>CM067090.1:15576297-24743159 GCA_034008185.1 Gorsachius magnificus
TTCCATAATAAGTCTGCAATAAAAGCACACTGGGGGCTACTTTTGATAAATGCCAACTTAAGTGAGAAAACAAATCCTGAACAGAACAGCAGAACAGCACAAAATAAGAAGTGGGGCAAATAAAAATCAAGTGATATATTTACTTTGCTACATTTTTATATTTTTGGAAAGCAGGACTCTGAAACACTTTCAATATTCCAGTCCAACCCTAAAATAAAAAGCTATCTATATTGTAAGGAGTTTTGTAAGTTCCAATATCAGGAGCTCCATTCTCATAAGGAAATTACATACTTAGGGCCTTAATTTGAAAGTTGTTCAGCTATCTAAAGATGACCATGACCTTGTGATACTTAAAAGATGCACGTAAGAGTGTTTGCTTAATTCGTATTGGCTGTTCAAAAAATGATAAAAGTGAATTCTTGAAAATATAAATAAAATAAAAACACACTCTCAGCTGGCTTAATTTCAAAAAGCCCTACTGCTTTAAAATGGGTAATGATATGTTCTTAAGCCATGTAATGCAAATTTTACATAATAAGAATTTTTTCAATATTTGCATCTTGAATCTCTTTCTGACAACTTTGCAAATAAAAGGATATACCTTATTTCTATAGGTGCCATGGTAATTGGTGGGACAGAATCACAGAAGCATTCATTATCTACTACCACCATGAAGAGATTGCTGCTTGGGATTTGCTGGATAACAAAAGACCTGCAAATTAAAAAGAAATCAAATAAAGGTGACATTATTGGTACTTCTGAGCAACAGGTTTTGTTAGGGTTTTTTGAACCTGTCAACACCACCTGTACCATAGTCACAAATATCACTGACTTTATATATCATGCTGTACTTCCACACCTCGTAAAAGTAGAGGGCCTTGGGCAATGCTCAGTTCACAGAATACACTTGTCTATTTAAAGATGTACATGATGCTGAGAGGTACGCAATCGAAGCAGTATGGATAGGCTCATACCGCTGATAGGTTAATGGGGAGACTGGGACACAAGTGAATTACCAAAGAGTTTATCAGATTTTTCTTTTTCCAATTTCAGTGCTGAATCTCTGCTGTATTGTGAATACCTAGGTATGTATTTATGATTGGAATTTTTAAGTACACATGAAACCAATCTGCAAAAATAATGAAGGTTCTTCTGCAGCCACACAGTGATAACTCACGGTCCCAAACTTTAGCCTGTACAACCACATTAGGGCCTTTATTCACTCTGGGTCTTGCTTGAAGCAACATGAACTACTGAGAAAGATCTCAGCTTTCATCTGTCCTCTTGAGAGTCATTTTATTACTGAGCCAACAAAACAGAGATTAAGCCTCAAAATCTTCCTAAGTGAGGAGATTTATTTTAGAATAATGACAACTATATGGTACAAATATGGTGATAACTCAGCACCACATTCAAATTAAGACAAAGTAGGCAACACAAAAGGAGAGCGAGAAATAAAGACATTGCTTGTAAGAAGGAAAGCACCCAGGGGAGACCAGGGAAGGATCCTGTGGGCACTATTCAGTGATCCACATTACAAAGAGCTGAACTCCTAAGCACATACCAGAGAGAAAAGGGGGAGGAGGCAGAGCCAAATAGGCACTGTGTAGCCTTTCCTTTGAAATTCAGGACACAATATAGAGAAAGGCTTTAAGGCTCAGACCTAATTTCTGATAAATTTTTAAAACAATCTGTCAGAATGTATATCTCCTATTGACAGAACATCTGCCATATCGAATATCATGAAATCTGGCAATTCCAGTAATTAGGTGTTTTTTCAGTGTGGTACACTGGTAAATGTACAGAACGTTAAGTGAGGGTTTGAGCACCAAGAAGATGTGGAGAGAAACATATTTTTCCTCAGACATCTTTATTTAAAATACATATTGTCTTACTAAAATAACTCCCTGCTTTTTCCAAAGATCACAGAAGATGAAATAGCGGAGGGGGCAGGGAATATTCAAACCGAGCTTCAGAAAAAAAAAAAATTGGAAAACTTACTATAAAAATGTTGCCAACAGAAAGATTAAACACTTTTCAGTATTTTTTAAACTTACTGAACCTCCATTAAAATTACACTTAGAGTGATCTGCAATATGTTAGCTTTATGTTTATACATGAAATATACATTTACGGTATAATGTAAAAGGCTGAACTTTATAAATGTACCTACCAAACAGCTGGAGCATGTAGCAAGACTGACATCATTGTAATGGAGCATCTGTGGCTTTGTGGATTTGTGTGTGGGAGAAATGGGGCCAATAAAAGGAAAGGAGAGAAAATCTTTAACAGACAATAACACCAAAATTGTACTGTGTGAATTTCTCAAAACAGTTATGAATAAATCAACCCCTAAAGGACAGGAAAAAAAATATTAATCTTATTCCCAGAAATTGGCATAATCTGCATTTTGTTCAGTCTGAAACTTATATTTATTGTATCTTTAAAATTAGCTCAGAAAAGGACCTGAAGGGCATAGTGCTGTAACAATTAACTGAATGCTAAATGATTCATTTCTCTTTTTGATGAGAAGGGAGTAATCACTCTTCAGTTGTACCTACAATGCGCCTGACACCAAATCCTGTTGTGGTAGCCCCTCTTGGTGGCCCCCAGGTGAATACTGAAGCCTGTGAGAAAGCACATACCATATAGCCAGGCTTAAAAGTGCCATTTCATGAAAGGGGGCACATTTTCCATTTCATTTCTTCCTTCACCCACTTCTCTGGGGTGCCACAAGGGCTGTACAGTATAGGCTATTGCTCCCCCAAAGGAGAAAGGGGGGGAAAGTAAAAAAAAAATTGGGAACTTTTCCTATCACTTCACCTAGCTGGAATGAAAAAAAAAAAGGTATTTTAACGCAGAAGAAAGTTTCCACTACAGAACTATGATGCTGAGTAAATTACTATATGGCTTCTTTGACAAAATAGTAAAAACTACAAGGTTTTGTAGGAATTAAGTGATACAGAAAATTTTTCTAGACTTGGTAATTTGGGGAATGCATTATATGCACAGGTTGATGGAAATTATGAATTAAAGGAACCACAAAGAGCAATATATTAGTTTAAATCAAAAAACTTTTCTACTTTAGGAATTACTTGATAGATATCAATGAATTACACTGGTTTGGTTTTCCATACAGTGAATATTCTTACAGATCTACAGTTTGTTTATCTATTACAGATGTTTGTGAAGTGTCTAACCTTATGGTGACTACCACAGAACATGTGACTGTCATCTAAAGAACCATAAAATGATTAAACTTCTGGCTCACTGCAGCTTTTTTTTCCATAGTGCGTAATAATATCTTAACTAATACCTTGCAAAGTGGGACAACTAGCTTCTCATCCACTATACAAGAGGTAGATTAAAAAGAAAACGTTATCTTCCACAAGCAGTAAATGAATGTTTTCCCTTTCGCAATTCTCAAACGTAATCTAGAAATGAAGCTGCAAAGCCAAGTGCATGTCCTTACCAGTCATTGACTTGTGAGGTCACAGGCAATGGATTAACATATCAACAAGTCACAATAGAGGATTGAAGGTAGAGATTGAGTTGAGCAAATAATTAAGCACAAAAAAAAAAGTCCAACTTAACTTTCTCTTCTATTAATAAAATGTGCACAAGCGAATTATACTTATATCAGCTTCTGTAACTGAAGATCATTTCACAGGCATGGGGTATTCTTACCCTCACTGGATCAATGGCAAAGAAGTTTCTGCCAGTCATAACCACTGCAGTTGCTCTGTGACTACTCGGATAACTCAGATGGCCCTGCTTTCAGCCCCAACTGGACAAAGCACACATTCATCCCAGCAGTGGGTCTTCTGTTTGAGTTCAACTTTCAGTTTCCATGGTGAAATTAATTTTGAGTGAACGTTTGTGCCAGTAGTCTCAGGAACTGAACATTCACAGAAAACAAAACGTGCGTAAACACAGTCAGAGCAAGGTCTTTCAAATACTGAAATATTCCACCAAAATGTTTCATTGTGTACACCAAGATTCAGTTGCAAGGGAGAAAAACCTCTAGCAAAACTGCTTCCATGACTGCAATGGGAAATAAAGTAAGCTGCTGACAAAGTAAGGAAAGTGGCCTTTAAGTGAGCTCCACTGCGAGTCTCTGAAGTTTATATTACAATAAGCATTGCCGAACACCTGCTGGCTTAGGCTGTCATTTGTGACACTGGCAACATGGGAGCCAACTCTCAGGGACAGAGTAAGGCGTTTTATTGACCTTCACTGCTGGTTTAACTATCAAAAGAAAGTCTATGTTTAATATTTATGGAGAACGTTTCATGTTTAAAGAGTAAAGATCTTTTTGTGTAAGTAATGTAAATCTTTTGGTTTGAACCTTTTTCCTTTACACCAGTATCATCACCATCATTTAATAGTGACAGCACAGAAAAATCCTTGCATATGTCTCCATACATAAAATGGAATAAACTGTTGGGGTTCCTGTTATGTTGAAGCCACACTGAGTCAACAAGAACCTTATTAATAATTTCTCCTCCATCTTTCATCTACTGAAGAACTAGTTTGGTTTATTTCATGTGCAGGTTCAGAGGCTTAAAACAGATCTGAACAGAAAAACTGCTTTTTCACTTTGTGGGGAAGATGAGGAAAGAAGAAATTTAATACTTGAAAGGGGCAGAGAGAGAAGGAGGAAGAAAATCTAGTCATGCCAAACTATTTTGTTAATGAAGAAAAAACAAGAATAGAGAGTAAATCTGCAAGAAACTCCGTATTTTGAGTCAGAGCATTACACAACACTTTTTTCAGGTTGCACACGCTTTATCAGTTTCTTCCTAACCTATTTCTGTATTGGACCATATAAAAACATTTGCAAAAATATCATATGAATTGATTTGGAAAAAACCCCCAAGCTTCATGTTTTACTTGAAAATAGTAAATATTTGCTCAAAAATGCAAGTACTTATGAATCTGTTCCTTGAAAATTAGTTTTTCATTGTGGTATGAAACGGGAAAAGACTTGTCATTCAAGTACTGCTGCATTCATAATTGCATTTGCTAAAGTTGTGCCTACAAAGGCATGATAAGAAAGCACACTTTCAATGGTGTCTGATGGCTTAACGACTTCCCACAGAGAACCAGTTCTTTCTAATTTCTTAAGATAGCCCAGAATTTGTAAAGCGTTGTAAGACTGTACTACGAATCTTGGAGGGCAGCCACAGCAGCTGCCTTTATGCATGTAACTTGGGTTCCTGCATCAGAAGGGCAATCGTCTCCAACGCTGAAGAGAGCGCTTGCACAGACACAGACTATTCAAGGATAATTCAGAGCAGGAGCTTGGCTTTGGTGATCTGCATCCTCCTCTGCAGGAGGGTCCTTCTCTCTCTTTAATGGCTGAACAGTGATCCTGCAGAGAAATGCATCCTGGACAGGGTGAAACGTGATGCCCAAAGCTATGTGCTGACTGCAACACCTGTTCTAAAAGAGCCAGCAAACTACCCTCAAACCTGTTCTTTTTTCTTCAGTTTGAATCTCTTCCTTTTCTTGTATATATGAAAGTTTTTCGTACAGTTACAATATATATTATCAGAATAATTTCTTCCACAGACTATGTTAAAAAAAAACCAACCACCCAACCAAATTTCAACAATGACAACTCTTTTTCGTATTATAAGAAATACTTTCTCCTATAAGGAGTAATAATTAGAAGATATACTCAGGGCAGTAGAGGAGTAGGGACTGAGCTGACACTACCCTTGCTGCACTGCCCTCTTGCCACACTGGGTGCTTCTTTCTCTTCCTTTCATCTTCCAGCTTCTGAACCTCTGGGGTGGCCAAGTATCAGTAAGGGAACTAGGAGAGGGACAAACCTCCCTTGAAAGGAGGGAAAGGGCAGGGATGATAGGGCAAACAGTGTCAGTGCCCTGTGGGAAAGGGACGGAGTGAAGGCAGCTATTAATTGCTGCAGCAGGTGGCCTTGCTGTGGGGCCTCTGCAGTCTGTCCCCTGAAGGATTTCAGAGCATCTCCCACATTGATGAAAACAGGCACAGCAGTAGCAAGGCAGAGCTAGGCCCCTTTTTCTTTCTGGCTGTTGTAGTCATGAGGCTGCTATATCTCCTGAAGCAAGACGACCAGTTTACTGGCCAACTTGAAGATCACACCCTTCTGTAAGTCACTTAGCCTGCTTAATGCAGGTCATTGCTTCACTACAACTACCTGAATCATAAGGTGCAAAATCTGTATGTGGTAGGCTTAACATCTTTTCTCTGAAATGCTGCTGACTTCAAACCTTCCTTTCCTAATGTAGCTGGACCCAGAACAGGCAAAGGTAAGGTAGATCAATTTCAAACACGCAGGAGATGTGTCTTGTCCAGCTAAGCAAACTTAAAGATTAAGTTGTTTACTCTCTACTATTTGACTATAACATCTGCTATTAAAGGGAATCGATATTACTGTTAAACAGCTCAGTCTCTGTATTTCCATGCAGGAGAGAGAATCCATTCCCTTGTTCACTGGTGTTAAGTTTTGGACAGGATATAAACTGAACACGGACCTGAAGTTTCCCTGCTAATAAGCAGCCACTTACCCAGCCCCAGACACACCCAATCTTAAGGAAATGTGCTGAATGCAGCGTATTTTGCAAGGGACTGGGCCAGACATCTGCAGAGAGGACACAGTCATATTAGACTGTTCAGACTGAGGATCCCAAATACCGTCATTTATACCATCATTTATCGGTCACTTGCACTGAACTATTTCCCTTTTCCTAGCTTACAACCATGCTGCCATTAGCTGGTGGCCAGCAACACAGCTATACAATTTGTTTCAACAACAAGGAATGGTAATAAACCTCCTAACAGAGTTTAGAAATCTCCGATTTTCAGATCCATTTACCCCTTCTTTCTTCAGACAGTTGCAAAGGCTGCAAAGTGCTTGAGGGAAGAAAATGAATGACAAGCAGCACAGAACTCTGAAGATACTTACAGGATAAAACTACACTCAAGGAACCAAAAAATTTAGAGAAAATATCTTCCCATTATCCCGCAGAATAGATATTTCTTTGTAATTTGAGCACAGCACCAACAATAAAAGCAATTAAACTTGTTTAAAAACAGGGCTGTGTGTTTCTAGTTAAAACTTAATTCTTGTTTTCTCACAGAAATACTGCATTATTGTGCAGTGATCTATATGGTGTTTTACAAACAATATCAATTTTTTTAATTTTACAAAAATATGCTGCTATTATATCTGTGCTCATGACAACAGATCCTATACAGTAGAGCATGTGGTCACAATAAATACACAGCTGAGGTGGGATTTTAGTCCTATAAACATTTAAATAGCTGTTCAGATTCATCTTTAACTTCATGTTCAGGAGCTTTAACAGCCTGATTCAAGGGGGAAAAAAAAATCCATGTGTGTATTTTTCATTTGTTTCTGTAATGATCGTAGGATCACTTTAATACTATTATTTAATGTTACAGTGATGACTGTGGGACTTACATTTAAACTATGACTAGAATAATATCACATTTTTGTGCTAGCATATGTCACTTCTGCACATATATAATCATATCAATCATTTTTAGGAAGCAATAGAAAAGATCTTTTACTTAGCACTTGTTCTACCCATGCAGATAAATCCTGCAAAGCATGGGAGAATTTCACATTGAAGTAGTTTGAACTGAAATAAACTGAGGACAATGTTTTCAGATGAGCAACCTAAACACATGCACAAAGATCTGAAAAAAATAGTCTGAATTTCCATGGTACTCAACTCAGCCCCCACTGGGAGCTCCGATGCTGGAGCATCTCCATAAATTCAGCCATTTCCCTCCAGGCCTTTCAGTGTATTTTTGGAGTGCAAACCTGCCTTAATGAAGTTTGAGTATTTTGGATTAAGATTAGTCATTACTTTGGGATTACATTTCATATCTGTCAAATTTGATCTTTCCTATTTTTTTGGAGAAAGAAAAAACATACCAGCACCAGAGTACAGTAAATGGAAAATATTGTGCACTCTGCACTCAAATATGTGTTACTCACATAACTGTTGGTTGCAAATGTTCAACCCTAATGGTCTGGAACAAACTTTAAGCATTCAACTGAAGTGCAGATATCCGCTGTGCTGTTTCCCAACTCCTATTATGTGCTTTCCAGGCTGCTGGCTACATTTCCAACCCACATTTCTCTCACTTATCACATTTTTTAAGTGAATGAATGAAATGTTTATATCACAGTCAAATTGGGCTACTTGGGTTTTTTTCAAATAAATGATGATAGAGAATGGAATATCTTTAATGCAATTTATAAAAATAAGTTATATGCCAATAACAACATTTCTGAGAGCTGGAGCAGTTAAAGTATATGAAAAAAAGTAGCTAGTGGTTCTCTCATAGAGAGACAGATAAACTCTCAGCCTCAAGCCTGTAAACTGCACCCATGCTAGTAAAATATTGCTACTGCACATAGCCTGACTGACTGTAGCACAATTTGGTGTCACAATAAACATACCTACTTAAAGCAAAGTTTAGAATCAAGGATTTAAATTAACAATACCATCCTCATTGTTCCTGTGTTTGCTGAAGGCTTGCAACCCCACAGAGCTGTGGTATGGTTGGCAACCACTTTGTTTCAGAGAGGAAAACCCAGAAGTGCCATTCCTCTTACATTATCAATTAGGGGATGCTTTCGCAAATAACTGATGCTCAGATAAAAGCACCTTACCAACTGCATATTAGAAATTTTACAAACATCCAAAAAATTTGAGTATACACAATTTAGGATGAAAAAAAGTACTTTGTTTAATGAGGAATTTGGCAATGCTCCTAAGCTTTCTAGTCCAGCCACCCACCCTTATGAGGACATAAGATAATGGAGCATTTCAGATCACTAGGTTTAAAATGGACCACAAAATTTTTTTGCACATAAACCAAGGCCAGAAATCCCAAAAACTTTAAATATGAGTCAAGGTTCATATCCCTAAACAAACCTGAGCTCACTTCTGAGAATGTGGCTTAACTGGGTGTCCATAGGCAGAGTGGTACCTGATTCTGCAATGAACAACAGAGGAGCTACAGTAACTGGCACAAAGCAAATCATGTCAGAGGTCTCTTAATGCTTGGCCTTTGCTTTTGACAGTGGCACCCAGTCAGCAGGAAGATGATAGGGAAGTCAGAGAAGTTATCCAGACTGGAAAATGCAGTTCCACTATAGCATGTTGTTTTAGTAGGAGTTTTTTAGCCCTATTTAAGTAGCTGTGGTTTGTATCAAGAGACATCTCATGTTTTTAAAATGTTAGATGATGTCTAAACTAGATAGCTAGATTCTAAATATAATTTAAAGATTAAAAAGAAATTGATTTCCTCTGATTTAGGAAGGCTTACAAATATCACATGACATTGTGAAAATAACTTCTGAATTGCATGAATTGGCAACTACTCTTTTCCTCAGATTTAGGTCTAGTCTACTCTGCAAAGATGATTTGACTCTAGCAAAGAGCTTTGCAATACAAACTGAAGTATAAAAACCAGGGATGATGGGGAGATTCCCGTCAAAAGTGTAATAAATCCTAGAATGAAGTGATCATCGTATGTGATTTGCAGTGTGCTTTGCAAGGATGTTGTTAAATTATTTGTGTAAATATAAACTTTAGCAATGATTGAGAAGGCCATATCTGAAAGAATTAAGTACACTGCATGTCATCTTCTCCATAGCTAGTTAAAAATCTATAATATTTTAGGTAGCATATAAATGCTCCCTGCATGGCACTCAGATCTTAAGATTCATGTTGGTTTTCCAAGTTAAAGGCTATTAAATATCTATTAAACTCTCAAACCCTTCATAAAGAGAAGTGCTAAATGCACAGATGCCTAAGTCATGTTTGCATTATTTTTCATCAGACTATACTATAATATGAATATATTGTAAACTGAAATTAATTTCCTAGTGTTAGCAATTCTTCACAAGTGTTCCTGGCTTTAAAAATTCACTGCAATGTTTTCCAATTTTAGTAAGTTTTCCTATTCCAAGCTGTCTTTGATATATATATATATATATATATATATTTCTGCTCAGCTCCATATATTATGGCATTCACACAACTTTTTAAATCTCCTGTCATTACAAAGCATCCTTTCATTGTGTCAGCTACTATCTATCATTTGGTTAGTATTTATTACTGCTTATTTAAAATGCAAAATTATATTCACTTTTAAGTAGTGGTAATATTTACATTTTATAGCACTACCGAGCTTAACTATGAACAGTGAATGGGTGGAGATCACCACCCTCCCAAGCAGAAGTTTCATTTATAAATTTCTCAAGCAATTCAGCTCTAGGCTGATTTGGAAGACGTAAGTAGGGAAGTGGGAAGTTGAGAGAGAGAGAGCTCATCCTACTTGTCAGAAAAAAACCTACAGTGAAACTAATGATAACATTAGTAGACCGAATTGCTAGGAAGCTGACCCATGTATCTCCAAGATTTTACGGTACTTATGGATGGACCACGTGGTCAGTTCTATGAAGTCTCCTAATGAAAAAGTTGCACACATTTGCAAGAAAAGACCACTATACATTTCTTCCTCTTTCTCTTCTTTCTATAGAATCTCCCTCTCATTCAATATATATTCCTTGCCATTAAAAATGCCCTTTGAAAAAGATTACTATGGTCAGATTTTTTTTTACATTAAATATGTTTTTTCTCCTTTGATCCATAGTGATTTGTCCATTCTTTAGGTTTTTTATGATGATTACAGTGCTGAGAGAATATGAATACAGATCTGCATGGTCTTGTCAACTAAATAAACAAATTCCAAGGTTTTGATTTTTTGGGGAACACTGATATAGAAACGGAGAATAATAATGAAAGACTATTCTCAATGTAAGGTGGCATTCTGTGTATAAGGAGCTATGATACTCCTGAATTCAACAAGCGCACTAAGAAGGTCTGAAACAAAAACGGAATATTGAAAATCTTTGTCTATTTAAAACCAAAAAATTCCCCCAAGCAAACAAAAAAACCCCTTGAAAACTGTCCATAGGGTTGTTAAACTAATGACCGTCAGGCATAGACCTGCCTGGTAACTTATATACGTCTTGCCCTATTATTTCATATACCTATTTTCTTAAATGAAAATAGCAATTTACAGTGTTTCCTGAACTGGTCATTCAAAGCATACATTATCAAAGGGTAGAGTTAAATTACCCATGCAGTGACTTTAAATTGCACCTGCATGACAAACATTATAATCACTGTTGCCTTTGGAGCGAAGAGGAAGTTACTCAGCATACAATTGGAGATGTGTGGGTAACACACAATATAGGATTTTAAACTAAGTATAAAGACCTTTAATAAACAAATATAGCAGTTCAAATTGTGTAATTTGATACTTTTTACAAGGAAAGAACGGGAAAAAAAATCTTTGGCGATCTTCTAGAGCTTTGGGGTTTTGGTTATTGTAAGTTTTCACCAATACTGCTGTTGCCACAAATATGAAGACTTTTAAACACTCATAAGTATTCTGCAAGTCTGGAAGATCTGATGTTCAGAAGAGAGGTGCAAGGTGACTCTGTAGACTAATACTTTGTTTCTTGAGACTTCAACAATTAACTACTGAGGTATGCAAAATATGGAGTTTCCTTGACTTCCGTGCCCATCTAAGCAAGCTCTAAGAGATCAAGATCTGTTGAACACTGCCAAGATCAGCAGTGAGCAGTCTGACTGTAGCAACACCCGTGACTCAGCATGGGCACAGGTCAAAACCATTTATGTGCACGGTATCACATCTATACTTGGCATGGCTGCTGAAAAAGCAAGCGTGTAAAAACATACAGTCCAAACAAAGTATGGCGAAATATAGAGAACATTTGGCTTTCTTCAGGGTCTTATAGAATGGATACAGTAAAATGAATACAACCCAAAATGTCTTCTAGAAGTCTGACTATAATTTACTGCCCAAACTACTCCAGAAAATCTACCTATCCATCTATCCTGATGTATATAGATAGATCTCCAAATAAGAAGAAATTGGCCCTTGACGCTTTGCTTGTTTTATGCGGCAAGCTGATTTGTTTAGAAGTAAACTAACTACATCTGAAAAGGCAAATGATTATTTATTTCATGGGAAATTGAACTGCATATTTATTTACACATTTTAAACACGATAAAGTACAGCAGTTTGGCAAGCTTCTACTGAGAAATAAATGCAGAAATATTTTAGCAAATGGTGTTATGTCTCAACATTAAGTGGTTTTTAAAAACCATTACCATTTCAATGTCTGCAGATTGCACTATTCCTGCACTACAATTCTTGTGTCCTGAACAGTCTGAATCTCATTTGTATTGTTTACCTGTTACTGCCAAATAAGCGCAGTTAGTTGACAAGTCTGAAATTTGCCATTATATATCCCCGTGAAGGGTTCAGTGTCATCCTGAACTATAATTCCACTGCCATTTACCTCTTTTTATTGCCAGTGAACAGCACTCAATGCCCAGTCTATAAGAAAGCAAGAGAAAGCATTTGGTTTATCAATGATTTGCCCTGTTAAATAGTTGTCTGCTTACTAACACTCCAACGGGCCAAATAAATAATACATGGGACAGTGTTTAATCAAATAAGTAGTTCCTATCAATTTAACAGGCAGTTTACATATGATATACAACAAAGTAAAGGGAACACTTACATTCATCTTGCATAATTAAAATACATGCATAAGTGTTTCCCAGGGTTGGAATGACTGTAGCTACATAATTCCTTGCTTCCCTAGTGAAAATATGGCTTTCTCATATTTAACTTCTCTCTTATTTTGTGTCTTAAGACTGTGCACAAAGAATTAACTGGGAACAAAACAGTTTCTTTGGGTTTTTAGTATTGACCTTGTGGGCCCATGAGTGCTGCAATTAAAAGAGAAGGGGGCTTTGCTCCCTGGGTCACTGGAAGTATGGCCAGATTTTTGATCTGCATCCAAGTCCAGTATGTCACCACACATGAACAGGAGAGGTTAAAAGGGCAGATTTTTGAGCATTTGACTGTGCAACTGCTGCCTGATTTGTATATCCATAGTTTCTACAGTGGTATATGCACATTTGGCAGCTATGTACTCAAATGGCTGCTTGCAACTTTGAAATTTTAAAATATATACTTAATGTATAAATAGTCAGATGAGTAAGTTGCTGTGCCTACAGAAGATATATACCCACACTTACAGCAGCCTGACTCAATGCTGAAATTAATGGTATTTTCCTAAATGAAGCTAAATGAAAACATCTGAATTTTCATGCAAAAATGAGATTTGCAATTAGAGAAAACCTTTTTTTTTTTGTTCTACAAACAGATGAGTTTATATACTAAAAAGATTGAGTAACTTTCTCTGGTCAAATATCATAACAGCCATCATCCTTTCTAATTTATAACAACAATTTTGCCTTTCTAAGGATGTTTACCACAGACATTTTTAGTGCTTTTTAAGTATCAGCAATTAAACTTTGTAATGCTGAGACTACCAGAAAGCAAAACCTGGTAACGTAACCAGTGAGAATTGTTGAAGAACTTTGGTTGACGTGCTTACTTGCATTAAAAATTGGCTAACACGTTTGGGCAATACCTCATAAAACTGCAAGCAGCATTAAGATGCTTATTTAACCAAAGCCTTCAAATTTAATGTCTAATCAAAAACACATCTCCGAGCAGCACAATGCCTTTAAAACCCATACCAAGTACATTTGGCATTAGTGTAGCTCTGACTCAACAGGAAGAGTGCCAGTCAACACTGATAAAGAAAAAAGTATTTATCTTTAGCAATTAACTATTTCTGACACTGAAGCTGCCATAGAACATTCAAGTCTATTGAGTGAGTTTTCAGAAGTAATGCTTTTTTTTTTTAAAAAAAAGGGGTTTTTTTTGCTATAAAAGAGAATCACTTACTGGAAAATATGAAAGCATTTCAGATTTTTAAAAAATCCCAGTTTTTCTGCCTTGTTGACAGCACAGAAAATGTGGGTTGACTTGTTTTTGATTGCTGTTTAAATAACAGATTAATTTAATAATCGTTGGGATATTGAATAACAACAAATTATGGGGTGGGACAGCCAAACCCTGACCCTAATGACATTCTTATGTTAATTCTTATTTTCTTTTAGGCTCCTGCTTTCTTAATAAAACCTATATTTTTGAAAATTGTTTTTAAACTTTGCAAATTATCCCAAAGTAGCATTTATTTTTTTGCTAGTAAGAGATAAGTTTACACACAGAAAATGCATTTTATATGATTGTATATGCTTAGTGCCTGACTCAGAGTCCACATAAGTGCATAGGTGCCCTTCCATTGACTGAATAAGTTTTCGGAGATGGCCAAGAAGGTGAGCCAGCTATTTACGAAGTAACAAGCATGTAGTCCTTTCTGCTGTGTGATTTATTTGTGACAATACTTGGATTTAAATCCAAGAACCCATCATTAAAAATTATGATTGGAAATGTTTATAAGAATAAGGCTTAGTTTTCCTAACTACAGTTGGTAACTGTGAAGTTTGGAGTATTTCTGTAAGATCAGTAACAGCGCACCCAGGGTTGGATAAGACTGAGCCTCTGACTCTCACTATGTGACCTTGTTGACTATGACTGTGACTTTGTTAGTAAAAACACAGTATTTGTGCTCCAAAATGTCTTATCTAAGTAACATTATATGGTTTCAATTAACACCAGTCATCATTTTTACTTCTACTAAGAGACTGCTTTTAGTCTCCTTTTCAGACAAGGGCTCTACAGTAGTGCCTCGCACTGTAGGGAAAAAAGACAGTGACTTGAATGAGTAACTTGTGACACAAACTTTCTTTGCACAGCTTTTGTTTGCAACCCTTTTCATAACATACTGACTTTTCCTGTGTCTTTCAAACAGGCTTGCAATATTAAAGTGGGTGTATATTCAGCTAAATATTTACAAATATCTTTTTCTATTTCTAATCAAGATTTGCAAGCATATGTCACAAACAGATTAATCTATAATGTTATCCAAGGAGGTAACAGAAAATAATCCCACTGACTCAAAGGGATGTGAATGGAGAGCCCAGTATGCAACAGATGCCACGCAGATTAACCATTGAACACAGCATCAGTTCAAGACTCACTTCATGTAAGGTTGAACCCTAATTTTGACTGATTGAGCCCATCAGTCTTAAATTACAAGTATTAAGCAATACACTTGCTTGTAAAAATATTTATTGGTACTGAGGCTATGAAACAGAAAACTGGGTCAGAAGTGTAGGTCTACAAAGGACTTCGGGTCAAATTCCTTAGCTGTTCTGCGGGAAAGTGTCCTGGGTTATAACAAAAATATTTGGAATTCAATGCAGTCTGCAATCTTAGATGCAATTTGTAGATTGTTAATGACAGTGGGTAAATGGTATAATGAAGAACTTTCCCATGAGAATCTAATAGTTCTTCTGGATTATTTCTTTAGGTTTTGCCATCGCTTGTGGAGAAAAATAATGGGTGCCTTGAGATCAGTTTGTAACTTACAGAGTTTTCTTTTATTTTTTTGTTCCACTGTGGAACACAAAATGTTTTTCTATGAAAAAGACCTTAGTGCATTATTTTTGAAATACTATAATTTTCACTAAACTCAGTTTCCAACTCAGTGCTGTCCAAGTATTGCAGAATTGTGTTATTTTTGAAAGTTATTTCCTTTGACCTGAAGTTACCTAAGACAACAGACTGAAATCTGCATTCCTTTGAGAAAACCCGGTCCTGTTAAATTAATCTTTTCATGGAATCCTGTCTGTTTGCAATATTTAAACATAAGCGATGTATGATAACTTGTTGCACAAATTCTCCATAATCTTCTGCTAAATGATCACAAAATGAGGCTGCTTGAATTCTACAAAGCTGGCACGAAGCACTCATAGCAATGTAACATACATTGTATTTGATATGTCAAGTGGAAAAGTGATGGCTTGATTTTGTTGAGTTTGTACTTTACAGGCAGTGGGACCTATTGTTACACTTAAAGGGTTCCCTAGGATCAATTTACAAAGCACTTTCATAATTCTATCCCACAAAGCCATATAAAACCAATAATTCATACTAGATATTAATAATTTAAAAGTTGGCCGGCAGCAAATTAAAAGGAAATATTAGCATTTAAAATATATCTCCAGTGTACTTACTCCTATTTCCTGTTTCAAAACAATGAAGATATTGAGGAGAAATTTAAGAGCAAGTCCAGAAGCACACCTATTGACTTCAAAGAGAAGACTTTTTCACCTTTATTTGTTAATTGCATATTGATTTAGTCTGGAAAGGGATAGTTGTAACAATTTTTGTTTGACTTATAAATTCTTCTTGGCATTTATATTGATAGACAAATTATTGCTGTATAATACTAATCTCCTTTGCGATCATAACCTCTCAGCATAAAGGAAATCCAGTTAAAGGACTTACTGAAGTACAGAAATTTGCATAAACAACACCTATGCAATTCTTCAATTGCGATGTACCATAGCTACAGTAAAAACGTCACTGCACACAGGCACTAAATGCAGAGAAAAGGCATTTTCAGTATGAAGGAGGAAAGCTAGACTGAACTCTTTCTCTTTCAACCCTACAAGGGACAATTGTACAGTAGCAATGGTAGAACTGACAAGGTTGCTGCACTGACATGTGAGATTTGTAACTATTAACTAAGCTTCCCAGCCTGAAAGTTTGGAGGATAGATTTAATCATCTCCCACCCTTTCAGCTTAACAGTTCTAAGAAGGAAATGCTGTTTGTCATTCAAGTAAACCAACCAGATCTCACTGTACCACAAGGGAACTTCTAACCTGTCCAGCAGGGTTTCACTCCTGTACAGGAGAGCCAACAGCACTAACCTTTTTGTATCCAAATCTTTACAGAATATGCCCTTAAAATGCTGCCTGTGTCCAGGAGAAGTCTTAAAACATTCACTATCCATTGAAATTAGCATAAGCCTCTACTGGTTTTACATTTTTTGGTAGAAAATAATAGGCACTGCTTTAATTTAAGAGTATCAAACTTTTAAATTACCTCCATAATAAGAGAAATGACACCCTGACAGAGGTCATTATGTAAGATAAAACATAACAGACTTGTACATTCTTCAACATAACCTTGAATAATTCAGTTTTACTGCTTTGTCACAAACAGTTGTATAAAAAAAAAATGAAAGGGCTTACTTGAAACAGTCATCGCAAGCAATATTCCCCGTGGTCTCCTTTATAGTGCGTTCGGAAACAAAAGCTGGATATTCAGTATCACAGGGCTCTAGGGTTTGTTTCAACCTCTGCGCTATAGGCACAGGAGAAAAATATCTTGATGTTAACATGGGAAGAACAGCACACAAAATTCTGAACATGAGGTGCTGTGTTACAGAGCTCACAGGGAACGGAAATATTACTCAGCTTCTGCCACCCTGTGAGATTTCCTAGGCAGTGCATAACATTATTTTTTCAATTAAAAAAAAAAAAAAAGTTTATCCGTGGAATGTAATTTTGTAAGACATAACTGTTGAAGTAGTTACTCATGGTTTAGCCATTGCCAACCTACTTTACATTTATGCACAAGCTTTTACAAGCTTTTATTCTTTCTCTGTAGATTCAAGATGGACTTAGTGTCATTCTTATTTCAGTGATGCCATGTGCCACTAACTGCTATGTATGGGAGTTTACATTCATTTGATATCTAAATTGTGTTACATTTTACTGGAGCCAAAACACTCTTTTAAATTACAGCTTGGGAATCTTTGCAGAGTTTCATCAGTTAGAATAACTCTGTGGGCGGGGGGCAGAAGTGTTACTTTGCCCAGAAGCAATGCTTATTATCTGCTTCCCAAAACAGTAATAATTAAGACTCCATAAAACTTTTAATCTGAAGCCCTTGCAGTGCAAGGGAAAAGAAAGTGTCGCTATTTACATCTTAAAGATTGGGAAATTGAGGTACCAGGAAACAATGAGACTGGTTCAAGGTCAAACCACAGGACAGCAGCAAAGCTGGGAACGGAGGGCACCTCTTCTGGCTTTCACACTGATGTATCTGTTGGACAATCTCTCTCCCTCATTCCCTTTCTTTATCCTCCCCACCCCTTCATTCTTCCTTAACACAGAGATACCCTTGCACATCAGCACAAATGTTAAGCCTATCTTAAACTAATTGCTAAGTGAGAAAACAAGACGAGGTATGACAAAAATAGATTACACTAAACAGGCTCTTGGACTCGACAGGTCTTCCATTCAAGATAATCGGTTTCAGAGCCAGTGATGTATCTGCTGCACAGTGCCAGGGGAATGACCAAAATTGCATTTGTAACCATGCACTAGGACGTGCATTTCTGAACTGTTCATTATTTTTGTATATAATTTAAAAAAATATTCCCCCAAATGCCCAGCTCTCAAGCAAGGTACTAAAGTTGGTTAGAAAAGTTTTGTTATTTCTGATGTTTTCACTATGGTCATGACATATTTAACAGTTTAGCATTTTTTTTTTTTTTTAATTGCCTGACAAGCTCTACTGCAACTTCTCTCTTTCTCTTCTGTTCTCCTTATCTGTGGCCAAGAATGACTGAAATTTATCACCTGTATTTTGGGTCTACCCTCACTTGTATCAACACGTCTTGCGTAACAACGAGACTGCCAAAGATCCATGGGTTTTAGATTTCCAGCACCTCGTTAGAGTCCAGAAGATGATGGGGTTGCCCAAGGTTTAGGGTGTCAGTTTATCCTCTCTCATTTACAGATGTGACTGACATTACAAGATCTTGTGCAGAATTATTTTTCATACTAGAGTTTGGTAAATTGGCAGGTGCATGGGGACTCTCTAGGATCATTGTAGTATGTGATGCTCTATTAATATCACAATTTAAGCAGGAAGCAATTTCCCCATTAGAGGAACTGATTTTTTTTCTGAGCTTTGTTAAGAACTGTTAAGTAAAAAAATGTGCAATTTAATTAGTTTCAATTTGATGAAGTGCCATCATAATTATTACAACTCTTAGTGGTAATGTAGCACCTGCAAGAACATACCTAAGCACATGTTTTTCCCTCCTGCTGTACTTCTCTCTTGTGAAATCTCTCTTGCTTTTGCTTTACTAACACATGTTGGTTTCCAAACAACTATCACTTGCTACCTAACCAAATTTGAACTGGGAAAGCAGTACCATAAAAATGATGAGATTCCAATGAGCACGATAAGGGGGTACATTCAATACTCTTAGTCATCAAAGAAATTGAGCAAATGAATTGTGTAGTTAAAACTTAACTTTCAACTAAAACATGAATGAAAATCCCTCAATCATGATTGTCTGTCAAAGTGCTGTAATGATAGTTTTGTCTTTAAGAAAAGACTGGTGGCAAGTTATTAATGCCTGTCTTCTGTACTTAGTACATGCTTAAAATACAACACAGACATTCATTTTCACGAGATGAAGAGGAATTCTGTCTTTAAAGGATATTTTCTCTAACATACAATGCAACTGCCATTGGATGTTTCATGTCAAGATATATTAAGGCATATTTGTACAGTACACTTGAAAAAACATCCAAAAAAGTTACCTGTTCCCTATACTGGTTGCTTTGCGCTGTTCTGCAAACACCAAGGACTAAGACTGGCATACCTGCCATTCCTCTTCAGATATAACAGTTTTGCGTTTTCTGGGTCTAGCACAGCAAACCCTATTGTCCTTCACAGCCATCAGCATAAAAGACATTTTTCATCATGGTTAGGGAAAGCACTCAATATTAGTCTTGGTTTTTAGAAGACCTGTCTAGGCACTGCTGATTATGAAGCAGCCCCAAAAGCAAATAGCGTCTGGCTGGTTCTCATGAAGCTCTATTAGTGTACGTGCATCCAGTCTACATCAGGCTCGTTGTTCATGTAACAGAAGAATTGGCTTCAGTGTTGCAATACAGTATGCAGTTTACATCAGTATGGGAAAGGCTATACTAAGTTCATTCACCTAAATTTCCAGAAGGCTCTTACCAAATCTTCACCTCCAACAGATACCCATTCTCAGCCCCTCCTTCTCCTTCTGCTGCATTTACAACATGTTAGGCAGCAGCCTGACATGAGCTTGGCCATTTACTGCCATACTTTCTGGTTGCTCCAGGATAGATCTTTCTGCTAGAATGGCTCCAGCATCTTATTACTACAGGGCATCAGTATCTTCCATTTTCCCAATACCTTAACTTCAGACAGGATATTATTTTGGAATAAAGGCAGCCTTGTATCCAGGCAATGCAAATATAAACTGAAGACTAAAATAGCAATTTTATCCCCTGCTTTGCTAAGGAATATGCAAATCTGCAAATATGAGGCTGAAGAATGCAGTTTAAATATTGTATCAGTAAACGGCATGCAGCATAATTTGCCTATGAAATAGCCAACTGAAGCGCACTACTCTTGTAGTGACCTTTACTTTTGAGCAACACAACTGAAATGCCACTAAAAGTCTGCTAAAATATAAGCGAGAGCTGACATCGAAACAAATGAAGCCTCCACAATTTTAAAAGTTATTTTGAGTAAACTGAATTTTGATTCATCTAGATTTTATTACGTTAAAATGTTTCTTTTGAATGGAATGATAAGACAAAATACAGTTTTAACCAGTCTTGTTTAAAAAGAAAAGCATAGAAATTACAACCTGAAGCCTTAAAAATTATTTTCATGTGAAATTATATTGAGGTGACCATGTTCCTGTGGACTTGTGTTGCAATGGCATTTTCCAGCACAATAAACCCCTACATATTACAGCTCTAGAAAAAGTATAGTACAAAGTAGAAAAGGCTAGTGTAATTGTTTTGTTCACAGACTGTTTTGGAACAAAAGGAAATATTAAAAAAAAACGATATTTAATCGTTATCTACTATTGTAACTTTTCCAATATAGTAGTGTACTGTATTCCCAGAGTACACAAAAGCACTTTGTGGTTATTCATAGAAGATCTTAATTATCATGTGTTTTGGGAAACATTAACAAAGAAGAGGATGCTGACATGGGAGGCAAACTGTTGTTATCAGATGTCTATAATTTAATCTAAAACATTTTACACACATCTGAATTTCAAAAATCCAATTTAATCTAGCCATTTCTGTCATTATGGCCAGGAAAATAAATTACACTTACCTTTTGCTGTTAGATCAGAGTGCCACCAACTGCATAGATTAAATTCCACAAGGAACCTAAAGAAATCATTAGAGTTTTCATATTATGCCACAGAATGTTTTCAAACCCCTAAACCGGCAGTAGTTTGATACCATCAATCCTATTTCAAATAAAAGCTAACACAGAACTGAAATTCCTGTTACTGGCATAACTCTGGGATTACAAGTAGTGCTATTCTCATATTTTCACTGGGTTGAATCTTACCACCAAGAATTTATTCTGAAATTAACCCCATCGATAAGTAATAGATTTACCTATTTTTGATTTAAATTACTGATCTTATTTGAAGGGTCCATTAAAATTCTCAGTGCATGGCAGCATACCGTGTTTTTACTGTTGAACATCATTGAACATTATTTCTTCATTATGCAAGGTATTTTGACTCTCTAGTAAAATGCCATAGGATTATAACTGTCCCCGCTACAGTACAGGAGCACACATAAAATACTTTCTTATATTAATTCTTGAACTAAAATAATAAAACTGATTTATTTCTAGGAGCAGAAAAGATTGATTAACCAGTGTCTAATGAACTCTAACTAGACGTGTAGTGAATGCATTTTCCCACTAAACTATACTGCAATTTTCTTTGAAGAATGGACTGAAATGTGTCAGTCTATCAGTTATTGAAAGTGTAAAGAATGTGAAACCAACATCCAGTTTATCACATAGACATGAAACTACAATGCTTATTAACACAGAAAGCTTCTAGAAAATTTTGAAGCTGTTACAGTCTCATTTTAACATGATTTCTTTCCCTGATATTTATTTTGAAAGCTGCATTTAAGATCAACCTCTGCCCACTGGCAATAGCCATTCAGTTAATTCTCCTTAACTCTTATTCCAAACTTTGATTAAAGCTCATATAATTTACAATTTAAAAAAAATATTACAAGAAAGAGAGTTCTATTTCAATAACAATAGAATCCACTTAAATCTGCAACTCTGTTCTCTGATAAGAACGATAAGAAAACATATATGTTAATAACACACGATACATTTTAAGGCTTCCCCTTCTCGATATGATATTTCTCTGTGATTTCTTAGGCAACCTCTCTTAAGGGCAATGCTCATTATGTATTAACTTGAAATGTTAGAAGAATTGGGCCAGGTAAAAAAAATCAGCAACATCCAGAGCACACCTTATCTAGCATATACTGTAAAAGGTCCAGCTTACAGAAATTCATGAAGCGACAATACAGTGAAGCACTGTAACAGTTTGCTGTATTGACAACAACCCATCCAAGCAGCATTACAAACAGCCAGACATTTATGTAAAATTTAACAGTAACCACAATAATAAATTTGGGTTGTATACTGCGATCTCCTAGACTTAGGAAGCAAAGATGTATGGATATAAGTGAAGACCATGGATAATGTAAAAAGTGCAACTGTGCATTCAGATAGCCAAAATTTTCCCAGTTTATAACAATGCAAAAACTTTGGAAAGCAAAAAAGTAACAAAAATTGCTATACTTAAAATCATATAATAGAAACAGCACAATGTATGTAAAAGGCAAAAAGTACAAATAGTCATTAAGTACTCAAAAGTACAAATATTCATTAATTCATACAAATATTAAGTTCTTGATAAAATTTACTTACAAGACAAGCTCAGTCATAATCCATTTTACTGCAGCAAAGAAGGCATTATAAGGCTGAAGAGAAGCAACTCATTTAATAAAAAGGCAAAACATGCAGCATTTGTATCTTAATTGAATTCTTCATATAAAGACAATGTTATGGATATTCAAATGCATGGGTACAATAACTTTTTCTTATGAAGAAGCACATATTATATTGCATATTAAAATATATAGCAATGAGGTTTCCTTTTAATGTGGTTGGTCATATACACAGATTATCAGTTGGAAAATGAAAGTTTTGCAAATGATTCTTAAATATTTAACCTCTAGGGGTTCCTATTTCCCAGGCTATTGCTGGAGGAACAGCTCTGGAAGATAGTATGAGTTTTCTTAGGCTGCAATTCACAGACTTGCCTCTCTATAATGTAAATCTCTATTCATTACCTCAGTCTAATCAGGCTAGGAAAAGCTTCTGAAGTTTGAATTTACTCAAATGAAGTTATTTGTGTTATACTGAAGACCCAGTTGTAAGCATTTTTAAGATTCTTCTCTCCTCCCTCTATTTTTCTGGATTATAACAAATAGGGCAAATACTTCAAAAATCCTGTGTTTATAGTACTTCTACATTTTGAATATTTTATTTTTGAAAATAATATTAATGGGATTATTATTTATGAAAGAAGATCAGGCAGAAAAGTCAGTTTCCAGAATTTTGGAAGGGAATGCATCCCTGTCTCACTCATTTGCCTTAAGGTCTCCCAGTTGCATAAAATGTTGAAGACTTTTTGGATTCCATATCACACATATAAGAAGTCACGTTGACTTTTAAGAGAATTACCCAGATATCTAAAATCATGCTTAACCATCCTGACTCGGCACCTTACTGAAGCAGTGCCATTTTGCGCAGCAGGAACTGGCTATTTAAAGTTTTCAGAGGCCACGGGGCTGATAACTCAGAGCCAGTGAACTACTGTGAGTCAGGGGCATGAAAGACAGAAATAGCAAGCCAGCAAAATGCATAATGCTCGAGACAGTAAAGATTGTCACCCATTAAGGACTGTCTCACAGGAAAAGATGAAAAGCTACAAGTCTTTCCTAGAGATGAAAAGAAAACAAAATAAGATGACTTGTAGGACATCTTATTTAGTTTCATTCCAAATCAGAAAACATGAAATTTCACAACCAAATAATTAACTCTGTTGCATACTTTTGTTTTAATAATGCTGTTATTTAGTGTAAAAGAATATTATTACTATGAACAATACGTATTTAATGTAAAATATACTATATGTTATAAAACTATTAAAAAAAATATTACTAGAAAATGAGAAAAATAATTTGTTTCAAAATCTTAGTGGAAAAGCGTTTCATCACAGTGATATAAATGCATCCTCATGAAATGTGATTTTTCACTCCAAGACTGTTCCTTCAAAAACTGCAGCAAAAATTGCAGGAGTTTCATTCTCTCTCTGTATCTAAACCATCATTGAGCTCCAAGGGAACTGAGCTGGGTGACTCTGTGGCACTGACACTTTGCAACAAAGTGGTTCTGTGGAGAGTTACCTAGGACTTGCATAAATAAAAACAAGAAAATATGCTATCTTTAAAAAATAAAGAAAGAACGAACACGCTCGCTGTGTCTCACTGTATCCTACAACAGTTGCAGTTTTTTCTCCATAAACGCAACTTGGACAAAAACTGGAATAGTGAAAATCTCTTGGATTCAAGCCCACTTGCAAGAGAGAAATACTTCAGCTCTACATGCTGGGTGCCTATGCAAATGGAGCTGACGCCCCAAGCCTTGGGATGGAAGGTTGTTGCTAAGAGTTGTAATATACTTTAAAATTTTTCATGCAAATGTGATTCACAGCACCCCCCTCTATTTCACTGATAATTTAAGTCTCATTGCACAGCCTGGTACTTATTATTATGTCAAGATAGCCTTTTTTCAGGCTTTAGCGGATAACAGACTGATAAATGCAGCAAATCCAAACTTCCACGTATTTGAAATACAGTCATGTAAATACATAAATGAAAACATCCCAAAATGCATATGATTATTAAATCATAGAAGCTATATATAGATATTTGGAAGTTGCCAGAACTTTTGATATTTACTCAGTGGTTTAACTATGCGTAGGCTTATTTTTTCTAGCTAGATCCCTGTGCATTTAAAAATAATATCAGATAACTTTTCTTGACCAGTAAAATTGTTAGTGTTTTGCTGCTGTCTTTACATAAGAATTTTTCATGCTAATAAGGGCATATATTTGTTAAAACGTTTTCTTTTTAATATGCAAACCCCAAACTTTATCTAACACCTAATCAGTTCTGATAGATTATTACAGTAATCAGTAAAAAATATACATGATTATAAAATACCCTTGAGGTTATTACCTAGATATATGATTTAGCAACAAGGAAGTGTTTCCCTTGCGAGACCCAGCTTGACTTTAATCAGTCCTCGCAGTGGGACAGGGTTCGTATTCAGATCTGATTGCAAGACAAGGGTTTAAATGCATTGAAATTCTACTTTAAATACTAAGGAAAAAAAATGTGATAAATCACTGACTTGTATGCCTTACCAATGAACCAATCCTTTCATATAAAAAAACCCAACCCCAAACCCTCAATTTTTAATTTGGATTACATTTCTGCATGCATGTATGTGTTTACATACAAGAAAAGGCATATGTGATTCCAGTTCCCCAAACAAAGCACAACCTATTGCCAAATCTACAAAGTCCTATGAAGGAGGATTCATACGGTGCAAAGAACATTCTGACAGAACCTCCGAAATGGTGGCCCAGCATTAAAAATGATTGTGTAAGTATTTGAACTTGAAAATGCTTAACACTTTGCATTTGTTTATAATGACCGTTCCTTATATGCACTAGGATAAACACAAGAGCTGTAAGCATTCCAAATCAAAATAACGGGCTTACAATGACCATGAGATATTTGCAACAATTTTCTTTGATGATTGCATGGAAAGGTGCTCAGAAAATTTACTATACTTACGTCCAGTAAGCTATGGGCACTGTCGCTACTCTCTTTGTTTGTTCTACACATGGCCTGGTAGTCATAAAGTGTAATTCTACAGAGAAGAACAGAAAACTGCTTGACTAAAAGAAGAAAACACAGTGGAATAAAAATGATGATATGGAACAATCTGCCTACAAAGTAGACAGGAAAATAAAAATTGTAACAGAAGCAGGGAAAAGAGGGAAAGGGATCATTAAAATACAGGTTACACAAAGGAGAATAAAGGTAAGAAACACTGTGAAAACTGTGTAAGGATTTTATCAGACTACAGAACAAAGCAAAAGTGTAACTGGGAGAAACCGGGGAAGATACACGTACAGCATAACACACAATGATATAAACAATGCGAGGAGGAGGCGGAGAATACACATTCAACACGATGCTTAAACTATTGATTCTGGACTGAGATCAGCACATTTAGCCCCAGAAAGTGAAAGAACCTATGCATTTGAGGGGCTTCTCACAACAGACCACTCCAGAACTCCAGTAAAGGCAAAAAGACACTTCCACAGTTCTCAGTGTGCAACTAATTTGTAAAAACATGGTGTTGCTTCCAAAGAACAGAGAGATGAAATTTCAGTGTATGCACAGGACAGGTAATTGAAGCAGGATGGGTTTACTTTTTCATGAGGGCAAAATATTCCATGTCAAGTACCTGCTGTAATCAAAATATGCTAGAAGCCTCCTCAGATGCATAGTAAACAGGGAAATTTCTTTCTGCTTGTGATTTTACTCATCATTGATATACTTCAGAGATCTAAATGTAAAATCCAGAACTCAGAGATACTATATGGAATTGTGATCATTTCTCTAAATCTGTCTGTCCATAGAACAATTCATTAATTATATCCATCCATGTAAAAAGCATTTAACATCTATAGCAGATGTAAAGAATCTTTAGCTGCTAAGTTGCAACAATGATATATAAATAAAACAAATATATATAAAATATATAAAAGTTACTATAGTATTATTTGTACATATCCATTTGACTTTTGCATCATCAGAAGGACATAGGAACACAATTGGACATAGATGGTTTATAGATGTATGAGATGGGACTTCAATGTTTTGCAATGTGTGCCTTGCTTCTAAGTGAAGAGGAAAGGAGAGCACACAAATTCAGCTATGGAAAGGATGTCCCAGAAGCTGCCAAAAACAGGTCATGAAATGCATTCAGCATCACCATGAGGCATTCTGCACTGCATGCCATGAAACATTGCAACCTGTACCAGTAAGATGTCGTAATCCATTGTCGTAGAAACTGTACTTAATTTTTCTGACCTAATTTTGTGACAGCAACCATCACTAAAAGTTTCTTTATGATGCCTATATTTTCTTTTTGGCTTACAGGCAAAATATCTAATACATTGGATCTCGCAGCTTCAGCTAAACTTTTAGTACATGGTCATACTGCTTACATTAGTAATTTTATCTTATATTCCGAATAGAAATGGCTAGGAAGCCATTGTTTTGTGGACTGGAAGAGAGAGGCACATGGTAGACAAACGCATAACTAGAGACCTAAACATGGGTGTAAGTTGAACACTGACCATATTTGGCAGAATCACGCCCACAGCCAGATCCGCGCACACAGATCTGCCAAGACAAACAGAGCAGTACATGGTGTAAGCTGTGCTGCCTTTGTGGCATGCAGTAATACACCACTTTCCCTAGCTTTTTTTTTTTTTTTTCCTTTATTTTTACCCCCCTTTAACCATGGTCAGAATCCAGCCCCTGCAAGGTAATCTCTACAGCTTGGCCTTTCCAGTCTTGCTTGGCTTGATTATTCTATTCCTCTAGATCCAAGGACCATGTTGCATGTCCACTTGGACCTCCTAGTGATGGTGGCAAGTGGTAAGTGCAGACAAGGGCAGCTTACAGATGTTAGTGTGCTCTCTGCAGAGTAGTGAAGGAATTCTATATGGATGAAATGGTCCCATCCTGCTTCATGCAATACCTATTATTACAAGTGGAATAGTATTCAGTTTTGTCTTTATTCTTTGCAAATGGTTTTTCAATACAACTTTGGTGACCGTTTGGCATTTGAAAGTACAATCAGTTTCTCAACTTTCAATTTCATACACCAGAACTGCTTGGTAAATCTGTAGACTTTGTTATTCTGCTAAGAAGTGTTAACCAAATACTACCATAGTGTGTCATGTGGAACATCTGTTACAATTTGAACTTATATTGGAAAAAGTCTTTCCTCCTTCAAAATTTGTACTTGTACTACATTTCTTATGTAATTATTATATTGTAATAGATGTGATAGTTTCTTTAAATGCTCAAAGATAAAAATTTGTTAAAAGATTGAAATATGTACTCACACAAATAATCAGAAATATAATTAATATTGTACCCAGCTTGCTAGATTATTTTTTTGTCGATTGTCTTATTGCATCATAGAGAGTATACAACAATCTAAGATTGTACTATAAGCAAGACGAACAAAAATGTTAAAATGTTCTTTTAATGGGAAAGAAATACTAAACTTTAGAGTGATGGCAGAGGGGAAGACTTGTAATAAACAACCTCAAAATCATTATGGAACACTGCAAAATCGTTGTTTGGAAATGCCTGAATATCATCTGTGGACGATATTACAATGAGTTTAGTTTTAGTAAATATATTTGAAGGTGGTTCCAGTGTGAAGATTCCGGTTCAGGAACAAACTAGAAAACAGATAATGTATCCAGGTTAAAAAAAAAAAAAAAAAAAAAAGGAGCAAATCCTTAGCAAGGTACGTGACAGACATAAATTTCTGGTATCAGTTCTGTTTTTTAACAATGCGTTCCCATCTCAGTAAATTTCAAAGTGAGCAGGTTCAACATCTATCTGGAAGTTTCTAAAGATGATTCAAACAACACAGGATGTGCAAAATACACCCGTGAAAGCATTATTGCCAAACGGTCTTAAAAGACCTGATTCTTCCACACTAAAAACAAATAGGAATTTTGCAGTACACTTCAAATATCAGTGGATGAAGCCTATAACCACATCGAAAATCTGAACACTGCAACATATTGAATCAATTCTGAACTCTCTGTCACTATGAATGGTTTAAAAGCTCAGTATTAATGAGTTCCAAGGCACTCACAAATTCAAATCCAGTTTTGTTTTGTTTCTATTCTTGTAGATGTAATAGGAAGGTGAAAGCCTTCCAGCCCTATTCCTTATAAAGGCCACTATAGCATTCGTAGTCAGAACAATGGCTTAAGACGCTGTGATGCTTCTGTGTTCAGGTGTCATTTCTGGAGTGTTATTTTATTGCTAATGACTTTTTGAGATTTTAGAAAACAAGCTTTCTTCTCACTCAGAGACTTAACTCACTGCTGCCGAAAGAAAGCCTTCCAGATTACCCTCCTTGAAGTGATGGTACTTCAGTTTTAAACAAGTGTTTGCAGGTAGCCGTGTCCTGTTCAACTGACTATAGTTAGTGAACATAACTACCTGCTTCCCATGATCTAATTTTAAGTCCATCCAGATGCCCAACTTCATGTTATATATTACAGCATCTCACGGAAGAGCTTTGCTGTTGCTGCGGATAACATGCTTGAGACTTTTTGACATCGCCATGCTTGTTAACCGCCCATATTTCCACACGTGGTCACTGAAGTCTACAGAGCAATTTTTTTCAACAGCAGCCATAGGACAAACATGGACTATGTGCAATCGTCTTTAACTAATGGAAAATAACTTACCAAAACCTAAATGTGCACCTCCATTGCACATAACTTCAGGGGCCAAATACATTTGAGTGAAAACCTTTTTACTGCCAATTTCCTGATACAGTAAATTTCAGTCTTGTACTTTGCAAGGTACTTACAATTGAGTATGAATCTGGTTCAAGAAAATTAAACTTCTAAGACCTACCAGCAGCACAGGCTATATTAACAAATGCAGTCTGTTTCTTTCAGCTAGACTTTCAGCACACCTATGGATTTCTACTTGGTAAGTGTAAAAAACCAGCTATGACAATTATAACAGCTGAAAGATCTTCAATACATAAAATTTCAAATGTTTTGTCACCAGTTCAACATATAGGGGTTTTCATATAATATGTAGGAATAATAAGTTTCTTACCATGGAAGTCCATAAAATGGACTACAATGTCAAGTCCATAAAAAAAAAAAAAAAAAAAGGAAGGAGCATAGGAAGCTAATAATACAGGAAGCCCTAACTACTGACACTACGCTTTACTCAGTAATCCACGTAAAAATCAATGGCGACTACAGCTCACTTCTGGTGGAAGGACATTCATTAACTCAGACACAAAATGCACAGCCTGCTTGGCATGCTCACAAAGAGGGGAAGGGGGGACAGAGTCAAATGGTATGGAGAGTAAACTAGTTTCTGAAGTCCAGAGAGGGTCCTTGTCAGGAGGTAGCAGGACACTGCAAGAAAGCCCATACAGTTACTGGGTTTGCTCTCCCACCTTCATTGACCGACAGATTAGTAGTGTCCAGAAGCTGTCAGACATTAGTCTTTCACCACCAAGAAAATCAACGAAAAGCATAAAAATAAATTACAGCATTTTGACAAAACATGCTTGTCATGACAAATCTTAGCCTTTATTGTTCAGCTACTCCCAATTGCCAAGGTGCTCCAAAGCAAAAAACTATAACTCAACCTGTATTTCCAGCATACAGAATGACAACTCATTTACATAGCACACAGGCCTGGGTTTCTCCTTAAGTGGGCAAATGATTCCCATATACCAATACACTGCATTAAATTAGTTGTAATATTTACAAAGATATAAACTCTAACTACATCCAAACTCTGTTTTAAGACATCAATTTTGGATGTCACATGGACAAAATATGAACAGAAAACATACCACACAGCAGTGTGGTAGTTTCAGAGTACAAGTACCAGATGCATGTCTGATAAATGCACAAAAAAAAAAAAAAAAAAAATCGGAACAGGGATCTCATTGGTAATGACAAGAGGGAAGCAACAGATATTATTTGGTTCTTTTGTACCTACATGTAAACCTGTACTAGACAGTCTGCTATATTGCTGCCTTTCTGACAGCTATTTCTTTGTTGAAAATGGAACGTCATTCTTCAGGGCAGTACAATTACATATTATTAATTTAGAACATGAAGATTAAGGGTGCGGGCTTCATCCATGCTCTGCAGTGCACATGACAGCTAATACAGAAGATGATTATTGGAAATAGTCTGCTCATTTTCCTACCTTGAATGTCTTCTGCCTGCCCACACAAAAAATGCATATTCATCTACCTGACTATTTTTTGTGGTATTTATGCCATAAACATAGGGTATATTTTGAGCTTACTTTTTCCTTTACTAAATAAATAATCACTAAAGATAAGTACATTTTTTATAATATAAGAACTGCTACATTGCAGAGCTGCTACCTCACGGTTGCACGGTTGTCCAATACCAAATCCACTAACTCCAGCTTGAATTGTTCCTTCAGCCTATCAGTTATCTTCTCCAAAGTATACATCTACATTCAGAAAGACTGCCAAATTAATAGGTCAAATCAATGACTGTAAAAATCCACAAGCAAATAAACACAATTTTAAAATAAGTGTCCGTTTAACACCATCAAAAATTCAATAGTATCTTATTAAAATGAATGCTTAAATAAGAGAGTGGCCTAAACTAAACAGAAAAATGCACTTCATTTGGAGGCTGTGCTGCCTCAGTGGAAATTAGTAACCTGTTGGTGAGCAACTAGTTACTGTTTTCATGATTTGGCTTTAAAAACATTCTGCTCTTTGCAAGTAGCTTAGTAAAGGGTTCTGAATTTTTTTATAATCTTATAACCTAGAGGCAAAACACTTGTTGGGTTTTGCTTATAAAGGAAATCAAGACAGATGAAAGTCTGCCTGTGTGTGCATGCATTTGGAGAGCACAGGTGAGGATCTGGACTGTACCATGCCGTAAGGGTGCAGACAGTATGCACTATTCAATGAGATGTGTGTGAGTGGAGATAAAGGAACAGAACAAGAGAAACTGAGAAACAAGAGAAGCTCCCAAACAACAAGAACTTATTAGACTGAGCCTTAGGATCTGGGAAAGCTGGAATTCAGGGCTGCACCATTTCAGTCATACATCCTGACAACAGGACTAAATACCAAAGCACAGGATTCCTCTTCAGAGGCCAAGAGGGTGCCTGGTGGAAGGACAACTGTTAAGAGGAAATGATGCTGCTTCCATATTTATCTTACAGAATTGCTTAGTCTTCCTCCTGCTGGAAAGGATGAAAGTGTTTTGAAGTCAAGAGATATTTAATTTTCTCTTACAGATTTATTAAGTTTAGTTCTTTGGGGATCTCATTGCTCTGATAGGCCTGAATTTTTCTGATGTTAATGAGGTTTTCTTAGATTTTCAGGCTTTGAGCAGTTGAATCTATTTTTTTCTGGTTTTATGTAAACAAAGTGCTGAGGAAACTATAAAGAAACTTTTTTGTAAGTTATATGAAGCAGATACTTTTCCATAAGCACATCCTAACTTATTTAATAATAAATTTAAATTATATTTAAATTATTTAACTGTGTGCAATATTCAGGGAATAAGATAAACATCGCTTTGCTAAATGAAATCATAGAACATGTCACGTTGCTGTGGAGGCACCGATATAATTTTTCTCCCTAAATATAAACCCCATAAACTAAGAAAATATACACACATACATATGTACACATTATTCAAAAGAAGTACCGAGTTTAAAGAAATTGAGGAGGGAAGGAGGTATTTAAGTTCACTTTAAAAAATAAACAGCAAACACAAAAATTGAATTTCATCCTGCTGCAGGTTGAAAAGAAATATAGTCAGCAGCAAACAACCCCCTTTTGTTTAATGCTTCCAGCTCAATCCTAAAAAGAACTTCTATATCCTTCCAAATTAGTGGGAGGTGAGAGAACGCACAAGGGGTTAATTCATTCCTTTTGTGGACTGAGAGCCTGAAAGCTGGCATGAATCAGGGAGGTGGTGGCATGTATCTGCACTGCCACTCCGATTGATTGATCCTTGGTGCCGAAGGAGAAAAGGACTCCCACCCCCATGGTTACTGGGGACGTTTGCAAACCCTTCTGCAGTGAAGCCAGGCACTGTATAACCTTCTACTTCTAAACTAAACCAAAAAGGAGCAAGACCAGATCAAACAGGGCAAAGCTGTATGATTCACCTGCTGGACAGTAAATGCCATATAAGAAACAAATTCCAAGAAAGGATGGCTCTGGGTATTACCAGAATAAGAGGCTAAAGAACAGAGCTTGCTCTGATTTTGTCTCTGTGGTAAGAGCAGCAAGGACAAGTATGCAGTATCTATAGTGTTATGCTCACAGGGAAATGGTACCGGTAATAGATTTTGCATTATTCAGTGCTTTTTTCTTTACTGCTTATTCCATATAAAATAGATTTGGGGAAAGAAAAACACAACTCCACCCAAACAAATCAGTAATCTTAAAAATATGGTAGATGTGTCTGACTAATTTGCATGAGAGCTAGCAAAGATTTTGTCTTCATATTGCTGGAATTAGTGGCCGCATCTAGCACAGCTCAAAGACAGTTTGGGGTTTTTTTTTGTTGCTGCACAGAACTATCTGCTGTAGAGCAGGAAAAGCAGGTGGCTCATTTAGTGAAGTTACACCGCTTTGATTCTCTCCTATTTTTAATTGATTGGCAATGGCCACTTCATTGTGTTTCAATAACCGGCTCATTGCGTTTACATTTTCTTCAGCATGCAGCTCAGTTGCACTGAGCTAGTGGCTTCATTATCTGCAACTCCATCGGAGCTCAAGACCAGCAAAATCATAAGGCAATGATCCACGCCAAATTGGTGCCCACCACAGTTTAGGTGGAACACTCGAGCTAGGCAGTCTTTGTTTTCTCAATGGTGGTACCTACTACCATTGACTGTTCAGTAGATATTCTGTTTGAAAACTTTGCCAGGCAGGACAAAACAAATTGGGACAAATGAAAGCATTATCCCTTGATTTTGACTGTATGTTTTTGTTTGCATTAAATAAGATGCTTCATCTCTTGTATAAACAGATCTTTTCATCGCAGAACCCAGGCTATAAATATGTATTACTTCACTTCCTTTTACAGCATGTGTTAAGAATGTAGTGCTAAACACAAAAAGGTTGCCACCCTCAGAAAACTAGGATTTGGGATGATTCAGTGAGTGCTAGATCTTTCCATTTCAGGTCAGTCCTTTACTGGGAGGCTGGGAGGAGCATTCCTCTATTACGTGCAGAGGCAGCACAGAAAGCTTTCTGCCTTTAAGAGAGCTGGTTTACCAAGGAAGCATACGAACCATCTGCTTTGAGAGCCTCTGTATATGCCCTCACATGTAATAATGAAATTCAGTGGTTCACGGGATCAGTGATGTAGTTTGTTTTTTTTTTTTACACTAGAAATGCACAGGAAAACAAAAGGGAAAAGAGTAATATATATGGTCAGCACTTCTCTCACGCTGTAAGAGGACAAAGGGGTAAGAAACAGTTCTTGGACCATGAAGACTCCAGTGTTGAGTTACAGGTTAAAGGGAAACGTTATTTCTTATTTCCCCAGGATGCATAATCTATTTCAAAGGACAACACATAAAATCACTATTAGTTTGTATTGTCATCATGATAGTGAGACCAGATCAATAGTCACAATGTTCAAAGGTGAATTAACATGTGAATGAAAATGAACTACTGGCAGAACACTCTTTCCCTTTAACAGGAGGGCATTTTGCACTACCTAGTTTGAGCAATCTCCTACTTTTTACAGGCCAAAAATGTTTAATGTTGCATCAACAATTTGCTTTAGAGCCATTTAAAACTGTTCAGTAGTAGATACGGCCCAATCCCTTTTCCACTTGAGCACAGCAGGAACAGGAGAGGCACACAGCTTTAGCATCACAGTCAAATAACCTGTTTTGTTAACAAGAAACTCACTGTAGGCTGTCTCCAATACTCTTAGCATCCAATATGCAGGGCTTCGAGTTACAGTCGGATAGTAGGGAAAAGGGGTAAAAACGAGAATCCAGCCAGGCTGCCAGTATTTGCCTTCTTTTATATGACTTTGGGTTTAGTTTATTTCATTTTGTCATTACAACATTTTTTAAGAGACAGAAAGTTGAGTTAATTCTTACCTCTTAAAGGAGCCCATTGTTAGCAACTTGTTCATCACAGCCCCTTCAACCTCCCCAAAGAAGTAACCAGTCTGTAAGGGGAACATGCAAGAAATTACCAGAAGCGTAGATAAATGCAAAACAACGCTGGATGCAATTTAAACTGGCATATTCTAGGATCTGACAAGAGTGGCTTTGACAGTTACATAGATAGGTTTTCAGGACTACTGCTACACAAAAACGGAAGAGGACTTCACAGTCATGGCAAGTTATACGGATTACGTTATTGCCCCTGAGCAGATGCGAGAGCTTAAACAATATATTGAGGTGCATTATATAACATCTAATATCAGAAATAAAAGCCATCCAAACCTAAAGCTTGTAAAGAAAACACACTAAGCTGATCACAAACCCTTGTGATTAAATGTTACTCAAAAAAGCTATAAACAGGTTGTGAGAGGATTTCATAAACAGTCATTAAAAAGCATTGTTTATAATTCCTGCATGACCTGCTTAAGGAGCTGGAACAGTACATTTCATCAATCCTATAAATCTTAACTCCTTTCAGAGTCATTTCATACTTAAAACCACTCAGCCTGATGAATTACTCATTTTGTCCTTGTTCAGTAGATGTGGACTAATAAAAATAAATCTCTGTTGAGAAAACTAACATTCATGTTATGAATTTGGTATGTAATATGGAAGTGACTCCATCATCCACAGCCGTTCATATGACAGTGGAAAATCTTGCATGTACAGCATTTTTCTAGTTTGGGAAGACATTTTTTATTTTAGAGCCTCAGCTCCCAGAAGGATTGGGTATGTTCTCTGCATTGTTTAAAGGGAGAAATCCCACAATTTATGGGGGGGAAAGGGCACTACACTCTCAAATTGCACAGATTCCATAGGTTTTGTATGAACTAAACCCCAATTCCATTACAAGGAACTTAGCTGACCTCAAGTATGCACCTGGGAGTTCTCAGGCAGAAAAGTTACAGCCCTAGCCAAAAAAAGGCATTCCTCCACCTAAAAAGCAAGTATTGCCTTTTTTTTTTTTTTTTTTTTTAACTCAGGGGAAACTTGGAACATTTTCCAAAACATGTGGGTGTGTAAAGTCTCTTAGAAACAAGAGGAACATTTGTAGCTTATATGACTGAAAATACTAGCTTCAATAGCCCTATCTGACTGATGAAGAAAGATTTTCCTAACTACTGGAGAGGCAGTCAATGTCAAAAAGCCCAAACCATAAATGACTAGTCTAACCTTAGACAGTAATAAACCTGATTTATCAAGTTGCGCTTCAGTATTATAAAGACATTTCAGTGACAGTTCTCTCCACAAAAGCTGCATTTGTAAATGCTATTTCTCCCCCAAAGCAGTAACACCCAGATTATCATTATTTTTTAATACATTAGGATTTAGTTGCAATTCAGATGAAGAATTACACTGCCCCTGAACAGGCTGCTTAGAGCAGTTCAGGTAATTTTTTGGAAATTCCATAGAAAAACAGTGCTGAAGCAACCCCAGAAAGGTGAGCAATTTATAATGTGTCATCCCATTTCCCTACCCCTTCTCTAGCCACAGTAAATATAGAGTGCATATATATATACAGATATAAAAATAAATATATACTATTGTAATTACCATAATCTTACTGTAGCATTATATAAACACAGAGGCAACTTTACTGTCCATTTTAGGCTTAGATCTGTCATAACTAAAAAACTACGTCGTAACACCTTTCTAGCCTAGTTCTGATCCAACAGTTACCCACTCTATATTCTTGACAGGAATATGCAATGGCTGGTAACCATTATCAGGTAACCAATATCAGGTAACCTACTGGAGGAAAAATCTCTTCCCAATCATATTGGCTGTAGCCAACTATCAACTAGCAAATCAGTTACACTTCACAATTAAGTACCTGTGAAGAACAGCAGGGGGAATAATGAGACAAAAATGTTTTAAATGTATCAAGACTATTCTACAATGAGTGTTTTTCTTAGGTCGTTACTCAGCTAATTGGAAAATACATATTTGATAGATAGATACAAGGGAAAAAAACCCAAACAGCTGCTTGTAACATAATGCAGTTAATATTTAAGTGATGTTACATTTTTATTTCCTATTATTTTGCAGTATATCCTAGAATTACATTAAGAATGTGCTTGACATTCTAAAGAGATGGAAGCTTTTTATTTTAATAAAAAAATGTATTATTTAATAAGTTAATAATTTAATAAAGTAAAACAAAATAATCAATTTTGGTGCTCAATTTTGCATATAAGACAAAGAATGACTATTGCATGACACAGTACATCATGCTTAACAGTTAATGCTCTAGTACACAGTGGAAGGATAATAGTTTCAGAAAAATGGTATTCCCCTTGGTTATTACGTGCTAATATTTTACAAAGTCTCAACCAAAATGGAGCAAGAGAGAGAGGGATCACGAGGAAACATGCAATTATTTTTGTGCTATGCAAAGGTGAAAAATACCTGTATCTTTACTTTCAGAAGTGTCAGATTTAGGGTTGCAATAATTCAAGCTTTTAATTTAAAAACAAAATGCTCAGTTTGGCTTCTTTTTTGCCATTCACTTTGAGATTTTTATCTTCTCTCCAGTCATTTTTCCAAGTCACCCAGAGCTCTTTCTGATAGCTGTTTCTCAGTAAACAACCTAGTCATGACCAATTTAATTCACCTGATGGCTAAGTAGGAGCGTGGATATTCCTATTCGCAATCCCAACACATAGAAGAAATTCAGCTTCAGAAAATTCTGGCATAACTGGGGCACCACCCAGCATTTTTCAGGCAAAAGTTAATGAGAATAATAATGGTTCCTTCATAAGGCTTGCAGGATTAAGCATTCATTTTTCAATAATTTTCCATTAAGACAAAGCAAATGAATGTTCTGAATTATCTTCTCATTAATCATGATCCTTATCATCTCTGTTGTGATGCATAGTGCCTAGTTTGAATCCGTCAATGACTGTAATGAACTTCAGAAAACAAAATCCTCAGCTACCAGCTCTGTAAAATTTCATTATCTCAAGTCTGAATGTAAAAGCTCCGTGTACCCAGCATCCTCCCTCCATCCCCAAACTTTCCATGTGGCAAAAATGCCACAGAGAATCTTTTTTTCTTGGGGTAAAAATGTCTTACAGAAGAGAGACACCTCTACAGCAAAAAAGCCTTTTAAGAGAATGTTTAGGAGTTTAAGAGCAGACAGAAACTGAGCTCCTGTGAGAAACAGCTTCCATTCTTTGTTGAAGGATTTTTTTTAATTTTATGTTACTAATTCCTTAACATTTTAAGATAGTGGCCTATTTAAAAAACAAGTAACTTTATATGAATGTGTTACATGAGAAGACTGAATAAAAATCTTTCACTTACCTGTCTATAGTCTTCAGACACTAAAATAAATCCATTGTTATCTATTAGGTAACAGTTGATTGCCTGAAAAATAATAAAATACCATTTTAATTCTTTTATTTTGGTATACAGCAATAAGTTAATTTACTCTAATTCCAAGTGACTTCTAAATAGGTAAAGCCTTCAGGCTGTTATAATGGCTTACATGATTTCTAAGTGAACGTAGTCTCAACTTACAGGATGTTATCTGAGTTAATTTTTATGCATGTGTTTCATGCAAAACAAAACAAAGATGTGTACAGAAAGGGAGGCTACAAGATAATTATAAACAAACATAAAAACAAGGTTAGTGGTTTTATAACTCATTCTTAAGAGTTTTCTTTATAGCTCAGTTTGCAGAGGCATAGAACTTTGTTGCTCCTGACGGCTTCTCCTGTGTGTGGAGAAAAACATCAGCACAATGTCATTACCCTAATGATGTATTAATGAAAACACAGTGTCAGCCTGGAGGACCAACAGGGGACCAGGTAATATTTTTTAATTTGTTCATTGGGGGATGGGACCAGAAAGTTCCGTAAAAGAGGCCCCACAGGTCTACTAAAGCTTTTCAAATTGTGTTTTTAATTGGGAACTGGGTTTAAAGGTAGGACTGTTAGCTTTTCGTAGGTCAGACATACAAACTGTATAAAACAAGGTAAACCCAAATCAGTGCTTCCCTCCATGCATGCCTGCACTATTTTAACCTCAAGTGAATTACTTGCTACAGGCAAAGTTTTAATTACTGCGCTTCAGAGTTGAAACACAAGGTTCAACTCAAACCTTGATATAACTCAGTTTCTCTTTAGTATTGCCAAATACCTACCTCGGCATTAAATCTTTAACCTATTTCTATTGTTGGTCTAAATCAGCAAACATGTAGGATGACTTCCAGTATAGGAATCATCACGGCTTTGCTTTTAATTCAAATCCTTTCCTGCTCACGTGGGCTGCACAGAGACATGATACAATATGGTTTCTGCTACTCTCTGCACATCCAGCACAATCTCTCTGCTGTTCTAGAGGGGAAAGAAGTTCCATGCAGTAGCAGTTGTCCAAGACATGGTGAAAATGCAGTCTGATTTTTAGAGATGCTTAGATGTGTCTGATTCTCATTTTGGCTACATATTAGTACTGTTCTGTGGGGCTGAAGAAGAGCAGGGATTTGCAGAAATGCTGGCTTGAAGCTTAGTTTTTTAAAAGGCAAAGGGCAGCCCAAATCAGGAAAAAGTTTGGAATGACCATCATTCCCTGCAAATGCAGGATATTCATTCTAAGAGGGGAACCTAAGTTACAGACACCCATAGGTGACAGAAAACCTGTCAAAAAGGAAGTTGAAAACAACTAATTTCCAACCTTTGATCTGCTAGAAAGCCAAAAATTGGCAAATGCAATGTGAAAAGCTGATGACGCTGGCAAAGAACTGAGTAGAGCTCATGCATTCAGAAGAGGCAGCTACTTAATCTCAGTGGCGTGTGACAGGTAGAATTTCAGAAGTCAACTGTAACACCAGAACACCGCTCTCCCCAAAGCCAATCATAAACCTCCCACTAACTTTATAAGGAGAGGAGCTAAGTCAACAAAGAGCTCTTTTGAGGATACACAGTTGCAGTCCTCATGCATGAAAGATTAACCTAAAGATAGTGCTTTAGAAACAATATTTCTCCACAGTATAGAAAATAAATAAAAGCAGTTATGCTGGACAAGAAAGAGCGTAGGCTTAATTTCATAGGTTATGGATTGTATGCAGTTGGGAAAACACTGGCTAGATTCAAGAATTAGTGGCCAGGTCTCAAATCTCTAAGCCAAAGTCTAGCATTGCTCAGAAATAAAGAAGATACTCACATTTTAGCATTACTGGAAATTGGCATAACGCAGTAAGTGGAATCGGTATTATTTTGGAGGAATGTGAAAATAAGAGGGGTTTGATTTCAATCCATTTTAGAAACATTAACAAGGGAAAAATACTGATTCAGGACCATTCATTCACCTGCTTGCCAGCAACATAAATAACTTTCAATATTCATCACTACATTAAAGAAACAGTTTGTAACTAAAATTTAGCACTGACAAATGACAATGGGGTGCATTTACTTGTCCAATACATTAGCAAATCTCAAACAGAAGATTTAAGATACAAGATTACTGCATGGGATAACAGCATTTGCATAGACTAGAGCTGTAGAAATGAGGCTTAATTCACAGGTATTGGAAGTGAACTATGCACAGGTTTGCCCAAAGGTTCGAGTTCAGTGAACTTCAGATTTCCAGGGGAACATTCCATAGGTGGAGAGTCCCTGAGCTTGTAAAACAGTGTAGGCAGGAAGTCCAGAATAAACACAGGAAGAATGTTGACTGAGCCCTGAGAACACATTTGAATTACAGTAACTTTGATCAAGTTCAAGTCCTCTATGTATTTTTCACAGCTCCAATATACAACAACAGTAATGGAATGTAATATGGGTTAAGAAACCAAAAATCAAAAAGAAAGAAAATGGAACATTAAAATAAAAGGTGAGACATCAGGAAAACAAGAAGAAACGAGTAAATTCAAAGCTCACAAAACAGAGAAGAAAATTAAAAAATGGATTTCTAATTAATTGGATATCTGTATTTTAGAATCAAAAGTATCACACAAACTCATTAACTAATTCTTTGTATGACTATCGTGCCACTCTATTTGCATTAATGTCTTAATACTTTTAAATGCTTAATTTATACCATAACTGTTCAGCATATATTTTCTTGCCATTGAGAAGAGACAGCTGTGAAAGCTAACAGACTCAACAGAGGAGCTGTGATATTTGATTGAGTCCTATCAACAACATATTTTGTCACTAAAAGAAAGTTTAGGATCTCTGAATCACCAAGGTTCACACTATTACTAAGTTTCTCCGTATGATTACATGGCTCCTGGTGGTGTCAAGTGAAAGTAGCTGAAAAGACTTTAAATCGCTTGTGTTTTCTCTGCATATGGATGTAATTGCAAAAGAAGTTCTGCATGAATATTTAGCAAAGTATATGACTATTCCTATTAACTGCCAATATGATAGAAAAGAAGAGTAGGTTGTTTCTGGCTGTGCCTTCTTGGAATCTTTATCAGTGTGTCCTTGCTTCTTAGCAAGGACAGACCAAAAATATTTTTGCAGTAATGGTAATATGCTTGTTTGGATGAAGTAGTTGGACACTTGGCAGCAGGAGCATGTTTTACACAAGAAATTATGTGATATTACTGTTCTATCACAAAGGCTATCCCAAATGAAAGAAGTAATCTCTGCACAGTTTCTAATGCCAAAAGCATGGTGGTTTAGGCTAAACAAGGAGGAGATTTTATACAGCACTAACTTTACCCAGATTACCTGCAGTTAGACTTCTCAAGATGGTTGGCTATGAATGGAAACCTATTGATGAAAATATTTAAAGCTGCTGGAAACAATTCAAGGTAAAGCTTGCACATTAAATCTATAGCAAGCTATAGTAAAGCAATGCCACAAAACTTTGGCAATAAACAGTTCTACAGGCCTTCTTTTTCAACAGATGGTTGATCACTCTTAGGAGAATAGGGTAATAAACATTATGAGCTCACCTTAAAATTGGTTAATATGCAAATGACAGCCTGGAATTTGGGTTAAGCAAGCACTTTCACCCACACCTGGGTGGAATCTGCTCTTTTTTTCTCATTACTTCATATTTGGAAAAGTTCACTTAATGATTAAAATGATACAAGCTTTAAATGGAAGAGTCTGCAAGTTGTTATAGCTAGAAATGTAAAAGTTATGTTGACTCATGTGGTCCATTTCATTGCCAAAGACGGCAGGATCATTAGGCCTTTGTGTTTTGGCTTACTGCAGATTTTATTTTCTATTATTTATTGCTATCTCTATCCTCCAACTATTAGATCCCAGAGTCCTAGTAGATGTATTATTCTTTGTTGTAAGGTTTGCTGATTTGGTATGCTGAAGAAGTTAGTGTCCCACTCTTATAACTGCTGATGGTTTACGTTCTGCCTTTCTCCCTGGAGTGGTTTTTGTGATCTGAATCTCATATTAAGAAGCCATGTATTTTAAAAAAAAATTATCACTGCATCTATGTCCTGGACTCACTTTTCAAAAAACACATTTCAATGTCACAGTACACGAGGTTGTGAAGTAGCACCCTGGGAGTGAGATTGCTAGGACTGATCGTGTACCTTTTGAACTTTTTATAAATTAAGTTACACAAAAGTAATAAAAAATCTAAAGTAATGTTTTTGCCTTAAACAACTAAATATCCAATACAATAATGACATGTTAGAAAGCACTCCTCAAACACATTTGTGACCTTTTTTTTTACCATGCTTATTTGAAGTTTGGAAGTACCTATCTTCAGGAAAGCCCAGCTGCTAACTTTCACTACAGAAAACATCACACTACTTTATGTAACCATTCTTGTTAATTTTTTAAATGTCCTGAACAGCCCTGAACAAACTTAGTGCTACACAACACAAAGGACGCTCAAAATGAATTAACTATTGTGTAGGCAGGAATACAATCAGGGCAGCAGTTCAGGTGATGAAAGATGTGGAAGATTTCATTGGAAATACATTAACATGCATTAACCTCCGTGATAAGAAGTGTGAGTCTATTTCAAATGCTGGGTCAGTCAGAAAGAGACCCGTATGGTGAGACTATAGGACAGATAAGAAGAGACAGAAGAGAAAGAGAAAATAAAGCAATGGAATAGTGCAAATAATATATGTGGGCTCCTACTGTAAAAAGTAGTGACACACACTTGTGAGAACTTGAAGATATTCAGAAGAAATGGATTCAGAGAAGAGAGATGAGAAGGCACTGTTTGAACACCAAAGTTTGCAGTGGTGAGGGTAACTGCTCGGTTTTTCATGCTTTGCTGTGAGCACCATGTTATGCTTTGTTGAAAAGGGTGTAAAAACTAATGCTGTGCTGACTGCTAACTCCACCATATCGACAGCAGCTTACCTGAAAACAACTAAGCATGTATAAAAAACTGAATAAAACTGTATAAAAGCTTCATAACTGTATATAAAAAAAAGTTAGCCTACTTAAAAAAGATTGCAAAAACATTGCATTAACATAAATTACAGAGCCAAACAGGCTCTTGTCTTTTGTGTATGTTTTGCAATAGTTCTTTTGGTCACTGTATGAGAAGTATCATGCAAATACAGCTTACAGTTTTTATTTCCAGATGTATGAATTTACATTTTATCGTACTTAAATTCATATAGCTTGTTCAAGCACACTTTATCAGGTGATCCATATCTCCTGACACCACTCACTCGATTTAGAGATAACACGGGGATGTTATCGGTAATTGCTTTGTTCCAAAGCATTAACGTACATGACACAATATCTCAAACCCAGCTCTGATCCTGTATGCTTAATTCCTCCCCACATATCAATACAGTCTGTGCTTTATTAACCACTCTTCAATTCATTTAATCTGCAATACATTGGTTGCTTAACCAAAACATCATATGGTATGATGTCAAATCCTTTGCAAAAATCTATGCGTAAGACATTAAAAATACTATTTTTATCTAACAAATTAAACTACATAAAAAGCTATTTTTGTGAGTTCATTAAGCCAACCTGACTAAGGTTACTACTTTTTTTTATTTCTGAAGTGCTATTAAAGTATTAGCTCTTCGTAGATTTAACTCTGAATTCATGTCTAATTCTAGTGTTAATACCAGAGATTAGCTTCCAAGATGAACAACAAAGCAGTTAAAGATACCTTAGAACGTCTTGAAATTATTTCCAAAACAGGATTCACAAAGCACAAGTTATTACAGAGCATATTTGAGGTATCAGTGTCAACTTTGTAATTAAATGGATGTTTGTAAGCAGTCATAAAAAATGTCTCACTACCTAAATAGTTAAAAACTTTATGTTCTACTGCAGTAGAGGTATAAATGTAAAAAAAAATAATCTGTTAAATACTTACTTCATCAATTAAAAAATTTTATTTCCTAAAAAAAATTTTTAAAATCCATATAAGCACAATTACAAAGAAGTTAATACTGATTACATTTTTATCTGACAGCAATTATTCTAAAAATGACTCAGAAAATTTTAAATCTGTTCACCAACCCTGTTCTGTTCCTGTCTGCAGAGAAAGGGGGTGTTCACACTGTAACAGTTTCAACTGTTTTAAACACCATCATCTCCTCCATGTGTTAGAAGCCTGGAGACCGTTCATAGACAAGAACACATGATTTTCCAATAGGGGTAGGGTAGGACCTGCATTTTAGGGGTTATTTTCTGAAACAGTACAGCTCCAATCTATTCTCAAGACAGGGATGGCATCTCCTAATCTTAGAAAGTACATGATTGTCCTCTTCAATGAGTACAAATTCTATATCCTGAACATTCTGGGTACAGTTTATTAAAGACTGTGAATGCCAACCACGATTTAGTAATCTAGTTTAGTTAATTAATTAATCTATGTGATAGTTCAGTTACTGAATGTTGGAAGATAGGTCCTAAGTGAGAAGGCATAATTTTGCTATCACTGAAAATGAATAAATATCAGTTTGGTTTACTGTTTCCACTTTTTCTGAGGGAGAAAATCAACATGTATCAGGCCAACAAAGTAACGCCTTATGCATAGGGGCCTAAAATTAATAATCTTTCCACTTGCTTCCATAAATATAAGATCAAGCAACCGGTTTTGACCACTGAATTCTTTTTTTTGTAATGATGAACTGGAATGTAAAAAAGAGCTAGCCATTATATATTTCAAATACATTGTTTCTTTACAACAGTTTTGTTTGTGACAAAAAAATTGCAGATCATCATCTACACAGTTAGAAATCTGTTGTTGAGTCAATGACGAAGAAAATCTCAATTTAAAATATACCTGTCTGCTTGCAGTCCAAAATTTCCGCTGGAAAAATTCAAGTTTCATCTGGATACCTACAGCTGTGAAAGACAAATAAAAAAAAAAATAATCAGTAATTACTTCAAAATTATTATCTAAAATTAATCAGAAGGAAAAACAGTCTTAAAGTAAAAATGGATAGTAAGCCCTAAAATAAAAAAAAAATAAATTGAAGAGACCACAGAGTCATATTTTAAACCATTTACAGTTTGGTTAAACACAAAGACATTGCTAAAATAATGTGAAGAATACACAAGGCAAACATCATTCAAACTGCATAATGCAAAAGAACCACAAGCTGAACATATTTATGTTCACATTTACCTCAAATTTATATTTTACTGATACCAATACAACAGCTGTAGGAACACACACTATGTGTTTTACGGTGAAACACATGAAGATGTGTTGAAACAACATGAAAATGTTGGTTAACGTTTCAAGTGATCATTTGGCTTTGGGTCATTTAAACCATGAAACATTAAAAACTTCTTTAAAAAATTGAAATGAATATGATTATGTGCATTTTTGTCAAATGAAAGCATCTGACCAACATTTTTGGTTTTCAAATTTAAAAAAAAAAAAAAGGATACTAATGATAATAGTTTGTAATTTTTTTAATAATCATTCAAGATACTACTGGTTTAAATTATGTATTTCTCATAACATCAGGTGGGATTATGTTTTTCCTAATGTCAGTGAACCTTTCTTCCAGCCTAGCCTGATGTTCCTGTCAGACCTAGTACTACGTTACTTCTATTAAACAACAGAATGCATTGCACTTTGTACAAGCTCCAAAGGCAGTTGATTCTTCTGGTTTCACCTGCCTAAACTAAGAGAATGATCACGTATCCATCTACTTGTACTGGGAGTTTCTGAATTAGCTTCCTTTTATTGAAAAGAAGTTAATAGGATGAAGAATATGGCAGGAAGACAGGGACAGAGGGGCTAAAGACATCTGCTTTGATCGCTCTTCCCAGCTATTGCTGCATCCCTGGACCATACTTTTTCTGCTCTCACTCGCTCACAGAGCACGCCTTGTGCTAGGCTGTTCTGCAAAAGCATTTCAGTGCTGGCCCTGTACCAAGTGATATTCTAGCTGTTCAGCGCACTTCATCAATGTGTTTTAGTTCAATGCCCTACAGCTCTTTCTTGTCAGCTTAGAGGATACATAATTACTAGGGTATACAGAATGAACTGGGCCCTAATGACTAATCTATAACCTTAGTATACTATTTTCTTCACAAAAGCTACAGTTTTTAAAGCCTTGAAAGTCTGGCGGCCTAACTTCTAGCAAATTCATTGCTATAATGTTTTGTTTAAAAACAAACAAAACTTAAAAAAATATAGTTGTTTTGGAAAATTGAAGAAAATTTCATTTATTCATTCCTCCTCTAGGATCCACAGCAGGAATCACTTAAAAACATATTTACATTTAGATTATTTGTACTTTCTTTTGCAAATGCACACATGATGATGTCATGCATATATTTTATTTTGCATTAGCAGGTAGGAAAAAGTATGTGAAATGAAATCTGTAATGAACTGATACAATGGGATGTGAAATTACATAAGGAATTTTCTTATTATAGCAGGTTATAAATAGTCTTCTGCTATCTGTAACTCATGGACATTTTTACTTAAGAAAGTAAGTAGATAAATTCTGTTCTCCTTTTGAATAAACTCCAGAGGAGGCTCTCTCCAGCCACGTTTTATTATCTAGTAATTTATTTTATGATCAATGAGAAGATGCTATCTGACAGCCATGCAGCACATGTTTTCCTCATCTGTTTTTTGCCTTTCACTTCATTCCTAGCATGCAGGTGATCCGCACATCCTACCCACTTTTTCTGAAATGAAGGCAAAACACACACATTTTCAGGAATTTTCCACTAGGAAATCATATTGCTTTTGGATGCTATATCAGCATTTGAAATGTCAATCTCATACTACATTTCCACCAATGCATTTAATCATGTAAGAATTAATGTAAAATCATTTGTATCAGTAAAAGTCGTCTTCATTTCAGCAAGCAAAGTTTATGCCTTGTTTTCTGCATGTGAACACTCCTGTTGAATTCCCTGAATCAAGCCACACCATCAACATCAGGTACACAAATGGATACCTTGCTCAGTGAAGACCTAGATTTGACTCAACAGTGTAAGACTCCAAGCTGCAATGAATGCAATCTTTTGCAGACTTTACATGGAATCAGTATGTTTCTGGTCATGGAGGATCAGACTTCTCTTCCAGAAGACACAGAATGAACAAGCTTTCTGAGCAATAAAACATGACATCTAAGGGAAACTGGAGTGAGAAATGGTTGTCTTTACTCTGCATTGGAAAAATGTAAATTCTTAAATCTGTGTTGTGAGTCTTTAAATGGTTCTGAGCTCTCAGTTTAAAGGTAACCTGACAGGACCTCGTGGAGTTAACCTCACTTCTCAGATGGGTCACAGCTGTAAGCCAGTAGGCATTTTTCTCTGGGGAACAAACAAATTAAGATATATAGACCCACAGAGCTGCATCTTTCCCCAAGTGATTTTATAACAGCATCTTCTGGCCAATCTGTTTTGAATGTCTGAATTCCTGAAAAAATGGATTTTCAAAAGTGTTTAGGTGTTTAAAGATGCAGATTTTTCAGAAGTGTTTACAGAGAGTTGCTATTAACGCCTACTGATTTCTATAGTTCCGTAACTAATCAGGTTCCTAATCTGTTTAACTATTTCTATGAATCCTCCAAAATGCTTGGCTCCACCTCTGGACTCTCAAGTGCCTTACAAATTCCGTTCCTCACTCATTCATAAACACTAAAAACTTCACCCACCTATATTTACTAAAGACCTCTCATCAGACTTTCAAAATACTCAGTAAATGTGGTTAAGTCTTAATATTCTTCTTTGATTTCTGGGAAAATGATGCATAAAGGAAATGAATACCAGAGTTCACAAAAAGATCCGATACGGAGAGCCACAGTAGTGGGGTTTGGAATAAAACACAGATCTGTACTCTCCAAAGCCTTGCCCTATCAGTTAGCAATACTGCTGCTCTTAACAAGCACAGATGAGTGGACTGTGGTTTGATATTGAGATACCACCACCCAGAGCAGAGAAGCAGTTGCCAAAATTGAAAAAATTGTCAAGTTCATTGTCCTGATGATGTCAGAGAACAGAGTTGTTACCAAACACCAGTTTAAGGTTTAAACCTGTAAGAAACATTTATTAAACTTTAAAGGATGAAGACAAAGATCCACTCCACTATGTTTACGGAAGTTCATCCATTTGTGCTTATATATCCAAGACATTTCTATCCAAGACTTATAGTATATCTAAACTAAAAAATACCAGTACAGATCAATAACAGTGATATTAAAATACAACATATTCCATTACACGTCAGTGGTAAGTCTCCATGGCTGGCCTAAAATACCTGGCAGAGCAACTTTGATTAAATCTCATTTTTGTTCTTGTAAACTATTAATGAAAGTGTAATAAACATTAAGGAACATTTAAAACTATTGTTCTCCTATAATGAATTTGTACGTATATAAAAATTTGAGCAGGAGGTTGGACTAGATGACCTCAGGAGATCCCTCCAAGTCTAAATTATCTTATGAATCTAAGACTTAAGTGTAAATGTTTTGTGGAGAGTGCTAAGTATATAGCCTAGAATCTTCCTTAAATAAAAAGACAGTGAATGTGCACTGAAGGTTTTCTAGTGTCCGGTATAAATTACTTGCCACATGAGACAGAATCTGAAACAGTAACAAGATAATTGTGACAAAGCTCATCTGTAAAAGGTTCCATGTGTCTGTTTTAATGAGTTGCACAACACAATGCTGTAGGATAGAGACAATTGAAATACTGGCACTAATTTCCATGAAACATAGAGCATCCCTCTTAATGAAGATGAGAGGAGGCAGGCAGCTGCAGTTTTGTTTTCATAGTATGAGCTTTATGAATTTTGAAGCTTTCTTGGACAGACTGAAGGAAAATAAAAGTTAGTGAGAAATACTGGGCTTGCTCCCACTCGAGCAGATTCCCATGATTTCAGCAGTAGTATAGTTTGTGTAGAAACTGAAGGCCCAGGCATTATCAATTTAGTTCCCGTCTTCCTTTTTCAAAAAAGATCCAGTTTATTTCTCTATGTAACTTTTAAAAGAAGAGCTGTATCACTAATCTCTGAGGTACAATAAAGGAGGTAAACCAGAAATGCATCTTAAACTTAGTCTGCTCTGGTAATACAATGTTATAATGGCAACATTTGAAGTATAACACACAACAGATTACATATTTCCCTTGTGAAGTATTTCCTCAATTAGAGTTTTGCAATCATTTTACTCGTTATTAAATAATGAAGTGCTACATGACGGTTGGACTCGATCTATGGTTGGACTCGATGATCTTAAGGGTCTTTTCCAACCTAAATGATTCTATGATCTGTACCTATGTTGCAGGATAGGGGGAGAAAACACAGCTCCCATAAACATGGTATGGTGAAAGCAGCAATAAACATTTTCTTTGAAGAGGTGTATCTTAATGTGAGATTTTAATCTCACCATTTTAGTTTCTTTACATTTTGTTCTTTGCACAATTCCACACAGGAACTTCTCTGTCACTGAATAAGTAACTTCTAAATCTTCTATATCCTATGTAGTATATAATAAATTACAATTATGTTTCCTACAATTCTGCCAATAATTATTTGAATGCCTCTACATTCAAAAGAATTAACAGTGTCAGCGTATGGGAAAATAATTTTCTTTTCAACCCCTGAGGTGATACTAAAGCATTTTTTCAGGCTTTTTTCCCCCAAGCTTTTCAAGAACATTGTTAACTACCACCGGATAATTTTTGATCGGGTTATTTAATGCCTTAAAAACTATTCAAACATACTTCAAAAGGTTTTAGAGCCAATACATTCTTCTGAGCAATCCCTACTCCTTCAGCTTTTCAGAACTTCAGAATGAAATACCTGTGCTCCAAGCTACTTTACATGTAAATCTATGTTTTACAAACTGGCTACACGTGGGGAAAAGGGAAACTTCAGGATTATACCTCCTATGTCACCAATTCCTTCTTTAGCCTCCTGTGTATAACAGCTACCACAGAGGTCGGAGGAAAAAAGTGTAATTGCACTGAAATTATTCTAAATATTGTTCGGCAAGGTATCCAGATAACCCCCACATTTTTAATTAAGAAAACCCAAAACATAAACAACAAAACCTATAATTGATCTTTACATGGAATATACATTTTAAAGCATATTATAAAGTATTCTTCAACATTTGTAGGCTTGGTTCAATCAAAATGGCCAAGGGATACAGATTATTTTTCTTCAGCCAGAAAAGAAAAAAAAAAAAAAAAAAAAAAAGAGTAAAGCTGAGGAGAAAAGGTTTTGTCTTCACTGCTGCCTTTCCTTTGTAACACCACTGGGGAGGGTGGGCTGGAGCTAGAGGTATAGAGGAGATCACTAATGTGAGCTGATGGAGGGATGTTAAAGATCTTTCTCCATGTAAAACAAAATGTATCATTTCAAATGGTTATTGTAAATCTAATTTCTGTTTCAATCATATTAGCAAATTTACTTAGGTGATTCCAATAAATATCTTTAATGCTGTCTATGGAAAACAATTATTAGCTCCCTGAGATTCCTTTCCTTTGTTTAATAAAGTGACTGCTATTCTGTAGAGCATATCCTAGGAAATAACAGATGGTTGAGAATTACAAAATTAAATTCTTGATCACTGATAATTATTGTTAAATAAGTAATTTCCTTATGCTTTGATTCCATGGCTGAGGGTAATATTTCACTCCTTTAGTGGGATGTTTTGAGGACAGAAGTCTTGGGAAGTGCTCAATTGCTACAGAGCTCAGGGCTGCTTAGTATCAAGGCAAACACAAAGGAAAATAAATAAGTGCTCAGAATAGATCAGGATTGATTGTGTTCATTTCAAGATCTCCATGGTTAAGCAAATGGACAGAAAGGTAAGGAAAGCCTTCATCAACAAATTACTTCTATGCACAGAATTACAAGAGCTCTTAGGCTCTAAGTAAAAAGAATAATCTCCTACTTAAAATGAGAGAGGAAAATAGATTAGACTGGCTTGTTTCAGGCAAGAGAGGAGCTGAATGTCTCTATAAACCCAGTAGAGGGATTCCAAATACATAATTAAGGAAAAAGCAGTAAAAGCTAAAAGGATTTCCATTCTGTGAAATATCTATAGAACATTACACTATATAAAAGCACTAGATCAGCAAGGTTAGAAAAATATCTTAAGGTCTCCATTCTCATTTCCCACAGAATACAGTATAGGCTAAGATTCTTTCTCATACATAAAAAATGCTCAACATTTTGAGGACATTTGGGCCTCCTATTTCTGATGGAATTATCTTAAATGAGGTTTAACTTGGCTTCAAAATAAGAAATCTTAGAGACAGATTTGTAGCAGGATTTTTTTTTTTTAATCTGTATTGCCTCTGTGTATTAAGCTTAGACTCCTTAAGATTCCCTTCTTTCTGCCTACTCACATTACCTCTCATTACTATATTTTAAAATATCTAATAACTAAATGTGAAATATTCCAGAACACCTTTGACTACTTTAAAAAAGTTGATCGCGTTTCTTTTGTTTACATTCTAAATCTGTTTCAGTTCAAAATTTCTGTCTTCAGTTTTTAGCTCAGACAAAGAATGAGATGCTGAATATTATACCCCAATGCATAGTATTGAGAAATAAACACTATGACTGCCAAAAAGTACCTCTAGTACAGATTAATGGAAGACTCCCACCACCAAAGATGATGCCTTTAAAAATACTTACAAAACGTATGTGTTGTTATGTACTGTAATTAAAAAGAAAATGTACAGATTTTTTCCCTTCAATTCCAAGAAGTCTTAGCTAATGAATTAGAGTTATTCCAACAGGCACACCCTTACAGTAATATAGTTATGCTCCAGTGTCATCCAACATAGCTATATTCCCATCTATAGTCATTCTTTCATCACATGCAGAATGTATAAAAAATATGAATGAGTATTCATCAAATGTGCACTTCCCAGACTGCTTATAATCCCAGTTTCAGTTTACTTGCATAGTAAAATGCAGTTTCACCCTTCCAAACTTCACACTTCATTCAGTTTCCTTCTTGATCTCAGTGATCTTTTCTGTTCTACCCATACCTTCCTCTTCTCACCCCAGCTCTTTTTATTCTGTTCCTCTCTTCAAAAAGAAGATCCCCAGAATTTTCTTTTAACATGAAAAAAATACTAGTTTTATTATCCGGAATGTCAGAACCTGATTCAGACACCCAACACAAAAAATTTCAGCCTATAATTGGAAGTGTTTGGCAATCTCAATACTTGGTGGTGATATCAGCCATCTTCATAATGAACTGTTATAAGTAGTCTGTGGTAGAAGAGTAAAATTGTCAAAAAGCTGGGCCAAACTATTGAGTAGTTGTGCACATTCTTTTGTTTTTCTTATAATAAAGCATAGTTCCTACCCCAGCAAAAATAAAATACCAGTTATGCATTTGGATAAGGTACTGCTATTATTCACAAACTGCTCTGCAATGTGTTGGGTTTTGGGGGTTTTGTTTAATATTATTTAACTCTGTGAAGATTTCTAATGTTCTGTACAACTTTTCTTGTAGCTTCTCCAACATGAAACCTTGCCTAACCCCAAAATGTGTCTATTGCATATTTAGGTACCCTTAAAATGTTTTAATATTTCACAATTATTTTAATATTAAATCAATTTGAAATCCATGTAAATGTGCACCTACCTTTTCCACCTAAATTTGAGCTACAGTGCCTCATTAACATCTACAGATTGATTTTTCCAAAACCAAGTCTTTTACTAACCTGGATACAATGCAAAACACAAAAAAATCTCAAAGTGTAAATTATCACATAGCTTTGGATTCTAAGCAATATTCAGGAAAAAATCCTGTATTATTACTGGTATCTTACCTTTACCTTTTTATCATCAAATAAGTGGAATGACTTCTAGGACTTCGCAAGTCCTATTATAATTATCAGTTTGTTATGGCAGGCAGTTTTCATATGTTGTAATATGTCATAAGATTTTAGCAACACAAAGAATACTTCCTTCACCAGAGCTATCGGGATGCAACATGTAAATGAGTGAATTCTTCTTAAATGGACAATGGAAAGTTGAAGTTCTGCCTCTTTACTCACAGACCTCAAGCCTGCTATTTTGTTCCAGAAGATTTTTAGAATTAGTGGTGGAAGCAGTTGCCTGGTTGGAAACTCCCGAGATAGAGGGAAGGCAGTGGCAACTGGTATTTCCTGGAGGCCAAGCTCAAGCAGAAAGGGAGGAGATATTGGGAAATTGATGTGAGGCCAAGTTGAAAGGGGAGCAGGATGATGATTGCTGGGAGGCCGAAGTTCATCCAAACTCAAACCTCCAGGGAAAGCTGAATGGCTTGGTTTGCAGCCAACCCCTGACAAACTGAACTGCGGAGGGCAGTCTGTGAACATCATCATAAACCAGACTCCCTTTGACTCCCTGACACGTATCTTCCTTCTGGAGGACTAATGAAGTAGCAGCACGAGCAGGAGGAAACACAAAAAGGATATAAATTGAGTGAAAACATAAAAAAAATATAGATGCTGTTGACTGAAAGTCCATTGCCTTTTCAGGAGGCTTCACTGAGGAGCTTGGAAGGAAACAGGTTATCCATAAATCATCATTCAGACAGTTACGCTGTATTTCAAACTTTACAAGATAGTAGCTGATGTGCTGCCAACAGTCTAACAAAGGGCTCCCACAGAAATCTACTCATTTACCCCATGATAAACTTTGTGTACCAGGAGCACAGCTCAAGGGAGCTACTTGGGACTCCATTTGTAATTTAAAAAAACCCACAAAAAACCAAGGAAAAAAACCCTCCCATAAGCCTGGAGGGAGGTAACCACTTGGCATGCAAAATTACACTAAGTGCACTTTGCTGGAAAGATATATACCTTGTTCCTGAAAAACACAAGGAGTACATTGATAGTATAAAATAGTGGTCTACGCTGCACAGTTTGAAGGGGGTGAGGCCCCGTCTGGTGTCTGGAGTATCCTCCCTGTGACTTTTAGAAAATACCTGACACCTATTGACACCTGGTTCATTCCATTACCAAGAAAGAAAAAAAGAAAGAAAGGGGAAAAAAGTCCACCGGGCAGTACTATTAGCCTCAGCAATGTCTCAGTAGCATGCAGAGAGAAGGCAAGCGCCATCATAAAGAAAACTGTGCTGGTGGCAGAATTTTTTCAAGGAGTTCCTGTGAGTCTTCAGCTTTCTTCCAACATCCCTCTGCAGGGCCACAAGTCTGACAAATATTTCTGAATTCTGATGGTAGAAGAAGCCTATGAAGACTGAAATCTGACCACAGTAACTCTAAAATAATGAAGCGGTGATGGTATTTTAATAATTCCCTAACCATTTTTTAGTTTTATAGGGTTTTCTTGCTCATTTTTTTGGCAATATTCAAGTACATCCCATGACTGAAATGAAAAATATGAACAGTATATATTTGTAAGCACATTTATAAATCTTAAGGGAGGATCCATGACTTGTCAAGTTCTCAAAAAAAGCTTTACTTCTTACAGCTGAGGACCTAGTTTAGAGTAGTTTAGCCAGCATACCTTCACATCTCACCCAAAAGGCTGTGGTTTCAAGTTTGCAATTAATGAACCCTAAAAAGGTCAAAGTTCAGACAAACATCCAGAAATTAGGATACTTATCTGAACACTTGGAGACTGTGACCAGATTGTCTTAGGACATGTCAGGCTTTCTGTTTCCACTCACTGCTAAAATACAGCACATTCAAACCTTGACAGTATTTGCTTTTTTACAGACTTGATCCCAGCTACTACCTAATCATGTTGACAAAAAGAAGTCCATATCTACATATCTCTGTACCATGAAAAAGGCTGATTTCAGAAATGGGCAAAGCTTCTATTGCCCTTATTTCCAGAGAGGTTTATTCTTCCCAAACTGAAATCCTATCATAGCAGAAAGGCTACAAGTTGTCTTACTGCCAGGCACAGAATACTCTCAATGAGACATTGAAGGCAGATATTATGGTATGCACTGCAAAATGAACTCATGAGGTCTCTGTCCAGTTTCACTCATGTCAGTTCAATGCCTTCTATCATGCCATTGACCTAGAAGCCAAGACGTGGAGATTCTACTGCTACCAATCTTAGCATGGAGGGGAGACTTACAGAATGCAACTCTTCCTGCCTCCAGGACACACTGACTACTAACTGCTTGCTCTATCCAGTTATCATTGTGGGCACTTGCATGCATACAAGGTCTGTGAATAAAGGAAATCTCATTAGTCAAACCAGATTTAGGACATCGAGTGAGAAAACACCAGTATTTTAGCAAATCACATAATTTGGAAATAAGTCTGGGATCTGTTATTGACTGACCTATAATAGCGACATTCTCCACAAACTGTGTTATACTGTGATTAGCAAATTACTTTGAATTACTAAAAATATGAGTAATGTTATTTGAAGTCAAATAATACATGAGAAACACCTTATCATGAATTCAACTCTCCAGCCTTTCAACACCATACCTATTGGATGTCAAGTATGTAATGTTCCAGAAGAGTTTACATGTTTTTATTTTTCAAAGATCACTACTTTATTTAACCAAGTTTTTGCTGTTTAACCACAGTGTAGTAATCTATAGTTTTAGAAAGGTACAAAAAAATATATGTACCCAAAAAACTCAGTGAGAACATTTTTATGTGTTTGAAAAAGACTTGAGTAGTTCCACAGTATTCTGTAAGTGCAAATAGAAAGAAAATAGCACTGGTGGATTTGCAACCCTCCTGATTTATGTTAGTGTCTTTTACTGAACAATTTTAAAAGACAGTAATAGCAAAAGATACAGACAATATACTTTTCCATGAACAGTATTAGCTTCAAAAGCAGCTTTCTTTGCCTGTTTTTTTTTTTCATTTTTTGGATCAAAAATGCATTTTTCTTGAATCTCTGTGTAGAAAAGAACACTAGCAATAGCTGCCTATTTGCTCAACAAAAACAGGAGCTAGTATTTGAGCTATAAACTAGCAATCTCGGGATATCCTGAACTAGAGATTTAAACCATGTCAGGAACAGAAAGTAAAGTATTCAGTATTGCTGAAAATTAGCCAAGAGCTTATTTACTTATTAGACAAAGTTGGAATGACCTCCTTAATACCACAAAATACAAAGAACAATCTATGACTTATTTATGGACAAATACATAATTAATTAACTGTTTTGAATAGATACTCCAAGAAAACAACAAAGTAATAAGGCTTTTTAAAAATGTTGAGACTGATAAAATTAAAAGGCACTGACAGATTTTTAAAATTTCTTAATAAAATGTCATCACTGCCCGAGATCTGTACGCCAAGTTATGATCATAAGTGAACTTCTCTGCGTAAGATATTAACTTCTGGAAATAGTGTAAGTGCTGACATGACTTCCACAATAGAAGTACAAATGTACTACACTTAAATCACATAAACCATTATCCAGATGCTTCAACAAGTAGGATATTACAATTTATATTCTAATGATTGGTAGGATCTACCTGTCAATACAGCAGTAAAGCATATTTTAGAAGTACAAATTAATAATTTTTGAGGGAAATCAATATCATGGATACCAGCTGTAATCCTCTTTAATGGAATAGCTTTGAAATAAATCAGGAAGTTTTGCTGAAAGGCAGCTGTCTTTGATATTCCATTAAACTAAGGATTTATCATACTAAATAGCTTCTATTTCTACTAAGTTGCAAGATAGGTGCAAATTCAGCTGGGGCTTCTTCCTGAAAGATGTTGAGCACTGCTAGTGCTTACTGAAATCTGTGAGGGTTAAGGGATTCCCAGCATACGATAAGAATACTTAGCACCTTTCAGAATGGAGCTCTGGAGAATGCAAAAAGTCCTCACATCTCCACTCAAAAAAGCACTTTTGGCAAGAATTTTCAGAAATTATGTTGTCATATAAAGGCAAGGCTATTCTTGACTTACAAAGAAAGTTAGCCTTCCAAAGGTCAGGTTTTTATAGCTGTTAAGGTATATACCAAACGTAGACTGATACTGATGGGATTTCCAGAAGCACTTCACACTGCATTCGGTAAACATTAGGTCGTTATTCTGAAGTCTCTACTGTATTCCTAGGCATCAAAATAACTTTGAAATACCACTTTCCAAAATGTAGACATTTCTAAATGACAAAAGTTCTCACAGAAATGTTGCTATAACATGTTTTATAAAACATATTTAATTTTTTATATAGGGTCAATTCAATCAACTCTGCGTTTTACTGCTATTTTACAAACAAGGATGCCAGAATCTTTTCAGAATTAATAAGTCTTCTCAGCATGTCTATAAGAGAAGCAAAGATTATCTTCTCCATTCTTTCACAGTACAGGGCTGATATGCCCTACCCTAAGGGAAAAGCCCTTCTCCCCTTCATTAAAAAAAGGAAATCAAACACACACGTTAGAGATGCAGTAAGCTGTAACCAACTTCAATAAAGTATATCTAAATGGATTTATTTTAAATTCTAATATTGATTTTTCTATTAAAAATGGTACAACTGACCATAGAAGGAAAAAGAGAAGGGTCCCCCACAAATATCCCTGCTTTATTCCCTGCTTTTATGTACAGTTAGAAAACCTCTATAAGGATGGAAGACTATGACTTCTATGCACGTGTAGAGATACTTTTATACTAGGCTGACTTCATAACTAAGACTCGTTTTCATTTAATTCAATCAGATTAGATTGTGGTACTGCTTATGATCATATCCAGAAATCAGCATTTTAACCGAGTTTCCATGGAAACACTATATGCCCCTATTTTTTTTTTAGACAAGGCTATGCCTGTTTAACAAGTTTGCTGAGGACAACATGTTTTGTTTAAGTTACATTAACTGGAGCCAATACTTCCTAATTACATTACCAGAAGAAACATTTACAGCAGTACATTTACCATGGGAAACCCTCCATCTTTCAGCCCATCTTAATCTCTCAAAACCAGGAAACGTCAGCATTGCCATTGCTTAAAATGTGTTAACTGGTCTTACATCTATAAAATAATCTCTTCTATTAAATGACAACATTGGTCTTGTTTTACAGTCTTCATATATAAAGACATTATCCCACGGCATCAGGATTTCTGTGAAACTTCCATCAGAGAACATCTGCCTACGAATACAGGGTGGTCCAGTCGCTAAAGCACTGAACTGGAGTTAGGGTCTAGTCCTTCTCTGCTCTTTACCTGTTGTGTGACCGTGACCACATCACCTTACCTTTCTGTGATCCATTTCCCCATTTGTGAAATGGGAGGAAGGATACTTCACATTCTATGAAAAGTGATTTGAATTTTATGAATGAAAGCAGTAATAGATAAGTATTCTTACAATTACATATATGTTACAGATTAGGGTGCAATCCGGAGACAGGCATGCCAACTTGCATAAAGCAATCTTGGGTGAGAAAAATATGGCAGGATTTGATCTTTAAAACTGTAAGACAGAGCGGGAAACCTTTTACCCAGAAGCAAAGGTCACTCTTCCAAAAACACTGGACTTACTGCTTTATAAAAAGTTAGAAAATAAGTATCTTTTCAAAGCAAATCAATTCTTACTCTACAACTACACACAGCAGAAATAGCCTGTAGCATTTTTTTCATCTCCCAAATAGTGTACTTTCAAAAATAACATGGTAACTGTATACTAACTCTAATAGAAGGTGATCACAAACAAAAGAGGGTGGTTTCTTATTTGTGGTTCCAGAGAAAATCTTGAAAGTATGAATCCTAAAAGTCTGGAAGAAGAGACAACACAACAAATACTTCTTTTTCAGAACATTACAACTTCAAGTTCTAATTTACAGATTTTACAGCTTTGCTCACAACACTGGTAGAAATGAAAGAAGTCCACTCACAAATGTTTTCCTTCTTCTAAAGGCTAATGTTGCGTACCTGAACCTTCTCTCTTGTCTCTTACCTTCAGTGGAGAAGCAGCATATTGATTAAAAGACTTATTTTTTTTTCACCACAATCAGTTTTTCATCCTAATTTACCCTAATTATCAATCTTAAAGTTATTATATGAAGAGCAATAAAAATCAAACAGCCCCTCTCTTTCAGAAGGCTTTTTTTCCCCCACATTTAGCCTCTCAAGAACTCTAGAAACCTAGGTCTGACACGTGCCGTCATCTGTCCAGAAAGGTCCAAAAAGTTTCAAATCTTTGAGTAGGTGATTTTGTTCACTGTTTCTTACTATTCTTGTTCAGAAAAACAGAAAGGTCATATCATACTCACACTTGTAGTTTAAATGGTATGTTGATGAAAGGGTACAAATTATACTTCATCTTATCTCTGCTGAGTTCAATGAAAGATTTCCTTAAAATTTGAGAAGAACAACCAGGCCCAAAATCTTAAAATTAGAAATATTTAAAGCTGCCAGACATAGTTTAGCAAAAGTGACACTACAATGCAGAGGATTGAAGACAAACAGGTTTTTTGACTTTCATAGTGTAAACATGCACTGTACTATAATGTCACCGAAATGTTGTTCTGCATGACTGCTTTCAGCCAAGTTCCATTCAGACAAAGTATTACAGAGAATCGAGCATCATGTGACTCCTTCAGATAAACTGGCGCCAACTTCTTTCTAAAAACTGTTTTCACATTCTCAATTTAAGAAAGTCTGCAGAACTGTTCTTCTAAAATAGGCAACCCTTAACTCCAAAGCTAAGAAAGCAATAATGTGTAAAAGTACAACCAGCTGAGAGCGTATAGTAGAGTACACAAAGTGTTCAGTTTCCATGGAAAAGCCTGTATTACAGCTCTTTTCAGTTGCCAAAAATACAAATGCGCACTAAAGTGCCCTTGTTCAGAACATGACATGTCCAAATCATCATGAACTACAAATTACAGAGAGCGCTCTCTGCTCTTTCTTCTTTCTAAAGTGTTTATAGAAGGGAAGCTTGTAGCAGTAACTAATGAAAACCTATTTAAGATCTTACTGACACTAAAAACCAGAGGTATGGGAATTATTAATTCACTAAACTAGGCACAGGATGCATAACTGCAACTTCTAGAAGCAGTTAGCCTACTTCTCTCAATGAGTGCTACAAGAAGCAGAGAAGCCAGCAGTACTGTTCTTCAAACTCTTCTAACTCTGCTGAAGCACAGAGATGAAGAAAAAAATGGACACTGAGCAATGTACTGTCATTTTGAAAGGGAAAAGGATAAAAGGTCTCAGCCAAAACATGAGTAACCAAGGTCAGTCCCGATATTATGTTCCAAAATAACATACTGCAGAAAGGAATGAAAGCAAATAAAGACGATCAAAGTACACCCTTTTTGACCAACACAGCTATAGCTATATGGGCAGAGGAAGTTCAACTCAACTCTCAACTTTTGAGATCATGCCCTAAATTAAATAGTATTAAAATAGAAGTGCCTTTGGATAAAAAGGGATCGTATTATATGATAATATGTATTACCTGTATATTTTAGCATCACTCAGTGGTGATGAAGCAGAAGTCAGATATAAACATTGAAGACAAAAAGATGAGATTAACATTTAAATGCTGCCTGAATTTTAGGGCTAATATTCTACTTTTATAACATATTTTTTCTTTATACTTGCCCACAGGCATTCCAACTGCTGTTATAAATTTGTTTTCCTCCCAACTAATGCATGTGCTCGACCCAGAAAGTTCATCCTTCAGCATCTTAGGGGAAAGTAAAACAGAAACCACAGTTAAAACCTCGCAGATAACTTTGGTTAGTACAAACAAAAATAGGCATTGCTTGGTATTATGACTGTCCAGACTTCATCATTTATGCCAATCTTACTAAAACATTTCCCTTCTTACTTAGCAGACAGTGTGTCAGCCATTTGGTATGATCCTCCTCACAGTTGTATTAAATCTCAGGAAACAATTTTCCTTTTTGCGAAGTCAAAAAAAGGCAAATATTATACACTGCAGATACTTTATAAATTGTGATCAATATTGAATAAAACATATTCTATTAATAAGAAAAGAAAACATAGAACGAGGGCCTTTTGTGGTTCTCAGCATGAAAATAGTAAACCAAACCGACAAGATAATAATGAACAAGTAAAAAAGAGTGTTAGAATAGTGAAAACATGGTGTTCCTCAAAGATTTCAATCTTAAGTGTCCTTCTTGCCACTAGGTTATCCCAGTCAAGTTGCTTCATTACTGCTGGTGTAAACGGCACACTTATATAAACAGGATTTTTATTAAAGCTTCTTTTTATATTTCATAGCTACAGGCTTCGGGGTGGAAATATTTATTTATTTAAATTCCTATTGTTTTACTCTTGCATAAATTTCCTTCCAGGGTACCTGAAATTCTTAATCATCATCCCAAAATTTCTCTCCCACATTACACTTTTAGAATCAAGTTCCATGACTTTTAAGAGTTATGTTTACGTCAGAGGGATCAAGAGGTTTAAATTTCAGTACCTATTAAAGAAATTTAATTATCCAACCAGTTCCATTTGAATACACTGTTACTGTTCTTTCCTAATCTATACCAGATTTTCCATCATTGTAATTCTCATTAATAAAATGCCCTCTGAAAGAGTTTTTTCTTTTAAAGAAAAAAAGACTTCTCAGTGGCCTATTTTACAAATTCTGAACAGAAACATCATTATCCTTTATACTAGCTAAGTTTCCCAAGGATTTATCATGTCTGAAAACAGCACAACTAGCTAAACTTGAGGGATGAGAAATCTATCTATATACCTGACTTACCCTGTCACTTCATTTAAAACATTCTGTGGAGAAAAAGGTATTTTAAAAACACACTTGGTGTTTAAAACCTGCTTACAGGTTAAAAATACGAGAGGGGGGAAAAAAGGGTAATGGCATGCCATGCCACCTCTAGGATGTTGTTGTACACCGAGGACTTTTGGTGCCTGCTGCTGTAGCAGTTAAAGCAGCAGGGATGACACAAAAATCCAGAGAGAGCAAAGAAACAAGAAAAGCAGCAAACTATGTACTGTCTTGTAAAACATCTGCTATTGAAATGAAGAACATCAGCAGCAAGTAGAGGTATCTGGCTCATTCTTGTTCATTGGAGTCATATGGAAAAAGTTTACAATATCCTTGCTCCACTTGTGAAATGTCCCATAAGCAATGAACACTGACATTTCAGGTTCTATTCATTTATCATATTCAGAGGTCTGCTAGTTACAACTGCTACACACCAGTATCGGAGAGGGTTACAGCCTGGTATCATGCACATTATGCTGCAGTTGGCAGATGGTACATCATACTTTACCTGCTGCAAGACAATTAAGATTCTTTCAGGAGTTACAGGCTTCAAGCTTTTCTGTTGTAGAGAAACTCCATCAAAGGAAAATACTCCATCAAAGCTTGAATCCAAAGCTGCTGAGCACATTGGTCCTGATCCAATAGAACACTTAAGTATATGCTGATGTTTAAATCCACAAAAACTGTGCATCAGCTGCATAATTTAAATGTCAGGCTATTTAGTACCTTAAATTAATGAAAAAAATTCCCATGGCTATTTCCAAAGTGTTGCAAGAATTACAGAAGTTTAATTATTTGACTTTATTACAGCAAATGTCATCCCTGCTTCTGGAAGTTCTCGTGTTCAAGTGACTACTAGGGCAAAGAGAAGAGTAGTCCACCTGAGCCCATAAATACAGGAATTCCCAACATTTAACAGGGAGTTTCACTTGACTACTATGATTTGCCTTAAAAGCACAAAAGGAATTAATGAAGTCTGAGTTCTACTTTGTAGAACGATAATGAGTAATCTCAATTTTAGTATGTTTAAGAGCTGACAAAGAGCACCTAAAATGTCCAAATAAAACAGAACTTACACCTGTCCTTATTTTTACACGTATTTTTCTAGCTCCTGTTTTTATTCCTTTCATTTCTGTTAGCTTTATGTCAAGCAATATATTTTTCAATTTACAATAACAGCAAACTGAATTCATTAATTAACTCTAATCATACTGGAGATAGGTTTTATCTATGGATGCTCAGCATGTGTAACAGGTCATTGTCATTAGTCAGGAAATGATTTAAAATGGAATCTGCACCACCACCACCCCTCACTGTTATTTGTAATGGAACAAATATTCTGCTGACACATAATCTGCCCCTTGCTGAAACTTCATCTAATTTGCAATTAAGGTAAAGAAGCCCAGCATCTCTATTCCCTCTGCTTCTCCTCATTCTGAAGGCCTTGCATCCCTCCCAATAAATTTTCTACCTATCAAAGCATAGTATAAGGCTGGTGCTTGAGCATTTTCCAGGTAACCCCTCCTCATCTTCATATATTTCTTCTTATTTAGTTATGGGAAAAGGAGTATAAGCCAAACCAACTCCTAGGTACATCGTATTAGAGTTACAACATCACAACAAATTCCCGACTGACCTGCCTAATGGATTGAAAGTCTTGCATTACTTCAGTGGAGCAAAAAACTGAAAAAAACCACAAAGGACTGCCCCAAACAGTTGTCTATGGATTACCAGCAAAGACCTAGATATGAATGTTAGAAGAATTTCCCAGTCCAAACCAGAAGAGTGGTCTGGGGGTGAATAGAGTTCTGACCTAAACTGATGGGGTGCTCAGATAGGCAGCCCCAGTGAGATGACCCAACACGGCAGCACAGCAGGCTGTAAGGCTGCCCAGCTATCCCTTCCCCCACTGCAAATTTCCACCTGGAATGCAGTACGTTCCAGTTCATCTAGTCCACTATTACATCTCGTACACTGGCCTCTTCTAGAGGTGTCAGAGGAAGGTGTAAAAATTCCCATAAATAATAATTAAGGAAAAAAACCCTGCCCACAGGGAAAGGTTTTTCTCCATAACTCCTGTCATTAGTAGTTGATTAAAGCCCTAAAGAGTGAAAGTTTATATCCCTTCTAAATGATTTTTTGCCCCATGAGGTAACTATGGCTCCAGATTATATATGAATCCTACTATTCTTTTGGCCCAAGGATAACTTCCAACAACGCATTTCATAGATTAATTATGCATTGTATAAACAAGTACCAGATGTATCTAAGCAAGGCAAAACAAGCCATTGAAAAGAAGAAAACTGGGCTCTTCCCCTCCAAGTCAGTGGTCCAAAATACAAAATCACAACCGCCTTCCTGTTTCCTCATTCCTAGAGTTACAAAATATTGTTTCTCACCTTAAAGGGATACCACGAAAACATTCATAACAACTGCCAAGGTCAGATACAAACCTTTTAGACATCATGGTGTCTCCTTACACCATGTGATAACCAAGGTTTGATGTTATTAAACTCTACCTGGTGTTACTCTCCCCTTATCCTACCTAAGCCATAAGATGTCTGAAAAAATCCATGCACCCATGTCTTCTGGAAAATATGGCCAGCTCTTTTAAGCTATAAATCTTGCTCAAGCCAAATTTGGTTTGATCCATTGGCCTGTACTTCTCTTGTGAAAGGTAGGCAGAAATAGGATTCAGGGCCTTCCTCTCATTTTTGTCAGCTTTTGAAAACCTGGTACCCTGCCAGGCAAAAGTTGAGAGGGTCCTGACCTCATAGAGCACAAGGACTGCCTTTGTAGAAAGAAAAGCATAAGGGACTCAAGGGTTTCTTATGTCCTGTCACCTTTGTTTGCACAGCATCCTGACTCATCTGGGAAAGGAGAAGATCTTTCTCCATGATGCAGTACAGTATTTTTTTAAGTGCCAGTTAAAGGGGGAGACTTTTAACAACAGAAGTATGGGCTGTTTCACTAACAGATATGAATTATCTTTTGTCCCGAAGCAAAATGAAGAGAAATCTGCATTGCCCAAAGTTTCATTTACGGTCTTCAGCAAGAGCTTAACTGTTTTACCAATCTGGAGACACACACTAGTAATGAGAAAGCACATGCCGTTTCCCTGTAAGCGTCACAAGTTTTAATACCTTCCCACTCAAAAGCATAAGGAAAATAAATCTAATAAAGAGAATGTATAGGAATTGTCTGCTGTGGCCTTGGGAAATTTTTTTTATACAATCGTGTCTGCCTGGACTCTACATACAATGCAGTGGAATCCAAATGCTGTAGCTTTTAAATATTTGAAATATTTAAATTGTTTCCTTTCTGCTAGACTTTAATTAACACAATGTTCTACTGTAAAAGAGATTATTCTTACACATACTACTCCTTTGAAGTAGATGGCAGTAACTGCTGCAACAAAGTGCTTGCTGGCAAAGCAAACACTGAACTGCACCCACCAGCCAACAGGATAGGGTGTTCGTTCATTGGGCCGTCTTGCTATTTGCAATGGGAAACATATCTTGTTACAACAAAGCACAAGTTAATTTAAGCAGTCACAAGAACACAGTTGCTGCACCACATCAGACAACTGAAAAGAATCCTTCTGGTTGTTCAAAAGGCCAGAAGTAGAGTAGATTTCATGGTTGTTCTGTTTCTGGCAAATCTCTACCTGTGTCACAACTATAATTTTCACCACATCAGACATCGCTGTCATAACCAAAGTATTATTACTAATAAATGGGAATAGGACATGGATTATAGGTTGGGGAAACTTCTGTTTACAAAACATGTGCATGCAGAGGTCTCAATCTAAGGAAAAAATAGCCACATCTACACAAAAAGCAAATCAACAGGTTTAATCATATGTTTCCAAATCTGAACTCGGCATGAAGATTTAAAAAAAAGTAATAACTTCTTATACCACAATTCAAAGTACATAAAACAACCTCTGCATTATTGTTGGAACTGAACCTCCCACAGTGCTTAACTTTCAGTGACCTTGTCCTATGAACATCTCTTTAATATGGCGCATGCTAAAAATAATACAATTATAGTAGCAAAGACTTACCTAAAATAAGAGAGGCAGTTAAGAGACATTCTTTAAGCCCTCTGTTAGATGACACAAACTGCTGTGGGAGCTCATAAGCCCACCTGGTCAGAAAACATTACTTAAGAAGGAAAAACAACTTAAAAAAGAAACCCTTTGAATTCACGAGCCAAAATAAAATTTTAGATACCAAAGACAATTTAGAATTGTGAAAAAGTCTTACCATATCAGAAAACAAGAACATAATAGCTACTACCTCCTGAAATATAATCAAAAGTCATGAAAATGGCTACCATTGATACAAGGGATGACCTACTGCAAGGACAGAGGGATGTCATCTCAAGCAACAAGTGTCTGACTTAAATTTGTTCTTTGGAAGAGCAAAGCAGAGTATCTGCAGCTAGCAAGGCTACAACTTTCAAGGGCAATGATTATTTTATAATAGCCCTTTTTACATTTTGTTCTGTCTTCATTAAAATGATTCACCAGTACTATTTAAGATAGGTCTGTTTATATGTTTGCATGTGTGTGCACACATACAAGGGTTGGGAAGGGAAATAGCAAATAAATGTATTGGGCAAGAAAGGTTAGAGAAGATTTTTGCTTTAACCTGTCATTCATTTAAAGTACAATACAGCTGATCTTTAAGCTTATCTCCCTCTTTGTAAAGTTGGAGTTATTCAGTATGACTATGGTACCAGGTAATCTACATCCACAGTATTCCTCTACACTAAATCGTAGACTTTCATCCTGTATCAGGATAATGTGTCATTCATTGAGAGCATCAAGAACAGTACGGTCTGCCATTTGTAGCAACAATCCTAGTATCCTCGAGATGAACAGTCGCCTTTACTTTATAGAATACCAGTTGTTCTCCTTCACTGCTCAGCAGTATTTACTGTACTTTTGGGTATCTTGACTGGTATCAGAAACAATTCAGCAAAACATACAATAACAACAGTTACAGCTCTCTCCTGTGGGTGAGGGTGGCAGAGATCGAAATACAGACTTTCAGTAACCAAAAGGTAGCTATGGAGAAGACAGGGTTACTTTCTTCACAAGGATACGTGGTGACAGGACAAGAGGTGATGGACACAAGTTGCTTCAAGAAAAACTATGTCTGGATGCAAGACAAAATTATTAATGCAGAGAACAGTTACACAGTGGAGTAGGTTGCCCAGAGAAGCAATGGAATCTCCCTTGCTGGCAATATTGAAGTCTCAGCTTGACAGGACCCTGCATAACCTCTTGTAAGACCTTGCTTTCAACAGCAGTTTGGACCTGATGATCTCACCGTCCTATGATTTCTTCCACAGCATTGCCTATAGCATATATATTTTGCCCTAGAAAGTAAATTCTGTGTGATCTTTTCAAACACACCTAAAAGCAAAATTTGAACCTGTATTGGGTTTTTGTGGCAAGGTCTTGGTAGTGGGGGGGCTACAGGGGTGGCTTCTGTGAGAAGCTGCTAGAAGTTTTCCCTGTGTCTGCCACTGGCCAAGGCCAAGCCAATCAGCAACAGTGAAAGCACCTCTGTGAGGAAAAAAAACCAAAACGGCTGCAGCTCAGTACTCAGTAGCCAGAGAGAGAAGTGAGAGGATGCAAGAGAAAACAGCCCTGCAAACATCAAGGTCAGTGAAGGAGGGGGAGGAGGTGCTCCAGGTGCCAGAGCAGAGATTCCCCTGCAGCCCGTGGTGAAGACCATGGTGAGGCAGGTTGTGCCCCTGCAGTCCATGGAGGTCCATGGTGGAGCAGATCTCCACCTGTAGCCCGTGGAGGACCCCACGCCGGAGCGGGTGGATGCCCAAAGGGAGGAGGCTGTGACCCCGTGGGAAGCCTGCGCCAGATCAGGTTCCTGGCAAGACTTTGCGGACCCGTGGGGGGAGAAGCCCACATCGAAACAGGTTTGCCGGCAGAACTTGTGACCCCACAGGGGACCCACGCTGGAACAGTCTGCTCCTGAGGGACTGCACCCCATGGAAATTAATGAACCCATGCTGGAGCAGCTCGTAAAGAACTGTAGCCTGCGGGAAGGACTCATGTTGGAGATGTTTGTGGAGGACTGTCTCCCGTGAGAGGGACCCCATACTGGAGCAGGGGAAGAGTCCTCTCCCAAGGAAGAAGAAGCGGCAGAGACAACGTGTGATGAACTGACCCCAACCCCCATTCCCATTCCCCTGCACCGCTGGGGGGAATAGGTAGAGAAACTGGGAGTGAAGTTGAGCCCAGGAAGAAAGGAGGCGTGGGGGGGAAGGTGTTTTAAGATGTAGCAGGTTTTTTATCCTCTCCTTCTCTGATTTTGATTGATAATTAATTAAATTAATTTTATCAAGTTGAGTCTGTTTTGCCCGTGATAGTAACTGACAAACAATCTCTCCCTGTCCTTATCTCAACCCACAAGCCCTTTGATTTACTTTTCTCTCCTCTGTCCAGTTAAAGAGGGGAGTGATAGAGCGGCTTTGGTGGGCCCCTGGCGTCCAGCCAAGGTCAAACCACCACAGAACCCAAGACACCTATGTTACATACAATAGGTCTGAACGCTTTTGATTGCACAACTTCTCTCTCCATAGGACAGCTAACAGATGGAGTGATCATATGTCCTTGAAAGACCCTATTATATACCAGATCTCTCATTCCTTTAAATACCTTTGAGTTCCTTCATAGTCACAATTCATTAATTCTTTTATTGTTGTAGATGGTACAGTATGAATGAGTGATACTGAAGAAGTAATAAATAGACAAGTAAAGGCACCATACGAACACATGAAGTACAATTTTAATGTCATTTGCCATTTCTTTCCAATATTTTCAAAAATAAATACATTTATTCAGTATTCTTGGTGACCATACCAGTATGTATGACATTTTTATGGAATGAGCCACCAGTCCTGTGTTCCCATGCAAGAAAATTCTGTCAGCACAACTAATGGATGTCAGATGAATGAGCTTAGAAGAGCAAACAACTGTCAAAACCATGTCATCAACCCACAGGCCTATTCGTAGTGATATTATACACTCCACTGCCTCTAGTCACAGCCCAGGACAATCAGAATCCACGTTCAGAGTCAGCTGATCTTGAAAAAATTGAGACAGCATAGCTAATAATCCACCAGAATTCAGGAACTATACTGGATTTAAAAAGGCAGATTTATTTTTGTGCCTTGCATTTGAGGCAGATTAAATAAATCAAAAAGGCCAGGCTATCAGGTCATTATTTGTATGGCACAGCTGTCCAGTTAGAGTTGACAGACACTCTTTGCATGGCCCGTTGCCTGATTAAGAGGCAGAGTAAGTCTCTCAGAGTCATAAATGGGCGGGGTGGGGGTGGGGAAAGGTTGTAATAAAGAAAAAAATCAAAGGCTGATGGTGTAACTCACTAGAAATAGTTCCACTTCTACACAAGCCACAGATACCATGCAAAAAAAAAAACCCAAACCCAACCACAGAAAGGAAACTGGATGAGCACATCACAGATTTGAAGTGGGGATTGGAACAAAGTGTTTGTTACTGTTTTACGCCAGAAAACTGGACTGAATCTTCTGCAAGGTGAAGAACAAGCAAAGCAGAATGAAAGGTGAGATACTGAAGCATTCAGATTAACAAGGAAATTTTTCTGTTCTCTAAGCAGTTCATTGCCAAGCAGTGTTTATTTTAACTCTTTATTGGAAGCTGTGTCTCAGTGTCTGAAGCCAACTGTTGCACAACAATGTAATGAGCTGCTTACCATGCTTGCAAGAATGATGAATTCTTTCAAGTGAATTCTACAGTCCAGAATTCAGTAATGCAGAAGATTATGTATAATTCTAATATAAAAACAATTTCATTTTTGAGTGAAAATTGAGTAGTTTGTGACTTAAACTGTAGTCTCAAAATAAACCTGCATTTATACACTTGTCATATGCAATGTTATAATCATACACTGTTATTCCTTTAATATGGTATTCCCTGTTACTAGTAATGTTGATCTCTAAGTCCTGCAGTATGTCCTTTCATTTCCAAAGGTTTCAAGTAGTAGCTAACTGAAATGTTTTTCATTTTGAAATAGTAAATAGTAAAAATTATTTGAGGCATCTCAAAAACAATGTTGCTAAAGGATTTATCATTCTGACTTTCTTTAGTAAAAGGAAATCTAATTATTCAACATCATCTGATTTTTTTTTTTTTAATTTTATGCTGTGCATAGAACATAGCTTTAAGTGGAACCTTGTTTTCAAAGTAAGATCATTAGCAAGATATGAAAGGTAAAAACTTTTTTTTTGCCAGTTAAAACTGACCTGAATATAAGGGAGCAGAAGATAATTATAAATACTAAATATTACTAAGTACTCCTGTTAACGCATTTATCTTTTCAGCAGCTTCTTGACAAATGTTTGCTGACTGTGTAGAACCTTGTATCTATGGGGGTTCAGCTGGCATTCAGATAAGGAAATTAAAGCAATAAGTATAAACATAGATACTTTAAAGAACAAATGTACAGAATCTGGATTGCTGAAAAAGTACTGTTAACTGGTTTTACAGCAATGTCTTTGAAGCTCGTTTATGCTTTTGACGGCACATTTAAGTTAATTCTTTTGAGGTAGTACAATTTGTAAAAACACAGAAAAATAAAAGTTCTACTTGCAATTCTTCTGACATAAGATGGCTCAAAGTTGTTACTACCTCAGAAAGAAACATTTCAATTTAATAAATTTAGAAACTGTCGCATTTCTTTCAAACATCACTGCTCTGCTGATGGCAAATCCTCCTGAAAACCATTTGTACTTAAGATAAAGCCACGGGAAGTACTCCATTTTAAGACCATGGAAGCTATAACTTCATTCTGCATTATAAAAGTACTTCAGTATTATCTGTAATTTACTGACATATTGTAAAATAAATGAACTCTACTTTATGCTATCTACATTAATGTTTATTTTGGAGCTATATATGATTTACCCATGTTAATCATAGAATCATAGAATCATAGAATCACCTCGGTTGGAAAAGACCTTTAAGATCATCGAGTCCAACCATTAACCTAGCACTGCCATCCCACCACTAAACCATGTCCCTGAGCACCTCATCTATCCTTCTTTTAAAGACCTCAAGGGATGAGGACTCCACCACCTCCCTGGGTAGCCCATTCCACAGCCTGACAACCCTCTCGGTGAAGAAGTTTTTCCTCATGTCTAGCCTAAACCTGCCCTGGCGCAGCTTCAAGCCATTCCCCCTCGTCCTATCATCTGTTACCAGGGAGAAGAGGCCGACCCCCACCTCACTACAGCCTCCTTTCAGGTAGTTGTAGAGGGCGATCAGGTCTCCCCTCAGCCTCCTCTTCTCCAGACTAAACAACCCCAGTTCCCTCAGCCGCTCCTCGTATGACTTGTGTTCCAGACCCCTCACCAGGGGGGTGACCTGTATATTGCCAAAAGACAAATATTTTAAACTAATTTTAAATCTTCTTTCATTTGTGATACAGGTGACTGGCTTTTGGTTTTGTGTGTTGTCTTATTAATATATGTAGTTCATGGATGTCCCGACAAATGCCTATGCCATGCAGCTTCAAAGACTGCAGACTGCAAGAATAGAGGATTTACTGAAATTCCTGCTCGTTTACCTCCTGAAATTCAGATACTACAGTTGCAGAATAACCGTATTTGGAGAATCAACCAAAATGCATTCACTGGAACACCGTTGCTCAAAATCTTAGACTTGTCTAATAATTCTCTCTCAAGTTTGGCACCAGGTGCTTTCCAAAAATTACGGTATCTACAGGTTCTAAACCTAACCAGAAATTTGATTCATTATATAGAAAACAAGACTTTCAGTTTCCTCCCACACCTAAAAGAACTGGACTTGTCATCCAACAGCATCATACGTTTGCCTGAGACTTTTGGAAACAGCACAGGGAATATAACATTGCTGTCTGTGAAGCATAACAAACTTCAGAAAATGGAAAGAGTTCTGCTGGAGTCACTTCCAAACCTGAAAGTGGTTCTTTTCAAAGATAATCCCTGGCAATGTAATTGTAACGTCTTTGGCTTGAAACTGTGGCTAGAGAGCTTTTTATACAGAGGTAAGGAATTCTTCTCATTAAATAAAATGCACATAAGAACACTTAACCAGCATCTAATTGATCTTCACTACTATGGCTTAACAAATTACCCCACACCTTAGATCATCCCCCCAAATAAGCACACTAAAATATATTCTTACGCGTAGGTCAGAATACAGGTGCTTTCATAAATACAGGTGGCAAACTAGAATTGTAGAGGAACTTTATATTAGCGCAAAGAGAAGGTATACACACACAATCATATAGTATGTACAGATACACTCTGGAAATACATGTGTGTAGTGTGTCTATGCATATATCTCTCTATATATAGACAAGTATACTTGTGCACATACACTTGCTTTAATTCTACCAATATATTTTTACTAGAAACCAACCTACTGTTTAAAAGCTTTTTACCTGATGCATGAGGGTAAACATCAAGACAGATATCAATACCAATTTAACTTTAGAGAACTGAGGGTTCTAATTCCTCTATAAATTATCTCTAAGTAGCTCTTTAAGATTACTTTACATAAAAATGTATATTACACTTTGGACAAGTTTGCTCTTGCCTAGTATCGCTTCCTCCAGAAGAGGTACTAAATTCATTGACAACTTCCTGACAGAAATGTTTAATGCCATCACATGGGGAAAAGTGAATTTTATAAACAAAAGTGGCCTCATATTTTGGTCACATCTGCTTTTAAATATATTCATGAGTTATGCTGTAGAAAAGAGAGTATGTTTTAATTCTAAAGGAATTAAGTATTAAAAGAAATTAATTTCTTTCTCCCAGGAGGTATATTAAGACTCTGAGAATTCAGAACAGCACGGCAGTTTCCTTTTCTCTAAATCAGGCTTTGATGTTTGCATGTGATCAAACTACCGATTACCTATCTGTAGATGGAAGTGACACGGAGCACATTGCAACACAGCGTACATGAAGATGGTCCATGTTGCCTGTGACTGAATGGACCACCATTCTGAGGCATCAGAACTCTACAGGCGAGCTGAAAAACTGTATTGGCTATGCAGGGACACAATTAATACAGGAATAGCCTCTGGGTGAGGTAAAGCCACTGCCAGAAGCGACCTGTTAGAAAGGCTGAACTCCTCTCAGGGTTAAAATCTTAATATTTTGGATTGGTAAAATATTACATTATCCCAGGGCTTTAGCTGTATTATATTGGAACCATTCCCTACAACAAATTTCAGGGGTTCTGACTTCTCTGTGCAGAAGAATGTAATGATCCAAGATAAACATATCCGATTACCTTAATTACTCTGCCAGCAGCATGAGTATTGTAATTTATTTCAAAAAACAATGTGGCTTAGAAATTCAGTGATGCCCTTCCATCTTTTCAAACATTGCACAGATTACTTAAATGATGTGGAACTTAAAAATTCATTTTAGCAAAAAGTTTTAAAGGAATCCCAAATACTATATTCTTTTCTATGTTTATATTTCCCTAGAACTACTTGTGTGAATCACATGAAGAAAAATTAGTTACATTGCACATTAATCTTTCCCATTACTTATATCATATATTAATGATAAAATAGGACTGTGGCTCTACAGATATTTCTTGCAAGTCCTAACAGAACATTGCTAGAGAGGGAACACTGTCTGAATTTAAAGGTATTCACTGTTGTGTCCAATATAATTCTAAAATATTTCAGTATTTTTAGCCGAATCCTGCTCAGGCAACTGACATTTGATGCATACTCACTAACAATTATACAGAATGCTTCAGTTCAGGTGGGACTCCAGTCTTCTATTCCAAGTACATGTATTTAGTTACTTAAAACCATAGAAGGATGACAGCTGCAGGATTTGGAGTTTTATCTATATCTACATTCAAGCTAACACATTGGAGGTGTCTGGAACCACTCTTTGGGATTGGCTATTAAAGACCAAGAGCAAACTGGTATGCTCATATCTGTCTTGGAATATCATCAATATTTGTGGAGTAGTCTCCAGATGTCAGTTTGGGCCCATCTGTATTCACTACTTTCTCAGACAAAGTCTTTTCAGGATGAAAATTTCTATGCCTGGCTTTAGCTGAAAGGTGGATTATTTTGGATGGAGAACAGGAAGAAAATTCAGCTGATTTGATTAGTTAATTTTTAAAAACATGTAAACATTGGTTTTGGCCTTGTTGACTCCTTGACACAATACACCCCTAAAACCGTAGTGTATGGACTAAAGGCTACGCTTGGTGTGTGTTCCTCTACACGCTAAGGAACAACTGTGTGATTTACCAGGACTGAGGCTTCCTACTTCACTTCCTGTTATACTAAAAACATCCTTTGGGAGAGAGCAGAAGCTGGCTCTAAGCAATCACGAAATTTACCATTTGAGCAAATTAATAGATTGATTAATCTTACCTCCTTTAGATCTCTGCATATTTTCTTACCATGAGCCTTGCTTCAAAAAATTGCTCATGTATACATACAACTTACTGAACTTTCTCTTTGCTTCATTACTTTTAGTATATGATGTCAGAACAAAGACTATTTCATGGAATATTTCAATCAAATGGGAAATCTTTACTTTCTCTTTATAAAAAGAAGTAATTTTATGAATTTGATGGAATTAATTTGCTGTTAATGATACCTCTGTGTTTTCATCTATGATTTGGTTCTTGCTTTTATACCACTGTTGTTTACATCCATAAAATCATAGATAACTTAATTCCTGATGAATTGCTTCTTGCAAATCCTCTCTTATATGAGCGTTAAAGTGTAATAAAATCTCACCATTGATCTAACTGGAAAAAGATCTTAAAGTTATAGTTATAAATCTTTAAAAGTATAAAGTCAAAGCTGATGATAAATTTACTTCAGGTTTCTGTTAATTTTACATTAAGATAATTTCGAAAACCCCAAGTCTTAAGACCATAAATCTGGGTTGGTTTTTTTTTTTGCAGGAGGAATAAGCGATGGAATTATCTGCTCAACGCCAGGTATTCGGAAGGGAAAGGACCTCCTCAAAGTTCCCTATGAGCTGTTTGGGGCATGCCCTCTAACAACAGCTCACGTTCACCTGGCCAGCATTCACCACCATAGCTTTGAGCACAGAAGTTCTCTGAAGCATGCTCATCACAACGAACAGGGGGAAAGCAGCCGTGCAAACTGTGAACCCAAACCAAAGCCAAGGCCTGTTAGTTTGCGTCATGCAATTGCCACTGTAGTAATAACTGGAGTTGTCTGTGGAATTGTGTGTCTAATGATGTTGGCAGCTGCTGTTTATGGTTGTGCCTATGCTGCAATTGCTGCTAAATACCACAGAGATCATTTGGCCCCAGTCAGACAGCATGGGACTCCTGAGGAAAAAGAGCCATTTGATAGTTCCTTGGCTTGAGTAACTTCTGTCTTTGGTTTCTTGAAAATAAAGACCTCACTTCAGTTAAAAAGCCTGGAATCTAAATAGGATTGATTTAATAGTAATTACTGGTGTGTGTGTGTGTGTTTTTTTTTTTTCTTTTTTTTTTTAACGTAAATATATATATTCTTGGGAATATATATTAATACTTTGGGTAGAAAAATGTAAGTTTATTTATATTTTGTGTATGTATATTCTGAAGCCACTACTTAAGGCTGAGTGTTTTAGATAATGAAGTCTTGATGTAGCCACTTGAAATTATTTCATTCTCCGTTACTAGCTGTTGATGTAATATTGGTACAACGTATGAGTTATGGTGCAGCTACAGTCAGTAGCTGACATGAGTGAGCTTTATGCAAAGAAAAATACAAAACAGCTACAAATGACTGAACATATTTTAAGATGTTAGAAATACCTGATATGTATCCAGAAATATGATTCACAACCAGTTTATACAGTGCCACTGATAACTTAAACACGTGTTAAAAACATTTCCAATACATTTTTTCCACCTTCCAATCTGCCCTAGAAGACAATTAAACATTACCATTTCTAAATTAACTGAGTAGGGAAGAAAGAAGAGAGCTGAGAATATGCTGAAGAAAGAAGAACTGCTATGCTGGTTTAGATACAAGCACTGAAATGAGCATGTATAGCATATATGAAGAGACTCTACCCCTTATCCTGCTGGCGTACATGCTTGCTACAGACATTTCTGAACCTTCTTATTCCCAAATCCACACACAAGAGTTCCATTTTGCAAACATCATGACTGCAGATGCAGCTCCCATCACAGTGCTGCCCTTCAGTACGGAGGATAATATAGTTGCGTGTTTACACGTTCTCTCTCACAGAGAGAACATTCAGCTGAATTCATTCAAGGGCCCACCCTAACTTTCTGCAGCGCAGTGTTGCCATCAGAGGAAATCAGAGCCAAACCCATTTGAGTAATATAAGTTTAGAACAGAAAAAATATTTTGAATGTGCAGAAGTTTTTTTTAAATCATTCTTAGAAATTAGTTTAAGGCAACCAACAGATTGGCAACTCCATCTACCTTTTCCAAGACTAGATTAAATACATCTAGGCTATTTGTGACAGATGTTTAATGTGTTTTCTAAGTGTCTCCACTGACAGGGTTAAAGACCCGTCTAGGTTACTAATGCAGAAAACTTACTTATAGTCCAAGAGCTTTTTTTAGCAACTATCCTAAACCTTTGGTGAAAATCTTGTCAGTTGATTCCATTGGGCAGAAGACTTGAGAACAATGGCTGAGTAACAGTCTGCAATAAGGGCAAAAGGAAGCTGTGTCGTTGGCATTCAGAGACCTCCACCCTCCTTCCACAGATGGATTCCAAGATCAAGTTCTGTAGCTGTTCTAATAACAGCCTCAGCTGAGTAACGGGCTATGTGGCAGGAGTCATGTAACCCTTGCTCTTATCTACTTAGTAATAATTGCAACCTAAATATTAAAGCTCATTTCTGCATCTGCAGTTACTTTCATGTCCAGAGAAAATTAAGCATTTCAGTCTTAATCTAAATCTAGCAGACACTGAAAACAATCAATTACTTTCTGTCCTATTTTTTTTTTAAACTACTAAGTACTTCATATTATTCATCTCTCTCCATTCTTCTCTGTCCTGAACTAAACAAACCAAGCTATTTCAAATTTTCCTGTAAGGAAAATTTTTTTTCCCCTGCATTCCCTGGAACCTTTCAGTTCTACATTTTATTTAAAACGTGGTACCCTTCATTGGGCACATCACTTCAGCTGAGACATCGTCAGCACAGAATTCTTAGAATATTCAGGCTCTTTAAATCTGATCTCTTGATGATGTATCTCAGAAGCAAGTTTGCTTTTTTTCCTTTTAAATATTCAGTAAAGCTTAATGAATAATTTTCAGGGCTAAGTCATTTGAGTGTGTAGATTTACATTTTCTACTCTCTTTTATCCATTTATTGCAATAACATTTTACAAAGCAAAACACAGTTTTTCAGATAGAGAAGACTGAAGTAATACAGGATATGATCTTATTGCCCATGGGCCGAAAAATGAGTTCAGAGCCACGCCAAATCAGTGCTTTTCTACGGTGAAAAGCTAAAATAAGCACACTTGCACTCAAACTGCAGAGCCTAAGACGAAAGCTAATAAACCTCTGACCGCCAGAGAGATTTCACCTACAGTGTTTCTAATAGGCTCAGATACAGAAATGAAGCTTCCATCACAAGTAAGTTCACACTTCTGATATCTTCCAGCAAAGGAGAAACAAGAACTGACTTGATATTTCCTTGTCAAACAACCAGAACATCTTCCTAGTCTTTAAAAACCAGTCCTATTGAGATAAACCTTCCAGGCTTTCCTTACTGTAAGATGGGGCAAAAAAAAAAAAAAAAAAAAAAAAAAAGAAAAAGGTGAGGAAGAGACAATGAAGGGCACAGCAGCATTCAAAGAAACTCTTTCCAAGGCACATTTAAGATGCTTGGGGGATTTTCATGCACACGTAAGGCTGTAAATTGATAGGGAGAGATTGCCAGAAAGCAAAGTATTTCATATTTCCATTAGTTCACTCTGCTATGGTAGTAGAGCAAGCCAACCCATGCAAAATCTGATTTATACTTTCCAACTTGCTGTTTGCTAAAGAAAGAAAAATTAAAAAGAAAACCAACAAAAACCCCAACAAAAAATCCCAGAGAAATTTTTCACTTAAGGTTTATAAAACTGTATATATTCACAAATGTGTTTGCAGTTAACGAATTCCAGTTATTTATGATAATAAGCTAATAGCAACAGAGAAAAGTATTGATTCGATTGCTTAAATTAATAAATGCATTTAATTTATTTATTCTTCAGTAGAGGAAGCAGAATGTTCAACTGCTGGCAAATAGAGATAAAAGGCACAATTCATTGTCCATAACAATTATTGACTATAACAAGTGGAAGACTGGATCTAGGGATTCCCTACAGAACTGTCCTTAATTTGTAAAGCTTAGCAATGGACATCTGCCACTGAAATAAGTTGTTTGCACAGATTTATTTTTCAGATCAAGGTTCCTGAGAAAGCTGTTGTTTTTCCAGTAATGTTGTGAGAGGTATTATAGTAAGAATAGTATTTTTTTTCTAATCTCCATAAAAAACACTTTTCCCCCCCAAAATCAACAAAATATCAGGACACACTACTCTGTAAGGTATTTGCAAAGACAGGGAACGTACACCTATTGTTGTATTTCTGTCTTTCATATAGAGACTCACTATATTTCTTTGTTTTTAGAAAAAGAGGCTTTTAAATTTTCAATTTAGAACCGAGATTAAAAAATACATACGGCAATGTTCTTTACAGAAAATGTCCTTGGTATCTATATTGAAAGAAACAAAGCTTAAACTGAAACATACTTGCTTTCCATATGTGTCTTTCCACCCAGAGCTTGCAAAAAGTCAATCAAAATTCATCTTCATTATTCCCTAGTAATACAATGTCCAAACAAAGTCAGGATGCCTCTTTTTGAATATCAGAGTAGAACGTTTAGTGACATTATACACAGTTTATCTATTGTTAACGACATTAACAAAAAAATACCAACTGTTACCTACTAATAACCATCTATCTTTGCTGGCCAGAAGACAAACCCACAGGATTTAGTTAAGCATCCAGAAAGTATGGCTACTTTTACAACTTTGAACCTGGCTGAAAGTGGCATAGTAATAATAATAATCATAAGAGAGTCTTGGTACTTCCTAGGTTTATATTACCTGAAACGTGCCTGTATGCTTCCCAGATGAGACAGGCAGCAACACCAATCGTCTGGATGTGGCAGCAAGCCACAACAGGGGAGAGGGAGTAGGAATCAGAAACCCACGATAAACAAACCAAGGACTGCATGCTTCATAACTACCTCCAATGAAATCGCGGTTGCGCTCTCTTACTGATTACAGAGGGAGCCCCCACTGTTTTGGGGCTATGTACACGTATGTTGAACTTCTTGCATAAGACTGCCATCCTCATTTCAAGGCACAGCAAACACATGATGAAACACTGTCAATATCTGGAAATATAGTCTACTGGGGGGGAGTGGGGAATAAATTAGTTTATCCACAGTATTTAACCCAGTATTAATGTATTCATATACTATGTCATGCAGATTCATACTTGCATGGCATTATTTGAAGTTTTCAAAAGGACCTGATAGTTTATCTGCTGCCTTGTTCTGCAATCAGGGATTTATTTTGCTAGCAGCAGAATTATTTAACAAAATGCCTCTAGAATCTGATTGCTATTGATCACAATTCCTCCTACCCAAATTACATACTACTAAAACCTAACTATAATGAAAGAAAAAATCCCAACAGCAAAGCAGGAGCGCAGAAGCAAAGAGCAGAATGCTCTATGCAATTCACTATACATGTTGGGATACCATTCTAATTCTTGCATCAGACCCCCAGATTCTCTGAGAGCAAGTGGTGAGGAAAGCCCAAGAATTAGATAAGTAGGGGTCAAGCCAACCGCTAGCAGAGAATAATCTTAAAAACTCCTGTTACTCAGTCATTCTACACACTAATTCCGAATTGCAAAATTGATTCAGAACAAATACAAATGTGTGAATGGGTGTGAACAGGCCATCTAACTTCAGATTCCCTGGTCAGTCAATGGAGAGAGGCAGGATTTTACCAGACGCTCTGAAGCATTCTGCGGAGGAGCTCACCTCTCCACACACTTGCCTACAAACCATGTTTCCTAAATCATGGCTCCTAACCTAAGTCTGCGAGTTGTTTAATGTTAGATGGTACAAATACACATTTCAATTTTCCTGAAACTGAAAACATTAGTCTATATACTAATATTAGATTTATGAATACAAAGATAATATTCAAAATGAGCAAGAAACTCTGGAAAAACATAAACTAGTGGTTTTCAACCAAAGCATGAAAAGCATTTTGAGGGATTTACTAAATGCTACTGCTGAATATAATCTTCTGTGGCTTATAACGTGGAGTAAAGATTAAGTAAATCACTGTCTTGCCTGACAAGGAAAACATCTATTTTAGAACACTTCAAAAATTTGGTTGGTGTGTCATTATGATGACATATTCATTTTCCCTTAGGCCTTTATACTAAAATGCAATTTTATAGATGATATCATAAATTTTAAGGACTGTGTATGACAGTGACATTTGCTTGAATGTTTTTAATAATATAGTAATACCAAAGCAACACATGTGGGAAAAAAAAAGTAAAAAAAAAAAGTATAAGCAGTATAGAGCAGATGTATGTACTCTGTGCTATTCTAACAATAGCAGATTTAACTATTTGTGAAACATTTACAGTATCTGTTACTCCTGGAAATATCAGTAGTTCAAACTACTTTCGATTAAATTATTGGGAGCCACTTTTTCAAAGCATGTTCTGGGATCTTGTTCAAAGAGCAACGTGCATGCAAACTCCACTTGAATTCACTCAAAAAAAAAAAAACAACCCCAAACCTGAATGGAGTATGGAGGTTGTGTATATACAATTATTAATATGCCAAAAAAAAAAAAAGGAAAAAAGTGGATGAAGAACAAAAATTGTGTGTTGTAAAGGCATTTATTTTCAGATACAATGTGCACATTTTCCTCCACAAAATTATAAAAGAATCATCCTTACTTAGAGCCTAGATAACCAGAAGCTTCAGTTACTGGAAAATTGGTATATTCACAAATTTTCTTTTCAAATTGCCATTCTGCAGAGGCCAGTTCAAACAGGAAGATTAAAAAAATGAAGTGTGACCAGCCTCAATAAGACAGATCTGTATTTTGAGAGTAATATGAGATTTTTTGCCTTTCCTGTTTTCAAGGCACAGTTTGAAATATCACAAACAGCAGGATCATCAGGGTCACTTTCCTCTGGCCAGAATAGAGGCATTAAAAAATCACCTGCCATTTTTGCCAAAGTAGTGTTGAAATGAAATCTTTACCATATCTTCTTTAGCTTATGGATGAGAAACAAAAAGGAGAACCTAAATCTTCAAATTGTGTCATTCAAAGTACCTGCAGGCTTTTTAGCGTCTTGACTAGAAATACTTAATATGGAATAACTGAATTTATTGTTATACTAATGTTTGTTCTTAAAATGACATAAAAAGGAGAACAATGAAGGTGATGGATGAGGTCACTTGTAAAAAATATATCTCTAACCAGGGTTTGGAGAAAAAAGCCTTAAACTTGTATGTGGACTGGTTATAAAAATAAAGGATCAGCTTTGTAAAGTTAAATACTGGAAAGGGATGAGATCCTGGCTTTACTTGGGACAATTTGTTTGCTGGTGTAAAACATAATATTCCTTGTTTGCATAATAAAGATTTTTGGTAGAAGCATTTAAAATCAAACCGTTGGTGAATAGAAGAGGGATAGGCTGCCTCTTCTTCAGATTCACTAACACCTCCTACATCTGACTACAAAGGCCCTCTTATTATATTTTAAATATATGGTTTAGTGCATATTTAAATATAATATAGACATAAAATAACACTTAAGCATGATCTACAGTTTTAGCACAAATCATTAGTACTATTTTTAAAGGTGTTTCTTTTTTTCTGCTAAGCCATATGACATGTTTCTTTCCAAGAAATCTCTTGCGTAATAAATTATTTCTGTTAAGTCTCACAGCTTTACCACGTGGCAGAGCACAGAGAGTTAACCTAACAATTATTGTGCCCTTGTGTTATGGCATCATCTACTAGGGAATTAAATGCACCTGCCATGCATTTAAAGACAGATTCCCTGGAACCTTTTGTGTCACATACCTATATAAAGACAAGACGCTATATAAAGATATGAACCATGGGTGGTAGAAATTATCTTCCATTTTCTTTTCAGCTTTTACTGCTTGGCAGCAGGAAATAATGGCTGTGAGAAGAATTTGGCCATCTTCAATCATTCTCAAATTAACAATAAATCTATTCTCTTGAAAAAACTACATACAAAGTATACTATTATTCAACATGTTAATGAATGACAGAATCTGCCCCTTATGGGTATAGCACTCTCCCAAGAGCTATAGGCTTTTTGGTAATCTTCATCACAGAAGATTCAAGAGTGGCTGATCTTCAGGCCATCTGTATGAGGAATGCTTAATACACAGAAGAAAAATAAAAACACCAATCAAGAAGCTTGCAATTGTGAAGAAAAACAGGGTTCCTTCTGCACTGATTTTTCTCTTCTGTCCAAACAGGAATTACTGCAATTTTTCTTTTTATGTAGCTTCAGCAGAAAAGAATGAGTCAGGGTAAATTCACAGAGCTATGGCAATACTTGAATGCACACCCCAGGCAATCACTCTTCTTTGATAGAAAATGACTGTAAAGATGCCTGTACATAAGAACAACATGGATTTCTTTTCTTTCCAGAATTACGCTGAATAAGAGAAATTGAACTGGAGTACTTTCATTTCTCTCTAACTTAGCTACACTGAGCTTCCATTAATCTACTATTCCAATTAAGTTGACATAGAGCAATGAGGGCTTGCTTCTTTTCAGAAACTACAGGTCCGACTGTATTAGTAAATCTTTTTATGTTTTTTAAACAAACAAAATATTACTTGATTTTGTTTGAGAGACCACAGAAAAGCATGTGTACAGGGAAGACTCATTTAGTGTTTTCTGTGTCCTAATTTCAACATTGATAAATAGGAAATCCAATACAAAACTGATCATATAGAAAATATTTTCCCAGAAAATAAATATAAAACTGGTTCAGATATTCCTTTCTCATACTTTGGCACCATAGAAACAAAACTTCTCTGCAATTCTGCACTTTTATAGATAGGTGGCAATAGTCATAAAAAACCACCTGGTTTTCCTATCTAGTTATAGCTAATAATTTTAAACCATTTTTTACTGCAACATTTCCATCACGAAAAGAACATGCTGATGACATTCAATCTAGGTTTCAGAGTAGTACAATCTTTTTATATGCTTATGTTTCAAATCCGTGTACTTAGGTCCTGTGCAACTGACTGCATAGCCATTTGTTAAAATGAAAAGACTGTATCATGCTTTAACCCCAGCCAGCAGCTCAGTCCCACCCAGCCGCTCACTTCCCCCTGGTGGAATGGGGGAGAGAATCGGAAGGGTAGGTTGAGATAAAGACAGTTTAATAGGGAAAGCAAAAGCCACGCATGCAAGCAAAGCAAACCAAGGAATTCATTCACTGCTTCCCACGAGCAGGCAGGCGTTCAGCCATCCCCAGGAAAGCAGGGCTCCATCACACATAATGGTGACTTGGGAAGACAAACGCCATCGCTCCGAATGTTCCCCCTTCCTTCTTTTCTCCCCCCAGCTTTATATGCTGACCATGCCGTCATATGGCATGGGATATCCCTGGCGTCAGCTGTCCCAGCTGTGTTCCCTCCCAGCTCCTTGTGCCCCGCCCAGCCTCCTTGCTGGTGGGGTGGGGTGGGGTGAGGAGCAGCAAAGGCCTTGGCTCTGTGTCAGCCCTGCTCAGCAGCAACGAAACCATCCCTGGGTTATCAACACTGTTTCCAGCACAAATCCAAAACACAGCCCCATACCAGCTACTGTGAAGAAAATTAACTCTATCCCAGACAAAACCAGCACACTGTGATATACAGACACTGGGTAATCTTATTAATCTTCAGGATGACTCATGTTCACATGGTATCATATTGCTGTTCCATGTCCTGCAATAATAGAAATACAGGCACATTGCACATGATCTTTCTGTGACAAATGTGCATACCTCTTTGCAACATGGACCTGGTTTCAGAAGAGAAAACTTTCCATCTGTGGAGACATTGAAGACCTGGCTGGACACAGTTCTGGGTAACTAAAGCTCAAGATTCTGCTCTAGTTCTATTCCACTGGCATTGGTCTAGATGATCTCAAGAGGTCAATTCCAACCTCAACCATTCATGTAGATAACTAGTCTGCACAAAAAATAGGCACAAAAGAATTAAGGAAAACTTGTACTTAGTTTCAAAATTTTTAAGCAGCCTTGTATTAAAAAAAAAGAACTATTTCTCCTCATGTCCTTCAAACTCTGAATTTCAAATGACTATGAGACTGCATAATTTAATCCTTCATTCTTCTGACTAGGCATCTAGAGCTTTTTACTAAGCACTGCTATGCACTTTTCAATGAGGCTCAAAATTCCAGGTTCTGCTTGTTCTATGAAGAAAAGTTAGGACATCCTGACAATTTTCATCAGACATTTTTGTCAGTGTTCTTTAATAAATTTTTGCCCTAAGAAGATTATGTCAGTTCTGTTATCTTTAATTAAATATCACAAGGGGCTAATCTTCACGTTTCCTGTGAACAGCAATGGCCTCTTTCAACACAAAGGGCTTTAAGGTCCTATATTGCACTGTAGCTTTTGAGCTAAAATGCATCTATAGGGAAGTACATATATGAAGGTTCATGTACTCCATCAACTCTCTCAAAATCTCAGGAGAGAAACATTTTTCTTTTTTCAGAGCCTGCTTTACTCCTTTGATGATTTTTATTTACTTGATTCTGTCCCCATCTCTTGCCCAGAACTGTCTAGGTGAGCAGTATCTTTAAAAATTTTTTTAAACAAAATCATAATGATGAAACCATCACTTTTCCCAAAAAAATTTGAAATAAAAAGAAACATGTATGTAACATCCACAAATCCTAGGCTGTACTTATCCAGATGCCCATATACTCACTACTTGGAAGTAGAGATTCAAATAAAGGACCTGAAATTAGTTCACTCATCATGCAATATCAAAGAATACAAGACTGCAATGATGAATTCTATCAACAGCGTGAAATGTACTGCCTTTCACGTGAGTATTCAAAGAGATAATTCAGCCTTAACTTGCCTCATTTTTAATAGCTATGTTACTACCTAAATTCAGATATCCTATACTGACTAGCTTCATCTTGGTCACCGAAAGGAATACTGATCTTGCATGCATCTCATAGAATTTCAAGACTAGGACAATTCTAAAATTTTCAGATCATGTTGAGATGAATAAAAAAAATAAAATTCCACCATCTTTTATTGTCCTTCATATCATAATGTGGACAGTTTGAAGAAACTTAACATTTCAATGTAAACTTGATATAGGAGACATGGTCATAAAGAACACAAAGACAAAGCAATTTTGAGCATAAATGTGTTAAATCTAAAAAAATCCCTGCATTCAGTACTATTGTCCCTTTCTCTCCTGCAAATAAATTGAACTCTGGATAAAAAGTAATAAATATGATGCTACTGCACTTATATATTAAATACTTATCTCCTTCTTCCACACTTTCTATAGAAATTTGCATTCACTTAAGAAAAAACAATCATAATCTCAATTGAAAGAGGCAGGAGGGATTTTAAAAACAAATTATGCGGGGTTTTGCCAATAAGCACACACATTCTGACAATGAACTGGTACTAGTAGGTACAAGTGGTGAAACAGCACCAGTGACACTCATTCTCTCTAGTAACAGTCTAGAGACTTGTTGATTTTAGGATTTTGTGCCTATGTTAAAGAGCTGAGTTTTCCCTACTTGCAAATAAACCCTAGTATGGATTTGTATATGAATTCTGATATAACTGATGCTTTTCTACAAAAACAGAATTTAAAAAAATTTACAAAGAAAATACAAAAGACTGCAGATTTTGTACTAAGGGTTGGTTTTGTTCCTTTTTCCCTCCTTGTGGGCAGGTCTAACTCAGGTTTCCATTTTATAATAATGTTCTAGTTTCTCTCTGCCAGTCTTAAACTCTTGCAGTGATCTGTAATAAACAACATTCTGGCACAGCTTTATTTTCAGTCAAATCCCTCTGGGGAACAGAGTGATATTACATGAAGTGCGTATCCCATCCTGCTGCTTTCTGTAATGCACTCAGAGCAAATGGGGACAAGGAATACTTACTTCACACAAATTAAAATGAGAAGTTTTGGCCAATTTTGTACTTTGATGTAGGTATTTGAAAATGTTACCCATAATCCTACTTTAGTCTCCCAAGTCCGGCTAATAAAAACTTCAAACTTGTCCCATTTAACCGTGCTCCAGTTTCTGCCTCCAAATACATTTTGCTTAAAACAGAGTATTGTCAACCTTATTATAAAACCTAAAAATTGAACTAGATGCTGGGTACTTTGTTGAAAATTTTCTGACAGAAAAAGGAGGAATGACAAGTCACATTTATGATCCCCAACTTAAAGAGGACAAGCATAATGCATATACTTGTTTGTCTATGAACAGCTGTAGCTGGCTGAGTGATACTTCCATGGAAAATGGTTTGTACTGCTCCAAAAAGCACTATGCCACCCCTCACCCCCCCTCCCAAAAAAAACCCCACCCAACCCAACCCTGAAAGCATGCAGCCATACAAGAGGGAAGGGAAAAATTATTCAAATTCTTAAGAGTGCTTCATATTGAAAAAAAAAAAATCAAGTGCACAGTCCCTAAAGTTTACAGAAATAAAAGAAAAAAAAACTCTGATGTGCTTCAGAATGCAAATACACTGCTGATACTTTTCATGGCATTATGCCTTTACAGATATACATGGAAATCTTTTACATGCTTTGGTATTAAAAAGCTTTGAAGACCCTGTCTTTATTTTAGATAGAAAGTATGGGACCCACATAATTTTGAATGTTGTATAATAAACATAATTATTGGGGAAATAGAAGCAGTATCTGCCTCTCTCTTTTACAATTACTAAAAAAAAACCCCAAAGCTTTTGGCACAGTATTAGAGTTGGTTCTGTGTGATACCTCCTTGAAGTCAACACTAAATTGCAAGGACCAGTGAGGAAAGAATAAATTTTAGGATGCCTATTAACCCTATGCATTTTACAGATGATGGTAAACTGCACAGTGAGCCTTTTGCTAACTCCAAATGATGGAGCATTCTAGAAATAACATGTCAACTTTCTTCACTGTACAGTGAAAACTCTTAATTACATCTTCAGCAGTTCACAGATATCTGCACTGGCATTAGTTTATAAACACTATTTTGTTTTTTAACAGGAGTATGAAGTCGTAACTAGGATTTCTTGTTATATTATGGAAGAGTTCAATAAGTTGTGAAGAATGTATTCAAACAAACTGGTGTCAGAAGGGTGCTTTTGTAATGACCTTACAAAACCTATTATTATCAGTGGAGATACTCCATGTTTGAGGAAACAAATTAGTGATTTCCCAATTATCTGGCACATTCTTCCTCTTTCAGGATTGCGTTCACTGATAGGACAAGAGAAAACGGCCTCGAGTTGCACAGGGGAGGTTTAGATTGGATATTAGGAAAAAATTCTTCACCAAAAGGATTGTCAAGCATTGGAAGGGGATGCCCAGGGAAGTGGTTGAGTCCCCATCCCTTAAGGTATTTATAAGACAATTAGATGTGGTACTTAGGGACATGGTTTAGCGGTGGACTTGACAGTGCTAGGTTAACAGTTGGACTCAATGATGTTAAAGGTCTTTTCCAACATAAATGATTCCATGATTCTGTCTTACGTCATTTTAAATCATATTTTAAATGTGAGAAAAATAGGATGGTTCTTGCTTTGTGTTGTAGGCACCTAATTTTCCCTGAGATAAGAGTGCTTGGTTTCTGGCTTAATAAATCATAAGACTTCTCTAAATTAATTCCTTCTTTAAAGTCAGTAACCACTGGCAACTAGAGAAAACTGTTCAAAAAAGCATCTGAACTTGAGTGAGGAACATCCAACAATTTAAAAATTCATTACTCTAATTTTTAAATCTGTATGCTTTCTCTCTAATCTGTAGTTGTCAAACTTCACCTTTTAGTCTTTAGGTACTGCTATACTCTTGGCTGATAGACTGTAGAGCTTTGTTATTCAATTTATATGCTCTGATTAAATTACATCTTTGATAATCTAGACAAAATGACCACTTTGTATCATTTGTTATAGGACAAGATTTTCAAACCTGAAGACTGGGTGGAACCTTCACACATCAGATAGTCCTTTCTTGTATTTCCTTTTCCTTATATAATATATTCCAATTTATGATGATATAGAATTGCATGTACTAAAAATCCTTCACTGATAATGGTTACTTCCATTAAGTCAAACTCCATAGCTCACAGGGAGCTTGGCTACTCAATTAATAAAGGATCAAGTTATTGGGGAGAAGAGGCATTAAGTGTTCTCTACACAAAGTCATTCAATTATATCTTATAGGCGCAACTGCATTTTCCCCTCCTCCTCTCTCCTTAAAAGATTCCTACATTAAATTCCTGCTAACCCAAAAGAGAAAGTGAGGGACTCATAAACTTCTTTTAAAAAATGAACAAAACAAACTACAAAAATTTTACCTGCAACCACTGGAGATTTTCTGTCATCCAAAAGCTGAATAGCAGTACTGGCTGTCACTACGTTGCTTTTGTTTGCGGTTTCTGCAGGTTATATTAAGAAAAAAAATATTGAAATAACATATTGGTGAATGAGGAAATTGAGCTTTTTTTCCCTGGTTTGAAATAATAGTTCATGTGGATTTAGTGCTTAGAAAATAAGACAGCCAACACCACGCTCTGTGTAGGTGCTGCCATTTCAAAATTGCCCAGCACCCCAACAAGCTTAAAACACCAAAACGAGTCATCGGTTTTTGCCTTCTCTGCTAAAAGTGGCAACAAAGGTGACAACTAGCAGGGTTTCTCATTAATGTGGATACTTGCTCTGTTGGACTTGTCTTGCTTAAAATACTAGGCTGTAAGTTCAACCTGTGCAAATATTAATGGAAAACTGTTACACCACATCTTAGGGTTTCACCTGGTCAAAGGACCTGTAAATTAGCTGAAAATTTCAATGGATATTCTAGATTAATATTTGAGATTAGCTACAGGACCCACTCGATACTCAGTAATTGGAACCCTTTCAGCATCATATATGGCTCAGCATTTAGAGAATGACAAAATTATAGACCTGTACTAAATGGGATTGAATAGACAAAGCTCCCAGGTATTTGCTCAGCAGCTCTTCTGTACCAGAGTGGAAAATGGTCGGCATTAAAAATGTTCTCCTTATCTTCAGCTGTCAGGAAATCTCTTGAGAAAGAAGAGAGAAAGAAAATACTTGTTGTTTGTTGCATGGCACACAATAGTTTCTAGCTTTGAAAGACAAGAAAAAACAAAATGCAATCTTTTGGGAAATAAAATGGTGTTGGACAATTTTTCTAATACCATTTGTTCAACGAAAGAGTTAACTTTAGCCCCTAATAATTATTTGTGACACACTTGAAACTGCTTTTGTTGTGAAGGATGGAAAAAGTACTAAAAAAAAATAGTGCCTCTAAGTACCACTAAAACATTTGTACTGATGTGCACATATAAAAATGCTTAGTCTAAAAAGCCTTTTTCTCCCAGCAATGCAAGAACTGTGAACTGTATAAAGTGGAAGAGGCATTGGAGATTTGGTAGTTTGTTGCCACTGGCACTTACTCTTAAGTAATGCAAAAAAAGTAATTTAACAGCCTACTTTCCAAATAATATGTAAGGGAATGTTGACAGACGAAAGTTTGTGTCAGTGAAAAGAGCACGGCCTCCACACTGTTGTTCTGGTTTGCTCTTTGATAGCAACAAGTTGCAGTGCTATTGATCTCACCTGTCAGGCTACTCACACTACAACAATATTTTTGGTCAGAAAAGCACCATATAGTTTTATATTCAATAAACTTAGTTTAGCATAAACATCAAGTGCAGATTTTCTTTTACGCACAAAATGCATATAGATTTGCCTGACAGTATCAAACTGCTGCCTGAAAAAGTCACTAATTATGGGACCTTATTTTATAGCTCTCCATTTTAAGAAAGCTGTACCTCCACTAGATTACATCTTCTCCAAGTAAAATAGGAAACTCTTGAACAATGAGATCTCCCGATTACTCTTTCACGCAGTCCACTTCTGTCACTTGGCTTTATTTCAACACCAAAAAATTTTCCACAACAATGATGCAAAATCCCTGAAAAAGCCTACAGATATTTGTTTTTAGACAGGATAGTAAAGAATAAAAAACACATCATCTGCAGATGTAGCATATTTGTAATTCTGCTCTGAAGAATAAAGATGTGAGGCTAACTCCAAGGGAGTGGGTGGAAAGTAAATGTATGGGCTACAGGTGTAAAATAGCTCATTGTTCCAAATGTTGCAGTTGAAGAAAGAATCTAAAGGATCCTATAAAGTCTTTCTACTTGTTCTATGCATTTCAGTGTGTCAGTGTAAAACGCTGGAAGAAGCAGTAGATGGCCTTCCTAAAAATAACATATTTTTTTTTTCTTCTTTTCTCATATGGCTGCCAAGCATAGCTTTGTTACTTACTGATTAGTAAGCTGTTCCGGACCCACAAACAGGTTGATACGAGATAGCCCAGTTCGTGTTCCAAGGAAGGCAACTTCCACTCCCTTGTCAGAGTTTCTGAAATAGAGCAGAACACAAGCAAAGATAATGTTTCCAAAGAGTGAACAGATAAAGCTCTATTACTGGTCACAGAAAGTACAAGTGTACACATTTTTGAGAAAGATTATTTTAAGTACAGTTCCCTTATTTATTTATTTTTTAAATGTTGGTTTTTAAGTTAAAGTCATGTGGGTTTTGGAAAACATACAATGTAGAAATGCTATTTAGAGAGGCATTAAAAAGTCAAAGATGTTAAACTTGGTAGGGTTTGTGGGGAGGATTATATGGAAGCCATAGAATAAAAAGGTGTGGCATAGCTATATACCAACTATTTAATAGCCACTGGCACCCAGTGATTCAAGATGGGCAGGAATTCCAGACCTTGTTCCCAGTCCATTCAACACTTCTGCGGTACATCTATGCCTTAAATCATAGGTGTGACTGTCACTCAAGCAAGCAAAAACTAAGCTAGATTTAAAACAGCTAGCTCAGAATCAAACATAGCTGCCATCAGGATAGGCTTTAGCTTCTAGACCTTAGGAAAAAAAACGTAGCAGGTAGCTCAGTCTGAACTTTATTGCTGCATGTTATCGGTACCCAGATAGCTACTTTAAAACTCACTCTCATATGGCTACAAGAACTTTAGTCATACCACCACAAAACCAGGGACCGCAGTCTTAGCCATCTTGAGGACTCATACGTCATTCGTCAGTAAATGGCCTCATTAGCGTAAGTCAGAATATGAAAGGGGATCAAAAGTCTCCTGCTAGCCTTCTGCTGCATTCCTCCACAGCTGTTGTCTTCATGTTTACTGGATCTGTTATTTTATTGTGTAGGAGGATTCCAAGAAACCTTATGCCTCTACATAAACTCATCAACATCTACCGTTATTAGCATGCAACAATTTCTTATCTTTATCTTCTAAGTGGAGACTGCATAATCCTTAGTTTGATGAATCAGATCTTATCACATTGATTTTACTCATTCAGTATGAGTATGTGCTTTACAGCAATATATTTTTTCATTCAACTTTTAAAAAACAGTTCAGGTTTAGCAAAATCTAATCAGGATAATCTCGACAATTGCCCTTCAACTGCAGTATTTCATGCTAACTGCTAATCTTAACACCTATTTTCTCTAATATGTATATAACATCTTGTTACTTAATACCTTAGTACATCATAATACAAATGAATTAAGTAAAACATATAAAACATATAAACTCTAAAAAGGAACGGATAACCTCCTGACTATCTATAACAAGAACCTAGACCTCAGCTAGTTCTGGAAAACAAACAAAACAAAAACAAACAAAAAAAGGATTAAAGAAATAATTTCTTTTATCAGTGCAAGTTTTTCTTTGTTAGGAGACAAATTACCAATTTCATCAACAATTTTGACAAATTTTGCATTACATTTCTCAAGTACTCTTAAACCATTTGTTAGAAATACTCAGAACTCTAAGTTGTAGTTAATACGCAATTTCATTAGTTATATTGTGAGAATTGCCTAACCTTACGACTAATCATCATGATGTACATTGCAACAGAAACACTTAACACTGAACTCAGAATTGGTGGTATTTAGGATCAAATGGTTAATATAATAATTTCATGCTATCAGGATTTTTTAGGTATTCCACCAGTTCACCAACATAACTATTAAAAAGTCACCCATGACTGACACATAATGACTGACACATAATGACTGACACAAAGCTTGCTTACTCTGATTTATTTAATGCTAGACTGGTCCAATAAGCTTCAATTGGTGCACTCACGACTGCATCAAACAGAACTTCCTGGATCAATTCTTTATCACCTATTGCAAAATATTAAAATCAGTAAACATGTGCATACAGAGATAATATTTTTAGGTGACTAAAAACAATGATTTTTTACACTGTCTGTATTTTATCTGTGATATGCATTCAAACCTTTTGCACTATTAAGCATTTTCTACACAATATTACATAGTATTTTACCGCACTGCAGTTTTTCATATATCATTTCATTGCCCTAACAACAATTTTATGTTAAAAAACAAAAAATGATTCTCCATGTGACACATTTATGTACATATTGTCTAATGCTCTCATTTGCACCTGACAGAAGGTTAAAAAAAATTAGGTCTACTAACAGTCACAAAAGCTCTACATTTCTGCAAACAGACAAAATATGCACCTATCTATCTGATTCTTTTTCTTCTGCTTTGCAGTTCAGAAATGCGAATCGTGTACATGTTTTCCCCAAAATACTCATGAAATATCTGGCATACTCTTTAGAGGCATGATTCAAGGACTGATTCAGACCAATCCTGTTTAACTTATAAAACCAGATGGAGCAATAATATTGCATAGTATAGCTACACCATCTGAACAGAAACTTGAATGTTTGGTTCAGACATACTGTTTACCATAAAAGTCAGAAATTTTTATCATCAATATTTTTATTGATACTTTGGAAAAAGCTCAAAACCCAATGAAATTCCAAAGTGACATCAGCCAAGTAATCCAATCTCGATGTATCATTGGTTAAACTAAGTAGCTTTGCATTTTGTAGGAGGTTTAGTACAACCGTTTTTAGTGGGGGTAAAGCCTACTACATGCATATTTAACAAAATACTTGCATTGGAGCAATGGCTCTTTTCCTGTGAGGTAGCGTTTAATTGCTTCTAACTGAGTCATCTGACGGTGTTCAGGATGTAAGTCAGTGTTGCAATAGGACCTGTGAACACGATGTCCAAACATTAAAATGTTGATATGTATAAGCATGATCGCTCTTTGTCTTTGAACATAAAGAATTGGGCTCAGCAAGCACAAACAATGTGAAACCAAGAAGGGTAACAGACACCAATTTCATGCTTTGTTTAAGGCTTACCATTCATCTGCTAAAGATACATCAGGGTGTTCTAAATCATGTAAACCTGTAACAGGAATAATAATGGGTTATTTGGGGAGCAGTCTGGGTAACAGATGGTTGTTTACATACACCCCATAACATAAACCCTTCCTTCTTCCAAAAGTGCATTTTTACCACAATGTAATAAATCACAGTAAACTATGTTCCAATACACTTTAGGGTCTAACAAACTGGCAAAAACCAACTAAATCAGATCTAAAACTGAAAAGGTAGGAAATTTTTTTTTGTGCTGATATGTTTAACTCATACAAATTACTCATATGATATAATTGAAGTTTAGAAGAGAAATTGAGCAAAGAGAAATACACAATGGTAAGACTCCTATTTGTACTCCCTTGTTCTATTTGGCTAGTAAAGTTCTTTATGCTAAAATACATACTTTTCATTTCATGAGAGCTGTTGTCTTTCTCTTTAAAAAAAAAGTTCTTTAGAAAGTCTAATTCCCTCAAAACCTAAGCACACAGCCTGTGAACACAAACAGCACTTTACAGGATGGTTCAGAATAGGTTTATTGTACTAACAGGTCATGCAAATGCTTGTAAATAAGATCTGCATCATTAGTTATATAGTGCAATAAAAATGTACTTTAGCAATTTTTAAAACTCTTAAAACACTTATCAATAGACAATAAGCAAACAGGGTTCTGGGTTTAACCCTCTGGAGTACATAATAAACCACAACAGAGCTACTGTGATTAAGGGAAGCAGGGACATCAAAACTAGAGCTACAATTATAGCCTTTGGGGAGGACAGTGAGGTATCAGTGACAGAGAATCAGCAAAGGTAAGAGTGGGAGAACAGGAGCAATTAGTTACAGCTGTGTTAACGTTTCTGGTCATGCATCCATGAGGAAATAACAGACTGGCTGAGGTGTGTGGCTGGATTAAAGAAAGCAGGTGAGAGGTATGTTGGGAACAGTTTGGAGAGTAAGCAGCTCCAAGTCTCCTGCTGTGCTCTCTTTCTATCTAGACATGTATTTGCTGTGCAAGTTACTCAAACTTTAAAGCATTTCTTTTTACATCTCTCCTGGGTACAGGAACATATTCATGTCCCAAAATGCAGCTGAGGAACAAAGACCTGAAGAAATTAACTGTCTTGTTACTGACAAACACTGACAAATACTTGTCACTGAGAAAACAAGAAGCAGAATTGGAAATTGAGACTTCAGCATAAAATCAGAAAGCATTCCTCTATTGAAACATTTTTTGCTCAACAAATGCCAAAATTTCTCAACCTTCTCTTCACTCTTCTGAAATGCCTCTGCTCTTCCTTCATTTTCAGGAACCTTTGGTTTTGATCTTACTGCCAAACAACTTTATCACCACAGTTGACTCCTCCACTGATTTTAACTGTGGACTTATCAAAAAGTAAAACCATAAAGAAAAAAAGTTCTTCCCCTGGTTAATTCTACTGTTATTATAAAAAATGCAAAATGTAAATCCCTGTAGACAATGCCCAAAGTAGTTATAGCTCTGAAAGACTTCATAACGTATAGCCTGTGAACGAAAAGGCCACAGCCATTACAGTGCTCTCAGTGGTTACTTCATTCAGAGAACACCAGAAATAATTAACATTGGACCCCGAGTGGTTCTCTGGAACATTGAGAGAGGAGGATGGAGGATGATCCCCATCTAAAGAAGATTCACAAACAGTCTATGTTTAACATAAATGAGGGAAAAAGTCCCATGAAGTAGAAGATCTTTAAAGGGGGAAAAAAAAAAAAGTCTAATTCCCTTATGGAATCTGCAGACAAACATACAAGCTTTAGGCCTACAAAATCAACAATAAAACTACTGTGTAAGCAACATGAGAAGGTAGGTATCTTACCTTCTTCTACAGTTACATTCCCTCTGAAGAAATATTTTCCATGTCCTCTAGAGAGAGCCACACCTAAACTGTGCAGAGAAATAAAGCAGACCTTGAAATCTGTGAGACAAACAATAACAGACATTCAGAGCTATTTTCATTTTTAACATTTCCAGCTAGTGTACTATGATTAACTTTAAAACTGTTTGCTTCCAAACCCTCACTGATCATACTTATTGTTCAACTAGCTGCTTGAATGCTGTTTCAGCAACATTATGTGGGCTTAGAGGTGCAGTAAACCATTATTCTCTGGCAAACTAATAAACAAGCCCCTCTAAGCCCACTACTGTTCATCCAGCATGAGATTTCTTCAGCTGAGCCCATGACCCTACAATGAAAGAGATGATTTTTTGTAAATAAGACTAAGCTGTTGAGAAGCTACATATGTGTGGGAATCAATGGAGCTGCTGACAGGAAAAAAAATTCATATGTTACAACAGCATCATGACTCCTCTTGGACTAATGTTTCTGTGATTCATATTTTTAGCTAGTTTAACTTTTTTGCATTGACTTCAGCTTCAGAAACTCTCAACAGTTACGTACTCAGTTTTGGTTTGGTTTGGTTTTTAGTCTACCATTTAAACAATTCAAGTTTAAGGAACTGGCTGGGGGATCCCGTGCCTCTTCCTACTGAACACATACAAAGAATACCTTCTGGCATTCATTCATTCAAGGGGGTTATATCAGGCTAGGAACCTCCCAGTAATCAGTAAGAATGAGAATGTAGGGGCTGGTACTTGGTACACGCATAGAGGTACCAACTCGAAGAGCACACATGCTGCAATCAACAGCTCAATCTGGAAATGGGCTGAACTGTAAACATCTTTGACACTACAGTGCAGATTTTAACAAATGTTGACCCTGCTGTCTGCCAGAATCTATACAGCCACCCATCAAAACTAGATACAGACCATGCTGAAAAAGTCAGGGCAGTTCTCCTACTATATTTCTGTCCTAAGAATCACAACTTGCACTGCATGCATACATGTAGACCCATATCTGTATACTAAATAAGGTAAGTATGACAGTGCCACAGGAAAAAAAAAAACAAACAACAAAACCCAAACAAACAACCAACAACATACCCCCCCCCCCAAATTAAAAATAAAACAAAAAACCCACTGAGGTTTACCACCATGTGTGAATTTTAACAAGAATAAACACATGCATTACAGATCAATGTGCCTATATTTTCTCTATGTGGAAATGTAGCTCAAGCTCTGTGAAATGGTTCCATTGAATAAAACTTCAGCTGAATATTGCTTTAAGCATAAAGTACAGTTAGTATTCTTCTATTAATGGACTATTTCTAATTCAAATATGAGCATTTTTAAAGTGACTTCCTGTCTTTCTTTTATTTTCTTTTTTTTTCTGCCTAAGATGCATGCCAAAATAACACGGCTGACTTACTCAGTTTTAGTTATACAAATACACTGAAGGTAGTTCAGAGAAACAAAATATCCAAACCTCAAATTGGAAGTGAAATTCTATCTCATTTTACATTCCATTTTTGTTGTGGAAAAAAATGAAAATGGGTCTCAATACGTAGTTACTTAAATGGATTATAGTATTTATAGCTCTCCAAGTACTAGCGAAAGCTTTTCATTCAATGTAAACCTCAACTGAATATTTTTTTTAATGAAATGTAAGCCATGACAAACACTGTGAGTTTGCCTGTATGAGCTTGCACAAACTTTCCATTCCTGGAAAAGCTGAAAGGAATGCTGGTAGGCTCCTTTTCCTTGCCATTTTCAGCATTGTCCAGGGATATTTCATTGTCAGCTTTTGCTGATGAGCTTTTAATGAGTTCACAAGCTCTGTGCAAATGCAAATCCAATGAGTGCGATGAAATGTCCATTTATTATGGTCGGCTCTACCTGAACGGAGTACCCTTGATGTCTGTATAATAGTAGTCATTTGTCATCACCAATACCCGCTTCTAGATTCAGAACAAGAAAGTTAGAAGGGGAGAGGGGAAGAAGTTAGTTTGCTATAAGAAATGCATGAAAGATCAAATGGTTAGTCACTGACAAAACTACAAGCATTGTTTATATTCAGTGAGTGAAAAAAACATACTGCACTGAATCATATTTATGGCAATCTTAAAAATTGTTTAAAAAATGAACTGTTTGCTTTATTGGAATAATATTTTATACATTGTACCCCTTTGTCCACTGTCTTCTTCACTTCCATGGAGAATTTCCCTGTTTTCCGATTCACCATTGCAATTTCGGAGCTGCAATGAAAGAAATGTGCGTCAGTTCCTTTATTTGCATTGTCTGCAATTCTTTCAACTCTGAGCTCCCTTGTACACTTATTTGGCCTAAGCAGTACTTGATTTTCCTCATCTCATCATTTTCAGTACTTCTACCACACACTGAACAACCCCTTTACAGAATTTATTATTGACTGTATAGGCCAAGACTCCTGCCACACAACTTTAGGCAAGTTGCTGATGTGTGCAAGATAGGAGCTCTGAGCATCCTTCATAGTAAAATAGCTCTTTGTGTAGTAATCTGGATCTTATCATGGATAAATAGTGTAATTGGCTACTATTTTGCAGTTACTGCATACGAAGATAAGGACTAGGTTCCCAGCTGGATTTAACTGAAGTTAGACCAGGGCTCAGCATTTAAATACATCAACAATTATAAATATAATAACAAAGCAGAAAAAAAAGAGAAAACCTCATTTACCCTACACTATTCATTCTGCTTCTGCTTGATACTCGACATTGGGCTGCATCCTAAACTAGCACCAGAAACTGCAGCCTAAGTGCATCAGAAATTAGAACTGGCAAAAAAATGCCAGCCCAGCTGATCTGTTTCAATGGGAACACACAGCTGCAGTGCTCTGGGACTCCCTCTGGTTGTCCATTGGTGTCCAGGCACCCCTGGGAAGGTAAGAAATTTTATATCTGTGATGAAAGCCCTAGGTCATCACAGCCTTAAGAATTGGCCTGGACCTCTCCCTCTCAAAATTGCCCAAAAGACTTTTTAAATCCCTTTCAAAAAAAGGTTTCATTACTATATAAACCAAAAACTCAAAGTAGCTAGGGAAAAGAGAAAATAAATGAAAAAGGGTTTATACACAACAATTTACCTGCTGCTCATCAAGTTAAACCCGTTACTTTTTAGATTACCACTAATACTGTTTTTCATTAACTTTTGTCTAGCCTCTACATGAGCTGCAGGCTCCCAAATCTGTGCTGCAAAGACCCTTGCCCATCACCTCTAAAAAGCCTTCCCTTAGCATACCTATTTGCTCCGTAGGAAAGAAGCAGCTTCCTCGCAGAGGATACCAGCTGACACAGCCTCTCTCTCAGGTGAAGATGCCATGATGATGAAAAGAAGAGTAAAAAACCCCAACTGTCCCCCAGGTCTATAAGCCAAAATGACCCGCAGTGTCCCTAATGATATGTACATGCTACCCTGACACAGCTGGCCTGAGAGCAGGTTCTCTGGGCTGAAACTGAAGCATGACAAGACGTGGATTTTGAGAAATCCTCAGCCTTAGTGTTTTGAATTTGCCTTGGGCCTTTAGGCAAGAAATAAGAAAGTTTCTGTTTAGTATTTACACCATCCATATATGGAAGTATTTTATTTGAATGCTCTTAGATTTACAAATGGAAGAAGTGACTTCTTTTGCTTGTATTTTTAATTAATGGCACAGACGCAGAAAGTTTAAGGTCTTTTTTCATCCAGTAATAAGGAATATTTTGAAAAAATGAGCATTTTTATGTCTCTCCTATTGCTTATCTAGATGAACAAAATTTTGGTCATCATGTTCTTGCTGAATAAATATCTCCTTTTCTCCAGTACCTCATGCCAGATTGGGCAATTCAGTCAGATTTTAATGAAAAATTGTGAAGATGGGCATGTCAATGCACTCTACAGGCTTTTTGAGTTAGTATGAAGCAAAAAGAGAATGACCAAACTTGCCAGTGAAAAATCTGGTTTTATTCTCATGAATGAGTTGAGCACGGCTGACCTATCAAAAACTGCAAACTTTGTAGCTCTTTAAATTTAATTCTAGGGCATCTAGATTTGAATTAACAGTCTTACTCTTCTGTCAGTGAGTGCAGAAGAATAATTTTTAGCTGGAGGCATGTATAAAATAAAGCATATATTTTACTGTAGTTTTTTTTAACAATACATAATAGGCAATTCTGGAAATATTTTCCCATTTTAAGTTTTGTGGTTTTGGACTTGGAGAGCTGGTCTTAATTAACCATCTACTTTCGAACATTTACAGAACAGTTCCATTTATCTTTAACATGGTTTTCATTTTTCTCCTATTGGTGCCTGCAGTTGTCTACAACCCATTCCTCCCACAAGCCTCAGGCAAGTCATAGATTTACTAAAAGGGCCTTCAAACTCTCGGTAGTGTTTAAGATCAAGTCTGCATGTGGGATTTAGAGTTTCACTTTTCTTTTTTTTTCTTGCTTGCTGTGATTACATTTCTTGGCTTTGTAATCTGGTTTCTCGGCTCTTCTGCAGTTTCATCTCCCTCCTCAAATGCATAAAATAAGTACTGCTTCAGTTGGCTTCAAGCCTCAAAACATTCATTCATGGTCTTTTTTATTTGGAAAAAAATATTTCATTCAGCTAGAATTTATAATAAAAGAATTTTAAGAAGTGAGTTAATGAGAAAAAGGTTTCTGTCCAAATTGAAACTTCTTGTCTTTGGTACTGCATATTCACAAACTTTTCTGGAAGACACTGCTAGTTTAATGAGCTGATGCTAAGATTTCTATTTCTAATAAAATGCAGTAACAGCAAGATAGTAGGTACTGTTAACCTGGAAGATGAACTGATGTAGATCTATTTACACCAACTCTATTTTATAGTAGAAAAAATTCTAACCTTAATTCTGCCACCTTTTCCTTATTGGATGACTAGAGAAAACCTATTCTTCACCTCTTCAGAGTAATACGCATTATTACTCCTTCAACTAAGTATCTTCCAATCAATTGCTAACAACCCAGTTTCACTGCTATAGCATGAGATCATTCTATGTTCTTGGAAAACTATGTAACCATTTAATTAATGTGGTAAAAAGTAAGAAAATGTCTTAACTGGCTTCCACATAAGTGCTTCATGGGAGAAAAATATACCAGTAGTAGTCTATGTTATTAAAAGCAGCTATATGAATACATTAATTCTTTCCCTCTACAGTTGAATAAACAATGCTTTACTACCCAAGCTTAGAAAAAATCAAAAATATCAAATCCAAGGCCTTGGGTGAAGCAGAGCCACATGTAGCTGTCAATAAGTTACTACACAAAGTTTTAAGTCTCCTACACAATATTTACCATTTTCACTCAAAGTTAACAATATGAAGGAATTACCTATTACAAAAGATCAACAAAAACAACATGCGCTTTTTAGGCACTCATTCGGATCCTCACATCAGAAAAGTTGCATAAAGAGATGGATTTCATTACAATACAGAACTTCCTTCAAATTCCATTCTCATTCTAGCTCTAATGCCAATAATGACTCTGCCTGTAACTCCAATAATACTTTATTTCATGTCTCTCCTTCTCTTTTATTCTTTTATTACTATTTATGACCATCAGCCCCTCTGAAGGTCTTAGTAACATGGTATAAATGACTTACATATTATTTCACACAAACACAAAAAACTTGCAATGACATACCAGGCTTACTTCTAAAAATATTTGTAAAAATATTATTAGTGTGACATTGCATTTTTTTCTATCTAGATATTTGCATGAAGGTCTTGCCTTGTGTGTGGCATTGCTGAAGTATTAGGGCAGCATTTGGAATGTTAACACATTTTTCTACAATATTTACCCTGCTGTTTTTTCAGATGACACTTGGTCACTGATCATCAAACAGTAGATGTGTTGGCTGTTTTACAAGACCTATCTATTGGGGGATTATTTATCAAAGAATGCCTGCTCATTCAGGCATGCACTAGTGAATTATTAGCACCGATAGATGGGGATCATTCAAGGAAGCACTACACACACCTGTACTACACAAGAGTACTGAAAATTGTATTTACTGCTGCTCCAAAGCTACAATAGAATATCTAGGGTTTTTTCTATTATGTAAAAATTTATCATAATTAATTTCACTTATGATTTTTTTTTAACTCATATATTGGGCAATGGACCTGGATCTTTTCTACAAATGTAATGCTGCTCAATTTAGTCTATTTGTAATGGAGATTAGCTTATTTTCTCTTTCAAGAGATGAAAGAACTGGGAAAGCTGCTTGTTTCTATGTAGAATTAAAAACCACTTGTTAAGAAACTTTTTTTTAGGTGAAAGGGACAGATAAAATGTATGTATGTATCTTTCGTCTAAACATGAAATAAACCTTTTTGCAGCCAATGAATAGACAAAACTTGATTTTTGCTAGAAATTTTCAGAAAAACAGACAGAGCTTATGGTCTCAAACAAAGGAAATAGGAAGAGCTGAATCTGGACTTTTTGCTTTCATGTCTATACAGATAGATTCAGTTATAAATAAAATTTAATTTTCAATGTCATAGAAATAGTTCAATGTTACATTAACTGAACCACTGAATTTCTACTACGATATGATTTAAAATGAGGGATTAAAACTGTAGAAGTTAAGCAAAGTATTGGAAGAAATAAAAAGAAAAAAAAAGCAAAGCAAAGAGAAATCATAAGAAAAAAATCAGGAAGGTTTAAAAGCTGTACTTTACAGCAACAACATTTTAAAGGAGAGAGGAAATTTAAAAGGTCATTTGCAGAGAAATTGGTTGAGTAATACGTCAAAGATAAGAGAAAAGGCAAGGTATAAAATATTAAGTCAATGCGATTGCCAAGATTGCAGAAGGCTGCTACAGTACATGCAAATCTAACGAGGAAGCCTTCAATAGTGTATGCATAGAAAACCGCACAAAGCTATACAAGAAACATTTTTAAAAGTTTGAGCATGCACTCCAACACAAAACTTGAAATAAGGAAGTAAGATGGCCTCCTAGGAGAGGATGAGGACAATCTATCACCTGATGAAACAGACGTTGCTTAAAACCTAAATGAACTGTTTCACTATTCACAAAGGGGGTGGAGAGAGGGAGGAATGCAAGATATATATTTTGTAAGGGAGAAAGAAAATATAGACTTATGTCAGAACAGGGATCAAGAAATTAGTACATCTGAAGAGTGACAAGACTCCAGGGGCAGTTGTACGTGATCCATTCCAGATTTCAGAAGGACATGACAAAGTAAATACGGGAACCTTCAGTGGATACATTCAAAACCTCTCTGGAAAAGTAGAGGTATGAGGGACTTGAGAGAAGCTAACACAGTATTGATATTTGAGAAGGGATGGAGGAGACATCTATGAAAAATACAGACATGCATTCGTGACTTTGGCAGTAGGGAACTTATGGGGAAAACTAAATTACAGGACAGAAAGGGGAACACCTGGAAAGTTACGATTTAATTAAGGACAGTCAGCATGGATTCACACAAAACGAATCATGCCTAACAAATCAGATTTATTGAGGAAATAACAGAAAGACCAGGCAAAGGTTAAGCCATGGACATAAGGAAAGCTTTTGATACAGTACTGCAGAAAAGGCTAAGCCTGCAAGGAAAGAAAGAAAAAGACAAAGAGTGAACTACAGAGTAGATGGAGCACTGAAAAATGAGTTTAATGGAAAGGATTGTGTGCATAACAGCTGATAGACATAGACCGCACACTTCTGCAGCTACACATGTCTGAAATTAGGAGTTTGGAGTGAATCTTTGCTCTGAACAGAGGTCAAAGAATCTATTTTTTTTTTTTAATTCGTCTGATGTTTTTTGATTTTGTACATCAAGTAAAACAGTTCTCATTACTTCCATTAAGGAAAGAGGAATCTTGTGGAGAAAAGTTAAACTCATTCCTTCATTTCTGAGTTTCAGCAGTTGTCTGGGCCAGCCCTAAAGAGATATTCTATTCCCTTCCCTAGTACTATATTTGCTATCCAGCAAAAATACACAGTGGGATGCATGAAAAATGCAAGGGTGATGAGTTTTACCAAAGATACAAAGAGTCTGTGTTTGTGGTATATACATATGTAAGGAAGAATCAATATGAAACAGTTATAAAATTCTGAACGAAGTAAAAAGGGCTATTGTCCTTCCCTTCTTGACAGCAGTCAGGTGGCCTCTCTCATGTCTACTTAAACAGTTTCCAGGTACAGTAGTGGGATGCAACAATGTCTTCTGACAGGGTTGTAAAACATATCACTTACCACATCATCTCTGTCTTCCCACTCAACCTCAGAAAGATCCACACTACTGTAGTTAGGCTTTCTTCGTTTCTTCCCGTCTTCATACTGGCATAAAAAAGGTGAAATATTTAGCATATCCTGGTTTACTTGCATAAAGATTTTGTATCAGAAGATTTTTAAAATTTGCTGGATGCATGCTGGTTGTATGCAATACATGTAACAGTAGGTAGCTTAATTCATACAAAGTGCACCATATTTCTACATAAATGTTGTCTGTGAACTAAAAACCTGCATCACACATGATTATTTGCATGACTTCTTGCCATGATACAAAACTTTTCTTGACGGACATACTGGGAAGTTATATTCAGCAGTTGTACCTTCTTCTCCCCATATGGAAAATACACGAGACCTTGATCTTGTAGTTTATGTTAAAAGTCTCAAACTAGCTCTTTTTCAGCCATACAGGAAGTTACATTTACTATACTCTTATCAACAAAATGTTTACTCATTTCTCTTTAAACAAGATAAGATGCAAGCCTTGGGAAGTATGGTGTTAACATTTGCTGACACTACATTTTATCTACAACTTCATGTGGAAAAAAAGTAATATGCTAATAATGATAATTTATAGGGATTTGTCACTAGTCACTGTCACACTGTAAATCACACATTTAAAATAAACATTCTAGTGACAAATTGATTTGACACCGAGGTGTTTATAACATAGGAAATTCTGCCCTCTGCTGAACGTTCAAAATCATATTGCCTACTAGTGGAAGAATAAAAACCTTGCTCAGTGGAAGAAGAAAAAAGTATTTAGGAAGGTCTGTGAATGAAGAACCCTAACTGGTTAAGAAAAATTATGAGAATATATTTGAAAAAAAAAAAACAAAACTGGGAGAGGATCAGCATAATGTGAAATCTGGTCTTTTATCTTTTATGATGCATATAAGTGGGAGGGAAAACCACAAGTCTTTCTATGAAGAATGATAGGAGACATTGGGATACTGTGAAAAATCCCCAAATTGCTTTTGTGACTCCCAAAAACAGCATCATAGAAGGATAGAAAATCTACCTGCGAGGCAGTATATATAGTTGATTCTCCTCCCTCAGGGCAGGACCAACTATACCATAAACCAAACCTGTCAGTGCTTGAGACAGCCAATTCATCACTGGGGCCAGTGGTGCAGGAACTTTCAATCACATTCTGCAGATTACAGAGAGACTAGCGAAGCCAAAGAAAAACCTTGCTCTCTGAGCATTAAGAAGGTTATTCCCATCCTGACTTTTTCCTCTCTAAATTAAAAGATTCTCATGTGAATCACACAGTTGCTCTTGTAGACCACAGTATTTAAAAACAGGAATAAGAAAATCTTCTTGAAGAACAGCAAACTTTTAAAATTATTGACTACTGGATCATAATCACAAAGAGATTTTGAGATATTGGTAGCACTGTAAAGTTTCTTCTAGCACAGGCTTCGCTGAGCCTCCTTAATTCTAGCTCGTAACAACTTGGATACTCCAATTATTTCTGCAGATAATTCTTTTGGGAAACTATGTGGGATAAAATCCTGAATCAATTCTCCTTCTTTTGAATAACAAAAAATTCTAGCAACTCTGTTGGTGTAAGTCTTAGATTAAGTTCTGAGAATTCATGCAGATGCAACTGAAGAGTACTTCCATGTGCTTTTCTTGCCCCTCTGCTAGAAGCCACCATTCTTGTAACAACAAGATTATCCACGTCTGAGCTAATGCTATTCAACAGATAGGTAGAGAGATATAAAGAATTTCTGCTTTCAGCACATACTTATACACTAGACTGTGAATTCAAGCAGCTCAGTGCTACAATTAATTCTTGCTATGCAACAGCTCTGACAGCCAAAGAGATAACTATACCCAAATACTGAAGTACAAAATTTGCAGCCAACATAGTTAAATCTCACAAGAATAATATATGAGAGGATAACATGCAGATCATTAGCAGGGCTTGATTTTTGTAGCTGTGTTTTGCAATCCTTTCATTGTGGCTGCAGCTATATCAATATTATCTTTAATCTTTACAAGGAGTAACTATGTCTACTCTGTGGCTGCATCAATTAACCAAGCAAATCTTTGATCTGACTTAGTCATTCTAGTATATAAATGGTTACAGTCAAGCTCTGAAATACTGAGATCTGAAAAGTGTTACATAGAAGTTAGCTGGGATCATTTGAGCAGAGCAAACAGCTCCTGTACTGGTTCCAATGTTTAATTACATCCTTACTCACAGATGTTGAAGAGCTTCTGGGCTATACTGCATTCTCAGACATATGTGCAAACCCTGACTTGTGACAATAGGAGTTGATCTTGTGTGTCTGACAGCAGACATAGGGTTCAAACACAAGGCAAACCATTTGCATCATATTAATTACAGGGGTTGTATTTTTTTTAATCGTATAGATTCCACACTTTGCACTCAAAAAGCAAAAACAAAATCCAAAAGCAACCAAATGAAGAGCTGGATAAAACATTCAAAGTTCTGCAGCGAAGCCAGAACTGGAAGCCTTAAAATCTTAAAATCACATCTTAAAAATTCAAATAAGCAGGAACAAAGCCAAAATCCCAATGCTCAAGCAATGGTTAGGCTCTATAAGCACTTGAAGGAACTGGAAGTGCAGTTCTTAAACACATTTAGGACAGGAACTAATGAAATATTGAGATGCCTAATCCCTCATTCAGCTCTTGCACTTTAGGGGCTACTGTTTAATTACACAGGAATTCAGTAAGTGAAGAGTAGATTTATGCTGTAGTTCAGAAAAGGATGGCAGAGAAAACAAAAAACCAACTTATAGCAAGGAAAGGATACCAAAAAAATAGCAATTATTTTTATATCTGGGTAATTTTGCTTACAAATCTCATCTCCGTGAACATGTTACCTTATTCCCAGCAGTATATTTACATATATTTATGCATACATAACTAGGGTATAAAACATAAATGCAAGTAGATCAAATATAAAATACTTCATAGCACTACTGTTCAATTGGCCATTCTTCTCTGGCTTCTTTCTAGTTTTACTGTTTAACTAATTTCTTAGTAAAAGTTATTCATGGATGTAGAAGCAATTCACCAGCTTTTACAAATGGCATTCATCTATACCTTTTTCTCTGGTAGCAAATCTAATCTAACTTTTTATCTCTGAGACTCCTGGGTGAAGTATAAAATACTGATTGAAGGCTGAAGCCAAACCCATCTGCAAGATTACTATAAAGCATTGGAACAAATTATTAAGGGACCCACTGGGAAGATAGAAACTGGGAGCTCTACCAAATTACTCTTAAGTGCATGAGGAAAAGAGCTAGATTTAAACTGTGTGCTGTTAATCTACTTTGGCCAATATAAAATGTGTGGGTATTAATGTAGTTAAGGGGGGGGGGGGATAAAAGATACTGGAAATTTCTAAATATCTGGACTGCAATACAAGAATCTTTTAGTCTTCTCAAATCTACATGATGGCTCCAACATACTTTTGTTTGTGGAAAGAACACAGGAAATTATTTTGTTTGGTAATCAAAATGAGCTTTGTCTTATTCAGTATCTTTTATTTGAGGCTTGGCCAAACTCTTATAGCACTGGATGATTCAAACAACATGTGATGTGTACTGTTTAAAGACTGAATCACATTTTTTCACCACCCTGTATACAACCATTTACATGTGCCATTATTAAACTCTTTGCTTTGATATTTTATTTATTTAATTTTTTCTTAACACGAGCACTCCCAAACCATCTGCATTGAATATGACCTGCCAAGTGTTTGTAAAGTCAGAGAGTAGCAATCTGATCATGGAGGGAGCAAGCTACATCTTAACAGCTGCAAGCCTTGGCTCTAAGGTGATCGGAATTTCTCAGACATGCTCCATCTGGATAATGGGGAGGTATGAAAGCGTAAGTTGCTGTGATAGCAGCCTAGGAAGCATCAATAAATAGATTTTTGCTAACTTGCCTAGCCATGCCTGTGGAATCAGCTGTGAGAAAATATTATAGCAAGAAAATATCTACTAAACAACAGCCAAAAGCTAGAGAGGTAAAACAATGTCAAGGAAAAGCTCTTCCTTGCCAAACTACTATCCTATGTACAAAAGCAAGGAATTAGGAATTAAAAAAAACTCCTCCAATTTTATAATGTAGCATCAATCACTTAACTTTCATCTTTTTGGATTAGTACTTCAAAATTAGGATAATGTATTAATCTAAAGAGAATTTGAGAATGATCCCAATTATTTTGTTTAGAGGAGACAAACTTGAACATATGCAAATACATTTTCCTGAGCTTCAATTCTACATAATTAAATACACAATACAATTGCAAGTATAACTGTAACTTACATTAAACAATCCTGTAAAGATATTCTTGTCAACAAAGTTTGATAGGAAAGGTTGAATGATGAAATATCAGAGGAAAAGCTTCATTAACTAAAATTACACACTTTTCCATATAGTTTTAAATAAATAGACACAGGTTGAATACACTGGCATTATTGCAATTCCCTGGTCTAGCCAGGCTTCCTCCTATCTCAGAGATTCTGGACACTTACGTTATCACTTATTTGTTGTCTAGTGCAGCTCTGAGCAATGTAATGCAAAGACTGCTGCTTTTTGAATGGAAACTGCATTGAACCTGGTCAGTGCAAAGGCTGATACTGAGACCTTTACCAGCCATCCATCCATAAACTGCTGCAGGGTCACGCGGAGGTGACAGTGCAAGGGGAAAGCTCGGTTTAGAATCGTAGAATCATAGAATTGTTTAGGTTGGAAAAGACCTTTAAGATCATCAAGTCCAACCATTAACCGTTTACACCAACATTAGAAGCAGAAACGTATGTTTCTGTCACCAGTCCTTCAAATGTGTCTTCCTTACTCTTTGCACAGAATAAGGCAGGAGTATATTGCTGCTTCCTCTTCTGGCGGCCAAGGCGGGTATGGCCCTGCGTAAGGCACTTCTCCAGAAAAAGCCATCCACTCTGCCATGCAAATGTGCAGAGAGAGGAAGGGGAGGGGGGCACTTCCTATCCCATCCTTCAGCAAGGATTGCAATATTTCCAAATTGCAAACTCCTTGAAAAATAGATTAAGTCCTTCAACATTACTCCATTAATAAAATAACACTTCTATCCTAAAATCCTCAGAGTTTAAATACTATGGGTCAAAGACAAGATAATGGGAAACACAGTGGAAGGTCATGAGAAGACAGTGGAAGAGATCACTTCAGTAGCCTGACTCATACACTGACATTTAAAAAAACCAACCAAACAAAACCCCTTCCCTACTTCACCTCTTTATATACCATCACCCGCTAGGACTGAGCTTTCATCCACCACGTGCTACATAGCTCCAAAATGTTCTGCCTGTGGATACATGTGAAGCAGCATCCTATCTCAGTGTAAATCACTACTGCTTGGCTTCTAAGCTTTTTATTTTATTTTGATTTTTTTTTTTCCCTGCTCGCATGATCCTGATTTGTCTTTTGTGATACTTTTATTTCATGATTTGCATCTAATTTACAGCTTCAAATGACCTTTTGTTGATCTGCACTTCATCTTGAATTTGTGGAATACTCATAGGTTTCCAGTCAAAATCAAAGTTGCTTTCTATACAACACTTCTTCTTTTAATATTTAAAAAGGTAACATCTTGATTTTCTTAGAAAAATAGGAAGAACAACTTCCCTTTCCAAAGATAGACTTTCATGAGAAGCCTATTATTTAAGATGTTAATCCAGAAGTTCCTAGGTTATGGTTCGTGGTAAAACCCAGTCATTCTCACTGCCATCTGGCATGAAAAATCAGTCCAAAAACTGCCACACTATAAAATTTGCAGAAATACTGCCGAGAAAAGCTGACAACAGGAGCCATGGCATTTGCTAGGGAAAAGAGAATACTGCAATTCTAAGTTTCCAGGAAGAGAAAAACTAGAAACAATTAGATGTACCGGGTACACAGAATAACCCTCTAGCAAAGTAATAGAAGAAAATAATTCTCATGCCACATGTATTTAAATTACTCTGCCTACTTACACTCATAACTTCTGTTTGCACTACAAATAGTGCAGTAATGTTTAAATTGATGAAACAAAATAGGAAATATAAAGGGTGAGGTAAAAGCAAATACAAACCCCAGCTTTAAGTCACACACCTACAGACGGGACAGAGTACATTGGCTGAGCTCACTTCTTCAGGTGGATTGCAGCTGATTAGCAATGCGACATATATGTGATTTACTCCACCGAAAAAACCAGCCCCTCTATTTAGGATTTTATTTGCATTCTCAGGACCTTATCATTTGGGATTATGTAAAACTGGCAGCTGCTTATAATTATTTGGGGTTTGAGTAGAAATAATTAAAAACATCTGCCTTTATCTTAATACTACCAGACTTAAACCCATGAGCTCAGTTATACCTAACTTCAAAGCTGAAAGCAGAGAATAAAAGAAAGCTTCACATATTGCTAACAAATTTTCAGTGATTCATTTATATGTACAACCAGTTATTCAACAGCCTTCAAACCTTTAATTATCTTTTAAATATATGTAATTTTGCACTTCTAATTAGATAGCAATTTAATGCTCTCACAGGGATTCAGATGGGCTGTCTTTTTTGAAATGTAAACTCCAATAGGAATAATCATTGGCATTCAAGTGATTGAATTCTTCAGTTATTTAAATGAACGTGAGGCATTTACACTGTTCAAATCATTTAAATATTCTGCTGTCAGCTACAGCTGTAGAGTTTTATGGAGTCGCTGAATAAAGCAAGGGTAAGTGTAGGTTATCTTACTTTCCAGGCAGGACTCCCCTGAGAGAAATGAGATTTGCTGCTTATGAAAGGCTAACACTGCTTAAGTGGGGCATTAATGTGTCCCCTGAGACTTGGATTTCTCTGTTTTTATGTATTAGGAGAAACAAATTTTCCCAGAATTTACAGCTACAAAAGACTTAATACTGATCTAGCAATCTTTAAATACTCCAGGTCCTTTAGCTTAACACAATATATTGTGACAGTCAACATTCTAAGTTTAAAATAGTAACTTAGGCAGGCAGCTAAACCACCAATGTATTTCGGTGAGGGTATTGCGATAAATACATGGCTTTGATTTCTATGTGTTAATTTCCCCATTAAGACTGACCAACTTAAATAAAGATGTACATAATTTTAAAGAAAGCAATGTATCAACTGAATTGGTTTACAGTGATAAAATGAGCATTCACATATAGCTGTTCAAAAAATCACCATTACTAGCCTGCCAGAGCTTATACTGGGAGGAAGAATATATACCTCAATCTTTTCAGTGAGACAGAGGATTTTGATTTAAACTCAGAAATATTACAAAATCCATATTCATCATGGATGTTATTAAATTAAATCATAAATCATAACACATTCTTAACCTTACTTTCATCAAAGAAATGGTAGAATCTGAACAAAAGATGCAATTTGATTCCATAACATATGCAATTGTCTGTAAATCCATATTTTCTTTAGTTAAGGAACTTGAGCTCCTTGTTTGGGAACTTGGAGTATTCTCCCCTAAATGAACCTAATAATTACTGAAAAAAAAATCCCTCTTCACTCCCTGAATACAAATTCCATTGCCAACTATGAATCAAAAAAAGACTTCACAGAATCTACGAGCAATCTCGCTATAATTCATTGGAAACCACACAAACATCAGGACCGAGAGGCAAGAGTACAAACCTCTAACACCAGATAAGATTCACAAAGGTGTCAGTCCGTGACTACGGCAGACTGATCTCTCAGTGGCATTCCTTACTTTTCCTGTAATCCCACTACACTGTCCTAAGAAAGCACTTTTCCTCTGGCACCAACATTTAAGAGACTACACAATGACAGTTACAGTAATGAGCAATCAGCCACAATTAATATGGTGCTTGGTTTTAAGTGTATGTAAAAAGCATATATATCACTTATTTATTACTCTTCCTTTACATTCAGTAAGCTTATTTCTTTGGCAAACTGTAATATCATCATGACATATTTTGCATTTTAAATTTTAATGGAGTCACACCTCATGCGCTGCAAGTGCTAACTGGATACTGAAAAGCAAGCAATTAAATCTGGCATAACTGTTGCTGAGAAAAACTTTGTCCTCATGCACACATTTAAAGCATGTATAAGGAGCCTCAGAAACCAAGCTCCTGCCTTGAAAAAAATCTCAAAATTCACTCTTGAACTCCCAAACAATTCATTTTTTTTCTAAACAGTAAGTCATGCTTTAAACTAAAATAAAATTCAAAATTACATTGTGTAATTTAAAATATTCTCTTGTGGAAGATAAAATGCTACCCTGTAAAAAAAATAGACTTTTACTCAAAATGCAGTGTACAGGAGCATTCTGATTACTTACAAAAAAAAAAAAAAATAGAAATACCATTACCATCAGCTATAGTTTCTTGAGTTACCACGGGAGTATTTTTGATAGGAAATGCACCCCAAGAAAGGGTATAACATGTAAAAACATTTAACACATACCCATCCACGACGCAATTTAAAAAAAAAAAAAAAAAAGAAAAAAGAAAAAGGCTTTGAAACCGAGCAGAAAGGTGCCAAAGGCATTTTTGCATTTAAGTTCCAGCTGCGCTGCTGGGGTCTCGCACTGCGCCCCCCGCCCCCGCCCGGGTCGCGCCCCTGGGCGGTGCGGGGCGCCACCGACCGGCGCCCGCTCGCAGGGGCGCAGCCGCAGCCGCCTCCGCTCCGCCCGCGCCGGCGGGGGCCCACCCCGCCTGGGGAAGGCGGCGGCGGGAGCAGCCGGTCACCGCTGGGAGGAGGCGGCGGCAGGGCCTGGGGTGGATCGGGGAAGAAAAGGGCGACAAAAGGGCGGGAGATAAAATCAGAGCTGCTGCGTGCGTGACACACGGGCAGTTTGCACCCAGTCGTTTAACGGGAAAGGCCTCGCAAGCGACTTCTCTTTATTCTCCCAGAGGAATTTCCAAGGGACTCCTGCCTCCCTGATTAGCATGATTCCTAAGTTGTTTGTCAGGACTCACGGCTCTAGCAATGTCTTTTAGGGATGAACGCAAACAAAATCCCTTTCCCGTCCCTCCATGGCAGCGGTCACCCGTGGACACTTCCAGCCAGCGCTGAGTTGGAAGTGTGGGTGCTACTCCAGCAACTGTCACAGACCTCTCCAAGCACCATCTAAGGACCTAGGAAGTGCTTTCCTCTTCTTCCTTCAACTCCTCCCACCAGTTGCCCATACACACACAACCAGTCATCCTAACTTAAAGCCAAGTTTATTCAAAAAAAAAAAAAAAAAAAAAAGAGAGGAAATCTCCAAGAAAAACATTTTTAAACATAAACCCAATAGGATAATCAGCACAAAAACATACCTAGCTTAATGATTAAATAGACTGGTCAGCAAAAGATAACAATCTGGTGCAACAGGAAGCACTCTGCCTCAGCGACTGTTTGCTCTCCTGCCTGTCTGCTCAGCATCCCGTAAGACAATTCCTTAAAAAGCCATACGTCAGCCTCAGAACTAGCAGATGTGGCCGCTCGGGTTAGTAACTCAGGAGTCTAGTAATATTCTAGCTTTACATCACCACAAGAAAATACAATAGCAATATAAACCAGTGGGAATCAAGTCAGTAATCGATGTAACTTGAATGCAAACTCTAACCCACCCAAATAATTTCAGATAGTGTCTTTGGTGAACTATCTAATTCCAGCCCTACATGCCTATTTTCACATACTTATTGTCACAAATGTCATGGAATGTTCTGCCACTAGTTACAATGGTGTCAGGATTCGGCCTGAAATATTAATCTAAGGGCCCAAGCCAGCAATACCTTCACTCTCAAAAACTCCACTGAAGACTCCCATTACGCACTACTGACAGAACCCAGATGTAAAAACGACTCTTCCAAAAAAATGAAATTAGCAGACCATGAATATATCACAGTGAGTTCCCTGTGGCTGACAGCTTATGGGCTCCCTCCCAACATTTTGATTTTAAAAAGAGAGAGGCTGTTATATAAGGTAATGAAATAAGTGCCTTCAAGATGTACGCTGGGGCAAGGGATAGTAACAGAAAACCACCTCTTGCCTCATTGAAGTGTGCCACCACAACAGAAATAAGGAGGGAGGATAACACCCTTTGTCAGCCTGACTTAAAGCTAGCCATAGTTCCTGGATTTTGTCACCTTCTGTTTATTAAAATATCTATTCCGAAACAAATAAATACTCGTATTTTTGAAGGAAGTAATTTGCCAGAAGAAAAAGGGACTGTAGAGAAAATGCGTGTTTTTTCAAGCTGTTGTGATGTAGATAGGGAACTTTCAAATATATATTCCTGTGGCGTGCAAATAGAGGCTGTCAGATGTACCTGTGATACCTGAAGATTTCAAAACTATTTTTAGGAATCAAGACCAAGACGTGATTTTAATATCATGAAAATTCAGGAATGCTATAAAAAACAATGCATTTATATCCATTTTAGAATGGGATATTAAAATACAAAGATAAGAAAAAAAATTCTGAAGGTAGCAGCCAATCATGAACTGAAAACAATCCCCTAACACATTTTCCATTGCAACAGCTAAAAATTTTGAAGACAACTCCCCACATTGGCATTTCCAAAAAAAAAAAAAGTTTAATACAAAAGGTTCGCCTTAAAGCACAAAACATTTATTTCAGCACTTTAACCACTGAGGTGAATGAACATAACTAGTCTAACATAAATTTTCAAATCAAAAATTCAAAAAATTCAAAAAATTCAAAATTTTCAAATTGTAGGAAAAGATACAGAATGCTACAACAGTCACATTTTAGATCTAGACAGTGTGCTTGCAACTTTGGCTCTTTTAAGTAATTTCTAGGTTGTATCTGTGGAGCAGCTGGATGTGAGATAAAAGCAAAATTACACACATAGTCCCTTGGCATGGACAAGGTGGCTAAGGTACCAAAGCAGTGAAGATGCAGCAGAAGAGACCTGAAGGTGCATTAAGAATCTTTGTCTGTAATCCAGGTGCTCTAAGGAGGTTTTGTACAGTTCCTATTGCTGCCTCTTCTCTGCTGTGGTTACCAAATAAAGCTCAGCAGGCAATCTCACTCAGAAAAGGAAAGAACATGGAAGAACAGATAAATAAGGGGTCAGAAAAACACAGAGAACATGGCAACAAAATGCCGAAATGCAGAAAAGTAAGAGTAGAAAAACATTGCAGCAAGATTGAAAATATTGGTTGTTTATTGTGATGAGAATATTCAATGAGATAGCAATCACAAATTATTATACAAAGAGAAAAATTAAAAAGAAAAAATAGATCAGGAGCTTCTGCTTTCCATATTCAAAATATAAGAACTACTTCTAATGAAATTTAAATATTGAATTCAAAATAAAAACTGTGCATAAAATGGTTACAATATGAAAAATCACTGCTACGAGAAGTCAAGGGGACTGACAAAAATGAGTAGGATACTTCTGTTATCCATACTAACCACTCTAATAAGTCTTAATGTTAAAATGTCAGAACCAAATGTTTACGAGCAGATGCCTATCTGAAACTCTTAAAAGTTATACTGACTGCCACAAGATTTTCCACATTCTCTTACTCAGTTCCTGCATCTTCCTCAGGAACAATCTCACGCTGGATGCTGCTGGAAATGGGATTCGGAGCTGGGTGGGTCTAGGGGAAGTGAATCAATCTCATAAACCCTACACTCACATACTTCTCAAGTATGCAGTATCTTGTGGAGACAAAACACATTTTGACTGAGGGGTGAAATGCTTAGGTATCCATTTAGAGTTTTCTATCTTCCTTAAGAGTAAACTGCTTCTACTGAGGCTGGAAGTTTTTCACTTCCTCATATTTATATATTTGGGTAGCAGCAGTCCTAATTCCCATAAAACCAGAAGATACAAATTCATCATGATGAGAAGTTATCTGTGGGGAGTATAGAGGTGAAAAACCCCAGTCACTGAGGCATGTTAACGTAAGTGACTGGGGTCTGAGCTGTCTATACCTGGATATATAGCATCAGTGACTCACCATTGGAATGGTAAAAAAGGCAGTGGGATAATTTGCAAGAGCCATTTCTGAGAACTGTATTGCTTATTGGTCAGTAATTTGCTAAATGCTCTACAGGTATTGTCTTCCTTTCCATAGTTGTGAAAAATGCTACCATCCAGAATCACGGATGATTTTTTTAGGAGAAAAATGAAAAGTAAACCATTTATTTTAAAATTCTTTCCAAGATACTATGAAGTTTGCTTTGCCATTGGATTGTCTATTTTACAGTGAAGCTACTGAGAAAATATTTTTCCATTTAACCAATGGAAGTCCTCCTGTTGAACTTTTAATAAGCTCAACTCCAGCTAGAAATAAATGGGGAAACAATAAGTGCAAATAGAAATGTTAATTAAGTGTGTAATTCCTAGCCCAAATCTTAGAAGGACAAATTCTTTTGCTGAATGAAAACATCAGATAGGCTAATGACTTAATAAATCATGCTTTTCAATAATTTTATTTTTATATCAAACTATCCATCCAATTAATATTCCTCCTTTCTACTAAAATATTGTTGAAACTGGAGATTACTTGAAGTGCCTGCATGAGAAATACATATGGCATCCGTGTGCATACAGCACTGGAATTACTAATACTGATGCTTTGCTAAGAGTTGATAGTGATGGAACACTTGCAAGTGCTGTTCCTAAACAATGATGCAATCAAGAATGTACCAGTTCTCCAGGGTGTTAAGTTGATAAACATTTGTGTAACAAGGACTTCTATTTTTCTTGCTGTGATTAATGCAAACAAGATGAGAAGGGAAACCTAAAGGTAAAATTTGCTGCTATTTCTCGTCTAGTACAAAAATCCCTTGTGCCCCTATTTTGCTTAAGAATATGCTTTATTGAAATTTCTGTGCATATATTAAATTAGCTTTAACACTTTAACATGACAAATAGGGGTTATTACATAGCAATACAGCATTCCAACATTCCGTTTCAATGTAAAATGAACATAATTATAGCAATTTTTGGCTCTGCCATTTTGCAGTAATGGAGACCTGTATCTTTTGCAGAAACAACTTGTATATTTATTTTCCTTGATTTTTTTTCATGCTAACCTTGGTTTCCAGAGGTAAATTTATCAAGAATTATAAGTGTTATAAAGCAATATAAAGTAACTGGTTTGTTGTATTTATTTTTTTAACGAATATTACATTATTCACACTAAAAGAAAATGAAATGCAGCATATACAGCTAAATAAAACAGATCAGTAAACAGTATTCTTACCAAAGGCCTGAGTTCTGGATGAGTCAAAATATATCCGTTGTTTGTAATCGCAAAAGCATATCCATGAATACCTAACTGTAAGAGCAAATGAGAAAGAAATACTAATTAGCATGGTCTCCAGTAAATTCTTAAATAACAAATCAGGCAACAATTTAGTTATCCAGGGATACAGCCGGCATTCATAACCCTCATCCACACAGTATTTCATTATAACGTATGCAAAGCTCTGATCCTTGACATTTTGTGAACATGAGAACCTGTCATTGTGATGAATTCAGCATATAGCACAATTTTGAAGTGTCACACACACTTTGCTATCTAGGGCACTTACTTCTATGTGCTTTAGAGCCAATTAGATATACACATGTATGTGAGGCACCATAGCATGTAGCATACACCACAGCACGTGCCAAAGCAAAAGGATACTGGAATTTAGTAAATTCACCTATTCCCAGAGTGGCTAGGTTCAGCTTACTTCGCTTGTTCAAGAGATGTTGTAAAAGTATCAGGTAAATAAATGGTACTGAGTGCCCAGTTACAGTGAGCAAGCGATGGCCTGTCACATGTGGCATTTACATTTTTCAGTCTTAAAGGCACTTTACCTCTCTGTTAAGGCAAGTTCATCTGGAGCCACAGAAGGTGGCATATTTCTACTAAAGAAACTCCTGTAAGTTTACATATTTGTACTGAGTGGAACTATAGGAGATCATCTGAGAGCAATGAAATGCTTTATGAGGCCTAACAGTATATGTAATCAAATTTGGCACTGTACTTACTTAAATAACAATACTACTCTTTTAACAATAGGCCTATTACACAGTTGATTGCACCCACTGAATGCAATAAATGTACCTTCAAATCATTCATGTGGCCATTCAAACATCCCTTCTTAGCCTAAATTTGCTGCTAATTTAGAATCTTTCTGCAGCTTCAGTATGTAACTTTTACCATGCACGATACTTTCTCACCCATTTTTTTTCCATTCTGAAATAATGAAATATAGCATCCCATATATATTTATTCAAGCATCTTGACACACTGAGGTATTAAAAAAACCCAAACAGACAAAAAAAAACCCCCAAAACTCCAGAACTATCTTGCTTTGGTATTTGTTTTACATTTCTCACTACAATCAATCTTTTTGTTTTACTTCAGTACATTCTTAAACACTTTGCTGAAGTGGGTCCTTAGGAATTTGCGTGGCATAAAGCAATGTGAGCGAGGTTGACAAGTCAGAATCCTTTCTAAGAGGCAAGTAGGACAGCAAGTCTGTTGGCTTCTGTAATTTTCTGGAAATATAAACCAGAGTATGATCTTATGGCAAGGTCATAGAGAAAACATACCAGGTAGATTTATACCGTCTCTCTGTGAATGATTGTATACGGTCAACTGTATCTGCCATGTAGAAGATTGTTTCATAAATTAGCGGTTTTCCTAAAGCAATAAACTTCAGTGAAAGTAATAGAAGGCGATATGTTCTTGGCATCTCTTCACAAAGGAGGGATAACCAAAATAATAACAGTGGACATATTTTACTTATTACAGTATGACAAGTGAACTAGCTGTTGGCTAAATATCAGATCTCAAGTGTAATTGTCTGTGTTGATAACTGCAGAATGACATCCAAGCAATGGAAGTCAGGTAAGGAAACAAATGTGGGTGGTATACTTCACAGGAAAAAAAAAATATTTGAAGCAAACCCAGACTCCAAGGGTAGTATTTTATTGTGTGTTGTGCAGTATGTGAAACTGCACACTCTCTGCATTTAAAATGCTTTGGCTCGAGAGATACTACCACTTACAACAGTATTACCATTTTAAACCTTGAACTCTGCCTCTAAATGACAGATTCAGAAACAAAAAAACTTCTAACTGTTGTAAAATGCTGCATGAAAACTAAGTATTACTAAATCCAACCCTATCTTATTCAGGAGAAACTGCCACTAACATCTGGGGAAGTTTAGTCTAGATAATGACTGCTGAAAATAGCTTATTGTTATTATTCATCTTCCTCAGCATAAAATCCACCCCATCCAAGCTGAGAGAATTCCAGGTCAGCAGAATTCTATTTCCAACCAATCATTTTATATCCCTGTGTGAATTTTATTTCACATGCTGCCTCTACAGGAATGGGTCCCAGGGGTGATTATGCTCTTGCAATTGCATGGTCTTTTTACTGTTCAGAAATGCTTATGGTATGTGAGACTGGAAGTTATAACTCAAGTGATTTCACTAACCTAACTGTATTGCATTATATTGGTGCCTCCTGTAATAATCGTCTCTTGCATTACATCCTGCAATATAAAATGTACCTTCAAATAAAAAGTCTAATATTCAGAAAGAGGGTAGTGTATTACTTCCGCAGAAAACTAAGTCTTAAAAAATATAATATCATATGACAAACCCAGAAATTTTAATTTTCCTGCCTATCTTCTTTTCTGAATCACTCTAACTCTGCTGCAATACCTGTTACTCAGGCCCCACACTCTTTCTAGGTTCTTCTATTCAGACTATGTCCAGGTCTTACATATGACCTCTCAATAACATCACTGTGATACAGCCTTTTGTATCCAGCCATGTACAGCCAGGCTTTCTTTTCTTCAGTTCTGCTGTTCTTCCTTCTCATTACAAATGAAACTCGCTCTGCCAATAGCTCCTTAGAAGGCTGCTACAAACATTGTTTCCATTGCTCCAAATTTTGCAAAGGAGCAAATTTTCTCCTTTCTCTTCTACCTTCTACTGATTCTGTATTTCTACACACACAAAAGTATAATACAAGTTGCAGTTAACTAACTTTGGTGGTTAAGTGTGCTGAGACTGTTCTCTGTTATTTATCCTGACTGGCAATGTCTCTGTTCACTATGTTCTGATGCCAGTGTGCAGGCATCTGGTCCTCTTCCCTTACCCTGCAAACTTTTTTCCAGCTGGGACAGCCTTTCTGCTCTGTGTTTGCATAGCATGTAGCCTAGTGGGATCCGGGTCCCAGGCAATTACTCCAATATACCTTATCAACATTATTGCCAGTATTTTATGCATTATTTTTATTAAATTTTTGCTCAATTTAAACTTTCCACTTACTGCATATTGATCTACAAAATCATTTGGTAATTGCTAATGTATTAAAATTAGAACTAAAATTGATTGGAAGATTTATTTTCCTCCTAACTAGAATTACCTACAAAAACACGTAGGAATATTCAAGGGCACTCACAAGTTGGTGTATTCTTCCACCCTCTTAGAAATCAGTAAATGAGAGCATGGCAGCCAATTAAGAGGAAAGCATGACATCAAAGTTATGCTCAGTAGAGGTATGGGTCAAAATGTAGCTATTCCAATAGCTGGCCTCTTTAGTAAAGTAGGTGTTGTGTTATGTGCTTATTTGTCTTGCAAAAAAATTCCACTAGCAATTAACTGGAAAACATTCATTTAATTTTCATTTGTGAATAAAACAGCACTATAGTAAAGCATTTCAGACATAGAGAAGCAGTGAAATACTAATGTATTTCATCAAATTCAAATTAAAAGTAATTATACCTTTGCATTTGCCTGAAGCCTACTTTTATGGAGTTACAAACATTTCACAATAGATGAAGTGCATAACATTTTGGAAACTTTTCTGATAATTGTTTTTTTAAAATTTTATAGTAGAGTTGTGTCTGACTTTGTTAAACTAAGTAGAGGGAAATATCTAGTGAATACTGGGTAGGAGAGAAGGAACCACTAGTCTGGTTAGGCAGGAACTTGTTCAAGTTATGCAAGGAGACGACTGATCTGGGACATAGACTTGGGATGGGAAGTGTTACAGACAGGGTGGAAGCCTAAATCCATGTTAAGGGTAGATTTTCATATGGCTTTCATACAAAGTTATGCAAATTTTCAGCATGAATTTCTAGTTATTTTGTGTGGTTGAATCATTTCATTGATTTTATCATGGACAATATTTAATATTACCTTCTAGAGCACACTGTGATCTGCAAAAATGCGAAGATCCAGCCATATATTAATGTTGGTATTAAAAGCTGCACTTTATCTCAGGACCAATGACATTTAGCCATCAGACACTACAGAGCTAAAATTCCTGAGGAAAATGACTGAAATGATGGAGCTACATCACCATCAAGATATTAACATGCTAAATAAATTGTCATATTATACTGAGTATAAAGGACATGTTATCATTTGTGTATTACCTTGTATTTTGGAATAGTTTTTAAAAGCTCTTTAACTGGAACATCTGTGCCAACTACTCCCAGAAGAATCCCTTTAGATCTCTGAAAAAAACAATAAAAGATGCACTCGGAACCACAATAATAATGAACATTCTCACTGCTTATTTCACACTGCAGCTACTCTGCAGAAGTGAACAGATAACAGACAAATTATTTTAAAAGCGGGGAAAGCAGATGCTGGTACAACTCTTATGATAAATAGTCACTTAATCTATAACATTGCTCCGTTCTACTTCATCTGCAATTCACATAGAAGAGGCATATAAACTTTTGATAGCTACTGAGTCCCTCAACAGTAAACTTCCTCATGCAAAATAGTTTTTGAATTAAAAACTATGGTTAAATGTATGTTATGGCCTTCTTTTCCAATTTCTCCTGTCATTTGATAAACAAAAGAGAAAGATTAAGCATTAAGAGGAAAGTACATTACTGTTATTGTTATTTAACATACTGCTAAATTAGTAAAGATAAACAGATATATCCATAATATACATATCACAGAATCACAGACTAATATAACTAATGAAATTCTGAGTCTATGAAATAGTAACATATCAGTACAAACAAGAAAGCGATATAGTTTGTTTGCTGTAAACAGGTAATACAGAAGTAAGAAAACCCTAAGGCATAGCGTCATCTGAGATTTTACTACGGCTTCTAGGGTATAGTTATTTGGGATTATTTGCCCACATTTTTATGCTAACAAAGGGATACTAACTGCAGACAAAATAAAAAGAAGAGAAGAAACATTTTCAGAGTAGGCTAAAATCTTATTAGGTCCCTGAAAGCAACTTCACCCCATTATCACGACAGAAATAGTCCAAGTACTTACAGTCTCATTTTGCTTACTAAATACTGGCATGGCAACAGTTGTCATCAACACCAATCCCTGATCATCAGCAAGCTATATTTGAAAAAGAAATATTATCTCTAAGAACTAAGGAACAAATACAGACATGCGATTGCATTTTTCAATTATATGCTCTTCATTTTAAATGTGATAAGGCAATTTATCTAAATGATGCTTATATAGTTAGACTTGCAGTCAATGCAGCCCAGTCCCAGCCCCATCTCAACTATACTAGCTCTGCCCACCCCACCATCTGCATTGGCAGGAAAGATGCCTCATCTTCATTGCTATTGCAGTCTCCCGTGAGAGATACGAAGGGGCTGAAACGTGGACTGTGGAAGCAGCACATGCAGTAGCAAAGCAGCTGGAGCTCTGTTCTACATCTTTCCCAGTGTCAGCTCTGCCAACATTGCCTCAGGCTGTTTTCTCCCAGCAAGGAATAAGAGGTCATGAGTTGCATGCACTTTGTTCTGGTCCAGACTGAGATCTCATCAGCTAACACAGCAGCAGAAAGGGTGATAGCCAGTTAGGATCCCAGGAGCATCTTTGCTCCAACCAGTTTCAGTTGCTGGACAAAGAGGTGGCATAGAGCATTAGCTGATTCTGCACATCAGGTTTCAACGTATTTCTTCAATTTAGGGAGAAAACAAATCTGACCTTGGTTCCATTCAGGAGGAACACGTGGAATGCTTATCATTGGCCACAGGAGAGTGACATTACTCAGACTATCCTCTCTTCATGCCCTCTGGCCAGACTAGATCTTTGCCATAAGGCAAAGGCTAACTGTGATGTGAAGGCAAGCACCACTCTGTGTGCCTGTAGATCATCACAATCGACATATGAAAGATAACTCGAGCAGGAAGTTGAGAGTTACTGTTAAATTTTTTCTGCCCCTATAATTTGGGAAGTTGTTTAAAGTTGAAGAGGCTTATCCAACATTGAAAAGCATGACATATCCAGTTATAATCACAACTGGAGATTTTGTGGAACACAATTAAAGTCTGCTTTGTTGCATCTGTGTTTAGCCAAATGGACAAGGCAATAGAGATGATCTTCCTGAGAAATACTGTAGGTGACACTCATGCCCAATGGCAACTGTGATATTCTCCTATGACCCCTACATCTATATCACATTTTCCGTACTCAGACAGTATTTCTAATACACTTTTTTGAGAACTGCTGCAATTTTGATTTTTTGTTAACAAAGCTTTTGTTATTAATGAAGCAGCAGCCATCAACTCCCCCAGCTTTCAGAACACAAGTCATATATTATGACCAGGATAGTTTATGAAGCATGTTTCACATGAACAAGTCAGACAAAGTCTAGAACACTACATGTCTTGTAGCTGCCAGTCTGCTTCAGGAGGGTTTCATTTTCCCAAACAAGTATTTTTGCTGAAGCATGGCACTATCTCATGCTGAGGAGGAATGTTTGCAGACATCAGACAGGAACACAAATGGGGTTTAGGATCAAGAAGGTTTACATCTGATAAGGAATCAGTAGGGATATGAGGTGGAACCAACTTATGATCATGTTTGCTTTTTTTTTGTTTGTTTCTTTTCTTTTTTAATAAGAAGAGGTATTTCCAGCCCTGATATAATTCTTGATCTATTAAGCAGTAGAAAGTCATTAAACAAAACAACCAACAAAAAATCCCAAACCAACAACTCAGCAAAACACTGGGAGTTCAGAGGTTACACTTGAACATCAAATGTGGATGAACTAGCATAAGAATTTACTCTCCGTGGCCTGAGTAGTAGAGTCAAGAACACTGGTATGATCTGTATGGAGAGGAGCCTTCTGTGGTGCGACAGTCAGTAGTCCCAAACACATGTACACCAGGAAGGAAAAAAGCATTCTGCTGATCATGGGGTGACACCTTGGAGCATTTAGAGATTTTATATGATTGCCCAGGGTTGTTTTTCTCTGATGTTACATATTTGTCAAGTATCAGTATGGTATTATTTTACAAGTTTACTAACTCCCAAGAGATTACTAGAAGCAATTTATTGGATAGGATGCCAGCCAAAGGACTGTCAGTAAAGTTTTAGGGTGTTTGAAATTCTTTAAATGGAGAAAAAAACCCAGTCTGGAGTTCCTGGGAAGTTCTGAGAGAACAGGACGTTAATTCTCAGAGAATGATTGTCTAGTAATTATGATATCTACAAGTACCACCAGGGGTTGGCTGCTGCAATCATTTCTATAGAACTGCAATCTTACACTCCAGCCTGTTTGGTTTTTTGTTTGTTTGGCAGATGAACAGGTTGTTGGCCACTTCCATAAGTGGAGTCAGCAAATAACTGGATGATAGATGACTGGTATTTGCGATGTTACACTGAGTCACTAATGCAAGCTGCAGTATTTGCTTCACAAAACATGTTAGATTGTGAGGAATTACCTGCTGGGGAGGAGCACGGCTTTATTCCCTGGGCAATGACATTTTGGCAGAAATACTTTGAAATAGTAGAATGTCAGCCACTGGGTATTTCTGCTAAGACAATTAATGCTACAGTCCATTAATAAATTGCAAAGGAAGCCATGATCTAGGTATTTTGCCTTGTTGATTTCCAAGTCTGACAATTTCTTACATACAGCAGAACTCTGTAACAGCTCATGCATTTGAAAAATTTAGTGATTCTGAGGAAAAAACCCAAACAAACAGTAATATGTTCTCTAATCACTGACAAAACTTCAGCTTACATTAGTTACATTCAGAAAAAACATGTATCACGATATCCTCAGGACTGCCTAGGATATTTTTTTAATCATCAGCAAATGAGAAGTTAACACTTAATGAAAAACGTTAACTATAACAAACTCAGAATAACAAAATCAATATATAATGATAAAGTCTCTGAATGACTGTACTAAATTTAACAGTTCAGGTTACTGTGTAATTAGTAACAAACTTTTTGGTTACTCAGTTACTATTTGTTTTTCCCCAAAAGAAAATGTAGACAATCCTTACGATTCCCAAACTCATCAACTGGACATCACAAAGTCATAGGCTCAGAAAAGCATTATGTAGACATGTAAAAGAGGAAATTCTGTCGTCAAACATTTCTTACAGGAAGCATCTTGAAGAATGATTTTATTTTTTTTTTAATAAGCACAAAATGCATGTTTCCAAGCAGGCAAATAACAACTTGGTTACACATAGAATCAGGTGGGGTTTTTAGTGTTATCGGCAAATACACAGAATGATACTTATCCTAACTTAATGCAATAACAACGTGGATGGCTACTGGTTACATACAGTGAAGGGTCCTTGGGAATGACTGAAATGTGAAGTGCCATGAATTTAATCTCAATCTTTAAATAGGCTGTACCAATTTTGTCCTTCCAGTCTATTAGGAGTAACTAATATGAGTAACCAATACTAACAGTTACTGCTGTTTTTACAAAGGTATGCTTTATGTAGCATAATAATTCATCACAGTCTGATGATGCAAAACTGTTTTAAGCTACATGCTAAGCTTACTTGGTTCATCCTTACTAATCTCCACATATTCTGGGGGTTGGCAGGGTTCACAGGAAACAAAGAGTAAGGTTTGACAAAAATATATTCACATAATATTATGTTTGTTATGTATATAGTTTCTGGTGAAACAAAATGTTGCTGGCAGACCAACTGTCTTCACAAATAAGGATTAATTTGGACCAAAGTTCACCCAAATGTTGGAACTTCAAAAAAATATAGAGAGCGAGCCACTAATAACTTTAAATTCCTCGAACACCCTATTTTGAATTCTTGTTCTGTTCTCAAGTAAACCCCTCTATTTCGTTTCTTCCCCTCTACTACTATATTGGGGTTTTTCCAATGCTTAATAATGTTGCTTTACACATCAGCCTAAGTATTAACAAATCCAGCTCCTTCCCATTTCTTTGATCTTTATATCCCTGATAAGTGTCTAAGCTTATTCTTTACCTGGGGTGCCATATTAGTTAACACACATAGGCACTGACTGACATTAAAGACCTGTCTCTTACCTATTTAGCAGCATATCAAGTACTGTTTTTTATTTCCTTCAAGTTGTTACCTAATATCAAGAAAAAGGCAAGAAACAAAAGTTGTTTCATCCCCAGCCCTCCAGGAAAATAAAAATTCCACTGGCAAGCTCCAACACTCAAGGCTACCAACAGCTGTGAACTAAGGAAAAGGTATGTGCTTTGAAGTGCCTTTCAAAATATTTTATTGCTCAGTATTTTTTGCTATAAAACTAAACAATAAAAGAAGCAGCATTCAAATGCATCTAAACACTTCCCAGATTCAGTACAACAACCTGCAGGGTGTAAGATGGAACCAAATCAAATTAGTGGAATTGTACAAAACCAGTCTCAAATAATGGTTTTGGATATTGCTGCCATTTCCTAGGGATGACATTTTTAAAGATGCTTCAGGAAGTTTACTTTGCAAATACACTGACCTCTGCCAGGACATGGGCATCTAGTTTCATTAGGCCTCTGAAAATTCTAGACAGCTATTAATTGTTGTTGCCTTTTGGGGAATGTTGTCAAAATATAACCATAAAGTAATCACTGAAAAACAGTTTAACAGTTTTTTAACATTTATCGGTTCACTTAGAATTTTGTTCTACTTAAACGTATCTGCATAGACAAGCTTGTTAGGGTCCCTTGCAATTTTTGAAGAACATATTTCCTGGTTTCAGAACTGGATGTGAATTCCAGTTTCTTCAAATTCTTGGTTTTGGATTACTGGAAAAAGAAGGAAACTAACACAAATAAAAGATAAGAATTCAAAAGCAATGCTTAAGGCATTGTCAGATGGTTCAGTTAGCAAATTAAAATTAGTCAAATAAAAATGAGATGAGAAAATAAATATAAGAATCTAAAAATTTTGGACAGAAAAATAAAAATAGAAGAGCATGTGATAAATTACTCATGGCTTTTAAAAAAGGTATTACAGGTATCAAAGTCACTTTCCTAGAGAGTAATTTCTTAAAAAAGGCAAATGTGACCAGGCCTTTATTATTTATCTATATACATAGAATAAATATTTATTTATATTTATATATACTTTCCTATATTTATTTATCTCTGTATTTATAAAAGCACTAACCATCTTAAATGTCTGACATCAGCAAGCCTCCACTCTTGCAGAGTAAGTCATCTTCACGCTAAGCAATACGGAACTGATTATATGCAGTATGGCACTAAGTCCCTATCCTTTCAGGTTTTCCTTACTCTATTAGATATTTATCCTCTATAGAATACCAAGAAATTCCTGTTTTTTCCAAAAGCCAGATTAGCATGTTTACATGAGCCTTATGGATTTCAAAACAAAACTCTGAGTTTACCTTACCACTGTTCAGGGGGAAAAAAAAAAAAAAAAGAAAAAAGAAAAAAAGAAATTACCTAAAGTTCAGTTCCATTTCTTCTGCTCCAATGCAATTAAGCTGTTCTCTGACTGATTCATTTTGATTAAGGACTGCAGTTGATGAGTGCTATAATCAGCATCTCCCTTAATGAATCAAGAAGATACCTTCATGAGAGGAAACACAGATTGTCTATGCCAGTTCATCTGAAGGCATCTTCCTTCATAAACACCGTCTGTGCTTCCTGTTTAAATTAAGTTCTCCCAAACCTCAGTAGTCTTTGCTATTCTACTAGTCAGACTAATCTATTGACCAGTATTGGTCTGCCTATTTCTTCAGACAGGATAGGACCAGTGGATGTGTCTGGGAGTCACCAGCAATGTACAAGACTTGAGTTTCTTCTGCTGTCTACACCAGTGGTTTGGTCCTGACTAAATCCTCCACAGTAACGTGAAAGCAATGTGAATGCGAATTATAGTCCTTCTTGTGGGAAAGGCACACTACATACAGGAACCCCTGGCCCAGGCAACCATGTATACACAGGCAGTGTACTACCTTTACAGTAAGTTATTTTTTAACATTCGAGTTTCTCCTTTGAAAACCAGAAAGAAAGGACTCCTCCCTAAGCTGAATGAGCATCTCTTTTTCAGTACTGCCAAATGTACAATTAAGTTTTCCTATTGCAGCAGCTGTTTTTCCACCAGCCATTAAAAAAATTCTTCCATTTTCTACCTTTCTGCTGAGCTGTTAATTTCTGATTTAGTTCTACATTTGAATACACTACAAATTTCATCTTCTGCTAAGAATATCAACTCACAATAACATAATTCCCCCTAGGGCTTTTTAATAAACCAAAAGCAACAAAACAAACCTCAGTTTCATCTCCTCCTGAGCTTAGCTTCCACTCAAGATCTTCATTAATTCATTTTCTTTCCTTCTTGCTTTTAGCAGAAGGTATTCCCATCTCTTTTACATCATGAGTAAAACTAGTAGACCTCTTCTGTCAGGTGATTCTGGCAATATTTAAGCAGAACGCTGCCACCATTTAAGCAGAATGACCTTTACAAGAAAAATACAAGGCAACTTCAGCCTCAAAGAGCTATGAAAAGCCAGTGATTTGACAGTGCCTGACTGGATAATGAACCTACAAAAATGTCAAACTCGTGCAATAAGACTTCGTGGGAATTCAGTTCAGTGAAACATTAAATGTGTGTGGATTCACGCATATGTGTATATATGTTTATAGGAGACTACTGAACTGTACAGCCCCTCAGATGTTTCTTATTCCTTCAAGTCTGTAGAGATATCCTCACATAAACACAAGTAGTTTAACTTATTATTCTTACGGCTCTCTAAAACATGGAATTACAATGGTAGAGTAAAAATACATGTACTTCAATGCTTGAGTTCAGTTCATTTGAAGTTTGGATGAATTATGCTATGGAATATTCATTTTTCAACATGTTCATCTAATAGTATTGCAAAAAAGTAAGTTCTTGTAGTTTCTCCAACTTGCACCAGTATGTTTTGTCTCAGAATTGCAAGGCTACTTTGGATGACATTGGCAAGAAAAACTACAACCAGACCCCTAAAGAAAAACACAGAGTTTTCAGCTAGATCCCAGGATTTTGTAAGTTATCATCTACAGTCTAAAATGATGAATGAAAAGAGAGCGTTGGTGGTTTGCCCCAGAAAGTTGTTCTATTGAAAAGACCTAGTGGTAACAGTTTTAGGCAGGAATCTATACAAGGGCCATGGACACGCTGTTTGATAAAATGCTTAGACAACAATAACAAACCTTTAAAAATCATCTCAAAAATGAGGAAAAATGCATTCCCAGGCTAAATGACTCTTGGCTGTTTAGAATAAAGAAACAGAAGTTACTCTCTGAGAAAGTCACAGATCTGTAATGCCTAGCAGTAATAGTTCTATAATTGGAGAAACACTCCTAACTGCTACAGTTTTTCCTTTAACTCCTTGCTGTACAGTTACCCCTCTCAGAACAACCCCACATAAATCTCCAGAAACAACAGATAAAAAAGCGTCTACTCACTCCTCACATGAAGCACATAAACCGAAGAGAGTTTAGCCTCACATTGAGCACTAACATCCATCTCCCAGGACAAAGATTAAGGCAGGCTCCAGAATGACTCCAGAAACACACATACAGGAAAGATTATCCATTTCTTTAGGTGTTTCCATTATGGCAACAGGAATTTGAGAAGGATCCCTGAAATATTTTCCTTCGGAGTGTATAGTCAAGGAGAGTTACAGTAGGTTGTCCAGAATTTCTGACACAGAGTGAGTAGTGTCCCTATCTATTACTGTTAACACAACGTTATTCTTGCCTACATATATTGTGCAATGATTATAATGAAGCCAGGTTCTGCCAGTGACGGACCACTGGATGCCTTCTGAGATGGAAGAACAAGTTACAAGAGTAAAAAAGTCCATATCCTTTATTAGATGCTATTCCTGTTTGGTTTTTTTTTTTTCAAAGACAATATGCAATATTGTTTCACTGCAGCTGGCTATTGTATTTTTATATTTTGTTAAACATACACATTCTGAAATTGTTACTGATGAATAAAAGAAAGAAAAATAAACAATATACATATTAATTTAAATAAAAGGCAAATTTGATAGGGCAATTCTTTTTGTTGCTAATTTTTGAGCTATAATTAGTCACAGAAAGGAAACAAATTTTGAGATCTAAACCTCATATTTTTTCCAGTATCCTTCAGAGTTTAGACTTTGTGTTTTAGACAGCCACAACTTGTGTCAGGGTTCCTAGAATTTTTTCACCACCTTTCACCATGTTAAAAATATATTAATCCAAGAAAATATTACATCTGAAACCTCAAAATGTCTTTTTTTTTTTTAATAGAGATTTATTATGTCTATGATATATATCAGGAAATCCTAGCAGGACTGTTCAGCTCAGCTCAGAAGTTAAGTTCCATAGTACTAATCCTATCCAGTCTTCATTTCCCAATTTAAACAATGCCCAGCAAAACAAACTAAGAGGGTTTTTTTACACTAACTATGTTGTTGCTTGACATATTCCTCATTTTTGCATTTACTTTGGACTGTAGTAACATTAGTGCATTTCCACAGAATGGGATTTCTGTTGCAGCGGTGTCAAATAAAGGCAGCTTCATCTTCCACCAATTCTGGCTCATGGAAACTATCAAATAACCACAACAATGCCCAGATTTGCTCATAGACAAATCTCTAGCCCAATAATATTCCTTTGAATTATAATATCTCTAGATCTACAGTGTTCCTAGTTGATTTTTCACCATTCCACAACATTTAATTAAATTACCAACAGGCTGAAATGCAGAAAAGGTCCATAGGCCATCATATCTAGAGGACAGAGCTTAAAATTGAAGCTAACATTCTGAATCAAAAAATGAAGCAAGGTTAGGAGATATGATGGGGCTAGACAGAGGCACTCAAGCAACTGTTTGAGGAGGGCTGTGCAGCTATGCTGACATAGGAACCTTTGGTCCGTAGACCTGGAAGGAAATGGGACTTAAGGGACTTGAGTGAGGAAACAGGTCAAAGTGAAGGTCTGCTGGCATAGCCTATACAGCCTTGTGAAGAAACAATTGAAAAGTAGGGAAAAACATTGCTATATTTAGAGGGACTGAAAGTGGGGTGAAACTGCAGGGCGTGGGAACACTGCAAACCCTCTGACAAGGCACCGGTGTTGAAAGTGGTTACCGTAATGCTGCTGCTCAAACTTTACCTGCAGCAGACAGCAGTTCCATAGGGATGCATTTGAAGTATGAGGTTTGTGCTGAAGCTTTTGTTTTTTCTTTGCTACCTTGTTATAACTCTGCCAACTCCCCCCCTGCCCCCCTTATTCCTTTCCCCACTCCACATAGGCTTGCTTCACAAGGTGGTGTCTTCTCCTGTGACTACCGTGCTTTTATGTGCTGAGTAGAGTCAGGAGGCAGGCTGGAAGCATCAGAGAATTAGAATTTGGCCATTTAATTGTGTTTTACATAGATTAGAAGAATAAGGAATAGCTATACTTTTATTAAAATTATGGCCAAATTGTGGCCTAAGACAATACAGGAACCTGAGTGAGAGTATTGTTAGAGAGACATTTCTGTGTTTAGCACACAAAAATGAAACACCAAAAATACCTCATATTGTAAAATAGTTACTTAGTTAGAATTTGCAAATTGCTGGCTCAGAAATGCTATTAGAAGTCAGCTTGCTTGTTGAGGAATGAGAGAGAAATTTGGAAACTAAATTTTAGATTGTGATTAACACGTAAGTGAAAATTTTAATGCCATTTTCCAAATGGATCACTCAACTTTATATACATTACAAAACTGAAAGACAATAGCCTCTTGTCAGCAGGAAATGGATCCAAAGGAATGCTAAACCAGGGTCAAAGTGGTTATCTCATGATTATTTTGTACTTCATTACATTCAATTTGATTCCTATAATTTTATAAAAATGCTAAAATCACTAGTCATGTGCTTCAATGAAATACCAGCTTTGCAAATTTTCTATTTTCTATTCCCAGTGACAGTTAATTCAACACTTCAAAGTATAAGAAGGTAAATGATGCAGGGAATGATAAATGATGCTCCCAAATGGCTGAAAGATGATAGCATCAAGATAAAAGGAGGGCAAAGCACTACTTACAGAAGTTAAGGGATAACACAGAAAGAGAGAAGAAAGCTGTCAGGAAATTTTGGGCAACAAATATCATCAAAACATTTCTATATGGAGGAAATATTATTCTGTTCAATGAGAGAATCATTAAAAAAACTCTCCTAAATGTTCCTAAACACCACTATCTGCTTCTGATTTGTGTGCCTAATTTGTTCACTCCTACCTCTTCACACAAGCTAAGTAGAACAAAACATCACAGCAGGAGTAGGACAACAGATTTTTAATCCTGCTGTGTTTGCTTAAGAAAGCAAGTAAAGCTTTCCTCCTAGGAAACAAAACACCTTTTTGAGCTATTAAGGAAGAACAGCTTTTGCTCATTGACGAATACAAAAGCTGCTTTTCAAAACTGTTCCAAAGATACAGGTCATTTTGGAAGCCAAACTGAAAAAGTCTGAAAATTGCTAAATTTGAGTTCTTTGTTTTATTACTATTTTCACAGCCCTGTGGGGTGGGTACCTAAAAACATGCAGAAAAGCAATATAGAGGACATATAAAATTCACATGAATTTGCTCCATTTGTCTGGATAGTGGCTCTCTCTTTTAGATACACCAGCTCTTCTTAGACATATTTTCTTCTGAAAGCTACATAACCATATTAAATCAGCATCTCTTACCACCTGAAATTATGGTGGCGTATTGGGGTAGGTTGTGGTATTTTCTATTTTATAGGGTATATCACAAAGATGTTTTCAAGACAAATATCATGGTGCAACAGACATCCACCTTAAACTCCTCATATTTCATGTCACCTGCGCTCCAATTCTGAGTTTGCAACAATTTGATTTAGAGCAGATAGCATAACAGTAACAGGTTTTAATTGTTATTTAGCTGCCGTAGACAGTTGAGAATCTACAGGTCTTCAAAATCAATAGCTAATCACCATAGCACACTGACTAAACACTGAGAAGACTGTAGCCGAAGTGTTTCACACAAAAGACCTAACTCATTTCATCAAGATGACTGAATATTCATAACCATTATAAAATAGTAAAGGTAAACTGGGAATGCCACATTTTTCTTTTGGATCACTCGAGGATTAAAGTGAACATGTTTAGAAAGACATGACTGTTGGAAAAGTTTATAGAGAAAATATTTGCAAGGTGATACACAGATTCCAACAAAAATACAAGTTCAGACACCATATGGCAAAACACGTACACTAGTGACTAAGTCATTCATAAAGGCATGCATCAGCCCTGCGCTGCTTCCCTTCACCTTGCAGATAGCCAGAGATTCTCTTGTTTTGTTCATAAGCTATCAGGCCATGCTTGTGAAAAAGCTTATTTCTTACCTGAACTTATCAAAATCCCTTGGGGATTACTTGTATCTGTTCTCCCTCCCCATCCTATTCCTTCCTTCCCATTCCTCTCCTCTTTCTTTGCATGAAATTAGTATACAGTCAACTAGACATTATGTATACATGTACAAAATACGTTGCTTTAGTTCTGCATTAGTTTGCATTGGCATTTGGCATAAACTTTTAGGCAAGCAGGTGAACATGAAAAAGCCAAAGTTAGCCAGTCTAGCCAGTGTTTTACTCCTACTTTTCCAGGAAGCTTGCAACAAAAGGTTTCTTTAAACCATATATTTCCAGAGGAAAAAAAAAAAAAAGCAGCAATTTTTGTTACCATGTCACATTTGGTAGGCTCTGAAACTATCAAAACACAAGAACAAACTATGGACATAGTCCAGCATCACAAGATAGTACATTACCTGCAAATTTGAAATGGAATTTTCTGAGCTCCACAAGCAAGGAAATTTCAAATATACATAGCATCATAAAAATAAAAGCTTCTGTGTTCATATTTCTTGCTTTTTGAACTAAGAAGTGGGTGAGATACATTCATTAATCTAATTAAAGTTTTGAGTTCCATGGATGCCCTCACCATTCTGCAAAAGCTATTCACTGGAGATCCCTTAACCTACAGCTTTCATTAAAAACTGAACTTTGATTATCATCCACGACTGTTACTAGCAGTCATGTTTAACTTATTAATCGCTGTGACATTTCTTATTAAATGTGCTTTACCTAGCACAATAAGAATGACTTGGATGAGAGAGTATTGCAGTTTCTCAGTATATTCCATTCATTTCTTTCAATTTAGTCTCTTTCACTGCAAACCACAAAACAGCACCTAGAATTTCTTTTTTCTGGAAGCTTTAATTATATTTGTGAAATACACAAGGATGATGCAACAGGCATCAAGCAATTCTTCGAGTTTGCCACAATTATTGCGCTATCATGATGTGCAGTGGAGACTCTGGTAACATACCATATCGATGCAGAAGGTGTTCAAAGGCAGGAGCGTATTATATGAAAACTGTATGCAACGTATTAGAGAAGTCAAAGGTTGGATGGATTCAAAGGTGTGTTGACAGATACAGTGGGGAGCAGTGAAAGGGTACCAGCTATGCCAGGGATTCTGCAGTCTCTACAATAGAGACAAAATGATCCAGAGATGTTTCACATTGAGTAGTGGGGTGAGGTTTTTTTGATCCTTACTATTATTTCAAATTGTTGATAAAATAGCCTCCCTGTTGTTTTAAAGTTGTAGGCATATAGTATATGTCTATTGTTTTAAAATAGCTCTGTGTTTGAAGAGCTGCTCCCAGCAAGTACCTCAGCTGGCCTTGACATCAGCTATCCTTGCTGCTCAGCTCCAGAGCCCCCATTGCAGTGAACTGTTTCACTGATCACTACTGTAACATACTCACACCACCATGGAAACATGAAGGACCGGTGACTACTTTGAATGACTAAGATTGGTTTAAAATATTTTACCTTTTGAGCCTGTGGGAGCTGGAAAACAACAAAACAGAACAAGCAATCATTATACATTAATTTGAACAGGTACTTCAGCTCTTGCATTCATAAAATCACAAACATAACATAAAACAAAGTATAAAGGAAAGAAACTAGAGAAACTAGGTTTACATTGCCAATTGATTCAACTTATTGAGGGCTTATTAACTTAGTTTATTATTTGACAGCTTTTTTACTAGGTGTCACAAAAAGCACCATGCAATTTATTAAATACCACAATGCTAAGAGAGGGACTGTTTTCTCATCTGATATGGTATCACACTTGAACTGTGAAGTAGTTCCATCTTCCTGTACACAAATATAATTCAACATAAAGATAGCTTTATTTTTAAAACCAGCCATTCTTGGTTTGTAAACATCTAAACCCACACTTATTATGAATGAAGTTAACATTAAGAGTGGTTTATCATATTGAAGTAGAAGGTTGTGTTCTCTGTGACAGAGGAAAGAAAAACAAAATAGTAATAGAAAGTTACTGACTGCTTATGCAAACATATTATTGTATATGCATAATATGCAATAATGTATGCACAGAACAATACAGTTATGTACTGTAAACACAAGTATGATTATATGTACATATATGCAAATAACAGGCAAGTGTTTATGCATATATGCATATTCATATCACACAGATGTTCTTAGACAAGATTAGCCATACCTGGTTGAATGCACCTTAATTAAAATTTTTAAAAAAAAATGTTTTATTTGAAAAGAGAAAACCAATTGTAGGTAATGGAGAGGAACTCAGAAAAACGAAGTGTTGTAGGCAAAATACAGTTTTCCCTTTTTCTGAATTCTTCTCCTCTTACTTCCATACTCATAGAGAAATTCATCACACAACAATTTAGCCTTGTGCTAAACCCACCTTCCAGAATATTTATTTTTCTAATACAAATTGTTTCTTTACAAGCATCAGCTGAACACAGAAACAGGCAGGTGAATCAATACCACATGCAAAAAACCTTCAAGATCTCTAGTGAGCTTCTGACTTTTTGTCCTTGCTCTGAATTAAAACAGATAGAAAAAACAACTTCCATACAGTACCCTGCTAAAAGCTGATGCCCACATTAGTATCTGTCATGGAAAAGAATTGTCACATGATGTCCAGTTCACAAATACTGAAAACAACCAGCCACAGTTTCTCTGTTTTCACATTATAAAATGTAACAAAATTCTTGGCATGGAGAATTGCTGCAAGTAAAATTATTTTATCCTAAAACTTGAATGGTCCAGTTGCAAAATACAAGCCGTGATCACATTAAAGTATGACCTATATGTGTTTCTTTAAAAGCCTGTTGTTTAAATAATTGATTATATAGAATGATATACAAGGGTTGCTGCAGAAATTGCAGATACCCAATGAACTGTAAATACACGAGCTAAATCCTATACAACAGGTCAGAGTATTACTTAGAACAGTTTAAAGCTTTTCTGAACTGTTTTCTACTTACTGGTTTTCGACTTGGTTGACTACTTTTTTTCATTCAAACAAAAGGAGAAAGTTGCAATATGAAATTCATTTCCTGTTGTAGCACTGAAATGGGTTTTCTCTAACACTGTTTTGGGGGGTTGGGGTTTTTTTGGGGAGGTTGTGTGTGTTAATGCCACCTTTTTGCTAAATGCACATAAACATTACAAACATCCTTTCATTGGTATCTCAGATAAAGACAGGTGCAGTAAAGAACAATATCCAAATTTCCACTTTTGGAATAAATACTAAAGAACTCTACATTTTGCCCAAGCCCACTGCACATAGCAAACTCCTGTGTTTTCATAATGAGCTAATTTGTGTACCACATTCTACAAAACAGCACTTCAAGTACAGTCTCGGCATCCAAGGCAATATACGCAATGTTAGGCACAGAAGTATCATCACAGAAGTACTTCCTTCCAGCTAACATTCAAACTAAAGTAGAAAGCATGTAGTCTGCGTACAGTGGAGATGGGTTCAGGGAAGGGGGGTGAGGTAGGGGAGAACATTAAAAACATGAACAAACAAAAAACCCAAAACATAAATGCATGCACACATGATGCTCTATTGGGACTTCAAATTTAAGTTGAATACTTATACAAATATTAGTACTCTTTGATGAAATTTTTATTACTTGTTTTCAGAACTTGAGTTTACTCCTGTTTGAGCACATCCCTTCAGATACATATGGTTTGGTCAAGTTTTGCCATGCAAGGGAATTAAAGTCAGATGGAATACAACTGAGGATTTCCTATTAAAAAGTACCACACAAACAAGATGGTACACGCTTTTGTGTATGAAACTATCCCTATTGCTTTTACTGAGATAATCTTAAAAAGCACATTAATAGGAGTTTACAAATCAGAGTTCCATGTTATCTGTTGTTGGATTCAGTTTGTCAATCCTTGTCTATAGCCTTTTAGAAAATCAAGAATATTTCCTTGCTCTGAAATATTAGTAGTCAAAGCCTTTATTAAGAATAATAGGGTCAGCAGATGAGATTTACATTCCATTATGCTTTTTCCTGGGCTGGCATTCTTGTCACTGTTCACCTAAGCTTCAAAATCCAGGTTCAGAGTCTTTTCCTTTAAAAAAAAAAAAAAAAAAAAAAAAAATCTGTCTGTTACAGCCAGACGAAACTTCATTCTGTTGCTGATTTTGCTGATTTGAAACTTGGCTGTTACAGGATCCTGTATGTCAGCAATTCAGTTTAATAATTGCTACAAATTCCTTTGAAATAAATGATGGAGGTTTGTCAAAACCCCTTCTGGGAGGCCATAGGAAGCAAATAATTTTCCTAACAATAACAGCAATAGCCCTCTGGTCTGATCCTTTATTGCATAGTCTAAAACCTGCCTGTCTCTGTGTAAAACCCAGCGGGTACCTCTGGTTCCTATGGTTTGCTTTATACACTGCCAAGAGGCAGTTTTGCAGTAAATGATGTGATCTTTCCCTGGCCCTCAAACAGCACTGCAGATCTTTCTATTCTACCTGTCCCTACGGTAAACTATGCCATTTTGGTGTCGTTATTCAGCTCCAGCCAAACCAAAGTACCTCCTGTTCCTATTTGTTTTGCATTAGCATCTCTTCCTCCCTTTGGTGATTTTCTCTAAAGAAGATACATGATGGGGCATATATTGGTTTTACTTGCTCCTAGTTTACCATATGGGTAATACACATTTTGTTAAAACAACCATTGAGGGGCAGGGAGGAAATCTGGCCATTTGCTGTCTCCTGGCTGTTACGGGGAATCAATAGGAGCCCTCTGAAGGGAAGCGTACCTTCCTCTGCACAACTGCATACTAAGAAGAGGCTGTTGCAGTACAGCCAGGGACGGGAGTCTGCAGACCTATAAGCACCAGGGGAGACCTGAGAGGTTTTTCTGGTGTAGACAAGCGGACTTAGGGATCTTGATGGAACTGTGTAAATTTTGCTGCAACCTAAAAAAATCGGACAGATTAAAGAGCAAGATTAGAGCATAGGGCCTTGCAAGGACACAGTGAAGAAATGGGAGGGGGATTTGTTTTCAAACTCTTTTTTTTAATTTATCTTTCTCAGAAACCCCAAATTTTCTTTACCAAACAATTTTTCTTACTCTATTTTGTGTTGTAAAAAAACACCCTTCAGAGAGTGCAAGACCTGTGAGGTTCACAGTACGCTTGACTCCAGTAAGACGCGCTGAGAATTCCACCTCTATAAATTCAGGTCAACTTGGGGTCCTGTCACACAATGTAACACAGAAGAAATAACTGGAGGTTTTTCAATGCTGTTATTGCACACCATGTCATGCTTTCCACATTTGCAAATACTCTAGTATCATTTTGAGCCCTTCATGGAAATGTGTTTGGTATTATCAGAACAAGAAAAGTTACAGACACTTCCAACGTGGTAAAACAAAACAAGACAGGCAAAGGAGTCCAACACAGAATCATAGAATGTTTTGGGCTGGAAGGGACCCCTAAAGGTCCCTTTAGTCCCATCTAGTCCAACCCTCAAATCAAGGATGTTGCACTGTTTCTTGGATGAGGTAACTGTGAGGCCAACATGAGTGAAACAAACCAACCCATAAATAGATCTGAAATACTGTCTTTAGAAGCAGGAGGCATGTTGCAGGAGGCATGTTACAGGACCAGTAGTTCTGCCAAGTGCTCCATGCAGGCCTCGACCCTTAACAAAAGAAGTTCATAAAGTCTGATTTTGTAAATGACTTCATGATCATTCCAAAACAAAAAGGCCATACAGTTCTAAAATATTTTATAGCCATATCAACAATTTATTCAAAACATTATGTAGCTGTATGTCCTAGATTTCTAAGAAACCAAGCCTAGAAGTCTTAAAAGAAAAAAATGCTAGAATTATAAAGTTATTGTTCTGTTGGATCAGAATTCAGCCTTATACTTGTTTGAAGATTAGCAAAACCAAAATCTCCTGCAAGACTAAATTATACTTTCCGAACCCCTATGATTTCTATTATTAGAGAAACAAAAATAACATAAATAATTATGAAATTAATTTTCCATTGTCTATTTTTCTAATAACGATTGCATGAAATTGTCTTTATCAAAAAATTATACTATCGCAATGTATTTATGTTAAAGCATTCAAAAGTAAAGAAATAACTCTTATTTTATATTCACTGACCTCATTTCCACAGTCCTATTCTCCTGCCAAGCATTTCAATGTCACCAGTCTCAGAAAAAGGCTAATAACCCTACTGACTTGACTGATTATATAATAGATATATCTATTATAATATAAAACAATAGATTGATATAATACAAATCAATAGAAATTAAGTACAAACATGCCAGTAAGTAATCATCAAGAATGAATACAGTTTTGATAGTACAGCCATCTCTGTAAATAGTTTCTGAGCTGCACCAAATTTAACATCTATGCATAGCTACTTTTATGGTGGTTTGCAATGTTCAGACTCATCCTGTACTTGTCACATACTGACTCTGAATTTGGCACTGAATGTATTTATTAGAACTTTTACTTTTTGGAAATACACTTTCAGGAAAGATGTGAAATATTCTGGCAAGCATGTAGGTCCTGTACTTAACACCACAGCAAGTCGGAAGATGTCCCACATATCAGTGAAGCTCCTCAGAAAAGAATGAGACAAAAAAATAGAATGCTTACTGCATACATGTGCCAGGTACTCTATAAGATAGGTTGGTTGTTTATGGCTTCATATCATGTAATTAAATGTAGGATGTGGTTTATTTATGTGTTTAAAGAAATGCAAAGCATTTCATGCATTGCTAGGCAGGCTTTCACAGCTCTTCCCCAAAATGGCAAAAACTTGGTAGAGAATAGAAAGAACATTCCAACTCTCAATTTTTAGCAGAAAATGTAAATTTGCTGCTTTAGAATCTACTCAGTTGCTGTAAGAAACAGCATTTAAATATTACGATTTTGGCGATTTTTCTTTTACAGTCTATGCACTTATTCTCCACTTCCTACAGCCATGTAAGTACTAGAGGCATCCTAGAGAATTATATGCACACATGGAGGAAAAAATAAAATTCAGCCTCCTACTGGGATGTTCCTGATGTTAAAATTTCAGTATAAATATTTAAAGAGTGACATTAACCTGCAGCTTACTTGGCCAACATCTATAAGGAAAATGCACTTGATTTTTCAAGGGATTCAATATAAAAATCTTTCTTTGTTCTCATAACTGTTTTACTGTGCTACCACATATTTTGCAGTAACTACAGCATTTTAGTCAAGGATAGACTATGCACTGCATGCAAAGTATACCAGTCAGAGGAAATTTAAACGTTGCTATGGAGAAGAGAATCATAAAATATAGATGAAAACTACAATGCTAGTTCTCTCTTTAAAAATAATTCTGTAAAGATGACAGAAAGGAAAAAAGTTAGCTCTTGTGAGATACGCAAAAGAGAAAACACAGGAGCTGCAAAGGTATCAGACTGGAATTTAGAAATAGCACAGCAAACCGAAAAATCAAATATACATTCCAAACATCTTTGTAATAAAATGGCTCCACCCTTTGAGGATTACTAAAATTTATTTTCTAAAATACATAACTGTTTATTAATGTAAATGACTAAATAATTTCTAATGCACTGTTTAGCAATCTTGTTTTTAAAATTAGAATCAGTAACACAAAAAAATCTAAATACGCTCAACTTTTAAAATGGTTGTCGTATTTGTCTGCATCTACTCTTTGAACTATGTGTTGAAGTTAACAGAAAAGAAATCCATACTCATAGGAATATTCTTATGTTTTCACTGTACAAGTGATTGATTAAACACTGAGTGCGCTGCCCAGAGAGTTTGTGGAGATGTTCAAAACCCAACTGGATGCAGCCCTGGGCAACCTTGCTCCAGCTAATCCCGCCTGAGCACAGGATTGGGCTGGATGATCGATGGGAGCTCTCTTTCAGACTCAGTTACTCTGTGAGCCTGTGACTGTGATTCTTTTAATTTCATAAATTAACTGTTCTCTCTTTCTAATGAATACAAAATATTTACAGGAAAGATTGTATTTAAATTACCCAGTGCGATTACTTTTGGTAAGTTTGGTTATAAACTTTAGTCATAAATAATAAATTATTTTTTTAAGAATTATGCTAATTTTAAAAATAAGCCACATGACTAAACATCAAAGTAGCAGAACAGATTCATTAAATCAGACACTCCAAGAACATTCCACACACCATGAACAAAATTTTGGCCTCATGTATGTATATTTAAAAGGAGCGAGTTCTGTTTTCATTATGACATCAATAAAGAAAAACTTGTTAGCACAAAATAGATGTCTATGGTTAATTCTGTTTATATATGCAAACATATATTCTGTGTAAACATTACTATATTTAGATTTCCCTTAGAGAGTATTGATATACCTATTCTCTTATCAGTTATACAGTAGATATTTCCTTCCTGATCAAAAACTGTACAAGCATTCATGCATGGAATTGAAATATTTTTCTAAATATAGACAACTCAAATAAAACTAATGGTTGTAAGATACACATCATGTAATACTAAGTGACACAATTTACATTAAAATCTGCATATTTAGTCTTTTTATCTCATACAGAAAACACTGAAAATAACAGTTTTCAAAAATGGGATAATCAGTATTAGTGTGCTACCAACAGCAGAATAATTATGAAGAGGCTTTTAAACTTGTTATGGCTATTTGATTGTTGGATTATTAAGTTTTATGTTTTGAGGGTGACTTTCTTCAAGTTGTGGTGACAACTAGTTCAATTGCACTTCAACTGTCCTCAACAAAAGAGCTAAATGTGCATAGTACATTTTCATTCCACTATAAAGAAATGTAATGCTGTTTTGTGAGACCATAAATAAGTTTTCTCTAAAACGTGTTCTATTGGGTTATTGTGTTGGGGAACACATAGACTCACTTTGCATAAAGTGGGATAATATTTATTTTAGAGGCTGGTGGTGTTGATAGTCCTTGTTGTACCTCATGTAGGATCTGTGCACTGACTTCACATTTCTACAAGTTCCAGCTCTCAAGTTGTTGCAACTATTCTGGGTTACAAACACACAAAGGGTCTAAAGCTAATTAACATCTTCTGTAATATCACTAAACATGAACTCTACAATCGACTCTTAAGAGGATGGATAAACAGACAAGCACCAGCAGCAAAGATCTGTCCTTCAGGATGATTTCCTATGCTTATCTAAATGTACTGCCTGTATTTTAATGGTTACCAACACTTGGACTGCATAGTTATTCTGGCAGCGAATGACTTCTTAGTAGGTTTTTAAAATTCATACAGTGCTCAAAATGTGCCCATCTCAGAGCAGAGCTTCAGAACTAATTGCTAGACCTAGAGGCACAGGTTCCTAAATGCTCCTGGCCCTGAAAATTATCAGAAACTTCCAAACTGCTTAAATACGTATTATTATAAAATCTGAAGTTGTAATACAATTTAAATTACATGACTGGTGATAATTCCCATATTTCCATTAATACAGTTTATTTCAATTTTACTGAGATACGTTTCAGGTTTGTTCTGTTTTGCTTTAATCAATGTCAGTGGTCAGTCAGTGTGGCTCTCTATATTACCGGCACAGAAGTGAACATAGCAATGTAAGTGATTTGGAAATATTATTCTAATTTCTGTTACTACTGAGAAAATGTATAGATATGTCCAGACATGATGTTAAATTTTGTTGACTATCATATTTCACACTGCACACTAAGGTAACCGAAAATAATTAAAAGAAATTTTTATCTTTATTATTGTTATATTTTTTATTTTTTATATATATACACACACACTGCTTTCTGGTATAGCAATGATATTATTATAGAGAAAATCATTATGTCTTCTGCTGCCTCCAAAATTATTTTATTTACACTGAACACTGGGGTTTTTTGATTATTTGTTTTAAACTACTGCTTGGTTTTTCTTTCATATAAGTATGATTTTAGTAAACGGTAAGAATTGTCTCTGTCCTGAATGTGTTCCCTTTTCTTTTACCAGTCTAAGATTTAAACTCACATTGTACCACCAGCTCAGTTTAGTACAAAGGTGAGAGTATGACCCTACCTACAGTGAAATATCTAGTTTAAGCAAAATTTTGAAGATACAGGAAAACAGTATTTTAATATTTTTCTCTTAATTTTATTAATTTATTTTAAAAATATTTACTATGCAACTTCTTTTACTGCGCTTGCTTTTAGCATTAGTTAATTTGCTAAAGCACCACAAACAGTTTAGAAAGCTCACAATTGAAATAGATTTTTATTCAAAAGATGAAAAATTCTTGGTATCCCTGGGTACCAAAAAGCTGTAGGTAAGTGGACTAAGAACAGGATATGGATTGTCAAACGATAACAGTTCTTTATCCCTTTCATAGGACCAGAATTTTTCAGCTCCAATTTATAAGGGAATTTATCTTGAACGTTTAAATAATAGCCCTTCAAAAAGCTTTTAGACATACAAAGTGCATAACCAGGGAAGCCAGAACAGGGTGCAGAAGTGAATTAAGGCAGACACTGAGAAAGAGCTTCTGATCATACTTCTAAAGTCTGGTAAAATTAAACCTCATGCTACACTCCAGTTAACCACGTACTATTCCGCCTGAAGAGGTTTCACATTGCATAAGACAGTAATACAATGTCCATTTTGTCTACATACACAAGAGAATGGAAAAAATACACCTATATTCTAGACATCAAGCATTTCTTTCAGCCTTGCTCTTACTCATAACATCAAAAGGAAAAGAAATTTCTAAAACTGAACATCATTACACATAATATGACATCCTACACACTTGTAAGGTTCTGGTTCTCATGCATGTATAATGGCATCAAATTACATAGTTAGGCTTTTTCTCCTTACATACCCTTAATACTCTTGAGTATTTATTAGCATTTGTACCACCTCTAGAAGAATAGTGTCATTTTAATTATTACTAATGCTAAATATTTCTAAATGAGACATTTCGAAAGACTGTTAGGAAAGCGATAGATACTAGCATGAGAATCCTTCCCAGAGAAATAGTCCTAGAAATAGTTCTACTGCAAAGTAGTGAAACAAGATGCTCTAAAAAAGGGAATGGCTATAAGATTGTTTATGGTTGATTACCCTAAATGACTTTTTTCTCCACCTTTTTTCACAGAGTACCATTTCTTCTGTGTGTCCAGATCCCTGCTCTGCCAGAAGTGGAGGGCATAGCAAGATTCTGCTTCCCTTCCCTTACTCTCTATCCCTCTCCCTTACTCTCACAATCAACCCATGCATTTTAGGGTACAACTTAGAAACCTGAGAATCCTTTCTCCCTTGCTGTAGTTAATATCCACAACGTAACAGGAGTGAAGGAATCTACCATGATGAAAGAGTTTTAGGACCTAGCTTTGAAAGTTTGTATTAAGCACAATTCATACCAGATACTCAGTTTAACCTTGTGGAATGTGTATTTGATAAGGAGGGAGAATCTTTTGCTGACATTTTCTCTATTACATGTAAACAGCATCATTTCAAGATCAGTGCAGTTTGGACTGTGACCACAAAACGTGCAATGGAGAAATAGACTGTAAATTACTTGATGTCTGGCAGTTTCCTGTAGAAGTAAACATTTTCTTATTTGTACACTATTTACAGGTATGAAGGCAAAACTCACCTAATAAAATGTTTACACATTATTTTGTGTCAAGGACACAGGGTTAATAATAAAAAGATTTGTCTTCCATATAAAACCTGCCCTGACATCAGAGGACTGACAGAACCTATTTACAATATTTAATTCAATATGATTTTGCTTTCCATGATCTTTATTTAAGCTTCATTTTGTGGCAGTTTTTGATTTTTTACTTATGATGAAAACAATGAACCTGTAATTGAAAAAAGAAAGCTTTGGCTAATGCCAGGACAAAGCAAGGCACCTGCAAAACTACTGTGGAATGTTTAATGCATAAACAAAGGGGAAAAAATAGGGAAAGTATGTATTGACTTAAAATGACTGAAGTTCAGCATGCAAGAACAAGACCAGAAAAATCGAGCATAGGGAAAAAAATCAGCACTGAGAATCTCATCAGTAAGACCGTTACACATAGTAAAAGTAATCTATCTGCTTTTGAAAACTAATTGATCTAGCAAGAACATGAGTCTGGGATGCAAAAGATTCTAGGAATGTCAAAGAAAAGTAAAATGGAGCTGGATTTTGGGGAAAGGGAGGTTGCAATTAGCTGGACTTACTCTTTCTCTTTCTTACTTGCTTAGAAACAAGTCGTTCCAAAAATATTTTTAAATCAACTAGTTGACTCTAGAAGTCTGATGAAAAGACCAGACTGGTGTACAGGCCTCTAAGTACTGGAACCAATTATCTTTTAGAATTAAAATATTGAACATTTTTACAGAGGGAACAATCTGCTTTGTAGTTACCTCACAAATACATTCACAAGAATTGTTATATTTTCATAGAATCATAGAATCGTAGAATGTTTTGGGTTGGAAGGGACCCCTAGAGGTCATCTAGTCCAACCCCCCTGCAGTGAGCAGGGACACCGTTAACCAGATCAGGTTGCTCAGAGCCCCATCCAACCTGGCCTTGAATGTTTCCAGGGATGGGGCCTCCACTACCTCTCTGGGCAACCCATTCCAGTGTTTTACCACCCTCATTGTAAAGAATTTCTTCCTTATATCTAGTCTAAACCTACCCTGTTTTAGTTTAAAACCATTACCCCTTGTCCTGTCACAGCTGGCCCTACTAAAAAGATTTTCCCCATCTTTCCTATAGGCCCCTTTTAGGTACTGAAAGGCCGTAATCAGGTCTCCCCGCAGCCTTCTTTTCTCCAGGCTGAACAAGCCCAACTCTCTTAGCCTGTCCTCATAAGAGAGGTGCTCCAGCCCTCGGATCATTTTTGTGGCCCTCCTCTGGACCTGCTCTCATTTATCATTTCTGAATGAGCAAAGCTCTGGTACAAATTTTGTATTTAGCTAGCACAAAAATACCTTGAAGTTTATGTCAGTAACCAATGGCCCAGAACTACTCTCTATGAAGTAGCACGCTGGAGGGCATAATGAGATAGATACCATACGCTTCTAAGATTATTTGAGCCAATAAACAATAGGGGATGCATTTTAAAAGGAAGAAAGAAGGCACAAAAATGTTAGCACAGTTTCGTTTGCTGAGAAGAAGAAATCCACAGATATGATAACAGATCAAGGGCACTAGAAAGCAGCAGGAAAGGCAGCTTACGCACAACTACTAAATTAAAAGCTTCAAACAGTTTTTCAAAGGGAATCACCTCTTGTTTATCAATTTGCCTTTGAAAGGGCAAAACACTGATGGATCGTCTTAAGGCACATCTGCAAAGGTTCAGATAAAACATAAAGAAAAAGAAGGAACAAGTTGTGTGCAAAAATACTGCATAAAAGCTACAGTTAGAAACCCAGGAACTGAGCTCAGGGAGATGTGTAAATGTACTGTTTTGCTTTGTGAGGGAAGGAGGCATACTCCCTAAACCCAGAAAACAAATCTCCATAAAAACTATGTCCACACTTTGTGTAAACATTTGAGAATCAAATGTCCAATGTGTATTTTGGAAATAAGTTAACAATATGCTAAAATACTACACTCTAGTAGCAAGGTGGCCATCATGTGCCTCCAAATTAGAAACATTTCTGTTTCAGGTCCACATGCATAGGGAAAGCAACTAATTTGATTAGCTAACAGAGAGGTACAAGATCAGAGGGCAGGTTTAAGTCTCTAATTGTTACAAACATTACTTTAAAAATAGATAATAAAACAAAGAATTTTTAAAAAAAGCTTAGAAAATGCTCCATCATTTAACATTGTGAAATCCCATAGTTAGATAAACTCCTAATCTAACAATACAGTCTTTCTCTTTGCTATAGATTTTTTTCTATCAGTTTGTGGGCAGGTTGATACCACAGATCTGGCTAGTGCCACCACTATAAATGATAAAATAGCATAATCAATGCTGCTTATTGTTCATTAGCTCTGTTTCGGGGAACAGGTTCTGTCTTCATACCCTTTAATAAGTATGTAGCTAATGTATCTTGCCGTTATAGTTTTACACCAAGATTTTATAGCTACACTTTATCAAAAAAGCCATGGAGCATTTTATGGACTCTTCACACTGCAAGTTGGATTCATCAGGCTGTATAAAGATTTGCTCACTCTGTGGGAGGAGTTACATTCCTCTTGTTTTTTTCTTTTGGAAGAAGCTTTCTGTTGTTACTCTGCACAATTTGAAATTTCAAAGCTTCCTAAAAGCCAATTTGACCTGATGGCCAATAGCTAAGACGGATTTGTTGGAAAATCACGAACATGAGAGCCTTTCTAGATGATCTAGGTTAATTTCAAATATGCAGTTTCTCATTATTTAATAAAATGCTTGCAAAATCTAGTTCAAGGAATGGTTTTGGCCTGAGGCAAATTTCTTCATCACCTTTTGCTCTCTTCCCCCTACTGCATTATCCAGGAGGTCAAGAAGATTTTACCCCTACTTCACTCCTTCACTACAAGAACTCAAAGAAAAGGTCTTAAAATTATTTCAGCGCTCTCAGAGCTAGAACTGTTTGGAGACATTAAGGTCGTTTTTAGGCATGGTAGGCTCTAAAATGTGATACATTTTGGCTACACAGCAAAAACATTGTGAACATAAAAACCCTGATTATTGCAAAATCAGCTTTCACTGTATCTCCATTTTCTTAAACTGAACTGTAACACAAAAAGGACAAGGTGAAGGAGGGAAGAAAAATTAAACTTTTCTTTCCTATAAAGGCAACTTGCTGTTTGCTGTAACTCCTGAATTTTTGAGGCTTTAAGGCTTTAATCCAAGAAAGAATGCTAGAATTGTTCCAACAGTCAACAGACATATAATCTAAGCCACTTAAACTGAGATTTAACACAATTAATCTTGTTTTCTGTTGTACATCCATGTAACTCCAGGTACATAAATGGAGATACTACTGGCTTATTTGCAGAGTAAATTAAAGAATAATCAACCAGTGTAACCCATACGGAACAGACGCATATAGCTGACTTAGGTAGTTTACTTTTTTTTTTTGACAGTTTTCTGGAACAAACCTAACAATATTGAAAACTGCAGCCTTTATTATTATACAGAGTTCATTGGCTGCAACAGAACAAAAAGACATTAGAAAGCTCTGGAAGTTGTATTGTTCCTTGGTATTAGTATACTGTTTCTAATGCGTATTCTCTTGTAGTATTTATATGCCACTAAATAAACACTATTGTAAAAAAAAGAAAAAAAAAAAAAGTCATGTTCTGTAAAAGAAGTCCTTAAATGGAATGGCCCCATAGGCTCGTGTCAACCCTTAGTATAGTGTCCCCAGGGATTTTAATGGTTTACCTAGAACGAGGCAATGTAAACTAGTATTTAGGGGGATTACATTTTCCTCCACAAAGATCTGACATCAGTGCAGGTGAAATGGTTCTTATGAATTCCAGAGATAACATTATAAGAGTTCTATGTTTTCTCCTGCTGATTCTGATGTTCCCGAAGATCATGCATTTACTAACTGGTTAGATCATCTTTCAACTAATCATTAAGGGAAGTGCTTGCTTGGAAAGATCTGGTCTGACAAAATGCAACGGCGTGGAAAAAGGTCCGAATGCCTTGCTGTCAAGCAGCAAGAACATCAGTAGGAAACATCCTATTATTCTTCATAGAATAAAATTTATTTCTGAATAATTTCTCCAGAAATTACTAACTTGAAAGTAAATATTAGTCATAATGACTGCGATAAACATTACATTTAATGTGTATGCTGTATTGTGTGCATGACTTTTATGTGCAATCTCCCAATTATACAAAAGGAGAGCTATATATAACTATCAACTTCAATATCTGCAGAAGAATAGATAAGAGAGAAGATTACTTCCTTTTATTCTCTTCTTCTTTTCCTTTTTGCACTGAATTCTGCCACTGCAGCAAAGCTCGAATGGCACCAGTAATTTAATAAGTCTTTCTTATTATTTCAGTTTTTTACTCCAGCAGTGCAGATAAAGTATATTTCATCTTCACTGCCCTGTTTCTTCCAGAAAGTCAAAGAATGACATATATGAGACCAAAGGATAGGATTTAGTACATTATACTAAATTAATTGCTTTCCTACATTATCATTTACCCTAAAAAAATCTGTTATGTGAAAACTAAAGACAAAAACAGAGAGAAAAAAGGTAATATAGCTGACAAAATAGCTACAGTTTCCGTATAATTAACTCAATTTCACTCAGAATGGAGGCAATAAGATCAAAGACAGACCAACAGTTATCAGCTGTGAATGTCCTTATTTTTGCCAAGAATAGACATCTCCTAAATGTTGGATTCACCATAGCATATAGAGATCTAGAAACAAATTCTCCCTCTAGTTAGTAACTTATCACCTTTTGATTTTATTTCTGTGTCACAACAAAATCAGAAAACTCCCTGTGAAACAAGCTGGAAATGAAAAGCATTTTCTGTCCCCTCACCTAAAGGCACTGTATGTCACTGGCAGACCGCAGCTGGAAATGCTCCCAAGCTGCTCTATCTCTAGTGTGCAGGTGTCTGCAAATGAGACCTTTTGGCATGAATATGCCTGTTAATCAAATTCAACAGCAGAGCAATTCTCTGTAATTTGTATATAGTAACTGCTGGGAGAACATCCAGCAGGTGAAACCTACTGACATTTGTAATTCTATGGATTCTTTTTCACATACATCCAATCAGTTTTCTTATAAGAAGAAACAGTAATTTGGTGCAAAGCAATTGCATCACGAGACACACCATATTTACAGCAAAAGGAGCAAAGAAAAGCTTAATGATTCATGACAATGTCCTAACATAATATGTGTGCTTGACAGCTCTCAAAACAGCAAAATGGGTTCCTTTAACATTCAAACCTGACTGCATTTTCTGATTTCCAAAATTTAGTCACAGAATGTGTTTTGTGAGTGTAACTGCTTTGAACAACTATTAGAGCTGTAAATACTGGATTTCCCAAATACTTCCATGAAATTAAGTTTAACCAAATGCAAGCATGGACTCCATGCTAAGACCTGGACAGAGAACACTTGTGTGGGAACCCAGTAGAAGCGGAGACTACAATTTGAAAAACTTGAACATCCATTTGTGCGTGTTTTCACATTCTGCCCTTCACACTTGAGATCTCATAGACTGATAATTGCTTCATACGTTGACCTATACTCTTTTACTGTGTCCTTACAGTCTCTGCCCTTTCTAAGCAAGTAGTGATTCTTACCTATTACTTTGAATGCAAATTATATGAAGAAGGTATCATTGTTTAATCCTGTCAGCATACATCATCTACTGTAGTAGGACATTAGTGGTTTATTAAAATTCACAGGTCTTCATAATAATATCAGCAATGGTCAGTGAAAAAAAATGGAGTTTAAGCCAGTGATGTGAAGAAGGGGAAAATCCACATTAAAATGGTCAGTATAACCTAAAAACAAGAGTGACCTTCAAAAACAGTAAAAGATAGTGTGGATAGTCACAGCATTTTGTAGGAAAGGAAATGGAAACAGAAGAGCGTTACTGAGAATTACATCATACAAGAACAAGCTGGTACAGTTATTGGGAAACTGGGTTTTTTGAAAAAAAAAAAACCAGAAACAAAAAAAACCCCAAAACCAAAACCCAATAAAAAACAACAACACAACAAACAAAACAAAAAACCCCACCTGATCAAATATGACAAAGTTTGTAAAAAAGTAATTTAGTTTAAATATCATAACATGTAAATGAAGAGGTGGAAGACAGGTGCCAAAGCCCTTAAACATGGTAAAACTTCCCTGTTCTCATTTGAAACATAATTTAACATTAAAAAGTAAATAGCATTAAAATATTCCTTAAGCTATCACATTGTGACAATATTTCAAAAAGAGATGAGTTTTTACTCTGTTTAAAGCAATGTTTCTGCGCGAACTACTCTGATTTGAAATTAGATATTTAATCTCTCTGTGCTCTAGTGATGAAAGATGAACAGAGACCAAGGTCAAGCTGTAGTTACCCTGTCATAGAAAATACTAGAAAAGAGAATATATAGCTAAAAGCCAAGATGTAACACTGTTCTGATTTCCCTTCTATGGTTTAACATAATGCTTGTCTTATTTGCACACTGGGAGCAGAGCTGCTTAAGACCTAGCTTTGCTGTGGCGTTACAGCTGCTTGCTAATGTCGCAGGAAGAAGATAAAAATAAGTTCTATATCAAAGCCTCCAAGTGCAAAGAACAGTAAAATGCATTTAAAGGAATCAACTATGTATCTCAAAGTTTGAAAAAGTACAATTTGCATTCTGCATTTCTCATGTAAATGTATGCTAGGAAAAATAATTATAATAGTAATCCATTTCAATGGAAATAAAGTACTGTAATATTTATAGTCTGTGCCAGAGTTATAATGACTGTGGGGCGAGAAGTGAAATGTCTCAGCATGTTCCACATGTTTTTAACACTGTTTCTAAAGGCTCTGGAGGCTATTAAATTTAATGAACCCATCTGCTATGAAATAGAGGTCCAAACATAATCAGTTTTCTCAGTGCCATATAATACAGATGGCATTCCATGTTCCACATCCCCAGCAGGTAATTTTATGTCCCTCTTTAAGTGCAGGACTTTTGTTTTTGTTTTTGATGTTTTAAACATCTTTTTGATGTATCGCATGTAGCATTTTATAGTGTAAATACCATATACAGTGATACACATGAAAAGTGTTAATTCATTAAAAGAAATATCGCTCTTTCCTTACATTTTTGCTAGTGACTTTGACAACTAGCAATTAGCTCTCTGTAGTAATATTCTGTGCTTAATGCAATCACTGAAAATTGCCCTAGCAGCATAAGCTCCAGCACTAGCAGTGGAGTAAAGCAAACATATAATTTATCAAATGAAGTCATTTACTTCAAAAGCTGAAAGGCACACATATAGATACGTACGTACATAGGTGCTATCTATGCTTATGCATGTCCTTATTTTTATACACTATGTTCGCATGGAATAATGCACAAATCTTTCTTATTTAGACTATCCATATTCCCATTAGGTCATTATGGAATTTATTTTCCTTTGCACATCCCAGTTTTCATTTCAGGGGGCTCAATTTCTGCGTTTTATTGGGCCACACTGCACCATGACTCTTGTACTGGTGTGTGAGCAAGGGCTCTAAGCTCAAATTTAAGTGGCACAGCATTCCTTGCACTGATTAGCACCCCGCTGCCTACCATAAGTAAATTAGATGTGTATTTTCTAAGAAAAAAGAACAACATCCATTGATGAGCTGCATCTGAAAGATAATGAGAGTGTGCTAATTTTATTCAGTTGAGAGGTTTATTCATTTACTATCTTGAGCACTCATTATGTTTTGACAGTTGACACAATTCTTACTGAACTTGAAACAGTTAACGTTGTTAATGGTAATTCATTTATTCTAGATCCAGCAGTAAAACAAACAGACTAGAACTGTTTAGGAGAAAACGAGAATACTTAGTTATGGCAACTGGAAATTTTGGGCCACAGAACTTATAAAAGTCATGGCTCAAAGGTTTGGGTTTTTTTTATTGGACTGTCAATGAAGATTTCTACAGACAGACTGCTAATCATCAGCATAAAGGGATGTTGCACCTACATATAAATACGCGCATAACCTTATTTTATTGTGTGTACAAGTAGCTTCATTGATTGCCTTTGTTAATGTTTCAAGCACTGTCCCAGATCTATAAGACCCCAGTGAAAATACAGCAGACTATAATTACTGGACCAGATGGTCTGCAACTTCAAACTGCAATCATGCCCTTATAGAAGCTTTGAAAAAGATGAAATGGTCAGAGCTGTTGTATTTTTCCAGGAAAATTAATCCAGACTGAAGTGCTGATAAGAAGGTATTCCCTGAGCTACCTTCTACTTTTTCTCTCATATCAGAGTCTTCACAAGACCACTGTAGATCTGTAGGAGACAAAGCAGAGCTTGAAGAACCTTATTTTGAGAACAAACCTACCTGATGGAAAGCCTGATATCCATGCATGGGATTTTCCTTCCCTAACCCAGCTCACCCAAATGCCAAAGCAAGAAAAGGAAATTTCTCATGGGAACCTCAGAGTCAGTCAGTGGTGATGACATTCGCTGATAAAGAGCTGTAAATTATTAGAGATTAAGAGATGCTGGCCACAAAGGGAGGGTTAGAACATGTAACCAAGTCCAAAGTAGGATTGAAAAAAAAGCAACACAGATTTCTAGTATTTAAAAAAATCTAAAAAAAAATATTAAGAATTACTGCCTGTGTATAAATTTTCTTTTAACAGCAGCTGATTAATTTCCTGACATTCAGTTCTGCAGTGATTACCAATATTTACTTGCTGTACCCATACATGAGCATTCTGAACACTCTGATGCATTTTACTGCGTACCAGTACTACAACCTAGAAGTTAGTTTTGAAATGGAGGCCCAGGGAACCTTTTACTGGGATAAAAATGCTAATTATATCCACTTATTATAATAGCACAATTAACTTGTGCCACCAAAAGTATCTGAAGATATCTCTGGGAATTAAAGCTAGTAGAAATGGGGTACTATTTAATTTTTGTTACTTCATAAAAGCTCTTCTGTGTATTGAACACAAAGAAAACTGAGTGAATGGAGGAAGCACTAAACAGCATTTTTATACCTCACCAGAAACTCCTGCATGGAAAAAATGCCAGCATAAGAGCTTTCAGTCTGTAGGACTTTCTGTTATACCTCTGTACATCATACACAGGACTTAACATATACAGCTTCCTTTGCTTCTCTGGAACTCGCTCAGAATTCATCCTTTGACCAAAAAAAAATTGTGTACCAGAATCTAAATTTCCATACTTAAAACATTTGGATTCTGATGTGACAGCTATCAGAGAAGCGTGAGCTTCCTATTCTTCCTACTGAATTTCTGCAAAGAACTTGAATCAGAGTCCAAAGTATGCTGACACAGTACTTGATTTTTTTTTTTTTTTTTTGGACTTGATGATCTTAAAGGTCTTTTCCAACCGAGGTGATTCTATGAATGTAAATTGCTTGATCATATATATAATAATGTAATTGTAATATCCATCATAAGCATTTCAGAAATGTTCAGTCTAGGCTTTAGGTCAGTGGAGCTACTTCAATATACTGTTCCCACAAGGGGAAATAAGGTTCTTGGACAGGTGTCCTTACTAGGACAGTATCAGGCTTTTGGTCAGAAAATATTTCCAAAAAATCCCTGCTTCAAAAAAAAGAAAGAAAAGAGGGGTTTGGGCTTTTTTAAACAGCTATTGTAAAATTGAACTAAAATCCATAATTTAATGTATGCCTGTGAGAAGGTGGGGATAAAGCAAATGAAGAATCAACATGTAGTACTTTAACACTGAAGGAAAGTATAAAGAGCAAAAACCACTCACCATTCATATTATGATGAATCATGACCTGTAATGACTCAGAACGCTTTTTTTTTAAAATGAACTCTTAAATGCTGAAGCACCAAACAGCCATCTCCCAATATTAAATGAAATAATAATTTGCTCTTTTTATGCAAAGGAATCCTCCAATTGGAAACTGAACTGAGCCAACACAGTAACGTATGCCTGAATCTGCTCACAGCTTGAAACTAATAGCCTGAAGGAGATGAACTCAACGGTGCATTAGATCCAGAGAATATATTCAGGTACACTTATGAGAAACAAATTTCACCAGGAAGAGTCAACAAAGGTCCAAGTAGGTCAAATTATACGCCCCAATAAACAAATTCTCAATCGCAAGCTTTTAAACAGTGGGAACTCAGGGGTCAGCCCAGTCTTTATTTCCTGCAGCAAAAAGCAATGTTTCTCCACATTCCAGATGTTCCCTTAAGAACGAGTTAAGGGCTTCTGTGCTTTGTAGATGATTACCCATAATCCCATGAGGCTACCTCTATGCATTACTTCACTTGAATATTCTGATGTCCAGGCAATTTTCCTTTTTCTCCCAATATATTCACTTGCATTGATTTGCTATGGATACACATGTGCTTAAAAGAAGTCATTGACCACTTTCAAATTTTTCCCTCCCTAAAATACATTCATACTTTCAGAATTCTTTTCAGGAAGGCGTACCTTTGGAAGCTTTCAATTAGAAATCCAACTCTGTTTTTAAGCATCCATTGAGGTATTTTACTTTCTGAAACGTTAGGTATTTATAGGCCTTAGTGATGTCAAAGCAGCACTATCAGATCCAAATGTGACATACTTTTGAGGTAGAAAAGTTGTGTCGAGACTGGTCTGTTGGAGTGCTGTCCAGACCTCACCATCTAGGGCCCACTGTGCACATGTCCCATCTGCAGCCATCCAAGCTAGCCTTACAGCAACTCTAGGCAATACAGCTGGACACCAACACATAGCAAGACAATCTCTTCTCCTATAAGACTCCAAAATCAAGCATTATCTGCCTGTCCCCTCACTCTTGGCAGCCCAAACACCCTTTCCCATAGAATTGCACAGATCCAACACAGCTTACTGACTTCCAGTGCATATCAAACTGCTGACTAGAGAAGTGCAAATGGAAAAGACACCAAGCCTAGGGAAAGGTGTAGAATTTGGGATCAGAGTACTCTGAATCAGAAGACTAGACACTGGCTGGCATATCTCGCATACTTCAATCCCAACATTTGAGCCTAAAGGTATTGGCAGCACTTAAGCAACCAGCCTATTACAGGACTGGCACTCCCACTATTGTGAAGCTGACTTTAGAATTAGCCCAAGATAAGCCTGTTAAGAAAGTCTTAGGGCAAAAAAAAGGAATCCAGTTCATCTGCTTGCAGAGCAAGGAGTCACCCAGAGAGGCCTCATCTCAGTTGCTTTATAATCCCTTCAACTATCAGAGGTGAGATCCTGGCCGTGTCCAAGGCAACACACACCTGATATACATACAGGTTCCTCCATGTTACATTTTCTGCATATGATACCTTGCCAGGGATTTCCAGTTCTAGAAATGCCATACTTTTTTTCTAACAGTAAGTGAAGTACCTCAGAGTGTCAAAGCTAGGCTGAAGAGGCAGCTACATGAACATTTTGCAGACATCTTCTTACAGGAAAGGTGAACAGATGCAGGAATTAAATGCCTTGTTTTAGTAGCAAAACTCTTCTGGGAATATTCCTAAATGGTATCAAACACTTAAATGACCTAACTTCTGGCTTTCACAGATGACTTTGTCCTGGACAAATATTGGATGAGAACAGGGTGGGGCATCAGGGGAAATGTTTCATATCCTAAGACTATTCTTGTCCAGCTTCTTTCTGTCTTCATGCTAGTATGTTCCAGCCTAATGTTGCTTGCTCAGAAATAGCACAGCTGGCCAGTTAGCTCCGATATTTGGTGAGAAGGGAATGGGGAAGTGTACTGTGTGCTGTTAGGGCACAGTCACACTGATCACAACCGTGTATATCTAAGCCCTGAGAGTCAATCCAGGCTTGTTCTGGCACAGCTGGATGATAAGAACATTTAAGGTGCCTGGAAATACACTATTATTTCTAACCTGGTGAGGTCCAAGCAGCAGCCATGGAGGAACAGGGACACAAACTGTCTGTGAAAATCAACAAATTATTTAGATGGCACTTCCAATGCCAAGACACTAGAGATGGCCAGGGAATATGTCTCTCAAAATAACACTCAGGCAGCTTTAACTGGGGCAGAAGCACATCTGGTTCATTACAAGGTTCCCTTCATTGCTATTTCCAGAGTTTTGTACGTGACTACCCTAATTTACCCTGTTCCTTTGCCTATGAGGCTTTTTGAAGGGAGGAGGAGGGAGGAGAAAGGTAGTTTGCAACTAAGCAGATCACAGTGTTCTATTTTTAAATCTTTTCTTATAGCATCCAACCCATTAGGGTGCTGAGTGGAATTTTTGGACACTTAAAAATATGTGTGTGCATGTGAGTATGTGTATGAGTGCATGTGATATGTGTGTGTATATATATGTGTGTATAGTGAAATTAATTAACCTTAGTCAAGAAGGTGAGAAAAGAAGTGAAAGAGAAGAACATGGAAGTATTTTATTTTGATTGCAGTAAACCAGCTTTTGTTTGGATTTAAACAGTTTCCAAAATGTAACAGCTCCATTATTTTTTATTTTCCTGTTTTCTCAAGATTCCTTCTCTACACTCCCTCTAGTGTTCTTAAATTCACTTGCATTTACTCACCCCTGCTGTATTCATTTAGTATTTCACACAACATTAAATTGTTCGTTTTCCTTTAGCCTTTCATTAACCTACAGGAGAATCACTGGAAGTTAGACTAACTTTTCTGAATATTTTTCTTCCTGCAATGATTGAAGAAATACAGATTAACAGATGAGAGAGTAAAATGTAAAATTAATTCTGAAACAGCATTTTGTATTTTGTTGGTAAGTAAAGGGGAGTACTCAGTGTTGAGAAAGGTGGAAGATTTTGTTTGCAAAGGACAAGGAGGAGAGTTTCACTAAAACACCACTTACATGGATCTCTTCCTGCTGCTCTCTCTAGAGAATACACAAACTCCCTTCAACATATACACACATTGATTACTTCAAGCATAAAAAGGCAAGTGAATAAGAACTAGGTTCTCCTAGGCATCACCCCATTTCATGGGATGCCCTGAAGGGACAGAGATAACAGGTAGTTTTTGTTTATCATCTCATCCGTATGTTTCAATAAAAGAAAGAACAAAGAGGAGACTGGATTAATATGATCTTTAAAAAAAAGAAACAGAGATAAGTGAATTCCCTCCAAAGCAATATTTCCAAGCAACTTTTTGTTTCTCCTTCCTAACTGCAGTTTTAGTATTTATTTTACATTACCCATGGCCACAACTGAAGAATAGAAAAGACCTAAGCAAATGTGAAAATGAAGCAGAACTCTATTCCCAGGGTGGGGTTTTTTCATAGAATATTTTTGCATTGATTTAAAACTAAACCTTCTAGAAGCATTACAGACTCAAAACACAACAAACAAAACCCCAAATATCAAAGTGAAGCTTATGAGATTCCCTCACATTGCCCCATCTTAATGAGAGTAAAAATTTAAAACAAAAAGAAACAAACAGCTTCGCCATAGCCACCTGTAATCTTCTATTCATTATATTGAATACTTGGCATTACTTGTACAAAACGACAGATATTTGCTATAAACTCTTGTTCTATGGATAATATACAAACCAAAATATTTTAATTGGATCAAAAGAAACATAATAAGAAAAATAGAAAAAAGCTATTTCAGACCAACCCGTGAAAATGAACCACCATTATCTGCAAATCTGATGATTTACCACAAATGATACAGAAGTGTCGTGAGTGCTCAGTCACTGCGTAACAGAAAGTTCTGCTTCAACTCTAATGTTTCACAAGGATGTCAAATCAAAATTGAACATTTATGACAATCTTGTTAACATATCATCCATTGAATCTACTTTAAAAGGCAGAATCTTCTCATTATTCTTCCCCAAGACATCAGTTGTCGCCTAGATGTTGACCCACCTTTATATACTAAAAATACAGATTCTTGTCAGTCTATGCTTTATATGAATGTATTTATCAACACAATTTAAAAAATGTAGAAAAAATGGTTACTCAATCTAATCAATGCCCATTTTTGATTAATAAAAGAAATGTACATTTGGAGGTCATAAATTTAAACATTATGCTGTTACTCCTGTTTCATTATTTTCTATGTAATTCACGATGTATAAATATCTCCTAAAGTTCAATAATCTTGAATTATTTACTTGTAACATAAAGATATCAAGTCCTGATTCTTACACTGAATCGGCACATTCCAGCAACAGAAATCAGATGCACAATTCATGTTTCTACCACAACAGTTTTGCTCCTAATTCTTCATTATATGCAGTAAGCCTACATTAAATGCTTTATCATGCAGACTTACAGTGCTGTCAATATATGCTTCAGTCCATACTACGTCATGCTCTTGGTCAATAACCTTTGGTCGGCTAAGAACATGGAGATATTCCATGACATTCTCTTGAACATCAGCTAAGGTAGAGATCTGAGTAAAAAACCCTGTGAAAACACACAATTCCAAGTTATAAACCAGACAGAACAAATCAAGGAAGACTGCAACAGGAGTATGATGTGGTTTATGTCTGTCATGTTTTCTGTTTTTTTATTTCCAAAGAAGAAATGCAAAAAAGGAAGAAGCTCTTAAGAAGCAGCCTCAAGTAGTAATAATTGGTAAAAACAGAAGTCTGTGAAACTTTTGACCAATCTTGAAGGACTGGGTTCCTAATATTGCTATGAACAACCGCACTGCACATCCTAAACTCTCTATTTCCAGAAAACTTTTGTTGTTTAATGGTAAAGAAGTTTGGTTGTGGGTCTTTTGTTGTTGTTGTTATGGAGGTTTTTTCCCCCTTTTTTTTTTTTAAATGCTGCATATTTTAAAAGCTAGAACTGGTCTTAACTTTGTTCTACAATGTCTCGTCCAGTTTGTCCAGTTTCAGGAAACATTACAGATTAGAACTACAGCAGTTGCATATACTCTAAAATGTTCATCTTTATAGAATGTGACTAAACATCAGATAATAGCAATATGTTATTTACAAATGTCACAGAAAATGTAGACTACAATTAGAATTGCTTGGCTTAGTGATCACAGTTTTGTTAATCTTTTAAAACATCTCTTACAACCTGACAGCATTGAGAACAGCAGAGGCCACAGCTATTTGAGCTGTCACCACTTCCTTTTCAGTGCTTAGATGTCAAGTATCTTTATACATCACAAACTTGGCATCTGAAGCCTACATCATGCAAGGGTGACGAAGGACTGACATATTTCAAGGCTATAGTTTCATTAGGCCTTATTTAAATGCATTGCTTCCCCTTCATATACTTTTCTTTAATGAGAAAAGACCAATATGGGATTTTCATGAAAGAGGCCTTGCTACCATTTTAGTCTTTTGACAAGATCACAAAGTCTGTGGAGCTAGAATATTAAGCTTCAGCAGAAAACATGGCAGCTGCAAAAAACTTTTGAGCTGTGTTTATGGTAGACAGGGCCAATTTTGGCAAGATTGCAAGGATGCTCTGTAGTCTGAACATTAGAACTTTCTGATTCAATACACCCGACAATAGTTCATGCAGTACAAAACTGATGTTTCTACATACATTTCATCTATGTATGAATTAAGACACAATGTAAGAACAGACTTTATAGCAGAGATCTATAAAATGAAATGAGTCATAGTAGTAGCTTAATGCATATTTTCATCTTAAGAAAAAGCAGAGGTGGGGGGGTTGAAAAGCATTCTATTATACTATGATCTCAGATATTCCTAGTATAGTATCCACACTGCTCAAATATTCAATATTTTGCTTAAAGAATTTTATTTATTTGATATTTTATTTTCTTCTGTTGAGTCCGGTATTGTGTGAGGATGTTAACTGACTAATACATATACTATCAAGGTTTAACACTTGCTTCAAAACAGGGCTATTTTTTGTCTAAGGTTCTGAAAGCTTTTTCAGCCACAGAGTAAAATGATTGACATAAGTTTAATTAGGAAATCTGTACTTGAGAAAGCAGAATTCTATGTATATGATGAAAAAAAGGAAAATTATAGTACACTTTCATGAATTATTGATTGGAACACTTATGGGAAAAAGCAATGTGTATATTACTCTTTCTGATATGCTGCCTGCTCAGATTTTGGGACTGCTGAGTCTCCCAAGCCAAAGTATGGGTTTTTCCCTCCTGTGAATAATAAGAGACACTTCACTATCTGGTCCTCTTAACTTGGTGTCAATGTCAATACACAGTCAAAATATGACTATTTGCCAATATGAGCTATTCACACAGACAACCTCATAAACTATATATATACACATGTATGTATGCATATATACACACTGTGGTGTATAATGCTTTTAATCAAGGATTCAAAATACTTCAGAACTGTATGGATCACTCATTTTACTGGTGACCTACATTTTCCTAAAGCAGTTCAGAGTGCCTGAATTTTGGTATGTCTCATTTCAGAAAGATTAAAAGAGAACCAATATTCAGAGGCCATATTCAGCACTGTTCACATGTTTCAAGTTACCTACTCAAAAGCACACTCAGAAATTCAGAAGAATTAAACAGAACCACAAATAGACTGACCAGCCTTTTGCCTTTCTTCCTTCATCTCAGACTAGTGTACAATGGCTATAAGTGAGAACTAAGACACTAAAAGGAAAGAGCACACAAACTCTACTCCTTTCTCTGTAGGAGATTTAAAGCAGGGGACCCTCCACATATGCTGATCTCTCCTTTTCTCCTTTTACCAAACACATACTTTCAGTTGTCTCCATGGACAAGTTTTCAGTTATCCTTAAAGAGCAGACTTAGTCACTGTTTTGTTTCAGTGTTTTCTGTGCAATCTTACATCACCACTCCAATACTATTTGTTGCGTTGAGCTCCCGTACTTTTCAGTGCATGTTATGCCAGTACTTGCACTTCTCTTACAACAGTGTGCAAAATTACAGGTGGAGCAGAAATCTGCATGCACTGAGTAGTGTATAGTGAACAATAGGACAACACCTACACTTAAAAAATTAATACATATATGAGTATATTAAATGAGCCCTGAAAAGTCAGAAGAGACTAATTACTTGAAGAAAATCAAGCAGTATTTTCTTACCCATACAGGTTGAAAACATAATTAATTAACACTTTTTAATGTCAGACTTCATTAAAATCAAAACCTTAAAGACTCATTTAAGAAGCTCCTAGATGTCTATGCCTGGGAAATTCTTTAATCACAGCCTATAAATTACCTTTGAGATAACAAATACCTTGCTGTAAAATGAGCATGTGTTTTGATTGCCTCCTAAAATGTTTTTATGTCAGTTTTTCAAGTGAAAAAATTTAGCTACTCAAACAAAAAAAACCCACAACCAAAAACCGACCAAACAGAAACCAGAACCCAATCTCACATACATCACTGTTGTGCCATACAAGTTTACGCATGTTACAAGACACTGATCGTGATGAATCTTTTCTTTTCCTTCATTTAGAAGAGATCCATCTGGACCAGGTACAGCCAACATGAGCAGAGACACCTTCCTGAGCACTTATTTGTAACTGTTCTTCATATGGATGTGTATTACATTAGGTATTTCTCTTTGAAACATTTCTGAGAATGCATGTTGTCATATCACAACTTACACAGAACTCTCCAGGCAGCATGCTACAGACAAAGTATTTATTTCTTGTAGCACTTGCAAACCATCTCTCTAAACTGCACAACAGGGAAACCATGTTTTAGCCTAATTTCCTAAGACTAAAAAAGATAGTGAGTCTGAATCAATTTCATATTAACTTAGCAAAGAAATAAAGGTCTCAAAGCTAAATGAAAATTTGTGATGAGATTGAAGGAAGTGACACTGAGCATCCTATTTGGAAGCAGCCAGACGGTAAATCAGCACATGTATAGTGGCCTGTGTGTAGTTGCAGGCCAGCCATGCAGTGCTTCTTGCCCAGTATGATAGCTAAAGAAGTCAAGATTAGCAAGTGGAAAAAAAAGGAAGAAAAAAATCCTATTTTTTTAATCAAATCTGTGTTTCACAGATTTATTCATATATCAGGCTGCAACAGATGAGAAGTTGAAAGAGTGTGTTAGAGACTTTATTCCTTTTAACCAGGTTGCTTCAAATAACTCAGTTTAGTGAAAGGTAAAAAATGCTGCTAAAGATATGTAAAAGACAAGACTTAGATGAAGATGGTGTCATACAACACAACCATATGGATTCTCTCTAGGATTTTTATAATTTGATCTCAGGGCTGGGTTTCATTTGTAATTTCTGGGAAGAGTTCCTTTCTTGCATTGAAGATTTTGTCTGTTTAATCCTTATAAATATGGTTTGTGCTTTTGTAGCTCACATTAGAAAAATCTGCAATGAATTTACCATTTCCATAACTCATGTAATATGAACAGTTACCTGTCTTCTGTGAATTTATGGTTCATCTATTTATTCTGTTTCTACAAAAAGATGTTTTCCTTAAATTTTAGCTTTCTTTACAACATAAGTGAAAGGAATTGCAAAAGCTACATGAATGATTTTTCCCATATTTTTAATGCTTGTTCTAATATTTACCTTTCGATCTTTTCCTAATGGGAAAATTCTATCAAAAGTTACTATATTATAACTAGGGACAGCATTAGGTAACATTCTCTTGGTTCATTTTCACTGTATATTTAGACTTTTTTGATGATTCATGTGTTTGTAGCTATGTGTAGCAAATGCCAAACCTCACAAGAATTAGCTTCCTACACTGCTAAATTTATCTCTCTCATCTAGAGATCAGAGGTACCCAAGGATTTAAAAACCTTACTCTTCATACAGCAAGGTTCAATCATCAGATAAAGACATGCTCTGAAGTTCTTGAGCATAGCTGCTGAGGCCATGTAAGCAATAGCAGCAAACCTATGCTTAAATTTTTGCATTCTAGCATTTGCTTCTCAGCTCCCTGGCGTGTGAATTATGCCACCTTAGAGCCTCTTACAGTCAGCAGTACTTTTTTTTTCCTTCCCAGCAGGAAAAAATTCATGAAGGAAATGGGCAATATTTGGTAATGACAAGCGTGAGATATGTATAATAGCGTGGTTAAAGACAGACACTTACGCTCTGCAAGTGGACTGCCTTTCCATATTACGCAGTCCTTGCAATTGTTTTGAATGGCTTATTTTTCTATAAAATGTCCACCATTAGACTCATAACTTTTCAAAATGCCTCCAATGGATTTTTACATGGAGTGCAGTACTTTTAGTTTTCTGGACACTGTGCAAAATAGATGCGATATTCTTGCAACTAATAAAATATCAGAATTGAAAAATCCTCTTTGGGTAGGAGGGAATTCATTGTTTCACTGCAGCTGTAAAACTCCCATTGAGAATACCCCCCCCCACACACACACCTAAGAGGCCTCTCAAGCAGGTGAAGGGTGTCTGTAACTGGCTGCCTGCCACCCCCCAGAGCCACCAGCACTTGAGGTGCTGGGGTCACGCTAATAATGGGAATGGATGTGACGGGGGCTTCCTGTGTGCGGCTCTCCTCTGCTAATACAATAGTCTATAAACTGCTACAGCTGGGGCACAATTTGCCTCAGGGCTGATCTGTCCTCTGCTGGCAGTTAGAGAGCTGCTATCAGACCTCTGATACGCAAAGCATTTTCCTCTACGTTGCTTTTTCAGCCTCTGCTCCTTTGTACTGATGAATCCCCTCCTTTGTCCATTTTACAATATGCCAACAACAGTGATGACAAAAATTAAAAAAAAAAAAAAATTGAAACAGAGGCTGTCAAAGTACTAATGCAATAGAGAATTTTACTGGGGAAAAAAAAAATGTTTAATCCTGGCTGTTTTCTTAGTAACATATTAACTCCCCTCTTTATCTTCACAGCTTTCTGCTGGAAGTGACTGCTGAGGGAACAGTAGTGCCTGCTTACTTTGAAGTCTGGCACATGCACACTAAGCATGAGGAAACTTTTACCTTTGTTCACTTCAGCATCTTAGTAAATCTTTATTCTTTTCCTTTATGTGCACTTGCTTATGATATAGAAGAGTAAATCACTGCAAATTTCACAAACCACTCTAGAGGGACTTTGGGGTTCTTGAATGTTTTAATGTATTTAAAATGGTTTGATGTTTTGCTTCATTAAGCCAACTCCCTCTAGATATGCCCTACTTATACGTAAAAATGTAACAAAAAAACATGCTTGGGTTTTTTCAAGGTTTCACCATGAGAATCTAGAAGCTAAAGAAGTTTTGCAAGGTGGTATGAATTTCCCCTGTGACCCATTTTGAAGGAAAGGACTGCTGTCCACAGTCCAGTCAACTGGAAACCCTGCAAACAGCCTTCATCTATGTTGTGCTTCCAAGGGGAAAATCACTGCAAGGAAAATTGATTTTAGGGTCATTGACCCTCAGTGACAACAACATACTTTGGCCCACCCATGCAAGTAGTAAACTGCAGTCCAGCCATTCAGCCAATCTTTAGACCAGCTTTACTGCACTCCTCATCTGCTTGGCCATAATCTCTCATTTCACTAAAAGAAAATGGACGAGCTGTAGCTGAAAATTGTAAGAAAAAGATCTAAATCCATACTGTCTGATGTAAGGACTTATGCTGTTTCCAGTTGCGATTTTCAAAGCTACAAACAAGTATTTAATTACTGATTAGAGTTAGAATATTTTTTGCACTGTAAGCTATCAGAGAGCAGGTATTGTAACTATTACACCGAGGGAAAACATTTATAGAAGAAAGAGTCATTAAGCTATTTAGTTGATTCATATGAGTAAGATTCCAACTCAAAGCAACATGGCTCTGAAAAGAACAAAGTAGTCCTGAAGAATGACAAAGGTGACCACTTTTCCCCCTCTGGGAATAAGGAAGACATGGACCAGATGATCTGCTAAGGCAGTCTCTATTGCCTGGTCCTAATTTCTGAGTTGCTGTACTTAGATCTTTATGAATTTGTAGAGCTGAGCTAAAAAGCTAGAAGATTTTGTTGATTAAATTGTCTTCAAAAAGATGCTTCAAAGGATTCTTATACTATTATTTAAACTAAATTATGGTGTAATATTAGCTGATTAAGACAAGACTTCAAACTGAGTAATTTCCATCAGCTGGACATAACAGTAGTTAAAGAAATAATGACTAAATGGATAGCACCTGATGCAATTCATCATAATGTAATGTGGCACAATTGGGAAAAAAGGAACATTTTTTTTTTTTTTCCATGAGGAAAGGAAAACATGAAGATTAATTAGGGGCTTGGGGGGGGGGGGTTCTGAATCATTCTTACTTATATTAGTCAATCTTGTTACTGTAGCATCTCAGTATCTTACATGTTTTAATACTCCTTCCTTTAAGAATATAAAACTGGTTTTTCAGTTACACTGTCAATTCCTCAAGGGACAGATGTCTGGTGTTTTACATACCGTGCCTAACTCAACAGGACTTGTACCCAGTGTTCTTAGGAACCAAACTAACTCTGACTGAGTAATAATAGCTATAATAGAAAAAATGCTTTGAAATTATAGGTTTTTCTCCAAACAAAAAGTTAAGATCACATATTTTAAGAAAAAAAAAAAACATTTCAAATTGGTTTTTTGCTTTTAAATTGTATGCTACAAGATAAACAAATCTTTTCCTTTCCTGGAAAAAAAAACAACCAACCCATCCTCTCTGATTAGCTGTCAGTGAGACCACATCCATAGAAGGGTCAGATATGCAGTAAGGCTCGGTAATAGGGTTTTGTAAACAGGGCTTTCACAGTTGAAGGTTAACTAACCTTTGTTAGCACAGGCCATCCACTTCAGGTTATCAGCAAAAGCAGCTTCTCTTCCAATCAGATAGGTAAAAATACGAACCTGAAAGTAGAATGCAAAAGATCAAGTCAATTAATACTACATTTGAAACTTATACAGTGGAACTTCAGATACAGATGTGTAATTCATATGGATAGACCCTTTTTAAGAAAGTATTACTGGTTAAACAGCACAGTGGGTTAAAAAAAAAAATCTCTGCCAGTGATGCCTTCATGAGAAAACATGGCTTCTGTTCTATGTAACAGAATGGCTAATCTCTTTGATCTCATATTGGGAATAGCACCTGACAGCTTCAGCTAAAGCCCATATTCTGCCCACTGTAGCCCTTCCCATGCTAAGGCTTATGCCTCTCATTCCACGTGCCTAAACTTCCACAACCATTTTTCCCATTCCATAATGATTTGTCCAGGCAAAAGAGGCCAAGTGCATACAGGGTCATATTAGCAAGATGAATACAAAGTGATTGTTCCCCTCCCCCTCCACTGTACGGCCACATCTGTAGTAATGGGCTCAGTTTTGGATTCCCCCCTACAAGACAGGCACTGACATACTGGAAAAGACAGACTCTTCTTGAAGGTGGGCTCTAAGAGAACAACACAGCAAGGGAAAAAAGTTAGAAGGTCCTAAACAATTCTGATTTAAGGAAAAATATTTTTATCATGAGGGGGATAAAATATTAGAAAACATTGACCAGAGATGCTGCAGAAATCTATGTCCAAGGAGATATTCAAAATCTGACAAGTTCCTGCTGGCTGCTCTAACTTCACCTGCTCTGAGCAGGGGGTTGGACAAGATGATCTTCAGAGGTCCCTTCCAATCTAAATGATTCTATGATATTGGCAATATTTTACAGAAGACATGAAAAACTTTACTGATTTTCTAATGAAGTAACTTGTTCTACATTTTGCGGATTTTGAAGATAAACCAAATAGATTATGTTAGGACTGGAAATTGACAATTTGTAGTTGCAAACATGGTGCTATCATTATGTATGACAAGAAAGAAAATTATGAACTCCATATCTGTAACACTAAAAATTGTAACCAAACCCCAAATCAGGTCCTTTTATTTTTTTATCAGTATACTTAATAGAATCATCATTATCCAAACTTTTTTACAGAAACTCTGTTATCATTAAAAAGCTGTACACAACAAAATATGCTCCAGAACATTTTATTCAATAGCTAATTGGGTCTCGCATTCACAAAACAGACACACTTAAATTATACAGAAAGCTAATTACACAGAAAGAAATGCCACGATGTAAGAAGTTTATGAAGACCTCTAATTTAATTCATTTGCAATTAAAAAATAGAAGAATTGTGTTTCCTAGTTTTTTCAATTAGCACTTCTTTCTCCCAGTGAGACAAATTATTTGTAGAGTATACCAACTTTATATTAAGTTCCCATCGGTTTTTTAATAGAGTAAGTTTTAAAATGTCTTTGAAAGTTTCCCTCTTTACTGTTCATTGTGATACTATATTCCCCCACTGCCTTTTTGTCCATTTTCTTAATGGCCAGATCCTGTTTCTAGGCATACATAGGGTTTTGCATTATCATCATGCCTAGAGACCAGACTTCAATCACAAAACTTTTCCCAGTCTTCCAAACATAAAATGTACATAGAACTCAATCATGATTTATGTAATTTGATTTATATAATTTTAAAAGTATACACACAGATTGTGTAATATTGTTAATTAGTTTGAATCAAACAGTATGCATAATCCAACTCTAAAGAACACAGCATTAAACAAAAAAAGGTAATTCTATGCTTTGTTGATGGCTACAAAAAGCATTAATAAAGAAAATCTTTATTCTCTAAACATGCATGAAAGGGCACAGTGAGATTTATATCCTCAAAATACAGCATAAATCACTGTCACAGTTTATCTTCCTAAAATGATGCTCGAATATAGTGTATGATGAGACTGAATACATCTGAGAGATTTATATTTAATGATCTGCTTTAATCTATACAGAATCAAACTACACTGTGTTCCTAATAAAAGGAAACCAGCCTTATCTAAAAGGATAACCAGTAAGCATGATAATAGGCATAGGCAGAAAACTAACTGTGTTAAACCTATAAAACATAAAATTTCTACAAATCCGTATCATACATCATCATGAGGAATGGGCTGCCTCTGTGATACTGTTGCAAGGACTTTAACGGTTTTCTCTGAGTACATTTTATGTATATAGTTTACTTGGTATTTGCAGTTTCACTAAAAAATATTTTAAGGATCATAAAAAATACTGATAATTGCTTGGTGTTACTTGTAAAAATAAAAGCTACAAAGTAGAGAGCTAGCACTGAAGATGAGTGATCAGTTTATTAACTGCTGCTTTCCTTCTCTCTCCCAATGAGTTGTGTATTTTCTCTATGCACTCTTCACTGTGTGTGTTATATAAATGATGTTTACCAGTGTCAACATGAAGTATAAAATCTTTTATAAAATGAAATACGAGGCAAACGATACTTTTAAAATACCATTTCTGTATTGCTCATTACTTAATAGAATTACTTATTATTCATAGTAGCTTACTAAGAAAATAACCATGTAAGGTTACAGAAGGGCATTTTAGTTAAAAATAATGCCACAGATACATTAAAGTTTTACTTTTACATTGACCTTAAAGATAGGTATTATGAATATTGTTTAATACTCTGTTCAGAATAATGAGAAAAATCCTCAAAATCAGCTCTGATGGTAAACAATTCTGACTGTAGCTCTACTTCTAAAAGTTTCATTTGATCAGTTCATTGAACCCACCAGTGTAAACTTAATTCACTGTGAGCTTGCAGTGGGAAACACTCACGGGTGCCTAAACCATTCACTGCAGAAGTAATTTTGCAAAAAAAAAAAAATGCTTGCCATATTATTTTCTGCTTTCAGAGGCCACAGCAATGACTTAGGTAATAAATGATTAGAATTGATACTTGCCTGAATAAGTCTACATTCTAAATCCCATTCTTCAAAACAAACTCAAAGCTACATGCCGTGTGTACTAGTTTTACTCTTCTGGATAGGTATGTTATGTAATAATTCTAGATGTGCTGGTACCATCCATGGTATAATACCAATAAACAGGGACAAAGTTACTGTGGTCATATACCTGTTTTATGCATCTACATAAAAATATAACTAAGTCAATATTATAGAAGTACTACATTAACTTAGCAGGATAAGTTCAAGTCACTTTAACTTCTGCCTGTGGACAAGACCTATGCAGTGATGGGCTATGTATGCTGCAAAACAGGACACACTGAAATTTTCATTGTAAATTGACTAGACAAAATGATTGCATGAAATGTCTATTTTATTCAAACAATCCAGATATAGCACTGATATTGTATAGTCTACTGATACATATAGTACTGAGGCATATGATTGAAATCTCTATAACATAATAGATGAGGAAGTATAAAGTGTGTCTCACTCTGTGGTTTGTATTCCACCTTAAAGAAAATAAACCAATAGAAACTATGAACTTTAGTAAGCATATACATACATATGCACTGATACACCTATATCGGTATCTTATGGTACAACACTTAATTTAGGACACTAAAAATTCTTTCAAATCCATATGACGAGAACATTTTAGTCAAGGCAGACTGAATAAATTCAAAGTTGCTATGGGCCAGTCCCCAAAGATCCAGTAACAACATTTATACAGTCTACATGTGCTCTGGCTAACTGAGTATAAGGCAAATGAGAAAAACATCTTTCAATATCCAAGTGCTGTGGGTGAATCAAGAGATCATTTTCATCTGAGAAGGAATATGCATCAGAGGGTATAAGTACCACTCGGGCAAAAAACATATGACAGAGAGGGAACCCTTCAGTTCTGGATAATTTTGAAAGCTTTGTAAGATACCTGAGAGAGATACCTAAGTCAAAATATTTTCGATGTCTGACCTGTAAAATATGATATGAACTATCATGAACTGTTAGCTGTGGGGAAAGGAAATAGTCTCAGGCAGAAGCACTAGTTTTAAATTGTTATATCCTATCTACAAAACTGATTGTTGTAGATGTTGCCAGATTCACTGAATGCAAAGCAAAGCTTACTCCAATAGCAAAACTTTAATCTTTGGAACTCTATTTGCTATTCCTGCAGAGTATGTAGCTCCTACAGATGTGCCATAGACTATTTTTTTAAACCAGCATTCACAGAAAATTGAGTGAGAGCTCCTCAGCAACATTATAGAAACTGAAAGGACAGTGAAACTAGAATCTTTATCAGAGCTTGTGACTTTCTCACTTCATATTTTTCTACATTTTTCTAAAGCGGGTGTTGAATGGCAAAGAATGCCATTTGAGATTGATGTATTTTAATCATCTTTAAAACAGCAGCTGTAGAAACCTCCCATATATTGCCTTGTTATTATGTCTCATTCCTGACCTAGAAGGATCACCTCTGGGAAAGAGCACTCCATTCAGCTACTATTCTTACCGAAAGATTGCTGCATAAGCTGAAATGATTCTGAACTGTAGAATCATGTTCATAAGAAGCAACAGACTAATTTCAACAGTGCATTTTATGATGGTCAGCTTCTACGTGCAAGACTGCAGATCCTGGTCCAAACCACTAGTCCACAGTGAGCTAGTGAGAAGTAGTACAACATGTCAACAGTTGTCACAAGTTGTGTTGGTCACTACTCCCATGTACACAGCAGAATTAAATGTTAAGGCATTGAACCACCAAGCTCAGTAGTTCAGACAAACCTGAACACAAATCTTATACTAAGTAAAATGCTTAAATCGACAGTAGATATTTAACTGCATATATTATCCTTATTTTTATCTTGCTTTTCCTCTGGTTTTCCAGTCTCTGTTTTACGTTCTTGTTGCCTTACCTAGACACAGATGATGGTTTGCTCTCTATTCTTTATTGCACCCCCTCAAATTTTGAAAAATAAGAGAGCACTGTTAATAAGTTTCTTGCTTTTACAGCTAGGGAATATTCTGAAGTTTGAACCTTTAAACTCTGGACAGACGGCTTATATAAAATCTCACAGATGCATACACTCAAACATTAGTGAGGAAACCTAAGAATGATGATTTAAATGACAGATATTCAGTGCTAACCACTTCATCTGAAATATCCCCTTAACAGTTTCATCCATTATGCATAGACTAATCTGCAGTCCCTGAACTGTCCTCACCTCTGAAACTTCATTTAACTAGAAACATAGCGAAGAGAATAGGGACCTTCTTCTATCTATGTTAAGCAAGACGAGTCAATCTGCAAGATTCTTCTATGTGAAGTCATATCTTCATGCCAAACAGCTGGTAAAATAGCATTTCCAGAAACTTAAAATACAGTGTGGGAGGAAAAACGGGACTTCTGCTTGCAGCTGACAGTGCAGACCTCTGTTTGCAGCTGCAAACTATTTCATGGACACCTTCAGCAAAATAGTCTTTCCTTTCTGGCTCAGCAAGAAATAAAAATAGTCCTGTGGCAAGAGCTATGGAATTTAAGTTATAAGTGGGATATAAGGATGAAATTCAAGTTCCCATAGTTATAAGTTATGGTGGTCCAGGAATGCCCCAGCTAGTCTCTGCATAGATGAGCAAATGGACTGATTGGGAACAATGGATCAACATAAGACTAAGTTATTGCCTCAACACCTAAGCAGCCTCGCCACAAAGAATGTGCTTAATTGTTATAGGAGCTCTCAAGGTAGGAATTTGGGACAGTTCTGGATGTTTTCCCAGGTAACTCATGCTATGGCTAGACCACCTGATAGGCACTATTTGTATACTTCAAAGTGTTCATTAGCTACTTGGTTGGAGAATCTGGCCATCCCAGAGGCTTCAGGGAATTCCTTGCTGTAGGAACTGACCAAACCTTATAGAGAGAAGATACTTGCATAGTATCATAGCAGAAAGCCTGAGAAACAGTCACATAGCATAGTCTCTTGAACAGACTTAGGAAATGTTTCATACATCATTTAAGACAATAAATAGCAATGAATTTTTCCTGTACTGGAGTAGTGATATACAACCACAGACCAGCTGGAAATAAAGATTCAGCAGAAGAGCAGTTCAGAACATCTTGCCCAATACAGCTGAAGACACTGTTGCAAGGACCCTTATCACCTAGATGGCTTGTGAGCATCCTGTTCAAGATACTTGATTCCCCACTTGAGTGTTACCCTATCCAAAGGCCCCCCCCAAATGGTTTAACGTCGTGGTCTTTGCAATCATCTCAATGGTGCACTGTTCAAGCATTTCAATTTTCATTTGATCAACAGCTAACAAAATGACAGTAGGAGCAGATGAGACCAGAGCTGGTCTAGATTTTATTTACTTGCTGTAATTCAAGATTCACAAAAGAAATTCTCTAATTGCCTGCATTTTGTGAACCTAATAATGAAAAGGGCTGCCATTTATTTACGTGTCTTGCACTTGTTAATAGAAATTTTTAGAAAGAAAAATCACTGGTCTCCCTGAATATATTTTAACCCGTGTTGCATACCGTCATCTGAAAAGTGAAGATGGGCATCCAGGAAAAAGAAGACTCATTTTTGTATTGATATTTCTTTTCCTACTCTGCCTGAACATATTCATGTGTTATCTGAAAGGCACTGAATATTTACACAGGTTAGTATATTAAAAAAAAACCAAAACACTGAAGTGTTTTTTTATATTTGATTAAAAGCAGAGCAGAATGATTAATAATTTTAATGAAGACCTGATGCCACTCCTCTAAATACAACCCCAGAGCTACATTCTCAAAGTCTGTTGCTATCAAAAAGCAAAGTTCTAGTTCACTCTCTAAGTATGACTAAGAGAGCGCATGGGAAGAATACAGGGAAACTTAACAGAGCTTAAGGTGAAAAGAAAAATGTTCATTTTGAAATTCTCATATACACCCCTTCCAGGCAGATCCATTTTCTATTAGTTTTTCTATTAGGGAGGTTCCCTGTTCTTTGAAAGTCTACCAAGAGGTAAAAAAAATAAAATGGAGGAAAAAAAGTTAACTTTATAAACTGTAATTTTTGGTGGCAGAATTGACAGTTACATCACATTCTGATTTGCCAGGGTTAACTTTGGATTCTATTCTTTTGCTGTTTCAGGTCTATGTTATAAATTACTTGTCACTTCAAACCAGCTTCTCTTTCTGTTGATCATGAATTTTTCATGCTTCATTTCTTCTTACCCTTTGTTATAGTGGAAATATTTTTAAAATTAGTTACCCAGGATAAATCTATAAACTCTTCATCTTTTAAGCCTCAGTAACTGGTTTCTCTTCTTTGGGGTCCTGTTGCTTTATAATTTTCTGATGTCTTTTTTAGGTTCAAACTCCGAAAATAAGTAACCTCAACTTACTTCCAAATTTAGAAAAAAGCTTGAGGTTTTATTTATACTTCCACTGCTTCCCTCCCAACATTACACTGTGCCTACTGCCACTTCAAGATGGGCCTTCAATATCCCTCCTACTCCTCTCTCTCCAGCATCCTTCTGTACAGCTCTACCTCAGATGACACCAAAGGGGAAAAGGGGAAATTGATGCTGCAGTTGGTCCCTGTGTTAAGGAGATGGCATTACCCCACCACACTTTCCTGTGAGGAACAGGCTGTCTGGATGCAGTCATAAAGGTTTTTGAGTCATATTGGATCCATTCATCAAGATCAGTAAGATTCACATTCAAAAAATCTGAACAGGCCACAGGTCTTTGCACAAGCAACCTTTCCAAACTGGAAAAGGGAAAAATGTTGAGTTTGTTAAATGTATTGATTTTTGAGTTGTGTTATAGCTTCTAACTTTAACCTACACGTACACAAAGCAATCAGAAAATAATAAACGAATTCCAGGTGTACTCCAGTGTATCTGGTTGTTGCAAAGGGCATAACATACCAGGCAATGAACAGGCATGGAAAAAGAGCAGTAGAAATACAAGTTCAATCTAGAAACTTCCACCTTATCTCTGAATGTCTTTGTAGCTTTTTTAGTTTTAGTACTTTTTTTATTATGAAGTGGTGAAAAAATGAGTTAAGGATCCATTTGCATTGATAAGTTAGCAGGAAATTCCATGAAGACAATGCTTTAGATGAGCACACAAAATTCTACTGATGAGGGCCACAAAGCCCTGTGATACAATGCAAGATAGCACTATTGCAATGTCTCCTACCCTGTTAGAGACCTTTACCCTGTAAGGTGCTGAAAGACTCAACTTATGCTGCACTCAGTGCAAGGAAGCCATGAAATTGAAGCCATTACCCTCATGAAATTGAATCCTTAAACATTAAATTACTCAGTAAAAGGTTCCTCATTGTTAATTTTTCTCCTGTAGTACTTAAAATACCTCTTTTGGAAAAGTTTGCTTTTATACATTTCCTCATGTTTTCTCCTTCCTGCAATTGTACACTGTACCCAGACAATTTTATAACAGTGTTTTCTTATTATAGTGATATCTGAAATACTGTGCATTGTATCCTAAATACTGATGGGACAGTTAATGGAAACAAACCCCAAATAATTAATAGGTCTATTTAACTGGAAAACAAGATGTAGTAAGCAAAAACAGTCTGGGGATCATCAAGCAGCTGAGCCCTGTTTTCCCAAACATCCGCATCCCCAACAGCTCTTTGTATAGACCTATCTCAGAAAATAAGTGCAGGAAAAAAGGAAATTGATGCTGCAGTTAATCCCTTGTAGTCAGGGGACAGCACTACAACGTCACACTTGCCTGCAAGGAGCATTTCTAGATCCACCCTCTAGGTCTAGGGCTTCTGAGGGTCCCTTTTAGAAAATTCAAACAAGCTACGTGTTTTACAGGAGGCATCAAGTGAGGATATTTCTTCTAGCACTGAAAATGCATTGACATCTTTTGCTGATTTACAGAAAATTGTAATACAACTCAAGGTTTACGAAGAATAATTTCCCACTGTCAAAATTCACCCAATACATTAGGGATATTGTTAGAAGAAGATGATGAGATTATGCTATTTTACACTGTGCAAGGACAGAGCAAGTGATGAGAAAGTGTCCAACATCATATTAGCACAAGGCTTATTGCTTCCCTAAAGGAGTTTGATGGTTGACATGATTCTGAAAGGAACAAGACATCTCAGGCCTTTTACATGGGACACAAGTTCTAGCCACTTTCTACATCCTGCATTATTGGTCACAGAGAACTGAGCGAGATCAGTTCCCTCGCAGGGAGATGAGCTTCAAATGGTACAGCAAGAGCTCATCACTAAAGAATTATATGTAAAGATTTGGCAGAGAAAATAGGTTGTATTAACTAATCATTTAAGAGTTGGCATTTAAGGGCAAAATAAACAAAAAAACCCCACGAAATAGGTGTAAGAAGCATCTAATACTTTCAAGCTTATCTTTCCTACTTAGCGTGCAGCATGTATTAATGATGTTAAATAAGCAACCAATAATGTACAAAGTGTGACACAACAGTATATACCTTGAATATACTAAATTCTTCTTAGTAGTTAATTCAGCAAAGAACATTTTCACAGCTTTTGAGAATATTAAACTTTTGGGCTGAGACCATGTCTAGAAAATGGCATCCCAGAGACTCCTTTTCAAAAAGTTATGGTTACTTGTAAATAAAAAACAGAAACCAAAACCAAAACTGAGATTGCCGAAAACCAACTTGTTACCTTCACTGTAACTTTTACTTTCAGCACAAGCTATAACATTTCTCCCACCTTTACAAATTACTTTGAGACCAACAGTTTAATTGTGTTATAAATATTTCAGATATACCTATACAGTGGCAATAAAATCTTTATACAGCACTTTCAAATATTGTGTATATACTATACAATTTATACTGAAGAACTATTTTAGAAATATTTACTGAGTTTTAGGAAATTTTATTCTACTTTTTATATCTTTCCACTGGTAAAGCCAGCAATGGTACAATGAGTTCAACTATATCGGGTATAGAGGGAGAGGAAAAAATTAACTCACACTTTTATAACTTTCAAAAATTACCTGACATCAGTTTTCTATCATAATAGTGTTACTATTTCAAAGTAAAATATGATACTATTTATTGGAGCTAGGAACAAGTTCTGTGCTCTCATCTGAAAAGCTAAAGAGATTTTTGTTTGCAGTCCTGATATGCAAGGTTCCTGATCAGTCATTATGAACCATTAACAGCCAAGCCTACATAAACTACTTAAGGATAATGCAACTACACCTATTATTGTCATTCTTCAAAATGCTGGCGGAGTTGCTGAAATGTACAACAGGTATTTTCTTCTTTAAATGCAAAATAGCAGCCTAAACAAATTAATTTCTCTGAATGGAGAGGAGGCGAACGGATTAGAGCAGAAACCATGACATAACCAACTTTCTTAGATCTAACTGAAGCTTCTGTGGAAAAAGCAGGCTCATACAATTACTGCTACCACACTACTTAGCTTTCTTGTATACCAACTAATATTTTTTGCAAGAATCCATGAGAACAGCTCAAAATCAGACTAAATTCTAAGTAACCAAATACTGCCAATGTCTCTACTTCTGTTATTACATAGTTCCAGGATGTAACATAGAACAATGGTAGCTCATTTGCAGCATACTTCACTGTGTATGGTGCAGACACAGATTAGAGGATGACATAATGGCTAAAGCACTGGCCTTTCCCCCTTGGGATTTTGTCCAGCCTGCAGTCCTATCAGATAATGGGTTTGGCAATCTCCACTAGTCTCCTTTTGGACACTAATCCCCACTACAGAATCTCTATAATTCATCATATAATTTAATACACCTGGCAACCTTACCACCAGTTCATTCTTTTGTTACGTAATGGCCCAAAGTGAAGTCAAGGGTGGTTAATGCTCTGACAACCAGCTATTATCTCCCGTAACAGCTGATTTTGAGGGGATTATTGCAGTCATAAAACCATTTCATAAAAAATGGCAACTGGGAAAGCAGTGAAACAAAATAAGGTGATATTTAGAAGTTTTATCACTGATTTTCTACCAATCTGTAATGGAGTTTCTAGCATCCAAAAAATGCCGGAGAGGAAACTTGAGATTAAAGGTACAGATCACGAGCCAAGAATCTGAGGCCTGAACAAGTTTATGGCCAGAAAAGTTTGACAATTTTGAGGTTACAGACACTTTTTTGTCTTTTTTTTCTGTCAAATAGACAGTATATTTCGTCTTCACTTTGTCTCAATTATTAGTTCACCTCTTCCCTTTATCAGCATTCTTCCCTTTTCACTTTGAAGTATTTCACCATTGTTATTACTTCAGGTTTAGATCCACAGCCTTGTTCACAAATTAACAAGGGGCTTCACTGCTATCAGGACCAATTGCTGAGGGTATAAGTGAGCCTCCAGGCAAGACAAAGGGGACCTGTACACGCTTTATGGGATAAGTTTCAGCTCACTGAAACTGTGGGAAAGGTTAGGAGGAAGATGAGCAGTTGAGACTCCCACCTAAACTACAATGGTGTTAACATACGAGCAAACAGAATAGTACCAAGGTACTCAGTCAAACAAATTAGCGTGCACAATTCTCACTGGAAATAAGAATCAGTTCTACAAATTTGTAAGAAGGCTTTAACAATTTCACCACCTAAAATCTAACTGAATGTAATTGTCTGAGCACTAAATTCTGTTACCCAAGGCAAAGTGATTTGGTAGACTTTGAACTACAGAAGGTAAATTGAAAAAGATGCAAGGTCCTTCTGGGCGCTCTGCTAGGTCCACCCAGCTACATGTGTTTATATAGTATAGAATAGTAACATTAGATGGATGCTATATATTTAATTAGCAAAATTGTTTCATAGAATAAATTTGTCACAATGAAAAAAAATATCAGTAAAACAAAGTAAAAAAAATTTGAACCATAGCCACTCCTGCTCTGACGTGAGGCATTACAAAAAATGTCCCATTGAATGTTTGGTTCTGTACAAATGAGTTTTTATACTAACTTCAGTAGCAATAGGTTCAAGTTCTAGAAATCCAACCAGCAACAGGAAGAGTTTTATAATGTAGAAGAGAAAACTGTAGTGAGGTCTACTCACAGAATGCAAAGAATTTTGCAAATTACAAGCATAATAGAATAAAACTGAAGGCTTTATTTACATGAACAGGAAGAAAGTTTGTGTATGAAATTTTAAGATTACCTTACTAATTCATTGAAACCAAAAATCAGCCAAATCAAAAGCTGCAAATGCACATACTGCTCTGATGGAACAGCAGACCCACTGTTTAGCAAACTCTGGTAGGAATGTGTGTTTATTATCGGACTTCCTGTGAGTAGAAGCACTACAATTACTTTAAGAAAATCTTTCTGAAAATGCTGAGTTAGTGGATGGAAAAATAAATGAGATTTTACATAAAAACTGTTTGCTATGCTGAAAAACATTTAATCCTTCAGACACTGTGTATATACACCATGAATTGTTTGAACCATCAAAGTGTTACAGCAAGGACATTAAATAGACATCATATTCCTTTATCTTGACATTTCAACCAACTGAAGGCAATTGCTGCTCAGACTGTCACAGTATACCAGTCAGTATTAAAATTACTATACAGCCTTTAAGTTTATCTTTGCTTAAAAATTAAATTTAGTTCTACTTTATCTTCTGTGTAGACCTACAGCATCCATGTGTTCTCACAGTTAAGTCAAGTCAAACTAAATATTTAACACACTCTTCTAATTAGCTACAAACTATTACCTGATTTAAGTCTGTAAATGCATGTGAAAAGACTCTGGAGGCCTAACGTTAACCTTCTCCACTGTTATTGAGAGAAATTACAGGCTCTAATTAGACTCTTTAAACTGCAAAGAAATAGAATTTTCATAACCAGCTTATTAAAAAATGAAGGCCCCCTTGGGACAGGGCAAATTGCTTCTACCCTGATCCCTTATCCTTGTACAACACCATACAGAAGACTCATGTTGTCTGACTTACACAGCTCATATTTCTCCCAAATTAATGAGCACTCAAATTATTCCAGCTGCCCCCCTTGGCACAGGGAAAAATTGAAAATCCGTGGCTGCCAAGTGACGTGTATAACCCAGCTGCTAAATAAAATGTGCTTAAGGGGACACAGCTGTTGAGGTGCCTATTTACATTAAAATAAGTCCATGGATACAGAACAAATGCCTAAAGACAGCAAACAGTGTATAACACTTTGTTTAACCCTTTCATTAGACCAGGTCACAAAAATTTGCAGCATCATTTATAGGCTAGACATAAAAGCATGGCCTTTTCACCTTATAATTTAGTTGTTCTAGTTTGTCTAATCTTGGAAACTTTCTGACTTTCTTTTGCAGAACTGGAAAATTCAGAGGAATCACATTAAATAGTACAGTTAATATGTCAGAAAGGGCAGTTGATTTTTCAAAATAACTCTGCTTGGGAAAAATACAGAAAATTGAACTCCATTCCCTGTTCTCCAAACGTGTGCAGTGTCATGATAAGCATTATCTTTGAGACAGCAGGACTTCTGAAAATGATACTTGCAGAAGATTCACACAGACTTGTAGAGTCAGACCAAAAGGAGACTATTACATTTTTGTGCCTTAACCTATACAGGCTGCCAACTCATTTCCACATGAAATTGAGGATACCAGGTATTATCTTTAAAATGCTAAATAGTATAGGAACTCTATTCCATATGAGTTAACTGTCTTCTAAACAACTTCATGATACTGTGATTCATAGACCACATTTTTTAAATGTTTTATAAAACATGATTTTAATCCAACTGACTTGAAAAATACCATGTCAGTTGCAGCGCCACTGAAATAATTAGGGGCCAATACAATGTTCTCTTTACTAATAAGGAATACTTGGCCAAAGGACACCTTAGATCTAGCACCAAAATCCAGTTTCAAATTCTCAGAGTCAACAAAGTTAGCTTTATTCAGTAAGAACGTATGAGGTCCAAGCCATAAGAAAGTGTGTATGCAAGCTAACTCTAACAAGAAGTGTACAGGAACCAGCAGATAACGTAGAGAAGATTAAAGTAGTCAATGGCTTATTTATTTTAGCCTTCACCAGAAAGTTTAACTTGAGTAGTCACTATGACACACGTATTTTTAACTATGGGATAAGGAGCTGAGGTCATATTTGGAAAAGAATGGTAGACAAATAAGATGTGTTTAAATCAATGAAGTCTCATAAAATTTCCAAAAAAGTATTCAAGAAAATAATCAAATGAATCTTTAAACCATTAGTTAATACTTTTGAAGATCTGTGGGCAGCAAAGGAAGTGACAAAGGCAGGAAACTGGAAACATACTTTTAAATATTTTTAAATTTTATTTTCAAAACGAAGAAAAAGGAAAAAACCTGTAGAACTACTTCCTAGGTTTTACTACCCAGAAAGACATTAGCAAAAGTGATGAAACCATCGATTCACAACCACATGCGACATAATAACATGGAAACAAATAGCCAATGTCAATCTAAGAACCATTCTGTCAAATCAATTTGTTTTCCTTTTGTGACATGTATCTGTTGTACTACATAGGCAAAAAGAGGAAGAGAAAACTATTTTGGTTAAATTCTGTAAGTATTTTTAGGAGAAGTATGGTCATCCACACCTATCTATCACAGGCAGCATATCATCCATGAGCGCTTCCAATTGGGACTGACAGAAAAATAAGCCACAGCATGTTATCTGCTCAGTGATGTTGTCTACCTCTAAGGACTGCTAGCCTAATGAAATGAGCATAAAGTGAATGCACTTTTCAGACAGCTGTGCTCTCAAAGTGTGTTTATTATTGTCATATTAGGAAGACAATTTGGTGGAGGGGGGAATGATCTGGGCTGGATCGAGTGCAATTTAATAATTTAATTCAGGATTTTTCCATGTTTCAGCTGGGATAGAGTTAATTTTTTTCCTAGTAGCTGGCACAGGGCTGTGTTTTGGACTTAGTAGGAGAAGAATATTGATTACACATGGATGTTTTAGTTGTGGCTGAGCAGTGCTTACACTGGTCAGGGACTTTCAGCTTCCTATGCTCTGGCAGGTGCAGGAGTAGCTGGGAGGGGGCACAGCCAGGACAGCTGACTCCAACTGGCCACAGGGCTATTCCGTACCATACGATGTCATATGTCATGCTCAGTACATAAACTGGGGGAGCTGGCTGGGGGGCAGCAATTGCTGCTCAGGGACCGTCTGGGCATCAGTCAGCAGGTGGTGAGTAACTGCATTGTGCATCACTTCCTTTGTATATTAGTATTATTATTATTAATACTAATACTATTCTTATTATTACTACTCATCCCATGAGTTTTCTCACTTTTACTCTTCCGATTCTCTCCCCACCCCACCAGGGGTGGAGTGAGCAAGCAGTGGGTGGGGCTAAGTTGCCTGCTGGGGTTAAACCATGATGAGGATTTAGATGGCTGACTAAAGAGAAGACTTAAAAATTTTTCAAATGACATGAAGCTGGAAGTGTCACCAAGCACTTTGCAACACAGAATTAGATTTCAAAATATTTCTGAGCAAGAGAAACAGTCTGAAATGAACAGGATTAAATTCAGTTCAAATAAGTACATAATTAGGAGGGAACGTTCTAATGCATTGACAAAAGATGAGGAAAATATTAGTAGACCACCAGAAAAAGATCTAGATTTTAGAAAGAACCGCAAATTCATTGTGGGTTAGCAATGTCAAACTACTGAAATAAAAGCAAATTTCAAACACTTGCTGCATGTGGGTGAAAGAAATGGCAATACATACTTGACATGAATGCAAGATAAAGGAGATGGTTATTCAGCTCTATCTGTGAAAAAGAAAAATGGAAATAAGCTTTAGCTAGACTTTGTGTTCACCATGGGGCCTGAGACTGTTAGAAATGTCTGTGATAAAGTAGGAAACCTGCATGCCCCTAAGAACTTTCTTTACTTCTCATTTGCTATCCTAACTAATTTTATAAGTGCTGTAAATTAGTATGTCATCCGACAGTAAGACACATTTCACATAAGCCTACATACATTGTAACATAACGGTCATCCTAGTTAATTAAACATTAAATACAAAAACCAGGTTTGCTTCATCATAATTGTTAATTCCTTTCTGACTGCATCCTGAACAAGTAATTTAATTATTTTACCTGTGGCTGATTCCAGGTATTGTGGTTACTGAGCTAGATCTGTATGTCTTCCTATTAACCCTTCTACAATATTGACAAAACTTTGGGAGTTTTTACCTGTCAGTTTGAATTCATTCATGTTCCAACACTTGTTAAATATCAACAAGAGCAGTTGAGGTGTTTGGAAAGAACTATTTTGACTATTTTAAACCTGGTATTAGAAAGAATTAAGAATGAGGAGCAGACCTTCTTTGGACACTAAATACGAAAAACAGCTTAGGGAGGTCCATCCTTAGAGTTCAGAACTACAGTGAGTTGCTTTTTTTTTTTTTAACGTGACTCTCAAATATGCTCTAAGTTCTGTAGTTAATTATAAAAACATGCTCTGTTTGCTCTCTCCGTTTTCACTGCTGGTTTTGCAGTGTCCAAACCATATAAAAGTATGCAGTGATATCACCATATGTATCATGGACAAGAAAAACAGATGAATACTCTATAAACACTCTTTGCTCTTAGAACATGTAGCCTAAACAAAGGGCTTCCTCCTCCTTTTAGAGAAACATGGTAAGAATGAGAACTGGGAAACAAAATGAGGACATTGAGCATCAGTACACTTACATTTGACATTAAGAAATACAGGAAAGTTAAGTTAGTGGTAAAAAATGGGGAACTCCAAAGTTAAGAGATAAAAATAATTAATTTTGCTGAAGGAGTTTTGACACCGAGCAACTGATTTCTTAAGAAACTTCCTGACACGCTGCATCACAGTATGCATTTTTCCTTGTGGCAATTTTTTCAGAAAATAATTGAATCTATTCAAAGAGCACCTTTTCTGGCTTTTTACTACCTCCATCACTATGCCAATTACAAGATCTAAAATCAGATCACTAATTCAGAACTCTAGGATCTTTTTAACACATAGAGTTGTTTTAAATACCTAAAAACCTCCTAAACCTTCAGTAATTTTTAATACAGTTGCTTGATGCTGCCTTTGGGGCTTGAACACAAATAAAACCCATTTTACCCAGAAGTAGAATGATAAACACTTGTATAGAGACAATATTTTCAGAAAGTGACTGTCCGTTCAGCACGTAACAATACCCAGTACACAGGGTAGTAATACATTTGTCTGTGAGGGGTGATTTCATAATGCAGCTAGACCAGAAGACAGCCTGAATTCAGGTCTGTGTTTCAAAGAGAGATCAGATGCAGAAGAGATGCGGTACTCCCACTTGATAGTTTCCCTACATGGCAACACATTGCAGGAAATAGCACCCTCTTCACCAGCGTGCAGAAGGGAAGTAAAATCTTACAATTCTCAGGAAACAGTGAATTGCCGTGTATGCTAATATCACTCCTACATTGCAGAGTAACATCAGCTAATGATGGAGGACATACTACTGAATTACAAATAAGCTGAATAAATACCCAGGCATATCACATCTTGCACAATTTCCTTAATTAAGTGAATTTCAGCTGACCATTACAGATGAGCCAGAACAAACCACCTACAATTCTGTTGTCTCCAGAGAAATCATGAGTGCCTTTTTGGAGAGACAGATGTCTGTAGATCACAAATTTGTCCCTAGGATCAATTATCTTGAGTTAAGGATAAAATAAGTGCTTAGCATTTAGTACCACTGCAATCATATAAAAAGGATACTTTAGAAATAAAAAAGGAGATAAACAATAAAGAAATTGAACAGTGAAAGAAGAGACTATTGGAGTAGGGAAGTAAAGACAAAAGAACAAAGTAAATGCCCTCAGTGTCAAATAGAAGACAAGAGAAGCAAGAATGAAAGAAGGTTGGAAGAAAAGACAAAGACAACAGTAAAGAAGAAAATAGCTTACAATGGAAGACAGAACTTTTGAGAATTGTAAAGGACAGAGTTTGCCCAGCAGAGCAAAACAAGTTTTCAGAAAACAGGGAGTTTAACAAACTGCCCTGAAAACTAGACATTGAGAGCTCTTAGTGTCATGAAATAGAATAAACATCCTTTATGCAAAGTCAGGCAACACAGGGACAAAGTACCCAAATGAGACACAAAGGGAAGGTAATAACAATAATAAACATTAGGAAGTCAAGATATCAGCCTAACATTCTATCTGATGATCTAGCAAAAGGAAATATATGACTGCATATAAAATGAGAGCAAGAAGACAACAGAGAATGCAAAAATACAGAATGAAGAGAAAACATGCACGTGCAAGTTCTCTCTGTAAGAAGTATGCGTAGGGAAAGGGAAATCTAATGTGCAACAAATTAAGACAGAGATTTTATTCAACCTTTTAAGGAGACAGCCAAAAGAGAAAAAGGGGTTATTCAATCAAAGGCAGAAGAAGTAGGTTAATTAAGCTAGACAACATTTGACACATGGAATTAAATCCCTGCCCAGCTGAGCCTGAGGGCCCAGCAGTAGGGACAGCTGTCACAGAGGGAGGGCACAGTCCCCAGGACCAATGCTTCACTCCTACTAGGGAGACAAGAAACGCAGGTGGGTACCAGAGGAAAAGGAATGGCCAGCTGGGGGCAATGAAACTCCAGGAATCCTGGCTGATGCCAGAGGGCAAGAAAAACAAATGTAGCTCTGCTGAAATTGCTTGCTTAACTGTCCATCATCCCCTTCCTATCCTTGTGTCGAACTGCACAGTTCCTTTGGGTTAGCCACTGCCTTCCTCTCCACAGGAAAAACATTTGTCTGTATTATTTCTTCTCACCATCATGTGCAGCCATCTAAGGACCATTATATTTAAACACTGATCTGAAATAAAGATACACGTGAACTGAAACACAACATCTATTCCTGAATAAATCCATGAGTGGACACTTAATTCAGAGTACACATGTTGATGTTCTTACCAGTTTAATCTGTTTGGAAGATACAAGGAATACCTGCATGTGGAGTTCAGAAATACTCATTCAGATTCTTAATAGATGCTTCTCTATATTGCCCTGCATGGGGTATAACATATGGTGCTCTCTGTGCTACATAGACATGAGATATATTTGTATAATCCTGCATATGTCCACTGGAGGGAAGAGAAGAGAAAGGAAGAGGAAGCCCTGGACAGAAAAGAACCTTTATAGTTTGTAAAGTTTACTCTGATATCAGCCATACTGTTAAAGTGAAGCACACAATTATGTTACTATTATAGTCACTGAAATTAGAATTTGGTTTCCCAGATTTTACTAAAAAACTCATTTTCATTTAATCAAAGTAAAAAAAAAAAAAAGGTTCACCTGAAGATTATCCACTTTAACAAAACTTTTTATTTCTTTAAACTACATACAAGGGTTCCACGATGCTGAAATCCAATAAATGAGATGCAGATACAGTGTTTTTCTGAAGTATATGTATGAATACATATACAGCTAGCTCTAGTTCAGAAATCTCACAGAAGAATAAATACAACCTTCAAACAACAGTTCATTCATCTTAAGCAAACAGCATGCAGACTCTATCATCTCTTGGTTTACAGCTGTCAACTTGGATGCTTTAGATTTCATTCTCAGATCAGCCCAATGGCCCTATAGATACAGTTTAGAATGGACATGAACCACCCTCCCCCCTATTCAGGCAACACCTACTGCAAATACAATCTACACACCGATCTGCAAGCACATTCCATAACTTTATTTTCCTTTAAAGCTATTTATGAGCTTTTACTCCCAAATGCCTTCTCCTCTGAACTTCATCTTTCAGTGATATTTGATGTATATTTTATTCACTGCCAGACATTTTCTTTTTTAAGCTGAGGTATGTTCCCAGAACTATGCAATTTCCCATAATAGCATATTTCCTTAAGTAACCTTTTTCTGAAAGCAGAGTGATAAATTGTACCAGTTTTATTTTAAAGCATCACTACAAGTAGATAGCTTATACAAATGTAAAACACAATTCAAAGTATTCCTTAGACAAGGAGATGTACAGAAGGTCTCTGAACATCCAGAAAATATTAGTACTTCAGATGTGGGGAGCTGCACATGGATTTCTAAGTGCTCTTTCTTTTATTTGGTCTCACCTATTGTGCATATGGAGCCATTAGCCTCAGCCAACTCAGTCTCTCCTCACCCAGCCAGTGCTATTGATTATCTGGGCCACTGTCAGAGGGAGATTAGGATAAGGCTGACAGTTAGCTGGCTGATGTTGGATCAGGAGAAAATTCAAATGATGCCAGTATACTTGAAGGAAGGAGTCAGCTTATATACTGAAAACAAAACCTTCCCTCTTTATGCAGCATGTATTCCTACCATTTGTTACGCACATTACTAACACAGGAGCTGCACCAGATCCCCCAGCTGCTCTGGAACCAACAGCTGAGCCCAAGAAAGCTTTCTACGTGGGCAACTGGCCAGGGAATTGCAATCATTTATTTCAGATGTCATCCTTTCAATGATCAGTCTTTTTCTCAAAATTAGGCTATGGCAGCATATTCCACATAGAGACATATCTTGAGTCAATTCAGAAATACAAGACAGTAGAGAATATAATTTCTACATTAACTTCAAGATGAAGGTTGAATCTATCAAACCCAAATAATTTGAACAATGTCTATTTGAGAGTCTCCTCTGGATTACTCTCCTTGTAAAAGTATTGAAGCTGCCATGTCCTTAATTTAAAAGAGGATGGCATTAGAGCATTTTCCATTAGAACCTCTTTATTTGGGGACAGGTTCCACCATCTGCCTGAAATTGTCCAGAACCAATGACCTTCATAAAAACATAACACAAGAGCCATCGTTTTACAGAGACTTGGAGCAAAGCAAGTTCCTCAACAAACACACATAGACCAAGAGAGTTTGTTGTTCCACTGGTAACTTAATATTGGTTTAGCTATTTTATGCAAGGATGCTCAAGGCATTTTACCATTACCTATATAATAAAAAAGTAATACATTTATAGAAGGCCCAATAATTGGATAGGTGAATTCATTAATATTTTGCCTCAGGAGATACTGGCTGAACTTTTACATCACTCAGGAAACCGACTGTGGCTGCCACCCAGACAATAAAGAATAATGCAGGGATCTGGGATTCAAAGACCTGAAATCCATTACTTTCTTTATTGGTAATGTACAGAAAGCACCTTCACATGCCTGCCTAATATCCTATTTGCAGTCTGACTGCAGCAACTGAAGAGCAAATTTTCCTGTTCAGGACTGTCTTTTCATATGCATCATTACTAACACCTCAGAAAAAACAATATGAAAAAAACAGAATTTGCTTGTATCTACCAGGAACATTTGTGACCATCAGAGCAGCATGTCAGTTCAACATTACAAGAGAGAGATGCGTGACAAGAAGCAGTTAGTGTTATTTATGTCTTACTCCATGATGTCATAGTTCCCCTTTCATGCACACTAAATAAAACCAAAATAATAACTAATGAGATTTAAAAATAACCATTATTTTAAAATTAAGATGCTGAAATTCTTCATGGAACAATTAAAGAACATTACTTCATTTGAAAGGATGTAAGCAAATGACAGCAGCCAAGGACAAAAGCACTTCAGAGTTTGAATTTCAGTCCGATAATTTATGTCCAGGTACTGTTACAGAACTCAGTACTGACCAGTAGACCTATATGTGAACTTGCTACACAAAAATTTAAATTCTCCTGCCAGCTATTTTAAGTAAACAGTCATGGATTGATGTTACTTTCTTACTGAAATTTGTTACAGTACCGATAATTTATGTGGCAAATTTTATTTCCATTGAATCTAATAGAGCCACGTTAGACTTTAAGCTATCTAATAAAGCAGAATTGAACTTACTGTCTAAAGGTATGCATCTTTGGTATTTTTATTCCAGTCTTAGAAAGAAATTTTTTCCTTTTTTTTCCAATTAAATTTTAATCTATCCTGTTATCTCTACTGCTTTGCTTCTGTCCAGTCCATTCTACATAAACTATTACCACTAATTTTACCAACAAGGGAGAACTCTGCATTTACTGTACTCCTTGATTTGGTTGCTGCTTTTGTCAGGAGAGACCATTCTATTCGTCTTTGGTTTTGCTACTGTTTCACCTTCTAAAGCCCTTTTTTTTTTTTTTCCCTGAGGTAATTCTTTCTGTTGGTATTCATGATATTTCTGTCGACGAGCACTCAGTAGGACTACTTATCTACTTAAGTGCTTGCTGTGCTGACCCAGATGGCACAATACAGTACTTCACAAAAATCAGGTTCTAAATAGGAAAATCACAACAGTACAATATGTCTCATACTACAGAACTGGTCAAATGGCCTAAGGTCTTTTAGGAATAAAATTCACAGTGAAAATTACAATACTTAAAAAATATTTTAGATTCCAAAAGAGAACCCAAAGCAAAATTATAAAAAGGGAAACAATACTCATAGCATAAAGCAAAACAAACAATAATTTAAGTGTACATTTTTCATGTCAAATTTCACTTTATATTTTCTGGATTAAAAGCATTGCTACTATTCCAGACAACCAACTTCTTCCATCTAATGGACTGTGCATTATTTCCATATTAAAAATATGGTCTAAAATTTAACTTACCAACATGATTTAATTTAGTAACTCCAGAGCCACTTTACAAACAAAATGTGTAACAGCTGATTTTTACTCCAGGTGTTACTGTTGATAAAACCACCAAAACATGGGAATTGTTTATCTGTAAGGGCTATTCTCTTTCTATAAATAATAAGCCCTTTTAACCTTTAATTTGGTTTAGGAGTTTGGGTATCAGAAAGGTAAAATTGTATTTCTAGTTAAGATTACAGTTCATCCATGACATTTTGCCAAGATTTATTTATTATTTTAAAAGGATTCAAAATGTGTTTGAATAAATCAAACTTAAACTGTGTCTGATCTGAAACTGAAAGAAAAGCTACATCACCACATCTCCTTAGAGTCTATAATTAGCAGGGGAGAAGAATGAATTTTAAATGCTCAACAAATTCAAAAGCTACATGGTTGAAAAGAAATGAATCACTGAAGACCTAGGAGAGACTGTTTCAATGTTGATTCCCCACCAAGAACTCACTGGGTGAATAAAACTTCAGAATCTCTTGTGATTAAAATGTTTAGGTTATGTCTTAACTTACAAACATGCATTTTAAAGCATCCTGTCCTAAAAGATTTAATTGATCTGTCCCCTGTCCAAACAGCAGTCCCCACTTTCTTGTGTACTTTGGCATAGGTTGGGGGTGCTAAAACTGTACCTTTCATGCTCCTCTCCTCAATCAACACATAACCTATTATAAACATGTCAAAGTCCAGCCTGGCAGTTATCCCAAATGCTCCAATCAAAGAGATTTTGTTCAGATTTATCCATTCAGTGTCAGGTTTATTTTTGTTATTTTTTTGGTCATTTTTGTCTTTAGTAGCTGTAGAGACCCCAGAATCAAACAGCTTACTAATCTAAACTTCACAGCCAACTATTTATGAATTTCCATATTATATTAAAACTTCTATGCAAAACTTTGGCTGCACTGAAACAGACTGCATATACCATTTCATTCATAACAGGACAGGCCCTCCAGATATTTCTCATTCTAAGTGGGTACAAAGCAGTTAAATAAAATGAACTTATGCAGACAGAATTGCAAAAAATGTGGAAATTTGGTGGGTTTATTGATCCCTCCATTTAAAAAAGCCAAGATAGGTAGAAGCTCCAGGGCTCTAAGCAGGCTAAATATTGGCCTTAAAACAAGGCAGGAATAGAATTCAGAACATCTAATTTTTGAGCCATGATCTTCAATGCCTTTGATTTCTTCAAGTATACTGCATTTTAAGCATAGAGCAGATTTCATGCATACAGTGTTTGCAAACAAGGACTCACTTGCAAAAATATAGACTACAGTAGACAACATCTGGGACAAGCCAGGGAGCAGAACACATACAAGTGTTTTACATACAGTTTTAAGTTTTTAATGAAAAAAGTTCTTCAAAACAAACTCTCCTGGCAACTCTTACTCGACTTTACAACGCAGATCACAAATATATCACAGGGGAACTTTAATGAGAATTCTCTCTAAAATCTACAGGTTGTGGTTCCTAGCCTCTGAACAAAGTTTATGAAACTAAGTAGATAAATCTCCACAGAATCTTTTGCAGGAAACACAGTTTATTAAAACACAAAGAAAGTTGGGGAACCTTCTGAAAAGTAGAAACTCATTTTCTAGGTGGCAACTACATATATTATGTCAAATAACTATTACAAATAACAACCAACAGCACTGCCTGCTTTGGAGACAGCAGGACAAGGTCTTAATATCTGAATTCATAAACTCAGGCCTGGAATTTTTCCACCACCTACAAATACACTATACAAACCCAAATTCACCACCCAGTCTTCCTATCTGACCATCCAGGAAGTTTTTCAGGGACAGTCTAATGCCATTGAGTTACCACTTTTTGTAGCAAAAATTCGGGGTGCCCCATGAACTTTTAATGCCAAATGGATGTTTTCTAGCACTCACTGCCTGATTTGACAATTCCCATCTGTCCTCAAGGTCACATTGTGCAGATATCATTAGGCAGACAAGGGTATGGAGTGCCTCATGGACAATAATACAGATATGGTAGTAGAGCGATATCAAATTTATCAGAATTATTAGGTACCACCATTGTCATGCTACATGAAGTATCAGCTTAGTGCCCTGCTATATATGCCTGCTACGTACCTGGTACTTGACTCTCTTTCTAAAAGTTAGAAAAAATATTACACGTTCTTTCTTCCAAGAAGCTGCTATTATTTAATGATTCCTGGTGAAAAACAAGCAAATAAAGGACTTAAGATGGCCTCAGATATTCATAGAATCATAGAATGGTTTGGGTTGGAAAGGGCCTTAAAGATCTTCTAGTTCCACCCCCCTGCCATAGTCAGGGACACCTTCCACTAGACCAGGTTGCTCAAAGCCCCATCCAACCTGGCCTTGAACACTTCCAAGGATGAGGCGTCCACAACTTCTCTGGGCAACCTGTTCCAGCATCTCACCACCCTCATAGCGAAGAATTTCTTCCTTATATTTAATTTAAATCTACCCTTTCAGTTTAAAGACATTAGCCCTTGCCCTATCACTACATGCCCTTGTAGAAAGTCCCTGTCCAGCTCTCTTGTAGGGTCCCTTCAGCTACTGGAAGGCTGCTATAAGGTGTTCCTGGAGCCTTCTCTTCTCCAGGCTGAACAACCCCAATTCTCTCAGCCTGTTATAATAGGATAGGTGCTCCATATTCCATATGCTGGGCAACTGGTGAAGCAGAAGATCCCAGATCCTGCATCAGTTTCTGATGCAATCCCCATCCAGAGGGGAATCCTTTGGAGACAGTTCCCAGTGTTTTCATCCCATCATGAGGTCAAAATGCTAGTGAGGCATGGACTAGTGAGAAATTCATAGTCTCCTGACATGCAACTCTTCATCCAAAAGTTTCATTAATGTCACAATATTACTTTAAAAAATGTATTTAATGTGGCAGATTCAAATGGTTTCACCTATCACTATCCTTCAGTCATGAATATGTGATGCCAGATTTGATTTCTAGGTATCCTGAACTCAAATAAAATTCAGGCAGTTTGCGAGGGCAGTAAGGTTATGTGTCAGGTCTTAGGGAGATCTGCTCACAGAAGTGGCAAACTCAAATACAAGTATACAGACAAGGTCACAAATTAAAACGCTTTCACAGAAGTCTCAGAATATTCCCAGCACATAAAGCTGAGCAGATACTTAAGCCTTTTCAGGATCACAGCTGCATCTTGACATAAAACAGAAAGCAATGTGAAAAGAGAAGAGAGTTAAAATGAAAGTTGAAACTACAGCAATTGTACTTGGTTTTGTATTTAATATATGCCTCATAGTGGTTGTTAATAATCATGAGTAATTAATGAACAGTAATTGCATTTCTCTCCAAATTACTTGCTAATTAATTGAATTTACACTGGACATTAATACCTGAACCAATATTGGGTAATGTTCCACTGACTGCAACAATGTAGTAGTATCTCTTAAGATCTATCCTCACCTCATTTTGGATTAGCAAGCCATGATTTTTTAATAACATCCACTCTAAAGAGTTCTTGACTAATATATTTCAGAATAAGGCCTTTAAAGTAAAACATATATGTAAATATTTAATAACTAATTAAGTACAACCAGTAACTAATATGAAGAAAAAAATTTTAAAGACCAAATATGTAAAAGTCACATGAAAGATAAAGAGCCACCAACTTTTTTTTTTTTTTGTAACTCTAGAGAAGAAAGATTTTCAAATAGGCGATAAAAAAGAAAAAGAATGTGGAGGTTGAGGAAAGACTTAGTACCTGCCAGCATGAATCCAATCCACAAATGTAAAAAATTACCTACCTTTAAAGTCTAGAACTCCTTTCGCTACTCTGCAAATCCCCTTCACTGCTTCCTCTTCCCCCATTCACAATGTGACAAAATACTATTTGTTCAATAGACAGCATTTACCTGATGACCATTTACAGATTAAAAAATTAGCAAAACCATTTTGTATGCAATCACAAGAATATTATTTTTAGAAAGTCTCCTGTCTTTTTTATTATCACACAAATCTTCTGTAATTAAAGCTTTTATACAGAGAGGCTCCTGTTCATTAATTTTAGAGAGCCACTAGAAGAATGCTGTTCTCCCTCCACCCTTTATGCACAAAGTTCTTCCAGGATAAAGCTTCCCATCAATGACTGCTAAGAACTAAATCAGGCACTTCCTTCTGCCGTCTAACTCTTTCAAAGTACCAAACATGTAACATAAAGCTTGTGCTCTACATTAGTAGTACACCAGTTAAAAATGTTTGAATTTATTATATGCAGTTTGAGGTATTTGCTTTTCCTCTGCCCTGTGCAAGACTACATTATTCTCATTCATTAGCAAGGGAGCAATGACCCCTGCCAATTTTTCTCTTATTGTGATAGTGTCATTGCCATACACAATATATATATACTTTCTAGATTACAGATGTTTCCAAAGGTTTTCTCCACCAAAAAAGAAATAAACTGTCCAATGGGGCAGCAGACCATAAAATCCCAATCTGGACTACATACAGTTTTCTAAATGATGACAGAAAAACAGAAGCTGGAAATTACATGGTGCAATGTCATAGCACTTAGAGCAGCTAGTGGAAACTATCCAACCGATATCCTGACAGTTAGCATGCTCAGGGCTGCTCAGGGAACGCAATATGCTGACTAGAGAGCATTAAAAGGTATTCCTGCATTGATCATCAAACGTGTGACAGCCTCCTCTCAAGTCTTCCTTGTTAGAGTTTACACTGTTCACTGACATCAACTCAAATTAGACCGAGGCAATGCATAGGAATGGACTGTAAATCAGTTAGAACAGTAACATGCCGCCTGGCTGCAGCAGAGAAAACTTTAGGCCTCGGTTTAAACCACTGCCACACTGCATGCAAAAGTAGTGAGACATATGCCCGCTCTGCGATCCCCCATTACTGCTATAAATAAATAAAATACATAGCCCCTCAAAACTTAAACTTGAAATAAAAATAAATCAAGCTTTGCAGAAAATTCAAAATACTGAAACCTGACAGAAATACACTCTTAAAACCTTTGGGCTCAATCAGATTTACAGCTATAGCTACCCTACGTGCCTTAACAGAAATAAACAGAAAATCACTTGCCCCTCTGTCATCTACCTACTATAGCTACCTTATTCTAAAGTAAAAAGTCAACTTAACAATCAAGAAAGGAAGTAAAACTTCCCCAGAGTATACTTATGCTTCAGGCACATAGAGGGAGTTGCGCATTAACATAAATACTCAAGCACTTTTTAGTCTAGCAAGGTCAATGCACAATAGCAGCAAAGACACTAGTAGGAGCACGAATGCAGAGAATGTGAGTCAACCCCAGGCTCCCCAAGGGATTTGTACCTCCCCACTTAGCTCAACTCTTCAACACCAGCTGCAGCACACGCACAGCTCTGCCAGGGAAAGGCTTTTCACCTGCCCTTAGCCGCCTGCCTGCAGCAGTGCCATTCCTTGCATCCTCACAAAGCACCACAAGTTCTGTCCTAAACATCAAAAATGTCATGGCATGACACAAGGGTTTTAAGCAGCAGCATTGCCACAACAGGGAAGCAACAGATTAAGCCCTGCCTTGTACCAGCAGCAGGAAATGACGCATTTTCTCAGGGCTTAGAGAAGAACTTGCCTTGCTCAGGTAGGACAGCTATCAGTTAAGCAGGGTTCCTCTGTCGCCACAGCTATTACAAAGGAATGGAATAGAATCATAAATCATAGAATGTTTTGGGTGGGAAGGGACCTTTAGAGGTCATCTAGCTCAACCCCCTGCAGTGAGCAGGGACATCTTTAACTGGATCAGGTTGCTCAGAGCCCCGTCCAACCTGGCCTGAAATGTTTCCAGGGATGGGGCCTCCACTATCTCTCTCTGGGCAACCCATTCCAGTGTTTCACCACTCTCATTGTAAAGAATTTCTTCCTTATATCCAAGTCTAAATCTTCCCTGTTTTAGTTCAAGACTATTACCCTTTGTACCTCATGGTTATTCTCTCTGCTCTCTATTTTTGTTGTAGCCACCATAGAAACATCTTTGCGCATATATATGCTTAATCACTTTGTACTTAAGACAGATTGCCAGTGTTAATAGGGTGTCTGTTAGGCTGCAGGGTTCAGGAAACTAAGACCAAAGCCATATAAGTATACAGTTACAAGAAGTTACTTTTAAGTTATGTGTTTACTTAAACAGCTATACTGTCTTCTGGACAGTTTTCTTTGTTCTAGAACTAAAACTGTAGTTATGTTCTCTATTCACCCGTGTTATTGTTGTATGGTCATTACAAATGCAATGTGATCCTGGCTATGTTACCAGTTCATGAATTTTGAACAAATTATTCTACCTCTCTGAAATGCATTTTCCCTATCCATAAACAGGAATAATAAAGTATTCTGAGGACTTCGGATACAAAGCATTCCATAAAAGTGAACTGTTGTTCATTAACATCACCATCATCTGGTCAACTGTTAAAATTTCAAAAGCAATCAAAACATTAAGAAGATGTTTTAGAACTTTTAGAAGATTTATTTTATGAAGTTTATCATAAAAGCCTAGAGTGAAAAACATTTCTATTAAAAATGTATAATATGCACAAAACTTCAGTTGTATTCAGAATATAACTTTAATTGATCCATTCCAGTGCTCTTTTAAAAAAGACGATTTTCTATGTAACATTCAGAATGAAAGAATTTCATTTTAATTCTGACATCCCTATTAAAATTTGAAGCATTTGAATTTTACCATTGATATGCCTCTTACAATATGTTTCTCTTTTAATGAATGTATATATATTAAACAGGCAAAATCAGAAACATGACAAAGAATGATGGTGAGCCAAATAAAACATGTGTTGGTCCTGAATATAATTGTAACATTATGAACTAATTAAGAATAAATATGAATTGAAAAATTCTTTGACAGTGAGCAATGATCCAACTGTTGGACAGCAGAATAGTATTATGCATCCAGAGGCAGTGAAGGGCCTGTCCCTACAACTTTGAGCACCTCCTTCATGAATCTAAACAAATTCAGGATAGTAGAGGAACGGCTCCAACGTGAAACTTCAAACCAGGCTACTGACAAGGATACACTTCTTGTGGCTGGTTGTAAACCTTGGACCCTTTTGCTGCATACAACAATAAAACAAAATCTACTGCAAGAACTAAAAATGCTATTTTAATTTAGGAACAACACAAAGGTATCAGAGAAACAAATCCATATTTTCTGCTACTGTGGAGAGAACTAGAAAAGTTTTGCATTTACTAAATAAAAAGTATTTTGAATATGTATTCAAATTTTTATATATATAAAAATGAGTAAAATATACCATTCAGTCTTGTAAATTACAGTATATTATAGACTTGCAGCCTGTTTTACCAGAACAGTATTCCAGTTAAATGCTTGTGTAACTCAGGTGATTTCTAGCCAGTTACTACTCAGAAAGAATGGACAAGAAATTTTGACAAGCTATGATTTGTCACCTCCCTTGACCATCCTTGTATTCACTACAGTCTGTTCATTTTAAGTAGGATTTCTAAATTACAAAAAAAAAAAGGTGAATTATTGACTTTATTATTACAACTCTGCATGTGCACTGGTGTAGAAAGATGTGTTTCAATTTTCCTTGGTATTTCTCTTCAGTAAATACTTTTTGCCAGCTACCTCATCTTTTCCTCTACCTTTCATTCTGAATAATAGGAATTTTCTGTAACTAACACATTTTCTTTTCTTTAAAAATGTTTCTCATGTGAAGATGGATTTATATTTTTAAATCATGAATTTCCTACAGCTACTGTAACTTTTGTTTGTGCATGTTCAAAACCTAGAATGAGGGTGGGGAACATTATCACACTGAACATCAGATTCCTCTAAGCAGAATCCTCAACATATTACCAGAAGGGCTGGGGATTCTTAACCCACTTTTTACCAGCAAACATAGCAACAAAATGTGCAGAAAGATTATGAAAACAGATACATTCTGCTGCATTCTATTCTTTTTTTAAGATAGCCATTCCCTTCAACATCTTCAAAGGCAAGCTGAATTGTGACTCATCCTTAAATCTACCCAACCCCCCAGAAGTCCTGTGTGTCAAAATTTAACTTCTCCCTTAATGAATTTGTAATATAAGAAGCTATTGAAAATAATGCAGATATTCCCTCTGGTGCTTCATTTGTTGAGTTTCTGGTACCTTATTGTTTATTTAGCTTATACCTACCCCAGTCTCCAGTGAGGCTAAAATGTACAGATTGGTAAATTCTCATTTTCAGTAGATGGCAGATCAAAGTTATAGTAATACATTACGGATGTAACTGTTTCTATAGAAATTAAGCAATGAAACATGACAATGTCAAAATAAATGCAATACTACAGGTTATGGAATTCTGATTCAGTACAGCATTGCATGGAAAACTGTGCTATTAAATCTATAGTATTTCATAAATGTTTGCTTGCTTTATCAATGAAGAACTATGATTTGCCAACATAAGAAAATGTTTTTCTCCTATTCACTTAAGCTCAATTTTGTTTCTACTAAGAAAAATTGCAGTTAAGAATATGAAAATACTTGACTCTACAAGTTTGGTGCTACAACTTCAGACAATTTAAGAAAATACCACCCCTACTCCCCCTTCTTGTCCTCCAACAGCAGTTCCACTATCTTCTACAATGTCACTTGAACAAACTGAGAAGAGCTCTCATATATTCAAAATTAATTGGCCCAAGCATCTTTATTCTTAGGAATGCATGAAAAATTAGTAAAGTCTGTGCTATTTCTGGTTTTGAAATCAAGAGTAAACGCATGCATGCACGCGTGCACACACAAACTATTTTAGGAGGTACTCAAGACAATAGGTGAAAGGCATCATTTGTGCTGCAAAGCTAGCCATTTAAATTCTATGCCAGGTGACTGTTGCTCATTAGTGAAAGCTGGTAATGACAAATGTTCACTATGATCCTCTACAAAACTTATTTTGGACTGAAAACTCTTCTTAAATTTTACATGTGGTCACAAAAATAACATCAGAAAAATTCCCCCTTCAATAAAATATATCTAATTGTTTCAAGTCAGAAAATCTGGGAATTTTTTTAAAAGTTTTCTATTTTCCTTGGCTTTTCAAATCTCAATTCAAATTAGTAGCATAAGACAAGGTACATACTCAGGTCTTCAGATGCTGCTGACACACAAACAATGGTGCTTAGGTATGGTTGTGCAAAGGTAGAATTAATCCTTGCTGTTTCTAAAATAAGTCCCTAGACTCAAATCAGAGTGCCATAAAGGAAAAATGTAGACTGGGTATGTTCATAAATATACATTTATGGAACCAAAAACTTTGACATTGATGGTTGCAACATAGGATTGTACTGCTTGTATTTTTCCCACAACAACTAAGGCCAGTTTTCTCTGCTATTGCCAAAAAGAGGAAGAGAGGTGTAAGAAAATCTCTTTCAATTCTCTGACACCCTGACGCTCTGCTGACTGCGAGACAAGTGTAAATATGCAAAGGAGATCTTCCTAGAAGAACTACAAATGTGTGCTGCTCTATAAAGTAAGTCCTTTACACATTATCAATCCTTTACCTGCTCAGAGTTCTTTAAAAATAGCACCTAATTATTAACAAATACTAACTAGAAATTATTAACAATTACTAACTAGCAATTTCTAACAAATTCCTACAAATAGTAACAGCAATGGCCAGCTAATGCTATTTTCTTTAAATAATTTTCTAGTTTTAGCTTTTCTATCAGGACTAAATGAAGTCTGGCCATCGTAAAATGGAGAAAAGACAGAAGGGAACTATTTTAATCTGCTGGCACTGATAATATTACTGTTGCAAAACCTCATGCTTGTTAAGACGTGTATGAAAAGGAGCTGTACTCTCTCATACTCCTCTCGCCAAACTCAAAACTTTACATGGTCTCCTCCTATTTTTTTTTTTTTTCTGCTCATTCTGTGTTTCACTTGGAAAGCAACATGAACATTTTCAAGCGTCACTTTTGCCATCTTGGACTCAGTGCAGTGGCAGTCCCCAGAGCCCAACCAGGGGGATACAGTGCACCGATTTTTAGAGAAACACACACGTGTCCAAATAAAAATAAAAGCCCCTTTCTTAATGCATCTTCCTCTAGGTTTCTTGCTTTTTCTCCTGTTAATACTGCACAGATGTGACAGCTTGAGTGGAATTCCTTCCTGCATCTCTCATAGTCAATAAAGTGATGACTATGTGTTCAATCCTTCTTCCCTTACAGTCATGACGACTCTCTCATTCCCTTTTTTGGATTCTGCTCTCCTCTTCCCATTTCAACACTTCCCTTTCAACTTTTGTATAGCCACTCCAGTCAATTTCTAGCATGTCTAATGGCATGCATATATTTACTATTAATTTTAATACCTAGCCTTCTACACAGTAGAGTGAGATAAACCCTGAGCCAGACCACAAGTCAAAGAAACTTTTAATATTCAAATATATGTGTATTATTAAAACAGCATGTGATGAGGTACAGGATTTTCCTCTATAGTATGATGCTTTTACAAAAGGAATAGAAATATGCTGCTGTCAATTAATACATTATGTTCTAAAAAAATTGTAAAGTATGCAGAAATTCTAAAGTTGCAGAAAATCTAAAGAGTTAAAAATACATCAGTGCCTTAATCCTATGCTATGAAAAGAAAGATTTTTTTTCATTTGACTTACAAGAGAAAGATGGAAGAGTGTTAAGATTTCCCACTCTGAATTAAGAACCACTTTCTAGAGATACCCAGAAGTACACATAGGTGACACTGTGACTCTCAAAACCAACATCCACTGTGTAAAACTCCTGGCACTTTTGAAAATGCCACTAAATACGTATTAGAGGACTAATTGGTCACTGTACAGAACTGTGAATGTGTTAAGCATTCATAGTTCCTAAAGACTATTCTGTGCACCAGCGCAACTGTTCTGCATAGTCCTGCTGGGAAAGGCTGGGCTAACTAGCCAGGGCAGGGTAGCCCACAGTTCCGATAGGTTGGCGGGGAATACTTCTGTCACTAGCATTCTCTTCTGATGCACCAGAGGAAAGTGAGCTTAATTAGGCAAAAGGAATAGGGGTAAGTCAACACTGTGTCACAGCCTTACTTGGTGTACTTTTGGCTTTTGATACATAAATGGACACTGAGATGCCTGAACCACGTTAAAAATCTGATCAAAACTTCAAGCAGCAAGATGCAGCTGTTGACATCTCCATGATATTACAGTGATATCACAAAGCATTCTTCTATAGCTTGGAGTGAAGCTCTGTGTACTCAACAAAAATACACAAAAAATTCTCTTATTTACTTCCCTTCAAGACCCTTCCTTGCACATTGGGAACACACTTCAGGGTTAAGTCTGTGCTCTATATTCAAAAGCAAAGCACTTGCCAAACACAACAGAAATCAGTTCAAAATGTAAGCTCTCTTGCACATCAGTGTAAGACACAGAGTAAGAATCAGCAACCTGTCATCTAATTTCCTAGGCTTCCAGATATGCACTGCATAGCAGCACTCTTACAGAAATGTGCTCAACAGCCATATTTAAGATTCTCACACTGCACAGTGGCACTTTAGCATGCTGACAGCTATAAGTCTGTTACCACTTCTGTATGCATCCTCAGTTCCAAAAACTGAGGAAAATGGAAAGAGTTCGAGGACTTCCCTATTTAGGCAATAAGCCTTACAGATGGAAGATAAAAGATAATGCTCTTATGTGAAGAGATCTAATATAATTCTGATGCTGTATTCATGTGTATTCTTTCACAGCTATATTTGAAACCCCTGGCACTAGTTCCTGCTCTATTTTGTTTTATGACTATGGCTAGTCCCAGTGTTGAATTAAATGTCTGTTTCTCATGGAGGATGTAATCCAAAAGAAATCTGAGCCAGATCACTGATTTATAACAAAAACTGACTAAAGTGCAAGACTTTTTGTGTATAAAACTTCCCCCAAACTTGTATAGTACGAGCGGGTACCACTTAAAAAGAGAAGTACCAACAGAATGCTTTAAGAGGCTTGCTCTCTACAAAGTGCAGTGACTTTACAAACGCTCACCTGAGCTAACAAGAAAAGGAGATGGCAAGTCTCCCCCTTCATTTAATATGAAGTAATCCAATAATGTTTCCAACATATTCTGATGTGGGAAGAGAAATGACAGAACTTGTACACCTGTTATGACAGATACTTTTACATTCTTGAGAGGACCTGCCTTGGCTCCATCCCTGAGTATTTGCACTTCTGTCCCAAGGGAAACATAACCCAATTAAAGGTCACAAAAAAGGAAAGGATAATGAAGTTTATACACTAGCATGATCTTTTTATGTACATACTGCCTTATTTATTGCTCAATTTAATTTTTCACTTTAGCATGCATCACTCATGATGATCACGAAGGTCTATAAACAAAAAGCAAACTAAGCTCATCTGAAAAAAGAAGTCTGGAACAAAAACATTGTTGGCTCTGAAAAAACATGCAAAAGAACAGATTTACAAAAGCACGCTTTATGCATATGTAGGTAACACAAGAGTAATTGTACTTCTATAAATTAAAGTTAAACCAATATTTTAATTAAATAATGTTGAGATGCAGACACAGTCATCTCCCCAACAAATTAAAAAAAAAAAAAAAAGCTTTGTGAGGATTACCCAACAGAAAATCAAATGAAATATGAACATTAACATCTTAATGTGCAAAGTACTTTATTAATAGATTAAATTTTTAAAAAGCTGTTCTAATTAGATGCAGCAGTAAGCCCTCTGATATGCAAGCAGTGCATCTGCCTTAGTGTATTAACTTCTTCTATTAATGTTATTTGAATATATGCTTTGAACTAGAGATTATGAGCATTGATTCTGCAGAAAGCTTTCTTTCAGGAGTATGTTTCTAGTTTCCTATTTTTGTATAATGGTAATTGCCAAGGAAGCTTTTCTAGCTGAATACTACAGTACAAGACATGCATCTTCCTTTTTATTCCAGGTGGTTTTGCTCTATTGATCAAGTAACTTATCCAAGAAACCCTACACCTACCTGAGGTCATGTTCAAATGAAAGCTCAGAGAATACATGGCTAGTCAGAAACTGGAAAGAAAGGACTTTGATGCTTTTGGAAATTTGGTAAAGTAGGGCTGTAGGATCAAAACATAAAATAGCAGGCCGTGCAGCATAGCAAATCTAGCAAGCCTAACACCTAAAACACCTACAAATAGCGGGTGGACCTGATGATGTAAACTTGTCTTGACCAGAGGTAAAGATGACTTTTATGCATCACATCTTTTTGGTACCTCATCATGTAAAAGCAGTTTTCAGTATTAAGAAGCACTTTGAACAAGATCTTGTGGTGTGGCTTTCCCGAGCTGGCAGTCAGCTTCCATCTGCTGCCCACATGCACTAGCATCTTCACATTGTTTTGGCTGCTGGTCACAGCCCATCTTTAAAAAAAATAAATCAAAGCACACTGCAATTCAGTTGAATTCTGCCCCCATCCACACAATTCCATCATCAGTACTTCAAAGAAAGAATAAGACAGGGGACACACATTGTCTTTGCAATAGGAGCACAATCTTTCACTGCAAAAGAGATTCTGCTTTTTTGCCTCATTTTGGAGCCTTTTATGTCTCCAGTCTGGCATAAAGGAAGCAAAAGACTCCTACCTGTAATATCATACTCAGTTGTTGGTAAATTATATTATCAAGGGATTTATTTAATCTTCCATGTATTAGAGATGCTTTCAGCATTTTTTTTAAGATTTGTCTTGGGATAAAAGGATTTTAAAGTCATAAAACATCTCTCCAACTTGATAATATATATAAAAGAAATCCAGAAAAATCATGCTGTAAAAATAGAAAAAAATCTAAAACAATCTAAATCACATTTCAGAGAAATGTATAGTAGTAGCATCATATAGTAATACCTAATGATTCGGACAGTATTTCCAAAGCCCAAAATTCAATTTACAAATTTAATGGAACATTTATGCATTAAAATGCTGCCAAATCTACACACATCTCAAGGATTCTGAATGCATTAAAGAAACAGCAAAAGAAACTTCGTATTTGTTCTATCCTAGAAGTAGAGGCAAACAAGTTTAGCATTTTTGCAAGCAAATACAAATTATTCAACTGTAACCACAGCAAACAATGCAGTTATCATGAGAATTAAACAGGGGAAAGGAAAATTATTTTTAGTTTCCCAATATTTCAAATTAATAATAATTTGATCTTAGCTTTATTGCAATTACTGCTTTACCTACTACTAATTTTCCTGCCAGCTGGAAAGTCCAATTGATTGAAGCTATTGGGCTTTTAGACTTCTTAAGTATACCATGATGTAAAGGACATTGCAAATATATATTTAAAAGAACTCTTGACAAGACACAGCTCTGAACATGGAAATTTCTCCATGATCTAGCATGATTAACCTAATGCCCTCAAACCACATTTAGAACCTGTTTTATACAGATGCATGTTTTAATTGCACTTTTTAACAGGATATTTGTTGCTAAGTGAATACTGACATCCTGATCTTCTGAAGATGAGTGGAATAGTTTCCGTGCCAGCAGGCACTTCAAATAGGGTATACAAAAATACACTGCTGTTGTCAAAATCTTTGCATACATTTCCAAACATTCTTACAGTGAGAGTTTTGTTAGACATCCACTTTCTAATTTGGAATAAATATCTCTAATAAACACACACTTAAACCAATGCATATTTGAAACAACTAAAATATTAAGACTAACATTTCATAACAGAGATTAATATGTTATAAACCTCTTTCAGAAGGTCATATTGTATAAATCCTACTAATTTAAATGGAAATGTTATCTTTGAACTGAGAAACAATTTGGCTTGAGAAACCAGTATAAACTCCAGTTAGTATGTAAATTTAGTATAGCATTTACTACTAATGCTCAGCATATGTTTTGAGGCATGTTACCATATAGATACAGCCCAGAAAAATCAGGTTTGAGTGCCTCATTAGCCCAATGTCTGAGAGCATCATACTTGCACACTGACAGTTGTTTCCAAACTCACCTGGGTATGCCCAGGGATATACCTCCTGTATCTCTTCTATGGAATAAAGATGACTCCTAGTCAAAAAAAAGCTTGGAAAAGCTTGCTTGCCTGCCAGTAGAAATTTTGTACAGTCACTCTATCTGGGGGTGACTTATTACCTAACTTCCCTGAGAAGTTGGCTACCTTCAATCCAGCTGAATTCACATCCTAAACCAGAAGGTTCCGCAACTCAGTCTAGGAAGAGGGGATGGGCCCTGGAACCCAAATATGCTAAAATCATGATCAGTTATGTGCATTGTTAATAGGATGGAAATCAGGAATGGAAAGTAGCTAAGGAAGTTATCTGCAAGACTGTCCTTAGACAAAGGCCACTCAGAGGGTAGAAACAGAGCTGTGGAATGCTACTGGGTTAAGTATTAAAGGATCATGCTTTCATTTTAATTTTTAAAATAAATTTTTAAGACTCTGCAAGCTCTGTACTACTTTTAAGGAGGTTATCAAGTTAAATTGGTTTTTACAGGGTATGGATAAACAGGAGTTAATCAAGATAGATGAAGTGCAAGTGCAAAATCCATGGTTAAAACACTTATGAATGGAACACAAATGGGAGACAAATAAAGCTTTAATGCTGTATAGCATTCTATATTTTCACATTTCTACTCCACTTGATTTAGAGCAGAGAAATGCAGCTATTCACATGCAAAGTGCACTAATCGATAGACAACTGCAATCTGAGAAGGATGCCTTAATCACTCCTATTGGTACTGTTTCTTCATTTTCTATAAATGATGAAAATATTTCTTGGAGAGCGTACATCTTGGTCTCCCACTTCCCAGGCACGTGTCATATCATTAAAGTATATCCAGACGCACACTTCCTCATGTTCCCTCTCTTTTTCTCTTGCTGTAAACTAATGAATTATTAATTGTATGAAAACAAAACAGCTCTAGCAGGGAAGATTTAGCAAACACTATACTTGTGTGGTGTCTAGTCTGTACTATACCTGGTTTAAAACAGAGACTTTCGGTTTAAAACACCAAGGATAAAAAACAGTCAACAAGAATAGTAAATAATCTAGAGTTACTCTCCCACACACCACTTTCATGTATTTCTGCAGACAGTTTCAGCTTTGACTAATTTTACTTTACCATTTCTTGATTACTTCATTAGGTAATTCCCAAACAGGTCTTTTAAGGTAGCTGAAAATATCTCTCTCAGTATGGAAAAAAGTAAGGATTCTGTTTTTACTTTCAGGTCTTACAGCATAAAAAAAAAATAATGCAACAGCCACACATAACATTCTCTTAAGTAAGCAGGGACCTTATTAGCTTTATCAGCAGACAATTTTTCTTTTCAGTCCCATAGACTGCCATGAGTAACAACACACTCAAGCTAAAGGGCATCCATTACACCTTAAACAGACTCCCAAATTATTGTGCATTATTTGTACATGAGACAAAGATGCTCTTCAGCTGCTGTTCTTTCTTCAAACTTTTATACCATAATTTATTTTAAAACTGTGTACCTTCTTAAAATGCAAGTGTACTAATTAATCAAAGTTTATGAGTGGGTAATTCTGGGTCCCAAATGTGACTGCAAAGAAATGGGACTTAAATCAAGTGAGAGCAAGATCAAGTTAGACTCAATATTACTTCCCCTAGAAGAATCTTTGCCTAACTAATGGCACCATACAATGACATGGCTTTCATTTTCTTGTTTCAGTGTTGCCAAGCTGTGTATTTCCTCATACATGTACTTTATTCAAGAAACTAAAAATAAGTAAGCAACACAGAAAGAAGCAAACATGAAAAATACATGGTAATGAATCAAAGTATTTATACTGAAAAAATTTTGGTTTATTAATATACAACCTAAAACATGCTGCCCCACCCTCTTTTTTTTTTCTGCCGTTCTTTTTCTAAATTAACATCTTTCGTCCTTTAAGTATTATTTTAACACAAATTTCTCAGAAAGTTTCCCTAAACATTTTTTTGTAATACTGAGTGGAATATATATATATATATTTATCTCAGCATTAGAAAGGGGCTTGCCTATATATCAATAAATCCTTTCCAATGAGCACTATGGCTTTTAACCAGGAATAATATTACTGTGACTGGTAGAACATATGGCAGTAGTTCTACCAGGATGTACAGTGGTTGTTACTACTGAATAAAAAAAACTTTACAATTACATCCCCACACACACTTTTTTTCCTGTTTCAGTAGCATCTACCCTAGAAATTCGATGGACCTGAATCCATTAGTTCAGCTTAGTTTCTCAAACTGGACTAAACCAGTCCAACCTGACTGCTACCTTCAGTCTACCTTATACTGACTCTGGCTCTCCTCTGACCGCCTCAGTGCGACAAGTTCAGCTCTCTGCAGTACTCGCTGCTTTTTGCTGTGTTAATTTTCAGCCTGCTCGCTCATCTGAACTTGCTCTCTGAGCTGCCAGAGCCAGGAGCATGCACTTGAAGAGGAAGCGGGAGGAAGGGAAAGGAGGGGATGTCACTTCAGCAGCAGCAGAAATATCTAAATTAGGATGCACAGGCAGCTGCCACTTCCTGCTTGTCGTATCACCACTCTGCTGACAGCGTCACTGCTTGCCAGGGTCCAGGGGCACCTGCAGCTGGACACAGCTTCCCCTCAGCTGCTAGAGCAGGGTACAGCCTGCAAACAAGACCGGGAATGGGGATCGAGCCTACTTCCCTCCACTGGCCCTGGCCCTCTCTGCTCCTTCCTAACCCCAAACTCTTTTGGGGTGGAGAATTCTGGGGCTCAAACAGGTGACCACAGGGCAGCAGGGCTGCCAACCTGCTCTGGCTGCTAGCACACCACTCCTGGGGACACAGCTCCCCCCACTTGCCTGCAGGCTGCTTTTTCTGTCCCCAGCACCACCTTGCTCCTTCCCTGCTCTCTCAAGCCTCACACATCATTGACTGTTTTAAATTGGATCAGTTGCCTCATGAAACCTCAGCCAGAAGGATATCACAACAAGCTTAGCACAACTTACAATGATGCTGCTGTGCTCTTATGGTCTTGCCATCAACCATGTGGTTTCATTCACTTTCTTTTGCTTCATCCTTCATCTGATTGGTCTGAGTACAATTTTTTTCTTTTTTTTTTTTAGGTAGGCTTTTTTTACTGTAGTAGGCACACAAAACCCTAATGACAGTAATATGGAGATTATATGACCATACAGTGGTACTGACCACATTACAGTGAATGTGACTGCAGGTGGTACCACATATTATAGTGGCACCATAGGCTTAGATTGGTTTAAGCTGCTAATGAAATGGTAACTAAATAGACCTTTCTTTATTACATCTGAGAGACACACAGGCATATTTGGCAAAACTTCTAAGCACAGAAAGTGCAGACTTAAAACTGCAAAATCTGCAGAGCTCAAATTTATTCTTGCTACATCATACCAGAGAAAGCAAAATATGTTCACCTCTCATCCAGGAGCGGTGACTTCTAGCTGAGGTAAGCTGTGTTGACTATAAGATACAATATGTGTCAAGGAAAAGGTTAAAAAGGAGAAACTGCTTTGATTTAAAATGTTTTTGGGGTCACTAACATTTAAGAGCTCTAATTAACAATATGCTCTTTCACTAAGGCACCCGTGCATAATTTTTCAAAATAAAGGAAACGCATTTTTCACTTAAAATCGGAGTCAATAAATGGCAATACTTTGGTGAAAGTTAGAAAAGATATAAGCCAAAGGAAATGACACAATACTAACTTTCTTTACTTTCACTGATCCTTCCTTCCAACTCTGTAACTGATAGAACTAAGCAAAAAAACCCTGAATTTACATAGAAACCTCATAACCAGCTTATCTCACAGCTGATGAAATAAGCATCACCAATTCTATACACTTCATAAAGGCCAGGACATTATCACTCAACGTATAAAAACACGTGAATGTAAGAAAAAGCAGATTCAAGTGATACTGCACTATGAAAGGTAGCTTGCATATCAGCAATCAAAATTGTTGCCATGACATAAACACTGTAAAACTATTTTACTTTCCTGCATTTCCCAGATGCTGGCACAAAGCTAGTGGAAGTTTGTAGTGACTCCCATCACAAGACAGACAAAATAAAACCTACAGATAAATATCTGTCAAGATGACAGTTGAAAGGTATAATCTTTCAATTTGTCAGTGTTCAAGTATGGAAAGAATAAAAAAGGATAAAACACAAAAAGGATTTGTACATTTGATTCTTCTTAAAGAGCAAGAAGATTGCCTGAAGCTTTTCACTGCTTGTATAAATTGGGAAAATTTGTATGCTGCTAGTAAAGGAGAACTTCAGCACCTAATTTTCCTTCTGTCCTGCAAAAAAATTACTTTGTTGTGGATTAAATTTGAATAAATTTGAATACAAGTAGGATTGTTGGAGGTTTCTGAAAAAACAGATTTTTTTTTTTAGGCAAAACAGAACGAAGACGGAATTTTGGTGATGAACTGAATCAGAAAGGACTTCTCAACTAGAGGCAATAGCAAGGGAGACAGGAAAACACATATAAGAGATTAGGAATCAGTGCACAGTGGTGCTAGGCAGAAACAAGATTCCAACAGAAAGCAGCACGAAGAGCAGAACTGTGGAGTTCAGTGCAGGGGCAGAATGGGATGGGAGGTCAATCAGTGAAATAAGTGCAGGACAGAGATGACGAAGGCAAAGAAAAGTTTGCAACCAAAGGCGGAAAGGAGCAAGGGCTCAAACGCTATTACAGATGCAGCACTTTATTCAGTCTATAATGATAATATGGCACCTCTACTATTCTCTTGGAACACTAGCTCATCTTGTACAAAAGAGATTACTTATTTCACCATGTAGATCAGGAGCTGATCACTTGCTGTACATAACAATTCCACTCATCAGGTTCATTCATATCTACTTTTACTCTCAACTGAATAAAAATATTTTTTTTAAAGATTCATTTTCTTCTGCAATGAAATTTATAATTTCCTCTCTGTACTGCAAATACACACTTAACCTCCTCCTCCTTAGATGTTCCTTTTCACAGATGTCACCCACCTGCACCTCAGTCTCATTGAAATGTATTTCTTCCTTCAACTTAATTATTAATATTCTTCAGCATTAACATTTCCTGGGTTACATTTTCAGTTCAATAGTTTAATTTTTTTCTTTTCTTCATCAAAATAGCCCACTGGGCTAGCATTTGTTCAAAAAGAACAATCAGCAAGAGGCTTGCAGTAGTGCATAAGTAATCTCCAGGGGCGTTTTAAATCCAAATTTTACAATTTTCTGCTTTAAACTATTTTGTAATAAGCTTTCTACACTGAGCAATTAGCTAGTGCTCAGGTCTTCTTAGTCTCTCTCATATCTTTTGGTACTGTGATGGATGTTATTTCTTTTTCCTTTTTTTTTTTTAGTTGTTTCTCATCTTTCCATATAGAATAATTCTCTAAGGAACATGACCTTTTGGTGGCATTTAGTTTCCTCAGCCTGTCTGGTTCAACTGCCACTGAGCTGGCCTATGATTTTGCTGCTGACTAGGCTACTGATAAGAGTGAGGACTAAGCTGAGAGATATCCACAGCAAAAACACTCACAGAAATAATGAATCTCCTTGTTCCAGCCTACGCTTTAACTACTATATTTTGTTTCCTTATTCAGTAAAATTCATGCAGGCACATTACTGCCTCAACACCATTACAACTTCTTCATCGCTTTTGGTAAGGCATAAAACTGTGACCTATTAGCAACACAATTAATATTGACAGCCAGATGAGTGATAATTTAGTTTTAAAAAAGGAGAGATATCCCAACGCTAGCCAAATGAAAAACAAGCTATAAATGCTTCTTTTAATAGGAAAAAAATGACCGTTAATGTCACATTTGGGGCTTCTGCCGGTCATTTACTGACAAAGAAAAGATGACTCCTACTCTGTCACTTTTCTCTCAAGCTCTAGTGACAGCCCATGGCTGCCAGCGGGAGACTGGAATAGACTACAGTCGTACTCCTGATGGGACAAAAAAAACCCCAAACACACAACACTAGAAGGTTTGGCTAGTAGGTTTTGCTCTTAATCAAACATTAGATTTTCCTCACATCAGATTTGTCAGGACCAGCAGGGAATCGCTGCTTTCCTCTGCAGCACACCATGCTGTTTCCTAGGATCATTTAGACACCTTCGCCTAACAGTTCTGTGCTACAGCTAAGACTCCAATAAAGCTGTCTCCTCTCTCTCTTGCCCTCCTTTGGTGGCACAGAGCATTTCAAAGCATTCTGGTATTTCATAGCAGAACTTGGCATTTGTCACAGGATTACACAGACTGCAAATGTACGTGGAGGGAGTATTAAAGTGCATATCCTTGTCAATTCTTCTGACTGCCTTTTTGCAGCCAGACCCTCACTGACTGGTCCTCCCCACACTTCATCTTACTCAAAACTGCTCCTTCTGGCTCCTTTCCTTCCCTATAGCTATCCTTGCCTTTATTGACCAAATCACTATTTGTCTCTTTCCCTCCCTTAAGTGACTGCAGCAGTGAACTAAGTCCAGTAAGCCCAGAAGAATTTTTTCATTTGAGCAGCGTTTGACCCAAGCTGTTTCTTCTAGACCTACATTCCTATATTAGGATCAAATATAGTTTTCATAATGTATTTTTCCATGCTTGCAATTTGGAAAAAATTAAAAGAGAATAACACATGTAATAAAAGATACAAATAACTTTTGTAGGGTAAAAAAAAATTATTTATTAATTTGATACCATTAGCATGGAGCTTTCCAGTTGTTAATAATAATACAATTATGTAAAATGATAAAGGTTAGAAAAATAAAACCGAGTCCCTACTTACCTGTGGTTATAACACTTGATACTTCCCCCAAGCATGTTATTGTGTCCATATTCCAGACAGATTTGTACTCAGGCAATTGCATTCTCACTGTGCGACATAACCTTTGTAAAATATCAACTGGAGAAAATAGGTTTTAGACTTTCATCTTAAAAACCCCTGTTCTTTCGTGTTGCTGACACAGAATGAATACCTGCATTCCTGAGATGGACAAGTGATCCCTAAATATACAGCCTGTAAGTACAAACTTACACTGTTGGTGAAGGGAGAATTAGGACAAAGCTTGCCACATTTGAATTAACATGAACTTATTTGTTTTTCTCCTCTGGTAGCTTTTCAATTTCCTGCTGAGTTATGCCTACAGAAACGCTAGCATTTCAGAATTAGGAAAAAAAAAAAATCAAGGCAGAAGAGTTAATATATGCACCTACAGACATTTAAAATACCTTGTGTGCAAAACCAAAATGCGAGGAGCAATGAGACGGGGAGGGGATGTGGGTGACATCTACTTGATGTCACTTGGTGGCGCTGTTAGGAACGTTAGCTACCCAGGTTTTCTATGAATCACAACCTTTTCTTACAATACCATTTTTGCAGGACTAGCATACTACTCAAAAGGAAGGCAGAGACCACAAAATAAATGAAAAAATATAAAAGAAAATAAATAAATGAGCCCTGAACTCCTCTCCAACAGAATAAAATCTCTTCAATTCTATTGTTTGATGCAATATAGAAACCCCAAACTAAGACAAGAGAAAGTACTTTATCTTACAAAAGGAAAAATCAGACACAACAGTGATATCAAGCAGGAAAAAAAAATCAGAACAGAAGAACTGTGCTTTGAAATAGAGATGCTGTGGAACTGCTGAATGTAGAGCTGCGTAAGTCCAGAAATGTGGAAAGGCGCTCTGCAAAGGGCCTTGGAAAAATCTTCAAGGATACTCGGTGTGCATCCAAATTCTGTGCGGTGAGGACTTTATTAGCAAGTGAATAGTACAACAACAATGTTAGACCTAAGAACTGAGGATTTTAGAACAGGTGGAAAGATCACCTGCTCGCATACTGCCAAAGGCTAGGGAGCAGGCTCAACCCACGCTCTGGACAATCTGAGATGACATCTCCTGTATTTCTGCAATATGTTCCTTAAGCAGAGGCAACATGTTTCACCTATTTGCTTCTAACTAGTATACAACATCTCTTGCCAGTTTTTGTTCTTTCAAGGCAGCAAATTTGCAGAAATTATCTTTTTTAAATTGCTGTGAGAGATCTTAATAATACTACTTCAATGGCTGATCGAGCTGATTAAATCAATTTCTGTGCAATAACCAACGAACAGCTCTTCAAATAATCTGCAGAAATCAGTTAAGGTAGCTTTTGATGCAAGAGCACACAGACTTGGTAGAAGGGCGGGGAGAACGTTGGCAGCACAGCTAATAAATGTAATTATAATGATAAAAGTTCACAAATGGCTTCATTCTACACTGTCACTCACAGCACAACCTGCTATCGCTCACTCCTGCTGCACACAGTGACCTTTGTCATGCCTGAGAAAACAGCTTCCCACTGTGATTTGACTCTTACCAAGTGGCCAGATGGGGCAGTTTTGCTTCATTATTTGTGTCTGTGAAGTGGAAATGCCAACAGAAAGATTCATTACTGCCAAGATCATCTCTGCAAAGCTCCTCTGATTTATTAGGGCATAAACTGCTGTACTGGCTGTAATGAGACATAAATGTTCTGTAAGGCCTATGAACTCAAGAAGGAAATACACTGCCATCAAGAGGCTATGGGCCTAATTTATTAACAGCTCATGCCAGTACCATCACAGAAAATCATACAAGCAGCACGCAGACCACAGCAGTTGTAGGAAAAAAAGGTTAACCAATGACATGTTTACATAAAATAATTTTTCATTTTTCTGAAGTTTGTACAGAGCAGACAGGTGAAATGCAATGGAATTGCTAAACACATTAAAATATTAGCATCTCTCAGATTCTGTTTAATTAGTGTTGAGATTATAATCCAGACTGATAAATCATAGGATAAGAAAAATTAAGTCTCAAGTTATCTTGCAGGGAGACAATTCCCTGTCCAATTCCAGAATATTCTACATTTTTTTAAGCCCTGTATTTTGTTAGGCAGTCTAGATTTTCTTACATTTTTATTTCTATCATGGGTCTCTTGCCTACTTCTGCAATGAATGCAGTACAATGCTCCTGAAATATTACAACTATTTATGATGACAAACGTGTCAAATAAACACTAAAACTGCTTAGTTGTGCCTGCCATTAAGTACATGCATTCTTTGAACAGAATACATCAGCTACTTCATCCATAATGAGAGCAGGTAAAGAGCACTTCAGCAACACAGGAATAATTTAATGCTACATTGACAAAGGGCTTCTAGTGTGGCCACAAAGATGCTAGCAAGACCACACGTATGGTTTTGCTAGCACTGTTCACAGTTTTGGTTGCTAGCTTTCAAAATGGTTAAGGTTGGACTACAGTCACTAGAGGTGCTGCTTCTGGCATCATCACTGAGTGACCCCATGCAAAAGTTGCTGGATAACTGCTACAGAGGGGGTGGCTTTCTCCTGGCAAGGGGGTGCTGCAGTCAGGAACATGGTGGCAGTTACATCAAGCTACAGGATCACACAGACCATTCCAGTGCAAGACCCACTCCCAACCACAATTGAAACTACTGTTTACAGCCCAGCCCTTAGGATTCTATATTTCCATCAGTCACTGGTTCCTCAGACAAAAAAAACAACCAACTCAGCAAACCCCAAACAATAACAACAAAACCCAAACCAACACAAACCAAAACAAAAAAAAAGAAACCACGAAGTTTGCACAGCACAATTTAAAACTGACTCCAAATCTGCAACCATAGTAAAGTCTTTTCTGCACTTTCAGAAAGAAGGTAACAAATTATGTTTACATTCAATTAACAGATTATAGGATAAATGTAAGCATCTAACTATAAATTTAGAGCTTACAGAAATAATGGTACAAAAGTTCCTTACAGAAATCTCATTAATTTTTCATGTACCTCTTCCAGAAGTTAGAGACATACACACATGGTATAGATAATTTTTTTAAAAAATTTCATTTCAAAATGTTGTTTTAGAAAACTTACAAGGAGTTACGCCTTGAAAGAAATTTCCCCAGCGGGAAATATATCACAGTCTGAGCAGTCATACACAGACAATTAAATCCACATAGCACTTTTTACTCTTAAAATATCAGCAAAATTAATTAAACAAATTAAAAGTACAACGATATCTGCTTATGATGGCATGGTAATCTTGCCTATGCTTCTAATTTAATAATCCAGTCTCACTCAGAGGGCAAGTACACTTTGTACTGACACAGCTCCTGTGAGTAGTTCTGGGTCGTGGAGATACTGTAGTGCTGTTAGCACTTGATTAAATATTAATGTGGTTCTTTTGCCACTCAGCAACCCATTAATAAGTCACTCTGGAGAAAGGAGGAAAAGACACATGTTTTGTTGACCCACTTGCTTTTGAGAAGCCTAAATCCATACATCAGTAAGGAAAAAAAAATAGTTCATTAGTAGTGTTTTTAAGATACCTATATGGCTTGTGTTACATTACTGTTCCCTTATGGCTATTAAATGTTCCAACATTTAAAAAACAGCAAACTAAACCATAATGAAACCAGGCATATGTATACTCATCCATTTCTCACTGAACGATAGAAAGTTATCTAGACTGTTTTCTGCAAATCTGTATGTTATTTCACAGTTTACTGTCTGTTTAAAGGTGTATTCTATACAATGGGATCTTAATATAAAAAATTCAGAACATAGTAACATTGAATGCTGAAATAGTTATTAAATTTCCTTCTGACTCGACTTTCTTTTCATTTCTAGTGATTTGATAGAGAATATGCCTTCTCAAAATGCTTCTTCACTGATACACTGTATCATATATGTTTCTTGGACAGATAATATGGCATCAACAGTTCAGTGCAAATGCAAGAAAAATACCAATTCGCCTTGAAAGTAAAAAGAAACTGTTTGTTTTTAAAAGCTAAAAATTACCTTAATCAAATCTCTTTTCCACAAGGTGAAATGAAAATTTAAGAATCGTTCTTTTAGTTTTCAGCTCAGTTTTACACCGAAGTTCAGGGAGTTGAGGGGGTTTTTGACCCTCTTTTAGGGTCATGGCTTTCCAGAGGGGACACTAGTGAGCACTGAGCTTCAGAGATACCAAAGCTTTCCACTTCCCTTTGCAGCAGAGAACGAACAATTGCCACGGAACTCCTCCAGAATTTATATTCAACTTCTCCCCTTCCCAAGGTATTCTGGAGTACTGTGCACCTGTATAATTAGAGATGGAGCAGTTGCTGTATCAATCTTGAGCAGAATTTATACAAAAAGGGCCAATAATATTAGGCTTGTATGAATGTAGTAAAAGATCTTAACCTCACCAGGATGCAAAGACCATCTGCCATTTTACTCCTGTCTCCACACAAATACAGCTCAAGCAAGACCGTATTGCCACCTTCCATAATTAACACCTACCAGGAAAACCCTCTTAGAAGTAGAACATAACAACAAAACAAAACTTTTAAAATGCATGAAAGATGGAAACATTACCATCCCTTAGAGGCTGAGGTCAAGTTCTACTTTCCCCCCCCTTCTCAGCCAAAGCAGCTGTGGTTATTTACACAATACAAGCACTTGTGCCTGCTGTGTTCCTCTCCTTTTCCTGATAGTCCCTGGTGGTTTACATCATGTAGGAATACTGTCCACCCCTGCTAAGCAGTTGGCCTTAGAGGAAATACTTTGTAGTTATGGAAGTATCTTGCACAGAACACATATCTGAAAGTTGCTCTGGCACAGAGCGGCACAATACTTACCAGAGTTCCCTAGGTGGATTGAGGAGACTGATGGAGGGATTCACATTCTTAGAAAAGGAATTTGCTAATTCCCTTAATGGTTCAGTATGTGTTAACTGAGAAGTTTGTTCTAGCTGGCTGGCAATGATTAACAACTGTCATGTCCTTGCCTGGGAGAAGAGACACCATTCCGAACAACCTTTGTGAAGGCTGTGAAGGCGGGGTTGGGGGGGGGACATTCCCTACATCCTTGCTGCTATGTGACCAAAAATGGACTGACCTCAGTCTAGTCACATCTACTAACATGGGGAAAGTATGTGAGGATTTTATTATGAACCAAACTAAGATTTTGAAAACTGTTTATTATTTCCTATTGCTGATGCAAGCAGAGCACAGTCAAAGGCTTTGTTCTGAGTTTCATCTTTGAATACAACTGGGTATTGTATGCAACACTGTTGTAACCATAGGGAAAAGCCCATCATTTATATTGATCTAATAGCTTATTAGATGTCACTCTTGCTGCACACAAATGTAGAGCCAAGTGCATTTTTCTGGCTGAAATTGCACAAACATGACGTACTGCAAAGGCATCCTCAGATGTCTGGCTCATCGCTAGTTTCCACACATGACCTTTTAAGGAGAATTTAGGTCAGCCTAAATAAAACAGTTTGTTTCAAAATGTGGTGCCATATGTCAAAATGTACTTAGTCAGCCAGTATAATTTTTAGCCAAAAATTCAGTATTATCAGATACAGTGCTAAAATCTCTGTACTCAAAATTTTATCATGCTGTTTGTGTACACATTTGAATATTTTGCACAAATTTGGTTTTGGTTGCTTAAATGAGTCAAAATATTTTTTAAAAGTACTATCATAATTATTAGAATCATACTGATAGCATTGTTTGTTAAAATCATTTGTAAGTAATACTGCTAAGTATCCACTATGCTTTTTATGGACTAAGTTCTGTCACCTTTTTTTTTAAATTCTAAACAGTTCCATTTGCTATACAGATATTGTGGGTACTACTCATCATGAAATCCATGACAAGTCAGGGAGAGAGTCCCAGAATAGGAGATAACTCCCATTTTGACAGGATTGTACTGAGTAACACACAAGAAGGTGCCATAAACTACCTCTAGCTAAGAAAAGGAAAACTTATTTCACAAAGCAGCTAATAGGTCCCTTTGTCTTGGCAAATATTCCTCCCCTCCGTGCAGAAGACAAAGAGAGGTGGAAACTCCTATTGGTCTCTTTAGTAGAGCTATTTTCTAAAGAAATTATTCTAGCAGAGAGGAACATGACAGTATTGTTATACTGATCAAATCTCAGGCAGTGTGTGCTGCCGATATGCCAGACTTCCAGGGACAGCACAGCTGAGAGCACAGATTTTCTGGTTAAACATGGTAAACACAGCTAGGATACTGGATATCCGAAATATAGACCCAGCAGAGACAGAAACACTGCACTAAAAAAGTCTGAACTCCTCTGATGAGTTCCCATCAAAGCTATGAAGAGAGATTTTTAGATTCTCATTAATCCCTACCTGCCACACAACGGCATGATGCTGCTGCTGGCTACATTCCCAACACTGCACAGAACAAATGCACGTAGGACTGACATTGGAAAGCAAGCACCGACACTGGGAAGTAAGCACCAACACTGGGAAGTAAGCACTGACACATAAGAACAGGAGAAGTTGGGGAATGAGGGGAAAATAACTTGGTCTCAGTAAAAATCCATATTAATTTCTGAATGGTGGGCTGATTATTCCTTTTCAATACAGTATAAACCATAGGATCAGGCTTGAATTCTATGCAAGAAAACAATGGGAATCTCAGACTATGCATACTTCCTACCCACACTGTGTGGTCCCCACTCAAAACTGCCAGCAGTAAACTGCAAACATGCTGTACTGATGGTGCTCCCACAAATTGGTGACTGACGAGGGAATCTCTTTCAATTGCAAGTGACAAGAAATGGACAGATAGGAAGATAATCTTACCATAACCGTTTTTACGCACAGGATGAAATTCATCTTCCATGAATTTTTGTGCCTATAAAACTTGATACTGTGAATATTTGATGAAAACTCATCCCCTAAATGTGATGTAAACTTAGCCAAAGCAAACATGTACAGTCTTTACCCATCTCTACCACAGATGTTTCAGTATTTAGACAAAACTCTCATTTTATGGAAAATTCAGCCATTTCTTTTTCACAATGAGACCAAAACTAATAAATGTATACTCAGTTAATTTCACTTCTGGAGATTAAGTTAATAGAGTAGATGAACTGCCTAGGGATTTTTCCCTTAATTTGTAAAAAGAATTGAAAACAACTACACACCTACTGCAGAGCAATTGCAACAGTAATTTTCAGGCAGGTAGATGTTTGTGGATACTGCAAAATCTGGGGAAAGTAGGCACCTCAAAAAAGACAGACTTGAATCTTGAATAAGTGACATGCTGCAGCTAACCTATAATGAGCATTATATAATGAGTACTTTGTATCTGGGAGCATAAGGCACGTGAGAAGGAGAGGTCAGCTGCAGCCCCAAATCTTATAATCAGTTTGTTGGAAGTCATATTTGGTGGCAACACCAGCCCACAGTTTGGCAGCACTCTTCTTCCAGGCTTGCACACGCTACTGCTCTCTGTAGCGAGACTTCCGTGCAATACCACAGAAGGCTTTTCCCAGAAGAAAAGAAATCTGTGCAAGACAGCCTGAGAAATCCCCTTTTGATTCCCATTTAATTTACTTCCTCTTACTTCCTTCCCTCTCCTAGTCTTTCCATTATCCCTTTTTCTAGTAATTCTGGGCATGATTTTTTGCTCTTGGAAAGTCTACTAGGCAGATGGATCTAGAAAATAACAGAAGTTAACTTTCAGATGGTCTTCCATAATTTACAATATGTTGCACCTATTTCTTTTTTGCACAAGTTTATTATTTGGGGAAGAAAAAGTCTACGAGAACAGGAGTTGAAAACCTGCTCACAGCTTTCTACCTGACATACTAAACATACATTTCAGTTTATTTATTGAAAATGCATATTTGTTTAGTGAGAGTTAAAGATTTGGACTGATCCAAAGAGACTGAAATATATAACTGAAAGATCAGTATTATTCTATCTATTGTCTTTGTACTTAAGAAACATTCTTCACTGTTCTACTAATATGTTGTATTATTAAATCAACTAAAAACCACAGAGACAGACCATTACTGATACTAACCTTAGACATTAAAAAAAAATGAAAAATTCTCCTTCATCAGAAGCTGAAAAACAGAATCATGTAATAGAAAGTTCTTGGAATAACTACTGCATTTCACAGTTCCATCATATTTTGTTCTTACCAAGAGGAATGCCCAGGAGCTTGCCTAGCAGATGTGTCTGTTGTCTCCACTCACTCACACTTCCAAATTTTCTTTAGGCTTCTTGACAACAGAAAGCAGTCAACTTTCTGAGGGTGTCTGTGGCAATGTTTTTCCTCAAACAAGGATAACCAACTTCTATTTATTTTTAGAATAGGTAAAGTGAATGTTAACAGAAGTTGCTGAATATTTCCAGATCCTATTGAAGCATAAGATATGTGGAAGTTTACTCTACCATTTGCAAGACACACAGTTCTCCACAAAACCAAAGCCTAAGTAGCTTCTGTCTTGAATTGTCCATAAAAGCAAGAATCAAAAAACAAATTCCTATTTTCTATCCAGTAGACTTCTCTCTCTCTCTCTACATACACAAAAATACACAAAATTATTGGGTTAAACAAAGGTATGCTTCTGATCTCTTCTCCTCAAGAAGAGGCCTGTTCCAAGTTTCATAGGCTCTGTAGGTGTTCTATTTTATGAACCTCAATATAACACAAATTTCAAAATGTTTTATAAGTATTTATAGCTGCTTCTGTTTTCATAATGTTATACTGAACAGCAGCTGTTGGGATACACACTTTACTACTACAATGGATTTTAAAGCCTTCTTCAATAATGAGTCCCAGATGATTCAAAATCCTGCATGTTTTTTCAAGATATGAATGTCTAATGATATAAGATGGCAGAATAAAGACTTCTGTTTTCTAACAATGTACTGAACTCAGCTTCAATGTTAAAATCCAGCAAAAAGGTTTCAAGAACTCGTAAAGGGAAACCTCCGTGACTGAGCTTAAATCTTAGCAGAAGTCAGTGCACAAGTGTTATCCCACAGAAACAGAACATATTTATTCAGATGTGCAAATCTTATTCTGTCAGTTTTGCACCAACACAATTATGGTAAGAATAGTAGAGAGGATTAAGAGATGATGGCATTTAGAACCTCGTAGAGAAGAATAGGTTTTTATTGGTTTTGCAGCAGATGTCTGCATATGGGAACAGAACACAAAAGTTAAGTCTACAGAGACTGCCATGTTTTGCAGAAGTCTCAGAATGTAGTTAGTGCTATTATACCAGTTTAGAAAAAGTAGGCATAAATATAGTGAGATAAACAAACAGTGAGCTCAATGGGTATTCTATAAAATGCAGAACCACTAACACAGTTAAAGGCTGAACCACTCAGACAGAATCAGCAGACCCACAACAGAGTTCTAAAGATGGGATTGTTTGGATAACTTGTTTAGTTCTTAATTCAGTAAAGCACTTTAATGTATGCCTGAATCCATTGCTTTGGTTAGTAGAGATGTAATAATTCACATATGTAAGCGCTTTGCTGAAATGAATACTAAACTACACATATATGATCCCCTGCATGTAATGAATCTTCCGTACCGTCTTGATATATGTGCCTGTATTGCAGGATTGTTCTATAGCCAGACACCACGAAGGATAACAGAGGTACTCTGGGAAAATGGTATATAAGAATAATAATTTCATGTAAACAATGTCTGTTATACTTCCAAACCAGCAGAATTTGGCCTTTCAGAGAAAAATGAGCAAGAAATACCATTTACTATATGTAATGGGATGCCAGCAAGAGAATACTATACCAAACATTTAACTTCCTCCCTTTGTAACATTCCCTTTCCAAACATCTCTTGAGATTTGATATTTAAACATGCAATTTACCAACCTTCTCAACTTAATGTAAATATCCAACAGAAGTTAACTTAAAGCCTCAGTATGTAACAAAACAACACACTATGGCTTATTTTAATTCAGTGAGAGTTACATAAAATAGAATTATATGAAGATGTCATTAAAGGAAAAGTGATACAGGAATGCGCTAAGAATGGATCATACAAACTAGGTAGAAAAATACGCTGGTACTCAGATGAAAATGTCTGAAAATATTTATTCTTTGTGCTTGTCTATAGTTTTCCAGGGTGCTCACCAATTACTTAGAGGCTACTGGAATTGCCATACCTCATCGGACTAGCAATGAATCTGACCTGTTGGTTAGGAAAAGACGCAATAACCCATGTTCCTATTTAAGCCTCACCATTGCATTTTCTCCTCTACATGTATCACCGCATGTAACTGTGAATCCTAATAATGCTTGTCCACTATACAAACCTGTGTTTGATTCAAGCTTAACCTTACATCTAAAAAAAAAAAAAAGATTAGAAAATTGAAATTTTATTGCAGTATATTCTAAAAGCTATAACAGAGGCCTAAAACATCATAAGGAAAGCTATTTAAAACTTACTCCAAAGTACATACGAAGTTTTTGCTCTTCCCTGTGTGTAGAATCAGTGAAAGGTTTTTACTTACTATCTTGTGCTCTACAGAACAGAAAGTACCTACAAAGCAAGCAGGCTTGTAGGTCTATTATATCCTTGTTATTTCAGGCTATAGGTAAAGGAAGCAGAGGTGACTGAGCATAACTCTAGTTTTGTCTCTTTCAACAACTTATTTTTCACCAAGGCTCTCCTCTGTAATGTAACCTTCAATAAAGACTCAGATAATTTTGACTGCTTCCAGAAGCCAAACTTTAAACAGGTTATTTAGGAAGACATTCAGTCCAGCATCATCTTCAGGTTTTTTACTATCTGTACTTTTTTTTATTATTATTAATCCAAATTAATAGATCAGAATACTATGTTATTTCTTCATTGTTAAATGTAAGCAAATGGGTTTCCTATATGCAACTGTGGTCACCGTTTTCTTGGTGGGTTAATCACAACAATATATTTCTTGATATCTAACAGAGACTGTAGGTACTCATCTAAAATAGAACAGCTCTGACCGCCTTCAACATCTCTTTTCTGCCTGTCATGTTTTAAGTAAGAGATGCATACATTATAAAGAGAAGTAATTAAAAACAAGCAGACTATGAACTGTATCCTGGCTCTTAGTATAATTACAGTACTGTTCAGTTTAAACCATACCTACTAAAATACAGTTTTTATCATGCTGTTGAAGAACTTCAAGAAATAAATGATCTCACTGTTTTCTTAAGTGGATGACATAATTCTTCACAAAAAACACTACCTCAAGAATAGACATAGTCCACACAATGAAACAGGCATATTTGTGCAATTACTATGCCTACTTTAACTGTCTTCCTTCTGGCATAATAACTCCACAAAAAATAATTTTTTAAAATAGTACCCTACAGCACTTCAAATATCAGGTCAGGTTTTATTATATTCATTTTGTGGATTAGTAAACAGAATCCATATGATATCGGGTTCTTATTATGATATTTACTTACAATACTTTGGTCTCTCTTGTTAATAATGGAATTCAGCCACATATTTCTCAGTGATATGGAGTTTATGCCAGATGCAAACAGTCATCTAGGAGCATTTTATGTACACATATTTTATCTTAAATTTTGGAACTCTCTATGTCTACATACACTACTTAAAAATTAACTTATTTTTTACAAGCAAAAGTAATGATTTTATTGATACTCATTAGTTCCCAAAAAGTACTTTGGACAATCTATCAAAGATTGGGGATTATTCTCCATTTTGACTGCCCATTGTTTATAAGGGACTGTGTATGAGTCATAGTTAATTTACTTTTGTATCTATTTCTGATTACATGACAAACATTAACAGGGTAATGGCAGTTTGGATATACATTTACATTGTGTATAAATGATCATCCCAACTAAAATTCTTAAAACATTCAGAAAGCATTAGCGAGTACATGATTCTAGCCAACCATATAACTGTATATCAGTAATCCTTCCTCTGGCAATCCACATATACCCTGAGGATAAGATTCAATTACCCTTATCTTCACAAAACCCATCTCCCCACTTTTTGGTTTTAAGCACTGCAGAAAAAGTTTCTTTATGGCAAATTAAATTGACATTGGCCTAGAAAAGAATTCTTAACTACTTTGACTATTATATTCAGGAATAGAAGTGGAAATACTAGTGACCAATTTGTAGACAGCATTCTGGTAGTTCTGACAAAAAAAAAAAAAAAAGGGAAAAAAAAAAAAAGGGAAAAAAAAAAAAGAAAAAAAAAAAAACATTCACTGAAACAGAAACCTACCTGCCTCTTTTTCTCTTTAAAATGGATAAGTAATAATGCAGAAGAAAAAAAATCTTCTTTAAACACTTTTTTTTTCCCCCCAAGAAAATTGCGGATGGGGCAGGAAACTAAGATTACAGCATTTCTGTGAGGAGTTATTTCTCTTTATCCCCAAATCAAGAACTTCTGTTTGATCTCATACCCCATCTTTCACATACTGAAGGGGGGCCTAAAAAGATAGCTAATTAATGTAAGTCATGTCATAGCTTGAAAGGTCTATAAAGTGTCTGGACCTTCTTTTTTTCTTGAGACAACCAGTAATAAAGCATATGGTTTGTGTAGTAGTAATAACGGCCACCTCTAAAGTACTTAATTCTTTTTAGAAAAAAAAAAATCAATTTAGTAAGATCCAGACAACATTGTAGACAAGACATTCAATTTGCTACACTAATGTTCCATGTTGCCAGCATCAGCAGGTTCCTAAGCTACAGAGACTTGGTTAAAAACCTGCAGAAAGGTTTGTAACCTTGTGGATAGCAGACAGGAAGAAAAAGATGATTTGTCACCAATGCAATGCCACAACGCAGCTACCCATTTTCTTGTAGCCTGTTTCCACAGCATCCACTTGATTTCATGTTTGTCTCTAGGATAGTTTTCAGACAAAGGAAATTAAAACATGTCATGTTTTCATCTTCCTTGGTTAAAGGAGGGTAAGGAAACCATTCTTTCCTGCCCTATGGCAGAACTAAATGTTTGGGAAATTTCACAGCCCCGAAGCTCAGACTTTCATTTCATATACAGCAGTTGAAACCAATAGATGTTGGTTGTCTTTAAACTCACTAAATTAATTTTTAGTAAAAAATTATTGAAGTTAAATATTTATTTCACATATCTTTTATATAAGTGAGCGGATTGAAATAAAGGTCTTTAGTGACCAAGTGACCAGTAGGCACCAGTAATGACCAAGTATTTTCTTAAGTATTTAAGAAAGCTAACACTGTATATTGCTAAACACACTATAAATATTGATCCTGTAAAAGTATCCATTAAAGTCCCACATGGCTAAGGATTTATCAACTGATTGTCTGCAAACATAGTATATTATTATGAAATAAAATCTAAATCCAGCAAATTTTGAGGTGCTTATCTCTGGATTCAATTATAATTTTAAGTATTGTGCATAGACCCAGATACCTTCCAGACTATGGAATTTTTCATATAAAGCAGATGCAAAAGCAGGTATAAATACTTAAAAGTCATGGAACAATTTATCTTGTAATTTCAACAGTTCGGTTCAGACATAGGCAGCATTAGCTGTTAGGTCTTTCTGCATGATAACCATTTAGCAGTAGGAATAAAGATGTTATTGCAGTTATTCTTCATATTCACCCTAGTTGAAATCTTAGCACTGACAGAAATGATCTTAAATCTTTGCCTTGTTGTAACGGTTCATAAGCAGAAAGAAAATATTTCTCTCCCATACAAAATGAACTCTCCTCTCCAGAGCCCTCAGAATAATAGGAGACAAGACAGATGAAGTTCTAGTCCCTGTTACTGGCCCAGTAAGTGAAAGACTGCAGAATAATGAATCGAGTAACTGAATGTGGGGGTACTTTTAATTCAGATTTAAAAAAAAAAAAGGAGAGAGAAAAAAAAAAGCATGAATTCTAGAGTACATCCATCCTTCCTTCTTATCAACAGAGACTAAATTCAGGAGACACTTCTGGTCTGTCTAGCTGGATTTGATTCTAGAAAATGAGGAAATTTTAGGTGGTATTTTGGTTTCCATTTCATTTTACTACATAGATAGGGATTTACTGCTTCTGGTTTTGCATATATTTACCATAGCATATAGCTATTTCAGATAATTATGAAAGCAAATGCTTCTCAGAGTCAAAGGACAAACCCAAAGACAAGGATATAGTTCAACTGATTCAATGATTCTTTTGCTTTCTTTTCCAGATTTTGCATGTGGTACAATATCACTGAGTGAAGAGCTCTCAGACTAAGAGAGCAGAACATCCATTTCTGGACATTGCAAGTCACAACAGCTCTCAAAGATGGTATCTCCCTTGGCCATTTGCAAGTGCTGCATCAACCCATCTGAAAAACAGTACTAGAAGACTGTATCTAAACCAAAATTTCACAGAAACATTTGCTTATTTACTCCAATTATGTACCTATTTCCCGTTGATCTCAATGAAATTTTAGACTTTGCCCTGAATCATGTTCATGGAAGAAACGCTTTGGGGCTTTTCCAAAACAACAAGGACATGGGCTTTATGGAAGTATAGAACTTGAGAGCCACGTAAAAACAATGGGAAAAGGAGGAGAGAAAAAGACCCATGCTGTAAAATATCAGGCACTTGGTCATTTTAGCCAGTGGAGATTATTTTCCTTTGCAATGTCTGAACATAATGAGAACAGTCTTGCTACATTTAAAATGTCACAATATGTTAATATTATTTAGGTAGATACTTTCTGTTCCAAGTTCATTAACTTAAAATTAGTGACTAAAGTGGCTTTCAACAGAGAGCATGACAGGGCTTGAAGCTCTGATATCTCTGATCTCACTGTAATTTCATTTTTAGATGTGCTATAGCATTTCAGCAACATTTACAAGGTATATCTTCCTGAAATTTTCCAATAGAGAGGAAGCAGGATTATTTTATTTAAGAACAGACAATTAATGGCACTACTTTCTGGGAGCAAACCTGAAGGGCTATCTTTTCCCGTAGTCCTGTCCATTTGCCTGCACCCCCCAGCCCACAACAACAATGTATTTTCATGCTTTTAAATTAGAATAAGGTACCTAGTGAAATAGGTAAGTGCAGTATTTTGCTTGGTTTCTAATAGTGCATTTATATATAATAGTAGAAGCATTAAAATACAGTAAAAGCATCACTCGCTCTGTTCCAACTGACATCAAAAAGATATTTTGAAACTTAAAGGCTTTCTCCTGAAATAGGACATCTTAAAAAAAAAATATTGCAACTATATCATAGGTGTAATTGTAAACAAACACTTTCTTGGTACTATTTTTTTTAGATACTTATGTCTGCTACATGGTGAAAACCTGGGCTTTTATATGACAGTGTCGATGGATTTACTCTTGCAGATTATTTTTTCTCCTTTTGGTACTTCTTGTGGCAGAGCTGACATGAATGAATTAAAGAAACTTGAAAATACTGACTGTAAGTTTCATGAATGAGAAAAATTATGTGCATAGCACAAACTCATTATAACGTGAAAATCTAGCTGCTTAAGGTATAAGATTGCATGTATGGACTCATATAAAAAGGAAATAGACATTAACAACTTAGAGCCTTAGTCATACAAATAAAACATCATGTGTTATAAAAATAGCATCTACTATATTTACATTTTAAGTAGCAGAAGATATTGAGAAAACATGGGGAAGTGGGTTTTTTGTGAGGAAGATAGGGACTCATAAAATAAACAGTAAAATGAAAGTGTTCTTTCTTTCAGGGAAACAGTCCAGAAGATAATTTTAAATAGTCTTTTGATGGTCATAATTCTCTATCTTATACACAAAATCAGGTTGATGTGTCCTCCTGCTCCCCAAAATTCAATTACTTAAAGCTACTTTGAGTATTTAATTGGAGCCACACTATTCCATTTCAAAATTATCGCCGTAACATTTTTATTGAATACATTATCAGAAAGCAGATTTTTAATCAGTTGTCGGACAGAATACATCTACAACAGTATGCAATAAAGTGCCTTTATCCCTGTTTACACAGTATCCTTTTTAAAAAATACTATCTGTTGCAAAGATATAGATGGCTTGGAAAAAAGAAGAAAATATAAATTGTTATTTACATAGCAACAGTATGTATGTACTCTGCATTTTTAGAGATTGTCACCAACAAACTGGCAAAGCCTTCACAGTTATATGAAGTATTTGTTCCTTTCTATAAGAGAACAAGATGTTTCTGCTGCAACTTGTGGTGGGTTGATCCTGGCTGGACACCAGGCTCCCACCAAAGCTGCTCTGTCACTCCTCCTCCTCAGCTGGATGGTGGAGAGAAAATACAATGACAGGCTTTCGGGTCAAGATAAGGACAGGGAGCTCACTTAGCAATTATCATCATGGGCAAAACAGACTCAGCTTGGGGAAGAATTTAAATTAATTTTTTACCAATCAAATCAGAGTAGGGTAATAAGAAATCAAAACTAAATCTTACAACATCTTCCCCCCCTGCCCCCTGCCCCCCTCCCCCCCCCCCCCCCTTCTTCTTCTTGGGCTTAACTTTACGCTGAAATTCTCTACTTCTTCCCCTCGAGAGGTGCCCGGGGACAGGGAATGGGGGTTTGGGTCAGTTCATCACACACTGTCTCTGCCGCTCCTTCCTCCTCAGGGGAGGGCTCCTCACACTCTGCCCCTGCTCCAGCCTGGGGTCCTTCCCACGGCAGACAGTCCTGCATGAACTGTTCCAGCATGGGCCCTTCCCACAGGCTGCAGTTCTTCACAAACTGCTCCAGCGTGGGTCCCCTGCAGGGCCACAAGCCCTGCCAGCAAACCTGCTCCAGCCTGGGCTCATCTCCCCATGGGGCCACAGGTCCTGCCAGGAGCCTGCTCCAGCGCAGGTTTCCCGCAGGGTCACAGCCTCCTTCAGGCACCCCCTTGCTCTGGCGTGGGGTCCTCCCCAGGCTGAAGGTGGAGATCTGCTCCCCCGTGGGCCTCCCGGGGGGGGCCCCCCGGGCACCAGAGGCTGTGGGGAAATCTCTGCTCTGACACCCGGGGCATCATCTCCCACTTCCTGCTGCACTGACCGGGGTGTCTGCAGGGCTGTTTCTCTCTCATCTTCTCACTCCTCTCTCTGGCTGATATTGCTGTCACATAGCAGCTTTTTTCCCTTCTTAAATAATAAAATCCCAGAGGCACTACCACCATCACTGGTGGGCTCAACCTTGGCCAGTGGTGGGTCTGTCTTGGAGCCAGGTGGCATTGGCTCTGTCGGACATAGGGGAATCTTCTGGGAGCTTCTCACAGAAGCCACCCCTGTAGCCCCTGTGCTACCAAAAACCTTGCCATGCAAACCCAATATATGATGACATATTGAATATTATCTAATGTTAGACATAACGTAACTAAAATAGGAACTTTGCTGACAAGGTAACTGTGGTAAACAAACTTAAGGACTTAGCTTAGAGCTATTACTTTGTCCATCACTGCCCACCACAGTGGAAAAACATAAATTATGAGAAAGATGGCAAGGCAATGTATAGATGAATAGAGGACAAAAAACATGAGGGGAAAAAAACTACTAAGCAGTTCAAAGGTGTGATTTATAAATACAAAAAATGACTTTGGAGAGAATAAAGATGGTGTAATGCAAAAGCAAGGGATCTTGAAATGCACCATATGCATAATTTTTAGGCACAATGACATTGCAAATATGAAGAATATTGCATTTTCAATAATTCTTCCCTTCTAGATCAACAAATCCAACAAAAAATATTGAAAGCTCTAATGCATTAAAGCATACATATGGAAATCTTTACATTTTTCATACTGAAACATTTCAGGCTGAAAAGAAGACAAACTGAATTTTTTTTTCTACATATTTTCTAATACAGACTTTAGAAGATTGTGTAATACATTACATATTTTATAAGAGTGGGTAGAATATTGCATATTAAGTAAAAGCTACTCCCTAAAAAACCATGTCCTTGCTAAACAAGAATCCTTCATGCTAGGCCTTCACAGAAGTGCACCCAAAGGGAAACCTGTCCTGCTGCTTATGGCAACAGCTGTGCTAAGTATTGGTATCTCAGATAAAGCTGCTGACTTGCACATGAAAGAGGTATAACACATGGTTTTCTGAAAATACTAACCTGTTTCAGATAATTCTTTCCTTACTGATTTCGTATGATAGAGTTTCCTCACAGTCTCTTTCCATCCTTAAGAGAGGAACTAACTTAACAGTATAAGAAAATACAGGACATCAGCAGCACATCCTTCCGAGAGATTCTGTAAATCTCCTTAGACATCAGTGTTTGCTAGACAAATTAAAATGTTCTCATGGAACATTTGAGGACTTAACAACTCAAATCAGTTAATATCCCATTGAATAAGAGAGGAAAGACTGGGCACAAGACTTTTTGTTTTTTAAAAAAAACCCAACAACTTTTAAGCCTCCTTTCCAGTAGAACAAAATTAGTTATGTTTTCATAAAACACAGATAATGCTAGCCTACAAAGTCACTCCATCATATCAAAACTGGAAAGGAGATAAAATTAGTGGGAGGGAGAAGGTGCCAGAAATACTGATTGAAATTCCAAAGACAATTTAGATTCAGTCATATTCCTCATATCCTCTTTTGATTTGTTTAAATTTAGTTTAAATTTATATATTACTTAATGAAAATTCTTCATACATCATCTGATCATGGAAATCTTGAACCACTGCAAGATTTAATTGTCTAAAGACCATTTCTATAGGGTAGAAGTGTATACAAACATCTGGGAATTACTCAAAAAAAAAAAAGAAAAAAAATGCTTGTTTATAAACATTTGTGATCTGAAGAAGCAGCTATTACAATAATAATTTCACAATCAGGTTATATTTGTCTTTTTTATCTCAGAAAACATTTGAAAATAAGTGTGGATACAAAGAAGCATTTAAGAGATATATTAAGACTATATTACTGACAGGCATTTATATGAGCACAGCCAGCTGATAAAAGACTTAAACTGTATAATATTAACAAGTTACACTCATCTACTTAGGAAGAAAAACATAACATATGACCTGTCTGATACAAACAGATTCCATTTTGAATATATACATATCTGAAGAACAAGCTGCAGTTCAAGTATGTTACTGTTTCCAGAATTATTCAGTAATTTCAATAGACAAATGTATTTTATAAAGCCCTAACTTTCCAATTGTTGAATTAATCAACAGAAAAATCAATAAAAGCTTTACCCCTGAAGAATCAGCCATCTTCAACAGTAAATACAGAATAAGAAAAGGCAGGAGATATTTTCATGAAAATAGCGACAACAAATAATCTCAGTAAAAAGCACTGAAGAAAAGTAGGGAGACAAAGATCAAAGGTCAGGTATTCTCTTCCAACTCATAAATAGTTGATCACCACATTTCAAGGAGGTACTTGTATTTTACAGTAGAAACAAATATTTCTGTTATATTTAAACAAAATTGCCATTACCAATTGAGATGTGACCCAACAAAGTACAACAAATACCAAAATGGACAAGTGCTGACATCCAGTGGAACTTCCTTCATAATATCTGGTTCTATATCTTAATGCATTAATTAAATATTGAACTTCCTCATCCCTTCCACTACACAAAGGCTAGCATCAATTCACATGAAAAGTATTACAAGTCTCAGGATATGCATAAATACCAACGCATCCTTGCATTCTTTTAAAGGTGACAGACTTCCCAGCATGTCGTGGTAAAATCACAAAAAGTATGAAGTTTTTTCTTTTAGAGAATGAAGTTACATAAAAGCAGTGAGCAAGCTATCTGAAGAGAATAAATCTTCAGATTGCAGTTAGTTATTACTCTACATTCTCTGAATAAAAACCTCTTAACCAACAAAAAGTAGAATAGTTGTGTGTCATTTTTACTACACGAAATGACAGTAATTGACATAACATTTTCAGAAGATCAGTAAAAAAAAATCACCGATTTCCCATTTTCTCTTTCTCACTGATTGCTATTAGATGAGGTTTAGTTTAGGTAAACAAGAAAAGGGAGAACAGGAAGCAAATGTAATTTTATAAATGAGAGAAACATGACTAAAATCTACAAATTAGAACTACTACTTTTTTCCACAAAATACTGAAATCCCATGTGGCACTAATCGATTACTTGGTGAAATTGCACTTTGAAGAGTGAGGTTGTTGCTTCCACAGGCATATGGGTACGACAGGTATCTCAAACTACAAAAACTTCCTAAAATAGTCCCAAAACTTACTTTAGCAGAAGACAAACAGTATAGATGGAAATTATTTCACATCCAAATACGAGACCTACTAGAGCTTTCTAATTAGGAAAATTCAAGGCATTTCTGCACTACCATATAACACCCATATGTTATATAACAAGGTAATTTAATTCTGGGCGAATTTCTTTATACAGATCGATAGAACAAACTAAATTTTAAATAAAATCTCACTAATTGCCAACTCTACCCCTCACTCTGCCAAATAAAGAAACTAAAAATACTGAGTACCACATCTGCTCCTTCTCCATTAAACCATTCACTGTCCACAGTACAAATCCTTCTTTAGCTTCAAAAAGCAATGAATTATTAATAAGTATTTTGGGAGTATGAAGAGAAATTTTTTTTCGTGTTTAATGATGTCTCACAGGGGAAGCATTATATAATGGTCAAAAATGTACCCCCAAGGGAAATATTTCCTTAATATCTTATTATCCTAAGTTGGTTACTACAGTAAAAGGCCACCTCTACCCTCGAGCATTATCACATAAGCATCATTTTTGTCATTAGTGAAACATCCAGTTATCCAAAATCATTTAGATCACTAGAAAGATTGTTACTGACTTTTCAATAGGCATACTTTATACTGGATATGAAGTTTTGGGTTTTCCATCAAATAAAGGTGATAACATACTTACTTTTCTGTCTGGCCAATTATATTTTGCAAATATTGTATCATATGTGTCCACAGCTCCATCAGTAATCAACATTATGGCTTGGCTGCAAATACTTCCTTGTCCTGTGTGATTGAACTGAGAAAACAAACAATCATTTAGTTACAGCACATTCCTGTTACATGAAGATAGATAGGATTGCACTGGATAAACAGGGATCTTGTCAAACCTATAGCATGCTTAGCAGTAGGTGAAAAAGTCTTAGGTTGAAAACATGTTAACATAGATACTATGTTCTTACTGAATCCTAACTTCAATTGTTCAACAGAATCAGCATTCATTATATATCCACATTTTATCAGCTTGAAAAATAAGAAACATACGTAAATATAGCACTTCCCTGAATTAAAAGTGTATTCCCCTGTTTTAGATATGTTATATATTGATGAATCTACATAGGGCTTGCTTTGATTTAAATATAATTTTAAAAGAACAAGTTACACAAAAAGAAGAAATTAATGATAATTTACTGCAAAGTACAGAAGTTACACCACTTATAGAGAGACATACAACTATTCATATGACATCCATATTCACTCAGGATTACATTCCATATGTTATTTTTCATAAAATGTTTATCTGGGAGAACCAAGTTAATATTTATATATTCTCAGCTTCTCCTGTTACTCGAAATGAATACATATAAGTAATTCAAGCTCCTGAACAGCAGTACTTGAGCATAGGTACTTGGACAGCAATCAAAATATCCTTTGGAGTATGCAAAGAACATTTCATCATTCCTCAGATGGGATTTTCTCCTGGTCAAGGAGCAAGTACTTTGGACTGAGTAATAACATAAGCTTTGATCTCTTCGTTCTGGAGTTGGTGCCTAAATTGTGGATCCATGTGTCTCCATTTGCTCTTATTGCAGAATAGGTTCTTCTTTGTCTGTGTATTATTTTATATATTCAAGGAACTTAGGTGAAACATCTGGCTTTTAGCAAAAAAATGCAAAGTTGGAAAATTATTTGATTTTTAATTACTCTGTACGAACACTAAAAAATACCTGTGAAAAGATCAGTGAACTGGGGCATTACACACAACTCTTTATAGATTGAGCTAACAGTTCAATACATACTAATGAATGAACAATCTCCTTTTTTTCTCTCCCTATGTAGTTGTCAGGTACATTACCAACTTCGAGGCCAGACAAGGCCTTATCCTACCACCTTTATACTGGTACTGAGAAAGCCAAGCAATAATTACCTTGTCGCACCTCATGTCACCAGCCTATCTGTGACTAACAGTGCCCCAAAAAAGGTCATCCCATTTGAGAAGTAGTATTTAAATTTAAAGGTGAATTACCTTGCAGGGACTCTGACTGCTTCTGGATTCAACAAAATTTATTCAGAATATTCTAGTTTGTTTTGGGCCAGCAACTGCTCTTTCCTTAAGCTTTATGCAGTCTACTCACCCTTACTTATTCACTGTTCTTTCAAAAACTCTAAAAACCTTTTTTCTACAAAAAGTTCTTAATTCCTAAAAATGTCATTTTTGTAGACATGCCTGCAGTAGGAAAGTGAGTAGATGGTGGGTTCCAGCAGTGCTCTATCCTCTTTTCTTCTGCCTTCACATTTCTATATCTGAGTAATCATTCAACAATCATTTATATCACCTGCAGCTCTCCTCCAGATCAGTTTCCTTTTGACCAAGCAAGAAACTCAGCAAACAGTAAGAGAAACATGTTACTTAAGGGGAAACTAATGTGGGTTGACAGAGTCAGTCAGCTATATTCTGGTCACCGCCTGCATGAAGACACTTATCTGTGATACCTGCAAGGCAGTCTATCCTTAAAATTCTTCAGTCATGACTTTTTTTCCAGTCTGAACCAGAACCAGAATTATTAAAGTGGGATTCCTTCATTAGTATGATCTTAGATGCAATATTTTCTCATAAAGATGAAGTCACTTTGTCAAGGGATATATTCTTCATATGGACAACATATTTTGAAAGAGAACAGGTATGTTAAAAGGGAAATTAATGAAGGGAGAATGTCTTCATATAGTTATTTTAAAACATCACCTTTTAAAATGATATTAAATTCAAATGCTTTGATGAGTAATATCTTCTCATATTTGTCTAGAACTTTAATTTTATTGAATAGCAAGAGTGATGAAAGTGTTTTCCATAATAATAACAATGACAAGGGCCTTATGATGAACTACAATTAACTCAGTGATTCATCAGTTAGCAGCAAAAATTTCAATGCATCCTGACATTTACAGCATTTGGTTGTGATTAAGAGTCTTTGAAATGTCAAAGAATTTTATTTAATTGGCTATGATTTTTTTAAAGGTAATCACTGCAAAGACCGCATTTGTCACCGAAAGAGATAATTGCAGTTGTCACATGATATAGTAGGTGCCTAACTACTGTACCAAGCACTTCTGTATTCTTACACTGTATAATGAACACTGCATAAATTGATGATTGGAAGGAATTTGGAAGTGGATTTTTAATCGTGCTTTTCAAATACATCACCATCAACAACCATCTTCAAAAGTCTTAACAACCTAGGCAAATACCAAAAGGTAATTGCAAGGCAAAATTAACTGCGTTTAATTCGTTTAACCCCTGAACCATTAAAATCCAACCAGAATCTTAATAAACTATTTGTGTAAAACAAAGCTTTTTCATTTTTTCCTTTCCTTCTCCCCTTCCTTTTTTTAAATGTAGATGAGACATCCTTAGCTAACCAATAATTCACAAGAATAGATTTCTGGCACATAAAGGTCACATCCTGTAGACAAAGTGGAAAACGGTCAGCTGCGCTTCTTAAAGTAGCTTTTCTCTGGCCGAGGCTGCTTCATAGAAGCTCCCAGAGACTTTGCCAATAAGCCTGTATATAATGGAAGAGATTTTTATGCTGTCAATTTTGGAAGTATATATGCAAGAAGGGTTGAAGCTATTATACTCCCTTTTATAGTAGAAATAGAAACAGTTATTACTCCACCTTCAACAGATCTGCACATACATGTAGTATGATCCATCATGATCTTACAGATCAAAAGACTCTCTCATCATAGGTACAGTTCAGTACATAGGATATCAGTTCCCTTTATTCTCAAAACTATCAGTTTTTCTAATTAGATTTTTATACCACGTTCATCATAACTTCAGTTGCCTCACTTTTAAAAAACAAAAAAAATTTCATCTCAGGTCTTCTTGATCACTACCTGTGATGGTTTGTTTTGGGTTTTTTTTTGGTTTACACAGATTTGGAAGACTAGTACAGAACATCTCTGGTATTGAGGCTGGTAGCTGTTTACTGTTGTGTATCTGTTTCCTAAGTTCAGTGCCCACAATGGGATTCTTAATAAACCCTCTACAAACAACCTAGATTGTTCTTTACTTCATGCAGCTTTTCCCGTAGTCATTTTTGGCATGCACCATGTGAAGGAATTAGTTCCACACTGTCTGGGTGAACACATGGGCAGTGGGTGGGTGAAGATCCTCATCTTTTCATGTTAGGAGTTTATGCCCGGAAAAGAACTGATCAATTTTGTGCTTCAAGATGAATATAAAGGAACCAGAACCATTAGTTAATTTATGATCCTACAGTAATAAAGGCAGGCACAACTGTCACGTCAAAATCTTTGGAAAATATTGTTTTGAGGTCTCATTTGCGAGGTACATCCTTCAATCAAAAGACAGTTTGCTACTTATTTTAGATGAGATTTTCTTTTTCCAGCAGACTAACTTGTAATTTTTTTTCCAAAAAGAAAGCTGAAATATAGATGCCCCAGGAAACGTTAGGCAAGAAGAGAAACAAAACCATTTTCATGACATGAAGAAACCTCAAGTCAGAATATGCCTAAACTGCATCTTTTAATAAAGTAAAAATGTACCACAAACATGTTTTTCCAGCTTTCTTTACTAATCCTTACTAAGCTTAGTTGTAGCATAGTGAGTTTTACTGAGTTTCATTTGTGAGACAGGAATTAAGTCCCTGTAACTTTTACACTGGAGGAAATGTATCTCGGTTTAAAGGAGAGACACTGTAGTTTTTTAAATGGTGCCTCTTTTCAGGGCCATTCTTTGACTAGAGAGGAAGGGTGAATTTCTAATTAATTTCTAATGAATGTGTCCCAGTCAACACTCCAAGGCATTGTTCAAGAATGATAAAGCAAACCAGTTCTGGATCTGAGCTATCAAGCAGTAAGATAAGGGGTTTATATTGTTCAACCCTAAACTTAGGCTCTTCTGTAATACACACCTAGAGATCACACTAATAGCAGTTATTTGTAGCCCATAGACACAGAGTTTATACATTTCTTGGAAACAGGTTATCATAGAAGGATGTCAGGAGGCCATTTTGGCTCACTGAGAAGAGACACCCTGAATATGTTACACAGGTGCAAGTAGTATGAACAGGGCAGTGACTTGTTGATTTTTGAAAGCTTGTCTCTAAACACTGTAAGTTTCTTTTTATCTTTAAAGCTGAAATACATATATATACACACAGAAAAAAATATGTAGCTTTGTGATATAGTTGTTTACAATTTTAAACCGTTCAATAGTTTAAAGATCCTGGAGAAGAGATCTGCTTGTAATTAGTTATTTAAAAAAAGAAAAAAAAAAGAATGTTCTCCTTTACAGAAACCCTATATCTAAATTGATATTAACAGAGGTTGTAAGCAATGGCTTTAGTCCTACTACACTACCTAGGGTTTTAATTCATAATATCATGAGAAATATTTGATGGTGCATTTTATTTTCATTGGTTTGCTCTCTTGTACTAATTCTCTTTCATCACTACTACTGTTCACTTTTCTCCTGTCTTGCCTTGCTTTTTCCAATATACATTCCCAAGAAAGCGTACAGTCAGCCTAATCAAAATATTATTAAAATTTTTCTTTGCTGGAATACATAACATGACAATATATTTTACCTTTGCCAGAAATTAAAAAAAAAAAAAAAAAATCTCTGAAATACACTACATAAAATCATGTCATGATAACCACTAAGCCTGATGTGCACCTTGTGAGGAAAAGCATTTCAGGCTAAGACAAAGGGTCTGATTTGAATTAAAATATCCTTTGAAGGACAATTCCCTGGACAACTAAGAATGCTACACTGATTTTTTGTGGAGTTTAGGACGGAAACTAGATGCCTGCACTAGATTATCTCCATGGTCATGATGTTCATCTTCTAGAGACTGCATTCCTCTTTATAGACATTGTTCACAGAAACATTATTAGAAAGTTGGCCTCATGTTTTTGGCAGATAAATAGTTAAAATTATATTAATACCTCTGAGCTGATTAGACAAAGCTTTACATTTCTTCTCTATCTTAGAGTATTACAGAAGTACAAAAGTTTTCAAATAACTTTTTATATAAGCTATAAGAGATATTAATTGTCATACCAGAAGTCAAACCAATGGAGAATCATTTCACAACTCTAATAACAGTGTGTATTCTCAAAGTTTTTATGAATATACAAATTCCTGTCATTCCTAAAGCATTAGCCCTTCCAAAGAAAAAAACCAACAATCTAAACTGTGAAATGTGCAATATACCCTAGTATTTTTAACACCTAGAACAGCTACTGAGATAAACCTTAATTAATGTATACATGTATGCGTGGGTGTATACTGAATATATAGACACAAAATACATTAATATAAAATGTATACATATAAAAATGTAAATTTGTTTATATCTTTCACCACACATTATATAGAATTCTTGTTCTATAGATAATATTCTACTATCATCACATTTTTGAGCGAGTTCTAATTTATTAGCTTAAAACTGACATTAAATGCTAAATAGCAAAAAAGGTGTCAGAAGCGTAAATCTGAAAAGCATTAACTTACTTCATTGAGCATGTTGAAAGCTTCATTTAAAGCAATATCCAGCATTCCAATTCCTTTTGCAAAAAGTTTGTCAAGGTGTTCCCTGAAATGCTGAAACATGAACAAGAAGGTTTTATTTGTCAGTATATTGTTAACAACATACATGTTGATATCAACTATTAAGCATTGCTGAATTCTTCTTTAGACTTACTTCTTAAGCTCAAGTGAATGCATACACTAATTCATAAACCAAAGTAATTCCTGGTTAATCCTTTTGACTTGAAGTCATACTAAACTAAGGATGTGTTAGAACAATAATAATGCAAAACTGTAATGAGAAATATTTTTTTTGTCAGTTATTCAATCAAACAATTTTCCTTTTTTTTTTGTTTGGGTTTCTATTTAGGGATATCCATATCTTCTATTCACTTCATAGCTTCTAAGGTTCTTGGGTTCTGCTACTTAATAAAAATAATTGTTTCTGAAATTTAGGTTTGAGATTCTATTTTCTGTTATGATCCCTCCTTAAGAGAGGGTAGACCCTAATCATTAGGCCACTGAAGTTTAAATGCAGTTTATCACTGTCAATATAATATTTAGATTGATAAAGAACTACTCTACACAAGAAGAAAGACACGGCTAACCACTCGCTAGCTATATATGACTATCTTCAGTATTATGTTGCACAGTCACACTTAAACACAATTTTTGCAGTTTTAAAAGGCTCATCAATTATGCACTGCCATACTTGCTGGCCATGAGCATGGGTAAAATTTTATAAGAAGCAGTTCTTAGAGGTTGACAGGGCAGAATTTATCCTATATTTTCCTTTCTAAACATATTCTTTCTCTAGATATGTCAGAAGTTTGACAAATTTCACAAATTTTGCACTCAACAAAAATATACGACTACTATTTAATATGTACATTAAATTGTAATTTTTTAGAGAAAAGGTAAGCTATGAAGTACTAAGTAGTGCATTTTCAAGACAATGCTAGCACTACTTTCTGAAAATAAAATGTTCAAAGGAGAAACAAATTCTCTTAGGTTTATAAGAAGGAGCAATAAATTATTAAAAACAGTATCACAAACCATGCTATCACAAAGGGACACTGTATGCAACAATAACAAAGTACTTCACTCCCCTGATTTTCTGATGGAAACTTTTTTTTTTAATTTCATAAAATAAAAAGGTATTACAGCAGTTTATTAGAAGGCAGAGAATTTCCTATTTCATTATTAAATTTCAGCAGACTGAAACAGGAAAATTTACATCCTAGCCTCCAGGCAATTCTGAAGCCACAAGAAATGGGCTGCTTTTTCAAAACAATTACTTCATAGTGGCCTAGTAAATATGGTTCATCGCAGCTCAATACTTTGAACAGCCAAAAGGCACGGTCTTGTTTGTCTAAATAAGCAGGGATAGCGTAAACACCCATACAGCTACACTGCAAAATGGTTCTTTTTTTTCCCCCCAACTTAAACACAGCTAACAAGTTAATACGAGTCAGCATCTCCATAGTACTAGTAATTACTCTTTTAAATACCTTTTCAAATTTAATAATTAATTTGTAAGAAGAAAATGAAGACACGTGGTGGGAAATGCAGGGGAGGCAATGCTTTTGTGAAGCATTATTTCAGTCTCCACAACTGGATGAAAAGGTTACCTCAACAGTTAGTAAGAGGACAGTTTTATTTATCAGTCCATTAGTCTTAAAGCATTATTATAGGGAAGAAAACAAAATCAAAATAATGATCTTTGCAGAAGAATTAAAGTACTACTGCCCCTTGAATTGTCCCTTTCATATTTTTTACAAGTAATGAAAATTACTACAAAATACCCAAATATTCAATAGATGCATCAACCTCTTGTTATTCTGTATCCAACTTGACATTTCAAAGTATCTCAGAAACTTAGATCCAAACTGATCAAAAGCCACATCAGCATGTTCTTGACTTCAACGAACATGGTCTGGGAACAGAGCAGGGCAACGCACAGATGGCAGTTTCCCAGACAGTCACTACTTCAACTGTCAGCAGCACGATGCAGTGTGCTTTCCGCAGCTATTTCAGAACACAAGAACTGACCAACAGCCAGATTCAGAGGCTACTAACTTCAATACTCAAGGGCGACTTCAAAACAGGCCCTCAGCCCACATACAAAAGGATTAACTACAGCTCAGGACTGCTACAGTCACTAAAAGCTTTTCAGAAACTCAGAAAATACAACTTTTTCATAAAATATGTAAAGTTCATATGAATTTAAAATTATTCATTGGAATTCTTCAAAAACTAAAATATATCATGTTTATAAAATTCTCCAGAAAACATCTCAGCAAAACCAGTTATACATATAGCAGATATTTTTATATGGAAAGTGCTGTTAACAGTTAAAAAATATGGAAAACAAGCAGTTTACTATTGTTTCATCAATGTCAAAAATAATTTCACAATATCAAAGTTATGTGTTGATCAGACATTTTCAAGCTGCTGAAGCAGCCCGATGCTCACAGCTCATCTCTCCCAGATACATGGAATTAAGGTTAGTTTACAGTTACCACAGATGCTTCCCTACTAACACAGGGATTTACCCTGGAACAGAGGAGTTCTCCGAAAAATCAATAAAGCCAAATTTTGTACTGGAAATAAGTTTCTAATCGTACCTTTTCATAAATCAGATATGTTAAAATAAATATTTATTACAAATCACAAATATCTTTGGAATATATTACTGCTTCATAATTAAACTAGAATTATTTTGGTATTAAAAACCTGCAAGTTTATAAAATCTCTGAACATAGAGCATAAACAGATTACCAAAAATTACTAGTAAACAGTATAATCTCTAGTGTATAATTCAGTTCAGGTTATCTGTCAGGAGAACAAATATTTTCTCTTACCATAGCTGTGTACATATATGTTCTGAAAAATACACTGTTGATATAGAAAGAAAAATAATAGTGATGTTTGTTTGATACAAAATAGTAAAAATGTTAAAAATCAATTTAGTGCACTAAGAATTTTAACGCATCAATGTTTTCTGCCTCCAGGCTTCAGAGTGAACAGATGCTACAAGGTGATTCTGCAAAAGGATTAAATAACTAAAATGCATGTGTGGTTTGGTCTTTGTCTGGAAGGGGTTTATGGGGTTTTTTGATTTCTTTTTTAAATCAACTCCATTCTCTGTCTTGTCTTCAGTTTTTTTGAGAATTTCAGCACTTTGAACGTCCACTGGAAAAATCACAACAACATGCAAATTAACATTTCTTTGTTTCCCTTTTTATCATACCAGATGCCCTGGATGTGTGGCATTAATTGGATCCATGCCAAAAGAAAACATTTCATTTTACAGGCAGCACAATGAATTGCCTCCTCAGATTTTCACTTTACATCTAGCTGTGGCTGTTTATTAATAAACAACCATAATGTACTGTTGTACTTTCACAGGGACTGGTTTTTTTAACCTCCTTAAAAGCTGTGCCTTATTCTGACCTCAGAGGGCATATTATTGACACGATTATCTTTCAGGCTGTTTTTTTAAGGAAAATTTACAAGAAAAAAAATTCCAATCCCCAAAAACTCATTTTTTCCCCATTTCATGCATCCAGTCAGTACAGCAATGCCCTGCCAGTCATCCTATAGTGTCCCCTTTGTTACTGAAAAAGCATTTTTAAAAGCATTGTGTTCTTTGTGCATAAGAAATCCAAAGTTTCAAACTAGCATGCCTCTCAAAATTTCTCTACAACTTGCCCACACGCGTCTCCAACTGCCACTCAATAATTTTGTTCCTACAAAAGCACTGCAAAACAAAAAAGTATGTTTCAACCCTACTAGTACTGAAAAAAATGTCAGGGCAGGACATTAAACACTGAAACATCAATTTAAAGAAAAAGTGATTTTGGAATGAGGTAACACACACCTCAATTCTATTTTCAAAAACTTTCTGAAATCAAACCGACCCCAGCAAGCAAGAGTCCCCTGCTCTTAATGAATCAAAAAGCATCTTTTAATCTTTACATCTTAAATAGCTCTTTTAAGTAATGAACTGCATGACAAATAATATTGGCTTATCTCAGCATCTCTTTACTGTCCTGTTGGAGCCCTTGTAGATTAATATCTGAATTTTCTAGAGTTTGAATTGGATATCTGTCCAACTGTGTGCACAAACATTTGCATGCAACTGTATGCCTAATTTCCATGTGCAATTACCAGAATGTGCAATTGTGGACTAAAATACCTCATTGACATGCATAATCTTGGTAGTTCTGAATGCAAATTAGGCACACAATTATGACAATCAGACTCTGATGTCTGATTACACAATTACAGGGCCAGAGCTCAACAGGAGAAGTTGTGTCTTGTTACAGTGAGGAAGTACGGCTATGTTCAGCTGTGGAGGTATCTATGGTCCATTTAGAAGTGGCTGACAAACATGAGGTGAAGAGAGCGAGGATACAAATCCACCTGTGCACGTCAGCCAGGAGAAGGTCCTTGCATATATCTACAAGCGTTCAAACCAGACCATCAGCGATGCATGCGCTTGGTCTTGTACCCTTGCGTGCTGCTGGTTTTTTTCTGTTTATAAACACTATCCACTGTCAAAACCAGAAAGTCCCAGTGATCCTAACATCTGATAATAATCTATGTAAGCAAATCAAAAAGGTTCTCTCCTTCTCTTTTTAAACTGTGTAAAGTTTGTTAGGACCCTCTTAAGTCAGAAGAAAACCAACAAATACATTTGATGGAGGTAGAATCAGGAAATGGATTCCTGTCGTAGGTATAATTACACATAAGCCTATCTGAAGAACAACGGGGTGTTGTTTCAAAGATGAAAAATAGTATTCACATGCCTATTTCTGCTTAAAAATCAGGTGGCCCAACTTGACTTGGACTATTTCAGAATTTAAATGAGGAACAACATAGAAAGATTTTTAATGGTCTTCATCTTCTATGTTTCATGGGACAGCTATACAGAATATTAAATCACACCACCATTGCATATGGCTTTGGCATAACTGAACAAGAGGATAGATTTATAACTATTTATCGCAATTGAACTTGGAACTTCTCTTATAATGAGATTATTGAAAGCATTTTTTGGTACACCCAGGTGTATTCACCTTTTCTAGCCTCACAGCTTAATCAACAATTGCAAGGATTTTGGACCATACTTGGTTAGATGATTATACATTATATTTTCAGACTTCAGTGATTAGGGTACAATTGTCTGGGAAAATACAATAGAAAGTCATATTTCTGTTACTTCTTTTTTCAATTTCCTACTTTTGATTTATTACAGTTTAATAGTTAATAAATTTAAATAATTCAAGTTAATTTATTTCAACAAATCTGTTCTTGGGAGATGACATCTATGATTTTGGAAAGATTCAGAGCACTTTTTCATGACTCAGAGCCATACAAGAATTAGGGACGTAGAGGGGGCTATCTGAATACAGGTGAGAATCTGATGTTCCTTTCCTAATTTCAGATCATTGCAGGCAATTTAAAAACTCTTCTGAGATGAAGGCAAGAAAACTGTGAAAAGTGAATTTTTCCTTCATGGTAGAAGCTCCCAACTTTGTAGCCAAAATGACACGCTGGTTTATCTAGCCCATAGTAAAGCCAAAGAATAATTTATTGATTTGGAGGCAATTCTGAAGAAATTCTGAGGTATCTCTTTTTATTGGTCTCTTATCTTACAGGCTGTTCTAATGGCTTCACAAGGGTTGCTCTCTGGGAGTATAAAATCTGAGTGGTATCTATAATCACAACAAGACAACAAATTTTTAGTTTCTGGAAGCGAATAGAAGCTGGTCACACTCCTAACAAACAAGAGAGTCCTGTGTCTGCAACAGTCAGGGAATTTTTTTTCCTCCATTATGCTCATATGAGGATAATCCATCACCTTCAAGGTTTTACCCTTTTTAAACAAGAGAAAGGACAAAAGACGTACAGCCATCTTCATTCGACATCTTAGGAAACAAACATATCTGAAAGCAAGTAATGATATATTAAAGCAGAGCACTGAGTTCCAATTCTCAAATGCCAGATAAGTGCTATAACAACCTCGCCATCTCACACATATACCAAAAAAAAAAAAAAAAAAAAGCTGACAAATTGTCAGCTAATGTAATCCCTAATGTCTGGCATTCGTGTTTTGGTGTAGCTTCTTTTTACCATAGCAAACATTTTCAGAATTTCACTGATGATTTCTCCTAATCACAGTAGTGGCATGCTTGGCTCAGGTTTTAATTGGCACAGAGTCTACAAGGCTCTTATCTTCCTACTGAAGAGTTACTTCATTGAGTTATGCCCAACTTCCCATTTATACAGTTTTCAGCACTCTTATTACAATCAAATAAGTTTGGATTTCCTTCTTGCTAAGGCAATATGCTACATAGTAGTCCCAGTACCCTGTACAGATAGATTTTATTATAGCTTACTTGCGATTACCAAAAATAAGGTACCATTTATGAATGAGTAGGAATACCCAAATTAGATGGGGTTACAGGACCGTGGACTGAAGGCTAAGCATACATGAATGGAGCTTTTTTCACTGATTCCAAAGAGGGAAATAATAGTTCACAACTGATACATGTAGCATAGTTTATACAGTTACACTGGAAAACTATGGCATTTGCTATTAATTGTCTGATAAGGGTGATCTTCCTACAGAAAAGCACGGTTAATGGGTTTAACATTCCTCCAGATTTTTCTGTCAGCTTTAGTGCAAGTCTTTGCTACTTCTAGTATTAGTTCCCATACCCATCCATGCATGCTGCAATTCCAAATGTTCCTGAGACATACTTGGCAAAGATTTATCAGATTTGTGAAGAAGCATATAAACCAGTAAAAAAAAAAAACACAACAAACAATCAGGAGGCATATGTGTGAGGTGGGAGAGTGATGTTTACTGCTGTGTCACAGGGAAGTTTACCCACTTGTACTAACAGTTGATAAATGTGAGTTCACATCTGTAAAATGCATTTAAGCATCACCTCATTTAAAATCCATTGCCAGGGCAATTACAGGTTAGCTTTCTGGGGAAGATTATCCAACCACTTGTGTTCCCTAGCACAGTGTGTTGGTAGACAGGATGGTTTTCAGCAGAACAATCCTGAAAAGAATGCTGAACAAAGAGCTCAATATTCAATATACTCAGATTAAAACCAAGTTCTTGTTAAGTAAATTAGTTGCCTGGGGCTGCAATAGAAAACTTCAGACCAAATTTCAGTGGTCTGGGGCTAGCTGAAAGGTTTGGGGGTCTATAATAGCTATCCAGTTTTTTAAAAAGTAGATTTCAGTGAGACGACAATGTTTTTGGTTTTTTTAACAGCTAAGCAATGCAGTCAACAGTCTTTTTTGGAGATCTGACAGAGACGGATAAATACACACCTAAGTAATCTGCTTAAATAAAACTCAATATGCAAAATTTGTATTTACCAACCTCTTATTGGCAATTTCACTCAGCTTCATTGCTGAATCAGTCTTCTGGTTATTTAATTTCTGGTAATTGCATACAAAAATAAAAGCTCATTGAAGTTATACATTACATCTGTCTACTTTTGTCATTCTAATTTACGCAGGGGTAAGTCCTCGATTCAATTTGGAGTTACTGTGCCTATCTGTGCATCTAGATGATGATATATTTCATCTGGAAACGTTTACAGAGAAATGTCCTCAACCCATATATAGTACATTAAAACAACATATAAAAGAGGAATGTATATTGTAATATTGTTACTTTAAATCTGGAGTTACACTAAATCAGATTGTCATCCGATTCCTTTGGGGTAGGTAAATTGTAACATGGAGTTTCTCAAAGACGAAAACCTCTTGGCCCAAGAAAACTAGTATTAAAATAGGCAGTTCCACATGTTTGTAATTTGTGGAGAAAGTGCAGACAGTGACAAAATAGTGTCTGAACTATTTCCCTCTCTTTTTTAAATTTGTGTATAGCAAATTGATATACTTCAAGGTAGCAGCTGTTTAATGCTAATGCCAAATTATAAATTAGTCTGGTAAAATTCAAATATATGTTACATATTTTATATTACTAAACCACATTAAGGATCGCAGATTAATTTCAACCTCATTTATGCTACCCAATGTAATTATAGATTTAATCTTTGCGATAAATGAAACTTGAAGCAAGTTTTGCAAATTAGGGATAGTTTACAACATTCTGAGAATACCTCTCCACACATCTCAACTGAACCTTTAATGCAGGTATGTGCCAACACAAAAGTTTTATGACAACGAAAGTTTTAGACTACGAAAAATTTAGAAATAAGTGGATGCAACTTGATGCCTGCCATATCACTTGAAATTATAATTATTCTTAAAACAAATCACTATATTCTCCTACTGTAAAAATGAAAGTAGAAACACTATATGTTGAAAGAAATCTAGTACTGGGATGCCTACTTTATATCCTAGTAAACTGATGGCATATATATTAACACCACTCACATCACTGTCATATTAGAAGTTGTAAGTTTGTCTTGTATAAATGCATAAACCAGACTTGATTCAATACAGTTTCTCAAAAAGAGCATGCTTTCTGAGGTTGTATCTGACAGAAATTCACAGTGCAATTAGATCGTCACTGCTCTGAAAGCTACACATAACATAAGCTTTTACAGAAACAACAATTTTGCAGAAAGGAAAATACTTGATAAAACCTGTGGCAATGTATATACATATTATATTAGCATCTCTTCCTTGTAGGTTGTTGCTAGCCATAAAAAAAATAAAGCTCAATTAAGATTTTCAAGACTGCATTACTTTGCTTTTCTTGAAGCTGGCAGGGAACAGGTTTAAATGCTTAGAATCATCACTTCTTTCAATTTATCCTCACTTTTTCTTAAAGAAAAGCATGTGACTTGATCAACATGCTGGAGATTCAGGGCTGAAAACCTGTTTTCTCCAACCTTCATTCCTTTCCCATAATAAAAATGCATGGATATGTTAAATATGTAAATGCTTCATTATATTAAACTTATTTGAGGTCCTTTAAAAATCTACTGTAATGCACCAGACAGGTATTTATTAGTGCTTTAATGAAGAAGTGATCTTGATCAAGTACCCCTACACATATGATGAGGCTTCTTCACAAAAAAAAAAAAATTTCCTGCCTTCACTACTCCAATCGCTATGAAATCTGTACCAATCTTCAAAACATTCATTTGGCTAAGTTGAAAGTTGCAAAGGTCAAAGTATTTATGCTACATTTTCTTTCCTAACTGCTCTCTCTACTTCACAAAACAAGAATCTTTGGCTAACTTGGGCCATATCATACAAATTAACAAGTAAATCTAACTTGTCACCCCTTACTAAAATGGCTGTGCAAAGAGACACCTAAAATACTAACTACAGAGGTAGGGAAGTAACAATTTAAGTAAAGATGCAACTGGAATACAGATTGCACATTGTAGAGGAGACAAATGCAGCTTCATCAATAATTGGGTTGTCATTCAAAGGGAAATGCAACTTCCTTGCTCTGTACACACTTTGTACAGATTTACTTTAATGTCAGGCCCACATTCCTACCTGAAAGACTAAGAGAAAAAATGGTGAGGGGGTGTGTGGGAAACGTGGGCTTTATAATATTTTTCCTGACACGTGGAACAGAAAACTGAGCCACATTACTCAAGGGAGAGTGTCACCACAGAGTAGATACAAGAGGCTTACAATGCTTTAAATGCTTTTTAATACTTTAATGAAAATGGATTTTTTTCTTTTAGGTAAGTAGTTCTCACACTGTGGTCCAGAAAATAATAGTAAGAGGTCCACAGCCAATGTGTGAAAGTAACACTGTGTTTACAATACTACTTCCCTCCCCAGAAAAGAAGAGATGTTGGGGGGACAGGGGGGAGAAAACTCCCAAAAATAAGAGTCTCACTGTTTCACTGAGAAAATGTGTAAACCAGACACCAGATAGCTTTTCTTTTTTTACCCCCAAGACTAATTGGATTTTCTGAAAGTCTGGCTCTTTGGAAGTCTGTTACATTCCCTGCACATTATGGAGAAGAATTTCTGCAACCCATCCCTGTATGTGAAAGAGCATGATCATTTGCTACCCATAATCCCATTGAACATTCAGCACCAACACCACTAAGAAGCATTCATTTCCCAGGCTTCTTTAAGCCCTAAGGCTGAAGCAGTTTCCTATAGCCTACCAAAAAAAATCCTTATGCTCCATTCCCTGAAGATGCTCCCAGGTTTCATTTTACCTAGACAGGCTGTGCATGGGAACAGGATAGGCTCTGGCTACAGCCCAACTGCCCGAGGCAGCAGACTGCTGCAGGTGGCAAACCAAACAATCTGACTTACGCCTACTGCTTGGAAAGCCAGGCTGGCTGCTACTGCTGCTGGGCAAGAGCTCAGGGTGAGCAGGGCATTCATTGCCTGTGCTGGCAGAAGGGAACCCTCAGCAGAAGCAACCACACTCAGCTGTCCCCTCAAAAAAGGACCTAATCTCTTTCCAAGTTCAGCCCTGGCCCATCTGCCCCAAGTTAGTATAATTTAACCCTATTTATTCTGCTGAGAAGCCTGTTTTCCCTTTAGCTCACTACAAATGAAGTGCAAGTGACAAGGATCGTCTAATCTTTTAGATTTTCTTTTTCTCTTTCTTTGTTTTGTTAAAGTTTAGAGATTAAAGAAAACTCGATTCAAAGAAAGACATTCAGCATGTTTAAGTGGCATCCTCAGAGTAGAAATATTCCATTTGAAAACATCTGAGCCTTATATAAAGACAGCAAAGTAGCTCTTCAATAAATACTTTCAAGACAAATGGAGGCTGGGGTACTGATCCTGTGAAAGCCATTTTTATTTGGAGTTATTGAAACAGCTGCTTTCCTCATGAGATAAAAAGCTCCAGTCAAACATCTCAAAGCAATTTCTTATCTCTGCTTCTAAGAACTGTTTATTTGCTACATGTGATGTCTACTAGCAAGATGCAGTTGCAAGAACTTGGGTGGTGCATCTGTGTGTTGGGGGATTTTTTTTAAGGATCATTTAATGGGAATTTTTGATACCACCACTCACGTATTATAGGTTAAAAAAAAAAGAAAAAGAAAAAGAGAGAGAGAGAGAAATATACTGCCAGAATGGTAGAAATTCAAGTTTACTCAGCATAAATTAATAGCATGGTAAAACTGGTTTTATGCATGCTTCCAACAATAAATGTTGCATTAAGTAATACCTGTCCTTAGTAAGGTCAGGTGTATATATAGCAATGTAAACAAGTGGTAGAGTGAACTGTTAAAAATTCAGTCCCTGCAACCATCAGCAATATACATCTCCTCTTTCCACATAAGGGAAAACTGTTGTAATATGAAATACCATGACAGAAATTTCTAACTGTTTCTGTTTAAAGTTAGCATATGGAAATAGATATTTGCTCGCTAAATAAAAAAAGTTCTAACATATTTGATAATGTTTCTATTTATTTTGGTGCTAATGGTGCTTATTCTGGTAGTAACAGATGTGATCATCCTTGCTTCCACTCAGCTGAGGAAAATATTTGACATTAAAAGATAAAGAATAGAAGTTTCTGGAAGGAATGTATAGTAACATCTCCAGACCTGTGTTGGACTTCCAAAATATCAGGCATACGTATACACATATAAACAGTAGTATATATTTTAAAACATTGCCTGCCAATTACCTGCTCTACCAATACAGAAAGTTATGGTTATATGTTGATAATGGCTGTTTGATAAAATACATAGTGTTTGTTGTGATATTTTTCTTGTTTCTGTTTTATCCTTTAGTGAACAAGAGTTATTACTACCAGTGAACATGCAAAGGAGTATTTACCTTGTAAGGCTGGTTGAGAAAGTGCAATTTCATCTACTTTCATCTGATATTACAATGGACACTTGGCAATTACATGGAAAAAACTACAGGAGAAGCCTGGTACATCTGCCAGGCTCACAGAAATGAAAGTAATAGCCCAAACGACTGAACTCTCATGATGAGTTCCAAAACACAGCTAAATACTCTGATAGCTCTTGATCAGTTTTGGAATGTGCAGAGTAACAACATTTTAAGATGTCTATTTTCTGTGGACATGACCAAAAGACTATGAATTCAAGAAAAACTTTTCCAGGCAATTCAGTGAGTTTTTGATGACATCCCCAGGTAATTTTGCTATGTAGGTATATTCAAATCACACAGTATCAGATCTTACAATAATATCAAACAAGTCAGAAAGCTGTTTGTAACTATGAATTCAGGAGCTTAACTGAATTACTCATTTAGGATTAAGTGGTTGTCCATCTCCTTGACAATTTTTACTTTATATTCCGAGTTATCCTCTGGGCAATGGCACTTCTGTGCCTTCCAGTGTTTAGGCAAATAAATTAACATCATTACACAAACTAGAAAAATAGTAAGAACATATAACTTCACAGAAGTTAAGAAACAAATGAAGACTGACAAAGTCATAGTATATGAAAATACATGGAACTATTACATGCTACCTATCTCAAGTTTATTCTCTAGTTCTGTCCTTTCAAGGGAAGAACTCACTAATATGAATAACTAGAAAAAAAGGTCCTATTTAGTTATTCTCTGAAACCCTGGATGTATTATTCAATTTATAGGCAAAATAAAGCAGAAAGTGATTCCAGAAATAAATAATAATAATAAAAAAATTTAGTTAACTAGAAATTATATTGAAGCTTACTCTGAAGAAAAAAACATGAAATTATACTTGACTATTTTGAATAATTGAGCACTGTTCATAAAAATTTGAGCATCATCTGGGTGGCATACAAACTTTTTGATCAATTAAATTAAAAAGAATCTGACATGAAGTAGCATATGTGTGTATGGTAATCTGCATTTCGATCAGTTGCAGAGTGATGGAAAGGTTAACAGCAGGATTAATTCCAGGCAGTACATCTGGGCAATATAATTGAATCTTTAGCTTCAAGTCTAGAACTTGCACAGCTTTCAAATGGCTCATTAGATGCACCCACAATAAAATGCTCATTTAGAAAACTGCATCACAGTTCATAAATAAGATCCTTCAACACTAAATGATTAGAAACAATTCATGTCATCCCACATAGTAGTCAAACGATATTTAGATAATCTAAGAATCAACAATGGAGAACATCAAGAATATTAAGGAAGCAGCCTCTGAAGAATAATTCCTGTAGAATGTAGGTGTATATGTAGGTAAAATGCAAAGAACTTGTGAATAATACAATGGAGTAAAGTTCACCATAACCAGATCAAATCAATTTTGTCTTCATATACATAAAAAGACCTAACAGTGACATGCTTAGAAGTGTGTTTTCAGAGCTATGTTTTCTCCTTCCTGTAACATCTCATTCACTTTGTCAGCAAAAATGAACTACCACACTGAACGATAAGCACAATTGAGTGATCAGTTGAAACTTTTCTGATTTGCCTTTAGTAAAAAAAAAAAGATCATAGTATTTAAAGAAAGATGCAAGACTGCTGCCCTCTCCAGCCACAAGCAAGACTCAGTATAGGTGGACAAGTCACTTTAATTAGAGAGGAAGCTTATAGCAGGGAAGAATTTCTACAATAACACAAGTGACTTATTTTAACAGGCCTTTCCCTCTACAAGAAATGCAGGACTTTTCAACTATCTTATTTCATATTTTTACATGGCACAAACAATTTTACCTCACCCATCTAAGAAATGTGAGGGAGTAATACTTGTACAGAGCAATAGCATTTGAATGGCAGGCAGTAAACTAAACTTCAAGCTGCAGATTCATACTGCAAGCTCCCTTCAAATAAAAATTTCACTGAAATCACTGTATTTTTTTTTTTCAGAAAAATGCCACTAGGATGTAATTAATTTGGATGCTTTCACAGAACTTTCTTGAAAGAATGCAGTATTATTTTGACACACCTGTTTGGAATGCTAAATTTTTATTCACATAGTATTATATTTGTTTTCATTTGTTTTGAGATTTTGTTTCAACTTTAGCGTTAGTTTGACTTAAAAATGCATTCTCTTCCTCAGTAATTCTTGGTAACAGAATAATAGTTCAATTTAAAGCAACTGAAGTACTTTACTTAAAGTAATTACTAAACTTTATTAACAGTATAATTTTCAGTGATTTCTGTATTTTTCCATTAAGTTTATTCAATCAAATTTACTAGGAGCTTATTTCTTCTTCTTCCTACTGAGTCACATAAGACTCCTTTGAAATGGCATAAGGAGAATAATTAATAAATTCTAATAATGGAATGCATTGTACTAGGAAAAGATCATTATAGCCCATTGTTACGCACCGCATCCTATCTCTCTGCTGTTTTCTTACTTTCATTCCTTACCTCTTTGTTGGCTCTGTCTGCTTGAACTAATGTTCCATTCAGACACGGCTCTACATAGTGAAGTTCTTCATTATACTATAGAGAGAAATAAAAAGTATGATGAAAAATTTAATTAAGAGCTTTGAAAAATACAATTTAATTCAATTATTTAGAACTAGTGAAACATGCACATAAAGCAAGAATAAAAAGATTCGGTTCATTTTTACAAACTGGCTGTGGTATTTTTTTTCCTTTTACATGATTCTTAACATTTCAGAGGTTTATACTTTTAAAAAAGAGCATTTAACTGAATGGATACCAACACTCAGGTGGAGTTAATGGGTACTATATACATTTGCTGTCATAAATATCCTTCAAGTTGAAATCTGGATAGTATTAAGAGGTCATGTTTGATACATCACTGTCACAATTCCCAATTCTTTGCTACATATAAAAAAAGTCCTGACAAATATTTGAGACACTGTCTAACATTTTGGATGGTTAATAGTGGAACAATTATGCCAAAAAGTCCATGAGCTTGAATCAATCCTGGACATGCCTGACAGTAGGCAGAGTTTCAGTCAAGCAGAGTAGCTTGTTCTATACTGTCACGAAGCCGTGACAGATCTTTAAGGAATTATCTGCTTATCTTGCAAGGTCTAAGTTAGATAGCCCAGTCCTATTTTCAAAAGCATCTTCAGAATTAAAAGAAACTAATGCTCATCTGCAGTCAGTAGATCTTGCAGATTCATGGGTGCATGTCACCTGATTGAAAATTGGACTTGTTTGAATCTTTTAAACCTTTCAACACAGGTCAAATTAATACAGAAGTACCTTCAAAAAGTCTACATTAGTTCATCAGATAAGTGTTTTAACTTAATTCCTACTCTTATTAATTTAATCTACACTAGAAGTTATCATAGATACTATACTATATTGCCTTTGCATTGAGGTTCTAAAGCGGTTTCACCCTTACATAGGCATTAAGTGAATCAGAACATCCATAGTAAGCAACAAAAAAATTACATGTTAAATAAAAAATAATCAGGAAAAACATTGCATTGCATGAATATATGCACTTCCTTTCTTCTTCCTCCATCTCAGTGGAAATAAAAAAAGCTTTACAATTACTCACTCCAGAATGCTGCTTAGACAAGGTTCTCTGTCATGGCAGGTTCTCAGTGTCTCTGTCTGCCTGTAGCTCTGATTTTGTTCTACTCTCTTCAATTTATCACCCTCCTTTCTCTACACATATGTCTAACCACAGACCCCTGCAGCCTGCTCCACTTTGGACGCCTGCCATCACCATTCATTTTAACAGTGCACTACTCACCACACTCATAACTACACAACTACTGTAGCAAAAAACTGCATCAAGTTATTCTCAAGGTTTTGTGCTAGACTTGTCCCTCAGCTGTAAGGAAATACTAACCCAGAGTAACTCCCCTCACTATTGCTGGCTATAGAGACTATTTACATCAGCATCAACATAGTAATTGTTTGATCGTATAGGAACAAACAAAAAGGCTCTAAAGATATTTACACATAATTTCTGCAGCAGATTTGCATGCTTTCCTAATGATTTTATTCCTATCATCATTATTCCAATATATAAGAGCCTGTGGACAAGCCTATTGCTCCAAAGGTAACATGAAAAACAAGGCAAAAACTCCTAGAACACTCTAGAGTGACTGGCAGTGTCCTGTGTGCATCTCAGTGTCATAACAGCTTATTGATCTGATGAATGATGGACTTTCCCCTGTAGTTTCTCTCTTCAGATGCTTTCCAATCTATCTCCTGGCAGTCACTGTGAAATAATAATGCCAAATCTATACAGCATCTCTTATTAGGGCTTGATTTCTGTAGCTGTCATTGGAAACTATATTAACATACATACTTTTCTTTATATGATACCAAGAACAGTGTCGTTAATTGGCCAACATGCAATAAAATACTAAAGTCTACCTGTCTCAGTCATGGTCTGTTTCAAACATCTGCAGGCAAGCAAGCTCGTATACCACAATTGGTTTTTTTTCCAGGCGTATCACCACCAGCAGATAGATGAAACTACTTCCTACTCTATCAGACCTTGCATCTAAGTAGCATAATTTCAGTCCATTAGATCATGCTATTCCCGCACACACATAGCTTGCATGTCTGCTAGCTGCACCATAACCCAGGTAGATTCCCAGTAGCTTCCCACTACACCTTTAGTGTTATTCAGTTGCATAGCATAAAGGATGCCCACACTTTCACACAAGGCATGCTTAAGCAGTCCCATTTTACAGAATGAACCTACTTCAAAAAAGGATGAATAAAAATGTTCATTCTCACATAAACAGTACAATTACATAGATGGTATGTGGACAAGGCACTTCCACAGTCAATATGAACATAAGAAAATGTAGATATTCATCCTTCTGAAACCCGGCCAAACTGTGACACTATTTGTATTTGTGGCATCTAATTCACCTTGAGATTATTACTATCAAAAATATTTTAATCAATCTGCTATGTATGTATGGCAGAAGAAACTGGTTTATGCCAGGGTGTGTAAATGAGTATTTTATGTAACAGTGTTCTATGGACAACAAGCATAACCTGGAAGTGTTGTGCTTGTTAGAGTTTTTCCTCTACTATACAGGTACAAACAAAAGCATAGTAAGAAAAACCTTTATATAAAACAGTATAGCAGCTTCTGATGGTTTGAATTCTTGAATTCTCACAAGGGTGCGTTTTCATGATCTATTTTAATTTTTATATTCTTTACTAATTGCATACACTTTTTTCCTTTTTTAAAAAAACCAAACATTAAAAAAATGAGATTGAAAACTTCACTGGACAAAATTATTTCAGTTCCAAAAGAAATTACCAAAACAGCAAACATCTGCCTCTCTAAGTCCATGAAACTGAGAAATTCTGATGCAACACGTAAAAGCATACAAGCAGTGTTGCTGCTTAAACTAGCATATCCACTTGATAAGATCTTTAGTACAACTGTCAGCTTCCAGCAAAATACCCAACTTGTGCTTCATAGCATATATTGGATTTCTTTGGTCTTGTCATAGTATGTTTTCCAGTGTTATCGGTGATGCTTTTCTTTTAACTGTGCCAAACCTTTAAAGTGGAAAAGGGAAAAAATTCTCCTCCCCCCCATCAGCAATCTGAACTCAGTTCTGTAGCTTTTCTAATGACATTTAAAATTTTCTGTTTAGTGAAATAGCTTCCTGATCTTGATTCACAGAATCATAGAATCATTTTGTTGGAAAAGACCTTTAAGATCATCAAGTCTGACCATACCTGTCCACCACTAAACCATGTCTCTAAGCACCTCATCTGCCTGACTTTTAGATGTCTCCAGGGATGGTGACTCGACCACTTCTCCGGGCAGCCCATTCCAGCACCTGATAGCCCTTACAGTGAAGAATTTTTTCCTAATATCCAATCTAAACCTCCCCTGGCACAACCTGAGGCCATTTCCTCCCACCCTATCACCCACTACCTGGGAGAAGAGACCGACCTCTAACTCACTGCCCCCTCCTGTCAGGCAGTTGTAGGGAGCGATAAGGTCTCCCCTCAGCCTCCTCTTCTCCAGGCTGAACACCCCCAGGTCCCCCAGCTGCTCCCCATCAGCCTTGGGCTCCAGACCCGTCACCAGCTCCGTTGCCCTTCTCTGGACATGCTCCAGCACCTCAAGGTCTTTCTTGTAGTGAGGGACCCAAAACTGAACACAGCATCTGAGGCGCAGCCCCACCAGTGCCGAGTACAGGGGCACGATCACTGCCCTGGTCTTGCTGGTCACGCTATTGCTGACACAAGCAATCAAAAAGCTGATCAGTAACTGCTGACTTTGTCAGCAATACCCAGTACAGTTCTCTTGTTAATTTACCTCGGTAAAAGCCCACATTTTGCTTTTCAAGAGTCTTGCATTACACTGTTTTCTTATATTTCCTAGTGTTGCATAGTCCCGTACCCCTACACTCTGGCATATGACATCTTTGCAAGTTACAGATGTGACAGCTGTGATGCAATAGCTGAGAGAGCTAATAGCTGTGAATAGTCTGTGTTACGCTGAGGCAGGAAGGGAGAGAAGTAAAACCCAATTACTTTCCCTTTCTGAGCTCCTCTTCTAAAACCTTGTAATTTAAACATTTGATTACATTGATTTTTATTATTATTTTATTTACTTAGTTAAATTTATCTGTTTTATTAGTTCACATTATTTTGTCACTCTAGTTATTTCTTTGCACAACAAGCATAAAATTAATGTGCTAAAATCTGAACTAAGAGGAACCATACAGCTAGCTAGCCAGCTGCTGGCCTACATTGTAAAATCAGATACAATTTGTGTTCTGAAAACACGTAGGTGTGCTAGAATCGTATATATTTCACAAGTAGTTGACATTTACCTCAGAATTTTTCACATTTATCGTTTGTCTCATTTAAGCTGTCTGAGGCAAGGTCCACAGAAACAAATTAAATTCACTTTTTGTCAAATACACAGTTTTATCTTTCACACTATATTAGGCATACTAAGATATCCAGTACAGCCCAACCTAACATTCAACAGTGAAGCCAATCCAGAAAAGGAACCAAAGGAACTGATATTTCCAAAGTTCCACTAGTGTCACCACGTGCAACAAGTGGCACACAAGCGCAGCCCACTGCTTGGGATAATCACGTGGAGGTTAGCAAGTGGCTGCCTTTCTCCTTCACAGCCTGCTCACACGTTGGTTGTACATAACCTGATCATTCAGGCAGGTCAGAAAGGTTACGTTTAGCCATAATCTATCCTGCATGACTACAAGGACTCCAAAGGAGAGACTACACAGCAACCATTTATAATGGAAAATTCTACAAACTAAAAACAGGGAACTATACTACTGTGCTTTGAATTAACAAATACTTTTATTCTAATCAATTTTGATAAAATGGTGTGACTAAAGCATTAAAAATTAATGTAATATTCTTGGCTCAGTTAATATTTTGTTAATTTAATGTAGAGTTTACATTTTTATAAAAGCATTTTAAAAATTCCAGCATTTGGAAAAAATTAGTACTCGTTTTATGATAATATTGTTAATTTAATGCATGACTTGGAATTATACTTCAAAGTGAATTGGAAAAATATGCCTTCTCTCTTGTTGTTGCAGGCATCCCTGTTCATGCACCAGTGAACTGACCTTAAATTTTAACACAGACCGCACAAAATTGCTCTTGTATTTCAACAATTTTTCGCAATTCAATCATCTACTCCATCAATTTCAGATAGATTTTGAGACAACCTACCCATGAAAGCTAAAATTGTTTTTAACATTATCCTTTTATGTTTGTTCTCTGGAAAGACCAGCACTGAATTCTGCTTTATGCTATATATACATATAAAGTTAAAAGTATATTTAGTGAAAAACCAAACGTATATGAAACAATCCAGCTAATGTACTGCTAGTGGCTTTGGGGTTTTGTTTTTTCTTGGCATTTTTTTTTCTTTTTCCTATCCTACTGCATATTTGTAAGTGTTATTTGAGTTTTTAATGATGTTAGTATGTAGTGACCAAAACTCCCATTACAGTTAATGAGAATCCTAGACATCTTTTTGCGTATGGAATACTGAAATGTATAACAACAACGTGAAAAGAAAATTGAAAAGCTTTTAAAACTTTTTGTACAGTGAAATATTTTGAAGGGGAAATAACAAATTAGCAGAGTTGATGACCATAAATTTTGCACAAATGCTTGTCAGACTTCACTTTTTCATCTGCTAAATTCTGTTTCCTCTTCTTGCACTGACACAGATATTGATTTCCTCAGTGCTCAATTCCTTTCCATCCTTGAGCCCCACTGTCAACAGAGCCCTGTCTTACACTGGTCCAGCTTCTCTAACCTCATGTTCTCTTTTGTCTAACTTGAAAGTGTTTTTACTGTAACAAACACAAAAGTTTCTCATCTGCTTGCGGATCCCTTCCACTTGCTTCATTCTGATTGTTGCTCATCTGTAAGTCCTCTCTTGCATCTTTCATCACTATTTTCCTTGCATTTCCTTCTTTTGCCTCAAAATTCAGACATGCTTTAGGGTTCTCCCCTCTTGTGAGAATGACAGAGAGAACTCTTTAATCTATTTGACTCCTAACTCCCAACTCAGTTCCTCGCAGAATTCTCCTGTTAGCAAGAATTTGTTCCATTAATCACCGTGCAGAACAAAGCCATCCTGACAATCACTCAGGCCAAAACCTGCTTCATCTAGTTGGTGTATTGTTTGTCCAGATTTCCCACAAAAAGCTTTGTTTCCACCTCGAACTTTGGTCTGGGAAGAGGTACTTGGTCATTTGTCTCAGACTTCCAGACATCCAGCAGTCCTTGCAGAGCAACAATTTGGATAGGCCTTTCAGAAGAACAGTCGGTGTGAGCAAGTATCAACTGCGTGCTATGTGAAGAGCAAGTCTTCAACATTTAGGTACAGTGGATCTATTTTTGGACACACTGCAGAGCTGGCCAGTTCTAGATACAGAGACTTGATACAAACGCACAGATCTGTTACAAAGGGGATTTCTCATATGGACATATGTATATCTTACCTTCAAATGAAACTGCTTTCAGATCACCAGGCTATGTCTAAATTATAGAGTAATATATAATCTCACTCAAACATTCGTCTATAGATAAAAGCTATATGGGATTTTCAGTGCTTTCACATTAAGCAGCCTCTTGCATGGGCTTTGTTGCCTCATGTTTTGATCACTGAAACATCCTCTCCAGTCTTGTCAAAGATTTACCCTGCTGGCGCTTATTCAGAGCAGTGCCTCAGAAGTAATTTTTACTGATCATTTAGATCACAGTAACCCTGGCTTTACTGTGTACCCTTGCTGTCTTCCTCTAACACACCAAATTTTAAAAGGAGTTCATAATCCAAGCCCCAGCCTACCTATGCCATTCCTCACTGAAATGTCCACTCCCTTCTCCACAGCACCAGTCTTCTGTGACCACTTTGTTACTTGTTCAAGCTAACAAATTTTATGTTTTCTTTACATTTTTTTTTTCCTTGTGAGACAGCAAGGATTATATTGTGACACTTAGTCCAAAACAACTCCTTAAAAACTCTCCTTCCAAGATACCTTCAAGGTGACAGGACAGCACTTTACCCAGATGTTGTCACTCCTGTCATGGTCTCCCTGTTTCCCCCTGCATTGCTGTTATACCTCTTTCAATGCAGTGAATAATTTCAGGTTCATATTTGCACAGTAACTAAACTATTTCTGTCCTAATGAAATTAAACAGCTGAGCTGGTAAGAATAAAATCGCATTCTCAGTTGCTATTTCTACTTATTTGAACAAATAAACACATCTTCATCCTAAAAGAGGTTTTAGAGAGGAAAGAACCTTCAGGTGAAAAAAATGACCTCAGAGAAATGCTACAATTACCACAGTCATTATGTATCTTTCTAAATATTAAGAATTTCTTATACTAACCAACCTACATATCAGGGGTAAGCAGGAGAGGGCTGCAGTGACAGCCTGTGTGGGAGAGGGCCGTGAACTGCCCTGTGCCCGCCACAGCTGGTTCCAGCAGTCTGAGCAACCTGTGAGGCACCAAAACTGCAGCAGCAAGCCTGAGGCGGCTGCAGCGCCCTCATGCAGGCAGGCGTAAGGAAGAAGCCATCAGGTGCTGGAAACATTTCAAGACACAGCTGGAAACTTGTCATGCTGAATGGGGTTGTGCTTCTGGACACCGTGGTCTGCAGGGGACCCACACTGGGACAGGGACACCCCTGAGGAACTGCGGCCGTGGGTGACCCAGGCTGAGGCAGGGACACCCCTGGGGGACTGCAGCCCATGGCGGACCCACACTGAAGAGAAAAGCAAAGAGCAGCAGAGGAAAACCAGTAAGCAGTGAACAGCACAAGTCAGAAACTAATGAACATAGAGCTGCTGACAGAAACCTACACAGGACTTCGACCTCCTGTACTGCCCAGCACCTCACCCAGGAGAGGGGAGGGACCGAAATCAGCAGTGCAGGTAAGGGGTGCCAAGACCCCGGCGTGGGGAGGGGAGGCACAGGGCAGAACTTGAGCCTGGGCAAGGGGGAGGAAAGGCTCAGCTAGGTGTTTCTTTCCTTTTCTCAATACCTGAATTGGTGATCAGAAGTTTGTGTTAATTGGCAATAAATTGCATAAAACTTCTGTGATTCCATGCTGGTTTATGCACAGCTCAGTTAATTTTCAATTAAAGTTTAAATTGGAAAAAAAGAGACACTTAGTTATTTCATACTTGCTTTATTTGAAGTATTTACACAGTATTTCTGCTGTATTTCTCAGGAAAAACTATTACTTTAGATTCTAGCTACATACATTTTTACATTTTTTTGTTATAGATGAGCCTTTTGGTTTTCTCAAAGTAAGAAGGACTTGACTTAACCCCCCCCCCTTTTTTTTATTCCTACATCTCTCACGGTAACTGTCACAACTACTACTGATAAACACAGAGATTATACGCCAAAAAGTGGCTGGTCAAGTATCTTTAATAATTACTTAGTTGAAACATTCTTTCAACTTACAAAAGTTACTTAGATTACAGTTAATCACAATTTTTCTGAAGGACAGTAAACCTTTTTTTGATACAGTAAGCAATTATGTCTTCTACTACATGAGTTTCTGCTAATTATGCAATTATCATGCAAGGAGATTAACATGAAAGATATTCTGAACTAACTGCTCGCTGTTGAAAATACAATAAATGCACACATACATCAGGCATATATACTTCATTCTCCATACAATCACAATGTTTTGCAGCTGTGTCACTGGGGTCATTTATTTTAGTACACAAAATGCACTTCCCTTGTAGCAAATAAGGCCAAAATCCTACTTAACATTCAAGAGTTTGAAGACATTTTTACTATTGTTGCACCACATATTTATAAAGTATTAGCAAAAGAATATCAGCAAAGGAGACTTTATAAAACCACCAATTCCTCCTCCCTCTCCCCTTCCCCATCCCCCAGCCAAATCGTCATTTTGATGTCAGTTTTGGACTTTTTAAAGCCATCCTTACCTGCAAGATTTATCCCATTACTATAAAATACTGTAAAACAATCCTTTTGTCATAGATTTAAAAAATGTACCTGTACCATGGAAAACTACCTACCATACACAAATAACAGGAACTACTGATGATCTATTTTATCCCTGTTAGAAAGCGCCAGTAATACTTCTTGCGTGACTTACATGTACATACATACCTACATTTCAGATTTGCACTGAGGAAAGCATGAACAACGAGAAGCTATACTAGCATTTTATCATGCCATACAAGCTTCAGCAAAAGCTAAGATCTGCTTCTATTAATTCTTACACATTAACCATTTTGCAATTTGCACTGTACTGAAGAAGCAGTGAAGAGGAAAAAGGCAGGGAGGATCCCAAAGTTAAAAGTGAAGGTAATTTAGAAAGTTCAGGCAAACTACAAAACAGATTACTATTCTTTGCAACTCCCAAACTCAAGACAACTTATTTAAGGGGTTTCAGATTGCATCTCATAGAAAAACAGTTTGAAAACACTGTCACCTGAAGAAGTTTGCATTAGAAAATCACAGTGTCTGTCCAGCGGGTTCAGGTGTCATCTTATACCTATCACCTGCCTGCAACATTTTTCAAGTGTATTGTGCAATGTAAAACATGACAGATAGCAACAAATGATGGAAGGAAAAAAAAAAAAAAGAAAAATCCTGAGACACTCACGGCAATTATATTGAAGAAGTCATCATCTCCAAGGGTATCCAAAATAGATGAAACTGTCTGTTTTGCAATAGTCAAGCGAAGCCCTTTCATACTGCCACTGACATCTACTAAAATTACCACATCTTTTGGAGAAGTTGCTGCCTGGATGTACCTAAGACAAAAGACAGAATATCTTATTCCTTTAAATGCTGAACCTTTCTTCCTCTCAAATTTCTTAAACACTGGTAGTCATCTATTGCCTACCATTTTCTATTTCTGCAGTCAAATGCAATGACTCCATTCTCATCAGGTTCCCATTTAATTCCTGTTTAAAAAAAAAAGTTATAAAAAGATTAAATTGCAACATTTTCACAGTACCCATTCAAAATATATCTGTGGTATTGTGGCAAAGTAGCACTTAATGGAATTTCATACTTTAATCTAACAGGCACTGGTTTTAGAAGACAGGAAATGCTGGAAAAATAATTTAATAAAATAGGAACACCAGAAACAATATTTTTTTCTCACTCCTTTTTAGCCTACTGTAAGGTGAAAACCTTTTCAACCCTACTACAGTCATCATATTACTGCCACTAAAGTATTGTCATACGTGGTCATTGGTGCTGGCAAGCTTTATGACATGCTTGCCAAGCCCCTTTAAAACCTTGAGCACTTACTACCGATGGCTGATCTCAACAGGTCCTGCTATACTAACTGCTTCACTCACAGGTCATACACTTGATGTTTTGCTCACAGGAAAGGTAATATCTCCCAGTTGTGGTCAAAAGAAATATGATAAAAACACCTCCAAGCAAAAAAAAAAAAAAAAAAAAAAAATTGTCAGGGCAAACCTTCCTGCTTTTTACACTCATTTTCTAGAACAAAACAAGAAACAGCATTCTTTACCCTTGAAATACCACGGAGCTTGAGAACTGAACTATAATCTGAAACTAACACAGATGCAGCCATTACTTTCAGTCACTTTCAGATATACAGTCTCATAGTAAACTTGCTCACATTAAACTCAAGACTTCAGACTTTAAAAAGCTTGGATTGCTACACCATGTCTAAAGGAACAGTTCCTGCTATGAGCCTGATCCAAATTTTGAGAACCTGTGTATCAGTTTAACTTTTTAGTTTATACAGTATGTAGTAAATTTGGTATGTGATTAAACATAAAACATAATAACTATAAATTTTAACCTATTTATATAGAAATAATACAAGTGATTATTTGCATTTTATTACAACTGGTGTGAAAGTGAACTTTAAAACAAGTTTTTGAAATCTTTAACTGTAAAGATATCAGGTTAAGTGGAAGTCTAAAACCTGAACAATAAATTACAAGTCTTACTGTATGTCTTGATAGAGCACATTATCTAAGTTCAGTACTCTATGAAGGGTCTAATCCTTTTGCCACCCTTCTCCACAGTCTGTTTAGAAGTTATTTTTCATATGTGTGTATACGTACATCTAAATAGGAACACATATGAGTACATGAGTTATCTTGGGGGCTTCACCTCCAACTGAAAATTGGTAGAAAAATCTCAGAATGTTGTAAAAGTTGATTAGAAATATCTCTCCCTGAAAAGTAAATCTCTCTCTCTAAAGTAAAATCAAACCTTCAAGTATCTGTGAAAGTCATGATTTGTGACAATACTCAGTGGAAACTTGCAGCCATAGCATTCTTTGTTGTATTTTAAGAACTTTTATTCTTCTTACCTGGATATTGTCTGAAAAATCCTTTTGCGCTTCCAAAGTACTGCCAGATGAGAGAAGGGTCACGATCAAAATTATCAACAAACACCTTATTTAAAGATTCTGACCAATAAACTCCATTTACAATGGCTGGATCTGAAGCGGGGAGGGGAAGGGAGGGAAGGAAAAAGAAAAAGAGAAAAATTATTTTCACTAAATAGAATCCCTTGAACTCTACCATCTTCAGCTTATTCAGTACCTAAAAATATCTAGGGACTGCAAACTACTGCAGAGCACCTTTTGACTTCCTGTGTTAATTAATTAATTAAAAATAAAGGATACAATTAAATAATGAAAGTATGGTTAAAATACAGAACAGACACCAGGTCCATTTTAAGTTAAAATTGCTCATTAGAACATTTATCTGGAACTACTGTATTGCTTGTTCTGGAGAACATAAACAAATCAATCAAATAATAGATTATTGACTCAATTTACTTTCCCTAAATGCATGGAATGCATGGCAACACTGCATACAATTTTTTTTTTTTTTTTAAATCTTCAACTTGGTAAGACCATTCTCACTATATCTGAAAGTTTATGTGTGGAAACAGAAAGCGAAACACCTTTTATTTCACACTTGAATGAATTATGATATACATACAAACACAAAATCTCATGACAAGTAACAGTAAATTTTATTTGGAAAACACAGGATCCAGATTTCACAACAATTACCTCATTATTTTTGATTCCCATAGAAAGATAAATACAAAGCAAATCCTTGATGCTGAAAAATAAACTATTTCTGTTTAAAACACCCCCATCTATCAATTCTTAAAAACCCAGGCTGCCCAAGTGTTTTTAAGCTGCAGATTTGGTTAGATAGTGGGAAATCAGAAATTAATGAACATATCTTTAAAAGTTACTCAATTTCAAACTGTGAATTTTTAAATATGAGAAACAATTACGATATACTATATTCTCAGTTCAATTTGGATGTGAAGTCAGTAGTACAGAAAGAAAAAAACAGAACTAAAATCACAGAAGTATTATTTCATTTGTAAAAGTGTGCATACTTGAATACATAGTAACATTTGCTCAGGCATTTGAAATAATGCTTCCATTAACTTGCAAAATAATGTTGCTGTACTGATTTTAGAAGACTTCTTAGAATGTGATTTTAATGGAGTGGAAAAAAGGTGAATTGTTACCTTTTCTTACATTTATCAAGAAAAACAGCAGAAAAGGGGAAATGTCTCAGCTACAAATCTTTGAATGTTGCTTTCATCTAAATATTTAGGTTTACATAGATGGACTGCTGAAAAAGCAAGGTCAACAAAACAGATGTTGTTTTTAAAACATGTCTAGTATAGTTACTTGTTTCTCTAGAAGACGAAGTATACATTTAAATCTGTCCAGCCAGCCACATTTCAAGCAAACCAATGTCACTAGTCCAACAGTACTTCTATGGTTTTGCCTAGCTGGCAAAATCCCTTGTCCAGTTGTTTCCAAGTCTGCAGTTATTCCAATAAGCTGCAATTAAGACATCAATAATTAACTGTCAAGACTGCCTATCCTGAGATCTAAAATCAGTTTGTAAAAATATGCTCCTATTTCAGCACCCCCAAAATTTTGATCCATTGTTCAGCATTTAGACACTACCTGAGAAGTGAAGCACCAAAATGAGAATCCTATTCTCATTCCACCGGAACTTCCCAGTACTAGTTCAAATATTGTTGTTCCACTTCTGCTCCTATACACAAGTTCTGGTGAAGTATCTGAATCACTAAAAAGCACAGTGGTGTTACTGACTCAGCATTACGATACTGAGATAAGGTGATAAGTTTAACTCATCTTTGAAAAGAGCAACATAATTCAGAGGGTTGGTTTTGGTTTGGGCTGGGGGTTTTTTCAGAAGGGTTGCTAGATAAGCCTGTTTAAAGGAAAAAAGAGGAACCTTTCCTCATCCTCTAGAGGACAGTAAGCTCTTCATATACCCTTGAATCATCAGGATTAGTGAAAAGCCAAACCAATCAAACAGAATAATTCTATCCTAATTTATATTTAAAATAAACTGTAGTGGTTCTTAGCAACTCACATTCAGATCTCATTCCCAAACTGCACATCATACCTAGTATTTTACAATATCATCAGTTCATCAGATGTCTTCTACCCTGGATTCCTCAGAGGCTAATTTTTAATGCCCTTTCCTAATGAACCTGTGCTATAGTGCCACTCATGTAAGCAGAGCCTTCACTCTGCCTCCCAACACAATGATTATTTCCTTTAAATTCTATATACACTCTACCTCCATAAAGTCATGGGACAACTTCAGTTGTCCACCTGTTAAGCTCTAAACTGAATGCGAAATCTTTCCAGTGGCATTTGAAAAAAAAAATTATATCAAAAATACATATATAAAGCTACTTAAAATTAATATTAAAATATCCATGCCTCCAGAGTAGTGGATTACTACTTTTAGCCCATCTATGAAGAGCCACTTAACGTGTTTATACATCTGTGCTGCAGATTAGAGAACTTCATCGAAATACAATCAGGATTTTTTCTTTTAGCATGACTGGTTGAGTGTATATTCTGCATTAGGCTGACAACACTAATCACTAGTCATCTAAATGCTGATCACCATAAACACTAATCCAGTGACTCTGAAACTAATAGGGACTTTTTAGCTGAAAGGAGCATTAAACAGGCATTTTAAATAAGAGGGCACAATTAAAATGTGATCTATGATGACTGGGTTCCTTCCAAAAGGAAACCCAGAGACAATTTACTACATTCCTATACCCTGCATATCTATTATGCTAGCCGTTCTTTACAATATACCCTTACATCTTATGTATCAGCCATTTCTATAAAAAAGCAAATAAGGTCACACTCCATTTAATCCTTAGAATAGAAAGAAAAGTGAGAAAAAAAAGTATTTACAGTACAAAACTGCAAGGCTACAGACTTCCTGTGCAAATCACACATCTTTACTGGCTACTGTATCTTCAGGCAAAAGGATTGCAGAGCTGAGCTCCTTGTTCTGAATTTGATAATGACTGTTTAGTGGATGCATCTCTGTCCATGTGCACCATCCTAAACACAGCTGAGTTCCTGACCATATATTCTCATTAAAATTTTATAGTCTCATCTTCTAATAACCTGTATGTCAAGCTTGTAGTTCTGGGCAACTTCCAATTTTAGTAATTACACAAAATTGCTTAAATTGCCCCAATTACTTAATTTAGAAACAGTATTCTTAAGGGTTTGTATTACTGGTGAGTGTCATCTGCATCCCCAAAATAGCTATATGTCAGTAGTGGTAAATTAATGCTCGTGAATATTCAGAAACTTGGGAAGGAGAAAAAGAATAAAAGATAAAGTCTAATATAAATACAAAATCATTCATTTGATGTTATGGGGCTCAAAGGCAATAAGTATAAATATCTTCTGTCACAATTCTTGAAACATAATTTCTGCTTTCGCTTCCTGGCAGTAACAGCTAAAATATAATTAAAATATTCCTTTTCCCTCGCCTTTTAGATGGGCTGGTTTGCAATTATATGGGATTTTGCTCCACTGCTGTTTGTATAGCTGTTACCTGTTTTTTACTGATATTGAATATAAAACCAACCCCCAGGCAAATAGATACACTGACATGAATCTGAAACATAATTGCCAAAGAACAGTACAAACGCATGTAGCAATCAAATCACTGTCATAGATACTGCTGACCCGAAGAAATAGGTCTGAAGTTGCAACAAAGGCAAGCAAGGTGTGCAGACCGAAAGATGTGCAACAGCATGGCAAAGGTTAGCACTATAATAAAATGTATTTTAATTCACAGAGTCCATAAAAATATGCAGAGTAGAATAAGTCTATGGAACAAAACTAATATATATATGATGCATTTTGCTTTCTAATTATTCCAGCAAACTTTTAGAAAATAAGGGAGACCTGAGGAATTCAGTGACTATGAAGAAAATGCAGAATACTTCTCTTTCTTGCCATACACTGCTTTATTATCAATAAAAGAATGTTACTGATTATCCTTAGGGGTTTTTCCCCTATTATATTACCATTGTAATATAAACATTAATTTCTGCCAGAAAGCTGCCAAAGATGCTGGCATCCAAACTCATATTCCTTCTTGTAATATCTGATGACATCAAGGGCAGCCCTAACATTGCAGAGCAGCGCTGTCATACAATAAAGTAGTATGAGCACAGCCTACAGGACCAAGCACTGGAAAAGGAATGCAAAACCCAGCACCCTTTTGGCTCAAAGATAGCAACAATATTAGCTCAGTTTTGATGACACTGACAACATATTTAGTCTGGTCATATTATAAAGAATAACAAAATCACATACTTGCTGGGACATACACCAACAATCTAATAATTATACTACTCAACACTAATATGAATGCTTTTCAGGGTGGTCCAACACATTCAAGAGCTGGGGCTGGATGCCAATTTTGGCAAATGCCTTTGCTTTTTTCTCTCTCTTCCCCTCCCTCTGCCTCCACTGGGTAAATGTGGATGCATCAGCTCACAGATCAAAGGATCTGGCCATCTGCACACACAAAAGAAGGTGATTGTTTGCTTCATGTGCTAAGAACCATTCACCAATGTCAGAAATCACATGTCCTCCTCATAAGTATATGGGGTGGTAAAGACTTTCAGTGCGTGACTGTGTAGAGGCACAGTAGTAGGTATTTAGTTGTTTCAGCTTCCAACATTGCCCTAATAACATTCCCTTTCTCCTTTGAAGCGGCAGAAGAATTGGAGTATGGCCAGATGTGTTTACTTTTATGCTGAGTTTCATGAGTGGGTTTGGGTTTTTTTTTTTTTTATTATTTTGGGGTGGGGTTTTTTTGTTTGTTTGTGAACAAGGTGGTCTGAGATTCAACTTTAGTTCATTTGAAAGCTAGAATTACAGCTGCAAATTCCACACTACCATCATTCTTGGATAGAGATTCAGTTCTGACTCTGCTAAGAGCTTACCACCTAAGGAATTATAAAAAATGTCCTGCAGCAAATCAGTGCACCTTTGAGGTGACCCATTTGGCTACTGACCTGGTTTGACCCTGCTTAACTTATCAGGTTTAACAGCTAAAAGCAACCCATAATGTGGTCAGGTCTGTAAATTGATTAGAGCAAAGCTCTGGAAACAGCACGTAAGTAGCATCTATGAATACAGAGCTTTACTGATTTTTAAAATTAAAGGAGGAATTGGAGCAAAAGTCAAAGGTTTCACTTACTTTCCATCCCAGGAAGAATAGAAAGATGTTGCCTTAATAGAGCTGCTGTCACAGGAGGTGGCACATGGGGCAGTTACACCTATCACTAACACAGTCTAACAAAATAGGATTGCCTATTTTGCTAAGAGGCCTTTATCTGAGGAGAACTACAGTCAAAACCCAGTAATCCTGATGGATGATCACTCCATAAATTAACGTGACCACAGATACCAAGATATTTCTGTATTTTCAGAAAAACACACTTATTTTCACTTTTTTGCGGGACATGATTTGAAGACTATGAAACCTGAAAGATTGGTAAGAGAATACCACAGAACTCTAGGATCCAGGGTGTGACTGAGAGACAGGGTGGACATGAAAAACCACTGCTACAAAGAGTTTTCCAAGTAGGAAAGAGCAAACAAATGCTCAGAACATAGGAATTAAGCAGATTGAATAGAAACCCTATATGCACTGCAATTTCATCACAGAAGCAAAATTAGTCTTGAATACTGAAAAAAAGAGCCAGTTCTGACCCATGGCAAGCAGAAATTTCTGCACAGGCCGAAATAACAGTGACTATCAGCAATGAGGAAAGCTAAACCTCTGCAAGTGGCAGGGCAGGAACAAGTGTCATGGCAAGCAATACAGGAACACACTGAAAATTAGAGGGAAAGAAAGCAAACGTGACTGCTGCTAAATGAAGCCAACTGTGCTGTAAAATATTTAACGCACAATATACCAAAAGGGACAATTTTAGCAGAGCTGTTGTCAAAGTGATATATGACAAAGGCAAGGCACAGCCTTGGAAATAAAAGTCATCCTTATGGAAATTTCTCAAGGACAGACCTGTTCACAAATCTTTACAAAAGCCATTTAAAACACAAGACCATGCAAACCTGTAAACTAACATTTCATGATAAATGTCTAATTCCTATTGTTTGGATATTCAGAGAGACATGGAATTATAGAAACAGGTCAACTTCATTACTTGAGACAGTGCAGTAAGGACCAACAAATAATGCTTTGAACAGGAAATGTTAAAGACCTCCTAGATTTATCAACACATCCTGCCTCTTGCATACAACAAGTGGAGGCATGGGCCCCTTTAAAAAGAAATGTTTTAACATGTAAAATGCATTACAGATGTAGCAGTAGAGGTTTAGTTTATTATAGCCCAGTACATTCCTGGGAGTATCTGAGTGTGCAAGTATCAGATATGACGGCACACTTATCTATTGGCATGACAAGACATTGGCTCTCATCCTCTCAAATCAACAGTCCCTTACTGATGTAGTGCTTTATAATCCTTGTGTAGCACATCTTCCTTGCACAAAAGACGGTTTGCACAATTTGAATAGAAAGGAAGTTTTGATCAAAGAATAGTTGGAAAAAGCCTCACAGACATGAAAATGTTTAGCTGGTTCAAAACCTCTGCAGCTAGTATTAAAACATACTGAAAACACTGAGCAGATGTACAAATGCATCTTGGGTTGAAGACATTACAAAATCAGTTATGGATTCTTAAACACTATTTGCTCCTTCAGGAATGTGCCAAATAAAAGCGGCAAGAAAGACACCTAGATAAACAAAGTACGGCGTATAAATGTCTTTGTAAGTTTTTAGCCAGACAATATTTTGAAACAGTTTATATTCTAGCCAAGCATAGTAATACTTGACCAGAAGAGCAAGCCTTCCCTTCTCCTCTTCACACAACACAGATCCAAGAAAAATCAAAGAAGGGTCTGTGTTATGTAGCAGGATAGAGACAAATTATTACTGTATTCTAAAATAGTAGACAGAATGAAAAAAAAAAAATGTATCTTTAGATAAACTTCTACAATTCTTTGTCAAATGTCAGTCTTCTCTGCTCCATACAAAACAAAGGCTACAATTTTTACATTGGCCATACAACCATTTAATCAAATGTTTTTGCATATTCAATTCTAAAGCTTTTCAGAAACACGGAACTATTATGTTGATTATCACTAAGCTTACAGATTAAAAGTGCTTTTCCTACATAGTTCATGGAAAAAATAGTCTTCAACAATCTGTAAATAAAGCAAAATAAACTGAAAAATAAAACTCCCCAATGCATTCCTAGCATATAAACTCAGTCCATTAAAAGTAACCTTGTATTGAATCATAAGATTGTTTTCATTAATATATTCCACACTAAAAAATACCCTGGGTACTTTCCCCTGTTTATTATTTTAAGTCAATAGCAGAATATACCCTGATTCACTGCTTGCTTTGTCTCATTAAAATAATGAAATAAACACAAGCAAGGAAAGTTAGCACTTCAAAAGAGAACAAACTGATTATAATTAATTTTCATTAATTTTTAAGGGTACCTTACTATGGGAAAAGAGGGAAACAGTTTGCACACCAGAGGCTAATGATGAGCAAAAACCTCCAAGAAATTCTCCACAGACACAGATAGAAAGTGGAAATAACAGCTCTCAAAGAATAATTAGGCATATAATGCCAATAACATGTTTAGTGTATAAAATATGTATTTACACACACACACACACACTCTGTATATCATTGTAGACAAAAAGATGTATGGTGGGGTTTTTTGTTTATTGTCAGTTTGGGGTTTTTGATAGGCTCAAACCTGTCTTCAGATTACACAAAAAACAGAACACCAAGAAAACCTCAAACCCAATGTTTTTCCAGGCTCAAAATGCAGAGAATAAAGGTAAGGAGGAGGACACCTTGTCTGTTTAAAGTGACTAAATTTCTTCACGCTTGGTGTGAGACAAAGGCAACTGCTTTTGGGACAGGACAATGATGCCCTAATTGATGTTTCTTAAACCTGCTTGGGTGGAATTTATTCGTGTTGCTGCTGAAGGAAAAAGAATCATGAAACTTTTTGCAGACACACATTAAATAAATAATGCCTGGCTTTGGGCACTAACTTCTGCTCCAGGTAGGAAACTGATCCACAATGCAACAAAAAAATACTTCAGTCTCACAAAGAGGAGGAATTATGTTTATAAATTATTTTTGGAGAAAACTTATTTCAAACTTTTATTGAATTTAAAAATGTATTTCTAAATAATTCATACCGTTCCCTTTTTACCATGCAATACAACATATATCTCACATAAGAACTTCTCACCATTGCACTTCAGACTGACCTTTCAAACAAGCAACATGTTACCAACACATCTTAAAAAGCCAAATGCAGCTAGATGAGGCAACACTAACTAAGCTAGTCCAACATGTTTAATTGTCCTTACTGGTTCTGCAGTTGTGATTGTCCGGGGACAGATTCCATCATTTCAGTGCCGACATTCTTAAAGTTTCTTTTTCATTCAGTGATGTTAATTGTAAACAGGTGAGATGAGAACTTGTTTTACCTTAAGGGATGCTTGGGTAAAGTAGGTAATCCCCAGGATAATCAAAAATGAAGCAGAAAACTTAATCACACTTCTATTCAGGTAAGCACCACAAACACAGTAATGGACAGTAACAGTGCTTGGGTTACCTAGTTAAAAAGTCTCAGTCAACTGTATATTAAAGCATACTCTCTTCAACTTCAGTAAGTTCACTCCGATTCAAAGAAAGGTTGCCATTGCCTTGCTGATTACTCATATTCTCTGTCTAGTGAAACTTTTGCTTTTGTGTTTCATTTACTTCATTTTTGAAAATTTTGTCTTCGTACTCCACTTTCTTCCCCTACAGTTCAAAGGGTTCACATGTCATTTCTCTCACTGGCCCTTCCAATATAACATCCCTCATAGTAAAACAGGTGAGTTGCAGCAAATGAGGACAAAATTCAGTTTGAATATACAAACCTGAGACATTTTCTAAAGAGGTAGTTGGTGGGACCCAATGTGAACTTATGCTTATGGAACTTGAGGCAACAGACCTCCTGGCATTCACACTGAGCCCACTTATACATCTACCCAGGTAAGTGCAGTGCAGGACCATACTGAGATGATGATTCCAGTGCTGGAAGTCACAGAGCTGAACTAGAATGATGGGCCTTAGAGGAGGATTCATTATCTGCAACACCACACTCTGCAGCAGCCTTTTAACGTTCTCAGTTGAGCTCCAATCTGTCCTGTGGATATGCCTTTATACATTCCTAGATGGGCTACCAAGTACCCAGGCCCAAGTGGACAGGAATAACAGCATTAAACAGCTGCTGCTTCCAACCCTTCACAATGGGAGCTGAAATGGTGGCTCCACAGCTTCGAATCAGTCATCAGAGAAGTTAATACTCATCAGAGACAATAATACAGAAAAAGGAAAGATAAAAGAGCAAACGGAATAATTTTCTACCGTTATAGGCCAATGGTAAATTATTGTCGCTTTCTTGCCCCTGGAAGCAACGAGGAAGTAGGGGAGCCATCATGATTAACAGAGGTGTCTCAGGTCAAAAAGCCTCTTAGTATTCAGTGTGCATTAACAAACCTTCACTGGCTCACATTTATCAAAAGGCAAAGCCCAACCCCAAGTAACTAAGCAGCAGCTGCTGAATAATGAGTGGTAGAGAGTAGGGCTTTTTAGAGAAAAAACGTAACATTACCGTGTAGCCTGTATCTGACATCTAGTTGCCATGGTGATGTGGATGTATTAGAAACATACAGATTAGATCCACAGGCAGAGACAGCCAGACTAGGATACGAGAAAGATAAAGCACAGTACACATCTTGCGTGGTGATGTCAACATTTCTAAACGACTTGCTGTTAAAGACAGAGAATTGAAAAAAGAAAAAAAAAAAAACCTGTGAAGCTAAAGCCCTTTGCAAGAACAAAGCAGTGGCTTGAGTAGACTCTGGGAATCGGATCTGAGGCAGAATTTGAGCAAAACCAGATGGAAAAAGTGGAGAAGTCTGTGCATCTTTGTCCAATAGCGAGTAAGAGCTAAAACAAAGAAATATGGGAAGATAGGAAATTCTCTCCAACCTTGACTAAATCTGTTAGACTAAGAAAGTTCCTTTTAAATTACACAGTGACCAAAATTGGGAAGACAGTGCAAACACTGTCCTAGAGATCTTAAAATGTGAAGACAAACAATTCAAGGGAAGGATTTCAGGATATAAATACAGTGGTCCAGGACAATATGTGGCCATGAATATTTAAATAACAACTTCAGGACATTGACTTTTCAGAAGCATAGTCCATAAAATCATATACAACAGTGACGGACAAGATTTTATTTCTTAATTTCACACCTTGCAGGAAAAGGGTTTTACATATCTGCTAGCTGCAGATTATAATCTTTCTGCAACACTTGAGAAACGATTTTTTTTGGTTCTAATATTCCAGAAAATAGGTAATCTCGATTTTGACAGCTACTTGGAAGGCATTGATAGGAAAGTATGACTGAACAATATTCATAGCTCTTTTAAAGTATCAAATTGAAAAAACCTCACTTAATCAAAAAATGGTTGTGGTTCATCACATTTCAATATCTTTTAGAAAATGCTCTATTACATGCAGCAGATTTTTTTCCTATGCAAGCAAAACTTTTGATTAGAGTCTGCATTTACTGACTTGTAGTGCATAAACTCATCTTTTAACATGCAGTGAAAATCATGCAATGGAAATGCCATTTGACACAGGTAATACTCTTTACCAGTCTCGAAATTGTTCAAGCAAAACTTAAAGATAATTTGTGAAGTCTAAGATCTACTTTTGCAATGTTTCCAGTGTTCAAGTAAACACGGTAAGCAGAAAAGCACAGACTAGACCTGATGCTTTTGTTACTAAAGACACCGAGTTCAGAATTATTCAAAGCTGTATTGCGTTCATACTGTTTGTAAATAGTTTCTTAAAGTATTAGCGATTCCGAAGATAGGAAGGAAGGAAACAACTGCAAGAAAAGAAGGAAAACATCTTGTGATAAAACAAGGGGTAATGGCTTTAAACTAAAAGAAGGTATATTCAGACTAGATAGAAGGAAGACATTTTTTATAGTGAGGGTGGCGAAACACTGGAATGGGTTGCCCAGAGAGGTGGTAGACACCCCATCCTTGGGAACATTCAAGGCCAGGTTCGGGGCCCTGAGCAACCTTATCTTGTTGAAGATGTCCCTGCGCACTGCAGGGGGGTCAGGCTAGAAAGGACTTTAAAGGTCCCCTCCCACCCAAACTATTCTGTGATTCTGTGATCTACAACCCAGAAAATAATATGAGAGCATACAAATAACTGATTGCCAACTTTCCATAGTAATAATAATAATCATAACACAAAGCTTTTAAATAAAAGTTTAAGTCACATGATAAAATCTATACTTTCAACAGCCAGGAAATGATAGGTGACGAGAGACAGAGAGGGGCACAAAAGACAGTACACATGTGCTACAAATAATCGTGTCATGAGCAAAGCTGTAAGAGAAAGAGATAAAGCCTATTTCTGCTGAAGAGTATTGCAAGCTTGTAAAAAAAGACCAAATCAAATATACCAAGTCATGGAGGAATGCTAAACATGGGGTCTCCACATGGAAATCAACTGAATTGTGAAAATAAGAGCAGTAATAAAAATTGAATTGAAATCCATAGGAAAATACAGGATATATATAGTCACCTTGTCTCTGAAATGAGTGAAGTCCAAATATACTTCAGGACTTGTAAGATACTTTTTAATCACTTCTTTTATAAATCCATATTTACTCAGAGATATCACTGGTACAGAGTCAAAACGGTTGCTAATACTTGAATTTATCTCAAATCCAATGGCGTGGAATTAGCCTCAGTGTGGTATTAATTTAAGGAGAAATTAATTTAGACTATTAATAATGAAGACTCTTTATCTCTTTACACATTATTGAACTTTTAATTGTATTTTACATTTGTGATCCATTTTTTAAAAATGCTGATGACACAGCTTGACACTCTCAGCAACATATTGTGTGTCTTATGTTTGTTAGTTGAGTTGACATAAACCATATCTCCTGTTGACAGAAACGCTTGAAAATATTCATGGACTTCAGCATCCATCACAGAAGAACTCTGCAGTTATGGAAAGCACTGATAAAATCCCTTCCTGTACTTCAAAACCACCAGAACAGCAGCTATACCACAGTATGAGGATGGAAAGAACAGATATAAGACAGTCAGACAGACTTCTCTAAGTTAAAGTTTATATTATTGCCTTTATTTTTCAAAGCAGCAGATTAACTCTCGGACTGTATAACACTGATCATCAAATTTTCTTTTGTATCTTGGTTATTCTGCTCTGTCAGAAAAGGCATAGCATCATCTTCCACGAAGACTACTACTTCATTATCTATATATACCTGGATAGATATCTGACAATCTGCAATCCAATGTCTTTTTTTTTTTTTTTTTAAACATCTCAAACAAAATGGATTTGGAGAAATTGATTTTTCACCTGCCCATACCCACGCTATTCTCCAGCTTCCTTAAAAATATCTTCCCCGTAACATACCTATATTTCCTAATTTAACAGAGAACCAGGCCCAATGATGTAAAAATGTAAAAGTAATTTACTAAGGCACCTGCCAATTTATGATAGCAGAGATTTTATAAGCTAACCAGTCTCTGGGCTGCTGATAGGTATTTGCCAAACAGCAGCCAATCTGATAATATGAAAAAATCCTCCCTAGTGCCAAAACAGCAACTAGCAAAACGCATATATCAGAGTTTAATCTCAGAGGTAGGAAAGAAGGAGCTGTTACTAAGGAGGGATTTTTAAAAGTCAATTATTATTATTAGGTTTAAACCACATTGTTCACCTGCTCTCCTCTCAAATACATCATAGTAGGGAATGAAGACTTAGTCAATTATAAAATTCACAAAAACATGACTGTGCCCCAAAATGTATTTCCAGATCATATGGCAGTACCGTGAAACATAACCTGCTTGATGTAACAAAGGATGGGAAAGTTCAGTCTTTTATACGGGTAGACATTATGAAACGTCAAAGTTGTAGGAAAATGTTAAGAGAAATTTATTCAGTATAACTAATGTCAACATTAAAAAGAAATCAGTGCAAGCACTGCACTAAAAGTTCATGTAACTTCCTTAATTTAAAATGTACTCATATAATGAAGAAGTTGAAACATGGTTCAATAGTATAAGCCCCATTCTCCATGATAAATAAAAGCTGGAGAGCAACTTTCCAGACCCAACACTTTTGAGGAAATTTTATGCATTATTTTGACATATCATTATTAAAATCTGTAATGGGTTCTAGCATATGTTATTCTCCCTGCACAGAGCATACTTCCCCCCTGATGCCGAGTCCATCACCGTTTAGATTGGGCAGTTATTGATATCAAATTTCTAAACAAGGAAAATGCATTTGGATAACTATCTTGCACGTGCCCAGACACTGGTATTTTAGTTCAGCTTGAGCAACAAGTATGAAAGCAAGAAGGTGCTTCAAAGTGCCCTCCTGAATCAGAAAACCATTTATGGAAGATAGCTACTACTGTAGATTTTACTGTATGTAGACATGTTAATATGCTCCTTTTGTGCATTACCCCCTACGTCCTGCTTTTCCACATACTAATGAACATTTCACCCCAGGCACTTAAAAGACAGTAATCAATTCTTTCACAGAGTCTAAGAATCCTTCCAAGCTAAGAGTAGACATTTCCCTGTTTAAACTAATTTGAGCAGACATCACTGTAAATCAAACTAGGAAGAAAAATTTCCAAAACTGAGTCTGTTCAGAACAAGCCTATTCACTTGTACCAGCATGGTGCTTCTGCTTGCATGCACCTAGAATGACTGGCACTTAAGCATTTATGTTATATTCATCCCAGGACTTTATAAGGAGTAAAGCACAAAAAGCCCAAGCTAAAAGATGTAGATGTCAGTTTCACAGAACTTTGAAGCCTAGGCTTCAATCTCCTCACACAAAGCACAGTAGTTCAGCAAGCATTAAATTTTAAGATGATGAAAATCAATGGAACATAACTGTTTGTGGGGAGGTGGCATGCACTTGGTGCTGTGCTGAAGAGCACCAGATTTAGGGACATGGTTTAGTGATGGGATGGCAGTGCTAGGTTAACGGTTGGACTCGATGATCTTAAAGGTCTTTTCCAACCGAGGTGATTCTATGATTCTATGATTGCTGAGCCAGGTCTAAAACTCTCCAATAGTTACAAAATTTAAAGTGAGAAACTGTGCTTTGGGCTATACAATGGAATCCCACTGGAAACAAACTATGGGAAAACAAGCAAGCACTAAAATACTGGCATACAAAAAATATCATGTCTCTCAAAAGCTGTATGTCATACGCTGTACAAATGGAAGACAGCGCAGAGCTGCAATCTAGCTGTCTCTGGGTAGGAAGCAAAATAGAGCCATTAACCTTGTGCTGCACCTTAATATATTAAAATTCTTCTGATCCAGGACTTGGCAACTTAGCTGCAGAAGCATGGTCACAAAACTATCTCGCATACACAATATTTACATGCAATACTCCAGTCAATCATGCGTATACGTCAACATCCTTTGGGGTAAGAACAGACTGCACAACTCTCCACCATGTAGCACAGATGTGCCTATATGTCTTTTCCTCTGACATTCACTAGTGCTGAAAACAAAAATACATTTAAAATAATTAAGAGCATTTAGAATATGAAATTCTATTGTTTATCTGGTAGTAAGTTTGGCCTCTTTCCTCAGTGACCCTTAATAAATGCAAAAAACTCAGTGGATAACTCAATGGATAAATCTTGCAAAGCTGTAGAATGCATTTAATTCCACTATCAGCTGTGTTAATAGGATGAAGGTTTATCCTCTAGGAAATATTCCTCCATTATAAAAATCAGCAAGTAAAACAAGATTATATATACAATAAACTAGAAATGACAACAAAGGAAAAAACTCCCATTAGTTTAAATCAACTTATGTAAGCCTCCTTCCTTTCTATTGCCAGGAGAAATTATTTTTCTTCTCTCTTTTTTTTTTGTTTTTAAAAGCAAAATCAGATATGTTGCTGCATCTGATCTGATCCCAGTAAAGAGATTATCCTCTTTCCCCAGTCTATGTCTATTGGCACATGTCAATTTCCTCCACCATCTCTCAGAGACCACTGTCTAGAGCTGGTAGATAAATTCATGTACAGTCACCCCCAGCCTAGTTCTGTCAAAATGATTCTATTTTCAAACACTCTGCTAGGAAAAAATGCTGATCTGATTCCCTTTACCAAACCAGTTTTGGGAAGAGCTTACAGACCAGCTTATGACAGCTGGTTTGAATGGGACAGTAATACCCAGCAAGCACAAGTGGCAGGGAGCAGTAATTTCTCATCCCCCCCAATAACCTACAGCTGACCTCATACATCTAATTGTGCCTTGAGACACTTCATAACTTCTTTATAGGTAATTACTATCTCCTAAAAAAGGTACAGAGAGCCTTGTCATAATCATAAGCACAAAGAAGATCAAGCAAGAACTAACTAGCTCATCCAGAAAATGGAGGTGTAAGCTCAGGACTGAAAGTAGGAGAAAGTGTTTTTCAGTAAGCAGAAAAAAAATGTAATGAGAAAAGGAATACAATGAGCAGTTGTCAAAGTGTTAGTAGAGGCCTAAATAGAAACAAATGAAAATTTCATGTGAGGATAAAACTATGCAAGTTCAGCTAAGAGGCCTGAATAACCCCATCTATTCTTTGTGTCTTCTTGGGAAGACAATAAAAGGAAATGGAGGTAGTAGATACCCATCTAGGAAAGTAAAACTGACCTCGTTCTAAGAAGCATTTTCATTTTTTTAAGAACATTTAGAAAGATTTTCTTTGTGTGTGTAATATTTTAGTCCAGACCATATCTGGAGGCAGAGCTACAATGAAGATTTTATGAGACATAAGTTTTTCAGAAATAAATAATATTTTTATACTTGAAAAAGCTCTCAGGCACAGAAGTCTCTCTTTAGATCTAAATTTCTTACAGTGAAGAAATTATTACACTGAGCACTTTTACTCTAAACAACGATTCAGTAAGACAGTTTTTTTGTATCCCGCTGTGATTAGAACACATTTAAGTTTTGATAATCTGTTTCTACTGTAGAAGGCCTGCCTCACTATTCTTTGTATTCATTTGTATCTAGAGGTCTGAGCGAGATCTTGTTTACCCATGTAAAAAAAATTAAATTATTCAAGGCAATCAAATTACAAAGATATGTACTTAACAATCTTACTATCTACCCAACCAGAGGCTGGAGACACCAAACTTCTTGAAATCCCAAATTCTAACTACTTAATTTTCATTAACAACAAAAGGTAGTTAAACAAAAGACTTGACACTTTTTGAGAAAATACATAGTGCCTCAACTGTCCTTGTAAATCACTACAAATTCTTACACTTTACGGTTATTCAGGAAATGTTCAAGTCCCAGAAATATTCAATAAATGATGGAGTAATTCCCCAGAAATTGAAAAGGATTAAAAAGTCTTCCAGATGGGCAGGTGCCTGCTGTGATGTATCTAAGTAGTTGCCTGTTTGCATTCCTTGGGATGGAAGAGGCAACTGCAGTCCATTACTGATTTTGCAATAATAATGTCATTGGCTTCAAGGAGTCCAACCCTCTAGTTTGCTCCAGTACTTGATAAAGAAGAATTTAGTGCCAGCTAAATTTGTTAGTCAATTATGTTAGTTAGTGAATTAGTCAAACTCTTTTTGGCGACTAAGGACACTAAGAGAATGAGAAAGTAAAATTTGCAAAATACAAAAGCCCACAATTCTGAGGACCTAACAGAAAAACAGGAGGTACAATAGAAAGATGGTTTAAAAGGCAGGAAGTGCTTGTGTCTAGAAAATTCTGAAGTATTGAAAAGAAGAGGACATGGGCTTTTCCCCTTTCTACAAAGTAGAAAACTAAAGTTTACCTTATCATATAAACAAAGACTGGCTGCAAAAGCTCAAAAACAGGAGTTGTTTTCAGTTGATATGGAGATAATGCATTTATCAACATCCTCTTGAATTTCCTAGAATTTATGCAACTCTAACATAAGCAGATGGGATCCTGCTGTGTGCCACTTCTGGTACTGTACTATGCTATTCTTCACTTTTCAACAGGTGCCATATTTTAAAATTGTATGAGTATATGTCACCAAGACACACTCACCCTCACCCTGCCGTTAGCTTTCATTTACATTCTTCTGAAATCCACATTTATCCAAGTATTCATAAGCCTCTTCCAAGAACTTGGAAAATGCTGAGTGTAAACTCAGTAACAGAAAATATGTCATTACTGTCCACAACTATAAGTAAATATGAGGTGACAGACTTAGCAAAATGAAACTGGAATAGGTTCTTCAGCTCAGATACAGCACGTAATTTGGACAAGAATGTAGGATTTTAAGAAGTTAAAGGCTACCTACATTCTCATGCTAACTAAAGGTAAAATGCTACTCTATTTTTCTTTAACTTTTATATACTGACAACATCTGCAAGATCAGATTTGAGTGTTCTGAAGCCTTCTTTTAGCATTTCCTCGTGTACATAAATCCATTAAAGAATCCTCCTTTTTCCCCAGTGGCAATCCTACCGCCAGAAACCATGTTCTCCATGGACAGTTGCCAGAAAGCCTAGCCCACATTCCAACTGCCTACTTCTTAATTACATGGTACATTCCTAGGTTCTTCTAAATACACTACCAGCATCTCAGAAAGTAATAAAGCAAATGTTGAAACAGTGTAAACTTTAAATCATTAATCATTTTACATGATTATTAATCTCTTTCACAATAGCTGTTTAAAATATACCAACTGATATGTAGAAAGGCATTTCTGAGAGTCTTTGGAAGGTATACCTATGGATGTATATATGCAGGATATGTCTGAGACAGTAGCATGTCCCAAATAATTAACATTCTAAATTAATAGGAGAGGGATAAAAAGAGAAATATGAAAACTCACTTTGGTGCTGATACATTAACCCATGTAAATAAACTTTATTAAAAAAACAACAGTAGCTGAATTAGACAGTGCCTTATACACATTTATGCTCATACCTGGACTTCTGCCTTCGTACTGCATTGTCCAAACTGGATTCAGATTGATTCTAAACTTTCCTTAGAATATGAATAAAAAAAACTTTCTTCCTCCCTTCCTTTTTCATCTATGAATATACCTATATGATTAATTCACTAAGAAGCCTTTTCCCTACTCTCCGTCAGAAATCTGTACACAGTTGAAAATTGCCAGTTACCAAATTTGTGGATGGAAGAAAGAGCTACTTCTCGTTAAGACAATTACCACAGAACTTCTTAATCTTAATTATTTATTCACTGTTTAAATGGATACTGCCTTGCCACTTCCTGTGGCCACAGGCAATGAACACACTTTGTGCTTAAAGAGAAGAAACAGAATGCACTGACAGATTTAGAATCCCAATATGTGCTTAAACATTTCAAAAGCAAACCATTATCATAAGCAGTCATTTTCAGGAAAAATGAAGGAGGCCAATTCCATCAGAGGGTTCTGCAGTTTAAATGGACCGCCAGCCTTGCTGTAAAACAGCTGAGAGGTGTCTGTATTGACAGGCAGATAAGCACACTTATCTGTAAAGCACAACTACCGCACTTTTTTTTCTGAATTCTTTCAGTATATGACCATTATAGAAATGCCAAAATAGTGTCTTCTGAGCCCCAGAGGCTTTATATTCCAAAGATCAGTAACTTTTCTATTTTTAACATTAATTGATGTGCACTGTAAGATATGGAGAAACCAGAGGACGACAGTGTGCAGAAGAGGGGAATGAAAAGTATAAGAGCACATCAATAACCAGACCAGCTCTTTATATTTTACAATGATGATCCAGAGTACTGTAAATACAAAACTGTGATTATTAAATTCACTAGTTCCCTTTTCCACCTACATTTACAGGAGATGCATGCAATCTGTACTCAAGGATGGCACTAGTTACATGTATGCCTACAAACTTGGTCAGCAGCCTTTTTTATTGGCTCTCGTTTTCCTTTTCAAAATGTTCCACATTAAATCTTAATATATTTTTGATATTTATGGTATTTCAGCTTTCCTGATTTCATCATAAATGTCATGGAATTTTCTTTTGCTTTTTATTTTCAGAGTCTAAACTTAATGGTTTCCTTAGAATGGGTATTACTGGCCCTGTTGCTACCATCAATATTTTTAAGCTTTTCTAAGCAGAGGCTGAAAGAGCCAGAAGATATATAAAGAATACCAATGTATTTATGTCCTATAATTTTTAAGGCAATCTCATTTAGAGACTAGTTAGGGACTGAGATAATCCACTTCAGTGATTCTACAGCTGGGAGGGATCACTGTGATGATGCAAGCTGACCAGGCCAAAGTTTTCCCCAAAACTAATTCTGGACTATATATTATTTCAAAAACAAACAAAAAAGAATCTGTTCTTGATTAAGGGCTTGGGAGAACAGACATAGGATGACACCCTTCCACTAGACCACTAACTAGCTTCATTTAAAAAAAAAAAAAACAAAACCCACAACAAAACACAACAAAAAAAACCACCCCCCAAAAATAAAACAAAACAAAACCAAAAAAACAAACCACAAACAATCCCCCTGCCGTAACTGAGCCCACATTTGTGCAATTTGCAAAATAATGGAACCCAATTTCAGCCATTGGATCTTTTTAAACCTTTGGCAACCAGATTATAAAGCCTGGTATTAGTAATTAACTAGAGATCAACTAATTAATCCTTTAAGCATCTCTTGAATAAACTAAATGGACTGAGCTCCTGGAGTCTTTCAGTCTAAGGCACATTTTTCAACCCTTTGCTGAGTCCTGTGACTCTCCGCTGAACCCAGTACAAATTATCAGTATCTCTACAACTAAAAATCTCATAATGAAGGAACAACCGCAGAATTGGCTCACAAATAAAAAGTTCACTTGTGCGTGCTGACTCGAGCATCCTGTGTTTAAATATGCTATGATCACACTTGCCTGTTTTCAACTGTGAGTTTGGGCTGTGGTTTTGCCTAGTAATTCAATAAAATAAAACATAACCTGGAAATGAACCACAGGCATTTTCTGGAGAAATGGTGTTGTGCAGACACTTGGTTGTAAACCTATCAATATCTACTGCCTGTACCCTCAGGCTAGGATTTGATTAACTTGTTATCAACCCTCTGCATTACAGAACTGAAGAAATGGGCAACAAAAAAATGTAAGTATACAGGCCTCTTCTTGGTAAGAGTAACATTTCCAGACATTGTCAGTCTCCAAGCCGAGACTATCATGTCCATGTGTAAGAAAAATGTCAGCAACAAACCAGATTTCAGCTGTTGGAACACATTTAAATGTTAAAAAAATGTTTTTCTGCAGCTGCATAAAGTGATGATTTTGGCTGGTTTGAGTTAGACAAAGTGGAAACAGGAATCATCACAGGGCTCTATCTTCCCCATCTATACAGACAGTCCCTGTATTAGAGGCCAAAACAAGATGCAACAAGCCCTTTGACTTTGGCCTTTAACTGTAACTAACAAGCATATAAAAATGTATTATATACATAGTAGTACTATACATCACATAACTGAAGGTCCTTTAATTTTACTGCTCTCACTAACTGCTCAGGTTAGTTTGCTTCTCCAGAAAAACACGATTGCCTGACCTCTATATCCCTTTGCAACCATACTTTTTGTCCCTTTTTTTCTTTCCTCCTTAGCAATTCTGGAGTGAATTAATTTATAGACAGGCTCAGGTAAATAAATATTAGCACTTGCACAAAAAAAAAAAATAGTTTGGTAGCTTTAGAAGCTTTAAGCATTTTCCAAATCTTTTCAAAATATCCCATATTAATCATTTCACAACCTTTCAAATAACTCTCTTGGAAGCTTTGTTATTTTGTAATCCCTAATTTAAGACATTACTGTATGATTTTTGGATTCTCAAGATTCTCAAGTCTGAATCACAACTTCAAAGAGAAGGTGTCATATCAAGTGCTTCTCTTACCAGCCCAACCTATCCGAATTAATTCTCCTTCCATTTGTGATTACACAATATCTTTGCATGAATTGCCACAATTGCTAGCCTGGAATGTATTACAGGAAAGCATTTCATGTATTTTTAGCTGTCTTTTAGTATAGTTTAAACAAGGAAGAGGAACCAGATAATGAGATTAGGCAGCTCTCTACAGACCAATGACAAATAGACTGTAGACATTGTTCAGAAATTTTGGCGCTTTTGTTCTTAGTTTTTCTTTTATTACTGGCTTGAGAAAAATAAATGGATAGGTGCTGCATAAGCATAGCAAAATTACAAAATTCTGATGTCTGATCAAAGGGGAGTGGCAAAAGGAAAATGAGTATGCACCTACCTGAATTCAGTTTGCATTCCCAATTTTTAGACCCAAGTCCATCACTCCTAATGTCTAATGTAGCTATTTGTTAGTGCTGTGTGTTATCCAGCACCTATGACAAATAGTCAGGGGAGTAGAAATTTTCACGTAGTTTATTCCTCCTAAATATTATCTGAAAACTCACAGCAGCTGTGTATGCAGTCATATACAGCTAGAAATATTCCCTGAAGCTTGAGAGCATAAATCTAACAGAACATTCCCCTCCCATCTACCCTGTATATTTCAAAGACACTTCTAGCTCTCAGCAAAGACAGAACGTAACTTGCAAGCTACAATGGAAGGTCTGTCCAGCCGATTTGAAGATTCTGCAAAATAATTATCAGAATAAAAATATTCTGCCATATTTTTCCATATTCTGTGTCAGAATTCACGCAAGTCTAATATGCAAATCATTGACTATATTAAATAGATAACTTGCCACAGAACAAAAGATATTACAAAGCCATCACACTTCAAGCAATCCTCTGCTGAAATTTCAGTTTAATTGCAAACTGGAAAACACACACAACATATAATTAATCAACAGCTTCATTTCAAAAGCAAGGAATTTCCTATGTTCAATCAATGGAATGATGAAATGAAACAGCTCTTTTCTTACCCTTATTGTACATATTGGTTGGTACTTGGACATCGCTCAGGCTGATGTTCACGGGCAGGTTATTGAAGTGGTCATTTGGCACTAGAATGAACTCCTTCCCCAGCTCCAGGTAGTTTCCTTCTTCATCTCGTTCATTTATGAGCACAGCATTGAAGTATTCATACTGCAACAGAAACTCACATTCAGTATTCAGAATTCACATTCAGTGCAAAAACATGAGGTTTGAATATTTTAACAGATCTATCGATCCATTGATTAACATTTACATGGATCTCCATCTAGAATAGAAGAACAAGATATTTTTACCATCTCTCAGAGTCCCTCTATGCTCCTAGTACAGGTACATTTCTGAAACTCAGACTTACCAATACTTCTCAAGAAAACCCCATATTACCTCAGATCTCTGGTGCCCTGAAAATGTTAAGGACAGCCCAAGAAACACCTGAACATAAACGATGTATATGCTATTTTTAATACAAAGCTCTCTAGATTTAATAATTAAATAATTATCCAGGGAATTACTTACTGTTTAGCTTATTTCCATCAGTTCAAGAACTGCTATCAATGCGGAACTTGGGCCTTGACAAACTAAAAGTGTTTTTACTTCACAGGAATATTAACTACAGCTGTTGTTGCTTACCCAGTGAGTACTGACTGACATTTCCTAAAGAAAAATATTTGCTTTATGGTGAATTTTACAAATGGACATTATAGTAGGCTTCGTAAAATTATGCATGTTTTAATATGGACATAGAAACTTAGCAGTGACTTATTTTGAACAAGAAATTATTGTCTGCCTGTTACAGATTCCTGAAGAGTATTTGGCCTATTTTGCACAGAACTATAACCAGATAAGCAAAAGCAATTTAGATAAAATTATTGATTTCTTTATGACCCAGTTTAACCAGAAATTCTATTGAGCTTTGAAGGCAACAAACAGTGAAGACTACTTTTTAACCTCTTAAATAACCTTAACCCTTGGCAATAGTTTGTGATGCATTTCCTAATTGAAAGAGACCAAAGTTTAGTGTCTTTGAAGAATCTCATTAATTTAAATACGAGTCTCTGCCCTAACTATCCATTTGACAGTACATCAATATAAATAATATTTAGACATAAATCTATGTATTCAGAGATCATTTATATCTACACAACCCATGCAAGGATAAATATATTATGCCATTTACAAAGCTTAAACAGACCAGCAAGTTAAAAAACTTGAAAGGCTTTTTACAAGCACCCTTTCTGTGTGATATGCAACTCATTCTATTAAACAAGAATTAGTTAAAATCTTACAATCTATATGCTTCCATTAAAAGGTTGATAATTTAACCAGTACCTTAAATGTAGGCTTACTTGGAAAGCAGCTTTCCATACCCTACTCTTTTAGCTTTTAGTTTTTCAAAATGGCCAACCCGTAGTTTAGATTTTAATGAAAGAGAATCAAAAAATGATGTATATTAGCTAGATTCTGAGGACCTTCTGTGTATGACAGAAGTACTCAAAAACAGTGTTCCACATATAACAAAGCCTGAGACACAGGCTTTGAGTATTTGAAAAATCAATTTAACAGAAATTAATCTGACATAATTAAACATTTGACCTTAAAGTTATTTTACTTTAATTGGCTTATACTGAGGTGAGCCAAATAACCTGCTGCATACATCTCATGAATGTATACAGCTACTGAATCCTGAAGTTCTGGAAAAAAAACAAGTAGTCATCTTTTTTTTTTTTCCCCTCCAGGAGCCACAGGGAAAGAAAACAGTAGAGAGATAATTTGTCTGAAGTTAATTTCATTAATTAATTCCAGAAGTTATTAGAAGTATCCAACACCCCCATAGATGCTACCCTTCTCTATACCATTGCGGGGACTGTCACTGTTATAGATTTGGTTCTTCTCATACCAAAATGAAAAGGATGAAGAAATCATTTCCAAAAAACACCAGTTCTCATTCTATTTGGGAGAAACCTTCTCCATCTCTGGTTATTATCCAGGTTTATCACAGATCATTAACTGCACTGCATGCCTGCTGCCCACATGTAACAGCAGCTTTTTCAGTTTACCCCTTCTGCAAAAGCTAGACACAGTTGGCAGAAGACTTGAAAGCCCAACTTGTATTTCCCATCTTAGTAAGAAATAGAATACTCCTTCTAACATTAAGACATGCACTAATGACTGTTGTAAAATGCAATTCTACTCCAATTCCAAGCAAGGACAAAGTAAGCTGTGTAGCTTTTCCATGTTATATTAGATTGTATCCAAGTCTGGAAGAAAGGCTGATATTCCATCCCCTGGGAATACAGTGATAAATAAAATTATATATTTCATGCTGCTTCTTTGCCAACCACCTCTCTCTTCACACCCCCTGGACAGCTGAGTTCCAGCAGGGTGAGGATGACAGTTTCATCCTGTTTCCAAACCACTTGTTTTCTTGTCCTTAAAGGCACGGTTTTATTTTCCTTTTTCTCCGTTGAACATGACATCACCTCCACAACTGCTGGAGCTACAGATAAGCCATTGTGTTGCTTTCATGACACTAACTTGGCTTTGTAAGTCTTATCAGGATTGTCACAGAGAAATCAAAAGGGGGTTGGTTTTTTTGTTTTAGCATTAGACCACCACTGAAAGCATTCACAACGCCTAACTCCAAATTTTAACACAAAGGTTGTATTTAAATATTACACTTTAAACAAAAGGTGAAAACATTTGGGAATAAAAGATTCTGTACTAAAATATGTAGCAATATACTGTTCTCCTTTAACTGAATTTAAGTTATGTATCACAGAATAATTTCCACAGGAATTCACATACAGACCATTATTTCAAAGGATGTAAATTTACCTTGCCCATGGGCTTCACAATACTTTGGAAATGGTAGGAAAAATGGACAAATTTCAAATAAGAATTTCAGAATATACACGGAAATCACCTCTAAAAGAATACTATTCCCTTTCATTCGGTGGGTTATTTCCTTCTGCAAAGGATCTAATTAGTAGACATCCTCCTTCATCATGTTCTGTAAGTGGCAAGGCTAGCCAAGTATTAAAATCTGCTATATTCTAAATAAATGAAACCACTCATTTGACAATTAAGGGTATTTAGGGCTGATTGTTTCTTTGGTTGATTTAGTATTCACTGATTTATTGGTCTGAGTCTGTATTTTCTCTTTTCAATTCTAGAACTATATATGCAATAATATGATTTATGTGGGTTTTTTTAAAGCAAATTGTAGCATAAAATAGTCCTTAGAAAATAATAGATAATTAATATTTTCCTGGGGTGTTTTCTTCTGTTTGATTTAGGGGTTTTGGCGGGTTTGGTTTGTTGGGGTTTTTTTGCAAGTGCAAAGGGGTTTTTTGCAAGTTTTTTTTCCTACAAAAATAACTTATTTAAGGTAGTCCTGCAAGTTCTAAGGATTAAACATCAGGCAACATATACAGCTCAAAAATACTACTGAGAAAGACCAGTGTTCAAGCAGAGCTGTTATGCAGTGGCTTCTTTTGGGCACTTTCCTTCCAAGGAAATTACAGAGTGACACAGCTGAAAGGTGATAGAAGGAAAATTAAAAATAAAAATTGGAGAAAAAATATTAAAATAAATCCATCTGGCATTCTGACACTGCATTCAAGATAATGCCCAAGGGGAAGAGGATAAAGTCCTGTTTTCTGACAACACAAATACTCTACCTGCTAAGCCCTAAGAGAAAATGACTTCATTTAATCTTGTCAATGGAGGTCAATCTTTGATGTAACCTTAACTAGGTGATTTCTGAGTGTGCACAATGTAACGTGCCAATAAGTTATTAGTCTAATAAAAACCAAAATAATTATCCCAGTTGGGAGCATAGCCAGGCTCTACCATGACTTGGCCAACAGGTGAGTTTACACTAACCTTACCTATAGTCATCCATGGTGAGCAATGAACTGGAGAAAAAGCATTCAAAGGAAATCTCATCAGTGTAATCTATTATATGCATCTCAAGATCTAAACATGAGCTTTTATACTTTTGTGCATATAAATTTGCTCAAGTACATACATTGAGGTTTTTTTGTACATTCCGTAACAGCACCTGCATCATTCTGACTGTTTGATCAACCATTTTGAAAGCCCCCATGGTATCATAATTAAGATGACTTAGAGCAAGGCCATAAAACTGGGGACAAATAGGAATCTCAGCTTTCCTGTGATACCAATATTTTACCCTTGTGAAGAAAGCCTTCCCAATGCAAGCCAATATAAACTGATCAGTAGTGCTTAATCGAACAAGCACTGGACCATTCAGCCTCAGCAAGAAGCTGACCATATTTGAGACATCCCAAAGAGTCATATTGCTAATAGCCTGCAGAACCCCAGGCTGCTCTAACACACTGGCATAATCGTAGTAGACAGACACCTATGGAGCTGTTAGAAGACCAATCACAAAATTGTTTTACAGGTTCATTCAGGCTGATTGGCAAAGGCAAGCTTTGTTTTAAAACACCATAAGACAGCCTCAGCCACAATACTAAAATGTGTATTGTATGATCTCTTAGGATGGCTGACAGACATACGTTAGAGATGCTAATTAATTCATTCAAAAGATATCATAGGAAAATTGCAGGGAAGTGCAAGGTTTGTGGCATGCAATGAGACCCACAGGGGTAGGTTGCAAAGGAAAACTGATCCGCAAGGCAAGAAGGAAGCTTTGAAGCTATCTGTTCCAGTTTAGCCACTTATTTTGGCATAATGTCTCAACTAAACCAGCACCTTGATTACAATGGATACTTTGCTGAGGCAAGACATCAGTAATTTAGATATAATACTGAAAAGTATTGTGCATGTCTTGCATAATTGCAGTACTGTGGTGGATGAGTGACATTCTCTATTTCCATTTGCATTTATCTTATTGTAAACAGATATCTTGTGATGCTTGAATTATTTATCAAATATTTGTTAACATTGTAAACGGCATATTTATTTAACTATAAATATTTACTGTTTAATTGAAAAGATACATTCTAATGCAAATTGCCTTTGCAACTTAGAGAGTACTTGGCACATAAGAGTAAACATGTATCAGTTGGTTTCATTGTATTTTAAAATGAAGTATTTTGGTTTAATGGTATGAAACAATGCAAGCTACAATTTTAGTTTGATGTATTTTTTCTGTAGAACAGAAATTATTTTTACCAAAACAGCACAAAAAACTCCCATTCACAGAGCTATGAGGACTAGGAAGGTATAAGAACACAACTGGGAATGATTTGCACTCACGGGTCAGGACTATAGCAGTACTGGGGTTACACTGATAGTTTTTAAGTATGCAAGAACCATTTTAACAGTGTTTCTGCAACCATACAGTTCATCTAAAGACAAAGCTGGACATCTCTGGAAGACACTAGATTAATGAAAGTTTATGGCATTTGCATTGGACTTCAAATTGCTACAGCATCAGAGAGAAAGTGAGAAAGTAGCAAATAACATGGAAAATGAAGGGGAAAGCAAAACCTAGCATTAAATAGCACAGACAGCTGGAAATGAACAATAATTTGAATATCTCTGACAGTTTCAGCAAAACAGCTATTACTATCAGTGAGCTTAAAAAAAAAAAAAGAGGAAAAGTTTCTTTTCTCAAGACTCTGACAAGTAGGACACATCTCTGAGAGGGCAGAAATGTTCATGATATGTAAAAAACAAAATGAAAAAAGTTATCCACTCTGAGGGAGGATTTCCCACTACAAAACACACTGACAACATTCTCCACTCCGGTATTTGTGTGTTAACAGAGAGGCAGATGTCTGAATGCGCATCGGTTTCTAAGGCTCAAAGAAGTCTCTTCTGACAGTTGTCCAGTAAGAATTTCTGTTTTGAAGTATATGATTAAAGCTCTTGTATTTGAGAACTTAGTCTGATGTTTAGTGAGCAAGTATAAAAGGTCATAAAAGCAAACTGCCTTGTTCAATAAAAACTGTTCTGAATTTTAAAAAGCTTTTAAATTTGAGAAAACTGGTATCTACTGTAAGATACAATCTTTATCATTTCTGATTATTCTCTGAAAGTTCTTACTTGCTCCTCTGCAGGAACTTTCAGTGCTTCCCATCCCCACCCCCACCCCCCCTTTTTTTCCTATCTTTATTCAACAGCAAGGCTCAGAAAACACCTGGGATTTGAAGTGTCATGATCATTCCCGCTCTAATTATGGAAGTAGTACAGAAATGTTACTTGCATCCTTGCAAAACCAACTGATCTGTTTGATACACAATCAGATTGAGATGACCTTTCCCCAGGGGACGCAGGGATGATGCATTCCCTCCAATATAATTACCCTATTAAAATTGTCTTAAAATAGAATAAATAATACTTTATATAAAATCAATTTGCATGCTGGTATAATTGATAACACATTAAGGTCTCAGAGGTCTTGTAAGGATTAACTGATTCGCTGGAAGTGGCAAGTAGTAAGTAATTATGATGGCTATTTTAATCATCCACTAAAGTTAAAAAGCATCACTTCAGGTTTTGAGTTTCAGATGAAGCTTCCTTTTCCTTTACAGATAAATACCTTAAAAAAAAATATCTATTTTTACATATGAAAGCTCTCAATATTCTTTTCTTTGTCACAGGGCTGAACAAAAACTCTTTGGTCACTCTTAGATTCAGTAAACACAACAAGGAAGGAGAAAAACCTTCCAATACGGGCTTTCAGTTGGACATTTCAGACAGCTGTATGACAAACCCTGCTGGAGATTGAATGTTTTTGCTGGGTCTAGAAATGCAAGCATTCAGCATGTTCATTTTCACACACATAAAAACCTCCAGGGAATACTTTCTGCTAAAGAGCAAAACAAATCCCTACTCCAGTGGCACCATAATTTCTACCTTCTCTCAATGGACGTGTGTGAAAAAGATACCAGTTACACAGATGAGTAAGTTCAGAGCGACTTATCGTGCTCCTACAGAGCTGGAGTAAACCACGGAGACCATTTACTGAAAATTTCTAGATCAACTTTAATCAAGAATTTCACGGCTTAAGTGAATCATCTTGTAACCAGAATACAATAATGGTAGAGTCTACGCATTTGTGAGGGTTTAGCATTTCAAAACCACGTAATTACCACAAATACCAGAAAGCCTGCATCCCAGTCAATGAGCTTACACTCTAATAATGTGAAACAATAAAAAGGCAAAAATCCCCAACCTGGAAAATCTCTCAATATAGTAGTGTGGCCCTTTGATAAGGCTTATCATCTCTTGCACATATTGCTGAGAGAGCATGAGAGGAATACTTCTGGGTTTGGGGCAGCCCCTTCTCAGCTGCACCCGAAATGCTCCCTCCTGCACTTCCACGCTGGCCTTAGCAGGGGCAGAGCCCCTTTGCCTCTGCGCTTCTGCTGAGGATGCATCTTCCCAACTCGCTCCTGATGGACACAGTAGAGAACTCAACACTTAATGCTTCCAGTTCAGAAATATACTAATTGAAGAGTTTTGCTTGCTAATAAACATGAGAGGTCTGTTGGGCTTTATTTAAACCACACTTTGGAAGAAGAATCAATTAGCCTAAAACTTCACTCCAAAAGGACAAGCTCTGTGCAAGAGCAAAGAAACCAAGGGAAAACTAATAAGCACTTCTGAACACTTGAGGATGTTAAAACACTTTTGAACACATTTGTATGAAGCTTGCCATTACTTTCATGCTACAGTAGCAGTGATCCTCCCTTTTCAGACTAGGAAAACCGAGACCCAACATTACACAGTAAGCCCTCACTAGATTAATATTATTTTCAGAGCATTAAAAACCCTCGCTATGCCTCATTTTATTTTTAGACTAGAAGTAGTATCCCACTGACACTGGTGTGGCCAAAATGCACACACAAAATACCCATAGCAAAATACTTGCCGACAGATTGTCAGAATGCCTGGGCTATAAAATCTCTGCAGCTTTATTGAGCAGTTAACATGCACAGACATACACCAGTGAAGGCTTTCAGCTACTCTTCTCTGTTAAAGTCCAAAGACAGACATAGAAATGCAGTTTGATACACACGAGAAATAGCACCTTGATTTTAAAATACCCGCTTTTTTTTTTAAAAAAAACCCCCACATTTATTTTAAAAAGCGGGGCGGGGGGAGGATGATTCTTTTTCAGCAACTGGGAAAAGAAGCAAAAATCAAGCATGTGTGATTTTTACAGGATTAGCTACTGACTTCTACTGGCCATGCTCTGGGCATAAGGTTAGGCATATTTTAAACTTGAACAGTATTGTGAAGGTACTTGTCACATTTAAAAGATGCATCAAGTGCAATTTAAGTTCGTTGCATTTACCCTCACAGTCCACTTCTGAAAAAAGTTGTGTGTCTGAAGCCAACAATCAATGGATTTCTTCCTTCTAAAGTCCATTAACTCAAATAATCCCCAAACCAGTTTTACGGTGCCAACCTTTATAAATAAATTTTATCATTTGTGTACCTTTACAGAAGCAAAAAATCTGCAAGACTTTGCTTCCTATTTAATACTGATTTCATTACTAGCTAGAACCACAGGACTTCATTTCTCTTTAAACCCCTGTAGATCATATCAAGCTAGCAAACAGGCAGGATCAATAACTTCTATAAAATAATTCTGTAAAAGAATATTCCGTAAGAGAAAATAGCAAGATTACAGACTTGCTTCAAAATCACTGCAGCAATATATTCTAAAGTTTTCCATCCTACCACATGGAAACCAATGAATGGTGGTCAATATAGAACATTAAAAAAAAAACTTTCCATGCAGTTTAAAATGTGCTACAGAAATAGAAAAGCAAACTATTTCACAAATGGATAAGCTGAAAAGTTTTAAAGTTAAATCAGTGTAGTTCCATGCACGTTCAGCTCATCTGACACATTCAGGTTGATGACAACCTCAAGGCTGCTTCTAATTATCAGCAGAGACATATCTGACTTCTTTGTGCCTTTTTACAAACATATGCCCTAAGTGCCTCATTCCTACTTCCAAGCAGGAAGAAAAAATGTTTCTCAAGCTCTGCATCTTCTCTGTCTCCCATGAGAACCAACTTTAACCCAGCCTCTTCATAGTCTAAGGCATGCATATATTGCTGTTCGGTACTCAGCGAGAGCTGTACTGTCTTCTCAACAAGATATGCTCAGGAACAGTAGACAACCTATATATAGTGTTTGCTGGGTTGGGGGTTAATAACTATCCCTAATAAAACAGAAAGTAACAGGCAGTTCATATCCAGCAGTCGACAACATTTGAACAGTAACTGTGGCTCTGAATGATGAATTAAACATGTACTTTACCAGATATTTTTTTTTCACACCAACAGGGGATAATCAAAATAATTAAATACTGAAGAACTAGAACAGAGCAAAATTTCATGGTGCTCACTGCAACTCAAGGTTTGTTTTGTTACTCCCAACCACCCACCATACACACAGGAGGTTAAATTAATATTATTGACTACACCAACGAAAGCGAAAGAACACGTGCAACATTATTGAATTTATTTGGGAGCAAAGTGAGAGATGAGATGTTGAGCAACTGAATGTACACAAATCCTCTTCAAATGATTAATGACTCTCTCATGCAATATAGAAATTTGGTCAGCTAAGCCCACAGTTGAAATAACAAGACCACAATGATGATTTAATTTAATAAAAGAAACATGTCTCCAGAGTCACACAGTTCAGGGGGAGTGGGAATAAAAAAATAACAATAAAAAAAAGGACAATGGCATCTGTTTTATTCATAAAATTAATCTGAAGTGTTTAAAAAAATTTCACATTAAAAAAAATTATTCTACAAGGTGGGGGGGGGACACAAACAGACACATGACACAACCCTAAACTTAAGAGGATATCTTGCAAACTGTAGTTATGTGCTAATATATGGGAGCATTCTAACTTCCAAGTTACGCTATGAGAGAACTCTTCAATCCTGTAGAAGATGCTAAGAAGAGCATGCCTTCCGACGGGATTATTGCTGAAATGCAAGTATCCCTTCTCTGATTCTTTACAGTGCTGCTTTGCATTGATTGCATGAATAAAGTTTAAAAAAAATACACAAAGAAAATAGTTTTACATGTCACACTCTACGTCTTTTCATGACTTCATTCAACAAGCATGAGTCCTAGATATAGAAACTGAGAATCCACATAAACCAGCTGAGGCAGATTTGCTTCACACACTAGTTTATACTTGGCCTGGGAGCTAGGCTGGGGGGTGGGGGCAGGAGGGTGGAAAGAAGGGCAGGTTAAGAACTTAGATATTGTGGGTAAAAGGAAGACCTGTACGCTATTCACTTCCTGAACTTGCGCAAATAAGTGAATGGTACAGTCCACAAGTTAAGGTTATGGAATATAAAAATGGTGTCTTTATGTTTTCAACTTTTAACCATTTTTTCCATCAGGCAAGGACAGGATAACAATGATAAATATAACAGCAACAATAAAGGAACACATTATATAAACTGAATTTGTCAGAGCAACATCATGAAACTATCTGGAGTCTGTATGATTATTTCCTCACTATATTAAAGCCTCAGATACTCGTGGAACAATTTACCAGCATGCCTACAGGGCCACACTGCTATTGTATTACTACACATAACTTCAGAGTTATTTATGGTCAAACCCTAGCATAGTGTAAAGCTCCATGAAAGCAACTGAAGAAACTAATTAGATTTTCAGAGATGTTACCATTTGCCATGTTCCAGCTATAATTTGTGTGGCACTTTTATCTATTCTGAATTAAAACAGATAAACACTTTTAGAAAAGATGACCAGGCAAATCAAGGCAACCAAAGACATAAAATTCTAGTTTGAAACCCATCTGGGTGATGGGATAACTGGTAGTTTTATGAATCATCTACAATGCAGCTTGCTTCCTGGTCTTGTTTACAAGCATTAGAAGTGCAAGCTAAAGAGGTGGGAGAGATAACATCTTCCAAAGACTCTGAAGAATCCAAGAAACATTCCTAGAAAGGGTCTCGCATGAAGCCTCTGCTGAGAACCGAGGAAGTCGCCCGCGGATAATGGCAGCCCAGGCTGGGTACATGGTGTCTTTGTGCGCTTCCCTCAGCTCGGCAGGAAAGATCACACACGTAGAGGCCTTTCAGCCATCTAAACAAAATAAAAACCATTTTGCAGCTCTCTTTAGTTACTCTCTCTAAACATCCTAATTTCCTATTTCACTGCTCCCTTCCTGTCTCTGGTAAAGAATAAATTGAAAACAACAAGGCATGAGAGGGACTGTAGTATCATTCAGTCACAAATGAGTCTGAAATGCTTGTCTAGTAAAAAACATGAAGAACCCTTCATTCCTACCAGATGTTTATCTAAGATTCTGCTTCTTTTGTTACCAGAACATCATATGAAGAATGACATTTCTAAGTACACACATAGGGGATGTTTTCTTAATTGTTACTATCTTCTTAATGAAAAACATGATACACAGATATATAAATTTCTGTACATGTGTCTACATTGAAGGAGAAGAGCTGAACATAAAAACATTATATAAATTGTTAGTTATGATTTGCAGGAAAATCCTACATTGCCTTTAACCATTTATTGTAGAAATGAAGATTAGTGCAAATACAATGTGCTCCCTTACAGAAAAGTTCTATCCATTTTTAATGTTAGCTCTGAACTTATTGCCACAGCTAAAACAATATCCATAAAAATAGTCATACTTAATGTTTTTAAATGCTTATTTTAACACATCATTACTATATTTAATGTATCTCACTTCTGTGTTTGCGTCATTTAAAGTCTGTGACAAAAATGACATGCAGTGCCAACAGCCTTCCCTGAAAAATACAGGTCATAGCCATCTAACTCCTGCAATTCAGTGCAGTCTCGAACAAAAGGCTTAATCAATATGAGAAAGTATTTGAAATAATGAAAAATTTGTGAGACTGACCCAGAGGTTATTAATTCAGGCTTCCCAGACATAAGTTTACTACACAGATGACTTACTATATGTAGATTCCAAGGGAGAAATTACACTCAATATTGTTACGCTAGCCTTCAACTGCCAGAAAGAGATCCTCCCTACTAAATAAGGTGCCATGAAGGCACTTGATTAAGCAACCAGCTTGTCATTAGCTATTTCGCTGAAATAATATATGGAGTGACTAGACCACACAGGGATCTGAACAACAATACCTACAACGTATCATGACGAAATTGTGAAATGTAATACACATCTCAGCCATTTACTGATCTGTAGTTTAAACAAACGTAGAGACCTAAACCAGACTTACAAACTTTAGTGACAAAAAACATTTTCAAAGACGGAAGAGCTTATGCTAATGGATACCATTTAAAATGCCTAATGTAACACACATCGTCTTAAAACAGAAATATGCCATGGATAATTCCTCAGCAAACATTCAGGTACTTAGAGTACAAATATGAGCTTAGGTTTACCTGAGCTGTATGCTGACACTGAAAATTTGCAGAGTTTGTTTATAGTAAAGCTGATTGGGAATAATGAAATCTCTCCAATTCCCATTCTGAATATTACTGTATTTAGAAAGGTTTCTACAACAGGAAGACTTATTATAAATACAAGATTATTTTCTAATCAGAATAATGTCTCTACTTAAATATATCCTGTACTTTAACTGCTTTACAAATGACTTGCATATTTGCCAGCATCTTGGGTTCAGTTAGACAGTGTCAAGCCCTAAATACTTCAAGGCAATGAGACATATTCAATTAAGAAAAAGTTCTCATCTCTGTTACAGCTATGCAGAGACTTTGAACTTAACATGAATGGTGGTTGCTGCAGCTGAAAACAAAGCTGTCCTTTGAAACGTATGCATGACTAAGGAGCTAATCTGATACGGTACCGCTTTTATACACAGAAGAATTAAGAGGGTTTCCAACTGCATGTTTTAATACCCATTCCCCAAATCCTCTCTATGAGAGTGCCTGAGAAGTGAAATAATTTTGACTTTTAGTGCTTCTTTGCGGCAATAGCTCTTAATAGCTCCCAGGCATACGAACAGTCACCAATGGCCAAAGGGCATATCACCTTCCTGGTCTACACTAAGGACATTTAGAAAAAGATCAGTGGTGCTGATAGTTAAACACCCACACATTCAATGTATTTTCCTGTGCTCCCATCTCAAAGTGTTAATGCACAACACTGGCATCTTCCAGATGAGCCTCGCAGTAATTCCTGAAGGCCAGGACTTTGTCAGGCAAATATTAACAAATGGGAAAAAAGAAGACAGTCCTCAAAATACGGCCAGCCCTCTACAGTTCTCCTTAGAAAGCAGCAAGATTAGCTCACCAGCATTTTTCCCAGTTAGCTCTGATATTCAGATTTCTCAAACCTTCAGCGTATTTCCAGTGGCAGTATTTGTACATCCCATCATACAGCTGCCCATTGTTTCAGCAGACCTGCTGCAGAACTGTAAGATGGTAGCAAGTGAAGACCTTCACCCTTTGTTTCTCTCTTATTCTATGAATTCTTTGCTTCTTTCTATTCTTCTTAAATCTAGTTTATATGAAGTGCAAACGAAACTGAAGCAGCAAACGTATCTATTAGTAGTCTGCTAGACAAAAAACTTCAGCAAATTGAATAAAATGAGAAACTTCTTATTTTACACCAGCCTTGCTGGAGTCTTACTATTTGAAGCTCTGATACTAACTACAAATTAGTAGGTAAATGAAGTTCAAGCAGGAAATGTGAAATTCTAAATGTCGTTTCTGAAACTCAAAGTTTTCTGTCCCACTTCAGGACAGCTATTTTACTTTGAATTAGAAAAGTCAAGCATATCTATATATTTCCACAATGAAATCTTGCTGAAAATTATTTGAGTTTTCAATAAATACTGATCTTTAACTACTTTGTTAAAAAAAAAACGCAGGAAAAAACCCCCAGAATCAACATTTTGTATCTCTCAGGGGAGAGATCAATCTTGATTCCCTAGCTGTAAGATGGAAATTACCACATTTGTCATTCTTGCAGGACTGAAACTGCCTGATGAAAAACACTCCATAGCTTTACTGGTACTTCCATATCAACAGACCCTCTATCTAATAGGTAACACCAACAATAAGAGAGCAGCACTCCAGATTCCCAACCTAAGCATTTAATAGACCGTACTGAAAACGCTCTGCTCAACCTTACCATTTCTGACTGCAGCACCTGTACCTCACGATTGCGCTAATTCAGCTTTCTAACAGGTCCCCTTGGGATGAAATCTTCACACAGTAGCTTGCGTAACACTGTCTAATTCCAGGCAAGAGCAACACTAGCAACAGAAAGAATCTAGCTCTTTCTCAGGCTTACCCAATGAAATAATTTCACCACTGTAGACAGGCATGGCTCTATTTTTAGCAGCAACAAAATAACTACCTGCCTGTGTCTCAAAGCCTTGAAGAAACTCTTCATTTGGCCCAATGTATACAGGCAAGCTAATCAGGGCATCATTAATTCAGCACGATAAGCAATAAGACAGCTTCCTAATATGCTGTTAGTATCTATGAATCTATCTCAGTTGTGTGGATGCAGGCCAGAAGACATCCTAGAATAGCTAAAAAAACCCCAAAAACAAAACAAAAAAAACCCTCTTACTTTTTACATTTTCTACCAAGCCAATAGCTTAAGCATCACCATGAGCTACAGGGGTTGACTAGCTGCTGACAATCCCGTGTTGAAATTATAAACGTCAAAAGGCTCTGATTCACTTAAATCAAGCGCCTGTGTTTAATTTATTTATATTAAGCTTCCACATTTCTGAGACATGGTTTCATCCAACTGCTTCCCTAGGAGTGTAAATCACCATCAAAGTACAGAAGAGTAAATCTGCAGAACATAACTGGGTTTGAGTATGACGCACAACAAACAATCGCAAAAAGCACATATACGGATTCATTGTTAAAGCTGCTCCAGCTTTGGGAACATCTTCACATTTTTCCACAGTTTATGCAGGAATTTAGAATGTTGCAAGTGTATAATTAGTATTAGATGTGATTAATTCATACTGTGGGAAAACACAGAAAGAACTGAAATAGAGCTCTGTGGATCTCCTTTCTCTCCACCCAAACTGCAATCAAGCACATGCCTATTCGACTCTCTGAACATACTGCCAGAACTCAATTTTAGGAGCTGGCTTTTTTCTCCTCTGGCTGTAATACTGAATGTTTCATTTTTCAATGTCACACTATTTACCACGCACATATTTTAGTCATATCATTTCACAGTATGGTTCTGGGGGCTGGTTGCCTCATGGCTTCTTTGTACCTATTTTCCTTCATTCTCTTTTTCGTTTCTTCCTCACAATGCTGTTTGCCAAGTCTTATTTGCCTGTATTTGTAAAATAAGAACAAACTACTATCAGTCCTTTGAAAGGCACATAATACAGGGTTCTAGGAAAAAAGCCGCAGGTTTTATCTGCATGCTTTGAGAAGAATCAGTTTTGATTTCTACTCTGGTTCACTCTGGATTTTGCTCCGAGTAGTGTGTCAGGAGCAGATCTAAAAATCTTCAAAGTTTACTTGTTGTAACGCTGAAAACATGAAACCCAAATCTTTTTAGAGTTTGATACAGAACAATAAATCAGTCCACGGATTATTGCAATGGGGCTCAAATTTGCTTGAAAAGTTCCGTGAACCTTAGAAAAATCACATGGAAATTCAGCTTTTAATGATAGCTGAAGTCCATCAATGCTTGGCATGGTTCCACAAGTTATGTTAACATAAGTTTTGCAAAACTTTGGCAAGCACATGCTTTCACTAGTGTTTACTTACCTGCAATAAGCAAGAGTAATACATTCCTATGTATACACAGTTTCTGAATTTGGTGTGTATTTCACCATGCTAAAAAGCAAGCGAAAGCAAGATGAAAGAGGAAAAAGTGATAAAAGGAATAAAACATGGGAAAAGAAATTAAGACTTTGGTCCTACTCTGCCCAAAATTGCACAGGCCTCCTGAAAAGCTGAGAAGTGAAATGGAAAAAATAAATGCCTGAGTGACTTAAATATTTAAGTTCCATTCTCAAAGCTTGTCTTTGGCTTTAAATTTGGAGCAACCCCTGCTGTGTTTAAGGATAACTATGCCGTACAGCCCAGGGCAGAAACTCTCTTAATTCAGAGACTAAAAAAAAGTGAGCTGGAAGCTGTATTACCTTGCCTACACAGTACTATGCCCAAGTTAATTAGCATTATTAAGAAAGAGCCTATGACATCAGAGACAGCCTCATACTACACAGCCCTTCTGCTTTCAAGACCACAGCTAATGGCCTCCTCATGGTGCTGTGTTTGTCCGTGCAGACTGACCAGCATCTTACACTGCGAGCATCACAAAGGACATCACAGAAAAACTGGACTTAGGTGTTTCCAATCATTTTACTCAACAGTCAGTTATAAGGCTCGCGTTAAACTGCCCTGAGCTGCCATGTTCTTCTGTAGTCTATTGCTGTATGATTCCCTAAAAAGAAGCATTCTGTACACTGGAAACAGAAAAAAAATATGAATAGACAAATTATAATATTATAAATGTCATATCATAATGCTAAAAGTTCTTTTATAACACATTCCTAATTGTAATCACAACTTCCTACCCTGATAATAAGTATACTTGTGTTGGTTTTAATTTAAAATAATCCCTAATTCTTTACTATTTAGGTTATTTCTTGTGTTAGCTAAGAAGCGTATAGATCATTGATTATATTCATAAGCTCATCAGTTATCATATTGCTGTCATTCTGTAGCAACTATTTTTAACCAGTTTCAACATATTAAGAGGTGTAAAAACTCTGAAAATAAAATCTAGCTCTTAAAACCATATTTGTTTGTATTTTTAGCCCATGTTTATCTGGCACTTCTTGGCCTATATATATAGTTATATACCTGCATTAACAGGGGTATAAACCTCCTTGTCCCAGTATTTACTAAAAAAAAAAAAAAAAAAAACCAAAAAAACACACAAACCACAAAACCCATTTGTACTGTATTTGGCTTTATTTATGAAAGGTTCTGCTTACTGCGAATTCTAAGTCTTGGAACAGACTTTATTAGATTAAAATTAACTTCCTTCAAAATGTCTGCGCTTTTACATCTGAGGAGGATATTCTGACTTAGTATTTTGAGGGGAGGGGGAAAAAACTAGTTAATTCAGGGGAAAAATATGCATAGACACCCCACTCTGACAACAGACATACTTTCATCCTTGTACAGCACTGGCTTCTCCCACCCCAGTGCTCCCTACACACTCTGCCCAAGGTTTCCCACAAGGAACACCCCAGCACTGGCCTGGACCCCGCTGCCTCTGCAGGTCCAGGTGCACCACGGCCAAGCAAGCCCTGTGCTGCAAGCCACTCGCTACCTCATTCTGCCTACCAGCTTCAGTCCTTATGTTTGCACTTCTCCAGACAGCAAGAAACATTGCAGGGCTTCATATGCAATTATAGGATTGGAAACCCCTGTACCAAGGTCTGTCCTCTCCCTTTTAGTTGCTACAAAGGTGGCATCAGCAAGGTAGTTTATTGCCAGTTTCCTGACATGGGCAACTTGCCCATGGTTCAAGGTGGGGAGACATTACTCAGAGAAGATCCTCCTTCACCACAGAGAGGAAAACTGTACTGGATACTCAGATTTCTTTTTTTCTTTTAGTAACAACAGCAGACGTACAAGGTTTTCAAACTACAGTACACAAAACCATTTTTGAGCAGTAAGGGGTTGCTGCAAGCAGAGCAGCACTGCTCAGTCTTACCTGGATGAAGATCCAAGGCTTTGGCCATCCCTGCTGCACTGTTGGCAGGCACAGCTGGAGCCACTTTACCCTCCTCAGCACAGCAGCACCATCCCACACCCACATGTGCCACCCTTGTGCTCTGGTGGCTGGAGACGTACGGAAGGATGAGCAGGGAGCAGGGGCTCAGCTGGAGGACGGACGCTTCTCAGGGAGCACAAGGGGTGAACGGCTCCTCAACAGAGCTGGATGGGGTTGTGATGGGTGTGAGGTGAGGGTCCTCATGTGGGAAAAGAGAGGGTGCCTGCGTGCTGCCCAGCAGCTGCTGCTCCTTCTGCAGATGGCAGCTCTTGAGCAAAACTGACATCTGCAAACCCTTGGCACACAGCTCTCCAACCGAGGGCACAGAATTACTCTTGACAAAGGGAACTGCCAGCCACTGCCCCTTGGGAGAAGCAAACTAAATGCCTCCTCACATTTCTGTGAGCCAATATAGTTTTATAAGAGATTTATCTTCTCCAGGTACACTACATGAAGATAAACTTTAGAGAAGCTGGTACAAAGACTGTCTTTTCACCACCACCACTTAAATATCCATAGAAAAGGGAAATAATGGGGACCTTACTGGGAAGAGATTATAAAAAGAAGATCTGATAGTAGGGGAGAACAGATCTACAGTGACCTTTAATAAACAACTGCTATGGTCCCAAGTGAGTTAATAAAACTGCAGACTCATTTAACCACATCCCTATAACTTGCCCTCCAACAACTGCATGGTCAAGACAATGTATACAACCAGAGAGGTCAGCATTTGCTAATGACCACAAACAGTTTCCTTGCTGCAGTATTGTAGACAAACTGTAGTTACGAGACTTGAGCCCTGAGTCACGGACAATACCCTTCCCTACATGTGTAAGATATTAAGTGTTCATCACAGAAACTTAAATAAATTAAATCATTCCACTGCAAATGACAAAAAGGGAACTTTCAAGTTGTGCAGTTATTATTCAGATATGGAAGCAATAAAGTTAAGGTTCCACATGCATCCTCAGCTCTGTGCTTTGGTCTACATGTAGTGTGGTGGTTAATTCCATAAACCACTAATAGTTTTTGGGGTGTTTTTTTTTCCTAAAAAGAACAGAATAATACTTTATATCCACATACAGCCTATAAACCCTCTAGAAAGACAGCTCTACTCTTATTTAAATAATCCAGTCTCCACTTTACTGACACATTTTTATGCACTAAGATCTTTTTCCTGTATTTACACATTTTGACCTTCCAATCACATTTCCCTACATGGAGCTCCACCAACGATCCTCACCTCTAATAATCTAACCAGGGCACAAAGGGCTTTCTCTATGGAGGTATCCCTCTGTGTTTTTTGATCAATTTACAGCATTCCACAAACCCTGGAAAGTACTCAGATAAATCTAAATCTAACTTAATTGAACATGCAGGAGGTCTTTATATGCCTGTAATTTTTCATCATTACTCAGTCTTGTTATTCAGAGGCTGTTGTAAGTTACTTGTAAACTATATACTGTGTTTTCTTCAAGCAAGCGGCTTCCATTGACTCTGGCTGGCATACAAGTAGTTTACAGTACATAGAAGCTATCTCACATATACGTTTAACGCTGCAATAAAAATATTTGATGCTATATGGAAAACAGTATTAAAATCCCATAATTAAAGGCTATATCAAATTCATACAAACCAAAGAGAACAGAGTCAGTCTTACCAACAAGAGAAGATATATTTATTTCTACCATCGACATTTTCAACATCAGAGGGTTTATTTGTCCGATGTTACTGACATCATAACAAATTTATTTCGGTTTTCCTTTTCTTCTGAGACAGGCAAGTTTGTGAGACATTTTCTTATTGAATTTTGAGTGATCATTTTTTAAAAAATTCCACAATATGGAAATATTTCTCTGGAAACAAGTGATCACTATATTTCATATAATTTGCAAGATGCAGAAAGGAGTGATTCATATACTTTAACATTCAGAACTGCACTGTATTTTCTTTAGAAGATATAGATTAATTTGGAGGAAAAGCTTAATATTTTAACTGTGTATCCATTCAGGGTGCAACGTTTCCTTTTAAGAGATTAAACAAAAAAATTAAATGTACTATATTGAGGCCCAGGTGCGCATTATGCCTTGTGCAGATGAAACATTACAGTTTCATTATGCTGAAGGTTGTAGGGATTACTTTTATTTTTTTGATCTTATCCTATATTGTCTCAAATAACTTGACCATTTTTTCACTTATTCTTCATCAACTACCTGGCTAAGAAAATCCTGAAAGATGCAAACCGAGGGAAAGGCATCTACAAACAGGCAACTCACATGGAAACATCATGACAACTGTAGTAGAGAGGTTACCAATGGTAAAATCTGAATATACAAGAAGTTCATGAGCCTCCTACTGTACCTGGTACAGAAAAAAATGCAAAGGTGCATCAGAAACACAGATGAATGCACACGCCAGAGGTTTGTGAATTCCACCCAGAGAAAAATGAGACATAGCACAACATAGCTATGCAAGAGGACTGAGACAAAAAAATTGTCTAGAGATTAGCTTTGAAATATTTATAAATAAGTGTAACACTACTGAGGAGGGAAGGAATACTATAAACAATAGGGTCATATTGTAACTTTAATGAAAAAAAAAATGCAAAATAGCTGAAATACCAAAGGAACATCTTTAAAGGGGCTTTGGGGGTGGGAGGGCATAGTTAGGTTTTTTAAACAATCATAAATATTCTCAGACTTGTACTGGGATGAGACAAGAGTGGCATCTAGTGGCTCCCAAGGTTATGGTACATATTCCCATTGAACAGCTGGGATATGTTCCAGACCTGCTTTTCTACAGTATTCATTACAAACGTCTGGGCTGTAATTGAGTATCTGGCGAGTATCTTGCTAGCAAAACTTTTTTTTGGGGGGGTGGCGGGGAGAAAGGTTAACATGTAAAGGAATAAAGAGGTACTATTCTCGGTTTATCTGCGCTTTGTTAGCAACTTAGAAGCAAGTAGATGGGATTTTTTTTTATTATTTTTTTAAATCTGGCAAGAAGAAATTGCACAGTCTTTAAGAAAATACTTAGTATAGCTATTGGACTAACAGTGATCTGTTCTTTATCTATGCATATGTTCAGTTACCACCAACTTCCAACTATAAAGAATATTAACAGAGCACTTTCATACATCATATACACGTTTGGTGACATTTTCCAAAATTTATTAATACTCTTTTATGAGTTGCATATTTTTACTGTAAAAATATTGGAAAGAAGTTCCCCAATTGGGAATTTTGGAAATTCCTTATGAGAGGAGACTGTATTTACAGGAACAGATTTCCTGAGACTCATTTAGATCCCCTGGGGCAAGATCACTTTGTTTGCCAAGGAAAGGGTACAGTATTATGGTATTAGGGAGACTTGATGAGTTCTTGATCCAGGTTCCATTTTAATTATGTATTATTAATCATTTTGCAGTTGGAAAAATCCAACATTGTCTATGGGTAACTAATTAGGAACTCATGTTTTTTAAATTAAAGAAACGTGTAGAGGTTTCTCTTGCAGTGTGGGGTTGAGCTGAGAATATATAGTACTAAAGCATAAATTTTACTTCACAGTTAAAAAGTTGTTCCCCTAGAAGAGCAAATAAACAGGAAATTAAATTGTGCAATATATTCCAAAATTAGTGTGAGATACTATGGACAGTCCTGATTCCACCACTGAAAAGGCCGTTTAAGTACCCTAATCTGCTTTGTATTTGCAGTTATCTTTTTGAAACTGTTCTCTGATAGTAAAACTAATTGCTCTAATAATCTCTGCACACAGTAACCACACAAGTATCATTTAAAACATTTTAAAATTTAAGTAATATGGAATAAAATACAAGATCTCTGTGTGGTGGTAACACATTGCTTTAGAGTTCAACTTACCAAAGTGTCTATACAGAAGTGACTTTTTTTATTTTCAGTTTTCAGATTTCAAACTGAAATTTAAAGTTAAAATTTCAGTTTTAAAACTGAAATACAAAAATTGTCATAGATTTTTAGAAAGTACTTTAATTCTGCCAAACACTGATATTCACCAAGTCTAAACAGCAGGTTTTCATCTTTTTTTTCCTAAACTTCTGGTTATGAAAGCTCACACTGGCTTAATATGGCTGATAATGTGAAAACTTGAATTTAAATCCCTGGAAAATAAGGGATTTTGAAAGGGAGGAGAGTGTAACCCTTATCCATTTTCTATTGCTGCAATAATATAGCTGCTGATTTACAATACAACAAGCAAGATTTGTTGGCACAACTTGCCAGAATTGTGTTAAGTACAATCCCATTCTCAGTAAAGAAAGTTTAAAATACGGGCAAACATGAAGCCTTAGTCAGTGCGTTATGTAACTATATTTTGTACTTCCAGCTAGTATTTCTAACATACGTCACCAATTTACATCATTATAATGCTCTAGCTATTAGGTTTCCTGTATCTGCCCTTTGAGTATTTAGAAGACAACAGCTGTATGTCTTCAAAACATCCACAAAAATCAAAATTTCAATTAGCTTTTTAAATTTTATTTATTTTTCCCATGTAGGCCAGCTCTACATGCTAGATTACTCATCAGACCTTCCCTGTAACTTTTGGGTTAGGACAGGTCATATGTCCAAGAGATAAAGTACAGCTAAGTGGCAATTGAACTGCACTATTTATTTGTGTAAGTAAAGAGCACGCAGCTGTCTGAGTCACGGAACAGGACTCAGATGTGCTAACTGCTGTTACAAATGCACATGCGATCACATGCATGCATGCAAAGTAATCCCTGCTGTAGAGTTTTCCATCTAAACCCAAGCAGAGATTTATACAGATAGGCAGGGGACATCAGTAGATAATTAGGTAACCGATCGTGAAGATAAGCAACGCGTTCAGGACATCAACCATCTTATTCGCAATCAGTCATTGGGGGGGGGGAGGGGGGGGAGAAGAAGCAGAGGATCATTTGTTGAAAAAGGACGATCAAAAAGAAAGAAAAAATGTAATTAAGCGAAAGATTTGAAAGTAAAACCAGCCAACTCCCATCTGTAATCACCCGTGAAACCCAGAAACAATGATTGCACTGATCTCCAGCAGTGTTGTCTTTTGCCAACTCCAATAAGCCGGAGGAACTGACCATCTGCAGAGACGTGTACAATACCTGCCCTGAATGTGTGAATGAAGACATGGAGACATATTTTTAGTTAATGCAAGACAGTTCAACTGGTAAAATGTTACTAAATCAATTGTATATCAATATACATTCTGGTATCGCGGCAGTTACATTTCAGCGTGTAGGGTAACAATAATGGAAAACAGAACTTGCCATTATGCATCATTAAAGTATATAATCAATTACAGGAATCTGTTAGTGCTTTCCTTCAGAGAATCAATCACGAGGAAACACAATCTACTTAAATGTACAGATAACAAACGGAAATGATTTCTAAAACAAGGTGATTGGGTTGAAAACATTTTTAAAGATAAACTTTAACAGATTTCCTGACCTCATTTTATTAATGCAAAAGTCAAAATAGACAAAAATGCTGGCTTTATATTCCAAGAATTGAATATGAAAGTTCCTATTAAATCTGAGCCTGGAGCATGCATTTTCCAGCCAGCATCCAAGATTGCATTTTCTGTATTCATCATTATACATTTGTGTGTATATGCAATGATGTCACTGTTTATGGCACTATAAAGTCTAATTCAAAACCCACAGTTTTTATACTGTCCTTCTGGAGTTCACTTACACACAGGCTGAGGTGCAACACCAAATTCACCAGTTAATGTCAGGGCTTATCTGGACACCAGAGCGCAGAGGTGCCTGTACACCAGGGTGAGCATGCTCAGGCACTCGAGGAGCCAGGCAACCGTGGCAAAAGCTAATGAAACCATCAGACACATCTCCTCAGTTGTGCACCAGAGGATTTGTCACTGCAGAAATGCTTTAGCAGTCAAAAGTAGAGCTGCACTGCAGTCTGAAGAGAAAGGGAAGACAACAAATGAAACAGTCTTGTATCCTGTAAATTCTCTCCTTTTGTCTCTGCCCAGATTTACTCGGATATACCAGGATCACTCATGGTTTACACAACTACCGTGGGTACGAATTGCTTGGTGTAAGACAAAACTGCATCAGCTGAAACACTTTGGGCTTGAAAACAATCCCGCTCCCCAGTTTTGCCCTCTCACACACAAAAAGAAAGTAAGAAGATGGGGTGAAAACCTATTTTGGGATAGGATGAAGGGAAGGAACAACTCTTGAAACATTAGGGGTGGGAGGAAAAAAAGCTCATCAGTGGATGGGAAAAAAGGTACCAAGGCTGAATAGCTTTCACTCCAACCAGTCCCAAGCGCTACTGCAAAGTATTATCTTTTGATTAAGGTGAAAACAAGTAACATGTAAAGCCTGCATTACCGGGATTGCAAGGGGTCCGTGTTTAAAACTGCTCTGCCTCCACCTTGTATCATTTACTGCCTTCTTTCAGCAGAATCTCCCTAAACTGCCATTTCGTTTCTCCACAAGCCCACCAACCCCCATTCAAGAGGAATGCTGGTGCTGCCAGTATGTAGAAAGATCAAGGACTGGGACATTATTTGGAGGAAATATTTAGTAAGGTATTTACCAAGAGACCACAAGGAATTAAAAAAAAAAAATTAATTCAGCTACTGGGATAATTGTGGATGCTAATTGGGCTGTTATTTTATGGAATTCGGTGCAGAACTTGGACCAAAAGTAATGAACATTTTCAGATGCAAGTGTTTTTATAGTACATACTACACATTCTTATTTTCTGAATTTCAATTAATCTTTAAGAGATTTCCCATTCTATAGCCTGTAATAGATCCCAATGAATATAGGTTCCATAAAATCTGCAGAAAATTGCAATTCTGAGAGATGGAATGCAGTAGGGAAGGGGAGCAGGTATAGAAATTGATTAAGTTTTCATAACACCAGCATCTTGTATTTTACCTCCTTACTATGCCTTTTCACATCATTGACATTTCACAGGTAGTTCAAGTCTGGAAATTTGGGTCTTTCTAGGAGAATAATAATCACTTGACCTCTAGAGAGCTACTTCAATAGCCATTAACCTGTACGGGAATTTCAGTAGAAACAGAGACAATTATCAAAAGGCAACATAGGATTTACCCCTTCACTGAGAGGTGTGCCCGTAACTTTGAACATCCCTACCACCATCATTAATCAGGGACACTAACACAGTAATACTTCATGGGACTATTCATTTCCTAAGTGTTTGCAGGAAACAGCTGGATCCCCAGCTACTACACAAATGCACTAGAAGACACAGCACGTGTGTCAGGGAAAGATTTACAGGGATCTGAAGTGGTACATGGTCTTATGAAAAATAGTATACAGCTTGCTATGAAAGATCCTTGTGTAAGATATGATCAACCAACAGCCAGGTACGATGCCAAATAAAGGCAAAAATGTCCAGCCAGCAGACTGTGTATGTTGCCAATGGCAAGAGCGTGAAGATGAATTAGGGTAGCACACACTTCCACAGAGCAGATCCCAAACCTGCTTCCACAGCCTGCTGCTGCTATCATAGGGGCAGAATTTGAAGCTGGAGAGAAGGGAACTGAGATGGGCACCCTGGTGAGAAGGTAAGTGCGACAGAAAGGAGAGGACACCATGCAGAACAGTTCAGAACTGTGCTAGGGTGGCAAGGTCTACCAGTGGCCTGGGAAGAAAGTCTCAGAAAGTCCTTGGAGCCTCTGAGACCTCCCACAGCCTCTTACAACCTCAGGTAATCTCCTTCCAGACTATTTTACCCGATCACAATTCCATACATCTATTAAAAAAAAAAAAAATCACAAACACAGCATAAGCTTCCACAAGCCCCACAAATTGTACCACATCTCCCCACCTTGCTGCCAACCACCTGGCCTTTGCCAGCCCTGTAACCAAAACCTCCACTGTCCCTTCCAACATAATACACCTCCCCCAGCTCAACCCTTCTTTGCTGCAAAATTCATTTTCGCATATGATGCTGAAAGCTCTTGAGCTGACTTTGTCAGCTGGAGCTTCACACAGGCACAGAATATCCATTAAACCTTTCACTAATATCTTTGATAGGCACGTTTTGGATGCACAGTAATATTTCTCTGAACACATGCTCCTCATTTCAAAAAGCTAACTGGATGCAGAATAAGATTTCAAGTCCTTTTTTTACATCTAAATTGAATACTCCGAAATCTTTAGCTATATAGCTGTTAGTTTAAATCAAATTTTAAACTTAAATATAACATTAAATCAAATTACTGTTATTGTAAAGTTGCTTTTTTTTTTTTAAAATGACCCACAAACAAACCACTTATTTAAACTTAGTCTGTATGATTTTTCAAGGAACATACCATTACTTTTTCCAAGCTTTTCCCACAGGTAAGTGCATCTTTTATTTCTTATTTCATCTGATTATCTATTTAATCCACTGCATTTTGGGCCTTAGACTGGTCTTTCCAGAGGAGGTTTTTGGGGTTTTGTTGTTGTTGTTGTTGTTGTTGTTTTTATTTTTCAAGCAGGACATCTCCCAAAGCACAACCCACAAAACCAGTGATAAGGATGTGCACATCAGGCAAAATACATAGCAGTGAAATGCAGAGCTTTGAAAAAAATTATTAGAACATAAATACTAAACTATATATGTGTATAAATACGCATAATTATTTCACACTGTCAGTCATGGTCAAAACTGCGCTAGTAGGTAGAGTACAGCTTAGCAGACTGTACTTCTAAGTATGAAGTTTTTACATATCATCATACAATTGTCTTATTTTGAAATTTTCAATTTTTATATTGAGAAGACCTGAAAGCCACTAACTGTGGCCCTGGATGTTGATCTATGGTGTTTTGTGCTATTGTCTACTATTCACAGAAAAATAATTGCTTTTATTTTTCAAAATAATTTTCAAAAAATCTGAGTTTAAAAGTCAACAGTGACTATTTCGCAAGCAGCAGCTTTCAACTAACCATTAAACAAATATGCAAGTGTATTTCTATGATAAAAAAACCCCATAGCTCACTGAATTCAGACAAATCCTGTACATTATGAATCGACCAACCACATGATTGATGAAATGGTGCGTAAAAATAGAGGCAGAGGCAAAATAACGTACTTGAACCCAGAAAATTTTCAGACAATAATCATTACCAGCTTTAATTAAGTTCAACACAAAAGCGGGGGCTCCTTCTGTTTCAAGTTAATGAAGCCCAACACACAGACGCTACAATTAGAGACAAAGCATAAGTCTAAAGCAAGTTGTATTTTAGGATTGAAATAATGAGCTTGGTATTTTAATTTTGTAGTCAGCAATTACGTGAGATTCAGAAACAAAGAAACAATACATGCAGTTGAAATGCTAAGGTATAAATGTAGCTGGTTTTCACTCAATATCTTTCTTATAAGCCAAAGGCAAGAAAGTAACTTTTTTCCTACAATAAGCAGTATGAAAAAAATTTAATTTAAAACCAAATACTTTTTATAATTAAATATTTTCATACTACACAAGTCAGAACTGTGACCTCATCTAAAGCTATGAACTGCTTAGTGACTTCTATCTTGCCTTTCTCATATATATTCATTAAATCTTTATCTATAATACTGTTATTTCCATTTAAAAATTGTTGTGTAGCAAAAAATCTGCTCTTCCAAAAAATGAATAAACCTAGATTACTTCCAACCTTTTCAATAATTTGCTTATTCCTAAATGCCAGGTTGGAAAATATATGACCTTTTTAAACACCAACGCCAAAAAAAAAAAAAAAAGAGAAAAGATGATCTGCCATTTATTTCTCCCATTTATAGTTTATTAAACCTAAAGATAATAGGAAAAAGGTGGAAAAAAGCAGAGAATGTCTGGGCTGTAGTATCAGATATCACTGCTTATTACTGGCTATCTGCCTAGTAATCATAAATCCATAGGGTAATATTCTAAAATCTTTTGCTTTTCAGGTAGCTGTGAGCCAAAAAGAAAAAAAAGTTTAATTTTCTACAAAGAGCAGAAAACAGCAAGCACAGCACAATTGGGTACCAGGATGCATAAATATTCCTGATTACAAACCCTTTCACATAAAGCAAACAGGAAGAGTTTGAAGCTAACAGTGTGTACATCATGCAAAAGGTATCTCTGTCCCAAAAGACAGATATCACATAGAATATGAATGAACTGCTCCAATAAATTATATTATTCCTCAGAGGGGAAAGGAGAACAATGTTATAAACAGTGACTTCAGAAAAGTGAGAACAATAGGGCATTGAATTTTGCAAGAGTGAGTTAAGGATGTTTTTTTTCCTGGAGGAGAGCTCAGTATCATCGACCAATGAGCCTTACAAATAAAAACATTAACTCCAGCACTGCCTGCTCCTCAAAGCACCTTAGCATCTCGTCCTTCCAAAGTATCAGAAACTAAGTGTACATACGAAATATGTACGAGTACATATAGAATTAAATAGATGTTTCAAATAGACTCTTTAAAATAGACTTTCCAGACAGTTCAGAAAGCATGTGGGGTTCTGGCAAAAAGCATATCTCAAACATACAGCTTTGATGATAGACTGCGCTGTCTATCTTTGGTGTAGCAGTCTTAACAAATCAGAAAACAACAATCTCCGTACATCACCTCCTCCTTGTGCTGTCTGATATGTACTGAATATCCACGGATAAAGGAAAGCTAAGCCAGAGCAGCGTTTTTCAAAATGAATCTTGATAGGATCAAAATCCTGAGAACTGCCACTTTCCTTTGGCATCACTTAAACCAAGGAGAGTTGTTTTGTTAAAACATTCACCAAGATCTTGATAGGACTAAAGGAGCATACAAGTACATCTGACTCCCAGTGTGAAAGTGCTGAGGGCAGGGCTGCTGCCAGCCAGGTAAAAGGCACGGGGCTCAGCATTCAAGCTGCTGAGTAGCTGACCTTAAAGTTAAAAGTGAACTAGAAACCATTTTCAGAAGGTGACAAGCTCTCCGCCCCACCCACCCTAGCCCCGACAGGGATGATCACTAATTTCTAGGCCACAATTCCCAGCAAGTAAGCCAACTGCCCACTATGAAGTGATTTTTAATCCCAAATTCCTGTTTGCTATCACCAATACACCAAACATTTGACAAATACACCAAGCACTGGCAACTCTAACTTGCCATCTTGCATGGTCATTTCTCCTGTTTTCTGGCTCTTTAGCTGATTTCTTGGTTAGTTAGAATCGGAAATTGCTGGTCCCATAAACATCTATCAGAGACACGTTTTTAAACACATCATCTCTGTCTGCCCTGACTATGATAAGACAAGTTTCGCTGAGGTTTATGGCAATCTCAAGGAGCATGTTTTTCAATAACATTGTGATATTTTCCCTCACCTCCTATGCAGCATTCCTTCCTCATGCCCTGCTCACACTTGTTTTGCCAAACTTCTCTGGAACCCATTTTAAAATGGTATTTGAATGTTATCTGCTCTTACTGTCTCTGAAGGTTTCTTTTGTTTTATAGTGGAGCTTATGTCAGGCAGCTTCTTACTGTGTATGTAATTGCCTAGCCTGACACAGAAGAGGATGGAAAAAGAGGGGTTTGCCTTTCTTTTTTTTTTAAAGTAGCTGAAAATGGTTTCTCCATTTTAGCCCCACTATAAGCAAAGGTAATGGGTTTAGAAAGACTTGCAAAAAGATTACCGTCAGTACTCTTGAAACACAAAGATATTAACACTTAACAGCTTTGCCTTTATGCTTTATTTAGTTATTTCTCCTTCCCCAGCCTTCTCTCCTGCACTTTACAGTCTTCTGACACCTAACCCTTTACTGTGCTGCTTCTGCTTTCTTCTGCATCCTCCACAGCCTTCCACTCACAAATGTTTCCCCTTGCAACATTTAACCTGTTCTGCCTACCCTGACATCCCTGCCCAGACCAGTGGACCTGGCATCCAGGAGGTGCTCACCTTCCCAAACGACAGGTTGCTTTTGAAATGCAGGGAAAGTTGCTGACTTCTCAACCATGGCATGCATGGATCATGTATTTTGACTGTGTGGAAAGGCAATCACACTGGCAGAAGCAGTTCTAGTTTGGGCATTTTTGGAAGGAATGCCAGGCATTTTGAAAGATGAAATTTTATTGAAGCCTCAGGTGAAGTTCTTGCAAGCTTACATGAACTCCCAGCTTGATATGACAAATTGCAATCTAATTTTAAGGCTGCAGCATTAAGTATTGTTATTGATTTTCTGCTAAAAGTTCATTTCATAATGTCTTTTTTTCTTTTTCTTTTTTTTTTTTTTTTTCCTTTTTTTTTTTCCCTGCTTGAAAGTGAACATACTTGTTTCATTTGACTGGCTCCTTCTGGTGCATCATTATCCCTTTATCTGAACAATACTAACTTATTCCTTTATCTGTTCTATTGGAATAAGTTAAAGAATTGCCTTGCAAAAACAATAGAAGAAAGAATTCTGTGTTGCAAACACAGAGTTTTATCACTATTTTAATGAGAACTTCTGTTTTACTTATAACCTTGACCTGTGAATTTATTTGGCTATGCAAGAATCTCATCTTATTTCTTTTAAACATGTCTCTAATTCTTATAAGATGCTTATGAAGAGCACAAAAAAAAAAAGAGGCAGCCTGGAAATACTTAATGATTTGAGTATGGGAAAGGAAAAACTGTATAAATGTATTATATGTATGTAAATACTTTCTTTTCTACCTTGTTATTGCTGTTAGACCTGACTTGTGACTCCTCGTAGTTTTGGAAAATACATTTCTTTTTTGCAGATTGTGCCGGAGAGGAAAAAAGCCTTACACTGCAGTTCAAATCCATCCTTTGAATCAAGCAGAACAGAAACTCAGACTAAAGCCTCTGAGATCCAAAGCGACTGCCCCATCCATCAGGCTTTTCTGAGTGTCTCACAAACTCTTCTGTTGCAGTTGTTTCGTATCATACAAATAATTTAATACTCACCAGAGAAGCAACTTGAACAGGCTTCTCATATCCTAACTGAGAGCCCCACCTATTTGTTTATGAGTTGTTCTGAAGCAGAGGTTTCTCTTGCTCGGAAAATCTTTGGGGTATCTCAATGTTTAATCAGAGAGCTTGAAATTTTTAAAACACTCATGGGATGAGAAAGCTATTTCCTTCTCATTTCTGGTAGCAAGCAAACACAATAAAGGGACAAATAAATATAAAAGAAAAACCCTCAGGAAGATAATTATCTATGCAGTCATACAGTTCTTTGACAATTCTAGGTTTCAGATTTCTGTAATTATTTACAGCAGATATCACCAGGCAAAAAGCACTGTGTCTACATTCGATGGGTAGAACTGAATTTATAGTGTGTTCTTTAGTACACAGTTCACACGCTTCAGCTAGCGATTGCTATCACAAGAGAGGCAGGCAGGAATAAATCCAGAACTGTCTGAAAACTACTTCTGGTATCTCTTTAATGAGCATAACCTGTAAGGGTACCAAACGGATGAGTCCTGTAACTACCATCAGAAGAATGAATCTCCAGAACTCCACGCCAAACTTTCTTAGAAGCAGAGCACGTTATTTGCAATAGCAAATTCAGACCACAGCTGCCAGTCCCTTTGCTGTCGAGCCTATGTAGATAGAACAGCAAGTCAACTAAACAGGCAGAGAATTACTGTTCCTTTCTGATGGCTCCCTTATACAGGGCAGAATGGCCCCAAAATGCCAAACAATTATTTACAGCAGAGAAATTACAAATTAGCTGAAAAATCAACTCCTGCACCTCTGCTTCTGAGACAGTTAAACTCCATGCATTCCGGTGCTTAGCTATCGAACTCACTCCTTGTCAACAGAAGTTATGAACACACACTAAAATAAAATAGTTCTAGTAAATGACATTTGATTTGTTTGCAGTAAGAGAACTTAGAAATTCTTAGAAAAATACATGCGCGGAAGGGGGAAAAGTAAAGAAAAAGATCCACTTATAATTCTCTTCAAAAGCCAAAAATCTCCCTTAATTCTCAAAAAATTCTACAAAACTCCAAAGTGAAAAAAACTAATGGAGAAGTTAATCTTCATCATTAGAGGATGAACTAAAATATCACTACCCTTTTTTTTTTCCTGGCTTCATAAAATCTTGTTCTCTTTTTCTGTTCACTTACTACAAAGGCAGAAAACAGATAATAGCTTGGAGATTAAAATAACCCCAAATGCTGTCTTGATACTTAATCCCTGCCATGTATGCAGAGCGAAAGCAATGTGAACGTCTTCAGAGGAAGGTTACCTTACATGTGCATCAATTCTAGAGAATTCTTAAACAATAACATCTGAATTCACTGGTGTCTCAATAGTTCCACAGTCATTTCAGCTTTCCTCTTCCCAACCTTAGCAAAGAAATAGGAATGAGTAGACAAGCTAAAGCACTCTCCACTGAAAGGGCTTATCCTTAGAGCTAAAAGTCTGGAAGCCAATTTGTTGCAGTTGAGAAGTCCTTAATTCGAGCTCACAGAAATCAAGAAGAATACTACTAAACAAAGAACCGGAAAGCTGAAGGTTTTTTTATTTCAGAAAAATGTATAGAAGTATTTTCTGAAAGAAAAAGAAATAACAAAGGAAAAACTAAAACTGAATACTCTAACAGATGCTTTTAGCATTTATATGTGTCTTGTTGTGCCTTGCAGTTCACTGACTAGATGCTCATGCTCATATTCCCTTTTTCCTTCCTCTTAGCCCTCAAACTGCAGCGCAAAGCTTAAGAGTTTGGGGCTCTGTTGTTGCTGTTGGTTTTCAACAACATTCCAAATGCGATGCTTACTGTCTTTCCTTGATCTTCCTTATCTTTTGATCAGTACAGAGAACTTTGAACTGTTCAGAAAACTCAGTAACAACAAGACTTCTGCAGGTCCTGGTAACATATCTGCATCATTGATGTATCCAAATTATGCCTTCAGTTGGATGCACATAACCATATAGAAGAGCCCATTGCAGTATCACATGTGTTGGAGGAACACAAAAACAAACCCCTTGAGGCCAGGAAAGGTGAACAGCTTGTTCTAGTTAAGGATCTCTTCCTTGTGCCTTCTTACAAGCTACAGGTACACTGCCCATATTCCATTCAAATACAGCTGAGAGCACTTTGGTCTGCAAAATATTTCAAGGAAAGTCTAAAAAGGAACTTAGGCTGTCAGATCTCATATTAGGTTTCCAGGCTTGGAGCTTAGAAAGACTGATTTCTGATTTGGAAAGTAAGCAGCTTGGATAAATAATCCATGAAGGACATCAAACTTGAGATGCTCCACTGCTATTTTAAATGCAGTTTTCAAAAAGTCATTTCAATCATTGGTTCTGGGTGCTCAAAGTCCAACAGACTTCCTGTTCCATTGTGGATGTTCAGGACTCTTCAAGAGCTGACTTCAGTCTTGTGGACATTATTCTGACAGCCAGAAAAATATTAATACCAATAGACTAAATCTAGCTATTATGTACCTCGTTCAAAATTAGTGAGATAGAAATATGCAAACAGACTCTTCTGAAATACTAACATGAAAGTAATGCATGTGTTATAAACGGAGTCTAATAAGATTATGTAGAATAGATATTCTCAATTATCTTTTCTCCTTGCATTTTCCAGTAACTGATATCAATGTAATTAGCATCTATTTGATTAAATTTTTATTAAATACCTAAGCATTTAACAATCCACCATTACAAATTTTTGCATGGTATCATTATACTAAATAAACATTTTGGTCAGAATTTTTAAAAAAGTAGTAGCAATTTAAGTTATGCTTTTATGCCTATATTTAAGCTCTATATCCAGCAACTGAATTTCAAAATTACTAAAAGTTAGTTTATTATTGTCTTTCAAGGGGAGGTACCTATCCAGTAATATTAACAGCTGAAGGATTAGGCCCAGGAACTATACAGCTTATGAATCGGACTGATTCTGTTCCCCAGCCTTCTTTTGTATTTGTGCTTTCTCCTTAAAACTTTCAAGTCTCACCTTTTGTAGACTTTCAAAAATCATTAAATAGGTATAAAAAAATACATCTTTCACCTGTATAAACCATTGGAAAATCCTCAACTATCCATCTGCTGATTTCACAAGATTTTTTCTACAGCCAACATATACTCTAAGAGTAAGGAAGAGATTTTTAAGGACATGAAATGCAATTAGGAGTTAACAGCCAGAAAAATCTGGCAGACAGGTACCTAACTCTGGTATAGTTCTGAAAACCTCTTCCTTAAAAACTCAGCCATATGCTACAGATCTAAAAAAAAATAAGAACGAAAAGCAGCCTTATACCATTATTCTGTTTTTATCCCACTAAATTAAGAATATTCTTAAAAGAAAGTAATCCTTTCCTAAAAGCTGTTTGATTAATCCTCTTCTATTCTTGTGACATAAAACTGAAATTAGGTCAACCATCTTAAAGTATTGGCACTTGAACCTCTGCTATCTTATACAGAAAGTGAAACTACAACAATATGAAAAGAAAACACCTAGTAATTCAGGTGACATCAACTATGCATTAGCCTTGATTATATTAAAAAGAAATGACCTTGCTCTTTTATTATCACATCACACACATGCAGAGAAAACTCAGCTGGAATATAAGGCAAGTGAACTAATGAACTTAATTAACACACAGAAAATAAAAGAACTACCCTGCAAATGTGTGTGTATAATGAAACAGTTCAGCAAATGAACCAGTAGTCATAACGAAATTTTGTATAGCTTCCTCCTGTCATTGGGGTCAGAGGTATGAAAACTGGGTAGGAACCAAGCATTATAAGTCTTTATTGATCTTCAAATTATTTTTTTTAATTTGTAGAAATAAAGTGCAAGTTACTTTTTCAGCTCCATTGAGAACTCCAGCACCAGTTCCACTGCTGAGCATCCACCTCCTGAGATGACTGAAAACCAGAAATAATACAAAACTAGAAGAGATCTTATCCTTGCTCTGTTCAGGTGGTAACATCGCTATGCATTTCTACCCTAAGAGCTTCGATACTATCACATGAATACAGTACAATGCTGTAGAGGATTTGGGTGCCAACAGAGACCACATGACTATTAAGCATGTTTTACCACCTCGCTAGTAACTGCATTAGAAGAGCAGCTGGGTATCACATTGGTGTACATTTACACAACAAAATATATCCAGTTTCTAGTGGTTTGAGGAAATGTGGTGGGAGCAGAAAGCCTCTAAACCTATGTGGTTCTATCGGCTGCATATGCAACTAATTCTTAGGTACATGACAGCTCCGGAGCCTCTTCCAGGGGTCTGAACACAAACTCCACCACAGTGTTTCTGTGAATCGCTAACAAGGGGGTTTATATCTTAGGAAACACATACTCAAGCACAAAGGCATTAAAGGATCAGGATGCCAAATTTCAGTTAACAACAATGATTATAAATTATTTGAAATTTCTTTTTAATGGATCGCCTCCTAACAGAAGATGTCACCCTCTTTTTAATCTTTTCCCAAAAATTTTTTCTGGCAGACAATTAAGTCAACAAAACTAAAAGACAGTTGTAGAATCACTTCAAAACCTGTAACATCCAATACTCTTCCTGGGCCTGTGCTTGGCAGTTGGCCCCTATACTGGTTTTTTCATTGTGTTAAAGCCACAAAATCAGGAGGAATTACTTCATTTTAAACAGAGGCAAGCACAGAGACCGTGTCCCGTATAAAGCAAGATGCGTGATCCTTTAAGACTACAGAAATATTGTGACAAGGCAACTTGCTGTAGCAATACAAATGATAATTTATCTTATATCCCCAAATGCATTATTAGACATGGTTTCAGATCGACATTTCACTCAGCAAAAATTTGAAAAGTGTCTTTAATAACACCTAATAACCTGAAATCATACCCACCAGGTGAGAAAACCCTGGGCTGGGTTAAAGGTTCAAGAGTAAGTAACATTCAGAAGGTCATTTCCCCTAACTTGCTAAAACTGCATCTCTTGGTTCCCATCCCTAACAGAAAAAAGAAATCTCTCAAAGTCTAAATACTGCAGGGTAAATCTTTGAAGTCAGTTCTCACTAATTCTTAGTTTGGCCATTTCTCAAACTTGCGATATATAATGCTGATGAGTTAAGCATCGTATCACCCATTTTGATTTATGTCTTTCAATTCACTGGGAATTTTATTTATGTTTATAACTACGAGATTTTATTGGTGGTGCTAATAGATTCGGTCCAGGGATAGATAGTTGAGTGCTTAGACCATTATACAGCATTACGGTATATTGATTAGAATACCTATAGAATAACTAAGGCCAAAACTAATAATGTTACTAAGAAAAATGCCCAGAAGGGATCAGGTCTAGTCTAATGAAATAATATAGTTTCAGCATTGCTGAAGAGAATACCAGCAGTCTAAAAGATTAACTCTCCCAGTTATTATTTTCTTTAAATTGGTGTTCTTTCACAGTCAATAAAAATATTAATATAATTTTATTTCTCCCTTATATCATTTTTATGTACTGACACAATATTATCTATACTGTCCTCAAGACATAGAAGGTGACGTTGGACCAATAAAAAGCACAAAAGCACTTTTTTTATGTGCTCTCTGAATTTCCAGAATATCTGAGCACAAAGAGCACAAACTGGTGCTGTATCACATACCACTAATTCAAAGCATTTAATCCTGTCTTCCACACATCGGCCAAGGCAATGTGAATGCCAAAAAATTCCTTTGGATAGCAGAATTATATATATACTGTATATGATAGCAGGATTATATATATATACACTGTGTATTATATAAACCTTATGTCCCCCTCCACTTGAATGTACACTATCAAATCATTCTGGCCATTATTTTATATTGAGCAGATGGTATTATAAGATTTTTGATAAAGAACAACAATCACCCAGCAAGGGTTGCAAAGAGGTCGCTGAAACCAAGATGAACAATTGATTAGCTTTAATGGACCATGATAGTAATAAACAACAGAGCTCTGCCCACAGATCTGATTGTCCCGTTAACGCTGCTGACACAAATGGCTTTTAACTGACTTCCTGAAAGTGTTAATATCTTCAGAGCCTCGGCAAATGAAGGACTTTGACAAAGTGAGAACTATCCTGCAGTGAAGAAGCACTTACTGTAGACCTCTCAAAAAAATCTCTAAACTGTGTTTCTGATTTATTCAGACAATAGCTCCTATTTCTCCAGGGCTTACAGTTCAAAAAAATAAAATGCAGCACACCTCTGCAAGGCTGGAATGTAACAGAGCTCTAAAGCATTTGAATACAGAAGCCAGCCTTCATGGTATACAACAATAATATGAATTACCATCTTCAAGGTGCTCATTTTATCCTTACTCCAACACAGGCTGACAGATCTCCATATCACAGCCTTCTAAACTCATTTTTTTCTAAGCTTAGCTCTGAAAAGTTCACTCAGGTGGTTTTTTTTTTCTTCCTTCAGAAAAATCAGTAATTTGCATCATATTTTCATTAAAATAAAAAGTTCTGTGATTACTAGAAGTAACCTTGGTAAAATCTGAAAATAGAACTTACAGATCTTTGTATTTCTTAGATACGTGTATGGGGAAAAGTGTACAGAAAAAGTATCTGTTTTCCTTAATGCTTAGGTTCAAAATTTAAAGGGACATATAGCAAATATTCACTGAGGGTTTTAAAATTAAATCTAGATAGCTAGAGACAAAGTAAACAAAACTCCACCTTACATGGCACCCAAGAAACCAAGGATACAGGAATTCATTAAAGGTAAGGAGGTATTTACTCATTTAAGTATCAAGTAACGCTTTCTATTAAACTTTCCATTTTGCTTAGATTACTTGCTTTCTAAATTAACCTGCTTTTTTAAATTATGTGTCTTATTTAAGCAAAGGTTTTTCTTTTAAACGTTTTTAACTGTGAGCTGCTACAGCGCTCCTCCCTCCTGTGCTATTCCAAAAGGCAGCATTTTGAGACAGTAATGGTACGGCTCTAAGGGCTTCTAGGTAAGAGAAAAAATGGTCTCTGCTCTAGACTCAGATCCAAACACAAAGCATTTGCACAAATCAAGGTCACGCTAATCCCATCCCTGTGGGTCCCACCCCATCTGCAAATTCAACTCTATATAGAAAAATTCCTTGCCAGTACACTGCAACAATGAAACATGCTGCTAATTACTGTGTTTAAAAACCTTGACCTTAGCAGACATGCACGGAATTTAAATGAAATCTCTGAAAGAGTAAAATCCACCTGCTTGGTCTCCCAACACACAAACACTAAACACATAACCTGCCAAATACTGAGCCAGACTTCATTAATTCTGTTCTCTGTAATCAGCATCCTTCCATTACTCACGCGCTTGGCTTTCTAAAGCAGTTCTTCAGGTAAGCTATTGTCTGAACTGTCACAGGATATTCTGATGATAAATATTTAAGAAAATAATTATTAATTACCTGCAAATCAGCATCAAACTCATGTTTCAGGTAAGCATCTTCTTTAAAAAAAAAAAAAAAAGGAATTTTTAAATAATAGATAACATCTTCAAATCCAAGTGTTTTTCCAGTAAACAAAGGAATTGTTTGAGAATTGTGTCATTCACTGTCTCCATATGATACCTGTTATGATATTTCATAGAATAAAAATAAACAATCCACATTAGAAAAAAAATTACCACGTTTTTTAAACCCTCAGCATCCATGATTGGTGGTACAAAACTCTCAAAACAGCTCAACTACTAATAAATAAATTTTAAAAAAATAGGTCATTTTCTCCACTAGTGTTCAGCACCCTACAGCTCCCATTCCAATATTGATTTTTGAAAGAACACATAATAAAGTTGTTTTCACAACCTTATTCACAACCTGGACCTTATTTTCCACTCAGAAGCCCTTTTAAAATCTTTTTTCAAATTAAAATAGGGGGTATTTCCTAATAACACACTTGATTGCAAGCAACTGAAATAAAATAACACATCAAATGTAAGAGCTTAGAAAAACAGAGATTAGATTTATTTACGTAGCAGATTTGAAGTGTTGTGCATACTACCTTAACATGAGGCATAATCACACGGTTTTTCTGCTATTACAGCAGTAATATTTACTGAATGACAGCAATTCAGTAGTATTTTTTCCTCTTAATAATATTTAGAACTCCCTGTAGTATTTATTGTTCCTTACCACTATCATCTGAAGGAAAAAAGGGGTTGCACTGAAACACAGCTACTTGAAAAATTTTATTCATATGGGGTTTGCTGCAGACATTCTCTTGTGAAACAACATTATATCCTTCCTAAGGTTTTATTCAGGGTTCTTTATAGTTCTGAGTACAGAAGTAACTCTTCCTAGTTTTTATTTAATCTACCTGAGGATTTATATACATACAACCCAAGATGAATCAGAGTGATCTGTCACAGGATATTCAATATGTTCCTTTTATTTTCTTTGATCTATCAGACACTGGTACACATTCATATTTACAAATATTGTGTATCATGAAGCAAGTGAGCCACAGGCTCTCACTAACGATATGCAGAGTGGACAGCCGTGCACACTTCTGCTTCCCTTTTCAGCTTCTATCAAGTCTTTAGATATAAATCAAAATGGAATCAGAATTCATATCGATTGCTATACAATTTGAACTATAATGGAAACTGAACCAAGGAAAATATTTCTGGTTGCCAATTCAGAGTTAATGGTTCAACAAAAGCCTGACTGGTTAAGGCAGAGCCTCGCTGGTTACAGGGAGTTCACCAAGGTCTGCGACGCAGCAGCACGTCACAGCCTTCCCCCTTCCACATCTCTGCCTCACGGCATTGCTTACCCACAGGTGAGCACAAGCCTCACCAAACCCTCAGTCCTCTGCTGAGCTTCTGCATCTTCCTTGCAGACCATGGTGGGAAGGTTTTTCATACTTTTTTCCTTAGTGCAGCATTACAAATCTCAAAGATTTGGTGAAAAACTGGAAATGCTACTGATGCCTAGGTTGATGCAGGAGAGCAAGAGACAGCAGATAAGTCCACCTCCCCAGAGCCCTGTGTTGTGTGCACAGCCCTGTCATCTGACCGTTTCCACCTTTTAAAAAACTCTTGTCCCATATAAACCCAGCTGGGTCTTAGCAAACCTCTTTGACCTAAACTGGAACTGAACTGAAATGGTTCCAACCCTGGGCAAGTCAAACCAGAACTGAATTGAAAAATGTATGGGCTCACCCCCTCGCATACACATAGGTGGGTAAAAGAACCCAACAACTAACAACGCATCACGGCGCGAGGAGAAGCCATGCAAAAATGTTTCAAATAAAGCAGTGAAGTTCTGTGGAATTATTCCTACTGTTCCTGTACTGTATGAATAGCAGCAAAAACAGACCTTGCAATTTGAGAGGTTACCAAACATTAATTTGACCCCAACTTTTTTTTTTTTAGCACAAACTAACTATTCTGAGCGGGAAGCCTGGCAGGAACTGAAATAGATTCTTCAACATTTGAATGGTCTCAGAAGTCCAGCATATTAGTGACCTGCTGTAGGTATTTTACAAATCTAGCCCTCATTTTTTAATGTATGAAAAAGGCATTTTATATAAAAAACCTCTAATTCAATGCATTTCTGCAGGTGTGTACTCCTTTATACTGAAACCATAGTTGCATTGCTACTCCATGCACATCTAATACAAGAGATCATGACTCCAATGAGTCTGAAGGGAAAAAAGTGAAAGAAGGGTCAGAAAAATTCTTCATACAGAAATGAATACAGGGAAAAGAGAAACATGTTTTTCTTTCTGTGCTGAAATATTTACTTACTCACCAGAAGAAAAATTATTATAGTATTTCATGAGATACCAGAGCCTAGATATTAGTACCTAGTGGGCTAGAAAAATAATTCATGGCTTCTTATATAGTTTGTATTGATCCCAATGTGTTTCAATTACATTTTTGCCTCAGTGAAATAAATTTAAACTAAGATTTATCCCCCCCATGTAAGAAATAGCTAGAGAAGCATAAGATGGGTAATAGTAGAAACATCTGGTAAGGAGGGCAGCTCAGAAATGAAAAGTACTGATGGATACTTTATCGATTTATTCATTAAGATTTCCATTGTTACATTTGTTCTTAAAAAAAAAAAAAGGTTACATACATTTCAGCAACATTCTCTACAGGAAACAGAACAATAAAAAAGCAAACGATCTACCAACATGTATTTTTCCTTGAAGATGTAGACACAAATACACATGCATACTACGTGCTTCATCCTCAAAAATCTAGTAAGAAAATAAAAGTTTTGGTACACTGATTGTAGACAACACAAGCATATGCTGCATTTTCTATGCAATAGTCCTTAACCACAGCTTGCCTTAAATATCTCAATACCATTATGAAGGAGACCACGAGAAATCTGGGAGAGCTACAGAAAAGGTAAGCTAGTAATAAGCCTAAATCCACAAAATGACACATTAGTGGATATACACAGATTATATCAGAATGAAGAAATTGTATACAAAATGTTTGGGGTTTTTTTAATTGGGTTTGGGGGTTTTTTGGGGGGGGGGGTGTTGATTTTGGTTTTAGGATTTTTTGGGTGTGGTGGGGTTTTTTGCTTTGGGGTTTTTTTTGGGGGTTTTTTTGGTTGGTTGTTTTTTTTTTTTACAGATGTCCCCAAAGGGTTGAAGCATGATAGAAGAAATTCCTTAACACTCTGGAGGCAAAAATATAAAAACCCACATGCAATACTGCAACATTTTTATACTGAGGCCAAAAATGCCTTTTAAAATATTTTTATGACTGAACAGTTATCTAGCAATGATTCTCAACATTAGCATGATTAGCAATTTTAACTTAATAGTATATAATGACACTCTTAATACAAATGCCAATATATTTTCATTTGAGTAAACATGCTCTAAAATAATTGCTGTAGCAAGTAAACGCTTACCAAGATGTGGTTATCCTGAAGGAAATTGAGGGTTATCTATATGCATTTACATGGAATGATTTATGAACACCGAGTGAGCACTGTTAGAGTTACACCATTCAAGGGTCTACATTTTAGGAGAATTTAACTCTACATGTGGAAAGGTGTCCACATGTGCATGCTCAGACAAGTCAAGGGCAGCATATAATCTTTAGATAAAGAATAATTTTCATGTTCTATAGCACAGTTCAGTTGAGGTTCCCCCAGTAAAGGAACTAATCCTTATAACTTTCCCAATACGTGTAAAATAAGAGAAAGACTAACCGATTTACCTAGTGTATCACAATGCAGCATGAACCAGGAGAGGGAACAAATATCACACCCCAAAAGCTCCAAAATGGTCACCAAAACACAATGTCAATGTTTGGTATTGTTAATAGTACCAGTATCACAGATAATGCAGAGAGGGCTGAGAGAAGGAAAAGAAATGTTTGTATCCTCTCAGTAACATTTAAACAAACAAACAGACAAAAAAAATCACTGAGTTACCTCTGAATAGAATAATTTTCTTGACAAATGGTATTTTAATTTCAGTGAATTGATATTCCCAGATAAATTCTCATTCAAGTTAGGTTGTTATAGAGATAACAAAGGAAAGGTGAATGAAATCCAGTGGATGAGGGAAAAATAAAATCTGACAGAAAGTAAGTGGAGAATGGAATAGATGGGCAGAAAGGTGAAAATAAACGAAGAAGAAAATAACCATTTCAAGGAAAAACATCATGCCAACATCCAGAGCACAGGGTACCCCTCTTAGCTTCTGAGAAGATCTTTACTCTCTCTGTGTGCCTTGGAAGAGTTTCAGTTTACTTTTCAATGGTTCTTCTCCATTAGAATCCCATTTTGAAGTTAAAAAAATTCATAAGCATAACAAATTTTCAACCAGTTTCTGAACTGCAGAGGGTCACTAACCGTTATCCATAAATGCTGACTGAAATTATGTTCCTCTCTCTCTTCAGCTATCAAATCTTGAAGAAGCACATTCATCTTTGATTGTTTCCTTTCTATTTTTCTAAGATAAACCAACTGCTACACATAAAACCAGAAATGCTGCTAGAAATTACTCTCCTCCAAACCAAACTGCTACAAATTTCAAAAAATTATAGAAGACTGCCCTACCTTTATTATAACTAGTACCAACTAGGTACTGATACTATTTCAGTCCATAACATTAATAATTTGTATTCCAAGATCAATTTAACTTCAAAGTAGCAGAAAAAAGCTATATTGTGGTATACTTACACAGAAGATTAAAAATCTACCCTCTCAATTTTAGATGCTCCTTCTTTACCCAGTTCCAAGCTCATGCCTCACTGCTATGAAAATAACCAAGCACAGCTTCAGTTCTGTTGGTTAAAAAATGTGAGCTTGTCAGCAGCCCTACTACTAACATACTCTTCCCAAACTCACTAGACTCTGCCTTAACGTTTCTTTCACTACACTATGTGAATCTTGCCAGTTTGAGTTGTTACCTCCATATTGACCCGCAGAATGCAGAATTATCATTTTAGGACTATGATAATTTCATCCAGAGTATGCCCAACAAGGCCACCAATTCCAATCCCACTCTGAACAGTGGGATATCATAGTCATTTAAAAAAGTGTAGATAAACCTGTAGGAATCTTTTGTATCCTAGCATCTGAATGCATTCAACCAATAGCCAAAAGCACGCCTGAACTCTAACACACTTTCTCATCGTTTTCCCATGGCATCAGATCTGTTTGAGGTTCACCTCCCATACAAATTTTGTATACGTCTTCAAGGTTGATTTGAGATGAGGTTTGGAAATAAAAAATAATTAAAAGCCATTCTTATTAAAAAATGGCAAAAAGTCAAAACCCAAGAAAATCCTATGAATATACTGCCCAGAAAGTTCGTCATGAAAAACAACAATACATAGGAAAAAACCGCCATGAATTTATGTAACTTTTAAAGTCTGTCTCCCAGACTCCTATGCATGTAATTGTAACAGGGGTTTCTATCTTAATCAAGTGTAAACAAACTTTGTCAATAAAGACAGCAGGTAGTGAAACAAAGGAAAACTAATCCCTGTTTTTAAGAGCTTATTTCTTTCATATTCTGTAGCAAGTTTTCTGGTACACTACCAAGCAAAAACCAGCAGCATTCTGTGTACAGAAAACACTTACAATGACCAATAGTTACCCTCCTTCAGGTGAAATACCCGTTGCAATTTCAATAACCTTACTATTGGTTTGAACGTCTAATTTCCAATCAAAATTTATAGTAATTGAGCTGTGAATATGCCAAAAATACTTGCTAAAAGTGCAGCCAGAGAACTATTTAGAACATAGTTCAGCATTTGAATATATTCCTGTGAGAGAAACCAGAACTTGTGTTTCAATCATCAGAGCAATTTTCTTCACTGGCTCCTTCATGAGAAGCCTATGCCGTGCATGTGGGAGCACTCAGTAATAGATTACCAATTTAAAAGCATTACCTAGGTACCTTCCTTTGACTTTCCCATTTTGGGGTTCACTTCTGAAGTGAAAAAGCGATTTCCTTTCCAGGAAACCTGTAAGGCTGCAGGTGCTTTGAAAACTTCTGAAAAAGTTGGGCTGTTTGGGGAAAGAACAAGATTTATTAGCATTAAGTGAGCTTAGGTAATATCCTAGCATGGGTGGTGATTCTGCCGCAAGTCCCCCTTACTTCCACCAGAGTTCTGGGGCTTGCTTCTTTCACAGTTCATTTAGTGGAGAAGGTAAAGAAGCCAACAGAAAATATTTGATGTTGTTCGTAAGTATCCTTATTACTTTCTATGCTTGAAAACAGTATCATATAACATGGCAATGAATGCACCGATGAGCAAACAGGCCTCTCAGTCTCACTACTTTATTGCAAATAGCTTTGCACATGTTTGCCACAACCAGTGGAGAAACAGTGTAGATATCAGAGACTGATGCTGACCTTGGAGGAATATTTGCTACCATTAGAAACAGAGGAGTTTTTAGACAGGCCAATGACAACCGACTTGCAATTTGGCTGTTTTTATCCTTGAGACTGGGGAGACAATGACGAGACACAGTTTTTTCAGAAAGCCCAGAACCATATTTTATTTCCCACTCTGTTCTTCTCAGCTACAAGATATTTTCTAGGAAATTCTATCACTAAAATTGCTGTTGCTGTGGCTAAGTTAGACTGGAAAATATTCAGCTCCTGTTATCTTGATCCTAGAGTTCTGAGTGCTTGTAGCTTAAGACAGATATCAATCTTGCAACTAATGCCATACAAAACAATGACTGCTCTATGACTGCTATCAAATTCCACTACAACTTCATAGACAATGCTCAGTCACAGTAAGTGCTGCATCAAAGCACAAATTATAAATAAAAGATAAAAATAAATTAAAAGCCTAGCAATTATTGTCGATAACTTCAATTATCCACTTATATTCATTCAAGACTGGCAGATTTTCAGGTTGATCATTGTTAGAGTGCTAGCTGGTTTTTTGAAGCAACATAAAGAGTTCAGCTTGGCAAAGAGCTGGACAAACAGAAATGAAACCGTAAATGGATTAAAGTACGTGAAACTCGCACATTGCCTAACAGTGCCTAAAACCATCCTGGAGTAATTAGATGCATTTCTAACTTAATTGGGTCAACACTGTATTTAGTTATGGCATCTGGAGATTGCCATGGCATGGAAGGAAGACTGCAGATGAAGAAGGTAACACATTTGTCTTGTACTAAGTTCTGCTGTGCCTGAGGCTGAGCAAAGCCAATATATCAGATGCGAAATATGCAGATTATCGGATCTGCTCCTAACATGTTATTATGTCTACCACAGATCAGAAAAGAATGATGTGCTAAATAAGGTTTTATTCCATACTTTTAATTCCGCATGTCCCAGCCATCAAGGAATCAGTTCAACTGCAGACACAACTTAAAGCTGTTTCAGGGCTATTTAAAATGTGATTTGCCTGCCTGGGCTATAGAAGCAACCAGCTCCTTCAGCCAGCTCTCCTACCTCAGGGCCAAGGGAAAGGTTCTTCAGCATTTCACACCAATCATCCAAGGTTGGGTACTTCTCTGGAAATACCTTTATGTATCTTTTTAAATCCACTTGCAATGTGGCAACACAATTTGTAAAGTTTTGCTTGCAATGAATAATTCACAACTGGTACGTTGCTGTCTTCCACATAAATTTAAAAATCTATTTACAATGTTACTTTGTAAACCACCTTTCAAAATCAAAGGAAGCTGGCCTGTGTATGCATCTAAATATCCACCTGTGTACACATACATTTATATTTATTCAATGCTAACCTGTAAGTATCATCATAATCCTTATTCCTGTCCCCTGTACTGAAATCACTAGATTAAAAAATTTGATTTCTTAATCTTTTCCACACATTAAAGCTACCACAGGTCCCAATCTTTACCTGACCATCACAATCACTATCCTGTCTGGATAACGCCAGACTGTCTTTCTGTATTTCAGTATAGTGAGGACTTACACAATGTCTGAGCAAAAGTTTGCCCTCAGCTCTGACAGCTCTGAACACTGTTGCTGGATGCTTGGCAGATATCGCTGAAGAAAGATTTGGTATCATATCTGTTCTCATGCAAGTTCAATTAATGCAAAATTCTCTGTTCGTAGGATTTATATCACCTAACCTCTGCTGTTTCAAAGTTAATCATTTCTCTACACAAGTTAACTAAACATCCTTCATATGTAGACACAAAACTCCAAAGGTGCTGCTTGTTCTGTTCTAAAACAGCTCATAAGATACTGGGAAGAAGTTTGGAGCTTTTCCTTCACTCTCCTCTTCATTAGATGCGTAACTTTATATGAATGAAGTTAAGGGAGATGAATCCCATGCCATATGTGCAACATAAATGAGCTAAAGAAAACTGGAAATATTCCCATGCTCACTCTATAGAGGAAAGGAGTCTCGAGGCAACACTTTGTCCTGACAGCAGTCTTGGGACTAGTCGAGGTGTTTCTGTTCTGTTTACATTTAGAAGCACCAAGTGAAACCAATTGTCTTTGCTTTGTTCCCTCCCTCAGCTTTTTCCTCACCTCTGCACTAATACTCAACCCCCAAGTTAATTCAAATTCAGCTTGCAACTTGTGCTCCAATTCAACAAAATCAGCTATGATATACTGTCCTTCTTCCAGTTTCCAAAAAGATTACTATCACACTGCAACAGCAAAAAAACCTCAAGATTTATTACTCAAAACAAAGGTCAGTTCCAGAGTTTGCAGGGACTTATTTCCATTGTCTAGCCCAGCACTCAATCACAAGACACCGAGCCTTGTCTTTGCCTTCAAACCATGACACAAAAACAGTAGGTAGCACACTCTCTGAAGTCAATTGGACCATTGTTTTTTACTCCCCACAGGGTCAGAATTTCAGTTGCCGATAGGCTAAATTAAAGGGAAACTTAAAAAAAAAAAAAAAAGTAAAATCAAACTCTTGAGTTTTCTACTAAAACCTTCCCAACTCCCTATTGCAAGTGGAATTCTCTAGAATACTGAGGCAAGTAGAATAGTATTGAGAAGATGTGAAGAAAGCAGTACTTCATGAAGGAGGTGGTGTCTCTTCAACAAATGGAGCCAGTTTAAAATGGGGATACAGTGAAGATACTGTAGCAAATATTTAATCTCTCACAATAACTGTCCTGAGAATTTAAATAAATCAGTATTAGCATTGTTATATTTCTATAATCTTATAACAAAAACATTATGCTAAAAAGTTCAAACACTATTATGGATGCAAAGCCAAACTAAGCTAGGAAATGCCAGAATGAAGTTGCTGCTAACTTCAGTCCCCAGTATTATAGTATCATTTTGTCCATATGATTTTGCTTGGTTAGAACACTGAAATATATCATCTGAGACCTTTGCAGTCCTCACTAACAGAGCAATGGCAGTTGGTACCCATTTCTATATATATCAGTAATAGATTTTGCAAGCATTCACCAGAGGCTTAGAAATCCAGTGCTACATCTCAGGTTATACAGCTACGAGTTCTTTGGCCCACTTCAATGCTGCAACGTACCCAATTCTGCCTTCAAACATAACCATGGCTTACTCTTGTTCCTTTCCTATCCAACCGTGGCCCTAGACTTGCTCCTATTTCTTTCCCATCCCTGTCTCCATATCCTGAGCTCATTACGTTCATATCCCCTGTCCCAAACTCCAACGCTAAGGTTTCTCATACTACCCTCCACCTCTTCTCTAGCACCTACAAATTGTTCTTCCTCCTTCTTCATATCAGCCTTGGCATCCACACTGCCAAGCATGTATGTTCATGACCAGTCTTTTCCAGGCCCCTACCAATACCTCATTCCTCAGTCTGCCAACCTGTATTTCCAATTTTTGCTATTCCTTGTACAATCTCATTGAATCCACCTAGAATATCTTGTACCTCTCCTAAACCAAACAACTGACCCCCTTAGCCATTCACCCTTCCACTTTCCAGTGCCCTAACATGAACACAAAGAGAGATGAGACAAGAAATCTCTCTCCTTAAGTCTCCTTAATCTCTCTCCTGGGCCTAGAAGGCACACAGATGTACTGACAGTGCCCCAGGAGAGAAAGACTTTGTTTCCCCTGCCTGCTGCTGGTTCAAGCCATAAGAAACTAATGGTGCAATTGCAGGAAAGTGTTGTTCATATACTGAAAAATCACAGTGCAAAGAATTTTTAAAGATTTCATTTACAGTTTTGCTCTGATACATTTCTAATGGCCATATGCCTCTATATGCAGAGTTACCAAATGATAACAACTTGATCCAGCTGGGACAGATTTTCAAAGAAAACCTGTGTAAAGGCCACATCTCTGCCAATTTCAAGAGCTGGTTCCCAAGCATAGGAGTGCTATAAAGTCTTAATGAAAAGAACATCAGTATTATTTTTAAAAGAGTAAACCAATGCATCTTCTACTGATTTCCTTCTTGGAAACAGCTGAAGTTCAAAAATAAAATTCCAAGCTTTTTTGGTCTCCAAGACCATACTTTATCATTCTGAAGACTTGATTGTTGTTGAAGATGATGGAATTAACCACAAAAGCAACTTCCAAACCAAGTGATAATTTAGTCTTTTCATAACTTTGTATATTCTGGCAGGTCTGGTAAGAAAAAGAAAAAAGGCTACATTGAAACTCTCTGTTCACACATTTATCTAGCTGATTAATCCTGGGATCTCATGTCCACGCTTAGTAACTAGACATTGGTTCCATGTGCCTAAAAGGATTTTCTGGTACACTATGAATTAATGTTGAAGTCACAGAACAATATAGGGGCATCACTTTCCCCAAATCATACTTAAATACAGACTTACAAGTCTATATATAGGTACAGACTCCATCCCATCTATTAATTTGTTATTTTTTTTTAAATAAATATTTTCATAGTAATAGTATTTTTTGCTCTATCTCAAGAACAATATTAAACTGTCCTTGTAATTAAAGGAACATTTGCAAATTCCCAAACCCAAAGGAAAGGCTGCATTGCACAGTCAACCCCTTATCTGCTTTACTTTGTAAAGGTAATGAGTTCAAATCCAGCGGGTGTTTTGTTTTTTATTAAGAAAAGTCTTATAACTTGTATTCTCCTAGTAACTACAAGACTGCTATACTTTCACCTCTTAATTAGTTTTTATCAACTGAAACGTTCAGCATTTAATTATCGTTATGTAGGTTTATTTGGAAAACAAATTAAAATATGCAACACAGCACCTCATTTCCATCAAGTTTGACACACCTCTAGATTTTCCTATGACCTAGGGAACTCATTTCATAGAACACACCCATTTTTCCTAATAATTTTTCCTCTTTAATCTCAAAGTACTTCTAAAAATGCACTCGGGGAGCAATATCAGTCTTCACATAGCTAACTAACACCTGCAGGTTCAAAAAGTGACAACCAAAGACTGCAACCAAGCCAACAAAAACTAATACCTTATGTTTGCAGAGGCAGTGAGTAAATTATAACAATAGCTTTCCACTTATTTTGGATTACAGGAGAATAGTGAACCACCCCATAATGCTGGCAAGACTTCCTCTACTGGCTGAACGACTCGCTCGCCCACCACCACCGGCTCTTCAGCCATAACATTCATCAACAACCAGCAAGTGTGCTCCAATCTTCAAAATCCTAACAAGGACAAAACCACCAAGGTCGTTAATATAGCTACAGGCAGTTTTAACTCTCAGTCAATGCTGATCCTGAGAAACACGTGCAAACCACTTTTTTTCCCCTAACAAATCATGAAGCCCCAAAGACCTGTAACTGCTGATGCTCCTTACCTTCTCTGGTTTTCCAACCGAAAACCCACACACTAGTGTAGGAGAATCACAAAAATGAGAGACACAAAGGTGAAAGGAAAGATCTAAGCTAGCTCTCTGGTTCCATACAGAGGTAGATTTCCCTTTTGTTAAATCCTTATTCCTGCACTTTGCAGGCTGAAGCCTCTGTAAAGACTTTGACTTTGTACACTCCAACAAATCTACACTAGTGCTGGCAATAGCAGGGCCAAAGCCAGGTATGTGAACAGGTAACAGTTCCTCCAGCTCAGGGTTTGCCGGGTGGTAATAGGAGACTTCCTTAAGCAAAACACATAGGGCCAGCCTTAGACATTACCTTTGTGTAACCCCACTGATGCCAGTGAAAGGGGTTTATGATAGACCTGGTGTATTTTTGCAGTGTTAGATTCTGAAATTTCCCATCCACTCATTCCTGAATCAGTTGTCCAATCTCTCATACAGACTTACATATTAGGCTTGGCTTTTAAATAGGGTCTTTCATGCCTTTTTAGCAGTTACAAAGCCATTCCAGAGTAATAAAGAGAATAAAGTGATTTGCAGTATCTATCATGAAAAAAATGTAATACTATTGAAGTGAAGATTAAATGAAATATTTTCTGCAACAAAAACATTATAATTATTGTTTTTCCTACACCAGGATACAAAGATGAGTCAAACACACTCAGTAATTAGGCTTTCATCATAGACCCTTGAAAAAGTAAACACCAAATTAAAATGAAGAACACTTCTAAATAACACTAAAATGGTTCAGAATAAGTTCTCACCAACTGGATTTTTTCTATTTCTGATACATGACACAGTCCATATAAGCTATATAAGACCTCAATTATATAAGTAGCAATAAACAGGAATAAAAATGACAAGACAGAGCAATGACTTCTTGCATCAGAAAATTTCTCAGTGGTTTACTGTAACTATTGGTAGGACATCTGAAATAAGAATTGACTGAAAAGCCTTAGGAGAAAGATTTGTTGTAATAATAGAGTATACAGAGATAGTGCATATGAAATAAACAAATATTTATAAAAAAAATTACAGCCAAGTTTACACTTCTTTTCATGGTTCTGTACAATCTTCAATTGCTTACAAGCAATTCGCCTACCATGCTTTGAATTCAAAGCATTATACTGGGTAGACCTAAAATTTCTGAGTCAAAAGTGAGCAGAACTGAATAACATAATGTCATTAACAAATGTTGGCAAGTTACTAACTTCCCAAAGCTTTCCAGACTGCTCAGATATTTCCTGAACTAACCAGAAGAAACCCTTGCTTTAGTACAGGTCTGACAGAGCCCCACCAAAAAGCCCATCCTCTCCGGACAACCTGCTTGCCCAGAGAGCAGGCAGGCATCTTTTTCTTAGAATCATAGAATGTTTTGGGTTGGAAGGGACCTTTAAAGGTCATCTGGTCCAACCCCCCTGCAGTGAACAGGGACATCTTTAACCAGATCAGGTTGCTCAGAGCCCCATCCAACCTGACCTTGAATGTTTCCAGGGACAGGGCCTCCCACTACCTCACTGGGCAACCCATTCCAGTGTTTCAATACCATCACTGTAAAGAATTTCTGCCTTAGTTTTCAGCATGTTATTCTCTGTGAGGAGGTTCCAGTACAATGTTACTTGAGTGCAGAGGATTTTTCCAAGTTTTGCTCTTCTTTGATCAGCTCTTAAAGACACAGTTTTTTTGCATTCAAAGCACACCCATGTGTGCATCACAGCAGGGCTGCTGCAAGTGGTCTAGGAAGAGCAGTGTTTGGTGCAGACACTGTGCCACAGAGTGAGGGACAGGAGAGCTGACTGGGGCCTCAATGAGGCACCAAGTGATATTGACACACGCCCTCAGCTGTGACTGCTACACAAATGCAGTGTATACAATTGTTTATGATATCACTGCCCTGAACTCTCCCCAGAAACATGCTGCAAGTTTTATTGTCTATATGGTTACGGGTAATAGTTTCATATCAAATTTTGGTTACTTTCTACTCAACAGTTTAATACAGAATTTTAGCATTCTAAGTATCTGTACAGATATGAATAAAGTTAGTTAAATATGATTGTAAGGTTGAAGTCTTTCTAAAATTAATAAAATCTTTTTCTTGATACCCTCTCCAATCATTAAAAACCCTCAAAAGAACTACTATTTAAAATACAAAAGATATAGCCAAATTTTTTGCAGGTCTTTAGCAAAGGCTATAATTTATCATCAGATACTTTTTTTTTTTTTTTTTTTTAAACATAAATTGTAAGGAAACAAGCTGTGATTTTCTGGGATCTACCTAACCACTTTGAAAGGAAAATCAACTACTGTACCATCAATTTTTATTTAAATGGATTATTTTTATGCATTTCTTTGGGTTGATTGATGAACACAGCAACCTACTGATCTAATGTGCCAGATCCTAATAACATCTCCAAAACCTGAAACACTTAAAGCACTGAATCTGAAACGTAAGTAGTTCTTGCTCATTAGCAGTCTACTTGTGAAGTGCTCTTTCCCCATCACTGCTCCCTTCCAAGCCTTGTTATTTAACATTCCACTGTCAAAATAAAATATAACTATAGCTATGTCACCTTTAAACTTTCAAATATAGGGCTTTTTCCCTTTATGTCTACTTAACAAGTAATTTTTATTATCTAGTGTAGCTAGGAATAAATTACGGTGGTCGTACATAACATTTTCTAGACTGCACAGAATTTTGGGGACAAAGACTGCCACCTCTTGGCAATAGTCTATAACAGAAAAATGCCTGTTTTCTTATTCAAATTAACACCACTGTAATAAACATTTTTGTTGTATTATTTTAGCAACTTATATCCAGCAAACAAACTAAGGAACAAAACATAGGGTTCAACTGAAGCCAATCTAAAAAAACCCCCTACCTTTAGGATTACTATATACAAAGTTTCTTAGCTTTAATCAGAGGAATCAGAGATAGGGGCTTTTTTTCCTGGAGGACACTATTTGTAGATAGCCCTGGCACACAATGTTAACTATTATTCAGGAAAACTCATTTGTTTAAAGATAAAAAGATGAAGGAAGGCATATATGAATTCTTTTATGCACAATTTTCTTTTCCATGCAGCACTGATTTAACCTTTGAGTACATCTGCTCAATGAATTAGGTCAGAATACCTAATGAGTAATGATTACATCATTAACAATTGTATCATAATACAAATAACATATTGCCAAACCTAACTCTGGTATTTCCCACACTTTCTGTGCTTGACCTTGGAAACAAGTATTTTCATTTGGTGAGTGATTTTATTTTTTAATAGCTGGAAAAAAAGGGGTAAAACCAAATTCCATCATACAGCACGACAGTTATTCTGGCATGGATTCAACAGAAAGACCTTTACATCTGGTAATGTATCTGATGGAAAAAAACATCACGAATGGTTAAGTGAACAATCCCTGGAGATATTTAACTGACATGTAGGTGTGGTGCTTAGGGACATGGTTTAGTGGTGGACTTGGTAGTACTGGGTTAACAGTTGGACTTGATTTTAAGGGTCTTTTGCAACCTAAATGATTCTATGATTCTACATTGGTATTTTGCCATTGGAGCAACGTAACTGTAACAGCAAAAGACTGAGCCAGCATCAGAAAAGGAAAGGACAAAATGGATTTCCTAGTGTATGGATTCCCTAGTCATTTGCTGATAGCGGAGGAATGATCGGGAGTTACACTGCATTCTCACTAGAACTGTTTCATGAATGCACTGAAATGACAGTAGTACCACAGCTACGCGTATCCTTACTGCCAAAGAAAACCCCCAGAAGTTATTTTCTGGGACCAAAAGAGCTTCAGGCAACCAGCCTAACTCACAACTACCACCTTGATAGAGCGAGGTGAAAGAATTACTGTAACAAAGAAATTAAAAGAATGGATGAGCTTTTGGATTCCTTCTGAGAAATGCAAAAAAATACAGGTAGAACTCTCCTTTACAGACAACCTAAAACACGGACAGAAATTCATGTGGAATAATGAGGAAACAGCTTGAGGCTTTAGAAGAGTACATAGAGGTCTCAGAAAATACTTATAGCAAACAAACAAACCATCCCATGTGTATGAAATATGCTGAGAGGTCCAAAAAAGATAAGAAATACAGAGGACAATGGAAGGGCCAAAACAGGACAAGAGAGGGCCCGAGGAAACTTTTATAAGTTTGTAAACCAGCAGCATGGAAAGAAAGAAAAACAAAACAAACATTGCTGTTACTTTCCATTTTCACTAGATAACGTAAAAGCCAGAACTTGCACAGAACAGCAAAGAATATGAACTAAGATAGCACTAATAAAGCAAGACTAATTTGTAAGGCTATCAATATGTGAAGAAATCACATTAATAAGTTAAAGAACGAACACAGAAAAGCAGACATTTTTGTTAAAACAAATGCAATTATGGAAAGATCAAAAGAGTATTTTACTGAGCTCCTCAATGCTGAAATTCACAAAAGCAAACAACAATCGGCCTTTTTCCAGACAGCTGAGCCATTTGTGGAAGAATGAAATTGTGAAGAGCTTCAAGAGGCAATCAGAATACTGAGGAGCAACAAAAGCACCAGGTGTGAGTAATCTTGCCACTGAATTATCAAGAACAAGAGGAGAAAAGGAAGTCAAACACTTTATAGGGCTATTTGGTTAGTTTGAGTTTGGGGAAAAATTTTGAGCATACAGAGAGAGATATATGCTGCATTGCAGTTTTAAAACTTTAAAAAAAATCTACTTATTTTACAGAAAACTAATCTGATATTGGAAAATAACATTTGGAAGCCTTAGCCTAAATCTTGAAAACAAGTTATGTTATACCAGCGTGTTAAAAACATCTTCTACAAATGTTGGAGGATTTTATTTTTTATTTTTTTTTATTTTTTTTTTGGGGGGGGAGGGGTGTTGCTCTTGATTTGAATTATAGTAAACACACATAACCTATTAAAACCAGGAATTTAAATAGAACTCTACTTCTGATTTTAAGAATCTAACTATCTTCACAATTAAGAGCTCACCCCCTTTCACCTAGCTGTACTGAAAACAAGTGACTAACCTCATGCCATACGGAATTTCATTGATTTAACGGAACTTCAGCACTATAATTCTGCTTTCACTAGTGGGAGTTATGAAAGCAGATGAAGGGTAGCAGAGCACAGCAGAGCCTGCTACCTGTCTGGCACCATAACGATCCTGCACAGATGGAAGAGGGAGATGGTACAGGCTTCCACATCGCACAATTCACAGCTCTTTGGAGCAGTATGACTGTACATACTGCTTAAAAAGTAGTTTGCTACTGTCAGCAGGACTTCCATATGGGGACTGCTGTGTTCCCAATGCATATATTACACTACTTGCTAAAGAATGCACCATTTACAGTCTTTTCAAAATCATGTCCTGGTGGCCAGGCTTAATGTCTTTAATATCCTTCCCTTGATAGTTCTCAGCTGACTGAGGACATAAAGAAAAAGCTCTTTTAGGACTCTCAGATATAAAGTCTAGGCAATAGGGGTGTAGCACAGTATCATTATCTTGGCAGCCTCTCAATTTCTGTTGGTGCTGAGGTTGTTCGGGGGTTTTTTTGTTGGGTTTTTTTTTTTTTTGGTTGGGGTTTGGAGGTTTTTTCTGTACATGTTGCTTAGTGTGATTCTTATGAGTTATTTAAGCCTCTTTTTTTTCCAGTCTGTGCTTAGACTGTTTGGAAAATGATATTCAAATAAAAATATGTAAGATGTTTCCCATGAATCTTTAAGAAGTAAGAATGATGGCTAAGTCATAAACCAAGAAAACTTGCAAGGTCAATTTTATTACACAAACAAGTGACAGATCATGTAAATGGTAATCAAGCCCTCACTTTTTGGAAGTTGTGATATTGCTTTGTTTTGCAGACATTCAGTAGGGATTTCCAAAAGCAGACACTGAAACCCAGAGGACTCCATCGATATATCTAGGAAAATATTTCAGTTCCTCATTAGCACAGTCAAACAGCAAAAAGACAAAGGATAAGCCCTTATACAGTAGTACAACAGTACAGTAATGCAACACTCCCATGTATGAACCTGGGTACTAATATATTAATTCAGATCATGTTTAGATACAACAGTTGCACTGACCACCATCATGCTTAACTATCTGATGAGATAAGGTACACGGAAGAATAGCATAATATCTTAATTACACTTTATATACATGTGCTGTATATATTAACTTTTAACATCTGCAAAAACCACAGTCATGGGAAATTGCAACTCCAATCTGTTCTCCCCCTGTTTATGCAGGCATCATACAGAGATCTGCTCGATGACCTCTCCAAAGAAAGTTATTGTCCCACAGTATTTTACCAGGCAGGTACTTTGTCTTTAATTCTACTTTCTTGTTCTGATAAAGTGAATCAATGCAACAAAACCATTTTAGAAGAATGATTTTGAGGACGATAGCTAGGATAGAAACTAATAGAAAGTCCCCATATGATAATTTTGAACATCTTGAGTCCCATTCTTATAAGCAGTTTCACAGATAATACTTCCATTTATGCAGACTATACTGGTTTGGGCTAGTTTCCCAAACCATTTACACTGTGACACAGGTTTTTACCATTTTAAAAAAATAATTTTATCTCCATTTTAAAAGACTGCAGAAATACTAAAGAAAAGTTACCACACTAAGGGAGCCAACATAGTAAAAATATTGTTTCATTTATGACTCCCATCTCTATTTTGCATTATGTTTACGTTTTTTCTGATGCCATGGAAATATCAAAGGATATGCTAATGATAAGCCATAGTGGCAGTGACAGATAACGCTTTAAAGGTGAAATGCATAATTCTCTAATAACCTTGGGAGCACAGTCACCTTCCCTGAAACACAGAGTGCAAAGCCACTCTTCTGGCATCACATTACTCAGCCTCAGAAATTAAGAAATAAACCTCAGGTTTTTGTCTTTTTTCTGGTTTGGTTTTAATACATTTAGAACTAAAACTGATTTGGAAGTGTTGCTTCTTCAGAATGGATATTATTTTGTTTCAGGTTCAACTGTTAAAAGGATAAAAAAAAGATACCTTTAGCACTGTGAGACAGCTAAGTGTTTTCTGTAGGTACACTGGTAAAGCTGCACAAAAAAAGCTGTTCCGCCACCCTAAATTGTAGTATTACATCCCTGAGTTTTGCATGGCAATTGTGATATTCAAACATTGTTTATGTGTGAAGATCAAACCTTGAAAAATTACGTGGTTTGCTCTGCTGAGATGTCCAACTATTTACATCCCCAAAGTAGTTTGGAGTCATTCACTTCTTAGCTCATTTAACAGATTTTACAGATTTCTTCCACCTCAATTAATACTGCCTAAAAGATTACAAACTGTGAAATTCTTTCACATTCAAGAGAAAACAATTATTAGAAACATTTCCAACCAGCCTGCATCCAACAACTGTCACCCTTACATTATACCATGAAACACCATGATCTCTTCGCATTACTTCACATTTTGCAACCAGAAAGCATATTCTATTCAGTCTTTTTTGTCTTTGCACATTATCGTAGGCAAACATTTTACAAAGCTTTTCTCTAGAAATTCAAATGCAGAGTAGCCCTGTGTTTTCAAGCCATATATTAATATTATTACAGCACAGATTTTTGAATGACTGCGAGAATGAGAAGTTTACACATACTGACCAATTTGTGTTTAAAAAACCCCCTACAAGATATGTTAATAGGTGGCAAAATAGCTTAATTTCAGATATGAATAGGCTCAAACTGCACATTTCAAACCTGAATTGGGATATTACACTACCCCATCACCATACAGGAGTGCCAGCACGTTAGGTTCCAGCAGGACACCAGCCTCCTGCTTGTCACAAATACGCCCTTTTTCTCTTTCCAAAAGATGATACACATGCAATAGTTTCCTTTTAATTTTAGTAACATTATTTGAGTTGGTGCTGCTTTTTAAGCTGTTACTTTTCAGTCATTCATATGCTTTTTTTAACATACACATTAACATCACGTACAGTGGAGAAAGCAAGGATGAAGGCATTGCTTTGTACTTGTAGTGGACAAAAGGAAAATTTGAGGCTATTTGCCATACGTTCCTGATGGAGTTCATTCTGTGAAAGGTAAACCTACATCCCACCAGCTGGCATTGTGGAAAGTTCCACTGCACCACAGAAATGAAGCTGCTAATGATGCTTTTCATACTTGAATTGCATATTCTATCACAACCATTTGCAAATCTCCCGTGGCAATTTGAAAGCTCTTTTTCCAGAGTCCCTGAGTCTGGAATTCACTCAGGGCTCTCTCTGGAATGGTATCTGGCCGAACCCAGATTCCTCCATCCTGGCAGTTTAGAAGGCAAGCAGTAAGTGGTCAGCATCAGCTACAATACATGTTCATTCAAAAAAAGTTCAGATTAATCCTTTGTCCAAATCAGGATTTAGAAGTTTGGGAACACCAGACAAAACACCACCAAGAACCCCACTAGCTCTGGGTTCAAGAGAATGAGTCTTCCTGTCTGAAAATTCCATTTGTTTCAGTAAGTTCCCAGAACAAACTCCTTCACATCATTCACACTGCCTACCAAACAAAAGTCCACTCAGGAAAGCCAAACATAAAATCACTTTCTCAAAAATTATTGTGAATATTTTTTTTTTCCCCCCCTCAAAGCTCCAAACTTCTGTAGAGTTACAGCAAAGGTTACAGCCTGACTCGCTAGCAGACAGCTCTGTATCGCTGGGGCTGTGCAGCTCCTGGACAACTAGGAGCCAGCACACAGCTGCCTGAGCATACAGACTGCTGCTGAGTCTTTTTGGAAAATTCTGTGTTGTTGGGGTTTTTTTGCTTCATTCACTTTGGGTCCCTAAGGAGGCAGTAAGTAAATAAACACATAAAAGTTTCAGAGTATTTTCTATGATTTACCAGTACAAAATAATCACCTGCACAGGTGCTTTAAAGGCACTGAGAGGAGCCAGGTCTGTCAGAGACACAGAAATCATTCCGATTTCAAGCCAAGTGCTAACAGAGGACTTCAGAGCAGGCACCTGCGCCCCAGCCAGCACTGCTCTGGTTTTGGAACGATTTGCCTTCCATGGAGGCTCCCCCTCTCAGCCACTCAGTGTAAATCTCTTCTTCACGATGCAGGTTTGAGGACTTCAAAGCCAGTTAATTCTGTCCTTTAGTCTGAGAGAAAAATTATAAAGCTTACTGTCTCTACAGCCCAACTACAGATATAGGCCATCAAAACGAAATCCAATGAGCTGTTCCTTCAGGTAGCAGAGAAGGTGCACTGTGGAGGGGGGAAGGTTTAAGAACAGTACGCCTTGCTCATTAGAATGTAGGAAGATTAATATCTCAAGGACATCTCCTGTAGCTGTATTCATGGAATTACCAGCAACCAGCTAAAGAGTGAGTGCAGAGATCCGTAGATCCTTCATGGGTATAAGAGGGCCAAGATCAGCCAGGGGAGAGCTACAGAGATGGAAGAGATCGCTGCTCACAAGCCGCTCTTCACAGAGGGCAGCTGCTTAAGGAAAGCAGCAGGGCAATGAGAGGGGAATGCTAATTCCGGGACAGTTTATTATCTGCTTGAAGTAATGAAATGAGCCAGGGTGGCACTTCATCCTTGAGGTTTAAGGTTTATTTTCAAATCCAGAGAAAATGAAGCTCAGGGTTACTGTGAACTCAGACTGACAGATTTCACACAGCTTACCCCAAAATTAATAAATGCCTTGGTGATATTCCTTTCTTTCTTTTTTAATTAAGTGATTTCCAGATAGAGTAGATTGGAGTATTAAAATTAAAGGATACACCAGATCTTATTACTAGTTTTGCTGTTCTGCAAGTCCAGTGAGAATTTTACCATTTCTAGAAGCTCTCTGTATTTCTGCTTATTTTTTGTCTTGTTCTGAGGCAAATTTGGTGCCAGTTCCAGAAGATGGGGAAAGTGCTATACAGAATTAATTTCAGCTGCAATTCCTATTTCAAAGTATCTCTTTGAAGGTAGTACATGCAGCAGATTTTATATTCTCAGAACATATGCATCACTGCATATCTACTTTGCCTGACAGTTTAAGTGAGACATTTAAATATTCTTTCTTGATTGCAGTATTCCACATTTCACCTAAGTCTCACAAAATCCTTTCCACTCAACATTTCCCTGCTCTATCATACGGTACCTGCCATGACACATTCTGAATTGTAAGGAACATCCACAGAACAGAAATACTAGGTATGCCCTATGGCAAAAGCCTGATTAATTGCTAAAATGAGAAAAAGATCCAAAACACTCCCTGGGGATCACTTTGCAACGTTATCTCCTGCAATCACCAAAGGCAGGTTTTCTGGGGGAAAAAAAATGGTCCTTTATGAACCCTTGAAACTATCAGTACAAGAGCTGCATCAAAACTACAGAAATTAAATAGCCCTCAGGTTTAAAAGTAGAGCTTGATTTAAAATAGAAACAAAAAGCACAAAGCCAACTTTTGTTAAAAATTAAACTCAGTTAAAAACTTGTCAGGTTTTTTTTGTGTGTGCAAGAAGATAATGGCATTTTAGCAGAAATGAGAGAGACCTCTGAATACATGACAGCCAACCAGTGGGGGCTGTCACTCAAGGATGCGTGAAACTGCATTTGTATACTTATATTTGGGCATTATGGATTTTAGATCAGAGCTGACCTTAAAAAACACCCTCCCTGCAATGGAAACTGATGAGCTCTAAATTTTTCTTACTTCATTTTAGTTTAATTAGCTTTCTGCATAGAAATCTATCTCCTCGCTAGCAAGCTGCTGAGTCTGGGCTTTTCAGGCTGTAACTACTCCAGAGCTAAACCATGCACTTCCTCTCCTACACCCAAGAGCAGGCACATGCACTCAGATCATGGAATCCATCTAGACCAGCACCCAGTCTCAGAAGTGGCCAAAAGAAGAAACCCAAAGAAGCACAAAATATCAACATAACTATACATGATAACACTCCAGAGTACCCTGCCGAGCTTCCAGTCTGCAGCTCTGGGACTTCATGAGAATTGAGCACCCCCCTTCAGCATTGCACTGGAGAACAGAGCAGCCCCTTGCTCTTCAATTCTCCCTACCATTTATCATGTTACTGACTCCTTTTATATACTCCATCCCTCAGTTCTCTTTTTTCCAGAGTGACGAATCCACATGCATGTAATCCACTTGCAATAAAGTCATTCAAACCTGTGATTGTCTTTGCTTCCCTTCTTGGAAGTTTTAAAGTTCATTATTGCCTTCCTAAGACAGACAGACACAAACCATGCACTGCTGAAGGTGCAGCTGTGCTGTAAATTATGTTTTCCCTTGGCAGACAGCTTACAGAGAAATTAGGGTGTTCACAGCGGCCTTTATCACACCCGGAAGCATAAGGCAAAAAGCCTCAGCATAAACCAGAGCACAGCCACCAAATCACAAGTGAGGCTTTGAGGTCTAAAACATGACCATATAGACTGATCTGATGAAACCTGAAGGTTGCAGGCTTGAGCCAGCTGGCTGCCCATGCCAGGACCATAAGGCCTTGGCTACTACTAAGTGAAAGCTTATGATCTTTTCTGATACATCACTCTTGCATTATGATGCCATTCACAACATAACAATACCATTTGTGCTCACCTAACAGAAACAGTGTTTTTAAAATGTGAAAAATACATCTAGCTTTTTATTATCTAACATCTCAGAATCCCACCATTTTTTAAATAAAATAGTTGTTTTCTCTTTTATGCTACCCATTTTGATATTAAAATCAGTTAAAAAGAACAGAAATACTGGAAGTGCTGTTTAGCATTAATGGGCAAGGAGGAGAAACAACAATGGGAGAGAGCACTACTTAAGACCACAGAAGCACTGAAAAGGCTTCCCAGGCCCCATCAAAGGGATGGAGAGCTCTCCAGGTCTGCATTAAGACACTGAAAGTTAAGACATGGAACTGAAATCCTTTTCATTTGTCACACATCTACTGAGTGATATGGGACATCTTAACTTATTCCATCTTACAGCTAACAAAATAAAAATATAATTTCTCTATTCTCTTATCTTAAACAACTGAATAGATTTGAAAACTCTGAGGTTCACAACAAGCATTGAGATCTTTAGTGATGATGAGAGAGAGAAGCGTGATTTTAGCAGAATGACTGAAGACATTACGAAACGTAACTTTTATTTGACATTTAGAGAGCCTTACCTCAAGACCATAAACATTGCCCGACTGCCTGTAGTATGAGGTCTTGCTGGAGCTTAGATTCCCTCTCCCCTTTCTTTTTTTTTTTTTATTTTAAGAACCACAAAACTGCATCTTATTATGAAATAGCCAATACCTGGGAAAGACCAAGTTTATTTACGCTGGCATTTGATAAGACAACGGAGCCCTACTCGGAGACTGCCAAGTTATAATTCACTGAGCAGAGTCAAGGTTAGACCCAGATGCCAATAAAGATTCATTAGGTATGAAATACAATACCAGCAGTGTCTTTGTAATGACCTGAACGCTAATTTTGGCTCAGAGTATTCAAATTCCCCAATGAAAGAAAGGCAAAGGGGAACAATTTAACAGCTCTTAACCACAAATGTGGTAACATGTAAAACATTTATATAGCTCCCAGTATCTTCTCAAAAGTGAGAGTAGGCAAGTCATATACAATGTTGCAAATTAAAAGTATTTACTTAGATTATTCTTTATTATAGTGCAAAGAATGATTTATTCTCCTATTTTAATGTTATGATTACTGCACCAAAACAATACATTATTTTTATCATCCAAGTCATATACCATGCCATACCAGAAAACTAAAGCAGTTTGCTAACACAACAGCACCTAGAGAAAAAAAGTAAAATTCATGCATAAATTGTCTATTCCCAACTTTTCATAAATAAATAGTATGAGACATAATTAACTTGTAGAAAAGGAAGGTTGGATTTTCAAAAGAAGCAGAATTGTATAGGAAGAAACACTGAGGTTGATATTCTCTTTTTAAAAGAAAATCGAAATAAAATTAATAAAACAACAAAAAGAAAGCTTACAGTGTTGGTAGATTAATAACTGTGTTCTTATTAAATTTTATAGGCTGTTTTCTGTAGGTTATACTTGCTCATCTCCCAAGAAGCACTATAAGCACCCAATGGTGAAATCAGACAATGAAATTTCATCCTGGATAAAACTTTATGCTTTTTTAGTTTAGACTGAAATTAAATTTTCAGCCCATTTTAGATTGCAGTACAATTAATTTCTAGAGTAAAAATCACCACTTTCTCATTTCACACAAATAAGGGAAACAAAATAATAGAGGTTTATAACAGATAGCGAAGCCTTTTCTCCTCCAAAACACTTTCTTAAATTCATTCCCGTTAGCAATAATTCCAAGTTACCATCGCAGGCTGGTCAAAATCCTCTGTGAAATGAGTTGCTGGTCCTGACAATTTCTGACTGGACAAACGTCCATATCGCAATCAGTATGACTTGGTAAATATGTTACTTTTGACAGACCGAATGCAGAGAATTAATAGGTTTAAATTTAAAAAGATCTTTCTTCCATGATACTGGCATTAAGGATAACATGCAAATTATTTTACGTGATTTAAAGGAAAAACACTTTGAGTAATGGGGGCGGGGGGGGGGGGCAGATGTTACCACTAATGGGGCTGTCTGAATGATAAATTGTATATATGGCATCATAGGCTTTTCTATGCTGGAGCTTTAAACCAGCTTTTGCAGGATCTCCATCAGTGAATGCTTGTGAGTTTGTCTTACCTTTTAACTGCCTTGGAAGACTTTTTCTCCAACAAATTAAAATTAACCTGAAGCTTAGAGCTTATGATTTTTATTATCCCACATGCCTACCTCTTTACACTGGACACTGATACACCATGCAAGAAAAAATAAAGCGTATCATCTACATCAATACCCACAAGGATTCCAGCCTTCTAAGATTTGCATGAACAGCATGGATTTGTCTCATGTGGGAGCAAAACAAATGGAGGGGTATGCGGCATGGAGCTTCTATCACATGACTGGCACTAAATTCTCCTTGAAGACAGACACAGTTTTTATGGCTACTTATAAATTCCAGGTCCTTGTCTGAATTCTGGAACGACATTACAGAGTTTATATTACACCTAGAATGTTGTACAGTCTCCTGAGTCTTTGCTCTATGACACAATCAGAACAACGTAAGATCAATTGTCTTCATGACATGAAGCATTACATTATACCATGATTCTCAACTTTCCTGCTGCAGAATGAAGCTTTTTAAGACTGCATTTAATCATGAAAGGCATCTAATTTTGAATTAGCTCTGTCATTTTAGATGCAATATTTCAGTTATGTCACATAGAAAACATAGATTTTGTGTTGACTACTTCCTATATCCCTTTAACATAGGGAATCCTCAGCAGGAGCAGCTGGACTTCTGTGATTTTGCAACTACAATAAGATCACGTTTCTCCTATACCTGCTATGCACTCTAATGAGATACTAGCAGTAAAAACATATATGCCTACAGATTTATACAATATGTTACATTAAAATGTTTTAAGAACATGTAATATAGAAGCCATTATTTTGTATTACTTATTCAAAATTTTAAAAGTATGCTCTATTTCTTTATCGATCTTGTAGTGAAATCATATTCTTTTCTGTGCCATCGTCTGATTGTATCATCAGGTCTCATGCTGACAATTACATTTTTTCACCTGTTCCACCCTAGTACTCCCATGCACATGCAGAAGGAAGTCTAATTCTAATAAACTCCTCTATTCCCCCTTCAGTCCCTGGACCATAATAATTCTTCATCTTATTTCATAAAAAGCTTCTTGTTTCACTAAGACTTATCAGGTATGTGGCAGCACAACTGTTAAGCAATTGTGCTTAAAAATGTGTATCAATATACTCAGAGTACAAACCCAAATTGAGGTAATCCAGTTCTAGACACAGGGAGTGGCTGGAGCCATTCCCAAATTCATGATGGTTTTGAGTATTTTGTACGAGAAACACTGAAAATCCAAGTAGCTTCAGCTACAATAGATTAGCTTAACTGGTTTCATTTCAATCATCATTTCTAGCACTCTGAAAGGGTAGAAGCCTTCTTTTCAAATCCTTACCTTCAAAATAAATACCTCATTTAAACACAAAACGTGTCTTGTGACTTTTTCATCACTTTCATTGTTATTGACAGTTGAGAAGTTCCAGTGGTCTTTTATTTCTTCATAGGGAAAGTACCTGTCCTGAGAACTAATGCACTGAAAGCCATGTGCACCATAAGGTCTTACAGCCATCGCTTCTTTAGCAAACAGCACGCTCAGACAAGAAGTATCAAAAGAGAAATGAAAATTATTCCTGGAATTGCACCTCAGGGTAATCACAAAATAATCACCTTGTGTTTTCCTTATCTGTTCACAAAGAACATAGAATTCTACTAAGATAATGTTATATTAATAAACATAATCTACATCTGAAAGATGAAATAAGAAAGGCAATGCTGATGTCATTAGGTTTACAATGGCAAAGATAAATAACCAGTTTAATTATGGGAGAAAGGAACAAGTACACCATCTTAGTCTTAAAATATCTAAGGAGCAAGGCAGTGGGTAAACAGATACAAATGTAAGATGAAGCATCACATAATGAGTAACCCAGCAGCGCAGATAAAGTAGACTTAAGTATGATTAAGAAAAAAATAGAGGATTGAAGATAAACAGCGAAGAAAATCAACAAGTAGTCCAAAATGAAAACATCCAGTAAAATACTAGAAAAGCAATAGAAGTTCTTTAAAATGTAGGAAGCACGTTGGCAAGGAAGCAGCCAGACCACAAAGGATCTGAGAAGAAAGTGGCAGACGGTCTTGATATAGCATGGAACAAGTGAATTCATTGCCTCAGAGTTCAGTAATAAAGCCACAAAACAGTGATCAGGAATTCTTTTTTTTTTTTCTTTTTTAATTGAAGCATACAGTTAAAAAAAAAAAAAAAAAGAGAGAGGGAAGAACCCCGGTAATTAAATCATTTCTACGAAATTCCAAACCCAAGAGTTATAATAGCTGCTCATTTAAGGGAGTCCATAAAGGCTCTGATAAACCCTTTGGTGCAGACTGTCACGTGGAATAGTCTAAAATAATTAGCAAACCTCCATTCCTACAGCTTACCAGCTATGCACACCATCTCCTTAGTCATGAAAAATGGCAATTCTATGAAGTGTTTATGTGGTATATTGCATTATAGTAATCAGGAGAGAAATGGAGTAATAAAATTTATTTCTACTAATGAATTCTATAAAAAAACCCAAAAACAAAACCAAAAAAACCCACAACACACACCAACAAAGACCTCAGACTATTTTAAACCAAAAGCAGCTCTGAACATTGCTTTGGGTTTGCACAAAGAAGCCAGGCCAGTGTCATCTGCATGGTTCACTTCTCTCTCTGGGCAGAAAAGTAAAAGCTTAAGATTCAGCATGTGGCTGTGTCTGACACCGATTCACACTGAACTGAGCTCAGAAAACAAGATGATGAACAGGGAAAAGACAAAAGCCAGAAACACAAAGCATTTTTTAAAATAAAATAAAAGTTTTTAGTTAAAGATTGTACCAGCTCCCAAAGAACTGTGTTGTAAACTCAGCAAACTACTAAGTCTTTCAAAAGCACAGCATTCATCTAATAACTTCTTAAGTTCAGCTCTTCGAGATGTTTACAGAATGACAGCAATGAGTCTATGTTATCACATCATATACTGTCAGCACATAAGAGACATAAGTAAGACGGCTCCAAACTGCTTTCCAGCAGTGGTCAACAGTACATGCTGAAGAAAAGAACTTAAGAAAGAGGACAGAAGCCTTGTTTTAGGTTTTTTTGTTTGTGGGGGGGTTTTGTTTTTTTTGTTTGTTTGTTTGTTTTGTTTTGTTTTGTTTTTTACTAAACCATTCCAGCTTAGGGCAACCAGTATTTTATGGACTTCTTGAGTTAAAGGTTGTCCATCAGTATATTAATTAGCCACCTATGGACTCATCTTTCATAAATTTATCCAATCCCTTATTGAACTTCAGTGAAAAATAAAGATCAAGAGGTTAGTGATTTAATTTTCAGATCATGAGCATGGAATTATCTAAAAGCAAAAGGAAAATAACTATTCCCATTTCCATAATGATTCATAGCGGCATTTAACTGAAAATTACTTAATTCACATATCAAGGCAGCATTTTCATTTTTATATGTCAAAAATATTTGCATTAAAATTAGTCAGCTTAGACCCATCTCAAAAATAACGCCGTAGTAATATTTTTCAGGTGTAAAAAAATAAAACTCCATAAATATCCATAAATGTAACACTATTAAGATAAATACAAAACGAATGAATCTAGAACTACTAATTTACCAGCACATTTACAAAGTGCTAAATTACCATCTCACCACAAGATACGGGAAACGAGTGACAAAAATATGATTTTCCTGACAAAACTCAGTTTTTTCAGTATAATGAAAAATTACAATATAAACCAATCTTTTTTAATTACAGATTTTATTCTACTCTGCTCAGTGAGTTTAGGAGGACAAAATCCCCTCATTGTGCTTGCCTCAAAGGGCACCAAAACCCAAAACCCTGCTGTTGAAACAAAGTGAGGTATAAACTAGCAAATAAAAATGTTTACCCATGTTCTCCCTTAAAGTGTCCCCTTCCTGTGCCAAAGATTTACCAGTTAAAGTGGTTTTAAATACCGTCTTATCCTTACACCTAAGAATTAAAGAATTTACCTCAGATAACTTGCAAATTTTTTTCTGAAACATATAAAAATTTGTCCTGTAATCCTTTTGGCGAGGCTGTAGCATATAGCCCATGAGATGATAAATCTGGGAAGGGTGATGGGAAGATACACAAAATCTCTAAGTGCAGTCTAAGTGTGTTTTTCTGCAGCATAGCTTGCTTCTCCAATTCCAGCTTGTTTTTAAAACAAAGACTTACAGGTACAGAGCAGTTATCTCCTTTTTTCTTGCATACAATGTTTTTGTTGCATTTTTTCATTGCTCTGAAATGACCCATGAGGAATACAGGGCACAAGATTTTTCTGTAATGGGGTATTTCTGTAGTGCTTTGTGCTGCAATGGTTGCTGTAATTTAACCTTTATAATAATAAAAAAAAAGTGTCATCAATAAAACTTCAATTTATAGTATTAGCTTGGAACTGTTTATTCCTTCCTTTGAAACACCTTTTTTATTGTGATTTACGCAAAGAGTTTGTCCTCCTGGAGTACTTGCACAGCACTGCCAGAAGCAATCATCCAAGATATGCTGTGCTAGCTTGAAGGACAGAGGAATGTGTTTCATTCAAGAATACACAGGTATGGATAGTAAAATAAGTTATAAAGTGTTCTCTATAATTTATTGTTTGTTCCCTTCAGCATAGCTAATTTTAAAACATATACCAAAGTTAATGTGGCATAATTACATGGCATTGAAATCAAGATGCTACCTGAAATAAATGACTATGCTGTCATTTTTCCGATTGCTACAGCACCAAACACAACTCAGCAAGTGATGAAACACTTAAGACACAAGTTTGAATATGAGCTATGCGATATTCTTCCTTCCAAACTTAAAATACCACAAAACCAAAAATCACACTTCTGATTCCCCACCCCCAGGGATTTTTAACTTTGTATCATCTCAAAATAGAAAGCCATCTCAAGCACCCGTGCCACGCTCGCTACCTGCTCTTACAGGAGTGTGCCACAGTGCTGCTTTACAGAGCTGTGGTCCTCAGCTGTTACACAAATCCTAATTCTGCAACATAAATGTTTTAAGCTCCTTATGCCTGTGTACATGGAAAGAACTGCCTGGACATTTTCATGAAACCCCACATTCAGAGTTCATCTTTGAAAGTGATTTGAAAGCTGTTAACATTATTTTTAAGCACATTTTTATCAATGAGTAAAATCGATCAACAGCAAGGCTATGTTTTTAGCAAGGTTTTTTCCACCCCTCCTATCACCATTCAAGCTGGTTGATCTCCAGTGTCAAAGACTGAAGCACCTTCCGAATCTGAGCGTTATGAGATTCAGGCTTCAGTGGCTTTATGTTGGTCCCAGGATGTTGCCCCTCTGCCTAGTAAAAGCCTCCAATCTAACAATCGATCCGTGCTGTGTGCACCAGTTTGCCTTACTACCTCAAAAAGTGGAAGTTCCAAACCTGGTTTCTTTTTTTCTGAAGCTCTAGAGATTCAGATTACTAATTTGAAACATTTTTTATCAGACATCTACAGTTTGAGCTAAAGAGCCCAGTTTTCTGCATACATAACAAATCCATTGGAGGAGGAGATGCTCACCTGCAACAGTATGGAATGCAACAGCAAAACAGATTCAGCACAGTAACACACGCAACATCAGACCTGAAGCACCTCATTTACACACAAGTGATAAGACTATTTCCCTAAACAGCTGCGCAGTCACCACAGAGCTTAAAAACCAGCCAAATAGGAAGATGGTTCAGTATGGTTTTATAGCTATCATTGACACCCCCACAAGGAAACAGGAAAAAAAAAATAATCCATGTCCATCATAAATCCAACTCATTCCTGCCTCTTATCTCCTTTCTGCACTTTGCTGTTAAAAGTATTTTTCATCTCATGTAATGAACAAAATCTTAATTAATCTAAGGGACAGAAAGCCTCTCAAGTTTTTGTTTTGGGGTTTCTGGCCTGGATAAATCTTCAGCTTTATAATTCTCAGGCCTCACCCCGCACAGCCAAACAACCATTTGCCACAGTGCAGTGGAGGGAAAGGCAATAGAGAAAGGAGAGAGGAGCAAGAACCTGTGGAAGCTGGTAGGGAGACTTCTTTCTGAAGAGCCAGTGCCAACCTGCGAGCACATCAAAGTACAAGCTAACAAACAAAACTTGGGTCTTTTTCTTGGTATTCATTAAAAGTAAGATTAGTTTTAAACATTTGGAGTTCTAGGTACAGCATCAAGTCTGATGGTTTTTTTTACAGTTGTATTTCACACAGCTGTTAATAAACAGTTCAAAACAAGAAGGTTAACTAAATGCTTCGGTTAACTCACTCTCAACCCCCCAGCATTTCCAGGAAAAAAGGAAACTTCCCACCTCACTTTCAATCAGCTTTTGTCTCCCAAAAGTATCTCACCTAGCACTAGGCCAGTCACGATAAACCTGCACTCCTGATTTACTCAAGCAGCAATGGCGACTACCTGAAATTCAACGCTGTTGTGAAGAGTTTCTTTACAGACACACACCCCCACTGGAAGCTGCCTAGAAAGATTAGAGAGCCTGTGCACTTAAGAAGCCTGCCGCTAGAGTCCATTTCGTTTTCCAGTCTTAAAGAAACTGTTTGACTGGGGGAGGAAGGAGCATGATGGGTTTATTGTATAAATCTATAAAACATAGATGCATTCAAATAAGAAGATAAAAGTAACTATAGTGTTCAGGGAAAATGGGATGAGGCAGAATAACTTTTGAACCAGTAAGCGTTAAAAATCCAAAAGGTGAAAGAGAAAGTAACTGTGCTGACCAGCACTGTGTACATTTGGAATACATCAGCTGTTAAGAGATGATCTAACAAATGATCTAAGCTGGAAGTGTTTTAGATTAAGCAGGCATCTTCCTACCTAATTACACTGAAGTCAAATAAACTCAAGAAGGGTAGGAGTGAAGAGGATAAATGGGGTGTTTGCCCTCAGTTGTCTGTGTAGGAGGCTCTTCTCCCACGATGGTGCTCCAGCGGCAGTTTAGGCTAAGCTAACAAACCTGACCTAACACAATACCCACTGGAAGCTCTATCACAAAGAGCAGAGTTAGAAGTTAAAGTTCTTAAATAATACTAATGAATTCTCTTTACAGCTCTTTTCATTGAAATGCTTCTGTGTGCTTTAAGAGCTTCTATGGAGGAAGACTTGCAGCAGTATTAGGTGGATGCAAGACTTAACCAGCAAACAACTGCCAAACTGTTTTCTCACCAGTTTATTTCTAGCTCAGCACAGTAACCTGTTTGAAATCGGGACCTGATGTACCTCCTGCCCAACTCCAGGGTGAGGCAGGACAACTGGTTAAGCTGGGCATGTTGGGAGGCAAGCGACAAACTGCAAGCGGCTGCCCGAGGCAGTTACTCAAGGCACACCACCGCAAGCCAAGGAGCACGCTTCAAAAACTTTGCAGAGTCAGGGCTATACCATTTTGTTCATTTCTCAAAATGAAGAATCACACAGAGATGATAGTCTCCCTCCTACTCCAAATATTGATAAATGACTACTCATTAAATCCCTCCAGGAAAGCTATTATCAGGCTCCTCCTTACAAGGGCTTCTAGCGTTCCCTCATGCACCACAGGCACGACAGGAGTTTGGCACCATTCGTGCAACAAGAAAAGGAGGCAGCAGCTTGAAAACCTGCTCTGTACCAATGCAGGTTACGCCAAATTGAGCATTCTCTTTAAGAAGATACCTTTTCTCATTATCTAAGCATTAAATTGAAAGTATGTAAGCTTTTGGAAAATAGGATAATGTTACATGAGCAGCAAGTAAGCTACAGTGCATCTCCTCAAGAGAATATTTGAAGTTTTCAATTAATACTAAGTACCAGTAAACACTCTAAAAGTGAGCTGACTGAACTTTTTTCATTAATGTTTTCAATGACATAAAGTACCAGTATTTATAAAATCTGAGAATCATTTTTATCATTCCAAAAATAGACTTAATGATATGTATTTACAATATGAAATAATTGAAAATTGAACAGGTGACAGTTGTGTAAGTGGAATAAATTTTTTTAAATTTTTAAATTAAAGCAAGTTGCACAATCTGTTTTGCTAAAATAATTAAACTTAATGTAAAATACTAAAATATGCTAATACCCTAAAACAGTGATAAGAAAGGATACATGAGGCTAATTTATCCTACTTCATTCTTCCAAAACTACTTTACTGCTTTCTTCCTGCCGTGTAGAAAGCTATTTTACGTTATTGATGGCGAAGACTGAATGTTATGTACTTTCGCAATGAAATCTCATACAAGAATTATTCTGTGAAGTGGCTGGTTTGATTTTTCTCTCTGCCTGTATTTTCAGATAAGTGTTCCATATATGAAAGCGCTATCTTTAAATACTTTCCACTTCTTTTCTTAGCACTGAAGATGAAACCATCGTAATCATCTTCAGCAGCAAATGCTTTTAGGTTTTCTCTACAAATCTTTATTTTCCCCCCCTTTTTTCTTAAATTTGAACTTCCAAAAGAAATTAGCTAAATTTCCTAAGACTAGCTGTGGACTTTTTTTTTTCTCCAAACATACAAACATGCCAGAGTTTTAAAGACAGCTGAAATTCAAAGCATAGTTCAAGTTGCTTCATTTTTTGTAGATATTTATTTCAAGCTGCACCAAGACAATGAAAGCTCCAACTCTGCAGAGCCTTAAAAGCGTGCATTTAGGAAACAGTCATTCCTAGATACCACACGTACCAGATTATGTACAGAACTCCCTGGAAATCTTGACAAATGCATATCCCTGAATCTCCTAAACATGATCAACATGAACTACTGCTCCTTCCGCAAACAAGGCACCTAGCAAGTTCATTTTCTGAATTAAAGTTTTCCTTAATACATATTAGTACTCAAAGACTGAAAACAGAAAATTCATTCTCAGCAGAGAAAAAAAGGTTGATTTACAAAATTCTTTTGATCTAATTTAAGTCTTTGCAATGAAGGCATTCCTGAACTGTTAAAAACCAAATGATTAAGCAGCAGATGAAAGATCTCCCTAAAGTTTTTGCTGGTTTTCTTTTCATTCTGTGGAAGTTAAACACTGAGATACTCAACGAATGAGAAAAAGCAACTGAGTTTTTCAGGTTTTGCCTCCCTCCCCCACCATTTAAAGAATAGCTTTCTGCAGACTCAGCTAACCTGAATTTCAGAACATATAAGAGTTAGATAAAGATTTAATCAATGAACTTGGGCTCCCTGCTGATTCAGAGATGTCTACAGACAGAATCCCTTATTTCCATTAAACGTATCTCTTCCGTTACACAGGTAGTACAGGGATGAGATAAACTGATTGTAGCTTTTCCCTCCATTTCTTTTGTTCACCAGAAATGTGCCTGAGGACAGTCTGAGCACTCTCATTGAAGCTATCTGATGGGAATGAAGGCTAAGGATAAGAGAAGCCTATCTATGCTCCAATAAAAAAAAAAAAAAAAAAAACAAAAAAACAAAAAAAAAAACACACCACACCACAAACTTTTCAGACTTCATAACAGTATCTGTTTACAAATACACACATTTCTTGGGAAACTCAAATAAATAAAAAGCAAAGAAGCAATATAGGATCTCACTGATCTGCACTAGGGCAGGTTTGGCCAAGTCTTCATTTGTCAAAGATCCTAACTTCTACACGTTTGCCAAAAGCGACCTGTAAGTCAATGGCAATAAACAAGGAAAATATTTGCTGTGCCTTTAAATATTCTTCAAACTGCCTATCAAGGTGATGTATTATGCTACTGAATACTCCACTGGCTGCCAGTGGATTACTAACCATCTTTTCATTTTCCAGCATACTCTAATTTGCCAAAAAGTAAATAAAGCTCTTAATACCTTCAGAACAGGAATACATCACCTACATATGAAGGAGACCAGCAGAACTGTGAGCAAAATTCAAATGATAGCAAAAGTAACTAGCAACAATTACAGTTAAAATCCTAAATGTGAATACAAAAATATTGCTGAAAACCTTTAATTTGTTGGCAGTAATTAACACAATTGTAGCCATCTCTCCTTTATTCATTATGTCTTTATTCTGTCGTTTAAAACTATTTATAGTGACACTGGGTTGGTTCACCATAATTTCCTTCCACCCACAACCATTTATAATTTTTTCCTCCAGTAATTTTATAAACTTAATGTTATTTTTTTTATTTCCATCTGCTGACAAAAAAACCAACCTGGCTTACTATAAAAAAGAATCAGGGGTCAGAATAGTACCCGTTGAGCAGTACAATTTTAAACAGTGCATGTTGATATTCATTTTCATTCCTTCTAATTCTGCAGATGCAAATCAGCTCAATGAAGGAACAGTGTGGATAGGGAAAACATGTTTATTATACATTTAAAAATACCGAGCCTAGCAAAGTAATAAGTTTTGATGCTTAAGACCTTTCTATCTTCTATTATATTATATTCATATGAAATGTGAATGATTATTTGCTTCTCAAGAATACCATTCCCACTCTAGCCTTGATCAAAGTGATAGAAAATCAGAATAAAAATACAGTGCAATAAAATACACAGGGGGCATTAAAGACAGTGTACATTTAAAACAGTGTCAAAAAAAAAAAAAAGAGCTCAAAATTCACGTGGAATATTCTTCACTTGCCTCAATTTTTCTTTAGGCACTGAAGGAAGCCCCTATTTTCCACTCTCAAGTTAACAAAGAGCAATCCAAATACTAAACCGTACCATGCAAACATGTTCTGTCCTCAGTAAGTGCTCTTAATTGGCATAACGACACAGCAGTGAAACCTCAACTTCTCTAATTTAATAGGTTTTACAAAAATTCTCCAGTATGCAGGAATGTAAACTAGAGATTGCATTCCAGCAATTCTTAATTCACAGCTTATATATGAAGAAATGAAAGGTAGAAAATTATGCAGATGGCTGCTATTTTAAAATCCCATTTAAAACAGTAGTGGAAGGAATATCAGACAGATTATTTTATATATAGTGATGTCTGCACCAGAGGCCTCTGGCTGCACAAAAACATAATACACAATGGATCTAGGAGACTGGCAACGTTTTGTAGTATGTTACATTTTGATATATTTGATCTTTGATATAAAAGTAAGATAATGATACTGCTGGAAAGTGTTCTGAGCTGCAAGACGTGCAAAAGATCCAAAGCATTGCAGGTCCTGTGAACATCTAGACCACCATATGGTTACCCTTGATGAGCTAATAACCTACTTAGCCCTGCAGATTAGTACTTCCACTGAGAGTTAAATGCTCCTTCGATATATAATTGCTAAATACAATATATTCACTCAACCCAGACTTCTTTTAAATTTAACAGAGTAAAAATGTTGTTTTATCTAATTCAACAGATACACCCCCCTACATTCAGAACTATACCTGCCTTGGTACAGATACGCACACAGAAACCCAAAAACCAGCTCAATGGAACTGAGAACATAGATCCAAGCCTACCGAACGGAAAGGTGCATTTCTTTGGTTTTTTGATTGTTTTGTTTTTAAACCTTCATCAGGTTCCCATTTTCCATATAGCATCACAATATTTTTTGTCTCTACCCCTCATCCTTTAAATAAACCTCCATAATTTATCCAGGTCCCTTCTCTATCACCCCCACTGCCCTTTCAATGCACAGTGTTCTCCAGTCCTTTCTCATGACTGAGTTTTCTCCGCCTTTTCTCAGTAAGGATACAGACCCTTCCCTGCAACCATTCCCTGATTCTGATGAGCCTTGTAGGAATTTAATCACTGGCAAAAGTAACAGTAGGTTCAAATGTAAATGGGGGGGGGGGGGGGGGGGGGAGGAAAGCAGTCAATAACCTCAGCCAAAGAACATGACAAAAATTATCCACCCTAACAAGCAGCCCCCAAAAGACCATACAAAAATTTCCTTATCAATGAGAACATGTGAAATAATGACACCTTTCTAAAACCTGAGTTTTATTTAGTTTGTCTGTTGTGATTACACTTTTGTATGAGTTCAGTGACATTAACTGGAAGTAGCAGTCTTAAAGTGAATGACTGAAATAACTCAAGCTCAGCCAGCAACTCAGTCCCACCCAGCCGCTCACTCCCCCCCAAGTGGGATGGGGGAGAGATTCAGAAGGGTAAAAGTGAGAAAACTTGTGGGTTGAAATAAAGACAGCTTAATAGGGAAAGCAAAAGACACGCACGCAAGCAAAGCAAAACAGGGAATTCATTCACTGCTTCCCACCGGCAGGCAGGCATTCAGCCATCCCCAGGAAAGCAGGGCTCCATCACACATAACACTATAACTCAGAACATCTGCCCCCCTTCCTCCTTCTTCCCCCCACTTTTACATGCTGACATGACGTCATACAGTGTGGGATATCCCTGGGGTCAGCTGTCCCGGCTGTGCCCCCTCCCAGCTCCTTGTGCTCCCCCCAGCCTCCTTGCTGGTGGGGTGGGGTGAGGAGCAGCAAAGGCCTTGGCTCTGTGTCAGCCCTGCTCAGCAGCAACGAAACCATCCCTGGGTTATCAACACTGTTTCCACCAGAAATCCAAAACCTAGCCCCATGCTAGCCACTGTGAAGAAAATTAACTCTATCCCAGCCCAAACCAGCACAGAACTGTATTTAACAGTGGGTAAGAAATCAGTCTACTTAAGCATCTACTTTCAAAAATCCAGTTTTAAATGCCACTCTCAACCAACCAGAAAACAAAAACTACCTTCTGTATCAGTGTGTCTGATCAAATGGGGAAGAATTTAACAGGAAGTTACACACCAAAAATTAGTTAAATGCCAAATACAGCCAAGAAAACAGTAAAGTACTTGTTTGTAAATACTACAACATTCACTATGAATTCTTTACTAAGCTTTCATAAATAAGTCTATTCAAAGCTCTGCAAAATATTCTTATGGAGAAAGAAACTTCCTCTTTTTAGGACCTTTCACTCTCAGCTTTGGATTACTTGCCATGATCTCTGTGTTCATCCAACCAAGTTCATTTTGCACTCACCACCATATTCCTTTATTTTAATTAAAAAATAATTTATTGATTGGGACAGCAATTTACCAGTATTTGTTTGGAAATATGTGGATGCAGTACATTAGTTTAGTACTTTGATTACATATATTTGTACATATATATGCAAAAAATCAATAGCAAATTGCATCTGTTGATATCACATATATAAACCTCAATGTGTGTGTGTTAAGATACATACCTATACACATATACATCCACACACTAAAATGTGGAAACACAGACGTATATAAATAAGCACAAACATTTCAAACAGATACATTACACTTTTTTAACTGTGTATAAACAACATCATCTTAATAGTATCTGAAAGCATTTTGAAGACTGGTGTAAAAATCATCGGTGGAAAAAAAATCCATTTCTCTTCATTGCAAATGTTTGTTAAATGTAAATGCTGATATTCCACTCCTTGGAAGAACGTTTGGCTGCATGTGGAATTTCATGATAAAAAGCTTTAAAGTCCCAGGTTTCTCTAGATAAACCCCACTGGCTTACTGACGCGTGAAAGTACTGGAATTGAATTACTGTACAACAGCAATTACTTTTCACAGTACAGTTATAATGAGAATCAGCTTCACAATGTACACCAGGTAGCTACAGTAGGAAAAGTTAATAAAAAGAAATCTCTCTTATTTGCATTTTCCACTGCAGCAATGGTAGTTGCCTTAAAGAAAAATAATCCTTAACACTTGATTTGCCATCTTACAAATAAATCAATGATCATGTTTGCAGGATTCTCTTTGCTTGCAAAGAAGGACTAATGGAAACAGAAGTTTAACTGCATGAGTAGTTTTAATAATGGGGTTTTGAATATTCCCAAATAACTTATCTTTCATTTTGCTTTTTCACTTCTCACTGTCTTCCTTTCCTCTTGCACCATTAACTAGGAAAAGTAAAAGCACTGAATACATACTTTTAATTCCACCTCTTTTTCACCATCAAGTTTGTTGCAGTAGTCAAGTTGCATTAAGTCATCGTGCTCTATTCTCTTTTACAAGTGAGTGGAGTCAGTAAAGTATCATTAAACCTTCTAAAAAGTTTTTAACAAAAGGAAGAAAATCACAGCTAAGTTTAAATTAAGACTGATCAAGCACATTTTCTATGAGTGAAATCACTAAAAGTCCAGGAAAAGCAACTGAAGCAATACCACAAGTGACAGCAGACTACAGAAGGCTCTCAAAGGGATTATTTGGGTTTGGCTGTAAAACTAAACCCAGTGCTGAACAGCACAGGAAACACTTCCACTTATCCCACCTTATGGGCAGTAAGTTTTCTCCCAACTCGAATGTCATAGTCTTAAAGGTAAATGGATACATCTACATTTGTCACAGCTCACAGCAACATTTCATCAAAGCCACTCTTCAGTGGTTTTAACTTAAATCACGTCACAAATATTTCAAAATAAAATCTGAAGTTGCCTCTCAAATTTGATCAAGTAGGGCAGTATTAGGAAGGAAATGGTTAACACGAATATCCTGAACTGACATAAATCTAAAGTAAATAATGAACACGGGGGGGGAGGGGAGGGGGGGAAGTTGCTTGCAAGGGTTTCCATCAGTAAGTAGATGACAAAAGGTTATATAATTGGTTTAGCACTTTCAGTTTTCCATTTATTTTATGTATCTGACAGCACAAAAATAGGACATTCTGTGATAGGATAATTGCATACTGAAGGGTAATTCAAACAGGGGATGAATATGATAAAAATCACACCGAACCAACTAATCACTATGAAAAGCGATGAGACAGAAAGATAAAAATTCAACAAGAATATAAAAGGGGAGGAGGGAGAAGAGGGTTCAAATGTGATTAGTAGCTTCGAACAAGTTAATGTGTTTGAAAGCGTAAAGCAAAACAAAAAAAGTGAAGGCCTTTCCAAGCCATCCTATTTCTAATTTTCCAGGTCTTTCTTCTTGGCCTTTTCTACAAATTAAACATTTTATATACTGTGGCTTTCTGAATAGTTGTCACAGATTACCACATCTCCTAGAACCTGAAAAGTATGTTGATTAAAATGTTTTAGATAAAAAGTATTTTAAATTAAACCATTGATTTTGATGTCTACTTGAAGCTAATTCAGTGAGCACTATAGGGTAACAATTTGGGTAGCATTGGAATATGTTTTCTGAGCACTCGGATTTGAACACTTGGGGTGGTTGTCCCATTATTTCTAGGGCTGAGATACTTTGTAAGGTACTCTTCGTTTAGTACTTACGCCAATATTACCACCTGCATGTCTATATTACTCTGAATTCTAGGTTTCAGTGCTCTTCGTACAAGTTTCCATCAAAAGCTTATGCCAAAGTTCTATTATTTTAGAGGCAAGGTGATACAGTATTACTTTGACTCAAGATGGAGCAGATGAGCTTTGTAACTCCTAGCTCACCTCTCCAGATACGAGAAGAAAAGTAGCTGTGATGTACCAAAGCTGGAACTCATGCAAAACCTGCACTGTACCAAAGGAGTTTGTACTTATCAGGACATAAAATACTAAGCACTACTTACTACCAGAACATAAAAGGTCACCCGCTACAACTCTAGCATCCAAGATGGACCAAATTATGTAATTATGAAAAAAAAAAAAAAAAACACAAAACCAAAAACCAAACTCAAAAGCTTTATTGGAAGCTACACTAAACAGATGATTCTTTAAAAGAAGTGACCCTGTCCAAACCAAGCTTCTAGCTTCTTTTTCAAAGATGGAAACCTTCCAAAGAAGGCTCTGGATTTCAGTCAGTTTTCCCAGCACTAAAACCCTTTCACTCAATACTATACACACAGTTCACAGAATTTGGGCTTGTTTTCATACAGAGTATGGCGGCCTATATTGGTTCTACATTTTTTTCCTCCTTAGAGAAAACCAACATCTGTTCTAAACCCTCACAAATGTTAGAAAACATTCACTACAAAGCTCTAATTGAGACACAAACGGCTCTTCCCCAAGAGCACTCCACAGCAACGGAACAGAACTCCACTTCCCTTGCGTGCAGCTTGCTGGTCACTTCTCACTCCAAATGAGTGCTGCTTCAAGAATGGTTATTTCACATTGTTATGATCTCAGGGCAACAGTTTTTCCTGCTAAGGAACAAGGAAAACACCATCACCACCCCAAAGTCAATATTTTGCAGGGTCCTTAGAAGCTGTTGCACACATCTTAAAGTGTAGTTTTTCTCTGAAAAACAGACTAAAAATAGCATTGCGGGGTTCCATGTTTATTGTCTTTCTTTGCTTTCCTGCCAAGTGTGCTCAGTTTACAAGCTGAAATGTGTTTTACTTTGCTGCCAGCCCAGAAAATTCAGCCTCTAAACCATAGCCAAATTCCTTCCTCCCTTTTGCACTGTAGCAAAAAATAAAAGGCTTAAAGCAGTTACACAAATGGAATCCCCATCCTTGAGTGATGCCTTAAGCTCCACACTTGAGACACAAAGACCTTCAACCCAACTGAGCAGACAAACCTGGCTGAAACAGAGTAGCTGGTGGTAAATGGCATCACCACAACGTCCTAATGTCCTGTTAGTCTGTTGATATAGGTGATGTAACAGGAACTAGGTGTTACAGGCAGACACCTACATTTCTAGCAAGGAATAATGCAAAATAAAAACTAACATCAGGAAGACTTGTTATTCTTTAGGCATGCATGTTACAATGAACAATTCAACATAGTAAAACACAGAAGCCAGAACTTTTTTTTTTTATAGTAAATCTTATAGGATGCCAAAGCTACTACAAAAGAAGGATCAGAATGGAGATAAAAAAAAAAACAAAACACCCAAAACCTACAGATGTACAGAAAGTTCAAGGTAGCTACTTAATCATCATTAATAAGTTGCCTTTAGAGTGATGTAGTAGTTAACCACAATTAGAGGAATTTTCTGCATCATATTCTAAATTTGAACTGAAGGACAATTATTGAAGATTCCCTCCAATACTATTTTTATAATAGTGAGCAGTGAAAATAAGTTACTTTGGTTTGATATTTTGACATCTAACATTTTAATGCACAACGATATGCAGTGACGTTTTACTGAAAACAAGTGACACCTTACAAACTCACATGGGAAACTGGTAGTCCAAACCTAGTTACACTCTCTTGCATTTACCTATTGATGATATAAATAAGTTACATCTATTCTCTTGAACACTGATCCTAAAATACTTCTGAATGCTTTAGCACTTCCACTTCAGCACCTTCAATCACTAGTACACCCTTCAGAGCAGAGCCTAAATTATATACTTATTTTTAAATCATAGAATGAAATAGCAGATTGATCTGCTGCTTACCCGTACAGCTTCAGACTTCTTATGAAACATTTCTTCCATATTCTTTGCTAATTTTTTCACAAGCTGAAGGCCATCAATTTCTTCTATTGCAACATCCTTCTCATATTCTTTGTACTTCTGGAAGAAAAAAAAAAAATAAAAAAGAATTAGGGAAAGTTATTCACAGTGAACCAGCTGAAATTTTGACAACTAATTATTAGTTTCATATTACACTTCTGCTGACATTCTTCATTTATTTGATGTTTATTTCCGTTACAGAAGGCCGTTTGGTGCCAAGATGCTGTCACAGGGATAGAACAACTGGGTTAGAACCAGAACTCTGTTAAGAAAATATAATAGAAATATTTATCTCATACACTGTAGGAATACTATAATCCCCCTTCACAACGTTTAAACTACCCCTCCCCACAACTGAACAACAGCCAAAAAAAATAGTAAAAAAATCCTCGTGTTCCATCCAAAAATCATTTAAAACCAGTGACATGCTTGGCAATCCACTGCACCTCAGCAACCTAGGATCATCCTCTTCCTCCTCAGCTGAACTCGTAGATGTCTTTTTCATGAGCTTTATAAAATACTTACATTATGAATACTTATACTACAAGCTTATCTAGATATTCTTAGCTTTCCATGCAAAGAAAGACCTAAACCACATAAACATAAGTCTATTCAAATGCAAGCCTAAAAGTATCCCCTATACAACATGGATGAGCATTATCTTTTGAATAACTCTGACTAAGCACTAAAAATTTATTCACAACAATTTTTATTCTCTATTCTCTGCATAGCAACATAATTGTACCTCCATGATACTGCAAGAAAGAAGAAAAGCAAACCAAATTTGTTATAATTATCAATACTATATATTACAATTTGACACTCAGTGCAACCCACTGCACAATATTTAAGTCATTAAAATGAGATGGCATTATTAAAAAGATTTATCAATAAAACTTTCCTATAGAATTACAATTGTTGCTAAACCTTATATAACTTCAGACAGAAAAGAAAGAATAACAGCATCAAAAACAGTGGCTCAAAGCACCTGGATGAACACAAAAATGATAAAAGAGTGCATAACTGAGGACCAGTCATGTCCTGGCTGGTGATGGAAGGACGGACTTTATTATAAGCGAATGTCTGCACATATTGTACCCATTTATTTGACAAAACTAATTTCCAAGGCAAAATAACACTTTGAATTTGCTTTAATCTTTATACTTCTCTGTAAAAACTAGAGCAAGTGTTTTGATAGGCAAATAATATTTGATAAAACATTATTTGCAATTTCATAAGAAAGTTAAAATATACAAGTTACCAGTAAATAGGTAGGACACTAGTTTTTATATGTTCTGTAATTTTCCCATTTCAGTAATAATTTCATTTTTTTTCCACACTATTTCCAGTTATGAGGCTCTATTCTAGCTGAGATTTCAATATTAGTCCAAGTAATTGAAGAAATCTAAGTAGACCACCTGTATACTGCTCTCTGGAGGCAGGAGGGGAGATTTGTTTTTTCCTGTTCTTGGTCTGCATTTAAATGTCACAAGCAGAATTCTGATTGCAACTCTGCAGGTCCATTTGTGCCATTACTAAAGTCACTACTCTCCACTCTGAAACAATTAATTTAAGGATAGCACAGTGATTTGTCTAAGCTAGAAAAATATTGGGTTTTCATTTACTAGAGAAAATACAAGAATACAGAGAGGTTATTGGAACAAATACTAACTGTGACAAAATGTAGTAAATTAAAAGTAAATTGAAAACATTCCTTGTTAATTAATGATGTCAAAGTCTGTTCACATCCCACAAGATTTGAAGCTCTGGAGAATTTAAAACAAATGAAACAAAATGCAGTGTCGTGATCAACCATTGCATTTATTATGTCAAGAGATCAAGTACAATTTTGAATCACTTATTTCAAGCTGCACAGATCATGTCCAACATATCAAGTTCTGATAAAAATGGTTTCCTTCAGACGTGACCTTTGAGTTCTTAGAAAGTATTCTAAAATGCATCACTTCAAGAGACTGTTTTCAGGCCATCAAATTTATTGATTTAAGCTTTGTCATCAAGTGAAGAAAATCAGGAGATTATTCACTGCATTTGTCTGAAAACTGAACGGTACAGCTGAAGTCAACAAATTTTCTAGGCACAGAGAATCACAGCATATACTCTTATTACGCTATTGTGAGAACTTATTAAAAAACCACCCTTCTCAATTTTGAGCAACTGGTGCTTTTGAAAATTATTAATAAATTGCACTCAAAATAGATGGGAATAAACAGATAATTTATGATTTTATAATTATGCTAGTTCATAATACATGAATTAATTTTTTCCTAATTTAAATGCCAAAGCTCCAACATAAAAAAAATGGAGGAAATAGAAAATATTATTTAAGTTCTATTTGAAAACATCGCATCTTGCATGGTGCATATCTAGTCAATCATTAGAAACCTTTAAGAATATTTGCAACAAACTAGGAGCATTTACTTGATCTGCAAGGCCTTGGCAACAAGAGGTTTACATATAAGAGGTTTACATCTAAGAGGTTTACATCTTATTTATTTTACATTCAGTATTTCATTGCCATAAAAATATTTCTATTATTTTTTCAGCCATCAGTGGAAGGTTCCAAAACAGGAGAAGTTATGTGGCTGGAAAAAACACCAGCTGGTTTTAGTTTTTTGTATCCTTGTGCTCCAGTGATTGTGTCTGGAGGGAAGAGGTGCCAGTTTAATCCGTGCGTGTCTGTGCACTTCCTGTCATTACTCAATGTGCGTGAGGCTGGGAATTTAGATTCAATCTAGAAAGCGGCTGATTTTATAATTACTATCAATGCAAGAAACCTGAATCACAGCAGATAGTGAGAAAACAAAAACACTATTAACTGTAACAAAGGGCCTCATTAATAATGGATTATCTTCCTTTCACTGCAGAGGCTGCCTGACCTCCAGGCTCTCATCATTTCCCCACCACCAGATTTTACATACTAAATTTGTTTTTAATTTAAATAAATTAGCTAAACCAGCAAAGACATAGTTACTTCGAAATAAATTCAAAGGAGTTTTTAAATGAAATTATTTATTTTCTTTTAATCTTGAGAAAACAGCAGTGTGCCACTACGGCTCCAATTAAGCAAAATGCTATCACAGACAGTGGTGAAAAAACCCTAGCTTCTGGGCCAGGCGGTCCTTTCTATTCCAGACTGCTAAATGCCTTGTAGTACTGCTACTCTGAATGCCTCTTCCAAGCAATGCCTTAGTCATTTGCTTCCATTGTAAAAGATATGAAGTTGATGATAAAGGTTTTGCTTTTTAAAAAAAAAAAACAAAAAAAAAAAACACACACACACAAAAGTCTTGATTTTTTTCCAGTATTTTATAATTTTATTCCAGTAAGAGATACTGAATAATTCTCATCAGTATTTGTAACATACCCAGGAATACATTTGTACTGTTATTTTAATCTCCTTTTAAGGAGAGAAAATAGCCTTAACTTTGCTATAAATAATTGACTTGCATAATAAAAGGGTATGAAAAGGTAGAGTCACAGTTGGACATTTCTTTAGATAAGTGGATTTCTAATTGCATAGAAGATCGAGTAGATACAACTTCTGATTTGCTAAAAAAAATTTCTGTAAATATACAAAGATAAAAGTACTTGAAATTCTGATTCTTTCTGCTTACAAAAATCAGCATTTAGTAAGAAATTCTCCAGAGAGACAAGAACATTTATCATTTAAGACAGCACACAAAAAATACATTATTTCTTCAGTATCTGTTTTGCCAGATCATTTCACATAAGCACCAGGGAGAGAGAGACAGTACTTCACTGTCAGAACTTTTAACACTGTTCACGGATTTAGGCATTGGGCTTTTTTCTTGCAGGGTAAGTGATCGTGATCGTCTAGAAAAACATATCAGAAAGTAATCTATACAAAACTCAGGTCTGAAGCGTTTAATGCAATCCAAGTATTTGGCACTGAAACAACAACACACAAAAAAAACCCCCCACCAAACCACCACCAAAAAAACCAAACAACCAACCAAAACCCCAACAAATAAAAATAAGAAAACAAAAAACCTCCAACCAAAAAAACCACAAAATTAAAAAGCAAACAAATAAAACCGCTACACCAAAACCCATGCAGCTTGAGTGACCAAGCTAGGAAAAGAAATACCCTCTTGAAGCAAGACAACTTCAGGAAGATGCCATACATCAGCTCCAGTTGAATTTTTACTCTTTGTTTTTTCTCCAAAGGGAACCCAAAGAGAACCACAATCTTTGCGTTCCTATTTCTATATACTTCTATCAACTCTTACCAAAATCAAGATAACTGTCTTTATGCCATATGTAAAAATATTTGAAGTTACTTACAAATGTGTAAACAGTCCTTAGTCATCAGTCATTCAAGAAGTCTGTGGGTGCAGATCAATACAACCATTTATGATGAAAATTCTTCCCACTCCCCAGGATTTTCAGAGCCAGTAAATATCACTACCATCCTGATTAAAGAAATTTACTCACTCAACAGGAATATTGTAACAATCCTTTAGAAGTAATATCCATTCAATCTATCCATTGTTTCCACGAAAATAAAGTGTTTACTCCATGCCATTTGCAAAAAAATCCAACCAAAAAACCCTACACCCCAAACACTTTCAGATGTTCAAGTCTCAACAATGCCAATGTAAACTGAGATTACAAAAACATACACTTTTGATTAAATCATCGACTTTTTATTTCCATTAATATCTGTTGCCCAGTAGAAAGGCATTGCTTGAAATGTTTAAACTTGCTTCAGACACTGCAAGCCCTAAGTGACTCCCTTTGGCATGGAAGTGCTGGTTTGTAGTGCCACATGAGTTAATTGGCTTATCAGAACTATTTTAATTCTATATTTGAGATGTCCTGACAATCAAATGTAATCAACAAATGAGTCTGCAAAAATCTTTCAGCTAACACAACTTGCAGCTCTTAATGTGGTGTGGTTTTTTTTTTAGTTACAGAATCAAAAGCTGTATCAGTCTTAAACAGAGTTCTGTCTCAGTTAATTCTTAAGCTGCCTGGATTTCTTAGCTAATGTTGACTTTCCTACCCAAAGTAACCTTGGATTCTTAGGTCAAGCACTTCTAGTGTAGGGATCAGAAGGTGGATAACATACTACATTTTTATGAATCAAAAAATAAAGCTCACATTAATTTTTTTAAGTTCTTCTCATTGTGTAATATTTTTTTATTTATATGTTATAAACACCACTGCACAAAACTTAAAACAAAAGGCATTCATTCAGGGTGCTTTAAGAACATTTACTGCTTTTTATACTTTGTGGGGTTTGGGTGGGGTTTGGTTTGTTGTTTTGTGGTTTTTTTTTTTTTTAATTATAAACCCCCAAGCCCACAGTTTATGTAGAGCAAACTGACAACGTAGTCACATTAGGTGTTGACTTACACCATTAACAGTTCTGTTGAAATTAAAAGAACTATGCACAGTGTAAGGCTTTCCACTATTATTAAAATATGGCTCTGAGCTTTTGAATCAGAACTAAGAATATAAATTGCTCTTGATGTGGAAAAAATCTATCGCAGCATTTTATAAGACAATAGTATTTTAAAGCAATATCTGTGTTCAAATTGATGGGACACAAACTGTGAAAGTTCAAACCTTATGTGGCTGGAGCTCTTGTGGTGCCCTAGCACACCAGCACAAATCCCTTCTGCATGTGAGAGATGGTAGAGCAATTCACAGCAGAAGATTTGAAAATATACAGCACAGCCACTAATAGCTTCATCAGAAGTGAGGGGTCACTAATTACATATGCACTGTTGGAATAAACCTGAATTTGTAGCCAAATAAAAAGCAGTCTCCAGAATTACATGTGCACGTGAGTGGGAATCTGAGCTTTTCACACTGAGTAGAAGGGTACTCAGATGGCACTACCACAGCAGATATATCAAATACAGATGGTGCACTCCTCTGATAGACTCATCTGTGAATGTCTCTTTAGTAAAAGTTCCCATTATCACACTGACCCTATGGTGGTGTGGGTTGTTTTTAAACGAGAGTGCCAGGGTTATGTTGTTAGTACCTGGTCCTCCTTGCTCAAAAATGTATTCAGTGCAGCAACTTCAAAGGCCCTAACAAAATAAACAATATTAAGAGTTGTTTTTATTTTGTTGACAAAGGCTAGTGAGCAAAATAATTTAGTTCAGAGCTGGTACAGAATTTTTCATCCACACAGCTCCAAAGACTTTATAAAGAGTATCTATGCTAATCTCTATTCTGTACACAAGGATATTGAGAAATTCAGTGACATGCCCAATGTCACACAACAGTTTTTGCCTATAAAGAGAACAAGGTCTCTTGGTTACTATTCCAGTGCCCTGTCCAATAGACCACAGCTAACTTTAAGTTCAGCTTGATCTGTATGGAAAGATGAGTCACAACGGCATATTTCTTCCCACCTTGACATTAGAGAACTCCTTGATAATTGGGAGTTTGTGTTACACCACATTACACACTCCTATTAACCTTTCCTGAACCTCTTTGTGTTGATGAAATCCATCAGTAATGACCAGTGTGATGGCACACTCATTTTCTTTTCCGCTGAGAAATTTTAATTCACTTCATCAAATGACTCCAAGGAGCCATACATTAGCCTGTCACGTTTGACTCTTGCCACACACTGGTGTCTGAGGAACTCATGCTGCCTCAAATTCCCATTTAGTTACTTCACAAAATACACTTTGAAACGCAAAATATTGAAATATTTGTTGCATACTATTTTGCCATGATTAGCTACTCAAAGGCGTACCTGGTATATTATAGTGAAAGATCGGCTACCCTGGGAAATTTGTTATCATCAGCAGACTTGACAAGGATAGTTACCGCTTTCTTTGCAAAATAATTTACACACAATGTAGGTATCTTACAGTCATTGCAAGGGCACTGTTATCCCCAGGATATTTAATCTTTACGAAGGTATTTACTTCTGACCGATTTTACCTCATTGCTACATGCAAGTGCTAAAAGGCCCAAATCAATTAAAGCATTAAGCTGAACGGTAATCAAAAAACAAACCCAATTCCTCATTTAGCAATATTCCTCTGCCCTGTCTGTGAAACATGTCCACACAAGATATCTCTTCAAATCTTTGCACAACTAGATGACATATAGGTATACCATGTAAATAGCAATAACAGGAAGATTCTTGAATATGTACCTGGTTAAAACAGCTGAGCTAGTGTGTAAAGATGCAAGCTACTCTACAATATAGAGTATTTCTCATCACAAAACTTAACAGCAGCAGTCACATTGGTGATGCATAAATTATGATATTCTCTAATAAATAAAAAGATAAGGAAAACCACTCCATGAGTTTCAAATGCTTGCCTTCTAAGACTAATTCAGTGTTGCAATTTTTTCTTGAAGTAGATAATAAGCCTCCGCCTAAACAATGGCCACCAAAAATGGGTGATCCAAGTAACAATCTAGTTAGGACATCTAATTCTAAGCAACTGACCAGAGGTCAGGAATACACTCCCATCTTTCCTTTAACAGAGTTGCTTTGGGTCAGGCCTAATCAGTAACGAAAAACATTTGAGAAGGTTTGCCTTGCTGCTGCCTCCAGCATTCAGTGGCAAAGGCCGAGGGGTCTTTGGACTCTTTTGCAAAAGAGCACCAGCTCACCATCTTCCCTGACTATAAACTCAATCACAGTGAAAATGGTTGAAAAAGAAGTTACTGTCTTGTAAATTCTTTTAGGCATCCAAAACATCTTCACAGGCAGGCATCGGTGTTTTAAGAGCCAGTTAACCGAGACTATTGAAAACTGCTTTAGAAATATATTTTACAGAAGCTATTTGTGTAATTATACATACCTTTGCTTCTATTTTAGAAGAGAACATAAATCCCTCATTTAAAGCAAAAAAGAACATTCCAGAACTACCCTGGAGACTCCTTTTTCCATAAAGACATACTTGACGCTCTTGAAAACTCACTACAGTATTTCACAAGAACTGCTTTAAACAATGAACAAAAAACCCACAGGTATAAATCTGCAGAATCACAATATGATCCAGAGGGCATGTTCAACCAAGGCAAAGCCATTGCTATATTTTCAGGTGAAAGCAAGTATATTTGAAGCATGTACATCTAATCTGCTCCTCACAAAAGCCTGAAGAAATGTGAGAATGCAGTCCTTTCATCTGGGATAGTTATTCTGAGTCACTGAAGATTCAGAAGTAGGGAACCTGACAACTTACTATTTTCACCAATTTCTCAGCTGGGATGAGATACTACAACATTTTCTTTTGTACAAACTGCATTGGTCTTCTCTCAAAGCCTTTATGGCTACTGGAAACAAGGACAGCCAATAGAGACAGTTTGCTTTGTGCCGTAAGGTCACAGGATACATCCACAAACTAATTCTTTCAATCAGACTTTCTTTATAATGTTTTTTCTCATTACACTTCTTTTTGTCACTGTGTCTCTCTGCCTCCTTGTTGTTCCTTTTCTGCAGACCTATGTCTGCCTTGCACCCAGCTCTTGTTCTGGGTTGCAGTATCTGTACATACTTTTATTAGACAATGCTTACTTTCCATCCCAGAAAAACTAGAGAATTGTCTCCTCACCTTCCATGGTTGCCCCTAAATGAGCAATAAAATAAAATGAACAACAAAGAAAACTAGAGACAAAGTGGAGTATAGACACAAAAACTGAAGTACATTCTGAAGACAAACCATTGCTTAACAATACCCATGCTTGTGACAAGATTTAAAAGCACTGCTCATTTGGAATAGCTAATGGTTATTGTTCCTTAGAAAAAGAAACATGTAATCTCATCTCCTTGGGACACAAACTGTTTGCAATTTGCAACATTCTTTATAACTAATATTCATCCGCTTGGATAATGCTTCTAAACCTTGACCCTTTGCGTTGTGCAGCACCTTCAACATTAACTTTTAAATGGGCTTTATTTCATTGTTTGTCACTATGAAGGCCATGGCATTGCTCCCTGCTGCTATATCTCATCATTGCACTTTTCTGTATCCACCTGATAAAAGTATTTCTACTGATTCAGGGTTTTAGACAAGTATCAGAACACTATGTATCTAAGTGGACTTGTAATAACAAGAAAAAGCGTAACATCTGAATATCTGAACTCAAGCACCTAAATTTAGGCTTCCAATTCTTCAGTTCATCACTGAACATGAAATATGATTTTATTTTCAAAAATCTAAACTCCCCTCAGTCACATCAAAGCCAGCAATGTCAGTATGTTCTCAGCATCTCTGAAAATCAGACCACCTGACATGGTCTGTATGCAGATGTCTTGAGAAGAATTCAGCAGGCTAACTGTAAAAAAAAAAAAAAAAAAAAAAAAAAAAAAAAAAAAAAAAAAGATTTGAAAAGCAAACTATAGTATTTGGCACTGCCTGGAAGCATGAGAACACATCTGTGTTTTTGCCACCAAAGCTAATACTTTTCACTTTCATATGTGATTCTTAGTCACTTATAAAACTTCACAAGAAACAGTATAGAATGACTACCCTTTCTGTACATTTAGGTAGAGTAGCATATTCACAAGAATTTCTTTCAAAGCCTCATAATACAAAACGGTAAACATGCAAAGAAAAACAGAGGGCTAAAGTCCGATTGCCAAAGCACATTCAATCCAGTATTTAATAACTGCCTTTGGAAGACTGTAATATGATAAAAACTAATAACCTGTACAACAGAACTTGCCCAGGCCTTTTTCTCTTTGGACTTTTTAGCTATAATGCATATATTCTTACACTGGCACCTGAAATACTGGCATGCTGCTAGCTCCCAATATGTTTTCTCCCCTCAGAGAGTTTTTTCTCTCACACACTTTTAAAAACTAAGCTTGAAACCTAATAAGAAAAAGCCCTATGGATAAAACAAGGAACACATCAAAACCACAGCCAGAGCTCTGTTTGTATCTCTTGCTTTTTTATTTTTAATGAAAATTGGATGAATAATCTACAGAATAATAGCCTTTGTATCATATCACACCCATGCTATACCATAAGCAGGTGTTCCAACACATCACTGGAAAGAGTAAATAAACACACTGAGCAATTCAAAATTTTACGGAGAGGAAGGTGAAGAATCTCCACCTCAGTCTCAGTCCTTATTTCCCCCTGAAACTGAAAACATAAGGCATTTTATTAAAGTGTACATAGCTCCCTAATAATATCACCTTCATCAAAATGTATGTCAAAAACTAATCAGATTTGGACCCTCCACTTAGAGATTTGTATAGTCTCATGACTGTATCAGTCTTGTCTTTTTTTTCCTCTCTCAAAAAAAAGACCAAACAAGAAAATAAGTTGACTACACAGCTAGGGTAGATTTATTTCTGTGTACTTACATGTCAGTATTTGATCAGATTGGAAACATTTTTACAAGTCATCAGTTTAGTGCTGTTTTTGCAAAATTAAAAAAACTTTTACCCAAATTTAACCAAATTAAATCTGAGCTAAACCTATCCCAAGTTAAGGTGTAGGGCACATTCTTTTTCTATTCTTCACGGAGGTTTCTACATGCAGTTAGTAGTATCATACATACACAAAGACGGAGATGCTTATTCAGCTTTTGTCTGATTCCCAAAGGACTAGAAAGTGTTTATAATTTAGGAATTCATTACATTGCCAGAGTTTGTCTCACCAAAAAAAAATACAGCATATTACATACAGCACCATGATAGGTCATCACCATAGAAATAAACCACCTAACTCCAGAGTCTATAATAGAATGCATAAACTAATACATTTATCAGAAAAAGTACAGAGCTTTTGCACTAGAAAGGACCCAGCAACAGCTTTGTTTTGCTTGGTCAATAAACCACTATTAATGATAATGTAGCTATGAATTAAAAATGCATCAATCTGCATAGCACAGAAGCCATGAATAATAGCCAAATCAATACTATGAAGTCGTAAAGAATACAGTGTGCTCTCCATCAGGCTAATGGTAATTAATTTACTTTTGCTCCCTTCACACATGAGAGGAAGCTAGTAGAAGAACACTTATAATCACATAAAAGTTGTTAATTAAAAAAAGAACACACACTGTTACCTCCCTACTCTATCTTTTCTGTTCATATGTTTATAGCACTTAAAAAAATATTACTTAATTTGCACACATCTAGAGAAAACAGCTTGTGTTTTAGGAGCATATGCATATACTGGCTAATATTTTCAAGTACTACAATTTGAAAGTTTGCTTTTGAAATAAAAGATTTTGTTCTAGTTGGGATGTTTGTTAGTATAAAGCAGCTGATTTCCAAAATCACGTTTCTGCAACACACTCTACTAGGGATTATATGTATAGAAATGTTTTAAGCTTTATGTGGTTCATTATACCATAATGGAAAGCCTTAGCACTGAATAATTATGTTTGCTTATGTTAAGGCTTAGTTTATTTGATTCAACTCCATTAGTTAATTAAATAATGCCTTTTTTGCAGTTAAAAAAAGACCAGGTTTAAGTGATAAGCATCTAATGGAGGCATCCCCTTCTTAGGAAATAAAAAAAAAAAGATTTGGTGGTCCTGTTACTTTGAGGAACTGGCCCTAGAGCAGCAAGCCTCTAGAAGAAGAAACAAGATAAAAATACTGGTTCTCTGGTTTTAAAAAGAGCACCCTCGCCTTCTGAAGAACAGAATTTTAATATTTATTGTGTTTGAATGCTTTTAAGTACTATTTTTGCACAAAGTAAACTTTAAATTGCTACAATTAACAGTACATTCGTACAAAGATATCTACTTTAAAGTTTCTATTTTTAAATTATATTCTTCACGATAATGTTCAGCAAACTACCATCAGCAGACTGCTATTTCATTGCTTAATACACAATTTGGCTAAACCTCAGAACATCAAAGCAAGCTGCCTGAATCACAGGTTACTTCTAGTCAATCTATTGATAAACTGCCCTCTGCTCACCACAAAGCGATGACCTTCTTCGTGAACTGCATCCAAGTCTCTAGGACGGCAGAGTAATTAACATATACTTAAGTTCAAATCACAAGTGGTCCTATTGAAGCAGGCAGAACAAGTCAGCACTTAAAGCTATCTATGTGTGAATTAGGGTTCCAGTGGTCATCCCTGACTCAATACATCCTTATGCAGTTTTGCTAAACTCAAATTGAGCTCAAAAAAGCTAACTTCTGAGACTGAGCTTGACCTTTGGTTTGTTTACCAGCAACTGTGTAAAAGATTCATAATGTAGGGTTGCATCTCCATCTTGTGAGCTTTCTAAAAAAGTTTTGCTATGAAAGAACGTAATGCACATAACCAAGGGCAGAATACTCTCTTAATTTCCAACACCAGATTTTGTCATGTTAACCTATTGAAAAATTACAAAAATTATTTAGATTCTTGTCAAACTCTACCTGCAATGTAAACACCCTGAACTTACTTGCAGGTTTCCTCCTTTCAAAAAAAATGCAATTTGTCCCTTATTATTATGAACATACAAAAAACAGTGTACATCAATAAAATATAATTGTGGCAACTGGACATTCTGTTTGCATTTGGAGGTACAGCAGTGGCTGTGCTGCATGCACAGGACTGCCGGAGGCATACATCTGTTTGTGCAGTTCTAGTTCAGTAGTTTAAGGAATGAAGTATCACCTCATTACAGAACTGCCATGTATGAGTGAATTTGTGGAGCTTGCCCTCCTCACAGTCAGACAGTTCTAATCTCCTTGCAAACCACAGTGGCAGCACAGAGATGAAGTGTTAAGCTTATCAGGCCTCATCTGTACCATCACCTACTTAGTTAAGCCCAGGCCATCCATTTCTCTGTCATTTCTTTGTTCCCGAGGTGCCTGAATGCATAATAGCCACTAGAAAAAGACACTAGATATCTTTAAGACCTCACAAGAACACCACCTACTTATATTTTTTTAAAAAAAATGCAAACTTAACACAATTCACAAGCACTGTTTTAATCACAGGATGCACTACCTGCATTTTTTCTTACACTAGAATTCTACCTTGTACTGGCATGACATAACCTGTTACAATGAAGCTACTAATTTATTTTGTATTAACTTTCAGAAATTCCTAACTCTGGAAAAGCCCGTATTCCTATTACAATATAACAGTCGGGAAGGGTTCTGGTAATTGACTTATTGCATAATAAAACCAACTTTGTACTCAACCATTCTTTTTGGGCATCATCAAGCAAATCAACAAGTTTTGTTTCAGTCACAAAATAAGGATTGTTCTTCAGTGGCTTTAAAAAAGGCATCAAAAAAGGTTGCCTTTAATTCATTGCAAATAAAGTTCCCTTTTAACAATTTGTTTTTAGTAACACAACTCTGCTTTCAAGATCATGATACCTTACAGATTTTTATTTCAGGAATAAGGTCCAAAACATCACATATGAGCAAATGCACCCACAATATACCCTAAACACTTGGCAGGAAAAATTTGAAGTGGCCTCTAGTGAAGTACTCTGAGCTAGGTAGAAGACTTGCCCTCATATCCAAGTCATTCTACTGTTTCAGGATCATCTGGGCCAACAAAGTGACCTCTTGCTGAGAAGTTTGACCACAAGGGGCTAAGCACTTTATGGAGCCAGGGGACTGAGATGGGCTAACCTCCAAGGTTCCTAGTCACCATCTGAAGGAAACTCTTACTCTCTCCCTCAACTATGGTGGAAGGCCAAGTAAACCAGTGCAATTAGGCTAGTTAACAAGACTTGCCCACCACATCTCCTTTGGGTTTAACATGTCTATTACTGTTACTGAGAGGTGCACATGAGGAGACACGGATGCCATTCCAGACCCAATGTCACAGATAGCTATCAAACACAAATGGGGAGAAGAGCAACTACAGTTGTGTTCAGTCTCTGCATTGCTAGGAATACACAAGCAGCATGCTGCTTATCCCCACATAGCCCTGTGCAAACAACGCAGCAGCATTCTGATCAGATTATGTATCATCTACACCAAAACTCATCTAAAAGGATTTTGAAAATGGCCTGTATGCAACACTTTACCAATTCATATCTACAGAGCCTGTAAGGATTCCAGAGCATTATTTATGCTTTAAAAGTACTGAAGGTGCCATCTTACATCTCTAGATGTCTCTAGAAAACCCTAATCAGGCTTATGTTGAAAGATGCCTTAGCTGAAATAGGAATGTTTTCCAGCCTTTAAAACAAACAAAACCCACACTGTTCATAATCAGCAATTTACTTTTGGCTCATTCTTCAAAATTTTCCTGTTCCAACTGAAGATTAAAAGTCAAAACCACAAGAATACTGCCAATCACTTCATCATTAGCTCCTTGCAAGTCAGAAAAATAAAATTATACATTTATAAGAGAGAGAGGAAAAGGGAATGTTTATTGCATTAAATTAGATAATTTTGCAGTAACAGCTTACTTCAAAGAATATTAATTTGATTCCTGTCAGTTTTACAGCTTTCTGTCAATACTACATTTGAAAAAAATGTCAAGGAATAATCATGCAAATATTCCAATCACACTCCAGCCCATTTATATCCTTGCTTCACATGAAGACTTTTTGGTGATAGCTTTAGAAGAGATGTGTAGTTGATGGAAGCTCTCTCCCAATACAATGAATAGAAAATTATGTGAACCCACTTGCTTAAGTAACTATCTAAAAATCAGAGCTTACGTACCACAAGGTATGAGTTGTTATACGCTACACAAAAAGCCACTAGGAGCCCCAACAAGACAATGTTACTAAATAAAATAGTGGAGCAGAAATCGAAGAAGATGCAGGCTATCTAAATGTGCTCTTTCTAATCTCTGGCACTCAGTAGTAGAAGTGGAAACATGCTTCTAGCAAACTAATCTGTTATCATGTGTTCACGCTTTCCAGTAAAAAGTAATGATTAGTTACCAGATCTAGAATTCTCTGATGACCCCAATAGCTGGGAAAATATTCCTCTCCTATACAGTAGGATCCTGCCAAAACACTGAGGGCACCCAAGTTACCACTATGTATTTCTGAAGAGTGACTCGCTTCACCACAAACTGTTTATTTCACAATTAGTGGTTAAGAAATCACCCATCCTCTACCACTTTTGGTGAACCATTAACAACCCACTAAGAATACCAGCGCTAGATTATTTTCTTCTCCCCATCTGGTTCTGCTGACCCAGTGTGTAAGATTACTCTCTGGAAAGGAAAAGCCACAGGGACAGAACAAGGCATGCTTCCGTGAGGCCCTCATAAAAGTCTCTGGTTACTGTGGGATGACAAGAGAAGTGCCAAAGCACACAACAGCACAGCTGACAGGAAGATAATGTCCCGATGCAACTGTTCCTGGATATTTTACTGTTATTGCTTCTGTAATCCTCATCTCTTTGTTCCGTTAATTAGCATGCAGCAGCTATAATCCTGCCCAGAAAAAGTCTTTGTTCCTAGATAATAATTTCACTAACAAGCAGAAACATCTAAAAAATTTTATAACAACAAATGAGTCAAGGTCATAATCAGCTGGTCATCTTTGGCTTTCCTTGGAATTCTACAGTAATCCAATTTCTAAATAATATCAGTTAACTACTAGCAGCATATGAGAGGATCAATAAATTTAGAAAAGATATCCGATTCTATGACTCTTAGAGCTTAACTGTCATATACTGTCCAAAAAATGTAGTAGTTCCCTTCTATTCTGGTTTAAGAAGTTGGAGTTGGGTTTAAGGGCCATACATGGAGAAAAAGAAAGGATGAACAGGTCCTCTTTTCTGCACAGTACACTAAGAGTCAAAACAAAGCACCTGCTAAATTACAATTGGGAAGACAACACAAATCTCTGAAGCACTGCGGCTGTCTTCCCAGCACTGCAGCAGTCTTTGGAGAGAACTATTTTAACTTTTCTGTGTCTTCATTTCCTCATTCATAAACAAATTAAACTAGTCTTATAGGAATAGTCTTATGCTGAAATTGCTATCATTCTTCAATATCTTTGGACAGAAAGGATATATAAACTTTAAATGTTATTCTTCATTCCGTAAAATATTTAAATTAAGAGTTTGTATTAGGATCTTTGAAGTTAAGAAACCAGGTATTAGCATATATCACAAAGTAAACTGAATAAGAATGAATAAATATCCAAAAGTACAGTTAAATTTTTTTCTACCCCAATGGGATATCTTAATAAACCAGATCTTTGAAGCTATTTCTGAAAATTGAGTTCCCTTGAAAATATTTTGGTAAATAAAAGACTAGCTTTTTTCCTAAAACAGCACACTAACATTAGATATACAATATTTAAGACTTACTTACTATTTCTATTTCTTTCCCAATAATTGTAATAAGCATGTTTAGACTCCTAATTATTTGTTGTTCTTCCAGTTACTGGTCCTGGCTTGTCACCCTTTACCAGAGCTGAATTGCCAAAAAAATGCCGTTTTATTCCAGGTTTAGTTTCACAAACTGCATTTAAAGAAATCATCATTTTGCTCTATGACAAAACATCTTCTAGACAGGCAGCATATACTAATGCTTCATTTTTTTTTGTCTTGAATATGAGACTGAATTCTTTAAAATGAGAGCTACAGTATAAATCAAGTCTGATGCCAACTGTCCCTCTGAAGAGACTAAGTTTTAGAACACTGCACTATCACATTATTAATTTCTTCGGAGTTCAGCTTTCATTTTACATATAAATATATATTGAAAGAATAAGCATATCAAAACTATGCTTTGTAGTTCAAATATTGCCGAGATAAACATGATCTGTCTAGTTGCAGGCAATGACTACAACTAAATAATAAAATTATATACAATATTAGGGGACAGAGAAAAGCAAATATCACAGCATAAAAAGTCTTACTATTTAAGCTTAAAGATGTTTTGAAAAATCAGTTCTTTTACCAACAAATACAATTTAATAATAGTCAAACAGACTTTGCAGAAGCAGTTTCTAACTCTCTTTTTATTTGAGAGCAACTATGGAAAATTTAAGTCAAATGGATTTTGGTTTTGCAGTAAAATTAGCATAAGTGAAATTTGGGGTTATAATGAAGGCTATATTCTTAGAGGAAGAATGGTCTGGTGGTTGAGATATTAACCTTGGACTCAAAAGTATTGGGCTCAGTCCCAGCTCCGCCACAGAGTTTTGCATAACCTTGAATTAGTCACTTAATTCCTCAGTGCTTCTCTTCTCAAGGTATTAAACAAGGATGATAGTATTTCCATAGTCAGCTTCACCTTGCTCTTAGGCTTAGTCTTGCAAATTAGGCAGAAAACAAAACCTGTGAAAAGCCCCCAGTAGTCCAGCCCCAAGAAAAAAATTATTTCGGGACTGAGATTTAGTTTCTGTTCTGAAGACTTGGCATCAGTCTCAGTTTGTGTGGTGCAATCCCAAACACCTTCAAAAATCCTAGGATCTACAGTAATAAAATAGTCGACAATAACAGCATTCCAGAAATAATGTTTGTATCACATATACTGTTTCTGCATAAAAGGCAAAGGCTTATTACATCAATTGCTAAAAAAACCCCTAGCTAGCTAACTTCAAACCTAACATAAAAAGGTCAAAAGACAAATAAATATGCTTTTTAATACATTACTCTATTTTCAGTACACATGCTCTCTGTGTATGTGTTTAGACAGTGAAAAGAATACAGAATTTTGAGTAAATCTGATGGAATAAAATGTACTTAGAGTTATTCAAGTGCAAGGAAGATACACACAGACTAAGAAGCAACACTCTTCATATAGCAAGACCACAAAATACCTGTCATTCTGAAGTACTGTGATACATTCAAACAAACATAAAAAATTCTTTGTGTGTTTATCTACCATGAAATGTTTATGCACATAATCTATTACTCAGTTTGTAAAAACAGTTATCCACTTCTTGAGCATATGGTAAATATCTATCATGAAGCATCACAAGGACTTTATATCACTTAAAAATAAAACCAATAGTTGTCAGTATAAATGCCCTATTTTTATTTCCCCCATCAACAAAGAATTCCTAAGAAATACATTGCATAAAAATATTTTCCAACCACTACTTAACTGAACACTGCACAACTCCACAAGAAATAGAGGCTCAAATAACTGCAGTTAGAATTACAAAACGCTTACTCTCTATTTAGGTTCTATAACATCATGCACATATCAAATTAAAAGCTTTTATCAAATACAGTGTCCAAGAATTTAAGCTGACTGATGAGCATTCAAGCTTTGGACATTTAAAAAAGACAACACTAAAAATATTCCAACTGTAGCCAAACTGTCGTTTGCAGTAGGTAGAAAATGAAAGCTATTACTGTTCCTACCCATAAGCTTGCAAGAAAGAGAGAACGCGTGTGAGAGCACTCACACGCCGTAAGATAGGAAGATGCAGGGAGACACTATTTAAAATGGGAAAGGAGGTGAGGTTCATGTGTTGAGCAACAAAAGAAAGTCTCATGAATTTGTAATTACGGAGCTTGAACTGGAATTAATTCCTCTTCTGGGCTCTAGTGATGGAGCATCACAAACCACCCAAGCTTTGCATTTGAAGTTTATGTCATCAGCAGAACTCCTCAGTGGAATTATGGCTCTGTAATTCACTGTTGTCACTATTTATTCTATACATTATGGTTGCCTGAATTTCATTTGCACAAAGCACACATTCACGCACTCATTACCCCTGGACCATTATGTATTTGCATAAATCATCATTTCTTTTCTTCTAAAGCGGAGTGTGTGATCCATCCCAATGGAGAAACAACAAAACCTAACTGCAGAAGCAATTTTCTTGTATGTCAGATTTCTCTAGTCCAAAAATAATACAGAGAGAGTTCTACACAACTATTTGCTTCTCCTACAAGTTCCCACTCAGAAACATAAAATGTCTAGCTACACTCAGTTTCCTGGAAATGATAATAAACAAACCAAAAGGGGACAAAAGATTCACGTATTCTACCAAAACAAACCACAAAGTTAACAGAACAAACTTTTATTAACCACGGGTAAAAACCTCTGTGGAAATGAGGTACGAAGGTAAAGCTAATGTTATTAAAACAGCTTGAAAGAAACTGTGATATTACTGACCGGTTTCATAATGCTAACGTGGGGGGAGAGGGAAAGGAACAAGAAAGAAATAGATTTCAGTAGCCTAAAAAAAAATTTCTCAGGTAGGAGTGGATGAATCTTTTTTTAAGGTTGGGGTTTGTTTGGTTTTTTGTTTGGTTGGTTGGGTTTTTTTATAAAGCTGGAAGGAATTGCCTAATGCATTAGATGCAGGTGTTCTAAATCATTTTAAACTCAAAGAAATTTGCATACAGCCTATGATACATCCCTGCAAGCCCTCCTTCACCCACTTGATCAAACTGACATCAGCGCAGCTCCTACTTGTGCAAATAGTACTCCCAGGAGTAGGAACTGCCAGACTGAGATCTTAAATTTAAAAGCATATTTAGATGGCATGAAATAGAGAGTCCAAAACACTGTAAAAGTAGTATCAGAATCTGTAATTCAAGGAGCAGCAATAATCAGACAAAAACATACATAAAAAAAAAAATAAAATACTGCTTTTATTTGATAAACATATTTATATTTTATCTCCCCCATTTGAAGTTTTTACTTACTGCAGCTTATGGAAAAGGTGAGAGGTTTCAAAATACAGTTATCCTATAATATCCTATAACCAGAGGACAATTCAATATTTCTTCTAAGACTGAGGGTGTACTAAACAGTGCCTTGATGCAATTGCTATCATCAATTTCTATTAATCTAAAAAAAAAAAGCGCACTGTAAGAATCCCTCACTGCATTATGTATTTTGCATGTGTTCTATTTAATCAAAACAAAAATCAGTTTTATCACTCTTAAGAGCTCATCCAACAATTACAAATCACTAGTGAAGAATGCATTTTTTTTTTCAGGAACTGATACTGTACTTCCCGTTCCTACAGCAGCTCCAATACTCTCACTGGCAATTTTGTTTGAGGACTGCAGGTCTGAAACCGTACCAAAGCAGTCTTCTCCTTGAAAAACCACTGAAGAGACAGATTCATAAAATTCTAGCTTGAAAATTCAGCCATCTGTGCACAGGGACTCATCTATATTTACTATACAGAGTATTGATCCAGATTCAAAGAAGAGACTACATTTTACCGTGACAATCTGGCAACCATGCCTGCTCAATAAATCTGCCACCAAAATTTTTTTGTTGGAAACAAGTTCATGCACAGGCATGATGGCTGCTTTTCAAAACGTAACAACCAGGTTCATTTCCACATACAGTTTGTTTATATATTTCCTCAAATTTCCAGTGTAAATTGTCCATATCATGCACTAAGTCTTCATGCTTTCCACTCCAAAAAAGGAGAAATGGTGAGGTCTCATTTTTGAACCATTTGTAAAACTACAGATAAAAAATACATTACTGTACTAGAACCTGCTGCGCTATTTTATTCAGCTCTGATACCAAGTACAGGAAAACATTAAAAATTTTCAACTTATGCAAAGCAGAACACTGGGCTATACACATTACTTTCAACTATACACATACAAATCAGTTGAATCTAGGAATATTTAATGGTAAACTGGATTAGGAGGGGGAAAAAATATCAAAATCTCAAGATACTTCTGTGGCACAGAGCTTTTCCTTCCTATCCAGACTCCCACAGCTGTTGACTGGGCTCCACTTCACCATAACTGCATCTGTGGCTGCCTCAGTAGCTCTTCCACCTGCATGGGTCCATCTCGCATCCAAAGGAAGCACTGACAGCGCTCCAAGCAGGTCTGCTGGTGAGAACTCATGGTAGCAGGACAGCTATGCCCCTACTGTCTTGACGGATCAGACGAAGGGGAGGAGCCATCATTCCTGGATCAATCTGCGGGGAGCGGTGCACAGTCAAACCGTTCATACATGCCCAGTCTGCCCCAGCAGGTGCTAAGTCCCTCCTGCGTTTGTGCTACATCTGCTCTCGGTTCCTCTGCTCCCAACATGTTATTACTATCCATTAGCTTTGACTCTGATGAAACAGGAATTTTCTAGCATAAAGCTGAGGGCTTGTCCTGGGAAGGTCTGAGCACACACGACCTGCTGTGACACATTTAAGGACCTCCTAAGCGGAGGGACTCAGTCCCAGCACCGTACACACCATATACAGCACTCCTGTGGCCGCAGCAAACTAACGCCCACAATTCATCTTGCAGAGAACAAGCTGGTTGCTCTGAAAGACAGCCCCAAAATAAAGTCCTGGAACAAAACAGGGAGCAAAACAAATTCCTAGGGTAGAGGGGCCTAATGTCAGCAGAACACGAGAGCGTCCATTAGATTTTATAGTGCTAATGAGTTCAATTCAGCAAGCACTCCAGCTTGTCTGTTTTTCAAAATTAAGTCACTTTAGCCATATTCCCAAAATGCACTGAGTTTGAGGCAGGCAGACAATTCTCAGCTGCCAGGGGGTATTCTGTGTCCATATCAGATGAATAACCAGTACTTGTATGAGACAGATTTATGATGGCTGACTCAAGTGAATGAAAGCAGAGTTTTGATCTGTTTTTCTAACACGTTTTAATCATACAATGCATTATATGCACCTACATTTATATTATCCAGGATTAAAGCACAAATAAGGAAAGAAAGTACAGTTTCTGAAAACTGGCATAGATGTGCCGGCATGCGGGTTTTCAGAAAGTGTGTTTTCCAATTCCAAAACAGAGAAATATAATCCTCAAAATCTGCTAATCTGATCAAAGCAGTTATATACCGAACACTTGCTTGTTCCAATATGGCTGTTGGGAATGAACACAAAATTCTGGTTTTAAAGGCAGCATTAGGTTCACTTTCAATAACACCCTCAAGTTTCAAAACTGTACCAGATCCAGAGTGTGAATAACCACAGAACCCCCTCTGTCCAAGTATTTCCCACTCAATAGTATTCAACTGTGCATTTTTCTTCATAGCTGCTTCCTTCCTTTATTTTTTTAAAGCATCGTACTCTGAGTAGGCAGCCTGTTCCACAAGAAGGGTGAATTTCTGCTGTTTATCAAAGTGCAAAACGGACTTCGGATGTAATATTACCATGAGGGAAAAAGAAGCCAAGGTACACCTGGCAAAGCTCTCTGATGGAGATGCTTTTTTCTTTCTTCAATTTATCCATTTACTCTGGACATTACAGAAGTAAGACAACACACCTCACAACTGCAGTTTCACATAATTTCTTTATGGTCATATTTTAAATGGACAAATACGTAGCCTGCACTACAGAAGAGACATGAAATGTTAGTAAGTAAAAGTAAGCATCAATGACTATTTAAGCCTATAAAAAGTTGGGAGATTTATCATATTAAAAATTACATACATGTTTTTGTAATAGTAATTGCATTAACACAAGCGACAAATGATAAGTTTTACAAAGCAAACAGGCATTAAGTAAAAGGAAGATTTAATGTGATTTCAAGCAAAAAAAAGAAAAATTACATTGAAGGAAAAAGATTCAGAAAATAGCAACTCTGTTTTTATTATGTCTAAATTTATTTTTATTTTCAATTCTTAAAAAGTTCAATACAGATCAACATTTAGCATTAATGAATACCTTCTTTTGTTTTTAAAAGAATACTGAAAGAACCCAGATGCACACCGCTAAATGCACAAACAGGCACAAAACCCTATATAAAAAGAGAAACTAGAAGTAGTAAACTATGTGTAACACTGTTCAAATACAAGACCCACCAAAAGTGAGCATCTTAAAGAATTTCAACAAGAAAACTTATTTCTGCCATTCAGAAATGGAAAGCACTACTTGAAATTTAAGCAGGGAGATATGTTCTCTGCCCAGAAAATTTTTGTCTCAGGTGAAGCTGTCCAGACTGAAGATAAATAGTTGTTATCTATATCTTTGGGGCAACAATAATATACTTCAGCATGCTTGGCCCTACAAAACCTATTATTCTGCCCTGCAACACTCCCTCCTTTGATCTCTAAAGGCAAACCGTGTACTTTGATTTCCTTTTTCTACTTCATGCAGCTGATATTTCTTTCCCACAAGAAACTAGAGTTGTAAGACATTTATCAAGCAAGCAAGCTTTTGAATTTCTTCTCCTTACAATTGAATAAAACAAGCTCAAAAATCAATACCTATAGAAACAATCTTAGAACTATAAGTGACTGAGGGCGTATTATATTTGATACCATAGGTAAAATAAAAGTTGAGTGATCACAGATCATGTACCATAATAGTAACAAAGCAGACAGGATTATGGTAATTAAGAAGCAGACAGATCAATAGAATATCTGTTATATTTTGGAAAGTCAGCAAGTAGCAGTGGTTTGAGTTTCTGACCTAGAGAACAGTCCAATATGTATTTTGTTACCCTGGCATAATCTGTCTTCAGGAAAGAGCTTTGTTGTGTATTAAGCCTCGGGATGAATGAAAGATAAATGTTAGATTTCAGCGAGTTCATTTCAAAAAACAATTTCAAGGAACCAGTGAAAGCTTAACGAAAATAACAAACTTCAAAAAAAGAAAGAGTTGGGTGTTTGGGGGGAGGGTGTCAGGGGTTTTTTTTTCCTTTGTAATTCACAGACACTCAAAACCAACTGATTAATTTGTGTGTGCGGTTCTTTAGGAGAAAACATGTGTTCGATAGATATATACACCTGAAATTGTATAGCAAACCACAAAATCCAATTCAATTTCAAAAGTTTTGTCTCAAGATATAATTGAAAGAATAAGATCCCTGCTGACTGTTGCAGCACAACTACAGGAGAAGAAGAGAGCAAAGCAAAATATCACTGACGCGTTTTTTTCTATTTGCTAGAATTGAGCCACAGCTGGCCCTGGGCTTAACTTCATTTGGTTTTGATTCAGGCCTACATCCTGGAAATCCAATTTAAATTTCAGATAGCAGTATAAACTTAAACTGGTTCAGGCAGAAAGCAACCAAAAATCCAAACAAGAAAAAAAAAAAATCCTCTCAATTAACACAGGACAAGTTTTGAGCTAAACATTTCATAAAATATTTGGATTTTGTTTCAGTTATTTCACACAACTCAAAATATTTTTTTTTTTCTTTTCACACAGGGAAGTTGATTTAACCAAACCGCTTTTTCCAGAGTGTAACACTTTTTAATTCTACCTGATTTTCTGGACATGTTGATGCACACTACTAACCTCAGACCTTCAAAGGGGCCTCTAGGCTCACTCATAGCAGTATTATGTTCTATAAATGTCCCTGAACACTTTAAAAAGTTTTCGGTGGATTTATAAATATGGAAAAGAGTTTTAATTAAAAGTACTTTCAATTAGTTGCTTAAACATTACTTCAGTATTGTATATAATATCCGTATTATAAAATCATTCTAAAGCAGCTCTTCTGTTGAAAGTGAGAAGTGGCAGGGAAACAACAGAGATGAACTCTCTTCACAAATCAAAAGTTCTGAACTTTTTTTCAGATAATCAGTTTTATGAAAACAAAAGTTCACTTAGATATACCTATGTTGCAAATTCAATATTTGGCATTAAATTATTTGCATTTTATTAATTACAAAGATGATAAATGCACAGCAAGGCAATGCATGTAATGCAATGCGGCTACACACAGTGTTAGTCAAGCCCACCCCATATTTGATGGGATAGCTACTCATCCTCAGTCTATTTTTTATTCCTTTCATATTTTCTAACATGAAGTACTACTAATGACTACAAATACCAGCTTTGTTGTTAGACAAGTGTTCCATCAATATTTTGTAAACACTTACTCAGGAAACACCTTTTCAGCGAAAGCAGAGATTTTCAGTCACAAGCAACACCCATCTTTCCAGTCATTTTACACTGGATCATTTTCCTTTAATGAATTCTTGTTAACAGAGACATCCAACATAACAGGAATAGTTGAGAAACACTAATTTAGAGCTTAAGAGAAAAAAAGGCTCAAGATGTTAACTAGAAGGTAGGTTTAAACAAGGATCAGAACTACTAGAAATTATTTCCTCTTATTGAATTTTTCTGAGTATTATGCAATATTTATAATTATTTCCTCTCTGTCATTACTTTCAGGCCTATACCGTTAAGTAAAAAAAAAAAGTATTTTTTTCAAAATTCAGCAATATAGGGATACCGACAGCACTCTTTGCTTAGGGTCAGACTCTCTTAGGGGCTATTCCAGTGACATTACAGTCCAAATTTGGAGTCCAGGCCTGAAAGCCACCCGTAAGCAAACTTCTACCACTCTCAGTTCAGCCGTTATCTCACAATGCTCCCAGGAGTACCCCAGCCGCAATATCACTGGTGTCCACCACAGCCTTTCTCCTGCTACTCAGCGCTGCCCAGCCTAACCTGAGTTACAGGTTTCAAACAGGCATCAGCTCTAACCTCAGTCCCTACAAAAGCAACAGGGGTGTACGCACATGTGAACACTTATTACGAAAGACAAAGAGCAGACTTGAATGGCACTAGGTGAGACTGAAAGACATGGTTCAGTGAGAGGTATTATCTGTGATGTCTGTTTGTCTGTTGATAGATACTATTAAGACTATCAGTGCCTAATAATTTTGGTGCTTAATACATTAGAATAGCACTATGTATTACTATGCTACTGCTCACCACATAAGGGATGACACAAATGTGGAACACATGGCATGGTGCATAGAGGAGGAAGAAGAGACCTCACAGGATCAGTATGATAAAAGCTGTCAGAGTACAGCTCAAGTACTTGAAGAGCTTTGTTGGGCAAGAAGCAAAGATTTGTCCATTAAGTGATATTCTTGAGAAAGAAACCATCTGCCCTTCTGCTTAGGGGACACTAAAAACTTGTTGGTAGTGTCCCATCATTGGAAGACTCCCTGGGAAGACCATAAGAAAGCAATGCAGTTGTAACATTGAAACACAATGAACAAGTCACCGTAGAAGTATAACCTCACCACCATTTTACACAACATTATCTTTAAAGCACTGAAATTACCATCACAAAAGACCCACTAAGGTCAACTAGATAAGCAATATTTAAAAAGATTGACCCTCTTCTGTGCTGATAAGAGAATAGTGGCTTTAAGACCGGACTTCCTTTTTCAATAAGAGATATGAACCTTTATATTTGTGAAAATAAATCAGGGACTCTGTGCTGGGCTCTTCACTTCTGCAGGAAGGTGGTTCCCAGATGTTCACAACAGAAATATTAGCATCACCCTCATGAATATTTAAGTCTGACACTGATAGACAGGTTAGCAGATTGAGAAATGGCCAGTGCTTTCCACAGCTCTTTCTAGGTTTTCCATATTCAAAACAGTTTACTTATACCCAGTTATGACTTTATTTTGTTAATTTTAAACAGATGCAGTAAACTTACATATATATGTGTGCATGCATACCATGCCAGTTTGTAGTAAACAACCCTTGCCTTTTCATTCAGAAAGAAAAGCTCATATAAAAGAGCAGAAAATGACAAAACAGATTAGGACAAAGTTAAAAATCTTTAAGTTCCATTATCTTGATAGCATGGATATTCTTTAACTAAAACTAAAGCTGAAACATAACATCCTTAATACTTTGTGTGCTTCTACTTTAAGGGGAACACAATTATGTGAACTGTACTAATAACCAACACTACATTATCACAATAATTGTTGTATTACTTAGCTTCCATTACTTAATAAGCCATTTGTCCAACCAACCATCAATAGACCATAGTGGTATGGCACAGTACATCAATATTTATGTTTCTAAATATTTTCTTTCACTGAATATAGTCCCTATTTTTCCACCAAGGCAATTTGAAGAAAACATTTTCAGTATAAACATCCATAAAAAAAATAAACTAGCAATGATGCAACATTTCCAATGGAAAAAAAAAAACAAACCAGTTTCCAAACATTATCTCACCCTGCTATACTTTCCAAGGATTTGGGATTTTCTTGCCTCAGCGTTACTCCTATATTTTAAAACCTTTCAATAGCTTGGATCATACAGCCTATTTTTCCTCTTAGCAACATATGCAATTCCTGCCTCAAAAACCTGAAAGCATATGAATTTTGTCAGAGCCCCTGAGTCATGAATTCCTTTGTTTATGCTTAAAAGGGTGAAAGAACTGCTCTTGTGGGGAAAAGACAAAGACCACAAAAGCCACACCTAACATGGCACTGAGGCTGTACTGTTCCCAGGCTACACTCAGCAACAAATTACTCTCTCAAAAGAAGAATGCAGGTCTTACATGAAGTGGAACAATTAATTTCACGCTTGTCAGCCCAGTCTCAATAGTGTGTTGATTTGAATCAGATATTTGTGGCGCATTACTGCATGCAGCGGACAGTCTTGATGCCTCCTGAGCAGACATATTGCAATGATGACTATCATTGTAAAACAATCCATCAATAAGAGTAATTACAGTATTGATCAAAATGGCCTGTTGTTTCATATCAGAGTCAATTCTCAGGAGTTGCCAGAAACAGAAATATCTAATGGACTATTCCATCATTGCAGCAACTGAAACAGCTAATATTCTGGAAAGCTCTTAATAATTACTCATTGACTCTAGATTTCTGCCTCAGTGGTTAACTATACTTTGCTCACTGTTGCTTGAAAGTCAGTCTTAGTGGTTGAAATAAGATTCCAATGCAAATTTATAAAGTGCTAACATCTGCAAAAAAAAAAATCAAAACCACCTTATATAATTTCAATGTGTTCTGCTAATCAGAGAATCTAATTACATTTCTTATTTCATTGTTTCTGGGTGAGAAACTGCATTCTGGATGCTGACAGCTCATTTTACAGTGGCTGCTCTTACAGTACTCTACAATAGGCAGGGTGGAATGCATTATGGCTCTGACTGTAAACAATAGAAAGCGTAATACCATTAATAGGATATTTCCGTGTAAGTGTAACTCACTGAATTACAGATGGTGTTGAGATAGCATCAGCTCTTAATGCTGCATTAGAAACCCTAGAGATATCTTCATAATCTGTTCCTGTTTCATTTCAGATTTGTCTGTACTCACACCTAAACTGTCCTTCTAGTGAACTGTACATAATTAAGACTATATTAAAATACATTTGCATGCTGATATAATCTTAAATTGCCAATAAAAACATATTTAAATTAATAAACTGGCACATTACATACATACTGCAAGAGACAGCATTATACCATTTCTAATAAAATACCTTTATATAACACATTAGCATTATCATCAATTGGAAATCACTAATATTTCCTCTGATGTTTGCTGAAGTAGCATTAATTATGCTCACTTTCTTTTGGTATTCATGTACCATCAATGTAATTAATTTGGAGTTTACTGAAGTGTGAAATGTTCTGCCTGATAATAGATTTCCCAGAAGCTCATACAGCAGTAGACCTTAAGCATTCCAGTTTTGCTATGGCTAAACATAAAGGTTGAGTTCAATACCACAGTATCCTCAACGGTAAAGCAGCAGCATAGGAAATAACAGTGAGCTGGAAGCCTTTTTTGAAAATATTTTGCCAATAAGGTTAGCATAAATATTTGGGTATCTCAAGAAATGAAGAAGCTAGCTGAAAAATGGAGAGGCATCAAAGCAAACAGCACATTTGAGTTCCAGCTGTAGGGTGAAAAGAACTAGGATTGCTTCAATTTGGTTTTAATTGCTAAGAGTAGCTTTTGCAAATCATTGAAGGTCTTAGGACTGGACTTAGTAACATGGAACATTTTGAAGTAAAGATGCTTAGGGTAAAATAAACGAAATTCTGCAAAATAAGAACAGCAGGGAACAATTACTATATTAACCAACAGCCCCCATCTAGTCTGTCATTGATGGTAATGAGGACACGCCATAAACTTATACATAACCCCACTGAAGTCAAGAGGGATTTCTTTTACCCCTGTGTGTTTAGGATCAGGCTTCTCCAGATACAGTGTTCTCCATAAATACCAACACACTAGGAACACTAAATATTTTAAGTATTTAGTTACCCAAACATTTTTCTCCATAGTGTTCTATTTATACCCTCTAAGTTGTGCTCCACATAATTCCACGTTACTAACGTTGTCTTGTTTTTTTTTTTCCTCAAGGGGATTACATTTCCACCCTAATGATATCATCAGAAAGTTAATCTATGCTCATCCAAGATGCTTTAATCAGTTCCTGCATCTAACAGCTGGCAAAGTCTGTCAAATGCAATATTAAAAAAGCCCAGGAATCTTAGCAGATGAGCCACCTGATAATACTACTGTCACAGTTTTGTAAAGTTTAATCAGGAAAGAACTACAATAGTTCAGATACTACCAAACCACTTCAGAGAAATACTGACCTTTTAATAAGCACCAATACTTTTTTTTTAACCCTACAGTCACAAGGATGAACGATCAGCAGTTTGTATGGTTTCCATTCATCTTGCTTCCTTCAGAAAAGGAAAGCTTGGAAAAAGGTTCTCCAAATTGAACACCTTAAATTTACAAAATTAAGTTTAAGAAATATCCCACGGAAACCCAGAACACAAAACCAGACAAAACAGATGGCACATCTTTAGAGAACAGGTATTTTTCTTCTGTGTTTCCCATACACACTTATCTGTTCTATGCTAAGGAGGAAGTATGGTTTAGCATAGCAGGACTAGCTTTTACAAGCCCAGACTCAAGATACAGGAATAAAAGCAGCCTAAACAAAAATGTTTATTCTGTAAATGCAGGTAAAATTTTACGACTGTAGACTTTCAAAATATGACAATAAAGAGTGTTTGTGAGATAGCTATAAATAATAGGACACTTAGAAATTCCCAGAGGCAGGCCTTCTCTAAACCAAATGCATGCACTGCACTCAGGATATATACAGCCTTATGTCGTTATAATTTATACATTTAGTTCATCATAATATTATCTTTTTGAAAAACTTTCCTTGAGCAAAAGCTATGCACAGCTGGTGAATGAATGTCATAAAATCCTTGCCCTCTCAAAACAGCTGACAGAGAAAACCAGCTAATGATGCCTGAGGTGTCTGTGGGCCACTGTTAACACAGAATTAGTCCAATCTATTGCAACAAATCATGCATTAAAAAAAAGATCATTTTAAAATGCCAGTGACACAATTTGCTTGCTATGCTCTAGGAAAAAAAGTTCAACTTCCCTACATTGTTTATACCACTATTATTTAAAACTATGTATTAAAAAACATAATTAAAAATGCTGACAGTGGCATTTATTATTGATAAAGACAGATGCTGTTATTAAGCAAGGAGATTTACTTTTAGTAATTTGCAGTTATCGCAACAGTTATCGCAGCCACCTTCACTAAAAAGCGACAAAGGAATTCAGTTTGTTTCAGACTGGAAGGAGCAATTTCCGCCACAGCGTTTTCAGTTTGCTCAAAGGGCCAGAATTCTTTGTAGGTAATTAATGCTTAGAGACAATTTCATAATGTTACTGCCTTCCGCTAGACTGCATTTCACAAGAGCCAGCTTAGACCGAGTTTGCAAGCAGGTTGTGAGCCACCTATTTACATTTTCCTGCCTGAGCGTTTTACCAACGGACAGCAATCCAAAGCCACAGAGGCTACAGAAGCCCCTTCAAGTCACCTGTAACACACTGACGGATTTGCTCTGAGCAGCTCTCACTATGCAATGCTATGCAGAATTTGTGACAAATAAGCAGAAAAACATTGAAGGATTCTTAAGATTATTATTCCAATTAATTGTTTTTTTAAATTATAGATTCAGTTTCATATTGCTTTGGACAAAACAGACATAGTTTAATAATTACAATTTCATCTTCCCACAAGGTTTTGTTGATTTAACCTTTGTTTAATGACACAGTTCTAGCAGAGGCATGCACACTTACGCTGACTGCTGATTTGGATTTAATGCTGACTAAACAGCAGCTTATTACGTACAGAAAAAAATCCACATCGCTGCATGAAAGAAGTTGGTAGAAACTGCTTGCTTCCTTGAGGCTCGAGACATACAACAAAATTTTGTCTTGTAATAAACATGCCATGTTCTTATAGCAAGACAGCATGTCTGACATCTCTGCTCAGCCACGGCGTAAGCACCCTTCAAAACTGAGAACACTGCCAGCACTACTGCAAGCACATGAGACCCGACGGTCCTCTTTGAAAACAACAAAAGCAAAATTAATGTCTTGTAAAATGGGTCTGAAATACCACTTATACGAGAACTAAGCTGCAGTAAAAGGTTAAACACTTGGCACAGCAGATATGACATCATATCTGAGTAACTTTCCTGGCCTTGTATCATATGTCCAGGTGTACCTGATAATGACAAGGAGGCAAGAGAGACTGAGTGGATGATCAATACTTCCAAGAAAGCAGGAAAGACAGAAAAAAATTAATAATAAAAAAATAACTTTATTCAAATATACCCAAATGAAAAATGCTTGTGGCTTTGCATTCTAGCAATATAGTCACCATTAAAATCAGCAACATATACTGTATATAAACAACAGATATTTTGTTTATATGTACTTTTACAGAAACATCTCTCCATCAAAAAAGGGTGACATCAAAGGCACAGCAGCATGCTCTGTGTATAAACGCAGACTAGATTGTGGGTATATGCATAGAAACCTACTTATAATGCATCTGAAATACAAACCACTGTTTCAGCTCTCAGCTACTTGCTGAGGTTGTGCACCGGATTAGCCAACTTTCAGAAACTAGTGTTAAGTTCTGCAGCATCTTATGTTCTTTCTGGTCTGGTTAACACACTTTTGGCAGACTTACCATAGATGTTAAAATCAGCACTTTTAAAAAAAAAAAACACAAACAACTATATTTATACTAACAAGTGCAAAGCAAGTAACGTTAAGAAATACTTGTTCTTTGAGGATTCTTGCTTCATACACATGGAGCAAGCCTTGTTGACAAAACCGGCTGAACATAGGAGATATGCAGGTTTTATTCCCTCCCCCATAAGAAAATTAACTAGAAGCAGGTGCAGTAAATACAGTTGTCAGATATTGCTCCGAGCTACAAAAGATTAAAACCTATTAAAAGTTTTTATGCAGAAAAATGATTGTCATATCATATTTCATTATGCCCTGAAATTTGTTAAATACCATCTTCTAGATTCCCATTTCACTTTATCCTTACAGAAACCTCTACCTTTTTAAGGATGACATAAACTGCAAGAGAAACATCTTTTTCTGAAACAAGAATTACTTTTAGTTTTTTAATACAAGGATTACTATAAAACACACTTTTTTCTTAAATTGCCTACTGGAATGATTTTTTTTCTCATCAGTCAAGCATCTGAAGTATGCATAACATTTGGGCAGATCTGCCCATTCTATTAATTATTCTCCAGTTAATAAGCAGCTGTTTATGAAAAAAATCATGAACATGGTTATATATGTGAATAAAATAATAAAAATGGTTATAAAATCCAATCTATTCAGAAATATTCTGAAAAATAACTTCAAGTTAGCTTACCTACAAATAACTCATAATGCAAAGCCACTGCTCCATTTCTAAATGGCAATACAATTTCAATTTAGAAGTTTCAGCTCTTCAGTGTACCTGCAATTTCAAAGCTATTTCTACCTTTTTTTCCAAGTTATATAACCTTTTCCTGCTTTTTACAGTGCAATAGCAGTTTCAGAATGGATCAGCTTTTAATGAAGCATTAAAATTTCTTTTAATGCAAATATAAGCCTGCAAATCTAAGCTAAGGTGCAGAATCACTGTTTTGCACTAAAGGGCAACACACTTTTCTCCTCCAACTGTTCTCAAATGCCTCAGCATTTTGAAAGTCTTTAAAAATATACAGTACAAAACCCATTGAAGCTAAAATTGAAAATGCCTAAAAGTTTACAGTGCAAGACTTTCATCCCCTTCATTCCTTTTCTTACCACAATCAGTACAAAAAATTTAGAATTCAGGGAAGTGGTAATTTCTACTTGATCGGTCATGGCCTCATATTCCATATTAACGTTAATGGCTTTTTTATGAACCAGTGAAAATTCTTTGGAACACAACAGGTCACCCTTCAAAGCTCACCACAACAACATGAGAAATCTCTGTCCATCAGGACGCTGTCCTTCACCATGATGTTCCCAGTTTCCTCCTTTTGGGAAAAGGAGACACAAGGAACCTGTGGTTCCCTGGAATTCAGATGTCACTGATACCTGCGGTCCCTCTTGCTTTGGATTACAGGGGGTAAAATTACAGCCTTCAGTAGAAACAATTTGTAGCATTTAACTGCTCTGCTTTTTACCCCTAGAGCCACATGAAGTCTTTACAATTTTTAGTCTGAGACAAGCAAAAATTTTAACTTAAAATTTATGTTGTGAATACTCATTTTAATGTCTTACACTTTTCCCCATACGACACTGCAATAAACAAATAATCTACTTATTTTTGTAAAGTAATTCTCAATGCTTATATTCAGGGCATCATAATTTATCTGAACAAATTCAAGAGTTAGTTTCAGGCTGACATATCTTATGTTAAACTGCAGTAAAAAGGGGAGAAATTAAAAAAATAAAATAAAGAACATTCCATTTCTCTTGCTAGTATGCACTTGCCACACAAAATATTTTTTCTATGTGTATGCTGAATCAAAGAATTTTGAAAGGAAATAAATTATTAGTTCTGTAAGTAAGACTGTGTATGCAATACTATTTGGAGACACATGAGATGGAAGATTCCATGCTTCCAGAAAACAAGACCTGTCTAAATACCAATTAGACATGCAAGCCTACTATTTAAGACATTTTGGTTGGTAAATTACTAAACTAATAGTAATTAAAATAATGTGCTTAAGGTAAAAACTCAAAGGAATAGTTAGCAAGTGTTATGTACGTGGTGCTATACTCTGGAAGTAAAAGTCTTACTCATCTTCTGTACAAAAATTGCCTGTGTGGAAGAGAAAACTAATCATTACTCACAGTGGTGCAGAAGACATGGTTCTACAATGCATTTAATTGTGATTACGTATGGATGTTTGCAGATCAAACCGAGGAGAGACAAAATTAGGCTAATTCAGGACTAAATTTAGCCTTCATCTGACACAGACAAATACACTTTTTTCCAACATCAATAGTATAGGACATAGCCAACCTATAAGCAACCTATCAGCCTATATCTGTAAGCACTGCACTGCAAACTGCAACATACCATGCATGACAGCAGGGCTTTGCCTGCAAATTATTTTTTCTCCTTCCATACCCAGAGCACTACATTAAATAAGCCATTCCATTACATTTATGCCTACCCTTCTCTAATAAGTCGCTCCAATTCCAGTTTTTACCATGTGTGTTACTATGAGGCATACATAAATGCAGATTAACTCAGCTAGTTCAAAGAATCTCCCTTCTTCCAAAGACACATAAACAGTTTTGTTTATTGTCATCCTCTTATCTTCAGACTCTTCTCAACCACATTGCGAGATACATTCTCATGTTATTTCACCCATTAATAATTTCTCATTTACCCATTTGACAAGTAATAAATTCACTTGTAAGATTTAGGACAGTAAACCAGCAAAGCTAAACTCATGAATATCTAATCCACTTTAAACTTTACTTCATATTGGTGAGACAGCTGGTGTGCTGTGACCACCGCCTATTACGCTAATCACAATTATTTCACTCTTTCCTAGAGCGCCTGTGCTGCAGCAGTGTCCAGCTGTTCTCTCTCACATTGTATTTAGACTGCAGACTTCTGGGGCTAGAATTGTCTTTTCACTGTCTGTATGTAACTATACACAAGTGAACTCCAAGATGCTCTAAAACAAACATGTTAAAATAATTCAATAAAACATACACAGTATGAAAAGTTTATGATTTACATTCTATCTCAGATTTGTTGCCAGTGTTGTTATCCGTATTACGGAAGTTATACAAACAATGGACTTCTCAGTTCAGTGGCTAAATAAATTACTTCAGCTTGGGTCAAGATGAGTTATCCCCTTCTTGTCCTTTCATTTTGAAAAGGAAATACAGATGGCGGTTTTGAAGCAGAAGGGGAATTTGCAGGCACAGTTCGCAGGTCGAAATTGGACTTTTCCAAAACATTCTGCAAATGCAAGAATTAAATGCTTTGCATTTTTAAGGACACCATCCCACTACTGAATTAATAATCTCCTGGGTACAAAGAGGGAACAAAATCCAACTCTAAGAAGAAAAGACAGTTTAGTTTGCCTAAATAAAACACTCTTGTGATCCTTCTTATTAGAACTGCTCCTGTTTGCAGCAAAAGCTGTTGCTATTCTCCAAGGATGAGAAAACAGGCTACAGAGTTGTGCTAGTTTTTGCTGAGATGCTATATATTAGTAATATGGAAAAAGCTTCTCCTTTCTCTTGCTTGGATTTGTCAGAAGCATTTTACTTTGTCACCTTGTCAAAGTTAATATTGGAAGATGAAAACTGTAGATTTCTTAGGTAGTGGCTACTAGGATTACCACCTTACTACCAACAGCACTACCACAGTGGGGTTGGAAACACTTGGGAGAGCCCAGGGCAGCTGCGGAAAGGGCAAACAGAGACCCAAGGCTCTGGTTGTAGAGGCAGCGCAGGAGCTTTGTGCCCCACGTGGCATCCCCGTCCATCTGTTTTTCTAGGCTAATCATCTTCTCAAGCCACGGGCCACTACCATTAGTGCTAAAGATTAAGTACTCGCAACCGCAGCAGCCGTTTAGATCCACCCATCACAAAGGATGTTTACAGCTGGAAACACAAGAATCTGTTTGAGGCTTTATCTTTAAAAATGAGCACATAAAAGCCCTCACAGAAATAAAGAAAATGAACAAGTTACACTAAAAAAAAACCAGTTTAGCTGGAAAACTCAAATACTTCTAAACTAAGAAAAGCTTGGTTTACAGCTGCAAAGGCAAAAGCATTTGAGCTTGCGTAAACAAACGCTTTATGATGTAAGCTTAACTCTGTCTCTCTCTTTGTGAGATCACAGTGACTCTCAGTGCACAGGATGATCTGTCTCACGAACTAAAGTTTCAAGTGTGCAATTTTGCAATTATAATGATGCTTTCTATGCAAAATTATTATATTTAATTGCCATTTTATTTCTATTCAGTTCTAATGTTTTGCATCAAGGAGACATTTCTATGGATGCAGCAACATTTTATAACTCCAGATATAGATCTGAATCATTAACAGAACCTCAGAAAACCAGACACTAATTCCAATAGCTGAAAATTACTGTGAATAAAAGTGAAAGCTGCATCCTATGTACTCCTGTAAACCTCTTACGAAAATATACCCCAAAAAAGACTTGCCTTTGAATCTTCGGTTTAAAAAAGAAACGCTGAGTGTTTTGATTCTGACCACTGAGATCATCTTCCACAATTCAACGTGACTTTCACAGAAAGAACTTTCTATAACATGTATGAAGGTAAATGGGTTGAATCTTTGATTTCAAAAGACAGTGTACACAACTAAGCTGGGAGTGTAAAGTTGATCGAAAAGCGGCTTTGTGCTCTTCAAATCCAATGCTCAAGGTGCAAACTGACAGTGATCCAGTTTCTGGATGCTGTCTCCCAGTTCTTTGAAATAGCTTTGTACTGGTAGAACTGCAGAAAATGCAACTTTAAAATTTTATACCTGTACAGTACCACAGGAAATGTCACCAAAGTTCTTTTGGCAAGTATCGATACTCTCAAGGTACTTTTGTAAAAATAACTAGAGTTTTACAGATTTCCATCCCACTGATAAACTGACAATCAGCTACAGTGATTTTATTATTTAAACTAAAGCAAAAATTTCTGTGTTAATGAGATACGTTTGGGAACTTGGGGTCAAACCCTATGACGGTTAACACAGTGAAAAGATATGAAACATCACAAAGCACTTGAGGGGAGTTCCTCACAACATTAATTTTTAGCCTGGCAGAATAATACTCATTATAAGATCCCACAGATGAAAACTAATGTACTGTGAATTTTATACCACTTCATTATAATTCAAATGACTTTTTCTTCCTTCTTACATTTTCATTGTTTGATATACTAAAATACCCCTGCTCCTTCTATAAAGCATAGGACTAGTGTTGATATTCATCAAATAACAAATTAAATAAGTAATATTCAACAACTACATACAGCTGAATATTATTGAACTATGTTATGCTACAGAATTGTCATTTCACATCAAAACCTGACTTAAATAGCAAGGCAAAGAAAAACTAAAGAGGCAAGTGTTCTTTTAAGGGAACAAAAAAAAAAAGTCAAATATTTTATGTTAGTCGTGCACTGTTTTAAAAATTGGTATTTATGAAAAGCATTTCAAAAGACACTCTCTCCAGCTTCTAACATTTATTTTCAAATCCTCAAGTCTTACCTACAAAATAAGCCCATTAAGCCACACTCCAGGTTTTTGTAAGCCACTGGTAAAAATTAGCCCACTACTAGACCAGGCACTTCTGGATACCTGATCTTTACTCAGCACCTTCCTTATTTTCATGGTAAAAAAAGTCAGTTTTTCTGCTGTTCTGAAACCAAAGAGACATTTTAAGTATGGTACCTTTTCTCTCTAGAGACCTTACAATGTAGGCTGCAGTCTATCACAAAAATATTATCCTAATTACTATAACCATAAAATTAGGTTGACAAACTGTTTTCCTATGCTAATTTTCACAATCTCAGTAGCTCACTCCCAGTCTCTTGACATTTTATGTGAAGAATGTAAAGGTACAGAGTTTCCTCCAGTGCTACTGAAAACAAAAGTGCTTCATTATGGGCAAAACAATTTCTGTATCACACCACAGAATAGCTATTGTCTTTAATCTCTTAAAGTCCTTCAAACTCTATTGCTCCCCACTTTAGCATATTTACTGGAAGCTCTGGGATTTTCTATACAAAAGTAATGTCTTTCATACCTCCTCAACTGTACACAGTAGTTTTTTGCTTGCTTTTCAGGAAGTGCTTTTGCACCATAAACATAAAACAAATTTACAAAGGAAATGAAATACAATTTATCCTACAGCTATGTGTTTGCTTTCACACAGATTTTCTTAAGTAGGTCAAAACCTCTTAAGTAAGTACTGACAACTCGGACATTTTTTTTTCCATCCTTAGAGTCCCTGCATGTGCTTATCCATCAAAGCCCCAGTCTACCCATGAAAATTTGGCTGGGCAAGACAGGATCTGGCCTGACTCTTGGTCAGTAGTACAAGATCCAGCACTTTAAAATAATTTTCAATGCTTCCTCAAAATGTCTGCAGAGGACAAGAGATCTGCAGTTCAGCACTTGCCTTACGCACTCCCCAACTTTGCCTCTGAATTCCAGCCTCCCCAACCAACACTCCCCGCTCAGCAATGCACATCGGCATAATTTCCTCATCAAGAGCCAGTGTTTGCTGCTGTGACAGGCAGCAACGTTCATTTACAAAAAGAACAATGGAGTCTGGTGTAACCTGCTAATAGCTGGAAGAGAGTCTGGGGAGGTGAAGGGAGATTGCTCCTTCCTTTAGAAAGCTGTGGGGTAAGCAGATCAAGAGGTATCCAGTGGTTGAGTGGAAGTGCGAGATGGTCTCAGCAAGGAGCTGATGGTCTCCAGCTTAACCCGAGACACTGGTGAGAGAAGATCACGCTTCTTTAGTTTACAAATCCTTTAGCAAAATTCATTAGGGAAAGAAGATTAAGCCATGAGAATACACATCAAAGTCTCATCATAGCAATCTAGACAAAAGTATTAAAAACATCTTGGTGATTTTGGAGCACATCTGACTGACTGAGGAATGTCACTGTTATTTGGAGTTGGAGGGTAAAAAATTCTTTAGAAGCAGTTGATGCCCCTGTTCTGGTTCACATCTTCCTTTGGGGGAGGAGGAGTGTTTACCTCAGATCACTGAACCAAAATAAGGGGCAGGACATGCAATGCAGAGGAAAGGCACTTTGCTGAAGAGCCACCATGAGTAAAGTAGCAAAGGCAGCTAAAGAGTGGGTGGTTGGGGCAGGAATCACCTAGGAGAAAGAGCTAAAGAAGCCCAGAGCAGAGGAAATCACAGAGAGGACAGAAGAGAGCAGAAGGATGAGGCAGTGCCAATGCCAGCCAAAAGCCTCAGCAGCTGCCTCACTGCCTCCATGTACTTTAACCACCTCCACCCAGATGTATCCATACACTCCCTTCCCACACTAACTAGAAATGCACCAGCCCTTAAAAAAAGTGCATGGTCTGTGCCTTTTACTTCACGGTTCTCTGGCTGTGCGAGACAGAGAAATTACATGTGGCAAAAAAGTTTAAGATTCAACGCCTTGGTGCCAAAATGCCTGGAGGAAGAAGTTATATCAGCCTGACAGCACTCGCGCCGGGAGGGCCAGGCTGCTTTAATGCTTACGTTGCTGCAGCACAGTCTGAAACAAGCAGCAAAAGAGTACTTCTGAATGTATCTTCTACTTAATAAAACTCCTTTTCTCAGAACCTCACTTTCCTGCAAATTCTTGAAAATTGTTTTGTTCCTATGGAAATGTCTGCCAGTGACACACAACCCTTTAAAATATGCTGACCATGTCATGAACTTCATTTGCATATTAATAGATCTCTCCCTCTCTCAAGGGATTAATTTCCTTCCCAATAGAATCATGCAATCCCATTTATGCAGGTTTATTCTGGTTCTGGGATGGCGGTGGGGATGGGCAGTTCATTGACTGCAATTCTATTGTTTCAGAATTTGGGATTTCTCGGAACTTACCTTTTTAACTTCTTAAATGTTTTTCAGTAATCATGGGCAGTATGAGGTACAGATAGACCTTTTAAACCAAGTTTATCCAATTTAATGCTGGGTTATATTCTGCAATTGCTCAATTTATGATTTTTAAAGAGTATGGCAAATTAAATAATTTGATTATAGAATTCCACAGACTGGATAAATCACACATTAAAAAGTAATTTATATACATTATAATAAATGTAAAAAATAGAAATTTGAGTACAGTGATAGTCTAGAACTCCTTTCTTTGCAAAATGAGAAGCCTATTGAGACAATGTGATGCCAGGTTATTCTCTCACACAGGCTATTCTCAACTAACACATGCTTAATGAGGCCACACATTTGTAGTCTCTCCTGCAGTCAGTTAGGAGGACATTTTAAAGCACCCACACAATATACTGTGGCTGAAATTATCTAAATATGCAATAAAGTTAATTTGTATCAGAATCCTTGCAACCATAGAACTTGCATCTTAAACTAAGGAAATATCTAGCGCACGCAGTGTTCATGTGACGGGAGCGCATTAGTGGGTATGGCAGAGGCTACAGCAATAAAAGAATCCACTTGGCAGATTCAGATTCCAAATCACTTCTGCCAGTGATAGCCTATTTACTTTTCCTCTAAAAAAAGATACATAAGGTAAGGGGGATAGACTAGATCCCGGTTTCAGATTACACACTAAAACCTCTTCTATTTGAATTATTGTAATAACCTTGTGTTTATTACAAAATTCTTTGGAAAATATATATTCGTCTTGGTTCACAATCTTTTTTTTCCCAAAGTGTTTTCCCCACTCACTCCTCTGGTTGATCCTTTCTGTAAATAGATCCAATACCAGTTGAAACATTTTTCCAAATGCACAGGAAGAATTTCTAGAATATTGTGCTTGGCACAGCTGGGAATACACTGTCTTTAAAGACATTCATCTCAGTGCTTTTTGGGCCCAAGGATATACAGATAATGATAGCAGAAAGTAGGGGGTTTTTTTAAAAAATACAAAACAAAACAAAAAACAAACCACACACTACCACTGTAATTACCGTACCCTTTCCTCACACTACTGCTGTTTCAAGGCCCCTTTCTCTGCTACTTAGAGCATTTCAGAGGAAGCAGACAGTCATAATAAAATCCTCTGCTTTTGCTGTTCTGAAGTCAATAAGCAACTTTGACAGGCTTCCTAACAAAACCCTAGGATGTTAATCAGCTAATAAGGAAAGTTTGATTATCGTGCACTTTGTATTTATCTCAGATAGAACAGGGTAAAAATATTTAAGGGGGAGAAGAAATAAGCATACACACAAAACGTTATTCAAGATTCTAAACATAACTCCAGCAACCCCCCCACAAAGCTCTACAGAACTCAGCATTTAGCCAAGGGTGTCCTACATGGATGAAGGGCCAAAGACACTCCCAGCATTTCAGGAAAACAATGCTTATTTTTCCCACACAGGAAAATCAGGTCAAGTCAGGTACCTGAAATATAATCCTCTTTGTGAGCAAAGAAGGTGCAAAATCCTTTCTTTTGAACACAGAGACAACCAACAGAAATTGTTATCCCTGCTGACCGCTCCTTGATACCTTCTCCAAACATCATACAGAATCGATCTTCTAAGCTTTCTTTCAGAACAGGCCATCTCTCCTCTAACATGCCAACATAACAAATATTCTCCCCAAAACCACCAGCCAGTGAACCTCCCCACCCACAATTTAACTCTGGAGTTCAGGGACCATGTGCTTCAGCATCTTGCCTCCAGCTACTGCTTACCATTAGCCTAAATCATCTCAGGGACACCTATAGCAATGGATAGGCTTACAGACTGAACCGTGCTCAGTGTAACGACAGCCACTTGAAATAGGCGAGATGTTGCTAACACCATTTGATGGAATATAAACATTTAGACTTGAAAACTAGACATTCTCAGGGCATTTGCACCACTTTAGGCCTGACTCTTACAAGCTAACTGGGATCTGTGAGTTTCTCAGAAGGATACAAGGCTCATTTTCTCAGCAAGCATCCGCAGTGGACTGATCCAAGATTCCAGAAAGACTTCTTCCCTCTGCATTCAGAGAAGCATAGCATTTGATAGACTATTTTTCCTGCACGTTGCACTCTATTAATTGGCATTGCTTCCATGCTTTGTAGGATGTCTCAGTGATTTTGGAAGTGATTTTACAGTTTTAAAGTAACTTTTAGAATTTGCCTGAAATAAAAGCAGAATTCATGTGGTCAAAAGGTGTGAAATTTCACATAATACTGATTTTATGAGCTCTAGACTTTGCAGGCATTAATTATCTGATTTCTCTTAATAATTGCAATAGGAAGCTTTTCAGTCTGATTCTGTTTGAAGTTTTCAAATATCTGTTTTGAGAAAAATTTTAAAAAGCTACGCCAATCAAACTTTGTAAAAAGGAATGCATTGAGGACAAGTTATATAACTAGGTGGTTAGCGTACTCCTACATCACACTGAGAGCACATTTTTGTTAGTACATCTATATAGCTATTGAAAGTTTATGTACCATGATCAAACCTGATCATCAGGACAGGTGCATCTATGCCTTCTTTCTAAATTGGTCCAACTGCATCTGATTTCACTAATGGGAGGAACCTGGATGTGGTCCAGTCAGCCTGCTTGAACAGGGATTGTGTGCTCACACCTGATTACAAAGATTAAAGTTAAGCTATTGTTAAAGAAAATAGTTGGCAAAAGCAGCATATCCTATTGTGAGGCACTATTTCATTATGCGTGAGACAACGTAAAATGCTCTGAATGGGACCCAGTTTTTATGGTTTAGACCTGGAAATGAATTTTAATATACATATGAATCTCAAAAATATTATCTTAAACCAAAAACTCTCTAATGAAATAAGACACAAATATATAGAAAATTAGTTAACTATAAACCATCACAAAAGACCACTTACTTACAAAAAGTGTGATCCATACTAGAAATATTGCGTTGGGCTATTTCCCTTGGTAGGGATGTACAGAAATTGCATCAAGAGACCACACGCTAAATTCATACAACCCTTTTTGGCTTTACAACTGTAGCATTAGTGAAGATTGAGAAAAGCTTGAAGCTTCTGATCAAAAAAAAGGATTGTAAATCCTATTAAAAGGGATTAAGGGAAACACTGCATATTGCTAAAAATATCAAGCATAATTTAAAAATTCTTCAAATGTTACCATTCCATTACACTGATAGTATTTTAGCAAAAAAATAAGCTTAAAAAAAATAGAGAGAGTGGTGTTACAATTTGAACATATATTTTGCACAGGATTTATAGCACCTCTCATCCATCCTACTGTCTTATATGCGTCCATGCAGTTAATGTTTTATGATCATCAGCTTCTTTCTGCAGGTTTCAAACTGTTCCACAATCACACATCAGAGTTGTCTAATGTTAAAGATACAGGACTACCTACCGGTACAGGCACTGCGGCCAGGTTCTGGCTGGCATTATACTATAACTTCAGGAAGAGCAAATTTCAGACACGGGCCGCTGATCGGTTACTAAAAGCTGAACACCCTGGGGAAAGCTAGGAAGTCCAAGATGGATCTTTCTAACAAGATACAGTTTATATACTGGTTTTTCTTGTTCTACTTTTTGAATTTCCATATTTACCTAAGAAATATTACGCACAATTTATAAAGACTAAAGGCAATTCTGTAATAGGTCCATTTTGTTGAAATCAATTCAAGACATAGCAGGAAAGATCTTGTCTCTTGTTATTTTATGTCGCTATTCCTCATGATAGTGCCTGCATATTTTCCACATATATGCTCATCTATATTGAACTACAGAGCATTTGATAAGTCTTTTCAGAGTGAGCCCTATGTATATAGTATGATTATTTTTTCAGAGATCTTAGATTCCGGGGTTTAGTTTATTTCAGGACTTCTGTTATAATGGGTTAGGATTCACAGAATACAGATGCCTTTGTAAGAGCTGACAATGCTTGCCACTAGCTTTTCTGGGACCAAAACTAGAGCTTTATGGTGACTCTAGCCTTACGTCAGCTAGCTCTTAATCAGTTTAGTCACTAACCCTTTTAAACATGTCATGGTCTAACCCCAGCTAGCAACTCCTCACCACCCAGCCGCTTGCTCACTTCCCCCCAAGTGGGATGGGGGAGAGATTCAGAAGGGTAAAAGTGAGAAAACTTGTGGGCTGAGATAAGAAGAGTTTAATAAGAAAAGCAAAAGCCGTATACACAAGCAAAGCAAAGCAAGGAATTCATTCCTTGCTTCCCACCAGCAGGCAGGAGTTCAGCCATCCCCAGGACAGCAGGGCTCCATCACATGTAATGGTGACTTGGGAAGACAAACGCCATCACTCCAAACGTCCCCCCTCTTCCTCCTTCTTTCCCCAGCTTTTACACTGAGCATGATGTCATACGGTGTGGGATATCCCTGGGATCAGCTGACCAGGCCATATCCCCTCCCAGCTCCTTGTGTCCCCCCTGCCCCCCCAGCCTTCTCGCTGGTGGGGTGGGGTGAGGAGCAGCAAAGGCCTTGGCTCTGTGTCAACCCAGGGATGGTTTCATTGCTGCTGAGCAGGGCTATCAATGCTGTTTCCAGCACAGATCCAAACCATAGCCCCATACCAGCTACTATGAAGAAAATTAACTCTATCCCAGCCAAAACCAGCAAAACATTTCTGCTGGGGCCAATGGGACTGTTTATGTTCAGAAAATTGTGCAGACTGTTTATGGAACAGAATTTAATACATGGCAGTCCCAATTTTCCTCTCATGTAAAGCAGTGATGATTCAGAATACATCTAAAGATTTCCTTACCCTAGACACACTAAATATAGTAATCAAGATATACGCAATTATTTCATCAACATACACTTTATATTCTGGTACAGCCAAAACCAATTCAGCCCTTAAAAACAACCAAAGGCAACCTTTGTCACCCTATGAAATGTACTGAAAGCAGCTAAAAGCCAACAGTCTTGAAACACTGACGTAGCACAGCTAAAGCCAAGCTACCCTCAGTTCTGCTGGGTGCTCAGGTTTCTGCAAGAGAACAAGCTTAAGCAGCCAGTGCCTCCACATTATCACCCAAACACAACATTCATTTAGATTGGCACTGCAAACGAGACTTTACACAAGAGAGAAGATTGAAGTGATTCTTGCTTCCAGCTGTCCACTTAGTTCCACTATAAAGGAACGCTGGACCAGACATTTAAATACTCTTCAATGCCACAGCTTACAGCTCAGAATTTTAATACAGGCTGTAAATCATCAAGCTGCACAGAGAATTTTAGGTGTTGCTCCATTTCCTCTGTACCATCTTGCAGAAGCTGAAACTTCTAAGAAAAGCTAAGGATGGGGGGGCAATAAATATTTAGCAATCTCAGTTTAATCTAGCACTGCATGCAAGGCAAACCTCATAGTCATTAGGAATAATCTTTTACCTCTCAATTTAATGATAATATTCCAGTGTCTATAATTGCAAGTATTTATCTCCTTTAGAATTTCTCTTTTATCTGCACATCTACCCAGATGAAGAATTAAAAGTATTTTTTAAGAAACAGATTATAGCCTGCATTCCATGGGAGAAAGCAGAAGTCTGTTCTGTTTTCAACTTACTCATCAGAAAGCGTTATTTGTCCATATTCTTTCTAGTATTTCACTACCATCAGTACAGCATGTAATAGGAAAAATATAGCCCCAAATCTTAAAAATATACATTTAAAAAATGTAAAACATTGGAATTATTCTCATACCAATTGCCAAAAGCAATTACAAAATATTGTTGGTCACTCTCCACTATAATAATGTTTCAAATTAAAATTCACCAAATAATTGAACAGATGCAAGTTAGGAAAGGATTGAAAATTATGTACAGGTTCTAAGTTTCCTATTTTCCTAACAGTACTGGAATTGCTGCTGAACATAAGTTTCCTCACTCTATATAATATGCAGAACAATGGACATGTGTTTCTCTTTATAATGAAACTACTGAAATCAAGTAACTTTGTTACTGAATGTGGTAGGAACAACTTTACATGCAGTATCAGCATTCAAACCACGTGGGGAATAGATACTTGCCCTATAAAGCTATTCAGTACCTGAGCTTTGCTCACCTGCATCAAACCACCGAAGATTACTTTCATAGGAAGTGTTAGGTTATGCTACTTGATGTTACAAATTTTTGCGTGAAGAATACTACATTGACATCAGATAGATCTAGAAAATTTAGTACTTCTCGGAGTTAAACAAACAGTGTCAACTAACCAGTAACACTTGTTTAAAAAGTTAAGGCATTAAGAACTCAAAGTAATAATAAAAAAAATTCGGAACAATTTTTTTCCTGCAACAGATAGCAGAAGCGAATGCCCAGACAGTATTCAGAAGCAGAACCAGGCATCTAACTTATCTCCTGCTTAAATACCTTTTCTACTAAATAAAGCGAAGGCAGAAGCAGGTCATTTGTTTCCCAAGGAAGGATCTGATCTGCCAAAGAAAGGGTTTAGCCGCATGGACTTGGAATGGAACACCAGGGAAACAAGGAGCCACTGCTGCCTGCCCTTACAGCAGCCCTTCGCACTCCACCTCTGCAGTGGGGCCAGTGGCAACCCACATCCGAAGACAGTGGAAAGGTACTTGGCATTTTAGTGACACTGTAGCATACCTGCCTGAGCCAGCCTCCTACCAAGGGTGGAAATCACAGTGTTAGGAAGAAGTTAAATACATAGGAAAATAATGCAGCATCTTTCATAACGTTAGCTCTATGCTGCTTTGTAGGTAATATACCCTTGGAAAAAGGGGTTTTTTGAAAGTTAAATACCAAGCCCCATTCATGTCCTAATAATTTTTGTTCATTGTTACAATAGGGTGCTTCTAAAGCCATTTTTTTCCTGGGAACTTAATTTTATTTCCTACAGTCACCAAGCCGTGGGGAATATGGGAGTTGGTTAAATTGTGGCTATATTTGGGGTGCAGGAGCAGTCACCCCCCCCCTTAATTCAGCTAAGATTCCTTCAGCAATGCGAGTAAACAAACACATCTGTGATTCTGGCTACGGGAACAGAAAAGGAAAAAGGCTGTTATCATCTTCAGACAGACTCTTATCAACACTTCCATTAAAGCACAGTAAACTGCTACCAGTGATAAAATTATCAGTAAGGAATTTTAAATGCATTATTGATGTACTCTTGGGGGGGAGGTAGAAGCTAACCCTTTGTGGTAAGCATAAGTACAATACCAAGTGAATAGTATACCAGTAAGCTATGATGATTTTTTCCATTTAAAATGCTTTTATTTTCATTGCTAGCCATTAGTATGCATGTTTCCAAACACACATCACGCTGGGTACCTTCAACATCTTTTAAAGTAAATGAAGGTTGAACATAATCAGCATCTCATAAGTCATCCTCAGGATCTCACTACATGCAGTTCCTGGGTTTTGGTGGTTTGGGGTGGTTGGGTTTTTGGTTAGCTTTTTTTCTGTTTTATTTTTTGTTTTCTGGTGTGTGGGTTTGGTTTGGGGGGTTTTTTTTGTTTATTTTTTTTAAACACAAAAGCAACATACCACACCTCTTGCAGACATTTCTGTTATTTTCAGCCACAAAAATCTCATTTATCCTATTTCAAACAAACACAAATGCAGTTACTTGTCTTTGCAACTATGCTTCTGTTAAAGCAGAAATTAACCACACATGATAAATCACCATTTGTCTGAACCTGTAAATATTGATGGTTGTTTAGTTTACAAACCTTACTGTAATTATTACTTGGTGCTGTTTTAAATCACCATGCCCCCTGGGTCCATTGCTTCACCATTTAGTTTTAAAATAATTTTCCAGATAAGGTACCTTCTAAACATTTTAGTTTTCCCCCTAGATAAATCATTACACTAATTGTTTATCAGAAAACTGCATGCTGCCACTAGATTAGGAGAAAACAGAAGGGCCATATTTAATTCTATTTGACAGAACTCAAAAGGGAAAAAGAATTTAAAAAATTCAAGACTGGAAGTTACTTTTTCTTCACAGGATCAAAATTTAAACAGAGTAAGTAGGGACACTTTCTAAAATCATTTCCTTGACAAAATACAAATTCTAATAAGTGAAGTGTGAAATGTAGCATTCTCTTACAATACAATATGGGCACAAAACTGACTTATGCTCAGAATATTTAATTCACAACAGATTTTTTTTCGTGCTCTTTTCCTGCAGCGAACTGCAGAGTGAAGATCTAAAAATCATTTGAATTCATAGTTTTTATGAAACCAGTAATAAAATTTTAACCACAGTGACTTTGACTGATGAGGATGCACAAAACTGTTTTACTTGATTGTTACGATTTCCAAAGCAGAAAGGCCACAAACTGAGAAAAGTAAACACCCCTACCCCCTTGCTTTTCTTTTTCCCAATAAACTAACCACACCTGACATAAAATTCAGAGAAACTTGTAGCAATGGTATTCTACAGTATTTTTTATACTACAGCATCATTTTAACATACCTACTTTCAAAAGTCATCATTGGAAATTTATTAAGCTAACACCTACTTCACCACTCCCACCCCAAATGACATGTACTTTGAAAAAAAGAACTTAAGTTGCATGTACAGAGCGACTGACTAGTTAGGAAAAAGATAACTACTGTCCTCTAAAGTACTGCTCCGCTCTTTCCTCTGATTCAAGCTCCAAAAACAGGCTAAATACACTGCTGTAAAAGCTAATGACTGGCACAAAGTCTTTATACTTTGATACCTAAACAAGTAGTATAAGTGATGATAAACATGCCATCACACCATTTGAAACTGAAATCCAGCATACATTCCATCACAGTGTATTCATTTTTATACTGACACTTATTACCCCCTCACTAGCACCAACTTTTAACCCCGGCTGGCTGAATTTGCTTTTCAGGATCAGTATGAGATGCTTTATAGTCTAGCAGGTATTTTGTTGTCTATTGCATATTAGTTCAGGTTTCATAAGTATTCTTTTTAATCACAAATTCAAGCCAGCCAAGTTCCTGCATTTATGAAAAGATCACAGGAATGAAAAAATTTGAATAGGCCAAGTGATGTGAATACACATGGACAAATCATTATCTTTTCTTCTCTTATTCTTTTGGTAAATGGGTACAGGAGACACATAAATCATTGCTCAGCATGTATTCAGCTAGCTCCTCTTGACTCAGAGTAATAGAACACCACTATCTGAACAAGCGTGCATACAGGAATTAGGCTATTACACACCAAACCATACTATGGCTGCTTCATTTAACTTGTCAGTTTAAAGGGTAGGAAAACCAGGCCTTGGACCTATGCAGAAATTTATCTTAAAATTGAATTAATTTAAATTAAGGCCGCTCTTTTCCATTTTTCCTTGAAGATTCAAGTGCTAAGCATTTAGCTCTCTACCACTTTAATTGAATAAAATGCATATAGTAACATTACTTACAAAAGCTTTCCTAAATAAATGTATAGCTTGGATCTGGACCTGAATTGTATATTCATCTTTTACAGAACTAAAGAAAAAAAACTTCCGTGAAAAAACATCAGTTTTCATAATGCTTTATAAATATGGAAAAATAAAAGCCTTCCAAAAATACTTGTTGGAGAAAGGATACACAAAAGGCTTTTCAAACATTTGCTTTTTCTTGCTGAATTCAGAAGAGAGAAGGAGGAAAAAGAAAGTTAATCAACTGAAAGAAGAAACAGTTATAGCCTTCCAAAACAGCCTAGCTGATTCTTAGTCTTATTCTTAATTTGGCAAGAAAGACTGATCATAAATATCTGGTGGCAGACATGTATTATTATCCCTAAAATTTTTAACTAAACGTTTTCCACCTTCCAACTTTTTTTTTTTTTTTTTTTTTTTTTTTTTTAATTCGAGACATCACTCAGAAACATGGTGAACGTGAGCTGGGCAAGTATGACAAAACAGTCTTGAATATGCTTACAGCATTTCTCCATTCATACCTCTTTTCGTGTGCTTTATGAAATACCTTGTTCAACTAAGTATGGAGATAAATTTCCTGGAAATAATTCTCCCAAAGCCGCATGTCATGTCTGCATATCAGCCCTGTGATGTTTTACAGCTGATTCATATGTGATGCCCAACTACAAACAAGCAAACTTTGCTATCCCAACTGAGCAAAAAGAGTAATAGGGAAAACTATATCAAAATAAACATGAATGGTTACATAGAGCTTTAAAGATGCTTCAGTTTGAATAAATAAGTGGGCATGCTCTCCGTGAAAAATACAGAATGAGACTAACACATAATTGCTAGCACAGCCTTAAAACTGGTGCAGAAGTACTCTCACAGCATGGGAAATATATTTTGCATGTTAAATAAAAACTGACAAAAGATGTATATGCCCACATTGTCAGCATGTTCCTTGCTGCCAACAGCCAGTCTGCCATCAAATAGATTATGTTCATTTGGCCTTTGGGAATGGTGGCATCTTAGAATTTCAATTTCAAAATATAATTAGAAAAAGAAAAAACCCACAAACATTAAAATGGCTGGAAGAGGAATACCTTGTCTACAATACTTAATTCAGGATTGGAATTTTTATTTGGTATTTTACTAGAAACCAGTGAGGCAGCTAGAGACTGGAACATACAAAATACTATGCCAGTACTACACAGACCTGTTTTCCCTCAAAACCTCAAGTATTTCAATGAAAATGAAGGCAACTGTTGTGCAAGTCAGGGCACAAGCTCAAGTACCAAGCTTTAGCCACAAACCCAAAGAAGGATAGCCATGCATACACAGAAAATATTTTCACTCATATGGAAAAACTAGAAAGTGTGATGGTTAAAAAAAAAAAAAAAAAAGGGGTGGTGTCCATACAGCACTCTTTTTAGTTTTCCATCTAGGTGATACAGGATACGAGGAATTTATCTAATAATGCTCTAATTTTTTAACCTAGAAAGCAAAGATAAATGTTTAAAAAAAAAAACCCCACAAACAGATGGCTTTAAGTGAATAACAGATTCACTTAACCAAACATTTCCTGTATCTTGAATAATTAACAAAAAAAGTGTTTACCAACAATTATATAACAGCTTTTATAGTAACACAAGTAGGAGAAAAACATTTAGCACTGACTCTCATAAATAATTCAAGAGGTCTAATTTACCATAATCATGTCTGGCATTTATCTTCAGTAAATAATGTATCAGGCATATACTGTGCACTATTTCCTACAGTAACTACTAGAGAGCATTAGGAACAAACCCATCTGTGTTTAGCATTCTGTAAATCAGGCCAGCTCTTGCACGCATGAAATGATTGCTGATGAAGCCATTTACCTACGCCACGGATAGAAATGACATCTTTTAATGTAAAATTAAATAAAAAAATATAGAAACTGCAACACAGATGAGGGGGTTTTTGTATACCATAAATATTCATAGCTTGCAAATTGACAAAGCATACCTCAGAAACCATAGGAACCACTCTAGGAAAAGAGTTGGGTCTTCCACATTCACTGTGCCACTGACAGGTTAATTTGCATAAGAGCAAATTAACATCTCAAAAGCCTTGTCTTTGCTAGCATTTTCAAGAAATTGCCCACTATTACACTAAAACCACTGCAGCTACCTTGGCACAACAGAACTGCAAGTTCCAGTGTCTTCCAGACTCAGGGTGCTTTTGTCCATTTGCTTGCTTAAAGCACCACAGTACCAGGTCCTTCCTTCTGCACTGGCAGGTCCTAATTCCTAATGATAGGTAGCATACACACAACCACAACCAGGTTTATGGTTTTCCTCTTAGTTTTCGATTACTTCCTATTTTTGCCTGTTAAGTTTGCCACTTACTTAATCTCTTCTGGAACTTACATATTTTCAAATATCAGAGAATTTGAATTTATCACAAATACATCTCCCCAGAATTAAGGAGTACTCTAATGCAACTACACTCAAATTGATCAGCCACAACTTTAGTTTGTGCCTTACCTATCGGTAAGAATACAAAACACAGTATTACAATCTGCACAGAAAACAAAGATTACTAGTTCTGTCAAAAGCGTACTTCCCTGTTTTATTAATTTTTTTTCAGCTTTCTGCAATGTGTTTAACAGATATTCTGCTTGTATTATTTTGAATCTTCTGAAACTCTTCATATGATTTTGTGTCATACATACCCAGTGACGTGCGGAAAACAGACTCCACAATCTGTAAGATTGTAAAGTAGGTATCTTTATTCAGCGCTGGGCAGCACGGGGGGTAGTCCCACCAAAGTCGTGCGCACCAATGTAGCTGTCGTGGTTTAACCCAGCTGGCAACTAAGCACCACGCAGCCGCTCGCTCACTCCCCCCCACCCCCTCAGTGGGATGGAGGAGAGAATCGGAGAAAGGAAAAAAAAGGTAAGACCCGTGGGTTGAGATAGAGACAGTTTAATAAGAGATAATAATAATAATAGTAAGAAAATATACAGAATATATAAAACAAGTGATGCACAATGCAATTGCTCACCGCCCGCTGACCGATGCCCAGCCTGTCCCGAGCCGCGATCACTCCCCCCGAGCCACGATCACACAGCCTGAGCTGCGACCACTCTGCCCGTGACCAACCGACCAACTAACTCCCCCCAGGCATGACGTTCTATGGTATGGAATAGCTCTTTGGACAGTTTGGGTCCTAGCTGTGCTGTACTCCCAGCTTGTTATGCACCTGGCCAAGCAGGAGAAGCTCAAAAAGTCCTTGAGCAGTCTGAGCACTGCTTGGCAACAACTAAAAACATCAGCGTGTTATCAACATTCTTCTAGCACTGAGTCCAAAGCACAGCACTATGCTAGCTTCTGTGAAGAAAAATTAACTCTATCCCAGCTGAAACCAGGACAGTAGCAAAGTGTTACATATACATGAAGTTTCCCAATACGCCTATACATAGGCATAACCTGTCCCCGCTTCGTATTAAAATTAGTTTCAAGAGGTCATTTCCATAAGTCCCTCCCAACTGCGCATGCTCAGTGATTTGAGTCTGTGGTCTTCAGGGGTCGTTTACTTCATCCACTCCTCTTCTTCACCTTGTCCTTTTGGTGAACTCCAGCTTCTACTCCCCTTATTCCGCTGTCAGACCAACACAGCCAGTACCAACTGGCTCCCCATCCTTGGCTATCCTCATATCGACAAAGTGCCAGACGCTTTGCTCTCCTGTGTGCCTTCCAAGGCCTGTAACAAAGATGGGCCATCTCCTACTAATCTCCCCTCTTCCACATTCCCTACAGTGTTAGTTTCTTATCTATAGTTTACTTCATATGATTAGTAAGTTAATCTAAAACACAATGCTAGCAATTTAAGATGGATCTACAGTTGGCTTCACAAAGGTCCTTTTGTTAACCCTTTAGCCTCCCTTCACCCAGGACTTTGTAATGCAATTCTCACATTCTGGAAAATATGTGCTTAAGTATAAAGTTTTCTATATTACTGACTCAAGTGAAATCAAGAGCATAGTTTCTCACATAAATCAAGGACACCAGGCAGCTAAATTAAGTGGTCTAAAGAAATTTCACAGACCTTAACAAGAGCTACCCTTGAGATCTTTGAGAAGCCTACATTAAGCATGCCATGGAGTACATTCAGCAGGATTTTCTGTATTTTTCAAGCACATTTATGTTAATTTGTTTAGAATACCTTTATTCCTCATGCATGTATAATAAGCACCAATACACATCACAACCATGTATTTGTCCACTCATCTCCTAGGCTTTAGTTTTAGTAGTAAGTAGTTTGAATGTTTCACTTTAGTTACAGCATATATTCTTGTATGATCCTTGTGTTGAGACTCATGTTCTGAACAGTAGCACTTTACATACATCCTACAAAATGAACCAGCCTATGATCATGAATTACATAAAAGGCATTCCAGAAGATAGAAAATGTAGAAATATTTCAAGAACTATTGTTTCTTTCACATTATTTTACATGACTAGACCACCGAAATCAGTTTAAAAAGCAAGTAAAAACTGGCAAAGTAGCTTTTGTTGTTATATGTATATCGAGAGACCAGGAAAAAGTGGAGTACCTGCAGCTTCCATCTGTCTCTTAGTTTCTTCAAAGCTTAGGTGGAAACCGGTCATGTTAACATGACTCCAACTGCAAGAACAGAGCACCAGAGTATTGCTCAGCTCACCACCTAATGAAACCCACCAGCAACTCATTAGAAGGCAAAGCCTCAAGGACAGCTCAGCAGCATGTAGAAGGCCTTTGTTACTCAGCCTGTTCAAATTACAGAAAGGATGCAGGAAAGATGGCCTGCTAGTTACCCTTACAATCCCACCCTATTTTTTTTTCTGTTGCTCAACATTACCTTTGTAAATTGTCTTTTTGACACCAAGGTAGTAAAGTTTTGTAGGACCAAAGTCAGTGTGTCTCCAGTGGGCTAACACACCAGATCAATGAGAATTGAATTTAAACTAGGTTAAATAAAAACATCAGAATGTTGGCATGTAATAACCACCATACAGACACGTGTTGAATGAAGCCTCCCACAGACAAAACACCTAATTACACTTGCTTACTGAAATCTTCGGCTCTCCATAAGGAAATCACAGAAGGATATTTTTAAAAATGGAAATAAGTATGTTCAGCAGTAGAATAAATACAGCAAATCAGAAGAACGTTCTGCATCTTGTCTGGAATCACACCTGCATTAAATACCACGTGGGAAGAGATGCACCCTCATTATGAAAGAAGGGCCCTTGAGAACAGACAGAAACATATAAATACACACGCTCCAAAGACTCAGTCAAAGAGTAAAAAGCAGAGAAGATAATTTACAGAGATATTATCGAAGGCATTACAGTTTGGATGACACTATATAATTTAGTCACACATAATGCCATAACAAGGCTTCCATCAAAATATCTTTGTCATTAATATCAACCAGCACAAAAATCCCAGTTAGTTCCAAGCAGTTTTTTAACCCTTACTTGTTTAATTTCCCTTTAATTATCAATGCTGATTGAGAAGCTCCCTACAGAGCTCAACTATTAAATATTAACAGTGCAGAAAATACTTCCTGTAATATATACATATTTCACCTGAAGCTACTATGTATGAACCAAACAGAACTGCAAACACGTAAATTACTACATGTAAAATAGAATACAAATTAACATTTGTTCATCATGGCATTTTATAAAGTCAAATTAAGACCCATCTCCTGCTTCAGCCTCCTGATCATAAGAAGAACCACTTTCACAGTAGAAATGCCTACTGTCAATTTGTCAAGTCCAGATAAAACCTAATTTCATAATCCACAAAGGAAAAACATAGCAGGAACCTAACAACAGAAAATTATACTATCAGGATAAATGTCAGGCACTAAATAAGCGTGTCCATGAAAACTTTGTGCTGTAGACTGCTGATCTCTCTGAGCTATTACCATATTCTCAAACAGAAAGACAGAGGCCAACTATTCTGCTGCCTAAGCTGACCATAAAGGAATTAGTGATTAGAGGGTCCTTTCACTAATAGACTTTCCACCACTATGGCATTCTGTCAGTAAGATCCGTCTAGTAAATAAATGGGTGCTGCAGCCTCTGAAAGCCAGAAACAGTAGAGTGTGGGACTGACCATCAATAGCACTGTTTTGGTGGGCAAAAAAATAGAATAAAAGCTAGGCAAGAAATCCACTTGAATAGTTAGTCATCATCCTTATAGTTGTCATCCTTATAGTTGTCTTTACTTGAATTTTAGACAGCAGATACATGCTTATTTTTTGGTTTTGTAATTACAGATTATTTTTAGTTTCTTATTATATTACAACCAATCTTTATCCCTTATCAGGCAAAGAGCACACCTACTCATGCAACACACTAAGACACCTCCAAAATATCCTTTGTACCCTCACACTCACAGGAACAGAGCAAATCTAAGACAACCCTCTATATGCTTACACAGAGAGGCATAAAGACTTGAAGGAGCTCTTATCCTTCTTCAAATTGTTATGAGGGCAGGCAGATCAGTATAAGATTTAGAACTGGAATCTTCAAAGAGCTTGGGATTTTTTTTTCCTCCACAGTATATAAACCATCAAATTACTTAATAGCTAATCCATACACAGCAGCTGCTTCCTCCAAATTCCAGATACTTGCTACCTATTTGTCAAATGTACTTGCATCTTCTCTTGGATAGGAACATGCTCTTTGTCGTGGTTTAACCCTGGCTGGACACCAGGGGCCCACCAAAGCCGCTCTACCACTCCCCTCTAACCAGACAGAGGAGAGAAAAAGTAAATCAAAAGGGCTCGTGGGTCGAGATAAGGACAGGGAGAGATCATTTTATCAGTTACCATCATGGGCAAAACAGACTTCACTTGAAAGAAATAATTAATTTATTATCAATCAATCAAAATCAGAGAAGGAGAAGAGAAAAACTGCTAGATCTTAACCTTTCCCCCCACCCCTCCCTTCTTTCTGGGCACAACTTCACTCCCAGCTTCTCTACGCACTCCCCCCCAGCGGCACAGGGGGATGGGAATGGGGGTTGAGATCAGTTCATCACACATCGTCTCTGCTGCTTCTTCTTCCCTAGGGAGAGGACTCTTCCCCTGCTCATGCGTGGGGTCCCTCTCACGGGAGACTGTCCTCCACGAACTTCTCCAACGCGAGTCCTTCCCACGGGCTACAGTTCTCCATGAACTGCTCCAGCATGGGTCCATAATTTCCACGGGGTGCAGTCCCTCAGGAGCAGACTGCTCCAGCGTTGGGTCCCCTGCGAGGTCACAAGTTCTGCTGGCAAACCTGCTTCAGCATGGGCTCCTCCCCCCACGGGTCCGCAATGGCTTGCCAGGAACCTGATCTGGCGCAGGCTTCCCACGGGATCACAGCCTCCTCCCTTCAGGCATCCACCCGCTCCGGCGTGGGGTCCTCCACGGGCTACAGGTGGAGATCTGCTCCACCATGGAGCTCCATGGGCTGCAGGGGACAGCCTGCCCCACCATGGTCTTCACCACGGGCTGCAGGGGAATCTCTGCTCCGGCGCCTGGAGCACCTCCTCCCCCTCCTTCTTCACTGACCTTGGTGTCTGCAGGGCTGTTTTCTCTTGCATCCTCTCACTTCTCTTCTCTCTCCGGCTACTGAGCCGCAGACGGTTTTTTTTCCCCTTCTTAAATAAGTTATCACAGAGGCGCTTCCACTGTTGCTGATTGGCTTGGCCTTGCCCAGCAGCGGACACAGGGAATACTTCTAGCAGCTTCTCACAGAAGGCACCCCTGTAGCCCCCCCACTACCAAGACCTTGCCACAGAAAACCAATACACTCCTGAAAGGGACTCTGCCAGGGTGGTCACCAATACTTACACAGAAGCTACTGTACAGTGAAAATTTATTTTAAAAGATAATCCAAAACAAAGAAAAGCAGAAGTGCCCCCCCAACTCACCTACAATAATATGTTCCGTATCAGGACTAAACCATACAGCTACTGTAAAATGCAAGTCCACCTATACCATAAAAGACTAAACTTAAACGCAAAATTCCTCTTTGTATTTTTAAGACTTTTTAAGATTTTTATTTTTTTTTCCTTTTTAGGGATAATACTGGTTTCTCTGAATTAAGTTTTAGGGAAAAAATTTTTTTAAAATAACTGCAACTAATGCAGATTCTTGATTGAACTCATAGTATCATGTAATTGTTTTAAAAATGCCTATTTTACTATGCTGAAAGCTTTTGTTTAAATATTGATTTATAATCAAAATTACAGTGCAACAAAACCAATAGATTCAAAATATAAAAACCTAACCATTTTCATTTATGCAAACTACATTAAAGAGAGATAAAGTCACTAATTCAAAAGCTGAGAACCCAGTTACAGACATAAGCGAATAGCAAGAGAAAAAAACATTTGAAAAAAGAAAAGCATACTGAAACCTGCGAGTTACAAGACTGCATGTTCTGAAGACCGAAAAAAAGTCACCTTTTGTTTAATCCTTGTAACTCTTCAAGACATTGATTTCACTGCTGCTTTTCACCATCGTACACATGCCACACATTGCCAAAATGTAGTTCATAGCTGTTTAACCTCCTTCAGCAAGAGCCATGCATCTTGAAAACTGAAGTGACATTAAAAGGTCAAACAACATTTATGTTATTGCTGGACTTCTTTTTTTTCCTCCCAACTAAGTTCTCCCACAGCACTGTAACTCTTTTATTGTCCCCTGTATACCATGGGCACCAAGCCACACTTGCCAATCTGTCTTCAGCCACCTTAAAACAAATATTAATATCAGAATTAGAATTGAAAGAAAAAATATGCTCCATCTGCCAAAATATCAGAGTAATTTGAGTACTCCACTGTAAATAATTACAGCTGGAAAACAGGGAGTATATATCATTTTATTAATCCAGAATTGCAAAGCACTATACAACTGGATTGAAGCATGAGCTGAATATCTCTTTCATGTCACATATATGTGACAAATTACACAGATATATACAAACACTTTGAAGAAAATGGAAAAGCCCTAAAGGTTTCATCTCAAGTCTATCACATATTTGCCTTCATCATTGCCTTTATCAGTTCTGTGAGCTACTCGAAGTTCTGTCCTCGATTACGATCTTGCAATACAAAGCGTCAGACAAGAGTAGAAACAAAATCGCGAGACCATCAGGTCTTTTGCCCCACAATGAATATACTAAGTTTTTAAAACATGAAGTAGACTACAGAAAGTAGGTAAATACTTGCAACTAATGGACTGATAACCTCTCATTTTACTCCTCACATGCAAACCATGCGCATATACACTTTTTAGTACATGAGGGAAAGCAAATCTGTAGGAATATTATTACTATATTAAACCTGTTGTTTATTCTTCATCATATTTACTGTTCTCTGACCTCTGTTTAAATTGTGTTAACCACTATATAGCAACAGCAGGTCGTAAATAAATGTGGTCTTACACAACTTAGTGTGGAGAGAAAGTTAACGCTTGAATATAAAATGAGTTCTGCAACAAGAAATTATGGTGAAATGTAATTTTAGCAACTATCATAAATGCATAAGATCACAGCTATAAACCACAATATGCCTCCATGCATCTCCAAAGGCTGCTGAAAATTAAGCACATTAACAATTCAGTCAGTAAAATACCTTGTTCATGTAACCAGAACTCATCACCATTCAAACAGCTCCGCAGATTGGCACTGCAAAAAAGACTATACATTCTAAATGAGATTGTTTGAGTGCTCTTTTTATTACGAAATCCAATTTTATCTCTCTGTCCCATTTAATAACAAGTTTTTGACAAATACTGTCAACATTTATTATATGTGTGAAACGTAAAAAGCTGCCTTCTTAGCAAGACAGAGCAGTAAATGAAATTATGGAACCGATCCTGCAGTTCTTAGTTGATACTTTGCATTAAACGAGAGCCTCACACATTCTGCCTGGTTGTTTTAGGAAAGACAGTGTTTAAATCCAACTGTATTAACAAATCAAATAGGTGCAAAAAAACATGCTCAAAACTAGTGATGTTAACATAAGAAGGGGAGCCACAAGGATTCAGTACTGACATGCTACCAGACATCTTAAAAGAGGACAGGATTTCAAGGAACAAAATTTACAAATTAAATGTTTGTGAAATATGCAGGTACTTTTAGTTTGGAGCATAACTCTTATATTTATTGTAAGTTTCATGTAGCTAGGTTTTCTGAAATGTTTGCCAGTAAATTAGCTTTAATAAATGCTGTGTTATAACACTGAACTCCTAGAGTTTCCACAGCAGAACAGTGTGCCAAATTTTTTTGTTCATCATTACCAACCTTAAGCTGTTTGATGTCTTTTTAAAGGCTCCTTTTCTAGGGAAAAAAGTTATTCCATACAAATTGAGTTCTAATTGAAAATTATATATACCAATTCCATGATTTTAGAATAAATCCTGAAAATTGGTCAACCTCAAGATCAAAAACTAGTAGAGCAAATAGGTGCAATGTACCAGTTCTCTAGTACTCAAGCCATCTCTGGTTTTAAGGGGGCAATTTTTGATCTCTTAGGACTGGTAATATTACACAAGAAGGACATATTTCCTTATTGCTTGCTCAATACCTTAGAAATAGATCCAGTGGGTAGGACAGCAAGACTGGTCACACAAACAAGGAACTCAAAAGCAGTTTCTGCCTTTCTCCCTGTGTATTTTGAAGCTTCAATTCCTCCTGCTGCTTTTTCAAAACCAGGAGATCCTTCCCTCCTGAGTATGCAATCCATGGCAGTTTGCGGAGTGCCAGTTCTGCCATGACTTGGTTCCAGACAAGCAAAGCCATTAGATAACTGATGAGCAGAACACATCAATATCTTCAGTTTGGCATTTACATCCCAGAAGAGAGCGCTCAGCCTACTTACATACCAATGTTTCTGTTATAAACTGCCCTTCATACACTTTAATCGCATGAAAATAATCCAGTTTTAAAATATGAAAGTGCAGGAAATGAGGAAGTTAGAGCTTTGCTATGGGGAGTATTAGTTGTTTCTTCATGCTCTCTTTGTAGATGCAAAAGCATTCTACTCCACCTCTAAACAGCAAGTGAAATAGAGTAAACTTATTGTCTCATGCATGCATAGAACCAATATTAATTTGTTTGGACTCAGGATGCACAGGACTTTCATTTTTAAGTTACTGCTTTCTTTTATTATGATTACTTCGATGTAATCTCAGTCTTGAGAGAAGTTATTGTAACACAAGAAACCAAACCTAGAAACCATTCAGGATTTAAGTGATAATTCTTCTCTTCCTTTGGTAACCTTAACACCACATGGTGCTTTAAAAAAAATACCTATTTCACTTGAGAATACCTTGTTAAATAAACTACTATTTCATTTAGTACTTCATAAAATGGCACAGAAAAGAATATATCCTAGTTTGCACTTTTCCCCCAAAAGCAAGAATAAATGCAGTTGAGGCTGGAACAGATGCTGTGGTCTAGTCTCATTCAGTGCAGCTGTAATTATATAATTTTAGCAATTAATTCTGACTGGGGCTTTGCTCAGCTCTGATTGAATGTTCAGTGCTTGATTGTTCAGAAAGTGGCCTCGTGTGATTCGTTTCCTCTCTGCAGTGAAACATTCAGATGGCAACATTTGCTTTCAGCAGCCTGAAAAAAGGACAAGAAATCCTGAAAACTCTTTAGGATTCAAGTGATAATTTGAAAAGCATGAGCAAAGCAGCAGACAGGGCTTCTACTCAAATCCTGTTAAAAAAAGAGGATAGTAGAGTACAGTTCTGTATACATCATGGTAAAATTGAACTTCAGATTTCTGCCACAGCTCAGGGAGTTATCTATGAATATACTGGAGAAGGATGAAGCAACCAAACTGGTGAGTTTAAATCTCAATATATTTGGTTTACAGCTCTGGTCATCCAAATAACTGTATTTGTGAAATACTCAAAATATCTGAAATGAATGAGAATTAATTCAGAGACAGAAATTAACACAAAAGAATGGCTTTCAAAAGTTAATGTGATGCAAAAGACATAAGACTAAAATACATATTTTGGAGATTAAATAATTTCATGCAGACCTTTCAAGTGGGTATAAGATCCAAACCATTTTATACAATTCCTACTCGAGAGGAAAGGTTTTCTTTTCCATGAACATTAATGATTTCACAGCATTTTCTGAAAAATCTGCAATTTGCCTGTGAATTATCTTCTGCAGTTTCAAGCGGAAAGTGCACTTTTCATCTTGCACATGATTTGGGCAAGAGTGACTGCCTTGCAGTGGTGCTACACAGCAAGAAAGTACTCTGAGATCCACTGCCTCAACTTTTTTTTATTTTTTTGGTCACATTCATTAAGCCACTCAGATTTCATATAGAAAGCTCCAGGAACTACAGAAAATACGAATAAGACCCAAAAAAAGTATCTGCCACAGAACTATTTACACAAAAATTCAGTAAACTTATGTGGAAAAACTGCAAATCATTCTGATGCCTACCATACAAGGAAAACAATTTGCTACAAATTTATATTATAGACATTCATTAAATAGATCTGCAAAGACTTAGCCTCCGTCATCAGTTGGAATATATATTCTTTACACATGACATCCCACTCTCGTAATTTGCAAATGTAGCCTTTTCATATTGGCAGTACACAATGAGAAATTTTCTGACTCCAGAAACAAGAGAATAATCTTAAGAATGAATACTAGAAATCTCTCTTTAAAATATAACATTAGAACTCACAAAGAAGACAGAAAGACAGTGAAAGTCCACATGATGCATGTGTTCCCAGAGCATCCATGGCAAGAAAATTTCTCATCCATCATACTTTCCATTATAAGTGTTTCTAAGTTAACTTGGCAACAGTCGCTTCTAGTTGTCATCTCATCAAATGAATGTTTAAGATTATAAAGCTTAAAGTCTTATATATAAAAGTGAACATATGCACATTTTTTCCCCACAGAATTTTAAGTTCATCATCCCTAGTCTATGTTAACTATGGTTATAATGATGAATAGCACCACAATAATTGGTGTCCAGTGTCCATTCATCATAAGGATTCCATTTCTTCATGGAGTTCCTCTTTAATAAATATGGGACTTTCACATTGTACCCGAGAGCTTGATTAATGATGCTACAAGTCAGTTTCTCACACAATAAGCATGGTTTAAGTACTGTAAGTGTCAGTTGTTCTGCCCAGTTTCAAGTCAATTTACTGCTCTTCACCATTAACAAAGGGTAAATGAGGTGAAAGTTGTACATATTGTAGTGTTCCCTTAAATTATTTTTTAATTTTAAAATTGTTTTGCTATTTTAGCTATAAGAAAAAACATAAAGAAGCTACTGCTATCTAACCAGTAAAATGATATGACTTCAAATAGTCTATTTAGAGCAACAGACTACAAACTACATTGACTATATACTGGGTCAGCTTATATTTCCGATCGGGTTTACCGTGTCAGCTTATATTTCCGATTTTCCTTTTTGTTGTTTTACAACCAAAAAAATAATTGCAAGCAATAAATAGTAAGGATCTGATGGGAAATTACATGAGAAGAAACATTCAGACATGGAACTCCTAGTGCATGACGCCTTTCACAGTGCTTCAGCACACAGAATCGACAAGTGCAGGTTTCCCATGGAAGTTCATTGTAGATGGAGGCTCCTGCAGATGCAGTTCCAAATCTAACAGCATATCCAGTTTTGTTAGCGATCAGGCACTTAATGCTGTCTTCAAACAATTTTTCAGATGCCAATTGATTTCTCTGTGGCCAAGTGATTTTAATTGACCTTTCCAAATATTCACACTAACAAATTATTTTATCAAGGATTTTAAGTAATTGAGATAATAAATACAATCCACAACAACAAGGCAAATTACTTGAAGTAGCATTAATAATATCCCATGACAATGAATTACATAAACTAATTAATGCTAATGGAAACATCTCCTTTACATCAAAACTTTTAAATGAATTTCATATGATGCTCTTCAACTCTTCTGTTAAGAGAAACTGTAAACAATTTCTTGACCACCTCTTTCCTGTCACCTGTGATTTTACACAGCTTTCAAACTACCCTTTCCTCCTTTTTTTGTATGCTAGTCTTAATTTCACCCCCCAAAGTCCTGTTCATCTCAATTTTCAAGATTTTCCTCTACCTTTTCTCATTCTACTGTAATCTTATCAAGATGGAAAACCAGCACTGTGTATTTTATTCAAAATTTGAGTCCAACACTGATAAATAGCATAGCACAATAATTTGTTTTGTTCCATTGAATTCCCAGCAATTCTTACTGTCTCCTCTGCCACTTTTGACTTCCACTTTGCATAAAGCATGATTCTATAGGCCTCGGTTGCACCACAAAACTTCCTCTTTTGCTGTAAGTTCTTAGGTAGTAAAGTGAATCAAAGGGACCAAAACAGAGCTTAGAAGATAGCACATTATCGCTTTGTGACATTAGTAGTAGTGTATCCCCTTAATATATATAATTTCCCCAGAGAAAGAAGTTTTGCTCACCTGAAAGCTAACTGTGGATTTTTTATAAGGTGGCAGAGAGACTGACCATGTCATTTGTTGAATGTGTTTGTATTGCAAAGCCTGCAAGAATCAACTCAGTGTTACGAAGCAAATGCTGCAGAACGTAACCGTAATGTACACTTCACTACTCTGTTTTCATCAAACTCCTGGATTCTGTAAGTCTAAAGAAGTAGTAGATACATGAACTAGTTCATACTGAATATATTAGGAACTGGGGAAATCGCACAATTTCTCTATTATGCTGCTTTCCAATTGTAAGGCATATAAACCAACTGCACATTTAAAAATTGCTCTTGGTCACATGAATATTATCCCATTTTACCACATTCCTTGAAGGAGTTATTGCTTTTCAGTAGTAAACTTAAACTCACTGAAGAAAACCATCCGCTTTTTAAATCTTTCCAATTTAAGAATATACTAAAATATGCCATCCTAAGGAAGAGCACTGTTTCAGTTTAATGTTTAAATATAAAATATGACAGATTTCAAAAATAAGGGCCAAAAGCAATATGAAGAGAAATTGTTAAGCTCATGTAAAATTTTTTCTTCTTTTGCATTCACTGACCCATGAAGCTGATGGAACTCAGTCCACAAGACAACTGACTGTCTAGGCCTTATTTTCCATTTTTGTAGAGGCATATCTTGAATCCAGAAACACATAGCGAAGGATTTAAAATATTACATAAAATAATCATAATTCTTTTTCTGCACGTAGTCAACATCTGAATGGATCTCACTTCTAGAACAGACAGTAAAAAAGAAATAAGGACAACAGAAGATATTAACCCAAGACCAGAATGGGACAAAAGCACTAAGATATGACCAAATACAGAATTTCTGATATGTGCAAGCAGTACTGTATCTCCATACCCCAACTCAAATTTAAGGGCTGACACAAGAGAAGTGAGGAAGTCTCAAGACAGACAGTAGTTCGTGGTAAGTGCTGCTTTAAGCTGTATTGGTGTTCCAGCAGCATGCACACTTCCCTGCCTTTTTCCAGAAACTGCATGTTAAAATTTAAAAAAAAACAACTGCAACATTAAATCAAGCTATTAGAAAAAAGATATACACACACACACACACCTTCTTTAAAAGGAAAACAGTTTGGTATGAGTTTTAAGAAGGGAAAGAACAAAGTAACCAGCAATTGTCCTAGGAACTATTAAATATGTGCTAGACTTCTTTTAGAAGTCTCAACCTGATGACCTAGTAAGAGTCCTCAGATTTTTCAGCTGCAACATATATATGTACCATTAAATGTTTAAAAAGCTTTTGCCGTAAGAAAGATTTGTTAATTTCAACCAAACACTGCAAGCTTTATCAGTTTCTGATACACAACACAGAACAAAAATAGGATAATAAATTTTGGAGAATAATGATAATTAGGGGGAAATTACTAATTGATTCAAGACAAGTTTTAGGAAGTCCTGCTAAAGAGGAGCTTTAGAAGCTCTTTCTATCTTGAATCATCCTGGAACCATGAAAATACCTTTTGAGAACTGTTATCCCTGGCAGAGCTGCCTGTACCTTACAAAAGACTGTTTCCATTGAAGTTTGCTCAACACAATCTCCAATTATTACAATGCTATCCTCAGATGTCTCAGCTATTTCAGTTGCTATAACAACTTAGCTCAGCCACTGTATCACAGGCCTTTCTTAGAAATATATAAATATGTATTTTGAGAAAGAATAAAATTCCATTGGCAAATAATGAACACTGACAAGTGAAATAATCCAAATGAACAGTCTGTATTCTGCCCTGCCATTTCAAGTTACTTTTCCTATATTCTGCAACTACCTGTCTTCAATGCCAACAGCACAGTCGTGTTTCCTGGGGTTCTCCAATACCTGTTCAGTGAAAACTGCTTTTCATCCTGCAGCATCTATTCTGTAAGGGCTCTTATTTCACAGCAAGTACAAATTCTGAAGGGTAAAGTTTTTCTGAGCATTAGCAGTCCCCTCCTTACAATGAGAGCCACCTTACAGTGGACACGTAACACTTCCTGAATAAGGGCAATTATTTTGGAAATCTCAACACTGTGCTGCTAAATCAGTTTTCTTCCCATAAAATTCTACATAAAATGTTCTCTAAATTTAGTCCTACTCTGTTTCTTAAAAAAAAACCCCCAAACTTAAAACAGTATCTTGATCTACAGCATACATAATACTAGGCTTGGAGCACACCAAAGTCACTGCCTATCCCTAATAACCACCAACTCCTTTCCAAAGAGGGCAGAAGAGCAATAACTCCCAGGCAAACTTGGGGTGCTCCTCACACATGTAGAATCATGAGTATCAGAACTCATGAATTTAAATTATATGAAAGACACTACACAGTTTGACAGAAATTAAACTGCAAAAAAGTAAAAAGCAAGACCTGTTAATTCAAGATTTTAATTTAGAACCAAGAGAATTATAACTCCAAATTTAAATTCTCTTTCAAAAAGAAACTTCTAGATCTATATAAAAACCTCAAAAAAATAGTTTGAAAAGATTTAACTGTAAAATAATTAAAAACATAGGCTGTAAAATACTTTTAATACAAAGCCCATCTTTTTCAGAAGAGTTCCCTTTACTATCAGCCATATTAACATATTATATAAGTTTACCAGAATGCACTCTTCATGCTTTGAATCAATAGGCATATCAGCTGTACATAATCCTAATTTATTCTTTCCCAAGAAAATTCTGAAGGTTAATGATAATGCTAAATTCTTCCTGCACCCATAACAAAGCAATACACTTAAGAGTCAATAATTCTTTTCCTAGCAGTCTGATGAATTCAGCAAGCCTTTTAGTTTCCAGAATCCAACATAGAGTACTATGATAAACTACAGAGAATGGAGGACACAGGGTTGCTGTCTACGTGCTAAACAAACCCTAAAATGTCTTGGTGTGTGTGGTAAAGGGGAGGAAAAAATGTGGGGAAGCTACCAAAGTGTATGATTTTATGATTTACTTCATTTACTACATAACAGCTAATTTAAACAATACTTTAATTGGCATTGCTGACATTACTGAATTTAGCCACCGCATTTTCAATATATAATGCTAGACATCAGGATACTTTTAATTTTTATTCACAGATTTGCAACATGAACAGCTAATAACCTACAGTAAGTTAAATTACTCAAGTTTAATGGTATTGAGTGTAAAGTGTAACAACTTAGTGCCATAATCCTTCATAGGATATGGGTGGATGAACAAGATAAAAGAAACCTGCCAATGGTCCTTGGGACATGCAGACACATGCAGTACCAAGAAGGGACTTTTTCAACCTTGGGCTTACCCTTTGGAATAAAAGATGGTCAGCACAGAATATATTCATGCACAGAACTTGCATTCACTTCTGTGCTTTAGATCATCTATCTAGTAGTTAAGGGCTATGGACCATATCCATCCAGAGATAGCAATTCAGTGCTACTACCCTAAACAGCACCTTTTTTGTTGTTTTTTTTTATGACTAGCTGAGCATGCTTTTTCAGTAATTCAAATCCAATGACATTTTGATCAAGCAAATTTTGAACTTGACAGAAAATTTATGAATCTGATGCAAAGTCCAGCGAAGTCACGCGATTTTTACTGACTTCAGAATCCTTGGATGAAGCCCATAAATGCTTTAATGGCATGATTAAGTATTCTCCATCTTCTAAAATCTCATTTGCAAAAAATTTACTATTCACAAAAGTCACTGTTGTGCTGGACCCTGGCATAGAAGAAACAGCAAGCACAGTAACAGCCCACCTTACAGCAGTTCTAGTATTGAAAGAAAAAAACAAAACCTTTTTCACCCTCTATAAGCATTCTCATACATCAAGTCACCTACAACAAAAATGCACATACACATCAAATGCTGTGTTTGACTGTGAAAGGTTAAACAAAGCTGTACAGAAATTACAAACAAAATAAATATAATTTATCTAAAATCTGCAGAATGTCAATCTTTTCTCTGATGTTCAGCAATAAACTCCAGCAAATTTAAACACTTGATTTGCATTCAGCTACTCCAGTATATACAAAATTGGAATTTTATCCTTTTAAAGTATTCTTCAAAATTTAAACAAGAATATTTGAATTCTGCATTTCTAAATTTATGAAAGTTGCTTATCTCTCTCATAAGACTACAAAACAAGAAATCTGGTAAAATAAGGAGATAACCTTAGGCAAACAAAAGCCAGCCACCAATAAATATAAACATAGATATATTACTAAAATAACAACTCTATTTAGGAATACAAGTATTAGAAGGAGCTTTCATAGTTTTCAGATCAATTTGTATCAACAATTTAAGTTTCTACTATCCATTTCAACACAGTATTTTTTTGTAGAAACTTGCAAAGAAATTCTGGAGTTTTCACTGTGTCATTTTTTATGTTGAATATTTTTCAAGATGAAAAAAATTGGCATGAGGATACACTAAATCTGTTTTGCACACTTTTTGAACAGATGATCCCATTTTCCAGGTTGTAACCAGATGTGAATACACTCTAACATGGAATAATTTTTCATATATTTCAGGAAGAACGTTTAGGAAATCTTTAACTATAGTGCAGAAATCAGTGTAACCCTGGAAGACAGATACATACGTGTCAAATGAGAATCTCTTATTTGCAGCAGCTAACTGCCCCTGAAAGGACATGATAGCACTTCTAAGGTATTTCACTTACTTTTTAAGGTTAACCTGAACATAAATTCCACTATGTATTTAACTTCATTTTCCCCTGTCCTCCAGGGAGTCAATTTTGATTTTTTTTTTCCTTTTAAAAACTAAAAATAAGAGGTAATAGGCAGCAAGTACCATTTAGCTTTAGGGCTTGTAAAGCTATTTAGGGAAATGGCAGCAAGAACACTTAAAGAGCATTCACCAGCTGGTCACAATCTCACCTGCAAACAAGGTGCAATGCCCACCCTCATTTATCCACACTGATAAACACTTGGCTAATGGTACTAGATTGTTCCTCAAGTTAGGAAACTGCAGGAAGAAACATATGCTCATTGTCATCCAGAACTTAGTTTGCAGAGGAAGGAGATCAGGGGAGACTTTGGGGGCTTAAAGGTCAGGGGATCATAGAATCATAGAATGTTTTGGGTTGGAAGGGACCCCTAGAGGTCATCTAGTCCAACCCCCCTGCAGTGAGCAGGGACACCACTAACTAGATCAGGTTGCTCAGAGCCCTGTCCAACCTGGCCTTGAATGTTTCCAGGGATGGTGCCTCCACCACCTCTCTGGGCAACCCGTTCCAGCGTTTCACCACCCTCACTGTAAAGAATTTCTTCCTTATATCCAGTCTAAACCTACCCTGGTTTAGTTTAAAACCATTACCCCTTGTCCTGACACAGCTGGCCCTACTAAAAAGATTTTCCCCATCTTTCCTATAGGCCCCCTTTAGGTACTGAAAGGCCACAATCAGGTCTCCCCGCAGCCTTCTTTTCTCCAGGCTGAACAAGCCCAACTCTCTCAGCCTGTCCTCATAGGAGAGGTGCTCCAGCCCTCGGATCATTTTTGTAGCCCTCCTCTGGACCCGCTCCAACAGTTCCATGTCCTTCTTGTGCTGAGGGCTCCAGAGCTGGACGCAGCACTCCAGGCAAGGTCTCACCAGAGCAGAGTAGAGGGGCAGAATCACCTCCCTTCTGGGCTGCCAGCACATGTCCAGCTTTTCATCCACCAGCACCCCCAAGTCCCTCTCGGCAGGGCTGCTCTCGATCCTTTCTTCCCCCAGCCTGTGCTGATACTGGGGGTTACCCCGACCCAGGTGCATGACCTTGCACTTGGCCTTGTTGAACCTCATGAGGTTCACACAGGCCCACCTCTCCAGCTTGTCCAGGTCTCTCTGGATGACATCCCGTCCTTCTGGTGTGTCATCTGCAAACTTGCTGAGGGTGCACTCAATCTTGCTAAGTCATTGACATTGAGCCATTGACCACTACCCTCTGGATGCAACCATCCAGCCAGTTCCTTATCCACCGAACAGTCCACCCATCAAATCCATAGCTCTCCAATTTAGAGAGAAGGATGTTGTGGGGGACCGTGTCAAAGGCTTTGCAGAAGTCCAGATAGATGATGTCCGTTGGTTTTCCCTTGTCCACTGATGCTGTCACACCATCATAGAAAGCCACTAGGTTCGTCAGGCAGGACTTACCCTTGGTGAAGCCATGCTGGCTATCTCAAATTACCTCCCTGGCCTCCATGTGCCTTAGCATAGCTTCTAGGAGGATCTGTTCCATGATCTTCCCAGGCACAGAGGTGAGGCTGACAGGTCAGTAGTTCCCAGGGTCTTCCTTTCTACCCTTTTTGAAAATGGGCACAATGTTTCCCTTTTTCCAGTCACCAGGGACTTCACCTGACTGCCATGAATTTTCAAATATCATGGAGAGTGGCTTGGCAACTACACTGGCCAATTCCCTCAGGACTCTGGGATGCATCTCATCAGGTCCCATGGACTTATGTGCATTCAGGTTCCTCAGGTGGTCACAAACCTGATCTTCTCCTACAGCAGGAGGGGTTTTACCCTCCCAGTCCCCTTAATGCCATCCATCAACTCAGGTGGGGTGAGGGGAGAGGTTGCCAGTGAAGACTGAGGCAAAAAAAGGTGTTGAGTACCTCAGCCTTCTCCTCATCTGCTGTTACCAGCTTGCCAGTCTTGCTCATCAGCAGGGGTACGCTTTCTTTAACCATCCTTTTCCAGCTGATATACCTGTAGAAACCCTTCTTATTATTCTTAGCATCCCTAGACAAAATTAGCTCCAGCTGCGCCTTGGCCTTCCTGACTCCATTCCTACACAACCAGATTGTGTCCCTATACTCTTCCTAGGATGCCTATCCTTGCTTCCACTGCCTGTGCAGTTCCCTCTTCCTCCTTAGTTTGACCAGCATCTCTTGTCTCAACCATGCCGGTCTCTTCCCTTCTTTGCCCGATTTCTTACAGCTAGGGATCGAGAGCCCTTGCGCTCTGTGGATCACATCCTTAAAGATCTGCCAGCTCTGTTCTGTTCCCCTGTCCCTGAGGACCATTTCCCAGGGGGTCCTTCTGACTATCTCCTTGAGGAGCTGGAATTTTTCTTTTCTAAAATTCAGAGTCCTGACTGTACTCTTTGTTCTTCCCATTTCCCTCAGGGGCGTGAGCTCTACCAGCACATGATCACTGCAGCCCAGGCTGCCTCCGATCTTGACATCTCCGACGACCTCGCTTGCATTGGTGACCACCAGGTCCAGTATCACATCCCCTCAGGTAGGGGTGTCTATTACCTGGCTTAAGTTGTCCTCAATGCATTCAAGAAACCTGCTGGATTGCCTACAGCTTGCCGTGTCGGTTTTCCAGCAGATGTCAGGGTGGTTGAAGTCCCCCAGGAGGACGAGAGCCTGCGAGCACGAAGCCTCCCGGAGTTGGAGGAAGAACGCTTCGTCAGTCGGCTCCTCTTGATCTGGCGGCCTGTAGTAGACACCAACCACCAGGTTCCCTTTGTTGCCTCTCTCTCTGATTCTTACCCATAAGCTTTCGACCTGCTCATGGCTATTTTTCAGGGTCAGCTCTTCACACTGTAATGATTTCTTGATGTAAAGGGCAATGCCTCCACCCCTCCTTCCTCGCCTGTCCCTTCTGAACAGCCTGTAGCCATCAATATCTACATTCCAGTCGTGGGATTCATCCCACCAAGTTTCCGTAATGGCAATCAGGTTGTAATGAACTAGCCTCCCAAGTAAGATCTATTCTTACACACACGCACTTTTGCCACACAGCAAACACTGCTGCGGTTTTCAGCCCATGTATATGTCCTCTGCATTTGACTCTTCATTTCTTCCTTTTGAGCCCCCTTTTCCATGTTTTTTTTGTTTATAACCCCGTGAATAGGTCTGTCACAACTTGCTCCTTTATGTCCTTTGCTTGCTTCCTTTTCAAGTTCATTATGAAATACCAGTTCTTAAATCGACAACACTAATTCACCTTCATTGGATTGTAGACTAGCAAGAGTCTACTGTTTCTCTCTGTATGAGAGGGAACTCTTCTTCACCTTTCACATAAGTTAACCTGACTGCAAAATTGTCTGCCTCTGATTTTGTGCTGGAATGCTAAATATTTCCTTATCATCTAATAACTGTGCCCAATAGGAACACCAGAATAACAGGCCTAGACGTAGTTGGGAATTTGCAATTAAGCCTCACTTCCGAATCATAAGCTTCAAAGCAGAGAAGATACTGTTGTGGTTTCCATCCCGTAGTAGCCTAAGTGTTTTTAAAAATCCATTCTTTTCCTTCCTCATCCAGTTCCCACTACTGCAAAATGCTGAATTACTTACACAAATACTTTCCTCTGGGGAAAGGGTTATGAAAATTATTTCAAGTGTTTTAAGTGTCTTTCTTACAGGACTATCTATTTCTAAAAGGAGCAAAGGATACATGCTATCTGGCTATTCAGTACACAAGGACATCAGAAAAACAAAACCTCAACATGCCAACTGGGGCAAGTAAAGAAGCAAAGAGCTACAGGCCAAAGCAAGGATAAACCTGGTAGTTACGCCGAAGTTGGAATACTAATCGCTAACCTGGAATAAAGCCTTGTTCTCTATATGTGCCAACTAGCAACAGCACGTCTCAGACACCACCAACTACAGAGCAGGTATTACATAATTCAGTTCCATTAATTGAAATGAAAATGCTGCTCTCCAAGTTCAAAGTCAGTAATTCAAAAAAAAAAGTTCAAAATTACATATTCTAGTCAAGGTACGTGTGGATGGAAGCTGCCTGGAGCAGGCTGTTGAAGACAACATTTGGTAGCTTTTTGTTGAAAAGACAAATTATGTCAGTTCTGTTGCTCTCCATCACAGTCTACTTTACAGCTCAACATCCCACTTTAAGGAAAAGAATTAAGGAAAAGAATTAAGCAACTCAAGCAGCAGTTGTCAGCTGATGTGAAAAATGCAATATTCAGGTGGTTTGCAATACCAATTTGAATTTTTGTTTGTAGTCAAAATAGCGTGGTTATACTCAGCCAGCCATAAGTTTATCTTCTTTATTTAATGTATTACCATTTTTAACCTTGTAAATTTAAATTTTAAGTGCTTTCAGGAGTTTGTGCAATAACTCAATTAACTTCACTAAGCCAGCATCATGTCAAGGCAAACATTTCTAGAACTCTGCATCATGAATTTCCCCAGTTCTCTCTGAAGAGAGCCTACACAAACCTAAAGATGATGCCCAATTAATATTCCATGCAAGTTGATCTTGTTCCACTTTGCAACTATGATATATCTGAACTATTTATATCAAGTAGCTCATTCACTAGCACATACATCACCAGCAGATACTTGTTTTCCTTCTTGTTTCATTACTATTTTTTAGTGAGATTACTGGTAGCAGCACACTGTGATCCTGCCGAGGACTCCCACGTGCTCACTGTTCCATACAGCTAGTTGCTTCTGTAAAAGACACAGACTTGCCTAAAATTCAGCTCAGGAAAAAAAATGTTAATGAGTTGTCATTCTTAGTTCTTGCTTTCAAGGTGATCTTAGAACATGGACTGTGCAGCTCTCTAGTTATGCTACATTGCGATCCCTTTATGTTAATACCACTTACTACTGTTAGAACCTTTAACCAAAAAGGACAAAGTATGTATAATTTCTCTTTCCTGAGATTTTGAAAGCAAATCTCCTGATGCTCTTACTTCTTCCAATTATGCAGAAATAGCTCTGTAGAAAAAGATGCCAATAAGAAGATTTGTGTACATGTTTTTATCATTGCATAGTAAGTTGCACCGTACAAAACCATTTTCAGTGAAGGAGCTGGTATAGAATAACTAGAGATTTTAAAATTCACTCTCTGGTTGATTCCACACCTCTTCACATATAAATGTCTGGAGAATGGCCAAATATTTTTCGCTCTATTTCTGTTCACAATACCGTCAAGGGAAACGGGATGAGCTCCCCAACATAGCCTGTTGAACTGCAATGGTATGATTTGCTAATGGCTGTGATCTACAAGTAAAACTAATGAACATAATGAAACCACACATATTCTCTGCTATTCACTGCATAAGTAATGGAAGTAATTACTTTCAATTTCTGGTCACTGCTAGCACAACTTACAGGTCCTTGAAGACTGCAGACTCATTCTTATGCTGCATCAGCCTCACAGAGAAACGTGGCCACATTATCATTTGAAGAGGCCTAACAATGGTTGGGGGATATATTCAACTGCTACTTGTATATCTAACAGGCACATTGTACGGCATCAATAGATGAAATTGTTCACGTTTTTCTGTGAATACAAATATACTACTAGCAAGAATGTCAAACAAATTGGAGCTGAAATAACACTCGATACACAGAAAATGAGTAGGAAGGACATGAACCACTCACAGAATAAAATGGACAAAGTAATAGAGTTTGTAAATGTAAATCTGCATAGTAAGCAATATAGTTAAAGCCTCTAAAAATTACTGGCAGCTGGGAGCACTACAGAGCAAGTTTGCTTAGATCCCTAGCGGTAGCAAAAAAGCACTATACTGCTGTTTATGAACTCTCCAGTAGACTCAGAACCAGCACCAATGGCATCTGGAAAGATAATGCAGAGCCCTCTTCAGCTGAAGGGGTGTCTTGGTTTGATGCAGGATTGGATATTATTGCAGAATTCTCTGAAGCTTTCAAAAGGGCCCAGCAATTCCCAAAAGGAAAGCAACGAATAAACACCACAGAATTGTTCAAAGACATTGTTAGCTTTGCGGTTGATGGAGCTTTATGTGAGAGGATATGACAACTCTAAGTGGTAGCATAATTATCTGCAGGGGCGAATGAAGATCTGATATGAAAGAAGTTTGCAAGGAAAGAGAGATTACATAGTCAGAATCATACTAAGTGATACATTAGCACATGAATCGCCCAAAATTCATGGGAAGTCTAACATCCCCTAACCAATTCTCCCTTTCAATTGACAATGCCCTATAACAACAATTCTTGTTCCTATGAAAAAGAAAAGAGAGATCTCTATCTATTGCATCACTCCATTCTACTTATCTGGGAAAAAGTTATTTTGCATAAATAAATAGGAGGAACTACACAGAGTTGATTCTTCATATCCACACCAAAAATTCTGGAAAATGAAATTTTTTATGTTACAGTAACCCCATGCCAAAGTTACAACAACAATTTTTCCCCCAACCCAAAGCAGAAAGGAATAAGTCTTTTTTTGTTTGTTCGTTTTTAAAGATGCCTCCAAGCTTCTCAGAAAAAGAGAGGGAGATCTGCTTCACTTATCTCTGATTATAAACATCATGGGAAAGGAAAAGATTTCACAAGATGACAAGTCTGGTTTTCCTGTTTGTGGATATAGCATTGAACATGCTCACTTGCTTGATCGGTAACTGCCACAGCTATTCTGGAAGTCGTATAACTATGGCAAATACTGTTTTTATTTCAGACTGAAATTACTTCCTGCAAGCACAGATGAACCCAGACTGCTCTCTATAGCCAAGCCATGAAGCATAGCACTGTGCCATGAAGACTTGTCCTAGTGTCTTTGATTTGAATTCATCAATGGAAACGGGAAGAAGAATTCAGTCCGCAGTGCAGAGAGTTTTCAGGAGGCAGAAGGAAAATGTTTTTCTTCATATCTCTCCAAGTTGAAACAAGTGTTGAGGGTCTGAATCTTCAGTTATAAATCTCCTAAATATAAAGGTCAAGCAGGACAAAAACCAGCAGAGAATATAATTCAGAGGAAACCAAGGCTGTTAAACATTGAGAGTTTAGATTTAAGTAACAGAAGTAAAATCTAGAAGTATTAGGTCATGAAAAGAAGGCAGCTTCCCTCCATTCATATTCTACCTTTTTAAGCCAACAGTTTCAAGGATTAAAGGCAATGGGTGGCAAGAAAAGCTGATCAATATTTTTTTATGAATCAGAACACATATATACATGTTCAAGAACCACTTAATCTGAAAAACAGGTGCTTTTTCAGCTGAGAATATTTACAGGCTCTTGTAAAGTTTTAGAAATACGGTATGTTTTTCAGACACAATCACTGCACTTGACATGGGGTTGTCTAGCAGTAGTATGTCCTACAAAAACTAGCAATTTTGCGAGAACTCTTCCCTGGTACCTGCTTAAACCAATGACCAAATAACTCATTTTAAAAAATGGGTTTGGTCTACAAAGTTCTAAGAAGAGCTAAGCTTCCCCAGAGTTCAGGGACCCCGGCATTTGGTTCAGGTATATGTTTTATGAAATACACTCACAAGCCAGAAGTTTGTAACCCAGTAAACAAAAGAAAGATTTCCAAATCATATACAAGAATGCTCAAAATGAACCCTGGATTCTAATCTGGGAAATAAAAGGCCAATATATAAAAATTAAGTTAATACTATTTAAAAAGCCTAAACTGAATGGAAACCTCATCCTTCAAATGACTTCATCCCTTCATAATTTAGCATTCGGATTATATGACGATGTACAAGCATTGGAACCTAGATGTTCAGTCTTTAGGATGCAAAATTAGATCTGACCCTTCCCTTTGAAGAGCAACAAAGGTAACCCTGCACAAGTGTTTAAAACATGTCAAAAAGGACTCACCGCTATACCTTCTTAGGGTCTTACTCATGCTGCCACCCTGTGACAGAAAACAGTAAATGCAAGAAAAAAGTTCCAAAGAAAAACCCCAGACGTATCAAAATACTTCTGAAATTCCTTCCCGTTTTTTAAGCTTAGAAGAAAATCTTCCATTAAACATAAAACTTCAAAATAAAATGCCTTAAAGGGCTGTGTAATTGCTTTATCATTTTTACAGTGATAAACTGACACTTCTCCTAATCTCTATTACAGAAATTGTCACAAAAGGAAGAAAAACTACTAAATAGGTCAAGCTAATAAAAGCTTATTATGGATCCAGTGTGATTTTTTTTTTGTCTGCCTATAACAGTGTAACAGGTAACATTTTCTTGAAATACCTTGCCTTGTGGCAGTGTGTCAGAAGATTAAAATGCTTCTCCTGACTTGGTGAAATAAAGTACCCATAACACAAGAAATGAGATGGAACTGGGCTCTAAGGAAAACCTACACATTAGGCTGAGCACTCCTGAAAAGAGAAGCATACAAGCAGTTACTTCAAGTTAAAGTTTAACTGAATATTCTTAAGGTGATTTAATTATTCGTAATGGTAATAAATCCTAGAAAGGTTTGGATTTATTCCCCCCCCCCCCGCCCCGTGCTGACAAAGTACCAAGTTTATTGTGTGGAACACAGGTTACCTTCAAGTATCAGCACACTGACAGGGATACTAAAACAGAAGGAAAGGGACAAGTGGTATAAGAGACTCAAACTGTGTATCAGGGTTTGTCTGCATGCCTACAAAGCCATCAGAATCTTCAGTGGTTAAAAAAACAATACAGGTGACAATTTTGGGGGAACATCAGGACAAACTTAACAACAAGCACCCACCTTGTCTTCAGTAAGTCATGATGCCATACACTCCCTGAACATGTTCTCCTGAGAGGTGACAAGCCCTCTGACCAGATCTCTAGGACAGGCAACCTGAAAATACAGCTGGAGAACACCTTTGGGACCACAGAGGATGTCACCTGCCTGAGCATTCCTGGCAGCTGCATGTACAGTACAGTTCAGCAGCTTAACACACTGCCTAGGATTTTCAGGCTGGCAGGCTGCAGGCAGTCTGCTTTCCAAAGCAGTCACATGAATGGAAAACGAACAGATCGCAGACCATGCTGTTCTCGCAGCCGCTCTTATGGCTGCCTGTCATAAGGCTGTATGGACATAGTCATTGAGTCTATACCTTATTTGAGAAGAAAGATTGGCAGTTAGCCTAGCAGAGTCAAAGCAGACTGAAACAGTCTGTAGGTATTTTCACTTGCACTGAAGATAGAAACTGTCAAGTTCCACAGCCACTAGCCAGGACTAAAAAAAGAAGGAAAAAAAAAAGCACAGCTCAGATGGTAGATGCTCAGGCAACTGTAGAAATGCTGAAAGGTTTATTTTTAAAAGTTGAAACAAGATAGATTAGCTAAAAAGTCTAGCTTGCACGTGGCACTGAGTAAGGAGAACCTCTGAAAGATAGAATCATTTCCCTGAAAATTTGTATCCTCTTAGCAGGAGGAGGGCAACAAGTTATCTTGAGTAATCAAGATAGATTACTAAAGTGTTAGAAAATGAAATATTGACCGGTTTGCACAGAAAGATATTTTGCGTGTTCACAAAAGCTGTAATTAGCATGTTCATAGCTATCTATTGCTTATTACTCCACCCAGGTGAGAAAGGCTCAGTATAGAAACACATAAGACAGTGGAATCTGCATACAGGAACTTTTTGAGCAGCTCACCCAGATAAAAGCAGGGCTGAAGGGCTTCTTTTTTTTTTTGTCATTAATCTGATTCCAGGTATGAAGGCTTAAACTTAATGATGTCCAGGTAAGAATCTGCTCATTGACAAAGTGTGGGCTGGACTAAGAGCTGTACACCACTGATTCACTGCTGAGGCTATTAGCCTTACTGCAGTCAGTGCAACTGAGATTCCCAGTGTGGCATAATACCTTCTGGCACTTCCATGGTTTAGCTTTTCATATCAGCTGATTACCTAAAAGCCACCTGTTTACAAGAGGAATACATTTTCCTTTGAGGAGAGGGGAGGGAAAAAAAAAAAAAAAGGGGACAGAACCATACCTAGACAAACACCTACTATTAGAGAAAACCCTCCACACTCCCCAAAAAGTTCTAAAATTAAAGCCTCAAATTCCTGATGAAAACAAGCAACTGGAGAGAAGAAAAAAACCTAACAAGTAAAGAGATGTTTCATACAAAACACAATGCATTTTTATTCAGATACCTCTAATATACGTAGATATTGACAAGTATCACTGAGTGGATGGGGCTAGCCACAGAAAAATGTGATTAGTAGTGTTTTATATTAATCCAATTTCTCTGAAACTTGCCTGGTTTACCTGTTTTTCACCTACACAGAACAAAAATGTTGAAGGCTAAAAATATTATGAATTTTTATTTATTTTATTTATTCCTCTTGTGGTCATTTCTCTTCAGAATACTTTTTACCGAAAACAAACTTTAGAAGAGGCATACTGAGATAGGCATGAACAATCCAGCTGCTAATTAATGGTTATAACACACAGGGTTCCTCTTATAGAGATGTAATATGATGCAAAAGCGAGGATGGGGGGGGGAATCAAACACACACAAAAAGAAAGTAACTTTGTGCTACAATTTTTCAGAGTAAGAACAAAATTAACTTAACAAGGATCACAAAATGACCTACAAACCAGGTCAACTTTAAGAGCTAAGGACTCAGAGTCAAAAACATAAAGTGCCCAAAGGTTTTAGCTTATCTGAAATAAATCAAAATAACCCAACACATTATAGCTTTCACCTGGTCTGCCAATTCCATGAAACAGTCTCTTCCCACAGGGTTTGACTCCAAACTTGTACAGAAATGGGATAACCCCACAGCCTAAGTCTTACTGTGCTGCCATTTCCAGTTTCAGAGTAGGAAAGCTGAGGGAATGAGAAATGAGTATCCAAGCAATACTGATCTGCATAAGCATATTTGTGCGCATCTGACACACAATGGGCAGTGTACATCAAAAAATATGTAAACCATTAATAAGCAGCCTTTCATTGAAGTTCTAACCAAAAAATTGCTTCCCTTTGAGCATTTGCTGTAGATTCTGATTCAATAACTTTTGGGGCAAAAAGACTCCAGAGAAGCAGTCTCAGCAGTCTCACAGAGACACACACACACAGCCACCCACAAGATGTCTGCCTCTATGCTTGGCTACAATGCCAACCTCACAACTCCTTCATTTATAACTGTTTCCTTTTCCAGTATTTTCTCTCTAAGGTCAGCTACAGACCAAACCTTAGTAAGACGACAATTCCACGAGTCAAATTTTCTATTTTAGTTTGAATGTGTTTAAACTGTGTGACAAGCAAAAGAAGAACTTTATATACCTATACCCCACAAAAATATACTGGTGAGGGGTAGATTAAGAGAGCCCTCTTGCTTCCCTCACATTTCTTAGTATTTTTAGCATTTAGGGTTTTTTTAGTACTATTTACTCCTGAACATGTGACACAGCAGCAGCTCTAGGCTATGGAGTTCCCTAGACAATAGCCAAGCACTATTAAAATACCACTTCTGCATTGTACTTGATGCACATGGTTTAAGTAGCTGATTGCTACTATGTTCGATAGCTTAAAAAACTTTGGAAAAAAAAAACCCCAAAACAACAAAAACAACAAAGTAAAGATCTTTCACAGCATGCTCTGGGGAAGTAAGTTGCCCCAGGGTTTTTTTGTTTCTTTTTTAACTTTTATGATTTAGTATGGTTCATTTTAGTTTTAATTTTCACTGAGTAAGTGTTTTATATATGAGCCACAGCAGCTCAGCAGAGAATACAGAATCACACAGATTGGAAGGGAACTCTAGAGGTAACCCAGACGACAGAAAGGCCACCATGAAGCTAAGCTGTGCTCCAGGTTCATCCCCAAACTGGCCAAGCCATCATTCTGGCTATGGAGTCAGCGCCAGCCAAATGTGGCACTGACCACATTGTTCCTTTAACTACTGTTATCCACATATTTTCCAACAATGCTGGTGTGGCAAATTACACAGGCTTGAGACCTTTCATCAGAAAACATACAGGTTAGAAAAGCATGTGTAGCTAGAGCGTTCTAATATTCTTCCACTGTCTCAAGGCAAGAAGAAAGGAAAGATGCCACTGTATTGATAACACCAGCTCTACAAATAATTATAAGTCAATATCAAACCCAAAAATGCTTCTCTGAGCAGCTTTGCTAGAGAAGTTGAACATTATGGATTTTGTCTTGTCCTTCAGCTCAACAAATTTCAAATTCTAGTTTTGAAACCATACTAATACTGGGTATTTAAATTTAAAAAAATGGAAGCCTGGCTCAATGCATTTTAAGCTAATAGGGCCATTCAAGAAAATAATGCTAAATAGCTATTGTTATTAGTTTAAAATAATACATACTAAACCAAATTAACTTTATCTCCCAAATGGAACACCTTGAATGAGCTAAAGGGTAGACTGAGTTCTAAATAATGGATTCAATATTTTTATTTTAAGAGGAAGTCAAGATACCTATATCCAGCTGATTAAAACCCTTTCAGTCTATTTTAACCTAGAATATTTCTCGGGTTATTTTTTTTGTATCATTCCAATTTGCTGAAACAGCTTATAAAATTTCAGTGTCAAGAAACAAAAGCAAAGAGAAAGTTTTTCCAGGTGTGTGGAAAGCAAGTTTTCAAACAGCTTAACTCAGGAATTGTCCATTTTTATTTATTTTTTACAAATACGCAACAGCTTTTTGGTAAGCGAGTTGCAAAGGATATTTTTTCCATACACAAAGGGATTTTCCTTCGACAGGTCAAAGATAACTTATAAAGAAGATACATAGGTATCTTATAAAAACCAAAAAGAAACCCCGCTCTGAGAAGGTCAGACAACAAGATCCTTGGCTTGCCTAGTACAAGGAACCATGGTATCCAGTTTCACCTACTGCCTTTTTCTTTTTCCTTTACTTCTATTGATCATAATGGACTACCATTAATACTTATATAGAACAACAGAGCAATCTTTCATCACAATTTCTCCACATTCCAGAAAGACCAGAGTAAGGAAGGTTTTCTTCATGCCTGAACAAACACAATCTGCAATACAACATCTTGCTGCAGTACTTGGGCATTTTTATCCCTGCACAGATAGAGCAATCATTGAATGTATAATGAATACATGGGAGGGTGAGGAATCTGTACAGGGTGGGGTTTGTTTTGGGTTTTTAATCAGCTTTTTACTTGTTCTCCAATAACATGGTTATCCAGGCTACAAAAATAAATTAAAAGTTTGTCCTGTAATCCTTAACCCAAGTTGGAATCATATCACAGTTCTATTATTTGATTTTTAAGGACTATTTAGATACAGGAAACAAAATATAGACAACATGGTAGGCAACACTTGTTAGTAATAAATAGCACAGTCTCAGACAATAAGGTGTATTAAAATGGCTCAATAACTTTTATATCTTCATCTAAACTCATAATGCTTTATAGAGTTACACAATACAGACAATAATGCAGTTTGGTTTCAATTTTTTTTAAAGATAGCACAAGGCCACCATACAACATATCTTGTAAAATCTTTCAGTCAGTACCAATGAAATAAAATGTAAGATATACATGGGACAGGTAAATAGTTTTAAAAATGGACTAAATTTAAAAAGGCATAAAACCATACAAAAACTATTAGCTCAAGTCCAAATGATTTGTTATAATTGCACAAAGAAACTGATCCAATTACCTGTTTTTTAATGGTGACCATGTCCATTTAAAGACGCTTTCCATAGGGGTTTACAATTGCAGGCTGTTTCACACATCCTCTGTTCCCTTTTCCATGGGATTCTGTGTTGTTTCTTACTCTTCCTCAAACACATACATGCTATTTCAATAATACTATTTCAAAGCCTAGAAAACTCTTCCCCAAGCACAGCCAAGGTTCTTAAGTAATCATGAAAAAGGATATTGTAATGTGACAATCCTATTCTGCTGTGTAAGGGTATTTTAGTTGCTTTTAATGCTCATCCTGAATAAATAATAATGGCTACCCTTTTTCACTCCAAAGTTTTATCCAAACACAAGCATAACTATTGCAGATGAGTTCCAGAAAAACAGGTTCTTGGCGGGGGGGTGGTGGGGTTGGGGAATAAATGAAATTATGAAATGGGAGGGGAAAAAAAAAAAAGATTATTTTAGCAAGAAACCTATCTTTCCTACATAAAAAGAATTACTTTAAATCTCAAAAATCTCACTCCTATACATTCAAATACTTCTATGCTTAATGAAGTGTGTGGTTGCACAATACGACCTATATGCATAGAGAGGAGTAAGAATAAAACAGCACAGCCTATGAACAACTCTTGAGAAAAGCAAATTAAATTAGAAAAAGAAAATATATTTTGAACTGGTCCCTGAACCACCTGGAGTAACCTGATACTACTGCAGCATAACAGTGGGTGTTGCAGCAAGTGGTAACAGGTGACAGAAATATTCCAAATGAATCATGCTGGAAGACTGGGCTGCAATCCTGGAAACAGAGCTGTAGGTACAATGGCAAGTCAAGAAGAAATTTCAGATAGCACCTTTGCAGCTGTTCAGGAGACGTAGAGTACCAGAGAGCTACTAAAACATAAAACTGAGCTAGACTGTCTCAAAGACATTGCTACTAGACAGACTGTATGAAGGACACAATCATTTGCTCAAGATCACTCAGCAGCCCTAGTGGCACACATAGTAACAGGACTTGGATCTCTGGAGTCCCATTTCCTTTTCATCAAATTAAAGCCACCACTAAGAAGTTGGTAGTGAGAGAAACAGTATGAGAGATAAAGCATCTTATAAGTGTTTTCAGAATTTTCCTTTAATTAACATTTCTTCTCTTCCTGCTCTCCCCTGCCCACCCTCCTTTGTATCCTGAACATATCTTCAAGCTTTGGAAAGCTTAGCAAGCGGTAAATGAAAAACGTATTTTCATGTTTTACTACTTTTTTCCACAATTTCCTTTGTCTGGAAGTATCAGTGGGGCTCTAGACATTAGAGAATGAATTTAGGGCAACCACATGGAAAAATATTCACTATGAACAAACATCATTTGCACTTCCCAAACCAGATCGCATTCTACAACCAAGGAGGAGTTCTAGACTAAATGTAGTCAAAGGCAAGAGGCATTCAAGAGGTAGAATAAAACTGACAGAGATAGAGGTGTCCATGTACATCAAGGTTAGATATAATATTTCTTAAGAGATAGGTATTGGGATATTTCAGACCTGAGAAGGTACTAATGAAACAGAACTCAGCAATATGGCTTTACTATACAGATGTACATAAATATAATTTCTTTAAGGTAATACATAGGAGTAAATCTGAAAACAGGATTAAGAAAAAACCTGTATTCTGAAAAAGCATATTACCAAATAATACCAGAAATCTGAAGTGAGGACAGAGGATTGGGGTGGTGGGAAACAGAAGGAAATTAAGAAGTATCAGAAAAATAAATGCTTAAGGCAGAAGGTATGGTCTATATTAAGCCACTCATATTAAAAAGGAAAAAAACAATTCCTCATACATGACAAATGAAGGAGAAGAGCTAGTGCTGCAGAAAGATTGCCATCTCCTCTGGAAGGGAATGAACAGAAGAATTAGGGAGTGCATATGTTGAAATCACTAGGTGAGATAATCTTATTTTATTTTCACCTACAAGAAATGGGATTCTATTCCAGCTACTTTTCTTTTTAGGCAATTAAACAAGGAAACAAAAGCCATCTTTCAATTCTAACGTCCTACCCACCAAGGAGAAAAAGTAAAAATCGGCAAAGTACATACACTTTTGCAGTTAAAATAAACTACAGCTTGACTTAATGTGAAGCCATCAAGGAGATTTATAATTACTCTTCGTATTTAAACCATAACATTTTTACGGACTAAAGAACATTGCACCCTCAAACATTCCGCACCTCTTTTCCAACAGAATACAGTCTCATTACAGATAACAGTCTCATTACTGCGTGTGACTACTGTGAATATAAAAAAAACCCTTCCAGATTGCAGATCAAATCCTTTTGCAATTTATACAACAGTCAGCATTCTAAGCACTGGTTTAAAAGGCTTGCAAGGTGGCATACAATCATAGTAGACACAGACCTACTCATATATCCTAGATATACGTGGAAATTATTTTTTTTTCACTTGCAAGTGCCTTAACTAGCTGCCAGTCCAGCACCAATTTTTTTCCTGTTTTCTTCTTTACATCATTTCTCCTCAGCAGTCATGACTTTAGCCCTAGACAGTCAATACATAATCAGCTGTTCTTTACAATATTTGAACTAATCAATACTTTATGCAAGTACTTTTCATTAAAAGTATGCACCGTTACCAAAAATTACCTTATTTCAGGTACAAGACTACTACAGAGGTGCCATTCATGTCAACAAGCAAAGTAACTCCTATTCACATTTACCTCAATTGCTCCTGAACTGATTTGGATTTGAATGTTGTGGTAATTAGTTTACTCTTAAATGAGATTGAAATAGTGTTAATCCTGCACACACATTGTTTTCATTCAAGTTTCCTGAGCCTTTGGAAACAGCCGCTATCCAGACTCAAAGACTGTTCTTTGACAGCACTGCTGCTATATGGGAAGTTACAGAAAATTGACCTGTTCAGTCAACTAGGTCAATCATTCATCAATACATACTAGTAAGTGATATCTGATGTCATTTTATTAAAAAAAAAAAAAAAAACACCCCACCACAAAAGCAAATTTTACACACAAGCTGTCATCAAAACTTCTTTTTTAAACTTCAGATAGTAAGCATAATTTTCTGCATCTTTATAGATACGGAATCAGGCATAGATCAGAATTGATTTGCACAAGGTCAGTCAACAGGTCAAGGGCAAGCCCAGGACTACAGGTTTTTTTGGAGGCTTCTAAAGCAGAAGGAGCATTATTTAATTCAATGTATTGATTGCACCAACTATCCAACAAACATATTGACATTTAAAGCAGTAACTAAGACTGAAAGGATCATTGCTGCTGAATTACAGAGTTGTCCTATAATATTGAGAACTTTGCTTTGAGTGAAGTTCAAGCAATGCAAGCCATAGTACAGTCTGCCTGGATTTGTTGTCCCAGTCACACCAGAAAGCCACTGGTTTTTACTAGACTCTTGAGGATATCCAACAGGCATAGAGGATTTGTGTGAAGAATGAGAATTTTGAACTTCTCAAGACACTGTTTTTTAGGTTGTGCATTTTGCTGAAGATTCTTGAAAAGAGCTGAGTTGGCAGCTGGTTTTGTCTGACAAATTAGGTTCAGAATAATTAGAGTTTTCAGTTATACAACTCCTGTATATTTATAAACCAAGATAAACAAACAGTGTGCAATCAGATAAATATGGCCATACATGAATAATTCTGTACGCTAACATTTGAATTATGTCAACACATAAGCATAGGTCCCAATACAACATATAATGCAGTTTTCTACCATCCTTTTTCAGACAAAATTCCCCAGACATCTTGTAATGCTGAGGAAGTTCTACTGAACAAACATATATTTACTTTAATAACATGCTTAAGGTGGACTGGACAGGACTAGTGCCAAGTTATGAACGTAGCTGAATTCTATTCCTATTACACCAGGGCTGTACAGGATAAAGGACTTCAGCAGAACAAATGTCAAATTTTAAAAAAAAAAGTTAAAGAATCCAAATTTTAACCATCTGGGAAGCCAAATACAAAAGTCAGAATTATGTCATTATTAATACTCAATTTAATTTCAGATGCCTTTCCCAAACTGAAATTTACATTTCTTATCGTATAATTTCCTCTTAATTTTAGTTCTTGGCAAAAGTTTTGAAATCATGTGGTACTTGTGCATTTCAAAAATAGCAAATTTGACTTTCTGACTGTGGCATTTTTTTTAATATAAAAATTTATTCATTTAATAGATTTGTCAAATAATCACCAGTTACAGATACTGACTCAATTTCATACAAACATATTCTCCAATTGTATTAAACTACAGAGAAAAAAAAATAATACTTTCTTCAGTCATTCTGCTGCTTCGCTCCCAATGCATTCCATTCCTCTTCATCTTGCTACCTTTACATGGGCCTGTTCTCACCCTTTAGCTGGTTTTACACAGATTGAAGTAGCTTCCTGATATGGACTTCTCCCTGCAATTTCTGTTGTCAGAAAGATGCTGGAAACTTGCCTCCCCTGCTATGACAGAAGATTTCCATTTAATTTTGGAGGGAACCCTGTCTCACACACACACACAATTCCTGAACACACCATCCAAGGTACAACTAAGTATACTGGCTATTATCAGGGAAAGAATAACCTTTTCCAACAGTGTTCACAATGTGTGAAGTGTACCAGTAGATCCTAACATATTCATTCTTCCTTCAAAAGGTTCAAACATCACAACTTAATGAAAAGCTAATTTTAAGAACAGCACTTGTATTTGCATAACCTTCCCCCATTCTTAAGTATTAAAGTGTTATTAAGCCATTACTCATTTTATTTCTGCTATTTTTCTCCAGCTGACCAGATCCTCACTGCAGCATTATGATTACCTCTGCTCAAGACACTGAAAAAATACATTAATGGTAAAAATTTCCAGAGGAAAAAAAGCAATGGCTACAAACAAGTGGGAGCACAAAGACAGAGTAAGAAAGTACACACAGAAAGTAAATTTCTATGGTAATCGCAACAGAAAAAAAAAAATCATCAGCTACCCATAAAAGGATGAAATTGTTTGATTCTCAATTTAACTGCATTTGACATTTGTGAATTTGACTCTGCAACGAGCCTTATTGCTTGGATCTCACTTGGAAGAAAATCAGAAAAGGTCAGTCTGAAGGATCTGGATAAAAAAAATAGTACAGAACTGTAGTTACGTGGAAAACAGATAATAAGAAAGAAGTACCATGGTGGGGAAAAAAAAAAAAATGTATACAGGAAGGAAGAAAATGTTTGCAAAATTGAAAGTTACTTTATAGTATCAGCATAGAGTATCACTTCGTGTTCAAAGCATAGCAAGAATTAATTCTCTGACAAGCAAGGGTTCAATTTCACTCACTAGCATAATGCCATACAGAGATTTATTACCAACTACAGATACCAAATATCAACAGCAGAAATAAGAGCATTTATACCCATTTTGGAGTTATTCAGGACTGTTACAGGAAATTATTTATATTTTCAGTAGTGAAAGAAGTTGTACTTAAAAAGTGTGTTAAAATTAATGCTCTGTAGCTCTTGGAGCTGATCCATTCCATGTACTTTGCTTTACTTCCAAATCCATATGCTAGTGCTGTTCTTCCCCACCTGATCCTCTCCATATGCTAAACACTCTACAAAAATTGTTGCTCCTGATCCAAACAATCTCAAAGTTTAGGAATTTGAGGAAAAAGGCAGTATTGTTAGGCCCATTTTACATAGAAAAGTTAGACAAAGATGCCTCCACTAGTGGCGGTGGGGAGGCAGGGGAATTCTGCTTGCAGTTTTAACTTGCAATTCAAGGCTTCTGGCATTCTGGATGAACTCCTAACATCACTACAAATGCCAGATTAGTATGCGTGACATTACAGGTTAAGTTAGTATCATGCTTAAGGGCTTCACTGAGTTTTGGCCAGCAAGATTACATGGCCTAAGCAGACCATCAAGAAAGTTATGACAGACCTAAGATAAGAAGCCAGATATATCTGAATCTCAGTCTGCTGCCTTGATTTTAATAGCAAAATTAAAATCTGAGTTGGCCAACAGAAATCCTCCAGCTTTCTTTCATATTCATCCCCTCTCCTTCCCCCACAGTGTTTTTCATAGAAAGTTCCAGGGGGATGTCAGAACTCATCTATACTTTCACCGCGAAATTGCATTGCAGTTGGTAACAATAGGTGGAAGTCTGAAGTGTGTACTCAGATATTATTTTTTTTTGTATCGTGCCATCTATATCATCATCTTTCTTGTCGTACTTCGACAAAGAAATGGCAGAAAATATTGTAAAAGGCACGATGTGCATAGGGGGTAATAAATCTGTTGGATGCAGATAGTCAATGGCTGCAAGTCATAACATAAAGCTTTACTCTTAGCCTCCTACCAGTTTTCATTACCAGTGAAAGTTTCTATTAATGTAATACGATAGCATCATGTACAAACAGCTCGGCAGTCATACATTTTGCACAGCTGTCATAAAGATAGTCATTTAGCTTCAAGGTAAAGCTGAAGTTTGAATATTCCTGCCTTTCATCTTTGAAGCTTTGTCACTTTAGAAGATAAAAGATAATTATCTAATTTTGTGACCAATGATGTGTTCCCAACACATCAAATTTTAATACCCGTAGTATGTAGATCTTCTTTTTGTCTCTTGAAAATTAGCAGCTTAGATAGATTCACACAAAATCCTAAGAGTATACTGAATAGCCAAACATTAAAATATGACCTAGAGGAACAATAGGAACACTACATGCTGTGGCCCTGACCAAAGTTTTCATAATGCTTTCCATATAGATAAAAGCACTGTGAAAATGCTAACAGGCTAGAGATACTAGGACTGCATAATTTTGACTCCTGCTTTTTAGGAAAGCAAGTCAAATCCTTGTTTGTGTCTAAAAGCAAGGAGGAGCTCCTTGCCAGCTACTGTAGAATAATTTAAAGTAAAAATAGATGATAAGTCATAAAACTGTCTACCAGCTGACAAATTATTTCTATACAACATTAAGTTCATTTAAAATATTGTGCCTGATAAAGATAGTAAAAGAAAATGGCTAGTAAAGCAACTGGAAGCTAAAGGGCTTGGTTTGGCCCCAGCTTAGAAGGGAAATTCCTTTATTGCCATGACAAATTAAAAAAAAAAATAAGTCTCCAGTTCATGCAATCAACTTAGTGGAAATTACTCTTGAGACTTTGTAATTATGAGAACAGTTACATACTCCTATTGTGATAACAGGAATGTCTGTGGAAAAAAGCCCACCTGAATATTAAACAGCAGAGAGTTCAGTTTAAGAGCCTGTAACGTTAGCACAAACTATTTTGAAAGAATGGGTCAGAAAAGACAGTGTTGAGACCTGTGGTGTCCAGCGACAGGACAAGGGGCAATGGGCACAAACTGAGACATAAGAGTGTCCTGGTTTCGGCTGGGATAGAGTTAATTTTCTTCACAGAAGCTAGCATAGTGCTGTGCTTTGGACTCAGTGCTAGAAGAATGTTGATAACACACTGATGTTTTTAGTTGTTGCCAAGCAGTGCTCAGACTGCTCAAGGACTTTTTGAGCTTCTCCTGCTTGGCCAGGTGCATAACAAGCTGGGAGTACAGCACAGCTAGGACCCAAACTGTCCAAAGAGCTATTCCATACCATAGAACGTCATGCTCGGGGGGGTTGGTGGGTCGGTCGGTCGCTCGGGTACTGATCGCTGCTCGGGACGGGCTGGGCATCGGTCGGCGGGTGGTGAGCAATTGCATTGTGCATCATTCGTTTTGTATATTCTGTATATTTTTTTCATCATTCTCATTATTACTATTATTATTATTTTCTCTCATTAAACTGTCTTTATCTCAGCCCTCGGCTCTAACCTTTTTTCCCCTTCCCGATTCTCTCCCCCATCCCACTGAGGGAGGGGGGGGAGTGAGCGAGCGGCTGCGTGGTGCTTAGTTGCCAGCCGGGTTAAACCACAACAAAGAGGTTTCAGTTAAATATGAGGAAAAAATTCTTTACTCTGAGGGTGACAGAGCACTGGAACAGGCTGCCCAGGCAGGTTGTGGAGTCTCCTTCTCTGGAGATATTCAAAGCCCGCCTGGATGAAGTCCTCTGTAACCTGCTCTAGGAGAACCTGCTTTAGCAGGGGGGTTGGACTAGATGATCCCCTGGGGTCCCTTCCAACCCTTGCCATTCTATGACGAAGCAACTAAAATATGGTAGAATATTGTCTATGACTGGGGCTAAGAAAGCATTATGCCTTTCAATACCTACGAGGAGATTAAGGAGAACCAAGGCTCTTTATGTGAGTGCACAGGAGAAGTGACACAGCATAAATTTCATAAATTGAAATGGGAAGTTCCAGCTTAAGTATCTTTTCATCCCAAGTAGAGTCAAGCACTGGAACAAAAGAGGTTGTGGTATCTTGAAGGTTCTGAAAGTCAGACTCAAAGCCCCAAGAAATCTGTGCTGATTTCAGCATTGACCTCACTTTGAGCAGGAAGTAGAGTTAAAACGTCTTCTAAATCTTCTTCCAGAAGAAATTATTCTATGATTCCAGAAATTATTAAAAACAGAGTTCCACAGAGAAAGAGAGTAAGACATTTGTGCCAAGGGGGAAGATGAGGGTTTTTTCCAGAACCAGTTTTGCTGAATCATTAGTGCCAAACAGAGAAGTCTCAAGTTATGAGTACAATTAGCATTTTTAAATTCAGTATCACTGTATTCAGAGGAACATTAATCACAGGAGATCTACTCAACTTACACATTATACAGGAATAGTGTTAACATAATAGATAATTTGCCACCTGCACAAAATTGAGGGAAGCCTGTCAACTCCACATTTTGAATACACCAAAGGAAAACATTCACAAGGCTATTAGAAGCCCAAAAGTAATTTCCACCCTTTCCTAAAAATGAAGAGCAAAGCTTCAGTAGGGAAAGTACTGCCAGTCATACACACAAGCAAGCTAGCTAATGAACAGGACCCACACGTTGAGCCCTGATACACTAAATGAATCATACACACATGCTTCTCATGTTATCCCCAATCTTATGAACTATGTTAAGTCATCATATGATCTGTTTTGTTAATAGATCCAAGAACAACTTTTTCTCGCAACTTTTACTTCCTTAACTTGGGTGCTCTAAGATCTCGTAATCTAATTTGAAGGTTAAGTAGTAATACCTATCTTTTTAAGTGCCTCCTGTACTGCAAACTGATTTATGCAAAATATTTGGCACCAGTCTCAGAAGAAAACATTTCTCTCTAGAAAATCTGCCCATTTTAAAACAGAAATATTCAAATATCAAATCAGTAAGGTGGTTCAAAAAGAGGAAGACAGGGAGAGAGAGAAAGACAACAATGAAACAACACATGAAATTAAGGACGGCAAAAGCAAAACCAGGAGTTAAGAGCAAGTGCTCTGACAAACGCCTTCTAATGTTTTAGAAATTGGTTTGGTCACCTTAATGAAATGCATTGGTTTAACTCTTTGTGGTTCTTTCAGAAATCTTGATAGATAGAACAAAGGGCTAGAAACAACCACCCGTCAAACACTTTTCTGGTTAAGAGTCACTGCCAGAACCTACATGCCTTGATTACTTGATTACTATTTAGCTCTACCTAAAAAAAAAAAAGTAACAATTCAGCATAAGTAGTGCTTAGTAAGAACTCATCTCAAGAATAAGAAGAGTTAAGAACAAACTTTACTAAATACCAGCAATTGCTGATAGCAAAGCACTAGAATACGTGGCAGGTACATAAGCAATAAACCAGAAGTTTACATCTAATCAACCATTTCCTTCTTTCTCAATCCAACATCGCACTGTCTTACAAGCCCTAGTGAAGCTCTGTTACCTGTGTAATTCAGTTACGCCTAACATAAGAACACGTTGGGTCACCTTGAAAAGCTAACCCTGCTAAAGTCTTAACCATGTGGTTGTTGAACTTCAAGTTAAATAGATGAAGACTGATCATGAGTTGAATCTGTTATATTACATATATTTATCCTTCTATAGTAAAAAGCCATATATTTTAGTAAGATCATTTGATTGTATGCTTATAAAAGGGAGGGGGAAAAGAAAGCAAGCATTCAGCCACCCTGGCCAACCTGTACCGGAATAATGACAGTGCTTTATAACCTATTTCTGCTCAGAAAGTTGAGGGACTCCCCAGCTCTGTCTGAAGGAGATAAAGGCACAAAGCTTAACAGTGCATAGATATAGACATCAAAGAAGAAATACAATCACTTTCGTTGCTTATTGTCCAAAATTAAAAAAAAAAATACTCCAAAAGAAAGGATTATATAGCTCATCTTCCTAACATAAGGCAGTTCAACAAGATCTACATAATGGCAGGTAACTTGTTCTGAAAAAAACTGTTCTGAAAAGCCACCCTGCAAGAGTTCCACACTATTCCAGTGTTTTTTTCTCAGGGAACAACTAATTCTTGTGTTTAAAGACCAGTTCTTGTTCATCTACCATGGATGTAGAGAACACATTTATTATTCTTCCTGGTTTTCTGCATGTGAAGAATGTTGCCGCATTTCCTTTCAAGTTTTTACTAGTTTTGCTCAGACACAGCTTGGCCCATGTCACTAGATCACTGTGTCTAGTGATACAGACCTAGTTCTTTTTCCTCTCTTCCCTCTCTCCTGCCCCATTTACATTTCTCCACCTTTTCCTCTTCAGTACGAAAGGAAATACACTTTTTTTTTTTTACTTGTTTGGTTGGTTTTCCCCCTCCAGTTTTCTAGCTTGTTTGAAGGTTATTGTCTCTTTCACACAGCGTACCTGTCTGCATGAGACATTGAAAGGTTTTTTGGAATTCAGGACTGGTTGTCAGCCTCTGGGCAACGTATCTTACCTTTAAGAGTTTCTACAGTTTAGGATGTTTCTAGTCTCATAAATATGGATTTGACATATGCTTTATGAAGTTCCTACTCAGCTCTCTACAGAGATTAAAGATAGCCACACCAGCCATTTTACCAGGAAATATGGCAGAAATGGAGAGCAGGTAAGATGTATCAGATCAGATGAATCTTTGAGGGTAAAACATTCCTCATCCCCTCAGTATATTCACAATAGCCACACATACCAAAAGCAGCAAGAACACCTGGAGTCTGTGACTTCCTTGCTGACAATTTCTATAAATCAGTGTCTTGGTGCATCCATAATGGATTGAGGGCGGGGGGTGGGGTAAGAGTCAATAGAGAGAGGAGAGCATAACCCTTGCTTGTAATAAGTGCAAAAGGATTCAGTGTGAAAAGCAACCTAACAGAAAACTAATTTGTGTTCCTAGCAAACAGGAAACCTCAAGTATAACAGGAAGCCAGTGCAAGACTTCAGTCTCTCTGAGGGTATCTATACAAGATTACAAATGTATACTTACATAGATTAGTCAACAATTCTGCCCATCTCTGCCTCCAAACCCCTTGCTAAGGTAATCTGATTTCTCATAGGGTTGTGAAAGAGACTTCTGGAAAAAAATGCATTTTTCCTGTGCTACAGATCGTCCAGGAAATAAACTTGAACCTCATGTACATGAAATGAAAATCATATTCCAGTACAAAGCATATTAAGTATTTCTGTCTTCCACCACAGCAATCACCTTCACCTCCTCAGCCACCGTCTTCCTGAAAATTGCCTAGCACTGGGCATTGCTCAGGCATTCCTGTTTTGAAGATACATTTAGCACACACACCACTAACAGGCTTGTCCAAGATTCGAATCCAGATAATTTCAAACATCCAATTTTGCCCCAGCGCTAACCACTATAAATTCAAATGTTTCTCCCTCCATTATCAAAAAACATCATTGATGAAACAACCTTATTTTACTTTTGTCTAGCTAAATGAATTATTTTCTCCCTAAACTTGACTTCTACCTACTGTCAACTCAAATCCAGCTTGTCAAAGCAATCAAGATGCTCTAGCTACTGCTAAGACCCTGCTAAAGACTGCATGAAGCCAACTCTCTTACACAGGAGAGATTTATGACAGCTTAATTCCTGTGCTCTGTATTCTACTGTCTGCTATTTTATTCCCAGATTAAATTTGATACACTCGTGGTAATATCTGTACATTCCTATGTGAACAAGTCTGTCTCTCTTGACCAATCACCATCTCCTCACGTCTTACATCATCATCCTCAGAAACAGTGTAGTAGCTATCAACTATAAGGACTATAAGTCCTAGGAGATCTGAGGGCAGGATACTTTCAAGAAAGTACCTGTCCCTGGAATTTATCACCTCTGGAAAGGCTTCCAAGACCCTTCCCAACTTCTCCCCAACTATGATAAAAAAGAAAAGAAAAAAAAAAAAAGCACCGCATTTTTGCACAGAATTCCTTTTTAAATACAAATCTTGCAATGGTTTTTGTCATTCACTCCACAAAAAAGTACTTAAGCTTTACAAATGAACTGGGCAGGTGCTGAATAGGCTCACAAAAACGTCCATGCAATTTTGCAAAAACATTATACAAAGCAAAAATGGAACTTCATGAGAACAACATATTAATCAATGTATTTCATGAAGACCTTTTGTTGAAGCTTCTACAGCACCCTAAAATACAGTCTATCATATCAATATATAATTTGTGTTGTACAATGTGTAACCACTTATTATCAGCAACAAAAAACTGTACCTTACAAAACAGTAATGACATTTGAAAGTGTAGAGTATTGATTAGCAGTTGCTTAAAAGTGAATCACCACTACAATGCGGCATCTATTCATGGCTTTACATACCTTCACTGTCAAGATAATTTGCATGGAGACTGGCTCTTTTAACCTTGAAATGTAAGCATTTTCCAATACAGGATGTGAAAACAAACAACCATAAATGCATTAAGCAAGGGAATTAGCATTCATTTCCTTTCAAGATCCATGTTTTCCAGTTGGATTGTCCACTCAATTTCCATATTAAGAGACATTATTGAAAGTGTAATGCATGTATCAAACTTACTGAAGCCATCTCATATTTCTATTACATATTAACAATAGAACATATTTACTCTCAATAACACAAGAGGATCATGCTGTGCTTGCAAAACCCAGAAAGGCACAGAAAATACCACAAAAACACAGCACTGGTGACAGAAGAGCATGAATTCACCATGGCTTAAAAGAGGGCTTTCTTTCCTTTCAGTTAAGGAGAAATATAAAACATAATGATTGATATTCAGGATGATTTAGACTGCATTTTAAAAACATTACCAACACCAAGAAATTATTACTCCTGCCATAATATTCAAACAGAAGATGAGAGTAAGACCATAGATCATTCAAGATGCAGTCCTAACTCCACTAAAGGCAAAGAAAATTTTCCAATACTTTCAGAGAAGGCAGAACTTTGTTACAAGAAAGAAAGAAAAATTATTCTCTGTTATTGAGAAAAAGAGACCATACTATTGGAAGTTTGATATCTCTGTGATATTTTCCTCTACAGATCAATATGCTACCTGAAAATTAGCATTGGACCCAGCAGGTTTTTCCACCTAATACATTAGTAGCATATGAATGTGTTTGATATTTTTTTTCTTGAATAAAGAAAAATTAGAATATTTATCCAAAAGAATTCACCTTTATGTCTGCAGATAACAACATTAAACACTTTACCAAACACACTGAAATGCTCCGTAACTAGCTTGGCACAGAGAATAACATTATGATTTATGTAGCCCAGAGACCTGTAAGAATAAAGGGGATGGAGGTTGAAGCTCTGCAAGTTCCAAAACATTGTTTGCATTAATCATCAGAATTAAAGTGATTTAAGATTCACGGATGTGCATTTCTTTTATTTTCTAATGGTTAATTTTAATTCAGTGCTAGGAGACACATTTTACGTAATCCAGACTTCAGGAGTTTGAATTATAATGAATTAACTCTCAATAGAGCTTTTGGTAAGCTCTATACCATTTACCTGGCTGGTGTTTTTTTGAGTTTGGGTTTTGGGGTTTGGGGTTTTTTTGGTTGGTTGGTTGAAGGGACAGTTTTGTTGCTGTGGTTTGGGGTTTTTGCAGGGGGTGGGGTTTGGTTTTGGTTTTTTTTTTAAACTCTAGTCACATGTCTACTTTTTTTATCATTTTTCTCCTATTTTCAATAGAAAAAAATAATCAGTATTATTTTTGCAGTTTTAAAATTCCTCAGCTAGCAAAAGTTTAAATTTATATCCAAGAAGCCAATCCATGTCTATACCTTAAACTGCATGTCTCGATTTTACTGACCCTTCCTTCAAAGCAGTAGTTGCAGTGTCTCGAGCAAAGAGAAACAGCCTACAAAGACCAAAATCAACATAAGGCTGAATAGAAGAAAAGCAGTTAATGTCAAGATGATTGGACTAAACTTCTCTAAGAATTTAAGTCACTATTATAAGATTTAAAACTAAAGATAGATGTTCTGCATGAATTGGATACACCAGCTGAATGCTAATTGCTCTAAATCACCCTGTTGTATTAGTTTTGCACTGACATTTCCATAGTTCTAAGAAACTAGCAGGATGCAGCACAAATCTAGTCAGTAAGACAAAATGCAATTCTGACCCTTTACAAATAGGAACGCTATACCGATTGAAAAACCCGCTTTGAAAAACCACAATGATTTGAGAACTCTTAACACAATGAAGAATTTTTTGAAAGGAGTAGGCAGATGCAGACTACAGACTGCTCGAGACCACAGCAGCCAGGGCTTACATAACAGCAAAGGCTCGGTTAGATGCCTTACGTAAGAAAAATCTCAGCTAGCCTTAAACAAGCTTGTCTGCAGTAAGAAACCTTCATGGCAGAACCAATAAATAAAAGTTTATTTTCAGTTAGAAACTGTTCCTACATTTGCAGTAAAATAATATTGACTATTCAGGATCAAATAAAGAATTATCAAAGCTCAGAATATTTACAAAAAAAAAAAAGTCTCTCCAGAAGAAATCTGAGAAAGCATAGACCACCCTGCATTTTTAGAGAATCAGACACTTGACTGATATTAGAAAAACTTTACCGTGTAATAACAATTATTTTTAACATTAACAGAAGGCACAGTACCTGCATTTTTTGCTTCCGTTTTATTACTACTATTACTTTGCAACAGTGTGGAACTGAAAACATATTATCATCATGGACACTAATGTGAACAGCAGCATTGCCCAAAGTCTGTTCCTCCAAAATTCTAATCATAGAAGCTGAATATCTTCCTGGCACCTAACTCTTGTTTTGCATCTTATACTTCTGGCTTTGCCAGTGGGCTACACTCTTGCTTTTACTACAGTACTCACTAAACATAATCAGAGTGTTTAAAAAAAAAAAAGTCTAAAGAAGATTCAAATAAGGCAGATGTCTTTTTAAAGTCTGAGGCAAAAAAATAAGCACCTAAAAGACAATTGAAATTTCAGTCAATTCTTAGGCCCCAGCAGTATTTGCTAACTAGGTGAAGAGTATGCATGTCTCTACAGCACCAAGCAGCTTCTTGTATGCTGCCAAATCTATGTGACAGCTGTAAAACCTCCATAAATCAGATAACTTGGGAATAATATTGTCCTATTTTCTTCTGCATGGCTTTTTGAACACTGAACAGTCTTCCTTCACTTTGAAAGCCAGTAGTAGAGCGTTAAAATGTTACAGTTTTAAGTGCTGATTTTGCTTAAAAGCTCATCATCTTCTGAAATGATTTATTGAACTATTATTAATATTATTTTCTGAGCTATTTACAGTGTCTGCATTTCATCTAAAGTCAATTTCAGGAAAAATCATACATCCCATATACTCACAGGCTCATAATGCAATAAAATAATAAAACATTCAATTAAAATAAGGTAAGCAGTGTTTTTTTTAAAAAATAGTTTCAAAAAGTGACAAAACTATTGTTATGCATCTTTTTGAAACTCAAGAGAACAGCAATGCTGGTTACTCAATTTGATGTTCACAGTACAGCAAGACTTAAGAATTGTAATAACTGAATCAATATTCACAGCTATAACCTGGCAAAATTTTGCTTTACTGAGTATCTCACATAACTTCATTTGCTCAATGAAATTTTAGTATGGGTCAAATGACTCTTAATGCGTAAAGCATTTGGGCAGTAGAGTGTGTCAATCATGCCTTGATTTCAAACGCATTCCTTTGAAAGTAGTGCTTGCCATATATGCTAACAAAATGAATCGAGTAACCTTTACATTAATTTTTCATTTGGCAAGCCTTTATTAAACTAAATGGCACTACAAAGCAGTTTGTAATTGAGAAATCTATACTGCCCAGATACATATTTATACGCACATTTTATATCTTTAATTGTTTAACAACGCTTAATTCATAATCAGAAAATGTGGATTCCTCCAGTAATATTAGAAGTCTCACTCCTTCTAAAAGCGGAATCTTGTCTTCAAAAAGACATTGACTCTGATCACCCAACGTTCGCAGTAAATACCAAATGGATTCTTGATGCCTGGCTGGTGGGGAGGCGGGGGGCGGGAAAAGGCGTTTGCATTTAGAGCCCTACTGTGCTATGACTTCCGTAATTGTTATGACAACTTCTGCCACTGACTTTGCATGTTGAAAATACTGGCAAATCTTGAAGTTTGGTATGTTTTTATTCCCACAAGCTTACAAAAGGAGTACACCTTGTAACAATCCAAAAAGATACATGTTAAAGACATCTGTCATCCAGGCTCATTTACCACAACCAACAGCAAGAAATCGCAAGCTTAGAAGGACAGAGACACTTAGAATTTTAAATATAAAGCACCAGAGGTTTCCTAAAACTACTGTAACCAGAAGGGAAAGAGGAAAAAAAAAACAATAGGAGATGTGACAAAGGAATAAAAATTCTCTAAATACCTGTCAAATCTACATTTTGTCCTTCCTCTTTCATTCTATAATGAAATAACATAACAAAAGCAAGAAACAACAACAAAATAGCTTGGAATGAACATGCACTGTCCACCTTCAAAAACAGGAGCACAGATTTGTTAGTGAAATAGAAAGGAGTTAATGAAAAGGTAAAATGAATAGCTTCCAATTACCTACAATTTTACAACCAATAGGAAGAAATCTTGCTACTTCAGAGGGCAAAAATACATAACAGAAGGGATGACAGCAGTATGCACTACAGAGGAACAGAAGAATGATTAAGGATCTCCTACTGATTCTTTGTGGATTTTAGCATGATTGCAAAACACAGTATATTCCATATTTTTCTAATAAATGTTGGACTATCTGCGTTTGGTAGATTTAATTTTTAAAGGCATTTTAGTGCAAAAATGGCTGCATGTGGAACAGTTCCAAAGTTAAATAAAGGTACCTGCTTGTTATGGCCCAATAAAAAAATTAAAGCCTTTTAATAATACTTGATTAGATACTAATCAAAACTGAAAGGGCCATCTGCTTTTTAAATTTAAGGAGTTCATACAAAATGTGATGATGTAAGACTACACAGACTTTAAAGAATGTGAGCTAGAAGTATAATAAATACTGAATGTCCAGATTTTCAGATTAAATTTTGCCCAATATATTGAAATGAAGCCATTTAATGGCCTCATAAGGTAGTAAGAGATCTCAAATATTTTTGTTCTTAATAGTTCTGTATTTTAGCTTAGTGGAGTTCATCTTTTGCAGTCCTGGATATGCAACACTGATAAGACAGATACTGCTAAGGAACTCATATGCCTTTAGTAATAATTAAATCAGTTGCTTTTATTTTACACGGATAGCATAAGCTTTTTATTTGAACTGCTACATGTACTGTCCATTACATATTTTCACACATATACAAGCCTTTCAAAACAAGTGCTACAAGCTCAAGGAATAATTTTCTTCATAATTAGATCAAAAAAAAATAAAATTGATGTGTTACTTGGAACTAAAAATCATGTCTAAAAAAACAGAAATTTAACATTGGGTTGAATGAGTGTCTCCCTAGTCAGTGAATATCTCAATGCTTTTCCATTTCCGTATTGCATTTTGACAATCACATTAAATGCCGCAAAACTGCAGTCTTAAAATCTTTAACATACTTCTCTTAGTCTCCTATTATATTTTTCAGCAACTACTGTAAAAATAAATTTTCTACAATACAGAACTTTACTATAGGTTGCATATTTAAATTAGAGTAGACACAGTCCCTGATACATACCTAATACTCAAATCCGCTTTCTCGTTACCCTCTGCCCCAATTATGTAGACTTATACCAATGTCTCAAGTTTCTGCAATACTTCACTAGCTTATTACCCAGCTGTGCAGCTGAGCAAGAAGATAACCACATTCATTCCTCTTATCTGTAATGATGTAATACATCCCAGCACTGGGTTGAGATGATTGGGGGCATAATGGGATTGTAAAAACTGCAGAGATGACAAACAACAGTGCAGCCGCCTTCTCCTGATACAGTGAATTGCGTACATACAACACAGGGTGAAAATAATACAATATGCACTAATTCTTCCTCATTGAATGAAGTTAACATTTTTCATAAGAAGCAGCTGTTTCTACACAGAAACATCATTATCACAATGCAGCAACCAAATTAAATACCCACAATCTAGGCTGAAGCCTAGACTTCAAGAAATAAAAAGTGTTGGAGTTTACTTCATAATGATAACAAAAAAAAAATCATCCAAAAAGAAAATATCAGTTTAATCAAGGAATCTCCAGATCGCGCAGTGAAATGCAAGGAGTCATCAGGGACTAGTATGCGATACAAAAATAGATCTTGGACCAAAGCAAGTAGAGCATTGCTTTCCTATTCATTTAAAAAATTTAATCTGCCTCCATTTTCTCTGGTAAGACCTTTCTTATTATAACCGAAGAGATCCTTACCTTCTGCAGGAGCTGGGAACCCGAGTACTTGGCTGCAATAGATTTGATCTCCCCACCAAATGCAGAGGCCCAGAGCTTTACACTGTGAAGAAAAAAAAAAAATGAGACAGGAAGAAATGTAATACACATGTCATAGCAAGCAACACAGACTGTAACAGCTTCAGCTGCACTCAGAAGGATCCTAGCAATTTTGCATTAAAGAGCTCACTAAGGAACCTAAGCACAGCAAAAGATTAGCAAAGCTGTTCAAGTATAAGCACAAATGAGATGCTCTGCTAAGGGAAGGCCTCTGATATAAAACTACCCAACCTGCACTGTTTAAATGTAAAGAATCAACTTGTACAGAAACATGCTTTGGCATAATATAACATATATCCATTTAAAGGAAAGCAGCAAATAAAATGGCAGAGCATTTCTGAATGATAAATTCTCACATGAGAAGGAGTTAACATAGTAGCATCAACTTCAGTAAATACAAGCACTTAAGACTCTGCGGCCACATACTCCACCAACACATGCTCCTACAATAAAATTAAAGTAGTGCTGAGCACATTAGAGACTGTCACTTTAAACACAGCTGACAGAGGAGCAAAGGTGCCTCAAACAGTCAAATATCTGCAATATAAAAAGATAAGAACTTGAGCAGTCAAGTTTTACACCCTTGAACATGGTCCTGAGAGCAAAAGCATGAAAGCACTTACACAGACAAGGGGATCTGCTGCTCCGATCCAACCACATCCACTAAGGCTGTGTTAAAAGCTGTCCAGAAGATAAAGAAAACCCCCCCAAAAGCCCGAAGAAGATTCAAATTCTCTGGCATTGTGCCTCTCTGTGCCTGGAAAGATTTGAGGGAATTCAAGTAAAGCAGAATTCAGCAGCAGTGGGGTTTTGCTTCTAAAGCCTCTTTCCTCACCCTTACCCCCTCCACTAGAACAACACTGGAAGAGATCACAGCTCCATCCTCATCCCTCCAAAGAATGACCCTTCTCTGTGTAATGGAAGGAGAGGACCAGAAGCGAAGCTCTAATGACTTGAAAACTATTGTGTCCCTGGTAACAGCAAAGCGTTTTCCAGCACTACTGCAGCCACTTGCATGTAGTTCTTTACAACTCCGCAGTCAGCAGTGTGCTGGAGTTACTTCAGTGACCTACTGCTGCTCCAAAGTGCCCTTAGCAGCAAGAAAGCAGACTATTGATTCCAACTGGGGAGGCTGTCTTCTTGCAATTACTGCTCACTTTGCAAATGGAAAGCTGCCTAGAGTTCTCCTTTCCCTCGCCGGTAACCTCCAGCCTTCATCCCAGATCAAGTCAGCCAATGCACTGGTTCAGTGGAGCAGGAGCAGCAGCCTTTTAACGGGATAGCGCGGAGACAGAGAGGCAGGCACAGGAGGAGCTGGACCAGAGGGAGGGTGCCTCTGTATGGCAAAGAAAGTCTGGAGGAGCTGAAAGTGTAGTTGAGCCCTTCCAGGAAGGCGAGAAGAGAGCGCTGCACATTGCCGGGGGCTGAGCTAGGGAGGGCTCGGCAGGGCTGGCAGGGGCGGGGGGGCCGTGCACACCCACCGGGGGCCCGGCCAATTCAGGCAGGGCACCGCTGCATGACAAGCGTCTGTCACACAGCCCGGAGAGGCGAGGGATGGACGGAGCTCAGCCCCTCCGCGCCGACAGCGCCCGGCATCCCGGCGGCGGAGCCGCACCGAGGCGGGCACCGACCGACGGAGGGAGGAGAGGAGCAGAGCCACCCGGCCGAGGCAGCATCGCTGAGGAGCCGGAGCAGCGGGATCCCGGAGCGAGCCCCGGGCTTAGGTCAGGCTCGCAGGTTTAGCCGAGTTGCGTACAGCACGCCCTTGTGCACAGCGGCGCGTTTGCGGCTTCCTCCCACGCCGGAGCGCCGCAGCGAGTCCCTATCCGAGGGACCGGGACTAGCGAAGGCTTATGAATGAAAAGAAATGCAGCATAAGTAAATCAATGCGGGCTAACTGACTCGAGCCTATGAATAAATTATTAATTTGTGCTCGTAGAAGAATCCCCTTGATATTGCAAACACAGGATTACGAGCTGCTCCATGGAGAGAGCAGCGTGGGGAGCAGGAGGGATTGGTCCAGGTATTTTTGTTGTTGCATTTTAAAAATCTACCCTCCCTCCCTTTTGCTTTTATTCCTCTCCCCCTGCTTGTTTCTCACCTCCTTCTCCACTAAATGCACAGACTTAAAATAGCAATTGAACTTTAATGTAAATAAGTATAGCAAGACCTGGAGATGATCTGAGCATGGGCTGAGTCATGCTTGCATCATACAATATAGCTCCAGTATCCGCTCCAGAATTCTAGTTTCTTCCCTCTGGAGTTAGAATTAACACCCCAAAACATTCACTCTGCCTTTGCATACTGTTCTTGTCTTGTTTAACATTTTCTGTCCTGAAGCTAGATATGTATTACCTGTAATTTTTTTCCACATTAACATTTCTAAGAGCACTGAACAGTTTGCTTTAAATATCAAAACCTCTATTTGACACTTGACTTGATAAAAGCTTTCTGCTTTCTCAGAAGAAACCAGAAGTTTAAAGATAGAAAGACTACCTTAGGGAAACTGTATAGAACAGAGTGGCAAGGTACACAGCAACTTTCACCTCCCACTGGCCATCCCCACTAGGAACAGTGAATAGATCATATTTCTGTCTGTGCTATCACCTTCATCTGAAGGCAATAATAAAAGTTTTGTTCAAAGGGACACTTATTTTCTGTATTAATCAACCATTTTGAAAGTCCTATTATCTGTGCTGTTACTGTGGATTTTCTGAGCAGTGTTTTAAATATGCTGCCATTTCACCAGGTGTTCAGGCTACCTACAGGCAGAAATGTAAAAACACACATGGCTGACTGAATATAATGAATTATGTGCAGCTTTGAACGTATTATATAAACAACAGTATCTTTTTAAACTAGGAATGGAATGGGAATGGTGGACTGCTTCACTATTCATGCTGGTTAGCTTTTTTACATGCTAAACAGTGTTAGGAAGGAAATTTGTGAGGCTACTTTGTGGGACTCAAACTTTGTTTTTACATTAACACAGATCTTTACCTGCTTCAAGTCAATACAGTGCACTGGTGACTGTGACAAGTAACAGCTAGCTTCATTCTTCAAAGAATTACTGGAAGCCCCCAAAACTTTTTGAAAGTACATACAACTTGCCTGTGTTCCATAGGTCTGAGAAATCTAACAATTTATATTTGACAGTACAAGCATGGCTACCTCCTTTTGTGTCAACAATCATTTGTATGAATTACACCAGAGTGCTTCCAGAATCTTTCATTAACGTACACTGGTTATATTCATGCAGTTATTTAGTTCCTCTCAATAATTCAGTGAATGGAAAGCAAACCTATACTCTAACAGTGGTTTAATACCTACAAACTATACACATAAACCACTACAAGTGACAACTCTTTCCGTCAAGCTATTGCATCCTGGCCTGGCCACCACTGACTGTCCCTGGTATGCAGATCACTGCAGTCAAGACACCAGGTTCAAAACTAGTGTTACCATTTCCCCCATGTTGTCCTCATGAGGAGGATGCAGAAACTTTCCCTAAGTGGGTTTGCATAAGGACCAAGGAAAATAAATAGAAAGAGAAATGGTAAGTTCTGCTGAAAGGTTTGAGTACTTTATACTGGGGATATAGCAGCATGCTTCATTATTTGGTACAGCCTTGTGATGTCCCAGAGCAAAGTCAGAAGAAAGCTAAGTTTCAAAGCAGCATAGTAATGAACTTATATTTTTATAGTAACGTGGCATTTCTATCATGTCCTTATGCTGTTATAGATAACTGCCAAATCTGGAAGAATCTTTAAGTGCTGGTCCCACTGGAAAAATGTATGTACAGATAACTGATCAGAGAAGGAAAATGTTTATGCACTTAAATTTACGTTCCAAACCCAAAGTACATCTTAGCAGTAAGTGCAGGTGAGTGAGCTATGTGCCAGTGGTCTCGGAAGCACAGCTCACCATACAAGTGTATTAAGTTGGATTGCCCAGCCCCCCGTTTCTAAGGGATAAAAGTGGCAACGAAGCTCCTGCTCCGTCTGTGATGATCAAGGACAATTGTGCGTTTTAGTATCTCTCAGAAAATGAAGGAAGCTCTTTTCCCCATGAAAGCAGAAATAAAATTTGGACACATGAATCATCAAGTGCTGTAACAGAAAGTCACAGGCACAGTCAGAGAAAGTTGATGAATCCTCACAGCTTTTGTAGTGGACCACATTCAAGAAAATAACTGAGGGACTGGGAGAAAACCAAACAAAACAAGCCAACTCACCCCCCCAAAACCCAACCAAACAAAAAAACCCATGTCAAGGGCAGATGGTAGCATGAGATTTGACACAAAGGCTGAAGTGGAGAACACAGACTAAGGGAAAGTCCTGTACATAAATACATACAGTAACTTCACCCAAAAAATTAATCCCATTGTTCTTTCCTCTGTCTACCTCCAGATATATTTACACTTATAAAAGGGTGCAGGAACAGAGTCACATTTGTATCATCAGAGCATACTTTGAGGTATTCTGATTAGACACTTATCAAGCCCCAATAAAAATCAATCGAGAGGCATAGAGAAAAGAGAACATATGGTGCAGGGGAGAAGAGTAGGAGGAAATGATATAATTAACACAAATGTTTATTGTATTTCTTTTTTCAGATGCTTATCTACAATGAGTTCTAAACAGAGAAGAATAAATGCAAAAAGCTAAAGCACTAAAAGCCTTGCTGAAGATGCAAGCCATCTCCACTGGAAATTTAAAAAAAAAAAAACACTAACAAAAAAGGAAATATGTCAGTTTATCTATAATCCACATATATTAGAATATTCAGATACAGCAAAAATAGACAAGCCCTAACTACACTGCACAATGTGGTGTTAATACTTGCTTTGTAGTATACTCCTCAGCAGTTCTAAATACTGAGATTATAATCCTCAAATGTGTGCTCTACAGTGCAGCCTTTTTTTGTTTGATTCAAGAGATTAAGGTGTCCCTTCTCCCCCTTCCCTTCTCTGAAATACTTCTCTTAAAAAGTGATCCCTTAAATAAAGGCAGTGGGAAGGTAAAAAAAAAGGAGCAAGTGAAGCAATATAGCCACCTCACGCAATAAACAATTTAATATTATGTCCTGTACTGAAATCTTTCCAGCCTTTAACAACTGTATGCAACTTTTCCCTCACTTCTCTGCGAGCATAATGTTTCACATATACTTGAACATGGAAAATGAAAACAGGAGAAATAGAGGGATAACAAAAGTCATTTCAGCTTCACAAAGCACTTTGAGATTATCAGATGAAAGGCAAAATCTGAACGTTCGATATTTATTACTTGGAAACAACCCAATGGTGAAAGGATTCATCAAGTAGCATTTGCATGCTGTGAGAACACAGGCTTACTTGTTTCAAGTGCACTGTACATCAAGAAAGAGCAATAGACTGCACATTAGACTTATTCTGCAGAGACTTAACATACGTACATGTATTCTTTGAATTTTATGGAGGTCCCATGTGTATAAATCTAAGTGTTTCATTGGTATGGAAATTCCTAGTTATTGACCCATTCCAACCCACTTACAACAAAGATTGAGGTCAAGTAACATTACTCACTGGATTAAATGAACACAATTTTACATAAAGGGCATGAGCTAGTGACTTGTAGAAATAAAAATAGTGCAAGAATTCAAAACCATGTCAGTATTTTGTATGCAACTTCGCAATATTATCATCTTGTTTGTGTATACTGTTCAGGCCAAATCAAACACTAATATTTCAGTTCATGAGAATATTAAGGGTATATGCAACCTACGTTTACATGTATTCAAAATCAGTTACATGAGAATAAATACAATCTTTAAAGATCTAAAAAAAACCAACCCTAATATACACTCGCAGTTAACATGTTGCGAGTACAGCATTTTAGGTTACTGTCACGTTATTTTTAGCACACTTCAACACCAAATAAACCTCACAGTGTGCCATAAAATCCCAAGGAATGCATGGTTAATTTAGCTTCTACAAAGCCTATGTTCAGCTGGCTTTAGCATCTCCACAAGGAGTTAAATTGTAAAAGAGCAAAGTGTTATCACATCCCAGCCTATGAGAGCTCACACTGCATGGTAAGCTAGAATGCTTTAAGCTAATGATGTTTATAGCTAACCAAATCCAATTTCAGCAGTCCACTGTAGCTCTAGTTTGTTAGTGCCATTTTACATAAGCTTCATTTATTTTGAATTTTCAACTATTAAGACAAAGTCCGCATTTGGTTTCTTTCAAGTGTCATGCTAGGAAATGAACTCTCCTCTAAGCAAATAAATTACTTTTTTACTTGCAAGGCTAGTGCTAGGTTGTAAACGTTAATGCTTTCAATGCATTCAAAATACTTGAAAACAGAAGATAGGACTTAAAAATGAGAAACTGTAATTGAGAGCTCTAACATAATGGACAGAATACTATGGAAACAAACCAACCTAGCATTATTTCTCTGATGATACAAATGAAGACTAAAGGTCACGACATATTTAAGAGCTAATCTATCACTGTCTACACACAAGGATGAGTCCCATAGTCATATCTATAACGGCCTCCCAATGTTCACCCAAACCTTCCAAACTCCTCAGAGCCACTTCAGGGGACCCTTGTTGAAGCCCAAAATACAGACTTCACAGCTTAGGAAAAGCACTGCTTTTACTTCAGATCTTGGCAGGATTAGTGACATATAAACATTGGTTACCAAAAATTATGTGTTCAAGGGGGGAGAAAGAGGGGAAGTGATACTGAGCAGACTCTTTCAAAAGAGAGCTCCTTTTGCATCAATAGATGAAGTGTCATCTATTGTCCCATTGCCATCAGTGGAGTCAAGTTTCCAACCACCTAGCTGAAAGCACCCTGCAAACTTTAGACTAACATTTCATTATTTTCAAAATACTATCCTTATTGCAAAGTTGAAAATATAACATAGCTTTAGATCCAAGAAACAGTGCTATGTCAAGAAATTAGGTAAAGCCATTAGGTACTTCAGAGGCCTATAATTCTATCACTCTCCAATTAATTCCTGCATCACAGGTACGAATTTTGAGGTGGAAATGTCACTTTTCTGAAGTCTTGAATATCAGATCAAGAAACTGGTAGTTTAGTTGCAGTGCTGCTTATGAGATGCTACAGAAAAGGAATTTTGTGTAATTCTATGGCAGCAGTTGCTAACCTGTGATCTTTCTCTGCTCTATTACTTTGGTGAGTCTTGTTTATTTATCGTGAACACTGACTGATCCTGAAAATCAAAGTTATCTCAAAAGGCTATTGGAAATAGCATGCATTAAAAAGTAAGCACACAATGGTAATAAATTCCAGTAACTTGTTACATAAAAAAATAATATACATCAACATAAGAAGTCCTGAAGAGTGAGGATATTAGACTGTCTTAAATATCTGATCACAGCTACAGAGTAAGACCACTAAGGATTATCAAAAGGAAAACAGGTTTTGATAAGACTAAAATAATACTAAGAAGCACTAAATACATTTCTTAATTTCTCAGAGTTTAAAATTGATTTAACATCAAAAAAGAGTGTAGGAAATTCATTAATTGTCTTAAGGTCACAATAGCAACCTGATAAAAACCTATTTAAGACTTGCTGCTTTATGCCAATAAAGTTTCACTTCTTCAGAGGTTACTGTTACTTTGGATAAGAACCAAATTTAAGATTGCATTTTTTTTTCCACCAAGACAACTGGCTACTTGTTCTAGTGAACATTAGTTGAAACAATCTATTATTAGGGCACTCCTATAATACCCTGTCAGTGGAAAAAGTGGACTTTGGCATAATGAATAATTCCAGCATCACACAGAATGATACCCTATCACAGAAAAAAAAAAGTACAAGACAGGCTCTTACTCTGGGGTTTCATTCTGACTTGTGTATAGTGGTCCAATTCTACTTCTATTTTAATAATACAGCTTGATGTTACATACCATGGAAAGCTCAGGCTTCACTTGCTGAAGAATAGCAGGTGAAGATTTATTAGGTTGCTGTGGTTTTTTTAAGATACATTAAAGCATGATTATACTTAAAGGATGCAAAGTAAAAGCTAAATTGATAATAGTTATTAGTATATTTATGGATAAGTAAAAATTTGCCAGAGCATGCGTTTCTATTTTACAGGCTGTTAATCCTTCATAGTGTCACTAACATTGCAAGAGACACACTCAGACTGCTATGCTCATTACTTTTTAATGTATCACTCCATTTTAAACAATAAGACTAATAAGTTCAGGCCATAATATACTCATCCTTCCTATGACTGTAAAAAAACAACAAAATATACCACCCACAAGCGCCAGTTTACACTGATTCTAGTTATAAGCAACCAATATTAGACAGACTGTAGAAAACAGAAAAAGAAGCAAAATTCCAAGTCAAACTTGTTATTATTGGGTGTTATCTCACCCCAATGTTTTGGGTTGCTTCTTTTTTGGTTTGGTTTTTTTTGTGTCATGAGAAGACTTTTGCTTAATCTTCAATTTGTTAATCAAATGGGGACTAATGCACTAAATTTAGATAGTGGAGATTCAATACAATATTTGATCAAAGGCCAGTGACACCACCCCTTAAACCCAAAGGTGATGTTTTGTTAATAAACATTACACCACTTATCAAGGACCTCTCAAATAAGCATAAGGAAAGGCTTGCACAGTTCTGAGGCCTCTATCTCTCAGACATTACTAGAAATAACTGTCTCCATGTTAATGGAAGTTTAACTTCCTAACTTTCCCCAAACTGGTGTTTTTTGAATTAGCTAAGGGTCGCTGGAAAAAAGCAACAAGACATCTTCTCAGTGTTTCACAGAAAAGCTTAAGAAAGATAGCAGACCCCAAGAGCTCCTCCTGAGCATTATGCAACCCGATATATAATTTGGTCCTTGAAAACTAAGGCTCCCTATTTTTCTTTCAATACATTTATCCCCGCCACCATCTTTTTTTCCTACAAATCCATTGCTATGTGTCTCTACTTTCAGTTCTCACCTGTACCTATTCCAAGTCCCATTTTTCCAAGCAACAGAATGCACTGCTCATTTTCTCATAAAAGCACATAAAATTCCCTAAACAGTTTTCTCGCTTTTTGATCCTTAAATTCAATACTCCCATACCTAAATTCAATACTCCCATCCTTCTTTATAAATGTAGTAAAGGCTACATCCTACATACCCTTACAACTCATACAGACTGCTGCTCATAGTCTCACTGCTGGAGAAGAGAAAGCCATCTAAATCAGAGCCTATGCTCAGTTCTATCTAAAATTACCATAAATCCAAACTGCAGAAGCTGCTCAGCCTCCAGAACAGGAGGTGTCAAATTTGTGAAGAGTCTTCCTTGTAAGATGCACTGCGCTCATGTGACACTTGCCTAGTAATCAAGTGTTAAAGCTGCAAGCTCATAAGAGTACCTATTATCATCCATCACCGAACAAGCCCACGGACCCACTCATCAGTGCACTGCTGGTTCACCTTGGGTTTATTTCTCAGCAGGGAATCTCCACCTGAGGTGTCATCTACTTGCACTGTTTCAAATTCTCCTCCCAAGCAGCTGTTCTAGGAAACTCCTTACTTTGTTTCAAGCCTCAAGACTTAAAGTCAGATCTTTTTAGTTGCTAAAGAAAAGCAATACTGTGAGCTTTTTGTTGATAAGGGAAAGAATGAATAATTATCACTGCAAGACTTCTTGTTAACAGTTTTGTTGTAGTAATCAGACATAGAAGATCACTGCATTTCTGGAGATATTTCATATCTACAAGCCAAGACATCCATGTTCTATACAAGTTTATATAATGGTTGAACATGAGAAATCATTGATTCAGTCAGCATTCTTGATGGTGCGTTTTATCAGGATGCTGCATCATGCCCTACAAAGCTGGTGCTATTCTCTCGCTTCCAGATAAAGAATTTCCAACTACTCAGTCCTAATGCAAGCCCTGCACTCCTAAGACAGCTTCCCCCATCCAAATCGTGCTCCCTACATGTAAGAGAGGGAGTAATAGTTGGAATTACTAGCTGTCCTATTCTTGCACCTACCCTGACAAGAAGTGACTAAAACTAAGTTTTAGGAAAGGATAGAAATACATATATATATATATCTATATCTATCTCCAGAGAGAGGTACCTGTCTGTCTCATACAGCACTGACTGCAAGAGATCAGGGAGAATAAAGTTATGACTAAATGCATTTTCTGGATATTTACTTTAGTCCAACATAAGTTATTCACATCAGTAAAATCAAAACTGGAAATTATGGTATTGCATTTGTTGTAAAGCTAGTGGATCTACTCTGGTCTCTATTGCTTAAGCAAACTAATTTCTCCTAGGCAAAGCAAGGTAGCCATAACACAGCTGAGAAGCTGCAGATCTCTGAAGAGATGAATTCTTCAAAAAATCAAGTAAACAAAAAGCTTCTAACAGGTTTCTGAGACAAAGTTTAAATTTATTCTGGATATAATCAGTCCAAACTACTGATGTCAATACAATCCTTTAGCAAAGCTGAACAACTCTTTCATACTACCCTGGGTACCGTCTGATGGCACAGTTCTGTTGTCAAGGAAAGGCAGCACTCCACAACAGCAGACACTTCAAGCAGCACTTCTTCGAGCAGCAGTTACTGCTTCAAGAAATATGCAAGACCAGGGAACTGCAGTAGTTGAAGACAACACATGTCAGCTCTCTGGGCATCTTGCCTTAACTATATTACCATGAGAACTGGCATTTCACATTTTTAAGAATTGTAGATGAAGTGACTAGGGATCTATTTAGAAAAACTAGAGTGTCCTAATTGACCTTATTTACCCACAACTGGCACAATATGCACCACCCAGCATATTGCCACCCCCGTTGTGAGACTGAAATACAGTAGTGCACACACTCTTCAAGAATACAAATTGCCAACAGGGAGAAGTAATAATCAAGGCTTGCATCATTTCACAGCCAAGTTGTTTGAAGACAGGCTAGCCATTAGATAAAGCAGCTGTGCTATCTGGCCTTTCCTTTCATTTGTTCATAGACTTGAGCTGTTTTTTTTTAAGTCAGTTGAAACTATTTTCCTCATTACAAGTTTTTGTTCAATATGCAAGGAACTTAGCTATAGCAAAACCCCACTTCCATTCTGTATATGTCAATATTTGTTAAATTGGAAGCCTGTTAGGGTTCTCCCAATAAGTTACAGTATTGGCTGGAATTCACCACACCACAACAGAAAGATCTGTCTCTGCAAACTTGTGTAACCTTCTGTTTCACATAGCTGACTAACATGACTTAGTTGTGTATCTTGGTGTTATCGGTGTAAGGAGCAAAGACGCTATCCTCTATTTGCAAAACAGAATAATCCATTAAGTAACTTTTCACACATGTAATTTTTAGTGCCCAGAATCAAGGAGCATGCCACATTATCCAGGTCAAAAAGCTTCATGAAAACACTGCAATCTGAGGAATAAGTGTTGCCAGGTGTTTTTTCATTTGGCTTAGGTTTTTCTGCACACCAGCATGCAAAACTTAGGCAGAAAGTTGCAGTTAAATATGACAAGATGGGATTATTATCAGACAAAAAAAATCTCAGGTTAACAGGGATATCTTTTTATTTCTTTAATATTTCATTCTTAATGATCCTTCACCAACAGTTTTTCAAACTGGAATGCACTTCTATTATTATATTGAAATATTTGTTGTTATCTCTGTACTGGTACTAACATATACATGGATACGGAAAGAAATACTTGAAATAAACCCTATAAAGTTTAGGATTTAGGAGAATGCTTCCTATGCTTTAGACAGTTTTCTGATACTACCAAAAACAATTGTGCCTTTAGACCTTAATTTCTCCTCCTCTCCACCATAGCCTCTTAACCCTCCTTTCTTTTTCCCTTTGTTTAGGGAAATATGTTTCTCTTTTGAAATCCACCCCTGTTCACCTTCCATGATCTAGATGCTTAAAAAACATATAAAGAACAATACAGTCTATCACACTAAATAGCCTTTCACTTGGTCTTCGGGACTGCCATCGCTGCTGAATCAGCATTTCCAAATATTTAAAAGCATCATCTCCTTTCAGTGTCTAAGAATTTTTCTACTGAACCAGTGAGCTGCTTGGGAAAAAAAAAAAAAAGGAAGCCTATGATGAAAGGACTCTTTCCCCCTCCCCCCCCAGCAGTAGGTGGTTACATGTTTGAATAATCAGGATTGTTCTCTCCAATTCAAATTAAGTCAGACCAAGTTATAATAAAATGTTCTAAGTTGCAGGCTTAGAAGCCCTCCTTCTGATGGACAGTGTTACATTGATTTAAAAAACAGTATTCTGTGTAGGAGAAAAATATTCTGCAAAATCCATTACTACTCCATAAAAGTCTCATACCAAGGTATTTACATAATGAACTGCAATTACTCACATTATATTTATCTAGTGAAGAATGAAGCTATTGTGTGCAGTGAAACATATCTGTTCTGCACTAATATGCACACATAGTAAGTCACCTAGTGAAATAACACATCAATCACAGGTTAACAGTAAGCCTGCACCCATATAATGCCATTTCCAGTTCATTAAAGAAAAACAGCTGCAGAATCTGCAGTTGTGCCAGACCGTCAAGGCTCAGCACAGGTTCGGAAGAGATGTGCTTGCGAGTTGTTTGTTGTGGGCAGGGAAACTCTTTCTACTGAAAGTGCTGTGACAATGATCATCATAAACTGTAAAGATTATGCATGCACTGTAAATATGCCCCCATTGGAGTGGAGCCCGCAGCTCCTGGCTTATAGGTATTATGATATATAAATAGCACCACAGTGATAGTCAGAGTAGCAATCCACCAACGCAGATACTAAAGTCCTGAATCTGAACCCTGCCAGGAGAAATTTTCTTTGCTGACACCACAAACCTGCGTATGTATTTTAAAATTTAATGAAAACTTGACAGTGAAAAAGTCTGCTCTTCTTACTCAGTTCAAAGTTCACAGGCTAAGTAAGGTTGTGTGAGCCTTTTGTTAGTGTACATGCAACATTCAAAAATGCATACAAATCTACCAGCGAGCTGGACCTTGATTTCTGGATTAGAACGAATTTGAGCAATTTTTGCATGCATCTGAACATCAGAGTTGGGTATGCACATTTTTATTCTAACTTTGACTTCTAATAGTACGTTCATAAATAAAGTATCATTCACTAGGGATTACGTGCAGCCCAGATGCAGTTTCATCTGTACCACATCTTTGAGTCTTTCTCCTCAAAAGAAAATACTGGGAGACTATGAAACCCCTTCATTTTAAGTGCAGTTTCATTCTGACAAGTAAGTGCTGTGATACAATAATAATCAAGCCACTCTTAGGCTGAAAAGCAAGAACCAGGTACATTTAGATCTTTTGTAGCATTTCTTAATTCTATTCTCCAGTATTAACAAAGTCCATAATTTACAACTAATTTTCCTCTACAATGGTGTTTCAAAATGACATTATTTTTGCATAGTACCTGTGCAGGTGCAGCAGGTCTCCACACATACAAAGATTCTCACACATTGTTAAAGTGAGAGTTTCTCTCCTCAACATTTCCTTTAACAACCATATTCAACTGCTATTATAGCATTTCACAGCATTAAGGCACAGTCCACTTCCAGAGAGGCCTGCTGTGGGATGGAGGAGGGGAGAAGTCGCAGATGTAGAAGTTAAGCACGTGTTCTATTCCAAAGTAAAGTGGAGTTCAAGCAGCTGTAACCAGGGACCTCAGAAACTTATGCTGTTAGTTCTATGCATACATATATCAGCCAAAACCAAAACTAAAATAGAAAAATATTACTACAGCAACAACCTTTCCCCTTTTCAGTGGTCTTTAGCTTCCCTTTCCATGCTCCCAACCACAGCTGAAAAGATTCAGTGGGTTGACTCTCCTCAGCATGCAATGCTGAGGTTCTCCAGTACCTTCTCATCAGCAAGGCCAGGAACTCCACTTTCAGCTTGGCTTTACCCATCTCTTTTCTCTATGGTTCTGTATCTTCAGCTACCCCAATTTGAGAATTTAAGAGATTGATTAAAATATATTGAAATTACCTTCAAAACATTCACTTAAGATTAATAAGAATGTCAGTTCACTGTACCACAGAGCCCATAATCTACTGAACTACAATATAAGATTTCAAATTAGTGACACATTTCCTTCCCCCAACAGTCCTAAATTTTCAGTGTGAAAGTTTATCTTCACAGTAAATTTCTGCATTCTGTAAGTATCGACCAGCAGTAGACATTTAAACAGCAGAGAAGTGGTCAAGCAGAAAAAGAGGATGATGGTTGGGAACTGGCAAGCAAAAGCCATTCTAGTTTTACTTATGGCTTCAAAAACTTAAACCACAGCAGAATCACCTTCTCAAATCCAGGATCAGCAAACACAACAGGAACAGCTTCAAGGTGCTTAAAGGAAGTCAACCTAGTCAGTCTGCTCTTCCTTCCCTCAGCCACTCCTCTTTCAGGGGTTAAGAGATGGCTTTAAAATTTAGCTTATAGATAAGCAATTATCTACCAAAATAAAAGTTAATTTTTCATCTTAATACCTTCAGTTTAAAAAAATTATTTTCCTCAAAAACAAAGTTAAAATGCAATTCTATATAAGGAAAAAAAAAATCAAGCTCTTATTGCATTTTTTGTCAACACTATTTTTCATTTTCATAAGTACTCAAAAAATACTCTAAAGCAAGTTCAACATCACTTTTAAATAAACTCATCTTCCCACAGAGGAAGACCAACACAGTGAGAGACTATTGCGTTTGACAAAGGGGTTTGTACAGTGCCAGTCAGCAGAGGACCTGACTTAGTTTTGTACTTTAAACAACAAGATCAGTATTTCTTAAATAAAGCATAAGAAAAGTCAGACTCCAAGTATTTTTCTCTTATCGTAAAAAACCTAACATAGAGTAAGAACAATGAAGGACAATAAAAAATAAGTATATTCTACAAGAACAGAATTTTGTCACAGTTGTGGGAAACAGGAGCTAGGATGCTAAAACAACAATAACATTGCCACACAAGAACAGACCACAGCGCCTGAGGGTGGCTGAAAGAGAACTGCCCCAACAGCCACAAGAAGAGCAGAGAGAGAGAGATAGATCAGTTCTTCGCTTAGGAGTAACGAGAAATATGGTTACTTTGGGACATTTGCAACTTCGTCAGAGTAAAAACACAGTAAAAAAGAAATAAAATGGATTTTAATAAGGTATATAAACTTAACACTTCTGAAGTATTTTGACAACAGCTATTTGAATCAGATGAGCTAAAGATCCTAGTAGAGGAACAAAGTACACATTTAAGAAGGACCATAAATACTAACATAGTCATAAATAGGAATTAAATATTTTAAAAACCCCCACCAAAACCAAGAAGCAGATCTTGTTTCAGCTGCTATATCCTTAACCATAAAGGTGAAGGATATGATCCTGGCTGAGACAGGCAGATGTGAAAGAAACAGAATCCTCAACCCCTTCAGGGGGCAGGTCTGTCAAGCATAAGGAGATGCTGCTGTAGGAGTAAATTAATGGTGCTAATAGCTCAGCTTTTTTTTTTTCTTCCCCCCTAAAACAGTATTAGTTCTTTTTCAGCAGTTTAATCTCATGCCTGACACATTCTAATCTATCACTATTCTCCTCTCACATCCCCCAAACTGTGCCTTTAGTGGAGACTAATATGAAAAGCAGACTTTCACAATAAACAACTTTCAAAGCTTTCCCCTCATTCTGCCTCGTTCAGACCCAGTCAATTACTGTTTATCTACAGGTTGATACAATGTAATTCTAGGACTCAACTATTTTGGTTGTTTAATCACATTGAACTGTGCAAGCAGGAAACTCAAACACAAGTTTTAAAACAAAAACAATCCACTGCTAAATACATCCTAAACAACAGGGGGAAAAAAAAAAAGAGATGGTGCAACTGCATCCTGTCTTACAGTGCCAGTGAGAGGCATGCCTGCCATCAATTGGTAAAATTAAGACTACTCCCAAGAAAAAAATTACAATTGTTTATTACACCCCTGTGATCCTGATGACAAGGGGGCATATTGTACACAAATCCCCTGCAACAGAGAAAGCAAGCAAAGTGTTGATGACAAGGGGGCATATTGTACACAAATCCCCTGCAACAGAGAAAGCAAGCAAAGTGTTGGGTTGCAAAATGGAGATGACTAACTGCACCAGGTCACATACAAGTCCAAGAGTTTGCATACAAGCTTTCATGCTTACAGACACACAAAGTAAGTTTTTATGAGACAGGAAGATACAATAAACAATTCCTTACAGTTTTATAAAATCTGTGAGTCTGATGTTTAACAATGCATGGAACTAGTAAACAACAGTGAGAACAAGGACTAAGTTGGTTTTTGTTGGGTGTTTTTGGTTTTAACAACTAGAATTACACTTTTAAGAGTTGGACCACAGCTGAAATGAAGTTACTGCATACTGGAATATGAGCTGAAACTAATTATTACAGATCTAAAATAACACTAGGACAAAGCACGTGAAGAGTTATTCAGTGAAGGGATACAGGATTGCATATAAAAACTTTGCATAAAACTGCAGGCAGATATGGACTGTCAGCATCAGCAGGTGGCATTAGCAGAGCATATTTAACATGGTTCTTCTTAGCTGAAGCCTTAGGCTACTTTAAAAAAAGCTTGGCGATTTTGCATTAATTAAATTTGTAAAGTGGCAAACAGTGATACTAGTAATAGTTATATGCCTGCAGGAGGCAAATCAAATGTGTCAGTCTCTAAGGAACAGCCTGGTAAACCTTCAGATTGGGAAAAGCCTATTACTTATTAGTGGGAAATACACGGTACTTTCTAGTTCTGACAGCTGAGTCCCTTCAGGAGGGAACTATTCTAGAATGAGACTACAGAAAACACAGAATAACCTGCCAGTTCAACGTTAAATGTGTGTACCAGGATGCTGGAAGGAATAACAGTGGCAGGTCAACACAGAGATAGTCAGGGCAAATGTATTATTGCTTAAGCAGGAGTTCACAGCATCAATAAAAAGAAAATATTAGTTAAAACTTGCACCCACCAACTGAAAAGAGCTTTACTTTGAAAAAACTTGCCATTACAAGGTAGCAATCCAATCAAACCAGCACACTAAAAAAGTTATCAGATTCTTTTCACAAATTTCAGCTTGTATTCTGTGCCCCATCGCCATGCTTGTTCTGTAATGACTACTGAGATATTGGTACAGCCGCTCTGGACTTGCCTAAAGAGACAACTTGTGCTTTCTTCACACTACCTATCTTTTATTTCAAATTTTATTGAGACTGAAGACTCAAAAGAGAAAAAATATGCATGCTCTGTAGTAGAAGTTTTCACACCTATTCTGGGAGTGGATTAGGAAAAGGAAATGTTATACAATGTATATGCAAGTAGAACAATCCTGATAGACAAAGAAACAGTGTGATCACATCTACGCACATACACCTTCAAGAAAGCACCCATCCTACTGCACAGTAGATCTAATAACGCATTGCGAGAAACAGCAGCATGCAGTTCCTCAGGAAGTCATCACAGCCGAGTCCCTGCCCACTACCCACCCATCAGGGGGAAAAAAAAAAAAAAGGGTAAAAAAAGAAAATAAAATTATACCAGAAAGCACTCAAGTCTCCATGATATGAATTTGCTCTTTAAACCATTTCACAATTAAACATTGCTGCCTCCATGCCAGGTGCCCATCTGTGTTATAGGCTGGTTTGTTTAATTTAAAGAAGGGAGGTTCAGCCTATTTTCATGGAAGTCTTTCCTGATGGTGTATACTGGGCAGATTAAGAAAGACTCACTAGATTAGTTCCCCAAACAAAATCCCCACCATTGGGCATGGAAGAGATTCATAGCTCAACCCTTCCACAGCACAATTCCTAGTGTGCTGAGAACAAAAACCATCCATATCAAAGGAAATTCATTGATACCCAGAGCAATGGCTGTTCTGAAGATCAAGTATCAACAGCTAAACCGCACTTAAATGTTTTCTGTCAAGTTAAGCTTGTATCATCTTCGGGCTCAGTGTACTGCACAAGACATGCTCAAAGCCTTGTTTTCAACTAAACCAACTACATTGTTCCTATCTGATCTCCCACTTTACAGAACCAGGGTTGTTTTATTAACCTCTAGTTCCATCGTTGACCTTCTGGCCCAAGATTCTTCTGTGCCTTTCCTACTTGCTACTTAAGTAATCATTTGATAAGGAGTTAACTCTTTATCAAACTATCTGCCCCTTACCTCCACATCTGTTCACCTTTTCTGCTGTACTTGCTCCATACATTTTCCCTTTTCCTGCTTAAATGATGTATTCAGAGAATCCATTTGAAAAAAAAATAAATAAGAAAATCAGCATTTTGCAAAAGCTTTGATCTATTATCATTTGTGTGCTCCTCCCCACTTTAATCTGCTTCAGATGTTTTTTGTTTACTATAGCGACCAAAAAAACCCCCCACAAAACACCACACAGTGAGTTCCTTACAGAATTTTAAACTAACAAGCTGTTAGTTTCACATGCCGTATTGGGAAAATTCCTCCTAAAATATAAAATGCTTAAAAAATCCATTATATACTTGTTACATCCTGTAAAGATTATCGCATTCACTGTAAGTTTGGAGATTCTTGCAAACAGTCGCCATCACAAGCATAAGTCATTACACTTAAAGACCTTTACAAATCAGCTACACATAAGCATAGCTTGTTCATCACATTCTTCCTACATAATGAGCAAGCAAAGGTTGGGGGGGGGGAGGGAAGGGGGGCGGGAAGCATAAGACTAATCAAACCCAGCTTGGTTCAGTTTTAAGGATACACAGCCAGTTTGTGGTTTAAGGCATTACATACATACATTTCTACGTAGAGTGTTCATTCCAAATTTATTGTTTTGTGGATTTTAGTTTAGCTTTATTAAACTATATAATGACAGAAGTTCTATTAAAACCCCCAAACCAGAACTACAAACTGTCCCCTCCATGTTATTAGAAGGTGCTGACCAAAGGATACTCAAAAGGACCTGCATTTGCTGTATCACATAATCTACTTGTATTTATGAAGCCTGCCTCAACATTCCCCTTGCTTTATTAGTAATAAAGGAAAAGGAAAGCCCTAGTCTCACGCTAGATGAGGTATGCTTTTGTACAAGTAGGTAAGTACTTATTGAAAATACTCTTTTAGTAGGAATAAATGGCTTTTCCTTTCCCCAGCCTCCCACATTTTCACAGAACCGATATACAATTTAATCATTAAATTGTGTCCACAGTGAAGTACTCAAGAAAGGCAATGCTTCAAACACCATATAGAAACCCAGAAGAAATTGAAAACAAAACACAAGAATCTGCTACTTTTAATACAGAATCTTTTACAGTTAAGGAAATATCTTCCTAACAGAGTTCTAGATTTATCTTTAAGCCTTGATAGTACAGACCTGTGTGTAATGCAACCATCAACTCTCCATTTCTGCTGAAGAACAACAGGCTGGCTTCTGTCAGCAGTTCAACATTGATATAAACATCAGCTGGGTAATTTGCCTTGGTTTTGCCTATGCCTTTTCCACACCACACAAATAACTCTTCCTTTTGAGGAAGGCATCAAACTTATGGTCATGCAATTGTGCATCCGTTTTGCAGGAGACCTGAGCTCGGCATACAGCTACAAGCATGGTCTGATGGTGGTGTAGTAAGAGCAGCAGAGTAGCAACCCAGTCATGCCATTCCTGCACTCTCAAGACAAGTTGCACTAATTCAAATCCTGTTCATCTGGAAAAAGTAGCTTTGAGATGTCTCTGTTCTAGAATCAACGTCAAAAGGTGACTGGTTACCCTATACTTGCTAGTCAGAAATCTATTCCATCTGGCTAGCATTGCTGCTAGGCAAGCACGATGCGGTATGTTCAAATTTTGTATTATCATTAAAAGAACTACTTAAAAGCCATTGGTTTTGCTGCCTGGTATATGCAGCATAGTTATAATACATGGATGGAAAAAAAGGTTAGTTGGAGCCGTTAAGGTGGCTAAAAGAGCAAAAGGCTGGATTCATGACCAGTCAGACAAAGCATATAGTGAGATTTCGCTGCACTGTACACACATGTGGTGACATAGCCCATAATATTTAATCAGCCCAGTATCATCCCTTAGAAGCATGAGAAATTTAACACAAACAGCAACAAAAAAAAAAAAAAAAAAACACACCACACCTTCACACACGCTAACAAGCTATTCTACCGAATGACAGAGAAACCTGATATTGGTGAGACAGATGGGGAATCTTCAGCTTTGGAGAATAGAAGCCCAAGGGCAGATCCACAAAGCTAGAACTATCCCTGCCTGCTACAGTCCTAGAAGCCATCTAGGGGTACTTGGTATCCTCCAGCAGCAGCAGAGGAAGCTCAGTGCCATGCTAAACCGGGAACTACTCTTTGAGATTGAGATCTTTCACACATATATGTATTTCTGAAGAAAATTATATCCTGTCTATATACATTGCAGCATCCATAGCAATGTAAATCTGGCTGTTCTAGTTCAGGCTAAGAGTTGCTGTAATCCTGCGGCTTATGTCCAACAGTAGCTACAAACACATGCTTAGTGAAGAACAATGCCATCCTTTCCCCAAACATCAGTTACAGCTTTCAACTCTGAATATGGCATGTTTCATTTAGATTTAGACTTTACAGACTCTTAGACTGATTTAGTTCTGTGAAATCTGCTCAAAGGAAAACCGTTCAAGTGCTGATGACTATCAGCACTTCTGCCACATGAGTAGTAGCTCTCAGTATACTCTTCACAAGTACTCTCTGGTAATATACTTTTTTATTTTACTTAGTATACATGGAAAAACAGGCTAATTGGACAACTCTTACCTGGTCACTTCATACACTGCTCCACAATTTCTGTTTTCCCCTCACTGTGCTATTTGAAGACCGAGACCTCTCGTGTACTACTCCACACCAGAAACACACTCTTAGTTGAAAATTTTGCAAAAAAAGCATATAACAGATAGACAATTTTAAGCTATAAGATAAAATAATACATCTAGTGAAAAATCATTCTATATCACTTTTGTGCTACAATGAACATAATTGTAATTAAGAACAATTTCCTTCTTGAAGGCCCAATGTGTAAAATAATTATACTTCAAAGCATGCAAATTCATGCAAGTTTTAAACATTTATTTCTTCAGTCCATCGGGTTCTTCTGGGAGTAACCGTTTCATTATCATGGCATGTGCTGCTAGCAACAGCATATGATAACACTGCAAGTTTTAAGGGCATTCTGAGAGACAAGTTAAAAGATATTTCCATTCTCCTAATGCCACATTTAAACAAAACCCATACACATAATTATTCTGGATGCCTGTCGCCACGTAAAAATAAGATATGAGAAAAATTTCTCTGTAATAATTCACCTTGCAAAGTAGATCTCAAATACATTAACAGCACCCTTTAAAGCCTTCAAGGTTGCCTAATTTTTACCACTTTCACAGTAATTTCAATGACTTCTTTCTCACTTCCACCAGAATTTTGTTAAGCTGCTGTTGCCTCCCACCCATTCATAGCTATTGGGAATAAAATTATCAGATGGACTTTATTCCTCATGGGCAAACCACTTACTCTACTAAGAACAAGAAGGCCAGGAGGCAGTACAATGTCTGAATGGCTAAATTCTATTCCACCATTTCTGTTAAACAAGTGAATGGTGTAGGGCCAATAAGATTGCAACAGATGCTTAACAGCAGCTCACTTGAAGGCATCAACCCCCAAAGGATGCCCCAATTTATCTGTCTGGTTGTACAGATGATTATTTTATTCTCTCAGCAAGAGAGCTTAAAACAAAGAATACCTATGCTGGTACAGCCATCACTGAGGTCCCAAAGCTTTGAGCCCCTAACGGTCAAGCGAGGAGTAGCTTCAGGATTTTCCCTTAGGTTAGCAAGCTTGCTGCTTCAACCCCACCCCCATGTTTTTTCTATTTTTTTTTGTTTGTTTGTTTGTTTCTAGGGAACAATGGCCAAGGTTCCTTGGCAGGGAGTTCTGGACAGTAGCATCCAGAACATTGATCAACGTCATCATAAAGGTCAGAGTCACCACATGCTAAGGCCCAGAAATTTTCCGTTTCTCCAATGAGCCTTCTTTCACATCCCAAAAAGGAGTTTCAACCAAAGAAGGCATCTGCCAAACCACCATCTCAAATTATTATTTAAGTATCCCCCAGCTATATTCCTCACCACTCTGTATGCACTTAGGGGAAAAAAACACCCCAGCACCAGAACAAGAAAGCCTCACAGCAGATGCCTAACCAACTCTTAGTCCTCATCAAATATAACTGATGCTATCTATGGGAATATCAAGTACACAAATCACTTTCAGAAACCCTCAATAGGAGAAAGGAGAATAGAGTTAAGTAAAAAAGCCTAGGAGATACATCTTCATCAGCTACAGTTTGAAGTGCTCATTACTTTATATTTAGATAACATTGCGGAGACTTGACACTTCTACCCTCATTCCAGAATTTCTATTCCAATCTCTGCAAACCAAGAAACAGAGAGCAGACAGAGTCACTGAATAAGCCCATGTCATCGTGCCCTTTCTGGTACTGGACAAAGAGGACTCGACAACCTATCTGAAGTATCCAGCAAATTAAGGAGACCTAGATTTAAGTGTGTTTTAACTACATTTTAAAAAATAGGTTATATTCAGAAAGGTTTACCTAATCCTTTTTCTTAAAGAAACAAGAATGCAAACAGCATCACAGAAGGCGGCTTCTGGGAAGAGATGACAATGGAACAAAATAGTCCGAGGCTTTAAGTTACGTACTCTTACCATGACCAAAACAAAGATCTACTCCTCACTCAAAGGTGGTACATATAGCCTAGACAGGTAACATACAGAAGGAGCAAGAGCTGTTGATGGTGGTGCCAGAGGTAAAAGTAAAAGTAAAATCAGAAATTACTTTTATGAGTGTTTGTATCCAAATAATACCATGAAGAAGCACCTTTGTTACTATTTCAGCAAACAGCAAGTTTCTGGTGATATTGTATTGTTTGAAAGTAACATATCCTGCAAATCTTGCAAAACATTCACAACATTTACAGAAAACAAGTTAATAAAACAGATAGTCTGTTTGCCTGCATTAATTTACCATGAAAATTCTAATAGTATCTTCAGGGGGGTTTTAGCTTTTTCAGACCAGATTCTAAAATGTTTTTCAAGCACCTAAAAATAGAGTTAGACATCTACTAGGATTTTCAAAAGCATCTAGCACTTCAGATGCCTTACTTGGTGAGATTTGACTACAATTGCTTTCCACTCAGAAAAAGCAGCCAGCATTTCCCACCCAGAGTAATTAATCTTAAGCATTAGACAAAAGCAATAACAGGCTGTGAAGTCAATATCCATTTCCAAAACAATACATACAAACTGCTTTCATTAATACCAGTGCATGTTCAAAACACATCTGAATAGCACTAACCACAAACTGTACTAGCCAACACTACCAGGCATGCATGTACCACACATCCTGTACACACATAACACAGAAAGATACATTTATTCAGTGTTGGGTCTTTTAGACAAGTAACTTTAAATTAGTGAGCTGTTCCCAGAGCAGGTTCATGACCACCTGAGGAACCTGAACGCACATAAGTCCATGGGACCTGATGAGATGCATCCCAGAGTCCTGAGGGAATTGGCCAGTGTAGTTGCCAAGCCACTCTCCATGATATTTGAAAAGTCATGGCAGTCAGGTAAAGTCCCTGGTGACTGGAAAAAGGGAAACATTGTGCCCATTTTCAAAAAGGGTAGAAAGGAAGACCCTGGGAACTACTGACCTGTCAGCCTCACCTCTGTGCCTGGGAAGATCATGGAACAGATCCTCCTAGAAGCTATGCTAAGGCACATGGAGGCCAGGGAGGTAATTAGAGATAGCCAGCATGGCTTCACCAAGGGCAAGTCCTGCCTGACGAACCTAGTGGCTTTCTATGATGGTGTGACAGCATCAGTGGACAAGGGAAAACCAATGGATGTCATCTATCTGGACTTCTGCAAAGCCTTTGACGTGGTCCCCCACAACATCCTTCTCTCTAAATTGGAAAGCTATGGATTTGATGGGTGGACTGTTCAGTGGATAAGGAACTGGCTGGATGGTCACATCCAGAGGGTAGTGGTCAATGGCTCGATGTCCGGATGGAGACCGGTGACGAGTGGTGTCCCCCAGGGGTCCGTACTGGGACCCGTGCTGTTTAATATATTCATCAATGACTTAGACAGATTGAGTGCACCCTCAGCAAGTTTGCAGATGACACCAAGCTGAGTGGTGCAGTTGACACACCAGAAGGACGGGATGTCATCCAGAGAGACCTGGACAAGCTGGAGAGGTGGGCCTGTGTGAACCTCATGAGGTTCAACAAGGCCAAGTGCAAGGTCATGCACCTGGGTCGGGATAACCCCCAGTGTCAGTACAGGCTGGGGGAAGAAAGGATCGAGAGCAGCCCTGCCGAGAGGGACTTGGGGGTGCTGGTGGATGAAAAGCTGGACATGAGCTGGCAATGTGCACTGGCAGCCCAGAAGGCCAACCATACTCTGGGCTGCATCAGGAGAAGCGTGGCCAGCAGGTCAAGGGAGGTGATTCTGCCCCTCTACTCTGCTCTGGTGAGACCTTGCCTGGAGTGCTGCGTCCAGCTCTGGAGCCCTCAGCACAAGAAGGACATGGAACTGTTGGAGCGGGTCCAGAGGAGGGCTACAAAAATGATCCGAGGGCTGGAGCACCTCTCCTATGAGGACAGGCTGAGAGAGTTGGGCTTGTTCAGCCTGGAGAAAAGAAGGCTGCGGGGAGACCTGATTGTGGCCTTTCAGTACCTAAAGGGGGCCTATAGGAAAGATGGGGAAAATCTTTTTAGTAGGGCCAGCTGTGTCAGGACAAGGGGTAATGGTTTTAAACTAAACCAGGGTAGGTTTAGACTGGATATAAGGAAGAAATTCTTTACAGTGAGGGTGGTGAAACACTGGAACGGGTTGCCCAGAGAGGTGGTGGAGGCCCCATCCCTGGAAACATTCAAGGCCAGGTTGGACAGGGCTCTGAGCAACCTGATCTAGTTAGTGGTGTCCCTGCTCACTGCAGGGGGGTTGGACTAGATGACCTCTAGGGATCCCTTCCAACCCAAAACATTCTATGATTCATGTAATGACAGAACTATTACCTTACTTTACGGTGAGTCAAATTTCTACATTAACAGGACCTACCTCTGAGAAAGTGCTGAAGATACAGTTCTTTATTTTATACTCTAATTTCAATTGGAAGTTTTACCAATCATGGAATTAATTTTTAAATGAAACTAACTGGTTTGTAAAAAGAAGTTTATACCCAAGAAATGTATGTCTTACAAATTCTGTTATTTTACTTTTTTAATCAATGCTTTATTGTTTGACAAGAGAACATGTCCTTGCTACTGAACCCCCTAGGGTCTTCTTTTGTTTCCTACAACACCATCATATATAGTAGAAATGCTCCCCAAATGTGAGAGTTATTCTATCATGTTCCCACTACAGACTTCTTTTTTTATCCTACTGTTTTCCAAAACAGCTGCCACTGATCATTGTCAGATGCAGGTAGTGGAGCAGAAGAACCACTGCTTCGGCCAGAGATGACAGTTTCTAGGTCAGCATTCACTAAAGGGAGCAAGTCAAATGAGATCCAAATACCAGACAGCAGCTGTTTATACACTAAACCAACCCGTACTGAAGTTGTGCATCCAAGTTAATTATTTTTACAGGCTTACAATAAAGATGACAAGAAAGCAAGTGTGACTGGAGTTGACTAAACATTAAAAATAGGTTTGCATCACTGTTTCTTTGGATCTTTAAAAGCATTTGCTGCTATTTTTTTTTCTCCTTTTCTATCTTCTTCAAGGAAGACTAAAAGAGGGTTAGAAAAAACGAAGTCTCAAATTAGAAAAAGCAGACCTTGAATGCTCTAGTATTACTAGGAAAATGGAGTGTTGTATTCTGCTACAGCATATAGCACTTCAGATTTGAAAGGTCAGCTGCAAAGCTTGGCTTCAAAAGCAACTCACAATCACAACACCAGAGAACAGAAATAACTCTTCCTGGGCCAGAGAACAAGTACAGGATCCTGGAGATGATTGTTTTTAGGCAAAACTGATGACAGAGCCAAATATTTCTTGATGCAATCCTGCCCATCTTTAGCAAGACAGCATAAAGTCCCATTTCCCTGAACACAGAACACAGCAAGAACTAAGCAACGAGAAGCAATTTCCCTGCTCATCGCCCACGCTTCTTTCCTGACAGCTCTCTGCATTTGCGCACTCTGCACCTACTCCTCTCCCCTAACCGTTGCAGGCTTCTAATGCCACTCATCAGAAATGGGTTCCTCTATTAACCAACATACATTGCTGTTATTTCTACACCCCATTCTTCCTCAAACTCCTCAACTGTTTTTATGCACATCATAAATAAGTAGAGGATCTAAAACATCAGTCTGAGATGCTTGGGTCCAACCCCTTCCCCCCTATTTTGTTCACAATAAAGCAATGTTCAGACGTGGAGACAGATATGGAAGTGGAAGTGGTAGCATTTTTCTCTGATGAAGTTCACAGACTCTACGTCTGTTAAATTGATTCTTTTCCCTCCCCAGTAAGAGCTACATGTAAGAAATTAACAGCATTTTTAGGCAAATATATTTATATTTACCTAATATAATGTTTCTTTATACCAGGAATAAGCATTGCATAGTTGACAGCCATCATTCTTTGCAAAGTAATGCTGAATCCACCACCACTCCCCTAGTAAGTGTTGGTTAGATAACTACTACTGATTTATTAATATTCTACCACCAAAGATTTAATACAAAAAAACCAGGTAGCCCTACAGTGACTGAAAATTGTGTGTTATGATACAGTCTGCTGGAGCCAATAAACATCTTCAGTGGTACTTGCAGACAGCATAACATTACTCTGCAAAGCCACACATTTCCCTCCCCTTTTCATGTTGTTTCATTTGATGGAAGGATCAAAGCATCAAGTCATTTTTTCACCCCAACTCAATCAGGCAAGGAACTCTTTGAAGTGATTTTTTTCCCCTTATTTTTCTTCCCCCCCTTCATTAGGAAGAATCTTTCCAAAAACAGTCTGACATTCTGAAGTTTCATAACGCTGATTCTACAACAGGTGTGACATCTCTGAAAGCAATGCTCTGATGGTTTATTTATGGGCTTTACTCTTTCTCTCCACTTAAGAAGAGACCTTGAGTGTGTTTTCATATGTCCAACACATATTTAGAAATTCTAAAGGCAGCATCCATTCATCAAAAACATGAAAACCAAAGATAAGACTTCAAATAAAAAAATTGAAAAGCCATTTGTGGCTACAGCTTAAGGCTGTCATGGAAAGAAGTATATCAAAATACAGTCCTTGTGAGGCAATCATTAATGGAGGTAAAGTTGAAAGCCTGTTACTAAGGTTCTTTTCTCTAATGGGAATTCAAACTACTGTGTAAAAGAAGGCGATTAAGAAGAGATGCAAAAAAAAGAAAAACAAATTCAAAATGGTTTCATTTCAGAAGTCAAGAAACACAGCACTTTGTTCAGCAACACAAAAGGAAAGACACTATAATTTTTTCCTGACCCTTGATAATACAGAGAAAGCAGGAATCATCCAAAGCAGCAGGAGCCAGAAAATTCAGTCATTCACTGACAATCTGTACCATTAGAAAAAGCTTAGTGAATCGCTGTATTGTTAACGTTTGCTTGTCACTGAAGATTTTTTAACATATTTCAACACCCTCATTACAAAGAGCATTGAGAAGCGATATAAATAAAAATCACTACTCTCTATAGTCTGACCATATTTTGAAACTTCATTTCTTTATTTTAAATAGGACTACTAAAACAAAAAGCTACTAGAGGACTAAACTGAGAACTAGTGCACGCTGGCCAGGTAACATGCCCTAACAGTCAAGAGCTAATCAAAAGAAGTGAGCAGGGAAGTGCACAGACAGGCAGACGTCACAGCCCTTCACACCTAAATACTATCTGAAGTAGCACATGCTTCTAGTTGTTAGAGAGCAACTTCATAAGGGAACAGCCTCCACTTCGCCATCCAAATGGTGCCTTAGTGCCCCTTTCCAGATCAGGAAGAGTTGGTTGAGATTTATCTTGAATTCTTTCCCACAGCTGATACCACCAAAGAAACATCTGAATGAAAAACCACACATTTTTGGAACATCAAAATATGCAGCTTCTGTAATCATTCAAAAGGACATGGGAGCTGTTGAGTATGTGGGGTTTCAAAATAGAAACTCTAATCAAAAATACAATCTAATTTATTTTAATAGCACTAATTTACATTCAGATAGCACACAGCAGGAAATATTTACAGTATCACAGTTCCCTTATCCAGGCAGAAATTTTTATCACCTGTTGTAAGGGACTAGAAACTTGTCTCAACATTGGTGGCAGGCAAGCTTATCTACCGAAGCCTAATCACCACGACAACTGAATGGCAACTGAGCGGGGCAGTTTAATCACCAGTTTCAGCCCATTGAGTCCCACCCCACCAGAATGACCTAATCGCCAGGACAATTGAGTAGGGCAGTTTCAGCCCATTGAGACCCACCCCACAGGAACCTGTGTCCTGTTATCTTGGAGTACACGTCCTCTGCGCATGCGCCCGGGCCCAGAGTTGACTGACAATGGGGAGGGGGCTCGGACCCCCTAGAACCTTCGAGCATACTCTAGTGACGGTACTGGGCATGCGCCCCACTGCCGAGTGGGAGGCGTGGGTATGCAAAACAGTCATTGACTATGCAAAAAGACAACCCTATGAAAGGGGGAACCAGCGGAAACCAGAGGGAGCATCCAGGAACATCTACCCTCCACCAGATTTGAAGATACATCAGGCGCATTGGACCGCTCGGGCCGCACCAGCCGCATGGACCGTGTGGATCGCTTAGGCCGCACGGACAGCACATAGACCCGTGGTGGTAGCTATCGCAACGCTCCCGTGCCGTTTGTTTCTCCCCCTCTCTTTCCCTTTCTCACTTTTCCTCTCTTTCTCTGCTTTCCTCTCGCGCATTTGTTGTTGGCCAAATAAAGTGACTTGGCACTTGACTCCGTTTTGAGTCTTAATTCTGTTCCCGAGAATGTAAAAGGAACCTAGTCACGATAAAACATTGGAGTTAATCAGAAGTTAAGCCCAGCCGCCCCCAACCTCCCAGAATTATCTGAGGTCGGTTGGAAAGCAAGGGGGTTTAACCTCTGCCAAATTGTTCAACCCAATAGTGGATTGTGACATTTACCTGTAGACCTCAAAACTGAAGCATAGCAATTTGCACAAAATCAGAAATAAAGGTTTTAAGAGCAGGGAACTAAAAACCTGGGAGTGCAAGAAATACAACTAGTGCTGATCTCTCAAAAAACAAACCCACACTTGTTTTCCTCCCATTTTCACTTATTCACATCTTTGAAAAGACTCTTCAAGTTTGCAGTGGAATTACTAATTTAAGTGCACTATTACAGAACAGTTACCTTTGAGTTTAATTTAAAGATGGCCCTGATAAAAGTTACCACGTGTTCATTTCTGAACTGTACTTGTTTTGGAAAGAAGTAAAAGCAAGACCTATTCAAAACTCAGACCCATTTCACCTGGGAAGAATCTCTACAGAGTACAAGACAAAGGCAGGGATAGAGGAGCTAGAAACTGCTGTTGGAAGAGAAAAACAAGGCAGGCATCCAATTCCCTTGGCTTCATTTTCTGTATAAGTAACGGACAAAATATATCACTTCAGCAATCTTGGCCCCATAGCTCTTACACTGTGTTTGGTTATTTTAGATTTCTTTTTAGATTGCCTCCATCAAGATGCAGGAATTTAAAAGCAGTTCTTCAATATCAATGTTTTCCCTCTCTCTCTTTCCTCAGGGCAGATACAGGGTACCGTGACCCAGTGCCTCTAGCTCACAAAGACTGATGCTAATGGTAAATCTATTTCATTTAAACTGTTAATTCAGCTGCATAAAGGAGGTCAAAAGTTCCCAGCTCTTGTTTTAATATTGCCTGCGCATTTAAGATAGAAATCAGTAATGCATTTCAAGATGTCATCCAGTTTCCCTTAAAGCTCTGCTGTATACCTCAAATGAACCAGCAAAGTTTGGAACAGCACCTATTCCAGTCAAAGAACAAATAGCTATTTATAGAACAGTTGTTATATAAACAACAGCAAATTTATATATAGCATTTGTATATAAATTTAATAGTATATAGAAAATAGAACATTTCTTGTTGTTATTTTTGTGAGTTAGAGCAAGACAAGGACTTGAAAACATAAGAAAGCTTCAAAAAGTCAAACATGAGCAAGTGATAGCTCCAGAAGCAGTTAGGCTAGAAATGGGTATCTTGTATCAGGCAGTTAAAAAAAGCCACCAAACAGAAGACCTGCATGATGCTACTGAAATACAACACATGAAAATACATACTGCAGGTCAAGGATTTTCTTATTCCCAGTCACTTAAACACAAGTGATACTGTTTAATTGCATTAAACACAAGAAAAAAAATTATGGCTGGCTGAAAGGATGTTCTAATACTTCTTTGTGCTTTTGAGGAGCACAATTTCAAAATACCAACAAGTAATATGTGGAACCAAAGAACAGAATATGTGCAAACTAGAATCTTCTTTCAGAATGACAGTAGGGGTTGTATTGCTCTGCTGTAAATGCTCAAGCCGTATTAATACATTGATATCAGTGAAACAACCTTGTGGGTACTGCAGGAACTTGAGGATTGTGTGTTGTAATACCTCACCATGAAGAACATACCAAGAATAAAAACGGGTTCACTGTGATAACGCCATAACAGAGAGGGATTTTCAGCATCTGCTGTTGCATGAGCAGTCCACTTCACACTTGGTACTTGTGAACTAAAACCTCCTTGTGTCTAGCTGTGTTGCTCAATATTTGTTCTTTCTATTTCAGCACCATCTGTAAACTCCATTTTCACTGTCATCATTTCCAAGGAGTTAACATAGACTACTACTACATTTATTTTGGGGGTTTGTTTGTTTTATACTGGCCATTTATAGTCCATCATCTTTAATTATCACAGGTCTTCCTTAATTCAACTTATACCAAATTCAACTTGATATAAGATTGTAGTTTCTATACATTAACCAATTGCATAAATTATGTGGAACTCAAAAAAATAAATCAGTTTCTTTCTATGAGGAGACACAGGCCTGTTCCTGCCTATCACACCATGTAGTATGCAAACTGTAAGTAGGAATATTGAGTAGACTTGATGTTAATAATTTAACGTTGTATACAGAATTTTCAAAAGTTATCAATATCAGCAGCCATGGGACCTTTGAAATAATGTATTAGTTATTGGCCATTGCTCCCTTCCTTATATTTAGTGGTTTCAAGTTCACAAGTTGCTTAACTAAATGGAAAACATGCCCATGCTGATACTTGCAGGTCAAAGAGCACAGTTTTGCAAAAGCTACTTATTATATTTGATCTTCAGAGATCAGTCTTAAGAAATCCACAGAATGTATTTGAAGACATACCTTAACTTTTTTTACCAACCTCCTTTGACTTAATTCTTTTTTACATATCCTTGCTAAGGAATTAAACCCCAATTTTTACCCTCAGAATTCTAACAAGCCAAAATTTCTCATGAGTACTGTACAGCAAAGATGTCTACCCACCAACAAAATGTGTTGATGCATGTGAGTGAGTCTCCCAGGTCTATTAAAGCTATGCATGCTACTAGCATTGCAGAGAACCATTTAAAAAAAAAAAAATGCATGTAAATAAAAATGAAGCTAGCTATGTGCAAGGTCACCAAGATGTTTATTATGGTACAGGAAAAAAACCCTGCAATACCTAGGCAAATTGATAACTGTGTTTGCCAAACTAAAACATGATTTTCCACATAACTCCCAATAACAGCTTAGCTTTTATGAGTGACAATAATAGAAGATATTGTAACCTTTTTAACCTACTTTCTTTTCAAAGAAAATTACAGCCCATAACACTTTTCCCTCTTGCACTTTAAGGAAAAAAAAAAAAGTCTTATTTTTTCAGTTCTGGTTATTGTTGGCCCACAGACCTTCACTTATTAAAAAAGGAAAAAAGATTGAAGTGTGTTATAGGTAGCAGAAAATTGGAAGCAATGGAATAAAACTAGCAAGTCATTTCTGCACCTGGGAAAGCATTATCCTTCTCCACAATGTGATGTTTCATGAAAAGGCTAGCTAATTGTTCCACTGCTGCAGGACTTGATGTATTATTTTTAAATATAAAGGTTCAGCCTGACAAGTTACGACTCATTATTGATATTTCCTGTCTTCTTTTCAAACAAACAAAAAAAATTCTTTCCACAAGAGAGCTCACCATACTTTCAGCACACCCACAACTATTCAAGCCCTGAAGTAGAACAAAAGTATCTTACTACTTCATAACTGAAAAGTCAGCGATACCTGCGGTTTACAGTTTTCAGAATTACAAGCAGTGGAGATAACCCTTACAAAAAAAAAAGGGAGCTTGATAAATTCTCCATTAGAATCATCCAAGAAAATCCATAGGTTTGAAGCATATTATTAAATCTAATTCTTGGAATGGCTGGTTGTGCTTCAGATGAGATTTTTATCTACTATTTTAGATACGTACAATGTCACAGTTGATTTCTGGCTAAGTATTCAAACTTTCTTTCCTCAGTAGTAGAATGTTTATTTAAAAAAAAATGAGATGATATTTCAAAAAAGCATGAAAGATCCTGAAAGCTGGTGAGTACTACGCATGCATCTGGTGCTCCTACAGGTAAGCACTACCTTTGTGCTCTGTGAAGAGTATTTTTCTTTCATCAAACTCAACTGTTTCATACTTTATGTTCTGTATTCAATTGGAACTGAGTACAGAATTCCAATATAACAGAAATATATCAACAAATTACACAAAGAATCCAGAAAAAAACCAAAACACAGGCAATAGACAGGAAATCACTTATTTTTAAATGCAGATTTAACCCATTCAGCAGTATAGTTTGTCTAACCAACAGGGAAAAGGAAAAGCTGCAAGTAGGACAGGAGTCAAAGAAGAGTTGGTATCACTCAAAATGCATACAGCTTTCAGAGTTAACAGAGTCAAAAGCAAACTCTAGATTGAAATTAATAGGCATTTTACTACAAGCAATGCTAAACAAAGAAATAACACACTAGTGAGAACAAAGAAATAACACACTAGTGAGTAATTTAAAAGAATAATGGACAAAGCTTTGAGGCACATACAGCTAGATTCACCAACAATAAAACTAAATATTTGAACAGGTATTCTCCCTATCGAATATGTACAAAGCTATCAAATCAAGAGACACAGCCATTTCAGGTGAAAATACTACAGTGATGAAGAAGGGTAGAAAAAGATGAATAAGCCTTGACTTTCACTATTCAAATACAGTTTATGCATATTTTGGCACTACTGAAAGGCTTCTTTAAACAAATCCTGTTTTTAAAGGGATATTTTATTTCTAAGAAATGAAATTCCATCTATACATATTCACTTAAATGATCTTCAATCATTTTATCTCTACAGCGTGCATAGAAAGCAAAAAAATTAAGGTAAATTAGAAAGGCAAAAACAGTAATGTTTCACAAAAAAGAAAGCAATCAGAAGTGTACGTATTAAAAGGAGAGGTAAGTAGATACAGAAGTACATTAACTGCAAATTTTAAGAGTATTGGTTTCCAAGTCATTTGGAAATCAGCTTTTCCCTGCTCTGTAAAGCAATAGATATTCTCTGATTCCAGAAACCTGCCCATGACACTTCAAGGACCTTCTACATGGGCATACAGAGTATAGTTATTGCCCCAGAGATTATGTCTCAATATTGCTATTACATCAGCTGCTTAATAAAGAGGCTATTGAAACTAGTAAATGACAATAGTTACAGGAAACAACCTACTGCTGCTACTATTGCTTTTCACAGAGTGTTTACCATAGCATTCCAGGTAGCAGAACATGAATTTATTACCCCTACTACATTCAATGGAGGAAGCCTAGAGGCTTTAGAAAGAGAATCTAACTGTAACATTCAAAGTTATCAAAGAAAATCCATTAATTGTGTACATCAAATAACTCGCTTATTTTTGTTTCTATAAGCCCTTCTTGTACCAGCTTCCTTCTCAGTTTTAGCCAGAACTGGAAGCAACTGTTCTTAAATACATAGTAGAGTCCAACAGGTAGTTTCACCTTACCATATCCTAGACAAAAGCTTTTTTCCCCCAAATTGCCAGTGATATGAAATTATTACATTTATGAAAAAGAACAAGTTATATTATGAAATTATATTTTTACTAGCACAGATGTTTACAAGCATCTGTACATAGTAGCCAGGAAGTAAAGTTTCTGTACCTTAGAAGTCTCAAAGATGATCTTTTACCTTTAAGACTTTCTAATTGTTGAACAGAACTGGACAGTTTCATTAGTGAATTAAAAGCATTCATCTTTTTATTTCTATTCTTACAGTTTAGTGTATGGTACAGTCTTCTCTGTACCAAAAATTACTGTCCTGGCAGAAATACCAGTATATAGCACTTCCTTTGATGATGTTAAGACAGTGGCAGATGTTGGCATGTATTCCTAAAGTAATTTTCATAATTTAAACAAAAAAAACAAAACACCAAACCCATGTTTTTCACATTTGCCTTTGCCCCCCCAAGTCATTCTTTCATTTAATAGAAAATAGAGAGATGACAACACAAGGGCTAGGGAAAACAAGACAAAACCAGCACTGCTTTCTTTTTTTTTTTTAATAGATAAATAAAGTGCATACATGTGCAGGTTATCTGATATACTAAGAGCAGATATATGTAAACTCAATCACCACCAGTATCATCTGCCCAGGGATTTTAAGATCACGTAAGACATACAGAGCGTAAGTGTGTCTGCAAACTCACTGCTGTTGGCTTGATGGCCAGTCCTGAGTTCTGCAGCTGTCAGCTGCAGCAGTCTCACAGAGTCAGTCTGCAGCAAGCAGATTGTAATTTGGGCCCCAAGAGAACCAAGCAAGGGATGCCAAAGGTAAGCCATATTTATCTAAAGGCTGGAATGAAATGCCAGGCATAAGCAAGGTATTATTAGATCTCTTTTGTTTTCAAATCCTTTACTTTGTCCAGTCTGTATTGCTCAGTAAGTGAATCACAGCTTTGTTCTGAAGAAGCTTTAACTTCTCTTTAACTTCATATTTTCTATAGCAACCCAAAGTAAAATTCTTGTAGATACCAAGGTCACTGGACCACCTGATCACAAGCAAAAGACACTAGCAGATGAGACAGGATGATTCAGCAGTACAACAAGTCAGAGGATAATAACTGAACATAACAATAATGCAACAATCCAGGCTGAACTGCCACCTCAGTAGGACCCAAACTAGAATAGATGCTTCTAGGAGGAGACATAATTAGCACGGGGCAGGGAAGGGAGAGGGAGAAGAAAGCAGCTCAGTGCAACAACTAAATTGGATGGCTTGTGATGAGCTTGAAATTAATGCTATACCATTTAAATTTTCTAATACTTGGAATTAAGATATCTCTATGTCACACTGTAAACTTCAGAAACATCACAAAAGTGAGCGAGAAACACTTATGTCCATACTGACACAAGAGACATTCCTGTAAACAACAGAGGTCTAACTTCAGTTCTTAAATCTTAACAATTATGTGTTCCAACAAGATGCCACTGTGCAAAAATAATTAGTAGTAATTGCAAGACAAGCTTTTCATATCAGAACTCCAAGAGAGTAACTACATAACTACCTGGATGGGGACTTAGCCCTTCAGAGCAGGCATACCATATGAAAGCTTTGGAAAGGAAGCTACCACTTGTAAGAAAAAGGTCTCATGGGTCATTTTAGAGACCAGAAGGGCATTGACTGCTAAGTCAGAGAATAAGCATTTACATGATTCAGCAGAAAACTTACAGGCAGGAGAGGAAGGACAAGATATCCCTCCAATGGGATTCTAATCTAAGCCAAACAGCTTTTGAGGAGTTACGAAGAAACAGTAACAAGGAAGTTCATGCAGGTGCGTTATTATCTAGATCAGTCATTTTCAGGTCTTTTCAGCTAGACTCCCCATATCACAAATACATGTCTACTGACAGTAACTACTTTTCCTCACTTACCTTTCAATCATCCTTTAAAAACTAGACCACAGATTCCCAACATCACTAGTCTATACATAATTCTAGTGCTCTATGACACAAGACATAAGGGGAAACTAAGCAATTACGTGAAATTCCCATGCAGTGCCAGTAGACAGAGATATGTGATGCAAATGGAAAATCTAGTATGGTTAATGAAAGATGCAAAAAGTGAGAAAGGTTGTACCATCAGCCTTAATGCTCCTCTAATAACCTTTGAGAAAGTCTGATGTGAAGCATGTGTCCACAGTTAAAGAATAATAAGGCACTGAGTGCAATGTAGAAACTCCCAGGATAGCCCAACCAGACAGGCAGAGCATTTACACCAGCATGAGCAAGATCTCAACACCAGCGCAAGAGCTGAGAACTGGTTAGCTGAGACCTAGCTCTGCACCAATATTCCTACATTACTCCCCATAAAAGTTTGAGTAACAGCAGAATGGGACACTCAGCACCCTACTTAATTCATGCAGCATAGTCCTACCCTTAGACTGATAATGTGGATTAAGTGCTTTTCAAATTACAGTTCTCTACAGGACAAGCACATGAGAAGTTGAACACGATATCTAGCCACAGCCAAAAAATATCAAGGTGGGGAAGAGGAGAAGCCTATGGGGTGACATCTGACATGTAGCTAAAGTGACAAGCCTCCGTTTCTATGTACTTATGAAAGCTCAGAATGTTTTCCCATGCCTGATCCTGTCACCAATTTTACACTTCTGTTCTGCATAAATGCAAATAATTATAAGCAACACTTAGAAAGGCACCGATACATTACTGGAGATTTCTCATAGCACACAATTACATCCAGTCTGCTCAACTTAGAAGAATTTCTGTACCAGAAAGGAAATACTAGAGGACACAGATAATTAACCTCTCTTCTAACTTGCTCACGCTACAATATAACCTTCCTCTACCAAGACATCACAATTTATTTTTTTTTTACGTTGTTGAGCTTTAACTTTATAGGAACACAAAAACCCCACAGAAAGCATATTTGCTCTTCATAGTATGATACTTATGGTCTAGAATCAGCACATCTTGAAACATTAGTGCTCAATGCCTTAATTACCAGGCAGTGTTAAGCAGACCCTTAAAACTCAGAGCAATATGAACAGCAGGTGATACTACCGTGTTGCACCATTATGAGCAGAAACTACTGAGAGCTGCATGATAACTCAGACAAGTTTTATGAGGCAAATGGACCTCAAACATTTCTGTTATGCATGAAAATGGTATAAGCAAAACCCACAATTTTTTGTACACTGTTGTGGGGAAACAATGGGTACAATGCATACCTATGCTGTTCCAAAACATATTAGAAATAGTAAAGAACATAAGGGCACATGTGAGAAAGAAAAATAAGCCCAAAGAAAAGTTGTTTTACTAGAAAAAAATCATACAGCACTAACTACTTCAGAAAAATATTTTATTTTAAAGAATTATGCTAATAATTCAAATAGCATTCAGTTCTTGGTAGCACGTCCAAATACAAAACCACAAGCTAGCTATCCAGTTACTCTTATACTGCCAGAATACTGAAGGTTAAGGTATGATGTACTAAAAGCTTGCCTCCTGACACTGTGGGCAGAAGATGATGCTACAGCCTTAAGACCCATAGCATTCAAGTGAAAACATCTGGAAGTGAGCTATATACAATCTTTAACATTCATTTTAAGCATACCTAGCCCAAAAATAAGTTAGAGCTACAGTTTGAAATACCAGGTTTGCTTGAAGTAGCAACTGGAGACTTTATGCAGATATGAAGAAAAGACATACTGTTGTGTTTTTCACTAGTTACTATATGAAAAAAAATCTTATTTTTACAGCAAAGTTTATTCTCTTATTATTTATGCTAAATGAAGCAAAATCACAATCCCTTGAAGAACAACCAGGAAGTCTACCCATTTTCAGTTTAAGATTATAAGCCCAAAAGATTTGGAACTTTAAAAAAAGGGGGGGAGGGGATAGGGGATGTGACAGAAGCTTTGAAGGTCTTTTAAGTATTAGAAAAAGAAAACAAAAGAAGTTAGATAACCCAAAGTCAGAGCAGAGACAGAAAGCTTACTAAGAAGACTTACAGTTTATCAGACCTCTCTCCCAATATCACCACACATTGTCATTTTTCCCCCACCCGAGGCAGAAAAGTCACAACTGCTGTTGTTTTGTTACAAAACTAGTTCTACATCATCTTGCTGCATTTTATTTTTAAACAAAAAGCAGTATTTCAACAAACAAGTCTAATACTAGAAATACTGCTAACTGCACACACACTAATGACAATTACTAGAAAAACATAAACCATGCATACTTAACTTCAGTTAGACCCATCAAACCCAGGATGAACAGAAGTCAGGTAGACCACACACTGTAGATGAGGATAGGAACTTGTACTCACCCACAGGCAGATCTCACAGATACCCTCTCACAAATCACAAGAATACATTACTCTTACAGTAAGAAGACTCAACAAGACAAACTTCAACCACCCCTTTAGTATCACACTCCACATTCTCTGCTCTCCAGCTTTTTTTTTGCTACAACTCTTTCTCTACAAGCAACATCATCTCTTATCACCTGAACTGTTGTTTCTAGAGCACCTGAATCTAATCTGTTATTGGTCCCACCTGGGGAAGATAATGAGGCACTCAATGAGGTCCACATGTGTGTGGTATTTTTTAAAGCAACTGCATAGACTTTGTTAAAAATTCTGTACTAGATTATACCTTTCTAGAGTTATTTGCTATAAATTTTATCTCTGCAATTCACCCTGTAAGGTGAACTTGAACTTAATAAGCTTGTCCTTATTATGTGAACATGCTATTGTGAATGCTTTAGAAATAATCCATTAACATTCAGGAATTACTGGATCCATGATCTACAACAATGAAGAATTTTTAGTGTTGTAAAAACTTTCTATTATGATGTTTTCTTTAGATGAAGATTTTGTTTGTAATTGTAATTTATTTTACTACTCTAGAGAGATGCAATTTGAATGTCCTGAACACTTAGACGATTCCTATTTCCTTACAGGCAGAAAAAATCTTTACCTCTAACAAAAGAGCCAGCTGAGGAACTTTGGGGGCAGTGAAAGACAACTGTTATATGTGATAAAATATCAGAATACATTATCTCTACCATTATCACTGATTTGTGTTGGTCCCTAGGCAATACTGTAATGAACATGAGTAATCTGAGCTCAAGAATCTGGATTATTTCAACATATGCTGCTGATAATAGGATGTGCTAAAAATGCATAATATATATAATTTGGGGGCAAATAAACTGAATAAATTAAAAGTGTTTTTCAGTTGCAAGTGTTCTAATTAAAATATCTGAAGCCATTGTTGCTGTCTGCCAGCACTGAACCCCACACCTAAACACCCAATACATGTATCCTAATATTTCAGCAGTGTTCAGGTCTCCTGACTTCAATAAAAAAACCTTGGCATGCAACGTGCAAATTAAGCAACTTCACAAGTTGCCTAAGTACAAGCTTACATGGGTGTGTTACACTAAATCTTCCATAGTTCCATCCTTAGTATTACCGCATTAAAACAAACTTTTCTTATTGTATTTGTGAATGCTGGTCTCCTTACAACATAAATATGGGTTTTCTGTTCCGAGGCTTATTGTAAAAAAACAAAACAAAACAAAACAAAAAAAAAAAAAACAGGAGTTAACTAGTTTATTTAGATCTAGCAAGATGATGGCTATGATGAAAAAGTCAGAGAACAAGCACCTAACCAAAGTCACTGCTATGACCCTTAGTAAAACAAAGCTCAGTCTCCAAAATGCAACTGCCAGAATCATTAAACATCAAAAAGTATTTGCATCTATCAACATGATCTACTGAAAGATGTTGGACTAGATGATCTTTAAAGGCCCCTTCCAACCCAAACCATTCTATGATTCTATTAGTACTTTAATATTTCCGCTGGCATCCCCAAGAGGTATTTGGAGTTATTCAAGTCTGAGATTCTTTGCTTCTTCTTCCTTGTTCTCCTTTCATTTCTCCAACCACCCAAATAAAATCCAAAATTATGGCAACTTTCATAGGAGTTACAGCCACCTTAAAATGAGTATATATTGTTGTTTACAGCTTAGTCCTTGGTAAGACCCAGAGAAAAAAAGAATCACATATGTACTCAGTAGAGTGCCAGAACAAAGAGCTCTTCAGCAATTTTTTAATTTCATGCCACTTAAAATATGTCCAGAAAAGTAATACGATGGGGCAAACTAAGCAGATAAGGTGGGTTAGTGAGGTTACATAGATATGCAGTCTGAAACCTCATCCTTGGAATCTGCTTCACATAAGGAGAGAATTCTATGCAGAAAAGCCTTGAGTGAAGCTATGGAGCTGCTTGGGGAAAAAGCTGGCATTTGCGTTGAAATGCAGCTAAGCAAGCAGAGACTCAATGCAGGTTTTGGCTGCTCCCTGGCTGTTGTTTATTGCTCTGTGTAATGTAAGTCTTTATCCCAATCCGAGTCCTGTAGAATAGGTTTTCACATCAAAATAGCTATTCCTATCCTTACATTCTCAGTAGAAATCTAATTTAAACTCTAATACCAACTCAGTGTTTCTCCAGGCTGACACATTTCAAAGAACTATTTACAGGAAACTTGCATGAGTATTGGTTGTGCATTATTTTCTGGAAGGATAAATAAAGGGACTTCTGACTCCATAGGTAATGGTCAGTTCAGAACTTTTCACCGAAGCTAAAGTAGCACAATGAAGAAGTTAAATAATTCTGCAAAGAAATAATTAAACACATATAAACAGTAGATGAGCTAGAGGAACTTCCATTAATGAAAAGTCAGTTAACCAGAAATGGAACATATCTCTGGATGTCTGGCTTTAGAACTTTAGGGGGGTTTTTGAAAAATTTCACCGTGGACTTTACAGCAGACCTAAATCTGCACTGAAGTAACTTCCAACGCAGTTTAAATATTAAAAATGACTGTGCAAAAATACTGTTCATTTATTGAACAGATCTATAGATGAGACTTTTTGTAAGGTTCTGACTCAACTAATGAGTTTTGTTTATACAATGAAAAGGTTCAATCCAGTTTCTATTTGAATTCGGGACTGCCTGTTCTAGCAGCTGCCTTGCTGTCTGCCCAATGCTGTCTAGTCTTCTTTACACACTAACTTATATCTTCTATTTTTTATTAAGCATTAAAATACTTATCATATATGACATAAATAATTGTAACATATATTTGAGGTAATGGACATTTTCCCATCTCTTTTAAATGTAAATAAAGTAAGAAGTTACTTTCTAAGAGTCTAATCAGCCTTCAGCAACCGAAAAATACCTTTGACATTTCGGGGATTTCCTACCCTTGCAAGTTCCTCATTAATCAAGACATCCAGAGGAAAAATTGTAAAAAGAGTCCAGTGTGAGTAGATGGGAAGCCACATTGTACTGGTAAAAAGTACATAGTATTGGAAATACAGGAATGAGTTATGTATCTGAAGCAGGATGTGAAAGACACAAAAGCATCTGAGGTTACAGAGGCTTTCATTTTCTCTTAGGATACTCAGCTATGGACACTTTAGCCACTTAGCTGGCTGGGTCCACGATAGCATAAGAAATATTTGCTATAAACTTTACCACCTTTGACTTACTTTCCTCCTTGCTCAACTCATGGAACATCTGCTAATGTGCTTGACACAAAAACAATACTACGTGTAAGTAAACCCACTGAAAACAAATTTTAAATTCATGTTGACACCCTTGCCTTTCAAATGTACTCAGACTTTTCACTGTTCTGCACTTTGGTTCTGGCTCTTTTTATGAACAAGGTGTTTGTCTTTTCTAAATGTGTTCAAGCATCTAATTCTGCTTTGGTGTTTCAGTTTGTGGTTTCTGTATGGGCTTGCAAGGCACAGAGGTAGGAGATAAAATTAATTTACATCTATAAGATCCAGAAAAGGAAATGACTATTCAATGCGAAAAAATATTAGTGTTCATTATTACACGTCACATAGTTTTAGAAATCTCCCTCTCCCACATGGTTATAGCTAATGGCAAAATCTTAAGAATAAGCAAGAACTACAAACATGCTGGTTTAATAGTACTTTAGTGAGCCCAAATCAACTCCACTCAACACAGTTGTGTGTATTTTTTTCTGAATGCCTATACTATATATTGTAAGAAGCATTTAGAGGATTATTTATGACGTGACCAGAATAGAAATCACTAAACTATTCAGCTCTAGTACTGTTTGAATGTGTACTAGGTTTCCTGCTAAATTCCTCAAGGCAAAAAGAAAGATGCACAGATGGGAACTATCTCTGTGCAAACTGATGCATTAGGAAAGGAAAATCTGATTAAATCACAGTTAGTCTCACCCACTTCATGAAAGCCAAAAGACCTATAATATCAGTGGTTGTAATTTAAATCTATCTTTGGAAAAGATTTGTAAAAAGATTATGATATTCACGTACTTTGATATAGACACCATAAAAAGATTTGACCAAGATAGACACATCCTGAGGTGAGGGATTGATCTGAGCCAGATGAAAGGGGTGCACATACTACACTGTCACTCTCAATTTCTTACACAAGGGTATGTGGTGTTTGGTTCCTCAGTGGATAACACAGACTGTAGTGTTAGAAGCCTACACCTACCAAATGTCATAGGAGAGAAGGCAGAGACAGAAGTTAACAAAGTAGTAAATATCCCATGTTTCTTCCTCCTTGTCTCCTTTTTTGGGGAAGATCCTGGAAATCCTTCATTCTTTTTTAATGAATTTTAATTCTAGTTTACTTTCTGCGTCTGGCCAGGCATAGCAGCAAGGGCATTTGCATTTGTATTCAAAACCTAACTCCTTGAGGAATAAATGATAGCGTAAATGGGAATGGAGTCAACCAGATCTTAAAAGTCATTTCAGATTTCATTTCATAATTTCTACAATCTCTAGACTCCAAAGCTAAGATATGCCAAAGTTACTCCAGATGAGTAACAGAGAACAACCGGTAATGTTTGTTAAGTGTATCACAGAAGTATATTATATTCATTTCACTTTTCTTTTGTCACATTTATAGCTAAAACCCAGTACTAGAACTAAAACATAGCTAAACAGACATCGGTATGTTTTACTACTAAACTCGCATGCTGTGGCAAACTAAGATTACATTAGCAAAGTTATAGGGCATTGTCTTCACTGAAGTAACAAATCAAAATAAAATTGCTTATATGGTCTTGAAGGACCTGGGCACTAGGATGCATTTAGCACAAATGTCTTCAGCTGGTTTGCAAACATGGTATTGGTAACAGGTGCCAGCTTGGGGAAAGAATCTAAAGGAATCTATATGAGGTTTATGCACTGAGGTATCCAAAGACAAACATCTTCCTCTAGCTAGGATACAAAACCTCTCTTTCAGTTACACAGCTTACCTCTGTTTGCACAGAAATCCTGAAAGAAAATGCATACACTGCAATCTACCATTTCTGCACTGCGGTGTCAAGACCTCATTTCAATTTGTCATCAAATTAGGCAAAACAGGGATTTGTATCTACTTATATCACAACTGTGCTTAATCACTGGACTGTTCAAGAGACACACACATCCAAAGCATACTCAACATAAGCCTATGGGACTGATCCTCAGTGCCAGACAGGCAGAGAAACAACTCGCAGGCAAAAGTACCATCTAAGATCTTCTCTCTTAGGTCTTTCAAGCAGCACCGCTATATTGACATCCTGCAAGTTAATTGGTCTTGATAAAGAGCTCAGATTATTACCTTATTAATGGAAACTAAACCTTGACTTTGTCCTGCTCTATGAAGAGTTATCAGCCTGTTTGGGGTTCCCTGCGTTATACTCCACTGTTCAGTGTACACATACATTTATGCTGATATTAATACATTATTATGAAGTTTCTTCAGAGTAAGATCCTACAACAATGCAACATACTTTTTCATGTTTATATTAGGGTAAAACACACACACAATAAACAGCATTAAGCTTCTGTAACAAGCGCAAAGAGAGCAAGAGAATGTCTGACCCAGGAGGGAATACAGGTGGAAGCTATTTGGTAAAAGTCAGCATTTAAATGCATGACCACCTGTGACAGAATTCAGTTAAGTGCTGCATCAGTGTATTTCAGGTTCTGTCCAAAACATTTGAAATCATTTGAAAGTAATAGCCATTGGAGTTAATCATGCAAAACCAGCTTGGAAACTGCAAACATTTATTGACAACGTTCCTTTTTATCAAGTCCTTCTAGTACTTACTAGATGTTCCAGCCTTAAAAAGCCATTACTAGGATCTACAGATATTCTGTGTGATGTGCTTTCTCCCACTGATTTAGCATCTTCTATTTCACTGTAAAACTTTCACTACAGGACTGAAGCGATTTCAGATTTGCATGCAGCTTCACTGGAGTATTTTAGAGATATTTCAAGTAGCATTAACTTGAGGCATTTGACCTTGGCAAATCATTTTATTATAGTTTTGTTAGATGTCTCAGAAAGATTGCCCACCTTTCTTACTGCTTATTTCTCAATATAGCACACATTTCCATTTTTAGACTTACAAAGCTATTGAACTTACCCTGAAAACAAAGTATCTGAAGTCCTTCCAACACCCAATCTCTCTCTCTCCTTTCCTCCTCTTCTCCTCTGTCCCTGAGCATTTTGACCAGCATAAGAAAGATATTCCTTATTCAAACTGACCTTGTTCTATTTCATTGAAAATAGCCAGGTTTTATCAATGCCATTCATTGCTTAGCAGCAGCCAAAAAGTTTTCCATCCCTCAAAAGAAGAGAGAAAAATAGCAAGGAAAAGAACAGCATCATTGCAGTTTTAGCTTTGAACAGAACAGTAAATTAGTTTCTAACCTGTGCAAGACTAAGCTATTTGAAGAGAATTAGACAAAAATCCCTGCCATTTCAAGCAGAATAATTCACTTCAGCTCAAGAGAGCCTTCTAAATTTTTCACTAAAATACTTAATTTTACCTAGATCCTTGAATCCCATCTTACTTAAGTCTAATCACATTCTTTTAAGTAACTGATAGTACTATTAAAAAAGCGAGCTTGGGTCTACAGTACAACTTGCCATATTATTGCATCACAGTGAAAGGTAATGAGAACACATAGTCACTCACATGTACTTGCATTACTGTAAAGCTATGTGATGTGTATTTAGGCAATGGCCCTGCAACAATATTTTGTGTTAAAACCACAAATAAAATAAGGCAAATGTTTATAATATCTTAAATATGACTTTTCTTAACCTGAATTTTCACTACCATAGAACATTTTTGTGATGATATGTCATAACATTTAACTTTAAAATTGTTAGTTCTATGTTTTTTAGACTGAAAGTGTAAGTGCAGTTATGACCACTGTCTTGCTTCGTATGTCTGTAGTAAATGTTGCAAGGCTAATCTTTACATAGTTTTGAGAACAAAATATTTTGAAATCTGGAAAGTCTCATCATCTCTGTGGAATTAAGAATCTTAGTAAGATCTACTGCAGCAGTTGAGCTTACATTTATTGGTAGCAGATAGTCCCTGAATTCACAAACACATTTGCATAGCAACAGCTTTCCCATTAACCCCCAGTCAAGGAGAGTTGTGAGACTGACTTACTACTCCCATGACAAGACATATTTAAGGATCATGGTTTCTGGCTTTCAATCTTTACCGTTTAGGCACCTCCTTTGGTGTTGTCTTTACTTTTTGCCTAGAAGCAATACAATACTACAATACATGAAAGCAGTTTCTATGTGTGTAATACAAGCTTGCAAAAGAAATCACAAGGTGCTCATCACGGCAAACCTACACCCTTGCAGAGCACCATAGCAGGTCTTGAGGCTGCTCTGCCTTGCAAAGATGACCACATTTCTCGTGGCTGCTGTAGAATGAAGTAGGAGCAAATTAGATTAGTTGAGGGAAAGCAAATCCAGGCAGACTCCATCAAATGACTATGTTAAAGCACTTTCCCAGTAACACCTTCACCTGCCTGACAAGAAATCCTATGATCTAGGCAGTATGTATCTAGCTACAGGCATCCATAGGATACTGGATGCCATTTATCCCGGACTTTGTCAAAACGGCCACAGACAGAATCGTTTTCACCCCATGTAGACCCATGTATCTATTGAACTCTAGGTATTCAGTCATCCTAGGACTCCAAGAAAATTCATGGTTACCCTGGCAACTTCATGTGTTTCCCTATGGATACAAAACACCCACTTAAAAGGAAAATGCCTTTATCAATATGACAAATTCATCAGTTGTTTCTAAATCAAACATTCAGGCTAGTCAGAATAAAATAGCTATACTGTTTGAAAGACATAAAAACTTATTCAGACTATTTCAGATGCTGCCTTGGATGCCTCAGTGTGTACTGTGTGCAGGTGCATAGGTGTACATAAACACACACACATCTATGTGTATCAGCTGCATCTCCAGGAATTCAGAGTTCCACATGAGTTATTTAAACAATATAGTCTTATGGTAGCTTGAGAAATACTACTAACAGAATATAGGCAATGTTGTGATAGCAGTTTCCTTTCTCTATTTGGAGTCTTTTGAAATCTGTGAAATCAATATGAATAAATTACCATGCAGAGAGTATCAATGTGAATTATTTTTAAGCTAGATTTACAATTAATTAGAGGCTGCAACTATTAAGGAAAAATACTTCTTTGAAGTATCTAAGTTTTATTTTCTAAGGTTTTTTTTGGTCATCTTTGTATTCCTGTTATATTAAATCACTATAAAATCAAAAATCCACATCCCTCAAAAAAAAACAAAAAAGGGGAAAATCATCTAATCTTCATGATCAGAACATAAATATATTCGGCAGAACCTGCTTTCCTTCAGTAGACCATTCAAGTGTGACATTTTGGTCATTTGCATGCAGCCATTCTGTCATTCCTCACTTGTAACTCTAGTTTTACATAAGCAGATGTCAGAACTGTAACAAGATATAACCTAACCTATATGCGAGTTTAGGAGTGACCATAAACCTCAAGTAACTGAATGCAAGCCAAAATCCAGTATACATAACCATATGTTCCAATTCAATTTCCAATACTCTCAACTTTTATGAGGTATTTGGGGGAATCAATAGCTATGTTGATTTCTTCTGTAAATTTTTTCCAATGATTTTGACATATGAGCTACATTAATTTGCTTTTTCCAAACTTTTTAATGTTATATGTAAATCCCAGTAGCACTTATATACCAACTAATGTCTTTCCCTACTGTCAATCACTGCATTTCAAACTTGTATTTTGCTTCCATCTGCTATCCAGCATTTTCACTCTCAGTATTTATTCTCTGTTTTTGAGTGTATTTCAAATTGTTTGCTTTGCAGACATATTACCTTCCAGAGGCAGAAAGTGCATTATCACTAATGTCAGCTCTCTTTTTAGTTTTCCAGAGGTATTATTCACCATAGCTGCTTCCTGTAATGCTCCTTCCTTAATGGATAAGGGAACAAGGGGCTGCAGTTCATTTAATCATTCCAAACTTTCTTCTCTTCTCATCACCTGCCTCTTCACTAGCATGTAGTAAAAGCAAGCACACTTCATAGGAATAGGCCCCAAGCACCTTTCACACACTGAAAAATAATATCGTGGATGAGCCTGTAAATGGGTGAATATGAAATGCTTCCTTTTCCTGAGATATGGTAAATGACAACTTTTATTTCCTTCCTTTTCCTTTTTGTCCCTAAGTAAGGGACAGAGTACATCAAATCCCCTATCAACATTTGCTCTTTCTCACCTTGTTTTTATTTCATCTCTTATGCTGGAAGATGTGTCTGAATGAGAAGAAATTCCATTTTGGAAGTCCACCTGATTTTAAAATAAGTTAAAATGTCCAGGGGCCACATGTCTGAACTATACTCCTCATATATCTATTTAAAGCAGAAGTAGTACTGAGTAGCTACATTTCTCTTCTAGGAAAAAGGATGCTCACAGATATTAAGAATAAATAAGCTGCCTTCCATGGTCAAAATCAGTCAGATTGATTAGGTCAATAAGAGACACAGGACACATATTTTGATGATTAATTTGGATATAAACTAGTGCCACAGAGACCAGAAGCATGAGTGAAGATAATTCTGTCATGATCATCAAACAATGTAGCAAGACAATATTGCAAGTGGCAGATGATACTACAAAAGATTCCATGACCAAAATATTTACAGTTACACAAGGACAAAGGTTTTATTAACAGTGATTTGAATAAAAATTCTGAATTGGACTAAGGCCAAAAATTCATTTAATGCGTACTACAGAAAACTGCCATTCTGAAACATAGACAGATGAAAGGCTTCATGAATTTACCTTGAGCTGTCTGATACCTCAAATGTCTTGCATTTTTTTTCTTACAGATTGACTTGCTCATACCAAATACCTTCTCTAAGTTATTTCTAATGTTGAACATTTACCAAGGCAAGTACCACTGAAACTACCAGAGAATTCAATCTCTGAAACGAAATAAATTGTTCTAACATGTTAGTCATCACACAGAGGAGTTTAAAAAATCTATCACTGCAATTTTCATTGAGGTGTTTGATCTTTGAATGATTGATATAAAGGCAAATCAGAGAGGCATTTTCACTATTTACATTCTTTACTTACATTTATATAGCGTTTGTGTCTGCAGGCCAACAGACTGGGAGCTACTGTGGCAAGACGTATAGGAATATGCTGATATTTTCAGAGAAACTTGAAAAAGGACAAGTTTCTTATTTTTGCCTGAACATAAAAGCTAGCACAAGCAAACATGATCAAAGTATTAATCTCAGGATTAGACAATTAGCTTGTTAATGGCACCTTTGATACAAGACTAGAGGTTGGCCATGCTTCTTCCTCGGCAGGGAAACTGTGACCTGCTGGATATGAGAAAGTTGTAAAAGTGATTGATCTTAATTTATCCAAGATTTTGACACAGTCTTGCATAACATCTCATTAGTAAATGAGGGACTTAGATAACAGCCCCTCCCACAGGGCAAACGGTTGAAAAACCAATCTTAAAGAATATTTCTGGAGGCTACACCTATTATGAGTCCTGCCACAGTTCTTCCTTTGGCTGAAGCTTCAGCAACGGAAAAGGGTGCTTGGATGACACCCCACTCATCAGGATTAATCATCATGCATAAAAATATCACTCTGCATGGTTCAAAATAATTTCCTGCCAGTATTTTTCCATGTTAACTATTTCTGTTGTCACAAGTACTCCAGGTGTTTGCAAATAGTGGTGGGAATATTGCAAAGTTGACCTCTCAAGCTAGGGCTCAGATTCACACATACCAGTTTCTGAATCCATTAACACAAAAGAAAGTGATATGCAGTCTTCAGTCCTTGTTATAATAAGTTGACTGGATTTGCTTTTTCACCTCTAAATCCATTATGGGATGCCATAGTTACTCTAACTTGTGGTTGAGGGCACAAAATTATACCACTACAAAGAAATTTGAGAAGAAAATGCAGAGCACGCTTTGCATTCACTTAGGTTTTTTCTTAATATTCGGATAATACATAGTCTCATGTCGAAAAACATCAGACAACTTTTTGGATGAAAACTCTGGGATGACTGATTGACAAACCCCAAGAGTAATGTTTATGTGACTTATGAATATTATTTGTTGATAATGTGCATGCAGTTGTCGTTAGAGATCTTACATCCCAATTATTTTAAAAATAATCTAATACTGTTTATTCACTTCAGAAAGCATTTATACATTATACTGAATTAATTAGCTGAGAATTTTATCTCCTCTGAAAATGATGACTATGTATCACAAGTATGAGATGAACATAAAGAACAAAAAAGGAAAAGGTCACTCAACTCTCCTCCTGACTCACCATTCTTTTTCTCACACAGTCAGCCTGTTTTTCCCTAAAGTATAAAATGCCGCATCTACAAATTTTCACCGAGGTATATCAGGTTGCATCACCACAAAAGAATTCATCTATCTCAGACAATCTGAATATTTTAGGGGAGTGCATTATTTTATGAGCAATTATTTCTGATAAAAAAAAGCTTGCCACAAAAGATAATTACAATAATAGGTTAACTACCAAAAAAGGCAAAGAAACATGAATAACATATTGTAGATTTACAGAGGATGTACCCACCAAAAGGAAAAATTGCCTTTCATACAATTATAATTAATTATATATTCATCTACATATGTTATTTATGTAAAGAACCTCCATTTTCTAACAACTTCCCTATGCTGTTTGGCGAGGTTTCAGAATATGTGGCTGTTTCACGACTGCAGGAGAAAAATGCAGCCATATACTGAAGAAATGATTAACAGAATATACATTCAAGTATTTTAAAACTTGTACAGGAAAACATATTTTTGGGGGAAAAAGAAGGGGGGAATCTCCATGTGTTGTGCTCACAGTATTTTTAAATCTCTTTTTTCCATTATTTATATTTTCCCATAGCCTCCCAAACTTACACAGACCTGCCTGCATATGCCCCAAAGATGCATCAAATTAGTATCCTCCCAGCTCACACAAATTGCTGAAGAAACAACTACTAAAGACTAAAACAGTCATATCTTTTTCCATTGTTGTGCAGTTACTCATTTAAAAATATAAGCATTGAAGACAATAGGACTAAACAGTCAACAACAGGAGTGAGGCATTCACAATCTGGTCCTAAGTAATGGGTCCTCAGTTTCTAAAACCTCCTTGAGTTATGGCTCAGAAACTCACTATGAATTCTGTAATGATCATATAAGCAGAGATTTTCCATAAAAAGATATAATTATATCAGTTGCATCTTTTTAATGGCCAGCGCTCTGTGAATATTCACAGAATCCTCACTAAACTTTCAAAGCTTTCTTTCAAGAGCCACTAAACTAACTTAAAATTCAGAAAGGTTTTTCTGTATATCATCTTTTCTTTGATCCCAGAATCTTCATTAAAAAAATCTAGAAAAGAGTCTGGATGCAAATAGATGGATACAAACTAGTGTAGCATTACTGTGTTTAATGTTCTGTTAATAAAATATGGAACACAACAATGATTAACTTTTTAACTGTTTGCACAATAACAATAAAATTAAAGCAGTAAATTATGGGCTCTAAATTATCATTTTACTGTTAGATTAAGCACATTACAGCCAAAAGGGCAAGTCCAGTCCTCGCTACTATTCACTGCCACATGCTTCTATCTCCTTACCCACTGCAGACATCAGATTTTATATGACCCGCTGACATGTCAGCTCAACCTGCCATTTTCACAAATGCTACCCCTGTGGCCACATGATCATCATTGGTGATGCAAGGGAAACAGTGGGAACCTACAAATGAGGAGAAGTCTTGGATCTACTCAGTCTCCACCTCTGTGACAAATCTGACCAATCAGAGGAAAGCAGACTACAGCAAAAATGTTCCTTAAACGTTCAGATTTAACAATGTAGCATTTTCCAACAGAACAGTGTTTCATGAGATAATTCCTGTGCGGGTCTACTTCTGTGTTAACTCGAACTGACATTTATTCCTTTTAGCTCAGTTTACATCTGAGAAGTTCATAAATATTCAGTAAAGGGGCACTTACAGAGCATCTGGATTTACACATCTGGTTATCTGAGTACATGAATTTCAGTTAAAAAATTCAAAACTGCATAAGTTCATTAACAACATTTCATTCACAACATTTAGCAAAGCTCAACAGTGTCCTGGTTTCGGCTGGGATAGAGTTAATTTTTCTTCACAGAAGCTAGCATAGTGCTGTGCTTTGGACTCAGTGCTAGAAGAATGTTGATAACACGCTGATGTTTTTAGTTGTTGCCAAGCAGTGCTCAGACTGCTCAAGGACTTTTTGAGCTTCTCCTGCTCGGCCAGGTGCATAACAAGCTGGGAGTACAGCACAGCTAGGACCCAAACTGTCCAAAGAGCTATTCCATACCATAGAACGTCATGCTCGGGGGGGTTAGTCAGTCGGGTCGGTCAGGTCGGTCGGTCGGTCGCGGGCAGAGTGGTCGCAGCTCGGGCTGAGTGGTCGCAGCTTGGGGGGAGTGATCGCGGCTTGGGACAGGCTGGGCATCGGTCAGCGGGTGGTGAGCAATTGCATTGTGCATCACTTGTTTTATATATTCTGTATATTTTCTTACCATTATTATTATTATTATTGTTATTCCTCTCTCTTATTAAACTGTCTCTATCTCAACCCATGGGTCTTACTTTTTTTTTCTTCTTTTCTCTGATTCTCTCCCCCATCCCACTGAGGGAGGGGGGGGAGTGAGCAAGCGGCTGCGTGGTGCTTAGTTGCCAGCCGGGTTAAACCACGACAGTCCTATTTTGGCGCCCAACGTGGGGCCCAAAGGGTTGAGATAATGACAGATCTGAACATTTTTAAAACGCATTTGTGATAAGCATTCGTTATATTAGTCTAATAGTCGCTGATCGCAATGTTGTTTTATTTGCTCTCAGAGTTGCTGTCCTTGTTCACAGCGTTCTTTTATGTAGCACCTTACCTTCTGTGTGCACTCCCTGTGCTGCTGGCTATCACTTTTCGCAAGTGGATTAAAGTTACTGTCCTGCTGTACTGTGTAATACTGGCTTATGCTATGATAAAAATATTGGTCATCACATTAAGCTCATATTTGTACTCAGTATTGCTGTCACCTCTGTATTTTGGGAACCATCTATTGGTAATTATGAATAATTACACATTTTACTTTTTATCCTCGGAGAGCCAGCCTTTGGGGGAGTCACCTTACTCCATCTTCCCCTTCTTCTCTGAGCTAATTAAAACAGTTCTTGAGAATGTTGAATATCCTTGGGATGTTCCAACTAGCATGGCCCTATTGCTAGGTCTCCTGAATATAGTTCAGCTTTTACTCAGGGTTAGACTCCTACATAAATTATATACCATCCAAAGATCGACTCCTGCAGCAGGCCCTGTAGCTACTCCAACTGCAGACACAGGCACTGCAGCTACTCCAGCCTCAGCGACACCCACTGTAGCTACCCGAACTGTGGACACAGGCACTGCAGCTACTCCAACCCCAGTGACACCCACTGTAGCTCCTCCAGCTGTGGGCACAGGCACCGCTGCTACTCCAATCCCTGCGACAGGCACCGCTGCTACTCCAACCCCCGCAACCTGCACTGCAGCTACTCCAACCCCAGCAACAGGCATTGCAGCTGAAACAGGGAGCGAACCTGTGCCGGTATCAGTTGCCCCTATACACAGGAAGAAATCTTGGAAGCAAAAGTCAACTCGTTTAGAAAGGGAGGATGAATCAGGGCCATCACAAAAGGAGGAGGAAGAGGAAGAGCTCATAAATGAGACAGAAACTACATGGTCTCTATCCTTGGGTGAGCTGCGAGATATGAGAAAAGATTTCAGCCATCGTGCAGGAGAGCACCTTGTCACCTGGTTGCTCCGATGCTGGGATAATGGGGCCAGTAGCCTGGAACTGGAGGGTAAGGAAGCCAAACAGCTGGGATCCCTTTCTAGGGAAGGGGGCATTGACAAAGCGATTGGAAAAGGGACACAAGTCCTCAGCCTCTGGAGGCGACTACTGTCAGCCATGAAGGAAAGGTATCCCTTCAAGGAAGATGTCATACATCGCCCAGGCAAATGGACCACCGTGGAGAAAGGCATCCAGTACCTGAGGGAATTAGCTGTCCTGGAGGTGATTTATAGTGACCTGGACAATGACCTGTTGCCCAAAGATCCAGATAGTGTCCGGTGCACACGACCCATGTGGCGGAAGTTGTTACGGAGCACACCAACATCATATGCCAACACATGGGCAATAATGAGCTGGGAAGCTGGACGGGGACCAACAGTGGATGAAGTGGCTAGCCAGCTCCGGGAATATGAAGAAAGTATCTCTTCTTCCCTTGTCTCTGCTGTGGATAAACTGTCCCGGAAGTTTGAATGATTCGAAAAGCATATGTCCTACTCCCCTCCTGTACAGACCAGTATCTCAGCCATTAGAAGTAAGCGCCCTTCTGCTCAAGGAGAGGAATATCAAGGGTACACACCACGGGGCACTCTATGGTTTTACCTGCATGACCATGGAGAGGACATGAGGAAATGGGACGGAAAACCTACCTCGACCCTAGAGGCACGAGTACACGAGTTGCAAAGAAAAACAAACACAAAAGGGGGCTCTTCCAGGAAACTTGTTGCTCCAATTTCCAGAGACGGGGTAGATCGTCATTTTTTCAGACAGAATAGAAGAGCTGATCTTAATTCTGATTGTGATGAAGGAACTTCTGACTCATATACACAAACCATGAGCAACAGCGATCAGAATTAGAGGGGCCCTGCCTCCAGCCAGGTGGAGGAAAGGGACAACCGGGTCTACTGGACTTTGTGGATTTGATGGCCTGGCACGTCAGACCCACAGAAGTATAGAGCTCTGGTAGACACCGGTGCACAGTGTACTCTAATGCCATCAAGCCATATAGGAGCAGAATCCATTTGTATTTCTGGAGTGACAGGGGGATCTCAAGAGCTGACTGTATTGGAGGCCGAAGTGAGCCTAACCGGGAACGAGTGGCAAAAGCCCCGCATTGTGACTGGGCCAGATGCTCCATGCATCCTTGGCATAGACTACCTCAGGAGAGGGTATTTCAAGGACCCAAAAGGGTACCGGTGGGCTTTTGGTATAGCTGCATTGGAGGCAGAAGAAATTAAGCAGCTATCTACCTTGCCTGGTCTCTCAAAGGACCCTTCGGTTGTGGGGTTGCTGAGTGTTGAAGAACAACAAGTGCCGATTGCCACCACAACAGTGCACAGGCGGCAATATCGCACCAACCGAGACTCCCTGATTCCCATCCATAAGCTGGTTCATTGACTGGAGAGCCAAGGAGTGATCAGCAAGACTCGATCACCCTTTAACAGTCCCATATGGCCAGTAAGAAAGTCTGATGGAGAGTGGAGACTGACAGTAGACTATCGTGGCCTGAATGAAGTCACACCACCACTGAGTGCTGCTGTGCCAGACATGTTAGAACTTCAATACGAACTGGAGTCAAAGGCAGCCAAGTGGTATGCCACAATTGATATTGCAAATGCTTTCTTTTCAATCCCTTTGGCAGCAGAGTGCAGGCCACAGTTTGCTTTTACTTGGAGGGGCATCCAGTATACCTGGAATCGACTGCCCCAGGGGTGGAAACACAGTCCTACCATTTGCCATGGACTGATCCAGACAGCACTGGAACAGGGTAAGGCTCCAGAGCACCTGCAATACATTGATAACATCATTGTGTGGGGCAATACAGCAGAAGAAGTTTTTGAGAAAGGGAAGAAAATAGTCCAAATCCTTCTGAAGGCTGGTTTTGCCATAAAACAAAGTAAGGTCAAGGGACCTGCACAGGAGATCCAGTTTTTAGGAATCAAATGGCAAGATGGACGTCGTCAGATTCCAATGGATGTGATCAACAAAATAACAGCTATGTCTCCGCCAACTAGCAAGAAGGAAACACAAGCTTTCTTGGGTGTTGTGGGTTTTTGGAGAATGCATATTCCAAATTACAGCCAGATTGTAAGCCCTCTCTACCAAGTGACCCAGAAGAAGAATGATTTCAAATGGGGCCTTGAACAACGGCAAGCCTTTGAACAAATTAAATGGGAGATAGTGCATGCAGTAGCCCTTGGGCCGGTCCGGGCAGGGCAAGATGTGAAGAATGTGCTCTACACCGCAGCTGGAGAGAACGGCCCTACCTGGAGCCTCTGGCAGAAAGCACCAGGGGAGACTCGAGGCCGACCCCTAGGCTTTTGGAGTCGGGGATACAGAGGATCTGAAGCCAACTATACTCCAACTGAAAAAGAGATATTGGCAGCATATGAAGGGGTTCGAGCTGCTTCCGAAGTGATTGGTACTGAAGCACAGCTCCTCCTGGCACCCCGACTGCCGGTGCTGGGCTGGATGTTCAAAGGGAAGGTCCCCTCTACACATCATGCAACTGATGCTACGTGGAGTAAGTGGGTCGCACTGATTACACAACGGGCTCAAATAGGAAACCCCAATCGCCCAGGAATCTTGGAAGTGATCATGGACTGGCCAGAAGGCAAAGATTTTGGAGTATCACCAGAGGAGGAGGCGGTATGTGCTGAAGAGGCCCCACTGTACAATAAATTGCCAGAAAATGAGAAGCAATATGCCCTGTTCACTGATGGGTCTTGCCGTCTTGTGGGAAAGCATCGAAGGTGGAAGGCTGCTGTATGGAGTCCTACAAGACAAGTCGCAGAGACTGCTGAAGGAAAAGGTGAATCAAGTCAGTTTGCAGAGGTGAAAGCCATCCAGCTGGCTTTACATATTGCTGAAAGAGAAAAATGGCCAGTGCTCTATCTCTATACTGACTCATGGATGGTGGCAAATGCTTTGTGGGGGTGGTTGCAGCAATGGAAGCAGAGCAACTGGCAGCGCAGAGGCAAACCCATCTGGGCTGCCTCACTACGGCAAGATATTGCTTCCCGGGTGGAGAACCTGGTTGTAAAAGTACATCACGTAGATGCTCATGTACCCAAGAGTCAGGCCTCTGAAGAACATCAAAACAACCAGCAGGCAGATCAGGCTGCTAAGATTGAAGTGGCTCAGGTGGATCTGGACTGGCAACATAAGGGTGAATTGTTTCTAGCTCGGTGGGCCCATGACACCTCAGGTCATCAAGGAAGAGATGCAACATACAGATGGGCTCGTGATCGAGGGGTGGACTTAACTATGGACGCTATTGCACAGGTTATCCATGAATGTGAAACATGTGCTGCGATCAAACAAGCCAAGCGGTTAAAGCCTCTCTGGTATGAGGATGGTGGCTGAAATACAAATATGGAGAGGCCTGGCAGATTGATTATATCACACTCCCACAAACCCGCCATGGCTGTGCTCACCATGGTGGAAGCAACCACCGGATGGCTGGAAACATATCCCGTGCCCCATGCCACTGCCCGGAACACTATCCTAGGCCTTGAAAAACAAGTCCTGTGGCGACATGGCACCCCAGAAAGAATTGAGTCAGACAACGGAACTCACTTCCGAAACAGCCTCATAGACAAATGGGCCAAAGAGCATGGCATTGAGTGGGTCTATCCCATCCCCTATCATGCACCAGCCTCTGGGAAAATTGAACGATACAATGGACTGTTAAAAACTACACTGAAAGCAATGGGTGGTGGAACATTCAAACATTGGGATACACATTTAGCAAAAGCCACCTGGTTAGTCAACACTAGAAGATCCGCCAACCAAGCTGGCCCTGCCCAATCAAACCTCTTACGTACTGTAGAAGGGGATAAAGTCCCTGTAGTGCATGTAAAAAATATGCTGGGGAAGACAGTCTGGGTTTCTCCTGCCTCAGGTAAAGGCAAACCCATCCGTGGGATTGCTTTTGCTCAAGGACCTGGCTCTACTTGGTGGGTGATGCGGAAGGACGGGGAAGTCCGATGTGTACCTCAAAGGGATTTGATTTTGGGTGAAAATAGCCAATGAACTGAATTGTATAATGTTAATTGCTGTGTAATACAGTATGTCTTTATTTTTACTATTGCTGTATGTCATATCAATGGTATAACAGTAAGGATCACCCAGATTAAGAAGAATGAATTTTGAAGAAACTGAGGAAGTGCAGCGGATGGAACCAGAACTGACTTCAGCAAGCAACAACCCAACACCAGACCTCATCTCTCCTGCCCTGAAAGACTGTTACGACAGATGGAGCCCAAAACTGTGGACTATATGAACCCAATGGACATTTCAGAGGGATGGTCCATAGACTAAGGGAATGATATCTGTGTATGTATCAAAAAGATGAGAAAATGGTGGTGATTAATTGGAATGTATTGTAAGGGTAGGACCTAAGCATGATGTAAATGGTATAGAATAAGGGGTGGATAATGTCCTGGTTTTGGCTGGGATAGAGTTAATTTTCTTCACAGAAGCTAGAATAGTGCTGTGCTTTGGATTCAGTGCTAGAAGAATGTTGATAACACGCTGATGTTTTTAGCTGTTGCCAAGCAGTGCTCAGACTGCTCAAGGACTTTTTGAGCTTCTCCTGCTCGGCCAGGTGCATAACAAGCTGGGAGTACAGCACAGCTAGGACCCAAACTGTCCAAAGAGCTATTCCATACCATAGAACGTCATGCTCGGGGGGGTTAGTCGGTCGGGTCGGTCAGGTCGGTCGGTCGGTCGCGGGCAGAGTGGTCGCAGCTCGGGCTGAGTGGTCGCAGCTTGGGGGGAGTGATCGCGGCTTGGGACGGGCTGGGCATCGGTCAGCGGGTGGTGAGCAATTGCATTGTGCATCACTTGTTTTATATATTCTGTATATTTTCTTACCATTATTATTATTATTATTGTTATTCCTCTCTCTTATTAAACTGTCTCTATCTCAACCCATGGGTCTTACTTTTTTTTTTTCTTTTCTCTGATTCTCTCCCCCATCCCACTGAGGGAGGGGGGGGAGTGAGCGAGCAGCTGCGTGGTGCTTAGTTGCCAGCCGGGTTAAACCACGACAAACAGAAAAATGTAGATGTGCCAAAAAGAAAAAAAAGTTATTGTATATATTATACAATTTAAAGCCAAAAGCCCAAGTTTTCCAAACTGACACCTAAAACCAATCTCTGCTGTCTATACCATGGGAATAGTTTCCATTGCTTCAGCTTTCATGGCTGGCTGATATTCAACCTTCTGAAAATCAAGCCAGTTATACTTCGGCACCAATCTATGAACTTGGAATATGATTTCAGACTTCCAAATTGAAAATTTACCTCAATATTCAAAGAAACCCACTCAATAGTCTTGGCAACTAATAAAATGACCAGAGAAATTTGACATTTCAGTCTACATATACTTGCAATACCCTAAGGACATATTTTCAGCCAAAGGCATAACAAACGTAATGCAGATAATAGCACTTTGGCTTCTCTTCTAGCATTGACCACATGGACATTTTATTCGGTTTTGCATAGGCTTTGAAATACATAGGTTTAGTAATTCAGAAAATAAAGATTACTGTAAAAGATAAAAAAATGTGTACAACAAAAACAAGAGACAACCACGCAATAAAGAATGTGCTCTGTCTTCACAGAAACACGCATCTCTACTGAATCATCAAATCATGTTCACATCACTAACTCAAATATAAGTCTTTCAGAATACAGAATGATAAGAATATTAACATGGCACAGCTTCCTCAGCAGATGCTATTAACCTAAGAAATCCAAAAATAATTGCACAGAAAGCCAACATTTCCATTTTCCACAGGTACACTCTTATGACTGCAGTAGGCTTAGTATAAGATGGACTACATGCTTATATATTAATATATTTAAAAATATGATTTTACTACAGTTAGGACCAATCAAATTAAAAGCTAGCCCTGCTGTGCCAGTAATGCTATGTGTCTGGCAATACATATATGGCATATTGTTGTCAGCACACAAAAACTGAGTTAATATAACTATCATTCTCTGTACTAACCAGTTCTCCAAAATTAAAGTACCATGGTACAGCACCCTGGATTTTCCTGAGATGCCTCTAAGCAGTAAGCACCAAAAGACATTTGCCTTACAGCATACTCTACTTTCTGAGAGGCTTCTGTCTCTTCCTGCTGTGCCTGTGGTAGGTGAACTCACCTACACCTCCTCCTGATTTCCATGCATGCTTTTATCCATTTCACTAAATAAGAAATACCAGGTGACTAACCTGATAAATTTCTTACAGCAGAGAGGACTTCTTGAAGCAAGGGTTTAGGCATAGGGAGTAATTTGAAGGGGACGGCAAGGAGGGAATACTTGCTATCAATTTCACAATGGGAAAAATCTCTGTTCAGTCATCTGTGCAAAGCAGGTACATGTCTTCATTAAATACATTATTGGGTCTGAGATGCACAAGTGAAAGTAAGAGTTAAAAATTCTCCATGCTCTATAAACTCTTACAGATTTCAGGCAGACTTTTTTTTTTTTTTAAATCTACACCATCAACAACAAAAAGTAATGCTACTTCTGTTCACCTCATGTTAGGTCTAGAGAAAAGCTGGTTATACTTCATCTATAAATAAGAAAAGGAGGTAAGAATATATTTGGACTGGAGAGCAGCTGAACTTCCAAGAGAGCTCTTTTCCAAAATAAACTTTTATACCAAATATTTTTTATATTATGAGCAGAAGCATTTAAAGAAATTGTGGTATCACCTCTGATGGCAATCCTGCTTCCCTTGTAAAGAACTCTCCACCCTTAATAGAAGAGTAGTGGAATCATCCACTACATGAAGGAAAATAGCTTAAAAGCTGGTACAGCAGCAAGAAGAAAAAAAAAAAAATGGTACACACTCATGTAGTGATATAAAGCTGTCATAAAGCTGCCAATAACTTGAATGAAACAGAAAACTCCATCATCAGTTCTTGCACTATATCACATTTGCTCTGTGTTTGTGATTTGGGGAAGAAGAAAGCCCTGTTTAAGAAAAATCTTTGCAAATTCTTTGGTATTACTGTAAGTAATCTTTATCTTTCAAAACATTTTCCATCCACATAGTTTCATCCAAGACTAATGCATCATATAAAGCATATTGTATATACTTACTCCATTATGATTCATTTCTCTTGAATGTCAAATTTGTTTTACAAGTGGCAGGCAATGCCTCATCCTGCCATAAAATCCAGATGAAGGATTACATATATTTTCAAGTCTGGGTTAATTTTGAATTAATTGTACTTACTTGGAATTCACAGCAATATATAATGAACATGCCCTTAGAAATGTCCAGTACAAAGGGCAATAGAAAATATAGGGAACCCATAATTGCCTGATATTTTGGATGATACAATGATGCTCAGAATTTTACTGATATTTTATCTCCTTTTTTCAAATTCCAGACTAAAAAAATAAGCTGACATACATGAAAGTGAATGCAAACAAAACTATATGTGGCAAATATGTTCTATTAAATAAGAAGGCTCAGTCATGAAGCTTGATAATAAAGCGTAGTGTGTTATTCAGCACTGAAATTTCTAAAATTATAATGAGATGGTTCATGAACATTCTCATTATGTTAATCCAGATTCCTTCAGGAACATCCAAGATAAAAGCTGAATCTGACAGAAATCATTTGTGGCTAAGCAACATTTTCTGCACTCACATATCTGAAGTGCACGTTAGTTGTACAAAAATGCTTTGTTCCTAATCTTTTGAGCTGTTCTTCATTAGACATGCAAAGCTCACTCTTGTGTAATTTGACTGAGTTAAAAAGGCAAACCAGAAGTTTACGTCCTATACAACTGTAACAGGGAATATGTAACTGAAATTCTATTCAGACGGCCAACCAAGTGAAGCAATCATTTATTCTTTTTTGCAAAAATTCTGATACAGTTTTAAATGCAGTATGGTTAGCACAAAATGATTAAACCATCACCAACAGCAACTTTATTACATGACTTTAGGTATTTCTTAAACAAAGTCCACATACATGTGTTTCGTCATCCAAAGAAATGTGGTTTACTTCTGCAGGAATTTGAAGACATTTGTTTTTGCAATTTTTCAAAGGGACAACACTGATACTTATTTTGTAACATACGTTTTACTAATTATTCTAATATGGAACAAAGAGTTTAAAGAATATTCTAGTATTACAGAAATTTTCCTTCTTATTGGAACCTCATGGTCCATAGTCTTGTAGCACGATTTGCAAACATTAATTAAAGTTGGCATTAAAAATGCCTCTTGAAAGCTGGAAGAAGAGTCTTTCCTTGTGCAGTAAGGAACATTCCAACTTACATACGTAAATATTTCTTAAAACTCTATCCAACTTTTCTCCCCTCCAGTAAACCCACAAAAGGATGTGAAAATTTCAGGGAATGACATATTTATATTTTTAATCTCCTGACTAGAAATACAGTATCTTTGAGCTTAGCAAATACAAACACACCTTCACAGAAAAAAAGGAAAAATCCAAGAAAGAATCCACATTCTGCTCATGGTCAGTGGTATGGCACCCTCACCAAAATCACCAAGACCACCAAAAGCTGAACATGGGTCATACTTTAATGTGACCTCTGATCAATACCATTTTTTTAGGAAAAAAGCAGATGGAAAAATAGTAATGGTGTGCAGACCTCCACACACTCACACACACTATTTTTAATTCAACTACAGTAGTTTACATTAAAATAATTGTAAATGTGCCAATAGTTACAAGATCAGAAGTGCTTTCCAATTACTATGTTTACATGGAAGGAATTGGCTATCTTGATTGCTTAATATTTGAAATTTCTATGGAATTCTCCATGCATTAAAGCATTTCAAAGTGTTTATTATAAATTATTTTAGATGAATCAGTGTCTTGAGCATATAATTATAACATATAATCCAGTACTTTACTTTTTCAAAAATTGAGAAAAATATATATATGTGTGTTATGTCATCACTATCATCTATAAAAAAGGCATTAACATCATACTGAATAACTAATAAAACTACAGATGAGGTCTGTATGTCTAGGTATTAAAATTATGCAAAATATATCCCAGCTTTACAACCAAAATAATCTAGACCAAATATTTAATAGGCTGTGTCTTTAAACTCAATAAACATTATATTTCATGATAATAATGTAGGTACCTTTCTCAAGAATCATCAATAGATTAGGATCTTATTCTAAAAGATGCTGGAAGTAGATGTCAAAGAATGGCTGCAGGTAAAGAAGGTAGCTCTTTCCCTGAGAAGGCGCTGAAGGCAGTGCAATCATGAACATAAAGCATTTTTCAACATCTGATCCTTTACTTAGGATGGACTAAAGAATGCAGTTGCGCAAAAATGCCAGAACTTCTGTTGTCCCAATGAAAAATTCTTCAGTACTTCCACTGAAAACATCCATACAATATACAGAGTAAGGAGAAAGCAAATGAGCGTGGAAGAATAGTAAGCACTGAAGTGAACATAAAGCTGTTTGACTTTTATACATAACATCCATGTTACTATTCCTAATTTTCTTATATCTTATATCTTATATCATTTTCAAGCACTAATGGTTCAGAAATTACGCAATTTCATAAAACATCTTTTACAGAGGTTGTATAAGGTAGGATCAATGCCTGACTATAAAATTCTTTTAAGAATATGAAGCTTAGTGACATGATCTTCTATCATCACCTAGCTCAGGCTCTACATATCTAGAGGTTTTTTTGCTCTTGCCACACGGTTCTGCAAACCTGTATTTATTCTGCTGTGCCTCACTACCTCCGTGTTTCCTTTGGGTTTAGCTACCACAGTAATATATCATCTACAATATGAAGAGCTTAACAGAGCCTCCAGGCATTTATACATTTAGCCTCATAGTGCCTAAGGAAAGCTAAGTATCAGTATCCCTATCAGTAGGAGCATACATGAAGACAGTGATTGAAGATCAAATGTTCTAAAGCAAGTAACTAAAGTGAAAGGAGATATTTTATTTATATATATATAAAAATGTATAGGTAAATCTGAAAAATCAGGATCATGGATAAGTGAAGAAATTCCTGCTTTTCTTTAAGTGTGCCTGACATGTATCTGACTCAAAACTATTACATATAAGTGATGGGTCATAGCAATGAATATAATGCAAAATACCAAATCTGGAGAAAAGTTCTCTCAAACCAGTTTTGCCTTCTGATTGTTAGGAACTTATGCAATTTAGTATTCCCTAGCTACCCAAACAGCACTAGAAATTAAGAATATTTGTCTATTCACCCTATTATTTTTTGTCTTACCCTAAAGTTGGAACACACAACAGTACTCATTATCACATCATGGATAGTGGTTGGATGTAAAAGTAAACATTCTTGCAGAATTGTATCTAACTATGGCTACTCATTTTAGTGTAGGTTTGAAAGTAAATGCTTGTAGAAATTCCAGTCCAGGAATAGTACAGTATGCAGCAGCTTATCTTCTAGACAACATGAGACATAAAGAATGCACCATTTGGTCATTTCTTATGTTATACTAGCTACTGACTTAATCCTCAAGTCCTATTCTCCAAAGTATGATATAGTCAAAAATTCATAAACAAAATTTCAGAAGTATTTGTTCTCATCAACAGCTTCTCAGAGGTTATTAAAAAAAACCAGAAAACCAGCAAAGACCAACATTTACTTTCGCAATTTACTAGCGGTCACAAAGAAGAATGCTGACTAAAGATTAAGAGTAGTGTTTTAGAACTCTGGTAGTATTCAGATTCAGTGATAGATGTACCTGATCGGTTACAGAGACAAGCTTCCCTACACAGCTTTGCTGGAAGGGAAGACATAACATGTCTTATCCTTTTCTACAAAAGAACATTCCTGGATCAAGGTAGACATAAATCTTTATTATTCATGTTAATCCTTACATTTTTCAATGAGTCACCAGCAAGGGATCCAAAAATTAAATGAGGAAGCTATCATGACACAAAACACTGAACATAGGCATCATTTTGCATTGAATAGACTAAAATGTTTCAAATGTCAATAAGCTGCTGTTTCTGGAATATATTTGAACCAGTGAACTATAAAATTATAATAAATTAAAATTAAATAAAGGGTAAGAGTTCTTCTCCTTGGACTCCTCCAACAGATAGTTTCCTTTATCTCATGTTATTCATGACCACTTCATTTTCTTTGCATCCTTTGGTCAGTTTTCTCTTTTTATCCAAACCAATTTAATCAAATCCATTCGGTAAGTTCTTTAGTAGATAGCTTCATGCTTTAAAAACAACTCTGTTGTGGCATTTGCAATAGCCTGCAGTTATCAACTATTCACAGTTACAAAGACAGCGCTATTAATTGCAATATAGTTTTTTAGTGAAAAAATATTTCACTTGCTAGTTTATGTAGCCAACTAATTGTTTTGAACAGGAAAATAAAATAAATTTTGTTATAAACATAATTTACGGTAATGGGATTGATAAGTCCAAATAAAGTATGGATGACTACATTTGCAAGAACTGTAAAAAACTGAAGAGCTACATCTTGAGCCATTGTGATTATTTTTTAAACCAGTCTTAGAACCAAACTTAATATTAAATCTAGTTCATAGCTTCTTAAGTAGCCAGCAGTCCTTATTTTTAAATTACAATAACAATATATCATGACATCTTTAAGAAAGTATGACTCTTCACATCCTTTGTATTTTAATATGAGGGTTTCAAAAGCGAGCATAGTGGGACAGTAAATTAATATTAACAAAATGCTTAGTCATTTGCTATCTCTGAAGGCAGGTGACATTTCTGATAGTATTTGGTGAGCATAAATTGAACTGACCTTGGAAGAAACCTTAATGTCCTCATGTGCATAAACCAGTGAGGAGCTATCTATATGCAGTTTCACACCTCATGAACTTTTACACATTATTCATCTAAATCAGAGATCCAAATACAAAATCTGGCACTTGGGACATCATGTGGATTTCTGATATTCCTTGGCAAATGCAGGGTCCTGAAATAAATGGCTAGATTTAAATGATTTACAGATGTAGGGGCAGAACAGTGGGGGAGAGGTTTATTTTCATTTTTTATTCCAGATGCATACCTAAAGTATAGATAATCATTGTTCTGCCTAAATGGTGTTTCAAAACACCACATTCGAGAGAGCACAACGGCATGGGAACTGATTATACAAAACATGAGTGGAGACTGCAGAATTTCCTAGCATCTGGCATACTCAGTTAAATGAAGAGCTTGTCATATGCTGGCTTTTCAACTGTGGCATGTCACCTAAAGTCTGCAATGCTACAGTGTGGGTGAAATGACACAGCTGATATGCCAGTATGTGACATACCTTTAATTTCACATGCCATGCATAGCTGCATCCCCCACTGTGAAATGTTGCAGGGGCATATTTTTCAGGTGACGTTACTTTGTTTTGCTCCAATTTAAAGTCACGATTAGCATCTGAGATTAGAGGGAAAATGTTAGCCAAGCTGTTTGAATGGTACACTTTAACTGGAAAGTGGTTTTTATCCTTTCATAATGCTAAGCACCATTGCTACCATCGTTTATTTTATGTCCAGGAGACAAATGTTTTTCCTGAATTGTGCTATCATAGAAGGCACATGGTAAATGCATGATAGAAACAGCTACATAACTATTTTTGGCAGAAGTTGAAAACAAAATGGCAAAATATGCTATATATTCAATATACAGAAGTCATGAAAATATGTGGCTTAACACATATTATCAAAATTTCCAGTAAGACGTTATGTTTTCATACACAAATGACAAAACATACAGAAAAGACTGCTTTAAAAAGCTACAGCAACAGCAGAAATACCAAAGGGATGTAGTGCCGTAAATGCAATTACAGAAATAATCTTCCATGTTGTGTCATTCGAATTCTAAAATTGCAAAATATAGTCACAAACACATAGATGAAACCCTGAGTTCCCGGATAAAGTTTTTGATAGGGCCCTTCATAAAATGGCAAAGCAGAGATCTATATCACTTTGCTATGAAAATGTAGATATCATGTTATGCAAATAAAATAGGCTATTCTCAGTCCCCTCCTTAGGAACTTGCTTTTTTAAATATGACCTGCATCTCCACGTTATTTCTGGCTCTGCATCTCTTGTTGGAAGAGTATTTCACATGTTATTTGAGAAGGAATTTAAAATGCTGACCACTTGATCATTAGCAAACATCCCAGCTAGGTTATGGCTTTATTTTTACAAATATGCAATATGTAACAATTTTCTTTTTGTCAATAATAAATATGTTTTAAAAAATATAAATATAATTTAAATGCTACTAGAAGTACTTTTGGGGTAGCAATGAAAATTTAAAGTTACGTTAGAGAGGATAGGTCCAACATAAGGAAATAGCCATAGAGGTTTTACACTGCCCTGCCAAGATACCTCAGTCACTGTCTGGAGGTACCTATCCTAGGGTAATGCTGTCTCTGTGACTATGTAGTCCTTGGTCTTTCTGCTAAAACAAACAGGTAATTTGCGTATTCTGAAGAGGATTTGGTAATCTAAAGGATTTGATCTGTTTGCCACAATGTGGCTCAATACCACCAACTCCGTTATTGTCTGACTGTCTGGTGAACCAGCGTCCAATTCAGGCCAAAGTAAAAGCAGTTAAATTAGTGGCCAGCTCTGTATCCTACTGCCACTCCAACAATCCCAATTTTGACACAGCAGTGGGGAAGCTAACAATCCATTCAGTTCTGATACTCCATCTATTCAAACTCTAGGACACATAAAAAACATGTGCATAGCCACATGTATGTAGCCTTACTGGTTTTGTACACTTCTAATATACAGACTCATAAAGGGATTCTAAACTATAGTTTCCTTATGTTAATGAATATTTTTCAAAATTCAGTGGAGGAATTAGTCAATTATTGCCAGGATCTGAGCTTTAAAAGAAAGAAAAGCAGAAAAAAAAAATCATTACTACCTTCTCAGAGAAGAACAAGTGGTATTGAATCATCTGCAGTGTGAGCTGTCTGTAAAATATACACTCAGAACTATCAAAGAAAATAATTTTGAAACATAAAAAGAGCTCCAAAAACTAGATAAAAGAATGTAAACAAAAGCTATTCTTTTTATTCTGAATTACCCACCTGACTCAGTGCCATAATTTTCTAGGTAGGAGGAGGAGAAAGAAAAGAGAAAACCCTGAATATCTTTCTCCTTTACTCTCTTTCTCAGTGAAGAAATGACTGAAGAAAACATAAGAATCTGAAAGGGCCCATTTTCCATTGTGATTGCAAAAGCTGTGATATACTGTAAAGCCCGGTACCTTTTAGCTGCGTTCAAATTTGTGATGTTAAGAAATGAATAATTTATGACAAATTATAAAATTAAAGTGCTTCCCACAATTCCCTAACAATTTAATGCAAATATCTTAACTGCACATCCCTTTCTCTTCATCTCCTATTAACCCTTTCCAGTGGAATGGGGAGCTCTCTGCACTAGGTTCTATATAACCCTAGGCATGAAGAGCCTTGAATTTAAATTCACAGACTGGTACGCTTCTATCACAGTCAATAATTTATGCAGAAAAAAAAAAAATAAAATACATTGAGTAAATTATTTTTCTTAGATTTTTAACAGAAACTATCATCTATTTAACATAGTATAGACTGCATATACGACAAAAATGCGAATCAATCTGTGTACCATGTGAGTACACTGTAATACTTTCCCACAAACACTGGCTGAGGAGTGGGCTGGCTGTGCATTCATTGGTCTAGTCTTTTCACATAAATCATAGCTGTCCAAAGGCTAATCGGATTTACACTGGCTGCCAGTGTTCCCAAAGGCTTCTGCAATAGCCAGCTTGCCAGTTCTATAAGGAAGGCCCAACCACACACTGTACAGCCTCCAGGGAGAATCCTTATGTTGAGCACATCCCTCCATGGCCAATTAACTGGCTTTAGAGTCACCTTGCACTGTTGGCATGGTGCAAAGAGCCTGCAGTGCAGCTGAGGACTAGGGCCAAGGTGTTGTCAGTTCTGATCCTAAGGTTGGGGAATGCTCTATTAGAGAAGTTTCAGAGTTATTTTCACAGCTCATTGCAAAAGCACCACACACAACACCTTCTCATGAAATAAAACCCTTCCCCATGATAAAAGCTGCAAATAAAAGCATTCTCACCTCAGCACAGAGCAGCTCCCATACTCAGCAAAGCAGGGCTGGAAAACATTACAGCTATGGCTGTTGACTACAGAAATTTCTGAAAGAAGCCTCAGAAAATATAATGTGTATCTTTTGTAGGTATAACAGATGAAAAGATATTTAGAAAGCTCTTTATTTTAGGAAGCATTTTAAGGTTTATGTTGCTTGCAAAAGTTCTGCGTTTATTAAATATATAAGACATTATTCAGTACAGCATTTTTACTGCCATACTATACAATGACAATCATCTACAAAATGCTGACTAACCAGCAGCAGCTGTTGAAGAACTTGCTGGAGTTGCAAACCAACCTCTCTCAGAAGTTTGAACTACAAGCTGAGAAAACTGAAATATTAAGAAAAGAGTAAATGGAAACAATGGCTAATAACTGGCAGCTGACTTAACAGTGCTTTCAGAAATTGAGGATTCAAAATCTAACACCACAGTCACCTGTAACCTCAAGACCCTTATAAAAACATGATAAAAATTTGGAAGTACACTAAAAATACTCAAGGAAACAGACGTTTCAATAGTAACACAAGCATTTCACATTAATCAATAGTGAAACACAAGCAAGAATTATTTTATGCAGAATTCTTTTTTATTAACATATATGTGTATATCCATCTATGTGCATGCATGTGTATATTTATATATATTTAAATGCAAAGACTGTTTGGTAAGGTCATTTTTTGAGCTGAAGCACCACAGAGTATAGATTTTTGTATTACGTATTTCCTATTCATGTGCATATATATATGGCACAACTCTCCTTGGCTTTATTAAGAATGTACTTGGGCTCTGTGTCAGCTAATCAGTTACAATCAGGAAGCTGTGTGAATATCTATTATGAATTTAATTAAATCAGATTGCAGATATTTTCTTTGAAGCACATTTTTAACACATGTTGCACAGCAATGTTTCATGTTGTGGTACACATCTTAATACCAAGACATTCCTGTGGACCACCAGTTCTTTGAAATGCTAGAACTCTACTTTACCAGACATATTCATTAGTCTTGTACCAAATTCACAACTGAAGGATCTTTCCTTGCCTCTTATTTTATACTTTCTTTGCATCAAATCATGGCCTGGCTTATATTAAAAATTACTATGTGCATTTATTAAAACTAAAATGAATTTCTTTAACACACCACATGTTGGTGACATTTTTCTACGCATAATGTACATTCATTTTTGGTCATGTACTTATGGTAAGAAGAAGCAAAGTCAAAAGCAGAGAATATCATAAGTGAACTAATTTGAGAAGCTTAATAGCATCAGGACTGTGGAATTCAAACCCAGACCATCTATTTGCCTTGAGAAGAGAGCAAACACTGAAAGGCAGGCAAGTCTGCATGCACCCACATTTACTTTTGATAGCGTCCTTTCTTGAATGGAAATGGACAGTATTTCTTTATACGAGTGGACTCCTAGGGATAAATGTCTCAAACCTTAATAACCCAGGCACAGAGTATATTGACAGAATGATTTATGATTGCCATGATGCAGCCATAGAAATAAACGTTAATGAGCTAAGATACCTTGTAGAGTAAAGCAGTATATATTCCTTTAAAAACAATGTGCTTCAGTAACAGATAGCAGCTCCCAAGAGGCTGCCTTCTGATGCAAATATCATAGATTCTTACAGCATAGTCATGTCATTCTTTTGATCATTTCCCAAAATATACCACTTAGACATGGACACACTAAAAGGACACACTAAGATGAAATTTTTCTTCATCCTTTCTAATAGTCGGAATAAAGTAACAAGGGCATAAAGAAAATAAAGAAAAAAGAGCATTTCTTTGTCTGAATCCAGGTATTGTTTTCTGTAGCTGACTTAGTTTCACTGATACAGTTTCATTTGCTGAGTATCAAGAAAATACATTCCGTCCAATTAAAAAAATAAAAAAGGAAAATTATTTGTATTTACTATTTAATAATACATGGGAAACACAAGGAAAACACTTGTAGTCATACTGTGATGACTCACCATCCAATTCAAAAGTTTCTTTCTTACAGGATCTCTCTCCTCTCTGCTCTAAGCTTCTCAGCAGAGGGAATGGGAATTTGAGATTTTGTACAATGTCAAGAGCAAAATCAGCACTGAGTAAAAAAAATACATCTTTCTTGTTGAAACTTCATGGACAAAAAAATGAGCCATTTATTCCAAACAAGGAAAGAACTCAATCTTCATATCGTGTATTCAGTAACTTACTGTGTATTTAGCACAAGGTCCTCTATTAGCAGGAGCATTTTCTATTTTAAAAAATGTAGGGGGAAATAAAATCTTGATTCCCTTGTATTTCAAACAGGAGATGATATGGATCAGTTATGAATACTAGAGTAGGAGCATAAGAGTCCAGACTTCAGGTTATTTCCAGGTATAGAACAGCATTTTTGTGGACTCTGAGTAAACCTTTCTGCTTTTATGCTTCAGCTTTCCTATCTGCAAAATGGGAATAAAAAATATTCTTCAGATATATTTCCACATTTTTAGAAAATACTGGGCATATGAAACGCCATAACACACTGTTAGTGAGATAACAAAATTACACATTAAGTTTAATAAATACAGCCATATTAAAACTCTTTAAGTATAACTAATATAAGAAGGTAGGTTACAACTGACAGGTTTTGCATTCAATGTGTTTCATGGGATACTCAACTGAATATGGGCAGAAAAGCATTTGCAAAAAAATATGCTTCAATTAATTCTGGTATAGTTGAATACAAGGGCCAGAAACTATAAGTAAGGTACAAATGGCAAGATTTTGTTTCCTTATTGACTCATTCGGAGACACCACAAGTGACAGCATCCATCATCTGTAAAAATAAAGTTGGAAGCATGCAGCTGCAGAATCATGTAGAAGCGGGCATGGTGTATCCAGTATATGTTATGCCCTGTAGATCACAACTCACTATAAATCCATCTATCTAGCAATTAGACACTGCAGCCTGAACTTTCTGTTTAAAAGGGCACTGGTACAGATTGTACTGAAACTAATAATTATTCTCACACACGCCAATTCATAGCACGTAGAAAAAAGAATGTCTCAGGAACCAATCATTAAAAGCTTCCCAATGGTACACAACAGTACCACCAGTTGCATCTGTCTGTATTTTTAATGAATGTATTCCATGCTCTCCTGAGGAAAATGAATAACCATGCTTAGTTGAAACCTGCTTTTTCTTACAGGAATATTCATGAAACACAAGAATAATTGTTTTGCTATGAACATTGCTGAAACACATGGAGAAATGTTTTGATATAAACAAGCATATTTTCTTCCATATTCACTCTCTCCTAATCGATAACGTTTGCAAAAGGAAACAATACTGCTTGCTGGCCTGCATGGCAAAAGCAGCAGTGAGAAGGTAACCGAATCAATAGGGAAGTAACTGCAAACTGAGCAGGTGATTTAGAAGCTGTATTTTACTATCCTTGCAAAAATATATCATTAAAAACACACGATGTACACTTGTAAAAGAGAGAGTTCCACACTTCTTAACCCTAACTCTGTCGCAACTTCCACTAAAATGCAGCAATACCTCTATACATTAGGTTTGTACTTGCAATAGAGAGGGGAAAAGATGGCAGACCCTGAAGGGAAGGCAGTTGATTGTCTTTTCATTTGAAAAGAAACTGATGAAAACCGGTCACTGAGGGATGAGGAAAATGCCTATACCAGCAATCTGGTGTTCTTCCTATGTGGGTTCATGTTAGAATTTAGAAATAACATCCATTTCATTGTAGATTTTTTTTAAACATTAAATTCCAGAGAAAAAACTATGAATAAAGAAGCTAATGGTTCCTGCTGAACTGAAAGATTCCTTTGCTCTGCATTAGAAGTTCAAAATGTTCAATATCCATTCAAGGGTTTATTAGTTTACCAGCCCTAAGACAGACTTCTCTCTGACGTAAAACCAACAGTGCTACCCAGCTGTGTCCCTATATCTAAGAGCTGCTTAACAGCTAGTTAAATGTATAAAACAAAATTGAAAGATCTACAGAGGCAGTTCAAAAATGTTTCACTTTACATTAAGAAAAAACTCTAGATTTAACAATTTTTTTAATCTTGATGATTTTACTTTTTTTTTTTTTTCCTTTACACTGGACTCACTTGGTTGACCTGTCAGGATGTACAATATCACAGCAATTTACCATTAATATTACCATGAGGTAATAAGATCATGGAACAGTGGATCCCGTTCTACATGCTCACCTATGACCCACTATGGCAGACTCAGCTCATCACAGCAGTGGCCTAAGAAACACTTTGAAATTGTTAACATTTAGATTTTTCCATTGTATATTTATAGCAAGTGGGAGTGAAAGCACAGAAAATGTCAGGAAACTGCATTGTAAAGGACTGAATATGGATTCTTAGACTACCACAAAAAATGGCCATTTACTGTATCATATGCCATAGATTTTCATCCAGTTAGCTCTTTAATGAGCTCTAAGTTAATTATAGCTCAGGGTAAGAAGAAATCCAAAAAAAGTATCCTGTATTAACATGAAGACATCAAGACATGGAAAGCTTTACTTCACTTAGAGATGTTCGTCATAAGCTTCTTAGCCATACTGGTGTCTCGCACAGCCTCTTTTGCCCAGAAATCATACACAGGTGCGGTTCTCAAGATGCACTTAGGATTGACATTGCATTAAGAGGCCTTCCAGGATACAGCTTCCCCCTTTAGTCACATGGTTGGTGGGGCTCCCAGGTGTGAAGTATTACACTAACTGTGAAATGCATTATATCAACAGTAATTCAAATGGTATGGCTGATGCTGGAATCAAACCTACCTCAAAGGTCTGTAAGAATTGCACAGTGTTTGGCAACTATGATGAAATGATACTTCTGATTGTCAGAATTATTGATCACCCCAAACAGAAACTGGATTACAATATGGATCCTGTCTACCATGCAGACACACTTTGGTTTCATCACACCTCCAGAAAGTGGCAATGCCAACTTTTTGTAATCCTGAACAGAAAGCAAAAGCAGATGGATAAGCTCGTAGGTGCTTTCACACATCTCTGTAGCCAGCATAAGGATGCTGTAAACTCTGACGGTGTGGATACGGAGAAAAAAAAAAATCAGCACAGAAGAGTCTCTCTGTCATGATGCCCTGGAGAATACTAAAGAGCAATGCGGATATGGTCATTATGACTGCAGTTAAGAGTGTGGCTGAGAACCCACACCTAGGAGAAAGGAGCTCCAGGGATTATGTGATGGTTAGCTCATTTCAAAGCTACCAGTCTTTGTCATTACAGTGTGAAATAGGAATGACTGTCTGTAGCCAAAGGTGAAACAAATTTAGCAAGTGCTAGCAAATGTCCAATTCAAAGGAAAGGTCTGGATCAGAGTTCTGTAACTAACGTACAGAGGATAAAAAAAACAAAAAAGGAAGCTAGCAGAATTTTGGAATTTCTCTTTCCACTGGACACCCATTTCCACTTTGATACTACACTGGGACAGGAGTTCCTCAAAGTTAGATCAACACAGAAAGAATAACTTTATCAGCACACATTTCTAAATTCATTGGTGAATGAAAGAAAAGTCAGCTGCCATTCAAGGCTTCAGATCTGGAAGACAGGGTTCATTTAGATATGCCCATTTTCTATAATTTACAATTTACTGTTGAACTGTATTTCAAAAACATGCTCTTTAGTATTCATACATTCCCTCTGCTTTCACGTATTTGCTTTGAAAAGAAACACTGTGTGTCCTTCCTATGTAGTGTGGAGACACCCAGTGGAAAAAACAAAGTAGCACAGGAATTAAATGACCCTACATTAACTCAAGCTTTTAAGAAAAATCATCTGTATCACTTATTTATGCTGCAATTTCCAACAAGTCAAGTGTTGCTTCTTGGCTATCAATTGTGAGACTAAGAAGTTTAAAAATATTCACAGTCAATACCTGAAATAAATGATACATTTTAATCTTCCCAATAGCACTTCCTTCTTTGAGATTTCTTTTTTTTTTTTTTCCCCCCTGAGGTTTGGAAGGAATAGAAGATTATATAAAACTGCAAAAGAATTAAACCTCATACCTTTTCTAACAATCATAAAACTAAAACATTTTGTGGTGATTTTTATATCTTGAATAAAAATTTCATTTTTCATTCTGTTTTCTGATCTGATTTTATCTTCCTTTCCTTAAAATGTACTTTAATGCAGAAACAGGGGAAACAGGTTAACAGAAAACATATGCATGCTACTTACTTGGGTGACCCAGAGATAAGGGCAACTTACTAGCTGCTCTTCTGCACAGAAATCAAAACTATAAGTTTGCTATTTTAAAGAAATATTTTGCTTAACAGAAGTACTCCTTTATTGTACATCTTGTGATGAATGAGATCCTCACAAATCTTTGTAGATGTAATGGGAGAAATAGTTTAAAAAACTTAGTTTCACATCTTCCTAATACATTTTAGAATTATTTTTTTTAATTGGACAGCCATTTCTCAGAAAAATGGTAGAGTCCAAATTCTTCTTGCATTATGTTATCTCCTACATGCTTCATCTGACCAGTGCAGCAGATGAAAAACAAGGAAATAATTACAGCTCCACAATTCTGTGGGCAAGCCAACGCCAATCTGATGTCCTAGCAACACATGTTTTTCATAAGACATTACACATCAGCTGGATTAATGGATCAAAATTTTGTCCCTCTTCTGATGTCAGAGGCACAGAAGTGTTTGGAGCAGAAGCCAGCTCTGTGTGCTTTATTCCAGCTGAGAGCTTTCCATCAACAGAACAATTCTCTACTGATTAATTACAGCCAGCATCTGGCTCCTTTATATCACCTGAACAGTAAAAGATGTCAGATAAATGTGGAGTCCTTTCATGTAGCAGTTAGCGAAACCAATACTACAGGATGTAGTAGTTAATTATTACATACTATCTATGTGATTCCTTGAATAAATTAATGGTATGAATCACAGCATTAAGTGCCACTAGAAATGACTGATGGAAAGGAATAGCAGGTTAATATAAAACAAAATAAGCAAAGACTTCTCATTTTACTTGATATTTTCTGTTAATTTTGGATATTTAAATATCTTAACTTTCTTTGACTGATTTACTTTAAAGGAACAAGATGGACATATTTGTTTAAAAAGTATACATATTTCATCAAAATGAGTATTTTCTATAGCCACTTGGAATAATCCAGTGTATATCTTCAGCTGACATTTTTGGAGGTCCATCCAGAATAGTTCAGAGATTTTTTTTTTTTCCTGAATAACAATAGCCAATTTAGAGATCACTGTGTAGAATTACATTTGGGTTTCCTCTTCATATTACCTGGCACTTTTTGAAGTTATTATTATATTACTGCATCATACAGTACTAAAAGATCCTTTTCAAACTCTCTGCAGTCAGATTAAGTTTTCACTGTTTAAAATAATTGAGGAAACAAAATTTGTTGTTGATATGTATTATTTACCCTTTTTTTTAATAATTTATGAATGTATAGAATTATGTAGAACAGCACGAGTCTATGGACAGATCCTTGTGGGACTTCATGAGTAACTTCATGATGAACATGCATAATGTATTCCTTATCTCTCTTTAAAAAAAAAAAAAAAGTATTTCGAATACTCTTTTAACCACTGTTGAACAGCAGCAATGATTCTTTTTCAATGATCCTTTAAATGTATGTACAATTGGAAAAAGCAGATCTAAATCTTAACACGTGGTTTTCTCTTTGACAACTTGATATGGGAAAACACAAAGATAACAGGAGTATTTAACTACAATTCCATTAAATATAGGTCTTGTCTCTTTCAACAAGCGCAGGTAATCACATATTCAGTAAACTTTTAAAATAGCCATTCAATATAAAATCATTTTAAGAGAGATATGCAAAATCTTACTCTATATGACTAAAATTCAACAGATTACACTAGCACTGCAGCTTTACAGCTGTATCTCTAGACACCCATTACATTTTGTGAGCTGTTTGTACTGTAGCTTTTGATATTCTTAAAGGATTGACGGCATCCATTTCCTTTCAAATAAGGTCGTTTTCAATTTAGCAGCATTCAGCAACCTGCAAATCTGAGTCTGCAAGGCACTCTTAAGAATATCACTTTCAGACGATGGATGTTTTCCAGGTGGTTTTGCAGAGAACCATGAAATGCAGCTGCTACAAAACCTTTGATGAGACATAAGTAGAACAACATCAAAAGTGCGCTTCTTTTTGAGCAAATACATGAAAGCGCAAAACTAGCTGACAGTGTCACATCATGGAATTCATTTTAACTTGCAGATGGAAACCAAGAGGAATGATTATTTCTGTGGCCATTGCTTGGAGCATGGCCTATATAGTATAAAAACACAAAACCAGATTTTTAACTCCATCATTATATTATCAGACACAAAGCAAAAATTAAACCTTTCAAACTGAAATTTACACACACAGAAACAAAAGACACACACATATATGTACATATGGTATCATAAATCATGACACTGACTTCTCTAAAATTTCATTTCACTGCAAACAGCAAGGTGCATGAACAAAATTCACAACGGCAACTCTCCTCGCAGCCTCACCCAGCCTCCTAAAAGGTACGGCAGCTGGTATGGACAGCAATGCTCAGTAAGCCTAAGGCAAGCACTGTATACTTACACTCGTTTATCTAGTTTGTTAAACACCAGCTCAGTATAAGTGTTTCATCAAACATTTATAAAACAAAACACTGGCTGCTTTATAAAAGGTCACTTCTCTAGGCAGAAATAATTGATTCCAACTTTGTTATATGCTTAAGCTCCTAGCATGTATTTCTTTATATCCTTTATAATTTTGTTTGGAAGATGGAAAGTTTAGATGACAAAGCCACCTTTCTGAATTCCCTATGCACATTTCGACCTGGTAGACTTGTCTTAGTTATGTACAGAGATGGACCAGATAATTTTATCTGTAATTAAAAATAATTTTTAAAAGTCTGCTCCTGAAGAAAACGTAATACAGAAATTATCATTGGAGGTATACTATTGAGAACACACTTCTTCAACTCACAGAACAAGACTCTTGTGGGGGAATATACATTTAAAAATTAATGCCTTGACTCAGTAAACTTGCCAGTGACTATTTCACCAAATTTGAATGCATCAGGTTTTGATCAACATTTGGGACCATTACGATAAATGAGAGCAATCTGAAATAGTGTTTACCTGAATTCTTACACAAGTTGATTCCTAATTACAGAAAACCAAAAGGATTTAACTTTTCAATGAATGTGTGGTTTATTGCAAGGAGAAAATTGTTGCTATTGCAGCCACAAGTGTATGTTCCATGCCAAAGACCAATATGTAAAATCTTTTGCTTTAATTAAACTACAGTAAGTAGTGCATTTTGTTTCTACAGTTAAGGATGTCAGCATTTCCACTGAAACCCTTTATAGCAATGTACATAACCCAACTACAAAACGCGCCCAAAGCTGGCAACTAGTACATCGCAGCTGCAGAGAATTTCTTGCATTTTCTAAACATTTTTTAAAGTGTATTTCTCTGGTTAAAGCTAGACTTAAGAGACTTTGCCACTGCCTTCAGCAGATATCTAGCCGGATCCAAGGTAAACAGGTACTTAATCTACTTAGACTTAGTTACTTACAGTCTCTGCTGCTGTTATAACTAGCCTTGAGTGTAGTCATGTCTCCAACTCTACCACTTAATGGTCTGCTCATGAGCGCACTCTACACCAAATCAAATGAAATTTTAATTTTAATGGACTTACCTTACAAACTGATTTTCCCCACGGGAATCCAAAGAGACACTTGAAACAAAAATGCTGAGCAGGTTATGCAAATAATCTTTTGTCATATTTATACTGGCAAATTTTGTACTAGCAGAAAATCTATATGACAATGTTTGGAAAAATACCACCAGTATCGCTCTGGCCTCCACAAGGGAAAAATCCTAAAGATTTGCTTCTTACCTTAGGAAGGGGACTTACACACCTGATCTACAGGGACTTTTCTTTTGCTTGTTGTCCTGAATCAAACCTAATGCTGTAGCAAGGACTAAAGCTATCAAGCTGTTAACATGAAATTATGATCAGGAAAAATATTTTTTTAAATTTAAAGTGTGCTTTAACTGTATATTTAGTAATTTTTTCAATATCTGGATATTTTGTTTATTTTCACCTTAACACATATCTTTATTCATATTTGCTCTTCAGTATCACTGCAGCTGTAAGTATGGTAGTCTACTCTGGTACACTGAACTCACTCAGCATTTTGCAGTAAAAAACAAATTTTGACTCAGAAAACCAAAACAAAGGTTCATTTCAGTGCCATTTACAGCCATATTAATTGTTAAACATTGTTAAGTATAAAGATATTTCAGATGTTGCCGGGTCCTGCACTTGGGTCACAACAACCCCATGCAGCGCTACAGGCTTGGCGAAGAGTGGCTGGAAAGCTGCCTGGTGGAAAATGACCTGGGGGTACTGATTGACAGCCGGCTGAAGATGAGCCAGCAGTGTGCCCAGGTGGCCAAGAAGGCCAATGGCATCCTGGCCTGTATCAGGAATAGTGTGACCAGCAGGAGTAGGGAAGTGATTGTGCCCCTGTACTCAGTGCTGGTGAGGCCGCACCTCGAATACTGTGTTCAGTTTTGGGCCCCTCACTACAAGAAAGGTGTTGCCTTGCTGGAACAGGTCCAGAGGAGAGCAACCAAGCTGGTGAGGGGTCTGGAACACAAGTCATATGAGGAGCGGCTGAGGGAACTGGGGTTGTTTAGTCTGGAGAAGAGGAGGCTGAGGGGAGACCTGATCGCCCTCTACAACTACCTGAAAGGAGGCTGTAGTGAGGTGGGGGTCGGCCTCTTCTCCCTGGTAACAGATGATAGGACGAGGGGGAATGGCTTGAAGCTGCGCCAGGGCAGGTTTAGGCTAGACATTAGGAAAAACTTCTTCACCGAGAGGGTTGTCAGGCTCTGGAATGGGCTGCCCAGGGAGGTGGTGGAGTCCTCATCCCTGGAGGTATTTAAAAGAAGGAGAGATGAGGTGCTTAGGGACATGGTTTAGTGGTGGGATGGCAGTGCTAGGTTAACGGTTGGACTCGATGATCTTAAAGGTCTTCTCCAACCGAGGTGATTCTATGATTCTATCTTGCAAGAACTTCTTCCAATAAAAACAGAAACTGAACATACTCAGTCACCTACTAAATCACAAAGTCTCAGCTGAGTTTCAGTAGCTCTCTCCCTTCTATTGCCACTATCTTCAGGTACTGTTAGATTTTCAGGCAACAGCCTTGCCGACACACAGTAGTCTCACAGCCATTCATGAGTTTCTCTTTCTGGTCAGACTCATTCACTTCAGCTTTTTCCTTCCATGGTTCTTACAGAACGGCCACAAGAGTCCTCATCCTAGGCTTGGCATGCACATCCCTTTAATCCTGTCTATATGAACTGGTTTTACTCCTTGTTATCCTACTACCCTATCTGAAACTTCTAAAATATTTTGGGAGTTTGGGCTTTGTTTTTTGTTTTGTTGTGGTTTTTAAGAACCTCCATCATAGTGATACCTTAGTCCACAAGACATGTAACCATTTATTCATATGGTTTAATTGAGTCTTGTGTCTGTGACAACTTTTCCATCTGATTAACTTTTCCAAGCTGGTCCCACTGACACAAGGAGTTCCACCTGCATATCTGCTATTCTTTCATTTACAAGGTGCTTGTGCATTTTACACAAACTTTTTTGCAAGCTGAAAAATAAGCATCCCATTTACAGTGTTAAGTAACAACAAAAGGCAGTGAAGAGGATATAACCTTTGCACAAAAGCTGCAAAGTAGCATAGAAGCACATCAATGTATTTCAGAATGCTATCCAGAAGGATGACTTTAATATTGTTATTCTATGTCTGTCCGTTGTCAGAAAAATGTCTATTGCCAGTATCATACATGTTCAGCCTGGCTCCAGAAAACAATATACAAAGCAATCCTTGAAGAGCACAGAAGGATTTTTTTTCCTTGTTGCTATAGGATATTTACACTTTCAAGGATGCCCTGATTGGAAGCAGCACTTAAAATATATCAGCAATATTTCTTTGACATCTGTCACACACATTTCAGCACAGTCCTTTCCAACAACACATTCTCATGAATCATCTACTTAAAAATCTATCTCGTGCCAAAAAGATAGTGATAATGGAAACCTGACAGTTTTTTGGATTTGTTATACTGATGATACCAGACAATATGCTGAGACAAGTCCAAGCACCTATAGCAAAGGAGATGGAATGATACAGTTGAATTCCATCTGTGCTACAAGTATTTGGCTTTCCCACATGATAAAATAAATTATTCACATTACTTCCCATTCCACACTGGGTTAGCAACTCAGCCACCACTGACCATCTTAAGAAGAGGCAAATGTCAGTTCTAATCAGGTAGACTAAGCTTACTGATAGAACCCCAGGATGTCCAGCAATCAAGGAGAGAGCAACAAAAGATAGTTAGCATCTGGAAGATACAAACATATTTACCCTTTGTTCAGAGGCTCTCACCAACCCCACCTTATCTGCTAAGTGCTGAAGCACCCACAAAACTTTTGAAAAAGACTTTGGTACTAAACAGTTTTAAATTTTCTAGTGAAAATTCTTAAAGTATTGTAAGAACTTGGCATAAGAATCTCTGCATTAAGACAGCCAGCCAACTCAGTACCCTGCATCCAAGAAATACCAAGAGCAGATGTTAAGGAAAAAAATTGAAAAATAACTTGGAGTGATAATTCCAAAGTATACTCTTCCAAGCTCCACCAGTTCGCAACTCAGACTTCTTGACCCAGAGGTGATATCTTTGTACTTCCCCATCCTTCAAGAATTCATCTTTCGCAAATTTGCATAGCCACTTTTTGAATTCACATTAAATCTACAACATGATAGAAGGGTTCCACAGCCTAATTGTATGGCAAGAATCACACACAATTTTTTTGCAAACCTGCCACCTGCAGCTCTTCTGTGCCAAAATGGATGAAACCGACTGGAGTTACTTCTGCAGTGCATACTATAACAGAACTATTACAGCACGTACTACACACAAATTATCAATCAGTAATTTGGAGATGATCTCTGCAATGAAAACCTGTTGTACAGAATCCACCAGGATACAGTTACATCAATGATGCCACAGACATTCTGCACATTTAGTGAATAACTGGATGACTATCCTTGAGATTATGAAATGAAGTGCATCTGCACCTGCCAAATCAGTGAATGCATATGCATTAACCACAGACTGAAATAAACAGAGATGTGCAAACTGCACATTTTTTTTTAGCAAAGAGACTGATGAGAGGAGGATAGCGTGAAAGGTCATTTCAGTGAAGAAAGAGGATATTCATGTTTGAAATGTGTATCTAACAGAAGTGCCTCACATTACATCTAAAATGCTTTCATGAAAGAGCATCATTACAATGGGCCTCTTCAAATAACACCAAAGGCTAACATTTTTACCTTACCTTATTGACAATTCATTTTATAATTTTCTCCATAATTGTTATTTTACAATATAGCCCACAAGTAGCAGGGTCTTTTGTAGATGTACTCTTGAAGTTCAGTATTACTTACATGAATACATGCTTTGCCTTTTAACAGTTGCCAGGTTTTGTTTGCTTGGGTCTTTTGACAGTTTTGATATTGCTTCTGCCATTGAGTTTGCAGTGATGCAGTGAGAACATGACAACCAGATTTTGTTGCTCTGCAAAATTCTGAAATCCCAAGATACAAACTGAAGTCCGTTATCTGTAATGATATCCACTGGAAATGCATGCTGGTCAAGTCATGCCAGGGGAGAAGTTTCCATTACTGCATGAAAAAGATCTATTTCTTAATTGGAAAAGCAACAACCTACCACAAGGTATACTTGATTTGTTTCATGCTCCCCCACTCTTGCTAATTTGCTGGAAACCTATTGCAGACACTGCACTGACTTTATTGGGTTTTATGCCTAAAACTATCTGATCTATAATGAATTTGCTTTGCAAAGGAGATCAACTTGCTGGAAAAGGTCAAATATGGATTGTCCATGAGGGCCTGAAAAGTCTCCATTTTTCAGACTTTTTTTCCCCCAAGTTTTTCAGAGAAAGGAACAGCACACACAAAAGTGACCTGGCAAAGAACTTGTGGGTTTCACATGAGAAAAAGTACTAGCATTAAAAAGAGGCAGAAAGGTAGTTATTTTCTGTACCTAGAATCACTATAATTTTGTGTGCATGATGACAGCTACTGCTAATTATCTTTTAGTTACCTATACATACACGCCAATATTTATATTGTTCTTGCATGCCATTTATTGAGTGTAGGTTTTACATGACATGGCCACTAAGCTCCAAACATTCCAGCACATTCAGAACCAAAGTCAAAATGCAGTTTAAAGTGCTAGCAATAGCTGTGAACTAAGCAAATTCCCCAAGAAGAGATGGTCTTCACAATGAATGGGCAATGCACACAACATAGATTTTATATCTTTTTCATTCACTTTTATGGTACAGTTATTTTATTTTACTTCTTGTTAATTTGAAACATTATGACCATTTTATTCTGCTTATAAATTATTCCACCTAATTTAAATACAGCTGCTTCAAGTCATTCTTTCTAAGAAGCCAATAAAAGCAATTTATAGAAACAAGAACTAAAGCACTGTCACTTAATTTATAAACTTAGGCTTTCCTTTAGCGTCATATTTTTAATTGGATACATCTGTAATGTATTTATTTTTACCCCAAGAGAAAATATATCATAAAATGGCTACATATTAATGAAGAATACACCGATCAATGCAGAACAGTCTCTTTGACCTATGATGCTGATTATAGAGGTTCTTAAAGTTGGTGCAGTAAGTGAAACTAGTGTACCATAATGAATTAGCACCAAGATCTCAGCCAACAGATGCCTACAACTCTTTGCTATGCCACACTGACCTTAATATTGTTAAATAACAGTGGCTATCTGCAAATAAAGTTAACTGTTCTTCCAACTGTTCTTCTGTTAACAACAGACAGAATTCCCTAGATTCTCCATTATAAATACTGAATGCACCACTGGTAAGAATAATAGATTTTTTGTATACTCATCTCATTACAATAATCACTTTTAACCTTGAAATGCACATTTTTTTCAGTTTGCATCATAGCCATCTGAAGGATTTGCAAAATTGGGGATAATTTTTCATTAGTCTGGGACCTAAAGTTTCTTATCCTCAGATAGCTCTGTGTTCTCTGAGGAACTAATGAGTTCATCATATATGAAAAAAAAATATACACAAAATTTGGATACTTTTTCCTATACCCACAGAAAATAACATCTGAAAGTCTTGGGATCACTGCATAATGCTTCTTACCTCCCTGAATTTGTTTTATGTGCCACAGATCCTTTGAAATGAAATCAAAGCAGGCGGACACCACCTTATCTTGGAGGGATACGTCATAAAATCATTCCTCTCTTTTCATCCATAAACAAAGCCCATGGTACCTTCACACAAGTCTGTCTTTCTCACCTTGTCTCGGTTGAGAAAGGAATCCATAGGGTCCTTTATTTATTAAGTATCTTCTCACTTCCCACCTGCCCTCTACATTACTCATGACAGACATATGCCTTAAAGAAAATTTCAAGGTCTAGCTAGTTTTCACAGGAAAAGTAAGTCCTCTGAGAAACCATGAGGCACTTCTAACTCCTTTCAGTCGATTGCTGCATGCGAAAGCCTTTGTTTCCTTAAAGGACATCATACTGCTTCAGAAAGATTAAAATACTAATTGTCTGAATCAACCAGTTTGCTACGTGCCTGAGTCATTTTTAAAATATAAGGTGTGATTTTGACAGTCACCAGTGTTGATTGCCCAGCCTCTTACATGGTCAGAACTACAGTGAAAGGGGCCAAACATCTGCAGTTCTCATTAAGTTTTGCAGGAGCGATAGACACTTAGAGTTTCTGATAAACAAGTGTATATTTTCCCAAGTACCTGAAAAAGGGAATCTCCAAAGAACATTTGCTATGTTTTATCCTTTTAAATACAGAAAAAATTGTTAGTATTTGAGAAAGATGCAAAGGATAGAAGATACACCTGCTCTGCCCAAAAATGTATTTTGTGGAGGATTTTAACCAAGAGAGGTCCAATTTTCTCACATGGAAGTGGGCTGGTTCATAAAAAGGAAATTTTCTTAAACATATATCCTTGATCACAATTTTGTAAAAGTTTGGAAATGTCCAATAAGTAAGAAATTCTCCTCCTTCCCACCTTCCCTCCAACAACATAAAACACTAAGAGAATCTATTGGGAAGCAATTTCTAGAACTATATGGCTACTGGATCAAACAAACAGCTGATGGACTGCACACTTCAAAATCACTAACTAATGAAGTGAAGGTCGCCACAAATTAAAAACTGAAGCTAAGCTGTACATTAGAAACTAACTATTGCCAAGACTATAGATCAGACTGTGCCATATGGGATCTGTGAAATCCATCTGGCTAGTGCACAAGAAAAACTCCATCATCTTTGGTACTCATCAAGTCAGATGATTCTACAGAACTGCAAAAGTTCTCTCAGTTTTCTTCAAGATACAAAGTACTGCAGACATATGCTTTCAAAGGCTGCCTAGACAAAAAACTCAACAATTTTAGAACAGAAGGGCTATTAGAGATAATTCAGTTTATGGTATGCACCAGGGCTGAAAGTGAAAAGGCTAACCTCTATCCAGAACTACAACCAATTCTCCAGACTGTATTTTAAGGAATGATGAAGCTATGAAAAAAGTTAATTAACACAACATGTGTCCTGCCCTACACCAGGGAGATAGAATCCACTATATTCTTCACCAACTCTATAGGAACAATTTTGTATACATTTCATTCTGACCTCTGGGTCAAATTGTAAAACATAGGGAATTTCTTTGAAAGCTACAAGAACTTGGGAAAAACAAGCACACACACCCCACAAAGAAGAGGTTGAAAACAAGCATGATTATTGACATGTAGATTTTCATACAGACTGGTACATAAAAATATAGCACTGCCTGTTCCAAAATGAGACCAAATTGCTTTATGCGCTTCATAGAAGGTTACACATTTTTTAAAAAAGTTATCAAAACCAAATTTTTTCACAATCACTTGACACTTCGATGAGAGCCCCTCTTGTTGTCTTTAATGTCGTGCAAATCTCACTTACTTAGGTTTTACCTTTCTTTAGCAAAGCTACCTATGATGACTATGTATACAAGTCCTTAGACGTCTATGTGCTTTCCTACACATGGAACAGTAGACTATAAGCTAGGGAGGACTTCACAGTGTGCCCACCAGTCCACCCTAATCCCCTATTTGGGCACTCTTTTACCATTCACTATGCACAAAGCAGCCTACTCTGATTTCTCTTATGAGTATTTATAAGGTTTTCACAGAAAGTCAGCAGACTATAACTTCACAACCAAAATTTTTTTCTATTATCTCCCTCTGAAAATCATTCCAGGCACATCCAACCAATCCCCCTATTACTCAGGTTATACATTTTGTTGTTACACAGGTACGGCAGATTACACACGTGGTGGCCTACTGAAATATTTCCTTCCCCCCCCCCCCCCCCCCCCCCAAAGTCCCTATGCACAATCTCCCTAGACTGGAAAATGCCTGTGCCCCCATACGCTAGATGCTTTGTGTGTCCTTTCCCATATTCCTGTTGACTTCTACTACACTCTTTTCCTCTCCTCTTCACATTGCAAGGGCACCCTATAATCTGTACGATAACTTTCTGCCTATCTACCGGACACTATTCTTAATTTCTCTATTTCTTTCAGATGAGACTGATACCACTTTTTGAGCTTGCATTCTTGCATCATTTGGTCAAGAACTCCCATCTTCTATCTCAGAGCTGTGAATGTATCCTAATCTTAGTGGAAATGAGTTTACAGATTAATCTCCACAGTAGTTCCTAACAGACTTTTTCACATATCATAGTGGGCGGACCCAACATACTTAAGTTTTAGTATCTGTGTTTACTTGGGAGAGTTTTAAAAGTAAAGTAACATGAACATTTGAAGATCATGTCTGAAATCCACTAGCAGATATATGGGTTTACTGTATGTTTTTCTGGGAATTTGTTCAGATATGGAGCCACATGAGTATATCTTGTCTTCATCTTAAATTCAAGTCCAAGGACTTGCTCCCCTAAGATCAAATATATGCACATTATAAACTATGAATGTTATGTTAGATATTTTTCTTACTCTTGTTCCCACGTGTAAAATGAGAGTGGTGCCAGACTGACATCCATAATAACAAAAATCAATGCATTCTTTTTTATTTTTCTCTTACAGTAAGTTTCTAGCACACACATATTTTTATATGTGATACTAATTCACTTTGTTTCAAGTATATGTGGTATATTTGATAAAGACTAGAAGCCACCTGCATCAACTGCTACCTGAATAACTGTTTCTGTGCATTCATGGCTGTGTAACTGACATTAGAACCTTTCCCTAAGTCTCTGTACAATGAACTTCAGTTACATGGACCATCAGGATGCTTCTAAACAGGAGTCAATTTTCAAAAGCCAACCAATTTTCTATGCAGCTTTTGCCACTATTTAAGTTATTTCTAAAAAACATTTCACCCATGTCTAGACCTACTACCCACTGCGGACTCATCTTCAGATACCCCTTATAGCTGCCTCTAGCCAGTCCCAGTAGATCTTGCTAGAAAATCCAGCATGCCTTGATGTATCTTTTGAATAAAAAGAACTGCTTGAGAATTACCTGATTATTTCTTCTGAACTACCTTGCATTATATCCTCTACAGGACCTACAAACCTCTTTTTTTGTTCTAGGCAACCTTGAAGGTAACCTAACAGAGAATCCATCAAGATAAAAACCACACACACAACTGGCTAAACGCCAGTAGGTTTGCAAATTATGGATCTAGAGACACTTGCTATTATTTCTGTGGAAGTTTTAAGTGGCTAAAGGATATAGGGTTGAATTTTTTTCCCCTATTGGTCCAATACAATTCGCAATACACAAACAGTTTGAGTCATGTCATGAGAATTAGAGAAGCATTAATATATTCTTGATCCAAGTGAATGCTAAGCATTAGTATCTTCCCTAAATAAGGTAAATGCAGTAGGGAGAACATGACGACAGTGTTAAAGTTAACAACCCAGTGCAACAGTATTTAAACCAGATTTGGTGCTAGCTTAATCACATTAATTGCTACATTAGACAAACTGAAGAACAATGAACACGTTGCCCCTGAAAGTCCTGAAGCAGCATCTTGTCCATTATCTTAAGGATGCAGTGACATTGATGATCTTTAGGTAATTGGAACTTTGGGTGTACTTTGTCCTGCTACATCAGCTAACTGTGAATTATTAATCTAAGCAGTCCTCAAATTATTTTTTCATACTCTGTGAAGTACCTTTAACAAGGCAATCTGTCCCTTTCCTTAATCACAGCAATACTGGTCAAAGACTATTACTGATTGTGGGATAAGATGGTAAGAACTTAGCACTACTGCCCCAAAATGATTGGCACCCAGTTTAAAACATGTACTCTTCCCTTTTATAAAAAATTTCATCATGAAGGAACTAGCTTTGTCAGAAAGCACCAGCAACCATTCCCCCAAAGGTAGCCACACACCTCAGTTCTGCTATGGTCAAGACAGTCTGGGAAGTTTACAGAGTCTTTTCTAATGTGAAGTTTCAAGACTAGCAGCCTATCAGAGTACCACTGCAGTCTCATGCTACTTATAGCACCTGAAAAGCGTGGGGGGGGGGGGGGGGGTTTGTTTTTTTTTTTCCTACAGTCTCAGGCTAAGTATATCAATAAATTCATTGACCCCCAGACATTCCTCCCTCAAGACTATCTAGCTCTCTTGGCAGCTCAAGCAATGCATGAGAGTTCCCATAATTCCTCCAGAGGCCCAGAAACAAAGAATGAGTAGACTAAAGAAAAAAAAAAAGGAAAAAAAAAAAAAAATGAATAGCACTGTCTTGCTAACCTCTGTGCAATCACAGGACAAGAAAGATATGGTAGCACTGAACTAATTCAGAATGTTATAAAACAAAAACACATCATGGCTGATGGCACTTGGGTCTGATTTGGTTAACGGTAATAAAATAAAGATACATAAAACAGGATATGTGCTCGGAGAGTATGAATCAGACTTCACATAGCCATCAGGTATTTAAAACAGAATCCCTGACAAAAAGAAAAGAGGAAATAATTGGAGTAGGATTTACCATGATACAACACACATGGTCAGATTAAAATGCCCTATTTTCATTTAAGAGGGTCTAAGGATACATACTCACTTGAAGTAGATAATATAATTAACCAGATAACTTTGTAGAATAAAGACAATACTCATGCCTTTTAATTAGATAAAGGTTTGCATGGAAAACAAAAAATAAAACCAAAAACCTTATTTTCTTTTCTTTTTTCCTTAGTAATTTGCTGCATCAGATGGAACTAACAGATACAAAAAACTAGAAAAATCTGTATTTGTTCAGATCTCAGAAAGCACAATTTTTAATAACATTTTCTTTGTAAAAAAATATATATATATAGTTACCTTTCATGTCAAGTTCCTAGACTCAAGCTCATTTTTCCTCTTTCTTCATAAACTTGGTCAAATTTGTGTATAGGACTATCTACACACTGTTTGAGCAACAAAGATAGGAAGTCTTTTAATTACATCCAAGGTCATGGAACTAAAGTGGGCAACAAGTCTTCCAGATTTTTTTCTGCTTACACTATCATATTATGGTGGTTTGGTTTTTTTTGCAAGCATTATCTCTTCAGGGAAAGAATTTGCTGTCAGCAACTGCAGTATTTTCTGCTAAGTCATTCCACCACCTTGCAAAGACATTTGAAAACATAAAAGTGATTTACAACATTTTACAACAAAATGCTGCACTAGTACTAGAGATGAGCACAATATATTAATATGCAAAGAATAGGAAAGCTACTGCAAAAATATTAGCAACAATCTATAGGAATTCTGCAGAGTCACAGCAGGCCTAGGAGTTCAAAGACCCTTATGATTTCAAATAGAAATATATTCCGATGAAGAAGTGATCAAGCTTAAGAACTCTGTAAAGACCCTATGAAGATCTTATCTGAAGAATTACAAATTAGAAGAATTAAACTGACTTCATAATACAGGTTGTGAAAACTGTCTCTATATAACACATGTAGTAACCTCTTCAGCTGAGAGAGATACATTTTCCCTGTAGAAGCCACAACACAGTCTTATAGAAACAAATTCAGTTACTGATGGAGGCTCAAAGAGCCACAGACATCCACTTCAGAGGGAGGGTCTGCAGACTTCAGAAGAATAACTCTGAAGATGACCTGAGTTTTCAGCACCATCCACACCAGTAAGGAGACAGACGTAAGTAGCTGCAGCACATACATAAACAACCACTTGCACAGAAAACTCTTTTCTTCTCCCTTGTTTCTATATTTCATTTCTTATTTACATACTTCCTCTAGTTTCTGCTTATCTCAACTATTTTGTACCTGCCAGTGGCTATACACAGATGCCATAAAATATTGAAGGAATTAACTGCTGAGGTGAGGGTAAGTGCATCATTTGCAGGGTATCCATTGCTACAGATGACATATTGCAAAGGACATCTACATTTCACAGTCAGGGGATAGATGTTTTAGGACAGCCAGCAAGAGGGGCAAGGGGGGGAGAGCGGGAGAACCCCAAAACTTACAGAAAGATATAAGGAAGCTCATTTTATGTTGAAGTACCAAGATGATTATGGATCCCCACAATATCATTAATACAAATTATCTAGGACAAAAATCACACTATAGAATTCAAGTTATTTTGTTCTCACAGTTAATATCTGTTGAGTCTATTCTAAAGCAGTTACATTTTCAGTGTACCAGCTGCACAGAGGGAAAGTTTATGTGATGAAATGGAGAGGACTGCAATCTCTGTTCTGTCCCTTTTAATTCTGGCTTTTCCAATGATATGAGGAACCCAGGTGGAAAGATATGCTCTGCATGTCTGGCCATGTGGCAGAGAGGAAAATGTAATTGATTATTCTTATTAAGGAAACTGGTTTTGCCAGAAGTATCAAGTTTATTCAGTTTCATCCTTAAAATGAAATATGCAGTGTAGTTAAATATTCTATCTTTGTTTTATACATAGCTTGAGCTGACTGTAAGTATTTCAGTGATAGCAATAATGAAATTGCAATATTAACTTAATTAGAAAATTAATGGAAAGAGAGGGAAAGACACTGTGATCAAAAACTCGTATCTTGAAATTCTGATAATCCATACACTGTCACTGCTTCTGTCTGTAAAAATGTTGAGTTACCTCAAGACCATCAAAAATGAAAAATGGCTAGAAAAATATAGATATATTCAACATTAAGAGGTTCAAATAATGGCTTCAGACACTGAAAAGATCAAGCTGTCTTCCTGTTTTTCTTTTATATCAGTCTCATAATAAATTACTCTTCTATGCTTAATCACTCTTTGCAGAAATATTACTTTGTGGGTACCCAAATACTGGATATATTCAAACACTGGATATGTTATCACTATAGTATTTGTAAATGTACCAGAATCTGCTGAAGCTAAGGTTCAAAGAAGATACAGAATCATTCCAGCAATTTACCCAATGAAAAAGACCCTCAGATTTTATATTGTTGGTAAAAGAACTCTCAGAAGAGACCACTACATTTGTGTCCCCAAAGGATACATGCTTTTCATTAGTCTACCAGGAATCTACTATTGACTATGCAAATTAGAATCATAGAATCATAGAATAGAATCATAGAATCACCTCGGTTGGAGAAGACCTTTAAGATCATCGAGTCCAACCGTTAACCTAGCACTGCCATCCCACCACTAAACCATGTCCCTAAGCACCTCATCTCTCCTTCTTTTAAATACCTCCAGGGATGAGGACTCCACCACCTCCCTGGGCAGCCCATTCCAGAGCCTGACAACCCTTTCGGTGAAGAAGTTTTTCCTAATGTCTAGCCTAAACCTGCCCTGGAGCAGCTTCAAGCCATTCCCCCTCGTCCTATCATCTGTTACCAGGGAGAAGAGGCCGACCCCCACCTCACTACAGCCTCCTGTCAGGCAGTTGTAGAGGGGATCAGGTCTCCCCTCAGCCTCCTCTTCTCCAGACTAAACAACCCCAGTTCCCTCAGCCGCTCCTCATATGACTTGTGTTCCAGACCCCTCACCAGCTTGGTTGCTCTCCTCTGGACATGTTCCATCAAGGCAACATCTTTCTTGTAGTGAGGGGCCCAAAACTGAACACAGTATTCGAGGTGCGGCCTCACCAGCACTGAGTACAGGGGCACAATCACTTCCCTACTCCTGCTGGTCACACTATTCCTGATATAGGCCAGGATGCCATTGGCCTTCTTGGCCACCTGGGCACACTGCTGGCTCATCTTCAGCCGGCTGTCAATCAGTACCCCCAGGTCATTTTCCACCAGGCAGCTTTCCAGCCACTCTTCGCCAAGCCTGTAGCGTTGCATGGGGTTGTTGTGACCAAAGTGCAGGACCCAGCACTTGGCCTTGTTGAACCTCATACAATTGGCCTCGGCCCATCGATCCAGACTGTCCAGGTCCCTTTGCAGAGCCCTCCTCCCCTCCAGCAGATCAACACTACCACCCAGTTTGGTGTCATCTGCAAATTTACTGAGGGCACACTCAATCCCCTCATCCAGGTCATTGATAAAGATATTAAACAAGACCGGCCCTAAAACTGAGCCCTGGGGGACACTGCTTGTGACCGGCCGCCAACTGGATTTAGCTCCATTCACCACGACTCTCTGGGCTCGGCCACCCAGCCAGTTTTTAACACAGCGAAGAGTACACCCATCTAGGCCATGAACTGCCAGCTTCTCCAGGAGAATGCTATGGGAGACTGTGTCGAAGGCTTTGCTGAAGTCCAGGTAGACAACATCCACAGCCTTTCCCTCATCTACCAGGCGAGTCACCTGGTCATAGAAGGAAATCAGGTTGGTTAGGCAAGACCTGCCTTTCGTGAACCCATGCTGACTGGGCCTGATCCCCTGATTGTCCTCCATGTGCCTGGTAGCTTACTATCAAATTATGCAATTTCCATGCAAAAATGTAGATTGCATAAGCTACTATTAGATTTTTACTGTTAAAAAAAAATTTATTAGTGTAATCAGGTGTCATCTGAAAAACAGCTTTATAAAATAAGCCTTAGGCAAAAAACCACAAAATCAACACGTGATGCTGTCAAGCAATGGAATGTATCTGAAATTTGATGGCAACTATGTCACTTTTCTATGCACGGAAAGCTACTAACCCAAAGTAACAGAAGGAACTTTAAGAAACTATTAGTGAAGTTTCTGTTTCTTCAGAACAGCTGTAATTGACAAAAGACAGCAACCTGACAAAATACAGCTCACTGTTTCCAGAATTTACATTCTGCCTCTCAGCATTAAACAAGTAAAGTCTGATGGGTCCAGTCACATTGCAGCAGAAGAACAAGTGATGGCCAAAACTATTCTCTCTATTGATTTTTTTTTTTTTTTAAATTTGCTTTCAGGAGCATGTTTTGAACAGCTTCAAGAGGAGAATCTGTAAACAAGCACTTTCTAAAAATCTATTAGCCTAATAAAGCATTGTAATCTATTGTGAGTTCAATTACTTGGAAGCTTCCTTCATGCCATTTTTTTTTTTTCATTTCTCTGATCAGGACTACAGTGATTCATGTACCTGGCTAACAGCCTAGAAGAAAATCATGAAAGGTTTAAAGGGTGCAGAAAGGATCTTCAAGTTAAGGAAATAACCAAGAAAACACAGAACTTGGTCAGGAACTGTCTCCTGCGTACCTTGCTACCACACACTTTCAGACTTCCTGCACAATGAACAAAAGCAGCTGTCTTGAGCCTGGCATCCTTGCCCTTCTTGTTCTCTGGTGGTAGAACAGCTAAATACTGATCTCTTCTCATTTGTTATGTATCAGGGAACGTGTGTGCTGTGTTGGGTCAATAGTAAAGGCTAGTCTACAGGGTCATGTGGGGAATGTTCAGGAGCCACACCCACCCAAAGAATTATACAAATTATATCCAATATCATTTAGAGAACTTTAATAGATAATTTAGCCTTGCTTCTTTGGCAGTATTTGAAGTTCAACTGAGGTATATGCTTAATATGAAAGCTAGCCATGGGACCTTTTTGTTTAAAATGCTTACATTTTCTTGCTGGTGCCTGACTTCACTCTCACAATTAACTTGAACTGATGCTTACTGGTTCTCAGCAAGACCATGTCACACAATGGAACCATACAGTACATTGTTATCTCACCTCAGAAACAAGTTAGACAAACTGCCAAGATAACGTGTGGGAACTTCTGTTAATGATGAAAAACCTGAAGCTGTGATACAAACAGAATGAGAGAGGCAAATATTCCAGAAGCCTAATGACTGCTTCTAATATCCATAAGAAAGGCTGCAGATCTGTAGCAGCAAGGTAAGCAGGAGGCAACAGTGATGACTGGAAAGTCTCTGAGAGAAGTTCCAGGCCTCAATTGCTTTGCTATAGCTATTTCCAGTACCTGATGTCAAACACTTCAAAGAAAAGTATGAGAAATACCATATAAGATAAACATGGGAATAAGATACTTCAGTCAAAAGTCTCAGCTTAATTTCTACTGCTTGGAGACAAACACGATCATTTATATCCCTGACTTTTTTATAGCACAAATTAAAACTCTTTTCTTAGTTGAAAGCATCTAATTCCTTTTGATTCTCACCGATTTTTTTTTTTTGTCCCAGGGCAACAAGAATGAAGGAATCCAATGCCTAAAGAAAAAATGTCTTTCAGCAAAAGAACTAAAATACTTGATTTCCAAAGCCTTTTTAAAGGAAAATAGCCTTACAATGCAGGTATTGTTGTTTGAAGAAGCTCAACCTCCTTCTGCATGGAAGTGTTCTTCTGTCAAGACAGCATAAAGGGCTTCCTGACACCTGTTATCACCCACTAATTTTCATTGACATCAAATGTTTTTGTTGCCAAGAAAAATGCAAAACTTTGCACTGTTTAATCCATTCACATTTTTATATATTTCAACTCTTTTATTATTTATCTTCTCAGATACTTAGGTTTTACTACATATCTGGTTTTATGCCTGACTTTGCTTCTAAAAGAAATCAACTTTTACTACCATCCTCTATACTGCCATAATGTCTTTTTTTTATGATGCAAATTAAAATATGGAAGAATTTAACAAGAAATTTTATCATCTTATTACTTAGTCTGACTTGCATTCTTTTTCTCTATCATTGAAGCTCATGCAGACTGGATTGCTGGAGAACCTTAATTTTTACCACAGTTATTGGTGAATGAAATTAGCACTTACGAATTCTTTACAGGCTAGGTGTTTTTCTTCCTTGAGCACGAAACACATGACAATTCAATTTCAATTAATTGTCAATATAAAGAAGTTACTTCTCAATGTCCTGAATTTGTTTCTTCTAAGTTTAAAAACTACTTATTTAAGCCAGGCAGGGAGAATTTTTGAAGTCATGACGATATAAATGTAGAGAACAGAAAGCATGGGTTTCTCACCCAGACTGATGGAGAGGGACAAAAATATTAAATAAGTTTATATGCAATTATTTGTTACTGGGCACTAGCTCTGCTTCTGATAGCACTGAGACACTGTACATTATGTTCTGGATTATGAGGTATAACACAGTGGATTATCTTAAATAAGAAAAAAATGGAACATGCAATAAATAGGATAATAAAGAATTTGAGCTGTATTTTAAAATCAGATTCTTTGATAATGACAGAAGCAAACGTGATATTCACATTAAAACTAAACTAGGGATGCGGTATATGTTTCCAATCAGATATTACATAATACTACTTTGATTAATGCTACTGTAAAAAGTCTTACATGTGCCTAAATTGATTTCATATAGTAACTCAAAACCATTTTTGCAGCCCATGAGACATTGTACAACATGGCATACCAACCTCCTGCAAAATGTGGAATTTTTCTGTGGGTGTGTTTTTCCAGATTGCTTCTATAGCTTGTAGGGGATTTTTCCTACCAGAAGACCATTGTTTTAAATACATCTTTCAGAGGAGGCAATCTGTTTTTGCAATTAATCTTTTGTCATGGCTGTAGCTTCCCTTTTAATGTTCAGTAAAACCAAGAACGGCAATGTTGCACACAGAGAAACATCAAAATCAGGAGCAGTAAGAATGGAGTAAGAAAGCTGCCACCTGAATGCAATGTGCTTTTAAAACCTCTACAGAATCATCATGACAGCACCCATTCCAGACTTCACAGCATCCGCATCTTCCCAAACACCCCCTAACAATCATAACTATGTGCTTTTTAAATACCTACACTGCTTGCACCCATTTAAAGGTTTTTCAATTGCATTAACACATTCCATTAAAGTAATAACTTTTCAGAAGACAAAAATAGGTATTAATACTCCAACACAACCGTAAAAGCTCTTCAGAACAATGTGTCAATTATCACATCACTGTGATATTCACCAAATAGATTACAGAATTGGCTTCATCCACCTACTTCTGACAAGTACCTTAACTGCTATTTTTATCTTGGCTGTTAAGTCTGAAACAGTTGAAGAAAGTTCAACAGCTAAAGTATCAGAGATGCCTCCAGCAACTGTTAGAGCCTTGTTTGATTTGTCACCTTACCTGCATTGCCCTTTCTAATGCAGTAATGGCCATTTTCAAAATTTATGTTAATCTTGTCATATACAATTTGTACTGGCAACTCTACATTGCTGGCCATTATGATGCAAAGAGGGAAAAAACAAGGTTTCATTTACTGAAATCTGGTATGATTCCAGGACTGCATATCCACATTACACCTCTATCAGCAGCAAAGTTCATGCCAGCTGCCAGTCCTCAGTGTGCGCAGCATATGAACAGAGCACCAATAATCCTGTGCCTATGCTGCAGGAGCTCTCCAGCTGCTGTGCAATCTCAGCCTTGGTTCGTCAGGGGGGAATCCACTCTTAGCACAACAGTAGCATGTGTTCAAGTGCCTACCGCAGGACTCCAAATGCAGACACAAAACTCCAAACATACATTAAAGCAAATATGCATCAAGAAGAAACATTCCTGTTCATGCAGTCATCAGTGTAGATGCATATCCAGCAACAAACAGCACTGTCTATATCGTAGCTGCGTATGTTTTCAGGGACAAGTGCCATTTCAGTTGAGCATACAAAAAGTAAGAAATTATTAGGCGAGTTTGTTCTTTAATGGTATTTAACAATTTAGCTTAGCAGTAAGAGTGATGATTATATTAAAAGGACTGACATAGCCAAAAATATAATTAATGTACAAATATCTCAGTCCATAAATATTCAGCAAGTCTCCCAAGAGCTACAGCTGGAGACAGTACTGATGTTCAGCAGAACTGGATTAGGCTGTGGGACAAAAACTTTCTGATAAAACCAACCACACTAAACCAAGTGTAGGAGCACAACAGAGAGCAGCCAGCTCTCTAACCAAAATAACATGCATACAAACGAGAAAATAAGAACTTGAAAAATATTCAGACTGATTCATGTTTCTTGTTTTCAGAAATATGTGTCCTTCAGCACAGGCATTCCCAAAACTCACTCCTACTAAAACCTTTCCAGCTGTGACTTCACACACCTGCCCCAGCTATCCCATGAGGCACTGCCCACACAAGGCTCACCCCAACATCAGCGAGGCCAGAGGCTTCCATTACATACTTTGTGTTGTAGTTGTCTCAGGCACAAAAATAAAGACGAATGACAAGCAGCAGTGCCTTGTTGGAATACAAGGCTTTCCAGCTTCCTTTCCCACTTTTCACATACAAGTTTTCTCAGTCACATAGCCCATACCTCACCCACCAGGTGGCTGATAAAAAAGTTCCAGCTATCCGCAAGCAGCTCTATAGCATCAGTGAGCTAAAACCTTTTTTCCTCCTTGGAGTGTATTCATAACCAAGCTATCACCTAAATGGACAGCCAAACATTTAACGGAGCTTTTACAGATAACAGAAGCACACTGTAAGCCTTAACAGGCCCCAGAGAACACACTCAATGTAAAATGGATTGTTAACCAACCTTTTGAACAAAACCAGGTTTACTTAGATATGATAATGTCTGGCTTTTAAACTGTTCTTCAGCACTCTGAGATGTCATTTTTTTCTTTAACATGTTTATCTTTTCACAGCCTTTAAAACACCTCTCCCTGCTTTGCTAGCACCACAGTACTAAACAAATCAGTACAAGCAAATTTTTGCATGCAGGTAAAACCAAAATGACGGTAGAAGACTACAGCATCAGTTCAACCATGCTGTCCCCTGTAGCTGATGTAATGCTAGTCTGTGGACTAGTCTGGCAGAAAAGTCAACATCCACATCACACCACTTGTCTTGACAAATCCATTCCTCTGGTTAATCATTCCTTTTAATTTCTAAAGATATCACAATGGGATAATTATGTCATTTTTAGTATCAAATTAAAATCTGGGAAGTGGAAAAAGCCACGTGAAATCTGTAGGTGTGCTTACAAGCTAACTTTACAAATAGGATTTAAAAACATAAGAATAGTAATGAAAAAGGATAATCCCTAACTTGAATATTTATTCTTCAAATTTCATTGCATTAAATTTTACTTTTCACTAAACAAAAAGCCCTTTTTTTAAAATGAGTTCAGAAAAAGAAGAGGAAGAAAAACATGCAAAAGCAGGCATTGTGTGTGTGCGTACATTCACAATCCAGTCTCATCAGGTACTTGACAAATCAAATTCTCATGCATTAGCAGAAACCGTAATGAGGCAAAGGATATTTCCCTTAACCAAAATACTAAAAGAGTCTAAGACTGGTTTTGTTTCCTCTACCTGACAGATGCAAGCATATCCTCCAGAAATTAACATGGATATGAGAATAAGCAAGTCAGTTCTATTTTGGGTTTTGCCATTAACTTGCTGCATAGGTTTAAGAATTAAATTTTTATTTTCAATTGACCCATCTGATGATCCTACCTCCTATACTTCAAAAGGTAATTATTACACTAATTTATGTTCACCTTTTTTCATTTATACCAAAAAAATTGCCAACAGTACCACTAACAAAATTGGAAGTCTGCTGTACCACAGCACAGTTAGTTTCTCCCCAGGCTAACGGGGGGGAAGGGGGGGAACAAAAAACCGAAAAACCCCAAAAGCCAACAAAATCCAAACAACCAACAACCCCCCAGTCTTTCCATTATATAATAGTCACATGTGAACACACAAGCATTTCTCCAACTCTACCCAAGACCCTACCAATAGAAGACTTTTAAAAAATTCCCAAAACAGTATACATCTGTGTATTCAACACTGGTCCTTAATCCAGCAAGAATTTGCCACTTATGCATTACATACATGTCTAGTGGCACTGGACTAAGGATTTTTATATAAAGGAGAATCCAAACTTGTCATGACTGTGTAGAAAGTTTACAGTGTAATTAAACAGAGCAGATAGCGTTATTTCACACTTATGCTGCCACCTGATGGATATTCAAAGTATCACTGCTACTCAATAACCATGCATGAAACACGAGTATTGCTTCACTGTAGTCAGGTAGGTTCACCAATTACTGAACATGCTCTTTCTGCTCGAACAGAAAATTTAGCACACCATTCACCCTGTGTAGCGCAATGTGGAAGTTTCTTTCTAGACTGTCATACACCTTTAAATTGAGGACCAACAACTTCATTACACTGAGGGCTGTAGTCTTTGTTATTGAGAATAATATATTTACAGACAGTTATAGCTTTCTGTATATAAGGATATGGTGTTATCTAAAGAAATATAAAAGCACAAGACAGCCCTTTGGCATTCCACCAGCATATATTTGCTTTCAAACTGTTAACTGTTGTAATTTTGCACTAAAGCCTCGCCGTTTATTTTTCAGATATCAGCAAATGGTATTAAAAAAAAAAAAAATGCAGACAAATTCTGTTACTAGAACATCTAGTCTCTGTGTCCCAGCTAAGGGGAAAAAACAGTTCACAGAATTATGTGCTTATTTGCTTGACCTGATTTTATGCTGAGATCAGAGCTGCTGATTTTGCAAAATCTATCTTCCAGCTGAAATCTGCACAAGGTATCTTTAACTCAAACCCCACAGTACACAAGCATATCCTTCTCTGGGGCATACAGGAATAAACAAATACTAGATCTTCAATCAATTATCCAGAACTGAAGCTTACTTACACAGGTAAATTTTGTTTAAAATTCTGACATTAAATCAGCAAAATTTAGTTAGAATCATAGAATGTTTTGGGTTGGAAAGGACCCCTAGACGTCATCTAGTCCAACCCCCCTGCAGTGAGCAGGGACACCACTAACTAGATCAGGTTGCTCAGAGCCCCGTCCAACCTGGCCTTGAATGTTCCCAGGGATGGGGCCTCCACCACCTCTCTGGGCAACCCGTTCCAGTGTTTCACCACCCTTCTTGTAAAGAATTTCCTCCTTATATCCAGTCTAAATCTACCCTGGTTTAGTTTAAAACCATTATCCCTTGTCCTGACACAGCTAGCCCTACTAAAAAGTTCCAAGAATTGAGTTTCAGCTCTTCCACAAACAGCAATTTTTTTTAATTTTTCTTATAAAAGCTGTTAAAAATAGAATCCTGTGAAACATCCTCCGAGTTTTATGTTTACATTGTAACAAACATTCCACATTTGTAATTTGGAGTTTAGAAGACCTTCTCACTGTATTACATACAGTATTAATTATGTGTGCATAAGACAAATACTGTATGACATAGACTAATTCAAGTCCAAATTAAGTTTTGAATGTTTCCATTTAAATTATGTGATGGTGCAACATGATAATCACTATGAGAAAAAAATCTACATCTGGAATAGAGCCTCAAAAACCAAACCACCTAAAACCAGAAAGTATCCCCTTGAGAGTTCACATTGCTTTAAAAAAAATGAAAGGCCCATTCAGTATTGGTCTTTTTCAATGACTTACCTTAATACATGGCCTACAATACTTTTCATGGCACTGCAGAGGTATTTATTTTGCCTACCATCAAAACAATCACATCATCACAGTTTCCAAATGGCATGTATGTTAACTTTTAGCTCTTACATACCAATGAGGGCCAGGCTCTATTCCTTGTGATGCCCACCTTCAGAGGGGCAGCCCAGCTGTTTTATATTTCTGTTGCTGACTTTCAAAATGCCTTCTCCTGCTGGTTTTCATTAAGCCCAGTTACACTGCTGATGTGGTCCTCTGAACTTCTCAGCATCAGGCACACAGGCTAAAAGCAAAGGTATGGGTCATTGAAGGACTCTAGCTAGCAACAGCTGGAGACACCCGCTCTGCCCTTTGTGAAGGAGTAGCTGCTCAAGAGTGAGATGCCAGGGCTGTGTCACTACCAAAAGTGAGCTCCCACCAGAGCTTATGTCCACACCTGCTGTTCCAGCTGTACCATAAACTGCAAATGCACGTAAATAACTGTTTTCATATTCCTCTTCTCTACTTCATTCCTGACCCAACGGCAGGCCAATGTGCATAACAAGCTTGATAATGTAACACTACCATTGATTTTTAGCCACACCTTTTAAATCTCGCATTTTTGTGCCTAAAACTTAACTATGAAATAAATAAATCAATAAAGCCTATATATAAGCACTTAAAAAATAGTTATAGATACTAAAATTTTCATGTGTTGTTTTGTGCCATGGTTGGTTATTTTGCCACTGTGAAATGCCTGGACATGCTTTCTTGGAGAAATATAACTATGTTAGGAATACACACACACAAGTAAGCTCAATTTAAAAAGTGTTTTTCTTTAATTTCATTCACCACAAATACATTTCACAGACAAAGTCTGCATGGTAATTATATAATTTTAGGGCACCGAGACAACACTTTCTATTCCTTTATTATTAAATAAACTAAGACTATCTCACACATGATTTTACTTTTTTTAAAAAAATAACTGAACTCACTAACCATTTCTTTTGTTGTTTGGGGGATTTTTTGTCATTTGAAAAACAAAAAATACATTGTTCCTTTCTGCATGATTAACACATTCCCTCTGAAAGATAATACATTAAAAAAAGGGAATTAATTGTTCAAACTCTTATTACATTAATTCATGCAGGACAACATCGATTGCATACAGAGCATGAGTTCAGGTAGAGAAATCACCTGCTTGTATTCAGGTTCACTATTGTGTTTCTGTCTAAACTACAGTGAAAAGTTTGGACTGACACTTCTGTTTTTATACTAGTAAGAGTCAGTTTGTGTATGTTTTCAACACATCGCAAAATTTACAATACCTCCATTATCTCTACTTACCACCATTATCTTCCCATGGCCATCCTCCCTTTTTCTTTTCTTCTTGGTAAATGTTGTATCTACAACTTGTGCAATAGTTGTTTAAACGTAAGATAATTTGCTGTTTTGTCTCAAAGCCTAGTGATAAGAAAACAAAATATATTTATGAAAATTATTTAAAAACAAGATATCATTTTCATGTTAGCACACTAATACAAAGGTACACATTTGTCATACTTTCTTTGAGTAGTTATTTTCCTATTATTTGGCAATACCTTTTAAAAGTAATCTTTTCACTTTCCATGTAAAGTTAGTACTTAGGTAACAGTATCACCTAACATATGATATCAGATCTACTCTGCATTCTATAGAATAGATACACCAATACATCTGTCTTCTACTGTATTGTTCCATTTATCTAGTTTCACTGAGAATCTGAAAACAATCTTCAAATGACTTCCTGACTGAATCTCTCTTTTCCTTCTGTACTTATGTAGGCTGTGTTTTGCAACTTGTAAACTGAAACTCATCTGACTACGCTTTATTTGAAAAAATCATCATAAACATAGCTCATTAAGAAAAAGGACAGATGCTGTCCCTGGATAATTTTAACAAACTGCCTGCATTTATTTATTTAGCACCCACCATTTTCTAAACACTTTTGTATTTCTCCACTTATTGAGTGGGAGATTACCTAGCTCTTACATTAATGATAGATATTTATTTTATATATGTTGTTACAGATACTTTTCTTTCACAATTGCTTTCAGTTGTTAGCAAGAGTTTATTTCTGGAACATGAAACGTTTATAAACACCTGTCAGTTTCAGACAATTTCTTTACCAGGGGAAAACTACATTATCTGAGGCACATTATATTACAATTTCAACTTCAGACAACGTTCTTCTGTGAAGAGGTGTAGCAAAACACTTTACCTCATAGTTACCAGGGACAGGTCTTGCAAAGGCAGTATTAAAATACTTTTATATTAATTTTCCTTACTGCTGTTTGCCAGCAGAATTACACATCCCTTCTCTACTAGTTTAAAAAAAGAGAGAAGGCATTATATTAAATTTGCCTATATAGCTATATAGTTACCTCCAAATTTACATGCACAGATCCTCCATAAGAAGTGCTAGCCACTGTTTGCAGGGCAAAGCTTTTATAAATTAAAACAAATGCTCAACTTTGGGCTGAACATTCCCACCAACATGATGAGAATATACATAGCCACACACCTGTCATTATGTAAAAGGAACAGAAGTTCCCTTTGGAGAGAAGCTTTAAATAAATACTGGCATTCGGTCATACTGCTAGTATTACTACAGGCAAGTTACTACTTTTAACATTCCATAACCACAAGGGTGGACAAGGCTCTCTTCCACAACTAGAGAAAATTGAGGCAGTAATAAAGGTCAGAAGCACTAGCATTTACAGAAGATCCAGCAGAAGTTGACTCTGGAAGACTACTAAGAACATGTAATTTTTATGAAAGCTATCTTGGCACACTGCTAATTACGGTTACTGCTCCCTGTCACTGTTGGTAAAACCATTCCGTGACGGCGCACGGCACGGAAGCTCCGACACAGCGTTACACAGCGCTGTAACTCCTCAAATGCATTTTCGGAGTAACCCAGAAGGGCCTGCTGTGAGGGAGGAGACGCCCCGCCTGAACACCGCCCGCCCCAGGCCGGCCGGCCCACCCCGCAGCGGGGCTGCTGAAGGGGACCCGCCGTTACGAGGGAGCTGCACGCCACTACGACTGCTGTGCCAAGGTAACCAGGATGGGTACAGCCGCCGCCCCGCCGCCCCTTTCCCCTCAGCCCCCTCAGCCGGAAGTAAGCAGCCGGCGGCACGGACCTGGCACCGCCTTCAGCCGCCCCTTCTGGGCACGCGCCGCTCGCCCGCGCAGGCGCGGTGGGGGCGGGTGACGGGGCAGCGCCCGCGGCCCGCCGCGATGGTGTACATCTCCAACGGGGGGGGGGGGCAGGCTCGCGGCGGGCGGGGGCCAGCTGGGGGGCATCAGGCCTGCGCCGGGCGGAGCGCTGCCTCCGCGCACCCCCGCGGCCCGGAGGAGGCCGGGTCACTGGCCCGGGCGAGCAGCACGGCTTGCCCGCTGCCAGATCGAGCCCACAGCCAAATCGAGCCCACAGCCACGCGCTTCTTTGCGGCCTGGTTTTGAGCCTTACGTGCTCCTAAACAGTTTTTAAGGACTTTGAAAAGTCGAAGCGTGTTCTGCGTATGTTGGGAGGGTGACAAAGGGGCAGCTTAACCGCACACAGGGAAGCAGAGACCGTGCTGGTGGTTTTTTTGTAGGTGCCCCTGGCCATAGTGTCAGTTTGGTGGTGGTGATCCAATTATTTCACATACTTGGCCAACACCTTGTAGGCAATGACACTTGCTACCATTGCCCATGAAGTGTAGTTTCTCCACCCTGTTTGCAGATTCTAGACTCAGCAGGTATGTTTTTGTGTAATGTACTGTACAGCATCACATGGTAAACATCGCTGGATGTTTTGTATCTTGGTATGTTACAGGACAAGTTTTGGATAACCAGAGTCGGGCTCCTTGGCGTTTGTCATCTATAACAGATTTCTTCTGGTCGATAGCAGATTTTGTGGTTCTGTTGTAAGTAGAAATTAATACTTTTGATAAGCTTTATTTCAGTGCTATTGGTAACACAACAATAAAAATGTTAGGTTTACTCTTCAGCGTTCCATATCTACTATCCCAAAAATGTACATGAATGTTTTACTATGACTACGTGGCTTTGGATACTAAGCACTGTAATATATTTAATAAAAAGTATATGAAAAGTGATGCTAACTTACTGGCAGTTCAAATGAGTTTTCTTACTTTTCTCCCGTTCTAATATTGCAAAAAGAAAAAGCATACACTTTTGTTAAACAGCTAGTTTCTAATGGCTGATCAAATAATTAAGATATTACTTGGAGAATTTCTACTGGTGACAATAGATTCTGGCTATCTAAAAATAATCACACAGCAGTAATCACAAATTTATGGCCCCAGATCAAAGCCAGTTAAACAAAATTAGGTTCTTTTGCTGTATTCAACAGTCCTTCGTTATTTCAGTTACAGGTTTATACTTTATGCATTTCTTGCACCTTATTTACCAGAAAAATAGATTTTCTAGTTTGAGCCTTACCACAATTTGGAAATACTTCAGATTTTAGCTTTGTATGTAGGAGAAAAGTTGCCAAGATTTATTAAACAATAATCTTGAGAAGATGTCCCTGCTCACTTGCGGGGTGGTTGGACTAGATGACATCTAAAGGTCCCTTCCAACCCAAAGCATTCTATGATTCTAAGATACACTGTTCATTCCTGAACACTACTTCGTGTTTTTCAGGCCATTTCTTACCTTGCAATCCTAAGATTCAGAAATTATATCTAGCAATCACTTCACCTAACTCCTGTTTTTACTTTTCAGTTTCCAGAGCATTATTCAACCAGATTTGAGAAGAGGTGGCTACACATCTTCCTCCTATTCAGGATACAATGATGGAAGAGGGTATTTTTTCATATTGACACTAGTTCTCTTTTTTTTTTTTTCCTATCTTAGCAAAATGACATAATGTATTCAGATTACAGTTGTGATTTGCATTAAATTGGGTCACGTAAGACAACTAAATGTTGTGGTATTTTGTTGGAAACTCCTTGATAACAGTACATGGCTTTGGATAGCTGCAATAACAGGGTAGTCTAACTGAAACAGTTTTTCAAACCTGTGTAATAGACAATATGCATCTTGTTGAAATTATTTTGTTAGATTTGCTTATCCTCATTTGATTTACATTAAAGCAGTCATTTCATAAATTAGATTACCTACAGATAAAGCGAAACACTTTGTTATAGGGATATCACTTCTATAAACACTATAGTTACTGTGTTTCTCTGTTCTTAGTGGTTTGCCTAACTTTTTTGTAGGACTCTGTAAAAGCTCTGTTAGCTGTAGCTTTCTGTTGCGAGACAGACTGAATCAGAACAGTTTGCATAAGAGAATTTTCATGAAAGTAGAGTTGGGGTTTTTTTAACAGCTTTTTACATGAAAGCCAAAAAACTTTTCCAGAGGTTCTAACTTCCTAATTAATATCATTTAGAGACAGTGTTATCTTTCTAGTTGAATAATTTAATGCCAACTGAATTGGTGGTGTTTTCCCTGCTTTCTTGTCAGGCCTCCAGCACACCCTCGCCGCAGGATGGGTCGAATAAATCACTGGGGGGGAGGCCCCAGTCCACCACCAATGGCTGGAGGTGGATGAGGAAGGTAATTCTGAATCTGCTCTATCCTGTTTTGAACTTTTTTTTTTTTTTAAAAACAGTGATAATGGAGTGTTTTGTCCTCCTTACCAAAACAGGAAGAGAATCAAAGTAGTTGGATACTTTAAGTAAAGGGGGGGAAAAAGGGAAGGGGGTCATTAAAAGGTTTTGGCTCAGAAATGGTGAGTTTCTGCTTTTAATTGCATAGAAGTAGATACACAAAGTGCAGCAAAGACTTTTGAACATAGCTGATAAAAAAACTATTTAGAATTTTTCATCTTTTTTGGCTGCTAATTTAAAGTCCTGTCCAGATCAGTAGTGACTGAAACTTTGCATTTCTAATAGTTATTTTGTGACATGTGAGGGGTTTTTGTTTAAAGTACATACTTACCAAAAGCTGTTAAAAGACTATTAGTAAAAATTTTTTTTCTTTCCTGTTAAAGTAATACAGCTATGTAAATCTTGGATTCCAGTACAGGATAAAGATCAGAATTGCTTCAAAAAGGGGGGCAAAAACCATTTAAAAAAAAGCCCAGGTCTTTAAATTTCTTACAGCTGCCTGAACTTTAATTCTAACACTGAATGTATATATAGTATGGCTTAATTTACTTTAAAACCTAGGTAAACAATCCTTTTTTCTTAATCATTCCCCATTGGTACCATAACAAACTTTACAAAAAACCACACACACATGCAGGTGGTCAATACCTGTAAATCCTGTAGGAAAAAGTTCATATTCCAAGAAGTACATACACCAGTACTTCAGTTCCCTAGAAGTAGTATAATCTTCTTCCCATGATTTTTTTTTATTTGTTTTTTTTTCTTTTCAAGCAGACAGAAAGCCAGCAAAGGCTGTGGGGAGGGTTTTTGGGTGATAACGGCAAGGTGTAGATCTGCTCAGGAGTAGAAATTTGCGAAGCCTTTAGCATGTCCCATTTAGCTAAATTAAAAGCTATTTTATTTAAAAACTGTTACTTACATGATTTTATCTTGCAAAGGAAGGCCTTGTTGTCTTCAGGTGTACTGTAATTACTTTATCTTTCAGGTAAACACCTGCTGAAGAGGCAGGCAAAAGAGCATACACATTTGCGAGATGAAAGGGAAGAAGAGTTTAGTGGTGGACCAAATGAGTTTGAATGTTGGGAATGTGTATGTCTAACTGGAAACTGTTCTGTGGTACAAGCAGATTAATGAAGTTGTACTGGGAACTCCTTCAAGGATCCAGTGTAACTGAACCGCAGTTTTATTAAATACATGTTTGCTGTCTAAAGTCTTTGTATAGTTTCTGAACATTTTACTGTAGTCACAAAGTAATAAGTAAATTACATCTTGTCACATTTGGCTGACTTTCTCATCATTTTTAGAAAAAAATTGTCTGAAGTACAGTAAGTGTTCTTATGTTCAAATGAGGAAGAATACATATTTGTATTTGATACAGAAGATCCCTCAAGAGTCAAACTTAAAGCAGTGCTTCCTAGTAAGTTTTGTATTTACCCTATTTTCATCAGTACTAACATTTTGTACCTTGCTGTATTTTTATTATTGTAATGATACTCGAAAAACACTTCTAAAATGCAACTTAGAAATTACTTTGTTTACAATCCTTGCCTTTTACAAACTCCCTTCCTTAAGGCCCATAATGGGTTTTATAATGTGCATGTTTTATAAGTACCTCTTGAAACAACTTCCTTCTCAATTATAAACTTAATCAAATGTATAGGCCCGTTTGCTGTACAAATTTTGGTAAGACTTTTTTTTTCAATGAAATTAGGCTTTGTTTTTGTTACAGGAAGAAAAGGTAGCAAACTCAAATACAGAGTGCTAACACAGAAGAGTTACTTTAGTTAAAAGGTAGTTACCGTTTGAAATAATTTACCCCATTTCGGGATGGGGGTTTCTTATTGTTGGGTTTGGGTTTTTTTGTTCAATTGGAAAAGGCTGTGCCTATTTGAGAAAAGATTAGCTGCCAAGAATCCAGACTGAATTATCTTTTACAAGGTACCACAGCAAACTTTTTATTTAAACCTCTCTAATAGTTTCTTTAGCAGGAAATTATAACATCCAGCAATGCCCCTTAGTTAGCATAAGTATCTACTAGTTACCCAGCATTTGCCAGCTGGTTATGGCTAAACAGCCACCTCCGGTGGTTCCCACTCTTGCAGTACCCAGCACAGTTACTATCTCCCAAACTTACCGTGTAACAGCAGCCTTCTTCAGTCTAATGACCATACCTTCCTTAGCTCTGTTCAAGTGTGACATCTTCATAAAGGAGCTTCCCACCCACAGATCAGGTGTGTACAGGTAGCCACGTCATCATTCTCCACAGGTGTATCACACGTGCATCAGCTGTACTGTGCTGTTCTTACAGACAGGTTATCTTTAAGTCGTTCGGAGAACTGCACTACCCTTCCTCCAGCCTCGCACGCCGTTACAGCCCAGCTGACGGGGTTCGGCTGCCGCTCAGTCAGACCTCCCCGCAGCCGGGCGCGGCGGAGTTGCTCCCCAGGCTCCCGGCGTACCACCGCTCCCCCCTCAGCGCGGAGGCCGGGGCAGTCCCTGCCTTACCACACGCCGAGCCGAGGCGGCCCGGGGCGGGGGCCGGCACCGCCGAGGGGTTGGCCGGGCCGGCGGGCCCCTGCCCCTTGAGCCCCCCCGCGGCACCTGCCTGAGGGGGGGTGGTGCCGAGCGCGGGCCCGCCCGCTTCCGCCCCGCGCGAGCGGCGGGCTGGGCGCCGCGCGGCCGTCGCCAGAGCGCTTCCGTCTGGCGGCCGGGCGCCGCCGTCCCGCGGGGAGCATGACCCAGGCGGAGAAGGGCGAGGCGGAGAACGGGAAGGACAAGGAGCGCGACCGGGAGCGCGAGCAGCGCGGCGTCAAGCGGCCCATCGTCCCTGCCGCCGTGCCCGAGTCCCTGCAGGAGGTGAGGCCCGGCCCGGCCGCCCGGGGAGCGGTGAGGCGTAGGGCCGCGGCGGCGGCGACTCCTCGGGGCGGCGCTCCCTTCCCGCTGGCCGAGCGACTGCGCTGGGGCGGGTCGGGCTGGGGTTCGGCCTTTTAAAGGCCTGGGCGTGGGGAAAGGCCGGGGCGCTCCAGGTGGGCCGGGGCGCCCGCTTACTCCTGGTCCGTTGTGGTGCTTTCAGCAAATACAGAGCAATTTCATCGTGGTGATACACCCTGGCTCGACGACTCTGCGGCTCGGGAGAGCCACGGACACGCTGCCCGTGGGCATTCCCCATGTCATCGCGCGGCGGCACAAGCAGCAGGGACAGGCGGCCTACCGAGACAGCTGGCTCCTGAGGGACGGCCTCAATGTAAGCCGGGCCCGCGCCGCTGGCGTGGCCTCCGAACTCACTAAACCGGGTGTTTTAATTGCAGATTTCCACTGCATTTTTCAGTCCTGTAATGGGCATCCTCCCCTCATGTGTTACGTTATTCCAGAGCGGAACACGTCTCAAGGCAAACTTTTTTTCATTTTTTTTCCCAGTGTTGGCCTTTGATTTGTTCACAATAAACTAAATCTAAGAAGTTGTTAGGTTGGGGGGTTGTACTCATCGATTTCTCTGCTCTGTGGTCTGATATCACACAGTACTTCTGTTTATAGAGTGACAGCTGTAGAACTAGGATTGGACTGCTCCATTTCTAAATGCATTGGTTACAAGTTGGCTTATAACTTGGATAAGGTAGCCTGTAATTTTAGTCTAACCTGTTCAAAAAATATATATAGTGTTCTTACTCATACTTTGAATCTGTACAAAAAAATCGTTAATCAAATTAATGTCTGTAATGTTAAACCTCACCTTTAAAAAACTGAGATCTATTTAAACATTTTTGCTCCTGCTTGGTATTTCTGTAGTTAAATAGATAATGTCCTGAGCTCATTGTTCTGGAGATGAAGTCCAGCAGCCATTACAATCAGTTAAAAGATTCAGGTTGACTTAGACAAATAGGTGTTGGGAACTCTAATATAAAAAAAGTTTTTTTAAAAATAAGCATATATTCATTGTGCAATGTACAAACCTTCTGTCCTTTCTACAGTCAGCTACAGTAATGATTTCATTGTTCAGTGATAGCTTCAGTATCACCAGCTTAAAGACATGTAGTTAGAAAGTAAGTATTTATGTTGCATATTTTTGGGTTTTGTTTAGAAACCTGAAAGTACTGAGCAGAGACAAAATGGCCTTAAAATGGTGGACCAAGCAATATGGTCCAAAAAGATGTCAAATGGTGCAAGGCGTATACCAGTGTCGCCTGATCAGGTAACTCATTCTTAAGATTTTATTAAACTGTTCATTCATACAGTCATTTGCTGTGATGCTCTATTTTAGTGGAGCAGAACAGATACCCTTTATAGAGCAAATATGGCTAGTGCTATTGTGTGACCTAACTCTGAAGATCTGAGGAAATGAAGATTTGAAATGGTTCTTGAAGGGGTGGGGGTGTCTTTTTTTTTTTTTTTTTATGCATAAAAAGTGGTAAAATATTTATCAACAGCAATTATTTTGATTGCATTTCAGGCCAGGTCATACAACAGACAGATGCGGCCAGCTATTTTAGATCACAGCTCTGGGGCCAAGTGGACAAACACATCAAATCACCCTGAATTTTTGGTAGGAGAAGAGGTAAGATTCAGTTTCCTGCTGAAGTGAGGCTTAGTATTATGTTTTAATGCAGCTGGGTAATCAGTAGCAGTTTGCTCAATATTAGTATGTGTTGAAAGGCGTATAAATTTAGGCAGGCAATACGTGAGAAGCGTTGCTATGGATTAACTGAATGTTAATTGTCATTCAGCAAGACCAGACAGTTTCCCCCATTTACCTAGCAAGTAACCTTGATCCTTTGCTGCTATAAATCAGTGTTTCTGCAGGGACTAGGTGAGAGCTTCGCCCATGTGGAATAACTCAGAGAAAAGGCAAGAAACTGATAAAAGGATCAGTACATGGAATCACCACTGAGTAATTAGGTATTCACAAGCTTCAGAGAGTTCTTAAATTATTTTAGTTACTACTTTCAAGATAATGGAAAAATACACTGTTATGTTCGCAGTAGGTGTCCATGGATGTCAAAATCCAAACAATTTAAACCATGTCTTTAATGTCTTTTTAATTTTAATGCCTTATAATCAAGCCCCGTTAAAAAGAAATCTACTGTATTGGTATGTATTGGTGTCACATCAGTCCGAGTGCTGCTGTATGTATGCCTAGTATCTGCTTCTGAAATATTTTTCTAGTATTTGTTACTAATCATTTGGGAAAAACAATGCATTGTGTCTTATTTTCAGGCACTGTATATCAATCCACTAGATTCATATAATATACATTGGCCTATCAGAAGAGGGCAGTTGAATCTCCACACAGGACCTGGTGGCTCTCTCACTGCAGTATTAGCAGACCTTGAAGTTATATGGTCACATGCAATACAAAAATATCTGGAAATACCACTGAAAGACTTAAAGGTGAGCTGTGAACACGTTAACGTGGGCTGTGAACACATTAACATGGGCTGTATCCACTTCCATAAACGTTACTATAACAGAGAAGCAACCTGCTGTTATTGTTAGCCTCTTACTGGTGGTTTTCGTAATAAATTCTTCTGCTGGTGAGCGTGGTTCCTAAGACTTAATTTGGAATTCTGTGCATATCTTCAAGACAAAAATTGTTAATAGAACTTCTACCAAGGAGGTATGAAAATCCCGTGACAGAAATTTCAGTCTTAGTCTGTTTGGGATTTTTTTTTATTGTGTAAAAAGGAGGCAGCTGAGGAATGGATGCCTAATAGTTTCATAATTTCTCCTTGCCGAGTAGGTGGTTTTCTCATACCTGATACACTTTTAAACTTTTTAGTGACCTATAAAGCCGTAACTTGGTACTTTGAACTCATTCTTTAAATTATTAAAATCCTTCCCCCTTTCCATAATTTTGCTTCTTTTAATAACTGGTCTATTATGCTTTCTTCCTTAGCATCAGGTATTCAAGAATGTAAAGAGAAACTTAATTTGAGAGCTGGCTTTAATTTACTGTTCTTACCTTCAGTACTACAGATGCATTTTACTAATTCCAGACATCTATAATAAACAACATGTGAAAGAACTGGTAAATATGATCCTCATGAAGATGGGCTTCTCAGGTAAAACCATACACAAGCAAGCACTTAACGATGAGTAGTGTAAAGATTTTATTTATTTTTTTTTACCTTTAAGGCACAGTTTTGCACATCAATCCCAGTTTGGCTGGGACTAGTATCTTTCATCTTTTGCTATTCCCATAACTGTTGTCTCTTTTAATGAGGCAAAATGGTTGGCTAGCATTGAAACAAGTTTCTTGGTTTGCTATGAGGTATTCCAACCATGGGCTTCTCACTTCAGCTGAGATAAAAATAGCAACAGTATGATCTCTCCAGTATTTCTAAAATGCACAATGTTAACTCCACAGAGTATTGAGATTCTTAGACTTCAAAACAAATGTGTGTGATGTAAGATGCTGCCGCTGTCCTCTCTACAGGATGACATAATAGGAGGTTTCAGAATTGCTTAAGTGCATATGCTAAATATAGAAGAGCAATACAATTTTTAAAAAACAACCAAGTAATTGTTACCTGCTTCTGCGTATTTATTTTTAGACTGGAAGGCCCTCTGATGAAAAAAAGTAATGCAGTCTCTGTTCAGTTAAACTGCTGGAAGTTTCTGGCCAGTCTTCTGGAAAGAACTGCTGTACTCTTAGCCATCTCTCTCTGATCTCACATTTAGAGAGCAAGTCCTTATGGAAGGCACAGTGACCCAAGCACATGGAGCATACTTAATTGGAAATAATCGTAGTAATGTACCTTTGGTGCTGCAAAGTCTTTTTTTTTTTGTATTAGGTATGCGAGGAAAGAGGCTTAAAAAGTGGGAAAAAATAAGTTAAATGGTAGACTAGTCAAACAATAAGTTAATTGTAGCTGTTGGAGGTTAATACTCCTTCCCATCTGAAAGAATTAAGTAGATGGTAAATAAATACTGCAAAGAGAGAGACTGATCTCATGAGATCTAAATTTTGTTCACATGTATATACAGATTTGATCTGTCTCATTGTGTTAAAATGAACAAGCCATATTGGCTGTTAGTTTAGATTTTGATCAGAGTGGTCCTAAATCATACTTTGATTCCTCCTCAGTTTTTACACAGAAGTGATATGAACAGTACCTACTATGTAAAAATGTACTGGCACTAGAATAGAAGAATTTGTGGTTGAAATGCGTTAGCTTCAGAGGAACAGGAAGAACGCTAAGAAAAAAATACAAAGCATCATATTCATCATTTCATACACAAAAGTGAAAATCAGAAAGTATCGTTAATAGCTCTTCAGAGTGCTATTTCCTAAATAATAATTTGGTGAAGAGCATAACTAAGTTATCTTAATCTATTTAAAAACATTTGCCTCTAGAACACGAATTCTACTTAGTTTTGTCTATAAAGCACAGTTCAGTTGAGCTGTTCTTTTCCTTCGTTGGCTCGAAGGATAGATGGAAGCCTCCAGTACTTCTCGGGTTTAAGTATGGGCTCGTGATACACATGCAAAGGTACTCTTTTACAGGGTTAAAGGTGGATTGAAAGGAAAGCAGACAGTGAAATTGGATCTTGTTTTATAACTATTTAAAGAACATATCTAAAATGCTAATGGTATCATTGTACTTGATTAAAACCAGAAAAAAATTAAGAAAATGCATCATATGCATCTGATAACCAAGACCCTGCCATACTGGTGATGAAAACAAGTCAAGTCTGGGGGCAGTACCTTTAAACTTGAAAAAAAATAAGACTGTTTGTTTGAATATAGGCATCCACCCCACTCCTAGGTTTTCTCAGGACTTTAAGGGCCTACCCAACAAAAAAAATATCTGTAAGTCCTTCCCACCCCATCTTTACTAAATATACAGACTTTCAGTGCAGAGTCAGGCTATTAGTTGATTTTAAAAGACATTAAGATATCCTTTACATGTCAGCAATGTGGATTTGGAGCTTGACATAAATGGGATATAACTTTTTCTCTTATTGCTAGGAATTGTTGTACACCAGGAATCTGTCTGTGCTACTTTTGGAAGTGGTTTAAGCAGTGCATGTATAGTAGATGTGGGTGATCAGAAGACAAGCGTTTGCTGTGTAGAAGATGGTGTTTCCCATCGCAACACCAGGTACGTTCCAATATGCAGACTTACTGTAAGCATATACACTTACTTGTCTACCAAAGACTTGACTTTAAAAACAAAACTTTTTTTTTTTTTTACAAATACAAGGGTTTTTTTACTGTGAGCTGCGTGACAAGGTCATCATGTTACAGTATGAACCTTAAAGAATTGTGACATCTTTAAAAGAAGAAAACAGGCAGAACTGATACCGTGCTCTGCAAACTATGTGGAGGTCATGAGCACAGTGTGTCTGAAATGTTGCTTGTATTCCTATGTGTGCTACTGTAAAAGGCCAATATTTCAGCAAATGAATAAAATAATCTATCTTCTCTGTGCTTCAGGCTGTGCCTTGCATATGGAGGATCTGACGTGTCAAGGTGCTTTTATTGGCTTATGCAACGAGCAGGATTCCCATATAGAGACTGTCAGTTAACTAATAAGTTGGATTGCCTGCTGCTTCAGCACTTAAAGGAGACATTTTGTCATCTAGACCAGGTGGGAAGGGAAAATGGTATATTTTCCAAGTAATTCTTTTTTCTTTACAGAATGATACTCTGGGGAACCCTTCTGTCAGTCTACAGCTGCTTGTAAATGGAGTAAATGCAGTATTTTACTCAGTAGAGTACTGGCAAAAGCTGGAGAAGCTTGAGACTTGAAGTGTTTGTAACTTGGTTTGTTTTTCTTCTACTTGAAAGAATCCCAACTCTTAGAAAGATAGTTTCTTTGTTCTCATTACTGAAGGAAGGTGATAGTAGCTGCATATTTGCTACTTCTCAACTTCTTTTCTAAGATCTGCCAGCAGCTCTCTTCTTTCTACACAAACCCTCCTTTTAGAGGCTTAGGCATGTAGAAAGCTGTTTTGGCATATGGTGCTATAAGGAAAAGTCTTGAAAAAGAGTTCAAGAATAGGTAAATGAAATTCGCAGTATGAAGTATGTTACTTCTTGTTGTTTCCTACAGTTTAAATAGATTATGCAGCTTGATAGAGAGATATAAAAGATTCAATTTTTTTACACTGTTTTGACCTTAGGATATTTCTGGATTGCAAGACCATGAGTTCCAGATTCGTCATCCAGATTCTCCAGCTTTATTGTACCAGTTCCGATTAGGAGATGAAAAATTACAGGTGGGGTTTTTGGTTTTGGTTTTTTTTTTTTTTTTTAAATTGCAATAATTATATTCAGCATTCAGGCTCAGGGCCTCACTTTGTATTGGTCCAGTGCTAATAAACCCACATGATTTATGGATTGGTTTTAATATATGCTTGTTGATAGTTACAAAATTAATTCCTATATGTATGTATGGGCCTAATGCAGCACTAATGGATGCACAAGACTTCCTAACTTGCTTTAGCCAAAAAGGCTAAATTTTGCAAGTTTTTCTCCTCACCATTACATTTTCTAATTTTGTAACAAACGGTATTTGAATACTTATTTATCCTACAACACCAGAATCTGTAAAGAAACCTATATATATGTACAGTTGTATGTTTGGGGAGTTTTCTAATTATACAAAGCTGAAGACCGTTTAGCCTTTTACAAAACTATTTGAAAAAATGTGTATTTAATTTCCGATTGTGAGAAAAATAGAACAAGCTTTTTCTTTTTTTTTATAGTAAATACAAAAAAATCCCACCCAAAGCCTGTGTAGTAAAACCATGCTAAATCTCCCATTCTTCAGGCCCCAATGGCTCTATTTTATCCAGCAACTTTTGGAATTGTTGGACAAAAAATGACAACTTTGCAACACAGGTCACAAGGTGACCCTGAGGATCCTCATGATGAACATTATCTGCTAGCCACACAAAGTAAGCAGGAGCAGGTGTGTGAATGCTCATTTTGTTTTTCATTAAGTGTTATTTAATTGGGGAATAAAATCAGGACTCATCAGCTCATCTCAGAAACCACGCTTTGTTATCTGGGCCAGAAGCATTAAAAAGTACATTTAGAGTAAGGAATTATGGATGTCTAGACAAGTCCTTAATTAAAACCATTTATTTTCAGAGTTTAAGAGGGCTTCGTATTACAGCATTGATACAGTTGATGGAGTTCAAAATAAAACCCGTACTTTGAAAATGAGAATTAAAATGAAGTAATACGATGCTTAACCTTTCTGTGCAAAAAGGTGACAAGAAGTACAGTGGTGTTGATTAAGCCTGTGTATTTTTCTGTAACCTGCTGAAGATCTTTTTGCATTTTTCATAGTTCAACCTGTTTTCTCATTTCTAAGTCTGCAAAAGCTACAGCTGATAGAAAATCTATGTCGAAGCCTGGTGCTTTCGAAGGAGACTTGAGAGGCCAAGCCTCAGACATTTCAGAGAGGCTCTACGCACAAGAAGTGGAACTGGGATCTTCCCAGAGTGATTGTATGATATCTGGAAATGACTCAGAAGAACCTTTAACTGCACCCATGTCCAGGAAAACAGCTATTTCTCAGTTTGAAGGCAAAGCCTTAGGCCTTGACAAAGCCATTCTTCATAGTATTGACTGCTGTGGTAAGAAATACATTTGTACAATTCTGTAAAATATGCATGTCAGTCAGTTTGGATTTATGGTAACTCCGATATTTTACCAAAGTAACATTTATGTCCCTAAGTTTTTTGTGATCTAACACTGTTCCTTATACTTGCATCTTTGTTGAGGTTTCTTGTGCTGGATGTTTTGTATCTCCAAGGAACGCAAAAAGAATTTTAAAAGCAAACACTTACTGGTTTCTATCTGGTTTGACTTGCACTAAATTCTTCATAATACAAATACAGGCTGTATTAACTTCAAAAAACCAGATTATTTCTATATATCCATTCATTCCAGCATCTGATGATACAAAAAAGAAGATGTACAGTTCCATCTTAGTAGTGGGAGGAGGTCTTATGTTTCATAAAGCTCAAGAGTTTCTTCAACACCGAATTCTCAACAAAATGCCACCTTCTTTTAGAAGAGTTGTTGAAAATGTTGAAGTCATCACAAGACCTAAGGTATACTGCTAACTGATAGCTAAATTGTTAATAAACTATGATTGGTTGAAATCTTCAAAAGATGAAAAAAATACATATTCTTTCAAAACCACAGCTTAGTTGCATGTCTGAGAAGATTTAGTGTTTGTTAGCTAAAGGCCATATTCTTGAAGAAGCAGTTAGTACTGGCCCATGAAGTTAACCTGTTTGTTCAGCAAGAAATTGTGTTAGGGGGTTTTTTACTATTACAGTAAAAGAAAGTATGGCATTAAAAGAGAAATTTTCATTTGGCATTAGCCAGGCAAAATTTGTAAAAACAAAACTTGAGTATTTTTCAGAGCCTCCATTGCTGAAGGCAGGGTTTCCATGACATGCCTAGAAGGCATCTTAAAAAAGTGACCTTAAATGCTCTTTCCATATTTTTATCACACTATTTTTCCTGAATAATTTTGAGGAACTTTTTTTCTCATCCCCGAGATTCAAAGTGGTGAATACTGTTGGAAAAATTAGTATGAAAGTTTCGAGAACTATGCAAATTTACACGAGTGATTGTGTACAATCTGTGTTTCAAATTTAGGATATGGATCCCCGCTTAATAGCATGGAAAGGAGGTGCAGTTTTGGCCTGTCTTGATACAACTCAGGAACTATGGATATATCAGCGAGAATGGCAGCGTTTTGGTGTCAGAATGTTACGAGAGCGAGCTGCATTTGTATGGTAATGGTTATGTTTACAGTGGAACTTGATTAACTGAGGATTCCTTTCCCCAAACACCCCCTTTTTCCAGCGCAGATGTATTGATCTTCTGCTGAGAAGATATTTTTGTATTTTATTAAAACTAACGTCAACTGAGATTTTTCCAAAAGTAGTGGAAAAGTCTTCAGCATTACTATGCTTCATCTTTTGAATTGTATGCATTGACTTCTGTGTACAGAGTATCACAGTCATCTCCAAATGCACTACATTTATATTATGTAGATACGTATATTAAGATTGCACTGTGTGGGAATCAGGTGTAAAATTGATGTGGCAGATGTTAACAGATGTACACAGAAGCAGTAGCTGAAGAGTGCAGGCAGTGGGTTTAATGCCTTATTCTGGTTCATACTCTAATGTTACCAGGATATAAAATTGTCATGTAAGTGACCATCATGGAGAAAGTGAAATGGAGAAGCCCAACTACAGTTGCTGTTGGTATTTTGCTCATATAATAAATTACATTACTTGGTGGAAAGGCTTAAGAATTTGGAAGTGGAGTATTTTTTCTTGCCTCTTCTCATCGTCAAAAGCTCTTGTAGCTTTTCATTATCCATGGTAGTTATCCACTCTTTTCCCTATTTAAGAAATCTAATATAATACACTCAAAAGAACTAGATGCATTTTTATACAGGCAGCACTGACCTCAGTCCTGTGGTACAGGCACACGGGCTTTTTCTCCCAACCAATAATCCTTAGTTACAGAAGTGCTGTTTGTTGGGGTTTTCTGTAATGAAGGCTCCTGCCATCCTCAGATCACACCTCAAATCCGTATCTGCAATTATAATCCAGATTAAAACTATTAAAACACATTAAAAAACCCTTAAAACATTACAGTAAACATCAAAGATCAATGAATGTGGTTTCTAGAAAGCACACAAGAAAGAACTGACTTCCTTTTAATCTGCTTTCATTAAAGTTCTAGAGAGAAAGGATATTGCTACCTAAATTATGCTGTAATTTTATCTGAAAGTAGTTTACTGTAGGCTGTGATTACATGCTTGTATTTTATTTAAGACTAGGACCTTTGGGCTCTTTTTTATTGAAGATACATACAATACTTCAGATTTTACTTTGGCAAGATTAAATGTCATTGCTGGGTTTGGTTTTTGGGGGAGAAGGGAGCATTCCCTTCCAGAAAACAGTCTGGAATTCTTGCTGTAGAAGAAATGGGGTTTTTTTAAATCGCATGATTGTGATACAGAAGAGAAAGTACATATATACAAAGATCCTGTTTAGATTTGTTGATACACAAATGGTCCTCCACAGCAAACATTTCACAACTTCACATCAGTGGGTGCTGACACTTGGACACCCTGAAGGGTGAGGTAAATTACTCCACTTTAAAAGCTACGTTATTCTTACAGCAGCGTATCAGACATGCTGTAAATGCACACTGTGACTCAACCAAGTAACAGAATCGGCAAACTGGCCTTTAAGTCATGCTGGAAAACCTGTGCTGCTTAACTGCACCTGAGGCTCCTATCAGCGAACTTCACAAACTCTACACAGAGGACAGCAGTACTTCTAAATTACTCAATGGACTGTGTTCTGGTATTTACACAACAAATTACTTCTGACTGAGTTTTACTTGAGCACAAATTTCTTGCCCTCTCATTTCTTACTATGGAAGTCATGTCTTAGTTTGTCACAATGTAGAAATGTTTTGTTCAGGATTTATTTCAAATAAGTAAGCTTATATTAAGTATGCCCCAGCAGCTACAGTGCCCGACTGTTTGCTCAGCTATTGATGCTTTTGTCCTCCGTTTTGTAAGACTAGAGCTCAATATCCAGGCACCTGTTAATTTCCTGTTTCTTGCCATGCACCTCATTGCATGAAACAGAGAGGTCTCTGCAAAAGTTCTCAATGTCCTTCATGAGACAGTATTTTGGACAGAAGTTCAAAGCCCTTGGTAAAGTGTCTTGTGAACTCACCTCATGGAAAGAAACAACTATATATTTTTGTGCAGAGGAGTGCTTTGTCATGTCACTGCAGAAGAGGTTAACTGCAAGAGTGAATGTATTTGCCATGTTACTATGGTTACTCATGCTTCACGTGCACCAGTGGTAGGGTTTGAACTGAGGAAAATCACCATATTTGCTGCTGCTTTTTTGCAGCAAGCCATTGTACAGGACCTTTTTCAGCAATTCTCCTTTTCTCCCACGTCTAGAGTAACATCAGTCTGGAAGCCCTCATGCAGGAGTTCAGCAAAAAAGTATTATTGTATAAAAGTACAAAAAGCAAAAATACTGAATAGAAAAACTAGATCCCATCTTCATGATGAAATACATCCAACTTTACAACTTCTCTGCACTTCATCTCTCCAAGAATGTTGAAAATAATTGAGCAAAACAGTGTTCAGTAGCTAGAAGAGTTTAAGGTCTACTACACCAAGGGAGCAGCTTTGCATTACAGACTGATGAGAAGAGGGTAGCAGAGCCGTGGTACTTAATCTGTTAGTCATTCTGCAAAACTAATGCTGTAAAGAAAAGTGCTAAGCAAATCAAACAGCAAAGAGCTCACATTACCCCAGTTAATGTTTGCTAAAGAAGAAAGGGCAAACCAAAAATTGTCCACACTAAAATTCACTGGTTTTACAAGTGTTTTGGAGATTAAATATTTACTCTCCATTTAGGAAAAACAAACAATGGAAGGAAAAAGACTAAGCCTACATTAGCTGGTAGTGTGGTGGAATGGCAGAGACCACAAAGCAAAACAACTGGGGCCAAGGAACATGCTTCTGTACTAAGTATTTCAGGGGAGTTACTGCAGCCTAGTCCTAGTCCAGTCCTGTGGCCTGCATGCCCAATAGTGGCTGGACCGTGTTATATTCATTAGGGCACATCTTCCAGTTTAATTTAATCTGAGAGAATCAAAGCTGCACTCCTCAACCACCCTGCAATGCAAACCAAACTGCAGTGAGGCTAGTGGTTCCCTTCAAAAGAGCAATACTGATTCAAACTAAAACATTAACATAGACACATCTGGAGTTTACTAAAAAACCTTGAGAGCGTTTCTCTTACAATGATACCTAAAAGGTAGTCTCTTTCATGTGATCTTATCTAAAGGGATGCTTGCATCAAAACTCAAAGAAAGGGAATTAGAAATGCTGAAGTTCAAAAAAGTGAGAACTCTTACCTCTGTGATGACACAAGCTACTGCAGCAATACCACACACTATTGCAAGTAGAGCAGCAAGGAGAAAACACAAATCTTCCAACTGAATTGATTATGAGGCTCTCTAAAAGAGAAAGAACAATCACTTTGAAACAAGTCTTGCACAGCTGAAAAGCTGTCTTCAGTTAACGAATTATTGAAATGAGCATTTCCAGTGTCCGCACATGGAAGAGAAATTGTGCTAAAAGGTAATGCAAAAGCATTAATAATCACATGAGAACTACAGACCTGTTGACTAAGTTAATTTTCTTCTCTACTTTGAAAGAAACAAGCCATATCAGTCTGAATCTACTCCCTCAAGTTCCTCCCATGTTTCTGGGACATACCTCCTGCTGCAGCCTGGCATCTCATCATTTGTTCTCTCTTCCCTTTTGTTTAGAGCTTTACCATGAGCAATAGCCAGAAAATAACTAATTATTGAACTGCGGCATTACTGTATTAAGCATAAAACTTCAAAAAGAAGAAGAAGGGCAAAATTTGCCAAGACCAGTGTACATAAAGTCATCTAAGACCAACATTATCTGCTTTTTAATAGGATTTTGATGTTCAAATATCTGTCTACCAAAATGTCTATTTTCCCAGATTTTTGAAAACATACAGGGGAAAATCTGTTGAATATACACAATATATAATGCAACAGAAAACATTGAGCATCAGTTTCTGTTTAGTTTGCATTGAATATTGACTCAAGAATGATAAATACTCAACTAACCATTGGCTTTCATCTGCAAGCAGTTTGTTAGGTTTTCTGTAGGCCTAGGGTAGTCATATCCACACTTCGCAAAGCATGGAATTATCGGGTGGAGGTGGGCAGGAAGTAGAATAATTCCAATATACAGTTAAATGGGATTTCAGCACAGATTAATTCCTTTTGTGCATTTTACTTCTATACTATCGTTTGGGCTCCTGATAGGAGTACTGTGTTTCCTAAAACCATTACCAGATTTTCTTGAAAGATAGTTTCCTTACAACTGATACAAATAAGAAAAAATTAAGACAGACTTGTGAGATAAGTAAGGATCTAAGAAAATTTGGTGTAAACATATCAGGTATGTTTGCTTTAAGCTTTATAGCACAGGGACACTATGCAGAACAACATAGACTTATATTACCACCATGAGAAGAGGATTGATATCTACCAATTCATAAGTAAAAAAAAAATTCTAATAAGAAAAAAAGTGATATTCAGTGCTATGCTTGCATCTTGTTTGTTAGTCAGAATTAGTACAACTCTTCCCATCAATTAACTATATAAACCCAACTCTTTTCACTGAAAATAAATAAAAAATGTTACTTACCCCTATAAAAATATCAGTGCTCTCATCACTCCCTGGTATCCTCACAGAAATACTAGTTTCATTTATCTGATTGTGAAATGAAATTCCGAAGAAGAATGTGGGAAGGAGAAAGACATTTATCACAAATGGAGTCATTACTAAGTTAAATCACATTTAGTATCTAATTGCATTTCAAATTGCATTTAATAGGCTTTAACACTAGTTTATATTCTTAACATAAGAATTATACATAGTGCACATACTTATCTCTAAATCCTCTAGTCTAATAAAACAAACCAGGGTGAATATCTGAGTAGGAACTACAAGCAAGGTGCATTTCATGTTAGTTAAGCCTAATTACTATAGTTATTATATATTTTCTTACATTTTCACGTTCATTGATTAATCTCACACTGAATAAAATAATGTTGTTTAAAAACATTCTTAAAAATGAAGAATATAATTTAAAGTGAAATAACTTTGTAACAGTGGAGCAGAGCTCTTGTGAAAACAACCACAGTTCTTTTAGACCATCTCCTTAGTGTCTGCTGGCCAGCTTTGCTGCTTTGACTTCAGTGCAAGCATATGCCTCCTGCTGTGCTCATAGAGAAAGCGAACTTAGAGAACTATGCTTTCAATTTATTATGATTTTTAAAAAAATGACCTTTGTTCCCATGTTTTCTTCAAGAAGTACTTCATACTTTTCATGCTCATAATACGAAATATTCAAGCCCAAGACTGCTTGTTGTAAAATTCACTTCTAATTCTGTCTCTATTTTACAAACAGTTATATTCGGATTCCACAAACTTCCTGGAGGTTGAAAAGATTTCAGTTCAAAATTTTTAACAACTACATAAGCGATGAAACGGATTTCTGCTATAACAGTGCTTGTGAAAGGCACCACAAACCCTGCAGATGACACCTTATGACCTCACAGAGTCTTCGTGCTTTTGAAGGGGCAAGTCAGAAGTGTTGGTTACAACAGGGACACCCTGCAGTTGTTTGAATCCAGGCACTGTTGCTTGAAGATGTGTGAGGTAAAAATATCTAGTCCATTAAATGTGCAACAGATGTAGACACAGTAATACTTAGTATTAATGACACATCTGGATGCCCAAATCTGCAAGGAATTTTTTTAAAGTGTAGCAACCATAACTAGACTAAATTCATCATCTCAGAGAAAAAAACTTCACAACCCATATTCACAGCTTAAAATATGGCATTATTATCTAAATTAAACTGTAAGAGAATTCTCAAAATTCCCATTTTAAGGCCATATGTACGATATAGGGAAAGATCCAGAAGTAGGTCTTAGACCTTATTTGGTATTCCAGCAAAGATGATGCTGCAAAACGCTTTTGAAGAGTTATTTTTTCCCCCTTCAGTACGATGTCTATATATCTACATAGCACTTACCTATTTCAATACAACTTTTGCTATATTTCCTTACATTATCTTTACAGCCTGTGAATTTAAATGGATATTTAAAATTTTAGCAAATGCATGATCTGTGTGCATTTTCACTAAAGTCTATTAAAATATAGATAAATTAATCCCCAAGTACAATATTTTTTAGAAAGGACAATTCAAAATAGGAACTAACCTATGTAACTCCTGCTCCATGAACAGTGTTTTTTGTCTTATTTTCTATCACTGTCTCCTCAAACACAGGCATGCACTCACAAAAACACACTCCACTTACATAATCTTCATAGACAGCTGCCTAAAATGCAATAACGATGACTAGGCATTAAGTAAAAAAATCCCAGCGGTCTTTCTCGTGGCAACAAAAGCTTGTTTACCAGTGATTATCTTACTGCAGATTAAAACAAACCAAAGGAAAAGCATCCCATTATCAGGCTGCTCTGCATATTATCTCTCTGTCTCCCAACAATACAAGTCAAAACATGTTCTTTAAAGCACCTCTAAACTTACAGGCTGCCTTGCAATTTTAAAGAAATAATAATATTCCTGATTAATGTTTATTAAGAACTACATTGAATAACTGTCTAGCTAAAAGTGCAAATTCTCTTAAAATTGACAGCAGAAAAAATATTTTTTCCTTTGAAAAACAATATCCATTTCTCTGTTGCTAAAAGATGTGACAAGCAAACACAGGAAAAAAAAAAATAAAGCCAAACAACAAACCATTGCTAAAGAGCTGGCTGCATCTGAGTTCTCAGCCTTGATGAGCCACCCAACTGGAGCCACAGTAGCATCCATTTTCCTCCTAGTGCGTGAAGAATCGGTTTCCCTTGATGTCATCAAGACAGTGTAAGAAACCATTGATTTGCTTTTGATGCAGAATAGACAGGAGAAGAGAGGAAAGTGGATAATTTCCCCTTCTTATAACTTAGTGATTTAGCTTGTCCCCCACCACTACAGCTGCTAAGTATGAAATTCAGCAGAACGCAGGCCGCCAGACTCATGTCTGTCGATAAAAATTATACAATCTCTTCAGACTGAGTAGAATTGCTTTTTCTTCTCAAAACCATCTTCACTAAAAATCATTCATAGACTAAGCTGTGTGCCAAGACCTTTTTGTTTTCTTCCAGGCAATTTATATCTCAATGGTTCCCTGCACCCATGCGCCACGCCATCTCTCCCATAAGCAAATTTTCAAAGCACCACAAGGAAAAACCTAAAGCTTTTAGACTGAAAGTCAGTAAATAAATACAGAAAGAAATAACTTAGAATATGGAGAGAAACATACAGGTGACAGCACAATACAGAACCAGATGTGCACTCCCTGATATGCTTAACACCTTGGTCAACAGGAGACTAAATAGAAAAAATGGAATAATTTAAAATTTTTATCCTTTTGCTGCCTTCTCTGAAAGTTAGTAGTGCTGATGCAAAAAGCAGGGGACTACAGCAGGCAATGGCAAGTACCCATTTTTAATCATAACATTTTTTTCAACCTTAATCTATCCCTGTATTAGATGAAAAAGGGGCTGTTAATCAGCCTTACTTCCTAGAAGGTCTGGTCTTTTACATGTATTTCTCTCCTTTCACAAATACAGGTGTGGGATTGGGTTTTCCTGTGATCTTTAAGTTACAATATTGGGTCTGTGTACCAGGCAGATTGTACAATGACAAAACCTTAGCAGACAAAATTTAATGCCAAGTGGTTGAAAGTCATCTTAGCCTGACTTTTAAAATCTCTGTTTTTCCCACTTTTTTAAAAATGACAACAAATTAATGTTTTGGAGTAAATATATATATAGTTATATGTGTGTTTACAAGTAGGATTGACTCAACAAGATGGAAGCCTTGCTTGCATGCTGGTTCGGGAGATCCAAACAGGGCAGTTTTAGAAAATAGAAACTGAAAGGAATAACAGAGACTCTATTAGAAAAAAAAGTCAGTGTGCAGCATGACTGGAAATGGGTGATGACGGTACTGGAGAAAAGCAACAGAAGATGACTAAAAAGATTCAGATGATAACAATGGGACAAAGTGATAGCAAAAAATGAGTTGCTGGCTTCCTGAGCCAAGGGCAGAAGTGCCGGTCCTCGGAGTAGCCAAGGATAAGGCAGCATCACCGATTTGTAAAAACTGAAAACAAACCTGTGAAATAACGGACACCTGTAGGAGGAGCCCTTGCAATGAAACTCCTCCATTTCTTCATATGTAAAACTGGCACAAAATCCTGCCTGTGTCCAGTCAGATCCACCCCTGCTTAACTGCTGAAATTACTCTACTGCTTCATAAAACTTCTTTTTCAAGCCACGACCTCAACAAAGGAGAGGTCATTGGGAATCAGGAAGCAGAAACATAGAAGAACTGGGGGAAAACTCCTAGAGTCCCAAGCAGAACTAGAGTCCCAGGCAGACAACTCCTTCATGAGGGAATGGCTCTTTGAACGGCTGATTCTAATAACTATTTCTAACTGCCCTCACCATAATTACTGGACACTTTTAATTACATGGTTGTTAGACTGTATAATGAAACTAAAATAATTTAAACTTTTAAAGTGCTTTGAACATGAGAACTGATTTTTAATACTTCTTAATATGACTATTGTGCTACACTACATAAATTCACCTCAAACTTTTTTTCTTGCTGTCATCAAGATGCTACAAAAATACTCATAACTGAAAATCTCTGTAGTTCGCAAACATTTATTTAAAAGACATGGGAAAATGTCACACATAGAAAGAATGCATTGCACTTCTAGACTATTCACCATTTTCTCTCCAGTTAGATTTTATAGCCTTGATATGGGAAACATGGGATTAAAGTGTAAAAATTAAGATGTGTGGGGTTTTAAAAGACTCATATGAAATTTTATAGTTCACTTCTATGAAGAGTGAATTGCAGAATTTTCATCTTCATTTGAACAGGCAGACATCAACAGGCACAACTTGGTGGACTGAAGTCTGGCTTTCCAGCCTGAAGTTTTCCTTGCATACAATAAGAAAAGTTTCAATAAGAAGACTGTCTAGAAAAAAAGTGACATAATTCTTAATTACCATTTGCTTAATGGGAGAAGGGAAGAATAAACATGATTATCATGACTTTCAAAAGTGGCTTAATTTATTTTTTTTTGCTTGAGGTCACAATCTAAATTAATCTCTATAAAACATTCAATTCAAATTGAACTTCCACTTCTTCCACTAAACTTAAAAACACAGCAAGTGAGAAGCATTGGCTTTTATTTGAGTGCTTTCATTAAGGACTTACATATAACTGCTGCTTTGCACATTTAATCGGTAACAGAAGCTTGTGACACTTGGTGCTCTGTTAAACAGAACAGTAATATTTAAAAATAAATCATTTTCTTTCATAGTCAAGTTATTCACTTGAAGACACTTTATTGTAGAAGCTAGAGCAGAAATTAGTAGAAGTTGTATTAGCTGCAAGAAAAGAAAATGTAGCAAAACTGGAACAAGTTAAATTATAGAAAATTCCAAAGAGTCGCTAAGCCTAGTGTATCCATACAGATATTCTTCTCAAGAATTAGGACCACAGAATTTTAGCATGTGGACCCATCCTTTACTCTTTAGCGTTTTTGGTTATTTCCTGGTTTTCTATATTGTTTTGTTCCTGAGAAATGTGTACTTATTATAGTCCCAACAGGAAAAAGTGAATTATTTGCAGTGTGTCTAATAATTAACTTATTTCTATGGCAAAATGCAAATGGCAGTTATGCCCTTTCCACAGTAATTAATTTTTTCTTTTGTCTTTGAACTATAAGCTCAAGCATAGATGTTTCTGTGATTTTTTCCTAGTAAAATATTTCAAATTTCACTATAGAACATTTTGTCATCAACCTCTAAAAACCAGGTTAATAGAAAGTATGCACCACAGACAGCCCAAACGAGAAGATAAATCCGTAGGGAAGAAACTCTATAAGGAGACAAAGTTGTTTAATACTCTCCTCTTTCACAATTATTTCAAACCTTGATGCAGATTTTAAAAATTAAGCTGAAAAGACATTTTAGAAAATAAATCCTCTACTCATCACAGAATTAGAGTCCAGAGCCAATAGTTCATTTATTTGTGAACACAGTGTTAGAGTCAATATAAGTTAGTACCTCTGATGTTCCTGTAATTGATTTACCCAAGCAATTATGGTCATCCATGCAAACTTAAGAGCTCTGCTTTCCCAAACCGGTAACTTAAACACACTGTGACACAAACAATATCAATACAAAAATTTCACTAACCTTTGTGCTAATTAATGTATTTTTTATTGTCTTTCCAACCATTTTGATGTAGCATGAATCAACTGTAGTAATGCATACAGCAGAATCCATCCTGCTCTCCCACTTCTAACAGGAAAACAAAACACCGGTTGCCATAAGACCCTAATGGTCAGCTCCAGCAACTGGTGCTCAGGAGTCTGTTCCATGTGATGGTGAGAGTTGCACACAAGTATCCGTATATATACTCAGCCTGTGCTTTTAGGTCTTGCTTCAGCCACATTTTATGCTCAGAACTCATTGAAATTGAAGGAATCAACAAATTAACATTTTTTTTTTTCTGTAGGAAACAAAAAATAATTATTGATTCTTATTAGTGTTGTCAGAGTGCTTAAGAGCTCTAGCAAGGGACTAGGACTAGGACCTGCTCCAGCTGGTGCTATATAATCAGAGATCAAAACCCCACTATTCACTGAAAAGAAGTAGAACAGTTCTTAAATATGTATTTTATGTTTTTTTTAATATATTCTTATGTACACTGAAGGCAAATTTTCTATAGACTTTTTATTTGCTTACTGAATAAAAGCATTGAGGGTGTATGAAATTATTCAAACGCTGCAAAAACCCATCAGCTTGGCTTCAAGCATTCTTAATACCTAGAAAGATTAAAGACCCCTTACATCAACTACACATTTACTCACAGTTCCACAGGGAACAATTACTCTTTTCCATTAATGAATAATTATTTAGAAGTTCACGGTTTGGTGCCTAAGTATGAATAACCAGCCACCCAGAGACTGTCCATTATTTTCTGCTTATCTAAGAGCAGAACCATTAACAAGCAATTATCCCAGAAAATTATTAATCATCCTATACATTCAAGCAGAGCCATAAGGAAGGACTTTGGAAAATAATCAGCATCTACAAGCAATATCACAGATTCTGTAGCAGAGACTACTGTCATTACAAGATGTTTGGAGAAAGTTAAGTTCTCACAACAATTATCTTGATTAGTCTTCATTATATCACCGTTATTCTACCATGAGCATTCTGAATGGGAAGACAAGATACGCATTCATCCTCCAGCAGCCCAGCAGAGCAATGGCACTGACTCTTCACACAATACCGAAACCTGGCCATTTCCCAGGGAATTTTATGGGATCTTCTCCCCACCGCTGCCTTTTAGGCAGGATAGGATATATTGGAAGACACTTAGAGGGCAAAGCCAACGGAAAAGTCAGGTTTATGACAGTTACCAAGGCCCTGCAGGATTTTTAGTACTTTTGGCTACCCAGATGCCAGCTCAAAGTACAGACGAGGGCCGTCCGCCAGCGGCCGGTGAGGAGGAGCGGCAGCGGCACGCGCGGGCACCTGCTCGCGACGCGAGCGTTTCCCGCCGCTCCCCCCTTCCCCTCAAGCCGCGTTGCGGCTCCCAACGCTTCCACCTTGCAGCCGAGGTGGCAACGCTGACGGATCCGTTTGCTTTATGGGGGGGAAAAAAAAAAACAAAACGAAAAAAACCCAAACCCAAACCAAACCCAAACAAACCTGCCACAACCTTTTTTTACCCTATTTAAGGGCTGGGTGAAAAAGTTAAAGCGCTCCTGTGAAGGGACGAGGGGGTCGCTTCATCGCCCGTAACCGACTTATGCAAACCACGCCCGGAGGCCCGCGGGCGAAGCTCGGGGCCCCGTTTCGGGCTGGCGTGCGGGAGCGGCGAGGGAGCGGGGCGCCGAGCCGAGCCACCCGGGGACTCCAGCGGGATGGGCGAGGCGGTGGACTTCGGCCCGCTGCCCCTCTGCCAATTTCGAAACAGCACGAAGTCGCTCTGACTGAGAGACTCCACGGCTGCCAAAGGGTGCATTTCTGTGGGAAGTCCCACCCGCTTCCCTCCCCTGCCTCCCCCCCGGACCTGTCCCCCTGCCGGGCCCAGTCCTGAGAACGGGAACCCCGGCCGCGCCGCCGCGCAGCCCGCCCTCCTCCCCGCGACCCCGCCGGCGGCCCCAGCGCCTCACAGGGACCACCCCCGCCCCTGGGGCGCTGCGGCGGGGAGCGCGGCAGGGGCTACCCGTGCGGGGCGTGCCAGTGAGTGGGGCCGCAGCCGGTGGGCTGAGGAGGCTTTGAGGGGAGTTCGTGGGAGCTGGGAGGAGGACGGGAGAGGCGAGTGCGGGACAGGAGCGAGCGGTGGCTGCCAGCGCTCGGCAGCGCGGCCCCCTCTCCTCCGCCGCTGGGGGCAGTCCCTCACGCACGAGCGGATCCGAGTGAGGCACGGGCCTCCCCGGCCGGGAAGGAAAGAGGTGCAGCCCGTGGGCGCCCTGTCCTGCGGAGGGGACCGGGACAGGCCCGCGGTCGCCTTCCTTCTCGGGGCGGCCGGGTGGGAGCCTGATCCGGCCCCGGGCCTTCGTGAGAAGCAAGAGCCGTTGTAGGCTCCCCAGAGCAGGGTCGCAGGCTGCCCGCAGACCTGCAGGAGCTTGCAGCAGCCTGACGCCCTAGGCCGGCAGGTAACGTTTGTTCGTAAAGGAGGAAATGGTGGGGTAAGTAGGCTTGAACAGTTTCAGCCGTGAAACTTACCACAAGGTTTCTGTAAGTGAATGAACTTTTTTACTAGCAGAACTGAAGGGAAGGTTAGTCCAAACACTCCTAAGAGCAGATTCATTTCATACTGTGTATAGAAACTGCAGTGAGGAGGAAAAAAAAGCACGAGCTGCTTTTACCTGAGGAGCCGTTCTTCCTGCCTCTTAGGCCTGACAGGATTTGGCAGCGCAGTGCCATGAAGGGTAGGTGTCCAGCAAAGGTCCCGCTGCTCTGCTGCACCATGTATTGTCCATACTGTTGAACATCTCCAGGAGATGGTCATATTTTACAGAGAGGATATTATTGTTTTGGCCCTGGCAAAGTATGACAGGGAGTAAAGTTTCAGCCACAGTGATCATCTCTGTTTCAGAATGTTTAGAGGAACTGGGGTAGGATAGCGCTCATGCAGGAGGACCATGCATAGATGAGAGTGGGTATGGATCAATATGACAAAAATAATTGTGTATTGAAACTAGTGTTTTCATGCATTTAATCCAACTGTGTCTGTTGAATTTAAATTAGATGAGAATGTCTTGATTTTTGACCTCTGCACTTCAGAATTTAAAAGCACAGGAATTTGTGAATCATTTACACACTGATTCTTAAAGTCACTTGAATATTATGATCAGGACACTGTTGACTGATTTCACTCCCAACTCACTCTTTGCAAGACAAAAGTTCTCTCAAATGTTACTTCTGCCAGTCCTGTTCCATTTGATGTACAACAACAACAAAAAAGCAAAGGAAAACATGAAACAACATCTAACTATGAATCTGACAAATGTATGGTGGAGTAGATTCAAAATACTAGTTCAGTTACTTAAACATTCAATTTAGCTTTCTTGGCTGGTAATTCAGCCTTCCATCCACACAGTGGGTACCCTGTCTTGATACATATTTTTGATCACTTTTATTTCCAGTTTTATCAAAGAACAGGACAGCTCTGATTGGTTAGCAGTAATGATGCTCAGTAACTTTTTTAGATTAGCTACCTAATCCACTTACAGAACCGTTTCATTACTGTCCATTTTTCAATATATCCGCCCCATGCATGCAGGATGCCTACCCTCCTCTCTGTTGTGGACTGTGAGCCCTTTAAATCTAAGAGTTGAGGAGTAAGGCCCCTGGGCTGAATCCAAGCCCTTCTGCTTAGCTTTCTTACAGAGAAGGCAAACCAGTTGAGTCCTATGCCCTACGCAGCCTTTTGCATATCTTTTTCTCTCCTTTTTGTCTCTCTGTTCCTTTAAAAAAAAAAAAAAAAAGTTAAGTAACACATTCTTCAACTCTCACAGCTTCAATGTCCCTTAAAGAAGCCTGTTTTCAAATCTGACCCTAAATCAACATCTGTAGAGTTGCGATGGTAGGTACCCATGGATTACATCAGGGTTTATTTCTCATGCAAGCCTGATGCATCATTGTAACACATTTCTGAATGCAGTAAGGAGCCCCAAACACCTAACTTCACAACTGCACTGCCCACTTCTGGCTACCTGGTGTACAATTAGATATATTAAATTGTAGCGACAGAATTTTCCTGCTGAGTTGCTCCTGCTCTCCTCACTCTTTTAAGACCACTGTCCATAGGCCCTGCTCAATAGCAATACTACCTGTAAATACATACTTTTAAAAAATGAGCTCCAGAAATTGAAGCTCCAGTTCAATACAGTGAATATATTTTATGTTGCTGCCATATGCATTTCTGCAGGTCTGTTCACCGATTTCTGAGCAACATCTTACTACATGTTCATGAAGAGGTCATAATATATGAGAATCCACATAAAGACGTGCAGTAATATCCACTAAGGCCCAAAAGACAACTTTTTGTTGGTGGTAAGTACAGAGCATTCTAGTAGAATTTTGTTATATAAACCTCCCTATTTCTACATATTTTGTTTTAACATAGCCATTACAATATTTAATAGAGCTGACGATAAAACTATAGCTCCCTATTGGGTAAATTGGGTCAGCTTCTCCAGCACATCTCAGAGCCTCAGATGACTCCACCTATTAGGATAACAACTTGATTTTTTTCATGTGGAAAAAGCACATTTCTGCTGAAATACAGTTCTTTGGAATACTGCACAGATTGTAAATTCTCCCTGGCAAAAAAAAAAAAAAAAGCCAGATAAAACTAAGGGAAAGTTGAGCGCAGAGATGCATTAGGTTACTTTTTGACTGATAGTCTCCTGTTCAAAGAGTGACTCCTTCAAAATTCCACAAGACTGTCTTCTGTAGAAGAACTTGAACTGTGATAAACCCATGTATGGTCATAGAACTACATAGGTTATTTTATAGAGAAGTATCATCATGTTCTAATTTCAGGACTTTATGATCTCAGTCCTTGATACCAACCCCTTCAATACAAGGTTGAATTGTTCTATAAGTTTCAAAGCCTGCACATGCAAGCAGTTCTTAACAAGTCAGCTTTTAAAAGGGTCTACACTTCAGTATTAGGGTTCTGGCATAAGGCGAGACACAAATGCAGTCCTGTAACATCAGCACTGCCTTTGGAGTGTCACTTGAGATAGTATTTTTGGGAGCTTAGTAGCTGCTGTTTATGCCGTAGCAAGCTGTAGAACTACAGCCTCCAGCCCTACCAGAGTAAGTCAGTTCCTGGCTGAGCACAATTACAGGGATTCTGCAGAATCTACCCTCCTTACAGTACTGGTAGGTTGTAGGCTTAACAGCCAGCATTCTGGTTAGAAGGCACGGTAATATTTAATGGCATTATAGATCCCATGCCAAAATAAGACAGCCAGTACTTGTTCCAGAGTCTGTGAGCCCTACCTACCGGAATAATAAGTGTTGACCATCTGTAGGACTAAAACCTGAGGGTTTACTTCCTCAGGAGTAAGACTGGTCATCTCATGATGGTTAATCTCCACCAGAAAAAAAGAAACAACTCACATTATAGGGACAAAGTATCTTTCCTAGATTATCAGGGCCCAGGCCCATGTTCTACCAACCCTATCAGACATCTGCTGTTCCTGAAACAATGAAGTCCTGTGACCCACCAGTTCTGCAGGTTAAATATAAGTGCCTCAGAATTACAGCCCACTTCATCATAAACAAAACAAGTAAAAACATCGCTACCTTTGCATCCCCCTTTACTGCATCACAGGAAATTGCCAAACCTTCTTTCCAAGAAAGAATCCTTTAATATTCTCCACCTGTAAAAGACAACCCCCACCTTCAGCTGGGATAAATTTTGAATTAGCTATGTGAGAATCAGCTGTATGAACTCTAAGCTCAGAGGCATCCTTCTTTTTTTTTTTTTTTTTAAACACAGCAAACTATTCTCTGTGGTTGGTTGTTCATTTTCCAGAAGTTTGAGGGTTTGTGCAGCCTATTACAAGTTTTCCTAGAGAAGAGTAAGACGTATATGCTTATTCCCATCCTTTCCTCGAGAGGGAAAAAAAATAGTTTTGCATATGAGATCATACATCAAATTGTAAATAAATATAGTTGTATGTGGAAAACTTAGCAGGAGCCTGCACCTAATTTTGTTAGAGTTGAGCCTTAGGAGTTTGTGTGTGCTCTCACAAACTGTACATTGTAAAGTTTTACCTGAGAAAATTAATACAGTTCTGTTCCACCTTTCAGTAAGAAAAAGCTGATTATGTCATTGATTCATTAAGACATGTTTTCTTCTAGTGAAAAAACACAGATATTTTACATAAATATAGGGCTTATATTAAAAAATATTGGATAACTATGAAACTTGGATATATGAAAGTCAATGTTAACAAGAGAATTAATTTCTGAAAAATTAGATTTCACAAACAATACAGTATTCGATATATATACAGGAGGAAGCTTGCTTATCTCTTTTTGGGGGGGTGGGCAGTGCATTGCAGTATAACAGCCTCTGGATAGGTTGCTGTCTCTAGAATCCAAGGCAACTGCTTAGATAGAAGCTTTGGGCCAGGGAGGAATATTTTTTACAGACCAAGAGTGTCTATTTTCACTAATTGTTTATATCAAGGGAAATGGTTTCAAGGAGAGGGAGCAAGAGAAACACACTTCAGATGGGCCAGCACCATTGGTACCTATGACACTTACATGGGCTGTGAAAATGTTGCATTTATAGTCCCTGTTCCTGAACCTCTGCAACACAAAGCTAAACCTGTGTTGCTTGGAAGGCTCACAGGCTGTTCTGAAGGTAAAAAAATTGCCATTCCTACTGAGCCTAAGGATCTGGTGGTATTAGATTGTAACTGTCTTCAAAACATTCCTGCAGGAGCTGGTTTTATTAATAAGGTAGAAAGCCACAGATGAACAGATTTTGCCTTTGCCTGTATTAGGAGACATACCTCAAAACCCAGCAGTTTTTTGCCTTAGGGATAGCTGAAAATGAGTTTCACTGTTACTCTTGTGTTTTGTAGAGATGTCATCCTAGACTTGGTCTGGCAGAAGCTACAGTGGGCATCCTCATAATTTCCATTGTTGTGACTTGGCTGTGCAGTATCACTGACTGCCACAAACTTACAGAGAAGTTTATGGAATTTTTTTTCTTAAATTCTTACCTACTAGAGGCAGATGAAGAGAGATTACAACGTAAGCGAAGGTTTCCATTCTTTATGGTTTTGGCAAATACCTGAATATCTGCTTCATGTATCTATCTCAGGAACCAGAAGCAAATCAAAATCAGACTGTGTATAATACAGAATTACATATGCCACTTGACTGGTGCACAGACTGCATTAAAATAAGACAGCAAGTTTCAGAGTAAATGTTTATTGTTTTATTGGCATTGTTGTCAACCTTTCGGGTAGTGAGAATGGGTGGAGTATACCATTTTTAACTGAAAATTACTTACATTTTAGAGGTCATACATTATATTAATGCTTAAACCTTAATTAGCATTTTTGTTTGATTGTTTTTCTAGGGTAATACGCTGGATTTTTGTTAGAAATTCTGCAACAGTTGTACAAACAGTAAATATGTCATACTTAATAAAAGGACTTAAGAGTTGCAGTCCTGTGAATCAGATGCACAAAGAAAGAGGAACTGTGTTTAAAGCACACGTATTAAAGGGTATATTTGGCATCAATGAACAACAATTCAAAATTTCACGTACATCATCTCAACTTAGTTCTGAAAAGGCAAATTCTTATAATTATATCATTGTTGGAGCTGGATCAGCAGGGTGTGTATTAGCCAACAGGTTGACTGAAGACCCTCTCAGTACTGTACTACTTTTGGAAGCAGGTCCTAAAGATACACTTCTAGGTAGTAAAAGACTGATGTGGAAGATTCATATGCCTGCTGCATTAACTTACAACCTCTGTGATGACAAATATAACTGGTATTACCATACAACATCACAAAAGCACATGGATAACCGAATTATGTACTGGCCCCGTGGAAGAGTGTGGGGTGGCTCCTCTTCTCTCAATGCTATGGTATACATTCGTGGGCATGCAGAAGATTATAATCGATGGAGCAGGGAAGGGGCTATAGGATGGGACTATGAACATTGCTTGCCCTATTTTAAGAAGGCACAGACACATGAGCTGGGGCCAGATCAGTACAGAGGTGGAAATGGACCCCTGTATGTGTCAAGAGGGAAAACAAATCATCCTCTTCATCATGCATTCCTGGAGGCAACCCAACAAGCTGGGTATCCCTTCACAGATGATATGAATGGCTATCAGCAAGAAGGATTTGGCTGGATGGACATGACTATACACCAAGGTAAATCATTAAGGGGTTCTTAATTTGTATTTCTGAACCGCCAGTGATACTTCTGAAAGCATTTTGGAATGTAGACATATAATCTGCACTGAATGCCATTTGGTTGTTTAGATTGCTGAACAGCTATGGCACTCTGTATTTACAGCCTGTTCATTTCCCAGCAACTTGCTATCAGTCTAGGGTGTATTTTCTTGAAAATTACATTGGCATGCAAGTCTTGATTCATAGTTAAATTTGGGAAGGAGAGTAGATTTTCAGAATGTCATTGTGAAATTTGTTGTGTTAAAATCTTTAGTTATTATATCAAATCACATTTGCTTTGTACTGATTAATTCTATGAAGGCTTTCCCTCTGTAGACACCCTGATGATTATTGGCCAAAATCTTGAAGAATACTGAGCGTGACTATTCTGATGTTTAATGTAAATATACGTTGTAGGTCAAAGATGGAGCACAGCTAGTGCTTACCTTCACCCAGCCATATCACGCCCAAATTTGTCAGTCGGAGAGAAGACACTTGTAACAAAAATCTTGTTTCAAGGAACAAAATCCATTGGCGTTGAGTATGTGAAAAATGGGCAAAGGAAAAAGGTAAGAGGTTTTTATTTTCCAGTATGAAAGGTATGAGTCAAAGCACAATTAAATTTTTTTAAAAACAAAATTTTATTAAAAGTGGTACTTTGTTATGCAAAATGTCTGCTTTTCAGGTGCTATGTTGTCTCTTCCAGTATATGATCCCTTGTCAGTTATTTTACAGTAGGTGGTATTTCAGCTGTATTGATTTAGAGATTAACATCTCCATTATATTTCCATCTCTTGGTACTGAGGGGACAGGCCATAACTTGATGTTATGCAAGAGTGTTGTGTAAGGTTTCTGGCTGGAACTTACGGTGCAATCATGCACTGTCTCAGCGTATTGACTAGTGTGCTGAAATGCTGATGTTTCTGAAAAACAATTCTGAAAATGCTGTGCTGGCATAGGAAGATCTGTAAAAGCTAGATACTGAAAGCTGAATGGCTTGAGGGATACATGATGAGTCATTCACGTTTACTTTGCTCTCATGTATTGAGTTTTGGGATAGTAATGATGAAACCTAATGAAGAAACATGCCTTATGGTTGTTTGCGGAATGAATATTTTTCAGTCTCAGTCCAACTACCACTGAACATGTGGTCATGTGGAAGGAAGCCTGAATTGCCATTACAACTTAACTCTGTGGATAAACAGTTCATTTTATGCAGCTTCCAATGCACTGACTTCCATAGGACCTAAAACACGGAGTATGTAATTAGGAAATTGCCTAAAAGGGATTTGTGTGTTAATAACTCAAGATATTTAGTCACAAACAATTATAAAACAATTTTAAAGTGTAATAGTAATATCCTAAAGAGAGGAGAGTACAAGTTTTGATGGTTTGAGTTCAGTAAGGCTTACGAGACTCAACAGACAAGTGTTTTGTGGCTGAACACCTGCTAAAAGTTAAAATGCAATATAAATAAACTGTTCTTTAATTTTCTAATGCATAGAAGAAATCTTTTGTTTTCTAAGTGGATTGGTAATGATAATAATTTTAACAATGTAAAACAAAAGTTGCAGAAAATTTAATTGATTTCATGAGTTATTAAATGTCTGCAAAAACAGTGTCCCTGCTTGCTGTTCCTGTGCCATTATCAAGATTAATTTTGTTGAAGACAGACTTGGAAAGCTAATTACATATGACCAAAGATTTTCTGAATACTGGACCACTTTAACTGCAACGTTCTTTAATTGCTATGAATTGTCATACATATTAATATATGTATGAATTATATATATTATATGTCATTAAAAGTACACTTTCAAAGTATTTCCCTTCTTTTTTTTTCTCCCCAACATCAACATTGCAGGACTTGTCTGCTTTTACTTTCTGGAAAATTTTATACATGTCAGGATGGAAGAGCTAATAGTTTTATTACATTATGAACATCAAGATGAAACACTTGATTACATTAAAGTTTTTGTTTTTACAGTCTGTTTTAGGTAGGATCTCTTTTACGTCAGTCATCAGTAAAGTTAAAAGATCATCAAAACATGATTCAAGGATGATTCAAAACCTGTTCATCAAGCCAGTAACTTAATTGTTATTTCAGTAGACATTGGAGTCCCAGGGAGCTCCCAGGACTCCAGCAATCCCCCTGACAAAACTAGGGAAGGTAGACTGAACATTCTGGGAGTTTCTGCATTCAGAATCAAGCAGAAAAGTGTATTTAAAGAGGAAAATTTTTTTAAATGGATCATAGACTAAATAACCGCCACAAAAATGTTTCAAAGCCAGTTTTTCCTTTTTGCATGTTAGCTTTAAGCCCAATAAAAGACCGTATATGGGCTAGGAGTAACTACAGTGCTGACTTCACAGTGAGCATAGGCCGAACAAGCATCATTTGAACACTACCTGGAACAAACTGGCACCACTTCTGTGTGTGCCATAGAAAATATAAATAAGTTATATTTGCATAACATGCAAAATACAGATCTAGGTATTGATTCAGCAATCATAGCTATGCTGTGTGTTAGTCTTAACATATTAATGATTGCCCGGAGCAAAATTATAACAAACAGAAAATATCAGCGCTATTGGCAATATCAGATAAATAGTGTGGAAACAATTTATCAAAATTTATCTTCTTACTACATTTTGATCTTATGACTAGCAACAATCTCATTCACTGTACGGTTCAAAAAGGACAGGATTCCTAAGTTAATACGCATTCCATGCTAATCTGTTAACACTTCACCATACTACAGGAAAAAATAGCACTTTTTAATGTTGCTTTACAAGATAAATCTCTCAGCTAAAATAAAAACAAGCAACTACTCATGATAGCACCTTACATTCTACAAAAGGGGAGAATGCAGATGAGCAATGCCAGATATGTTTCCTTGAGCCCTTGTGAGATTTGCTTGCTAATGAGAGGAAGTTCAGGGGCATAATTGTGCACCTCATCAATTTTTCTCACTGTGGCCACACTGATATGTTAGAATTCAGAGATAAATGTTATGGTATTACTTTTGCAGATGCGTATTGCTTTATAACATTGGACTAGCTTAGGTAGCATTAGAATTTGCATTAAATATAAATTGTTGCTTACTTTTTGTTTCTTCTGTGGTACAGTTGTTCTTTTTTAAGGACAGGTGAATCTTGAATCTTTTTTATCTAACATGCAAGAGTTACTATTCTGTTTGTAATCGACTACCTACCTAACTCAGTGTATACACACTTATATGTCAACAGGCAACGTACCTGCAACTAGGGAGGATGGAGTGCATCCAACATATGTGTTTGTGAGCCATCTCACTGGCAGAGAAAGGGATAGTTTGAACAAGGTTGGGTTCACCCACATCATCTTCTTCCAACGAGTAAAGGGAAAAAGGAGGAGGACATCAATATTTTCTTACTCCATACAGTTTTTCCTTTTAACAGTGAAAGGCAGTAAGGGGGGGGGTAGTTCTGACTGTAAATTTCAGAGATGTGGCAACAGGGAAGAGGTAGCCACTAGATGCAAATGACACAGTGAAGGATTTTGGTATTGCTAAATGAGAATATTTTGGGGCAGAAATCCTTGGAAAGACATGCCAAAAACACTTGCAGAGAAGGTTCTAGAAAAAGAAATATGCTGCACAGAAAACCAAGTCAGAGGTGGCGGAATAGTTTTGCAGCCTATATCACAACCAGCTCAGGGCTCCGACTCAAACTGATGAAAAGTCTGTCAGCAAAACAGAATTATGTAAATGCCTGCAGTCAGAGTTTTCTCAGTAGTGCTTTAGTGGTTGAGGGGCTTCTGAGGACTACAATGAGCTAAGAAACTAAACATTAGTCTTGGTTGAATTAATAACATAAGCTCTTGAGAATTTTTGAGCTAGCATGTCTCTGAATTCAAAATCTTCCTTAGGAGTTTCAGTTTTAATTTACAAACAGTTATTGAAAATGGAGGAGACAGCTGACTGATCCGAGCGTCACAGGTACTTTTGTCCTAGCAAGTAGCACAAGAGTTCATTGGCAGCTATGGTACTGGCTGAGCTGAATGTTTGTGTGCCATGCAGTTTGAACAGATTGTAAATATGGGAATAAATACAGAAATGATCAAAGTGAAAGCTTGATCATTTCTCTCTGCAGAAGCTTCTGGCAAGATAGGAATACATTTAGAATGAGAAAGATGTGAGGGAAGGGTGTCTAATCTGGATCAGAATAGCATATCTGAACAGAAGCTCTTGACATGTTGCTTGTATTCAGATCAGGCTTAATAATGTTAGGATTTTTGTGCTCATTTCATTTTAGGCTTTTGCCAGTAAAGAGGTTATTTTAAGTGGAGGTGCCATAAATTCTCCACAGCTGCTTATGTTGTCTGGGATTGGCAATGCAGATGATCTAAAAAAACTGGGGATCCCTGTTGTTTGCCATCTTCCTGGTAATTTTATTATTTCTTTTAACCTTACATCTTCCTAGGGTTGCAATTCAAAGCCCATTGAGTGAAGTGAATCCATGAAATTCAGTTGTCTTTATGTCAGGTTGAGTGGACTGAAATCCAAGTGTTACAAATCAGTGGAAACATGGATTGATTTTAGAACTGCGCAATAAATTCCTATGCTTTTTTCACTGTATTTGATAGTGAAAAATGCCACTGAGTACTTTTAAAGTAAAGCAGCATAGAATTTTGAATGAATTTTGATCCACAACAGATTGTATAAACTCCTGCTGTCATATATATTCAGAGGTAGAAGGAATAACATGAACTTTTCCTTAAAACTAGAAAAGCTAGTACCATATTTAGAAGTCATATCTGGCAATTTTAGAACAAGCACTATATCTGCCATTTAACTTTCTATTTTCATTCTAGTTATGCTATGTTTATGTAAAACCTTATTCTGACATGAGCAAAAGGCTGATATGACTCATGGTCTTGGTCTTAGTCATCACTGCCCCTGTAAGAGGTTAGTTTAGTTCCCATTTATGCTGTGTTCTGGTTGCAGATGTTGTGTGTAATTGTTCTGTGTGAAATAACTCTTTTTTTCCCTTTCTTCTCCCTCTTCCCTTTCTACTCCCCTCTAGGAGTAGGTCAGAACCTTCAAGATCATTTAGAAGTGTACATCCAGCAAAAGTGCCCCAAACCCATTACTCTATATAATGCACAAAAGCCAGTTAACATGGTGAGGATTGGTCTAGAATGGCTTTGGAAGTTTACAGGTATGAAACAAAGTATGCAACCATTCTACCATTGATTGATTTAGAATTATTACAGCCTTTTATTCATTAATTTAAAAATCTGAGAGCCTTTATATATATATATTTTTTTTTTTTTTTTCATGTTCTGGGAAATAACTGGAGCCTGCAAATGGACTTGCACGGTTTCCTTTTTTCTACATCAGAATATTTTAAAAGTTATTATATCTTAGGTAACAAAGGAGGTTTTTATACACTATTTCTTAACATTTTTATATCTTATTTTAAGAAAAATTCTGCATTTCAAAATCTTGGTGCTACTGAGAAAAGCTGTTGTAAAAAAAAATCAAGAAAAAATTCTATTTGAAATAGATATTGTGTCACTTGAACTGAGGTAAGTTTTCTGTATAATTGCCCCAAAAGAATTAGTTGTTTGCTGTGATCAGAACCATTTAGGCTTGCAAGTAAATCAGAAGTGACTTCCATTAAAATGACACACTCATTTTACAGTAACCCAGCTGTAAGTTGTACCTTTAAAAGAATCTGTAAAAGTAATCCTTGAAATCAGTAAAATATCTAGGCCAAAGTTGAGGAGTTCACCACTTGCAGAATTATTATGTCAGCATTTGACAACCTATGGTGGGTGTATGTGGCTTTTTACCATACAAGTAAATACTGAGGGCTAATTTACAGTTTTAAATGGATGTGAGAATAACATAATATGAAGCGCATTGCAGGCTCTTCATCTTTCCCCTTCAGGGTAGGTACTGAGGATGGCTCTGCCTATTATGTGTGACTGATGGGATAACTATACTGCATGTCATGGAGCATGCCGTGCAGTAATACCAGGATGCTGCAGTCAGTTCCCTCCACACCTGTTGGGATCCTGGAACCAAATCTGCCTCTGGAGTTAGACCCTAGGTCTGCCAGTTACAGTGAGATAACTGTAACATCCCACTCTCAGATAAGTGGGATTGCCAAAGTTATGCATGTTTACATTTATCTAGTGATTAAAAAGCAGATTAAAGTGATGTATATTGCTTACATTACAAGCGGTTCACAATGGATCTGCGTTCCTTGTAATTGCCACTGCATATATTAATTATTCGTAGCAGTGAAACCAATGGTTAAGAAGAATTGGGTTTCTTGTTTTTCTGAGGTCTTTTAATGGCATTTTCTCTCTCATTTACACTCTCTAGGTGAGGGAGCCACTGCCCACTTAGAATCTGGTGGGTTTATCCGAAGTGAACCAGGGGTTCCTCACCCCGACATTCAGTTCCACTTCCTCCCTTCTCAGGTGATTGATCATGGTCGGGTTGCTTCCACTATGGAAGCTTACCAGGTGAGTTGTTGAAGAACATATTCCAGTACTGTTCTGTGGCGATTAACAAAGAGGCTTATGCTCTATTATAACTATTGTTAATTTGGTTATATACTGAAAAATACTTTGTTCAGTATAATAAAAAAAGCTGGCTTAATCTCCTACATTGGGGAAAAAAACACGAGCTTGTTATTTGATATTGCTACCAAAAGTGTTGCTTTTTATCTCTGGGAAAGCAAGTATTGAACTGCTGTTTAAGTATTTGCACTACTGAAGTGCCATAGTGCTATTGATTAGGATTATTGATTGTGCTAGATGCTGTACAAAACTAAAACAAGGTGTTCCCTGTTCCACTGCAGTTTAGACAGAAGTTTAAGTGAGAATGTATGAGGCCACTCATTTATTCATTGGCACAAATCCAAGCCCCATTTTAGACTATGATCTTGATCCAAAAGTCTGTGCTAATGCTGGGGAAGTGTCACTGAATATACATGTTACTTCTTGCTAATCTCTTCAGTGATGATAATAGTTTGGTCTGATTGCTGATTGTATGAGCTGAATGCTCTGCTACTGCTAAATTGGAATGGTTGTATTTTAAATTAAAAGAAGAGTTGATAAGACAGGTATATTCCCTTCCCCTTATGGAATATCATATTTACAACAAATTTATATAAAATGGGAACATGTTCAGTGGCATTTTCTGTCATCTCCCATTAACATTTACACTTGCTTAGTTTGTAAAGACTGTCCAAATTGCAAAAAAAAAATCATACTGAATTTGGAAATGCATCCGGGGGGACTGTGTCATGAGTATAGTGTGTGTGTTGCAGGTCCACGTAGGAACCATGAGGAGCACGAGTGTGGGCTGGCTAAAGCTGAAGAGTACGGACCCAAATGACCATCCTATCATTGAGCCTAACTACATGTCAACAGGTAAAGCAGCCTCTCCTTGTGCTGATGTCAACTTATTTCCTGCCTTGTTTCAGTAGCAGACTTTAATTTCTACTCAGCAGCAGTTCAGAAGAGCTGGCTGGTGCATTGTTATTTATTTCTTATTTACAAAAGTCAGGATCAAAATAGCCCATTGTGCAAAGCACTTCCCTCCTTGTTGGGGAAGCAGTCAGGGCTCGCAGTGTTTGCTGTATCGTGCTGTTCGTTTCAGCCCGTCCTCTGCTTGTGAAGGAATGGATTTTGCTTGCCTCTTTGTGCTGAGACTAGAGTCCTTGGCTAAACAGTGGGTATAGTGAAATAAAGAGCAGTTCTTCATAGCTGACCTATTCCCTTTTGGGATTGTGCAATGTGAATATCTGTGACTTTGAAAAATATCCTACTACCAATAAGTGAGAGACTTTCCCTCCAGTTTTTTTCCTTGATGCTATATTTTTGTTATGCATTATATATATATATGACTATATTCAGGGTGTACTTACAGTTTTCTTATTTTCTCTCCATACAGAAAGAGATATTTGGGAATTCCGACAGTGTGTCAAGTTGACCAGAGAGATCTTTGCTCAGAAAGCTTTTGAAAAATTTCGCGGCCCTGAAATTCAACCAGGAAACCATGTTCAGTCTGACAAAGAAATAGATGCTTTCGTAAGGCAGAAGGCTGATAGTGCTTATCATCCTTCCTGCACCTGTAAAATGGGTCAGCTTTCAGATAGCACTGCTGTAGTTGATCCCCAAACAAAAGTAATTGGTGTTGAAAACTTGAGAGTAGTGGATGCTTCAATAATGCCCAGTGTTGTCAGTGGAAATTTAAATGCCCCAACTATTATGATAGCAGAGAAAGCTGCAGATATAATTAGGGGGCTCCCACCACTTCGGGAGAACAATGTTCCTGTATATAAGCCCAAGACCTTGGAAACACAGAGATAAACAGATGTTCTCACCCTTTCACATCTTTTGCTGCTTAGGCTTTCATCAGCATATTGGTATCTCACACTGAGCATGCCAACAAAATAACTACCATGCAAAACAACATATCCTATTAAAATAACTATTAATTTGAACCATTCTCTTGTATTAGACTACCTATTCATTTTTTTAATCAGTTGTCTTAAGCTGCTTATTTTAGTTAAACATGACCTTTTGTGGAACAATTCAAATTTTTTTGCTGAAGAGAAGCTATTTCTAAATGACAAGACACTTGTGCATGTAAGCCAGAAATACTGTTCAATTGCATGGGGAACAGAAAAGATTAATGTGTGCTGTTTTGAAAATCATTATGGTATGCCTTGTTATTTAAAAGAAGGATTTTAATTGCTGTGAGAGTGTTACCCAGGATAACAGCTAGTCAGTAATCCCCACATCCTGCAAGGAATGGTTAAGTAAATGTAAGCATTTATGCAATTTCATATTCACAGGGCAAAGTAGTTCATATCAGAATTCATAGGAGAGAGAGGAACCTGCATGTGTTCAGAATTTGTCAAACGTGGGTTTTTATGAGAGGAATGCACAGTTTACAAATCCTCACTGTAAGTTACACTTCACGATACTTAGCAGTCTTAACTGTATAGTATACAGAAAGAAGACATACTTTGTATTTATTGGAAACTTATTTTTCTAAAAAATGCAGAATGGGAGCTGATATTTATAAAAATATACTGGAAAACTGGAATTTCTCCTTGCTTTTTTTGCAAGGAGCTTAGTAGAACACAGTTCACAATTTAAGCTGATTTAGTTGTACCACTTTATCATTTAGCACAGTAAGAGGTCTGCACTTCCTATAACGTCCTTAAAGTTACTGGTCTTTGCTCAAAGACGAGTGTTTGCAAACGATATTTCTCAGCATATATTCTGAATGGTGCCTTACTATCAACTTTTATTAAAAAAAAAATTACAGCCAACTAGATTTGAAATGAAACGTTACTCAGAATAACTGCATGAGGTCAGATATTGATTATATGGAAAGAGATTGTTTTAAAGTAGAAGGGAAGTAACTTACTCAGTGAACCAATGCTATAGTTTAGTTAGGACTTAAGTCTTTGTTCTACTATCTTCAGATGCATAAAGCAAGATACATGATCTTTGATGGCTGTTTTCTGTGTCAATCTAACTTTCGGGTACTGACTTAAAAACCCCCAAACCTAAAGAAACTGAACTCATTGAATGAAATTGGATCCATTGAATTGTTTGGATTTACTAAGTATTCCAAAATAACTTCTGACTAAGCAGCTGTCAAATTACAAAATAAAAGCTTTTGCAGCCTCAGATTGCTCAGGACTTGCGTTAAACAGAATAAACTTTTTTTTCAGAAAAAAATGGAATTTTACACCATTTGAGCAGATTGTAAAAAAACTTGCTGACTCAGATGTTGGCTAGAAGGACAACTGCAGATGTTTAAGGCAGATCCTTCTACCTGGTGCTGCTTGCTGTAAGGCAGTGGTCGGAAGCCCTGCTGCTAACTGAGGGAAAGGACTTAATGCATTAGAGTATCTGCATAAAGACAAACAAAAATACTGAAGACAGAAGATGATCGCAGCGAACTCTGCTCCAAAAGGAGACAGGTAAACCCTTTATATGTATGTGACGCATTCTTTTGGAATGAGGGAAAGAGCAAGAATATTTTAAGTCATAGGCAATTGATTAGCTGTGTTAATAAGAGAATTCATCTGATGCAGACGTGCGTTTGAGGAAAGCATGAACTATGTATGGTGTACCTTTTTATGGCACGTAATTTTTATTCTGCACCTGTGCTTTTGAGATTTTCATTTACAGGACTGCAGTAGGTATCTTAGTGTCATTTGGAATACAAAGTATTAGGATACTCAGGGTAATATATACTGGTGAGACTTACACAGTCCTGTGCAGTTGAGAGGGAAAACAATTTGGAAAGACGGAACACTGAAGTTCCTGCATTTGCAGATTTACAGCATGAGTTTCCACTCTAGGCATGCAAGATGGGAATTGTTATTATGCAACTTCAGAGGATTAACAAGCCCCTGCCTTACATAACTTATTACTGAACATGTACAGAGCTATCCTCTGCCATTATGTCAAGCTCTAAAAGATGAGGAAACAGCAAGGGTAACACATGCCAAACTACATGTGTGTCTTACGTTCAGGTACATATTGCTGCATTGTGCAATCAGATAATCGGGCATTTCTTCTGAAACATCATCTTTTCTTGCAGTTCTAAACATACATAGACACCTTGCAGATTCCTCCCCTTCTAAACACTTAAATCTTTTCATTGCTGTGAACCGCAGTTGCTTTATTAAATTAGGCCTCACTGCTATAGAACATTGAGGCTCCTTCATCACATTCCTTTGATGCAGTGCTAAAGAAATGGCTCAGGTATTTGAAAGTGATGTTGCCCTGGGGAAATCTCTAGGTAGCATCAAGCTACCATTAGTTTCTCCTGCATTGTATCTGGTTGCTGATAATGAATTCCTGTTAAAATTGTTCTTCTAGCAGAGTCAAGTCTGCTAAGGGATACTTGAACAGGTACAAGATACTCTAACATGCTCTGTGGAGCATTGGCAGTCTGCTAGGTAAAAATCATCTTTTACACCTTATTGGATTGCAGAACACAGGCTGATAATTCCGGAGTTTTACTTATTCAACAAAATAACACAGTATATAATGGATTATTATTCCCAGTTCTACCCAGATATAAATGTTTCTATAAATGTGCAGATGATACTACATGATGTATTCAAAAACAGTTAACTGTAAAAGCTGTTTGATGTAAGAATTTGGAAGTTACTAGACCTGCCAGCATGGCTTGAACCAGCAATGGTGCTGCGAGTGAGAACATCAGCATTTCCATGGTAATGGCTTGCTGCAGATGCTTCAGACACAGTTGGAGGTCTCTGGCTGGGGACAATGAGATTAAGAAAGAAAAGTGACCAAAAATGTTTATTTTGTACACATATTTCCGTTCAAGTTGCTTTAGTATGAGAAGTGCTTTTAAAAGCAGCAGAAAATAGCAGTATCAGTAAAACTGCATTGTATTCAAATTATGTAAGGCCACTCAAGGTTTTGTACACCAGAACTTTTGATGTTTCTGCAGCTTAAAATCCATTCCAAGTGTCTGATTTCAATTAGTCTGCAACCAAATGAGACAGCTGTGTAAACACTGGAAAACTGGAAAGTGGGCTCGGAAAATGCATTTTCTCTAAAATAAACATAGAAACATATTTTGAGGAATAATACAAGCATTTATACATTTTTTTTAAAATTGTGTTAAAATTAAGAATTATTGTAGAGAGAACACAAGCATATCTTATTACAGCATTATAGTTTTTAGTCTCTATTCTTCTGTCATCCAAGCTCCAAAAAAGGCACTGTTCAAATATGAGTATATTTTATATATTCACATTTTCAGTGAGTTTACTTCACTGTAAAAGACTTAGCAATGTTTAATTCTTTGCTAATGTTTTCTGTCATTACATACATATAGAAAGAAATCTGAAAAATCATGAAATATGCTTTAGTTGTTGAGATAACTTCTAGTTTTTCTGTATTGAGTAATTACTATGATTGGCAATATTTTAAGGGTGCCAATTATCATGTAATTGATCGTACATTGATTACTTTTTCCATATACTTCTGTAATAAAATTGAACAGGTATTCTATGTATCCATATATATATATGTTCTCTCTTAAACCATTAACTATATAGAACATAGTTTAGTAACTAAATTTCCTTCATTGTTTATTTTTGTAATGACCGTTTTCTCATAAAAGAGCATATCTGCCCTAAGGAGTCTCTTGTCAGACTACTGAAAGCTAAGGACTGACCATACTAGCAAGAAAATACAGTGAAATCAGCATATTGTTTTCTGTCTCCTTGGACAAATGGTTAATTAAAAAAATTGTCATTCAGTTCAACCTGTCAAATCTGATGTGCTATCTGGGACTTTTCCCTCCTTTTTTTATTTTTTTTATTTTCAACTTCAGTTGCCTTAAAGGCAGTTTTCAGAAGTGGGTGTACCACAGTAGGTGGAACTTGGGAAACTACTCATTGTTACAGATCCAGAAAGCCCCATTTTGGTCTCCTGAAGTTTGTTTCTGTAAGCTGGGAAAGAGTAACAAAGCGACTAGTGCTGGGTAACCTACCCAAGTGTTTCCTGGCAGACAGCATGAAAGATTTGTTCTGACATTTTAGGGGATTTTAGTCAGATTCTCCTAATTGTTTCCATAGATCTGTATCTAGGGAAGTAATAGTCCCCTAGATAGTAAGGGAGTAATAGTACCGTTTTTCACATGAACACTCTAATCACTTTATTTCTTTCTGGTTAACAGCAATCTTTGTAAAGGACTTGCACACTATGGTAGTGTAGACTGATGACTATTCCACACATTCCCTTCCACTCTTCACACAGCGCAAACAGAATTTAACTTTTGGAGCTACTTGGTGAAAAAATATTAGTAAAAGGAGTCCCAAGTATAATAAAATTATTACACAGTTTTATTTTGAAGAACATTTTGCATTTGTTTTAATACAAAATGATGTAGGTCAAGAAATAATTTACAAACCTTTGAAGTTCTTATCCTGGCATTTGAAATAAGAATGATTTCAGAGGAAGTCTGTAAGCTATTCATAGGAAACTGTCATTATGTACAAAATGTTTATTGACATGTTTTAAACATCACATTTGTAAAAATGTGAACTGGATTGCTATCTAGCATATGAACTACAGGTAAAACCTGGTAAGATAACTTGTTAGAACAAGTCATTTTTATCCAGTGCTAACAAAATAGACAGTAGCTTTCAGTGGTTTTTGATTTTCCTCTTAGGTCATTTCAGCCTCAAGGTAATTTCAGGGTTTACTGCATTATGAACAATATCTAAGCCCTCTCTTGATTGCATAAAAATAAATCTTTGAAATAGTACACATAGAACAACAGAAAGGTAGAGGCAATAAAATAGTACACTTCTTATATCAAGGTTTTTGGTTCTGTGAAGAATCATTTTATCATATTTCTTTTCTTTCCAAGCCGAGGAAATAGTACTAAAGTAAAGCATTTTAATTTACTTGTGAAATATTTTCTGCCCAAGATGCTTCCTATCGAAGTAGGGTATGTAGGTAACATTCTTTGTCAAAGCTAATTATCTCATGACCAGTAATACCCTAGCATGAGCTTTCCAATTTTTTAATTATTTTAATACTTATTTTTAGCAAGGGATTAATAAAAAAATAAAATTAGAGCTTATTTTTCAATCAAAAAAGTTAAAATAACTTTAAATTTTTTACTTTTCCAAGTATAAGACTGTAAATAGTCAACTGTGCATCCCTTATGCAGAGAGATTCATTTGACTCAATTATTTAAAAAAAAAAAAATCTGTTCTGTTGCCAAGTTCAAACTTGACACTTTTTCTGAAAAAGAGCTTTACACTGAGAGGTGGCTCTATTTAAATATTTATGCTATAGATCTATATATTCCAAGTAAAAATACTTCTATCTAGAATTCTGTGGAGAGTTACAATAATTAGGGTCCATAAATATTGCTGCAGTTCAATTACGGTACAATAATTACAAAATATAGAACATCTCTTTACAAATACAAATCATTGTATATTACAATTCATTTACAATAAGTTCTACTATATAATTTTTAGCAAACTATCTTGTCTAATTCTACTATAACCTGGTTGCAAGTGCATTAGTAAGAATGCAATTATTCCAGTATATTTTGCCCTTAACGTGATAGTCATAAAACAGACTATCTGAATGATATTTTCCTATGTAAACTGGTGTTACATATGACAGATTATTCTTTATATAACTTCTTTTTCCAACGATCTCTAACAGGTAGAGCATGACAAACTGCATTTTAGAAGAGCATTAAGAAAAGAAATAAGGAGGCAAGTTTGAAAACAATGTTAGAATGGATATGCAATGGGTAGCTGATATGCTGTTGAGTACTGAGGTAATGACATTATTGGTTGTCATCACTCATCTCATGTTGCTATTTCCCACGCAATTTTGTGCCAGACTTACACAGACATTTTCATTGACAAAATCCTGCTCTACTGTGAAGGACAGCAGCATGAGGTTGAAAGACAGACAAGATATTACACCTCAGAATCCTACTCTAGCCCTCAAAAAACTGATTGTCACAGTCTGCTTGGTTTCAAAATAACCTTATTCCTACAGAGGAACTGAAGATTCTGTGGGAGGAGACGACGTACTGCAGCTCTGATCACATTTCGGCAACCTGGAGATAATCAATTTATTATGGCTTCCTTGAGGTGTGACATCACTTGTACAAAACGTGATTGGTTATTCACTCCAGCTAGTGCCTAGCATCTTTAAACTATGAGGCACTTTTTCTGTTATTAGAATCATTTTCCTTGCTAAATACTATAAGCTTGTAATGCATATCATTTCATCAGCTAAGTCTTCTTCATATCGTCCTGTTTCTGGTTCTTCATCACTGTAGCCAGGACCGAAATCTTGAAGTTCATAATCTTGTCTGCTTAAAATGGGAAACATATCCCCATTGGTCCCATTGCTGATATTTCCATTGAGAAGATTACTCGCTGCACTTTCCATCTCATCAATAGTCATGTCACATGCATCAGCAATCTCATGTTTTGTAGCTGAAACAAATTTAGGGTCCTTCGCGTACCTTCCTAGCCCTTCTGATATAAGTACCTGGCAGATGGAGGGGAGAGAATGAGTTGTGCAGTGGAAATACAAAAGAGCAGGCAGGTCATAAAAACATTTCTCAGTTGTGGAAAATACTAGAAACCCCATGCTGACTCACTACAGCAACCCACAGCAAAACTGCATGTGTAAAGAACAATCAAATAAAATCAACAATCAAATGGCTCCAAGCTACACTGTATCAGTGATGTGATAATGTATCTGATAATGCAATATACCTGAATTTTCTCTTTAGAAATTTGGGAGTAGCCTTTGATAAACATCAATCATCAGGCTGATATACTAAAGGCAGCAGTTAATATATTGCAGATGGTGCAATTAGAATAACTGCCTGAAACAGAATTCTAGATACATTCTCGGTTCTTTAGAGTACATGGAAGAAAGATGCTGAAGTCCCATTTGCAAATAAAATTTAACAAAGTATATTGTTTAACTCATAGCAATGGAAATGAAGTGATAGATGGAAGCAAGAACAGTAATTATGATTCAGAAATGCTATGTACTCTATCTTCAGAACTTTTTTTAACATAAAAGGGAATTCTTAACATTCATTAGTACACCTACAGATCAATCCTTGCAACTATTAACCTCCGCATTCAGTACACTGATTCATAGAGCTCTTGTTCTTTTATTCAGATTACTGCAAAAATGGTGATGTATTTCTACAGAAACAGCAGAGAAAACAGGCACATGCATCATGTCTTCCCTATCAGCCGCCATGGAAGGACACTTCGTAACTGATCCTCATCTAGAAAACTTAAATTTCAAGTATCTCTGAAATCTCTCCAGTTCTCTGACACACTAATGTTAAGATCTGGATTCAGTAGAAATCCTTCACTACATGACAACTATGAATAAGTTCCCCTGTCTTTACTTAGAAACAGTTTTGGGCTTTGAAACCAAAAATACCACATTTTCAGAGAGATAATGTGGACTGAATGATACGCTTTTTAATGTTAACACAAAAATGGAAGAGACAAATACTCGGCTAGTTCAGAGCTTTCTGTAATACTTACCGCTTCTACCAAACTGTCTGCACTCCTCTGTTTGTCACTATGTTTATGCCTAAAGTCATTAGGTACAGTTAAATTGGCTGGTGTAAATGTTCGGTAGGAAATATCGGGGTCATCTGTGTACCAAGAGCTCCTATGCAAGGAAGGCAGGCTGCCATTCATGTGTTCTGTAGATTCAGCCCTATCAACCTGGATTAGAGGTGTGTAATATGGAGTACGGTCCCTGTTGGGAGGGGTCGCAGGTGGGGTAGCCCAGGAACGCGTTGAACGACTTGGTGAATGCTTATGAGCTTTGCTGGAATCCAGACCTGCAACAGCCATGACCTGATAAGGGGAAGAATTTTAGAAGTTAGTGATTTCAAATGCTGAGTCATACTTGTTTCTCGTTTCAGCAGTTAGTTCAAGCCAATTGTTCAGGCAGCAGCTATGCAAAGTTAGCATCATCTGATGTTTAATAGTCATGTAAAGGAGGAACAGGACTGAAATTGGTAAATTGACAGGATAAAATGCCATTTTTTCTATTATTACTCAGATCACAAAATCTTGGTGTTGGCATTAGTAAAGAAAAATAATTGTGTATACAATATATTAAACAAAGAAAGCGAAGTGTAGAAACATTCCTTCTGTCCTGTAGGGACAGGATAGGAAGCTGTCAGCATTTTCCAATCATTCAAATTCTTTACTGTGAAAACCACCATTCTCTCGGGACTATGTCAGAGCTGGGCATTGAGCCTCAGACTACACATATGCTGTACTTGCAGATTCTCACAAATGGAGCTGAGTAACTGCCTAGGCAAAGATTAAGAGACAGCTGCCGTATTGTGCAGTCCTGGCCAAAATTCCTTAGGGCATTCCGACTCTTTGTGGACACTTAAGGAGTCATAGGGGCAAACTACTCATTTTCAATGTTTTGTAGAAAGTTGATGTTTGACAAGCCTTGTGTCTAGCAACTACAAGCCTACACTTGGCCTAGAAGTTGTGCGCAGGCAAACTACATAATATACTAGTGCTGTTTCAAACAACAATGAAAGTCAGAGGTACAATATAGAAGCTGGAAAAATGTCATTCATTATTAGTTAAATAAGATTTTGTGTTTACCTGCTGTTGCATTAAGTGAAGTGGTAAAGCAGTGTGATGGTGGAAATTGGGAGAGAGCGGTATGTCATCTTGACTGCTTTGTCGGCGGAGGCATTCAAAGTTAAAGGAAGATCGTCTATTTGCTGCAGGGAAACCATAATTCATTAGGAAAATAAAATACTTTTCCTCAAAGTCTATTAATTCCAGAATTCCAGTGTAAGTCAATTCACACATCACACAAATAAAAACATCCCTGAATAAGAAATAAGTTGTGCTAACAGAAGCAAGCAGCTGGTTATAAGAGGAAGGGCAGATTCATCATATGAACAAATGCAGTCCTAGAGAAACCATGTGAACAGCCTGCCATGACAGAACTCAAAGCAGCTATGCTTCAAAAAGCAAGCTTGCGTTATGCAGCAGACTGGTTCAGACACTTAACTTCAGAGTTTTACTGTAAACTGCTGTGAACAGTTACAAAGAAGAGTTTCTTCTTTCTTCCCCATGGTTTTGAACTTCATTCTGATGAACCAGACTTCCCAAAGGAAATTCCAAATCACCAGCTCCTTGGAAGCAATGTGTAATATGAAAAACCATACGCAAGTCAAAGTTGACTCGTTATCAATTCCTGATGTTTATCCTGTTGTTATGACAGTCTCTGCTGTTAGGTATGCTGCTATTATTCATGTAAATGCTAGAAAGGAAAAAGTAGAAACCTAAACTGGATTGAGATGTTTGGGTAATGTGGAAATGTTTCAGCTGGTCTTGGAGAAAGGCTAGGAATGATGGGAAGCAGCACATGGGTATCATTCCTCTGTGTTAGCTTCAGTGTGAGGAAGACCTGGGTGCTGAACAACAGATAAGTCCTCACAGCTGAGAGCATCATAGTGGAAAACTGGAAAGAGCCTTGACTGTACAAAGCACTGACACAAAATTGCACTGTCTTGAAACTTAATGAAACTATCTTGGTATCTTTTTTTTTTCCCAACACCAAGAATTTTGTGAACAGTATTGAAGAGTTAAGTGCCATAGACTTAGGATTCCTCATAGTTATCACCAGGCACTTAATGCTCCATGCTAACAATCAAGGTTCCTTAAAGAGCCATTGGACTAAAACTGGCACCTCCAGGAAGTGATTCAGTACACTCAGTGCAAACTTCATGTCTCTTTCCATTGCCTCTGTGGTAAATTCAAATACAGGAAGGTCAAGCCTTAGCTCCTGATCATAACAAATGCTAAATGTCCCAATAAAAGAATGAATAAGAACCCCCCCCAAAAATCGCCTCATTCCAAACAAGATGCTGCTTTGCACATGCTTCTCCCCAGGAGAGTCTGAAAGAACATTTTAATTGTTTCCCAGTGCACTTCTGGAAGTTGCTCAACTACAGGGGTGGTGAGTTTGGTATAAAAACCTCTAGAAAGCCTGACACACAGCTCAATACTAACTACAGTATGCAGCCAAGGCACTGCATGTGGACTGAATCCAGATGGTAGCAGAAACTGTTTAGTGCAATGTTGCAGATTCTTCCTTTTTTTTTTTTCTTTCTCTTTTTTTCTTTCTTTACATGCGAACATCAAGGCTTCCTCCCCAGGCCAAACAGCCCACACACTAGTTACAAAAACCAGGTTTGAACTTCTTTTAAAGTCTGATGAAATACTGAGCCTCTAACTGTGTTCTTGAACATTAAATCCATGATTATGATGGGAGGCCTAACTGTGCTGTTGTGACATTATATTGATGTAAGTCACAGGACTTTACTTCCTACGCTACCCTTACGCAACTTAGATCAGGACTAGGTCCTCCTATCCTAGGATATCAAATACCCTCTTATCTAGTAAATTTATCTAGGCTCTTGTACTTATCAAAAAAGTTAAATGAAGGCCAAAGGCTGCAGTCACAGGAAGCCTTCAACCCTCCCCTCTTAACACATCCATGGGAAGCCCACAGAGGCTTTTTATAAGAAGGTTGTTCTCCTGCAATATATGGAAAGGATATATAAAGCATCCATCTCTTCAGCTTAAAATTTCTCTGCTATCAGAACAGCTTGTAGGAAGATGTGCAGGAGTCTCCTTTCACAGTTTACCTTCTGTCTGATGTCTTCCTTCTGCTACTGGAAGATAACTAGCAGCTTTGTGTATGCTTCACTATCATTCATCTGAGTTATTTACCCTCTATAGTGCAAGACTCGCATTCTTTCTGCTTTTTCCATCTGTGCCCCTTAAGGTCAGAAAGCCAAATAGCAGAGAGCATTGCTAGTCTTCTTGGGAGGAGCTGAGTGCTGAAAGTGAGGATCCGGCACTTGACAGTATGGCTGAAGAATGTTTTATTTGTTATACAATAATATATTTTGCTGCTGCCCTTTACTACAGCTTTCTGTAGTTTTAAACAGTCTGAGACTGTAAATCTATACCTACATTTTCTTTAGGGTGCCTGAGACAGGAAAGGACTGAAACTCATTTTCCTACCTGCAGGGTCCTCACAGTCATAATGCCACAGATGAATGGACTGTGACTCTGGCTGCTAGCATCATCGGAATGAAAGACAACTCCGGTTTTGCTAGAAAGCCAATCCACCTTAGAGCAGACAAAATATGGAGACTTTTCTAGAAATGATCCTTTGTTGTGTTCACTGGATGGCACTGGTTAGATGGCGTCATCCAAAGGCATATGTAACAGACCTGGCTGTGCTGACCACACCATGTGTAAGCATATTCTGAGGGATGCTATGGGGTTGCGTGGAGCCGAGTGTTGTTTCTTGTGGACCAATGCAGTCTCTCTATTTTAGCCTTGGGAAGCTGTTTATTTTACACTTCACAACCCCAGGTGCTTCCACTCTGCAAAGTTCCATAGGTCAAAGACCAAAATCCAAGAGTTTTGAGTCTGTGCCTAGTTTCACCAGAGGATTAGGACTGCTAATCTCTGCAGTATGGTCTGGAATGTACAAACCCAAAATTAAAAGATAGGAAGTTGAGAGCTTTTAGAAATGCAGATAAAGCAATATTGTGCTTGAGATAAGAGGAAATCAAGGGAAAGATCTAAGGAGGAGAATAACTGAAAATTAAAGAAACAGGCAAAAAAAAAATCAGTATTGTCAGTTGACAATACTAATTCAATCTATAAATTGAAACGTTTTCTCCCTCAGAAGAAACATAGAATATTAAGCATTGTTCCTGAGATGGCAGAATGAAGTACCATACTAATTCAATCTATAAATTGAAACGTTTTCTCCCTCAGAAGAAACATGGAATATTAAGCATTGTTCCTGAGATGGCAGAATGAAGTACCATACTAATTCAATCTGTAAATTGAAGGGTTTAAACACATTAAAAAGTAAAGGCACTTCAAAAGTAAGAGAAAAAAACCCAAACCCAACGCACTATTAAGCTCACTCTTGGTTCTCTTTTTCCTGAAAATTATCCCACTTCAGACTCTAGTGTTTACTAAAATGGTACGAGGTAAAGGCGTAACTGGAAGTGATTGCCATGGCATTAAGCAGGCTGTCTTAGGAGATAGGGAAGTGCCAGCAGGAGAGTCACTAGAGAGACAATAGGCACTGACTCATGACAACAACGCATAACCGTAGGTATGAATAAAGGGCACATGGATTGAAACAATTTGATCAAAGTTTCAAGGCAAACTACTGCTGCATTCCACCTTGCTCTTCCTTAATTTATCAAATCAAGTTAAAGCTAACAATTAAATTGGTTATTTTTGTATTATGGGATGAGTGAGGCAAGAGATGTTAGGAAGACTGACTTGTAAGTTAGGTTCCATAGATTCTTCGAGTAATCTCTCAGGATGGATAGATAATTCTCCCATACACAATAATCCATTAGTGACAGTAATCAAGAAATGCCATGTTGAAACCCAAGCCTTTTTAAACTGGGACATGTCGGAATGTATTTCAAGAATTCCAGCTTTGCAAACAAATTGTTCTTAATGTTCTTACGTGTTGGTGTTGGAGGTAGCAGCCGTCTCCTAGGAGATCTTTTTGTATCATAACACATCTGTGAATCATCTTCCTCAAAAAACCCATGTGGGTGATGGTAACCTTTTGGTCTCTCAAAATCTGAGTCATGGCAGTGATATCTACAGTGGTAATTATATACATGCCTGTGTTTAAGATACAAGAAAGAAAATGTTATTTCAGTCAGTTTCTGAAAATTGCTCTATTAGATTTCTTATAGAAGATTTTCAAATCAACTCTTTCTCCAGCAAGACAACCAAACATTACATTATATAATTACAGAACTCAATTTTAAAATTCAGTTTTTGTGTGCAAACTGATTTTGAGATAGCACATATACACTTTCCTACTAGTACAGTTACATACTAAGTTCTCAGGTGAAATTTTTATCAAATTTCATTCAAATTTTTATCAAATTATATTCAGTGAAGTTATTCTTACCAGTACAGGCTAAACCGTAGGATCTCAGTTGTACATTGTTTAAAGTTAGGACCTCCCCTGTTGCTGAAGCCATCACTGCCTGAGGCCAACGGCACAGTGCTCAAATCAAACTAATTTGGTAACGCTCAAAACCAAACTAACTTGGGAGCCACTGTTCTAAAGTTAGAAAAACGCACCCCAGTTCATTTCTGAAGAAACTGTGTGAAATAAAGTTTTAGAGAAAAGCCTAAATTTACCAAAATTAAATCAAGGCCTTTTCTTCTTAAATCAGAAATTAAGATATTGAATGCAGAGGTCATGGGAGTTAAATATACAGGATCAGGGAAGAGTTGTTAAAAATGCTACTGGGCCTTGGAAATACGTTGCTGGACTGAAATACTATAATTAACTAGGATACTATGCCAAGGTTTGGCCAGAGAAAACAGAAACAAGTTAGAAAATGAATAGGAAACATGTTACAAAACTAGAACTCTGCAGTTACAGTAAGGAGCTTGAGATTAACACAAATTTGGACATTATGCTGTAATACAAATTTATAAAAAATGCTAGATGTTAACTGAAATTCAATTGATGGCATTTCCATAAAGCTTATAAATAAAACTTAAGAAACATCTATTCCAAACATATAAAGGCCAGGACAACTATGACAGTGTTAAGCGTTTGTACTAAGATAAAAAATGGTGCCAAGAGGAGGATTATCAATAAAGAGGTAGAATGAGAACTTTCAAAAGGAAGCCATCCAATTCTTTATTGGTCCAGCTAGTACTACCTTAGGATCTCAGTCCATAGTTTACCAGTTTCACCTTTCTTTTTAAGTTATCTTAAAAGAAGAAAACCATTTCTAAAAGTTCCTCTATCCGAGCTTGATCCTTCTTACATTGCACATGAGATTTTATTTACAAATTAAACATTTCTTTTTTTATGCACTATCTAGTTTATACTCAGTTCAAAGGAACATTGTGTTTTCCTTTGAATTTAGTACAGAAATTTTGCTGGAGACAGCACATGATGCCAAATACAAAAGATCTTTGTTACGCACACTATTCCTATTCACCATTTCACTTGCCAGCAGTTGTGCAGTATTAACATTGGAGAGTTTTCAGCATAATTGTGCTCAGTGAAGCCTTTACAGATATGTACCTAATTTATTGAAATGTTTTTGCCAGTTTAACAAATATCCTCACCTGTTTCCTGACAACATACTGTCTTCCTCATAATATTCTTCTCCACTAAAATACTCCTGCTCTCCCAAATAATGATTATCATTGCAATAGTCTTGAACTTCATGTTCTTCGCGGCAAATAGTAGGTCGATGCCCATCACCAGAGTTAGATCTGTAAGTAGCAAATGCTTACATTTTTAATATTTTATTTATATAAATTATATATTGTATATTTTATATACAGTTCTTTTAATGTGCTTCAAAGAAAAGAAGAGACAAGCATTAACAACTCTCTTGTCAGAATGCAATGTTACAGTAAATTGCATAGAACTGTAGTTCAGAACATGACTATTTTATCTGTTTCTTAAAGATGACCTCTGTTTACTTATGGTACAAATAGGAAAGTAATTAATATGGGGACCCTCAGTGAAGTCAAATACATTTAAGACATTTTTACAAAATATAAATTCAGAGTACTTTGAAGAAACACAGCCTCTCTCAAATGTCTGAAGTTTGCCAGATAGCTAAAATATTAAGGAGCATTCACTGAGGTATTCCAAGAAAAATCTAAAACAGATGTGCAAATCTAGACATTAAAAACTAGCGCAGGATGTACACTTAGCAGTGCACTTCAAATAACAAAATATATCCTATTTTTAAAAGTTCTCTTAGAAAATATTCAGACATAAGACCAGGAAAGGTTTTGCGTCCCCTATAAATGGAACTGTACACATTAATATTTACCAAAGCTAAACCCAGTGTTTTTTCCAGTCTTTGCAAGTCAGTTTTAAACAAGGGCTACTATCAGGTATGATCTTTTGTGATCTTGAAAACTGCACAAACCTGCCTGGACTTTTAAAAGGGTTTGAATAATTCTGAATTTTACCAGAAGTTTATCCTTTTAGAAAAGGCAGGTGGAAAACTTGTCTTAGAAATCGTCACTTAAGTCATTCAGCATATGCACTTCCATACAGTTAATTTTGAAAATTGTACTGAAGAAAAAAAAAGAGAGTGGACAGAAGAAAAGAAAAACTACTTTGTCCTCTTCCATTATGTCAGAACAATATCAACTCACCTAATATACGTTTCATAGTAGCGGGTTCTGTCCAGGTAAGCCATGAAAATAAGGAGAAAGATATTTTAAAATAGTGTAGTTTAGGGAAATTTATTGGTGATTACAATGTCTGTGCTGTAACTAATAAATTCACTTTAAAGAAAACTACCATTTTCAAACCTTATTAAAGGTATATACATTTCCCATACATCAGAGCTATATTTTAAATATGTTTCATACATCACTAGGCAACAGAAATAAAGCTAACTATACAAATTAGTTTCATGCAGCATAAGTTTTCTTACAGTGTATTTATAATATATAAATTTATTTAAAAGCAAATACATATTTGTAAGTTTACCTCCTACTGCTTGGCCTTCTACGCTTCTCATGATCAGTTCTGGAGTATGAACGGTAACCATTTTCAGATCTATGCTCATGATTTCCAAAATGCGTGTGTTTTCCGTGAACAACTTTGGACACGTTGGCATTATTGAGATTGGCATTTGTTGAGTTTGGAACTTGCTTTCCTACTGAGTTGTGATTATGATGATTGTGGTATACAGAATTTCCTGCCTGAGGATATATATTTTTCTCAGTATCACTTGCAGATGGAATTGAAGGCCGCTGAACATGTAAGGGACGGTGTGTTGTGTTGATCTGCTGAAACGAATCTCGTCTGTCACTGCTAATATGGTTTATATGGTTGCCAAAGAGGGCACCATTCCTCTGTTTTAGGGGAAGAGAAAGAAAAAATTACGTCAGATACCTTAACAGACCATAGTTTTGACAGTGATAACGTCCTTTCTGTCCTACATGCGTACGAAAGTAGCAATTCAAATAATCTCTGATTTTTCTTTCTAATTTTATGATGCTTCAGATGGGATCTCCTGAAGTGATCAAGATGTGATTGTGATAATGACAATACTTGTATTTCAGAGTCAAGTCAACATGATGCTGTGATCATTATTCTTTTTCCATACAACTAAATGCGACATCCAGATTTCTCCACATTTTACTACTCAGGAGAAATCTAGATTCCCATACATGAACATGCACTGACTTCCTCAGGAAGGGACGTGTCTGTTTAATTTTTGAGAACACTTTGGTGGAATTCCCTCATATTCTCCCAGAGCATCAGTTTGCAACAGGCGTCACTCAGAGAGGATGGAGTGCCATGCAACATCTTGCAAGCATATCTCAGGTAGGTAACATTACGCTTCAGTGCTTCCATTCTTTCTTCTTGCAGAGGTACAAGAAAGAGCAGTAACTCTTTATCAGCCCTGAAGAGTGTAACGGATGGTGAAAGGGAGAATGAAGTGCTAAGTTATGACTGTGACATGCAACTCTCTTTTACATCTGACCCAGATTATGTCGCCACCCTGTCTAGCCAGGTGTGGGTCCTGGATGACAGCAGGCTGTCTTGAAGCTCAATCTAGGGAAGACAGGAGGTAATGATGGTTGGCAGAGAAACGCAGCTACTGGTGGTAGCTGTGGCACTGTCTCCAGTGCCACGTCCTCCTTTTTTTACAAAGGACAATAGCAAGCTATGGGGCTGCTGACAATTACTGCGGAAGTGTGCTTTTCCAACTGCTTCTTCTGAAATAGTTGTGAAAAATTAAGTTTTCTTGCTGGCTGACAAATGGTTTGCAGGTCACTCCTGATTATAACACCAACTTTATGTGTTCACCGTTAGACTATAGCCTAAAAGAGGAAAATAATCTTTTTTTTTCCAATTGGTTCTTATTGATATCCCTCACAAGAAACTGGAAATGGCATTTACATTTAGTTGACTTCTGTGTAATTCCAGGCATCCATTTTCAAATACGCAGCTCTGCGTCTGTTGTGGTTTGGCTGCACAGAATTTCATTCTCTTCTTCCTAACTACCAATGCAGAAGAGTTGAACCTTGCCACTATAAAAATTTTAGGTAGCAAGGTTCATACTTTTTCTTAGGATTTGCTTCAGAAAAAAAATAAGAATTAATGAGAAAGAATTAGGGGCAGGAGAATCACCCTGCAGGAACTGCTTCCTAAATATATGATGAGATGCAAGTGTCCCAGTAGTACAATTTTTATAGATATATATAAAATATGCTTATTTATAAAATATTTAGTTCGTTGTGGTTTGAGGGCATTATTATTATTATTATTGTTACATATTCAGGGATAAGCTCATTCTTTAATCTCATATTATATGATAAAACCATTCACATAGCTGTGTTCTGACATTACTTTATAAACATCCTCCTCCTCCTCTGGATTGTTTTCCTCAGGTTCATCATCTTGCAAGTCACAGGATATAGCTCGGCGTATTTCAGGGCCAATATCATGAAGTGTCCTTAGTCCTGCCTGAATCAATGACAATATCATAATACATTAGGAATGTAAATTCTTTTTTGTTCTTTAATTACAGGCATGTAAATCTATTTTAAAGGACAGTTGACAAGCTTTTGTATCCTGACATCCATAGAGGATGCATCCTACTATACATAAAATTAATCTAATAATAAAGTATAAGTAATCAGCAAGAACTATAATAAAATGCATTTCAATGAGATCTATATTTAATGTTAAAACCATGTTTACACCCTGTGTCCACAAAGGAAACACAAGGAGATCTTTGCTATAGCAACAGCAGTTTTAGCAGAGCTCAGATGGAAAAGAAAGCAGTGAAATAATTCCAGCTCATCTGCACTGCACTGTGATATGCAGACATTCGATTTAAAGCTTTAGTTTAGGACAGAAAACCATCTAGCTGCAGTAGCATGGGCCTCGGCGTATATCATTTCATACTCCTCTCAAGCCTGCTACCACAAATGTCCTTTAGGAGAAGGGATAATGCTGAAACTGATGAGACCAGACCTGCACATTAGAGAGGAAATAGACATCTTATTCAGGGCCAAGAAATCACTGCTTTTGTATAGGCCTGCCTTACTTCAGAAAGGAGATATTTTTCCTGTTTTAATTCTGGCTGTCATGGTCTGAAGCAAACAACACAATCTTGTTCTTCCCTTTTTTTAATCTCCTTAGGTTCAGAAGAAATCAAATGTTTGTTTAGCCCTTTACTAACACTACACTTACACTACTAATAATCATTCACAGCAGTTGGCTCAATTCTTGATTATGATCTAAAAGCCTGATGTATTATTTTTCTGCATTTTTTATGCAGATGAGTGCTGTCCCAGCCCATCAGAGCTGTATTTCGATGGCATGACATTGCATGTTACTTGCCCTGGGGTGGTACGAAGATGCGTAGAGAATTTTGCATGTTTCACAGCTCCAGAAGGAGCCAAAGGACCTTGGAGGGCACCAAACGTGGCTTGGTCCCATTCACGCTGCCTCTCTCACACGTTGCCTGGAGTACACCGCAGCATTGCAGTCAGGTTTGAGCTCAAAACGGAAAGAGTTGGTTTGCTGGGGTACAAAATGGCATTTATGCAGGGTGGGCAATCAGAACCTGGGAAGGGATGAACCAAAAAGCTTTGTATCTAACAGCACAGTTGTACTATAGGCTTCTCTCCAGGTTTCACTCATACCAGTATTTGATTGCCTGAAAATGGTGCTTGACTAATCATATTAGCTATGTGTATTTGGCAATTACATTTTCCTTCTCAGGGATGAACTTTGAGAGTTATCCTATAATTGCACAGGGCTCTAAAAATCATTTACTAGGGAGTTAATATACAATGTATGTTTCATGAGTACATTGTGCTTTCTCCCACGCTTCTTATGCTAATTGCACAGTCAAAACCTTAGCAAAGTTGCTAATGTCATCACTTTGTAAGGTGCTGAAGGGGAGTAAAATTAACACTGTAAGGTACAGTTTCCAAAGCAGAAGACCAAGGGCTTCTATTTAATTAGCAGAGGCAAAGGCAGTATTTATTTAGCAGAGGATTACTACTATATTTTGATTATTCAGTCATTACCAAGAATAGCCACTTGCATTTCACACTCACTACCTGCTTGTTTAATAGCAAAGAAAACTAAAAAGAACAAAAAAACCCAAAGCTACACTGACACTTTATCATAAAAATAAACTGAGGTTCGTATGAGCAGAATACAATGCAAGAACTACTAAAATAAGAAAATAAGCATGCAGAAAAATAGCTGAATAGACCTACGCTATAGCAGTGAACATAAGAGACATAGTAGTCAAGTCTTGATTCCCCAGTGTTACTCATCTTCGCAGAGCCCATCTTCTAACGCTGAAGCTGAGTGCACGGCTCTACAACTACACACAAGCTCCGTGCTTTCAGTCAAACCCAGACTCCCTTCAAGCTAAGCCCTTCTGTGAACATAACACTCTCAGCCAGCCATGTTATAAATTTTAACCGTGGCAAAAACTACTGGCTTATATTCCATTCTGCCGAATTGTGACAAAGTCCCACAAATACAAGCCTAAAAGCTGAGAAAAGCCATGTGTTTGGCAGCAACATATTCAACAGTAATTTATTTTGGTTACATTTCCAACTGCCTTCTGGTTTACTTCTTGGTGAATTACTCCTCCTTTACTCAAGAGAAAGCAGGCAGCTTTTATCATCTCATCTCTCTTCAGTAATACTGATTTTCACACAACAGACTTCTTGCAATAACACAGTCAAGAGTGGAAGACTAAAACCTGGATCACCATATGTAAAAGTATATGTCAGTTAAACTAAACCGATCAGCTTTATTCACTCACAGCCAGTACGGAAGCCACAGATTCTACAAGCAACATCTGCCTGCAGAATTAAAATATTCCTCAGTTTATTTGCTCTAACAGAACTACCTACAACATTTTTGTGAGCTCTATCATGAAAATGACTACTCCCATGTACTGCCTCCTTTTACCTGGTGTAATCTAAAAGTATTCTAAGTATTCTAAGAACAGTTTTTATGACAGGGGAGTGCCACATAGTGAGACAAATTCTCACGCTGAGCTCTTCACATAAGACAACCCTTCATTAGATCAGTCAGCTACCACTGAAGTAGGGCTGATGTAAAAATGCAGCAATTTATACTTATATGTCAGTAGAAAAATCCCTCCTCTGAACCACATTTAATGCCTTCTGTGAAGATCGCAGAGGTAGCATGGACTGATAAAACATTTGACTTTACCTTCAAGAACTTCAGAACCAAATCAAAGACCTCTTAAATAAAAGAACACACACAAAAACCAAACCAACCTTCCCACATCTCCCCATTTATTTACAGGGAAGAAGGGTCCTTCTGATACACATTTCCCTATATAACATTGCCCATTTTAGTCTACCCAGCAAGAGCCCTAGAGACATTACAACGCACAGGAGGGCAATGGGAATATACATTGTCCTCCATATGTGAAGTTCTAAAAACCACTAAATTTACATTTGAGATAATGTCTTCTCTTAGAAAAAAACCCGAGTAGATGGGACTTTTCAAAGAGACAGCCTGGACAGTGATTTGTCTGCATTTGCCAGAGGCACGCTTGTTTCTTTTTCACTACCACTGCTTAAGTTCTTAGGAAGCAATTATTTCCCTGCGTAGAACTTCATAAGAACTTTTGTTGTTATTAGTTACAATGATTTGAGACTAGCCACATTACTGAAGCATCATCTTATAATGACTTTCAAAAAAAAAAAAAAGTCAAATTTGACTGTTATACAGAAATTACTTCCTCACAGTCTTTGAGCATGGCTTATCAGAGCTGCAGAGGAAAGGAAATCACAGCTAAATCCTCCTTACTTTTCCCAAATGGAGTAGGCACTAAAGACCGACATAAGAACTTTCATAACATGTCCTTTGGTTGGTAAAGATTACTGTGGAAGGGTCACACTCTCTCTCTAGTCTCCCTTATATCCTTATTTTTTATGGCAGATTCTTAATTCCTGAAGATTTTCTCATGTCCAGAGGATTCTCGCCTTTCCTTAAAGGAAGCTTCAAGATTACTGTATGTCATTTCAAGAATAAAAACCACCTCTAACATTTTTCCATAAATAAGTGGAAATGTGAATAATAAATATTGATTTATTTCCTAATTTTTGAGGACCGCAATACAGTTCACATAATTTCAAGAAGCAAGGGGGTGGGTTCTGCCATCATATATACATCTAATATCCATCTCAGCTCACCAGACTGAAAACCTGCCTGGTCCACAAGGCTGTTAAATCACTCAGGTGGATCACATTTCTAAGAAAATGTGTTTAATAATCAGTATATTGCAGAACAGAAAACTGTTCAGTTCTGTTAATTTCTAACTTTCCAACAGTATTATTATTTGCTATATACAGATGTCTTTCCTAATGGACCTGTAACTAGAAAAAAATACTCTTTTTTTTTTTACATGGGTGTTAATATTTATGTGCATTTACCTTTTAGCAAATTTTGTTTTCATCAAAGACACTGGAAGATGAAAGGGTCTAACAGAACAGATAAAACATGCGAGAGACGTGTTTAGGCACCAACGTTGATCAAAACTGCATCATTGAATTATTCATGCTGTTCTGCAAGAGGACATCTGTTGTTTCTATTCAGGTTTTTCTATTTTGTTGTTGTTTCTTTGAAGTGGAGGAAGAAAAGAGATTAAGGCCTCTGTGTTTGATTGCCTCTAATTCTATTCTAGAGATTTCACTAGGATTTGGCAAAAGAAATTATTCAGACACTTTCTCTCCAACATTTAATTTTTGATGCCTTCCTTGCTTAGTTTTTTTCCTTGTAGGCATGAGAAAGAGGAGACAGATCAGTCCAATGGTTAGTTAGCAAAACAGTGCCACACAGCATGCTGAACAAGATAATTACATAATAAACCCAAGCACGTCTTTAAATAGGCTTTCCTGTAAATGCACAAGATGACTTCAAATTAACATGATAATTCTGTGCAGCTGTGCTTTATGAGGCATAATAGCACCTGCAATGTTTTCAAGATGGCATGAGGCACTAACACACCAGTGCTGTGTCCTAAATAGCATCTCAAGAGACAACTAATGATGCCCCTGTCTCTGACAGAGCATTGAGATGACACATATGTGCTTTCAAATGCTGAAACAATAGAGCTGTAGGAGTCCCTCAGTGAGAAAAAATGTCATACGACTAATAATATTTCTGAATTGGTCATTTAGAGAGAGATAAGCTTAAAGATGCTTGAAAAGCACCTCACGCCAACACATCAAAACATTTTAAACTTACATGTCAAAACATTAAACAGTTAAACATTTTTAAAAGACTAATTTTAACGAATCCCAAATAGATTTAAAATCAATTTTCCACATCTATAGTATGCATAAAATAGCAACACCATGTTAGATATGTCTTATATTAAGAAATTTGTGTATAATGCAAGACTCCAGAGTCATGACTTTTAGAAAAACATTTATGCTTATAAATACTAGAACTACAAAAAGATAATTTTACCTATATCTAAACTCAGCCCACATCCATTTTGAGGAATGGAGCAATCTACATGTAGATACAGTTTAAGCTTGGTTTAGGGAGTGCAAGCAAATACCCTTATTTAAATAATAAGAATCACTATCACCTACACTATCTCTCGTCACATAAAATACACAACATGCCCTCTTTTGAGGCATCTTATAGTGATACCAGGAAATGGAAGAGACACTTCTAAGTTTTGCTTCACGGATTTTGGAAGAATGATGGATATTTAAGTATATTGCTATATAAACTCACTAGATCTGAAATAAGGCATAAACATGAATTCCAAATACTTTGGTCTTCAGAGCTTCAGAATACTAAAAGCCTATGACTCTGAAAATGTTCACATAAACGATTACATTTGCAGATAATGAACATCTTTTTTCTACCTGCTTGTTTAATAGCAAAGAAAACTAAAAAGAACAAAAAAACCCAAAGCTACACTGACACTTTATCATAAAAATAAACTGAGGTTCGTATGAGCAGAATACAATGCAAGAACTACTAAAATAAGAAAATAAGCATGCAGAAAAATAGCTGAATAGACCTACGCTATAGCAGTGAACATAAGAGACATAGTAGTCAAGTCTTGATTCCCCAGTGTTACTCATCTTCGCAGAGCCCATCTTCTAACGCTGAAGCTGAGTGCACGGCTCTACAACTACACACAAGCTCCGTGCTTTCAGTCAAACCCAGACTCCCTTCAAGCTAAGCCTTTCTGTGAACACAACATGAACATGGAAGCACAATTAAATTGAACTTGAGCAACATATTAACCCTTCAGCTGATGAGTACTAGAGGTTTGTTTGTTTTTTTTTTTTTTTCTTTTACTGTTTACTGCTGGCTTCGTATTACTTATAAAATTTGCAGAGAGAAAAAAGCATAATTAGTTTAATCTAAAACACGTTCCCAAAATAAAGTTCAGCTCAATAAATCAGTGCTTTTGTGTGTACTTATGATATGAAGGGAAATATCCTTTAACTTCTGTTTGTATGTATTAACAAAAAAGTTTACATGTAAATAAATGTGAAATACAGATGCAAACGTTACATAGTTTACAGTAAGTATTTTTCCTAGGAAAAATAGTGTAGAATTAATTCATTCGCTCTAAGTACTAGATGAAAGTAATTAAACTTGTTCATGCTTCACTTAACATTTATCTTACTAGCAACATGACTACTGTTTGGCTCAATAAAAATTTCCATCCCTACAAAAAGTCAACTCCCAAACTACTGCTACAAATATAATTTTGTTCTGATTTTATGCAGAAAATATATTTGTTCCCACTGCTTAAGTATCAGTCAATAGCATAAGAAAGGCACTGTGAGCCCTAAGGAATGCTTTTTCTCATGTTCTAGGAGCATATAGAGCACCACAAAAATGACAGTAGATAGCTAACATGAACTGGGCACCCATCATTTCAGAACCACTTGCTTTTCTTCCCTTCATAAGGAGTGAAAACCCCTGGGTCTGCAGAAGACAGACTGCTGTGATTCCAGGGAATATTGTTATTTCATTTCTGAAGATATTTTTGGTGACAATATGCAAGTTTAGACAACGTGGTTAAAATTTGAAGTGTCCTTTTCTGAGTGAGGAGGAATTTGAAACTGCAAAAAGCCTTTAATCAATAGCTAGAGCAGGTAATCTCCTGAGACCCACTTCACTTCCTAGGGCGCTTCCTCTTCTCAGATGACATGTACCCAAACAGCAGCCTGTGCTAGGACCAACAGCAAATGCTGCATCCTTGAGGAAAAACTGAACAATACAGAATAAAAATCGCCCTGAATGAAATTATTGTGGAGTAAGAAGGGGAATTCCTGCCTGCTGCATGCTCTGGCATTCACAATGCAAATCCAGTTTTGCAGAGAGCTCTATTCTAATCTCTTAACTTAGCCCAAACGTTTAGTGTTTCTTCTCCCCACCAAAAATTTCTCAAAGCCCGTATCAGAAGAAGCTGCTTTCTTTATTCCAGCTGGGCCGAGGTTCTGGCCCTAAAATGGCAAGTGGGCTGACAGTGACATTCTTTTGACACAGTATGCAAGTTTTGGTCTCATGCAACCAAATAAAATTCAGGCAAAGGATGAGATTTTCACAATTTCATGTGTTAAAACTCCTAAAGTCACAATGACAAAAAAAAAAAAAGAAGTATTCTATACTTATTCTAGTGTTAATTCAGAAGCTGCTGACTTTGCAGCTTCTACTGTGTCCCCTGAGAGGCAGACACAGCCACTCCTCATGCTACGGTACCTGGAAGAGTCTGATCAAATGCTGGACGTGCTTGAACAAAACCTCTAACAGAAGTAAATGTCTGCCCATTCACCACTAGCAGTTTTCCTTTTCTTTCTCTAGTTTATCTTGTTACGCTACAATTACACTGCAAAAGAGCCACCTGCATAGGGAAAGACGCATTTCTAAGAAATATTTTATCAATTTAAGGGCCAAGTTTCACTTCCTTGCAGAGAGAGAACATCAAGTAGAAATTCAATCTCTTTAGAGAAATGGAAGGGGAATACATAAAAATCTTTACAACAGGTGTTTTTAAAGCTCTGTTAGTTTTCCTATTAGAGAATTCAACATCAATTTCAAATGTATTCAGTCTTGTTAAATGCTTGTCACTGGTCAAGGTCAACTACAACATCCTTTTACCTAATAGTTTCAAGAGGACAGTGGCCTCAGTTTTAACAGCACTGCATGGGAAGTGCAGCTCATTTCAAAGTGAAAACAGAATAAAGGGCAACTCCTTTAAAAGCTGCTTTGCTTTTGTTGGCAGAAGGGCAGGGTAACTCCCCATTACCTATAAAACTCACAGAACCTTGGAGGAGAAATCTGCACCTTATTTTCTCATTGCTTTTCCTTCATGTTTTGCATCTCTTGACATCTTTGATGTCAGAGAAGCAGCAGCCAAGAAGATTCCCTTAGTGTGATTCCCTGTTTGTGTGCACCTTTATCACTGATGTCAGATATATAAATATCATCAGAGCTAGGGAGTTAATGTATATGCACAGTATGATTATTGTTGTTTTGTTTTATAGAGCAATATAGTAAAGGAAGAACCTAAAGCAATAGAAAACTCTTTTCAGTAGTTTGACTTTTTCAAACATTATCTGAAATTAAATGAGTGTTAGCACTGTAACTTTAAGCAGAAATCGTTAAGGATGCAGGAGGTGTGTATGTAAGAAAGCAGGGTTAACTAGAACAGTTAATTCAGAAAGCCTAAGAACCCTATGAATGATTTCCTCAAGCCACTGAACCTCCCCTAACTCAAAACTGTTTTTCAACAACTATGTGACTACACATAACAAAATATTCTTTAAAAGTAAGAAAAAAGCACATCCCTTGCATTCTTCAAAAGTCGAAGGATGATAGAAGTTTCTTGAAATTTAGGAGTATTTTATTGACAAATATACACTAATACCTGGTTCAAGTGGGATAAAGAGGCTTGATAAAGTAAATTTTGCTGTAGTCATTTGCCTGTAAAGTGCCAGAAAAACATTTTTATACCCATATAACTGCATGCATATAATGCTTTTATCTAGTCAATTGCAAATGACAGAAAAGACATTTGGGAAAAGGGTAAAATTAAGGTGCCATTGATTTTAGTTATTACAGCTACTGCCAAAAGTTTTTGATCTAAGAAAAAAAGTGTTTCTTTTTACTTAACCTTGAAATTGAATCCTTTTTTGTGTCTCTCTAAAGCTAACATTACCTAAGAACAGTATTTTTACACACACTCCTTAGTCAGTCTGCCTTCCTTGGGGCCACAGGCTTCCAATGGAAGATTTATTTCCACACTTGTTGAAACAGGACTGATGAACATGACTAATGTAGGCCACCAGAAAACCCTGTTGGACTTCCCTGAGCTCACAGAATTTTGTCCTGTGTTACACAATTCTCTTCAACTAACTAAAGATGGTGTAGATGACTCCTTACCTTTTATATGGGATTTTTCTTTGAAGTGTTTTTCTTGCTGAAAATATTACTTTTTATGACCTTGAATTCTAGTTGTAACATTGTGAATATTTGCTTTGCAGTTCTACAAAACTTTTTATCTTGTATGTCAAAGTTCTTAAATTATTGTGCATCATTTTTCTGCCTACGTTAACATAAGTCACTCCATCAGAAACAGCAGCATGAGAAGTGTTTTAAGCAGTTTTAGCTAAAAGCAAGGCATCCAACTTAATATGCTACAATATAACTAAAGGGCTAGTTTAAAAAGAAAAAAGTAGGCATAACTCTTTTGGAAGAAGCAGTGCCTTAGGGCATTTAATAGTTACATGTTTTTCCCTTCAGTATCTTCAAAAGTACTAAACAAAACTATCATTGGGAAAAAAAAACAAAAAACCAAACCAAACAAAAACCCCAAACCCCCAACAAAATACCACTGAGAACATGAGGAATAAAGGCAGGCAAAAAGGAGTGATCTATGTTAAAAACAATTCCACCATGTTCTCATAAAATAGGGGAAATTGCAACATCCATTAATTTCTTGCCTTAGCAGTTGTCCTGAGAATTAAAACACAGAATGGGTTTTGTCACAAGGAGCATATATACCTTCTCTCTCAAAGTGGATGTTTACTCTCTCAAACCAGGAAGAGAGTGACATGGCCAATTATCAGAATCAGCAGGATTATAAACCTGTAACTTGCCTCTTGCTTCATTCAACAGTTAGGAACGGATTGTAAAGCTTGATAACATGTTGCTTTCTCCTTTTCTTGCAGGAGAAAGTTGATAAGGAAGGCCAGGCTAGATAATGCAGCAATTACCAGGTTTATGAGATCCTTAGGAAGCATGTTCTTCACAAATGAACAACTTCTGCAGGTAATTCCAACTACCCCAAGAGACAGTTACAAATTTCAGCAAAAGTACAAGAGCATTTATTGCTCGTATAGTTTTTGACACAAACTGGAGGGGGTGACATTGCTTTTTATCTGCTGGTTTGCTTAAGGATTTTGCGACATGACAACTGATCTGCAATAGGGTGAGATGGTGACAAGAATATGAAAATATGCTTGGTCTTGTTCTTTACAAATAGAAGAATCGGATGGCTGGAAAGCCTTTTCTTATTTCCTCATCTTATTTAACTCTTTAAGCAAACAGTTCCCAGTATAGGAAGATTCTGAATGACAGAGCCTGAAAAACTAAAGACAGACTTAGCTCAGCTTCTGCTGCTCTCATCTCTTCTAGCAGTCCAGAAAGCAGAAACTGTCTGCAGTGGTCTTATTTGACTGCTAGTTCCTGTGAAATCTTAAGTAGTTTAAAGGAGAAAGAAAACCTGCTGCTGAAGTCACATCCCTGCCCTGGTTACAGGAAGTTTCTAATTTCAAAAAGTTAGTTCTCAAAACAACAAAAAGATAAGGTAAATGCAGCCAAGAATAAAAATAAAGGTCATGTATTCACTGGCAGATTTCAGTGACTGGAACTCAGGTGTAGCTGAGGATATTTTTCCCCTCCAGAGAGGAGAGCAGGCTGACTAATATAGTACTTTTTTTGTTCACAATCTGTTCCACCCATACCTTAGTAAGCAAAGTCAGGTGTTGCAATACTGTACATGCAGTTTGTATGCTTAGTTTACACAGAGATATATAAATAAACAGTAAATTCATCTGGATTAACTGGTTAATAAAGATAAGTCGACTGTGATTGCTATATGAAGTTCCTTCAGTGCTTACAATGGAAGTGTAGCATATAACGATGTAATAGTCATCACGATTTCCCTAAGAAATTGGATGAGAGTCAGAGTGATATTGCATGTTTCTGCTTTTCTTAGTATATTGCTTTCCAGAGAGATCTACAAACTTTAGTTTACTTAAGAGTATTTGACAGAATAAATGGAAAGATAGCTACTATTAGCTCTCCAAGAACTGAAGTAACATCTTCATATTTACAAGCCTTTCACAGCTCATTCAACAAAATTTCTGTAGTTGAAAAACAAGCTTGATGGTATCCCCATAAATTATGCTGCCAAAAATAGTTGTTAAGAACATAGGTTTTTGAAAACACTGAGGTTTTATAAGCATTTAAGCTTCGGACAAAGCAAATCTGGCATTAAGAGGATGAAAATGGAGAGACATCAGATTTTTATACATTATAAGGCCAAAAGGATTCTCTCCAATCATTTATACTAACTTCCCTATAATACAACCCACAGGACTGTTCTTGGGGGCGTTGATCAGAAGAAATCAATTCCTTGTTAAAGTAGATCATCTCTTTTAGAAAGATATACAGGTCTGCTTTAAACATGTATCCTCATATAATTAATTATTCTAACAAACATGGCATTTTGACTTGCTGTAGCTTCCAGTATTGAATTATATTGTTCCTTTATATGCTGGACTGACGACCCGTAAGTCTGGGCTTTTTCCCAATCAGAGGTTTCAGGTTTCTTTGAAATGGCATTTCTACTTTTATTTGGTAAATCAAGTTGAGTTACCATTGATTTGGTAGAAGGACAAAAGTAGAAGAGAGGAAAATGGGGAGAAAGAACGAAATAACCTTCCCATCTACCTGCCTGGCTCATTTTATTACTACAGGAGCATTGTTTTAATCAGCAAAAACTAAATGCCATGCCTCAAATTCCATAAGCTTTTGTAGATTCCTAGCAGAGATTCATGGTCATTTTTTTTAGCTGTTATGAATTGAAAAACATTTATCTAAAGACAGAGGAAGAGCTAATTCTTTCCAATTTCATCTTGCCCTCTGGCTTTGTTATTGAACAGGAAGCACAATCTGATAATAAACCACAGGCCACACTCACCTTTGGAAACTCAGTGTTTGTTTCTGTGTTGTTATGTGTGCAGCTTTGAAAACACAAGTGGAAAACCATGATACTATGGCTTAAAACTAACTTTGAGTTCCTTATGCTCAAATGCTTCTGAAATAAGAAGTCTGCAAAGCCCTTCCTAAAATTCCAGTGTCTTTCACTTCCCTCTCTAACTGTTTCCAGTCTTTTTCTTTTTATCTCTTCCATTCCTCATAATTCTCTCTTCTCCCACGATAAGCAGATATAGTTCATACTGTCCTGGCAAGACAAGTGCTCACACATCAATAGCAAGAACCACAATGAATCTTTCTCTGCCTGTTGCATCTCATGCTTACAGTGACTTGGAACAGAGTGTGTGTCAGAGCTGCCAGCCGAGACATTCTTAGGAAATAGGAATGAAACAAATTACCCACTTAAGACAGTAAAGATCATTCTGCTAGGTCAAAGTACAAACCAGCAGGATTTTTAACAAAGAAAACAGTATCTGAATCAGGTTAACATATTACACCCCTTTTAGAAAGGGATTTTTACAACATATTCCTAAATTTTAGCATCAGAATAAAAAGTTATCAGAAACATTAAATAACTTTAGAGTTTGTAGGAATCTATTCTATTAACTGAAATTCAGAGAGTCCCAATCCAATAAAAATGGTGCAGTGTACGATGTCTGGAATTATTTGAGGACAGCCTTCAATTTGCCTGTTTCAAAGTTCATAATACAAATGGTATCACTGGACAGAAATATTCAGAATATACTTTTTAGATCACATGTACTCTGTGGACTGCTTGCTGCAGGCCTGTTGAGAGACAGATGGCCAAATCTACTGTTCTGGTTTCCATTTGATAGCTTGCTTTAAGAGACAGACAGAAGTATATGACATTAATGTAGCATGCTAACACTACTTTCTATAAAGGAAATTGATTAATGTGAAATTCAAAATTTGCAAATATTAAAGAATACTGATAGGAAGGTATTTTACCAGTAATCATAAGTGGAAAGGAAAAACAACAGTAAGAATTAAGAAGAAAAATGATACCATATAAAACCTCTTTACTATAAGGTAACACATACTAGGAAGTTTTCCAAAAACTGGCTTATAGCATTGTAGGAACACAAGAAGTTAAATGGTCAAAGCAAAACAAAGAACAGAAATGATAGCTCAGAACTTCATTTACCTGATTTTACATCAGCAACTTTAGACTGTGATGTATCAACGAGACTTGCTAAGAAACTTTATAGCTGTTGCTAATCCACAAAGAATAACTTTTTGCACTTACCTTGTTATAGACAGAATAGCAGGATTACGTTTTACTTTTCTGAGCAGTAAGGGCCACAAGTGTCCCAGCTAAATAAAATCCTCGCAGCACTGCACAACCATCAATATTCATCTACCTGCTATTGCAAGTAAGCTCACAGAATGGTTAGTTAAAAATGTAAAACCAAAATCACCTGCAGAGCAATCGTGGTATTCTTCGCAGGATATTTCCCCACCAGTCCTTGTTCTTTGCGTTTCTTGAATTTCCTAAAGTAGTCCTGTATCAGGAAGGTGGCATAGAACTTCCCCACGGTTACCTCATCATCTAAATGAACAGACCAGACAGATCTCTCCCAAGTCAGCACATTTATCAATAGCCTGTACACTCGTATCTGATTTGGGGGAAAAAATGTGGTGGGTGCAATAGGTACTATGCTTTCAGCTTACAACAACAGAACCTGTAATTAGCTGAAAAGCAATGTTTTAGCAAGCAGCCTAGGATCAGTCAGTTAGGTGAACTCATCCTTAATATAAAAGAAAATACAATACTTTACCAATTCTCAGGTACTTCTAAGTAAGTTCGTGTAAGTTTCTAAGAAAACCATAAACATGTTTGTATATGCATAGAAGCTGAAAGACTCAGCTTTAGCTACTTGGAATAAACAGATCAAAATAAAAGCTACTATGACTTACCTACACTTAGGTTTATGAAAGGAAGGTCCTGCTTGACTAACCTGATCCCCTTCTATAACAAGGTGATCCCCTTAGTGGGTGAGGGAAAGGCTGTGCATGTTGTCTACCTAGACTTTAGTAAAGACTTTGACACAGTTTCCCACAGCATTCTCCTGGAGAAACTGGCTGTTCATGGCTTGGATGGGCGTACGCTTTTCTGGGTAAAAAACTGGGTGGATGGCCAGGCCCAAAGAGTGGTGGTGAATGGAGCTAACTCCAGTTGGTGGTTGGTCACAAGTGGTGCTGCCCAGGACTCTGTACTGGGGCCAGTTCTGTTTAACATCTGAATGAAAGGATCAAATGCATCCTCAGTAAATTTGCAGACAACACCAACTCGAGGGCAGGAAGGCTCTGCAGAGGGATCTGGACAGGCTGTCTCGATGAGTCGAGGTTCAACAGGGCTCAATGCCAGGTCCTGCACTTGGGTCACAACAACCCCATGCAGCGCTACAGGCATGGGGAAGAGTGGCTGGAAAGCTGCCTGGTGGAAAAGGACCTGGGGGTGTTGGTCAACAGGCAGCTGAATGTGAGCCAGCAGTGTGCCCAGGTGGCCAAGAAGCATCCTGGCTTGTATCAGCAATAGTGTGGCCAGCAGGACCAGGGCAGTGATTGTCCCCATGTACTGGGCACTGGTGGGGCCGCACCTCGGATGCTGTGTTCAGTTTTGGGCCCCTCACTACAAGACAGACCTTGAGGAGCTGAAGCGTGTCCAGAGAATGGCAACAAAATTGGTGAGGGGTCTGGAGCCCAAGGCTGATGGGGAGCAGCTGAGGGACCTGGGGGTGTTCAGCCTGGAGAAGAGGAGGCTGAGGGGGAGACCTTATCGCTCCCTACAACTGCCTGACAAGAGGGGGTGATGCAGGGGGGACAGTCTCTTCTGCCAAGTAACAAGGGATAAGACAAGAGGAAATGGCCTCAAGTTGTGCCAGAGGAGGTTTAGATTGGATATTAGGAAAAATTTCTTCACGGAAAGGGTTGTCAAGCATTGGAAGAGGCTGCCCAGGGAAGTGGTTGAGTCCCCATCCCTGGAGGTATTTAACAGACATGTAGCTGTGGTGCTGAGGGACCTGGTTTAGTGGTGGACTTGGCAGTGCTGGGTTAATGGTTGGACTCGATCTTCAAGGTCTTTTCCAACCTCAACGATTCTATGATTCTATGTTCATAAGAGTCACTCTATATAAAAAAATAAAAAGTCCTGCTTACAACATCTTTGGTTTTTTTCCACTGCTGAACCAAATTTCCTTCGTCAGTGTATCAATATATCATTGTTCTAATTGTATGAGGACTTAGACATCTTTACAGCCTGCTTTGCTATGCCCATTTTTTATTGGTGTCATGCCCTCACTGTAATACCAGAGCATCTTCCAGCTGGAATTTTATTTGTGTCCCAGATGCTCATGTTGGGCTGTATCTTCTGCTATCTTATCATCACCCAATAAGCCAGATTCTAGACTCTAAGGAAACCCCAAAAACGTTACAATTTCATGTATTTTCTATGAGGCTCTTGTTTAAGTGAAGGTGTGGTCCTTAGCCACCTTCTAGACAGGTGATGATGATAACAAATATTTAAACATGGCACTTTCCCACATTGTTGTGTTGTATCAGCTCTGCAATGCTGATAGAAATGAAAATAACTTCCATCAGTTAATTTAGTACAATTCAAAAGATACATAAACAGCAAGTGCAGTAAATCCTAGCATTTTCACAGAGTCACTGTTGTGAACAAAATCCAAATTTCAGCATTTTCAAATTTCAAAGGCAGGTATCTTATGAGGATATCAAAATCACCTGGTTCATAGCACATTCAGAATGTACATGCGTGTCTTATGAGTCCCATTGAATCATTCAGCTGTGCAAGTTTGATCTCTTGATGAGTAACGCTTGCCAGAAAACCAGGAATAGTTTTCTGTTCAAAAACATTGCTTTTGTTTTCACACACATTTTTCCCCCTAGAGTTACCTGGCACGAAGTTGGCTATTTCCCTTTCTGCTGTGTTGCCTAATCTCTATTTTTTTCAGTACCTTGAAATAGCTATTTGCAACATGGCTGCTAGCTGGCTACTGCCATAGATAAAGGAGGGATGATGTGTTTTAGGCATCAAGTTCTCTCCACTGTTAGGGCCCACATCCTGATGGACAGTAAGTTCCCGTCATTCCAGTTGCCCTTGCTGGAACAGACAGGGACTTAACACATCTCAGGATCTGGGTGACTGTACAGTTGTGACTTGACTAAACACAGAAAATCTAACATGCCCAGACACATTTTAACACACCTTTCTTAGAAAGTATGGATTTTTTCTTTTAGTTTTATGTCATTTGTTTTCCCCATATTTTAGCTCTCTAATGGAGCTTTAGGATAGACTAGAGTTTGGTGTTTGGTTTTGTTGGGTTTATTTTACATACAAACACATTCTTTTAAGCAAGCTTTTTCTCTAAATGTCAAGCAAATTCTCTAATTGTTTGTCATGTAATGTAATGTCATACATTAACATCCAATTAAAACAGAGTCTCCTTGGTCTTCATTTTATCAAGAATATGTCCCAATGTATCTCATGAATGGTCGTATTTCTAATAGTACTTTTACTTGTAACGTGACAGTTTTTGCTAATTTCAATTTATTTAACTTTCTTCTTTTTGTGACTTGCTTTCACATCAATAAAAAGGATGGGGAAATCCAATCCATGTACAATACTGTTTAAACTAATTTTTACCCCTCTGACAAAATTTGTCTCAAATGAATCTTCTACCATGCAAAATAAGCTCCTCATTATAACGTCTGAAATGGGCTGTATGCATGTGAAAGTATGACAGGCTTTAACTGCAGTAAAAATGTACCAGGGACATATTCTGCCAGCATTTTATTTGTCTTTAAATGTATCAAAGCAAAAATAATTATAATAATTGCATTTAGATATCTTGGTTGGGAGACCAGTCTGTTGCAGGAAATATCTTGGCGCATTAAAGAGCCCTCTTCAAAGGTCCAAGTCCCCCCAGTTCCTGCTAGGAAATAGGAGGAACTCCATAGCTCAAGAAAAGCTCACCCATCTACATATTCAGTCTCAGCAGTAAAAAGCTTTTTAATCAACTCCCCAAATCTGATTTCTAAACTTTTTGTGAATATTTGCTTTGATGTTCATCTGTAATCTCTCTTGGCAGCTCCTCAGTGGTGTCTTGTATTAGGAAGAGATCTCTTACAAAGCATCTAATCTAAACTTGCCTTCCTTAGTTTAGTTGAATCCATTGATCTGCAACGGAACCTTGGCCAAACTCCCCAGCTAAGCCTTTCCCCATCCTTTATACTATTTTGTTTCAAGTATTTGAACAAAACTTTTAAGGAAGTGATATAGCAAATGGCTTCTAGAAAGAACAAGCACATAGAAGTGACAGACTTGATATAACATATACTACTATGGGTTGCACTCAGAGCATGTCTCAAGTCAGACCATGACATTGCACAACTACTGACTGTACCTGAGACGACAATACCTGCAAAGTCTCACTATGCAGAAATGAAGGGCCCTTATTGATCACTCTGGACATGCACCAACTTTTTATAAGCATATTAGACAAATGCATTACCAGTTTGCTGAATTGTGCATGCCAAAGTCTGCAGGTACAAATAAGATGCATGTGTACTTCACAGGCACAGTCAGTTGTACTGCAGACACGTGCACACAGGAACTGAAGCCTGGCCAAGGGGAGCCATCCTTGACTTTGTTTTTCGAGTAATACACATACAGCCAGATATGCACAGGTATAGGGAGGCAGCTAAGCATAACTGACCACAGAATAGACAAATCTATAATTACAGTTAGTGACAGCAAAAGGGATCATTTCAGTAGGAAGTTTTTGGAAGACGGCAGAAAGTATTAGGCAGGATTAAATGGGCTTGCTGGTGGACAGTGGGGAGTTTAGAGAATACAGGTAAATCTTCAGTGAGTTGTATGCATTTATCTTACTGTCTAGTCCCCTAAGAATGTTAACTCATCTATACATTCAGGCATTTGACTCCCATTCTATGTTTTTGCAAAGCAGTTTCATTTTTCTGTAGTTAAAATGTGCTGCTAACTATTAACAGTTTAATTAAGTTATGGCAATGAGTTACTTAACCAGTACCAATAATTAACTAACTGTTCATTTCTAGTGGCTCTGTTTGTTAATTCAGGGGAAAAAAAATGGTATACTGATTATTTTCATTCTGCTCTGCAAATAATCATTATGTTTGTGTTCTGGAGGCATGGTCACGAAGGATCTACTATTCAGTAATACCCGTAAAGGTAGTACTGGAGAAAAACATTACAAACTAGACCGCTCAATACTTGTAAGTGCAAGTGATTTTAACATATTGAATACTGATGCTTTGTTGATTGATACTGAAGAGAATTTTCTGTCTCCTAGCTGACTGTTATTATCATTTTATTGAATATTAAGCATCAATAGAAACCAATTTCTACTGTTACTAAGCTATTTGACACTCCTCTGGGATATGACTATAAAAATGCTATATTCCTCTTTTTTTCTAGGTGGGTTACAGTATTTTTAATTTTCAGAAAAGCCACAACAAGGTCCACAGAGAAACAAACCAAACTGAAATTAAAAAATCGTAAATCTTAGGGACTTCCCAACATGTTCTTATTTATACTGGGTTGTGGAAGCCACCCTGTTTCCTGTCAATCGAGAAGTGATCCAGGTTTTCAGCCTTCTAGCTATGCTGAAGAGCTACATTTGCAGAATAAATATTAGCAATGAATTTTAGTATGGCTGAAAATAAATATACAGCTTATATTCAGCAATGAAATGAAGCTGAAGTTAACGGTTACTATGTAAGATTAGTTCTAGGAATGTAATCTTTACAGATTCTTTCTCAGATTGATTTAGGCAGGCACAGCTCGCTATTCTGAAGCATGCATCTCTATTTCAATAAAAAAAATGTAGGGGAATAAAGTTGGCAAGAGGCAACACTAATTCCATGCCACCACCCTAAAACAGAATTGCTTCAGAATATTCGGAAAGACTCATAGTTGAAAGGAACAGAGGCTGCAGAAAAAGCTCAAGCACATAGTTACAACAATAACAAAGCAATTCATCTATGCCATGCAAGCACTTAGGTGTAAGGCTAAAAATAACAGAGAACACAAAAAGTTGTTTTAAATGTGCAGTATCAGTTCCCCTTCGGATAGTCAAATTTGCTGGATTTTTGCCTTCATCCCCACTACTATCTGGCAGCCACCACACCAAGAGCAAGTGGCTCCCTCCAGCGACAAAGCTAATGCTGCTTCTTGGGTCATGCTGAACAGCAGTGCAGCCAGCATGCTCTTCCTCCCCTAGAGACTGAGAATATCACCTTCAGAAAGGGATCAGCCTCCACCACCATCGGGCCTGGGATCTTGAGTCTGCTTCCAAACCTGAGTCTGATCAGTCTTGAAAGCTGCTGTAACGCTATAAAAGTACAATAAACTACAAGAAATACCAGATGATTACAATGGATCTGTGTATTTTATGTCTAGATAAAGATAGCCTGGGTGTGGGTGACTGTGCAACAGATCCTGCACCTTTAAAACTTGAAAAAGCAAGTAAAAACCAGTCACCTAAACCTACATTACAGCATATTAATAAAAATGTATATATTGAAAGGCTAAATATATATATCAGAATATATATATTTAAAGAGAGAGATATAACAAATATTTGACATATCCTTTTACAGGACGTAGGAACACCTAATATACGTGCCTTGTAGTTCTCACAAACTTATTGGTGTCATTAGAATTTAGATACCTCTTTACAGGGGCTATATTCATATCTCAGTCATACTGGCATAAATCTGAACCATTTCCATTATCTGTTGACTGTGGAACTGCTCTGGTTTAAACTAGCGTAACTGAGATAATTTTGCTTCTTGCTTTATCAGTTTATTATTTTTAAGCTGGCAATTAAAATTTTTCAGTCTTCTCCCAGAAGTATTCAACATATATAAGGATGTAAACTCTAATGTAATGTACATTGTCAAGCTTAATCAGCACAAAACATGTTATTTTGCTCAACACACTGAAATCAAACTAAGTTTAGTTTACTTTAAATCAAACTAGATTTAGGTCTAATAAGGTATTTTTTTCAAGCAAGAAAATAACCATAAGATTTTCCTCTCTTTCTTTTTGGTCTAAAGAACTTGTACTTATCAGTCCTAAATGTATTATCTAGTGTAACAGGATATAATTTTCTCTACATTTATTTTGTTATTATTGTTTGTTGTCATTTAATGACATTATCATTTTATTTCTTTGGTCCCTAACAATCTAAAAAGACCAAAATGCACAGAGAATAGCATATTGCAAATTTTATCAGACTGACCGCCAGCTGGAGGGACAACTTGGTCAAGTAATTTCATGCTTGTTTTCTTCCATATTTTCTTTATAACTGCTCTAAGTTCTTCATTTGCTTGCTCTAGGTTACCTGTGGAAGTGAAATAGAAAAATGGAGGATGACAATTATGCTTCAACCAGCTGCAATAAATGATCCTTTGACTATTAATTAGCTGTATAAAAATACTGTGATAAGGATGCTTTGCAGCAAGCCCAAGCTACAAGTAGCAGCAGGTAACAATACTACAATTAAAGAGAAGAAAGGGTGTGAGACAGCAAGCTCCTGGGGCTTTCACATCCATCTCTGGAGTACTGCAGAGGTCAACCATCATTTACAGATCTTGGCTCTACACTCTGTCACTGCTTAATCATGCTTCCACTTGAATCATGTGGGAAGTGATTACTTACTCTTTACAAGCTGCCACTTTCTTGATCCAAAGCTGAGCCTTTATTTGTTTAATCCCAGTAATTACTCAGTTGTACAGGCTTGAAAGTTCAGGCAACTGACTACTGAGCAGTTTTTCATCTCCTGCAGTGCTCACCTAAACCACAGCGATGCCTGAGGGGGCTTAATCTAACCAGTTTGTTATTGGCAGTGGAACTCAAATTCTGCTGTGAATAGCAGAAGACATGGAACAAACAGTAGTAAAAGATGGTAAAATAATGAAAAAAATGTATGAAAATAGAATATTCTTTGAAACATACCACTGTTTTAAAACTTTTCCCTCTCTGATGCAAATGACAGGAATCCATTCAACCCAGTCAGAACTGGCCTTGACCAAACTGGGGATTTGCTTTCAAGTGCGCAAAAGTTGCAGTTGCACCAATGTGGGATCCAAGGCACCAAGTTAAAGAGAATGGGGAAGGAGCATCTTGGTTGGACAGAAAAGGGAACTCATTCATTCCTTGCAGTAGAACTCCTGTTATGCCGCCACTGCTACATGTTTTTATCTGACCAGATAAATAATAATATAATAATTTCTGAGAATTCTTGGGCCCTGGCCTCACTATCCCTTTCCTTTCATTTTCTAGCAAATCATTCCTAGCAACAGCAAATACAAACCACAATCCAAAAGCAAACCGAATCCTGTAGACTAAGGCAACCATACTCATGTCCAACAAAATTAATAAAATCAGTTGCAACTTCTCCTCATTGTACCTTCTGACAAGTGCAGTAAAGGCCTTACAGCCAAGAACCTTACCTTCTGTTTTTATCTTTAGAGCAGTCCTAACCAAAGCAAACAAAGTAGCATTGAACATGACAGTTCCATCACTGTTTAGTGGCATATTCATGGCTACTAGCCTCTGTAAAGGAGAAAAAGAAAACAAATTTTGATGCAGCTTTGTTTGGAAAAAAAAAAAAACCACCAACACAAACCCCTCCTGTAATGTTCATTTCTCAAAGCTGATGTATTCAATAATATCCATTGAGAGGCATAAAAATTATATGTCTTCAAAAAAAGTTGATTCCTCCATCCTAGCTGCATATAACAACCACCCAATATTGCTTCTTTCTGATACTAATCACATGCGTGCTTATACAAAAGCTAAAGCTGTCCAGTAGTTTTCATGAGCTATTTTATTTAATTTGCAAACCTTGGAGCCCAGTCCCTGGCTATGGCTGTAAATCACACTGTGCAAGTATTAAGGACAAATGCGGTTATTTATAGGAGCATGCACTCCGGTTGCAGTCATGTTCCAGGTTTCCTTTGGGTTCCTCCAGCCTCATGCTCCATGAAGAACCACAGCACCAGGCGTGTTGTGTAGAAGCTGATTCATTCCTCAGGTAACTCTTCAGTGATGCTGTGCATCTCTTACACCAACTACACTGAATAAGTGTGAATGTCTCCTCTTTGGATTAGTCCATCTCTGTGTTAGTGTTCATCTTCTAGAGCAGTATTGCTGTGACCTTTTCCTAATGTCTGACTTGGATTTTCTTCTATTCTAGTTTAAAAGCGTTACTCAATTGGATCATTTATCTTAACTTATACATCTAGGTTTGCTTTAAGTATGCCTTGCGGTATTCCATTTGAGCCCAGTGTTTTATATGTCAATTTACCTATTTATAAAACAGATATAAAAGAAATGCAAATGACAGTGCTGTTGTAACAATCCTTTAATTAAAAGGCTTGATCTTATTTCTACTGAAATCATTAAATCATAGAATCATAGAATCGTCTAGGTTGGAAAAGACCTTTAAGATCATCAAGTCCAACCATTAACCTAACCCTGCCATCCCACCACTAAACCACATCCCCAAGCACCTCATCTACCCTTCTTTTAAATATTAATTTAATATTAATTTAAATATTCTTTTAAATACCTACAGGGATGGGGACTCGACCACTTCCCTGGGCAGCCCATTCCAGTGCCTGACAACCCTTTCGGTGAAGAAATTTTTCCTAATGTCTAGCCTAAACCTGCCCTGGTGCAACTTCAGACCATTGCCCCTCATCCTAGCATCTGTTACCAGGGAGAAGAGGCCGACCCCCACCTCCCTACAGCCTCCTTTCAGGTAGTTGTAGAGGGTGATAAGGTCTCCCCTCAGCCTCCTCTTCTCCATACTAAACAACCCCAGCTCCCTCAGCCACTCCTCCTAAGACTTGTGTTCCAGACCCCTCACCAGCTTTGTGGCTCTCCTCTGCACATGTTCCAGCAAGGCAACATCTTTCTTGTAGTGAGGGGCCCAAAGCTGAACACAGCATTCAAGGTGCGGCCTCACCAGCACCGAGTACAGGGGCACGATCACTTCCCTACTCCTGCTGGTCACACTATTCCTGATACAGGCCAGGATGCCGTTGGCCTTCTTGGCCACCTGGGCACACTGCTGGCTCATATTCAGCCGGCTGTCAACCAGTACCCCCAGGTCTTTTTCTGCCAGGCAGCTTTCCAGCCACTCTTCCCCAAGCCTGTAGCGCTGCATGGGGTTGTTGTGACCAAAGTGCTAAAACCACAATGTCCATAGTTCTGAAGTTCTCAAATAATGTAATAATTATTCATCACCTTTGTGTTGCTTTTCAGCTTTTACATTAAAATGCAATTAATCCTCATCTAAATTACACATCATGCCTGACAAATTCTACATCATTTTAAACTCCCTTTGATTTTCAGTCTTTTCAATCACTGCTATGTATTCTATTGCACATCGTTATTCACTTCAACTTGGTTTATAATCTTGCATCCCCACCCTTGAACCTCTTTTCTGATTCATGTGCAGCAAACGTCTCATGAATGCAACTGTAAAAGTACTGTATCAAAACTTGATTGTCAGTTGAAGTAAACCACCACCCTGGGACTGAAGAGAAATCAGAAATGTCACTGTGTTGAAGTAGTCTTACATGTAACATGGGGTCACCAGAAATGCTGGGATGAGGTAGTTCATATATGTGAAAATAGAACAACGATAGATTTACAGACCGACCCCTTTCATTTTGACACACTCTGAAGAATATTACACTGGTGGTAACTACTGAAAGAAATGAAACTAATTTTGCTGGTTTAAGTTAAGCCTGAAAAAAAAAAATTAACCAATTGCCGCGACCAGTTGGGAGAACTGAAAGAATGAACTGTGAGAGAAACGGAGAAAGAAAAATAGGGTAAAAACCTACCTTGCAGGCCACTCGGTGAGGGCATAATTTGCCAAAACCAAGCGGTGGCTGAATGCGTCTCAGTAATGTAACCACGTCAAGATGCTTTATCCTTCCCCTAGAACCAACACATATCAGTTACTAACCATACATCCATTCCCAAAAAACACACTGTGCTCTGCTTTTATTGTTTTTACCAGCTGCATCTGATCAGAGAAATGATCTAACTTACTTTGCTTCAGGGTCATATTCTGACCATATCCTTTTGAACTCATCCAAATGATGGGGACCCAGAATAGACCAGTCGCGTGTCAAATAATCAAAATTATCCATTATGACAGCCACAAACAAGTTTATAATCTAAAAAAGTAATTAAAAAACAATCTGCCTTAATTCCTTTGAAAATTTAAAAAACATTCAATAAATAAAATTATTTATAAGGTAGCAGGTTAAGAATTCAAACAAATAAATTTAAGCCAATTATTTTTGGCAAATATCATCAAATATCACAGAAAACACTCGCTAACCATGTATCTGAGTAACTGGAACTCTATCAAGAAATGGTATGACAAGAGTGTGATTCTATCTTAGAGCACTCAGTCTCTGACATAGGCTGTAACATTGTTTTGTTCCTCTTCCTTGATTTGCCAGATCCCACTTCATCAAATTAAAGAATGGATCCAGTATGGGTATTTGATACAGTGTTGATCTCAGGAAACAGCTTCTGTATTAATAGGATTCAATGTCATGACAACAAGACACCTGCATATGTTGTAACACACAAGATGATACAGAGCAGCAGAACAGGTATGGTTACATCGGTTCACAGAATTCTGTTCGACCACTCTCCTTTTGCAAGGAGAACACTACTGCAAATAGAACAAATCAACCAGCTTAGACCAGACACCTGCAGTGAGGAAAAACATATTTCAGAGATTATTTTAGAGCAAATAATCCCTTATGCCCTGGATTAGGGAGAAAGGTGAGTGTTCACATCTCATGTGCCACAGTTTGAGCACACTTACAGAGACACAAATCCAGATTCTGCTAAATTTAAATAATACAAATAGCATTACTAGTAAGTCAAAGGAATTTCAGCTTTATTATGAATGCATATTTAATGATATTATTGAGAAATGCATGAAATAATAGCTGATGAAAAGACTGTTAACTTAGCTTTCAGATGTGCAACAACCACTCCTGCAAACGTGTAGTCAGAACATCTTGCACATGGAAATTTAGAATCATAGAATGGTTTGGGTTGGAAGGGGCCTTTAAAGGTCACCCAGTCCAACCCCCCTGCAGACAGCAGGGACATCTACAACTGGATCAGGTTGCTCAGAGCCCAGTCCAACCTGACCTTGAATGTTGCCAGGGACAGGGCATCTACCACCTCTCTGGGCAACCTGTGCCAGTGTTTCACCACCCTCACCATAAAAATCAGTATAAGACATAGGATTTAGGACTATGTATGGGAAAATATAACCTTTCAAAAAGATATGGCATTTTCAATCGTTCTCTGAACCCACTACTCTCTTAGTTCAGAAGAAAGTCAAAATGCCAAAGCTCATGTCTGTTAATAAGCACAAGCCAGACTCACCAAAAATGCACACAGCATGTAAAAACTGATAAAATAAATGATGGCAAAATTGCTTCCACATGTGTATTCTTCCCCTGGATTATAATCAGATTCTGGATCACAGCGTTTCCCAGGCAAACATGCCAGCATGATTTCCTGCCAGGCTTCTCCAGTTGCACACCTTTATAAGGTCACAAAAATAAATTAAGCATTATTTCATCAACTTGGATTAAAGATGTATTAATTTGTTAAATTCTGACAAAATGCTTGGAGCTGTACAAGCACAAATGAAGACAGATCGTGAACTTTTCAGAGCAGGAACTCATTACAAAAATACAGAGCATGTTTCAGAAATGACAGCCATAGATCTGACATTGCAGACACATTCTATAAGGTAGACTAATGCACCATAAAGGCTTGCATGTAAATATTTGAACACCAACCTGTGATTTACAAAGTTAAATACTTATTGCAGTGGAGCTGCTGTGTACAAAAGCAGTGCTGTGTACAAAACCTGTCATAAAATTTGGAAGTGTCTATTTGTAAAAGATGAATTGCCTTTTCCTCAGCATGGCTGAAGAAATGTTTGTCTCTAACTTCTGCTATTGCACTTTTTGTGTAGTTGGGTAATGTCTGCGTACAGATCCATAATTTCAAATATTTAAAAGACAACTATGTATTTATGACATTTTTGGCTGTGTTTCAAAGGCAAAAGTCTTGACATGCATAAAGTGACTCGGATCTCACTGGGTAATGCCCTTGGTCTCAGATAAGGAGCGACCTGCCAGTTTTGTCAACCAGGTTAGTAACAATGCAGAGGAGCCAAGTGGAGATACAGAATCACAGGCAAGAGCTCTCATGGCTGTCACCTTTAGAGGCATCCTTATCCCATGTCATTCCCTATCCTTGCTCTAGGACATTTTGAAGCACTCCTGGCAAATGTTTACCCTCTTCTTAAGCTCTCTAGTGATACAGATTCCATAATCCCCCTGCATCAAGATTTAGCTTCCTTTGCCATCAGGAAGGTTTGCCTACTGCTTATCTGGTATTTCCCTTCTGTGAGTTACACCCTCTATTTCTTGTCATCTCTTCAGCAAATGTAAAAAAGAGTTTATTTTTTATGTTTGCAACAACCTTTCATTTTTTCAAACTGCCACGCTAGCTGTGTTTCTAAAAAATACAGTCAGGGCAGTCTCTTTCACCTTTCCCAACACCTACACAGTGATGTCAGGGCTGCCTATGTTTGGGCTCTACCTGAAGACAATTACTCCATAAGTGAGTTCTTTGACAATAGCTGTAATGAGTTTGGGTCTGTATTCACCTCAGTTAGAATCCTGCTGTGCTGACAGACACTCAGCGTACAGCCACAGAGAGGATGTGCTTGTTATGCTAAATTGCTTCTCACTTGTAAACACATTTTGAACAAGTCCATTGTACAAAAGCTACAAACATTTTTCACACATCAATTAAATGGGATTCATTAAGTAAGAGTTAAGGTTTACTCACCTGAAGAGAAGCAGCACAGCTTGGGGGAAAGTCTGAAAATTGTTGTTTCTGTTTATTTGATTGTTGTCCCTCATGGCCACTTTTCCAAATACCTACAATAAAACAGGATTTTGACTTTCATCTTAGTGACTTGCCCTGTCAGAAGCTGTAGGCCTTGCAGTCTAAACTTGCTTCAGTATGTACAAAAAATACTTTCACAAATACACTTTCTTTACCCTCTTCAGTTCTTCCTGATAATGTTGTAGCTGCAGTAAATTTATCATATCAAAATATAATTCTTAATAATTTAATTTAGCATCAATAAACATAATACTAATACATAGTCCTGTATTTCAGGTGATAAAATACTATTTGTTTTAAACTAGCACCTAGAGTCTTTTATTGATATTAAAGCCCTACTACACTAAATATTTTACATACTTGTAGTAAGAAATAATTGCTGTCCTGAAAACCTCAAATCTAAATAGAGAGAGATGCAAAGACATAAACCACAGCACAGAGCATCTGAGCACCCTGTCTCAGCCAGAGATAGAAATTAGTTCTGTTCCTCAAAATTAAATTGCAATTCCTCGGCCAAAAGACCATTCCTTTTACCCAACACAACACATTCATATCTTCTTACAATACAGTGAAGGTTAATTTAGTTAATTTAGAGAAATTGACACCATTATGCTGTGTATGCATGCTGCTGAATGGTTAGGTCATTAAGTTGCTTTTGGATAAACGATGAAGAGAAACAATCCAGAAGCAAAATTATTCTCCATAGCATATTTCTTCTATTCATCCCATTTAATTAGGACCTCCCTTTGTGTTGATTTGAAGATCCTTAAAACTTTGAAAACAAAAGAAAACATCTGCAAAGTTTTATGGAATGCAGAGCTACTCTAAGGCCTTATGACAGGGGAGAAGAAGGAAAAAGCCAAAAAAAGAGAGAGAGAGAACTGCAGCTCAGATTGAGGATACCTAACAGGAACTTCTACCAAAGTGTCAATGGTCACCCAGCCATGCTCCTCAGGCACCTCCTTCGGCAAGCGCTAGATCTCAGGTGTGGCACAGAGACTACCGTGCAACTCAAACACACTCCCTATCACAGCTCCATGCTCAGTGCCTTTGTCTGCTGCTTTCCTGCAGTCCGTGCAGTCCCCTCTTGAACAGCTATCCCATCTTCACACTCCAAATGGCCCAGCAGTATGAATTTTAGGAACAGTTTCCTGACAGGTTTCTCCTATCCAGCTGTCTCCCATTACTAAGTCTGGAGAACCTGTTCTGCCCTCACTGCTGCTGGTGTGAGGAGTGGCACCTTCATCCCAACAGCAATTTTTACAGTTTAAGTTACCAAAATCCTTTCTGTGCTTGTACGTCTTGTACATATATCCTACTCTTGATTAAGCACAGGTTCAGCTGTGCCTACATCTTTAGCTAGATTCTATTCCTAGTTCTCTCTTTTCATATGGGAAAGATTTAAAAAACAAACAAACAAAACCAAACTGGAGTTCTAATTCCCTATTAACAAAACAAGTCTATAGTAAAAAAAAGCCATGCATTTCATACACTCATGCATAGGAATAAACTTCACAGCTCATGGAAGAGGAGTGGCTCCTTTCAGCAAACCAAGATACTATAAGCTCACAGCAAGCTCTTCTCTTGCATTTTTTTTTGATTTTCTGACTATCAAAATCATAGCTAAAAAAAGATTTTTACATTACTCTGAAAGCTCTGCCTTATATATAGCACCACTATCAGAGGAATGTTTCAACAAGCACCTTAGTAAACAAGTCTCAGAGTGGCCAACACTGTACTTTTGTTTAATGTTAAAAACATTCCATATTTACCTGCATTCCAATGACAGCATAGATGAAGAACAGCATGGCTATCAGAAGGGCAACGTAAGGCAGAGCCTAGAAACAGGACAGGTGTATTCTCTTTAATAATCTGACACTGTAATTTCAATTTCAATTTACAAAAATAATTTCTCTGTACAACACAGGCCTTTCCAAGTTTTTTCTTCCTATGCAAATGCTTCAAATGTTATTACCTGTCACTCTTAATATTCTGCCACATACAATGAACACAAGCTGCATTATATTTTAGATTATTTGTGTCAGCAATCCAGAAGGAAGAATCATCTTTAGCAGTTTTTAATTTTATTTTCATTACTGGTTCTGATAACACAAAGATACTTCCTTCTATACAGTTACAGAGTTCCATTAACTTCAAGTTCATCAGAGTTTTCAGGAGCAAGGATTCAAATATCTGTTACACTTAGGAAATCAGTTTTATATAAAAAATAGATTAAATTCCTCTTTTGTAGTCATCTAATAAAAAGTGTGGAACCATGAGACCTGTGTGTGTCAAACCCGTCCTATCCCTTGTAGGTAAAACAAATATTTTTTTATGAAGTACTGTAGAAATCTCATGGTAACAGCTAATATTAAAAGACAAAGAATGACCCTTGGACTCAATGAAGTAACTGGCAAATTTTATTTTGGCATTAGTACGCAAATAGATTTAAATATGTCATTATTGGTACTGTGAATTTCAAAAGAAATGTTTTTTGCACTCTACAGGGCATTGCTTCATAAGATTTGGTGTATAAATGGTTTAATTATAAAGCAAATTTAAATAAATTTTACTAACCTGAAATGACTTAATAAATGTCCACAGTAAAGTTCTGATTCCTTCTCCTCTGCTAAGCAGCTTCACCAACCTCATCACCCGGAAGAGACGGAAAAAAGTGATGGAGATTCTAGCGCTGTCTTCAGAGTTCTGAAGAGCATCATGGAGAAGTCAAACCAAATAAAAACCCAAACATGCAACACTTCCAGAAAAACAACATTAAATGCAAAGGTGGAAGAGGTAAGATTTGAACATGTATCTTGAGGGCCTTTTCACCTTGATAAGCATGATATGAAAGGAAAAATTACATGCTAAAAACACAGGACCTGTAGAAATGCTTCACACATCACATGCATTTCCAAGTTTTCTGGTTTGTTAATAAGGATCATATTGGGTTTGTTTGTAGTAGACTTCAATAGTACATAGACAATGAACGCAAACCACTACATAACACCTTTGTAGTACGACAGTTATGAAAAATACAGATAAAATTGGTGGAAAATAGACATGGTAAAAAGAATAAACTCAAGTAGAGGTAAAACCACTGGGGTCAGTTCACTAATCTTACCCCAGACTCATCAGTTGTGACTGTTTCAGTTGGCTTTGGCTTTAAGAAATTAAGAACATTAAATATTAAAATCAAATAAAGGATCAAAATAAATCAGCTTAACCATAAACAGAAGGAAGGACATTTTTCATTTCTAAATGTAAATGAACATCTTTCAACTCGATATACTTCCTGATCAAAACATTAATATACTTATTAAAACCTTCCCTTTAGCATTTCATGTTGGCTGACTCATACTAAGATCTGCTACTGTAAAACATGTTTAAAAGACTCAATGGAAAGTAAATACAAAATAAAATATCTGCTCCTACATAAGCCAAACAAAATTAGCCGTCGACTTTCACCGGCTGTATGAAACTGTAGCAGTAAGCCTAAGTAAAACTCAAGAACAAAGCTCTGGGGTCAAACTAGTCTTTCAAGGACCCTTTTCTGCTGTGCTCTTTTTGAAGATTAATTACTCCATCACTGGAATCTAACCATATCCAATAATTGTGTTTCATGCCACGCCAGGAGCTCCCTTAAAGCAAAGCGATTCACTTGAGTTAACTCACTCAGTGATGAACACTGGGTTTTGCAGTGCTCAACGAGGGCAGATATTCACTCTGCCAAAGTGATGGACAAACATTTTTAGCAGAATGACACGAAGGCTAACCCTCCCATAGAGGTGCAAACAAGAAGGCAATGCTTGTATTCTCTCACCATCTACAAAGTACTCATATACCTGAGCTGGTGGAACAGGATCAGGCATGGAGAAAGGGCTCCAGCATTTGATTGAGCCTTTTGGAACAGATCTGTACAACCCTCCGGAGCTACAGGGAGGCGAGAGGCACGCACCAATTTCTTGTTCACAGAGTGACATTCTATGTCCTGTGAAGAAGAAACTCACTTCTCTCTTTGTAGTGTCTCTGTCTGTCTTTGGAGAGACTGTCTCAATATCCTAAATGGTCAGACACTCAGTAAGGCAGCTAGCAAAGCTTAAAGGACCAACTGTCTATGCTTGCCTGTGCACTGACAGATTCACAGCAGCTCCAAAACTGAATGGAAGCATCTTTAAAAACTTCATAGCACCAGAACAAATGGGATTCTGGATGTTAGATCCAAGCAATGGGTCTTACTCTCTCGCCCCTTTTAAAGGGGCACCTTTCAATAATTATTGTCACATATAGCGGCAATAACCACGATGCTGCTTCAGTGCCGCTTCCAACACACTGTGGACGCATCAGACACGCTCTCAATGCCACGCTTGACTGAGTAAAATCTCAAGTGTTGCTGCTACCTAAGATAAAACTTGGGGAGAAGGAAGGGAAGAGAGGAGCTGATTCTGCAGAAAATACTGGGAGTATATTATACAAACATACTATGGTAAAAAACCAAGAATAGGGAGTACTTTGTTAAAGTTAGATCACTGGCTGTATTTATTGAATTGTAATTGTTTTGTCTATTACTTTTTTCAAAATATATATAACAAAGTTATCACAAAGGGAAAATGAAGTAAAAATAACTGTTCAACTACATGCAATCTACATATGTGTACATTACTGCCCTGCCAGGCTATCAGTATTTTCTGAAAGAAAGACTTTTAAAACTATTTAAGGGATCATTACTGTATTGATGCATTAATATTAACCAAACCCCATATCTCTTCATTAGACTTCAAGTAAGCAGAGCATTTGTAAAATCAGCTGTAACATCTAAGCTTTGTAAGCACTTCTATAAAATACACAAAAAAATATGCTGCCAATGAAAGCCACTTGCTGCATTAGAAATTCCCTGCATGCTTCAGCAATTTGAAATAACACCATCAAAATATAGATTAAGAAGAAATTCATAATCACAAACATCATAAATGCCAAAATATCACAAAACATGGAACAATCTTGAAAAGCTACCTACACCAATCACAAACCTGTACTAGTGCGCTATTGACTTTGTGGTACAGAAAAAAATTCCTTTCTCTCTGAAACTTTCAAAGAAATTGCAGATGAAGCCCAAAAATCCATATTACTCTCTAGTGACTGACTTAGGCTGAGCTTGATACAGTCTTCATCAGTGAGTGAATTACTTAATTAGCATTCAGTATTTTGTATCATCAAAAGTTAAGTATCTGACAGATACAGAAGAGATTAAATTACCATATCATCACAAACTGACACCAAAAAAAAGTAGTAAAATGCTGAGGTTGGCATTTGGGAGTTTTCCCCGCTAGCTTTTATAGGAGAAGGATTGGGCCCCAAATAGGTTAGGAACAGTATTAGGACAGCAATATGTGATGGGATAGATAAGAACAGAACAAGGATACTTTAGTCCTACAGAGTTTTATTTCATTGCTTTCCGAAAGAAAAAATAATGAAGAGTATGCATTATGATCTGGTTATGAAAAAACCCTCACAAAAGGAAAAGTCAGTAAAAAAAAACTTTTTCTACACATAACTATCTTAATACTCATCTAATTCTTACTTTTGAAAATGCAGCCAGAGATCAGATTACCAAAACTATGTGAACAGTTCTACCACAGGTGCTCAGGAAGAATGAGTGCAAAATCCCTCAGCTTTTTTTTGTCTGAAGGGCACTGAATGCATCGGTGCATGCACAGGACTGTGTACAGCACACTCCTCCTCTCAGCTTCTTTGTACTAAGCAGCCCATTTGTGACGGCCGATCTGCTGCGGTTGGGCAGTGTTAGGATGTCATACATCATGACTGACACTGGAAAAAGTAGGCCATGAACGAAAAAGGGAAACACTCTCTTCACAAAAAGTAAATTGTACAAAAATACGAGGGTGGAGATTGATGCTAGAAACAAACAACAAAACCAAACTTCTGATACCAAAGGATTTTTTTTCTACTGGATGGAGCTGAAAAAAAATCAACTTCTGCCCATCATTGGCCAAGTGTTTTGGGTGCTGACATTTTAAAGTGAGGGTATCGAATTGTTTACCCTCTCTGGCATTTCCCTCTGATAATACAGCAGCTTGGTTTATATTATCAATAATAATTATAATGAAGCTATTATAGTGATACACCACAAAGAAAACATTATTCCTACTTATTTACAAAAGAAATGTGGTAAAGTTAGTTAACGTTTATGTGTGGCCATCCAGCATGAAGTAATACTAAGATAACACAATCTAACACAATCTTCAGTACCAATGACAGACTGACAGTAACAGAGAACATCTGCTTCCTACAGATAAGGAAAAAACATACACTGCCCAAACACATAACCTTACTTGCAACTTCAGCAATATTACTTGACACGTACACACATAATTAGGTGGCACATCATATATATGTAGGGAAAGTATTAGAATAGACTCGAGACTGAGGAGGGGGCAGATTGAGCAGAGAGGGTCTCTTTGGATAATAGTTGCTGACAAGAATGCAAATAAAAATATTTCCTATGGCCAGTCAATCTACGACAACCTCCTTTCCCCCCTCACCTTCCACCAATCATTCCAACACAACCTGCGTCCCAGATCCTTGAGGAATGGCTGGTCATTATCATGATTTTTTGTCCCCCATGGGACTATGTGATTCCTAAGACGGCAGATGAGCTTTCCGGGATCACTGCCACAAGTCTGGTAATGGGCACAGCTAGAATAAATGAACAGCTTCTACTTTCACTGCTTGGCTAGCAGATGCACTGCCATGAGGTAAATGAGGTCAGAGACTGCCTTAATTATTCTACCTTTTCTGTCAGCCCATGTGCCAGTTACACTGAGAGCCTAGTTCAGCAAAGCACTTTATAACTATAAATTTTAAGCAAATCCTTAAATACTTCAAATAGGCAGTAACATGATTTTTTTTTCTTAACTGAAGTTCAACACAGCAGCTTTCTTCCCCAAACAATCCCAGCCCTCAAAAAGATTAACCAATGATCAACCCAAATTTCTGCCTCTCCAATTAAGATGTTTGCAACCTGCTACCAATTTTGGTCAAGTATTTATTGCCTCTTATGAAAAATTGAGCACATTTCCTAAACAGTAACCCTTCCTTACACTCTTCACATTGCAACAAAAGTTCCAAATAAATATCCTAACTGAAAAAAACTTTCAATGTCAAAACTGTGAACAGTGTGAAAGAGATTGCACCAAGGAAACTGTAGCTCTATGTTTAAGAAAACAAACATGGTGAGAACCAGTGGGTATTAGCAAACAGTGTTGGTCAAACACTTCTTTTTACATATTGTGCCAAAGGGTATGAGAGTATGCCAAACCAAATGAACACATAGTGATGATGTAATTGTGATTACAAATATAGAAGGAAACATCCAAATGACAAATATGATGACAATAACATATATAGGGAAGCATTCAGGTTGCCAAAATATCTTCAGAAATGTGTAGTGTATGCATGTATGTATATATATATGTGATTTGTTCAGAGAATAATTATTGGAATTCAAATGTGCTAGCAAGTAATTTTCTTCATGGTCTTTGATATCAGTGTGTGCTGCTTTTGGCTGGGATAGAGGCTGGCATGGGTCTGTGTTTTGGACTTGTGCTGGAAACAGCATTGATAACCCAGGGATGGTTTCATTGCTGCTGAGCAGGGCTGACACAGAGCCAAGGCCTTTGCTGCTCCTCACCCCACCCCACCAGCGAGCAGCTGGGGGCGGGGGCACAAGGAGCTGGGAGAGCTGACCCCAACTGACATCCCACACCCTATGACATCATGCTCAGCATATAAACTGGGGGAAGGAGGAGGAAGGGGGGACATTCAGAGCAATGGCATTTGTCTTCCCAAGTAATTGTTATGCATGATGGAGCCCTGCTTTCCTGGGGATGGCTGAACACCTGCCCGCTGACGGGACGTAGCAAATTAATTCCTTGTTTTGCTTTGCTTGTGCATGCAGCTTTTACTTTCCCTGTTAAGCTGTCTTTATCTCAACCCACAAGTTTTCTCTTTTACTCTTCTGAGTCTCTCCCCCATCTCACTGGGGGTGGAGTGAGTGAGCAGCTGCATGGGGCTGAGCTGCCGGCTGGGGTTAAAGCACGAGCCAGTGCTCTCTATATTCCCTGTTCAACATGAACCAAATGCCCATATACATAATCTAGTAAAGATTTTGAGTTAATGTGAAGAACCCCAGCATAGATAAAAAAAGTATCTTTTCCCTTGTAAAAGATGTATTTAAAAATAGCTGACGGCACTATGCTGATGGCATAGGGCATTATGATAACTAATATAGTTGTGCAATAAAGTAACTGAATTATTAGTATTAACACCTTTACGCAAGCAGCTCAGAAATTTACTTCTATTTCCAAATTAAATATTGCAACAGAGTATAGATTTCATACTGCAATAATACTTCATACTAATGAAAGCAAAGCCATGTAAGAATGTATTTTTCTGACCTATCCTTAAGCCTAAAGAGATACATTTGCAAAAGTCCACAAAATGCATTAACACTATTCAAAAATATCAATTACTAGCAACAAAACATAAGTTCTAACATGATACTGATGCATGAAGTGGGATTCAAACTGAATTGCAGTGCTTCTGTTCAAAATTGGAATCCGGAATCTCTTACAGGAGGTAGATACAAGGCTTTTAATCCACTCCTCCACACAAGCAAGATCAGCTGTCCCACCAGGTAAGCGGGCAGCTATACAAAAACCATCACCAGCCCCCCCAGCACACACTCCACTAGCAGTCTAGCAAACAAAAAGAGCATCCCACTGTTTGCAAGTCAGCATCATGCACTGCATAGCCCTGAAACGGCCATAACGGTGCTCCTTCTTGCCAAATGGCCGAATATCCAATTCTGGGTTTGTGAGAGACTTTTTTGATCTATGACATTGCTACTAACCACTGTTAGTTGTTACAGTCATGTAAGCATTAAATAAGCCTCACGTGTTTACAGTGATGATACAAGACAAATAGGTTTGCCTGAGGGGCTCACAAGGAAGATATCAATGCTGTTCCTTTAAGCCCTATTTCAGCAAGGAACTTGAATTTTACTTAACTTCAAGCATAAAATTAGTCCCATAGGGACCGCATTAAACATTTTCAGAAAAGAAGAGGAAAGTGAACTCTCCATTATTTTCTCGACATTTTGGCAGTACATGAATGGTAAAAGAAACTTAGACAAAAAATGTGAATTAAAACCTTCATAACTACTACTGTAACAATGTGATCATGCCTCTAAGTCATCCAATGCTGGTCATCCAAATGGTTTCTGAGCCAACAAAGATAATTTCTATACAGTCAGGCCAGATTGAAGCTTGTTTGTTATTTCCATTTAAGAACATACTCATTTATTCAGAATTTATTCCCAATTTATTTAGAACTTATTTCCAATTTATTTTTCTCTCATTGTCTTAAGTTATATATGTGCTTCTCCCAGAATGGACTGACCATATCTTGTGTCTCACAATCACTACTCTGCTTTTTTAATTTAAAAGGAACCATTTTTATGACCACACAAGATCTTGCGTGTCATGTGAAACTTTTTAGAAATAAAAGGTTACAACAACCAAAGTAATTGCATAGGTTTTAGTAGTGTTTTTAATTATTTTATTGCTATACCATAGATATATTTACGTATATATACTTGCCTCTAACAATTTCTAAAAATAAAACGAACATGAAAACCAATTAGGTTCATAAAAAAGAACTGGTTAAAGGAAGGGATATTAAATGACAGAGTAAATTAAAAAAAAAAAATCAATCATAGAAAATAGTGTATTGCCAAAATATATGTTGCTCTGAGGTGGTTCATTGGTTCATTTCTGGAGTTGGTCACTGAGCCAGTCACTGAGGATACTGAGCAGTCCTGTAAATTGCTGAACACATTAAACACTGATTTCCATGGGCATGAAAAAAATAACACAGTGATTTCCTGATTATATGTGAATGGGAGGTTACTGGATCAGAAGAATCAGCCTCAGGGCACCATATACGTTATTATAAAATATTAAAAAATAAGTAAAGGAACAACAAAATAAAGAGATGACATTTAATTTCCAGAATCTAATACTGAAATCAAGGTGATATGTAACTAGAAAGTTCAACCCACTCTCTCAAAAAAGCCGGGTCATGTTACATAAAAGAAGAACTTGCTGGCCTTTGGAATCAGTATAAATGTACACAGCTAGGCTATTAGAATGATGCTGAGTTTTTTCCACAGCATGAGGCAATTATATATGCAAACCTATACAAATATTTAGTTTATCTTGAGTAGGTTGGTTTAGGTATTCACATTCTTTCAAGTCATCTTTAACATTGATCAGTTAAGATGGCCATACTTGCAGTCACAACTGCAACAAGATCTGATTTTACATTAGTGCTAGCAATTTCAGATCACCCCTCAAACAAGGCTGAGTTTCCTCACTTTAAGAAGTTTCTGTAGTGGGAATTTTCACAGGTGCCATTTCAATCATGCTTCAAAACCCATTGAAAACAAAGCCTTGTTAGCATCTTAGCAGAGCTGTAGATTTCCCAGGATCACGGTCAGTATTAGATAAAAAGTACAGGTGGAATGGCACAATTCAGAATGTGGAAAAAATATTAAGAAAAAGATTCTAAATACGTAATTTGGATTATAGAAATTTACACAAAACTAATGAAGTACGAAGAATTCAGTAGTATCAAAACAATAAAAGTAATAAAAATATAAGAAATATCCCTGGACACTCTGCAGTATTCACTGTTTCATGGTGAAAGTGGGAAATCAAGCCCAGAAATATACTGAACTGTAATACATTAATGACTTGCACAAACAAAGCACAAAAAAGTGGGAAAGACCAGAAACAGACAATACTTAGTACACAAACAGTCTGCTGTGCAGTACTAGAAGACATCAAAGATGAGCCTTGTTTCTCTAGTGAGTGTAGCATGAAAAGCTGAGAAATGACAGTGCCAGTTCTTGACTGTGCTGTGTACTTTCCCTGAAGATCACTACTTGATCTCCAGAATAATTTCAAGACAGCAGTGTGAATTACTAAAACGACAACATTCTTCTCAGCTGAAAGCTCAGCAGCGATCAGTTGCAAGTAATGCTGTCAAACTAACACTCTCCACACAGTGTTAAATACAGGGTCATCTTCTAGGATCACAGAGGGATATTTGAGCTATTTTTCAATCTCTTCATAATCACATACATTTTGCAGTTATTAGGGAAAGCTATTCTAAATGATTGGTCTTTTTATGCTCCTCAGATACTACGTTCATCTACACTAGTACTACTGTGAATGGAAATAGTGGGTAAACTGTAAATACTTGAGCTGAAAGTCTAAATCCAAACTTTTCTGGAAAACAAAACCAACCAACCAATTAGAGGCAGCTTTTACAAATCTGCTCCGTGGACTGTAATTATACTTTGAGAAATGTCTCAATGGGACAGTACAGCTCTGTGCTGACTGACCCTCCCTGCCAGCTCAAGTTCCTTCATCTGACAGACAGAAAGATCCATTGCCCACTGAGAACTGAGCAAAATCAGCCCGAAATCTAAGGGTCAGGCTAAGGTCCTTCTGCTCCCACATTATCACACCACTCCTCCATTGTTCTCTCCAGTAATGCGGTCAGTCATGAGATTCTCATAGTTTAAATTAAAATCAGGAAGGAATTTTAAGGTGAATCAGCCTTGAAATGGTTTTGATTGTATTTACTCTGAGATGGCAGTGTAGAACTTGCAGCTTTATAAAGTAATTTGAAGTCTTTAATGAGGGCTAATAAACTGTGTATGCTTGAAGATATTCTGCCATCTTAAAAAAAAAGCTAAAAGAATATATTTGTTTTCTATATTTGGTTGAAATGGATTTATAATAGGTATTACTGTGCTTACCAAATAGACTAGAACTAAAGAAGATTAAAAACTGCGTACACCACTGTTTCTCAACAGCAGCTACTGCCACTAATTGATGCTGTCTGTACCAGTGTTGATGTGCTCTGAAGTGAGACCTGTATGGGCACCGTGTAAGAAGTATTTCCTTTGACAGCAGCCTTATCCACTCATTTCTGCCCTACCACGGCCCACACTTTTGCCAATACTTCGTGCTCAGCACCTCATCCAACCATCTTGAAATGCTCAAACTCTTGTGGAAGCCCAGCTCACATAGCTATGGGGTTAAGAAGGGCTGTGGGTGATGCTGCTTGAGCTCACAGTGATGCCAAAAGAAATCCTCATCAAACCACGGCCTCAAGCAAAAACCAGCCTGAGAAATCCAAGCTCCTCGTAGGTGGTCTGCTGATCTGAACAATGCACTGAAAGCCAAAAACTGTCTTCCAGACAGATGTTACTTGAGAATTATGCATTTTCTTTTTTTTTTTTTTCCCCTCATCTTGCAATGCCTGGAACAGATCACAGTTTTGTCAAATACAATTCCTATTTCATGTTCCTGGGCAACTTTATCATCATGGTATTCACAGATCCAAAATCAAGGTACTGTCTAAATGGAGTAAAAGATATCGCTTCTGCTATTGACTGGAGGAATGTGATCCTAAGAACTGGGCTCCTGAATGAACCACTTTGGAAAATAAATTTTAAAATATGTTTCTCTGAAAAACTGTTTTAATTAAATGGCAATGATATCCACAGGACAGATTTGCTTCCCCAAAATATGATAGAGGTATTGCAAGTTAAATATTCACCACTGGAGAGTATTTATTCAAATTTAGAAGTATTTTGAAGGATGATGCGTATTAAATATCCCTACTGAAAAGAAACCATTTCCACTGGGGAAAAAAAAAGATGTCTGGCAAGTAGCTTTCTAAAACAAATTTAAGAGAAAAGGAATGTTATTAGCCAGCTCATAACCCGTGACTGCTGCAGAAAAATATGCAAGCTAAATAACTTCAAAGAATACCTACAGCTTTCTCTAACTAATCTGTTCTTTGACCCAGGGAAAATAAGTGAATGTTGGGGTTCTCCTGCATCATGGCTATTTCTGTATGACTTAGTTCTGAGAGTGATAACCGGGTAAGAGCTGCAGCAGGTGGAATACACTAAACCTCACCTACTGAGCCTGCGCTCTCCCTGAGCATTTTCATTGGCTGGGCTGGATCCAAGTCCCACCTTCTTCAGTCTCCCTTCTTCAGGTCTCAAGAAGCATTAGAGGGAAGAGGCACTTTCCTCTGAAGTTTTATTTTGACTAGTTGAACACAGAAACGTGTAAGTATGGGAAGCACTTGCATATCTGCTACAGAACCAGTATGTATTTTGCGGTTTCATTTAGCATTTTTGCGAAACAGCTTTCCTTGTTAAAGCTAACAACTAGGATAGAAAACAGGCAAAAATCAGTATTTCCCTATTTTTTTATTGGAAAGGGATCTTTCTGTTGTCCAGACACCTATATGTGTAATGTCCATCAGTAAAAATTTTGGTGAAAAGATAGAATCTTCCAAGTACTTTAAGAGTAATTCAAATTTCAAAACATTTACTGCAGGATGGGAAAAGCAAAAGGAGTAGGAAAAAAACCCAACATTCTATTTTCCACAACATGGAAAACCACCCCCAGAAAAAAAAAAAATCATTATTTGTTAAACTGAGCCACAGAAACAACTTACAGAATCTTGAATTATCTTGGTCAAGCTACCTAAAAAAATCACTGGGCTTCAAATAAAATATTAACAGAGCCTTAATTCCTTTTTCATACATAAAATGTTTTAAATATTTTCTGTACATATATAGAAAAATATAATTCTCATTGTCTCACTACGCTGTGTGCATGTGCAACTATATGGGTATATAGATTTATAATAACAGTTTGTACAAACATCTATATCAATGTTTTGGTCTTTGATTTCAGGATAAAACATACTTTTCTAAAAGAGGATTTGGGTGACAAAGTTTACATTTTCTGTATTTCTTGATGACAGCAATTACTTTTTAGTGCATGAACAGTTGCTACTTACATTAACTTCTGTTATAGCAATATCAACGACGCTACCAACAACAATTAAGGCATCAAAAGTGTTCCATGCATCAGTGAAATAGTGCTGTTAGGACAAGCATTCAGCAGAAAGAGAGCAAGAGAAAAACACAAACAGAAAAAGAGAAGAAAAGGACAGTGTTATAACACAGAAACACTCTAGGCTTCTCTGATGTACCACTATACAGTCTAATCTTTCCCTTTCATAGCTAAAAAAAATTGGTAGAAAAAAAAGGCTATTTATTTCCCAAATCAACATAATTGACCTATGACTGGTCTGTACTCAAACTTTAGAAACATCAGATCAAAATCTGTGACTTGTCCAGATGATGGAAATAGTGGGGAGACAGAGAAAGAGAAGTAGGGACTGGGGAAAGTAAGCTGGGGTATACTCACATCAGCTTCACTGAGAACGACGTCTACTATGCTGCCAATAACGATGAGGGAGTCAAACGTATTCCAGGCATCACTAAAATAGCCCTGAACAGAGCAGGCAGGGTGCAAACGTTTGTGATTACACATGAAATGTCAAATATTTGCATACTTCTGTTTAGTTTTGCATAAACAGAAATTAGTTAAACAAAACCTGTGGTCTAATGAGAAAACAAAACAAAACCAAACAATATTGCCTACTGAAGGAAAAGCAACATATATGTGCATGTGTGTGTATATATATACTTTATATATATACATGTACAGACACACACACAGACACACACACGCACACACACACACACACGGTACACATGCATAATACGCCATCATATAAGCACAGTGTCGGCAAGCAAGCCTTCATCCAAAACTGGTTTTGGACTTCTAGCAAGGCTGAAAAAGTCTAACATATATACCCTAACAAGCATGACAAAATCCCTTTGATGATATTTCTACACGACCAAGCTAACTGAAACCTCCTTAACATTAATGGCTTTATGATACTCCTATCTCAGTGACTGGTAAAAATATTCAAAGGGTCAGAGCTCGTCACTGGTTAATCATGCACAATTATTAACGCAGAACTGTGCATAAATATTAGAGAACCGACTTCATCTTCTACTAATAAACTAGGTTTAATATAAGAACTCACGCTACACTTGCAGTCAGGGCCTGATTCTGTAACCAGTGAAGTCAGTGCTAGGAACCAGAGCAACCTGAACCATTTCTTATGCTTTCAGTGCAGCCAGTCCAATGTCTGAAAATTCATTTTCATAAATTGCTTAGTCACCCTTCTGACATCCTATGGTTTTAAATATATTCCCTATGTGTATGTTACTGGCACACTGCTGCAAATGGTTATAAAGTGCTATCATACAATCAGCTGTCTATTGCCACCAAAACTGCATGTTTGAGCAAAAAGGTATTTCAGAAGAAACCTCGAGGTAGGTTCCAGGATCAATCTGTCTCTGGGAACAAATCAAGATGTATTACTTTGTTGAAGGAAACTCTATGTAGACAAGGTATGTAGGTTTTCTGCAATATGTGGATTTTGCCTAGTTATTACAGAAATTCAGAACTGCAAAAATTACGAACTTGCTCTTTTTCTCATTCAGATATATTAAGTTATCAGCCAACCATGACTAAGGAATGTGCATTACATTACAAAGGCTGAAATGTACATTTTGTACATGTGCATTCTGCTTTCCTGGTAATTAATTTAAAAACACTAAATTGTCAGCCACTATTGAAGCTCTAAAAAATTGATTTAGCAAAAAGTTAAAAATGCCAAGTGTGCTAGTTTAACCTTATAGCTAGTTACACTATTACTATACTGTTTACTATAAGATAATGTTTCAGCTGAGTATTTTAAGTTGTTACATGTGTTATTAGCACAGAAAAGCAAAATCAGCTACAAAATTTTTTTGAACTGGACAATATTTTTCTCAAGATTTTAAACTGTTAGAATTTCTAGTAACTTCACAGTTTAAAGGTTACACTTGAGTGTGTTACAATTTGAAAAAAAGCTAATTTGATGGGGAAATTTGCTCTTGGAGACTACAAGAGAGCTGCTACAGATGACAACAGCTCTGCAGCGTATTCTGCGAGTAAGCGCTGAGCAGAGTCAAGAAAGCCTCATCATGTTTCTAATGCTACTCTCTTTTAGCTCTTTTAAAACACAAATCACTATAATCATTCCCTCATTTGAGGAAGGGGCTGTAAGAGGAAAGTAGATCAGAGTATGATTATCACTACAGCCCTTTGTGCTTGTTTTTTTGGGATTCCTCATCAATTCCAGACTTGGGGCAAAAGCCAGTGTTCATGGATTTGGCCTCCTAAACAAATGCATCCATTTCTGAGAGCTCCTGCATGATTCCCTATCACTCCTTCCTTACTCATTCCACTTGACAAGAACAAGCCATTCCCAAAGTTTCTACTAAACATCACACTCAATCACCTCAACGATACTGAAATTTATCATCCTGAAGAGGTTAGCAGCTGACAGCTATAGAAGGGAAGCTACTCCATAATATTCTTCCTGATCATTCATATTCCTTATTTCTAAGAGTAGTATCTTTCTCGATTTTAAAATATTGATATTTTTATATATATACTTAAAATAAGAGGCTATTGGCAAACAGCAAACAGATAATCAGCACAATCCTGAGCTGTGCTATCCATCTTCCTCTACAATAATGGGAACCAAAAAGGGTCCTCCAAATAAAGGTTCACTTCAGCTATAGAAAAAGTGACTTTACTAGACATGCTACAATATAAGGCACTGAAATAACAAATCCACATTTTGATTCAATACAGCTAAAATACTTTACACATTTATTTATTTTATGAAACCTTTTCCATCAGTATAGACAAATATTGTTCAAAGTAATATGTAAAGCAAAAGCATACAAATAAACAAAAAACTAAGAGAAAATAAAGATGGTTTTGGAAAAGGGAGGAATGGACAAGTCACAGCAAATAAACATCATGCAAATAAGTTGTTTTCACCACTGCAATGACCCAAGATCAATTCACTTACTAGCCATCTTTCCTTTTTTCTTACAAAAATCTGATGTAAAATGACATGGAAAATCATTACAAGTTTAAGTAACAGCTAGCTATCATGAAGCTGTACATACAGTATGTGTTGATGTATTATTTTAGATTTCATAGCTGTATTTTGTTTTGTACTGTACTAAACCTTGTTAAGTAACAGATTTTAGCAAATGTGAAGAACAATGTGAAGAAAAAAAAAGCCTGCTCTTTTAACTTACATTATGAAAAATTTGTTCAAAAATCACAAATCCTGGGGAATATGAGGCATAGAGAATTAACACCAAAATACGTTTCTATAGATCTACCACATAAATATTTTAGTCCTTTTAGTACTCCGTTGAAAAGTTTGGGGCCTCATTCTGCAAAGTACTGTGTGTTTCAGTCTCCCAGTCAAGAAGTGTGCCAGACACTCAGCATCACCTTTAATATCTACCACTTATCCAAGTTTTATATATTTCAGAGCTGGAAGGCAGTCTGCAGTACCTTGGTTTTAAACACCACAGTATCATAGTAAGGGTATCAATAATTTATAGTAACCTTAAGTTTGCGTGACCAGCAAAACCAAAAGATCACAGTTTTCACAGGATTTTTGTCAACGTATTAAGGGGACACTGTCAAGCAAATGAGATAAAAACTAAAATGTTTTTATGTATTCTTATTTTTACAGAGTGGGTAACTGGGGTTTTATTTGATGATCCAAGCATCTTTGAAATAATTTTTAAAATGCGCAAAATGAATAAATAAAACCGTCCATTCTGTCAGACTAGACTAAGAAACCCACCAGTGACACAAACAGGGAGGAAATGGATCAGTCTTTCCTCATGGCCCCTACAGCAAAACATTAAGTTGGGTTTCAGATTGTTCCTACTATTACTAAATCTCAGTATGAGTTAAAGCAATTCATTGTTGTTTTAAGCATGTATGTAGTTTTAAATTTAGATTACAAAAAGACATTCACATTCTGCTTAAGACTGCTATCTGATTTGCAATTATTAATGAACTGTGTGATATATGTTGCCAATAGGTGTTTTGATAAAGTGTCTGACAAACAAAAAAGTTACAACCTTCAAAGAATAACAGCAACAACCTTAAAGATATTTAAGTCCCCTCCCTTCCTGCTAATTAATCTCTGCCAAAAGTCTGACTAATATCATGGCTTTTTAACCTTGTTCTGCTAATTAATAACTTCAAGGTGTTCTGCATCTATAAGGGAGTGAAATTCAGGAAATTAGGACCTTTCACTGACAGTCTCTGCCCTTCAAACTCTCAGGGTTCAGATCCAGGGACCTCTCACAGCAAAAGCATCCGATCAGATAGAAAGCACGTTGCAACAGAGTTAAAACTCAAACTATACAAAGTCTTAGAGACCAGTATTAAGACATTGCATTTGATAACGAGTAGGAAGTCCATAATACAAATGGAGCACTGTGATTTATACACTCATGATCAGACCACTATATTTTGCATTAGCTGCTATTTCTGACTACAGTCACAAGTGCATGGAGAACCATGTAAGGATTCACAATCTTCTTTCAAAGAGCAGATGATAAAATGCAGCAAAGTCTTCTGAAACTTCAGGGTGTAAGAAGGATATAGAACAGGAAATACAGATCAGGAAACACGATCAGCATACTCACGACACTGTGGTCCACATATCTGAGCTATCACCTCTGGGGCCTCATAGTGTGTTATTTTTAATGTGAAATCCTTAGCATTTAAATAAGATAGGTGACACGAAAATACAAATAAATTCATTAGAAATGTACAATGGACTGGACAGTGCAGAGCGAGACTACAGGAGAGTGGGTAAGCATTCACCCAGAACTCCACACTTTACATCTCAACACCAGACCTCCAGTGATGTATAATTTGTTTACCTCTGCAGGCAAATACAAGCTAGCTTTAAATCAAGTAGCTCAGGCTCCACAGCCAAGCTCATGACTAAATGCAAGCTGAATAAATAGCCCTGAAAAGCTGGAAAGTAGTCATACATCTACTGCATGCTGAGCTCTGGGCAGCCATGATTATGTGGCTCTAAGTATCAGAGCTAGCTTGTTTAAAGCAAGAATAAGACTGCCCACACAGCCTACAATCATCCAGTTCTCTACTTAACACCAAGAAAGGGCACAGTTCACAGGCAATTACAGATGCAGATATCCTGATTATTTTAAAAGAAGGGCAATGGAAAATGAGAAATACCAGCCTTAGATGGTAAGATCAGTAAACATCAAATGGCATGACTGGCTTTTTTCAAATTCCATATATAATGAGTGACCACGCTTTACTTACTTATATAGATATAAAGCCCAGAATAAATATTGATTTCACTGCACTGAAAACAAAATTTAGTTTAGCTTTCCATTAACTTTTGCACTGTCATAAATGGGGTATGAGAACTAAACAAAAAGACTGCATTAACTGTCACAGTCTGATTTTAATCTTTTTTTTTTCTATTAGTAATTATCATAATTGTTTTCCCTTGCAAATCTGCTTTTGAAAATGTGTCTGCATTATTCATTTTGACAGTGTCCCTTTAAGGCAAGGCATCAACTGTTTACTGTGGGGCCCTCTACCAAACAGTGTGTATGTATAACTGAAAATATAAACATCTAAAAAAGCTATTGAATATGCAAATTATTTATGTGTATGTTTGTAGCACTTGGCTATATTTTATAAAGTAAAGAAATAATTCAGCATTTTAGAATAGGAAATATAACATAACATACAGGTCTTTACTGGAGATTAGCTTTGTGTAAAGTTATGTATGTTGTACCATGAATAGGAGAAGTGGTAATACTCTGTAACTGATTTACAGAGTGACATTTTCATTACCTCAAAATACTCCAGATCTCATCAACCACCTTGTAAAATTTTTTCTGGTATTTGCATTTCATTTCCTGGAGTTACATATATACATATTATCAGATTAGCATTTCTATTAAGATTTCACTGACACATAAATGTGGGAAATGTAGGTTCTTTTTGTTCTTTGAATAATATATAGCTAGTGTAAAACTTACGTTACACTTAATTCCTGTGGTGATGACCTAATTAAATCATATCTAAAACTTACCTTGGGTTTGAATGCAATCAGTTTCAAAACCATTTCAACAGTGAACACTCCTGTGAAAACCATATTCATTATGTCCATTGCATCATTAAAGAGCTTAGACTGTCCGTAGTGCTGTGAATGAAAAATATAATATTTTTAAATGCAAAGACTTTAAAATATTAAGTGAAAGTAAGGCAGCCTAAGGCAAAGTTGCCAAAAATGCAGCACGGGAAAATATTTTCTAGTAGTATTTATGATGCACAGCTATATACATACAAGACTAGTTGAATATCTCTGGTCAAGAATGGAGTTGTTTAAACCTATTCCGTTTAGGCACTAAGTGGAACAAAACTGTCATTTCTCTATATCCTAAGGGAATCTCCAGAGAGATGGATTTGAGAAGAAAACTTTTCCCTGAGAAAAGGAGTATTAGACAACAGCAATTTCCCAAGTTTTATATGTTAGGTTTTAAAATTGCATAACCTTGTGTCACACCTGTCTAGAAAGTCTGCAGTATGCTACTCACAGAATAACATATATTGTGTAGGAGTGCTATTTTTAAGAGGATACAGTGCATGCAAGATGACTGAAAAAAGTAGAATGGTTTGTAAATTGAATTTGAACCATTCTTTTTCTTAACAAAATCTGAAGTCCTAGGGAAAAGAGACAACTTGGAGAAGTAGATAAGAGAAGTAGCTGGTGAAGAACTGCATACATAATGTAAGAAAATTAGAATAATAAAAATATATACACACAAAAAGCCCCATACATACAAAAAATGCACACAGGTATATACAGATATGCAGCTAATATATGAAAACACGTTTGCGTGAGGCTTGCATTATCACACAAAACTAGAGCTGCTCCATATATTAAGGTTTTAAACTTCTAAAGAAGATATAAACACAGAGGATAGAAATAGCACAGTATACTCTGGGTTGGAAGGGACCTTTAAAGATCATCCACAGCCCAATCCAACCAAATATATAGGGTAGTACATATACAAAATGAACACAGAACAAGTACAGAAATTACACAGGTGTGAAGTAATGCTTAAAGGCACTGCACAAAAGAATATATTAGATAAAAGAATCAAAGGGGTTGAGACAAATATTCACTAACAAAATTAGACTTTTATGTTCTCTTCAGATTTTCTTGCACGTGGATTATTTTAGGAACACACATACAATATAAATTAAATTACACTGCAGGTATAAAAAAAAGCTCAAAGAGCTTGATTAGGTTAGGAAGACCTTTCTCAACATCAAGCCGTTTTAAACTTTTTAACTTTAAACTTCAAAATTTTACTTCAGAGAACTGATGAACAGATTAGAACACATCACAGAAGAGTACTATGATCAGGGATGGGTTTTTTTTAAATTCCACTTCATAAAAAAATACAGGTTGCCATAAATGAAAGGCATTATCACCCATTCCTTCCCCGCAATTTATGCCAACAGCTTCAAAAGAACTTCTGGTTTTCCTACCTGCATAGCCAAGCACAGTGTGTTCAGCATGATGAGGACAAACATGATGTATTCAAATCCAGTAGAATTCACCACATACCAGAACTTGTACTGGTAAGGGTTTTTTGGAATATATCTACGAAGAGGACGTGCCTTCAAGGCATATTCTACACACTGACGCTGTAAAAGCAAATACATAAAAAATTGTCAGACTATACCTAACAGTTAATCAACTAGATAATATAATTAATAAGTGCAAATTGTTAATTATAAGTCTTAAAAACAGGCAGTCTATCTACCTGATATGGGGGTGTGTGTGTGTATTATTAAGTGTTAATAAAGTTCTCGAGTATCTTACCAATCCTCACTTGGTTATTTAGAACTGCACCTAATCACATATATTACTCAGCCACATCCAAAGAATCAAACAATGCTCATGGAACTTCTGAAGTGTTTCATCTTTATACAGTGTAGTAGTATACAGTAGTATACCACAGACTATATGTATGTAGCAGGACTTATTCATCCATAAGTTATGCTTTGTCTTTACTAAAGTAGTTTTCAACCACCAATGTAACTGCATAGCATAAAATGCTAGAATCAGCAAAACAAATACTGAGAAAGAGGTATTCCTAACAGTTCGGTTAAATTGCCCAGGAAAATCATGTCACATATGTAGGAACATCACGGATTCATCTCCTACTCTATCAGTGCTTGAAATCTTCACGTAGGCTGGGTCTTCCACTTGCCTTCTGAAGAGTGCTTATACAAACTCACAGATGGGGCACAAAATGCACAATGATGCTCTCTACAGTTTCATGCTTAACTGTGTTTGAATGAAGCGTGTCACAGTTGGACAAGAGTACCTGAAAAATCATGACTGGTCATGAGTTTCTCAGTCAGAGGATTAAACAGTAAGAGGGGACAGATTTTTTTTTATTTTAATCTGAATATCCCCTGTGAATTTCTAAATAAACTGGGGGGTGGGGGGGTGGGGGTGGGTGTGAGAGACAGAGAGAACAACATTTTTAACACTTTCAGACTATTAAGAACACAAAATTTGTTTTCCTCTTCTTATGGTAAAACCTACATCTGCCTGTGGATAAGCTGGCAAGTGCTGTATTCTTAACGTGACACCAACAAGTGAGACACTAAGAAGCTAACAAGCTTAATGTAACACCTTTCACAACAAAAAGACTGATATGGTGGGCTTACAGAAAGAGGAACATACAATGACCCGAATACCAGTTGATAGTATGTACTAATTAATTTTTTTTTAACTAAGATTTGTATGTAGTGCCCTCTTGTGACCCAAAGCAGAAAGGAAGCTCTTCATGCATAAATAAAAAAGAATAATTTCAGAAGTTAAGAGTTCATTGTTTATTTTAACCTGATTTTTGTCCAGCTCACAGTTCTTGTACTCTTGTTCTCCCTGTTCTTGGAATGTAACAATCACAAAACCAACAAATATGTTCATCATAAAGAAAGCAATAATGATGATATAGATGATGAAAAAAATGGAGATCTCCACTCTATAGTTGTATACAGGACCCACATTCTCGCCATTTGAATCAATAGCTTTGTATAGCAGCCTGGAAAACAAACAAAATTTTATCTTTATTAGTATTAAAATGACAAGTAAAATATGTAGACTCAGGGGACAGATTTCAGAAATGGTCTGGTCTTTACTGTTATCTTTTTTCTAGTTACTGACAGTGTTTACAAGCATATCAAAACCAGAAGAATCACAACACACAATGTTATGTGTTTCTTTCCAAAAGAATCAAGGTAATGAACAGATGATTGTGCTTCATATTTTTATTTCCCCCCTTCCCCCCCCCCCCCCAAAGTTATCCTCTAAGGCTTTTCTCATTTGGGGAAATAGTGAGTGGTAGTTTGCTCTTTCTGGTCCTCTCTATGCAGTGCCTGGTTTTGTAGTAAAGGTTCTACCCAAAGCCCTAAAATTTTCATGTAAGTATTAAAGGGCATCAATGGATAAACATCTAAAAGGATTACTTCCATTGGAGCTAAAGAATGGCTCATTATAGCAAAAGTAGCTGAAAGATTAGGAATCAAACAGTATTTAAGAAGTTTGCCCTTTATAGATAAGGGTGAACAAAGAACTACATGAAAAGTGCACAGATTCAGAAGGACAGTAAGTTTTTTTCCTTTCTTCATTAATAAGATTTTACACCATCACTTAAGACTGCTTTGTTGCCCAGAAACGCCTGGTAAATGATAAAGAACCATTCTGGAAAATGTAACTGTCTTAGCAATGCTGTGGAAACAGAGTTCACTCACGCTGGCCAGCCTTCGAAAGTGGATACTGTAAAAAGGGCCATCATAGCAGACAGAACGTTATCAAAGTTGAAATCACTATTTTGCCAGACCCTCTCTTTGACCATCGGATTATCAACATCTCCATCTTTATAAACGATGTATATCCCTCTGTGGGAAAGAAACAAACTGTCATTAGTAAAATATTAAATTAGCCTCAGAGTTACTCAATGCTCTATTCAAAACAGTTCATTTTACTCTCTCCCTAAACTTGTTTTATTTCCTTGCTAACCTGTGTTTTCTGGTGTATTTAAAATGATAATTCCAATTTACACAAACCTAAATGGCCTGACACATGCCCACCCATATCTGTGACAGTTTAAATTATTCAAAATATAATGTGCCATTCTTAGATCAAAATTGTTCTCACCGGCATTCCTCGGGATTCTGTTTTGCCTCATCGGTGCACCTGTAGAATTTTCCCTACATATAAAACAAGAAGCAATGACAAAATACAGAATACACAAAATTAAACACATTTATACTATGTTCAGAATGGGACCAACCCAGTTCCAGCAGCAAGCCACCAAGAATTCAACTCAGCTTTGCTTTTCCTGATGCAGTGTAAATTTTGAACATGTCTACTTACCTTGAACAGCTGCACTCCAATACAAGCAAACATGAACTGCAGCAGAGTGGTAACAATCATGATATTACCAATAGTTCTAATAGCCACAAAGACACATTGAACAACATGCTGGAAAGAAAGAAAAAAAAAATTTTAATGCAACTTGTTACTTAGTATCACAGACTACGTAAAAGTCTATTTTACCACATTCAGATTATTCTTTTAAAAACACTATTTTTGAGTTGTCAGTATTATACCTACTACCATAATTAAACTTGTTTTCTAAATTTGTCTATAAGCCTGTTGACATAGAGCCATCAACATCAACTTTCTAAAAATTACATAAGCATTATGGAAAAACAATTAAAATATTGCTCTGGTGTGTTGGTTCACAGCAAGTATTACGATCAAAATCTGCTCTCCATGGTTGGTGTTCTTCCACATATAAACTGCTGTAACTGTGGGCAGAATCTGGCTTAATACGTTTAAGAATCAGGAACTGATTTGTCCTTGCCCTGAACTTCTCTAGGCAATTTTTCTTGTGGAAGAATTTTTAACCCAAGGCAGGACTGAAGAATCAGGCCAACAGAAATATAAATTCAAAAAGAAAAATAAACACCTTAAGTCCTTTTGCTCTGTTTATTGCCCTTAGAGGCCTCAAGACTCTTAAAACTCTGAGGATCTTCACAACTGAGATAGCACTTGATCTAGGGGGGAAAAATAGTTATTCTGTTACTTTACGGTAACCGATTTTATTACTAAGGATAACAATGTTATTGCAACTTCTTTATATATGACATCTCAAAAAAGCCTCAAGATATATATACAAGATTTTTTTAAGTAATTATGGATCCTTTACTAATATTAGAAAATAGTATCAATCTCATAAATACCATAAAAATTATTTTGATTTCTGGAGCAACTTTGGAATGAACAGCTCTGAAGCTTGTCTGACACTGTAATTCAGTTGAGCTTGGTCAGCAGCAAAATAGCCCCAAGGTATTTTTCAGTGTTGACAATCTCTTTCAAAGACACTGTGTAAGCCCTATAAATCAACTAATACCTTAATTTCCAACCAGCTGGAGATTAAAAGATCTCAGATTACTCACATGCTCTTTATTTAAGTAGCTAGGACTGCATTTTGAGGAAGTAATAGCAGCCAGCCTTTTAAAGAACACACTGTGAAACTGAAAGCTTGTGTAATAGGTATTCTAGTACAAGCAGAATACGAAGTGGGAAGCAGCTGACTGACACCAGCCCTTGCTCTTTTCTAAGTCACTAAGGATTTCCCAAATGATTTTTGAGGCACAACTGCTCAGCAAATCAATAAGCACTTTCAGACTCTAATTAAGTTTAGCCTGATCCAAACAAAGCAAAATCTCTTCACTACCACTTACAGTCCTGGTTAAGGTACTTCTCTCCCCTTCAAATAATGACAAGTTACATATCCTAGTAGGTGAATGCTGAAAAAGCAAGCTCATAGAACTAGGATGTAGATATGGCAATAGCACAAAAGAAGGTATATAAACCTCCTGAAGCTCCAGAAATTACTTGCTATGCAATACAGTGTCATGGTGTTCTTCCTTGTTCTCTTGGTAATAGTGGAAAGTAGTAATTTGTTTCCAACCCATATTAGTAATGAGTTACAACACTTCATATAAAGCACTACCTCTTGCCAGTCCCACCCTGAACACTGATACTGCACACCTACACACAAGGGGGGGAACAAAAGGAGCTGAAACACTGATTTCAGTGTAAAACCCCAAAGCAAAAATAAATCATTCACATTATGTATGTATAGTACTTACTGTATACCAAATGATACCAGAGAAACACCCACAACCAGCAAATCCAGCAAATTAAAATAATTCCTGCAGAAGGACCCTTTATGAAGGAATGCTCCAAAAGCTGTCATCTAAAAATAGAATTGTTACATGTTTAGTCTATATGTCAATTTATTCAAATTCACATTTAGGCTGTTTACAAGACACTTGCCTAGAGTGTGAAAGCATACAATATTATCTCAGTTTCTAAAAGCAATTGAGATATGCATTTTAAACCCATTATGTTCTATTCTGTTCTGTTCCTCAAGATGGAGCAAAAAGATTTTATTTCCTTTCTTCTTGCAGCAGACTATCACATCTTTCAAGACTGTTCCACAATGAAGAACAGAGCTACCGTCAATGGGCATCTCAGGCTACTGTGCCACTACTTATATATCTGCAGAGGAATGCAAACTACAAAAGATGCATTTTTCTTGGAAGCCATTCTCTCTTTATTCTCATGTTAAACTTGCTTTTGTCATGATCAAAATAATAAATGTTTCTCAAAACTAGAAGAATAAAATCCTAAAGTTTTAACCTATGCCATGACATGAGAGTGTATGATAAAATTTCCAGTAAATTCCTAGCTCTTTTCACTTACAGCTCTACAGAGTAGGGCTAAACTAATTAAAATCAGTGAGAGTTGAACACTAAAATAACCTTGAATATCAAACCTACACCTACAAATAATCATTTACACTGCAGTATGTTATCAGTTAGCAGCACACAAAAGTTTCATGTAAAGACTCCCACAGAAGTAAATATATATTGACCTAAAAATACAGGTGAAGTACTTATCTCCCCATCTTTATATGGAGTCTCATATTACAATCACTACAAATCCCAGTGGAAGCATTTGACTAAAACTCTCTGTGGCAAATGATTCTATCCTTCACACAGATCAAGACCAAAGCAAAGCTTAAAGCAGATTTTGAGGTGGTAAGCTCTGTCATGCAGCCTTCAGCAGAGCAGATGCTGCCAGACACTCACTGAGCCGAGAGCCCAGAGCACCACCAGTGCTGCTCTTTTCCTCCTGCTTGTAATTCCACACCAGTGGGGAATGGTTTAAATGGTGTGGGATTAGCACAGCTGGGACAAGGTTAAAAGCACAAGGCCCTAACCTGACCTTTGCTCTGATGTTTTCACATTTCCCCAAGTACTGCAAACAGGATGGTTAAGGTGGATTTCAACGCCACGTAGGGATTACATAAGAAAATTCTTAAATGCTTTAAACTGATGTTGCAGCTTTTCTGTTATTTATATCCTCATTTATATACTCAACACCATATAATGTGGAAATCCTCATGTCTCCAGAGCAGTCAATAAGATAGAGCACAGGGAGACTCTCCACATGCTGAGAGTTATTCTGTTTTAATGCTTGGTTTTTGGACATTTACAAGTTTCTTCACTGCAGCTGATAATATTGCCTCTGGTTATCTTAATTTCAGTTTCATATACTTTTTGCCTGGAAATTAAGCAATGCTATTGTTACTGTCGGTCTAGTCTTGAATTTACTCCTTGCAGAACACACTCAGCTTCTGTACATCTTAGATACTCTGGAAAGCATGGGGCAAAATCCAGCACAGAAGACATGGAGGACTCCAGCCATAAGCAAGCAAAGCCAGTGTCTGAGACATGTTAGTAAAGCAGGCACTGTGTCATGTTCTGGTTGTCCATTACATTTTTATGGTACAATTTATTTTCCCTTATAAATAGATGTGAGTACACTGCCGGGCAGAGCTTCCTGGAGAAAGTGGAGTCAGGAGCACCAACATTTTTGGCTACGATGGGGCTTCTTGTTTCTTTGTAATATTTTACAATGCCAGATTTCAGCAGCCCAAGCTGCTTCCTACTTCCCTTGGATAACTCTTGAGTCACTCAGTGTCAGAGTCACTCAGTGTCAGAATCTTTCTCTCCTAGAGAAACACCCCTGGAACTGCAGGAGCTATACAGCCTGCTGCTCAGAGCACATGGAAGTTTACCGACTCTCTTCTGTCACAGAAATGGTGGTAACATATTTTGTATGGCTTCTCAAATTCAGATTTGGGAACTAATGTGTTCTAATGCTACAGTTCTTTTCAGTGCTTCGTTCTTTCCTTTAGTTTGGCCTTTCTCTAGCAGCAACAAAACTGGGTATTTATTTTAGAATGCTACAAATCTTGTAAGATTAATCAATTCTATAGCAAGCTCCTCACCGCTGAAAATAAGAAATAAGGGGATAAATGTAAGTCTGGGAGAATATTTGCAAGCATAGAAGTAGTCTACTGCTTACAGTACAGCTTATCTTGTAAACAGCCCAAATATTGCATCAATTAGTATTTATCAAATCGCATTGTGAAGAGTATGCACAGCAATATGAGCAAAAGCTGGGAGAAGAGATTTTGTTAAGCTTAATCCTCAACTGAAAATGCAAAGTTTATGTACAGATTCTTAGTGTACCAGAAATTTTTAAGTCTATAGATCGGGGTTACTCAACCAAAAACTCATGGTGAATATGCACAACATGAAACTTTTAGGAATTGTGTGTAAATCTCTGAAAAAATATTTCACAAATTCCCACCAAAAATTTTGATTTCTTTGTTCAGCATTTTCTTACATGTGAACTTAATCCTCAGCTATACAGCTCCTTTGCTAGAGTAAGCCTCGTACATCTAAAACCTGAGTAACCCCAATGGATATTCTTAATAATCAGTACACAAACTATACATTAAAATGCCAATTTTTTGACTCATGCATGGGTAATACATTTAAGCAAGCATATTTATGCCTTTCTGTATATTTAAATGTATGCCCAAGATAAATGCAAAGTATCTTAGTATATGGATAGATAAATGCAAGATATCTTGCAAGTCCTATTGCAAGAAAATAGTTATCTACTATTTTAGCTCTGTGAATATAGTTCAGCAAAAGAAACGAGAAATTACATGCTCTCTCCTTAAAAGACTGATTATCTCTTTTGGAAATGCCAGAGCAAGGAGAAGGAAAAGCTCATGCGCAGTGAATTATTTTTCCCTTTTCCGGCAACTGTAAGTTTCAAAAGGGTAAAAAATGAATTATTAAACTGATGTAATGATAAAAAAATCAGCTTCTTCATGCACCCAATGGTAAAAAATAACCAATCAAAACTATGAGGAACTGTCAAATAAAAAAATCCTCTGGTTTAAAAAAAGTTTAGCTTTGATCGCTTAGAGAAAAGGCGAAGAACACTTCAAGTGCCTTTTCCTGGCAGGTGACACACAAGGAAAATCCTTTTAAACAAACTTCCTTTAAAAACCTGTTACCTTCAAAATGATCTCAAATGTAAACATACTAGTGAAGACATAATCTGCATACCCTAGGATCTGGAAGGTAAACAAAAAGTTACAAACATTATTGCTAAAGCTGCTTTTGAGCTAACAAGGATCAATTAACAATGCATTACCTTTAACAGGATTTCAACAGTAAAGATGGCTGTGAAAGCATAGTCAAAGTAACCAAGTATCTGCAAAGTATAATATGTGCCACAGTAAGAAATACATCTATTAATAAATTTTTACAATTTAGACCACATGCACAACACCACCCAAATTAATCTAAGTAGGTAGATGGGGAGTTTAAACAAAGTAGTTTAAAATTCCAGCTGTTATGCAACCATTTTTATTTACTTAAAAATTTATCAGATGCCACTGTGCTTAGATATTAGAGTTCACCCTCTTATACTTATTATTAATAAGTCTTTTTTTTTTTTTTTTTTTTACCAAAGTATTGCATCAAAAAATAAAACTTCAGTGGATGTTTCTAGATTGCACATAATTCTACATTCTGCTACATTATATTGTTCCTGTATAGACTGGGCTAGAACATCACAAAGCAAATTAACGAATAACTAAATTACTTAAAATCAGTACTACAACTGTCTTTTCTAGAACTTGGAAGATACAGCAGTGATTTATTTGTAGGAAATTCAAAAGAACCCACAACAGTTGCACAGTAATATGCAAACTTTTAAAAAGACTGCAGATGTGATATTGACCTCACTGCTGTCCACATGAGCACTGCTGCCAAGATTTCACCCTTTCAAGGTGGCCATATTGCTAGCACCTAATTTAGTGATCAACACGCACTGCAGTAGGGTACTAGTTTAGTTTTAAGGATCCAGCAATCCAGCTAGCGAACAGTTGTGCACAGAGACACGTTGCTTGTGGCTCAGCAACTAATAAAATGGGAAGGAGAAATAAAATAAAGAGACAACACACAAAGGCAGTATTCCTATTAGATCATATAAAAGGAAGTAATTTTTTTGCCCATGTTGAGTTGAAGATCACATCCTTCTGTCCCTTGCTGAGGCTGAAAAAATAGGTGAATATTAAAGCCATTCAACAAAGATTAATCAGTAAGGAATTAATTCTAGAGTTAAAAGAAAATATTTAAAGGCATTCCAGTCTGTAAACTTTCGTTCCCTTGCCAAGCTGGCTGGTTGAAGAAACATGATCATTCAAGGCAGTAACAAGAAAAATATGCAGGTCTGGTGCGTTTATGAACATTTACAACAAGAGGGCAATGCCTTCTTGAAATCATTGACATTTTACCTGTCTGTGTCCCAAATAGGAATAATCCTTTCAGTCACCACCACTCTCCAGGTACGTTTTCCTAGTACTCCTTTAGTTACAAAAAAAATTATCAGCCCTTCAAGCCATTTCTACAATAACAATTTCAGTATTGCCCACCAGTTCTCTTTTTCTTATCCATTAGAGGGATTTATTCATAAGATTGCTCTTGTCCAGTTTTACAGATATGGGAAGCACACATCTCCACTGAATAGTACATGAAGAGTGTCTTTGTGCTTTGACCTCTTTTTACCTTTGAAGAAAGTTTTAACTTTTTTTTTTTTCCTAAGGTTACTGAAAAAATGTTCAGAGAATGTCAAAAGAGGACTTCCAGAGGATGCATCTACACTAGCAAAAACTAGAGGGATACAACATCTACTGACCTAGTAGGCCTATCTTTCCTGTAAGATGTGTAAGAGTTTCTCTAACCCCATGGCTATCTCTACAGATCAATTTATACCTAAGACAGGAGAGACTTGGAAGTTCTGTCAAAGTATCCCAAAAGTCCCCCCAGACTATTACCAAGTTGCGTCATCTCAGCTATTTCATACCTAATCTGAAGCATGCACAACTCACAATAACACGAGAGGCTCGCTTCACCATTAATACAAGTGCAGCAAGTGTTAAGACAAACATTAGCAGTCACGAGAGTGGATTTACTTTTGTTTCTCTGTCTAATAATTGTGCATTTGAGTAACAGGCATGTTTTCTACTATATTAAGAACATAAAATGGGGGATTCAGGAATTTATTTTAGCAGAACACAGCTGTTTACTTACCACATAAACTACATTTATTGCATAATAAAGACATTTCTGAAATTAATATTCTTATAGATACTTTATTTCTACAGGTATATCTAAAAAAGGATGCAGAAACCCTTCCAAATTTTCGTGTTTGTATATAGGCTGAAACAGCATTTGACTCTGAACTATGACAAGAGCTGGGCGTGCTCCAGTCCTCATCTTACATGTGAGTTTAGAAAAAAGTGAAACTTTTTTAGTTTCTGATTTAGCCAATCGAGAATCCAAGAACTTCAGGTCATTAGAGTGGCCACGCTAGCTTCTTTGAAAGAAAAGGTAATATCCTTATGAATGCATACACTCCCTAACAGAGTGATACTCTGAGTTCCCCAAGACCACATTAATAGAGTCAATGAAAGAGAAGAGGGGACAGGTCAGAGTCTATTCCCAACATGTTTTAAACAGTGATCATTTTAGCTAGCATTTTTAAATTGGTGTCAAACACTGAGATACAGTAAGAGTGATTCAGGAAATGCATATCAGGTACACCAGTTGAAAATTATAAAGATTATGCTCAGCTTGGGCACATTTTATTCTGATATATTAATAGCCAAAAAAGGAAAAATATTATATACATAATAAATGGCTCTAGTACCTATGACATTCCATCAAGAAAGTTACTTATCTTTAAAGATTTATGGTTCTTAAAGCAAAAAAAAAAAATATGTATGACTTGAAAAAGGAAAAGGAAAGTTTCTTAACTTGAAAATTAGAAGCCAGGCACTAGTACCAAAGGATTGTTATCCTGTGAGGATATATTTATGTTCAGACATAAAAATTAAGGGCTTACATTATTTCGAAAAGAGTGGCTGCGAATTGGATCTTCTGCTGCTAGGGAAACACTGCTCAGCATGATGAAGACAAGGATGAGATTGGTAAAGATGTGGTGATTGATGAGTCTGTGGCATCCCACTCGAATTCTGAAGGATACAAAAATATATCGTGTGCAAATAGAATTCAGCAGATGGCTAATATACAACATGTTTTCTATGACTCTGACAACAACGACAGAACAGAGCAACCATCAGCAGCTAAAAGCAGTGCAAACGCTGAAGTCAGAGCTCTGATTTCTAAAAATGTATATAAATTCAAAATCCAGTCCACCTGTAGTGCAGATTCACTTATCAAAGGAATCTGAGAGAGGATTTCCCAGCATTTCCGGGGTTATGAATGCCACTACAAGTTCCAGTGTTTGTACCACTGTGCTCATACAAAGGCCAATGTCAAAAGGACCAAAGCTAGATAATAAGTAATTTCAGATCCCAATTTTGATTTGATTCTTATTAAAGCTGTCAAAAGTACTCGTATGGTGAGCTTCAGCCACATAACATGAAGTGGAACTGTACATATGCTTAGAGTCACTGAGCCCAAGGTTATTACAAATACTATGAAGCACTTTGGTGAACAGGTCTGGGATTAAATTGGCAAAAAGGCGGGATCAGGTTCATAACTGACTAACACTAAAGTTGTTTAAACTGTGCTGAACAATCAGAAGGTTCTTGGGGAAAATTTGTTCCCCTGTAATTAAGTAGATTATTTGAGTATAGTGTATCTTAGTTAAGTAAGATCGCCATTTTGGCCTGAGAATATGTAGCATTAGTTGAGGCCAAAAGCAATTTCACATCTTCAACAAATCTAACATTTTTGCATTCAAGATACATGTTCTTAAAATTACTAATTTAAATAGCTTTCTTCCCAGTTTGTTTGAAAATTCTGAAGAGCTTTAGACAACCCACGCAATGAATAAGATACAGCCCAAAACACTGTATTTTGATCATCACACCATCTTCTAACTTAATTGTGATGACTTCTACCACTGAGAAGACAGCATTCTCCTGTGCCAAATAACTCTTAAGCTCCCTTCTAAGACTGCTCATGAAGTTGCTATATATAAATGTAGCAGCTACATTCAGTCTGTAGGAACTGAGTTTAGTTCACTTGTTCACTTCCATCCAACAATCAGTAATGACTTTTACGGACTACTGAAGCTTGCTTTCTTCATCAGTGTAGAACTTCAAATGCTCTGCAGTTAGACTGAGTGGTGAAAGATTCCAATTCCCCGCAAAATCCAACTAGTATTGCTCTTGATTTTGATAATTTGTCTTTATCCTCAGTGTTTGCTTGAATCTGGGAAAATGCTGTTACCCAAGAGGAATATATACACCCTTTCTCCTTCTTTTTCCTTCTCTCTCTCTTATCTTCTCTCCTCCTTCCTCACCCGTATTACTCCACAAAGGTTCCTAGTGTTACTAGGAATCCTATCTAATGTAGAAGATGCTCAGACCTTACATCATACCTTTTATATCCAGTGACTAACATACTAAGTAGATAATATACATAAAAGGGTACTTTTCAGACGTGTGCAGACTTGACAGACTATATATACAAAATGTTATTATCTTCAACAGTGGGAAGCAAACTAATATATTTATCAAATTATTTTCATTTACCAAGTAATTCAGAAAATTTTAGGAGAGACGCCAATCTCTCTCCTGTTGAAGATACTGGAGTCCTAACCTCACTGAAAGGAGGCCTGTTCCTTCACTGCTAAACCTTGATGGACTGAAACAGTATTTTTCAAAATTATATTTACGGATTGGTACTGCTGAAAATGAAGAAGGCACTCCCTTCAGGAATTGGTGTTATCTTCTCCTTCATATTTAGTTCCGATATTCTACGGGGACGTGGGCCTGCTGGTACCTCTGGTTCATCCTCCTCATCTTCTTCATCTTCACCTACTTTAAATTAAACACGTTTTTACTATAAAATAAAAAACATTGAGGATTTGTTCATAATAACATAAAAGCATGGCTTGTACTAAAATATATACAGCTTATTGGAAATATATATTCATAGCATGGCTTTAAAAAAAATCTATGAATCGATAAATGAACATCCACATAGTTGTCATCAGCTTATATACATGTTTGTGTGCATAAGTGCCCTGAGTGAACTAATATGCTTTACTGGGCCTGACCAGCCTCATCTGGGGTCTCCACTCACACCCCCTGCACATATGCTCTGGAGCCCCACTTAAGCTCAGCCTGAGCTGTGTTGTAGGGGTGCTGAGCTCTGTGCACTGGCTGAGCACTGAGTGCTCAATAGGTAGGGCAGATTTCTGTCATAGGCATCCAGACAATCAGACAGAACTGCCTTTTACATAAGAATGTTCAGTGGACTGGAAGAAGCTAAGGCAAAAGTTGACTGAACATCAACAGCCCTGAAATGTCCTTTTTTGCCAAACATTTCAGAAAAGTTTAGAATTTGCTCTCACATGCAGATAGTATTACCACAGCAGTCTTCAGGCTCACAGTATTAACTTTCATATGCTGTTTGTACTGTCTCAGAAGCTGCAGGAAAAGATAATACTCAGCCACTTACAGGCCCATTTATCCACTGATAACAGAACACAACTTCACTGACTTCAAAGGAATTGATTCAGTGTTCAGCAAGAGCAAGTTTAGGGTATTTTAGCAAACAAACTTAAATGTGTTTGTCTTCTGGCTGGTATTCACATACCTGGTACATCACAGGGTGGATAGGGATCTTTATCCTCCTCCTCTCCTTCTCCATATTCAGCAATTGTCACCTACAGCAATGAAAGGGATGCAGAAGAAGAAAAATAAATTTAAATATAGCTTAGAGTGTAAAGCTTCTAAAGTCAAGGAAGTGATCCCTATGCTTAGTCTGAATTTTCTGAAACAGGGTAACTCTGAGAACAGAGAAGAGCTGACAGTTTGATCATATTTTTAAAAGATGATTTTTCTATGGTATCCACATTTTTCTGGCTGTGTAGATTACAATGAGAATATAACAAACAGGCTTTGGTAAAAAATACCAAGTATGTTTGAACATTCTACTAAGAGATTATCATTCGCTATCTCTTCCATTGGATTTATCAGGCAAAATACCTACAGGGATCCAGGGATCAAGTTTTTCTAACATTAACTATTTCATGCTCTAAGAGCTTCGCTTCTCAGGATATCCTGAAACCAAAAGGATTTTCTGGGTTAAGAGATTCTGTGAGGATGCGAAGCATCAGAATTAAATTTCCTTTGCCTGGAAAAAATGTAGGGATGATGGATTTATAAAAGAAATTGTACAATGCACATTGTTTCAATGTCTTGAAAAGTACTCCCAAGTAAAACTAGTAAAACTGCTTCTTAGAAAAGACACCATTTTTAGAATAAACACCTTATTATCCTTGGGCTTCTTTTGGTCACCTTCTGACTTCTCACTTTTTTTATTTTCCAGACTCTCTTTTCTACAAAACAATACAACAACAATTACAAAGCATGTTACATAAAGACAGATTTTAAGTGAACTATACCCATTCTATGAAAAGTTCAGAGAGAATACCTAAAACCATATAAGAAAATATTTGAAATTATTTGCACATCTGCAGGAGTCAGAGCAATAAAATCTATGGCATTTGAATGCAATGATCCATTTAAAATATTATCGTTTAGAATATAATTCCAGAAGCTAATCCCTAAAAAAATTCAAAGCATGATCATTACTCCTTTCTAGAGGGATAAACTGTGCCCTGGGACTCATACAAACAACCTGCATTGACTTCAATAGGCCTGCATTGATTTCAAAGGAAGGTTTTCTTCTTGTCTATATAAGGCTTAAAGAACTGATTCCACAGGGAGTTGTGCACTGGCAACAACAAATACATTCTTGTTCTAATTGCACAATAAATCCTACCATTGCAATGTTTAACTATCAGTTGGCTTATCACTATGTCCTTAGCATCACTATGTCCCATTTTCTACCCAACTTTTATCTAAAATCGTAATTATTGGGTCTTATTTGAATGTCTGGGTAAACTCTTTAATTTTTTTCCTGAGTCCAATACATTTTGAAGATGGTCAAGACATTTATATAAAGAAAGTCCTTATGAAAAAATTCAGTAACCTCCTCCTTCCCTCTCCTGCTTATTCAACATGTCCATGCTATTTTACCTCGCATTCTTTTTCCTTTCCTTTTCTTCAGCTTCTTCTTTCTGAGCTGTATTTAGACTTTCAGCATCTGCCAAGTTATCCACAGCAATGGCCAAGAAGACATTTAGCAAGATATCTATTTCAAATCATTTTAAGGACATTATGCCTTACTATACTTGTTTGATTTATTATCAGCATAAACACTGACAATGTGAGAATTATAAAATGAGTGTTCCCAACCTACGGCATAGAGATTCATGATGCTGGAGTGTAGTACAAATAACACTCACTTAATGGACTAGATTAATACTGTGTGTAAAACGAGCAGAGATTTATTAGGGTCACTGGTTTTAAAATAGCAGAATACTTGACCTATTTTTTAAATAAATTAAATTCAGCTTTATGCTAGCCTGTTTCAAATATGAATCATTGCCTATTAAAAATGAAGGCTGTTCAGGCATTTTGAAAAAAATCATTTTTATAACGGACTATATTCTGTGTTTACAACAATTTATATCAAATTCTGTACTTCAGTCCACATCAGTTTAGTACAAAATACTGATACAAGTACCATATAGTACAGAAAAAAGAATGGGTTTGCCCTTTTATCACCTCCTGACCTTCTAAGAACTTCTGAGAATGACACTAGATTCTGTTGCTACATGGGGCCAAGGAAGTATTTCCAGTACACTGAACGCAGGGAAGGGGAACGCTTCAGCAGACTTAATCCCAACTGACTCAACATTCTCCATGCAGATTTCTCTCATCTGGTCCCTGCACGATACAGTGGACCTCTGGTTCCACTGTCAGCGTGTGTCAGAATTATTAGGGCTACATTAAGCAGCAAAAGGATGAACGGGAAACTACTGCCACAGAGATCAGACTACATCCCTGCATTTTCAGAGGGAAAGATATCAAGTAGAGACAAGCAGGTAGAATAAGGCTATTCTCCCATTGGAGGAAGAAAGAAATAATTCTCTGTTTCTGCCATTGTGGTGGCTGGAGATGGACTCAGCAATCACTGGAGTCTCATTCATTCAGGAACGGGTGTACAAAGAAATTTTATTTAGAGGACATGCAGAAAGCGCTTGCATGTCGGTTGCAATTTACTCCCTCCTAGACAAATTTTGTGTACATCCCTGACACACAGCCCCATTTGGAGATGTTTCCAGTGACTGCAAAGGATACAGTTACCACAGATGAAGAGGATAATGAAATATATACAGACTATCATGCCTGATGATGATGGGCCACCATATGCCATTATGCCATCATACATAACAGCATTCCAGTCTTCACCTGTTAGAATCTAAGAAGCAGATATGTTATTAGTAACCCAACATCAAAAAGAGCAATAGAGAAACACGTTTCCTCTGACCACAATACACAATAAGGCTAACCTTCTGTATACACAAAGCAATACCATAGTCTTTTTATGCATTGTTATAAAATTTCCATTTAAATAAACATCTCCTGAAAGCTTGGGTTTAACTCTCCTAGCTTTTATTTTTTTTTATGCTACACACTCACATCACTGACCCTCAAAGGCAAAAATAATAAAAATAGAAGCCTGTAATTTTATTGATATTGGCATGCAAAAGTAAGGGCCCTGATTTTCAGTAACACCACATATGTAGTAATGCCCACAAATGTTCACCCCTCTTGAAAATCAAGTTAGCATATGTTTTAAGGTTCTCGTTTTGGTTTTGGGTGGGGGTTTTGGTTTTTTTTGTTTTTTTAAATAGTGACCACAAATCTTTTCTAATGTATGCCATTTGATAGTCCTACCCAATTTCAGGAAGGGAAACATTGTGCCCATTTTCAAAAAGGGTAGAAAGGAAGACCCTGGGAACTACCGACCTGTCAGCCTCACCTCTGTGCCTGGGAAGATCATGGAACAGATCCTCCTAGAAGCTATGCTAAGGCACATGGAGGCCAGGGAGGTAATTTGAGATAGCCAGCATGGCTTCACCAAGGGTAAGTCCTGCCTGACGAACCTAGTGGCTTTCTATGATGGTGTGACAGCATCAGTGGACAAGGGAAAACCAATGGATGTCATCTATCTGGACTTCTGCAAAGCCTTTGACGTGGTCCCCCACAACATCCTTCTCTCTAAATTGGAAAGCTATGGATTTGATGGGTGGACTGTTCGGTGGATAAGGAACTGGCTGGATGGCCGCATCCAGAGGGTAGCGGTCAATGGCTCGATGTCCAGATGGAGACCGGTGACGAGTGGTGTCCCCCAGGGGTCCGTACTGGGACCCGTGCTGTTTAATATATTCATCAATGACTTAGACAGCGAGATTGAATGCACCCTCAGCAAGTCTGCGGATGACACCAAACTGAGTGGTGCAGTTGACACACCAGAAGGACGGGATGTCATCCAGAGAGACCTGGACAGGCTGGAGAGGTGCGCCTGTGTGAACCTCATGAGGTTCAACAAGGCCAAGTGCAAGGTCATGCACCTGGGTCGGGGTAACCCCTGGTATCAGTACAGGCTGGGGGAAGAAAGGATCGAGAGCAGCCCTGCCGAGAGGGACTTGGGGGTGCTGGTGGATGAAAAGCTGGACATGAGCTGGCAATGTGCGCTGGCGGCCCAGAAGGCCAACCGTATTCTGGGCTGCATCAGGAGAAGCGTGGCCAGGAGGTCAAGGGAGGTGATTCTGCCCCTCTACTCTGCTCTGGTGAGACCTCACCTAGAGTACTGCGTCCAGCTCTGGAGCCCTCAGCACAAGAAGGACATGGAACTGTTGGAGCGGGTCCAGAGGAGGGCTACAAAAATGATCCGAGGGCTGGAGCACCTCTCCTATGAGGACAGGCTGAGAGAGTTGGGCTTGTTCAGCCTGGAGAAGAGAAGGCTGAGGGGAGACCTGATTGCGGCCTTTCAGTACCTAACGGGGGCCTATAGGAAAGATGGGGAAAATCTTTTTAGTAGGGCCAGCTGTGACAGGACAAGGGGTAATGGTTTTAAACTAAAACAGGGTAGGTTTAGACTGGATATAAGGAGGAAATTCTTTACAGTGAGGGTGGTGAAACACTGGAACAGGTTGTCCAGAGAGGTGGTGGAGGCCCCATCCCTGGAAGCATTCAAGGCCAGGTTGGACGGGGCTCTGAGCAACCTGATCTAGTTAGTGGTGTCCCTGCTCACTGCAGGGGGGTTGGACTAGATGACCTCTAGGGGTCCCTTCCAACCCAAAGCATTCTATGATTCTATGATTCAGTTTTAACAGGAACTGGTCACCTTACCATATATTATATAATACATGTACCACACACATACGCTGCTGCTATAGCTTTTGAAACAGTAGCTATTTTAAACTGAATGGAGTTCAATGCTGTGGGAGAATTACACTATTTTCTTGTTGGCTATCACTTCACATAATTTCACTGAAGTCTAAAGGAATTTTACAGCAATCTGTTGATTAGTTAAAGGGATAGTTCACAATGAGGCAAATCCACTTTTTCTGTACTACAACAAAGATTCTGAGTATTACAATGCAGGTTATAGGGGCATTTTGTATACTTCTAAGTAACTTCTTAAAAATTATCAGTTCTATCCTGAGAAGACATGTAATACTGACTCTCCTTCCAAGTAATCAAGTAGTTGTTCAAGAAAAATATATGCATGCCAATTTCTGAAATTCATTTTTGGAGAGCTAAACTTATCAAGCTGATGTTCATAGTTGTGAGCACCCAACAGGTTGATTGCTCCCAAGTGTATTCTGAAACCAAAGGAAGCCTCATTCCTTTGAAAATGAGGCAGCCTAAAATCTGAATAAAATCCAACTCAGCTGAGTTTGAAAGTACAGCCTTAATTTTTTTAAAGGGGCAACGTCAGGTCAAATGTGGACACTTTTCCTCTTAAGGAAATTTCCCATTAAGTTTTCCTTATCTTAAAATTGCACAGAGAGATTTTTTGCGTGCTCTGGGCAGCCACCAGATGAAACTTCTACCAAGGGCATAGGAAGTTGACAGAAAGTTGAGTCTTGCAGGGTCAGCTTTAAACAATCACCTACAATGTCAAACCAAACATGTGGAAAGCTGAATGTGAAAATGGCTAGAAAGATGAAACCAATTAGCCTAATTCCAGTATCCAAATTGGCAAAAATGAAAAAAAGGATCATAAAATAGTGAAAAGTAAGCTGCATGTATGGCCCTATCTTTTCACAAGTAACAGACAAGTTACTTTAAAATTTTAATAAACCTGACAGTGTCTCTTTAAAGAAATTCATATTTATTTTTATATTATATAGTAACTGATATGACCCCTATGCAAATACACACTCTTACAATGCTTCTTATTTTTTTCTGCTTGGGAATAGCCGAACTTTTATGTAGCTAATGAAGTTAAAGAAAACAATTTGTTTAAAATAAAAATGACATTCCACCTCTTTTTCTAAGTCATGTATTTGATGAACAAAGGAGATTTAATTTTGTGAAGTAATATGACAGCTATGTTGCATAGATAGATCAAATAAGACATGAAACAAATGGTACAAATGGTGCAGAGTTACCAGAGTACTGAATTTAATGAGCAGAATGCTACTTAAAGTAAACTGAATAAATAGTATTCGTGATTTTATTTTCAGGCAACATGATCACTTAAACAGTTTTGTTGATAATCAAAGGTAAAATGTTTCATACGGGATGAAAGAAAGTTACCTGGAATACAGTTAAAAGAGCTTGTGGAAAATTATCGAAGGTGCTCCGTTTTGTTTGAGTTTCATCAAAATTAAATTTGCCTCCAAACAGCTGCATTCCAAGCAACGAGAAGATTATGATGAAGAGGAAAAGCAGAAGCAACAGTGAAGCAATGGACTTCATTGAGTTTAACAAGGATGCTACCAAGTTGCTCAGGGATGCCCAGTGCCTATAAATTAAAATGCGTGTGTTAACACACACCAAAAAAAAATCCAAACAAAACAGTAAAAGAGCAGCGCATGATGAAATATTACAAAAGAATTGCTGATCAGTCTTCAGCTATCCCTAAAGTTAGCAGTATTAGTTAATCTTACCTTGTTACTTTAAAAATACGCAGGAGACGAACACAGCGAAACACTGAAATTCCAAGGGGTGACATAATTTCCAACTCCACCAAAATGGTTTCAACAATGCCACCACAAACAACGAAGCAATCAAAGCGGTTAAAAAGAGAAACAAAATAAGCCTGTAGGCCCAAGCTGTACATCTTTACTAACATTTCACAGGTGAATAAAGCCAGAAGAACTTTATTTGCGATATCTGGAACAAAATATTAAAAAAAAAAAGACATTCCTGAATTGTCTCATAGATTCCATTTTTATTTTAACATATTAGTACTATATTTTCTATATTAGTTCACAGCCTTTTGCTTAAGAAAGAAGTACGGTTGTTTTATGTTGGACTGTATTTGATGCCTAAGTGGCAGAAGTTACACAAGGATGTAAAGATTGCTACCAGCTATAAACTATGCATCTTTCCAATCTGTTGTGCAGTTCATGGCTGCACAAGTCACAGCTTGAGTCCACACTCTGTAACTTAAACAGAACAGCCCACAGCATGTTCTGCTGTGCCAGTTATCATTTCCTTCCTCATCTTTCAAGCATGGTTTAACAATAAATGTACAGGTATTTACAATTTAGTACGGTCATTTTTTTGCTGGTATGCCATTAAGCTGTGTTACAGTTGTGGAAATCAGATACATTCAGTCATCTCCTGTATCTACCTTTGGCTGGGCTGAATATGCTTCAGGACAGGAAACAACAACAAAATGGCAAAGTACAAAAGTAGGCACCGATAGAATGCAAGTATCCATAGTCAAAAACAGAACAAATAATTTTTGATTGTACCTTGGATCTGGGTCAGCCAGTCAGGTTGATTATAATGCTCTGATGAGATAGTTAATGTGTTCAGAAAGACCAAGACAATAACAAGCCAATAAAAGGTGACAGATTTTACTGCAGCTCTACATTTTCTTCGATTAAATCGATTCCAGCGACGCCAGCGTCGACTGAAAGTTCAAATAAAACAAATTTATTATTATACAGAAAACACATATGAACTGTGTAGAAAACATAGTGCAAGTATGTATGTGTGAGCAGTTGTATTTTCATAAATATGTACACAATACTTAGCTGTGTAAATTATTACCAGTTGCAGATTAGGGAGTGCTAATTTGTTATTCCTCTTTTAGATTTCATTATAAAATTTTAAATATAAACCACAACTTTCAGAGACTCTAACTGCCTGTGCCATAATTAGATTAAGCTAAATTCAGCTTTTTCATTGAGTAAACATTTCACTGAGTAACAAGATACATCTGTCTTCCCAGGCCCCATACACTTAATAGCAGTAAAGAAAAGCCAATGAAGCAACTTAGAATTCAAATATCGCTTAGTCTGAAAATGCAGGCTTTGAATTAAACCACAGGCACGATTCTGGCAGATTTAAACAAGGCAGGATCGTTGAGGTCAATTTTAGAAATCTACCTTATAATGTCAGAAATCTCAGTCAGAGACTCCTAGAGATTTCTACCGACATGCCTTGAAATTGTGTCAGTGGGCAAACATTTGTGAAATGAGTAAGAGTGACAATCAAGGACAAGTAAACAGGCCCTACTTAGATATGAGTTGGATTGACAAGCAAGGATATTAGCTTAGCTTTAGACTCATAAAAATAGATTTCATTTCTCTGCTTCACTTCTGGGAACTGTAGTAAACCAATTAGTCTGCCTGGGTTGCATTCCCATTTGTGAAACGGGAAGAAAATATATCGCTGGATCACAGGAAGAGAAGTATTAGGAAGCACTTGATAAAAGAGAGGCATATAAAATGTGCCAGAACTACAGCCATGGACTCAGATAGTAAATTTTAGGAACTGACAACTGCTTCATCCAAAATTCAAGGGACAGAGCAGGCACAGACTCCAATGGTCACTTGACCTAGCCTTAAAACAGCAAAGAACTGAGAAGAGTGTGCATGTGTAAGCTTCTTCCTCTATAGTTTCCCTATCAAGCCAGTCTAGCATAAATCTGTTGTGATGGAAAGGGGTGCCCTACTCTCCTAGTTCTGCTCTCTCCCTTTTGCCAAAACTAGCCCTAGTGAAATGAGCCACACCTGAGAATTAACTGGTGGAAACCAGTATCTTTTTTTTCTGGGTTGATTTTAGCTGGGCAGTTGTCTGATCCAATTCATTGTATTGCTGCATCACGGGAAGAGCAGGAAAAATGAGGGGCTAAGACAGGGCAAAGGCACTGCAGCCCTTTTGGCAGTACCACAAACATGAAACTATAGCTTTGGAAAATGTTTACAAATAACTAGGTGAATTTCTTAATAATTTCAGTGTCTGAATCAGCAGGTATTGTATTTAGTATGTGTAAAGTCAGAAATGCTTTAAGTCTGCTTTAGAAAATAGAACCAATATGCAACAACACTACCATGAAAATAACTGAGCTTGGCATTACACTCAAGCATTAACTGAGTTTTCCTTACACATCTTAAATTTGTACTTGTAGTAATGGAAGTCAATACTGGTTTCAGACATCAGCACAAAGATGTTTCAAGCCTTTGCAATATTCGAACCATAAAAAGGAAAAATATCCTGTCCTGACCTAAAGCAAGCCGTATTCAAGAAGATTCTTATCTTGCCAGACCCCTGCTAAACAACTCTATGTTCATGGCCATCATCAGGATGGCTCGCTCCCTGGGTAGGTAAGCCAGCCTTTTTTTCACACTTCTAGAACATCCTACCATTGAAGTAAATGAGACAAGAGTAATACTGCTTGGATATCTCTACTCATAGGAGCCAAAAGCAGTCTCAAAGTGTATAACTCATAGCTCTTGAAGCCAATGGAGCTTTTTCTTCCCCAAAAGGTCCATGGAATCAGTGACAAAACAGTGGTACACATACAAAAATGCTGCCGAAAGGTGTGCAATGGCAATCACATGTAGAAGTGTATGAATAATATAAGCATATGTAAAAAGCCTACAGAAATAAAGCAAAAATTCAAAAAGAATAGGAGTAATTTTCTACCTTCATTAGATTGGTACAAGCAAAGAAATAAATAGTAAGAAGCAGACTGAAGTAGATGGCCTGTTGTGTCAGGAAAACCTGTGGCTATATAAAATAGGAAAACAAATTACACCATTTTCATTTAACAGTGTTCTATTTTTTAGTAACTGCCACTCCTAGTTTTAGCCAAATAGCTTTTTTTTTTTTTTTCTGGAAGACTGAAACGTACCCATCTCTTTTGAAGATAAATTCCATTTTCATAGATTTGCAATGATATAATACTGCTTTAATGAAATTATCAAGCATTTTCCACAAAATATAGTGGTTGAATAAATATTAAAATCACAGAGAACGCTTACAATTGACATAGTTTGCTATAACAAACCAAATTATTCACTGCTTTTGTTCTCATTAAATAATTTATCATTTTTTCTTCATAACTATTTATGAGCAAATCATTATTCTTACAAATGTGTTCCCGATTTCACTTTCATTCACTCATGTATCATGTTTGGTGGTCCCTTCAGTCCCAGTCTTAAATTTGAATCTACACATAGGAAATCCAGCCTTGCATTGAGTCTGACTGAACTCAGTGTCAGTCAGTCACGCAGAACTCATGAAGTTAAGTTTGTTTACTTGCTATTCATGTGTGTTTGTGTGTTGCTACTAGACCTATGCGAAGGCAGCAACATTCATTTTCAGATTATTTTGTAACAGCAGCCTTTCATTATAACATGCTGGACTTTCTGTTTAGAACTGCATGCAAAATCCCTGTATCTGTGAAACTGGCATGCCTCACATTTTCACCAGTAAGCTCACAGAGAAGTAAATATTAATGCCCAAGATGAATACTTCTGTAATTGTGGGTGCCAACATCTGTGCAGAGACCCTAGACTTCCCTACTCTTCTTTATAAAATATGGGACAGAATAATTCCACCAGAGTGCTCACTCATTATGAAAAAATTTTTGAGATTATTTTTCCATTCCTCATTTTTGTAGTTATAGGATTCAGGGTACAGTACCAGCTTTTTAGCATGACTTGAAGATTAATGTGATCATATAACCTTGACAGCTTCTCAATCACTGTTTGGACTATTAAAAACACCAGGTTTGTGTAGAGATTTTCCTTTCTCAGAGATGACATAGCAGCTTTCATTTAACAGAGCTTCTGGAGTTCTCTTTTTCCTTAAAATATGAATAATGGGCATGGTTCAGAACGTAGGCATTACTTTGCTTTCTCTGTAATGCTTCTATGAGTCCCCACTGTGCAAACAGACCCAACTTGGAGAATGTAGTGTAATGGCAGTCTATTGCACTGCCTGGTATTTGAAGTTCCATGCAACCACTTCATACGCAAGGGTTAGAGGGACTGGGGGCTAGTATGAGCCTTCAACCTGTTGCCCAGCAGTGTGCCAGGGGCACTGCAGAAAAGTTGAAGTCTGGCGGAGGTGAGCCAGGGGCTCCTGAGGTAGTAGGAGCCAACAAGGAAAAGCCCGTGAAGCACCTCAAAGTAAATGAGGGGTGTTCTGCTATGAAGGTCACGAGGCCGATAGCTCATATGAAATGCCTCTATACAAACGCACGCAGCATGGGAAACAAACAAGAGGAGTTGGAAGCTATCGTGCTGCTAGAAAGCTACGACCTGATCGCCATTACGGAAAGTTGGTGGGATGAATCCCACGACTGGAATGTAGCTATTGATGGCTACAGGCTGTTCAGAAGGGACAGGCGAGGAAGGAGGGGCGGAGGCGTTGCCCTTTACATCAAGAAATCATTACAGTGTGAAGAGCTGGCCCTGAAGAATAGCCACGAGCAGGTCGAAAGCTTATGGGTAAGAATCAAAGAGAGAGGCAACAAAGGGAACCTGGTGGTCGGTGTCTACTACAGGCCACCAGATCAAGAGGAGCCGACTGACGAAGCGTTCTTCCTCCAACTCCGGGAGGCTTCGTGCTCGCAGGCTCTCGTCCTCCTGGGGGACTTCAACCGCCCTGACATCTGCTGGAAAACCGACACGGCAAGCTGTAGGCAATCCAGCAGGTTTCTTGAATGCATTGAGGACAACTTCTTAAGCCAGGTAATAGACACCCCTACCCGAGGGGATGCGATACTGGACCTGGTGGTCACCAATGCAAGTGAGCTCGTCGGAAATGTCAAGATCAGAGGCAGCTTGGGTTGCAGTGATCATGCGCTGGTAGAGTTCATGCTCCAGAGGGAAATGGGAAGAACAAAGAGTATAGTCAGGACCCTGAATTTTAGAAAAGCAAAATTCCAGCTCCTCAAGGAGATAGTCAGAAGGACCCCCTGGGAAACGGTCCTCAGAGACAGGGGAACAGAACAGAGCTGGCAGATCTTTAAGGATGTGATCCACAGAGCGCAAGAGCTCTCGATCCCTAGGTGTAAGAAATCGGGCAAAGAAGGGAAGAGACCGGCATGGTTGAGACAAGAGATGCTGGTCAAACTAAGGAGGAAGAGGGAACTGCACAGGCAGTGGAAGCAGGGACAGGCATCATGGGAAGAGTATAGGGATGCGGTCCGGTTGTGTAGGAATGGGGTCAGGAAGGCCAAGGCTCAGCTGGAGCTAAACTTGGCTAGGGATGCAAAGAATAACAAGAAGGGTTTCTGCAGGTATATCAGCTGGAAAAGGATGGTTAAAGAAAGCGTACCCCCGCTGATGAGCGAGACTGGCAAGCTGGTAACAGCAGATGGTAACAGTCCCTTCCAACCCAAAACATTCTATGATTCTATGATTTGAGTTTCTCCTTTAAAACCAGCATGCATAGGCTTCATAGGAATAAATAGTATGCTATAAGGTTGATTGGAGACAATATCATGATTCAGAATGATCATGGTTGTTTGGGATTCTCAGCTAATGAAATAGTAAACAAATTGTTCCATTTGTTCTACTATTATGGTAACTGGAAGCAATGGCAAGAGAAATTACAAACCATTAGCACACTGAATCGTTTCTCTTTATTAAGCTAAAAGCAGTCTCGTCTCTCATAATTCTCATGAAGGGTTAAGCTCAAAGGTCCACATGGACGTGACTGGTCCATCCAGTTGGTGTAGCTAAGGCCAGTTTCTGTAGCAGAAGGCACACAAGAAATGACACAGCTTTTATAACTAATGATGATGCTTGTAAAAAGTTAGTTGTGTATTCACTACCATCCTAAATGGCCAGATCTCCATTGGCCACAGTCTTCAGCAGAGTGAGAGACATTTGTATGCTGTCACCAGTTTGCTGGCTGAAAGGGATGACAAAATAAAGCTTGATCACAGTGTCACATGAAAAAACTCTCAGTGTAGAAAAGCACCAGTTAACTGTTGTCTGGAAGCTCTTCTTCAAAAAAGAAAGGAGACTATTCAGAAGGAACACAAGTCCACTCCAACTGCTTGCAACTGGTCAGCGCTGGTAGGTCATTAGAGCTAGTAAGGCTAGTAGAATAAACCTGTGTATGCTATTCCTCTTCATTGCTGCAAGGAGAATACACTGCTGTTACCAATGAATTACTTGCTATACATCCAACAGTGAAATCAGTTTTACTAGGGTTAAAAAATTGGAATGATTCCAGGTGTTGCCAAAACTGCTGATGCCAGATGCTGCCAAATCTTCTCGACTGTCCCTTTTTTTCACTGAAAATTTTCTGTGAAAAATATTTATTCTGTGGGTTGTCTGCAACTGTAGGAGTGTTTTTGCCCTTCGTGATTCACTAAGTCTACCACGTGATTACTTACCTTAAATCACATAGCTATTTTTGTTGTTCCTTCATGGAGTAACCTAACCTTTTTAAACAGAAAGAGGTCTCTCTTCTGTGTTTGCAGTTATCATTTCTAAACACTAAATTTATGTCCTGTAAGACTGGAAAATAAAGTCAAAATAAAGAAACCTGTTGGTTTTGTGCTCACACATCCAGTGTCTACAATATCAGAACTATTAATTCTTAACTTTGCTTGTAACACTTCCCTTCTGCAATCATACTTGAAAATAGAAGCTCATATTCCCAAATGCTCCTAGTAAGTGAAAAGAGCACCACAAATATCAGCAAAGCAAACCAGGAAGTTTGATTTCCAAGAGCGTTCATGGATACTTTACTTTTGTGTTCACCAGTAACTGTTAGGAAGAACTTTCACACAGTAAAATTTAAAGTACAGTAAATAAAGAATAATTATATCAGATCATCATGATGTGTAAATAGTCACAAGGAAAAATGTGATGAAGAGAGAGAAAAATACTGACCTGAACTTGGATTTTGAGATGGTTTGACTAGAAGAAAGGGAAAACACATTTTTGAGAATGTGGAAACAACAATTAACAAATTCATTCTCTTTAGAATTTTGCAAATCAATACATTGGAATTACCTATACATAAAAACAAGCTTTTAACAAAATGCATCAAGAATGCTGAAATTCTATTGTCTGTTATTTATTTTCCGAAATACCATTCCTAAAACTTGACAAATTTTCTAAGTGAAAGAAAGGAAATCTTTAAAACTAAGAAAGGAAATCTTTAAAACTAAGTAAATAAACAGCTCATGTAGAAGCTGCTTGGAAGTCATGAAAATCTGAGCGAATAAATAGCGAACTCCATGGGTTATAGAAATATTCCCATACATTCAGTTATTGCCTAGAAAATACATAATTTCCAGAAGATGCACAATTTAACAGAAAACAAGACTTTTTACATGTCATAGGGGACTTCTTTTCTTATTATTTTGGGCAATAATTATATTTTATAAAAGCTTACAGGAAAACATGACTCTACTGGAAGTTTAGTTGAATTGGTGTGTTTTAATGCTATAATAATTGGTCTAGTATGAAACTACTGAAAGGCAAAAAAAAAAAACCCAAGTGCCATACAAAGCTTGACTATTTGAAAGCAGTTTTGGCTAAATAAACAGCAGGGAAAGAATGATTCTTTTAAATTTCGAGATGATGAGAGTGGGTACTTGAAAGCAGCCCGTGTACTCACCATAAACTCCCACAGCATGCAGGGTTCTCTCCTTCTCCACTCACATTCTCTGTGTTCACTGATTCAGTTTCACTGGTGGGCATGCTTGCTGTTAGGAGACAGAAAATTGCATTAGATTGATAGCAAGCAAGGCGTGAAACAGAATATGATCTCCTGTTCTATTGCAAGAATGCCTCCACTTTTTGCATGTCTAACGACAGCGTGGAAGATCTGAGGAACAGCAGATGAAGTTAGAAACTTCGTCAGTCCTCCTCTTATAACAAAAGAAAGAACACAGAATTCCAGTGTGTATCGTAGATTTTTCTGTTTCTTTTCAATGATTCAAGATAACTGTTGAAAATGCGCTACAGAATGCAATGTAGAAGAGTTTTGTAACAAAGAGCATGCTGCCCCTTGTAATGAAATAAACCCTGAGCTAGATTTTGTGACCTTTCATTTTAAGAAGTGGAGGTGCTTATCAGTTGTTAAGAGTTGCTAACATGCTTTCTAATTCAAAGAAACGTCATTAAAGCTCTTTGAAAATAGCTACTATCACACTCTGACCATTCTATGCTTTTACTTCCATTATGAATTACCACAGCAAAGTGCTAGAAAGTGATTGTGCCTACAAATACTGTATGAGCAGAGAGGAGAGTGTGTTGGGAATGGCAGAATACAAAGGATGATGATAATTACTACTGATAAAAAGGGGATGATGTTTGTTACACAGTGAATTACTGTGCATATAGCAGATCATTACTGAATAGTTAGCAATTGCAGCTAATGTTTTTTAAACAAAACTCAATTGCAAATTGGTCATCACCATTTATCTTCAACTGAAACAGAGCGGGAGGACAGCGTATGTCAAAAGGTATTAGGAAACGACGAACAGCCAAAGATCTCAGTACTTCCTACGGGAGAACACTACTTCCATGCCTGCAAAGCAAGCATAAAAGGAAAACCTCAGGAACAAGAAAAGCGTAAAATTAATGTTGCTGGCTTATACAGTAGAAATACCATATAAAGTAGGGAAAAATAAGAGAGATGGAAGATGCACTGAAATTATCTTAAGATACTCTGTTTTTCTTTTGTTCTTGCAGTAATTTCGGTACCTTCTGCTGTTTTCATGGTTTGCCTGTTTGGTTTTTTTGTTTGGTTGGTTTGTTTTGTTAGGGAGGGTTTAAGCCAACGTATGCAAACTGAGAGTACTGAAAGCAGAAGGGCTACGAAGCCTATTTCTGTTAGGGAGGTCTCACTATTTTGGTAGCCTGAAGGAGGCTGAAAGCAGGCTTAATTACACACAGAGAAACATGGAAGTGGTATTTGGTAGTTTGGTTTCCATGCCCATCAATTCCATCCAAGGAGAGAGTGATGGGTCTGTGCAGGCTAGATGCTCAGCTACTATTTGCAACAGCTGAGAATCTGTCCCCATAAACATAGGTCACCACTACCTGAAATGTTAAACACAGAGTTGGCATAACAAAGAAAGAGTCAAAACTTCCATGCAGGTGTTTGAATAAAACTTCAGGCACTAAGCATGGCAAAACCTTCTTTCACAAGGTTCTTTTAAAAGATTACTGCAATTGCTTTATATATGAAAAATCCCTGGTTAGCACCTGCCAGTGCCTCAAGTCTAGTATTATGCTTCTCTTTATATATCAGTTTTAAAAAATGAATGTTGCTACTTGTGTGACCTTCACAGTTTACAGTCATAGAGTTCAAAAGGAATTTCATTCAAAAATAAAGCAAACAATCTCTGAAGATACCCAATTCAAGTATTAAAATTTTAAAGGATTTAAGAAAAAAAAATTTCACAAAATTATTTCAGACATTATCTCAGATCTTCAGAACTAATAGTTTTTATTTTAAAATGTCAGGGTCTTTCGCAAGGAGTTTCCATGTCTGCTCAATGGCTGAAATGGTTGTCTTGTGCTGGGTGACTTGCATGCTGTTAGGAAACACAACATTATAGCCACCCAATGATGAACATTTTAGGTCTTGTGATGGGCAACTCCAAAACACAAGGGCAGAAGTCTTGTTTCATACACTGTTACTAAGGCTGCCAGGAAAACAGAGCTAGGCCCACTTTTGCAAGTATTACGTGTGCAACATGTCTCACACTTGTGTTTCAAATTTATCAACCCTTCCCTCATCTCAAGCAGTACCTAGAATCCAATTCCTCATGAAGTGTCACTGTCACACAAATGCTATTTGGTTTAATATATACCAAAAAATTTCTAAAAGAGTAAGTGTAAAGTAGTATAATTTTAATTCAAGTCTACCCAGACTTGATGCCTTAACCCACAGTAAGAAGTTCCAGCCCTTTTTGAACATGACCACATGAAGAAAAACAAAATACCAAGGTGGAAAAAAAAAATATCTTTGTCCCTGTTGAGCCAATGTCAGTTCTGCTAATAATGAAATACAGCCAGAACATTAGACTATTTCAGACAGGGCCATTGCTCTAGCTCTATTAGTGACTTGCAGGTGCTGTGTTACAAAAATGGAAGAGGAAAAAAAGACCCCCAGACAGTTCCATTTACATTAGAAACTCAGCTACCATTATACTGTAATTTATATGCCAAAAGCAAAACTTGACAGAAGCACTGAGAAAGGCACCATGTGGATGTCTAGCTCCAGCAATGCTAGCAAGTCATTCAATCTTTAGCCAGAAGAAAACAGCAAGAGCACTGCATGACCAAAGTCCACTCCTGCTAATGCAAGCAACCTGGCAAGTCTTGAAAAGACTCCATTTCATAACCACAGTTTTTTTAAGGGCAGTGTTCACTGGGCAAAGTACAGCACACAGAATTATCTTTTGAAAGACCATCTGATCTCAGTAAGGCCAACTTTGAGATCTTTAAACTGGTACTCCAGTATTCAAAGGAAGAGACCAAATTTTCTCTATCCTTTATTCACCTTTTGCCCTTATTTTACTGGCATTCTTCTGGAAGGATTATCTCGATATCTAGATAGTATCAGCTCTCTTCAATTATGGTAACTGGTTTCAGATGGCAGAATGCTTGCATTAGGCAATATAAACAACCCATACAGCATGCAGCTTAATACTTTCCTGAGTACATAGAAATTAGGTCAAATATATCAACTACTACATTTTATTTCTGTAGATAAAAAAAATAGATTGTTTTTCTCATGTTGTAATGTTCACTATTTACGCTAAACAGTTTGCAGATTTTGGAGCAGGGATTTCAAACTCTGCTCCAGGACATAACATAACTAACGCATAGCTAAGAGCAAGTCAGTGTCCATCAGCATTGGTATGTTCTAGCCAGCTGGAGTCAGAAGAAATAAATTCCATAATCCTGCTATACAACAATTTAGTGTCACTGTAGAACCCAGAAGCAGGCTAAATTACACCCTGAATTATTGAACTGTGGTGGTATTATAGTTGGAAATATTTTCCTCTAGAAAGTATATAATTAGTATATTAATCTGGTTCAACTTCAGCTATGCATTTTTGATCCATAGGCTGATGTCTTTTCCACACTGATGCACCTTGGGTAGCTTTCTGGTTACACGGGCTGAAGGAAAAGAGCTGCACTGATCTGCAGAGCTAGTCAGATAATCAGTAATAGCTACTCTAGAGAACCTTACAATCATTAAAAAAGATACTATACTGGCAAAATTTTAGATCAACCTTGCAAAATGGTCATCTTCTGTCTGCTAGTAACATCCAACCAATTCCATGAGCTCCAAAATTCTCCCTGATTCTTTCTCAAATCAGTACCTGGATTTTATGAATCCTTTACACCAAATCTTTGAGGTAGTCAAATAGAACAGAACAACAAAAAAAAAGTCACAAAAGATGCAACATTATCATTGCAAATTAATCACAAATTTTCTTAAGTCTGCTGTATGCCCAGAAAACACATCAGAAAGAAGCGGCACTATCTACTGTGACTTGAAGATCCTCAGGGTAAATTGAGTTTAAGGAGGGACTGCCTGGAAAATGCTCTGCATTATACTGTAGCGAGGTATCTATTTTCATAGTGCAGATTTAATGTTGATACTATTAATAAGCATTTTTACAGGCTCTCTCTTTTTATGGGCAGCCCATGGAAACTCAAGATATGGTTGAATGGTTGCATAGCAGTGGAAGGAGAGCGAAATTATTGCTTTTTCATTACAGAAGCATCAGTGAACCAACCACTTCTAGCCTGAAGAATGACACTATGAATCTTGGGAAAGTTGTATATTCTACATTTGATATGGTGCTTTTAATAGAAATAGAGGTACAGATATAATACACAGTAAAATATTTAGGGTGGCATTTCTAATCCAGTGGTAGTCTAAGCCTGAGCTGCTCAGATCAGCATAATAGTCTCACAAATACAGAAAGAAATAGACTTAGATCACTGATTTGTACTTTAGAAAAATCCTACTCATAAAAGGTATACCTGCCTTTCAAGACACAGATTAAACTGTAAGTCAGTGCACACATGCTTGAGAGTGTTTTTGACCAGCAAGGTCCAGTACTAGCAGCGAGACAGCATTTGCGGCTCGTAGAAAACAGCAAGTTTTCAGCCAGTTCCACGCTGCTTCACAACTGACATCAGGACATCAACCTGCTAGCTTAAAAGCTACTTGGTAACACATATCCACAGTAAGATTGCAACCGCTGCCTTCTAGCAATTTTTATGGAAAAATTATTCCAGCCTGTAAAGCTATGAGAGCTATTAGACAATATATGTAACAGTTACACAAATAATTTCAAGCAGACTCAGTATTTGTAGAAAATTAGTCCATCTGGTCCTAGCAATTTCTGACTCAACATTCTGCATTTTCTAAAGTAACTGGATCAGATTTGTCAGACTCACTCTGAGCCACAACAGTGATTCCTAGGACAGCAAGGAAGTCAGTTGCTCCAATTATTTTGTTTTAGGTAGGATCAAAACTGGATCTCCTAATTACTACAACGGTGATTATATCAAATCAATATGTTTGCCAGTATTAAAAGAGCACAGATTTGAAGAATAACTATCATACTGTAAAACCCCTGTCCATCTCCCTTGTGAGTGGGAAAGAAATTTAATGAAACACGAATTACAGAAACAAAACCATCAATAAAAGAGGAGATACAGTAGCAGTTTGTTATTTTTTGTTAGATTCCACATTAAAAGCATTATAAATAAATAGTAACCATTATTGTCATCCTGTTATAAGCTTACACTATGATCCATTATAAAGCTTGTAAGAAACTTTGATTAATTTCTTCACACCTGAATTTAAAATACATTTTTTACCTGGTTTGCCTGACTTTTGAGGAAGAAAACCTATGCTTCAACAAGAACAGTTAGAGACAAAGATGCTTTAGTGGGAATCTAAACAGATTACAGACTATGCTTTAGGAAGGTAGAGCACCGCAGCACCAGCCTATTTCAGACATGCACTTAAAACAGCAGAACTGCATGCACGTGTCTACATACTAAAGATGTATATGCCTTTGTTACAGAAAATGCATACAATATGTGCTTCCCAAAGCTCACACATCAAATGCAGTATTGGCACAAAAGAAGGTTCAACTGCAAATTAGAACATGTTTTACCATGTTTATTGGAAGAACGGCCAAAGCAACTAAGTCTGCTTTTCTTCTTTTCTTCCATTAAGTCAGCCAATGTAACCCCTTCATGTCAAGTACATGTAATCCCAGCATTTACACAGTAGATGGCAGCAGTTGCAACGCAAAAAAAATAAAATTGTGTCCATGTATACAACATAAGCAATGTTAGGCAAAACAAATTGAAATTACCGGCAGCATAACTAATCAGAGCTAAATCCCTCAACTCTCGCTGATTTTTGCATTTTGAGCTAATTCTCAATGCTTTGAAGTTAATGGAAGTTTTTCATTGACTTCAGGGTAAGCAGCTATTGGTTTGTAATAGAGACGACTTTTACTAAAGGTGTATTTACAATTCTAGTAGTTAGAAGGTATTCTGTTATTCAACAGCACTGAATACCTGCCCTCTATCAGCAACAGAGGTGTACAAATATAGGGGTTTCATAGATAAATGACTTAATTACTTCTCTGGTTAGAAATTTTTAAATGCTGAGGTTGCAGGAACATAAACTACATTTTTCAAGTATTATGTAAGAACCTATTCATCACTGATTTAACTGCCTTTGAAATCTGTACCTTTTCCTGTCATAAAGGGGAGAGATCTTCTGTATCATAAACCCAGAGATCTTTAACATCATTGAAGAGCATTACGGTGATCTTCCATCACCATAAATCAGCAATAATCTTGATCATCCAAAGGTTTAGGTGTTCAAAGTAGGGACATAGCTGCCTAGAAACCTACAAATGATTATTCTGCCTATCTTGGGACATAGCCCTACCTAATGCTTCAAAGACAGTTCCAGAAATGCATCACCAGTACATTTGGACTAAATTTATTTCCTAAGCTTACTACTCAAGTTTATTGACCTGGTGATAACTAGCTAAATTTCACCAGACTCCCAAACAGGTAGCTCATTATCATAACTCCTAACCCAAAAGCTTCCCATGGAGTAACTGGATAGATAGCTTGTGCTGCCTCTCATCATACCTCCCCATGCAGCGGAGCGCATCTTGAATGCACAGAGGTGGAGCAATTCAGCAACCCTTTCTCCTTTACACCCCATTGCAGCTGATGTTAAAAACTGAACTCCAAGCCACTCATTAAAGCGCATGCGCACAAACCCAGAGGAGTGCTAGGAGATTGCCTATTCACTGGAAGTTTCCACTCAAAATACATATGCATGCCTGAAACAAAATTCTTCAAATTCGTTTTAAAGTTCTTTTAACTACTTTCCTTCTCCTATTTTTACTCTGCAAGTCTTCTCCAACTCTTAAATTACCCTAAAATTATGTCCAAGTTAACAGTTTAGAGCCAAAAGTTCTCTCAAACTCAACAACTACACAAACAAGCATTTTTGATTTATGAAAGACTTATATGACCTAGAAGTTGCTTAAGGAATACTAGAGAAAATGGTTCTTTTGCAGTATATTAACAAACATCCAGTTTGAACAGGATGCAAAAAGTTCCTGGTATTTCACCTGCAGACTTGCAAACCGAGCCCATCAGCACTGTATCTGACAGCATGGTTATCCAGTGCTCTGGGCAAATTCAGCATCACCTACAATTCCGCATGGAAGTCTCGCACAAAGTGTACTCCGTAAAACATGCAGTCTTTTACTTTTCAATCTTGGGATTTTATACTGATACTCAAACCCACAGTTTACGTATTCCTTCCACACAACATTAGTAACAATAACCAAGCATAGTGAACTGTTTTTTTTCCTCTGCTCTACAGAAAAACTCTGTTTGTGGTACAGATTTTCATATAGACACAAATTACTCCTTTCTGGGTAATGCTGGCATCAACAGCAATCTACAAGTTGCTTTTCAGCCTCTCATAAAATCAACTTGTTTTCTTCCCATCAGTAACACAGATTCATACCCTGCTTTTATGGCAAGCTAGAGGACTAACAAAATTCTGAAACTCAAAAATATAAAGACTTTTAAAAACTTAAATATATGCAATACAGAGATAAGTTTAAAAACAGATACCTCAGTATCAAACCAAGTAATTTTCACTATTTTACTACTTCTGAAAAGTATTGTGGTTTAAAAGAACAGTTCACAATAAAATAGCAGCATTGGAAGAAAAAGAACAGTAATCATGTATTATTTCAACACAGAAATAATATTTTGAGTTGCCTTTGACAAACCACTTGTAGATGCATTTTCTTGTATATACTCAATGGTATTTAAATTAATAAATATCGTGACTTTCCAGAGTATCACACAGATAATAAGGTGATATTTAGCATTAGTATATATATTGAAATTTTGACTTTAATCTTATGTTTAGCATTAAATCACAAACCACATCCTGAACCTACATTCTCATTTATGTACAGCACTAAAAGTTCCATGAAAATTTTAACTGCTACTGTGTAAACGTGGCTAAGAGGCTAAAATAGCCTCTACTAAATTATGACATTAAAATACTGCTGTAACTTGAAATTTCTGACATAGAGAAATTGATTATAACTTTTACAGTTGTTGCAATATCATGAAACTAACTTGTTCCTTTAGGTCAGGACTTGGGTCACAAGCACTAGAGGGCCACTACAGCACAAATAACCTTTCCCATAATACACTATACACTACTGTCGAATAAATACATTGTAAGTGATAATTATGTTTCTTAAGTGTCAAACAAAAATCCTACAAGATTTCACTTATTTCACACTCAGTTAATAAATCTAGTAAAAATAGATTTTATATAGTTTTCTTGAATATCAGAAAGAGAGATACAGAATGCTATTTCCCTACTTCAAAACTCAAAACAAACCCTCACTATTGGCACAAGGTTATTTCTTGACTGTAGTTTTGGCCGTCTTTTTAAAGCTTTTTATATTATTATTACTTCTATTGCACACACCTACAGGCAAACACATATTCTTCTTGACTAAGGATTTACAATGATATTTAGTGGCACGTAGCTTGTATGAACTAACTTTTTACAGAACACAAATAACACAAAGTTTTTAAGTCTCAGAAGCGATCAAGTGCAGACAATGATTTGTACATGGACAGCTCAGAGCAGAATTTTGTTGCAAGGTTCTGAATTATCTTCCTTGACTAAGTATCAATATATTAACAGACATGATTGCTTTGCTAACAAACACTTCTGCAAACTAGAAATCAGAAAGCGACATCAGATAGGCTGCATTCACCACAGTGTAACACCCTTAAAAGCAGTCAAACTGTCCCCCACAGAAATAGCACAGAGTAAAGAACACGTACTGTTCCGCTTGCCTTCTTCATCAACCTCTTCGTCATTCTCAGGGTCAATGTCTTCTGCCTGTGTAATCCAGTCTAAATATCCCTTCAGATCTTCTTCAAGCTGCTGTTTTTCACGTAGTTTCTGAAAGTCCCCTCGGGCCTTAGCTTTTTCTCTTTCCTTGGAAAATTCTCTATCAAATTCAGATAAAGCAGAAAAAAATACTGATTTTCAAACTCTCAGGCATTTTGACCTGGGTCTTGAGAATAACATACTGATATAGAAAATGAACTGAATACGCTACACCGAAGATTTGAGAGCTTCTTTGAAAACAAGACAGTGGTGCAAAAAAAGTCATGGCAAATCCCTATCATATTACATCAAAACTTCCAAAGCTTTTATCAGAAGAGCCCTCCCATTTAGTTACGTGCTCTTCTATACAGATTTTAAAATCAGTTTTATCCAACAGCTATAAAGAGAAAATGACTTGCAGTAATTTCAGAGAGGTATTAGTTTCAGTGAAAAGGAAATTCTGCCAGCCAGTTCTAAAATCCTTCCTCTCCCAGCCATGGTTTATTGGCCATGTCCAAACATACTTATTTCAGTGCATGGTTCACAGAACTCCACTAATAAGCTCTCTCTTAATTACATCATGCACAGACACCCATACTGTTTGAGATGTGGATGTTTCACCCTTTTGCTCTCTGTAACAGAACCTAGAAATCCTGTTTTCACAGATTGGAAATGCATCCTTTCACACAAATTGAATCCTCAATCTCATTGCCCCAGTCTCAAGACAACATATTTAACTGTCTGTCTAGTTTAGCTTTGTGATTTGGGTCAACCCCTAAATTATCATGGAATGATAATTAAAATAATTAAGTCATGCTCTTTGAGAAGGAGGTTGGATAAAGTGACCTAACTGAAGTCTCTTCCAACCTGAATTACCTCATGAATCTATGACTCCCTTAATGATATATGACTCAAGACAATTAACAAGTAAATTCTTGCACCATGACATTTCATATGCTGACATTACTACAAAATTTGGTGTGATACACAGCTCCAAACATGTAACTCCCTTCGCTAGAAGGATCAAACATTCTTTTAATTTATCTAAGTATCAATATGTATGATTAGGGGTAAGCAAGCAACTTTTGCACTGTATCGTAACTATGTACCAATTCAGTATGTAAAATTAAGCTTGTTCTGACTAACCTGTTAATCTTATGATAGGGCTGAAATGAAATGTAAAAAAATGGCTATAGTAATTTCGTTTACTATGAATTTGCAAGTCCTTTATTTATTGTGAACTTTCATTTGAATATATTCCCTAATTAATACATTCTCAAGGGAAAATTTATTAAAGCACTCAATAATACCCTTTTTCAAGTGGAAAATACTGGGAAATTAGTGTAAGACTTAAAAAATATTTTAACAACGTGAACACAATTATCAATATGATGTCAACCTGCTAACAAAATATAGCAGAATAATAGAAAGTCTCATAATTTTTCGTATCTAGAATTGCAAAGGTATAATCTCTCCAGGTATTTTTACTTTTATTTGCAGTTTTCAAGCACATCTTCTGACCACTAAATTTCTGCTTTGACATTAGTAAATTTCAGAATTAAGCTCTTTACATGGAACCATACGGATTTAAAAAAAATTTCTGTTAAAAGCTAAGAAAGGTTACACCTTTTAAAAAAATTCAGTCTGGCATGTGGAGATCATCCTTTTCCATCTGATGGCACTGTAATGAAGCTGAAGAATGCCAGTGCTTGCTTTGCATTTGCTATCCTTCACCTGGCATCCAAGGACGAGGTTCTTCCGAAGGCCATCTCTTCAGAAAAACGCTTATGAAAGAGAGCAAGCCCAACAGATCTCTCTGATGGATAATTGCTTTGAGAAAGAGAGCAAAAATATTTTGTTGTTTTGGCAGATGATGTCACAAGCCTACAAAAAACTGTTTGGTTTGTGGAATGCTGGGTTTAAGCTTCTCTCAGTATCAGAGAGACTATCCTTTACATCCAACTGAGGCAACACACTTGTGACTCTCATTCCATTGGCACTATCTTTGAAAAAAAGAGCTATCATGGCATAGTATGAAATCAGAAGTAACGCCTTGCTGGATTTTACTAAGTATTGCTGTTTTGTTCAGTTAAGTCCTTCGGGTGTTTTTTGTTAGGGTGAAGAATATGCGATCTCTGTGGGTAAAGTAAAATGAAAGCTGCTATTATTAAATGATTTCTTTCACTTCACTCCATATGAAAATGAAACAGCTGGCAAGGCTGATACTTTCAACAGTACTTCACCCATGACTGAACTACCTTTTAACTTTGACTTTACATTAAAATGGCTGCATGCAGAGAATTAAACACAGTTTGTTATATACACAGCTAACTATGACCTTTCCCTTTAATACAGCACAGAAGTCAGACATTGTCTTGTTAAATGTTGCTGCAATTTATCAGTAGGGGGAGATGCAATGGTGCTTAATTTCAATGATATTCAAAAGTGTTATTTTTATTTTTAAAATGTGACTGTTTGTAAGGAAGTATAACATTTGAGAAGATTGCATTTTCTTTAGGGAGGGAGGAATCTGGCTCTATGGTATTTTTTTTTCTGTCACAGTCACAATGAAGTGACATCCCTCAGACACACATATGTACAGATTCCTTTTACTGAAATACCATGAGTAAGACAGTGGAATTAAATGGAAATGGAATGTAATGAGTTTCCTGTTAGCAGAAAAAAAGCTTTTTATTTTTTTTCTAAGAAACAAGAAGATATTTGAAAAAAAAATCATGGGGGTGAGATGAGGGAGAGACATTGGCTCTTTAAAGCTTCTGACAAAGACATTTAGACAAGAAGATATTTGCATAGTTAGACAGAGATATGTAGACATTGGCTGATCTCCTGGAAGGAGGAATAAGACAGCTGCTTGTACAGCATTTCATTGCTATGGAGAGCATAGGCTGGGTCCAAGGCAGAAAGGAAAAGCTTTTGGCTATGTAGGCACCATAGGCTCTGACTGGTTGGACTAATGGCCTGAACTGGCCTCCCTGGCTCTTACAAAGCCCTACTCAGTCCGGAAGCCTATGAAGTTGACAGGCTTAGGAAGCAGCACATTACTTGTGGTAAGTGGACTTAAGCTCTGTAAATATTTGGTTCCACAAATGCCAGTGCTAAGGGTAACTTCCAAACGCGTATTGCATTTTGGTTTGATAAAAATGACCTGAGTCTGGCATTTGGAAGTGTGTTTTTTTGGGGGGGGCGAGAGTGTGTTCATTGGCTAAACTGACAAAAATTGTATTCAAAGGGCTATTGTGACTGTGCTAGCATTCATAAGGGTCTCTCCACTAAAATGTGATTTAAATCAGTCTCCACCCAAGTTGCAAACTGAAAAATCACAAGGAGCTGATTTAACACCAGCATGTGTGAAATGAAAACCAGGCCTATTGCCTGTAAAATTTCAGTTTAAAAATAAAACAGATTTAAGTAGTTTTCGTAAAGCAGAGGACTCAATGAACATGTTTTTGTCCTAATTTCAATAACTAGAAAAAGCCCAGGTTACTATTGTCTCATATTTTAAAGGATAATATGCTTCAAAATTAAGACTTTAGACTAGCAGGTCTAGAAAGAGGTTTTTGCAAGTCTCTACTTCTGAAGAATCTTATAAAGCAGACCTGCATAACTTTAATAGCAACACCTTGTATAATTACCTGTTTGCCTTCAAAAATATCTTCTCTTCAAAACAGTCTATTGCTACCTAGATGAAGGGAATTCAGTTTTTCATTTTACTGCAAATGCAAATAAATCAGATGACCCAGACCTAGCCAGCCTCATTTTGATCTAGTTAAATATGAATAAGAATCCAGCATATCACAATATCCTGTAAACTGAGTAAAGCCTCATATTGCAGCCATAGTGTAAATAACTCAGTCAATTGCACCTGCAGCAGAAAGGAGACACTACTTGCAAAATAAAGGATTATATGGACACTCACCTACATAATCTAACTTATTTTTAGTGATAAATAAGCTAGTATATAAAATGCAAGTTTTATTTTTATTGCCCAAAAATTCCTTGCTTCCTTTCAGAAAGATGATTTCAATTCTCTGTTTAGGCACAATACCATCATCAGCAATGGTTGTTGAGGCAGAAGCATATAAAATGCAGGTTTTGAGTTCATGCTTCGGTGGTCTGAGGCAATCATTTTCATGTTAGGTTTTTTCTTTCTTCAACAGAGTCAAATAACTCCTGCTGGTATGCATCAGCTGGGAATGGCTTGATGCAACAGGGTGAAGGTGGCAGCAGTGAGTACCTACTGGGACTCAATTACAGCTCTCTGGTTCTCACACCTTAATTTGAGGGTCAAATTAACCAAAAATCAATTTTCTTAAATGCAAGTATCTGATATACTCTCCCTTCTCTTCGTAATTCACGGACATAATAACTAAGGAGACACCTATACTGACCTCCTGTCAGCTGAAAGTTCTTCCATACTAAAGGCACTTTTCATAAGGGGGCTTGTGCAGCAACGTGACTGTTGCTGTATCTCCTGTGCATCACCAGGCATGGCTGGTGGAAATATAGGAAATAAACTGCTGCCTTCGATGTCTAAGCATAAACCAGGACACTAATTCTTTGTTGGCCATATTACTGCCCTTTTGTGTCTCTGCAAATGCAGTGAGACAGAGAATTCATCTACTGCAGTATGCAACTTACTGCCACAGAGGGTCTGGTACGTGGAAAGTGTTATGTTAATGCTATATGTAGAACTGTCACCCAGACATCCTAGACTCTCGTTTATTCACAGAAAACACTCACATAAAAACAAAAATGAACTCACAGGAGTACAGTGTTGGCCACCAGACTCACAGAAGAGGTTTCACACAGTGGTAACCATACCAACCAACAAAGTAGCAGAATCAAATCAGAGAGCTCAAACTGCTTAAACTGTACAGATAAACAGCTCACAGCTGGGTGTAATGTGTAACAGATGTAGAGAGACATAAAAAAGGTTAATTAACATCACATCTTTAATTACTGGAGATTTGTATGCATCATTGTCACCCCTTCTTTTAGAAATATAAAAACTCATAGGCTGAACATTGTAGAATTATTTCTGCAACACAAAAGAATTCTAGCAGGAATTTTCCTTGAGCAAGGAGCATTGGGTTCTTGATGGGGAAATGTCAACTGGTATTACCTACCCATAGTTATTTCTATATAGTTCATTAGCAATTGAAAAAATGTATATTCAACAGCTCCAGCAAAACCTCTGTGTAGCAGAGGGCCTGTATAGCATTATTGAGCCAGAGTACACGTGAATGCAATGGGATTGTCTGTGGGACACCAAGATGGGGAACAACTTGATAGAGCCACAAAGCTGAGCTCTGATGTTTCAGACTATTATTACATCTGCATATTAAGATGCACTCATTCTGTCCTGAGTAGAGACCTACTTCGCTCAGGACACACTGGATTTCTTAGAGGAGAAACTGGCAGTACTGAGGGTATGACCATAGCCCAGAGTGTATTCACCCCAGCATTGTGATGTTCACTGTCAACAGTTTTTGAAACTGATGTGGTTTGTTACCTGCCAGAAGTTCATCACCAAGTATCTCACAGGACTAATCCCTAAGAATCCTTGGTGTGATAAATTCAAACAGGACTGAAATAAAATCAGTTCCTTGCAAGCTCTTATTCAAGAGTACTGAACTCTCCCATTGACTTTAGTGGTCTCTGTCTAATGCAATTGGTTAGTTACTGTTGTATACAGCTGAAAGTGTTTGCTGATTATTTATTGTTAATATAATCAAATAAATCAGCAAATACTGATTAAAGATTGATTAAATACTGATTAATCAATCGATGATAATATTTCCTTGGTTTGTATCTATTTATGTTTGAGTTTTATTTTTACCAGCCACACAGCATTCAAAAGAACCTGCTTTAGCTCTAACCTGCTGAGATCTGGAGCTGCAGTCCCTCTCCTCTCTGAATGTATATTCTGTTTATCTATGTGAGGGAGTTAAATTTTTATCCATAACTTTTTTTTTTTTATTAAGGCTTCCCCCTGCTGTGAAAAGGAACACTGTCAAAATCAGTTCATTTCCCTCTTGCTGAAAGACTACGGATGACAGTTCACTGCTGTTTTCTATATCTTTCCATATATACTGTAGAAAACAGTTCTTAGTTGTACAAGCTTATCTGTGCCAACATATTTCATATGACACTAACTGACAGACACTGCCGTGAGATTAGCATGGATGAGTATGTACCCTTAGCTGTTAGAATCATTCTGTACATACATTGTAAATAGTACTGTGGGAAAGAATTGGAAAAAATTAACATTCTCTTAGTAACCTGCAAGTCTCACATGTAGGAGGATGTATGTAAGGACATGTCAAAGCTTATGCTTTGGTGTCCTTTAGCAAGGCAATAAATTCAACTTACAGAGATTTATTAAAGTGTGTTTGAAAGGTCTTATTTGTTCCCATGGATACCCAAAGAAATATTAATGCCTTGAGCAGAAAATGCTGTCAGCAGAAACCATCCCCTAATGATAAGGACTATCTTGAGGAATAGATTATCATGCCTCATTAAAAGCCATGCCTCTTGATAAATAAGTTACGAAGTTTTATAATTTATTTTCTCTGTTCATAGTAAAAGAGTTTAATGCATGCCAAATGAGTAGCATATTTATCTTAACTTTCAACATACTTTTAAAGGAACTTTCAGGGTGGATGAGTGTATCTCAACTCCTTTTTTAAGCTTTAGCTTTATTTGTTAACTTTCTAATAACCTTAACCTTATAATTTCTAATTTAACTGTCTAATTTCAGATCACTCTCTCTTGCACCAATAGTCATGATATGTTCCAGTCTTTTATCCTAGAATATTTGGAGGAGGCCCATCCTCAGTTTCCAATTTCAGTGCCTAGTATTTCATGACTTCAGAGAACAGAATTCCAGTTTATGCTTGTTCACACACATGGCATGTAACCAAAGCTACACATAAAAGCAGGCTCCTGAAGCAGTTCACCACTCTTCACAGAGCTCAAATTGCTAAGCAGCTCCTCAGTGGTAATTTCTGTGCCATTCCAAGTGTGAAGTTGCCCCAAAGATGCATTGCTTAATCCTTGCATCATAAGCAGAGGAATTCTTACAAAGGAAAAAAAGGTGTTCTGGTATCTATTACAGACTGAACCTACCCCCTGCTGCTGGCTCAAACGGCACAACAATCAAAATAGAGTGTGACCATGTCATGATCACAGAGCAAAAACAATTATTTGGAGCCACATACATCTTTAAATTTGTAACATGAATGAGCAAAATGCAGATGCCCAAGATAATGAAAATGCAAAGATATCTGAATACATTTGTGGCAGCTTTCCAGAACTGCAAGAATTTTGTCTCTGTATTTCCAAATACTGAAATAATTAAAAAATGCAGTCTTATTGTGAAAGATCAGCTGATAGTTCCAGGTGTCCAGCTAGATTCCTAAGAAATTCACTGTGCTGAAAGAAATTACCAGCATGCACATATTTTGAATCACACTTCCAAACACATTTCCAGATAAATTTATGGAGATGGATCTGGAGCCAATTTTTTCTAATGTGTTTAGGGAGGAGCTCTTTGTCAAGTCGGTTCTCAGGCCAGAGCTACAGCCTTCCTCAGAGCCCTCTGTTGAAGTGGACCAAGAGCCATCACTAGAGCCCTTTCCTAGAGCCACATCTACAGTTGGCCCTAGAGTCATTTCTAGAGCACTTTCCACAAATAAAACTTAGGCCAATTTTAGAGCCCTTTCCAGAGTGGGACTAGGGCCATTTCTTGAGGTCTCTTCTAGGTTCAGTTGCCCAGACAATTTATTTGAGATGGATTTAGAGGATGTTCTAGAGCGCCTTCCCATAGCACTTTCTGGAGCTCTTTGTAGAGGCCTTTACTAGAGCTGTTCTAGAGGTGTTTATATCATAATACTTGTCTAGAGCTAATTCTAGAGGCCATTTCTGGAGACCATATCTAGAGCTGGGTCTAGGACAAATTGTACAGGTCATTGCTGGATCTGGAACTATTTCTGGTGTCTTTTTTAAAGCTGGCTCTGTAATTTCGGAGAAGGAACCAGAGTCATTTCTAAAACCTGACCTGGATTCTTTTTCTAGAATGCCTTTCCCTGTAGTCTCCTGCAAACTGAAATAGCTTTTCAATTGAGAATTCACTTTGAGAATCATATGAATAATACTAGTGTCTAATACAGAGTAAAAAAAGAGTATTTCGAAAAAGCTGAATTACCTCAAGCCTATGAATTCTCTCCATCCTTGTTATTCAAGGGAATATTTAGAAAAAAAAATCTCCACAGTAAACTTCCATGCAGAAATTAAAATATTTACCACATGCAGATTACACACACACATTATTTCTATTAATTTACACATCTGCTACTAAAAACACGAACTCTCTTTTCAAGAATGTCACCTTCAGCAGGCAAAACTGACATGGATCACCAGGAAATACTCACCTTCAGAAACAGCTAGATGTAAAACAAAAGATCTCCCAAATCATCATTCTCATCCATTTGTACAGTATCTAAACACATCAAACATGCAGTGCACAAAAGGCATTACAGAAATACAAAGGGGCGGATGGTCACAGAGTAACAAGGGAGTGCAAAGAGAATGAATGAATATTTTAAAACCGCAAACAGATCAAACCAGCAGATTTAAATGTACACAGCATAACTTCATATTACAGGAAGTAACACTTTCATACAGAAAAGCTGTATTAGGCATTCAGATTCCACTTCCAAAATCTGTGTGCAAAGCCATGCTTTTTAAGTAAGTTGGCATAACTTTGGCATTCTTGAAGTTTGGTTGGTTTAGTGAAATTTAACATTCTTTGTAGATTTATCAGAAACCAAATTTCCCGCTATGGTTTGAAGAGTGTAAAGCATAACAGCTAATTACTCTTAAATAAAAAAAAAATTAAAAAAAGAATGGATGTGTTACATATTCAATACCTGGGTCAGAATGAAAAATACTAGCTTTCTGCTAAGGAATACAAAAACATCTATACTAGTACATCATTTTTACCCATAAAATTTAGACAGGTATAGGTCTAAATAGAAAATATGTGAAAAATATGTCTTATTTATATACAAATGGCATTTAGTGATCAAAATAAATCGGTGTAACGGTATTCCACACTGGCCCTTGTCAGAGTTTCAAACAAGTATGCCAGGACATTTACTTCACTTACCAAAGATTAGTTTGGTATGATAAGTATCTTTTAGGAATACCCTCGTTTCCTGTTTCCTTCCACTCTCAATGTCAATCGTTGGTGATATTTATGTATCACATGTCTCAGTTTGCTAGTATTATTTTCTTCAGCACAGAAAACAAAAAAATTGGAGTATAAAGCTCTTTCATGTATTTAGGGCAAAATGGATTCAAACAACTCATCAAGCACCCTGAGCATGAAAGTGACACTGCAATTAGATGACACTATGGCAGAAAATAAAGTCAGGAATAAATGAATTTATGAATTTAAGGAGAGTTCATATCACACTTGACACTACCATTTCTGTTCACTGGAAAGTGAAGGCAAGTCAGCAAGGGTTCTGAAAACATTACAGCTCTACAGATCAAGCAATACCTAGAAATCAGTGGCAATTTCTTGTCTGCAGAACGGAACCCAAGAACAAGGGGACACCTCTTCCCTGTACTGTAAAAGCCACTAAAGAACTCCATATTCCAACAAATATCATATGTATCATAATGATGCAAACCTTATAAAGTATTTGAAATGTATTAAATCAAACGTAAAGCTTAGCTGTGAGTCCCTCTAAATTTCCAGTCCTTCAGTAGAAGAAATGAACATGTGCAAAATACCAAATCTAGCATTACTTTCCTCACAACTTATTTTTAATAACATAAAAATCTAAAATCAATAACAATTTGAGTCATGCAAGGGAGAAGGGGAATATTTAGTTAACTGTTACCATAGGACACCTTCATACAACAGGAAGAAAACTAATTGCTGCTTATGACCTACTTAAGGACCAGGGAAAGGAACTGTGAAAACCTAATCCTCTAATGACTTCAGTGGGAAGTCTAGTCACACAGCAACGTTAGGTAACAGTATCAAAAGAAGAAATAAATCACACCGCAACTACCCTTATTTATCTGTCCCTCTCTTTCTTATTTTGTTTGTCCAGTGTGGCTATGACACGAAAGCTAGGCTCGTAGTTTTGCAACAATTTACGCATTTGTCCTTGAATAAAACAAAGCCAATATGACTGTATAAATCAGACTTTACAGGGTAGGTCTTGGAAGGAAGAGCTTAAATCTAAAAATCAGCAATGTGTTTTTAGCGCTACCTCTTTGCTTTTAAACATCTGCTCTGTAAAGTGATTTTGACAGTAAGGTAAAACTATGCTTTCCCTAGTTTCCCATGTGCAATAGCAACCTATCACAGATAAGTGACTTATGATTTTAAAAAACCCACTTTAAAACCACTCATCAGATAAAAATGCTCCTGTAACATAGTTATCATATCAGCAACTGAAAATTTTGTTTGATTGCCTGATTTCCAGGAATATCATAACACATTATAATTCATTTCAAATCTAATGTACAACACAGCAAAGCCATGAATAGGGCTGCACACACAATCAGCAGTCTGATGCCACCATCAGTTACGGTGTTAGGCTGCTTTCTATGCAAGAGAAATTTTTCTGTTGGCTAACAAAGATGGCACAGCTTGCCTAGGATTACCAGAACAATATTGTTTGTTGTATAACTCAAAGCTAATACATACAATTATAATAATTTTCTTTAAGTATTCAAATGCTAGCAGGATCTTTTATTTATCAGAAAATATCTTTACCACAAACTGGAGTTTCTCAAGCTCAAGTGTGTTAGAAACCAGGAAATGGCAAAGGAAGTGGAGTTGTAACCTCAGTAAGGGGGCTTTGTAAGCAGAAAACCTTGCAAACGTTTGCCATAAACTACAGTTTTAAACCACATTATACAGCTACAATTGACCGCACTTTAGTTCTTGGCTGGAATCTGAAGTACACAAACCAACAAAAAAAGCTGTGACAACCTCCCACTGACAAGTATATTAAATTGATACTTGGTTATTGATAAATATATCAGCTTGCTGGTGCAGGTTGTCACAGCAGTACAATACAGGAAGCACTAAACACTTTGTGTCAAGGTAACGGTCATACTCTTTCTGCAAGGCAGATCTTGAAGCGCCCATTAAAAATATTTTGCAATGTGACTGGTAAACACAAATAACACCTGAATTACTTTATGGATATTTTAATGAAATAAAAAGCTGGGCTTTCAGAAAAGGACTCTCTTCTATAAACTATATGGGAGAATATTTATACAGGTGCACCACTCATCTCATATGCAAAATAATATTTCTCCTTGCTGCAATATTATAGAATAAGGAGATTAGTGCCTCATTTAATGAATATTTTTAGCAAGCATGGTGAACATGATGTCAGACAGATACAGGCACTAGAATCACACAGTTCAGTCAAAAGAGCAGACACTGGTAGGATGACATAAGAATCTCAAGGGCATGCAAAAAAAGCCATCGCTGAGAAGCTTGAGTAAATGCAGAGGCATCTTACAAGTAGCAGTAGCATACACAATGTTAACTCAACTGCTTACCCACTAAGTACACCAAGAACCAGGTTAAGTACGAAAAATGAGCCAAGGATGATAAGACTAACAAAATAGATCCATGGCCATTCACATCCTATTGCATCATTTACCTGTAAAATGTAAGGAAATAAGTTATGATTCAGTCATTCATTAAACAGCAGAGTCCTTTTTGCAGCTGCCAGATCACGTAGGTTTCAACACTGAAAGTTTATGGCTTATTCAGTTCTTAAAAAAATTAATGAACATTTTTTGATTTCTTTACTTACCCAAATTATGTTGTAGATGTGATGCCTTAGAAGATGAATCAAAATAACATTTAAATGAAGTGCAGGAGAACTATTATTCATTTTTATAATTTTTCCACAATTATGGACACAAAGAATATATATTGGTATGTCTAAACGTGATTTTGGCATTTGTATGTTATTTATACGATAGCTACAGAAAACTGTTTCTGTTCTAATGAGAGGAGAAAGAAATAGAGGTTTATTAAAAGATGTCATCACAACTGAAGTCTCACCTTTGTAAAATAACCTGTGTGTTCATGGCAACTGAATTCAGGACTCTGCCTTCATGATGAAAAAGGTGTATGCTTACCCGCTCAATACACCAAGAACAAGATTTAGTACGAAAAATGACCCAAAGATGACGAGACTGACAAAATACACCCATGGCAATTCAAATCCCATAGCATCATTCATCTGCAAGAAATAAGATGATCTTATAGAGTAGATCACTATAGTAATAGCAATGAAGAGTCAGAGAAAAAGAGAATTTAATCATTTAGATGAGATCGCATTCTATGCATTAAAGAAGATTCAATACAAGAAAGAAGGCACTGGCCTTGCTTTGCATTTTGATAAAAAAAATTTTTTTAAATTTCAGATCTCACTAATTAAAATGACACTTAAAGTATATTAAATATTAGGATTTTTAGTTCATATGTATCCTAGCTACATGAATGATCCTTTGAGAAAAGGAACAGTAATATGTATCTCAACAGGATGAGCAGTATTATTTTTTCTGTAAAGTGGAATTTCAACATTTTTTCTTGAAATAATACAGTTGGATGCAGTCAGACATTTTAAATTAATTCAAAAAGAAATAAATGAGAATGAATTTGTGTAAAAACATGAACACAATTTTAGGAAAATTAAAAACTGAAATAAAATTTTAGAAACATAGTGGAAACACGGAAATATTCCAGAAACACTTCTGAAGAAAAATTGTATCAAGATCAAGATTAAATGACATTTAAAAAGTTGTTAGTGATTTTTTTGTAAAGTAAGGTTGAAGTAACTGAGCTGTAAATACACTCTTCATAGACTCACACAAGGCCTTTTTCACTGTCTATTCTTAGCGAGGTCGTTATACCTATCAGAGGATGGACTTAAGAAACATACCCATCGAAATCTAAAAAGACCTATTCAGAAAAGCAGGTATTTTAAAACACAGGGAAATTGGTTTTGTGTGTAGCATTCAGCTGCAATAAGACATTTTGATAAATTACAAAAATAATTCTGACTTGGAACTTCTTGGAAACGTCTTTTGTAGGAGAGGAATTATTCTGGCTTTTTTGTTTATACTGACAAGTTTGCATTAGATTCTTCTTAAGATGCTTTTTAGCAATGAAAATTCAGCAGACAATAAAAATTGCATGAGTATTCAAGACTGGGCATGGTATTGTAGAACAATCTTTGGGCAAACCTTTTTCCTCTTGCATGAATGCTGTTGGTGTTTGTTGTATCTGAAATTTGTGATTAGGCTTTGAGCTTTATCAATAGTCAAGTTTGACTCCCGTCCTTAACATCTCTGTTGGAATAGACATATTAAACATGGGAACAAATGTTTTTCAAACTGTACTACTTATTTTTAAAAGATAGAGGAAAAAATAAGATGTGTCATAATCTCAGTTTCTGCAAGATGGCCCTATAGGTAGTGAGATATAAGCACATGCATTAAGTCTTTGCAGGTTAAGGCCCATAGGCACTTTTCTTTAATGGTGATCTGTAGTAATGCCTCTTTATACTAACTAAACAAACTTCCCAGAGAAGCCAAAGAAGATTATTTTACACAACTTCTTCATGCATCCTTTAAAATAATTTCTATATGTATTATCTCTTAAAATGCTTTCGTAATTGAACTGAGGCACTGAAAAGTAACTTAAAATTACCTAGACTTCCTGGAGAAAAACCTAAAAATATATATTTGATTTGGACTTTTTCCTTTTAATTTCAATAAAACTGTATTTTGGATAAATTAAAATAGAGAACAGTTATAGCCATTCAGAAAGGCTGGGATTATTACCTTCAATTTTAAAAGATCCCAAGTTTCCATAGTCCAATTCTGCAACAGCATATTCATATGGAAAACAAAGTTCTTCATAATGCTGCCATTATACTGACCTACTTATACTTAGTCTCCTGTGCAACACTTTTAGCAATGCTTAGCGTGTATTTTGTTGTTGGTTTTTTTAGTTATTATTCATGCTCATTCCCTCAAAGCAAATCCCCTACACTTGAGAAGTCTTAACAATGAAGACACTCAGGTATTTAGTAAAATACCCTATTGCCCAGACTGAATTTCTGCTTTGTCCCAGTGTATGTTGCCCTTCGAAACTTCTTTCAATTGTAGGCACAAAATAAAATTTACCTAATTTTTTTTTCAGAATACATATTCATAATTATTTTATTACTTTTTAATTTAGTTTGCTTCATAGAAATGATTCATCTGATACAGGCAAAGTGTTTTTCTAACAATAGCTGATAAGAGCAAATATTTTGATTAAATTTCAAATACATATGAATGCATTTTGCATTTAACTGAACTATACCATTAGCAAACAGTTGTTTGCAAGTCACCAGAGTTGACAGTGAAGGCATAAATTCATCTGGTGTTGATACCAACGTTTTCCTGCTATAAATATTTTTGAAAAACCTGAAAGACTAATATTTGCAATTTTACTTTGAGAAAAAAGAGCTCTGGGAATCACAGCAATCCAACTGGATGCACGCTTTTTGCTCACAAACAGAACATATTCAAGAAGCCAGGCACTGGGCTAACTTAGTAACCCAGGACCAAAGCTGAAATTTCTATGCTCCATCACAAAGGCTCTATTAGCACAGACAACTGTGATTTGCATTTCCTTCATTCACTTTATACTGCATAGCATATGAAGAAAATTCCTTCTCATTTAGGCAGTTTGATTTTAAGCCAAATATTTTAGGCTAACCTATCTAGGACTAATGCCCCGTGACATAAAAATTGGAAACTGCAGCTCACCAGTGCTAGAAGAAATGGTTTGGGCAGATGCTGAACTTATTCAAAAGTATTCCTAGCTCAGGAACCCTTGATCTAGTAGAACACCTTGGCAATAATCTAAGATTGAATTCCTAAAAGTAACAGCCTGGAACTGCATCTACTCAATAATTTTACCATTTAATTCTAGAGACAATTAACCTCTATTCAAGTAATGCATTGTGATTTCTGTTCATGAATTAATATTTCTGATTGCATTAATATCAGACATGAAAGTTTAAAAAGAAGTTCTTTCCTTTGAGAAAACTTTGCTACTCATTTCATGCATGTCAAGTGGCATTCCATAACTTTCAATTAAAGAAAGATTAAAGGAGTCAATTTGCCTTATGATGAAAAATTGAGGCAGAGCTTGGTTAATATATGAGCACAGGAAAATCTCCATCCTCAGGAACAAGGTAGTTTCAGTTACTGCTGACTTCTCACTCAAAGTGCAGAATAAGGGGTTATGAAGACACAAATTCCAGACGCATTGGAAGTTGCATCTAAGAAATATAAACCATAAAAGCCCCTGAATTATGCTGAAGTAACACCAGGAAATCTCAGAGATATTGCACCTCAAATCCTCAGCAAAAAGTCTTGCAAGATTCCCACCCCCTGTGGCTCGGGGATGTACTATACCAAAGGAGGTGTCATATTCAATGACTTGTCCCATCTCTTTTTTAATCCATTAAGCTTTCAACATCCATAACACCAACTGCAGAGACACCCCAAGTACCATCCTTCTTGACCTTCTTTGTGCCTTTTTCCGAATCTAGCTTTACTGTTTGGATTTCAGTTCTAATTACTTTGTCCATCACATCAACCAGAGGAAAGATGAGATGATGGATGATGCAAAGGACAAAGTATTTTTCCTATCACTTAATTCTATTCCACCATAATGGTAGATATGTACTACTCACTTACCTAAGTGTTTAAAAACACTTATTCTCCAGAGATGCAACTTTTGGCTACACTCTGGCATTTTCACTCCTTTCATACAGATGTTAAATTAGATTTGTATGTTTTGAAATAGCTTTGAAAACAATTTTGAACTGAACTCTGAAGCTCTTCCTATCCCTTTAACAGTGATGCAGTAACTAACAGTTCAAAAGTTCTTGTAAAAGGGACCATTTGTTGATGCTACCAGAGCTGGAGACAAGTTACTCCATGCAACTTAAATTTGTGGAGAAAAATTAAATTTTTTTGGTATATTTGGCTCTTTATATTTATATGTATGTTTGTGAGTATAGGTCTGCGAAGTCTTGAAGAACTATCTTGAGCTGATAGAACAAACTCGTTACAGTCTGAAACTGCCTTATATGGCATTTGCAGTGAATTATCTTGTTAGCTGTGCTGTAGCTGGAGTCAACTATCATTACAATGCCTTGTAGATGATCACAGACTAAGTCTTTGAAGTGAAACAGGGAGAAAGCCAAATTTACAGCAGACATAACCATTAGTATTAGACAGCAGCAGATGGCACACTCCAATCTAAAACATTGACTAGAAACCATTAAAATGTCTCATCTATCCCTATCTGTGGTAATTGTGAGTAAAATCCCCATACACAATTGAATGCACATCAAGATCTTATTTTTCTATACTCCTGGTACTTGCAATGTTTTTCAGTAGACCAGTTCTTGGTATGCATCAATGAATATAAACTCCAGCTGGGGATAATGATAAAGCAATGCAGTAACACCTCTAATTCTGCATTTGTGCTATCACAGATAAAATGCGCTGATGCATGAACCTGTTCCAAATTATTTTCCACAATGTTTCAAACTCACTTAATTTCTTAAGTTTCCTTAGGTTTCAATTTTACCTTCCTCCTTTCATAACATTCCAACAAACACATTGCAGGGGCGGTTATTTATTGTCACCAATAATCTACCTGATCATCTTAATAATTTTTAAGACTGTCAAACTCTGGCTCTTGACAGGTGTAAAAATCCTTCGGAAATGAGTATTTTGTGAAATGGGACTAATCCTGTATTCTTTGAAGCATACAATGTAGGTTCACAAAACCTCAGATCACAGGCTATTTATTCTACTCATTTTAGAGCATACCAGACAGCTTTTCAAAGCCTTCTAGCTTCAAAGGTTGTGTCCTGGGATATTCTAGGCTGAAGTGGAGTTAACTTAAAGCTGACTTAAAATAGGCTGTGCTTGAAGCATAGCAGCCTCCAGTAAAAGCATGTAATTTTATCTTCAATCTTCTCTGGGTTCTGGAGTTAAAGCACAGATTTCCCTGACATTCTCCTGGTTGGCCAGGTTCAACTTTGTTGTACTGCTGACATAGAAACGAGCCGAGATACACACTGGTGAGATGTGAACTCAGAGACCACTGCTTTGTTAAGTATTTTAGCTCAGCAACAACTGGAAAATCAGAATTTCATGGCTCACGCATGAAGGTAGGCTAAAGAGAAATATATACAGCTTGGAGCAGTGAAAAATTGCCGTTACCTAGAGAGCCTCATAATTACTTCATCACCTCTAAATTTGGCCCCCTGTCTTCTGTACATAAACCATGTTATAAAGTTGCATATAGGACACAAAAGTGACCATCTCAAGTTAAACCTCAGCTTGTAAGACACTGCTTCAGTTTTATTAATTTGCTTTGATCTATGTGAACAGACCTCATTTTCTATCTTCTGTTATTTTTATCCATAGTTAGCTAATGAAGTGTATAATTTAGGTAGTCACATAAAGCATTTATTCTTCCAAGCTGATGGATTTTTTTTCTAATATTGATTAGGAATAAGTTTAGATGCAGGTCAATTTTTTTTTCCCCCATTCAGATACTTTATTTTGCATCTAATGCTATTTTAGCTAATTACTGTTGGTGGCATTTAATTAATCAGTTTACTGTCTTTAAATGGGGGGGGAAAGCCAATCAAATAATTGTTCCAAGGAAAGCCTAGATGTCAAGTGTGACTGCTAAAACATTATTTTCTCTTTTACAGGTAGCTACCCCAGGTTGAATCTGCAGAGCAGATAGACAGTTCCATAACAAAATGAAGCTTTCTGCCTCTACAAAGTAGTAACCCCAGAGAAGGCTTTCTCTTGGATTGTGGGAGGACTCCACCAGGTTTAACAAACTCTATATTCCAGGTATAACAAAATGGAGCTGTTTGATTCCTTCATTGGTTGCAGCATATTAATTTAGGATTGACAATTTTTTAGTGCTTCTACCTATTTATCTATATTGCCCAAACTAATTTCACATAAGAAATTTATAAAACCTATGTACTGATTTGGTTTATTAAATCTAAGGGATCAAAAAACTGTTCAAATGAATTAACTAATGTGATGAACACTGCATTTATTTTTAAGTATTTAGCTGCAATGTATTAAAATGCATAGAGTAATAGTATCCACTTTAGTGATACATACTAAACACTTTTTTTCTTTACATATCTGCTATGTGACCTATATATGTACGCACAACATTATATAATAATTATATGTATTATTTCCCATATGCTGGATCCAAAATTTGCAAGCATAATAGCATGTACTGTTTGCATTGATGGTGTAAAATCATTACCTTAGTTTATGTAGAAACAATGAACAAAACCCCAATACTCAAAGTAGATCTGAACGTACCTACTAAACTGTTACCCTGGGTCAGTCTGGGAGCTACGATGATTTTAAAAGGACTGTTTGCTTCTCGTGGCAAAATTTTTGGCAGAAACTCTAGCTATTCAACTAGCAGAGTTCTTAGCGCTACCTAAAGTCTAGCCTACTTCTAATCCACTTTTTATCCATTTTATTTAAACTTTCTGGGGAGAAATAATATGTTCTTTTGAGCCTTTGCAATGATCTATGACAAGAAATGAGTTCCATGCTTTGACTGCAGTACAGGTCAGCAGTCAGCTAAGACTAAGACATTAGATATCTTGTCAAAGTAAATCAAGTTCAGTCCATGGGAAAGATATTTCCCTGTGAGGTAGTTTAAAATCTTCCTCAGGTGGGTTCTTTGTGTTCAGATGCTCATTTGAAAAAAAAATAATATTATATGATCAACCCTTTCAATGCTAATTCAAACTTCTAATATGTATATTCCTTGGCTTAGTAGCTCTGTTTGCATGCCTGAATTTGATCACTCCCTTTTTTCTCTTTCTGAGGTTTCTAAGTTATTGGCAATTTAAGTCTTGTCTCTTTGCAATCTAAAATTGGTTAATTCAGAGCTTTTTATATCTAGAGGATATAAAAAAGTAATTATTCCAAATCATTACCTAAAAGGTGAAGGGGTTAAGCTAGATTTGATCCATGAAATTGGATCCAAGTAATTAAGACGCAAATTCAAAAAATCCTGCTTGCAATTCCTGGCTCTCAAGTGTGATTTATGCTGTATATTAGTACTGTCATCCAAAATTTCTATCACTCTTTCTCCAGCTGGATATCATGTGTTAAATTTCTGGCTATGTAGCCATCAAAGGCTGGATGCATTGTGCATCCACAGCACATCAATGCCTTTGGGGATGAGCTGCCTCGTTTCACTGAAGAATCTCCCCTAGAAGATCTGTGGAGTGATGTTGAATGATGTTAAGAGAATAGCATTAAGCTATCCTTAGTACATAACAGAGAAAGGCAGAAATAATTTTTTAAAAGATTTTTCTAGCATATTCCCTCACATTTTTTAAACACTTTTTGCTGAGTATTTGCAGCTGATGTACAAAAGGAAAAAAAGCTGTCAAGCATCCTTTGACTTCTCTCAGACTAGAAGCTGAAATTCATTGCTCACAAGTACTGTTTGGATGCAATAACATGCCTTCCATTTCTGCAGCTGTAGCATGAGTAATACGACTTAAATCACCCAAAGTAGTTGTTTCCCATTGGTTTATTCAATTCAAAGTTCTAGAGTATTATTGCTTATTTGACTGTTGGTCATATTTTTTGAAAGATATTTTTTAGAGATTGCTGCTCAGAACTCTGATGACAGTTTTGACAATACTTCAAACATGCTTTGCAACTTTTTGTTTATGGGCTAATAATACTTTTTGTTCATGGGCTAATAATACATTTTGTTCCTGAGCCAAAGGGTTTTCTTGTGAGATATATTTGCAAAATATTTGCATGTGTTTAGGGAAAATCTTTGGCTGCGCATCAGCTGGTTTCAAGTACATTATATCCCCTTACAATATTTCTGAGTAGGTTGTCCTTTAAGATTCTTGAACTAGGAGCATTCTAAAAAATGACAGGATTAGAAGATTGTCCGAGTTCCTGATCACCTGATTGACATTCTGAAAAGTCAACAGACTGCTTTGGTTTATTATTGCAATTATTTTCTTTTCCATGCATAGGTTTTATGTGGGAGTTATAATCATTCTTTCAAATTCTCATCCAGTTAGAAAACAAACATATAACGATTTTCTAACTTTTAGTTTATGCACATCTTGTACTACTGGAAAGCTAGTGAGGAAGCCACAGCTCTTGTACTTGGTTATGGAAATATATTCAAAGAAATATTGATACAGTCTTTTCTATCTTGATATATTACTTCCAGTAACATTAATGCAATGGCTGCTTAGACACTTGCATACTAGACATACACAAAAGTGCAGTGAGGCCTAAACAGACTGTGTTACAGAAAAGATTGATTTTCTTCAAATGTTCTAAAGATGCTTCAAGGAGTATATTGGGGCATACGAAGCTTAATTTCTAAAGCAAGAAACAGATTTCTATGTGCACGCTTTTTTTCTTTTTTATAAAAGAAGAGGAATTATGAATGAAGTATTACTTTGATGTTGATATATGTTATTGCCAAAGAGTAACAAAGGGCACAGCTTTAAGACGTTGACATATTATTAAAGGGTACATGAAAAAAAAACTGACACCCCTTTCCTTAAACCTTATGCCAGTTTTGGATTGCTTAGACATTTCAGGCAATGAGTTGTGTATTTTAAACATGAACCATTGAGAGAATATCTTGTTAACATATCAGGAAGTGTATTAATAGGCAAAATCATCTAAGACATCAATGTACCATTATTCAGCGATTTCAGCTTGAGTGCTTCAGTCTCAAAAATCTCCAAGATCAACCTGAATAGTGATAGCTAGGTGTCAGAGAACTGAGGTTTAATGAGCTAGTAATGCAATATCTGTCCATAAAATGACTTAGTAAAATTCAGCAGCCATTAAATACAGTTGCGCCATCATTTAATCAACTGTTCTGGCAACCCATCACAGAGCAGTTTGTTTCACAGAGGCCCTGCCCATCCCTCATTCAAGCTACAGTAGTATCAGTATAGGTTATTCAAGTGTAGTAACTCAAGATATCTTCACTATGGTGAAAACAAGAAGAATTACATGTGATAATTTTGGTACTCATGGGAAAATTGGGGGGTTTACTGGCAAGTACCGCTTGCCAGTACATATCAAGTGAAATAGCCAAAAATAAAAAGCAATTTACAAAATACGTGTTTGCCATTAATAGATTAGAAATCTAGATATTTGAAAGACATGGAAAAAATCTAGAGCCACATATGCAAATGGAGACTCAGATATTGTAATTCTTGAGTGCCTGCTAGCATAAACTGAAAACAAGAAAAAGAATACTATGCTCTCAGCTTTAAAATGTGAGCCAGAGCATTAAAAACCTGGGCACACAGACACTGCCACTTTGCCAATAACAAGGACTGCACTGGGATCCAAAACTAATAGCATAATCCTTCAGCTAGGGCTAGAGAGCAAACAGAAAGGACTGTGACTGGGAATAAACACTGTCCTGATATAAATGGAGAAGATGTACAGCTGTGCAGCCACAAACATATTATACAATTTGGGAATACATATGCTGCACTGGCTGGTGAAAACAAGGACAGTACCCCTTAACCTCTACAGTTAAGTCTAGCATTTGGCACCAAGGAGTCACATTTTTTACGGATGAAACATGTAATAAATGCTATCCAGTGATTACATGTAAGTTAGAGAGATAAAAGTAGCCAGATGAAGACACTCTAAAAAATAATATGACATATGGGATTCAGACGCAAACTGCTGAGCAGCAGGATGTCCACTGGAGTCACCAGGACCTGAAGGGTGCCTAGCAGTAGCAACATCAAGCCCTCAAAATATAATCGATACATGTAAGACAAAAGTCATTATTGATGCTTGGAGAATTTTTAAGGCAAGTTTACTGTTGTTAACCAGGTGATAATGAGCTGTGGTAGCGAGTGTTATTGAAAGCTGTCATTTTCAGCTGTCATTCTTGCTAACAGAATGCCACATAACATGATGCAAAACATTGCACATATTTCACCCACTCAGATTACACCTGCTAGCAAGATAAGCCTACACAGTGACCAAATGGAAATCAGTATTTTGTGCAGTTTCTAATACTTGTGAGTTTGGTTTTATTTGTTTATGTTTTATACAAAACTCATTCAGTCTGCGTATCATCAACAGATTTCTAAGTAAAAAGCAACCCAGAAAAATCCATGCACCTCTAGCTAAAATTATTTCCTTAGATTCTTTGGCCATTTTTATTACAATCTGGTATACCCCTAACGTTTTCACAATTTCCAATAAAGCAGGATCTTTTCCAATTTTTAGCTAGCAATAGCTAAATCTACCTCAGCTTAACCAGGCGTAAAATTAAAACATAAAATTGTCATTTCTCTTGTCCTTCACAAGTAATTTCAGCTTGACAATGGGCAACTTGTCAGTCCACAGATAGAAAGAATCCAGATCTATAATTTAATTACATAAACATCAGTTAAGACCAATTCTAAAGCCACTTGACTATCTGACTGATTATATTTCGCTAGGTCAATAAATATTTGCTTTTCTGTCTAAAAATCACAGTGTTATTTGTAATAAACTGAAAACTGACATCTGTGTACCTGTAAATATTTTCTACACTGGGAACTTGTTATAGAGAAATAAATAACTCATGGGCACAGTTTTGCATTTTCTTAATTTTAAATTTTCTTATGCCTTCCATTTTGCCTACTCATAACAATATTCAGCATCCTATTTTAATGGGTTTATTTTTTGTGCTGTCAATGGAGACTCTACAAAGCTTTAAGATGCATCAGATTGATTAGCTCATTAATTCTCAGTGGAAAAAATGTTTAATACTGAGCCACTCATCTTAAATTGTTTATATATCTTTTGTAAAAATCATATTCTAAATACAGTAACTCCCTGAAGGTTTTACATTAATTTGCCTTGAAAAAAATTGGTGGCATTTGGAGGAATTATCAGGTACTGACATGTGGGCATACTTTCGCCTGGAAAGATGTTAAATGTGTATTTCTTTCTAGAGAATCATGGCAAACCTTCCCTTTTCTTTGAGGAGAGATAAAAATAACTATCATCATCACGAACACAAATCATATAAAGCACATACTAACTCTGCACTCACACAGTGTCTTTGAGAAAATTGGGAAGAGTTGGAGAGCAAAACCCAGGGTTGATAAGCCTACCCCATGAGACATACATTAGCCTATATGTAGCTATGCAATACTTTTTAGTATTGAAGGTTTGCGTGTTTATAGCCAATCTTCTATCTCTGATAACAGACAGTAGAAGCAGAGATTCCTATTTTTTTTTTCTCTTTCAATCTTAAAAGAATGCCAGTTTACCATCTTAATTATCTTTAACAGTGACATTATCTTTAAACATCTCCATATTCTATATTCCAGTATCACAGATTTTATCTGAGACTATATTCTGAGGATAGGTTTTTTAGCAAAAGCATATTTCACCTTGATTTGCAAAAAATGACCACATAAAATTAAGCGTTCATTCACTGGGTAATACTACATCCTTAATTGCATCCAATACTCCACAACAGATGTGCTATTAGTACATAGTGCCACTCGGCCAGACAACCTTAAAGAAATTCAAAACATGAGCTGCTGTGAGCAACATAACCTAGAGTATAGTTCCAGTAAGATACATCTTGAGATGGCTCATCCGTTTTTAACAGCTTGCTAATAGTGATCCTTACTAGTGATCAGTTTTCTTCTTTCATAAATATTTTCCAGTATTTGAACTGTTAGAATTATATTTGTTATAAGGTCCTAATTGCTGCAAAGACTTACTGCTGAGTACCAAGTAGCACAGAACATTCTCACTGATCTTCAGCACCTATGGTAGGTAGGTTCTGTCACAGACTTCTTGAACGAGCTTGGACAAGTCACCCACATCAGATATTTAGGTGCTTAAAGATTCACAATAGAACAAAATGTTCTTAGACTGGAATGGGGTTAGGCAGAGAAATGTCTACCTGTACATTTAGACCCTAGTCCTTTAAAAATCTGTGTGTTCTTTTTCCTCCATTCTGATTTGTAAAATCAGGACTAAATATATCTTCCATTTCCCAGTCTGTGTCAAGCTCTCTCTTTATGTTGTAAGATTGTGGAGGTTCCATACCTGATGCTAGAGTAGCATTCAAAAATGGGGATTTATACAGTTAGATTTTTGAATACCTTTTGCTGCTTCTACGGAGACGATGTCAGGCTCACAGCTCTTGTGATTTGTTGTTTCTGAACGGTTAACAAATGGTTTGCAGTCCCCATGGCAAGCAGTGATAGTTGAGTGTTTCCTTTGTTCCAATTTGTGTTAATATTGTGAAATATTTTACAGAAATACTACAGAAAGAGAGCTCTCAATCTTTAACAGAAATGACATAGCTTAAAAACTGTAGGCTTGCATGACAAAAATATTAGTCCAAAGGACATAAATGCAATATTATATTTATCCAAATGGAATAGGCAAAAAACCCTCAAATAAGCAATGAATAAATTTGTTTCTAAAATGTCTTTTTAGCCTGAGGAGTCCAGTAAGATGCTGTGACTGGAAAAAGTATGCAGCTGAGCTTGTCTCCTACAAAACTCACCAAGATTTCCTGCTGATGGTACTGTAAAACACAGCTTATTTCTCACTGCAACATTGCAACTTGCTTAAAAGTAAAAAAAGCTCAGTGATTTATGAACTTACCCAGTATAACACATCAGTCCATCCTTCCATGGTTATACACTGGAACACAGTCAACATTGCAAATGCAAAATTATCAAAGTTGGTTATGCCTCCATTTGGTCCAACCCATCCACCCTTACATTCAGTGCCATTCATGACACACTGACGTCCATTCCCTGAGAATGCACAAGGTGCTGGATCTTCTTCAACTAGTATATCTGAAAATGGAACAAAAAAAATTAGAACTTTCAGTTCTCAAATTTTCATGAGTTAACTCTTTGCATGAAGAAATTGATCTGTTGGAAGGCAAATCCAGATATCAACCTGAGAAATGCTGAGAAAGGCAGCCCGTGGGAGCTTTTGAGCTTTTAGTGTCTTCTCACACCTCGGCCTTACAGCCTTAAAATAGGCTAATCAAAACTGAAGGTATAAGAGAGCTCAAGTAAGCATTAAGCAGTGGAAAGAAGCATGTAATAATACAACATATCTTTTTAGAATCCCCCTATGCTGATTTTTTTTTTTTTTTTTTTTTTGCTCTTCATTGCTGTTTCTTCACTTCATGCCACTTCATACTAACATATGGACCACCAAGGAAACAGGTCTGGAATAATTCCTACATATAGTCTACTTCATTACTTAGCTGATAGAAATGTACCCTTAGCCATCAGATACTCCCTCATGATGTTTAACTCCTTCAGAGTTCTCCCCTAGCCAATGCTTTCATTTCAGCATTTCACCTGGATGGAGGAACACTGGTTTCTTTCATTACTCATTTCAGAACTGCACATCTTACCACATTGCCACAATCCTGAAGGAGAGACACTGCCAGATTGTGAACTCAGGAAAGTGTATCTTCCCTGGAATATGACTAGGAAGCTCTTCAGTAATCAGATTAGAAAAAACTACTGAGTTGTCCCTTGTCACCCTTACTATTTTCACTACTGACATTTCAGTTACACATTTCAGAAATGAAAACTTATTCAAAGCATGTTCTAGTCTCTAACTAGTTTGCATTGTTGTTGCTGTTTTTTAAATGCAATGCACTCTTCCTAAAATTATGAACCACAGTGAAAACTGGGTTTGCAACAGTTTTAGTGCTTTGGCCCCCATTCTATTTCAAACTGAAATCCCACAGAGTTGAAAGAAAACATAATTAATCCCTTATTTCAGTCAAGAGTTTCATGACTTACCTGAATCAATAAGAAAACAAGATTTGTGCATTTTTCCAATAAAAAGTTCCAATCCTATAATAGCATAGATTATGATTACAAATAATACCAAAAGGGCAATATGGAGGAGGGGGACCATGGCTTTTATAATGGAGTTCAGGACAACTTGTAAACCTAAAAGAAAAAAAGAGGATACAAGATATGAACCAGACTTCTACATCTTGCCATCTTGCCTTACCAAATTTTCTATAACATCACATTATTAGAAATTAATGATACAGGCATTCAGACTGAATCAGTTTTAAAAAAAATTCTACTGCCCAGAGCCACAAAATGTTCCTGTAACATAAAATACTTCCTAAGAATCTAAAACTTTGTGTCAAAGTCTAATTATTTCCTCTGTTAATAATGGATGAGCCATAGAAGTCAATGCTTGAAACGTGTCACAAGATTTTATGGTTTTTTAGAAAGAAAGGGCATGTAGTCAGTGTCTGGCTGTAGGTCATTTTATACGACCTTTAAAAAGTTCCATGCTACAACAACAACTTTGCAGCAAGTCCTGAGAAAAACGTATGCTCAGCCAACTGCAGAACAGTATTTTTGATCTGGAGAGATAAAGAGAGTATAGTTACCCGTGAAAAAACATTTTTACTCCAGACAAACTTACTTTTTGTTCATTTATCCTTCACATGGCTTTCAGAACTATTTCAATTTTCTTTTTCCTTAATTAAATATTTAGCCAAATTTTGGTGTTACCAAAAGAAGTAAATCCCAGAAAAATGAAGCTGCCACAGTGCCAATGATAACAAAATATGGCTCATTTTTATTTTAATAGACTTCCTTTCTGACATTTCATAAGACTGCTTCTTTCTTCACTGGAGTTCCTTTGCTAAATATATACCATCACGATCATTTCCATGTAACAGACTATGATATAATAAACACAGCATTAGGATCCTTTTTTTGAATGCCTTGGAAAGAGCTGAATTGCAAGCCACGAACCTCTTACTCAGCCCAAATAGCTTTAGTAATTAATAAGGTATTAAAAGAAACCATGAAAGTTTATCAGAAAATTCAATTGCTTTCTTTAAATAATATCGTTCTACTTTTTAAGCTTCCTATCCTTTATCTGTTAACTCTACTGAGATAAACAGAAGGCATTCATGTGCATTGGAGGGGGCAGGAAATATGAAATGTGTAATGTGCTTTGGCATACGCTTACCAACATATAAACTACCTTAAGACCACCTACACTTTCAGATCTGCAGGGTTTTGGAATAAAAAAAAAATCTGGGTTTTTTTTCTGGTGTATTTGCATTTTAACATGTAATTCAATAAAGCTTCTAAAAAAAAGAAGTGTATTCCCCTGTCTGCTTGTTGAACTGTGTAAGAAAATCATACACTGAATGAATTCACAACCCTTTGTTCAATTTGAAATAGGGTATCATTCATCTTGAAACTCACTTTGTATACGTAACCAGATGACAAAAAGTCAACTTTATATTATCTCAGTTCTGTTAGTGTCTGGAACAAGAAAGTTAAATAATCAGACCAGTTACATTATTCATTCCAATGGAATTAAATAGAAAAGAGCTTACTGGGCACTCCTGATACAAGCCGAAGAGGTCGCAATACACGAAAGGCTCTTAGGGCTTTGACATCAAAGCCACCAGGTTTGCCACCTGAGTGGCTGCCACCTTCTGTTTCTTTGGTTAATTGTTCCAATATTACACTAAATAATCTAGAAAATGAGATGAAGGGTAAGGTCATCACCATCCATTTACCACGCAATCAAAGGTATTAAGAAATTACATGAACTGCAGATAATTCAGAAAAGCTGTTCAGCTGTCAAAATGAGAGGTATATTTACACAGGAAATCATGACAGGAAGAGTTGTGAAGTGAAAGAGTTTCTAATCCCTCCAGAGAGGGATGATCACACAGTATCCAATAAATTAGCATTCTGCTTGTATAAACAACTTGCTATTTTTAAATAAATGAAGCTACTTTGCTGCTTCTTTGTTCAAATGTTTTAGGTGTAAGGTTTGGAGAATTAGTCTTTTCTTTAGAAGATAAAATAGATAATCATAAGAAACCATCTGTTTTAATTTTGGTGGAATATATGAACTCCAAGTGACACTGCAGTTCAATATTCTAAATACAGTCAGCAAAAACTGACTATATGAAAAATAATTACAGTCCAACATTTAATAACATCAAAACCATTTGTTTCTTACACATAATATCTTTGAGGATAAAAATATTCCCAGATGATTCATTTATTATACTGTATTTCTTCACTGCAGAAATGAGCTAGTCATTCATTAGAACAGTTTGGAAGACAAGAGGTTTATTTTTCTTTCCCACTTCTAGCAACAATTCCAAGTTATGCAAGTGGTTGAAGTGCAAAGTAGTAGATATATTTTAGTTTGAGCCTGCATTTCAGATGCATGGCTTTCTAGACTGTGGCTAGACCATGCAAACCATATATCCTTTGCACAGAGTCTGTAGTTCAGTAGTTGCAAAACTGAACTTCTCCTGAAAGGATTATCAAGTCAATAGAGTTTCATAATCCTGAAAAACATTTCACGCTTGTAAAGCACTCCTGAAATGTACAGGTTTTTGGTTTTGTCAAGAAGTCTTCAGAACTCTGGTTCACAACTCTGTCATGCTGAATAGTTGCTAGAAATCACGTAATATTTAAATAGGTTGCTCAAACTAGAATATTGAAGACTTTCTTCTCTTCCCACAGTAAGCAACTGACCTGTATCAGTAAACACACATCCCTATTCTGCTTCATTCCCTTCCAGAGTGAAACCCAGGCATGGAGACTACAGGTCTTAGAATGAACACCAGCAACCTACATACTACTATACCCACAGAAATCCAGTCATTTAATTTTTCAGCTCCTGATTCATACCTATAATTTAATAGAAGCATAATTCTAAGAAAATGAGCCATCTCCATGATTTCAGAGTGACTATTCGTGCTCTAAAGGCAGACATGATTAAACAGCCTTCTGAATCAAGTCCTGAATTAAGAGAAGCTGTTTTCAGCCTGTCAGTCCATACATCATTCAGAAAATTAAAGGGCTACAGGCATACGAAGGTGCTATGAAAGCTTTCTCTAAGAGGACCTTATTCTTTCACAAAAATCTATGGAAATTATGTGGCATAGCATGCAGGCAAGTAGTAGACTGCTACTACTTGTAGTAATTCGTACTCTCACTGATTTCAGATAGAAGTGAGAAAGACGGGAGAAACATCACATTCACAGCTATGTCTACAGCTCTCATTTTATGTCCATCCTATAAAGCCATTTAAGTACAAAACCACTGATCTCCTTTATTACTTTTAAAAATTACATTTATTTTCCTGTACAGTTTACCAAAGTTTAAATGCCATATTTGATGTTGTAGAAAAAAGTCTCTATGCATGCTTCCCTTTTGCTAGTAGAGATTTCTTTTGATATAACTAAGATATATGCATTTGGACTGCTACAGTTTCTGCTGAGAAAGCACATGAAGCAAATTTCATCTAATACATCCAATATAGGACATTATGGCAGCTCTTTCAAAGCTATTAAAAAATATAATGGAATTTCACAATGAAACCAGTCAAAAATCAGATCCAGAAGTGATTCCATATCCACCTTGAGTTATATATGAAAACCAATTTTTCACTGGGCTTTTAAATACTAATTAAATAAATGGACTCATGCTTGCTTACTTGCTTATGTGGATTGTATTCTCCTTAAAAGAAGAAACAAAAACATTGCTCACAGACCGCAAGAACAAAAATATTGCTCAGAATTTTTTCAGTGCCTGAGTGTTATGAAGGGTCTACCTTGTCTTCCAGGTAGACTGATGGCAACCTACACAATAGCTAATATTCCAAAACTTTGGGGTTTGAGCTAGGATTTAAATATTAGTGTGATATTTTAGGTATTTCATAAGATGTAGTCCTGTTTTTCCTCATATTTTCCTTGGATTCAGTGTGAACATTTGCTTTGGAGGCTAGATTTAGCCTCCAATAATGAGTGGTTTATAAGTTAATGGAAAATTTTTTAGTTATCATGTATTTAGGACACAGCCAAGGATAGAGGTCATGTTAATTAGACGGCTCCAGGGTTACTGTAACTCCATGGTCACTTCACAAGAAGGAAGAGGTCTATCCAAGTGACTGCCTGGCAAGAGAATAGATCTCTTACATGCGATAGTCTCCACACCTGCCCACCAAGCTTCCCCTTCAGGCACAGAGGCCAATCTGTTGAGAATGACCTGACCTGATGAAGGTTCTATTTATATTCAAATTTTAGTCCTGGACTGAAACTTCCTGAATGCTAAGCAACTGGCCCAAATACAATCTTCTCAGTAACATTTGCTGTCTCAGAATCAAACAGTTATAAATTCGGTATTCATATATTCATAATACTTGCCCAAAGTTAATAATGCTTTACCACAAATTTCTTTACTTTACATCTTTTTGTTTCCCTTAAAGTAATAACATGAATTAAGAGCAGCACACAATTTCTGGGCCTTTTCAATTACATGCAACCCTTGCTATAGTTTGAAATTAAAAATGAAATTTTTATGCATGCCAAGATCTTCTTTGCAAGCCAGCCACAACATACATAGTTATAGGTGGATAATGTTCTCCATGTGCTACATCAATAAATGTTTTCAGTAAACAAAATTTACAGTACTGGGAACTCCTTTTTATTCAATATAATCTCCTCCATGTTTAGGAAATTGGGGAATATATGCCTCAAGATTAATTCCCTAGATAGATGAAGGTAGGATCTAGCACAGCCATTGACATGAACTTCCCAACAAAAAAGCCAGATGCATTATTTATCATAAGCAGGTGCATAATGTAAATGTAGGATGTTCCACTCTCCACTCTTCTGTAACCTGCATAACGCCTGAGCAGTCCCTCCTCTGAGGAGCAGAAGAAACTGTCCAGGGTTTCCTGGTACAGCAAGGCACACAGGGGAAAAGAAGGGGGGGGGGGGGGGGGGGGGAAAGAAGATTTTAGCATATATTCTCCCCCAGGCAAGCCAAAATATATCTGGGGCCTGATGCACAGCACCCCAAAGGAAAGTACTTAAGTGTCCAACTTTCCTCAGATTTTGGGTAGGTCAAGGAATCACTCAGTTCACTCTGTCTCCTCTTACCACTCTCCTCCACTTCGAAACACATGGGTTCTCCCAGAGTTATCTGTAGAATAGATGAACCCCACATAACCGCAGTATAGAGACAAATGAATAAATGACTTAACATATGGACATAAACAGATCAACCTTTATCTTGTGGAAAGACATCAGGAGTTCACCTTGGAAAAAATCAGATGGAAAAGATTCTGCAAGACAACAATCTGATTGTGCAACTGATTGGGCAACATAGCCTGCAGCCACAGATAGCACTGAAAACTTTTTAGGACTTTGTTTTGAATTTTTCACTCGTATCAGTTCATTCTTTTACTCCAAAGGAATAGAAATCAAGCATAGGCCATTACTCAATGCCAAACAGACCTCACTGTAAAGATTTTAAATCTTTGTATAATGAAGAATAAGTTACTTACCCTACTACTACTATTACAAAATCCAATAAATTCCATCCATTTCTAACATATGCATTGGGGTGTAATAATAATCCATATGCTATAATCTTCAAAAACGTTTCAACTGTAAAAATTATCAGGAAGGCATATTCTACTTTTTCCTGTAAAAGACAAAAAAGTACAATTAAAGACAATGTAATTTAACAGCTCTTTTACTAGTTAGAATTTGCAATAATTGGATAAGTTACATTGATCAGGACTAAGGAGATACAATATTTCATGGCAGTTTATTTTACAGGTTTTAATTGCATAGCACTTAATGATAGCTGTACTGACAAGGTTATAATTACATAATTGCATGAGATTTTCCTGTTTTCACGACCTGTGAGAGAAAAAGGCTCTGTTTCTGCAAACATGGAAGTATACCATACCTTTGCTTAAGCAAAAAGTCACATCCAGGTCAATACAATTCTTTGCATTCATTAAAACTAGAAAATGCTGCAGAACAGGGCCGTGGGAATATCCTTAAAAGGCATGGAGTGTTATACTTACTTTCACTATTCATTACATCAGCCTTTATTTAACTAGGACCCACAGAGTTCTACCTAATAAGGGAGTTGAGACAGTGTTATCCCATACTAAGGAGATTCAAAAAGTTATAAGCTATTTAAGAGTGTCTTCATTTAATTTTACACTGTCATGCAACTTTTTCATTTCAACATGAAAGTTTACTTTGACTTATTCTTCCTTCCAAATCACCAGAATTTCTTCAAATTACCCCAATAAGCTTGAAGAAATTTTATGTTAGTATTTATCACCACCTTGCATCATTGAAGCTCCAACTTCAGATTTGTTTCAATGCTTTTTTCTTTAAACATTATTAGTTTCTTCATTTTACAAAAATTCTTATTTTAAACAGAGTTATACATTGAATCTGTTTTCCTAGCCAATTGGATAATATATTTTTGTGACTTCTTTCTAGTAGTAGTAGCATATTTAATTTGGATAAATTGTAAAAGTCACTGCAATCAAAACAGATCAGTTAACACACTTGTTCTTTTTACCTTCAGAAATCATTTCAGCACTTTCTATAATACTTTGTTTAGTTATCTGTTGCTATGCAAATATTATCACCAAGAATAAAAGACACAAAGAGAATGATTCATTTTTTTAAACTTGTTCTGGAGCACGTGATTTTGTTCACTTATCGCACACAGTGTTAATTATATGGACTGCTCACTAAGGATTACAATCTTCTACTATCATACTCTAATATTGCACAGACATTATACATGAAACTATGTATTTGTTATTTGTTACACAGCTTGACACTTTCATATACAACCAAATAAAAAACAAGTATTGATTGTTTGCAATTTAAACGAAGATCTTTATATTTTCATGTGCAGTCTTTAATTTGGGAGAATGGGTTTCTTTTCCCCGTGAAAAGGCCATTTAGGTTGGTTAAGTATAGGATGGGATATATTCATTTATAAATCCGACACTGGTGACTCAATAAATGTAGAGGTTTATTAATAAACTACATACTCCTCTCCGGGTCTTCATCTCCAACAAGCAGCACCCTGGGATCACTATCAGAGGTAAGGCTTTCTGCTAGTGCAAAGCAAGGATTCCTGGAATTCATTCTCTGCTCAGCTCATTCCCGTACTCCTGCCCTTTTCTTCTGCTTTGAGTACGCTCCATGAACACTGTAGAGCTTCACCCAAGGCAGCTTCTCCTCAGCTGCATTATACTTTGCATGAGATCTTCCAGTCCAGTGAAACTGATAAGACATCCTCCTTCCCCTCACTCCCTTCTCCAGATTTTTTTCCTAACACTTATTTCAAAATTGTCCCTTCCATTTAATGTATCACCAATAAACTGGAACAATTACTGGATAACAAGAGTGAAGTGGCCTCACAGAAGAAACGTGAATGTTTTGTGCACCAAAAGCCATCAGATTTCTTTGGCTAGAGAGCACCACAGAGGTTACAATAATATGCATTATCTGCATTCCTGAGAAACATACTTCAAAAATCCTTAAATTCAAGCAAATCCTACCATGTACACATTTCACAATAGCAGCTATTTCTGTCTCCCTGCATGTAACCAAGTCTGCAGCTTGGATATAGAAAGATAAATAATGTAAGACAACATAAGAAAGACAAAAATATTATGGTTGACATTTGCTATGGGCAAAATATATATCAAAATCATAGTAGTAAAAGAAAAGGTGAGACAAAAGAGATAGGAGGTTTTATTTGTGCAAAATTTCAACAGCTTCTTTACATAAAGGGAACATAGGACACAGGACTGGATGGGACCTTCTGGGCCAAAGATGACCTCTTGGGTCATCATGTCCAGTGTCCTGTTATTACAGGCAAATATGTAAATTAGTTCCACCCATCAATGTACCAGATTCCATCCTAAAAAGCATCTTTACTCTTCACTGCTCCCCTTCAAAGAATGTTCTAATGCTCTTCTGCTATTTGGGTTAGGCACCAGTCCTAGTCCCAGTGTAACTTGCTTAATGGTCACATAGCCTTGCAGTTCATTTTAGTGTGACAGTTCAAATCTAACAACTCTAACCTATCACTTAGCATCTGTCTTTTAAAATAATACTGGTCTTGTTCCTATTTATTTTATTTCCCTTTTATGGAACCTGGACTGTTTCTTATTTCCTAAACAGCACTGCAAACATTCTATTCAAACAATATGGGATCTGAGACAAGCTCATTTTTTAAATCCAGCCGTGGGCTTAAGGTCAGTGTGTGTTGCTTAGCAGATGGACCATAAGAAACCTTGACAGCTAGACCAACAGAAGCCACATGAATCTCAGCAAAAACATAAAGTTCTTCACCGTGGGTTAAATAATCCCACATTAACATGGTCTGAGAAAGGACCTGGAAGTCACAGTGGGCACCAAGTTAAATATGCGCTCATTATAAATCAGACAAATTCCATACTGGGCTGTATTAGGAACAGCATGGTGAGCAGATAAAGGGAAATTATTATGCAGTGCTGTGAGGCTGCAACACTGCTACAGTTTTGGGTCTCTTAGTTCAAAAAGGGTGTTGAAAAAGCGCAGACTCCAGTGAAGGAAAGATCTCCCCATCAAAGAGGAGGCTAACTGAAGACTAGAACTACTTGAAGGGGGATTAAAAAGACTATGAAGCCAAATGCTAAGTAGCAGTACATGGTAAAATAAGGGGAAACAGCCACAAGCTGCAGATTTGGAGGTTTGGATGTTAAGAAAAACTTCTCTATCAGAAGAGTAGTGCAGAACAGGAAAGGGAGGGGCGGAGTTTTGAAGGTGCAGCTAGGCAAAGGTACAGCTGACCTGATCTAGTGCTGGCAACAGTCCTGCTAGGAGCAGGAGGACTAGGTAACCTCCAGAGGTCTCTCCCAGTTAACAGTTCTGTAATTTCTATTATTTTGATAATTCTTCCACAATCATAGGGAAAGTACAGATAGATTCAGGACACGTACAACTACCTACACCAACTACACATTCAACATGTAAAAGCCCCTGCATTCTACACAACACTGAACACTGGGAAAGTTTTCCTTCCTTTCTGTGGAAGAAAACAAGTGTTTCCTTCAATCCTTGTTCCCTGTTGTAAAGCATATATGTGCCTGGTTCCAGAATTTGCCCCTAGAAACATATTCATAACAAATACAAGAAACAATCAGGGATGATGCTATTAACAGAGCCAATGGCACAAGGGAAAGATGCTTTGTAACAACAGCCACTGGGAAATCCAAGAACCACAATTTCTTGAAAACCTTGAGAAAAGGAACACATATTTCTACATATCTACAACCAGAGGGGCCTATTATTTTCCAGTGTTTCATTTTTCTGCCCTTACTCCTTTCCTTCCTTCCTTTTTTCTTTCATGCTCTCACACACTCACTTTTTTTTTTTAAGTCACAACTTGTATCTTTCACAGAGGCCAGATGAATTATTTGGCCCAGTAGTTAACAATATTCAAAGTACAGGCTGGTTTGGGTTTTTTTAATAAGTAGGCAGACAACAGATGTTCTAACGCAAACTGCAAAGTTAACAACCTGCTTACCCTCAGGAAGGTACTGGCAGTCCCTTCTCATGCTTCTGTAACTTCTTGCCAGTCACTATGGACATCAATTTCTGTCTCTGCAACCCATACACATCTGTAGGCCATACATCACCTAGCCTGTCCAGAGCTTAAGCAACCATTACACAAGAGTAAATAAAGTTTAATTTATCATGCCATTTTCAGTATTATTGGAAGAGTTTCAGAGGTAGGGTTGCTATGTAAAAAAAAAAAATCTAAAGCAGTAAGATGTAATTTAAAAATACAGACTGAAGACTGCAGTTCTAACAATTTGATGCACACATTTATCTGCTTTCTTTTCTCTATAGTGGAGAAAACTATCCCTGCACATCTTATTTTGTTCAAATTAATTGAGATCTACAAATGAATACTTTATTTCATTAAAAATGGAAGTAGGAACACTAAGAAATAAGACAACCAAACAAAAAATAATGAAATACATAAGCCTGAGTGACTGCCTGAAAAACAAAATCTGTATTAAAAGAAACTGAGAAGACAATTCTGGTTCTAAGAAATTTCACGGATTAAATTAGAAACTGTACATAATTTCCAATATCAATTACTGCACTTAGTTCTACATTGCATCACAAAAGTAGCAGAGAAAAAACCTGGGAGGTGTAAATCTAAAGAAGATATGAAGCACAAAAATATGTCTGTGTTACTAAGGATCTAAGCAAATGGCTGTATAGATTAATAAGTAGTTTGTTCACTGATTTGATACTATGCAGAGCTAAGTCATCTCTCTTAACAGGGGGCTGATTCCTGCAAAGCTGTCTAACACTTTTGTTAACATTGCTCAAAATCTTCAAGTCTCAGCAATCTTTTTCTAAATACATGATGCAACAACAGGACTGATAAGATGCACTGCCTTTCTGGTAGAGACCAAGGAACTCCACTTTGATATTGACCGTAGAGTGCAAAACAAAGGCTACCCTTATCCACTGAGTTTCAATGAAGTCATTAGAACTTTGTTTTCTCAGAAAAAAAGTCCATTTGCTTTCTTATTTTAAGTAAATCATCTTAGCAGAAACCCTGTTGCTCAGGAAGAAATTTTTTTTTCCCCCCACCCTAGCCAGATGGTGTACATTAGTCATCATTTATTATCTTCATATTTTCAAAATCTCTGAAAAACATGCAAACCTACTGTTATATGTTGTAATGTGATGCACCAAAAGTCTGCATTTAACTTAAGATGTCTCACAAGATAAGTGTTTCAAAATAAAAAGTCATTAATTTGCAAAACCTTAATCTATTATGCTATGTAATTAAGTCTTCTCGTATTAATTTCTACTCCCTGGGCATCAGAGACAGGAATTATTTCTTAACTGGGAAAATACATACACGTACCAGAGTAAAAACTGCTTAGCAGATAAAGTGACTCAATTTAAGCAAAGTAACCAAACTGACCAGCTCTCTGCAGTTTAGACATACACAAAACCAGATACTTTGACATTCTTGATTTGGGGACCATTAATCAATCATGTGCTATTAAATAGGATGTTTGACTGATGCCTTGACAACATACAAAGCCATTTCTCTCTTTGACAAACAGCTATTCTTTCAAATTCTGCCATTTGGAAAACAAAGCATTTATAAGACAGAAAAGTAACTTGAGTTTTGAATTTTGAAATATAATAATTTAATTTTTCACTTCATATATCTGTATTCCCCTGAAGATCATTTGTGAGCTGCACCACAGTAATACTAAAAAAAGAAAAGTAACCCTATTCCCACATGTGGAAAATGTTACAGCAGTTTCCCAATATAGAAAATTAAACAAGCTTGAAATCCATATACACGGCAAAGAGAAAACAGCAGTAAAGCTTTACTTTGTTTCTGCTTTTAAAGCTAATGAAATAATTTACTTCCTAGATTAGATGCAGAAGTTACTCTCCCTTTATTACAAGAATTAGAATTATTTATCACTCAAGAATTTGGTGATAACTATTGGGTTAGCTATGCCTTTAGATACATAAGTGCAAACAAGGGAGGGAGAGTTTGAAAAACTTTTTAAAGATTTGTGTTCTGATCGATCCAATTAAATTATGTTGCATCTTCCTGATCAGTCCCAATCCACCTGAGGGAACACAACTACTGCTCTCAACTATGTCAGTTGGCCACATTGGTGTTCTTGTAAATGAAGCTTTGCTTTTTGACAGTGGAACTCTGCAGCAACTTTACAAAATATAATTACATACCCATAATTATACTTCTATAACACAGACATGGGCCAATAGCCATTATTTCCATACTTCAAGTGCACATTAGTTTCCACATACGCGAGACCATTTTGTTTGACCAGCAATGTCCCTTAACTTTAAATTGCTCCCAGGACACTCTCATCCCCACATCTCAGAGTATGAAGAGTTGGACAGACCTCAGAATTCCTGAGGACTAGGATTCCAGTGTGGAAAAGGAGACAGCTTGTGTAGACATTGTATTTTAAAGAATCATTTAACTACTCATATGGATTCCACTTTTGGTAACTAAATTATCTCTATGCTTCTAGATGAATAGTAGCATTCCTCCTTAAACAGCAACTGCTGAACACCTCTATCAAAAAGGCACCCCATTGAGATATATATGCTAAAGAAAAATGTTTTACAAAGGTGTGGACAAAGATCTGAGTAGTTCTTTCCAAAATTCAAAAATTCAGAAGGGATTAGTGGAAAAAATACTGATGTAGCTAAGCCACTTTCATATATTAACTTATAGCTTTATGCATCCAGAAGCCTGTTTTGGGAAATTTTGAGAAAACATTTTCTAACCCTTATGATACTATCCAGCAGTCAGAGCCCAAGCACATTCTTGAATTTACAAAAGTAAGTACTCAAAAAGTGTAAGAAATTTAGCTTTTGTTGTGAAAGCCTGGAATAATAAAACTGAAATGAATACATTGGCTCACATGTAGAATCCAGGGCAACTCTGGGCAGGACTTTGGCATTAGGCCCAGAAATATCTCCAGTATTCTGAGACTCTTTATAGGACACCATCATACTACTACAGATCCAGGTGCTTCGGCAGTTAGCACCGGTACATCTGATAGCAAGGTTGATACTTAGAAGTCAATACCAAATGCAAACTCCATATTTAGGAATAGAACTAAGTAGGTGCCACACACCACAAACATGCTTAAACCAGTTTTATAGAAAACTGAAAGGATTTCACATTCCTAGTACCACTGCCAAGCAACAAATATCACTCAGAGAATTTTCAGTTTCTAAAGAGGACACAAAATCTTTTCATCTCATTTGAACTGTGAATTCACAATCACTTGGCATAGCCCCCATTAACAACAGTTCCACCGTCTAGATCTCAAGCAGGCATTTATGCTTGCAAGAAAAGAATGTGCAATAGGACCTCTCAAATACTGAGCACAGCAAACAAACAAAATGGATAAGCAAGCTATACACTGAAATGTAATCAAGATCAAGTGTAATTAAGATTAAGCGTAATTAAGTTTCTTAAAGTCCCTTTTTATCAATGTAGTCTGAAGTAGAGGATTTTAATAACTTGTATCACTGAAATAGTATCTCAACCTTCAAAGAAAGTTTTAGGTAGCAGTAATGAATGCCTATACTTTCATCTGACAGATTCTGGCAGCCAGAGATAGATGAATAAGCAGATCATGTTTAACACTTTGATTACTTTTTTTTCATTATTTCCTGTAATGACTTCCTCTAAATGCACTGTAGACCTGCATTTCATCTTTGAGTGTGATTGATTCTCATACTTTTAATCATGTATTTTTCACTTTACCTTGTAAATAACACAATAATGGAGCTACAGCTAAACACCTCAGTTCTGTAAATAAGCATTTGTACAGATAGGAAAACGTTGCATCCAAATGACAAATTTTCATACCGTTAGAGGCATCTCTGTGGATCATGTAAAAGCTCATATGCTAAATACGTATTTTCCATTTGTAACATTAGATAGGAAAAATCGAAGTTCTTTTGTCTAGTCTTTTCTCTATTTAGGTGGAATTCTCTCTGCTCTCTGAAAGGTAATACAGAGCTTTGCTGAAAAATAGCTAGGTGGAAACAACAGACATGTCCATTCTGTATGTGCATTATTATACACTATTCGCACTCCCCTACATACCCCCTTATAGAGGCACAGACTATCTTTCTGTTTCCTATCATTCTGAGGGAACAAGGTAAATAGCATAGTTTTGGAAATTGGCTCATAAATTACTAGAACTGTAACAGACCCCCCATAAGTTTACCATCTACTGAAAAGTTATCAACGCAGGGACAATGAACCAATCACTTAACACTGACTGTATACTTGCATGGTGTGAAAGGCAAGTTGCAGAAATGCTAATAGGCAGTGACATGTGAGTTTCAATCCTAAATCCATGCAACTCCTATTGAAGATTGAGCACAGTATGCCAAAGAATCTGAATTGCACAGCAGAAAGCAAGCCAAGCAATCAATAAAAAAATATAACTGGAAGAGAATCCAAATTACTTGGGTGTCTTTCTGCCACCCTCTAATTGATGATATTCAGGAAAATAAGGTCAGCAAAATAAGGAAAGTAGAAAAGACAGTATTTATGTATACTGCCACATTGTCACATAACTTTACCTTACGTAGTTGGCTAGAGTCAGTGTCAAGTGATAAATTAAACTTGCATCTAGTCATAAAACAGCCTTAAAGTAATGTCAAATATATTTTGTCACTTGACAGCAGTATTATTTATTTATGAGAGAGAAGGTTTTGGCTAGAAACCAGGGGGTGAGAATGCTACTAGGTGTCAGATACTTTTGTGAACATCTTCAAATTCTCTGAGAATTTATAAACCAAGAGAATTTTCTAATCCCTATAAATTCACCCCTGACCATGCAGAAACCCAAGAGTAGAACACAGGGAGGAGCACTGATAGCAGTAAATCCTCTACTGATTTTTATATTTTTGATTTATATATGTATGTTTGAAATTGGAAAACTTTCAAATGTTACAAGAATATAACAAGCCCACTTATTGCGTTTAGCAAGTGTTTCTTAGATACAGACTTCCCAGAACATTCAAAGAGAAACTAAAAAACAAGGACAAGGTGGGTAAAAATCCCTCTAATATCCAAGATAAATGATTTTTCCTTAAAACAGAAAAATTTCAGACCAAAATCTCACAAATTAAAAGTGAAAGAAAACTATAATGTATTTCAGCATTTCAACGAGACATACAAGAAAAAAAGATTCTGCTCTAAAAATACTCGTGTGAGCTTTCCCCATGTTTTTTGTGAACACATACGCATCATCTTGCTAACTGTACTTAAAAATATATATATATATAGATAGATACTATGTATATGTTTCTTAAAAAACTGTCATACCAACATAGTCAGCTTATGCAGGCAGTACTGCATTAGCCTGGATTTAAGCCTATCCACTTTTCCCATGTCCATTTTCTGATTGCTTCATAGTTTTCCAACCTGTTTATTTTGTTCCTTGACTAATACAGTTCTGAAATCAATAAAAGAGTGGCTCTGGTATGTCAGTTAATGGTCACTTTGTGCTCAGCTTTGATGTAGGCAAGTTTGCCAAAGTAAAAGTCTATCCCAACAGCCAGATTGTTTTCCAGGAGATACTTCATGCAAGCTTTCTTCAAGTCGCTCTGAAGGAATATGGCATCCCAAATGAAAAGGGAGTGAGAAGACCAAAAAGGTTAACACTTTTGTGGGTTAACTATTCATTGACAGCTCTATAATGTTCCAGTGCTCTGTTTTAAGAATGCCAAGGACTTTCTGTAAAAAAAAAAAAAACACATTAAAAAATAATATAGAGAACAGATTGGTTTTGTAGTTATATTCTGCACTGACAGTGTCAGCTGGGAAGCAGAATGACATATTAATTGAGTAGGTGGGTTTTGCCCTAGATTTATCCACCTGATTGCAAACCTAATTTCCTATTTGATTACAAAAGAACTAGAGAAAACCCATAGAATATTTCCATTGCAGTACTTTACTGTCAGCTCTTTGCCTTTGTCAATTTAAAAACTACAGAATGATTTGTTTAAAACCTACCCAATGGGACAGTCTGTTTTTCTAAATACCTGTAGGATAGAAACTTTCATTATGTGAGGCTAAATAATTTAGTGTTAGTTTGGGGGGTTTCTCTTTGGTATTGTGGTTAGTTTGTTTTTAAGTACAGTGGAGAACGTTAAAGAAATCCCCATGAATAAGGCTTTCAAAAACTCAAACACACAAGCAAGAGCTGTGTCTACCATAAGTCCTGGTCTGATTTTGAAGTCTCAGAATATGAAGCGAGGCTATGTTTAGGTCTATTACTCTATTGGAATTTTTCTGATCATCCTTCTCAAGTTTTAAATGGCAGACCCCTAGACCAATTGTCAACCAGGGAATTATGTCCAACATCTGTGGTCTACTATTGCCTCCTGCAAGCCAGCAAGATCAAGAAAAGAACACTTTATTCAAATTCTCTCTCTTTGTAGAGCAGTCAACTTCCATAACCAGGACTGGGTCTTCTGTAGCAGGACAGGCTACAGAATTAAAGTATTAAAAAAAACCCAAAAAAAACCAAACAAACCACGAGGGCTTTAAAAAGTACTAGAGGATGTGAATACCTTTATATTAGGATAATAACATGAAGAAATTTGATCAGAGAAGTATGTATTTAGTTCCTAGTTTCTTGTTTAATATTTCCTAGTATCAGACCATCATATAGAAGGTACTGAATGCAATACATGACATGGATGTGACACTTCTATACTGAGGAGAAAGTTCCACTGGTAAATAACATGTTCCACTGTGAAAGATCTAATGCCTTTCTGGTAATGACATGCTACATGGTCCATCATCTCTTTGGATTTTTTTTTCTTCTAGATGGAATTTCTTAACTACTTAGATACACATTTGCTTTATGTGTGTTAGGACGTAACATGCAGCACTGCACTACAAAAGGTGACGCTCAAACACGCCTAGGAAGACTGCACTGCTCATGAGCAGACAACCTGCCAGAGCATTAGACATCAAACTATAAAAATGTCCACAGCAATGTTCTAATGAAATAAATTTTCAACTATAGCAAAATAGGACAGAATACTGCTTGTAGACGCTGTTCAGAACAACAAAGTGAAGAAAAAAAAATGCATTTCTCCAAACCAACAGGAAAACAGTCTGCAATATCCATGAAAATGTGAAAGCACAACTTTCCTCTTGATTGTCTCAGTTGCTGAAGAAGTTCTTCCTCATACTTTCCGTCTCCTGTGGTGGTTTTTAAACCAAATGGTTGAAGTGTAAATTTAATAAGAAATTTATTCCACAATCTTAAAAAAAAAATAAAAGCTTTTCCACTGATTAAAGACTGCTATGAAATAATATCTTGTAGTAAACTCCAGATATGCAAAATTTAATTTGGCTTGCAGAAATTGGCATTTTCCTGCAGCAATAAAATGTGGGGAGATTCACATTTTTTTGTGCCCAGTAAGTATTTGGATAACTATGAAACGGAAGACCTCTAGAATTCTTTCAACTTGAACAAAAGGCTCAATGAACATGAGAACATTTTTGTTATGCACCTGAGGGTCAAATTGCTCTGGCTGTTCCATAACCAAGAAAATTAATATCTGTAGAGAAAAATACAGTTGCAAGGAAAAATGTATTCTTCTGTTTAATGGAAGCCTGTTGCTCCCTAAAGTGAAAGGACAGTAGCCTGAACACACATTGCAAACATAGAGCACAGGGAGAAGAAATATTAAGAGGGGAATGGCTCCCTATAAATATAAAGAACCATGGAAAAAAAAAAAAATAGCACAGCTAAAACACCAACTTGTACCCAGTCCATGAACAAGATCAGTGATATACCTGTTTTGATTTCAGCTGTGCTCAGGTACAATACTGGTCCGCTCTTCCGGAAATACATTAAAAAATAAAAAATATTTCACTTGGATCTAGTAATAGCACCATCATGAAGCCTTACTCTTTTTCTCATTCTAACTATGACAGAAAAGCATTCAAACATAACAAAAAATTTACTAATTTTGAAATAAACAAACACATGGAATACTACTGAGAATCATTGCTTAGAGTATCAGAAAAACTTGCCACAGTAAAAACAAAACTGAAATAACTGAATAAAGTCACAAAAATATTTCTGTTCACTTCCTGTGATCTACAGATCAAACCTTACTGATAAAAATCTTCAACTTTTGATAGAAAGGAAAATATGAGTCTTCCTGCCCTGAAGCCAAATTTCTTTCTTCTCTACGGATGAATCAGTTTTCCTTCTATCTTGCGGAATGTTACTGACATTAGTTAGTGCCCCTCCAGTGGCTGCTATAGTTACAGCTCCAGATTCTGCAAACAACTACACATGGTTTTTTAATCACATAGCCAGCCATAACATTAAAGGCAGGAAGCAGTACTCAAAAATCTCAAGTGCATCCTTGTAATTTCAAAGTTACAACACAAAATAATTTTCTTCCTTTCATTCCTATACCATTTGGCAGCCTAGGAAATGTATTTAGGTTTTAAATTTCTTATTTTCCATTTCTGCACACAGAACACTTTATCAGGAAGATTTTGTTATTCTCATTATTCCCATCTGAACTACATCCAAGCCTTTTTTTCTTTATTCCCCTACCTGGGATACCAGTTTTGATTTCCAGAGAACTCACTGTCCACACCAATGTATTCACAAGTGCTCCAGTTCACTTCCATTATCACTATAATAGTTTGAGTATACCAACACCTGCTTTTTCCTCCACCTATAAAACTGCTCTCCAGCTGATGTAAAACGTCACAGCCCCTGTGACTTTCTCCCACCTATTCAGTGAGATAGCCCCTAAAGCATATTTACAAATTGTATTCTTGAAAGTAATTACATGGAACAAGAATTGTTACTTTCCTTTGGAAAAATCAGGCTTTTTCCCCTAGAGAACTGGAGTTTCTACTACTTCCAAGTAGGCAAGAAAAAAACTATTATTTTGATCAGATACAAATCATAGAGACTGAGAGCCAAAAACAAAATCCATTTTTTTCTCCTTCAGTTATATGCACAGAATTTCAAAGACAGCATTTGCTGAAGATTTTCATGTGTAGTCAGCTCTCTATTTTTTCAGCACTTGTGGACTTCAATACTTGTAAAAATGAAATAGCAAGTATTAGGAATTCCCCAAAAGCTGGGCTAATTTAATCTCATATGCATTCTATGTAAATGTCCTCATGAATTCATGTCAGACATTCCTATGCTTTTATATATATGACAGAACTTGACAATTTCCTCAGTCTTTAATAGTAAAACTGGTTGTTCTTGGGGTACCCAGTCCCCTGGATGACTGGGAGCAGAATGAAGCCCCCATAATCCAAGGGGAAATGGTTAGTGACCTGCTACACCACTTAGGCACAAGTCTATGGGACTGGACAGGATCCACCCAAGGATACTGAGGGAGCTGGCAGAAGCGTTCACCAAGCCACTTCCCATGCTCTGTCAGCAGTTCTGGCTAACCAAGGAGGCACCAGTGAGACCACACATCAAATGCTATGTTCAGTTTTGGGCCCCTCACTTGACCTTGAGGTGCGGAGCATGTCCAGAGAAGGGCACGAAGCTGGTGAAGGGTTTGGAGCACAAGGCTGATTGGGAGCGGCTGAGGGACCTGGGGGTGTTCAGCCTGGAGAAGAGGAGGCTGAGGGGAGACCTTATCACTTCCTACAGCTACCTAGCAGGAGAGTGTAGCAAGGTGGGGGTCAGTCTCTCCTGCCAAGTAACAAGTGATAGGATGAGAGGAAACTGCCTGAAGTTGCACCAGGGGAGGTTTAAATTGGGTATCAAGAAAAATTTCTTCACGGAAAGGGTTGTTAAGCATCAGAGGAGGCTGTCAAGGGAAGTGGTGGAGTCCCCATTCCTGGAGGTATTTATCAGACGCATAGCTGCAGTGCTGAGGGACAATGGTTTAATGGTGGATTTGGCCATGCTGCATTAATGGTTGGAATTGATGATCTTAAAGGTCTTTTTGACCCTAAACAATACTATGGTTCTACTAAAGACACTCAGCCTACCTGACCCAGAGGGACAGATTTTCCCATTTTGTTGAGGAGAGAAGAAGAGTTGTTATGTGGCATGTAAAGCCAAAAAATCAAATTCTGTGTATTGCAACTAAAAACAGTCAGGTACCATTACTGCATTTAAGTGAGGACTTAAATGCACAAACAGCAGAAAAGAAATCCAGTGGATTTAGTTGTGAAGCTTCTCTTTGGTTTGATGGCATGAAACCACCATTTGTTAAAAAAACATAAAGAAAAATACTAAATTAATATGATGCATCACCTCCAGAAGTAGAAGAAAACTCGTTATCAATCTAAGGTGTTATCTGTTAACACATCCCACTTTGTTCACGCAGGTAGAATATAAGAATTGGGCCACAAACCCCTTTTTTAATTTGACATATTCTAAACCATTTCTGTTATCTCTGTGGTATCAAACTTGCTGCTTACAGCAATGGAGATACCCAGATTAGCCCCTAAATCTTCTTCATTGCACACACACCAAAAAATATCTTCATCACTTCTAGGGAATCTGATGGCTTAAGTGAGCCAGAATAGTTGAATTGAAAATGCTATTAGACTCCCACTGTTTCAGTGATTTGAGGAAAGCTCTTTACGATTCTATTTTAAGTTTTAATAAGTATGACAACTAAACCACAAAATTTTGTATCTTAATGGCCTGGAAGTTGCTGACCTATGGAAATAAGTTTATACTACATATTGTTTTTTAAAATAGCTATTGAAACATTTACAAGTATTTTCACAATCCACTACTACAACATCAAATGGCCAGTGAAAATTTTGGGAAAACTGAGGTTTGAAAATTAGCCCTTAACATGGGATGAAGACTAGAAGGAATTTACCCTACAATACCTTAATTCAGAATCACTTTGGAATAAGCAATCACCATTTTTTGTTCTCTTTTGCTAACCGGCAATTCTACTTTGCAAGTTTTCTAGTGCGATTCCACAACACCAATCCCTTGAATTTGAAAAGAGGGTCTTCATCTTTGCAGAAAAAATGCCTAATACTCTGCAAAGTCCTCAAAGAGAAACAAAATGCTTTAATTAAAGCTATTTCTTTTGCTTAGTGCTATTTCTATCTTATGATTTGCCAACAGCATTTTTTTACTCATGTTTCAATGGAATACTTAGCACAGCGTGAAATAGATGGCATCTCCTCTGTAGCAAAAGTGAAAGGTTGACTTCCACCCTGGGCATCTTTTATTTTCTATGAAAACTTAGAGGTAGAAACTGAAGCATGATAATTGAACCTTGAAGGAAGAAGTAGTGACATTACAACTTCTTCTGTCAAGTGATAAATATCCTGTGTTGCGATATATTTCATTTGTAGCAACAAATTGATAGTGTTAATAAACATTAAAGGGAGTTACACCATACCAAATGGGACATGCTGATAGCTAGTAAACTATCATAGTTCCATGTAAAGATGCAGGTTACTATCTGACACCCCCCAAAAAAAACCCCACGATACATCACCTCTAAAAAAAAATAATCAGCATTTACATTTGTGTATGGCATATTAAAAGTATGGTTTTCATATTCCCCAGTGCCTAGGGCATAAACCTGAAAGTGCCAGTGGAAATAACAAATGATGTAATAGAAGTGTGTAAAGCCTGAGGCAATAATACATCGTAGTCAGAATCCAATGGTTTTGCTCAAGTGACGTACACATTTGCACTCGAAAGTTTTGCCTTTTTCTTCCATTTGGTTAAAGCTATCCAAGCAGCAGTCTCCTAGTAAGGTGTGTCAGAGCTAATGTAGCTGAATGTAGTTCACTGTAATTGAAAGTAATTCATGCTGTCACATTTACTGTAATGAGAGGTCACATCTCGAGGGCCATAAATGTTGTTCACATTAATCGTAACTGACACCTTCCTCCTCCTTCAGGGAAATTCAGCCATGTTACATGGCTTAGTTCACATCCTTTTTAAGCATCTGAACTTTATGTTCAGAGGTTTTCATTGTTTGTTTGGGATTTGGTTTTTTTTTAAGAAGAAAAAAGGCAAAAATACCAGCAACAAATTCTGCCTTGTACATTATAATAAATTCGTCTCACAGAAAAGTATGTAACAATAATTACAAATACACTGATCTCCAAAAACCCCACAGATTACTAAAAATTATGATCTAAAATCTGACCATTCTGAAAGCAGAAACAGTCCTTAAATTATATATATATTGAAAAGCAGTAATCAAGAATGTGACATACTATGTAATGACCAACTGGACTGCATGCATGAATTTTTTTACTAGTACTTAAATATATGATGATTTAGAAATCATAAGGTCACATAGTAAACAATGTCTGTCTTTTGAAACATTAAAATCTGCACTGACCATGCCAGGGAATAAACCTCTATTCTCAACATGATCATATATTTCAAACCTGATCTTTGAGTGATATTATTTCCTTTTTGAATATTAACTAGTCATTTTGGGTTTTACAGCTAAACCTTTTCTTTTCCCCTATCTGACAGAGCTACACACTTGAAGAAAGCTCTTCAAAGCACTGAATACATGTGTACCCCACGTATAATTAACACAGTTTACAGAAAACCACAAGCTTTTAATCTGCATGCTTAGTTTATCCTGGATATATAGTTAAAAGGTGAAAGATGCCAAAGAAGAAAAAGTTGCATGCAAAAACACACTGCTGAGAGTATGATGTGCTTGTTAACTGAGGGTAACCCTAATTTCTTAGTTTTGTTTTTGATGTGTTGACTAAGAATCTGGCTTTTCTCCTTGAAAAGTTAAGTGTCTGAGCCACAATTAACAAGTGGCATCTTAGCATAGGGCTTTTTCTAACAGATATTTATGGGAATGCAAAATATATATTTTCATTTATTCACAGCAACAAATTATAATATTTATGATACAAAGATTCACTGATGACTCTCAGAATTGAATATTAAACTATTGAAGACGACAAATACAGGAAGACAAGACCAGCTTCAATTCTACAATAGTTTAGAATAATTTGTTATTTTATGAAAGGCAGATTAGCCTTAAAGTTACAATTATTTAAAATGGAATACAGCCCCGCAAGAAGATCAGTTGCCCAATCCTCCTCTAGCATAAACTGGTAGTAATGCCCCTGAAATCAGCTAAATTAGATGAGTATATGAGTTTCAGAAGAATCAACACTGAAAGACTGCAGACTCACTATCTATCACAGAAGAACTCTTCAGGCATAAATAGAAGTGGTTCTTTTAAAGACCTATCTTTCTTTGTCTGACAATATCATTTAGTTTTGGTGAGGCACCCAGCAGTTGTGTAATTTTCTACAGAAGTATTTGGTGTAGAGCTACATAAAACATTCCTATGATCCCCAGTGTGCTGAAAAACCTAGTCCTACTACTCAACCAAAAATGAACAATCAAAACCAAATAATGCATGATTTCCCTGAAATAAAAAGACCATACTACACTTATTCCTCTTATTTATGATTAACCTTAACTATTGTTACTTTTTTAAGCAGCATCACTCAACACTTTTCAGAAATAAATCTAGGTTTGCTTCAAAAGAAGTACGCAGTTTACATTTTGATATTTCCACACTATTTCATAATATTGGTCCTGTGAAAGTATCTACCATAACCTTGATGGTTCTTGTTATACCAAACATACCAACAAGAATGAAAATTACTTATATCTAAAGTAGTTCTCCATCTTTAGTCTTATGTGCATTATAATTCCATCACTTTCTTTCTCTGCATGAGACATTTCAGCACTTCTGCCCAAGTACCTCATTTTTTCCTAATTGCACAGGTTATCTTTATTCTGTATGTTTCCAATATATTACCACTTAGTAAAGGAGCTCAAAAATCATAGTGAAACTATATTCCAATAAATCATTGCCATTAATCCCTCATCATTACAAAAAGTATATATAATTAAATACCTACAAGTCTTTCTAAGGAAGTGATTTTTGCTTTACTAATACTATCTTTCTTGTTCTATAAAGAATAAACCACATTTAGATAACAAAATGTGCACTACTATTGAACCCTAAGAGACTATAACTATTTGAAGCAGGTGAGTTACTTGCTTAGGACTCTCAATGTACTTCAATAACCCATCAACGACTAATTTCAAAGCTTGTGGTGAGAAGCAGCAGCAGCACCAACTACCTCTTCTGAATAAACTCTGGGTATTTTATGGTTTTGCAGATATTCTAAAGCTTATTTTTTACAACAATTTCACAAAAAATACACAGTCTAGCACTTTATCAGGCTTGGGGGTAGATCAAAAGACATATTATTAATAAAATGTCAGTAAATTCAGATTTGCATCTTTTTTCCTGTTTTATTTCTTGATTCTTTGCTGCATTCTTTTCCAGCAGAGTTGACAGCACTTAGATAATATGTGAGGTTGGGGGCCCAATCCTGCAAAAATGAACATCCTGTTAACTCCTACTGGAAGTATGTTCCCATATCTCACCCCTCTGGTGTTTAGAAAGCTCTTCTAATCTAACTTTACTCACAGCTAGTTGATACCCAATTCTTGTGCCAACACTATCCTTTAGCTTAAGCAGCTTTTCTCTCCCCTTCATGTTCCCCCAATGAGATTCTCTCTCATTCTTCAATTTTCCTAGCAGAAAAATGTCATGCTGTTACAGTTCCCTCTTATGAAATAAGTTTTCTTTACACAGTCATTCTATTATCCTTCCTATGCCCCTATTTATTTGAATTGATCCAAAAGAGGATGATTAATTTACCCTCTGTCAGAAAGCAATTTCCAGAGTGTGACAAAGTATGCACATGAATCTGTTATGCAATTTAAAAATATGCATTCCTTATATGTCTCTGTTTCAGTCAATCTCTCTAAACTCCCTACCATCAAATCCTTACTTTAGGGTCAAAATTGTCACCACTTGAACTCCACCAAAGAATCAACACTAGTTTTTCCAATCACATTTGATCAAAATTTTGTATGCTAGTTTTTGAAGCACCCCATTTCATTAGGGTACCTCAGCCATTTATCCTTTCTATATAAACATAGAGAGCTTCATAATACTTCACGCTTGGGGAGTCCTTTCTGGGGGAATCCTTAAAACGTATGTGAATTTTCGTAGAAGACAAATGATTGTTCTGGTTTGTTTGCGTAAAGTTTTGTTTTCCCGTGTTACATAAGCCTTGATGATGTCTGCGCTGTCGTGCATTTATCATGTCTAGATTTAAACAATATTCTCTTTTAAGTCAAAAGGAGCACGACTGAATCCAGAATTTGGAAGGTATCCAGTGATACTTTGTAAGTAACGTTTTCTTTGGGTGAAAGATGTTGGACAAATGCAAAGCCTTTTTACTATTGTTACAAAATATGGTTAGATTAGGTCTTCAGGCTGTATACTTGTCACTTAGATTCTGTGACAGCAATAAGCAATGAGAAGAGCAGAGGGAAGTTAGCCAGGCAATCAGCCCCCCTGAGATTATTGAAAAATCCCACATTTCTGTAAAAAAAAAGAGTTCATATTAAAAGGAAGAATGATTTTTTTTTTTACCTTTATTTGAAGTCTTCCAGAAGTATGATTATCAGGGACCATGCTATGTAGCTGTTTATTTTCATTTGTCTTCTATAGCGTATACTGACACAAATCATTTATAATGCTGTCATTTGTTCTTTGTCTATCTCTTGAACGAGTGTACCCTTTCACATTAACTTGCTTTCCCAAAAGCTAGCAAAAATACCACAGACAGCACCATTGGGATACTACTTAACCAAGCTGAAAGAAGGTAAGTTGAAAGTCAGACTATAGAGTATTGTAACAGTTATCCCATCTAACTAGCAAGAATACTGTAGTACTAATGACCTTTTACGCCTCAGTTGGGTTTTGGTTCATAACATAAGAAAAGGCAGTACAGATGTGTTACCAGATAAGATCAAATTACATGGCATATTTTAATTTCTGAAGAATTATGTGTTGAGATGCCATCCATTCTCCCCTCTGACAAAGCATAAAAGGTCTTAAGAAAAAGACCAAGATAACTTAATTCAGCTGCTAGGTGATCCAGGGTATTTTCCAGACCCCCAGCCACTGGCCATGTAGAACACCGCTTCCTTGGAGGACCTCAGATGCTACAAGTCAGGTAAAGTCTGAAGGCGGGAAGCAAAATATTACTACAGTGATGGGACAAAGAAATTCATTTGATATGCTGAAGACAGAAACTGATATCAAGCTTCTTTAGCTCCCTAGTTTACCTCCAAGTTTGACCAAATTCCACAAAAATTCAGTACAAAACATGTTTGCAAAAAGGAAAGAAAAAATACACCATATTTGCTTGTATTTATTGCGTTCTCCTACCTTTCTCACATTACTGAGTATGTTTGCTCTAAGCTAGAGAAAAATATTTTGCATTCACCTTGTGTGTCATTACTTTAGATTGTCTATCACAACAGATACTTTACGTCTAAACTACTGCTAAGCTTTGATCATATTTGTTCAATTAGTTTAACTGAGTCAAAAGTAATTCCTACACATATATACTGTAAATTTGACTGCATCAAGGACAGATGCATGGAGATGTATTTATCTTATTAATATTTATATTTTACCTATAGTGCTAAGAGCAAAGTGACCATAGCATAAATAGGTAGACTAGTGTCAGCTGAATCTAGCTGAGTACTAATAGCCTTCTAGTTGTAGCAGCAAGACATCAGCACAGGTTAGTAACTTGCAGTTTGTAGAGTGAAGACACTGACACCACAGCTGCGCTGATCTTCATGCCCAAGCTAGCTAGCTTTAAGTCTACCCTATGTATTCTGTAATTAAACCTCTGACTGCAGTGTATACCAGCTAGACATAGCAGTTTGATAGCACCATAAAACCTGGTATTGGCTGGCAAATAAAGTAGCCTGATAAATTACAGCATTCTGGCTGTCTAGGGTCTCTACTCCAGCATCTAAGAATCATATGCAGAAATACACACTCTCCACCTACCACCAGCATATATGGCAGTGATGAAACCAGGCACTGCAAATTGAGACCGGGAATCCGGCCCCACACCACTCTGCTGGAGTTGGGACAGCTAAGACTGCTACGTACAAATTCTACATGCATCTCATTTTCTTTAATATTTAATGGCATCTTAGATAAATACACAGACTATAATCTCTATACTGTAATATACAACTTGTATATTACAGACTATATGTACACAGACAGTCTGTGTATTGTAATATAGTATATTTAGTAGACAAGCTTGGTACAGCAGAGAATGGAAAGCGTAACACTTTTTAGATGTTGTAACTGGTAGTGACTCCTTGTAGTACTGTGTTCTGAGAGGTGGGGAGAAAGTGAGATTTCAAACCAATCCCCTCTATTTGGGTTATTCCCAAATGCATCTAAAGTACAAGGAAAGAAAAGTATTCTCCCACCCTTAAAAAATAAAGAAGGCAGGTCAGTATGACCTGGTCATATTTCCTGACATTTTTATGCTGGCCAACTATTGCAGACTGCAAGGAAGAAAAATAAAATATATAACCATCAGAAGCTTTTCTGTATATTTGCTATACCATTACATATAGAGCCAGAGGAAGCAAGCAGAGGTAAGAAACTGAAAATGTAAATGCAGAGCTTTTATTTATATATAAATTATCCCTGCCCCAAATCTAGTCTGGAGAATTTCTCCTTGCCGCACCAATATAATGCAGATGCATGTTTCTTTAAAAAATAAAATTGTAATTCCTTAATACTTCTGCTTCCTACTGTATACTACTTCCTACTATAATGCTACTGCTTCCTACTATATTGAATATCTTTGCTCTTTAACAGCAAAAGGCAAAAATATAAGCCTTTTCTTCCCCTCATGTGAGATGGCAGCTTCCATAGGCTGTTAATATTAAAACCACATCACTGACTTTTCATAATAATTTGCATGAAGTTTTGGGTTTCAGCAGGAAAAGGAGATTAGGGCAAAAAGTCTGAAAACCCTGTGCATGTTCATTTTGGGATGAACACAAATACAGAAGGTTCATGTAAGGAAAGATTTAGCAGAGGACTAAGACTTTAAAACACAGCTGAAGAGTAGGTTATAACAGGATATACATTCTTTCACCTTTCAATCATTTGTTTAAATGCAATTTAGGTGCACAGTGGTTGAAATTAGATTCTTTGAATTTTCTTCTGTAGCCTACACTATAATCAACTGGTGTGCTCACAGCAAATCCTACCGTGTGTGTCCATATAGCAAGTAGCTGGACAATCTGTTCAGCAGAAACAGCAAAAATACTAACACCTTCTAACTTTACCCTTGACTGGTCTGTGGATAAAGTTATCTTTTAGTTAGTAAATATTACTAAAATTTAAATATTATAATGTACACTAAAATTTAGAGACTGTATTTAGCTGTGCAAAGATTCAGTTTGTCACAACTTGCAGTAAATATTCAGTACAAAGACTCAATTATAAATATGACTTCTAATGTAAATGAAGGATCGCACATAGGCTTACAGAAGGAAACAACTTTGTAAGCCATAATAATTGTTTCTCTCTATTTTCTGTTCTTCTACCAAGCATCAAAACAGACTAATTCAAGGTACGAGCTGAATCCTTTTGGTATGCTGAGGGAAACCTGCCCCAAGTCAGAGATTACATGGCAGGAACCTTGTAATCCTTACATTGTGCCTACTTGAAAAATGTCAGTATATCAATTTAATAAAGTCTAGGTCGAGTTCTTCAGAATCCATTCTAATATCTGTCTTCAATCACTTGCCCAGCCAGACCAAGTTCTAAGTAGATAACAGTAACTACAGTACTTGAGCTCACAATAAAGCATCTGACAACTTTCATGAAGACTGTGGATAGTATCTTTTTGTAGATAAGGAAGTTCAGTTTGCTTCAAGCAATAAATTCACTTCCCATAAAGAATGCAGACGGTTACATACCAGCATGATGAATGCTGTACAAGCCTCACATGAAAGTTGTAAGCAAGCAGTTATTCTGTTCATCAGTTATGAAAGAAATTCAATTCTTTTAGCCTTTAAAGTTAATTTGCAAGAGAATATTAGTTACATGGCATCACACACCTACATATGACAAATATTTTAATGTGCTGGTATGTTTGTATGCTACCTTACCATGATTTACCAGGAAAAGTGCATTAAAAATAATCAATCAGGAAACCATGACAACATTTTAAAATGTAGTTTAAGAATTCCCATCCCTGAACTGTACAACATATACTGAGACTAGGTCCTTAACTTTCTGTGGAATAGATGTCATTACATTCATTCTAAAAATCATACAATACTAAAAAAAAAAAAAAAAAAAAAAAAAATCTGTTAAACTGGTATCCTTTTCCTCCAACATTTTCATAGCTACCTTCCAGTAAAGAATATTGTATATTCTGCAGGTAACTTTTGTATTTCTTAAAATACTTTGAGTCACTTGACAACTGCACATATTTGTACTTATTCCAGTGACAGAAGCAACCATGATAATTTCTTTCTAATCAAACTTCCAACACCAAAATCAGTTCCAAATGGAAATTCATTAGCTTACAAGACTTCAAGACACAGAGAAGAAAACAGGATTCAGAAATATTCATCTAAATACTATGTCTCAAAAAATATTTTTACTATCCTGTTGGGGAATATTTTTGCAATCATTTCACATTCAAACTTCAGAAATCCATAGCTGAAAAGTCTGAACCCACAAGTCCCAGTGCTTTGCTAAAATGTGGTTTTCCCTTAAAATTCTGCTCACAGAATTCAAAACAGAGACAAGTCTGGAGGCTGAGGCTGTAAATTCACAGTATGTCCATGTCAGTTCACCCAGTAGTAAAAATTTTTATTCGTATCAGACATGGCCCATGATCATATATCTTTTCGATTATTCACAGCATGTAATATGGAGGTATGGAGCTTATAGAAGTTTTTGACAGCTATAGTAGGTCAGATAATCCCTAAACCAAAAAAAGACCTAGTGGGCCAAAGAGACAATACCTGCACTGCATGAAGTGTCAATGAAAGTTTATCTACAGAAAAAATATTTAGCAAACTTCAAACAGCTGCAAGAATTTACATGAGTTCAGAATGCTACACCACGTGCATATGGCATTTCTGGTTTAGTACTTTCAGCCTCTAAATGAAACTGTATTTTACTAGACTTTGACTTAAAAGCTTCATTTTCCACAGTTTCTTCATTTTACATTAGTTCTACAAACAACGACGTACCTATGGGTGTAGATGCAATCTGCTACAGGATAAGAAATGCAGGGAAGGACACTGACAAGCCTTTTTTTCCAGAAGCAGTACTGGATTAAATGGAGCATTTTTCCCTGCTCTCCATCTTGTCACTCTTTCTCACAAAGGCAACACCATTTCAACTATATGAGAACAACTACTGGGCATATGTTGCTCCAGTTGTTATAAGTTTATTAAAAATTATAGGGAGGAGCCATTAACACAAATTCCTTCATTGACCTGTCTTACAACACATCTGTACAGATTTACACCAGCAAAATCAAAGCAGCAGAAACATGCCCTGTGGGATGAAGGCAATGCTCATGCAAGCAGTGAAACTGAAAACTGTTCATCAATCTAAAACCTTAGATATTCCATCTTTGGGGGGGGGAGGGGGAAGCAGTTTTCAGTCCATATAAAAAATAAAATTACACAGGAAGCCATAACTGAAGACATAACATCTAGTAGGGGAATTGTTGAAGTAGTATCAAGAGCTGGATCCTTTAAGTAACTTCAGCACAGGAGAAAAGAAGAAAGCAAAGCTAGCTTGATACCAGATTTCATCTACCAAGAATTTGAAGATGGGACCACAGAAGTTACCAATTACAGCAACAGAGCTGTAGAAACCAAGCAGAAATCATCATTATCTGGTCTCCCATATGACAAAAGCCTAGATTGGTTTTGCCTCTGGCCATCCTGAAACAATGACTGCCACAGCAACCCAGGGAAATGTTTTTTAATCAGACTTGAATTTATAGCTACAAAAACAAGACAGTGATTCAGCTCATTGAATATAAGCTTCTCCCTTCAGGCCAAAAAGCAGTGCCCTTCAATCAACCTAGAGGAAAAAAATTAATCTATGAATAAAGAAGTGTCCTTTAACAAGTTTAGTAACTCCATTTTGCCCTCAAACATACCTCTGACCTTCTCTGCTCTTTCTTGGCTGAGACCCTATGTAAACTTGTCAGCAGAAAACCACAACACTTGAAACTGTTTAAGTATTAGGAGTGAATACTCAAGCCTTGTGTCACTCACTAGACAGATGGGTAAAAAGCTCTGACAGGTCCCTAAACAGACCTTGTGTACAATTCCAAAAACATTAATTTGCTTCTGCCCTCTTTGAGCAGCATGCGAGTCAGCAGAGAGCATCCCATACGGGTTTTTAGAATGGTCAGATGCGTGCAGGGCATCTACTATAACCACTGTCAAACTGTTGCAGCGTTATTTATACCACTTGTTCAAAATTTTCACCTAACATCTCAGGGTTTGTATAGCTTCAGCTTCCAGCATTAAGACATTTAGGCTCACTATATCTGAGAGGTTTAGGATTTGGACAGAAAAAAATGTTATAACACAGTCCAAGTGTCTCATGGCCTATCCAGAACTTTTTCAGTCCTATTATATGTAGGCATTGACATACATTGATAAAATGTCCTTACGCACTCTAAAGCGGACTTCTTTGAAAATGAACAGCAATACACAATAACCTACCTAAAAAACATGGAATGAATTACAAATACAAGATTAGCAAAGAGTTGCATGTTAAAAGGAGGGGCGAGGCAATTAAGGTTAAAGAGGATGCAAATATCTCTAGCTAGACTAGCAAGAAAAAAACCTGATTAGCAAAACAAAATTTAGAGCACCAGCACAGTTAACAGTAGTCAGAACTGAGTCAGCCTACACAAAACTAAGCTCAGAAAAACTGAGCGAGTCTACCACCATTTCACAGACAGTAATTTGCACTAGGCAAAGTCATGCGATCTAATGCATAATGGGAACAAATGGGATTAGCACCAATTGCATAGCAATGAAATGCAAGAGTACGTAATGGCAGAAAAAGACATGCAAATTGCTTTCACAGATTATTATTTTCTTTGGGACTGCAGAGATTACCCAGTTTGTTTCAGTAACTGAAGGGGAAGTGAATTACCAATAGTTTTAAATAAAAGAACGTAGTTTTAATGGAGGAGAGTGTAGACTATTTTTTAGGAAGCCTTTAACTATATGTTTAAGAGAACATGATGGGAAAGATTTTTACAGCCCAGTTGGAAAGCAAAAGTTAAATAAAATAACATTTTGACCAAATGAACTTTTTCTTCAAATTGCCTTTTTTTTTCCCCTCAGAACTCCTTCAGGTTCTCTTTGCTCATGCAGGTAAATCTGTAGCTTATGGAGGGAGCCTTGCTCACAAGGTAGAGCTAAGCATAAGTTCCACTTTACCCAAACACAGAGTTCTTTGCTTCACATTCACTATATTCAGTAAAATTTCACTGACAACAACAACAAAGAAAACAAAACAGTGGCATGTGCTGCATGATCTCACTCCAAACAAATTTCTCACTGGAGTATTTGGCTGAAACAAGTTTCTTCGAATGCTTGATGAAATAATCATATGTTTCTAGTGCGCTGAGTGCAGCTTCGTTAAACGTTACCAAAATTTTTTTAAGCCTAGAAAAGACTATTAAAAAAACCACTAGATATATGCAAAGGAGACTGGAAAGGGGAGTTTAAGAATGCAAAGCCAAATTAGTATTAACTGCTTATATTAATGCATCAATATTTATGTCAAATGGCCTGAAGAAAGTATAGCTTATTTTGTTCAATAGTTCATATTATTTAAACCACTAGAGATGCTTTGTTTATTGTATTAAATTTTATTCATCTTTACTACAGTTTAATTAAGTTCTTCTAGCTATATAATGTTTTTTAAAACTCCTTTAATGCAGTTATTTTCAGTAAGATAGGTGACTACCTATCAAGGACCCAAAACCACAAATATAAAATTCAAAACTTATCAGAATGAATTTTACTCATATCCCCACAGCATTGAAATATTAAGTTTCTAATGTTGTTTTTTCTTACTATCTAAACACTCAAGTACAAATAATGAGAAAGATCTGCTCACATATGTAATCAGAACACCTTCCTGGTAGCTTGGTGCGATTAAAAAAAAAAAAAGAAAAAGAAAAAAAAAAGTGTCTCTAAAGGCTTTGCCCAGCAGTGAAATCTGCAGAAAAACATGGAAATTACCTGTGCCCAGAAATTATCTGTGTCATTTTTTGAAGCCTGTTGCTTTAAAAACAGCAGGCTAACAGAGCCCCCACACCCTCCCTGAGAAAAGCACAGTACAGGTAAATCACCTTCTGCTCCCAGAGGCCTCTATTCTCATGCATCAGGATTCTTAATTCCCTCCTTACAGCGATAGAGTAACTTTAACTAGAATTCTGGCAGGACTTTAGAAGGTCATCAGCCTCAAACTATTTCTTGTTGACTACAGATGCATTGCTCAAAGAAAAGTAACACATTCTCCACTGCGATCACAGTCCCTTCTAAGGAAACGATTGAGAACATGATGGAATCCTAAAATATTTAACAAGGATGTATTTTAGAAGCTACTGCTGACAACTTTACTATTTCTGTGAGTATGTTTTACAGCATGACTTTCTTCCAATTTTGAAATATTACTACCTTATTCGGGAATACCAAGATCAAAATCTTACAGGGGAGAAAAGCTCATAAATTGTACAGAATGGAATGTAGGTAAATACTGAATATTCTTTCATTACCTGTTATGATATGATCTTTAATTTACAGCATGATGACAGACTAAGATAAAGTAAAAGCTTCAATGTTCTGAAGAACATCAGCACAAGCTAGTGCAACACCAGAGAAAAAGCACCCAAAAGCCTCTGCTTTCAGGATAATGGCGGTGCAGAGAAATTTACTCCTACCAACCCAGTGGAAGTAAAGCACCTGTTAAGCCAGCATTCACTGAGTGACATCAATATTCAAAAAACCTCCAAAACTTTGCATATTCAAAAAAGAAGTTCCATCTCTGTATTACTACATTTTTCACCCTCTAATTTGATCTTTATATATAAAGTTGAACAAGTCATCTCATGTTTCTGCACATATATACACAGTGTCCCTCAAAACTATCAACATACTCAAGGACACTGGCAGTGGCCATATAAAATAAAGAAAATGAGTATGTACGTGAAACCAGACAGCTATTTGAAATGTCTTTGAATTGAATTTATTATGTCCAATTCTTACATCTTGTTCACGTTCATTAATAATGGGGTCTAGAAAATCCTAATTTCATAGAAGCCAGTAATGGAAAAAACCCTACTATTTAATCTATCATAGAATCATAGAATGTTTTGGGTTGGAAGGGACCCCTAGAGGTCATCTAGTCCAACCCCCCTGCAGTGAGCAGGGACACCACTAACTAGATCAGGTTGCTCAGAGCCCCATCCAACCTGGCCTATACCTTAGGACACCTCCAGAGTAGGGACTTACTCTTTCCTCTGTCAACGTACTGGGGTCCATTTCCTTTCAGTACTATGTAAGAATATAAATATTTACTAAAAATAGTTCAGCATGAGGATGAGTCAAAACATCATGTCCTTGGAGGCTAATTAAAAGTGGAGTCATTCTGATCAAGTGTTGTAATAACCATCTAATAATCAAAACAAATAGAATTACACCTTGAGTAAGCACTATTTAATGCAAGCACAGGTGAATCATACCCTGAGTTTTAAAAGGTCCCATTGTGTGCATAAATAATTTCACTACTTACAATGGGTTACACATGATAATGAGGTTTGAAGTACCAGTTCTCACTTTTGGAAGTTAAAATGTGTGTGGGACATGAACTTAATGAAATTTTGCTGAAGAACCCGCTCATCACCAGTCATATGCTATATATTATAAACTGAAAAAACTGGCAGAAGTAGGTACTGCTCCATTTGGTAAGTCAAACCAAGCAAAGGCCAGTTTGGGGGAGAAATTTTTCTGACCTTGGCTTACACACAGGGTAGTGAGGCTGGTATTTTGTGTGTAAGTTTAGTGAATAAACATGCCAGCAGAATTATTCCAAATCATAAACTTCTGCAGTTAATATCACATGCCCCCTAAAGAGTGGTTAGAACCTGTCTATTGGAGGCAAAGAGTGACTGAAACTGGACACTTCCTTTAAGGGATCAACTTTTTTAACTGCCAGATTAACCTGAATCATAAGACCAAACAATAATTTCTGGGAACCACAAGGGCAGATACAGAATAATATTAAACAAGTTGCTCTGCATTTTACTCCTGCACAAGCCTGGAAAGCAAATGTGGTTTTTTTGTTTGTGTTTTTTTTTTTTTTTTTTAAACTCAGTGCAACAGATCTGCTATTTAATGAATAACATTTCTATTTCCAAGTGAATTTTTAGAAAAATATGTGGAATTTGGAGTGCTTCAATTTCAGGCACTTAAAGTCAGCCATCTTAAAAGATACTGTTCTTTGCAGGAACACTGCTCATAGTATTTAATGAACAAATCACCAATACCTTAAGAAACACATTCCTACAGAAAAATGTAATTTGAGAATTCTGCATTAAGACTTCTTAGTGAGTACACACAACCTAGCCACAACCAACCGTCCAACAGACCAGCATGTTGTCAACAAGCTCCTCTATCACAACTGCCATGCTGAGGAAAACACATAATTAAAGTCTCCCCCACATTTCCAAGAGGGAATCAAATTTTTCATTCCTCAATATACATAATCAATTTTTTTTTAATATGTTGCTTCAAATGAATCAACATTTCCTTATTCAAAAAGAAGTCAGAGACACGGGGTATTTACATGGGGCTCAACAGATATATAACTATTTTCTTGGACATTTTCTGATATTCACAATACTTCAAACAAAAAAAAATAAGCAAAAGAAAAAGGTCTGCAGAATAACTGAAAAAGATAAGATTGTCAAAAATTTTGAATGTTGTAAATAATTTGTTTTTAAAAGTACTAAACAAGTAAGCAAGTTTAAAAACTTGTTCACAATAGTATCCATACTACAAAAGATTTTTTTAAATCATTAATGCAGATGAAAAAACTGTCAGGATCAGATTACGCTGTTGTGAACTCTGTCAGAAACAGTTAATGTTGTTTCTCCAGATCATAATTTCTTCCTTATTTATGTCAGAGAAGTTTTCAGCAACACCAATTTAAATGAAGATTCAGAATAAATAGGAGAAGAATAGAAGGTTGTACAACTGGCTAGTCATTGACTAAGGTTGTGAGCTGTGTGCTCATTAGCTTCAAAGCAGCTATGATTTATTACAATAAAGCTTGGCACCACTATAACAGAGTATTTAGAATAAAACTAGCTGAACTGCATTCTCATGCCAATGAGGACAAAAGTACACTCTGAGTACTCATTTACATTTGAATACTTATTCTAATACTTAAGTAAATTCCTATAGAAGCTATTTTATTAAATAAAAGTTTTAGTAATTCTAATCATCAGAATTTGTTATTCTATCTGTATGTAATTTATGGTACAGGTCATAAAATAAATCATGATAAAACCTGTGACAATGTTCCTCTACCAGCTTAACCTGACAGATATTGCAGGTAAGATAGTTAATATTTAAACTTCTCCTCTAGCAAGAATAGTCATACTCTTGGCTTCGGCTGTTTTTGTGCAAGGAAAAAAGCCAGAGATACAGTACTAGAAATAGCCAATCCAGGTGCAGAATTTTGTTGGTTCAACTATTGCAAAGATACCTATACTGCTGCCTACAAAATAAAGTGTTGAGCAATTAAGTGAGGTTACATGAACACCCTTGAGCACTGAAATTAAAAGCTAGGTTTTTGCTTGCAAAAATCTCAGTTAATTTGGTTAACACAATGCTTGAGAGAGATGGGTGTTGCCTTCTGCTGACCATTTCTTCTCTGAATTTAAATTAATACAGTAACAGTAAATAAACATAGGTATCCTTAACTGTAACTTAACAAAATATTCTGAAACAATAAAAAGTAAATTAAAAAATTGCAATTGCATATAGATTATATTATTACTAAATTAGTAAGGACTCTATTAAAATATGCCTATCTCACAGTTAGACACAATCCATATATTTACCTTTTCTACAGAATTCTTCTTTACTTTAAAAAGTTTAATGATTTGTTCAGATGTTCTACTCATTTGACTACAATCCAAACATTTTATACAAGTGAAAGTGTAAAAGTAGCTTTGAAAAACTAAGGAAAAGTAAGAAGATCAATTCAAAGACCTCCTAGTCTGGGCTGGATCAAAAAAAGAACAATGAGATTTTACATGATAAAAGTAATTCTGCTGCTAGAAGGGACAGTCACAGCTGACTACTGCTAGAAAACAAAATACGTTACCTATTTCTGGCAAAGATGATTTAAAAGTTCTTAAGCAAATTACTAAACATAATGTCACTTCAAGAGCAGAGTCATCTGTAACAAAGTAACATTTAGAAATTGCATCTAAAGCAACTCCCATTACAGAATTGATAGAGGCCTACTTCCTAGATTAGTACCTTCACAAAGGAAGTTTTCTTTATATGGAGCTCTGATTACAAGATTGCAGAAAAGCTAACAAGTTCCCAGGGCATGTGACTTTGGCATTCATTGTCTTTTACTCTGTCACAAGGAAAACTTCTACAGAGTAAATACTGAAGGAGAAATGCAAAGTAATTCAGACCAGAGTATATTTAAACTGTCTTTGATTTACAATATCAGTAGATAAACAACTTTTTAAAAAGTCTTAGAGATTTATGTTTAAAAGACCTAGGTGATGTTCCTGCAGTTTCTTAGCTATCCATCTGAAAACATACAGAAATAGTAAGCTGAAAGTGTTCCATAATGAGGCTTTTCAAGTACATGTAGAAACCGGAAAAAGATTAAAAAATGTGCATATATTATGAATAATCTTTCTTCTGGGTTAGCAATCTATCATCTTCTTTCTCTCAGATTAGCTATTATTAATAGTTGGCACTTGTATTGCACTTCCCTTATCAGAAGCTTAGGTAATGCCTTAAACGCTGTAAGGTCCTATATGGAATTATTGTTTCTGTTTAAGATATAAAAGCGGTTTCTCCCCTAACTATGTGCTTGGAATAGAATTCAAAAATTTATAATTTCAGACATGAATACAGCCAACACGCTCACGCTTTATATTCCTCCAGTACATCTTAAAAGAATCCAATCCAAGATGTTACATAATGAAAAGTTATTGCAAAAGGAATGACAATTTCAAACATTTTTGTGACCTGCACAGCCAGCAACTTTCCCAGAAAGGCCTTAGGTGGTCACTTGTGCCACTACATATTTTTATTGACCAAAAACCATGAAAGTTTTCCTGCAAAATCAAGTCTTTGCCAATGCACCAGATCAGTTTAGCTTTCTGTGTAAAATATTCTTTCAATTTACACTAGTCTATGATTAAACCAGGATTATATAATTGAGCTCCTGGTAACTGGCTTGCAAAACCATCCACAAAATACACCAGTAAAAATAGTACATTCCATTGAGAGCAATCTAAAGTGCTCCAACAGCTGCTATCTTTTAACTGCTCAAATTTCCCATAGAAATGCTTATGTGCTGTGTAGAAATGCAACCATTTCTTTACTACTGTTTGGGGGGTTTTTTTGTTTGTTTTGGTTTGGGTTTTTTTAAATCACAGGGAGAAGTTAAAAGGAAAAAATCAGCCATAATTCTTCATGCTTTGGATGTCTGTATCAGAATTAAAAGTAGCATTAGGTGACCAGATAGACCTAACCAAGATCAGAAAATAGAAATAGATCCATTGTTTTTCAAGTTGCAATTGTGAATTGTCCGGTTTTTTGGTTTTTTTTCAATTTATAGATATACATAAGAAAAAAGTAATGAGATTTGGAAAAATATAAAATTGTAACATGCTCATATACAAGGTTAGTGTCTTAAAGAAAGGAAATCAGTTTTTGAGGGGTTTTGTGATCTTACACGAGGTGCAGTTCACCTCCTTAGAAAGTTAGCCTGGCCAAAAAGTTAAAAAAAAGAAGAAATTGGCATTCAGGGAAAAAGTGTTCTGCCAGTGAATCTCCATGCCAGCCTGGTACAACATGCTTTCTATTCTGATCAATCTTACTTTTAAGAATGTGATTTTTCTAACAGTATGAAACTTTACAGGTCGACTCTGTACCTACTACTCAAATCCACTATTTCCCATCTCCTGAGAAGATACAGCATGTGAGAACACATAAACTATGTCCACTTTAAGATGACTATCTTTGTACACAACCAGCCAAAATTGTATGGATCATGTAACTTGAACAGATGTTAAAGGTGATCCATTCCTTCTTCTGATACAGAAATTCCAATAGCAGTCTTCCAAATATAGGTCTCCAGTACTTTAAGTCATTTTGGAATATATTAAAAAAAAAAAAAATCAAACTAGACCTACAGGTGTAACTAGGCCTAGCATATGTATCTGGGAATAGTCACAGTATTGTTTATAATCTAACTTTATTGATCTGTACCTTTGCTCCAGTTGAACAGAAGAATGACTTGATTTGTTTTTCATGAAAAAATTAAATAGGCATTTAAAAGACACCTAAAGAAAATGCTGCTGATTCACTGCATTCTTTAAAAATACGAAACATTAATCTAGCTAGTTTAAAAAAAATATATGCTGTCTCTTACACAGTTCTTCAGCAGTATGAAGCACAGTCAATGTGTGTACTTACTAGCTTTCCAACAGCCTTAAAACTTTTCCTTATTTTCCCCCCCCCCCCCCCAGTTATTCCAGTATCAGGTAAATATTCTATGGATGTGAATAACATCCCTGGTAAGACCAAAAAAGACAAAAATGTGTGAAGTTCCCTTCCTTAGGGAACTAACCTTGTATATGAGCATTATATCTTAGAATTTTATTCAAGCTGTGCAATTTTTCCAGTATCAGTTATTCCAAGACTCATTCATCAGTCTGCAGTCACGCATGTACACACACATATGTATGTATACATACACATATTTCCTCTACTTTCTTCTTGCATACTTTCAGAATTTCCCCATTTCTATGCTCTTGTTTAATTTCGTGCAGCAAGAAGGGTTTTTTTGAGTGATCAATTTTGCCATTATGCTTGCCAGATAAGGCACTATTTTTGAAAATTAACTTGGGAAGCATTCTCTTCCAAAGCTGATATATTCCTCTTCTACTCTGTGAGACTGAAGCAAAACTGAGCTCAAAGAACCACTCCTAATTCAAGGAGTAGCTGGATAAGGAACAAGGCTAGATATACTACTTCCTTGGAGAAGAAAATCCTCTAACTTCATTCCTTTTGTAAGTGAGAAATTTTACACACACAGCGTAAGGGCTGCACTCTGTACAATGCATTTAATAAGGACACAAACACACAGTTTATCTTGCAAATAATCATGAGGGCAGTCAACAGATGAGAGGGCAATACTGTTTCATTTTGGTTTTAGTTCTTCCGCCCCATGTGCACCACCAAGCTTGTGAGCACATTAAGAAAAAACAGAAGTAAACAACAGAATCTGATAAATAAAATGTAACTGCACATAAGAACTGTGGTTTATTTCATATCTTAACTTCTTGTACTTTAAGTTTTGTCAGAGAACATCTGAAAATTAATCCCATGTGAGCAGCAGACACTGAAATTGCCTTTTCCTGTCATTTTATGTGCATTTCAGTTCCTTTTTAAAATGAACAGACAATCTGTTTAGTTTATTATCATCACATTAAACAATTATGACTGTTCCAAATTTTAATTTAGAAAACTACAGCAGCAACACCGGGAAGCTATAGAGTTGCTCAAGAATAATGCTGCTGCTTTGAAATTAACTCTATAGTCAAGTAAAGAATCTGAGATCATCTAAGACTAAACTGAGTGTTGTATTAATCTCAGGATTTCTCTAAAGGAAAAAATTCAGGGTTATTGCCTTAAAACTACCATGACAGATACCTGCACCACCTGTTAGGCGTCAGCTATGCACATATTTCCTTCCTACTCTAAAGTCTATATTGAAAGTGAGAACAGGTAGGGTGGATATATAAGGTGGCACTACATTAGCAGTTTGTTCCCAGTTATATTTAAATGGATTAGTTAACTAGAAAGGAGTTTTATCATTGCATTTGCACTGCAGTGGTTGAAAATCTCTCCCTCAGAGATAGCTCTAATAGCCTGCATTATGCCACGAGGGTATGCGTGCAAATCTGAGGCAACAGGACACAGGAAGAGAACAACTGATGGCATTATCTTGTGCAAGCTACACATACTGAGAGTCATTCCCTATTCATACGGAGACACTCCTATATTACCATAGCATCAGTGTGTCAGTACAAGGCACCAGTCTTTTTTTCCCTGTAGTTAACGGTCCCCAAAAGTACTGACCCAAGAAAATTTTCAGTATTATAGTTTGCAAAGTCCCACAGCACACCTTGGAGCAACAGTTATGATCTTACTGGATTGGTTCTAAACTTTTCTTTGCAGCTCACATACATACATTGTATTTTTGATGTATAACTAAGTCAGAGATGTATATAACCTACATGTTATAGGATGTTAGATGTTTGTAAACCCAGTATTTTCTACAAGTATCTGTAAGTTGTGTGCTCCTCAAAGCGTGCATGCCCCTCATCAGTCCCAAACTGTTTCTGATAAATGAGAGTTTGGGGAATGCACCTACTGCCACAATGATTTACACAACTTCTTCATAACCACCTCTTTAGAGGGACATCTCAGAAGCTGTACAGGTTTGCAACCAAAAAATTAATCTTTTAATTACCCTTATGATTGCAATCCATTCTCACGTACCAACTTTTCAGAATTACTTTGAGCTCTGTCACATCACAGAGACAAACTGTAGCCCTGTAAATACAGTATTGCTGATGATAGGGCACAGGCTCTGTATTCAGTGTGCTGGGTGTCAGGACCAAGGCTCATCAGGCAGACTTTGTATGAACTTCTCTCAACCACCTGAAGCTTTCTTTTCACTCGGTTCAGCTGTAACAGCAATTCTTTCTAATGGCCAGGTAGCTATGCCCGATTTGTTTTACTTTTGCTTATTTTCATATAGCATAACCATAGCTGTATATAGACAGCAGCAAAAAGTAGTTATCTTGTGTGAGATGAAACATGATTAGTGTGGAGGAATACAGGCATGGTATGACAGCAGAGGCCTTGAAAAGTGGAAAGACGGGATGAGAGCGCAAGTATAGGCTGACAGCAGAGGCTACAAACAAATCACCAGTGGTATTTTGAAGAAATGCAGACTTGGAGTGGGGCAAACCAATTTGGGGGTAACAAAGAAGTACATAACCTGTGTAAAACACACCATATATACTAAATTTTGACATAACTTGCAGACCACTGAGGAAGAGCAAGATATAAAAGAATAAACAAACATATAAAAATGACCCCTAAGCAGATCCTACAATGAGAGAGAAGAAACCATCAAATAGCCCCCAGGTCACACGTGCAACACCATATAAGCTTTAATTCTGCAGTAAGAGGAGAGAACTGCCCCTGCATTGCCAGTCAGCAAAAGCTTCAGGAGTATAAACGTAAAGGCAGGTGCCTAAAGGCAAACTTCCACACTAGGTCAGTATCTGTGTTTCAAATGTAATAAAATATTTACCTAGCACAGAGGGGCAGGAAGAGTGATCAATAAGATCCAATTATACAACGTATTTAAAAGATCCCTGGTAACACATTCCAACTTTGAGCACCATGCTTACACATCTAAGCAAAACTAAAACCACACTGTGTGAATATGTTCCTCCATTCCCCCAGCACTGCCGTAGCACACCAGCAAAATTAATAGCTCTCCATACAGGGGCAGGCTGGTGTGCTCAGATCAGCTTGTAGGATGACAAACATGTAATTTTGGTAGTGTTTTGAGAGGCTGTACTTTACTTCCTAATGAAAGGCATTCATATTAAGTTTAAAAACAAACTCTGTACCTAAGACATATTACTGACCAGAGTCTCCTGTGCTGTACACTAGAGCTGCTTTTGATCACCAAAACCACTCTTACAAGAAACTCTAATGCTACTATACCATTTAGAAGCAAGATCTGACAAGAAACAGATTATTACACAGTAATTTAAGGTCACATATGCCTCCTGTAATTACAAATTAGCATTTTAATTAAAATGAAGGATCTTGTCCTATTTTTTCCTAAACCTATTTTAATGAACTATCCTCAGACAACAAAGAAGCTCTTCTGGTTTGCTGTTGAACCACTTAAAAATTTGTTAGGCCAAAACAGACTCTAATGACAATTTCACATTGGGGGGGCGAGGGCAGAATTCAGTTTTTTATGCTTTTCATAAAAGATACATAGTATATTCATTTCTGATAGAGTATTACTAACAATGCGTTCACCGGTGCAGGAACACCGTTAGGTGCCTTTTCCTCCAGAAGCATCAACAAAATGTGGCCAGGAAAGTACATTTTTGCTGTATGATTTGCTACAGCCAGAGCTTTGCTGCATCAGCAGAATGTCACTAAATCAAAACAGTAACAGCAACTGTTGGTCACATACTCTTTCCCTGCTGTGTCTGGCGACACAAGGAGCTGTATTCAGATCACCTACATTATACCTCATTTTCTTACCTGTTATCCTTAGTAGCTCCCTCTGAGGCCATCTAAGCCCTCATAATCACTCCTCAGCAATACCCAACACTGTCAGCTTTGGCATGATACAATCTTTCTGACCACAGACCTCTATTTCCAAGACCCCAGTTATAGAAGATAAGCTACATAGATGAGAATATTATCCCATTGATCAAAGAAGTTCACCAGAAGTGTGCCTGACACCTTTTATATTTTACAATCAGACTGGAGTACTAGCAGCATTCTCACATCTCCGAGAGCATAGAAAATCAACGCACAAATACATGTAAGAATATAAAAAACAGTACTGTTTGTAGTTATCAGACACATCAATGATGGTGGTGGAGGCAAACACAACTTGCAAACATGTTAGAAACAGAGAAGCTTTACCCTGCTCTTTGCTAAGTATACAGCAGCCCATAATACCATTACTGACCTCAACCTCTGACAATGTCAACAGAGAGCAGATGTTCTATTACCAGCAAAGCACACTGTTCCTTAAGATAATGGCAGCTTGACACAACACGCTCTAAGTCACATCCACACTTTTCACATGTAAGTATGTAGACTGTTTTTTGTCAGTTTACCTTACAAAATATTAAAATAGAAAAGCAGCTCCTAACTGAAAACTGTACATATTTAATAATGTAGAAATCAAGAAAAATAATTAAACTTCCAAGAGTACACTTGAGCTCATCTTATTGCACGTATGCACCACAAGAGAACTTCTCACTACAGGACAAGCTAAATGCAATAATTAAATCATCTGTTCACATTGGTACCTGAAAAAAGCACTAATTCTTTTTTCAGATACCATGTTTGTTCCCCCCCCAAGCCAGGACTAAAATCATATATAATTCTAGAATTGCAGAATTCTAATCAATATCAGTACAACTAAAAGAAGAATGTGGCAGCTTGTCTCCTCATGCCTTGTATAACATTAAAGGTACCATTTGTGCGCTTAAAAAATTGATAATAATGTCTCATTACCAAATGTTGCATGCTTACATATGTATTAAAGCTTCTACACTGCAAATGCATTAAAGCATAAAAAAGACATTAATTCTGAATTACCTGAACTAGTACAATTAACAACTTAGCCATGTGCTAATGTAAGTGCCATTTATCCGCAAAACAGAAGTGGTCCACAGAGGGCAAAACCAAAACAAAAAAACCCATGTTTCCATTCCCAAAATTTCAGTTCTTTTTCTTCACTGATACTGAAACTGCATCCCTCCACAAATGAAGGGAGCCTTACAGCATTTAAATGCTGCTGTAAACTGACTGAAAGAAAAGACTATAGACTGTAATCCATCATTTGCAAGCCCCTCGCTCAAGCACTTCTGCCTGCCTTGGTCCAATTCTTGCTGCTGTGTTATCATCGAAAGCTCTCAACCTCTGTCACCTTCTGCACTTTCGATACAAGGAGGGAGATTCTGGACGCAGAATCCCTCCCAGAGGGGAAATCTTGTCAATTACAGATTATGTGTCAAACTCAAAAATGAAACTGGGCAAGCATCTTCTGGATCCAGCTGTAGCGAAAAGAACCACCCCATTCAGACTATTCTTAGCTGCTCATCACTGCTTAGTTTGGAAGAAAAAGTGAGGCTTATTGTTTAAACTGTTTTAGTTAACTCTGAAATGTTAGAGAGCAACCACAGCAACAGTATGTCCGGCAGATAGGAGACAATAGTTTCCTCTGGCAGAGAGAAAGAGACAGGAGCTAATAATCAATCTGGATTTTAATACATGCCAATATATTTTTAAAAATACTCATAACATATATATATATATATAATTGAACTTGACTCCAAACTTGAACATCAGTCTTAACGCAGTATTTAACAGGTTTCTAAAACCTGTCCATATGAGTTTATATAAAATACCTTTATCCTACCTTTGTCAATGTATTCTATCTTTCAGTCTAAAGGTCATGTTAAATTTTAAAAGTGCACAGACTTAAGAAAAAAGCAAGGCTTTTCATAAGACAGGTCTTCTGAATATGCAATCATAAACACTTTATATAATCTTCGTATCTATAATATCCATGACACAAGTAAGTCCTATCTAACCTTTCTGACAGTTCTGAATGTTTTGGAAATGCTTATAATTTTCTAAAATTTAATAGGTTTTTTCCCCTCTCTCTTTCCCTCCTTCCTTCTCAGCCCCACAAAAATAATTGAATCAATATATGGTCATTTAGCTTGCCAATATCAAAATTGGAAGCCAGGAATAACTAGTCTATACTACTGAGCAAAGTCTCTTTCCACTTCTCTGGTTTCTCATTTCTTCATTTTTATAACACAGTCTAAAAAGCTAGATTTCTCTACAAAGATTTTGTACTTTTTTCATAATTTACCTTTCAAATATATTACACTAGAAGAATCAGCATGTAATAATCAGATTTGTATAGTCTTAACACAAACCATAAGCAAACTTTAGCCTTCTTCCAGCTTGAAAAGTAGCTTGACACAAATGTAAAGAAACCTGTTCCTCAGAAAACATTTTTCGAGTTTGCTTTTTCTGAAAAGCACCTAAGCTCTTCATTTTATTGGAAAACACTAGCAGGTATTCCAGCAGGTAAAAAGAATAAAGCTGGCATCCAAGACAACAAAACATCATTCATCTATATAAGTCTTATTAAACTGAGAAAGTCCTGTTAAACCCATCAATTCTGCTTAGGTAAACCAGACTTCAAAGGATATTTTGATGGTAACAATTGCTTATCAGCTACTGATAAAATAAAGGACACCAAGATATACAATTCTTACATTCAACAGCACTATATCCCATTATAAAAAGATACCCTGTTTCAGCTTTTAGATACATGCAGAAAAACATTACAACTGTGAAACTCTTCAGATGCATTCCTGTATCATCCATGCATGGAAGCTTTAATGGTATAGAATATCCATTTACTCTCCTGAAGGGTTATGACCCTGTCATTAAAGTAACTAACTTCACATCAGCAAATGAGGTCAGAAGACTTACTGCATTGTCATCGTAAAAGCTTAACAGCTCTAATGCTATATTTATACAAAATAATCCAACTCCCATGCTAGCACATATGAACATTTTCAATTGAATTACAATGATTTATAATGCCAATAACACCAAAGACTTAGTTTAGACAAATGGAAAATATTTTTGTATGTGTACACCTCAAAAATAAATTCCTAGTTTACGTAACTAAAAAATGGAAACAATCCAGTTCTTTTAACTTTTAAGAAAACAACCTTTTGCCATGTCAAATTAACATAGTTACTTCCCACTACATGCCATTTTCCTGGTTAATACTTAAATGCCAACAATATTAAGGCCTCTGCTGTGGCTTTCAACACTACTCATTCTAAACACTTTCTCAATTCAACAGCATCATAAACTGCGACATTGCCCAGTATCTGAACAAAATATTCAAGTGTATCAAATACTTTCAAACAAGAATATTAAACACAATTCTCACCAAATATCCTGGCACAAAATTAGTTTTAGTATGAAAGTTACATCTGAAGTAATACATTCAGTTTGTTCTGAATTCACTCCCAAATAACTGCCTTAGACTCGCCTCTACTCTCACCCCTGATTTCCTTATCATCCCCTTTACAGGCTCTGATCTCTGTTCTGAAAGGAAACCTAATGCGGAGCATTTTTAACTATAATACATGTCCTTGAGCTTCTGTATGTTAGATTCCCTGGCTGTATGGGTAGATGAAGGCACCTAAAGTTCTGCTGCTGGTCCTTCGTAATGCCAGCCTCCAAACTGTCAGAAGTGTTAGCCTCTCTCCAAAGCCATATGAATGGGCTCCCGTTCTTAAATCATTGTTCCATTTGCAAGAGACCTGACAAATTCAGTCAAGCAATCACTACTAGTTTCAAGCTCTAAGAGAGGGGTACCATAATTAGTATAAGTCATACAAGCTAGGAAGAAAAGCAAGTATCAGACAATCCACCAAGTGTCAGATAGTTAGGAAATGCTGGTGAGCCGTATCAAGGATTTTCCTTCAGCATAATGTGAAACAAGGAAATGCTAAACATCTTCTACGTATGTAGTAGTAGAAGGCGTATTTTTCCTTACATGTGCTCTACACAGCTCAAACAGTCACGCTACTTTGAATGAAAGACATTTTCAGAGCTCATGCCCAAGCAAACTCCAAAAAGCCAGTCCAATACCCACCAGGTAAGACATGGCAATTTCAGGTCAAAAAGCACAAAAGAAAAAAAGAAGCGGAAATAGAAAGGAAGAGGGTAAGAAAAATCAGGGAATAAGAAGACAAAAGAAAGATTCATAAACAAGGGATTAGATAAGAGAACTGCATCATCAGGGATAAACTCAAGTATTTGTTCATTTAATACCTTTTAAATGGAGTCCAGTGTTAAATAAGCAATACAGGAAAGTACATAACTTACAACTTCAAGTTACTAATTTTTAATTATCATCTTGAGACAGATTAGAATCTCTTAAATTACACTGTTAACAGTTACTGAAATAAATATGCTCACTGAAATCAATAGGATAAGTCAGCTAAATGCTTGTACATTCATAACCAGGCCTTTGTTCAATAGGCAATAAACTATTTAACAGCCTGGAAAGCTAGAACAGATCATGTATTCAGGCAACAAGAAAAATTTCCTAAGATTTTGGCTAACAGCATTCAAGTATATTGCCCAAGTCTCAATGATGGATAGGAAGTAAATTGACAAGTTCACTCTCCTAAATTTTACTGTTTACCCCAGACATTGAGGAAACTAAGTGGGAAGCTGAAGTTTAAAGCATAAGAAAAGTGAACCAAATGTTTCAGTGTGCATCAACTGCACTGAACAAAAGTGATTTTTCAGAGTTCCTATTTTCCTTTTTTTTTTTTTTTGCCATGTTAGGTGTTCATTCTTGCTATTCTCAACATTTAATTCTTTTTTTTCTTGAAACTTCATAATGAATAACCTACTCCAAAAAAAGGACATCATAAGTGACAAAATCTCAACAGAAAAAAATTCTCAGAAGACTACTTAGGTTCCACCAAAATGCATACTCTTTGAAAAATCAGAACAGATACTATGAATAAAGTCTGAGATTTTCAAGACACATTAAAGTGTGTTTAATATTAATTGTATTTCAAATATGTCAAAGCCTTCTGTTCAAAGCAGAAAAAAAATCAGTGCTACAATAAAGTTCATTCACCATGCACAGTTGTCTATAATATCCAAAACTTCTCCATATGGTTTCTGTTCTTGGAATGTTTGGGGGTTCTTCTCCCCTTCTGAAATGAGGCCTATAACTGCCTTACATATGCAAGTTTATTGGTAGTAAAAGAGAAATGGTAAATAGAATAATTATAAAGTAAGTATGGTGTGAGACTGCCATTTTGAAAAACGATAGACATGGCTAAGTAGAACTGGCACTGAGGACCACAACTCATGCATGTTCACGTTACACAGCACAGTTTGACATCCGAAATCTAAGGAATTACATGATCTCGAAATCCTCCTACAAATTCCAAAAGCAAATTCAACAGCATAATCAGAAAGCAACCACACCTCAATTCTGGCAACATTCTGAATAAAAGACAGATAAAATGATACAGCATCGTTCCCTTGCATTGTCTCTGCTGTCAAAGTATCCACACTCCAATATCCTTCTGTCCCTTCCTCCACCATAACTGCAGGCTCAGGTATTGAAAACCACTGAAAAACTTGTAGATCATTGACACTTCAACTGTTTATGGACCACATTCTCATCACAGCTAGATATCTGAACTCAGCTTGCAAATTGAAGATTATACTGCTAAGACATAGACAAATATTTCAGTATGCATCTCACTAGTGACTTTTTAAATCCTCAATCACATAATTCATTTTAGAATAAAGACTAAGATACAAAAGCACTTGCTTTATGAAATTCCAGCCATGAGCTCCCTTTTGCTAGCTGCTAAACCTTGTGTTAAATGAAACAATTGCCTTATTCTTCTATGCTATCACTGTTTAAAATATGAAAAATAAATTATAATTTCAGCATATCACAGCACATTTTTGCCTAAAAATATTCCATAAAACAACTGATGAAGCAAGCAAACTCTGTAATACTAATGTTGATTAAATGTGATATTTACCCAAAGAGAGTATTTACCCAAAGAGAGAATCACAGATTACGCATAAGCATCTTGACTTTGTATGACCTGGCATTTAATAGGTTTTGACACTGCAAAACAGACATCTGGCTATAGCAACTTGACATTTCTTTACAAGCTACCCAGAAAATCTTCATGTCGGCCAAAGTTTTGACACAAACCAAAAATTTTAAAAGTGTCCTTTTAATAAGCAAAAAGCTTCTAGACTATAATTTCAAATAACTGAATTTCATATTCACTGCATTTCTTACTGCATATGACCTTGATGCAAAGTGTCCAGTAAGGACTTGCTGTTTCTTCCCTCCTCCACCCCCAAAATACTGGATTAATGCCCAGAGTCTGAGTTGTAAGCTCACTGTGTAAGATGCTGTTTGCAAGGAATGCTGATTAGGGATAAAATGACATTATGATAGCTGAAAATAATGCTAAAAAACTGCAGGCTTATTCTGCTAGAGGTAGTCAGCAGATTTGTAACATAACGTTAATACTAACAAGACACAAAATCTTCTACATTTTCATGGAAGGATAGACAACAAAGCAGAATTTTTCCTCACCATGAAAGAGCCTTCCCTTTAATGATTTTTGAAGTATTTATCAGCAATTAAAGCAACCCAGAGCATTCCTCTTCCAGCTGTTGTCTATCTGAAGATAAAAATGAAAGTTACAGCTGACTGATGAGCTAAATGAAATGGGTCTTCTCATGAGCAAAGAACTTCTACAGACATCAGCCTTCAGCACAGAATAACTTCCTACTTTTAAAAAAATTGCAAGTTTCACTATCTAAAAATTATTGTAACAACTCAAAAAGATGCACTGACCTGCATTTGGGGGAGTGACAGAAGACAAAACCACAAAATACAAATGTAAAAGTACTATAACACACACTAATTTATAAAGACTGGAAAATGATGTATGTGTTCCAGAACGTATTTCCCATATTTTCACAGTTGCTGGTCAATGAGATACCGTCATTAATAGTACATTCTACTGCATAAGTCACATTAGTTATTTTGCAAAATTTTTATTGTTCTCAGGAACTACATCATTGCTGTAGACTGCCAGCACAAATGTAGCAAGCAGTGGCTGGAGTTCCCTTAGGCCCCATTTAGCACCTGAGCCCACCTTTGTCTCATTCCCACATCATGAGGACAGAAGACAGCGCTGATGGAGGAAAACACCACACTATCAGGCTCCTGTTTCCTCATCCCACTGGAAGTGCATGCCTGTAGCCAGTGTGGCAGGATGGGAAGACAGTGACCAGCTGCTCCCCAGTGCCCTATGGGCAGGTCAGCCTGGGGGCTTTCCCAGATAGCATGCAGCAAGGGCAACTGAAATCCATAGGCATCCTGCACAGAAACTTTCTTTTAAACTGTGGCATGCCAATATTAAGTTCCTAAAGTCCTGTACCCACGTAGCGTGGGTACATCAGACAGGCCCAGTTAGCTCATTGATTCCTGTCTAGCCTCCTAAAAGATGTAAAATTACAGACAAAGGCCCAAAGCTCAACTGAGATGAATAATCTATGAGATTCCTCACTGAGTCTGCTGAGCTTAGACAAGAACGTAGTTGCTTGTGAGAAGGCTCCTTACCTAGTAATCTGTACCACTTAGAGACAAAGTCTCCTTTAAGAACTCATAAAAGCTATTATCAGTGATCCAAAAGCATCTTAATGGAAAAAGGAATTTCTGTAGTATGGCTTCATCATTACTGTACTGATTACTACATACTTCAGTTTAGCAGTAGCTGCTAAAGAGAGAGCTCTTTTCAAGAAGTAGAACAATCTCACAATTAAAATTTGAATTACATTCAACAATCAAGGCACAGGAAAGAAATGTGGGGTGTGTGTGTGTGTGTGTGTGTGTGTGTGAAGAAATACATTCTGATTATTCTACCAGCAGTTTTACCAGCCAAAAAAAGAAATTAGGACAACAAGTGACCATTTCTAGTGGTCTAGTTGTGTTAAAAAAATTTCCACATATCAACTTCTCTATTTTCTCATACAGAGGAATCATTCTGGACTGATGTGGTATCATATGTATATTCTTAGAAACTTATAGTGTATGTGTATATTTATGTGCATGCATGCACACACACAGATACTCTACTGAAACAATATCAACTTCAGCAATAATTTCCTGAACAAAAGTGGCAGACTTCCAGTGCCGTAGTTCTGAAGATCTTATCCACTGAGGACTTTCTACACTGTACATTAAATTACAAGCCAGTGAGTATAAAATAAATGGATCCTGTTTTATCTGCAAGCAATGGGTGATGTTCCTGGTAAATAAGGAATTTAGAAGTGTTAGGAATTTCTTTAACATTCCTACAAAATAAAGGAAAGGGATTTTTCTAAGCTTCTTTACCTGGCTTCTCATCTTCATTTCTTACTTTCATACAGTATTAAGACTTATTGTTTCCCCTAAATTACAATGCAACAGCCCTATATAAGTGGAAAAGATTTACTTTATTCTGGAGAATTTCTGATTTGTTTTATGGTAGTTAAAAGTCAGAAACCTTTCATCATCTAGGCAATTTTTAATTTTTTTGTTTTTTTAAATGTGTTTCATTGATGAAACAATGGACAGAGGGAAAAAGTGGCAGAGAAAGAGAGGTGTAGGCATCTTTTTGCTGTGGAACAGCAGTAAGTATACAGGCATGAAGCCTGTACACCAACTGCCAAACAAAATCCCATGGTTTTAACTTTTTGAGTTTGGAAGACTTTGAAGTTAACGATTTTCAAGATGTGGTGTGTTCTCTGGGACGACTGTATCCCTTGCTTATTATTTATCTTCTCTGCCCTACTGTAGCTACCTTTCTCAATGAGATAATTAAAAGATTCTCCATAATGGACAGATAAATACACAGTCCATTCCTCCTTAATACCTAGTTTAATGAAGGCCAGGATAGCTGAAGGATAAAACCAACTGCTTGACAAGCTAGGAAAAGAAAAGTGAATACATACTATTCTATTCACACTAAGAGGTCAACACATCTTTTCATACATTGACTGGGCATTCATTTCTTAGAACCACTGCAATATTGAAGACAGACAACACCTGGTCTGTAGGCCAAAAGGACCTGATAATGAAGGCTGCTCCCCAGAAGCTTCCTCCTTCCTGAACAGTGCCTCTAGTAGCAAATTTAGCACCACAGTCAGGAAAAGTACGTTTGAACAGGATCCCAAAGCACTTCTAATGAATTTTTAGGAAGGTTCTATCGATCTGGACATCATACAGAAATTTTGGTCAACCTCACTGGAAAACAACAAAGTGATGGGATTGCCATCATCATCTCTTACAGGAATGGGAAAAAACAGGTTCATGAATCAGGGTTGGCATACTGTCCCCTTCAGGCCTTCAACAATTCTACAAAGATTCTTATTTTTAAGAAGCAAAGAGGGAGGGACAGATTTCTAAACAAAACAAATATAGTTTGGCACAATTTAATTCTAACTGAACTTCTGTTTTCTAACTACAGTGTCTCATTTTCTCCTAGATACTTCCATGCTGACTACTTGATTAATTAATTTACTATTCATCAGGTAATGAAGACAGTGGGCTGAAAACAGAACAGCTGATTTTTCTTTTAACAGCTGCTGCCTGTTGTTGACCAAATTCAGTCCAACTGCGTTCTCCTCCTCCTACTTCAGCTGGAATCACCAGCTTCTTTCATTGTCTTTCAAGACTAAGTATATGCTAAGGGCTTATTGTATACATATGTTAATTTGGTAATAGAAAATTGTTTTTAAGAAAACTACACAATGATCAGTAACATACGATACCAAATTAGACTAAAATCTTGGGACAAAAAATAAAGCAAGAAATAGTTGTTAAATTGTATCCACCACACATTTAAATTCACAAATATTTCAATATTCTGTAGCTTACCTTCATCACTACTGACTGCTTTTTTTACAAAAAACACCAGAGAATATGAACAAATTTATGGTGGCATGATAAAGAATATGCTTCTATTTGCTAATAAGTAAGCTAGGAAGATATTTCATAATACACAATATACTTCTACAAGAAATACTGCAAGCACGGTATACTCGGGAACAGTGTTCTGAGCCATCATTATATGTAGGTATATGTAGGTATTGTGGTATCACTACCAATAATGTGCAGAAACTATATTTAAGTATCTGGAGATAATCTGATTTAGCTGAAGCCATTACTAGAATTTGTCCAGGACCTACTGGTTTTACCTTCTACCAATAAAATTACTCAGAAGTGCTACAGTGAAATGATACAATTAAAATTAAAAACTTGTGACAGTGTGAAATCTGCTGAAAGGCATAGCTGACACAGCCCTCCATGATGTAGTAAGTTCCACATGCATATGCTGTTTACTTGTGGTGTAGGAAAAGCAGACATATGATCACAGCTGCTACTTTCTCAAAACACACTTCTCTTACTATCCCTTCCATTACACAAGAAATACTGCTACAATTCAGAATCTCAGAAACACAGGAAATCAGATGTTGGGGGATAGTTGCAGTACGCAAAAAGTAACTCTTAAATTGATGGGACAGCTGAGGAAAATCAGACCAATATTGGTATCAACTTTGCTGTTGGATTCTATTTGACATCTGACAAAGAAAATACTTTGACTACTTTTGAATTTCAAACTTTATGCTTGCCAAAATAAGCATTAGATTAATAACAGACAAGATACTATTAAGTGCTTTATTTCAACAGAAAATATTTTTATTCTTCCATAGATAGTATCTGTTACTGAAGAAACAGTATCTATCTATTACATGCAAAATGAGACCAGAAAACTTTCAAAAGGCAGGAAAAACAAAACCAGAATATTCTAGTAACCCAGATCACTCCTTGGTAAATACTGGGTCAGAATCAATCTGATACAACACTGAATTCTGACACACTACACATGACTGCATCTCAGATCATCTTTCCATCCAAATGTTTTCATGTCATGAACCGTTCTGGTTCAAAACATTATTTCTGAAGAATACCTCTGCAGCAACAGTCATTGCATTCTTAAATTTTACTTCCTTACAGGTGCAGAAAGAAAAAGCAAAAATATCAACTACAGTGACATAAAAGAATAAAACAGCTTATTAAAGGAGCAATGGAAAGTGTAACAAAAAAATTCCAGGCGAGTGGGAGATTGCTCCATAATGGATTTTTTTTTTTAATGGGGGAGATGTTAGAAGATTTGTTTCAGCTGAAACATCTTTAGAGAAAAAAAAAGAGAACAATTAATAAGAAAGCACAATGACCAGAGGATGTTCTCTCAAAACATTTAAAGAAAGGCATGAAACCACTGAGTTATTAACTGTGATATGTACTCATGTCTCATTTAAAACCATTAAACACAAAGACCTTACCTCTGCCTCACAAAGTTCTTGAGATGCAGACTACTGGATCCTGTACTATGCATTTATTTTGTTCCCTATACATCCCCTATTGGTCAGTATTAGAGTTACGATTGGGGGCTTGATGCTGTAACCCAGTACAGCTGTTAACATTTGCTGATCCTACATTAAGGAAAATCTTGCTAGAACACAGAGTTGTTTCTGGCATGACCAAGTTAATTTTGGGGCGCATCCAAACTGAAAGAAAAATCTTGACATTTAACTTCCAACTAATTATGATGCTTAAATTATTGATAAAAATAACCTCCAGTCCTATTTAGAGGCATGAATGCCTGTCAAATTTACATAAAAACAGTGTATGCAGACTAGAAATCTATAGCTCAAAACACACACATTGTTCTGTTTTAGGCTGAGATATATACAGTATTGTAAAATAAAACCAAAACTGAGTGCTTGATTCTGCCCTTTGGAAGATCTGTGTCTGTCCAAGCTGAAAAGGTCTCCAATCACTATGCACAATTAGGACAGCAGAATACAGGCCAGATTTAGCCCTCCAAACAAAGAATTTTTAAGCATGTCTTTGATTTTTTTTTCTTACAGTTATTCCCAGCAATGAAGGTCACTGCAAACCACATAGTGCACATTTTACTGCTTGTTTCTGCTTATACAAAATCACAGCTAGCAACTATAAGCTAAAATGGGATATTTTTCTTAACTCATGCACAGCATGCTTGAATAGATACAGCATCAAATTATCAAGTAATCATCACATGTATTAGTGGAAAATATAGCAGCATCCAACTATTACTGAAGTTGAGGGAAATCATTCACCAATTTTAATATATTTTGAAGTGTTATTTTCATCATTGAATCTCACTACTTATAAGAATCTATTAGTATAGGAAGACAGACTGTATTAGGAAAAGCTACATAATAAAATGCACCAGAAACTAACTATTTTGATAGAGTAAATATACATGTAACATGACCATCAGATTAGGGAATCAATTCTCAAATTTTTATCAACCTGACAGTTACTGACAGTAAATTCCATCATGAAACCATTACATTTATCAAATATTAATCCACTCTGATTTTTTTGACAATTTTGCTGTAACATATCTATAGGTTTTCAAAGGTGAGCATATTCTTCAATCTTCTGGAAAGCACAGCCGTTGGCCTTAGGAACTAGATGCAGCAAAGTATCCATAAGAGAAATAATACTACAAATGGCAAAATACACACTTTAAGTTAAATAATCATCTTCTGACTTGAAAACAGGCAGAGTAGTTGAATTGTGAAGCTGCTTATTTAGAAAGGCAGGTTCCGTGTACAATATCCACACTCTAGGCTTGGCTTAAGAAAGTACAATCCTTTGAGAATGTATACCTTACTCAGAGTTATAAGAAATCTAATATTCAATTAATTATAATCTGAAAGCTGAAAACATGTCTGCTCCATGGGAGTCTGGTATTTTCATGTGATCATAAAACCACAGGAGTTTATCACTCATTAGCTAAGTCATTATACTTTTAAGTGTTCATCCTAACTGCAAGTAAAATGCATTAATTTAAAACATGAGCCGCAGTCAAAAAGGTGACACAAGGTGATTCACTCTGCAACTGGGATTGTTTAAGAGCAGCACCCAATCACTTCTAATCAAGTCAATACACAAAGATACAAAGACTGATTCATATCTAAAGGATAAACAATATTAAAATAAAAATTTGTCTCAGTTTTACCTTCTAGACAGAATGATAATATTCTTTAATGTTTTAATACACTTCATGGAAGTTCTTTTTTCACCTACAAACCAAAGCTATAAAACCCATTTCTAGTGAAGCATCTACCACCATTACTACTGCTAAGCTGTCAGGTTGTTAAAATACAGAAGACTCAAATCTTCAAGCAATACAAGCTTCACTTGTAACACAGAAGTCCAGAACCTTTAACTTCTTCAAAAGAGAATTACAACTCAGAACAGACTAAGCCCTTTTAACTTCCTTTCTAAGTCAAGATAAATGCCTACAGTTACCGCTTTTTCATTTTTAGAGAAACAAATATTCCACCACAAACTTAAAAAATTAATATAGTAACATTCAAATCCAAGGATTCGACTTCAGGGACTTTCTTTCCAGTAGGGCTTTAACATGCACTATTCATGACTGGAGTAACAGTAAGTAAAAATGGAGAAGCACTCGCAATTTGCAAGTCTTTGCTAAAGTATGTGATCACAGCTTTGTAGGGTGCGTCCTGAAACACCCCTGCGTACAGTGAACCCATGGACTTTAAACTCATGGACTTTTATTCATGGTTACTCCTCCAAAGCTTTAGAGGAGAAAGGAGATGGGAACTTGTGCTCTTATACCTTAAGATTTCCCTATCCTGTCTTCACATACTGAGAAGGGGTTACAAACTGTACAACGCAGAAACAGCTGATGTTTCACAGTCACTTTACACGCCAAGCACTGGCCCTGCATTGGAGTGTCTGGCACACTGAATGCTGCTTGTCAGTTGAAGAAATGCCTCCTCCAGACAAACGTAAGCCCACACGTCTGCCCCTTGCCCAGGAAAATGAAGGGTCTCTGTTCTCAGTGACCTCCCTAATACTTTAGGGAAGAGCAGACATCAGCACTATACTCTAGATTTACACAAACCATGAGTGTGCCAACAATGACTATGAAGAGACACACGAATCCTGTAAGTTCATTGATAGTTGATTAGGTTACTTATCAGTTCATATCCTTTAAGATTTAGTTCACAGAAAAACAGATGAGCTTCCACTACCTGCCAAGATGAAAAGTGCATTATTATGGTGGAAGTATCAGCTTGGAGCCTCCACTGCTATGATTCTATCTTTTTATACTAAGTGATGGAATATGGAATTTAACATTTCTGAACACAGAATCTTGCTATCCAAAAAGACTGCACTGGTCTTGCAACTTGAGGCTGACACATGGGCCAATTCAGCCTTTTTCAGCATCACCACCTTCACCTAAAGATACCCCCTTTAGAGGCAAAGCAGGCCTTTTCAAAGTACACTTTTACAAAGTAATCTAGCTACAAAATAATGCACCTACTTTTCTTACATGTGTAACCATATTCTTTAGAAATACATTTATATTGATAAATGTTGTATGAAGGATATTGATGCATCCTTGACAATTTATCACTTCTCTAACCATTAGAAAACAGCTGTTGTACAGAAACCCTTAAGCACAGAGCTTTAATCCATCTTTTTAAATACTTCCAGTATCCTCAGCCCAGAAATCTGTAGTTTTAACTCGGTCATCGTGATCAATTTGCCTGAAGGTTATCTGCCAACACATTTGTATTTTGTTACCTCTACACTTGGTTAAAAGCAAGAAAAAGACAATTCTAATGTGCTTACAATCCATGTTACTTAACCCTTCACAGGAAACCCTCCATTCACTGAACACCTGCTTGTGTCAAGGCCTCAAAATCATCTGTAAATCTTCACCCTATTTTCACTGGAACAGAACAAAGCATGTGCAAGACAATCTAGCATAGCCTCATCTTTGTTCAAAGAATGGATCAAGCCCATTAAGATTATTTATTAAAATATGCTATGTCATACAACACTAAAATATACCATCTTTGTGCAGTTGTTCTTTTAAGTTTGTGTTCTTTCCATTAGCCTTTCCACTTGTTGCTTTTCTTCTGATACTTCCTGAAGCAGTCTCATTCACAAACATGGACAAAGGGGACTACATAAACCCCTGCACAGTGTCCCTGTGTGGACACTAATTCCAATACTTGTTGTTCTTCACCCCCTGCCCCTTACTGTGCAACACTTCAGAAGACAGTGTATCTAATCCATGCTTTAACTCATTAGCAAACTTCCCTGAAAACTTTCAATATAAAAAAGTGTCCAGAATTCTATTTGTCCCACAACTTTTGTCTGAAATTCATTTTGTATGCTGCACTTAATGCCCTATTCTTCCTACTTCATACTTCTTTATTTCAAACAATTACTATTACAAAAATGAAACTTTTATCCACCTCATTATTTGCTTAGTCTGCAAGCTAAAGTCCTTACATGATTCCAGAATTTGCACTCACCCCTACATAAACAGAGAGGTACACACAGCATCATGCATTGAGTAAAACAAATACTAAGGTCCTGTATTTGAGCTTTCATACATAGATGTAAAATAATTATTTGGGGCTAAGAAGTAATATTTGGATCAATAGTAACGTTACTACAAGGGTTTCTAAAAATACCCTTGCAATCCACGTGTCACATGGTCATGCTAAAAACACCTTCGGTGGTACCATTCCCACCAGCTGGACAGTTCACATCAGCATATTTGTGAAACCTTGAAATATCATGCTTTCTTTTGCTATGGGCAGTTTCTGCTGAATGGGGTGTTGCCTACCTTGGTTTCATTCACAGGTCACCTGTTCAAGGAAGTCACCGAACTTCCCACCAAAAAAGCATTGAGGGGTGCTTGTGCTACTAATATAACAAATACAGGCTTAACATTAGCATTTTCAGACACACATGAAACACCATATGGAAGCTTACTGTATCTTCTGAGACATCTAACATTAACTCCCCCAAATTTCCTTTCCTACTGCAGTGACATTTAGGTAAACAGCTTTTGCTGCATCACTATGGGAACAGTGGCTGTTCCTTCTGTTCCTATATTGCCACTACCAATCACTTTTTCTTTGCCAAAATTTGCTGCCAAAACATTCTACGTTCTCAAACTTAAAATATAGCCTCTGACAACAAAATTCACCAGAAAGTGTTCACCAGAAAGTCGGCCAAACTATTTCCAAATAAAGACAAAATAAGAAACTGTTTTAAGAGAACTCCATACACCTTATTCTACTGTTCCTATGAACCCTATCACCGTATCTGAACATTTCACAGCCTCAAACTTATTTTTTCTTTTGATATCCTTTTACAGCAGAAAACTATTTCATAGATGGAAAACTAAAAAAATAAAAAAATAAAAAGCCTGTCCAAGAACACACAACAAGTTAGGGGCAAACTAAAAAATTCAATGCTCATTTATTTCTGAAGTCCTTGGCTAGTTCTTCTTACCCTTTCTCTATGGCTACAAATTGGTTTTATTTCCTTAACCCACATAATTCAGTGTTCCTCTTAGAGAAGACAAGCAGTTCTGTAAGCATGAAAATTAATAAAGCCTCATCCCTGCAGCCTGGCATTGGTTGATGAGTTTTGGCATGACATGAGAGCTCCTGCTGCAGCCTGCCTTTGGGGGGAAAGAGGGAGCACAAAGTTTCTCTCTTCCTGTTCTCAAAAAAATGTAAAAATAACTTTGAAATCTTTGTTTCTGCTGTATTTGGTTGAAATCAGATGTTCTCAGAAGTTACAGAGCTCAAAGAGATATACAGATAGCATGTGACTGCAAAAGCTTCTTTCCCCTCTTTTTAATAGGAAGCTCCTGGAAGATCCACCTCGGCTACATCACAACTTGTGGCCCATGTATTTTTCATGTACATTGATAAATGCTCTCAGTCATACAGTGCTTAGGGAAAACATAGATGTGAGAAGCAGCTGATAGTCTTTTACTACAGGAGACAAAGTCCTTTAAAAAAAGTCACAAATCTAACCTATGCTGACAGACTAGGTCTGTGCATGCTCAGTCTGCCTACGCTCAATCTCCATTAACTACAGTGTTAAGCTTGCAAAGCCTACAGCGAGTTTCACGGTTCAGGGTAAGGTCTTCTTATTGTATTAAGAATACGCATGGCTGGTCTTAAGGTGGGCTTACACCAACACACCGATGACAATGCAAACACAAATCTGAATCATTAGCCAGTAAAATAACATGGCCTCTGCTGAAACCACATTTTAGGGAATTTCAATTAAATGCAATAGTTTCATTATATTTTAAGGCAAAACGTAAAAATTAGTATCATTCAATTTGGTACTAGAATATAGAGTAATTTTCTGTTCTATACTATGCCTCGAGAATTATGGCAAGTGAGGTACTTCCAAGAAGAGACAGAGCTAGCTGCCTTGCACTGCTAATGCAGGCCAGTCACAGACTTTGCACCTAGAAGTATTCATCTTTGCTCTAGCAGTCAATCAGAGCACAAACTGTAGTAAACATCATTTAATACCATGACACTTCTAGGCACAGTTGGGTTAAAAATTGTTCCATTTTATTACTGATTTTTTTAATTTAGTTTTTCTGAACTCAGTGGCATCAAGATATTTTAAGACCTTATTTTAATAAATGTAAAAGATCTGTATAATTTGGTAGGTTGTTTTCTTTCAATTTTTTCCTTTGCTATTGCAAGAAATAAATTGTTGAACAATAAAAGCTACCTGAACTTGGAACTAATAAGCCATCTTGGGAAGAAGATAAGCATATAATTACTTAAATATCATTTCATGATGAATAACTGACTTATGCCACACATCATTGGTATGTGTTTTAAAGGATTCTGGATGAGTATTTGAAAAAAATAAGTAATGGCATCACAATAAATCCATCAGAGTGAAAACCGCACTAACAAAATGTCTGATAAGCATAATACAGCTTTGGGGTATTTGCTACTCAGTACCTTGGAAGGACTGCATTTTTCTGATTAGCTGAGTGGCATAAGATGCGATCTTGCTAGAGGCTGCTGCACTGCTGCAGCCACTGCCAGCCAACCCAGAAAAGTATAATTATTAAACTACTGAACCTTATTAATGAACATTTCTTATGTTTATGTTCTTACATTGCAAAGAGCTTTCCAGCCTTTATGCCATACAAATGTAACTGGCTTTTTATGCTTCTTTGTGCCACTGCACCTTCCACAAAATTTTACTGAAATACAACCTGGTAGTTCAGTACATCATATTTAAGCTGTCAAGTGTGATAAAATTGAACATACCACCTGTTTTATATCATATGAGAAGACGACAACTAAAACAATGAACTACTTTCCTCAATTAAGACACATCAATTATTAGTTTCTTAGAAAATATGCAATAAAAATAAATTTGAAGATTAAATTCTGATCTTCTGCAAGTGCTTGGTCTAGCATCATCCCTTCTACTATACTGACCAACACTGAGCACTGTTTGTATTACGTGATTTACCAGAGTAACAAAGAACAAGATTCAGAGCCTTAATAACACCATTATCAAAAGGTGTACCTTTAGAAGCTTTCAAACTTGTAAGCAGCTCTCTACCCACATGAATAGTGACCACTATGAAAACCATCACATAATGGCAACAGAGGAGTTAGACACTGCCCAAACTTTTAGCTATGCAACAAAACTGAAAATATCCTCATATAATACCTTTTAATATTAAACAAGAGGAAAAAAAATCTTAGTCCTAACTATATAAATAAATCCATGCAAATCAATCTCCTCATAATTTCAAAGTTTTATATTACTATCAATCACTACAGTATTAGTCTCAGTAATACTCCATAAATTTTGAGCACAAATCTCAAATATTTATTTAAAGTTTTGTTTCAAATGCTAAAGGCAAGCACCTAGTTTTCTGAGAGAATCACAGTGTTTAATCAAGGCATTCTTCAAGAAGAATGCAACTCTAAAAGCACTTTTCTTCACTAAAAAGGCTATGAAAAAAACACAAACAACAGTAGGCTGCTAATTGGTGCTACCAACTGAATTTTATAAAAGCAGGAACTAAGGTCAGGCTCTCAATCTCCCCGGGGGGGAGGGGAGGGGGAAGCGGGGAATGGTGGTGATGTTGTATTTGCAATTCATTAAATGAAAATTTTATTGCAGAGGATTATGCAATAACAAAAAAATCTAACATTGAAAAGCAAATCCATCCTAATTTACATTCTCCTGCTATCACTATATATTCATTTAACCTTTCTCAATGGCCATGTCCTTCCAGATGGCCTAGCAAGAGAAAGGGTTTGGTGCATGACAGCAGGATAAACAAATTTGAATTCTTGCACAATGAGTGGTAAACCAAATCACACATTCAATTAACCATCACTGAAAACAGTTTGTCATTAAAGCTCATCAGATTAGAAAATACATTTTAGTTTATCTTAATGTCTACCTGAGTCTTCTGAAGTACCCACGGGCTGGCTTTTTGACAGCACATGTAAGTTCTCCATTTCTGCTCAAATTAAGCAAGCAAGCCTTGACCAGCACCTTTCAAAAGCCATGGATCCCAACTCTGTAGTATTTCAAGACACAGCGCTCACACACAGACCATATAAAAAAAAAAACTAACCACAACAAACCACAGTTCTCAACAAGTAAGATGCTGCTCATATGAAACATGTTTTTAAAAGAAAGGTTGAATATGAGGAAAAACTTCTTTACTTTGAGGGTGACGGAGCACTGGAACAGGCTGCCCAGGGGGGGCTGTGGAGTCTCCTTCTCTGGAGATATTCAAAGCCTGCCTGAACAATGTTCTGTGCAACATGCTCTAGGTGAACCTGCTTTAGCAGGAGGGTTGGACTAAGTCCCTTCCAACCCTTGCCATTCTGTGATTCTGTGTGATTATGTGTAAACACCCACATTCTGCACATCCTAGAGATTTAAGACAGGTTTTTATAAAGCAAATCCAAATAATGTTTATGGCAATCTACTTTTCGTGTAGCACTCATACATGGCAACATGTAAAGACTATCAGTTTTATGTGTTCATTTTTTTGAGCAAAAACTTCAGAAACAATTTCAGCGTTTCCTTTAGCACAGCAGCTATTGTCAAGGAATAAAACTGTAGATAAGTATTTTGTTAAATTTACATGCTCAGTATCAGAGGAAATTAGATCAACTTTTACTCTATTTCAATAGTTTGTATGAAAAGTACAAACTTCTCCCACTCATCTTTAAGGCTCACTTTAGATTTGAAGTACAATTTTAATGTCAAATTAACTACTTTCCCACCGACCATTCAACTGATATATTAACTAACAAGATTATTCTGTGCATTTGAAAGTACACAGATTTACTTTTATTGTGACCAGTCTATAAAGTTCTGCAGGCATACCTTTATCAAGCAGGGAGTAAGGGAAAAGAAGGACGGGGTGTAGGGTGGGGAATCACTGCTCTTCACAACACAATTAAACCAGGAAAAAAAGCAGCCTTCTACCAGTACAGCACTATTCTGTTTGGGAGACTGACTTTAGGCTATATTAAAAAAAAAAACAAAACAAAACAAAAAAACAAACCAACGAAAAAAAAAAACCACCACACAACTTTCTGGTGTACGCTGTCTCTCCCTAGGCAGTTTGCCAGTGAAGCACTACCAGCAAATCTTTTTAAGGATAGACAAGCCCTTAGCAGGAATTCCCCACACGAACAAGCTTGCAACTTTGAACACAAAAAAAAAATTTCCTTTCAAATGGGAATGATTTAGCACATCTTTTTAAGGCCTTCCTTTGGTAACTGAAAGCTACGGGCTGCATTAAAAAAAAAAAAAAAAAAAAAAGGAGGAAATTATTTTTGCAGTGTCATTAACTGAAACCTGTAAAACTAAGTTGTAGACCTTCTCATACTCTTGTACTCCAAACAGCCATTTTCATCTGTGCTGAAATAGCTAGACTGAAGTAGCTAGATCCTAAGTTGTATTGGGGTACACAAAATAAAATAAAGAACAAGGACTAGTCTATGTTATTCCCAAACCTCTACGACCCAAGTAACCCTTCTACCAGTTGGAAATTACCAGTTATCTTGGTCATATCTTTTTCAGGACTGTCCCTTTTCCTGAGTCAGAGTGTGAAGCAAAATTTCTGCTTCATTCACCACTAAAGATGGACTTGACACATGCAATTATGTTTACCAAAAAAATTCAAGAGCTATTTCATGTTACTGGTATAGTGCAGAGCAGAATAAGCCTAGGAACTGGCTGAAGGACAAAGCGGGTGTAAACCACTACCAACTCAGAACTTTTATCTTTTTTGCAGAGGTGTGCATTACAACACAAAGGAAAAAAGTTTTCTAAATACACGTTCAGCACTGATAAAAGTCAAAGCAATCCATAATAACTAGCAAATGCATACTACTGGAAGTTTTAGGCTGCCAGTAATATAAAAAAATTGAAATATGAAGATAGGGCTGAGTGCAGCATTATAATATTTTTCATAATTTCCTTGCAGAAATGTCAGCTATTAAGGAATTCTTGAAGTTGTGCAGAGATAATTTACTGATGCGTACTGCCTCACCTAATAATCAAACAGCTTTGCTATTAATTTTCAGAAACGTAAGTCAGGCTGCTCCAGTAGTTAAATAGTTACTTCATGGGGTTTTTTGAATGAGAAAATAGATGCCAGGGTAATCAATGTACATTAAAAATAGCAGGAAAAAAAATATCAAAATGATCCCTCAGAGCACTTACATATGCCTATAGACACAAAACTGATTTACATATGCCTATAGACACAAAACTGATGAGGAGAGAATTCAAGCCTCTTTATTTTTAAGCCTGCACGAAAAGAAAAAAAGATGACTTTTTTTTTTTCAAAATTAAACTACCGACCTTCTTTCAGGCCCTCCTGACTACTCACAGAGAGCTATAAATACATTTCACTGACTTGAATTGATATGCAATATAGAATTCCTGTGGTATATCAGTTATGGTTAGATCCAATTTTTTTGAATTTTTTTTTCAAATTAAATTTAATGACATTTTCCCTTACAAAGAATTAATCTAGTGCCTTTAGTACCAGTAGTTAGGTGCTTACCTAAATACACACAAAGCATCGTAATATCTCCATCATGTTTTCCCATATGCAAAATAAAGTATTTTCAGTGGAGTTCAAACTACCTTGCATCATTCCTGAAAAGTTGACTTGGGTGACTTTTATAGCAGCTAGCAGAGACATCAGGAGGGAGCATTAGCTAAGAATCCATAAGTAGAAAAAGATCAGAAACACAAACAAAAAGTTATTTAGATGGGAATTAAAAGAGAGCCACACACAGGTCTCAAAGACCCCTGAACTGAAAAAGGAAACACAGCAAAGACAGTAGATGTATGTAGAAGTCTTTCTAAAATACATCATAGAACATTTAGCAATTAAACAGAAATCTTTAATAATTCCAAACGTAGTTAGTAACATTCTACAACAATATTTTCAGAGAAGCTACATACAGAGGATAACCGGGTGCAAGGCAAAAAACAAAAACCTTTTCAATGGATGGATTAATTAGTCATGTGGCCTTAAAACTGAATGAGTCATGGGGTTGCTAATGAGATAAGGATAGGAAGCCTGGCACCTCTAAGAGTTCAACCAGTTCTTCTCAGAGTACTCTCCTGCTGCGCCCTAGATTGAGGGCAAAACTAACAGTTCAGGGACAACACTGGCTTTGCTATTGCTGGAGGCACTGAAAGATCCACTTAAATCTACTTAGGAAATCTTTGCCTGAAAGATAGGACACAAACAGATACCTTTCTGTACATGTCCCCCTACTATGGCTCTCCCAGTCCCAGCTGCCTGGGAGAAAGAAGTGTCCAGTACCATTACCTGACCTGCTCTGTAAGCACAGGCTGGAGAGACCTTCTTTCAGTGCAGAACCTCACTCTTTGAGGGGGTTCCCCACTGACAATGATAGTCAGAAACAAGGCTCAAGAACCGTGCTATGAGGGGCATAGAGTCTTTAATTATCATTAGGTTCCAGCCCTTTATGCATTATGGTCAAGCCCTTTATTCATGTGACTTTGTACTTGCCAATTTGCTGTAATTTATGCAAGTACATCTCCCAAAATGCACAGGCTGTCAATCTCAAGTAAAACAGTGTCACCAGTGAAAACCCTCAGGGTCTAGTCACAAGAGATGCAGTACACCCAAAGCAGACTCAACTCAAACTTCAGGGGTCTCATTGGCATAGACTTGGTATGGATTCCTTCTTACTGTTCCCATTTACTTATTTAAAAAAAGGGAAAGAAAAAGAACAACCAAAAATGTCTTAATCACGGCCAAAATCCAGACTTGTACTGTGCCAGTCTGCCTGCACATTGTAAAGAAGCCCAGTGCTACTCAATGGGAGAGTCAGTAGGAGGCAAAACACAGGAGAACACAACATGGTACAGCAGGATGATACAAAAAAAAAAAAAAAAAAAAAAAAAATTAAGTGAGAAAGTAAGATAGAGCAAAGCATGCTGCAGGAGAGGACAAACAGAACAGTAAACAGAGGGAAGCCAGAGGGCAGAGACAAAAGATAACAAGAAAGAAAGAAATGAGTGGGAAGTTAACAAAGAAAAAAAGACATGAAGGGAAATAACACAGATGGGGGAAAAATGGAAAAGACGGAAACAGAAGATAGATATATACAGGAAACCCATCCTGCCAGAAACTGCTTCTTATCAAGCTCAGACGGGAAACACTGCCAAAAGAGTTGAATCAAGCATGGGAAGTTTGGATCACCTGAAACTTCCAAAAGCAGATGAAAGAAACTATGTTAAAATATGAATGAAGTTTTTATGATTTTATGAGGATTTCATCCCAACACTAGCCCTGTTCTGCTGTAAGAGAAAAAAAACTTTAGTTCAATAATATTTTCAACCATCTACTTGCAGAAGAAAGGAGCTCACTTGTGAAAGAATGTTAATGGATTAGGAACTAATTATTAAATAGAACTCGGGATCGAGTTCAATAACTGTTTTTAAAGTTCGTTAGTCTGTGTTGCACTCTATGCAGTACAGAAATACATGAGAGGGCTGCACCATTCTAAGTACAGAAGAAAAGATCCCATCCTCCTGCTTCTCCCAGCGTACACCAAAAGACACATGTCAAAGTGTTTTTAGACAAAGGATTAGATACTTTCCCACAGAACACAGGACTGTAACACTGCCAAGTAGCCAAGCACAGCCCAGTCTGAATTTAACTCTGCACTTCTACTTTGTTTGAAATGCATTGTTTTGTATCATCTAGTACTAACACATCATTCCTGAGAGAATAAGGATGACCATGAATCCACTGTGCAAGGAGATAGCTGTAGTGCACCCCCTCAGAGAATGGCAAAAAGGCAAAACAGAAATCTAAGCTTGTCTACTCAGAAGATGAAGACAGACAAAAGCTAATAATGAAAGAGACTCCTATCCTACAACATCGGTGATTACCATCTGCTTAATTCAGTCTCTGATATAATGAAGAAACCCTTTCTTGCTTCCTTAAAAGTATCTCTTATCTCATAACATGCTGCTGGCTCTATCACAAAAACTTCCATAATCACAACTTGCATCTCAGCAAAGATGAATGACCAACACAGAAACACACAATGGTCCCATCCTTACACTTAGCTTGTGCTGTCAGTTTTCTAAGAGTCTACTGTTCCAAAAACAAGGGAGTGAAACCTTCTCACAGACATCTGTCTTAAGATATTTAAGATTAAAAATTGACTCAGATTCAAGAATAACAGATACCAAAGATACATCCTATTAAAAAAAAATACATACATACACATACATTTGATTTCCTGTTTCTCTTAAGATACATCTACCTGTTTCTTAAAATGTCTGTTATATTTTTGATTAATTTGTGCTAAAACTTATTTTGTCATTACTACTGCAACATATAACTGACTTTTTTGTTGATTAGACACCACATGCAGAAACATTCATGAGAAAGCAAAAGCAGGGCTCACTCACAGCTTAACCAGTGGTTAAGTGGTTGACATATGGACAGTGTTTCACTGGCTCAGTCACGGGTGAAGACAGACACGGGAACGGTACCTCAGGTTTCTCTTACAAGTCTTAGAAATTCCATCATACAGAAGCTGTCTTCTAACATCCCATCACAAAGGGAAATGAATACCTGTTCTGCATGTACAGCCTTGGATTGAGGTTGCCATTGCAGACTTCCTGAAGTCATAAAGAATGAACATTTCAATTGCTCAACTTCTCGCATGTGCAATCTTCTCCTTAGCCCAAGCAATGGAAATGGGAAAAGTTTCCATTTCTACTTCCCACTTCCCACTATTCCACTGGTTTTTGCCCTCTTGTGCCAATGCTTCCTCTTTCCATGGCTGACTACCAATTATGTATATTTTGTATTTACAAGAACACCCTCACATGCATAAATATTTAATTTTTCTGTTTATGAATTTAAAAAAATACGAGCCAGTTCAGGTAGCTGATGGAAAGCAATTAATCTATTCAACTCAATGAAGCAACATTGATTTACTCCCTAAGAACCAAGCCTTAGATATAATATCCACATGCAAAATAAAATTTAAAGCTGGAGTTTACATAATGAGGAGGTGAAGGCACTGGAGGCAGACCATGTTACTGTTCCTCACTCTGGTCTCTCCCCCTCAAGGCACTAAATGATGCAAGTGCTGCATCTGTACAGCGTCAATGGATGCCTGCATCCACAGAGAGGAAAGCGGGGAGAAGAGGCTGTGGGGTTGATAGGACCAAACACCCGGGCTGGAAGGAGAGAGAAGATTATCTTAATCTCCTCAACTTCTGAATTTGAATTAAAGCCAGAGTGGGGTGCAGTCTCCCAGCAAGATCAAACTGGCAGTGTAGGGCTCATGGAAGACAAACGTATCCACAGACACAGGGCTAAAATCATACCAAACCTATTCATAAGATTTAATACTTAATTTTAAGATTTGGTCTAGTTTTTAGACCAGTATCACAAAAGATCTGAACATTAGTCAACAGAATAGTCTCTACTTCCTCTGTAAGACAATTTACAGCCCTCTCAGATATATATACACACAAAATACCTCAAGCATCAGGAAATACATGCTCAAGCAGGTTCCCAAGCAAGCCTGAAGATTTCTAACTCGGCTCTTCTATGACATTCCCTCACAGTACACTTGCATCCAACCTAAGAGTTCAACAAAGGAAGCGGGTCTACACTAGGAAAAATGCCAGCCTACCAGAGGGAGATAGGTGAACTCAGATCACTGGTTACTGTATTTGATTATGTACAACCTTAGTCATAAGAAAAGCCAATGCTGCTCATTCCAGAACTATTTAATTAGATCAAGTACACAGGACGTGCCTGTGTGTTTCCTTATTGGGCTTAAATTGTTCCCAGCACCTGAAAGTACATTGTCAGGATAAATTCCATTCTTTGAACACACTTACTGGAATTTCTCAACATTGGTATAAACAGGATGCAAATTTAAATGAGAATTTGAGAGAACTTAAATGGCCAAGTAAATTCTGTACACATATAATTGGGGGTGTTCAAGACCCTTTTACTTAAAATGGACAAGGATCTCTTACTGTGGAAAAAAAAAAAAAAAAAAGGAATTCATTTTTGCTTAGACTAACCTGGCTACATTAGATAAACAAAGAAAAGCCATGAGGGATGAAAATGTCCATTTCTTTCTAAATATTAGCACATTGTAGAATTAGGTCAGAAATACCAGTCACTAACCTAACAAAAGTAATGCCAAAAACATTTATTTCAAAATGATTAGCCTCTGACAAGTAACTGCTTTACAAAATTAGTTATTAGCGGATCTCCTGGTGGATTGACAGCTATGGAGATTTGTGCCCTGAATTTCTCAGGGGGGGAAAAAAAAAAAAGAAAGGAGAGATAAAGACTGTTGGCTGGCTAGATATACAGCTGCATAAATCGTTCTTTACATTGACCTGAATTATTCTGCCTTTCACCAGAATGTTTTTATTGTCCATATTTACTTAATCTTGGTAAACAAAAAAATGTATAAAATGGGTCATATGCACAGAATAATTATTTTTAGGAAATTAAACAAGCTTACACACCACAAATTACACAAACTGTTCATAAATAGAAGACCTCATATCAACCTAAATTTTCCATGTAAAATAATCCAAAATTACCTACTTACTGGTATCCAATTCTTCATTTTGTGAACAAACCTCCCCTCCCCCCAAAAAGAAGTCACATGCAGATTTTGAGTGCACAGGACCACTGAAATCCACTATTTCAAGATGGTGTTTAGTATAAACAATTAAATTATTGCAAGGTAATTCAGTATTACCCTTGAGTATGATAGCCTTTGTAAGTCTTAATAAAATACAGAATTAAAACAAAATTAGTTTTCATTATATTTTCAAGCACAATGCTAGTATACTATTTCCAAAGACATACATCCCTACACACTACTTTTTGAAAGATCACTTATATCAGCAGTGACTGCTTTTAAAATTCACATTGATGTTCCTATCACTTTAAAATGTATTAATCTAAAATTTCCCACCATCCTCTCATTAAAAACTAAAATATCTAGTAAAATACAGCTAAATAACACCATTAAAAATTGAAAGCTGACTAGACAAGTATACTAGGAAAGGCTGTACAACTTAGTGAGGACTAAAACAAGGGTCAGAAACACAATAACAGCTGGTAAATACATTTAATGGATATGAGTAATAGAAACTAAAATTAAAGTTTTTATACCACACAAATATACATATACATGCAGGATTAATATTAATGTACATTCCCGTCCAAAGAATATCACTGCTGAAAAATCTTATTTTAAACACATAAGGGACCACATATTAAAACTGAAAAAAACCCAAAGCAATTCCATATACTTTTTCTTTTAAAGTATCACTATATACCAATACTATTTTACTAAAATTATCTATACTTAATAGTCTCAAATACTAGCAACTAGTCATGACAATCAACTTAAAAGCATAGCAAACAAATATAAAATAAAAACTCACGGGTACTTACCAAATTATGATTAGTTGAATTAGAATCATCTTCTGGGAATGGGATGTAAACAGCTAAGGCCACACAATTGGCAAAAATAGACAGTAGTATAAATATGTCAAATGGTCTGGAAAATGTCATTAAGGAATTCATGAATTATAAGTATCTACAAACTTTCAAGCCTAGTTCTCCTTTCAGCATCAACACTTGTAACACAAGTCTTACTTTTAAGGCAACCTTTTCACTGATAACTGTGACAAACTCTTCATTACCTTTAGTTATATCACTATATCATATTATTTTCCCTCACAATGATCTTTCAATGTTCTCTCTTTTTTTTGAAAAAGAGAAAACTAATACTCTTGCTGCCACAGAGCACTTCGTATTAAATTCCAGAAATTAATATTATTATACACTCTTAAATCAATCCTTGGGTCATCATGATGGGTAAGGAATACTTACTGAGATCTTCTGTCCTCATATGCTCACATAAGTCTCATTAATGTTAAGAGAAACGTGTTTGTCCAAAGGAGGAAAATCATTTGGAATCTAGTTTGTAGCAGGATATGAGAAAGATTCTCCTGTATGAGAGCTGGAAAGCTGTGCAGTGGACGCAGGAAAATTCTGAGCCCCTCTTCATGTTTCTGGCAGGTGGACTCCTGAAAAATTTGCTTTTGGCAGGACAGATTAAAGTTTAGGTGAGTAAACTGGGGAACAGAATATCATTACTGGCTTGGCAGCCATGCATACTGAGAGGCCATAGGCTTTCATACTGACAACAGCATGAATTGCATCTGCACTTTTTATACCATATCTGGGTGACAGTAGTTGAAACCTGAATTTACCTTTTGTCTTTCAGAAAGAAAAATATTTCTTAAAATTCATGCCTATGAAGTGACTTTCTATGATGGTGTGACAGCAACAGTGGACAAAGGAAAACCAATGGATGTCATCTATCTGGACTTCTGCAAAGCCTTTGACACGGTCCCCCACAACATCCTTCTCTCTAAATTGGAGAGCTATGGATTTGATGGGTGGACTGTTCGGTGGATAAGGAATTGGTTGGTTGGTCGCATCTGGAGGGTAGTGGTCAACGGCTCGATGTCCGGATAGAGACCGGTGACGAGTGGTGTCCCCCAGGGGTCCGTACTGGGACTGGTGCTGTTTAATATATTCATCAATGACTTAGCGAGACCGAGTGCACCCTCAGCAAGTTTGCAGATGACACCAAGCTGAGTGGTGCAGTTGACACACCAGAAGGACGGGATGTCATCCAGAGAGACCTGGACAGGCTGGAGAGGTGGGCCTGTGTGAACCTCATGAGGTTCAACAAGGCCAAGTGCAAGGTCATGCACCTGGGTCGGGGTAACCCCCGGTATCAATACAGGCTGGGGGAAGAAAGGATCGAGAGCAGCCCTGCCGAGAGGGACTTGGGGGTGCTGGTGGATGAAAAGCTGGACATGAGCCGGCAATGTGCACTGGCAGCCCAGAAGGCCAACCATACTCTGGGCTGCATCAGGAGAAGCGTGGCCAGCAGGTCAAGGGAGGTGATTCTGCCCCTCTACTCTGCTCTGGTGAGACCTCACCTAGAGTAAGTACTGCGTCCAGCTCTGGAGCCCTCAGCACAAGAAGGACATGGAACTGTTGGAGCGGGTCCAGAGGAAGGCTACTAAAATGATCCGAGGGCTGGAGCACCTCTCCTATGAGGACAGGCTGAGAGAGTTGGGCTTGTTCAGCCTGGAGAAGAGAAGGCTGAGGGGAGACCTGATTGCGGCCTTTCAGTACCTAACGGGGGCCTATAGGAAAGATGGGGAAAATCTTTTTAGTAGGGCCAGCTGTGACAGGACAAGGGGTAATGGTTTTAAACTAAAACAGGGTAGGTTTAGACTGGATATAAGGAAGAAATTCTTTACAATGAGGGTGGTGAAACGCTGGAACGGGTTGCCCAGAGAGGTAGTGGAGGCCCCATCCCTGGAAGCATTCAAGGCCAGGTTGGACGGGGCTCTGAGCAACCTGATCTAGTTAGTGGTGTCCCTGCTCACTGCAGGGGGGTTGGACTAGATGACCTCTAGGGGTCCCTTCCAGCCCAAAACATTCTATGATTCTATGATTCATCCTTCAGTTTGTCATTAATTTGCCTTTCCCCCCGAAAGTATTTCATTATTTTCTTGTAACTGCAAACACGGAGGTACCCAGATGAACCTATTCGTGGAAGTTTGGAAAGGGAGTATTTGGGGCTTTAGCTATGATTTTTGACATCCTTTCCTCAATTCAATGCTCAACTTCCTGATATGTCCATAAGAGTCCCATAAAAGACTGAGGGAAGAGAACTGAATATGCTCAGAGGAAGAGTACTGAATATACTCAAAAGTATATTTTTTTCAGTTTAAAATATTTTTCCTGAAAAATGCTCCTACAAAGCCCATGCACCCCTTAAGATCTGTTAAACAGTGGTTGTTGGCCTACTAAAATTTTGTCACCTCAAGGGCTGGGTTGACATTTACAAAGCCTATCAACACCAATAGCTGCTATGTTGTATATAAAATAAAGTTACAACACACATCTTAACACCCAGCATTCTCCAGACCAAAACGAACAAATGATACCAGTGCAAGACTGGCAACCTTGGTTTATGATGTAATGCTATTGGGACAAATTCTGCCCTGAGTTATTCCATTCTAGATCCATAGTATTTCATTTAACTGACCTAAGCCAAGGAGAGGCCAATTTACTGAAATTAGTTGGACTTCTACCAGTTTAAATGAAAGCAGAATCTTTAATTTGCAATTGAATTATCTTCAAAGAACTGAAGAAAACAAGCCCTGCAAATGAGTAACACTTCCTATTGCCAGGTTGGCTGTCCCATTTTAAGTAGCAAAATGAGTTTTACTTCAGTAATCTACTCTTGAGCAGCTGTTTCCTGTTACAGGGATGTTGCCATGGCTAACAGGCAAACATTTTTCTCTTCGTACCTCACCAAAACTATTTTCTATTTCAAACCTTTTCTTGATAATGAAATAACATACCAAATCAACATGCCATCAGTTCTGCCAAAGAAATCCATATACTTCCACAACACAACCACCAAACTAAAGATAAAGCAATCCTTCCCAGCATATAAATCATCATGAATACAGGTCAGTATATCTGACCTCCCATCTACAGAAGTACATGCTTCCAAATGTGTTTGGTGGTAGGCATATGTTGTAAATTTCAGAAGATTAATCTATTTCAGACACTTGTACGTGCTTGGACCAAGTCCTTGGCTTAACTAAAAATCTTCCCTACATTTAGTACCTGGAGAAATGATCTATTTTTAAAAGATTTCTACATCTGACTTATTTGCTCTAATGGCAATACACCGAATTGCCATATGGAAGATACAGGTTTGACATCTTAGGTCATCTCCTAGTCAACACTGCTGGATGCACTCCTACCCATTCAACTCTATTTGGAAGAGCAACAAATGCAATACAGAGATTTGCTGAAATATAATGTAAGCTTGTAACTTCAAAAAAGTTCTGAAAATGTTCCCCCACCTCCTCCAAGAAAAAAGGAACAGCTATGAGTTATTACTTCAGTAAAATTATATTCTGTCATTATGACACAAATTAACAGGATATCTCTAACAGCAATTCAAGCAAAATTAACTACCATCAACATTAATGACAGTTACCCAGACGTGCAAACCCACACGTGCAAGTGAACCAACATGTTAGCTGTGATGCTGTAATAGATGCTGTAAAGCAATCCCCTTGATACCTTCAGAAAACGCAAGGAACTGATTGTAAAAATGCAACTGCATCAAAGGATACTTCCATTCTACGAGACTAATGCAGGCTCTTCGTATTGGGTTGTTGAGGGATAAACAGAAAAGGGCACGGGGTGGCCGACTATTAGATGTATTACCCTGTTTTTTGCTCTTGGCATATTGCTGGCGTTTTCTTTGGGACAGAGATCCTACCGGCTGGGCTGTGGTGGTACTCATATTTTGGGCAGCCTTTGCTTGTCTAGCAGCATCAATTGCAGCTTGCCAAGATAGAACAGTCTGCTTGGATGGTGCTGAACTGTTTGACTGAATAGCTGGTCCGTCACCAGGGAGAGGAATTCTGGTGCTACTTGCATAGTTCACCTCTGTGGAACAAAAGAAAAAAATACTTGGTTATAATTTTTTGTGCTAAAATGTGTCATAATATTGCTGACAAAAAAGGTTATTTTAAGACCTCTTGGCAGTGTGATGCTTCCATTACATATACTACAGAGCACAACTGTATGCATACATATATGTGATTGAACAGTAGCAAAAAATGCTCAGGATTCAGTATTATAACTTCAAATTTAATTCAAGCATCAAGACAAGCGCTACACAAACACTTCACATTCTGATTCTTCCACTTACTGCATTTTTTCCTAACTGGGTGGCAGCTTTTCTGTCACCATGTTTATCCAATAAAACATAGATACTCCTTAAGACCAACTTGCTGTAGTACCTTAGCATTTACTATTTTCTCACTTCATTTTGGTCAAAAAAGTAGTGGTTTAAAATACTTACACATTGTTCAATTAAGAATAACCAACACCATGGGGGGCGAGGGGGGGGAAAGTCCGGTAAGCAAGTTAAATCTTGACTAACCTGCATTTTCAAAGAAAAATGCACGGATGCCTCTCACAAGTAAAAAATCCAGTATTGCCTGCTGGTAAACATGTTCATAAAGCACTGGTATCTTTCACACTAGAAATTACAACCCTGAAACCACTGTAAAGGGATGGGGTTTGGTTTTGCTTTTTCACGAGGATTTACAAAATAAACTGCACCTTCCAAATAACAATAAAGTCCTCTTTACCCAGATGACAGCAAAGGCGGCAAAACACCACCTCCTCGCAAGGATCTTTCCTCGCGAGCTCTTTGACTAAAGCAACAGTCTACTCCTACATGCACCTGTAGGAAGGAGAGACTCCTAAGTAAAATTCAAAACTTGAAGATGTCTGGGTGGGGGAAAAAAAAAATAAATAAAAATGGAGGAACGGCACAATATACGTGCTGGGAATTAGGGCTGGCGGGCGGGATGACTGTGAAACGGATCTACCCAGGCAGGAGAGGAAAACAGCTCCCCAGCGATCGCTGCTCGTCAGACAGGGGAGAGCCACGAAGAGCACATCCCCTCCTGTTCTGCACGGGGGGAAACAGACAACGAGAAAGACGCGAGAGCCGCGAACATGCGTGGATGCGGACGAGCCCGGCCTCAGCCGCCGCCGCCGCGTGCCGCCGCCCCGCTCCTCTCGCGCCCCTGCCCGCGCGCGGGGCGGCAGCGCGCGCCGGGGGCGAGGGGCCGCGAGAGCACTAAGATGGCTCCCCGGGATGGCGGCGGGGGCGGGGGGGGGGGTCACTCCGGGGCCCGCGGAGGCGGCCGAGCTGCAGCGGGGACCCGGCACCAGCGCGGCGAGCGCTGGCCAGCGGCGAGCGGGCGGCGCATCAACAGCTGGGTGACACGGGGGGCAGTGCCGCCCCGGGGGCGGGCTGACACCGGGGGCAAAGGTGCGAATTTTATCTCCAGCGTTTTTCCGAAGCATCCCTGCTCCCCCCGCGCCTTTTTTTTTTTTTTTTTTTTTAAACGAAAAAGCAATGGCACAGCCATCTCCCCCGCCTTCCGTCTGCCCTTCGGGATGCCATGAAACGTGGCTCGGCGCAAATAAGCCACCCACCCATCTATCTATCTATCCATCGTCTTTTCAAATCAATACTTGAAAGGGAAACAAAAGCCGGGTGCCTGCGTTCACCGGGGGAGCCCCTGGCCCCCGGCAGGGGCAAAACCACAAACTTACTGCTAATTGAGGAGCGAGGAATGGTTTGAAAACAACAGCGGGGGATGTGGCAGCGCCGGAGCCCGTCGGCGGAGGGGATTAACGCCGAGGAGCCCCGCCAGGGCAGGGCCGAGCGCATCGCACCCACCGCCCTGCCCTAACCCCTCGCTGCCCTCCCGCCCCGGCGCGGGGGAGCCGCCGGGCAACCGCATCTCCGGGCAGGTTTATCCACAATTGCACAAATAAGAGGGAAACGTGGACCAAGCCGTGTCATCCCCCAGCGCAGCCAGCTGGTGTTAATGGCCTCGGGGCAAGAGACAGACATAAACCCGCTCCCATGTTGGTCACACGCCGAGAGCAGCACCTTATCTCGGCTTCACCTCATCCCCTGCCCTTCCCGGTCCCTCCTCGAACCCAGCCACTCATCCCTTCCCCATCCCAAACCCGCACCATCCTCAAACCCTTCCCTAATCGCCCCCCATCCCCGACACCCAAATCCCTCAAAAATGCTCCCCCCTCCCCTCAGCCCCGGCTCTTACCTTCTGGGTGCTGCCCCGGCTGCTGCTGGTGGTGCATTATTCTGACTTTTTCCAGCGTGTGAGAGGAAAATGAAAAAAAAAAAAAAAAAAAAAAAAAAGGGCAGAGACGCCCCCCCCCCACCCCGAGCCAGGTGCGCGCTGCCCCCTGCGCTCCCCGCTACCCGACCCCCATGGTAGTGACTAGCGACGCGCGAGGGGCTGCTCCTCCTCCTCCTGCTGATGCTTCGCCGCTGCCAAATCCCTCAGAGTTTGGGCCAACATGACACTCACATCCGGGTGACACGGGATGTCTCCATCCCTAGCAACCCGGCTGCTGCTGCTGCTACCGCCCGCTCCTCAATCCCCCTCCTCCTGCTGCTGCCGCCCGCTCCTCAGTACCCCTCCTCCTGCTTGCTGCTGCTTGCCGCCGCCACAGGGTTAACTCCCTCGCTGCTGCCGCCGCCACCTGCTGCTGCCGCGCTCCGGGGCCGGGCGGGGGCGCGGAGCCGCTCTCTAATCGCCTGGAGCTCCGGCAGCCGCAAATAGAACCGCCGCCGCCTTAACCCCTCTGCTGCCGCCTTAACCGCTTCCCCGCCGGCCCCCCCCGGCCCGTCCCGGCCGAGACCCCGTCCCTTCAGGCCGCCCGGGGCTGCGCAGCCTCCCGCGTACCCGCCCACCCTCAGCCCCTTCCCGTCCCGTCCCCCTCGCGCTGCCCGCCACGGCAGGTACCGGTGTAACGCCCGGCACGCCACCCCCCCGGGGCCGCCCGGGGACCTTCCCCCCCGGCCCGCCCCCCCCCCCCGCCTTCCCCGCAGCCCGGCCCCGCGAGGCTCCGCTCCGCACCCCCCGGCCTCCGCCACCAGGGAAAACCCCGTTAGTTACTCCAGCCTCGAGCCCTCCGCTTATCGCGCTAACCTGTTGAAATGCCGTCATTCTGACTCCCAGCTAACCCTGAGACTTTCAAAGTTTATCCAAATAAATACTTTTAATAAATTTGACTTTGCAAAATTTTATTGGTGGCATTACCTCTCACTGCGGAACCCTAAAGCTTCCGTGTAGGTTGTGTTTCATTGGTCCTGAAACTACCACAGAAGTCCCGGGTACCGCCACACGCGGCTGGAGAGGCCACGGGGCGCACTGCAACGGAGGAAACGCGGGACAGCTGCCTTCAATTACTGCAAGGCCGCTACAAAAAGTAATTAACGAAATTAAGTATTATACAAATTCAAAACAGAATTGCATCTTCAATATTAAAGTTTGTTTCCTCTGCAATGAACACTTTTCTGACTTTTTTTTTTTAAGAGTATGTCAAGATATTTTTTTGAACAAGCCATGATCAAAGTTGATGGCTTTGAACCTTTATCGTTGACAAAGGTGGTATTTTGTTAATAAAACATTTTGGTGAAACCATTTCTATTATCCCTTTCCTCTACCACTTCCTTATCTATGTACCTGTTCACTCTTTTAGCTATCCATCATCCACACTTCCATCTAATTAATAATGAATAACAACTACAGACAGTAATTAGAAGAAAAACAATAAAACCGTAACACTGCTGATATTCTCCAGGAACCTGGTAAAGAATCCTCTAGCTTTATAAGAAGCTCTTTAGGTGGAGCATATCCCTTTTGGTATTACCTTTGCAAGTTAAAGGATAAAAAACATCAGCATCAAGGCTGATTCAGACTTTTAAAATGAGAAAACCCCAACGCCACATCTCAATCCTGGTTTCAGCGCTGCCTTTTTTATAATCTGCTGACCAATAGATTCGGCTGTTGCAGCCATGGGTCAATCTATTGGTTTGGTTTAATTGGGAAGGTACCACACCCACCTGACAGGTTTCTATCATTACAGTGCATGTTTTTCCAGATTAAAAGTCTACTATGTATTTAGGTAATTGCCTTAAATGTCCATGAAAGTCACTAGAACTTCTTTTCTCAACAGGCAGATATTGAGGTGTCAAAAATGCTTGGTACGTTTTCAAAAGTATCTAAATCAAGACTAGTTGCCTAACAACCACTACAGGCACTGGAAGAAGGCACCTAGGGTGCTTAGCAGGAGTTAGCGCCTAGCCTGCTTAAGCACTTAGTACCTTTACAAATCTAAACTTAGTTATCTAAATAATTTTTTTAATTGAGGCTTATGGAGTTAAGCACTGAGGCACTACTGCAAAATTCATAACTAAGAAGGCCTGGATCTAACATGAGCAGAAAGCATCCCATAGAAAAGGACTGCTTCTCTTGCAAATGTTTTCATGAAATACCTGGATTCTGGCCTTGCTAATGCCTATTTTCTACACCCCAGTCCTTATAATGGACCATAGCAGTACTGGGAGCTACCAAATACTCTTCAAAACAAGACCTCATAAGCCCCCCTATAAAACCATGAACGAGAGAGAAAAACTTTTTCACAGTCGGTCCAAAGCTGTAAGCATATGGTTTTGCATATTTCAAAAGCTAACTGGCCCTTTATTATTAGGTCAAATTATCTACTATATCTTTAAAATCAAAACAATAGTTCAAAAAGAAATGCAACTCCTTTTAGAACATTTTGAGAAAGTATCCAAGAACACTGGTACTGTTTAGTCACCAAAGTGCTAATTACTGAAGCCATCAATTCTCTAAACAGCTGTTTCCCCTTCTTCTAGAAACCTGTGTCTAATTACTCCACTAAGATTGCTTCACTTTTAATGTCACTTTGGTATTAGTTACTCATTCCTGAACGAAATGGCCAGCATTGTATGGATGCTTTAGAATGGGTACCAGCTGCCATAATAAGTGATGGCATTTTGAATGGAAACAACCATTGTTCAGAGAAAAAAGAAATATGAGTGTCCTCATCTGTCATACACTCTGTGTTATACCATACTCAGTGTACTTCTTTTATACATTAAAGAATGGTAGAGCAGGGAACAAATACATTTCATATTATCATACATTTATTGCAGATTTGCAGCTAAACTACTACCACTCCCACCTCGATAACATTTATTGCTTGTCAAGGATTTATTCTCTGTAAGGGAAAGAGGTGGCCAAAGAAGCAGGCTTTGATGGACACCATAGAAGCAGAAGCCCATTAAGAATTTAGGAGCATTGTGCAGAAGGATAAAGCTGCAAAAGTTGCAGCAGCCATGTACTTGTGGAGCGGTGCACAGCAACACTGTGCAGCAGGTCATTGCAGAAAGAAAGAACAACTCCAATTGCAATGCATGTGGGAGGAACTTAGGTAACAAATGCATCATTTTATAGAAAATGGAAAGCAACAGAACCAGCCTAGTCCTTAGCAAGGCAGGGATTCTCACTCATGCAGGTTAATCCATTATTAATTCTAATAGTCCAGCTGAAGTTATTAGTATGCTAATATATACTAAACTATTACTATCCTTATACATGGGAGGAATATTTTAATGAAAGATGGTTGTGTTGCAAACAAGACTTGCAGGATTCGTTCTCATCCATGTTATGTATTTCCTTTTTAATTTTGCATAATTTTCAGGTGCATCCTCTTTTCCTTTTTGCCTAAAGACTTCTATTTTAATTCTTTTCGTCTTAAGTATGGTAGAGCTACTGTTTGAGTTTGAAGATGTTGTTTGAATTTTCATCTAAAAAAGACCGTGATGAAATTTAAATATGTCCATATATTGTTTATGTCAGATCAGTGAATATCATTGTTCTGATGTCAGTACAAGTAATGGTGACTCTGAAGAACTTAAAATAGCACTTTGTTATTATGAATGTAGTTTATATGGACAACTATAAAAGGTGCATTCTTCTGAAAACCCATTAACTGGGATCTCAAAAATAGATAAAAATGTGCATAAAAAGATTTTATAATACATTCATCCACTATAGAATAAAGAGGCTTAATTGTCCATGTTATTGACCTTATCCATGCTCAAGATTTAAAACTTCCAAGAGGATGTAACGCTGAATTTTTATTTGCCCTCCGCAAGAACAGTCTTTTATGGTTTGCAAATTGTTTTTTTATTCATTTGCATCAGCAAAGTATCCTAATGCTAAGCATAATTTTTATTTTCTTCTCTCCTGTTCAGTGTTTGACAAAAACTTTCAAGATACAAGAAACCTACCAGTTTGAGGTCTTACCATGTAATGATTGGCATATAAGCGCACCAAAAATACACATTTTTGAAAGCTCAATGTAAATGAAACGAGTAACGCTACTTCAGTCTAGTTGGAGATCTAGCTGTACATTTTGTGAAAAAAATTTCATTGTGAAAACTTGTCCAGAAATAGGTAGGGGGAAAGGGAAGGAGGGAGGGAGAAGGAAGGAGAGAAGGAGAGAAGGCAGCAGGGTGCGCAGACAATGCTCTCGGCATTTTTTTTTTGGTTGAGCTACAGCTTCAAATAGGTCTCAGACTGCCTGTGGATTAATGAAATGGGTGATGGTCTCCAATAATTCTTACCAACTCAACAAAAGTCATAATTTATTTTTTCCATCCTCGCAGCAGAACTTTATGTAATGGTACCCAGATAGTAAGGGACAACTGCAAACACAATTTTGAATTAAATGCTTTCTTGTATACGTCTCTGAAACTATATTTTTCATTTTCTCTATATGCAAGTATAAACAGTGTAATCTGCTCTGAACATATTGAAAATCTGTTAAATTTAAAATCCGGTTGGATTTTTTCAAAACAAATTACTAAGAATGTAATGAAATGTGTTTTCCTGGCTAATTAGATTCTTTGGCTTTCTGTGGCTTCAATTAGGATGCTATTACTCAGCAACACAGTTTATATTCTTCCAGCAGTTCCCTCTCCTAGCTATAGTTCTTCACTATTCTCAGTGTTTACCACATCTTTTCACTAACTTGCTTTGATTATTTGACTGAAAATACTAGATATTCTATCGTTCTTTATCTCAAAGCCTTATTTCCTAGTAGTCTTCTTTTTCACCTTCTCCCTGTTCCCCTCTGCTCTACAGTCATGGATTGTCTTCACATTTTTCTCCAGTGATCTGCCATTATTAATAAATACTTTCTACCCTGTGTGTTATCCATCTTCCAGAACTCCTACATGCCGATGCCAGTCCTAGTCATTTGAGGCCCAAGTCAATTGGCTTTGGTGGGCACCAGACTGGGTTCCTAGCCAGAAATTATTTCCAACTCTATCACTGTGCTAGCAAGGTGAACTGAAGTGATGACAGCAGGACTACATCACCTTAAATTTAGAGTATCCATATTTAGGGTAGAAAATATTTAAACTGTTGACTGCAGGAACACATTTCAAACTGTCATTTAAGTAGATTCAAAATTTTCTCTTCAGAGTTTCATCTCTATTTTTAGTGCTCAGTAGAATGATGATTTCACAGATGGGCAACATAGCCAGCTACCAAAAAAATTCCACTACACATAATTGTGCTTGAAAATGTCACAGTAAAATGGACGGATGACTCACAGTATCAGCACATGTGCCTCATGCAAACAAATTACTTTTATAAATACAAGCCACATTCCAGCTTCTGCAGGATATTCTGACAGTAGCTCGTGATGGAGTTTCAAAACCCCGCACCAGAGGCTGGAAGACTACTAAAAACTGCACAGATTTTAGACAGAAGCAAACATGTTTGTGTGGGGGCTCTCCCACAGCGACTGCAGGATACAACAGCCAGGCAGCACCAGCCCTCGGCGGGTGCCATGGGACGCAGCAGTAGAGGGGGCGGCCGGGTCCGACAGCATCAAGTGGGAATTCCAGCCCTGGGAGCTTCTCCCACCATGCCCCGTGGGAGCCACCTGAGGCGCTGCCCAAGCACGGCTCCCAAGCAGAGCCCAGCCCAAATGAAAATACACTTTCGGGCAAGAGTCCTTGCTCTTCCTATGAAGCCCTTTGATTTCTCCTATGAAAGCACAAATGTATCCTTTCAAACATAAACTTACTTTGCACTTTTAAACCAACTTGTTCTGCTGTGGTAGCTGGAAGTATTTTTGCCAGGACAAGTAAAATTTATTAGCTCTGTATTAAATATTAAGAAACTGACACTTACGGAGTTTAGAGAGTAAGTAAAAATTCATGGCTTTTAACATATAGCCTAGTACAGAGTGAAATAAAATTCTCAAGTTTACCTGTCTCTGCTCCAATTACTAAAACGAACACATTATCTGGGGTTCAAAAAATGTTTCTCACTTGCCAGATAGAAGCAGCATGAATTTAGCAAATTTCTCTGCAGAATCTTTCCCAAATAGATTTTTAAGATGACTTTGAGAAGCATTCCTTGTCATAAGTAGCTCTTGAAGAAGAATACAGCTGCACGGTTGAGCGTACCAAGGTCAAGAAATGTCCTACTTCATTCTAGAGCTGCATCATGACACAGTTTCACATGATCCTTTCTTCCTATTACAGGAATACACACTACATAGTCTGTGAGACAGCCTGCATTAACAGTGAGAAACTGACAGTAAATATTGTATTTATCTTTTCATCCGATGAATTAATTTGTGTATTCAGCAACGGATGCGACACAAAATGTATTCCAAACTTATTTTGTTGGAAGGCAAAATGCTGTTGCAGCAAAGGCATGCAGGGTTTGCCTGTACCTGTCTCACGGTAAGTAGGGCTAGCAGTCAGCACAAACAAGTTTTAGAGTAAGTAGGAGCTAACAACAATGGTAAAAAGAAAGCTTTCTATCTGTGCTAATTGGTACCTACTGGAGAATATATACTCGTGTCTCATTGTTGGTGTTGGCACCCCATGCTGAAATGGGAATCACAGATAATAAGAAAATCACAGGCCTATAGAATGAGGGAGGAGTCACAGTAACTGCATTAGATAACGGGGAAAAAAGTATAAAATGCTACTGAAGTAAAATGCAAGTCTGGGTTTTCAGATCCGGAGCAAGCTTTTAAAGCCCGTTTTCTTTAAAATTTGACATTCTTACATGTAGATCCAATGAGCTGCATTACTCACAGAAGTAAAGGATTACAGTTATTAAATATTTTAGAGACTGTGGTATAATCTCAATAGTAGATTATATGACAATCATTTTTAAAGTGCCTTACTAGGTAGAACAGAGACTTTCACGTAAAGATCCCATCTTTGGCTTTAACATGAACATCTCGTGTATATGTTCAGCATTTTGTAGATACATAAGCACATCTATGAGTTGCATATTGTTCAAAAATTCCCTCCCCTGTCTCTCTGAATGCTGTAGGATATCAAGATTGCTACCCTACCAAAAATTTTTCTTCCTGGCTTTATGGTGACATTCAACAGCACATGGGACCATGTTAGGTCAAATCTCTGACAGCTGTGCTTTCACTGCAGTTCAAAGAGTTTGAAAGGACAAAAGCATAAATAAAGAAGCAAAGTAAATATCCTTTCATATCATGAGGCTTCACTGTGTAGCTCTTAACAACACAAAGACCAGCTTAATAGAGTAGGGAAACAAATCCCTATAGAAAAGCACTGAGGGATCATGCTAGTAGTAGACAAGGCAACAGAGGAGCTTTCAATCAGTAAGAAAATAGCTGCAAATAACATATTTCTTTAGGACACAGTGGAATCTCTATTTTTGTTTTTCAGCTAGCAGGTGCAATTATCAAAATATGTTTGTGGGGTACGGTTTGCTACTTAGAGGGTTTGGGGATTGTTTTGTTTTCATCAGAGACCACCACCACCCAAGCACGTCAAATGAGGATGTGCTATGATGTGTTTCGTTTAATGGAAATATTCCATTAATACTTCTAAAACAACTAACAAATTCTGTCACACTTTTGCTTTCTTTGGCATGCCCTTGAAACTAATTGAAAATCAGCAAGCGCAGCCAAATCTCAATATTCTATAATCACCTGCCTCACACAGTTGGCTTGTTGATGCAGTTCACTTACAGCTTTGGACTTAGGTGTAAAGCTCCTTTCAATGACTGTGGAACTGGCATCTCCAAGTAGGGTGCCATTTCCCAATGAAGGGGGTGTATTCCATTATGGATGTCTGCTTGAGATAGCTGACAGTCCTGTCAACATACTCTGCAATTTCAAACACAATAAAGCTCTTTTATGCATGCAAAATAAAATTTAGGCTCAGGTGGATTATGTCTTGGGGCTTTTCCAGTTTGCTATTGTACAGCAATTCTCCAAGCATTTCTTTATGCAGAAACCTAGCCATGAAAACATTGGACATTAATATCTTCAGTCATTTAATATGCATGCTGCTTTTTTTTTTTTTTTTTTTTGCCTGGGGTCTTTATTTCCTGACAAATAAAAGGATTATTCCTGAAAATGACTCTCACTAGACTCGGCAAGATTTTTATCCATTTCTGCATCTGAAAGGTTTGCATCATCAAATAAGAAACTAGAGATTATGGTTATGAAAATATGTGAATAAAAGCAAAGGGACAGATGCCGAAGCCATAAAAATTACTAAGGCATAATCTGTGTTTGCTGTTCCATATAAATACACAGTTTAAAAAAAAAAAGACAACAACATAGAGTACAATCTCAAAATTTATTTTCAGCTTCTAGCCGATTTAGTATATGGGGGGGTTTTCTTGTTTTGTTCTGTACAAAGGCCAGCGATTGAGCTTATTTATGGGCATATTTTAATTCTATCTAAAGATACAGATTGCTTCCTCTTGTCTCATACTGAATTTAGAAAATTGTAAACAAACCAAATGGTGAATTTCACTTAGAAGTTCAGTTCAATTTAGATTAAGTTGATTTAGGTTTAAGGGCTCTGCTTAGCTGTAGCACATTTTGACCTACTTTGTGTACTATACAGTGGGTAAAGCAACACTCGATGAGAGAGAAATGATGTTTCATACGACCCCTGAGAGCTTATATAGCTAATATAGGTACCTAGCAATATAAAGCACATTTGAGTGTCCCACGCATACAAAATGATATTCTAAAGTCACACAACCTGGACGTGATACAGCTGTACCTTGTATGTTACACAGTCGCTCATAAATTCCAGCACAATTTTGATAAAAAAAACAAGATTTAAACAAAGTTGAAAGAGACCAACACAATTATTTAAAAAAACCCAAGCAAAGACTTTGTCTCAACCATCACTATTTTTGAAGTTTTGATGTCTCAGAGGAACCTCAGAACTGCTTTAGCTCTTGGTACATGGTGTTCTCAAAGGAAATACAAATGATTGTGACCTTTGCCAAGGAGATTCCTGGCTAACGATACAGTTTCTTAGCATCTTGCAGTCAGGCATATACTGGAAGAGTCTCCAAGGTAAATGTATGTCAGATATTAGACTAGCCCCTAGATGTAGTCCTGGATTGCCAGAATGTAAAGATATCTGTGAAGTACCTCTTTCCATCAGTGCCATCTCTCCACAGAGCAGTTCTAATTGAAGAACAAATTGCAGTTGAATGTTTTCTTTCAGAGTGGAAAGAAGAAAAAAGAGCTCAAATATTTCAGGCAGTTTTGACCACAAGAAATAAAAAAACTGCAGATCTTTTATTACTTTTAGTATCTGACACAAGAAAAGGCAGCTGACTTTCCTGCTGCCTGTCTTCTTGATCAGTAGATCTCACCTGGAAACGCACTGCAGGCAGGTACTGAGGTGCACACAACTTACATATGCCCACACATCAACACTCACTCTAGTTAGGGAGCACCTTCTTATAATGAGGCATTAAAATGTTCCTCATTGATGGCAGTGAGGCATGGTGCCAAGATGCCTGGGAGGTACATCTTCGGAACTATGGAGAGAGCAAATGTAATAGCGACTTTGAAAAAGGGGTTGTTGTGAACCTATTTTTTAGAATAATAAGCTGTTAAACTACTTATAAAATATGGGGAATCAAGCTGTATAAAAATAGACAGGAATGCTTCTTCAGTGGGCTGGATTTTTGTCAAACAGTCTGCACTGTAAACCCACGTGAAATATTATTTTTCTCTATCCTTCATTTCTAATTCTGTTTTCAGATACAATATTTCATTGCTATAACTTCATCACAAATACAGCTTAAATTATATTCAAATATGAAGGTTTGGGGTTGGAGTATGTGTATAGAAAACAGATTCGATCTTGCTTCTGATGCACAGGTGCCCACTGTGAAACCATGTGCCATGTATGCATAGTGCATTAGCTGATATACTCTACAGGAGCACTTTTTTTTGGCTTTCTAGAAATTCAGCACGTTATCTGACAAACATAGCAAGTTAAGTTCCTTTTTTACCACTGCCTAAGCATCCTGCTTACATACAGATTTACCTTTCGGCAAGCAAAATCTGTGTCCCTTCAGCCTGTGCCTGTTGCATCAGCAAGCACCACCTTCTCTGCTGTTCAAATGAGCCAGCAATGAGGCAGTGGCCTGGGGGCAAAGGCTGACTCAGAACCACTGAAGCTAAACATCAATGCTTCCCCTAAATAGGCAGACACTTCAATATCATTGACTTCCATGAGATCTGGTATTTCTTTCAATCCAGCCACATCCAGTGCTAAATAATGAACAAAACAGGAGTAGGGGCAAGGGAAGGAGGTCAAGGGATTGTGAGAGCATGAGCAAGATCGGCTATTCTAGGCATAAAAGAAGGATAAGACTGATGTGGATGACTAAGAATGTCAGAAGAGCTCTTGAGAAAAAATAGAGGGTATATGACACATATAAGAATGTGAAATCTGAAGAGGATTAAGAGAATTATGAACTGAAACTGAAAGGCTGTAAAAAAACCCCAAACCCAACAACAGCACTGTTTAAGGCTGCCGGAATTGACAAAGTGAGAAGATTGCCCAGAAAGGGAAGAAAAACAATAAAGGATCTCAAAATATTTAAGTGATGTGAAGAACAAGGAATTAGCTACTGAGCTGTTAACAGAACTTGTGCATGAGAGGACTTAAAAAACGACAAGATAAAGCTAGAAATGTAAATGCAACTTCTGTTCAATACCCATGCAGTAAAGAAAAGTGAAATGCCAGAAAAGAGAACACCACTGCCGTAGGAGGATACTGTAAAAATAAGATTTTAAGAGCAATAAAATAAGAACTAATCTTTGTACCATCTAGAATGACCAATAACACAGAGAAGCTGTGAGGCTAGATTATTTATGACAAATATACTTGAAAGAAAATTTCAAACAAGCCTTTAACAGTGATTTTGCAGAAAGAGCTCAAGATGAATACAAAAATAAGTGAATGTTACTCCAGCCTTCAGAAACCAAATCTGAGAGAGCTAGGAAAGCAGAGATGACTCATTATAACCTGAGTGGCCAGAGTGATCCTACCAGCATTAAAGCATGAGATCAATAACCACGTATAGCATTAGGAAGAAATAAAAAGCTTTCCATAGCAATCCACAATGGGACCAACTTTGCAAACGTAGTATGTTTGCAACTTCATTTTCCATTATTTTGAAGAGAAGTCAATCTGCGACAACAGTCTGCAACCTCTCCCCAGTTTCTGTCCTTGTTTTTTCACAGAAACTAGTGTCTCACTACTTAGGCAGAACAACTGGAGAGCGGCAGGCAGCACCCATATTCACAGTCAGAGGAAGCTTAAGATTGATTCTATCAAAATCTGATGGCAGATGTGAAAGAACAGGTATTTCAGGATCAGTTATGAACCTTATTTCAGCACTGCAAAATAACCCCAAAGCTGGAAGACCTTCACAGCAGGGTATTTACCTTATATTCCACCAGCTCCTTGTATAAAAGGTCAGCAGGCCCATCGTGCATCAAATCACTGGCTCTAGATTTAGCAGCATGAAAGAAGGAACCCACTGACCCTTTTAGATTCAAAAGATATTATCAGACAAAATTAAAGAACATAATATTTTGTTGTAACTTAAAGTTAGTTTAATTAAATCTCTTGTATCAAGTAATTTACTCAACCACAGAAAAAGAGAAAAGCTCATGCCTTCTTGGCTTCTCTATATCCAAGTATGCAGTAGCACTGTTTAGTTTCTTTGATTAATTAACACATTTTCTGCCGTGAAGATGTTATTGAACTGATGTCTGAAGCCTAAAACCTGCCAAAATAGTCTGCAAAATACATTTTATCCAACTATTCTCTTCATCTGATTCAGAACACTTCTGCCTAGATTTTGCACACTAAATAAACTCACCACTACGCAATTTGCATTTCTCTTTCTCAGTAGATGCCTGTCTTTCTAAATGCACACTCAGACAGCCTTGTGTTTTTTTCACCTTTATGTCATTGAATGCTGCTTAATTTAAATGGCTGTGGATATGCTTCTTACCTATTTACTGACCTTTCCCTAACATTATCCTGTGTTTCAGGCTGTACTGAAGCTACTAGAGCTACTAGGGATGCTCTATTTGATGACATTACATTAAAGAGATTCATGCCAAAATTCTTTGGCCACCACCATCATTGCTGATGTCAGCATAGCTTTAAGAACAAGGCTAGTTAGCTAATTGCTTTACAGAGCAACCACAGGCAATGCAGAACTTGGAGCCAAGTGTTTTGCTGGAGCATGCAGGCAAAACGCCATTGAAGACATCTATTCCATCAGGCCAAAATCCACCCTTGCAATGACAGCCAGCACAAAGGTTTATGTATGTGCTTATGAAACCAAAGAATAAGGTTTCAGTAGGCTTGCATCCCACGTAAGCACAACACTAATTGTCCGTATTAGACTGAATTTTAATCACAGCCAATCTGATAATTTGTGGGCACCCCAAAACAGTAGCCTTCATTGCTTTATATTGATTTTATCAACATCAGGAAAGGTTATGCATTTAGGATAAAATCCTGGAGCTACTGAAACCAGAGGGAGCTCTTAATTTTAATAGCATTAGGAACTAACTTCTTTTTGCTGCAGAAACTATTCCAGCAATGTTATGAAGATTAAAAGGAAGAAAGCTTGCTGATGTTAGAGAGAAAGCCAGTGACAATGCAATCAAATCAGTGCACAAGCAGGCAGAATTCAGATCCATATTTTTAATTGTCTTATACTGAAGTATCTGTTACAAAGATTTGTCACAATAGATTCTATGCACTATAAAATATACATTGATCCCATGGTTTGCAATAGAACCACTACTAAAACTAGTTGTAAATAAAACAAACCATGGCAAAATTTATTATCTAAAGAGATTAAAATGGCATATTTTAATATTAAGTGATCTGTCATGGAAAAGGAGAAGGAAGAAGTTAAATACCTCTACAATAGAGTAAAATTGTGAAAAAATTATATAATACTGTTGAAGTAACTTACAATAACTTAGAGCCATTAAACTGGCACTGAACTAAAATGGACATATATAGAACCACATTTGTGAAGATAAACCAACAAATCTTCAGGGAAGTACATTTTATTGAATAGCGTAATACTTTTTAATGGCAAAACAGTCTTCAAATTATGGTTATTTTGGCAATGAAGTTGCAGCCAGGAGAAACATTAGAGCTTAGTTTTAATCATCATCTACTATTTAGTATGGGATGTAAAGTATTAAAGTAGTAAATCTCTGGAAGTCTACAGAGAAATCTAAGAGACTAGCATATTAATTTTAAAAAGTTTCCTAAACACTTTTTTCTCCATTTTCATTTACAGAGCTTTAGTAATGTAAATACTTTATTCACAAACCATGATGATATAGTTACTCTAAGCACTACTAAAAACTAACATTTGATTTTGTTTGTGTGTCTGCAACAAAGAAAGAATCAATGTGGCCATTCCAGAAAAGCCCTCAAATGTCTTTTACTTCTTTGATATTTAAAAATGTCGTGCAGTGCTTTGGTAAACAGGAATGCTCTCTTGAAGGGCCATTCTGAATTCATAGTCAACCCATGATGATCTTGACCTCTCCTGAAGATTAATTTGCTGTTGGGAATTACTTAATAACTAGCAAGATGGTCCTCCTCTGTTTTAACTTGTCATCATTTGACCTCTAAATAAACTATTATAAATCTTTAAGTAGTAATACAACCTGTCATCCCAACTCGCCCTTCTGTGTGCAGAATTTCCAGCGCTGCAAAGTCATCCTGTGCTCAGTGACCACTGAATTAAACACTTCAGGAGGATACGTCTTCAAATTCTTACTCCAGCAAAGTTAATTCTTAAAAAAAAGTATCATATTTTAAGTTGTCCTCCACTGCTACAGGTGTTGGGCTTTTTTAGAAGTAAAGCTTAATTATTTAGAAAAGGGTTTTATACCTCAATGACATATGCTGGTGATCTCATGATGTGAACAATACAGTGTCAGTTATTATTTTTAAAAATTCCAAGGACAATTTCCTAGCTTGGAAGGAGAATTCAATACTAAAATTCAGCTTGACAGAAAAAAAGCTAAATTGTGCCAAATTTGAACAGAGTAAATGGAAGGACCAAGGTAATTATGGGTCTGTCAGCCTGACAGCGATCCTGGGCGAAATCATAGATAAGCCAGCACTGGAATTTTGAAGTACCAAAATATTAAAGTAAGGTAATATAACTCATGCAAGTCGACATAGGGCAATGGAAAATAAATCTTTCCAACTACCTTGCCACTTTTTTTCTTTTGAGACTGAGATGTTTTGATAAAACAACTTCATTCATATATTATATTTAGACTTCTCTGTCGTATTTGACCTGTCCTTTTGATTGCTAAAACATAGGATGATAACAGCAGTGTGGCATACAATGTATTAAAAATTGTATGCTGTACCTTATGAAGAAGGTGCATACTGTGGGCCTGGAAAAGACTTTGCAGCACTGAAAATCTTCAAATCAACTTTGGATATTTTTCTAAAAGTTCAGTTCTCTTTCAGTTGTAGCTGTTGGACATGATACAGTGATTCATTCATAAAATTACAAATTAAATAGACCGTCACAATGATCTCTTGTGGTTTTAAAATCTACAGCTCTATACTGCATATACTGTCATGCAGAATCACTGTTAAGTGAAGATCATACTTTCAACATCTTTCCAAGGCACAAATAAATAGTTTGTACATCTCCACACATTCAAAAGCTATTGGAAAGACTGTCAGCGGGGAGGTGGGATTGTGGCATTTTTATAAAAGACACTGAAATTTCTTCTTTACACTGAACACTAATTCCTTGATTTGTGGTTTGAGTCTCAAAAAATAAATAAACTCAGTCATTGATTCAAGCAGGAAAATGAGAATTATTTTTTATAGATCAGTATAGGAAATGCAATAGAAGTCTGATAGACATGTAGACTTTCCTTTGCATTATATTAATGCATCAGTATCTTAACAGAAACCTTATGTTTCATTACAAGTGGACATATTTATCTTCCAGAAAGCACAAATCCTAGGTTTTGTAAGATTTTACAGAAAGTATTCAAAAAGTTCTAGGGAAATGAGGAAATCAACACTTTACCAGAGCACCTCCTAGAAAAATGCAATAACATTTTTCACCTTTATTTTTAATCATTTCATTTCAGCTAAGCAATCAAATATTTGTCTCAGTCTGTGAAACTTTGGTATAACAACAGTTACTCATTAAGGAAGCCAAGCATGTAGGACAGCATATGACACTATTCCAAGTAATTTAAACACGTACGTTGAAGTGCACAGTGCAAAGGGACTACAGGAGGCCCAGGACTTGCACAGACATTTCCTTCAGCTAAGCTAGCAGAAGCAAAAGGCAAGAAGCAGAAGAATTAGCAGTATTAGCATCAATCATCCTGACTGCGAATGACAAAATACATGTATCTGCATGCCCTGTTAGGTTAAAGTAACTTTACATTTGTGAAACAATAGTAAGAGCTTTGCTGTGAGACAGTGTTTCTCTCAGGTTGAATTACCATTGCTGGAAAGGTTTCCATCTAGAAGGTGTAGACCTTCTTCAGAGCTTTCTCTCTGATTCTCCAGTTGGGCAAGGTTTCTTTCCTGACAGGCTGGCAGCCTGTTACAAAATACTATTTGACATTGGTAGGTTTGCAAGTTTGTATTTCAGTCATGCATGATTTATTTATAGAGCATCTATACTGCATTGCACTTAATTTACTCTTTGTCTACTTTTTAAAAAAAATATTATCTTTAAAGTTCTTCTAAATTTACTATGATGATTGCCTAATTCATTTGGGGCAGGAAATAATCTGTTCCCAGCTGTGGAAGTCAGGATATGAATGGGATTTTTGCAGGTGCCTGCAGCTAAAGGTATGGCTGATGGCTTTGCTGAAGACTGCCTGCATCAGTGATTCAAAGGCCGCAGGATTTACAATTAAAAAATGCATTGAAACAGAGGGAAAGATATCATATGATGGTGGGCTGGGAGGTTCTACTATCACATGCTTAAATTGGCCACTTCGCTCACAATGCTGAAGATTCAAATATATCTGTGCATATTCATGCTGAGCTAAGTCAAACTGATTTTAAAAAGATCATTCACTATGTATTATACATACTATACTTTTCTTAAAATAATATTCAATCATAATTTTTACCAAAATTATGACCACAGAGTGCAAAACTGACTAGAAACAGCTTCTTTGTATGTAACTATGACATGCCTTTAATTTCCTTTGCTCCTGAAATTACAACAGCCAGAAGAATGTAGTGATTAGACTTCCAATAAGTAGGGAATTGTTGCTTTGTGATCACATTTTCTCCAGTTCCCAAAACAGCAGTAATGGTACCTCAGCTGCTACTGCCTACTCTCATTTCCAAGCTCACATTTTAGTGGTCATAGCAATATACATTTGCAGAGAAAGTAAAAGACATTTCCCTGAAGGCATCTTTTAGAAAAAGCTTTTTCCTGCACAAACCCATTAAAAAATCTGGAAAGAGAAGCAACTGTTGAACTTCCCATCATTTCTTCATATACGTTATTTAGTATTGGAAAACTGAAGTAATAAAACCTTAGAAATAGGCTTAGACAGAAAGCAGTTAAATATGCACAGGAAGAATAAAATTCTACTAAACTATTCCTTTAGTTCCTTAAGGGTCTCTTTCTGGCAATTTTACACACAATGAACACTCCTTTCTCCAAAAAGTAGTTTCATTTATGTTAGAGAGTCAATCAGTGCAAATAGCATTGATTAAGTGGATGCCAAAATAGGGCTGTTCTGTCCACAATCCCTTCAATTTCTGAATTGTTGTGGCTCCTTTTTTCACTTTTTTCAAACACAGGAATGTCCCATCAAGCAACCCCTGTGATCTAGATACATCATCAGTTGTTTCCCATTGACTGCAGTTCTTTAAATCTGGGAATTAACTCAAAATTTCAGGGTTTAAATTCTCCATCAGCTCTTAATTAGTATCTATCATGAGTACCTAATAATTTTAGAGTATTATTAAAATAGATGCTGTCTATGTTCTCCCTCCTCTTTTTCTACCCTTTCTCACAATAAAGATTCTCATTCAGTTTATGTGTATTTGACATTACTGAGTCTAAAAGACAATGAGGGAGATAATAATCCAGATTATTGTGTAGCCAAATCTCAACACAAAAATGTCTCCCAGCTAAAGGCACATAGATGAATGAACTTTTGCTAGCAATGGAATGGTTTCAGAAATGTTAATTAACTATTTCTCTATTTTTCCTGCTCCTCAACTCCTCTCTAGTCATTGTGGGACTTTTGGAAGTTATTCCTCAAATTGCATTCACAACAGCGGGTACAATTTACATTTCAGCTTGTGTGTGATTTTGATGCTTGGTTATCACAAGAAAATTATTTAGAATCATAGAATCACTTTGGTTGGAAAAGACCTTTAAGATCATCAAGTCCAACCTTTAACCTAACCCTGCCGTCCCACCACTAAACCATGTCCCTAAGCACCTCATCTATCCTTCTTTTAAATACCTCCAGGGATGAGGACTTGACCACCTCCCTGGGCAGCCCATTCCAGAGCCTGACAACCCTTTCGGTGAAGAATTTTTTCCTAATGTCTAGCCTAAACCTGCCCTGGCGCAACTTCAAACCATTCCCCCTCATCCTAGCATCTGTTACCAGGGAGAAGAGGCCAACCCCCACTTCACTACAGCCTCCTTTCAGGTAGTTGTAGAGGGCGATCAGGTCTCCCCTCAGCCTCCTCTTCTCCAGACTAAACAACCCCAGTTCCCTCAGCCACTCCTCGTAAGACTTGCGCTCTAGACCCTTCACCAGCTTTGTGGCTCTCCTCTGGACATGTTCCAGCAATGCAACGTCTTTCTTGTAGTGAGGGGCCCAAAGCTGAACACAGTATTCAAGGTGCGGCCTCACCAGCACCGAGTACAGGGGCACGATCACTTCCCTACTCCTGCTGGCCACACTATTCCTGATACAAGCCAGGATGCCATTGGCCTTCTTGGCCACCTGGGCACACTGCTGGCTCATATTCAGCCAGCTGTCAACCAGTACCCCCAGGTCTTTTTCCGCCAGGCAGCTTTCCAGCCACTCTTCCCCAAGCCTGTAGCGTTGCATGGGGTTGTTGTGACCAAAGTGCAGGACCTGGCACTTGGCCTTGTTGAACCTCATACACTTGGCCTCGGCCCATCGATCCAGCCTGTCCAGGTCTCTCTGCAGAGCTCTCCTCCCCTCGAGCAGATCAACACTCCCACCCAGTTTGGTGTCATCTGCAAATTTACTGAGGGCACACTCAATCCCCTCATCCAGGTCATTGATAAACATATTAAACAAAACCGTCCCTAAAACTGAGCCCTGGGGGACACCGCTTGTGACCGGCCGCCAGCTGGATTTAGCTCCATTCACCACGACTCTCTGGGCTTGGCCATCCAGCCAGTTTTTAACCCAGCGAAGAGTACACCCGTCTAGGCCATGAACTGCCAGCTTCTCCAGGAGAATGCTATGGGACTGTGTCGAAGGCTTTGCTGAAGTCCAGGTATACAATATGCACAGCCTTTCCCTCATCTACCAGGCTGGTCGTAGAAGGAAATCAGGTTGGTTAGGCAAGACCTGCTTTTCATGAACCCATGTTGGCTGGGCCTGATCCCCTGATTGTCCTCCATGTGTCTGGTGAGCACACTCAAGATGAACCTCTCCATAATCTTCCCCGGTACTGAGGTCAGGCTGACAGGTCTGTAGTTCCCTGGATCCTCCTTCCAGCCCTTCTTGAAGATAGGCATCACATTTGCCAACCTCCAGTCATCTGGGACCTCCCCTGTTATCCAGGACTGCTGATAAATGATAGAGAGTGGCTTGGCAAGCTCCTCTGCCAGCTCCTTCAGCACTCTTGGGTGGATCCCATCTGGCCCCATAGACTTGTGGATGTCCAGGTGGCATAGCAGGTCAAAGAATGCTTCCTCCTGGATTATGGGGGGTTTATTCCACTCACCGTCCCCATCTTCCAGCTCAGGAGGCTGGGTACCCTGGGGATAACTCGTCGGGCCGTTAAAGACTGAGGCAAAGAAGGCGTTGAGAATCTCAGCCTTTTCCTCGTCTTTAGTGGCAATGTTCCCCCTTGCATCCACTAGTGGATGGAGGTTCTCCCTGGCTCTCTTTTTGCTGTTAATGTATTTATAAAAACTTTTCTTATTATCCCTTACAACAGTGACCAGGTTAAGTTCCAGCTGGGCTTTTGCCTTTCTAATTTCCTCTCTGCATGACCTGACAAGATCCCTGTACTCTTCCATTTGGTTCTGTGAGCATTGCTTCATGCCCACAAAGAGAAGGCTTTATTGAAGAAACTAAATGTTCCTCTTGGTATAGCCCCTACCAGGTTCCATCTCATCTAGGAGTTCATGCAGAAACTTACAATTAGCTCTGACACCAGTGAAGCCAGTTGCAGAATTGGCCATTTTCATTTACCCTCATTCTGAACTCGGCTAAGAACTAAGCTTAAAATCCCAGTGGACATTTGACTTCAGGCTCACCCTGCACCTTAGTCTGAAACAGAAACACAATGTGCAAAGCTGTGCAGCAGTCATAGGAATGAAACTTTTCTTAACTGCCTTAGAGGAAGGTCTCAGAATGCTCCCTGAGATGTATTTGAGCTCAGCTGATGAAATTATTGCCTGAGCTGGGTAAAGCTGTTGTTCATAATCAAGAAAATGCTAGACTCTTAAAGAATCGTATCTTCCAGGAGACTGGCTGACTGTCACCTCAGTAGCAGAGTGACCACAACCCATCACTATAAACAGTGGCACTGAAAGGTCCACTGGGTGTAAGAAATAAATGTATAAAATAACCTTTTTTGTCACTGGCTACTCACAGAATATGTTTTTATATTAACACACAATAGTAAAGCAAAGTTCCACAGAGAAATTCAACAGATATTTGTAAGTTGACTAGAATGGCATTGTCAAAATACATTTTCATTCTTACAGCCCAGTAGCATAAGAGTAACTTGAAAGCTGAACCACCACATTCTATGAGGTTTTCAGTCAGTATTCTGCCAAATGGGTGTCAAAGATATAACCAGAATTCAAGCTTTTACATTTTCTCAAACATAAATCACCAGACCTTTTATATTAAAGTATGGCAGCATTAGGAAAATTATATAGGTTTATTCCTTTAAACTTGAGCGAAAAATTACATACCTTTTGTGTGAACACAACACAGCATTCCAAACTCGTTTGCACGCTGCGTACAGTGTGTAGTACAACAGTGGATCTGATAGTTGTAAGAGCAGGCAAGGTAAAAAAATAATTTATTAGATGACCTTCTAAACAAAAAAGCTAGAGGGATTCTATCTCAGAAGACAAATAGTTCTGTGAAGATTTACGTCTATAAAATTACTAAATCACCTTCATCTGACTACATCACCGGGGAAGGGTACGTGCCTGTAAATACGCTAGCTGTCACAATGTCACAAGGCTTTGTGCAGAAAAAACCTGTAAGCAAGGTTGGGTTTAAAACCAAAGCAAATAGCATTTGAATGAAACTGATTCTCATAAACCAGAAAAAGAGAACAAAATGTGACATGCAACTGTATTTAACTTAGAACATTTGGGATAAAATTCATGTATTTAATTTCAAGATATACAAAACAAATATATAGCTTGTTTCTCACACATCAAATGTATATTTGTCAAAATCAGATGTTCTGAACAATAGGAAATCTTTTTCTGTCCTTCTGCACTGAAATCTGTGGGGAGAAGGACAGGATGGCTCTTCCTTGGAAGAAATACTTCTAAACAGAAGGATAGCAGGTCTTCACTGGAGAGACAGAAGAGTCCCAAACTCTTCAGGGAGAGGAATATCTCTCAGTGGTGGTTGTCCTCCCAGTTTCCACCTATGCCATTGGAATAATCTGGAAAGTCAGTGCCACCTGCACATCTTTCTTGCTGTTCTCCTTCACTCCTGGTCCACACACACGGGTTTGTATTAGCGGAGAGGCATATGTAGACTCCAGGTATCACAGAACAATCTTGTACCAGTGAGGAAATGGAGTGGGCTGACTTACAAGATCACAAAAGTTTATAATTCTGTGGTCTCTGTAGTGATGATGAGAGAGCTAATTTATGAATGGCTGGGTCACAAGAGAATTAATGTACCACAGCAATCGAGCATGATATGCAGATCAGGGAGGGAGGAAGAATGCAGAGCTCAGCACATCACTCCTTTCTCGTATAAGCTGACGCTCAGCTTAGAGAGGAAAACCATACTAATGATGCAGCTGATGTCTTGTTAGAAAACGTCTGAACTGTGACCAATTTTTCTTGACAAGAATTGTTATTCTGCATAAAAATGAGATGCTTAGTCATTTGGAAAATAAAGACTAAATCAGTGATGTAATTTCATTCAATGATGGAATTTCAAAGAGGGGTTTTTTTCCCCTTTATTATAAAGAAAATCTTTTAACAAGTCTATTGAACCAGCCCATTAATAAGCCTCTTTCCCATCAGCATCAAAAGAGAAGTGAGAGCACAGTGCCTAAAGGATAAACAAGCATATAAAACCTATTCTTACTGTTTTAAAATTCACAGTTTCCATGTCTCTGCATAAGGCTGTATGTGTATGTTCATGCACAAATAAGAGTGACAAGCAACAAATATCCTTGTCAATTTTTAGCCTCTTGCTGTACACGAATGAAGGGCAAATACAGAAGAAAATGTAATGTGTCAGACATCTACACACTTTTTTCTCCCCTCAAGATAGATGCTAGTTCTCCATAGGGAAATCTGCAGGAAAGTAATTCCCAGAATAGAATGTGGACTTGCTGATGATGTAATACAGACTTTTCAGTGGGGAAAAGGGAAGCGAGTTAAACTGGTTAGAACAAGCTTTAGCAGCACTTAATCAAAGTTAGTGAGTGAGCCCCAAGACAGGGAGGCAGCCGAAGGGACTATTGTCTCCCACAGGTCTCTGCCATAGTCCCTCTGAAAATGAAATTCTAGTTTTCTCTTGGCACCCAGGGAAAAGGAGGCTGCCAGAAAAAGGTCACTGGGCAGAAGTGGCTGAGAGCATACCCACATACCTGGTGGTCTCTTTGCAGGGCATTTCTTTCCACATCTGGCTGGCTAAGCCTCATATACAGTGTCGATATGAACCAACAGGGGTTCACACATTGCCATATATACCAGAATATCCTAGTGTCAAATATTGCCTCTGTATTCAGGGATGAATAAAATTGTCTGGCTTCTTGGGCAGGATATACATAATTGGGTTTTTTAAGCTTTCCTTTTGACTTGACACATTGTACTTCCCATAAGCTATTTGCAAAAGTGGTACAAAGGACAAAAAGCCTGAAATTTCTTACACTTATAGTTAGGCTGATGCTTTTGGAAGTTTTCTCAAAGTTTACTAGATACTCAGCAAATCAGTATTTTTTATACTTCAGCTTGTATCTATGTCTCAAAGAGCAATCATAATGAAATCAGCATAATGCTTAACACTCAAGTTTTACTAATCATTGCATAACTTTGGTTGTACACTCAAGAAAACATGTCTATCTGTCTCCTCTACCTACATCCCCAACCCAGGAGTTACTGAGATCATCATGTATCTGTTCTGGAGGTGCTGCATAACTGCATTTTCTGCCAAGGTTTCTTTATGAACTGTTTATGTCACACTGCAAAACAAGAGTCCAGAAAAGCATTCACAAAAAACACATCTGGATTTTAATACTGTTGTCACCCAGCACAGCAGGCTCCTAACCAGCAAAATTTTGGACTCACATGTCTTCTTCCAAATATTACAAAATACTTTACAAAGATGAATGGATTAAGCCTCTAACCTTCCGTTTTAATACAAATAAAAAATCTGCATTTTATGTGGAGGTAAGATGAGGCAATGAGAGATGAAACAAGTTTTGTTGCAATTGCAACTGCAAGAATAAAAACCCCAAAGTTCTGACTTTCCTTCATCTGCTGTGATCTGCTCTGTAGATCAGTGATGGTAAAGCAAAATAAAGCAAGCAGGTTACTTGGATCTTTTTCCATAAATTTTATTTGTGCTCATATGCTTTATGACCCACAGAATGCTGTCAATGAAGATCCCAGAAATACAGAAAACTTTTAGCTGGAGTCAGACTTAATCCAAAGAAGGCTGTTATCACCTATTTTGCAATTCTGATTCTCAGAAGCTTCTTCTGATGATTTTTTTACCTTCTTTAATCAAACCTGACTCAGAGAAGCATGATATCACCCCCACTGCTGCTGTTCTCACTCTTACTAGCATTGCCCCTCAAAAGACTATTAATGAATAACTGGCGGTAGTTGTCAGCTCAAGAAACCAAGCGTTACACCCAGTTGTATAGACAGCGTGTCTGTGTGCCTTCTTGAGGTAGTGAAATCTTGAAAGACCAAGGGGAGTTAAGGAGAGAGAATGATCTGAAAAATTTATGCTGTTTCTTATGGAAAGCAGCTTGCAGCAATGTTCCCCCGGCAGGCACATCTGTGCAACACGGTTCGAGGGACTTGAGGCATAAGCATTTTGGTTCCATGATCATAATAAAGAATGAGAAGAATACAGATCTGACAGTAACAGGGTAGCACAGGAAATAAAATCAATGTTTGTACCCTAACTTTGCTGACAGCAATGAGCTAATCTGTTGCTGGTACAACACACTTGAAGAGTCTTCCTTCAGTGATCCTGCCAGAGCTATTAACCTCCCCTTAGGTAGGTCTAAGCACCCCCTGATTTGGTAGTTTAGTCAGATTCACAACACAAAGGATACTGATTTCACTACTAATCTTTCTTTTACTAGGCTAGATTCATAGAACAGTATCAGCTGGGAAGGACCTCTGAAGGTCACCTGGTCCAATCCCCAGCCCAGAGCAGGACCAACTTGGAGCAGGTTGCTCATGGCCTGGCCCAGTCAAGGTTTTTCCATGCCCAAAGATGAGGATTTCATTTCCCCAATGAGGAAATGGGGCTGAGCTTCATGAGGCTCGTGTCAGTCGCTGTCCATAGGCTGTTAACATCCCTCTGCACATACATCTTGTTTTATCTTTTTTAATATAGGCATACTGTATTTATTTTGTTCACATTAATACAGAGTTAATCTCAGCCACCATGGTAGAAAAGCTAGAGATCTAATCCAAAAGGTCTCGTGAAAATTTGTTTCTGCTTTCACTGAAATCAGTGGGAAACTCCACAGGATCATTACTTCCATTGCTGCCATGTCAGGCACATGCAGACAGAGTGGGCACTTCAGTACGGATTTGTATCTAGTCCATGCATTATTTGTGCTGTGGTAATGTCAGAAATGTTTTGGACAGCATCCATACACACTGGAATGCAGACATATTGCTTCAAATGACTTATAGTCTAAAATATTAATGCCTACATCATCAACTAATACTTCTTTAATATGAGCTAAATTTCCTCACTCCTTTCCCCTTTACAATACAAAATGCCCTGTTTCTTCCACCTTAGAGGACACCCACCTTACCTCAGTCAGAGCTATATAAAATAAGGTGTCGTTAGAGTGAGTGGTCACAGGGGGCAAAGTTGATGGCAGTGCTGGAATGGCAATGCAGTGTTGAACATCTCACTAACAGTATTTTTCCTCCTTAAACTTTTCCACACCTCCAAAATGAAGAAGGTAGCCCCCAGAGAGGAGTCCTTCCACCCCACTGAACAACTCAGCTGCACAACTTCTAAGTCATAAACCACTTGAGTAATCCCACTGCTCAACACAGGATAAAAGGAGAAAATAGCATTAAAGATTTAAAGTAAAGAACACAGCAAACTCAAATGATCACTGCGCCATTCACGTCATTACAGCTAAGGGTTTGTCAGCACTTTCATTATAATGCTCATTTCTCTGCTGTCACTCCAGGCTAAAATTTGGCAGAGCATAAAACTTAAAGCACAGACAGACACAATAAGAACACAGTGAAAAGGAAAGCAAAGGCTTCAAGGACAGCATCCTAAGATACCTTCACATGTCAGGAACAAACAGTATCTTACAAAGCATGATGCAAGAAGTCAAGGTAGGAGAACTATCCCTTCCCTCATTAAGATGGTGTGATAGGGAGGGAATTGCACTGAAAGCTCAGTGAGCTACATTGTTATGAACCTACTATGAATGGCTGAAAAGATCCAGAAGGCCAAGAATTATTATGGTAATTTAGGTTAAATTTATGCTGCAGTACAATGGAAATAAGTAAGCTAGACAGAAGAGGCAGACCACACACAAATATCACATCTGAACAGTTGATATTAGATTTCACTTGGGGAATGTATGAAAATATGTCTGCTTGGACTGGTGTGGGGAGTGGAAAGTGCCACTAATATAAGAGATTTCCCTCAAGCAGTGTGGATTACCTCTCTCCACTCCTCCTTTCAGAGGTGAGACTGTTGCTCCAACAAATGTTCAAATACAAGACAGCAGGACTGAACACAGCACCAAAATATCTCTTATAGTCCAACAGTAAGCCTCACATTGTAGGGTAGCATGAATTAGTACTGCCACTGAGAGAAAGGATCTCACTTGCCCCTCTGCTTCATCCCCTCAGCCTAAATACTGGTACCCATATGGATGCAGAATGACCCAGAGTCAAGCACTGAGTTAGATTAAAATTAAGCTATGATGGTGGGTCAGTTTAGCTTGGACAAAGCCCTGAGCAACCTCATCTGAGATCAGTACTGATGCCTGCTTTGAGCAGGAGCCTGGGCTGAGAGACCTCCTGAGGTCCCTTCCAACCTATTGGAATCTCTGGCCCTAGGGATCAGCTTGTGGCCTAAGGTCCACAAGGTCAGAGAAGTTTAGGACCACTTCTTGCAGCAACAGAGCTAGCTAATGCTAGGTTACAGTGTGTGTAGCACCTCAGTATTAGTTATTAACTTTTATATTTTTAAAAAGTTTTTATACTTTCATAGAAAACTGTAGGAACCATGAAGACTCGGTGCACTGGATGGTTTACTCCCCATTTTTGTCAGTCGGTGGTGTGGGACTCAGGACAAGCCATTAGTTTTGTTTCAGCATCAGCAAAGGTCCTTTGTATATTTAAAAAGCACTTAGAGGTGAAGACTACTATATATGCAACATATGATTGCTATTATTATCTCAGTAAAATTTTATGAGGATTTGAAGAGTGCCAGTAAGTCAAAAAAGCAGGTTCTTAGTTCCCATGTTCAGAACTCATTATAACAAAGATCTTAAGATAACAGTCACATAGGTCACCAAGTGCCATTGACTTTGTTAGTGTAGCCTCTTCCTTGACTTCATAAACGAGTGGAGGTTTGGACTGTGATATTCTTTCAGCAGCTCTTGAAGAATGGCAGCTGTGCATGATGTATGTTCAAGTGTTTGAGAAAGTCTAGCGTGTCATTCCTAAAGCAGTGCAACTGTTGAACATGGAAAAATTATATTGTGCTCATCAAATGAGAGCTCTGATGGTTGTAAGGAACAGGGAATTACAGGCAATACTAAAACACATGTCCACACAACATCAGTTTCATTTGGTAGCAAAGGAATTATTTTCACTGCAGTAATTAGCAACGCTGTTGCTTAAGAACCACAGTTCTGTCACAAGTTTATCAGGACATGCATGAATGTTATAATATAAAATTTACTGTCATTTGCCACAGAGAAGAGGTGGAACTCCATTCCCCTGCTTGCTTGTGTTGCCAAGGAAGAGCATGTAAGATACAGGTCACACATTCAAAACCGTTTTCCTGGCACTCTCAGCCTGCTTCCTTTGTGCAAAATGCTGACGCTTTTGAGATGCAATGATTTAGCGTGTCACCGTGCTAGCGTAACAGATGGCACAGGAGTGTAGAATGAATGAACAATGAACAAGGGACCGCGTTTCACTTGTGTCAGTGTGCAATCTTTCAAGCGGTTCTGATACAAGCCACCTATTATTCACTCTTTTTTAGGTCAATCTGCTCCCTTTGTTTAACACTACCTTGTTAGTAGTGAGGTACATTTTTGGAAATTAGGTGAAAAGTCAGTGCAGTATGCAGAATTAATAGGAGAAGAGTGGTCTTTTTAAGCCTGAGGTCCTCATTTCCTTCTAATGGGACCCCAGAAAGACGAGCATTGTCTCAAACTTGTATCTGAACATACAGCTCCCTGAATCAAAACCAAGTGTTTCCTAGTCCTCTCCAAAGTCTGGCACAGGCTTTCTGTGTCAATGAAGCCCCAGGTAACACCCGAAGCAAGGTTTTTAAGTGGGGTTAAGCAATCTTGGGCAAGGACCTTAGACTTTGCACTGACTCTATACAAAGATAAAGCTATACAAGGATAAAGCTTCCGAAGAGTAAGAAAAAGAGAAAAAAGGCTAAAGGTCTCCCAGGCAGCATTCAGATGGGTGCCCGTATTTATCAACTCACTAGCCATGAGGACCAAAAACAGTGGATTAAAAAACCCTGTTCTTACCCACAGGAAACCAGGAAATAACTGCAAAACACAGAGGATAACTTCTCCTTTGGTACAAGGATCGCTGAGGCTCAGCAACATTCTTACATTTTGTCAGAACTCAGGCAGCTGTTTCACATATTTCAATGAGTACAGAAAAGTAAGAGTGGTAGTCTTAAATACCAGTGTTTATGTTAACATGGGAAGAGGATGTATCAGGTGGAAAATAAATTATAAGCTCCTCAAGTGTAGGTATTAAAACATCAAGCTATGAAAGCACTGCAGCGTTCTATAGTAACAGTCCAAACATTACAGTCTAAAAATGTTAGAGAAATGTTTACATAACTGGATCTAAGAGCCTAATCCAATGCTCACGGACTTCAGTGAGAATAAAAATCTTGCTGCAACTTCTTTTTTTCTTTAAATAATCCCTTGGAACTGTAAAAACAGTTCTGTGCTATGTATTTGGAGACCAAGGGCTTTCCACTGATAAAAATCCTGGAAAAGCCATTATTTTCAGAAGTTATTGCTGTTTCTGAAGGTTAATTAACATTCGTTAATGTGAAAAAGAAACATGATTTTTTTGGTCTTAATTTCCTTTGATTTTAAACTATGTGTTACTGACACACAGTTCTTACATGCTACACATTTTTTCTCATCTGACAGCTCTCACGCTTTAATAGTCAAGACTCCAAGAGGAAGCACACTGCTCTGTGTAATAAGGATACAGATGCTATGTTAGGGAGCCCTGTGGCAAAACCCGTTGCAGTTAGAGTAATAATAAACTGTCTATCCCTTGGCAAATCCAGGCACCTCAAAATTTATTTTCATCCTAAGTGGCTAAAAACCATCAAAATCCCAAAATGTTTAGTAAATGTGGATTCTGCTATCTTCTGATTTGGAAATATCAACCAGGCCCTGCTGAAATATTTTTACCGTAATATTGAAATATTATACTCTGGACATCTGAAAGTTTGAACATGAAAAAAGATCCAAATGAAAAATGGAAATGTTGAAATGGAGTATTCAATTTTATTTAAAAATGTTCTGAATGCTTTCTATATCAAGTTCCTCCATATTACTAGATAAATATTTTCCAACAGTAAAAATTCTTTCTTTTACAGCTTATTGGAAATTTTTTATTTTATCAGCTTTCAAAGAAACAGTAAAATTAAAAAGAGCTACCTGAAGCTGCCCTCATTTTTAGGAATGTGTCTGCACTTGCACACATTTTGTAAATCATACACCCTGTGGCTGCGATCCATATTCAGGAAGGGAGGGAGAACAGAGGCTAGAAACAGCTGCTACTAATCTAATACCTATACCAAATTCGGAGACTACGAAGTTTAAAGGTGTTTAAAATCTAATGCACTGGGCATTTTCTTAAGTCAATATTTTATATTGACAGAAAAAGGAATTACAGTGTCACTCTTGAAAAGATATGAACAAATACTTTTTTTACAAGCTCGTGAACTGCTAAAGACACCTAAAAGTTGCATTTATCCCAAGCACAGCTTCCACATCACATTTTTTTTACATAGTTAGTTCCAAAGCCTTAAACGACCTCCCAGCCAGTCAGAAATGTGTGTCAAATTATTCACTACCTATTACTGTACTATTCTCCAAACTCCAGATTTTTCATTGGGATTCTGCGCGTATAGAAGACTTTCAAGCACGAAGTCTGGCCAAGGTCCGGTATGTTCTGCAAGTGTCTCTGCTCAGGCTGGAAATCATGTGGGAACTCCCACTTGGGTGGTCTCAGTGCAGTTTCAAAATGGTGCAAAAGGAGAAAGGGGTCTGTGGGGAGCAAGGCCACAGAGGACACTGCTCCATTGCTCCGCACGGTGGGAACTCTCACTTTGAAAAGTGCTATTAGCTCTTCCTGCAATGCATGCAAACTTGTACCATGGAAAGCCTGAGAGATATGGGGATACGTAACTGCAGAGAAATGACCTCATGGTGGATGCTTCATCCACTATTTAGTTCCTGCCCAAACCCACATGTGGCAAGAGTAAAAGGGGCCAATTTCATGGAGAATGCAGGAATAGACCCACTACACCTGCCCCAACACAGAGGGTGGCAGAGCAGAAGTGTCTCCAATTCAGAATGAAGTAAAAATACTTGTCTACAAATGGATGAGTCAGAAGACATTTCTCACAATAGTTTTGCAATTGTTTTTCTGGTAGAAAGTTATATTAATTACTTCCTGAAGGCCATTAGATTTTAGATCTAAGTGTAAGATCCACTAAGTACATAGGAATTATAGTGAAAAAACCAGCAGCCGGAACAATCCTTTGCTAATATATACTTGGAGAAGGTTAAAGATAATTTAACCTCTGCTGTCAGAGTGGATGTTGTGTAGTTGTAAAACCTCTCACATCCAGCCCTCTAGCACATCCTAAACCAACAGCATCTTAAGGCTGATCCATCAGCTGGGGGAACAGACTAGTTTAAAGGCACCTTTAATCCCTCTCCCTGACACATAAAAAGATCTTGATGGAAAAATGATAGATATGGGGCAAGACTTTGAAGATAATCAATTCACTAGAGAAAAGGAAAAAAGCCTCCTAGGCTTTGGCAGGTCTTTGTCATACCTATGTGTCTGTGCATCATTAAATGTGAGTGAGGTCAGTCACTATGTCATTATTAATGAACAATGGGAAATAAAAGGGAAAGTCAAAGCCTGAGTGCAATGGACAATGACAGCTTCGGTGACTGTTTTATCTCACAAGTTACAGGTGCACTTTCTAAAATACCAGAAATAAAACTGAGCTAGAGAGTCCACAATGCAAGATGCAAGTCTTACGTGACACCAAATATAAGGAATCCATGGAAATTGCTTCTCCCAAAGAAACGGTCTTCATACAGGCTGCTGGAACACTTGGAAGTGTGCATCAAGTCAGTGTAAACAAGCCAGGATGAAATAAAACTTTGGCTAGTTTTGCAAAAACAAGACAGCAGCTCCAGCTGCCAGTGATATACAAGTGCTGCAATAGTAACCACCCTGCTGCCAGTCCTCCGGATCCTCATAAAGAGTAAACTGGCACCACCAGCTGAAAGTTTTCTGAATTCAGTGTAATTACTTAATTCCACTTAACCACTTAATTAAACCAAAAACATTCTAAACAGCCTTTAATAACTTTTCAGTAAAGAGAGGTTTGGGGGTTTTTTTTTAATATAAAAAGGATTCATCATTGGATCATTACTAACCCCTTCAGCCCTGAAAACTACCTACCCTTTTAATTAATTAAAAAAAAAATGTCTCCTTCTTCCCCCTTACCTGCAAGACTAGCTCATATGAAAAATGTTCTGAGCTGACTCAGGGTCAAGCCCTCCAAAGCCCAAAGATGACCCGGTCTGTGTTGTTCACACCCATGATTTCTGATCTCTAACAAGAGGACAGTGTGATGTTTCAGCCTTGTTCTTTAGCACGTTTTGGTCCTGGTGTGAGTTAGTTGCCTCCATTATGCAAAAAATTCTTTTCTGTGCTATTTACTGCTTTAATATTCAACAACTGTGGGATGAAACAACAGTAAAACTGGCCTGCCACAAACACCTCTCAAGAACGGGCAGGTGTTTACTCAAGGAAGAACTAACAGACATCAGAATTTATTATTTAGGTCTCTGCTCATGATAGATATGCATATCTAAAATGATACTTTCTTTCTTTGTACCATACACATTTCATTACAACAAAGCTTCATGATTTCACACAAATTCAAAATGTGGCAGAAAAGTTCTAGATAAAACTAAAATTTAAATTATTTTAACAAACAGACTACAGGGGGTTTTTATATTTTTTTATATGATCATACTATCAAGTATAGTCATATACATTTTAACTAGACTTACCAAGCCAGGTCCCCAATTTTATTACATTTGCTTGTCTACTTACTACCTTGCGAAAAGGGCTCTTTGCAAATTAATTTTTTGCAGCACATTAAATTATTTGGTACACTAAAATATGAAGTTAATCTTTGTTTTCCCTGTAGAAAGGCTGCAACAGATGAACCACAATGCTGTGTAGAGCAGTGTTTCAACATGCGTATGTTCAGTTTTGCAGGAACGATGTATTGGAAAGGAGTACCTGAAAAACTGGAGCATCCTTTCTCCCCAGTTAGCATATCCCAGCATTAGAACTGACCATTGATATTACTTACTAGGTAACACCTAGGAAATACCTGTGCATACCTTTTGTGTACTAAGATACCTTAGATAAGCTGCAAGGATTGGTCCTAAAACAACAGGGTTAGACCTAACCATGGAATCTACTGACCTCTCATTTTGACAATTTATACAGTAGTATTTATATTATATATATATATGTACAGAAAATCATGTGATAAGGTATTGTTGAGAAGAGCGACTGCGTTACATAGCCTCTCTTTTCAAAATAGCAGCTGTCCCTACCCTGCAGGAAAGAAAAGAAAAGAACTTGGGCTTTTGGACTCCAGGGGGGGGTCAGCAAAAGAGATAAAGAGCTGGCAAATTTCAAAACGCTGCCTTAACACATACCTGCTCACACCCCCCAGTAGATTTTCTGGTTATAAAAAACCAACACAAATTATTATTTGGGGGCAGGGGGAAGGAAGGAAACTGTGGTGGTGTGACTTGAACTGATAAAATGAGGTGTTGATTCCAGACCATATGTACTGAATTCTCCCCCAGAAACCGAAAGAACAGTCACCGAGTCCATCTGGTCCCCGTACCACAGAATAAAGCCTCCTCTGCTCACAGCACTCGGCGCAGCACATGTATGCAATTTAACTTCACCTTCCTGTAATTATCTTAGTGCATTCCCCAGAAAGCTTGTCTTATCCACTTGACAGCTACCAAGTGATCTGGGCAGACCCCCCGGCTCTCGCTGAGCCGGCGGCATGTTAATGGAAAGCCACATGGCAGAAGATGTGACAGGAGAGCTGAACAAAAGGTTTATCATGCATTTCCTCTGTACATTTCCCAAGCCACTACACAAGCATCGGCACTTAGTGGAGCTGATTCTCCCTATCTAAAGCAGCCTTGCTAAGGCTATGACAGTGATTCCTGTTTGAAATTGCATCAACCGTGGAAGAAAAGGAGAGGCAGGAACTCCTCCAAAATTATGCCACGTCCTCAGTTGAGGAACAATTGGATCTAAAATTCACTGAGCTCTGTGATCCAAGAGAAAGGTGTGACAGAAAGGTTCACAAGCAATTGAGAATATATGCCCTGTATTTCTTTACAGCCCTTTTTGCCATTAAATATACCAAGTAATTAGTGCTTTGTTATAAAATACTATTGGGGCTACCTGAATAGTCTTGCAGTTATTTAATAAATTACTCGGCAAATGAGTGAATTTAGCCAGGCATCCATGGGTGCGGAGACTCCTAATTAACTGATATCCAGGCAGGCATCAATTACCCTTCTCCTCCCAGACAAAAAGAATATCTCTGTTCCAAACACGTGTCCAGAAAGAATTAAGAGTACTGAAATGTACATCTCCTCCAGTAGGAAGCAATTTGGAATGGAGTAGCAATCAACCCAAAAATCTCAAATTGTTTGAACTAAATACAAAGCAATATAAAATAAAGAATCTGTGCTTTATGAAGGGAATGAACTGGCTTCAGAAATAAGTTTCCAGCTGGGACCAGATTGCAAATGCCTTTATTCACTCTGCGGGAGTAGTTATTCACACAAACAGTCCCTGTAAAGCCAGGCAAACAAACTCATGTGAGCATGTAGTCATGACAGTGAACATGAAGATTGCCATCTGACCTTCAAAACCGACAGAATTTTGTGGTGCTTTGACTGAAAATACTATACAGATATTTGGGGTTGGTTTTATTTTCCTCAGATATGATTTTGCTGTTATTTCATGTTAAATGTTTTAGGAGGAAATTAACTGATTTCATTTTAATTTCTGGAGAGTTTTTCATTCTGCCACATTTGCTTAAATAAGTCAATTTACAGGTTGGTGTCTCAGCAACAGATTTCTAGCAAACAGGATGCTGTGATCTATTGGGCTTGCACTCATTTTGTTTTTTGGAATGTTCAGCCATAAAGCAGACTTCCTGTGGCCACCTGGTGCTGCGGCTCTGCTGATGGGCACCCACCCACCTGCACGGAGCCCCCGAGCCATCCTAACAGGTAAGTTTGAACACAAAGGCAACCAAGAGGCTACCCACACTGAGTAGGAATCCAGGATTCCTGGTGGAGTGTCCAAACAGCTCTGCATCCTCAGTTCAATGACCCATGAGAGAAAGGATGCATTTAGAATTGAGCAACATAGAGCTGTTCTGATTACAAGAGTTTTGACTCATTTACATAAAGGCTGAAAAAGAAATGTAAGAAGTACAATTAGTGACCTAAGGGGAAAAATTCAAAATGGTAAAGTCAGTGTTTCAGCTACAAGCTTTCACTTGCAGCAGGTTTTACATAGTAGGCCTCTCATTGTTTAAAAACAAACAAATATTAGTACCCTTCAAACCTCTCAGCAGTTGGCATAGTGCCACTAAGCCATGGAGAGCATTTTGCAGAAGTGTCACCATTAAACAAGCACCATGAAGTAGATTAGGACCTAAATAAGGCATATCTGGAGTTGAATAAATGTAAACCCCCTGATATTACACAGTAGTATTTTGGGGATTTTCTAAAGGAGCAAGAATAATAGATTATTGCTCCTTTAACTCAAGCATTCCCCACAGCTGTTTGTAAGCCAATGGCACTGCCGAGCTCTCGTGTCACAGAAGCTCATGAATCACACAGTGGCCCTGAAGTGCTAAATCTCAAAAGTTTACACAGCCTACTTGGCCAGCTCCCCATTACAGCTGGAATTTATGACTGAGCCCAAAAAAAACGAAGAAGAATAACCAAAACGAACTACAGTGGGAGGATCTTGCAAAAAATATATGCCCATGATATCACCGAGGTCAAACAGTCCCCTTCCAACACAAATACATTACAAAGACACAGCTGTCTTTGCCCGGTTACACCTTCCTTCAGCCTGACCTCCCCTGCTGCTCCTGTGCGGACGCCCTTGCTGCTGAGAGCTAAAGTGAAGAGCAGGCGGAGCAGCCTGCCTAACCCTTGGCTGGTCCCACGCTCCCCCTCCACGCACCACAGCTATGCCAACAGCTCTCCCTCTGTATCCAGCTTACCTCCCAGACATAGCCACTCATGAATTATTCAGGCAACGAGTCTGTCATGAAAATGGAGCTGATCAGAATTTTTCTCAATCCAAAAGAGGCAAAAATACTGCATGCCAGTTTTATCCCAGAGTGAAAACATTTCACTGAGGTTGGGTTTTGTTCTATTTTTTTGGTAATTGGTTTTGAATTATTTTCCGTTAGGGTAAATAGTGGACTCTGGTCATTTCTGCCCTCTAGGACAGTTCATCACCTCTGGAACTCAGTTCTCCTGGTTGGCATGTCTGTTTTGTCATGGAAGTGTCAGGCCTCCTAAAAACGCCCCATCTCTGTCTGACCAACACCAGGTGCACAGGTGCACAGAGGGATGGGGAAAGGCAAACACAGCAAGTCTCACCTACCCATCACCGCATTCTGTGCCACAGATCATGCTTACAGGTAGAGGAGGAGCGGGGCAGCTATGCAGGCACTGGGTTTAGATGTCCCAGGACTCCAGAGCTCAGCTGGACTGGCCAGCTCTGGAAGGCATCACATCAGCAGGAAAAAGAGAGAGATGTGGTTCTTCAGCTGGCTTTGCATATGTGCATTGTTTACCCTGCAGCTCCCAAAGTCTGTTAAATTTAATTGTTTCTAAAATCACATAACTTATAGAGGCTTTAGAAGAGGTAATAATTTTGAAAATGAAAAACAGTCATCGTATTGACCATGAGAGTTTTGAAAGAACCTATTAGAGCCTGTCATGTAAACTGGTACTCAAGAGGTGTTTAAATAATTATTTGTGATTATTACAATCTATTGGAGAGATGCTCATCAGCTCTTCAGTTCTTATCTGACAAAATGTATCACCCCTACACAAGCTCTTTGGATTCATCATTTCAGTACACTAATTCCACACGTAAAAGTAATTTTATCGTGAAATACCACTGAGGAAAAATTACCGTATGAATACAGTGGATGGTTTCAACACACAACACATCAGTTAGTTCTTTTTCCTTTGAAGACATGCCAAAGTAAGCAATCTAATTTATCTCTAAAGTTACATTCATTTTCAGAATGAAAATTCAGTAAATCTGTACACAGAATTTTGCAGAAAACATTTTACTAGTTAACTGCCATTCTGCTTTATGCACATAACAGCACACAACCCATTTGAAATTAATTAAAGAAGATGTTACTGCCTTTGTTTCACTACTATCAGATCACTTATTTTCTAACACCAGAGGGACATTGTATTGGGTTTTTGTGGCAAGGTCTTGGTAGTGGGGGGGCTACAGGGGTGGCTTCTGTGAGAAGCTGCTAGAAGTATTCCCTGTGTCCGCTGCTGGGCAAGGCCAAGCCAATCAGCAACAGTGGAAGCGCCTCTGTGATAACTTATTTAAGAAGGGGAAAAAAAAACGTCTGCGGCTCAGTAGCCGGAGAGAGAAGAGAAGTGAGAGGATGCAAGAGAAAACAGCCCTGCAGACACCAAGGTCAGTGCAGAAGGAGGGGGAGGAGGTGCTCCAGGCGCCGGAGCAGAGATTCCCCTGCAGCCCGTGGTGAAGACCATGGTGGGGCAGGCTGTCCCCCTGCAGCCCATGGAGGTCCACAGTGGAGCAGATCTCCACCTGTAGCCCGTGGAGGACCCCACGCCGGAGCGGGTGGATGCCTGAAGGGAGGAGGCTGTGATCCCGTGGGAAGCCTGCACCAGATCAGGTTCCTGGCAAGCCATTGCGGACCCGTGGGGGGAGGAGCCCATGCTGGAGCAGTTCATGGAGAACTGTAGCCCGTGGGAAGGACTCGCGTTGGAGAAGTTCGTGGAGGACAGTCTCCCGTGAGTGGGACCCCACGCATGAGCAGGGGAAGAGTCCTCTCCCTAGGGAAGAAGAAGCGGCAGAGACTGTGTGATGAACTGACCTCAACTCCCATTCCCATCCCCCTGTGCCGCTGGGGGGGAGTAGATAGAGGAGCTGGGAGTGAAGTTGTGACCAGAAAGAAGGGAGGGGTGGGGGGAAAGGTTTTTAAGATCTAGCAGTTTTTCTCCTCTCCTTCTCTGATTTTGATTGATTGATAATAAATTAATTATTTCTTTCAAGTGGAGTCTGTTTTGCCCATGATGGTAACTGATAAAATGATCTCTCCCTGTCTTTATCTCGACCCACGAGCCCTTTTGATTTACTTTTTCTCTCCTCTGTCTGGTTAGAGGGGAGTGATAGAGTGGCTTTGGTGGGTCCCTGGTGTCCAGCCAGGGTTAAACCACGACAGACATGAGGTCTGAAAATTAAAGGCTGCAATTGCACTTCCATCACAGCCCTAAAGGCATGCCTGACCTACAGCAGTTTCTTACACCAAGCTCTGCACTATTTGGTTGCAAATTTCCACAGCATTGCATGTTAAAGCCTTCCCCTTGAAACGCCCTTCCTATACTATTCCTTGCACATCTTAACCACAGGGCTCCCTAGAGGATCTTCAGCAGACAGCTTTATGGCTCTCTTCTGAGAGACTACAGCAAAGGAATTCTCCATCAGCCAGAACTTAATTGGTGAAAAGAAGCCAAATAAGAGGTTAGGATCTCATCCAGTTTATTTACTTAGTCATGATGTAATTGAGCTTCGCTTTTTGCCAGTATGGTGACTCCTTCCCACTTTTCTTAGCTTGCCTTCCCAACCCCCTGGAGGAAGGCCATCCCATCCCAAACTGGGTGGGTCTACCTCAGAGTTTCAGTTCAACACAGAAAGACATTATGGATTCTTGACTGCAACTGTTAGGGGCAGAATTTAGCACACAACGCACATTAAATCCATGTGGTTATGTCACTGAATACTCTCGGACATGATACAACCTGACAAAGCACGGAGCAAGAGATACACACGCTTGCACCGAGAATTAACCGGTGCTGTGCGTTAGGTCTCTGGCTACACAGGTGTACTTTTTGGTTTGCAGCGCAGCCCCAGTAGATAAGATGAGCACCTAGAGAGGGTGCTAGGTGGCAGCGAGGGTGCTGGAGAAGCCCATCCTGCCAGAGCACAGTGGCGCTCCTGAGCCTGCTCTTTGGTCCTGACTGCAGCAATAGGACCACAGCAGTCAGAGCAGCTGCTGCCCTCACCTTCAGACAAGGTCTCGAGATAGACCAGCAACCCACCAGCCCTTCCCCGGATGAGCGAAATATCGTCATAATGCCTACTGGTTATATTACTCTTCAAAAAACATATTTCAGTGAAATGTATAATGATGAGTAAATACATTGGACTCATTTTATGTCTGGGAAAATGAAGATATAGAGAGCTGAAGTGGTTTTAGTGACCTACGAAACGAATGCAGGTTTACTGATTCCTGTTCCTCTGACACTGGACAACCTAAGAAGCGTCAAAAGCAGACAAGATCACATGGCTGTTGACATTATATTTGTTCCCAGTCATGTCTGAAAAGCTCTAGAAGCTATTTACTCTCAGAATTGTGTTGCATCTTCTTTGTTAGTACCGTATTACATCAAGAAAAGCCTATTGAAAAATACACATGTCATAAAAAATTTATCTAACCTATTTTAAAAATTATTTCTCTGGTATGTGCATATTTTGCAAGAGGACCAGCTAAAAATATCTAAAAGGAATTCTGACTTGCTATTTCACAGCAAGGCTTCAGAGATGAAGAAGCATATAAACCCACATTTTAAAATTTATGTGACAGTCTGAATATTTAAAGGGCTAGATACATAGAGGCATCGAAAGTGGCTCAGGAACCTTAAAGGATACAGAAGGATGCTTACAAGAAAACAAAAATATAAGCACACACTAATGCCATAAAACTGATACAGTATATTTAAGGTAGGTAACTCAATAATTAAAAATTGGCTGAGTTAAAAACTGACACAGTTCTACTAAAGCAGCTTTCTTAAGGCTCAAGGTATCTACTGCAATGCACAATTATTCCTGATGCATTTCTTAATTCCATATAGAACAGAACCTTGCTAATGTGTCATTTTTTTGATCTGTGCCACCTATAATCTGTACAAGAAGACTTAGACACGCTACTCTGCCTTGTGATAGCAATTGCGTATTTTCTTCCAAATGTTATTATACCAATATACCAAACAGAAACTACATGTAAAATGAAATAAGCAATAGGGAGTCTCTGATGGTGCTTTGCTACTGCAATATTTTGTTCATTTGCTAATTTGCCACAATGGAGATTTGCAATAGAGTTCATTTTCAGTAATGAAATTAGTACAGTTCTAATATATTCAGCAGCAGGCCTTGTACCTGCTGTTGGATAAAATATGACAAAACTGGCTAAAGATGTGTGTTCAAAGCCCTATATATTACATTAAGTATATAAATCAATAAAAGTCAGGCCGTACACCTATATCTAATGTACTTACAGAGGCTGTGATCATTGAAAGGCTTTTATTCAAAAATAAGTTGTATTGAAATTTTTGGACAAATATAGTCAGGAAGAACACATTACTGGATATTTATGCAAAATGCAGAGTCCCAGAAATAATTTTTTCTGTCTAGTTCTGATTTATGCCGATGATAAACTTCTCTCTTTACTCTGTTCAGTGACAGGGTGAACATGATATAATTTCTGAGCCAAACCTTTGTGCTCTAGTTAAAAAAAGTTAGTTTTACCTGTCTAATTTCACTACCTACCTTTGTCAGAGAAGAGCTGTCATATTTTGGTGCAAAATCCAGCAATTTACATGTCTCAAGCTGGCAGGCAATGTCTTCCTAGAAAAAAGGGCCACCCTTCCACAATCCCCTGTGAAACAGCAAACCAGATTAGAAAGATAGATGAGATTGGATTACCTGTCTGCACCAGATCATTGTTTCTAGGAGATAATCCATAAATGATTAATCCTTCTAATGTTCTTGAGCAATGTAAGGAGGGCTGCCTGTGACCTATTTCAACCTCTTGCACTGTTGTTGTGGGAACAGCTTTACTGTATAAATCGAACTGGGTATTTTCATTCTCTTCATATTATTGAAGGGTAAGTGTAATTTAATGTCTTTGCTTTGTTCCACATTTTTTAGCATCTCTTAGAAGGACCATAACTGTTGGTAATACTCATGTCCAAAATGGCAGTGAACACAGATGGCTAAATGGGTTTTTTTATGTAATTTTCCTTGTACTTTATTAAATTACATTATTTCAGTAATTCACTGTTGTTTTTAATGCCTCCTGCTTCGCATTTTCTAGATCATTTTGCCAGTTGTACAAGGAGGGGAAAAAAAAAAAAAAGTTATCCATTCCTGTTACAGAATCATGACTGCAAATATGACATGGCAAAACAAGACCAAAGTAATTTATAGTTAAATCCAGATTTCAGTATTGCAACATCTGAAAAACTCAGATACTCCATAAAGTAGTTATGTATTAGCTCTATTTTAGGTACAGCACAGACATAGGAAAAAATGCCATACCTACAGCTGGGTAAGTCAGCAGTCCCAGAACTATTTTCCTATACTTTGCCACTTCAACGTGATGACCCTCCAAAACCAAAACCAGGAGTCACTTCACACACAAACCTATCCCATGGATTTTTATAGTTTAGATTACCACTGCTCTGTATCCATCTGGACTGTATCTGCAGAAGTAGTCACACACTCAAAAAAAAAGAAAAAATCCTGTTGACAAAACCTGGGCCAGAAAGCGTCACCTTCGGTGTGAAGAACTGGTCATCTTATTTCATAATTCCGATTTAAACAGTTGACTTGGCAGAAGTGAAGGGGTACTGCTCTCCTGAGACAGGTGGGAGAGAAACGACACAATTGCAAAATGGAATATTTACCTTAATTTAAAGGCTCTGCACAGAAGTAAGAACAAGTATGTAAAGATCATCCCTGACAGATATTGTGCCATCTGATTCTAAAAACCAATGGTGAAGGAGACACCATAACATCTTTCAGTAACTCTTTAGATTGCTTAACAATTCCTATTGATCCGGATTGTTAGGATCCAGCCTAATTATTTTTGCTGTACATTAACCTGATTTAATTTTGTCCTTTTGCCAGAAGTGTAGAGAAATGATTTCTGTAACAACCTTCAACCATCAGATCTGTAAACTGCCATGTTATTTTTTAATTTTCTCTTTCTTTTGACCTAGCAACATAATAATTTATTTTGTTTTCTCTTGCAAGGTATGCACTCTAATTCTTTCGCCATTCCTCTAGATTTTTCCCCAGAGTCTCCTCAGTTTGTCTACGATTCCTATTTAGTGTATCACTCAAGCCGGATGTTATGAATTGACAAATTTATCATGGAATTAATTACTAAAAATGCAAGGAAAGGATATTAGTTGTACATCTGGTGGTATTTTATCCTGATGACACTCAGCAAGTGTTTTAACAAGTTTAGTTTTGTAACCAGGGGAAGAGATTTGCTGACCAACAGGTGTGCAGAGTATGCAAATTTTAAAAAACCTTAGGTAAAAAGGAAAAAAATTTGCTGCCCTATAGCACTGTAACGTGTAACAAATATTTAGAAAAGTTTCCTCTAAAAGTGGAAGAAGACTTTTCACAGCTAAAAATAAATATCTGTCACCAGGAATATGCAATAAGGTACCTGTGGATGCAGCATTAGTGCAGAAAGAGCATACTGCAAAGTTGGAAGACCTATGAAAGGCTTGTGATTCACTCGGCACTCCTAAAGAGCAGAGTAATTGCCAGGCAAGGTAACTTCCCTTTATGTACATAAATATGGTATAAACTGCTGTTGCGTAGCATGCAAGGCCATTTCTGTGCTAACCCTCAAAGGTGAGATTTTTACAAATCTTTTTTGCAAATATATGGGTCATAATCTCCAACGATAGCAGTTTTCCGTTATCCTGTATCAGCTTGGAGAATCACCACAGGTAGAACTATTTGTACAGTGAGGCATAGTACAGAGGCTTAAGCATGAGGAACTGTCAGCCTCACCAACAGCACAGCTCAAACATGCATTCACAGTAGAGCAAAGAATACAACTGAAGTAAATGCTGTAATAAATAAGCAAAAAAAGTGCTCAAGTAATGCCTCCTGTGAAATAAAATGGCAGCCCTTGCAAAATTCTAGGATCCCCCTCCCCTTGTTATTTTAACCACTTTAAAAGAACAGAGAAATCTGTGTCATAAAAGAAGGCAGGCTTGCTCAGAGAATTAAAATGCAAAGTAAAAGTTAATTAAATTATTGCTTAAGGAAGTTATCATCAAGACAATTTGCCCTAGCTAGGACTAAGCCCAAATAAACAGTCTGTAGAATTGCAGCCATTATCACTGAAATTTAAGGTATAGGTAACAATGCAATTACTAATCAGTAGCCCAAGAATTGCCTGCTATTACAATTCTGGGAAAAACACCTGTAAGCAAACCAATAAAAAGTCCTTTGCAAAATATCTCATGAAACCAGAAACTTCTGACAATTGCTTCAAGTGGAAAACAGTGAAGATAGAATATGAGTGCTATGAGTCACAGATTTGCTGGACTCCACTGGACCCTAATTCAACTTTTAGTAATAACAGAAAATGCTCTGACTGGGAATGCTTACTGCACTCCTCCATCATCCGAACAGCAGTAATATATTCTTTCCTGATGATATTCAGCTAACAAGGGAAAAACAAAGGGACTTCAGATCAAAGGCGGCTTTTTCTGTATTAAGCCTGAAAGGAATGACTGCAGCCCAGATAAGCTTTGGGAATATGTAAGTAATCTGCCATGTTTTCACATGGCATGTTTTCACAGAAAAGCATTTGTGTAACATAACTGCAAACAGCAGAGCAGACATCAGTGGAGAGACCCAGCCATGCTGTCACAAGCAACTGAAGGCGTAAAAGAGGATCTTCATTATTTCACCTACCTTAATATTAACATATATCAAGTAGGTAACAGTACTTAAGGGAATAAATCATCTTATCCTGTCCTATAAAAACTCAGCTGAATAACTGAAATATAGAACATAACGTTCTCTTCACTTGTTGAAACACAAATGGAATCTGTCCCACACACAGAGAAAACATCAAAAGGGCATTATGTACATCATCCCACTTCTGCCTGCTTCAGTGCAGGAATCAGGAACACAGAGTGATGGACGAACACTTCCCCAGCAGCAACTGCTGTGGAGCTTCCAGGGAGGACAAAGAGATTTGCAATATACAATAATTGCAGAACAGGCCTGAATGGATACAACTAACGTTTCAGTTCACACTGAGGTCGCAGCTTGAGTCAAAGTGTACTGCATACTTTGGTGTACTTCAAGGTTGAGGAAGCAGATGGCAGGCCTTATGACTCATTTCTGATATAAAATATTTTATTCCAAGGCAACAACAGTGCAGAGGGGCAGGGAGAATAAATTCACTAAAATGCAGAACTGGAATTAGCAGATGAAGGAGGAAAACAATCTATAACCAGAAACCACTGCTCCTCTTTTTTTATCAATGCTCCTCATGTTTCACTTTTAATTCAAGATGAAACCAAGCAGTTTTCACACTTGAGAAGATCTCACACAGCAGAAGGCTGTCCTTTGCCAATAAGTTTTTTACTCTGAAAGATACCTGTGTTTTACAGTAATCTTGCAGAAAGGAGCGGTTTGGTGCAGATGTTTAAGATGCCATTTAAAACCAGCTCTTGACAAGTTTTTGACATTTTTTTTCTCTTTCATTTGAGCCCTTAGAATGTTGTCTCTTCATAAAAGACTGTTTTCAAACTTTAACTACCTCATACTATCATTTCCTAATATAGTGTTACTGAATAATAACAAGACATTTTACATCAAACAATTTTTTTACATCATAATGTGTCATTGCTTGCCCTTGATGGAAACAGTTTTATGTACTTTACTGACAGAATGAGTGAAAACTCATATTTTATGGATTAGATTGGGCCCTCCTGTGGTAACACCATTAGAAGGGGATGGAAGATTTATGGAGCCCTAAGACATTCTGTATGGTTTTTATTAAGTTTTTTTACTTGATGCTTAGGTCTTGGGATTCAGCAGTGAGTTACTGGGATGAAGTACACAGGAGTTTTATGTCCAGATTACATTTTTTCCTAAGAAATGCCTTTTTACTTTATATTAGAACTGTTTGACTTCAAAACAGGTAAATTAGTGTTCTCTCCAAAAAGCTTTACTTTTCTAATTTAAAAAATTATATTATACTGGAACTTGACATTTCCACTGCTTGTCAGAAAGACTTTTATGGAACCACACAACTGCTGGATCCTTGCTTATAGCTTCTACATGAAATGTCTGCCATGGTGGGAGAGGATTATACTGTAAAGCTGTATTAGAATCAGAGGTATGTCCACCTGCAATGGAGAAGAACGTGACCTGTGGTAATACAGAGCTTAGCGGAAATTCTTTATATTCTTGGAAGGGTCAGAAGCTTGCCACAGACATGGTGTTGTTTAGAAATTTACAATCCTGTTTCTGTCAGATTGCACAAAATGCTATGAAGACAGGTGAATCTCAGTGATCTTATCTTCGAAGTCATTCATGCCTTGGTCCTAATAAATATTCTATACTTTCCTGTTCCTAAAATCCACTGATGACTAAAACAACCGCAGAAACAAAGCTCAAGTGCAATGCGTGTTACCTCGTCTTGCTCCAGCAAATTTAAATATGTACTGCATAGGACAGTTGATATGTTTACCATACCTGAGAAAAATATTTAATTCTAAAATTCTTTAAAAATATTGAAAATCCCATATCCCACTGCAAACTGTGAAATATCCAGATACCAGATAATGATGAACACGTGAACAAACAGCATCACCCGCAAAGTACTGGAAGATAATTCCTCCAGTCTGACCCAGCTCATCGCACTTCATGTCAGCCTGCAGTAAACTCCAAAGCCTTCATATTACTGATGTCAGTGAGTGAGTAGTAATAATGACCTCTTAGTGTAAACAGTACACAGATCTTTAGCTTAATCTGTTCCATTGAAACGAAGAAGCGATTTCTCCTCATGACACGTCCAGATATGGACAGACAACTTGGAAGAAGTCAGCTGGAAATCTCATAGACGGTGCTCAGGGGGACCAAGTACGGGGAGTGGAGCTGGGTGGGGTGTCTGACAGCATCCCTTCCTCAGCAAAGGACTAGAAGTCCCCTCCTCAGCAAAGGACTGTAAGTCCTTTCATCACAGCACTGCGTGAGCTGAACCTGAGCGAGGTGGTGCCTGACAGAAGCCTGCGGGATGGGTGCAGCCGGATGAAACGGAGGGGAGGCCGAAGGGCGGGAGCCAGCTCTCTGTCCGGCGCGGCTCGGCAGCGCTCAGCGCCTCCGGGCTCCCGGCAGCCTGGAGGCCGTGGCTCGGCTGTGCCAGCTCCGACAGAGGAGCTCGGCCAAGCCTTGCAGGGGGCGGAGGCCCGGCCACCGCAGCCGCCCACCGCCTGCCCTGCCGACGCCCGGCCGCACCGGGGACACGCCACGGCCCGGCTGCCCGCCGGCCTGATCCCCATGAAGCCGGCTTTCCGCCCAGCCGCTGGCCTGTGGCTCACGGCCGTGCCCTCTGCGGCCCGCCGCCCGCCGCGGCCTCGGCCGGGACGCGAGGCGGGGAGGAGGGGAGCCCGCGGGCCCGGAGAGGCGGGCTCGGGGTCCCGAGGGGGGGGTTGGCCGGCCGGGGGGGGGGGGGCCGGCCCCCCCCCCGCGGGGCCGCCGGGGCCCAGGGGCGGCGGGCCAGAGCGGGGCAGGAGATCAGCCTGGCAGCCCTGAAGCAGCACGACCCGTACATCACCAGCATCGCCGACGTGACCGGCCAGGTAGCGCTCTACAGCTTCAGCCCGAAGGCCAACGAGTGGGTAAGTCCGGAGGAGTGAGCCTGGCTCTCCCCACGCCCGCGGCCGGGGGGAGGCGGCGGCCTCCCCGGCAGCCGCCTGGCCCGGGGCCTCCGCCCGGGGCTCCGGCGGGGGCTACTCTCGCCCAAGGGGAAGTTTGGGGTTTGGGTGCTTTCCCCCCCCGGAGGCGCCGACCCCGAAGGGCGCTTGTAGCGGTGGAGGGGGGAGAGGAGAGGAAAGCCTCTGCTTGCGCTCGGGGAGGGGCGGCGTCGCCGCCCACTCGGGGGAACCGTGACCCGAGCGGCGCTGGGGCTCGAGGTTTCTTTTGCCGTTGCTGGGTCGATTTTTTTGTTTTTTGGTTTGGTTTTTTTTTTAATTGTAATTTGTTGTTGTTGCTCGTGCGTGTTGGAACAGAGCCATAATTCAAGAAGAATGGGATTTGAGAAATGTTAGCGTTCGTCACGGCATTAAAACGCAGTTTTTGCTCGACCACCGGTTTTATCCCAAAGCTATAAAAAAGGAAATATGTGGAACTTCGCGTTGTCGTATGCAGCGCTGGAGCCGCACGCAACTTTCTGTGCTTGCGGGTCACAAGCGCGTGGTAGAGGTTGCTTTGAAAACTGAGGTATGAAGCTGTCCACAGTCCTATTGTTTTGCTGTTGGCTGTGCGGTCACTGCTGTCCTTTAAGCAACACCGTGGAAGGCAAGTTCTCCGGTGTTTGCAGGCTAATGGACCGTAGGCCATATTTAAAATAAGGACTTGTGAGAAAGGTGATCAGTTCTGACCTGTCAGGCCTAGCATAGGGAGGTTGTAGAATACTGTATATCACATCATCAGATTGATAGCATGAACAAAATCTTCTGGAAATGGGTTTAATTTCCTAATCTTACTAAGAAAAAATAGGTAGTTTCTGAAAATAAAAGATCATATTTTTAGTCCTATGATGTAAAGCCTCATGGAAAGATAAGGATATTGTAAATCGCTGTCATTAAAATGCTATACAAAAGCTACATAACTGTGTGAACAGGCTAATCCCTTAAATGCAATTGCTGTCTTTTGTAGGAGAAAACTGACATAGAAGGGACCTTATTTGTGTACAAAAGGAAGGGGGTGGGGGGGGGGGGAGAGAATTTTTCTTCCTTAAAAAACAAACCTCAGGTGGCTTCACCTGTAACTTTCATACTGGATTTACTGCATCCAGTAAACTTCTTTGTTTGGCTGTCGATGTCTGTATGCTCATTTGAAAAGAATAAACTGCACATGGCTAAATAACTCTGTCAGAAGCACCTAAAAGTACTGCTGAAAAATCATGAAACTTGATGAACACTGCATACATACCCACACAGAAATCTAGTTTTTAGAGCTTATTTTGCTAATCCAATAGCATTAGATAATGTATTGAGTTTGTTAAATGCTGAGTCTTCCTTTGTCTCCTAAAATCCATAAAAGTTGATTATGAAAACAATGCAGATGACAAATTAAATAATCTGTGCTAACTCACTGTCGGGACACAGCAGAAATATTTGTAAATGGACAAAGTCATCTAAAAGCTGGATATCTACTAGTGTGTAGTTTTGGGGGCTACTTGATTTCCTCATCAAGCCCATGAAAGAAATTTCCAATTATATGGGATGGTAGAAGGTGATAGGGGGGAAAACCAGGACATAAAACCAATCATGGATTAAGTTTTTAAATTACAGACAAATCAAATATCTAACAGTGGAATATACCACTCTGTTGAATGTAAGAAATACAAACGATGTAGACTTAACATGTTGTGAAACAGACTGTTGTAGACTAGGTCATTACAATATTTTATCCTGGCACCGTGAAGGGATACTAGTAACCAGTTCCTGTCTGCTTTACTTCAGATCCATGCTTGGAAATACTTAGTTGTAAGAAAGCCAACCAAACTAAAAAACAACAAACTAAGCAAAAGGTTTCTGCATGACCAGCTGATTATTTCAGAGAAGTTCTGTTAGGTGCATTAAAAGACTGACTCATGATGTTAAGGATTGCTTGCCCCCTCCTTAGAAGGTCGTGACAGATTTTGCTGTTGATCATTCGGTAAAGGTGGCCACATTGTTACAGACATCTTAACATTTACTAGCTGATGATATCTGATTTTTACCCTGCCTTCATCATGCTGCTCTGTTGATTATATGACTGCTCACAGGCACAGTTGAGTGTGCTGACATGGCATTCATGCAGCAAGAGAAAACAGATCTAAAACTATCTTGAACTTCCAGTGCTTGCTTGCTTGATGTTTTCTTTTCCTACCTGGTGTCTAGCAAAAATCTAGATAATAAAAATTGCTCCATTAAGCAGTACAGTTCTGAATAATTTAATATCTACTTTGAGGTCACTGGGTTAATTCTTTATTTTAAGAGTTTCCCTTTAGGAAGAAATTACTGCTTATGATTCCGCTCTAAGTGTATTTCATGTTATTTAAGCTAACAGCTTTTTTTATGGTCATAACTATTTACAGCAAGGTAAATGTTGCTCTGGAAGTGGTTTGTTTTCCCTCTAACAAAAGGATCTAAAATGCCTCAAAACTATCTTATGTGACGTACTGAATACACTTGCATTTTAATCCTGGACCTGCCCTACTTTTTTTCAATAGGTCTTTATTTTTGAGGCATATCTTTGATTCAGCAGTTTAGCACTGTAGAACTGTAATGTTAATCCTACTTTGAGGTAGGTGTAGTTTTAAATTGAAATTAGTTGGCATGCCAAGAAATGGCATAGAAGAACAATTACTAGAGCTTCAGGACTGTTAAAGCTTCACCTAATAAAGCAATAGAGATTTGAAGATTAATTCATAACTCTGTTTCAGAAAGTTTATACGTTGATCAAGATATTAATCCTTGGTTTTGTTTTAATTCAAACAATAGGTCAGCTTCTCCTTATCATGGTTTTACGATAGTGAATCGACTGAACATGCACAACCTGGTTGAGCCAGTAAATAAAGATTTGGAATTTCAGCTCCATGAACCTTTTCTTCTTTACAGAAATGCTAGCTGTGAGTACTGCTTTTTTAATCCATATAACCTTCTTGTTCTGTTTTATAACCTGGACCACTTCTGATTACTGTGATGTCTGTTTCAAGTATAATGTAATGGGGCAGGTTCCAATGAAATGTCTGACGTTTTCTGTTTGCAGTGTTAGATTTACTTAAATAGCTGTGCTGTTGTATTATGATGATCACCTGCTTTCAATAAAAAGAGGATATACTGAAGTTCAATATTGCTATATTCTTTTTAATTGATGATCTGATAGCTTTAATCTAAACATATACACAGTGCTATAGCATAATAAAAAACCCTATGAAATAATAATGAAGATTGGTAGATTTTGAAAGTTTTTAACACCAAGAACAGTTCTAAGGGTTTCCTTTTGTGCAATCGAAAAATTAAATATTAATCAGTAGCTGCTTGAAGAAGTTGAGAAAATTGCTTAGCTCTAGGCTGAAGGAGGGTTTGGAAGGAAGAGGAGCTGTGGGGATGGTGGTAGGGGTAGGAGGCTGATGAGGTGGCAGTAGAGGAAAGAATTTCAATTTTGAGATTGATGATGTATGGGAAGCAGGAAGTTGCTTCATTTGTTTGCTGGAACTGCTGATGGTATCAGGAAGCAGGAGCTGCTGTGGAATTACCATGGTTTATGCTGGTGGGAGTGACTAGGAGATCACTTAAAGGAAGCAATCAGAGAAGGTAGGCTCTGTGTGAGTTCATTAGAAACCCCTAAAGTTAATTGTATACCTTTCTCTCATTGATAAAAGCTCTCCTTTTCCTATGGGACTCTGTTGTTTAAGATCTGTGGGAGGCTCATGGGAGTTAGGATAGAGATGACATAGAAAAGTATGAGGAAGGAAGAAGTTCGTACAAAGGTGAGCAAGGAAAATACTATGAACTGAGGAAATTATGGGAAATAATTGCATTCTAAAGTAATCAAGAGTGTTTGGGTTTTTTTTCTCTTATATCTTTCCCATTGTAATTTTACAAGACTTTGGTCAGAAACTGTCCTTCATTTAGTCACTCTGTCCTGTCACCTGGAAGAGCATGGTAGCATGTCCAGAAACAGTCTACCCTGATTGCAAATTGAAAATGATCAGTGTAGTTAGTATATCATTAGTTATTTCCCGAGTGCCACAATTAAGCAGCAGATCAGTTATTGTGTGCTCTGCTAGTGTTCACTTTGTTCAAATACAAGCATAAAAGCATAGAAAACAGCATCTAAGCTTTTTATTCCTTATGATTTCAACACAGCTAACTCACTTACATTTTGCATTTAGTTGTGTTTTGGATTTTCTTTCTTACATGCAGTGTCCCAAATTCTCTGACCTCTGTCTCCTGAATTTGGGGGAAAACCCCAAATGAGATGATTTAAATGTTCAGTGTTAAAGCTGGTTGCCTATGTCTGCATAGTATTTGTGAAACTTTAAAAAAAAACAATTAAAAAAATTCTTTCAGGACTGATTTGGATTTGCAGAGAAATTTCAACATGTGTATGTTTTATTTGTATGGGTAGATTAGGGGGTTCTTGTCCAAGTTCTTTTCATGTGGTGAGTTGGCCTGCAAAGATTGCTGAATGATTGAACTGATGATTCTGTTTCCTTAGCTTACAGATAGGGAATGGTTCAGGCTACCTGATAAAAACCTAAAATCATGTTAATTATTACTGCTGTTTGGCAGAGACAAATATATTTTGTGCCTGTATATCCAGGTTGTAATAGAATCAATGACAAATTGTGGCTTACACTTCCAGAGGGCATGGTAGAAATAGTTGATAATGATCAAAGCAAAATTATGCCACCACGTATTTGGGGAAGGTTCCATGTCAACAATCTTTATAGCTGAATGTGATACTACTGTTGTATAAACTTCATGTTTTCGCTTTGTTCTGTGATTCTGTCTTGACTTAAGAAGGTAATAAGGGCAAAGTCTGTTACGTATACCAGATCAGACCTCTGGCATTTCTGTTTTAAATGACATGAGAGCTGTTCTAAGTGTATCAAGTGACATATTCCAGCCTAAGCAGAGCTGCTAACAAGTTATATGAGAAATTTTGCAAGCAGTATATAAACATTATTTTTGCTTGGCTGGAGGCTGTAAGAATGATTTCCCTGTCATGCTGGATCATAATATTTTTGGTAGGCTTTACCATTCTTTTATGGTTTGATTTGTTCAAATACTTATTTTTAATATACAATGGAATTTTTACTTTGCATATCAGAACTTACTTTTTGTTAAGCTGTAGACATGAGATCCTTTATCCAATTGCACAAAGGCTTTTTCATTCTCTTAGAACAAGACTAGGTATTGGCCATTTTATTCTCAATGGAAAGGAGGCCTGACTTATATTTCATAGTTGTTGGGGGGGTTCCCCCTGTTTTTTCAGGGTGGGAAATTAAGGAGTCTTTCATGGGTATTCTGGAAGGAGAATAGGCTAAGTGATACAGTACCTTTCTTATACCTACCTTTTGGTATGCTCAGTGCATGAAATAGAAGACATTTGGGTCAATTTGTTACTGTCATTCATTATTCTGGTTAGATGTAAGACGTGTAGAGGCTTTTTTTTCTTTCAGAAAATACCTTTTTAATATTTCAGCCATTAATGGGGATATCTTTCCCAACTCCAGAATTTTTTTCTGAAAAATCATTCTGTCTACTTAATACCATTCAAGCCCCAAAAGAATACTTAAACCCAACATTTTGAGAAAGGCTATGTCTACTTTAAAAGTTGTGTATAATACTGCCTGAAAACTTACACCATTTATTCAGGAGGCATCAGATCCTGAAGTAAAAAGGACAGGGGGTATGACTGAGAAGCTGTGAGACATAATACCAGTTACAGCAGTAAATAAAAATATTCTACTTTTCATTGTTAGAATAACGAAAGCAAATATTTCTAAATGTGAACAAATCAAGAGATTACTAAAATGATCGTTTGACTTAATATAACATTTTTAATTTAGAATTCCTCTTAAATAGAATTTTTTAGTTTATACTTTCATATTTAATGTGCTTTTTATTATTGCTTAATCTGGAATACATGTTGCCAGGTATGTTTGATCCTTGTCTAACTTTCCCTCTAGATGCATGCACATTCTTTAGAGTACTCGGAGTATTTGTTCATGAAGCGCTGAATCCCATTGATCAATTTTTTTTAATGAACCTCAGCTTGTTTCCTGTTGTCTGCATTTTGTGAGAAGTATGTTAACCTCTGTTTCAAAAAATGCATACAATTCTGCCAGTAACAGTAATAACAGTCCAATCTGAAAGTTTAGTCCTTTCAACATGCAGTGTGGCAATTTGGAGCTGGCTGTTGATAGTTTGCTTAATAATAAAGGAAAATAAGTCAAAGTTTTAAGCAATAGTCAACTTACCTCTTAAAGTCTGCAAGAAGTATTCTTCTAAGTCTTTCTCACTTATAACTTTCCCTCTATATTGGTGGTGTTGGTCTTGATTAAAAGGCTTTTTAATCCAAGCTAGTTCACTTGGGAGGTCAGGCAGATTGATTTCCATGGTCCTGAAAAGACAGATGCTAAGCATAAAAGTTGGGTATTAAAATAAATAGTCCTTGTTTGGTGGTGGGGGGTTGTTTTGGGGTTTTTTTTGTCTTGCTTCTTATTCCTGTCCAAGGGTAAGAGTTAGTAAAACAACAAAAAAAAAAAATTTTGGCGACATTTATATTTCTAAGTGGAAAGCTCTGTTAGAAAATGCTGTCTTCTGGGCTTCTTGTAATTATCATTAATTAAACAAACTTGTGTTCAGAACAGCAAAAGCAAAATGAGTTGCATTATTTCAAATGGCTTTTAAAATTCTTTGAAAGAGCTCCAGACTGATTTCAGAACAGGGCATCTTTACTGGTAAGGAAAGTCTCTCATTATCACCTTTGTTCCCGGCTGGCAGTGCATTAAGTATAACATATCTCTGCGATTGCTGAAGCTGAATGGCTCTGCAGCAAGCACATTAACCCAGTGGTTTAGTCTGAGATAAGAAAGGAGCCTGGTCTTGATACCTTTTTAGCAGAAGCAGCAATGCAAGCTAGGGGGAGGGGGAGCAACAATTGAAAGCTGTTAAGAAGTTCTAAAAATACTTTGTTTGACCTGAAAGATGGCACTCTAAATGGAAGGGGGTTTCCACTCTGGTTCAGTGTTGCAAAGTAGTAATCCCTCTCATTCCACACTATCCTTTGTCAGATGGCAGTTTGTTAAAGTGTTCCTGATCGTGGATGCTATTTGCCACCTGCTGAATTACTCCAATGCAACTGCTCCTGGGACTGTGTTGTGAACTGTATTTGTGAAGCGGCTTTAGATACTCAAAACAATAAGAGAGAGGCATTTTTTAAATTAATTCCAACAACTTATAAATCGATGTGGCAGGCTAATATTTAAATTGAGGAAAATATGAATAGTGAACTAAACTGCCTAAGGAAGAGGGTGATGGTGTCTGGAATCTCTGAAACTGGCAGTGCTGATGAGTCCCACATACACTTCTGGCATAGCATTATCAGGCTACAGTTTCATGAATGTTCTAACAATTTTGCCTTAATGTGCTGCCCCCAGCTTCTTGTTTCTGCCCTCTCCCTTGTGCTGGATGGCATGTTTGTGAAGCTGCTGTTCAAACAGTATCAAGGAACTGGTCTGGACTAAAATGTATCCAGCTGACGTAAGGGAGAGGGGTGAACTGGGGTAGAATGAGCTAACGGTAAAGTTGGGGGAACGGGTGGTGCCACTGCTGCTTTCTCCTTACTTAAAATGAAAACTGAAGTGAAACTACAGCTTTGGGGTTCAGCTTCGTTTTATGTTGCCAAAGAGTGAGGCCTCTGTCTCTCTGTGGCACTTTGCTAACCCCACTCTTAACTCAGATCTGCGAACCTGGTAGCAGTGGAGCAGTAAGCTGACTGCCCCATGAAGCAATGGGAGCACAATGTAGAAGAGACCAAGACCTTCCTTTTGGTGTGATTGAACTGTTAGGCTTGAGCAGGGAGACCTCCATAATGCTTTTGTTTTCCCATAGCAATTTCAAAAGTTTTAATGATTCATCCAGTCAAGTTTGGAGAGAAGTTGAGTGTTTAGATAAATATTTGTGGGTCAGTGTTTCTAATAAAAATTACATAGGTCAGAGAAGAACACAGATTAAGATAATTGATGACTTCTTTTAATTTTATGAAACATGATTTGTCTGTGATATGGGTTACTCATGACTTCATGAGTGGCAAAATATAGTGTGAATCCAACTGAAGGATATTGCTGATGATGATTACAAACTGCTTCTACGTGATTACTAAAGATGCTGCCCAGCATTCAGTGTAGAAAAACTGGATGGAAAGCATTGAACTAGGTGGAAAAATGAGTCCTGCTTCTGTTGGATGAAACTCTTTAAAAGAACTGCAGTAGAAAGATATGGCATTAGGCATATGAGCACTCAGCTAGTGTTTATGCTGAGTATAGTAAAAAGATCACAGATTTGAAAAGGACTGTCAGTGCCAACTCTTTTTAATAAAAGGATTTTCATAGCTAAAGTTGCATGCATGGAAGAAATATATCAAATATAGTAATGCAGTTGGGACACACAGACATGGTTCTGGGGCAAGGGAGCTGAACTGATAGTAGAAATTGAGTCCTCTTTTGAAAAGAGGAAGGTAAACATTCCAGGCTGTTGGACCATATCTAAGTTAATACCTAAGTTTACTTGTTCATAATCTGCTTTACATCTTTGTAATACTGTTAATGTTTTGCAGTGACTCCCTATGATTGCTTGCCAGTAGTACAAAGTGGAAAAAAGTCGGATACTCTGTACACCAAACTGAGATTTGGATTTACTTCTGGTCTTGTGTAGGCCTGTTTCTGGCAGAATTGAGTGTGACTTTTATCATTTGTCCCATTAAGATATCATTATAGGTTCCTTATCTTCATTTCTTCAGCAAGTATGCTTTTGAAGAAGCTTTCTTCTCTTGGCAGTTTGTCTGATAATGAAGTCAGGAAAGGGAAAGAGGTTTTCTTCAGTGTTAAAATATGCTACATGACTAAACTAGCAGCTCAAACTGGAAACATTTTCAGGTTTCTATGCAGTCGATAATCCAGTTGTATTAAACTGTAAATATTAATATTTCATAAGCATTGGCTACATGTATGAAACACTTGTTTTATTGGCTTATGTCTTCTGTTAGAAGAAAGTTCCTTAAATTATGTTGTACTGATTTTTTTTGTTCATGACTTGAAAAGCTTTGTTGTCTATTACTTAAGCTGTAACTTCTAAAGAAACAAACACCCAAATGAAATAGCTGGTTATTTAATAAAATAATAATAAAAAAGAAGCAAAGTAGAACTTCAGTTTGTCTTAGGATATTGTTACAGAAATGAGGTGTGGGCATGACTTTTTGAGGGTTTTGGTCCCAACACAGTATGCCTAGGGTAACTGGAAGGTCTAGAAAAAAAGTTTGGTAAACATTTGCCTTCTTTGCCATGGCTTGAAATAATTTTGAGTGGCTTTAGTTGAGATTTTCTTTGAGTGTTTTGAGGAGGAAAAAAAAAAAAGGGGTGGGGGTGGGGAAGGATTTCACTTTGAAATAAAAATCTACATCTGGCTGGAAAAGGTTATTTATTCTTTGAGGTTTTCTTTTAAACGTTCCTTCACTTTAAGTCATATTTTTATAATCAGTAATTTCAGTTTCATAAAAACATTGGCACAAACTGCAGTATGAAGATGAGCTTTAAAAGGCTAAAACTATCTTTTCAGAAAAAAAAAGTAACGTATGTAAAGTGTCCAGTTGCCTTTGATGTACTTGCACACAATGCATTGACAGGCTTCGTAGGTGAACACAGATTTAAAATAACCTACTTAGTGGGTTGGATTAAATACAGGTCTGAAGAGAGTTCTGCAGACTTGTTGTGTTGGCGCAACTGTGGGGACAGTGAGGAGATGAGTATATGTGTGGGTAAAAATGGCCTCTCTGAAGTGTGATTGTTGATGAAGAAATACTACATGGCACTGCTGACAAAGTTTCTCCCTCTGATGGGAGTATCTTTCAGCTCAGTGATCAGGCTCTAACTAAGTGGAATTTTACTTATTCTGAAAGCCAGAATGGGGCTTAGTGTCTTGCTGAGCTGGAACCCTTTTGCCCTCAGTGTTTTGTCCTTGGTACCTTCAAAGGGTAGGGTTCGCTATGAATCGAGTTTTAGGCTGCTACATGAATGTGATAGTATGATGGGAACTTTGGTACTGCTTGCTTCCTATACAGTTACTTTTCTTGCAAAAAGAATTTGGGGAGGGAACCTTCCAGAGAGCCTCTGACTGAACCATCATACTGTAATTCCAACTTTAATATTTTTGTTGCACTTCAAAAATGGACAAATTCATAAATGAGTGTTTAAAAATATGGATAGTCTTTAGCCTCATTTAAATGGTGAAGTCAGTAATTCAAAACAGAAGGCTGCAACTGTAGTGAGAAGGTGTCTGGTAGTTAAAACTTCATTTCCCTGTTACCTTTAATTACAAACAATATCAATATCTCCTGGTTCTTTTATTTATTCTGCCTGAAGTTGTATTTGTGTTTGCACATGTGTTATTTCTGATTACTTTATAAATAGTAGTCAGTCACACATAGAATACTTGAGTAGAAATTAATGGCAATTCATATCTTGCAGATCTAATGGGCTGCTGGTACTTTGCTTTTTTCATATTGATTTGATTTCTTTTATTTAAACCTTTGTCTTATGCTTGCCTTTTTTTCTTATTTTCAAGTGTCAATTTACAGTATCTGGTTTTACGACAAGAATGACTGTCATCGAATAGCAAAACTCATGGCTAAGTAAGTACTGTGGTCTTACTATTCTGTAATTCTTTTATGCAATACAGAGAAAAAAAAATGAACCTATTAAACGTGTTTGGTTTTTTCTCAGTCTCCTTAAATAGAAAAATACAATGTTCTTGCTGGTACTTTTTTTTTTGTAGTAATCAAAATACTGTTTTTTAAATACTAGAGTATTAAAATTTTCAGTTAAGGGGTAAAGAAATCAGTTGAAGTACTAGTTGGCATTCTCCAAAGAAAGCAAGTATGAACACTGTTTATTTTGTGTTGGGATGCTGTCAAAAGATCTTCTGATGCAGGAAGTATAATCAAATAAATGAAGGCCACTTTTCTTCTGTTGTTTTTGTGGCTTGTTTGGTGGTGGGCTGCTTTTTGTTTGGGTTCTGGTGTTTGTGGGTTGTTGTTTGGTTTTTTTTTTTTAAAGGCTTAATTTTATTCCTGACTGAAGCCAAAGAGATTGGAGATTAGTGGGAGGAGTAGGTGGAATCTTAAAGAATTAAAGTGACATTAGGAGAGTAAGAAAAACTATGAAATAATAGGAGCTTGTTGCTGATTTCTGGATTGTTTGATTTTTTTTTTCTTTTTTAAAAATTTTTTTTCCCCCTTTGTAGATAAAGTAGGTTTATAAGGCTGCCACATCACTTGCTCTTATCTTGTAGTTCCCGGTGCTCCTAGAGGTGTCATGGAGCAGGAGAATTTCTGAAGTGATCTCGATTTTAAAAAAAACCCTTAAAAGACTGTGTTTGCAATAACATGGTTTTGTTAGTTGGTTTCAGCTGCTATCACTGCAGCAGTGCGGTTAGCCAGTCTGTACAGAACATGGCTGCCCTGCAACAGCCGAGGAGGGCTTCAGACTAGAGTACAGAAGTGTGAGTGAACAGCGGAGGTCAAAGAAGACTGGAACTGGTTGAGTTGGCAATGTGGCAGAAAGTCTTTAAAACATGTTGTGATTGGAGGGTATTGCACCTTTCTGCTCCTTCAGGTGAGGTGCCTTGCAGATTAAGCCAAGGCTTTTTAATAATAAAAAAGGATGAGAAGTGACTTCAGTCTTCAGTGTTCTTATGAAAGGAAGGAACTTGAAGTGTGTGACAGGGTAGTTACACAAGCAAAAATGAAAAATTGCAAAATGCAGATGTACTGTACAGGATGTCTTCTAATCCCTTGTTCTCTGCCTTGCTGTTCACCATCACACTCTACTTTCCTGAACTTTCTTTTCTATTGCATGCCTTAATCAGCATGTCATGTCTTGCAAGTCAGGACATCTTGAAGACTGGCAAAACTTAATTATATGGAAACTAGTCATAGTGTAGACACTTTAAGCTGAACTCTATTCTCTTGTTCTGGGGTTGTTGCTTTGGGCTATTTTGGTTTTTCCCCACAGAAGCAATGTAAGACAACACAAATGATAGACTTTGATATCAAGCTGTCTTTCTAAATTCTTATTGTTCTTTTTTTCTCATCCTGATAACCCTATACAGTTCCCATTCTCCCCCTCCCCCCTCCCCTTTTTTTTTTTGGGTCACCAGCCGTATTGGACTTTTTGCTGTTGTTTGGCTTGTCCAAATATAAGGATTAACTAGTTAGGATTAATAATGAACAGCTGTGTGAAACTGACTCTTAGAATTTGTAACCAAAACAAATAAAATGTCTACTGCCTCTGCTCTTTATAAACAGAGCATCAGAAGAGCAAGATTTTCTTCTTTTAATGCACCTTTTAATTAAAAACCATGATTGATGTTTGCAGTGGGGGAGAGAGCTGAACCCTTCAAACTCTACCATATTCTTATTTTGTCATGTGCATCTACGCTGCAGATCTAAGTGTCATATAGTAAAACTTGATTTCATTTGGTATTAAGCTAGTCTCATCACTATCACACAAATCATGGGCTGTAAATACTTCAGGAATCTTTAACAGTGTAATCAGGTAACAGGCCAGTCTAGCTCAGCAGTCCGTAAAGCATGTCTACCCTTTTTGCTCGATTCTGTAGTATTCTGGAAATAACAGTAACCCAGTAGGTTCATTTAAAGTCTGTCTGGGAATGATCTAAGCTTTATTGTAAACACCTTTGTAAATTACTGTAGCCTGCCTTTTTTTTTTTCTTGTATTGCAGCTTTATTAACACAGAGAGGCAGAATTGCCAAAGTTGGCATTGCTTTGCCCATGTTTATGATGCAGATACTCATGTGCTCTTGTAACTGTAGCATCTCGGCACCCTAGAAAGTTTCTGAGACTACAAATTATTTTGGAAGGTCAAAAAGATGAAATGTATTTTTAAACTGTTAGAATTTTTTATGGTAGGTGTTGGAAGGACTGTGGATTAAAAGTATCTTTGAAACTGACATTCATCAAGCAGGCTTTGGGGAGCGTGTATTGAGCTTTGCCACTTCAGACTCATGCACGTCAAACTAGAGAAATCAAATGTGTGCATAAGAAAGATTTATTGATTGGATATTGACAGAATACAGACAGTTAAATTTTGCAGAGCTGGCTAGGACCTCACTTTAGTATGATTTTTAGTCTTTGCTGCCATTAACTTGGTAAAAAAAGCTATAAGTGATCTTTCCCAGCCTAAGTACTGCTAGTAATGACTCTTTTGTTAGGAGTGCTTTTTTCATAATGCTTTTCTTCAATATTAGATTATGGAATGTCTGAATACTTCTAGTTCTTTTTTTCCTTTAAAACTGTGTTTTGGTTTGGGGGTAACAAAAGTATTTGCAGAAGCCATTTTTATACTGAGAAAGGTATTTAGTATAAGTATATTTACTCTTATTTGTTGAAAAAGCACTGTAGAATTAAATCACACTTCATTTGGTACCACATGCCTTGTAGCTTCTGAGTATCTAAAGATTCATATTGGGGAAAATGAAATGAAGGCATTCTAGTTGCACGTTACTGTAGCTGTACTTCTGAGGCTGTTACAAACTTGATGAGAAGTGGATTGATACTATTTTGCTGACATCCATTTCCATAAGCATACAGCTTTCTCTCCCCCAAAATGGGTAGAAGGCAGTCAGAAGAACAGTAAAAATGCTGATACTTCTGCATGCTTCTCTACAAGGAGGAGGGTGAAACTGCAGGAATTATTTTATCCTGGCTTAAAAGACGGATTTAAGAAAACTTAAAACATACTTTCTAATTTAAAATACAAAATAAAATTGCATCTTAGAGAAGGAAAGCTGCCTTTCAGTGCATGGTAGCAGACACCATGAAGCTGAGTTCGGTATATTTTCAAATAATTATTTGTGTTGTCTTCCCAGAGTATTAATTTTGTTCCACAGTTTTTGTTTTTGTCTTGGGTGGAAATTTGGTGGGGGTTTTTGTTTCACTGATATGAAAGAGTACTGCTTTTATAGTACCTCAGAGCTTCAAAAACATAACCATAAAAGGTTCAAGGAGACTTGCATTCTCTTTCCTGCTGTTTGACTTGACCTTATTGTGCCAGACTCAGTTAACAAGATTGCAGGCCATCCATTTATATTTTGGTGGCTTATCTTTCAAAAGAAAAGTAAATTGGTGTTTGTGGGCTTTGTAATCACAGACTTCACTTGTCACATTCTCTCTCTCTCTCCCTGCTTCCCACCCTCCCTTCTGTGAGGTTGTGCCAGGTATATTTTCAATGCTATAACTGCAGATGTTCTTAAGCAGACTGTCACAGCAGTTACTCTGTCCCCAAAGGAATGTGTGCCTCTTCCACTATCTGATATAATGGAAAGAAACAGCAGGCCTTACCTAAAAAAGATTTAATCCTGGATTGCATACAGAGCATGCTCGGTGCACAGATTTGCATTAGTTGACTTTTTTCCCCAGCAAAGGTATTTGATTTACAGAACTTCTGGGGGGGGGGGGTTATTTTATTTTTCAAGAATTCTAGAATTTTCTGAAAGGAAAAAATTTTATAGGAGTCATCAACTGCTAATTTTAGAAGGAATTATTTTGGGTCAAGTTAAGTCAAGATGATTGTTTGAGGGATGAGCTTTCTAGAAGTAGGACGGAAACTAGGGTTTTTCAAATCTTTGTGAAACTACTGCATTCTGACATGTAAATTGGGGGGGTGGGGGGTGTATTTTTAGCTTAGTTTATGGGCTTGTTTTGCCCTGTTTAAACAGTCAGACCCAAACTGGCTTCTGAGATGCAGGCAGCAAGCTAGAGATGAGAGAGTATCTCGGAGAGTTTTGGGAATATGCTGCTTCACAGTTAGCCCATCAGCACCATCTGAAAGTAACCTGCACATGACAGAAGATGGAGGAAGAGCTATTAGACAATTATCTACATGAGAAGTTAACTTAATTGTTATGCTTAAAAAAAAAAAAAGTAACCTTTAAAAAGGTAACAAATAATTCATAATGGACAGTAGAAAAAGACTGAAATATTTTTCAGAAGTCTTTGTGAGACATTTCTGTGAAATCGATGTACTTCTTGAAGATGTTTTGCTATGACACCCATTAGTACTATTTTAATGGGAAGATATTTTGGTGAAACCTTCTTGACCAACTAGTTAAGAGCAGAAGGAGGGTCTCAAGACTGAGGCCTTTCCTTCACCTATCAGGCAGCACATGCATAACTTCAGCTGTCCAGAATTTTCCCTTAACTGAAGTACTTAGTTTTTCTGATACAATTATGCTGACACTTAAAATCTCAGCGGAGTATGCTGATTCTCTTACCTTGCCCTTTCTCATCCCTAGTTTCGGAGTTGAGTTTAGACAAGTCCTAAGTCGGGACTGCATGACCGTGTGGGGTGCTAGAACAAAATGTTCTCTCGGGGTGTCACCATAGAAACATTTGCACAGTATTGAGCTGCTTCATCCAAACGAGCACATGCTGCAGTTCTTAGAAATTGTCAGACAGTGTGGTGATCGGCCTCCCTATTCTGAGTTACGTTTGCAGGTGAATGCTTGCTTACAAGTGGAGAAAGCTATACTGATAATGAGAAGGTGGTTAAATAAGCAGCTTGTATGATTAAAAATTTTCAAAATAATTTTGAAAGCAGCACTAAGTTATTAAAAGCCAAATCTAACCCTTCTTCAAACAAACACAGCTAAACTCTAGTGAAGTAGAGGCTTGGTTGCTAGAAAACTGGGAAGAAACTTCTAAGATTTGAAACATTTTTTTTCTCAGAAATGGCAACATAGAGGTGCATATAAATATCTAGTTACTCTACAGTCTATAAAATCTAGAGTTACTCCTGAATCCTAACTGACCCAAAGAAACTGGAGGCTGGAATGATTGACGCTTTCTGTGATTGTTATGATGGCACCTCTTAGCTTCCCCATCAGCCATCAGTTCCACAGCGTGAGAGTCTCAAATGACGTGCCAGCTCCAGAGCTCTGCCCTGTTTACAGTGCTTGTTTTTTCTTAACATATTTGATTAATGCAGGCTTAAAAAAGAAGGGATTACAGGCTGGTGTGTGTTTATTTCAAGAGGATAAGCTTTAGCGCATTGCACAGCCATGTATATCTTGTGAACTGCGTGTGGATTAGGAGTAGGAATATACACTGCCTTTACTTTTATTAATGAAATGTACCAGGTACACATCATCTTCTTGCATATCTTGACCATCTTTTAAACTGAAATTTTTTGATACTTGAGGCAGGTAGGGGTGGAGTAGAAGTGGTGAATGAACCATAGGCACCAAAGGCTGGAGGGAAAGAAGTGTTGTAGACCTGGATGTAATTGGAATGACTACAGGGCAGCTAGAGAAGAAAATGGCTTGCTCCTCTTTCCGGAGCCTTAAGTGGGGGAGTGAGGGGTAACTTGCTCTAAGCCTCCTTGCAGACTGACTCCAGAGACAACTGATGTGAGTGAGCTCTCTTCTTTCCCAGTGTCTTTGTTTTGTTGTATAATGGTAGGCCTCATCCTAACTTAGAACTGTTTTGTAACTGATTTCATTGAATAACGTGGCTTGATTTGGTAAAATATGGAAAAAATGCATGTTAGAAAGTAAAGAGTAAAAAATTGTTTTTACTCAGTCTATGGTATAATACGTGTGCTCTTTGTATAACATGTGCTTGAATGTCCACATATTTTATTGTAAAAATGTCTAATTATGACAGTTTTACAGAAGTAGCGTTTACTGTAGGCAAACTTTGTAAGAGACAGGCCAGTGCTGTCTGGATTAGAGATAAATCATGCAGGCCATTTGACAGTTTGATTTGTATAAACCTTGTAGCAAATGAAAACTTGTGTAACTTTGGTCAACCATGTGTTAGATTTTTATACAGGTGGAATAAAATGTGTTAATATGCTGGGAGTACATTTTTGAAAGAAGTTAACTCCAGTTAAAATTTTAAAATCCTGTTCTCCTGTTTCTCCTTTCCTATTGTAGAGTGGTAGAACAAGAAGCTCAGAGATCACAGCAAGTTTCCCAGGACAGAAAAAGTCCCAGCAGAACCAACGGCTGCAATGAAAACAGGCCCATTGACATCCTGGAAATGCTTAGTAAAGCCAAGGATGAATACGAACGAGTAAGGAAATGTCTTTTTTTTTTTTTTTTTCTTTTGTTTTTTTCTCCCCACTCCTTCCTCCCCCCGCCCCCCCCCCAGCCTCATGAACAGATAAAACAACTACTTCTGAATAAGGGGCTTAGGACATCATATGGAGTCCACTGAAATAGCATGCCGTGTGATTTCTGAGAGAGATGCTAGAGGAAAATTCTGATACACTAAATTGTCTTGTGCAATATACTCTAACCCAAGATTGCAAAGTAGTGCACCTAACCCATAATTTAATGGGCCTGTATACTCTTATGTTTGAATTCCTACCTTCAGAGGAGGGGAAATACAATTTTAAAAACAGATATCTGGAGATGCAGACACAACAATTATTTTTTTTTTCAAAATAGGTGCATGAGCTGCTTAGTCTCAGTATTTGTCTACTGTCTTATTTTGTGAGATCACTGCCAAGGGAAATGTGAACAAATAGGTATATATGTAACTCTGTAGAAGAACGTAGCACTGAACATGTCTGGTTTTGTGATTTTGAAGTTCCATTATTGTACATATTCCTTACAGTGGCTGACACTTTGGTTTTTCATTTTTTTCCTCTGTACTGAAAGCCATGGGAGGAGGTCTGTTGTGATTCATGCCATAATCAAGAGCATTCATTGAGCTGCACACTAAAATACTTTGGCATCTTGAATAATAGAACAGAAGCCTAGAAACTTTGTGAACTATCCCATGTCTGTGATACAAGCACAGATGTACAATGACTTAGAGAGAAGGGGTAATGTGGGGGAAAATTCATGTTTTAAAGTAGTGTGGGATTTGTGTGTTGCGTGAATTCATAAGTTGCATTTCTGTAATTATTACCTTAGTGGGCAACTTTTTGCCTACTTTTTCACTGTTTTTCATTTTTAAGGAAGCCTATCTGGAAACTAGTTTTTAACACACCAGCTGTGTTTTGTTTAAAGAATGGGCATTCTCTGCCATTGTTTCAGTAGCTTCCTTTTCAGACTGATGTCTTATTCCCTCCCTCCCTTGAGTACACTTTTCTAGGAAACAGTCTCTGATTTCAGGCAAGATAGGTTGAATAGGCATGATCCAACTTGAAATGTAGCTTGATAGACCCATCTTGCAACAATTCCTACTGCTGTGAAAAAAACTTTGTTTCTGGCAATAGCAAATAAAATTGTACCCAACAGCATCTGTCTCTTCATCTCAAAAGAAGTCTTGTGGTATTAGAGATTTAGTCATTCAGTATATTTGTAGACTCAATGAAGCATATTTTTAATAGCTGTAGACTAAGTATAACAATACTGTTCACCTGTTCTTCTGTTCCCCAGTTTACTACTTCTGTCCTGTCTACTCTGTGTCTAGCCTTTCAATAAATTAATTGATTTCAGAAGGGTGAGTCTGGTGTCTTTTGCCAGTGCTAAATTCACAAATTTACATAAGAAGGAGATTATTAGTCCTCTTAGGAAATAATTACTTTATATAGTCCTAAGGACCAAATTAATACATGCAGGACAAATATAAGGGTAATATGTGGGAGATCCAAAAAAGAAAACAAAGATTCTGAATATCCCCAGGTATAATAATACAAGAATGTAAAGTAATGTGTGAGTGTAACACTGCAGAGCTGTGGTATGGCTTTTGATGTTGTACTGTTGGGAGAAGAGTTACCACATTAGTAGAGTGCTTTGATTCCTTTCAGAACTTGCTTGTGCAGTAGGTCACAGCAGAGTTCCATCGAGTACTTGGGATTTGAGTCTTAGTAGGTTTCTAGATTGTTACAGTACAATGTGGGATGAGCAGAAAAGAATGAGCACTTGGATTAAGCCTTGTATGAGCCACTTAACTTGTCACTTTCTGCCACAGATTGAGGGCAGGTGAATGTGACAGACTGTACAATATATTTGACCTAGGCTAGATGCTCATTTCTGAAAATCAGTAATCCAGTTTTTGAACACTTTAAATACAGATTTAAAAAAAAAAACAAACTACTTATGATTCTCTGAGCATCGATGCTGTTTGGGGAGAAGGCATCTATATGAAGGCCAGCATTGGTGAGCACAGAAGGAAGCATCAAAACCTGAATGACTCCTCTTTCAATATTGTATCAATTGAGATGGATCTGAAGAAATTGAAAGCTTTTTGTGAGGAGGGGGAAAAAAAAAAAGGCAAAAAAAGAAAACACACACCACAAGAACTCGCTGTTTTGGTAGTGCCCTCTAAGGGTGTGATGAATTTTTTCTCCCTCTTTGTCCTTGCAGTACTGGATAATACACATTTCTAACAGATGGCTCTTAAAAATGATTCAGAAAGGAGATTCCAGCTTCTCTCCTAATTTTCAGATTTTTTTTTCATGTGAAAGTACTGAAAAGCTTTTGCTAGAAACTAAGTTCCTAAGCATCATGGATGAAGCTCTGTAGACCAAAGTAAAATTCTGATAAACAGGCAATGGTATGCGTGTTTTGTGGGGGGCAGTCAATGTCTGTGGTGCCTGTAATACAATAGGGAAATAAGCAGGACATGGAGTACAGCAGAGCTACTATATAATTAAGGTTTTTGTGTCCTGATCTTGATTAGTTGTTGTCATTGTGTGTGTGTGTGCTTGTTTCTTGATGCCTTTAGAATACTAGTGAAACTAGAATAATTATTTAATTTCCTTTTTGTGTGTGTGTATGTAAACTGAATCTGTTCAACATAATCCCATAGCCATAGTTATGTAGAAGTTGCCAGATAAACAGAATTGAGCAATGTTGGTCACATTTCAAGCAAACTTCTTTGGATAATGTTCTGTTGACCACCTCAACTTTAGCAACAAACCTCTGGCACACTAATTTTGGTTTTTCTTGTAGCCAAGGTATGTCAGTGTTAACATGATAAACTAACCAACTTGTTTTGAAGACAGCTTCTTGAGAGACCTTTCCTGTCTTTAATTTTTTTTTTAAAATTATTTTATGGCACTCAATAATTACGCATGAATTTGTATTTAGGAGCAGAAAGTACTTATCTGCCTGGTACATTCCAGATGGATCATACAGTAATCCTTGTGTGCAGCCCACATGAGATTGGCAGAGTGTCAGCATGAGAAGGGGGCAGAGAGAGTGAAAAAGAGATTTATGAAGGTCTGAGTGATTTAATCTAGGATTCCAAATCAGATTAATCCTTCCAAGTACTTACTACATCAAGTCCATATGTGAAAATGAATGAATTCTGAGATATTTTTTTTAATGAAGTGAATGGATGCTTTTTATAGTGTGGTGTTTTGTGTGTGTGTGTTTCAGCATAAGCATGGAAACATACTGCAGCTCATCCTCTAGTGAAAAGAAAACTATGCTTTGTCTGATTTTTGTAACCACAAGGCATCCAGTATTTCAGGCAGAAAGAGTTTTGACCTCCAAGTTAGTGGCTAAAAGTCAGAAAGATGGGATAAGTTGCTTCTCTCCTCTGTCCCTAAGTCACAATATGTAGTCTTGGGTTTCTATTTATTGCATTGAATTAGAAATTGAAAACAAAAGAATAATAAAGCTCAGACTGTTGTTAAACTTTTTAGCAAAAAGTTAAACCTGTATTTTGTTGCTGTGGGTAAGTGACCAGAGTAATCACCATGTGTTGTGTTAATGTTCAGCTATATCATATGCATAAGGTGTAGTTTACCCATTGAAAGCTAAACTGCTCAACAGTTTGTGTTTTTTCACTGGTGATTTAAACTGTAATTTAGTTTCTATATTTGTTTACATATATATTTATTAAAGTCAACTCTATCTGTAAACATACTGTTATAATGCAACGCTCTTGTCTGGTTTTGCCTTGTTCACAGAAAACCAGATTACCACCTTCTGAAAATATATGTACATGGTTAATTAAATCTGGTGGAAATAAGTCTGTGAGAAGCTCCCTTTCCAGGCACTGAGAATGATTTCTGACAGGATTTTTTTTTTTTCCTAAGCTGTTTCTAGTTTGGGTTCTTGATTTAATGATGTGTAGCAAACTTCCTCATTAGCAGCAAACATAGACAAAGGATGTGAAAAGCCTACCTTTTTCCTTTTTTTTTTTTTTTGTAATTTTCTTTCTTGGTGAAAAAAGTATGAAGCCAGTTGTCTTTTTTTTTAATAATAATGAGTAAAGGCTTTATGACTACACAACACGTGGTGGATGTCTTGGAATGATCTTTATTTCCTAAAATTTGTGAATTCCTCAGTGTCTTGCAAAAATGGGTACTCTGTACATCATCTGTATTTCAGTCAGTGCCATGTACATGGGATTGTAGTAGTGGGTAAGTGTATTCGTGTTAATTTTTTTTTATTATTTTTTCCCCCTCTCCCAGAATCAGATTAGTGATTTAAGTATTGTATCAAGTTCTGGAATGCAACAAAATGCAAATCCTCCAAAGCCAGAAAGCACAGAGCCTTCAGAACAAAAAACTTCATTACAATTGCCAGAGCAGGTATGTTTCATCCAGTCCTAGGTAAGGTGCTACTTTTTTTTTTGTTTAGTACTTTGGTTTGAGACCAAAATAATTTTTTTCTTAGAATGCCTGCAGTTGTCTGCTGAATGTATTATTGCTTTAAATAAACCAATGGGTTTGAAGCCTTTTTGGATCCCAAATTCTGTCTTTTGACTTGCCATTTAAAAATATGAGGCTATGTCCACACTACTGTGAATATCCAAGTATGTTTAAATGGGCTAACTTGTTTCTGGAAGAAGTCAGTCTGTGGTTACTTAAGGTTTGTCTATGCTGCCTTCAAAGCTACAGCTACAGTCCTGCTAACCTAAACCAACAGTGAATTGCTAGCCAAGAAATGGAAAGTGCTTCAGTCATAGCAGCACCAAATTCTCTTTGGTGTAAGTGAAAGCATACTTACCTATCTTCTCCCACTTTTATGTAGCTTGCATTGAACCTCTGCTGGTATGACCATTTGGTAATGATACCAGTCTGCTTAGCTGATTCATTCATACTTGGATTGTGGAAAAAGGTGTGTGTGGTTTTGTGTGGTTTGCTCTGTGGTTTTTTTGTTTTCTTGGGGTTAGGTGGAAGAGCGTTGTTTGGGGCTTTTTTTCCTTCTGTTAAGAACTTTTTGACAGTATATGCCTTCCTCTCCAGAAGGGAAATACTGTTTAAAAAAAAAAAAAAAAGTCAGTGCAGTTGGGGAGGGATGTTGCTCAAATTGTAGTAGTATGAATTGTAAGTGGTAGGTACAACATGTTGAATCAGCATGTATCCAAATATCTACAAATACTGAAGTTTGGTGTTACTATTGTAACTAAAGTTTAAACTACAGTAAAAATGCTATTGAAAATAACCTCAGCTTCATGTAGTCTTTGAACCATGGGAAACCTGTGCTTGGTGTCATCACTGGAGTGGCTGGAATAGCCATAGTAGCAATAGTTCAGTATTTGGCTCCATTTTCTAGTAAGCATTTCTGCACAAGGAAGCTGTAGCATCATACAAGACTTTAGAGATAAATTTTAAAAAAATGCAATAACTAAATTCCCTGTAACACGGAAGTAACTTGGGCCTGCTTACAGTGCCACCCCGTGGGTGTGGAAAGGTCAGCAGTGGTGGTTCTTGGAAAATACCTCACTGAGTTAAGTTGCAAGGCCTGCCTCCTCTCTTTGCCATAGTTTACAGTTGCGTTTCTGATGCAGTAAACCACTGAACCACTGTGTCTGCAAAATGAAATGCCCTATGAAAATGTGTGCAACCTTGCACTTGTAAACAAAACACATTGTAGTAGTAGTAGTAGTAATAGTGTGTATATATATAATGTATATATAATAGTAAAGATATCACAGACTTGGGAATGAAAAAGCTTTCTCTGTGATATTCTGAAGTTCATGTTTTTTATTCTGGGCAGTTCAAAATGAAAACCAGTTGTATTGTGAAATGCTTTTGTGCCAGTGTTCAGCAAAACTGAACTAGAACACCAAAATTAAACTTTATAGTGCCAGCTCTGGCTGCTAACTCATGTTTCAATACATCTGAAATGATTTGTGGAGAAACCCTCGGAGCAGCACTCTGTTGCTATCAAGTAAAGTGCCTTTTTGTAGCCTCTGCTGATAAGGGTCTTCATAACACACTGAGTTGATGATATGCTCAAAATATACCCCAGCCAGAGTTGGGACAGGCAAAAGATGTGTTTTATACTTCAGGCTGGAAGTTAACTTCATGTTTGAGACTGTACCCACAAAAGGGGCTAGTCTGACTTGGATCAGAGCATGGTAGAGATTTCTGTTTATTACTTGAGCATCGTAATGTGTTAATAAAGGAAAGCTAGTTAATTTGTCATGCTGAAGTGAAAAGCTGAGTTTGATATAAGATGAAATAGTGATTTTTCTCATAATGGAATTTTTACAGTTGAAGGACAGGTCTCCAGAACAGTAAGATCAATGGAGCAAAGTAAGAACAACCTTCTAGGAAGAATTCCTAACATAATTAACAAGATTTATAAACTATAGAATGTCTCAGCTGCAAAATGCAAGTGTGCCTGACATTAAGCTAGATAAAAATTAATAACACTGGCAGGAGAGATTAGTAACCTGGGCAGAAGTCAATACAATTTCAAGCTCAAAGGGTTTTTTTGTTAGGCTACTTGCATGCTATCTGTACTGCCATACTTCCACTGTTGTTTTTTATGCTAGTAAAATTAGAGCTAGCATAGCAATGTCATGGTACAGTAGTTGTCATTGTAAAATAGCATCTTTGTTTAGACATACCATCAGCATACACTGGAATTGTGCTGCAGGCCATTCAGTCTTCTGAACAGAATGTTGTATTTTAGTCCAGCTGTTTTACATAACTTCTGGTCCTGTGCAACCTAAAAGAAAAAAAGAGGGGAAAAAAAAGGGAAAATTTTGAGATTAAAGGTGTTAATAGCTCTTTCTTTTCTCTCTAGTGAAACGCATTTTTAAACATTTTCAGCAAAATGTTAAGAAGACTATATCCTTAAAATCAGATTATTCTAACAATGTCAGTGCTGTAGGCTAGCTGTATATTTCTGGGAGAGACTAAGGGACTAGTAGATGTAACTGTGTTTGTGTGTATGCGCATTTCAAGGATACATACATATATACACACATGTATCTTTAGGTTTAGACAGATTCTTTTACCTGTTGTACCACTGATTGCTTTGTTAATGAGAAGAGTCTAGGCATGTATTGCTAGATCAGTTGTGTGCCTTCAGGTTTCTCTGTTCCTTTCCCATCTTTTAGGCCATTTAATTCTTTTCAACTCTATAAATTCTGTGTGGATCTTGTTCAACATGTATGTATGTTCTCCCCCTCCCTGCCCCAAAGTGCCTTGTGTAGTTAGGACTGATCAATGACGGCAAGTACCATCTTAATGACAGAACCCATAGCCTTCCCCCTTCTTTACTACTAGCATGCAGCCTGTCCATAGAAGGCTGTAGAGGAAAAAGCTTACATAGACAGGATGTTCCTTGTAAATTAATTTCAAAATTCCTGTAAATAGAGCACACTTGATATCCAAACTGTATTTTAAGTGCATTTGACCTAGTTGTCTTTCATAGTTTTCTTGAAATTGTAATAGACTGTGTGAGGTGCACAGTGGTATGTATATTTCTAAACTAAAAACTTCGTTTTCCCTTCTTTCTAGCCATTTCAGTCAAGGCAGAAGCATCTGACTTTGGAGGAACTGTTTGGAACCTCCATACTGAAGGAACAGCCCACAGCTCCGTATCCCAATCCAGAGAGAATGGAGAAGTTGCAGACTGACACTTCTGCCAGAGAGCAGCATGGTTTGCTCTTGCCTTTTTCCTTTGACCAGTCAACAGTAATGCAACAATCACTAGGGAAATCTGAAAGTCCAAGCGTTAAAAGCAGTGCCAATCCTTTGAATCAGCAGGAATGTTTGACACCTATGCTAATACCTCCAGCTTCAATTTCCCAGCCTGATACAAAAAATGTTTCAAGCTATTCAGTTCGTTTAAGCCCTATTCTTAATTCAGCCTCAACAATGGAAGCTGCCCCTGCTCAGATGCTTCCTGGCCTAAAACAAAACAACAGTATAATGCAAGTTATGCAGCAAGCTGCCAAGCAGATATCCCCACTAGTGAATCAGCTGCCATCTGAAGTGAACCATGCTCCACAAAATCTAATGGCTGGCCAAAGCCAGCTTATAGCACCCTTGACATCAACAAGTACAGGAACTGTCTCAAATACATCCCATACAAGTGTTGATCTTCTCCAGAAACTCAGGTTGACCCCACAGCATGACCAAATACAACAGCAGTCTCTCACTAAGACTTCCTTAACACCAAACATCTCTGCCTCAGTTGGCCAACTTGCAACGCCAGAAAGCTTCAAAGAATCTCACAGTAAGCCATCAACCTTGAACAGCAAGATAATCTCTCCCCTTCAGGTATTCTGTGGGTTTTTATATCCATGAAGCTTTAGATTGATTTTAGACTGTATGTATTTTCCCTTGGAAAATGTGCTGCTTAATATATTAGCCTTATAAAAATAATTGAGGACTTCCACTGTGTGATATTGATTGAATTGCTAGCTCAGAAATCCAATTCCATTAGTTTTACATCATTAGCATCTGCTGTCAGTGACAGACCTGTCTGTAGAGGGGGAGATTTTTCAGGCCAGTGCTGTTAGGGGATGAGTAAGTCCTAAAGAATTCATCTGTACTTGTGTCGGAAAAATACTGCTAAGAACTGATCTGAGAAGGGACAGAAGGTTACAGACTGATCAGTGTTACAAGAGTTGATGCTGTGGAAGTCTAGCCTGTTACCTTCTTTGAAGATACAAAATTAACAATTTCCTGTTTCTGGTTATTTTGTTTTGGATGTTTTGTACTCCTTCAATTTTGACCCCCTTCTGCTGGGAATATGTGTGGCCTACGCTGAGGTATTGTTAGTTATTTAGTAAAATGGACTGTAGACTGATTTATTTTGTCTAATTGATGCCTTGGTTTGTTTTATCCTAGTATTGCTTACAAAGGACCTATTAAACTTTTTATTTCTTGGAAGAGAATCTATTGTCTATGTCTTAATATAAGCCAAGGCAGTAAATTTGTTTTGAGTCTGTAAAGTTAATACATGTAGCTTTGTCTTACAAATTATTTTCTATCAATTAGTGTTGCTCTACTGTATAATTGGCTACCTCAGTAGTAAAGACGTTAAGGAGTTTGGATTATTGGATTTCTTTTTTCTTTAAAGGGACTAACTTTCTATAGTGCCCACCTCTGAGGTTATCCAAAGACTTCTCTTTGTTTTGTTGCATTATTATTTTATTTTATTTACATTCATGCAGACTAAACCACTGTTTGAGTGTGTCTTCTTGCATCTTAGGTACAGTGATAATGCAAGAATAAAAAACACCAAACAAAACTACAGCTACATCTGCATGAATTTCCTAATGTTTATTATTATCCAGTGCTTGCCACTGGGTTTTAACAAGATCTTTGGTAGCCCTGTCTGGGCCAGCTGCTAATCTTTGCTATGAGTATGGTGATGACTTACTCATAACAGACTTATAATCAAGACCTCAACTCTTCAGCCTGTAACTTGTCCTAAGCATTATTTTAGAATACCCTGTATTTTTCAAGTGTTGCTTTTCTGTCCTCAGAAGAGTTATTCCTTTCTTAATGTTTAAAAGTGTGTGTTTTCATTGTGCTGTCTTTGTGATTATCTTATTTCTAATCTACTACGGTTGTTGAAAATCTTCAAGAAGGCTGTGACTGCTACGTGCCAGGATTATTTTACTGGCAATCACCTTTTTTGAGATGTTTGGACTGATTGATTTTGCAGAGGGAGGAGAGGGCCAAATGCAGCATTGAGCAGCTATCTTAATCTAGTATTGAAGAACCATACATTCTGAGCAGTATTTTTCTTTCATATGCTGCTAAACCTTGGTATAGAGTTAACTGAAGATTGTGACATCTTTGAACATTTAGAAAAGCTGGCTGCGTTTATCCATAACTGCCCTTGACTGTGTTTATTCAACATCTGCTTGATAACGTTGGGAATTAGCTCTTCATATGCCAGTCTTACACCCTTTTTTTCCCTCCACCATGGCCACTGTCTGTAGATATTTTGATTATACAAAATTCCCCATAGTCCAAATATACTCTTAAACTAGCAAAGGACTTCTTAATTCTTGTGTGATTAGACTTTAAGAATTTGGTCTTGTGCTTGTTAGCATTTCATAAAGCTAATTTTATTTTTGTCATCAAGGACTATCAATTCCCTGAGTGTTTCTCATTGCAGTTCAAGTAAACTAAGTACTGTCTGCTGCAAAGGGCTTTTCCTGTTCCGTGTTGGCAAGAGGTATTCCAAATGGCTATAACAAGCCTTTTGAAGAATGCCACAGGAATTTAAGAAAGTACCTTATCTACATGCCTTTTATTGTGTTTTCTAATATTTTATAAGACTTGAAATTTATTATATTATAGTCTTGAAATCTGACTAAAGAAATATTTGGATGCTGTTTGTAAAGGTACAAAATACTTCTGAAATTCTACCAGAAAGCAGCATTTCATTTTTGTGGAGGTGATTAGATAAAACTCTAGAAAAAAAATACTGAATTTAATCTTCCTGGCAATTTACGAAACTGATTACAAGGTCCTGAATTCTTCCTAACTTTATAGCATTTGTTTTGTTCCCAGTTTCCGTGTTTTAATGTTTAGGTTTTGGGTTTTTTTTTTAAACTGTAGTGGTCTTTCTTCAGAAGTGTTTTGTTACGGCTTTACAGGTTTGCTATAATATTGAAAGCATAAAACATAAGTTCAGATCTTTCCTCTTTTTCCAACTTCTCATTGATTATATTTTACATAATTTACATTACATTTTACAAAATGGATCAAATTAGATCTAAAATCTGTTGAAATTTGAATTTTTATGCTTTCATCAAAACAGAGAAGCACCGCTGTGGATGCTAACTTGCAAATTATGCTTTCTTTTTAACTTAGACTGTACAACAAAACAAGGAATCGGAAGTATTTTCACAGCCAAAGACTTTGTCTAAAGCAAGTCAAGTAAGTGCATAAGTACCTCTGATAATTGTTTGTTGGTTTTCTTAAAAAAAAAAAAAAAAAAAAAAAAAAAAAGGGGGGGGGATAAAACTGTGGTAAGCAGTTGGTATGTCAAATAGTCAGTGACCATATTTGAAGTGCTGTTACGAAGCAGAAACAAGCTGTACTGAAGCAAGGGGGAGTTCCTGTAGACTGCTATGAGTGAGCACACTTTCGTTGTACAGTGCCACTTATTGTTGGTGCTAATGCAGAAATGAGAATACATTTTTGGATGTGCAATCTTGCATTGAGTTTGCACCATTTGAACTGTTTATCTTGTAAGCAAGCAGTACTGATGTTACAATATTGCAGTATTATTGGCCTTAGCCCAACCATAAGCACCCCAGAGGCATGAAATGTGATCCTTGCCTTACTGTCTCATTCAGTTTTCCTGAGATACCTTGTGTTTTATGAAAAAGATACCAAGCAAAAAAAATAGTAGAGGAAGAAAATAATAACAAGCACTTGTTACTGCAAAACTTTAATAGCAAGTTTTAGTGATCTAAGTACAGATTTAACATTACTAGAACTGCCTCTGAATAACAGTTCAAAATAACATCAATATAAAATTTCAGGTTGCAGTTAAAAAAACCCTGGTATTAGTCAATCTTCAAGAATTGTTTTTAATTACCTTTTTGTTATGTATTCTTTTCAGGATACCATCTGTAACTTAATTCTACTTTTCCTTTACCCACCCCTTCCTTTTTCAAATATGTTAAATTGCCTCACTCTTGTTTAACTTGCACTACACAAAAGCAGTTTTAGTAGTACGCCCAGATCTGATTGTGAAGGCATTAAAAATGGTCCTGCTTGAAGTACAATGCTGTTTTAGCTACTGGCCTGCCATAAGACGAGCTATACAGTCTGTTGATGACACAGTTGGTAAATAATTATCTAAAGAAAAGCATTTTACGTTGATTCTTGGAATTTTAAGAAACATGTGCATGTTGTATGGTAAACTGCATTTGTTGGTTTAAACGTTTTGTCTTCAGCTGAAATCCCATGCTGTAAGTCTTCAGTTTTGACTATAACAAAATCAGTTTGCTAGTTCTACTGTTGTTGATGTTACGTACTCATTAACTTTAGATGGCTTTGTGGCTTTTTTTCTTTTTTTTTAAGGGGAATTTCTGCTATCTATCAAACATTTTATTTTCTTTTTTTTTTTTTTTTCACCATGTTGGTCATTCTGGAAGCCTGAGCAGGATGTAGATTATCATACTGAATAATTATTGCAGTTATCAGGAGATGTCAGAGTTGCTCAAAGCTGATGTTTATTCATGTCCACTTTATGCAAATATAATATTCCCATACATTTGCAACTTAGGTTTAAAAGGAAAAGTGGTAAAGGCAGTGTGTGGATTTCTGTAATGAAATGGACACAGACCTGTGAAAGAATGAGGTGGGAAGATGGTCTTCAAAATATTCCCATTCTTCCCTCCCTCCCCCTAAGGGAAAATGTACTTAGAATGAGAATATTTCAGTGTACTCCAGTGTTTTAATAATAGTTCATCAGTCATTTTAAATATCTTTGAGATACTTCACTTCAAATTGTATTTGTTGGACACCATAGAGGCAGGGGGACAGGAAGCAGGACTAGCCTTTCTGTAAACTCTTTAGGAAAGTAATAAATTGCAAAACTACTACAGGCTCCTTCGATTATCTAGGTGAAAAGCTCATCTTTTATTCTATATGTTACATTTCAAAAATTCTGGAAGGTCCCAACCACATGAGGAGGAAGGAGTCTGCATAGAAGAATATTAAAGACTGTTACCTTCTTCAGCTTTTAAAATGAGAATTGCTATTGATATTAATCTTCATATCTACCTATGTCTTCATTAAGAGCAGCTATTCTGTAATATCAGACTGAATAATAGTGGCTACAACTTACTTTTTTTTTTATGCTCGTCTCTCCAGCTTTTACAACAGTATTCAGTCTTGCTGGACACTATGCTTATTAATTTTCTGTTCTTTTACAGGTTGCGCCTCCGCAGTTTGTCACAGCCACAACTACAGTAACACCTTCAATCCTCTTGTCTCCTAGTGTTTTTCAACAATCAGCTACAAAAGCTACTGAAGTGGAGAATAAAGCCAATTCTTCTTCGCCTTTAACACTTGGAACAACAGAAATTCAGACTATACCTCCTACTGTTCTCAGTAGGTCTCAGCTTCAGGAAGCACTGATACATCTAATAAAGGTCCTGTCTTTACAGAGCTCAATTTCTGAGGGATGGGGTTCCAAATACAGTAGCCAGTACTGAGAAATTCTGTACCCCTATAACTGCTTTTGCCCTGAAATGTTAGAAAAGTTGTTCTTTTCTGTTGGAAGGGATAAGTTACCCCACACTGTACACATAGTATGGCACAGTGTGCTCCTTTTGGTTGCGAGATGGAGGACTTAGGACAGAGCTGTATATCGGATGTGTCCTTTCACATCCATATGAATTTGTGGACAAGTGAGGAAAAAGTTGCGCTAGTAGAAGTCCTGGTATGGGGGGGTTAGTTTTCTTGTCTTTGTAAGTGTGTTCCTGCTTTTCCAAGGAAAGCTTTCCTGTTCCAGGTTTCCTAGAGCTGTTCCTGATCTTCAACTGAAGTATGTACTTTGAAATGGAAATTGGAAAGTCCTGCTATTTCTAGGGACTAAAAAATTCAGCTGAATTAAATCTGTAGTGTTAGGAGTAGCCATGCAGTGAGATCATTTTGACCTCTAATGTCATGATGGAGTTGCCACAAATGACAAACCATTCTTTTTTAACTCGGGATTCTCTTGCCCCATCCACGCTATGTTAAGTAGAGCTTACATTCAATGCCAGTGTAAAAATAGCAAACAGTATATTCCCAGCCATGAATTTATTAGGACCAAACAGGGCCATTACCAGATCACATCATCAGCTAGGTTGCCTGATTTATCTGTGGTGTCCCTTTTTGCATAAGGATTTTGTGTATTGGTGTATATGGGGTTTTTTCCTCTTTAAAGACTTATACTAGCTTACTTGTAAGCCTTGCAACTGCCAGAAGTCTTACTCTCATTAGAGACATAGTGCATTGATTCTCACCCAGTAGTCTAAACAATATAATTGTGGTGACTTTAGAGAGCTGACTGGAATATTTGTCTCTAATCTTCTCTTTAGAGAGAGAGATAGCTGAATGAAGACCAAAATAGACATACACTGAAGCATGGGAGTACTTGCACAGCACTCCAAGCAGGATACCAAATTTGCTATGCAGATTTTGTAAAAAGAATATTACATTTTCAAGCTAGATGATTAGAAACCAGTTTTGTAAACTTGTCATTTGAAGGAATTAGACTGAGGAAATATCTCTAAATATCATCCATAGATTAAACTAATTCACTTCCCAGTAATGCTTTGACATGAGAATTCTTGTGTAACACACTGCAATCCTTTTCAGGCTGGTCTGACAGACAGAAATAACATTATTTCTGACACTCATGCAGACTTTATTGGGGAGCCTGTATGCAGGACGGAATTATCTGTGTCTAAGACTAAGTTTTGGACTCTGAAGGGAGGTAAATTATGTGGCCAAGGCTGACCTAGTGACCCCTGGTTGGTTTGTTTGAGCATCCAGTATGCTTAGTGATCCCTTTAGCTGTCTTACCAGCTTCGTGGTTCAAAGTCTCGACGTTGTCCAAAACACATTGCCTTTTCTACAAGTATGCCACTATTTCCCCTCTCTTAACTCTCAGATAGCTAGCGCTATAAGGAACCCTTATGCACAACTTAAATGGCGTTAAATTAAACTTTTTTTTTGCATCTTTTTACTAATGTTTCTAATGTGTTTTTTTTTTCCTGCAGAATGATTCCCATTTTCTCAGCACTATTCATGAAGTCTACTTGCAAGTCCTAACCAAGAATACAGACAACATTAAGCTATAATTGAAGCTAAATCTACTTAAAATATATCCATTTTAGAAACAATTATGCCTCGTCTATAAAACTAATATTTTTGTAAAAGAATATTTAGTTTTCAACTTCTTGAATTTGAACCTGTTAGGAAAGACTATTCCTTAGATACTTAAAAAGTAATGTTCTCAGAAGTGATCTAGGTTTTCACTGTGATCATCACCAGCAAACCTTTGTTTTTATTGGGGAGGGGACTTACGTTGCATTTGAGCTCTCATTAGCATTAAGTGAATGTGCAAATGTTTGCTCTGGCTTTCATTCCTAGGTGTATTCACTGTCCAAGTATTACAGACTCAATACTATTTAAACCAGCATATACATAGTACAGTACACTACACCACACCAGAACAAAATTCAGTTGTGGGAACCTAGTTCCAGTTTGAGGGACTGAGGAAAAGGAGAGCAAAATGCCTTGTGGTTAAGTTGGCAGAAGTGGGGAAGGAATGGATCTGGAAGCCAGGCCTTTGGAGTTAAATCTTTAACAAAGGGTTTAAAAATGTGATTTGCTCAATACGTTGACAGTCTCTAGCTAATGCACATATATTAATTTTTTTAAATATTCCATTAATCTTATTTGCTTCTGTGTCACTGACATTAAAAAGGTATTGAAGTGAGTAAGGCCATTTTCTCTAAAAACGCAAAATTTGAAATATGCAAAATCCTTGCTGATTTTTTTTTTTTAAGCAACAGAGAATCTCTGTTTCATGTTGAAGTTCTCTTGTTTTAAATGTATAGTAAGGAGACCACCAGTAGAAGACTCTTCCTGTTCAGCAGTGTTTGATATAATTTAAATACTTTCTTTCCCTTCTAGCTTAAGGATGGACCATGTCATAGTTGGCTTTCATTCCTCAGTTGCATTGGAAGTGCAGTGTTGAAAACTATGCAGATGTGCATGCCTTTATTCTGTTGCCCTCTCCCCAGATTGTTAGTGCACACTTCATAGTCTGTAGTTTATCTAATTAAAACGTTACTGCTTCTTGCATGTGATTTAGTAATTCGCTGTTCACTAATGTAAGAATTTAACTGGATACTTTCCCATTTGAAATCAGAAAATTTCTAATTATAGTTTCTTAAGCTGCTGTGTTGGTTTACCCATGGCTTGTATTTATTTCTGAAAGGCATGCAAAGGTAATTAATAAGACTTCAGGTCCCAACTTTCTCCAGCAATAGTAGTTTTAAAGGATACTTTTCCAGTAGAAAAGTTTTGGTTTATTGAGTAAAAAGATAATCTTTAGTGAGTTATGATGCACTGCTGCTTTCTTTTCCCTCAAGCACTATTGCAATATGAAAAAAATTGTTTGGCTCCTCACAACATATATGTATGTGTATATATCCTAAGGATTAGTTAATGTTGACATAGTCAAGGTGCATGGTCATTTCATTGGAAACTAGTAATTGAGCTTTAATTGTGATTTGTTCGCAGATCGGTATGTTTTAGATACAACAAATATATACATTTTTATGTATTTGATCTATTTTAGGTTTTTTCATAGCTTTTTAGTGGAAAATGTATTTTGTTTAGCACTATCTGCCTTCTGAAAAGTTGTTCTCAGCCTTTGAGTTCAGTGTTTCCAGTTAAAATATATAGTATTTTGTTAGAAAAATGTGCCAGATTCAGGGAAAGATGCTAATGTCATGCACATTCATCAAGAAAATATATTGGCTTTAATGGTAGCATTTTGAATTCAGCAATATAAACTCAGCCTTGTTAAGGAAGATAGGAGCTTCCTACATAAATTCTAGAGTTATAATACTCTGTGTATGCACATAAACAATGAGACTCAAATTGGATCTAAGGTCTAAACTAATTTCTGTTGGGGTTTTTTAGAAAAGGTTTCACTAAAGGGACAAACCAATGAGCAGTTCCTCTGAACAGAAATGGATAGGCTAAACCAAATAGAGAGTTGCTTTTTATCTGGATTTAGCAAAGATGAAGTCCGTAACTTCTCGCTTCTTATGGACAGTTTCCAGTTTCTTCAAAGGAAGATTTGATAAAAGTTTCTAAGAATAGAAATACTAGAAGCTGGTTGTGCATGTTTGTACTGTTTGCTGAATACAGTCATATCCAAAGATCTATAGAAATTATAGGAAGGAGTTGTATTTTTAAGTTCTTTGGTCATATACAGTTGACAAAAGTAATTCTTTTTAGAGTAGCAGTGCTGTTATGAGAGTTTGACTCTACTTTGACTATCCTTAACTTCTTTGCAGCTGTCCAGGAACCCCCACAAGCAGTCGGCAGATCCTTACTTTACTTTGGTTTTGTAGTGTACTAGTAGAAATTGCATTACTGCTTTACCCACCCACCCCCTGCCCCAACTTTCAAAATGAAAGAGAAAACAGACTTGAAATCATAGTTACTAGGCAGGCGTTTTTACATCAAGCAAACCCTTTCATCTTGAACACCTGCACGTGTTTGTTCTAACCTCTCAATGTGTAGCCAGCAGACACTGGAACCAACCTAGGTGTCATCCAGTGCACCATAGGGATTTATGACAAGTGCCAGTGTAGTGGGTTTAACAGATAAACCTCTTTAATCAAAAGTTGCATTCTAAAACACAAGCTCAACTACAGTGTAAAATTTGAAAATTTTTTTTAAATATGGACTCTGTTATTTAACAACTTTTTTTCCCTCCTTATTTTAACTTTTTGTATAAATCTAAAATTACCAGCTTGTTGAAGTGCTCGGTTTGTGTTATCCGCATGCAAGGATAACTAGTGTGTAGCAAGTTACCATGGGTCATCACAGGAAACTATTGTGACCATTTTCAAGTGATTATTTTTTTTCTAAACTACTGGCTTAATGGGATTTTTCCTATTAGTTCTGAGAATTAAAATATTATTAGCTTAGACTATACTCCCCAAATTAATTGTGTTATCTAAGCATGTCTTTTGTGGCTCGCATTAAGTCACTTTAAAAAAAAAAAAAAAAAAAAAAACCTCAAACCTAATCAAAGACAGTTTAAAAACCTACAGCTGCTGAACTGTTCAGGAAAATCAGAATTCTCAGTTTTGTAATTACACTTTATCTGCTGTTAATTAACAATGCAAAGTTTATATGAAAGGTGCCTAACAGCTATTAACTTAGAAGCAGTATGTTCTTCCAAATTAAACAAGATTTGCAGAATGATTGAGTAACGGTAAAAAAAAATTAAGTGATCCATCTTGATTTCATATAAAATGTTTAATTCTGTGTATAAATACTCAATATAATATTTAAACACTCGCTGCTGGATGTATCTCATTTTTGCTTGCATTTCTAGTTGCTTCATTTTGGTATATTTCTGAAACCCATTATGCCATGTGTAGTCACTGATATAATTTCTGAAATATTTTTGAAAACAAACTTTAATTTGGGACTTCTTGTTTTTAAAAGTATTCTAAACAAAGCCACCTTTTTGCCAGGTATTTGGGTTGCTTTGTACAGCGTATCTTAACAGAAGGAATGTGTGCAATATATATCACCTCAGTTTTGTCTGGCAACATTACGAAAATGTTAAGATGCAATATCTTCCTTTCACTTCAAGTTAGAAAATTTGCAGTATCTAATTTGGTGGTGTATTTATTTTTATCTATTCAGTGTATGAGCATATGGTTAGTTAGGTTTTTTATGTACATTACGTGCTTTTAATAACTTCTATCACTTCTATGGATGCACCAGTTGTACCCATTTGCATGTTCTTTCAATATGAAGACCATGGGGAAGGGGGGCTTCAGGAAAGACTTCTGGAAACCGGAATGAGAATAATTGTAAGTCAATAAATGTAGATACTGCATCATTAACGTTTTTGGTATGGTATGGATTTTATAGCACCTATGTATGTTTGCAGTTATTAAGTTATTGCATAAATGTTTAAGAATGAGCATTTTTTCATCCAAAATTTTGTATGTTTGCAAATATATTTTTGTAATAAAACTTCAAAACAAATGTTTCGGCACCTCCTAAAATCTTCCAATGTTGCCTTTTATTTCTAGAGCTCTAGTAGCCTGCTAGAAGGGTAAGTTCAGATTTTATTTGGGGTTAATATTTTCTGGAGAAGAAACTCAAACTCCTTACTTCATACTGGGGGCAAAACCAAATTGCATTTGTTCACTAAAGAAAATGCAGCATGCCTGCTTGAAGGACAGTTGAGAACAGCATCTGTCACTTGTAACAGCTTTTGGCTATCCTTTGTATTGCTGTAAGTAGGCTTGCATTTTGAATTTGATAAACAGACCAATTTCCTGTCATGTTAAGAAATGCAGCTGCAAGTTGACTTTCTTACAAGTACAGCTACAAGTGGTTTTCCTTATCACTTTCTTTTTTTATGGTTTCCCCTCTCATCTGTCTAGACATGGCATATGATACTCAGTCCAATGTTGGTTTTTGATCAGAGACGTTGGTTGTTCTCTCATATCCGATTGCTATCGTGCAACTGATTGATCCAAATGTCACCAAGTAAAATAGGGGAGCTGATGAGGAGGAAAACCATAGCAGAAGTTCTGCTTGGATAAGATCTTGAAATTAAACAAAACCTTATGCCTTTAAGTCCCTTAATGTTAGCTAGATGCTTATTCCCATTCTGACTACCCATAAGAGTTAGAGATTGTGAGGCATACCCAATGTCAGGAGAGGCCACTGAATAATGGTGTTTGCTCTAGTAGTTCATGTTGAACTGGCTCCTGTACTATATACGAAAGCAGATTTTTCTATTAGAAGACTACCATACAAAACATGTACAGAAGTTATGGATTTACTATAAGGTAATTGAGAAAAAGTGACAACAGGTAAGGCCTAGAATCTAACTTCAAATTCTGTGTTAGATGTGTTGCCTGCCTGGTCAATATCGAGGAAGTGGTTTTTTTCATTGTTTATACTATTAACCTTTTGTCTTCTCTGGATCCAGGTATTCCCGATTGCTGTTATTCCTAAGAAATGCTCCCCTTTTGTTTGGAAAGAAGATAATACTTCTGACTTACTATGCATAGCTGCAGCTAAACCAGGCACTGTACAAAAAATTTATGCAGACCAAAATCTTTGACCTTTCTCTCTTGCTAGTGTGAGCTCTACAGTCATGTTTTGTGAGAGTGCATGAGAATATAAAGTCAATCCCTACTACGATAGTGATGCAGCACTAGATGGAATCAAGGAGTAAACATTAGGCTTCCTAAAACTCATCCACTAAAATTCAGATTTTATTTGCAGGCTTGCAGAATGAAATAACACAGCTGGCTTTTTAAAGCTGTAGCTCATGTTCATGGGCCAAATTAATTGAAGTCAATGGACTCCATGTATTTGGTAAGGATTCAACTATATACTTCATTCTTGATACACAAGATACTGGGGGGGGTGGTGGGGGGGGAGAGTGTGTGTTAGTATAGAGGGTAAGAAACCTGTCATTCATACAACTCTTCTTCATTTATGAATAGGATGCAGTCAAATCGCTAGATACAGTCTTTACTATAGCTGCAGTAAATTTCCCTAAGTTTAGTGACCAATCTGAAATTCAAAAGATTAGGAATTATAAAGTATGTTAAACAATTCTGAAAGCTATTTTCAGTGCCATCTTCACACAACTTCAAGTGTGAATCAGCTTTTTCCTCTCTTCCAGGTTTTGTGATTGAGGGACTTACTGGTGAACCGACCTACTAATTTAGGAGAGTTAAACTTCAGTCATAGACCTGTAACAGAAATACGACCATTAACTTGTCATCCTTGTCAGTTATGCAACATTTTTTCACTTCCTCTTAAAATCTTTCTTCATATGAGACTCCTAATTAGATTCAAAAAGCACTGGGAAAAGAGGGCAGTGAAGAGGTAATACTTTTATAAATTGCTGCATTTTTGAAAGAGCACATGCAATAAAATGAAAGGGAAAGGACCAGTGACTAGAAGATTAAATAGAGAAGTGAACAAGGGAAGGAATAGCAAAAGAGTGTTAGTAAATGTGAAAGGGAATATTGTAGAGATACAAGTATGGCCTGTGAAGGTATTTCCTGAAGCTCAGAAGAATTTAAGTTAGTTTGTTTCTGTACTGTTGTATGTCTCCAGGTATTCCCAAAGCTCAAATGTGGTTTACCTATAAGAATCCAGAATATTTCAGGGTGTGTTCAGCATGGTTAGGCATGATTTCCCTGCTCCAATTCTTGAGGTAGCAATACATGATTTGCCAGGTCTGCTATGGGGTTTTTTAACCTCCAGTGATGAAGCAGCATAATGGAGTTGGCTTGGATTCATAGCAGTACCTAATTTTTATCTTTGCTTGATGGCCTCACATTATGGTTTAAAATCTGCTACATAAAACAAGGCTGCTTGTACCTAGTTTACCTTTATCTTTCATTTTAAATAGACCTTTAAAAATATTTCTACCATAATCCAGTCTTTGAAATTCAGTAAGCTCCATTTTACAAAATCAACCTTCGGAAATATAACCACAAAAGAATAAGCTTTTATATGCTGGCTGAAATGAAAGCCCTTGCCCTTAGGCCTTACTTGAAAACATGCAGGTATGTGATGTAAATGCACAAGTTGTGTTTCTTTTCTCCTTATAAATAAATGAAGAAGCTTTAAGAGCATCTACAGAGCAAAGATCTCCCAGCCTGTCCTTGTGTATGCAGAATTCTGTGGTCTTAATGCAGAGAGCATATGGCTTGCACATCTTGCTTTACTACTTGTGGTTCGTAAGAGGGATGGGAAAGCTTAGCAGGTTATCCACCTGACTTTCTCATGTAGACTTGACATTTATGGATAATGCTAAGTGCCTTCTCGAGTTTACTTTTCAAGCATCAAGTAAATTAGCTTCTGTTCACTGGGGACACCGTTCTCCCATGTAACAAAATTGCTGTAAAGCCAGCTTCTGCTATATTAAACTTACCACAAGAATTGAGATACAAGGGTAAAATTAAAGCCTACAGGATTCGGATGTGTACAGAATCTGTTGTGGTTTACAGCAAGCCGTGTTCCTGGTGTAATCTTCAAGATGGAAGACACAGGGCACCTGTTACAAGGAGAGATCTCTGCTTTCCAAGGGTTGAATAGGAAAATCCTACCAGGACAGAAGCCCTTACAGAAAACCCAAAGGCTTGGCTGGAAACACATGCAGTACTTTCAATAAGGGGTTGAAAATAAATATAAATCAGTATTCTGAAGATATGAGGATAGCTGTCTGAAGGAAACGGCTAAGATAGGTGATCTATGTGAAAGTAATGTAGCTTGGACACTACACAGTGACTGAGCCTAGGCCCATGATGTAGGTCTATCTGTAGCTTTATTTTAGATAAAAAAGACAGCCTGATCTTACTGCTGTACCTATCCCTGTTCCCATGCAGTATGTATCATTATTTCTTGCAATTTTTGATGGTATGTTGCACAGAAATTGGAGAATTTTTTAATTCTTTTTTTACTTTAAATTCATTAGCAGCTAAATAATGTTATTACTGAAGACTAGCTGAACAATCTGTTCAATGTATAACTGAAGTAACTGTGGTTTTGCACATGTGGAAGGATGTGCTGGTGATGCATAATGGTCTGCATAATTAGAGAATGCTTTGGCATAAATCCAACTCATCCATTCTTGAACAGTTCCCTTCTTGAAGGACTTCTAAGGCAGCTGTTCTTTCCAAGGGCAAGAATAGTCAAAGCCTGCTGTGTTGCAGATGACAAGCTGAAGAAAATTCAGTTTCTTTCTTTCTGTACCTGTTACAGCACAAATAAATCCTGCTTTATTTGGTCATTATACTTGTCCCTCCTACCTTCTTTCTAAATTTACACAGCCTATGAGAGCATTGCTGTTTGAGAGATTATTCTCAGCATAAGTTATTGATGACAACTTTATTCTTTCAATGTTAGTAAATTCAGTTACTTGAATACAGATATTCATTTAAACAGAGTCTAAAATGACTAGTAACTTCCCAGCTTGTTTGAAGAGTTAAGTGTTACAGAAATGTTTGGATTGTTAAAAATCAAATAGAGAAAGCAAACGTGATGAAGTGAGTGTGGAACATTTATGTATTCGGTAGATCTTTCAAGCATAGATGCAGGCTACTCAGATTCCTACTACAATAGTATTTCATATTTATGTTAACAGACAATATGAAGAAATTGCAACAAGTGAAAATGCTATTTGTAAATTCACAAAAATTGTATAAGTAATGTTAATATTAGCAATTAACTCCAAATACCCTCAAATATTATTGTATTAGCATTACAAACAAGTTTAAATATTGTAGTTTTGTTTCATTGCTAGCAGAAATACTTCCCTCAATATCATCAAACAGCAATTACCAAATCCAGTCACGGTGAATTCCTTTTAACAGTGTAAGACGTGCAATGATGTGGGTTTTCTCTGATAGGCCACATGTTAGAGATAAAGTCTATTTTTATAAAACTTTTCTCAAATTATTTGTCCTATTTGGTTTAATCTGAACGTTTTCCAGGTGTCATAAAATTGCCATAATATTTTGGAAACTTAGCAAACTTTGGTTTGTTTTTCAGTCATTTTTTACTAAATGACATTTTATTTAGAGGCAATATAAAAATTACTAGGATTTAAAAATTATTTTTATCCAGCATTTGGCTGCTGGTAGCTCAGAAATGTTCTGTTAAGAAGTTTTCCATAAACAGTGTTCCTTCTGCAGATTAATTTGTCAGCTGTATCTGAGGAGAAGGTTATAGCTGACTTGAACTATTAATATATTCTGCATGTATGTTTTGGGGGGTTTTTGTGGGTGTCTTGCTCTTAGGACTTGAAAGGTGAATAGGTTTCCCTGTCTGGATATTTCTGCATCAGGTGCTGCGTGAGAACCTTGCATTTTCCAGGTTGCTGGCTGTAGCTGTTTGTAGCCTGTGTAGCAGAGACAACTGCTGTTCTATGGAAACTAAAGGATGTTTAAAGTGTTTTTCATGCTCCAGTGGGAACTGCAGAGCTGATAATTATTTCACAGCCAGCTGAATATTCTTTTCACAGGGTGCTTACTTGAGTGTGCACTTGTGCTTAACTAAAACCACTTGCTGTCACTGACAAAGGAACAGAATTTATTTTGAGTAAGATGTGACAGATGGACTGAATCTCTGGAAAAGTTAGCATCATATTTGTTCTGAGAATATACTGCATTCCCATACACCAGAATTTCTTTTGAGAACAGTTTTTAAGGCAAAATTGGGCATGTAGCCCCATGGTAGCTAAATGGCCTGAATTTCAGCAGTGCTGAGTGCATGGCTCCTGCTCTGATAAACAGGGTTGCATGTACTTATGTCAGCAATGCATTTTTGCAGTATCTCTGCAAATGACAGCCATAGCTCAGCTTCCATGCTTCTACTGCACGTAATGCCCTGACTGAAATGAGTGGAGGAGAGGGTGGAAAAATACAACTGTCCTGTGTATGTATTTAAGAAGCTGTCTAGTCTGGTATTTAATACTGAAACTAATGAGATGTGATGGTAGCAGGACTTTGTCTGTACATTTGCATCCTTGTTTTAATCATATTGTATGTGATTTCAGAGGCAAATGCCAAGACTGTGGAAGAAATGTTGACAGTTGTACACAATGTTTACCATGACTTCAGCTATTGCTTTACAGTCCATACAGTCCATCACACTTGGTCAGAGTTGCAGAAGTAACGTGCCACTTCAGTAGATCAAAGTGGAGGCACTGACACAAAGTGGAATTTCACCCTGTATATGCTTCAGCTGCTGTTTTAACAACACAATACCATAAAAAAGCTCTTGGTGATGCAGCGTGAGGATTCAGGGAAAGGAGGGTGAGTTGCAGGCAGTAATCTCCCAATGACATTATCTAAGCTAAGTCTATCTTAAAGTCTTTCTACCATCTAGATAACAATGGAGGAAACAAAGTAAGTTGTGAGCCATAGTAATACTGGTCTTATCCAGATCATCCCCCTTATTTTCTTACAGGAGGGAAAAAAGAAAGCACCATATGTCCAGCCTGAGAAGGCAGTTGGTAAGATTGCTATTGCTACAGTACGCTTGGGAGACAGTTTGTTAGGGAGCCATCCTTACAATCAAGATTCAAGAGCGCATCTTCGCTGTAATCCCAGACTTGATCACAGGCCTTACTCTTCAGCCAAAGAATGAAATCAGCCTGGACCAATAAAGCCAAAATTGAGGCTACGATCTAGTCAGTGTATATTTAAAAGAATTCTGAGGGGGGGGAAAAAAAGGACGTTGACTAAGGAGCAGGGAGCGACTGAATTCTTTTGAGTTATCTCGTTTTGCCACTACCAACGATGTATGCAGAGAAAAACAGTAACAACTTGGCAATGCTTACATCTTAATCACTGTATATACAGAAAACATGGAGTAAATTCATCTATTGGAAGCAAAACCATAATGTAGAATTTACCTGATTGTTCTCATGATACCTGTTGCCATGATGATATTTTTCTACCATGTTTACAGATAGTACTAGCCATCCAGAAAGATGAAGTGCCCATATTGCTGAAATAAGATTTTTGTTTCCTGATGCAAATGTGTTCTGGAAGCTTTTGGAAACTTACTGTCTACGGCTGAAATCGGAAAGGTGTGCAGCCATGTTTTCTTAATATATCTTCACTCAACAATATATACTGAGTTTGGCATCATAGCCATTATTTCAGTTATGCTTGGCCTCATTTGAAGAATTTACTTTATGCACCTCTTCTAAACCACAGATTAGGGTAGACCGACCAAGTTATCCTGCCTAATATCACTCAACAGATGTGAAGTTACCCATGTCACTGAGATTATGCTTGAGCCAGATGTCAACATCTGTTTAAAGAACAACATTTAAACAGTAGGCGTGATAGAAAAATTGCTATTCACTTCCCTAGCATGGCCAGTATTTTAACAACTGCTCTTAGTAAGCAGAGCTCGAAGCTAATAAATGCTGCTGTGCTAGTAGCATGGTTCTGTGGCTTCATGAGCATCAGCAGGTAGAAGATTCCAGTATAGCAGGTCTATAGAGCACATGAGACAGTACTGAAGACTCAACATCCACACTATGTGTTTTTGAATTCTGCTCCAGACTAGCTCTTGTCTGTCCTGTTGGACTGAATACTCATTAATGGCTGGGGCATACTAGCTGCTTTCTCAGACTGAATCTTCTGTTTCATCTTTATTTGAAAGGCATCCAGGTCATGAGCTCTGAGACTGCTCTGCAGGGCAAGCCAAAGCACAGTCAGCAGGCATGATCAGGCGATTTGACCCAGGATGGTACTTCTGGCTCAAGCTACTTTAGACTTACCTTCTGTCCATGTGGCTGCAGACAGAACCAAGTGTGTGGTATTGCATTGAGAAAGGCTAAGAGGTAGTGGAAAGGGTGCAAGGAAGGACAAAGGAGAAGATGGACAGTTGTGTACCTTGCACTGAGAGGTTGGTAACCCTCACTCTTTAAGACTGATTTTAGGCCCATTTGAGGCTATGGCACGGCCAGATCCCGAGCAAGGTATTTGCTGGTATATAGCATATAAAGCTTCAGTTAAGGATCTTTTATGGGGTCTTAAGGTTTGAATTTACTGTTTCTTCTCCAATAGTTAGCGTAGGTTTTCCAGTTGAAAATCTGAAAAGGAGCCCTAAATCAGTAATTCTCTTGTAGATGCTACTTGTAACTCTTTGAGACCTTTCATAGCTCCAGGAGGACTAAAGAAGTCCATGTATTGCTGAACCAAAGTGGATTTCAACAGGAATATTGTGGGGAAACTGCTACTAAGAATGGCTGTTGCCTCTACCACGTCTGGCAGTCTTTTCCTAGGTTTCCTCAACTAGGATTTCTTTGCTATGATTTCCTACACAACTAGCTAATTTCTAGCTATCAAGCATTATTTAATTTCCAAGTTACCATTTAGACACAGCATGTTACAAGGTATACAATGTGTCTTTTTGTACCTTGAGGCAGTAGCAGGTCTGCACAATGACCCCTGAAGTGCATTAACAGCTTCAGTTCTTGGTGCTCTGCTCTAAGGGGGCATTGCTCTGCCATCAGAAGCTCTTGGCATTACAGACCATGCTTCATAATTTAAACCAAGGCTTACGTGATTCTCATCAGGCTCTTCCATATCCCAATTTTATTGTCCATATCGCTGCAAAGTACATTACTGAAATTAAAAATTTGGGTAACTGGTTCCATAAAAAGTAAATAAAGTAGTTGGCCTACCTAATTATTTTGAAGTAGAATATAGATTGGAGCATAGCAAATGGCAGTGGCGGCAGCTAACCTTTGTATAGTGTTCTCTAAAATGAACTCTGCACTTTGCTGCTGTCAAGTGTGTGTGTTTGGCTCTGGTTTTTTCCTTCTTCCTGGCATATAGCCTATTTCCAGTCTAGTTTTTCTTCTGAGGTTTTTTGTTAAAATGACTTTTGAAAAGACAGCTGATGGAGCAGTTTAAGAAAACAGTTAAGCTAAGGGAATGGTGTCTGCTTTTATGTCTTCCAATAAACTGGTTAGTTTATGGAAGAAAGTTTTATCTTACCTAGCTAAAATTTTCAAATGTTACTTTTTAGCTGCAATTTGCCAAATCACTATGGATGGATACTCTATAAACACAGGTAGCCTCCTTTGTTTCTGAAAGCCAAAGTCTTCAGAGTCTTGAAGACAAAGGTGTGGGGTTTTTAATGTAAATGGTACACATCACTAGTGTCTTCTGAAATTACATGATAGCACTAGCTCACTAGATGTAACAGTTTACATTTAAAACAGTTTTTAAAATGTATTAGTGTTTTTAAATCATATAATACAGCTTCCAGGAAAAACTACCAGTAGACTGGACAGGGAAATACATGGAGAGTGCAGTGCAGGAATATCAGGTTTCATGAGCAAGATGTGAAGGGTTTTTTGGTTGGTGTGGGTGTTTGGTTTTTTTTTGGCTTTTTGAATTTTTTTTTTTTTTCAGATTGTGACTCCTAGTGCTGCTTGAGCTTTCTAGAACAAATATTTAGAGCTACAGACTTAACTAGGCATGTTAATGTCATAGCGCTCAGAAGTGCTTGGGAAAGTGTATTTCCTGACTGACAGCTGCTGAAGTCTATCTTTTTCTGCAAAAGTCTCTGTATTTGTCAAATTTTTAAACTTGGAGAAGTATGAATTACACAGGGTCATTCTGTCACTGTTTCTCCTGACCGTGTGGAGAAACAAGGTTACCGTTAAGAGGCAGTGGATGCAGTGACGTTCTTTTACAAACAGGAAGAGGCTTAAGGTGGAAACAGTTTTATCCAACAGCGTTTGAACGGTGGAAAAACGCTGACTTGGCGCCCTTTCCCCTCAGTCGGGCGGGTTGCAGCCCCCCGCCCTCAGGGCCGCCCCCACCTACCGCGCAGGGCTGTCAGGGGCCGCCGGGGGGCGGGGGGGGGGGAGGAAATGGCGCCAACGGCGCCTGCGCGCGGCCGAGGGCGGGCGCCCGGAGCCGCCTGGCGCCGGGGGGGCGCCGGCCCCCCAGGCGCCCGCCCCCGCCGCCGGCGGGCGGGGGGGGCGCTGCCCACGGCCCTCGCGGAGCGCCGCCGTTCCTGCCTGGCCCCAAGCACCACCGCCGCCCGCGCCCCGCTGCCGCCGCGGCCCTCCTGCTTCGCCCCCATGGAGGATTACCACAAGCCCGACCAGCAGACCCTGCAGGCCCTGAAGGACACGGCCAACCGGCTCCGTATCAGCTCCATCAAGGCCACGACCGCGGCCGGCTCCGGGTGAGTGAGGCAGGCGTGCTGCGTCCCAGCCCTGGCCGCAGACCGGCCCCGCGGTGCGCCCATGGGTACGCGGCGCCCGCCCCTCCGGCGCGCTGCGCTCCCGCATCCCGGCTCGTGCACCCGTTCAGCGGCGAGGCCGGGGTGGGGAGGCGCTGGGGGGGGTGCTGCGCCGGACTCCCTCAGCCGGGGACGCGCCGGTGTCTCCCGAGGGCAGATTCCCCTTTCGTTCTGGTTTTCTGGGGGGGGGGGGGGACCCCGTGGCTCGGGCGGGAGGGCTGAGGCGGCCCCGGGGCGGGATGTGTGCTGCGCGGGGATGGGGATGGGGATGGGAAGCCCGAGCGCGGCGCGTGGGGGAGAGACGATGCCGCGGGGCTCACAGCCAAATCGCCAGCACCCCCCGCCCCGACCCCACCCGGGAAGGTCGGGGGCTTCGCGCGAAGCTGCTGCTGTGGAGGGGCCACATCGGAAATGGCGGCCGTGGGGGCCCGGCCCCCCGGCCCCCGGGGGCGGCAGCCACCCCGCCGCGGGCCACGTCGGTCGCCGGGGCCGGGGGGTGTTGTGCCTGCGGAGCGAGGCCGGGAATGCTAAACTGATGCAGGACTGAAAACCAAAGAATTTGTGCCTGAGGCGCAAGCGGTTTCTTTTTCATTTCGTGCCCGTCAGTTGGAACTAATTCTGCATAGAATTTCAAGTGAGCCCAAGTGGGATTATCTGTGAAATGCCCGCGGTCTCAAATGGGCAGTTTATTCAGGCCTCTGGACAGGATTTAGTGTGGGCTGTGATGTGTGCAGATTCCAGGGTTATCCTTCCTTTGATCATGCTTTACCTATGGAAGAAAATCTCTGCAAACAGTCTGGTTTTACTCATGTAAAATTAAAGCCATTTTTTTCTGCGTGAATAATACATTTGAGTGCTTCCATATAGAGTGCTGGCTTTTTTCTTTTTTAATATCCCATTTTGTTGCAATTTCCTCCTTTGGATGTCTTTGAAACTGGCTGTAGTGTTTAAAAAAAAAAAATTGAGGGAATCCTTTGGATGCTGAGGTTTGTGTGGAGAAAGGTGGTGTGTAAAATATTTTAAAGCTGCTTCTTTGAATTGCTTTATTGCTTTCCATCCTGTGTCTGGCATGGGCTACCCTCACATGGCTCTTTCTCAAAGCATACAGAAACTGAACTTTACTCGTTCCTTTTTGCATACAGCAAATGAAAATGCTGCTTTGGTTCTTCCTGTAAAATGGAGTGTTGGCATATGGGGAGTGCGTTTTTACAAAGCCATAGCTTGTTTGGTCCAGTCCAGAGAGAGACATACAGGATATCCAACAATTGCTCTTTTAATTCCTGATTTGTTTCAAAGCTACAATGTACAGGCAGTGTTACACAAGCCTGCGTGAAACTGTACGTAAGAAAAATTGTGTTACATCTACTTAGTGGAGCTTGGGCTTCAGTCTTGAGATTTTAGTGTGTGTATTTTAAGCAGGCCACAGAGGTATGGTATCAGTTGTTTTACCTACAGATAAACTTATTTCTCTGTTTTGTCTGATGTGTTATTAAAGAATAAGGATCTTTGCTTCTCTTCTGCAGTCCATGAAATTCAATAGTAAAACCATTCTCCCCATATTGATGAGGAAGCAGTAAAAGTAGTTTTACTCAAGCTTTTTATTCCTGGTTCATGTACGGTACAATGCTGAGTACTTTTTGCACAAAGGCATTTCATTAATCACTCCAGCTTATTCTAGCACCAGAGTTGTGTAGAGTCTGAAATCATTACACAACCTGATAATGAGCAGATTATGAAAGATGGGCTCTGGAGGGAGGATTCTGTTGACAAGTCATATACTTTCTTAATTAATAAGATTTGGTTACCAAGATGATGGTGTACTAATGTGCCTAAAAGAAAAAGGCATTCAGAGTCTGTTGTGGTGTTAGGCAAGTCACGTACATTTCTAAAACAGCCATACGTTATGAATGTGTTTTCCAAAACCTGAACGAGACAGTAAGCTTTGCTTAAATTGCTGCTATACACTAAGAATGTAAAAAGGTGTTTGACTGCAAGCTAAATTTAAATAGAAGCTTACAGTTAATAAAAAAAAATTGTCATGCTTGCACTGACTCTGTTAAGGAAGTTTGTGTTTGTTAAAGGTGTAGTTTGTAAAACTGAAGGAAATACTTGCAATAAAAGCACTTCAAACAAAACAGGACCTGCCTGCTTCTTTCAAGGAAGTAATTTCTGTAAACTGTGACATAAATTGCAACACAAGTGGTTCCGTGGTAGATCTGACACACCAGTTCTTGCAGTCTTCACTTGTACTATAATTTTTGTGAAAGAAAGTACAGCCTTTGTCTGGGCAAGAGCTAAAAGATCAGGTAGCCTGTTCCTGAAGATGCTCCAATGGACCACTCTTGAGTACTTTACCAGTTGTAATGGAAAAATTCAGTGAACTGGAAAAAAAAAATTGCACTTAAAATGCCTTAGGTAGGGAAAAATTTGATTAAGTTAGTTGTAAAAAGATTGAACGGACTTGCTTTTGGGTGTGGAGGAAATTTTTCTTTTAGATAAGTAATGCAGACATTTTCATGAAAACTGGCAGAGCCTCTTTGGTAGCTGATGATAAATTTCTGCAGTTTTGAAACAGTGCCTGGCTTCCTAGAATTAGGTCGTTAAATTCTTAAAAGTGGAAGTTGCAGTAGTTTCTTAAGAGGCAGTTAAGTTTCATAACATGTGGTATGATCACTTGTTGCAGATTATTTTCTCCTTCAATTTTTTAGCTTTTGCCTTTCACTCAGTATTCCATTTCAACGTTCCACGACTGTTCTTTTTAGTTAAAATGTGTAGACGTGTGTAGATGGAGTTAATATAAATTGATGCAGAGTAATAAAAAAAACCAAAACCACAAAACTACTTTGGAATAATTATTTTACTCTGGATTTGTGTGGATCCGGGATTTCAGTGTTCTAATGTACTTTGGTTTGGTTTCCTACTAAAGGGCTATATTTCAAAGTTAAGGCAGTTCTTCAGTAGAAGCTCTCTGGCAGAGAAGCGCATTAGTCAGACCCCCGCCACAAATTTCCAAGTTGTTCATTGGTCAGGAGCAAAATATGGAAGATGGTGTGAGAATGGTGGCAATGATTTGCTCTGGTTGTTTTCTCCCCTTGTACAAGCCAAATACACTTGGCTAGGCTTAACAAGGAATTATTTTAACAGAACTTATGGGAAAAATATGAGCTAATAGAAGACCAGTAGATGTAGGTAAGACAGCTATTTTTAAAGAAAATGATTACTGGTATCCAATTATTTTGGATAATTTCTGTTAGTAGGAAGTAATTTAATTTGTAGTTTTAACAAGATTTTTTTTTTTTTCCATTTTCAGGTAACTTATTAAATTTTTCTACTTTTTTTTTATTTCCACATGCTACCATTTTAGGTTGTTTAAAACTTTTTTTACCAAGACCAGGAGTTCATAGAAGTATGGTTAAGTATAAAGTTAATAAAATTAAAGGAATGACAGCTTTAAACAAGCATGTAAGGCTTATTGATTAACTCAAATGTGTAAATATTTACTAATATGTTTGAACCATGGTTTAAAGCTAATTCTTTTGGTTCCCTGTGTGTGAGTACTTACTAAGGGATGGACACTAACCATAATTCATATTTTGCTAGTGTTTTGCATGTTTTTGTTCTCTTATTACAGCACTGTCGGGGATGTTGGGAGGGAAGGTTTATTACTACCAGAAGAGAATATTCTGATTAAAGGTCTAGTGAAAGTGTTGTCTAATTCTAACATGCATGGTAAATGTACATGCGGGGAACAAAATGTGACACTTTCATAGTAAGTTTGTCCTGTTTTACAAGTAGGGTCAAATATTTTAAGAGTATTGTGTTAAAAATGAAGAATAAACATTAGTAGAAGAGAAAGTGAGATGAGACTGCAAGTTATTTTCAAAGCTGGTGCAGATTTCTGCAGCCATAACCTTCTCACTGTTCATCATTCACTTCCCTATACTTCAGTAGCAAGCACTGATGTCATGATCCTGTTTACACCAGTAAAATCTGAAAAATGCTACTTTCCACACTCAGTAAAGGTTTTTAAAGAACCTCCTTACCCCTTTTAAGCTTTACCACAAGTGAAAAGCCAGGGCTGATACGCTCAAGTGGTCAAGTAGTGCCATCCCTTCGAGGTGCATAAGAACTACGGCGATCATTATTTAAATTACAGTAACATAGATAGACAACAGTAGTTGTATGCCCTTCTATTACACTTCAAACGAAATATATACCTTGGTCTTGGAATAACTCAATATTTGCCACTTGGAAATAATCCTTTTCATGTAACTATATTTGCTTGTTGGTACTATATGGCATAGTTGCTTCTGAAATGGGCCTCTATTTCTAAGGCAAGTTATAGTTGAAGTATTAAGTTGTGCTGCTGTTGAATATCGTTGCAAAAGTCATCCCAGATAGTCATAAATGTTTGATAAACCAACTAGTTCGGTATTTAAAACTGATATAGATGAAACTGTAGGAAATGTTGGTTCCTCTCTTAGCCAAAGATTAAGCAAATTAGTGTTTTACAATGTTTATCTGGGTGTTTACTGGAGACAGTAAATTTCTGTGTCCAGTTTCAGCAGAAGATGAAATACAAGAATTGTATTACTTAATACCCTCTTTAGAAATCATAATTCTAGTTCCATCAGCTCTAACATGCTAAAATAAAATGGTACCTATGTTATACAGTTCTCAATGTTCCAGAACTTTCTGGAAAAGTTAATCTTGTGTTACCAACCGCTGCCTGTACAGCGGGGCCCAAAGAAGTCATGATGCCACACTTTTAATTCCTTTGCTCGGTGAGTGGCTAAAGTACTGTGGAAAGCTGTCTTTGTTTCCTCTGCATCAGCGTGAAATTCTGCTGTGAGATAAATCAGTAGAGTATGATTTCAGGCACAGGGTCGTACTGCTTCCTGTGTTTCACAGTCACTGATTAGGGTGGCGTTCCTTGGCATGGAGAAGAACAGAGAGCTCTAAAAGATATGTCCTTGAGCTGTCACCAAGGTCTATCTTTTAACATCCACTTCAATTAGATAAGAAGGCTCCCTTTGTCTCAACATACAACTAATTGGCATTGGGGTAATGGTAGATGGGATGGGTTATCAAAAACACTTACTTAATGACTGTGTATTTTAATGCTGAGGAGTAGGGGACTGGTGAAGTGATATTTTAAAGATATGGTCCTGAGCAAACAATAATGAGAAGTGGTAATCTTGGGTCTGTCTTTACTTGTAGCCACCCTACATCATGTTGCAGTGCAGCAGAGATTATGTCTGTGCTGTTTTTCCATACCATGAGGTACAAAGTGCAAGATCCCAGAAACGCCAGCAACGACCGGTTTGTTCTTTCAAAGGTAAAATAACAACTGTTATGCTATACTGTTGCATTCTGCTAGTAAAGAGCTGACTGTCTGTAAATTAAATTAACTTGTCTTCCGTGACTTATGCTTGCTTATGCTTGCATCTATGCAGAAGTCTGTTGGAAATATTTAAGAGCTTGGAATTTGTCTACTTCAGAAAGACAAATAAAAGGTGGTTGAGTTAATTTGTAGCATAACTCAAAAATAATTTTTAAAAGTCTGTATAATGTAAATTTATTTTGGCTTAACTAATTTTCTAACAAGTAAGTCACAGTTAGCTTTTGTGCTCTACTTGTTAAATGCAGCCATGCTGTTATGCCTTCAGTCACGTCACAATGTGCACTAATTACTGTCAGCTTTTCAGAGAGCATTATATAAAATAGTTATGGTAGGTTAGTGAGTGGTTTGCATTCCTACTGTGCCGGTATGATATTAAAGTCAACACTACTTCCGAATCCGCTGTGGTTCAGAAAACACATAAAACCACAACCTGGACTCGCCATGGGCGTTTCTATCCCCTTTTGCATTGTGCCCTTGCAATCCCAGGGATATTTCGATCACGATCTAAAGGCAGTTCAGGGGCCTTCAGAAAATATAATGACGTAAAAAACAGCAGATGAGGTACTCGATTGAGGCAGGTTCCATCTTTGACTACCTCACATGCTGGCTTACAGTAGTGCTGCATAGTTGATGGTGTATATCCTTGCCTTGGATATAATAACTGTTGCTGCTTCTAATTGCCGTTCTGAAATAGGTGATTGGATGAGAAACAAGCAGCTAATGCTGGGGTGGTAAAGTGATGAGTTGCTTCTTAATGTTTGCTTTACCTCTTTCTAATTAATCAGGGTTTCTTCCCAGAGTTGCTAGATGGCTTCAAACCTCTGCACGCTTTTTTGATTCCTAATGACTCCACGGGTGGAAGATGACTACTACTTTGCAGTTGTCCAGTTGGATCTGGCCACAAGGATCTGAGTGTATAAAGCTTAAAATTTTGCCTGTTGTCATTCACTGCATCTTACTTTGAATACATATGTATAGAAGAAGTTCTAATGGGATAACAGTTGCTCATCCTTCTGCTTACTGGCTTAATGAACAGTACTCTGTTCTTGAAACTGGTACCTAAGTAAATGGAATCAAGGTTTTTTATTTGTATACCAAAACTACTTTTTGAAATTGGGCCTGCATGGCTGAGAGAGACCTCCTTACTCTTCCATGTTGATTTTCTCAAGGACATCCTAAACAGCCCTCAAGAGCACTGCATTATTTCTGTCTTAACTGTAGTCAACTATGGGATGCTCTAAGCAGGAGCATGGGTGACTTGGAAACAAGCATCAGCGTGAATGTTGTGTTGTAAAAGTGTTTTAGAACTCGATCCCTTTTTAGTGGACTTAAGAACCTGATTCCAGGGTTTGTTAGCTTTGCAGAAATTTGCCTTGGTACTAGGAATTGTGAAACTTGTGCTTTGCTTAAAATTTATGTTTCTCTCTAGGGTCACGCAGCACCAATTTTATATTCTGTTTGGGCAGAGGCTGGCTTTCTACAAGAAGCAGAATTACTGAACTTGAGGAAAATTGATTCTGTCTTAGAAGGACACCCAGTACCAGTGAGTGCTCATAACCTTTGATATAAGATGGTGTTTTCTGTGAAACAAGAAGTGCATGTACTTTGCAGCAATTCTTGATTGCCAGCTACAGTACAGGAAAGATAAGGATTTACAAGAAGGATGATGATATTTATGGCTTCACAACTGAATCCCTGTCTGCGTTTGAATGAGCATGTAAAAATTACCTTTATTGTTGTAGTAAAGTTCCCCTAGTCAATGTTTTCCATGTAAAAGAGGTTTATATAAAGTTCCAGCCTGGCTTTTCTTGTCCTGTAAGAATCTTTGAGGTATTTCAAGAGTTTATATCCAGTTTGGTCACCTCATTAGTCTTTCTATTCCCAACCAGTTGTTTCAATTGATTCTTTTTTACACAAAATCATAAATTCTTAACTGTTGCCATCCAAGGCATAGCTGAGAAATTCCTGGGCCATAGGTACTATTCCTTCTTAGAGAGCCTAGATAACTTGTGACACTGACCATCAAAGTGCACACATTGCAGGGAAAGAAGGGGAACAGGGCAAGATTTGGAGGGACTTGCACTATAATGTTAGGGCTGAGAAGCTGAATTTTGATGTACCATCTTCTAGCACTGGAATTTAGTTCCTCTGTTTCTTAACTGTAAAATAATTGTTGTCTTTTTATTCTCAGAGACAAGTATTCACTGATGTGGCTACTGGATCCCTTGGTCAGGGACTTGGTGCTGCATGTGGAATGGCATACACTGGCAAATTCTTTGACAGAGCCAGGTAATTCCATTTTCGTATTTCATGATTATAGGCATTCAGTGGGAATATTTTCTGAAAAGAAACTATGTTATCTTAATCATGAAGGAAACCCCCTCCTTGTCCTTGTTTTGGCTGGGGTAGAGTTAATTTTCTTTTTCCTAGTAGCTGGCATAGTGCTGTGTTTTGGATTTAGGATGAGAATAATGTTGATAACACCCTGATGTTTTAGTTGTTGCTAAGTAGTGCTTACGCTAGCCAAGGACTTTTCAGCTTTTCATGCCATGCCAGCGAGAGGGGGGCACAGCCAGGACAGCTGACCCGAACTGGCCAAAGGGCTATTCCATACCCTATGACACTGTGCTCAGTACATGAACTGGGGGCAGTTGGCTGGGGGGGCAGACCGCTGCTTGGGGATAGGCTGGGTATTGGTCAGTGGGTGGTGAACAATTGCATTGTGCATCACTTATTTTGTATATTCTTGTAGTAGTAGTAGTAGTAATTACTATCATTATTGTTATTGTTTTCCCTTCCTTTTTTGTCCTATTAAACTGTCTTTATATCAACCCACGAATTTTACTTTTTTTTTCCCCCCCCTGCTTCTCTCCCCCATCCCACTGAGGGGGGTGAGTGAGTGAATGGCTGTGTGGTGTTTAGTTGTCTGCCAGGTTAAACCACAACATCCTTTATTCTATTCTCCATTCCCAAATCTAATTTCAAATTCAGGTTTTAAATGGCAGATTACCAGCCTGATAATTACAAAACCATTGCCAGTGAAACTACCAAGGATTTAAAGATTATCAAGAGTTAGTGCGTATGTGTGTTCCTTTTGTAACCTGACAGCATTGCAAGGTGGTGTTCCTGAACAGCGAAGACAGTAAGTTGTTGGAGCAGCCTCTGACTTCTAGAGAGTAATCAATAGCCATTTTGAGACTGGTATGTGTCCCTTTAGAAGGAAGACGCAAACTAGAGATGTGTCTGTTCAAAGTCAGATGACAAATAACGGAGATACAAATGTATCTAGATAAGGAACTGTTACGGTCAATAATAGCACCACTGAATCATAAAGTAGGGTTTCAAAATGTTACCAGAAAGGCACTTGACTCCATAGAGACCAAAATGACTGCGTCTGCCATTTGTTTTGTGGGCAAGAAAAGTAAATGTCTAAAGGCAAATCTGTATGAGGAGGAAAATAGCCTGATGTAGTTGATATATTTTATGTGACAGTTCTAGTACATTCGAGCATAGGCTGCCCAGTTAATGTGTCCTATACTTCACTAGCTTGAAATCATTTCTGTGAAGGATGACTTGCTGATTTTAATTGAGTTTAGCAGATGCTACGTGTGGAAAAAATCTAACCAGTACTTACATGACAGAAGAAAAAGGTGGTCTTGCATACCGGGAGCAGCTTATGTGGAAAGAGTTCAGATTTAGCTGAAGGCAGGTGGGATTCAGATCAGAAGTCTGTTATAGATTAATGTCTAGTAAAAAAAAAATTGCTAACAGCCATCTTGATTATTTTTTTTTAAATTAGATATCTTAAGGCTAATTTACTATTCTTTTTAAATTTTAGTAGGTAATAAACATTTATAAAGCTTTGTCATCCAAAAAAAGAGAGTGGTAATAGAAGAAAAATATAGCGTCTGACTTTGGTAGAGATCAGGCAGTACTCCTGCTATAACTGAGTTTTTCCTAAATAACGAGCTTCAGTGTTTGGAGAAGTAGTCTACAAAGTCATATCACACTGGTTATCTTTTTCCTGAATTCTGAATTTGGTTATGCAACATGCTTTAATCCATAGTTGAGTTCATCCCCAATTTATATTTTCCTGAAATTAAATTATTGGTCATCTTTCCAGAGAGTATATGGTAGGAATGCGGAAGCAAGCAGTAACCTTTCATGCATTGTTAATGGTCTTGCTGAGTCACAGTGACAGTGTTTAATGGGCCTGTTCATTCAAGCCTTGCAATAGGAGGCTTAAGGCCTGATTTTTTTGAGAAGGAGGGTTGAAAAGGAGTACAGTATTTCTCATCTTATTTTTTTCACATGTAACAGCTCAAAAGTATTTTAATTTGTCTTAAGGTTATATAAGGTTGACAAGGTGAATGCATTAAGCAATGGGAGTTGAGTTTGGGATAAAAAAAGCAGTGAATTCTCACTATGAATTTTTAGAGGGGGTTTGCTTTTGATTTAATTGTGCTTACCCATCAAACTTAATTTTTTTTTTTTAATTTCTTCTAGCTATCGAGTATATTGTCTGCTTGGAGATGGAGAGGTATCCGAAGGTTCTGTTTGGGAGGCAATGGCCTTTGCTGGGTTTTACAAGCTTGATAATCTCGTTGCTATATTTGATGTTAACCGTCTTGGACAAAGTGACCCTGCCCCTCTGCAGCATCATGTTGAAATTTACCAGAAACGCTGTGAAGCCTTTGGGTATGTGACTGGAAGAAGTCCAGTATCGTCTCCTATTTGAAACTGTATGTTTCCTTTGCTTTTCAGAATTTTTCAAATGAGCTTTCAGCTCTAAAGGATACCATCGCCAAGAAAGGTGGTCTTTCATAATATCTGATATTGGTCATCTTTATTGGTACAGCAGGAATATTAAAAGTGGCAGAATTTTTTGCTTATAGGAAACATAAAAGGACTGCCTAGTCAGATAAATTTCTTAGAGGATCTTAAAGCAGTTTTTATCACATTAAATACAGATTTTATAACTGTGTGACCAAATGACTGTAGTAGCAAGTAGATCAGAAAAAAGGGCATGGAAGCCATTACTCTTAAGAGCATTCTTTGTGTATTGGCTTTCATTTAGTTTAGAAATGTATATTTCTATGTAGATGCAAAAATCCATGATTAAAAACTGTCAGATACAATAGCAGCCATGCAAATTATGATGGAGCATTTTTATTATTTTAATCAACTTTCATTGTCAGTTTTTTAAATTATTTCTAGATGTTTGATTTGCTCTTGAGATTAAAAATGGTTATTATGTCTGAGGAAATGTAGATAACAGTTATCTGTGGGCTGTGAATTTTGCTAGTAGCCATTAATCTCCGTGTGACTCACTTTGCATTATAAAAAAGGGACTATGATATTTTATGATCTCAAATGAATGCTAGTTCATGTTTCTGGCATATTTTGGGTCTCTTAAAAAGACACTGCACTGGAATGAAGTTAGTATTCATTATTGTTATTGCTAACTACCAGAGAATGTCACATGCTAAAACCCTTTAGAAACAGTTGATCTGTTTGTGTTCTTAGCTGGCATGCTATCATCGTTGATGGACACAGTGTGGAGGAACTTTGCAAAGCTTTTGGCCAGGCCAAACATCAGCCAACAGCAATCATTGCAAAGACTTTTAAAGGCAAAGGCATATCAGGTAATAAAACATTTATTGCTTTGCATACACATGTGTATATAATAATATGTACATAGTGCTGCAATAAAGGTGCAATCATTAAAAAATACAGAAGTTTAACATTTCATACATTAGAAAAAGCTTGGTATCCTGTCAGCTTTTTGACTTGATCATACTACCATACACTCTGAAAACTCCCCGTTGTTTTCTTCCTTTGTTGCCTTTTCTTATGGGAGGACATTAGACTGATGCTTTCGCTCAGCAGGCAAAGATGTGGTGCTCAGTTCTTCACATTGTCCAGCCCGGTGCACTTCCATGTTGACTGGGCTTTTATAGATCCCCAGCTGCAGAGTAGGATTTCCTCTGCTGTCAGCTGAACTTGAGTTGTTACTCTTTAAAAAGTCTTTTCTAGTCTGGAAGATGGCTGGGGGCAGGAGGGAATATTGGACCATGTGACTTGGTCTTGAAAATTGCCCTAGCAAAAGAGGGCAACCTTCTTGGCTTGCTCTTGATCCCTAGACTCACAGAGACTACTCTGAGAAGGGAGTAACTTTGTCACAGAAGCTCCCTGCTCCGTGTGTTGCAGATAACTGGGTCTGCTTGTTACCAGCCAGGCAGCATAAATATATAGCAAATGAGGAGGGATGCTCCGTTTACAGTTTTGATAAAGCTGCATGAGACATGGTACATAAGCTACCTGGTCACACTACAGGTTATTTCATATGATCTGATGTGTAAGTCATTGAGATACAGGATACAGTAGTCCATATAAGTTATTTCATAGGTTAGCAGCTGTTTGAATTTTGGAGTTCATGGTGCCTCTAAGATCCTTTTGTAGTTTTCACACAGTGTGAAACTTACCTAAATGTCATCCAGGTGACAGATGCATACATACATATTTGAGCAATAGCATGCAGAGGGTCTTTCAAACTCTTTATACTTCTCAACAGTATTAGTGCTAAGAAAATTATTTTGGTTCTTGCAAGTGAGACGTGTGCTAGCTACTGAGCATTGTATCCATAGAATGGAGTAAATGCATATTCAGTGTGTCAGGGGTTGCCATGATTCTGTTCAGCTACAGATTTTAGCAGCAGTCTGTGAATTTAATAACAGGAGTGATTATCTTCATTCTTTTTCATTGAGTAAGCAAGCAAAATTCATTATTCTTAGCGACTTGCTCAGTGAAAAGCAGCGTGTCAGCCTGAGAGGTAATTTTGCTGTTAGTGCTGAGTGCACAAAGGTAAGAGTCATCAGAAGCTATTAAAATAAAGCTGTAAAACATCAGGTCTTGTTTGAATTAGGCAGCTTGTTTAACTGTTGTTTGAAACTTAGCTGAGTTTGTTTATTTAGGCCTAACTGTTGAAATTTCATGTTAACTGTTCACACTGATTTACTGTTTACTTCTTGCCACACTTATGGACTAGGTCTTTTAGGTGCCAGTTTAAAAACAATTTTGGTAGAAGATGCTGGAATTTTGTCACTAGTTTAGAATATATGGAATTTGACTATTTCTCTATTGGAATTGTTTACAGTGGGAATAATAAGGAAGCTCTTCCTTGGAAGACTATACTAGACTGTCATACTCCACTGCATTTCTATGCGGGTAAAATCTGCAGCTAAAAACTTAAATACTTTTAATATTTTTCTTATTTGTAATGTAATTTTAAATACACAGGTGTTGAAGATAAGGAAAGCTGGCATGGAAAGCCCCTTCCAAAAAACATGGCTGAACAAGTAATTCAGGAAATAGATGACAAAATCCAAAATAAGAAAAAGCTTTCTCCAGCCCTCCCGGAAGAAGATGCACCTGTAATAAATATTAGAAACATTAAGATGCCATCTCCACCAACTTACAAAGTGGGAGAAAAGGTACTCCCTTCCTTTTTTGCTCTGCCAGAGATCTTCAAAGTGTGAGACTGCTTAATGGATGGCAGGAGGTTTTGTGTCACCCCTCACCGCTATTTCAACTACCCACCTCTTCTCTGCTATTTTGAGTATCCTGGTAAACACCTACTTCTGTGGTGACACACACATTCAACTCACTGGGTATTGAAAGGATATATTAAAATATAAAGACTCACATCTTCTTCGTTTCATGATCATTATCAATTATCTAAACTATTTTATGTGTACTTAAAATTAAAGAAGCTCCACAAGGTTCAGTGAATTTCCATGTTTGGAAACCAAGGTTTTGAAAATTTCCTAGCTGGATTGGTAGGGAGTTGCTGATTTCAGCACAGATGTGTGTCCTGATGCTTCACTGTATTTTTTTTTTTTTGTTTACTCTTCTGTGTGTGACTGTTCTCATATGTAATTTTGATACTGCTAACATTTAAAATGGTTTTAGTTGTGTTTGGTTTTGTTTGTTTTTTTTTTAATAGTATGTGCATGCATTCATGGAAAAGCAAGAAAATGAAAAACAAAGCTTCTAGAAACAGAAAGTCATAACAGTACTGCTGTATTTTTCTTTTCCTAGTGGGCTACCCGCAAAGCTTACGGTGTTGCACTTGCAAAACTGGGCCATGCTAATGATCGAGTGATTGCTTTGGATGGAGACACAAAGAACTCCACCTTCTCAGAGCTTTTTAAGAAAGAACATCCCAGTCGCTACATTGAATGCTACATTGCTGAGCAGAACATGGTAACTGGTCTCTTGCTTTTATGAAGTACTGGTATTACACAGCAGGATCCGAGACCGTTCAGTCTTCAGAGAGTGGGGTTTTAATGTTTGCTTTTCTTATTCATGGATATTTAATTTGACTTGCTCACTTCACAGGGAAAAAATAAGCTATGGCAAAAGCTTACAAATGTAATGCAGCAGGTGTGCTTTTAATCACTTTCCTAATCCACATCCTTTTTTCTTTTTATTTTTTGTGGTCATACTGTCTGTATTTCAGCAGAACACAAGATGGCAACATGTAAACAACAGTAGTACTTCCTACAATTTGATCTGTAGAAATTTAGCTCTGAAGGGGTTTTTAGGGGGTTTTTTTGACATGAGAAATGGAATATCACAATGGGACAATGAGTTCTAAGCTAGACTGGGGCATGAAGATGAGGACAGAGAAATAGTTAATAAATTTAGCCTGATGACATTTATACAGAAAGGACTAAAATGTTTTGGGGGGCAGAAATTTGTTGTTGTCTTTAATGATTTATAACTAAAGAACCCATGGGCTGTCTCACAAATGTTATACTAGGGCAGTTTTATGAGCTTGAGTCAGGCATTTTGGATTTACATTTGCCACAAAGAGCAGACCAATTTCTGTGTAAAATAAATCTATGGGGTAATTGTAGCAATAAACCATTTAAGGACCTTGTTTTAATTTCCATCTTGCTGAAGAAGGACCCTTTTAATAAATACCAGTCCAAATAACACAAGTAAATCCATTCCCGCTTAGTAATGATAATTTTTGTCTGCTGGAGATAGTAAAACCATGTCCTTTGGACTGAAAGTGTAAGCCTTTGATCCAGGAAAAGAAAGAGGTGGATAAGTCTGAAAACTCTGTGAATGGCTACTTAGAACAGATAAAGAAGAGAAAGAAGCTGCCAGCAAGGATCAACAATAACAGCTAACAGTAGAGGCAAGGAGCAGAAGAGATGCTGGAGGATAGATACTGGGAGAGTGAGCTGCCTCCTTTTCTTTTGGAAAGGCCAACAATGAGGAGCAGGACTGGACAGAGATTTTTAATCTGCATTGGGAGCTTCTTGCTAAAGTTTTACGGTAGGAAGTCCCACAGATGATCTCTTGTAAGTAATCCATAAATGAGGAATTGACTCTTCTTGTACAATCTCCCTCTCTTCAGGTGAGCATTGCAGTTGGTTGTGCCATTCGTGACAGAACTGTTGCTTTTGCCAGCACCTTTGCTACCTTCTTCACACGGGCATTTGACCAGATCCGTATGGCTGCCATCTCCGAGAGTAACATCAATCTCTGTGGGTCGCACTGCGGTGTTTCTATTGGTAAGGGCAGCCTCGGTTTACTTATCAGCAGTTCCCATCTATTTAGTGATAAGTGTCTAGAAGTCAAACTGATAATGCTTTGTGGAGACAATCAGTAATATAGCTGTGATGGTATAACAGTGGCACGGTTTATAGGAAGAAGTCATCTTTGTGATTGCCTTTTATCAGACACATTGCTGTATTTATAAAGAATGAAAAAGATTTCAAGCCTTCATCAGCTCATCTGCTTTTTTCTCTTTTATCAGTTTGGCCTGATAAAAATAGGACTTTTCCCTACAAGCTTTTCTACTCTGCAAGTACAGAGTGATGTAAAGGGATTGGATTGAAGTGAGGGGCTTATGTTCCTTTCCATCTTTGCAGTTGACATCCTCTGTGATGAGAATAGTCAAGTGCTTACTGCACCTTTGTTTCCCAGTCCCTAAAATGGGAAACTAATATTTATTCTTGCATAGTTATTCTTGTCCACCAATCTCATAAACAACTACAAGGGATGAGTATTTTTGTTTTATTATGCCTTTGAAGATCACCTTTTTGAAATAATTGCTTCAACTTATCCCAGTATTTCTTACTACTGAAGTCCAAAACCTCAAAGTACTAATGAAACAGGAACTGTGAAGCTGTTATGGAATTCAGGAAATTGGCAGTACCTTCTCTGGTCTTTGCTTCCCATCATAACTGTTTGGTACATGTCAGATCATATTGGGGTTTGATTTTGGTTTGAGGGAGAAAGGGAGTTTTGTTTTTTTAATGAATGCATAGGCATCACCCATGAAAACAGGAGCAGACTTGCATACCGAGAAGGAAAATGCCAGTAGACATTCATGCTTGAAAAACTATTAGGTATTTGTAGGGTAAGAGAAAAAGAGGGAGAGCTGACAGGGGTAGTAAATTAAGGCTCTCTGCATACATCAGTTTTTCAGTCGCTTTAATAGTTTTGGCTAGCAGTATGGTTTTGAGGAGGGTTGATGTTTTTTGTTTAAAGCAAAATAGTTAGTTTGACCTGTAATATTGGTAAAGCTTTAAAGACACTTCATAAACCTGTGTAGTCTCACCTAGAACCTCAAGCTTAACTTGCAGCGGTATAGAGTATGCTTTAATAGTGGAGACTGTAAGTAGAGTATATCAGATTGTGGCTTGTGTATGTCATTAAGGGAGGGATTCTATTACAAGCCTCTTTTCTTTTTAAAATCAGTCTTCCTACCTCATCGTAGTCTAGTTCAATCCAGTTTAAGTCTTTTAGCAAGCAGCAAAGGTTGTTGGTGCAAAAGCCAGTTAGCTTTGGTCTTTGCTTGTTTAAGAAGATAAAACTCCTTTGGGTTACCTGAATTGTCTCCTAGAACTACACTTCCAAGTTTCAGTTTTCAGCACTTGAAATGTTCTGCTGGGAGCTGTGATTGTGAAGTGCATACTTAGATTTATAAAGTTGTTTGAGTTACAAATCCGAAATGGGCCCCAACTCCGATTTTCAAAAAAGAATTTGAATCCAAAGTTTTGCAACCAAGTTGCAAAAGAAAGTAATTTGGAGAAATCGTTTAGCAGATAGAAAATTCAATTTTAAATGGAAGGGTATGAATTAAGCATACTTCCTGTTAGAACTTTGGGCCTGCGTGGAATTCAGAATTCTAACTGGATCTCTGGTGAAAATTGAAGTTTTATGTATGCAGTTCTAGGTAGACCTGGGCTTCTGCTGCATTGAAGTTGAGACCCATTCAATTTATGAGAAATAACTCTCACAATGACCTTCTGAACTTGTACTAAGTTCACTCCTAGACCAGTAGTTGCTGATGGACCAGAATGTCTAATGAAACATTAAATGTGTTTTCAAGGTCATAAGAGAATAATGGAAAATCTGTATTTTCCAAACTGAACATACAGAGAGAGAAATCAGTGTATACATGTCAAAAATAGAAATATCAGTTGTTCAGTCAACCAGTTTTATATTCTAGACATTTGATGATGTTCATTTCAAGCACTCACACTTTTTTATTAAGCTATAAATACAGGTTTTACAGATGTAATTGAAAATTACTCTCTTTTGATCTGCATCACTGTAAAACCACGTAAAACAGGATTTTCTTAAAGTTGCACTTGGGGCCGAACTCAGCTTGGTGCTAGTCTATAAATTACTTGTATGAGCTGTGAATGCTGGTACTATTGGCACCACGTTAGCAAAAGTAGGACAAGCATGAGTACTTTCTTTACTTTGGGTAAGATTCTGGTTCAGGTACCTGTTAATTTTGTTCTTCATAATTTCACTTTTCTTCTATGTATACATTGTGTGGGTGCATTTTAGGTAAGGAAAATGCCCACTGAGACCCCACTCATTCAGTCAGATTGCATACAGATTTAGAAACTGTGACGTTGAGAATTTTTTTCATGTTTTGACTGAAAGCTGAGGCACTCTCTTTTCTGGGTTCATGCTTACTTTATTAGTAACATATAGTGGCAGAGTTCAATGATTTATTTCTTTAACGTGTTTAAAGTTCTTCAGAATTTTGTGCTGCTCTTATGAAAATACTCTCCTCCTTCCTGGTGAGCTCGTCCTTCTTGAGTAACAGGTAGAGGGTGCAGTGGGAAGGCTTATTGCCCCAAGCAGTAAAGGTCATTGGGGGGGGGGGTGTTGTGGTGGTTGTTTCTTTAACTATAGAAAATCATGGCATCCAGCACATGTTCTGGCTAACAATTCTTTTTTATAGATCTGCGGTAAAGCCTTGAGTTGTTAAATTAACAACATGGATGCCCTATTGCTCTTTAAAAGACTTTTTATAGTATTGAAAAATACGTACCCTTCACTTAATCTTGAAGTGAGCCTAAGAATTTGAGAGTAGTTGTACCAAGTGCACTCTCCATTTCTGATAGAACACATGCAAATTCTCCTTTTACATTTCCAGTGATTTACATCTAGAGGAACACTACTGACAAGTATAAATTTTGCTTGTGCAGCCAAAGTACATGTAAATCTGAAGATGCTCAGATATCTTGTGACCCTCTTTCTGCACCCTTCCTGCTTTGGTTGTCTTCTTTTTGTGTTGTTTTATTGTTACACTTTATTTTCTATTTTTTCTTTTTAACCCCAGTTCTCTTTCTTTTTAGTCTCTTTCTATCTTTATTTACTGTTTAGATGGTTCCAAGTTTAAGGAGAAGATGATTCTTTTCTCAAGCAGGTAGACTTGCATGTCCTGTGTGTGCCTGATTTTATACTTTTTCTGGTTTACGTTGAACCTCACTTCCATATTGACTGTCAAAAACGTGCATTTACTCTTTTGTAACCCTGGTTTAATTCTTTTAGGTGAGGATGGGCCATCTCAGATGGGACTGGAGGATCTGTGCATGTTCCGGGCTATTCCCAATGCCACTGTGTTTTACCCTAGCGATGCTGTAGCCACTGAAAAAGCTGTGGAAATAGCTGCCAACACCAAGGTTTGCATCACAGTATTTCTGAGCCAGAAATATTTTTTTTTTTTACTTCTTTTGTTGCTTCTGGCATGTTTCTTGCATGTCTCTACCCACATAAATTCTTTCAAAGGCTCCAACGTGGCAGTGGGATGTTTTCTTTGCATAGAAAGGTTGCAGACATAGACATTCTGTCCAGGCTACTGCAGAATGAAGAGTCTTGGAATGCTGTGGGCCAGATTCGAGGAGATGTAAATGATTACACAGCAATTGCAGTTTGGGTCTAAATTGGCTCAGAAATAAGGGCAAGTGTAACTCTTTTGTTGGTCTTTAGCAAACTTACAGAAAATACACTCCTAGTATGATATCTCTGGGGTCAAAATTGAAGCTGGATGTGGAAAGGTAAATTTATCTTGAGGATTTTGATGATCATGCCTGTATGTGAAAGCTCAGCAGTCAGGTCCTCTAGTAGTCTAAGACAGTCTACATCTTTTGGAGACACTGAGAGCTGGTGCTTTATGCTAGTTGACAGTCTCACTGGTCATCTTTTGCTCCTCTGCTGCCAATGATGGATTGCAGTTAAACTGGACTGTGGCTGAAGACGAGTAAGAGTTCCCACGTGGCTGTGACAGAGTTTCTGATCTCTCTTACTTTCAGCTAATTTGACATAGTAACGGTCAAACATCACCGGTAGCATTGGGTCAGATGAACTCCTTGACTGGTACTTCTTTTGGCTGCCATAGGAATTTACCTTGAGAAAGGAGCAAATAATACGAAAAATTTCAGTCTTGCTAGTACAGCTTTTAGGTGAAGGGCTGTGGAAATTTGGTATGTAATAAATGTGATGAGTGGCTTGTGAAAAAAAGATGGGGTGTGGGAGGGAAAAGCAAGTAAGGTAGTACAAGGGAGAGATTTAGATTTAAGTACTGGTTTGTTACTTCTTTTTCAAGGGCACCTGAACATTAACTGATGGAAAGGATTTTTCCTTGCTTTAAGCAGAGCATTTCTTTTGCTTTAAAGTCACTAGAGTAAAATTTGCACATGTATGGCAAAGTTTTAAGATTCTAATTAACTCGAGTAGGATTCTGCATTCCCACAAGAGGAAAAAAGAAATAAAGATCTTGGAATCAGAAAGAAAATTGTAAGTTACAAGCATGCTCTAAGAGGAGGTTAACTGTATTGTAATGTCTGAAACAACCAGCTATTGAAAAAGGACTAGTGGGAACTGGGGGGTATGGGGGAGAAAAGTTTACTCCGTAGAACCAGAGGTAACATAGAGGTCTGAAAACCAGAAAAACAGAAAAAGTCGGTTTGCTGTATTTGTTTTTTTTCATAGGGTTTACAAACTAGAATGTCAACACCTTTTTGGTTTTGTAACTTATAACATGTTTACTTCGGAAACAGGGCATTTGTTTCATAAGAACTAGTCGTCCTGAAAATCCTGTCATTTACAACAACAATGAGGACTTCCATATTGGACAGGCAAAGGTAAATATTGCCCAGATAAATAGAACTGGAAAAAAAAGTAAAGTTCCTCCTGCAAAAGCCCCTTTCCCTTTAAAGCATTCCAATGCCAAAGATTTGATCTTTCTAATAAAATCTCCAGAAATGTTAGAAATATTAATAAGATCTATTGTTAAAAATACATGGTAAAATTTTCTTGCAGGTGGTTCTGAAGAGTAAGGATGACCAAGTGACTGTGATTGGAGCAGGAGTCACTCTGCATGAGACTCTGGCTGCAGCAGAGCAGCTGAGAAAAGGTGATCAGATTATGGTTTTGGGTTTTTTCCTTTTTTATCATTTAACACAGCAAAGAAATCAATACCACTCAGCCTAACTGCTCACCTTTTGTACTGGTAAACATTAATTAAAATGTTACAGATAGCTGGTCACTTTTAAGCTGATACAGTGCAACGTAGTATACAGCTGCCAATCTTGCCTAACTGAATAGGGTTTAGTTAGCTTAGCGGCATTAGTAGCTATGAAAATTGCCAAACTGATCAGATCAAAGTCTTCTTAGAATTGCTAACCTGTCTGAAAGTGCCCTGCAGGCAGAATCTTAGAGGAAGTGTGTAAGAAGTAGGAGTGATCCTTCCCTGGCGTATTGTCTGGGCCAGCTAGGGTACCAGCGCAATAGAATGCAATAATCAGGCAGGAGCCAGTTAACAAAATACAGCTTGTCAGCTGAGCCACAGCAACTGTGTGTGCTCTCACACAATGCTGCTGATATGCAGTGCCTTTGTGTAGATGTGGTTCACAGCTAACTTCATTTTTTTGAATGAATGCATCAGCTTATAAGTAGTGTGGGAGGCAGTAATTCTGTGATAGTGCTGAAATGCACTGACATCTCCCAGTGAAGATAAAAATCCTTCAATGAAATAAGAAGAGAAAGAAAATATCAAAAATCCTTCTGTGAGTCAGTAGCCTACGCCCAGGAAGAAACTACAAATAGTAAGAGATAATACAATTAATGCTGCCTGTGGCTTATGGGTAGCATTGTCTGCTGTATCTAGGTGGACAGATATTTCATCATGACCTTGAGCCACCAGGTTTAGGACATTTTGAAAGTTCTATTTTCAGAACTGTTTTTATTTTTCTGCATTTACCATACTTCACGATGCTCTGCTGATCTTGAAGAGTGAATAACCAGCTATGGAAAGATAATTCCTTAGCGTAGAGGCAATGTTTAATACCTAAAATATATTGGTCTCTAAAGAGCCTTCAGTCACAAAACTGTCAACATAACGTAGGGCTTCTTTATGTATGATAAGAATTGACTCAGTGTTCAGCTAGCCAAGATCAGACAAAACCTTGTGTAATTCGCTGTTCTTTGTAAACAATTGCCATTTGTACGTAGCTTTAACAAGCGATCTGGGCCTGCCTTGTGATGACACCCAGCCTTAAGGGCGCCACGGTCAGGGCTGGGGCCATTCAAACAGACGTGCCTGGTAGGTGGGCAGCCTGCAATGAAGAATGCAGCATGCCTACAGACTGAAGAAACAGGAGGAAATTGTGCTTGGCTTGACAATAAAGGTAAAATAAAGTCAGGGGGAAAAATTGTGATTGACAGTCTGAATAAGAAGGATTTCCTGGTGACTAGATTCTGCTCTTACCCTTGGAAAGGCCAGTTAATTACTGTTTTGCTGATGGGCACTCCTAATGACCTTGAGTTACTTATCCAAGGCTTTTCTGCCTCGAGAGTTTTGTCTGTGGAATGGATGGATATCACGATCTCATGGTGCATAAAGAATTCATGCAAAAATTAGGGTTGGTTGGGTTCTGTGGTAGAAAAGCCATAGGTACAGATACCTGGGAGTTGATGTAGACAGTTTTCATAATGGCTCTAAAAGATTGCAGGGGCTGCTTGTACCACTTCTATTGCCTTGATTCTCCAAATTCATGTTGAAAATTATTTCATTCTATTTCTGCAGAAAAAATATTCATCCGTGTGATTGATCCCTTCACTATAAAGCCCCTGGATAAGAAGACAATACTTGAAAATGCAAGAGCCACCAAGGGCAGAATCATCACTGTTGAGGACCATTACCATGAAGGTGAGCTGGGTCCAGGAGGTCACAGCACACCCAGTTGTTTCCCAGGGGTTGGAAGCTCACAGTTTCTCCTGAGCTGAGTGAGAAGTATAGGACCTGACGCTGTTGTTCAGTTAAAGCAAAATCACAGAATCGCAAGGGTTGGAAGGGACCTCGGGAGATCAGAGAGGTTTTAGCCTTTTTCATTGCTGTTACGATTACAAGATGGACACTGAGGGTTGAAAGTTTCCTTGGATATAATGGGTTAATCAGAGCTGCCTTTCTGATTAACTTGGCCTTGTGTGCTTCTGTATGCTTGGTCCAAGTGAAGTCTTGATCCATTTGTGCCCAGTGAAATTGTAAATTCCTGCTACAGTGCAGTGATTCTGCACCGAATGGGCTCAGAATGGCTTTGCAGCAGCTGCTCTGCAGTTTGTTAAATTACAACAGAGACCATTGCTGTGCAGGTTTCTTAAGTTTTCCCTGTGTCTAAGAGCTTGATTCCAGGTTGCTTGAAATCAGATTCTTTTGGCAGTTTCGAGTCACTCTGGGATAAATTCCTCTCTCTTTCTTCTCCAGTACTATAAAGGAGCAGATCAGGGCCTGTGAAGAGCCAGAACACTTTACATCCTCACTGGACTTTTTTTCTGTTCCTTCATTTCACCTTCTTACAGGCCATTTCAGAATCTGTTGCTGGTATGTGGTAGAGTTCTTAAGCTAGGCTTTAAAGTGCATGATGCATGAAAGAAGAAATTTCTAAGATGATTCCAAAGTAAATCTTAAGATAAAATGCTTCTTGGGAGAAGCAGAGTAGTCTCTGTTAAGACTCCCTCAGCTTCTGTGCCAGGATTTTATTTAGAATCATAGAATCATTTAGGCTGGAAAAGACCTTTAAGATCATCAAGTCTAACCATTAACCCAGCACTGCCAAGTCCACCACTAAACCAGGTCCCTCAGCACCACAGCTACATGTCTGTTAAATACCTTCAGGGATGGGGACTCCACCACTTCCTTGGGCAGCCTCTTCCAATGCTTGACAACCCTTTCCGTGAAGAAATTTTTCCTAACATCCAATCTAAACCTCCCCAGCGCAACTTGGGGTCATTTCCTCTCATTCTATCGCTTGTTACTTGGCAGAAGAGACCGACTTCCCCCTGGCTCCCCCCTCCTGTCAGGCACTTGTAGGGAGCGATAAGGTCTCCCCCTCAGCCTCCTCTTCTCCAGGCTGAACACCCCCAGGTCCCTCAGCCGCTCCCCATCAGCCTTGGGCTCCAGACCCTTCACCAGCTTGGTGGCTCTCCTCTGGACATGTTCCAGCAACGCAACGTCTTTCTTGTAGTGAGGGGCCCAAAGCTGAACACAGCATTCAAGGTGTGGCCTCACCAGCACTGAGTGCAGGGGGACGATCACTTCCCTACTCCTGCTGGCCACGCTATTCCTGATACAAGCCAGGATGCTGTTGGCCTTCTTGGCCACCTGGGCACACTGCTGGCTCATATTCAGCCAGCTGTCAACCAACACCCCCAGGTCCTTTTTCACCAGGCAGCTTTCTAGCCCCTCTTCCCCAAGCCTGTAGCGCTGTGTGGGGTTGTTGTGACCCAAGTGCAGGACCCAGCACTGAGTCTTGTTGAACCTCGACTCATCGAGCCAGCCTGTCCAGATCCCTCTGCAGAGCCTTCCTGCCCTCGAGCTGATCAACGCTCCTGCCCAACTTGGTGTTGTCTGCAAACTTACTGAGGGTGCACTCGATCCCCTCATCCAGATCATTGATGAAGATGTTAAACAGAACTGGCCCCAATACAGACCCCTGGGGAGCGCCGCTTGTGCCCAGCTGCCAACTGGAGTTAACTCCATAATCTGCTGCCGCTTGCTCTCTGACATGCCTTGTTTGCACAGGTTTTCAGGGGCTTGCCTGAGCAAACACATCCTATGAAGATGACACCACATACAAACAGAGAGCAGCTGTTATGAATTACATGTCAGGCTTGCTTCTTTGGGGGGGAGATGGAGAAATTAGCAGAGGGGCAGCTGTGAACTATGGCACTAGTAGATATTGTAGATATCTACTAATAGAAATTAGTAGATGTTATGAGAATACTGTCTTACTTTAAGGTGAAGCATCACTCTTGCCAGGTATCTGAAGTGATCTGGTGTTACTGTAAGTGCTGATTACACCATACTTTTGTTCTGGACTATGGATGGTGATAGCATCACTGACCTTCATCATTTTCCAGTTTATCTTTCAACTCTGGACAAATATTTTACTGCAGATTTGCAAGGTGGCAAAATCATCCCACTCTGAGGTGATGAACATGCAGTTTACACTGGCACAGCTTTCTATGTGTGATGCAATCAAGGAAGGTCAAGTGTACACGCATCACAAGCCTGAATGCATTGCAAGCCCACATCAGGCTGGTCTTACCAGCCACATCCATGGAGGTGCCTCTGGCTGGAGGCTGTTTGACTGGTTAAATCACACCCTGCCCGGAGCTGTGAAAAGCCCTGTGTTCCTGGATACACCCTAACTAAAGTGCAGCACCAAGTTGTCTCTCATACCAGGTCTTGGAGCACGTGCTCTTGATGCCATTCCTGTGTCATCATCTTCCTTAGTACTCCTGCTTCCAATGTCTCTCCTGCCTCTGCACAGTTCTCCCTTCATTCTTTGTCCCTGTGACTGATGGTGATTCGGTCTGAGCTGAGCTCTAAGCAAAGGTTGTGAATACGTTACGTAACTCGGAGAGGTGCCTAGCGGCGCGTACAGGCATTGTGAAAAGGCAGAGCTCTTAAATGCTGTCGAGATTGGTGGGAATTAAGACTGTCAGCACATAAAGTACATTTGTAAATACTCCTCGGTCTAAATGTATTTTTAAACCTGGCCCTCAGTGGCTGATGCTGAAGCGGTGAGGGCATCCTGACAGTTCTGTGCCCCTAGAGGTGTGTGTTTCTTACTGCCAATTTGTAAGTACTTTAGAAATGTCAGGCTGGTTGTCCTCAGAATGCCTTTGAAATTGGGAATTGTTTTCTTTTCATGCGGACATTTGTTGATGTTTCTCATAAGCATGTGAATTGAGGATTTAACCTGCACTGGAATCGGATATACCTGCCACCAGTATGTTGCCTGTTGACGTGTACAGGTGTAGGTAGTGTTTTATTTTTTTTTCTTTTTTTTCCACAGGTGGCATTGGAGAAGCAGTGTGTGCTGTGGTAGTGGGTGAGCCTGGTATCACAGTCAATCGCTTGGCTGTATCTCATGTACCACGCAGTGGGAAGTCAACTGAGCTCCTGAAGATGTTTGGCATTGATAAAGATGCCATTATGCAAGCTGTTAAGTTGGCAGTGTCCAAATCAAGAAATGCGGAGTAGTTTGAAGCATCCTGTGCTGTATTACAGATACGCAGGGTTCGGAGAAGTACTGTAAGTTTAAGGCAGGCAAAGGTGCTTTATGTAGAGAGTTCTAATAAAAATACCAGCTTAAAAAACCTTCTGGTTTTTAATCTCTTCTTTTTAATCTGTGGGGTTTTGTGCAGTGGGGTAACATCTGAATGTTTTCAGTCATTGAACTTTCAGGTTATTAAACACTTCGTGGGCAGCAGCGCTTTGCCTGCCTGCTGTATAGTAGGAGTGTTTTCTGCTTTGCCGCTAACCGTCCCTGCGGTGAGCTCTAGCGTGGAGTGGTTGGGTGTTCACTGAAGGTCTGAGTCAGCAGGGACATGGACGTTGGGCATTGTAGCCTAGAGCAAATCGGGTAACTATGGTTCAGTGTTTGGTCCAACTTGCTGCTGAAGATTAAAATCCTGTCTTGAAGGCAGTTTGACAAAAACACAGAGTTCTTCCCTTGCTGCCAGAAGAGGTCACCAGCCCCTCTTCTGGACAGAAGTTAGGCACTGGGTATCAAAAAGCAGGAACAGGTACTGCAGGAGGGAGGTGGCTTGTGCCTTTCCTTCAGTTCCTCCTCTCTGCATTGTCCCCCAGCCATTTAACACGAAAGACACAAGGGAAGCACCCTATGCACTGGATAATGTCAGAGACGAAGGAACCAGGTCCTGGGGAACCCATGGGGGGAGGTGGAGGCCCAGCAGAGCTCTGGGAATGATGGGGAGCTGTGGGCTCAGGAGGGACTTGTTCGACATGCAGAAAGTGAGCACGAAGTCTTTTAGGGAGGCTGAAACTCTTCATAGGAATGTGTATCGTATTTTTGAGTGCTTGGCCAGTGCTGCAACAAGCGATACGTGAGACCAGCATGAGAGCGCTGCCGCTGGGCCAGAGGTGAGACTCCAGAGGAAGGATCTGAAAGAACAGCAGGAAATTCCCAGGTACCTGAGAGGATGTGGCTGAACATGTTAAGTTGCTTTTTTTCTATAGAACCACCTCTTCTCACATAAGCTGCTCGAAGTTAGGTCAGCTGTTCGTCTTGCATGATGGGTTCCACTGGGTGCTTTTTAAATGTTTTGCTATTTTTAAGTGTTTTGCTTATTTTACCCTTAAGCAGCTTCTGTTTACAAAAAAATAATTAAAATTAATTTTGTGACTGCAGAGTACCAAATTTGAAAACACATTTAGTACTAAAATACATCTCTCATCCTGACTATTCCACAAATTACCTTTCAGAAAAATGTTATACATCAGAGGGAACTAAAAAACCACTTTTTATCAGAGCAGGGTGGCTACGCATAGTATTCAGTTTGCCCAAAAGCCATTTCACATTGACAACACTACACTGGTCTGAGCAAGACTTTAATTTGCAGGCTAACAACACAAAATACACAGTATTTTGGTATGACAGACTTATTTCTAGAAAGACATGGAAATAGTGTACCTAAATGAGAACATAAATATTAAAAATTACTTGTATTGATAGTTATTGCTTAATTTAACCCCTGACGTGTTAGGTAATGGCTGCGCTGCATTGGTACAGGCCTGTGTACAATTGCTGATATTTCTGGATGAGCAAATGGAACTGCCATGCACAAGAACGATCAACACTGGTGCTTAAAATTTAAAACTATGTACAACTAAAAAGTAAGTGGCTTAATTTTCTGAGCAATCACTTCTCTCAAACTCTGGGCTATTTAGCCTAATTGAGTTTAGATCTACGTTTCCTTACAATTTCATGTTTTGTGGCTCATTGCGTCTGCCTTGATGCCTTCCTATGGGTATGAAGACCTTACATTTTTTACTAAAAATGTAAAGGTATCCCTTTTTTTGCAGTCTGCTTATGATTGCATTAGCCTTACATCAATAATGCATAACATCCCTGTAAAACAAAAGGAATGTCAAAGTTGCACTTTATTTTACTCAAAGAAAGGAAAATGTTGGGGGCTGAGTCAAATCAAGCACTTTATTTTTCCCCTCAGAACAAGAGATGAAATTTGCTGCTGCTAATAATCTCATTACTGCTCCATTATGTCACTGCATGTAAAATCTCACCCAGCTTTCACTGGGTGAAATCATTATACACCCACTATATTGAGTTCTGCCACAATAAATTAATCTGCTTCAGTGCTGTTGCACTGTTGGGGCTCAACTGTGTAAGCAAGCAGCTGGTGTTTGCCTGGTTTGCAGCATCACAAGGGGTGAAGAGGAGGTGGCTCTGTGGTTGCCAAGATTCCTTCTGAAACATCCAGAGCCTAATGCAGAACCAGCAGAGGTTAATACTGGCCATTTTGTTGATTTTGATATACCATGGGCAGACTAACATGGTGGCATGGGGGAGGGAAGGAGAATGTGTTTATATTTAATGGAATTAAATACAAACCTACATCTAGGTTGTCTTATGAGCTCTGCTGAGCCACAAATCACTTCAGAAGAAAGACTGGGACCCTGTAACGCAGTTTCAGCTTTATTTTTGAGGGCAGGGAATGGTGTATTTCTATGGTTTAACATTTCAATATTTCACATTAGCCATGAGGTTTTTATGTTTGCCTCATGAAGCAATTCTTTTAATACCAGAAATTCAGGCAGCAGGGTTTTGTGGAACTCTCCTGAAATAATGCTCCTAGGCAGCTTTCCTCATACCTGCATGGTAAAGAAAAAGATGACTGTCAGGACTACTGTGTTCGAATTGTCACCTATCTATGCATCTCTTCAGCATTCTTCATATTTTGTGTTCATGAACCACAGATAAACATGAGCCTGGAGTCTTCCTGAAGACCCAAAAAGAGAAACCTACCCCCGCTCGCTGCATTTTTAATTGAGCTGTAGAATTCTTATTCAGACATTGTCAGGAAATAGTTAATACCCCATACAGGGCAGAGTATCAAAAATGTGAAAATGCTCTGCCGCATGGAAAGAGTCAAGAAAAATTCATTTTCAAACCCAAGCAGCTATAATGAGCTGCAGTAAAATATTTATCTTTATTTAATAAAGAAAAGATTGGAAATTGTAAGTTAGAGGAGTTAGTCTTAAGACCTGGCCAAAATTAAGTACTCGGGAAGGTCTAGGGAACGCGCATGCAGTCAGTAAGAAGATCACTATTACCTGTTGGCCTGAATTTGTCAATCAGAGGAACAAAACTGTCAAGTACACTCCGAAGTCGATACACTAATTGCAAAAACAAACATTTTTTTTTCAAGATGAGCCAGATAGCAACGTAAAAAATACAAAAATGGCAAAAACCAAACACTGACACTTGCAATATTAATGAACCCAAGATTACGGTTTAAACAAGCATTTTTACAATATCATTAATAACAAAGTAGTGACAGGGCTGATTCCACAACCTACCAAAAATATTAGCACAAGATTACAAAGGAGATTTCTGTTCTCAGTTGGGAAGCTTTAACTTGCTGCCAGTTGCACCTTCCCTGCAACATCCCTAGGTATTGCCAAGAATGACCATGTTTTAGCATTTTCAGGTGCTGCTGCTATCCGGGTTCTGCTGAGAGCTCTTCCTCAGGGTGTTCAGATGCCTCAGTCCCAGGGGAATGGATGGCAGCCTGAGTGCACAGCACCTTACAGAGTGTATCTGGGAAGACTGCCTTGCTACTAAAATTACATGTTGTCATGGGAACTTAGCATTCAGCCATTGCTGCAGAAAAGAGGTGACTCAGGGTCTTGTGATCATGGAGAATGAAAAATGAGTCAAACTCTCCCTTCAGTGTCACTAAGGCATGTTTGTCTCCAGCCACACTGTGTAATTGTGAATGAGATGTTACGGGACAGTTACGTGACTATTTATGGAATCTCAGCACTAGCAGTTTCATAGACTTGCGTAGTTTAATGGCTGTGTGACCTTGTATCTTTGGTGTTGGTACAGAGCTGGCTGCTGTAGATACACTTACCTAGACCAAAGTATATCCCAGTGGTTTCCAGAGAAGCAAAGGTGATTAAACCGATTCCAAGAGAAATAGTCCAATCTAAGGCAACAAAATAAATATTTGGCTTTGTTCATTTTTCTAGTGTGCAACAATTTATCCTTCTGCGGAAGTCTTGCCTTACCTTTGTAGTAGTAGTAGCAAATTAGTAAAGCTCCAATTGCAAAGCAAAGAATGACAAAATGAAAGAATTCATCTGAAAGAGAGAAGGAAAATTAGGTCACAACTGCAGGCACGGCCCTTGCGAATACACCTTAAGGTACAGTGTATCGCTCAGCAAATAAAGTCTATTTGCACGAGCTGGCTCATACGCTCAACTCAACTGCCAAACATACGTGCACACAAGTTGTTACGAGAAGCCTTGATGATTTTCATCAAGAAGCCTTGGTGCACTTCAACAGAGTACTCATGTCAGGGGCAGGGGAGAAGGAGAAATTTTTTTTGAACCAGAGATCTTATCTTATTCATAGGCTAAGGTTCAACAGGGTTGACATCAGTTGAATTTTAAAAACAAAAATTTTAAAAAATTACCATCCTTTCTTATGCCCATCCACCGTACTGTCCACTGATGGAGGCGAGTGTCCTTGTTGTCATATGCTACAAAAAAGAAACGTCTTTTATTGCCATTGAACTCTGAAATTAAGGAGGTTTAAGTTTATCTCCCTTTTTGTATCTGACATTGATTCTCAAAGCAGAAGATATGTAGAACTGTTTGTTCAAAGGAAAGCTCTGCAAGCCTTCCAGAAAGGTCAAATTAGCAATTTTAAAATCACCCAAAAAGAGCAGTGGGTTTTTTTTAAAAAGGCATAATCAGATGGTTGCATTAACAATACAGAATTGTTTTAAAGCACTCTGGGTCTAATCTGTCTAGTCAGGGACAATCAATAGCCTCAGAATTACAGTGGAGGAGTAAAGCAGTAGTACAAGGGAGCTTCAGTTTGATTCTTGGGTGCTTTCCAAAGTTGTAGCTCAAGTAATATAACCATCATCATTACTGAGTGTGTGAGTGCCATCAGTCTACTTAAGCCTGGTGCTGAAGTATTTCTGCACCTCCCCAATTAAGAACTGTAGCTGACAATTAGTCTCCCATAGCTAGCTATAATGCTATAGAAAGAACAACATAAGAACAAGCTGGATATTTTTAGAGATTAGTAAATAGAGAGCATTTTGCTCTATGCTAGTTGTGAGCAGAGTTGCCAAATTCTGTTCTTTCTTTGACTGTATTGTCAGAAAGAGCTGAATGTTTTACCAGATTTCCAATGATGTGTTCAGAGCAGAAGGCTTTCTCATTGGTTGAGCGCTTGAGAAGACCCCTAGGCAGTCTGCTGTACATAAGGCTTTGGGAGTTGATTCATCACAAGTTTTAGACACTGATTTCACTTATATTGGGCTGTGCATCCAGGCAACCACTGCCTGGCAGTGAATTTAATTTTCTCTAACAGGAGAGTACTGGAAATGTACTCTAAATGAGCTACAGACTTTTGCTATTGTGCTTTTGAACCATGAAGCAACTAAACTTGGCCAAGAAATTCTTTTCTGGGTCACATGATCCTGGAGTCATGTTTTTGAATTTTTGATTCTTTGAGCATTCAGGATTGATCAAGTTCTGGTTTGGGGAGAAACTCAGTTATTTGTTTATTAATGTTAACATAGCATTTCTCTATTCTGACTCACAAGTGTTCCTCTGTGCAGTTTTATGAACAATCTATAGATGCAGAGTTTATCACAACATCAATTCATACCTGGCAAGTGTCTGTTGTGTATTACTCCCACTGTAATTTTGTATCATGGAATGACTTGCACAGTAATTCTTCTGTTAAAGCTTTACAGTGCGTTTTAATAACTGTTCTTGAACTACTTTTTTCTTAGGAAATATCTAGGTATCAAGGAGCTGGTACAGCTGTCATCACTAAGCAAAACTCAGCCCTAAAAAACAGCATCCACAAGAAAAACTTCTGTTTGCTTATTTGTATTTACCATCTGCAATTGAATCTTCTCTTCTGGTAATCTCTGAAAAGCAACAGAGTTTTGTTATTTCTGATGGTAAAAACACAAATGTATTTCCCACTACTATCAGCACTAGCAAGCACAGCAAGTATTCACCCATTTGGTAACTCAATATAGACAAAATAGTATCTGGAAGTGCTAGAAAGTGAAGGAAGTTAAAAGAAGGGCCTAAGAACAGATAACAATAAAACTGTGTATTCACAGTGATCCCAGGTTCTTTGAAATAGCTGGGCAATAGAAGATTGATGGCCTCCGTGTTAATATTCAGTTGCTAGAACTGAAGCTAGAACCAGACAGAGCTGGGATCGCAAGTGCTGCATGTGTGCATCACCTGAACCTGTCCAGTGAAGTAGGCATGGTGTCCTGCACCAGCTAAATATTTTCTGTGTATCAGTCTGGTGAAGTAATCTAGAACTGAATCAACAAAGGCCATGGTGAGAGGTGGAGAGGCCAAATGCCAATGGGAAAACTACTGTAATCCTTTTTCTGCACCTGGCAATGGGGGGAGAATATTGTATTACAACATATTCCTCTACCCTCATATTTTATGTAGTTCCTCGGGGATAGGTAACTCAAAAACCTCCCCCAGGGATTATGCTGCAACTTACGTCTTCTTCCCAACTCTGTCCTCCACTGAAACAGTCCGAGTCACAGCAACTATTCCCCACTCCGCAGAAGAGTGGCTCAGCAAAGCCAGGCTGTTGGTCTGTCTGCCTCTCATAACTACTGAATGCGGGCATTGGCCTGGGAGTGGGAGCGATGAGGTTGGTAATGCAATTACCATTGAAAATTCCCTATTACGGGCTTTTTCCCTTCTGTTCTGCTGCTGCTCAGCAGTGCCTGACAAAAGGAAATTTGCCTTTAGACTGAGTGTCTGTTCTAGCCTCTGGGCTGGTACTGTTTCTCTGTTGCTTGTCATTTGGCTTTCATCTGGCATCTTCCATCAGGGAATGTTCTAAGCTAAGGGAGGAAGGCATTCAGAGCCAAGTATCACGGCTTTGCAGAAACCAGGTTCCAGCTCCCTCCCAGTCTTGCGTCCCTGTTCAGCAGGAGGTAGAGGGCTGCAGGCAACGCTGAAAACTGCCTGGCTTTCTTGGGAAAGGCTGAATAGTTGCCCATTAGAATTTGCTGGGTTTTCCCCTAAGATCAGCTTACAGCAGTTGTCATCCCTGCGAGAACCTGGCAGGTCTACAAAAAAATGGGTTAATCTGCTAGAACGCCTTTGTACAAATAGCCTGCTATCAGCCAGCCACTATGACAAGCTTGCAACAAAATGTCTGCATCGTGCCCAGGTCCACCACCAGGCTAACTGGAAACCAATGGATTTGCAGCCAGGGGCTTATGTTTTAATATATTATATAAGCATGTCAGAAAGAAGAAACTGCAACTACAGTCTGCCTTCCCACAGGATGACGTTATCTGGGAATGCTTACCTGAATCCCTGTAGGGAACAACCTCTGCTGGTATGCCTAAAATATTACACAAAGATGATGTAGGTTAATATCCACAATGAGTACGCATATCTTGCTGCCAGTCCTAGCCCCTGCGACTCTATTGAAATGAGTGTGGTTGTTTAAAAGTGGCAAGGTTTTACACACTGGAGACGGCAGCTCTGTTGTGGGTTATGCAGTTTGAAAGCGGGAAACATGACTGGATTATTAACCCCCCCATATTCCATCCCTCACAGTATCTGGAGTGAGGTAGAATCAGACTCCTGTGAGACAAATTAGATTTCCTAATGTCAGTTGAAATGTTCTACTCTTACATCTGGGCTTAGATCAATTTAAGACATTCATTAAGTGATTAAAGCCTTAACTTTTTTGTATCCATGGTTCTATACCGTAAGCTGATAGCTATTTCTGTGTGTTGATACAGCACATTTTCTTCATCTGCATTGTACTTATTTTCCATTTTTCCTTTGGAAGGAAAGGAAGAGCCTCGGGAACAAGATCCAATGTGTGGTCCTTGATGATGATCTCCAGTCAGCGCTGAGGGCTGACTGTAGACCCTGTAAGTAGTGGCCGTGAGAGATATTTTCATAACTCTCTTGCTGCATTTCAATGGCAACTGGCAGACCCAGGCAGCAGGACTTCTCCCACAGCAGTAGGTTTTACTATTCTCCTGGTTCAACTCTAAGCACAGGGCACAGCTGAGTGTTAGTATTACTTCAGCTTCATCTTGTAGGAAGTGCCTTTCCTACAGTCAAATTCTGACTGGTCATTTTCCTACATCTATACATGTTAATATACCTTGTTCAAAAGTCAAACCAAAGAATGCCAGAAATCATCCTTTTTTGGGTTTATATTGGTTGTCTCTAGTAAAAACCAATACTGTTGTCACTTTGTCCTACCTCCAAGTAATTGGCCTTCAGTCTCCTCTCTTCCTAAATCTTCCCCGTCACTGTCTGGATGGAGAAAGTGTTTTTTCATCAGATTAAAGAAAAATGCACCAGCAGTATTAGAAACAACAGCATTGTAGTTGTTTGCTTGTAATATAGTAATGGCTGTGGGATATGTAGGTAAAAATCAAGGCTTTGAAATGCAAAGATCGTTATCAGCAGCTTTTGCCTCACAGGTCTCTTCAAAGATGTCTGAATAGGAGAAAAACAGCAAAATCTAAAGTTGGAATAATTTGTATAAAGAGGTGTAGTGAGGAAGTTCTTATTTTAAACACATACATCATCAGCACTGCTAATTAGTTTGAAAAATGTCTTTCTAAATGCAATTAATTTGATCTTAATCAGGTAGTGGCTTTCTGTAACAGAATAAGCCAATATCGGCATTATCACTTCCACATCGCCTGTCACTTCCTAGTCTCATTTTCTACAAATGAAATGGTCTAGTGGCAGTCAAAGTGGTTTCCATACACTGTTTATGTTTGCCAATAAGAAAAGAAATGATAGAGAAGTGCTATAGCATTGCCAGCTGCTCCTGTACATTGACTGTTCTTTGCCTCCTGCTATAGTGCAATCTTCAGGGAGACCATAAACACACTGTAGATCATAGAAGTATAATCTTTTATTTGGGAAGAAATCTTGCAGCAGTTTTCCACGTTTCTGAAACATCCAACCTCCACAAGAACAGGAGGCAGCCACTATTTTGCTGATAAGGAATCTAGAGGTACTGATTATTTTTTGTATTCTCTCTTTTGCACTATTTATTACTTTTTTCATAGAATCGTAGAATGTTTTGGGTTGGAAGGGACCCCTAGAGGTCATCTAGTCCAACCCCCCTGCAGTGAGCAGGGACACCACTAACTAGATCAGGTTGCTCAGAGCCCCATCCAACCTGGCCTTGAATGTTTCCAGAGATGGGGCCTCCACTACCTCTCTGGGCAACCCCTTCCAGTGTTTCACTACCCTCATTGTAAAGAATTTCTTCCTTATATCCAGTCTAAGCCTACCCTGTTTTAGTTTAAAACCATTACCCCTTGTCCTGTCACAGCTGGCCCTACTGAAAAGATTTTCCCCATCTTTCCTATAGGCCCCCGTTAGGTACTGAAAGGCCGCAATCAGGTCTCCCCTCAGCCTTCTCTTCTCCAGGCTGAACAAGCCCAACTCTCTCAGCCTGTCCTCATAAGAGAGGTGCTCCAGCCCTCGGATCATTTTTGTAGCCTTCCTCTGGACCCGCTCCAACAGTTCCATGTCCTTCTTGTGCTGAGGGCTCCAGAACTGGACGCAGTACTCTAGGTGAGGTCTCACCAGAGCAGAGTAGAGGGGCAGAATCACCTCCCTTGACCTGCTGGCCACGCTTCTCCTGATGCAGCCCAGAGTATGGTTGACCTTCTGGGCTGCCAGTGCACATTGCCAGCTCATGTCCAGCTTTTCATCCACCAGCACCCCCAAGTCCCTCTCGGCAGGGCTGCTCTCGATCCTTTCTTCCCCCAGCCTGTATTGATACCGGGGGTTGCCCCAACCCAGGTGCATGACCTTGCACTTGGCCTTGTTGAACCTCATGAGGTTCACACAGGCCCACCTCTCCAGCCTGTCCAGGTCTCTTTGGAAGACATCCCGTCCTTCTGGTGTGTCAACCGCACCACTCAGCTTGGTGTCATCTGCAAACTTGCTGAGGGTGCACTCGGTCTCGCTGTCTAAGACATTGGTAAATATATTAAACAGCACCAGTCCCAGTACAGAACCCTGAGGGAGACCACTCGTCACCGGTCTCCATCCGGACATCGAGCCGTTGACCACTACCCTCTGGATGTGACCAACCAACCAATTCCTTATCCACCTAACAGTCCACCCATCAAATCCATAGCTCTCCAATTTAGAGAGAAGGATGTTGTGGGGGACCGTGTCAAAGGCTTTGCAGAAGTCCAGATAGATGATGTCCATTGGTTTTCCCTTGTCCACTGTTGTTGTCACACCATCATAGAAAGCCACTAGGTTCGTCAGGCAGGACTTGCCCTTGGTGAAGCCATGCTGGCTATCTCTAATTACCTCCCTGGCCTCCATGTGCCTTAGCATAGCTTCTAGGAGGATCTGTTCCATGATCTTCCCAGGCACAGAGGTGAGGCTGACAGGTCAGTAGTTCCCGGGGTCTTCCTTTCTACCCTTTTTGAAAAAAGGCACAATGTTTCCCTTTTTCCAGTCACCGGGGACTTCACCTGACTGCCATGACTTTTCAAATATGGAGAGTGACTTGGCAACTACATTGGCCAGTTCCCTCAGGACTCTGGGATGCATCTCATCAGGTCCCATGGACTTATGTGCATTCAGGTTCCTCAGGTGGTCATGAACTTGATCTTCTCTTACAGCGGGAGGGGTTTTACCCTCCCGGTCCCCCTCATGCCATCCATCAACTCAGGAAGGGTGTTTCAGAGTTCTGCAGAATTGCTACTGAATTACTGTAAGTTTCCTGTGTAAATCTCTACAAACACACAATCAGACTAAATTATGTATCAGGGAAAAATAAAATAAGTCCTCTTTACCTTGTGCATCTTCATCCGTGGACTCCTGGGATGAGTTTTCAGCCTTTTTTTCCCCTTGTGAAAGCATGAGATTCCTTTCCAATCTCTTCAGGAATTTCAATTTTTCATCTGTTTTATGTATAGAGAAAAAAATATTAGAAACAACTATTTACATTTTCTCTCTTTTACAGTGACATATTTCACAATACTTTATTAAAGGTTGTCTGACAGGAAATCAGACTCTTAGTCTTACTTCAGCTGTGGATTTTGCACACAAGGGGTAGTACGAAGCATTACAAATGAAAGCATCGTATGCACTACTGTTTAGACTTTCTTAAATGGTTGTGGTAGATGCCTGAAGTTTCATATTCTGGCCCTTAATTCACCCATAACGCTACCCCTGTGAAAACACCCACTCCCTGAAGCAACAGCAGCTGCAGCTGAAAGATGCTTTAGTGGAGAATAGTTGCTCACCCTTCCCTGGGCTTTGTCTCCCTTCACCCCTGGGATGTCTGCTGGGTTCCCTGTGTTTATGCCGCGGTGCCAGCACCCTCTTGTGGCATAAAAGCAAAGCCCTCAAAGCCAGCTCGGCCAAATCACCGGGGAGGAGAAACCCGTGAGATGCTGACTCCTGGGACAGGCAGTGAAGTGGTCCTGGCTTGTGTGGCTGGAGTTGCAGGTGATTCTCAACAGCTTCGAATTCAGCTCTGTGCTGAGAGCTGGCAGGTCTGTGTTTCTATTCATTATCAGTTGTAATATTTGGACACAAACAGCTAGACATGATTCCCCCCATCTGCTCACTGTACAAGAGCAGGAAGGGGGTCCCTGCCGTGACAGACTTTCCTACTCTGACAGATGACCAAAGCTGCGATGCTCTCCAGGCTGGGAGGTCTCTCCCCTTCATGAACATATTTGATCAAGGCAGAAACAGGACCAGAATCTCCTTAAGGATCTCCAGTTAAATTCAGGGTCATCTTAAGGGAGTGTGGCTCTGTGGACTATTAAAGACAATTAAGGACCCTGTGGATGCAGTGGAACTGCACTTAGTTTCTTATTGCACAACTGGGCAAATGAGAAGTGCAGTGGAGCCTATTTGTACCTTGTTGCCAGGTTCAGCACCCTGAGTGACATCCTCTATCCACTCCTTTTAGTTACTACTACATGTGCTGCTAGGGTCATTTGGAAAAAAATTTTTTTTTCAGTGCTCAGCTTGGATTTCTTGCCACTATGAAAACTCAGAGAGGTCCAGGCTGGCTGGATAACAGTCCATGCAAAAAAGTGTCCTGGGTGTCATGAATCCAGCTAGACAGGAAAAAATAGGGGCACCACTTTAAGTCAGAGAAATTTCTTTGGCATCATCATCCCAGGACATCTTCTCTCCCTAAACACACAAGGTTTTTTCCCCAGAAGAAGCTAAGTCAAGCTAAGTCAAACTAAAGTAAAACACTATCTTTGGCTTACATTATCCCTATACCTAACTGACTTTTCTAAGCAGTATTTCTAGACATTTTAGTTGTTCACTAACAATCACTTCCAAGCATATATCAGAGTTTTCAAACTGGTGTCAAGTCCCACTGGCACTGCAATAACTAACAAAATAGCTGATGAGCAGTCAGGTCGGACTCACCCTTTCCCTTGGAGCTGGGCAGCTGCCTATAGCCAGATGGGTTGGTTGTCTTCAGCAAGAGGTAAAGAACAGCCATTGCCTTGACTCCTTTCTTCTCTATAGCTTTCAGGCAGGCTGCACAGCCTCCAGGCAGGACATTGCAGCTGTTGAGGAGCTGAAAGAAAGGCAAGTAAATAGCAAATAGTCTTTCCAATAAAATGTTACCTGTAAAAACACCATGCTATACAAACAAATCTCACCCCAGCTGCAGGAAATGTAATGCCCTGCCCCTGCTATACAAGGGAGAAATTGGGGACAAAGAGTAATGCCAAAGGTGGGAAGAGAACGTAATCTCCATTCAGCAACTCAGAGCAGAGCCATCAACTGGGAAAGAAACAGTGTGTTAACTGTTTAAAGAGCTGGAGAAATATAGTAGGGCCTGAAAATGGATGTGCAGTCTCTGTGGTATCTTACAGAAAAATGTCGTGAACAATGGTCCTGCCTAGAAAGTAGCGAGCTGAACTGATCCTGAGGAATTTATACAAAGCTGGTTATTTTTCCATGTGGAGAACAACCAAGTAAAAAGCAGTGGCCTGAGTCTCATTCACGTAAGTGCCCTTTTACAGCATTTAACATGTTTTAGATATGTTTTAGCATATCAGATAATTGGACTGTATGTTTTCTCTCCCCAAAGTATATAGAGAAGTATAAAAGTATCTGTATAACAATGTCTTACAAAGTATATATGTTACTTTATTAACTTACACTGTTCTTTTCTTCAGTATTCAGGATAGGTGGGTCAGTGATAGCTAAACATCTTACAAGTGATTCCCAGAAGGACTGGTTCATTTTCTCATGATTCTCCAAGTAACCGGCATCAGCAGTAAAAAACCTCTGGAAAAGGTCTGGGAAGAAAAACGAGCAAATTGCTGTGCAAGCAGTAGAGGTGGGTTGCATGACAGTGTTGCTGTGGTGCTTGGTGAAGGCGTGGTGGCAGACATCAGACTCTATTATATATGTGTTAGCATATAGGAAAGAGCGTAGTGCTGTATTGTATACATCAACCCAGTCTGTCAGAAATCAGTAGCAAAATGTCAATAGTCCATACAAATTACCGGCATCTTCATGATGCTACTGCCTCATTTGAAGAAGCAGGGGAAGTATTCCTAGCTATTTAAGGGGTGCTTATTCTGACCATGTTATTTTACAGGCAGGCACAAAGACACAAAAGTCTGGATACCAAGGTACTGAGATAGCTCTTTAGGCATTTAATGCACAGCAAAATCTCCTTCCTGCATCTAAGTTCCCACAAGCACGTGCCCAAGGCCTGTGAAAGAGCTGGGAACTGACTGCTGGTCTCTTTTACAAGCAAAGAGATGGACAGAGTGTGTTTTCAGAGGAAACAGGTTTCATTGACTCATTGCCACTCTAGAAAACACTGTTTTGTAGTGCGAATGAGCCAAAGCTTTGATCTTTGTGTGCTACCCTTACCTTGCTGTTCTTCAGTAAGATCTGGGAATGGGACATTCAGGTTCTCCATTGCTGTGCCTGTTTGAAAGGGGAGAAAAAGCATATTTAGAAACAGAGCAGTCTGACCTTCACTATTTTTCTGTCTTACGCTTGATTTTCTGCAAACACAGCGTCTATCTCTAGGCACTTTAGTTTTGAAATCACTTCTCTGGTGCAATGGCAGTTTCACATCATGATTCATTTACCCTCTTGGGACCCGTTCTCAACTCCTCTGAGTGAGTCTTGCTGAGCTGGCCTTTGGTTATTAAGAAAGAACGGAAGTCTGATTGTCATGAGTAGAACAAAAAGAAGTCCAACTTGATCATTCACATTGTTGTTTTTTTACAGCTACCAAGGTGTCTAATTAACTATTTACCACAGATGTGAGTAACTTAATAGGCCCCATTCCATTCACAAAATAGAACAATTATTTCCATACCTCTCACATCCTTATACTTAAAATGTACCGATTGTGGAGAATGGTAGGAATAGTTCATAGGAGAACCCTGCGAGATTTGGAATCCTTGTCTCACCAAACACTTTGACACTTCAACATCTGTTCTTCCCAAGTTGTCATGAAAGGAAATATCCACTCACTTTAGGTTTATGAATTAGAAATTTTTAGATGTTGATCCCAGATATCTTTCTAGTAATTGCCACAGAAACAAAACATTCTGAAATCCCCAAAATCCAATGTTTCCTTTTGTTTTGCTAAATGTGCCCCAGAAAATTTGTTTTGAGGCTGTTTTATTCTCATGATACATTTTTTGTGGTGTTTGTGGTGGTTCTCTGCCTACTGTGGTCCAGGCATCCTGCATTGACTGCATCTCCCCGCATGCAGCATTTCAAATAAAACACTCTTGTATTGAGAGATGCAAAAGAAGATTTTTGGGGAGCCTGAAGTACAGTTTCTGCTATGCAGGGCACAAAAGGAAAATATTTTATACACCCATAGGTTTTCTTACAATATGACTTTTGGGTCCATTCAACAAAACATTTTCAATCAAGCAGTTTGAAAACAAAGGATTTCCTATAAATTTCCCAGGTGGAAAACCGTTTCTTTTCCTACAGTTTCAGTTTCCTAGAGACCATCATATCAGTCAGAAAAATACTCTAATACAAAATCCAAAACAGGTCCAGTTTATGTCTTCAGAAGGATAGCATAACACGCAACCAAAAACATCTTCATTCTGGAATCAGAATAACTTTTTACTGTGACAGTTGTCAGATAGAAGAAATTAGACACAGACTCCAAAGTAGCTGCAAAACCCATCCCTCCTTTGGAGCCAGGGTTGGGGGCCCACGTTTTTGATATGTTGGTGAATCTGGCAGTTTTTTCCTTTCCTAGGCTGCAAGTGTTGTTCAAGTGACAAGGTCCTTAGTTCGAAACTCTTTTTAGCCACTGGTTTGCTGTTTGGCTCTGGGAAAATTACATAACCTCTTTAATCACGTTTAAAGGCTAAGCCCAGAAGACTGCCTAATTACCTCCTAGGTATATTGTGAGAAAAAAATAATTTAATATTTTAAGAACACTTTGAAGTTATTCCTGATGATGAGTCTATGCAAGACATCTACGATGGCAGATAACACTACGATGGCAGATAACACCTTTTATTTAACCACCTGATACACCTGGAAACTGGCAAGCTTTTGGACAAACAAGCTTTGAACTCTATCGTTTAATCGAAGAAAGCTTTCACCTTTCCCACAGACCTTGCCTGCCTTACAGCCTTCGCTGCTGTAGCTGTGGCAGCTGCGCTGTGTGACAGTCGCAGGCAGTGTCAGGGTGTGAGCACCCGGTAGGGAATGCGGGAAACTCATCTGTCCTCTCTGCCCGGGTGAGCAACAGCTGGTGTTGAAATACAGGAACCCAGCATACCACACCCCAGACAAACTCGTTCTCGGCTACACAATAAAGAACATAATTTCTGTGTAGTTATGTATCTCCAGCTATGGTTTTCAGCCTTTTCTGGTATCTTTCTTGCCTTCCTCTACTCAGCTTAAACCTCGTGTTTGCTTTTGTAAGTTAAATCCTTTAGAGGACTGCTCAGTTAAAATACCAGGCCTAAAGGAACAAAATTACTTTAAATATAAACATATATTAATTCAATTTCATAAAAATATTTGTAAATATCCATGGATTTTACCATTGAGTGAAATTCAGGAGGTTTGTCTTTGGGGCTCCTAATACCTAGTGAAGGCCACTTTCATTGGCACACTCGAGGTACGTTGCTCTTCCCATTTCCCGTAACACAAACCTGTCACAGCAGCTGCCTTATGCCAGCTTTGCGTCACCCCAAAGACAAAGTGAGCAGGTAGGCACTAGCAGATCTGTCCCATCACGCACAAAGGAAGAGCAGACACAGCACTGAAGGCAGAGGAGGTGCTGTCAACCTCATTTGCAATCAGACTGATTGAACTTAAAACTGTTCATTTGCTGGCCCAAATGACCAGACTGCTCAGCTCTAACAGCAACCAAAACACATTTGCCTAATGCACTTACACACCCCACTCTTGTGAGTCCTGGATGCCACAGGAGGATCCAGGAGTAGCCAGCATGTGCTCCCATCTCCCTTTCTGTGCCTCCAGCACAGCCAAACCCAGTCAGTCACCAAGCTTTACGTAACTGAGGAAGTTGGGTACCTAATTTCTGCTAGACTATGGGCAATTAATTCACCTGTGGCTCTTCTGGAAAGAAAATCAGATCTAAACAAAGGATAAGTATATGCATTTAATTATTGTATGTTTTAGAAATGATTTAGTTGATTATACCTCATAATGAGAGAAGGATGATGATATACTGGCCTTTCAGTATGGCCATAAGCTCACTGGGGAATGACATGAACAACAGACCTCATCTTGCTTTCCCCACAGCAAATCAGAACTTAATTGCAGTGAGGTCTTTTTAACATGTTAGAATAAAGTTTGTGTGCAGAGTCAGACTTCCACTTGTTTAGAAAGTGAGGCTAATAACTGCCATAGACTACAAGTTTTTGCTTAGCTGCTGAAATATATCTGTCTGAAATTGTTCAATGGGATAGCAAAAAATGTAAATAAAGTAAAATAAGGTTGTTTTGACTTCAAGACAAAAAAAAAAAAGCAATCCTAAACCTTTTCCCTTTGAGACTACTTTTACCTTTCATTTTAAGTTACATGCTGACACAAAATCTTGCTAAGTTTTATTTTAAACATAAGCATTATGTCCCTCCCTGCCCTCCTCTCAAACCAAACCAAACAAACTTCATAAATCACACTTGTAAGTCTTAGATTGGTCCTAGTGGCCAGTTCCACAGGAAGATGTCCTGGAGAGCTGTGACCGTGGTGAAGGCTAGCAGTTTCTTCCAGCAAGACAACAAAAACTGACCCAAGCCAGCTCAGTTTGAAACAGTTCCTACTCTAGTCTCCTTGGGCAACGACACCAGTGAAACAAATCTGCTCTTTGTCTGCTTGCCTTTCTGTTGTCAAACATAGTTGAAATGCAACAGAGAAGTAGCAAAACTCAAAGACTTTTCACTCTTTACGGCATCCTTGCACACAGGCAGGTGGGGGCAACCCAGCGAGTGCATGTCACCATGGGGAGGGCAAGCTCCCCAGGCTTGGTGTGACTGTCCCCATGAGGATGAGCAGGGAGCAGGCACAGCCTGTCCACTGCTTGCTGCAGCACCGGCGACCAACGCTTCCTTCCTCTCCCGGCTCTCGCAGCAAGCCCAGACACAGTGGCTAAGCTGCTGCCAGCCCTACACCCACAAACCTGGCGTGGTTTGCTGCCTGTTTTCCAGCCGCGCTGGTAAAATAATGGCAGTGCTCCCGTATGCATTTACGTTCGCCATCTGAAATTACCTGGTTTGTATTTCTCACGTGCTGTGTGCTCCTTTTTGCGGTCGTTGGAAAGCTCTGAAGGGAAGAAAATGAGCTCATCAGAAGCCAGAAGAGCTCATGCTTCTAGTCTGAGTAAAGTTAAGGCAAACAAGTCTTCCTCTGCACATAAAATGGGGAACCACCACGAGGATTTTATAGGAGAAAAAAAAAAAAAAAAGAAAAGAAAAGAAAAGATGTGGAAGTCCAGCCAGGAAGACGTAGAGGTTACAGGGAAGTCCTGTACCTTGCCCCCACAGCACCACAACCCCTCGTACAGCGTCGTGATGCCTCAGGCAGTAATCAACAACCCAGCCGTGTACCAAGAGCCGTGTACCACAACCCCAAATCACCCTCGGTCTCAGTCACAAGCAGCTCCCGAACCCCTCCCCGGCACTTACCTGCAGGGCTGTGCGGTGGGTTGGGATCCCGGGGCAGGGCGTGCGGGCAGGCGTCAGGGCCGACGCTGGGGCCTCACGTGGCCTGCCCTGACTCACAGTGAGCACAGCAGCGGCTCCGTGGCCTCCCCCGGCCACCTGCGGTCGTGCTGCAGGCCTGGCGGGAGGAGCCGCCTGTTTTCCGTGTCCCTGAGCTCTGGGGAAGGCAGCCGAGGGCCAATCCCACAGGCGTGGGGGAGAGGTGCTGGGCAGCCTCCCGGCCTGTCCCAGGCACCGATGCGCCCCAGCGGCCCTGACCGGCCGGGACCCCCCCCGCCCCTGCTCCAGCACAGCCCCTGCTTGGGCTGCAGGCCTGGGCCCGCTTATAGACCTGTCTGGGACACAAGCGGGAGTCCAGGGGCGTGGGGAACCCTCTCTGAGGGGAAAGGCCCTGGGGTCCCGCAAAGCCGAGTGGGGACGCCATGATGGTGGTCTGGAGGCCCAGGCACGCCGCCCTCCCACCCAGAGCATGCCCGGGCTCAGGGAGGGAGGCGCGGGGCGGGGAACGCCCGTGCAGGGAGCAAGGAGACAGGCGGTTTTCGTACCACGCTCTCATGAGGAACGGGACCTGACCAGCACGGGGCTCAGGTCAAGCCTTCGGGGCTGGGGAGCCCAGGAAGGGCCCCCGCCATCGTCCCTGAGGCGGGCGCGCTGCCCGTGTCCCTGTGCCCCAGGGCTGCAGTGTCCTGTGATGGAGCAGCCGGGCCGCTGTCAGGGCAGGGAAACCACCCATCGTGCCTGTCTCCAGCAGCCAGGGAGGGTGCTGAAACACAAAGGCAGAGCCACCTCCGGGTTATGGATGCGCATACTCAGAGTAGTAATTACCCATTTCGTCATCACATTTCTGTTGGGTTAAAAGACTCCCATGACACCTCTTGCCCTACCCTGACTTCTATCCAAAGGGCTGGTTAAATTGATCTCTCTCTTCTGTGCATTCACTTACTTGCTGGTTTTTTTCTTTAAATATAGTCTGCTTAAACAATTGTTGTGAAGTATGAGGAACCGAGGGAAGAATATGCCTCCATGTCACTTGCATTTTGCAGGCTACAGGTAGTTTACAGCTACTTTTCTGGTTTTAAACTCTGAACACCTTTGAGAGAGAGAGGGGAGAAAAGCAACAAGTACAACCCACTCCTCTAACCCTCCAGACTACCACTGAACTAATAACACCCTCTGTCGCGAATGCTGATTTAGGATCCTGCTGACTATGTTAATTTGTCACGACTGAGTGACTTCACGGTTTGATTTAGTAGCAGTTCAGAATTCACTTGTGGCAAATCGTAGGACTTGATTGTGATATTTTCATAGCACTCAATCATCAGTCAATTAACAAAGTGATTAGACAAAATTAATCAAAACAGCCTTAGTTTAACAGACTTCGTTAAAGGTTCGAAGATGGCAAGGTTCACTCTATTACTACATGGAAGAAGTACACAAAGGAAAATTAAGTTGCACGCAAGTTAGAATGATTCACAGAGAGATCGTGGATGCAAGGGATAAGGAGGACACTCCCATGAAGTCATGAGGTTCCGAATAGATAGACCCCCCTTGCTTTCTAAACTCCATCTCGGAGAGGAGTCTAAGCGCGGCTCGGTCCAATCTTAGTCTCAGACTTGGTCAACGGTTTATACCCAAGGATATTTTTTATATATATCTATATACACCTATCTAGTAGCACTATAAGACTCACTTTGCAATTAAATCATACACCTACAAACTACTTTAATGAATTCACACATGCATACACACAGACATGAAGATACATCTATAGATATAAAAAGGTATACCTGGTAAAAGTTCCCCTCGAGTTCAGTGAAATACTCACATCAAATGTCTTGGTATTTCTCAAGGGGCAAGGGTTGAGCCTCAAGCAGTGAAAGGTTTCAGCCCAGGCTCCACTGTCGGTCTTCAGCGATGGACCTCCGATTTTAGCAAACTTAAGAGTTTGCTAGCGCTGGGAGGCATCCCACTCAGAGGGAGATGCTGGCTGCAGCCCACTGTGGTCCAGGAGAGCTCAGAGGGCCTCGCTGAGGACCGCTGTTTTATAGGATCGTGAGATGATTGGCTTTAGTCATCAGTAAATTTCCAGTCCAGGCCACAATCTGGGTCGATAATGACCATGGTGCCGCACCACTTGGGCTACGATTCAGATAAGGTTTGTTCCGAGGCTATCAGGGGCTAACCGAGTGTTCCCATTCTCACTCCCTGCCTCAGCCACGTAGGATTTTCTGGTACGGACAGTGCCACCTAGTCAGCCAGCTCCTTACACCAAGGCCAAGGTCTGACCGGAGTTTCTGAAATCGTAAAGTGGTCCAGCAGAAAAGAGGAGGGGGGGATGCACCACCACGCCCTCTTATGCTGGGAGATCATGAGAAAGCAGCCGCTTGCCTTTGGCTGAGCAGAGAGGAATTCTGAGGTTTAGCCATGAAAGCTTTTGCAGAATCGTATGACAGAGTAGATCGTATTGTACCTTACTGAGACAGTTTGGAGATGATTTTTTTTTCTCATTCTGTGCCCTTCTGTGGAATTGCTTGCCGTAATAACTAATTCATTATATTAATATTTCAAACTAATGCAGTAAAATTTTTGCTACAGCCTTTTAAATTGAAGAACTAGGCCTCATTTTATTTAATTTTTATCTAGAAACAGGAGTTTCTTGTTCTATACAGATCGTTTAGCATCTCTCCTAAACCCCATCAAGAACCAAGCAGAAAACTATGCTCACCTCTATGCCTGGCTTTTCTTATTGTTTCCTTAAACTTTTACTTCTAGTCAAAATTGTATTTTCTCCAAATTGTAGAATAGTTATCATAGAATTGCTTAGGTTGGAAAAAAACTTTAAAAATCACCAAGTGCAACCATTAACCCCGCACTGCCAAGTCCACCATTAAATCATCATCCCTAAGCACCATGTCCACACGTCTGTTAAATACCTCCAGGGATGGGGACTCCACCACTTCCCTGGGCAGCCTCTTCCAATGCTTGACAACCCTTTCCGTGAAGAAATTTTTCCTAATATCCAATCTAAACCTCCCCTGGCGCAAATTGAGGACATTTCCTCTTGTCTTATCCCTTGTTACTTGGCAGAAGAGGCCGACACACACCCCCGGCTCCCCCCTCCTGTCAGGCACTTGTAGGGAGCGATAAGGTCTCCCCCTCAGCCTCCTCTTCTCCAGGCTGAACACCCCCAGGTCCCTCAGCCGCTCCCCATCAGCCTTGGGCTCCAGACCCTTCACCAGCTTGGTGGCTCTCCTCTGGACATGTTCCAGCAACGCAACGTCTTTCTTGTAGTGAGGGGCCCAAAGCTGAACACAGCATTCAAGGTGTGGCCTCACCAGCACTGAGTGCAGGGGGACGATCACTTCCCTACTCCTGCTGGCCACGCTATTCCTGATACAAGCCAGGATGCCGTTGGCCTTCTTGGCCACCTGGGCACACTGCTGGCTCATATTCAGCCAGCTGTCAACCAGTACCCCCAGGTCTTTTTCCGCCAGGCAGCTTTCCAGCCACTCTTCCCCAAGCCTGTACGGTTGCACGGGGTTGTTGTGACCAAAGCGCAGGACCCGGCACTTGGCCTTGTTGAACCTCATACGCTTGGCCTCAGCCCATCGATCCAGCCCGTCCAGGTCCCTCTGCAGAGCTCTCCTCCCCTCAAGCAGATCAACACTCCCACCCAGTTTGGTGTCATCTGCAAACTTACCGAGGGCACAGTCATTACTGAGGGCACACTTCAGCCAGCCCTTCAGCACGCTGTTCGAGCAGTGGGGGTCACCCCTTTGTTACTCCCAGTAAAAGCCTCGCTCAGCACCCAGAAGTGGAGATACTTTGCAGCACGCCCAGATGGTGCTGGCCCATCAATTAGGGCCCATCAAGGGCCCATGAATTAGTGAGGACCTTTGTCTTGCCTCCAGTATATTTGCTTCTCAGGCTTGTGTCCCTGGAGGTGTTCTGGATGGCTTCCCTCTTTTCCTGGGCATCCCATTTGAGGAGGTCCACAGCCAGATGATCCCACGGCAGTAAACATTCCCTCACCCCAGGGACCGTCACCGGTCCATGCAACGGGCCAGGTCAGGCTCCCGTCACTGCCTCCCACACCATGTGTGGGTCAGGTTGGTGTCGCTGTCAGTTGCTGGCCATGGCCATGGCCATGGGCTCCCCCAGCCCCTCGGGACCCTGCCACTGGTTGGAGGAGCCCCGTGCCTGGCTCCTGCCTGCCGACACCGTGGGCATCCACAGCTGCACCCAGGCGTGGAGATCAGCCAGTGCTGGTACTTCATGGGGTTTGCTGTTGGTGCCACCCGGACACTTACGTTACAGTGCTGTCCCTCTTTATTTGAGAAATGGCTGATCCCCAAAGCTGTCGGTGGGGATTCTGCCAGTGCACCCCCAGCCCCTACCCTGGCAGGGCTGCCTTCAGTCCTCGCCATAGGGCCGGACCGTCGGCCCTGGGGGTCGGACCGTCGGGCTTGGGGGCCGGGGGGGCCGTTTCGGTTGGGTCTGGGTCTGGGTCTGGGGGGGCTCTGCTGGTTCCGCCGCAGCAGGGCTTCTGGGGAAGGGCTGGGGGGGCGCGGGGGCCGTGGGGAGGGTGGGCGTGCTGGTTTTCCAGGACGGAGCGGCGTCTGTTGGCCTGGGGTCCAGCTCTCACGACTGCTGGGGCGGCCGGTCTGGTTGCTGTCTGGGGGCGAGGGGCAGCCGCCAGTTTCCAGCTGGGCTTCTGAAGCTGCAGGGGAGCGCCTGTGGAGAGAGGAGGCTGCTGAGGCCCTCAGCTGCAGGGGGGACACGCACTCTCCTCCACAGCACAGCCAGAGCTGGCAAGCCTCACCACCACGGGCTGCGCTGCTGGCACACCTTGGCCGAGGCAGACACCTGCGCCTCATGGCACCACTGAGCAGGGGGGTTCCTCCAGGCAGGGCCACTGGTCAGGAGCGGGAGCTGGTGCGCACCTCGCTTTCTAGGGCAAGCTCGTCCCCTGCTCTTCCTCTTCCTGATCTTGCTTTGCCTATGCCCATCGCTGCTGGGGGCTGCTCTTGGCCAGGCAGGGCCCGTTGGGGCCAACACCGGCTCCAGTCAGGGTGGGCTCCCAAGAAGGCAGCCCAGGAGTTAAGAGGCTGGTAAAAGCACCTGACAGCAGCAGAAACCTCAGCAGAGTTTTTTGGCCAACCCCTAACTCGCCACTCCACAGCAGCCTGACTAGAAACGCTTTGTGGCTACGAGAAGCCACCTAAGGAAGCAGTGAGGTGGGGAGAGAAATCAATGACTCACTGTTTTCTCTTTGTCCGCAGACAGATCACGACAAAGCACAACAATATCGCAAGTGGCAGGGAAACCACGGTTGCTACCATGCAGTGCCTTTGCACATGTTGGGGCCAGCGACCTCTTGTGGTGCTCTGGGCCACTGGAAACGCTTGTGATTCTCTCACCAACAGCACCTGGAGGAGCAATTCAGGACATTAGTCCATCCTGTGTGCCACTGGTAAGCTTGCAGCACCTTTGGTACGACCCCGAAGTTCCCCGTTTCCCCACAGTGCTGCTGCCTGGAGGCATGTTCCCACCCTTTGGGCCAGGTTGTCCCACCAAACAAAACTCGGAAGGCCAAAAGGAGAGCACGGGGCAGGGGGAGCACAGCTGCTTGACCGGTCGCTCCTTTGAGGGACATGGACAAAAGACATCCCTGCAGCAGGGAGTGCCACCCGCCACTCTCCCTCCCCCCGGGCCAGCTCCCACACCCTGAGGGCACGGAGTCAGGCCTTCTCAAGAGGCACCTGAACCTTGCTCTGCCCTTCTCCCTTTTCTCCAGCATGGTACCCTTGTCAAGCCACTCCCAGGTTTCAGGATGTGTCTCCCACTTAGGCACCCCAGCAAGACAGCTCAGTACCTGAGCCCGTTCGAAAAAATTCATACACGCTGCTCTGGTGGTCTTCTCCGGGCCTTGGCAGCGCTGCCAAAAAGCAGAGACAACAGGTAAAGCCTCAGCATGGTTTCTTCAGGCACAGAGGATGCAGGAGGTCGGGGAGGTTCCCTCTAAGCCCCTGCCCAACCTGGGACTCAGGGCATCGCTCTGGACCTCAGCTGACGGGAGGGATCCCTCTCTGTGCCGCTCGTGTGCCTTGGGCCTCTAGGGACTCACAGCGAGCTCTGGGGTGCAGCTACAGCGGGAGGTACGTTCGTGCAAAAGTCACATTTCTCATCGTCTGCGGAATGTGGTCCAGGTGCCTCGAACCTAAAACACTTTGGCTGCCGATGTGATGGGCAAGAGCAGGGACTGGGGGAAGAGCCTGCTGACACACGTCGACCCTGACGGGTAACACTGGCTGACCAGAGGACAGCAATTACCTGGCGTGCTGATGGCTTGCGTTGCCACTGCTTCTTCAGCAGGGACTGGCAGTGAGCCGCTGCTTCTTTCTGGAAACATCTTGTTTTTCACAGCCTCTTGGTCTGTCTCTTGAAAAAGAAAGAGGGACAGCTGGATTGGATGGAACCATTCCCCATCAGGGAGATGGCACCTTCAGGAGGCAATGCTTCTCAAAGACATTGATAAAGTTTAGAAGCAACGCCTAAGGCTTTTGGGGCTGCGCCTGGTCCCTACTCCAAACAACAGCCACGCTTGACCTGCTGGGAGATCAGGGAATTGCACGTGATCTTCTGGTTTGCATTGCACATAGGGCATTTTTGGGAAACTGTTAAGACGATGCTAATGCCTTCTGTCAAAGAGGACGGGAAGAAGCTGCATCCAGGCCAGCCAGGGAAGCAGCCCTTCTGAGAAGGGCTCCTCCGCAAGGCCCCCTGCCCTTCCTGTAAGCACCAGCAACAGTCACATTTGTCCCATCCCAGCTACCGGTCTGCAGATGGGAAAGCAAGCACAACCCAAAAAGACTGCAGAATCAGCATCGCCACCTGACTTCCCGCACTAGGAAAGGGCAACCAGCATTGCCTGGGACCTCCCTCCCACCTGGAACCGGTCCAGTGGGCAAGCACTGCTGCGCGTCAGCTGCACGCAAGAAGTCCAACACATGCCAGGCCCTCAAACGCGCATACAGACGTCTGCACAAACCAGCTCTGAGCTGTAACGGTAAAACTGGGTCAGCAGCTGCCCCTGGCACTTGGCTGGAACCACGACGGGCAACAGAGGCTCTGCATCATCTCTGCAGCTCGCCAGCGCCTGCCGGCGAGGCGTGAAACCCAGCATCGCTGCTGCGAGGCTCTGATCGATCCCTTCCTGCTGCGCAGGCCGCAGCGCATCCAAACGGGTATCTAAAACCTCCGCTTGCTGAGACTCACAGCTAAGGCAGAGTGAAATATACCCACCGTGTCCTCTCTGCAGTTCCTCCAGTATTTGCCTTAGGACTTCACATGACCCCAGGCACCTTTTTCCTCCCTCAGCCTGGTACGTTGCTCTTCGAGGACCTTAACAGAAAGTATTTGCTTCAATTCCACATGAATAAGTGACGGAAACCCAATGCTTAGCCTGTGAGGTCAGCAGAGACAGACTACTCATCCCTGCGACGCCGGCCGGGCTGTAGCACAGCATCCAGCCGAGGAGCTGGAAGAGCCCTCCTTACGAGCACATCTGTAACTGAACGGCCAGAGAAGCTTCCGTCACCTACTGCGATCTGCATGGGCAGAACTGCACGTCACTGAGCCCGACCCAGTCCCTCTCTGCTCTTCCCCGTGTCTGCGCAGTGGCCACGCAAGGAGCAACTTGCTTTTCACGTGGAAAGAAGATTAAAAGGCAAATGCTCCTTCCTCCCACTGACTTGCCCGTGGGATTGGTCTCAGGCTCCAGGACAGCAATAGGCCAAGAAGCTGGGAAGCCATTGACCTTCAGAGGATCTTAAGGAAAACTGCATGCAAATAGGTTCTTCCCACATTGTCAACATTTATTCCTTCAAGGAAAGGGACACTGAGAACTTACCTCCAGCATGCCCCAAGGGCTCCAAACCAACATCCAGCTGAGAAGCTGCATAACCATTGCCATCACCCTCGTCTAGAAGCAAGCACAGATGAGAAACGTTTCCATTGCCTGTTGGCATTCACTGCTGCCTTAGTGAACTGCAGGCACTGGAAGGGGGCCAGGCAACAACGTGGGGGCCAGGTGTAGGTCGAGCTTGCCAAAGCTGGAGAGGGGCCTGGTGACCTCTCGGCTGGCTCCTGGCAGCTCTCCACAATTCCCAGGCCACGTGCAACACCCCTCGAGGAGTAGATGGATCCCCCTCCCTCAGGGCTTTCTTACGGGGAGAGCTCTTGCACGCAGAGGAAACCCCCGCTGAAGCACTGGAGGAAAAAAGACATCATCCATGCTTCTCGGGGAGAAGAGCCCGCTGGCCTGTGCCCCACTTACCTGCTCCCCACGCTCGCCACGGAGCAGCCCAGGCAGCCCTGGCATGCAGGGCCACCAGGAGGATGAGGAGGAGGCGGTGGGCAGGGGCCATGGCCCCCCACGCTTGCACCATGCTGCTGCTGCTGCTGCTGCTGCCGCCGCCGCAGTTGGGGACAGGGGCCGAGAGGTTGGTTCATATGGCTGGCGCAGCACCGCGGGGCTCTGTGACCTCACAGCCCCGCTGTGACCTCATGGCCGGGCCGAGGCTGCATGGGTATGGCTTTTGGGGCGCTCGTGTAGAGCAGCTGGAGCACAGCTGGGGGAGCTGCCCTCCCACAGAGGGGAGCACGTCCCACCGGGCAGCTCTGTCCAAGGGCTGGGACACCATCCCACGCGGGGCTGAACCCACCGCTCTGCCCTGTTTTCCAGGCACTGTGACAGGGGCGGCGAGGAACTCACAGTCCCGCAGAGCAACAGCAATGCACAGCCAAGGGATTTTAGGGCTAGCAGGAAGCAGGCAGCTCAACCACCTGAGACCAAAGCTGTCCCTTGTTGCAGCTGCCTTGGTGTGACGGGTCCGCCCTCGGCCTGTTCGCGCACGAGGAGTTAGCACACAGTCAGCAACCCGAAAATCACAAGGGTCTGGCCAGGGGTGGGAAAGAGAAGCCCTTGGCTTTTGCATGGTTCTTCTGTTTGAGCGGGCTAAATAAATTGAAGGTGTACACCGGGATTTATTGCTTTTTGGAGAATTACGGATCTCCTCGGGTGCTGTTACCAGCAGCTCATGAAACTAAGGAGTGATTTTGAAGAACGTCTGTTTCATCACATCTGTATTCATGCCATTAGTGCAATTCCACAGCCAGCACGGGGGATCAGCGTGGGGTCTGAGGACACTCTCCCCACCCACCACCCTGACCAGTCTTCTAGGAGCAACAAAACCTGCTCAAAATGAACGCCGCTTTTATTCCTCATCCTCTCAATTTCCTGGGGTCCCTTGCCACCTCCATTCTTCGGGCCTCGCAGTAGGGCTGGAAGTGCCTCGTGGAGACAGAGCCACAGGCAGGGGAAAGTGCACGCTCCCCGGGAAGCACAGGGAGCCCAAGGGACCATTCCCTGCTCCAGCTGCTCCTCCTCCTTGATACAGCCCCTTTCCTCAGCACTTTTGAGCCCGCAGAGGATGTCGATATTCAAATCCTCACCTTCTGCGGAGCTAGGGCAGCCAAAGCAGGTACTGCCATCATAGTTTTGCTAGGGGAAATGGCGAGGGGTGGTAGAGATGGGAGGGGCAGAGAGGGGAGGGGCAGAGAGGGGGAGAATGGCCTCCAAGAGGTAATGTAAAGCCACTTCTCACACCCATTTCTCCCACACGCAAGCAGTATTTTACTGCAAGAGAGCCCTCCTGCAGCTCCCTCTCCCACACATTAAAAGCCCAGCCTGGGCTCCAACGTAGTCCCTGCCCTCCTCTGCCACAAGGGCCAGAGGCAGAACCCACAAAGCTTTTTGAGCCAGGCCATGTATCAGATAAGGTCTCCCCTGGAGATTTCCCGGGGGTACTCTTCCTGTACCTACAGGGGTACAGGCACATGGATCTCCTCTGAACACAAGTCAAGGTGAGCTGTCGGCAGGACTCCGAGTTTTATCTATCCAGTGTTTCCCCAGGGTATCATTCTCAGACTTTTGCTCCAGGATGTGCCCAATGAGAATCCTCCCCTCACCGAGAAGAGGGCGCTCTCAAGCACTGGCTTCGCGTTTTAGTCACATAAAGTGAAAATGCACAAGGATGTGTCAGGCTGCAGGGGGAGAGAGGGATGGCGAGGGGAAAGGCAAGCCAACGGTGTATCCACCCTAAAGCTTTTATGTGCACTAGGACCAAGTCCCAGGTCCTGATGCCTTGCAGGGCTCATCAATACCGCTAGCAGCCTTCTGGACATTGGACACACAAACCTCAGTGAGTCCGGAGACCTTCTGTACCCCCATAACCTTCCCAGCTCAGTGACCTGGCTTGACCAGCAAGCAGTCACAGGCAGGCAGGGCTAATCTTCTCTGAGAGACAACTACTCCAGGTGGCTTCCACTGCTGTCAGTCCCTTGGCACCAAAATGCAAGCAGACACCGTCTTCTGGGATCTTTAAAGAAAAGCCCGGCTTTGCAAAGCTATTAGGGACAAAGCACAGCTCTCCCTCAACAATTCAGCCATATCCTAACACATTCCTCCCCTAAGATCACTTCAGGTCTCTGAATAATTATCAGGTGATTGAACCTGCAACATAGAGGGGATGAAGGTACTTTAAAGCTGTTTCCTAAAATCAAGGCTCTGCTAGCAGTAGGTACCTAGAGAGCCCAAAGCTTAGTTACTAGAAACTAGAATTTGAGAGGTCTGGTCCAATCCATTCATCTTAAAATATGGGCGTTGGATCAGACACTACAACCTTTACAAGATACGCAAAGCCTGAACTCAAGTTCTCCCTCCCTCTTCTGCTGACACCACAAAACCAGTGATGCCAACACAGGATCTCCCGCCCAATATCCAAATTCAGTACTTCCACTCATTCCTAAACCTGGGAACTGCAGGGCGCCTGAGCTCTCTCAGGAGAAGAGGAAAGCATGCTTTGAGGACACAGAGCACATAGTCATCTCCTGCTACACGTTAAATGCGCAGTGGGACAACAGCACCACTAACACAGCACATAAATCAATCTCCCGATTTAGAATACACAAATCCACTCCAGAAAAGTTTAATGTGGGTTCCCGGGGCATCATATTCTGAAAAAGACACAGTACAAGAATAAAAGGCAAGCAGAGTTCCCAGTCTTTAGAACAACCCGAATGCTTCAAATACATCAAAGCTCCACCCACGACATGGCTGCACACCACAGCAGCTGCTGGAGGAAGCAGTACCAGCCTGAGGACCAGGAGGCTTCTCCACCTCCCAGAGATGGCCTCAAGTAAGCAGCACCCAAACCAGACAGCCTGGCCTTGCAGAGCCCTCAGGAACTGCTGAGACTCCCTGAAAGGGAAAGAAAAAGGGAGAACTCTGCACCAGTGAGCTGCCCAGCATCCCTGCTGGGAGGTGAACCCGGCAGGCTGATCCCACAGCGCTCAAGCTCTGCAAGAACACAGGTCCTGGGAGGAGCGGTGCCCTCCAGAAGACAGATCCCCACACCAGAACCACTTTGGCCACCCTGACTGTGTGGCAACACCTACTCCTGTGAGAAACCCTGGGGTCAGAGGGAAAAGCCTGTCAGGAGAGCAGGAAGGGATCTGAGACACAGCACATAATTAGCTGGGAGCAGGAGCAAGCAATGGATCTCAAGCAAAGAGGTCAGCCCAGTACAGCCCCAGTCCCAGGAATGCCTGTGGTACCTTCTGTCTCCTATTCAGTCTCTGGGTGAAGAATCTTAGGATAATTTAAGGCAGGGACCTCTGGTGGTCTCTAGATCACCCCTCAGCCCCCCCCCCAGTTCAAAGCAGGGCTAACTTCAAAGTCAGATCAGGCTGTTCAGGGCCTTGTCCAGACACGTATCAAATTTCTCCAAGGATGGAGATCTCAGGACTCCGCTCCAGCACATCCAGAATAAGCAGTGCATTGGCCATGAGCATACTGCTGGTGTACCTGGGCCACAGAACAACCTCCTCTGAGGAAAGAGATCAGTGCTTTCCCTCTACCTACCCATCCTGTGTGACAGCACCATCTCATTATTTGATATTGCCCCCGAGCAAAAGCACCATTATCTGTGGCTGCTCTGCTTCACTGTAAGCTCTGCAGGGTTGGCATGAAGCACTTCCTTCCCCTGGGGCTAAGCACCAGAAGCCGCCACAACTCCCAGACATGCAGCCCAACCTGACAGCAAAGTGCAGCCGGCTAGGTGAGCTCAGGGGAAGGCTGGAGGAGCTCTTATTCAAACAATGGAAAACACAGAGCTTTCTATGGAGAACGAAACCGTGAGCTTGGGGGAGGACCTATGTTGAAGAGCAACCAGCTGATGTCAGACCTGCCAGGCTCAAAAATATAAAGAACATTAAGTTACCCAGGTGGCCAGGAAACACTGCAGACATCACATTGCCATCATGAAAAAGATAGCTTCTAGTTGGAGAGTAACATACTGAGACGTTTAAAGACTGCTGGGAAGCAAGACCTTTACTGACACCAACTCCAAAGACTCCCCAACAAACACTAAATATGGGCAGTGACTCTGCAGTTCTAGATGCCCATTGAAAAACTGAGATAAATAGAGGAGCGGCAGGAAGGGAAGAGAGGTTTCCTTCTCCTTGCCACTTGCCTCCCTAGAGAGGAGGATAAGCACCTCTTGCTAGGTGCCAGCAAAGGGCACTCCCCTGTGGCATGTGCACGACAGGTGAGCCTGCTGCCCCCACCCAGCCCTGACAGCATGCACACACATGCAGGTCGAGGCACCTCCAAACCACTGGGATCAACAGATTTCCCACCGTGACCCCAGCAGGAGCACAAAGCACCTCAAGGGTCAAGCCACACTGGTCAGGTGCTTCCCAAGCTGACAGCAGCCAGGCCTGCAGCCTCTGGAGCACATCCCCTCCCATCGCAGCCCACATGTGTGGGGAGGAAGGTGGGCCTGAACCCCGTTGGCCAGGCGGGTGGAAGGGCAGGCTCTGGACATCCAAGACGGTGGCGGGGAGCCGGGCATCCCGCGGCCCGGCCCCAGGCAGGCAGGCAGAGAGCAGGCAGGGCAGGAGCACAGCGGTTTATTGGCAACACAAGCAGAGGCGGCGGTGGCAGCGGCGGCAGGCCCCGAGCAGGGCGGTGGTGCTCCGGCGGGGCGGGGGCCCGGGGCCGCCGGAGCTACGCAGCGTCTCGCCCTTGGTGACCTGCGGGGAGGCGGCAGTGAGAGACCGCGGGCGCCCGCCCCGGCCCGCCCCGGCCCGGCCCGCCCCCGCCCTGGCGCCCTCACCGAAGGAGTTGAGGAAGTCCGCGATCTTCTTGATGGAGCTGGTGATCACCTCGATGTACTCGCGGTTGGCCCAGTCCTGGTGAATCTCCCGCTGCACCGGATCCTCCTGCACCGACATGGCCGCCCCCGCCGCCGCCACCCCGGCGCGCGCCGCGCCGCGGGGCCACGCAGCCCCGCCCACCCCCGCCTCCCGCGCCTGCGCGTCGCCGCCCGGAGCTGCCGCCGCCGTCCGGTGCCTCAGGGCTCCCTGGGAGCGGGGCCGGGCCCGTCCGCCCCGTCCTCGTCGCCGCGAGCCCCGCCGCCCAGGCAGCGCTGCCTGTGAAGGCGTTCGTTACCTCAGCAGGGCTTTCCGCGGAGCCCTCCTCATCCGAGCCCCGCTCTTCAGAGTCTTGAGACAAAATTTCTTCTCCCTAAATTGAATGCAAAAGACCTGCACTGAGTGTGTGCGAAGCAGCCAAAGCGTGCTGGGATGGGAGGGAAGAAAGTGGCATTTCATTACCATCTTAACCAGTTTTGAGTAAAAAGCAGGTTTTGTTTCAACTGTTCAACTACAGTGAAAGATGAAGAAAACGGCCAGAATTGGCTTCTGTTAAAGCCACACACAAGGGAGTGCATGAAGAGGGGTTCAGGTGACCTTTACCTCTTCCCTTCTCTGTAGTTCTCGCCTCCGAGCAGAGGAAGGATCCCCCTTACCCGTTCATTACAAACAATACAAACTGACCGTGTCAGTGTGACGGCCTCGCTGCAAGGAAGCCCCCAGAGATGCAGGCCCTTAATCCTGAAATAAAACACTCCTTTCCCCTGCACTAGACGTGACCATCACATTGAATTTGGCCTTTTAGCTCTACCCGCGCACAAGGGCAGAGTTACAGCTGTCTGAGCATTGTCCTTTCCCAGGTTTTAATTGCCCCTGGCAGGACAGTGATTCTCACCTGAAGATCCCGATTTTTAAGGATGCCCACCCAGAACGCCTCCTGGCAGTGGTTGAAGGCCAGCATTGCCTTCACTCGGTACACAAACTGCTCCAGTGACTTCTTCAACAAAGGCACGTGGTTGGTCAGTCCAATGTCTTGGCGAATCTAAATACAAAACAGTATAAAACATGACTATGATTGATTCTTGCCTAAGCATTCTGGCCATTTAAAAAGCCATTGGTTATACAGGTGGGAGGGATGGGACATGATCCCCACAAAGCTTGCCCAGATTATGTCATTTCTTGGCCAAATTCTTTTACAGTTACAAAATAAAACTCAGATAAGCATTTTGGCTAAGGCAGCAACATGGTCCCTTGCAACAATCCAAACAGCCATATCCACTCTGGGAAAAAATAGAAGGGGCCTCAGCTTCTCTCATGAACCATAGAGAGGGGCGAGGCACTCCCCTACATATATCAGATGAATTCTGCTGACCCTTGGGAAATTATTTTGAGAATCTGCTTTTCCTGTGGTCCGTAATCTCAGCAACAGACTGGTGTTACTTGCTCCGTTCTCCAAGAACAACGCACAGCTCTTCACACACAGATCTCGCGCTGCTGCCATCTTGCTCACGGCAGCCACAGCTTGCTTGCACAGGAATGTCTGGAAGTGGCACTGCTGCTGGTGGTGTGCGCAACTGATAACGTTTGGGTCAGTCTGACTCGCATACAAGCTATTGCTGGTGAAATAGCAGAGTTATCTACGGAGGTCAGCAATGGGCAATCACACCATTCCAGCCCAAAGCAAAAAGCAGTGCGACAAGTGGCCAGACTCCAAAACTACCTGCCTAGGAAGGGACATAGCTGCTTGCTGATAGCCACAAGCTGCAAACTAATGCTGCAGGGAGTTTCATGTCAGGAAACTGCTGAATTCCCAAGCACAGAGAAGAAAGAATGAGAAAGGTGTTGAATAAGCCACTGCAGTGACAATCTTTTCCTGCTCAGTGTCTGATGCAATTCCTTTACACTAGCTACATGGAAGGTGTGTGCACTATAAGCTCCAAAGCCACCTTGTCCAGACCAAAGAAGCACTGGCTTTTGGAGAACTAGGACAGGAGGGAACAGATGGAGTTGCTATAAGCAAACATGAGCTGAGGAAGGGCAGCTATGCCAGGTATTGTGTGAGGTTTAGCTCCGGGTGGGCATCTCTTCTGGCTAGGCTGGGATCTGCAGTACAGAATAGTCATTGCTAAACCAGAAAACCTGCCAAGAGCCATGAACAATTATTTTGTGCATACGTATTTTCCTCTTTCATGAGAACACTTTGAAAGTTTCTTGCATTAAGATGCTCTCATTAGCTATACTCTGAAATCAGATCAGCTTCATTTCTTGGAAGAATTCAACATGCCAGGGAAGAGGGACACTGCTTTGCTTTGTGTTCTGCCAACAGGAAATGGGTAACCAAGCACCAACAGCAATCTGTTCTCTAGCCTGTGTAACATGCAGGACCTAGCAATCATCAGCACTAATCAGAACCAAACCAGGGAAAACCTCGCTAACAACACAATCAACAATCACAGTGCTCCCTGGATCTTGGAACCTGACCAACTGCCTGCAGGCAGTTTGGAGACTCAAAGTACCATGGCATTTGCAAAAATCCGTCCCCAGAAACTGTCCTTATGTCCAGCATTAGGTATGTGAACAGAAGAGAGGCTCGGTGTGAAAGAGTAAATGACAAATACTTTGGAAATTATAGGTGAAGCTGATTGCTGTTGTCTGCTGTGTGATGCTCTTTGAAGACACTCATATTGAGGGAGAGCATCAAACCTTACATAACACTGCATGGGACATAAGTGAGCATCTACCAGTTTTGTAGGAAAGTGACATCAAGACTAGTTTAAGAACTGTTGGTGTCAACTCTTCTTCAATGGAGCATTCATTGCGTACATTTCTTTGCCTAGATACAGCTGCTGCCTTCTCATTCTTGCAAAAATGATTTGGCACAGAGACCTAATCAGATTGCAACAGATACAAAAGCAGTGGTAAAACACAGGTGATCACTAATTGCGGTTATATGCTAACAGGAGCCATAGGACACAGCACTTAAAAATACTATTCAAATGCTAAGACAAACAAGATACCGCAAGCTGCAATGATGTTATCCTGTTTACAAGGTGAATTGTGACAATAAAGCAGGCATGAGGATTTCACTTTCAAACAAGAGAAGGACTTCTTAGAATCTCCAGGTTTGGTGCGGGCTTCCAACTATCCCTTATGCTGATATCTGCAATGGCATGCTCTGATCTCCAGCCAGACTTTCATGCTCCTGATGCCAGCTCTGGACTAAATCAGTAGCAAATCTAGCTTGGGGAGCCATGCTAATAGCTGGCTTTCTCCCTTCAACTACTTTGGCAAGGCTCCCTCCTCAGAGAAGTGTTCTTGAACCTCTTAGGAGTTTAACAGGAACAAAGCAGCGCACAAAGTTCTTTCTAACTGCCTTCTCCCATGTGATTCTCTCTTGCAACAAGCACTGGGTCTCCACACTGTAAGCAGGGTGCTAATCGTCTCCTTCCTTCCTGCCTCAGGTCTCCTACAGAGAGATCGGCAGACTGGTTGTGTGTTACCATCTTCCTCTTCTCCCTGTGCCCTCTCCCCTAGTATCAACATAATGCCAAAAAGGCACCTCAAGAGGACTTTGAGTAAGGTTTTCCCCTTGTCTGCTTCCTGCTGATTCTTCTGCCTTGCAAGGCTGTTGATCTTTTCCAAAGCTTCTCTCCCGTATTATCAATCTGGCTGTCGTGGTTTAACCCTGGCTGGACACCAGGGGCCCACCAAAGCTGCTCTACCACTCCCCTCTAACCAGACAGAGGAGAGAAAAAGTAAATCAAAAGGGCTCATGGGTCGAGATAAAGACAGGGAGAGATCATTTTATCAGTTACCATCATGGGCAAAACAGACTCCACTTGAAAGAAATAATTAATTTATTATCAATCAATCAAAATCAGAGAAGGAGAGGAGAAAAACTGCTAGATCTTAAAAACCTTTCCCCCCACCCCTCCCTTCTTTCTGGTCACAACTTCACTCCCAGCTTCTCTACACACTCCCCCCCAGCGGCACAGGGGGATGGGAATGGGGGTTGGGGTCAGTTCATCACACATCGTCTCTGCCGCTTCTTCTTCCCTAGGGAGAGGACTCTTCCCCTGCTCATGCGTGGGGTCCCTCTCACGGGAGACTGTCCTCCACGAACTTCTCCAACGCGAGTCCTTCCCACGGGCTACAGTTCTCCATGAACTGCTCCAGCATGGGTCCATAATTCCAGGGGGTGCAGTCCCTCAGGAGCAGACTGCTCCAGCGTTGGGTCCCCTGCGAGGTCACAAGTTCTGCTGGCAAACCTGCTTCAGCATGGGCTCCTCCCCCCACGGGTCCGCAATGGCTTGCCAGGAACCTGATCTGGCGCAGGCTTCCCACGGGATCACAGCCTCCTGGGGCCGGCCCCCCAGCCCGGGGAATCTGCCGGCGCCTGGAGCACCTCCTCCCCCTCCTTCTTCACTGACCTTGGTGTCTGCAGGGCTGTTTTCTCTTGCATCCTCTCACTTCTCTTCTCTCTCCAGCTACTGAGCCGCAGACGGTTTTTTTTCCCCTTCTTAAATAAGTTATCACAGAGGCGCTTCCACTGTTGCTGATTGGCTTGGCCTTGGCCAGCAGCAGACACAGGGAATACTTCTAGCAGCTTCTCACAGAAGCCACCCCTGTAGCCCCCCCACTACCAAGACCTTGCCACAGAAAACCAATACACTGGCATCTATACTTTATGCAGAATCTCTAAGGTCTTAGCTCGTGTCCACAGAAACACCCTCTCACAGATGCCAACAACCAAAGATGCCAAGAACCTCTATCCTAAAAAAGTGGGCTAACCTGATCTGACATCCAAACCAGCCACTTCCAGATCAAATACTTGAACTTTTGGGCCATTAACCAAGGCTGTTTCTCCTCCTCTCAGAGTTTTTGCTTGTACAGACACTGCTGGAAGCCTGCAAGTAGAACCTGCCTATGCCCTGGAAAAGCAGTGGAGGGGAAATAAAATGTTCTTAGGACAGGAATTTGTGCTGCAATTAGAAGATATCTTACCTTGGAATGGCCACACATGTGATGAAGTTGCCTGGTACTCAGCTGCAAGGTCTTCAGCAAACTCTGCACATCATCCTGCAGTAAATAAGTAGACCAGCAAATCATTTGCAAAGGATTTTTCCAGAAGGGAAACAAGAATAATGAAACAGTATTAGTCCTAGCAACCCTTTCAATGGATTATGGGACCGAGATATGATGCACATATGCAGGAAACATCAGATGGACAGGATTAAGCCATAGGAGACTTGCACTGTGCATCTAAGTCAAGTATCCAGTAGTAAAAGTACAACCACATGCCATAAGGGTAAGCATTTCAAACTGAAACTGATTTTGAATCAGAGTTTGGAATGAATGCATATCAGTGAAAGTGGGGCAATTAAAATCAGGACCACCTTGTCACATCTTGCCTTGAGCACAGCCTTCTGAAACAGGGCAACCGGAGGAAAAGTATAAAACATACTGCTAGGTCGTGGTATTTGAAATGCATCCAACACAAACTCTGGATATCAGTCCTCTCTGTTGAGCAGATTACGCAGCACTTTCTATTGTCCAGTGGCAATGCTAGATATCTGTTTGATAACCTCATTCCCTCAAACATCCACAAGAACAGATCTTACATTTGCAATAGAAAGGAGTTATCTATTAGAGAGACAAGTTGTGAAGACTAAGCCAAAGAGTGAGTCTCACTGGCAAAGCAGGGGGCATAAGCGAACTGTTCTTGCTTGTCTTATAGTGCAGAAAGGTTGGCCTGTCCATCTGCACTCATGCATGTTGTCCTGCTCAAAGCTCCAAGAATTATTGCAAAGACACCAATGTCACTGTCTGTCTGGACTGCGAGCCCTCACCAACCTGACTGCCCACGAGAGCTTCCTACTCTGTGAGTGACACCTTTGTGGTAATAACTTTTGAAGGAGACAGAGATTGAAAGGGCTTCCTTTGCTAACAGCGAAGCTGTCCAAGCAGAAGTGATGGCAAATTGGGAAACTGTGATCTGTTTGCTGAGAGAGCGCTGGACAGGCAAGTAAATGAGGCAGAGCACAGCTGGAGACATTAGATATGTTTGTTGTGAAGTGTCACAAGCATCATGCTGACACGCGAGCAGAGGCAGGAATCTCCTAGCGAGCTCAGTCATGCTTCCCAGCCGGTTCCAGACAGTTCTGTCTCCAAAAGGCTTACCCTGTGCTTTTTAAAGCTGTAGTCCAGGAGAGGCATGGCAAGCTTCAGAAATGCTTCTACAAAGAGACGACCATACTATAAAAGAATGAGAAATATATCAGAAGGCAAATTTAAATTCCTTTTCAAAGAATCATCACAAAGTCAGACAAGATAATGATGCATTCTTTTGAGCTGCCCCAGAGACTGTTCTCATTTAGTAAAAGACTATTTTCTTGCGAGGACTATATTGGAATGTGCAGGATCAGTAAAGGGTCCCACTTTAATCACTGCAAAGAGAGGCTACAAGGACAAGGTCTCATCACTGTATACACCCCTGGTTTCATTCACTGGCAAACTGGGAATAAAACTGAACTAAACACAAAATATTAGAATCACTGTACATATATATGCATGCTAGCCAGAAAAGGGAGAGTTGCAGGGGGACCCACAATCTTTCTGGGCACCAAGGGAGACCTGTCTGCTGTGACATCTCCTCTCATTTGCAGCACCATGGGGAAAGGAGAGAAGGGAAAGGGTCTAACATCAGTAGAGCTGGTTGCAGTAAGTTTGTTGTGGTCAAGCCATACGATGAGGATTAGTGGGAGACAGTTAGAGGCATAAGAAACAGTATCTGCTTCTTCCAGAGAATTCAGTAACGACTCTGCTCCACTAGAGGCAGTGATTCAAGAAAGCTGGTACTTAAACTGCTCTCTTCAGTTATTTTGAATTCTTGCTTACCTTCAGGCAGATGCTGAGTACAGGCCTGCTGTCAAATACCTACTTGGGCAAGAGGGAAAAGAGAGAGCCAGATCAGTCCGGGACCCAAGAGACCCAAGTCCAGCTGATGGGCAAGTAACCACATAATGGATGAAGCAAAACTGAGATGTGCAAAAGAATGTATTTTGAAGGAAATAATGAAGCTAACGGTGCCAGCTGGCAAGACACCAGGTGTCACTGCACAGGTCACACACAGCTGAGGTCCAAGAGCAAACAAAGAAATGGAACAGATGGTCTCAGCTCTCTTGAAGGCTTTCTTCTGGTATACATTTGTGTATATCTTTTTGCCAGTGACCAATTTGTCACTAATGAATAAACATTTTAACTGCCATAACACATAGATGTGAGTGAGAGCCATGAAGGTACCCTGGTGCTGCTATGGATTGAAAAACAGAACCAGGTCCAGCTCTACCCTTCATGCTCTCAAAAGGCATCTGGAGCACAGGTAGGGTTCCAGTGGATGCTGCTGTGTAGAGGAATCCAGCTCAATCCACCAGAGCTCATAAGCTGAGCTGGAAAAAGCTGGACTTGCCAATCATCACTTTGGATATGATAAAAGCAAACAGTAATGATCAACCTAAGCAAGCAGAAAAGTGCAGCTGTACCTATCGCCTTCTGCCCAAAACATCATCACACACAGTGACACTGAATGTACAACTCCAGAACTGATGGAGGGGAATACTTCATCCAGTGGGGCTGGCCTCTAGAGTTCATCACCACAGGAAGACATGAATCGTCAGCAGGATTCAAAGGAAGATTGTATGGTACCAGAAGAGCAAGTGAGGCTGAGGGCTATCAGATAAGCACTGAATGCAGGCTACAGACAGGAATCCAAGCCTCCTGTTCAGAGTATTAGCCTGCCTTCAGCTGAGTACACCAGGAGAATGTTTCCTTCTGTCAGATGTCATTCCAGATCTACCTGAAGGGTAGATCTGCCATCTGCCCCCTCTTCCACAGCTGGCAGTGGACTCTGTCAGACACAAAATGCTGTACTAGGGAATTGGGGTGTTTGTCCTGTCCTTTTTCTGCAATTTCTTACATCATCCTGTCTTTGTGCAGACTGTATTTGTGTGAGAACTATGGTAGTAAGATGTGCAGGCTCTAAGAATTAAGTAGTACTGAAGTGAAAGCTAAATGGAAGCCCTTGCACACAGATTATGTCTGGCTTTATTTACCACTTGACCACTAGTCAGCCACACTTCACATATTTCCCTTGTAGTCATGAACCTGGGTACACTGGGCTTTGCTGGGAACCTGAGGGGAAAGCCAGAAGAACAACCGGAACCTCACCTTGACCAAGTTAATGAGGATATGGAAATTCCGCACAGCAATGTTCCACCGCAGCAGCTTCTCCAGCTGCACCTGCATGGGGGATGCAAGGGGACAATAACCCAAGGTGGTGTATTTCCTCTCACCTTGCTGGATGCTCTCTTAGCATTTGCTGTACCCAAAGCATTGTTGTTGTTGTTTGAGGAACAAAGCTTCACCACAGGCAGATTTGTCACAGCAAATCCACCTAATGGCAATTCCAGTCTGATCAGTGCCCACATGATTTAAAATGCTGAGAGTTAACACACTTCCTTGCTCTCAGAGCAGCTCTTGGTTGCAAAATAATTTTGTGCTCCCACCCAGGCATGCAGACCAACTGCACAGCTTAGTATTTTGCTGATGACTACCTGTTTTCTCATCCAGCTTCTGCTGGATGTACTGGATTTTTGACATGGTACAAACCAGAAAAAAAAAAATTATGCTACTTATATGTTACCCTGTACGTCAGTTTTGGCTGATAAATGAAACTGCCTGACTGCACTTCCTAGACAAAGTTCAGAAGTAGATTCCTTTCCAATGTATACACCTTTATTGTACTGTACAGTTTAACTTATGTCTTTTTCCCCCCTCAAAGTCCAGTGCATTTTATTTTCATACCTCACTTGAGTCTAATGGTTTCCCAGCTGGGATGCTCTTCACTGAACTCTCTAGCTGAGCCATCATTACTCTGAAGAAAACTGGGAATGTCTGCCTGTGGAGAAAGTGAGAGCAAAACTAAAAGACAGCTCTGAACGTCTAGATAGGCTTCCTGTCCCCAGAACAATGTGGAAAACTTGGAGGTTACCCAGCTGAGCATCTGTCTCAATACGAAATCACAGGAGATTGGCCCTAGGACTTCGAAGTATATGTAGCCCAGCCCCATCACCCAGACAGAAGGAGAATCCTGGGAAGTCACTACCAGTTCCCCAGTATGAACCACATATAGACACCACCCACTGCCTTTTAGCTCAGGGGGTGCATGGTGAAAGGTTTGCAGCTCTCAGCATAAGATGATTTTGGTAGTTCCAAAGTGCAGGAACTTTGGCCATCCCTGCATAAACCGTGCTTCCAAATTCCTATGCTGGGAGCAGAAACACCCTGAGTGTGGTTTTGCACACTGCATAACAGCCCGGGATTGCTTACCTACAGCCACCCCAGGCCTCTGAGGCTGACTTTTGGAGTGCTGTATACCACCACAGTAGCACAGAAAGAGGCAACATACCCGACGACAGACAGCAGTTCATTCTCCAATTAAAATGGCTCACAAATAATAAACTCAACATTGTGTTAAAGGACAAGGACATTCCACCTTGACATAAAGCTAACCACACACTGACCTGTTGCATACTGCCAAAAGAATGTTTACAAATGCCCAGAGTGGGCCACAGCAGTACTAACATGCTACCATAATAGACCACAAAATAAGAAAATTAAATATTAAAGAGCAGAAATTGCTACTGTGCATCTCATGAAATTCAAAATTTCTACTGATATAGTTACCTGCTTAGTGTGGGATACGTAGAAGAACATCCATCTTTGGCAGAGTTAATCAGTTCAGGAACACCAACGCTGGAGATTTCCTCTATGGCTTTCAGGATGTTATCTGCATGCTCCAGGTAGACACTAAATCCAAAACCGCCTTAGTTCATCAGTAAATATCCTGTGAATTGTGATTGTATTTCACCTAATACTCAGTCCTGCTCTCCTTGACTTTAGTGACAGCTGATTTGCTTTCAGTTTAGTGAAAATAATACCAGACACTTTGGTCCAGATCCACACTTATATGTGTATGTATGCATGCATGCATGTATAGATGTGTTGGGGTATACTGACAAGCTATAGTCTAGCAAGCACGAGGTCCAAACACACTTCTATGGCCAATGGCAAACAGAATTCTCCCTATCACTCGCTGTTGTTCAATGCTGTAGAAACAGTGCTTTAGGCCAAACTGTGTAAGTATGAGGTTTATGACTGAGAGTGGTCATTCCTCTGCAGCAACAGTAATTATTAGAAAGAGAGTGCCTCAGCATGCTTGAGACAATGGCTTGAGCCTTACCAGAGCAGAGTATGCAGCGCGCTGTTGAACTGGTTGCCCTTCTCTCGGTCTCCACTGGGCTTCACCCATGGCTGGCAGAGGAACTGCTTTGCTAGTGAAGCTGTAAAAGATAAGGGATAACTTACTGAAGGAAGAATCCAAGACAATTTCCTTCTCCCATATAAAGGCAGTGTGTCCAAATGGCTTTCTGAAAGATCACAATATCGCTACCCCTCAATATGCCTGAACCTCAGTAAGTCAGAATGCATTCCCCCTAAAAAGCAGTAAGGCCACAAAGACATACATGATGATAACAAAACACAGGCACACCCAGTGTGTTCCTGGTCTGAAATTCCTGTTCACATCAGAACCGTGATCCACCTCTGGCCATTTCTCCCTGACAAATTTATGCTAAGCCTTATTTGTTTGGTAGCTCCTGCAGTGTGCCAACTGTTTGGTTTTAATTAGGCAATATGCAACCCTTAGGGCAGCCATTTCTAGAAATGGAATTCCAACAACAAGTGACTTGACTTTTTGGCCGCAGTGCTATAATAATAAATGTGAACAGGGAATTTTAAAGTTTACAGATTTCTTAAATCAAAACTGCTAAGAAACCTGCTTGTCTCTTGCAGGAATGTTTAAAACCAGGAAATCTTTAGTTAAAATTGGTTATTCCTTGTCACACTTAGCAGGCAGTTCTCCCAATGTGGGACTGTTTAAAATAGTAAGTAAAATAGTCTAAAAGTAAGAACTTACAATTCTGAGTGGCTATGGGGATCTGAGAAGGACAAATTCTAGAGGTGTCTCGGTATGACAAAGTATGGCTGAGAGAGGTGATTGTCTGGAGTCTTTATTTCAGTGTGTGACAAAATGGAGACCAACTAGTTTTCTTGTATGTTCCCTGCAAGCACATCTATGCCTTATCTGCTTGAATGCGGTTCCTCTTACAGAATGGGTCCTAATACATGAGAAGAGCTCTCTTAATTGAAAGCATTTGTTGCATGGGGTTAAGATCATTAGGTTTTCCTCTCTCTGTCCTGAAGTAACAGCTGTATTTGCAGTTCATTTCCATAATTTTTGGAAATGAGCTGTCACAGACATTTGTACTTACATTAGGAAGCCACATGATCACCTCCATAATCAGTGATTAAGCTGGTACCAAAATTGAACAGCAGGCTTATTCTTAGGCCTCTGAAAAGCTGTGAGGCTCTGATTCTTAAAAACACCAGCTAAGAGAGCTGCATGTGACTGAGGCACAGCAAAACAAATACCAAGGAGGTTCCATTATATTTACTGCTATTCCTTTTATTAACAGCTAGGACTGTTCACCCAATGAGATTACTAGGATACCAAAGGGAAATCTCTCCCTCAAAAGATACACTCCAGAGATAGAACCCAAGATTTACAGGCAAAGGACAGCACGAGAACTAATCTGAGATTAGAGGTTCTTCACACATTACCCATTTTCTCTTTCTTCCAGCCAGCCATTGGTTTCTCAGCGATGGCAATCAGGAGCTGAGTGAGGATGAAAGCACACTGGAAGCTGGGAACACTCTGCTGGAAATTCAGTAGGTAGTGAAAACTCTCACTGGGAATGACAAGAAAGGGAAAAAGTAAAACCAGTGTAGATCGGGTAATCCCCCAGAAGCACATAAATAAAAAAGAGGTATTAGATTATCTCAGATCCAAGGTGTCCTTAGCCCAGTACTTTTTCTCTGGCAGTGCCCTTCTGAAGAAGGTATAGTCAACCGCTAGTAAATAAAAATTCAGACACTGAGAAACTCCTCTCAAGCCCCAGCCACCTTAAGTCTAGCAACATCTTTATATACCGCTTCGGCCTAGTGTTCATGTAGGCATTTTAACTATCCAGAACATACTCATTCCTTCTGTGAATCCTACTAATCTCTTCATCTCAAATGAATGAGATCCTAATGCATATTTTATAATCCAGGAGCTCCTTTTCATAAGGTTTGACTGCACTGCCATTCAATTAAATACAAAGCACTGTTTGAAGCTAGTGGGGTCGCTATGAGAGCTCCCAAACACACATTTGCCCATAATGCCCAGACAAAAGAAGAAAAACTGCTTGAAATTCATCCGTTTCAGAGCTTGGGAAATACTGATTCTACCTTATCAGCTCCTCAAGAGGAAGAAACTCTGTCTCTCCTGGCTTTAGCCTGTCTGCAAGCACCTGGAGAGCTGACCTTAGCAAGTCAGTATTTTCATGCTGAGAAAAACCATTCCTGAGGAGAAAAAAAAAAAATCCAGTTCATCATTAGACTAGACGGAAGAGAGGTATCACATGCAAAAGTAAATCTGGGCATATTTTTGCAAAATGAAAAATAAAGAAGCTGGATATGCAAGAGCCCTCCAATATGAAAGTTATAAGGGGACACACAAAACTGAAAGGGAATGGAAAATCTTGTGCACACACAATATTAACTTTTCAGTTAGCTTGCAGACCTGGCTTGGTGGGGACAGGTCATTTCACCTAAGTGGAGGCCCATATATACTGAAATAATGCTATGCAGACCTGAAAAAAAGAGGCTGTGTAATGACACTTGCTGTGCCAGTGCACTGATAGTGGCTGGTCACCTCCTGAACAACAGGTAGGAGCCCAACAGTTTTCCTCCCTGCCGAGATCTTCATTAATTCTTTGAACTACTGGTGTCTGTGAAATCATTCCATGAGGATATGCATTCTGGAAATGCTCGATTCTGTGAAATGCATCCACATTCTAGATCTATAGACTGAACACATGTATTTGATAATGGTAATGCTCAAGCTCACCTTTAACAAGTTAATTAACAATCAGTAATGTAAGAGGGCTTGACTAAATGCATGTAAAAGGAGATGTAGTTTGGTTGTTGGACTGGGCAGCTCACCCCAATATATATTTGCCTGACCCACAGCAAAACAGAATTATGTTACTCTCTATCCAAACTGAACAGCAAAACTGATCTTGAGCTGCCTGCCGTTACAAAGTGGACGAGGTTCTTTGGTTTACAAGATAGGTAGGCACAGGAACAACCAACATTCATACTGGCTAATGAGAAAATGACAAATCCAGGAATAGTCAGGAGTGGATTAGGGTCACTGAGGCTCCAGTAGTGGTCAGCGGGAGAGGCAGACCTCAGACCTCATACACTTTTTACACAGTTTTTGAAGTACAACAAAGGTAAAACACTTTCTGCACACAGATCTAAATTAGGGCTCACAGAAAATTCGATGATGCTATCCTGGATTATATTAGCAGATGCAGAGGTCAAATCCAGGCTGCACAAGCACTGTTGAGTTTGACATTTATGAATACAGTTTGAATGTATCAGCAGCACGGGCTTTTTGTCAATGAAGTACACATTCATCCTTTCCCATTGGTAAAATAAATTCTTTCATTGCTCAGGATTCAGGCAGTGACAATTTAGCAAAGGATGAGGGGACTTACTGGGTAAAAAATTCCAATATCCCTAGGCAGAATGGGAGCTGCACAACTAGGTGTGCCAGAACACAACTTATGCTGGTCTTGATCCAAAAGCACATTGAATTCTATACAGTTCAGTGCTTCATCACCTACAGTTTTAGTTCAGCTCAGGATCAGGCAATGAAGTTTGACATAACCATAAAGTGCTTAAAAGTCTCCAACCACTGCAGTGTGTTGTTCTGCATGGCTGACAGGCCATTTGCTGGGTACAAACACTTTAAAGAAAAGGAACAAGAAGAGGAAGCAACAAGTGGACTTTGCTCATTTAGGTGACTACGTAATTTTTGTTTAAACTCACCAAGCAAATAGGGAGCGAAAAGTTACTAACAGATGTTGGTAACAAGAATACATCAGCTGGTGCTCCTGGATGTTCACACCTGGTTCATCTCCCATGCCCTGATTTTGTATAACTGCCTTTAATACAGAACAAATAATTCATTAAACACTATTCCAAGGAAAGATAATGGTACAAGAACCCATTTCCTTAAATTCCATATTAAAAAAAACCAAAAAAAACAAAACAAGTCTCTTTTTCCCACAAAAAAACCTAAAAATACCTTTAGAAGTGACAAAACTTGACATTTTTTTGAGTCAAAATTGCTGCCTACTGACCTGGAAGTAGTTGTGCATGTTCTCCATGTGATTACACAGTGGCTTTAGTAGCTTGACTACACACGTAGCAACTTCCTTGGGGGATCTCTGACACAGGTGGGAAAAGCCAATATCCTTGTAGCCTCTTTCCTGCAGCAAACCCTAAAGATTAAAGTCACTTTATCAGCCTTACTTGAGAATAACTTTGCATCAAGCACTACTTCAGACTGCTTCTGAGCAGTGCGATTCCTGATGTCATACACTCTGTCAGGAAGGGTCACAGAGTAAGAAAGTTGGCTTCTGCTGAACAACCAGCACCAACTCAGACAAGGGATAACATTCGATGAAAAGAATAAAACTGATGTGACACGTAGCTCTTCTATAGAATCACAGAATCATTTAGGTTGGAAAAGACTTTTAAGATCACAGAGTCCAAGGTTTTACTCAAACACTATGAGAAGGCAGTCTCTGCACGTGGGAATTAAGATAGGTAGAAAGACAAGGAGAAAGAACACTGAATATGGGGGAGTCCATCAGGTTGTAGTTAATTTCTCATAGTTTAATGCAGCGGGCCACACATGTTTACTTTTCCTCCTGAAGGCATCAGCCAGGAATGCAAGGAGTCACCGCACTCAGGGTATTCTTCTAGAGACTGCAGAAGAAGCAGAAACATGGAAGCGGCAGCTTCTGCTGGATGTGGCGGCTATCTGGCCTGCCTAAGCTGAGCTGCTTCTTGAACAGCAGAGCCAGTCTCCCCAGGGAGGGCTAGGAAAAGGGTCACTTGAGCTTTGAGGCTACAAGGCTTTCCTTCAGTTATATACCATTTCCTGACATATGCAGAGAACCAGAAGTCTCTTTTGACAGAGCAAGTGCTGCTCTGACACACAGTTGGGCGTCAGACTTCCATTTCACTGTTAGGTGAAAATAATTCTGAAAAAACATTTCTCTTGGGAAAGGCCTGGAGGCCACCGATGTGCTCTGCTTTGGCCCATGTCTAGACTCATTGGCTGCTGCTGTACTTGCCTTTGGAAAGGGCACTCTCCTTGTGGATCCTGGGGTCAGCACATGTTCCAGCTTCCAGCACAGGTCGTCCAGAAGGAAGCAAAGTTCAGCAGGCCCCAGCTGCACAACTTCACGAGCCTGCAATTACAAGAACAGTCAATCCCAGGACCCAGACTGGGTCTTTTTTTTTAGTGTCCTGAAGCTCAAGTTCACCCCCTCCATTCTCAGTTATGACTCCGGGCTTAGTTAACCTCAGCTAGGGACCTTTTTAGTAGATGCTAGGGTTTTATGTCTCCCCCATTGCTGGTATGGGGCATTGGTTCTGGTTACTCAAAGCATGAAGTAAACCTGGTGCTCTGAATACAGCTGAGACAGTGTCAGTAACACTTAACTACTGCGAGAGAACTGATTTATATACATTGACACTGAAAATAAGCTTCTAAGGTTAAAAAGAGGTTAAAGCCCAGAGTCACAAAATTCACCAGTTGAGTAATAGTCAAGAAATAATTGAAATAACACCACATAGCCCAAGAGACTTGTCAAACAGTCTTCAAGCTGGCCTGCGACCTGCACGCACAAAGACAGCTGTCCTTGGAGCAGGCCAGGCTGCACTCCAGCCTGCCGTGGCCTTTTCACATTTTATGAATCTTACTGTAGCCTAACAAAATTAGACTCCAGATGGACTCAGCCTGCCTACAGGGGAGGTAACAAAATTAAGTGCTTCTGCTTTACACATCCATAGCAATGCAGTTTTATATAAGCTCCCAGATGATAAACAGGACCCTGCCTGCTGAGGGCACATCCACAACACCAGTCCCACATTTGTGCTGAGTTTCGGATCTGCTGATGCATTGAGACACTTGCCTTTTTGCAACATGGGCTTTACTTAAATGTCATCGGTTCTTTTTAACAGGCAAGCCACCTCTTCGTGAATTTAACATCCTACAGCTTAGCAATGTTCAATATTAAAGCTCCTTTCTTTCCATTAGGTCCTGTTATACTGTATCTTTTTTCCTTTTATGCAACATTTATCTTACTTTGTTTTTAACGTTGCTATGCTACATGTCTGCTGTTCTCAGGAAAGTCCTCTTTATCTCAGTGCCTTGAAGTACTTTGGTTTCTTTGAGGGCAAATTCTCTCCTGACAACTAGCTCACAGCCCTGGACCAACACACCTTAATATCAATCTTCTGTCCATTTTAATGGAGCAGAAAGGGCCAAGGCCTCCAAGAGAGGCAGTTAGGCAAAGCCTTGTCAGTATGGTTTTACGCTGTTCCATTCACCTCTGTATGCATCTCTGTGTCCAAGACCGACTTTGTCAGCAGCCCACAGTGGAGTACAGTGAACACTTCGAGGTCTAACTCTCGGAAGTATGGGCGATAGCTCTGCAGCTGTGCCAGAGGATTTCCTGCCTCTCTCTCAGCAGCACTCTGAAAAGTAAATGGCAGAATTAAGGCTGCAACCTGCAAGACTGTAAGACTTTTTAGCTCAAATGAAGCTACTTCTTTCATAGAGGTTTCTATATTTTGTGCCAGGTTGGAAAAAAAGACTAAGAAGAATTCATGATAGCTAGTAGAGAGACAAGCACATAGAATCAGAAGCATTTTCATTTTGGACTGTATATTATAAAAATTTTCTAGAAAAAAATACTACTTAGGAAACTGGAATAATCTTTGCTATCTTTCTGTGAATCAGTGGCCATTGTGAAACCCATTCTGGACTTGCACCATAAACACCCATCAGCACCACGAGAGATGAAGGGACATGTTTTTATCTTTGATAAATACCAGGATGGTAAATCATGGGATGCTCTGTTGCCTCTGGTTGACAGTCTGTAAGTTCCTAGAGACTTGCTCCGCACAACCCTGTCACAGGTGCTGATGTATGTTACATGTGGCTCACAACAGGATTTCTGTATTCTGTCATCCTGGGCAGGGCACGGCATCTAAGGACAAGTCTGGGACCAGTAGTATGGTTAAGTAGGAAAGATTAGATACATTCCTTCCCAAAACTGTTTGAGACTTTGCTTATTCCCTGTAACTTAAGTGATTTTGTTATCATATCTGACTCAGTTATCATATCTGTACAATAGTAGGGAAGTAGAAGCATATTTGCCTGTCTGAAGTTGATAAAATGGACTCTGAATAACATTTTTTAGTAACAGTGGTAGACATGAGGCCCTGTGGGATGCTTACGAGATCCCGGCCCTCAGGATGCTGAGCCCAAAGCTGGGCACATGCCCCTGGCTTCTCTCTTTTAGCCAGCACAGACCTTGCATTCCAGACATGATGACAATACTGTAAGAGATTATTCAAAAGAACAAGAAATAAAATCCAATAATTCATTAGTTGATAGGTTTGGGAAATAGTTCTTAGTATGCAATGAAGATGGATCATTTTGAAGATACCTGAACATGAATTAGTTAGCGGTGTCCCTCCTCACTGCAGGGGGGTTGGACTAGATGACCTCTAGGGGTCCCTTCCAACCCAAAACATTCTATGATTCTATGAGTACCTTGATTAAATACCTCAAGGAAAATTTGCCAAATGAACACCCGTGACTGAAGCAGGCTAGGATCAGTGGGAGGTACAGTCCTTACCAGGGTTTGTATTTTCCAGATTCATCTCTCAATTTCTGGCCTGAGTCTAGGAATGGCAGGTTATTGCAGTAATTTGAGAGATGAGACACTGGCTTAACATAGAGACCTTCCATAGTCTTAGCCAGAGAGTAACTAATAGTATTGTCAATAATCCTGCATATTTGTACTGCCCTGAACCACACTGCCTGCTGGAGAGTGGCTGGCCTCTGCAACAGACAATTTTCAAAATTCAGATGGGAAGCAGGTGTCAGAAAGGAGAATTGAATCACTTGACTGTGATAAACTTTTGAAATTAACAACCCCTCTCTTAAAGCTTTTGTTTATGCTTCTACGACATCTTCCCTAGTCTGTCTGTCTTGCAAGTCTCCAGGGGTATAATCCTACCTTCACCAGCTCGGAGAGCTCAGTATCAGGCTGGTTTCCCTCTGAACTGTCATCTGCTTGAGAGCGATCTGCAGAGCCGTCTTTGCTCCCATCAGCCTTTTTTTTCCTTCCTTAAAGAGAAGAGCAACTTCAGAAACAAAGGCTACACTGCACTAAACAGCACCTGCAGCGAGAGAAACATCATAGACTGTACTTTAATCAGCCCTAAGAAAGCATGGAGCACACACAGGTGTCATCCATAGTCAGGATCAGAGTCTGAAAGAGAATCAAATTAATTTGGGGCTCCCCCACAACCAGCTTCCCTTTTATAAAATCACAGTAAGAAATTAAAGCAAGTCTCACTGTTCTCACTGTAGTTTAAACATCATGAAGTGATTGCAAAAATGAGTGGGGCATCATCTTAAAAAACGCTTGAACCAAAATTTAATGTTTCTTCCTCAGACACAGTACTGAGAAAGGAAGAGGACCTGGAAAAGGAAGATAAGACACAACTACAAAAGGGACTTGCTCCTCCTCCTACCTCTTTCTCCTCTTCCCAGCCACACACACCTGACACTTGCCTTGAACTGACTCAGGAAGCCTGATCACTGGTTATAAGCAGTCAACTTGTTAAAATAGCAAAAAACTAACCTGGCAAAAAGTAAATAGCCAAAATAGCTACTGTGTAATACCACGGGGCAGGAAATCAGGCAGCTGAGAGTGAGAGGAGGAGAGCGAAGCTTTCCCCTAGTTGTTGGCAGTAAACTGTTTAATTTAGCTCAGCTATGGTGAGATGCTGAGCTAAAGGAGGAGCAAGGCTGGTGTCAAAACTGTATGTTCTCAAGGCTACAACCCATGATCACAGCACTGACTGATTTTTTCTGTAGGCAAGACAAGCTAAGCTAAGCTCAGGAATCTCTTGGGCTGGGCTTACTAGTCTGAGCAATTCTGCTCCTTCAATATAAAGTATCTAAAGTGGTGGATCCTCCTCTTGTCTGCAGAACGTAATCATAACTTTCCTTTTGCCTTAATCACTCTTATGTGATAGGTCCAGTCCCCACAGAATGGGTTTGGCACAGGAGAAAAGGTCTCGCTGATCTGTGGCCTCCAGTTGTTTTCATTGAATGGAATGGGAATTTTTGTCCAGTGTGGCTCAAAGGCAGAAATGTTCCCAGGAAATGTTAATCTAAACTAGAAATAGAACTAGACACAGAAAGAACAAAGCAAATCTACTTCAGCTTGAAAAACTGAAAGGCAAGTTCTGTTTCTTCTCTGTGGGAGCTAGCAATGGAAAAGGACAGAGGAAGCATTCCCTTGTGCATTAGAGCCATGACAAGGTTCCTAAGAGATCAGTCAGGTACAACCTTAAAGGTCAGGGGCTTCCAAGGCAGCTCAAGCCACAGGTTCAGTACCAGACAATTGCATGAACCCGTCAAAGGCAGAACAACTTACTGCTGCAGAAAATACTTTGGCAGGCAAAAACAGTCGATGAAAGCCCTAGATTTTCACTGTTAAATGCTAAACATCAGCTTTCCCAAAGAGACAGACTATCCAATACCTGTTTCAAGTAGGATATTTTTACATCTCCACTTCAGCTGCAAAAGGAGTTGATCAGGTAAGATTTCAAGCTAGACAGACCTTGCCAGGAATTCTGTGCTCTATGCACACACAAGTGCAATACGCCAGTCAAACCCCACATCACATCTGTTTGGTTAAATGTTTTAAACTTTCTTTACCGTTCTTTTTTCTCACTGGACCAACAGCATTAATGGACGGTACGGCTTCCAGGGCTTCAGAATCAAAAGCAGCTGGTGGTGGGACATAACCAGGGGTTGCTGAAAGAGTAGAAAATGTAGAAATTGGGTTATTTCAGCTCCTGAATGACAAAATACAGGCAAGATAAATATCTAGAGGAAGTACTGTATGTTTCACCATCCTGTTGAGGATCCCTCTACTCTTACACTTAGATGCATTTAGCTCCAATTAGCCTTATCATATGTCCACACTGCACTGGAGTTACAGCTCTTCGCATTTCTCCAGCCAGGGAGCATAACAAGTCCTCAGCTCTCCTTGGGCATCTGTACATGTTGGTGAAGCTTAAAGGGCTGTTCTAGCATATCAGAATCCTTTCCATGCTGGCCTTGTAGTGCACTCGGAACAGAAGAAATGTGTTGCGACTGCACTTTATTTAGGATGAATTTGGTCTGTTGGTTTACAAACACAGCTCTGAATGGATGTTTGTGTAAGGGTATGTGGAAGGTCACAGTGTATTCTTCATTACGTTTATCTTATCAAAGACCTTTTCGATGTAAAATGAGATAAGTAAAGGGGGAAGCCATAAACAAGAACAGACAGACACAAACCTGGTAGACAAGGGATAATGGAGACAATGCCAAAAACCAAACGTCTCCAGTTTGTAAATGATGGGCCATTAAGAAACTCCAGGCACGGCTTTGGGAATGGACACCTGGACTTTGTAACTGGTAAGATGGGAGCAAAAAGAGGAATTTGAGGATTTGGGATATTCTGATGGGGTGAGAAGGGTAGAATTATGCAAATTAATAAGGAATGTGCAGGGAAGTAGGGTGGGGAGGAACGAAGAGGGGAATAGGCAGAAACAGTGTAAAAGGGACTGGCCGTGAGTAAAGCATTGCTGGCCAGCAGAACTGTCTGATCAGCAGTACGCTTGTCTGACTGAACTCAGTGCCAATCACCACAGTCTGTCCTATGTTATTATGTACTTTCCTAACTATATTTCAGTGTAATCTCACTATCCTCTGTGTGTATGCGCGTGTGAGCACGCGTGCCACAAGGACTAAATGCTGGTGACACCTGTGTGAGTAAACACTGGGCCAACAACTACAGTTGGACCACCCTGGGCCTGAGGTGCCAGCAAATGGAGTGAGCAAGGGTCTCGGTGGCAGTAGTTATAGGTGCCATAGTTCCTAGGAGCATCTCTACAGGTCACATAGACTTTGTGTATGGAGCCTGTGCCTGTGAGATGAGTGTGTGAGTGTGTGTATCTGTTTGCCAGCAAGCAGCAAGTTGGAATAGCTGGTGAGCAGGGGATCCGTGGAGCAGATTAGAGGGCCTGGGATCTAGGCAGGTTATTGGGCAGGTGGAGGGGCTGTGCCAATACTTGTGGGACCTGCAAATGTTTGTGTGCTTGTGACTCTAGAGCATGTCATTTGTGTGCCTTCACTAGTGAACTTCAGTCTTAACCAGCTGAAGAGCGGGATGGGGGCTTGGCTCCATACTTATGTTTTATGCAAGTCCTATACATAGGTACTGTTGAAGGCAGGACCTTGTCCATGGCAGTCTGTGTAGCTGTGTCCATTAGCTGGGACAGAGACCCCAGGGGCTCCACACAGGGCTCCAGCAGCCAGGCAGGAGGAATTCATGGGCCCAGAGCAGCTGGAGGCAGCAGATGCTTATAACATCCCTTAACAGCTTGTTACAACCTGAATACTGGATAAACATGCTCTTTCTTTAGGATAGAAGCTGGTTTACTCCAGTGTTCACCATAGTCAGGCAGATTCTGCCAAGTCTGCTTGGGAACAGTCAAAGGGATGTCACTGAGGAGGTGACCAAGAAGGGCAGTTTGCACTCAGACAAACTGAAAACAATAGCTGTCCATGCATGAACTCTTAGGCCACTAAAAATGCAGTATGTGTTACCACCTACTTCCTCCATTGATGTTTAAGCCAATCCCTTTCGCTTCACACTTGGTGCAGGCCCAGAACATACAAAAGTTTCATACACACCTGCCAAGCATTTTCCCAGCACAGTCTGCAGCTCTGTGATGTTCTGTAATCGAGTCAAAACTTTCCCCTTCATCTCAGCATCCTGTTGCTGGCAGAAGGCATTTACAACCTAGAGATACAAACCAAACTCACTGACTTCAGGAGACTTGCACCCACTTTTAGTATTTTTTCTTTTCTGAGTAACATCCTCAAGTCCTGAATAAGTACACGACACAGCACAAGTGGCCTGTGTGACCAGATCCAGACTGCAAGAACAAAGCTCTTCAGAAGCCCATAAGAACACAGACATAATCGGTGCAATCTACAAAAAACAATAGAGCAACACCTACAGGTCTAATATTAACTGAAGAAGAGGAATTAGCAGACAGCACCTTGCCAGGTTTCTGTGCTGCTTGTGGCTCTGGAGAGCCCTTGGCACTTCCCAAGTCTCCCAGGAAAGTGGCAGTCCTGGGAGAAGAACAGGAGCAGGGAGGACTGGGGATGTGGAATGGCACATCAGAAATGCTGACATAGCTCATGTTATCAGAATAACCCCAGCGGGGAACATTCCCACTGACCATCGATGCTAGCAAATACATGGTCCAAATCTGCTTGACGGCACTACATTTCACCCTTCTGTAAGCTCACAGAGGTATAGAATATAAATATATATCAATATGTATTTTTTCTTTCTGATGTACCCTTCATAGTTTAGACACATATTTGGATTTTACAGCATCCTCCCCGCAGCAGCAAAACCAATTTTCATATGCCAAAATGTGCCAGAGTGTACAGACTACAGCTGAGTAGCAGGTGGAAAATTCACATCAGCAAGGCAGTCTTTAGAGCCTCTGTCCAAGAAAGCAGGATAAAGGATAAATGATAGTGAAGAGAAGAACATGGAGAGATCACCCAGGACCTTGCTGGAGGTTTCCAAGAGGCAAGACTCTTCTTCAACAACAATTGCACCCCTGAAGCCTAGGGTTAGTGTTTGTAAGTGCTACTCCTCAGTGACACTCCAAAACATGCTGACAAGGCTCTACTCACCTCACGAAACCAGTTGAGAGCATAGAACAGGAGAGAGCACAGAAATTCCCGTTCCTGCTTGGATAGGGAGTCCAGCTTCCCTTCAACCTCCAGGTCAGTCAGGTACAGGGGGCAACCTGGGACAGAGCAGGAAGAGAGCATGTGAGACTGGGTTTGCTACCCATCCTTTGGTCTTTGCGTGGACAAAGTCTCTTACCAAAGCCTGTATCAGTTCCAGTGGCTATCTGAAGTAAGCCTCGTCACTCCATCCCCAGACAAAGCAATTGTCTCCCCTGCCTCCCTTCCCCTTTGTGGGCAACAGAGCATCTCAGCCTCCTTCACAAACTGCACAATTCTTCCTACAACTGCAGGAAGTCTTTGCAGATGTGGGACAGGAACAAGTCAGGCAGACTCACTCTATAAAAAGCCCATTTCCCATACCTAATAAGGCATCGATCTCCTCCAGGCTTCCACTGTTTTGCTTTCCAGTGTAGAGTCTCAGGAATCGGAAAGAGGGTGATAGACATATCGGTGACACTACTCTGGGGGAAAAAAAAAAAATAACATTGGGTGGGTCCTATGTTTTATATACCTCCAGAATGCCAATCTCTTTTCCATTATGTCCTATGTCCTCCCCATGCCACCTTGCCTATGCCTTCTATTTTGCTTTTTGCAAGTCCCAGCAACATAAAGCAGAAATGCACCACATGATTAACAAAAAAAATAAATTAAAAATTGGTGATCACCAGTTTTCTGGAAAAGCATGTAAGGACAGAAAAACTGCTGTAATAGACAAAAAATAGGGTCCTATTTGTTTCTGGTAGAAAGCAAAGTTGAATAATTTAGAAGGAACTATAAGAAATTGTGCAAAAGACAGCTGTGAGCAGTGGAGAAACCTCTTGAATGTTTTGCAGTGTGCCACTGCTCATATTCTGAGTGAGGAAAATTAACTTTTTTTTCCACAGATGCGCATAAAGTAGCTATATTTTATTTTAGTGATCATATCTTTTTTTAAGTACAACTGAAATCTCAACAAATTATCATGACAATAAATTATGCAGGATATGAAGGTGCCGGTTAAAAAAAAAAAGCCTTTTATTACTTTTAACTTTGATGCCCTACTGTTTAATTTGATGGTTTTATTTCTTACGTGCTTCCTGTTCCATTCTCCAAAGACAAAGCCCATATTTCTCCATCAAATTTCACTTGTGTCTGCATGTTTGTGGTTTTGCTCTGGAGCACAAGTGTACATTGTCAAAGTACAACTGAAGGTGAAAACGAATCATGCATTGTTGATACACACTACATCTTTGGTGACTCCCTATTTGAGAATCATTGCTCAAAATATTAATTTTACCACCTCAAAGTTGCCTATGCATCTCAATATGGCATTCAATATTGCCGTTATACTGGAAGAGAGCGCTACTATTCTCACGTGACAGATGGGAAGCAAGGCAGATACAGCATAACCTACCCAGGATCACCTAAACAGCCCGAGCCAGAACAGACTGCCAGTTCCCCACCAGGTTATGCCTCTAAACCTATCTGAATATGTCTAACAGCGAGAGAAGGAAAAGAACACTGGAAACTGGTAAATTCTCTGACCAGCTCCTTATGAGGCACTTTGGCAGGCAGGGCTGATAGCAGTGTAGTGCACCAAATGAAAACAATTCCTTTAACTGTGGGATGACTGCAAAGTTAAGTGTCAAAGTACCTTTTACTTTGGTTACTCATTCCATCAGCGACCCTGCCAAGCTCGCTCTGTGACACCAGTGGTAAGAGGTTAATAGCAATTGCTCCCTGACTTTCATCTTCATCCAGATTGTACAAGGACTTCACTGGGAACAAGAATGAACTGCAAGGAAAGACAGACAAGCTCCTGTTGACAAACTCAGTTCTCAGCGACAGAGACATTACAAATACTCAGCCTGTGATTAGCATACCCATCCACTGTGGGGTTGAGATCCACCACAAAGTCACTGGGAAAGTCCTCCACCAAACTCCTCCCAAACTCGTCCTATAAAGAAAGGAAAAATACCTGTTCAGCAAAGAGGCTCAATGAAGAAAGCTTCAACAGCAGCAATGGAAAATGCAGAAGGTAAGGCTAAGCAAAATATCCTGGAACACTCACAGCAATGAAGCCCACTGCCTGCAAGGAAAGACAAGGCCTGCCTTTAGAGACAAAGCCAGGAAACATTGCTAAGTATGCACAACCAATTTCTTCCCTGCTTTTGAACATGGGCTTGTCTACAAGTTCCGCAGTGCTGCAGAGTCAGAACACCTGGCTGGAAGAGGCCATGGGAAGTTCTCTAGCCTAAGAGCCAATCATCAGAACTAAATGGCTATAAAGTGCTGGCAGTTTTATTTCACACAATGTGTCCCACATACTTCACATGCTTACACCGTTAGAAACAATTAAGGGAGAAGTAAAGTAATAGATGTGACAGAGACTGGATAAACAGACAATGAAAAGACCCCAGAAAATCTGCACAGAAGTTGTGAGAAGAACCTTAGCTTGCTTTAACATTTTAGTCTTGCAAGGAAAAAGGAAACCCTCCTTCCTTTGCTTTTCCTCCTCAGAGCACTCAGCTGGACCTCAGTAGACTGGCATTTCTAGCCCTAGGCACAGAGCAGTCAGAGCATTTCACAGCTCCCTGGTCATCTTCCCTTGTTCTAACGCGAAGTTCCTCCCTCGAAGTTCCTCCCTCTGTAACCAGCAGGTGCAAAGAGCACTTGTGCCACAAGGAGTGATCAATTCCACAGCAGCCCTCAATGCTCTCCTGGGCCCCAGGATGGCTTGCTACCCTCCTGGCAGGCACCAACACACATGCAGAAAGAGTCCCCAGCAAGAAGAAAGAGCTCTCCAGTGGCCTTCACAAACATCTTCCTATTACCATAAATACCATTTATTTAGTTATTACCATAAATGACTGTGGCTCTTCCAAGTCCTTGAGCATCAGATAGCCTTAACAGTCTGAGCAGAAGCCAATTTCAATACTAAGTTTAAAGTTCTTTCAGATTCTACTTTTATCTATGAATCGTAAATGCAGGCTTTGAAATGTCATTTAATTTCCATTAAAAGGCTTCCCTGTTGACATGTAAAAGTTTGCATAAAGGAGGCTGATAAAGCACAATGAGGAATCTGCCACAATCAAAAAAAGCTGAAAGAGGTGAAAGGATTTTGTATCTGATCAATCTCTTACAGGAACCTTAAGCATATCTTGAACAAACAAACAAAACAAAACAAAACAAAAAAAAAACCCCAACCAAACAAGCAAAAAAAAAAAGAGTTCTCAGACTGGACTGAAATTGACTCTGTCGGGCCAGTGCCTGGAAAACATGTTTCTGAAGAATTCACTTAAGTGATAAAGTTCAAATGACTCTGCAACCTACCAGGAGCTGCAAGTCCAAATTCCCCTTCTGCTTCTCAATCAAGCTGGCGAGTTCATCATAGTACAGGGCCAAGACCTCTGGTGTTTGTTCACAGCAGAAGCCCACAAGGTCCAGCAAGGTAGAAAGCTGAAAGGAGAGAGAGCAGTCTGCAGAAATGGGTAAAGTAAATGGATTCAACTCAAGCTTTTACCTCAAGTCCCTCCTCTTTTTACGCTAGTTTACTCTCAGGCATGTCCAAAGCTTCATCTCTTCAGCCCATGGTGACTGGTCTTGCAAAGACCCAGTTTTAAGAAGGAACATGGATCTTTTAATGTCCCAGTCCTGCTCCACCATGAAATAACACAAAGGAGTTTACTCAGGACCACCCTTAAATAGAGTGCCAGCCTAGAAGAAGGTTCTTCAACAGGAATTACGGAAAAAGGCCAAGGCTAGGCCAACCCTGTACAGAGGTGCTTTCTCTAGATGGCCTGAAAGGCACCGCTGCCAGGCTGAGGGGAAGGTGAAGGTTGCCTTTGGCTCACTGACACAGATTGTCTTGTTTCTTTCCTTTGTGTTTGAAATAACACCTGGATAGAAGACCTTCACTGGATGGCTGCAGACTGCTTGTCCTGGACTAGCCATAGGCAGGACCAGTGGATGATATCTTAATATAGAACTTTGTTTCTCCAAAACAATTTTTAATAGATTCTTGGCTCTGCAGTCAACATACAAGAATCCCAGACCCAGTATAGCTACACACATACCACTTCACCCAGGACTCTGTTTCCAGTCACACCTCCTTGCCGGCCATATCTTCCCTCTCTCCCACACTGCCCATACTTGGTACTCACCTGCCCATCACGCTCGCTATTCAGGTCTGGTCTCTCCAACGAATTACCATCTCCTTCATTTCTGAAAGCAATTGATAACCTTGCTTCTGTTGCACAACACTTACGAGATGGCAAAACCCATCACACACACAAGGTTCTCTTTAGAGAAACTGGAGAATTATGCATGAAAAAGATGTTCTTTGGAACATTATTAGGAAAAGACCTGCTGCTGTTTGGGACCTTCAGGACAAGACTCAAGGTCTTCTTCAAGGATATGCTTTTTCTAACCTGTTGAAACCTAAAGCCCACTAGTCATCCCCATAATGAAGTCCACTAACTCAGGGCCTGGAGCTAAGATGGGCTCCTTCTCTTCAAGTAATAAACAGAAAAGCATTTTGTTAAGAAGCGCAAAATCAGCAAGCTACATAATGCTTCCCAACACCAGCCAAATTCTTATTTTCCAGGTGCTTTAATCTTTTTCACAGCTCTTATCAGGAATTTGCCTGGTTTATGAATGTTCATAAATTAGTTATACAGTATATTGGAAATTGTCATGCCAATTCCCAGCACAGCAGTAACAATCTTTCTCCTTGCTTCTCTTTTAGATTTCCCTGTATTCAAACATGGAGCACACTAGGTTATTCGTCCCCAGAGTCAGAGGCTGATCTGCAGTCAATTCACCAGTGTTCAAATTTTTTCCAAGTCATAGGTCCTGCTGGTGCTAGTCAAGGCATCGGTGAACAGATGTTAACAAGAAATTCAGGATGCCTTTGAGGTTAGCAGCAGGCGAGCAGTATTGAATGGGTTGTAACACGAAATACTGCAGTCTGTAGAAAAGAGTTTTAAGTTCCTGGATTTGACCAAGATGTGCATGAGCAAGAAGACAATGCCCCCCTTTCTTTGTCCCACTCCCTGTTTGGTCTGAACCAAAAGCATGTTAAATTCATCTTTGCTATGTTCTCTCTTACCTTTTTAATGCCACACTGCCTATCATGGTAACAGCACCAATAATCCCCATTTGTTTGTGGTTGGGAACTGTGCTGGAGAGCCATTTCCTGATCACCATGTGCATATCATCCTAAAAAGAAAGACACGGACCATGTCACCACAGAGGTACTTGTGTGCATCACTCACAATTTTACTGGCATCTTCACATAATGTCATGTCCAAAGTTCTGCCCGATCTCTTAAACTGATAAACTGTAGGTGAAAAAAAGATAGAAGCCTTAGCTAAGCAGACAACCATGGGAGAGGGCTGCCAAGTGGGTCCTGACCAAAGCTAAGGGACAGCTTGGCTTCCTGATACCTAAAAAGCAGGTATCAGGAATTAATTTATTTCAAAGCAGAGATGGAATAATGAATGCACTAAGCAGAAAACCCGCTTATTTTAGCCAGTTAACAACAGTCCTATTGCTAGCTTATGCAATGACCAGTGAAGAAGAGCAGCATCCCTGTTATGATGAGCAGCAGTCTCAAACTGTGACAGAGCATGTGTGAGAACTCAGAAGCAGCTTCATAAAAGCAGCAAAGATCTTGCAGGCCATTGACAAACATTATGGAATCAAAACAGCCCTGGTTGCATTGATTCTTGTTAACTCCCCCTACTGGTCCTGCAAAGGAGGAGGTTGGCCCATACAGAGATCCTCAGGGATTGAGAGCTGCCTGAAAGCACAATCTCTGACCCGAAAGGGATTTTGAGACAGAGGAGATGAAGGCTTGAGTTATGCTACACAAACTACCAGTGCCAACAAGTTCAAACTGGTAGCAGAGAAAAGGACAGTACATGGTTATGTCATCTTTTCTTGACCTTCGCTAGGCAAGATGCCTCTGGAATGGCCTGTGCTGTGCAAGGACAAATGCCTAATCTGTCTGTAGAGACTCTTGTGTCCAAGAGGTTTTAGAAATACAGTTAAGAGAAGGCAAGGAGGAATCTGGTTTCTGGGATACTGATTTCTTTAGTGATCTACCCCTGGGGTCTTTGGTATCACTGAGGACAGAGTCAAACTGCCAACCTTGGACCCTCACAGTCACAAACTCTCAGCTCAGAATAAATTCTACATTTTACACACCTCCCCTTCTTTTTGCAATTTATGAGAGTGACAGGCAGAACACTTCTTCCTGACGGCTACTCCTTCTGGGCTGCAAAGCCACCTTGCGTGTTGCCAAGGTAATTTTCACAAGACAGACAGACTTGAGTGTGTGTGTGGGGAAATTACTGAGGAAAGTAGTTCAAAAGGAGCTAAACCTACCATACAACTGGATATTTTGGCAGTGAGGAGCTCCATCTTAACAGGGTGAGTGGGAAAAAATGACTACAGACATGCTGCTTTACATGCCACAGACCAATCAGGAAGAGAGGAAGAGCAGTCTTCCTTCATAGTCTCAAGCTAGCATGTGCAAACATACCCACAAATAGAAACTGTGCAGGGACTCAAAGAAAGAAAAATAGTCCTAATTTCTAGGAGCTGAGGTTTATGAATGGGAAGATTTTAAACCCAGACATGTCCACTGTGGAATAAATGTCTTTGAGGTATTTCTTTACCTGATCACTGCCATGCACAAGGAGCCAGAAATCCAGACAAAGATATATGATACCACCACTATTATGCTGCAACTGACTCATACAAAGTATCCTGTGTACAATGAATATGAATTTAGACAGACCAGGTTTGATAGCTTCTCGTGTTTAAACTAGAGCCACAAAAGGTGTGAAGTCTACCACTTCATAGCAGAGTCCTCTGTGCTGTGCAGCTCAGTTCTTCTAACATGAGTGTCTTTGTTGGCTCTGGTGCACAAACATTAAGCAGCTGAATAGAGATGAACATCTCGGGGCAGAAGCAGAACTATGCTTTCTGAATACTTCTAAATGATGGAGAAAACAAAGCTTGAGAAAGAGGCTGCTGAATTTACACTTTTGCAAGTCTTCAAGGCTCAGCTAGACAAGCCACAGCCAACCTTGTATCATGTTGCTGACAGTCCCACTTTGATTGTGAGGTTAGACTAGAGACTGCCATCAGTCCCCTTCCACCAACATTTCTATCAACGCTACATTTCATAGATGTGCAAGAGAAGAGGACTTTCCAGGAAAGATGTGAGGTATGCAGTCACTATGACAAGTCCTTGCTATACAGGGTAGGGAAGTCTGGAACCGCAAGCTGACTTGCAGCCAGTTGGGGAGAAGAGAATTTTAAGCTGAAGGACATCCATCACTGTTCATAGATGAGGCCACTATTCGCACAACAAAACCTCTGGAAGTTCACCTAGAAAAAAGGACCAAGATGCAGCCAGAAGCCCTTTCTGTCTGTCACTGCTTACCTGAATATAGCTTCCTTCTTGCCTCTGGCTGAATGCTAGCGTGCTGAGAATGTAGAAAAGCTTTCGGATCTGGCATGGATTCAGTTTCTGTGTAGAGTCTAAAATGGTCTGTAAGAGAGAACCCACAAACTAGCTCACATATATCAAGAATCCCTTTCCATGTTCCAAATAACACACCAACTGTCAACTGCAGGGAAGCCAATTAACTTCACCTTTTTTGTAAAGGCAGGACAAAGCTACATTCAAATTAAATAAATGTAAATGCAGAACTATTGGTCTTGGCCTCAATTATTGCAGTTCATTTTATCAGAGGCTGAATGGGAAGAACAATCTGCCTACCAAAAGCATTTTGGGAGTGCTCCAATCCCAGTAGTGACAGCTATTTATCTTCAATCACAGGCTTGGTCACAACATTCAAAGTATTTGACAAAACGAACACTATGGGTTTTTTGCTAATATTTCCATTACAAGTCCTGTAACAGTCAAGTTTCTAACAATTTAGGGGTGGAATTTTCTTTGCTGGCTGGCATTCTCAGGATATTTCTTGTTCCAGTGCTTCAGTGAAAAACAGTCCAACTGTTTCCCAGAGCCACGCTAGCTTTCCTACCACTGACACAGCATTCTGCTGCCATTATTTTTCTTCTACTACTGGCCAACCTGGAGCAGGATTTGAAACAAGGTGTCAAGTTTGACAGGATTAGATAAGCACTTTTGCATCCCTCAAGAAAATTCACCTAGTTTTAAGATTAAAAAATAGCTGTCTGTTCGGGGAGATGATTTGTGCTAAGATCTGCATGTTCTCTCTGTGCTGGAAAGGCTCCAGCTCACTGTCAAACATGCCAGGCATCTGCAGCTCTACAGATCTTTCCACAGGTAACTGGCTAGTGTCTCAACCACCTCCAAGGTGCATGCCAAACACAGTACACTGCCAGAGCCTGAGGTCTGGCCAGAGCATCGATTAATGTGTTTCACATAAAAGTTTTGGTGGTGTATCAAAGATCGGCCCATAGAAACCATGAGCTGTAAATGATCTGCCAGCACAAGAACATGCAAACAAGGTCAGGAGGAAGGTCAACAGGTCTCAGTGGACTGCTGTGGGCAAGTACTCCCTATTGCACTCCTGACAACAAATTCAATTATAAGCAGGAGTTTTAAGTTGTCTGTTTCAAGGTCTACTTTCAACCTGGAGTCCTTATCACATCCTCCCTCTGCCAGGCGGCAAGCGAATCCCGTTTTTTCCTGTTATACCCATCGAATGTGTGACAGATTGCATTGCAAATTCTTATGGCAGGTCTTAATGCCTTTTTAGCATATTTTAAGCAAGTAATTTAAATTTAACAATCAACCAGCTAAACAGCAAAAAGTATACAGCTTTCCCACAGTGTGTACTTCAACTACAGAATCCACTGATACCAAGTGGGCATGAAAAAAGTCAGCAGAGTAGGGAGAATGCACATACCCATACTCTTCAAGGGCTCTTAAATACAGGATGTCCTTAAGCTACACATCACCACAGATGGGGGAGTGTTCAAGAACACTATTGTTACATGCTTGCTTTGCTGTTTTGCTCTTCCCTCAATCTCCACTTTAACTACTTTTGGAAACAGGCAATTGGGCAGGCCTGACCCTGCTTGTCACTCTGAGGAGTTAAGAACCCATTTTTTTTTCTCCCCATTGAGTACTTTCTTCTTTTTGATTTTAAGACATAAGTCTTTTCCTATACCTGCCAGGAGTTTGGTTTAGGATTCAAATACTGGCTAAAGTACTGTCAGTCTTCCAATGTGGTAGAACAGGCAGTCCATAAAGGGGGCAGGTTTTTGCCAAGTATTTGAAATAGCTGATGTTAATAAAAACAGCATTTTCCTTCTGTCATAGGTGTCATTCCAGGCCTGCACTTTAAGCCTTCTCCAGTTCCAGGGAAGGGTAATTTTTTTTTTCTTTGTCTATCTCAATTTCCCCTGTCAAAATATCATACAGTCCTATCTTACAGCTCACCCCTTCATAGTAGATACCTTTCACTTCTGACCATTGTATTTCTCAAGACAGATAACAGCTTGTTCCATTTTCCTGTTCCTTTACCTCCATTTCTGAAAAGTACTGACCTATTCTGGATCTGGGGCAAAGTGGTGTAAGGGTCCCGAAATGTAGCATGCCCCCAGAACTATTCATACCTTCACGAAGGTGGCATAGCGCATCAGAAGGGATGTGTGCAGCACCACCAAATCAGTGAGCACATCCAGAGAAACGTCCAGTTCTGCCTCACTTCCACTGCACACGTGAGTCACTAAAGCAGTCACAACCTCCTGAGGAAAAAGTCCCCAGAGAAACCACAGTAAAATGTCAACAGAAAAATGTCTGCTCTGTTCTACTCCTATAGAGTATGTTGATCAAGTACAAATAATCATCCTAAAACTCAGCCATATTACTCTAATTCCCTTCTCAGTTTGCTCTTTAATTCCTGATTTTTGAGCCTGAACTTTATTCAGTTCTAAAAGATCTCACAATTCCATAAAGCAGCTCTTCACCAAATTTTTCCTCCCTGCTTGCTAACACTACTGCAGCTTCTGCTCTTTGCTACCATCACATATAATGATAACAATCTACCCTATTTTCTTACGCGCAGACAGCATTGCAACTTACCCAGGATACATTGCCTCTAACTTCAGCAGTTCCAGTCTCTTCCTAATCTTTATCACCAGCAGTTCAAAATTTACATTTTTGTTTCAAAAATCTTTTTATGGCCTTACTTCAGTTGACTTCTGGACAGGGATCTCTCTCCACTCCCATCCACTGTCTGTGGCTCTGGGCCTTTTCTACGTCACTAACTGCTAATACAGCCATCCTCTTTTGAAATTCTTAACATCTCAACATATTACCAGACTCACTAGCTTGTTGCAATATGCCTTCACATACCAGGTTCTTCCCACTTGCTTTTTTGTTTGTCTGTTTGTTAAGTTTGCTGTAATAAGCAATACAGATACAACACTGGAAACAGTCCTAATTAGAAACACACTGTGCCCAAAAAAGTGCAAATACATTCAAAAGCTTGTGCAGAGCTGTCTTCAATCCCCAAATTTTGATGTCAGCATGTCTGTAGGAACTCATACTCAGAGCTGAAAGTCTAGTCTGTCATTATTTCAGATTATGCAGAAGGAGTCCAAGTTGGTCAGAGCTCTGAGGGAAATCTGTGTAAACTTTTTCATCACAGTAAGTTGCTCAAGGAAAGGGAAAAAAGTTTCAATACTAACTATAACAATGGCTTTTTAAAATAGAGGATACTCAAAGTGACTAGGTAAGACAGAACAGGAATATGGATTTATGGACAAATCTCTGTGACCCGGGCGGCCAGCCCTGACTTCCTGGCTAGATCTCTGTCAACTTGTTTGCTTTCTGAATTGCAGCAAACCCAGTAAAGTCTCCTCTGCTCCAGAAGTATTTTTTGTTCTGTCACTTCTAAGGCCTGCCTGTTTGCTCCCTGCTCCTCCCAGCCATCTCTGTGCTTGAGTCACTTGCTACCAGAGCCTTGCTGTGGCTGTTCCCCATCTTCTGCTTGGCCTACTCTACAGAGAACTTTCTCCGAAGGCTGCCAACTACCTCAAATCCTCTCCCCCTCCAAGATCATGACATACATTTTAGAACAAAGCTCAAACACAAATAAAACAAATGCTATCCATCACACTATACCTGCTGGCAGTAAGAATCAAAGGCTGCAAAAGCTTCTTTGTACATGCAGCTGGCAAAGGAGACTATGGCTGGGTGTGCAGAGTGCAGAAACGTCTGAGCAAGTGCTAGGATTGAAGGGAAGAAGTCTTTGATAACCTGAAACACAGACATCATGAAAGAGGAGATTATTGCTGCTCATTTTAAACACTCTCGGCTCTCTAAATAGTGTGCTACAGCTCATCCCAAACAGTTTGCCCAGTTTAATAGGTGCTTTCCTGCCTTCTCTGACTGTCCTCTCTCAGACAAACAGGCAGAAAGAGCAGACAAGACACACCAGAACAGGTTTCTCCAACCTTCTCCACACAAAGCATTTACAGATTGGTTAAGAAGCCGACCTGCAAAGCTGCAGAGCTCACAGCAGAATATCCCTTACAGGTGACACCAGGGAAGTCACATTACAACAACGTACCACTAAATAAAAGTCCCAGGACAGACATGCTCTTGGCCTTACTGTAACAGAAGGACTCTGCTACATCAAGATACTCAGAAAAATTTAACTTAACACTTAGCTTAATGACACAGAGCTCCTTTGAACAACAAGCTCTTATTCAGATGTAAAGTGGCCTAATTTACTTTATCTTAGCTTATTCTGGGAGTTAAACTAAAACTGAATTAAATGCACTTATATTCAGAATAAAATGTGCCTACTTAAAGCATTATTATACTTCAATTAATTAATTTTAAATTCATAACTCAGTGTTTCTCATCTGCCCTCCACCTCTGACAAGCAGCACTGTGTCATTTTTTTGTTCTTTTGTTCTTTTCAGTTTTCTCATAGTAAATGGTAATTTATGTTACATTGCAAACATATGCCAAATATACATACACATATTCAGACCTAGAACTAATTACACTTGAAAAACAGTGCATGTAAACATATGAACTTCTAAAAATACTGTGGGAGACAACAGCATGTCTGGAACACACAGCAGACATCTTGGGCTAGACCAAGACTTCTTAGGTTGAAAGGTTTTGCACCAAAATAAAAGGCGCATCCAATTCTGAGGAAAGCTCATCTCTAAAAAAAAACCACGTGAAAGTTACAACAGAGGACATGTGCCTCGGGAGATTGATCAGGGATCAAAAATTAAAAAACAGAAGTAAGCGTACATAGCAGGAATAGTATAAATAGTCATTAAATCATCATCTGACAAATCTTTGAGAGATAAAGGAGAAGAGGGAGACCCAAAGCAGAATCAGCACTGACCACTGAATGATTTTGGAAGGCATTCTGCATCAGCTGTTCTGGCATGCAGCCCAATCGAATTTTGCTCTTCAATACTTTCTCAGTTTGCTTCCTGTTCTTGGTGTTTGTAGAATGGATTAGCAGCAAAACTATCAGATCCAGAACCTTTTTGAGGAAGTAACCACCAATCATTATGCTGAAAAGATATTAAACAGTCCAGACAACTACACACTTTGAAATCAAAACTGAGAAGAAAATCAAGAGCTCAAAAAGCCCCGGCAGCCACAACTGTAGAAAAATCTCATCAGTCCAACAGGACAGAATTAAAGCAGGATAACTCGGTCCCTTGACATTTAGAAGGGATGAACTAAGAGTTACAAAGAAAATGGATAGCTATTATACCAGGAACAAGTTAAACACCAAAAGAACCACCCGTGCAACATCACTGGCAGTTTCTGCTCCAACTAGAAAAATATCTTAATCTACAACCATGAAGAAAGCCCTTGCAAGCAGCAGCAGAAGAGGACACTCCCAGAGACAAGAGTAGAGTCAGAAGTATTACCTTATGGTCAGATACAGACGAGTTGTTCTCAATAGCCTAAGAGCAAAAAAACCAAGAAAGCTGTTATGCTGAAGTACAATACTATATTCCAAAACCAAATCAAAAAAGGCAGACACAAAAAAAAATACTGCTCACAGATTTCTTTCCTCTACAGCAGGACAGCTATCAAAGCCAGCAAACTGTATCTTGCCAAAAGCAGAGAATCCAGAAGGCACTCAAAAAAACAGCACAGAAATTCAGCTTGAACAAGGATGTTCTCAAATAACATCAGGCTTGAAAAATGAACCAAGGTACTGAGCAATGAAATGATGAGAACAAGAAACAGTGTCATGGTTTACACTGACATGCAATGCAAAATTAAATGTAGCCCAGTACCAGCCAATATTAATTTCTTGCTGGATATTTTCAAGCACCTTAAGGCTTCACACAGCTCAGTCTCAACATACAGATATACATTTTTGCTCTCTTCCATACAGGAAAAAAAAAGATTATTTTTTCCAAAACTCTGTCGTAAACATGCAGAACTAGGCTTATCTTGCATTTCAAGATATTGGGTCTGTACAGTGGAGCCCAGCTGGCCATCTTGCAAGCACCATGAAATCGGTAACTGAGGAAGAAAGCAGACTAAGCAGACTCCTGAAAAAGCATCGCTAATTTGGAAATCTGTATCAGCAAAATTAAGGGCTAACATTTGTCTTTTGATATCACATTTGATTACAAGAAAGGCTCAGGCTCAACCTAGGAGTCCAATTAAATAAGGAAACAAGGACTGAAGCATCTTACCTTAATCCAAGCTTCAGAGACATCTTTCTGAAATCTCACAGCTAACTTGATCACATCAAAAAGTAGCTTCACACAATTTTGGCTGGTGGTTACTTGGCTCATGGAAGAACTGTAAATTATCAGAAAGGAGGAAACTGCCATTGTAAGTACTGCAGCCTAGCAGTCACAGCAGTTACTTAAAACAGCCATTCTCTAGAGGGAATGCGGTGGCAAGGATAGGGAGTTTCAGAAGAGTTTCAGAAAAGGGTAGAAGCAGAGATCACAGAATCAACCAAAAACACACTGGAGAGAACTTAAAACAGATGGACTAACAGCAACATTATTGTAAATGGGGTTGCAAACCCCCATGCAGACATGGATGTGGTTGCCTCAAAAGGAACTACATGCATGGTAGGGGAAGCCGGCTCCCACAAGGATTGACAAATGTGTTATATTAGCACCAAGTGTGAAGGAATGAAGATGTCAGCACCTTTACTTGGGATAAATTAGGCTCATGTATGTAACCATGTGTGCCAGAAAGACCAGATAAAGAAGAGCCAAAGTTATCCCGTCCCATCTTTACTCTTGGAGAATCATGTAAATCAGCTCAAGTACCTGGCCTGGACTTGGCTTTTAAGCTTCTTCTGGGAACCTAGGATCTGCAGGGGCAGAACACACGATGACAGATCCAAGCTCTTACGAAGGAAATCACCTGTAAAACACAAATCCCAGCCCAAATCACCATGACATATGAGGGAAAAAAAGGCAGAGGAAAAGAAAAACACAATCTCACAGAATAACCTTAAAATTACAAATCAAAAGCTCGTGTATCTGTACAGACTTCTAAGCATTTAACCATGGTCAAACTTTTTTTTTATACTTAGAAAGTGAACCAGCCATACTTTGTTCTTCACTGTCACACACATCCATGCAGAAAGGATTTCTTAAGAGTTACTCCATGAAACTCCCATCTATATTTTTATATCAACATATACACATGCTGTTTTCACAGTGGTCTCCCCAAAAGATTTGGGTAGATCACAATCCACGTCTGGCTTAAGCTGAGGCTTTCTCCAAGTATGAAAAAAAGCAAGTTCAATAGTTCAGCAAGGTTGGCTGAACACATCTAGTTCATTTTAAAAATAGTCTGGAGTATGTTTCCTCAGATAAAGCAACTTGAAAAGCCAAGGAAGCTTACATCTTTGGATGGAAACGGTCCTCCAACAGGAGAACCACCCTTGCGGAGATGCTTCCAAAACATGATTTAGAACAGAACTCAGTAGAGAAAACAAGAAGAGAATTACCAAGTTGCAGTCCCAGGTGTGTTGGACATTTCACTTCTGGAATTTAAGACCCTTAGAAGGTCTGTACAGTGCAAAACTCTTAGATAAAACTCAAAGGCTTAAAGTTGCCACCTAACCACAGTTTTTCAGTTTAAGAGTTTAACTCAAAACAATTTGACTGCTTTCAGTTAAGATGTTTAAAACAAAAAAAAAAAAAAAAAAAAAAAAAAAAATCTCATGCCTGAAAGCAGAACCAATTCCATGTCAAAGGACAGATACAGCTTCTACATGTGCTTTGATCCTTGGCAATATTAAAAATTTTACTTGAAAACATTAAAGCATACACCACTGTGTGTGAAGCAACTGCTCTCTGATTAAAACACGCACTGGATTAGACAACTTATTGGTCTTTAGTATACAGAAAATACTGTACCTCTACTGCATCTGCTGCCTTGACATTATGGAGGATGAATTTTACCACTACAGGCAAATCATCCAGTTTTACAGAAGGCACAATGGTCATGGCAGACTGCCGTACCTGAGGAGAAAGCAATGCTGGATCAGCTGTAAGACTGGTTTGCAGAAACATAGTTATGTTAGAGGGAAGGAAGTATTAGTGGGAAGGAATCTTTGGAGGCTTATAGTCCAGCCTTCTGCTCAGAGCAGGAATACTGTCAGTATTAGATCGATGGGCCTTGGCCAGTTTTAGCTTCTCTGACTCCTTTCCAATTTCAGCAAGCTTGGGAATTTTGAAGGCCTAGGAGTCAGGTTTAGCAAAATACTTTGAATGACCAAACAGCTCTAGCTCTCATGTTGCCAAGCAGGGGCTGGGTTCTACTCAGCTGCTCAGTAAAACCTCTTACCTCAGCCAGAAGGTCTGCATCAAGATCCAGACGAGAAAGGGCATCCAGGATTGGAACTGTTAGCCGTCTGCCTTGTTTCAGCAAGCAGCTGATACACAAGAAAAAGAAAACAATTATCATCTTAATAGAGCCAAGAATGTATCTTCAGTAAATCGTATGATTCCAGTAGTTTTTGTGGTCACTGCAAAAAAATCTCTGAAACTGACAACAAAATACGCCACCGGCATTATAGAAAACGTGTTCCCTAAATTATCACTTCTCTCTGAACACAGAATGAAAGGCACAATGGGCCCACCAGATAATCCATTTAATTCAGTGTCCTCTTCCCAGCACTGGTCAATAGGGAACAAACAGAGTAAAAATTGGGTAAGTATTTACAAATGCTTCCTACATAACTAGTCTGGCTTCCAGCAAGCTGCGGTTTGGCACCTTCTTGACCAAGGGATTCAGCTATGTTTGACAGCCTCATGGGCTTTTCTTTCCCCAAATTCATCTAATCATTCTTGGCTGCCATCTAAGTTTCTTAGAAACTTTCTCTAGCAAGAAGTTCTACCTGGACTACGTTAGTTGAAAAACATGTCATTTTCAGCTTCCTGGTAATTCTATTTATGGTCCCTAATTAATTACAACAAGCAATGAGTACTTTTCCACATCAGAAATGGGTAAAGGCTATTAAGAATATGGAAATAAATATGCCTTGCTGATACTGTTTAGATTCTCAGCTGGGGGGAAAGGGAGTGACAATCAACCAGAATCATCAGTACCTGAGCTCTCTGGCAACCTCGCTTTGCTGGGAATCCTCCAGGATCTCAGGTAAACTGGTAATAATATCATGCTGGATCGGTACAGGAGAGACACTAACCATCTGCATTAACTTCTTGACAAGATCCTGCAGACAAGAGGAACACTTGTAAAGCACTGGAGTCTCACCATGAGCAAGTGGTTCAGTAGCATGGCAACAAAATTACACACGTAAGGTCACTCAGGAAGTCATTTGTCTGGATTTATGCCAACTGTCCCTTAACTCATTGTCCTGTTGAAGTCATGAATCATAGCATAGTCTTTTATAGAACAATGGTATTTTACAGGTAGGCTATAACTGTCTCAGCGAGCAAAAGAAACTGGGAAACTGAACAAGCAGCTTCTCAGTGTTTAGTATAACTTCACGATTCAGTGAATTCTGGGACTCTATAGTAACAGCCCTTCAGTACAAAGAAACCCACCGAGACTGACTGACTGACTTAGGGAAGGAAGGAAAAGAACCACTGAAGCAGGAACAGAGAATTCATCCCCAGATGCTTGCAAGTATCCAAAACCTCCTGTGAAAATTAAACAAGAGGGGATTGTAACTTCCTGCCAGCAACAGCTTTAAAATGGGGTCACCATGTGGATACATACATACAGATACAAATTTATGAAAAAGGAGACTCAGAGCAAGGGAAGAAGAGAAATAATAAAAGGGGATGTTCAAAAGTCACTGAAGGCCATCATAATAAACCAGAAAGAATTAAATCTCTCCTTCAGCATGTGAGTATGAAAACAACATCAGTTCTCATTAGCATAATAATTGATCTCATCCCACCTGAGAGGTGTTCCAAAGTTGACTGAAAAAAAACATACATGTGATTACGGAATCAGTACCCACCTGGCTGTCAAGAAGCCTGTCAAGCCATTTAAATTGATTGACAATGAGACGGGGAAAATTTGTTCCAAAGGTGCCCACGCTAGAACAGCAGAAAAAGTGAAACACAGGTTAGTCAGACCTACCGACAGACTCAAAAACTTTGCTGCTGATCAGCAAGACCATGAGATGCAATTCAAATTAAGCAACTATCGAAATCATATTATGAAAATATTATTAACACCCCTACAGATTTAAGCACCGCCTAGGAAGAGCCCTACTTCTTACTTGCTAAACACATAAAGCAGGGATACGGCCAGCCTGCTTCAGTACACTACCAACAGCAACATCCTAAGTTATGGCAGAAAAATCAAAGCACAGAATGTGGCCTTACTTCAGATCTCCTGTGCTACCATAAGAGTGTCTACACTAGCTTAGGGTAACTCTCCTTTGAGCCCAGTATCCCCATCTCCAACTGTAGTATCAGATGCTTTTGGATAAGTTTTGGGTAACACGGCATTCACAGAGCCATCTTTTCACAGAGTTTCCACTCGGCCTCCAACAATAAGCAGGCTAGCAAATCTCCAAGGCAGAAGCTGGTACGCAGACCATGGTGTCTGCTATCCAGCAGTACATTTATCCTCTGTCAATTTCCCTCAACTTTATAAAAAAAGAAAAGAAAAAAAACAAACCACAACTGCATGTAATTTCTGACCTCTGAATTCTGCAATACTGAATTCAACAGGGTAATTATGCATAATCTGAAATAGTACTTCTGCTTTTTTTGTTTGCTGCCTTGCATAGTTAGAAACAGTGGTTAAACCTTCCTCAGTTACCTTTTCTAAATCTTTCTTGCTTTTACAGACCTCTATCATCTCTCTGCCAGTCACCTCCTTTGAAGGCAGGAAGAATTCTATTTTATTTAGAATATTTTTCCCTACTTACCTAGAAACCGTTCTACTATATTTTTGTGACAGCCTGACCAAAATGTGATTGTACCATGCATTTACAGGGACATGATGTTTTCCATTTTGTTCCCATTTCCTTCCCTAATTTGTTTTTAAAAAGTTTGCTGCTTTGACTACTGCTAAGCATGGAACTGATTCTAAAAATAGGAAACAAAAAGAAGCACCCATACAAGATACCTTTCCTCAATGAAAACACTCAGTTTGACATTGTATTTATACAATCAGGATTATTTTTAGTCTGATATTTTTTTTACAAAACAAGGTTTATGCAGCTGTACTAAGATGCCCTCCCTCTTCTGTAACTTCTGGTCACACTGGTCTGTGAGCACATATGTATTAATAAATTGGCTGTTGCCAAATGGCATGAATAAACCAAGTTCTCCCTACTCTTCCTACAGTAAGTCAATAAATTGAGTGTCCTCTGTCCAGGCATCAATTGGCATTAAACCTGCAGAGGTCTGATAGGTCTATGCTTTTACATCAGATTTGGGAGAAATTGGCCAGTCAGCACAGGTGTGGTTACAGACTAGCTGTAATGAATGTTGTTCCATAATTAAACAAAACGAAAACCAGCAGGAATTCCACTGAAAACAACTCTATTGTCCTTCACAATTAGTTTTAGATTAGATTATCCTGAAAATTATTACCACAAATTGTTACCTCACTTTTCATTTCCTTTTTCATTTAGGAACACACTGAACAACCCGAATCTCCATGGGACCATCCCCCTTCTACTGCAAAACAGACCACTTCTTTCTTCCCTCCCACACCCCATTTTTAACTGGCCATTAATACATAGAAAAAACTTCACTCTTCTTACAGTTTGATAGGAGACAACTGCAACAACATCAATTTTTAAGACTTACTAAAGGGTTCACAGCACAATTAACAGCTTATCACCTTTACATCCAAGATCCTTTAGAATTCTTGGGTGAAAACAATTCCATCCTCGTGACCGACTGTGTTAAACCCTCCTCTAACAAGATTTTAGTCTAAGATGATTTCTCAGACTCAACCTCTGTACAGCATTTGTATCCTGCTTGATGCTCAGCAGTGAAACAAACACTGTATCAGCAACAGCCTCAGCTTCCTTCTGTGCCTTGACCTGCTCCACTAACTCTGTAATGAGCATCCAGGGCACGGGAAAAAGAGCTTAGCTGTTAAGGTCTTGCCTATGTTGCACCTCAAGATGTCTCACTCTGCCATGGTGTTCTACATCCAAAAACCAACAGACGCCTTTTCTATTTTCCTTGTTCGAAGACAATCTGTATTGTCAAAAGGAGGTCTGTTTGCTTCTAGCAGCCTCCTAGATCTCTGCCAGCTCCTTTCATCTTTGGTTAAACAATGAGACACTCCGTAGTCCCTCTGCTGAAATACTTCCAAGCTTGCACCAGTAGCTACAAAAAGCATAATGAATCATGAGGTATGTCTGTATTTCTGCTTCTATAAATCTGTCTTCTGCTTTATGCACCCACAAGTTTAAAGTCATGGTACCTCACAGATAATTTTACATATGTATGAAGAAAAAAGCATCAGTGCAAACATCCAGTCAGGTAAATTTGAAGTAACAGTTAAATTCAAACAGCTGGTGACTGTCCAAAAGACAAAATGTCATTTCAAGGCAGAGAGAAGACAGTCTACACTCACATGTCAAAAAAAAATTCGGGGATCTTTTCCAACAACAGTGTTATGACAGCAGGCTAAAAGAAAGGCAAAAAGACAGTGTTAGGATGATGATTTCCTGCTTGTGACAATTTCCCTGCTGTGGCATTGCCCAAAACCTGACCTTTCACAAAAGATGAAATATGCACAGAGAATAAAAGACTCAAAAAGACAAATAAAAATATTTCCTGTATAAGAAATCTCTTCCCCAATGCCAGAAGGAGGCATAGAGCCTGCAAGCTGAAAACCACAAATGCTGAGAGTGGTATAAACTATCCCCATCATCTAATAGAAGCAGAGCATACGGACAGGATGTACAATTCCTCTAGGCCAAACAAAGCTCTCTTTCTCAGGCCCTTCGAGTTGCTTTTCACCCCACAGGAATCTAAAGCATCAACTTTAGATAAGTTTGAAAACAGTGCCCATACACCTTTGTCATTCCCTTTGCAGGTCTAATTCTTCCCCCTTTAATCATGGCCCAAATGAAATTGTAAAAATTGTATTTAAGACAAGAACTTTTAAAGCATTTTAGTTATAAGAGGTTTTAAATCCACAGCTGCTCCAAGGTTTCCCATGCCTCAGTGAGGTATCTATCATCTTCAACTCCACATACATCTTGATGCAACTTGTATACAACTTAACAGAACTTGTTCTTGCTAGCAGGTCGCTCAGCATCTTGCCCATTTTTAAACACCTCCAAGATTCAAATTCCTCCAATAATGGAGTTTCCGACACCTCTCTAGCCTACCTGTTCTAGCACTTAAGGAAGACATTCTCCACAGTGGAAGTGGTTATATCCTATCAGAATTTCCCATGGTTGAGCTGAGCCATCATCTCTCATCCTGCCCCTGATCACCTTTGAGAAGAGTCTGGCTCTGGTTTCTTTACACGATGCAACTAGATATTTGAAGACCACAAGATCTCCCTTAAACTTCTTAAGACTGAACAAACCCAGTTCCCTCTGTCTCTTCTTGTATGACATGTACTCCAGGCCCAGAGCATCTTTGTCCCTGAAGAAATTGGACACTGTTCCAGACGCAGCCTCATCTGCCTCACAACTAGTTCTACTAATCCTCTACTTATGTAAGCAAAAGGATCCCTAAATAAATCAACACCACTATAAAGAGCAAAATAAGGTGCCCATACCTGTAAGATCTTAATTCCAAGAAGCAGTTTAATGAGGCTTTCACAATACGAGTGCACCAGAGTCCTGCAAGATGAAAGATTCCACTACAGTTGTAATAAAAACATGTTAGGAGAACTCTTTCCATTACTGTTTGTTTTGGTGGGGTTTTTTTTGAAAACACTTACAACAACTTATGGTAATGCATGGTAACCACAGACACACTCAAAAAAATTTAAAACTGCATTTTAATTCTGAACAAGCTTACTCTCTACAAGACTAGTGTGAGCTGGAAATGCAAAAGTCTCTGTGGCTAAGCTGTATCTCCTGGCAAAACTGTCAAAAAACAGTTGGCCTTCCCCAGCTTTGTCAACATTTTTTTCCCCGTGCCATAAAATGCCATGGAGCCCAAAACATGCCACAGGCAGCTAGGAGATTCTGTGACTTACCACTTAAACTTACTGCTATTAAATAGCAACATATTACAGTAGCCACTTTTGCAGAAGAAACAAGTCTTGTTGTGTATGTGCTGGAGCTATGGCCTTTCCCTCCACTCTGCTGAATGTTACATGACATTTAAATACATCACAAAATACATTTTCTCTGACCTCGACCCCTCAGTCCGTATGGGAGTGCATGGCAAGAGACAGTTCTTGAACTGGTTTCTGTCCTTGATATGAGATTCCAAGCCGCTGATAAATTGCTTCACAACCTGCAAAGCAGAGAGAAGTTACCCTCTTCCTGAAAAGACACCCTGATCAACTGATGTCTTTTAGGATGCTTTTTGTGAGCAGATGATGAGAACAGGGAAGAGCTAGCCAGGGAACTGCAAAATGAAATGGTGATGGAAGGAAAGCTGGATAATAAATGAACTCTAGTCAAAACCATTTCCAAAAGGAAACACTAGTTGTTCTACAGAATAACTCTAAAGCAACAGTCTCACATTTTACTTTGATTCAGAAGGGTTTTGCCTTTCTTCCTGTTCAGCTGAGATGGAAACACTTAATGCGATAAGAGCTGCACCCAAAAATATTTGTAGGATCCAAATCACTGGCCTCAGGACTTTCACACTGGGCTTGTTGACTGGAGAGGAGCACCACATTGTGGCAGTTCTAATGCTGCCAGCTCCCAGCCAACACAAAACCAAACACCGCTTCCACTAGAAAGTTAAGCAAATTATTTTTCTCCCTTAAGAGTCTTTGTCTATTGAATAATATTGCCAATGAATTACTTTGGCAGGGCAAGGCGGTGGAAGTGCAGCACTTTTTCTTGGAATTATGCAAAACCAAACTTGGTGCATGCACGCCAAGGCTGGTTTTACAGAGGCACATGCTGGTTATCTTTATGTCTGACTATCCTGATACAACAGCTGAGAAGAGACAGATACAGCAGAAGGACAATGGGACCAAAAGGCTGGGACAGCAACACAGAGAATGAGAGTCTGGACCACAGAAATCCAAGATAATCTATCATGTTGCATACTTTTGTATAAGACTAGCAGGGACAGGCAGCTCCACTTTTGTCTTCTTCTACACAGCAAACAGTTTTAAAGCTGGCTCCTGCCAAAGCACAGTCTGTTACTTACGCCTGGGTAAGTAGGGTGCTTCTCCAGGGCCAGGCAGAGCTTCTTCTGGAAAGTCATTTGATCTACAGCTAAGTAGAAAGTTTAAAAAGAAAATAATGAAGCAGACACATTTTATCCATACAATATCACCACAACAGCTACACTAAGTACAAGCTCTCAAGCCTGTCCACCAATACTTCTGCATCTGCTCTATTGAGAAGCCCAGTTAGCAAAAGGCTGAGGGGTATCACCACTTGCGTTTTCTCCAGTCTGGGCTGCGAGTAGCATTACAAAGTCTTAATACACAAATTCCTGAAGGCATTGTCCGAGCCGAAAGGCAACATGACATGTTTGTCTTCCTGTGTCAGAGCTCCTTCCTCTGTAACTCAATACTGTAATCATAGATGCAGTTTAATCTTATTCCACATACCTCCAATAATCTTTCAGAAGTCTTTTGACTTAGCATGTATACACCCAAAAAGCTGGTATAATGAGTTTAGGAGCTGTGCAATTCAAGAGGTATATGACAAATTAGAGGCCAGATGAAGGTTTGCTTGAACTTTGGAACAAGCTGGCTCAAGTATTTTTGCTCTGCAAGTAAAACGCATCTTTACTTTGTACCAGTCGTCTTTGCAGGTTTCCAGATACAAGCAGAGAGAGCAAGTGTTAAACCCATACCTATTTCGTTCTGTCCCTCCCCAGCTTTCAGTACAATTCCTGATGTTCTAAGGAGCTCTTCAAAGACTCCCTCATTCTCCACTCCATCATGTGCAGAAGCCTTTTCCTTCTCAGAAATCCGCGACTTCTTTGTTTCTGAGAAAACAAGACATGCTGCATCAAATATCCTCTGCAATAAAAATAGCAAGGATCCTGCATATAAATAACTAATTCAAAATTAACCTTCTAATAAGAAATTAGAGGAACACAGGAATACACTTATGGGACCAGACCAACAAACTGTACTGCTACACGATGGCAGTCATTAGCTGACTCAGACACCAACGCGCAGATCCTATAAAGCAGTTACCCCTGCAGCATGACACCAGGAAGGGACATTCCTTTACTTACCCCTTTTAGTGATCCATAACCTAAGACAGTTAAGACACACCTTCAGCAACTTACTGGGAGACATACTCACTAACAGATTATGAGCAACGCCAGAGAAATACTTTCCTCTGGACTAATAAGGACAAGTTTAATACAGGTTCTCCCATCAGACCTGTCACTTGGGTATCCACCCATCTGCTAAAGCAAAAAAAATAACTATCTTCCCTCCAGCTATGTAGAGAGGTTATCTTGGTTTGATTTATAGATACCAGTTTTGATCAAATGTGATTAATCTGCAGACTCTGAGGGAAGTGAAGCTCAAGATAATAAATACTGATCAAAGGTACGAGAACAGAGGGACTGAGAAAAGATACAACACTGCTTTTAGCACTGTTGTTTTATTGTGATTTATTAAAAGAAGTGTTCAAAGATCAACAGTGTCACTAACAATTAGCTAGTAGCAGTATCGAAACCGCCATTTTGGCCTTCTCCCTGCCTGGGTGCCACTGCCTTTACCAGGGGGTCTCCATTCCCTGTAAGATTGTACCTGAGCACCTACTCAGTAAGTCTGTCTTGCAGCTCTCTCCAGAAGCATCAGTTTTTGACAATTTCCTTTTTGAAACCATGGTAGTGAAACCTTTGTTATCACCTATAAAAATGCAAGAAAAAAGACAAGTAAGCAAAGGATACATGACTTTAATTCAGGTTTTTTAAGCAAATCTGGAATGTATTAGTGAATTGTGAAGGGAAATGCTCCAGAAAGTGAAATTGCTCAAAGAAAAGAAGATTGCCTGGTTAACCAGTATCACACCAAATTTTTCTGTTATACAGGTTGAGATTTTAGAGCTCATCATATTTAAAGTGTAATACACCACTTTTTCTAAGATTCGGTTCCTCATAAAACAAAGCATAGCTTTTCTTTCAGATGTCAGGCAAATTAAATGGCAAGTTAAACTAAGAGGTCTCAGATGGTATCCACTGATCTAAACTTGTGACCCTCTCTCCGTGCCCAGAGAAAGCTACAACAGATAAGCAGTTTAGCCAGCCATCAGCCATGTTAGCCAACCCCGTTCTTGTTTCTCACCCAGCACCACCGCGAGAAGAGTTCTGTCAGCACAAACCTCCATCCGACTTGTCCTCGTTTGGTGGATGGCAGTGATTAAAAGAAAAAAATAAATCTTAGCTCACCTTAGAATTGTTTAGGTTGGAAAAGGCCTTTAAGATCATCAAGTCCAACCATTAACCCAGCACTGCCAAGTCCACCACTAAACCAGGTCCCTCAGCACCACAGCTACACGTCCATTAAATACCTCCAGGGATGGGGACTCCACCACTTCCCCAGGCAGCCTCTTCCAATGCTTGACAACCCTTTCCGTGAAGAAATTTTTCCTAATATCCAATCTAAACCTCCCCTGGTGCAACTTGAGGCCATTTCCTCTTGTCCCATCGCTTGCTACCTGGCGGAAGAGACCAACCCACCCCCCCCACCCAGCTCCCCCCTCCTGCCAGGCAGTTGTAGAGAGCTTTAAAACTTAAAAATTATTTTTAAAAATATTTTTGATCATCTCATGCGCAATTTCATCTATTTGGCAGAGTTATTCAAATGAGTTATACAAAATATGAGAGCGGAAGCAGAACAATTCCCCAAAAAAGCGTGATGAGCCATTAGCAGCTCCTCTGGACCCGGGGTGCACACCCCCGGGTACTCCTCTCTGCATCAGATCCACTCCCAAACGCTTGGCAATGCCTGGGGCAGCCGGCTGCCCCCACCTGCGCACTGACAGGGCAGCGTGGGGTACACAGAACTTTCGCCACCCTCAGCTTGGCTGTGCCAGTCTCCTTAGGCGGCGGAGGCCAGCCGCACCCCAAGGCCGGGCTAGCGCTTCGGCGGGCAGGCAAGTTTTAAAGCCGATTTTGTGCTCTTGATAACAAACAGCCAGGTTTTACCCAAACGTGACTCAGAAACGCCGTCCCAAAGCACACCGGCCCCGGAAAGCATCGCCAGGGCGGGCCGGCCCGCCTTCGGACGGGGGCCGCTCCTCTGCCGCGGGGCCCTCACCTGGGCTGCGGGTGGCCCTGCCGCCTCACCGGGGCCGGGACGCGGAGGGAGCGCTGACCCAGGGGCGGGCTTGCCGCGAGGCCGCCGCCCCGGTGCCCGGTCTCCACCGCCCGCCGGGAGGCGACGGAGCCGCCGCTCGCGCTCGAGCTTCCCGCAACCGGCGCGCGGTGACGTCCTTCCGGCGGCGGCAGACGGGCTGGGCCCGGAAGCGGAAGCGGAGCCGGGACCTGGGGCGGCCCGGTGGCGGCCGGAGCCGGGTCCGGTAGCGGTGCTGCCGCGATGAGCGAGCCCGAGCTGCTGCTGGACTCCAACATCCGGCTGTGGGTGGTGCTGCCCATCGTCTTCATCACCTTCTTCGTGGGCATGATCCGGCACTACGTCTCCATCCTCCTCCAGAGCGACAAGAGGCTCACGCAGGAGCAGGTGTCCGACAGGTCAGGGCCGCCGCTGGGCCCTCCTCGGCCCGGCCCCTGCCCCTGCCGCAGCCCGGGCCCTGGGGCCGCCGCCTCACGCCCGCCGCCCACTGGGTGCCCCCGGCCCGGCTCGCTCCCGCCCGCCGGCCGGGGAGGGCAGGGGCGGGCCCGCTCCCGTGGGCGGCCGTGCCGCTAACGCGAGGTTTCTCTTTTCCAGCCAAGTCCTGATCCGGAGCAGAGTCCTTCGGGAAAATGGAAAGTACATTCCGAAACAGGTACGGGGCCGCGCGGGCGGCCGTGTGCTTCACGGGGGGGTGGCTCAGAAACCAGCGGGAGGTCGCCTTAGTGGAGTGCCGAGGCCGGGGGTGCTCCCAGGCACCGGGCAGCGCCTGCACGGCTGCCCGCTGGGCTCAGGCGGTCCGGCGGGGCCTCCTCTAGCCCGGAGCAGAGTCTGGTAGCGCAGTCGGTGGCAGACACTTGGGAAACCTGGACGCAGGGCCACTGAACATGACTTTTTCCCTGGCATTAATATTAGCTACTTGAGGATTTAATAAAAGCTTGGGATAGTCACACAATGTCAGCTGTAATGTTTGCTGAACTAAAAATCAGTCGCTCATGTTGGCTTAGTTGCTGCCAAATAGATATAGTGTAAAATCCACCTGTAAAAGTCAGCCTGGGATGAATGAAAATGTCTGATGTACCAGTATCAGTACAGAACCAGCAAGAACTTTGCACAAAGCACTAAAAGTTCTTCAATTAATGTGGGTTCTTCTTCAGACAATTCTTAGAGTTATTTTAAGAATTTTAGAAACCCAGAGAGCTGGTACTCTGGATCCAGGGAAAGAGAAAAGTGAGGAGCTTTAGAGCATATGGGCAGTTAAGTACCTCTCCAAGAAAGAAGGATGAGTTATGAAAGAGCTCATAAGATGTCTGCATGTCTGAGCAAGAAATAATGCTTCTGTCCTTTCATTTCTTATGGTGTTGGCATTGGCTCTTTTTCTTTTCAGTCTTTCCTGACGCGGAAATATTTTTTTAATAACCCAGAGGATGGATTTTTTAAGAAAACTAAAAGAAAGGTAGTGCCTCCTTCACCAATGACAGGTATGTTAAGGTACCATAAATATAGCCAGGCAGAAAACTGTAATTTTCTGCCAAGGTAGGAAGGTGAATCAACTTTGCAAAGAGCTCAGTTAAGGGGAGGGAGAAGGTGGGACTGCTCAGCCAAGTATTGGGGAGGAGCAGGGAGTGAGATCCCTCTCTTTGACATTAACTTACTAATGTGGCCAAAGACCTCAGCAGCAAATTAGCTGGGTGGTTTGTTGTCCCTTTCTAGCTAAATCAGCTCACAGAGGGGTCAAGCAAGTTCAGCGATCTGGAGCGAGGGATGGGGTTCAGCACAGACACAGCAGCAAACAAAACGCTCTTTTCGGCAGCAGCAGCAGCAGCTACCGCCACACTGGCTGCTCATCTCGTTTTGCAAAGTATTTTACGACAGTGGAAAATAATAGATACAGGATAGATAGCAGGACAGGACTGTTCTCTGTCATGCAGTTTCTTAATTAAAATAGCTGACGTTGGTGAAGGAATGTCGTTTCCCTTTATTGCGATACTCTGCTACTTTACATCAAACCTATGTTTTGCAGATCCTACCATGTTGACAGATATGATGAAAGGGAATGTAACCAATGTTCTGCCTATGATCCTCATCGGTGGTTGGATCAACATGACATTTTCGGGATTTGTGACAAGTAAGTGTCTGGAATAACACAGCCCATGGGTCTGGCTGTGTTTCTGATGGTGACCTCAAGGGTCTGGGCTGCATCAGAGATTTGCTGCTCTACGTGAAAGCAGTCAATTGGAAGCAGCATGAATTTGGCTTGTGGCACTGCTGCTATTCACTCAGTGAACTGCATTGATTTGCTTGCCCCATAGCAAAGGAGGGAAAATTGTTTTCAGAGTACTGGCCACAGTCACAAAGAAAATAGCTCATGTATTCGGGAACACTTGTACTGGTAAAACCAGTATTTAAATTTCTTAAAATTGCCTAAACTTCAAGTTGGTACAGTGGATTTTCCTCTGAACCTGTCCAGGGAGCTGGTTACTCTGTAATGCAGGGTGTACACATCAAAAATACTTCCTTAAATTCACAGTTCTGGTTTTTGGGTTTGGTTTTATGGTTTTACTGTTTATGTAGTAACTGTTTCCTTAATAAAAGACATTCCCCTTCACAATCACTGAAACAATACCTGTGATGGTTTCGCCCTCTGATTAAGTTTCAGAAAGTCTTTTTATTTTAAAAGAAATACAGAACTAAAGCTTTTCTAAAAGTACATGTTAACTTGTTATTGTATGCGTCGCTCTCAGACCGCATTAGATTTAATAAAAGAACTATCTACTCGCTTTGCCTTTTGCTTTGCAATTATGTAGTGTTGCTTTGTGAAACTGGGCTTTTGTTTGGTTTGTTTTCTGTTTTTTTTATCCTCCAGCAAAGGTCCCATTTCCTCTGACGCTGCGTTTTAAACCAATGTTGCAGCAGGGAATTGAACTGCTCACTTTAGATGCATCCTGGTAAGCCTGTGTCCTCAGCAAGGTTGAATACTCACCTGGGAAATTTTGCATGTGTTAATAACCCTTGAATGGTCTGTGCATGCTTCTGAAATGAGGTCACAAGCCAGCTTCAAACTGAAATCAACCATGCTTGTTCTGATTTATCAGGGTGAGCTCTGCTTCCTGGTACTTCTTGAATGTGTTTGGACTCAGAAGCATTTATACGCTCATCCTGGGCCAAGATAATGGTAAGAAACTTATTTCTGTGAAGGAGCTCACTTCTCCTTCCATGGGATGACTTCTGAGGGAGGCTGGGGAAAGACTTCTAAATTTCCAGCCAAAAAGCTTTTGAAAGCCCCTCTCACTTCTGTGAGGTTACTCTCCCATGGCCAGCTTTGACATCACCTGCAGCAAGTACCCAGATCTGCACCAGCAATTGGCTAACTGCTCCTGAGCTCCCATGGTAATTAACCCATGCTTTCCTTCCCATCAAAGTGGCATGCAGAGATGTTGCTCTCAGGCTTGCTTTTATTTCTACCAAGTATCAGTTTTAAGGAAAGCTGCAAAGATTTCATAATGCTAGGTGCCAGGCAGGACAGATACTCTTCCTGGGGGTATTTTCCTCAATTTGTGTGCATATTTTATGTAAGTTTAGCTAAGATGTAGGGGGTGGGAACAAGATGTCTTCTGAGAATTCTTTCTGGCACGTTAGTATTGCATTCTGGGTGTCTCTGCAACTTCCTAGTCTATAGCTAGAAACCAGCCTGGTGGCACTGTGCTCCAAGAAACGCTGTTTAAATGACACAAATAAAAATCAACCTCTCATTTCTCTTTTGTAGCTGCAGATCAGTCTAGGGTGATGCAAGAACAAATGACAGGGGCAGCAATGGCCATGCCAGCAGATACCAACAAAGCATTTAAGGTACAGTATTCCCACCTGCATTCCTGTCTGCTGTAAAGTTAGGGGATTGTAGGCTCTGTGTACCTCAGCCTCTCCCTCTGTCAAGTAAGGGAATTGCTCTGGATTCTCGTTCCTAAAATTAGAGCTGACAACTGATGAAGGGTATGGAAACTGCCCTGGGTCTGGCAGAGCCCTGAATACCCTGAAGTAAACCTGATTAGTCATTCCTGATAGAGAAGCTGAATTCGTGTGCCATCTTTGGCTTTTGCAGAGGAAGACCTTTTCTTTCCCTTGAAATCTAGTTCCAAAGCAGAAGCTGACTCCCAAATGTTGCGCTAATAGTGCAGCTGAGCACAAGTCCAGCAGGCACGTGATAGACCCTGGGTAAGAAAAATGAAGTGAGTTAGGTCAGTGGCAAATCCGCCAGGATTGGACTGTGTCTTGAAGTTCTCCTAAGCAGTCTCCCTAGGCACTTGCTTATTAGGCTGTCTCTACCTTTCACAACCCTAGTTTATGCATGAAAGGAAGGTTTTTATGTACAGCTTCTGTTTTTATGTGCGACAGTAGAGATTTACATCCACACAACCTGCCTGGGAAGTCAGGATGGTCTGCTTCTGCAGTTTCTTCGTTTTAGTAACCTTCCTGGATAAAAAAATGCACATCATCCAGCCAGAGGCTCAGCCAGGGAAGAGGGTGGCTGCAATTTGCAGCTCTGCGGGAGCAGTGACTGTTCTGTCACACACTGCCAGCTCTGTGGTGCAATTCCTAGCTCACGTCCCTCTGCTTCCTTTCTGGTACTGGCTATCCAGAGCAATTTTGCCGCTCAGCCCTGTAGGGACCCAAACCCCCTAACATGATCCCCAGCAGGAACAAAGCAAGCAAGCCCATATTGCAGAAGTGGTCTGGCCAAGAAATACAAATCTTGCTGGGGCATCACATGATGTGATTTTGCAGGCTGTATACAGCTTATTCCACCGTACTTACCAGAGCAACACTTGATGGACTAAGAGGAGGAGAGATCTGTGTTCATAGGTGGTGGAAAAATAAGTAGCAGGGAAGATCATTCTTGTATTTAGGAAGAAATTCTGTTCTTAGGTCCTGGGCTGCTATGAACACCTGGCTTAACAAATTAATAAATGCTGCAGCTCCAGGGAGCTTGTTGGTTGGAGAACAGTCTAATAAGGCACATCAGGTCTGTGATCAGTTGCAAAATTTTTGGCCTGCAACAGTTTTTATCAGATGTCTCTGAACTAAAGAATTAACTAACCACAAAGCACTTGACCACCCCAGAAGAGAATTGGCTGTTTATAGAGACAGATGTTTTAAAAGAAATAGACTATTCCAGAAGGTTAGAGGGTCTTCAAAAAGTAGGTAATGTAATTTTTCTGATTTCTATGATGTACTTGTATTGACCAGCTATGTGATACCCAACTAAGCCCAAACCACTGATTTTAGAGAGTTGACAGGATTGCCAAGTTTTTAACAGAACTTGGCTTTTGTTGCAGTTTTTAAGGTAAGCACTGCCAAGTGTAGTTCTTGTCTAACTGCTGTGTTGCTTTCCTTTCTCTACCTCTGTTTGTTCGATGCAGACGGAATGGGAAGCTTTAGAATTGACTGATCATCAATGGGCCTTAGAAGATGTAGAAGAAGAGCTCATGGCAAAAGACCTCCATTTTGAAGGCATGTTTAAGGAAGACCTTCAGACCTCTATCTTCTGAATTTGAGAATATGCTTTTGTCTCTTCTTGTACAAGTAATTTGGAAAGAAATATGTTACTTAAAGCTATATAATGTATTTTAGCAAGGCTGAGAATAAAAGGAAAACGCTATGTTCAGAACTGCATTTACCTAACTCTGCTTTGAGCCCCAGGACCAAGCATGTTTTCTTTGAGCCAAAGGCTCTTGGTGTGGGTTTCTAGCTGGAGTTCCGCTTCTCTTCCTGGGAAATGTATGCTGCAGAAAAGACCCAAAATTTCTAGTTCTAGTACACAAAGCGCAAGCTTGCTTGAGTTAAGGAACTTAAAAACTTCATGAGACTGCAAAAGTACAATCAGCACCTGTGTTTCTGGTTTTATCCTTTTAAACAAATGCACAGCTAGTTAGCCTTTGCTTTGGAACATCATGTTAGCAATTCAAAACTGACTTAGTGACAAGTATCTAACGCATTTGCAGAAGCAGTGTGGGGATTCAGTTTCTGAAAGTGGGGGTTGTCCTTCCACTTCATACTTTTGTCCCTGTGACAGTAATCAGTGTTTGAAGCTTTCACAGAAGAAGACAAAAGCAAGAGGGCAATACTCGCCACTTGCCCAGGGCAAAGCATGGGACAGCTCACCTTCATCTCGTAGCCAAGCCTGCACCAAGGCTCCCCAGGGCTGCAAAATCCCATCTGCTCACTTCTGCCCTGGTCAGCCTGCTGGTGGACACGCTGGTGGTCACGGGGACAACTTCTGGCCCCCTCTTTGCTGCTTTCATTCCTGGGCAGAGCAGCTCCTCAGAGGTCTTTGGGCATTTCTGTGCAGAGGTAGCAAACGCAGACTCTTTCCCTGTTAATTTAATCCTTCCCAAACCCATTTATTAGCACCTGGGACTGCCTACAGAGCCCCTCCTGCCACCACACTCGCAGCAGGTTGTACGACTAGCAAGGGTGCAGTCCCTGTTCAGTTATTTATGTGCCAGGTGGGGAAAACAAATACCTTGCTTTAAGCTTGCTGCCTGACCACTGCCTTGCACTGTAGAGAGCAGGGAGCCGCCGTTCCTGGCTTGTCCTTCCACAGGAGCCCCTCAGATCTCTCTTCCCCAGGGAGAAGAGTCCTAACCTGGGGAAATGCTTCTTAAACACAAGCCTCCCCCTTTTTTTCTGAGCCCTTTTTTCAGGGTGAAATTGCACACCCTCTTCAAGGCAGGAGCTGAGCCAGGACTGAGATGGAGCCTGTTCTCTGTTCTTACCAAAATCATCTCCCCTGGAGCCTTACCTCAGAAATGTTCTTTTCTGCCTCAGAGCCCCTTTTCCTGAATGCCAACAACAGCGCTCTGCTGACAACATAACTTGTGTTTCAGCCTGGTTTTCACTCCCTCTTGCAATGGGGAATTTCATTTTGCTCCATACCCTCAGCATTCTTGTATAAGCTGCTCCTGCGAGCCCACACACCAACACACAATACCCAAACACCTCCACACCCAAAAGCTGCCACTTCACTTTCCCTTCTTCCTGCTTTGGAGGTCAGCATTGCAAAGCAAAGTTCACCATCTACTGTTCTACATTAAGACTCTTCTCGCCCTCTCTGAGGCTCCAGCTAAGATCAAGCTCCTCTGCTATTACACTGTAATCGCAACACGAAGACTTCAAACCTTCTTACTGGGGCTTCACAGCCCGCCTTGACCTGCAAGGTTTTGGCAATCCCCCAGATTCCCTGCGCGCACACCAATGTGAAATGCACACAAGCCTGCTGCATTTAACTTCCTCAGTCTTTTCCAGCCCACTCTCATAAACGCGCTCAGGTTGCCTTGAGGAAAAAATTGCAGCAACTGCAGGACAACAGTTCCAGGCGTACAGCCACAAGCAGCCCTGATACCCCTGCAGAAAATGGACAGAAGGAAGGCAGGGACCCACCCCGCAAGGTCCACATAGGAATGACAAGGAAGCCGTAGCTGAGGTTGCCCAGTGCCACAGAAAGGCTTTGCTACAGCACCAGGTAGCAGCAACCCAGTGCCGCAGACAAGAAAAGGCAACCCTGGAGCAAGCACAAGCACTCAGATCTACAGAGTGGTGCAGGCAAGGGCTGCTTTTCTCCTAAATCCCCACTGGCAGAGCAAGGATTGGCTCCGCAGGACTCGCCCTCCCCAGCTGCAAGAGCTCCTGGAACACCAGGCATCCCCACGATCAGCAGTCTCAGGTCACATAACGGAAACTGAAAATACAACAAAACCCAGTTTCAGTGCAAACCACTCTTTAATTTTCCTCTTTGTACAATAGAGCCAGCCACTTACAAAGTGCTAGTCTAAAAAGAAAAAAAAAAAAAAACCAAAAAAAACAAAAAACAGAACAGGTCTGGTATTACAGCGCACACACACCAGCCAAAGCCCATCAGCTCAGAGGCAGAGAAAGCAAGAGCTGGGCCACTTTTTCTGCAGTACAACAGAGTCTGTTCAGCATCTGAGTGTTGGAGATTTAGCCCCACTGATGTGTTCCTCAGTGTCAGCACAGGCAGGGAGGCGAGGAGGAGAACAAAGGCTATTTCAGATTGATTTTTCTTTTAAAAAGGTCTTTTACTCCCTTCCCTTTCCTCTCTCCCCCATTTTGGAATGCCCACATGATTCTTTTTCAGGGTAAAATGAACAAAAAAATGCTGATCAGAGCAATTCAGTGCAGTGCTACAGCTTAAAAAATTGCTTTTTGGATGCTCCCCTCAGTAATGAAGAAAAGAGCAGAAATACAATACTATGAGTTGTAGAAATCCCAAACAGCCCCAAAACCAGAACAGCAGAAGCAATTAAGCAATTCTGATCTCAAAATTCAAATTTCAATGCTCTAGAAAGCAAAATTCTGCAGAAGAGGATCACAAAACTAGTGTGCCAGCTAGAGGCAGCCCTCCCTCCCTCCTCCCCTCTCCTGCCTTCCAGTGCCCTGGCAATGGGGCCGCAGTGGGCTGCCCTCCCTCCCCATTGCTCGGAGCAGAAGACAGAGAGTAGCTGGCTGGGCTTTTTCTTGGCTGCAGCACAGCAGAGGCACAGGGACGGGCACACAATTTCCTATGGGGCTCATCACCAAGAGCTGCAAAAGGGAGCTGAGCTAGCATATTTGGAGTTAAATGGATGACCGCTGTTACGCTGACCCTCAGAGAAGGTTGTGGTCAGCAATAAAGCCACAGGGGCTGTCCACAAAGGACCAAGTGGCTGCAAGGACATATTTTTTTGGGGAAAAAAAAGCAGGGCAGTAGCCTGTCTTAGCCTTTTGTTCTGCCAATGCACTTGGCTCCAAGAAGGAAAACCCCTCCTGTTTGGTTCACCTCCTTGAGCTGTATCTTTCCCTAAAAAACACAGATTAAGGCTCTAGATTTTTCCCGTTTTTCACATGGAAGACCAGTTCTCCACTGAGGACTGACCTGATCTCATGCTCACAGGAGTCCTTCAAGAAGCAAGCTGGGCTTGAGTCCTACAAGTAACACAGACAGCAAAGTTGGACAGACAGAAGAGCATTTGCCAGTTGTACTAAAAGGATGGAGCAGAACTGTTGAACAACTAAGGCAAAGAGAGACAGGACTGTCACACCTGCAGCCTCGCAGATGAGATCTCAAGGGCAGCACTCAAGGGAGAGAAGACTGAAAGAGCAGTCGAAAAACCAAAAGACGCAAGAAAGCAAGCTGAAAACTCACACAGTCCATTGCACTGGACTGGCATCCTTACAGGTGACAGCTCTGGGGACACAGTGCTGAGCTTTGCTGGAGAAAAAGCTCGAAGGAGTCACATAAAAGAGCAAAAAGGATAAAAATGCTGCTGTTGCACAAACCCTAGGAGAAATGGTGGAGGCAGAGAAGTGCTTACAAGAGCAGCCTGGAAGTGAGGGGTGTAGGAGATGGATGGAGAGGACAAGAAATCGCCAACTTTGCGGATGACACTTTCTCTGCAGAATAACAGAAGCCAGAACCAGAAGAGCTGTATCCTGCATTGCTGTGCAGATCAGCCCGCACATACAGCATACCACAGGGAGGTATGCTTTGGTTCCGGTAAAGTTCCCTACGTTACAGGATTCAGTGTTCACATAAAAAGGGATGAGTCAAAACTGCCCAGAAGAGCCTCAAATTCATCAGTGAAAGAACACAAGAGAAACGTTTGCTGCTTAGCAAGAGAACCAAGGTACGATGGCAGAGACTGCAACAGACAGGCCAGATGTACAAAGATTTGCACTGAGCTTCCAGAATGGGTGCAGCAAGCCTCCCTGACACAGGCAGGGCCCAACAGCAACACCAGAGAGCTGGCAGAAAGCCCCCACACCGATTCACAGAATCATACCCACCGTACTCCTCCAAGGGCCCCAACAAGGCTCAGCTGTGACCTGGCCTCCAGTTCAGGCTGTGCTCTCCCGACCCCTGCTACAACCCTCAGGCTAAGACCCACAGCCCCAGCCCAGCTCAGCCCCAACCCCTGCCTCTAGCCACACAGCTCAGCCAGATTTTAAAAAGAACTTTATTGAAGCTCCAATATATATTATTTTTGGCCTCTAAATACCCAGGTGTCAGCACCTATTCCTGGCTCTCCAGTGCTATTCTGCAACCCCCAGCGCTGAATCTTTCAGTGCTTGATTTTCTGCTCAACTCCTACAGAAGGAAGAAAAAGTTTAGATGCCTCAGGCATGGCTTTAGAAGAGCGACCGCTAACATGGTGGCCGAGGACTGGAGGTGATGTTTAGTTGGTATCCATGCCGTCACACTCTTCTTGGGGAGGAGATGGGGTAGTATGTTCCTCACTGTTTCGGCGCTGATAAAACAGCACGTACGCAGCTTTTGTCTACCAAACAAAGAAGAAAACCATCTGAAACAATCCACACAGCTTGGCTGGAAATGTAATGCCCAAAGCAGGGAACCACACTTTCAGCACAAACTCAGATTAGCCTCAGGCCAAATACTCACCACTATTTGGTCTTCTGAAGCCACTGATACACTGCTGTCATCAAAGTAGTACCACTTGTCATTCACTTTGTTCTTTGCGTAGGCAGTGTCTGTCAGGAGAAGAAACTGCAGCTCAGTACTCCAAGGAAGACCAGTAGGCAACACCACGCCAGCTGCGCTGCACCGGCGATGTTCAAGACTCACACTGAGCGTGCATGAGAGGCCAGGAGCTAGCTCTGACACTAACTACCCCAAACCTAGTTCACCAACATACACATCTTCCAGGTGGAAGTCAGTTTGCCAGCTGGTCCAGCTAGTCTAGAACCACAACCCACATACCAGACCTGCCTCTGATAGCTGAGATACAAGGCAAAGAAACTTAGGAAAAAAATTACAGTGTTTTGTTCACCCCCCTTGAGCCAGAGCTTTCCCAAACATGCAGTTTAAGACTCTGCATTTTCACATGAAAGAGAAGTTTTCTGTTGATGATGGATCTGATCTAGTGCTTGCAGGAATCCTCACTCAAGAATAAAGTTGGACTAAAGTCCTGCAAAGTCTCTTCCAACCAGACTTCTGTGACTATGATCTCAAAACAGATCCCCCTTCAGCTAATGCTATCCTACAGTGACACACCCTACGAGTTAAGCACATACACAGCCATCGTGAATTCATCATCCTCTCTAGTAAAACACTACTGGATGGTTCTACAAGTGTCACCTACAGCATGGATCTGCATGGACGCCCGATGCAGGGATCTCCACCTACAGATGCATTTCATCAATGCTGCAACAAAACTAGTGACATAAAATACAGACTTGTCATGTATCAGACTTGTCATATATAACAAAGGGTTGGGTTTTTTTTCCCCTTATAGCACGACATTTTCCCTGCTACATGAGCCCTTGTCAGTGCAGAGGTGGAGATAATTCTACTGCAAGTTAGTGCCAGCTGTGCAACCAAGAGGTCCCAAGAACTACACATTTGTTTCTGGCTTGTGTTCGAAAGTCTGGAACAAAGGAAAATGAAAGAAAGAAGTGCTTTAAATTGCTATTGCAACCCACAAAATTCAGGATAGGAAATGCAGAAAGGCATCAGACCCAGCTTCATGACAACATATGCCTCTGCTCTGTCTTCCTGGCCTACGGGCAACTGCTGCTTGTGAGACGTTGTCTTGCCACCACTGAGGGAACCTGACAAGCTCCTACTTGGCTGACTCGACTGCTGGCAATCTCTGCTTTGCTGCTGTGATGCTGCGCCCACACTGGACAAGCAGCTGCCCTCTGGCGTGCTGCAGGGCAAGGCGCTGAGTGACAGCTTATGCTGAAGACTCTCCCCAGCACCCTCCAGTAAGAAGCTCCTTTCCAGTGTTTCATGTTCAGCATTGAAAAAAATCTTGACTCCACTCATAAATTGGGGAACACCATCACACACTTCAATGACCACTAACCAAGGTCCCACTGGCAGAGTCAGACCTCAGGCAGCTGCAAACTACACAAACTGGCTAGCTGCTCTGCAAATCCTAATAGGAAGGACATCACCTTCCAGTAGGATATTCACCTGCATACAGAACACAGCTAAGTTTTGGACTAGATGCCCTTTGGTGAGGGCTACTGCACATCTCCCACACACAGAGTCCTCCCGTGACCCCTCTGCCTATGTTTGCTTGTGCACAAAGGACAGAGAAGCAGTTACTCACAGTGGCCTACTCCCATGGCTCCATAGTGATTGGAAACTGCAATGAGGTCATACACATATGAGCCTGCTCGTGGGTCGCAGACAAACTCAGACATGTTTAAACCCCTGGAAAGAAATCCAAAAGTATCAGTACACCAGTGATCAGTGCTTTCTGGAAAGTGGTGCATGACACCAGCGAAGCTCTGCAGGCAGGCAGCACCAGTGGAGAAGTGCTGCACTCTGCTACTCAACAGCCAGCTGATAGTGTAAAGACCAGACACGTTACCCCCCACACACAGGGCAGGTCCTGCTAAACACGTCAAGTGCTGCCAAAAGATTGAGAGGGAGGTGCTCAATAAAAGACAGGCCAGAGTGTCCCTCTGTAGGCATGAAAAGTGAGACAGGAGTAGTAAGGAATTCACTTCATCCTGCAGCAGGATGCTGACAAGCAGAAGCAGAGGGATGAGGCAGGCTTTCATCTTGTGCAATCCACAGTACTACAAGTGCAGCTCTGACCAACAAATTTGCTGTAGAAGTTCTCTTAGGTCAGCAGAATCACATGGTTTTAACCTAGTTTCAGAAAAAACAGTGCCTCCTAATGTACTTTGAGATGTGTAGAACTGATTAAGGTTAACAAAAAAACCCCAAACCAAACAAAAAAGCAAGCCACCTCAACTCATGTTTGTCTTGCAGTTCAAACCTGGAAGACAGAGCTGTTCCCGTTACCACTTTAATAACAAGCCCACCCAATAGTAACATCAGTAGATTTCTCTTTATTTCAAGCTCTTCCTAGCTTGAGGGAAGAATCCTACCTGATCGGGAATTCCACAACAGTGTCAAGTTTATCCCTCCAGTATCTGCTGTATGAGAAGCGTTTTAAATGCACTACCAAAATCCTGGGCAAAGACCACAAGTCAAACTTCTTTGTGGCCTGTTGATGTTTCTTACAGTTAGGGCAGTACCTGAGGAAGGAGTAACAAACAAGGAAATGTTAAAAGAAAAGCTTCTGGCCTTCCATTAAAAGGTGCCTTAATAGCGCAGTACAGTCCCTGCCTTATAGAAGGCATTTGGCTGTGGAATATGCAGGTGAGCACACTTCCTCAGAGGTTTCCAAACTGCAACTTGCTTTTATTCTATAGGCAAAACATCCTACGGCAAATGCATTAACTGAACATCATACAAAGATTAATTTTTCTTTTGTAAATTAAAAAAGAGGTTTAAAGGTCCCATTACTTCTTTATTATCTCCTGATGCAGCTCAAACAGGTTAACAGTTGCAAACACATCTGGAGCATGTAATTGGACATTAATAATAAACAATCAGCTACTACACTACATGTTATTTTCTTACACAGCTAGCAAACAACCTCCAAAGATCTTCTGCACACACAGTAATCACATTTTGGTCACTTAAGATCTGCTGTGCCTAGCCCCTCCAGACTAAGGATTTTTGGTAGAGTTAGGAACAGGTCAGGACTGGTTCAAGCTAGAAATAACACAGGATTAAACCCTAAGGTAGCCATATGCTTTCAATCTTTTATTACTACAGCTGCTTCCTCTGATGCTGTCTGGAAGACAGATGTATGCTAGGGAATTAAAAATAGCCTGATCTTTGGAAGCTACATGCCAACTGCCACTTTTTTTTTTTTTTTTTAAATAAGGGCAAGAAACAAGTACTTTTTATTAACCCGCACTGAAGACAAAAGGACAGACCTGGGAAATGATCAGAATCGCATGACAAACAATGTGAACTCAAAGTGTTATGGCATTTTACGATAAACATGGCAGGCAGACAGAGGCTCTTACCACGGGTCATGTTCACCAAGCGTTTCCATAGTAGTGAAGAGCTCTATGCAGTCTCTGAGGGCTACCACAGCCTTCTTCTTCTGTGGTTGTAACACACTTCCATGTTTTTCAAATGCCTAGCAAGAGAGATGCATGCTTTATTCAATTACACATAGCCTTTAATCCTTGACACCACGAAAAGGAACATGTTCACCTTCACCATGCTGCTTATTTCTGCACCACCACCCCCTTCCCCACCCACACAATCACCTCAAGCTTCCAGCCACTCCTTTCTTGTGTTGCAAAAGAGTCCATAGGAGAAAACATAGTATGTTCTTACCTCAAAGTTGGTGGGTTTGGGGTTTTTTGCAAAAGAGGAACAGGTTATTCTGTTACAAAACACAACCCAGCAGAACTCTCACAGAAAGAATACTGAGCTTTCTACTAGGCTTTATGAATTTGGTTTCAGGTTTCTTTTGAGTTTTGGGGGTTTGTTTTGTTTGTTGAGTGGACTATGAACGAGACTACTTAGCTTTGAAATTAGAACATCTAATTTTCAGAACACACTGGAAACAGATCAGCAATTATAGCTCTATAGACCTTATCACTAAAGCTTCTTAAAGTAAACATATCTCATGCTGGTGACTCCAATTTTTATGAAGGAACCTACACCTACATTTCACCATTTACTGCAATCTTTTAAGTACCATGCAAGTTTGCATATAGATTATTTATGAAAAGAGCATACTACAACCTTTGCCTCCTGTTCATCAAAGAGTAGCCTCCGCGTATCAGAATCCCAGTCAATAGCAAGTGCAGAAAAAGCTACAAGAAAGAAGAAACATTTATTGCAAAGATATAAGGAAAAGGAAGAAAAAAAAGATAGCAAGACAATAATTACCATTCAGTTTTAAGATTTTTCCTTCTACAATGGAGTTTATCTCAGAAGTCCCAGTGGAATTCACAAGGCTAAAAGTGAAATGTTGCTTCTTGCAAGGCTGCAGGTCTCTTGCTGACTCAATCTGCATGCAACCCTCAGAGTGGCAGGGATCAACTTCTGCCAGCTTTTCCTTGCCTTCCTGTCCATCATCCTGATGCTCCATCTCTTCAATGTCACCTGACAAAATTTAAAATAAGCACAACATTAAAGAGCTTCAGTGAAAGTTTAGGCTGACACCTCACATTGACAGCTGTTTGCCTGAGCCTGTTACGACACACACTGATTACTCAGAGAGTAATGAAAACACATGCAGAAAACAAAATCTGTGCTTGCTAACCACTACATCTGAAGTTGTATTTTTTCCTTTAGCAGATGCCAGGTAGTATGCTGGGGTTTATACCCTAGTGTCAGATGTGAGAGTGCTCAGTTCACAGTAGGTTAACAATCACATCCTAATAAACATCCCAAGAGAGAATCAGCAAGGCTGCAGTTGGATGCCTTTACAGAAGGGAACATGTAAGTCTCCAGGAAAGTTACTTCCATTCTCTGGGAAAAATGGGCAGATTTTTATCCCCCTGTAAAACATCCCATTTAACTTGTTCCAGTTGTTACTCTCACAGCAGTGTAAGTCCATCATTTCAAAGAGGAAAGGGAAACGTGCATTTGCCATCAGCGGTAAAAGCTTCCTTCTAACCTAGGAATGAGACCCCATGATTCTAGGCCCATGAACAGAAAATACCATTTCCACTTTATTTCTCCAGAATTCGTCTTTGTGACCTATCAGACCCGTTTTCATGACCAAAGGGCATATGAGGAAAGGAGTTACCTCCGGAGGGAAGCACTTGCACACTTAATAGGGAAGCAAGGACTTCCCCAACATTGGTCAAGATGAATGCGTGCCACGCCTTGTTATACTGCTGCTTGGGCTGACGCACATCCGATCTCCCGTGGAAGCAAAATGATCTACAAGAATTATCACCATACCATGCAGAAGTCCTATGTGATAGCGTGGTAATCATTGTGAAAAAACAACCTGCTAGAGCTTAAGCCAAAATACAGCACAAACCAAATGCTAATAAAAAGCTTTAAGTGCTGATTTTGAAAGGACTTTACCTTCAACCACACCATTGGAGCCGTTGCAGGTTCTTTTGTCTGGGCAGGGCATAGAGCATTCTTCTGCCAAAGGGAGTTTCACATAGCGGCTAAAGAGAGGGAGTATGTTTATCACAGAATCATACTGAAGCTGTACGTCAGAAAAACAGCAGCCCTCACCACCCCATCAGTTCTTGCTGTGCAGTCCCCCTCAGCAAACCAGAACCCATCCTGTACAGCACCATTTACAGACCAAGAGCTCTTGGAATGAGTCAAATAACAACAATTCAGTAAGTCTCTGTTCTCACTGCTAGTTCCCAGTTTTACTGGCAGTAGATGAAGAGGCAAAAATAAGTTATGGTGGCCCCAACCTTAGAGCCCTGAAAACATGGCCTGAATTCTGTTCCCAACCCATTTTGCAACAACAAGCAGATATCTTCCCTTGCGACCACCACCAGCATTATCTGATCTTACAGCCTGCTTTTGCAGAGCCCAAAACCCACAGGACCCTGAAATGTCCCTGGGGCCTCCAGACACTAATGCAATGCAAATCCTGGTTTATATGCCACATACAAATCAAGGGAAATTCTTCCTGCAAACAAGGATGCAGTAATCCTGTTACAGTGTAACTGAATAAGCACCCACGAGCACTTTGCATAGGATTCAAAGGTACAGACACGACTTACCTGATCTGCTCCAAAACCACACTGTACATGTGATCCACAGTGAGCTTCTGTTTCAGCACAGAGATTAATAGTGGCTGACCAAAGAGTATGGTCCCTGAAGTACTGCTGGATTGCCTCATTGTCTTTTCCCGAAAGTAAACAGAGAGAGTAACATACTCCGAGCCATCCTCACTTGGCTTGCAAACTTCGTATCTGTTCAAAAGACAGGTATTTCCATGGGTTATTTCCACTGCCAAGAAGCACAGCAGGTAGAACAAATATAAACTCAGTCCACCAAGTCTCTCCACCAGGTCCTCCTGAGAAGGACAAAAAGGGTTGTACTCTGTTTTCATGCTACAGAGCAGTTTCCCGAACACTTCCCATGGCTCAAAATGGCACAGGATACATACCCACCACTGACTTGACTGACACCGTCCCTCTGTGTTTATTCCTAATTCACATCCCTATTGCCACTCACCTCTCAAGACATTACCCTGACAACTACATCTTGCTTCAACCAGATCACAGCGTCAGTGAAAAGCACTAAATGTGCTTTGAAATCCCTCAGACAGCATTTGTTCCCTCTGGAGAAAGAAACCCTCTTGATACCTTGTGACTTGCATTCTCCCAGCCTCTTGTACAGTTCATGGCCTGAGCTCACATCACTCAGCAGCCAACGTTCCAGAAAACCAAAAGTTTGGAAACATCTGCTTCACAGAAAAATCCAAGGACAGTAAACACACAAGAAAAACATTCTGGAAGAAAACAAATAGTTCTGGAGAACAGCAAGGAGACTGACAGCTTGTGCTACTGGGCAAAACAGCAAATGAGATATTTGCAGATGTCAAAGTCAAAAGAAACCATGTGCTCCATCATTATCACATTTTTCACTTCAGGACTATAAGTTACAGAAGATTCATTTACAGGAATGCCAAGTCACACTGCTCTTTAAATTGGTGAGTCACCTGTCACACACTTATCTTAAAACTGAAAGAGAAAGAAAGATTTTATGAAATATGTCACTACACATAACAACCAAGACCACAATCACATACCTGAATGTATCAAAACTCTTAACAGCTCTCTTATAATCATAGAATCATTTAGGTTGGAAAAAACCTTTAAGATCGAGTCCAAACATTAACCCAGCACTGCCAAGTCCACCACTAAACCATGGCCCCAAGCACCACACCTACACATCTGTTAAATACCTCCAGGGATGGGGACTCCACCACTTCCCTGGGCAGCCCCTTCCAATGCTTGACAACCCTTTCCGTGAAGAAATTCTTCCTAATATCCAATCTAAACCGCCCCTGGTGCAAATTGAGGCCATTTCCTCTTGTCTTATCCCTTGTTACTTGGCGGAAGAGACTGACCCCTACCTCACTACACCCTCCTGGTCAGGCACTTGTAGGGAGCGATAAGGTCTCCCCTCAGCCTCCTCTTCTCCAGGCTGAATACCCCCAGGTCCCTCAGCCACTTCCCATCAGCCTTGGGCTCCAGACCCTTCACCAGCTTCATTTCCCTTCTCTGGACGTGCTCCAGCCCCTGAAGGTCTGTCTTGGAGTGAGGGGCCCAAAACTGAACACAGCATCCAAGGTACAGCCCCACCAGTGCCCAGGACAGGGGCACAATCACTACCCTGGTCCTGCTGGCCACACTATTGCTGATACAAGCCAGGATCCTGTTGGCCCCCTTGGCCACCTGGGCACACTGCTGGCTCATATTCAGCCACCTGTCGACCAACACCCCCAGGCCCTTTTCCACTGGGCAGCTTTCTTCCAGCCACTCATCCCTAGCAACATTAGACAAGCCACTTCCCTTCTCTCACAAGCCAAATAACATTTTTTTATTCCTCTGTTCAAAATGCCCTTGTAGAGCAGGGAAGAGAACAAATTTCAGAGTTGCGGTTCTGTTCCATCCTACTTAAACAAAAAGGGATCCCAGTTTGGGGCCTGCACCGAGTCAGTAGAGTACATGAAGAAAAATATCCTTCCAGAGAGTCCCAGCCCAGCCCACCAACAGTATCAGAGATAAGACAGTCCAACGCACATGGCTGTTGCGGTTTCCTATGCTGTCAATGCTGTTCAGCTGGACACCAGCACTGGATACAGTTCACACCTAAAGTTTCCTGAGAAATAGCACCACAAAGAGATGAATTATTTTAAGCACTGTTTAAATAACAAAAGACCATACTCATTCCCAGAGTATCATCTACAATTAACTCCAGGTCCTATGAGGCCCTTAAGCTGGAGTCATAAAAACCAGACCAGTACACAACATGCACGTGTTCCTCAACATTCTTGTGACTGCCTCTCACACCACCTACACTGTGCTCTGCAAGCAGCAATTAATGCAGCCCCCATTTATACTCCACCCTCATGCACCTGAATGAAGCCCTGCCCATACGACGGAACAGATCAGACAGAAAGAAAAAGTTAAATATTACCCATCCATCACAAACAGCCAGCTTGCTGTACTCCTATAACACTCTGCAAAAGTGCATCTCGCACACTTCTCACTGAAACATAACAAAGTTGGTTACTCAGTTGTCCCTCTACCCATTCCACCTCAGAAAAGCTTTTACGTATCAGCATGAAGCAGACATATTTGAATCAGGATCTGTCATTTTGTGAATCTCTTGAGCAACAGCCATCCCTTCTTAAAAAAAAAAAAAAGAATCTAAGGTAAAGTATCTATAGTTTAAGGAAGGCTATAGAGCTGATACTGCAAATTACTTGACAATACACTGTAATTCTGTATCTTACAACATAACCGAAATAATAGAACATAAAGATGATGCTATGCCAGACTACACAACATGGTTTTAGAAGTCAAGAGTCATTAGCTCTGCTGCTACCACTCTGCTGGATATTGGCTGATTGCCTTTATAATACATGACAACTCTGAAAAGTGTCTGAAAACTGCTAAGCAATAGGGTAGGACTTGACCGGTCTTTATCAGCATTATGAAGGCTTCAGGTCTGCAGTTATAATTCAGAAATGAAGCAGTGAGCAATGAAGTAAGTAACGTTTGTTCCCTTGCAAACTAAAGTTAAGCAAGTGCACAGAAGCATGAAAAGCTACAGAAAGACAAGGCAGAGCTACATGAAAGGGCACAGAAAAAAAATACTCGAGCTAAACACTGGGCTAACATACATGCTATGTATTATTGAAACATTCTCTCCAAAGTGCTGGGATCTATGATATTAACACCAGCTGGAAAACACTATGTGGATTGCCAATCGGTCTATAGCAACAACCAAAAAAAGAAGTATATTTTGTAAGAGAACAAAGAAGGGTAGAAAAAAAATGCCATTGCAGAAGCTGACAAAACAGATCCATCTGAACAGCATTACTACTGCACACCAACCCAGAGATGCTTCTGTGAAATCACAATAGGTTCAAAAGTTGACAATAAGAATGAACAGAGGACTGGAAAAAAACTGGGTGAAAATGCTGTACATATTCTGATCTCTTCTAGGAAGTGGAAATACTCCTAATCTGTTTACTTTCTTTCATAATACCAGAACACATACAAACAAGTAAACCAGGAGATAAACTGCAAATGTAACTTCTTCAGGCAACAGGTAGTTTGCCCTGTAGAAGTGGTCATAGGATTTTGCCAGTCTTACAGAGGAGCAAGATTAAAAAGGATGAGGAAATTCAACCAGCAAGATTTTTTACAAAGCTTAAAAAAAATACAAGCTCATTTTGGAAAGGAGACAAACCCTCATTTCAAACAAGAAAACACCAATTTCAGCAAGTGAGAACAAACTTCCTAGATCAGTCTGCTAACAAGATCTCACACATCTCAAACATTTTATCTAAAATCTACTGGACTAGCTGGTTTGCTGACCTAACTAATTCAGTTCAGTAATTTTTGTAGCCTTAGTCACATTAACAAACCTGACGTATTTGCAGCCAGTCATGGTTTTTCAAAACCACGAACTCACCTAAACATAATACACAGCATGTTGTAAGAGAAGGCAGAAAACATGGTATGTATGGCAAACTAAATATATCTTATTCAAATATGCACACTTTTATAGGTTAAAGGTGACCTGCAAATCAATTTGTGAAACTTTTATCAATTTAAACAATACATACTATATTATATGCCCCATTAGCCAGGCTAAGAGAACAGGGGTATCTAGTTTATCCATCAAAACATTTTTCTTCTTAGGCCTTAAGAACTAAGAAGAAACACTAAGAGTGACACCCTTGAAATGGGCTGTGGAGTTTGTTTGCACATGGTACTTACCTGACCCCTTGTAGGCCGGCTCCAAGCTCCAGCAGGATCCCTGGGTGATGTGATATCACCAGCATGGTGCATGCGTGGGTGTTACATTGGAGCGGGAGCCGGAGATCCTAGTGGGGCTGGACTTCACAGAACCTAAGAAAAAGAAATAGTAAGCATTTTGGTTATGTGCCAAATGCTGTTCTCTGCTTAGCCTGGAGAATGAGAGCATTCAGCACAAACACTGAACTAACGTCAACAAATTGATTTGCAGACCACCTTTACGTAAGTGACTGATCATTTGCCACAGACTTTCCTGTCCTTTCACAGGAACAACATGCCTTGAGAGGAACGTTTACAACACTGTGAGAAGCAGGCTAGTCCCACTCTTCCTTGGCTGCACTGCCCCTACACGTTGTGCCAGTGATCTTGGTTCAAGTCTTGTATCAAACCCCTCTATTTCTGCATCTCACCTCTTCTGTAATGCTAAACATTAACACATCTTGCATCAGGACTACAAGGTGTTTCCAAACCTGTCACGATGAGAAAGAGATGAGTGCAAAGCCTCATGAAAGAATGGGCTTGGAGAATTCTAGCCCCAAATTCTCCTCCCCTTTCAAGTGACCTGGAGAAGAAAATTTATAGTTTTGTCCTTTTCTGTAAAAGGAGCCAGGTTCATTCTGGGATGAATCTGAGAGTTACTTAAAGTCACTTAAATATCAAGAAGCCCAGTAACACTCGCATTTCTTCTTTTTGAAGTTTTACTATCAGACAACACAACAAGTAAGGTAATATACCACAAGAATCAATGAACCAGAAACTGAGCAGCTGAAAGGAGAAAATATATCTTAGCCATCCACATTTTTTTTTTTTTAATTTACTGTCCATTCAGCTTAAATTCTAAATGGAGTCCAATTCACACACAAACCCCCAAGGTTCAGCATCTCCCACCGCTTTAGTGGGACATGAAAATTCACATGTCTCAAGATATCCAAGGTACCCTGCAAATCACAGAAAGCTGATCACATCCTGCATTGCTGAAAACAGGAAAAATATACGGCTTTTCCAACCACTGAAATCACCTAAAGAAGGTGCAAGCTCAATATTCTATATATCCCATGTATTGCACATTTCACAAATATTCATCAACAGTACCATCTGGACTACAGTATCTGTGCCTGCAGACCTTGTCTTCTGTCAAGCAAACACAAGAAAAACAATAAAGCACATTCCGGCTACACTACTCCTATTGCAATGTGTTGTGAGAGTTCCCACTCAGGGACATTTACAACTAAAGCATTTCATGAAAAATCTATATTCTGCTCAGCAACCAATCAATATAGAGGCCTAAACTGAAAGTTGAGGCTTAGCAGACATTGGTGTCAAAAGCAAGACGACAGTACAAACATACTGCCTTTTTTTTTTTTTTTTTTAAAAATCACACGGATTCTGCCTTAAATTTTGAATTGAGACGTGTCTTGCCAGCTGGCTCGCATACAATACCCTAAAATCAGAACTCTGTCGAACCAATGGGGATACTGTCGTCATAGGCAAACTCAGGTCTGGCTACCACTTTCAGCAAAGCAAACCTGGAGAAATATTGCAAGAGATTGACCACGTCTATTTAAATTTTTCAGTTCTGAGACAACTTAAGGTGATGCTAAGAAATGTACAGAAATCAAGAACTGCCAGTTTGAGTTCCTACAAGACCCTAAAGCTTCAGAACCATTGAAACAACTGATTTCTGTAAAAGAAGATAGTCACCCAGGTGATCACAGGTAGAAGGTCTGCTGGACTCTGAGCAAAGGCCTGTTTACAGGGGGACAAGGAGAGCATGGAACAAAGGAACAGTTTGATGGCAGCTGCACATTAAATCAGAGCCCAGGGGCCTTGGAGCTCCCCCTTAATCCTTTAGAAAGTCTTCTTAGAAGTTTATTTTGCGGTAATATCCAGTATAAATGTAGTGCAAATAAACTTTTGATGGGTCAGCATGTTTTATTGAATCTTTTTTAGGTTATTTATTTCACTTGTGAATTTTGGGTGAAAATACTGTCACCGTAAAACATTACACAGTTATACTTTCTAATAAAAGGCAGCTGTTCCCCTTCATTAATCGATAACAAAGACAGTTTTCTTTCAGGAACAGAAGAGATACACATTACTCAGCGCAACCAGCGATACACCCCACAACTACATCACCAGTCAGCACAAGAGGATCTTTTCCAAGCTGAACATTTTGTGGACTGTGCATGCATACAGAGACACCCTTCGAGTCATAAGAAGCAAATCTTTTCCTGTCACTTCTCTAAAGAACTGGCCTTAATTTAAAACCAAAAGAACAAAATGCTTTTTAGTGGGCTTTTAAGTCTTCCTTGTTGACTTTGGGGAAATAAAATGTTAATCAACTATACATTATTTCAATTACATATCTTTAGTTTCAAGTGGAAGCAAGCTTGTTCTTTGAAGGTGAAAGATTCTGAAAAACAAAAGATTTTTTTTTAATATTTTTTATTCCTCCATTTAATAAACAGCGAGATATTTGCCTGTAATCTAAGAAGGTAAATTAGCTGCTGGGATATCAGAAACTCATGAAATTACCGGCAGCAGCAGCAATCTGAACACATGACCACCAGGTTGCCACGTTCTCCAGCGATGCATCACACAGCATCTTCAGGAAGGCAGCAAGCCCTGATCTGGTATGTTACTGTTGATAACTTCTGCCAGAAATGCAACAGCTTGAGGAGCACTTGAGAAGTTTGTTTAATCCACCCCTGCCCCACTCTTGAGCCAGTTCGATGTGTACACCAGGCCAGCTGTGTGCAGAGCAACACAGCGCTCCACGCCGGACAAGAGAACAGTTATTTTAACACTTCCCTGTATCCTGATCCAGGTTATCACTAGTTCCAGTTACATCAACCCAGCTAAGGTGCAGGAATGAATGCTCAGCGTTACTCAGCCAGCACTTCGGATAAGCATAAGCTGTGTTTTCATGCCAAAGCCATAAAAAGCAGGAAATTTTAGGAATGCTAAACCAGTTAAGCTAGAAGGAACAAGTTAACCAGAGAACAGAGGAGGAGTGAATGGGGCTGGTCCTGCTCTGGCTTTGGAAAGAAACCATGCGCTGCAGTGTCTGGGCCCAGACCCAAGTGGGTAGCAGTGGTAGGTGCAAGTCAGAGCGGCATTCGCTTCTCATCAAAAAGAGCAAGCAGGCAACCCAAGAGAAGTCCCAGCACTGAAGGAAAACATGCAAGAGCCAGTGTGACGGCTAAAAGTGCCAGGGTGGGGTTTTGATGAGTCCTCTCTAGCAGGCACAAAATCATCCTTTCTGCAAGAAGCAGAAGGCAGAGATGCACCTCCATGGCTACAAGTACGTTCCCCAACGGAAAACAATTCACATTACTTTGGAAGTTATGCACTTTTTTAGCAGTGATGTACCAAGTCCAAACAGACAATATTACCCCTCCAAAAACAACTCCGATAATTCCCAGTCTTAAACGTTAAGATTTAGAAACCCTGACAAAACTTATACAAGACAGTTTCAACTTACTGAAGAGTTTTAATTCACAGATATTTCAAAGATTCCTCAGACCACAGGCTAAATGCAAAGAAAAATTAAAAACATTTCCTGCAAGAAAAAACTAAAGAAAATCATAATTTCTTAGAAAGATACTAGAAACGCCTAACACGTAGAGTAACAAAACAAACAAACAAAAGCCTTCAGCATATCCTTGATGTCATCAGTTTGCAAGAGCCCAGTGAACCAAATACCTAACACAGCTAGGCTTAAATCCAACTGAGTCCTTTCAGTGACAATTTTCAGTATTTCTGCCAGTGCCACGACACTCTCACAGCCTACTCACCTCAGGCTCTACAAGCAAGTAACAGCAAAAGGGTAAAAATTCCTGAAGAATCACTCAAACCTGCAGTTCAGAAATCCCAAGCTGAAGAACCACCCTGATCACTCCCACTTGTATCTTAACACAAAACTGATGTACTGTCAGCCCCTCCTTTCACACCCGCTTCAGCAGATACAAGACATTAATAGATGGAAACACAGTGGAATTTAAAAACCCTTCACACTACTATTATCATTCAAGAAATGGTTTAATTACATCTTATAACATCTAAGAGCAAACCTTTTTATAACCAGACAAGGTAAGCAGATTGTCCACAACAGAAGTAATTACGCATTTGCCTTTAAATAAAAAGTTTTGCTTTTTATGAACAAGCATTCTCTGTTGTGTTTTTGAGACAAGACTCCCTTTCAATAAGAGAGTGCTGGTTTTTAGCTGTAGGTTAGAATATTACTTTACATATATTTTCCTGGCAGCATCACCCATGAAAGGGAGTTCCTGTGAGAAGCTTTCTCCTAATTCTTGCCCTGGTGCCTGGCTGCTTGCTCTTGCCCCACCATACTGAAAACATCTTAAGAGGGTTTACATGGAAAAACAGGATTAGCAAGACTTCCTCCTGCTACCTCTCCTCTTCCTTGGAGGGTTATTTTTAACCCAGGTCAGTTCACTCACTATGACTACGACTCACAGCATCACCTCATTTACAGTTGCGCCTGCATGTAAGAGGAAGCAGTGACTGCAAAGGAAAAAACACATAGAGCTGCAGTTCAGCTAATGCTTCCCCCCCACCCCAGAGCAGAGCTAACTCAGACACAGTTGTTTTCTGGGGAGGGATAAGCAATATGTTATGCCTGTAGGAAAGTGAGGTATTTTTATAATTACTATAGTAACACCACACTTCTTGGTTTTCAGTGTTTTCCTAGCTTTGGAGACAGATTTACTTACAATCTAACACTTTACAATACCCTCACAAAAGGGCTTCCACAGAAGCCAAATGCCCTTATTAGGCATCCTAACTGGCCACACCTTTAACCGCAATTGAAGAAAGCAACAACACAAGAACTTTCAGAAAAACTCAGACATTACATCTCAGCAATGAGGTCACAACAGACAGCATGACAAAACAGCACCAAGCAGTATGTCACAGCACCCCACTCAGTGAAAGGTACACACTGCAAAGTATATTAGTGCAGGTCTTCACAGTGGCGCAACCATTTTATGAAAGCAACATCCTTGCACTGGAACATTCTCACATGAAGGAGACTGGACTTGTGATGAAGAGCTGGATTTGACCTCAAGTCCCAGGTTCTGTTGCAAGACTCAAAATCCATTTTGCACTTCATAAGCAATATTTTTCATTTTCCAGCTGCAATAGAGGAACACTACTTTTGCTCTCCTCGCCAGATTTCACAGGTGACCAGACATATCTCTTCTGCCACACGTATGTAAAGCATCAAGCACAACCAAATCCTCGGCTTCGCTGAAGTCCCTCCCAACCACAGTTAAGACACAAATAGGGTAAGCATCAGTTAAGAGTCTATCAAGAACTTCCAGTCATGGTTAGTGTATGCTATAACAACTATGTTGGGTGTTAGGAGGGGCACAGTACAACAGCTTAGACTTCATGCTATCCTAATAACAGCTCCAAGGCTTTTGGCTAATTTGAAACCTAAGAAGAATAAGCTTGAGCTTGCCTAAAAATGCCAGTGGAAGTGTAACTGTAATCCAGACATAGATTATAATCTCTGAAATAGGCTTGTAGAAAGTTCCAAACTGCAGAACACAGACCAAAAAAAAAAAAGTTCATTACTACCCAGGGCCATGACTTCCTTTGTGTTAGGAAAACACCTACTGAACACTGCACCTGATGATCTGCTGCTAGAAGTGCTGCATTACTGCTAAGTCATGCAAAACGTCTACAGAAAGGCTTAGGTTCTGAGGAGGGCGGGGGGGGGGGAAATTCAGGTTTTATATCTTGAAACGAAAGAAAATGTTTGGTAGTGTTCTTTGCATCATGGCATCTTCCCACTTTACTCACACAAAGATGTCGTCTTTTGGCATGATATGATTTAAACCTTCATCCATTTGGAAGATTTTGTGGAATCGATGATTATACACGTCTGTCACCACCATCTAGAACAGCAAGTGATATTTGCAAAGAGATTATAACAAAAGCTTACATAAATTTAGGCAAACTAAATTCAAGCAACAGTTTATTCCTAGTCTTTATCGGAATTTTCAGCAAACCAATGCGAATGCTGTTTTCTGTAACAGCACCCAGCAGCTAATCATCTGTATTCCTTAAGATGGATGAGAAAAACAAAGCAAATAACAGACTGATTTTACAGAGGTATTGAGAAGATGCGATTCCAACAGCTACAAGTCAGCCTGGTGGAAAGAAAAGCACAGATCCCAACGTCAAAGTGGCAACAGGCTAGGATTTCAGGTGTGGATCACTCACATCTATCATTAACTGAAATAAATTGAAGTGCTACATTGGCATCCTGAAAATACCCCACCAACTACAAATCCATTCCATCTGGAAAAGCTCACCTGATCTCTTTGTTATTAAAAGGATGCCCAAGAAGAGGTGGACCCAAAACAGACACTGAACATTTCTCACTACTAAGAAACTACACTATCAGAAACATTGGGGGTGGGGGCTAGCTTTCTGCCCCTTCTCTTAAACCTCTCTACTGCAATGGAAATATCAGAATAAACACAGACTGTTTCATGCATCTTTTTATTTTACAATCAAAGAACAGCATTCAAACTCGTTTGGGTTTTGTCAATATTCCATTAAGTTTAGTTTATCGCCCATCTAAAAGCTAAGCCACCAAAATGCTTCAGGAAGAACAAATGTTTATCAAAATTACTGTGTTGCATTTATCCTTACATTTTCTGCTGGAACACCAGAGAGTTTGGAGAGTGATTCACACAGATCCGAGATGGCCCCCATCATTGGCACCACAACCCGGTACTAGAAACAAAGATAACATCATGCTTACACCAGGCAAAATGAACCCATGCGAGGCAAAGAGCAAGAGAAGGGAATTAAAAACTTTAATTTATAGGAGTTCTGCTGAAGTTAAGGTCACACTTCAAGGTTTTCTGGATCTCAGCTCTACCTTACAAAGCAGGGATTTGGAGGGAATGAAAGAGCCTTAAAGAGTTGGCCGTCTGCTTTGATCAGGCTCAGCACTAGTAAAACCCACCCAAAAAAAAAAAAAAAACCACAAGGCACAGCAGCTTGCTCAGAACATAAAATTGCTGTTTATTTATGTGATAAAACACATCCTAGAGCCATTCTCCCCCATGCCTCTGGAGGTCAAGTCAGAAGTCTTGACAGACAGGAAGACAACTGTGTGTGTGGACTGTGTACAAGGACAGACCCTCCTGAGCAGCTCAGACCACTTAAACCTTCATTTCATTGGCAATGTCATCAATACAGGCTGTAGTCTACTGTTTTAAAAGTTCTGTTCTGGACATGCCCTCAGACTGAAACAAATCCCTAGAGCTCACCCAGAATAGGACACACCATGTACTATACTGTACTGGGGCTGATTGGGAGTGAGTTACTTTCCTTATAGCACACTATATGGTGCCACATTTTGGATTTTTGGCTAAAATAGTGCTGATATCACACTGATGTTCTAGTCATTGCTGAGCAGTGCTTGTGCAGCATCAAGGCTTTCTCTTTGTCCCCACTATGCCCCATCAGCAGGTAGGCTGGGGGTGGGCAAGAAGGTAGAAGGGGACGCAGCCAGGACAGCTGTCCTGAACTGCCTAAAGGGTTATCCTGTACTACATAATGAATTTTAGCTTAGCAATAAAAACTTTGGTAGAGAAAGAAAGGGTGGTTCTGGCTTCCAAGCTTATTGTTCAGACACTGGTTGGGCACTGGTCTGATTGTGGGAAGTGGCAAGATTTGCATCATTTTTGTCGTTGTCCCCACCTCCCCCCTTTTCTAAACCATCTTTATCTCAACCCACAATTTTGCTTGCTTTTATTCTTTCTAGTCTCTCCTCATTCCTGCTGGGAAGAGGGCAAGAGGGGAATGAGCAAGAGGCTATGTGGGTGCTTGGCTGCTGGCCTGGGTCAATGTACCACTTACATTAAGCTACAAAAAGTATGAATGGCACAGCCAAGAAACCTTTCACAATCCTAAGTAGAAATATTTTACAAGTCAGTGGGAACACTGTAGCTCAGATGCTAAATATACAATAATCCATTGGTTCCACTTCCAGTGCTCTGAATGCTTCCCTGAAGACAGATCTGTGAGCTTTTAACATGGCTGTGTGACATTCTGCAGCCAGGAATGTGCATGGATGCAAGAATACAGGTGCACCAGAACACAAGCATCTACAGTTTGGTTTAACCTAGTATCCTTCCTCCATCAAGTAATCAGTACCATGTTTTAGAGAAGGATTCAAAGGCACTGTAGGTTATAGATAGGCACACAGAGAGAATTATGTGGAACATACTTGCCTTGACTAAAAGGAGTTACGTATCAACACGTATCAGGATCTTTTCAGTTATACTACCCATCTGCATATTCCACTGTGGCCATCAGAGGCTTTCAGTTCACTTTCTCTTAGCACAACCCACATGGCAGAGACACAATTGCTCCTTGTGTCACACACCAGATGGAAGTAGGGAAGCCAGAGGTGTGCACTGCTACTGGAAGATCACAAAATGCAAATAATTGCTCACAGGGAGACTGAAGGTGAGATGTAGAACATGCATGTGGCCAACTCATCTAAAAGAGCTTTAGGTAGCAGAAGTTCTGTTAATCTTTTTGAAGTAGAAGAATCTATCCTTTCAGTCTCTATGCTACTGGTAATCTCACTTGTTTTCTCAATGAATCCCTTTTCTATTCTTGCCCTTTATAAAGTCTTGGTGACAAGAACAAGTGTAGCTGTCCTTAATTTCACAGTTGTACAAAAAGCAGGATGAAGATTGCTTGTGAATTCAGCATACATCCTTCTCCACTGTATCTACCACCCTCCTCAAACTAACAGTGTACATACAGAGCACAAGTTTCACCATCTGCAGTTATAATCCACAGCATGTGCAAATACTGCCAGTCAGCGCCTCCAAAACTGCATCAGGGCATCTAGACACCCTGCTTGGGCCTCCCAGACCTTGTGCTTCTCTTGACATGCCTGGCAAGCACAAAGTTACTTTAGAGATGTGTGTGCCCTAGCACAGGCCCATTTGAAAATAAGAAGGGGGGGAAAAAATTTTAAAAATCAGTCTATCTTAGAATCAAGCAGGCTTTAAAAGCAACCAAGTCATCTTCCATTTTTTTCATGAGGGATTGTTTTTCATTTCTGTTTGAAATTCAGAGGCCTTACCCATTTAGGTAAGTTTCACTTCTACATTGTGCAAGATAACACCAAGCAAACACAACAATGCAAACACATTACTGCTTTCAGGGAGCGGTACATCACACAGGTAATCTCATCACAGGAACAGGTAAGCCACTTCCAGCTGACCCATGACCCTAGTCTCACAAACTGAGATTTTAAAAAGCCACTTGATTTCACGTATTCATTTCTCCGTTTTTACATTAAAAAACCCATCCTACCTCACTCAAAGGTGGACATTGATGTCCTTTAGGTTACTTGAAAAGTCTCAACTTTAAAACCTAAGAGAAAGACTCAGATGACTGAAAGAAATTTGTCTTTAATATGTCTCACCTGGACAGGTCTACGCTGCGGGTCTGCATATACCAGGGTAATGTCCATGAGACGATCTCTCCTCAAGGGCAGTGGAAGGGTTAAGTAACAGAAGGGATCAAAGGTCACAGAAACTTTGGAGCATTTGGGACAAACAAGGGTAGATTTGAAAAGACCATGAAAAATATCCACAATGATAGAATCATTCCTCAGCCTGTGATTCTCCCAGGCCTCTTTTGCTACCTCCTATAAAAAGAAAAAAAAAAAATATATTAAAAGTTATTTCTCACAAACACTTCCATAGCATGGCAAGCATAGGGACCAAAGAAAACTCAGAAAACTGATACCAATGGGTAAATTTCACAGAAAGGGGGGTCTAGCAGTGTGTCCAGAACAACACAATGGGATTTCTTCTCAGTGAAATTAAGGCCTTCCGTCAGTCAAATGTAAGAAGTCTGTTTCATCTCAGTCACTTGGTCAGGTATTCCTCAGGACACACAATGACAGAAGCATGAATGGAGCCGAGGGGACAGTGACAGGGTTACACACTGCTCTTCAGGACAGAAAGCTGTTAACAAGATATGCTCCACTGTCCTCCAGGAGGAATGGGCTGCTGCTTTTGAAAGACAAGTGCAGTTACAGTTTCTGAGAAAAAAAGTAGAGTTTTTTCTTCTTGGAAAATAATGGTCCATGTTTCAGAAAGAAAGTATAAAAGGAGACAAATTACAATCCCTTGAAGACTTTCACAATACAACTTACAAACTCCTTACCTAAGGGCATCTAATAACTGGCATTTGTCTATTCAATGAAATCAGAGGCTCTTTTTAGCATGATACTTTTAGTTTATGGTACCATGTATTTTACATATCTCTCAAGTGAAATAAGTGCACTGTAATGCTACTGTCATTAACCAGGATGCTGAGATGGGAACAGAGGGATTAGCTCCAACAACTGCAGCGATATGGATGCAAGGCAGAAACACACGTGCATTTCCTTACATCGGCTAAGGGGAGTACCTAAATAAAATGAAGGCATGCTGGGCATCCTTTCCATCACACAATTGTCAGCATTTCTTGGGAAAGAAAAAAAGACTAAACATACTACTTGTGGTGCTGTCACATACACTGTATTATGCAAGAAAAGGCAAAAGACACAAAGTTATTGCCAGTTAAGAAAAACAAGAATAATTATTGTATCTGTCTTTTAGAGACTCCTTAAAACATTTTTCTGACCTATTTATTTACTCTGGACTCTGTATTTGCCAGTATGTGGCAGCTGTTTGTATTGATTGTGACAAGATGGAAAAGCCTGATCAGAAGAATATAAGTTCGCTTGGAGAAATACGTTTCACTATTACGTGTCTCATTTTAATGTGAGCATGATGTTTGCCAGGAACAAAGTGTTTGCAAAGTGCTCACCTATCAGCATTGACTAAGAAAAAGAGGATAGAGAAAGGGCAGGAAGAAAAATTAATAGAACAGACTCTTCTGGCCTCTGTCAGGAAAACAGCATACGAGAATTAGTTTTCTCTATTTAGGTAGAGTGGGTAACTGGAGCCCAAGGGTGTTTAAATTCAAGTTTAAATTAAATAAAACATAAAGTACCTTTAATATCAGTGTACCAATTTCCACAGCACCAGAAAGGAGGAAAATCAAGTCAAGCCTCTTAAGGAGATGCAGGTAGTTCACCAAACACAGGGAATTTATCAAGATCCATGGCTGTACCAAGTCACTTAAACCTTGGTTCTCTCCTTGTCTTGGCCAGTGCTTTCAGACACCCTGTTCAGCCTGGTTTTAAATCCAACTTATGGATTACATTTGTCTAGAGGCCATAAGGGAACACACATGAGAAGTCTGGCCTAAAACCTCATTTCATTTGACACACTGCTGTCTACCAGAGCGACACCAGAATGGTTGCTTACAACCCTGTGCCAAGGGCACGTGTTCAGACCCCATGGTCAGCTGGGCCATAAAGCACAACAGGGTTCTCCCCTCCCAGGTATGCTGCTTTGTAGGGAGGATGTTTGTGTGGCCTGTGAGCAGGAAGGCCAGGAAGTGTCACAAACCTCAATTAAACACCCTCAGAAGGACTACTTGCCCTACCCTCAAGTAAAGGGCACCATACCGAATCAGGTCTGCCATTGGCATCCTTCAGCTCCAAGTAGGGCTTCTTCTTCACTCTGTTCAAATCCTCATGCAAGCCATCTAGAAGAAAAGCCAAGAGCTCCTGGGAATCTTGCTGCTGGTATCCCGAAAACTGAGGAGCAAATCGGCCAACCTGCGTCTGAAACACAAAAGCAAGAGTCAGAGGGGGGTGGCCATTACCTATGCATAAAAGACAGGAATAAAAACACCCACTCTGGCTTTTGTGGAGAGCAACTCCATGCTAACTTACGCCAGCAGTAAACCACAGTGAACTGGATGCTAACACAGTAAGAGTGCCAGGATAATTTTCCCAACTATTCCCTCCCCCCCCGCCAGTGTTGAGAGGGAAAAAATGCATTTAGTGCTGTGATGCTAAAAATTTAAGTTATCAACATTAACTTAGGGACCGGCAAACAACCAGTACACAAAATCTATCTGCCCAATGCATTTTGTACTTTAATTTCTGTTTCAGAAACCTACAGTTCCCACAAGGCAAACTTCCTATAGCATCTTGAAGCAGGTGGACTGCAAGTCTGAAATGCTTGCAGAAGATACTTCTAAACTAACATAACTAGCTTAAAACTAAGATTGAAATCCTCGCCACAACAAACTCTAGCTATTCTAAAAATTGTGATGTGAAGCTAAGAAACATAACAGCCTGAGTTCACAAAAGCCAGAAACAGCACACCCAAATACAGCCTCTTATTTTCTAAGTGCTATATTGCAACACTGCCATTTAGTGTTCCTGCTTCTAAAAAAACAATAGAAAGGAGTCCCACAGGAAAACCAACACAAAGTAGTCAGTCCTAGTGACCATCACTAGTTTTCTCATAGAGTCCAGACCTGAAGAATTATGCTTACTACATTTTAACCACTCAAGATGGCAACTACAAGGGAGCCTAAACTGAAGGGCTGTTTGTATTACAGTGATAGTTAACACCATCACTACATCAGCAACAATTGTTAGGAAAATCACAAATAATACTGTAGTAGGAAATAAAGAGTAATTCCTATTCCAGTCTTAAACAAGATCAGCCCACATTAAGACACTTTCATTGATGTCCACTACAGATTCACGTATTTCCTCTGAACAGAAGTTTACAGAACGACTTTAATAGTGGTGGATGATGTGCCAGCAACTCCAAGTCACAGGAATTAAACAATATCTTGTTGTTTCAGAACTACCTATGACCCTACAGAGGACAGATTTCTGTAGTCTGTAAGACTCTTGCTCCAGGTCTCAAAAGCATATATCCTCAACTTCAAGACTGTAGCATGCAAAAATGAACAGCAACAGTATGCACATTTACATTAATACCAGGTCATTGCTTACTTTGTGCATTTGGGATGCTATTCTTCCTCAGTATACTGAGATTGCACTGCAGAAGCAAACTCTTAGTGCTCCTTGGATGCTTTAATTACGTTGTTCTGCACTGAAGCATCTTTGCATTATATTTAAAACAAAAGGCATGGTTACAATTTTTCTAGGGATTCATGTAGAACTGCTACATTGCAGTATTTCAGCTGAAAGCAGCTCTTTACACTGAAGCACTGGGAATATTAAATTAATAAATAGTGTTATAGACCAGGGGATGTATTTTGCTCTCCACTTTATAATTTCATTTTTTAAGTTTATAAACTTTTCCCAATGATTAAAGTTCACAGCTGGAAATTCACATGACCGTGCCTAATTTTGTAGCAAAGATCATTTTCATGCATCTGTAAACAGCTCTCAGGCTGGAAGATCATTTACTAAATACAGCATTTAACAGTAAAGAGCAGTAACCAATTCTGGGGTATGACATTTTCACTGGCAAGTTCCTCCCTGCACCCTGAAAAGCATTTACATAAAACGTGACATAACACCAAAGCAATTCTGTCAGTACTGCTTTCATAACACCAAAATATGTGGAAGGCATATTAGCTTTCACTGTTTCTTCTGTCAAAAACACCTATGCTACAAGAACACAGAGTACTTACTTTAAACATACGTGGGGCCACATGAGACTGTCTCCCAGACCACATCTGTTTAATGAGCTCTGCATAGGCTTCTGCAATTTCTCCTCTCATCCCCAGTGGATTGTTCTGATTTATTTCAGCTTCATATTTATCTTCCAGGAAATAGTCAGTCAGAGGAGGGGTATTGCTCAGACACTGAAAAAGCATCAAGAAAATGAATTTACTACACAGGGCAATAAATCTGTGTGAAAATGAAGTAACAAACCCAGCTTTCAGATCAGAACGTGTTTTAAGCTATTAACAAAACTGGTGAGAGTGAATTTGAGTACATATTTAATAAAAAAAAAAAATCTATTGGGAGGGCAGGATACTGTAACCATTACAACTCAAGAGCATAGCTGAAATAAACAAGAAACACCACCAAATAAGCATTCGAAAGACTGACAGCTCATTTCTGAAACACAGTTTCTAACCTTGAAATCCTAATATAAGCAACATTGAGAATAAGGTCCTTGTTCATCCTTTAGGTTAAACACAAGCTATATAGTTTGTCCTGCAAAGAACCACGTGCCATTAAAAAAATCCCCATCAAAAAGTTAGCAAAGTTTAAAGGCAGGAAGGATACCACTCTGTATCTACTCCCCTATTTACATGCTTATTATCAGTGCATCATGAATTAATACATCCTGAAGAATCACTGTAAACCTCAGCACGCAAGTAAAACTAGCACAGGAAGTAGTTTCCCTAATTCAATAAGAGACTCAAAGCTTATAGCAATAAGTGACACTCAGATAAGTAAGGCAAGACTTGGATATGTGAACACAAAGATAGCCAAGTCTGAGATTATGATCAAAACTGCTAGGACATCAAGGCACTGTAGTATCAATAAAATATTAAACTGGGCTCTTTCTAAATGCCTGAAATTCAGGACTTGCAGCAGACGCCTGTACAGAGCTTCACCAGCTAGGTATAGGTGCACAGATCTCCCAGCACAGTTATGCATAATAATCTGCAGAGAGTGAGGAAAGCGTAGTCCTGCCCTTTAGCCAAGGCCCTTTCACTGCCTTGATGCGTACCTTGTGGAATTTATTTCCTATCATTTTTTTCTAGTTCAATGCCCAGGTGTTAGTGTCTCTCTCCAGGCAAATGACATTAAAGTGCTTACAGACTGCTATCATTTGACACCAGTCTCTCACTGGGAGACTGTTGCTGACAAAATTCCAAGAATTTCCAAAACCTAAGGCAGAAAATTGCATCTGAAAGACTGATTCTAGAAAATTAAAGCCTAATGGAAAATACAAGAAAAAGTAATTGGTCCTTAACACGACTAGTTTGCATGCAAAATTAAGATTGAAATGTGTTTGGATTAAGTTACTTTGATAATCAAAATTAAAAGTTATCTCTTAGCTATAAAGTTCAAGAAAACATGATGTGATTTAAGGTTACCATGATACAACTGAAAACAAAGTCCTGTTGAATAAAAAAGCAAGGCAGTCCAAGTTTATTGTGGTATCCTGAATACCACACGCATAATGCATTATAGTTATTTTAAGACCTGTTCTAGCTTTCAAAGCTACCAGAGTAACAGAAGTTATTACATAGCACTTCTGCCACACTGCTTAAATCAAAGTTGATATAAGTTGGCTCATATTTTGCTTGAATTCATTAGCAAACAACTATCCCTAACAACTTTCTGCATTTTTTAAATGAACCAAATAAGAGATTAAGTTAAATGAGTATACTAATAATTGTTAGCTTCACATAACCATTACAACCTTGCCACCCCACACAATCACGCTGAACCCTTCCTATGGCTTTTCACACTCTCAATTTTTAAAGTGTCTTTAAAGACAGATCACAGAACTGTGCAGTGGCCTGCTCATGTCACTTATGCGGCACACACAAGTTAAAAACCCCTTCATGTCAGCCCATTTTTGCCAGAGCACAGCAATAGGCCCTTATATTACAGTTAGGCATCTGTTCAGTACAACTTCCCCACAGCCTTCTCAGAAGCCACATATTTCAGATCCAGTCCTTCATACCATACTATGTTTTATAGTACTAATGTGCTATGCATAAGGCAAACTAAACATGAACTGATTTTTTTTTCATTGTTTTTTGTTTGTTGGGGTTTTTTATTTTTTGGTTTGTGGTGGGTTTTTTTTTTTTTATTCCAGGTACAGTCTCCTCATTGAATCACATTAAAACATGCTTTTCTTTCCACAGATTTTAATCCATGATCTGTGCGAGACTGCTTTTATTTAAGTCCAAAGAGGGCTCTTGTCAATTCTTACCTGTAGTGCAGAATTCATGAAGCAGGTATTTCCAAGGTTACTGAGTCCGCAGAGTCCAGGTTGTGACAGGGAAGCACTGTCCCTGCAGTTGTAAGAGTTACAGACAAATGCAGAACCTCTGGAAGTAAGACAACACAGTGAACTCCACAATGAGTTTACCGATTCTCAATAATGTTTACGAGTCACATCAAATAAGAGTCAAAATGTTTAATGAAATTGTTTAGCCAGCCTACATGTTTCTGCTGCTTCATAGTGGCTAATATTGAATACCATGAATGTGAAGTATATATGCTAATTTTGGAAACATTAATCGTTCCACAGTATTATTAATTTATGGCTCATAACACATTCATTTCCTCTGTCTACAAGTACACAGCACACTATCCTACTGCAACAAGAGTCTGTATGTGTCTATATGATATACTGTAAGAGCTAATAAGAAAATTATGGTCTCTACCTGGAATGGCTTCTACCACACTGGCAGATGGAGACAAGAATATAAACCCTTCTCTCATACCCCCAATCCCCTCAAAAATCAGGCAATGCCCTAGTAGTTAGTAAGCTCTGGAACATGCACTACTTTCGCAAGTGAGCAAGGAATAGCAGAACATAGTGGTTTCAAAAGCAAAGTTTGATAAACAGGTACACAAGAGTAGCAGAACTCCTCATAGGGCACCATCACACTCCTTTTCTATACAGACAAGGATGCACAGGAGTATTCATTCACATGAAGGACAAAGAAACAAAAAGAACATTCCTGCTCTTACCCCCTGCCCAGGTGGGAGCTGTTCAGTCCATAGGAGTTACTGCTATCACCGTTAGTAATGACAGAAGTGGCAGACACTGAGGAATAAGAACTTGCTGATGATTTTGAAGAGGTAGTAAAGTTTCTGCTAGTTGCAGTGCTTGATCTGGGAGAAAGGAAAAAGAAGTAGAAACAGTGCTACTACTTTTTTCACCCCCAGCCCCATCTCCCACAAAACTCCAAGGAACTTGCCACATTACATTTAGTTCCCACACACAGAATTTACTGTTTTGATCTGTGTGATCACACTTCCAAACACTTGTCTGGAACAGAAACCTCAGACAAAAGTCTCAGAAACAGGAATACCAATTCTTCCTTAAAGCAAAATCTGGGTCCCAGCCTGAAATAAGTAGGCAATTCAGATGGCATGAGTGACAGGGAAGCAAGCTTGAAGTTTATGAGTAAACCACCTTGAAAGAAGCAAGCAAAAAAAAAAAAAACAAACCACCATTGAAAGTGACAAAGTCAGTCCTTCCCTACGTGAAACCCAAATCACCCACTCAAACAGAATGTTAATTAATAAGAAGGTAACCAGGGTGGGCACAAAACAGTTTGTTACTCAGCTTAGTTGATGCAACTACGTTGCTTGGAGGCAAGACACTGCTATGTACAGGCAGCACGCACAGCAATCCTCAGCATTGAGACTGGGGATATTGATATGTCTGAAGAGTTCATAAACCTCAAGTCTACCTGATTGTGAATCCCAGGCTATTCCACACTCCTCCTCTCCTGGTCCAGAAAAGAACCAGAGCAGTGTTACAAAAGACCAACAAGGCACTAAAATTCAACAATGTTCTGTCACAGACAGCTTTGGCTACGTAAAAAAAGCAAAACTACAAGATAGTACTACATAAATAAGCTCAAGAAACTATTTTGATACTAATTTCTCTATATAAAGAGTTAATTGGGAAATGGTCTATTCTCCTCCATCTTTGCCCAGATAAACAAGCAAAACTGAATGCAAAAAGGTGCAGGACAATAACAGCCACGCAACAGTGGCCAATACACCAAAAGCACAGCAGAGCGCCGGCAGAGGACAGTGCGCTCCAGCTTTAGCTTGTTCTTGTATCTCTCTTATGTGGCCCTGATTCTCAGAGGATACAAAGTAAAAACATTCATAGCTCAGATGCTAGTAACAAAACAGAACTAGAAGACAAAAGAACAAGCCATATTGGCCAAGAGGAGGCAGAACAGCCGGACAGCCTTACCAGTTTGGAAATATAATAGCAGTAAAATAAATACAGAAGGAAACAAGTTACAACAGGAGCTTCCAGATGAAAATGCAAAGCCACAAACGCAGCCTAAACCCGAAGCATGCTAAAAAAAAAACCAAACTAAAAAACAAAAAAAAATCCCACCAAAACACACCCCAAACAACGCCAGCCAGCACAACCAAAAAGTATACTGGGAAGTATACTGGCACAAACAAGCAGATCTACCAAAATAACTAAACAACCATTTCTGGGACAATATACGACCTTCTGGTCATTATATGTTGGAGATGAAACTTCTCAAGACTACCTAGGCACAAATATATCAAAGGGAGAACAAGAGGGCCTAGACTGAAACAACATTTATCAGACTCATGTTATACGTGCGGGAATTTCAAGGGTCAAGAGTAATTAAGCTAACCATACCCTGGAAATCCATTAAGAACACATTTTTAAAAGTTTGAAGAGGTGAATTATCCATAAGCGAAGAAGGGTGATCTAGAAAATGCTAGACTTGAAAACACAGCATCTCTGCTTGTGATGTTTGACCCCAGTGAGAGAACACAGTAAGATGCTCGGAAAACAATATGAAGAAAATATAACAGGGAGAAAAGGACAACGGCCTCTTAAGGGATTCAAAATTTCCAACAGAAGCATAGAGGCAGTGCATAATCGAGAGTCAGATAGCAACCGAAGAGTTCCAAGAAGTACTTCAACAGTATCCTACGTGCACAAAAAAAGCCAAAATTATGGGGAGAGATAAAAAATGGGTCAGAAAGCAAAGAAAATGGGAAAGAAAGTAAGAAGTAAAACAAAAGAGAGGCCAACAGCTTTCTGGGGCGGGGGGGGGGGGGGGGGGGGTGAGGGGGGGGGGAACGGGACAGGACATAGGACCAAATGCACTTGGGAAGATAAAAATTCTAAGCACTCTTACATTTTACAAGTTACTCATCTATCTGTAATAACTGAAGAAATATTAAGGATTTGCTAAGCACAGCTGCTCTCCATGATTTCACAAGATGGTCACAAAGGTAGCTATGATTCCAGGTAAAAGACACAGATAGCTAAGAAAAAACGTTTTTCTCTGCAAGCCTCCCATTTTAAGCCTAGGAAGCTACCGTTAATGACCCCACAGTACTGCAGGCTCTCGAGGGGACTCCCTCATTTGCACACAGAGGTGACAACAGAAGCCCTGGATGCTAATCATGTATCCCCAATGCCTCAAAAAGGGTTTCTGTGGAACATGCAGACTTTGATTGGTCAAAGCCACCTGCCCCCTCCACTGCCACCTCTCACAGTATGCGACTTCTGCTCTCTTAGAAATGGATACCCCAACACCTTGCTCCAAAGTAAGATATAAACATCATTTCTTCTTTGAAGTTTGTGACTTAGAACCTTCCAAAATGTTATGGGCTACTCAGTGGGTTACCACTGAAACTACTCTCAGTTTGCTTAGTTTGTAGGCACGACAGACACTGGACTGGAAGGTGCCAAGGTCCTGCGGCTTCCCTTTGATCACCACTGCAATGTTTCTGACAGGGATAAACACATTCAGTTACAATTCACCAACAAAATCTATTCAGGAGTAAAGCATAGCAAAGAGACTTCATCTAACCATGCAACTGTTCAGGGATTTGAGAAAATAATTTCACAGGTTTGAAGATAAGACTGCGTGGTATGACTGCTGAATCAGTCCTCCTGCTTAAGCACAATTTGAGTCTCTCAAGGTAACTCCTGTCTGAGCTAAAATATGTCTTCTATAAAAATCTACCATAACAGTTTCAGAGTGGCCAGCAACAGCCAATCCAGCAGACCACAGATAAACCATTCCAATGATCAATAACCCTTATGGTCAGAAGAAACTTGCATTTCATTTGCAGCATGAGTATCTGGCTTCATCATCTGGACATTGGTTTGTGCTCACCGCCATCCGCTGCCTGTAGAGTTCCTTCTTCGATTTCCATTTCTCATGTCTCACAGAAGCTTTTAAGTGTTAAAATCAACTTTTAATTTTCACACTGATATGATACTTTTAACTTCTAAGTCTTCTAGCACAAAATTATTTGCTAACTCTTCAACAATTCACTTGTCTCCTTCTGAAACCTCTCATTAGTCTACTTTTTAACTTTTGACAACCTCACAGGACATGATCATTCCACATGCAGTTTTATGAGTATGCCAGTTACCAAGTAAGTCTGATGCACACTCAGCATTTCCCTACTGCACCTCTGAGGTTATTTGTTTGGGGTTTTTTGCCTCGAGGCTGCTACACAAAATCACATTGAGGAGACTGAACCAGAACTGGAATTGCATTCCCAGAGTCCAGCATGTATTTCAGGCTCATCTTCTTCATCCCCACGTACACAACTTCACCTTCCACAATACCAATGAACATTGCCCCCTGTTTGCCAGTTAGAGACAGCTGTTCCACGTCTTGCCATGCAACATTTCAAAAACCCACACAAATGGCAAGCGAGCAGAAATCTGGAGACTAGCAGCATAAAGAGGGCAAAGTTAAGATTAATCTAGTACAGAAACTGTGAGGACATATGGTTGATAAGTAGAAAAGCTGCTAAGCTGAACAGCTTGAAAAAATATTGTAAAAAGCTTTCAAGTGGTTGGAAGACAGAGATAGGAAAAGTATTTCAAGTCAGTTGAGACATACAGTAAAATTAGTTCTCCCCCTTTAAACTACCAATATAAAAAAAAACCCAAAACATTAAAAATATTGTGACAAAAAACTTTTGTCAAAGCAGGAAAACCTGTAACATATCTAATTTGGCAAAGCAAAGGCCATAATGGATTTTCATTTAGAAAGTTCTTACATACAAAAGCCTCCTTAACTTATCCTACACACTCAATGCTACTGTGAAAGCATGGCATTTCTGCATGGCCGCAAACTCAAGCATTCAAAAGTCATGTAATAAAGACCTGCCCACAAAATACTTAGCCTGGTTACTGAAAGGACCAGTTCCTTGTGCGCTGATGAAATCATCAGCGCACAAGGAACTGGGGGAACTCCTGACCTCAGTACCGGGTAAGATTATGGAGAGGTTCATCTTGAGTGTGCTCACCAGGCACATGGAGGACAATCAGGGGATCAGGCCCAGTCAGCATGGGTTCATGAAAGGCAAGTCTTGCCTAACAAACCTGATTTCCTTCTATGACCAGGTGACCCGCCTGGTAGATGAGGGAAAGGCTGTGGATGTTGTCTACCTGGACTTCAGCAAAGCCTTCGACACAGTCTCCCATAGCATTCTCCTGGAGAAGCTGGCAGTTCATGGCCTAGATGGGTGTACTCTTCGCTGGGTTAAAAACTGGCTGGATGACCAAGACCAGAGAGTCGTGGTGAATGGAGTTAAATCCAGTTGGCAGCCGGTCACAAGCGGCGTCCCCCAGGGCTCAGTTCTAGGGCCAGTCTTGTTTAATATCTTTATCAGTGACCTGGATGAGGGGATTGAGTATGCCCTCAGTAAATTTGCAGACAACACCAAACTGGGTGGGAGTGTTGATCTGCTGGAGGGGAGGAGGGCTCTGCAGAGAGACCTGGACAGTCCGGATCGATGGGCCGAGGCCAACTGTATGAGGTTCAACAAGGCCAAGTGCCGGGTCCTGCGCTTTGGTCACAACAACCCCATGCAGCGCTACAGGCTTGGCGAAGAGTGGCTGGAAAGCTGCCTGGTGGAAAAAGACCTGGGGGTACTGGTTGACAGCCAGCTGAATATGAGCCAGCAGTGTGCCCAGGTGGCCAAGAAGGCCAATGGCATCCTGGCCTGTATCAGGAATAGTGTGGCCAGCAGGAGTAGGGAAGTGATCGTGCTCCTGTACTCGGTGCTGGTGAGGCCGCACCTCGAATACTGTGTTCAGTTTTGGGCCCCTCACTACAAGAAAGATGTTGCATTGCTGGAACACGTCCAGAGGAGAGCAACCAAGCTGGTGAGGGGTCTGGAACACAAGTCATACAAGGAACAGCTGAGGGAACTGGGGTTGTTTAGTCTGGAGAAGAGGAGGCTGAGGGGAGACCTGATCACCCTCTACAACTGCCTGACAGGAGGCTGTAGTGAGGTGGGGGTCGGCCTCTTCTCCCTGGTAACAGATGATAGGACGAGGGGGAATGGTTTGAAGCTGCGCCAGGGCAGGTTTAGGCTAGACATCAGGAAAAACTTCTTCACTGAAAGGGTTGTCAGGCTCTGGAATGGGCTGCCCAGGGAGGTGGTGGAGTCCTCGTCCCTGGAGGTATTTAAAAGAAGGATAGATGAGGTGCTTAGGGACATGGTTTAGTGGTGGGACGGCAGGGTTAGGTTAACGGTTGGACTCGATGATCTTAAAGGTCTTTTCCAAACAAAGTGATTCTATGATTCTATGAAGGAGATCAATTTTAAATATGAAAGGGCATTTAATTCTGGCATTATGCACCTACAAAATACATAGTTCAAGCGCATTTTTTGTGTAAAATGTCAGCCAGCTTGACGACTGGGAAAACATCCGGAAGGCTGCCAAACATGGTAAAGTGGTTTCCCCCGGTAGGAGCCACTGCCTCTGACAAGCAGCAAATGGTGGGGAAAAATCCTTACCACAGGGAATCACGCACGCCACAGTCACCTCGCGCACACATACTCTGCAAGTGGTGAATGACATGAACTCACAGCCTTCCAAGGCCTCTTTGGGCACGCAGGCGGCAACACAGATACTCACCATTCCTCTACTGACAGCAGAGCACTCTATATCTCATTTGGTTTACACCATCAAAACCCTAAATACAGAAAAACTTTCTTGTATGCTTTTAGCATTAAAATGATGCAGCCCAAAGAAAGATCTCCAAATATAAAGTTCCCCATGGTCTTGGCTAAACAGTATTTTCTCCAGCTGAGAAACAGAATATTGGAGCAAATGTTCGCCTGAGATAGCATTAAAACTTGGAATTACTCGACTCTGTTCCAAACCACACCTCAGCACAGAGCATTTGCAGTTCCTGCTGACACTAGATGCAGCCAAAAGGACTCAGATTCTTCAAAACTTCAAAATGCAAGTTTATTTAGAAAGCATAACAGCTTATCAACATTACAGACTTGCTTAGCCTCACAAAAGGGCAGAACAGGTTTTCAGGGTGATAGTCGCACTTATCCTTAGCCATGCTGTTAATGCAGCTTCCAACTCACTTCTGATATGAGCTCAGGCTTCCAAAAAGTATCAGTTGTTTCCTACAGACATGAACCTCCTTTACAACAGAATTACCTTTGGTAATGTTAATACAGCATAACCTACCCTGAACCCCTCATCAGTGCACAGGGTCAGACACTCGTACTCTTCTGGGCTGGGAAATCTGTATCTGCTCTCTGGCTACTCCTCTCTCCTCCATCCTCTCTCAGCGGTTCTGTCTGGTTCAATTGCTCACAATCACTCACAGATTTTATACATATAAACAGTCCCTATGAGTTTGTACTATACTCACTAATCTGGAGTCTTAAACATATAATATTGATTTAATGTAACACGTATATGCACACACCCACCCACAGAAAGACAAACCACATCCTGACCCAGTAACAAGATTTGAACCCTACACTCCAGGTTAGTGAGCCTTTTCCCAGCTCACAGAAATAGTAAAATGCTGGCAATATTTCATTGCAGACAGACATCTAATATTTCCCAAAACAAAAGGAAAAAAAAAAAATCTAAAATACTAATTCAGAACACACTCTAAGTCAGGGTATGCTTTCCCTTGAAGACGGTCTGCTGAGGTATCTGGCAAATGAAAGAACATGTTAAAAAAGCAGCCAAATTTTTACATTATATAGAAAGGCTTTGTTAATTATTTTATTTAGAATTCCTGCTCTCCAAGGGAAAAAAAAAAAAACATGCTGCTCCAAGATTAACTAATGTAAAAGACTCAATCTGAGATTAGTAAGAAATTTTGCACTGTGCTTTGCTATGTTTCAACTCATAGGGAAGTGAAATTTAGAATTGCCTAGGTTGGAAAAAACCTTTAAGATCGAGTCCAAACATTAACCCAGCACTGCCAAGTCCACCACTAAACCATGGCCCCAAGCACCACACCTACACATCTGTTAAATACCTCCAGGGATGGGGACTCCACCACTTCCCTGGGCAGCCTCTTCCAATGCTTGACAACCCTTTCCGTGAAGAAATTCTTCCTAATATCCATTCTAAACCTCCCCTGGTGCAAATTGAGGCCATTTCCTCTTGTCCTAGCATTTGTTACTTGGCAGAAGAGACTGACCCCTACCTCACTACACCCTCCTGTCAGGCAGTTGTAAGGAGCGATAAGGTCTCCCCTCAGCCTCCTCTTCTCCAGGCTGAACACCCCCAGGTCCCTCAGCTGCTCCCCATCAGCCTTGAGCTCCAGACCCCTCACCAGCTTCATCGCCCTTCTCTGGACACACTCCAGCACCTCAAGGTCTGTCCTGGAGTGAACTGAATACAGCATCCAAGGCGCAGCCAAGGTGCAGCCCCACCAGTGTCCAATACAGGGGCACAATCACTGCCCTGCCCCTGCTGGTCACACTATTGCTGACTCACATTCAGCCAGCTGTCGACCAACTCCCCCAGGTCCTTTTCCACCAGGCAGCTTTCCAGCAGCTCTTCCCCATGCCTGTAGCGCTGCATGGGGTTGTTGTGACCCAAGCGCAAGACCCAGCACTGAGCCTTGTTGACCCTCATGCTGGGCCCATCAACCCAGACTGTCCAGATCCCTCTGCAGAGCCTTCCCACCCTTGAACAGATCCAACACCCCCACCCAACTTCTTGTTGTCTGCAAACTTACTGAGGGTGCATTTGATCCTTTCATTCAGATAATTGGTAAAGATGTTAAACAGAACTGGCCCAATACAGACCCCTGGGGAGTGCCACTTGTGACCAGCTGCCAACTGAAGTTAGCTCCATTCACCACCACTCTTTGGGCCTGGCCATCCACCCAGTTTTTTACACAGCAAACTGTACGCCCATCCAAGCCATGAGCAAACAGTTTCTCCAGGAGAATGCTATATGAAATGGTGTCAAAGTCTTTACTAAAGTCTAGGTCAACAACGTGCACAGCCTTTCCCTCATCCACTAAGCAGGTCACCTTGTCATAGAACAGGTTGGTCAAGCAGGACCTGCCTTTCATAAACCCATGCCGACTGGGCTTGATCACCTGGGTTGTCCTGAATGTGCCACGTGATGGCACTCAGGATGATCTGCTCCATAACCTTCCTCGGCACCGAGGTCAGGCTGACAGGCCTGTAGTTCCCCAGATCCTCCTTCCGACCCTTCTTGTAGATGGGCGTTATGTTGGCTAGCCTCCAGTCAACTGAGACCCTCCCTGGTTAGACAGAACTGCTGACAAAAGATGGGAAGCGGCTTGGTGAGCACTTCTGCTTGCTCCCTCAGTACCCTTGGGTAGATTACATCTGCCCCCATGCGCTTGTATGGGCCTAAGTGGTGTAGCAGGTCACTAACCATTTCCCCTTGGATTATGGGGGCTTCATTGTTCTCCCCATCCCTGTCTTCCAGCTCAGGGGGCTGGGTATCCCAAGAACAACTGGTCTTACCATTAAAGACTGAGGCAAAGAAGGCATTAAGTACTTCAGCCTTGTCCTTTGTAACTATGTTTTCCCCCGCATCCAATAAGGGATGGATGTAAAACTAAGTAAACTTCAGAACTGATTATGACTGACATGAAAGGAAAGCTCAGAGCAATTATAAATGCATTAATATGGAGCAATGCCAATGATTCAAGTAAGAGAAGCTGAATTTAGCTTACTCACTAAGAATATTTCAAGTAACAACAACAAAAGCTTTGTTACTTTTTAAAATATAAATCCCTTAAAACAGATAAAAAGCTTTGTGAAATAACCCTTGAAAGAGCAGCAGAAAAAAAACTTAACATATACAAATGATCCAGTCTAGCCTGCCACCAGCCTACTCACATTTAACAGGGCGTGATGACATGCAACAGAGGAAGCACCGAAAAGTAGAAGTCCCCCAGACTGACAACATATATTCAACATAAATATCCAGACTCAGCCATCTCAGGAAGAGTCTGAACTGCAGGCTACCGGAAGACAGCAGTATACCATGACAGATGCATTGCTAATTATGCCTTCTTCTTACAGGAATCTGTTTTTACTCCTCCTACGTGCGTCTGCTACTGCCCACAATGAGAGGCAGGCTACTGGAAACACCTGGTCCAGATCCAGTACAGCCTTCCTCATATTTTCAACCAATACATATGTGATTTTGGGGTTATCAAGGCAAGTGCTGCACAGTATTAGTAGCTTAAAGAAATAAAACTGCATAGAAAACATCACTGAACCTAGTAGGAAAATACTTGCTGCTTGTCATCATCTTTTGTTGTCATATGTCTATGGAAGAACGAATTCTCAACTTTTTCCTCCTTCCATTTCAAACACAGAAAGAAGTCCAGTCTTTCTACCCAACTTCCCTTACACGACACAGCTACCTTTGGCTGGTAGGAATTCATAATGTTAGTCCAGCAGGGTTCATTATAACCCAAAGACATTAAAGCACACTGCTTTCCTGAGAGACAGCCTTTGCCCTGGCTGCTTAAAAAGGTCCTTATCACTCGATCAGCACTTTGTGCGCCAATCAGCACACATCAATGTCAATCCCAGAGGATAGGCAGTCCAGCTGCTTCTTCCCCTCTGTCTTCCCAAACAGTGTTTTCAAACAAGCAGTTAGTATGCATTTAACCTCCAAGACTAAGTAATGGCACAAAAGCCAGGGCGCAGAACTTGCTAAACCAATGCACCCAACTGTATAAGGAAGACATTATATGCAATATACATTAGTTTCTTCACTAACAGAGATGGAGCAAGGAAATAGCCAAGATAAAGTACAAAGGAACAGACAGTCCTATATGTCTGACTTAATACAATTCTTTCAGCGACCATTACCAGCATCAAGTCAGACAATTTCACAAGTTTTACATTATAATAAGCAAATGTTTATTTCTATGTCATTAGAAAATATTAATCTGCATACTGACAACCATTTTCATTTAAGTATCACTACATGTTAATTAAAAGTCTTTAGATATCAGACCAGCTGCTGAAAAAAGAAAATGCTGAAGCCTGGGAATGCTACAGGGCTCCTTTTTAGCTTTGCTTCATGTGGAAACAAAAGGTTATGATCTGGTCTTGCACAGCTGCCTTTCTAACACTGACTGTCAACCAGTACTCTATTATGTACATGATATGAAATGTTTAGGTGCTTTTCACAGGGTACTTTTCCAGAAAGTTCATTGTAATCCTATGGACATTCTACTGATCCATTTATCCAGTATTGTATCTCAGAAGTAGATAATTGTTTCAAAATAGGTTTCACTGACTTATTTGATCCATTCTTCAAGTTTAACACTAGTAAATTCTCAATCTCAAATGAGTTCACTTGGCAGCAAGTTCTTTAAGTTAACTATATTGCATGGAAAAACATTTTCTTTATCAAGTCTGATGGCCTACTTATGGAAAAGCAAGTAGGCCACCAGACTAGTAAAATCAGAGTTTACTTTCTGTAGCATGGTATGATATGAGCAGCTTTATATCACTGCAAACAACTTCCATTGAATACTGCTCACCCTACACATACAGTGTTTCATCAAGCCCCCCTCTTGCTCATCCCTTCTCTAAGTTAGATAGTAGCAAGAGAATATCTGTGTCAATATTTACAGGCTTCTATAATGGCCTTTGGCAGCAGGCAGGGGGCGGGGGGAATTCAGCTATTTCTATACCCTTTTTAAGGGCAAACTACCAGCACTACTGGCAGCTCTGCAAATATACTCCACGATCCTTTTTGTTCTGCAATGGTAGAAGACAGATTTTTTTTTTTTTTTCCCCCCCACTGTGCAGTCTGCAGAGGTAGCTTTTTAAGTAGGCTAGCTCAACATAAATAGCACTTTCGTCTCCTAAGCACTATAGAAACCTAAGCTATTTAATCCTTACACAACCTATTTGAAACGGGCTTTAAACTGGAAGATGGGTTGCTAAGACAAGACACCAGCAGCAAAACCACTGAAGAATATTTATATTCAAGATTTTCTCTCCTCCTTCAAAATACCCAAAACAAAGAAATCCACAACAGCCAGTGATAACTAGGCTTTCACAGAGAGCACGTGGTCACTAAGGCCTAGCCAACAAGCTGGACAAAACAGCTGAAACCTTTAGAACATGCTTACTTACTTTGCCAGGGAATGCTGTCCAGGCCACGTGCCATCTTCATTTTTCACTTCTATTTGAACAACCTGAAAGAGAGTTCAGGTAATAAAGAAAGGTAACTGCAAGTCTGCTACACATTTTGCAAAACCATTAACAAATCACATTTTCAGTGTTTGCTCAAAGTACATAAAAGCAAGTAAAAAAAATTACATATCAGAGAAAGCAGTACATGAGAATCTAAACAAAAAAAAAAAGTTATGCCCCTTACCTGACCCTGATAGAGCCCTGCATCTTGCACAGTGCTATCCAGCTTGCTAAGCGGCTCGTAAGTGTTACTCATATACCTGTTCCATAACCTAGTTTCCTTCTCAGCTGGGATATTAAATAGTTTTCTCATTTCTTTCTCGATGGTAGCTGTTCAGGAGGAAAAAAAAAAAAAAAAAAACACCAATATTCCTAAAATGTGAGTGCTTTTCAAAAAAAACCAACCTGACAAGTCAGACATTCAGCAAGGATCATCATCAATCTTTCAAGAGCCTTTAAGCAAAAAATGTAACACAGAAGTTGTAATTGCTCATATAGCTTGCCTAATATTAAGTCTGAAAGAATGAAAAACTTCTGTTTTCAGTCATGTATTTGCCTGTCTAGCCCTCAAAACAATAATGTTCAGAACACATTGAAAAGTTTCTCCCCAAAGGCCAACTTCTATCAAACAGTCATCATTTGAAAACATAGGTTCAAGAAGGAAGTGTTTTCAGTTACTATTGTCAGGTCATACATCAGCAAACTAAAAAAAAAAAGCATCTTTATGGACATATATGACAGCTGATATTCAGCATTTTTACAGTGGAAAATATAGCAAGAATACAGAGAGAAAGAATGAGAAAGATGGGCCAAATTTCAGGAAGAACAGAAGTGTAGGAAGACCCATTAAGAAGGTGTCCAAAATATTCACACACTAGGAAGAAGGAATCGTAGAAGAACCAGAGACAGAACTGCTTTACATGAGCGACTTGGTTGTTTCTTAAAAACATGGGTTAGTAAGCAAGGTGCTCCTCAAAGCTCTTAACCACAACTCCCTGTGCTGCACAGAATCACTATGGCTGGAAGAAATTCAGGACAATTCTAGTCCAACCACTCAAAACGGGGTCAACACTGAATTTAGACCAAGCTGCTTGGGGCTTATCCAATCAGGTGTCCAAAACTTGCAAGGAAGGAGATTCCCCCGCCCCTCTGGGCCCTGTTCATATGTCTAGCTGTCCTAATAGGGAAAATATTTTCATTACATTCAGTTGGAATCTGTCCTCTTCCAATTTATGACTACTGTTTGTTGTTTTCTTGCTTTGTCACTCAGTAAATAGCCTGACTCCATGTAACCTCCTCATAGGTGCTATGAGGTCCCCCCAAAGCCTTCTCTTCTCCAGGCTAAACACAGCTCCCTCAGCCTCTTCTCACACATCACATGTTCCAACTCCAACTGTCCTGTTGGTACCCACTAGACTTGCTCCAGTTTATCAACATCATTCTTATTCTGGAGGGCACAAAAAAATGTCTCTTGAGGTAGCATCAGAGCACAGCTTCATGGATCAGAGAACTACTTACCAACAGTATCTGCTTTGCTAAAAATTTTGGATCGCTGCTCTCACACAGCTTCAGCTCAAGAAGATAAACTTCAACCTTATAGTGCTTCACAAATAGACCGTATTCCACTACCTGCAAACAGAAGGTGATAAAATAACACTAAGTTAAAATACTGAGCAGTCCTCTATAAAGGTACAGTTGTCTAAATATTTTAAGTCTTGGAAGTCAAGTCATAAACTGAACACCGATTTGCTCTCAAGTCCAGATTCAGTCATAACCTCTACAGCTTGTTTTGGGGGTTTTGTTTTGGTTTTAAAATGTAAGAAATCCCAGTGCTTTCCTTCCACAGTGCAAAGTTCCAAAGGTCAATCATTACAGCTGAACTGACAGTGCCAGCTAATTAAACATGAAATGTATTTGATCACACAGTCAGAGCATTCTAGAAAAAAAAATTATCTTTTGCCTCTAGTCTTTGGCTAAGATTTACATAAAAAAGAAACAAGCCTGGAATGCTGGAGTAAAATCCTTTCTAGTAGAAAATGGTATACAGAATCTGCCTCAGTACTCTCTCCTTGCAAAAACAGACAAATATGTCAGAACTGGTTTTGATGACATTGCTTTATTTCAGAGTCATTTTCAAATCAATTTTGCATTTAAGAGAATATTCCAATAGGTACATCTACCCATCCCACTAGCTTTCAGAATATTTTTAGAAAGGTATTCTGTAAGACTAGACACCACTCTTCACCTATAGATCATAAAACACATTATGCCAGGAAGAAAAACCCATTTCAGAAGGCAGCTATAAGACAACTGTGACAGAACTGGAAGGGGAAGAAAAAAACCAAAACAAACACCCCACACCTCAATTCTCTCCACAGTTCTTTGCAGCCATAAAGCTTATGAAATTGAGATAATATTTCTTTGAACGAGCAGGTATATTTTTTAAGAATAACAGTGTTTAAGAGACATTTGGACAATGCCCTCAATAATTTGTCTTAACTTTCAGTCAGCCCTGAAGCAATCAGGCAGTTCGACTAGATGATTGTTGTAGGCCCCTCCCAACTGAAGTATTCTATTCTATTTGTGTGACTTGCTACAATCTACATCCACATTCATTTTACAGAAAAAAACTTTACCCATCTTCGGAAAGTACCAAAGAATTAAGACTAAGACTTACTGTGAGAATTTGGCTAAATTATGCTTCCCCTTTCTGAGCTTTTATAGGGTTGTATTAGATACGCAAGGTGCTGTACAGGTAAATAACATACATTTGGAAAGATCTTCAGTATTTTGCTGTTACAACAGAAAGCAAAAGGAAAACTCCCTTTTTAAACAGCTTCTTGACAGGCAAATTAGACTACCTTTTTTTTTTTTTTAAAAGAATGCAAAGGAACCGATTCACAAGTTTCATTTCTTTTTCAGAAGGAATTCCATAAATGGGACTTCCTGTTCTCCAGGATTCTATAGTCAGAAACAAATAAATAAGAACCATCTTCAGAAAGAGAAGAAGAACTCTTTCCAAGAAGTTTCTGATCAGATCACCGTGTCCATGAGGACAGATGAATGGCAAGAAGAGTCTTTAATTGCCTGCAGGTGTCTTTTAAACAGTGTCCTATCAGCCAGCTTGTTCTCTCTCAAAGTAAAACTCAAGTTATCCCGGTGGACAGCAATCTGAGCACAACACACATTCAACCGCTGAGGAAGCACACTGTTCTATGTTTTGCACATCAATACACTTTCAGTGGGACTGTATAGAAGACTGCCCAAAAATATGGTTTGAGATTATCAAGAGAAACCTGAACCAGAAATAAATCTAATTTAATCCTCCTGTACTTGTCTCTGATCATCAGGCACATAGGAATGGGAGGAGTACCAGCTTGTAAAATTATGAAGACACCTGAAAATAACTTCCCAAATCCTACTTTTATAGATATTTTGATGCATGAATTACAGTTGATCCAGCTTTAGGAAAAGGATTAAAGCATTCAAGGACCACGAGTTTAAGTGCTTTACTTCCAATGCTATCTGGAGAATACTGTAACCGGATACCAACCACATTCTACTCACATGCAGAGCTGCAGCTTTTGTGTCCCACCGACCTTTCACTTTATATTTTTTGTAAGACGCTGTAACATCCCACAAACCTACTACTCTACTGTATTTCAACATTTTTTTTTAAATTTAAAAATCCACTTCAGTTACCAGGTTAACAATGAACAACAGATACCAGAACTCTCACAGCAATTCAAAACTTTAAAAATTTGCTCATAACTGGATCACAACAACTCAGCATCTCCTGTCTGTAAAAGAGCAGCAACTCTAATCTCTAGTGCTCACTAAATACAGTGCTGAATAGTGGCATCTGATAGCCCAAGAAAATGAGGCTCATACAGTTAAGCCTATCACCCAATAGCTTCCAAACCTCTTGTCCAACTTCTGAATTTTTCAGAAAAGAATGTCTAATAACACGCCAGGCTTTGTGAAAGCAGTTAGCCAGTTCATGAACAAAAACTTCCTCACTCAGAGAGGCACTGGTCAGTAACAGTTCTAGTTTTTCTTCTCAGTACAGATTTTCTATTCCTCAAGAAATTATCTGTTTCCGCTAAAACCACATCTCATTTATATGCTATAAATCTTTTCTACTCCATCCACTTTCGGTTTACACAGGAATTCTGCCTACCCAGCAAAGCAAACCTCAGATCATTTACACCTTCCAAAGGTGTCAGAATTTCTCGTTACATACAATTTCTAGCCCACACCGAATGACAACATTCCAGTACCACTGATCAGCACGAATGGGCCTGCAAGAGAGGGATCTTAACTTCCTTTTACCATTCTGGTGCCACACTTTCCTGGGTCTTGTACACTTTGAAGCAACCCTTACTGTAACATACTACTACTTAAATTTAAGCAATATTAGTTCTGTACATTATATCAATGCTACTCGCTTGGTGTAGTGTTTAGTTTTTATGAACCCCATGGTCTAGCACTGCTCAATTTAGTCTGTGCAACAACTTAAGACTAAAATGAAAACAAAAAACACTTTTACCCATAAACAAGTCTGACAGATTTCCAAAAAAGCAACCAGTGAATTTTACCTTCCAGAACACATTCATGACTGCATTTGCCAAACAAAAATAAGACTTACAGAAAAAAACCACAAATATGTCCCTTTCTCCTGATTTTAGAATCACAGAATTTTGGAAGAGAAAACAAGAACCACCTTAAACTCCAGAGGAAGTCCTTAAGTCATCTGTGCTAAAAGACAAATTATTCCAATGCCTCATTCTATCCCAAAAGATCAAGAAGCTTGACTAACAACTTGGATTTTTCAACACAGCACAAGCTATTCCGTACAACATAAAAGCACTGCACTGGTCCAAACAATCATAATGTAAAAAGTTAACCAGCACAAGGTTCATGGTTCTCACCCATATAACCCATCAACTGAGAATCACTGAATATTCAGGTGTTTTAACTGTAATATTGGAAGGTCATTCTTTCAGACAAGGCAAAAAAGACCTTATCTCCAAAGAGCTGCTGAGGATCCTGTCTTAACTCACATCTAGCAAAATAAACATTGCCCAAGTTTGGTAGAGATCAGAAAACAGGCTGAAGAGAATTTTGTTCACCCACACTTACTTTTCTCACAATAGGCTGCTGTCCATCTATGCAGCCATACCACATTACTAGTTTATTCCAGGCTTCGGTGGGAACCAATACGTAATCTAGCTCATCAATGAGGTGTTCTTTTAAACTCTGAGTTTCTGGATCTAAAAGGGAGACAGACATGAGAAAGCATAGCATCAGACAGAATCCTTTCTTCTCAAAAAACACACGTGCTACCACGATCCTAGAAAATACCAACGCTCCCATGGGCAGGCAGTAACTGCGCCAGCCTCCTCACTGACAAGGCCGGAACGGCTGCTCATATCCTCCCGGAACACACGGTTTCAAAAGCAAAAGCTGCACGACGAGACGACCGCAGGCGGACATTACTTACTCGAGCCCGGGCTGCGGCCCGAGCACCAGGCCCCCACCGCCCAGGGCCCCGCTCTCCGCGGCCCAGCGCCGCCGGGTGGCACTCACCGACGAACAGACCCGAATTGTCGATAGGCCCAGGGAAGAGGCTGGGATCGCCCGCGCCGAACATGTCCCAGCTGTCGAAGCCCACGTACTTCTTCCACTGCTTGAACCAGCGGCTGTCCACCAGGTACCTGCAACACACGGCACCGGGCGGCGCGGCCCCCCTCAGCGGCGGCGCGGCACGGCACGGCCCAACCCGCTCCCACAGGCCCCACCGCCCGGAAGGGAAGGGGACGGAGGGGCGGGCCGGCCCGCCGCGCTCACCAGGACTCTCCCGGCCTCAGGGCCGTGGCCAGCAGCGGCCCAAGGTCGGCCCGCTGCACCGTCGTGTCCGGCCGCACCCCGCCACCGCCGCCGCCCTCGGCCGCCGCCATGTTGGTGCGCGAGCCCCGTCGCGGGCGGATGTCGGCCAGCGTACGCATGCGCGCTGGGTGGCCTGCGGCGCTCGCCCCGCCCCGCCCCGCCCGCGCGCCCTCTGACGGGGCGGGCGGGGCCGCGCTCAGGGGCGGTGCTGGCGGCGCGGGCGCCATGGCGGCGGCCGTCATCTTATAAGCCGCGTCCAGTCTCTGCGTGCCCCGCCCCGGCAGGGAGGGTCCCCCTAGGCGGCCTCCAAAGCTAGGCGGCAGAAACGCTTGGCGTAGACTGTGTGGCGTCGGCGTTAGCGGCGCCGATTGCTCCCGTGACTGCACGGAGCCCTCTGGTCAGGGCGTTGGCTAGGGAAAGAGGCTTCGTATTCTTACGGGAATAAACGTGAGAACGGGTCTGAGTAACCAGCTGGGAAGCGCTTAGGAATTTGAAAACGTCTCTGGAAAGAACCTCTCAAGAAATGATTTAAACATTTGCCTTTGGAGTAGCTGTCCTGTGCTGCTTAGGGGGCCCGTTCGCGAGAAGGGAAAATCGGGAGGGATTCAGATGATTCAGAGACTTAAAAGCCCACTTTAAACCGGTACACCAAATAAATCCATTTACCTCGCGTCAGAAAAGGCACGGGGGGTGTGCTGGGGCTGTGACTCTGTGCACAGGAGCACTGGCCTGGCAGCCGGTGTCTGGCAGCATGGTGGGTGGGTGGGCTCTGCCTCCTGCCAGCCAGGCCCGGCGATGCTGCAGTATTCCTGGGTAAAATGCTTACAGGCCTTTTATTTTTTTGACAAAGGGCAGGTCCAGTCCATCCAGTTAACACCGAAAAAGAAGACAATTTTCTCTTTCCAGCAAGGCAGAGCACTGGAACAGGCTGCCCAGGGGGGTTGTGGAGTCTCCATTTCTGGAAATATTCAAAGCCTGCCTGGATGAAGTCCTGTGTAACACGCTCTAGGTGAACCTGCTTTAGCAGGGGGGTTGGACTAGATGATCTCCCAAGGTCCCTTCCAACCCTTGCGATTCTGTGATTCTGTGAGTGAGAGTTGAGTCCTGTTACTTAGTCCTGTTTTTCTCAAAGGGCAGGGCACCTTTGGGCTTCAAGAAACTAATACACCCTGTTATGGCAAGACTGGGTGTGTTTTTAAAATGAGTCAGCTATTCTGAGATAATGCTTACATGGCTGACCTCACTCTGCTAATGAATTACCTACTAACAGAAAGTGCAATAAACAATTAAAATGGTCTTGTTCAAAGCTTTCTGATTCAGTACTATGAAATGACATTATTACAGTTCCACCAAAGATAGGGGCATCTGTGTTCTCCTGTCTCTTCGAGCACTTTCCTTTCAGCCCTTCAGCTTCCTGCCCTTGTCTCCAGCCAGCCTTGACGACTGCTTGCTACGAGAGTGGCACCCACAGGAGCCAAGTCCTTTCAAGTGCCAGCAGGCTGGAGGCGGGTGTTTCCCACCTGCCTTTTGATGGCAATGATCAAAAACGGTGACTGAAAGCTGTCTTAAAAATTAGCAGGTCCAACAAAGCTCAGGCAGGAGGAGATGGGGATTTTAAATAGCTGAAAGAACATTTAACAGGCTGAGTAAGAAAGGTCTTAGGCTCTGCTTGACAGCATTTCTGTTAAGTAGACGCTTCTGAATACCCGGTCTCATCAGCTGTGATTTCAGGAGATGTGCTAGGTTTGGTGGGCAGAACACCAGGGAACCTGGGAGAGGGAGACAGGATTGGGAAGGACAACTTCCCTTGCAGCTAGTTAACACTCCTGACAGCTTCAAATATCTGAACTTGTTTAAATATTTTAAAAGTTGATGGCAGCTATCAGCAGCTAAGGGAGGGAGGGAATCAGTGGGAGAGAGGAGAAGCAGAGGCAAACATGCTGTAGACAGGGCGGAATATATGGGACTGATATGTAGAAGAATGGAAAAGCAGGGTGAACGCTAACAGAGGAATTAGCTGTTTGCAATAAAAGCATAGAAGTAGAAAAAAAATCAGAAGAGTGTAGGAGTGCAGATGTGACGGACGGGAGGTGTTGAAAGGACAACGTTCTCAAGCCATAGAAGCATCCAAGTGTGCTAAAGCAGTAGTATTTATGTTAAGGTTTCCTACTGAGTCAGCCTGTTTCTCTCTGAAATTCCAGAAATAGAGTAGTGCCATTTTATAATCCCTGAGGAATAATCTGGGAGTCTTCAGGTCTGACCTCAGCGTAGAGCTGTAGTGAAACATCATCTTCCCCTCCAGTCACAACACCAAGTAACATTTGGGCGCATGAGGACTGTGCTCTCCTGCGCATATTCCAAGGTTTCCAGCCCCCGGGCTGCCCTTTCCACCGCAGCCTGCTTTACTCCAGAAGCCGGCTGCTCTGGGGAATGCTAAAACGTGACAGCGAATAACAAGGCTGGGAGGCTTTTATCTATGCTGCAGAGTTCCTGCGGCTGTGCTTACACTGGGATCGTTCATTTTCCTGCTGGCATGGCTAATTTTCATCCTGGAATCACGTCACTGTACTACTGCTGGCATGGCTGTATCTGTTCTGGAGCTGCTGCTTTGTTTTTCTGCTAGCACAGCCCCGGCAGCCGGAAGGTAAAGAAATCCCTTGGCCATTAGCACTGAATAAGCATGGTGTAAGATGCCTTTCAGACCAGCGGGCTCAGCGAGAGACCCTTTTTGGCAGGGCTGACGTGGGACCAGCAGCAGGTGATGCGGTCTGCTCCCCCACAGCAGTGGGGCACAGCAGGGGCTGGAGGCTGATAGGGAAACAGGCAAAGCAAAGGAGGCCCCGCTCAAACGGCTCCAGTTTCATGAGTCAGGATTGAGGAAGTGCCACAGCTCATGTCGAGAAAGAGATTTTTCAATGCAACGAGTTCCTGCTGCCCATGATCCCCTGTACTCTCCACGTTTTTCAACATCCTGCCTTAATGAGGGAAGTAGATTTAACTGAAAAAATAATCCCCCAAATCAAGCAGCTGCTGCTCCAAAGCTGAAATAGCTACTTGAAAACATCCTGTTTTTTCCACAAAGCTGCACTGGAAGTTAAGAAATAGCCCAGTGAGGGTTGTGCAATCCGAGTTCAAAGCTCAATGACTCAGGGATAGCAGTGAGCAGGGTGGAGCTGGCTGCAGGTTTTGCCCCATCGTCTCAAGTCACCCTTGAGTGTAGGTGCAGTAACAAAGCAACCAGCGAACTGGTGAAGTGAGAAGCTACGAACAGGAAAGAAAACCCCTAAAAACTCAAACCCTGAGTGTTTGTAATTACAAAAACAGTGCACAAATGCTTGAAAGTGTTATGCCTTCCCTTTGAAAGCCTGAGTTTCTAGTCTGTATACTCCTCAGTCCAGCACCAAGTTTATACTCAGTGCTATGAGGCCTCATGAGGGGTGGCTTGTAATGAAAATGTGCTCACAGAGCCATTTACGGATTGCAAATTTACCCACAGAAGGACCTGAGCCACTGGGCAGAAGGACAGCAGGTGAAAGTTGGCACAGGCTCAATGGTTTCCCAGGGGAAACCAATCTTAGTTCTAGCTGTTCAGCACCAGGCTGTAAACCCAGGATCACCACGCAGGAACAGCATGTCAGGGTTATTGTTAACAGCTCCATGAAACACCTATCAGTGCCGTAGTTGGCAGGACTCAAAAAAGTGTTAGGGAAGGAGTAAAAAGACCATATTGCCTGAACCTTGGTGCACTTGCACTCTGTTGCATGGAATTCCTGTGCCCAAAGGGCAACAAGGACACTCAGAGGCAAGGCACAGTTTCTGTGGGAGAAGTGGCTGAACAGGCTGGTATTCTGCACCAGGGGCACAAAAGAACTGGTTCTTTGTGTGACTCCCTGCGTTGCAAGGCGTTGGGGATGCACAAAGGAGATACAGGCTTCATGTAGGACTGGACAAGTATGTAGAGATCTGTGTTGGGCTACCACCCATGCAAAATGGGACACAGCCAGGAGACAGCTGAGCCAGTGAGGGGGCAGCAGCTCTGAGATGAAGAGAGGGATGGCAGCTGCCCTGGGCATCCACTGACGGGAGGCCAGATAACAAGATGGGCCTTGGCTGACAGGGTCTTCTTCCCCAAGCCCTCCGCCAGCACAGGCTGCAGGAATCGCTCATCTACCCGCCTGAAGGGTTATTAACCTGTCGCGGCCTGTTGGTGGTAGCCAAGCTGGGAGATCGTCAGCCAGTATAAAATCACCCCCTGGCCACGGGCTGCTGTCTTCCTCACAAGCCTCGAGCGAGGTCCAGTAAGCAGTTTGGCAGAGTATTTCTGTTCTGTGCAGCCCTCCCGCTCTGCCAAGCTCATTATGCGCAGGGCAGGACGCAGCACTGATTCACTGTTTGCAGAGCTCGCAAATACTGTTTGCCCATCACCCTGCCCTAGGTTTGTTTGCCTTTCAATTTCAGCCTGACTGCACTATCACACTCGAGCAGTTTGAGTCGGCCCCTGTGAGCACCCACACAAGCTGACAAACAGGTAGCATGGCCGCTGTGTTTTACCCAACTCACCCTGATTTATCAAGACAGAGCCTCAAATAAAGTAAGCATTTATTTTTTTTTTATTCAGAGAATCACAGTAAGTTACTGGGACTCACGACTGCTTTCCCTGGCATAGTTTCCCAAACATTCACATGCAGCTTTTGAAAACATCATGTGCACTTCAAGAATTTGGAAGATGCACCATCATAAGCAAAACCTGCACAAGACATTGGGATTTCTGCCAGAGCAGCAGCCCTCCGCAAGAAAAACGGGCGGGAGCGCAACGAGCCAAGCAGGAAGCGAGGGGGCCAGCCAGCAAAAGCAGCGGCACTCTGCTTTATTCGAGAACATTCTTGGGAACCTTCTGCAGAAGCAATTCAATATCATCTTCGATCTTGATGGTTTCGAAATGCCGGCTGTAGCGCTTGAAGGGCACGCCGTCGGGGCCAATGAGGAACTTCTCGAAGTTCCAGGAGATGTCGTTGCGGCAGACCGGGGACCAGATGATGTACTGCGGGTTGGTCATCAGCGCCGAGGGGTCGTCGTGTGGGAAGGGCAGAGCCTCTTTCAGGAAGGTGAAGAGGGGGTGCGCATTCTTCCCATTCACCTCGCACTTCTCGAACATGATGAAATTGGGCTTGTATCCGCCACCAGGCCGGACATGCTCCAGCGAGAGCAGGATCTCATTGTTCGTGCAATTTTCCTAGGGAAACAAGACCAAAACCGCGCCGAGCGCAGCCCGTGAGGGCCCGGCCGGGACCGGCGGCTCCTCCCCGCCGCGGCTGGGCCCGGCCCCGCCGCCCGCCCTACCTGGTGCCCGAACTGGTTGCAGGGGAAGCCGAGGACCTGCAGCCCGCGGGGCCCGTACCGCCCCTGCAGCTCGTTGAGCTGCAGGAGTGCGGGGGTGGGCCTCAGAGCGACGCCACGTTGGCCACCAGCAGCACCTTCCCCCGCAGGGAGCCCAGGCCAGCGGCTCCGCCGCGCCCAGCGGCCGCGCCGACATCTCCGCCAGCCGCGCTGCTGCCGCTCCCGCCGCCGCCATGGCCCGCACTGGGCGGGCGGGCGGGACCCGGTTCCCGCTGCCGCCCCGCCCCGCCAGGCCCCGCCCCGCCGCCTCCGCGCCTCCCCAAGGCGGCATCGCCCACCCCGGCACCCCCGCTCCTCCCGCTCCGGGGCCCGGCGGGGCGCGGAGCCTCCCCCGCTGGCACGGGGAGTCCGCACGGGCGGGCGGCCCAGCGGCGCCCGGTTGCACCCTGCCTTCCTCCCGCCTTCGGGGGGAGGCCCGGCGTTTTAAAAGCTGAGGGTCGGGCGGTTTGTACACCCACGGGTAGCGCGCAGGGAAGCGTCGCCCATGCCCAGAGGCGCTGTGGAAAATCAGCAAAACACAAAGCGGCCCCAGGAGCCGGAACGTGTGTGGCAACAAGGCCGCCCGAGTACGAGGCCGGGGGCTGCAGCGTCCTCCTAGGGTGCTGCATCTGCCAACGAGAGCGGCTTCGGGGAGAGAAACAGCTTCAGCTTGTGCACCGGGGGAAGAACAGGAGGTACCCTGGACCCAAAACGCTGCGGTCCAGGAGGGGCCACAAATTCCCTTCTTCAGTCTCCTTTCATAATTTTTCCACCTCTTTGTGGCTGGTAAAGCCTCCCTTTCACTTCAGTGTTTGCTTTTCCCCACCCCTGTTTTTTCCATTCCTTGCCTTACTGCTTCGGTCTGTTTTAGGGCATTTTAAATCACACAGTGGTGACTGCTCTTTTTCCCGTGGATTCAAGGGGGCCATAAGTGACCTTCACTGGCTGTTGCCTGTACCCACGCCAGGCAGCATGGCCCAGCCGCTCCTCCATGGGCCTCTGCGCTCAAACATCACCCTCCTGCAGAGTAGTGGGGTGAAGAGGCAGGGCCAGGGTCAGGCCACTGGCTGACGTCCCCGTGGCTGGGACCAGCAGGAATGGCAGGGTAGTACACCTCAGCGGGGACCGAGAGCAAGGGTGTCAGCGTGGGGAGCCCCCACCGAGGCTCCTGCCAGCGTTTCCACCAAGTGAGCCCCACGCATGGCAGCCCCCAGCCAAGGCAGCCTGGCCCCCCCGAGTGCTCAGTCGTTGTTTTGTCCCCCCCCCCGCTGCTCCCCATTCTCTGTCATGCTTGGTATCAGGGACTGGTCACAAATGCCGGCTGTCACAAACAGGCCACCGCATAACACCGCATCTATGGTCTGTGATCCTAGGTGACTGCAGGATCCCCGGGGTTGTGCTTTGGGCTACTCTTGGCACCTGCCCCTGCACGACTGGGAACTGGAATAGTTCCCGGCTGTGGGGAGTTTTGGGGACTTGCCTGATTATCTTGCATCATCAGGGACCTGCAGTTTTTGCAGTGTGTTGCAGCACTGATAGCAGGAGCCACAACGAGTGTCCTGAGAGATCAGAGCCATCGGTGAACGGCTGGCGGGAGGAGCGGAGGCACATGACCCCTGTTTGCTCTTGAGTAAACCGACAGTGACAGTCCACGCAGACTCCTCGCCTGCCTCTCGGGCACAGCAAGCCACAGTGGTTTGAAGAAGAGGAATTTCTCTTCAGGGGTGACCTCTAGGCTGTGCCACAGAGGCACCTCTCTGCTGCCACTGTTAAGGCTTGCTCAGGCTGGCACTGTCCATGCTCTGGCTGGACTGGAGATGTCAGCTGAAGTAGGGAGCTTACTTCTGGGGCCCTGCCTTTTCAGACAAGAGGAGATTAGGGCTTTCCCTTTCCTGATGAGTGAGTTTTAAGGAAACTGAGTTTAACTTCCTTGTTGGCTTGGGGTTACGCCCTGTGCCTGGACATATTCTGCAGTGCCAGCTGAACTTGGATCCAGAGGAGTGCCAGGAGCTCCTGAGGGAGTAGATGGGCTCAGGGGACTCCTTTTGAGACATGTCACAAGGGACGGTTGTCCTATGAGGTCAGAAGATTTGCTGTTTAAGAGCAGCAGCTGTGAGCAATTGCAAAGGTTGCAAAACAACCCTTCCTGTCCCCTGCTGGTGTCTTCTCCCCACTCCTGGTACTGAACTCCCTCCCCTGGCCAGGGGGCTGGCACTGGGGTCCCAGCTTTTCCCCAGCCCCTGTCACAGCTCCTTGCCTGGCTGGGTCACTCCGCAAGCGCTGAGCTCTCATTTCCCAGGCCTGGTCTGGCTGGCTGCGTCCTCAGCTTCATCCAGAGCAAAAGTGGTCTCCAGAGGTGACAGATGCGATGGGAACCCAAAGGGAGCCAGGCTGCCAGCCCTCGAAAGCAGGAAGGCTGAGGAACGATGATTTAATAACCACGTGCTCCTCAGCAGGCTTCCATTCTGATGCCAGTGGTGCAAGGGATAAGGAGCAGGAGCTGGAGGTTCTGGTCATAAACCAGGAGGCACTGTCTTACCAACACATCTAAACTTGGAGAAGGCCAGGCCAGACCTGGAAACCAAACGCCAGCGGGTGGACAAGACAGAGGAGGTGGGGAGGTGGTACTGTAGGTTAACAAGAACCAAGATTAGAACTGGGATAACAGTCACTTCTGGGTGGAAGTGCATCAGCTGATACCCGGCCCACGAGCTGGGTCTGAAGAACGCACAGACCTCACTCAAAACCCCTGCAGCTGAAGAGCTGCTCTATAGCTGTCACCATAGAGAACTGCAAACCCAGCGGCTCTGCAAGACTGAAAAAACCCAGTTTTGCTCAACTGCAGCCACCCCCCCAAACTGCCCAGCAACAAAAAACCCCCCCAAAAAAGGGAACTGCAGAGTGAGCAAGCTTGTTAACAGGATAGAGAATTAAATCCCCGCGGGGAGCCCTGCGGAACTTCCTGCTCTCTTCAACCCCGCCCCCATCGTGCGGGTGGAGAATGGGTGCCCAGGAGAGGAGGGAGGGATGGGTGGGGTAGGTTCCACTGCTACCACTGGGCTGGCACCACTGTTGGGCTGGCACCACTGTTGGGCTGGCACCACCACCACCACTGGGCTGGCCAGACGCTTCAGGCTGGTACGTCCAGAGGTACGCAGCACTCCCACAGCCTCAGGCTGGGTCCGTTTCTCCTTTGTTACAGGAAAAGGAATCAGGAACACTGTCCAAAAATGGGGAAAAAAAAAAAAGTGACACAGGCATTCTTTAGGGCCTAACTCGGGTGCAGCAGGGTGCTGGCTCACCTGGATTGTCATCAGCAACTGGACTCCCTCCTGCCCCCTCTCAGCTCAACAGCAGCTGATGTAAATACCAGCGCAAGCACGGAGACGCGCACTGCTACTCCGCGCTGTTTCTCACTCAGGAGAAGCACAACCTGCTCTCCAGCGTGGGTGTGGCGCGAGGGCCCGTACCTCCAGCCCATCCCTCGTCACAGCGCTTGCAGGCACCCCTCCCAAAAACAGCAAGGCAAACATGTCGACACACGCAACATCTCACTCGCGCTCCAGTGCGGCACACGGGGTACGCAGCAGCGCAGGCTGGCATGCTGCACACCGCTGTGTCCTTCCTTCCACAGCAGCGCTGCTCTTCCCCTCCCTTCTTCCCACACTCCCCGCCTACATAGCTCCCTCCTGCTCACCTATTCCCATGCTCAAGACCGACAAATTCGGCTGACGTACTCTCATCTGCTTCCAGTATCAAAAGCAGCTCCTGGGAAGCTTCGCTGCTCACCGCAGGGGCTGGGCAGGGTGAGGGATTCCACCTGCACTCTGCTGCAGCGTTGGGAAACTGCTGCGAGCAGCAGACGGGTATCACTTGCTGGGAAACAAAAAACAAGCATTAAAGCACTTTGCAACTGCTCAGCGGATCCTGTCGCAGCTGTATCAAAAATGGTATTTCTGATTCAGGCTGTCAGATGCTGGGCCAAAATCCCAGAGTGAGGAATACAGACACCAGGATACAGGGAGCTTAGAAAACTGCCTTTATTCTATTAGTTGTTGGAAAAATGAAAATACAGAAAGAGTTTAGTTGGCTGCAGAACAGCAAGAAGTTCACAGGTTAGGAGTCTGATCACTACATGGTAACCAAACTTACACAAAAAGTTTCTCTTTTTTTTTCTTTTGTTTTGTTTGTTTGTTTTGAAACTGGGTCCAGCAATGAATTTAAGGCAACTGAACAGTTCAGAAGCTTTGAGTGTGAGCAGGCTGTCTTTTCTCATCCCTACAGCACGTCATGGAAAAAACTCCTCCTGGGTGTGCAGACCGCTCAAATCATTCAAATGGGTCAGAGTCTTACAAATGAACAGGGGAAGAGGATCAGCTGCTTTCCATCGGACTTTATTTTCAAATACAGTTTCTTAAAAAACCCAGAACACCTTAACGCAGAGGTTACAAGTAACAGTATTAGGAAATCCAATTATACAAAAAATACTACATCTAAGCTGGGGTAAATAGATTTATTTTTGGTAACATACATTTAAACTGGCACTAATTACACAGTAACTAAAAGGTAACTAACATGAAACCACAGAACCCTCACTTTTCCTTAGCTGAATGGGACCTGGTCATTTCAGAGTGATCACATTTTCAAACTAATGCTTTATACCACTGAGCCATGAGAATCAGATCTTCCTAAATGTGATAGCACTGAAGCTACGCCTGATTCCACATACAGCCATGTAACTGTTGTACTCAATTAGAATAGGACGTTAGTTATAAAGTAGTTACAGACCAATCCTCTGTGTTGACAGCTTTTTCTCTTTCTAGAGAGAAGAAAGAAGATAGAGAATTGTCTTCAATTAGCGCCTGGCATATCCTGTGAGTGCAGAAAAGGTTTGTTAGAGGAATGTTGAGGTTAACCTTGGGTGCACAGATGAATTTGATGCAGATTGTTATAAAAATCATGGTTGGCTTCTAAATACTGGTAGCAAGATGACTCGATTTTTAAATCTCTTAAGTAAATTATAGATAATGAAAAAGGCCAGTAATCATACACTAAGATTAATAAACAGCACTTCAAAATTACTCAAGTGCAGGGTGCTGCTTTGGCCATCTTCCTCTGGCCACACTTTATAAGAGAAGGCACCCGGACTTTTTCTTGCCACGCCGGGCTTGCAAAGCAGCTCTAGTGGCCATTTCAAAAACCTCCCTCACACCGTCTTTGGTCTTTGCCGAACACTCCATATACCCAAATGCACCAATGCGGTTTGCCATATCTCTTCCTTCTTCGGGTTTGACAGGCTCCTGCAACAGCACAGAAGCAGGAGGTGAGAACAGCCCAAAGCCACAGCGATGCTCACCTGCCTTCCCTTTCCCACCCAGTTTCCCAACAAAGGCAAAGGAATTTCTGGATTAAATGCACATAATTAATTGGTTAATTGCTCCCCCCAGAGCAATCCTTTAAATAATAAAGGCAGATTTAAAACAAAACGTGCTTATTTTCTCATGATGCAGCCCGCACCTCGGCCTGGATTACACAGACGGGGTGCATATTTCCACACTGCACCAGCGCTTGAGGACGCGATTGGTTTTCTAACACCTCTGAGCTTAAAGGCTGCAAGACCCTTTGAAACTTGAGCAAAAGATTGCTTATTTCAGAGAAAACACTTATGCAACTCTGCCACAACTGTAACAAAAGCCTGTGAACAAATCCCAAAATTAATGCCTCAGTCTTTGTATAAAAACAAATATCACGCAACAGGAGCAAAAATTCCAGGACAGCGCAGAGTACCTGCAGTCCCATACCCAAGCCAGAGGTTTCAAACACGATCTGAAAATGAAACCTAGTGATAGGCACAGGAACGAGCTACAGCACCTGTGGTTATCACCTCGAAACACCTACCAATGAAACTGTTTCCTTTCACATCCTGAACATACAAAATAAAGAACAACTTGAATGCACATGCACTTGATATGTTGCTGTCTCCTAATTAACTACTTTCTACCTCTGGGATCCAGCTCTCCAGCATGGAGAGCAGCTGTTTGTAACCCAACACAGCCATTTCCATTGCTAAGAATGCCTTCCACTAAAAATTAAATCTCCAAATATGGAAAAAGAAACACTCAATTAAAGGTAACATATACTGTCTGGTTTCTGTGATGGATTAAGTGTTCATTATGCAGCCCACAGGAAGCTGGCAGCACGCTGCGGATGCCTGTTTAATGCGCTGCTACAGCCGCTATACGCTTTCTTCATTTACTGTAAGACTATCAGAAAGGAACTTGCCTGCTTCATTTTGGCCAGCTCTCGTCTTGTGTGCTCATCATTCCTCAGATCCTTCTTGTTTCCTACCAAGATGATAGGCACGTTGGGGCAGAAATGCTTCACCTCCGGGGTCCACTTCTCTGGGATGTTTTCTGAAAAAAGAAAAATAAAGTATGACTGTACTAAACCCCACTTCTGGAGGGATTTTTATTTTAAAGCTTTTACCTACTGAGTGCTTTTAGCTTGCTAAGCCACACTGATGCCCTTTTTTCTACTCTTAATTTGGGAAGCAAATAGACCTGTTCAGGTACTACCAAAAGAAGACAAGCCTGTCTACGGTAATTTTAAGGCTGAAGGACACCTAAACTCTTGGCTTCTCTACATCTCTCCATAGCTACTTGACAAGGGTTCGCATAAGGCACTTCAAAGAAGAGTATGCAGAATTCCGAAATAGAGAATTATGGAATATTTTGCTTCAAGAGAAATATTTTATTTATCTCCAGAAGCTAAAGATGGGCACAACCCTAAGTTTTTATATCACTTATTCCTTTTAAAAAGCAACATCAAATGATCACTCCAAACTCTCCCATTAACTGTAGCAGAAATGTTGTTCTATGCACTAATTACAGATACACAGAAACCAAGGCTTTGTGAAGTCATTTGCCACTTCTCCTTATCTGCAGCAAATTAATTTACGCTCATATATATCAGAATTTTTTTCCTCCTAACATAGCTTCCCTACATGACTTCTTTTTAAATGGAGCTGCAAATGGAAGACTTGAGGGCTTTTAAAGGAAAACTTTGATAAATTCTATATATCAGGAAGTGTTGCACAGGCCAAAATATTTGTCTTTGCTTTCAGAAGCTCTCAGATATCTGAGATTCACCAGTGGATATACCTGCAGACTACATAACCCCTTTTTATCTCACAAAATTCCATTCAGCTTTTGAAGAGACATTAACTATTATGGCATTGTTTTCTTGCTTGAAAGAACGACTTAGACAAGCATTCTGAAGGCAGTTTTTGCACTTCAGCCAGAACAGCAATTCTGCAGGTGCACCTGGAGTGCTCAGGGGGTGCCAGCCTCTGGACGCTGCACACCTGAAGAGCCACCTGGCAGCTCACTGCTCCCAGGGACATGGGTGCCCTGATGCTGGGGAGCAGGAAGGGAGGAAAACACGGCCAAGATCAGACTTGATTTAATTAAACCCCTCTCCCCCTGCCTCCCAGATTCGGTATCCCATCTTGTTTGCAGGGAGGCGAGGTCCGTCAGCTCTCCAGCTGCCAGGAGAGCGGCACGTGCAGTAGCAGCAAGCACAGCCCAAACCTTGTACATCGCTGTTTACAGCCACACCAGGCACCACCACAGCACTGCCGCCAACTAAACTTCAAATTGTTTTGGAGAGAGACAGAGGCAATGAAAGACCTCTGTAAACACAGGATTGGGTGGAAGCGATGAAGAGAAAAATCAGAATTTCCCAGACATCAAGCTGGCATTGATTTCTCTACAAAGACACTTTCACACCCAATTGCCCGTTCAACGGCTGCTACCCTTCAGAGGCAAGGCAAGAAATGAGACTAAGCAGCTATCAAACATTTCCCCAGTCAGACTGTAACACCACTGTAACATCTTAAGGAATATTTTGTGTGCTCATTTACTCAAAGCTTCTGTGAATTGTGGCAGGAACGTTATTTTTGAACCATTGTGGTAGCTGCATTCGGGACTAATCCTTCCATTAACTGCATTTCTGTGCTTTCTGGATCTTTTTTGTCTCATTCTTGTTTCTTCCTAAGACACAACTCTGGAAGGCAGGTTTCATCCAAAAGATAGATCAGAGGTGTAGTAAAAAAGCCTCCCTAAGGACAGCTTGCAGTGACTATGATCACCCCAGAGAGAACAGGTATCCCATTTATGAGCACCAGTTAAAATAATTTGACACCTGACATTAGCAGACAAAGCAGAGGGGTCTCTCACTTTTGCTGGCTAGGAGCTGCCCAATGCACAGACATAATTTTGACCAGTTACAAGCAGGTTCTTGTCAGAGTACAGCTGGTCACACACACACTCACTAACACTCAATGTGCCTAAAGATCTGCCATAAAATTATCTGCATTCCAATAAGAAACCTCACAAATAGCCCTTTTGAATAAATCCCACTGGTGAGAAGTAGATAAGGGAGCTTTTACAGAAATTCACTTGTTTAAGAAAGCACTACCACAATGTATTTATTTAGGAGATTACACTGGATGCATGGAGTAATTACGATTTCAAAGGGACAGAAATCAAAGTTCCAGAGACCTTGAGTCTTAGAAATAAGAGTGTCTCTATCTCCTGCTCCTCACCCTCTTCAAAAACATCTTTGTAAGATCAAATACATTGATATCGACACATCTGATTTATGAATCAATCAGCAAAGATTTCAGTCTTGGACTCCACACAGAAGAGACGCTTATCTAACACACAGATTTTTGAAACATATATGTTTTTGGAGCTCAGAAATTATAAATCAGGCAACTCTTCTCTTTTCTCCATCACAAGCAAGATGTCAGTCACTGGAAAGCAGACTAGGAGAGTATAAGTCTCCAGCCTCTGATCATTTCCACCAGCGAGAGCGCCACCCCCTTTCAGTGCAAGCTCTGCTCCAGCGTGGTTCTAGCTCATGTTTTTCACCCACCAAGCAAAGAGCAAAAAACCCCAGGCTATTTGGGATTAACAACTCAGTGTTTCAAGCTCATCTCACTTGAATAAAAGGAGGGGGTGAAGGTGGTGGAAGGGATGAAAAAGCTAGTGAAAGCTAGCTTTCCATTTACGCAGAATGGAAGTTACTCTATTTTCCTGGATATAGTGTGGTCTCAAGTGTGTAAGAACCTGGAATTTTCAAGCAGTAATAACAAAAAAAAAAGTAAAATAAAATCAAACTTTAGGTGGGCCATGTCACTCAGTGGACACCTTATGTAGTCACAGGGCACCCAGACACAGCAGAGTGCAGCTACAGCCTTCCTGCTCGCTGGGGGTCTCCAGGGCAGCACCTCCCAAGGGATGAGCCCACCATCACGCTGCCTTGGCCCACCAGACAGTGTTGTAGGGTCAGGCGTGCTGATCTAGGCCAGGGAGCTGCCTCCCTGCTAAGCGTTGCTTAAATTATGCAGCAGAGCCCTGGGTAAATGCAGCATGCTGCTGAGGCTTACCAAATGCCATTCGATGTTGTTGAAGCATACAGGCTCCTTCAAGATCTTAATGTCTGAAAACTGTACGTTCAAACCTGTACAGATTTTGAAACTAGGAATGCTTTCAATCATTACAGCACATGAAAATGTATTTTACAGCCCGATTTCCACAGGGAATACAGCGACTCAGAGACGTAGTTCCGATTTAATCGGTGGTCTACTTACCTAAACTATCAGGACTATCAATTGAAAAACACATAAGTATAACATCAGTATCTGGATAAGAAAGCGGTCTAAGTCGATCATAGTCTTCTTGTCCTGCTGTATCCCACAAAGCCAACTCAACCTGCAGAAGAAAGATTAAGGCAGTTAGCCAGATCACCAGGGAAGTTTTGATTCAGAAGCTAGTAACCTAAGAGAAGTGGATAAAACATTTCAGTTAACACCACTCAAAAGGAGGAGACTGCAAGACAAAGCGCTTTAACAGGAGAACTGTTAGAAATGTTACATTCCATAACTCCAAAATTAAATTTATTGCATCTTATGAGAATTTTCTTTATATCCATGACCACTGTCAATTCTCTGAAAGGACATAAAAGCTACCAGCAAAAAAGCAAGACAGAAGATTCGAAGGGAATCAGCTCCAAAGGGCTGGGAATCTATCTGATAAGCATCCCAGAAGTACCAGTTTTCAGTGCAAGTGGACTCTTCAAGTATATGCTTTTACGATTATGCACATTTTCGATTCATTTACAGCTGGAACCTGCAGTGACTAAGAAATATCAAGATTGTACTTACTTGTGCACAAATTCATTAAAACTCCATCAACAGCAGAAATTTACACTTGTAATTTGCTTTGAGATAAAACTGATTTGTGTGTAAAGCTTCTTGTTACTAAGAAGTGAGTAAAGTAGCCAACGTTCTCAGTATTTCTATATGGTGGAGCTAGGGGAGGACATCCCAAAAGGATTGTTTAAAACTGTAGACGGAATAGCCAATGTTTAAACTAGGAAATTTAAAATTTAAAAATTTTCCTTAAGCACTGCTCTCCTACAAACTTTTGTAATCAACTTTTCAGAAGACAAAGTGCTTAGATAAAATAAGTCATCTAGTTACAAAAAATTCAGCTATTCCCACAACAGAAAACGCACTGCTCGAGCTGCTCATGCAATTTTTATTTAGATACCAGCTGCATACAGCTGATAGGGCATGACTTTCTGTTCAACCCATTTAGAGATGCAGAAATTCAGGCAGAAGGGGATGAGGAAGTTTGACTAGGTGATAAGAGAGAGAAATTGATATCATACATATTTTAAACAATAGCCTTTAGAGTCTAAGGTACAATATAGAAACTGCAGAAACTGTCACCTGGGGGGAAAACACGTTGTAACATTAGTCTGAAGTAAAAATTTTTTTACCCATTCATATCATGGGAGAGAAAAGCTCTTTTTAGACTCAAATTACATGAAGCATCACAACTAAATCCACAAATAATCCATGCCTGTAACAGCAGGAAACCAAATTTAACACAAAGCCCAAAACCAGCTCAATAAATTTTTGCTCAAATCAGGATCAAAACTGAGCAGTTTCAATCAGTCTGTAACTGCATCTGAACTAGAACCGACTGAAAGATGTTCTGGCTGTACCTGAGCCCAGAGCAAAGGCACATGTCACAGCAAGGGGCAAGACAGGGAAGCTCAGCACCGTCAGCATCAAAAACATGCTTGACATGAGGACCCATGGCACTGAGGCCAGCTCTGTGTGGTTATGGTAACAAAGCAGACATATGCCATGGCTGCCTAAAAGGGTTTGAAAATAGTTGATATTTCAAGGTGCAAAGTTTCTGCTTTGTGTGCTTCTGGAATATCCTGGGAAGTGACCATTTTACACATCACGCACTGCCTGGTGTGACATAAATGCACAAGGCAACCCATCAGGCGTTCAGAGAACAGCCTTCTGAAAACTGCCTCTTGGAGTAGGTGTCTGGCATGTTTGCTTGTTTGGCAAACAAAAGGACTCAGAGGTCACACAGACTGAAAACTGATTTTCAAAATATTTAAAACTTAAATATTTTAATGATTAATTTATTGAAGTACAAACTAAAAATGAAGCCTGGCGAGCTGTGGGTAACACTTGGCTGCTAAGAACTGCATTCCTTCAGACAAGGACAGATGACACTGACATACACTACAAAAATCGAATCCCTTTGAAGCCTGTCAGTCATCTTTCCTGAAGAGGATCCTGCATATTGCAGGAGCGAGCATGAAAAAAGACTCTCTTCAGGAGCTAGACTTTGTTAATCACAATACCAGGTCCCTATCAACACAGGGACTCCACTACTCAATTCCGAAGGCTGGTAGCCCAGTGTCCTCAGCACAGAGGCACATCTTTGATTTGCTCCATCCCCTCTCACCTACTGCAACATTTTACTTGGAATAACTGTATGGTTTTTAGAATCTCAACTTGTATAAGGTTAGAAATAGGTTGTTAAAGAGACACTGGATATGAGCAGGTTCTAGCAAGGCCAGTATTGTTTCCACAGGAACGTGCTTAACATTTAAAAATATATTTACAACATAAGCACTAAGCATGCGTACTAAGCATTTATTAAAGAAGTGTAGAGATCTCCATGCAGTTCTGAATAAATGCAAAGTAATTTTGACTGTTACAGAGGTGTACACATACCTGCTTTCCATCCACTTCGATATCTGCTACATAATTTTCAAAGACGGTGGGAACATACACTTCAGGGAACTGGTCTTTGCTAAATACAATCAGCAGACAGGTCTTTCCACAGGCACCATCACCCACTATAACCAGCTTTTTTCGAATGGCTGCCATAGCTGAAAAACAAAATGACAACTTATTAATTCTTCCACTTTAACTGAGATGCTAATAATTAACAACCATTGTTTCCAATTAATAAGAACTTTTAAATTGGGTCTACATGTCCATTAGACATAAAGACAGGTATGTGTAATCACATGAGTACAAATTCCCATCCTTTTGAAAAAAACATTCTCCAAGACTTGTCAACACACTGGTGAGCCACTGGGTGCAAAAATAATACAAAGCGGGGAGACCAGCCTGGTTTAGCATTTCATTAACCTGTTCTAAAGGTTGAGACAGGAATGTCGAGAGATAGCGAGTAAGCAAGCAGCACCGTTCTAGAGCACCTTCTGGAAAGTGTCTTTTAGGCAACCAAGTAAGAGAGGCTTCAACTGAGGGCAGTTAATATTTTCTGGTCATGCTGAGTTGTCTGAACTACAAAGTGCCAGAAGTGGTGTGGAAGTCAGCTGGACTGAGGAGCACTCTGCTGCCACGTCAGAGCAACAGCAGAAGGATCTCAAGGTAACCAGCCTGTTCCTCGAATTACAGCCACAGCACTGCAAAGGATTTTGGAAGTACACATCCTGTTCCTCAGCCCGCTTTCCTGAACATCACTGTTATCAGGTTATTTTGTCTGCTATCAGCTTACATCAAGTAAAGGGGGACACAGAGGGAGACCCCATCGTGGTGCTCCACATAGATCTCCACTGTCCGATGTATTGATACTGGCAACACAGAAACCTGTGCGAAGAGTGAGCTGACAGTCTGTTAATGATATGAACTTATTCCAGATAGTTCACTGTCAATATGTACCTAATAATGCACAGAAGGAGAAGAATTGTACAAACTTCAAATGTAAGACATGGGGCTCTAAGATGATGATTACGCTCCTGGAAACATGAGGTTGGTAGTAGTCAAAACAAAAATGAAAGAGCAGGAACTGCTAGGAAGGGAACAGACCAATGACACGACCACCGTACAAATCTGTGACTTGCTCACATGCAACTTTGGCCTCAAAAAGGAGTTATGAAAGCTTGAACAGGTTTAGTCAAAGCCTAGAGTCAGGGTGGGACTGAAAGAGATGATTGTGTTGGATTTGTCAAATTTGCACAAAGTCACAAGTGGCCCTAACAGTATGGATAGGGATTGGTTGTTCGTCGTTGCTTCCCACAAACGAACGTGAGGAGGGTGATACACCGATAGTAGAGAAGGGCCCACCAGAAGACAACGGGCCTTGGGAACTCCAAGCAGGGGATGTTGTGCACACAAAACATTTATACAGGCCTAAAGGAGACTGGGAAAGTACATGCCCAGTACAAGCTTCTTGCCTGTGTTAAATACAGAAACTGCATCTGCCTTAGAAAATCCCCATTGTAAAAGTACTCTGAGGCTGAGATAGCACTATATATGTGCCTGCTTCTCTTCTTTCTTTTCACTAGGCATTTATTTGTGACCATTGCAGGAAGAAGCCAGAGGTTTAGGAAGGGACCTGGCTACAAGGGACTGGAATGAGCACAGACCTATAACTGCTTTCTTCTCTGTAACATGAAGGCAGTCCAGGGGAAGCCACTTAGTCATCCCATGAAGCTTCCTGGAAATGGAGCAAACAGCAACGCCACCATAATACCTACCATTGCATGACCAAAATACCACAGAGGGAGCACCCTTGCAAGTTAACTTTTCCCATGACGATCCCAGTACAAAGCTCTGCAAGGATGACTAGGGCTGCTGGTGAGGGGAGAAGGGCTCAAAGAAACAGAGAAGAGAATTAAAAGACACAGCAAAAATATTTTCTCCTTTCTGCCTCTCCTCTTGCCTTACAAAATTAAATAAAATCTAAAAGCAACCTTTAGTACTAGCGGTGGTGAAGAAGCAGTGGATATTACAGAGATTCTGCTCTACAGAGAAGGACCATTTCAGCCCATCAAGCAGCAAGGGCTCACGGACTTGTAGAGCACAGCTTTGTCAGACACAACTGCTCAAGTAATCCAAATCTACCTCTAAAATGAGCTTCTTTCACTTTGTGAATATATACGTACACACATTCAAGTTATTTACCTTAGGGATTTGGGGTTATTTTTACATTCGTGGAAGGTTTAAAATGATCCAAGCTTTTAAAAGGTTTTCTTTCAGTGGTTTTAGATGGTTTTGAATACTTTCTAGCAATGGTAATATTTGATTTTTACAGAACTGGAAGTCATCTGTCCTCTGCACCAAATCAAGATCAACTACTTACAAGTTATACCTACTGTCAGCTTTGTCTAATCTGCCCTTAAAAACTGTAATGCTGAGTCCTACAAAACCTCTGAAGCCATCTACTCCTGTACTCTACAATATTTACTATGAGAAGATTTCCCCCAGCATGTATCCTCAACCTTCTTTAATGTAACATAAGCCTACTGTGCTTATCTTATTTGTCATGGGCATAGGAAAATAGATTATTCCCTTCCCCTAGTGCAGTTGAGAATACATGCCTTCATTTAGTCTCCTCTTCAGGCAAAACAATTCCAGTTTATTCAAGCCTTTTCTGTAAATCACATTTCCTAGACCTTCCTATTGCTCCCTTCTGGGCACAGTCCAACTGGCACATATTTACCAAAGCATGGAGCCCAAAAGCTGAATCCAGTATTTTACCTCGGGCTTTACCAACATTAACTAGAGCCAAAGGATTATTTTATTGATCTTCCAGTATGTACTGCTGCTTAAACTCCATACTGGAAGTGTTTGCCTTTTTTTTTTTCTTTTCTTTGCAGAAGACAACACTGTTGATACATTCAGCTTTCAATTCACAATAACTCCCAGATCTTTTTCATTAGGACTGCTACATAGAAAGTTGCACTCTATTCACACAGCTCAATGTTCTACTGTCAAGATTTTGTTTATCCTTCCTTTGACTGATGTTTTATTCTACATCCAAGTTCTAGTTCTTAATCATAGCCTTTCTCAGATGCAAGTTTAATAATCATGATGCCCAGATAATTATCTGGGTCATTGATGAAACCACACTGGAGGCGAAGTAGGTGGATGGTGAAATGGGGTAACTCATCATTCCTCAGTGTCCTCCCTCCTTCTCCATTCTGTGCGAATGGCTGGCCTCTGGCCCTTGTTCACCTGTGTTACCTGCAATAGCACCTAGGGTAGGTGACCTTTTTGGCATCACCTATGGATAACTGTCTTTTTCTGTGGATTATCAGATCAAGTCTTCCTTTATCTTCCTCTAAATACTTCTGTCACTCTCGATTTATTTTTTTTTTTAAAGTGCTCCTTGCCAGTTGAATCTCATGTTATGCTTTGGCCACCTACATACTTATGCCTAAGGTCTACAAGAAAACTGCAATTAAAAAAAAAATAAAATCATCATTTAATGTAGTGCTTTCTATAAACCTTCCCCTAAAAAAAAGCTTGAAAGTTATATATATATATGTGTGTGTGTGTATATCTACAAAATTATTTCCGGAGTTTTATTTGATCTCAATCTCTTTTCCCTGAGAAAAGCCTATCTTGAAACTCTCCCTGATTGAATCTTCCCTGAGATCTGTTGACATTATTTAGACCCAATGTGGAAGACCACTCTGCCAGTCAGGGTGCCCCTCAGCAGTGTATGCTCAGCCACGTCCTTTCCATTGCTTAGGATCCACCCCATGAGACTTCCTCTGCTCAGTCTTTTATGTGCAGGACGGTCACCAGGACGTCTCAAATCTGCTGAACAGTCCCTGCCCTCTAGTACATCGAACATCTAGGTAAATAGAACTCCCTCATCACCAACTTTTAGAGGATCCTGAGAAGATGCTCACAAAAAGCCTCAACAACCTTATCTTTCAGCATCCCATAAATCCATGCATTAAACATATTTATAATAATAATCTCCTAATTTAGAAGATTCACTGTACAGGTCAGCATCTTTTAGCTCATTATTTTTAGTTAAAATAAATACATTCCTATCCATTGGGTAGCTGGAAGGGATTTTCAGGCCTAGCAAATACTCAGAAAAGCAACATCTCTATAGTACAATAGAAAAAAAAGTTGACTGCTTAGAATGGAGCTACATCTTAGTGACGCATATCACAAGTACAACATTAACAGCATTCACAGCAGTCGGGTGTTTCTGCTGCATTTTGACATGCTCTGGTTTTCTTAATCAAGTATTCTGAAGCCTGGAAATACACCCAATCTGGACCAGCAGTATGTTTTGACAGGAATCAAAAAGCACCTTGCTAGCCTAGAAAGTTTCATTTAAGACGTACGGTACTTACATTGCACGCAAGTTTGTATTTGCTGCAGTACAGCCTGTCACCAGTATGTGTCTACAATTAGAGGTAAAAAAACCTCTATGAACTACCTAAGAGGACATTACAAATAGACCAAATCCAGGCTACCACTACCTCACTGTAACTGAACACAAGTACTACACATTCATCCTTTTACACAATGCATTGAGCAGGCAGAGAGCAACAAATCCAGAAAGCTGATGGAACAGCCTCACTGACAATGCACACAGAACACCGAGCAAGAAATATTCTATCCCAATTAGTGTAACAGAATGGCTGCAGTGATCTTCTAGGGGAATCTGTGCCGTCCTCTGCAGCGAGACAACAGATTGCAATTTTTCCTACTCTTAAATGAACCACTCCTCCCACCTTCGCATTTATAGGATTCTTAAAACCAGCTAGTCTGCTAGATTCAAAGTGGAAACTCTCACAACATGACTCAAGTGACTCATCTGAATGGAAGAGATTCAATTATGACATTTCCTCAACCCAGGCCAGTGCCTTTCACAGGTATTACAAGAGCTTTAGACACCGTTTACTCAATCCCACTAACATCACAGGAGGTTACAACACAAGGAGCTCCTGTTTGCTGAGAGTTGCCACACTAATATCCTTGTTACATGAGGCTGCTATTTCTAAATGCAGCAACACTCTAAGACTCATGCAGCATAAAGCCCTGCTTGTTAAGAGAATCGAGCAAATACTCCAGAAGAATGAGAAATGGGGAAAATATTTTTTCCATGTTTTAAATGTACTCCCCCCCCCCAGTATTATTGTTTACTGCAATGGAATTTGCCTCTTCAGCACGCTATTTATTTCTCCAAGGAACAACATTTCCAGTGCCTCCTCTCCTGCAAATCCCAAGGTCACACAGCATGAGTGAGGACTGTGGACACGCTGTTGGCATTCTGAAGTTGGATAAACTGGTAAAAAACATGCCAGGTTTGCCTGTCTTGCTCTGGATCTCATCCTGGAGAAGGTAACAAGGAGGAAGAAATAGCCCTTTACCATCACATAGGTATCCCGACCAGAGCCAATTTCAATTACCAATCAGCTACCACCAACTTTGTATTGCCTGCTATGCCACACGGGCAGATCCCTTGTACAAGGCACAGTTTTGTCAAAAAAGATCTGGATTACTGCATATGTTAGCAAGAACTCAGCAGAAGCAGTTCAGCAGGACCATTAATGATGTTTCTCATGCTGAGGGGGAAACATCCTTTAAATTCTTTCGCACCTAATCTTGGTGAAGTCCTTAAAACCAAAATGCTGGAAAGCGAGGGTTTTGAAATCTTGTTAAGACTGCTTTGCTGCTGACTCCTCCACACTCAGCACTTCAGCAGTTTGCTATTGAGCAAATTACAGCCTGGCAATCTTCTCACTTGCTTAATTTCCCCAGTCAGCGCTGCCCTGGGCCAGCAGGAGGAACAAGAGCAAGGCTGAGGGACCAAAAGATGAAGCCCTACCCAAGTGTCCCCCATCCCAACCAGTCAAGCCCTGCCCTCTACCTACCACAGGGGAGAACTGCCTCTGCACTAGGACCTGAATTTACTCTTAAAATATACCTACTTTTCTTCACGTTTGAAGGGGAGTAGGCATGAGCTTCCCCAAAGACTCCAGTGATGAAGAATACATGGATGAGCTGGCTTTTCCCACAGTTGTCCTCTGGCTGTTCAGCAAGGTCTGGCATCAAAACTGAGAACTACCAAAACAGTTTGGAGCAGAAAGCAGACCAGCCCAAAAGCAAATAGGCCTGCTTTTAGGGCAGCTGTATACAGAGAGTGAAGAAACTGAGACTGAATATGGAGCATCTGGGTGGGGAAAATGGTCCAAAGACCACAATCAGAGAATGGGGAGGGGGCAGGCAAACAGGCCAGGAGGAAGATGACAGAAGGTTGTAACCGCTCAAGTCCACCCTCCTCCAGAGCAGAATCCAGGATTCCCACATCTCCCAGCTGTTTAACTGCCAGCAGGAGGCAAGCATTTCAACCTTCTCCTCTGTTGAAGTCCCAATGAAGAATGTCAGCAACCATATGTTTTGTAATTTTTTTTCATCTACTACACTTTTCATTAGCGAAAATATGTATAAACAAATGTCAGAAACACTGCAGTTTGCTGTTGAAATGCTATTCATGCTACCTTAAATCAGCTCTTTTGAGTATACATAAGCCTATGTGTGCTATCATGCTATATTTTTTTTCCACATAACCCATAAAGGATGGGCTATGCTCTTAAATAGCAGTAGTTGTGAAGTAAAAGAAACTATGACCCCAGTTCACCCCTTAGAGAAGTTGCAAAATGGATACCAAACAGCCTTGGGACTGCAATAAGAGTAAGAAAAAAAAATAAAAGAAAAAAGGTGATTCAGTCACATAAAGGGGTTAGATACAACCCATGCTTCTGCTACAGGGTTCCTAAAAGACCCTGAAAGAACTACATACACCAAAACATGCTGCAAGGGACCACTTAGGTATTGTCTTTATTTCTGAAGACATGCAGAATAGAACTCATCTGTATAGCTGCACTGAAAGTAAAGCCAGATGAACTGCATGCTCAGAATGATCATGCTCATTTGGTACCATGTAAAACCTAAAATCAAGTATTACTGGGGTAGAAATACAGTTCAATTACAAACCACTGGAATACAAACACTAAAAACATGAATGCAGTCACCACTATAAAGGAAACAGTCAACACAGCTTATTTCAATAATTTAAATGTACTTAATTCTGTGCAAATTTGCCTGTGGACACTTGCATTCATAAACTGATAAGTCACATTATTTAAAGCGTTGCTAACAAGGCCTTTGGCAAACAACTATATTTATATTCCTTACAACATCCTGCAAATAACACAGTTTGACAGCACTGCAAAATAGACCTATTTCAACTACGGTGCTATGAGGGAGAAGTTGGTAAGAAAAAGATATCTCCTGGGGTTTTTTTCGAGGGTTACATATGAAATCTAACACTTGGAAAAAAGTCCCAAAGCTGGCAAAGCACAGGGCAGGCTACTGACGTTGCACATTAAATGTAATCCACAGTGAAACCGAAATTTTAGATTATAAGACTGAAGTACAATTGAAAAAATGACACAGAAGGTCACATAGTATCCAGTGGCATTAAAATGCTGGACATAGGTCCTTCAGGAAGGTCCTTGGATAGGGTGAGCAGAGCATTAAGCTTTCTGCTAGCCGTTTATTCAGACTGTGTGCTAACCATGCTCAAGTCTGGCAAGTTTTACTAGTTTGGGAAAAGCACTTTGCAAACATAGCCATACATTTCCAGAGCCAGCTTTAAATTGGAAGCAGTATAGCTGTGTTACAACCCCAGCTAATAAACCTCAGCAGGTCTCAGCTAACTCCACAAATAACCAGCTCAAGCCTCTTTGTACCACATCACCAGAACTGGGAGCAAGATCAGCTTAACTGCATCGGGTCTTAACAACATTGGTTCAGTGCCAGCCCCAGTGAACCCTAAATGACTGATGAATTTTAGACAGTCATTAACAGTTATCCAAAAGAACAAAATTGGTGTTTAATAGGCATGGGCATACAGTGCATTTCAGTTAAGCACACAGCGTGTTGTTTATGCTTCCTCTGCGACGGCTGCAATAGGGCAGGAGACACCTCATCTGGCACAAAGCCTGCCAGCACAAAGTTTTTGAGGAAACCTGAATTGGCAGTCAGTACTAGAGCTGTGTTGTGCGTCATGCGGACATAGTACGTCTAATCTGAGATATCATGTGAAGTCTCAAAGCTGGGTTCATCCTATCAGATTACAGCCTTTGCCCTTGCTTTCCTCTTCAGGATAAATCCTGTATGACAACATAAAATTCATCTGACTTTCAGAGAAGGAAATTGCTTTTGATTCCAATACATTTTCTTGATTTCTAACCACCAGAGGAAAGAGCAAAACATTTTGCTTTGCTCTCCCTCCCTCTACAGCCCACCTGCTGGTGCTTTACAGGAATGATGCCTCAGCACGATCAAACACTCCCAGGAACACACAACTATCTTTAGTTAAAACACCCAAACCATGACCCTCTACACCCAGCACTGTGTCCTACAAGCAGCTCCAGCATGGACACCAACCAGAGGACCAACTTGTCCCTGCAGCTAAATTTACACTTCCTACATCTAGAGACTCACAGACCATCCTTCACTACACACATATAAAAATGGGTACATTGGCTTGGGACTTGGGTCTCTTTACCTCAGCGCCTGGCACTCAGGACCAGCTTTGGAGCAGACTCCGACAGAAAGCAGAAGAGGACAAAGGAAGGAGAAGCTTCCCCCTCTGTGCTCTCCAGCCTCCAACATTTCAGCTCAGGAGCTTCTTGGGTCAGATGTGGTTCCCATGAATTTGGTAACCTCAAACAGATTTCTCTTCCATGAGCTTGTCCAGACTCCTTTGAACCCATGTAAACTTCCAGCACTCACAACATCCTGTTGGAGGGAGTTCCCACAGCTTAATTACACATTGTGTGTAAAGCCATTTCCTTCAAATTCAAGATTGTCCCTATTAGTTTCTTTTACTGCCTCCTAACTCCAAAACAGAAAGAGAGCGAACAGTTTAACTCGCTCACCCTCTTTCTGCTGCTCACATAACAGACCTTCCAGACTGAAGCATCCTAGCACGGAGCTGGTTTTTGCACCGTGTACCTTCCCATCCCACATCACCCAACACAGCCCCAAAGGCACTGGGGCTGCTGCAGCACCAGCCCTGGGAGCTGGAGCCCAGAGGGACACCCCCGTTTTGACAAGGGTGTGCTGTTATATCCACTCATGCCGTATCAGACAACCACACCCTGAGCTGCATTGCAAGTGCAAACAAGCAGCAGCTTGGTCATTCCCCTGTACACATTTCACTCCTTGCACTAACTCAAGTGCGGACTATCTTGACTTTAAAATAGATGATAGCAGAGAATCCCCTACCATGCTTCTTGCTCCAGCAGTTATTTACACTTTCCACATCACTGATGAGGTTTTATTTGTCACTTCCTATTTTATTTGGCCTCTGCAAATTTCTTCATACTGGTACTCTGTTTCTTCCAGGTGACTGGTAAGAAATACAGCCCAAAAGCTAACTCCTCCATGTTCTCACTAGACATGGATTCACTTGAGTCTCCACTTGCCTTTTAAAGCTGTCCTCTTTCTACTAAATTTAATATGAACCATATTGATTTTGTACTGGCTTAGTTTCTCACTGCAAATGACATGCAATTACAGTCAAGTGCTAACTGAAGGCTAAGATGAACACCTGTACTTAAGAACCAAACTGAAAAAATTAACACTAATTGTTTCTATTTCCCCCAGTCCAGATTGAGTGACATTGCCTTAATTCTTTCCTGAATGCTTTGTTACTTATTCCATTATTGTACCTGGGATTGATGTCTTAGTCTGATGGGATTATAATCATTAAGGTTGTCCTACTTCTCTTTATTATTACTGCATATTAGCATTTTTTCAGACTCCTTAAACTGCTGCAGTATGTAAGGAGCTTTCTGGAAAAAAAAATTAATATAAACCCCCTCCATTCTCAGGCTAGAGATCTTCAGAGCTGAGCTATGTATCAAAACAGAGGTATCAATTACAAAATCTGGTCAGATTAGGCTGCCATAGCCTTCAACCTTATTTATTTAATTATTTAAAGATATAATCAAAACACCTCACTACAGGGAAATTCCCTGTGTACAGATGAATAACTGGCAAAAGATGGCAAACAGGACAAAAAGAAATGTTCAGCTCTCACAGAGGACCACCAGTGGAACCTGAACAGCTCGACATTCCTAAATGACCTGAAAAAGCAAGGAAAAATAGCAATACAGCAAAATTTACTGATGATGCCAAGATGTTCAGGTAATAAAGGCAAGGGCTTACTGTGATGCATTTCAGAACCTTAACAGATTCTGTGCCGAAGCAATAAAATTTGAAATGGATAAATGTGAAGTGATACATATGAAGGTAAAAACCAGATCAGACTAGGAGCCGATCACTGCTACTCAAGGGCAATATTTTAGGGTTATATAGTTAATTCCTTTAAAATACAGGCTCAACACTCTGAAAACTAAACTAAACTAAAATAAAAATTTAAAAATTCCAGTATTAAGAACTAGGAAAAAAAAGAACAAAACAGAACTCATTAAAATGATGTAGGAATCCACAAGCACGCCTGCATCTTTTGACTTTGTATGCAGCTGTGATCCTCCCCATGTCAAAAGGCTATAAAGGAACTGGAAATGACTCAGAGCGGGGCTACAGGGATGATTAAACTATAGAACAGCGTCCATATGAAGAACAACCACGACAGAATTGGAAAAAGGACAATCTGGAAGAGACGCAACCAAGAAAGAAAGTGACTATAGACACTCCTCTAAGATCCCAAGCAGCGGTGAGAAAAGCTGGGGCCTGAGCATTCAGTGTTTAAAACAAGGGCAAGGGCACACAGAATGAGCCAGGCTCAAAGCAAAGGCAGGCAGGCCTCCCAGCACGGCACAGAGCAAGGCTTCGTTGTTTCTACCACATTTCAATTCTTTAGATCCGTAATTTCTTAGTCATAGGTTTCTCTGAGCTCCCTTTTTCTCCCAGTTACTTCTCATGGTTTTGAGCTTCTGTTTTGTATTTTCTACTTTCAGTTTCTACTTTCCTCCTATTTCATCTGTAGGGCTTTCTTGAATTGTTTTTTAAGTGCAAACAAAACATGCCTTCATTTCCTTTCCAAGTCAGGTTATTTAATTTTCTTTCAACACTTGATTGGAGAAAAATATCACAAAAGGAGGTTCCTGAAACATCTTTTTAAAGCCTGTTTAAGCCAAAAGTGTTAGAAACTAAACAAGCAATACGTGCAAGCAAAACTCTCCATCTTAATGCTGTTGCTGTGCATCCTGTTTTGCAAACACCAAACTTAGTAAGGTCCTCCTGGTCTATGACAAGTTTTCTTTGTTCTTGACTATCTGCAAAGTTGACCCCTATGCTGTTCACCGCCTTATTTCTATATAATTATTAATTAGCACCGTTTCAGAACCCAGAGAAGACGACTAATTCCAGCATTGCTCCCCTGCCTTACTCTACCATGACAGTCCCTTCTCCATGGCTGAAGGCAAAGCTGGGACTATGGAGGCAGAAAGCAGTATTTTGTCCTCAGGACCTGTGGCTGCCATTGCCATCCTTCCACCCTCACTTAACATTCTTGTTACTTTGCCCCTACTGACTAGATCTTTGTTATCTGTAGGTACCCTGACTTACAAGAGCACTTCTCTTATGCAATACCGAGTCCCAAGATTACTTTGTACAAAATGAGATTAGGGCTTAATATTGAGGTAATTATAGTAGATCTGTGGATTTCCACTCGCATGCAACCTGCAAAACGCTTTGCATTTGTGACATTTTTTTTCTTGGTATCCTCTCTGCCCGGACATCTCCAGCTTGTCAAAGAGGACACAGAGCACCCACAGGCAGAACAAGGCAGATTCTGCTTGGGCGAGATCGCTGTCTTTAGGCACCCACCACTGCCCCGTGGCTGGCAGCAGAAGCACATACGCACAAGAGAAACCAACACCAACAGTTTCAGACAACCATCTTTTTGTACCCATAGCTGACACTCTTGCCTGCGTTCCTCCTCTCTCACACGAGATCTGTTGAGATTGCACTGGTTCAGATCAAACACCAGTGAGTCCAGCACCCTGCCTGACACACGCAGGTATCTCAGATGACTAAAAGTAAAAGAAGGAGCAAATGCATTGATACCTCCGCAAGTGTATTTTCTCAGTTTCCAGCTTGGGGGTATTAATAGTTTTTCTAGTCTTTGTGCTCAACAGCCCATTTGATAGCATTTTCTTCTGTGATTTCATCTGTTTGATTCTCAAGCCACGTAAATCGTTATCATTCGGAGCACCTTGCGGCACTGCCTTCTGCAGTCTCGGTACAGACTGCGGGAGAGGCACCAACAGTTTTGATCCAGACTAGACTGTGCTCAGTCATGTCTTTGCCAAGTGGAAGGGTTCAAATCTTTTTAAGCATCCTTTGCGTGGAACCCATTCCTTATCCCTGATCATTCTTCTCAGCCTCTTCTTTGCTTTTCCAGTTGCACTGTGTCTCAAAGTCCATTTTCCTTTGCACAAAACCAGTAATCAGCGTGCTAAGAGCTGAGCACCACGATGCTGTCCCTCTGTTTTCTCCTTTATTCCTTTCCCCAAATCCCCTCACACATGCTCATACGATCACTGTTGAACACTAAACTTGCATTTTCACAGAATTATGACAAGCTCTTCCTTCTAAGTGGCAATAATTAACTTTCACCCCATCGGTGCAAAAACAAACTAAGATTCACACCACACACACCCCCAGCTTCATATTTATCTGGAACAAATTTCATTTGACATTTTACTGCCTGTAATTTGGCATCAGAAGGCTGAGCTGTGATTCCTCCTAGTCAGCTCTTGTCTTTTCTTCCCTTACTACTCAACACCTTTCTCACTAGATCATTTATGAGCATGGTGAACAGTATAGGTACAACACAGATCCCTACTCTTCTCTTGTCCCAAACTTCCTTTCTCTGTGCTTGTCAAGTCACTCAAAAACTACTCAGTAGATTTAAGCAGCACCCTTTCCTTTGCAAAAGCCATATTGACTTTCTCCCACCATAAGTTGCTAGTCCATCTGTTTACTTTTTTTTCCCCCAGAATTTATTTTTAAAAATGGCATTGAACTCTGTGATACCCTGCTGAACTATCTTTAAGAACTGCTACCTTGTAAGCCATCTTCTCTCGCTTCAAGGTATTAAGTGAGAAGTTACATAGCATAATTAATAATTCTGTCATTTCATCCCTGAGTTTCCTTTGGAACCCTTGGGCAAGCACCATCTGGTCTTGGCATTTTGTAACTATATTTATCATTTTGCTCTAAAAACTTATATGCTGACACTTCAAGCAGAGACAGATCTTCCAATGAGTCCTGTTCCCCATAAAAATAATTTCTGGCATAGACTCTTTGGACTCCTCCACAGTAAACAGAAACGCACATAAGTCATTTAACTTTCTACCATTGGCTTCATCATCAAATATTTATTTCAATTCTTCATCATCTATTGGCCCTCCAGACTCCAGCAACTTTCTTGCTTCTGATGTACTCGGAAAAGAAATTTTTTTTTTGCTATTAGTATGATGTTACTCAGAGTCTTTCTGGCAGGTTTTTTCATTTGACTTGCCAGAGTTCACGTTCTTATTTACTTTTCTGGTCAACTTCATGACTTGAACTTTCTGAAGGCTGTATTCCTATTTCTAATACTCTCTTTATCCCAAACTGCATGCTCATTCTCATCTGTCAACATTCCACAGTATAATTTAAAATCTTCCCAACAACATTTTCAATTTCAAGCGCAGAAGCCCAGTTCTGCTGTGGTTTACATGGAACCCAGCCTTTCCAAACCGTTTTTGAACTGAGGTTCAAAAAATGAGCCAGTTCACTTCATCAGTACCAAGTCAAGATCCTACCGAAAGATGGCCCTCTCACCTCATGCAATTTCAACAGAGCAGATAGAAGGTGAATGACAAAGAGCCTCCAGGTGTGAAATACAAGAAAAATGAAACATTAGCAAAGAATGCAAACAGAGATAACCAGTACTTGGAGAGCTGCTAGTTCTTTCAAGCCACTGATACACACAGACAACCTTCTTTAGAACTGTGAAGGTGAGGAAGAGGCATCACTTTGTACACATCCACACTAGAGATCTGCTCCAAATGTGACAGTTCAATCAGTCAGCACATGGTCAGGTGAGACAGAACCATTTATTGTTGCAAAGCACCACTAATTAACTGAGCCAAGAGATTGATTCAGCCCTGTTTTGGATTAAAAACAATAAAAAACCGAAAACAAACCCCCCACAACTGTCAGAGCGTGAGGAAAGAAAGACCTCACATTCACTGTGGGTGTACTGCCCAATTTTCCTCAGTATACTAGTGACTCTCCATCTGTTCCTTCTACTATGGACCTTGGTCATGAAGGCTGGTCAATGACAGTGAACCTTGCTCTGATTAGTTCAATTAGATGATTCACTTAGGAAGGACTGGCTTGTGTGTGGATGGCAAATATCTTAATTAAAAGGTGGTCTATGGATATCTTAGTTATTTTACTGTCTCAAATGCCTGTCTCAAGTAAAAACATGATGATAGGGAAAGGACAGAAGAGAGGGTGGACAGATCAGAGTTGCTCTATCAACTCCAATTACACTTTTGGTAGCTTTTGTTCACAGTTCAGAATGAGGTGAGAAGAGAGATCACATCGAGGCCAAAAGGCACGCAGACACCTCACAGTGGTGTAAAATGGCTTAAAGCAACGATAACTTAACCACTGTACTGGAGACAGTGCTTATTTGTGAAATGATTCCAAAAGTAATAAGCAACTACTTCTTTCTACTTCACTACCTAGTTACTTATCCAGTGTCCAGTGGCGCAGGAGAGGAATCCCACCAATATGCAAGGAGCAGAGGATTTTCATCGTGCATTTAGGCATGTGTATTTGCACAGCTCTATAGTTTCGAATGAAGGTAATCTGCCATTAGGTGCATTTATTTCACACAGCACCATTCTGTATTATGGGGTTTCACCCTTATCACTGGATTACTAGGACAGACGCATCACAGATCAATTTAAGATTTAAAAGGCATGCTGGCTAGCCTTTATCGACATGCTAACTTCCTCAAACTCACTGATTAAACTTTTCCTCCACAGCAGCTAAACTGCATTGGAAGACAAGTCGCAATACAACAGAGTGGTACACGAGAGTTTAAATGGATGTGGCATAACACATGAGCCAGATTAGAGTTTAGTATAAAAAGATAAGTGTCTGAGTGGAGACTTGGAAATCACCTAATGATATCACAACAGCAAGGAATAAAATGTTACAGAGAGACTGAATGCGAAGATACAGTAGGCTAGTGAGAAGGTAGCAGTCAAGGTCAGAAACTTCTAGGGCTGAGTGGACCACAGAAATGGTGTAAAGATGAGCCACCAGGCTTCAGGGCAATGTAAATACATTGAGAGAAAAAGATGAAGTGTAAAAAGGAGGGGAAAAAAAAAGTCTCACCATTAAAAAACTGAGGACAGACGGCATTTCTAAGCCACTCCAATTATCAAATTGTTTTTATTTGGAATTTGCTTATCTGAAGAGCTATCGCTATTCCTACATCCTGGTGGCAGTTAAGATCATTTAGGATGTTTTTACTGTCAATTCCTGGCTCAGAGAACTCCCTGCCTCTGGCGCTCAATTGCAGTGGCACTCGGCCAGAGCGTGAGCTTGGTGAATTAGGAGGGGTAACAGAAGAGTTGCTTGGCTTAGCTCTCTGACTGGATTTCTTTTGGCCCTTGTGTGAAGGCGCATTTATGTCTTGAGAAATTATTAAAAAAACCCAAACAAATCAAACACATATTCTAGTGTTAAATGATACAAATCGCCCATTAAATTAATTTATGTAAAGCGTTTATGCTGAACATGCTGTTAAACATTCCAGTGAGCTAATTAAAATGAAATAAGGCTAATGGCAATTTTTCTTTTTTTTAAACATGCAACCTTGGTCCAAATTTGAGCCAGAATTAGTCTGCATACGTGAAACAGAAATGCTAGTCCTGTGTGGCTGGAGACCTGGGTAAGGCCAGAACAGGGCAGGAGGAGGGCACACAGATGCATCAGAAGAACCTTCAACAGAAAGTAAGTATTTTCACAAACAACCTTTTCGGGGCGGGGAAGAGACTTCATATTTCCCTACTGAGAGAAAAAGAAAAAAAATCCCCAAATAAAGCCATCGGGGAATCTAATACTTTAAGTCACAAACAACATTTAGGACAAGTAAAACTAATTTTTGAGATTTCCAAGATAAAAAGAGGACTTTAGAAGTTTGCTTTTGGAAGTGCACTGTTTTAAAATCACACAGACAGTAGAACTGTTACCTAGTCTAAGCCTGGGGGGAAAAAAACAACCACAAAAAAAGCAACAACCAAGCTAACATTCCCTAGGTAGGTCTCAGGATTTAGTTTTCTCCAAATCCTGCATCAGATCCAGAAAGAGGGAGTGGGAACCACTGCTCATGAAAGGTTCCCTGCGACAAACAGGTGAACTGTCCCGGGAGAGGAACAAAAGCTGGATATGAGGCAGCAACTAAAAACAAACAACCCCCTGTTCCAGACACGGCGCAGAGATGGACTAAATGGCCTATCAAAGGAGTTAAGGCATCATTTGACCGGGGACAATACTTTGTCCTGAGTCTCCATAACAACTTTTAACTCTGTTAAACCTCTACAAGAAGTTTTTGGGGATGGCTTTTTTAAGACCCAAACACAGCTGAAGCAGTCCCGAGGCTCCTCTCGCCCCTGAAGGAATGGGCCTCCTGGCAAAGGCGGCTTAGGTCACCTATAGTTTTAAGCTGGGTAATTTTCAGCCGAAGGTAAGGCTGTTGGGCCACACGAAGCGCATCGCGCTAACAAGGCCTTTTAGACCAAAACCGAGGTCTTTGCTACATGCTCGTCCATGCGCCCTCGGCCTGCTCAGGCAGCACCGGCTTCAGCTACAGTGAAAAAAACCAAAACAAAAACCACCCAAACCCAAAAAATTAACAAAATTAAAAGTTTGCAGTGGCGCTCCAAAGGCGGTTTCTTCCCTGGCTGGAAGTTTAAGCGCTAACAAATCCCGGGCCGCGTTTCCGCGGGAGCTCACGCCCCCGGCCCGCAGGCGCGGCCCGGCCCGCGGCCCCGGCTCACCCCCGCCACCCCGCTCCGCGCTCCGGCGCCTCCCGCGCGCCCGGGTGACGTCACCACAACAAGCTGCCAGTCAGCCGGGTCACCCCCACCGCCCGGTGCCCACTCGTGTCACACCCCACGGCGGGGGGTGGGAGACGGGGGGCGAGCACCGCCTCCGCGGCGGAGCTGGCGGGAGCGGGGTCCCTGCCGCGGCCCAGGCGCCTCCAGCGGGGCAGCCCTCGGGGCCGCGCCCCAACCCGCCCGCCCCTCCCCCCCTCCCGCCGCCCGGAAAAGGCCCGTTACCGGCCCCGGAAACTTGGGGGCTCTCGGAGGAGCGGCCGGGCCGCCGCACACGCCTTCCCCTTTTGTACGCGCGATGCCGCCCGGTCGCGGCGGCGCCCCCCCGAGGACCGGGGCGGCCGCCCCCACCCGAGCTCGAGCAGCGGCGAACGGAAACGGGCGGGGCGGGGGCGTGCGCGCTCACCGGCCCGGCGCGACGCGGACGCGACGCGGCGCTGCGCTCCCTCAGCCCGGCCCCGCCCAGCCCGGCCTCGCCCGCCTCCAGCCCGCGCGGCCGCGCGCGCGCCCCCGCCCGCCTTACGGCCAATCGGTGCGCCCGGGCGCGGGGGCTGCCGGGAAGGGGCGCTATAAAAGCCCGGGTGCTATTTACGCCGCGCGGGTTAGGCGCCTGCGCCTTGATGGTAAGCCGCGCCCTGCTGCCGGTGAGGGCCTGCTGCGCTGTGGGCTGGGGCCTCCCCCCCCGTGGCCCAGGGCGGTCTCGGCCTCCCCGGGGGGGCGAGCGGGAGAAGGCGTGCGTGTTTCCCCTGCTTGGCTTCAAGCCGGCTGAGCTGCGGGGCTCGCCCCGGCCCGAGCCGTGCCTGTGAGGCAGCTACCCGTGTTGGGAACCTCGCTACTGGGCACAGCTCCCCAGCTGGCCCCGGGTCTCCACTGGACCAGGGGGACGGCGGCCATGGTGGGGAGTTGTTGTATCAGGGCACCCCGTTTGCCTGCAGGCCTTTCAGATGGGCCTGTTCAGGCTGGGAGCTGGTTCCCTGTGTTTTCCAGCCAAGCAGGTAGGCTCTGCTGTTAACAAAAACTGAGCAGAGCTGTTGCTGGAGGAAGCTGAGCTGGTAAGCAGTGCAGGAGAGAACTTGAAGGGTTGGACTCTGTGCCACATCTTATTTCCAGGATCTTTTGAGCATGTCTCTGGTGTGCCTAATGGCAAGGACTGCCCTTGTTGCGGGGTGCAGAGCCCCTGCAGTTGGTGCGGTGCTTCCTTTGTGTCCTGGAGGAAGGGTGCTGCTTCATCTGATGTTGTGTTTCCCTCCTTGCCCACCTGAGAAGGTTCAAACAGGTGGAGCTGGCCTTAAAGGGGGACTTGGACATGGCTTTGCTGAAGAGGGAATCTGTTCAGGGAGGGGGCTGATGACAGTCTCTGCACTTCTCTCAAGGTTCCCTTGTACAACAGGCACAGTAGCCTTTAGCTGGCATTTGGGGATAGCCTATTTAATCTGTGTTCCCCTAAGGAGAACTGGGTGCTGTGCCAGTCCTGGTATGTGATGCTGTTAATAGGTGCCTCTTCACATCCCCATTCCCTCCTCAATTGACAGCAGTTGCGTTGCCAGCTAACTTTAGACCATCCTTTTTATGGACTGCTCTGGTGTCTGTAGAGGAAGGAGCTGCTTAACCCTTGTCAGTAAGCATGTCTCTGGGGCTAGCTTGCTCCGGAGCATTTCAAGGAAGCTGTCTTTTTTAATCAAGCAAACACTTGATACAAACTGATAAATGGTTTTAATGCATATGGCTTGGTACTGATTCTTGACAGACAGTTGACAGCATGCATGGTCATGAGACCCTGTGATAGGTTGTCCTCTGGGGTGACGGGTGTGCCTCCACCTCTGACATTATAGGAACATTGAGACACAAGTTAATTTGTCTGAAGTTAGTAGTGAAATTACCTGTGTGGCTTGGACACCAGCTTGGTGGGGCTCTAACCACAAATCCTAGGTTGTAGGTTCTTTTCATAATTTTTTTTATTATTACTGTCTGATAGAATCCTTGTGGCCTACTGCTTTTCTTTGTGGCCCGTTGGGAAGTTTGGCCTTTGTTTACAAAACATGGTTAGGTGTTTTGATCACAGTATATGTGTGTTCCTTTTCCGAGAGCAGTATCTCCTTGCCCAAGGCAGAGAGCTCTTTGGATTTTGATGGGTCTATGGCCCCAGGTCCTGCTCTCTTAGGTGAGCACTGTTCAAGTGGGCATCACGTTAATCAAAGTGCTTCAGGAGCCATTTTTTTCCAATTTGGTAAATAGATAGATTTTAATGGGCCAAGAACTTTGTTTTTAATGAAGAAGGTAGCCAACAAGCTCTACTACCAGCTATGAGGATCCTCAGGGTAACTCTCTGTAAACTGCATGTTTTGAAGGCATCCATAGGGCTAATGTGCCACATTCTCTTATTTTTGTCTCTTGTGTGTATCATGATTTGAAGCAAAGTCTTCATCCTGACTTCCATGTGATAGCCAGGACCCTACTAAGTGTCAGCTTCAAGGATGAGAAGGTAGTAGAGAAGCGCAGTTGTTCTCACGTGACATGTGGAGACTTTGTTTATGAGTCAAAACAATGTATTCTGAAGCAATAAGTTTGGTCATAAAGTCTTTCTTTTCACCCCAATTTATTTTTTGCCAGGTAAGAGTCCATACAGGGAAAAAAAGGTTTCTTAACTGATAGCCAGGAACAGCTGAAACATCCCAGAATATCTTTTGCAGGTATTTTTATTGCGGAGATGTCTTTTGCAATCAATTCCACTTAAGTCAGGCAGCCTCTCAAGTGTGTTTATGGCTATCAGAAAAAACAACAACAAAACCTGAGAGGAAATAATAGGAAGTAGTAGCTGATAAGATTTTTTTTCCGTAGGGAGTGTAACATGGGTTATGATTTTAGTTAAGCTATACACTTGATTGAAGAGTAAATGTGCCAGGAAACTGAGAGCAAGCTTCTAACACCACAGCATGATATTATTTAGCAAAAGTCCTTCCATAGTTTACACAGCTCAAATGTTTTCTGTTAGTTAATTGTATCATAATTAGTCTTTAAGTTTTTTCTAGATACCATTCCCAGTTTCCAGACATGCTTACCAACATAATATGATGGTACGTCGAAGTTGTCTTTGCTTTAGAACCATAAGCTGAGCAGTGTGAAGCATCTGTCTACCCCAGTAAAAATTTATTTGTATTGGGGTGGGGGGGCAGTGGCCTGTACTGTTTTAAGAAGCAAAACAAAAGTCCCCAACAACTTACCTTTCCAAGCTGATTTGGATATCCAGCTTCTCTTAAAGTCAAGAACTTTCATCTGAACCCAGGCTGCTCAGATTCATAAAGGATGAAAATTAGCAGGTCAAGCCACTCCTAAAATGTTAAGTGTCTTCCCTGGTTCCTCATATGTGGCCTAATTAAGCAAATGGGAACTCTCCCAATGGTGTCAGTATAAAAAAAAGTAAAAGCAACAGAGTCCAAATCAAAGGAGATCTATTTCTTCAATTTAGGACATCATTCTTCTCTCCCCCCAGTCTATGCAGCATTTAGGCCAAGTGCAGGCCTCAATGAAGTTAGTTTCTGACCTGTCTCACAGATAAAGCCTGAAGGGCAAGTTGCCTGTCTGAAGTCCTGAAGGAAGTGGCCACCTTGAAAGCCAGACCTTTAGTGTCCTTCCCTGTTGCTGTAGCAATTAACTCACCTCAGTCTCTCCACAGGTTGCAGATGGACCTGTGGGTGCTGTCTTGATCAGCGTTGCTGTCATGATAGCCCTAATGAGGGGGAGAACACCAGTGCTCTGGACAGGGGATTTTCACAGAACAGAAAACTGCCCTTCCTCAGGGAGAGGGAAATCCAAAGCCTCTGATTTGCAGAGGTGGAGCAGAAGCTTCAAAAAGTTGCTGGCCTCTAGTCAAACACAGGCTCTTAGCCATGGCTGGAGAAATGAAGCCTACGAGCCCCAGCTCAATGCAGTTGAAGTGTATGATGCTGTTACAGGTTTGCTTGTGGCATTGGCCAGGCTTTCAGTGAGCTGTGCTGCAGAACTGCGGGAGAAGGCGGCAGCTCTCTGTTCCCACTGAGAGAAACCCTGGTACAGAAACCATCAAGGTTCAGAGGAGCGTAGGCCTTCCAAGAGCAGCTTGGGTCTCAAAGCCTATCCCCTGCTTCTCAGATGCAGCAAGCACTCTTTAAAATTTACATTGAAGTGACCAGAAATCTTTGTGTTCTGTATTTCCCTTCCAAGTGTGGGATCCTGTTGGTGTTCTGTATTTCCCTTCCAAGTGTGGGATCCTGTTGGTCTTCTCACGTGAAGGTGATTTATTACCTGAACCAAAAGTTTATCTCACATCCCTACCTGGGAATGTGTATCCAGAAGCCTGTACCTCTTAGAGACCCTGTCTGGCTCTTGGGTATGACAGCTCCAGGCAGCAGTGACTTTTACAAGCTCATACCTTAATCCTGGTGTGACCCACTGTCCTCTCTCCCATTGATAGGGCACAAGCAGCTCAGTTCTGAAAACTTTTCCTGTATTTTGCCATCATTTTCTTTTTGTTGCAAGTAATATATTTTTCTGCACAATTCTTTTAACTTGTATCTCCATTGAAGGCTGCTTTGAGTTTCAATTCACAATTATTTAGCTTCTTTCACACCAACATAGCACCTTTGCTTTAAGCTTGTACATGGCATTCTGCTGGCTTTAAGTGCACAGTAGCTGCTATGGTAAGAAAATGCAAGGAAAGTAAGTTTACCTTGTGGTATGTGCAGAGTGTCTTAATTGAAATAAAAACCCTATCAGAAAAATCTACAGTTTGACTAGCAGGCAGCAAGCAAGATCAGTGAAGTTCAATTCATTCTCAAAGACCAAATTTATCTAGAACTTTGACTTTTTAAATGGAGTAGAACGGACAAAATTCAGAGATGTTTAGTAAGATCCAGCAATAACTCAACAGAAATTTAAATGCTTTGTAAAACATTAGAATACAAAATAGAAAGGGAATAGTTGTGCAGTAAAGCATTTAATATTAACTCTTTTCGTGCAGTTTAAGATAATCTGTTTTCTTCCTGTTTTCTGAATCTAGAAATACTCGAAGGGCCCTAGTGAATTACACTGAGAAAGGGAAATAAAACCAGTTTCCCTTCTTAGTTTTAGAGGGTACACTGAACAGAATATATTGATGCAATTTGAGCCTGAAATAATTAAATTTCTCCACCATTTTACTAGTTTTTCTGTTAAATGCGCCCGCCCCCCCCATTTTGGTTTTGTTTCAAGAACCAGCAAAAAAACCCTTGGACTTACACGTTTGTGTCTTGTGCAGAGTTTAGCACATGCAACACACTGCTTATATCTCAGGCTGGCTTGTCAGCAAAGGGGATGCATCAGGGATAACCTCTTACTGGGACTACATTTTCATATGTGATTTCAGCCTGCCATTAAATGCTCAGTAAATCCACTATTTTTCTTACATGCAGAAGGGAAGGACTAATGGATACCCCCTTGGTGTGAAATGTGCGGTAGCTGAGCAGCAAGGACAGACCTGCCAGTGACCTGCAAGAACCTCCAGTCCTGCTTGAGCAGAACAGCGCCTCTGTTCTCCCTTCCTGCTGCTACACTCCAGAGAAGCCAAATCACAGAAGGACTGGAGCAGGGTACTGGGCATGTGCTTAAACAGCTGGAAGGGGAATGAAGTCCTGGCTGTGCCCTGCTGCTGGCTGTAAGGCTCGCCCAAATCAGCTGCAGCAGGGCAGGATGAGAACTGAAGCTTTAGTACCACTCAGTGCATTTGGCTGGGGAGTCCTGTAGCACCAGGAAACTGTCCTGGAGACTCCCCCTACCTACATGTAAAAAATGAAAGAAAATGCATAATAATTCTCCATTATTCAAGTCCTATGTGCCAAGTGATGCTAAGAGGGCAGATTTTTAGGCTGCTTTTAGTGGTTTTTGACAGAGGGGGGAGCTGTCAGCTCACCTTTGAACTGCTCAGCAAGCAGGGATACCTGCCTGGGAGCTGGTTAAGCTGCCTGGGTGGCCCACCGAAGGAAGATGTTAATCCTCACTTCCAAGAGGTGGACACTAACCTGCTTAAATATTTTGCTTTAAGTGCATGTATGGGGTGTTCTGTGTCCCTGTACAATGAAAACCACAAAAAGCAGTGTGCAGGGACAGTGGGAGCAGCAGGCCTGAGAAGCTGTTCGGAGGTAGAACGTTTGGCAGTGGGGTCTTGCACTTTTTGTTGCTGTAGTAATGGCCCCCTTGGTTGCATGAAGAGCTGCCAGAAAACTGCAGCCTGTGCAACATCTTCCTGCTAGTGGCTAGAGATGGAGCACCCTCCTCTGTGTCTGAGATGCAAGCAGACCTTTTATCTGGGGTACATGCCAGGCAAGCAAAACGCTAGGTTAAACTGGTCTGAGGTTGGCTCAGGCCAATGCGGACTGGTCTAAAGTGGAATAACAACCTGATCCCATGTGCCATTTCTCCTGGTACAACTCATCAGTAGCCTTCCTGCCTCAGCCAGTAGCAGTGTGACAAAGTGTAGCTTAATTACAACCCTGAAATAAAAAGAATTTCTTCATCAGATGTTGCTTTATGGCTGTGTCAGTTGTGTTCTGTCCAGTTGCTCATGGCAGAGCTCCAAGTGGGCTGAATCGTGCTGGTTTGGCGGGTATGGGGGGATGGTGGTGGTGGTTTGAGTGTGCAGCTGGGCAGAATGGGGCTCTGAGTGAGAAGCTCCTGGTGAGTTGCTGAAATCAGTTTGCCACAAAGGTCTTTTTTTTTTTTTCTACTTCATACTGGAGCTGTCTTTATGCAGTCTTTCTACCTTCAGAAGTATGGCTCAGGCCTAATTCTTGCGAGTCATATGCATTCATTCGTTAGCTGTTGGAAAAAGGCAAGTAAGAAAAAGTGGTGGCTGTGTTACATGTTTGTGGACTGGTTTCCACCATGTGTGTCTTCTGACAGCAGTTAGGTGACAAAGACTGAAATTCAAGGCAGCCTGTCTTCCTACCCAGGATATTGTGCTTTACTTCTGAAGCCGAGGAGATAATCCCTATGTCAGATTACTTCATTTTAAATTGTAGTGAGACCCTGAAGTGATGATTTAGGAGCATACGCTGTTTTTGTTGTGGTTCTGATTTTGGTGTGGTGCTTTGTGCCCAAGAAAGATGGATTGTTACTTGGCTAAGGCTAAACGAGGAGATAATACCAAATGCTATATGAAACAGAATCTCTTTTCAGCCCCAGTCAGCCCTCCAAGTCCTGTTTGTCTTTCCCCAAGGTACTGCTAGAAATCAGCAGCCTTTCCTCCACCTCAGTCGATGCACCAGCTTAGTGCTAATGGTTCTGAGCTGGTCTGAACTAATGGTAAATACTTGTGTGTCTCATACAGCAGTGACTGACTCACGTGAGCTCACTTGATCACTTATTCCAGGAAAATAACACTCAAATTTGCCAGAGAACTGTCCCTGACACACTGAAATATTTGTGAATTCAAAGCTTTTGCAACTCAGAATGGCAATTTCTGGAAGTTTTCCTCTAAAATGGTTCATATTGAAATGTGGGGATTGTATAAAGAGCCTTGCTAGACTCTTCAATTTGTGAAGAGTTTAAAATTGATCACTTGGACTAACAGGAGCCTTTGTTCCAGGCCACTCAGCTCAGACTAATGTAGAGTTGCACAAAAACTTCCCTGAGAAAAATCAAAGCATAAACTTGGGACTTAATCTCTCCATTTCATGCTGAGTTTTTCTGAAGAATATTTTAGCTTCAAGACTCAGGAAAGGGCTGTATCTATCTGGAAAAAATGTCTTTTCCCAGTGACGGACTTAATGCAATCCTTTTATGTTTGCTGCTTTTTTTTTTTTTTTTGGACAAGAGGCAAGCGGTGCAGGAGCAAATACTGCAGAGGCATAAGACTTCCCCTCTTGTATGGGAGGAGCAAAGGTTTCGTAGTTAAATGGGAAAAAGGCTTGCTTTTAGGCTTCTGAGTTTTGGCACAAGTCCCTATGGAATGAGTGTTGCTGGCCCTCCCCAGCCTCTGCACAGTGTTGCATTTCTTCACAAAAATAGGACCTTTGCTGGTACTGTCGTAGAGAAAAACGTAGGGGATGTGCTCAGGGCAAGGGGGAGTAAAGTGGACATCATGCATGTGGTGAATGGCTCCGAGTTAACTGCTGCCACCGTGTACCTCAGTCGTTTCAACATGCTCAGTAAGGCCATATCCCAGGGCCGAAGACCCTCCTGCTCTCTCAAAACTTCAGAGCGACTCTGTAAGGCTAGCTCAGGTGTGGCTAGACTGACCGCTAAATGTCAGCAAGGACCAGTTAAATCTCAGAACCGCCTCATAAACTTCTAAAATCTTGGGAAATTGATCTACCTGCAAAAGCCAAAACAAAATATAGAAGGTTGAGCCAAAATATCATTTTGTTATTTGGAGATTCACCTCAACTCAATTTCTGACTTCACAGATGAGAGCAGCAGTTTCTGAAAAACAGCCTGGTCAGAAAAGCAGCCAACTTTCAGCAGAAAATGTGCTTTAATGGTTTACATGCTTTCTGGTCAATGGGTCCCTTATGCTTGGGCTTTTTTGCACTCAAGTGTCACAAAATACTTGTGACATCCCATGACACATTTGTCCACCATTGTTCCTCTCTCTTCCCTCTGGGCTGCATCTCAGTCCTTACCCTTCTCCGGCTTTGTCTACTGAGACTGCAACAAAACCCAGCAATTCTGAGCCATGATCTGCACCCCAGGTAGATTTTTTTCCAGCAGTCACCAAAATGGGCAAAGAGCAGCCACAGGGGCCAGTTCAGGCCTCCTGAAGAAATCCCATCAGCTGAGACAAGCTCTTCTACGGGGGCACTCATAAACATGCTTGTCTAGCAGAGCTGCAGTGGTGGGCTTACACGTGGTCTGGTTTGAACCGAAGCCATGCTTGCAATGCAAGCAGTGCACCCTGCTCTGTCACAGGTGGCCTGGCCTGACCTGGTTGTAAACTGAGAGAAACCAGACTGGGCTTAAAACTTGGAGGTTTGAGTGCAGTGGGAAATGTTTCCACCACCTCTGCAAGTCAATAAGCAGTGAGAAGTGCACTCATGGTGGGTGGTAGTGCACCAGTAGGCAGTGACCCTTGTAGGACAGAAGGGGGGTCATGTTGAGGTGGAATAAAGTCAGAAATCACCTGTGTTTACCAGCTTTTACTGTGAATAGTGTGTCCACTACAACATGAGGTAGTAGGAAAAGAAAGGGAAATATGAGAGTATAAGTATTCAGGGCTTCTGAAAGTCCTTTTGGAAGAGCTCCCCCTCCCCAGATTTACAGCAGCTCCCCACAGATGTTCTTTAGTTGGAAGAGGCTTGTGAAGTATTTTTTTCACGACATTTTTTTGCCAGGAAGAAGATGAAAATCTTAAAACAAAAATGTTTTTAACTTTAAATTTGGAGTTGTCGTTGTAATGTAATTCTTCTCACAGCTGCCAGAGAGGTTTTTAAAACCAGTATTTACACATGTACATTAAAAACAGAAGCAAAACACGGCTATAAGAAATTAATCTTCTGGTTTTGAAGCTAGCAATTAAGGTTGGGACAAATATTCATGTTTGTTGTTCCTTCTGCAGTCACTCTTGTAAAACTAAAGGAGAACCACTGACATGAAAGCTCTCTTGGGGTTGTTACTGCTGGGCTGCTTTGCTTTGTGGAACGTCAGCTCCTCTCTGGTTAGAGTGCAGTTGTGTAAGGCTCTTAAAATCCTGTTGAAATCCCTGAAGCCTGTTAGGGGATCCCTCATTAAAAATGCTAGATGACAGTCTAAAGTGTGACTGGCTGTAGAGAATGAGCTTGTTGACAAGACTGCATTAAACCCAGCAGTTTTTGCAAGCACAGTTTCCAAACACAGAGAGGCAGTGTAGCACATTTGTGCTTTCCTTCTTGTTTCTGTCTGGATGGAAAACAGAACACCACTCTGGGTAAAATATCTCATGTTTTCAGCAAGAAAAAACCCTAAACTTAATCTAGACTTCACGTACAAGAGAGGAGGTTAAAAAAAAAAAAGACAGAAAAGCCTGGTTTGTAGATGTGTATGCTTCTGTACCTCACAGATGATAGAAGATCATCATCAGGATGAAGAAGAAAGTACATGATCACCACTAAGACAATGAAAGTTGAAGGCATGCCACAGGAGGAGAAATTAAGAGAATATTTCAATGCAAGTGTCCCTGTAAAATACATTTTTCACCAGGAAAAGATGTGTATAGCCCCCATTCCTCATGTGTGTGTGATACACTGCAGGAGGTACAAAAGCACAGGTAAAGGGAGATACTCCCTTCTGGATCGAACACAAACATCTATGAGAAGCATTGCTACCGATTTGAGGAGAACACAACGTGGCTGCAGAGAAGACCACTGGCCCTTGCCTGGCATCATGGGGAGAATTTGACCAGACCTATTTGGTCATGAGTCAAAGTCGTGCACCCTAATTCCAAACAACTGGAGCTATAAACGGTTTGAAATTATTTTCAGGGGAGTTCAAAGATGAATAATGCATCCCTCCAGACTCGTAAGTGATCTTTTATTCACAGAAAATCAAAGCGATATACAAATGCTATTGCTGGCCTTGGGGAGGGGAGTCTGAATGACTGCTTATCATTCACAGTAGCTGCCAGAAGTTATGTGACATCTGAGAGGAAGAGATGAGAGCTCCATCACAATTTGTTAAATAAAACCCACCTTAGTATCTCACTAAATAGTTGATAATCAGAGGTGCAGAATTCTAACCTGCTATTCAGTGCTTAGCTAGCAAAAGGAGGAGCTCATAGGCTACAACCTACAACAGTTTTTCTTCTGTAACTTCATGAAAGTTTGCTTGTAGTATCCATGGAAATTCCCTGTGACAGGAGTCAAGATTAAGACAAAGGGCCTGGCAAAATACATGGAGTAATCTGCCTAATTCTATGCACTCCTACTCTAAAATATTAAATCAAAATGGAACAGGTGTAGAAAAGGGGAATGGAACACAGATTTTTAAAAATTTATTTATCCCAGCAAAATGAAAGCCATAATGAGATGTTTCCCCCTAAAGTAATAAAACTCACCAGAGACTGAAGTCAATATACACACAAGAAAAAGACAGGTATACACTAGTTCTAAATAAAAGTGGATTGGGAACCTTCTACTGACCCCCATCTCTCCAAAGGAAGTGTTTGGAAAAGCTATTTACAGGAGCAAGGAGCCTGGTTATCTTAAACGTACCTTAAGGTCTTTTAGATGCTGAGTTAGAGTTGTTATTTTTCCCTAGGGTCCCAAGGCAATAAGCATCCTTACCACATCTATTTGCTTACCAGGCATCCAATGTGAACTTCACAAAGCTCAGCTGACCTTCTCCAGCAGATTAAGGCACCCAGGGCAACTGAGAGAGGAAGGACAATGGCATATCTTGCTGGGTCACGGGAGCAGGGGATGGAGGGTCCAGCAGGTGACAGCGGAACTGGGAAGCCAACATGTGGGCCATAGGCTGAGCCAAGTGCCCTGGCACAGGTACCACGTGCCCCACTGAGACTATGTGGAACATTGGAGGAGTGGGGTGCAGTGACTGCCCTGTTGAGCACATCACTGACTGCTACTGCTGGGATGAAGCCAGAGTCCCTCCATAAAAAGGCTAAGGTGGATGGAGAAATGTTGCCTGGAGTCTGACAGGTGGGACTGTGCGAGGCCAGCTTGCCAACATCTCCTCCTGCTCACAACCCACCTCTGTTTCTGTCTGCCACTAAGAGAATTTAAATGAGAATGGGCTGATCTGTGTACCCGATCAGAGACGCATGGGGCCCAGCACGGCCCAACCAAGTCCACTGAGACCAAGGGTCTACCATAACTGGGCACACAGCAGCCCCGCCAGTGAGCTGGCCTGGCTGGCTGACACTGTCAGACACTAGCAGTGGGTGTGCGATGCAGCTGAGCGGTTCTGAGCAGGTGAGGACATCTGGGGAGCCCACCAGACAGCACGTTTTACATCCTTCTGCCTCAGCTCTTCTTAATGTACTGTTTCAGAGTGGAGGCATGAAGCTGTTAAACGAGACCTAAATTTTAGTGCTTGCTGTTGTAATGGGAAAATGTGTGTCTTAAGTATTAAATGTGTGCTGAGTTAAATAACTCCAAAGTTGGAGGGAAGAGAAGCGTCTGGTGGCCAGAACTGGCAGTTAAAGGGCTTTTGAATTCTGTTCCTCTTCCTGCCAGTGATTCACTGCACGGCTCCAGGCGAGACATGTAACCAAGCTGAAGTATTTTCTCCCAGCTGTAAAAAAGCTGTAACGCCAAATACGAGGAGGGCCTCTGAGGCTTAACCGATTCCAGTTTAAAGAAAGCCTCGAGATCCTCACTAGGAAGCTGCTGGAGAAAGGCAAGTATTACAGCATTTCAAACTACTGTTTATAAACAAGCTCTTTGACTTCACATTGGTGAAGAGCAGTGCCTGGAACTGCCTCTGCGAACAGCCCCAGCAAAGGGGGTTGGGATGTATGGGAAATGGATGTGAAACCACAGCAGGAGAGACAGCAGCAAACTCCACTGCTTCTTTTTGCTGCATATGGAGGTGGCTCAGGCAGATGGGTTATGGGGTGTACTAGCGTAGAGCAAAGTTTCCCTGCTAAGAGGGTTGAAGAGGCTGAGGAAAGCTTGGTGTAGAGACAGAGGTGCAAAAGTTGCTTTTATACAGTGGAAAAAAAAAGGAGGATCTTTCTTAACTCTCCTGGTGCTGCCCCTTGTTGGCTGCTGCTGCCCCTGTCTGCTGCGCTATCTGGCTGGTTTTCCTTCCAGCTGGGCAGTGGGAAAGCCCGAACACAGGCAGAAGGTGAGCTGTTTCTGCCAGATTGCAACAGCCCCAGCGATGGGCCTGCGGGAACCTGCGAACAGCCGCTCAAAACCCTTTCTAGGTTTGGTGCAAAGGGCCCTGGTGCTGAAGAGCAGCTCTGCCCACTGCCCCAACCGGCCCAGGCCTTGTGGTCAGGGCCATGACGCATGGCTGGTGCGTCCTCTTAGCATCGTGGCACCTGTTTGCCCAGCACCTGAGGGAAGAAGCCATCAACCGGGGGCTCCACCTGCAATGGCAGGGCCTGAAGCGCAGGGATCGTTCAGCTGGGACGCGTCCCGGGCTGCTGCAGCGCTAGCACCGGGGATGTTGGAAGACACGAGGTCGCCGTTTATCGTTCATGTCCAGCAGTATCTTGGGCTGCGAGCCGGCTGTGAGGGGAGAGCCGTCCTCAGCACAGGGCCTCGGGGCCGCGCTGGTCCCCGGGCCTGCTGGCCCTGCACCCGCGGCCCTCCGCACGGCGCAGCGGGGGTCCGGGCCGTGAGCCGCGGGGCTGGGGTAGCCGCGGGGCTGGGAAGGGCCGGGAGGCAACCGGGAGCCGTGTCGTGTCGGGCCCCGCCTGTCCCCGCCGCACCGCCCGGGAGAGCGGGCGCCGCAGCCGGGGGGCCAGCGGCTGCCTGCCGGAGCCGGGCGGGCCCGGCGGCCCCGCGCGAGCGGGGCGGGGCGGGGCGAGCGAGGCGCCGGGATCGCTCCGGCCCGGCCGTCACTGGCGAGCCCCGGGTGAGGAGAGGAGGGGGGCGCCGGGATCCCTCCGGCCGCCACCGGCGCGGGGGAAGTCTGCGGGGGCGGGGGGCGGCGAGGCTGGGCAGGCCAGCGCCGCTCCGCTCCCCCCAGGCCGCGGCCTGCTGGGAGCCGGGCGAGCGCCGGCAGGGCCCGGCGACGGCGGCTCGGCGGGTCCCTCCCCGCTCCGGCGGTCAGGCCGGTGGCGGGGGCTGCAGCCTAGGCCGGTGCTGAGGGCTCTGCCCGCCGCCGGGCAGCCCGGGGAGCGGGTCCCCGGGAACGGGCCACGGGAACTGGGGAGAACGGCCAAAAATACCCTCTTCTCCTCTGGGGTCTTCAGGCTCATGGGCTGGCCGGACTGGCGGCTCATGGTGAATCACCGAACCGGTGGTTTATGAGTAATAAATCTGTGTTGATTGTAGGGAGGAGGCAAGGTGCTGAGCTGGGAAGCGGGAGGGACATATAGCTCCGGCCAAGCTATAGGTCCTGGAGTGCTCCACTCTGAGGTTACCCAACAGCAGCACCGGGCGTGGCTTGGGTGTCCCAGCGGATGGGATGGGGTGGGATGCTCCAGCAGAGGTGGCTGCAGATCCTTGTCCTCCTTCACCATTGCTTCCCAATTCCCATGTTTCTCGGTCCCCGTGTGTTCAGCCAATCCTTGGCCTTTGGGGTCCTGCAGGAGAAGGTACTTCTGGGAATGCCCCTCTGGGGAGCAGGTCTGAGGTGACCAGATGCCTTTTGGGTGCCCTGCCATGACTCTGTTTTGATTTTGGCCTCATGAGTTAGAAAGGAAGCAATGATACTTATTTTTTCCTGCTGCAGCACCACGGATCCCCTGCCCCTGTGGATCAGATGTCGTGAATCCTTTCTGGGCTGAGCTGATTTTCAGGTGAGAGTGGCTGTGGCGTGAGATGGTGCCCGGCCTGGCGCTACTGCGGCACCAAGAGCGCAGCTGGCGGTGCCGGCTGTGCAGGGCTTAGTTTTGCTGCACCCCTGCTCGCCGGGGGTTGAGCAGAGCAGAGCCATCCGTGGTTCCTACCAGGATGTGGCTTTTCTCTCGCTGTGAAGCTGAGCAAGCAGCAGCCATTATGAACAACTTTTTTTGGACAAAGCATGTTTAAAACATGGAGGTAAAGGTGAATTGTTTACTTCAACCTTCACTTCAAACCTAGCTCCTGTGAAAGACCCAGGGGAGCATCGCAACCAGTCCTTGTGACCAGAGCTGTGTTTCAAGGGAGAATAAAACACAAACAACTCTCCTGCAGTGGTTTGGGTTGCAACTCCCTAGAGCGGTTGTGCTTGGTGGGTGAAAATGAGCAGGAGGCGTTTGCCAGGCTGCTGTATCCTGCAGCCAGCAGGAGAGAGAAAAGATGGCAAACTAAATGGGAAGTTTTGGCTGGGGTCATAAAAACTCTTTTAGGTTAAAAAAAGCCATCTAAAAGGAATAGTGGTAATTAATTACACCTGAGTGCCTTGAGGATGCTTTTTCTGGCTGGATCTTTAGCTCTCTCCAAGCCTCCATGCGTGCTCGGATCCAGATGCAGGGCTCAGCTCTGAACTGGCATGGTCCTCATTTAGGTCATTAAAGGCCTGGGCTTCTAGACTTTTTAACAAAGGGGTCAATGTCACGATGTTGGGTCTGGTATCTATAAATGATAAATTACTTTATTATGGTCCTCTGATCCTATTGCTATGTATCTCTTGGGTGATGTGGGCTCCTGGGGTGGTTTTCAGTCTCTCCTGGGTGCGAGGCTGGACATGAGCAGTGTGGCTGGTTCTGGGGAGATGGGGACAGTTCTGCTCCATCCCCCCTCCATAACCACCTCATTCCCAAGAGGTGCTGAAGCAATATAATTTGTACCTGGTGACCAATTGGAACAGGCTGATGCAACATGGGACTAATATACAGGAGGTTTCTGGGGGGTTTCCACTGTCTTTAAGCTTTACACGTAAGAGAAATTAGAAGTGGGTGTGTTCTGCTGCAAATAAATAGAGAGATCTTTAGAGAGCAATCTCTTGTCCGAGTGCTAGCTTAACTCTCCTCCTTCTTCTTCTCCCCTCTTGCCACTAGTGCATCAGGAAGCGTGGAGCACCAGGCATCCGTCATGTCCGACTGGGTGCTCCTCGGGCTGATCGCGGCACTGGTCACGCTGCTGCTGCTGACTGTCTTCGGTTTTGTTGTCTACTCGGGGCTCTTCACAGAGGTGGTTGTGAGTGCTGGCTCCCCACCTGTCGGCAGCATCACACTAGCCTACAAGTTCAGGGTGGGCCCGTATGGCGAATCCGGGCAGCTCTTCACAGACGGCTGCAGCATCTCTTCGAAGCTCTGCTCCATCGGTGTCTACTACGACAACCCTCACACGGTAAGGTGTGCCTGGTGGGGCTGGCAAGCTCTCGTGGTCAGCACCCGGGTTCCTGGCTCAGGATGCCTCCTGAGTGTATTTCAGGCGCTTCCAAGCTCATCCTCTGTAGATGAGCACTGGGGTTCACAAGGTCTCCCAGATATGCAGAGGATGCTGTGTGGGGAAAGGCACCTGAAAGCAGATGTTTTCTTGGATAACCCTAACTGGAAGGCATTGGGTGAGCGAAGCTTGCTGTCTTCTGATAGCTCCTGCCAAACAAGTTATCAGCAAGATAATGGATCTGGTTATGGAGCAGGGGCCATTGTCCATGACACCAAGGTGAGGCATTCCTTGGCAGATCCCTTGGCTGCAGGAGATGCAGCTGAGGCTCCTTCAGGATTTGTAGCCCTGTGGTTGAAAGCAGATGATCTCTGCAGCTTGCTGTGTCCTCTTCCATACTCCTTCTCTTGTTTCTAGTGCTCTCGTGTATTTCTGAGATCCCTGTAGTTCTTTCATCCCCTGAGAGTTCTTACTGAAACCTCAGGTGGTGCATGCTGCAGGCTCCTGTCTGATGAAACAGTTACTCCATGATGCTCTTCAGGCTGAGGTGAACAGAAGGTGCACTGCCTGATGGCTGCCAGCTGGAGCTGAGTACTCCAGCAGGTACAGTCCAGGACAAGGAGCAAACGAAAGTGCATCAGAACTTGCTGGGGGTCACCCTGAGCCTGGCTGCTGATGCTCGGTGGCACTTGGGGTCTCCAGGTAACGGTTTGTGGACATTTGTTTGTGGCAGACAGCCTGGCTCCCCAGTAATTCTGCAGTAGCTGGTGTGACTGTGGAGGAATGCTGTCAGGGGGGAGGACAGCAGGCTGGCCAGCAGCCCTGTGTGTGTGCTTGGGCACATGTGCTGGGGGCTGGCACGGGGCACAGTGCTTGGGCTGATGGCTCTCACCCAGTGCTTGTGCTCTGGGGGTGACTGGTCCTGCTTTAGGAATGCCTGTGGGCCACCTAGTACCTGCCCCTGTTTTGTTGCTTGCAAGGTGGCGCTCCCAAGGGTTGGGCCTGCTTAGAGGGAACTTGTCCATGAAAATGTAGGGCTGAGTGGCTTCTTGGAGCACTGTGGCAGGAAGATACCAGAGGCGAGAAAACACTGAGCTGACTGTGCTCATCGGAGCCTGGTATGCTCAATGACCTTGTGTCTTTGTATCCTGTGATGAGCTGGCTTATCTTTACCTTCCAGTTTTTGCTTCTGGATCATGGGAAGCAGAGAAGAGACACCTTTCAGTGCATCTTCCTGGCCTGGGAAGGAGGGTGGCAAAGAGGATTTCCCCCCTGGGATGAGCCCGGCAGAGGCAGGGTTTGACCAGACATGCTTGGACACTTTTGTCTGCAAGAAGTGTCGTGTTTGGAGCAGGTGAGGGATGGGAGCCATGGTCAGTGCCTGGCGTGCTAGGGCCTATGTGGTCAGAGTGGCTAATTCCCCCACCACCAATTTGTGACCTTGTCGTGTCAAGGTCCTCTTCTGGAGCTGGCAACCCCAGTGCTGCTACTGCTTCTTCCCCTGGCATCTCTGGGGGCAGAGCAGGGCGGTCAGGAGGGCTGGGCATCCGTGCTTGGTGCTGCCCCGCTCCAGGGATGCGATCTGGACGTGCCTGTGGTTGCCCCTGCAGACCTTTTCTGCTTGAGTGCTGTGCCTTGCCTCTCTGTTTGCCAAAGCACAGGCTAGTGAAAGCTTGTACTGCTGTGACCTGCAGATACTGATAAGGGTATTTGAGGTGACTCGTGCCGTGGCTGGCACAGGGAGTGCTTTCCCTGGCAGCACTGGGTGAGGCTGCAAAGGAGTGGCTCCTATGTGACCCCGGAAAGTTGGGCTGTCCATGCAGGATGAAGTTGCCTCATCTTTCTGGTCCTGTCTCTTTTCTTCCTGCATCCGTCGTGTCTCTGCCCTCACCCTGTGGTTAGAGCAGGCAGTTAGACCTTGTCTCTGGGTCTCCAGTGGCCATCCAGGGTTTTGGAAGCCAGCGGTTTCTCCTTTCCCAGTCAGATCTCTTGGGAGGGGGAGACCTTCTCTGCCAGTACAGCTGAATGGCACCTGGTGGCCAAGGAGGCATGTCTTGGTGTCGGTGACTGGGGGAGGTTTCTCTGGATTCAGAGCTCAGTGGGTGGAGGCAGCTCTTGGCCTGCTGTGGTCAAGGCTCACTGAGACCTCTGCTTAGTGACCCACCTGGTGCCCAGTCTGGTCTGGAGCATGCTACTGGATTTGGACACCCTCTTTCACCCCCCTGTTGAGGGGTCTGTTGCTTGCCTGCAGACTGGCCACTGATCTGGCGTGGGGTGCAAATGCCTTCAGCTGGTGTGCCAGGGGAGCTCCTTGCGTGGGGCAGGATACTGTGGGGAGCTACAATCCATGGTGAGGCCCTTGCGAAGGGTGGTAGTGAGTTCGTGTGGGTCACTTGATGTTTTGGAGGGTGCATGCCCCAAGTCTGTGGGTCAAGCTGAGAGATCCTGGTGGTGACGCTGGGCAGGGGAATTGCCTCCCTCTTGCAGCCTGCTGGCCAGGTGGTGCTCAGGAAGGTGAAGGCTCTGGGTGCTGCATGTTTGTGAAGCGAGCCTGGGGTGATAGAAGCTCTCGGGGACCAGCAAAGCCTATGATGCATCTCTGACCAGGCATCCCAAGCTCTGGGGCTTGTGGTTGGACGTGTGGTTGGCTCTTGTGACAGGAGCCTAACCTGCCCTCAAAGTCTCAGCAGGCAGCCCCACAGACCTTGCCCCTCTCTGGGACTGCCTTTGGTCATGACATTGGGCCGGTGACATTGGCCTGAGCCTCCTGCCTCCATAGGTGTGGTGGTGGTTGGGACACGTCAGGGCCATGCAAGATGTAGCTGTGGTGCCTGGGGTTCCACACAGCAGCAGGAGCCTCCTCTTGCCTGACACCCATGAGCACGCCATCAGACCTGGGTCTGCTGGAGCAGCTGGGGTGCTGGTGGGACCTTCCATGGGCTAATCTGTGGCTCCTGAATTTGTTCCTGCAGAGATCTGCATCTTGCCGATGGGCAGGCCAGGCCAGGCAGGGTGCTGGGACTGAGGAGGGCCTTCCCCGGGGAAGAAGGGGCCGTTTTGGGGGGTTGCTTGGCCAGGGGCTGCAACACTCATGCCTGGCATGCTGGCTCAGGTACTGAGCACCCTGGCATTCCATGGGGTGCCCTGTGTGCTCGTACCCACTGTAGCTGTGATGGCATGGGAGATGGTATGTGCTGCTGGCCCTCATCCCTGGAAGCCCAGTGGAGTGGGATTGGTCACCCAGGCTGCCTTTCACTGGGAGGAAGCGATGCCCTCCTCCTCTTCCTCATTCTCGGTGCTCTCCTGACCTCAGTGAAGCACCCACTGGCAGAGGCTGGTCCACCCGCAGCTGGCCAACCACCACGGATGTTGACTTGTCACCAAAAATAGACCTTTTGTCATTACGCAGCAGAACGTGCTTGCTGCCTGCTGTGTCCCACAGTGTCCCTGGCTGAGCACCGGCAGGCTCTGGCCAGACAGCTGCCTCGAGCCCGGCTCTCAGCCACTGGCTCCTGGGGGGTTTGGTGCCCTTGGTGCTGTGGCAGGACGGGGCTGGTGACCGGCAGGTGCCAGCACGGCATTTGCTGTGCTGGTGGACTTGTGGCCAAAGGAGGCTTTTGCTAGGAGAGAGGACAGGGATGCCAGAGTTGGAGAGCAATGGCCATGTGCTGGCTCTTGGCCAGGAGTAGGGCTGCGGGGAGACCCATGGCCTGGAGCACATGGGCTGCTTCAGGGTCATGCTGGGCCTCAGGGCAGCCACTGTCACCGGCAACCCTGGGGCTCCCTGCTGGCTCCTGGCTCTCTAGCATTCACGCAAGGATGCTCCTTGAGTGCTGCCGAGCAATATTTTATGTGTTTTAATGGACAAGATTAATATTAATTTGCACTTTTTTTCTTTTTCCTTTTTATTTAATATTTAGCAGCCCAGAGGACTTCTACCTCCTTCTCCTACCTCTGGCAGGAATAAAAATAACTCCTGAGCAAGGGCTGGATGTGGCAGACGGGTTTGTGCTCAGTTCCAGCCGAGTGCTTCTGCTCATATTTAGCTGTAGGCACATGCTAGGGCCTTTCACCTGCAGTCCACGTTTGTGTGCTCAGTGACAAGCCTGTGCCCAAGCATTGGATGGATAAGGCCAAAATGCTCTCTGAATGCAGGAATGGGTTTTGTTCCCATTGGCAAAGCTGCCAAATAGGTGAACCGGTAATTTCCAAATTTCTGTGTTAGGGCACTTGGGGGAGCAGAGGCTTTGATTAGCACCTGCCCACCCTGAAAGGACAAATTCATTAAGGAAGGGCTGATTTTAACCGGAGTACTTCCTTCCTTCCCCTGAGATGGGTTTTGCCAGGCAGGGGAGGAGGAAAATCTGCCTTGCTGCTGCCCTTGAGAAAGTGCCTGTGGGACTGCAAGCTATGAAGAAGAAAGTTAAAAGGAGGCAAACACACTTGGCTCGAGTGGTGCTGCCCACTCGGCAGCTCGGGTGTTCTATCAGTTGCTCTGGGGCCGGGGGTGAACTGTCTTTGCTCAGGATGTAGGAGATTGCATCTTTAAAGGAATTTTATCTAGATTTCCCTTATCTCCTTGCTTCGTCTGGGCCTATTGGCCCCATGAATGCCTTTTGCTGCTGCCTCTTGCTGTCTTTGGGGTGCATCCACTTCTTCCCTGCCCCAAAACAGCGATGCTCAGCACAGCCCTGTCTGCAGCTCCCTCTTGCAGCACAGGAGGGCAAGAGCGAGCCATCAGACACGCCAGTCCCCAGCCTGATGGCTGCTGCTGCTTCTAACAGTCCCTTTTCTTCCTTCCTGTTTACATCTGTGCAACATTTTTGGGTGTTTAAAGGAAAGGGAGGGCAAGGAGTATGGTGTGGGGTAGTTAACGCTGCAGGAGGAGGCATTGCTGAGCACAGGCAAAGTTAGGGATGATTGGGGAGCGCAGAGCGGAGATCCCCTTGGGGGGCACGTGGGGATGGGAAGTGGTAACACGCTGGCCTTGTCTGCACCCTCTCTCTGCCTCCCATTGTCCCCACGAGAGCTTTGTGATGCCAACACCTGAAAGATGTCCATCTGTCTTGCTGCCACTGTTGGGCATCCTGGCAGGTCCTGGTGAGTTTTGCCACCTTGTCTGGTGGGAGTTTGGAGACTTTGGTTCTCCAGCCCTCACCAGAAGAGGTTGGCAGAAGGTGGCCAGACTTGTGCATCTGCTGATCCTGGTTGCTGGCTCCACGTCATCTCGTTATCCAGCAGGCGTGAGTATAGGTGTCAGGGAAGCATGAACACTCAGGCTGTGCCCTCTTCCTTGGTGCTTCCTGTACCCTCTATTCTTCCTGGGCTCCTTTTTTAGGCCAGTGTGCCCTGGGGGAAGTAGCCTTGTCTCTGCCTGCTGGCTCCTTCTTTAAGCATCTCTTTGGGGGCAGAAAGGACAGCAGCTCTGCTGGGGACAAAGGCTGGAGTTAAGGAAGGGAGCTGGGCTCCTATTGCAGCAGTAGGAAGGCACATTGTGCCCATAGGTGGTATCGGGGTGGGGAGTTGCTGGGCTTTCCTGCCCCCCACCATATTCTTGCCTAGTGCCATGGGTAAACATCAACACAAGTGGTGGGATTTTGTTAAAAACCAGAAATTAAAGCCATGGCCTGGGTTAGCTTTGGTGTGGAGATGGCTGGAGTCCCATGGGCTGTCACTGTGCCGGGAGCAGAGCCTTGAGCACCCCCCTTGCTGGGCTGGGAGCCCTGCAGCCTCCTGTCTTAATGGGAGGCATCCCAAATCTGGAAAGGGAGCATGTTTTATGTTTTGCTTGTCATTGGGGTCCAGGATGGAACGGGATGTGTTTCTCTTTGTCTTGCTACAAACAGCTTGGTGACTGCATGCAAGTCTTGTGTGCCTCAGTTTCCCCACTCTTAAAACTGCACCAGACTGAGTGTGCCCGCCTAGGAGGGACCCAGCAGCCTCTGGATTTCTCTCTAGCTTAGTGCTGGTGGCCTGTGCTGGTCGGTCATGTGTCCAGGTGAATGCTGGGGACAGGCACCCCTGCAGGGTGACCTCCTTGGGGGTGGGATGGAGACAAGCTGGGCAGGTTGTGGTCACATCTCTTTTTTAGGCCCCCCTGCTCCCCCATCTGGAGTCGCAGGGATGCCCTGCAGATGGGGATGGCAGTGAGCATGTCTCAACAGTTGGGTCTCTGATGGGGGGGTCCAGAGAGGTGCTTTCTGCAGTGGCTGTCACCCAGGGTGGGTTTGGGTGAGCAGCCTGGTGGGGTTTAGTTCTCTGCTGCAAGTCCCTCTGCCGTCCAAAGAGGGAAGCAGGACTTTCCCTGCTGGGCTGTGAGCTTGGGCTGGGAGGAGCGTGGACAGTTCGGGTCTGGATCGATCTTGGTTAGGAGCAGGCACCTGGTTTGGTGTGCCCAATCATGCTGGACCATTGTATTTACCCTGGTTCATGGTGGTCTCCTGCCGCCATGCTCAGTAGGTTGAGGTTTTGGCCAGTCTTAAGCCTCTCTCTTCTGATGCCAACTGTCTGCTCCCCTCGATCAGGTGGCTCCAGAGAAGTGCCGCTTTGCCATAGGCCGAATCCTGAGCGAGGGAGACGCAAAGCCATCGGAAGAGCAGATCAAGCGTTTCCAGAAGTATGGCTTCAAGATCTTCTCCTTCCCTGCTCCCAGCCACGTGGTTATGGCGACCTTCCCGTTCACTACGCCGTTGTCCATCCATCTAGCAGTCAACCGTGTCCACCCAGCCCTTGACATCTACATCAAGGTAAGCCAAGTGGGGCATGAAGAGCATCGCATGTGTTTGGTGGACTGTCAGAGGCCTCTCTTGCTGACAGCTGACGGGGCTGCTCTGACGTGTCATCTCTTGATGTCTTCCCTTGGGCACTACCATCAAGATCTCCTCCTTTTGCAACCTGGCAGGTAGTTCCCCAGCAGGGATGTCCTCCCATTTGCTCCATAGGCACAGGGGTGTCTTTTTCTGCTGTTCTGTGTTTACGACAACCAAGTTCTCATCTGACAACTTGCTCCTCTTCTCCTTAACGCAGAGATAAAAGCTGGTTTTCCCCTTGAGTGTCTTGCTTGTTGTTAGGATCTGGCAGGTATGTGCCTCTTTGGTGTAATGCGTCGTGCCATGAAACTTCTGTTTCACGTGCCAGCCTCACCAGTGGGGCAGCTGTCTTCTGCAGGAGTGGGAGGAGAAGTTAGAAACTTTCTGATCTGTAGGCTTATGAAGACTTGTTTTCAAGAAATACATTGAAATTTGTGGCCCTTGGCCCTGGCTGGGCAGCCGGCTGCCATGGGCTGCGTTTGCCCTTGCCCCTGAGCGGAGCAGGTAGACGTTGCCCCTGCTTCTGATCTTTTTGAAACCAGCTCTGCTGACTTGCTCTCACTGCCAGACTAGCTGCAGCAAGGGTGTTCCCAAGTAGCACATCTGACACAGACACCTCCAGATCCGGGCTTTCCGGAGAGTGAGGATGGTCCTGGCCAGCTGGGTGATGGAGGGAACGGACCATTCTTCCTGGTGGGGGAGGGTGCTGGGGAGGGACCGGCACTCAGCCCCTGGCTTATCTGACTGTTGAGTTCTTCTGCTTTCGTTTTGTTTGTGTCGAAACGCACTATTTATAAACTTGCTTTTCCTGGCGAAACTCCCAGCCCTGTGGGGGAACCATGCAAATCCCTCCAGCCTGCGCTGTGCCGCAGGATGGCTGCCCGGGTGCCAACCCCAGAAATTCAGCCGGGGGCTCTTTGCCGACCTTCTTGTCTGCCCCGGCCTTAGGGAGCTGCCTGCTGGTACTGGCAGAAGATGCCTTAACGCCGGCAGTGGGCGAGACGGCCGCTGCTCGTGCCGCCCCCCGTGCTGGAGAGCCGGTGGAGAGCAGAACCATCCCTGTTCTCCTCTCCTTGCTCCATTCTCTCTACATCTCTTCCTGGAGCTCTGCCAGCTGTTTTGGTGCGGGGGGTATCGGGCTCTGCTGCCAGCCCTGCGGCGGACGTGTGGGTGTGCAGGGAGGGGGCTGGCACGGGTGGGAGCATCGGGTTGGCTGCGGGAGTGCTCAGCGATGCGGGGCTGACGCTGCCGTACTTGGGGAAAGGTCCCGGCGAGCGCATCTGTTGCATGAGAGATGGAGTTGTTAAAGCTAAAAAGGGAACCATGGGTTGTTCTGGGAGCACCTGGCAGTGTTTAATGGGAGCGGCTGATTTAGAATTAAAATAAATAACTGAAAGAGTAAGGAAACACAGCACCCAGGGCCACGTGCAGAAGGAGGGGACACATTTTGAGCTGTGCCCCAGTCCCAACAGCACGTGTGTCAGGGTGCATGCCTGCATCCATCCCCAAGTCCTGCAGCAGATCGTCGCACCCCTGCCTGCGCTAGACTGACCCCAGTGATGCAGGCAGGGAGGCAGTGGGGTTGCCTTCCTGGCATGGGGCAGAGGGGAGTGTGTGCTGCCGGTCCCCGCATGTTGCACCATGGGGATGCCCTGGCCTCCTCCGATGTGGCATGGGGGACTTCGGAGGAGCATCCCAGCTGCTTCTCCTGCATCCCACTGGCTGGACCACCTACGCCCCTGGGGCTGCACTGGCACTTCAAACTTTCATGGAAACAGGTGACCTGTGCCCGTTTGGTGGTGGGAATGGGGGTTGCCATGGAGACAGCTTCTCCAAATAGCATCCTTCATCCCACCCCCGGCGCCCGGCTCCCTTAAGCAACCCGAGACAGCAGCCGAGACAGAGATTTGCTTTATTTATTTATTTCACGCTGTGCCTGTTTGAGAAGGGCGCTGTTAATGAGAGCTGGGGGTCAGGCCTGCTGAGCATGCGGGTCCCCCCGCTGCCCTCCCGTCCTGGTGGCAGCAGGGAGAAAAGGGATGGGATGGCAAAAGCCAGGAGGCATGAAAGGGGTCTCAGCGGCAGAGATGAAAAGCTGGCTTCCGTGGAGAGAGGGAATTGGGGATGAGAGAGGGGGGTGGAGGGGGGGGGGGCAAAGGAGCTGAGGGTTTGGGGGACCGGCTTGGGGAGCAGGACTGCAAGAGGTGGTGGGGAAGTCTGGGCCCTCCGGTGCCTTTCCCGCAGGATCCCCTGAGGATAACTGCTGGGGATGTTGGCCCCCAAGGCCAAAGGCTGGTGGACATGGAGGGGCAGTGTGGCTCCCTCTGGACTCACTGGTGCTGCTGAAGTTACTGGGGGTGCCTGTGGCTCAGGTTTCCCAAGCAGTGCGGGTGCAGTGGTGCTGACTTCCAGCAGTTTGGGCTTTGTGTATCCCAGTCTGCTGCTACTGCTTTGGAGGGACAGGGAATATGAAAAATAAAATTTATAACAATAATTAAAAAAATAAATAGGATGTCGAAGTCTCCTTTTGTTAGGGATGGAAGGGGAGATGGGCTGGCATGGAGCAGGAGGCATTGTGGTCAGGCTGCCCTTGCAGCATGCTGCCTTGCCCCCTTGGCTTTTGTGGGGCTCAGGGGCTGGCATTTCCATGACGCTGGGTGCAGCCACGGCCTTTGGGAACTGTGGGGAAATGACTGCAGCTGTCCCCAGCAGGTAAGAGGACATCCTTCCCCTGGGATGGCCGGTTGGCAGCAGCAGTAACTTGCTGGCTAGAATCGCTTTTGGAGAGGCCCAGGAGAGCCTGCTGACCCATTGCTCCGAGTGCAGGTTATTTAAGGCACAGGCTGGGGTTATTTAGTGTCCCTCAAAAGCATCAGCTCCTGCTGATGCTACTCCCTCTATCTCTGTATCTGTGTTGGCATCTAGCAGGCACTGCCAGGCAGATGGGTCTCCCAACCTCTGGGCTCCGGTGGCTAATCGCATCCAAGGCGGAGCTGACAGGTGTCTCCCACTGTGCCCCTGGAAGTGACTGGCTCAACCTGGCCTCTTTCTGACTCTACCTAACTTGGAAAACTGGGGTTTAATCTCTTTAGCTGGCCTTTAAAACTTCCAGCAAAAACCCAGCGTGTTGCCTTCCCCTGGGCTCTCTATTAGGACATTCCCCACCTCCATGGGCTGGTGAATCACTGCACTACAGTGCACATCTTGAGCAGCAGTGGCCAGCACAGGCTCTGTGATGCCAGGAAGGATTTGGGAGGCTATCAGGTTGGCTGCTGCCTGGCATGGGCTGCCGCGCTCCTCCCTTGCCCCACCCTGTCTATGGGTAGCCAAGGCAGGGTGCTCCATAATGTGCTAGAAAGACATGGCTTGCTCCCATTTACAGCCAGGGAAATGTGTTATTCCTTTGGCCAGTAGTTTGGAGCAAGCTTTACTCCCCTTGTCGGCTATGGCAGTTTAGGATGCAGTCACCTCTTGTCTCTCTCTTTGATAAGCTAAATATACAGAGCTTATAAAGTCTTCCACTGGCATATTTTCCAATCTTAATTCCTGCGTCTTTTTTTTTGGACCTTTTTCTGGATCTGTTTTCAGCTTAGAAAGTTCTCCAACTTGTCAGAAGCACAAATGGATGCTTTATTTCAGCAATGGTCTTATTGCTATGGTGCACAGATCTCTGGTGGAGACCTTGTCCCCTGCCCGGTCATGGGTTTGTTCTGAGCCAGCTAACAGTGACTTCAAGCACGTGCCACTGTTCTTTGATGGAGTTGTAGCTTCTTGATTAAAAATGGGAAATGGTACCAAGTCCTGTGTCTTCTGTGAGTTCAAATGAATGGCACATGGTTTATCAGTCAAGCCTGCAATCGCCAGAAAAATAAATCATGTTTGCCAACATTACCTGACAGCTGTAAATGTGTGTTGGTTGGCATTAATTGTGCTGGTCTCCTCTGCTTCCTGGTGATCTGGTCCAGTTGCAGCCATCTGTTTCTTTTGCCTTGGCTCAGTCTTTGCCTGACCAGCCTGTGCTTGCCCAAGTCAGCAATTTACCCATTTGAATATTGGCAAGTACAGGCTGCTGTCTCTCCTGGGACGTTCTAGCATCTTCAGCTGGCCAGAGATCACCCTTTGACATGTGGACAGCTTGTCAGCCAGGACTTCACCATGTTTTAAATGTATGTTATCTGGACCTGTGAGCCGTGTGTTATATCTTCACATGGAAGAGCAAAAATTTCACCTGCATCCTCTGCCCGTGTTGTCTGGCTTTGTTCTAAATCCATTGCAGAAGTACTTGCTGAATGCTCCTCCCTTCTCAGTGGTGCCACAGAGGTTTCCCCCAGCTGATGTGTCCAGGATCTGTGCCATCCTTCAGACTCTGCTCCCCTACCTGGCGCCCTAAACAGCTTCTTAACGCAAATGGCTTTCTGTCTGTAGGGGACTGGGAACCTACATGTGGTCCTTTACGGCAGCTAAGCCCTGGTGCCCAGCGCCCTTGTGAGTATGGCTGCCCCTCGTCTTTCCCTTTCTGCTCCCCTGACTGCGCTGCCATGGCTGCTGGCATCGCTCAGATCTGTTGACATTGCTTTTGCAGTTGTTACAAATGAAGGTCTGTGGAGCTGTGTTCCTATCCCAGGTGGTTTGTGTTTTAAAGGCGAAACCATGGAGCGATCTTTTTGCTTGGCTGTGTCACGGGGGCTGGGGTTGGGGGTTGGCAGCCGGTAAAACATTTGCAAAGAGGGCTCAGTTATTGGGATGTTTTTCCACTTAAATTCTTTTTCCTGCCTGATTTAGTTTGTTTATTTTGGGCTTTGTGAATGAAGCCTTTTTAAATACCAGCTTGTCATGTGCGAGTGGTTTGGGCTACTGTCTGCGTGTCTGTGAGACCCGATGGCAGCGGCAGCTCCAGCTGATCAGCTGGTTTTCCTCTGAGTGTCTAGGAAGTGCTACAGGTGCCCAGCCCATTCTGCCGGTACTGTTCCTCACCCATAGCTTTACTTGTTCTCATGGACGCCTTTGGTCTCCTACGAACTCTGGGAACCCCAGGACCACTGCCCGAGGTGGAGCCCTTACTGAGCCAAGGCCACTCAAAGTTGCATATCCATCTCCCCAGGGATGCTGAGGAGCAAGGTACCTTTATCTAGAACTTACCTCCACTAACCTGGGACTTTGCTGCCCTCCATGACTCATCATGTGGGCCTGGAAGGACTCATCTGGATGACCTTTTCTCCCCTTGCATCCATGGGTCACCCAGCAGAACATGTCTGGCTTTCTGGGAGATGGAGCTCTCCATCCTTCTCCTTCCCTTTTCCCATGCCCCAATGTGATTGTGGGGATTGGTTTGCAGATGCTTTGAGAGGTTTGGGGGGCTGAGGAGAGAAGGTGGTGCCTCGGCTGCTTGGGTAGGTAGGATGACCTTCAGTTTAAGCCCATGTGCACTTGAATATGGGTCTGTATAGATCCCAGGAAGACAGGAGGTTATCTGATGCTGCTGTTAAGCAATCCTTATGCATCAAATAAAAACAGGGGGGGGAAAAAAAGCCCTTGAGAGGATTTGACGTGTGTAACTCGTATTGATGGCAGAGACAAGACCAGAGCTGACAGTGTGACAGGCTGCTGGGCCCTGGGCTAGCAGGGGCTTGGAGTAAGGATACAGACTCTGGAGGAAGTGTTTTGGGAGCCTTTGAATGTGTCTGCACGGGTCACAGGCTGGGCTGTAGGTTGGGTCACATGTGGCTTGCGTGCTGCAGACGGACCTTGCTAGCACCCAGTGCCCACCGGTTGTGTACCTAGGGGCTGCAGCAGTGGCAGCTTGGGGCCGACCCCAGTGGTTGTCCCTTAGATACCTCTGGTGTGGGCGTAGCCACAGAATGGTAACATCTCCAGTGGGTGGTACTTGGTTGGGGTGGGGACGTGGCTGATGATGGGAGGTGTGGATGCTGGGGCCGGATGGTGCAGACAGACTCTGGGTGGAGGGTGAGAGTTTTTCGTTTTTCCTTTCCAGATTTTTTTCCTTTTGTCTTTTTTTTTTTTTTTTTTTTTTGACCTTAGCATTATGGTCTGACTCAGAGTAGGCGACAAGCCACCGCCATGCTTTTGCCCCACTGGTGATTGCCAGCCAGCAATAGGGTTTGGAAATGAGGGGGAAGAAGCAAGACGTATCCTACTTATTTTTGCCTCTTAGGAACAAAACCCAACTCAAACACTTCTCTGGCTTGGTTTATCCTATGTCCAAGGAAGCCCCTCATCAGTGTTGTCTTCATTGCCTGTTGCTCATATCCGCGGGTGCTGCGTGGTGGATTGAGTCTCTCTTCTCCTTTAGGAACCCCCTTGGGCTTGGGGATGTGTTGGCTGTTTGCAGTGGAGCACAGCCTGATGCTTGCAGCATCTCCCTGCAGCCAGGGAAACCAAGGCACAGGGACTGTGACATCCAACCTGCCACGTCCTCCTGAGGTCTTCCACTGCTGCTCATGGCCACAGGAAAAGAAGGGAGAGCAGAAGACGGCAGTGCCAGAGATGGCTTTGGGCAACTGTTTCTGGTTGCCTGGTGAGCGTTGGAGCGTGTGATGGTGCGCTTTGAGTCCATCATGCTCCCTCCTCTCGCCTAGGCTTTATGCACCCAGTTACCGCTGCTGGTAAAAGGGGTGATGTAAGTAGATGAAATTTTGGCTTTATCTTATTTTAGGGGAAGACAGTTTAAGGATGGGGGTCCCAGCAAGCTACAAGTCTCTCCCTACCCATCCTTGGTTCCCCACTGGCCTGGTTGATGTTGAGGCTGAGGGCCAGAGTGCCAGCAGTGTTGGAGGGCACCCTTGGCTGGCGTGTGCTCTCTGCCTGGAGCCAGTGAAGATCTTGGGCTGGGTGGGAGGAGCAGGCGAGGGGTGGGCACCGCGACACTCCAGCCTGAGCCTCTCCCGAAGGTGCCATGCAACTGCAAGAACCGCAGAGGGACCCCAAGGTGTCTCTGCACAGGCTTGGCACCTTTGCAGGCACATTCATCTCCTGCTGACCTGCACTGACAGCTGGTTTTCAGCAGCCTCTCTCCAGCAAGGCCGCCCGCTCAGTGCTGGTTGGCAACCCCCAGCTGCATGTCACATCACATCAGTTGGCGTGTTTGTGGCAACTTTTATATATTAAATATTTTTAGTGACAAAACCCTCCAAAGAAGTTTCGTCTTGCGAGTGACCTCGCCTCCAGTGCTGTGTGGGGGAGCAGGCAGGAGAGCGCGGGACACCCACAAGGTCAGGCTGGGAGCCGAGCTAGGTGGAAGGGATTTTTGGTGGGCAATGTCACTTAATGCCGTAGGGACCTTTGGACCCAGCTCAGGGTCGGCTCCTGCAGCGGAGCAGGTCCGTTTAACCTGTGTCTGCAGGGAAACGCGCTCCTCCTGTGTCGCTAATGGAACATATGGGGATCTGGGGCTCTGCGTCACGTCTCCTGCCACTCGCAGCAGGCACCCCTGCTTTCCCACTTCTCTGGAGGAATTTGGCAGCCCCAGGCCAGAACTCATCTGCTATCAGTTTTTCCCTGGTCCTTGCAGGCAGGCGGGTGAGCAATGACTTAGCGCTGGCCATGTTTTATGTTCAGTGCTGGGCGCTGCCCTGATGGAGCCAGCATGGCCGACTTGTGCCAGGCAAGCCAGCGTGTGCTGGTTGCTGTGTGTGCTGGCTGCTCAGCACATGCTGGCGCCATACCTGCTGCTCTGCTGCCCTGTGTTTGCAAGCACCTTTCCTCTTACAAGCATGTGGCTCCTGTTTTGGCTCTGCTGTTTGGTTGCATGGGGGCAGGTGTAAAACTGCAGCTCTGGCAGCATCACTGCTTTGAGCTGAAAAGAAGTTTTCTGGCCAGCTTTTACCTTTGGTAGTTACAAAGGCTTCTTCCCTGCCTCTGCATTTTGTCTCATGTGTGAAATCACCTGTTTTTTCCCCAACTTCTTGTTGACTCTGTTGCAAGCGTCTGCCCCAGCAGCAGGCAGAGAAGTCCTGGTCCTGGGCACCATGGCCTCCCCAGTTCTAAGTAATCACAGAATGGGAGCAGCCCAGGTTGGAAGGGACCTGGAAAGACTGTCTGGTCCAACCTTTCATGGGAAGGGGAGCCTGCATGTGGTTATCTAGCATCCGATCGCATCTTGAAAGCCTCCAGCGATGGGGACTCCACCACATCCCTGGGGAGGTTGCTCCAGCTGGCAGCTCAGCCCTGGCTCTCTGCTGCTGTGGGTGCTTTCCTGTGACATCCAGCATTTTGTTCCTATTACCATCCCAGCTCCTTTTTCAGGAGCATTTCCAAAGGCAGCTCCTGGAAGGAGAGCAAACTTCAAGCGCCTGCATGCCGAACAGCACAGGCATCCCTGATGGTCCGATGGCCAAAAGCCTGGCCTAGTGCTGCCTGTCAGCCAGTGGTCCTGCTGGGGGGCATTTTCATCCTGGGAGGGAGCAAGAAGCCACCTCGCTCTCCCAGCTGCCACTTTGGAAAGCTGGGGCTCATAGCCTCCTAACAACTTAGCCAGCCTTGTAAAATTGTTGCAGAGATGAAACTGCTCAGACACAAAGATTTGCTCCCTCCTCGCCTTTGCAGCGAGGATTAATGATCACGGAGGAAGCTGGGGATGTTTCATATGGCTGTCCAAGGGAGAGAGAGAACTGGAATAATTTGCCTTGGGCAAGGAGGGAGAGTAAAATACTATGGTGCTTTTCTGACAGATCGCTGTATTGACTCAATCTGTACGTGTGCTTTCCCCAGATGTATTTATAGATAATCCCAGAGGATGCAGTCGGCTCAGAAGGTTTTCTTTGTCAGGTGTTGGAGATAGGTCCAGCTCTCTCAAGCAGCGATACCATCCCAAACCTTGTGGTCTTCCCTCCTTGCCAGCTAGTCAGTTAATTCAAGGATGAGATTGATCTGCCTCTCTGCAATTATTTTAGGAGTGTCCTAATGAGGTTTTTTTTGGGCTGGTTCTTCCCTGTAGCCCTCCGAGCTAGACCTTGCCAGCTGTGCCAGGCTTGAGAAACAGCAAAATGAACCCGATCAAATGCGAAACAGCTTCTTAGAAATACTGCTCTTTTCCAGCAAACATTGTTGGCCCAGTTTCGCTGGCTGTGAAGCTTCTGCTTTGAAACTTGTGGAGCAGGGAGATACTACATTTGAAAGCCGTGGCATTTTTACCTCCAGAAGAGGGACCATTGTGCTATGACTAACTTGCACTTTTTCAATGCTAGTTAGGTATAAAATGGTAGGAAAGGCCCTGCTTCGGGGAGGGCAGGAGAACGAAAACATTTCTCTTTTGCACTGAGTCAAAATACAGATGGATGAATCGCGAGGTTGGGTGGTGGTCAGATCACAAGGATAAAAGAACACAATCGGTTCTTGCTCCTTCCCGTGCCGAGAGCTTACGTGCCATAGGCGAGGCGCTGGCTTTGGGGCTGCATCAGTGGCTGGACCACTGGTGAGGTGGCTGAGCACAGCTGTTTGCTCCGAAGCAGAGGGTCACACTGAAAATCCCTCAGGGTCTCTTCTTTCAACAGGGAGATATATATATATATAAAAAACCCTGTCGTCTCTGCCTGCCTGCAGCAGCCGCTGCCCTTCAGATGCTGTTCGAGTTGATGCCACTGTGCGCTGGAGGTGTCCTGAGCTGCTGGTCCTCGTGACCACGGCAGGCACAGTGATCTGTGGAGCTGCTCACATCTTGGGGAAGCTTTCACGGGCTCAGCGTGTGCTTTTCCTTTGTTGATGCTGTTGCCTGGTGGCTGTTGCTCTGCCCACACCCATAGGGACTCACAGCCTTTGCGGAGTGGGTGCAGGGTACAGAGAGGTGCAGTGGTTTGGTGCAGACCTTCGTACAACCAGTACATCCCGTCCTGCTTTGAGGAGCAAACACCGAGCGCCAAACTTGGGTTGTCCCAACAGGCTGCGGAAAATCATGCTGCCAAATCCTGGCCCTCTTGAACTCCTCTGGATTTGCTAAGACCGGGTTCAGCTTTGTGGTCTCCAGCTGCCTCTGCCATTGCAGGGCTCTGTGAGCTCCTTGAAAAGGAAGGTCAAGCTGTGCTTAATTATTGGCTTGCAGGCTTTTGGAAGTGCCTGGGAGCCCCATCTCCAGGACTCCTTTTGTCCCATTTCTTTTCCAGCATGTGGCAGCTAATTCCAACCTCTCTGCTTCAGCCAAACTGGGGAAAATTGGAGCCTTTAGTAGAATCATTGGCAGTTTGTAACTCCAGCACCCATGCCCAGAGCTGGCAAGGATGATTCTAGGTTAGAACTGCCCCGAGGCAGGTGATGGAGGTCTGCACCCTGGTGGGGATGTCTGGGCTTCCTGCGCTGCTTCCCCTGCTCCATCCTGGGCAAGTGGTAAGCCTCTTTGCCTTCATGGCCAGCAAGCTGGGTGGGTAGGCATCTGGTACCTCTTTGCCCGATCACATAGGAGCGGGAAAAAGCACTGGTTCCCCTGCTGTCAGACCACAGCAGGCAGAGGAGGCAGCGGCTCCCTGGGGACTGGCTCAGGGATGAGTCAGTGCTTGTCTTCCGTCACCCTTGAGCTGACTTCTCTCAGGATCTCTTCTGCGGTGTCAGGTATTGATAAGAGACCAAAGGTACCTGTTACCCTCAAGAGTGGATCAGCACCTGCTAGACTAGTGCCTCCGGATGTGCCGAGGCAGCATCCTGTTTCTTTGCCCCCAACCCACCTGACGTTTGCCTTTCCTGGGCTCCTCAATGCTCCGGTGAGCCTGAGGAGGTGGAAGCTCACGCCTGGATTGAGCAGATGCATTTCTGCTGGGTGTGTTGGAGATATGTTCTCCCTTAGGTAGGGTGCCTCTACCCTGCCAGGGCTGGTAGGAGGGCTGGGGCTATAGTGCAAAAAAGGATGTACCTCCAGCACGGAGGAGAGGAATGAACTTGCCTAAGAGTTTGAGTCCCCATCCCTGAATTTAAAAATTTAAAAGATGGATAGACAAGGTGCTTAGGGACAGGGTTTAGCAGTGTAATGGCAGTATTAGGTTAACAGTTGGACTTGATGATCTTAAAGGTCTTTTCCAACCTAAACGTTTCTATGATTCTAAGAGGGGAGATGATGATGGAGAGTTACCTCCTCTTCTGGGTGGCAGAGAGAAGCTGGAAAGAGGTTTCTGTGCTGACTTGGAGCAGAGCCTATGTACAGGTTTTGGCACAGGATCAGTTTCCTGTGGCCGCCATGTCCACTTTCTCCAAAGCTCACCTCCTAAGGCGGTTCAAAATATGGGTATCCCAGCCTGTGTGCAGAGGGGGAGCTGAGGAAGGCTTTTGGAGGCTTTCAGGGTTGTAAGCGCAGCCCAGCTGCAGCAGAGAGCCTGAGCTCTACCCCAGCTTGCACCAAGACAGCGTCCGAGGGGTGCCGGCTGCCAGCCTCTCCAGGGGTGCCAGGTGCTGAGCCAGCATACGGAGGGGAGGGACTTACAGCCAGCCTCCTCTGGTGCTGAGACGGCAAAACAGAGACACAGGGACCACAAAATGGAGTCACTGGCGGGGCTTGGGGTATGCTTATCTTCCAGGCCACTGACATCTGGATTTTGCACGTCTACATTTTGCCTGGCTGCGTTTGTCCTAAAGCTCAATGAGGCTCTGCCAGTCTGAGGCTGAGCTCCAAATTAAATGACACTGAATGGTGTGGCTTTACATTTCAAAGGGTCTGAGGGAGCAGAAGGATGCCTGGGAGTTTCTGGCGCTATGGAGTAATTGGGGTGATTTTTATTTTTTTTTTTGGCTGCTTGTACGATGACCGCTGGGTGCTCGCTCCACAGACGGATGGCTTTACCTGTTCATCTTCTGTTAATGTGAGAAATTATAACAACCCCGCAGGGCTGAAGGGGGGTGACGGAGCCGAGTGCAGCAGGGAGAGCAGGTTAGTAACCACTCTGCGTCCCTGACTCTGACTGCTTATCGCAGTGATAACTTGTGGATGGGCATGTGTTCAAATTGCAGGACCCCTGGAAACTTCTGCTTCTGTCCCCCACCTTCCACACACCACTGACCAGAAGATCTCCTGGTATTTTTAAAGCTGTCACAGTGTCTATTTCCCTTATCTTCTCAACTCTGCAGGGTGGATCCTAAGGCAGAAGTGCTGCTTGAAAGTCAAGGACAGACCTTTAAATCAGCTGGGAGAGTGGTTGGTCTGGGAGTCCCTGTTACAGCGCAGCGCTGGAGGTGGTTGCCTTTCACATGAAACCCGAAGGGGTATCCTGGCCCTGTGGGGATGAAGAGGATGCGCTGTGACTGTTCACAGAGCAGACCTGTCCACAGCTGCCTGTCAGCTTCATGCATTTGCTGACAGGCTGTATTCCTGCTCCGTGGGGTTGTAAGGCACCCCAGGAAGGCTGGAGGGAGGGAAACCGTGGCCTTGTTCCCGCTGTGGACACCAGCATTTTCTCCCTGCCGCTGGATGGCCAGTTACTCTCAGCTGCTCCTCTGGGTTTCATTTCTGCCGGGAGCTGATGGCAGCTCCTTGACATGCAGAAAGGTAGATATCTATCATCTGCTGTGGCCAGCTGCTCTTCTTTTCACGTGGTGCGGATTCACAGCTTGGGGTAACGTCTGCCCAGCGGTACAGTAACCAGACCATGAGTTGGCAAAAGCTTATCAAGAGGTCGGTGTTGGAGAAAGACTTGCTCCAGCACTTTTGTGCCGAGAGGTTCGGGAGACGAGCAAAGCAGAAGCAGCTGCTATGGCTGCAGGAGCTGCCTGATGCTGTGGGCTCACAGTGGAGGAGTGCAGTCATCGGCTGCTCTCTGTTCTTGCGTCCCCCCTCCTCTTCTCTTGCATGCGTCTCTAGGTGCCGTGTTCACTTGTCCCTTCCTTGCTCAGTTCCTGCCTCCCCAAGAAGCCCTTGCCTGTTTGTCTCACCAGTTCCCCTGCAAAGCTGTGTCTCCCGGTGGGAGCTACTATGGGACCCATAGCATCAGCTTAGCTCTGGCTTTATGCTGTGCCATGGGGCACAGGACCAGCATCCAAGCCCTCCTCTCTTGCTAGCTTAGACCCAGCAGCCTTCCTGGGACAGGGCTGCAACGGCGCAGGGCAGAGTCTGCTCCCTGCCCATGACAAGCTGTGGCTGTCTGGGGAAGGGTGGATGGGGACAGAGGTGCAGAGATGCTTCCCCAAAGTCATCCCCTTCCTCCAGGTACCCAGAGCTTGAGGCATGGCGCTGCAGTCCTGGGAAGAGGAGGGGTGTCCTCCAAGTCTCAGGGGCCACTGATGAGGATCCAGGGCAGCTCTGGTGGCTGCGGCATTGGCTGATGTGCTGCTGTTGATGATGTTACACAGGGCTGCCCATGGTTTGGGGTACCTGGGAGAGCGGAGCAGTGGTGGAGATGGGGACCTGGCTTCCCAGCAGGGAAAGACCTGGAAGGCTGAGTGGCACAGCGCTTTCCCGGTTCATGCAGCACCTCTGGGAGCATACAAGACCTAGAAAGCCTCAGGCTTGTGTAAGGGCAGAGTCAGGCTGGGCTCTATCCTTGCCTAACTCGCTTTCATTTCATATCCTGATTGATCTGCACAGTCAAACTCAGAATCTTGTGCTGGCAGAGGAGCACTTGCCAGACTGCAAAGGTCGCTGAAAGCAGCTGCTCTGTCCCCTCCCCTTGGAACCTGGTTTGGGGTGCTCGGCTTGTGTCCCCATCGGCACCGCCAGCCATTGCCTCCCTGGACACCCCGGCACACTGCGGTGGTGTGCTCTGCAGGCGCTGCTCTCTCCAGAGCAAGGTAATGAGCCCCCTGGGACCCTGCGCCGGGCTCCCTGTTGGGCCAAAGAGGAGGAGGTGAGGGCTGCAGAGGAAAGGCAGGCACCCGGCCTCACCTCGCCTCCCCACGCCCGCTCTGGGCAGGGCGGCTGGAGAGGTCAGCCAGCACGTGCAGCTGCCAAAATAGCATATCCTGACTTGAGGGCGTCTGGAGCTGTCCTGATGTTCCTGATGAATTTGCCTGGTACCACTTGTTCGCCTCCCTTACCCCCTCCTTGCCTCTGCCTGCGTTTCCACCTCTTCCTGCGTCGCAGGCAGCCTGCAATCTTTTTGCCTTTTGCTTTCTGCCCGCCAGCGCTGTTTGTTTGCACTGGGGATTTCCTCAGGCAAATCGTTACCGCCAGCGGCGTGTAGTGGCTGGAGGCTCTGGGGGCTTCGTTAGCCGAGCTCACTGGCAGGAGTCATCATCACGCTGTGGCTCACCAGAGCTGCTGGCTCTTTGCCCTTTGCCCTTTGCCTCGCAGGACTGCCAGCTTGTTGGGGGAGAGGTGCAAGCTCTTGGACGTGGGGGCTTGAAGATGGCTTTCCTGGAAGCCTGTGGGGAAATGTCTCTTGTTCATTTATAAAAATTCAGCAAGGCGCTTGTCCTGGGCTCTGGCTTGCTTTTAAAATGCGGGGATGTCTGTCCCCAAGGCAAGGGAAGGAAAAGCAGGAGGAGCAGTGAACCATGGGGGAGCAGTGGCCTGTGGGTGAGTGTCCTGCAGCGGAGAGCCTGGGAGGGATTCCTGCCACCCGAGGCGAGCTTGGGACTCCCTGAGCAGGAGGTCAGTCTTTCTCTACTCCTATCTGTGCTTAGCTGATAGCTTGGAAAATCCTTCTGTCCTGGAAACTTGCTTTCTGTCGTCAGATTTGCTGACGTGTGTGCAGGTGACATGCTGATGGACATCATGATCATCTTAACCATTCCTTCTCAGCAAACCAGGCTGAAACCCACTTGATCTTCTTCTTTGGTGGCCTTCATTGCCTTCTACATGAGGCCGATAAGCCTGACATTAAGTCCCCATCTGTTGGAAGGGAAGGACTATTTTGTCTGGGAATCAGACAGTTGCATCCCAGCTTTGCTCCAGGCTGCCGCTGGCTTTATATGCGCAAGTTCAGCAAGGTTAGGTTCTTCAGCTTCCCTTTTCAGCTTTCTCAGCTGTGAAGGGATGGTGTGAGGCTGAGCTTAGCTCATTGTGAAATATATTCCATGAAGCCTGGGAGCCGGGGGCATTGCAGAAAGACAAGGTTGTTCAAAGAGGTAGGAAGGGATGAGGGGTATTTGCTCCACTGCACCATTTTCTTCCAGGGGGTACTAACGTGACACATATGCTGAGTTTGTCCTGGTGACAAACAAGCTGTGGAAGAGCAGCTGGAGTTGCCCGCGATCCCGGGAGGATGGCTTGTGGAGCCGAAGAACAAGAGAAAAGGGCTGAGATTTGCCAGGGGCAATCTGGACCTTGGCTCAGGAGGCCAAGAGCTCCCACATGCTGTGGGCACCAGACAGTCCTGCTCCATCTCTGTTGCTTTGGTTTTGCCACACAAGGGTTTCATCACAGGCCCAGTTACGGGTGAGGATGCATGTGAGAAGGTTGGGCCTCCACTGGGCCTCCCTGTTGCAGAAGGGCAAGTACTGAAGTGAGTGGTGGCCTAGGAGATAAAGCCATCAGGGTGGGTTGGGAATGTCCACCTGGATGAGGAGCCCTCCAGACTCTCAGCTGTGAGTTAGCCATGGAAGAAGATCTCTTGCCACAAGAAACAACCTGTTGTTGGGCGTCTTGGGGCGGGGAGGGTGTTGTACTCTAGGCTAGGGCTTACTCTCCCTGTGAGCAGTCTAATGAAGACCTGTGTTTCAAAGAGGCTCCTTTCACCTGCATGATGCGTGGCATAGGGTGGGAGGCTGCAGTGCGATGGGCTGCCTGGCCAAGGCGGGACGGGCAGGAGAACATCTTGGGTGATGATTCCTTTCCTGAAAGGCCTTGCCTTGACAAGAGGCAGAGAAATTGCCACAGCTGCTGCTCCTGGCAGCCTCGTCGAGGCAACAGAGCAGGCAAAGCAATTTAGCATCGCTCCAGTCATCCGTGATGGCAGAGATCATTGCATCAACCTCTTCAGCTTTGCGATTAATGCTGAAAAAGCATCCTCTGAGGGCTGGAAGGAGAGAGCTGGTCCCCAGAGACCCGCACTCTGGAGCAGAGGCAGCCCTCTCCAGCTGTGACCCTCCTCTCCCACAGTCTCATCCTCTTCCTTTTGAGCATGGCTGTTGACCCACACGCTCCTGTAGCGATGGAGTTCCTAGGGACGAGGACAGGAATCCAGGACTGATTTCTCAGGGGAGGAGAGATTATGTGGATTTATGCAGATTTCTTGTCTTAGAATGAAAATCCAGTGTTTGAGCTTTCCAAGTGGTTAAAACCAAAGTCCCCTTCAGAGAGCTTGTGTGTGGTAGTGGTGGGGAAGGAGGAGGAGAGAAAGGGATGCGGTTGGGGTCGGGTAGGAGGAAGGGTGTGAGAACAGATAGTGGAGCTCCAGGAAGCTGGTGAGAACCATCTCCTCAGCTGGCTTCACTTACCCATGGTGGGCACAGGAGCAAGGCAGAACTTGGGGACATGAAAAACACTGAATTTTTAGGAAAATCAGGGGGTTTTTAATGCAAAAGTTTGCTTCACTTCTGAAACTCTGCTCCAGGACTAATTACTACCAAATAACTGTGACACCGGAGGGGACCCAAGCCCCATGAATTGTGTGTCTTTGCACCATCTGCTCCTTATTCTGCAGGTGACGTTCCCGTAGTTGGGGGCAGTAAAACATGTCCCTGGAAGCACTCGGACAGTACCTGAGCGTGTCTGGGCTGGCAGCCTTGTCCAGGGCTTGTCCTTCCCTCACGCCAGGGGCTCTGGCTGCCCATGGCTACTTTCTGAAAGGTTTTATCTTGCTGGGACTTGCTGCCTGGCTCATCTCTTGAAGGTGGGGGATGCTTCTGGATGTGCTGCAGGATTTTTCTTGCAGCTCAAGTGGGTGCTGGAAGGGGAGGAGGTCCGGAGCACGTCTGTGCCTGCAGCAAGGCAGGACTGGAGCTTCCTCCCTTTTGCTGGAGAAAAGAACGGGAAGAAATGTCCATCTCCATCCTAGGGAGGAGAGAAGATTTGATGACTCTCGCAGCAGCTTCCAGCAAGACCTGGGAGCCTGTGCCTGGTCCCCATCAGCTCTCTTGGGGCGTGGGGACCTCCTGTACCCACCAACCCACCTGGGCTTGTTCCTTCGCCTCTCGGTTTGGCTGTGCCCAACAGTTGCTGCCGGGGCGGGAGCAGCTGGGTGATTCGGCCCCGGAAAGCGCAGGCAGGCGGGCAAGGTGTAAATTGCATGGCGGACTGCCTTTGCCAAGGTGAAAATGAAAAACTCTCCCAGCTATCGAGCCTGGCGTTTCACGGCTCCCATGGTCCAAATGCGCTCCCTCTCACTGCTGTGGAGAGGATTTTGGGGGCTGATTTTCACCTGCCTGTCCCACTGCCATGTTGGCAGGGGGGGTGTCCTGGCTGCGGGAAGCAGGGGAAACGGGAAGCGCTAATTGCCAGGCGCTGTATTTTGCTACCTGGAGGATTTGCTATCCTTTGGCGAGACTTTGTTTTCCGCTGTTGTAGTGCTGGTAGTGCCACTCATTTTTCCTGCTGGCTGACGGAAACGGCCTTTTCTTGATTGCAATAATATCACCTTCTGTTTCTGGAACACCTCGCAGCCCGGAGGATTTGAAAGTAAAGTGCACGTGCGTGAGAGCAGTCTCACCACCTCTGAAATGTGAGTTTCTCCAGGCTGGGAAGCAGCAGCTGTTTCGCAGCCCTCGGCAGCCTGGTGTTCACGGCTGTGCTGGAGCTGGCTCGGAGCGCCGGCCGTTCCGGGAGGCAGGGCCTGCCGACTCCACGTGCACCCTGCTTAAGCTGCAAGCTGAGATGTTGGGGTTTCCTTGACGCTTCAGGTACTACTGGTGCAAAGCAGGTCCACCTGCCTCTCCCTCCAGCAGCCTGTCCTCCCTCCTGCCCAAACCATCTCTTGGGCTGATGGTTCCTCCCCAGCCCCTGCCTGACTCCTGCCCCTTGTCGGGCAGCCCTGGGCACCCAGGCTTCATCCCTGTCTCCGGTGGTCAGGCTGTGGCTCAGCAGGGAGGACCAGAATCACAGAAGGGTTTGGGTTGGAAGGGACCTTCAAAGATCATCCAGTCCAACCCCTCTGCTGTGGGAAGGGACATCTTTCACTAGATGAGGTTGCTCAAAGCCCCGTCCAACCTGACCTGGAATGCTTCCAGTGATGGGGCATCCACAGCTTCTCTGGGCAACCTGGCCCAGTGTCTCACCACCCTCATCACAAGCCATTTCTTCCTTATGTTCAATCTAAACCTGCCCTCTTTTGGTTTAAAACTATCACCCCTTGTCCTGTCACTATAGGCCCTGGTAAAAAGTCTGTCCCCATCTTACAAGCCCCCTTTGTATACTGAGAGTCTGCAATAAGGTCTCCCTGGAGCCTTCTCTTCTCCAGGCTGAACAACCCCAACTCTCTCAGCCTTTCTCCATAGCAAAGGTGTTACAGCCCTTGGACTGTTTCCATGGCCACCTCTGGACCCGTTCTGACAGGTACAACTGCCTCATGCAGGGGACCCCAAAACTGGAGGCAGTGCTCCGGGGGGGGGTGTCACGAGAGCGGAGCAGAGAAGGAGCATCCCCTCCCTCAACCTCCTGGCCACGCTGCTTGTAGTGCAGCCCAGGAGATGCTTGGCTTTCTGGGCTGCAAGTGCATATTGAGACCAAGTTTGAAACCTGGGGAGGAAAGGGTGCCTTTAGTTTTTTGCTTTCATCAGCTTAGACTTGGGACCGAAGCTGTGTTTAACCTCAAGCTGCTGTCTGGGCAAGGAGGAATGGAAAAAGGGACATCCCCAGTCTAGGTCTGGGACTGTGGGATGGCCCAGCAAGGAGTCCGTCCCCTGGCTGAACTGGGAGAGCGACAAAGGGTGCTGGTTGCTGTGCAAACTGAATTGCAAGGCCTCTCTGCACTACCTAGCACCCATGGTCTAAGATAAACGGGGATGACACACCGAGCGTGGAGCATGTGAGGAAGCGAGGAGGATGTGGCACACAGCGCGCTCTCTCCGGTCCTAGCTGGTGGCTCAGTTTCAGCTCTAATTTTAGCAAGTGATTTTAGGGCCCTTTGGCTCCACATGGTTTTGTTGTTTCTTGAAAATCCCTGGGACCAAAGTGTCCGACCCCTTCACCAGGAGGAGGAGAGGATGGATGCCTCTGGTTGGAATCAAGACGTGGGGGAGTCGTGTTGCCTGAACAGGCAGGAGGTGCTGGCGTGAGGGGCTGCCGGGTCCCCTGGGCGTCCCCCCGCACTCTGCTGGGTGCCAAATTACTTGCCAGCACTAACCAGGGCGGCCCAAGTGCTGGCAGCACGGGCAAGGGGAGGCTTGTGGCAGTGCAGGTGTGATGATGCTCTGGCTGGCTGTCCGGGGGATGCTGGTGAGTCCCCCCAGTGATGGGCACAAGCCCCCCAATGTGTTCGCACCCACCATCTCTTCCTCCCCCAGGTGCAGAGGTGTAATAAATAGAGGGTGGGGAGCCCTGGTGCAGCAGGGGGCTGGAGGGGTGTCCCTTAGCATTCCCCCCATGGTCCCCCCAGGCCAGGAGCCAGACACCCACTCTGCATCACTGGCATTCAGCAAGTTGTTCCTGAGGCTGACGGTCCCGTTTGGTAGCAGGGCGGACCTGGCTGTAAGTCGGCAGTGGGCTGACCCCACTCTCCAGCTGCTTCTGGAAAACCCCCTCACATGGCTGGTGTCACTCTGGAGTCGCAGCCAGATGCAGATGGAGCCAGCCCCATGTGCCTGCCACCCTTTTGCTTCATTGCAATGGTGGCAGCGCGTCCCACCGCCATAAGAGCATGAATAGCCTCTCCCCTACTGTTCTTACAGCCATTGGCCCTGAAATGGTAACTCAGTGGGCTGGCGTGGCTTAACCATCACCCTGTGAGCCATGCCAGGAGGTGACGAGTCGGGGGGGCTGTGGGGCCAGAGGGCTTCTGGCCAGAAGCGGGGCAAGGACAGCAGCTGCCTCCCCACCACCTTCCTGGTGGCCCTAGAAGTGTTTTGGGGTAAACAGTGGGTTCAGCTGGAGCCCAAGCACCAGCATGTCTGGGCATGGCAAGGATCCCAAGAGCATCTGCAAGGCTCATTTGCTGATCTCCTAACAAGCTGAATTCTTCCAGCAGTGGGAGATGAAGCAGATCCAGTTGGTGGCATTTAAATTCCTGAGCAGGCGAGCCTGATGGAGTGGCAAAGCCAGTCCCTGCAGTGCCCCAGCTTGCCTTCTGCATCCCAGCAGGTACCAAGGGGCAGGGCACGGCGTGAGCACCCTGCCACTTCCTTCCATTTTGGCATGATTCTGCTGGGATTTTAATGACTGCAGGTCATGTGTCGGCCACCTTATCGTGTGTCCTATAGCCCTGGGACTGCTCTCCTGCCCGCCCAGGGAAGTGGGGGTATCTTCCAGCCAGGAGGCCGTGCCTAAGCCATTCCGTGGGCAGATGATGGGGTCTATTCCTTAATGGACAAGTCAGGAGAGAAAAATTTTTACTGTTGGGGAGGTGCCACCTCCTGCTGCTGGGGAAGGTCTCCTGAAATCCTGATTTGGTGCATAATCCTTGTTGTCCTTTCTGATGCACAAGGCCAGGGGTTGCTCCATTCCTCGAGGGAGGAGGCCAACATGGAGAAAGTCCTACAGGGAGTTGGGGGCGGTGGGGGATTTGGAAACAACCCAGTAAAGACTGGGCAGGGTGTTATTTCCTCTGGGAAAGAGGAGTGCAAGAGTCTTCCCCTACATAAAGCCTTGACCCAAGAGGGTGGTGAGCAGTACCCCACCATGGCCCTCAGATGGGCCAAGAAGGAGTTGGCTTCGTGAGAAGCAGTGGGTTTGGTGTAGCAGGAGTACGCCAGAGCTGGTGTGCGTGTCAGGACTGAACTGGTGGGCTCTGGATGCATTGTCCTTTGCTGTGTATGTGTAGTTTGACTGTATGGATTATATGTAATAAACCCCATGCTTCGAGTGCCTGGCAGAGGGTACTGCATATAAATAAGCCTTGCGCGCTGCGCTGCTGCTTCCATCTTTGCTGGCTGTAGGAAGGGCGAGCTCCCAGTGGAGGCTGAGAAGGGAGGTGGCACGGCATGACCTTGCAAAGGGATGAGTCCCCTTCCCTGCCCTACTTACTGGATCCTGCTGTCCTAGCCAGAAGCCTGGCCCCGACGCCATCCGCGTCCCACTGTTCACCTCTCGCTGAGCTCCTCTGCCCATGTGAGACTGCATTTGATTTGACTGGAGGGCTCTGCCTTGCAAACTCCACATCCACCTTGCTGCTCCATCTGTTAGCAGCACACTTAGTGAGGGGCTTCCTTCTCAGCTGCAGAGTGTGTTATTGCCTGTTGAGCATCTCTGTTGTTTTGCCACGTTGTTGAGCCTTCACTAATTCACTCTCTGCTTAAACCTTTGCCTTTGGACTCTGCTCTCCAATCTCTCTGGGTTGTTTCCCTTGCAGCAGCCTTGCAGCCTTCCTCTCTGCTGGGATAATCCTAAGCCCACTCTGTCCTATGCTGACACCTGCCTCTTGGTTGCACGTTGCTGCACCTCTGCCTGTGCTTGCCTGGCTTCTGCCTGCCTCCCGATCTGCTTTGGGATGATCACAAGGGCGATCTCCCTTGCATCCTCTTTGGATGATCCCCATATCCATTTCTTTTTATGAGCCGCTTATCCATTTCTGTTGTCCCAGCTCCACACCTCATTGCCTCTGCCCTTTCCTCAAGTCTTTATGGAGCCTCATCCCTTTGGTCCCAGCCCAGATGGGACAGCATTCCCAGTTGCCACCTCCCTGCTCCTTCTTGGGGTCCTCTCCTGAGCCTGTCTGCCAGTGCTGAGCTCTGCAGCAGCCCTGCCAGGAGCTGGGTTGCTCCATGAAGAAGCGCAGAAGCAGAAGCCAGCTTGCTAGCCTGGCTCACAACTTGATTTGTAGAGGCAAAAATTAGGACCACCAGGCTCTGGTTTTCCTCCATTTCCTTTTAGGGAAAACCATGGATGAATTGGGAAGAAGTCAAGTATTAAGCATCCTTGTAGCTGTCCATAATGAGGCAGGTGCTGGTATTGACGTTGAGTGTCTGGCCACCTCAGCATCGTCCCACCAATGTGGTCCCTCGCCATGGGCTTTGGCTGTGAGGCACCTGGGCTCCTCTAGCTTCAGGGAGACAAAGCTACTTCCCATCCTGGCAGGGTGGAGCATCCTCATCTCTCTTACAGGATAATCCTTGTGTGTGAAGCAGCATTTGGCTCAAGAGCCAGTCTGGGACCCTGCTTTTCACAGATGTGCATTTTTATTCCTTAAAAAGGCAATGATTCCCACGTTTCGGGGGGGGGGGACACACACATTGTTTGTGCTTTGGGGGAGTCGCTACTACGGCTGTGTAATTGGAACGGAGTTGTAGCAGCCTAGATAAATTGTAGGGAGAGGGGGTATGTCCTGGATCTGCTCTTTAGGAATCCCAGGGTGGGCTTTGGGAAGTCAGCTTGGGATGTCTTGGAGGCCAGATTGGAGCCCTGAGGTTTTATACTGGTTAGAGACCTCATATGAATTTAGTGAAGGTCTCTTTGCTCTAAGATCCTTCAAGTTGTCCCTGTCTGCATTAAGTGGTGCAAGGCCAGCTGGATGCATCCAAAAAACCTGTGAATCTTGGAGATACCCATCTCTGGTATGTGTTGCAGTAACCTAAAATAAGGAACTGAGCTGAAGATTGGCTGATGGGCTTGTGGTTGGTAGAGCAAGGGGCAGAGCATCAGGGAGGGTTCTTGTCTGCACTGTTGCTGAAAAAGCAGGAGTGATATGAGCCGCCCCTGCTCTGCTGCTAAAAACAGCCCAGCTTGTTTTTATTTAATACAGTTTTGATCTGCGTGTGTTAGTGTTTCACCTACCTGCGAGTGGGAACTCCGGGCTCCAAGCGCCTTGGAAGCCCGCCCATGTCCCTGCCAGGGTAGACGTGGCAGGGAGGAGGATAAGGATAGTTGAGGTAGGGAGGAGGAAGAGGATAATCGGGGTGGTTGCAGGGTTAAACAAAAGCTGCCAGTGATTTGAAAAGGGGAAAGAAAGAAAAAGAAAACCCGCTGAAGAGACGCTCTCCCTTCTCACACAGCTTGTAATCAGCCACCCCCTCTGCCAGCAAGCAGCTGGCGGGCGGGCGGGCAAGGAGGGGGTGGCAAGAAGGGTCCAGCTGCTCCTCGGCCTGGCCCCGGCACCCCAAGAGTCCCCGCAGCCCTGGCTCGGGGTGGGCCAGGACATGGCCCAGCAGGGGCTGTGCCCCCGTCAGGGGTCCCTGGCAGGCTGGGGGAGCTGAGGTCTTGAAGTGTGCTGCGAGGGGAGGTGGGGAGAGGAAGAGGAGGAGGGGGAGTTGCCTGAAATGCCAGGGATTCATCTCCCACTCCCCCTTGCCCTCACCATTCTGAAAGGAGCTGCTTGAGCTGTCGGCTCTGGATTATATTAATTAGCAGAGAAGTGCTTCGCCTGCTTGCGGGGCCATGCTGCCAGGAGGAACCGGAGACTTGGCAGGTCCGTGCGAAGCAGCTGCCGGGCTCCCTGAACCCCCTCATTCCAGCCCAAAATGAGCACACCAAAAGCAAGGCTGAGCCGGGGAAGCTGAGGCTCCCTGGGGCTTTGGCATCTCCTTCTTGAGTCCGGCCAGCTGCTCACCCCCAGGGCCAAAGCCAGTGGCCCTGGCACACAGGTGGGCTGTTGTGACAGGGAAAGCAGCACTACGGTTTCAGGATGGGACCCACTGCTCCTCGCTGGGCCCCCATGTCTGTGGGCAAGGCAGATCGGTCTGCGACACTGCCAGGCTGGCAGGTCCCCTTGGTGGGGGGCTGCCAGGGCAGGGGGCGAGGGCACGTCCCTGACCTGCAGTCACCTGCTGTCTTTCAGGAGAGGAAGCTGTGTGCCCACCCCCGGATCGAGATCTACAAGGAGGACCGCATCTACTTCGTGTGTCCCCTTGCCCGCCAAGGGGACTTCTACGTGCCTGAAATGAAAGAACTGGAGAGGAAGAGCAGGGCTGCTGCAGCTGAGGCCGAGGATGCCCAGACGGACATCACAGGTATCCATAGCTTGCGCACGGGCTCTTGTCTTCAATCGGCATCAGCCCTCCCAAAGACGGGAGGTCCTGGTGTCCCTGATGCTGCCGCCTGAGCAGGCAGAGAGGGCCCAATCTGCGCCCAACCACTGAATCTCAGCACACCTCTTCCCCTCACCCCAGGCTGACAGTCTCATCCACCAGGCATCACGCCGCACCACGGGGAGCACCCAGGCACCCCTGCAGTGTTGGGGCGAGGGCCAAGCTGAGCTGCTGGCCCACTGTTGTCAGAGCAGAGCTGGATCTTGCAGCTTTTGGTTGCAGCTGGGCTTGTTTTTCTCCTTGTCATATACATCTTCCTTGATCTCATCTTCATCTGTTACATATTGGGATTGCAAAGAGTTTAAATACCAGGTTGCTGTAGCTGGTGGTGGAGTTGCCCGATAGCATCTGCTCAGTGAGATCTGTTGGAGCCTGGATATATTCATACAGGAAGGGACCACAATGGCTGTAGGCGCAGAACAGCAGTGCTATAGTAACCCGAAATGCTAGTTGCCGTCGCCGGCCCACATACTCACATGTCTGTGAGATGTGGGAGCCGGCTAGCCAAGTATTCCCGGGTGCTGGACGGCGCGGCCAAGCTGGCCACTGGTGGGGGAAGGTGCCTCCTCCTGCCCCACGGGTTGCCCGCACTTGCATAATGGGCATGAAAAAAACATGACGGTTCTCCTCAGCTCCCGGGGAGTTTGGTCGTTTTATTTAACACATCTTCAGGTTTGGATTGCTTTAATTCTTAATCGCATGCAGCATAAAAGTGAGCCTGGAAATTGCTTTCTGGGGAGCTCTGTCCATTTAGTGCTGCAATGAAGAGTCTAACTGGAGTGGTTTCCCAGTGCTTCAGGGTCTTGTGTTTTCACAGCACTCACTCAGCTCTTCACCTTTTTGTCTGCCTTGTGTCAGGGTGGCTGCTTTGGGCACCAGCCCGGGTTGGCCGAAGGTGCCTCACAGCCTGCTCCCTCTGGCACCTTCCCACGGTTGCCCTCTGGTTTTGGAGAGGGACGGCAGGACACACGTGAGAAAAAGTTGCTTCAGGTCAGTGGCTCCGGCAGCTGTGTGTGCTCCTTTCTGCACCGCTCAGGGGGTGCACGGCCCCGTGGCATGACCGGGGGATGCTCAGTTCAGCTGCTGTCCTGCACCCCAGCTGTCTTGATGCTTTCCCTTGCACGCCGCTGCTGCCACACCTGCGGTCGGAGAGTCCCCTGCCCTGCTGGAAGAAAGGCTGGGAAGTTTTTCCCAATTTTAGATGGCAAACAATGTTGGACTTTCTCATGTGGGAGACCCCTTCCCCAGGCCGGGCTCCCTGGCAACAGCTCTTGGCAGCTCCTCCACCACCCCTCCCCTTCCAGTCACACAGATGAGCTTTTGTAGGTGCGATCTGATGCGGTGTCATCTGCTGAGTCTGCACAAAAGCAGCCTAAAATAATAATAGCTGTGAGAGGCTGGCCCTGCCTCTAAGACTAAAGCATTGAGCTTGGATGTCAGCACTGTTATCACCATCACTGCTGGGCATGGCAGCAGAACCAGGTCTGCCAGGCATCACATCCTTGGTCCGGCCGTTGGACAGGGCCGAGGACATGGCAAGCCTTCAGGTTGTTTGTGCTGCTCCTGCCTGAGGATCTTGGAGGTGCCCATGATCTCCGGCATCCCCATAATGTTGTGGTGCCCCAGGCTGGCACAGCTGCTGTCACTGGGGAGGGTGGCACCCTGTGGGGAGGTCCTGGACTTGTGCAAAGGGAGCCAGAGCCCAGCTAGCATCCTTATCCCACTGCCACTGGCCTGCTGATGCCAGGGACTTGGTGCTGCCCAGCTGCAGTGGTTGAGCGGCCTTCAGGCTGCCCCTGCTTCAGCAGCAGGGTCAAAGTGGGGAGGCGAGGTGGGAGGCAGCAGACAGTTTCTTCAGGCTCCACATCTCAACGCCAAAGTCCTGCTTGGGTTTTTTGAGCTTTGGTGTGAGAGGACACCCTGCTGGAAGGGGCAGCCAGCAGATCTCCTCTCTGCCCAGCCGCTCACTGGAGATGCCTTGAAGATGACACCTTGAAAGAGACACCTTGAAGACAGTGCCTTGAAGATGATGCCTTACGGATCAAGTATTTTCTGTGCTGGGATCTGTGCAACCACCTCTGAGTTGGAGTAAGAGAAAGCCACAATCTCTTCTCCCATCCTTTTTTACTCCCTTCTTCCTTGGAGAGCCACTCAAGGGAGATGCCTTCAACAGGAGTGATGGCCATAAGATCTTCATCTGACAGCTTTTGAGCTTTCCTTTGCTGGCTGGAGAGTGGGCACAGCAATGTCCCCGTCTGCTTTTCAGTGTGGTCCCCCCTCAACCCCGATTGCATGGATTTGGGTTATTTCTTGATCCACCTCAACTCTGCCAGTGTTTCAAGTGATCCTGTCCTGATGGATGCTCAGGCAGTGCTGGGGTGCTGCTGGGAGGGTGGGAGAGGGTGGTGGTCCCTGCCAGTGGCACTCGGCTCCTCTGGTCATGCCTGAGCAGTGAAATCCAGACACAGGGCCCTGACTCCCTGCTGCCTTGCAGGGTGAGTGGTGGGACTGGCGAGGTGCTGAGCCCCTTTTCCTCTCCCTGAGGAAGCTGAGCATGGGAGCCTTGGGCTCTCACTCCTGATGTGGCAGCAGAGGAAGCCCACTCTTCCCTCCCTCTCACAAAATACTGAAATAACAGCAATGAGCATGTGTTTTCAGAGTGAGCATCATATTTAGTAATTCTCTGTGCAGACACAGCACCTTTTGATCAGGGCTCACGAAACCCCCCACCAGCAGCCGTATTACACTTTCCTTGAATTAAAGACTTCAGGAGGTCCCAGCGGAAGGCGCTGCCATTTCTCCTTGCCTGTTGGTCTGGCTGGCGCCAGGCAGAACCAAGAAACTTGGATGTGCAAGAAAAGCTTGGGTTTGTTTTCCTGAGCCTCCTGACCTTGGAGCCGCATCTCTCCATTTAGGCTGCCGTCTGCCGTCCTCCTTGCTCCTGAGCTCACCCAGGAGGTGCTGGGTTCCTGCGGCTCCAAGCGAAGCCAATGGCCATAGAAGCTGCGGGACACGGCCCAGGGTCTCTGCTTTCTGCACTCTGTGCAGAGCAGGGTGCTGGCAGCTCTGCTGAGGATGAACACGCTCGGCACGCAAGGAAGGGGCCAGGGGCTGCAGCTGCCTCCGCACCAATTCTGTCCCTTCTTCGTCATCATCAGGGTCATTGTAAAGATGGGAAGCATTTTTGGAAGGTGGCTGCCGAGTCTCCAGGGGGCCAGTGTCAATCATGATTAGTTGTTTTGTACTTAATTATTTTCCAGGGCTTTGGCATCAGTGCAGCGCTCAGCGGGCCCTCGCTCCCAGCTCGCTCTCAGCAGCGTGCTTTCCAGCGTGACCCCACTGCGGAGTGTGGAAGGTGAAAGCAAACAAAAGCAGCCTCTCAACACGGGCTTACTGGCATGAACACAGATGGTTTCTATGCACGTGGCTCTGCCCAGAGTCTCAGGTGCTTATTTTCCTGGAGCTGAGTCTGTGCAGCAGCAGGTGCAACCAATGGCATCACCCACTGAGCCCCAGTGCCATGGTGGGGCACCTTCCCTGATGTGCTCTGCCTCATCCCCACTTGCTTCCGTCCTCCGAAGAGCCCTGCCTGTTGTGCCTGCCTGTACATCCCGAGAACGGTCTCAGCAGGCAGCTCCTGCCCTGCCTTCCTGCTGGTCCACCTGCCCCAGCCCCTCTCTCGATGGCTGTGTGCAAGCTTTGGCAAGTGTGGGGGAGCTGTGCCCCTCCTGGCAGGGCATTGATCTATTATTTAGTGACAGAGGTGATGAAAATTTGATTGAACAGGGGGTAAGAGAGGGCCCAGGTGCACCAAGAGAGGAGCAACGCTTGGGTATCAGTGTCCTACTAGGGTGATGTGGGAGGGGAACTGGTCTTTCCCAGGGGGATTTAGGGATGCTGATACCTGGGGTGGCACAGGGCTGAGCTGCCTGCGGGGGCCGGCTCCCTGCCAGGCTTGTTAGCAGCGTGGGGTGAGTGGATCCTGTTGCACTTATTGCTGGCTGGTATCTTGGTGTTGACTGCTTGGCTTCCTGTTGTCCTAGGTGGCCCTGGCCTTTGAGGGGCTCCTCAACACCCTGGCAGGGCTTCAGCCCAGGCTGTGCCTTTTTCCCAAATTAAAATTTCCCAGGTTCCTCGTTCCTGCTGAATGAACACACAGCAGGATGGGTATGTTGTCCTTGGGGGAGCAGGGCAGAGAGGGGGGTTTCCACTGGACAGCTGGCACCTCGCCACATGACAGAGGGAAAAGCCATGCTGGATCTGGGTGCTGGGCCAGCTGCTGGTGCAGGGACCCACCATGCGAAGTGGGACGCAGGGGATGGGTAGCGACTCACTGGGGGACCCAGCAAGGTGCCTGGGGCAGGATGGAGAAGAGGGTGTGAGGGCTGATGGAAACCTCTGTGCCCAAGAGATGAGAGACGACCCTGCTCACCCGCAAGGCACCTTCCAACAAGGCTTTGGTTGCCTCTTGAAGTCCCGCTGCACTCCCTGCCTGGCCTCTCTGGGCTGTGCTGGGACAGCCAGGGGTTCCTGCCACATCCCCCTGCCAGAGCTGACCCCACACCATCCCCAGCAGCAGCAGCTCTGTCTCTTGCCCTGCCCACCCCATCCATCCATCCCCGGCTAGGCTGGGTGGCCATGCCGGAGCCAGCCTTGTCCTGCACGGAGGAGAGCGAGGCTGCTGAAATGGGCAAATTTGCCAGCTGAGGCTGCTCAAACATGATCAGAAGTGACAGAGCGGTGAAAAAGTGCCTGGCTGAAAGGAAACAGGACTTGATTTATTGTCGCCCTTGGAGCTGGGGAGAGGGAGGCAGCTGCAGGGGTGAGGGCAGTGGTGCTTTCCTGTGGTGGCAGCTTGGAGCAGCGCGTAGGTCGGCTTCATCCCTGTCTTCTCCTTCCCGAGCTGCTGCTCCTGTCCTCAAGAGCTCCTATTCCTTGTGGCACACGATTACATGATGGCTTCCCAGCCAAAACAGCCCCTAGGGTGATGCGGGAGGGGTGCTCTACAGGCAGGGCACAGCTTGGGGGCCGGGGTCACCCTTGTCCTGGGTTTCAGAGGGACGTGAGGTGACCATGAATGACATGAGCTGTCATGAAGCCATGATAGGAACCTGACCTGTTGGTCACCTCAGGCCACCAATTTGGCAGAATTGGATTTTTTTTTTTAGATCCCCGCTAAAGACCTTGCAAACCCTTAGTTGGCTTCAAGGCTCAGGGGCCACGTGCTCCCCTCTGTCCCCCACAGCTCTCCGTCTTCCCAGACCTTGCTGAGGTCTTGCCAGGAGGGACAGCATCTCCCACCTTTCTGCTGCCCGCTTGGTGGCTGCTGTCCCCTTTGGTAAGCACTTCGCCGGCAGCATGCGGAACATCCTTTTTAACTTAGAGTAAATGTAGTTTCCGTGTCAAGGTGCTCCCTGATGCTGCAGCAAAGGCAGCGCCTGTCAGCAGGCGATGGTTCTTTTCTCCTTTTCATGGGTGGGTCACCAGATGCCACTTGGGTGGGCAGCCCAGGGCTCAGCTCATGCCAGCTGCCAGAGTGGTTGCGTGCCATGGCTGAGGCAAGAGGGTGGAGGCTCAGGCTCCCCTCCAGGTGCCCACTAGGCAGGATGAAGCCAATACACCATCCAGGTGGGATGAAGCAGCAGGTAGGCAGTGTCCATGGGTCCTTCTTGGCTGCTCCTCATCCTGCTGCCACTGCTCGGTTCTCTCCTAATGGCCCTTGCTCAGCCGGCAGGACTGTGGGATGATGCTGCTCAGAAGGCAGAGGACTGCCATTTGCAAGCAGTTCTGCTGGCAGCCACCCAGGCCAGGAAGAAAAACAGAAAAAAAAGGGATTTAAGGGTATTTGGAAGGAAAGTTCCCTCCCCAGCGGGTCTCCTCCAGGAGGTTGGTGGCTGCAGCCCAGCCACGGGCTGGAGATGCCTGCTGGAGCCCAGGGCAGCCCTATGCTGGTGGCTGTGGATGGAGCCACACTGGCAGGAACCAGCGTGGAGGAAAGAGCTCTCCTCTCCTGCCTGGGACCCCCTCCGCCATCATCACCATCCTCTTTGCCACATCCCGGCCCCGCTGATGGCAAGCCACAGTCCTCCACCAGTGCCACTGCCAAGCGGGGCACCTCCTGGTTTCCCTCCCGGTGCAGGCCATGATCCTTGGCAGGGGTGTCTGGCCCAAGCATGGATGGAGCCCCTGAGGGAGCAGGGGTGCCAGGAAGTGGCCAAACCCAGCACACAGTTCCCACCAGTGCGAGGCAGGCAGGAAGAGGGTGGAGCGAGGAGGGCCATGGCAGAGGAGCCTGCCCAGTGTTTGCTGCCGCTGCCGTAATTAACAACATGGATCTGCAATGTCGTAATTGGCGATGTGGATCTGTGATGTCATAAGTAACCACATGGATCTGTGATGTCATAAGTAACAATGATTAATGTTTTACAGGAGGGGTTTTGTCTCCTGGCTGGTTGCTCCGGCAACAACACCGAGCAGCTGGTCTCAATCTGACACGATCATCTCGTCGTCAACTCCTTAATTGTGTTGTCGACTGAGCTAACAAGGCAGGGATCTGGGGAGGGGGGGGTGGGCCAAGGAGTCCACCCAGGCAGGCAGGGGAAGCCCCTGGGGGAGCTGTGGTCTGGTAGCCAGGTGACATGGAGAAATGCTGAGTGAGTGGGGAAGGCTCCCCCCACCCTCTGGCACCCCTGAGTCCCATCTGCTGCTGCCCTGCCTGTCTGCCTTCACACTGCTGCCAGAGCTGCTGGCTGTGGGGGACCCACCCAGGGAGCGGGAGCAGGTTGCAGGGGGTGCTGAAGGAAGTGTTAAGGTGCCCTGGGTTGAGGCTAGGTGTACACCTGCCTCTGATGGTGGCACATCCAAGGACCTGCCCACCTGCCACCTTCCTCTTGGGTGCTCAAGCAATGCAGCAGCTCCCCACCACCCTCACAGCATAGCGTCCCGCTCCTCGCCTCGTTCCTGGTGCTGTGTTGGGGCCAGAGTTGTCCCCCAACTCCCAGGCCAGGCATTCTCCCTAAGGAAGGGCTTGCCAGGTCCTCGGTGTGTGCATGGAGAGCAGCAGTGGGGCCAGGGCACAGCCAGGAGGCCAGGGTATGGCTGGCAGGCGGGGGGTTGTTTGTGCCAGCTTGGGGGTGCCCTGATTTCAGAGGGCTGCTTGAGTCCAGTCTTGGCCTGGTCACTTCTCAAAGGTGCAAGAGGTGACAAGAGGTAGGAGCTGGTCTCCACTGTGGCCTGATGTCTCTGAGGTTTCTGGTGCCTTCAAGGGCTGTGGCACCCCATCCCCATTGCCTCCTTCCCGCAGCATTCACTCCCTCTGCTTCTCTCTCCGTCCCAGGGGCTGACACCATGAGTGAGACGAGCTCCATCAGCATAGAGGCCACAACCAACAGCAGAGACACCTCGGTGGCCACCTCCATCCTGCTGCCCTTCCCAGCCAGCCGTGGCCGGGAGGAGGGGGACAACCGCAGCGAGCACAGCTACAGCGAGTCGGGAGCCAGCGGCTCCTCCTTTGAGGAGCTGGACCTGGAGGTCACTGGGGATGGGGAGGGAGCCCCAGGCCTGCTGCCCGACATGGGCTACGCAGGCAACCAGGAGGTCACAGACAAGTGGATGAAGGAGCCCATCGCTGCTGAGAGAGGAGAAGAATGAAGCAGAGACCTGGCTGCCTTGCCTCCCACCGGGGTCTGAGTTACTGGGAACCGGTCGCCTTTTCCACCTCCTTCCTCTCCAGCCAAGAGATTTCGGTCGCTGATTCCCCCCTGGGACCTGCTCTCCCTCTTTGCAGAAAGGGTGTTTGACGTTTTCGGGGATGCTGGGAGGCGGGAGGGTGTCTCCTGCAGCGCTCGATGACATGGGGTAGGTGCGGGGGGGGGGGGGGCGCGAAACATTTGCCGTTTGTGTGTCTAGATGCGTTGCAAATTCCTCGCAGGTGTCTCGGGGCAGGGGGGGCGGTGGTGGTGGATGGCAGAGGTGCCCCCTCCCCGTCTTTGCTGGTGCCCCTCTCACCCACAGCTTCTCTCTGCTGCACCGCCACGTGTTTTCTAGCACCAAAGAGCCGTGAGTAGGGTCGGTTGGGTTTGTTCCCCTCTTCTCTTCCCCTTGCTGAAAAATGGAAACATCCCATGTAAACCTCATCCTCCTGGCACTGCCATGGGCACTTTTGGGGTTTATAATAAAGTGGATGCTTTTCCTCACTGGTGGCCAGTGGCATTGCTCACTGCCTCTTGGCCGATCGTGGCGTCCTGCAGGGAGCGGGCCAAGCGTGGAGGCTGCCACTGGGCCCCCCCACACCCCCTGACTGAGCCAGGGAGGTGCCCAAGGGCTCCGCATCCCCGCTGCTCACGCTTGCTCCCTTCCCGGGCAGCCCAGTGGGGCCATGGGGACTGTCCCTGGCTTCTGCAAGCTGCAGGGGGAGCAGGGAAGGGTCCTGGCCACTGGGCTGGGCTGGGCTGGGCTGGGCTGGGCTGGGCTGGAGGGAGGTGGCATCCCCGCTCCTCTTGGGAACCTGCTGAAAGTAAAACCAGTGACACCAGGCCCCTGGGCTGCTGGTGAGCTTGGCACCACTGCGCTCTTCCTGTGGCAGGGGGGACCAGACAGCCTGCGCAGTGCCTCCCCGGCATCCCATCTGCTTGGTCCCACAGCTGTGGGGTGCAGGCAGGGAGGGTTGCCCATGCTGTTCCCAGTTCCCTGTCCTCCAGCTGGGGACGAGGATGCAGCCTGGACATCACTGCCACAGTGCCCCGGGAAGGGGGAGCACCTCGCCCGCTGGCAGCCCCCCGGCGCCCCGCCCGGGGGGCCCAAGGGGCTGGGGGGGGGGGGGGGGGCCGCGGGGAGTGCCCCCTGGCTTGGAAAGGTCATGATCAGTCCTCAACCAGTGATTGATGTGAGATTGTTCATAAATATTTTGTGCTCTGAGTGATAAAATATTAAACTCCTCCAGCCCACATGGAAAAATATTGCTCTTCCCGGTGTTTATCTTTGTTGCTGGTTATTACAAAACTGCCAAGCCCCCTGAAATATTTATGCCTGGCTGAGGCTCAGGGGGGTTGGAGCCAGGCAGCAGATCCTAATGCCGCTTGTCCTCTAACCCCACCAAAGATGGGGGCCAGGGAGGCTTTGCCATTGTCCTGCTGTCAGCAGTGCCACAGCAGCAGCCGGGAGGATGCAGCCGGTGGCCGGGGCACATGCGAGGTTCATGCTAGGTCCTGTCTGCCAGGGAGGGAGCAGGACCTTGGCAGTGCCAGCATCTTTTGGCACGGCATGTCTCCAGCCCTCCCTGGCTCCCTGTCCCCCCTGGCCTGCAGTGGCAAGGTCCCCTAGCCCAGGCGCCCTCCTTGCCCCGGTGCTCTGCTCCATCTGTGCCAACAGTCTTGAAAGGAGATGGGCTGGCAGGGTTTGGGGTCTTGGTGCCGTGGGACCCCATGGGGGACCTTGCCATGGAGGTCCTGGGTTATTGTCCCCAAATCAGGACTGCTGGGGTAGGGGACAGGACAGAACAGGTCTGACTCTTTCTGAAGTGCCCTAACCCGCAGTCTGCAAGCACAGCAGCTGGCAGTGGGGAAACTGAGGCACAGGGCAGTGAGGTGGTTACTCAGGGTGCTGCCCCAGAGGCACCCCTGGCCCCTGCCCATCCCTGCAGGTCCTGTGTCACCCCCTGTCCCATTCTTGTCCCTGACTCATGGAACTCTCCAGGACAGCCAGCCTGCCAGTGTGGGACCGACAGGGATGCAGCACAGTGGGAGCCTGGGTGGTCGAATGGCTCCAGAAAGTGTTTGGATAAGCAGTGGAGACCTGGAACACTAAATCCAGCCCTTGCCTCTGCCTTGGGAGGAGGCAGCTCAGGGAGCATCATCCGAAGCCTTTCCTCAGCGTGGTGCTTGGGCTGACAGTGAGTGTCAGGGCTGCGTGGGGTGCAGGGGTCAGCGAGGTGATGCTGGGCCCCTGGGTGCCCCCCAGGGTTGGGGAGCTGGGGGGGCTGGGTGGGGGCGGTGCCGGGCGGGTGGGGAACGGCCCCAGGGGCACCAGGTTGCGGCTGTGGAGCCGGAGCTGGGGCCGGGACCCCTCTCGCTGGGCTGGGACCGAGACAGGGGGCTCTGGGGCTGTCTCCTGCCTGTGCCCTGCCTGTCCACTGCCTGTCTCCTGCCTGTCCCCTGCCTGTGCCCTGCTCGTGCCCTGCCTGGGTCCGGCCGCGTCCCCCCCGGCTTTGCCCAAGCCCTGCCAGCCTCCGGCCCTGCGGTGCCCGGCCCGACCCGGCGGTGCCGGCAGCGGGCAGAGGGCAGGCGGGGCGGCCCCGGGGTGCCGCTGCCCGGCGGGCCGGGCCGGGGCCGGGCCGGGGCGGGGGCCGGGGCCGGGCTGGGCCGGGCGGGAGGCGGAGCGGCTCCGCTCGGCTGGGGCTGGCGGAGTGTCAGAGGCGGCGGCGGGAGGCGGCGGCAGCCGCAGCTCCGAGGCGGTCGCGGCACCGGCACCGGCACCGGCTTCCCGGCACAGCCCGCCGGGCCCAGGTAAGGGCTGCGCTCCCACCCCGGCGCTCCCGGCCGCGCCCGTCCCCGTGGCCTCGGGCCGCGCCGTGCCCCGCCGGCGCCCCGGCGTCCCCCGAGCCCCGGTGTCCACAGCGGAGGGGGCACGGCGACCGGCGGTCCCCCGCAGCCGTCGGGGCGGCGGCACCGGGCCCGGAGCCGGTGCCGGGGCTCCCGGGGCTGCGGGAGCGGATCCGAACCCGAGCACCGGCACCGGCGCCGGCTGGGTCAGGGGTGCGGGCGGGGCGGGGGGGGCACCGGGGCCGGTCCCGCCGGTTCCCCCCTGCCCGGCGCAAGACGCCGGGCCGCGGGGCTCCGGGAGAAGGGCTCGAGGGAGTCCGCGTCCCCCCGGTGCCCTGGCAGCGCCGATCCCCGCAGCGGGCACCCAGCGGGACCCTGCCGCTCCCCGGCCCCGGTCAGGGGCTGCCCGCCGCACCGGGGCAGGGAGGAGGGGGTGACCGGCCGGCCCGGCGAGGACAGCCCCTCCACGAGCCCCTGCTGCCGCCCCCCCGGCCCCTTCCCCGGCGGTGGCTTGGGGGGGGGGGGCTGCCGGGGCCGCCGGACCCCAGGGCAGGTTTGGGATGGGATTTGGGGTGGATCGGCCAAGGCCGTGACCCCAGCCCCTCGGGTGGCTGCGGTGGGGTGGGCAGCCTCCTCCTCTCTCGCCTCACTGCTGGGGCACAGGGGCCAGGGCTGTGCCAGCTCCTCCTGCCTTTGCCGCCCCGACCCCCCACCCTCCCACCAGGCTGGGCAGTGTAGGGACATGGGAATGAGCACCCCGAGGAAGGCGCTTTGGACCCCCAGGGGGCCATGGGGCAGAACAAAGGTGTGGGGGTCCTGGCAGCACTTGGTGGCAGTAGGACCCATGGGGAAGGTGACAATGGTGGCTTGTGCCAGCACTGCTCCCAGCACTGCTGCTCATGCAGGCCCCATGCCACCCCTAAGGGTGCTGTTGGTGGAGAGGGTCAGGCTCCTGGCAGGGGTGGGTGGGAAGCGCTTGGGGCACATAGGAGCAATGGGACCTTCTCATCCATCCTAGTCACCGGTTCCGTCCTTACTCACCGGTGCTTTCAGGAGAGGAGGCTGCCAGCAGCCAGCAGGAGGCTTCCTGCCACCCTATCGTGGCCATCGGGCTGGACTTGTCTCTACCCTACCAGGTGCTTCACTTCCCCAGATGTTCTCCAGAGGTTCCCACGGGGCTGTCCTCCCCCCAGCATTGTGGCAACGCAGCTGAGCAGCTGTGGGGATGGCCACAGCCTGCACGCAGCATCCCTCAGGGGTCACTGCAGGGTGGGTGATGGTTTGCCCTTTTGGGAGAGCTTTGCCTGAAGGTGCCTTTCATCTGGCGGGTCCTGCCAGCTGCACCAGAAAAGCCAGACCCCAAGGACCTAGGCCCCTGGTGCTGCCGGACCCCCGTGACAGGCTCAGCCTGCTGGCAATGGGCTCCATCAATAATCCATGCGCCTGTGGCCTCTTTCCTGCTTAAGGAAACCCTGGGCCCCTCAAAAGCATTCACTGCCTGAAATAAGGCAGGGACTCTTCCTCAGCCTCTTCCCCAAACTCCTTCAAACTGGGGGGTCAGGTAGGAGATGCCCTGAGGCGGCTGGGGGCTCGTTGCAGGCAGGCAGCACCTGGGGACAGGCACTTTGGGGCACAGAGGAGGAGGAGGTCTGCATGCATCTCTCCACCCCACCCCATTATGCTCTGTGCCACACTGCTGCCTGCATCCCCCTGGGCATCACTGCCAGCTCTGGCTGCTTGCTGGAGGGCTCCTCCAGCCACGGGCATCGCCTGTCCGGGAGCACCATAGGGGCATTGAGGGGTGCCCTGCTCCTGCTTGGACAGAGTGGCCTCAGTACCGGCTGCGAGGGGCTGCAGGGGGGCCAGCACTCTCCGGCATTGCTGTCCCATCCCATGTGCCCCCACAAGCAACCCGCTCTGCTGGGCTGCAAGTGAACCCCGGGATCTGCTGTGGCACCAGCAGCTATTCCATGCTAGAGCAGCCCGAGGTTTCTGGGCTGTCAGGGGGTTTCCTTCTCCCACTGCCCCTGAAACGCTGGCCCTGCGGGATTTCAGCAGTCGGCTTCAAATGGGAAACAAATCTCTCCCCTGGTTTGGGAAAAGACAACTGATCTCTGAGGGGACTGCATCTCCTGCCAAAAAAAGGCCTGCCTGCTGCAAAAGCCTTTGATTCCCCTGCGCCTCCGTGCTTTCTGCAGAGGGAGTCAGCAAACCTGGCTCTTACTTTTACTGAAATCTCTGAATTTAGTATACGGGGAAGGAAGGGGCGGTGGTGAGAGAACAGACTCTAAAGCACCGTGGCTGCCGGAGCCCGCCCTGTGCATTGCTGCGGGAGGATGAAGCCAGCAGCATGTCCCTGCTCTGGCCCCGGTGCCACCAGCAGCACCAGGGGCAGCAGTAGGGTGGGTGGGCTCTAGGGGTATGGGATGGAGACCAAAATACCACAGTGGCTGGGGGCTGGATGCTGCAGGCACAGTGTGCTCATGGCTGGCTGCTTTTGGCAGTGCTCTTGGCTGGAGGTTGGGAGCTGTTGGCACCCTTGATGCTGCTGCATGGGTTGGGGGCTTGGCTCGGAGCCGGCACTGGCTCTGCCCAGCCAGCCCTGGCTCCCTGCTCCGGGTGACCTCTCTGGCTCCTTCCCCACCCCTCGATGTTTTAGGGGCTGGCGAGCTGTCCCCCGGCAGGCTGCTCTGTCTGGTGCTGCTGTGGGAGCCAGCTCTGTGTCTCCCTGCCCATGCCAGTGCATCTCGGGGAGTGCTGTGGGGGGCCCGGTTCCTGCACCCCTGCTTGTCCCCCCCTGGGGTCTGTGTCACTTGTGGGTGTCCTGGGGGTCCCGGGTCACTGCAGGAGCTGTCACATCCACTCAGCTCACCCTTTGGTGGGGGGCTTCTTCTTAAGGGGACCCTGGGTGGAGGGGCACTGGGGTGGGGGGCTCAGGCAGACTCATGCCCTTGCTTGCCTGTGCAGCACTGGCCCTGGGGACAGTCCCTGTCCCGACTTGCAGCCCACAGACCCAGCAGCTTTTCTCCTTGCTTTTCCAGGTGCCGAGGGCTCTGCTGGGGTGGCACGACCCCCCTCCCACTGCCGCTACACCGTGCCATCCCCACCACCCAATGCCTGGGAACTGCCCTCACTCACCTTGACGGGTGGCAGCAGGTGACACGGGGTGGCGCAGGCCCCCCGGCCGTCGCCAGCGCACCCCATGGCCCTCCCCTTGGCTGCCTGGCTGTGGCTGATGTGCCTGGTCACCTGCCTGGCTGCCGGGCACAGCATGGCTGGCAAGAAGGAGATCAGCACAGATGGGGACCTGGTGATAGGAGGCCTCTTCCCTGTCCATGAGAAAGGAGTGGGGAGCGAAGACTGTGGCAAGATCAACGAGCACCGGGGCATCCAGCGCCTGGAGGCCATGCTCTTCGCCCTGGACGAGATCAACAAGGACAGGAGCATCCTGCCAGGGGTGAAGCTGGGCGCCCACATCCTCGATACCTGCTCCAAGGACACCTACGCCCTCGAGCAGTCCCTCGACTTTGTCCGTGCCTCCCTTACCAGGGTGGACGGCTCTGAGCACATCTGCCCCGACGGCTCCTACGCCATCCACGATGACATGCCCACTGCCATCACCGGCGTCATTGGGGGCTCCTACAGCGACGTTTCTATCCAGGTACCCCCCCAGGCAACAGGGGCTCTTATGGGGCTGGGAGGTTGGCAAAAGTGGGTGGGGGGGCTAAAACCCTGGTAGCAGTGCGTTGGTGCCACTGCCAGCATGGCACAGGGATGCTCTTGCATCCCTCGTGGTGATGCTGTGACCCTTTCTGCAATGGGGAGGGAATGCCAGCCCGGAACTGAGAGGCTTCTCTCTGCTACCATGGGGGGTCTGCAGCCCTGATGGTGGCCAGGGTCCCCTGGGGGCTGCAGTGAGCCCCCCACCCACCGTAAGCCATGGGAGCCAACCCAGTGGATCCATCCCACATGGGGACAGGGGTTTATTCCCCTCCTGGGGCCATAGCAGCAAGTGCAGCCCCTCAGCCCAGGACGATCTCAATGCTGAGGTCCACGCTGTCCTCGGTGCCATGGCTCTGCCGTGCTCCCCCGGGCCTGGATGGTGCAAGCCGCCTCCCTGCAGCGCCGGTACCAGTCCCTGGCCTGCCAGGGGGGTGGCCCCTCCGGACCAGCAGCCCCCGCCACCAGGCCTGGATGGCCACGGCTGCGCCGTGACGGTTCTGGTCCCTCCTGGCCAGCATAGTGCTGGGGGAGGTGGCTGCTGTGGTGCCCTGGCACCCAGTGGGTGGCTGTCCCCTGGGGCGGCACAGGAGCAGGGTTTGGCTCACCTGCAGCCCCATGTGTCCTGTCCCCCATGGGATGGTTGGGCAGCCAGGTGTGGGAACACCCCCTGGCACGCAGCAGTGACACGCCTGATGTCAGAATGGCACTGGGGACACTGCACTGGGGACGCAAGGACGCTGCTCCTGGCAGGCAAGGGAGGCACTGTCCTCTCTGCCCCCCCCAAACCCAGCCATGAGGGGCAGCCAGCTGCAAGGGGGCACCCACCTCTGTGGGGCTCAGGCATGGGGCTGCCTGGCTGGAGCAGGGTGGGCGCAAGTGTCCACTGCCCCCATGTCCCCAGTGATCCCATGCAGACCGGCACCTCAAGCCTCAGACCAGGCTGGGGTGGGGTGCAGCTCAGTCCCCAAAACCTGTGGCTCTGCAGACCCAGGGGCTGGCTTAGGTGGGGACAAGAGCATCCCCTGAGGATGGAGGCAGCTGGAGGGGTCAGCTGAGTCCTGGGGGCTGCTGGTACCCCATGTACCTGCTAAGATTTAACACATCACTGGGGTGTGTTAAACCCTCTCTGCTGGTCCCTGGGTCCTTGCATCCACCCATCCTTGGGGCAGAAGAAGCCAGTGCCGAGTGATGGAGGCAGCACCCTGGTCCAGCCCACACGGGCGCTTGTCCCTTCTCTTGCTGGAGGACCCCGTGTGTCCCCACAGCCGGGGGCACTGTCCTGACCCCAAGTGGGCAGGTGGTGGCACGGGCAGCCCATGCACTGGCCGGGGAGCGCGAGCGGCACTGGGATTGTGTGGCCAGCTGATGGCTCCGGTTGTGCGGCGAGGCCAGGCAGCAGCGTTGCTGTGCTCGGGGCCTTCTCGCCATTAGGGGACTTCTGTCGTTGAGAATATTTGTCCATGTTAATTAAGCTGCATCTCTGGCCTGGGGAGCAGCAAGATATGGGCAAGCTCACCAGCCCTGCTGGCATGCCCAAGCTCCCCTTTGCTGCTCCAAGAGCCTGGGTTTTTAACAGCCTCATTAGCAGGGCTTTTTTCCCCTTTGAAGCCCCCCAGCCCCAAATTTCAGAGGGGCGTACATGAAATATTAAAAAAAAAGATTAAAAGAAATGAGCACGTCTCAGGCAACCCTGTGAATGTGCTGTCTGTCCAACTGTCCATCTGTCCGCCAACCAGGACCCTCCATCTGTGGGGGGGTTGTTCATCAGCCCCATGGTCGTGCTTGGGAGCACCATGCAACACTTGGTGTTGGGCAGAGGTCCTCCGGTGGGAACATCCCTCACTGGACCACATCTTCAGGCGCTCACCTCTCCTCCTCCATGCAGGTGGCCAACCTGCTGCGGCTCTTCCAGATCCCACAGATCAGCTATGCCTCCACCAGTGCCAAGCTCAGTGACAAGTCCCGCTATGACTACTTCGCCCGCACCGTCCCACCAGATTTCTACCAAGCCAAAGCCATGGCAGAGATCCTCCGCTTTTTCAACTGGACCTACGTCTCCACTGTGGCCTCAGAGGGTGACTATGGGGAGACAGGGATTGAGGCCTTTGAGCAAGAAGCCCGCATGCGCAACATCTGCATTGCCACCTCTGAGAAGGTGGGGCGCTCCATGAACAAGAAGACCTACGATGGGGTGGTCCGGGCGCTGCTGCAGAAGCCCAATGCCAGAGTGGTCGTGCTGTTCACCCGAAGCGAAGATGCCCGGGAGCTGTTGGCAGCTGCCCAGAGAGCCAACGTGTCCTTCACGTGGGTGGCCAGTGATGGGTGGGGAGCCCTGGAGAGTGTGGTGGCTGGGAGCGAAGCGGTGGCAGAGGGAGCGATTACCATTGAGCTAGCGGCCTACCCCATTAAGGAGTTTGCTACCTACTTCCGTAACCTCAACCCCTACAATAACAGCCGAAATCCCTGGTTTCGGGAGTTTTGGGAGCAGAAGTTCAAGTGCAGCTTCCACACGCAGGACTGTAGCCGGTATTCCCTCAAGACAGGCAAATTTGAGCCAGAGTCCAAGATCACATTCGTGGTCAATGCAGTCTATGCCATGGCTCACTCCCTCCACAACATGCACCAGGCACTGTGCCCCAACACCACCAAGCTCTGCGATGCCATGAAGCCTGTCAATGGCAAGAGGTTCTACAAGGACTTTATGCTCAATGTTAATTTTGATGGTGAGTCCAGAGGTGGAGACAGGGTTTGACTGCCTAACTAACTGGAAAGGGATGGGTGGAGGGGCAGGGAGGAGGAAAGAGACCCATATTTGACCCAAAGCCCTCCAGTTCCTCCAGCCTGCCCACACCCAGGGACCCCTGGGGCATGGGCTATGGTCGTCCCAGGATGCCAGCAGCCAACCGTCACCCTTGGGAGGCAATACAGGGCTTCTTTCCCCAGTGTGGAGAAGCTGGTGACTGACTCCATCCTGCTAGAGCTGGGTGGGACCAGCCCCACAGGTGCCCCTCCAGAAACATGGATCCTTGGACACCTCACTTGCAAGTGCCATGATTTATTCACATTTCAGGGGTTAAACTGGAGGGAGACCCTTGATCAGGGACCTACATAGTTGGGGATGAATTAGAAGTGTGCTCTCTGTGACTTGGGCTGAGCCCAGCTACCCAGGTGTCATTAAGAGCCATGGAGGCTGCAAAATCCCCCTCTTCATCCCTGCAGAGCTGGCTGGGGCTGCTGAGCTCTTAGGCACATGGGGAGATAGTTCTCCACCATTGCTTTCCTGCTTCTAATTATGAGTGTGAAGGCAGGGAACAAATTGGACATTTGCCTGTGACCGTGGTGGGATGTGGCCCTTTGAAGGAGCCCTGCCTCCACAGTGGGAGAGAGCCTTCTCCTGCCCCATGGCAGTCACCATCTCCCCTTCTCTCTCCAGCTCCATTCAGGCCGGCAGACACCAAGAGCATTGTTCGATTTGACCGCTATGGCGATGGGATTGGGCGCTACAACATCTTCAATTATCACCACATGGATGGGCGGTATCGGTATCAGAAGGTGGGCTACTGGGCTGAGGGGCTCACCCTCAACACCAGCCTCATCCCATGGGCTGAGACCTCCATCCCTGTGTCCCAGTGCAGCGACCCCTGCAAGAAGAATGAGATAAAGAGCATGCAGCCCGGAGACATATGCTGCTGGCTCTGCATCCCCTGCCAGCCCTACGAGTACCTGCTGGATGAGTTCACCTGCATGGACTGCAGTCTCGGTTACTGGCCCAATGAGACCCTGAATGGCTGCTACGAGTTGCCCCAAGAGTACATCCGCTGGAAAGATGTCTGGGCCATTGGTCCTGTCACTATCTCTTGCCTGGGTTTTATCTCCACCCTCTTCGTTTTTGGAGTCTTCATGAAGAACAATGACACTCCCATTGTGAAGGCCTCTGGCCGGGAGCTCTGCTACATTCTCCTGACCGGGGTCCTCATGTGCTACAGCATGACCTTCATCTTCATCGCAAAGCCTTCCACCGAGGTGTGCACACTCCGGCGTCTGGGGCTGGGCACGTCCTTTGCCGTCTGCTATTCAGCCCTCTTGACCAAGACAAATCGCATCGCCAGGATCTTCAGCGGGGTGAAGGAGGGGGTCCAGCGCCCCCGGTTCATAAGCCCCACATCACAGGTGGTCATCTGCATGGCCCTAATCTCTTGCCAGCTGATCATCGTCATCATTTGGCTTCTGGTGGAGACCCCTGGCACAGGCAAGGAGACTGAGCCTGACAAGAGGTACATTGTTACCCTCAAGTGCAACAACCGCGACTCCAACATGCTCATTTCACTCACCTACAATGTCCTCTTGATTGTCCTCTGCACGGTCTACGCCTTCAAGACACGGAAATGCCCTGAAAACTTCAATGAGGCCAAGTTCATCGGGTTCACCATGTACACAACTTGCATCATCTGGCTGGCCTTCCTGCCCATTTTCTACGTGACCTCCAGCGACTACCGAGTAAGACCCTGAGTTTTGGCGGGGTCGCGGGGGGAGGGAAGGAAGAGCTCTAATAGGGCATGATCTGGGTGATTTGGGCCTTGCAGGATTTGTGGCTAGGAGATGCATGGGTTTGGGGAAGGGTCTTCAGCCATGGACCTGGTGATGGTCACCTCTGCATTGGGGCGTTTGTTCCTGGGTGAAGTGAAGTGTGGATGAATGGCTGTGGCTAAGGGGGCAATGAGTCCTGGGGAGAAGACCCACCCTGCCTTGGCAGACTGTTTGCTAAGGTGAGGATGGGAAATGCCCTGAGACCTCCAGAGACACCCCACCCCTAACCTGAGTGCAGAGGAGCAATTGCCATCCTTCAGCCTCATCGTCATGACGCAAAGGCATGAGACATGTCCAGCCCCCCACACCAGCATGAATGTCAACCCCAGGGCCAGCCTGGTCCCTGGGGATCCAAGCAGTGACAAGGATGGAGGAGCATGGGGTGCACCCTGCAGCACTTCAACATCCCCAGCAAGGTGCCCAGCCACTTTCTTGCCAGGCCTGGAGGACTCTGTGTGTGTGTGTGGCTGTGGTTTGAGGTGCCTGGAGAGGACCTGCATCCCCTGGTAGGAGTGGGCACTGGGGTGAGAGGTGTTGGCAAGGCTGGGTGTGTGGGGGTGCTGCTCAGGGTGCACCACCTTTGCAGGAGCAGCATGCCCCCATCAGGGCAGTGCCCATCCACTGTCCTGGGTCTCCAGCGGGTCCACCATGACAGAAGGAGCTGGGGTGGTGTGGGATGTGCCTGTGGGGTGCAGGCAGCAGCCTCTGCCCGGTGGGGGCTGGCTGGTGCCACAGTGAGGGCTTCATCATGCCCCCCTTGGGGCAGAGGGCTGGTGGCAGGAGCACCTGACACCCAGCCCTGTCTCCAGGTCCAGACCACCACCATGTGCATCTCGGTGAGCCTCAGCGGCACCGTCGTCCTCGGGTGCCTCTTCACCCCCAAGCTCCACATCATACTCTTCCAGCCCCAGAAGAACGTGGCCAGCCACCGCGTGGGCACCACCAGGTTCAGTGTTGCAGCTGCTGGCTCCAGCCAGTCCCACGGTGAGTGCAGGGGGGCTGGAGAAATGGGGGCAACCCAGCATGGGCCCCTGAAGGAAACTGGGATGCGGGGTAGGGAAATAAGGGGCTAGAGGGTGCTGTGTCCCCTATGGCTCATCCCTGGCTCTGCCCCAAGTCCTCATTTCCCCCATCTCACATGAGCGCCAAGGCTGCAGTATGGTCTGCTAGGGGCTACAATTCCTGGGGGGCTGTCATCATCCTGAGGGGATGCAGCCACCCTGGGCACCCTCCACCCCAGCCCCAGGGGATGGAGCTCCCTGGGCACCCATTGCCCACCGCAGTGGGATGCCCTGCAGTGTGGGGGTGGGATTGCTGCTGCCAGACCCCAACCTGCCCCTGACCACTGCCTTCTTGGCCAGGCTCGGCCTCGCAGTACGTGCCCACGGTGTGCAACGGCCGTGAGGTGGTGGACTCCACGACGTCGTCCTTGTGAAGGACAGGGGAGCCAGGCCGTGGTGCTGCTGTTCCTGCCCATGGCTGCACCACACCCTGGCTCCCTCCCCAGGGAGAGCAGCGCCCGCGACACAGCCGGCTCAGGGGCCAGAGGCAGCCAGGAGGCTCAGCCCCCGCCCCAGGTACGCGTCCCAGGTGCTGGGTCACGGTATGTGTCACCCCCCCCTTGCACTGAGCCACGTTACATGTCCCTTGGCCCCTGCACTGAGCCCTGGTGCAGCCCCTGCCCCAAGCCACAGCGAACTTCCCCCCCCATCCCCTGCACTGACCCATAGTGCAGAGCCCCCAGCCCTCGGACTGAGCTGTGGCACACGTTCCCCATCCGCTGCTCCAGCTGTGGGGCAAATCCCACCCCCACGCCAAGCCCTGGCCCACAATGCTGTGCTTGCACCAGGCCACGCTGCACCTCCCACACCCTCCATGCTGGCCCACGTCGCCCTGGCAGACCCCCCCCGCCCTGGCCCACCCCCCACCCTGCTTCCGTGGGGCAGGGCCTTTCACACCCCCCACACCGTGCAAAGCCGTGCCCCTTGTCCCCGCTCCTTGGGCCAGCAGAGCAACTCCCCCTTGGGCCCTTTGCACAGTTTCACCTTTTCCTCCTCATTTTCGGCCCCAGGAAAGTTGCTGAGCGCTGCAGGGCTGGGCCCAAGCCCCCTCCATCCCTCCCCTCGCTGTGCGTAGTGCTTCTCACCCCTTGGGAGACAGGGCAGGAGCAGGGGGTGAATGCCCACTGCCCCCCCGCCCCTCCAGAGCCCTAGGCAGGGGCTGGCAGGGGCTGAGGGTGAGTAACAGCACACAGGTATCTGAGCCCAAACAAGTTTTTAAAAGTAGATTTTTTTCTGTGAACAAGAGTGTGATTTTTTTTTTTTTGTAATTTATGTAAATAAAGTGGGTTTTGTTTTGTTTTGTTTTTAAAATGGACTCTTCCAGAGCTCACATCCAACCAAACCTGAGGGAAGGGGACAGACCCTCGCAGAGGGCAGAGCCACATCATGACACTAGGGCCAGCAGGGAGCAGGGTCGGGGGGCTGCACAACCCCCCCCAGGCCCTGCCAGCCCCAGGCGGGGGGTAGGGGCTACACAGAGGATGCGGGGTGCAGCTCCAGGGACAGGGCTTCAATAACCTGGCTCCAGGGGCTTAGGAGCTGTTGGGGGCTTCGGGGCTGTAGGCTGCAGCCCTCCGCTTCAGGGGAATGATGCAGATGCTGTTTTTGGCTTCTTTGATTCTCCACCACCGGCCGAGCCTGTAGATGAGAGAGATGGGGGTCACCCTCTGCTGAGCCTTGGAGGAGGGGGAGCAGTGACCCCAGGCAGCACTGGGGAGGGGGGACGGTACCGGTGCTCTTGCCCAAGGCCAGCCACCAGGAAGTCGCCAGCTGCTGAGAACTTGAGACTGTTGACAAAACCCACCTGGAGGGGACAGGGCAGGGTGAGGGGCTCTCACAGCATCCTCCTGCCACCCAGGGAGGGGGGCCCCCACCGAGAGATCCCCCACAGCCCAGCTCCACCATCCCCAACCTCCCCATCCATACCAACGGGATGTCCCAGAGGGGCTCCAGCTTCCGAAATCCCTCACCACACTTCCAGAGCTTCACGCTGGCGCTGTAGGAGCCTGGAGCAGAGAAGAGACTGCCATGCACTCCGACCTGGGGAAGGGAGCAGGATGCTCCCCGACACACACCCCCAAATCCCTGCTCCAAAGCAGCTGCCACACACCTGTAGCCAGGAGGTCACTGTTGCACAGGGCGGCCACCGACGATATCCAGTATGGCTGCTGCAGGCCCTGGGCGTCCTGCATGCCGTGTGCCTGCCGGGTCAGCACCAGTGGCTTCTTCTTCGTCAGTCCCCACAGGGCTATGGACCTGCCGGGGGGGGGGGTGGGGGGCTGGGGGGGCACCCCTGCCCACCCCAGGCACTGGCCCTGCCCCCTGCTCACCCATCATCAGCACCTGACACCATGTGCTCCTCGTTGATGAGCTGGATACAGTCGATGGAGCCTCTGCAAAGAGAACAAGCAACTACCATCAGTTACAAGCGTGCTTTGGGATCCTATTTAGGAGACAAGGGCTCACCGAGGCATCAGTGTCCCCAGAGTGCCAGCAGGCTCCTGGTGATGCCTGGTACCCTCATGGCGCTGCCCCAGACAGACCTGCCTGCCCACAGCCCCCTCTCCCACCCCAGACCTACTGGTGCCCGCAAAACACGAGCTGTGACTCCTCGGGGATCTTCCAGAGCCGCACAGTGCCGTCCCGTCCCCCCGATGTCACACAGCACTCCCGGCTCAGGCTGTCCAGTCCCGTGATGACATCCTGGTGCCCAAACCTGGAGGAGGAGAGGGCAAAGAGCTGCAGTGGGCACAGCCCTCTGCTGTATTGCCTCGCCAGGTGAGGGCCAGTGGGGTGTGTGTCCCCTGGGTCTTACAGGGTCTCCACATATGCGTTCTCCGCTGCGTTCCAGACCTTGACGCAGCGGTCGTGGGAGGCACTGTATAGCTGGTATGTGCCCTTCCGGAAGGAGAGGCCCTGTGGACAGACAGATGGATGGGACACAGGGGGAACAGTGAGGGGCACTGAGGAGGAGGGTGCTGCCTGGCCCTGCAGGCATCATGGCCAATGACCCCGACTCACCGAGACGGCATCACGGTGCCCGGTGAAGATGTGCAGGCGCTTGCAGGTGGCTGCATCCCAGATCATGATCAGCTTGTTCCTGTCTCCTGTAGCCTAGCAGAACACATGGGATACCCAAGCGCTGCCCCTTAGGGACCCATGGCCCACCCCAGCCTCTGCTCCCACCCCATGTGCTCTGGGGAGGTCCCAGGGACCCATTCTTGACTCCAGCAGAGGTAGGGGCTGCTTTAAGCCAGCAAAGTACTGGGCATGAGATGCTGCTCCCCAAGACCCCAGGAGGAGATGCACTCCGCACCACCACCCCTCCCACATGGCAGCACCAGCCCCCTCTCCCGTACCAGGTACTTGCCATCTGATGAAATGGCCATGCAGAGGACGTGGGATGCGTGCCCCATGTGCCGCTCCTCGGTGCCCTTCTTCCCTCCAGGCACCACGCACAGCTTCTTCCCACTCTCCACCTCCCCTATGAGAAAGGCATCGCTGTTACCCCCTAGGAGCCTCCCACCACTCCAGGAAGCACAAATGAGCCTCTCAGAGCTCGAAATAATGCACATGCACGTCCCCAGAGGGGCCAAGGGCTGAGCCACCTCCACAGGCACTCGCAGTCCTGCTGCTGCAGGGTCCCCACAGGGTTCAGGCTGGGGGAACAGGCAGTGGAGGCCCAAAGGAAACACTTGCATTTGATGAGGGAGCCATCCTTGGAAGCAGAAAAGATGAACCTGTCATCTGGAGAGATGACCAGGCAGGTGACAGACAGCTGGTGCCCCCGTAGCACATGGATGCTGGCTGGATCCGGAAGTTGCACCTGCAGGGAGAGCGGGATATAAGCTGGACTGCCCTGGTCCCTCCCCCAGGCATGGGAGTACCTGAGCATAGCACCCTCCCTTCTCCAGGACACTGGCAGCCATCACCCTGGGAGGGAGAAGGGCCCTGGTCCTGTAGCCAGCATGGCAACTCAAAGTGCTGGCTGTGGCTGTGCTTGAGTGGCCCCCAAAGCCAGCACTTACAGTCTGGCATCCCCCCCGGCACCTCCAGCGCTGGGCACTTACATCTTTGGCGACCAGGCGCTGCAGCCGGCCCTTCTGCTCGAGCTGGGGGAGAAGCGGGAGGCTCAGCGGGGGCAGCCCCGGCCCCGCAGGAGGGGAGCAGAGCCCACCACTGCCACCGGGGCTGAGGGGACGCGCCCACTCCCCTTCTCACCACGTCCTCCTTCAGCCGGTCACCGATGAGATCTGCCGGCTGGGTCTCCTCCTCCTCTGCCGCGGCCCGCTCCTCCTCTGCGGCGGGTATGGGGCGTGAGGGCAGGGCTCAGCACCGGGGCTGCCCACCTCTGCCCCGCCTGGGCACCCGCACCGGCGGCCGGCCGGGACTCACCGTGCTGGCGGAGCTGCTCCAGGTACAGCTTGGCCAGGCGCAGCTTCTTCTCTTGCGGCGTCTCCTCCACCTCCTCTTCCGCCGCTTCCCGCCGCCGCCCCAATGTCGGGCTGCGGGGACAGGCGTCAGCACCACCCCCGGCATCCCACCCCCGCGGACACCTCCCGTCGACGGGCCGTCCGGCCGCCGTCCGCCCCCCCGGCCGGGCCGTGGTGCCCGCCCCGCCAGTGCAGGCGGGCCCGCCCCCTCCCGCGCCTTTGGCTGGGGAACCCCGCCTCCTCCCCCCGCCCCCCGGCGCGAGTTCCGCCCCCTCGACACGTCCCTTCCGCTTGGGTCCCTTCTCTGTCCCCGAGTGTCGGGGCCGGGGCCTCCGGGGCCGTGGGGGAGCGGGGGTCCCCGCCGAGCCCCCCCGCCGCCCTGCCCCAGAGACCAACCGCCCCCTGCAGGGGACCCACGCCACCAACTCCCCCCTGGGGCACCGCCCGCTCGGCAGAGCCCCAGGGTCCAGGCGCGGCCTCCTCTATCCCCCGCCGTGACCCCTCGCGCCCGGCCCCACGGGCATGGCGGCCGGTGCCCACCACTCACCAAGACGGCGTCGCGGTGGCGGTGTGTGGGTGGCTGCTTTCCAAACCGCGATCAGCTTGTTCTGCCCCGCAGCGGCCCCCGGCCAGCCCCAGCCATGTGCACAGCCCCTGGTCCTGGCCCAGCTCCTGTAGGGAGGTGCCGCCGTGGGTGGGGGCAGTGACCAGCTGGGTGTTGCCGCTCAGGTTTGTGCACACCTGTGGGTGCGGTGCGGTGCAGTTTGGAGTGATGGGGGCTGCAGGCGGGGTGGGTGCCCTGTGGAGGGTGCAGTCTGGTTTGCTGGGGAGACAGAAGGAAAAGCATCACCTGCCTGGGGGTGCCGTTGGGGCCTTGGGGCGTTGCCTGGCCTCCGAAGGGGAGGGTGCGGGCTGGGCTGGGAGCCAGGGGTCTGGGAGGTGGGGGGGTGACTTTGGAGGGCACCCTGAGGGGGGCAGGGCCGGGCCCTCCCCAAGCCCCAGAGGGGGAAGTAGGGCAGTTTGCTCAACCCCAGCTGAAAAGCCAGCGTGTCGGTTCCTCCCGCCCGCTGCCTGCGGCTTCTCCTTCGCAAGAGGAAGGGCTGCCAGGCCAGGAGAGGGGTTCCTACCGCTCACCAGTAGTGGCAGGGGGCTCCTGGCCCCTTGGAGGCCAGCAGGGCCCCCCCCAAGCCCCCGCACCAGCACGGCATGGCTGGGGTCCTCTCTCGCTGGCCAGGGAGACGTGTGTGATGAGGTGGCCGGTCTCAGGCAGGTGCCCAGCTGGCAGGAGCTGGCGGCAGGGCTGGGGAGGGGTCAAGGCCAGCCCTGTGCCTCCTGCCCCTGCCCCACCGCCAGCTCAGTGGTGCCAGACCTGCCCACGGGTCTCAGGGCACGGGTGCCTGGAGCCGGCACCAAGCGCCACTTCCCCACCGTGGTGCTGTCGTTCAACCTCAGACCTGCCACTAACCCCCGCAAACTCATCCGGCTGCGCTGCTGAGGAGCTGCGCCTGCCCTGGGGCTAGGGGGGATGATACACGGGGTCTGTCCCCCACCACCTCTGAGCTGTGGCCTGCTTGGTCTCCCATCAGTGAGAAGAATGGGCTCTGTGTCGGAAGAGCTCAGCCTGGTCCCCCTGCACCGGAGGCCGGAGCTGCTGGAGGCCTGCGCTGAGCTGCTGGGCGAGGAGTGGGGGAAGAGCCGGGCATCACGGCTCCACACGCTCCAGCGCTCCTCGGATGCCTTCCCTGCCTGCCTGCTGCTGCTGCGGAGCCAGGGCCCTGCTGAGGCCTCTGCTGCCCAGGAGGGTCCCTGCCAGCTCGTGGGCCATGTCCGGCTCTCCCGTGTGGCCGGTCGGGCCCGGAGAGTGTCAGGCTCCCCAGCTCCTGTTGGGGTCCCCGGGGCCTGGCCCTGGCAGTGCCGGGCTCCCAGTCCTAGTCCCAGCTCCTGTGGGGGTCCGCGGGGCCCGGCCCTGGTGGTGCTGGGCCCCTCGGCCTGGCCCAGCTCCTGTGGGGGTCCCTGGGGCCCGGCCCTGGTGGTGCTGGGCCCCTCGGCCTGGTCCAGCTCCTGTGGGGGTCCCCGGGGCCCGGCCCTGGCGGTGCTGGGCTCCTGGTCCTAGTCCCAGCTCCTGTGGGGGTCCCCGGGACCTGGCCCTGGCGGTGCTGGGCCCCTCGGCCTGGCCCAGCTCCTGGGGGGGTCCCCAGGACCTGGCCCTGCCGGTGCTGGGCTCCCGGTCTTGGCCCAGCTCCTGTGGGGGTCCCCGGGACCCGGCCCTGGCGGTGCTGGGGTAGCGTCCGTCTGCCTGGGAGGGGTGTTTGCCGGAGGGCCTGTACTGGTGATGCTCTGGAGAGCTACAACCAGAGCTGCACACATGCAGTCCCTTTTCCTTCTGGACCCTGGGGAGCGTGGGAGGACAGCAGGGTCACCTTCCATACCTTCCCTGGCCTCCAGAAGTCAACAGCCTCCCTCCCCCGGTGATAAGCAGCCAAAGAGCGTGGCCATGCCTGCCCAGAGCATCCCGGAGGGCTGGCTCCCTTTTGGAGATTGCCGAAAGGTGACAGCTCCACAGCAGGCTTGGTTTCACAGATTGGTGTGTTATTATTCCTCTTGTGACTCTCAACATCCATGGGTGGGAGCAGTTGCAGGGAGGGTGGGGACGGGTGGCGCGGGCAGGAGGCAGAGCTGCCCTTCCTGCTGGGGACGTGGAGGGGACGATGCTGCTGGAGCCAAGGCATTGTTGGCTTTGCAGATCCCGGGCTCGGCCACATCAGCCTGAGGTAGCGCAGGCTCCTCCAACGCTGGGAGGCAGAAAAAGTGATTCACCCCAGCGTGGCCCTGGGGAGGGGAGGGAAGGCTTCAGCTCCAACTTCGTCTTCGGCTTGGGCTTCTCCTTCCCCCTGTTCTGCAGCCCAGCAGAGCAGCTGGTGCTTTGTGGCAAAGATGAAGCGTGTGGGCAGGTGTTGCTCTGAACCACTGGAGAGTGCGGCTGTCCCGCCGCCCGCCCGAGGATGCCGGCTCCTCTGGGGCTGAGGTCTCTTCTCTTCCATTAGACTTTGGGAAGAGGAGAGACCCCAGCCTGCAGAGCATCTTAGGGTTAGGGCTGCTGCTTCGTCTCTGCCTGAGCAGAGACCTCGCTGGGGGCCGAGTGCCACCTCTTCCGTGCCCTCTGCAGCAGTAATCTCAGCTGTCCTAGGATAGACCTCGACTTCAGCCCTCCAGATTCGAGGATGAGGGCTGTCTGAGTCGCCAGGGAGGAGACCAGGGAGCTCTTGTCTTTTGCGGCACCTTGAAGGACTGCGGGGACAAAGCAGCAGAGGTGAGGTGACAGCCCTGTGTCTCCTCCAGGCAGGGCACACACAGGAATTACCCTGGGATTCCCAGGGCCAAGAGGGAGCCGGTGGGCGGGTGGCTCGGTTGGCGGCTGCTGGTCAGGAATACCCCCTCCGGAAATTACCCCCCTCCCTATAGATGCGCTGGGAGCAGAGCCCCCTCACCCAGGGGAGAAGCTCTGTGCTGGGGTTCTTCCTCCTCCCCGCTGCCCTCACTCACCCTCTTGGATGTATTTCACCTTCTGGTCAGGCATCTGCCGTCCGATGAGCCCTGGGGGGATGCAGCATATCAGGTACCCTGCTGCCTGTTGGGGACCCCACCACCCAGCCCGCCTGGCCGCACAGATCCCCAGGGAGTGCTGACCCTGGGGTGCAGTGTCGGGGAGGGGATGGATGAGGCTCCTGTCAGCCCAGCCTACACAGGCAAGGGTGGGAGGGGGTGAAGGGGTGCCCCACAGGTCCTGTGCCAGGCCACAGGGACCATGGGAGAGGGAGGGGCCCCGGGGCTCGTGGCTCACCAATGAACCTGACAGCCTCTTGCCGCAGGGACTCCTGTGGGCTCTGCAGGTAAGTTTCACCCTGGTGCAGGTAGTCCTGGGCCTTGCTCCTGTTCTTGGCCAGCTAGAGAGAGGAGAAGGGTGCAGGGTTGGTGCAGGGCTACCCCCGAGTCAGGCCATCTCCCGACCCAGCGCCACCCTCCTTCCCCCCAGCAGGACATCCCCAGCTCCCTGCCACGTGGCATTGGGGTTTGGAGGGAGCAGAGGGCTCCCCGGGGACACTGGGGTGCCGTCGTGGTGGCAGGGTCCCCTTTGGGACTCCGGGGCAGAGGACAGCCTGGAGCAGAGCGTGCTCTGGGAGGGTGTGTGCTGCCATGGGGGCACAGCCCTCCATCCCCCGTGCTGGGCTGTGCTTACCAGGCACTCGCTGATCCTCCATGCCTGCGAGGTCTCGGCCAGGTGCACCAGCTGCTCCCACTTCAGGAACCGGCCAGCGCTGCAGAGGGCTTCCTGGGAGGCCTGGCGAACAGCAGAGATGCCACCACCACCGCCAGGGGCGCAGGACCCTGCGTCCCCCATCTTGGCAGGGCTCAGAGCCTGTCCCTGGCCGTGCAGGGAAGACACACTAGCTGGGGACTGATGCTGCCACCAGGTTCAGCACCCCAGGGAAAGAGAAGGGCAGCCACCCTCTCTGGCTGGAAGCCTGTCAGGGCTTCAACGTTTTGGCCTTGGTGACCCCAGACTGCTGTGGAGCCGTAGCCCAGTCTCTGGGGATGCAGGCGCCCATGCCAGGGGCTGCGCAGAGGGAGCTGGCTGGGAAAGGCACCCACCTCCCCATTCATCTGGGCAGCAGGAGGAGAAAGGCAGCAGTGGGCAGGGAGGCAGGCTCTGCCTGGTCCTAGGGACTCAGCAAGCTAGACCTCATGGTGACACGTTTGTCAGCATTGCCCTGCCCAAAGGACTGGTCAGATTTGGCATCCCACCTTGGCCACTGTCTTGTTCTGGCCGTGCAGGTGAAAGAGCAGCGGCACCAGGCTGTTCCACACCTCCTTCTTCATCATCTTCTTTTCGGCACCCACCACGAGCCCGATCACATTTTGGAAGAGACGGATGGAGAGTTCCTGCACAATATCTGACTCCTGGGGGAGGAGGGGAGGAAGACCTCAGCCCCAAGCCCACAGCAAGCAAGGGGCTGATGAGGAGATGGACATCCCCAAAATGGCCACGGACAGCTCTGCTCCAAAAGGGAGCGAGCTACAGCATGCAGGTCTGCCCTGGGGGGCTGGGATCCCCAGGGCTGGGGGCCAGAGAAAGAGACCCTGCGGGAGGGCTGGGGGATGCTGCCAGGGCAGAGCGCCCATCGGTGGGGCTCAGCATGCCTGCCACCATCCTGCCACCACTGTTCCCCCCGCAGCAGGGGGGCCAAGCTGGGGTGAGTCCATGCGGGGGGTTTGGGACACAGCATGGAGCTGCCGAGGTCAGTGACGGGGTCTGGGGGCTGCAGGGCAAAGGGGTGCCGTGGTGGGGGGCGCAAATGGAGGTGCCCAGTAAGAGGGGCATGGGGCTCTACCCCAGCCTTACGTCATTGAAGAGTGGCTGGAGCTTCTGGGGGGGCAGCCAGCGCCAGGGCAGTGAGGCTGAGCATCTTCCGCTCCAGCAGCTGGAGCACGTTGCTGAGCACGAACAGGGCTGTGGCTCTGGCATCACTGTCAGCACCCTGCAGCTGCTCTATGATGTACGGCAGCAGGACGAAGGTTTTCCTTGCCTGTGTGAGATGCCACCTCCTTTTTGTAAAGCAGCAACCGATTGCAGGGGTGAAAACCCTCCCCACGAACATTGGCCTCCCTGCTGCCTTCTCGGCAGGCAGTGTAGGTTACGAGGGCAAGGTCCCAGCAGGCAGGGCTCAGCAGCTGCTGCATTTCACCCTGGGGATCAGCACCCCACGGCCAGGCTCTGCAGACCCCACACTTGGGCTGGTTGCTCTGCCACCAGCATTCCTGCTGGCACGTGCTGGCAGCGGGAGCCCGTTCCCCTTGGCACTACTGCCTCTCTCAGTGCACGGCACAGCCATGGGGCAGAGGGCCGGCGAGGCAGGAGAGCTGGCAGCAGCCAGCACAGCTCCCGATGCCCAGCTAAGCCCGAGCCTCTGCGTTACCCACTGCCCACTGCTCCACCCTGGGCTGCTGTCCCAGCTGCCTCCTACGTACTGTGTCGGGCATCTGGGTGAGCTTGAGGATGCCCCTGAGCACCAGGGTGGGCATCCCCAGGCACTGGCTCTGCAGATACATGGGGAAGATTGCCAGGGCACAGTCCAGCTCTTCGCTGAGGTCAGTGCAGTCCAACATCTGAAACACATACAGTGGGAGCTGCCGAGGTGCAGTGTTGGCTCCAACCATCAGCTCAGGGCAAAGACGCCGGGGCAAAACCAAGCCTAGATGGAGGTGGCAGGGATTGTGGAGACACCCAATACCCCACACCACACCGGTTGCTTGCCTGCTCCTCCATGGTACCAATCGGAGCCCACTCGCCACCACGGCTCCTCCCAGAGCAGTGGGCATGGGAGACCCAAGCGTCGGAGAGAGCTTGGAGGGGTGCCATCAGGCTCACCTCAATGAGGAACACCATGGCAATCATCTCCCAGGTGGGGTCTTCCACACTAAGGAGCTCTGTCAGATGGCAGAAGATGGTGGAGCGCAGGTGTCTTGGGGTCTCCATCATCCCCCTGGCGGGGGGAAGAAGGCACTGTCAGGCCTGAGCCGGGCAGGCACATATCTTTGGGGTTTGCACCAGTCTGGACATCACCAGTCTGCAGCAGTCTCTCTGAGCAACAGGGACCCCCCTGCCATCAGCCCCAAGGGAGGGAGTGCTGTGAGGTGCCTGGTCCCCAAGGGGCAGGAAGAAGGGGCTCTCACCTGGCCACAGCGCGCACTCCCAGAAGGTGGGTCTGGGTGCTGAGCAGGAATTCCCAGCCATGCTGTGCCTCGATGGCCAGCACCTGGCTCTCAAAGCCCATGCTGCAGAGCAGCAGTTTCATGGACTGCACCGCAGACCTGCACGGGGAGAAATGCTCGGCTCCAACAGGGACACCTGGCTTGGCTCCAGGTGGCTGGCAGGGATGAGAGGACAGGGATGGAGCACCTGATGGGAGTGAGCAGGTCCTGTCGCTGCTCCTTCCACAAGATGTGCACTTCCTTCACCGTCAGCTCTGTGGTGAATGACACTTGGAATAGCAGCGCCAGGAAAAGCTGGGGGAAAATCGCCTCCACCGCCTTCAGGCAGGTGGGCTGCGGCAGGATCTCGCTTATTGTCCTGGCTGACTGCAGAAGAAACCCAGACACCGAGATGTCCCTGTGCCCCTGGGGAGGTCAAGGCTTGGGGTGGGCAAGGAAGGGGAGCAGGGTCCCAGAGAGCTCAGAGCAACCCTGGAGGTCAGCGAGGCCTCATCCAGCAACTCACAGCCAGGGAGAGGACGCGCGGGTTGTCCTGGGTGGAGGTCTTGCACAGCGACTGGTTCATCAGAGTGCTGAGCAGCTCCCCCAGCACCTTTTTCACAGTCCGGGGCTCAGAGACCATCACCTTCCACATGTCCATGGCGACACTGTGGGGACCCAGGGCTCTGTCAGCCAGAGGACGGACAGGCTGAAGTCCCTCAGGAGGGTCCTGGGGCCCCTCTCCCAGCGTGAGAGGAGCCCCAAAGGCTGATGGGTCCCATACTATCACCATCCACTGTTAGGTTGAACAATTTGTCAGAGGTTAAACCCCCTTGCTTTCCAACCAACCTCAGATAATTATGGGAGGTTGGGGGGTCTGAGCTTAACTTCTGATTAACTCCAATGTTTTATCGTGACTAGGTTCCTTTCACATTCTCAGTAACAGAATTAAGACTCAAAACGGAGTCAAGTACGAAGACACTTTAGTTGGCCGACAGCAAATACACGAGAGAAAAGTAGAGAGAGGAAAAGTGAGAAAGGGAATGAGAGAAACATGCAGCACGGCAGTCAGAATGCTCCTTCTGGTCTCCCCTGGTTCCCCTTTTTATAGGCTTGTTCTTTTGCATAGTCAATGACTGTTTTGCGTACCCTCGCCTCCCACTCGGCAGTGGGGCGCATGCCCAGTACCGTCACTAGAGGACGCTCGAAAGTTCTAGAGGGTCCGAGCCCCCTCCCCATTATCAGTCGACTCTGGGCCCGGGCGCATGCGCAGACGACGTGTACTCCGAGACAACAGGACACACATTCCTGTGGGGTGGGACTCAATGGGCTGAAACTGCCCCCGTTGCCGTTAGCCATTCCGTTAAACGCCCCGCTAGTTGCGGTGGTGATTAGGCTTCGGTAGTTAAGCTTGCCTGCACCAATGTTGAGACAAGTTTCTAGTCCCTTACACCACCCCATTGGTGGCAAATACAGAGACAGTGATGAGAGAAAGAATAGAAACAAAGGCAGAAAGATTAGATCAATAACAAAGATTTTAGCTATGAAGGCCAAAATGTCGTAAGGATATTAACTCTAAACAAGGCCAATGCCTAACATCAATAACAATTCTATTTCCAATAATAAAAAAAAACAGGATAGGGAGACAAACAGTTTATGCAATTTGGACTGTGGATGACACAGCCTGACGTACAGCTCTGATTTGTCTAATTCCATCAGGTGACACAATGGGTACAAAATGCATATTTGCAACAACACATTGGATTAACTGAATGAAACGTGGGATGACACATGGCAAAAACAGTAATGTAGCTAGACCACACAATAGGTAAAATAAGATTCATCTAATCCAAGGACCTCCTGGGAGCCAGGAGAGCATATCAACATTCCAGCCTTCCCAGGTTTGCATGGCAACATGGGCTAATTTCTGTATTCCAGCAGTAATTTGTTTAACGACCTTGCCATTGTCATCAATTTTTAAACAGCAATTGGAATCATTCAATTTCCCACAAACTCCACCTTCTTCGGCTAGTAGGTAGTCGAGAACCATGCGATGCTGATAAATTGCAGTTCGCATTTGGGTTGCCTGATCTGCCAGTAGGTCAAGGGCCTCAGCTGTTTGATTGGTGATAATTTCTAATACAGCTTGCAGCCGGATGATGCAATTTAGGTTGTAAATGGGTTCTTGAGCACCACTAAGCCATTCATTGGGGTTCCACGTTGCAGGTCCATACTGTTGTATGATACATTGGGGAGTCCACACATCTTTACCCCAGGACTGGCTACTCCCATCAATGAGGGATGTATCAATAATTTTGGATTGTTTTTCCCACTTCAGATCATCATATATTTGAACACCTAAATGGTCTCTGCCCGTTTCTGGGAGTAAGAAAAACAAGGGACAGATCACCCCAACATAACATATTCCTGAGCAGTTTGCTGGCAGTGCTTTATATGCATGGTTTCCACATATCTAATAGTGTCCCTCAAAGGCCACTGATCCATTAGCAAAGGGTCCTCTCCAACGTTCTGTACGGGGTGAAGGATCAAAATAAGGGGTGGGTTCTAAACCAAATGGGTCACTTTCAACACAACAATATAGTGATTCCTTTGTGGTGTTCTCACAACAGGGTATGTCTGAACAAAGTTCTTTCCATGTTGTCCGCCAACGGGGCCAATCTATTCTGTTACAATATTTACAGTTGTAAGCTCCTACCTCCTGGTCCCAAATGCAATCATGGCCTACAGTGTCACCTCGACTTGCATTAGGTGTAAGAGACCAAAATCTGTGAAATGCGTTCATGTATCCTTCATCATTCACCCAGGCATAGGTATATATGAGTTCACCCTTTTCATGTGGCTCTTCCCCCACCTGAATGGGTATGCTTATGTTCTGATACGTCCATTCACACATGCTGCTGCCCACAAAGGGGCCGTCCTTTTGTGTTCTAGCCAGGCAATATTTACCCTTCTTCGGAAATGTTATGTGCCATGGTGAATCACGTGAGCTTTCCCATATTTTATTCTCTTTTGTTTCACTATATCTACTCACCAACCATTTCGGTAGCAAAGGTATAGCTACCCAGGGCCAACTTGATAGACCAAACGGTCCTCCACATATCCAGCATTTTGTGATATTATAAACACTTGCTATCTGTTCAGCCAATTGCAGAAAATAATTCTTTATATCATTCCCTTCATCCCCAAAGTCTCTGACGGGGTAACTGATCGTTCCAGGGTTCGCAGCCCATACAATACACCAAAACAACAAAATTGACATTTTGCTCTGCAAATCCAACCTAAGCTTACAAATGTTATAAAAACAATCACAAGAATGCAAATTGTTAAAATCAAATGTTGGTCTTCCCACATTCAGTCTTGTTCCCATGGAGGTCTCCTGTGAAATGAAAGAGAGTGCTGACTTGCCCTGCTTGGGCTTCGTCTGCATAGTTAAAATGAGGGAACAATCCAGTGAGTGTAAATTTTGTGCTCTTTTCCCCAGGCATCTTTAGCCTTCCAGGCATGTTTATTAAGGGGTTCAGCAAGTATAAGGGAGACAGCCCCAATGGTTGGCATTTCTACCAACACTGGCTGTCCAGGAGAAAAGGTTGGTTCTCCGGGAACATTAGGAGCTTGAGGTTTTGGAATCAAAACTGGAGGTTTATGATAAAAGGCATTTAGTCGTGGGCATCCATTTATTCCCCAGCGATCGTTGACTTGGGTAACTGCGTCCCAGAGACGCTCCGCCTAATGCGGCTTATGAGGTTTCAGAAATCATTTTAAGAGCCCACTAGTTCGTTCCACTGTCCCATTGGCTTGGGGGTAATACGGGGTGTGGAATACCCACTTGATTCCTTCTTCCCGTGCCCACTCCTGTACTGTGGCAGCGGTAAAATGACTGCCATTGTCTGACTGAATAGAACTAGGTTTTGGGAGGGAGCTGAACCAAATTTTCAGGGCCCACACTGTGTTTTCCCCGGTTGCTCGTGGAAATGCTTCGGCTTGGACTAGGCCAGAAATTACTTCCACGCCTACTAATACATATTGTTTCCCTTCCGACTTTCGGAAAGGCCCAATATAATCGATTTGCCAAACTTCCCAGAGGGTCTTTTTATCTCTCAAATGGAGTGGGGATTCTTCCATGGGGTGCCGCTATAGCCGGAGTCAGCATTGTTCACAAGCTGAAATACAGGTCCTGCAAGCTTCCCGAGTGACAGGCCAGCCTCTGGCATGTGCCTCCTTGTATAAGTCATTAGACCCTGTGTGGCCACGTTTAACCTGTAGCCATTCTAAGAGCCTATCCCAATTTTCTCCTCTTTGATTTTCCTCCTGCAGAAGGGCAATTCTGGCCAACTCATCCGCTCTGTTATTCCAATCACTTGCTGGAGTACTCCCTTCCTGGTGGGAAGGCACCCATGCTATTGCAAAATCCCCATGCTTGGCAATGTCTAAGATTTCTTGCCATCTCTCCTTTTGCCACACTGGCACCCAATTTACCTCCCAGTTGTTCCGTTCCCAAAAAGGGAGCCATTCTGTGCACCCTTTGAATACTGCAAATGAGTCAGTGTAGATATACACCGGAGTTCCCCCTTTCTCCTCGCTGTTAAACACACTCCATACTGCCACTAACTCTCCCACTTGGGCACTGCCCTCGCCTTCAGTAATTATTTCCCTCGTAGTATCCACATTAATAGCCACAGCCAGATACTTCCACTGTTTGCCCCCTCGCTTGGCAGAGGCATCTGTGAACCATATATTTCGCAGCTCCTCCAAAAACAACAGGGCAATTTTAACAACAGAAGGAGGAGGGGTATCCTCTTCCAGAAGGTTTGTCACTTCTTCCTGTATGTTTAACACCTTTGGGACACCTTCAGTGACAGTGAAAACGCTACAGTAATCTTTGATTTTAGCATACCATTTTCTCACAGCATCCCTTTGGGCCACCCCGTCAGGGGGAGGGGTCCCTGCTAACACAGGCTTAATTACCTTAAAGGGTCCCCTTAAAACTATAGGTTGTTGGCGTATGGTTCGCTCCGCTTCTCTGAGAGCTAAGCTCACTACAAACAAACCCTTTTCTCAACTGGAGTATCGCTTTTCAGCATCCTTAAAACTCCTAGAATAAAACCCAATTGGTCAAATAGGACCTTCTGGCCCCTTCTGCCAAAAATGAATTGACAATCCTGAGTGTGCAAACCCCCATTCAATTTGAACCGGGTCAGTGGGGTGGATAGGGCCTAAAACTTGATGGATGCTTACTTCAAACACCAGAATTTGCAATGCTTCATCATGGGCTGGAGTCCATTACCAAATTGCCCTCTTTTGCAACAGATCATATAAGGGACGTGCAATTATTGCAAAGTCCGGGATATGTTTTCTCCAAAAGACCAATAATCCCAAGGCATGTTGCAGCTCCTTTTTACTTTCTGGGATTTTTACCTGGTCCAATGCTGACAGGGTGTCCCAAGGAATACAGACTGACCCTCCTTTCCACCAAATGCCCAAAAATTTAACTTCACTGGCAGGAGTTTGTATTTTTTCTTTTGGTATTTGAAGGCCTATTCCTTCCAGATGATTAATAATTCTGTCCTGCATAGTCTGCACCAAAGCTAAGTTAGGTCCCCCTATTAGTATGTCATCAATATACTGATAGACTTTGACTTCTCTTTCTGATGGGATTGTTGCCAATTCTTGTGCTAGGGCATGGTGGGCCAGGGTAGGTGAGTGTTTATATCCCCGAGGCAAACGAGTAAAAGTATACTGTTGTCCTTCCCAGGTAAAAGCAAATTGATCTCGATTACACTCCTGGAGCGGAAACATAAAAACCATGTCTTTCACATCAATGGTTGCTAAGATAGGGTGGGCCTGTTCTTGAATGGTTGCAATTAATTCAGCTATGTTGGGTACAGCCACAGTCAGGGGACCGGTGTTTGCATTCAAACGCCGATAGTCAATGGTCAGTCGCCATTTTCCATTAGGTTTGCGTACTGGCCACACTGGCAAATTGTATGGGGAGTGGGTAAACACTAAAATGCCACGTTGTTTGAGATCCTCAGTTACTGGGGCTATTCCTTCTCTGGCCCCTAATGGCAACGGGTAGGGTTTTACATTGGTAATCTTGGAGGGGGGAAGGGCAGGTACTGTTTGCAATAGGTGCACCTCTGCCCAAGATGTTTCAGCTAATTGCCTGATCTGGGGGATGCCAAAAGACCACGAGTTCCCCAGAGTGTCGTGCCACTGCCTTCCCTTCAACACATCTATATCTAAAAGGTTTGTCTGAAAAGGTCCTATGGCCATCATGGTATTGATGGGGGCTTCCTCTCCTGGTAACCATAGTGTCACTGAAGTCATAGGCATCGACTGTGTTTTCCCCAGAGCATTTAAGACAATTAGGTTTCTAGATGGCATCGAGATCTCACACTGTTCGGCTTCAGTCCATGTCAATGCAGTGATTTGTGCCCCAGTATCAATTAGAAAAATTACCGGTCTTCTCCTTGGTCCTACAGCAACTGTGATTAATAAATCCCCCCTTATATTCAAGGTGAGTTGTCTTAAAAATATCCATCCTCCCCCCCCCTTGGGTCCCTAGTGGCCCCCCCTCGATGTCTATCGGGGTGGAGCATTGGGAACCGGTCCAAGATTGGCTTTCCTCTCTGACCATTTCTGTACAAGCTTTTCCAATTTTTGGGTTGGGAGTCCATCCATCAGGTCTTGGGGAATGCCCTTCTGAAGCCCTAGATGCCATAACCCCTGTCAACTTAGAGGTCTCTCTCTCCCCGGATAACTGCCGCGGAGTAGCTTCAAATCTTGGCCCTTCCCAATTGGCAGCTGCAGATTGTTAACTTGCTCTGCAGGCCATACGACCCTAGTTTCATTTCTTTGGAATGATCCACCAACAGGGCTGTATTTTCTCCCAAAATTAATTAATTCCTGTGCTACCTCCCCCCACGTCCACACCTTCCTTCCCGACCGCCGATGGTCAGGGGTTATTATACCTTCTAGAGTGGCCGTAGTTCTTTCTCCTTCAGAAGTATTTTGAATCATCCCCTGTAATTGGATCTCAGTGGGTTTCAGGGAATCAGGGAGTCCCTGGATCAGAGGAGTCATCCTCTCTGGGTCCACAGGCATCAGCATCGGGGAACTCTGGTTAGGCTTGAGCTCCCGATCATATATCGTTTGGAGACAGGCCGCCTTCTGCACACTTTCCACTAACTGATCCACCGTACCCATTATGGCAAGGGGATCTCCCCTCTCCAAAGGGTTCAGCCCCCCGGCCCAATATGCGGCCCTCTGGGTTAATGACCATGGGGCTTGGTGATTACCTGTAGTTAGGAACACACCCAGACCCCAATATCCTTCTGCTTCTTTCTCTGACAACAAAATTCCATGCCCCCCTGACAGGGACACTCTCCACACATACTCTGTCTCCGATTCCCTTGGAGTTCTCGCAAAGTCTTTTTTCAACTTTGCTAGTTCAGTTGCTGTAAATGGGACTTCTTTGGTTAGAACTTGAGGATGGTCATCGTTATTGTCCTCATACAAATACTCCGTTTTAACCAGTGGATACATGTAGGGGGGGGTCTCCCTTGCCTTCAGCAAGTCTCCCTGAGGGTAAACGTGTCGTATCCCCTTCTCCGAAAGCTTCACCTCTACTTCTGCCAGTGTATCTGCTTCCCTCAAGAGTTGATTCCTCAACTCTTCCTTCAATATGGAATTTTGATTTCTTTCCTCCTCCAACAATTGCTTATTTTCCTTCAGTTGTTCCTGCAGTGACTTTATGACCATCTGCAGTGAGTCTATTATGGCATCGGCTTGACAAAGCCTCTGTTTCTTATCTTCCACCGCCGCTGCCAGACTTGCTCCCAATACTGCACAAATTATAGCTTTTCCTTTCCCCTGTATAACCTTAGCTTCTTTCTGCAGCACCCTTATCCTGTCTACTACACTCTGTGGTTGAAAACAATGGGTTTTTGCCCAATCTTGTCCCTGGAGTGAGGGACGAGATCGGTGTGCCTCCAGAAGATCATATAGTTTATTTATCCCTTCCACCGGATTTGAAGATGCATAACTGTGGGCATACACTGCCTTCTGAGCAGCCATTGTACTTAACACAAAGGGGCTGTATCGTCCTGAGGGGGCCACACCTTAGTATTCCAGTTTTCCCCTATTCACCCTCAGGAGGTCAAACATTTATTGTACTTAACACAAAAGGGCTATATCGTCCTGAGGGGGTCACACCTTAATAATCCAGTTTTCCCCTAATCACCCTCAGGAGCTCACACATTAATTATGTACTTTCTGTTCTCCGAGAATCCTGTCTGTGACGCCAATAAAAGATGTCCGATCCAATGTCGGGGAGGTTTCAATACGATTCCAAGGACGAGATTAAGACACTAAATCTGGTCAAATGTACAACCTTTCAACTTTATTTTTGATGCAGGGGAAGGAGGGAACCACGTGAGAAGGTAACAGGAGGTGAATGGGGAAAGGCAAAGGGGAAGAACTGAGAAAAACAGAGGGAAAAAAGGGGGATGAGAGAAAAGGAGAGCTAGAAAGGGAGTGGGTTTACGTCAGGGAGGATGGGGTGAATGAGAGAGATTGAAAGAGAGGACTAGCTACCACCACCCCAGGTCCAGCGATGTTCTGGCACCTCCGCCTGTGGCGCAGTTGACGCTCCAGCGCCCCCGTCTGCTACTCCAGGTTCAGTCCACGCGATGCCGATTTCGACGAGGTGGGTTCCAAGAGGTCCGAAAGGGAGGGACGAAGACAGGAAAGAGCCCCCCTACTGGACCGTACGCACTCCTTTTATAATGGTTGGGGTCCCTTGCTCATGCACAGATCGCACTGGCGTACATGCAGTTCGTGCCATACGTGCTATCTCCTTTAGATGCCGAGTGCCACCTCTTCTGTGCCCTCTGCAGCAGTAATCTCAGCTGTCCTAAGATAGACCTCGACTTCAGCCCTCCCGTGTGGCCGGTCGGGCCCACAACCTCTTTGTGGAGAGTGCCAGGCTCCCCAGCTCCTGTGGGGGTCCCCGGGGCCTGGCCCTGGCAGTGCCGGGCTCCCAGTCCTAGTCCCAGCTCCTGTGGGGGTCCGCGGGGCCCGGCCCTGGTGGTTCTGGGCCCCTCGGCCTGGCCCCGCTCCTGTGGGGGTCCCTGGGGCCCGGCCCTGGTGGTGCTGGGCCCCTCGGCCTGGTCCCAGCTCCTGTGGGGGTCCCCGGGGCCCGGCCCTGGTGGTGCTGGGCTCCCGGTCCTAGTCCCAGCTCCTGTGGGGGCCCCGGGGCCTGGCCCTGGCGGTGCTGGGCTCCGGTCTGGCCCAGCTCCTGTGGGGGTCCCCGGGACCCGGCCCTGGCGGTGCTGGGGTAGCGTCCGTCTGCCTGGGAGGGGTGTTTGCCGGAGGGCCTGTACTGGTGATGCTCTGGAGAGCTACAACCAGAGCTGCACACATGCAGTCCCTTTTCCTTCTGGACCCTGGGGAGCGTGGGAGGACAGCAGGGTCACCTTCCATACCTTCCCTGGCCTCCAGAAGTCAACAGCCTCCCTCCCCCGGTGATAAGCAGCCAAAGAGCGTGGCCATGCCTGCCCAGAGCATCCCGGAGGGCTGGCTCCCTTTTGGAGATTGCCGAAAGGTGACAGCTCCACAGCAGGCTTGGTTTCACAGATTGGTGTGTTATTATTCCTCTTGTGACTCTCAACATCCATGGGTGGGAGCAGTTGCAGGGAGGGTGGGGACGGGTGGCGCGGGCAGGAGGCAGAGCTGCCCTTCCTGCTGGGGACGTGGAGGGGACGATGCTGCTGGAGCCAAGGCATTGTTGGCTTTGCAGATCCCGGGCTCGGCCACATCAGCCTGAGGTAGCGCAGGCTCCTCCAACGCTGGGAGGCAGAAAAAGTGATTCACCCCAGCGTGGCCCTGGGGAGGGGAGGGAAGGCTTCAGCTCCAACTTCGTCTTCGGCTTGGGCTTCTCCTTCCCCCTGTTCTGCAGCCCAGCAGAGCAGCTGGTGCTTTGTGGCAAAGATGAAGCGTGTGGGCAGGTGTTGCTCTGAACCACTGGAGAGTGCGGCTGTCCCGCCGCCCGCCCGAGGATGCCGGCTCCTCTGGGGCTGAGGTCTCTTCTCTTCCATTAGACTTTGGGAAGAGGAGAGACCCCAGCCTGCAGAGCATCTTAGGGTTAGGGCTGCTGCTTCGTCTCTGCCTGAGCAGAGACCTCGCTGGGGGCCGAGTGCCACCTCTTCCGTGCCCTCTGCAGCAGTAATCTCAGCTGTCCTAGGATAGACCTCGACTTCAGCCCTCCAGATTCGAGGATGAGGGCTGTCTGAGTCGCCAGGGAGGAGACCAGGGAGCTCTTGTCTTTTGCGGCACCTTGAAGGACTGCGGGGACAAAGCAGCAGAGGTGAGGTGACAGCCCTGTGTCTCCTCCAGGCAGGGCACACACAGGAATTACCCTGGGATTCCCAGGGCCAAGAGGGAGCCGGTGGGCGGGTGGCTCGGTTGGCGGCTGCTGGTCAGGAATACCCCCTCCGGAAATTACCCCCCTCCCTATAGATGCGCTGGGAGCAGAGCCCCCTCACCCAGGGGAGAAGCTCTGTGCTGGGGTTCTTCCTCCTCCCCGCTGCCCTCACTCACCCTCTTGGATGTATTTCACCTTCTGGTCAGGCATCTGCCGTCCGATGAGCCCTGGGGGGATGCAGCATATCAGGTACCCTGCTGCCTGTTGGGGACCCCACCACCCAGCCCGCCTGGCCGCACAGATCCCCAGGGAGTGCTGACCCTGGGGTGCAGTGTCGGGGAGGGGATGGATGAGGCTCCTGTCAGCCCAGCCTACACAGGCAAGGGTGGGAGGGGGTGAAGGGGTGCCCCACAGGTCCTGTGCCAGGCCACAGGGACCATGGGAGAGGGAGGGGCCCCGGGGCTCGTGGCTCACCAATGAACCTGACAGCCTCTTGCCGCAGGGACTCCTGTGGGCTCTGCAGGTAAGTTTCACCCTGGTGCAGGTAGTCCTGGGCCTTGCTCCTGTTCTTGGCCAGCTAGAGAGAGGAGAAGGGTGCAGGGTTGGTGCAGGGCTACCCCGAGTCAGGCCATCTCCCGACCCAGCGCCACCCTCCTTCCCCCCAGCAGGACATCCCCAGCTCCCTGCCACGTGGCATTGGGGTTTGGAGGGAGCAGAGGGCTCCCCGGGGACACTGGGGTGCCGTCGTGGTGGCAGGGTCCCCTTTGGGACTCCGGGGCAGAGGACAGCCTGGAGCAGAGCGTGCTCTGGGAGGGTGTGTGCTGCCATGGGGGCACAGCCCTCCATCCCCCGTGCTGGGCTGTGCTTACCAGGCACTCGCTGATCCTCCATGCCTGCGAGGTCTCGGCCAGGTGCACCAGCTGCTCCCACTTCAGGAACCGGCCAGCGCTGCAGAGGGCTTCCTGGGAGGCCTGGCGAACAGCAGAGATGCCACCACCACCCCAGGGGCGCAGGACCCTGCGTCCCCCATCTTGGCAGGGCTCAGAGCCTGTCCCTGGCCGTGCAGGGAAGACACACTAGCTGGGGACTGATCTGCCACCAGGTTCACCCCAGGGCAGAGAAGGGCAGCCACCCTCTCTGGCTGGAAGCCTGTCAGCTTCAACGTTTTGGCCTTGGTGACCCCAGACTGCTGTGGAGCCGTAGCCCAGTCTCTGGGGATGCAGGCGCCCATGCCAGGGGCTGCGCAGAGGGAGCTGGCTGGGAAAGGCACCCACCTCCCCATTCATCTGGGCAGCAGGAGGAGAAAGGCAGCAGTGGGCAGGGAGGCAGGCTCTGCCTGGTCCTAGGGACTCAGCAAGCTAGACCTCATGGTGACACGTTTGTCAGCATTGCCCTGCCCAAAGGACTGGTCAGATTTGGCATCCCACCTTGGCCACTGTCTTGTTCTGGCCGTGCAGGTGAAAGAGCAGCGGCACCAGGCTGTTCCACACCTCCTTCTTCATCATCTTCTTTTCGGCACCCACCACGAGCCCGATCACATTTTGGAAGAGACGGATGGAGAGTTCCTGCACAATATCTGACTCCTGGGGGAGGAGGGGAGGAAGACCTCAGCCCCAAGCCCACAGCAAGCAAGGGGCTGATGAGGAGATGGACATCCCCAAAATGGCCACGGACAGCTCTGCTCCAAAAGGGAGCGAGCTACAGCATGCAGGTCTGCCCTGGGGGGCTGGGATCCCCAGGGCTGGGGGCCAGAGAAAGAGACCCTGCGGGAGGGCTGGGGGATGCTGCCAGGGCAGAGCGCCCATCGGTGGGGCTCAGCATGCCTGCCACCATCCTGCCACCACTGTTCCCCCCGCAGCAGGGGGGCCAAGCTGGGGTGAGTCCATGCGGGGGGTTTGGGACACAGCATGGAGCTGCCGAGTCTAGGTAGCTAGGGTCTGGCGGCCGGAAGATATCGCGCTGTACGGAAAGATAGGGCCCCTCTTCTGATAGCCAATAGCGTTTGGTTAATGATGTAAGCGGACGGAAGTGATGTTATAAACCCAAGCTATATAACGCCGTGTCACTCACTAATAAACATCATTTGCCATCCACCACATTGGTGTCATCGAGCTGATGGCCCGAGCGGCCTGGGGTTGGTCGCCGTGCCGTTCCTGAACCAGGTCGCCATGCCTCTGAAGGCAACAAGTGGTGCCGAAACCTGGGAATCGTCGCCTGGACGGGTGAACGGCGGCCAGAGCGGCAGGACCAGCCCGGCGGGGAGGACGCTCCCGGACGAACAAGGAGGATGGAAGCCCTTGTGAAGGTCGTATCACAATTACACAAGCAGTGGGGTATTGATTGTAAACCCGAAGATTTTACTCTTGCAGTTGCAAGGTTTTTGCAAATTGGGGTCATTGCCCAGCTGGTGGATATTCTCCACCCCGAAGTGTGGGATAAATGCACTAAAGCGTTAGCCGAAGAGACGATGTCCATAGGTCGTGGGAAAAACCTTAAGTCGTGGGGGAAAGTCGTACAGGCCCTGCAGAAGGCCATACAAGAACAGGAGACCTGGAGGGTGGCAAAGAACTGTTTGTTGGCTACCCCGAAATTGGGAGTCGGGGCAGCCACGCAGACTTTGCACCCCCCAGACGATGACAATTCTACTGAGCTTAAAGATCTGCAAGAGGGCGACACGTCCCCTCAATTCCCGAACCCCGACCCGCTTACGGAGGGACAGAAACGAGCTAAATCCTTCTGGGGTAGGCTAGCCGAGGAGGCCAGGGCCGCCGCGGAGAAACCAGAGTCTGAAGAAGTCTGGGCTGGACCACCCCCCTACGCGCCCCAAGATGGCGCCGAGCAGAGAGGCGAAGGGCGGGGCGAGGATGCCCTTAGCGGGAACAGGGAGGAAGCGCTGGCATTAACAAGCGCACGCAAACGGGAAGGGGAGGGGAGCGCGAGTGAAGGGCGGAAAGCCAATCAGAGCGGCCATCTGAAAAAATGCCCCTATAGGACAAACACCCCGCCGAGAGGAGGGCGGGGCGAACCAAGAGGGAGGGAACGGCCCGCCCGCAGGGGAAGTGGGCGGGGCCGGAGCCCAACAAAAAGGTTCTGGAAACCGGAAGTAACCAGTCAGTCGAGTTCCGACTCCAGATCAGACGGTAGCTGGGGCGAGTGGCTCGCAACTGATTCAAACTTAGAGGAGGAAGAAACGGAGATAAAGTTAAGAGTCAAAATATTTCCATCCAAATTGAAGAGGAACCGCGAGGGAGAGAAATCCCTCTCACAGACTGGAGGAAAATAAAAATTGTGTGTGCCGACTGGGCCCCATCGGCCGCACTAGCATTCCCGGTCCAGGTGACAGATGGGGGACAGAAGGTCCACTCGCCAATAAACCCTAAGGATATACAAGCGATTGTTAAGGCAATTGTGGATAAAGGGCTTAATTCTGCCATGGTCTCCACCCTCATAGATGGTGTCTTCAGGGGAGACGATACGCTCCCGTTTGATATAAAACAAACTTGTAGATTGATATTCGACGGGGCAGGGATGATTGTTTTTAAACAAGAATGGGAGGACAACTGCGCGAGACAACTAGCCCAAGTAACCGGGGCGAATCACCTGCTACATGGCTCCAGCCTGCAGCGGCTGATGGGCACAGACCCAACAATGATTACCCCCCATGCGCAGGCCCAGGGCCTGCAGGTCCATGAAGTAATGGCAACTACTCGTGCAGCCAGAGAAGCTATTCGCACAGCCTCTAGAGTTATTGTCAAGCCATTGCCATGGTCCACAATAAAACAAAATGAAAATGAGAGCTTTACGCAATTTGTGGATCGCCTCCAGGCAGCGGTCGACTCCTCGACCCTGCCCACGGAAGTGAAGGGCCTGGTTGTTGCAGATCGCTTACATCAGCAGTGCAATTCGACAACCAAAGAAATCCTACGATCACTGCCAGTGGGGTCAAGTATCGCGGACATGATTAAGCATGTCGCAAAGGAAGAGCATCTAGCCCCGATCCAGGTGGCTGTTCGTACCGCAATAGCTAACGTGATGGCATGTTTTAAATGTGGCCAGGTGAGCCACGTTGTAGCAAACTGCCCTCGGTCGGGGGACCCACCAACAGCGCTTCCCCTGCGCCAGAACCGACCCAGAGGACCATGTTGGGCCTGCGGAAAGAAAGGACATTTTGCTAAGGAGTGTAGATCTAAAACTCAGGGAAACGGGAGGGGGAGAGGACACTTGGGCCGTGCACAGTCCTCTCCCACTTGGGACATGAGGCGGCCCAACTATGCCAACCCCGGATGGGGCGAAGCGCTCCCGAACCCGCTACCCCCTCGAGAAGCAACCAACTTTATGGTTCAACCGGCGATCCAGCCGAACCTGTCCCTATCTCAGGGACAGCAAGGACCACCCCCTGGGGGCGAGACCCCAGGATGGCCCTGGCAGTAAAGTGTGATAACCCGCCAGTGGTGTGGGGGATCTGTTCCCTCTATAATACCTTAAATGGCACCACCATTAGTATCCCCTTTTTGATCGATACTGGAGCAGATGTTACAGTTATCCCTGAGACGAACTGGCCCCCGCGTTGGAAATTGGAAGACGCCCCCATGGTGGGTGGAGTCGGGGGATTAACCCGAGCTCGAAAGAGTGCTCAATTGGTAGCAATCACGCTTCACACTGAAAAAGGACCTGAGAAAACCATTACCCTCTTCCCATATGTCATGTCAGGAGTCCCACCCCTGTTGGGAAGGGACACCCTAGCCCTATTAAAAGCCAGGGTGACAAATTTACCATAAGGGCCACTGCCGCATACCCACTCCCACCAATTAGACTGACGTGGAAATCGTCCGACCCAGTGTGGGTCGAGCAGTGGCCCCTGTCAAAGCCTCGAATGGACGCTCTTCTTGAGCTAGTTGACCGCGAACTACAACGAGGTCATATAGAGCCTTCCACTAGCCCATGGAACACCCCAGTTTTTGTAATACCCAAACGAACGGGCGAGGGGTTTCGCCTCCTCCATGACCTGCGTGAAGTAAATAAGAGAATTCAACCAATGGGCCCCATCCAAACGCTGTTGCCCATGAACTCTATGATACCAGGACAACCTTGCGCTGTCCTTGATATTAAGGACTGTTTCTTTTCGATACCCCTACATGAAGAGGACAAAGAGCGGTTTGCTTTCTCTGTCGTGTTCCCAAACAGCCAATGCCCCAACTTACGTTTCCAGTGGAAAGTGCTGCCTCAAGGAATGATCAACTTGCCTACTATCTGCCAGATTGCAGTGGATCGGGCGTTGGCACCGGTTTGATGCAGTGACCCAACCGCGACTATCATCCAATACATGGATGATATCTTGATCGCCGCGCCATCGGGAAGTCAGGTGGACCAGCTGGTATCAACAGTTTCAGAAACTTTAAAAATAAACGTGTTCGAGATCGCAAGCGCGAAAGTTAAAAGAGGACCATGTGTAAGCTTTTTGGGAGTGGAGATCACAAGTTCTTACGTAACCCTACCCCAAATAAAAATCCGTTGGAACATCAAAACACTTCATGATATGCAACAGTTAGTGGGTTCCTTGCAATGGCTCCGCAACATTGTCCTGATCCCTCCTGAAATCATGGCCCCCGTGTACGATCTTCTGAAAGGAAAGAACCCATGGGAACAAAAAACTCTGACGATGGGAGCAATGAACTCTCTTGACTTTATCGAGCAACAGGTATCATCAAGCACGCTCGCCAGGTGGAACCCAGATGTACCACTCGATCTGTATGTACATTTCACGGAGGGAGGGGGAGTAGGGGCACTAGCCCAGGGGCCCCCTGAAAAAGCTCAACCAATACAATGGATAGTCCTGGGAAAACCGTCACATGCATTCTTTCCAGGAGTCGAGTGCCTCGGTGACCTCATCACGAAAGGCAGGAAACTCGCCCTAAGACACCTAGGCATCGAACCCGCCAGGATATACCTACCCTTCTGCAAACAGCTCCCAACGCTATCAGTGGCAATGTCAGAGTATCTAGCTATAGCTCTCGTTGAATTTGGCGGAGAAGTCCGGTATGCTACAAAATCCCCCTGGGCTCAAATGCTGGCAATTGTCAACATTGACTTCCCAAGGAAGATCATGGATTGGCCCCAACGGGGACCAACGGTCTTCACAGACGCATCCTCAGCAACCTCAACCGCAGCGGCAGTATGGCAATCGGGAGGAGAATGGCACTGCATTAAAATGACCGATTGTGCGCTTTCAGTCCAGCAGCTAGAAGCGATGGCCGTAGTACTGGCAGTGTGGACTGTTCCCAGTGGAACACCTCAACATAGTGACCGATTCGATGTTCGTGGCCAAGCTTTGCTTAGCCATGTTGGGGCCCGGCGTGTCAACATCCACAGCAGCTCTCATGCTGGAAGAAACACTTTTTTCCAGAAAGGGCACCATATTGGTCATCCACATCAACAGCCACAACCCAATCAAAGGGTTTTTCCAAACCGGCAACGACAAAGCAGACGCCGCTGTAAAAGGGTTGTGGACGCTGAGATGCCCGCCAGCTACATGAGTCTCTCCACATCGGAGCTAAAGCGCTATCAAAGAAATGTGGGATCTCGGTCACTGACGCGAAACACATAGTAGCCACGTGTCCCCATTGCCAGAAAGCACCACTGTGGTCCAGTGGAGTCAACCCCAGAGGCCTTAAGGCCTCCGAAGTGTGGCAGATGGATTTTATGCTCTGTCAGTTGCTGAAACCTCGAGCGTGGCTAGCAGTAACTGTAGATACATATAGCGGAGTGATCGTAGCCACACAACACCTTAAAACCGACTCCAAAGCGACCATCCAACATTGGCTGATGGTCATGGCGTGGCTTGGCGTCCCTAATCAAATCAAAACAGACAACGGCCCAAACTTCGTCTCTAAATCAGTCCAGGCATTTGCTTTGAAATGGGGTATCACCTTAACACACGGTATTCCGTATAATAGCACAGGACAAGCTATAGTCGAATGAGCAAATCAAACTCTGAAATCTAAATTAGAGGTGTTGGCAAAGACAGAAGATTTTGCCAACGCCATTCCCCCGGGAGACCAAGCATACCTGCTAGCGTCCGCTCTTTTAGCACTAAATCAATTCCCCAGAGGGGAAGAGATGAATAGCCCCACCCAAAAACATTGGGCCACTCAAGCGCTAGAAGAAGGCCCGTTAGTCATAATCAAAAATGAGCTGGGAGAATGGGAACAAGGGTGGAGGCTAGTCCTGACAGGGCAAGGGTACGCTGCTGTCAAAAGGGATGGCAAAGTTAAGTGGTGTCCACTTAAGTCTATCAAACCAGACCTCCAGAATAAAGCTAATGAAAACTGAGTTTTTGTCCACAGGACCAGATTATCAGACATCCCCGTAACCCATACACCCCGATGGCAAGAGAGGACGACAAATCGACAAGCATTCTGTCCGCACCCGGGAGCTCCACACTGGCAGAATCCAAACAACAGCGACCTAGCCCCCATGGGAGGGGACTGTGATGCCTTTGTGTAATCTTGATTTTAGAGTCAGTCACTGTAAGACAGGTAACATCAGAGTACCATCCCCATCAGCCATTCAGGTGGGTTCTACGAGACCCTGCACACGGCAATAAAGTGATACGAGAAAACATAACAGCAGGTGCTCCAACCTTTACAATAACAACTTGTGATTTCCCTGAAACTGGTGCTTGTAAGCAGACTTACCTAGCAAAAAAGCAGCGTGACTCAATGTGGGGAACATATTGGTGCCCCAGTTCAAACCCAGGAATGAGTTATTGTAACTTCCCAGGATATTGGTTTTGTGGATACTGGGGATGTGAGACCATAGTAACAAGTGATAGATGGAATCCAACAAAAAACGATGAATTTTTGCGGGTAACATGGGGACCAAATAAGTGTGACCGTCCAAAATATAGAGCCGAAGGGTCTCTGGTCAGCCAAGGTACTTGTACCCATTTGATTCTAGAAATCCTACAACCGACTAATACGGGTTGGGCTGTAGGAAAAATGTGGTCTGTATTCATTCACAAAGCTGGGGCAGATCTAGGAACAGTGGTACAGATTATTAGGCTCGTGCCACAAGCACCCTAAGCAATCGGACCTAACCCAGTTCTTAAACTTCAAATCAAGCCTAATCCGGTTCTTAACCCACAAATATCTGCACCTCCATTACATACTGCCACAAAGAATACCGAAGTCACCATACCTGCAGCGACACGCACCACCAAACTTCCTGATGAAAATCCCCTAAAAATTCCTGATAGAAATCCTCTCTGGAAAATGATGCAAGCTAGCTACCAAGTGCTGAACAAAACTAACCCAAATCTTACAGAGCATTGTTGGCTATGCTACGGAATAGAACCACCCTTTTATGAGGCTGTAGGAGTAAGGGACATACCCATACGAGTAAATGTTTCGAATCCGGTCCAGTGTATATGGGACACAGAAAAGCAAGGAATTACATTAGCGCGGGTGGTGGGAAGTGGCGTGTGCGTAGGTAAAGTCCCAAAGCACAAAAAACAACTGTGTGTTAATGAGACACAAGATAAAACCCCTGCAAAGTGGTTAATACCGGCCAACAATACCAAGTGGGTTTGTTCTGTTATGGGAGTTACACCTTGTTTGTCATTGGAAAAATTTGATGAGTCCTCAGAATATTGTGTCCAGGTAACTATAGTCCCCAAAGTCTTTTACCATACTGAAGACTTTGCCTATGACTCACAGATTACCCCAGAACATCATCTATCAAAACGAGAACCCCTTACAGCACTAACAATAGCTACTCTAATGATCATGGGAGGTGCGGGAATAGGTACAGGAGTAGCATCCTTGGTGCAACAGAGTAAAGAACTTAGCACCCTGAGGATGGCGGTAGATGAGGACCTGGCTAGAATTGAACAATCAATAAGTGCGTTGGAACAATCAATTAGATCACTATCTGAAGTAGTGTTGCAAAATCGAAGAGGATTAGACCTGATATTCTCACAGCAAGGGGGAGTGTGCGCTGCACTAAGGGAAGAATGTTGTGTGTATGCGGACCACACCGGAATAGTGAGGGACACTATGGCAAAATTACGAGAGGGATTAGAAAAACGGAAAAGGGAATGAGTGGAACAACAAAGTTGGCTTGCATCATGGTTCAACCATTCACCATGGCTGAACACCCTGATATCTACCTTAATAGGGCCGATCGCAATGATCGTGATAGCATTGATCTTTGGACCCTGTATATTGAATAGGCTCGTGTCGTTTGTTAAGAGCCGACTAGAGAAGATTGACATCATGTTGATAGAACGTCAACAAATGCTTTAAGAATGTTCTTGTTCAAAATTTCCTTTAGCTATCCCCAGTTATACCCCGTTGCTCCCAGTTACCCCCCACCTACCTCTTGCGTAGCGTGCCTTACGTTTTCTATTCAAGTTTGTGACACATATATTTTAAGATAGTTATATTTTAGCCAATTTAATTACGCATAGGGAGGGGGGAAATGTAGGTAGCTAGGGTCTGGCGGCCGGAAGATATCGCACTGTACGGAAAGATAGGGCCCCTCTCCTGATAGCCAATAGCGTTTGGTTAATGATGTAAGCGGACGGAAGTTATGTTATAAACCCAAGCTATATAACGCCGTGTCACTCACTAATAAACGTCATTTGCCGTCCACCACATTGGTGTCAGCGAGCTGATGGCCCGAGCAGCCTGGGGGTGGTCGCCGTGCTGTTCCTGAACCAGGTCGCCACGCCTCCGAAGGCAACACCGAGGGCAGTGACGGGGTCTGGGGGCTGCAGGGCAAAGGGGTGCCGTGGGGGGGGGCGCAAATGGAGGTGCCCAGTAAGAGGGGCATGGGGCTCTACCCCAGCCTTACGTCATTGAAGAGTGGCTGGAGCTTCTCAGCCAGCACCAGGGCAGTGAGGCTGAGCATCTTCCCCTCCAGCAGCTGGAGCACGTTGCTGAGCACGAACAGGGCTGTGGCTCTGGCATCACTGTCAGCACCCTGCAGCTGCTCTATGATGTACGGCAGCAGGACAAAGGTTTTCCTTGCCTGTGTGAGATGCCACCTCCTTTTTGTAAAGCAGCAACCGATTGCAGGGGTGAAAACCCTCCCCACGAACATTGGCCTCCCTGCTGCCTTCTCGGCAGGCAGTGTAGGTTACGAGGGCAAGGTCCCAGCAGGCAGGGCTCAGCAGCTGCTGCATTTCACCCTGGGGATCAGCACCCCACGGCCAGGCTCTGCAGACCCCACACTTGGGCTGGTTGCTCTGCCACCAGCATTCCTGCTGGCACGTGCTGGCAGCGGGAGCCCGTTCCCCTTGGCACTACTGCCTCTCTCAGTGCACGGCACAGCCATGGGGCAGAGGGCCGGCGAGGCAGGAGAGCTGGCAGCAGCCAGCACAGCTCCCGATGCCCAGCTAAGCCCGAGCCTCTGCGTTACCCACTGCCCACTGCTCCACCCTGGGCTGCTGTCCCAGCTGCCTCCTACGTACTGTGTCGGGCATCTGGGTGAGCTTGAGGATGCCCCTGAGCACCAGGGTGGGCATCCCCAGGCACTGGCTCTGCAGATACATGGGGAAGATTGCCAGGGCACAGTCCAGCTCTTCGCTGAGGTCAGTGCAGTCCAACATCTGAAACACATACAGTGGGAGCTGCCGAGGTGCAGTGTTGGCTCCAACCATCAGCTCAGGGCAAAGACGCCGGGGCAAAACCAAGCCTAGATGGAGGCGGCAGGGATTGTGGAGACACCCAATACCCCACACCACACCGGTTGCTTGCCTGCTCCTCCATGGTACCAATCGGAGCCCACTCGCCACCACGGCTCCTCCCAGAGCAGTGGGCATGGGAGACCCAAGCGTCGGAGAGAGCTTGGAGGGGTGCCATCAGGCTCACCTCAATGAGGAACACCATGGCAATCATCTCCCAGGTGGGGTCTTCCACACTAAGGAGCTCTGTCAGATGGCAGAAGATGGTGGAGCGCAGGTGTCTTGGGGTCTCCATCATCCCCCTGGCGGGGGGAAGAAGGCACTGTCAGGCCTGAGCCGGGCAGGCACATATCTTTGGGGTTTGCACCAGTCTGGACATCACCAGTCTGCAGCAGTCTCTCTGAGCAACAGGGACCCCCCTGCCATCAGCCCCAAGGGAGGGAGTGCTGTGAGGTGCCTGGTCCCCAAGGGGCAGGAAGAAGGGGCTCTCACCTGGCCACAGCGCCACTCCCAGAAGGTGGGTCTGGGTGCTGAGCAGGAATTCCCAGCCATGCTGTGCCTCGATGGCCAGCACCTGGCTCTCAAAGCCCATGCTGCAGAGCAGCAGTTTCATGGACTGCACCGCAGACCTGCACGGGGAGAAATGCTCGGCTCCAACAGGGACACCTGGCTTGGCTCCAGGTGGCCCCCCGGGCCCCCCAAAAAAGGGGAAAAAAAAACCCCCCGGGGGTTTTAAAAAGGGGTTTCCCAGGGGAGGGGGGGGGGGGGGGGGGGCCCCCCCCCCCCCCCCGGGGGGGGGGGGCCGGGGGGGGGGGGGTTTCCCCCCCGGGGGGTTTGCAAATTTGGGCCCCCCTCCCCCCTTTTTCCCCCGGGACCCCCCCCCGGGGGGGGGGGGGGGGGCCCCCCCGGGGGGGGGGGGGGGGGGCGCCCGGGGGGGGGGGGGGGGGCCCCCCCGGGGGGGGGGGAAAACCCCCCGGGCCCAACCCCCCCCCCAAAAACCCGGGGGGCTGGGTTTTTGGGGGGGGGCCCCCCCGGGGGGGGAAAAGGGGGGAAAGGGGGAAAGGGGGGGGGGGGGGGGGGGGGCCCCCTTTGGGGGGGGCCCCCCCGGGGGGGGGTTTTTTTTTCCCCCCGGGGGGGGGGGGGGAAAAAAAACCCCGGGGGGGGAAAAGGGTCCCCCAGGGGGGGGGGGGGTTTTGGGGTTTTTTTTTGGGGGGGGAAAAAATTTGGAAAGGGTTGGGGGGGGGGGGGGGGGAAAAAAATTTTCCCCCCGGGGGGGTTTGGAGGGGGGGGGTTTTAAAAAACCCCCGGGGGGGGGAAAGGGGTTTTGTTTTTGGGGGAAGGGGTTTTTTGGTTTTTGGGGGCCCCCAAAAATTTTTTTTTGGGGGGGGGGTTTTTTTAAAGGGGGGCCCCCGGGGCCTGGGGGGGGGGAAAAAAAATTTTGGGGGGGTTTTCCCCCCTTTTTGGGGAAAAGGGGCCCCGGGCCGGGGCCCAAAATTTAAAAAAAAACCCCCCCAAAAAGGGGAAAAATTTTTTCCCCCCCCCCCCCGGGGGCCCCCCCCCAAAAAATTTTTTTTAAAAAAAATCCCCCGGGGGAAAGGGGGGGGGGGGTTTTTTTGGGGGGAGGGGGTTTTTTTTCCCAAAAGGGGGGGGGGCCCCCCGGGCAGGGGGGCCCCGGGGGGGCCCCAAGGGGGGGCCCAAAAAAGGGGGGGAAAAGGCCCCGGGGCCAAAAGGGGGGAAAAGGGGAAAACCCCCCTTTTTGGGGAATTTTGGGGGGGGGGGTTTTTGGGGGGGGGGCCCTGGGGGGGTTTAAGGAAAAAAAGGGGGGGGTTTTTGGGGGGGGGGGGGGGGAAAAAAACCATCCCCTTTTTTTTTAAAAAAAGGGGGGGGGGTTTTTCCCCCCAAAAAATTTGGGGTTTGGGGGGAAAAAGGGGGGGGGCTTCCCGGGGGGGCCGGGGGGCACCGGGGGGGGGGGGGCCCGGGGAAATTTTTTTTTCCCCCCTGTAGGGGGGGCCCCCCCCCCCCAAAGGGAAAAAAACCCCCAAATTTTCCCCCCCGGGGTTCCCCTTTTTTTTTTTTTTTAAAAAAATTTTGAGGGGGGGGGGTTTTTGGGCCCCGGGGCCCCTTTTTTTTGGGGTTCCCCAGGGGGGGGGGGGGTTTTTTTTAAAAGGGGGAAGGGGGGGGTTTTTTGGGGGGGAATCGGCCCAAAAAAAGGGGGGGGAAAAAAAGGGGGGAAGAAAAAGGGGGGGGTTTGGGGGGTTTGGGGGGGGGGGAAGGGGGGGTTTAAGGGGGGGGGGGGGGGGGTTTTTTTTAAACAAAAAAACCCCCAAAAAGGGGGAAAAAACCCGAAAAAACCCCTTTTATTTTTCCCCAAAAATTTTTTTGGGGGGGGGAAAGGGGCCTTAAAAAACCCCCCCCCCGGGGGGTTTAAAAGGGGGGTTAAAAAAAGGGTTAAAAAAAAAAAAATTTTTTAAAAGGAAAAAGGGGGGTTTGGGGGGAAAAAAAACCCCGGGGGGAAAAACCAAAAAAAAAAAAAGGGGGCCCCCCCCGGGGGAAAAAAACCCAAAAAAAAAGGGGGGTTTTGGGGGCCCGGGGGGGGGGGGGGTTTCCCCCCCCTTTTTTTTCCCTGGGGGGGGGGGGAAAAGGGGGGGGAAAAAAAAAGGGCCCAACCCTTTTTAAAAAGGGGGTTTGGGGAAAGGGGGGGGGGGGGGGGGGGGGGGGGGGGGGGGGGGGGTTTGGAACCCGGGGGGGGGAAAAAGGGGGGGGGGGGGGGAAAGGGGGGGGGGGGCCCCCGGTGGTGGGGGGAAAAATTTTGGGGGGGGGGTTGGGGGGGGGGGTTTTTTGGGGGGGGGGGGGGGGGAAAAAGGGGGGGGGGGTTGGGGGGGGGGGGGGGGGGGGGGGGTTTTTTGGGTGAGGGGGGGGGGGGGGTTTGGGGGGTGGTTGGTTTTTTTTGGGGGTGGGGGGGGGGGGGCCCCGCCCAAGGGGGGGGGGGGGGGGGGGGGGGGGGGGGGGGTTTTGGGGGGGGGGAAAGGGGGGGGGGGCCCCCTTTTTGGGGGGGGGGTTTTTTTAATGGGGGGGGGGGGGGCGGGGGGGGGGGGGAAAAAAGGGGGGGGGGGGGGCCCAAGGGGGGGGGGGGGGCCCGGGGGGGAAAAGGGGGAAGGGGGGGTTCCCCCCCTTTAAAGGGGGGGGGGGAAACCCCCCCCCGGGGAAAAAAAAAAGGGGGGGGGGATTTAAAACGGGGAAAGGGGGGGGGAAAAACCCCCGGGGCCCCGGGGGGGTTGGGGGGGGGGGGGGGCCCCCGGGGGGGGGGGTGGGGGGGCCCCCCCGGGGGGGGGGGGGGGTTTTTTTTGGGGGGGGCCCCAAAAGGGGGGAAAAAAAACCCTTTGCCCCGGGGGGGGGGAAAGGGGGAAAAAAAAAGGGGGGGGGGGGTTTTCCCAAAAAAAACCCCCGTGGGGGGAAAAGGGGGGTGGGGCGGGGGGGGCCCTGGGGGGGGGTTTTTTTTTAAAAAAAGGGGGGGGGAAAAACCCCCCCCGGGGGGGGCCCCCCCCGGGGGGGGGGTAGGGGGGGTTCCCCGGGGGGGGGGGGAAAAAAAAAAACCCCCCAAAAGGGGGGGAAAGGGGGGTTGGGGGGGGAAAATGGGGGGGGGGGGGGGGGGTTTAAAATTGGGGGTTTTTGGGGGGAAAACCGGGGGGGGGGGGGGGGAGGGGGAAAGGGGGGTTTTTAAAAAAAGGGGGGGGGGGGGTTTTTTAAAAAAAAAAAAAATAAAGGGCCCCCCCCGGGGGGGGGGGCCCCCAAAAGGGGCCCCGGGGGGGCCCTGAAAAATTTGGGCCAAAAGCCCTGGCTCCGCCACGGCCACCCGGGCCCCTTTTGGAGCATCTCCAAGGATGGCCCCCGAGCAGTGCCCCCTCCGCACCCCCGCACAGATGAGCCCTCTCCTGCCCCCAGGGCTGTGCCACTCCCACTGCCCCGCCTCCAAAAGGGGGGCCCCCTCCCCTCACCTTAGGGGGCCCCAAAACACCTCCAGCGGGGGAGAAGTAAAGCATTTTTCCCTGGGGTTTTAAAAACTGGTGGGGGGGCTGCAGATGGGGGGGTGGAGGCCAAAATTTTTCCTTTCTGGGCCCTTGCTCCCCGCCGGGAAAAAAGGAAAGGGGTGGAAAGACAGTGTCAGGGGGGGGGGGGACAGCTGGGGGGGGGGGGGCCAGCACACCCCCAGCCCCCTTTGACAAGGTGGGGGGGGGCCGCGGGCCCCGAAACAAGGCAAAAGCCTCGTTAAAGTGGGCCCAGATTTTTTGGGGCTGCTCCTGGGGGAAGGGGGGGGTGATTTTTTAGGGACTCTTTTTTCCCCGGGGGCAAACCAAGCGGAGAAGCATGGATCTGACCAAGCCCCCAACAGGGCTGAGGGGAAGGGGGGGGGGAAAAAAAACCCAAAAACCCCGGGGCCCCCCGGGGGGATTTTCACCACCCCCGGGTAAAGGGGTGGGAAAATGGGTTCCCCCGTGCCCCCAGGGGCGGGGGGCACGAGTTGGGGGGGGACAAGGGGGGCCCCCCCCGCCCCCCGGGTGGGGGATCGCTTAAAACGGGGGCGGAAGGTTCCCTGTCCCGGGTGCCGGATGGGGGGGGGGCCCCGGGAAAACCCTGATCCCCGCCTGGTGGGGGGGCAAGCCTGGCACAGGGAGGGCAGGGGGGGGCAGCCCCCTCCCCGCAGCCCTGCCCCACTCACCCGCCTCATGGTGGACCTTGAAAACCTTTTTATGGGGCTTCCCCCCAAAAGCGGGGGGACGGGAAAACTCTGACCTCCCCCCAGGCTTGCGGGGTGTCGGGGGGGTTTTGTCCGCCACCCTTTGGGGGGAGGGAGGGGGAGGGGGGAAAGGGGGAGGGGGCTCTGCGCCCCCAGGGCGGGGCCTCCCCGGGGGGGCGGGGCAAGGGGGTGTGCTCGGGGGGGCCCCCCGCTCCCACCCTGCCCCGGGGGAAGCTCCCTAGGAGCTGTGGGGGGCGGGCGGGGGGAAAGGGTGTAAAAAAAAGTCCCCAATGCCCCCCCCTTCCGGGGGGAACCCCCCAAAGGCCCTTTTTTTCCCCCCTCCCGGGACCCCTTTCCCCACTGGGGGGGTGGGGCCCCCTTTTTCCCCCTTGTTGGGGTTTGGGTTCACCTTCCGGGGGCCCCCCTTGGCCAGGGGCCCCTTGTCCCCCCCCCTCCCGGGGCCACCCCCCCGGGGGGCCGGGTTTTCCTGGGGCCCCCAGTCCCCACCGCAGGCACGCCAAAGGGGTTTCCCTTTTTCAAAATCGAAATCCGGGGCCCCCCCGCGGGGCTCCCCTCGCCCAATGCCCGGACCACGGGGGACCCTGGCCCCTCGCCCGGGCCCTCCCCCCCTTTTGGCCCCCCACCGGGCGGTTTGGTGCCCGACGCCGGGAAAGTTTTCCACCAGTGGGGGCCGGCCCGGGGGGGGGCCCCCGGCCCCCCCCCCGGGGCCCCCCCCCACAACCCCGCGGGGGGCCAAAACCCGGGTTGTGGGCCGCGGGGGGGGGAGGGGGGCCCCTCCCCGGTGCCGGTGGGGGGGTCCCCGAGGGGGGCGGGCCGGGGGGCAGGTGGTGGGGGGCACCCGGGGGGGCCGGTGCGGGGGCGGGCGGGGGGGCGGGGGGGAGGCCCCGCGGGGAAGGGCAGGCGGCGGGGGCCGGCCGGGGCAGCCCGGGATTCCCCCCCCGCTGCCCCCTTTGGCGGCCCGGCCCGGGGCCCCCGGGGGGCCGGGGCTCCCCCCGCCGCCGCCTGCGGGCCCCCTGGGCAATGGCGGGGAGGGGGGGCGGCCCCGGCCGCCGGGGGCCTTTTCGGGGGGGGTTTTGGGGGAAAGGGGACGGGGGGGGGCGGCAAATGGGGGGGGCGGGGCCGGAGATCGGGGAGGGGGTACGGGGGGGCCCGGGGGGAGGGGAAGGAAGGGGAAAAAAGGGGGGGGGAGAGGGATCCGGGATGGGACATGGGGGGGGGGCCAATGGGAAACGGGGCCAGGAGGGGTCCCCCTGAGGGGCATGATGGGCAATGTGGGGGTGGGGGTGTGGGTCAAATGGTGGGGCCCCCTGGGGGGCCCCATGGTGGGGCCGTGGGGGGCAGGGGGGGGCCGTGGTGGGGTCAGTTTTTGGGTGAAGGGGGCCAGTGGGGGGTGGGGGTAAGGGGGTGCCCTGTTTGGGGGGGCATAAGGGGGGTTTTGGGGCCGCTGGTTTGGCCCCACCGTGGGGGCGGTGCGGGGAAAATTTTGGAGGAGGGGGGGCGGGGCGGGCGGGGTGGGTGCCCTGTGGGGGTGCAGTTTTTTGGGGTTTGGGTACCGGGGAAAAGGGGGGGAGGTTGGGGGGGCCCGGAAACGGTTTCAGGGGCCGGGGAAAGGGAAAAACCGGGATGGGGGGGCCCCAACAGCTGGCGCTTCCGTGTTGTTGCCCGGAGAAAGGGGCCCGGGGGGAACCGGCACAGAAGGGGGGGTGTGGGGGGTTGGGAGGGGGGGGGGGTGAGGGGGGTGAGGGGGGTTTTTTGGGGGGGTTGAGGGGGTCGGGGTTTGGGTGAGAGGGGGTGAGTGCGCGGCGGCGGAAAGGGTAGGCAAGAAAATTGGGGAGGTGGGCAGGGGGGACCTTGCCCCCCGGGGGCGGGGGGGGGGAGGACAGCCGGGGGGGGAAAATGGGCCCGGGTGGGGGGGAAGCTTGGCGGGGCCCCACGGCAAAGTGGGCGGAGGGCGGCTGTGGGGGGGGAAACCAAGGAGGGGGGGCTGGGGGGTCCGGGGGCGGGGTTTGGGGGGGAGAAAAGAAGGAAAAGGGGACCCGGGCCTGGGGGTGCCGTGGGGCCGGGGCTTCCCCTGGCCCCGGGAGGGGGGGGTGCGGGCTGGGCGGGCCGGGGCGGGAGGTGGGGGGTAAAATTTGGGGGCAGAGGGGGGCGGGCCGGGCCCCCCTCCCAACCCCAAGGGGGGGAAGTAGGGCAGTTTGCTAAAAACCCCAGCGAAAAAGGCGTGTCGGTTCCTCCCCCCCCCCCTGCGCTTTTTCCTCCAAGAGGAAGGGGGCGCCAGGCCAGGGGGAGGGGTTCCTACCGCCACCATATCGGGGGCTCCGGCCCCTTGGAGGCCAGAGGGCCCCCCCCCAAAGCCCCCGCACCCCCCCCGGCCCCCCCATGGCGGGGTCCCCTCCCCCCGCTGGCCGGGAAAACGGGGTTATGAGTCCGGTCTCAGGAAAGGTGCCCGGGCTGGCAGGGCTGGGGGCCCAGGGTTGGGGAGGGGTGGGGGCCCCCGCCCTGGCCTCCTGCCCTGCCCCACCCCCCCCAGCCATGGTGCCAACCTGCCCACGGGGGGCCCCAGGGCCCCGGGGCCTGGAGCCGGAACCCCAAACGCCCTTCCCACCGGGGCCTTCAACCTAGAACCCCCCCCAACCCCCGCCAAACCATCCGGCTTGGCTCGAGGAGGGGCCTCCCTGGGGCAGGGGGGGTGATACACGGGGTCGCCCCCCCAACCCCCCTCGGGGGTGTGGCCTGCTTGGTCTCCCAAACAGTGAAAAAATGGGCCTTGTCGGGGAAAAGCTCAAGGGGGGTCCCCCCGCCCGGAAAAGGGCCCAAAATGCTGGGGGGCCGCCTGGGGGGGGCGAGGGGGTGGGGGGGAAAAGCCCCCGGGATCCCCGGGGTTTCCACCGCTTTTCCAGGTCCTCGGAAAAGGCCCCTTCCTGCCTGTTTTTTGGGTGCGGAGCCAGGGCCCCGGGGTGAGGCCTTTTGCGCCCGGGGGTCCCTGCCCCGGTGGGCCATGTCCGGTCCCCCGGTGGCCGGTGGGGGGCCCCCCTCCCCTTTTTTTGGGGGAGGGGGCCCCCGGCCCAGCCCGGGGTTTCCCCGGGGCCCCGGCCTGGGGCCGGGGGCTCCCCGCCCCCCTCCAGCCCGGGGGGGGTTCCGCGGGGCCCCGGCCCCTTTTGGGGTGGGGCCCTTCGGGGCCTGGCCCAAGCTCCGTGGGGGTCCCGGGGCCCGGCCTGGGGGGGCTGGGCCCCCCCGGTTTCCAAACTCCTTGGGGGTCCCCGGGGCCGGCCCCTTTGGGGGTTGTGGGGGCCCTGGCCACCCGCTCCGAAAAGGGGGCCCGGGAAAATGGCCCGGGGTCGGGGGCCCTGGCCGGCCCCCGCCCTGGGGGGGTTCCCCAGGACCCCCCGCCCGGTGCGGGGGGGTCTTGGCCCGACTTTTCCCCGGGGGGTCCCGGGAAACCGGCCCGGCGGTGCTTTGGGGGAGGTCCCCCCTGCCCCGGGAGGGGTGTTTGCCGGAGGGCCTGTACTGGTGATGCTCTGGAGAGCTACAACCAGAGCTGCACACATGCAGTCCCTTTTCCTTCTGGACCCTGGGGAGCGTGGGAGGACAGCAGGGTCACCTTCCATACCTTCCCTGGCCTCCAGAAGTCAACAGCCTCCCTCCCCCGGTGATAAGCAGCCAAAGAGCGTGGCCATGCCTGCCCAGAGCATCCCGGAGGGCTGGCTCCCTTTTGGAGATTGCCGAAAGGTGACAGCTCCACAGCAGGCTTGGTTTCACAGATTGGTGTGTTATTATTCCTCTTGTGACTCTCAACATCCATGGGTGGGAGCAGTTGCAGGGAGGGTGGGGACGGGTGGCGCGGGCAGGAGGCAGAGCTGCCCTTCCTGCTGGGGACGTGGAGGGGACGATGCTGCTGGAGCCAAGGCATTGTTGGCTTTGCAGATCCCGGGCTCGGCCACATCAGCCTGAGGTAGCGCAGGCTCCTCCAACGCTGGGAGGCAGAAAAAGTGATTCACCCCAGCGTGGCCCTGGGGAGGGGAGGGAAGGCTTCAGCTCCAACTTCGTCTTCGGCTTGGGCTTCTCCTTCCCCCTGTTCTGCAGCCCAGCAGAGCAGCTGGTGCTTTGTGGCAAAGATGAAGCGTGTGGGCAGGTGTTGCTCTGAACCACTGGAGAGTGCGGCTGTCCCGCCGCCCGCCCGAGGATGCCGGCTCCTCTGGGGCTGAGGTCTCTTCTCTTCCATTAGACTTTGGGAAGAGGAGAGACCCCAGCCTGCAGAGCATCTTAGGGTTAGGGCTGCTGCTTCGTCTCTGCCTGAGCAGAGACCTCGCTGGGGGCCGAGTGCCACCTCTTCCGTGCCCTCTGCAGCAGTAATCTCAGCTGTCCTAGGATAGACCTCGACTTCAGCCCTCCAGATTCGAGGATGAGGGCTGTCTGAGTCGCCAGGGAGGAGACCAGGGAGCTCTTGTCTTTTGCGGCACCTTGAAGGACTGCGGGGACAAAGCAGCAGAGGTGAGGTGACAGCCCTGTGTCTCCTCCAGGCAGGGCACACACAGGAATTACCCTGGGATTCCCAGGGCCAAGAGGGAGCCGGTGGGCGGGTGGCTCGGTTGGCGGCTGCTGGTCAGGAATACCCCCTCCGGAAATTACCCCCCTCCCTATAGATGCGCTGGGAGCAGAGCCCCCTCACCCAGGGGAGAAGCTCTGTGCTGGGGTTCTTCCTCCTCCCCGCTGCCCTCACTCACCCTCTTGGATGTATTTCACCTTCTGGTCAGGCATCTGCCGTCCGATGAGCCCTGGGGGGATGCAGCATATCAGGTACCCTGCTGCCTGTTGGGGACCCCACCACCCAGCCCGCCTGGCCGCACAGATCCCCAGGGAGTGCTGACCCTGGGGTGCAGTGTCGGGGAGGGGATGGATGAGGCTCCTGTCAGCCCAGCCTACACAGGCAAGGGTGGGAGGGGGTGAAGGGGTGCCCCACAGGTCCTGTGCCAGGCCACAGGGACCATGGGAGAGGGAGGGGCCCCGGGGCTCGTGGCTCACCAATGAACCTGACAGCCTCTTGCCGCAGGGACTCCTGTGGGCTCTGCAGGTAAGTTTCACCCTGGTGCAGGTAGTCCTGGGCCTTGCTCCTGTTCTTGGCCAGCTAGAGAGAGGAGAAGGGTGCAGGGTTGGTGCAGGGCTACCCCCGAGTCAGGCCATCTCCCGACCCAGCGCCACCCTCCTTCCCCCCAGCAGGACATCCCCAGCTCCCTGCCACGTGGCATTGGGGTTTGGAGGGAGCAGAGGGCTCCCCGGGGACACTGGGGTGCCGTCGTGGTGGCAGGGTCCCCTTTGGGACTCCGGGGCAGAGGACAGCCTGGAGCAGAGCGTGCTCTGGGAGGGTGTGTGCTGCCATGGGGGCACAGCCCTCCATCCCCCGTGCTGGGCTGTGCTTACCAGGCACTCGCTGATCCTCCATGCCTGCGAGGTCTCGGCCAGGTGCACCAGCTGCTCCCACTTCAGGAACCGGCCAGCGCTGCAGAGGGCTTCCTGGGAGGCCTGGCGAACAGCAGAGATGCCACCACCACCGCCAGGGGCGCAGGACCCTGCGTCCCCCATCTTGGCAGGGCTCAGAGCCTGTCCCTGGCCGTGCAGGGAAGACACACTAGCTGGGGACTGATGCTGCCACCAGGTTCAGCACCCCAGGGAAAGAGAAGGGCAGCCACCCTCTCTGGCTGGAAGCCTGTCAGGGCTTCAACGTTTTGGCCTTGGTGACCCCAGACTGCTGTGGAGCCGTAGCCCAGTCTCTGGGGATGCAGGCGCCCATGCCAGGGGCTGCGCAGAGGGAGCTGGCTGGGAAAGGCACCCACCTCCCCATTCATCTGGGCAGCAGGAGGAGAAAGGCAGCAGTGGGCAGGGAGGCAGGCTCTGCCTGGTCCTAGGGACTCAGCAAGCTAGACCTCATGGTGACACGTTTGTCAGCATTGCCCTGCCCAAAGGACTGGTCAGATTTGGCATCCCACCTTGGCCACTGTCTTGTTCTGGCCGTGCAGGTGAAAGAGCAGCGGCACCAGGCTGTTCCACACCTCCTTCTTCATCATCTTCTTTTCGGCACCCACCACGAGCCCGATCACATTTTGGAAGAGACGGATGGAGAGTTCCTGCACAATATCTGACTCCTGGGGGAGGAGGGGAGGAAGACCTCAGCCCCAAGCCCACAGCAAGCAAGGGGCTGATGAGGAGATGGACATCCCCAAAATGGCCACGGACAGCTCTGCTCCAAAAGGGAGCGAGCTACAGCATGCAGGTCTGCCCTGGGGGGCTGGGATCCCCAGGGCTGGGGGCCAGAGAAAGAGACCCTGCGGGAGGGCTGGGGGATGCTGCCAGGGCAGAGCGCCCATCGGTGGGGCTCAGCATGCCTGCCACCATCCTGCCACCACTGTTCCCCCCGCAGCAGGGGGGCCAAGCTGGGGTGAGTCCATGCGGGGGGTTTGGGACACAGCATGGAGCTGCCGAGGTCAGTGACGGGGTCTGGGGGCTGCAGGGCAAAGGGGTGCCGTGGTGGGGGGCGCAAATGGAGGTGCCCAGTAAGAGGGGCATGGGGCTCTACCCCAGCCTTACGTCATTGAAGAGTGGCTGGAGCTTCTCAGCCAGCGCCAGGGCAGTGAGGCTGAGCATCTTCCCCTCCAGCAGCTGGAGCACGTTGCTGAGCACGAACAGGGCTGTGGCTCTGGCATCACTGTCAGCACCCTGCAGCTGCTCTATGATGTACGGCAGCAGGACAAAGGTTTTCCTTGCCTGTGTGAGATGCCACCTCCTTTTTGTAAAGCAGCAACCGATTGCAGGGGTGAAAACCCTCCCCACGAACATTGGCCTCCCTGCTGCCTTCTCGGCAGGCAGTGTAGGTTACGAGGGCAAGGTCCCAGCAGGCAGGGCTCAGCAGCCGCTGCATTTCACCCTGGGGATCAGCACCCCACGGCCAGGCTCTGCAGACCCCACACTTGGGCTGGTTGCTCTGCCACCAGCATTCCTGCTGGCACGTGCTGGCAGCGGGAGCCCGTTCCCCTTGGCACTACTGCCTCTCTCAGTGCACGGCACAGCCATGGGGCAGAGGGCCGGCGAGGCAGGAGAGCTGGCAGCAGCCAGCACAGCTCCCGATGCCCAGCTAAGCCCGAGCCTCTGCGTTACCCACTGCCCACTGCTCCACCCTGGGCTGCTGTCCCAGCTGCCTCCTACGTACTGTGTCGGGCATCTGGGTGAGCTTGAGGATGCCCCTGAGCACCAGGGTGGGCATCCCCAGGCACTGGCTCTGCAGATACATGGGGAAGATTGCCAGGGCACAGTCCAGCTCTTCGCTGAGGTCAGTGCAGTCCAACATCTGAAACACATACAGTGGGAGCTGCCGAGGTGCAGTGTTGGCTCCAACCATCAGCTCAGGGCAAAGACGCCGGGGCAAAACCAAGCCTAGATGGAGGCGGCAGGGATTGTGGAGACACCCAATACCCCACACCACACCGGTTGCTTGCCTGCTCCTCCATGGTACCAATCGGAGCCCACTCGCCACCACGGCTCCTCCCAGAGCAGTGGGCATGGGAGACCCAAGCGTCGGAGAGAGCTTGGAGGGGTGCCATCAGGCTCACCTCAATGAGGAACACCATGGCAATCATCTCCCAGGTGGGGTCTTCCACACTAAGGAGCTCTGTCAGATGGCAGAAGATGGTGGAGCGCAGGTGTCTTGGGGTCTCCATCATCCCCCTGGCGGGGGGAAGAAGGCACTGTCAGGCCTGAGCCGGGCAGGCACATATCTTTGGGGTTTGCACCAGTCTGGACATCACCAGTCTGCAGCAGTCTCTCTGAGCAACAGGGACCCCCCTGCCATCAGCCCCAAGGGAGGGAGTGCTGTGAGGTGCCTGGTCCCCAAGGGGCAGGAAGAAGGGGCTCTCACCTGGCCACAGCGCGCACTCCCAGAAGGTGGGTCTGGGTGCTGAGCAGGAATTCCCAGCCATGCTGTGCCTCGATGGCCAGCACCTGGCTCTCAAAGCCCATGCTGCAGAGCAGCAGTTTCATGGACTGCACCGCAGACCTGCACGGGGAGAAATGCTCGGCTCCAACAGGGACACCTGGCTTGGCTCCAGGTGGCTGGCAGGGATGAGAGGACAGGGATGGAGCACCTGATGGGAGTGAGCAGGTCCTGTCGCTGCTCCTTCCACAAGATGTGCACTTCCTTCACCGTCAGCTCTGTGGTGAATGACACTTGGAATAGCAGCGCCAGGAAAAGCTGGGGGAAAATCGCCTCCACCGCCTTCAGGCAGGTGGGCTGCGGCAGGATCTCGCTTATTGTCCTGGCTGACTGCAGAAGAAACCCAGACACCGAGATGTCCCTGTGCCCCTGGGGAGGTCAAGGCTTGGGGTGGGCAAGGAAGGGGAGCAGGGTCCCAGAGAGCTCAGAGCAACCCTGGAGGTCAGCGAGGCCTCATCCAGCAACTCACAGCCAGGGAGAGGACGCGCGGGTTGTCCTGGGTGGAGGTCTTGCACAGCGACTGGTTCATCAGAGTGCTGAGCAGCTCCCCCAGCACCTTTTTCACAGTCCGGGGCTCAGAGACCATCACCTTCCACATGTCCATGGCGACACTGTGGGGACCCAGGGCTCTGTCAGCCAGAGGACGGACAGGCTGAAGTCCCTCAGGAGGGTCCTGGGGCCCCTCTCCCAGCGTGAGAGGAGCCCCAAAGGCTGATGGGTCCCATACCCGGTGCACATCGGGGAACACTGAAGCAGGCTGGCCACCACCTCACCGGGGTGTTTGTCCACCAGCTTCAGCAGGGCCCTGTTCAGGCTCTCGAGGGCTTCCTCCCCGCTGATAGAGGGCAGGTTTCTGTAGATGGCCCACACGATGCCCAGCACCTGGAGGGGAGACAGGGGTGAGAGTGGGGATGTCAGCAGGGTGAGCGTGCCCGTTTACTCCTACTGGGAGCTGCTTCCATTCCCATTGCAGTGTGCTGGCTCGAGATGGCGTCAGCGCTGGCCAGGCACGGAGCTGCGGGAGGAACAGTCCCCCAGTGGGCTGGAGCATCCGCCCTGCCACCCACGGGCTACTCACTTGCCCTGGCCGGAAGGTGGATTCTGCCACAAGGATGTCCACCATGTAGGCAGCCATGCTGATGCTGTAGGCGCTTGGGGTTCTCAAGCTCTTGATGGCCATGAGGATGATGTCTACCTGGTCGGAGGGCTGGAGGTAGTTCATGAACATCTGTGGGATGAAGAAGAAGAAGGGAGATTTGTCACCTAGAGCGTCACCCAGAGCATCTTGCCTGTGCAGTGAGAGCAGGATGCAGAGCCAGGCTGCACCGGGGAGGAGACGGACAGTGGGCATCAGGGTCCTGCGGAGAACCAGAGCTTGCTGGGGGCCTTTGCCTAGCCCCTGCTCAGGAAGAGCACAAGCCCCCACCATCCCCATGCATCATGTGTCCCTTCAGTCACACTGACCCCCCCGGACGGGAGGCAAAGGCACTTCTTACTGAGAAGACTCTGCTGGTGTAGCCATTTTGCAGAAGCCACTGGGGCCGCCTCTCTTCCCGCTCCTCCGGGAGCTCCAGCTGCTCTGTGTCATGCAGCCAGGACCACCTGCCTGGGGAGGAGCAAAATCCGGGTGCTCAGAGAGAAGGAGCAGAGCTGGAGGTGCAATCTCAGAGAGTTGGGCTCAAAAGTCCCTGGCAAAGAAAGAGGGCAGCCAGGCAGATCCAGGGAGCAGACACCCAGGGAGGGTCCAGGGCTATTGCAAGTGGGGGCAAGGGGAAATGGCTTTTCAGACTGCAGGCAGGCAGGCAAGTTGGATCAGGGTTTTTCTCACCAAGGAGAGTGGCCCATGGCTGCCCATGCCTGGGGGGACCCAGCCCGACACGGCTTCTCTTACTTCTCTGCTGCCGGATGAAGGTGTGCAGGTGATAGAGAGCTTCCAAAGCCTCCTCGCTGGTCACCTTGTACTTGCAGGTGCAGCAGAGGGTGAGGTGCCCCACCAGCCTCCCCAGCATCGCAAACCGCTGCGTCTTGGAGCAATCATGTCTGAGGACTGTGGCTTGTGCAAAGCAGGGGCAGACCTGGGGGAAGAGAGGCAGCGTGGGCACAAGGTGAGTCCGGGCACAAGGTGAGCCCCAGCTGCTCCCAGAGCAGCCAGGCCGCAGCCCAGAGGAGGGCAGGGCTGCTGGACCCAGGTTCCTGCCTGTACCCGGGGCAGCCCAGCCCTGCCCTGCCCTGCCCTGCCCTGCCCTGCCCTGCCCTGCCCTGGGAGAGATCATGGGCAGGAGAGGGGCAGGGCAAAGCCCCCTGCTCCCAACCTCCTGCTGACTGGGTGCCCAGCTTCCCTGGGAGCTGGCAGGGCTCAGGAGCACAGGGATGGGGGACTGGGGCTGCCCAGACCAGGAGCTTGGTACCTCCAGCAGCGGGTAGGTGCTGATGAAGTGGGTCAGCCTGGCAATCCGTACCATGGCCCTGTCCTGCACTGCTGGTGACTGGGAACTGGTGAAGGGCAGCAGGAGCTGGGAAGAGAAAAGCTGCTGATGTGCCAGGAAGGTGGCATGGCACAGCCCAGCACGGCCAGGCTTGCTCCGGGGCAGGGTCTGGGATGGAGCACGTGTCCTTCTTGCCCCTCGCAGCAGCCTGCTGTGCCCAGGCAGGCTGCTGCATCCCGCTCCCGCTGCTACTTCCGCTGCCTGCCACTCGCTCCCCATCAGAAAAAGTCCCTCCGCACCCCGCCCAAGGACCCCAAGGTTTTGGGGTGCCCACCTCCCTGGGGACCTGTGGTGGGGGCTCTGGGATACAGCCTGTGGTGAAGCTGGAGGGGGAAAGCCCCAGGGCTGGGCTCCCCTTGCCAGAGAGGCAGGTCCGTTTAGAAGGGAGTGTTGGGCAGGATGGGCAGCGGGCAAGGCTGCAGGGGCCAGGAAGAAAAGGGGCTCTGTCAGCAGCCAGAAGGCAGGTGGCTGGTGGGGGAGGCACAGCAGGGAGGGAGGGACGTTCCCTGCCCCCCTCCTTGCACCAGGCGCTGGGGGAGGGGGACACCGCCCAAGCCAGGGGTCACTGCCCATGGGGACCATGTGCCCAGGCCACACCTGCAAGATGTTCTGCAGCAACATGATGCCAAGGCTGCCAGCGCTGCGTACCATCACCTGCAGCATGCTGTCCATCGTGTCCAGGGTCTGTGAGGGAGACGGTGTCTTGGGGGCAGCCCTGGAAGCCTGAGTGGGCGATGGCTGTGGCCCTGCCGTGCCCAGGAAAGGGCCTCGGGGTGGGGAGCTCCTTGTGGTTCACGTGGTGGCATACCTTGGAGAAGATGGCAGCCTCGGGACCATGGATGTCCTCCTGCAGAGGCAGGTGGAAGATGGTGCAGAAGCAGGTGTGGAGGAGGCTGCTGCTCTTCTCCTGCAGAAGCAGCCCCGCTCTGCTGTGAGGACAGAGAGGTGCTCTTCAGACCCAGCAAGGAGGAGGCGGACCCTGGGGCTGGAGACCTGGGCTGATCCCCACACCATGGGGGACATCTCAACCTCCCATGACACTGACATTCGCCTCTGGGGGGGGGGGGGAGGTAACCCCGCGGCACCCCCTGCCCTGCTGTCTGCCTCCCTCTCGGACCTAGGACCAGGGATGCCCCCCAAGCTGGTACCGCCCAGGGAGGCCAAGCTGGGGGCTGGGGTAGGGTAGGTACCTCATGGAGCTGATGGCCAGCATGGCTTGCTGCCGCACTGTGGTGTCCAGGTGGTAAGAGGGCTCCTCTTGCAGCAGCATCTGTGGAGCACGGCAGGGTGGCACAGATCGGGACAGGGCAGTCTCCCTTGCCCAGCAATAGCCTGCGGGGCTGGCAGAGCCCAGGTGCCCCCATCCCAGCACCCCCTCCCCACCATGCACCCGTGGTCCCAAGCCCTGTGGCGGGAAGGGCTGTGCCCATCACAGAGCCACAGGCTGGCTGAGACATCTGCAAACGTCATTGGGTCCAAGCCCTGGCTCCAGCCACGGCCACCCAGGTGCCTTTGGAGCATCTCCAAGGATGGACCCAGAGCAGTGCTCATCCGCACCCCCCTGCACAGATGAGCCCTCTCCTGCCCCCAGGGCTGTGCCACTGCCCACTGCCCCTGCCTCAGCGAGGCTGGCCGTCCCCTCACCTTGATGGCCTCCATCACCTCCAGCTGGCAGAAGTAAAGCATGTCCCATGCGGTAGAGCTGGTGGTGGTGCTGCAGATGGTGCAGATGGAGGCCAGAAACTTCCGTTTCTGGGCCTCTTGCTGCCAGCCGGGAAAGGAACAGATGGACAGACAGTGTCAGGGGGGAGGGACAGCTGGGGAGGGGGGGCCAGCACAGCCCCCAGCACCTTGTGAGCACAGGATGGGGGCAGACCGACTGGCCAGGAAACACAGGCACAGCCTCGTAGAAGTGGGCCCAGATACCTTTGGTCTGCTCCTGAGGAAGGCGTGGATGATGTTCAGGGCACTCGTTTCTTCCCTGGACAGAGCCAAGTCGGAGCAGCATGGATCTGACCGAGAGAGCAAGCAGGGCTGAGGGGAAGGCAGGGGGGAAAACCCAAGCCCTCTGGCCAGCCGCTGGGGATGTCACCAGCCCTGGCTCAAGGCTGGGACATTGGCGTTCCCTGTGCCCACCAGGGGCGAGGGCACGATGTTGGAGGGCAGCACAGGGAGGGGGCCCCAGCGTGCCTGGGTGAGGGATGCGCTGTCATCAGGGGGCAGGAAGGTTCCCTGTCCCGGGATGCCGTGATGGGACTGGCTCCCTGGGAGCCCTGATGCCAGCCTGGCTGGGGGGTGCAAGCCTGGCACAGGGCAGGGCAGGGTGGGCAGCCCCCTGCCCGCAGCGCCTGCACACTCACCCGCCTGCAGTGGCTGGACCTTGCACCTGTCATGGGGCTTCGGCCCAGAGCTGGGAGACGGGGTAGCTCTGACCTCCTCCCAGGCTTGCCTGGGGTGTCTGGGGGGTTTGTCCGCCATCCTGCGGGAGGGAGGGAGAGGGAGGAAAGGGGTGAGGGGGACTCTGCGCCCCCCAGGGCTGCCCTGCCAGGGGTGGCGGGGCAGAGGTGGCTGTGCTCAGGGGGCTCCCTGCTCCCACCCTGTCCTGACAGCTCCTCCTAGACGCTGTGGGGGCAGGGCTGGGCGACACAGGGTGTCAAAAAGTGCCCCAATGTCACCCCCTTCCAGGGGGGCACGCCCAAAGTGCACCTCTTTCCCCCTCCCCGGGACCCCTCCCTGCCCTGGGGGGATGGGACCGACTCCCTTTTCCTCCTCCTCCCGCTATGGGGCTGGGGTTCACCTGTACCGGGGGCAACCCCCTTGGCACAGGGGCCCCTCTGTCCCCTCGCTCCCGGGGCCACCCCCACCCGCGGCCGGGCTGCGCTGGGGCACAGTCCCCAGCCGCTCAGGCACGCCAAGGCTCTTCCCTTTTGCACTCGAGGTCCGGGGCAAGGCCCGCGGGGCTCCCCTCGCTCCAATGCCGCGGACACACGGAGACGCCGTGCGCTCGCCCGTGCGCTCCGCCGCGACCGTTGTGGCCGGCCGGGCCACCGACGGTTACGGTCGCCACGACGCACGGGAAAGTTCCACCAGCCCTCGGCCGGCACCAGGGAGGGGGCCCCCGCCCCCGCGCGCCCCCCGGGCCCCCCCCGGGGCCGCCCGGGTGCGGGCCGTCGGGGGGAGCGGGGGCCCGGCCCGGTGCCGGGGGGCGGCGGTGCCCCGGGGCGGCGGTGCCGGGAGCGAGGTGGTGTGGGCACAGGAGGGCCAGCGTGCGGGGACGGGCGGAGGGGGCGGGGGGGGAGAGCCCCGCGGGCAGCGGCAGGCGGCGGGGCCGGCCATGGCAGCAGCATGCCGCCTCCGCTGCCGCCGTCGGGCGGCTCGGCACCGGGGACCGGGGACCGGGGCTCCCCCCGCCCGCCGCCATGCGCATGGGCACAGCTGGCGGGGAGCGGGGGGGGCGGCGCGGCGGGCGGGGTCCGGGGGGGGGGGGCCGGGGGGAGAAGGAAGGGGAAAAGGGGAGGGGGAGAGGAGTCCGGCGATGGGATCAATGATGGGGCCAATGACGGGGCCAGTGACGGGGTCGATGATGGAGGGTCGATGATGGAGCATGGTGGGGCCAGTGGTGGGGTCAGTGGTGGGGCCAGTGGTGGGGTCAGTGGTGGGTGAAAGTTGGGGCCAGTGGTGGGGTGGGGGTAATGGGAGGTGCCGCTGTGGGTGGGGGCAGTGATCAGCTGGGTGTTGCCGCTCAGGTTTGTGCACACCTGTGGGTGCGGTGCGGTGCAGTTTGGAGTGATGGGGGCTGCAGGCGGGGTGGGTGCCCTGTGGAGGGTGCAGTCTGGTTTGGGTACCGTGGAGCGGGGGACGGCTGTGTGGGGCCCTGGACAGACGTGTCGTTCACGCCGGGAAAGCAGAACCAGGCACTGCGGTTGGCCACGAGCCTGGGCTGCTTCCTGTCGCTCTGCTGCGCAGGCAGCAAGGGCGCGGGAACCGGCAGCAGCAGGCAGGGTGAGTGTGAGGGGGGTGAGGGTGAGGAGGGGTGAGGGGGGTGAGGGGTGTGAGGGGGGTGTGTGTGAGGGGTGTGAGGGGTGCGAGGTGTGTGTGAGCAGCGTGAGTGCAGGCAGAGCGAGCGTGATCAGGGTGAGTGCAAGCAGTGTGAGTGTGGGCAGGGCGGGCAGCCTTGCACCCCTGGGCAGGGGCTGGAGAGGAGCAGGCCTGGGGGGGGAACTGGGCACCAGGGTGTGCGAAGCTTGGCGGGGCACCACAGGCAGAAGTGGGCAGGAGGGCAGGCATGTGGGGGGGGATACCCGAATGGAGAGGGGCGCTGGCAGGTCCTGGCATGGGTTTGCTGGGGAGACAGAAGGAAAAGTACTGGGGGCCGGGGGTGGGGCGGCCTCCAACGAGGGGGGCAGGGCCGGGCCCTCCCCAAGCCCCAGAGGGGGAAGTAGGGCAGTTTGCTCAACCCCAGCTGAAAAGCCAGCGTGTCGGTTCCTCCCGCCCGCTGCCTGCGGCTTCTCCTTCGCAAGAGGAAGGGCTGCCAGGCCAGGAGAGGGGTTCCTACCGCTCACCAGTAGTGGCAGGGGGCTCCTGGCCCCTTGGAGGCCAGCAGGGCCCCCCCAAGCCCCCGCACCAGCACGGCATGGCTGGGGTCCTCTCTCGCTGGCCAGGGAGACGTGTGTGATGAGGTGGCCGGTCTCAGGCAGGTGCCCAGCTGGCAGGAGCTGGCGGCAGGGCTGGGGAGGGGTCAAGGCCAGCCCTGTGCCTCCTGCCCCTGCCCCACCGCCAGCTCAGTGGTGCCAGACCTGCCCACGGGTCTCAGGGCACGGGTGCCTGGAGCCGGCACCAAGCGCCACTTCCCCACCGTGGTGCTGTCGTTCAACCTCAGACCTGCCACTAACCCCCGCAAACTCATCCGGCTGCGCTGCTGAGGAGCTGCGCCTGCCCTGGGGCTAGGGGGGATGATACACGGGGTCTGTCCCCCACCACCTCTGAGCTGTGGCCTGCTTGGTCTCCCATCAGTGAGAAGAATGGGCTCTGTGTCGGAAGAGCTCAGCCTGGTCCCCCTGCACCGGAGGCCGGAGCTGCTGGAGGCCTGCGCTGAGCTGCTGGGCGAGGAGTGGGGGAAGAGCCGGGCATCACGGCTCCACACGCTCCAGCGCTCCTCGGATGCCTTCCCTGCCTGCCTGCTGCTGCTGCGGAGCCAGGGCCCTGCTGAGGCCTCTGCTGCCCAGGAGGGTCCCTGCCAGCTCGTGGGCCATGTCCGGCTCTCCCGTGTGGCCGGTCGGGCCCACGACCTCTTTGTGGAGAGTGTGGTGGTGGCCCGGGCGCTGCGGGGCCAGGGGTATGGGCGGCAGCTGATGGAGGCCACTGAGCGGTGGGCCCGTGCCCGGGGTTTTGTCTGCTTGCATCTCACCACCCATGACAAGCAGCATTTCTATGCCCACCTGGGCTTCGTCCTGGGCGAGCCAGTGCAGAGTGTGGCCTTCCTCAGCCCCACCATTCCCGCTGAGGTGCTGCGGCTCTTCTCTGCCCCTCCTGGTGCTACGACCCCCACCGCGACCAGGCCAAGGGTGCCCTCTACCCCCCCACCTCCCCTCCCGCCCCCTGCGGCCCCCCCGCCTCCCTCGCCACTGACCATGGTGTGGGCAAGGGGAGTCCTGGCTGAGAGCATCGGGCAGAGCCTCCTAGAGACCCCCCACCGCGATGCTAAAGGGCTGCCCATCTTCTGGATGAAGAAGGACATCTGAGGGGCCGGGGCCCCAAGCCGGTGATTAAAAGCGAGTGTAGGCAGGGGCTGCCTGCCCTGGCGCTGCCTGACTGCCTGCTGTTATTCGGGGCTGGCACTGGCTCCCCAGCCTCCCCGCTTTGCTCTGGCCCCACTACCAGGATGATGTAGTCCCCCACGCTTTCCAGGCACTGGCTCTGCTCCCACCCAACCCCTGGCTCGCCTGGCTGGAGCCCTGGGACCACCAGTGCGGTAGGGAGCCAGGCCCACCTCAGGCTCTGGGGTTGGGACTTGTCCCAGGAGTGCCACCCAGTCCCACCAGTGTCTCCTCCAGCCGGGGGACTTGCTGTGGGGCAGCTGGGGCTGATGGTGCACTGTGCCCACCAGCATGGCTGTCGCTCTCTCTGCTGAGCAGCCTGGGGGAACTGAAGCACGCGACAGCTGGAGGGGCACTGGGGCAGGGTAGGGCAGGACAGCACGGGCTGCAGGGTGCCCTGCCTTTCACCAGGAGGGGGGGAGCCGGGGGCCGGGGAGGCACTGCCTTGCTGCGTCACGCGGCCCCAAGCCTGTCCCCTGCCTAATCCCCTCACCCTGGGTGGCCAGCCAGCACCAGGCAGGGGCACCCGGCCCCCTCTGGCCCTGCCTGGCCTGGCCCCACCACACCTCTTGGGGGGCTCAGAAGGCTGCAGTGCCCCTGCTACAGGCATTGATAGGAGCTGGCAGGGAAACTGAAGCACTGGGGTTGGCAGCTTGCAGTGCCACACCAGAGCCATGCCATAGCTGCCGTAGCACAGTCAGGGACTCTGTGCCCCAGCGTGCAGCAGGCAAAAGCCTGCCGGCAATGGTGAGGCAGGAGGTGTCTGAAACCCCCAAGTTTGCTCAATCCCATGGGATTTTTGGTGTGGTCAGCACATGCTTGTGGGGCAGCCTGGCCTCCCCATGGCTGATCTCAGCCCACCACAGCCTGGGGCAGCACCATGGCCAGGGTGCCCTCTGCACCCCACCACCTCACCCCCACCGCTTTCCTTTCCCTGCAGGGTGCCGGCCCCCGTGGGCAGCCAGCGACACAGGATGGTGCCGGCACTGGCGCTGTGGGCCTGCCTGGCACTGGGCACGGCTGGAGGGGAGAGCCCAGCACCAGAGCCCCTGGTGAGTGGCCAGCCCTTTGCCGTGGTGTGGAACGTCCCCTCCGGCCGCTGCCAGCGCCACTTCGGCGTGCAGCTGCCCCTCAGTGACTACGGTATCGTGGAGAACCAGGATGGCCGCTTTGCTGGCCAGAACATCACCATCTTCTACAAGAACAAGTTCGGGCTGTACCCCTACCTGTCGCGGCAGGGTGTCCCCCGCAATGGGGGCATCCCCCAGCGGGTCCCCCTTAGTGTGCACCTCACCAGGGTGGCTGGGGACATCCGCCTCCTCCTGCAGCCCGCTTTCCATGGCGTGGTGGACTGGGAGGAGTGGAGGCCCCTCTGGGCCCAAAACTGGGGGGCCAAGCGGATCTACCGGGCAGCCTCAGAGCAGGGGCCGGCACGGCCTGCTGCCGGCAGGGGCAGCTCCGGCTGGCCCGGCGGGAGTTTGAGCAGGCAGCACAGGCTCTGATGGAGGAGACGCTTTTGCTGGGCCGGACCCTGCGCCCACGGGGACTCTGGGGTTTCTACCGCTTCCCTGACTGCCTCAACGGCAACTGGGCCAAGGAGGCCAACTACACCGGGCAATGCCGGCCAGCAGAGGTGCAGCGCAACAACCGGCTGGGCTGGCTCTGGGCTGCCTCGGCCGCCCTCTACCCCAGCATCTACCTGTCCCCGGCGCTGCCGCCTGCCCTGCGCCGCCGCTATGTGCACCACCGGCTGCGTGAGGCCCTGCGCGTGGCTGCCTTCGGGGCCGACGGCCTCTTGCCTGTGGTTGCATACTCCCGCCTCTCCTTCCGCCACTCGCCCCGATTCCTGGAGCCGGTAAGCGCCACAGGGAGGGGTGGCAGGCAGGCCGGGGGTCCCGCTGCGTTCCGGGACGCGTCCCGTGCCCCCCAGCCCAGTCACATCTCCCTCTCTCCCCCCTGGCAGGCTGACCTGGTGCATACCATTGGGGAGAGCGCAGCACTGGGGGCAGCTGGACTCGTGCTCTGGGGAGACATGTCGTACTCCCGCTCTGCTGTGAGTATGGCTGGGACACCGGAGCCAGCACATGGCAGGCAGCAGGAGATGGCGCGGGCACGGGATGGCCACATCCCCTGTGCCCACCAGGGAGGGGTGGCCGGAGGGTTCCCAGTGCTGGGGCAGGTTCTCACGGGTGCTTCCCCCCAGGACAGCTGTGCCAGCCTACGCCACTACCTCGTCTCCACCCTGGGTCCCTATGTGGCCAACGTGACAGCAGCAGCCCGGGAGTGCAGCTACGGGCAGTGCCATGGGCATGGGCGCTGTGTGCGCCGGCAGCCCCACAACCTGGGCAGCCTCGGCCCCCTGCACCTTGGCCCTGGCGCTGGCCTGCCAGCTGCTTTCCGCTGCCACTGCTACGCCGCGGGCATACTTCATGCTCTCCGCCGCCGACCAGGGCTGGGGACCACCACGGTCCCCTACGCTGGCAGCACTGCTGCCTGGCACTTCCTATGGGCTCATTAACTTAAATAAATCCTCCTGGCACAGCTGGCATGGTCCTTGTGGGCAAAAGTGGGGGTTCCATCTTGCCCCCAGGCTGGGCACAATTGCCATTGCTGTGGGGGGGTGGCAGACACCCCAGCTTGGCTCTGGCTGGGCCCACCCGTGCCTGTTTCCCCACACAGGCTCTACCCTGCGGTCACCCCCATCCCACAGTGAGCTGGCAGCCCCTTTACCCCAGGAAGGGGGAAGGGACACCGTTGCAGGCTGCTCTCCCTTTGCCACGCTGGCATCATGCTGCCAGCAGCCCTGACCGTGCTGCCAGGCCCCCCTCCCCACAGCTATTTTTATCCCCCCTCAACTGTCCTATTTTAAGCGGCACAGTTGGTGCACCAGGAACCCAGTGCCCAGCTCCCGGGGGCCCCACACTGCCTCGCTGCCCACTCACGCTGCCCGGGCACAGGGAGCCATGCCCAGGGAGGCTGGAGAAGGTAGGCCGGGGAGCAGGCTGTGGGCTGGCGGGGGCCCTGGCACCCTGGGGGGGGGGGAACCAGGTGGCGCTGGGCTGTGGGGTTGGGATGGAGGCAGCAGCCAAACACTGGCTTCTGCTGCAGGGGCTGTGGGCAGGATGCCCACCCCAGGCGAAGGGGGTCCTGGAGGGCTATGGGCACAGGGCGCAGGGTTTGGGGAGGGGGCAGGAGATGGCTGGCACCAAACCCCCCCCAGCCAGGGGGGAGCAGTGCAGGGGGGGAGCGGAGGGGGTCCTACAGGCCAGCCCCAGCCAAGGGCAGGGCCCTGGGAGGGTCCCGGGGGGGGAACCCTGGGCACCAGCCAAGGCTCCCCAGCCCTGACGTGTGTGAACCCCACCAGCAGCACGCACCACCCTGATGGCAGTGGCGCAGCGCCACGCTGCCCTTTGATATGCCACTGGCCCCAGGAGGGACTGGGAGTGGGCATGGGGCCACCCTGCCCTGCTCCACCATGGGCACAGTGCCCGCGCCCTGCCTGCTGCTCAGAAACGCACAAATGCCCAGAAAAAAAATCCTTTCCTTCTGCCCCAGAGTAGGCAGGGTTGCTTCCCAAGACAGTGCTGGAGCCATGCCTGCTCCCAAAAGGCCCCCCTGCTCCCATGGGGGATGTGCCCACCTGGGCAGTGGGCACCGGGACCCCCTGCCACAGCATGCACCCCACACCTCTGTCTGCACACCCCTAAGTGGCACACGAGCACAGTGCCCACAGGGAAAGACAAGCTGTGCCGTGGGCTGGAGCTGGCACTGCCCTGCCCACCGGCTCCCAGCTGGCCCGGAGAAGCCCCAGCCAGCCCCGGGGTGCCCAGGCTACCTGGGTCAGGGGGTTGGCACATTCCAGCCCCACTAATGAGGCTCTGGGATCATGGCCACTGGGTGCCCGCTAACAGCTCTGATGACAGCACTGGGGCCAGGGATGGGGGGGGGAGCACCGCCAGTTCTTGCCTGCCTGTGGCTGCAGGGCTGTGCCAAGGGAACACCACCTTGGCCCCCGGCCAGCACCGGGCTGGGTCAAAGCTGGGGTCACCCCGGGAGGGGTCTGATCCCTGCGGGGTGCCTGGGGCAGGCAGGGCCCACACTCACCCTCTGCCTCCGCTCCCGGCAGACAGCATGGGAAGGGCCGAGGGTGCCACACCAGCACAGCCTGGGGACCCCAACGGCAGCGAGCCCGGAGCCATCAGCCTGCACCCCGTGGAGTCCATCAGCGACCTGCACTGGGCCTCGGGCGGGCAGAAAGGTGCAGAGGGTGAGAGTGGGGTGGGGGGAGCCCATGCCAGCCCCGACTCTGCTGGCAGCTGGGCTCTGACCTCTTCTCTCCCCTGCCCACAGGCAATGGCCCAGCTCCCTCCAGCAGCCTGCGCCATCCCCCGCCTCACCCTCTGCCCCCTGGATCCCCGCCGCTTCTGCGCACCCTGCGCCCTGTCCCTGCTGCCAGCCCCTGCCCCTGCCTCGGCCCTGGCCACCCCCTAATCCTGGCTCTGCTGGGGCTCCTGGCACTGGCGAGCCTGGTCCTGGCCACGCTGGCCATCTACCTGAGTGGTACGTGGCACTGGGCAGGGCAGGAGGGCTGCGGGAGGGCCAGGCCCCAGTCCCCAGCGTGTCCCCATCCTTTCCCTGCAGTCCTGCAGAGCCAGTCGGTGCGGGCACTGGTCCAGTGGCTGGAGAGCCAGGAGGATGCCATGCACCAGCTGCAGGCAGCCAGTGGGCAGCTCTGGGCTCGCCTCAACGCCAGTGCCGAGCCCGGTGGGCACCGCTGAGCTGCTCCTGGACCCACCATGGGCACTGGGCCACCACGGGAAGGGGCACCGAAGGGCAGGAGGGGGGAGCGGTCAGCCCTACCTGCCTCCCCCATCCTGCTCAGACCCGACAGTATTGCCCCTCGGGGCGCAGGGGGTGGTGAGGGTGATGCTGGCCCCCACCCCAAGGCTGCAAAAGAAAGGGCCAGGGCTGCAAGGACATTCTTCTTCACAAGGCAGAAGGCACCCTTCAATTAGCCTTTTAATTGCCTACTGTCATCAAAGTCTTAGAAAATCACCACCATAGATACATTCCCAGGGTAGCAGGCACTCCCAGCTGGCGCAGCCCTGTGCCTGCCCGGGCAGCGGCCCCTAAGGCTGCACAGGCAGCACGGGACCCACCCACTGTGCCGCCACCCCCCCCCCCCACCCCCCCATTAGTTTCCCACAAGAGGACAATTTCATATAAAGCATTTGGCTGGAAAAGGGCTCAGAGCAGGCAGCTGGCAGGGCTGGACAGCCTGCCACCCCACGCTGCTCTGCCACCACCCCTGGGTGCCAGGCCGACTGCGGAGGCAGGGGTTGTGCCCAGCGTGGCAGGGGAGAGCTGGGGGATTGCCACCACCTCCCCCCCAGCTCTTCTTTTATCCTTCTTTTTTTGGTTAAAAAAATAAAAGAGGGGGCAGCCCCCAGCGGGGCAGCTCCAGGCATTAAATACTCTGCTGTACATGAATAAAAGCCCAAGGGCGGGGGCACCTGCCCCTCACAGTGCTGGGTCTGCAGTCCAGGTGGGCTGGGGGGGCTCTGCCCCCCTCTGACCGTCACAGCACGTCCACCCGCTTGTCCCGCACCCGGCTCCGGGCTTTCGTGCGGGCTTTGAAGGCAGCTGAGTTGTAGAGGTGCTGGGAAGGAGAGGGGAGAGATGGGTCAGGGGGTGCCCCTCTGCTCACTCCCTCACCAATGCCCACCGTGCTCAGGGCTCCACGGTCACAGGCAGGCGCTCGGCTGGAGCCCACAGCAGCGTGGGAGGGGACTGTGGGCATAAATCTGGGTGGGAATACCCACCTTCTCGAAGCGGGAGACCTTGCTAGCTTTCAGAGCAGCTGCATCCAGCACCAAGGGGGGCCCGAGGCCAAAGATCTCCCGTAGCAGCTCATTGTTCTGCGGAAGCAGGGGCCTGTCAGCTCCTGCCAGCACTGGCCCAGCACCCCCTGGTGTGGCCACCCAGCCCCTACCTGGAGGTGATGGTGGATGCCAGAGCCCAGCACCTCTTTAAAGGCTTGGTAGGTCCGCTGGCGTGCCCAACTGTCCAGGTACATGCACTCCAGGCCAAATCGGATGGTCTCCTCCTGGTACTCCCCACTCTGAGCAGAGACAGGGGCATCAGCAATAACCTGGGCACCAGCTCTGTGAGTCTCCCTGCTCTCAGCAGAGAGGGGAGAATTTCCAGGCATTTGGGCAGCAGCTGCATGGTCTCGGCAGGGAAGGGCACTGCCAGCCTCTGGTACCTCAATGAAGCGTAGGATGTCCCGGAAGATGGAGCGCTGCTTCCGTCGGTCCATCTTGGCTCGGTACTTGTTACTCTCAGTAGCCAGGACCTTGAGTTGGGCATGCAGGAACTCTGTATCTTGGTGGCACAAATCCTCCTGCCACAAAACCAGGGGGGTTCGGAGAGGAGATGGCTCCAGGCACTGCCCACTGCTGCCATTGCCAGGACAGGGCTAAGGGATCACCAAGGCCACCCCCCTGCCTGGGCACCTGCTGGTGATGCCAGCCTGGTGCATCCCAACACCATCACTGCCAGCTCAGCTGGGGCACAGGCAGGGTCCCAGTGCCAGCAGCTCCCTGCCGCTCTGCTGCCTGCCCGCCTGCCCACCCACCCGCTGCCTCCTGCCACCACAGTGCCCTGTCCTACCTCCATGTCATGGGCCAGCTCGAAGACCAGCGCGATGGTTTCCCCAGCCAGGATGCGCAGCATGACGCTGCTGCTAGACAGCAGCGGGGGCAGCTTCAGCCAGCGACTGGGGTGGAAAGGCAGGAGGGGAGTCAGGGGGGCCGGGCACCACCCCAGGGACTCCCCCCTCTGCAGCCGCCTGCCCCACAACAGCCCCCACACCCCCCTGCTCACTTGTCCAAGACGCTCTTCATGTGTGAGGGGGGGCAGATGGTGAGGAGCAGGGACCACGACTGGAGCGCGCTGCAGTGCAGAGGGCCATGCTGGGTGGGTGCCACGCCCCCCTCGCCTGCGCTGGGGGGGCTGAAGACGCCCTCCAAGCAGGACAGGCACAAGATCACGTCCTGGAGGGGGGAAACCCACCTGTCAGGCCACAGCTGCCAGGAAGACACCAAAGTGAAGCCACACACTGGGGACTGAAGGGGACCCACACTGCCCAGGGGCACCAGGAGCTCTCCTCGGCAGAAGGGGTCCTCCAACCAGGACACCCCATCTCTGCGAGGCAGGCTTGCCCCCCACCTCAGCTCCAAGCCGCCCAGCCATCGTGGGCCAAGGGCGGGTGGCACAGCAGCCCCCGGGGTGCCCTCTGGCAGGGGTACGGATGACACTGGGATGCAGTTACCTCGAGGTCAGCAGCAGCAATGTAGCAACACATGCCCAGGGCCGTGGCACACTGGCGAGAGACGTGGGGAAAAGGCAGTCAGAGGCAGTGCCAGGCCAGATCCAGCACCTGCCCAAGGGGAAGCAGGGTCAGGGTGCCCCTGCTTTACCCACTGCTCCCCGCAGCACCCAATCCTGCTGCCCTCCCACGACTACAGGGGCCCCTGAGGCTGTCACCCAGGCTCTCCCCACTGCCGAGGTGTCCCCTGCACCCAGGAGGAAAGGGGCTGGGCCTTACGCTCTGCCGGGCGCTGGGGCTGGCCGTGCTGTCTGTCAGGATGCTGATGAGCAGGGGCTTCAGGCTGCGAAACACCTCTTCCCCCTCCGGGCCAGAGCCCATCTGGAGGCAGAGGAGGGTGAGGACGGTGCCCACCAGCGCCTGTTCCTCCCCTTTACCTGCGGGCAGCACGAGAGACCTCCCTCAGACACTGGCCACGAGCCCTGCCACCCCCGGTGCCCACCTGCACCCAGACCTTTCTTGAGACACTTCTCTAGGGAGTCAGTGATTGTGAGGCGCCGCTCCAGCAGGAACTCGGAGAGGGTTTTGGAGGAGAAGGCCAGGCGCAGGCTCTGCAGTGCCACCTGCCGCGTCTTGGCGCTGCGAGAGATGGCGGGAGGTCACCGGCTGGGGTGGCCCGGGACGGGGCACATCCCTGCCCCTGGCTGGCAGGGTGCCGGGCAGGTGCCAGCCGCTCCTCACCTCTTGTCCAGGAGGTTGTCCATGTGCTCCTTCAGCCTGTCCTCCACCTCCTCCTCCGGGCCTTGCTCCCCCGCTGCCTCGCTCCCTGCCAGAGCGGCACCCACGTCACGGAGGCACCCGGGCATGAAGGCGGGGGCCCAAGGGTGGGGACGTGCGCCAACAGCACGGCCGCCCCCGGGGACACACGGAGGGGGACGAGGCGGCACGGGGGCCGCCGAGGCGGAGGCCCGAGCCCCTTGCGGGACAACGGGGCCTGTGCGGGCCCCCGCGCCCCGCTGCCGGGAGGGCCGGGCCCCCGGCCCGGGGCCCCGGTTTCCCCGGGCCGGCCCCCCCCCCGGCAGGCGGGGCGCAGGGCTCGCGCTGCCGGGACGGGCCTGAGGCCAGCGGGGATGGGGGCCCGGGCCTGCGCCGGAGCCGGGGCCTGCGCCTGCGTGCCCGGCCCTGCCCCGGCCACAGACCGGCCTCTGTCCCGGCTGCTGCCCCTGCCCCTACCCCGTCGCTGCTTCCACCCCCGGCCCGGCCCCGCACCCGCCCCTGCCCGCATCTCGTTAGGAAGATCTCCCTCCCTGACTGCCTCACCGATGAGTCTTTAAACATGACGTCGCGTGAACTTAAGACACGCGTACCGCCACAGCTGACCTTGCAGTCGCGGTTGGGGAAGCAGGGCTGCGGGAGGAGCCCACATCCCCCTGCCCCTGCCCCTGCCCTGGGCCCTGCCCCGCTGCCACCCGACACTGAGGGGACACTCCTGCCCGCATCCCTGCCCGGGCCGTGTCGCTGCCCTTGCCTGTATCCCTGTCTCTGTCCCTGCCGATCTTCCCCTGCCCTGTCCTTGTCCCTTCCCGTACCCTTGTCCCTGTCCCTGACCTCGACTGCACCCCACGCTCACCCCCATCCATTGGCATGTCCCTGCTCCTGCTGCTGCCCTGTCCCTGTCCCCATCCCTGTCCCTGCTGCTGCCCCATCCCTGTCCCTGTCCCCGTCCCTGTCCCACCCGCCTGCAGCCCCTGCCCATCCCCTGTCCCTGCCCTCCGTTTCCAGGCCCGAGTTTCAGTTTTCTGTCTCTTCCCACTTTCCCGGGAAGTCGCCGCGCAGGCGGGCGGGGCTGCCCGTGGGCCCCCACGGCCCCGCGGGGGGATGGGAGGGGGCACCGCGGCCGCGGGGACTCTTCCAGTTTCGTTTCCAGCCGGCGGAGGCAGAAACCGAAAGTGGGGCAGAAACAGAAACTCCCGTTTCCCGGCTCCGCCGCAGCCGGCGCTTAAGGCAGCTCGGGCAGCAGCGTCCGGGCCGCACCGGGGCCCGGTGGTGCTGGCACCGGCCGTGTCCCATTGCCAGGGGTGACACCAGGGCCTTTGGTGGCACTGGCACCAGCCACGTCCCATTGCCAGGGGTGACACAGTGCCACCAGCACCAGCCATGTCCCAGCGCTGGCTGTGCCCCAGCCTGGACACTTGAGCCGGCAGCGTGGGCACCGGCAGGGCACCCCCAGCCCCCGGGGCAGGGCCCCGGGGCCCCCGGCCCCGGCCGGCCCGGCCGCCCGGGCCACCTGGTCCCCGCTGTCTCTCGGCTGGATGCCGGGTCGATGGCGGTGCCGCGCAGCCCCTCCTGCCCCCTCCCAGCCCCTGCGGCGATGGCACCGGGGACACCCGGGGGACCTCGTGGGCAGGAGCCCCCCGGGGAGCCGGGGCTGGGGACAGGCGAAACCCAGGGGCCGGGGCCACCTTAACTGCCTGGTGGTGACGCCATCGGGGCGGTGGCCCGGGAAGGTTTAAAAGCTGTTGCGGGCAGCGGGGAGGCAGAAAGGCTGCTGCAGGCAGGAGCGGGCAGAGGGGAGGCTGCGAGGCAGGAGCGGGCAGAGGGGAGGCTGCAGGCAGGAGCAGGCAGAGGGGAGGCTGCAAGGCAGGAGCAGGCAGAGGGAGCCACCACACCTGGCAGGATGGATGTGGTGACATCCACCAACGGGCTGAGTACGGTGGCTGCCAACAGGCTGGATGGCTGGATCGTGGAGACCCTGCAACCCAGCACAGATTTCTGCAAGCAGGTGAAGCAGACGGTGAAGCAAATCTGCGACTTCCTGAAGGAGGACTGCTTTGAGACCAACATCCATGTCCACAAGACCGTCAAGGTGAGCACTGCCCAGCTCAGGGGCCAACTGGCACCCCTGTTGCCACCTTTCCCTCTGTCCCACTGCTCCACCTCCTGCCCTGCCTCAGTTTCCCCTGGAAGCTCCAGGAATGGTAACAGGCAATCCCCGTGCTGAGGGGCAGGGGTGCTGAGCAGACAGGCTATGTCTCTGCAGGGTGGCTCGGCAGGCAAGGGCACAGCCCTGAGGAACAACTCCGATGCCGATGTGGTGCTCTTCCTCAGCTACTTCTCCAGCTACGAGGAGCAGAAGCAGAAGAGAAGTTATATCCTGGATTTGATTGAGAGGAGGCTGCATGCCTGCAGGCAGAGGCTGACATTTACCGTGAACATCAGCGAGCCCCGGTACAAGGGTCCTGGCAATACACCGCGCTCCCTCAGCCTCACTCTCTGCTCCAAGGAGACCTTGGAGTCCATCGAGGTGGACATTCTGCCTGCCTACGATGCCTTGGGTAAGGAGTGCGAGCTGGTGCAGGGCTGGGCTGGGGCATCTGCACTGAGATGGCTCTCACCCTCCTTCTCGCCCCACAGGGCAGGTGAGCCGGGATGCCCTCCCAGACGCCAGGGTGTACGTGGAGCTCCTGAATGCCCGCAGTGACCCGGGGGAGTTCTCCCCCTGCTTCACTGAGCTGCAGAAGATGTTTGTGAAGCGTTACCCTGCCAAGCTGAAGAACCTCCTGCGCCTGGTCAAGTACTGGTACAAGGAGGTGAGGGCCCGCCCAGCTTCCCCAGCACCCGCTGGGCACCCACCACGGCCAGCTCTCACCCCCATCCCCGTCTTCTCCCTAGATGCTGAAGCCACAGTACCCCTCCGCAGACCTACCCCCCAAGTATGCCCTAGAGCTGCTGACCATCTATGCTTGGGAGGAGGGCACAGGCTCCTGCGAGTCCTTTGTCATGGCCGAGGGCTTCCGTACAGTGCTGGAGCTGCTGTGCCGGCACCAGGAGATCTGCATCTACTGGGAGACGTACTACTCACTCCAGCACAGCCAGATTGGTGCCCATGTGAAGGAGCTGCTGCGCAGTCCCCGGTAAGGACAATGCCCAGTGGGACCCATGCCACCTGCCCCACGGTGTTGCCTAGGGCTGACAGCAGCGCCCACCCTTTCTGTTCACAGCCCCATCATCCTGGACCCCGCCGACCCCACAGGGATCCTGGGCCAAGGCAAGAATTGGGACCTGGTGGCACAGGAAGCTGCCCGCCACTGTTCGCTGCCCTGTGTTGATACTGCCCGGCCCTGGGACGTGCAGGTAAGGCTGTCTGCACCCGTGGTCATCGCGGCCCCTCCTGCCCCTGCCGGCTTTGCCCACCCACTCTTCTGTCCCCGCAGACAGCCCGGACCATGAAGATTGAGGTGAAGCAGCTGATGGGCACCAGCTTGAGCACAACCGTCAGCCCGGGCACCACTGTCTGGCAGCTGAAGGAGAAGATCGAGCAGGCGTGGGGCATCCCCTGGTACAGGCAGCGCCTGGCGCAGCAGGAGCCAAGCAGTGTCATCCTGCAGGATGACAAGACCCTGGCCACCTATGGCATCTTCTACAGTACCACACTGCTGCTGCTGCAGACCGAGTCCCAGGCGATGGAGGTTTTTGTGAAGGATGACAAGAACCGGACCACCACCTACACCGTGCAGCCCACTGACACTGTCCAGGAGCTGAAGGAGCAGATCCACAGGCGGCAGGGGCCTCTGGCCAACCAGCAGCGCCTGACATATGGCTCCAGGGAGCTGGAGAACCAGCACACGCTGGTGCACTACAACATCCAGCCCAGGAGCACCATCTTCATGCTCCTACGGCTCCGGGGGGGTGCAGTCCCCCAGCACCCCCAGTTCCCTGCCTGCTCACCCTCCTGAGCATCATCCCCACCACCAGCCCACACGCCTGTACCCCGTCATCGCGCTGGCAATAAACGCCTTGGTAGATCCTTGTGCTGCTCTCACTGGGTTGGGGATGGTGCCAAGTGGCATGCGGGGGGGTAGTCAAAGGAGGACTGGTCAAGGGGGAACCCCATTGGGATGAGGGGGGCCTCAATGCCACCGGCTGCTGGGACAGCATGGGGACACATGGGTGCAGAGCAGCAGTGCTGCCTGAGCCCAGGGTGCCCAGTGGAGTTGGGGGTGCCAGCCAGACCTCAGGAAAAAAACAGCTCCATATGCTGCCTCCCCTCTGCCTGCTCCAACCCGCAGCAGCTTCTGAACCTCCCTGGGCCACCACCCTGATCACCACCAAGCGATTAAGGTGGCCTCAGCCCTGGCTCCCCAGGGTGTTCTAGCACAGGGACTCCCCACCACAGGGACCCTGCACCAGACCCTGCCCAGGGGCTGGGGGTGCCCCGCCTGTGCCCACGCCAGGGGTCAAGCGTCCGCGCTTGTGCTGGTCCACAGCCAGTGCTGGTGCTGGTGGCCCTGGTGCCACCACAGGCAGTAGGAGGCAGCAGACACCGACATCGGCTCCCACCACTGCCTTAAGCGCTGGGCTGGCAGCACTGGAGAAATGCCAAGTTTCGTTTTTCGTCTTCTTCCAGAAACGAAAGCATGGGGGGGCTGTAAGCCTGAGGGGACCCCATCAGACTTGCCACTCTCCCCACGGGACTTGCCCTCCCTACCCCCCTGGGTGCTGCTGAGCACCCCGCCATTTTGGCCAGGGTGGCAGTGGGGCTCCCTGCTGTAGGGCACCAGCCTTGGCCACTCCGAGCTCTCCCTGGGGCTCCAGGACAGATGAGGGACCCCGGGCTGAATCCTCTGCTTTATTGTGCTCAATTAGTACAAGCCCCCCTGTGCCGCTGCTCTGCACCCGGGGTGCTGGGCACCACCTCCGTGCCCCCCACATATCCCCCCTGGTCACCCCTCCTCCTACTGGGCCCCCTGTGTCCCACCAGCACCTGTCCTGCCCCTCCAGGGTCCCACCCCACCCATGCCCCCCCCCCCAGACCCAAGGGTGGCCCTGCTGCTCTGTCCCCCCATGGTGCCATGCACAGGGGGTCACAGCCTGGCCTTCCTGCCCCCCACCCCCTGGGGCAGGTTTACATTCATCTGTAACGGTCATTAATAAATATTTTGGTGACTCTGCGGTGCCAGCAGCCAGCTGGGTCCTCCCCTGTTGGTGCTGGAGCGGGTGGCATGGGTGGCCGGCGGCCCCTCAGGGTGGGGACCCCCCCCCGGGGGGGGGAAGGCCAGTGGGGGACTTAGCCCCTGCCTGCAGCCCCATGCCTAGGCAGAGCCTGGCACCCGGGGCCGGCCCCAGGGTCACCAGGGGGACACACTGCGGGGGCCCCGCTCGGCCCGCGGTGCCTCGTGGGTGCGCCGGTGGCGGGCTTTGCGTGGCTCCTCGCCCTGCCCGCGGCCAGGGGGTCCGGCATAGGGGCGGGGGGGTGGCGAGGGTCTCCCCCGACTCCAGAGCCGCTGGCAGACCCTGTCCACAGCCCCCAGTGGCGGGTGCTCTACCAGCTGGAGGAAGTCCCGGTACCAGACTTTGCGGCCGGGGGGCCCGGCAGCGAGCTGGGGGTCACTGGCAGGGGCCATGCCCACTGCCTGCCGGGCGCTGATCACCTCCAGGGAGAGCCGCAGTAGGGGCTGGGTGAAGCCGTGCTCGGTGGCGTGACAGAGGTAGAAGCCAGCATCAGCACGCTGCACGCTGCGCAGCAGGATGCCCCGCTCCGTCCACACCACTCGCTCATCCACCTGCACCTGCGGCACCCACGGGGACGGGCGGTCAGCTCAGCATGGCACGGCACGGCCCCGCCAGTGGCACACAGCTGGGGACAGCCTACCTCTCGTTGAGGATCATCTGGGGTGCGCTGGTACGTCCAGAGGACATGGGCTTGCAGGGATTTGGGGATGCACTCCAGGAAGGCGGTGCTGCCCTCCACCCCATAGAGCTGCTTCTGGGGCACGCTGCCACGCCAGGGGTCTATGGAGACACAGCCTGTCCGTCAGCTCCCTGCCCCGGCAGGGCTGACCCCCCCGGCCTGGTCCCAGCTCACCTTCGGAACAGAGCACATTCGGGTCTCCATTGCGGACGTCCTGCCGGCGGAAACGCCTGCGGGAAGGTGGCGGAGGAGCAGGGCCTGCGGCAGCATGACCTGTGCCCCTCACCATGGCCTCAGGGCAGGCTGGCCACCCCAGCGCTGCGCCCCAGCATGTAACCTACCTCTTGGTGTTGGGCACGTAGCGGGTGCAGGTGGTCCCATCCCAGGCGCAGTACGGGTCCCGGGCCAGGCAGCACTCAGCGCAAGCTTTGCCATAGGCACCACAGCGGTGCAGGGGCAGCTGGGCCAGCGCCATGGCTGAGCCGGCATAGAGCTGTTGCTGGGAGGGTGGAGAGGGGAGCTGAGCACCCCGGTGCCATGACATGGGGCCAGGCAGAGCCAGGACAGGACATGGGGACCCACCCGGGGTCCCCCCTTACCCGCTTGGAGGAAAGCTGCAGGCTGGTGATGGGGGAGGCGTCCTGCAGGCAGAGTGCAGGCAGGAGTTAGGGCGTGGGGGGGTCCCGGCATCCGGGCTGCTGGCTCCCACATCCCAGCAGCTGGAGCATCCCGGCACAACCCGGAGCGTGGGCAGCACAAGGAGGTGCTGGAGAGAGTCTGACTGGGGGGGCACAGAGCTCCCCCCCCTCACCTGGAAGACCTGCAGCTCCTCCAGCAGCAGTGGCTCCATGTGGTGCCAGCTCTCCTTAGGCACCGAGACCACCTTCAGCACCGTGCCCACGTCTGTGGGCAGGGAGGGGTGAGGCCGGGGGTCCCAGCCCTGGCATCCCCTAGCTCTCTCCCCCCCACCACAGCTCCAGGGTCACCACGTGCCTGTGCCAATGAAGAGGACATCGTAGTGGCCATCAGCAGCGGTGACACGGTCCACAGCGATGCGGGTGAAGGTGTAGGGCACGGCAGCTTGCAGGAAGAGGGGGCGCTGGCCGTGGGGCAGCACTGGGTTGTACATCAGCGGGTGGTGCCGGGCAAACTGGATCACCTCATCCGGGAAGTCCTTGGTGGAGCCGAAGGTGCCAAAGGTTTTGCTGGGGCACTGTGGGGAGGTGGTGCTGGCTGAGCGGGGTCTCGCTCCCTACAGCCCCCACCCCGGGTACTGGCATCCCACTGGTGGCACCAGCCGGGACACCCCTGTACCACGTACCATGCCTGGGCGGGGGTACGGCACACGCCCCTGGTACGACACCCACTGGTAGTTGGGACCCTCCTTGTGTGCGAAGGGGCCCAGGAAAGCCCGGCGGATGTCAGCCATCGTGTAGACGCAGACAGCCGAGCCCTGGAAAACAGAGCTGGTGGGAGAGGGGGGGGTGATGTGAGGGGGCGAGGGGGGCACTGCCAGGCACAGGGTGGTGGGGAGGGGGCTCGACCTGGAGGTGGAGAAGATGGTGTAGACCAGGGGGTTGCGCTTGTCCCTTGTCTGCAGCAAGAAGACATCACCTGCAAGCCGGGAGGGCGTCAGCACTGCCCAAATGTGCCAGGGCCACCTGTGGGCACCTTGGGGGGCCACCCCCACTCCCCCACTCACGGAGCTCATCAAAGTGGGTGTCTGCCCCATCAGGACCGGGTACGCCGCAGACGAGTCGAGCCTTCAGGAAGGTTGTCCACTTGTTCACCAGGCTGCGCTGCCCGCCCACGTCGTTCTGCCGGGAGAGGGAGGGTACCGATATCAGGAGTGGCGGGTGGCACCCGGGGGCACCAGGAGGGTACCAACATCAGCAGCGATGGGTGGCACCCGCGGGCACCCCCAGCCCCTAACCCACCAACCCGCAGATGCTCCCACCCGGCAGATCTGGCCAATGCGGGCAAAGCTGGTCTTGCCCAGCCCCTGCTGCCGCTCCACCGCTGTCTCACGGAAGAAGAAGTAGATCTTGTCATCATCGGGGTCCTCGCTCTCCGGCACCCAGAAAACAGCCACGAACTTGGGCTCTGGGGGCAGAGGGGTGCTGCCTCCAGTGCCCCAGCTAGCACTGCTCCCCTGGGACCCTAAGGCACCTGCTGGGGTCCCAGGAGGGTGCAGACCCCCCCCCACCCAGCTGCAGGGCAGAGGCAGAGTGAGGGTGGGAACCCCCAGGCAGCTGGGGTCTGCGGAGGGCAGGGGGACCCCTCAGATCACCCCCCATAGGCAGCGGAGGGCAGAGTGAGGCCAAGCCTGGAGGACTTGTTGCCCTGATGCCTCCAGGGAGCAGCGATGCCGCACTGGGGTGCCGGTGGCCCCACTGCCCTCCCGCTCCCCAGCACTGACCGTTGAGCCAGCGGGAGTCGTGCTGCTCAGTGCGGATGGAGGGACGCCGGCCCAGGCTGCGGAAGATGGTAAAGTCACGGCCCATCAGATCAGTGGCCACCCCGGAGTAGAGCTCCTCGCCTGGCAGGCACCGAGGGAAGCGTTACGGGGGACTCCCTGGCACCCCCCTGCCACGCTGCCCCCCGGCACCAGGCTCGGCTCTCCCTTACCCACAAGGATGGAGGCGGCTGCATGCCGGGGGTCGTACGGGCTCTTCCCCTTGCCATCCTCGGCATGCCGGGGGTCCAGCTTGAAGATGGGCTCCTGGAAGGGAGTAAGGACAGGAGGTGGGTGGGCAGCAGCAGCTGGGGGCTGCAGCAGTGCTGGGGGGGGGGCTCACCTCCGCATGCTGGCCAGCCTCCACAAAGGTGCAGACGGGGTGGAAGGCACCGGTGCCGCAGGCATACAGGTGGGTCCGGTTGTAGGAGTGCAGGATCTTCACGAAGTTCATGCACTCAGCCTGGGGGTGGAAGGCACAGGGAGGTGGTGCTGGAGCGGCCTCCCTGGTACCCCCTGGCACCCCCCCGACACCCCCTGGCACTCACAGTGATGTCCTTGCCGGCCCAGTTGCACTCCTCCCTCCACTCCACCGGTGCCGGCCAGTAGATCTGCGGGGGGAGAGGGGGACGCTCGCAGCCCCGGGGTACGCCTGGAGCCACCCAGCCAGCGTGTCCCCCCGTTACCTTCCTGTCCCGCTGGCTGATGTCATCCAGGGCCAGGGAGAGGAGGTGGTTCTGGGCGCCAGCGAAGAGGCGGCCGCGCTCCTCGTCCAGCAGCAGGGCCCCGTAGCAGCAGGAGCGCTCCAGCGAGAAGAGGCGCAGCCCGTGGCGAGCCCGCAGCTCTGCCAGGACCCACCAGCACTGCTCAGCCCAGCCCCGCTCTGGCACCCGCCGCTGCCCGGCATGCTCCCCTGCCCCGGACACATGCCCCAGGGGGAGCTGGGTCTGGCCAGCCGCCCGGCCCGGCACCCCCCCCCCCCAAACCCGTCCCACTGGCTTGACCCGGTTCACCAACCCCATCCCCACGCCAGCCTGACGTCCATCCCTGCCCTGCCCGGCCCCCATACCCCTGCTGGCCCAGCACCCATCCCTGAACCACCCAGCACCCATCCACTTGCCGCCCACCCTGGCGGCAGGCGGTGGGGAGAAGGGGCCGTTCCCTGCCCCGCAGAGCTAATCCCACCCTGGCGGGAACAAACAGCCCTTTGTCAGGTGGGGAGGAGAGCGTCCACCAGGACCTGCCGCCGGACAAAGCCCCCGCGCCGTGCTGGAGCCCACGGGGCAGCCGGCCAGGACGTGGCACCATCTGCCCGGCTGGCATGGGGTGCCGCCGTGGCACATCACAGGGCGCAGCCACCTGCGCCAGCACATGCCGGGGGCCGAGAGCGAAGGCCCAAGTGCAGGCTTGGCCCCAAGGGCAGGCAGGTGGCCCGGGGGTGTGGGATCAGGTGAGGAACCCGGCGGCCCGTGCCAATGCCCACGGGGAGGGCAGTGCCAGTGACGGTGAGGCGCAGTGCAGGTGTCTCACACCCCTCCCACCATGCTGCCCCCCGCCCCCCAGGGTGCTCCCCTCCCCCAGGACAACACTGGGTGCCAACACGGCACCGGTGCAGCCATGCCTGACCCCACGTCCCCCCACCCTGCCCGAGTCCCACACTCACCAGGGAAGGCCAGCTTGAGGCGGGGGGTGGCAGCGGGTGGGGGGCGGCTGGCGGCGGTAGCAGGGCCGCGCAGTAGAAGCAGGAGCAGGAGCAGCATGCAGCTCATGGCCGGGGCCTGGCTGGTGGCCCCACGGCTGGGGCAGAGAAGTGAGACCTCAGCTCGGGTTACAGCCCCCTCCGTGCAGCCCCCAGACCACCATCCCTGCCCGGTGCTGCTGATGGGATCTGGAGAGCCCAGAGCATCGGCATAGGACAACCCCAGCACGCACGAGGGGACCTCCCCACTGGGCTTGACCCAGTGACTCGGGGGACACACACAGGCCATCCATGTTCCCCCCTGGTTTTTAAGCCCCTGTTAATCCAACCCTGAACCAAATGGGCACTGGGAGCACCTCTCCTGCTCCTGCCTGAGAGGAAACTGAGGCAGCCTGGCCAAACAGCACCCAGCCCTCCCCACGCTTGCCCAAGCCCTGGCCGGAGGGCACTGGGTTCTGCCCATTCCTGCCTGCAAGCACAGAGCTGTCCCACGGGGCCAGGGAAAGCACCGGGCTGGTGCCAGCTGGACAGGGCACCCTGGACAGGCAGTGGGCTCCCGAGCACCAGGAAAGCTGGCCATGGTGGGGTGGGAGTCACAGGGCCCTGTGCCTCAGTTTCCCCCACTGCTACAGACCCCACTGTTTGGTTGCGGGTTGGGGGCGGCTCTGGCCAGGCAGGTAACCACATCCCCCCCAGGGGGCCCACACCAGCGTGCCCACCACCCTCATGGGTGCCCGCCATGGGGTAGGGGAAGAACTCCTCTGGCTCCAGCACCGGCACACTCTCCCCCAGGGAGCAGGAGGCGAAGGTTATCACGAGCATCGAGCATCGCGCCAACACGCAGCTCCCCGCCTTGCCTACTGGCCGTGCCACAGCAACCAGGACGTGCCAGCCGGCACCTCCCCACACCACGTGCGAACCACAAGCCCGGCTACCTTGGTCATCAGCCCCCGGCACAGCCGATGGGTTTCACCTGTGCTGCAGCCACCGGGGCCTCATCGGGACAGCAAGGCTCAGTGCAAGCCCCCCAGGTTCTGCCGCCCCACTCAGGCACAATGTGATCCAGGCCGTGGTGGGTGCCAGGCCAGGGGGGCACATGTGGCAGTGCCCGGCACAGATCTGGGCACGTCTGCCTGCTGCCTGGCACAGCTGGGCTGGGGCTTGTCCTGGGGTCCCCGGGCCAGGGGCAGCCCCCTCCTCCCGGGCTGGCAGGGCGGGGGAGCGGGTCCCGGGCGGGCAGCGAGCAGCAGGCAGCGGGCAGCGGCCCCGGGCGGGCACAGTGCCGCAAGGCTGGGCTACCCAGCAGTTTGGCGTGGGGCGGCCGGCCCTAATGGCATTTCCAGAGGCGCCGGGACGAGGCGGGGAACCCGCCGAGCTCTGAGTGGGGCCGTGGTGGGGGCACCGGGGTCCTCCTCGAGCAGACCTCGGGGCAGACCCCCGGGGCACGCCCCCTCCCACCGGCTGCCCCGGCCTGATGCTGGCAGGGAGGGCAGAATGGGGGAGGGGGGACGGACGGACGGGAAGCAGCGGCGGCACTGGAGACCCCCGGTACCGGCACTGGCGGATCCAGCCCCCGAGACCTCCAGTGCCAACCCCCTCACCCCCCCGGTGCCAGCCCTGGAACAGACCCACCCCCCGAGACCGCCGGCGCCAGCCCTGGGGGGGGCCCCCCCCCCGGCCCCGGCCGCCCGCCCCCCGGTGCCACCCGGGCGGCCCCCGCGGCGCGCGAGACCCCGGCCCGGGACACTCTCCCCGTACCGGCCCCGGGAGCCCCCCCCCGGCCCCCCCGGCACCCACCTGAGTCCCGGCTCGGCTCGGCCCGGCCCAGCCCCGCCCTCCGCGTCCGCCGGGAGGGAGCGGGGCAGCCCCAGCGGGGCGGGGCGGGCGGCGGGGGCGGGGGCGTGGCACGGCCCGGGAAGGGGGCGCACCCGCACGTGCGGACACGCGTGCACACGCACACTTGTGTGCAAATACACCCCCGCGCACACAGGTGCAAACAGGCGTGTGCAAAAACAAAAGCGTGCAAGAAGGCCCGGGCACGCTCAGGCACGTGCGAATGCACCCACTCACCCTCGCACGCAACCACAGGCACACACCCGTGCTCCCCCCCCAGCGCATGAGTGGCCGGGCTGCCTCGTCCCTTGGGCGGCCAACTACCGGTCAGGTGCTGCCAGCCTGGGCGTGGGGTGCTGGGGGCCATGCCAGGGGGCACCAGGGGCCGTGCCGGGGGCGGCAGGGGGCCCGTCCCGCGCCCCGCTCAGCTGCAGCCCAGATGTCTGGCTTGGGCCCAGCCCGGAGCAAACAAAATTCCTCCGCTGCCTCCCATTTTCCAGCCACCGCTGCCAAGAATAGCAAGTGCTGAGCAGTGCCGGCAGCGGGGCCACGCGCGCCTTGGCGGGCAGGGCTCAGGGCGGGGGGGGACATGGGCTGCCCTGGGGGCCACCCCCTGTCTTGTCCCCCCGTGCCCCTGGCTGTCCCTACCTGCAGGTGCAGGAGTCCAGGAAGGCAGGTCCTGCATGGGTGGAGAGGGGGGGGGGGGGGGAGGCGGGGGTGCAGGCAGGCAGCGGGTGCCAGCAGGCAGCAGGTGCAGGCGGGCGAGCAGTGGATGCAGGCAGGCTGGCCGTAGGTGCAGCCCGGCAGCGGGTGCAGGCAGGTCAGGTGCAGGTGCAGGCAGACAGCTGGCACAGGCAGGCCATGCAGGCAGGCACAGGCAGGCCAGCAGCAGGCAGGAGGAGCCGTGCCAGGCAGGGTGCCCAGGCAATGCCCTTCCGTCTCACTGCCGGTAACCCTGCTGCTGCCAGCCTGGGTGCGCTGGCGTGCTGGCAGGCTGGCGGCACCCTCTGCCCCAGCACCGCCTCCCATTCCCCTCCCAGTCGCGCCGCAGTGCCAAGTGCCAGCCCAGCGTCATGGGCAGTGAGGGGGACAGGGACAGCAAGGGGATAGGTGGCAGGGGAGCTGTTGGCACAGGTATGTCAGGGGCTACTCTGCTGCAACACTTTGCCCAGGCGCTGCGGTGGCACTTTGGGCTGGGTGTCCCCCACAGGGTGGGGCACGGTGTCCCTGTCCCCATTGTCCCAGCCTGCAATCCCCAGCAGTGGGCACCTTCCTTTGCTGTGCCAGCACTAAGCCTTGGTTTCCCTCCACCCAGCTGGGACTTTTCCACCTGGCGCCTCTTCCGGCACACGTGGTGAGGTGGCCAGGTGGCGTCACCGTCACCCCAGCCCCAGAACCCTGCGGGGACCTTGCTGGCAGCAGCTCTGCCTGGAGAAACCATCAGGCATCAGAAGGGCCGGGCTTCCATCCCGGAAAAACAGCGCGGGAGGGATGCGCCACGTCGCCCGCCAGCCACCCTTTCCCACCCTGCCGGGTGTTCCTGGCAAGCACCGAAGCCACTGGGCGTTGATGCAGTGACAGTCTCCAGCCCCTGCGCTTGCTGCCAGCCCCAGAGGGTGGCATGAGGGTATGTGCTGGTGGCCTGGCTCCCTGCCAGCGTGGGGGTGTCACCTCAGGCGGCGCAAGCAGGTGCCGGCACCTTCGCTCTTTGATCCCTTCCCTGCCGCTGGCGGATCCGCACCTGGGGATCGCTGCCTTGGCCAAATATCCCCCGGCAGTTCCGGCTCTGGAGAGCATTGGTAGCTCTGCCAGAAGTGCCTGAGCCCCCAGCAGTGTTTGCGGTAGGAAACGGCTCCTCTCCACCTCTGCAGGGCTCCTGGGAGCTGCATGGCAGCAGGCAGTGGCCAATGGCTCCCACACCTCCTGTGCCAGCAGGTGAGCCAGCATGGCAGAGGATATATCCATGCCGTCGGATAGGTGACCCTATCCGATCCCCATCAGATGGGAGAGCCTGCATGGTGGGAGATGGGCTGAAATAGGCATCCACTAGCCACCGGGATGGGAACAAATCCTGCACCCCAAGTGGAAGTGGTACCTCATCATGAGAGCCCTGGGAATACCACAGGGACCTGTGGGGTGACCCAGAGTGAGGCGGCTGCAGGGTGGCACCCTATCTTCCTGGGGGCTGGGGAGCATCCCTCCACCCCAGTGGAGCCATCATGGCTGGGTCTGGCCAAAACCCAGGGGGATAAGGTGAGCTGCATCGTGCAAACTGGTGCCATAGGTGTCCCTGTGCCACCCGGGCTTGGCACAGCCCTGCTCCCCAGCCAAGAGACGTGCTCGTGCAGCGGGGTGGCCTTTGACACTGACAGCTTGCTGGTGGGAGAGAAGGGAGCAGAGGGTGGGGAGGCATCCTCACCCCAGCCTGCACCTGTAGCCCAGGCATGGGGATACCCTCCTTGAGCTGATACCCCCTGGGCCTGGCCACCCCAAAAAGCTCTCAGTGGTTTGCGACAGCACCAAAGTTGTGGCTTTAGGACTCCCTTGGGAGTCCCCCCAACACGGGACCCCTCACTGGCTGCCTGCATGGCTCCTCCATCCCTGCCCAGGCTGGCTCCCCATCCCAAGCCCCAATCCCCGTCCCAAGCCCCATTCCCCATCCCAAGCTCCACTCCCCATCGCAAGCCCCGCTCCCCATCGCAAGCCCCGCTCCCCACCGCAGCCTGTGGCTTTTCCATAGGCAAGGTGAGCCCCTCTGTACCACAAGCACCATGGGGACCTCTCCCGTCACCACTTTGATGGGTGTGCCAGTGTCTCCTCGCTGGCACACCTGGCTCGGCTGTACACCAAGTCTGGGAAGCGGCTGTGTGTCCCTGTGGCACATGTCGGGCCAGCGGTTGCCATCAGGCCTCAGGTGGCCACCCCGTCCCTGGTGCCAGGCAGGGGACAGAGCTCATGGGGTGCCAAGTGTACTGGTGCAAGGGCCCAGGCTGATGGCAAGCAAACACGCCCGAGCCAGCTGCATCCTCGTAGAGCGGTGCGGTGGCCATGTCCCAGGGGCACACCAGCTCAGGGCTCACACCCTGTCTATGGATACACCCCCCCCAACTCTCAATCCACCCCCCATCACAACACGCTGGTGCAAGACCCCCACAGCAGGGACCCGCGTGGCCCCGGTGCATTCCTGCCGGGATTAGGTACCGGCTCCCGGCAGCGCCATACCAGTGTAGCCTGGTTAATCCTTTTTTAATTGTCCCCACCCTGTGATGGGCTGAGCTGGGCTGCCCAGGGGATGTGGGGTTCTGGGTGCACCACGGTGCCTGAGCACATCGGAGCTGCCATCATTGGGTGTCCCTGCTGTGGGACCGAGCCATGGGGTGCACGGTGAACCTTTGGGGTGGTGACGAAGAAGGAGGCATCCATCCATCTAGTACAGAGCAATGGCTTTTCGGGAATGGGAGGGATTCTGGGCTTCTAGGATCCCATCCTGCTGCCCCGAGGTGACCATCTGCCCTGGGCTTTGTGGATGCCATCTGCTGGGCTCTGGGGCAGGGTCCCGTGCACTGAAAACCGCTGAGCTTGAAGCTCCTCAAAACGATCCCAGTGGGGCAGGAGCCTCAGCAGAGCCATGGTGCGTGGGACATGGCATGCAGATTCTCTGCCATTGGCCTGGCCCACTCACCGGCCCGGCTGAGCCCCCCTGCCTGCTGCCCTGCACCAGCCCCTCTGGCCCTGCCCTGTGCCACACCAACCAGCAGCATCCAGCTCCTCCAGGCTTTAAAAATAGGCTGCTGTCCCTGCCACTGGGTCGGTAATTTTAGCCGGGGTGTGTCTCGCTGGGAAGCATGTGGGACTGCTCATCTGCTCCCGCTGGCCTGGCAGCATCCACACCCAGGGCTGATGTCAGCCCCTCGCTGCCCACTTGCTCGCCCCTGCCCCAGGGCAGCACCCGGCAGTGCAGCCCAGCCGTGGCCACCTCAGGCACAGGTGATGCCAGGCGGGACAGCAGGGCAGGGGTGCCCAGGTGTCCCCTGAGCCTGCCTGCTCTCCATCCAGGGCATCTTGTCCCCAAAGCCGGTAGCACAGGGGAGCACAGCAGCCCACTGCCATGGCACCCAGCAGCACCCAGCCAGGCAGTGGTGGTGGGGGGTCCCAGCACCCTGGCCTGCCCACCCTCCTCCTCCTCTCACCCCGGCCCCCCAACACAACAGCCACTTCAGATTGCCTCCCACGGTGCTCCCGCAGAGCTGTGGCGGCTCGGAAGGCTGGGGGGCCGCCACTGAGCATAATGCAGCTATTGACGGGTGAGCCGGCGGCCCCGGCACGGCACAATAGGGCCTTGTTTGCTGGCCCAGCTCCGGCTCCTGCCCAACCCGGTGCCCGGCATCAGGCTCCCCTCTTCCCCAAACTGCTCAGAGCTTGCCCAGGTGCCAGCCAGGGCAAGCCCGGCCCAGGGCTGAGCCGGCAAGTGCGGTGGAGGAACCAGGGGTGGGAGGGCACCGGGTAAATGCCCCTTTCCTGTAAACCAGCGCCCTGGGGACAGGGCATTGCTTGGGAAGCCCCCTGGTGCGGCTGTGCTGGCCCTGGCTACCCCAGCCGGGACAAGGCTCAGGGGTCCCCACCTGGCTGCAGGATGACGGGGACAAGGAGATGGCGCATGCCTGGCGTTGCCCCCGCTTCCCTCTCAGGATGGCGTCCAAGCCCCCCAGCACCCAGCCCACCGAGGGAAGACCAGGACCTAGCACCCCCCCGGGGAGCTCCACCACCCCGGCCCCCTGACCCCACAGCCCCCCTCGTGGGGCAGCCCAGTGCCCTGCGGCTGCCATCTCACCTGCTACGGTACATGGGCTCTGCTGGAGCTTGCCTGCCTCCTTGCCCAGTGGGTGAGCCGGGGCTGTGGCTGCTGCCTGCTCTTTAAACCCCAAATCCCCGGTGCCGGGCGCCAGTCCCGTCGGCAGCGGGGGCGGAGGGAGGGGACGCAAAGCCCTGGTCCCTGCTCCTGGGGCCAGCATCAACAAAAGGCGACTGTGTCCTGTGTCCTCCCCATGCACCCGGTGACCTGGCCGGCTGCTTGGGGACAGCCCCTCAGGACCCCAGGGCTCCCCGGGGTGCCACCCCCCCCTCTGCCTGCACTGGGAAGGTGGGAGAGGCACAGGCGAGCTTTTGGTCCCTGATTGCAGACATGGAGCATCCCAATGTCCCCAAGTACCTGTCCCTGCCTGTTTGGTCCTGCTCTTGCCTGGAGGGGTGCCGGGGCAAAGACACTCATTGCTGTCCCCCTGCTTCATCTGCCCCTGTAAAGTGCGGCCCAGCCAGGCTGGAGGAGGAGGAAGGGGACATGGTGCCTCTACCTGGAGGACTCCCCCTGCAGGACCCCCAGAGCCCTGCCCTGCTGGGGCAGCCGGGCCGGATGACTGCCTGTGAAGCATCCCTGTGGTCCGAAGGCCAGGAGCAGCCGTGCTGCCTCATTAATGCGGGGTAAATGTGTAACGAGCTCTTGGCCGGGCCAGGGCGGTTAGAGCCGCACAGCCCCTCTCACCCACCCGGCATGCCGGGAGCTGCGGATGTGGTGGCTTTATCCTGGTGGGAGCTGTGCAGCTGGGGCAGGAGGGAGAAGAAAGGTCTGTCTTGTGGCCAGATACACCAGGGTGACTTCAGCTGGAAGGAGTGGAGTGGGCAGCACATGGGGCTGGGACAGGAAAAAGCCCGTCTGGGAAGGAGGGAGGCTGACCCGCCACCCACGCCTGCCCCTGTCTCCACAAGGGAGGCTTGGGCTCAGCCCAGCTGCCTGCCGGCTAGGGCGTGAGGACGAGGGAGCCGGGCTCTGCTCTGCTGTGCCCGCCAGGACAGGAGGCCACGGACACCAATTTAATAAAAAAACAGCACAGAAAATTCCCTCTGAAGGCAAGAAAATGTGTTTTGTTTTGGGTTTGTTCTGCTGCAACGGTGGCCAAGTGCTGGCAAGGCTGCCCCAGAGGCTGTGGAGCCTCCAGCCATGCAGACAGGCAAACCTGGCCGGGCCTGGGCAGCCAGCCCCAGCTGAGCCGCTCCTGCCGTGGGGTGGCAGCAGGGGAGCCAGGGGGCTCTGCCAGCTCCGGCTGCACCGGGGGATGTGCCAGGCCCAGCCGACCGCCCCGGGAGCTGTGCCCCATGCGGGAGGAGAGGAGCTGGGGGGGACACGGGGCCGGGAACATTGCCCATGCGGAGCCGGGCTCTTGCCCACGTGGCTGCAGGCCAGCACGTCCTGGGTGCGGACGCCTGGCACACTGTGCCGTGCCGCGCAGTGCCGGCGCACCGTGCAATGTTGAGCTCCACGGGGATCTTTTGGGCTCGGGGGGCCGGGTGACACCCACTGGGGAGGCACTGGGTGGCACGGCCACCCCTTCCCGCGGGAGAGAGGGGCTGGGGCTGCCCCATGGCGGAGCCACCACCCACCTCCAGGAGGGGGAGCCGGGGGCTGCCAGGCCCCTGCCCGCGCCCTTCCGTTCCCGCCTGCCCTGCCCCAGCGCGGGGGAAAGGGGCGGCGAGGGTGTGCGGGCAGCCGGAGCCGGGGCAGCCGGAGCCCGGCGGGGGGTGGGCGGGTGCCGCTGCGGGCGCTCCGTGACCCGTCCGGCAGCGGGGCTCGCCCTGCCCACGCCGTCACGGGATGGCAGCGTCCCCGCCTGGGCGGCGTGGGGGGTCACCAGCACCGTGCCCGTCCCTTCGGCCGGCGGGAGCCGGGGGCGGCCGGCGGGGGCGGCGCTGGCCGGTGCTGGCTGCGAGCTCACCTTGCCGGCGGCGGGGCGGGCAGCGCGCCGGGCAGAGCTGGAGCGGCCGCCTCTGCCCGGCACCCGCGCCCCGTCCTGCCCAGCCGGAGCTGCGGCGCCCGGGGACGGCTGGAAGCCCGCGTCCCCGCCCGGCCTCGGTGCCACCGTGAGCGCTGCTGCTGGTGGCCGTGTATCCCCCGGGCCCGGCCCGGCCCCGGTTCCTGCGGTGATGGTGGCGGGTGGGACCTGCTGCCTGCAGGCAGGGTGGGGGTCCCGGGGGTGCCACGGAACAGACGGGGCGGGGTGGGTGGGTGGCGTGGGCTGTGCTGGGGGGAAATGGGAGCGGAGCCAACCGCCGGTGTCTCCCCAGCCCTCGGCGGGAGCGGGGTGCCCCGCTGACAGGGGAGCTCTGGGAAGGGAGCTGGGGGGGGAATTTCCACGAAGCACCGTGCTCTGCCCATGGGGAACGGTTTCAGGGAATTGGGCTGTGGGGGCAGCACGTGGGGTGGCTGGGCAGGGCTGGGGCACGTGCTCCTGGCGCACGCTGGCTGCCCGCCACCAACCGCCTGGCACCGGCCGGCCCACAGGCCCCATGGCAAACAGCGCTGGACTGGGCAAGCCGACCCCTGGACTGGGCAAGGAGGGACTGCCCCACACCCAGGGCCAGTGCTTGCGGGGCCCCCCTGGCCATGCCTCGGCACTTTTCCCACCACGCTGGCCACCCCGGCACAGCCCCTCTACCAATGCGGTGGGCGCTGCTGCCAGCTCCTGCTCCCTCCTGCTGGCTCAGCCCCTGCAGCCCCCAGGTTCCTTCCCGGCTGTGGGGCAGGTGGGTCGGTACCGTTAACCACCCCAGCATTGCCGGCACGGTGGTGCCACCAGCTCTGCTCAGCAGTGGGAGTGCCGGGGGGTGCTAGGTGCCTGGCCACATGCTGGCGGAGGTGGGGGCTGGCCGGGGCTGTTTTCCTCTGTTTGCTCAGCCGTGGGGACGGCCAGCCATGCGGATCAAGGCCGGTGTCCCCCAGGCAGCCAATTGTCGGCCAGCTTGGAGGGGAGGGAGAGGGGCAGCCGGCCCAGGGCTTTCCCAACCGTGGAGGGGGCCACCATGCCAGTGCTGCCCAGCCTGAAATGGTGCCAGGCTCAGCCCACCCAAGCGCAAAGCTGGGTGATGCTGGCAGGGAACTGGGGTTGCCCGACAGGACCCCAGCACCCAGAGTTCCACAGCTGCCCCTGGTTGGGGCAGTCGTCCCCCACATCCCACCACTGCCGGAGTTTGGGGACCCTGGTGCTGGGGGATGTGGCAGCCTCGGTCCTGAGCGTCGGCACGTCCTTTTGTGCTGTTCCCACTGCATCCTTTTCCCTGGCGGACCATAAAAGGGCCTTTATCCCTTCTCCTCCTCGTGGCCGGATCACACCCAGCAGGACCCTGTGCCACCGTCTGGCCCCGGGACTGCCAGTCACCCCAGCGAGGGTGGGGGCCCGGCACAGCCCTGTCTGTGCCTTCTGCGGGGAGCTGGAGCAGACCACGGCTTCACCAGGGCTGCACGAGCCGTATCTGCTCGTGGCCCACTCTGGACCGACTGCCGCCCCCTGGGGAGAGGAGGGACATGGCTGTGGCCACGTCTCTCTTTTTGGCCCAGTTATTTATATCTTTTAAACAAGGATGTTACAGTCATCTGGGCCGAAAGACGTCCCCAGTCCTCCCCTGCTCCCTGCTCCCCAGCTCCCCAGCCATCTGCCACCCAGGCCCTGGGCAGCGCGCCCGACCCCCCCCCCCGGGGCTCCCCCAGCCGGCTCTGCACACGTGACAGCTTGCGGGGGGGCTCGGGTTTGAACAGAAGACACCCACCGCCCCTCCCTAGGTGCTGCAGACCTCCTAATGCTGCCCCATGTTTCCTTCCACTGCCCCATGCCGGGGCCCTGCTCCTGCTCTGCTAAACATTAACTGCCCGCCCCGGCTGCGGTTCGGCGCTGGACCTGGCGTCCCAGGAGGGTTTGGCTGGGAGTCTGGCCCTGCACCCAGTCCAGGTGGGTTTTGGGGTGTAGGACAGCCCAGCCCAGCTGTCCTGCACTGCTGGCATTGCCTTGTGCCTCCTTGGAGGCTCTGGAGGCTGCCTGGGCTTCCTCCCCGTCCCTGGGGAGCCTGGGTGGCTGCAGCGCAGGATGCTGAGCTCCCCATGGGATGCTCGGGGAGCTCATGGAGGGCAGCTCACACCCTAGCAAGCCTTGGTCCTGTGGATGTGGGAGTGTCCCCTGCGGGCTGGCAGGTCCCCCGGGTGCCCCTGTGAGCAGGGGTCCCCCAGCACAGTGGGGCCCTGACACCCTTCTGAGGGATAGCTGCCAGAGCATCCCTCAAGTGGCTGGGACCCAGCACCTCTTTGCCCATTCGTGGGAGAGTGTTGCTGACCCCATGCCCGGCTTTCCAGTGGGGTGTGGGGATTAATGGAGCCCAGCAACAGGGGACACTGGGGAAACAGGCCAAGACCCAGAGAAGCTGCCCTGGAGTGGGGCACTGGGCAGTCATTTTGGGAGCATCATTGCCACTTGGGCTTGTTTGGCTTTAAAGGTATTTAAGTTGCATTTAAAGGCATTAAAGTCCTTGCTAAGTCCTTGCTTAATTGCCTTAAAGGCATTTAAGCCCTTGCTGCAGGATGGCAAGACCACAGGAGCAAAGCCCCAGGCCCCCAGCTGTGAGTGCTGCTAGTGGGGACACAGGTGCCCTGCCTGAGTGGCAGAGATGAGTGGGCTGCTGCCAGCACCTCTGGAGGTGACAGAGGGGACAGTCGCCCTATGCCAAGAGGAACAGTTTGTCCCCATCTCAGGGCATCCTCCTGCTCTCAAGCGCTTCCAAGCAGACTTGGTGCTTGATGGCTGGGAGCTGGAGGAGCCTGAATGGGACTGGCATCCCGGTGGGGGCTGGGGGACCCATCCAAACCCTGCAGTGCTGTGGGGAGAAGCAGTGGGGTTACCCCAGGGCTTGTCCTCAGGTCCTTGGTTCTCAGTGCCACGCTTGGCAGGGAAGCGATTGAGGCAGAGATAACCCACCCTTCAGGTCTGCTGAGCAGCGCTTTGCTTCTGGCTTCTGTAAAGTTAATTGGTTTCGAGGTTCCAGGAACAAACGAAGGAGAAAAACCTACTCTCCTGACGTGCGGGATCATTGAATGCTCTCTGGCAAGTTATAATTGCAAATCATGTTTTGAAATCACATTAACCAATTAGTCCTTGTTGTTGTTGTGCCCTGCCACATGACAGCATGTGCTGTGAGGAGGCCGGCGGTCAAGGGCGAGGGAGGGGGGCACGAGCTGCCCCCCGCCGCTGCCGGCTCTGGGCCCAGGCGCCAAGCTGCCAGCATCGGGGAGCTTTTCCAGACGGGGTGGCTGGGGGGAGGAAGGGTCCTGCCCAGGGCACAGCCTTTGGCAGGTGTCACTCCAGGGTCCCCCCATTCTGCACTGCTGGCCACAGGCATCCCTCTCCTCTTGCCACCCACGATCCCAGCCCCTTTCACACCTCAGTTGCTCCCTGGTGATGGGGTTGGGGTCAGCGGGGGTCTCAGAGCCCCCGCTGGGTGCTGGGGCTGTGCCTGCAGCATGGCCAGCACCGGGGACCAGAGGCACTCATTGTTCCCAGCAAGGACAAGTGCCGGGAGGCTTCTTGCTCAAGAGGCTGGGATGGCAGTGTGTGTGGGAACACTGCTTTGGATGCAGACCTAACCGTTATCTACCACATCTTCCTGCCATCTCCCATCTTGGCCCTGGGAACAGCGGGCAGTGGCGGGCGGCAGGCACAGAGGCTGGGCGAGGAAACCAAGCGTGACAGGGAGAGCATGCCCCGGACGTGCATAGTACCCACTCCTGGGTCCTGGCCAGCCTCGTCCCACACTGGGATGCTCTTGAGGCTGAGGGACTTTGTGGGCTCACTTTAATCTGCTCCATCTCTGAGCGTGGCCAAAGAATGAAAAATAGGGAAGGTTTTGGCTGGGGGGCTTGGTGAGAGGGCAAACTTCACAGGGGTTGGCTGCGGGCGAGGCCTGCCAGCACCGCACGGCTGGCAGAGCCGGCACAGAACTCAGCTCCCCACTGCCAGCGAGGCAGGGTGCTGCTGGCGGGACGTGCTGTGCCATGCCGCGCTCCCCTGAAGGCTCCTCACATCTGAGAATCCGGCGTCAAACTTTCCACCCAGACGGAGAAAACCTCACGGCTGTGGTTTTGCAATCCGCTGGAGCCCTGGCACAGGCCTGATACCCCCAGAGCTGGTGGCGAAACTGCCCCGGGCTGTGCCGGGGAAGCACTGTCAGCTGGGGGACTTGGGGGGGGGGGCTGAGGGGTGGGTCTTAGCGCACCCCTCTCCCAGGCAGCCCCTGGCCATGGCGAGGGGACCGGTCCCCATGTTGGCTCCCCCCTGCCTGGCCAGCCTGGCTGCAGGAGGCTGGAGCTGCCGCGTGATGGCTGCGGGGTGCAGGGACCCCCTGGGCTGGGCTCTGAGAGGTTTGGGAATGTCTTTGCCCCCTTTCCCTCCTCTCTTTCTCACTGCTTTGATTTACTGCAAAGCTTCAGCTGGGCACGGTGGGGATGGCGTGGGCATCTCCTCTGCTCAGCTGAAAAGGGGGAAGTGATAGAGAGCGTGTCACACGCCGAGGATGAGAGAGAGGATGATAAAAAGGGGGTATGGATTCATTTGTGCCAGTAGGAGAAGGGGATGGGCAGCGTTTGGAGGCTGGGAAGGAGCAGGCAGGCTCTGAGCCACTGTGGACACCCTGGCCCCCCAGTATGGCCACCCTGACAGCAGGCACCACACCCCGTGCCACAGGGCCCCGCTGCCTGTCCCCGTCCCCAGCCACCTGCGCCATGTTTGCTTACAGGGCGGCAGCTCTCAGCCTCCTTTTACCACCCCTGGTGAGGCGGGGACATCTCCACACCGGTGCCACGTGGCTGGTGCCCGCATTGGCCAGGGCAGGGAAGGGTTAAGCGGATGGCTCGAGCCCAGTCATGCCCATGGCTCTGGGTGCCTTCGACTCCCCCCTTGACACCCTGCCAAACCTGGCTGCTTCCAGTCCCCCGGTGTGCCAGCCAGCACTGGTTCAGCACTTACGCGTGCTGCTGTTATTAGAAATTAGTTAATGGGTGTCTCCGGCCAAAGCAGAACAGCGGTAACAGGAGCCATGGGATCGCCGGGAGCGTGAAGGCAGAGATGCCACTGAGTATTGAACATCCCGCGACAGCCGGGCAAGAGGGTGCCACTGCTGCTGCCGGCGGGGCGGGGGGAGATTGTCCTCCTCCCAGCCCCATGGTGATGTTCGCTGCTGGCCGGTGGAGTCATTTCCATCCCAGGCTGCCTGAGGCTTCCCGAGGATTTATAAAAGATATGCGTAACACAAATAAAGCCTTCCAGCAACGTGCGGAGCCATCATGCCGACATGTGGCGGCTGTGCAGGGCTCGCTGCTCTGCACGGGGAGGTGGGTGCGTTGAGCCCCCACCTTGCTGCGGCGTGGACGCCAAAGATTTTCCTCTGAAGTAAAAGCCAGGCAGGGCAGAGGAGCAGGGTGCAGGGCAGGAGGTGGTTCGGGGGTGACAGCCCTTTGGAAGGGGCAGGGAACCTGTGGGGACACGACTGCTGGCTGGCCAGGACCTCCTGGCCCCTGCAGTGCATGGGATGCTCTTGGGAGAAGAAATTTCCTCCTTGGGGCACTTTCATGGGGATAGACCCCAAAATTTGGTCTCTATGAAAAAAGAGGTCTTTCAGCCCAAGTGGGGAAGTTTGATGGGGACCAGAAGAGGGGACTGGAGTGTCCCCCCCACTCTGGGCCATTTTGGGATGTTCCCATACAGATTGTTTGCTCCCAGTGTTTGGAGGTGCCAGGATGGCCACTGCAGGGGCAGCAGGCATCCCTGAGCAGGGCACCTGGCTGGGCTGGGTTTACCTCGGGGCAGCTTGAGCTTCCGAGGCCGGGGAGATAAGCTGGCTGCGGGAAGAGCTGGGGAGGACCTTCCTTGGCTGTTGCGTGACTCTGCCACTCTCTAAGAAGGGAGAAGGCCCAATGCCCACACCCAGCGCATGCTGGATTTAGCCCTTCAGGTTACATTAGTGTGACTGACAGCCCCATTGCTTTGAGTGCTGGCTGCTGGCCTCCAGCAGCAGCCCCTGGGTACTCCAGGTAGTGATGCCTGGTGGGGTGGCCATGCCCAGTGGGGTGGGGATGCCCGGTGGGTGATGCCCGGGAGGTGGCCGTGCCCGGTGAGGCACCAATGCCCGGCGGGGTGGCGGTAGCCGATGGGCGGGGGCGAGGCGGGGCTGGGGCCGGGGCCGGGTGCGCTCCCCCCGCCGCTGCCCCTGACGCTGCCCCGGCGGCGCGGAGATTGGGAGCCGCCGCTCTGGGGGCGGGCCCGGCTCCGGTTTAATCTCCGGCTCGGCCGGGATTACGGTCGTGGGACAGAGTCTAATCCGCTGCACGGCGGAGCTGGCCACGGGGGGCTGCTCGCCCCAGCCCGCAGCAGAGGCGCCGCCGGAGAGGGGGGCAGGTAAGTCCCCCCCCCCCAGTCTGCCCACTTGCACGCGCCCCCGCGCTTTTTGCCTTCGTCTTCGGGAAACTCCGTGGCTGAAGGCTGCAGGGGGCTCGGCCCCCTCGCCTCCCCTCCATCCTAGCCACCCCCATCCGGGCCATCTCCCCTCGCCCCCCGCCCGGCCCCGCTCTCCTCCCGCAGCCCGGCGCTCTCCGCAATCCCCTGCTCTCTTCCTCCTCCTCCTTTTCCTCCCGGAGCCGGACAACTCCCCCCGCCGCCCCCCGGCAGCACCGGGGAAGACTCGGGGCTCCGGGGCTCCGACAGCCCTGGCAGGTGGCAGCGCCCCGGGGCTGTTTGCTTTCCTCGTCTCCTGCCGTTTCCCTCTCCAGCTGCTGAAACCCTCCCACGGGTGGGTAACAAATCCTGCGAGGGCAGAGGGAAGGCAGAGCCCTGCCTTGCTGCCTTTCCACCCTTAACACCCGGGCAAAGCTCCTGCCCGCAGTGTGGTGCCGGAGGGGTTTGGCATTGCTGCGTGCTTTACTGACGATAATAGCAACACCAGCCCTAAACCCCCTTTTCTTTCCATTTTTTCTGCTTTAATTTTTAATTGCCCGTGGGTGCAACATGTGTTTCTTAAGGCTGGAAGTGGTCACGGCTGGGATCGGGTGTCAGGGTGCCAGGGTGAGGAGCGGTGCGCAGCGGGGGGCACAGCCAGGGAGAGCGATGCCGGCTGCCACGGGTGCTGCCAGGGCTCGGCTTGGCCGTGCATGCGGTGCTTCCCAGGCTGGGGTATTTATAGAGCCTGGCTGGCCACGACGGCGGTGCAGCAAGGCAGGTGGCACATTGCGTTCCTGCCGGCCACACGTGTCCCATGTCAGCCAGCACGGTGGCCTGCTTTGCCCGGGGCAGCTTGTAAAGGTCCTGCCGGAGAGAAACCTTCCCTGAGGGGAAACTGAGGCATGGCAGGTGGCTGCTGGCCCTGGGCTCCCCATGCTGGCAGCTGGCTCTGTGGTGGCACGGGTGAGCCAGGGGGCCCAGCAAGTCCCCGGCAGGTGGGATGGAGGGGAGGCAGAGCCCTGGCTTGGGGCTGAGCCCTGGCTGGCTGTGGAGGGCATGGCTGTGCCGAGCCGCCGTGGAGGAGACAGGGAATTTTCCACTGGCGTTTGGATCTGGCCCAAGCTGAGCCGTTAGACCTGCCCAGTCCCTGCTGCCAGCCACTGGCATGCATTCGCCCCCTGGCTTTGTGGGGGCACCCCGGAGAAAGCTGTCCGTGCCCCATGATGCTGCTCTGTCCCCCTGGGGTCCGAGCGCTGGTGTGCCCTGGCTCTGGTGGCCAAGGATGCTGGGGGGCAGCGGGGGCCCCTGGCTGGCCTGGGGGTGGCATGGGGGGTGCCGGCACTGTGGGGGAGCCTGGCCGAGGCACAAAGGGCCCTGCAGCACCCGGCCGTGCTGCAGCTGTGATCACACGCCGGGGCCGCAGCCACGGCAAACAAACAGGCACCGGCAGAGCCTATTTTCCTTGGCGCATGGGGATGGAGGGAAGGAGCGGGATCCCACGGGCTCCTTTGGAAACGCAGCCCTTGAGAAAACAGAGGCGGGTTGGGGCTGGGCCGGGCCCCCCGTGCCCTCGGCCCTCCTCGCCGCGTGGGTCTCGACTGCCACGCGCCTCCCCAGCCACTGACGCAGGTCCAGGGCTGGCTGTGCCCCCTGTGCCGGCGGGGGGACAGCCAGCATGGTCCTGCTGTCTCTGGGCCAGGGGGATGTGGGCTGGTGGGATGGCCCAATGGCAAGAGTGGCAGTGCTGGGAACAGCAGTGGCCCTGGGGCTTGGGCAGGTTGTGGCCCCCATTTGGGATGGGGTGCTGTGCTGGGGACATCAAGGTGTCAGGAGGCACGTTAGACTGCAGTTGAGGCTGGTCCGGTGTCCCCGGCACTGTCTGCGGCAAACGGCAGCTTGGATTTTTTTGTCATTGACTCCTTGGTGTCATCCTGCTGTGTGTTTTACGGTGTGGGAACTCCTGGAAAGCATCCCGCTTCCAAGGCAAAATGAGTCTCCAGAGATGCGATAGAAAACCTAACGTGGGTTTTTCAGGTGTTACCTGCCCGTCAGTCCCTGCAGTTGCCACCATCTGTGTCACTGTTCTCCCTGGGGGGCCCTGAGCTCCTGACAGGCAGTGCGTTGGCTTAAGTTTAAAGCAAAACCCAACATTGAGCCTAGAGACGGCTGTGATGCTTTGGGCTCAAGCTGCTATCTCACCCGGACTCCTCCAGAGCCATGCTGGATGCCACCAGCCTCGTGCTGTGCCCACCCTGTCCCCATCCCCATGCTGCCAGCTCCTCTGCTGCCTGACTTGTCCCACTGTGGGCTCAACCCCTTCCTTCCACGCTGGGTTGTGTCAGTGGCAGCCCAGGCTGATGTGGTGCTGGGCACAGCTCTCTTTGCTTGGCCCCAGTTTCCCCACCACTCTTCCCAGCTCGCCTCGGTACTGGTGCTTGGATGCAGGAGGACCTAGCATGATGGTGGTGGTTGGTACCTGCACTGCAACCCCTCGTTCCCCCCGTGGCCCCATCCTGGAGTGGGTGGGTGGCAGGGGATTGCCATGGCCGAGCTGTGCCATGGCTGCAGTGCTGGAAAACCCTCTCCATGGACCCCTGGTGATGTTTGGCTCCATCACCCCCTTTCCTGTGGTGCCTTTCCCCTCCCTGATGTGTCCCAGACCCTGGCACGTCCATTGCTGCAGGATGGTGCTGGGGCCGGTGGCCATGAGCCAGCCCAGCTGCCGGCATGCTCTGCCTGCGGGCACGTCCCCGGGCTCGGGCAGAGCTGTCCCTAAGGACATGGGTGCTGCTTGTGCTCTTTGAAGGAAGACCCCAGGTGGACTACCCAGGTGGTCGCCCTGGGGGCTAGGTGAGCCCAGGAGCGGTGACCATGCTGCCCAGCTTGCACTGGGACCATGAGTGGAGCTGACTGGCACGGTTCTCTGGTGGGGCTATCTCACGACGGTCTCTGGTGAGGCTGTCTGGTGAAGGTCTCTGGCGGGACTATCTCATGAGGGTCTCCAGCAGGTCTGTTTAGGGAAGGTCTACAGCGGGGCTACCCAGAAGGCCTCTCCAGCCATGCACTGGGCAGGTTGTCTCCAATCGTCCCTCCCCATGGCTGGTGGTGTCCCCATGCACATGGGGGTGCACCCCAGAGCCCTCACCCCAAAGGTGAGGTCCCCAGGTATGCCCCTGGGCAGCCGGATTTGCCCTTCTGGGTGCCTGCTGCCCCCGGGGAGGTGGGACAATGGCACTGCTTTTGCTTGGCTGGGAGGCAGAGAGGGGAGAGAAATGACACAGGTTTAAAAACAGGTTTGGTGTGCCAATTTTCAGAAGGCGGGTCAGGGGAAAAACCACGTCTGTGTGTTGGGGTGGAATGGCAGGCCCTCCTCTGGTGGGGTTGGGCTGGCTCTGCTCCCAGCCCTGGGCTGCTAGGGCCACCCCAGGGAGGGGGCTCTCTGTGGAGGGGCAAGGGGAAGTGTGGGGGGGTCCCCGTCGCCTGTGCCTGCCCTGCTGGGGCCAGCCTCCCTGGGGAGGTGGTGCCCAGGGACCCCCAAGGTTTGGGCTGCTGCCCCAGCTCTGCCCATGTGCCTGCCCACCCCCGCGCCCACGGCAGTGCCAGGGGCTGACCAGGGACCCCAGGCTGGCATCACCTCGTGCCCAGCAGTGGTGCCTGGGGGTAACCCCTGGGCCAGGGGCTGATGGCAGTGGGGGGACGCTGCTGGTGTCCCTGCCCATTTGCCCATGCTGCCCGTCTCTCTGAGAGGGCTCTGCCACCAGCACAGCCCCAGGGAACATGAGACCTCCGCATGTCCGGCTCCACTGAAACCCGAACAGGCACCTGCGCAGGCGGGCACGGACTGGGGGGGCCTTGCTGCCGGCCCCCTGGCACACACCATGGGCAGTGGAGTACCTGCCTGCGAGCACGCAGGCTGGCAGCTGCGGCAGGCTTGGTGCTAAAGCCGGATTACCACCCGGAATAGTCCCACAGCCCCAGATGGGGCGGATTAGCCGGGATTCATCTGCAGAGGGAGAGGAGATGGGGAGGGGGGGGTGTCTCTGCCCTGCGGGGGTCCCCAGCCCAAGGGAGCATCCACCCCCTGCCAGGGAGACCCGGCTCCTTTGGCCCCCACGGGTGAGAGCAGCAGGTGCCCATGGATGGGTGTCACGGGCTGTGGGGACACAGTGGGTCATCACACCCCAGGCTGGCACTGCAGGGGCAGGCAGGGGCTGCCAGTCCCCCTGTGTGCCCTATTCCCGTTGGCATGCTGTGCTCCAGCAGGGACCGTGCCCTGCCGGTGCAGCACAAGGGCCGGGCTTTCCCAGGGTGATACGCATCCTCCTTGCCATGCTGTTGGACGTGATGGACCCCCCATCTGACACATCCTGCTGGCATTGCCGACAGAGCTCCCCTGCCCTGGTTCCCTCGCTCCTGGCTGTGCCTTGCTCCCCGGCTGGGATTTTCCACCTTCCAAATAAAGTCCGGGTGGAAGCGAGGTGTCAGGCAGTGAGATGCAGCCCCTTCCAGGACCAGATCCCCCGCCGCGGTGCCCCAGCCCTCGGGGAAGGCTGGCAGGGGGCAGGGGTTAGCCCAGGGCTGCCTGCCTGCCAGGGCAGGGAAGGGATCCGGGAGCCCTGCTGCCCCACACACGTGTCCCCATCCCGGCGAGGGGGGAGGCATCTGTGCCGGCTGGGACACAGCGTGCGAGACCAAACGTAGCCTCCCCTGGTGCGCAGACGTGGCTGGCGGGGAGGGTACGTGTGGCCCCACGCATATGGCTCGGTGTTCGCTGCGGGGGGGCTGTGGGACGGCACTGGGGCCTGGCTTGGGCTGCCTGGCCATGCCAGAGGGTTAGTGGGGTGGACGATGTCCCTGGTGTCACCCAGCGGTGGGGCAGCAGGAGCAGCCCATGGGAAAGCCGGGTGGTGTCAGTGCAGTGGGGCTGTTGCCGTCCTTGTCACCCGGAGCCAGCAGGCAGCAGACAGGCACGCGCTGGGAAATCAGCGCAGCTGGCTCAGCATCCCCAGGGGCATGGCCCTGGGTGCCACAGCGGGGAGGTTCTGTGCCCACGCACGTGGCTGTACCCATGCCATCAGGGTGGGCAAGCGGGCACTGGGGCTGGTGGTCAGGAGGGGGATGATGCCGGGCAGCACACGGCCTGCCCAGTGCGGCAGTGAGGATGGCAGCACCCCCTCTGTGTGGCGGCAGGGCAGCCCCGTGGTGGGCTGGGGCTCTGGGGCTGGCATGCTGCGGGAAGGGATCCCTGGGGAGATGCTCTTTGCCCAGAGCAGGGGGTCCCCATCTGAGGTGGGCACACAGGGACAGGGGTGAACCTGCCACCCCCAGCCCTGGGGGGGACCCACGCCACCCCCCCAGGGCCATCCACTGCTCTATGTATTTGCTGTTCTGCCCAGCCTTATCGCAAGGCAAACAGCGGCAGGCAGGGCACGTTCTGCCCGATCGAAGCGTCTCCCGTTCCCTCCCCTTTCATCTCCTCCCCTTCCCCAGCCGCCGCCGCTGGGAGACCCTGGCTGGGGGGCAAAGGCCGGGGCTGGCCGGGGAGGTGGCAGCGAGTGGTGCCAGGGCTGTGCCAGGGCTGTGCCAGAGCTGTGCCAGCGCTGCCTGGCGGGAGGAAGCATCTGGGTGGCGGTGCTAAGCCTGGTGCATGCAAAGCGAGCCTGGCCGTGCTGCTTGCTATTCCGAGAGGCGCTTGGGGGAAGAAACTGGTATTTCCTGAGCCGTCCGGCAAGGTGTAATTATAACCTGGGAGAAGAAAGGGGCTGCAGAGGAGAGCGCCCAGCCTCCCCGGCGCCTGCGGGGGGGCGGGCAGCTCCTGCCTGCCGTCGGTGGGACACAGCGGAGCCCTGCCTGCGGGCAGCCCGGCGGTGCTGGGGGGGTTCGGGGAGGTGGTGGAGCACTGGGGATCTGGTGGCCCCCCTCAAGCCCGGCACCAGGAGTGGCAGGTTCGGCGATGCCCTCCTGCAGAGGCGGGAAGGCGCAGAGTTAACGGCAGAGTTTGGACGTGCTGGCAGCCTTGTTCGTGCCTGGATCCGGCCCAGGCGGAGGCCTAGTGGAGGGGATAAATCATCACCCAGCACCCGCTCTGCGCTTCGCTCTCTTCTCCCGCATGGCTGAGCCTCCCTGCTCTGGTCCCCGCTGGCTGGTGCCCTGCCTCAGTTTCCCCACCAGGCTGTGTGCTGGGGGGGGGGGGCGGCCCTGCTGTGTGCCCCCCACCCCTGCACTGCTAGTAGCTGGTGCGTGGCCTCGGATGACCCTTCCCTGTCTCCTCAGTGGCCTGGATGGGCAGGGACAGGCAGGGCAGCGGCTCAGGAGCCCAGAGGTGCTGGCACCCATGCCCTGCCATGGCATCCTTCCCCTGCATGCCTGGGGGGGGTGCTGTCCCTGGCATATCGCTGCCCCGGCAGTGCCGTGCAAAGACTCAGCCGGTCCCCGGGGCCACTGATCAGCACAAAGACTTGCACATCCCCTGCTCACCCCACGGGGACCCCGGACACGGGGGTGATGGGGCAGCAGGGAGCTCCCAGGGACTGTGCTGCAGACTGTGCCGCATCCCGGCCAGCCCTCGCCTTGGGCTAGGTGGCATTGTCCTGCGGCCCTGAGATGGAGACCCCCGGATGGACGGGGGGGACCTTGGCCCCCTAGGGCAGTGTGGGGGGGTGGGGGACCCTGCCCCGGCTGCCAGCCTGCCCTAGAAAGCCACCCTGTGCCGTTTCCCAGTGGGGTGGGGAGGGCCAGGGCTTGCACAGAGGCGGCTTTGTGCGGTGTGCCAAGGCGTCCTGCGCTCGGCAGCCCAGCCACCTTCTCCTGCCAAGGAGCTGTCTCCTGGCCCTGCGCTCTTTCCTGCTCCGTTTGTCCAGCCCTGACATGCCCCTGAGCCCCCTGCCTTGGCACCCTGGCAGCGCCGGCCTCGGGCGGCAGGATGCGGGCGAGACCTTTGCGCTGGGCAGCACTGCAGGCTTTACGTAACAGAGGTGGCTGGGGTGTCCCCGAGCTCCTCGCTCCATCCCCAGCTGCCCTCCAAAACGCCCCTGCTCGCTTGTCAGCACCCGTCTCCAGGAGGGGAAACTGAGGCACGGAGCTGAGAGCTGCAGGCGCAGGAGCGGAGGTGGGCAGGCATTGCAGACAGAGGCTCCGGGGCTGGTGCCGTGCTGTGGGCAGGGGAGCAGAGGGGCCCCGCAGGGTGGGCTGCAGGACACTGGACGGGCAAGGGGATGGTTCCCGCTGGGGACCCTTGTGGGGCTGTCAGAGCTGGGGTGAGCTCCATGTGTACTGAGCAGGCGGAAGGGATTCGTCCAGCCGTGGTGATGCCCAGACAGGCATCCCTGGCATCCCCAGGTGCCTGTCCCTGTGATGCCACCAGCGCTGGTGCTGAGCTTGACTCTGCATCCCTGGCTGATGAGAGACCTGTAGGAATTCCTGCCCAGAGCTGGACCTCCATTGCCCCCCTCTTGCAGAGCCTGAGGAGAGCCCACAGCGAGCCCAGCCACTTCCCCACCATGGACGCCATGGACGTGCCCCTCCAGGCTGAGATGGTGGAGCTGGTGCCCAACGGGAAGCACGCGGCCGCGCTCACTGCCTCCGCCGTCCCCTCGCTGGCGGGTGACAGGTAGAGGTGTGGGGACAAGCGGGGGTGCCAGCACCCCAGGGGGGTCCTTGTGGCTGTCCCTGCCCACACGGTGCCAGCTGGCACTGTCTGGGCACCGGGGGTGGGGGTGGGGCATGGCGGCCCCCGGCTCTGCTTCGTCTTCACCCTCCTCCCTCCGGTGGCCAGGTTTGAGGAGAACCAGTCTGGTGTGGCGGAGATGGAGGAGTTCTTGCCCCATGGCGCCGAGAAGAAGCAGACACGCTTCACCGATGTGAGTATCAGCGCGGGCACTGTGGTGGCAGTGGGACGGGGGCAGCTCCTGGAGTGACCAATGCATCCCCTCCCCATCGTCTCTCATGTGTGCAGTTCGAAGGGAAGACATCTTTTGGGATGTCCATCTTCAACCTGAGCAATGCCATCATGGGCAGCGGTATCCTGGGGCTGGCCTATGCCATGGCCAACACCGGCATCATCCTCTTCCTGTGAGTGCTGTGGAGACTTGGGTGGGGGGGTCCGGGTTGGGGGGGAGCTTCTCCACAGGGATCAGTGGGTGCCAGAGGTGCAGGTGAGAAAGGGATCCCTGGCCTGAGGTGATGCAGGGACTGGGGTCTGCTGCCTGAGCAATCCCCCTCCCTGGCATGAGCCTGTCTGCCCCTGCCAGGCACTGTGCCCCTCTGGGGAGGAGGAGGATGAGGGTGAAGGCTTGACTTCCTTAATACAAAACCAGATGGCCCAAAGGACACAGGTGCTGGCTCCCCTTGGGCGTGGGGACACAGACCCACAGGGTTGGGGCAGCCCATGGTTGTGGGGTGTCCACACCCCACGGCCCATCCACCCTGCGGGCACCCGGCAGGTGCCGAGGCGAGGGGCTGGGTGGGCTTCCAGGATGGCTGCCCGCAGGCAGAGCCTGCCCAAGCCCGGTGCTGTGACCCACGGGTGACTGTGCTGTCCTCCTGCAGCTTCCTCCTGACGGCAGTGGCCCTGCTCTCCAGCTACTCCATCCACCTGCTCCTCAAGTCCTCTGGCATCGTGGGTGAGTGCCGGGTCCCAGCGGGGCCATGCTGGGGGATCCCCTCCTGACCCTCACCTCGCCACGGCTCCCTTTCCTGCAGGCATCCGCGCCTACGAGCAGTTGGGCTATCGAGCCTTCGGCACGCCGGGGAAGCTGGCTGCGGCCATTGCCATCACGCTGCAGAACATCGGAGGTGAGGACGTGGCTGTGGGGAAGACTTGGCGGGGCTGGGAGGGGGACACAGGACCGGAGCACACCGGCACAGCATGACCTCGCTCTGCCCCACAGCCATGTCCAGCTACCTGTACATCGTCAAATCCGAAGTGCCTCTTGTCATCCAGACCTTCCTCAACCTGGAGGAGAAGACCACGTAAGTGCCTCCTGCCCACGCTGCCTGCATGCCTTCCCCGGGCAGGCGCCGGGGCTTCGGCTCCAGCTGTGCAGCCCGTGGCAGGGATTTAGTGCCATTAAGCCACTACTATTTTTGATAACTGTCAGTGCTGAATAAGCCCCCAGGTGGGATTAAACCAGGCTGAACTTCCAATCCATGCTCCTCGCATCCTCTTGTGATCAGGCTTTCCTCCTTGAGCAGAGCTCAGGGCTGCAGGGCAGGGGGGCCTCTGTTTGGGAATGGGTCCCCCTGCACTGTGCCCACATCCCCACCCAGCAGCACAGGTGATGAGAGCTGGGCAGATGCTGGGCAGAGCTGCCACTGGGACCTCCACCAGTCTGGAACTGGGCATCCCAGCTGCTCTGGGGTGCTTGACCACACGTGGGACCAGGGCTGGGCAGGGTTCCTGCCCCGCAGGTGGCCGCGGGCGGCTCCCTGCACCTGGGGCATCGAGGTCCTGGATGAGCCCCCTTGCAAATGCTGGTCCCCTGGTCCCCACATCCTCCTGCTGCTGGGCTGTCCACTGGCAAACATGTGCTGAGAACAGCAGTTCTCAGCCTGCCTGCAGCAGCTCTAGCCCTTGGGGGTGCACCACTGTGGAGGTAGGCAGGACCCCAGCTCAAGGGCCCCCAGGGACTCTGGCCTCAGGGATCCCCAGGGATGCCAGCCTTGGGGGATGCCAGCATCCCTGGGGATGCCAGTTCAGGGGTCCAGGGATACCAGCTCCAGGGTCCCTAGAGATGCCAGCTCAGGGGTCCCCACAGATGACAGACAGCACCCTCTCTGCAACGGATGCCTGTGCCTCCCATGCTCCATCGGAGTAGGGCGGTGAGCAGGCCCTCTGCTTCCAGGGACTGGTACATGAATGGGAACTACCTGGTGATCCTGGTTTCTGTCACCATTATCCTGCCCCTGGCCCTCATGAAGCAGCTGGGTAAGTCAGGGGGATGCTGCATGCGGCACTGGGGTCCAGCACTCCGGGGCTCCTGCAGAGTGATGGTGCCAGCCCGGGGGTTGTGGGCAAGGAGGGGGCTCCCAGCCAGTGTGGGGTCCTGCACGCACCCACTGGCTGCTCTCTTCCCTTCCCAGGCTACCTCGGCTATGCCAGCGGCTTCTCCCTCAGCTGTATGGGCTTCTTCCTCATCTCGGTGAGCGCCTGCCGGCATGTGCCGGTAGCTCAGGATGCCAAGCACATCTCTTCTGCTACGTGCATGGCTCCACCGGTGCGGCTGTGTGCTGTGGGGACAGCAGGGACAGCGGGCGCTCCGGGCTGCCGAGATGCCACGGCGGTGCTGTCATGCTGCTGGGTTATTTTCGGCTGAAGCTGCTGAGTGCTGGGGAGAGGGGAAGGGAGAGGGTGCTGGGGGGGAACAGTGCGCGTGGCCTCTCCACGTGCTGCCGCCCCACTGCCCACCCTCACAGGGGCAGGCCAGCAGCCAGCATCACCGCGGGGCACCACCAGTGAAGGGTGCCCTGTAGAGGGGACCCAACGGGGGCACCGGGTGTGCTGCTGGCTCGGGCAGCCAGTGCTAGGGGCATGGGTGCTGGGTGCTGACCGTCCCCATGTCCCCCCCACCCCAGGTCATCTATAAGAAGTTCCAGATCCCCTGCCCGCTCCCTGAGCAGGAGGGGAACCTCACAGGGAGCCTCAACACCACCCCCGTCAGCACCAGTGACTACCAGAATGGCTACACCGTCCTCCAGGCCCCTGAGCAGGGCACCTGCACCCCCAGCTTCTTCACCCTAAACTCCCAGGTAGGTGTCTGGGATGCACCCCTGGGGCTCTGGGTCAGCCCCCACCCCGTGCACCCCGTGAAGGTGGGTGGTCCCGGCACTGGTGGCACCTGCCAGCTTGGCCGCTGCACTCAGCCGCCCTCCTCTCGCGCAGACAGCGTACACCATCCCCATCATGGCCTTCGCCTTCGTCTGCCACCCCGAGGTCCTGCCCATCTACACCGAGCTGAAGGAGTGAGTCCTGGGTGGGGACATCCATGGGGGAGAGGTTTTGTCTGGTACCCACACAAGGGCAGCACCTTCTGGGGGTGGGACCTGCGCTGGAGTGTCACGGGGGTACAAGGGGATATGGTGGGTGACAGGCCACCTGGGAGGTGGGTGTTATGGCCCAGGACGAGTGTGTGGTTGGTTGGTGGTGGGTGACCTGACCCACCATGCAGCTCGGGGAGGGGGACGCAGCCCCTCTCCACACAGCCCCCCTGCACCCCAGGGTGCTCCGGCATCACCCCTCCTCGCTGGGCGGTCTCTCGGTGCCACGGGAGCGGGGTGGGCTGGGCTGCAGGGGCCATGCTGAGCCTGCTGTCTCCTGCAGCCCCTCCAAGAAGAAGATGCAGTGCATCTCCAACATCTCCATCATGGTCATGTACCTCATGTACTTCTTGGCTGCCCTCTTCGGCTACCTCACATTCTACGGTGAGCCCTCGGGGAGGGGGCCGGGGGCCCTGACAGCACACTGGCACTGGAGTGGTGGCGGTGCCGGGGCTGACCCAGCGGCTCCCCACTGGTGCCCACAGGCCGCGTGGAGTCAGAGCTGCTGCACACCTACAACAAGGTGGACCCCTTTGACGTGCTCATACTGTGCGTGCGAGTGGCTGTGCTGACAGCTGTCACCCTCACCGTCCCCATCGTCCTCTTCCCGGTGAGTGGCCCTGCAGGGCTGCCAGGTGGCACCCTCCCCCCTGCCCCAGCTGCCACAGGGCTTTGGCACCAGGCTTTGAGAGGGGAAACTGAGGCAGCGATGGGGCTGAGACATGGGGACAGGGTGGCAGGGATCGGCGGGGTTGCAGGGATTGGGGAAACAGGACTGGGTGTCAGGGACAGGGTTGGGGCAGGGGAAGGGGTGACAGAGACTGGCAGGACTGCGGGGACAGTGGGTGGGATGGGCCCTGGCTCCAAGGATGGAGCATGACACCCTGTCCCTGTCCTTGTCCCCAGGTGCGCCGGGCCATCCAGCAGATGCTGTTCCAAGGGAAGGACTTCAGCTGGATCCGCCATGTCAGCATCGCCGTGGTCCTGCTGACCTTCATCAACCTCTTGGTCATTTTTGCCCCCTCCATCCTTGGCATCTTTGGCCTGATCGGTGTGTGGCAGCATCCTGCTCCTGTCCCCCCTTGGACACTGGGTGTTGTGGGCACCACTGGGTGTTGTGGGCACCCCCCACCCTGCCTGGCACTCAGCTTTGCCTGACCCCCCTGTGCCTCAGTTTCCCCTTCTCACTGTGCCAGGACCAGGTCGCGCATGGGGCGTCCCCCAGCCCCATCCCTGTCCCAGCAGGCTGGTTCCTGCGGTGCGGCACCGGCTGCTTGCTGCGCTGCCGGATGGCGCTTGCTCTTCCCCTGGACATTTCCCACCCTGCTCGGTGCCCGGCTCAGTGCCAAGGCCCTGGCTGCGGAAGGGGGGCATGGGGACGGGGCCAGGACATGGCGTCCCCGGGTTCCTGGAAGGCTTTGCCAGGGCTGGGGGTGGTGGGAGGGGGGGATGGGACAGGCCCTGACCCAGCAGTGGGGCTGGCAGGGCTGAGCCACGGGGCGGGGGCCTCTGCCCGCTTTGTCCCTGTCTGCTCCAGGTGCCACCTCCGCTCCCTGCCTCATCTTCATCTTCCCCGCCATCTTCTACATCCGCATCATGCCCAAGGACAAGGAGCCACTGCGCTCCACCCCCAAAATCTTGGTAAGCATGGGGAAGGCCAACACGGACGGGAACAAGTATGGGGGTCCTGGGGCTGGGCTGGGGGCCTCGTCGCCCTGGCTGTCCCTGACCCCCTGCCCTGTCCCCGCAGGCTGCCTGCTTCGCCCTCCTCGGGGTGCTCTTCATGATCATGAGCTTGAGCTTCATCATCATCGACTGGGCCACGGGTGGGGGGAAGAGCGGCGGCAGCCACTAGCTGGCACCGGGTGCTCACGCCAACCTCCTCCCCACCCACCGGTGCCCCAGGGAAAGCCGGCCCTGGGCTCAGCCCCTGTGCCACGGCCCCGCCAGGCTTCCCAGGGACCCTCCGCTGTCACTGCCCATCACCCGTGGTGGTGGTGGTGGGGGTGTGAGCCATGGCAGGCACGGGGGACCCCCGACCTGTGCCTGGGATGGGACAGTGAGCCTGGGGCAGGTGCTGTGCCCCCCCTCCCCGCTCCAGTGGGTACCCTCCCTGCTCCGCACCTCAGTTTCCCCATCTGTAAAATGGGGAGAATAATACTGCCCTACCTCACCGGGAGCTGGTTGTCAGCTGGAGCTCGTCTCTACACACCCAGGGCCACCGGCAGCGGGCACTGCCAGGGGCACGGGGCACTGCCTGCCGCGGGGGCCCAGGACCGGGGCACTTTCCTGGCCCCCCCAGACAGCATCAAGAGCCCTGATGAACAGTGTCCGCAGGGGGCTGGGGTCTGGTGTGGCGGTCAGAGCCTTGGCAGCACCCATGCCCCAGCCACCCACCATCTCCCCCTGCCATCCCCTGCTCCTTGGTAAGACGCGGCATCGCGGGGGCACCCCGGCCCTGTGGGCAAATGTGGTCCTGCCACTGTGGCTGACAGGACCCAGCCCACTGCTCTTGAGCCTGCCGGGGGAACGGTTGGCTCCTGGTGCCACGGATGTGACCCCCAGGCCATGCTTGGGGACCGGCCGCATAGCTCTGGGGAGGTGGCATGCCTGCCAGGGGCTCGGTGCCCACTGGCATCCTGCCCGTGCTGCAGCTCGGCTGCCTGGGGCCTGGCTCCCCGAGGGGCATGGATGGGGGACGCAGGGGGCAGCACTCGCTGGGGGCCAGCTCGGGGCTCCAGAGCCACCCCTTTGTCTGTGAGCCCAGACGCCAGGGTGACGGGCACCCCCTGAGCCCAAGCTGGCCCTGCTCGCCTTGCACCCAGGACCAGCACCCAGGTCCCCACAGCCCTCTCATACCCACCCATGCTGCCGGGATGCCCCCATGCCATGCCAAAACCCGGAGAGCAGCTCTCCCACCCCGCCTCTTTTCCCAGTGCAAGGGGCAGCCCGGCAGGGTGGGCAGCATGGGGGGGCCGTCCTGCAGCAAAGTACATAAGAGACGTATTTTTTTACCGGGGTGGTGGAGGCTGGGATGCTTTTTATAAATACTGTATATAAGAGTAGATCTTTTTTAATGTGTTGTGTTACTTGGGGTAGCTCTGTATAATGTATATATCTATATGGGACGGAGCAGGGGGCCGCGACCTGGCGCCGGTGAGGGGCTCGGCGGACCCTTGCCATTGCCCCGGGCTGCCGGCTGCAGCGCAGCCCCAATGTCCCTGTCCCCAGCCCGGTGGCCCCGTGGCCACCCCTGCGCCGTGCTAGGGGGTGACACTTTTAAATTATCGGTTGGGGTGATGCCTGTGCTGGCAAGGAGGCTGGCCGGCGGAGCCCCTGGCAGTGACAATAAAGATGTGAACGTGCCCAGGTCTCGGGCATCACTGGGGCGGGTGAGGAGCTGGCACACAGACTGGCACACGGCACGCAGTGTCCCGGGACAGCACGGACATACAGACACACATGCACATGGACACATGGACACATGGATGTTCATGGGGACAGCAGGGATATACGGACAGGCCTGCACAGGGTCAGTGCACACGGATACACAGGTGTACAGCAGGACATTCGGACACACAACGCAGGCACACACAGCAGCAGCATGGACATATGGACATGCCCGGGGGGGGGGATCACAGGCATACAGGGGGACGCCCGCCGGGACACAGGCACGGGGACGCGGGGACGCGCACGTAGGGGGAGGGGGGGAGGTCAGGGCTTCGCGGGCGCGGGGGGGCGCGCGCTCCCACGCACGGGGCGGCCCGCGGGGGGCCCGCCGGGGGTGGCCGGCCCGGGGTAGCGGGACCCGGGCAGGACCCCCGTGGGAGCGGGGGGGGTGCCTGGTGCCAGGGCAGCGGGTGCCTCCAGTGCTGCCCCAGCACCCCCCGGGGGCAGCCCCAAGCCCTCCAGCCCTCTGCCGTAGCAGGGCGTGGAGTGAGTGGGGGTGAGCTCCCCCCACCCCTCTCTCCCCCTGCCCACGGGCACGGGGCTTTTCTCCAGCCGGCCCCAGGCCTGGGCCCAGTGCCAGCTGGTTAGCGAAGCTTTATTAGCACCGCGGCCCGCTCCCACGGGAACAGCCCTGTGCCCTCCACTCCAGCCCCATGGGTGCTGCCCCACGGACCCCAGGGGGGGGTCCCCTTCCCCAGCACGGTCCGCCCCCACCCTGCTTGGTGGGTGCCAGCTTGGGGGGCCCAGGTGGGAGGTGAGGCTCTGCCGTGGGGCTGGCACAGAGCTGGGGTGGCTTCCTGGGCATGGGCCAGCCCCACGGGGCAGCTTGCCCAGCAGGGCACCCTCCTCAGCCTGTGTGTGGGGTCCAGTTCCCAAGGGAACCTCCCTGGCAGCTGGCAGGGGGGACAGACAAGTGCCAGGGGTAGTCCCTGCCCTGGGCGAGAGCTGTCAGGTGCCCCATCCTTCCCAGTCCCATCCTGCCCCGTCCCTTGTTGCGGGCACCCCCAGCCCTGGCACCCACTGAGGAGCTTCCCTCCTCCGGCAGGATGGCACATGGGTCCCTGAGGGCTGAGACCCATATCCAGTGACAGGACAAGCAGGTCCCGAAGGACTAAGCCACCACCCTGTGATCCCCAAGGCCCCCCCCCCCCAGGCCTGCACCCACTGCGCTACACCCAAAAGCCCCGGCCAAAACCAGCCCGACTCCAACCTCCCAGCCTGTCCAGGGGCTCACTGTGAACCCATGCCCCCCAGGGGGCTCCCGTGACCCATGCCCCCCCGGGCTCAACTGCCTCATTGCCCCCCATCCCGGGGCCTGTGCCCCATCCGCCGGGGCTCACCGTGACCCCACCCCCTCCCGGGGCTCACCGTGAACCCATGCCCCTCCCGGGGCTCACCGTGCCTCACCCCCCTCCCGGGGCTCACCGTGGCCCCATCACCTCCCATCCCGGGGCTCACTGTGGCCTCATCATCGGCATGTGCCCGCAGCCGCCGCTTGGGGGCGCCCCCCGCAGGTCAGGGGTGAGGCCCCGCCCCCTCCGCCCTGGCCCCGCCCCGTATCCCCGCCCCCTCTGGACTGGCCCCGCCCCGCGGCCGCGCGCAGGGGCGGGGCGGGCCGGGGCGGGCCAGGCAGGGCAGAGCCGCGGGCGCGCGCAGGCAGCCGCCGCCGCCGCCGCCATGGGCTGCACCGTGAGCGCCGAGGACAAGGCGGCCGCCGAGCGCTCCCGCATGATCGACAAGAACCTGCGGGAGGACGGCGAGAAGGCGGCGCGGGAGGTGAAGCTGCTGCTGCTGGGTGAGACCCCCCGGGACAGGCCCCCCCACTTCCCGGACCCGCCCCGGGCTCCCCCCACCGGCCCTGCCGCACCGGGCCCCCCCCCGCCCCGCCGCGCCCCGGGGTCCGGCCGCGGGGTGCCGGCCCCGCCCTGGGGATCCCCCAGGAGCGGGATGCTGGGCCCAGCCCGGGTTTCGGGTCCCCCCCCACCCCGCAGCGGGGTGTCAGCCCCATCTTGGGCCCCGGGGATCGCCCCCAGGAGTGGGGTCCCTGCCCCGCCCCAGGCTTCCGGGTTCCCGCCCAGGATTGGGGTGCCGACCCCACCCCAGGCCTTGGGGTTCCCCCCCAGGAGTGGGATGCCGGCCCGGGGCCCCCGGGGGGGGGGCCCCCCCGGCTTTGGGGATCCCTCCAGGGCGCTGCTGGCACTACAGCAAGCCCTGGGTGTCCCCCAGCAGCGGGGTGCCGGGCCCGGGGGTTCCCCCCCAGGAGTGGGGTGCCAGCCCCCTCCACGCGGTACCGCCCCCCCAGCCCATCGGTGTCCGCCTGCGCACTTCCCCTGGGGGTGCAGGCCCCTCCCCTCGCCCCAGCCCCAGGCCATCTCCCCGGGGCCCGGGACAGGCCCGAGCCCCTCCATCTCGCCTTCACCCTCCCCTCGCTGGGGAGGGCGGGCGGCTCTGCCCCAAGGTACCCGATTTTCATACCGATAACGGGCCGCTCGCCCTCTTCAAAACGCCCCAGTGATGCTGCTGTGGGCATTCACAGATCTGCCCTGTGCCTGCGGGCAAGGCAGCCGCTTATTTATTTTAATTTGTAGTTTTTTTAATAACTCCTAGTTGGGGTTTTTATTCCCTTTCCGAAATTCCTAGGGAGAGCCTCGCTCCGGGTGTGACACGGGAGCACGCGGGGCTCCCACGGCACCGTGGCGTGGTGGGACATGGGACGGGTGGAGAAATCCCCGGCTGCTGCCTGGGGAGTGCTGGCAGAAAATGTCTTTCGGCTCGTCGCCGTTGGCAGAGGAAGCCGCCGGCAGCAGGAAGTCACGCCGAAATCCGGCAGCCCTTTATTTGCTCAACCCCTGCCTGCCTTGAGAAATACGTAGTTAACGCCTTGAAAACGCTCATTTAACAGAGCGCTTGCTTAGGTTTTTTGGGGTTTACTTTTTATTTTAGTTTTGCCTTGGTGTGAGCCGTGCTGGTGGCAAGACCCGTCCGGGGGGGGAGGGGCTGGGCAGGGGTCTGCGCCGTCAGAGGGGGAGCTCACCGGTTGTGCAAGCTCGCTGACCCACTTGTTTCCGGGGAGGGGAGGGCGCTGGCGGAGCGAAACCCCATGGGGTTTTCAGGCTGTTGGGTAAACACGTGGTCCCCCCTTTGCCGCGAGCTGCTCCCGCGCCAGGCCTTGCTGCTGGCTTGGCTCTTCTCGCACAGCTGCCCGGCGTGAAGTAACGGTGCCTGGGGGGTGCAGCCGGCCGGAGGGTTTGGCACCCCCCTTCCGCAGGGCTCTGGGAGGCTCCAGGAACCGGCTGGGATGGGCAGCATCACCCCTGCACCATTGGCTCTGGGTGCCCGGGTTGGGGGAGCCCGGCCAGCTGGCATTGAGCATCACGGAGGGGTGGCGGAGGCTCGCCGGGCAGCGAGGATCATGGCATGGGCCGGCTGGCCGGTGCCCCTCTCACCATGTCCCACTCTTCCAAGGCAGAGGCAGGAGGAAGATGGACATGCTCCCTTCTGCTGGGGCCAGCGTTTACGAGCAGCATTTCTCATCTCAGCTGGTTTCTAAAGCCAAAAATAGACCAAACCGGCTCTTTTTAATTTTTTTTTTTTAAGTTTATTTTTTTCCCCTTGCAGCTGTTCAGGTGTAAACAGTTCTGGAGCCTTGGGTCACTACTGCCCGTTTCTGAGCCGAGCGGTGGCTGGAAAATCTTCCTGAGCTGACAGGGAGAGGCTGGGGAGGTGGGGCCGGCATTGCTCCCCCAGGGGGCTGCCTCTCGCGGCATCTTCCCCTCCACAAGAACCCCTCAAGGTGGGGATGTGATGCTGGGGGGATGCTCCCAGCATCCCCACTGCCCACCCTTCCTACAGCTTATTTTTTTCACGGTGGTCGGATGAAGCTTTGAGGAGAACCTGGGCCTCAACATGAGCCCAGGTGGGTGCTTTTTGGTGAGCGCCACGGCTCATGGGCACCCTCGGCAAGACAGAGCTCTGCGGTCCTCCCTGGGGGCTGCAGCCTTCCTGCATCCTCCAGAAATAGGGGGGAAAAATTAGTAAGGAAAAAAAATAAGGAGAAAAATAGCTTCACCCTTCATGCTGAATCAGCCTGCGGCATGAAGAGGAGATGCCTCTTCCAAGCACTGTGTGGTTTTTGCCGGTGACTTGTGCTATCCGGCAGCCGCGGCTCGGAGCTGCTGGTGCAGCTGGGCAGGATGCGGTGTGAGTGGAGAGCACCCGGCTCAGCGTGTGGCAGTGGCAACGGAGCGCGGGGCCTCGCTGGCCACTGGCACCGCGGAGGGCTTGGGGCTGACTGGTGAAGCTTCCTTGGCTCAGTGCTGTGCCCCGTGTGTGGCCGTGAGCCCGCTTCTGCCTTCCCTCTGCCACGGCGGGCGAGCCGGAGAGGAATGGATGCGTGCTGTCAGCACAGCAGGGGCAGGCAGGACACCCCGGCGGCGCCCAGCACCATGGGCACTGCACCGTTCCTGCCTGCAGCGCCTGCCACTGCCTGGAGCTTTGCTGCTGCCACTCGACAGCTCCAGCAAATGTGCTGGATGGGGTCTAAGGGGAGCAATCCCTAACAAAGCAGTTCCAACCCTAATGAAGCAATGCCCCCCTCCCTGGAAAGCAGAAGCCTCCCAGTTTTGGTGCTGGGAGAGGCCAGGATTTGCCACTGGCACCTGAAAGCAGCCGGAGCATCTGCCCCATGCAGCAGTGCTGCTGGCAGCTCCAGTGCCACCGCCAGCTCCTTGGCATCACCAGGGCTCAAACCTCTGGAGTTGCCGGCTGGGTCTGTGGGGCAGGAGTGGGAATCGGGTCCTGCCCAGTTCACCTCCCTGGCCCCAGGAGCCGGGATGCTCCAGGGGGATGCAAGATCAGCGGCAGGCAAGCGATCACTGTGCTCAAAGCCCATAACTACTTATCTTCTTTCGGAGCATTAGGAAAGCAAAAGGATTTCTTGGCTGTTCAGGAGGTGTTTGAGGCCGGGAAGACACCCAGGGTGGGGGAAGGCGCTGGCGGGTTGATCCCTGGTGGTTTTCGGTGCTGATTAGGTGGAGGTGCAAACCAGGATGCTGCCCTTGCACCCCACCTGGGCTGGGCCGCGCTGGGGTGAGTGGAGCAGGCAGCTGCCTGTACCAAATCCTGCCCCTGTGGCTGGGGCGAGGGTGGCCGGGGCAGGGCTCGGCAGCTTTATATTTTTTGGGGGGGGCTTGCATAAAAATAGAGGAAGGGAGGGACCAGCTGTGACTTTCAGAGGCTGTGTCGCCCCAGTGCTGCCCTGGGCTCACGTGCGAGTGGCTGGGTTTGCTGGGCTCCATCATGCCTTGGGGTTTTGGTTTCGTCCCTCCTCCTGCCCCCAGCCCAGGGTGATGGGAGGGGACCGGGTCCCCCTGCAGTGGGGTCACTGGTGGGGCCCTGTTGGTGTTTGTGGCCACAGACTGGGAGATGTGGTGGGGTGCAGGGAAGAGCTCAGTGCTGTTAGATTTGGGGGGACCCCACATCTGAACTCCCAGAGCTGGCAGCTGGGCTTGGGATGGGACAGGAGGAAAGGAGCCTGGCACCTGGGCCCTGGGATGGGTCACCCCGGTGTCCTCACCGGTGACGCCCCAGGTGGGGGCAGCTGCCCTCAGCTCCAAGGTGAGCGCTTGGGCTTCGCCCAAGAGAGGCGGGCGGGCTTATATGTATATATTTTATATATTTTTTTTTTACGTGTATGCATTAGAAATATATATAAATATATGATATATATATATATTGCTTTTGTGTATATATATTGCTTTTTTGTATGGAACAATATATAAACTGATTTTTGTCTATATTAAAAAACATATATATGTATTGCTTTACCTATCTATATAGCTTTACAGAAGAAAGTCTCCCATGGGCTGAGCCTGCCCAAGGGCTGTTGGTGCCTCTGGGTCCTGGGGCCAGGATCACAGCGTGCCCGAGCACCGCTGCTGTAGCCGGGGCCGGCCTGGCCTCCCCACAGCTGCCAGGTTTCCTGCTCCGTGCTGGGCTGGAGCGCCGGTTTCCGGGCCGGAGACCAGCTGAATCACCGGAGCTGGGGGAGCTGAGTAATACTCCATCCCCACTGGCAGAAAACCCGGGGGGGAGCAGGGTGCTGGCAGTGTGCCAGCTGCACCGTCCGGGTGGGATGGAGGGGATGATGGCACCCAATCACAGGGGCACAGACTGCCGGCCCACGGGGGAGCTGTTGGGTTTTGGGGCGGGGGGGAATGCGGGGAGCATCGTGGTGTGCCCGTGACTGGAGCGGCTGGGGGGGCACGGTGGGTGATGGTCTTCAGGAACCCCCTTTTCTAAGGCTGAGCCCCAAAGCTGATGCTGGTGACCCCAGATGTGTCTGGGAGGAGGGGACAGCTTGCTGCTGAGCCCTGCGGGGGACTCTTCTAGCCACCCCGGTGGTGGAGGGTGAGGGCACAGAGGCGGGTGCTGCCCGCAGAGGGGGAGAAGGACAGCTCCGGCTATGGCAGGGGCAGAAACAGAGCAGCGAAGTTCTGGGATTCCTGGAAGAAGCCCGGCAGAAGGATAGTTTTGTCCAGCTTGCCAACACCGGTGGCCCTTGTCAGCACAGGGGGTGCGTTTGCCATGCTCCCCCCAGGAAAGTGTCCCCATCCTAGCCCCTCCTCCCCCCCGTGCTCCCAACGTCTTTCCCACTGCTGATTTATTTCTGTTGTATTTATTTTTGTGGGGTTTTTGCTGGGCTGAGCCATGTTTCTATTGACTGCCTTGGACAGAGGGGGTCTGCTCCTCCCTGATGCCCCCCAATTTTTTGGGGTCCTGCCCAGAACGCAGCATCCCACTGGCTGTTGATGTGCAGGCTCCTCCTGGGAAGTGGCCAACCCTGTGCCGGAATGGGACGGCCCCTGGGAAAAACGCCCTGTGTTGCTGTGGAGTTTTAAAAAAATGCAATTATTTTTACAGCAATTTTCCATCTATTTTGGGTAGGAAGGAAAATGTCTAGGGGAATCTCTTTTTATTATTATTTTTTGAGTCTTAGGGTAACTCTGCTTTTAACACCTACCTTTGAAAGTCCCGTTTGATGGCAGGGACCCACAGGTGCCAAGGGAGGTGGGCTCCGCAGCCGTCCCTCTGTCCAGCCATCCATCTGTCCTGCAGGGAAGGGTTTGTCCGGCAGTAAAAACCATCAGCGAATCCATGCTCAAATAATACCTGCTGTTTGCTGGGCCGGGAACACTTGCACAGTGGCTGGGGATGGGGCTCTGGGTGCTGGGGATGGGGATGGCTCCAGACCCGTTGGCGGATTGAATTCCAGCTTCTCCCCTGTAATAAGGAAATTTTCCAGCTGTTCATCACTTCCATCCATGCCTGGATATTTGAAGGCATAAAACAGGATGGTGCCATGCGACAAGATGGAAAATCCCCTCTTGGCGATGAGGGGAGAGGTGGACCCCGAAACCTGTGACCAGCTCCCTAAATATATGGCATTAAATACATGCTGGCCAGAAATACATTGCATATATTGCATTAAGTATGTGCTGGCCAGAAAGCATCTTAAATTGCGGGCTGCAAAATATATGTCTGCTAAATGAATTTTTTGCTGGTGGATTAACGGGGCATTTTGGAGCCAGGCAGCTACTTGCTTATTTTAAATTTTTGAAGATTATTTTTAACAAAAAAAAAAAATAATGGGGAAATCAGCCTGAGAGAGAGCTCTCCTCCTATTTTTGACAGGCGCCGCCCTGGGAACAAGCGCTGCCCATCCCGGCAGGGAGCAGGCAGGTCTGGAGGAAGGCCAGCCGTGGGGTCAGCCATGGCGGGGGGCTTCTCTCCATCCCCCCACTCATCCTGGCTGGTGGGGGGGGGTCCAGAGGGTACAAAGCTCCTCTAGCACTGCTTTGTCCCTTGCCTGCTTGGGGCAGGAGGGTGGGAGCTGGCGCCCTGTCCGGGGATTGTTTTGGGGCTGAATGGAGGGCAGCCGGGGTTTTCTGGAGACTGGAAACCATTGCCCTCTGCTGTCCTCGTCCAGGGGGGCTGGTAAGGGTCCCCCTGCCCGCCACTGGGTGGGAGTCACTGGTGCTGGGGCACCCATCGGGCCAGGCAGATGAAGGGGGTGCCACAGTGGGGGGGAAGCCCACAGCTTCCTCAGCAATTACCTCGCCCCTTCATTAGGCAAAGGCTGTGATGTGAACGGGAAATTTGGGGGGGGCCCACTGATTATTGCCCCCCTGGCTTCCTTCTGGGTGCTGGTGGGGCAGCTGGGGGGTGTTACTAATTCGAGCCTGAAATTCTGCTCTCTGTGAGCATGCGGGCTCTTGTGCTGGGCGAGCTCCCGGTGGCGAGCAGAGGTGCTGGCTTGGGACGGGGAAAGGGGGGCAATGACAGGGCCGCTCTCTGCAGCCTACGGGGAAGGAGCCGGGAGCCGAGGAAGTTTGCGAGGGAAACGGCCAGAGAGAACTGCCGTGCGGGGAGCGGGCAGGAGGGCCCTGGGCAGGGAGCAAACGGCAGGGTCAGGCAGAGCTGGAGACTGGGCAACGGCTGGCACCTTGCCCCAGGGATGCTGATAAGCAGGGTCCTCTCTTGCTGTGTGCCTCAGTTTCCCCGTCGAGGCACCCATCGGGGAAGAGCACGGTGAATGCAGCCGGCGCTGCCTGCCGAGCCCAGCGGTACAGGGTGGCGTTGCCAGAAATCAGATATATTTAATGGAAAAAATGAAGGGATACGCTGTGTCCTTCCCCCCGCTGCTCCTCTCTCTGGGCAGGAGCTGCCAGCGCTGATCACAGGCGCCGGCCCGGCAGGGCTGGCCGGGCTGTGCCGGGTGCCGCGTCAGCACCCTGAGGCGCCGGCGGAGGCCGGCTGGGCAGCACCGGGGAGCCCCCGCCATGCCCCATGCTCACTGTGGGGCTGAGCAAAGTGGCTCCCCCGGCACGAACAACGTGGAAACGGCTGAGCGGGGTGGTTGTGGCAGTAAATATAGGGTCTGTATAGCCTCAGTATGGCCCCAACCTTGGGAGGCTCTGTGCCCCGAGCAGTGCCCCTGGTGATGTCCAGGGGGTGTGTGCCCATCACCTAGGCTGCCTTTGTGCCAGTGACAGGGGCATGGGCAGAAGACGTTTGCTCCCTGCCGCTGTGTCTCAGCTGGCATGACAGGCTCTGTTTTTCCCAGTTAATTTTAGCATGATCTCCATTTTTTAAAATTTTTTTTTCCCCCCCTCATGTAATCTCTCTTTCCCCTCTGTGGCCATGCCGGCACAGCCTTGCCACTGCCTGCTTGGGGCTCCCCACAAGGGCAGCTCCGTGGCTGAGGGCAGCGGCAGAGGGACCCCCGGGTGGGTGGGAGAGGATGAAGGGACGATACTGGCTCAGGGGCATCCTCCAGGATTGGCACCTGGAGGCAGGGATGGTGCTGGTCCCCGGACAAAGGGGGCTCATCCTGCTGGGGATCCTGGGGCAATGCGAGCCAGGCACTCGTTCATCTCAGTGGCACTCCCTGCCTGGAGAGGGGACAAGGGACATACGCCATCCCTTTCAGCTTCCCCTTTGAGCTTCCCCTTTCTTGCAGGCAGGGTGACTTCACTCCTTCCCCGCTTCCAGCCTGGGGAGGGAGGGCTGGGCCAGGAGCCGCACATCGCCTGCGTGGGGGTGATGTCCCCAAGGGGGACTGAGTGGCAGAGAGGGAGCCTTAGGCGCCCCAGCCCTTCCCTCTGAACCCCTGGCATCCCGTGTTCGGATGCTAAAGAACAAACCCACCCCAAAAGCCATCGTCTTTCCCTGCTGGCAGCCGCCTCCGCAGCCTGGCTGGGCTGTGGGACCCGGCAGGCTGGCAAGTGCATGCTATTTAAAAAGCAACCCGGGGGTGGCTGATCCCACTGGGAGCCGCTCGAGCTGGCTGGTGGAGGCGGTAGCTTCTTCCCGAGTTCCCGGGGGGTGTTCAGCTTTGGGAGCCCAGCCCCCTGCCCGTACCTGGAGCCATGAACATCTCTGTGTCCTGGCCGCTGCTGGCCCCAGCTGTGGGCATGCGGCGGGGCTGGTGGCTCCATCGTTCCCCAGCGCAACAGGTGTGCGGGATGCGGGGTGTGGGGTGTGGGATGCGGCAGCTAAGCTCAGGCTCTGCCTGGAGCTGGGGTGGCAGGTGATGGGCAGGGCTGAGCCCCCCATTGCGGCGGGTCCCCAAACTCGGCTGAAGCTGGGGCTGCCAATCGTCTTGGCTGCAGGAAAAATGTTGGTGCGTTGATGCCATTTTCCTGGCCCAGAGCAGGAGCCGTTTCTCCCCTTGGGAGCTACTGCAGGGTCCCTCCCAGGCTCCCCTTTTCGTCCCCCTTTCTTGGCCCTGACATTCTGAGTGCCCATCCAAGCATCTGCTCCAGCCAACACTGGGAGCTCTTCTATGATGGCTGAGGCACCCACCACCATCCCTCCCTGGGCTGGGGGGGTGTCCCAGTAGAGCCAGGGTCCCCAGCTTTGGGCAGCATCTCACTGCTCGTCCCCTTTCTCATTTCTCTGCAGGTGCTGGCGAGTCTGGGAAGAGCACCATTGTCAAACAGATGAAGTGAGTGGTCCCTGCACTGTCACCACAGGCTCTGAAGCTGCTGGTGGCCGGGGGAAGTTCCCCATCTGTGTTGCCACAGAGCATGGGTGGAGGGCAGCACCCCGGGGTGCCCCACAAAGGGCTGACCTTGCCTGTGTCTCTCCCCTGCCCCAGGATTATCCACGAGGATGGCTACTCAGAGGAGGAGTGCCGGCAGTACAAAGCTGTGGTCTACAGCAACACCATCCAGTCCATCATGGCCATCATCAAGGCGATGGGGAACCTGCAGATTGACTTCGGAGACTCCTCGAGAGCGGTGGGTGCCCTCCTGCTCCTGCCATGCCTGGCAGGGGTGGATGGTCCTCGGGGAGCAAAACCAGATGAGCCCAAAGCTGGACCAGGATTAAAGGTGGCCTTGCCCAAGCCTCTCTGCTCCACAGTGGGCTGTGATCTCCTGTCCCTGGTGCTGAGGACGGGGGGACCCAAAGCACAACCCATGGGTGGCCTGGCCCCACAGCACCTGATGGGTGCAGGGGTGGGGGTCCTGCTGCTTCCCTTGGGTCTTGTCCCTATCTACTGTTGGAGCTCCTGCCTTGCTGTCTGGGTGACACATGGTGGGCTCCCATCAGGTCCTTTGGGGCAGAACGAGCTTCAGTAACCCCGTGCCGGTGCTCGAGCCCTGGTTTTTCCCTGCAGGATGATGCTCGGCAGCTGTTCGCACTCTCCTGCACCGCCGAGGAGCAGGGCATCATGCCGGAGGACCTGGCCAACGTGATCCGGAGGCTGTGGGCTGACAATGGGGTCCAGGCTTGTTTTAACCGCTCCCGAGAGTACCAGCTGAACGACTCCGCTGCCTAGTGAGTACCCCTGTTCCTCTCCCCCAGCTCGGCTGGGTCTGAGCCCTGTAGGCTGCGTCGCTTTTATTGAGCAAGAAAAAATCCCCCCGGGGGCTGCTGTTCCCCATCACCAGGCTTGGGGGCTGGTGCTGCCACTTCCCGCCGGGTGCTGGGGCTGAGCTGGAGCAGAACTGGGAAGGCAGATGTTTCGAAAGCTGTTTCCTCCTCTGGCAGGGTGCTGCGTCCCCCAGGAGGGGGGCCCCCTGGCCCTGGGGATGCTCTCCCCTGGCCTCCCTGAGATGGCTCCCCCCATGTGAGCACAGCTGGGAGTCCTGCCCATCCTCCTGGCTCTTCATGGGCCGTGAAGGCAAGAAAAAGTCCCAAAAAAAGCACTGGGGACCTTTATGCCTGAACTGGATGAGTAAGACACAAGAGAGGCTTTTCTTTTTCTTTTTGACTGAGTTTGTATGGAAAGACTTGGCATTACATTAGTGTAATTAGCCAGCAAGCTAGTGTTTAGGTAGATAAATTGCCTGCATCTGGTTGGGTTTATCCCTGAAGAGATTTAATAAGTTAATCTGCCTAAAGTATGATTGCTGGAGAGGGTAGCACGGTCAAGAGTTCTGCCCGCACGGTGCCCTCCTGCCCTCTCTGCCCAGACCCCTCGTGGTAAAGCAGGGCCAGGGGGAGCTCCTGATGTGAGGGGAAACCCCCACCAGGGGTTGAGCACCCTGGGGACTTGACGCCATCCTGGGGGCTGCTTGGTCCCCCTGCGTGCCAGCCCAGCCACCCCCTCCTGCGTGGCACCGGCGGGTCCCTCTTCTGCGCTGTGGTTGCTGGGGAGAAGAGGTTGCAGGAAAGCTCCTGGCAAGCCCCAACCCCGGAGAAGCTCCTGCCGACGCTTTCCTCTGGCACCCACAGCTTTCACTTCCTCCTGCCTGGCACCCGCCTGCCCTCCCTGGCCCAGGTCCCACCCAGCCCCATCACTCCCCAGCCAGCACCGACATTTCCCTGGCAGTGCTGCCCTATGCCATGGGTGCTGGTTTGGAGGCACAGGAGGCTCAGCAGGTGCCTGGCAGCTCGAGCAAATACCCCTGCAGAGCGTTTGCAAACGGAGTATCGCCATTAAGTGTGATGGAGCATTTGGCACATTACGGGGGTTGCACAAGTATTAATTAGGAGCCCCCTTGAGCTATTTCTCCAGCCCCATGGAGATGCCGGTGCGGTAGCTGATGGCCCATGCATCCCCGTGGGGATGGTACTGCGCCCATGGTGCCACCGCCACAGGGCACCCTGGGGACGAGGAGCCCTGTGCCATGCTGGGCATGCATCCCACCCACGCCCCAGCCCCCTGCAGCAGCACCCAGCCTCCTCCATAGCCCCTTGGGGTGCCAGGAGTTCGGGGTGCCGGCATGGGTGCTCGCCAGCACCCCAGGGCTGGGCGTGAGGTCCGAGTGCCGCCGGCGCCATGCACAGCCCTGCTGTGGTGTTTCCTGTTTTTTTGTCAGCCGGAGGCCGCATGTGTTTCCGGCTGTTTTTGAGCTGCTCTGTGGCGGCGGTGTGCCAGCCCCCCCACCTTCACACCCACAGCAGGGTCCCGGGGCACCCCCGGCTCTGGCTTCCCGGGAGCTGGTGAGCGGCCTCACTGCCATCGGAGCTGGGGATCCCCGTGGCCTCATGAGCCGTAATCTGGCTTTCACGAGATTACGGGGCTGCAAAGGCCTTAATGAGGGCAAGTCTAATTTGCTTAAAGGAACTTGTTTATAATAACCCAATTAAAGCAACGTGAGCTGGAGAAATTGAAACCCGCCTTGATCCCCGCCTTGATCCCTCGGCTGGTCCTGGTGGCTGCTTGGGGACTGAGCCACCACTGCTGCCGGCATCCGGGGTCTGGCAGGGCTGGGCAGGCAGCAGGGCAGGCAATGCTGCCCAGGGGGACTCAGGGTGGGCAGCACCCCCCGGCCATGCTGTTCCCCATCCCTCCAGCCGCCTGCCTCCCGCTTCCTCCCAGGACGCTGGCCCTTTGTGTTTTTTGACTATAAATGGCACGGCGCCATCGATTGTTTCCGCCAGCGCTGTGGCCGGTTGCCATAGCAGTGAATACTTTCCTCTTGCCGTTTCCCCCATGCGAACGGCTGGGGTAACGGGGGGAGCCCCCCCAGCCCCAGCTGCATCCCCTGCCCGGCCCCCGGAGCCAGCACGTTGTCTGTCCCCCGAGCCCTCATTGCCGTGTGTCCCCTCGCTGTCCCGGCAGCCGGTCGTCCTGCTCTGCCCTGCCCGGTGCCTGACCCTGGGGTGTGGATGGGGTCCCCTCTGCTGCAGTGCTGCCCACCCCGAATGGACAATGCCAGGGTATGGGCAGGGGACCCTGGGGCTCTGTGGGGATACGCTATGGGATTTGGGTGGGTTGTGCCCCACGGTTCAGCTTCCACAGTGACTTTCTGCTCCCTCCCCAGCTACCTGAACGACCTGGAGAGGATAGCCCGAGCCGACTACATCCCCACCCAGCAGGATGTGCTGCGCACCCGAGTGAAGACCACTGGCATCGTAGAGACCCACTTCACCTTCAAGGACCTGCACTTCAAGTATGTCCGACCCTTTCCCTTTTGTCTTTTTCAAGGAAAAAACAAAAAACAACCCCTTCCTTCCCATACCAGGCTGGATCTGCTTGCACGCTGCACACACCAAGGCCCCCCCCCGCCCCTGCGGCTTTGCTCACGGCAGGAGCTGCTGCCTCGTAGCGGAAACTGCCAAAATAGCTGGAGCAGCCTCAAAAACGCCTCTCAGGGCTTGGCCCAGGGGCGGATCCAGCCTCTGGCGAGGAGAGGAAGGGGGAAGGCGTCTCTGGGTGCTGTGACGCTGCTTCCGCTGCAGGAGGGGTGCTGGGCAGGAGCCAGGGGTCTCGGGTCAGAAACAGGCACTGCTGCCCACTAGCAGCCCGGGGTTGCTTTCCACCAAAAACCTTCAGGAAAGAGTCAGGGCTCCGGCTTCCAAGGCAAAAAGCTGGCATCGCACACATCCCAGGGGATTTAGTCACTTGGCAACGGAGCTGCCGGCAGAAAGATCTGCTAGGGTCCTCCCCGAGCATGAGGGGCTCGCAGGGACCCCTGTGCCACCCTGGTGGGATGGCAGTGCTTGGTCACGCGTCGCTGGGACCATGCTTTGGAGGTAGCAGTGAGGATGGTCTGGGGGGGGAGCACAGCAGCAAGGAAGCCTCCCCGCTGGCTGGATGTGGTGCTGCTGCCAGGCTCTTCTCCATGGAGGCAGAGCATCCTCCACTGCTGGCCGCGGGGGAGGTGTGGAGTGAACCAGCACCATTGCGCGAGCCCTTGCGCTGCCCACCATCCTGGCCAGCCACTCGGCCGAGCACCACGGGTGCGGGGGAGATCCGATGGCACCAGCAAAACCCGGAGCCTTTTCCTGGCGCAGCTCCTGCTCTGGGCAGACGGGGAAACTGAGGCAGGGAGGAGGGCGAGGGCGGTGGGGCCGGGAGCTGCCGCCCACCGCCGTGCTGCCTCCTTGCCCAGGATGTTTGATGTGGGCGGCCAGCGCTCAGAGCGGAAGAAGTGGATCCACTGCTTCGAGGGGGTGACGGCCATCATTTTCTGCGTGGCCCTCAGTGCCTACGACCTGGTGCTGGCTGAAGACGAGGAGATGGTGAGTTGGGGGAGCCGGAGCTGGTGCTGTGAGCCATCCCCTCTTTGGAGGGCTGGTGGAGTAACCCCCTCTGGTGGCCAGTAGTGCCCTGGCCAGCTTGGCCCAAGCCTTGCAGGGCCCTCGGCATGCCCTGCCAGGGCAGGCGGGAGCGGTGGGGGGGCAGCAGTGGGTTGGGCGCTGCCTGTGGGTCCCTGCCCAACTCAGGCTGCCGTCTCCCCTGCCAGAACCGGATGCACGAGAGCATGAAGCTGTTCGACAGCATCTGCAACAACAAGTGGTTCACGGACACGTCCATCATCCTCTTCCTCAACAAGAAGGACCTCTTTGAGGAGAAGATCGTGCACAGCCCCCTGACCATTTGCTTCCCTGAGTACACAGGTACCATGGGGTCCCTCAGTGCCCTCCCAGTCCCCCTGGTAGGAGGAGCGGGCAGTGCCTTGCCCAGATGCTGTAGCAGGAGATGCTGGGGATGGAGATGCTGGCTCTCCTGTGCCCGGGAGTGGTGCGTTGGGGCAGCAGTGGGGGGGGGGGGGGAGGGCGGCCCTGGGGGCGTTAGCCGGGCTCACTGGTCTGGGGAGCATCAATTCGTCATTGGGGTGTTGGCTGCAGTGGCATGGGAAGCCAAGCTGAGCCCAAACCCCTTCAGTGGCGGTGGCAGGGGAGTGCCGGTGTCCCCGGGCAGCCATGGGGCAGCCCAGCGTCTCTTCCTCCCCAGGGGCCAACAAGTACGACGAGGCAGCCGGCTATATCCAGAGCAAGTTTGAGGACCTGAACAAGCGAAAGGACACCAAGGAGATCTACACCCACTTCACCTGTGCCACCGACACCAAGAACGTGCAGTTCGTCTTCGATGCCGTCACTGACGTCATCATCAAAAACAACCTGAAGGACTGCGGGCTCTTCTGAGGGCCAGCACTGCCCAGGTGGGTGGTGGTCCTGGTGGTGGCCCCAGAAATGGGGTGGTCACGGAGCACCCGCTGGGGACATGATGGGCGCTGCCTGCTGTCCCCACTGTGGCACAGGCTGGCGGGGGGGCCCGTGCCCCCCTCTCCAGGCCCCACCCGCTCACCGCCCGCTCTCTCCTAGGACCCCCGGCCACGCCGGCGAAGGAAGGACCGTGCCACCCCCCACTACTGCTTCTCTTCAGTTTCATCCCTCTGCCCCCACCCCATAAAGAGACTGTTTGGGTGCCAGTGTGGCGGCAGGGCCCATGTCCCCCCCGCCGCCCCCGCTCACCCCCCCCCGCCACCCTCCTCCAACTCCTCGCCGGCATTACCAGTTCTGCCTTCCTGGGGAAAATGAGGTTTTAATCTTGGTTTTTAACCCCTGAACCGTTTCAGCCCCCCTTGTTCATTCGCTCCTGAGCCCTGGCACTCTCACTGTTTACATTGCAAGTGTTGCTGGCACGGGCAGGGGGACTCGGGGATCCCCTTGAGGATGCCCACCCAGCAGAAAACACAGCCAATAACATTCCTTTTAGTAAACCAGAAAAAAAAGAAAAAAAAAACCACCACCACCAAACCAACCAACCCAAAACTGCACAAAAACCAAACCACACCACACCGGCTGGGTCGAGGTTGCTTTTTAAAGAAATCTTTTTACCAAACTATTTAAAAGCGTTGAGTGCTACGTGGTGGCGGCATCCTCCATAGCCAACCCACCCCCCAACCGTGTGCCTTGGGGGGGGGCGCACCCCACCTCGCCTTGCTGCCTCCTGCCCTGCAGAGGCACAGGCAGCCCCTGGCGGGCAGGGAGGCGGGCAGGGGGTGCTGCCCGCTGCCTGTATCTCCCCCCCCCTCTTTCTAAGCCTAGTTTTGTAGGGCTAGCTGTTGCGTTGGGCGAGGAGAGCCCGCTGTACAGAGTGGCCCCCGCTGTCCCCCCCCCAGCCTGGGGGGGTCCCCTCAGCTGGTGCCCGCGGCCTCGCTTTTCCCACAGGATGTTTTACCGAATTGTTCACATGGTTTGAAATAATAAAATGTAGAAAGAAAAAAAAAAAAAAGAAAAAAATATACTGACCCCCTACCTCCCCCAGTGACCCAGGAGTGGGCGTGGGTGCTTCATCTCTGCAGGAGGGCTGGGGGGTCCCCCAGGAGTGGGAGAGGGACATGGGATGGGCTGACATCACCCTGGGGGCTTAGCAGCATCCCCGGGTGCGGGGGGTGAGGGCAGCAGTGGGCCCCGGGATCCCGGGGGGGCTGAGCTCCCCTGGGGGTGCTGCTGGGGCGGGGGGGGGCACAACCACCCCTTGCCCATGCATCAGGGGGATGGTGGCACCCAGGGGGCCCTGGCACCCAGTGCCCAGAGATGCCCAGAGACGCCCAGAGACGCCCAGAGACACCCAGTGACTGTGGCCCTGAGGGAGAGCTAGCACTCCTTGCACCCAGCAGCATGCAGGGACTCCCAGCTCCGGGGGCACCCATGGGCACCCATCACCCTGCAGCATGCAAGGGACCCCCAGCAACCCCCAGCTCCAAAGCGTTCCTGGAGAACCCCAGCACTTCCCAGCACCCCTCAGTTCCAAGGGAACCCAGGGACCCCCCCCCAACACCCCTTCAGCTCCAAGGGAACCCAGGGACCCCGCAGCACCCCTTCAGCTCCAAGGGAACCCAGGGACCCCCCAGCACCCCTTCAGCTCCAAGAGGGCACTCAGGGACACCCAGGACACACACCCCCCCCAGGATCGGCTAGCACCCCTCAGTTCCAAGGGGTACCCAGAGACTCCCGGTGTCCCCCAGCTCCAAGGGTACCAGGGACTCCCAGCACCCTGCAGCACCCAAGGGTATCCAGCACCCTGCAGCACCCAGGGTCATGCAGTGTCCCCAGCACCTGGGGCCCCCAGGGACTCCCAGCACCCAGTGGCACCAGGTGCCCTGCAGTGCTGGCCAACAGGAGGGCTGGCAGGGAGGGGAAGTGGGGCTGTGCCCCCCACCCAGGGATGGCTCTGGGGCTGAGCGGGTCAAATCCCAGGGGTTTGGGGCAAGTGGAGATGGTTACAGGGTTGGGGTGGGGGCAGAGGTGGGGCTGGGCCCCAGGGAAGGGGGGGGGACTGGGCTGGGGAGGGGGCGCTGGGGCTCAGAAGAGCCCGCAATCCTTGAGGTTCTCCTTGATGATGATGTCGGTGACGGCGTCGAAGACAAACTTGACATTCTCTGTATCAGTGGCGCAGGTCATGTGGGAGTAGATCTCCTTCACGTCCCGCCGCATGTTCAGCTCCAGGAACTGCAGCTTGATGTAGTTGCCCGCATCGTCATAGGTGTTGGGACCTGGTGGCATGGCAGTGAGTGAGGTCCCCTCCTGGGCTGGGGTGTCCCCGACCGTGGGTGCTGGCCCAGCATCACCCAGCGCTCCCCCCGGTGGGCAAACCTTGCTTGGTCCATGAGCAAGCTAGTGGAGCATCAGGACACCTGGGGGGGGGGGGCCCAACCCGTCACACCACCACCCCCCGCCTGCACCTGGCGGGCGAACCGCTGCCACCCTCACCGTCATAGTCGGGGAAGCAGATGCTGAGATGGGCCTTCTTGATCTTCTCCAGGAAGACATCCTTCTTGTTGAGAAAGAGGACGATGGAGGTGGTGGCAAAGTAGCGGTGGTTGCAGATGCTGTTGAAGAGGTGCAGGCTCTCGTGCATGCGGTTCTGCAGAGGGACACAGCCCCATCAGCCCCATGGAGACCCTCATGTTGTGATGGGGATGGAGTGCGGCAGCTCTGTGTGTGTGTGTCATATGCCCTGTGAGTGTTCCTCACCACTTCGTCATCCTCCACCAGGACCATGTCGTAGGCGCTGAGGGCCGCGATGAAGATGATGCAGGTCACCCCCTCGAAGCAGTGAATCCACTTCTTACGCTCTGAGCGCTGGCCGCCCACGTCAAACATCCTGGGCAGGGCAGGGCAAGGGGTTTACCTCAGCACCCCACCCCCCTGCCCATCCCCCTGGCATCAGCCCTCACTGGGGGCTTGGCCTCCACCTGAAGTTGAGGTCTTTGAAGGAGAACTGGGTCTCAATGATTCCAGTGGTCTTGACACGGGAGCGCAGCACGTCCTGCTCTGTGGGGACGTAGCCGGGGGTCACCAGGCGCTCCAGGTCTGACAGGTAGCTGGCCGGCACATGGGAGGCATGAGACACGGGTTGGCAGCCCCAGACACCCCCCCCGGCCCAGACCCCCCACATCACATACTAGCCGGCCGAGTCATTAAGCTGGTACTCAGAGGCACGGTCGAAGCAGGCTTGGATGCCCGTGTCCTTCCAGAGCCGACCAATGATGTCTGACATCTCCTTGGGCATGGTGCCCTCCTCGATGGTGTCCGAGAGGTGCAGCAGCTTGCGGGCATCGTCCTACAAGGGAGAGGGGCTCAGCGGGGCTGGGGGAGGTGGGGGGACCCCTCCACCCAGCATGGGATGCCCCTCACCTGGCGAGCCGAGTCCCCGTACTGGATGTTGAGGGTGGTCATGGCCCGCACGATGGCCAGCATGGACTGGAGCGTGTTGCTATAGATGATGGCGATGAACTCCAGGCATTCCTCCAGCGAGTAACCATCCTGGTGGATGATCCTGTCCGGGGAGGGGGGTGTGGAGCTGAGCTGGGCACCAGGGGTTGGGGGGGCGCACCCTGGGGCAGCATGGGGGAGTGCGAGGGCACCCGTGACTATTGTGTTGGGCTGAGCTGGGCGTTGTGGAGTGGGGGCACCCATGGGTGCAGCATGGGGCAGAGCCAGGCAGTAAGGGATGGGTGCACCTCATGGCTGTGGCGTGGGGCAGGCATGTGGCACAGTGGGGCACAGCCAAGCATCACCCCCAGCACTTACTTCATCTGCTTGACGATGGTGCTCTTCCCCGACTCCCCTGCTCCTGTGGGGACAAAGCAAGGGTCACAGCAGTCCCACACCATGGGCACCCCGGACCATGCCCTGTGCTGGCCCCCTGGGACCAGCACAGCCAGGGGACACTGGTGGCTGTGCCAGGTCTGTGGCATGGGGTGGGGGGATTACAGCCTGGTGCTAGTGGGCATTAAGGTTGGGCTGAGCTGCTGTGGCTAATGAGATCTGCACAGCTCAGCCGGGGACGTGTTCTGGGACCCGGGGCAGGGTTAGGGGACATGGTGGCATTGCAACTCCACCACACACCACCAATGCCCCAAGCCTGTGGCAGTGCAGGAGGATGTGCCCTGGGCTGGGAGGACAGCAATGGTACCCATGGTCCCACCATGTCCAGAGCATCCCAGTCCTCAGGCACCACTGGGGCAGCTGGGAGGGACTGGGATGGACCTGCAGTGCTGTGGGGGGAGGGGAGGGCGGGGGGGCTGACAGGGTGGGGTGCTCATAGGTGGCGTTGGTGAAGGCTCTTGGTTGGTGAAGGTGGTTGGGTTTGCGGGTACCTGGAAGCTGGGGGCTCTTGGGTGGGCTGTTGGGTTAGGGGTGCCTAGCAGGGGGTGGGGGAGCTGTTTGGGTAAGCTGTTGAGATGAGCTGGTTTGGAGGAGCTTGGGAATGGGGGGCTGTTGGGGGGGCTGGTTGGGTTTGGGGTGCTTGGGCGGGGGCTGTTGGGTCGACTTTTGGGCTGGGCTGGTTGGGTTTGGGGGGGTGTCAGGGAAACTTTGGGTGGGCTATTGGAGTGGATTGGTTGGTTTTGGGGTGTCTGGAAGTGGGAGGCTGTTGGGGGCACTTTGGGGTGTGCTGGTTGGGTTTGGGGTGCTGGAGCAGGGGTGTGGTTGGGGGGGGCTGTTGGGTTGGGTTGAGGGGTGCCGGGAAGTGTCAGAGGAACATTGGGTGGGCTGTTGGGGTGAGATGCACAAAGGATGGGTATCTCCCCCAGGGTGTTGTTCCCCCCATACCCAGCAGCAGCAGCTTGACGGTCCTGGCATCCTTCTCAGCGTCCTCCTTGAGCTTCTTCTCCAGCTCGCGGGAGTGCTTCTCCTCGGCGCTGGCCCCGGCACCCATCCTCGGCCCCGCGGCCCTGCGGCTCACCCGCTCCTTGGAGGTCAGCACCAGGATGGGCAACGAGCTCCAGCCCCCTGCCGCCTCCAGTGCTCGCCTCCCTGCGCCCGCCGCGCCCGCCGCCGACTGCCCCGCTGCCACCGCCACTGCCACCGCCCACCCAATGTGGGCCAAGGACGGGGCCAAGGTCCCAGGGGCCGCCCGGCGGGGTGCTGCGCTCAGCACCCGTGGCTTAAGCTGGGCCTGCCCCCCGCCCTTCCTGGATAAACCCCCTTAAATCTGCAGCGGGCTGAGCTCAGCAATCCCACAGCTCCTGGCGTCAGCGCTTCTGCTAGGGGGGGCCCAAGGCCAGCCAGAGCCCCGCTTTGCCCCCACCCTGGGATGGGGACAGTGACTCCGCCACTCCCAGGGACGTGGGACCCCCTCACCCAGCGCTGGCTCTGCTGTGGACCCCGGGGGGAGGGGTGTGTGTGTGTTGGAGCTGGGGGGCTCTGCTGGGGTCTGGCACAGGGCAGTGGGTAGAAATGTCCCCATTGTCCCCAGCTCACGCTGGCCACCACCCCTGCTCTGGACCAGTGTCCACAGACCTCCAAGTAAGCCATCCCAGTATCCCCTGTGCCCAGTGTCCCCAGGGGCACCCCTCCCAGTGATGATTGAATGTCACCCCCAGCCACCCCACCCTGTGTTGCCAGGGCCCTTTCAGGACCCTCCACCACGTCCCCGGCCCCCGCCCCCCCCCAGTCCCAGTGACACCTGGCCAGCCCAGTGTCACAGACCCCCCCAAAAGTGTCCCCAGACTCCTCTGGCAACACCTGCGCAACACCATCGGGGATGCCAGATTCCCCCTCCCGGGGTCTCCATGCCCCTCCCCAGTACCCCAAGGAGAAATCCCAGTATCACCCTGGTGTCCCCATGCAATCCCAGTACCCCCCCCCCACCAGTGTCTTCAGGACCATCCATCCCCCCCCCCCCCGCCAAAAAAAAAGCCCTGCCCAACATCCAGGCACACCCCAGTGCATCCCCGTGCTCCCGTGCCAGCTGCAGTGACACACACACACACACACACACACACACACACACACACACACAATGTCCCCAGGCCCCTCCCCAGCGTCCTTAGGCCTCCCATGTTCCCAGCACCCCCCCCTCCCCATTGCCATCGTCACCACCCCAGTAAGACATAGTGTCCCCCAGGACACCCCAGTAACCCCGTTGTGTGTCCCCGCCCCCAGTGTCCCCAGGCCCTGCCAAGACTCCCCCAGGTGTTCCCAGTAGAGCCCAGTGCCCCCGTGTCCCGACCCCCCCCGCACTGTCCCCTGTACCACACACCCCCACCCCCCCTGCACCGCGGGGCTCCTGCAGCGCCGCGATCGGCCGCCAGGGGGCGAAAGGAGCCAGCGCAGCCCCCAGTATGGCCCTGCACCGCCCCCAGTATAACCCAGTGCCGCCTCCCAGTATAGCTCAGTATCGCCCCCCCTCCAGAAAGCACAGGACTTCTTAGCACCGACCCCAGTGCCTCTCGGGACTGCTCCCCCCAGTATCCACCAGAGTGCCCCCAGACAGCCATCCCCGCCCTGCCCCCACCAGTACCTCCCCCCCAACCAAGTGCTCCAGTGCTTCCCCCAGTGCCTCCAGCACTGACTCTGAGTGCTCCCAGTGCCTCAAGTAACACCCAGTACCGGCTGCTAGCCCAGCCCCCCCCCCCCCCCCCTACCCCCCAGGCCCCACCACTCCCCGCCTGGCCCCAGCCCAGCGCTCTGCACCCCGGCAGGGCTTGGGGCAGAGTTAAGGTCACTACGTGATGGGGCCAGGCGGCACCGCAGGCCCCAGCTGCCACCTCCCTGCCCGCTCCCCATCCCCGACAGAGCACACGCAGGCGCCCGCGTCCATCCCAAAGCCAGCGTTTATTTGGAGGTGCCCCCGGCTGTGGCAGGGGGCACTTGCTCGGCCCTGGCCACCTCTGCGCTCCCCATGTACAACTATTTACAACCCCCACCCCCACCCCACCAGGGTGCCCCGAGGGGGTGGCTGATGGGCTGGGTGCCCCAAACACCCATGGGTGCCGGTGCCAGCGAGCACCAGCAGCTGCCTGAGGTTTTACCCTGGCACTGCCCCTTCTCCTTCCCTTTCCCATCCAAAAAGCCCCCAGTTGAGCCCCCACCATGGCCTGGACACCTGGGTCCCGTCTCAAGGATCCTGCCTCCCCCTGGCCAAGCCCCCAGGGTGGGGGATGGGGCCACATACCCTGGCCCCACAGCCGCCTTCTCCTGGCTTGCCTGGTGGTCTGCAGCTTCCTCGCAGAAAGCACTTGCTCCTCAATAAACAGCTGGGGAAACTGAGGCACAAAGCTGCAAGGGCTGTGCCCAGGCTGCAGGGGACAGACCTTGTCCAGTGCCACCTCTCCCCCTGCCTCGTCCCCCCCCCCGGCTGGAGGTTGTTCCCCCCCCAGGGCATCACCCCCATCCCGCACCAGGACCTGGTACCTCCAGCCCCCGGTGTGGTGCTATGCCCCAGCCAGGGGGTGACAGCGGCCACGGTGCCCGGTGGTCCCCGCACACCAGGATCCTGGGGTCCCGGGGTGGGGGGGGAAGACAAGGATGCTGGCTGTGGCTGCCCTGGGGGTCTTCACTCCTCCCTGGGGCTGGGAGGTGGGGGTCGCGTTGCCCCAGTGACTATGTACAACCTACAAATAAATACCATCTCCCGTGGGAGGGGGAAACGCGTGTGTCTGCGTGTGTGTGTGCGTGGATGTGTATATATATATATATTTATTTATAGATATTTTTAATATTAAAAGGGGGGAAAAATAGACCACTGTGCTAGCAAAGTCCCTGATGATGGTTTCATGTATGCCCGTAGGTCTCTGGCTGGTGATTCCGGCGGTTTCGAGGCTTCTTCTGGTCCTGCTGCTCCTTGGCTTTGAGGCCAGCCAGCGGCTGGGGGGGGCTGGCGGCCGTGTGCCGCCAGTAGCCCTGGCAGTACTGGTCCAGGAGTCCCATTTCGGGCTGGGTGAGGAGCTGCAGCAGGTCCTGGTAGCGGGGGGTGGGGGCACCTGGCAGGCCGGGGGGGGTCTCTGCCTGGACCAGCACAGCGTGGACGGCACGGCCGCTGAGGACGCGGAGCTGCACCTTGGTCACTGTGTGCTTGAAGTTGTTCTCGGTGGCGGTGCAGGAGTAGAGGCCGCTGTCGGTGAGCTGGAGGGCGCGCAGCAGCAAGCCCTGCTCCGTCCGCAGCACCCGGCCCTCCACCCGCAGCTGGGGGGGAGAGGTGGCATGGCTCAGCCGGCTGGCGCCCCACGCCCCCGGCACCCCCGGCTCCCCTGGCGCAGCACCCTGCCCTACCTCTTTCCGCCGGTCGCTGTTGTCCTTCTGCAGCAGCCACTTGATGCTGGCCTGGGGCGAGCGGGGCTGGCACTCCAGGAAGGCGGTGCTGCCCTCCACCCCATACTGCACGGCCTCCACGGTGTTCTTGTTAGCTGCAGGGGTGGGCCCCGGGCAGCCGGGTCACAAGCACGCCTCCGTGCCCCGCTGCCCCCCTGCCCAGCCCACCCCCAGCCCTTTCCTCCCAGGGAATGCTCCTGTCCACCTTCAGCCACGGGTCTACCTGCTCCCCAGCCACCCAGCAAGTGTGTTCCTCCTCTGGTGTAGCCATGCTTCCACATGGGTGTCCGTCCGCCCATCCATCCATCCTTCTACCCACCCATGTTCATCTTCCTCTGAAGTATCCATTCATTCATCCATCAATCTACCCATCCATCCATCCTCCTGTGCTCATCCTCATCCCCACCGTATCCATCCATCCATGTTCTTCCTCCTGTCCAGTGTATCCATTCTTTCATCCACCCATCCACCCATCCATCTATCCATCCTCACTCTCTTCACGTATATCCACCCACACATCAACCCACCAAGGCATCCATCCACCCATGTCCCCTGGGGCCGTTGCCCACACCTTCCTGCCCCCTGCCCTCTGCACGCCCCCCAGCTGCCCCCCATGCTGCAGGGCTGTGCCCCAGGCCCCACTCACCATTGGAGTTGTAGCCTCGGCACTGGCGGATGGGGTTGCCGTGCCGGACGTCCTGCCGCCGGCTCCGCCTGTGGGGAGGCGGGAGGTGAGCAGGGAAGCCTGGGGCTGGAGGGTCCCTCCCCACTGCTCCCGGCTCCCCTGTACCTCTTGGAGGAGGTGGAGTAGCGGGTGCAGGCGCTGCCATCCCAGGCACAGTAGGGGTCCCGGGCCAGGCAGCAGTCAGCACAGGCTTCCCCGTACACGTCGCAGCGGTGCAGGGCCAGGTGGGTCACGCCTACGGCCGAGGACACGTACAGCTGTTGCTGTTGGGGCACAAAGAGAAGAGGGTGAGATGTCACCTCATCCCCACTCTGCAAGGACCCCCCTGAGTGAGCTGCAGCTGCCCAGCACTGGGACCGGCCGAGACACCAGAGCCACCCAGGGCCACTGGAGCCAGCTCGCCCTGGGGCCACTCGCGTGCCTCCTGCTCTGGTGCTGTGGTGATGCCTGGCAGTGCTGCGGCCGGGCCTGTGGTGGGATCTGCCCAGCCCCCTGCCACACACCATGACTCACCCTCTTGGAAGAGATGGTCATCGTCTTGATAGGTGCTGGGACCTAGATGGGAGCAGGAGCAAAGGAGATGTGGAGGGGTGAGCACCTGGCCTGATGCTGCAGCCATGGGGTAGGCACCCCAGGACCCCCCAAGCAGCAGGGGCAGGCAGGGGGAGCTGTGAGGGGGCAGCAAGGAAGAGGACCAATGCTTGGGTCCCTCCAGAGCTGGCCAAGGGGCTGGCTGGTGTCCCAAGAGGCTGGTTGGTGTCCCAAGGGGTGGCTGGTGCCCCAAGGGGCTGGCTGGTGCCCCAAGGGGCTGGTGGGTGTCCCAAAGGGTGGCTGGTGTCCCAAGGGGCTGGCTGACTGGGTCAAGGACACTCAGCAGAGGGTGGAGGACAGGACAACCCTTACCTTGAACACCTCAATCTCCTCCAGCATGAGCTCCTCTGTCTCCATGTCGTCCCGGGGGAGCACGATGACCTTCTGCACAGTGCCCCGATCTGCAAGACACCATAGTGCCCGGGTGCTCAGTGCCACCCCTGGGTACCCACACCCTCCCCTCCTGGGAAAGGGATCCCTGCCAGGGCTGGGGTGCGGAAGGACCCCCCCAAGCCCATCCCCATCTCTCTCCTGCCGCAGTGGGCGTCTGTGCCTGGGGTGTGGCATACCACCTGTGGCTAAGGACTGCCACCACCCAGGGCAGGGTGGGGACAGCAGCCGGGGACGGGCACCAGGGCTGTGGAAGGACAGGACAGGATGCTGGTGCCTCTAGGGTGGGCAATTGGGCACAGGAAGCTTGAGTCTGGACAATGGACTTAGTATGGGCAATGGGAAGCATAAGGCTGGATTGCAGAGCCCACAGGATGGGCACCAGGGTCGGGAAAGGATGAGGCTGGATGGTGGGGCCCCTGGAATGGGCACTGGTGCAGGGAGAGGACCAGGCTGGATGGTGGCAGGGGGCAGGGATCTTGGGGGTGGGTCTCAGACCCTCGCCCCGCTCCAGCGTGGCGGAGGGCACCGTGCTCTGGCCAGCCCTGGTGGTGCCCGTGCCCTCCGGGGCCGCGCCGGAGCATGCTGCGTTCCCCGCGGTGAGCGGCGTGGGTACCTGTGCCCAGGAAAAGCACCTCATAGCGCCCGTCTGCTGCGTCCACCTGGTCGACGGCCACGGTGGTGAAGCGGTAGTTGACATTGGTGCGGACCACCAGCGGCTGGCGGTGGGTGGGGTAGACAGCGTGGTACATCAGTGGGTGCGTGCGCATGAAGTTGATCACTTCGTCGGGGTAGTCCTTGGTCGACTTCATGGACGGGGTGAAGGTCCCCCCGGGGCACTGTGGCACAAACGTCACCAGCACTCAGTGACCTGGTATCTGGGCACGGGTCCGAGGGTGCCAGCACATGCCTGGGAGTTACTTACGGTGCCTGGCCGGGGGTAGGGCATTTTGCCCGTGTAGGGCATCCACTGGTAGTTGGGTCCTTCCTTGTGTGCGAAGGGCCCGTTGAAGACCATGCGGATATCGGCCATGGAGTAGACGCAGACAGCAGAGCCTTTGAAGACGGACCTGGGAGGAAGGACCTGCTGCCACCCTCCAGCTGTGGCCCTGCCTATCACCACAGCACCACCGGGACCCCCACCCAGCTGGGGACCTCCCCTCCGCTGCTCCATGCTGGGGAGGGTCAGCACTCACCCTGAAGCGGAGAACACGGCGTAGATAACAGGGTTCTTGGTGTCCTGAGTCTGCTGGATGAAGACGTCCTCTTGGGACAGAAAGATGGGGGTGTTAGCATGGGGGATGCAGGACCCCACTCATGCCCAGGGATGCCAGGGCAGGGGGGGAGAGCAGCTCCATGAAGGAGAATTAAGACATGGAGAGCAGCAAGGGGGTGCCCAGCCCTCCTCAGGGTGCCCCCAAGCCTGCAGGGGTGCAGAAGGCCCCCAGTCCCCCCCTTGCCCACTCACGGAGCTCGTCAAAGTGTGTTTCGATCCCATCAGGTCCCGGCACAGAGCAGACAAGCCGGGCCTTCAGGAAGGTGCTCCACTTGTTCACGAGGCAGCAGTGGCCCCCGTCGTCGTTCTGCAACAGAGGGACCCCCAGGCTCAGCCCTGCCTGCGCCTCTGCCCGCTCCCTGCCTGCCCGCTGCTCCACCTACCAGGCAGATGCGCCCAATGCGGGAATAGACCCCAGGGCTCAGCGGAGCATCGGCCGACTTCTCTCGGAAGAAGAAGTAGAGCTTGTCGTCGTTCCTCTCGCTGCTGTCAGGAATGAGCTGGGCGCGGACGAAGGCTGGGTCTGGAATGGCACAGCATGGCACTGTCAGCCCAGTAGCACCCCCTGCCCTGTGCCACAGCGGGATGCTGAGCCCTCCCTCTCCTCCGGCATCGCTCCACTCCTGGAAAAGCACTGCTGGGGTCACAGGGCAAGAGCTAGATCTGGACCAGAGCTGCAGAGGTGGGCTGAGGAACCGGGTCTCTGGTGGTACTCCAGGAGGGGCTCAGAGCGTCCCTGAAGTCCCTGGGAGCATCCCTGAGGTCCACAGGGTGGAGGGCTCCCTCCAGCAGCTCTATGAGCAGGGCGGTGGGAACCGGTCTTCCCCCCTGGAGAGGAACCACACAGCCTGGAAGCTTCTCAGGAAGCTTCTCCCTGCCATCCATCAGCTGGTGTCCAGCCTGCGCTGACAGCTCCCCCTCTTCGGGTTACCGCCCCACCGGCTCCCCGGCGCGGCAGGATCAGCCCATCTGCTCTGCTCTGTTTACTCAGCTGCCGCCCCACGGGCAGGGGTGCTCCAAGGGGGACAGGATGAGTGCTCAGGGTCACTGATTGCAGGTGACATGGTTGACATCTCAGCCCTGAAGAAACCTACACACAGAATCCAGCAGAGCCAGCTCCATCTCTCACCAGCTGGCTGCTCCCACTGCCCAGCAAAGCCCCTGGCATGTCAGTCACCATGCCCCACACAGCTATCCCTCTGCCCATCTGCCCCCACCAATCCATCCACCCACCCCACACCCCCACCCATCCCCCTGCCCATGTGGCTACTGTCTCTGTCCTAGGAGAAGGAAGCAGTATGGTATGACAGGTCTCATCTCTAGGGCTGGAACCGTGGGGTCCCCAGGGAACCTGGGCCAATGACACCCTGAACTCACCATTGAGCCAGCGTGAGTTGTACTGGTCTGTCCTCATGGCCGTCTGCTTTCCCATGGTGCGGAAGATGGCTGCATCTGTGCCCATGAAGTCAATGTAGACACCAGCGTAGAGCTCTTCATCTGCAGAGGGCAGAAATCAGCCGGGGGCTCCCACCCAGTCCTGTCCACTCACCCTCTCCCACTGCCCCAGGCTCCATCCAACCCCAGCCCTGGCCAGTAGTCACCAGGCAATCAAGAGCCACTGCCTGTGGCCATTCCAGAGAGCTCGGGAGGTTGGCACTGGTCTGTAACCAGGACCTCCATCTCTGCTGGGCCAGGTGCCCAAGGACTGGGCATCCCGGGTGCCCAGCCATCCACAGCTGGGTGGCAGGGGTGGGAGCCCAACTCCTTGGGGATATTTGGGCAACGTGGGAAGACGCTGGGAGCAGCCATCCTGTCCCACCTTGCCTGCACGTTCCCTCTGCTCAACACAGGCAGCGCCGGCCCTGGGGAGCCACAGGACTCACTTATCAACGCAGAGACGGTGTCTACTTTGGGGTCGTAGGAACACTTCCCCTTGCCTGACTCCAGCTTGTCCGGCTCCAGGTAGAAGATATAATCCTGGAGAAGGAAGCAAATGGAGGAGCTGGTTACATTTTCACCCCTCCATCCCCGTGGCACCTTCTGAAGCCCTCTGGGAGAGGCAGCCTCCTCCGGGACAGAGCCCAGCAGTGAGGACAAAGGTGGATGGACCACACCGGGAGTCTGCAGGTCTCCTGAGAAGCTGAACACGCTGGGAGCTACTCCTCCGACATTACTCAGTGCTTCTCCATGCCCTCCACCGCTTGGAGACTTGGCCGAGCCACCAGTGAAAGGGGGCATCCATCCCCCATGCCCGCTTCTGGGCAGACATCTCCCTCTGGCCGCCTCTTCACTCCAGCCGGTCGTGCTGCCCATCATGGGGTGCCGCTTGGCCTGCTCCAGGTCACACAGCTCCAGCGCTTCGGCAGGCGGGGTTTGGCCAGTGGCACAGCTCGGCATGGCTCAGCTGCTGGACCCGCCATGCTCTGCCCACCAGGACCCAATTTCCAGCAGGCACTGCCGAGTGGCATCGTGGTGAGATGCTGCGCCCGCTCCAGGGCATTTGCCCTGTGCCGTTAGGAGCAATCTCCCTGCCACCACCTCTGCCTTCCCCACGGCCATCCCCAGGACTGTCACGCATCCTCAGCCAGGGGCACGACCCACGCTGCCTCCAGAAACGCACACAAAACCCCTCTGCTGGTGCCGGGGGGGGGCAGGCAGGGCCGGGCTGGCCCAGCCAGGTCAGCCCTCAGCCCCGGTGTGCGAACCCATGGAGCCAGGTAGGGGCAGGGAACTTGGGCAACCAAATCGGGCTGGCGGAGCTGCCCACTGTCCCTGTGCCCTGCCTTTGATGCCAGGGTGATGGATGTCATGACAGCCACCCTCTGTCGAGAGGCAAGCAGCCGGCCCCCGGGAGGGGGGGCCGGATCCGCGGGGGCACATCTCCACCAACTGCTGGCACCATTTCCTCCTGGGGCACCCAGCCCTGGAGACGGGCACAGACATGCTTCCACTGTCCCCATCACCGCGCCGCCTGCACCACCGTCATCATCACAAACACCTCTGCCCAGTGCTGGCCCCACTCCCGAGCTGGGCAAACCCTTTCTAGGGACAACCTGGCTCTCCAGCAGAGCCCTGGCCCTGGCCACACCACCTCACCCTCCTGGCTTGGCAACCCACAAGCCACTGCGGTGCCGGCGCTGCCGGTTGCCTCGTATGCCTTGAAAGGCGTCGGAGCTGCTGGGAAGCGGGTGCCAGCAGCCCGCCATGAGCTCCCGCCTGCGGCCCAGGGAGCTGCACCAGGGAGCTTCTCCCCATGGGCTCTGGGACCAGGTTCGGCAGGGAGGGAGGAACTGGGGGGGCCTGAGGGGGCTGAAATGGCAATGGTGCTTCCCCGGTGCCAGCCGGGGAGCTGAGCATTGCCCTCTGCCCACCTACCACCTGCCCTTGGAGGGGAAGGGCCGGGGGGCAGAGGGGTGGGCAGGGGGGAGCCCCAGGCTGCCGCAGGGTGCCCGTGCCCCACGCACTCCCTGGCCCATGCACCGACCCATGTTAGTCCGGAGGGGAGAGGCTCGGGGGTGACACTGTCAGGGCAGGCTGGATGCTGGGTATCCCCAGAAGCCAGGGACATCGTCACCTCCCTAAGCCCGCTTGCCCACTGGGATGACACAAACTCCTCCTGGGGCAGGGTGAAGCAGCTGCTCAGCACTGGTTTTGTAGACCCTATCAAAACACCTCCTGCACATCACTTTGGCATCCTCCCCTGAACTATCCAGAGCCCCATGGCTCTGCCGACACATGGCCCCACTTCCAATGGACACAGTAAGCCTGGAGCTGGGTGAAGCCGGTGGTAGGGCAGGGGGAGCCACTGTCCCTGACAGTATCCCCCGCGGAGGACCTGTGTGAAGCCTGGGAGGAAGGAGTTAGTGAGAGAAGGAGAGCAGAGACACCAGGCCGGTGGCTGGAGGACGCTGTGCCAAGAGGGAAGGAGATAGTGGGGATGCCCACGGCACCAGTGGTGCCCGGCCTGGGGGTCGGAAGCATGCCGGTGGGAAGGAGAAGGAACCCACGGCTCCGGCATGGCCTGGGGAAGAGGTGGGCACAGCTGTGGCGGGCTCCCAGACTGGTTCCCACCTTGCTTTGTGCTGGTCTTGGGCTGAGGGGGCTGTCGGTGGATCTGCTTTCCCGGCCTCCCGGCTGGCTCGGCGGAAACCCCTGGGGAAAAGGAGCAGGGCAGAGAGTTAGCACTGGTGGGGGAGGAAGACCCCCCAGGGTGGGGGTGGGTGGGGGGACCCCAAGAGCAGGGGTGTTGCTGGGGGTCCCCAGGTGCTCTGGGTTGGGATGGCCTCCAGCAGGAGCTTCTCCAGGACAGATCCTGCCCTCTCCCACAGAACTGGGGTGCCCCGGCGCAGGGCAGGAGAGAGCAGAGAGCTGGCTGCCCGCCGCCGGCCAGGCTGGGCTCACGCCTGGGGACGCAAAGCTGGCACCAGCCTCCCGGCTGGCAGCGCCTGGCGCAGAGGAGCAACACCCTGGCACTGAGCCGTGGCACAGGGGAAGCTACCGGCACCGCGGGGCTCACTGGGAACCCCTGTCCCTGCCACACCACCACGGGCTCCGCTGGAGGGGACACACCATGCTGTCCTCAATTGCATCGGCACCCCATGTCCTCCTCAAATGCTGCCACTGCCCAGTTTGGTCCCAATCTGTTCCCAATCCAGTCCCAGTCCAGTGTGGCCCAAGCAGCATCAGCGTCTCTCGATGCCCGTGCCAGGTTGCGGGGGCACGGGGGCAGACGTCCATCCGCCCTGTCCAACGTCGTGTTCCTCCCTTGGCTCAGGCTGGCGCCTGGCTCGCTCTGACAGCAGGAGAGGACACAGCCCAGGACAGGACCTGCCACCCTGGTGTGGAGGGGATGGACACCTCGCAGGACACAGGGGCCCCCGAGACGCTTGTGCTGCCACTCGCAGAGACCAGCTCCCTCCCTGGGCCGTCCCGAAAGGGCTCCTCTGCCTGCCGCGCGTCCAGCCCGGTGCCATGCGGCTTCGATGCCACGCTCCCGCTGCACGCTGCCGTCCTTGGGGCCGGGTGACATCCATCCAGGGACACCCCAACACAGCTGCATGTGCTGGCGTGGCCCCTGCCACGGTTCTCCCTCTGCAACGCCGGTGCTGGTGCAGTGCCAGGCATCCTCCGCATCCATGATGAGGGGTTTGGTGACCCAGCGGTGGGTGGGGAGCCAGGGAAGGACACATCCCTCACCCCAACAGAGATCCAGCGCTGGCTGCGGCCCACGAGGCGGGAGGGCACATCACATGAAAGCCGGCGTCGGGGTCCAGCTGGGGTGGCCCGGTTCCAGCGTGAAGATAAGTCCTTGGTCTGTGGAGACGGCTCAGCCCCACTCGGCAGCACGGCATCATTAGCCAGTCACCCCCTAACCTGCCGCTGCCCCTCAACCCTCTGCCCCCCAAACCTCCCGGCACTAGCTGGCAGAGATGAGCTGTGCTGCGCCACCCTCCCACACCCCACTGCAGTTCCACGGTGGCTGCGCTGGCATCTCTGTGCCGGGCACCGGCTCATCACATCCCCCCTCCCCCCACCCCCACCGGGCTTTGCGCCCACGGTTGATGAAAGCGCAGATGGGGTTGTAGGCGCCAGTGCCGCACACGTAGAGGTGGGTCCGGTTCCAGGGCTGGATCAGGCGGATGAAGTTGCCGCACTCCCCCTGGGAAGTAAAGGAGGGGGTGCCAACCTCAGCAAGGGGACAGGGACACACCCCTTCCCACTGCCTGCCAGCACCCATGCTGGGGCAGGCACCGTGGTGGGGGGCAGACACCATGCCCCTGGCATGAGGTAGGAGCTGGGGAAGGGAGGGAGCAGGCCAAGGAGCCAGGAAGGTGAGAGGTTGGCATGGGGCATGGGCTGGAATGGGCCATGGCATGGCCCCATGGGTTGGGGTGGGACCATGGGTTGGCGTAGTCATGGGTTGTCGTGGATCATGGGTTGACATGGGTCATGGGTGGCATGGCAGGGGGGCCTGGCTGCCCATGAAGCTCTGCAGGGCCAGCAGGCTAGGACAGAAGGCATGGCAGGACACCTCAACACCTTGGAGTGCCAACCCATCCTGGCATGGCCTCAGGTGCTGCTGAGCTACAGGGCACCCGGGGGATGACTTTTCCAGAGTAGGACACAAGGACACAAATCCCCCTCCAGGGCTGGCCACCAACCCCCCCATTGCTACCAGAAGGGTATTCATGGTGGCCACTCACGTTGCTGTTCTTGCCTGACAGGATACACTCCTCAATCCTCTGCTGGGATGCGGGCCAGTGGATCTGTGGAGACACCAGCCCAGGGGAGACCAGGGATCCCATCCGGCCCGACCTCTTCCCCACCACCATGGGCACCAATGATGCCCATCAAGCTCTTGCCCTGGCACCCAAAATGCCCTCCCAAGTGTCCAGTTGCCCCCCTTCCACCCATGCCCAGCAACGGCAGCTTACGATGAGGGGCTCGCGGTTGATGTCGTGGAGGTCCAGCGAGAGGACGTAGTCCTTGCTGCCCACGTACATGCGGTCGTGGTCCTCGTCTTTCAGCAGGATGCGGTAGTCGCTGGAGTTGAGGAGGAAGTTGAAGAAGTGTGCCGTGCCTGTCGCCTTCAGCTCTGTGGGGGGAAAGGGGCACATCTCAGCACCTTGAGGACCTCTGTCTTCCCAGGTGCCACCACTGCCCCTGAGTCCAAGCCTCGTCCTGGCTGGAGGACATCCTGCAAGAGGAGGTAGGCACCTTCCAGCCCATGACGCCCACCTTCCAGCCCCCAAATCCCCCTCCATGAGTGCCACAATGCTGCCACCTCTATGTGGGACATGGGACAATGATGGAGATGCTCATAGCCAGTTGGGACAACCAAGGGTGGCCAGGGGAGGGGGCAGCAGGTTCTAGGCTTGGGAGACCATTCCCCACCAAGATGGGGCAGGAAATGGGGGCTCCCCAGCACCCCAGCCAAGAGCCCACAGCTCCCGAAATCTCTGGCATCATCTGTCTCCTGCTCTGTGTCCCCATGTCCCAACCAGGCCACCAGGTTCTCAGATGGGGGAGCAGGGACCCCAAGGAGCCAGCACCCGAAGGAGCCAGCTCCCAGTGAGGGGACGAGCCTTTCCCCCACCCTGTGCACCCCATCCCCCCCTTGGGAAGTTATTTTTAGCCCGAGTGTGGGAGCAACGAGTGAAAAGAGGATAATGAGGGTCATGAATATTCACAAGTGCAATGAGGCAGCCAGATGGAAGGCAGAAGTGCTGCAGATGATGTGGGCCGGTGCCAAGGACCACGTGGCAGGGGCCAGGGCACGAGCGAGACAGAGGACCCTACCCCCATGGGACGCCATCTGCCCTGGATGCCACCCCCTTTGGAGGTGCCACCCCTTCGGATGCCTCCAACGGCCTTTAGATGCCATCAACAACCATCAGATGCCACCCCTATGGGATGTCATCTTCCCCATATGCCTCCCCCTTTGGAGGTGTCACCCCCTTTGGATGCCACTCCCAGCCATCAGATGCCACTTCCATGGGATGACATCTGCCCTGGATGCCACCCCCTTTGGGGGTGCCACCCCCCTCGATGCACCCCCATGGGACACTGGTCCCATGAGCATCCCTGCCCTGCAGAGTTTGTCCCTCGGCACAGGGATGTGCCCTGCCACGTGCAGGCACTGGGTGCTGAGGGAAGACCCCAGGAACCCCCCTTCCCGGGTAGGAGCAGGGTCCCCCAGGTCGGCAGTGGGAAGGAGCACGCCGGCTTTCAGGCAGGGCTGGGCAGGGCTCCAGCGGCCAGCTGCTGTTCCCAGCTGGGATGCCAAGCGCCTGCAGATCCCCCTGACCTCCCTGCCTCCCAGCCCCATGGGGGGCTGGCAACATCCCACGGGTGTCCCCAGGGTCTCTTCCCATCCTGGGCACCCTGGGGATGTGGGGGGCTGCCCTCTTTGGGGAGTGGGGGGATGGTGGTGGGGGGCTGGGGAACCCCTGCTTGGCATCCTGGGGGTTGGCTGGGGGGCTGGCAGGGGGGCTTGCCCCTCTGGGGCAGGGTGGGCACCCACCCTCCTGCTGGCCGGGGGAAAGGGTGGTTCTCCATGGGAGCCCATGCCAAGGGGGCACAAGCGTGCCCAGAAGCAGCCAGATCCATGCCCACTGGTGTCACTGGGGGAACCGGCTCTGTCCTGCAGCTGGCAGCGGTGCTCCCCGTCCCCAGCGCCGTGCGGGGCACCTGCAGCCGCTCTGCACCACTCAGCTGCAGCAGCGAGGCCGGTACGCACCAGGCATCACGGGGTGGAAACCCACCGGGGCACGCTGTGGGGAATCGGCGTCATGGGACGTGACGTCAACCTCCCCCAGCCCAGGGGTCCACCTGCCCGCTGCGCTGGATGGACGGGGCGAGCGCAGTGGGCTGGTGGTTTGGGGGTGCCCCCCTGCCATGGCAGGGTGGGGTGGTGCACCACGAAGGACGGGGGGCCGGAGGGGCTGCCCACCCGCCCGCCGCCCCACGGCACGCTCCTCCTCCCGCCTCTCCCATCTGGGCTCCAGATGCTCTCCATTGCCCGTGCCGGCTCGCCTGCCACCCACGGCATCGCCCGCTTGTCCCACGGTGTCCCCTGACTGTCCCAGGGTGTCCCCTGCCTGTCCTGCCATGCACTGGATCCAGTCCCTGCCTGCCCCATGGCCCCGTGCATGTGCATGCGTGTGCCCCACACCATGCCCTGGGGGCATGGGACCAATTCATTGGGGCTGTCCCCAGAGGGACGCTGGTGCCGGTCAGTGACGTGGCTCAGAGCCAGGAAAGGGCAGGGCGGCTCCGGCAGCGGGGTGACGCAGACAGAGCAGCAGAGGTTGTCCCCAGTGCTGGGGACCCACTGCCGGAGCCAGTCCAACCTCCCCGGAGAACGTGCTCCCATCCTCATCCTCCCATCCTGGCTGGGACCCTGGGGCTGAGCCGGGCAATGCCAGAACACCAGCAGCAGAACATGCCATGCCAGCAAAGGTCCCAAATATCCCATATGCATCAGGATGAGCGGCCCCAGGGCTCAGCAGGGGCCAGGGCCAGCCGCACAAAGGGCCCTGGCCCCCTGCCAGGGTCCCCATTCAGCCCCCCATGCCCCAGCGATCAGAGAGGGCACCCCCAAAGTGGGGCGGTGATGGACCCGCTGCCCCGTGACGCCCTCTCCAAAGGGGATGGAGGGGTGGCTGAGCCCCCTGCCCCAACCTCTGACCTCCCAAACCGCCACCCCCCGCCCCCTGCCTAACCCCCCCCCCCCCCCCAAACCGCCCCGGCAGCCCGGGGGCCCCCGGGAAAAAGGGGCGGGGGCCCCCGGGCGGCCACTCCTAGCGGATGCGCCCTGATGAGCATATTCCCTCCCGCATCCCTGCCACCAACCCTGGCACCGGCAGAGCTTCTCTGGCTGGCTGGGAGCCTAATCCCATTTTAATTGCCCAGCACCGGAGCCAGGAGCTGCCCAGCATCGCAGCCGGGGTGGCCTCCCTGGGGACCATACGCTTGCAGCATCCCATGGAGCATCCCCCCCGGGACTCACCTCCCCAGCATCATTTGTCAGCCTTGGGCATTGAGGTTTAATTACGCTGCACCCTCAAGCGATGCCGGTGGCCAGGAACCCGTCAGACCCTTGGCCGGCAACGAGGGGCGATGCTCAGTTCTGCCCACTGGGCTCTGCCCGCGGTGGCAGGGAGCGGCACTGCCTGATTACACGCTCTGCAAAGCCAAATTTCCCCCCCGTAAAGCTGAATTTGGGCTGGATGTACAGCTCTGGCAGCTGCCCACACCTCCGCCCTTGCTAGCGGCCACCACCGTCCCCGTCAGGCAGGGACGAGCAGTCCCTACCCATCGCCCATTGGCACAGAGACCGGCGCTGATCTCCAAAGCAAGGGTGAGATTTTGGGGGTCCCTGATAAACCAAGCATTCCGGGGTGCTGCTCAGTCCACCCCAGACCCCCGAATCCCCAACCCCCCCAGACATCACCAAGGCGCGGCACAAAAACTTAACAATTAGATAAATACACGGCGTGTTTATATTCAATAACCGCTCTTCCCCTGGCTGGCAGCAGCAGCGCCTTTCGGGAGCCCTTTCTTTCCATGGGGGCGAATGAATTCACTCTAAATGCCAATGGAGAAGCCCAGCGTGGATCCCAAGGGAGCCTGGCCCAGCAGGCATAAATCTCGGCTCCATCCCAGAGTATTTTAACCCACAAATTTGTAAGCATGCCCCAAATTTGGGGGATGCTCCCCTCTAATTTTTTTCCCTACCTGAAATGGGGGATGCAGCTTTCTGGGTACTATGCAGAGGGGAGGGATGGGGAGCGATGCCAGGAAAGGGATGGGGGGCTGGATGCGTCCCCTCGTGTGTTTAAAGCATTTGTTGTTATTGGGGCTGATCAAAGAGCTGGGTGGGTTGCTTGATGAAAGCAGAATTGCTTATTTGTTTGAGCGTCACTCTGCTACCCCTTGATGGGTTATTTATGATGTAATTAAGCTAATTACATGTAATAAGAGAGTTTCCGTGGCCCCCAGCCAAGCTCTTTTCCCATTTAACCGACTCACAGGTGGGAGGAAACTGAAGCTGCCTTGCTGGGGCTCGGGAGCTGAAATGGCTGCAGCTCCTGCTTGCTGCCTTCCCCTCACCCCAAGCCCCCCCCGAGAGCATCGCCCCGTGCCAGCACCCAGCGCCCACTCCGCTGGCCCCCACGGCAGGGGACAGGTGCCACGGCCACCCGGGTCAAATCCCTCAGGATGAAAGCAGGGCTGGCCGGGTGCTCCCCCCAGTTGTTGCCACCCAGCCGGCTGGGCACAGGCCAAAACACAAAAAAAAAAAGAAAAGAAAACCCACATTTTTTCAGCTGAAACCACTGATTCATCCCCTGGAGAGCCTTCCCAAACTGCTTGCAGGGGGACGTGCCCCAGCGAGCATCTCTGGCGGGGGGGTAGCCTGTCCCCGCCAAGCATTGCTCGGCAGTGGTGACCCCGGTCCCCACCGGGGAGCTGGGCCAGGGGATGCTCCAGCAACAGGAAAATCCCCTCGGGAAGGAGCCCGGTTTCAGAAAAAACACTTTAATCCCCACAAAAGCAAAGGGCTGAGCTGAGGAGTCCCCACCCGCTGCCTTTGGGGCTTATTATTTTTTTTTGTAATTTTTTGACATTATTTTCTCCCGCAGCCTGCGAGAGCAGGGCAAGGCGCTGGGCGGGAAGGCGGTTGCTTTTCCAGGCCGTTTGCTCCGTGCCAAAAAGGCAGCAGGGAAGGAAGTGGCCAGGGGTGCTCTGGGCAGGGGCCCGTAGCACCAGAGCCCGGGGGGGGACGCAGGACCCCAGGAAGGGCCACGCTGGCTGCATGGCTCCAGAAGGACCATTGTTAATTTGAGGGATAACGAGCTTATTAGATATTTGCTGGAGGGGGGGGCTGAAAACTCATAGCAGGGGGTGTTAATGAGATTATGGAGCTTCGCAGCCGGAGCCTGGGGGGCTCAGCCCAGCAGCAGCCGGTTCCAGTGGGTGGGGGGGGCCTGCCACAGCCCCCCACCACCCCAGCCAGACAAATCCTCTTAGGTCACAGGGCTCAGCCCCGTGTCCCTGTCCCCCAGGGCATGGGATAGGGGACTGCTGTGTCCCCCTACCTTTGAGGGGTCCAAGGAGCAGCATGGGGGTCCCATGCACCCCCCTGACCCAGACCAGGGAGGGGATGGCCAGCACCAGCCCTCCTGGCACGTCCCCAGGGCTGGCTGTCCCCGAGCCCTGGCCCCGCCCAGATCAAGCGTGCCGATGGCCCCCACTGCCTGCCAAGATGCCAGCGAGGCAGGAGGGGAAACTGAGGCACGAGGGATCCAGGAGCGAGGTCACGCAGGGGGCTGGCAGCAGAGCCAAGAGGAGACTCCGACGCTTGATTTATTCTTTTTAAAGTGATTTCCACCACCCCACCCCCCTGCAGGCACTGTCCTGCTGCTCACCCAGCCCCTCCCAGCCAGGGCTGCCCCACAGGCCTCTGCTGCAGCTTTTCCGAGAGGTGCCGGCACGGCTGTTCCTGTCGCCGCGGTGGGGGGGGAGCGGCTCCCCCTTTGAAGCCCCACAGAGAGCCCTGACCTCGAGGGCTTCCCGCGGCGATGCGGGGCAAGAGCCCACCCTTCCTTCCCGCATGCTTTTCCCACGCCAGACGGGGAGCAGGACACGGAGGGATGAATCACCATCATCATCATCACCTCCTGCATCCTCACGGGGAAAGCACCGACCTCTCTGGTGCCCGAGCCCCCGGCATGGAGGAAGGCCTGGAGGACAGGGGGCTGCAGGATGTGTATGGGAGAGGGGGGAGAATTGTTAGCAAGGAGATGATTAAAAATATCCACCCTATTTCTGGCCGGCACCGAGCTGGGATCTGGGAAGAGCTGTTGGCAAAAGGGAGCCGTGCCGGAGCCGCTCCCAGTGCTGTTCTTTCCATGCTGGTCACCTTCCTCCCGCCAACACACGAACAGGAAAGCCTTGAGAGGGAGGACAGACGGACAGGGACCATGGGGGTCACGGGATTGGGGGGGGAAGGACTGGGGATGAGCCTGCCCAGCCCACCACCCTGCGCCAGGGCAAAGGAGCTCGGCTCCAGTCCCTTTCCTATTGCTTCACTATTTTATATACTTTTTTTTTTTTAAAGCACTTGGAGACGATGGGGCTCCGTAGAGGATGACGCAGGCCCCGGGGAGCTGCGACAAACCTCTGGCGCGCGATAACAAGCAAAGGCAAACAAACCCAGAGACGCTCCCGGGTCTGGCGGGGCTCCAGGCAGCGTGGCTGAGGCGAGGCATGGGGGGGGGCACGGGGGCTCCTGCTGGCACAGCTCCTTCCCCGGCACCCTGCCGGGCACCAGCGCAAGGCCACAGCCGTCTCCGTCCCACTGGGAAGCGCCTCATCCCAGGGATGCTGCTGGAGGGGATCTGCGCCCCAGCTGCATCCCTCCAGCTGTGCCCACATCAGTGGCCGCCAGGTCCCCTGCGGTACCACGGCCATGTCCCTGCAGGCCAGCCCAACTCATCACACCAGTGGCCCACAGCTCCGCCCCACTGCCTGCAGCCACCCCAGAGGATTTGGGGCTGGGGATTTGAGTACTAGTCCCAGCTCCCCATACAAGAGAAGGGGCTGGGCTGGCTGGGAACACCACTGCCACCCCACGGCTTCGAAGAGGCCACGTACAGGTTATTGACTCGGGAAAGCTGCTTACTGGCAGCTCGGCGTGCGGCTCCCGGCTGGCCCCCGAGGAAGACCCTGGGCTAATTCTCTTCTGCTGCTGCAAGAGTGCAGGCAGGGAAGGGGCGAGCGGCGTTCCTTCCCGATCCCGGTGTGCTCGGGCCTGGCACGCTGCCAGCATTTCTTCTCCATGTGCAAGTGCGAACCAGCCCTTCTCCCACCGCAAATCTCGCCCCTAGGAAGGGAGGGCAGGGGGAGCCCTGCCAGACCACCCCAGGCAGGAGGGAGAAGGACCAGAGATCCCAACACAGGCACTCGGGTGACACTGCCAGGTCCCCTGGGCATAGCCAGGGGCCTCCGCTCCACCGCAGCGGGGCCAAAAAACCCAACCCCAAACCAGCCCCCACCCTGCAGCACAGCAGGCCTAACCACGCTTATGCGGAATTAATCCCACTTCCCCAGGGCACCGGCGGCTGTGGGATGGCCGCAGGCATTAACACACAGCTCACCAGGGCGGTGGGTCCAGACAGGGCTTCACCGGAGCCTCCCCTCACCTTGGAGAGGAAGAGATGCTCCAAGCCAGGGCAAGGGACACATCCCTGTGTGGGAAACGGCAGTGGCCAAAGCGCCCCAGCAGCCCCCAAAACCGCCTTTCGGAGAGGAAAACGGCGCCTGCCGTGCATGGAAGAACCGCTCGCTCTTTTCCAGCCTGGACTTGTCCCCAGCCTCTTCATACCAGCCATTTTTCCCTGCCAAAACCAGCCTTTAACGCCAGCAACTCGCCTTGCCTGCACCATGTTTGCCGTCAACCCCCCCCCAGCCCCTCCTGCCGGGCTCTGCTGGACCGGAGCCACCGTGCTCACCCATCGGCTCTGCCATGGCACCCTGGGCTCCCTGGTTCGGTAGGTGACGCAAGGGCAAAGGCACGGCAGGGGCACAGGCAGCATGGCCCCAGCTCTCCCGCAGCGGCTCGGCTCCCCCAGGACCCCAAGGGGCAGCAGACACGAGGCTCCGCGTGCCTGTCACCCTCCTGACATGCATCCCCAGGCTGGGATGCATCCAAGCAGGCAGCCAGCCCCGGCAGGGCTCAGGGCAACAGCGGCACCAAATACACCACACTCGCATGGGCGATTTTTGTTCCACTCGTCAAGGTTTGCAACCCCGAGTCCTCCCTCATCACCCCCCATCCCGCCCTCTCTCAGCATCCCCACAGCAGGAGCTCAGGACCAACCTCTCCACCAACCTGCACCCCAAAGGTGACCCTGGGGTCCCCCCCAACTCCCAGAGCGGGCTGGGTGGGTCGGGCAGCCCTGGTACCAAAGGGTTAAGCCCCTTCCCCCCCTGTCCAGCATCCTCCCCTCCTGCCTCTCACCAGCTCCCTGCCAGCTCCCAGGCGTTAATACCAGCTGGGGGGGTCCGGGTGGCATCAAGCTGGTGTCTGGGCTCAGGGCGCTGCCAGGGGGGCTCCCCACACCTCAGCACCCAGCTTCCCCAGATGGAGGAAGCCACCCAGCCACCCACCTGTGAGGACAAGCACACTGGGGGGACTGGGCAGGTTACCAGCCCCCAGACTGGAAGGGGAGGGAGGGGCAGACTGGGATCTCAGCCACCCCAGGTCATGGATCCCCCATGGAGGTTTCTGGGGGTGCAGCCTGCTGATGGCTCCCAGGGCGAGGAGGAGGAGCAGGGTGCTGCTGGTCTTGGGGTCCCACCCTGCCCCCCCCAACTCCCACCGCCGGGCTCTTACCTTTGAAGGAGAGCTGGACCCTCGGGGTGGCGAAGCCGTGGTCCTTGGTGTGGGCGGCCCGCCAGCCCAGAGTCAGCAGGGTGGCACAGAAGAGGACGCCGACCACGGGCATGGTGGGCACGCGCCGCGGTGCCGAGGTTGCGGGGAGTCTGGGGGGGGCCGAGCCTGCCAAGGAGGGCACAGGGGGGAGGGAAATCAGTTTGCTGCACCCACCACCCCCGGGGGGGGGTACAAGCCCGACATCTCCCCATCCTGCTCTTCATCACCCGCCGGCATGCAGCATTCTCCCAGGGGAAGGGAGCTGGGAGCCAGCCCTGGAGGGGGCTCAGCCAAACCCTGCTCCGCAGGCTAGGGAGGTGGGGGGTAGGAATTGGGGTGTGCCAGCCTCACCTCCTTGGGTGCCAAGCCAAGCGTGCAGGGCAAGGCGAGCGTGGCGGCAAGCACTGCTGCAGCACACTCCTCCACCCGAGCTGGCGAGCCTTGCCCAGGTGAGGAGCATCCCTCCTTGCTCCCCCCCCCAAGCACTGCACCTCTCCCGACCTACAAAGCCACAGCGAGCAGAGCTGGGATCAGATCTTTCCAACATGAAGGAAATCTGGACTTCATTATTCCAAGAACGTACAAAAAAAAAAAAAAAGATTTTTTTTCATAAATAAAAGAGGAAGAAAAAGAAGAAAAAAAAAAAGCCCTGCCTGTGTGCCAGGCAGCTGGACTCCCTGGGGCTCCGGCACTGAGCGGAGTCCGCCAAGCTGCCTCCAGCAAGCCACACGCACCCCAGCACGGCACGGCGTGCAGTGCCCCCGGCATGCCCTGCCACCCCTCCTGAGGAGGGACCGTCTCCTCGGGCCCACGTCCCTCTCCTGAGGCAGAACACTCAAGGGGGGCTCCAGGAGGCTTAGGGCAGGATTTGGGAGGAGGCTGGCAGTGGGAAGCTCCTTGCATCCCCAGGGAGCTGCATGCCCGGGGTGGGATGCGCTGAGCTGTGGTACCCGGGTGGGCTCAGGCACCTGAGGAGCGCCCAGCCAGCCCATCCAAAGGGGCTCTGCACCACAGGGATGGGCACCGCCTGCCAGCACGCTGCTCTGCGGGGTCCCCACTGTGCCACCCCCACAGGGACATGCCCTCCACAGCTCTGCCAGCTGCCACTGTGCAGCCCCATGGGGGACAGGCACACGGCACGGTGCTGGGTGGATTGCTGGGAATCCTTCAGGGTACCCCTGGAGAAGGATCCTGAGCTGCAAGGGGGACAACCCTGCACCCCAGGGCTCTGCCCGCAGCCCACCTGGGTGGTCCAGCTGCCCCTCCTAGGGTGCACAGCACGCACAACGCCATCCCCAGCCCCGAGCGGGATAAGGGCAGCAGCACCATCACCAGCAGGCGGGTGCCGCCGCGGCCCCTCCAGAGACACGCTTCCTCGAGCAGCGGGGCAAGACCTGGAACGCAGCGGCACCACCGTTCCCCAGGGCTCAATATTTTTTTTTCTCACTCTTGCCTTTGGAGTCAGTAAATATTTCAATTTGCTCCTCTCCCCCTGTGCACACCCAGCTCTGCTCCATTGTGCTGGCATTCGGTCCCCTTCCAGGCTGGCCCCCCCACTCCCACCCATTCCCAGGCTCTGCCCTTCCCATCAGCGCCGGGCCGGGACAACCCGAGCCCCCAATTCCTCCGCCAGCCAAAACTCCAGTTGGTTGCAGTTAAATATCCCCCCCCCCCCAAGCCTCCCCCCCTCTCCCCAGCAGCTTTAGGAAATAATTCTGGCAAATCCCACTATTGCATTTGGATGGAACGGCGTACGCGTCAGAGACAGGGAGCGAGATGGCAAACAAAGGAAAAGAGGGAGAGGAGGGGAGTGCAGCGAGCGCAGGGCGAGGAGGGGGGAAAGGGCCGGCGGTAAGAGGGGGGCACCCAGGCTCGGCTGGGAAAGGCAAATTCCAAGGAAGCAAAAAGGGGAAACAGCCCATTGGAGTGCACCTTGGCCGGGAAATCTCTATTTCCAGGGTCATCTGTGCTCCGGGGAAACTGGAAACTCCAGGGGAGAGCGGCCACGTTCCTCCCCTCCCAGCACCCGGGCTGGCTGGGGCTGGGGGTTTGGTTTTTTTTTTTGGAAATTAAAGTTTGGCCATTGCTGGTGCCGCCGCAGGAAGATCAAAATCCCGCTCGGCTTTATTCCTCCTCCCCAGGCCGGTCAACTGAGAGACGGCGAGCCGAGGCAATTAGGGAAAGGTTTTCTTGTCGGGAATAGGGACTCCTTTGGGGGGCCAAGGGGGTGCGGAGGGGGTTCCTTGGGGGGCTCAGAGGTAGGGCTGCCCACACGTCTGGTCCCAGCAGCCTCTGGAGCGAGCCTGGTGAGCAGGAAACGTTTTGGGAGGGAAAAGAAACAGAGGCAGCAAGAGGGGAGCCCGCCCCACCTCTCGGCCACGGCGCCCGAAGGCGCGATGCCACCGGCGGGAAGCAGGGGGGGAAGAAATAAAATAAATGCCAGTCGCTTGTCGCGGCCCCTTGCTCGCACCCAGGGAATAACTTTGCACAACTTTGCGCCGCCGGCACGCCTGGCCTGTCCCCAGGGAGAGCCCTCTGTCCCCTGCGCCCTAGCCAGGCGCTTCACCCTCCCCGGCCCCCCCAGCCCGGCTGGGGCTTGGGGTCCCACCGGGGCTCGGGGTCCCACCGGCGCAGGCTTCGGCTGCCCCACACCACCCGGGGGGGCCGGTCCCCCAACCCCCCCCGCACCCCCCCTGGGCACGCACCCGTCGGCGGCCCTGCCGCAGCCCCCCGGCCGCGGGAGCTCCCTGCCAGCCGCCGTCCCTGCCTGCAACCGCCCCCCCGGAACCGTCCCCCCACCCCGAGCTGGGTCGGGTCGCGCCTGCCCCGCCGCGGGCTCCCGAGGGTGGGGGGTACCGGCAGGGAGGGGGACCGGCAGAGGCGCCCCTCTCCCCGGTGCTGCCCCCCTGCGAGGCGCGGGGGGGCTGCGGAGCACCCGCGGCCGCCGCCAGCTCGGGTCAGGGGTCCCAGCACCGGGCCGCAGGCACCGGCCCCCATTCCCCTCCCCACCTGCCCGCTTCACCGGCAAGTTGCGGCGCGGGGAGGGGGGACGGGGACGTCGACGACGACACGCGCGAGTTCCGAGCGGCGGAAAGTTTCCTCGGGGCGCCTCCCCCGCCGAGCCCCCGCTCCGCCCCCGCCCCCCCCGGCCCGTGGAGCGGCGGCGGGGCGGGGCGGGGCGCGGGGCGGGGCGGGGCAGCGGGCGGTGGCGGCGGCGGCCCGGCCCGGCTGGGCGCAGCGAGCCCCTGCGCCGGGGGGTCATTTGCATATCCCCGCCCTCACCCGGCCCCGCCCCCCGCCTGGGGCCGCCGGTTCGAGCCCCGCCACCGCCCCCGCCGCTCACCTCCGGCTCCGGCCTTTTGTTGCTCCGTGCCGGCGGCGTCCCGCCGGGCAAGGCCGCGAGCGGCTCGGTTGGCCTCCGGCGCCCACCACTCTCCCGCCGGCCCCGGGGAAGAAGCGAATAAATAAGCGCCGTCCCTCCTTTGTCTGCCGAGGCGGGCGGCGGGGGGCGGCCCGGGGCGGCGGTAGGCAGCGGGGAGCCGAGCCCGGGCGAGCCGGCGGCTTTGTGAGAGCTCCGGCTCCGGCAGAAACCGCCTCCCACACACGGCAGCTCCCTGGGCAGGGAGCGGGGCTCTTTCCCCTGGTCCCACCTCGCTCCTTCTGCCGTCCCCCGCCCCGGTTACCCCCCACACCCCCCCCGGTGACCCCAGCCCAGGGCAGACCGCCCCTGCCCTGCGCCGGGTCCTGGCATCCCGCTGCTCCGGGATCAGCTGGCCCCTGTGGCGTCCCTCCCCAGGACGTCCCTCCCTCCCCCCCGCCCCGGGGTGACCCTGCCCGCCCGGTCCCCCTGCACGCCCCAGCGCGTTCCCTCCAAGGCAGGTGCTGTGCGGCTGAGCCCCGTAGCTCTGCCCTGCTCCTTCCTGCCCGAGCCGGGCACCTCGGAACCTCTCCGATGCCTTCGTTCCCCCACTCTGCTCCTGGGGGCCTTCTGCAGCGCTGCCTGCAAAGGCAGGGACTGCTCTCTGCAGGGGCTCCTGGCCCCCACACCTGCACAGGGATGCAGCTCAGGCCCCTGCCTGCGGCTACAACCCCCCTGCAAGCACCACAGAGCTTGGCTCCGTGGCCCCCACCCTAGCAAGGCTTTCCCCCTTGGCCTCAGAGGTCCCATCCACAGGTTTGCTGCCCCTCCTGCTATGCCGCTCCCATGCAGGGTAACGAGGCATTAGGATGCTGAGAAAGCACAAAAAAGGGGTGCCTGAGGGAAAGGTGCCCCGATCTTAGATCCACCATGCTGGTGGGCAAGCCTGGGCCATTCCCCCAGGGTGGTCCAGTGCCCCTGAGCCCAGCTCCCCAGGCAGGAGCAGGGCACGGGGGAGCCAGGGCCGTCCCAGCCCAAGGGCCACGGGACAGAGTGCAGTAGTCACCCACAAGCAGACCTTCCTGCTGGAGCAATTCCTCCCCTGAGTGCAGCCCCCCTGCTCTGTCCCAGTGCCCCTCCATCCCCCCAGTGACACCGCAGGGAGAGGGGACAGTTTGCGGGGCAGGGTCTCCAGCCAGGCAGGGCCACCTTGCCACCCGGGCACCCTCTGGGGCTGGAGGGGAGACAGACAGGGTGTCTGCTCCCAGCCCTGCTGTGTTCTGCACCCCACTGCCACCTCCTTTCCCAGGGATGGCTTCTCGAAAATAAGCAGGCTCTGTCCTTTGCCCTCACGCTTCTCCTCTGGCTTTCAAAAATGAGGAGTTTGTCGCCGACTTCTCATCACCAGCCACTCTGTGTGCAGGAGAGCGCGGCCGCAATGGCCCCAGTCAGCAGTACAAATAAATGGCCCGAAACACGATATGGGAGAGCTTCCTGGGATAAAAGAATTTCTAAGGAGAGGTTTTATTTTCCCCTCAGAGCCCCAGTCTCTTGTGGTCTGGTCCAAACACAAAGGCTGTCCTGAATTTCCCGTCTCACTTTCCTTGCAGCTGGAGAGTTGGGCAATGCTTTGGGGCACGCTCTCCCCTGTGCCGGCAGCTCGGCAGGTCACCCAGCCTCCCTGGGCTCACAGCCTCCCTGGGCCACCCGGCTCCGGTGCAGCCTCCCAGCCCCCGGTTGCAGTTCTGGGGGTGGTGACACACATTTGGCAGCAAATTAAACTGGGGCAGTCACAGCCGTAGGCTGCTCTCAGTCCCCCCCTCCTTCCCCTTCCCCCCCCTGCTACCTGCCTGGTGCCGGGGGGGCTGTGGGTGCTCCCTTGAGCTGCAGTGGGGTGACACCAGGCAGGAGAGGGGGTGCTCAGTCCTGCCCCAGGACCTGCTCCCCAGAATGGGTACAGGGGTCCCAGAGACCTACCAAGGAGCCAGCTGGGTCCCCCCATTCCCTCCCCATCCCCTGGCTATGGCTCGCCAGCAAGGAAAGGGTCCTGGCCCCACCCGGTGTATCATTAACCCAGAACTGAGCCATTAACTGCCCGACTCTCCCAAGTCCCCATCGTTATAAATCAGCCTTCCCCATAACTTCCTTCTTCCCTGCTACAGTTTAAGCCTGTGGCTTCCTGTCCTAATTAACCAGTGAGGTTAATTGGCCCCCAGCCTCTTTACACCTCCAAGGCTCTCTGAGGGGTGGGTGACTGCATCCCCCGTTCATGCATTGGCCCTCGGACCCTTCCCCTTGGCACGAGCTCTCCCCTGAGCACTGGGGATGGGAAGCCCCCATGCAGCCCCACTCGCCCCACTGCTCCCTGCCTGCCCCAGCTCCTGTAAGCTGTTTTTTTCCTCCCTGACCCTTGCCGCAGGCCTGGGGTGGGCACCCGCCACCCATCTGGTATGCTATCCCTGTCCTCATCCCCATTCCCTGTTCCCACCCCTATTCTTGTCCCCATCCCTATTCCTGTCCCAGTTCCCATTCCCATCCCTCTCCCTGTTCATGTCCCCTTTCCCATCCCTATCTCTCTCCCCATCCCTGTTCCTGTCCCTACTCCCATCCCTGTCCCCTTTCCCACCCCCCCCCCCCTCCCGTCCCCATCCTCATCCCCATCCCCTCTCCTCCCTGGCTCTGGCTGGTGGTGGTGCTGGAGGCCCCAAGCTGCTCCCGGATGCCTTGGCACAGCCGGTGCCGGTGCCAGCTCCATGTTCTGGCCATCTGTCCCCCGGCTGCCCACCATCTCACGCCTCCTCCTCAGGGCCAGGGGACCCTGTCTCACCCACCCCAGGTAGCAGATGCCAGCGGATGCCAGGGTGGGTGCCCCCAGGGAGGACGAGGACGTGGGTTGGTGTCCCTGGTGAGGAGGATGATGCCAGGAGGGAGCCGACCCATGCTGGCGGCCGAGCAGTGGGGAGATACCTGGACCGGATTTGGTGGCCCCTTCCACCGCCCTGCTGTCACTCACCCCAGGGAACCCACAGGGACCTTAAAGACCTGCTCAGCCCTTTGTGTCGTGCCTCAGTGCCAAAGTGACCCCAGCACCCTGGGCTGAGGGCTTGGGTGCTGGGAGGCCCCTGGTGCCAGCTCCCCACGCCTGCTGCCAGCCGTCCAGGCAGTGCTGCCTTCCCCGCCGAGCTGGCAGGCATCCGGCAGGCATCGCCTGCAGTGCCCTGCTGCTGGGGGAGCATTCCTGATTTTTATAACCCTTGATGCTCCTCAGCTGCCAGCCCCCTGGCAGCCCCCTGGCAGCCCCTGCCAGCCCCCTGCCAGCCCACTGCCAGCCCCCTGCCTGCCCCCTGCCAGGCTTTGCCTGCTCCCTGCCAGCCCCCTGCCAGCCTGCCCAGCCCTGCCTGCCCACCCTGGGGGGCCAGGCCTGGGCAGGGCTGGGGCGAGGGGGGCAGGCGGGGGTCGGGGGGCTGCAGGGCCCGTCCGGCCTGCACAGCTGCATAGCTTGTCTCCAGCTATTAAACAAACTCTCTCCCCTCCCCCCCCCGGGCCCCCTCCCGCCTGCCAGACGGCTGCTTAACCCTCTGCTGCCCCGCTCCTCGCCTGGGGACAGGGAGATTTGACTCACGGGAGCAACCACCCCGTTCTGCCTGTGCCCCCCAACCCGGCTGAGCAGTGCGGGGTGACCCCCCAGGGTGCCCGCAGCCTGGCACCATCCTGGCAGCAATGGCCAAGCCAGCGCTTCGCTGGGGACGTGGTGGCTGGTGGTGGGCGCCCACATGGCAGGCAGGGCGGGGGGGGGGGGGGGGGGGGGGCGGCGGGGGCTGCAATTTGGGGGTGCAGGGCAGGAGGATGCAGGGGCAGGGGGATGCAGGAGCTGCAGTGCAGGGCAGGAGGATGCAAGGGCTGGAGGGGAGGCAGAGGGGTGAGGGGCTGGGCCTCCCATTCTGGGAAGCAATGCTGGGGGGTGCCCCAGCCCCCAGAGGGCTCCAGCTGCAGGTGTCCCCCGTGGATGGGGGCCGGTGAAGGAGGCAGGTGGGAGCAGCAGCTGTGGGATTTCCCCCAGGATGGCTGCTCCCTTTCGTCACTGCTGAGAACGGCACACCTCGGCGCATGGAGGCAGCAGTGCCACAGCCATGTTCTTCCAGCCCGGCTCAGCCTGGCTCTGCTGTGAGAGCAGCATCCAGCCCCCAGTCCCCCCCAGCTACCCACATGCCACAGCTCTTAGAGATGCCAGCTTCATATGTAACCCCAAGCAGCTCCCAGCCCAGGAACGGCTGAAGGGGATGTGAGGAAGGAGCAGGATTTGCCCCTCCAGGCTGAATTGAGCCCTCTGGAAGGGCTGACCCACGCTCTGCTGCCACTGTCCTAGGACACTGTGGAGAGGACGGGTCCTGCCCGGCCCCCCCAGGACCTCTCCAATTGCCCTCTGCCTCCCACGCTCCCTCCTGCAGATGTTTGGGATATCTGGGCCCTTGCTGCTCCAGCCCCAGTGACAAATGCTCGCCGGAGCAGGGTTTATTATTGTAAGAGCCTGGAGGTGGCTCTGGCCAACTTTCCGCCTGGGGCCAAGCCAGCAGCTGCAGGGCACCCTTCCTTCAGCACAGCCACCCTGGGGATGAGCTGTCCCCACCCTGGGCACCCTCTGTGTGCCAAGGGGTTGGGGACCAACCCCCCCGGCATCGCTCAGCACCCCGTAGCAGCAGCGGGTGGGCACTGGGAGCCCAGGGCAAGTCCCCAGTCCCAGGAAGGAGATGAAGCTGAGCGCTCCATCCTTCAGCCAGCAGTGCAAGGGTGGGGGTGGGGGGTGCCAAGAGCCCCCCCAAGCCCCCTGCTGGTTCTCCTCTGCTCTGCTCCCCGGCCAGGCTGTTGTGGGCTGGAGCGCAGCAGGCTCGGTGATCGATGGCCGAGGCGTGGGCTTGCCAAGCCCTGCGTGTTTGGAAGGCGCCGTGTTTGTCTTGGCAGGAGCGGGGATGTCATCTCCTCTGCCTTGCACCATGACGAGCTGGGAAAGCCAATGGGGGGTTGCACCAGAGTGGGTGCCCGTGCAGGTCCCCTGGCAGCAGCAGCGGAGGGGTCTGCCCCCGATGGGCAGAGTGAGGTCCCAGCGAGGCAAGAGGACAAGCAGAGGAACCCAGTGGATGCAGCAAGGGTGATGTGAGGACAATCTGAGCCTGTTGTTCCCTGGCAGCATGGGTTTGGCTGCCCAGATCTGCCCTGCACCTGGAGATGCCATCAGACAGGGCTGCCCCCAGCCCAGCCCCTGAGCTGGTGCTGCCCCCAGCATCACCGAGCCCTGCGCTTTGCAGGTGGGGAAACTGAGGTGGGGGGCAGCAGCACCTGGCAGCGGGGCAGGGGGCTGAGGGTTGGGGAGCAAGGCAGGCACCAGACAAATGAGAGTCTCTTGGGCAGAGGACTTGAAGGGTGGTGCCAGATCGATGCCCAGCCCAGTGCTGATGGCAAAGGTGTTTGAAGAGCGGCTCTTGCTGATGACGGCGAGGCTCTTGGCGGATCGATAGCTGCCTGCAAAGATGGGGGCAGATCCTGCCGGAGGGTCCCCAGGCAGAGCGGGAGCTCGTGAAGAAGGGCAGACAGGTCCCCTGGTAATGTCTGCAGCATGATGTGCCTGCGGGCATGGGGCTGGGGAGAGGATGAGCCTCCTGAAATGGGAATTGCCTGAGTCAGCGCTGTCCCCAGGACTGGGGTGTTTTGCTGCCCAGCTGCACCCCAGGAGGCTTGGGATGACAGTCACAGCGCACAAGCCCTGCCCAGGGCTGTGGGCAGGGGATGTCTTGTGCTGCCCCTGCCAAGCCTGGCCACGGGGACCTGTCCTGCTCTGTTCCCATGATGGTTTCTGAGGTGGGGGGATGAGCAGGATGTCCACCCCAGCTGCGGTTTGGATGGCAGTGCTGAGCTCATCCATCCTTGCAGCTCTCCACGCTCTGGAGAAAGGGGGGCAGCTCCATCTCACCCATCTCTTCCCCCAGACCCCATGAGCATGTCCCCAGACTCTGCAGCAGCAGCAGGAACATCACAGTGCACCCGACCGGGACCGAGCATCCCTGGTACCCTGGGGCCCACACACATGTGGGGGACCATGGCATAGCATGGGACCACATCTGTGTCACCCCATGCGTTGCCATGGAAATGGGCAGGAGCTGTGCAAATGGAAACCAGACCTGAGATGATGATGGTCCTGGCTCCCTGTGAGGCGAGTCCTGGCCCCCTGCTTTGTTGCGGGGTGCTCTGGGCATCCTGTGCAGCTCCCTGTGCCCAGGGGGCTGGTGGAGAGTGATGCCGGGGGACAGGGATGTGCATGGGGTGGCAGGGATGTGTCACATTGTGCGGTTGTGCCACGGGGCTTGGCCACATCCCGTCTGACACATCCCCATGCAGGCCAAATTTAGGAATGCCAGGGATTTTGGAGCAATACAAGATCCTTTCCCTGCTCCGGAGGAAAGCTAGGGGCATAGCAGGGATCACCTTCCCCTGGTGGCTGGCCCCTGCCCTGTGGCAGTGCTGCACTCGCCACGCAGGAGGTGGCACGAGGAACATCGCAGTTCACCGCACTGGGAGCCAAGCCACTGGGACAGGAGAAATCTTCAGGGCAAGGGCAGCATCGGTCGAGGTGCAGAGCCTCTGTCCTCCCTTTTGCTGCTGCCTGGAGCTGTTTTCCAGCCCCCAAAATGCAGGGAGGTGCTCAATGTCATCTGCGGGAGAGGGAGAATCGGATAACTCAACAGTTTTAAGATAACCTTCCAATTTCCGGGGGCTACCAAGGGCTTTCAAGAGCCTGGGAGGGCAACACGGGCAGAGGATGGGAGCCAGCAGCTCTGCAGCACAGCTCCGATGTGCCGGCGTGCCACATAAGTGGGTCAGTGGTACAGCTGTGGGCATCGGTGGGCACGGAGGAACTAGAGAGGACAGGGCGGTGGCAGCCAGAATGGCTCAAGGGCTGGAAGAAACTGGGACACGTCCATGCACGTGGGTCCTCCCAGAGAAGTTGGCCCGGGAGCTGGATCAGTGTGCAGGGAGAAAATAGCACCAGGCAATTGGAGAGGATTTTTGGCTCCAGGATTTGGCAATCACTCACCTCCAAGACCCCTTGCTGGAATGTGTCCAGGGATGGCTGCCTTCATCCTGGTGAGGACAGAAGGATGCTGGCCACAGCCCCGCGCCCAGGACAGCCCAGGCACCCCCAGCATCCCTCTGGGGAGGAGAAAGGACGTTCATCCCAGCGTGAATCTGGAACCTGGACTGGGTCTGCGGTGGGAATACTGGTGGAAGGGTTCTCCACGGAGACTAGGGCAACTGGGAGAGTCCCCTCCTGACCCCTGTGGCCGTGCTGCCCTTGGATCCCCCCTCCCCTCTCCCAGGAGCACAACCTGCCTCTCCCCTTCCCAGCAAAAATCTGTCAAAACGATGCTCCTGCTCCTGGGTCGCCGTGGCAACCAGCAGGCACAAGGGGGGATGCAGGATCCGACCCCCATCGCTCCCCCCACTCTGGGCTGCTTCGCGATGCCTCCTCATCCCCATCACCCCAGGGCTGGCTCCTTGCTGGGGGGCTGCACCCTCGCCGAGGCTGGGCCCCAGACAAGGGGCGAGTGTGTCCCAGGCAGCCGATGTCGATGCCGGCACCAGCCTCACCGGGAAGCTGCCTCCCTGCCTTGCCCTTCACCACCATCACTCCCCAGCTGCCTCCTGAACTTCAAAGCCACCAAAGGCCACATGGCCTGGAGCATCTTCTCCGCATCCCTTCCAGGGTGGAGAAGACGCTTTGAAAGCCCCTGTCCTTTATCCCCTCCTCCGCAGGGTAATTTCCATTTTTTTTAAAACCCCACAAAAAAGGAGCCTTTTTCCTCTTTGTTTCTATTCTCTCTTTTTTCCCCCCCTTGTCTTTGTCAGCTAAAAATATGCAACCCACCAGGGAGGGTGGTCGGGGGGAGCTGCCGCTGCGCCAAAGGTTAGTGCCAGTCCCAGGCTGGAAAAGCCACCAGAGGGGGATACAGATGCTCCCCACTGCTTTTTTGGGGGGTCCTGCCCCAGGAGACCTCCTTTTGCCTGGGCCGGGGTCAGAACTTTGCCTCCACCATGCTGAGGGTGTGCATTGGGCCAAGGGCAGCAGCGCGGTCTGGAGGCAGAGCCCACTCAGGACGTGGCAGGACCCTGCCCCAGTGAAGGGGCTGGATCCGAATCCATCTGTCCTAGTGGTTTCCTAGGGGGTTGGGAGATGCCCAGGGATGTCCAGTGAGCTGGGGGGCGAGGATGTCCAGGCACCCCGGGGGGGATGACCCCACAGGGCCAGGATCAAAGCAGCCGAGGCTGGGGGCAGGCAGGCAGGCAGCCCCAGGCTGGAGCGTGGGAGGGAGGTGGGCGGCCATGGCAGAGGAAGGATGTGATTTACCTAATATCCTGCCCTGCCATGGAACGGTTGGAGGAGAAAAACAACCTGGGGGCTCATCATCTTGGGGAGATGCTGTCAGGGGCCAAGAGGCACCGAGCGGTGCCAAAGCGAGTGGGGAAATTAAATTGGAATGAATCACATGGAGCAGGCAGCCGTCACCTGAGCCACAAACCTGCTGCAAACCCAGAGAAAACACATTTCCCAGCTCCCAGGGTTGCAACTGTAAGCCTCGACCAGCTTTGCAGGAAGGGCACAGGCCTCAAAACTGGCTTATTTCTCTCTCCCCCCTCCCCTCCCCAAGGATGGGAACATTGCAGCACAGCATCTCGGCACAGGGGTGATGGCCAGGCACAGGCTTCCTGGCGCAGACGGTGACCCAGCAGCAGAGTGCGGGAGCCAGGGCTCGAGGGCAGGACCAAACCTTGCGCATCCTGCGAGGCTGAGAGTGGGTGCTGGGTGGGGGGTGGCAGGTGGGAGACAACCTGAGGTGCTGCAGCGTCCATGGGATGGGGTGCCCAGAGCAGGGGAAACACGTGGTGGAGTCAAACCTGGTTGGGGGGTGGGAGGGAAAGAGTAGGAACAAATTCCCCGCGGAGCCCCAGGGCAGCTGCGGGTCAGGGCCTGGGATGGAAGTGAGGAGGAGCAGGGAGGTGACCGTGCTGCTACTGACATGCAGCTATTTCCCTGCTTCCGGCTAAAGCAGCGAGATGCCAATGCAGGGGGCACCCACCAGCACTGCTTAAACTGGGGAGGGTTGGCCACCTCCCCACGGTGCCGAGCATGGCTAGGAGGGCTGGCCAGGTGATTCCTTGGCCAGCTGAGACATCTCAGCTGCCATGGCTGTGTCACTGAGCCCTTCTCCATCTCAGGGGGCCGAGCACTCTTGCACCAGGTACTGGTGCCAGCGCCGCAAAGCCAGGCAGCCCCTTGCCGGGTGCCGGCAGCTTCCAGCCCCATGGGGCAGCCCAGGGTGCAGGGGGTGATTTATGGAGCGAGGGATGAGCCAGGAGAAGGAGGGCACACATGGCAGGCGCTGACAGAGGTGAAAGGGCTGCGGAGCAGGATGGGGCTGAGTCCCAGGTGTCTGGGCTAGAAATTCCTCAGTCTGGCCCGGAGCTCAGATTTACTCCCACAGTGATGGAGGTGGCCCCAGCAGGCAGGATGGGGGCTTGGGACACATCTGTCCTTAGGAAAGTATCCTGGTGCTCAGCTGGAGGGCGGCAGTGGGTTATGTCCCAGTGGGGGGGGCTGGCTGGACAGAGCTCCCCCACTCCCAACGGCCCCATCTCCCAGGCATCCACCTCTCCTCCCCAGCGGAGACATCTGGGGGGAGAGGCGCTTGGCAGAGGGTAAACCGAGGCACGGTGGTGGCTGCCTCTCCCAGTGGCATGGGTGGTTCAGCCAAAGTGGGGACTTGGCAGCTCTAGGATTCCCGGCCACAGCTCATCCTGGGAAGCTCGCCCAAGGGCTGGTGGGACCATGGGGCTCCTCTGCTGCCTGATGGGCAGGCAGCTCCTGGCAGGTTTGAAGAGCCTGCACCGCCTCTGCCAGGGATCTGCCCACGGGAGCAAGGACATCCCAGCTCCTGCCCGCACACCCCGGGTGTCCACAGCTGCGAGTCGCCTTTCATCTCCTTCCAGGGGCTCGCTTCCCGTCACCTGCTGCCCTCCAGGCCAGAGGCCAAGAGAGCCGTGGGCAGGGCTGATGTGCGAGACGTGGCCGCTCTGTCCCCATGTCCTCTAGCTGGAGGGGGAACAGCGAGACGCCCGAGACGGGCCGTGGGCACTGAAGCAGCATCCTGCCCAGCACACCCCACTCCCAGCTCCTCAGTACAGGGTGGGCTTAGCTGGGATGGAGCCTGGCAAAGCCCTGGTCCAGAGATGGCAGCTCCACACACCTTCCCTGCAAAACCTTCCATTGCCCTTAGCTCCTGCAATTAGCGGGGAGGAGCAGGAGCTGGGGTGCAGGCGGGGTGTGTGTGTGCGGGCTGGCGGGGAGGGGGTGTTGCTGGGACACGTGTGGTTGGCAGCATGTGTGTGCCCAGGCATGCGTGTGCGTGTGCCCATACATGCGTGTGTGCTCAGGAGCATGTGCATCAGTGGGAGATAGGTATATAGAGAGATGTGTATATATATATGTGTGCGTGCATGTGTGTGCATTTCTGAGCCAGTGTTGCACGCCTGTGAGACTGCAGCATCCCTTTGCTGCGACGTGTCTCAGCATGTGCAGCCTAATGAGCCAGCACAGCAGTTAATTGAGGGGACAGACAAGCAGAGCTCGTCATTAAGGAAAGCGCTGCAGCAGGTACTGGTGGCAAGATGCTGCCTGTCCCCCTGGGCTGATGGCAGTCCCTGCGGGGGACAGTGACAGCCTGAGTCCCTGGGGAAGACAGCTGAAGACGAGCATCCCACATGCTGCAACCCTCACCCAGGGCTGGCTCCATTAGCAAAAGCAGCCAGGGAGCAGGAATTCCTGCCGCCTGCATGGAGGAATAAATCTGGTAGCCCTGGCAGGATGGGGCTGGCAGGGGGGTGCTAAGCCCTGGACCTGGCGGCTTGCCTACAGCCCTGCCTGCACCCTGCCCACAGCCCTGCTTGCACCCTCCACCCAGAATGTGTCCCTGCTGGTGCATGCTTGGAGCGTGATGATGCCCTGTCTGCCGAAGCTGCCCCCTCAGCTCCCACCATTAGGTTCCAGAGTGAACACGCAGCAGCAGGGACAGAACAGCCAGCTCCCGGCAGCATGGTGAGCCTGTGCCAACAGCCCACGAGGACGGGGAGCCTTGCTCAGGGCTGTCAGATTCTCGATAGAGAGACTCACAGTGCTGGAAAGGAGCCTTCACCGCCTCCATAGCCAGGAGCTCCCACACTCCATCTCCCTCTTCCGCTCTCTTCCTGACTATGCCTCTCCCTGGGGGGCCATGTCCCCATCAGATGTGTCCACAGGCTCCCCTCAGGAAACCAACTGTTGCTACGGACATCCCCATCTCAAGGGCTGGGAATGCATTGTTCTGCTCCTGCCAGTAAGCATTCACTCTGAAACCTAATGGTGGGGCAAGGGCCTGTCCTGCAGGGAGGAAGGCATCCTGCTGGAGCAGAGTCCACCCCTCTGCCTCCTCCCTCCCATGATCGCAAGACCCCCAGCCCTGCACCCCCTGCCCTGGCCACCAGCGCCTCAGGCAGAATGAAACCTTCCTGGAGCATGTATCTTCCCAGCTGAATTCACGGGAGGTGAGGAGCTCATTTGGTAGTTGCTAGGCTGTCATCAGGGGGACCGGGGTGTTTATGAGTTGATAACCTTATCACAGGCACATCCCTAATTAAGCTTGTTAGTTCTTTATGATAAACAACATTTGGGCTGGGGCTAGGGGGATCGGCAGGGCCATGTGCTCTCCAGCAGCTGCACAGCCTGTGGGCTGGTGCAGGCAGGACAGGCAGCCCTGTGTTTGCATCCAGCTCCCCCTCCCCTCCCCTTCCTGAAAGGGACCTTCAACCCCTTGGCTTTCCTGACCCTCCAAACCCTAATATTAGTCTTGGGTTTCTCCTCCGAACTGGAGCAGGGTGGGCAGGAGGGGGGCTGGATTGCACAAGGCTGCTGAGGCTTTACTGGTGCTACAGGAGCCCCCTCCTCCTTGGCCCAGGGGGTCTGGGGCAGCATGAGAGGGACCTGCTGCCTCTTGGGGGCTTGGAGATGAAGGGGTGGTGCAGAACAGCAGCTCTGTCTGCCCTATGGGGAGAAATGAGGGGAGAATGGCTCAACCTGCTGCTGAGCGGGTGACCCTCGGGGGTTACGAAGGGCCAGCCGGACAGACGCCCCAGGATGGTTTCTTCATCCATCGTCTGGTCAGTAGCTAGACATTCCCATCTGTCCGACTCACCCAGGTATCCACCCCACCTCCATCCTTGCCTTCATCCCTCCTTCACTCCCCCTCTAGCCACCAGCCAGCCAGCCACCCATGCCTTCATCCATTCTTCTGCCCCATCAACCCACCTCACCATCCGCCCTTGCCTTCATCCTTCCTTCTGCCCATCGGGGGCCCCCCCCCCCCCCCCCCCCCCCCCCCCCTTCCCTTTATCCCTACCCCAACGCGGAGGCCACGTCCCTGGGGAACAGCAAGACGAGCGATAACGAAATCGCAGCCGCGAGGAGAAATTACCTTGCCTGAATTTTAAAAACTTCTCGCTGAGGTTGCCGTGGTAACTGAAAGGTGCATCACGTTGCTCTGACAACCCCGAAACAGGCAGGTTTTTGCCTGGCGGGCTCCGAAGCAGCAGGTTTTGGGGAGGGGGAGCCCAGTGTGGTGGGGAGCGGGTGGCCCATGGGATGCTCAGCCCCAAGCACCCCACCAAGATGGAGAAGTCCCCCTCCCCGTGGCTGCCAGCTGCACCACCACTTCCAACCTCTTCCTATCCATCTCTCCTGGGAAGCACTGGAGGAAGAGGACCAAGCAGCTCCAAGTCCAACCATGCGGTCCCCTAAGAAGGTGGCAGGGCGGTGGGACGGGCTCCAGGCTGGTGCACCCTGCTGTGGGCATCCCTGGCACCTCACGAGAGCTGCTGGGATCCCCAGCAAGCAGCCTGGGCACCCTCCCTGCACCCTGCTCGGGGAGGGAGGGGGGGGTGCACCCAGCATGGCTTTGGGCTCCAAGCCCCCAAGCAAGCGGCAGCAGCATTGTCCCAGCCCACGTAAAACACTCTGCCACGGAAATAGCCCCAGCAGGTCGAAAAATAGCAGGTGACTCACACAGAGCAAAGGGTCCAAAATAGCCCCTCCGGAGTGCTCCTAAAATTAGTCTCCCTCCCGAGAGGTCCCGGCCACTGTGTCCTTGCCAGGGCACAGCCGCGGCGTTGAGCCTGCCCAGCTGCTGCCACCACAGCTGCTTCCTTCCCAGGGTTGGGGGCGCGGGGCCCCCTTCGTTGCTCCCATCCCTCTGGGATCTCCCCAAAACCCACCCCTGGGCACGGCTGAGCCACACATCTCCGAGTCTCCAGGAAGATTTGGGTGGCTCCTGTGGCCACAGGCTGCTCTTTGTGGGATGCCCCACGCAACTGTCGTGACCCCAAGCAAGACCCCAGGTACCATAAAACGCAGCCTAGGAACCTGCAAGCTGGTGGGGTGCCGACATCCCTGCTCCCTTTGCCTGGATTTCAGCGAGGCGGCGGATCAGGTGTTTTCCAGCGATACAGTGACTCCTCCAGGGATTCAGGCTTCCTGATACCAGCTTGCCCACCTCGCCATTCCCCCATGGCAGAGCAGCACCAGCCTGCCTGCTCCCACCCACTGCCGGTGCTGGTGGGCGTGTGGGCCTGGGGGGGACACACGAGGGGGACCCCAGGAGGAGCATCCGCTCCGCCGGTGTGGCCGGGAGCGCTCCCCATGCCGGGCCATCCCTCCCGCGTGGGGGAGCGGTACCCGGTTAATTAGAGGAAGGGATGAATAATTCCTTTTTATAATGCAACGTCGCGTGGCAGATGCCGTCTGCCTCGTCTCGGCGCGCGGGAGCCCGCGTTATTCTGCTCTCAGCAGAGTTATTTATACACTGGGACATTTTTCAAAGCGCCGCTTTGATGGTCTTCCACCAGCTCGGAAAAAAAAGTAGTCCATCCCAAAATAACCCGAGTGAAAGTCACAGCTCTTCATTACGCACATCTTCAACCGGGGGGCTCGGAGAACAAAAACCCGTCACATTCCTCCCATCAAATCCGCCCTTTTCAAGTGCATTTCAAACGGGTTCAAACCGCCGCTGCGGCAGCAGGACGAGTGCTAATGATGCTGCGGGTGCATCCCACCCCAATTCGGGACGGGGAGAGGGATAGAGCTGGGGGCAGGGGGGTTTAGGCAGCCTCCAGAGCCCACAGATGTTTTGGGGTGCCTGGGACAGGATCGACCCTACGGGGACGGCGGTGGGGTATGCTGGGGGAAATGCAGACCCTCTCTTCCCTAGCTTTTCCTGCTGCAGGAAGCAGTTTCTTCCCCAAAACCAGGCTTTGGAGGAGAGGAATGAGCACCAAATTTTTTCAAAGGAATTGGAGCAAAAAAAACCCCAACCCCCATTTCCCCATCACACCCGCACGCACGCACCCCTTGGGTCTGGATGCTGTTAAAGGGAAAACAAAAGGGGGAGGGGGGGAAGAGATGTTTGTAGGTGGTGACAAATCCCTGCGAAAACGTTTCTGACATGAAGCCGTCTCCCATCCAAGTTCCCTCCCAGCAGAGACAGCGATGGCTCTCCCCACTCCCACGCCTGGCAAAGGGCCCGAGCTGCTGGCCCCCCTCTGCCCGCTGGGGGCTGCAGGTGCCCCTTGGAGCAACGTGGGGGGGTTGGGGTTCCCCCCCACCACCTGGGCTTCGGTGTGCATCGCGCTGCCTCCACGGCTGGCCCAGCTCTCCCAACACCCTCTCCCCCTCGCCAGGCGAGGGGCCCTGGCTGTTTTGGGAGGGGCTGCTTGGTGACTTCCCCGTGGGGTGCCCTGAGCCGGAGCAGGCACCACCTGCACCCACCACCACCCGCTGCCAGGGCTGTGGGAGGACCCCCAGCACCACATGGCATCCCACGGCAGCTCACCACCCTACTGTCAATCATGCCCTGCCTGTCAATCACATGCCCCGATTCCCCTCACTGGCCCCTGCGGGAAGAGGAATAAGGGCATGGGGACATCCTGGAGCCCAAGGTGTGCACTGTGCCCTGGGAAAGAGGGAAACTGAGGCAGCCCAGGACACACCAACCTCCCCCAGGTGTAAAATGCCCTCAGGGGCTCAGCTCGCCCTCCACACCCCCAGGGCCCTGCCTGTATCAAGCCCGGCGCTGCCTTGCCCAGCTGCCCACAGCCCCTTGCCCTCTTCCCCAGGGGCTGGGCCACTGCCAGCCCAACGTGCCGCAGCTCCAGGGCTGCCGGTGCTGCCTGACAGGTGATCGACAGCTTGCTGCCAGTGGCAGGGAAGACTCTCCGCTGGGGAAACCATTTACTTTACCCTCCTCCTGTTTTGGTATTTCTGCAAGGCTGGAGCATCTCCCCTGGGAGAGCCTGGTGCTGGAAGGTGCCCAAGTGCCCAGGACGGGGTAAGCTGCCCGTGCCCAGTGCTCAGCATGGCAGAGCCCCAGGGGCTGGCACGCAGCCTGGCACCCAGCTGGCTGCCTGGCAGGGGGAAAAACCATGCTGGGTGCAGCCGCAGGTCCCAGGCCATGGGATCCCAGCCCCCATCTGCTTTTAGTTTCTTCCAACAGCACCAGAGCCCCCCACTCCACCCCCTGGGGCTGCAAATTGGGTCCACGTTACTGCAGATGGCAAGTCAATTAAAACCATCTTTTTTTCCGCCCCCAGCAGGAAAACCTGGACCATGCGGTTTCCCAAGCCAGAAACGGGCTCTTGGTCAAAACAGCACCCGGGCAGAGAGGCTGTGGGGTAAGGGACACACCTCCCCTTCCGCGTGGGGCTGGGTGGGGAGAGTGGCCAGGGTGACACGGCCACCCATCCAGGGCCACAGGGGCTCCGAGCCATGGAGGGGGTGCTGGCACTGCCCGGCGTGGGCTGCCATCACGCCCCAGGGAAGGGGCCACCCTTTGTGCACCACCCCATCTCGGCTGCCCTCCTCCCGCCCCCGGACCACCCTTCCCTGCAAGCAGGGTGGCTGCTGGGCTGCAGTGGTACCCGGCTACACACCAGCAGGCTGCGGCACCGAGGCCCTGCTCGTCCTCCCCGCTGCAGCCCCACGGCTGGGGCCAGAGCTGGATGGCATTTGGGTGAAATAATTTATGTGGGGAAGGGAAAACTATTCCAGGGCAAGTCCAAAATATTTCAGGCGCATTTATAGTAGCTCAGGAGAGGACAGACGGACATGCAGGGGAGGAGAAGGGAAGCAGCCATGTTAACTCCCCTGCGGCAGAGGGGGAAGGCAACAGAGAGGAGCATAAGCGCACCCATGCACACAGATATAAGCACAGATATAGGTGCTTAAGCACACCCCAGGCTCTCCCCCCACAGCCACAACCACCACCTCCTGGTCCGGGCCAGCTTTTGGCACCCGGGATGTAAACCCCGGGGAGCTACAGGTGCCTGGCTTTGGCTGGCACTGGGCACATGTGTAGCCAAGGTGGCCACAGCTCTCCTCAGCGCCCATCTTGCTGGGCACAGCAGGCTTTTTGGCAGGGCGGGAGGGCAGGAGCACCAACCCAATCCCCACCAAGCCCTGGGGCCAAGCCGAGCTCTTGCGAGCACCCCAAGCACGTGTGGCTGCATCGAGTGCTCCAGAGCGGTCCCCCTGCACCCCGGGTCTCCGGCAGCCCTGACTGGCGGTGCGAGGATGTTTTCCTGCCCGCAGGCAGAGTTTCGGCAACAGTGCAAGCTGCCAAGCGGGCAAGCAAGATGTGCCTGGGGCTGGCCATGCAGCGTGCTGAGCTCCGCCATGGGGTGGTAACTCCAGCGATTAACAAACGCTGGGGAGAGAGGCTGCTCGCGCTAACGACTTGGCTGGTTTCCTCGCCTCAATTAGCGCGTAGAAGCTCGCGATGCTTGGAGGGTCTCCTGGAAAGCCAGGGCACAGCAGGCCTGGGAGTTTTAATATTCATAACACTAAAAGCTAGCCAGAAAAATCCCAAACCTTAAAACCAGACTTATAGCAGTCTTTAATTCTGTGTATTATAGGTGCTGGAAGGAGCCACAGCTTGGCTGGTGCCGAGGCCCTAGAGGTCACCCTGAAGCCAGCCCCGTGCCTGGGAGGAGCCCAGGCTGCAGCCCAGCCCTGCTGCCCCCCAGGAAAGGGCACAGGGTCCCTTTGGGTGTCCCCCTTGCCCCCCAGCCTGGGGTTCCCATGTGCTCTGGGGCTCCAAGACATTACTTGTCCCCTATCATCCACAGAGGAGAGACCCTGTCGCTGCTTTGCAACAAGGAAACTGAGGCACAGAAGGACTGCAGTGCAGCTCTGCCAGTCCAGGGACTGCTCCGCATCTTCTCGCACCACTGCCCTGCTCAAAAAACCTCTCTCTGGCACCCTGCTTCCCCCTGCATCCCTGCCAGGGCCCACAGCAGCCTCCATCTGGCATTCCAGCCATGGGCCAGCACCCTCCAGGGGCAACCTACATCAAGATCAAGCCCTCAGGAGAGACAGTGCCCCTGGCCCCGAGGGAGCTTGGCTGCTCAGGCCCAGTGGGACCCATGCCCGATGGAGCTCCCCACTGCTCAGGGTTGTCCTGCCTTGTCACTGGGGGCTGGCCACATCCCCCAGCTTCTCCCCCTGGCCCCTGGAGGTCAGTCCCTGGGGAGGCAGGGACACCACGTCCCTCTGAAGGCAGTGGGCCACGGCGCATTCAGTCACGAACAGCCGTGTTATGCTGCCTAAATTGGAGGTGTGCGTTCTGGCAGGCACCAGTGCCTCCCTGTCCTGCTCCAGCGCCCTCCAGCTCCAGGCGTGGGGGCTGGAGGGCATGCCTGGCAGTAGGGGGGGGGGCTGCTCGCACCCCCCGCCCCCTGCTTTTCCTTTTCCCTGGGTGGTCAGCAGCAGTACCTTCCCTGAGGAAGGGGGGGCTCTGCCCTCTTCACCACATGGGGTTGGCTGCAAGCCCCAGGACCCCACTAAACCCCTGCCTCAAACAGGGCCCTGCTTTGGGGATGCCCCTCTGGCAGCTGTCCCCACAAGCAGGCAGCGGGGCACTCTGTGTTCCCACAGCGCAGCTCCTGGCTCCCCACCGCAGCCGTTCTGCCAGAGATACTGGCTGGGGCTGGCTCAGCTCCTGGTGCTGGGGCAGCACTTTGCCGCAGCAAAGAGGCAGAGAGCGCGGCAGGAGCCGGGAGAAGGCTGCGCTGTGCCCACCACAGGCAGGGCCCCCCCCCTCATCTGGGGCATCACCCCTTGGCAGGAGGATGCACTGCGAGGGGGATCGATGGGCTGGGAAGAAGCTGAGCTCACAAATGCACTTTATCGACCCCACCTGCTGGGAAACAAACCCCCCCCGTTACAGCCCAGAGCAGCAAAGCACTTTGCTGCATCACCAGCTGGCACACGGGGGAGGTGGGGGAGGCTGCCGCAGGGGTCCCTGCCACCGCACAGCAGGCCCCTACCATCATCCTGGGGGGAAACTGAGGCAGGGATCTGGCATGCTCGCATTGTTCTCAACCCACCCAGCTTCTGCTGTGGCGCCAAAGAGGGGCCGCTGCATCCTGGGCCCAGCCCTGCGCCCGCTCTCCCCCCGAGCCTGGCAGACAGCTCCTGGCTCCAGCTGCTCGCGGTGCAGGGGCCTGCCCCACCCTGCCTCGGCTCCCCGCTGCACCCACGTCTGCGGCCAGACCCGCAGCGATGCTCGGGAGCCTGACGCAGAGGCCACGCCTGCCACCTGGCGGCGCTGCCTGGGCAGTACACTGTCCCCTCTCTGGTCCGCCGGGCCCGTGGGAGGTGGGGGTTGAGGCCCCAAGGCCAGGTTTGGCAGCAAGCAAAGCCACAAGGAGCTGGCCTCGACCCCCAAGAAGGGCCCTGCGCAAGAAGGGGTGGCAGAGCTGCCCGTGCTCCACCCTAAACCGTTCCCAAGCCCCCGTGGATGGTGCTGCCCCGGCCACTCCAGGGGGGCAAGGCTGCTCCGGGGGAGGCTTCCCCGGGGAGGCTGAGCTAGCCCCACAGCCGGAGGCATGAGCAAAGGCAGACACCAGGGCTGAGCCCTGCTCTGCCCATCTCAGCTCTTGGGAAGAAGATGCAAGGTAACGCCCAAGACACAGGCAGAGGACGAGACACTTGAAGGCAGAAACTCAGCAGCTGCACAAGAGAACCTCTGGGAGAGAAGGCAGCTGCCACGAACCAGCCTCCAGCCCAGGGAGGTCGGGGTGGAGCACAGAAGCCCCAGCAGTGCCACCCAGGCTGGCCACCCTCCCCAGCAGCCCCCTGCAGGAGTGGCTGGTAGCACCCGGGGGCTCCCAAGCAGGGTCTGCAAGCTGCAGGGGACAGTGCTGCTGCTGTTGCTTCTCTCCCGTGGCTACAGCAGGGATACAAGGAGGTCTGGTCCTCCACCAGCCAAGCCAGCATCTGCGCTGAAGCTGCAAGGCAGGCACAGCACCAGGTAGGGACGAAGGGGAGGGCTGCGTGGAAGAGACTCTGGGATGAAGTCTCATCAAGGAAGAAGCAGAACCACAGAAAGGACAAGTAGCACTGGCAACTTAATTCTTCATTCACCCACCGAGAAACAGAAATAAGATAGGTTTTGCATGTATTTCTTCTGGAAATGAGCCAAATTGGCAACTAGAATCAAAGTCTTCAAAAAGTCTATACAAAGATGTATCATACAAAATGTACAGGAAAAGTTCTCCAAAAAAAAAAAAAAAAAGAAAAAAAAACCCCAACAAAACCAAAAACCAAAACCAAACCAGACAGACATTACAACAAAAGGAGAGGAGAGACGGTGTGAAACCACAGCTAACAGGTCCTGCCCCTGCTCCGGAGGGCAGGAGTGGCATCCGGACAACACGTTCCAAACACAAAATACATTACACTATATACAGGACCGTAAAAAGATCAGCATCCCCTTTGGTCTAACCAGGAGCTCTCCAGCATGAAGTCGGGGCAGTTCAGACAGTCTGCTCATGGAAGTGTTACATGCCGAGAAGGAAAAAAAGTCCAAGGGAATGAAATGGTCAACTCTAAACCATAACCAGAATACAGCCAGGCCACCGAGGCTATAGAATTTAACAGTCAGTTCTGGCTAACAAGTGCTTTGTGGGCCAGAGCGTGTTACTCCATCTCCGTGAAGCGAGCGAACATGGCTTTCCGCACCGCGTCTTTGTATGAATCTGCAGTGGAGACACCGTAGGAGCTGCCCTTGGCTCCCAAGCCAGCTCCTCTCATTCGTACTTGGGCCTGCAAGGGAAGAGAGACATGCTTCAGCTCTGCAGCCAGAGGCACACCACCACGTGGGACCACCACAGACAAACTCATCGGACTCAAGCTCCCAGGGATCCTGTGTGGCCAGAAATACTGACAGCGGGAGATGTGACTGCACACAAAACCCCGTGCTTGCTGCCTTCCCGCTGTTCTGATCCACCCCGACAGTAGCTGCAATGAACCTGCTCAGAACACAGTTCCTAACAGCGTAACCCAGAGCACAGGCAAACCCAGGAAAGCCAACAGCTGGACGAGGGCAGCCCACCCCAAGCAGCACCAGGGTACACAGCTCGAGTGCAGGCCTGCTGCCGCAGCACCTTGGGAGCTGACTGCCGAAGGGAGGAAGCGCAGCCCTGCCTGCCTGAGCCCCAGCTCTGCCCCAGCTTCAGCACCCAACGGGACAAAGAGGAGGGGGAGCTAATGTGAGCAGAGGCAGCTTTGCTGTGGACAGCGCAGCTTCTTTCACAAAAGATCTTCAGCAGCGAGTGCTTCTGGATTAAAAAAAAAAAAAAAAAGGCACCAAACCTCATCAAGGAAGCATCCCCCTCTACTCACCTCGATAGGTGCTGTGATGCCCTGACATTTTCTTCCCAAGCCCGAGCCTTCCCTCCAACCCATGGCCTGCAGCATCTTGTTGCCTATATTGCTGTTGTCAAGGCCGTCTTTGGTGGGCTGCTCATAATTACTGCAGGAAGAAGAGATCAGTTAACCGAATTGCTCATGATGTACGAGGCAATTGCTGCAGAGCATTTGGATACATACACTGTGCCAGCATCGTAGACCTTCTTGCGCTTCGGCTCAGGGGGCTCGGGGATGCCGTACTTCTCCCGCCTCTCAGCTGCTCTGTCTCTGTATTTCATCTGCGTGAGGTAACCAGAGTTAGTACTGATTTAAACACTTTTGTTCATCTTTGAGGTATGGAAGTAAGCGAAACGCCTGCTGTGACAGATGCTGTCTGCTGCAGCCTGCTAAAACACAGTGTGACTAACACCACAGAAAGGAGAGCCTCAAACCAAGTCCCTGGAGCACATTGGCACCAGCACTGGGGTAGAAGAGCCCAGCACCTGCTGGATTAGCCACTGATTGCCCCTCAAAGGTTTCTGGTCCCGGTCTGGCAGCCCTGAGCTGGAGGCAGAAGGACTCTTCCCTGCCACACAGTGGCTGTGGGACATGGGACACCTCTCCAAGTCACAGGGCAGCGCTGAACCCTGGCCCAAGAAGGGGCTGGCTTATGAGGATTATCTCAAGTGACGTGTGTCAGGATAAGGAGAGCTCAACATTATCATCTGTGCAGGTTTTCCATTAGCGACTCATCTGCTCATCTCAACACTGACCTCTCTCTCACGCAGCTCCAAGGCTTCAAGCTCCTGCTCTGAAAGCTTTGATCTTCTATAGATATCCATGTTTTGCTGAAACAAAGAGAGATTCGCATTAACATCATGAATGCACAACAGCTTTTTTATGTAAGCGGCTGACTTCTGGGAGAGCGACAATCCACCTACAGCTGTTTTTGCTTTAAGAGGAACACTTTTCCTAACAGCAACATGCATCACGGCTTTGCTTTGCACCCTGAATTATGGCAACCAAGTACGCTCCTGACAGCACAGCGCATCTACCTTGTGCAAGTCAGACAGCTGCTGGTGCCGAATCAGAGCATCTTTGTTTGGGAACTGCCTTCGACACAGCAGACAAGCCATCTTCTTCCAGTCAGTCAGCTTCTCCTCCTCATTCTCCATTCTTTCCAGCAAGTCCTCGTCGTTATCGCTATCACCACTGTAGGCAGCCACAAGGCCACGCTGGAAAGGAAGAACAGTGTTATGGGGAGCACAACGACATCACCATGGTCCAGAGGACAGCCCAGAAAGAGAACACAGAGGCTGTAAATGTGGTTGTTGCACAGGAGAGGCATCACTCTCTCATTACCAAGGATGAAATGCAACTCACAAGAACCACTACAGTGGCTGCAAGACTTCGTTCCCACGAGCCAAACAATAATTTGAGTACAGAGTTTTTAGAAACCTCAAAACCTCAACTGAGCTCTTGGGGCTAGAAGAAATCACAACTTTTCTCAGCGTATCTGTCACCCAAGCCCTACTGCACTTGCACTGGACCACTGTAACCACCACAGCCTTCTACAGACGACACGATGGAAATCCAGGCTGGAAAGCAAGTATCTGCTACACCTCCTCTAAAATGCTTTATCAGTAACCTCTGGGAATATCTCTGTCACGTATCTCATACTCACCTTCAGCGGATTTTCATCGTCCCCGTTTTTCATCACCTCTGGCAAGATCTGCTGTCTCTCAGACAGTGCTCCCTGGACGAGACAAGAATGCCATGAGCACCAAGCCCTGCCATACCACACCCCGCTGCACGCTACCGCCAGCACCTTCACCTTTTTCTCAAAGAGGGCAAAGCCTGCATCTGCTGCCGCTGACTCTTTCCGCTCCTCCTCCCTGGTGCTCAGTGGCTGGAAGCTGTTCTTGAAGTTCTCTTTCTGCTTGTTTAAACTCTTTGCCCAGCGCTCCATGTCTTTAGCAATCTGAAATGCAGAGTGGTTTGCTCAGACAGCTCCCCTCACAGCTATCCATCTCCTAGGACACAGGTTCAATCTTGCATAGTTTCCAGAACAAGGCAACCCACCACCTTTTATTTTACATCACAGGACACTGGATGTAGTGCAGCTGTTTCCCTGTATACAGTGTTCAAAGACACTGCAGCTCCCTTGCTTGTTTTACTGTACAAACCCTTCTTACCAAGCTAATCCTCTAAGTGACGGCTCAGTTATACTCCCACTGGTCCTGGCATGATTCCATATGCGTTCCTCCTATGCAGAGCTTATTTCTGCTCTGAAGCCTTGCCAACTCCACCTCTCCTTAGCCCTCTACAATGCCTGCAAGTTGCAGGCATGCACCCACCAAATAACCTAGTATTTCCTTTGTCATGAAGAAGGAGAACTATTATCCCGTTCCACAGAAGACTTTAGCCCAGTTATGAACCCATTGTATCTTTTACCTGTTGAGCTGTTTTACTCTTAGGCTTCTCTTTCTTCTCCTTCACTTCTTTGGTGGTGGTTGTGGTAGCCGTTTGTTGGTATGTGATACCTTCCGCAGCAGGCATGTAGGTCTCCTTTTCGCCATCCCAGTAAAGGTACTGCTGGGTTAAGGCATTGTAGTAATACTGCCGGAGAGAGGGAGAGCGAATCAGACAGCTGAACTCCCCCTACAAGCCAAGAGTCCAAGGGAGAACCCAAGCAAGCCGCCTGATTCAGACTACCGCATCAAACAGGAAGGCACTTTGCAGAGTCCAAACAAGTTCTGAAGACTCCACAAAGGAGTCAAAAGGTATGAAGTGGCTGAAGCCTCTGTCCCCAAACACAGGTGTTCTGCCCAACAGCACTGTGGAGAACCATTTGCCTCTCCAGAGAGACAACCCACCAGAGCTGGGTGCACTTCCCTGGGCACTCAGCAATGAAAAAGCTCAATTACAGTGTCTGTGACAACTGCTAATCCTGTATGGGCCAAACTGGGAGGAATATTAAGGAAAGGAAAGAAAAATTAAGGGCTACACCAGAGGGAAATCAAGTCCCAGCCCCAGGCACAATGCTGAGAGTTATACGCTACATTCGGCATTTTGCACGCCTCAAAGCTAATTTCACTCATATGATGAGAAACAGGGAACTAATGGACCTTAACAGTTAAGACAGGTGGGAAGAACTTGTGTTTACCTGGGAATTAGGATCATAGTAGAGCCCTGTTATAGGATCATAATAATATCCTGAAGATTCATCGTATTGGTAGGTGGAAGTGTCAGGGACAGCTGTAAAAAAATTGAAGTGTGGGACACGGTCGTTCCAGTCGAATTCAGACAGGTATCTTTCTACATTTCAGGTAAAACTCTGAGATTATTAGCAGCCACGACAGCAGACATGCCTGTAAAGGGCTCCTAATCACCCGTGCAGGATACACTCTCCAGGGACAGCTTCACCACTGACATACGGTGATAGAGCATTCGGCCAAAGCCAAGTCTCTCCCTTGCTATACAGTGACAGGTATCTGTCCCCAAGAGCAACTCCTGAGTGCTTACCATACTTGGTTCCAGGGACTACGCCAGTCGGGGGAGCCGTCTGTGCCTGAGTGCTAGTGGTAGGTGGTGCTGATTGTGTCTGAAAAAAAACCCAAACCAGGAACCTCAATTAGAAAATCTGTCACCGAGGTGCAAAATAACAAGGACAGTGAGCCAAGGCATGAGCAGCCCACACCACACATATAACAGCTAGCTCCTCTTCACGAGCACGCTTAGCATTCACCTTTAACAATGCACAAAACTATATCACAGAAAAAGAAATGGCAGATTACTTATGACCACAAGCACTGTGACTAACCCATGGACACTCAGCAGCTTTGCTGTACACCCACTTCAAAGAGCAAAGGCCACAGCTAAGCCAGATATCCCATATAACCCCGGTATTGAAAGCAAGGAGTAATTAGTGCAGTAATTACCGGAGAGTCAGGTGAGTTTGTCTGTTGATTATATAACTGAGGACTCTGGGACACAACTGCAGCTGTGGTGGTAGTGACCGGAGCTCCTGTCAACAGAGAGCAGCAATGGGTAAGCCAACTAACTTATAAAACAGAACTTCATCCTAGGGCTAAAATTACTTTGTTTACAGATTCAGCGCCTAATTCCAGCTCCAGCAGCCAAACACGGCAAAAAACATTCAAAAGAAGACAGACACACAGTGAGTATTTTCCACCCAGACAAGGAATAGTTTCCTTTTCAGGAGCAAATATTTTGCTCCCAAAGTCAGTGAATCCTGGCCTCTGACAGCTGCTAGTGTTGAAGATTTGTCTAAAGCTGCTTACAGTTCTCATGAGTTCAAGGCTTTTGTCAATAGTCTGAAACAGAGGCTGCTCTCTCATCTTGCAGACTAGAGGTCCCACTTGAACAAATTTGTTATGGCTCTCCAGTAACACGTACCCATTCAGACATCCCAAGAGCAAAATGAGCCAAGCCTCCCTTTACCCAGCAAACTAACTAACTAAGTCTAAGGTACAATACCACTATTGCAAGATTATCATTACAAACAGCAGCACCTCACACGTCAGAAGCACTACCTGATATGGTAGCTGTGTCCGTGTCCAACACTCCTCCTTGGTTTTGGTAGTACTGCTGATAATCCTGGGAGTACTGCGAAGGGAAATGAATGACAACACAAGATAAGCAGACACCCAAACTACAACAACCTACCAGTTAGAACACAACCACCAGGACTAACCTGAGCATACTGTGTGTAGCCCTCCTGTCCTGACTGGAGGTAGCTGTAGTCAAGGGTGCTGCCTTCTCCAGTCTGTGGCTGAAATTCGAGCAGGTAATTTTTGTCAGGGACAGGTAAATTACTGCATTTAAGCATTTCAACACTGCTTAGGCTCCAGCCTAACTGTCAGAGCAGCTTCGGTCTGTTCAACCAAGCAAGTGGCTGGCACTGAAATACACGCTCTACGTTTTCATGTTCAGGGAAGCAGGACTATGAGCAACAGCCTCCAAATCATACCTGAGTGGACGACCACTGAGCTGCAGCAATGGCTGTGCTTGCCACAGAGAAGGCGCTGACTCTGTTACCGTCTGGGAGAAGCAAGTCTCTGTAACCACAAAAATCACACATCTGAGTACCTGCTGCTTTTTTCTGACATGTCTTCCTATGTAAGGAGGTAGAGCCTGCCCTTACACGTGGATTTCTTAGCAGTTACAAACATTCTGATTGTAATGAATGAGCCAAAGCACTGCTTGGCAAGTAAAAGGGCTTTAGGCTCACTGCTGTACAATCAAGAACAAGTCACTAGGTCTCCAAGGAAACAAGCATGCTGTGTACACAAGCAGTTATGATGTTATCTTCAGAGGACTGGCAATAGGGGGTAGGAAACACTGCTTTCACTCTCCTCACACACAATGAAGAGCAGGACGAATGCAACACAAGACACTTAAGGGAAGCAAAACAGTGGAGTGCCAGTAATCTTAATAAAAGCTCAGGTGACAACTACAAATCTTTAATATAAAGCAGGGGGATGGGTGGCAATAATCAACTGTTATCAGAACTTACTTTCTGGCACTCTTTGCAAAGTCAACACCAATTGTTTTGCCATCAATTTTTAACGGTGGCTGAAGACTTTGTAAAATCTGCAGCAGTTGAGAAGCATCCTACAATGAGAAATATTCATTATTATGAAAGGCAGCTTATTGAGGAGGATTCACAACTTTCCAAAGCTCCATCTTTTCACGTACATGCCACTGAAAGCAGCTAAAGCTGCAAGAACACCAACACCTCCACTGCAATTTCCCATGTTTCAATTTATGGTTGTTGCCTACGTTCCTAACACTGTGTATCCTCAAGAAGAATGTGTCTCTGCTGTCCCTACACCCTCCCACTGGATGCCGCAGAGAGCAGCAATATCCCCCTCCTCCTCCTTCTCAAGGTGAAAGCAGCCCAATTCTGAGCACCTTCTCCCACATTCTGTGCCCCAGCCCTTAATTTTTGTGATCAAAACAGGATCCCAGATCAATTTTTGTGATCCAAGTGTGAAGCTAGCCTTCAATCCAGAACAGCACTCTGTTACAGAAATAGCTTTTCAATGTGCTCACAAAACCCTACCGCCTTCTCTCACATCGAGTGTCAATTAACCCTTGGTGAACTGGGGCGGTCCTTCAGCCACCTCAAAGGCTCAAAAAGCTTCAGCAGTTCATTAACAAGCCATTTCTCTCCAAAACACCAGGAAGGCCCTCACCATGGCAGAAGACAGCTGCACAAACGCAAAGCCTCTGTTTTGCTGAGTCTGCTTGTCTTTGATAAGACGAATATTATTGACTGCCAGAGATGCGTATGGAGACAAGGCAGTCATGATGGATTCCACTACTGTGTGAGGAGCAATGTTTCGGAGAATGATGGCTGACAAGAAAAGAAAAGTAAGTTAGCTGTGCACATAACAGCTTGCTAGAGTACTTCAAGTTCTTCAGTGGGCAGTTCAAGGAACAGGAAGGATTTTAGTACCCGTGTTTACATTTCATATCATACACTTAAGTCAAAGGTAACTTACTATCACAGTAATAATCCACAGACTGAACAGCTTCTGCTGCTCCAGGTGGCACCTCCTGTTCCGAATCTTTGTAGGAAGAGGAAAATACTTTAGTCACAATACAGCTCACTCACTCAAACCCCATTTCACAAGCCAGCCTAGGACCCACATGGACCTACAGAGTCCCCCCAAAATCAAACACAGCCGAAGAGATCAGTGTAACATACCGAATTTGTCCGCTCCACAGCGGAAGCATTTTAGCCTCCTTCTGAAGTTGTAAAGGCAGCACTATGAGAAAGAAGAGAGGCCTAATTAAGAACTCAGGTAATTTGTAACCATTCTGGCATTTGCTGTACAATAGTGAAAACAAGACATTCATGCAAAGTACCTCAATGAAGCTAAATGCGCCAGAGTAATCAAGAACAGCAAAAGCCACCCTTGTCCACATCACAGCTGCTGTTCATAACATCCCAGCTACACTTTTCCTAGTCCTCCTGAATTATTCTGTTATTTTAACTGTGAGGTCTTCAATTTACAATCCCAGGCATAGGAACTACTTTGCCACCAGAGCTACAAACGCTTTTTGTTCCTGTGCCTTAGTATTCCTACGATGTCATACAGACTGGCAGTACAAGTGCGCCTGAATGGTGTATTGCTTTGTTCAAACCACTGAGCTGGTGAGAAGCACCGAAACCAAGTCAAACTCCAATAAAAACACGCGCTGTACCTTGTTGCAAAGCCAGTCCTCAAATTTAGGCCTGGGGTTGCTGTAGTGCATCGCAATCTGCTTCCCTTGAATCACCAGCTTTTTCTGCAAAAAAAGTGGTTTCAATTATTCCTGTATCGAGGCACACATGTCCATTTTCCCATGGCAGAGCACCCTTCGGAGGAATCAGTGCTCCTGAATTAAATGGACAACATATGGGGAGGATGTGGAGGACAACCACCGCCACCTACACCCTGCCCATCCAATCCTGCAGAGAGGAGGACGAGGGCAGTAAGAGAATGGGATGTGGAGCAAAGATAAACGGAATCAGGGAGTGTTGAAAAAGCTGCCAAACACTAAACGCTGACATGGAACCAGGAACTGTCTCGAAGGAGACAAAGTCCTAACTTGCTGCATTCACGATTAACACATTTTTAGGAGTCTCTTTGCCCCCACATTTCTATCCACTTCTGGTATAGCACTGAGCGACTTTTTAAACGTGTCCTTAGGTGACTGCTTCACTTCTTCCCCTACTCCAAACACCCCAGACCTTTTAACAACCACATTTGGATTACTTTTCCAATAACTTTCTTCAGAAGTGTCCCTTTGAAAAATACAGTAATTTCCTCCCAAAGGGACCCTGCTTAGACTTCTTGGAGGCTAGATTACAAGTGCCATCAACTGAAACGTAACTCAGAGTGGTTTCCTTTGACTAATGCATCAGTTCAATTGGAAGCCTGCACGAGAGGTTTGTGTTCTTCATTCAGGCAGGAGATCTCTAAAATGAGTAACTAGACTGCAAATGAAGCTTCTCCAGGGGTAGGAAAAGTTCATAATGCTTTCAGCATGTCCTCTCACTCCAACTTTAGAGTTAGGAATTTACATTTAAGAAGCCTTGATTCTCAGCCTCACACTGTGCCAACCGTGGGTATGCAGAATGCCCTTTCAAAATATGGCCATCAACATACTTTAGTCAAACAGGTGGAATTACGTCTGAGGAAGCACAGATTAGCAGTCGAACCCCAGACATTTTAAAAGAACTATTTTTATAGCAGGTTGGCTTACTGCAGAGGTACCACAGAAGTGCCAGGACTGGTGGCTTTTCTGATAACAGGGTCTGACAGATGTAGCACGTAGCATGAATAAGGCTCTCACATTCTGCACAACTAAATAGGGCAAAGCCATTTCTCCTACCGGCAGGAGGGAGGGTTGGAGGGCCCAGCACTCACTGGATATGCACACATAGAAACAAAGCTGCTGGCATAGTTGCAACGCATCATTCTTTCATCTAACAGTCAGCAACCGGGCTGCTGGGGAGATTCTACATTTTCCCTACTACTAGGGTGGCTGGTTACTGGAGTGAATTTGAATACTTTTCAATAAATTATGCACCAGTACAGCTTTGTATATATTAAAATTATCTAGTTTCTGAAAATATGCTCAGCATTAATTTCTTGATGCAAATCTTTCCACTGCATCCACCAACCCTACCGAGCAGCATGTCAGGGAAACAGAATTTGAATGCTGCTCTCTGGCTGGAGAAATCACCCATGGTACAGGACATGTGCAACTCTATTCCAGCCTAAGGCACATGACACCTTCCATCCACTGCAGGTGACTGCCTAATGAATCCCATGGGCCGTTTCTTTACGCCTAACCCAACAGAGTGGAATATCGAGCAGAACACCGTTCCTCATGCTGCCCAGGGACCTTTGCAATACTCAGTTGTTAAAAAAAAAAAAGACTTAACACACTTTGCTCACTTTGAGAGTATTTTTAAGTTCTGTTGTTAAAACAGATTATGAATATTCAAAAAGGAGCAAAAGCCACTGAAACTGCAGTGCAATGGGAAAATCTCACTGGAAAAGAAACTAGAGGACTCATCACCTTTTGGCTTCTTATCAAGTCATGCTCCAAAAAAGCCAGCATAATGTATGCAAGGACTCACTCTGTATCAAATTTAGTTGGAATGAACACACTTGTTCTCTAGAAGAGCCAGTTCTCCCCCTTTAACTGGGGGAAACACACTACTGCCATGAACTGCTACTTCTCTTTCAGGGTTAATACCAATGTAATGCAGAAATCTGGTGCTTTCTCTGGCAATGGAGAAAGAAACATCAGGTGGAAATAAATTAGGATTTTTTTAAGGACTACTTGGTAAACCTTCATGAGCCAATTAAATTGAAACCAAGTAATTTAAAACAATGGCACATTTTAACAGGGAGTGCTCCAAATAGCAAATTTTCTCTCCTGATGTTACCAGGTATTTTGTCCTACTGTTACAGATTTTAATATATACAAAGCTTTTATTCTTTTAAATCACTGTTACAAACAAACCACTCCTTCCACCTTTTTTTTTTTTTTCCTTTTTTTTCCTTTTTTTTTTTTTTTTTTTAAACTGTACAGACTTGTTCCATTTTCAGGAATAACTAGACTTGGTGAGTGAAGCAACCTGATTGGCTTCCATCCAGCTGGTAGCATCTTGAAAGTGATAAAACTCCACGAAGGCGAAACCACGGCTTACACCTAGAGACAGCATTCAGATATAGACGGGATACTTGTGTTAGTCAGTTCCTTTAAAACAGGTGAATCTCTCTCCAACTGCTTCATTACTTCATGACAAAGCAGCTTTACAAATGCGACGTCAACTGCTGGGATCTGCTCGTTATTTTTGCCATGGCAAGGAACCAAGCTCCCTTAACTGGCTACATTTCACTTGATTTGAATCCATGTTTAAAGGTAACCATGCAACAGACTACATACTATTAAATGGGTTTATACTAGTATTACTTACCAATACCTGTTAACAAAACCCCCTGCAGACTTCTTTTAACATGTCGACCAGCTATCTAAAGGTCTTCCAAAAAGCCACATTCCTTAGCCATGGCAAACTTTTTTTTTTTTTTTTTTTTTTATTGCATGTGCTTGCAGTTTGGGGACAATTCTGGATACTCTTTTGGGCTGGGGAAGAGGAAGGTGATGTCAAAAACTGGATTAAGAGCTCTCACCTGTCTTTCTTTTCATCAGCCTCACGTCTGCAGGCTGAGGACCTTCGAAGGACTCAATAAGCTCCCGAATCTGCATGAGATTTTAATCAGACAGTTAAATTTTCACATCTTGGCAGACAACTATGACAGCCACAGAAACAGCCTACCTTACAGCACATTCAAGAGGTACACAGAAACATAAAACTCTCAATGTTACATCAGAGGAAAAGAAAATGTTTAACCATCATCTTCACTTAGACAACCGAATCCTCCAGAATCTGAATCACTATGATCTTGTATTCCAAGTTTATTTGTGCAAGATTTGGCAAATACTGTGAAATTTTTATAAAGAACACTGCTGGCATCCCTCTCCCTGCATATCTAAATGCCCCGACTCCTAGAAAAGGAAAACAAGAACACTATACTGCGAGGCTCCGTGATGTATGTATTCTTAAGCCTCAGCCTACAGTTCTCATCCTCTAACAGTTCCCCTTCTGTTTTTCAGGGGACAGAGTAGATTTGTGAAAAATGTATCATCACAGAACAAGCTAAAGAGACATCAGTTCTTTGGCCATAACAAAGCTGCTTAAGTTGTGGCACGGGCTATATAAATTCCTGTGGAGAGGCATACAGGAAAAAACCATGTTAATTAATTTTTTAATGTCAGAGCAGAAGACAAAAGGAGGTTTTCCAGCAGCTCTTACAGAACTCTAACTACACTATGTACAAAAGAGCTGCTCAGCAGACTCAAAACTGATTTGAAGCTGCCCATTGACATGCTGACTGAAACAGACCTCCTCAATGAAAGTAGTTTTTCATGAAAAAAGTGGAAAAAGCCAAAAAATACGTACACAATCTGAAGCGCCTAAGTCATGTTAACTTAAGCAAAACTAGCAGTGCCAAGATGTATCATCTACACTCTAAAGGTGAGTCCAGAATTAAACTTTCCCACAAATTATGCTACAGTTATTTGCAGAACTGTAGGGCTACAGCATTAATACCTCAGAAACAAAAACTGATCTGAAATGTTCTGTGTAACATCTGACGGGGTTGTCTCATTTGGATGCAGGAGCCAACAATTTATCAAGCACTTCCAAAAATATTAGACCAGCACACAATGATTAAAAAGAACACTCAATATTAGGAGGGTAGTGAAGAAAAAAAAAAGCAAAAAAAAATTCCATCACAGGAATGGTGCAAGAGGATTCTCCATATTAGCAATCAGTGCACAAAGATCTCGGAAGCAGAGGTGGAGTCTGCCTGAAAACAAGCTGGAATAGCTCAGCTTTCACAGGGTTCCCCCCGCCCCTCAAATAACAGTTGTAGGCTTGTATCTTGGTAATCAAAATAATCCAGCAAAGATGACAAAAAATGTAATAAAAAAGAAAGCTCAAAGCTGATCACCTTCAGTATCTATCAAAAAAAGTTACGACAACCATCTACCAAGCTCATGTGTACTTGCTCCGTCAGCTCCTCAGCAGCCATTTTGTGACTTCCACAGCTGTACCCACACAAAGCAGCTTTGCGCAACGCCTTACTTCACCGAGGAGCTCAGCGTGCATGTGTAACCCCACCAGTCAGGGCTTCTGGCCTCAATATAAACCCGGAAAAATTCAAATACCTCCTGTCAGTCTCTCTCCCCCTCCCCTCAACCTCGGTGGGACAGGGAGGGGGGAGAAGAGAGAAAGCTGCGTCTACCCTCCTATGCAGAAGAGCAAACAGCAGGTAGTTTATAAATCCACGCTTAGGGAAAGCGTCCAAACATGCATGGAAAAAAAAAAGACTATTCAGACATTGTACCGTTTGAAAGAGACTGCTTAACATTCAACTGACCTCTGTTACTTAACAGTGACAGTTTAAATCCTTTTAGGATTCAAAATGGCAGCGCAACCAACACGTTGGAGAGGGGGCCACCATGATGCAGCTTTCAACAAAATGGCAGCAGCGACTACCACACAGACCTGCCAACACAAAGCCGCAGATTTCCCAGGGTACAAGAAAAGCAAAGCCCCTTCCCAGCTACTTACATCATTCTCTGTAACTGTGATGGGAAGGCCACGTAACATGATGGTTTTGCTTTCTTTCTCATCATTAATGTCGTTCCTGTAGTCGTGCTCTCCATAGTCGCCATCAGAATGGTAACCATCTTCTGATTTGTCACTGTTCCTGCGCTCCCGCTCCCTCTAAGAAGGCAGCGTCCACAATTAACCACCGCCAATTCCTAGCAGCATGCCCCCGCAATGCCATAAAAACAAAGCAAAACAAAACCACCAACTCCCCATACCAGTATCTTTCTCGGGCTTAGTCCTGACGGCCTCGGGCAGAACGCCGAGCTCAAACACACACCCGCCCCTTCACCCTAGCAAACCTCCGGGATGCCAACCCGGGCACCAGGCTCCCCCGGCCCGAGGAAGGCTCGTACCCGGACCCCGGGGCGAGGCCACCAGCGCCCCCTCCCCGGCCCCTTCCTTCTCTCCCACCGCTCCAAACAGGGTCGCCCGCCCCACTCACCTCAGGGCTATCGTAGTCGCGACTATCGTAGTCTCTGTCATAGTCTCGGCTATCATAGTCTCGGCTGTCGCGACTGTCGTAGTCTCGGCAATCCCGGCTGTCGTAGTCTCGGCAATCGTAGTCCCGGCTGTCTCGGCTGTCGTAGTCCCGGCAATCACGGCTATCGTAGTCCCGGCATCACGGCTGTCGCGACTCCCCCCGTCCCCGGGGACCGCGGCCCTCACTGGACCTCTTATAGTCGGAGTCCCTGCGCCGGCTGCGCGACTCCCGCTCATCACGGTCCTCCCTCTCCACGATGGAGCCGTAGCGGCCGCTCCGCTCTGTTCTGCTCACGCTGCGGGGCACACCGGGCCGAGCTCAGAACGCGAAGAGCCCGCAGCGACCCCCACCATCGCCCACCCCGCGGGGCCGCCCGCCCGCCCCCTCCCCTCTCTCCATCCATCCCGTCCCCCTTCCCCTCTCCCACACTCACCGCTTGTCCGAGCCCATGACGCCGTCCACAATAAGCAAGCACGCAGCGCAGCGCTAATGGCACCACGGGGCGCCGAGCACACGCGCGCAACCCCTCACTCCCTCGCCACAAAATGGCGCCGAGGTGACTGGCCGTCTTGTACCCAGGAGGCACCGCGCCCGCCGCCTGGAAGTTTCCAAGCGGTGCGCAGGCGCAGCGGCGGCGCCCGCCGCGGGGCACGCCGGGAGCTGTAGTGCGCGCGGGGGTGTGGGGGTCTCACGGCTGGGTTTCTGCCCCCTTCCCCGTGCCTTCCTGTGGATCATGGGATCACGGGATGGTTTGGGTTGAAGGGACCTTCAAAGATCATCCAGTCCAACCCCCCTGCCGTGGGCAGGGGCGTCTTCCACTAGAGGAAGCTGCGCGAAGCCCCGTCCAACCTGACCTTGAGCACCTCCAGGGATGGGGAATGCACAGCTTCCCTGGACAACCTGGTCTCACCACCACCACCGCAAAACATTACTACCTTATGGCCAATCTAAACTCGCCCTCTTTCTGTTTCAAGCCGTTGCCCCTTGTCCTGTCACTACAAGCCCCAGTAAAAAGTCTCCGTCTTTACACATTGAAAGGCCACAGTAAGATCTCCCTGGAGCCTTCTCCAGGATGAACAACCCCAACTCCTCCAGGTTGTCCAGGTCCCTCTGGATGGCATCCCTTCCCTCAAGCGAATCGACTGCACCACTCAGCTTGGTGTCACCCTCAGACTTGCTGAGGGGGTACTCAGTCCCGCTGTCTGTGTTATTGAAGATATTGAATAGGTCCCAACACGAATCCTTGCAGGACACCACTCCTTATGGGTTTCCACTTGGGCATTGAGCTATTGACTATAGAAGTGGGAAATGGGGAAACTCTGAAGAGGGTGGTGGGCCCATGGAAGGGGCCTTTTAGCTATGGACCCAGGAATGGAGAAGCAAAGAAAACATAAAGCAAAAGGAGTGCTCAGGAGAGCACCTTTCCTTCCCCAGACTCGATGCCACCCACCGCCTCCCCCTCCCGCTTGCGGTCTCCACTCCCCGTGTTCTCACCACGGTGCTTTCACTCCTTCCCCTTTCCTTGTGTGAGTCAGTGGGTGGCATGCAGGGTGGGAGCCTCTGGTCTCCTCCTGCCGCTCCTTCCTTCTCACTCATCTCGCCTGCCCCTCCGTGCACAGGCCCCTCCGTGGGCTGCAGTCCTTTTGGGGGAGCACCTGCCTTGGGAAAACTAAATCACTTTTTCTGCCCCAAAGGCACAGGGCTGTCCCCTTGCCTGCGCTGCCTCTGGCTGATGTGGCTGAGCCTGGGATCTGCCACAGCATTGGGACATGTCAGCAGCATTGTCCCCTCCATGACCCCAGCAGGAAGGGCAGCTCTGTCTCTGCCCAGGGATGGGTGCCTCTTACAGCAAGGCAGTCTGCAGGCAGGAGAAGGCAGCGATCGCTGTGAACCCTCCATGTTCAGATGCCAGTCCCTGGTCCTCCTCCCTGCCTCATCCTCAGCACTGCCTGTTTGGCAGGCACCCAAGAAAAGAGATTTAACATGCAAAATGATGCAGGCTTTAACTCTTTCAAGACCATTTTCTCTGTCCCAGAGCATGGCGGAGGGGGGCTGGCTGGAGCGGCAGCTGGCAAGCAGGGTCACCCCTCAGCCGGTGACAGCCTGGCAGGCAGGCAGGCAGGCAGGCGCTGCCGTGGAGTGCGTGCCCTGCCCAGGGGCGTGACAGCAGCTCCTGCTGTCACCCCTGCCTGCTGCCTGCTTTCGCCTGGGGCTGCCTGCCCTGCCCGAAGGCTCTTTGGCAGGGGCTGGCTGTGCCTGGCACTGGGCTTGCTGGCCTCGGGGTCCGCCCCCCCGTGCCCAAATCAAAGCACCGCGCCCTTGCCCTGGAGGGTGCTGCACCCCTTCACTGGGCTTGGGGGGAGCTTCGGGGCATTGCTTGTTTGGGGGGGGCATTGCATGCTTTGCTCTCCTGCACACCCCTGGGGGCACAGGGCTTGCGGAGCCTTGGGGACACACTCTTGCAGGTTGGGGGTCCCTGGTGAGGGGTGGTGGGGGCCAGGCAGGGCTCTCCAAGCCCCCTCTCCCCCTCCGGCAGACCCTTGTCCTCTCCCAACTCTTCTGAGTTTGCTGTGCAGGCGGCCGTGCTCCCATCCCGCGCTCCCCCCAGCTCCACGTCATTGGGCTGTGTCTCCCCTTTGGGCTCCCTTGGGGGCTGGAGGGTGCCAAGGGGCTCTGCCTCCCACCCTGAGCAGAGGGGTAAGGCTGGGACATTTCGGAGAGAGAGGTCCTATCCCCTCCTCCAGCACAGCCCAGCCAGACTTTCCCGGAAAGACAGCTTGGAATCTCTCGCCTCTCACTCTGCTCTCCCCAAGGATTTTTCCGGGAGATTACAGCTTCGCTGGCCCCACGCATGTGATTCAGCCATGGCATCCAAGCGCCAGGCATCCCCCCCAAAGCAGCTGGATGGAAAGGGCAAGAAAGCAAAGGGGGGAGAGGAGGATGACGCCTGGACCTCCACCTTGGCAGCCCTGAAAACTGCGCCCAAGGAGAAGCCCCCCGCCACCATCGATGGACTGTGCCCCCTAAGCACAGCACCAGGCGCCCGGGGGAGAGCAGGGCTGGGGTACCCAGAGGGGCTGGGGTGGTGGGCAGGAGGGATGGGGGGAGTCCCAGGGCTGCTCCCACCCTGCTGACATGGGGGCAGCCCCAATTTTCCTTGCGACCCCCCTGCGTCCCTGCTGGGATAGCTCTGCCCCCCCCCCCCCCGTCCCCAATCCCCAAACGCTGCCCAGGTGCCAACCCGGGCCATGCTGCTCGCTGTAGGTCTGCGAGGGCTATGACTGCACCCTGAACCAGACCAACATCAGTGCCAACAACAACAAGTTCTACATCATCCAGCTCCTTGAGCACAATGGTGCCTACAGCATCTGGAACCGCTGGGGCCGTGTGGTGAGTCATAGAGTCGCTTAGGTTGGAAAAGGCCTTTAAGATCATCAAGTCCAACCATTAACCCAGCACTGCCAAGTCCACTGCTAAACCAGGTCCTTCAGCACCACAGTTACACATCTGTTAAATACCTCCAGGGTTGGGGTCTCCACCACTTCCCTGGTCAGCCTCTTCCAGTGCTTGACAACCCTTTCCGTGAAGAAATATTTCCTAATATCCAACCTAAACCTCCCCTGATGCAAATTGAGGCCATTTTCTCTTGTCTTATCTCTTGTTACTTGGTAGAAGAGACTGACCCCTACCTCACTACCCCCTCCTGTCAAGCAGTTGTAGGGAGCGATAAGGTCTCCCCTCAGCCTCCTCTTCTCCAGGCTGAGCACCCCCAGGTCCCCCAGCTGCTCCCCATCAGCCTTGGGCTCCAGACCCCTCATCAGCTTCATTGCCCTTCTCTGGACATGCTCCAGCCCCTCCATGTCCTTCTGGGAGTGAGGGGCCCAAAACTGAACACAGCATTCGAGGTGCTGAGTGCAGGGGGCAATAACTGCTGCAGTCCTCCTGGCCACACTATTGCTGATACAAGCCAAGATTGCCATTGGTCTTTTTGGCCACCTGGGCACACTGCTGACTCATATTCAGCTGGCTGTCAACCAACACCCCCAGGTCCTTTTCCACCAGGCAGCTTTCCAGCTGCTCTTCCCCACGCCTGTAGCGCTGTGTGGGGTTGTTGTGACCCAAGTGCAGGACCCGGCACTGAGTCTTGTTGTACCTCGACTCATCGAGCCAGCCTGTCCAGATCCCTCTGCAGAGCCTTCCTGCACTTGAGCAGATCAACACCCTGGCCCAACTTGGTGTTGTCTGCAAACTTACTGAGGGTGCACTTGATTCCCTCATCTAGATCATTGATGAAGATGTTAAACAGAACTGGCCCCAATACAGACCCCTGGGGAGCACCACTTGTGACCAGCTGCCAACTGGAGTTAACTCCATTCACCACCACTCTTTGGGCAGTCCACCCTGGCACCACTCATGTCGCCCCCCCAGCTGTCCCTACCCTGTTTTGGGACTCCCAAGGTTTGGGGCTGAACCTGGTGGTCCCCATCCCTTGTTCCCAGTCCCAAAGCAAGCAACTGAGTGGCCCTACTATAGCCCCCATTGGGGGGGCTTCAAGGACTTGCACCAAACCAATGAAGTCAGCCTGTCCAGGGGACAAGTCACATCATCACTGCAGTGACAGTGAATATGACACCCCAGAAAGGAGATTTGAGGTGTCTCCCCAAGCCTGAGGGACCCCCAGATCTGGTGCTAGTGGCTCGGCATGTTCCTGCTTGGTGCTCTGCAGCCCCCCCCCATCTCAGCCCCCCTGCTCCCAGGCTGCTCCCCCTGGCATGGGGCTGGTGGAGCAGGGATGCAGGGGGGGTCCTGACCACTGCCATCCACTGCCAGGGAGAGGTGGGCCAGTCCAAGCTGATGGCCTCCACCTCCCTGGAGGCCGCCAAGACAGACTTTGAGAAGAAGTTTTGGGAGAAGACCAAGAACAGCTGGGCGGCGAGGGAGAACTGCGTTGCCCAGCCAGGGAAGTACACGCTCATCGAGGTGCAGCCAGGGGTCGGGCAGGAGGTGGAGGTTGCCCTCAGGGTGAGTGTGCCAGGCAGCTGGGGTGTTAACATGGTGGGGTGCTATCTCACATCCCACCCCTGGCCCACTGGATACCAGGACATCCAAGTGGGTCAGCAGGATGGGATGGGTTTTGGGAGGGGTCTGGGTGTGAGCTGAAACAGTCCATGGCCAGAGATTTGGGGCTAATGGGTTGAGATGGAGTGGGAGGGCATCGCAAGAGAGAACCATGGGCATCTGGGTGGCATTGGAGGGTGGCAAGTGGAGGTGGCGCCTGCCTGTCGCTCTGCTGCCTGGGGGCCGCACTCTCCCACTGAGACGGGCAGCCCCGGTGCCGTGCCCCCACAGCCTCCCATGGGCCCACAGGCGGCGCGGTGATGTTGGGGGTCTGCAGGTGGATGGTGTGGACGGGGACAAGGTCTACAAGCAGCGGGTGCTGCCCTGCACCTTGGACAAAGCCACACAGGACCTGGTGTCCCTCATCTTCAGCAGTGACATGTTCCGAGATGCCATGCAGACCATGAATATCGGTAGGAGATGATGGGTGGCATGGGGTGGGTCTGGGGGCTGCGGCTGGGGGGTGCAGGTGGGGAGGTGAATGGGGAAGAGGTATCAGTGGACTTTAGAGCATCCCTGCTGACAGCCCAGCACCTGGTAGGACTGTGGACCCCTCATGCCGGGTGCCTGTGTGTGCCTGTGGTGATGCTGGGAGTTATTGGAAGTAGCCATGGGGCAAGTGGGGTGGATGGGTTTACCTGCACTGTCTCCTGTCCCCTTGGCCAGTTGTGAAGAAGATGCCGCTGGGAAGCTGAGCAAGCAGCAGATTGTGAGGGGCTTCGAGGCGCTGGAGAAGCTAGAGGCAGCATTGCAGGAGCAGCCCCCCCAGGCCACCCACCTGGAGGACCTCTCCTCCCAATTCTACACCATCATCCCCCATAACTTTGGGCGGGCACGACCACCCCCCATCAACTCCCTCGACCTGCTGCGTGCCAAGAAGGACATGCTATTGGTGAGATGCCGGGGCTCCTGGCTAATGGCATCCCTCCCCAAGGAGGGCTCCTCCCTGTGGGGCAGGGAGGTGCTGGCAGGAGGCTGGGTTTGCCCCGGTCCCCCTGGGCATGGTGCCCAGCACCAGCAGTCAGGATGTCCCTGGTCTGTGCCTGCCAGGTGCTGGCCGGCAGGCACAGAAAGTGAAGGAGGAGGAGGAAAAGGAAGTCATCCACCCTCTGGATCAGGATTACACCCTGCTCTGCTGCCAGCTCTCCCTGCTGGACTCAGCTTCCCGGGAATACCAGGTGCCGTTTGTGCCATGGTGCCCCGTGACTGTGTTAGGCCTGCAGGCACCCCAAAGGTCCCCACTGCCCCAGGCGGACTGTGGGCATTGCTGGGATGGCTGCCTGCAGTGACATAGCTTTCCTGCCTCCCTCCCTGGCAGCTGATCCAAAACTATGTGACACAGACTGGACACAATTTCCACATCCTCAACATCTGGCAGGTGGACCGAGATGGTGAGGTGAGGAGAAGGAGCTGCTTACCCTTTGTCCCACTGTGGGGAAACCCTGGTTGTACCCCAGGATGGAGCTTTGTCTGCATTAGGGCTCTGGGCATCTCCACCCAGGGGGGCTTGAGCCCAGCTGGCCAGGGGCAAACAAGCACCTGCTCCCCTGCCCCTCCAGCCTGGCATGGGTGTTGGGCTGGGGGGTGGTGGTGTGGCAGTCCCCCACCCCCGGGCACCCACGTCTCCCTCCGTGGACAGCCCTTAGCTCTACACCTCTCCAGGACAAGCGTTTCAGAGCCCATGACCTCCTGGAGCACCGGTGCCTGCTCTGGCATGGCACCAATGTGGCAGTGGTGGCAGCCATCCTGAAGAGTGGGCTGCGCATCATGCCCCACTCGGGCGGGCGCGTGGGCAAGGGCATCTACTTCGCCTCCGAGAACAGCAAGTCAGCCTGCTATGGTGAGGGTCCTGGGCCCTCAGAGCTTGCGGGAGCCCAGCTGCTTTCGCATACCCCCTGCCAGGCAGCTGCTGGGCACGCCAAGCCCCTTCCCTGCCGTGGCAGCCAGTCCCTGCATGCTGCGGTGGCCTGGGCACAACCAGATGAGAATGCTAGGGCTGGTGCCATCATCCCTATCCCCTTCTCCTATGACAGTGGGCTGCACAACCAAGAAGGTTGGCATCATGTTCCTGGCAGAGGTGGCTCTGGGCAAGCCTTACCGCATCACCTGCGATGACCCCATGCTGTGTCAGCCACCCACCGGCTATGACAGCATGCTGGCCTGTGGTCAGACAGAGCTGGGTGAGCCTGGGGCAGGAGGGGGTGGGGGGTCTCTGGGCCTGGGATGGGCACAAAGTGAGGGGGAGAGAGGCCAGATCTTGGGCTTGATGCGGTGTGTGTGGGTGTCTTCTCGCCCAGACCCTGCGCGATGGATGAGGAGGTGCTGCTGGATGGCAAGAAGGTGCTGGTGTGCCAGGGCAAGCCCATCCCCATGCCCACCTACAAGGACTCTTCCTTCGGTCAGACCGAGTACCTCATCTACCATGAAAGCCAGTCCCGGATCCACTACCTTGTCCAGCTCCAATTCTGAGGGTGCCCAGGCACCCCACGGCCCTGTCCCAGCACCAGCTGGTGATGCCCACCAGCCCAGAGCACAGTGGTCTGGACTACCGGCCACTCCACCTGGGGCTTGGCAAGGGACAGGCTGGTGTGGGGACAGAGCCTGCTTTGACCATGAATAAAACCACCATGCCTTGTACTGAGCGGTGCTGGCACTTTCTTGCCTGGTGAGGTAGGTGCGGAGCAGGGCAGGGTGGTGGGGGGTCCCTGCAGGGATGGTGGTGGGTGGCTCTGGAGGGGCTGCAGCCTGTGGTGGCCGTCCGGTGCTGGCAGCCTTCGGGTGAAAGCTGGTGGCTTTTCCAGCCAGGTGCCTTTGTCACCTTAGCAATGCACGTGGCTTGTGCCCATCACTGTGGTGTCAGAGCCACAGAGGATGAGCAAGATGTGCTGCCCTGCCTGGGCATGGAGGAGCTCATCTGTCCAGAGGGCGAGTGCCCGCCCTCCCCCTGGTGCCATGCTTGGTGCCATGCCTGCTGCCCTGCCCCAACCTGGCGCCCATGTCAAGCCCCTCTCCGCCCTCACGTGTGCCCCCCAAGCATGCGTCTGGGTCCCCAGGGTGCCAGGGAAGGGCAACTACCGTCCGCATTGCTCCAATGCCCCCTGGATGCATCCATGTGCTGACAGGGAGGAGATGCTGCAGACCTGCCCATAGGTCTGTCCCCTGCCTGAGCGCTGGGGATCTCGGGGCTGAGCCGTCCTTGCAGAAGGACCAGGCCTGGCACAGCGGGTGGCCATGCTGGGGAGGGGTGGGGGAGCCACTGGGCTCAGGGACCCCGGTCCCCCCTGCCTGAGCTCCCGCTGGCTGCTAGGACCCAGCAGCTGTCCCCGTGGGACCTACACGAGTGCAGTGACAGCTGGTGCCATCCGCAGCTGGCGGCTGCGGGCAAACAGGATGACGAGAGGGTGACGGGGCACAGGGAAGGGGGAGCGTGGCCTCGCGCGGGGACCAGCAGCCCCCATTCTGCTGTGGGAGCGACACCGGCGAGAAGGACCCCCGGCGAGGAGGGGAGCATCACCCACCTCCCCAGGAGCAGAGGTGCGCTGGGTCCCCCCCACCCACCCAGGGGTGCCCCGTGGCCAGAGCAAGGAGCAGGGATGAGGCAGGCGGGTTCTTGGGCTGTCCCTCCTTGGGGCGAGGTGGTGCGGCTGGGGCAGGGGGATAGGGTGTCAGCCTGGCATGGGTGCCCACCGGTCCCAGCAGTGCCACCCCAGGCTGGGTTGGGGACAGACTGGGTGCCAGCCCTGGGCTAGGCAGGGTGCCGTGACCTTGCCAGGCACCTCTCCCTGCTCTGGCACTTCGGGGCGGGGTTCAGGTCATCTCCAGGTTTCTCTGTGGCTCTTCCTCATTTTGGTTCTTCTCTTTCACACCCCACTCCCCTCCCTGACAGGCAAGGAGAAGACAGTGGCCATGGTTGTGGTGGGGTTTCCCTCTAAGGGATGCAGGAGAAGAGTCCTTGCTGCCCAGGCACCAGAGCTGCTGGCTTAGCCCTCGGGGGGGATGGCGAGCCGAACGGGGCTGAACACCACGGACAGCCTAGAGCCACTCTCCGTCCCCGAGCAGTCAGTCACCCTGGAGGTGGTGGGCCTCCTCTGCATGGTCCTGCTCACCCTCACTGCCCTGGTGGCCAACACTGTGGTGATGGTGGTCATTATCAAAACCCCCCTTCTCAGGAAATTCATCTTTGTCTGCCACCTCTGTGTGGTTGATCTCCTCTCTGCCATTTTCCTCATGCCCCTGGGGATCATCTCCAGCTCCTCCTGCTTCAACAGGGTGATCTATAGCATTGCTGAATGCCAGGCCTTGATATTCCTGAACATCTGCTTCATCAGTGCCTCCATCCTCACCATCTCCATCATCAGCGTGGAGCGGTACTACTACATTGTCCACCCCATGAGGTATGAGGCCAAGATGACCATCAGGCTGGCAGTGACTGGAGTGATCTTCATTTGGGTCAAGTCTGTTCTCATCACTGTCTTGGCACTGGTGGGCTGGCCTCAAGGCAACGGGGCTACCAGCGCCAGCCGCTGCACAGTCTACTGGAGCCCTGGGGCCCACAAGAAGGTTTTTGTGATCATCTTCAGCATTGTCTGCTTTGTCCTGCCCACCATCATCATCTTTGCCGTGTACTGCAGTGTCTACCGCGTGGCCCGGATGGCATCCCTGCAGCACGTGCCTGTGCCAGCACAGGCAGGTGCGTCGAGACACCGATCCAACTCCATTGCCAGCCAAGTGACCATCATCACCACCAGGACCCTGCCGCTGCCCAGGATGACACCAGAGCGCTTTTTGGGAAGCAACAAGGCCATCCTCACCTTGGTCCTCATTGTGGGACAGTTCTTGTGCTGCTGGCTGCCCTTCTTTGCTTTCCACTTGCACTCCTCTGTCACTGCTGGCGTGGTGGGCGGTGGGCATGGGGAGATGGTGGTCACCTGGATTGCCTACTCCTCCTTTGCCATCAATCCCTTCTTCTACGGGCTGCTGAACCGCCAGATCCGTGAGGAGCTGGCCCGCCTCCGGCGCAGCTGTCTCAACCAGCCGCTGGGTCAGGAACTCTGTCTTTCTGTCTCGGAAGCCTCTGTCCAGGAAAACTTCTTGCAGTTCCTCCAGAGAGCGACTTGCACACTGGAGACCCATGCCAGCTGCATCAGCCCCAGCCCCAGGAACAGGCTGGACCAAACCAAGATGGGCTTCCCTATCCCAGGTCAAGTTCCTGAAGAGAGCAGCTGAAGATCAGGGGGCCCTGTCCCACCATGCTGGGCAGGAGGGTGGGCAGGGGACCTGCTAGGGACACATCAGACCTGCTTGGACCCAGCCTCTTGGATTTGGAGGCGTCCCTGTTCAGGTTTTGCCTCTTCTCTGAGCTTATGGTGGAAGATAGTTTCTCCCGCCAGAGAAGACAGCAGATCTGGGGAAGCCTCATCTCCCTTCTGCGGGCTGGGATTGTCTCCACCAGCACAGCCCAGTTGCATGGATGGGCTCTCCTTGGGACACGGGAAGCCAAGGGGCTCCTACGTGAGGGCAGAGGAGGGGGTACCTCTGTCTCTGTCACCCTGCTGGGACTGCTCATGGCCAGTGGAGAAGAGCAGAGGTCCCTTGCATCTTACCCAGGAGCAACGGCCCAGCTAACACCACTAACACCAGTAACACCAGGGCCCCGGGCATCCCGCTGAGCCTGGACGGCAGACGTGGAGCCCTTCATCCTCACCTGTTTAACCCAAAACTAATGTCTGGATGGAGGAGCTCTTGTCACCCACGGTACCTATCAGGGGGATGGCACCTGCAGGGCTGGCTCTGGCCGCGTCTGTTTTTCCTGCTGGCATGGCAGCATGCAATGCCCACAGCCCCCCCCGGAGGGCTGCCCCACTGCGAGGGGCCAGGGGTCTGTGCCAGGCTGTTTATGGACACAGCCGCCCAGCTGAAGTCCAGCCAGTGGTGCCTCGTGCCAGCTGAACCGGGCTGCCAGCCAGGGGCGTGCTGGGGTGGATGCAGCGGCACAGGGCAGTGGTGGTAGGGGGCCGAGCAGGGTGCCCCTGGGCAGCGGCAGCCAGAGGGGACTGGGAGCCACTGTCCCCCTTTGGTGTCATTGCTTCTGCAGGGCTTGGGGGCCCTCCCATGCAGTCCCCAGTGCAAGCAAGGGGACTGGACCCTGCTGGGGTGACACTGGAGGGGTACGCCAGAGTCCCCCACAAAGGCCCCAGGGATGGTGCTGGCACAGTCAGTTGGAGGGACCCCCCTCTGCACCAGTAATAACTGGGGGGGCTGGGTGAGAACTGCCCCATGGCCTTGCAAACTGCCCCATGGCAGAGAGGGGGCCCTGGGAAGACCCCCAGAGAGACTGAGGCTGAGAACCAGCACCCCCCTGGCCGCAGGGATGCTCCTCCAGCCACCACCTCATGTCCCCAGGAGCTGGGGCTGCCCCTGGTGTGTGTGGGGTGTCTCCACCCGGGGTAGGGGATATTATTTTTTTTTCTCGTAAATTTTATCTTTTTATTAAACCATTGATAAGTTACAAAGGAGGAAAAAATATAGACTTATATATACAGCATTTCCAAGCCAGCAGGGACTGGCTCTTGGATGGGGTTGCTGGGAGGTGATTGCCCCGAGGTGGCCTGGGGAGGGCCCCCACCAGAGCCAGGGGACAGGCGACCCCTGGAGAGGCCAGGCAGCCCCTCATCTGGTGGCACCCTCCTTTTGGGTGCCAGCCGGATGGTGGGCAGTAGCAGGATGGCAGGGAGGGCAGGGCAAGGGGCAGGAGGTGGAGGTCCCACCCCAGCATGGGGCACTGAAAGAAGGGACCCTGGGGGGGCAGGGACAGTCCCCCCGACCTGTACGGTCCCTATGCAGGAAAATTGGGGAGGGGGGGCACAGCGCTGCTGGGATGGGCAGCAGGCAGCGGAGCAACCCTTTCCTCCAGTGGGCATCGCTGCTGGGAAGACCCTTCCCTTCCTTGGGGTGGGGGGCAAGGGTGGCCCTCCCCGGGCATGGGGTGCCTGGCAGGGGCTCGGGACAGGGTGGGTGGCAGGGAGGTGTCCCCAGCACCAGGTGACACCCTGGACCCCCTCTCCCACCCGCCAGCAGGGCTCAGTAGGGTGAGAACTTCTGCCGGTCGGCTTTCTTGGTGCCGTTCGCTGCCGAGATCTTGGTCGTGTAGGTGGCAGTGCCGCCATTGGGACCCGCCATGGAGGACGGGGACAGCGCCAGGAAGGACACCGGCTTCAGACCGATGAAGTTGGAGAGGGAGATGGTGTAGGGGGTGCCCAGCAGGGCCGGGGGGGCTGGGGCAACGGCAGGCAGCGCTGCACCGGAGCCCGGGGTGAGGGGCTGGGAGAAGCCCACGCCGAGGTCCACAGAGCCAGGGCCTGGTGGCACCTGGGAGGTAGATTTGGCTGTCTCTAAGCTGGGGAAGTGAGCGAGAAGGGTGGGGTGGTGAGTAACACAGTGAGAGAGCAGGTCCCTCACCCCAACCTGCCCGTTTTAGGGTGCAGGGACCACGTGCCCCATCCCTTGAGGCACAGGTCTCCACGGCACATCCTGGCCATCCCACTGGGCTAAAAAACTGGGGTTCAAACCCCGTGGGGTCCTAGGTCCCACACCCACCATCCCAGGATCTCAATGTACCACCCAGGTCATCTTTCCTGAGCATGCTGGGGGTGCTGTTCCCCACAAGCTGTGTTGGGGTGCTGGGGAGATGCCACCCCTCACTAGCAGTCAGTACGTGTCCTCCCCCAGGCTGGCACCTACCAGGCTGTGATGAGGTACTGAGCCACGGTGATGCTGACAGGGGACCCCGTGATGGTCACGTGCCGCTCGCTGGAGCCCTCGGTCTGGTTCCCAATCTTGATGTGGGCGCCCGACATCTGCCGGATCTCGCTGATCTTGCTGCCATGCCGGCCGATGATGCAGCCGATGAGCTGGAGGGGCAGGGACTGGAGTGAGCTGGGAGCAGCCGTAGGAGCCATGCCAAGCAAGGAGCTCCAGAGGCTCACCCAGCCACCTCCTATGCCTGGGAGGAGTGGGGAAACTGAGGCAGACACCAGGAGGGCAGGGTGCTGCTTTCCTTGGGCAGACCCTGCCTTTTGGTCTCACTCAAGCCCCCCCCCCGCCTGTCATCGCTGGGCTGCCACATCCAAAGGCTCTTCTTTGGTGTTGGCCAAGCCCTTTCTCCCTCCTGTGCCTCAGTTTCCCTTTTCTTCCAGCTGCTTCTGCCCCAGCAGCCCCTCCTGTTCCTGAGCTCTGGGGGCTGAGGCAGAGGCTGCAGCTGTGTGGGGTGGTGGGTGCTGGCCCCTGCAGAGCAGCTGCAGGGCAGGAGACATGGGTGGGGGCAGGCTGTGGTCTCCCTCGCCATCCCAGAGACCCACACATACGTCGTTGGGCACCAGGAACTCCTGGGAGCTGCTCTGGGAGCTGGTGTCCAGGCCTGGAGGGAGAGACAGGGATGTTAGTGGTGGGGGGGCAGGTCTCCAGCAGCTCCATGCCCCCACCCCAGCCCCGTGCTCGGATAGTCAGTGGCCCTGGGGACAAACCTGAAGGATCCCTGAGGAGGGGCAGGGAGGATGGGACGCAGGCATCAGTTATAATTTGCTGCCGGTGCTCCCCCACTGCAGGGTCAAGGGGTTCTGGTAGGTGCAGAGACCCCAGGAAATCAAGGACAGGGTCATTCTGGGGGGCAGGTAGCCATGCTGGGGAGGCAGGGACTGAAGAAGGTGCAGGGGACGGGGACTCCCTCATCAGGGCCAGGTGGCTGTGTGGGTCAGGAGGGGCACCCCACATTCCCAGCCCTGGGGTGGGCATGGGAGATGCTCACCTGGCACCATGGAGGGTGCATGGCCCAGGGAGGTGAAGGGGAGTGTGTGCCCTGACAGCTGCTGCAGCTTCGTCACCTGTCCAGGCAACGGGAGGAAGAGGAAGGAGGCATTAGGGGTGACAGCAGAGGGTCCCCTGTCCCCTCGCTGGGCCAGAGGTTGGCACACAGCGCCTGCCAGGACAGGCATCCCCAGCAGCACCCATCCCAGCAGGCACAGACCCAGTGCCCATGGGAGCAGGGGCTGGCTGCCATGAGGACAGACTCACCTCCGCAGGAGAGACCCCACTGTACTGGCCCTGCATGGAGAAGCCCTGGGTGGGAGGGAAGGAAGGGGCATCAGTGGGGGGCCAGGTGGGGACCCCTGCCTCAGGCCACCCCCCCAGGGCAGGGAGGCCACCCTGAGCCTACCAGAGTTGCCCCTCTCCAGCAGAAGCTGGGCCCCCTGGCCACCCTGTGCCCCTGGGGGAGCTGTGGCCCCTGGTTGGCAGAGAGCAGGATGGTGCCCAGGGAGAGGCCAGGATGGTAGGGGATGGTGGCCCCCTTCGGAGGCGACTGGAGAGGGAGGGAAGGAGGTGGAGGGGATGAGAGATGAGGTTGAATGTCCCCACAGCCCACTGGACCACCTTTTCTTCCCACCCCAACAAGGGGCATGGCCCCCAGCACCACCAAGGCTCTTATGAGCTTCAGCACTGGGGGACCCCGGTGCCGTGGTCCAGGTGGGCACAGGGAGCCCTGGGAAGGGGGGAGCAGGTAGTGCAAACTCCCCCTGGCTGGGCACAGGGCTCAGCGGGTACCTCCAGGATGACGGCGCAGATCTGCCTCACGCACTGGATGATGGCGTCTGGCACCCCTGAGACGGTGACGGCTCGTTCAGTAGAGTTGGGCAGCAGGTCACCGGCCACCTGCACCTGTGCCCCTGTGCTCTGGAGGAGAGCAAAGGGAGATGCTGGGGTGCCTCAGCCATCACCACTGGGGCTCAGCACTTCCCACCTCCCCTGTTCCCTCCTTGGCCCTTTGGGACCTTTGCAGGACCCGTAGGGTGATACTCCACTCCTGCATCACCTGCATCACCTCCCACAGCTCCCGCGGGACCCCCCCCGGGGGAAAAGGGCCCCCAGGGCACCCTCAGCCTCACCTCCCGAATCTCCCGGATCTTAGCTCCTGCCTTGCCGATGAGCGAGCCACACTGGCTGGCTGGGATGACGAGGCGCAGTGTCACCGGCGCTCTGCCCACTGCTGCCCCATCGCTCCCTGATCCCAGGTCCTGTGAGGCCGGGGGGGGACATGGTTGGACCCCCATGAGTCCACTGTCATGGGGCGAGCACTCCCAGCACAGGGGGCACCTAGCAGGGGTGGTGGGGCTGCCTACCTCCTCCAGCTTGAAGGCAATCATGGAGACGGCGCGGAAGACGGCATCGGTGGAGCCAGTGATGGTGGTGATGCGCTCGGGGCAGGACCCCTCCGAGATGGTGATGCGCGCACTGCTCTGGGGACAGTGACACACCCCATCAGGGACATTGCGGGCCCTGAGCTCAATGTCTCCCCCAAGGAAGGGCTCACCAGAGGTGGCCTTGTTGCTAGTGGACCTGAGCTTTCCCCCTCCCACCTGCCCCAGGCAGCCTTCCCCGGCGTGCAACCGTGTCTCCCCTGGGTCCCCCTGGGAATGGGGGTGGCCAGGGCTTGGCACATGGGAGCCACCAGGTGCAGGCAGGACAGGCAGCAGGACCCGGCAGCCCCCCAGCACGCCCTTACCTGCTCTCGTATCCTCTTAACAGTCTCTCCTTTCTGTGGGGAGAGGAACAGGGTGGGTGGTCACGTTCAGGGAAGCCTGGGGCGGGCAGTGCCCCGGACCCCAAATCTTACCTTGCCAATGATGCTGCCGATCTCCTGCAAAGGCAGAGACAAGGGTGGCCCTGTTAGCAGGCAGCTCCCTGCCTGCCACACCCCTCCTCTGCCCACAGCCTGGCACAAGGGCAACAGGCAGGCCCTGCCCAGTGGAAACTGGGTGGCTTGCTGGTGACTTGGGAAATGCTCCCTGGCTTAGCATGGGGGAAGAAATCCTTCTGGGAATCCTGTTCCCAGGGGCTGTTTCTCCAGCATGGCCCCCCACCCCAGGCATTGCTGACCCCCCTGAGCAGCACCAAGCCCCCCCCCCCCCGTTACCTTGCCATGCAGAGCATGCGGAGGGTCAGGGTGATGCTGAGCTCTGTCTCCTCGGGGCTGCCACCCAGGCCGCTGGCTCCATCTGGCGATGCCATGGCGGGAGGGCAAGCTGAGCCTGTGGGACACAGCTGTCTCCAGAAAGGGAGGAGGCCCCAACTAACGCCCCTCCACAAATCTGCAGCCCGCAAAGCACCATGGCTGGGAAGAGGGGAAACTGAGGCAGGGGCAGCACTATGCCCTCCTCCGGTGGGAGAGGCTTGCACAGCCCCATGGTACCCAGGGCCCCACCAGCATCCCGCACCCCCTCCAGGAGCTCCCCAAAGGAACCTGTCGCCACGTGTCTGCCAGAGCCTGCAGGCAGTTCCCTTCAGCCTGGCCTGCGCACGGCCCTTGGCTGGAGCCAGCACCGCACCTGCACAAAGCCAGGAGCTGGATGGATATCAGGGGGAAGTGGGAAAGTGTGGGAGTGTGGCTATGGGTGGGGTTCAGTCTGCAGGCGCTTGCTGCGGTGGTGGCACGTGGGGTGGGGGGGCAGAGGTGGCCTGAGGGGTTCCACAGGCTGCGTGAGCCTTCCTCTTCCTCCTCCTCCTCCTCCCTTCCCCTGCCCATGCGCACAGCCCCAGAGGAAACTGAGGCAACCTCCCTGATGGAGACTGCCAGCCCGATGCGAACCAGGGCGTGATGCCCAGCGCATGATGCCGCTGCACCCTGTCCCCCCTGGGCACCCCAGGGCCCCCCCAAGACCCTGTGCCTGGGGGCCGGGGGCGGCTGGGACCCCGCAGTGCCAGCACAGGGCCAGGAGGAGGACAATTGCCGTGTGTCCAGGCAGGGGTGGGTGGCTGCCGCACCGCTGGCTCCCGGCAAGCTGGGCGATGCCAAGCGGCTTTGAAACAAAGCACCCGTGTTGGGGCTGGGGCTTGCGTCTGCGGGCATGGCGCGGGGGGGGGGGGGGCAGTTATTTTAGGTGCTGGCAGGACTCACCATCGCTACGGCACATCTCCTGCATCAGGGTAGTGGGGTGGGGAGGAAAGGCCGGTCGCCCCTGTACCCCCTAAGTGCTACAGCTTGCACCCCCAGGGTGGTGTGGACTCTCTGTCTTCCCCCGCCCCATTACCAGGGGCTGGAGATGGGGGAAAGGCTGGGGAAGAGGGAATATTCTCCTTCCCGATAGAGGGGAACCTGAAATGGGGGGATGGGGGGATACCCCCCTGTAACCCCCCCTCCTCGCAGTGTCCGCAGCCGTGCATGGTGCGGGCAGGGGCGGGCAGCCTGCCCGGGTCCCCTGTACCCCAGGGATGAACGGCAGCAGGGACCTGCCGGGGACAAAAGCCCGCTGGGGAGAGAAGAACGGGCCGGCGGCGAGGCAGGGGGGAGGCGGCAGGGCCGGGGTGTCTCCCCGCTCCCCCGGGAACCGGGGGGGGGCCCCAACCCCGGGGGGGGGCCTGCTGCCCGGGGCACCTTCGGGTGGCAAAGGGAGGTGACGGGGGGGGGGGGGGGGGGGGGGGGGGGGGATGGACAGGGACGGACGGGACAGGAGGAAGCACCCCTCCCCGCCCGGGGGGAACCTCTCTCCCCTCGCCCTCCCGGCTGCCCCAAGCCCCCCGGCTCCGCGGGAGGGGGCCGGGCCGGTACCTTTCCGTGCGCCTCGTCCCTCCGTCGCCGGCCACCCCGCTCAGTGCCACATTGTCCCCGGCGGCGCCCAGTGACACCCGGGGCAGGAACAATGAGCCGCTTGACAGGCCAGGGCCAGGCTGGCAGCCCCGGCCCCCACCCCGGTCCACGCCGGGGCCCCCCTCGCTCTTCCCCTCTCCCACATCCCTCCCTCCGGGATCCTATTACAGCGGATAAGAGACACGAAAGGAACAATGCACCCTGGGTAAGGCCATCTGCCACCGCTGGGGACATTCCTGGCCCCCCTGCCCCCCCCTTGGCTCACACATCGCCCCTCTTTGTAATTGCGGGTTGGGTTGGTTGTGGCTTTTTTTTTTTTTTTTTTTTCCTGGAAGCCGGTCAGCTGGCAGGGCTGGAGGGCTCAAGGACACCGGAGCGGGCAGGGACGGGGAGGCTGGCCCCCGGGCCCGCCGGCACCCAGGGGTGCAGCTAGGGGGGAGCGAGGGGCACCCCTCTACGGGGTGGCTGGGGCTGCAACAGGGGGGGCTAAACTGGGTAGGGAGCAAGGGATGCTCCGGACGGCGCTCCTGCTTTACCACCAGGGCTCTTGTACCCCTGGCACTGCCTGTGCCCCCCATGTCCTGTGCCCACAGACAAGTGCCCCCCCTCCCCCGCTACCTCCCCCACTAAATCCTCCTGGGCCCTGGCGTAAGCAGCTAAAGCCTGGGCAGGCTTGGGGAAGGGGGGGCACTGGGGGGGCACCCCGCTGCTGGCTCCATCTGTGTCCCCGAGTGCCCAGTGCAGCACCACTGAGGCAGGGGGGAAGGCAGGTGGCAGGCAGGGAGCTTGTCCCCTTGTCTGTCCAGCCAGATGTCTGTCAGGCCTCCCCACCCGCCCCCTGATCTGTTTGTGGCAGTCGCTTGTTCGGTAAATCCCCCCCCTTGGCCTCCCCAGGGCACTGGGCTGCTGCCACCACAGGCAGGAGCCCGCTTGGGCTGGCAGTTCCCTTTTAAACCCCTGTGGATTACCCTGGGCTTGGGTGCCTGCCAGGAGGGGTGGGAGGAAGAAGAGGAGGATGAAGAAGAGGCTGGCAGACCAGGGACACAGGTGCCACAGGACCTACCTGTACCCAAACACAACCCTGGGGCTCCCCAGGCACCCTTCTGGCAGGGGTCCTGCCAGAGATGATGGGCAGGCTCGAGGCCTCACAGCCAGCACTCACTCACCCACAGGGCAACGCTCCCCAAATGTCCCACCCCTTGATGGCTGCACCTCCCCTACTGTCACCCCCAAAACGTGCATGGGATGGCGGCCACGGAGGAGGTGGGTATCAGGGAAGGAGGCGGGAAGGGTGGAAAGAAGCAGGAGGAAGGTGTCAGGAAAGTGGTGGCGGAGCTTGGGGTTTTATTTGGTCCCAAGGGAGGCTGGGTGGGGATGCCAGGCAAGCAGCTGGGTTGGTGCAAGGGTGTCTGTGCAGGTGGAGGTGGGTGGGCTGGCCATGTTCCCCAGCACTGTGGGCCCCTCCATGCAGCCCATTCTGCTCACTCCAGCTGCTGCAGGAAGGCCAGGAGCCCACGGTGCCACTCGTTGGGCTTGTCCAGGTAGCAGGCGTGTCCGGCATCCTGCAGTACCAGCACCCGGTGCTCGGGGAGGTGCTGCAGGTTGTTCAGGCTGGCCTGCCCCAGCTCTGCGTCCTGATCCCCGTACACGATCAGCGTGGGTGTCTGCAGAGGGGGAATGCACCCTAAGCCTGCCAATGGCACTCAGTCACCCACCACTCCTGGCTGGGGACACCCTGGGACCAGGATACAGAGGGGAGACACTTGCCGTTCTCCCCTGCCACCCACGAGGGGAAACTGAGGCTCAGGCTCCTGGGTCTCCTAATGTCCCATCTTTTCCCTCCTGCTACCCCATGGTCCTGCTCCCTCACCATCATGTTCCCCTTCTCCAGCAGCAATGTGGTTTCTGTCCTGTTTGGTCTTTCCCCTACCCAGCCCCGCCACCAGGGTCCCCTCCCAGTTCCCCAACCTCCCTCAATCTCCCTCCAGGCCCTACTTTGATCTGGGCATACTGCTCCGCTGTGAACTTCTCGGTGCAGATGGGTGCCACAGGCACGTATGCTTTGAGCAGGTAGTTGTGCTGGAAGAGGAAGGGCAGGGAGTACATGCCGCTGAGCGATGGGCTGATCACCACGGCTGGACCCAGGCACAGAGCCTCCGAAACTGCTTTCAGGAAACCCCCCGGCACTGGCTGGCCCACAGGCACTGGGGCCACAGCATCCTTTGAGCGCCCCAGCCCTGAGCCATGGGAGAGAGAAGTTGCCCTGTCATACTCTCCACTGCCTCGCGACAGGGAGAAGCTGGCACAGCAGGACGCTGGGGTTACCATCCTGGCAACACAAACACAAATGGCCGTATCAGCTCCCCCCCAGCCTCCACCTTGTTTCAGGACCGTGCTCTCCATCGTGCCTTACCCGGCAGGTCGATAGCCACAGCTCGGTAGCCATTTTCAGCCAGCGTGGCAAGTGTCCGCAGCTGAAGCCAGGTGTCAGAGGAGAAGCGAATGCCATGCAGCAGCAGCACTGTCAGCTTTGGCACCTGCTGGGCCGGCTCAGCTTGGCGGTAGAAGAGGGTTTGGCCTTCCACTGCAATGGTGCTCTCAGTGAGCTGTGGGGCGGCCATGCCTGGGGGGGTGGGAGAGCTGTTAGCGGGGGTTGAGGGGTGGAAACAGGCCCGGTGCATGGGGTGGCCCCGTGCGGCCTAGCAGAAAGGTCGGCCCTGGTGGGATGCCCGTGCCCTGGTGTCGAGGCCTGGTGGTGGCAGGAAGGCAGGCAGGCTGTGGCACTGGCACTGGGAAGGCGGGGGTTACACTGACATCATCCTCTTTTTGGGGGACACCGGCAGGGGGCCGGCCCCGAGGTGGGAGCGCGGGGCTGCCTTGCTCGTCCCAGGCGGGCTCACGGGCCCGCCCCTACCTCAGTTTCCCCGCCCGGCGCTGAGCCGGCGGCCCTTACCTGCTCTTCCGCCCCCAGTGCCGGCCGCCACTCGCCTCCCGCTCCCCGCCGCGCCCCGGGTCCAAAGGCCGGCGGGGCGGGGGGTGCGGGGGGCAGCGGTGGCACCGCCTCACGGAGCACAGGGCACGGGGTGGCCCTGGGAACGGCCGCCGCCCCGCCGAGTCGAGCCGAGTGCAGCAGAGCGGAGCCGAGCATAGCCGAGCTCCGGCCGAGCTTCCGAGCCCCAGCCGATCTTGCCGAGCCCCAGCCGAGTCTTGCCGAGCCCCAGCCGAGTCTTGCCGAGCCCCAGCCGAGTCTTGCCGAGCCTCAGCCGAGTCTTGCCGAGCCCCAGCCGAGAGCCCTACCCGAGCTCTACCAGGCTCTAGACGAGCCATCCGAGCTCTGCCGAGCGCCGCCGAGCCCTTGACGAACCGAGCCGAGCCCTTGACGAACCGAGCCGAGCCCTGGACGAACCGAGCCGAGCCCTGGACGAACCGAGCCGAGCCCCGCCGACCCCTAGCCGAGCTCTGCGGAGCCCCGCCAAGCCTTAGGAGAGCCCCGCCAAGCCCTGCCAATCCGGGGGCTCCTCTCCCGGCACCGGCCGTTCTCTCCCGAGACTTTGGCCCTGTCCTGGTGGGGGGTCGATGCCGCGGGCAGGCCCCCGGCTGACAGCCCTCGGGGCCTGCAGGCTGCGGCCTGCCCGGCCGGGCCCCCGGCCGGCCGGGGGCCGAGGCCCCCGGGGCCCCGGGGGGTTTGGGGCTTCCAGCCCCTTGCTGCCATTTTCCTTCTCCAGGGGGAGCGGAGATGCTGCCCGCCCGCAGCCGCCTGGGGCTCCTGCTCCTCGGGGCGCTCCTCACACTCGTCCTCTACCTCCTGCTCCCAGCCGCACGGCACGAGCAGCACTTGGTGGGCGGGCGGACTGACAAGGGGAAGCAGGGCCGGCAGGCAGCCGACGCCACCGCAGGAATGGGGATGGCTGCGGGAGAGCCCCTGGTCTTCTACAGGGAGGTTTCCGCAGGGCCCCAAGCCAGCAGCACCGCCAGCCCCAGGAGGTGGGTCAGCCCGCCAGCTGTGGCGGAGGAAGGTGGGGGGTGACAGGCCCTGGGGATCGGTCTCCACCAGCCCTCATGGCTGCTGGGTGCCTGTGAGTATGGCATCTTTCCTGACCCCCTTTCCCGCCTGTCTTCCCCACCGCAGGCCCGATGTACTGTTCCTGCATGGCCAGGCGTTCACCTCCAGGACGTGGGAGGCCTTGGGCACGCTGGCGCTGCTCGCTGGAGAAGGCTACCGTGCGGTTGCAATAGATCTGCCCGGTAGGACCATGGCACTGCGCTTACGTTGATCCCTCTGGGCAGCTCCAGTCCCTCACCTCAGCCACTGCTGGGCTCTTCAGGCAGCTAGTGGTGGTCCCTGGGGCAGTGTGCCTGGGATTTGGCTTTGCCCCGGGGCATTGACCTCCATGGCCACCCAAACCCTTTGGCTGGGGTTGGCTTGGTCTGGCTGGTGTGTGGCTGTGGCTGTACAACCGCTGGGGCTCAACTGGGTACCCATTTTTTGCCAAGTGAGCTCAGCCTCAGGGGGGAGAGACGTTTGCAGGCTGCACAGCCCCCCTGCCCTGTGCCCACCTCATGCCCTCTGCCCCATGCCAGGCTATGGGAATTCGCCCCCGGCAGAGATGGTGGCCACGGCAGAGGGCCGGGTGGCTTTCCTGGACCACGTCCTCCAGGAGTTGGGCATGCGGAGGCCTGTTCTCGTCAGCCCCTCCATGAGCGGCCGCTTTGCCGTGCCCTTCCTCCTGGCGCGGGGGGAGCGGCTGGCTGGCTTCGTGCCTGTTGCACCCGTGGGCACCAAGGACTATGCTGCTGAGCAGTACCGGCGGGTCCAGGTGAGGGGGGTTATGGGGCTCTTTGGTGGGGTCCCTGGGTGCTGGCAAGCCTCATGGGCCAACTGGCTGGAGGGTGGCATGGAGGGTGGCCCTGTTTTGGGGTGAGTGAGTGGGACCTGTGCCCCTGCTGGCTCATGGGGGGGCTCTGCAGCCCCCCCTGGTGCTGGATGGAGGTGAGCATGGCCCAGGGGAAGCATGGTGGCCATTTCCCACTCTGACAACCCCTCTGTTTTTCTTTTCTTACCAAGACGCCCACCCTGATCCTGTACGGTGATGGTGACACAAGCCTGGGTCCCCAGGCCCTGCAGAGCCTCCAGCACCTCCCCAGGCACCACGTGGCCGTGGTGCCCGACGCCGGCCATGCCTGCTACCGGGACAGGCCGGAGAACTTCCACCGGGCCCTGCTGGGCTTCCTGCGCCAGCTGGAGTGAGCGTTGCCTCATTCCCCACCGGGGAGGACGGGGGCCCGGGGCGTCCCTAGGGACTGGGAGGCACAGGGGGGCCCTTCTGCTCCGGGGTGTCCCCAGGGCGGCGGGGGGCACGGCTGGGGGTGTCCCTTGCTGGCGGGACAGGGTGTCGGCTGTCACGATGCCAATAAACCGATGCTGCTCTGGTTTCTGCCTCTCTCCCCAAGCGCCGCATGGCTCCCCGGGCTGCAGCCCCACCGCCCGCCGCAGCGCGGGGCGCGGGGGCCCGGCCCGCCTCCGGCCCGCCTCCGGCCCGCCTCCGGCCCGCCCCGTGACCCCTGCCCCCTGCGGGGCGGGCCCGGCCGGGCCGGGGCGGAGCGGAGCCGAGCGGGACCGGGCTGAAGCGGGCAGGCGCCGGCGGCAGCAGCGCGGAGGTAGGGCCGGGCCGGGGTCTGGGGAGCGGGATCGCGCCGGCAGCCCGCGGGGGGCAGCCTCGGTGCCTTCGTCCCCCCCAAGCGTGCGACCCTCTCCGCGGTACCCTGCACCCCCCCTTCCCGTGCTACCCCCGCACCCCAATAATGCGGCTGCTGCACTGCAATCCATGCAGCCCCCTGCACCCCCCTGCACCCCTAGCTACAGTACCCCCCCCGCACCTTTCTCATAGGCACCCCTTTCTCTGCACCCCCTACTCCCATATCTCCCCCAGTGCTCCCCTTCCCCCTCCTGCCCCCCCCCCTAAGCATCCCGCATTGTCCTGCTTCCCCTGGCTGTCCCCCTTTCCTTACCTGCACCCCTTTACACCCCCCTCACCCCCCCCTGCCCCCCTTTCCTCCCTACTAGCCCCCTACACCCCAGCTAGCCCTAACCCACGGCTTGCCCCACGCCTGGGCATCACAGCTTGCCCTGGCACCGCATCTGGGGCAGGAACATGTGCTTTTGGGGGGCGATGAAAGGATGGTGTGGGGGGTAGGCCCCATCCTGCCCCCGTAGAGAGGTGGGGGGGACTTCTCCCCTGGTGGCAGCATCCCAGGACTCACATGGGGGGGGGGAGGACCTTTGCTCTGTACCACTTTGGTTTCTGTGACGACCGAGCTTGCCAGCGGACTTTGGAGGGGCCAGTGGGTGATTAACCATCTCCCTGCTCCTTCCCCCAGGGCTTTGCAGCCCAGGTCCCTGACATGGCACCTGGGAAGCCCGGGAAGGGCACGGGGGCCTCAGAGGACCCCTCGGTTACGCTTTTCCGGGAGTACCTGAGAATCGACACCGTCTACCCCAAACCTGACTATGGTGAGGATGGGGGGGCGGGATGGGGAGCTGTGTGGCGATCTGGCAGTGTGGCTCCTTCTCCTCTACCTTGCAGCTCTGTTCTTTGGACCCAGGTGCCAAAGTCCTCGGCCAGGGCTGCTTTGATCATGGTGTTAAGGAGCGGACACCTTTGTGCCTTATCTCTGCGGGCACCTTTGGCTGGGGCAGAGACGTCTCGACTGCACCCAGAGTTGCCATTTGCTTCCTCCAACCCTGTACCCCAGCGCTCCCTCTTTCCATGCTGCCCTGGCTCTGGGATGGATGCTTGTGATAACCCTGTTTTAGACCTCCTGTTAATGTTTCCATCCTCCCACTAAACTACATTGAGATTTTTTGATTGGTGAGGAGCTCCCAAAACTCCTGTGGAGGACTGTCCCACCTGAACTCGCTCCCTTCAGTTTTTATTTTTTCATGTTCCCCTAGTCCTCACCCCAAAGGGACAGTGACAAACTGCTCCTGTCCCTACTCCCAGCCACCTCTCGTGCTCAGGACCTCCATCACCTGCACTCTCTGGTCACCTCTTTCCTTGGCCTGGGAACCCTGGAGAACCTTGGGACCCCTGGGGGGTTGCAGTGAGAGGGGAGGGACATCCCAGCGTAACTCTGGGCGTTCCTGCTCCTCCCCAGATGCAGCTATCCAGTTTCTGGAGCGTGTCGGCACCGACCTGGGCTTGGCCTGCCAGAAAGTGGAGGTGAGGGAGGCGAGGAGCAGCCCCCATTCTGTCTGTCCATCCATCCATCCGTCCATGCCAGGGTCCTTAGTGACCAGGCTGTTCCCCTGCCTGCTGCCCCAGAGCTGGGCAGGAGTGAATCCCCTCTGCCTGTAATCCTCTGCTGACCTGAGCCCTTCCTTAAGCCTGTATTTGGACTGGTCCCCGCTGACCTTTGCAGCCGCCTGTGCTATGATTAGCTGGGGGCCTGGCAGGGTCACATTGCCTGGGGACGTCCCTCCTGCTGGGCACTGGATCTCCTAAGGGACTCCTGGGCACCAGGGGAAGACACTGGGTTCATCTCCCCTCCTCTGCCTGAATTGCAGCCAGGTCTCGCACCCATGCCGGGCTCCCGTCTAGCTGCGAGGAGGTGCGGGCATGCCTGCTCCTGCTGCCTGCCCTCTCTCAGCAGAGAAAGGGCTGACCTGCTGGGCAGCATCAAGAAACTTTTCCCGGGCTGGTGCTTTTTGGCTCCAGCCAGCCGATCCCAGCCCCTCTGTCCCCAGCCTGGACCCCAGTGACATCCTGCCCTCGCCCCACAGGTGTGCCAGGGCCACGTGGTGCTGATCCTGACCTGGCAGGGCACGAACCCCCGCCTGCGCTCCATCCTCCTCAACTCCCACACCGACGTCGTGCCCGTCTTCGAGGTGCCGGGACAGGGCGAGGGGTGGGATGGGCACATCGGGGAGAACTGGGGGTGGCAGGTGAATGGGAGCTGGTGCTGCCTTGCCTCTCTGCTGTCACGGCCGCTGTTCCCTGCAGGCACACTGGACCTACCCACCGTTCGAGGCTGTTAAGGACTCGCAAGGCAACATCTATGCCCGGGGTGCCCAGGACATGAAATGCATCTCCATCCAGTGAGTGGAGGGCTCTGCACCCACCGAGGGGAGCAGACACGGCATGAGAGTGCCTCTGAGTGATGCAGGGTGGGATGCCACCATCCCCAGGGTCCCTGGGGCTGTGGGTGCCACTGCTTAACCCCCACCCCGGGGTGGCCCAGAGCACGCCAGCCCCTCTCCTCATTGATGCCCAGGCACTGTCTTCTCCCCGCAGGTACCTCGAGGCCATCCGGAGGCTGAAGGGAGAGGGAAAGTGTTTTGCCCGCACCATCCACCTCACCTTTGTGCCTGGTGAGTCCCCAGGGTGTCCTCTCTCGGGAGGACAGGAGGGGCTGGCAGCTGGGTGATGCTCTGGAGTTCCCCGTGGTGTGGCACCCAGGCACACCCCTGGCAGCCTCTCTAAATTTTGAGCTCCCCTAGATCAGGGCTGGAGGGGTTTCCAGGGTGGGGGACATTGGGTGTGCTGGTGGCCACCCAGGCTGGCGTGGAAGGAGGACTGGGGGGCGGTGGGCCGGGGGATGCCCCGGTTCCTTCCTCCATTCCAGGCTCTCCCCCGCAGACGAGGAGATGGGTGGACACAAAGGCATGGAGATGTTTGTGCAGCGGCCTGAGTTCAGAGCGCTCAATGTGGGCTTCGCCCTGGACGAGGGTGAGTGGTGGCAGGGCTGGCACGGCAATGTGTCTTCTCTCGGGACGCACCCCTCTGCCTGTTGGCATAACCACCCGGGCGCAGGCACCTGGCACGGCTTCTGCGGACCCCCTTGGGGACTCCTCGCCCCGGCCAGTGACCCACACGGTGCCAACCTGGAGGGGAAATGCTGCCAGGGCAGAACAGAGCGGGGCAAATCATGGCCCCCTCATGCCCCTCTGACCCCCTGTCTGTGCCCACTGCAGGCCTGGACTGACACCTAGTGTCTTCTATGGCGAGAAGAGCCCGTGGTGTGAGTAACTGTGTGCCCACCACCCTGTCCCTGGCTCTGCTGGGTGCTGGGGCACCAGTGCTGCCCTGGACTTTCTGCTCAATGCCTCCCTCTCCCCCTGCTGCCACAGGGATAAAGGTGAAGTGTGTGGGCAGCCCTGGGCACGGATCCCGCTTCATCAGCAACACAGCAGCCGAGAAGATGGTAAGAGAGGGGGTACACCCCACACGCCCCCCCCACCTGCCCTGGGGCTGCCAGGTGCCTGCCCACAGGGCTGTTCCTCACCCCCCTGCCCTTCCCTCCCCAGCACAAAGTCATCAACTCCTTCCTGGCCTTCAGGGAGAGCGAGAAGCAGAGGTAGGAGATGGGCAGCGGGATGGCGGTGGCTTCAGTTCAGTCTGTGGAGGGGGTCCTTGGGATCCCAAGCCAGGCTCTGATCTGGCGCCACCGCCCCATGCCTCAGTTTCCCCGTTTGGGGGTGATGGCAGGGTGGGGGAGTGCTTCCCCTCCTTCCTGGGTGGCGGAGGGTGACTCTCTCTTGCATTCCCCGAGGCTCAAGTCCGACTCAAGCCTGACCCTAGGGGACGTCACCTCTCTCAACCTGACCATGCTGGAGGGGGGCGTCTCCTTCAACGTGGTGCCCTCCGAGATGACAGCAGGCTTCGACGTCCGCATCCCACCCACCGTGGACCTGAAGGTGGACATCATGCTGCCCCCACCCAGGAGGGGAGTGGGTTGGGGGGTACCCCACTCACACCCCTCCTCTGGTCTCTGCCTCAGGCCTTCGAGGAGCAGGTGGCCGCATGGTGCAAGGGTGCTGGGGATGGCGTCACCTATGAGTTTCTCCAGGTGAGGGGTCTTGGCCACCCAGGTGCATCATGCCTGTCTTTCCCCTGCCCCGTGCCAACCCCCCTGCCCTCTCCCTCCCTCAGAAGTACATGGACCAACACGTCACCTCCACCGAGGAGTCAGACCCATGGTGGAAGGCCTTCAGCGGGGTCTGCAGGGACATGTGAGTAGTGTCCCCAGGAAGGGCAGGACCCTGGTGGGGACAGACATCCTCTGGGGGGATCTGTGGGGGTTCCTGGGGCTCTCTGTGGTCACGGCCAGGGTTGGGAGGAGATGCTCTATGCCATGCCAGGGCATCTCCCTGTGGCCCCCCAAAAGGGTTGGGACTGAGTGTTCTGCAGGGCTCAGGGACCTTCCTGATGTGGTCTCTGCCCGCAGGGTGGCAGGGGGACAGGGGACCTGGCTGCCCCTGTGCCCATGCTGACGTGGGGTCTTGTTTGTCAGGAAGCTGCAGCTCAAGCTCGAGATCTTCCCAGCTGCCACTGACAGCCGCTACATCCGAGCGGTGAGTGCGATGCCAGCCCACCTGTGGGTCCTCCACCTGGGGTGAGACCTGCAGCCTCAAGCAGGAGCCATGCTTGGCCAGAGGGGGGCATGTGGTGCCCGTCCCAGCCCCGGCCTCACCCCGTACCCCCCCCATCCCCAGACAGGACACCCTGCTATCGGCTTCTCACCCATGAACCGCACCCCAGTGCTTCTCCACGACCACAACGAGTTCCTCAACGAGCAAGTCTTCCTGCGGGGCATCGACATCTACGCCCACCTCCTGCCCGCCCTGGCATCGGTGCCCCCGCTGCCCGCCGAGGGCTGAGCGCCCTGGTGAGGAGTAGGATGGGGGGCTGCCGGGCAGTGAGATGCAAGGCTTTTAAAAGGGGGCAGGGAGTGGGCACTGTAAATGCCTGCCAGTGTGCTGGGGACCCAGCTGGCATCATGCCATGCTGTGCTCAGAGCTGGCCCGATGGTGACGCCTGTGCCGAGTGCCCTGGCTGTGCCCTCAAAATCTGGGTCCCAGCCACCCCCCTGGGGGTTGTGTCCCCCTTGCCCGGGTGCCGCCTGCCTTTCCCGGTGTTGGCAATGCCTCCCGCTGTCCCCCTGCCACCTCCGGCTGTGCTGACTGTGGGGTAAGGGGCTGGCCAGTGCCCTGCTCTGTCTGCCCACACCTCGTCCTGCCTCCCCACCTGCTTGCTGGGGGAGCTGGGGCCAGTGCCCCCCATCCTCCCTGCGCAAGTCAATAAATCTTGGTAAGCACAGCCAGGACTGGGGGGCTCTGTCTGTCTGTCTGTCCGTGGCACTGCCCGTGAAGTCTTGGGGAGCCCAGGCACCAGGGATTTCCTTGTCGTGGTGGGGTCTGCTGGAGCACTTCCTGCTCCCCTGGGTTCATTGGGCTGGGGGATGGTGCTGTGGGCAGGATCCTACTCGGGCAGGCTGTAGGGCTGCTCCTCAGGAGCCTCCACCCCAGATCAGCCTCGGGGTGCCAGGGGAAGCAGGAGCAGCCAGCGGTGCTGGGATTCATCCTCCCATCAGCTCCTGCCACAGTGCCGCTCCCCCAAACCCTGGGGTCAGAGCAGGCAGTGTGCAGGTCTGGGCAGGCAGCCTCCGCTTTATCTGCCAGAGCTGCCTGCAGGCTGGGGCTGCGTCTCCTCCATGCTCTTACCCCGCTCCGCGTCCAGCACCCAGGGGTGCTTGATCTGTCCCAGAGCCACACTGTGCCGCCTGCCCCTGCGGTCTTCCCTTGGGAAACCAGTGCTGCGGGCCAGCCACAGGCTCTCTGAGCCAAACTGAGGTGGTTTTGTCCCAAATTGAGGGGGTCGTGTAGCTGCTCTGTTACGAGTAGTTGGGGGTTGGGGTGAGCTGGACCCCCCGATCCTGCTGCCTTCCTTTCCGTTGAGGCCAGTGGCGATGGAGTGCTGCAAGAGAAGCCACCAGCATCTCTGCAGGTAGGCAGCTGTGCATCCCCACTGCCCTGTCCCCTGCCCTGGGGGTGCACCACAGTTGGGCACAGAACCACGTGCCCCCCTCCACACCCCCCCCCCCCTCCTGCTCAGCCCCCTTCCCTGCTTGGCCTGGTGTCCCCAGCTTACCTGGCTGCTGAGATGAGACCCAAGAGCCGGGTGCTTGGAGTTCACCCCACGCTGAGCATCCTTCCTGAAGGACAGGACTGCATGCCCTCTCCCACCCCTCCAGGAGGGCAAGGCTGGGGGACCCCAACTTCCCCTCCCTTGCTCCCCATACCCAGGACAAGCCAGGGGGGCTGGCTGGGATCGGGGGCTGTGGGAGGGCTGGGGTCACTTTTTTGAGCGGGGTTGGTTGCAGCAAAGCCTAAACCGCTGGTGACAGGTGACGATTTGGGGGTGTGCGGAGCTCTCGCCCCCCGCCAGGGGAATGGGGGCCCCCCGCCTCGCACGACGTCCCCCGCTCATCCCCGCCGGCCCGGGGGATGGAGGGGGGGTGGGGGGTGCGGCGGGGCCGGGCCGGGGCGGGCCGGGGCGGGCCGGGGGCGGTCGGATGGCGGCCCCATAAGAGCTGGGTGCCACCGGCAGCCCCAGGAGCGGCGGCGGGATGCGGGCGATTGCGCCGGTGTGGGCGTGCGGCTGGGGGTGCGCTGCTGGCGGCGGGGCGCAGCCCGCCCCGGCTCCGCCTGCCCTCCGCGGTGGGGGGGGCGGGGCCCGCGCGGGGCCGGGGGGGGCTGCCCACGCGAGGGGTCCCCGGTGTGCGTGTCCCGCGGGGGTTGGGGGGGCTTGGGGAGCCTCCGCTGCGGGCGCTGCGCCCGAAGTGGGCGTTTATAGGTTTTTTTTGGTTTTGATTTTTTTTTTGGCGGGGGGGGGAGGCACCTTGCGCTGGAGGCTCAGTTTGGGCTGGGGTGTCGGTGGGCGGCTGCTCGGCACGCTCCCGTGCCCCACGCGGGACGTGGGGGGCTCCCGAGGAGAGGAGCCGAGGGAGGGCGGGGGAGGATGCGCCGCCGGCTTCCGCGCCAGCCCCGCCGCTTGGAGCGGGGGAAACTGAGGCACGGGCGCTGGAGTGGCATCGCCGTGCTCTGCCTGTGCGGGCTGGGTGGGTGCTGCGGTGCGTGGGTACTCCCCTGGCGTGGGCATCCCCGCGGGTGCTCCGCGTCCCCCCCGCGCCGGGCGGGGGGAGCCAAGCGGCCCCCCAGGTGCTGCCCAGTCCGGGCGCCGCTGGGGAGCGGGGATGCCCGAGGGGCCCCGGGGGTGCTGCGCTGGGACTGCTCGGTTTTCACAAAAACTCCCCTTGTGATCTTGCCCTGGCTCGCTGCACCCCAGCTCTGCCAGCTTAATCCATGGGCTGCTTCCAGCTAAACCTTCCAGGGGAGTCTGGAGCACCCCAACCTCCTCCTTCTTGCCTAAAAGCAATGAACCTGCTCTAAAAAGAAATAAAATAAATTGCATAATGCATATCTTCCGCCTTCCCAAAGAGGGGAAAGGCCTGGGGCAGCCCAGCTCTCCAAGAACCCTGGGAGCTGCGGAGCATATCCCCATGCCCGGGGGATGCGGCCGGCTGCCCTTGCGCTGCCCAGGCTGGGGGTCCCCTGGCCCTGGAGCACGGGCTGGCTGCATCCCTCACTCTGTCCTGGGGCAGAACTGGTGGCCCCAGGGGCTCTCTCCCTCGAAAGGGGGAAACTGAGGCACGCAGTGGCCCTGCTTACCCTGGGAGGCAGCAGGCGCCTGGGATGGCTCCTGGCTCTGCCCCGTGGTGGGATCGGTGTCCTCAGGTTGAGCTTGGAGGCAGGGCTAGGAGGTTGGGGTCCTGGCAGAGCTTGGTTGTGGGGCTCAGGTCTGGCTTGGCATCCAATCCACTCCAGCCCAAAGTCCAGCCATGCTGTGCTGTTCCCCAGGTGCGAGGGGCTTCCTGGGGCTGGGCGGGCTCCTTGGCCTCCCATAGGGAGTGAGCAACCTTTTGAAGCTTTTTTTTCTTCTTAAGCTGATTATTCTGTTCCTCTTCCAAATTGGAAACAGAAACTGAAATTTCCCATGAAACAAATTCTGCCACCGCCTTCTCCCTGGGGGGGGGGGGGGGCGGAAATAATGAAAATTTCAATTAAAACCATTAGAAGCCTCTGAAAGGAACGCTGGGGTGAACTGAAGCTGCTTGTGCTTAGCTCACCGGTTTGGGCTGTGCGTGGCTGGTGGCTCTGGCTGTGGGGTGACGTTTGGGGGGGCCATAGGGGAAGGCGTTGTGCTGTGGGTGCAGGGGTGGCCCCGTCCCCAGCTCTCCCTCAAGCTGCTCTTTTCCTTCCGTTTTGACTTCCAGCAGTGGCTTGTGTAAGGGGGGAAAGAGCATTTTGCTGCTGCATGCACCAGGAGCATCACAGCACAGCCCAGTGCCCTCTGAGCTCTCTGCTATCTCCCCAAGGGACCCCCGTGCTTGGGGGGTGGCTTCTACGGGACCCCCACCCTGGGGGTAAAGGGGTGCTGGGGATGGATGGAGCACGGCAGGGTGCTGCTCCCTGGGGAGATGAAGGCAGGGGAGGGGAAGGTGCCCGGAGCCGGTGTAACCCGAGGCGCAGGAGGAATTTGTCAGGGCTGGGGGAGAGGGGGAAGCCTCGCCTGAAACAATAAAAGGAGGCCGATGACTTTGCCAATGTTATTCTGAGCTGGGAAAATATTATTGCAGGGCAAGAATGGAAGGAGACGACAGCATTTTCCCGGGATGGGCCCAGTGATATGGGAGGACCTGAGATGCTGGGAGGGCACAGGGAGGAGGTACCACCCGGGGAGACGAGGCTGGAGGGGCCTCCGGTGCCTGGTGCCAGCTCTGCTTGCAGGCACAGGGGTCTTCCTGGTGAGGATAGAGCTGGGGCTGTATCCCTCCGTGCCACCAGCACCACCAGTTAGGGCACTAGGACTGCCCTTGAGTGACTTGGCAAGGATGGGAGCTGCGTGTAATGGGGTGGAGGTGGCCGTTGTCCCCCTGGGGACCTTTGCAGGTCCCAGAAGAGGCATTTCCCACCAGGATGGGGGCATTGTGCCGCTGGCCACCTCCTCACTGGAGGTGACAAATGTACCCCCAGCAAGAGCAGGGCTTGGTACCCCAGAGTCCTGGGCTGCTGGCAGCTGGGCTTGTCCCAGCACCACCTCCCCTCCCATGGGGACATGCGTGGGAGATGCTCGGGCTGGAGATTTCCCTGGGGTCAGCAGCCGCAGCTGGCAGCCTTCCCTGGAGGAGGGTGTCTGGGGACATGGCTGCATTTGTCAATGGCACATTGTCTTCCTCCTCCTCCACCCGGTGGTTGCAGTGGCCTGGCCTGGGGTCGTGGCAGTTGCTGGGACAGGGTTTCAGAGCCTGGTGAAGCTGCGCCACTCCCTCTTGCCCTCTGCGGCAGCTGGGTGGGTGCCACCGTGACGGGGTTTTTGGCTTGCTGACCCCGACAGTCATTTCCTACTGGGAGCCAGTCATGCCACTGCCTCCGCATTGTCGTCACTGTCAGGGTCCCCTCAGCATCCTGCAGGATTCAGGCTTGGACCTGCTTTGGGAGCCTTGGCCATCAGACCCTATTGTTTCGGGCTCTCAGTGGTGCTCGGAGGTGATGTGCACCCCAGGAATGCAGCGTCCTTGTGCTGGTGCCGTTCCCCAAGTGCTGTCCCTGTGCCATGGCAGGGAGGAAGCCTCCCTGACAGCAAGGTCTGATGGTGGTAGGCTTTGCATGCTGGTTTCCCCATGGCGCTGGCTGGGTGCCTGCTGTTGTGTCCCTGGCTGGCACCTGGCGGTGGGGCAGACCCTGGTTTCTGCCCACGCCATGTCCACTCTCACCACCCTACTGCCTCTGCACCCATCACAGCTCTCCAGTCGCCCCTGAAAAAGCCAGGACCCCTTGGTGCCACCACCAGGTTGGGGGTCCAAGCATCCTTTCACATTTCCCAAGCACGTGTGAAGGGCATTCAGAGGCTGGGAGCCCACATAGCACCCCTCTCCATTTTTGCTCGCCACAATGTCCCTTTGCTGCAAGCATCTTCTGATGGCTGGGCCCCAGGTGGGGGGTTCTCCCAGGGGTGTGAGAGGGCACTTGGCTGTGGGACATTATCTGTTGCTTTTCCCTCCTGTCCTCACGTTGGGTGACAGCTCGGGGCCGCAGGGCTATGCTGTCCTGGCAGGGTGGGCTGTGGGCTTGTGTCTGGGGGTCCCTGGCGTGTGCAGCAAATGACAGGACATGGCAGGGGCTGCTGGGGAGCAGGATGGCCCCCAGGCTTGAGGCAAGCTCTTGTGCCTGCAACTGGGAGGGGACGTTTGGGGTGAGTGGTGCTTACCATGCCCTGTGGGTCTTTGAGGCTCCTCATGATGCTTCCCTCTCTCCCCAACAGAGCTTTTGGGCACCAACCGCTCTGTCCTCTTCTTTGGCCACCGAGGCTTCCTGGGCTTCTGCTCCCTCTACCTGGATGAGTACCGGGACCGTCTCTTCATTGGGGGGAAGGATGCGCTCTACTCCCTGCTCCTGGACAGGGCCAGCACAGATGCCAAGGAGGTGAGCTGGGTCCTGCAGAGCACCCCGGGGTCTCCATCCTCACCCTGTCCCTCCGAGTAGATGGTGCCTGGCCGAACCAGGCAAAGCCACCCTGAAGCAAGCCCTGCCCTGGGGATGTCCCCATCCCAAGCACCCTGAAATGCATCTGAAAACTTGTGCTGCGTGGCAAAGGAGGGCTGGCCAGGGTGGCTGCAGGGCAATTAGCCAGCAATTAGTCACGGCTGGCAGCCAGTGGCATAGCCCACCCATGTGTCCTGGGTGCTGAGTGGGGTCTCGGACCCCACTCTTCTAAAAAGCTGCCATCGGGAGAGTGAGTGCTCCCCATCCCCATCTGGCATCCAGATGGGCCAAATATACAGCTGAGTGCCTGCAGAGACAAGGAGCTAAAAGCATCCATCGCTGCAACGAGCTGTGCCAGGGCTCAGCTGGCAAAGCCCCCAGCCCTCTCCTGGCTCCGTGCTGGGAGAGGTGATGGATCAGAGTGACGATGCTGAGCAGTGGTTCCCCTCCTCCTTCACCCTCTCCACTTCGACTTCTTGTTTTTTAAACACAGCCCTGGGTCATCTCTAGCTGAAGAAAGCAGAGAAGGAAATGAAGTGCCCCTCGGTGTGCTGGGTCACTGCAGTGGGGTCAAGGGCTTGTGTTCCCAAGCTGCCCTTGGTCTGAGAGCTGCCGAAGTCTGGGGGGGACTCGGGCTCCGTTGCTCCCTGCTGTCCTCAGTACTCCTTCCCCATGCCACCCACCAGTCCACCCCCTTCCAGGCCAGCTCCAGCCATACCCAGCGTGAGCACCCAAATCCAGGCCCCCTTTGGGCTGTGACTGCTGGGGTGCATCTCCCCAGGAAGGATGGTCCTGCCCTGGGTCGCAGGGTGGGAGCCCTGGCCTGGGTGGACTCTGGGGAGCTGTTGGTCCCTCTCTTGGTCCCTTTCTCCATCACCATGCTGCTGGCAGGCTGGGGACGAGTATTTGCAAGGCTGGGACCCTGCTGTCCCCCCTCCCTGCTCCAACAGGTCTTTTGTGTTTCAGATCTACTGGCCGCCCCTCCCTGGGCAGACAGAGGAGTGTTTTCGGAAGGGGAAGGACCCAGAGGTGAGTCTCGCCCCATTGTGTGCTCTGTCCTGAGCTTGGGGGGGGGTCCCTCTGTGCCCCAGTGCCCAGCTGGGTCTCCCTGCACTGGGGCTGTGCTGTGTCGTCCCACCAGGGATGGCCCCTGTGGGGCTCGCAGGCCAGTTAATGCTGGCGCAGAGAAAGGGACCATGCCGGTGCATGAGGGAAAGTGAGGCAGGGAGTTGGTGACCAAGCCTGGCCATGCAAGACGCTTGTGCTGGGCTCTGGAAATCTCATCTCTGAGGCTCTGCTTAGCCCCATGGTTGCAGAGTGGTGGCCAGCGTGCCCCAAACGTGGCTGCACTGAGTGGGCAGAGATAGCCGGGGTGGGAGACTCAAGGTCGGAGGAACGGAAAGCCCCGTGTGGTGCTGCAGACCCCAGCGATGTGGTCTGGTCCATCCCGGCTGCTCCTGATGGTGGGAAATCCGTAGCTTGCTCAGGTTCAGTGACCTCGCTCCCCAAACCTTACCCCTCTTTACATCCCCCTGACCCGATATGAAACAGGACTATGGCGGGGAGAACGTCCCCGAGGCTCCCTGGGCCCAGACTAATTACTCCCCAGAGCCCCCATCCTGCTCTGCGTGTTTATTTTACAAGCTCTCACCGACAGATCCAAGCCAGGGCAGGCTCGATTTTTTATTTTTCTTGAACTTATATTTTTTTGTAACTTGCTATTTTAGAGGCTCTTTGCAAAGGGAAAATAAACAGCAGGGAGGCTGGAAACCCCTGGGGCAGCTCGGTGGCGGTGTTCCCAGCAGGCGAGGGGCCTTGTGTCCCACCGGCGGGGGACGATGGGGGGCAGGCAGGGCTGGTGCTGGCTGGGGGGAGCTGCTGAGCTAACAGTGGTGATGCCTGGGCAGGAGAAGGATGGGAAGCCTTTTCCAGCAGGAACTGCAAGGGGGGAGAGAGCTGCTGGGAGCTTGCTGGGTGGGTGACCTTGCTCCTGTGTGATGGGGTGAGCCATGGGTCCCCATGGGCAGGAGATGGCCAGCTGCTGGCTGGATCACGCGTGGTTCCCCTGGAGATGCTCTCAGGGGTAGGAGGACCATAAAAAGCCCTGTCCTTTTGCAGTGGGCTGGGGTCCACCCAAGTCCATGCAAGCCCTGCTGGTGAGTGCAAGCTGCCATCTTGAGCCCCCCCACCAAGACTTCCCCTCCCTTGCTGTCCTCCCAGACCGACTGTGCCAACTACATTCGTGTGCTGCACCCCTACAACCGGACACACTTGCTGGTCTGTGGGACGGGCGCCTTCCACCCTGTCTGTGCCTTCGTCTACGTGGGGCACCGCGGCGAGGTAGGGCAGCACCACGGTGGGTGCCCATCCTGAGCACCCTGACAGTACACCCCTGGGAGGTAGATCCCCATATCTTGCCTCCTTCCTGGGGGGCTTTGAGACTGCGTAGGGATGCTGGATCCGGTGTTTGCCCCATGCTGAATACTGGAGGGGAGGCAGGAACCAGCTCCCTGTTGCACCTTTGCTCTTGCGCTACCCCCTCCCGGGCTCTCCCACTTTTCTGGCCTGGCATCACCTTTCCAGACATGTCCCCCAGGCTGATGTCCTGCCAGGGGCTGCAGCGTGGGTGGCGTTTCCTCCTCTCCCAGCCTGCTGCTCATAAATCAGGTTGGCCAGAGTGGAAAGGCAGGGTCCTCTGTTCCGCCCTCGCAGCCTGGTGCCATGCGGGCAGTGGGAGCCCTGCCTGTACCACGATGTCCCCGGCTGGACTGATGGGTGAGTGCGGTGGGGCTGGCAGGTCCCTCCGGTTGCTATGTACCCTCACAGCATCAGACTTGCCTCAAAAAGCACAGATCCTGCTTCCAGATGGTCCTGTTGGGATTGCTGGGGCTGTGGATGCTTGCAGGGACCAGCACCAGCCCCTGCATGTCCAGGCACAGCCTCACTGCCCGGGACACAGCTGGGGGCTGACCTGCCTGCTCCCTGACTGCTCCCCTTGCTCAGCACACCTTCAGCCTAGACCCTGCCAGTGTGGAGACCAGCCGGGGAAGGTGTCCACACGAGCCCAGCCGCGCTTTCGCCAGCACTGTCATCGGTGGGTCATCTTCCTTGGGAGCAGAGAGCCTTTGGGGTGCTGGGACCAGGGGTGGTCCCTGTGCCAGCTGGGGCTGGCTCTCAGCCCCGCGGTGGGGTGTTTTTGCTAGGTGGGGAGCTGTATGCTGGCCTGACCGCAGATTTCTTGGGCCGTGATCCCGGTATCTTCCGCAGCGTGGGGACCCGCTCTGCCTTGCGCACCGAGGTGGACCAGCGCTTGCTCAATGGTAATGGCTCCCCTCTGCCCCTCCATCCTCCCTGGCTGGGCTAATGCTGGGGACCACAAGCCTTGTAGTGGCCAGGGCATCTGCTGGCCACAGTGCAGCATCCCCATGCCAGGTACCAGCAGGGAAGGGCACTGGGGCAGCAGGGTCTGGGGGTCCTACTGGCTGGCATCCAGCCCCAGTGTGGTGTGGGGGTCCGGAGGTGGTGGCTGTGCCCTCTCGCCCCACCTGACGTGTCTGGCTCTTGCTTGTAGACCCCAAATTTGTGGCAGCCCACTTGATCCCGGACAACGATGACCGGGACAACGACAAAGCCTATTTCTTCTTCACGGAGAAGGTGGTGGAGGCAGACAGCAAGGAGCATGCCATCGTCAGCCGGGTGGCACGGGTCTGCGTGGTAAGATGCTGGTGGGGACTGTGGGGGACACGGATGTGCCAAGTCACAGCAGTGGCCCTGATGCTCCCTGTCCCTGCAGAACGATGCTGGTGGCCAGAGGGTGCTTGTCAACAAGTGGAGTACCTTCAACAAAGCCCGGCTGGTGTGCTCTGTCCCCGGCCCTGGTGGCATTGACACACACTTCGATGAGCTGGGTAAGGGGTGCATGGAGCTGGGGACCTCACCAGGGCTTGTCCCTTAGTTGGTGGCTTTGGAAAGCCCCTGGGCTTCCAGGAGAAACCCCATGGTTTCCTCCTCAGAGGATGTCTTCTTGCTGAGGACAAAGGATGGGAAGAGCCCAGATATCTACGCCCTCTTCAGCACCATCAGGTGGGTGGTACAGCTCCAGCCTCTGCGGACATCTAGCTGCAGCCACTCATGATCTGCCCCATCACTGTCACCGCATGGCTGCTGCCTGCTCCCCAGACTCTGCCAGCTCTGTCCTGGTCCATATGGAGATGTTGGTGCTTCCACGCCCTCCACTGATTCCTCCGGTGCTGAGCATGGTTCTGCTCACCCCATTCACCATCCCCTTTCAGCCATGTCTTCCAGGGCTCCGCTGTCTGTGTGTATCACATGGCCGACATCCGGGAGGTCTTCAATGGGCCCTTTGCCCACCGGGAGAGCCCCCACCACCAGTGGGGCGCCTATGAGGGCAGGGTGCCCTACCCACGGCCGGGTGTGGTGAGTGACTCCCTGGAGCTCTGGGTCCCCTCCGCTCCTCTGATTGCTCTTTGTGGGGCAGGAGGAGATGGGGCCAATCCCCCATCTTCTCACCTGCTGGGATGGGATCCCTATGGGATCCACGCTGGGACAGCTGGGGACCAAGGTCTGGCAAAGGGGTGGAGAAGATGGATCCCAAACTGGAAGGTGGGGAGGGACCCAAACCAGCTCTGCAGGGTGATGGAGCGGGAAGGAGGGATGGGTGCTGTGGTGGCTGGGCTGAGCTGGTCCCCTCTTGTCCCCGCAGTGTCCCAGCAAGACCACCAACCAGCCCCGGCAGCAGTACAGCACCACCAAGGACTTCCCTGATGAGGTGCTGCATTTTGCCCGTGCTCACCCCCTCATGTACAAGCCTGTGTACCCCTGGCACCGCCAGCCCCTCCTAGTGAAGACTGACCTGCCCCACCGCCTGCGCCAGCTTGTGGTGGACCGGGTGGAGGCTGAGGATGGGCAGCATGATGTCCTCTTCCTTGGGACGGGTGAGTAGCAAAAGCGGCGTGCAGGAAGGAGCCCTGGTGCTGGGGCTACTGGTGGGCACGCTGCTGAGGTGTTCACACCTCCATCCTCCTCCTCTTCCCCACAGATGCTGGCTCCGTGCTAAAGGTGGTGGTCCTGCAGAAGACAAGCTCGGCCACGACTGAGGAAATCGTCCTGGAGGAGCTACAGGTTTTTAAGGTGCCATATGCTACCCCGCTTGCAAGGGAGGGGGCAGTGGGGTGGGCTCAGGTTGGGGACAGAGCCTTAGGGCTGTCACCGCACTGTTGGGCACTGGGAGGTCTCAGGGCTGTGAGGGCAGAGGGCAGATGGGGGTGTTTTCACCCTTCCCAAAACCATTCCCAGTGCCCTCCCCAAGCCCTGGTGGCTCTGAACAAGCTGGGCTCTCTGTGGCAAGATCTTCACCAGCCTCGCGTCTGCTCTCCTCCCCTGCAGGTGCCTGTGCCCATCACCCAGATGGAGATCTCCGTCAAGCGTGTGAGTATGGACACGGCTCGGTCACGGGGCTAGGGACAGGGCGGGTGACTGGGAGGGACAGAGCTGTTGTCACCAGCCTCTCAAAGCCCACATGGTGCTTGCCCCAGGGAGGTCCCAGCTGGGACCCTGGGTGCTGTGCCCGTGGGGGCTGCCAGCATCACCATCCTCATGCTGTTCCCCCTAGCAAATGCTCTACGTGGGCTCCAGCCTGGGGGTGGCCCAGGTGCGGCTGCACCGGTGTGAGACCTATGGCACGGCTTGTGCTGAATGCTGCCTGGCGAGGGATCCCTACTGCGCCTGGGATGGCACTGCCTGCACCCGCTACCAGCCCTCAGGCAAGCGCCGCTACCGCCGCCAGGACGCCCGCCTGGGTAACCCTGTGCACCAGTGCCTGGACCAGAACCTGACCGGTGAGAGACTGGGGGGGGCCACAGGGCCGAGGGGCTCATCCAGGTACCCTGAGGTGTCCCAGCACCCACAGCCCTCGGCAGGCAGAGGGGCTTGTGGCCATCCGAGCTGGGCTGGGGCACCCTTGTCTCCCCGTTCCTGAGACTAAGGGGTGCCCCAAGAGAAGGTGGGTGCTTCCAGGGCTGGAGTCTGTCCCCAGGGAGAGGGGGAGAAGGAGACTGAAGTCACACGGTGGCCCAGGGGGGCTGGCACTCGGGCATGTGGAAGCCTGGCTCTGCCCTCCCCGTGAGCCTGTGTCTGTCTTTGGCCCAGTGGATGATTTCGAGAGCGTTGAGGAGAAGGTGCTTTATGGGGCAGAGGACAACAGCACCTTCCTGGAGTGCATGCCCCGGTCCCCACAGGCCAGCGTGCAGTGGTTCGTCCAGAGGCCCCCTGATGAGCAGCGGGACGAGGTGAGGCTCCCCCTGCACCTCCCTTGCTCCCCTTGCGAGGACACAGGAGGGACGTGAGGCTGGACCTGGACCACCCTCCCCAACCTCATGGTGGCCGACAGGTGAAGACGGATGAGAGGATCCTGCAGACGGAGCAAGGGCTTCTCTTCCGCAAGCTGCACCGCCATGATGCTGGTGTCTACTACTGCAAAACACTGGAGCACGGCTTCACCCAGACAGTGGCCAAGACGGCCTTGGAGGTGATTTCCAGCGAGCAGCTGGCACACACCTTCCCCCGGGAGCGGGGGGACGAACCCCTGCGCCTGCCTTGCCCCGAGCCCCGGTTGGCACCACAGGCTCCCAAAACCTGGTTCAAGGACATCATGCACCTCATCAACTCCCAAAACCTGCGGCGGGTGGAGGAGTACTGCGCCCGCCTCTGGTGTGGCGGCCGCCCCCACCACCGCAAGAGCAAGCTGGCCCAGGCCAAGCATGCCCTGGCTGGAGTGGACATGGGCAAGAAGGGACAGATGGCCAAACACCCCGGGGAGAGGAACCGTGTGCCCCGGCAAGCGGCGGCCACTTAGAGAGGGCAGGGTAATGGCCATGGGGTGGCTGTGGGTGAGGACCAGCTCCCCGTGCTGCTGGCGGCCCCGGGTGCCTCCTGCCCTGATGAGCGTCTTGCAGCGGCAGCAGCCTGGTCCCCCCAGCTGCGGTGGATGGGGTGCCAGGGCCAGCTCCTGGGCAGGCCCCCCTTGATGGCTGGTGTGGTGGGACAAATTGGCCCCCCCTTGCTGTTGCTGAGTGCTGTGGCAGGTGGGGGCCCATGGTCACTGGGGCAGGTTGGGGCTTGGCAGGGGCTGTTCCACCGCTGTGCCATCACCCCAGGGTTTAAAAAAGGCTGGTGCTGCAGGGAGCGGCTGATGGCTCCAGGCTCTTTCCCCGCCGCCGGGGCCGGGAAAGATGAGCCTTCCTGAAAAACATTGCCCCAAAAAGCCTCTGTGCCCAGGATGAGCCCTGTCATCCACTGTGCCTGGGTAGCCTGATCTGTGCTGTGCCACCCAGGGCGTACCCTTCCCAGTGGCACCAGCAGTGCCAGCCTCTGGGTACAGGTCCCCGCTTTGCCTCTGTCTCCCTGCCCTGGCCACAGACCGTTTTCAGGGCTGGGCAGGGCTGGGGAGGAAAACAAACAGCTGGGGGCAGGTTAGACCCGTTCCTGGGTAAACACGGGAGGGGCACTGATGCCACCCAGTCACTGTGCCCAGGTGGGAGTGGGGACATGCAAAGAAGCATGTCAGCAAACTCAGCACAGTTTGGGGGGTTTCACCTCACTCTGGGTGTGTTTCTGGTGGTTGGTGGCCCTGCGGGCTTAGGTGGGACATGGCTGATTTGGGGGGGGCTTGGTTCTGGCTGGTGGAGCTAAACCAGCCCCCAGAGCCTCCCCAAATACAGGGGTTGGGGGTAGGTGCCTGGAGAACACCCACAGGCTGCCGGCAGTGTCCCAGGCTGCCGGCAAGGTGCTCGCTCGCTTTCTTTGACCAACATGAGCTCACTTGCCTGGTCAGCCTGGGGTGATAAGGATCTCCCCCCTTCCTGAGGCAGGGCAGCCCCACACAATGGTGTGAACCACAGCCCTGCAGGGATGGGCATTGTTCAGAGGCAGAGGAACGGGAAAGAAAAAAAAAAAAAAAATTAAACCCCTAAATAGTTTGCACAAAGCCAGGTCATGATATCATCGCTCCTCCCTCTGTGTGTGTGTGTCTCTGTGCTGCAGCAGCGGAGCACCACGGCTCACTGCGGTGCCTTTGATGGGAGCAAAGTCCCCCAGCAGCGCTGCCCTGTCCTACGGTGTACCTGCAGAGATGGGCTGTGGGTCCCAACCCTCTTCAGCTCCCCGTCCCACCCCTCCTGCTAACTCAGGGTGCCTGCATGGTGTGTCTCCTGGGATGGGAGAGCTGTGGTGGGGCTGGCGGGCCAGGACACGTCCTGCAGGGAGGGGAGCAGGGCCAGTGGCACTGATTTACAGACAAGACTGGAGCCAAGCACATGGATTTGGTTAATTGCAAGCCTGGGGGGACACAGGAGAACTATAAGCAACAGGTAGAGACAAGGAGGGACACGGGTATAAAGCCAGAAGTAAGAGACAGAAGTCTGATTCCTCAGGGCCTGGATTTAATGGCTCCAAAGCAATGAGCCACGCCGCTGAAACGCCTGTGCCCTGTTGCCTCCAAGTGACCGCCTGTGCTTGGCAGAGCAGGGGCTGGGCTGCCCATCCCGGGTGAGGCGCAAAAGACAGTCCTAGGGCCTCCACTGCATGCAGGACCTGGCTGTGAGACGAGCTGCGGCCGAGGCTGGAAGTGACACCGGGGCCAGCGAAAGACCAGAAGAAAACAGGCCCTGAAAGGGCCTCCACCTCGTGGTAAATCTCTGTAAATCCCTGCAGCAGCTGAGCCTGGCCCTCCTGCGCAGATTTACCTTAGTGAGGCTGGAGTAGAATGCCTTTTGTTGGAGGCTCTGCACAGCTCATGCTCCAGCCTTGTCTCTCATAACCAGCCAACAGAGGCAACCTGGGTCCCTAGAAATTTTCTGGGGCTGAATGAACACCCTGGGGGGTGGAGGGAGACAGCTTCGGTGGGTAGGTACAGCGCCGTTCCCCCATCTCCTCTGCATGAGGGGAACAAACCCCACCTCGGTCCCAGTGCTGCCGGGCGAGTGCTGCCCCCGGCGTAGGAGCAGGGCGAGGGGAGCGCTGGGGGAGCGCTGGGGCGTGCGTGGGAACAGCCGCAGAACAAAGCCGCGGAGGGGAACGGGCACAGCCATGGATCCGGCTCCTATTTTTAGCCCGCTTCCTAAGGAAGCGCAGCGCAGGAGCGCCCGCTGGCCCTGGGAGCCTCCCAGGCGGCGCGAGTGGAGCTGCTGGCAGGGTCAGGGCCGGTACGGCTGGCCCCGGCCTGGCTGGGAGCCCTCAGACCTCAACAAGGGGCAGCCCAGCCCCTCACGACAGGCCCGGACCCCGGCCCAGGCCCCTCACCATAGGCCGCACGGGGTGCTCTGGGCTGTCGGGTCCCAGGCCCGGCCTAGAGCACTCTCTGCGCTCCACTTCCGGGGAGCGAAGCCCCAGGGCCCTCCCAGGCCTGCCCTGCCACCGCGAGACCTTTGTGGCGCCGCCACCGCCACCCCCCTCGCGACCGATGTGGCGCGGCGCGCGCTGACGTCACTCAACGTAGCGCAGTGATGACGCTTAGGGGCGGGCGACGACGGCGGCAGCGGCGGCGGGGCCCGGAGTCGGGGCGGGTGGTGGGGCCGGACATGGCGGCGCGGCCCGGCCCGCCCCGGGTGGGGGCTGAGCTGGGGGGCCGAGAGGGACGGGCCGGTGTGGGGGCTGAGCTGGGGGGCTCTGAGGGACAGGCCGTTTTGGGAGCTGTGCTGGGGGGCTGAGGGGGACAGGCCGGGGTGGGGGTGTATAGGTGAAGTCTGGGGGGGGTTGGGGTGCAGGGTGCTCAGGCAGGTTTATGGGGTGTGGGGGGACAGGGGTGGTGGGAGTGCGTGGGGCGGGAGCAAGGGCTGGGGTGGGGGCACGGAGGGCCTGGGGAGGGAGGCCTGCCAAGGGGGTGCAGGTGGAGGATTGGGAGGGCATGCAAGGGGCATGTGGGGCAGGAGTAGTGTCGGTCCTGGGGGGCGGGGGCGCTGTGCGGGGTCACAGTGTATGGGACATAGCCCAGGGGGTTATGGAGGACTTAGAAGAAGGTTATGAAGGTGTAGGGCAGACAGAAAAGGGGATGTCAGGAGGGTGCATGTAGGGCTGCAGGAGCATTGTGAGGGCTCAGACTCTGGTAGCACTTGTACATGGCATCCAAGGTGCCCCTGACACCTTGGGGTGTGTGTGTGATCTGATAAGCCCCAGGATCTCTGTGGAAAACATATGAAACGCTGCGAGGGTGTAGCATGAAGCATTCCTGTTGTTTGGGGATACACCCCAAAATATGGCTGAAATACAGGGAGAGGCGTGCGTATGGGATGCCCCTTGCTACAGAAACAGCTCTGACTGGCAATTGCCTCAGAGCTTCACAGGCATTTGAGGACAACCCTTAAGTGGCACTTAGACGCCACCTTGCATGCTCCCATATCCCATGTATGTCAGATCCTGTCATTGCTTTGCAGCTGAGCAGGTGGCTCAAACCTTCTCCCCCAGGTAGCCCAGGAAAGGTGCTGAAGAGCCCATATGGTGCCTGAGCAACTGGGAGCAGGACAGTCCCGGGCATCCCCTTCCCGCTATGTCAGAAAAGGTGGTTTCTGTGGTGGAGTCCTGGAGTTTTGCGGGTTAGGTTTTGAGGGCCAAAGCCAGCGTCAGCTGGGGCACTGGCTGAGCATTGTTTTAACCTGTCTGAGCTGCCATAGTGTGATTTGGGGTTGTTCTCTGGGAGTCTGAGAGCTGGTGTTCAGGGTGTGGCAGTGTATTTTTGAGGCTGTGGGTGAAGAAGCTGGACCCCTGGCATTATACTTGTCTTCCTGCACCCAGCGAAGGATTCTGTCTGCTGCCAGTCTCCAGCAGGTTTTGCTGCTCTTTATCCTCTTTTTACCAGTGCTCGGGAATTGCCAAAATTGTTTCCATCCTCCCCCTTCTTCTTCATCATGACAATGCTGAAGACAGGACATCATTTGGATTCTCAGACCTAGGAGGAAGGTTATTTCCTTGGAAGATAATCTGTCTGGGCCGAATTCCTGCCCTAATACTGCTGCAGAGGCGGGCACTTGGCATGCTGCAGCTGCACTCCTTTGGGTGTGTGGAGATTCAGATGCAGAGGTGGGAGCTGGGACAGCGGTTAGGAATGACCTGTGTGCTGCTCTTGGCTTTCAACACATCCCATAAGCTGTCCAGCCCTCACCACAGGGCTTGGGACTGAAAGCTCTCAGTGCTTTACTGGTTGGGAGGATCAGTAGATCCAGATTTGGACTGTCTGCCGCGGCTGCTGGGCGGAGAGGGGAGCCTTGAGAACTTCTAGGCTGCTGGCATAGTGTTGCATGTGCTTGTGGACGCCTGAATGTTTCCTCCAGCCAACTCAAATAATTTGGGATGGAGGTTTCAGGTGTTCCAGGATTGATGGCCGCAGCAGGACTGTGCCTTTCCTGGGTGCTGAGGTAATATAAAATACTGAAACGAACTGCAGAAAAAACACAGTTGGAAGGGGTCCCTGGAAATCTTCGGCCCAAAGCAGAGCTTAACTTCAAAAGCAGTTCAGGTTGCTCGTGGCCATGTCTGGTTGACAAGAAGGAGATTTCTGCACCTTGGTCCCAGGGCTGACCATGCTGGTAGCAAAGAGTTGGGTTTTTTTCTGGATGTGTAGTCAGAATTTCTCTTGCTGTAGTTTGTTCCCGTCACTTCTTGTGCTTTCATGGTGCAGTCAGAGAAGTTTGGCTTCACCCTCTCTCTGCCTTCCAGCGATGTTGACAGGAGGAAAACACATGACGGCTGACTTCCCATCTCCTTTGGTGTAGCCCTGCCGGTCTGACACACACTCCTGGAGGGCTGCTGCGGAGATGTGGGAGTGCTCCAGGCTGAGCCACAGCAAACTTGGGAGTCCTGCTTGGTCTTCTCCTTCTGGTGGTGCCTGTGTGAGCAGCGCTGCTTTTGGCATTTATGGTTGTTTGTATTTGCAAGGCCTTGCTCTGATGCAAATCTTCGCTGGCTGCAAGGCAGAGCTTGTGATACGGTTCACATCTCTCACCGCATGTGTTTTGCTGTGATCTGTAGACTGTAACTGTTGAAATTGGAGAGGAGTGAGGCTTTTGACTTTTTCGGAAGCTTTTACAGTTGAGAGACTCTACCTGTAAACAGCTGTGACTCCTGCTTCTATAACAGATGTGTCTAAAGAGGGAACAAGAACTGTGGCTGTAATGAACATCTGAAGACCCTTATGGTCTGCAAGGACCGCTTGCCCTAAGGGGGTTGCTGCAAAGAAGGCAGAGAGCCTGTGGTGCTTCCGGAAGTCTCTGTAGATGTTACCTGTATGACACAGCCCTCCACAGTGTCAAGTATTTTGAACAAAAGCGTCTCAGTCAGAAAGGCACCGGGGTCTAGTGTAATAGCATTGCACGGCGAGGAGGCTGTTGCTGGTTCCAAGCTTTTTACTTCCATAGCGTGTTTCCTCCCACTGATTATTTTGTAAGAAATACAACAGTTCCTGCAAAGTTAATGAAGACTTTTTGCTCCCAGAAGTTTCCTCCTTGTTTTAGTCATTTTAAATTTGGTGTGGAAGCCCCTTGGGCTCTTCCCTTCTTGACTGAGCCACTTACATCAGTTCCTTAAGTCTTTGCTTACAAGGATGTTTCTCAGGATTGAATCCTTCTTAATGATATTCCCTGGACTTCCTCCCAGGCTTTCAGCAGCCTTTATATGGGAGCGAAAGCAGCAGATTTATTATTCCAGTCTCGAGCTTGCTAACTCCATGTGCGGGGGACCGCCTGAGAATTGGGCTGCTTGCCTTTGCTACAGCATTGTAGTGGAAGCTGCTTCTCAGTCACTGAAGTCTAATAATCCTTCGGTCTCTTTGCTGTTGTCTCTGTATCTCAGGTTATGTCTTTCTGTAGCGGGAATTTTGTAGTCACTGGAGACAGGCTCTTGGATTTGGTCCCCTGGGAGAGAGGGAGATGAAGCTGAGCCTTTCAGCCCTTGAACTCCCCTGCAGCCTTGTTGCTCTGAGCTGGCTTTCCCTTCACTGGCTGTCTCTTGCCAACAAGAACATAACTGATCTTTTTTTTTTTTAAAAAAATATCCTGTGATCTCTTCAGCTACATTTCCCTCCAGTTAGAAGAGCGTGTGTCTTTTAGGTGCTCCCTGCTGCTCTTCGTGGTGGGGATTTACTTCTTGGCAGGTCATCTGCAGTGGGTCAGGGTGCTGAAGGTGGGTCCAGCTTCATCTGGCTCCAGCAGGAGAGGGTTGGTTCAAGTCCTCTCAAGAAAGAGGATAATGAATGGGGATGGAGGGATGAATGGAGCCAGAGCACCTCTGTAGTGAGCCAGTGTTCAACAGCTTTTCTGCAGGGGTGTCAGCGTGATCCTGGTGCCGCTCTGCTGCGATTTTTTTGGCTGTGCCTTGGCCTGGGACCACGTGGGACCTTCGGGGGCCAGTGGCAGCAGGTTTCCTCTCTGCTCTATTCAGCCAGAAGTAATCATTTGGCTTTGCTCCTTTTCAGGTCTCTTCACACTCCTGGTTGAAGATTTTGGTGAGTACAAGAAGCCTTCCTGGGAAGTTGGTTTCATGCTTCATATTACCCCTAGTCCTTTCTGGTGGGCTTTGTACCAGCTTCTGCCCTTTGTTTGCAGGGGTCAAGGGAGTGCAGGTTGAAGAGATTTATGATCTGCAGAGCAAATGCCAAGGGTAAGTCACAGGTGTGAAAGTTTGAGTTTTATTAAGCAGAATGCATCTGTGGGCCTGGGAACTCATCGCCAGGTGGTCAGAAGGGCTTGTGTGAGCTCATCAGGTGTAAGTAAGTTGTAAGTGATGAACTAGGAGTGCTTCATCAGGTTTGGCAGAGGGGTGATCTCATGCCTGAAGAAAGACCTCGGGTGGTGGGTGGGGGACATACTTCAGGGAATTTGTCTCCCTTATGGAGAGGTACAGTGCCAAGCTGGCGTGCTTGCAGTGGGCTTTCTCCCTGTCTCGGTGCTTTAAAATGGCTTTGAGGCTGCCGCTTTCTTAAAAGCTATTGTCTGATCTCCTCTTGAAAATGAAGATGAGGTACGTGTAAAAGGAAGGGTCAGTTGGTGGTCAGGCACTGTTCTGCAGGTCAGTCAGTGTCCAAAGGTGAATTTCACCTCCTATTTTCTCTGGCTTGGGCCTCTTAGGACCTGTCAGACCCCAAAGTTTTCAAGCTTGATTGTTGCCTGAGCCTGGTATATCAGCGCAGGAGGGTGTCCTGGGTAACAGGGATGGTCGCTTTCAGAAAGATGGGGCTGGTGGTTCTGCTTTCCTTCCCTGTCTTTGCTCTGCCTGTGGTTTGAAACAGAAGGTTTCTGGCTCTGGGCAGAGCAGCCCCACTGCTGTGGTCTGTTCAAAATGATGCAGCTTCTGCCTTCTCTCCGCAGCCCTGTGTATGGGTTCATCTTCCTTTTCAAGTGGATTGAGGAGCGCAGATCACGTCGGAAGGTCTCTACCCTGGTGGATGAGACATCAGTGATTGATGATGACATCGTTAATAACATGTTCTTTGCTCACCAGGTAGTCTGGAGGCGAGGGGAAGGAGGGGGGGAGGTGTCTTATGTGGCACCTCAGGGCAGCAACGGGGTACTGAGAGGCTGCATTGCTCTCGCTGGTCCTGAGAGCAGCTCCTCTTTCCTGGGAGTCTCTGCCCTGAGCTCCAGGTTGGAGGGAATACAGTGAGGGCTGCAAGCCTGTTCGTGGCCTGCGCTGGGAGCAGATGCTCATGGGGGCATGGTGTGGCTCGCTAAACGAGACTGACCTCCTTCTTTCCTCTGAGAGCCGAGGTCGAGTCGCTGCTCTCACAAGTGGTTCTTGTGTCAGTACTTAGTTGATTCTTGTCGACTCTGAAGGGTTGTGGAAAGGTTGCCTTGTTCCTGCTGGTTAAGATGGTCTTTGTGTCACTCTCCAGCTGATCCCCAATTCCTGTGCCACCCATGCCCTGCTGAGCGTCCTCCTGAACTGCAACAATGTCGACCTGGGCCCCACGCTGAGCCGCATGAAGGATTTCACCAAAGGATTCAGCCCTGAGGTAGGGGCTGTGTGCAGGGCTGTGCATGGGTGGCGCGTGTGAATCTGCCTCTCTCTCCCCTCTCAGGATGATGCTCTAACGAGCTGGCTCCTCCAGCCCTTCGTGGCTGCACGCTATGTCGGTATTGCCTCTTCTCTCTCATCTTCCTACCTTGCCTTGCTCAGAGCCTTGGTCCCCTTACACTGGGCACAGCTCTGAGCCTTCTGTCCTGTTATTCCCTAGCTCAGGTGCATTCTCCAAGTCTGTGATCAAAAGTCCTCTCTCCTACCTTCAGACCTATCTTGAAGTCTGTGTTTCTCTCTAACTGTAATTTCTTTAGCAGAAATGGTGTGTTCTGTTCATCTTGGGTTTTACTCAAAACTCAGCAGAGCAGAGGATGTGCCTGAAAGTTGCTTTCCCAACCCTGCATATGGAGGGAGGGAGCGGGGAGCTGGTGGGTGACGCATTTTGTTTCCTGTCACTTCTCAGTCATTTTCCTCTCTTGCTCTTTGCTGCAGAGTAAAGGCTATGCCATCGGCAACGCCCCAGAGCTGGCCAAGGCCCATAACAGCCATGCCAGGTGAGCAAGGGGGTGTCCTGCAGCTCACTTTTGCTGGAGGAGGCAGGCTCTCTGCTGACCTCTCATATCTTTTGTCCTCGCAGGCCAGAGCCACGGCACTTGCCGGAAAAGCAGAATGGTATCAGCGCTGTGCGAACCATGGAGGCTTTTCATTTTGTCAGTTATGTCCCCATCAAGGGACGGCTGTTTGAGCTGGATGGGCTGAAGGTCTATCCCATTGACCACGGTAAGAGCCCACCTGTCCCTACTCCTTGACACAGTCGAATAGACACCCTGGTATGTCCAAATGTATGTATTATTTTTCATTGCCTCTAAGCATTAACTAATGTTTGTGGAGAATCACTCCAGTGGCTCCCAGGTTTGTCCTGAGTTTTGATAGCTCATTTTGGAGCCTGTGCACTGGGGACTGCACACTGCATCTAGAAAGCAATTATTTCTAAATGCATTGTATTGCTTTTTCCAGCCTTGCCATTTTCCTCCCCAGTTGCTCAGGGTCACAAGGGCCTTCTGCAGCTCTGAAATACCTTGGTATCGCAAGTAGTATTTGTGTCCTCCTTACCCTCTCCTTGCGCCAAATAACTGGTGTGTGTTGAGGCACAAGGTCCCAAGACAGATCCCGGCAGGCTGCTCGGGTTACTCCCTTCTTTTATGACTTGACCCCTAGTTCTGTCTTTCACACAGTTCTTTATCCCCGCTAGTACTCTGCTTCTGTCAGGCCCTTTGGTAAGATACCCACATCATGTACTTGGGTTTCTTAAGCACGGCACCAGATCCAGTAGCAGTGAACTCCAGCAGGAGCTGGGATTTCCTTGGACTTTGTGAGCCCGGAGCCTGTGAATTGCTTGTGGTCTGTAGGGTTCAAAACTCGCCTTTCTTCCCTGCAGATAACTCATGTTTTCCATTTGGAAGGCAGAGGCAGGGGGTTCCACGTATGGGCTGACAGCGTGGTCCTTCTGCTTCCCAGGCCCCTTCTTGACTTGCTTCCTGGTGTGTAAGGGAGCCATGAGATTGCCTCTCGTGGGGATGGCAGGATCCGCTCTGTGAGTCTGAAGTAGGAGCCTTGGCCTGCTTTGCTAAGTCTGGCTCTGTCTCATCACAGGGCCATGGGCTGACGACGAGGAATGGACGGACAAAGCCAGGAGAGTAATCATGGAGCGCATCGGCCTGGCCACTGCAGGGTAATGTCCCGGGATGTGGTGCAGGCACTGGCCCCTCGCCATTTTTCCCTGGATTATTTCTATTGTGGTCTTTGTGTGACAAGTTGTGGAAGTGGGGGTGGAGGATGTTGCTTGGGAAGAGTGGAGGTGCACTGCCTCCTTGCCTTCTCTTGCCTGCAATTTGCCTGCCTTCAGAGCACGCAGAGAAGCTGCACTCTGTACGATGCAGAGTCCCTGCAAATGGCCACGCAGGTTAAGAGTGGCCAGATTAGGTTAGCTTGGGTCCATAGGAGAAGGAATGGTGCTTCTGGTCCTGAGCTGGGCCTCTTGGATGCTTGGGTGTGAGGGTGACTGAGTGCTGGCACAGGTTGCCCTGAGAGGTTGTGGAGTCTCCATCCTTGGAGATACTCGGAAGCCATCTGGACGTGGTCCTGGGCAACCAGCCATGGGTGACCCTGCTGGAGCAGGGGCTGTAGCAGATGACCTCCACAGGTCCCTTCCCACCTCAGCTGACCTGTGTCTCTGTGCAGGGTGTTTTGTGTTGTGGCTGAAGTAACCTTGCTCTGCTTCTTCAGCCAGTGTGAGGTTGGCTTGGTTTTGGAGGGAAAAGCCTCCCGTGTGTTGGTGTTAAACACCAGGGCAGGGGAGGTGCTGCCTGGAAAGAGCCCGCAGGAGGTGGGGGGGGTTTGGTTGGCAGCCTCCTGGCCCCCCTGGCTGGGAGACAGACTTTGCACCACTGGCTTGCGGCTGATGTCTGCTGTCCCTTCCTGCAGGGAACCATACCATGACATCCGCTTCAACCTGATGGCAGTGGTACCTGATCGGAGGATGAAGTATGAGTCCAAACTGCACATCCTGAAGATGAACCGCCAGACTGTGCTGGAGGCCTTGCAGCAGGTGGGACAGCTCAAGCCCTGAGAGAGTGTGAGCCTGGCGTGGGAATAGGCTCTGCTGTCAGGGCATCACCCTGTACTGTGCAGGCCCTGGATTATATGATATTTTTTTTTGGCCTTGGGAAATGCCTTTTGGGAGGAGGAGGTAGCCAGCTGGGCTGCTTGGCCTTTGGCTGCTTGGCCTTTTGCTGCTCACCTGGGAGGTTGTCTGTGCGGATGCACGGGCGCTCGGCCATTGTCTCACCCTTGCAAAGTTCTCCTTCTGCAGTGCTTGAGCAGGAGGGTTGTGGTTTGGGTTGCCCTAGTCCAGCGCTCAGTTTCTATCATTTGCCTTCAAGCTTATCCGAGTAACTCAGCCTGAGCTGATCCAGACCCAGAAGTCTCAGGAGTCTCAGCCTCCGGAAGAGGCAAAGCCAGCCAGCAACAAGACTGCGACTCCAGAGAGCACCCATCCAGGTAGGCCCCCGTACCGGTGGTGTTGCCAGCCAGCCAGCCTGGCCTGCCATGAAGCGAGCACAGGCTGGTGATGACGGCTGGCTGACCTGGACTTTGAGGGAGTTTTATGGTCAGCTTCACTTTCTTTTCTCCAAGCCCAGCTCCGCGCACACTGTGCTGCGGCGTGGTAGATGCATCTGTGCCTGGGAGAAGTGTTGGAGGGCCATGGAGCTTGAAAATGGGAGGGCTTAAGCTTGGGGACACTTGTGATGGCTGGAGGTGGAATGGGAAGCGGGTATGATGGTCTGGTGGAGCATAAGAACTCTTCTGCTTCGTGGCCTGGGCAAGGGGTGGCAGAGGACATTGAGTAAAACATGGTGGTGCTGGTCATGAAAGGCTGTGCTGTGCTTGTATGGCAGACAGCACCGATGAGCCTGCCAGCCAGGGCCACCCCACAGCCACACAGAGCCCACCCAACAAATCCAAACTGGTGGCAAAGACGTCAGCGAGCAGTATCAACGGGGCGCCTCCAGCAAACCCCAACCCCATCGTGCAGAGGTTGCCAGCCTTCCTGGATAATCACAACTACGCCAAGTCCCCCATGCAGGTAGGCTGGAGCTCCAGGCCAGCAGCATGCCTGACTTGAGCCGAACTTTTCAATTCCAGTCCCTCACCTCCTTGGGACTATGGCTTTCAGGCAGTCTAAGCCTTTCCCTGGCCTTGCAGCCTGCCCTCCCTTGCACTAACCCAGGCTGGCAGGTGAGAGGGTAAAGGCTGACCTGGCAAAAGAGGTGAGCGTTGATGTGGGTCAACTGAGCGAGCACAGGGAAGAGTTCCCCGTCTCCTCTCAGAAGGGGCAAGCCCTGCTGCTTGGCTGGCCTAAGGATGTATCTGCTGGGCTTCTCCTCGCCCTGCTGCCGGCAGGCCATCAGCAATGGTGTTTTGCAGGAGGAGGAAGATCTGGCAGCAGGAGTGGGTCGCAGCCGGGTGCCAGTCCGACAGCACCAGCAGTACTCGGACGATGAGGATGACTATGATGATGATGATGAGGAGGAAGTTCGTAACACCAACTCGGCCATCAGGTGACAGCTTGAGCCGAGGGCGAGGGGCAGGGAGCAGACATTTGCAGAACCACCAGCGGTGACTTCCAGATCTTTCCTGAGTGGTTAGCTGTGTTAGGGCCCACACCTGTGTGCACAATTAGGGCCGCTCTCTTGGCCTGCTATTTCACTGGATTTTGTGAAGCACTTCTGTAGCTCTTCACAATCAACCCTGAATTTTGGCTGTAGTAACTGTGTATCAGCAGCAACCTTTGCGGCTTCTCTGCTTTCTCCCCTTTTCCAAATGTTCCCAAATAAACAGAATAGCCCTGCTCTGGAGGGGCTTCTCATAGCTCCCTCCTGCTAGGGCTTTTCTAGTGCCACTGGTGGCTGTGTGGGTGGTGGGGCTTAACCTGCAGAAGGTCACCTGGTAGCTGATAAATCGCAGTATTTTGCAGTTGGGGGGTGGAGGCTGGCTGCGCTGCATTGAAGGGAGCCTGGTGGTTAAGGAAAAGTGGTGTTCCCTGCCTGGGGGGCTTCATTTCGCCAAAATCAGCCTCAGTTCCCCAGTGCTGATTGCCAAACCGGCTCCGGGTGGCAGCGTTGGTGTTCTCACAGTGCTGTTAAGGTCTGGAAGGTGGGGTCACAGCTGGCTGCTCTTGGGACTTCTGGGGAAAGAGCAAGGGGTACACAGCACCCTTTGGGAAGCCCTCCGTGCCCCCCCGGCTGTGCAGGAGTACCCGTAGCTGGTGGTTCAGTGGGGTGGGTGCTGTCAGGGAAGCTGGTGGCAGTGGCGGGGGGACCTAGAAATGTTTCAGGCCATCCCAGCAGGCAGCCTGGAGTGCTGAGCGTGGAGCTGGCAGTGCCTGTGCTGGGCCCCCACCTCCTTCTGCCAGCTGCTCACCTTCCCTGCTGTGTGTCTGGCAGGTACAAAAGGAAAGGGCAGGTAAAGCAGGAGCATGGGACGGGGGCTGTGGATGGCCAGCTCTCCGTCCTCCAGCCCAACACCATCAACGTCCTGGCCGAGAAGCTGAAGGAGTCTCAAAAGGACCTTTCCATTCCCCTGTCCATCAAGACAAGCGGTGGGGGCGCTGCTGTGGCGGTGGTCACCCACTCCCAGCCCTCTCCCACGCCCAGCAACGAGAGCACGGACACTGCCTCGGAGATCGGCAGTGCCTTCAACTCCCCGCTGCGCTCTCCCATCCGCTCGGCCAACCCCACCCGCCCCTCCAGCCCCGTCACCTCCCACATCTCCAAGGTGCTCTTTGGCGAGGAGGACGGCCTGCTGCGAGTCGACTGCATGCGCTACAACCGGGCCGTCAGGGACCTGGGGCCCATCATCAGCACCGGGCTGCTGCACCTCACGGAGGATGGTGTGTTCTGCCCGCTGGCTGTTGCAGGTGGGTGCCTGCCAGCTTTTGGGGGGGTGACACCTCCCCTGCCGCAATGGAACAGTGTCCTGTGGCTTCAGGAGTGGCTACTGGTCCTTTGCCGTGGCTCCTAATGCTTCCTTCCCCTGTGCACAGATGGGGGGAAAAGCTCCCCCCCTTCCATCAAACCCGGTGAAGAGGCTCCGGTCGCCATCAAACTGGACGAGAAGGAAGGCAGTGAGGCCAGTGACAGCAAAGAGAAGGTGGGACTTGGCAGGACCAGTGATCACCCTGGGGGGGAAAAGTATTCTCCCAAGGTGAGTTTTGTGCTGCGACAGCCCTGGGAACGTGGAGCTCCCTGCGCTCACCCAGAGACGCAGCAGCGCTGGCAGTGACTGAACCGCATGTGCACGCTGTCCCGCTCGCGTGTCGCCGCAGCTGTCCCTCGAGGCACAGAGCAGTGCAGGTTTTGTGCCTTGCGTCATCTCGGGGACATTTGCCTTGGCAGTGGGCAGAACCGCTGTCTCCCGCAGCTGAGACATTTGGTGTGCCGTGCTCTCTGTTGGGCCAAGGGCTGGTGGGACCCTACACCCCCAAATCCCAGCCTGTTGATAACGTTACTGCCTGTCTCTGCCCTCCAGCCGGAGACAGGAGCAGGCTCGGGTGGCACAAGCACATTAGGGCTCCCTGGAGGAGAGCTGGCTAGAAACTGTTTTACTTAAAAGGGAGGTCTTCAGATTTTGCTATCCAGAGGAACCAGGCCCTGGGGGGTGTCTCAGGCATGCAGGCAACCCTTCCCCCTCTCCCAGAGAACCAGGTATGTAGGGCTGGGGCAGAGCCCAGCGCCCCTGGGGCTGGCTGTAGGGCTGGCTGATTGATCACCCTGACTCAGGAATTCTTACAATGAACTGCCCTTTTTTTTGTTTTGTTTTTTTCCCCCTTGGCAAGTGTTCTTTGTTTTGATGAATCCTCCCTTTCCCAGCACAGAGAGGAACACCCAGCAGCTCACCCTGCCCACTCCTGGGCTGCAGCAGGGGTCCGTCTGCTCACCTTTGCTCTGTTTGATCCTGGCAGGAGCTGCTGGCGCTGCTGAAGTGTGTGGAGGCAGAGATTGCGAACTACGAGGCCTGCCTGAAGGAAGAGGTGGAGAAGAGGAAGAAATTCAAGGTATGTTTGCTGATGGCTTGTTTGCGTTGCTGATTTAGCTCCCTGAAGGCTTCTTGTCTGGGGTTTCTTTATGTCAAAGTGGAGGGAGGGTGTTTCAGCTGAGAATGGCCATGGGGAGCATTTGGGGTCCCTTTCCCAAACAGCCCTATGGGGCAGAGCTCCCCCCAGGGCAGAGCAAATCCCCTGGGTGGCACAAACCAGCCTGGGGTGGAGGGCTGCAGCCGGGCCGCAGCTGAACATCCCCACTGCCAGGAGGCTGGAGGGGAGGTCTGTGCCCCGAGGCCTGGCAGGATTCCTCCCCTGCCCCCTCTTGCCTCTTCCTAGCTGCCCTTTGTGGAAAATGCTGGTGTCTGAACTGGGATGGAGACCATCCCAGTTGTGCACTGGCCTGGGCTGGGCTGGGAACTGGGTCCCTTCCTACTCCGGTCTCCTTGGCCGGTGGGCATGCTGGTTCTTTGCCCCTTGTTAGCCTTGAGCTCTCCTTTCTCCCTGCCACCTGTTTGTGGCTTATTTGTGGATTTGCCATCTCTGCAGATTGACGACCAGAGGAGAACCCACAACTATGACGAGTTCATCTGCACCTTCATCTCTATGCTGGCCCAGGAAGGTGAGCAGTGCTGTGCGAGGGGACAGAGCCCGGGGTTCAGATTCAGCTGGGGCAGCTGCACGGAGTGCAGCAGAGCAGCAGCTGGGAGCCTGGGCAGCTTACCCTGCCCTGACCTCTGCTTCTGCCAGGCCTGGGGCATGAGGTAGCACTCAGTTTGGGGAGCCACACGTCTCTGCTCTGTGTCCTGATTTTATAGTCCCAGAAGGGGCCCGCTGATAGGTTTTGGGCTGCACTCTGGCCTGGGCAGTACCAGCACTCCAGCGTGGGCACATCTGTCTGCCTCCCCCCCGCAGGCATGCTGGCGAGCCTCGTGGAGCAGAACATCTCTGTCCGCAGGCGGCAGGGAGTCAGCATCGGCCGCCTGCACAAGCAGAGGAAGCCGGACCGCCGGAAACGCTCCCGCCCCTACAAAGCCAAGCGTCAGTAGCCTGGGGGTCAAGACTGTGAGAAACAGCAGCCGGGCTCTGTGGCTTTGGGCAGTGGCACTTGGATCTCTGTTACCCTTTGCCCAAGGAAGAGGGACCGCAGCGACAAGCCCTCGGCTGAGCTGGAGCCTGGGGACAAAGAGAAAACGGGTTTTCCTCAGCCTGAGTTGTGAAAGGCGGAAATCTGTTGTTTCAAGAGGAGTCCCTGCCGCTGCAGCAGAAGGCAAGCTGGAGTGCCCAGTTGCCTGACCACACCGCGGCAGCACCTGCACGCCGTGGGGCTGCGTCTCAGCACCGTGGTTGAGGACTGCGCCAGGAGGGGAAGAGCCCACCTGGCCGGTGGCGAGTCTGGCATTGTGGGAATGCCAGCGATGCCCACATGAGGCTGTGCTGGCTGCAGCGGGCTGGGGCTTGTGTCCTCCTGCATCCAGGCCTTCAGCTCTGCGCTTCCCCAGGACATCTGTGTCTGTTTTCCAGCCTGCTCCCTCCCTTCCCCAAATTTATTTGTGAGGTGGCTCCTGGACAGGGCCTGCTCTCCTGCATCCACCCCCCCCCACCCTGCCCAGCTCCCAGCACTGGCAGATGCAAGGCTGGGCTGTGCCCCTGCGCCCTGCCCTCGCTGCTCTGGGGAGGCAGCACGCCCTGCCAGTGCAGCCGGGCTCCCCCCTGGGCCTTGGCAGTCCTGCTGCCGGGTGAGGAGGGGTGGGCTCATCCCTGGAGCCTGGGCCCTGTGCCCCTTTCCTGGGGAGCAGCTCTGTGGCCCTGGCAGTGCCTGTGGCTTGTGTGGGGTTGCTCCAGGCCCGGTCCCCAGAGAAACCCTGTGAATTATGAACAGGCAATGTTCATAGGGTGGCCTTGGTGCTGCTGGGCACGGCCCTGGGGTGGATGCTGGGTGCAGTCACTTGGTGCACCGGTGAAGCCTTTTGGCAGGGGAGAGGCAGCTGGCTGTGTAATGCTCAAGGTGGGATGGGGACTGGGGGGGGGGGTGTGTGGGGCAGCCTGTTTCCCACTGCAGCGTGCGGGCCTGGTCTGCCTTCTGCCTGCTGCCTCCCACCAGCCCTGCCGTGGTCTTCTCCTGCCTGTCCCCGGCAGAAATCTCAGAAGCCAGAGGTCGGCACCTCCTCAGCGGTGTCCTGAGGCGTGGCTGAGCCAAGGGGAGCTGCCACAGGGAAGGACTGAATTTTGCAAATGTGCAAATTCATACAGCTCTTGGCTATGGAATGGAACTGTTCTTTTGGTATTTGTTGAAGGGAAGAAAAACCTTTCTGTTTCTTGCTGTGTCTAATATCATGTTCTGTAAATAATGGATCTGTCTGAAGGAATAAAGCTAGCCTGTAACAGCCAGCCGAGGGAGAGGTGTGCAAGGGAAGGGCGATGGGCGTGCGTGCGTCTGGGAGCACCGTCTGCTCCGGGCTGTGTGTCCTTGCTGGCAGCTCTTCTGTGGTACTAAAAATTTAAGGTAATTGTGGGGATTGCAATGACACCAGGTGAATGTGATGCTGGTAGAGTCAAGCTCAATTTATTGGCACAGCTCAGAGGGCAGGAGGAGAGGGAGAGCGGCTGCGGGCAGTCGGCACTCGGCTCCTGCTGCCTGCCCATGCTGCCTACCTCTGTGCAGGATGGCTGCAACTGTTTCCTGGGTTGGGTGAGTTTTCTGGCTAGAAGTCCAGGGCGCAGATCAAGGCTGTGCCCCGTTTGATCCAGTGCTTCTGCGGCTTGTCTGTAGGGATCTCCACAGCAATCACATAGTTGGTGGAGTGGCCTGTTGTTGACAGCGTGCCTGTAGCGGGGGAAGTGAGGGCAAGAGGGTGGTACTGCAGCCCTGGCTGCTGCATGCTGAGCTGGACAAGTGACCCCGTGCGAGATCCCCTGTCCCACCCCTGTGCTGGGGGAGACAGCCTTGTGTGTGTTCAGGTGTGGGCTTAGGGAGAGCCTGGCCGAGGCACTGCCGCAGAGCCAGGGGGCTGCTCCATCTCCATGACCACTGCAGGTGGTGGTCTCGCCCCTTTCCATTTCTGTGTGGCGGGAGGCACCCCTGCGGCCTCTCCTGGGCTGCCCTTCCTCGCTGCTTCTACAGCCTCCCTTGCCTCTGGAGACCTGCCCTTAGGGCACCTACCTGCGCGAGTGAGAGTCTTATAGATGGGGCAGAGGTAGGTGCCAGTGGCTGGAGGCTGGCGGTGGGGGACAGGAAGCAGCCAGATGACGGCCATCTCGGTGTAAAGCTCCTTGGGGCGCGACTCCGCTAGCTGAAACGCAGCGGGGTCCCAGCGGGCGCCTTCGAGAAATAAACCGTGGATGTAGCAGCCTTCATCGGGAGGGCGAGTGAGCTCACCCGCCGACTCCTTCATCACCTGCAGAGGAGAGCGGGCCCAGGGCCCTGATCAAGGCACATCCCAAGGACCCCCTTAAGTTGCTCTTAGTTAAGTCAGCGCTGCCAAAGGGGAGCCTGCCCCAGCTCTCAGATGGGTTGGGCTGGGTTTTCTGGCATCTCGCATGATGAGGCTGTGGGGCAGCCTGTGGCAAAGCCTGCGGAGGGGGCTGTGAGCAAGTCTGGAGAGGCAGAGAAGCCTCTGCTTGCCCTGTGGAGGTGTCTGGCAGCATGGGTGGGTGTATCTGAGCACAAGGGGGATGACAGGGTCCATAGGCAGCTGGTGGCTTCACCTCTTGGGCAGGTCAGGGCTGGAACTGCTGCCTTAGTGGCTGCCTAGCAGCAGATTCCGAAAAAAAATCCAGAAAAATCCAGAGCCTCTGGCTGACTTACTGACCTTGAAGCTAAATGAGATGGTGTCGATGGAGATGACTGATTTCCTGGCAAAGTTCTGCAGTGTGCTGGTGAGGAAGGCCTGGGGGAAGAAGAACCCACTGATCCAGAACACAGAGGGGATCCCATGGCTGATCCATTTCTGGAGGAATTCAATGCGCTGCACCAGGTCATTCACCCAGGACGCCAAGGGCTTCAGCGATGGGTAGGCCTGCGGGGCACCCACAGAAGAAGGTGTTGAACACAGTCAAGGACACCCTAGACCTTGTGCCCCAGCTGCCCAGAGCCCAGGATTCATCCAGCCTGGGGATGGGAACACCTTGGAGCTGCACTAGGCAGGAGACATTTCCATGATGGGGGAGCAAGAGCTGGCTCCGGTCCAGCTGTGGTGGCTGATGACCCATTCCCACAGTTTGGGTGAGCTTCTGTGGGCCGGGACACGTACCTTAGCATTCCACAGCTCGGGGACAGTGTTGTTGTACAAGCTGTTGGCCATCAGCTCCAGCTGCGAGGACATCACAACCAGGCCCTTGAGAGCTTTCAGCAAATCCTTCAGTGTCTGAACAATCACCTCCAGGAGCCTGTTGTACCTACAGGGAGAGCACAGGGGGAGCAGAGCGACTCAGTGCAGCCCATGTCTGCCCAGAGAGGCGATGGATCTCTGCAGAGTGAGTGAGGCTCCTCCTTGTAACCCCTGGCTCCATCCCTCTTTAACAGGGTCTCACAGCTGCCCCCTTCCAGCCCTGAATCGCTCATAGTAGCAGATAGAGACCCTGGACAGGGATCAGCTGATGGTCCTGGCTGGAACAACACAGTTAGTGTGGCTGCCAATCCCACTGCCGTGCTCAGCGATGAGGTTCCTCAAAGGCTGGTGGGAGCAGGGGCCTGCACCTCTCTGCCGCTCCCCAAGGGAGCAGCTGGTGGCTGGCCCAGGACGTGATCCCATGGGGGTTTTACCTGATCACCTCCTGTACCAGCACTGTGTTCATGGACTGTTCGTAGAGCAGTGGGTATTTGTGGATCACCTCCTGCAGGTTCATGGGGGTTGGCAGCTTTGCCAGGATGTTCTTGGAGGTCTCCTCCACGAGCTGGAAGGAAGGCAGTGAGTGGGTGAGTGTCCTGGACACGGCTGCCAAGAATGGGGAGAGCTAACACCTGGATGGCAATGCCATTGCTGGCACCCAGCAGGCAGGGGGGCACCCGCTGAGAGCTGGTGTTCGTGCTCGCTGCCTGAACGCGTGCTGGCTGCCAGAGCACTGATGGGATCGGGGCACACACCTCTTCCCTGCTGCGGCCTCCAAGCGTGAAGGTCTTGGGTTGCAGCTGCATAATGGCCCCCAGCAGCGCAAAGGTCTCGTTCTGAGCGAAGGTGATGTTGGCGTTGTCGTGTAAACCAAAGAGCTCGGGGCTATCGTTGAGCGGCAGGCTCTTGATGTACTGGAGATAGCCCTGGGGAGGAATCCACACAGGCTGTGAGGCCAAATGCACAGCGATAAAGCTGTGGTGCCCCTTTGGGCTGCTATGGACCTAGCCCAAAAGAAATGACTAAGCCAGGGTTGCTGGCTAAGCTAAGCCCAGCAGATCTAAATTCAGCAGATCACAGACTCAGTTGTCTTGTCTTGGTGTTTGGGATTCACTCATCTGACTTTTACACAGCTCTTTGTCCCCTGTCATGGCCAGGGAACACAACTCAGAGCTTTGACTTAGGGCGAGCTCATGTGTGCCCAGAGCAACGCTTGCTGAGGCAGGACTCAGGTGGCTGGGGAGGCTGATGGGTTTGTGGCCTGGCTGGGCTGTTAAATCACACTTGTGTAGAAGGAAACCCGTGCTGTGAGAACAGGCAGCTTGGCAGTGGGCTTCCTGCTGCGTCTCCTGCAGAGCTCCTCAGGTACTTTAGGTATGTGGTATCAAAGTGATTCAGGGCACAAAAGCTTTCAGCTGGGGAACTCTGGCGATAGCTGCTACCACCCCCTGTGCACAGGGACGAGATTTTCCTCCTGTTGCATGAAATGGATGCGGCTTCCTGAAAGCAGCTGAAGAGCCCCAGGTTCTTATAAACTTCATATTCCCCCAGGGCACTGGAGATGCAGTAGGTGTCAGGGAGGAGCAGATCCCCTTTGCACTATGACAATCCCCCTGGATCTATGAGCTGCAATTTGTTACTTGAGTACTTACGTCAAGGTCAGAAGAGGTACTGATCTGCTTGTAGATCCCCGATTCGGAATAGGCAAACTCAGGAATTAAAACCTCAGGCTTGTAGAAATCTTCCAAAATACTCATGATGCAGCGCCTGTCCCAGTCGTCGGTCACACGTCCGCCGTAGTTGATCTCCCCAGCTGTGTACCTCAGGACCTGTGAGGGACCCCGCCACAGCTTTCTGACCCACACCTGCATCATGAGCCTGTTCCCTCCGCAGGAGGGGCCAGCTCACGCACTCACCTTGTATGGGATGTCTGCATACTCGCTCAAAAACATTTGTAGCTGACTGATGCAGATGCGGAGGTCTCCATCTGTGAACTCATAGGGGATGTTGAACCCTAGAGGCCCAAACTTTCTCCTCTCCAGCATGTTCCCATGGAAGAAGCAAAGTGACAGCAACAAGGATTTAAACTCTGTGACCTGTGGGCAGGGGAGCAGGGAGAAGAGGTACTCAGCTTGGGAGGAGGCATCCTTGGATGGGGTCAGTTCCTGCTGGGACCTGGGGGAGGAGATGTGCCAATTCAGCAGTGCCAACCAGAGCCTGGAGAGGTGGAAACCTCAATCAGGCTGCTGTGCTGGGGAAGGTTGTGGCCCACTTCCTTGCTTCAAGAGAGCTGCAAGTGCCTTACATCAGGCCTCTGCAATCATGTTGCTTCTGTTTCTCAAAGCAAACCTTCTAATTGGCTCATCACAGAGCAGATGTGGGTTTATGAGAAATACCACCAACCCTCCTCTAGCACACAAGAGCTCTAGTGGAGAGGAAGATCTATGCCTGCAGAGGAGCAACATCCAGGTGGAGAGCCTACACTGGAGCAGGCGCGGGCTGGGGACAGAAAATCAAAGCATGACTTGGTCTTACCTTGGGGCAAGAATTCAAGAAGTCATCACTGAAACTAATGTAGGACTTGAGCAGGTTGGCCTTGACCCCGTGGGGGGGCTCGATGGTCATCTTGGAGCCATTCTGGAGGATGGACACAGGGAAGTCGTTGCTTGGTAGACTGGTGAGCCAGAGGCGAAAGTCCTGATGCACCTGGAAATCCAGAAGGCAGCAAGTGCTCAAGAGGGTGCAGGCACAGCCGCTGCATCTGCTCCTGCTCTGACCCTCTGGTTTTATGGGGAATCTGTGGATGGGATTGAACTAGATCTGGGCTCCTCCCAGGGCCCCAGCCTCCTGCCTGTTAGGCTCAGAGTGGTCAGGCTGTTCAGTAAAACAGCTCACCTTGCTGGAGTCAATGCCCTCAACGAGCCTCTCCAGTAAAGGCATCCAGCTGGGGGCCAGGTGGCAGTTCTGGAAGAAGACCCAGTTGCCCTCCTCCATGGCACTGTGCATCATGGCTTCAGCACGGGGACCCTGAGGAGGTGGATGAGAATGAGCTCAGATCCATCGTGGGTTGTGCCCTGCTGAGCTGGACAGGGAGACAGCTGCCAGGTGGAAGGACCACTTTCCAGAGCCACAGCCTGGCTTTGTCCCCATGGCTCAACTGGGTCTTTGCTGTCTGCTGGCACGGAAAAGGCCCTTTTACAGCTTTTGCAAGCCTGTGTGGGAGGGTGGAAGGATAGAAGAACTGGGGATGGATTTGGGAAGTTAGAGGGCACTATAGGGGGAACCGCTGCAGCCCCTCCACCAAACTGGCTCCTCCAGCTAGCAGAAAGTTGGTGAGTAAGGGCCCTGGGGTGGGAGGGTGTTTTCACTGTGCTGCAAGGGTGTTTGACCTACTTGGAGCTAGGTGAGATTGCTGGGAGTGCCAGCAGGACAGTGGTTCCCCAGGTGGGCACCAGCAGCTTACCTGGCCTTGGCCCAGAGAAATGGCAGAGAGCTTTTGGGAGAAATTCATTTTTTCAGCAAACTTGTAGAGGCTGGCAGCAGGGTCAGTGCCTGGGGAGAGCACGAACACCAGGGGGGTGGTGGCAGTGGACTCCCTGAAGACAACGGAGAGGTCAGTTGTCTGCAAAACAGACAGTTGGTCAGAGTGGAGTGGCCACAATGGCACCATGTGCAGCACCTCCTCACCCTGCCTGGCCTCCAGCTCCTCTCCAAGACACCAGCATACTCTTGGGGGCCGAGGCCAGAAATATGTTCAGCCAGGGCCTAGTACAGCTCTCCTCTGGCACCATTAGGATCAGGGCAGAGGCCACTTTCCCATTTGCCATACAAACTGTTCCCTCATGCCTGCACTACCTGCCCCCTCCCAGTGTGGTTTAACTGATGGACATTAGGTAGGACTTCCCTTGTCTAAGATGGAAGTGTTTCCCCAGCTGTGGGAACACTGCGGCTGCAGAGAGGCACGAGCACCCTCACTGTAATTGGAAAATGCTGATGGCCCATTTACAGCAAGCTCGCGGCCTCCTGCTCCACTCCTGGCCCCACCAGTGCTGCCTTCTGGCTGGTTACCTGTGGCTCAATGAAGTGCCGATCCAGGTTCAGTGCCACAAAGTCCTGCATGGCATTGGTGATCTTATCTCCCCGCAGACATCGCAGAACCAGCAGCTTCTGGAAGGCATCAAGCTCAGCTTCCCACTTCCCAGGCAGGGGCTCTCTGCAGAGCAATTAGGTGCATTTTGGGGGGATGTGGCAGATCCTGCAGCTCCCCAGGAAGCACCCAAGTTGCCTGCAGGCAGCCACTGGGGTTTCAGAAGGGACAAGAGCCAAGTGACTACTTGGCTGAAGTTGTTGTCCATAGCCTTGAAACCATCAGCAGGCAAGCCACAGCTGCTTCCACTGGTGAAGCACCAGATACTGTTGGTCTAAGGCATAGTGTGGCTCTGCCTTGGGCAAGCAACATGCACAGGCAAGGGCCACCCTTGAGGAGACAAGGCAATGCCTCGTCTTCTCCCTTGCACTGCACTGGGAGCACAGCCGGCGCGGTGGCTGTATCAGCTCCTTGTGCTCTCCCATGGATGACATTACCTGCTGGGTGCAGTACAGCTAAGCCAACAAAGCAGGGGGCACTTGCCTGTGAGGTTTGGGACTGTCAAAAATGGCCCTGAATGCTTCAAGGTTGTCTGCAAAATCATTGGCGAAGCCGTAGAAATTCTTCAGGCTGCTCAAGGCTAGGATGTCTCCCCATGCTCTCTCATACAGCCAGGCTGGAGCTGGGTTCTCCCTCATCTCCTTTATGGTCCCTCCTGACAGCAGGTACCGCCACTCATCCTGGGAACAGGACATGGCCATGGATTATAGCCTACCTGCCTGGGCCTGAGGCACGTGGGTTTGTGCCACATCCAACTAAAATCCTGTAGTAACTTTCTGGCTGCCTCTCCTGCCAGGTGTGCGTGGCAAGGAGTAAGTGAACTGGAGCTTTGGTGAGATCAGCACCACTGTTCAGCTGCCACTTGCTTTTCTCTGTCTTCTAATCCCTGCCTGCATCCTCTGAACTTGCTAACCTTTGCAGCAGCCTGGCAGCAAACTGGCAAAAGCTGCAGGTGACTCAGGCTAGGCAGCTCTGCATGTAGACACAGGGAAAAGTTTGAGATCTGAGTGAAGAGAGAGGCTCCGGGTTTGCCCACCAGCCTGCCAAGCCTTCCCCCAGCTCCAGGGAACAAGGCTCCTTTTCCACCCCGGCACGCTATTCTAGGGGCTGAACAGGCCGGGCTTCAGTTACCCTGATGGGATCCCATCAAAGGACCAAGATGACTTGCTCACCATATCGATCTGCCCATCATTCATCAGAATCCGGACGCAAACCAGGAAGGCAAACATGAGCTTGTGCTTCTCAAAGAGGCTACGGCACACGTTCCTGTAGAGACTGAAGGTGATGTAGTTGTTGATGTTCATGATCCGGTCCTTCATAGTGTCTGAAAAAAAGGCAACAATCAGCCAAGGGTGGTGGGTGCTCTCCACGTCAGCTATCAGTTCCTGGTCACAGGGACACATGCACACCCTGCCCAGGAAGAACAGATGCTGCTCTCCAATACAGACTTGGCACAGAAACCCCTGTGAAAGCACAAGACTGTGAGAGTCAGCACTCAGAAGAAAACACTGCTCCAGCACTGGGAAGGAGTCCACGCTGCACCACGGCAGCCTACATGGGCCCAGCTACCACCATCCTGGCTAACATGCACTGCTGGGGGAGAAAAGGTGCCCCCAGTCTGACAGCAGCAGCCAGGATCTGTATCTGGAGGCGGCTCTGTAAGAAGCAGAATCACACTATTACCAGGATGGCGTGTGCCTTGCCTGTGCCTTGGGGCTAACATCCCTCCCATCTGGTCAGACAGGGCAGCAGAGAAGTAGCAGGGAAAAGAACAGAGGGCAGGCTGCGACCACATCTCCCCTTGCTGTGTGGACACAACTAGGGGCAGCTCTGGACCATGCTGAGAGCCAATGCAAGTGACCACGTTTGCCTTGACTCTGCAGGTGTCCTAGCTCCTACTGCCGCTGGACCAGGAATGTGGGGAGAGGAAGAGGATAGGAGGGGGCTGTTCTGGGCAGGCACCTGCTCTCTCAGAGTTACTGATCCCCATTAGGAAGATGTTGAGGAACCACTCGAGTGAGTACTGGTACATGGGGTCCACACTGGACAGGTCAGAGACACAGAAGTAGAGGATCTGTGAGCGGACGGCCACAGGCACATACTGGAGGCGGGTGGTGTTGATATCCTTCTCTGTCTGCTCTGCCAACATTACCTTGGCCTGGAGGACAGAAGAGATGTCATAGTGCAGTGCTGGTAGGGGATGCACAGCTGCAGGAGGAGAGCACCTCCACTTCTCACCTGGATCTCTCCTGCCTTGAGCTTGGATGCCTCCAGCACTTTGATGAGCTCCAAGTCATCTACAGGGTTTCCTTCAGAAGTGCTGAGCCGATACAGGATCTGATCTTCTATCTCCTTCAGCTCCTGATGCATCTTGGCATTGCTAACAATTAGCTGGTTTCTAGCTTCTTCTAAGTCAGGCCGCTCCGCAGCCACCACTTGTCCCAGCAGTTGGTCTTCCAAGCCACTACAACAAAAGCCATGGAGATGAGGGTGGGGGTGACAGGCCCGAGGGTTTGAGGGCTGGTGAGGAATGAGGCTGAGCAGCATGGGCAGCTAATGGGGTAAGCAGGTACCTGGGTGAGAGGGTGAAGTTGATGAGGGTGAGCTTCGTGGAGACCTCGGGGCTGTAGTGAGGGTTGGGCAGGTTGGTGGTGATGTACATCTTGAAACCCTCGTGGTAGGGGATCACCGTATCCCCCAGCTTCAGCACAGTGTTGCCTTGCTGCTTGTAGGTCTGTACCAGAGAGGGACAAATACAGGAAGGCTGGGACAGCTACCTCTTGTGAGGGAAGGCATCCCGCTGTGCCCTGGGCTCTGCAGTAAGGAGAGAGTCTGAAGGTTCTCTGGACAGAGGATCTCAAAGCCGCCCGGCAGACCTGAAAACCTGAACCTGAGTAGAGCAGCTGTATGCCATGGCCCTGCCTCCCAGGCAAAGATGCCTGCTGGCAGGAGACCTGGGCATGCAGGAGGCTGACAACACATTGGAGCCCTGACCAAGACATGAGAGCACAGAACAGGCAGCATCCATGTGAGTGCTACCTGCCCAGAGACCTACAGACCCACCACGTCCCACTGCACCCTGGCCAGACACCCCCTTACAGCCCAGCCAGGTATCCACTGCCCCTCCTTGCCAAGGCAAGACATAGGACCTGTTTCAGCAGGACAGGCTCGAGGGCTGGATCCAGCTCCTCGCCAACATTCTCCAGCAGGAAGGGCTTCCCGAAGGTAATGGCATTTTCCAGACTGCAGAGGAAGTCCCGGTCGCTCAGCTTGGCCACCTCCAGGCTGTTCACCTTCTCCTGAAAGGCAGCAGAAGAGGGCAGGGTCCCTGTGGTGTCCTGCCCACCTTCACATCCAGCTCTGGTGCATAGTACACCTCTCACTGGGCTGATTTGGCTCCCTGGAGCAGCAAAATCAATATATTTTCTTGCTCAGCTAGTTTTTGGCTATTTTGGCAAGTTTAGTCCATGTCACCAGGCACTAGAGACAGCTCAGTGAGGCAGCAGGAAGGGACAGAACAGGGAGAACTTTATTCAAAGAGCCCCACGCTGGTAACTCAGAGCTCGTTTGCCTGCAAAGTGAGAGCAGGTGAGTGGGAAAAGGCCTGGGGGAGCAAAACAGGAGCAGCTGCCCAAGCTGCCTGCCTGACCTTTCAAAAGGGCAGTGGGTGCCTCTCTGGAGGAAGAGAAGAGGTGGTGGTCTGTGCTCCCTAGCCAGGTAATACTACCCTGATCCCTTCTGTCCTAGGGACCCTAAAGGCTGTTATGGGAGATACTAGTGTTGTTCTGTGTGGTTTAGGGTGCAGTGAAAGATGTGAGGCCCCTGGAATGCTAGTGGAGAGCCAGAGTGGGAATCTGATGCCTCACTTGCTTACAGCAGGGCCCCTTCCACCCTGTGCTGATTTCCCCAAGCAGGGAAATCTACCTGGGATGAATATGGATGTGGTGCCTCTCTGGTGCTGGTGAGGCTGGGCTGGGACAGTGTCTTGCAGCTCTGGAGCCCAAAGCCTGGGGCTGCTCTGCACAGCTTCTAATAGAAAGCTGATCCCCTTATCCTGGCAGACCTGGCACTCCTCCCCACAGCTCTTACCAGATTCTTGATCCACTTGTTTGCTTGTCCTTGGGGATCTATGTAGTGAGTCCAGCGCTGGGAGAATTGTGTTATTACTCCATTCTCTACAGACAGGGTGTCGTTGGGTAAACCGGCAATCTAACGGGGTAAAAAAAGCTGTTGGGCACACCTGGTAGCACAACACAGCTGACCAGAGAGAAGCCCTTCCTGCCCTGGTCCCAGTGTGGTGGCCAGGGGATGGTGGTGAGGGTATCTCTAATAGCAGCTGAGCTCAGAGCTGCAGCTCTGCCTGAAGTGGCTGAGCCGTGGGACAGAGCTGTGATGGCAGAGTTAGGCTTGGGCAGGCTATGGCCAGGGCTTTGCTCTAAGTCTGCGGTTTGTAAAGCCTTACTGATCAAGGCTCAGAGCTGCTGCCGCCCTGGATGCTGCCAGGTCCTGTCCTGCTGCCCCAGCAGCAATTCCAGCTTTGCAGTGTGGAGACATGTGGTTGTTACTGAGCTGTTTGGTTGGGGCCTGTCCTTTGGTACAGGTGTAGTGAGTGGTGAGCTGAATGTTTTAGCCTTTGCCTGAGGCACCTTCAGCCTCAGGTGTTGGGTTTTTCTGCAACTTGCCTGCCAGGAGCTGATTTCCACAGGGTCTCCAAGGGTGCTGATCAGGTTTGGCTCCTTGGTGTGAGGAATGTTGTATTCTGACAGCTGCCTCAGCCACTCCTTGCACAGTGCTGTGCGGTAGGGTCCCTGCCAAGAGAAGCACCATCATAGCCTTTCTTTTAGTTGCAGCTAGTTTGCTGTGAGCATCTGAACCCTCCCGTTTCCATTCAGATGGGACCCTGTGCAGCCTTTGGCACAAAGGGAGAGAGATCCAGAAGGGATCTTGCACCATTTTTCCCTATTCCTTTCTCCCAGTGGATCTGGCTGGAGGAGCCCAGAAGAGCAGAGCAGCTAACCAAGCCCGTCGCAGGGAACATTGCACACTTACTGTGAAAGGGCCCAGGTAGGCCACAAAGCCAGCTGCAACCAGCATGTCCCCGGTGATGTTGTTGATCTTGTAATCCAGGTTCTCGACAGTGTCCTGCCAGCGCACCTTCTCATCAGCCAGGCTGTTTATGAGCTGTGGGATAAGTTGCACACATGAGAGCTGCTCTGTGGTCTAACCTCGTGTCCTGGACCTGCTGCTCTCTGGGTAATGCTGCAGGTGACTTTAGTGATCAGAGGTTACAGTGTGGCCCCTGCCACATCCTGAATTCTGTCCCCAGCTTTGAGCACTTAATCCTGGGATTATTGGGCTGCTCTCAGCTGTCCTGGAGATGTGTTGCTGCCTGAAGAAGCTGTGCACAGGAGGACAGCAGCTTTTCATACCAGTGCCTGGCTAGCTTAGCTTCCTCAGTCCTGTTGTGCTGCTGAGATCTGGCCAGGCAGCTTCAACCTAGGATTGTGAGTTTCAAGGCACATAGATGTCTTCACCACTGTGCTTCTTGACCTGAAATCAGGTTGCCTCACGTAAGCAGGTAGAACCCAGCTCTGTCCCTTACCGTATCGGCACGGCCCAGTCTCTGCTGACACTGCTTGCACTTCATCTCCAACTCCTCCTTCTTGGCTATGCAGATCTTGTACTTGGTTTGCAGCATGGCAATGCCATCTTCAACCTTCCTCAGGCATTCCTTAGCTTCCTCAAGGACCTGCTGAGTGGCACGCAGGTCCTCTTCTGCTTTCCGCCAGGCTTGCTGGGGAGATGCACAAGGAAACAGTGGACATATTGGACATGTGGCCAGGCTCTTCCCCAAAAAGCCAGAGACCCTGGGGCAAGAGTTGGTTTTCCATAAAAGCACTAGCTGATTCTGAAGCCCTTCTCCATGTGACAAAGGCTGACCTGCCTAACTCCATGGGGATGTTCTGCAAGCCCAGGAATAAAAGTAGGGGTGAGGAGGGCATTTCTGCATAGTTCCAAAAAGCTAAGAGCCTGTGCTAGCTTACACAAGCTCAGGATGTGGCCCACTGGTGAACAGGAGGAAAGGTTCCTCTGCTTGCCCCAAAATAATAATAAAGAAATAGCTAGGCTTGGAGAGGATTAAGGCTGAGACACTAGTGAGATGCGGGAATGCTTCTGTAAGTACAGTTTCTGCTAAGCCAGGAACTTGGCACTAAGAACAAGGTATCACTTCTGTCCCAGTGTATTCTAGGCTGATTTATTCTACTTTATTATATTACCAGGTTTTGAGGCTTTGGCTCTGCTAAGGCTTGGTCTGAACACTACATTCTGACCAGCAGAACATGGTGACTCGTAGCATCTCCTGCAGAAGGGCGCTGCTGGTACTGTGTTCCCTAACACCTAGAGCAACCAGGTCACGCTGCCTCTTACCTGCTTGGGCTCCACGACCTTGGCCACAAAGTGGTACTTGTGCATGGCACGCACCCACTGGCAGATGGAGGTGCAAGCTTTGGAGACCTTGGCGATGGCAGCTGGCTGAAACTCCTCACTGTCAATGTAGGGCTGGATGGCCCTGATCACGGTGTCTGCAATATTGTCCTGCAAAGAATGGTGGGAGAGAAAGGAGATCGGTGAAGAGGGTGTTAGAGGATCTGACTGAGGAGGGTCTCAAAGGGCTTTCCCCAGTGGCTGTGGCCTGCCCTGGGACCTGGCAGGGTGGTTAAGTCATTGCACTGGAGCAAAAGGAATCAAATTGCTGCATGTAGAGGCCTTGGAGGCACGACTGTGGGATTGGGTAAATCCCTTCCCATACCACTTCCACCCAGCATGGAAAGAGCAGAGGGACAGAAGGGGAAGACTGGTGCATCTGGGTCCCATTGCCCAAGGCAATGAAGTGCAGCCAGCTGATACAAGGGCTTCCAGGTGAAATACACCCTCATCCTCTGTGCTGTTGCCCACAAGGAGCTTTAAGCTTCATTGCTGTGAGAAGGATCTCTCTGAGGCAATACCTGATCCCTCGTCACAGCCTCCCTCTGCCACCACTTACCTTATCGTACTTAAACAGGCTGTCCAGGAACTTCCCTGGGTCCTGGAGAAGGCCCCTGCCTGGCTCCCAGTAGTCATCCACCTTGGAGCCTAGCTTTTCTCCTGCCACCTTTTTGGGCTTGATTCCTTTCATAATGCAGACAGCTTCAATCACCATCTTCACACCGAGGGGGGGCCGCTGCATTGCTCGTACCTTCAAAACCCAAATGGAGACAGTGGGTTGGCCTGGTTCTCAGTGAGATAGGGTGCTCATTCCTCAGCTGGCCCAGGGGAGATTGGGACCAGAGGCAGGACATTTGGAGGATGCAATGCACAGGCAGGAAGGAGAGAGGTATTTGAAAGGAAAGCTGGTTATTAGAAAGGGCATGGAGCAAACTAGGTATGCTGAAAAAGCCTGCTCCGATAGGTGTATCTTACAGGCTGAAGATGTTTTAGCAGGGTTTAGAGCTGTATGGCCCTGGCGTGGAGGCTGTCTGGAAATGGGACACAGGCAGGCTTTCTGCCTTGCTCTGTGGGCTCTCATTTATCTTGTACCTCACTGTAGCAATGCTGCACCCCACAAGCTGGTCTGCAGCACTTGTGGAGAGACTGCTTGAGTCTCTCCTCAAGCAGGCAGCTAGGAGTGCTGCTGCAGCACCCTTGAGATAGCTGTGGGTGTCAGGACCCTTAAGGATGACTCCTGCTTTTTCTCTTCCAGTGCTGACCATCCTTGCCATGTTCAGCCAGGGGTACTCCCAGGCCTTCCCGCTGGACAGAGTCAACAGAGGGGCACAGTTTGTGGCAACGCTGAGGCTGGTCTACCCCCATGCAGACACCCTCTGTGAAAAGGACTTTGACTGGCTCTTTGACTGCCCTCAGACAAAGCAATTCCTCGAGTGGTTCTGCAGCACGGTGAGTGAGGAGAATGTGCTGAGCCCAGCTGAGGTGGAGGCCTACGAAGCCCTGGTGGCTGCAGGCAAGCCCATCCTGGAAGGCGATGCCCTTGAGCAGGCATTGCAGATGTGCTGCCAGGTCCCACAGCTCCCAAGCATGATACCGGATAATGAGGGTCCCTCTCTGGAGGCCCTGCAGCAGGAGCTTCAGGAACTAAAGGACTACCATGACCGTCAGCTCTGGCGGCACAGCAAGCTGCAGGTTTGGGCAGCCAAACTACAGCAGGAACTGAGGTATTTGGAGGAGGAGGAAAAAGTGGTGAAGCAGGACTTGAGGAAGGCTCAGATGGACCTGGAAGTGGAGATCTTCCAAACCAGTGCTGTCCTGAGCCAGATCAGCAATGCTGCAAAGCAGCTGGCAGAGTGGCATGAGGATGTGGGGAAAGGTCGGCCACCGGAACTGCTATGTGAGATGGATCTTGGCCCTTACATGGAGCTAGAACAACAGGCCACTGACATGTATGAGAGGCTCATCCAGCAGGTCCTACCGGGGAGTGTCCAGGCTTCAGGTGCTCAGGGAGCAAGTGTAGAGAGAGAGAGCAGCCTGGAGGAAACGTTGAAGGCTGGGACACAGATGGACTCAGACTGGGAAATACCAGAAGGAAGAAGAGGAGCTCCTTATCAAGAGTGTGCAAAGACACCATGGGGGGTGGCACCAGAAAGTCGGGGAATACAGGTCCAAGGCTCGAGGGCAGAGCTGCTAGCAGAGGGGATGAATGGGAGAGAGGTGTTGAGCATGAGGGATGAGGAGGAGAGCGATAGCAGCCAGAAAGCCACAGAGAGAATGGATGCCAAGCAAACAACAATGCCGAAAAGCCTTGGGGCTGGTGGAGATGAGCTACTGAGGGACCAAGACAGCTTCAGTAAGGAGTTGAGCCGAATGGAGAAAGCGCATATCTGTGCCCAGAGGGAGGTTATAGTCATGTCAGCAAAAGTGGAAGGCAACCATGCTGCGCTGGAGTGGGCCCAAAAGACCCTGGAAGCTCTCGAGGAGAACCAGGTAGGGCCAGTACTCCCTTTCCTCCACCCTTTGTGGCAGGGTCTGCCTGTGCTGTGGGCAGTCCCTCCTGTTGAATGCTGGAGCACAGCTGATGTGTCAGGAGAGGGTGGCAGAGCCATGCAGCGCTAGCACCAGCCTGTCTCGTCTTCCCCCTGCACAGCACGTAGTGGAGGCAGAGCTCCAGAGCCAGGCAGCCACGCTTCAGAAGCAGCTTCATGCCCTGCGTTGCGACATCATGCAGACCCTGACCCACCAGCTGCCACCCCTGCTGAGGGCAGAGGCCTGCCTCTCCTGCCTGCCCATCCTGCAGAGGCAGCTCAGCCTGGAAGCTGCCCACCTGCAGTACATTGCTGAGAGGCAGGAGGAGGCAGCTGCATGGGTGGTGAACCAGCACAGCCGCCTGGATCTGCTGGAGCTCCAGCTGAAACAGGAGAGAAAGGAGCTGGACCAGAAGGCTTCTCAGCTGGAGGAGATGAAAACTGCAATGAAGGAAGCCCAGATCAGGCTGCAGGAGCAGCAGAACTACTTCAAAGATGCCAGTTCCTCTCAGGAGGGTCGTCCACGCATGCCCAAAGACCTCTCTGCTGTACGGTAAGGCCTGGGTGTATGTGTGTGCATGAGGAACAAACTAGGTGTGGAGGAGGTGGCATGGGAATGGGAGAGGCATGTTGCAGACTCAAGCTACCAGGCAGTCTAGCAGTGCTCCACTGCCAGTGCAGAGCCTCCCTGACCATGGTGGTGTGAAACTCCCCAGAAGGTGGCATCTGCTTCTTCCTGGCTGGCTAGGGCTGATGCAGCAAAGCACGGGCTTGGAGAAGAGAATGAGTACAGAGAACAGAGGTTTTCCTAGGATGTGAAGGCAGAGAGTGTAGAAGCAAGTCTTCAGCCGTGGAGAAGGAGAGCTGGGCCAGAAGGAAGCACAAGCTGCTAGGAGCAAAAGTTTTCTCTGGTGGGGTGTCCTGCACTGACAGGGGCTTCTCAGTCCTCCCTGCACAGCTCTGGAGTAGCTGGTGCTGGTGCCTGCCAGTAAGCAGTCCCTAACTGGCTCTTGAGCCAGCATGGTCCTTTACATGCTCTTCTCAGACCTCCAGGACATGGGCTGCTCACCAGCGGTGGCTGTCCTCTCATTGTTGCCCCACAGCTGCTTGCATCTTGTTCCCATAGCTCACAGTGTCCCCTGAGCCCTGTTCTTCCTCAGCACTGGCACACTGCTCACACCTCTGGCTGGTTGTCCCCTCTTGCAGGCTCTGGAACATGCTGGTGGGAAAAGATCAGGAGGAGCAGCCTTTCCACAGCTATGAGGCTATAGCAGCCCAGTGCTCCCAGTTGGTTTGGGACCAGAGGGTGCTGGAAGCACGGCTGGCAGCTCCTATACCCCAGCTCCCTGCCCTGGAGTCCTCCATAGAAATGCTCTACCGGTTGCTCTACAACAGTTCCAACCAGCTGCAGCTCTCCTCTCCGGTAAGCAAGGACTCCTGCTCCACCAGGTCTTGCCGGCTAGCACAGGGCTGTGAGTCAGAGCCCTTTGCGCCATCCTCCCTGGGTGCAGGGGGGAGAACTTGCTGCCTCTCAGCCCACAGAGGGAGAGGAGGTTGGCTTGATCCTTGCCTTGTCCCAAAAGTTATCCAGTAAAGCAGTGGCTGGCTGAGCGACAAAGGTGATTCTCGCTGTGCTTCACATGTGCTGTTAGGTATAGAGATTGGGGTGCCTTAGCCAGGGTGGCCCAGGGAGCTACCTCTGTCCCTTGGACTGGATGTGTTTGGAGGCCAGAGCTAGGTGGGTATTTTGTTTCTGGTGGGATGAGCTGTTCCATACGTGGGAAGAAATACCTCTCTTTTTTTCCATGTTCACATGCACATTCTTCTGCCCCTCAGGAGATCACCGAGCTGATGCAGCAACTGATCACCATGCAGGACAACCTCTACCAAATGCTGGCAGACCTCCTGAGTGACCTGAAGGCCAAGCGCAGATCTCTGCAGAGCTCTATACTGCAGACAGAACGCAATCTTTATGTGTATTTTTACTGCGATGAGGATCGGCTGAGAGAGGTGGTGGAGGAGCTGGAGAAGCAGGTGTCTGCTTCCTCCAAGGGACAACTGATGGAGCTTCCCTATGCAAAGGAGTAGGTCAAAGGGGTGCTTTCTCCCTGCCATAGAAGTGATGTCATCTTTTGCTTGGGCTGGGTCATTAATCCTGGACAGGGAGAGATGGTCCTGGCTCCAGTGAAAAGTTACTTGGGTCATGGCTCAGCAGCTGGGCTTAAATAAAGAATTTCCTGAAGGTGGTGGGTGGGTTAGATGATGTACAAGTAATTAATGCATCTTGTGAGCTGGCATTGGAAGCCTTGCAGAGGCAGGAAACTTCTCATGCCAAATCTATAAGAGGATGGGTGCTGGGGATAAGTGGACTGACACTGTCAGTGTCTTTCTGCACCTTCTGGGGAAAGAAGTTTTGTATGTTTTGTGAGGAATAAAAAGGTCTTTTATTCATAATTGCAGAGCAATAAGCCTCCCCTCCACAGCTGTTATACCCCATGTGCTGAAATCTTGTACATGGTGAGTTTGCTCTCTTGGCTATTGGCTGTGGCACTTACCAGGCTCTGAATCACCCTCCTTTCTCTAACTATCATATTTCAAGCCAGTAGTCTTTGAAGTCAGCCCACCAGCCATTGCCTCTTCCTCTTCTCTGCCTGTGGTGGATCCCCTTTCAAAAGAGCCTGCTGGATCAGACAGTGTGCTGCTAGGTCTGTCCCTATGCTGTGCAGTCAATCAGGGTTGCACTATGGTGCTGCCTAGCCCCGCAGACAGGCACCATGGGGTGAGCCCTCCTCAACACCCTCTCTGGCACAAATTGGAAACAACACCCAGGAGCCAGCTGCTGCCTCTCTGCCCTTCAAAACTCTTTGCTTCTGAAGGAGTGAAGCTGAGAAGCTGCATGGGCAGCTGCCCAGAGCATGAGTCCAGGGGGGTGGATGGACAGGCTGGAAAAGGCTGGGGATGCTGCAAGCCTATAGAAGGGAAACTGCTGCAAAGTGAGTGGCTGTCCAGGACTAGACCCAGCTCTGCCACCCTCCCCCTTGATCCAGTTACCTCTGTAATATCATTTTTGTTGAGGTTCCTCAGGCTGGCAAGAGCAGCGTCCAGAGCTGGGAGGGCTTCAGCCAAGTCCTTCTGAGCATCACCTGCAATGGCTTGGGCTGTCTGAGCTTTCAGTTTGGCCTTCATCTCCTCAGCCTGCACAGCACTTCTTGTCTCTTTGGCCAGAGCTGTGTCCACCTGCAAACACCAGAGATCGCCTCAGAAGCATGCTGGAGCCAGAGCACCCCTTTGGCTTGGCTCAGCACTGCCAGGTGAGGATCACGGGTGCCCTGGCAGGTCATGGATTTTCTTCTAGCAGAGACATGCTGGGGTCTTGCTGCTGGAGGGGATCCCCTTCCTGCATCATACTGGCAGGAGGGTTTTGTCAGTGTGCAGATATCATCCACAAGCTCCAGTTCTGGCTGTGCCTGGATTGCTGTTAGTACTGCAGGAATTAGCTGCTCTACCAATTTTTCCTGTTAGTATAGGGATGCAAATGAGTAGGGAGATGGAGGACTAAGAAGATATGCTGAGGGTTTTGTTTCTAAAACTGTCACTTCTGTCTACCCCCAGGGTTAAAACACTACCAGGAGGTGTAAAGGGAATGTGGAATACAGCCAAATCTCTTTCTGTGAGTGGATCAGGCTGCCTTCCCAAAGCTATGTAGGAAGATGAGATTGCAGACTCTTTCCCCTTTGCATGCAGAGCTGTATGATGCTAGCATCTGTTCCCGTAGTCTCAGTCTGGCCATCCCCCAGTAGGAGGCAGGCAGGGAAGAACACAAGGAGGAGGGAAGTTAGTGACAGCCAACACAGGACAGTTCCCTCTTTTGCAGTGGCATGAGTGACTGTGTGTGGTGATCCCTGAGGTTTGGGCTAGCAGGGGCAGGCTGCAGCTGGATCAACTCCCTGGGGATGGGATGTGGGGGAGCGATCCCTTTTGGCAATAACAGTCTGGGCTTAGAGTGGTTCAGGCCACTTGAGGATTGTGTTAGTAGTGTTACTAGTCTGTGCTTGCAAGGATCTAAACCAGTGAGGAAAGGGAGCTGGTATCTTGGCTGACTGACCCCTGAGTTGTGGTTTCAGACAGGGGCATGTGAGCCATCACTTCTGGCAACTGGCTGGTAGGCTGTGACTAGCCCCCACCAACCCCAGGGCAGGGACCCCAGCAGAAGGCCACTCTCCCTGTCAGTGCTGTGCTGCATAAATACCTGCTGTGCTAATCTGGGGCCTTTTTACTGTCAGATCAAGCAGGATTTTGTACAATCCCTGCAAAGCCTGCCCAAGCCCTAAGCAGCCAGGCTTGGAAAGTGCAGAGTTGTCCAGCAGCAGTACCTGCAGTTGCTCCATGGTTGCCAGTGTGTCCTTGGCTGCTTGTGCCAGGAGAGGGCGGGCAGACTCCAGCTCCTCCTGCATCATTGCTACATCCTCTGCTGTTTGCAGGAGCTGTGGGAGCAGAGCAGAGTGAGAACACGGGCAGCATCCATGGAAAGCCCCAGGAAAGAGCTGTGCTGTCTTGGTCCCTGCTTAAGCAAGAGTCTGGCCCTGTGGTCTGGTTAGATAGTAATGCCTAATGGTGCCTGCACATGGTGGGCATTACTTCATAAGCTCATGGCAATCAGTCAGCAGAACAATGGTGATGTTATAGGGATTTCAATTAAAAGGTTATTAAGGAATGCTCCGAGGGATCATGAGCTACAGAGAGGTCTGTGGTCCCCAAATACTGGGTACCATCATTCTTTTAGAGCTGTTACAAACCCAGACCTTCAGAAAGACTGGCCCTGGCAGAACACATAGTTCTCATTTGCTTTAGCATGAGCTTTCTCCTGTTACACAGGAGCTGTGTAGGGCATCTCACTGCATCTCTGCAGCTATAAATACACTGCTCAGAGCAGGTAAGGAGCACCCAAAGCTCTCCTGGGTGTGGGGGACAAACCTTGTCCAGGCCACTTTTCATTCTGTTCTTGGCTGTCCTCAGTTCCTGTTTCTTCTTTCCAATCAGGGAACTGAAGATGCTGAGGAACTCGAGGTAGCTCTTGGGAGTGACATAGTTGTGTCTAGCCAGCTCTGCCAGGTACACTTGGCACTTCTTTGCCACACTCTGATGGATTTTTACACATACTTGAGTCTACAAGGAGAAAGAAAATAATCTTATTCAGTAGTGAACATGTGGTAGGCAAGTCTATGTGATACCCCCTGTGCTCACAGAGTACAAGGGGCTTACAAAGAGCCTAAGTATACATTCAAAGCAGAACTTATGTACGTGTGTGGGCTTCAACACCCATTTCAAGGCACACAAAAGCTAACCAGTTCTGTATTTGAATAACCCTGCCACAAAACACTTCTGCTGCAGTGTAGGACCTTTCTGCAGGTGTGTCCTGCATCCAGTGTCTAGGCGTACCTAGAGCCATGGCACATGTAGCATACAGGAGGTGTGTTTTGTATGTTGAGTGTGGCACCTACCATTCCATCAACATCTTCAGTACTGGCGCCAAGGTATGGGATCTCATGCAAGAAGGAGGAGGCAACGGACTGCAGGGCTTCAGCAGGCCACTTGTTAAACCAGTTGATGGTACAGCAGTTCACAAGAGAGGGGAACTGTCTCAAGCGTGCGCGGAAGACTTCTCCAACAGGGCTGAAGGAAAGACATACAGAAATGAGATGTTACAACTAGCTGCAGATACAAGGATAAAATATCTTTCCTGTTTCCCTTGAGACATTCTGAACTGTTACAAGTATCACTCAAGGAGAATATACCCAAGGAACAAGGAGGTAGGGAAATAGGGAATGGAAGTCCAGGCAATGAGCCATGTATCCTAAGGCACGTCACAGCTCACTCCTTGGAAGTCTTGGGTATATTCTAGAAGCATTAAGATGGTAGTGGGGTGATGTTTTCTGGGTACCTCCCTAGGGAGAACAGTTAAGGGTTAAGAAATAAATGTGATCTGAAGTCTATTTCTAGCAAGTGAGTGCAGAGATTGCATCACCAGACCAAAATCATGGCCCCGATTCTTCCACTTCTACTTACACTGAGAATGCCCTGTACCTTCTGGCAGCTCTCCTGCAAGCAAGCAAGCTGCTCATGGACTATGCATTAGATTCATGAGTAAACATGGTGCAAATGAGCCCCAAATTCAAGCAAGATATTTTTGTAACAAACAGCTCAATAGTGCATGAAGGAGGAGGATGCTTCTATTTAATCCGGATCACATATAATTATATTCTTAAACTTTTCAAACTTCTTGAAACCGGAAAATGTAAAAAAAAAAAAAGTATCCAGTCCTATGGGAAGGTGGTATGCAAACCCTGCTCCTCCTCCAAAGTCAGGGGCTTGGAAACAAAGGTCCCATGATAAAGTGATGCAAGGAGGGAGCAATTAACATTGACAGCATGTATTCCTACCCCTGAATTGTACCTCATGCACAGGACCATGTGGATATTGCTGCGAACCCGTCCTGTGTATGCAGCCATCAAATTGGCCTTGGTGGGCTGCTGCCCTAGATCTCGAACAACAGGCTTCATAGCCATCATGATCTGTTCTTGATCATCAGGGTTGTAAATGTTGGGAATGTCACCTGAGTTGAGCAGGTTGTTGATATCCTCAAGGAAGGCTTCATTTTTAATCTAAAAGTAGATGACAGAGGAGGAAAAGAAAATGCAGTTTCCTAAGTCATAAGACAGTCATGTCTCCACATGCCATGTAGATTACTTTTGAATAAATATAGCCCTCAGCCTCTGTTATAAAAAAACATTTCTATGATCACTCGGCTCCAGTAAAGCATACTCTGACCCTTGTCCAGCATTTCCAGTTGAACAGCCATTTCAGGAGCAGGGGTGTGTGCCTGAGAACAAGCCTCCTTCTGCTCATTCAGTCTCCTTACAGACAACTTTCACTCAGGGCCTTGCTCCCTGCCTTGCAGTGACTCTGCAACCAAACCCCAGACACCAGGTTGCTCTGGGTCTTTGCTCTTCCAGCATAGAACACTTCATTATTAGGATACAGCTCATCAATGTGAGAGACAGAGTAATTGTAAGGATGTGTGACAGTCTGTGAGATGATCTCCCTCCAGAGCTACACTCACCTCTCCACCTTTGCTAAATCAGAAATACACAGCATCCATCTACTTGACTTAATGCACCCTCCCATGCCCCCCTTCTCCCACATATGCTTCTCCCTGCAGGGAAAAGGATGCAAGAACAAGCAGCATTTGACAGATGCTTATCTCACTGCTCAGGGCACTGCCAGAAGGGACTTGGTTCCTATGATAATGAAGGCAGTAAAAAAGCCTATGTGGAACTTAACTGTGAATTCTAGAAGTTGGCCTAGTCATTAGCAAGCTATAGTTTACAGTAATGAGCCAACATTATCCTGTGGAACCAGCAGGCATAAGGCCCTAAATCTACAGGTATCTTTGAAAAGAAAGAGAATGATGCTGCTTAGGACTTCTAGTATCAGTAGTCAGCGTAGTGCTTAGCTTCAGGCAGCTGGGTCTAAAAACTTTGATCCCACCAAACCCTTGGATGGAGCTGAAAGAGGCTTCCTTGAACAACAGAAGGATCAGCCCATTCACACATAGCTCTGCAGTCCCTCTAGCAACAAATGCACCATCTTTAGTTTCCCTGAGGCTTTTTTATAAGATGATGAAGATGGGCTACTTAAGAAATACAAGTTGTGCCTGGTTTGTATCAACCTCCTTAATCCTCTTTAGGGGAATTTATTGAGCTTAGAGATGTGTTTCTGAGTCCTTCTGAGATGGAGTCCACCATGCTAATATTCCTGTACCTGTGTGTCTACGATCAGGAATGTCTTGGGTAGACTTTGAAGGCCTGTCTTCATCATGATCTTCCTTACGTCATCTCGCCATTCGGTCATGCCATAATTTTTGGACAGTTCAATCTGGAAACACTCATAATCTGCCCTAAAGGAAAGAGAAGCCTGTGGAGTTACATCCAATTAAAATTTCCTCTTTTGTCAATCCTGAGTGTGCGTTGTGGACTCAGCAGGAGAGGACTCAAGTTGTTTTCCTGCAATGAGTCCCGAGCACGTGCCTGTCCTTGTGCATGATCAGCCACCAACCCAAGAGCATGTTTTACTCAAAACAGAGATACCTGAGATAGCTAGAAACCAGAAGTACAACTCCATGAGCTAACAGAGTCACGCTGCTTCTTGGGCCCAGTGCCACAGAGTACAGAGGGAGCAACTCGATGTGAATTTTTTGTGATGCTACCCTTGGAGGCTGGTGCACCTGGGAGCCATGATTGCATTTCTCTAGGATTCCCTGTATTCAGAGCTGGAAGAATTTGCTTCCCCAGCCTAGTTCCCTGGCTCTTCATGTTTCCCCTCAAGGCCCCTTGGCTCCCAAGACTCACAAGTCCTACTTGCCAGGTTGCCAGTGTCACTTGATCACTTGTTACTAGTAACTCCTGTTACCATAGGCTTGTCATCCTGCTGCCCAGTTCCCAGGGAGGATTTTTCTAGTGTGGATGTGCATGTTAACTGGGGCTTAGCTCTTGAGTGTTAAATCTGAAGAGTCAGCAACCAGAAAAATTTGTAACCAGTAGCAAGAAGGGCAAAAAAAAGAGATTCTCTGAAGGCAGCTCCAATAGAGCTGCTCCACATTATGTGCATAGGAGCACATTACTTACATGTGAGATGCCAGCCTGGTGAGAGACTGTCTCCCACTTCCCCCAACACCCAGGAGAAGAGCATTCCCTGGAGCCTGCCGCAGGATCCGGCTGATTCGGCAGATGTGCTGTATTGCATCCATGAAAAGCACAAGCTTCAGCTCTGGAGTATTGATTTGATTGTACTCCTCCAGGTAATCCTCAATCACAACCTTCAGCTGTGAGCAGAAACAGTCAATTGTGGCTACCAGATAAAAGCAATTGTGGGTGGGTGGGCAGTTGTGTGTAAGCACAGTCAGGCCTCCGGGAGGGTAGAGCCTGGTGCTCAGCAGGGTCTGGGAGCAGCTGCTTGTGGGGTGGCGATGGCTCTCTTTGCTCCATGTTCCTACAGGAACTACCACTGGACTGGGCTGAATTTAGCTACTGGTGGGGTGGCAGCAGCTGCTGAATGGTGACCTTAAGCTAACTCAGGCAAGTGACCAAGGTCTGCTGTTCCCAATGGGTGCTGTTTGCCTGAAGAAACAGCAAGGTATAGTTCAAAATAAAATAGCTTATGGCTGCCTGACCCATGCTGTTCTAGGGCCTCCCTCTATAGCTGACCACTGCCTGATGCTGCATCCTGTGGTCAGGATCCTGGCTGGAAAGGGTGGATGCTGGAAGAAAACCCTGCTGGCTGTAGATGGGTAGAGAAGCACACTCCTTTCCTGGTGCAGCCATCACACAGAATAGCTGCAGGGGCAGCCTCTCCTGCCCTTTCCAGGGCTCTCTTGAACAGCACCCTCAGGCCAGAGCAGGAGATGAAGCATGAAGACATGTGGGATTTAGTCCTACCCCCTCAGAAATCTCACTGTGAACCTGGGCAAGCAACATCAGCTGGAATTCATACAGTGCTGAGATCCCTGCCTAGGTGCCAAAGTCTTGTGCGCATCAGCGGGCCGTGCAGCAGCTTGGTAAGTCTGGCTGTCTCAGCTGTGCTCACCTCAGTGGGGGACAGGCCTACTTACTTTGTGACAGAGATTGGAAAGCTCAGTTAATTACCAGTCCTTGTCACACAGCTATCAGAAGAGGAGAGATAATCATCTGTTTCTGATAATGACTGTAAAATGCACTGCTCATTGCTTTTGCTTAATTATCACTACCAAAGTACTCGCAGTATCTTCTCCAACAGGGAATCTGGCAGTAACATTAATTACTTGGAAAGGTCAATTGTGAAGTCTTTAGTGGCAAAAGTAGTATTGTTTGGGGGTAATGTGCTATTTCTTTCCAGCAAATTTCACTTTTCAGTCCCAAGTGCAGCTCATTTGGGAGATTTGGCATAGCAGGCTGCCCCCAGGATGGCAATGCAGAGACAGCTTGTTCCACCTCAACTTCCCATTGCACCAAATGCAGCCACTATCCATATCTGTGGTAGGATTTTGCAGGAGAACCCTGGGAAGGTTTGTGATTCCAGATACATTCAATTCAAGCAGCCCCATGGTTACTATTAACCGTTTTCTTTTGTTTGCAGAAGACTTAGAAGATGTGAACATAGTTCACATCATCATGATTCCCAGGGTCCTTACCTTTTCCTGGCAGTCAATTGCTTCATAGAGTTTGATATTGGCACCTGGCTCCATGAAGTCCCCAAACAGAACTGGCTGGGAAGGGACAACCTCCTCAAAAGTGGTGCCTAACTCCTCCATCATACTCTTCATCAGGTTGTCAAACCAGCTCCGGTCCTCCTTGCTGACGAGGCGATCACAGAAGACCCGGCAGCTCTCATGGTACCACAGTCTCAGCAGGTGCAGTTTGTTCTGGTAGGAAATTTCAGCAAAACACCCCCATGAGAGAAGCTGAGAAGTACTAAGAGCCTCGCTGTCAGGAATGCTGGTTCCTGCCCCGTATGTGGCCAGCTCCACTCCTGCTAGAAGGCAGCTGGAGTGGAGAAAGAACTGGGTGGAGGAAGCTGCATTCCCTTCTCCTCTCAAAAACTCTTGTCAAAACAGCTGCTTTGCAGAGAGCTCATTACAGCTTCTGCTAATTCCCCCTTTATATGTCAGGCTTTCTCTGAGAGATTTAAAATTCATGTTGTTTGTCCTTATCTTTCCCCCAGTTTGATTTAATTTTTACTATTTTCAGAAGTTCTTATATTTTTGGAAAGACCTTTTTATTTGGGTGTAGCACAGAACCAGGGTCTCACGTACTTCCTGTGATAAGTCAATCTCTACTGTCTAGGCTGGAGCCAGAGCAACATCCTCAGGAGAGCTGAAGGGGCAGAAGCCTCCATTGCTACAAGCTGGTAACAGGATAACACCTCTCCCACTGTGTGCTCCCCTATCTTATCTTCTACAGTTCCATCCAGCCCTGAACAGCTGGGCTGTGTCATACTTACTCCCTCTGGCCATTCCCCTGCTTCGATGCCAAGGAAGGGCTGGGGTGGCAGGGGGGTCTGTTTACTACTGGTACTAGACAATATAACTAAAGGGAAGATCACCACGTTCATTGAATAGTACCAAAATGAAGCTTCGACAAGAAATTGAGGCCTGTTTGCAGGCCTGTCAATGAGACTTGAACTGGAACATTTCTGATCTTCTCCTGGGTGGCATGGCTGTGCCGATGGGAGGGCTCACCTCGATCTTGCTGGGCTCAGCCATGAGCATGCCCTGGAACATCTTGGAGAGGTCTCTCAGGTTGAAGGTGTAATGCGACTTTGCTGGTGTGGGCAGCAACTGGGATGTGATGGTCAAATATACGCAGAGAGTGGCATCAACCAATGGCTCATTCAAGTCTTTGACTGCAAGTGCTCCTGCTGCAGACACAGAGGAAGGTGGAGAGGATGCTGAGGTGGTGACTCGGGGATGAGAAGGTCCTAGTAGACAGGTGGCACTGAGTGGCAGAGGTGTTGCTAGGACTTGGCCAGGAACACAGTTCTTATGCAGAGACTGTGTGGGAACCTGACCAAGCACCTGCTCACTGCAGTGGACAGTTTGCCCATGAATTTCCCAACCAAAGCGAATTAGATCTGGGGAGAAAAGATAGCATCACAACAATTCTATGGCTCTAAGACTCCATGCACCCCAGGGAGAGAGGAGACACTGCCAGACAGGTATTTGGTGCCTACCTGAAATACCCACAGACAAGTTTTCCTTCTCCCTCCTTGTACTCCCTCAGTGGAGTCTCAGCTACTTTTAAGCCAGAAGGTGTGAGTGCCCTCTTAGCTAAACCGCCTTGCAATTCATTGAGCTCAGCAAATGCAAAGCCACTGAGGAATAATTTCTTATGCAATAGTCTGGCACGATTTAAACACACTGCCATTTTTAGAGCACAGCATAAAATACTGCTTTTTTTTTTTTTCTTTTTTTTACTCACAATCAAGTTCATTACAAACACTGCTGGGGAAGTAGAGCCCTGTGAACCCTAGCACTTTGCACTTTTTTGTATTATTTCCAAAATTTTTAATTTCTTTTTAAATCACAGCTAGATGCTTCAGGGTGCCCCTGAGCTCATCATCAGGTACTGATGCTTGTGAATATTGCAAGCACTCAGAAAGCTCTGCTTTGCTTCTCTCATAGTGCACTATTCTCACTCCTTCCTACTGGCAGATTTGCAGATGAGGGCACATTTGCAAAGATGATCCTAAATTCCCACCCTGTCAAATATAAAAGGACTCATTTGACTCCAAATGAACCCTTTTTTCTGGGTGGCTGTAGCACTGTGCTTAGATCCTCCCTGCTCAGCTGTCCACAGGCTGCAGCAGATGGAGAGTAACAGAAGGCTTTGCTTCCACAGAAGGCTGTTGTCTGGGCAAGTGTCTGTCTGCTGAAAGCACAGGTAAGCTATGCCATGCTGTGCCCATCAGCTTGTTCTGTTCACAGCGTCTCTCTCTCATCTTTCTGCTCTTACTTACGCACTGGATCTCTGTAACTTCTTTCTCCTAGGAGTCCAGCTAGAAAGACAAAAAAACCTGAGTTACCACTTTACTTGCTGAGGTTAAGGACATCTGCACCATCCATCACAAACAAAATCCTCTTTGAAAGGCCTAGGCTATTGGATACCTTATGAAACTGTGAGAGCCAAAGTTGAAGTTTGCTGATTTGCACCAGCAGCGTTTGGCCCTCAGACTAAACAGTGTATGAACTCTCTGTTTGCTAAGGCTCAAACAACACTTTCCCAAAAGCATCTTCAAGAAACTAATGCAAGTTCCAGCTTCCAACACTTTGACCAGCTCATCAGCATTCATTCCTCCCCTTCCAACCTCCATTATCATTGGGCTGACTTGCAACATGAGGAGAAGGTGGCAGTTGTCTGCAGAGTTTACCCATCCAGCTGCCAAGGATGGTGGAGAAGATAGTCTTCATGCTGTTCTCATCCATCTCTGTGAAGGAGAGGTAGTTGAAATGGCGGGTGAGGCGTGGAGTGACAGCATTCCTTCCCCCTCCAGGAGGTCCCACGGCACAGACAAAATTAATATCTACCAGCTTCTTAAAAGTTCCTTGAAGAGTGAAAAATCAGGAATGAATGCTAAGTTGTAGCTAAAAACCCTCATCGCAAAACTCTAGAGCAGGTACGTGTATCTATCAACAGGCCAACTTTTGCCAAGAGTATGGGGCAGAGGATCTGGGTCATACCGATCTGTTTCCTGTCGTACCAGCCCTGGTGGTCCATCCACTGCCGCAGCAGCTCGATGGGTGGCTGAGCACCATATTTCTCCAGTGTGGGCATGTTCAAGTCATCAATAAAAAATATGAAGTACTGCCCAACTGGAGGCCCGAACACACCCTTCCGCCTGTAAGGACAGAAGCCGCATAAGGACACAGGACAACTCCTACTGCAAAGGTACTCACAACTTGATCCAAAAGCAGACTTTTCTCCAGAGGCTTCCTGGGTCAGCAGTTTCGGCAATTTCTATACTTATACTCCATATACCACTTTAACAGGCCTTTGCACAGAAAAGATCCGGAGCAATATTTGAGGCACAACACTTATGCATGATGTCAATGAATAAATGGGTGCAAATAAAAGCAAAGCTTGAGCCTGTTAATTTGTTGGGAACTTCAAACCAGTGGCTGACCAGGGAGGCAAAAGGGAAGCTGTTAACTGTGGGGAGTTGGACTGGGGGTGAGCAGCCACATTTCCTCCCCTCATCAGTTTCTACAAAGATCCCACATCTGGGTTTGCAAACACCTGTGCTGTGAAATGTAGTATTCCTAGAATAATTAGAATTGGAGCAGCTTTTACAGACTCTCACTAATCCTTCTCACTTCCTTGTCATCATACCAAGTTATTACTGGCTCTCACAATCCCAGGTCAGATTTGTTGTGTGTCCTATTTGTTATCTACACCTGTACGTGCTTGGGTCCCTTCCAGATCTTGGGATGAAACTAAATGGCCAAGCTGATAGAAACATTGAGCTCAGGGATACTGCCTTTGCAAACACAGAACGGAAACTTGCCTCTTATCCAGTTTGCTGTCAATGAGATCCTGGGTTTGGTTAGCAGAGGTGTGTGCCGAAAACATCAGGAAGTGTGTGATATATCTGAGAGGCAAATTCTTAAAAAGCTTGTCCGTAATTGTGACGGTCTTCCCTGTGCCAGTGGGACCGATGCAGAGAACCTAGAAGCACAATCGGCAATGCAGCATAACCATAGGCATACAGTCTGTGCTTCCCAGTGCCCTGACACTTGCTGGAGGAAATGCAGGTTACTGCTCACTTAAGCATTCGAAGAGAACAAGGTTGAATAAAAAAAATCAGAGATGAGGCTGGGCACGTACTGGCTTACGGTTGGTGAGCAACAGCTCCAGCAGATGGGCCATTCGGACTGTGTTCATCGTGGGCACAATAATGTCACAGAAGTTGGTATCAGGAACCATGGTGAACTTTGTCGTAGGGTCCAGCCACTTCTCCCAGCACACCTGAAAGGTATGGGTGTGTTTAGAGGGGGCAGTTGCACCTATCCCCTATGGGAATAGGAAAACAGTATTTCTGCTGTGTTTTCCCTATCACAGCTCCTTGTGTAGTAGCTCAGATTCTGACAAGGAATTCAGGTTTCCAGCTCCTCTGTCTAGTCTTGCCACATACATATACCTTTCTGCATGGCAATGCTGTTGAGTGCCTGACTCCTTTTCTTTGGGAAGGAGGCAGCCCAAGAGTTAGAGATCATTACCCCCATCGCAACATACTTGCCCTCTGTTCTGAAAACTGGGATCAAAGGGTGGTGGAGCGCTTGTGACATTTGCAAGAATGGGAATTCTGTCCTAAGCTGACCTACCCTGTAATTGCCCCTGTGGCAGAGGGCCAAAGAGGGCTTAGCTGGGATCCTATCTTCATGTTTGGTTCTGTTGCCTGCGTTGCACTCAGAGGCACATGGAGGTTTTGTACTGTACAAGACATGATGACTTGTGCTAGATTCAAGCGACAGACTAACCTCCCAGAGGCCACTATACAAGTGAGATAGAGGTTTTATCAGGGATATGCTGGAGAACACTGAGAAAATGTGCATTCCTGACCAGCCCATGTAGCTTCCCACAGAGGCAATGCTGGCAGCTTCTGCTGCTGGTGTAGGACTCTTTACTTTGCTCTGATTTCAGGAAGCATTTTTCCTCTTTTTTTTTTTTTTTTTTTCCTTTCAGCCTAGGGGCTGGTGACTGTCAGTCAGATGGACCTTGCATGCCCTACTGCTCTGCTGTCTCCTGTGACAATGATGGCATATTTGTCTGCCTTGCTCCACCCCCAGACTCTGCTGCACACAGCTCTTCTGCTGTTGTGCACTGCTTTAACATAGACAGACCTTCCCATCTGAGCTTCTCCCTGTCCTCCTCCAGCAGCCACACTTGTAGAGCCTTCTCACTTTTCCTGAGCACTGGCAGAGCAACTCAGGTCTGAATTGACCAGTCCTTGGCTCAGATTTGAAAGATCTGCTTCACAACCCTGAGGGCAAGAAACTGCCTTCTTCCTTTAATGAAAAGCTTCATTTCACTTTAAACATTCTCACTTGGTTCCTATAGGCCTTTCTTATTTGCCCTTGATGAGAAAATGCTACCAAATCCAGCAGGACTGTGTTGTTTCCTGGTCCCTCCCCCAAATTTCCCAGCTTGGAGTTGAAAGAGAAACATTTTACCTTCCTAATGACCTCCTCATCCAGATCATCTTCAGCACTGCTAAGCCCAGCATCATAAAGTTTATAGTCATACACCAGCCCTTCTTCTGGGAAAAGCAACTGCATCTGTGGGAATAAATCTGGGGTGAACCTGGCTGCCACTCAGCTGAATTCAGAGGAGGATCTGTGATACTGCAAGGAAGGCTTTACTAATGGGATGCTGCCCAGGCCAGGGGGTCGGGTCTTTCTCCCCTGTCTTTCAGCTCCAGGAGTCCCTTGAAGTTTGAGGCAGATGTGGTATACCAGATCCCAAGAGCCCATTCAAACCCTCCAGGCATTCAAGAAACTCTGACCCCCATTCCTCATCACCAATTCCTCTGTAATGAGAGAGGATCTGCTTTCCCTTTATTTACCTTTTCCTTTGCCATCTTCTCCCTCAGCCACAAGCTGAAGGCCACGCGACCTTGGGAATCTCCAGTAGCGCCTACACTCCAGATCAAGGCAAATATAAACCAGGGTTCAATCAGCTCTCCGATACGAGCTGCCTTCTCCTGGGGAATCATCTTAATTCCCTGAGAACCAGAGAAGAGCAGAAGTAAAATTCTCAGGCAGGGTTAAGCTACACAAACCCCAAACTCTTCTTAATGTGCTCATAATTCTATTCAGCTTCTATGTAGCTTTTTCTAGCTAGTTTTTCACAGGCCTTGTTAATGCATTTTTGTGGATTAAAACTTGCTGTTTCATTGGTGCACTTGAGAGACTCCCCTTGCTGAACTAATGTCACTCAACAGGAGCTGGGAGAAGAATTTAGTCTTTCCTTTTCAATACTAATTCTCAAAGGACCTGCAATCTGAAGTGCATCGCTGCTTAGCTCTGATCTCTGCTTTCCACTCATTCTCCAATTCCCTCTGCTATAAATAAAGGTAAACCTCTTCCCTAAATCCTGGTAGGCATGGAGTTTATCTTTTGATCTTTCAGTGGGCAAAGTATAATCCTTCCAGGTTTACCTGTGCCTTGCAGGATGTTGTACTGCCTTCTGCCACGTAGATGAGCTACAGCGTGACCTTTCTGTACCAACACTTTGTTTTCCAGTGACTAACCCTCTGCATGACTTAGTGCCCTTAAGAGTTACAGGCGCAGTCAAGTGATAGCAGCAAAATCCTACCTCAACAGGAATGAAAGGCTGAAACAAACATTCCAAGAGCATGAGGAGGCTCCTTGTGAGGTTACTGTCAGTTGAGGCAATTATCTCCTTCACAAACCTCCGGACAAAACCAATGGCCTCCTGTAAGGAGAGGCAGGAACAGCTCAGTGTCACCATCCAACACACCTGAGTTTGCTTTTATCTTCTGGGGTTCTGGTTTCTCCTTGCCTCTCTGCAGGCTACATTTAGCAGGGAGGGTATGACTGAGAAGGCTGCCTTTTCCCACTGCGTCCTGAGTACCTCTGTTTTGACTGAAGAAAAGTAAGTCAAACTGTTTGGTTCAGTCTTAGCCACAAGAAACCTCTTGGCCTGCCTTTTGGTTCTGTGCAACAGCATCTGGTGCCATTGCTGCTGTTAAATGGGTTGCTCCCTTCAGGCCTTTCCTTTGCAGCTCTAGGTTATTCATTAAAATAGTGGCTCAGGAGAAGAGCAGAAATAACAAGACTCATTCTTACAACTTTCTCCCTGGAGTAACTCCACTGTAAGTGATGGAGCTGCACCAGGGATGAGTTTGTCCAGAAGATAATTTTAAAAGGAAATAAAGTAAACTATTATGACCAGTAAGACTAAGTCACATCTGTAGGGATCAGTGAATAACCTCTACTAAACCTAGGAAATTCACAGATTAGTTTGTATATTGGTAGTCTGAAGTGTTCCCACAATGGCATTTAAATCCAGGCCTTGACAAGCCTGGGCTGGTTGATATCTCAGCTGACAAGCTCTAAGACATGGAAGGGCTGGAACGGCATTGGTAGCTCACCTTGAGGAATCTCCTGAAGAGAGATGCTAGCTGCTGTGAGAAGGGCTGCATGATGCCTGGGATTGTTCGCAGCCAGCACTCGATGAAGGGCTCCAGCCCCAAGATGCTGGGCTCCAGGTAAACCATACCACAGCGGGAGACTGTGGCAGGGGAAGCAACAGCCAGATCCTGGACTTCAAACATCATGGTCATGCTCTGGAAATTGCAAAATGAGAGAAAGGAAGATAGGGACTTGGTTGCTTCTGATACGTCTTTCAGCATAATTTGGTGAAGCTGAAATCTTTCCCTTTGTTGCAGAAGCCCTCTTTTTGTTGTGATTATGCAGCACAGTAGAGGTCTGGCCAACAAAGGGCTGATACTGAGACACCAATTTCCATACAAGTCCATCACAGATATCAAGTGGAAAGTAAAAGCCAAGTCTGTTCCAAGAGGGAGGAAGGAAAACAGACAACAGGCAGCAAAAGCAGGAGGGATGAGTTACCTCTGTCAGCTTGATGATTTCCCCTGAGCTGAGACACAGCTTCTTATTGTCATCCAACACCGTGTTCATGTTCTCAATCCACAAAGCATCAACTGGCCCATCAAACATGTACCACTTCTTACTGGTGTCGGTGGCCACAGCTCCCCGCCGGATGAGTGAGGAAAGGATCCCATCTGTCCTGAAAGGAGGGAGGAAGGCAGGGCCCAGCCCATTCTGTTTTTGCTGAAAGCAACAGCAAAACTTCCACCATATAAGGCAACAGAGACAGAATCTTACCCTGTTTCAAGTGCTCAAGGATACCTGTGCCTCACTTGTTGATGAGCTGCATCAAGGTGCATCTCATTCTTTCTTTTACTGAGACATACATCTCAGCCTGAGTGGCACCATGAGACAATTTCTTTGGGCATTAGCATCTGGACTTCATGTCATCTAACTATAAAATGCCAAGTTTCCCTTTAACATCTCAGTCCTTGGTGAAGAGCAAAGAGGCCTTGCCAGCATGCAGTTCAGGACACAAGTGGGTTATCTGCTCTCTGGAAGTGCCTCTTTTTCTCTGCCAAATGTAAAGGGAGACTCAGGACAGCTACTCTGCTAATCCAGGTGCTTCAGTTGGGTAACTATAGGTTAGGAGGATTAATCCAGGCTACAGAGCATGACTCTACCCTCTTTATAACTGAAGTTCCCCATCCTCAGTCACCTGTGAACCCAGGTGGTGCTGGAGCTGGTGAACAGAAAAGCAAACAGACAAGGAATGCTGGATGTTGAGAGCAAGAACTTAATCTGTACACAGAAACTTGGAGTGAAATTTCTGTTCAGGCTCAGGACCCTACTCCCATTATTAAATAATTATTTGTTATTTTTACAGTGCTAGTGAATTCCAGGGTATTGTTACTGAGATCAAGGGAAAACAGTCTGTTCTGAAGCTCAGCTGATTAAAACAGATGGATTTGTCTGTAAATACATTTTACATTGCTGCTGTATTTTTCTTTTTGTCATGTTGACGTGCCTGTGTGCTGCCCTTGGGTAGAGTCACATCATAAATAAACTGTCAAGCTTCACTGGAATATCCTATAAAATGTCCTTCAGTAAAGATGCACCAGAGCCCAGGTTGGGAAGCTCTGGGTCTCAACATCAGTAATGTTTACTTGCTTGCACTTTTCCTAGAGGCAGTTAGTTTCACATTTATTTAGTTTCCCTGGTTTTACAGAACACAGTCTTCAGCTTTTCCCCTAAGCAAGATTCACACTGCTTCTCACACCTTAGCTTCTGGATAAAGTGAGCTGCAAAATCAACCTCAGGTCACATATGAAAACATAAGCAGTAGGACCTGGCTGTCAAGAGGGCAAATGGGCTATTGGTTCTCGCTTCCAAACCATATAAGCAAGCAGGAGCCCTGGGAACGGGAATGAAATGCCCCTTTATGCCTGAAAGTCATCCCTCATCATTCAAGGCCACCAGTGTATTTATACAGAACAATTCAAGTGCACAGCACAGAGGTCACTTTTCTTCAGAAGCAAAGAAAGTGTTTTGAAGCTCCTGTATCTTTGAGCGGGGGCATGTGCTCCAAAGCAATTGAATTACTCCTTGTTACGCAGTTAATGCTGCCAGCTGAGCCGCAGTAACTGTCTGGGCATGTGCCGGCAGCCAGGCCAAGAGCACAATAAAAGATGTCAGCTTAAATCGCCGTGACTGGCTATTGTAGCTTGGTGAGGATAAGGACTTGATTGCTTCTGGTTTTATGCCACTACCCTAAATAGTTCTCAGCCTTGAAGAGAAGACGCTCAAGACCAGAAGAAAAAAGTTTCCCATCTGGAAGGAAGGAAAGCAGGTTTTGTACTTTACCACTCATGCGTTAGCAAGTTGAACTCTCCATAAAGCTGGCCCATTGTGATGGATTTGGGATTCAGTACAAAGTAGCTGACTGCTTCGTAATTCCCACCACTGGCTGCAGGCTGACCTTTCAGTGATGTCATTGCAGCTGCCAGGACTTCATAACTCTGCAAAAGCAGGAGAGCAAGAGAGTTAACTGTAATGGCTCCGTATCGACAAAGCCACTTGCTCTCACAGCAGCTGCATTCAAAAGGCAGTGAGAAAGGAGACGTAGTGAAGGGTAATATCATAGTAAGGAGATGCCTGGCTGTATTCACAAAAATAAAGCATTCCAGATGCAGGGGGAGGAAGTTAGATCTCCCATGCAAGAGGCCTGAAGCATCTTGAGATGTCAAAGTATGTGTCAGCCTTAGAAATTTGCAGCAGAGCTAATAAACTTCAGTCTAATCTCCCAACTCAAAAGAGCGAGCTTCTAATATACGTCCCCATGGCTATAAATCAATACTAAAAGGCAGCATCTTGGTACCCTGACTTCTATCTGAGAGAAGCTGGAAATGCTGGAGTGCAAGTCTGCTGTGAAGCTTAACCCTCTGCATCACTAGGTCGGCGATGGTTTGCTGGGGCCAGTGTAGGGTCTCAAACATACCTTTGTCTTCCCAGAGCCTGTTGGCCCCACTAGCATAAGGCCGTGACGAACCACAGTGGTTTCATAGAGCTGGATGCACTTAGTCACAAAACCTGCAGGGGAAGACGATGAGGAGTAGGTCTGGGACCATTTACCTCTCTCCTAGGGCAGAGCACTGGACTAAAAGCCCAGGCCCAGAGGGAGCTTATGCAGGCCTTTCCCCTCACCATCAACATCCTTCAGATTCTCTTTGATGCAGGATTTGCGAATGGCTTCTTCCAGGATGCCATAATCAACAGGCTTTTCTCCGATCTTGGGAAATAAATCTGAGACAATACCATTGAAGAGCTTGAGGTCATCCTGCAGGAATTTGGGTACATTGGCATCCCTGATAGCTCGCAGGCAGATCAACTCCTGCAAAGATTTAAGAACTCAGAACTTCACAGATCCTGCCTCTCTTACCTGGCTGCAGAAAAGGCCACATAAATCTACGACAGCGTGAAGTCTAAGCACATTTACCTCATTCATACCAGGATTCTCTCTCTTGAGGTTGCCAGCTGTTGAGATAACAGTCTTCACAGCTCTCATCCCAAAGTCATAGTGGTCCTGGAAAAGGCACAGAGGAAACAATGTCATCAGATACAGGAGCATCATGTAAAAAGAGAGAACCTATGCATGCCCTCAGTTAGCAGGTAAGAAAAGAAAAAAAGAAAAGAAAAATGCCTTCAGGACAACTGCTCCTTCATCCAAGTCTGCTCTCAGGATCTTTCAAACAACTAACTAGTCCTCAGCTGTACAGACTATGGGTGAGGAAGATGAGAACAACTGGATAATGAGAAATCCTAGGTGGAGGGAGAAGTAGGCAGGGCTGCTTGGCTCAACTGTCCTGCCATTGTAATCCTAACTAGGACTGAAGATGAATGCAATTCCAGCCACAGGAGGAGAAATGAGCATTAGAAAGATGGGAGGTAGAATGGGTACTGTGACCTTTTTGTGATATGCTATCACAAGGCACCAAGAGAACCATCCAGGTACTTTGTGCCTAGGCTGAGAAAGCCTTGCATTTAAAAAACATTCATGGACATGAAGGCCTCTACCTGGGTGCTGAGCTGCTCTGACAATAATTTGAATGTTGTGGTGATCTTCTTTGCAAGGATTTTGGCTTCATTAAACCCAAAGGAGTAGAGTGAGATCTCAGCAATCATGGAGTAATCTGGGACCATCATAGCCACAGGACGAAAGAGAGCCTGAAACATACAGTTCCAACACAAGATCAAAACATTGTTGTTTCTTGCTTTTTCTAGCAAACTGAAAAGTATCTATCCCAGACTGTTTAGAGGACACAGCATGAGTGTGCCTGGCACCTGTCAGGGTAGCATCCCTGCAGACTGCAATCTGAGGAGTGTCATTTACTTACAGATGTGATTCAAATCTCAGAACAACCCTAGAAACTTTCCAAAAGCAACACACCCTAATCCTTGTCATGGACGCACTGGTGGTCTGGGTGGATCCAGCACCTGTATTGCCCGTCTTCTTACTGTCGATGCAGTCTGCCCTCCTTACCTTCAGGTTATCGGGCAGTTCAGTACGCCCAGCGTATCCTGGATTCATTGTGATGAAGACTGCACAGGATGGGACCAGTGGGATCTCTGTGCCTTCAAACATGAAGTGATCCACCTAGAAAATTAAAAATATGATCACCCTCAAAGAACAGAGCCTTGCCTGCAAATTAAATAATGTAGCAAAATCTTCCAGGAGGAAAACAATAGCTTTCAGTAGTTAAATTATTAAGCATGGACACACACATCTGCCCACAATTGTAGTGACTCAACCTGGTCCCACTGCAGGAATCCAGTATTACCAGCAATATTTTTCTGTTTAAGAAACTGGGCTCATGGAAAATTTACTGATAGGATACAATTTTTCTTTTTTGGCTCTTCAACAGACTTCTATCCCTCCAGCTGTAAACAAACATCTTTCCATTTATTCTGCAGTAGAGTTTGGACCTGAATTAATTTGTGGGAGAGAGGGCAAAGTGAAACCTAAATCCTTTTTAAAGCTGTGTAGGTAGTAATTTCAGATGGGGGATAAAGTAATGCAGAGAAATTCATGGAAAGCAAGTTTCTAATTCCAAGCCAAAGTCAAGGAGATTCAGGTCTTAACCCCTCTGAGTCTCCAGAGAACAAAGCAGAGGCTGGCTGCTAGACTGGCTGACAGATGAGTCTCCATATAAAGCCAACAATTCACTTTATATTGCAACTCTGTGCATGCATAAGTGTGCATTTTTTGGCACATATTGGGTTTGGATAACACATTTAGAGAAAATGCAGTGCTGAGTAACTCATGGCAGAACACTGGCTGCCTTTGTCACAGCTCCAATTTGTATCAGCTCAGTGGATCTGTACTGGAGTGTCTCCCACACCAAAGCCTGCTGGCACTGCAGCTCAAGCTGAGATGTACTTCAGTCTGTGAGTGTGTGGGCAACCATGGCAGCACAGACTAGGGTGAAGTTACAAAAACCACCCAGGATGCTGACTATGTAATGGCCTGATATGATGCACCACAGCTAGGGCATCACTCCTGCCTCTCCAAACTCAAGTATGTCTGTCTGAGCTGTCTCTGAGCAGTGAAGCTGGTCCTCTGTGAAGATGTATGCAAAGACAAGGGCTTGCCTAGACTAGCTCAAGTGGAGATTTTTTTTGTCTGCCTTTGCATCTACACGTTCATTACGTACCCTCTGCTGCTGTGCTTTCTGAATGGTTGTGATCTGCTGGGCCACCACAGACAGCACCTCAATATCAATGCGGTTAAACTCATCAAAGCAAGCCCACGCGCCAGAGCTGGGCAAGGAAGTAAAAATGAGAGGAGTCAGGAATATCGCACAGGAGCAAACTTGCAGTCAAAAGTTCAGCTAGATCTAGAAACTATAAATCCACATACTCGGGAGGCAGCACAGAGGCACTAAGTGAACCTAAAAGGCCCCTAATGTCCCACAGCAGGTAGTGACACAGCCACAGTGTAGTGGTACAGTGGAAGGAGCTGTAGCTCCTCAACCCAACTACGCATCCCAAGCCATGTGATGAGTGAGAAGGTGCATGGTCCCTTCAGGATCCTAGCAGTGTCTGATCCTACAGCCTGAGACAAATTCTGCATGTTACAGATTTGGGCTTGGAAGAGGTGTCATGTTGAATTCCTGTTTTGTATGTGAGCTATAAGCATAGAAGATACAATTTAGACATCTCTTAAGTCCATTTTTCAGAGCTTAGAAGACTATGTATAGTCAAGATCAGGACAAGCTAGAAGCATGTATATGAGGAAGGTGATCTTCCCACAAGGCATGATTTAAGAAGAAAGTTAAATTACTTACAAAGAAAATATCTGAGAAAAGAGTATCAGCTGTTGTTGGAGTAACTAATTCAGATTCACCAGTGTGCAACAGACTAATTGGACCAGCTCTGTTTGAAATGTAGAGAAGAGAGAAGCTTCTCTGAGAGGATCCCTCAGGGCTTAGAGCAGTCTCTCTTGGCTGCTCAATTTTGGATACACTCAGCAGATTCTCTCCTTCTTAAGATTAAGCAGCTTGTGGGCTGAATCTCAGTCCAACATCTATGATATTAAAACAAAGGCCAGAGCTGGAAATGTTTGCACAGGTGCCTAATAGCGGATTGGTGCAAATCATTTTAATTTTGCCTTAAATTAACAGGATCTCTCCCCCCCCCCCCCCCATTACTCTTATTTTTTTTTTTTATTGGCTCAACTGTCCCTCCCTTCTGGCAGGAATTTTGTAACTTTGCTCATTCTGGAACACAGTAATGCCCTTACTAGGGCTTTGCTTTTTCTTTTGGTCTGCCATGAAAAAGACCCACCAATTCCCAGCTGCCAGCATCCCTGTATCCTACCCACTCCTTGATAATGACATGCAGCATTTCATTGTACCTGGCTAGTCCCTTGAAAAACTTTCCCATTGCCATAAAGTCAAGCTGGTCGGAGCAGTTGAACACTACAGTTTGGATTGCCAGTGCTTTCCCCAGGTCTTTTGTTGTTTCTGTTTTGCCTGTTCCTGCTGGTCCTGCAGGTGCTCCTCCAAATTTCAGGTGCAGAGCTCCTGTAAGCGTCAGATAACACCTACAACAAAGAAGAGACCAGATGATGAAAAGTATTTCTACTACTGATTTCAGTAAGGGAGACACATGACCTATTCAGCTGGAGACACGTAGGAATCCATCTTTATTGTTCTGCAGAACTGCTCTGCTTAGATATGCAGCACTCTGCAAAGGAGTTAGCTAGGTGGCCTTGATCAGTACTCATGGGTGCCTGGAAGGATAAATCCTGCCACTGGCTACAGATTCACTCTTCAGAAAAAGGACAGTTACAAAAGGGTAAAACTATTATTGCTGATGCATATGCTAGAGTATTAGATGCCCCTGTCTACTGGTTTGTAGAAGAGCTCCTTAGCTATCAGGTAGACATTTTATATGAGTCAGAACACTACATTAAAAATTAGAAGAGTGAAAGCAAACAGCCTGAGCACTGATCACAGGGACACAGTAGAACCAGTGGCAGGGTGTTCCTATGCCCTCGTCTCAAGTAGTCCTTTACAAACGGTTTCTATTTAGATACATTAAGCAGCAAGACCAGCACGGTCAGATCCTTGGTTTAATACCCGGTGAGGCTGGTTCATCCAGAAAAAAAATAAAATATACTTATTACCCAGAAAACAATCTCCTTACCTGTCAGTGAGGGGCGTGATAACCAGACGGCCACTGTTCCCCAGATATTCATAGCCATAGATAAATTCAGCATTGACAGCTCTGATGTACAGGTCCCCCCTCATCCAGTAGTATCTAATGATGAGTGAACATGACATCAGAAAGATAAACACTGGCCGGCAGACGATACAGCAGCTCACAAGACTGCAGACTGCAGGTTTCGAGACCTGCATGTCATGGGATTTCCTTCTTGAGAGAAGAAAGGATAAGGTAACACAACAGGGTGGACAGGACTTCTCACAGGACCTGAAATTAGGCATTATATCAAGTATCACACTCCTTGGATAGGAGCATGCCCTTCCACAGCAAGGCTGTGAAACACCATGGTATGGCTTAGTCTATAGGGCCAAAGTGGATGCCATCCAAATTAGGTTGGTCACAGATGCCTTAAAACTGGCATCCTTAGCAGACTTCAATCCCACTCCTCATAGGGATGTTAGAGGCAACAAAGGAATACTGCTTACAGACTATGCAAACTCTCGTTTCCATTTGTCATGAACATGGCTGATGGGTAAGGAGAATGAAGACTGGCCAGGGAGCCCAGGTGAGGTTCAACAGCTGTGGTCTCTACCTGAGCTGGGAGATCCACTCAAAATCATTCATGCTTGTCACATGCTCCTCAATCAGCTTTGCTGCAACATCCTTGGCGTGGACCTCAATCACAATAAGGGCTGACAACACTGCTCGTTGCATCTTAGTCAATTTTCCACGGACCAGGGCAACCAAATTGCCCAGCTGGGTAAGGAAAAGAAAGTATTCTGAAGCAGGCCATATCCCAAAGACCCAGGCTGTACTAATGCAATGCAGTCAAACTTATGGCATGCTAAGTTCAGATCATAGACTGTGTCCAGGCAACTTCTGCCTCTTCTCTTGTCAGATACACAAATGACTGCTCAGAAAGCAAATACTCTCAGGGCTGGCTCAGAGCTGACTTTTGTCTACATCATTACCATGCTGAGGTGAAAAGAAAGAGTTAGAGCCACCATGAGGCCCAGAGCCGAGGACACCATATCTCCCAGGTATTAGGTGTCATTAGATACATGGAACAGATATGAAGGATGCAGTCTCACTTTGATTTCTACTGTCCATCACTTCAGTTCTCCTTCACCTCTGAGTTCCTGGATGACCCTGGAGTTCTCTTTCACCTTCTTTCCATCTTCAGGTAACAATCATATTATCAGTCCTGTACATTATTTGAGATTTATGATGACAAATATCCTAATGATTAAGATGATAAGAACCCAGGGTTTTTTACCTGTTTTAGAGCTGTGCTATGCAGGACTGCGTCTCTGTTGTCCTGGCTGTATTTATAAGTTATCTAAGGTCTGATGATTGAAAAGTCTCCATCTGGAAAAATCTCACCCTTACATTCATCTCATACCTGAGTACTCAGCTGTGGGAAAAGCCTGCTGGGCAAATCTCCAGCTTCCAGAGCTTCAGACACTTCCTTTGTCCAGAAAATCTGGCAGCCAGCAATGACCACTTGGCCAGGCCACTGCAAGACCCATGAAGTACGTGGAGTCTTAAAAAAAGAAAGGGGGAAAAAGAAAGAGAAGGTGGTAAGATAATGATTTTTTTTATTATTATTATTTCTATGTCTCCCTGCTCTGATATGAATCTGAGAAACCCAAAAGGATGTTTCCCCTCCCCTGGCCTGTTCTAACTTTCCTAGTTTCAAATTTTTGGACGGAGTAGAAAACAGTAGCAGAAATATCTGAGGCCTTTTCTTTTTTCAGTCGTTCTCCCTCCCTAGACCCAAACAAATAAAAATTTAGATTTTCTAGTGGCATAGCTTTTACACAGAAACCAGAGTCAAGATGCATCCCCTGACACATTGACTGAAACCAATAGTTCACAGGGCCTTGGCTGCCTTTACCAGCATACTGTGTGAGATATGAGAGCTGAAGAAAACAAAGAGAGTAGATCCTTATAAAGAGCAAGTTACACAGAGAAAGCAATAGAAATGGATTCACACAGGGTTGTTCTATGATACTGGGAAGCGTTCTATGGCTGTTAAGTGAATGTGCAGGGTTTGCATTCTTCTGGACCATTAGCTATTTGCTCAACTGCACATTCTGCACTTGAACCACACACAACTGGATTAAAGGTTGTATTTTAAAACTAGTAGAATATCACAAATTCATCAGCCCCATCACTGGTGACCTTTATGGCAAGCCTGGTACCAAGACATCAGAGACCTGCCAGTCTGTGATAAAACTCCTACCTCTGGATAAACACCAACTGATCTTTCTATGTTGTCCTGTACACTGGCCTTCATGGATTTCTCAACTTCCAGCAGCCAGTCCTCCACATTGTCAGTGGGATAGATGGGAACAAACAGCTTCACCTCTTCTCCCTCAGCAGAGTACATGTGTGTGATCTGTAGGTCCTCCTGGAACAGTAGCTAACAGAAGAAGCACAACAGGAGATGTGAAGGAGGATTTCCTTTCTATCCCTGCTTTCCTGCCACTGGGGGAGAACCAGGCTGCAGTGGTATATGCTCATTATAAATCTGGCACTAAACTTGGTTGTTAATAGTGATAATAAAGTATGTGACAGGTGTGTAAAATGACCTCTCCAAAAAAATGGAGAATAATTGTATGAAAACAAGAGATTTGCATCTCTGGTTTAACTTGAGTGAAGCAAATCAAATTATAGGTAGGATGAATGTTTCTCATTGCCTGTCTAGGGTTTAAATTCTTGATTCCTGTTCAAATCATTTCCCTTGAGGTTAGAGTACCCGTTCTTAAGAGTAAAATTTTAACAGCTTCCCCAGTGCCCCAGCGTATCACTGAAAGTCCCCTTATTTATTCCAAAGGCTTTGCACCAGGTTTCCAGTTCAATTTCCTTTCTATTTTCCCAAGCTAATGACTAGGAGATTGGTTTTGGTGTCTGAGTATTGTGGTGGTGCGAGCTGTGACTAGCCATGGAGCCTGAAGTCTATTAGGAACAATAAAGAGGAAAAATAGCTGGGTTAACCCTAGCTCCTAAGTAGGGATGAAGGCAGAAACTTAATTCAGTTCAGGCTTGTTCACTCCTTGTCCCTCCTGAGACTGTCAGCAAGAGTGGGATTCCATCTTAACCAGGTGCCTGCTAGTAGACAGCTAAGTCTGTGCTATTTCTCTTGGCCTCCACAGTGGGATGGACAGACATCTCCAGAGGGAGTGTCTTCTCCTCCTAAGATGGGTATCTAAGTGAATTTCTGTAAGTTGCCCTTTCCAGATGCCTATTTTCCCCTCATGGTCTAAAAAGCAATTGAGGGCGTCCAGTTCATAGGCCGACGTCTGGCTTTGAAATGTCTGAAGTGAGGTTGTTTGAATCCCACTCCAGGGCAGGCAGCACCTTGCAATGCCTGCATACAGTTACAGGTCCCCAGGAGATATATTTCCACACAGCAGAATGTGAACAGTCCTCCAGATCTCAGCATGCCTCCAAGTTCCCATGACACCAGCTTCCCAATGGTGGGCCAAGCCACCAGGGTGCTTGCTCTGCCTACCTGTGCAATGTTCTCAAAGCATTTGCGGAGGTGACGTTGTACAGCAGTGGGATCTTTTGTCTGAGACAGTATTTCCAGCAGCTCATCATCTGAAAGGAAGTAGAACCTAGAAACACAGAGCAAGACATGAGGGGAGGCTCTCTTTATTGTAGCATCAGAGGCTAAGTCCTGGCAAGATAAGGAACAAGCCTATTGCTAGAGACACTGTTTCTGACTGCTCACTGATCTCTCTGTATTTGTGCAGAAGAGTAGCAGCCACAGTCCAGACATCTACCTTTCCATAGAGAGAGACTTCTCCATCTGCAGAAGTCAGTTATTCCCATGCAAAGTGGGTTTAAATAAGTATCAAAGAATAGAAGTATTCTTTAAGGAATAAGGGACAGAGTTACACAGAGGTTTTCATTTTACCCCATCCTTCTAGCCAAATAAGGCACAGATATGCAATGATGCTACCAGATTGCCCTTATCTCACAACATTTGTGTCTGCTTGTTTTCTGCCCATCAGATGGCAGCATTGAAAGGCACAGCCTTGCTTATGTTTGCAGTCTCATGACAATATCCTAAGCTTAGATTGTTTTCCTCTTTCTTGGCAGAGTGAACTGGAGCGAGCCTCTCTTTTCATATTTTCTGAACCAGGGAGTGTTACCCAGCCCACCAAAATTTGGGGTTACCTGGGAAAAGCTCTTCTCTTAGTCTCCAGATATTCACTCAGACCTTTCTGCACAAGTTCGAGTAGCTTGTTACATTTTCGCAGGTTCTCTAGTAGTGTAGGATCAGGGCACAAAGAAATCACCTATAAACAGAATGGAGAACAGAGGAAGCATCAGTATTTTGAGCATGTGGGATATAAGGCAGTGGAGTTAATTGGGTTGCCCGGTGATGCTACTGATAGGATTTAAGTGACTCATTCACAGGAGTACTTTCACAGGGATCTGGAGAGGTGTGAGCTTTGTGGGCAAGGAGGGGAAACAGTGCTTATGGATCTTACAAGCACATTTCTGGGTTTCCCTAAATACCAACATTTGTAATATGGAATACAAGTGGTGATGGAGTCTTGGGAAGTGGAGTCTGGAGAACAGAAGAGTGCAGAGCACTGCTACCAGGACACAGAAACAGGTCAATACAATGGCTCTAAACAATTTAAAGAGTCAGTCTTGAGGAGGAATTGAAGGAGTTGTTTTATGGATTAGGATTGTAGCAGGGCTGGTTACAAGACTCATAGGACGTAGGGAGCCTGTGTGCTGAGGACAAGGTATTTGGTGGGGTGGACAGCTTGGGCAAGGCATCACAGGGAATGACTCTGCCCGTTTGGACACCAGAATGAAAGGCCAAGTTCCAAGAGAAGAAACTTAGAACACTGCCCTGGGCAAGGCTGCATGGTTTACACATGGGCTCATGCCCATGCTGTTACAAAACCAAAACTCAAAGGCAGTCCTTGTGTGAGCACAGCTCCAAGGAGTTTGGGATACCTGCACTGGCTTTCAGCAAGGCACACACCTCAGGGTTTTCGTTAGCTTTCTTCATGATGTTCCTCCAGTCCCCATCCATGGCCTGGTAGCTCTGGCTTTCCAATGGGAGCTGTCTTTTGATGTCCTCTGATGTAAAGATGGGCTCCAAGTAGAGCCAAGAGCGCTGGCAGTTCAGCCATTCCTCTAGAACATCCTAGTGGAAAGCAAGAAGACCGTATCAGGACATTATGCTTTGAACCTGTTTGACAAACCCATTCAAACTGTGCACCAGAATGGGTTAAAAAAAAAAAAAGAAAAAAGGAAAAGAAAAAAAAAAGGAAAAAAGAGGTGATGTTGCACTTACACCTACCACAATTCTAAAATCTACCTGCAGTGTCAGGAGCTGGAATTTCCTTCCCAAATAATTAACAATTTCCTAGCAATTCCCTTTGCTAACTGTTGTCGCCAGGCATCAGATTCAACACTCACTAGTTTAATGGGGGTAGTTTAGAAATACATGTAAGCCAATACTAAAGCTCAAATGGACTCTGTGATGCTAGGTCAAATTTCTGTGGCTAGTGTTTCTGTATTTTACAGAAGATGGCATGTCAGCACACAGTAAGATGGGGATTTTATTTTGTGAAAAGAGCTTTTTTGGGGAAGAAGAATGACAAATAAAATACGCCAGACTCTGGAGTTGTAACATATCCTCTCTTCTGCCTAATGTACCTCAGCCCCTGCCCTGCCTAACAGAATAATCCATGAAAAGATCTTTGAACAACACTGAATTAAGAGAATAAATGAAAGGTAAACATTTAAGTTAGACACCAGACAGGAAACCCTGTTTGTCAGGCATTCAAAGGAGCAAGAGAATTAGGTTGGAAGAACATCCTCCTCCTCCATTTTCAGGCACGGGAGATTGGAAGGTAAGGGGAACTTGCCCAACATTGCAGAGTAGCTCAAGCGTTTGACTCCCTTTCAGATTGCCTTAGTCACATGGTGCTATCTACCATTCCCTGAGCACAGGCAGGCACTCGACCTAGCAAGAGGTGGGCTTTTCCAGTAATACAATGGTGTTTGCCACACTCCATCAGCTGACCCTGATAAGCCACTTCCCAGAAGCAGATTCATGGGCCTTTCATGACAGGAATGAATGCAATCAAAAGAAGAGGTAGGAAAGGCAGGGTGAAAACATGGACAACATCACAGCCAAAACCACACAGTAAATAACTGAATTTCCCCATGTCACCTACTGCCTTAGGGATTAGAATAGCATTTCTGTATCCTCATGAGACAAGGCTAGCACTCTGGCAGCCTATGGCCCAAGCACACCCAGATGGTAAGCACCAATAAGCAGAGTAAGGTAGCTATGAATAACAGATAACAATGCTGCTGTGCATCAAACCCCAGCATTTACACAGAGTTCTCCAGCCAGATACTTGTATTGGAATTTTTCTCCTGCAGCAAAATGCTATTCTGCTGGCTGAGTCCTGCTGGGTGCTGAGCATTCAGGCTCTGGTCTGATGAAGAAGTGCTGGCACAGTCTGCCAGATCCTGCTCTAAATAGCAGTCTTCCACATGCTTCCACTGAGATCTAAATGATTTGCATGGGTTTCACAGGGCCCGTAAGAATCTGTAAGGTCCACTTAGTATAATATGATTAGAGATGCCAGTTAGACTATTCACAGCAATGGGAGAGTCCTGTCCCCTCCAAAAAATGTTGCAATAGGCAGCAAAAGAGCTGGAATTCCATCACTGCTGTTTGTGGAATAAGGCTCTGAGTTTATCCCCTCTTTAATTATTAGAGTCAGAGGGCTTTGATAGGCCCTCTTCCTCCCTAAGGACTGATACTCTCTTTATAGTTGTCCTCCCAGTTCCTTAGCAGCAACTGCACAGTGTCCATGTTCAGGCATGGCAGCATGGCCCAGCTGCCTGCCTTCACCTCATGTGTGCAGGTAAGAAACCAATACCTGCGTCATCTTCAGCTTATTTTCCCATGTGTTCATCCTCTCCTCAAAAGGTTTCTTGAATGGTGAAAAGGACATGCTCTGAACCATGACAATGTGATCCTCCAGGAGCTGGGAAGCTTCATCGGTGTTTTTCAGGATAAAGGTATCTGTGTCTTTGTAAAGCATCACAGTGAGTAAAACTGAGTTCCACTCACTCTCCATCTTGTTGAGTGCCTGGAACAGAGGGACAAGCAATTTAATTTCTGGATACAACCTGTGCAATGGTTATTGCAGCTTCCACAACTCTCTTAATGCCCCTCTGCTACAAGTGACAAATTTTTGCTCTTGGATTCCACTGGAAACAGCAGCTGTCTATTTGATGCATGACACACACAGCAACAGCACGTTTCCTCTGCATTGCCCATGGACTCAACACCTCAATGCTGTCCTGAAAGGGACACCTTGAGAGGAAAAAAGGGCAATTTCATCTCCAGGTCCATTTATGCTAGTAGGTGCACAGAGGCTGCCAGCAAAGAGCCTATTAATGTTTATGGCTAATGATGGCTTTGTGAAAGGGGTAGCTATCTATTGGGAACTCGCCTGAGATTTCAGAGAACAAAAGCTGCCAGAAGGTAATGACTTTCAATCAAGACCATCTTAGGTCACATGCGAACTGGTGAACTGAAGCTGAAAGACTATCTAACCTATGAATCTCCAGAGCCAGCAAGTCTTCCCTGTGCTTTTACTTTATTAAAGGATTTGCCACCTCTGTTTCTAGTCACAGCTAATCTCCCTGACATAACGTTTGAACGGCAGAATGCAGACAATCAATTTATTTGAACTTAAATTGTCACTAATCCCACAGTGAGGTGTGAGACCCAACCAGTGGATCAGCATAACCATCAGGCAGCACTGTTATGCTGTAACGGGAATTCTGCACAAGGCAAAATGACTTCTTTGAGTGTGGGAACTCAGTTGTGTGGCCATTGCTCCCCTCTCTAAGGGCAACAGCCTTTTTACTTGTGCTGCAGAATGCGTTTAATGCTCTAGGTCAAGAGGAACATCACCCAAGGCAGTGACTGCCTGCTCAACAGAAATATATTTGAGAAGCAATCAAAAGACACAGCAAGTCCCTCCCTCCTCACATTCTCAATGGTGTATTCCTTGGCAGCTATCTCAGCCACTTTGGTAATGCTCTCGATATGGTCCAGCAGGTTCATGTCTAAGCAGCGACCAACTGTCAGATTGGGTTCCAGCTTGATATCAATGTTAATATTTTCTGACAGCATCTTCCAGTGACGGTTTTTCATACCAGGATTGTGCAGCCCTTGAATTAAGGGGATGTATGGTCTGAATTCTTCAATCTTGTCTCGAAACTCCATTGCCACACCCTGGCAGGCTTTTAGGGAGAAAAACAGAAGAACATCAGCAACAAGTGTGCAAGTAATTTGCATTAGGGAACTTCCTAGAAGTTGTCTAAAGCCTGATGTGCTTGTAGACACATAGTATGGGGTAGGTAAGCAGCAGGAGAGAGTACTGGAAAATGCAGGGTAAATTAATGCGGACACAAAGGCATGCTCTATGTGGCTACTAAGCAAGGATTCAAGCCCACTCCCAGAAGCAGACCTGCCTATTAGCCAAAAGTCCATTACAGGCAAGTCCATGCTAAGCAGAAGTGTGCCTTAGCCTAGAGCTCACCAAAAGATGAAAAACAAACAAATTTAATTCCTTAATAAAGGCCCAAGCATGATGAAGCCCCATCTGCCAATAGATATTTTAGAAGCTCTAGTCACCGTTTCAAGGTCTTCACTTCCTGAATAAGATTGGGCTGTGAGTTATCTCTCGCCTCAGCTCAGGCTATCCTAAATAGAAGATGGACACTATACATAGGAGCTAGAAGTAGGCTAGGATCACAGCCAGCTATGGAAATGGAAAGCATATAGGAGAGGCCCTTCCAGCCTGTGGCCACCCTAGAGCCAAAGGTACCTCTGCCTCATAGGAAGGACTAAGTCAAGGAAAGGTTTTTGCTCTCTGGGGGCATCTTGGAAGCCCACGTCTCTGCACTGGTCGCATCCTGCTATTTTTCAGATTGTGCTACTGCAAGCAGAACAATAGGCAGGCAAAAAACGCAGGACTTGCTTCCTTTCCAAAATCTGGCTGCAGCATGTGTCTCCTTTTATTGCACCCTGCGTGCCTGCACTGCACACTGACAGCAAGGATGTGACCACCTCACACTCCCTGCTGGGTGGTATGCAAAGACACGGCAGACTCAAGGACGAAGAATGTATTGTACCAGGTGCCAGGGAATATTGCAATGAATATGAGCAGGTATTCTTAGTATTTCTGTTTACCATAATGATTCATAGTTACTCACGCATCCACTCATCACCTCCTCCATTGGGGCTGATTCATGGCATTGTTTAAGAGCGAGTTCAAGTTAAAAAGGATGAATCAAAAATCTCCCACTGCAAAATATATTTCAATCTAAGACATCTGGCAGGAGATTTTAGAATTAGCTCTAAGGAATGACCAATGCATCTCTGAGAATCGTGGAATGGGAAGTTAAGCTACAACTGAAGTCTCAATTCCAGCGTTACTAGGACCCCTAATTAGAAGACCTTCATGTGAATTGCAAGGGCTAGATGTGATCATCTAAACTTTATACACATTCAGACAAGAAGGAAAATGGTTATTACATTCCATTGATCATTTCCAGATTTTGCAATTTCATTTTATTCATAAAAAAATCAAGATCCCTTCTGGCTTTCCATTAAATTCATTGGTCAATAGAGAAAATAAGATTAGGCAAGAAAAGAGCACCTGGAAGACCCAGATTCAAGTTCCTTTGCTGCCTGACTTGCATAAGGGCTTAAACCCACATGTCTAGCCACTGGGCTATATAGTAATTCTCTATGACTAATCTGGATTATTTTACTTTATATAAATGAGTAAATATTAACTGCAACATAAGAGGGTGGCTTTTATTTCAGTACTGTCTTGGGAATTAGGTATAAAAGAGATTTGCATGGTTGTTTCCATGCCAAACTGGTACTTCAAGCAGCAAACTAGCATCTAGATGTTAGTCATAGTTCCAGAAAAAAAAAAGTGGAAAATATCTTTGCTGGCATTTTCTCAGCTTGCTCTAATACACACAACACATCCATGTGACATCCCGACAATCCCTGTTTAGAGTACTCTGTGACATTCCTCACATCAAAATGTCCCCCCAGCTTCCTTTCTCCAGACTGCTATCTACCTGGTGAGTCCTTGAACAGCTTCACGCATCTCTGCATTGTCTTAAGCGAGTCACTGACATTCTTTTCTAGCTGCTCAGCCTCAATTTCCACAAGAGGATCATTCATCCAGCTCTCATACCACTGCATCCAGTCCAACACTGTAGTCCAGAGATCATAGTATGGCTGGAAGTCCTTAACCATCCTGGATAGTGTACTGTACTTTGGAAAGAAAGAAAAAGGCAAGCATAAGCAACACATGTATTCTCTGGATGACGGCTTGCATTGTCAAAAGGCCAAAAAAGGCACAGTTTGGTTTTGAATCTCAAGCAAGCAATGACAAAATGTGTACTTCAAGAGGATGTATCAGAAAACCTTCTCCTAGGACCACGATATAGAGCTGGGCTTTACACATTCAGGCCAAAATGCATGCAGTGGGGCTGTGCCTGCACCATGTGTCTGGCATGGAAGGCACTCTCTCCACTTGTCTCTACAAATGCTCTGCTGCAGAATGAGATTCTGATGGGCAGTCCACACACAATCAGTGAAAGCACACGCTGCACATCATATCGAAACTCGTCTCCTTATAGAGAAGGAGAAGTAACTATAGACCGAGAGGTAGGAAAGGATAACGTGAACTCCACTTCTACTCTGCAGCCAGACTAGGCTGGGCATGGATGACAACAATTCATAGCAGCTGAACAGCTACAGGCAAAATGAGTGTTTGCAACTTCATAAACTGTTGCCTTAGGAGAACATGCTGCGCTCTGAGCCCAGCCAGCTGCCTGTACACCACTATGCAATCATTCACATCTATATAACCGCAGTAACAGCCTTACAGAAATTGATGCATCTTAACTGCTGCTTCAAGACCTTCCCCATCCAATTCCTCCTCATTGACATCACGCAGATGTGAGTGTGGGCACCCAAAATCTCTTACAGAAGTGGCAGTATCAGGCCCATGAACAGCCTTCCACATTCACGTGGGATCAGCTCTTCTGCAGCACAGTGGAGTGATGGAGCAGCGCGGTCACTCTACAGGACTGTGGAGCAGTTCATCAGATAAAACAAAAGAGCACGCAGGATTCCTTCCTGAGGAACTGTGTCTCATTACTTGTTCTACCTACCACCTAGAAGACCCAACAAAGATTAGGGTTCTGTAGGTACAGGACTTAACACTTACATTAGTAACTTTCATTCCAAAGATTCTTTCCCTGTTGTTGTAGAGAATTGCCAAATTCTGAAGCTCCTTCAGCTGCTTCCTGACCTCCCTTGCTTTGTTAACCAACTCATGAACTTGGTTAACATCTGTTTGGATGGAAAATCCACCTACAGTCAGCTGGAAGGGAAAAGGCAGGCATGAGGTGTGGCTCTGAAGCTGAGTGCTGCCTCTGACATCTCAGCTTCCTGGTGTGCTCTTTGTTACATTCAAAGGCAAGATTTTTATGCTCACAATTTCACCTCCCCTAATCCAATTCCACTTCTGTTTAGACCACAATGAAAATGGTGAGGAGAAGCAATAACTGCTGGTCAGGTGGTTGAAAGTCCAAATGTGATGACCAGCTGCTTTTCATCTTTGTGACAATAGTTAATCCCTGAGGAGAAAGAGCAATGACTCTGTGCCCAAATTTCTTCCTACTGAATTTATACTGTCATTAGTTATGGAATCAGTGAAGTGAAAATGATAGCTCTACTAGGTCACTCAGTTTCCAAGAATTGTTTAACAACACATGTCCAGAGCTTCTCTAATAACATTTCTGTTTTGCTTTGGTGGTTTGGTTTTGTTTGTTTGCTTTGGTTTGTTTGTTTGCTTGTCTTTTTTAATCCAGTGTTGCAGTACTATCATTTTGGGAGCGTATTTCCAAGATAATCTAGGTCACCAATTACAGCCTTTCCAATATGGCATTTTTGTTCTGTGTTTAAGAGTTTCTGGTGAAAAATAAAATTCAAACTGTTTCAGCAGAACCCAGAGGTATCTCAGCTCCAAAACTCTGCTGTTGTTTCAGGGTCTTTCACATGAGATGAGTTCCATGACTGAGTGTTGGGGTTTTTTCCCCTCTTGATGGCAGTGCATCACGGGAGATGCTCTGCAGGGAACTCAGTACACAAGAAAGAAAAAGGAGGTGCATGTGTTGCATGAGCACCAAGAACTGGAATATTGTAACTCGATGAACACCTTCCCAGTGAAAAATTGGTGTTTCTGCAAAGAGTATTGCCTTTCACACAACAATGAAGGTCTTAATCAAAAGCCCTACTTCCAATAAAAAAAAGGGGGTGGTGGTGATAATTTTTGGTCCAACAATACATTGACCTAAAAAATCATCTGACTAAAATCTCATCTGAAATTTTCCCACCTGGCTGACCACACGAGCTTCAAGGTCCCCTTCTCTGGACAGTTTATTGTCAGGGGCTTAATACCTGCATCTCTTCCAGTTTGTCTTGAAAGCCATTGTGATCTATGGCCTGGATTTTGCGAAATTTGTCTTCATCCTCCAGGTGCTGGAGCCGAATGGACTCAGCTTGCATAGCTATTTTCAGCGGCCAGTAACTTGCAGCCCACCTGCACTCACATGATATAACAAACCAAACCAAACAAAACAAAAAAAAAGGAGGGGGGAGAGAGAGAGAGAAGCGTTTTGAGCATATGTTTGAAATGCTGAAAATAACAGAATGAGAAAGCCAACTCCCACCAAACAAGGAAGCTTTACAACAACAGAAACACATGTGCTTTCAACAAAACATTTTTTCCAGCTTGTCTTGTTGATATGCAGCCCTTGTGACTAGGCTATTCAATTGGAGAGGGCTGGGGAAAAATGGAGGGCCTTTTTAAAAGGAACAAACCCAGTATGTTGCTGAAAAGCTAGGAGACAGCAAAATAACAGTTGGCATCCAGAGGGAATGTGTCTTTGAACATATTCACAAGGAACTACAAAAAAATGGGGTCAGAGTCTTGGCTTGTGGCTTTTCAGGGCTACTGAAAAAGCCAGCCTCCTGTTAAGCAGGGCAGCGAGGGGCCAGGGTAACCCAGATATAGTGAAGCCCTGGATAGCAAGGCCTCTGCAGAGTGCCCTGGGGAGTGTGAGGCAGATACAGGAAAGGCTGCACAAAGTGGCTGCTCATGCCAAAGCAGGTTTCTTGGTTCTTGCTCAACTATAGCCCTGCCATTACTCCATTTGGACTTGTTAGCCTGCGTGCAACACCAGATGCAAGCTTTGCAGCATTACGCTCGAGGTCACACTCCTCTTGGTGCCTGGGGATGCAGAAATCTCCTACTACTTCTGTGTACCAGGTCTGGTCAGTGGGCATACAGCTACATCTGTGCTAAGCTGTCCTAGAGCTGAGCTGCTTTCCTGCAGCTCGTGTGGGGTTTTTGCACCGTGCATCCCATGTTTCTAGTTTCAGGAGCACTCTGCAGAGACTTACTCAGGTTGCAGACACACTGGATGAAGTCCATGTCACATGAGAGGTGCTTCCAGGGCTGAGCTGACTTTAGAAGCTGTGTAGCTGTGTTTGTGAGCGGACTCTGCTACCGGGGCGTAGTTAGGCCCCAATCTGAATAACATAGCCAAGGATAAAACTAAGAGGAGACTGCATGGAAAAGAAATGCAGTAATACTGCAAGGTTCATGTTCCTTCGTAGTCATAAGAAAACCCTGGCAGCATTTCTACCTTGGAAGTGTTCAGTCAGTTTCAAGCACTGCCTAAACTGTGCATCCTGAGACCTTGCAAATGTCTCCAAAAAGCAAGAGAAAAGAGCTTTAATACATTAAACAGGTTAATAGCTACCCAGACCAGAAGGCAGCATGAACCCATGCTTCTTCTCAATAAACTTAATTTCAAGAATTGAGTACTTATATAGCCTGAGAAGCACTTAAAAGTTCTGCTGGAGCCCTTGATAGACACATAGCCCCTGAAGCACTAAGAATGTTAATTGCTGCAAAGTGTCCTACTTTGACAGTGGGAGAAATGCCTTGTGCTCACTTGTCATTGAAATCTTCTTCGGTAAGATTGTAAAGGAATTCCTCCATGACCTTGTAATCTTCCATGACTTCATGAATCAGTTCCTGCACAGGGTGAAAGAAAGAAACAAAAAATAGACACCTTTAGACCATATTGATTCCAACTCTCTGGTGTATACCTCATTTTCATGAGGTGCCTTTGAAGGGTTTTAGTCACACAAGTTTAATGTGATGTAGGCTGCTTCTCTGCTGTGTGAACAGTGGGAATGGATTTATAACCCCTTGTTCTGCAAATGATCACGCCGTCATTGCCCTCTGTTCTATATGAATGAAAAGAAGTGTGACCTAGTGGATAAAGTGCTGGACAGAAATTGAGTGGTTTGAGGGTTATCCTCCAGATTCTTTCCTTGGCATGGACAAGTCAGCTTACAGCTTGATGCCTTTGTTCCCCATTTGTTCAGCTCGGAGAAGACCTACACTTCAAATAACTTTGAAGTAACTTGGCACTATAATGTCTTATTAGAAGAAATACATTAACAGTAATATGAGCATTTGGTAGCAGAAATGTTTTCTTGGAAATGTTAATTTTTAGAAGACAGCTATTCAGTACACAAATGCAGAATGAATCATGAAGGTAGCAGAAAGCATACGTAAGTTTTTTAGGCAAGATTTTTAACTGCTATTTTGTTTTGCATAGATATTTAAATCAATGTGTTTAAAAATACAAATATTAGGAATTACAAAAATACAAAGCCAGGAATCTATGGCATTGCATGCGAAGACATCCAAGCAAACAAATTTGAGTTCTGCTTCTGAAACACCACATATTGCATTGACAAATTTCCTCCTCCCTTCCCGTGGTGTTCCCTGTCCATAAGGAGAGCATGCCCTACCTCCTGCACAGCCAGCTGCTCCGGGACTCCCTTCATCCACTCCCGCAGCTCAGCCAGCTCCTCGATGCTGTTTGGTTTCTCATGCATTTTGCAGCTGATGGCTTTATATGCATCACAGACCTGCAGGAGGACACAGCAGAGAAAAAGACCATCAAAAAGTCATTAATTGCTAATGTGCAAACTGGAAAACATGCCATGATCCACCCACTTCCCATTCCGAAGGTGGTCTAAAGCAATGAGTACACAGTCCTGTTCTTTTTCTTTCCACAGTCTTTGTCCATCCATCCCATTGGAGTTCAAATGGAATGAGACTACCAAAAAGAGAGGAAGAGGAACCACAGGTATGTAGTTGAAATGATGCAAATAACAGACAACCCTCTAGCAGATGCAATTGTTTATATTCCAGTTATCCTCTGAGCAAGCAGAAGGACCTTCCAGTTGTCTACTAGGCAGATCTTTTCAATCCACCAACACATTTTTACTAGATGGCAGGGAATAATTTAGTCTCAAGAGATACAGCTTTCAGGCACATAATTTGTTAAGTATATTTAATACTTGATTTGGTTGAGTCTGCATATCTCCACTCTAGTTGTTTTTTTGAGTAATCACTCCGATGCAATCTTTAAAATGTCCTCATTAATATGTCCTCAGTTGCTGTCTTTTGGCCATTTCACAAGCACAGTGACTTCAAAGCAGAAGGACAGGACAAAAGATTGACAGATCATCTATTGAACCAGGTAACTTACATTCTCCACCTGCGAATGGAGGTTTTTAGCCAGTATGTCCAACATGGAAGTGGCAAGTGCTTTGTATTTTTCAGAGAGATTTTGCTTAACACCTTCTATGCTGACATGGAAGGGACCAATGACAATAGAACTAGGCAGAGTGTTGTCCAGATTCTCCTTTTCAGACAAGTGCATGTTTACTATACTCATCACCTCCTGGGCAGATGGACATTGTTCTTCATAGTCTCTGTAAATAAAAACACCAACAAAAAAAGGTAATGTACACCTTAAGATTATTTGGGCACCCAGGCTGTTTGTAGGATGTCCAGGATCAAGACATTAAATTAATAATGAGTATGTTATTGTTATTAAAACATGCATCTATTCAAATGTATACAACCTTCTGCAAGCACAGACTGAGAGGGTACCAATGCCATCTAGACCTTACAACCAAAGAAATGCCTACATAGGAAGTGAGGACTGTTTGTATCACAGCCAAGTACATGAGTGCTAGCTCTAACTGAGCATGGAAGCTATAGTATCAAAGATATGGCATGTAAAGTCCATCTATTTGGGTGACCAGCCTGCACTCAAGGCTCTGCTTCAGTGTCTTCACTGCTACGCTTACCAACACCGAGCAGAGGAAGCCAGGCTGCCTATGCCTACCTGCACTGCTGCTACACCCACATAGCAGTGTGGACAGGCCCCCAGTTTCAGAACATGTGTATATGAGAAGACATGGAACTGGTATGTGGCTGAGGAACATCACTGGGGAGGAAGGGAAGGGACAGACTCAAATCTACAAGGGTTTTAGAGCACAATAGGTGCGGAGTGGAATAAAAGCACAGAATATTTTAGCTGTGGAAAAGAAGTGGAAGAAAGAGACGAAAGAGGTTATAAGGCAAGAAGAGAGGGAGAGACAAAATGAAAGCATTGGTGTAAATAGCGCAAAATCAGGAGGCACCTTGGGGGAGGGCAGGCACTTCAGTGTGTTCTGGGAAGAAACAGGAATTTGTCAGATGGGATTTGTAAATTGATTAAGCTGGAATAACAAAAGAGAAAAATGGCTTCATTCCCACTGTTTGGAGAAAACATGAGACCTAAAAAGAAGACTATTAAAGTAACAGAGGCTAAAGAACAGCATAGGTGCATGGAGTTTTGACAGTGAAAACAACAATGCTGAAACAAAAGAAAGCATTACTTTCTACAGAATGTTACCAGCCTGAACAGACACTATTTGAAGGAGGTCAGAGCCAAGTATGCTAACTGGATTTTCAAACAGGATGAGTCATTTTTAGGGCCATTAATATTTCCAATTACACTTCCAAACATGACAGGAATGTGACACTTCCAAACATGACAGGAATGTGACACTTCCAAATATGACAGGAATGTGACTGCTGTCAGAGGCAGGAAGAAATTCTCACTGCCACCACCAACGTCCTCTAAAAGCATGGACCATTGCCCATGGCCGGACACTGCCTCTAATGGATGCCTGATCTCAGGTCTGAGGCACATCATGCACATTTGTGGCCTCAGAACAGGTCCTGCATTCTCACATGCATCTACACAACAGCTTCTGAAAAGGCTTGCCGTTTGGGTTAGAGGTGCCTCTGTCAAAAGTCACTTACCTTAGGAAGTATTGGATGTCATTGTTATTTAGCTCTAAGAACTTCTCATATCTCTTGGCATAGGCCCGGAGAGGGATCAGTGCCTTTTGAATGGCAGACCGCATAGTCTTGCGTAGTTTCTCCACTTCTGGCTCGTGCAAGCCCACTGAGTCCAGCAAGGGTGTGCCTGTGATAAGTACATTCTCCAACACATACTGGAAGAGGAAGGAGAGAGGTCTTTCAGGACTAGCAGGGCTAACCATGCCTCCTCAGGAGAGGGGCGAGACAGTTACTAGTGGCACCTTTGGGAAGACATGCAGTGCATCGTTCTACATTGTGTCAGGAATTGTTTTATCAGTTTTACATTGCTACCCCCAAAGAAGGAGGGTCTAGGGAGATAGGTCTTTCACAGCAACATGCAGAAGGATGCATATGCAGAAGAGATCTGCACCAGACTGACAGCACTGGAAAACATGTTATTTCCTTTATGAGTCTTCTTTTACCAGCTGCCACGCGCTTAGGGTAACCAGGCTACTTAGGACCTGTCTCCACAGAACCTACAGCACCAAAGCAGAGATAGCAACCACATAAAATACCTATAGGTTTGGGGAGCTTGAAGAAATCCTGTCAGAATAGAACTGCTTTAGCACAGTGCTGTGCTCAAATTAATTAAACTGTATTCCCAAGTGTCTAATTCTGCAACTCTCTCCCTCAGTACAAACTCAGGGGTGTCTATGCCAAGCGCAATGCACTGAGATTTGCACAGCTATGTCACTGTTGATGCAGAAGAGTTCACCTTCTCCAACTGCGGGACAGTGTGAGTCACCAGGATTCCCTTGTCAAACAGAGAGATGAGGGACTTCTCAAAGCTCTCCACAGGGGGGCTGAAGTGTACACCACTGCTGTCTAGCACAAGGTCTGTTACAAAGAGTGGATTCCTTTGAGGCCTGCAGTGGGAAGAGATAAGAACAGGGATGCTTTTTGAGACAATGGCACACAACTATATTGCTCTGGTGCTGATACTAAAATGCCTACTGGACGGGAAAGGAAAGCAGAGGAGAGGAAGACTGTCCCATGCAGATGAAGGCATGAAACACTGTGTTCTGAATTTACCAGTAGAGACATCAAGAACTCTTGTCTATCAAAAGCGAAGGAAGTGTCAGTCATGACATACCACGTTCCCTAAAAGTCACAACCTTATGTTGAGAATTGGAGCTGCTTTACAGAAAAATTGCAGATGCTCTTCAAACCAGGCATTCAGCATCTACAATATACTCTTAAAATGTACCTTCCAGAAGTCATAATCATTATCTCCCAATCTTGTAGGTTACCAGTGTGGCTCAGGATCAGCTGAAGTCAGTGTCAAGACTTCCACTGATTTCAAGGTAAAATGTCTCATGTGAGTAGCAGGCGGTTTTTTTTTCCTTCCCATTTTCAATTTCTAAACCTTCCTTTTTAATACCATGAAGGACAAAAATCCTTAAATCAATACCCAATGGAAGAAAATTCTAGGCACTGTGACAACCCGAATTTGGTATTCTTTAGAGATCCCAAGCCAGATCCTACTCCTGGGGTTTAATCCAAGAATGGAATTCAGCAGCCGTGCCTCCTGGTCATCTTCCTTCTGGCCTCTAGAAAAAACTTAGTAGTAATTATTTGCTCCCCTAAGAATGCTGGAAGTGGCTAATCTTTAGAACAACAGCACATCTAAGTAGCAGCTCTTGGTTCTGATGGGCTGCCTCACATCACTAACAGCAACTTGAATTCTGTGCTAACAGAGCAGCAGGTGGAGGACTGGGGGGAACAGCCCAGCCTAAAGCCCCCACACAGCGCAAAGCTTGATTGCAAAAACAGCCGTTAAAGACAATGGCACTACACTTTTCTGCTCTTTCCACCCTTTTCCCTCTCTCTTCCTTACCTGTACGGACTATTGATGAGGTCTTCTCCCCATTCCATGTTCTCTGAGCAATTCAGGATATCACAGCAAGCATCCAGCAAAAGCTGGGTGAAGCTGATCAGTGAGTTCTGGACCAGATAGCGCACAGAGTCCTGAAGGATGAATTTGATGCGCTTCATCAGCTTACGCAGTTTGGACATCTGGTAGACATCCCAGCGGATCTCTTCCAGGTTGTACCAATCTTTGCCTGCATCTCTCAGGTTGCTCTTCACTGCTGTCTTTAGAGTACTGATCCAAGTATCCTTGAGAAACAACTCAACCTAGGGCAAAGAAACAAAGCAAGCCGTGTAATCCTCCAAGGGCTGATGGGAAAGCAGCATGGTGAGGTTAGCTGCTAGCTGGGACTGCTGGACCTTTCTCTGCTGTGAAAGGTAACTGTTCTCTCAGAGCTGTGGCAGCTAAACAGTAGCTCTCAAATTCATGCACACACACGTGGCATCTGAACCTGGCCATACATCTCCACTGACAGAAGACCTACAAAAAGAAAGCCTGGTATTAAAAAGCAGGAGTGCTCTATTCTTTCTTTTTTATGCACAGCGTTTCCTTTTTGTTCTCTTTTTTATAGAGCAGTTTCCCTGGAGCTGCCTGTGTCAGGGTCCCTCATAAAAAGTTGTGTAGACAGTGTGATGAGCAAGTAAAGGACAGAATGTTGTCTTCTCTTGACAAGCGAGGAGAAAGAGGGGAAGAAGCCAAGGGCAGCAGCAGTCTGCAGTGTTTTAATTTATTAAAATACCACCACGTGTCACTTTTGTTCCACAGGCAGCTGCTGTTTGTGTGTAATAAAACAACCTCAGTCACTGAGTGGATGACAGCAGTGCCTAGCTGAAACAGCATGGGACTGGGAAGGACCAGCACATGCCCTCTGCCACCGATTTACTGTGTAACCCTGTGCAAGCTATTCCGTGCGGCCACATCCAGCGTGCAATGTACCACCCTCATTTAGAAGGCATGAAGATCTTCTGGCGAGAGTTACCACAGAGTTGCAAATTTTTGTCCTCATCTGTCTACTGGCATTGCAGAGTAATCTAATTAAGTACATAAAGAACAGTGTGTAGAAAAGCATTATCCCCATGAGCACTTCAGGAGGAATCAAAGCTCTTGTGCCTTGCAGCTGGAGGGATGGGGAAATAAAACCAAAAACTTGGAAACTTTTGAGTGCAAACCAGCATTGTTATCTGCATGGACACTAGGAGGAAGAAAGAGGGGCTGTAGCACTATGCGGCCACTTGTTCAATACATGCCTAGGAGTATGGTCAGCATTGACTGATCCTAACTAGGGGGCTATGGCTCTTTCAGCCCATTCTCCCCCACATCCCAGTAAATTTGCCATGCACATGCAAATTCCTCCCTGCTCCACCCACAACGTCTCCTTTGAAAGCTCGTCCCTTTCCAGGGAATCGATCTGCAGCTGCTGCATCTGCCTAATACACACTGTATTAGCCAGTCCTGCTGGCTGCTCCATGTGTTCACCCCCCACGCTTCCTCCACTCACCTGAGTGAAGGTCTGGGTCTGGATCTGTTCAAACTCCTCCAAGCAGACATGCTTGGCTAAGGTTGAGTTAAAGAGAGACATGGTGGCTGCCTTGTTGCACTCATCTTGCACCTGTGCAAGGAGAAGGATGACTTGTGGCCTGGTCAAGAGTGAGACAAAGTTGAAATCCACTTGTCGTTCATCAAAAGGATAGTCTGGGATCCAGATAAGCCCTGGCACAAAAAAAAAAGAACATGTAATTGCCTGCAACAGCCATCCCAGCTTGTGTTTTAGAGGAAGAGTACAGCTCCCTTTGGGACAGCGCTTGTGAAAAGGATTGTCTTCTGATGTGTGGGCCTTATCACGTAGCAGTTTCAGCAGATGGCTGGATGAAAAGAGATCTCTGCTCTGCAGCAGAGACTTTCTGCAGCCTCTCATTAGGGGTTGGGGGACTGTCTTGGTGCCTGACCTTTCTGAGGCTTTGGCTCATGAAGTTCCCATGAGAAAGAACATTGGACTTGAAGAATCTTCCCACTGAGCCTTCAAGGCACAGCAGAATCATCTCATCTGTGAGAGGCCACTCATGAACCACCTCAAGGCATTCCAATCTTTGGAAGACTGAAGTGCACACTATACGCCCCTGCCCTTTTACTGTTGTCATTTTTCTCCAGTTCAGGACTCTAAAAGAGCCTGAGCCCTCTTCCACACGGGAGGTATGCCACAGCTGAGCACAGCAAATGGAAGGCAGCCAGCCCTAGCACAGTGCAGAGGAGAAGGCAGTTAAGCTCATTACACTGCCTTACATTTGGTGCCATTAAGGGTACGCTTGCAGAGTTACTGCAGCTTAGCTGAGGGATGGTAACTTGTTAAACCGAGGTAATGCGAACATGCAAATATACCCTAAAAAAGAGCAGACATACTAAAGTCTCACCCCTTGAGCCCTAACATTAACATGAACCCAAAGTTTCTACAACAAAGCATGAAACCCAACAAAGACAAGAGGTCCTATAACCATGCCGAGTTCAAATCGCTTCACTGTGTCCTGTACCTTTCTCTGGTACTTTCTTCTCCTCTTTGTCTGGCAGGGTGACATAAGAAAACATCTCAGGTTTGGAAGTGACAACTGTGTCAAAGCTGATCCTGTTCATGGCGCGTTCATAATCTAATCTCACTTCTTTCTCCAGGCAGCACATATGGTCTAATATCCTGTTATAAGACATGAAAACAATGATAACCCGTGGTGTTTGAGCAGAAGTATGTCTGTGGCTTTCCTGCAAACCCCATCCTTCTCTCACTCCCTCCTGGATTTACTAACCCAGAAGCTCACCTACTACTGAAGGCGTTAGGAGAGCTGTGCAGACAATGAAGCAGCCAGCAAAGCTATCAACTGTGTGTTTAATGACAGAGGCAAGTGGGGACCTGGTACTAGGGCTGCAGCCTTCTCAAGTGTCTTTTCAGATCAAAGCAAAATCTCCACTGGAGGTGTGCAGGGGGAGAAGCATTACAGAGGGGAAGGGGAAAAAACCCACAAGAACTGAGGAAGCTAGCTGGCAGTTCTGGAAAAGTTGGGCTATCCAAGCTGTCCTTCCAACTGCCTTCTACTGAACACCTCTTGAAATCAATCTCGTTGGCCAAAACATGTGTATAAGTGCTGAAACCCTGCTCTGTTTGCCCTAGGAAATCATCATCTTTCACCTCAAGCAGGCAGAGTACTTTTCTTTATACCTATGTTTCTGCTCACAAACAGAGACTAATTACTCTCCTGCTCTCTAGTTTAGGCTGGCAGACCACGCAGCCCTTCACACCTTCCTGTCTCTGAGCAGGGCAATCAGTCATGGCTGATTCCCAGCGACACCACCAATGGCTCATGATTCATCAGCCCAGGGACTCTTAAAACGCCTTCCTGATATGAACTGCATCTCAAAGAGACACTCTATTATATCCAGGTGGAGATCTCTTGTTCTGTTTGCTTCACGCTGTGCAGATCTTATTTTGATTTTAGCAGCTGTTAATAAGTAGAAGAGTCACTAGCAGACAACAGCCAACTCTCTGGAGGCAGCTGGTGGTCTGCAGATCAATTCGGCAATGACTGATCTGTTCCCTGAAACCACAGGGAGAGAGCAAGGTCAACCATGCCATTTCTGCCCAACTTCCCTGCTGCTAAAGGCCACTTAACTGCAGGTATAAGCGTGGTTCAGTGGTTCTGCATACGAAGTACATCTACTTCATCTCGGAACACTGACAGATCACCCATCCTGTACATATGTCCCTGGGGCTCTTGTCCTACCTACTGCTGATGACACTCTGGGCAAGAGGATGGTGTGCACGTGCACAGGCTGGAAGACAGATGAGATCCACAGTCTGAGTTGGATGCTCAAGATCTGTCTCCACTGCCACTTGTTTTGTAGCCCCATGAAGTCCTACAATGTTAGTGGGCTGAAGACTGGGACCCCAGACATCTACTTGATGCTTTACCTCTTCTCTTTCTTCAGTTTGGGAGTATGCATAGCCAACAGCTTCATTCTCTGCAGGCTCTTCTCGGTGATGCTATTTAGTCCCTCTGTGGGCATGCAGTCCACATACAGGTGATACAGGAGAAGTGCCTGTGTCTTCTTACGCAAGCTGTTGGCAGAAACCACCCGCTGTGCAAACACCTGGGGATCTTCAGCCAGAAACAGTAGGCAAACTCGTGGCACCCAGTACTGACATGACAACAATAGAGTTCTTCCTGGAAAAAGAAAGCAAAGCTTACAAAAGTCCACAGGGAAAACAAAACTCAGAACGGCTGGCAATGCTGACAGCAGCTTTTTGATGGACAATATAATCGGGCTGGCTTACTGGAGATCAAAATGAGGGACCAAAGTTGAGGACAGCAAGGGACAAGGAGCATAGAATTAGCAGCATCTCCAAACCTTTCAAAAGGGGGGTACTTCATCTTAATCTGTTCACATTCCCCCTCAAAATGGCAGCGACCCAGAAAGACCATCATTTAACATTTCTTGCAGGCAGGAAAGATGGGAGACAGAGGAGGGGAAAAAAAAAAAAATCTCCAAAGAGAAGGCCTCAAATAGGTCGTCAAATTAAGGTGTGGAGGTCTCTCCCCTGGAGGTTTTTCAGGACAGGCGAAACAGATGTGTCAAGAGTGATAACAGGGAGAGGAACTAAATTATTTCTTGATGTCCTCCCCATCTCTACCTAGGACCAGCTTGGGTAATGGACTGGCTCTCAAAGTATATACCAAGTCCCGAAAGGCCTTACTTGAAACACACCTTGTGGAGTTATTCCTCCATTGGTGATGGGTCTCCCTTCTTCATCCCGCACCAGCCCATTCTTATCTGTTTTATGGACCAAGTAGAGCTGTGTCTCCTTGTCATAATCCAGAACACCAACATCAATCCACTTGTAGATTAACTTCTGGCTTTTGGGGTCCTCTGAGAGAATCAAGCATTGACAGGGTTAGTCCATTCTCCTGGAGGCTACAGCAAATGGACTTTCCTGATCAGAGTGGTGATGCTACAGTCAAATCCATTTACTAGTTCGAATCTTGGTCAATCTCACGTAATTTCTGCTGTGATCAACTAAATAATGAATTCAGGTCTTATAGCTTAGCTTTTCCAACTATTTGCATGCACCAGAGCCCTCTATTTTCCTCCTCTTACCTCTGTGGGTTCCCTGTAGACCATCCTCCCACCTCTGGCTTCAGGCTCTCCCACTCACTCTTTGCAGCTATAGTCTCACATTTGGGTCCCATATGCCCTTACATCCTTTCAGCCCATACCTGGGGACCCCTCTGCCTCCCAATGCCCTCACCCCTTGATGCAGGACCCAATGTTTGGATCTTATTAAATGCTAGGAAGTGCTATCCTGACAGATATATATTTATATTGCTATCAATATAGATACAGGTCAGGACAGTGTTATACTGAAGTTGAGAATGGATGCTGTTAACCATGGGTCTGAGCTATAGGGATTTGCAACAGTGCTGGCACTATATGGGTGCCAGTGGTCTCACCTCCCCCAGGGCCTAAAGGATCTGACTACTTGTGTGCAGAACAGCCCGTTCAACCTGGGGAGTGATCAGGTGTAGTGTTCCCCAAGCCAGCTGCGAGCAAAACCCAGCCATCACGTGCTGGCTGCCCGAGGATCCACACAGCTTATGTTTTATGCTTAGGTTTTGCAGGAGGTTGCCCCAGAGCTGCAGTCAGTATGCATGCCAGGTATTACGCTTTAAAGCTAGTGCAGATATGAGCTGCAGCCACAACAGGACACCAGTACAGCTGTACCTTGTGATGCTTTCTTATTGGGAAGGCTCTGAGCGACAAGAAAACAACAGATGGCCACATCACTTAATTTGCCCCAGATTTACTACTTGGATTTCCACTGCAGTCTGAATTTCTGATCCTGCAATCACAGTGAAATCCAGGCAGAACATACTGTGTTCAAGCTAACTAACTTCATGATGACACCTACATATCAATAAAGTAAAATTTTGACTGTACTGACTTCCAGGCACAGAAAGGAGGGCAAAAGGCAGAGGCTACTTCTAAAAAAGTGGAAACAGTCAGTCCAGGGCAGGACTGACAGTCATAAAGATCCCTGGTCTCTTGCTCTGCCTGCCTGGTCAGAATGAGTTATTGCTTTTTTTGCTATTCAGAGCTGCATTCATCAGAATCTACACACTCCCTTCTGCTGAATGGGCCTGTAATTGTTAGTGTTGCCTCACTCGAATAGTTACTCATTCAAGCTTTACCGTGTCCCAGTACATCATCTGTAGGTAAAAGTGCTTTTCCAGGCACCGGCTTTCTATCGTGAGATCCTGACTCCAGTCCTAGCGAGAGCCACTCTTCTGGAGTTCGACAGTCATACTCGTCATTGTCAAATATCTAAAAAGCCAGGACATGAGTGAAATGAAGTCTTACTTCAGAGAGAATAAAACACCCGATACAAAATTTCATGGGAGGAAAATTAACACGCATTTCCTAAATGGGCTACAGAAAGAGAAAAGAGTCCAGGTGCAAAAGCTGTGCTGATCTTCGATGAACAATCTTCTCCCAAACACCTCTAGCCCTTTCCTAGGGAGCAGAGACACCACCTGGAGAGGTCTCACACAGTAACGCTGCTGACAACTGCTTCCAGAAGAAAACATAAGACAACACCTTCTCTTTGGACACACAAGTGACAGTGAGGAGCACCCTCAAGGACTATCAGTTCTGATGGAAATTGTGGGCACCCTGCAGAAGATGCTCAGCATCTTGTAGAGATCCTTCAGAGCCCAGACCTGCTCTAAAGCATTTCCTTGTTTTATTGCTTGTTGTAGCAATGATGGCTAGGCATCCTGCAATTCTCAGAAACATCCTGTGGTATAAGCAATGAGATAGATCACAAGTGCCAAACATGCTCTCTTACCTTTAATGGGAGGTAGATGGGAAAGACGGGATCTTTCTTCTCCTCAATAGTTGGCATATTGTCAGGATCGTGGTGCCTTGGCATCAGCTGATTGGAGTCTATCCCCTTGCTGGCTAAGAGCTGAGCAATATCGAAGGAGAGATATAGCTGTCTTCTCCTGTTTTGGATCAGAGGGGAAAATAACCACTTAATGTGCCTAGAAGGGCTCCCATGCCTGTAACTCCACTTGCTGATTGTGCACCCCTATCAGTCAAAAAGTTTTTGAGCACACACCACATACACATATATTTCTTCATCTGTAGAATAGCTAGTTCAGCTGGAAGGGACCTACAATGATCATCTTGTCCAATTTATAAATCATATACATGTACTACTGAACTAACATATTCTGTACATTATAAAGCATACACAAAACTAGAAATTAAAAAAGGATGAGAAAAAGATTAAATAAAAACTATTTTAAAAAAATATGTTCTTCCCACATCCCAGTGAATTGTCTTGTGCACTCCCTGCGATGTCCCCATCCCCCCCTTTGGAGTGGGAAATACTTTTTACAGGATAGTATTTTCCTAAAGGTTTTTGACATGTCTTGTCTTGAAAGCAAAAATCAACACCCTAATCTGCTGTGTCCATTCTGTAATGATCTCTCTAGCCACTTTCTGGTTACTTACCTCTCTACCTCAATCTTCCGAGGGCATTGCCCTGGAAGCCCTTGGAAGGCAATCTGCACTTTGGGGTTAAATGATTGCACTGGGAAATCCGACTTGATGAGGTTCTCAGTGGTTGGTCCAATCACTTGCTTATCCAGGACACTTCCAAAGTCCTCAGGCACCTTGAAGGTTGTGACTAAGACACAAAGAGAAACACACTTCTGAAATCACCAGACATTGCTCTGCTTTACATTCACACGCATGGGAGGACTGTGCAGTCTCCGGGGTTGTCTGCTGAAATCACTTCACTAGATTTGTGAGAGAAATCAAGCAGACATCAAACAGAAAACAGAAAGGAAGATCTTTTTTCCTGCTGCAATATGTCATTATGGTTTTCCAGTATCAAAATGACAGCACAGAAGAAGCCTCAACTGAGAATTACTGTCATGTACCTTATTAGGAGGTAGGGCACTGACCTGGCTCTAAGGAGCTGTGTTCTGTTTCCAGCTTTGCTACAGACTCTCTGCATGATCATGGGCAAGTTACTGTCACTAGTGGATGGCTTCCCTCCCTCTCAGAAAGGGGTGGGTTTTCCCTGACTCCCTAGGGTGCCCTGAGACAAAGAGTCAGTCATAGCTGGGGGGAACTCGGTCAAGATGGTGATAAAGGGCTTATGAATATTGCAGGAGAGAACAAGCTGCTCAGGTCATCTTTATGTGCTGAAGTCCCTATTCACACCTTACTTGGGACAAACCTCTCCTCAGTTTTCGCTCAAGCGAACCTCCCACTCACATCAGCAGTGGTGTGAGAAAAAAATTGAGTTAAACAGCTAACAATCTCACTATTTGGCAAAATGTTTTCGATGGCAATTTGGACTAAGCAAATAGTATATTTTTCCAAGAACTGGCTGAAATTAAACCATGTCATTTACCCCGTAAACTAAACTGCTTATATTGCTAAACAAGCTGCAAATAATAGAACCGCATCAAACTGGGAATTTGAAGCTTAACCTAAATTAAGTAATTGCATGCAAGCTTTAAAAAGCACTATTCCCTAGACAGAGCTAAACATTGAACTAAAAATAGATTTTAGTGGAGTAAGAGCTTTTCATCTGATGAACTTTCACACTTTACCAAGGAGAAACTTCAGGTTCTGGCTCGTAAGCGGGTATTCTGGATGTCAAGCCCTGGACCCAATCCTTCCCCCTGCTCACATCACTGATGCTGCCCCTTGATTTCAAAGCAATTGTGCAGAGCAGCCAATATGCTGAAGCCAGACACGTTTCAGGATGATCAGGTACAGAATGGGTCCTCTAAGAGGTCATTCCCTTTCCCTTCCTAAATGGCCCCTGACACAACCACCAAAGCTATACATTGTCTGCTTAGGGACTAAACGAAATAGCCACTGAAGTGGCTCCTCTCTCTCTACTCCCCTCTCTCAGGAACGACTCCTACTCTGGAACAAATACCATTCTAAACATTTCTATTGTCCACACCAACATACATGCTTACAATAATTTTGAGGAATCCCTAAAATGCAGAGGGTTTACTACAGCTCCTTTAGCCTCGTGCATCTCTCTTGCTCGGGGTCTTTACAGAATGGCCCTGATTTATATTTGTTGTCAGGGAGCACAGCTGTTCCAGTTTTGTCACTTCATTGTTGCAAAATCCATGGCACCATCCATTACGGCACTTTGTGCACTATCAACTATTTATGTCAATACTTAGCGTTTCATTTGCATTTACATTTCCAGCTTGATAGCTTCTTCCCCCTTGAAGAAGCAGCAGATCATAAATAGAGATCTGTCTCTACTTGTTAGGGATGAGTCTAGCTTGTCAAGATTCACTTGAGGATGCAGTCATTTGTCCTCACTCATGAAAATAAATGTCACTTCTAAGCACAGGAAGGTGGTATATATAGTTACCATCTTTCTCTAAGACTAAAATCCTCTCACATGCACACTTTCTCCCCACCTGCTGCCAGCCTATGATCCATATCCCTAAGAGTGCTCTAGGGGCCAGGAGAGTGCTGGCAAACCTTTCAGCCATGCTCTGTTCCTATATTTCAGCATCCATGATACAACAAGCTCTTGTAAGCAGGTGGGACCAACAGAAAGACCCTTTGCATCTAGGGAGAACAAGCCACTCCAGGGCACAGCTGGATGCAGAATGAATAAATGAGAGAGGACCATGATTTTGGCTATGGGTACCTAGATTCTGATTACAGTGCTCATGGGCAGATCCCATTTTCACAGGAAGGGGGCATTGCTGGCTCCATACACAAAGATAATGCATGCAAATTCAGTGCTCTCCTGGCATATGGCCCGTGGGACCAAACAGCCATAGGCAGCAACGCAGTCTACCCTGAATGCTGGGGGGATATATCCAGGAGAAAAGAGAGCATGGTTTTACCACCCAGTCAGAACACTTTGCTCCACCTCTAAAACAAATTCACTTTTCACGGGACATTCAAGCAGCTCAGCACCATTACTGGCACTGAGAGGAGAATGAAAGCAGAGTGCTAACCTAGAGTCATCAGCCTAGCTCCCATCACACTCGCTATAAGCAACCATAAGAGTTATGGCCCCATTCCCTACCACGTCACGTTTTCTCTCGGAATATTTACCTTTAGGGGTATGCTGCTCAAGGTCCGCCTGTCTTAGCAAAGCGTGGTACATACGGGGACCAGCACAAACATCCTGAAATGCAGCATGTAAGGGAAGTGTCAGAGATAACAAAGCACAGTTGTAGCACAGTGGGAGGGTGGGTCATAGAGGTCCAGAGAGAAAGTGAGGCTGTAAGACTGGCTTTACTAGAGCTTTAGGGACAATTGAGACTGTAAGCAATGGTCAGAAAAGGCTCAAAGAGGCAAAGATACCTGGAAACTTCAGCCCAATGCACAGAGAGGCAGGGGATTTGTCAGCAGAGCGCAGCCTGATGTCAGGTCAGAATGTGGATTGGGAGTTGATGAGGTAGGCAGTCACTAAGGTTTTACTTCCAAATATCATCTGCAGTCACAACCATATGCCTGCCCTGCCACACTGGCATCCTAAATCCAGGCAACACCATGATGACAGTGGTAGCACTGGCCATTGAGGAAGGCAGCGCTGCTACGATCAGGAAGAGCCTTACGGTTTCCCTTTGTAAGGATCAAGGTCTTGCACAAAGGCCTCTGCCCAAAATGAAGGGTTAGGACCTGGGGTGAAAGCTGTATTTCTCCATACCAGGTGTACTAGAAGTCTTTCAATTTTAGGACAGTGGTAGAAAAAGAACTGCTTTTTGCACTTACCCCCGAGATGCTGGAGGTTCCTGGAGTGAGGACATCAGCATAAAACATCTTTTGTCTTTTTGGCCCCTGGTTGCAGCTATCAGGAAGCAACAAACTTGCTCCTGGACTGCAGTCCCAGCATGAAGCCTCATTGCTGGTACTGGGACGGTTGGGGCTCCTACTCAGAGAATTCGTCAAATCCTTCTTTGCTTTATCCATCTTCTTTGGAGAACAATGCTGTGATGCAACCCTGGGCGTGCTAGAGTGGAAAGACATTGAGCCTGTTAAACACTATTTTTGGCGCTCCTCCACACACTCCCACCATGCTGGATATCGTTGGCTTGCTACAAAGATGAGTGGGTAACAAGGTAGGTTCAACCCCCTGCTTCGGTACTGAGAGCTGCCTTCATGACCTGGGGGCCATGAGGCTCACGTGGCTGACTCAATGGCTCACTAACCCTGGGAAATGAGAGCATTTTATTATTCCAAATGGGTTTTGGAGGGGGAAAACCAGCAGTATACGCATGAAAAGCTGCTTTCCTGAAGCAGCAGGGGCTTCCCGGATCTGTGGCAGCATTCAAAAGGCTATCAGGAGAATTTGAGTAAACTGGGACTACAACAGAAGTGCTACTTTTGCTGTACCCAAATCCCTTAAAACCTTGTCACGCTTGACTCCAGTGGGAGTAGGCTACAGCCTAGAAACCAACATAGTTACTCCCAGATGTAAAGTCTGACTCTTTCATTTAAATAATTCAGGAGAGATGTTTAAGCATCGCCTAACAAATATTAAAATATAGCCAGAAGCTCCCCACTCTCTCCTCCTGCAGGGGATATTTTTGCTGGTGATCTCAGCTCATGAATAATTTCTACTCTTCCACCTTGGGAGACACAAGTCCAGGCAAATATCACAGCTGTATGGCTTTATTTTATAAAAACCTTTGCATGCTGAGAGATACTAATTAAGAGCAACCCTTGGACTTCTGGCATGATGATAATGCAACCCTTGATTTTAGGCTTGTCTAAACACAGAGATGACTATGGTAACTAATTAGTACAGCTAAAGTGACACAAGCCCCTCCAGCCTGCACACACACGTGCCGATGTTATGATGTACACATATCCACATAGCTTATTACTACAAATTATGAGTCAAAGCTCTCAGCAGTGTCTCTCAAGGCTACTCAGAGTATGGGTTATCCACCAATTCCTGCTCAGGGCTAGACTCAAACTCCTCATCTAGCCCTACCTGACTAACGGTTTGTGTCCTGCACCCTTGCTAGGACCCAAGCATCTGCCTTGCTTACTTCTGGAGGCCAAGCCTCTGCAACAGGCTGCTATGTGGGAGCCTTCCAGCTTGCCACAGCTAAGTGGGAGAAAGCCCTTGCCTGGTCTTGTAGGCCAAACTGGTATAGTACCTGTCTGGAGTCTCACCCTGACACAGAGACGACAACACAGCGTCCCGTCCTGCCATGCCCCCTCTGCTCTGCTCTCAAATGGACTGAAAACTCTGCCCATCCTATACTCTTGATCAGAGAGGGCAATTCTTTTCTAAATTTCACCTTGCTGTCTGTCTGCAAGAATGAATTGGGTACACACAGCAGAGAAAGCATTACATGCAAGCAGAAATAAGAGGGAATAAGTGTGCTGGTTTATTACTGCTGGTTCAAGCCAGTGCACAATTTTGACACGTTGATTCAAAAAAGAAATCAGGTAATAAATCAAGGTTACCATGATGCGAATCCTTTAAGTGAAATGGAGTAAACGAACGGATTGGAGAGACCTGGGAGATGAGATCAATAATACCCCCTCCCTGCCTTCAAGCTAGAAAAATCTCAAATCTTTCCCATCTCAGCTTCTCTTTGGCGCGGCAACTGGAACCTCATACCCTAAAGAATGAATTTTCCATGGAGGATTTTGTTTTTATTAGCTATTTTATGCTCTGGCCATATCTATTTTAGCAGCCCAGCAGGATTGATTGGTATCAGCCAAGATCCAAGGATTCCTGATGAATCACTGCTGGACTCTTTCGTGCCTGCTGCACTGGCACGGACAACAGCAACAAGGTGGAACAACCCTGCAGTGGCTCTTCTGATATGTCACCTGAGCATCCTCTTCCTGGGTGCAAGGGTGGCGGTGGCGACATGACTGGCTGTACTTTTACCTCTTAGGACCAAAATCCTCAATCTGTCCAATTCAAAAAAGCTAACTCCAGGATGCAAGGTTCAACTCCAGGATCCAAGGTTCACCACCCCTGCAGGGTGAGCGACTGAGCCCACTCCCAATTTAGCAAGACTGGCAGTTGCTGCCTAGAACCAAGATAATGCAGCTGCTGCTGCTGATGGCTGAGCTCCCATGATGGGGGAAAGTGTGTACCAAGCCTGCCCACAGCAGGCCTAATTCTTCACTGCTTTGCTCCCTGTGTACTCACTCACACCTCCATAAAGTCCTTCCTGAGCACTTATCTCAAAATAAACCAAACCTCTATGCAGTGTCCAGTTCAAAAACATCTGCCACGCTCTCACAGCTGCACAGAGGGAAGGTCTGCTGTTTGTAACTGCAATAAAAACTAACACACACTACCCAAAATAAAGAAAGAAAACCAGGCCTCCAAAGTTTTCCCGACAATTCCCCAGACAGATGAGCAAAACAGCTTGAAGGAGCATGCTAAGGCTGATACAGAGATGGGAGAACTGCTAAGCACAAAAGGAATCCTACTCTCCTGCCACCCCAGCTGCTCAGATGTGGCCAGGGTTTCCAGTAAGGAGGTTTCCCACAGCATGGTGGGGAGCCCACTCTAGTGCCAGCCTCCAGCTAGCAACTGGTTTGGTGCTCCCATCCAGCTCTCAGGAATGGTCTCCAGGTTGGTTTAAGAGATGAGAAGAGAGATCCTCTCTCTTTTATTCAGCCTAGCTGCTGAGGCAAGGGGTCTACTGCAGAGCGGTTCACTCTTCCCCAGCCTCCAACTCTGCCAAAGGCATCTTCCACCCTCCCACTCCCCCCAAAACAACGAGCAGCATGGAGACTCCAGGGCTGTCCTCCCCACCCTCCATCCAAGGGTGACCCTGGACCCTCATCCCTGGGCAGCAGAGCCTGGCATGGATTGCTGGGGCTGTCGCTGCTCAAGGAAGGGAACACCTTCCATCTTGCAGTGAGCATGCGACGACAGCCTGAGCTTTCAGGCAGTTCTGCTAGAGCAACTGCCAACAGTGTGAAATAGCTCACACTCAAGGATTTCTTGTTTGCCTGAGGAATCCTGAAGAAAAGCAGCGAAACTGCCCAGAGCCCTGTTAGTGTCACACTCTGGCTGCTGCGGCTGCAGGCGGGAGGCCGGCTGCATGCCATGTTTGTAGCCTTCAATCCCTTCCTACTCGGAGCACTTTCCTCAGGGCTGGAGCTCCCCTTCAACAAAGAGAGGGGCAAAAGGGGAGGGGGGGAAGTTCAGCTCATCACAAGCAGATGAGATATCTGCCTGAAAGCAGATCCTCTGCCCACCTCAACAACCCTTCACTCCCCACTGCCCCTGCGCATCTGGGAGCATCTCCCCGCTTTTCAATGACAAACATCTCCCTAGCACCGAGCCACCCCAGCTCTAGCCATAATAAGCTTTGAAAACCTTTTCATGACTGCTGAAACACCTGTCTTTCCAGTGGTACAGTCATGCTCTCTCACACCTGAAAAGCATGTTTCCTAGATATACCAGGTATGTTGTACTATGCTAAATTGAACTATTGAGAATGAGAGCATATTCTAATGGCACTGCTGACACAACATTAGCTACAGCGTCTGTGTGTCATCATGGCAAAACTATAATTACAATTTCTTGGTAAATCCAGGCTTTATGTATCCAAGAAGTCAAACTCCCACGTGTCTTGTTCAATGTCTGGTACGAGCTTTTTGATCTGTTGCCTCTTACTTCGACTCTTTGATCCAAAGCTTTGACAAAATGGACTCTTTTCTTTCAAATAAGCTTCAAAACGGCTAAAAATTGCAACAGAAAAAAAGAGAGTACTTTAAAAATAATCTAACCCCTAAGCAAAATCACAGATTGAAATCTAGTAGTCATTTATCTGAAATCTATTTATCTGTCGATTGCAAGAACCCCAACTACTACACCATCCAGACGTTAACATGTGGAAATTCCTTCTTCCTATAATTTAAGCCATATAAGCTCAGACAAGGTGATGTGCTCTCAACAAACTGCTTTAAGCATTATCCTCTGCTTCAAATCTCTTCTACTTGGAAAAGGGAGTTGAAAGTAATTTCGAGTTTTATAGCAGCCCATTCCCTCCAACAATTTGCGTGGTTTTAAAATTGATTTTCCTCCGGGTTTTTAAATGCATTCCTTTCTCCATGGGAAAGCACCACCACAACCACCACTAGAACCTGAGGATGCAGGGGGGAACAGCAAGACTGATGGTGAACAGCATTCCTCATTATACGGAGTGCCCTAATGACACGGTTACACCATGCGATTTGAGGTTATAGCCATGGCGGGTGTTACAAGACACCACACAAAGTATTCAGACCGTGACTCCAACGTTTGCCTCATTTATGAGGCACAACAGCCTCCGTCGCAACCTGGGTGCAGGAAAAGCAACCCAAGGGCAGTAACTAACGGTGCTAATTGCGGAGATGGGACTGAGCGAGGCACACCAATGGGATGGGGAGCAGCTCCCCACACTCCCCGCTTTGTGCCAGCGGCAGGGGTCACCCCACTTCTGAGGGGCTGAGGAACCCAAATCCTGCCCAACATTTCCAGCGTCTTGAAAAACACGAGGGGGGACTCCCTCATCACCCACACCTGCGTGTCCGCCCACCCACCCGTCTGTGCAGCCGCCCGCCTCGCACCCCTCATCCACCCCCTGGCCCTCCACCCGCCCAGGCCTCCTTCCCTCCGCCCCCGCTAGGCCCCCTCCGCCCCACAAACCCCTCCCTAGACCCCGAAGCCCCGGGCCCACTCCTGGCCGAGGGCGCGGCGGCGCTGCCCGGGCCGGGAGGCGGCGGCCTGCGGTGGGACGGCGGCGCGGCCGCCCCCGGCGGGTACGCACCGGCCGGCCCGCGGCGCCCCGGCTGCAGGCGCCCGACGCCGGCCTCGTTGCTACGGGAAGATGGGGCGGGCGCAACCATCTCGCTGGAGGGGGCGCCCCCCCCCCCCCACCCCGCGGGCGTTTGGGCTGCTCCGGGGAGGCGCCGGGCAGCGGCGCGGCCGGGGTTGGGGGCGCAGGGTCTTAGCCGGCCGCCACAGCGTCCCCGCTGCCCCTTGAGGGGCACTGGCGCAGGGCTGCCACTGCCCTCTGTGAGCTGCCACCGCAGGGCCACCACAGAGCACTCTCAGAGCCGTCACTATCACCCCAGAGACACCACTGCCATCGAGCCACCACGGAACCGCCACTCAGAGGCCACTGCCACCGAGCCACCATCAGCCCTTACCCGCCAGGGCTGCCAGCCCCTGGGTGCGGGTGCTCAGCCATCCCAGCGAGGAGCGCCCCTGGGGACAGCCCAGCACAAGGGAGGCAGCGGGCTGGGTGCCTGCAGCTCCAGTGCCACCTTCCACGGCAGCTGGCCACCAACCCCACTGGCGGCTGTCCAGAAAAGTCCAGCAGATCCCTCCTCCATTCTTACCAGCCCCCAAAACGCTGTAGGTGAGCGGGTTGTGGGATGTAGAGATGCATTGTAGCTCGTCTACAGCCGAGCTTATGTGCCCATGGAAGCGTTAAAGCAGTCACATCTAGGGGGGGATCACGCCAGGTGGGGACGGGTGACTACCACCATGTGCTACGACCCTGTCGATCAGGCCATGCCCTACGGAGGGAAAGGTGGCCCTGGGTCCTGTTGGGAGGGCTCTGTCAAGCTGGCCCCTCAGCAAGGGGATGGTGGGGCAGGTACAGGCAGTGCCAGCCTCACAGGGGAGTGAGGAAGGACAGGTTTGGGTTTTTTGGGGGGAGAAGGAGGAGGTGGAAGAAGCAGAGAGGAAAGGATTTAAAGAGAAAAAACCCGCCACAGAAGTAAGATATCTAGTGTGAGGGAGGGCAGAGGAGGAGGAGGGAAGGGTGGAGCGGGAGAGCAGAGTGGAGGCTCCTGCCAGAGGGGAGCCATGGGCAGGGACTGCAACGTAGCCCGTTCGCCCCCCGCGCCTGCCAGCCCCATCCCGGCAGGGGGACAGCAGGGAGCAGGGAGCCAGTCCTGCTGCTGCAGAGCCCTGTGCCCAGGAGAGGGACAAGCCCTGGAAAGCCGGGCCGCGGGAGCAGAGCTCTGTAGGGCCTCCTGCGGACGGAAGGGCCGGTGGGAGGGAGGCCTGCCTGGTCTTGCCGGGGGCACCGGGCCGGGGGGCCATGCCACGGGGAGGCAGCAGAGCCCAGGCGATGAGCACCCACCCCAGCCCCGGCTCCGGCCGTCAGGCCAGCACTGGGTGCGCAGGGCCAGGAAGTCGAGGGTGGAAGAGGCGCTTGTGCCATCCGAAAATTAGCAAGCAAGGGGATGTGAGGCAGGCAGAGCCTTGGGGAAGAAACACAAGCTTCTGGTAAGAAAGCTCCCTCCCAGCAGCGCTCAGCTCCTGCCAAGGCATGCTCTGGATCAGCCCCGGGCAGCCCGGAGGTCTCTGTGCGGATTCGCACCCCGTGCCCCCAGCCCTGCTTAGGGCAGCCGCTGCTGGAGAGACTCCCCGCTGTAGGTTCTCTGTCACGCTCCCGACCTCCTTGCTTTACTTGAGGAGTGCATGCTCACTTGCGTTGATTATGTTTGATATAATTACAGCTCGTGCTGGAGTTCCCTGGAGTCGCATCCCAGACAGTTCCTCTGGCCAGGAGGAAGCAATGGTGCAGCCCCTTCACCTGTTGCACGGGAAAAACACCCATCTGTTTCACCCGGCTTCACCTCCCCTGCCGTGGGCTTGGATGCACAGCAGGTCTTGCTGCCCCTGCAGTTCGCCATGCTCCATTTTTGACCAGGCTTTCAAAGTTCAACACAAAATGCTTCAGTGAGTCAGGAGATGAAAGCCGAGCTGTTTCGACTGGCTGGGCCTTCACAAACCCACCAGGCCAGAACTGAAAGCAGACAGGTATGCGAGCCACCCGTGTGCTGCCACGACTGGTTCATTTCCTGACCTGCCTCCAAAAGGGGCCCTCTGGCTCCCCAGGGTCTCGCTCCCAGGGCTTGCAGCAGGTTGCACCGACACCCTGTCCTGCTTCCGTGGGTGCTCCTTTAGCCCAGGCATGCCACTCAGGGGAGCCTGAGACCTAATCACTTGCAAAAGGCAGGTTTGCAATGGCAGCAGCTGGCATGGCTGAGAATCTTTGTGCTTTCTCCTTTTCATACCAGTCTGGGCTGAGATGCTGTCCCCAGCTGGGCCAGCACAAAAGGTTTAGTGCTGTCTGTCCTCCAACAGTTCTTCTACCTGCTCGTTTTCTGCTGTGGGCTCTTTTGAGGCCACAGATCCGCCTGTACTTACAGGTGATGCTGAGTTCCCAAGAAAACTGTTCTTCAAGAAGAGGTTCCGGAGTTGGCTGAAACAGGCTGATCAGTGACTTACCCAGGATTTTCCCTAGTGCAAGGCTGTTTTGGGAAAAGGAAAACACTACTTTCCCCATCCAACCATCCAGGTCACTGGCATGGTGAAAGCATGAGCAAGGGTTAGCAGAGTCTGGACCCACAGAGCTCTCATCTCCCCGAGTTACCAGACATGAGAATCAAACCAGTTTCAGTGGGCATTAAGATGTGAGCTGGCACTGGGGAGGGGAAATATGCAAAAAGTGCTAATGGTTCATTCTGTCTCTGAGGCTCTTTTTTGGCTGAAGAGCCCAGCTTCTCTTTTGTATTGTCCATGAGCTGCTGGAGCCACCTTTCCTCCCGCCACTTCCACCCCTTTGGCTCCCATGCATCTGTCCCAACCTGATAGCTCAGAAAACACCATTTTTGGGACAGCATATCACACCAAAGCTTGCTTCTGCAGAGAACGGCCTTCCTCTAGTTATGGGAGGAATAATAAACTATCAAAAAGCCCAAACTTCTGTGGACCTGAGAGATTATACGCTGGTTATTTTGTTTCACCACTTGCACCTACCCCACGTGGGTGGCAGGCCCCTTCAGATTTAGCAGTGTTTCTATTACCCACCCCTCCCACATTTTGCTGAAGGTGTAAATGATCCTCAAAGCACAGGGACCACTGGAGAACAAGGCCCTAGATTTCTCTGTCTCCACACCTACACATGTTCCCACACACAAAGATACAGCATAAACCACCACATGTTGACAATACCAACAGTACATTTGACTGAAACACCTCAGATTGAACCCCAAAATGCAAACCCATGAGAAAGTCATAAAGCAGGGAGAGTCGGGACAAGGTCTGGCTTCACGTTGCCTGCGCCCTTCTCCTGAAGGGGCAGTTCAATTCTGGGGAGGCGATATCAAAAGCCAGATTCACCTTATATTCCTGCTGCTTTCAATAGCTCTCTCAACACAAGGCTGTTACCTTGAATTCAGGCAGGCTGGGACCAGCGGAGCGGTTTGTAGCAGCCAGCTGCCAGTTCTGTGCTTTGCAACTACAGTTTTCACCGCAGCCTCAAAAAAATGAGACTTTGACCCTAACAGAGTGTAATTTTTGTTGGTTAGCTTTCTCCCTCATCTCCACCACTGTGCCACAGCAAATCGTCTCCCCAGGGTGCATTCAGGATTCACATTCAGGATCACCTCACCAACCAGCCAGCTTCCCAAAGGAATTTGCAGGCAGAGGTTGTTTCTCCAATGACGGTGATCAGAAAGCCTGGGCCTGGCCAGAAGTAGAAAGACGGCAATGAAGATTGCCAAGGCCAAGCCTGAGCGGGGAAGGGCTGGTGGTGATGGAGAAGCTAAGCAAGCCACATCAATGAGATCTCAGCAGCAGGGGGCAGAGAAGCTTGCAGTAGGCATTTTTTTTTTATTTTTTTAAATTTTTTTAAATTTTTTTTACACAACTGGTTCAGGTTGCCATCTTCTCCATCGGGCTGCAGATAGAAAGAGGCTGTCAGCCACCAATGAGCTGGAAGACTTTTCCAAGAAGAGCTTATATGTACTTTATAAGGACATGGATTTCAGAGAGGGTTAATGGGAGAGATGCTCCTGAAGATCCCACCCTCTGGCTTCCAAATCCCTTGGGATTAGACCCTCAAATTCCTCAGAAGCTGCAGCCAGATAAACAGCCAGATTTCACGCAGCCTGAAATGACATGCAGACACGGCATTTGTCAGGACATGCACAAGAGGCTTGGAGCTTTGTGGCTCCCCCAGCAAATATGGTGCAGGCATTTCCCTGTCTTCCTAGGAGAAAGCATCAAGATGGAGCCGTCAGTCTAACCACTGGCACCCAGGAGCATAAAGGTTGGTGGCTGTAGCCTTGCTCTTGCTGAGAGCTGGGACACGAGTCATCCCCGGTAAGAATTCCAGGGTCTACCTCATGAGGAAGCCAATATGCCCAGTCTGTACTGGGGAGGATGCAGCCTGAGAGGTGACATTTCCTGGCACTCTTCAGAAATTTCAGAGATTCACATATAAACACTCTTTAAGCATGCAAAACACAGCGCCCAGGAGGCTATAGATAGAGCCTGCTCTCTTCTAGGAAATTTATCACCCGCCCTCAGTGAAAACGAGCCTAAAAGAACTGCAAGCCATTTCTGAAGAGCTACTAGCAGTCTTACAACTCAGGCATTCCCAGACAACATACAGGGATCGAGGTCCTCAGCCGGTTAATTTTGAATGCTCAAGGGAGTTCAGGGGGACAGTTTTGGGTTTGTGTTTTTTTTTTTAAATAGGATCAGGAGAAATGACTTGCCTGCTTTTAGAAAGGCTGGAAGTTTTCTTTGAAGCTTCCAGAGGAACATCAAGCCTTTCATGAGAGACACAGAGACATCTTGGCTCCCTACCATAAGGGCACTTGCTGTGGGATGTAGGGAGCTCTGGTTCAAATCTGTAGTCTGGACCAGATCCATCATGCCCAATGTTCTATCACCTCTCAGCAGGTAAGCATCAAAATCATCTGGTTTTGAGCAAAAATCCTATCCTTTGCTGACAAACAGTAATGGATTCCTGCAAAAAGTCTTTAATTCAACCAACTGGCATTTTTTCAAGGAATCCCGAACCTGTTCAGATTTTTTTCCACTTGAAAGCATGTGCCAGAATCTGGGATAGATCCTCACCTGAACACCACCATTTCAGAAAAGGTACAGAGCAGGGCCTGAGCCCATGGGCTGAACAGAGCAACAAAATCAATGCATTTCTTTGCACCAGGCCTTAGAAGAAGTGTAACAATCAGAAGCAGAGGTACAAGCACACCAACGTGTCAGAGCAGCATCTCTCCACACGAGAGAACAACCAACAGTTTTGGATTTAGAATGGCTTTGAAACGTACCTTTGTGACACTTGTTCCTGTGCTGATTTATTGCTCCAGGTGCCAGCCTGGCTTCCTGCCATCAGTAACACAGCACTGTCAATAGCTGGGCATTTGGATCATTTATCTGGCTGGCTCCTCTGCTCTTGAAGCACCTTCTCCCTTTGCAGTGAATGTTCCCATGAAGAGCTCTCTCAGAGAAACCATTAAAAACTATTGGTGGAAAGCAAATAAAAAAAACCCTGAGGGTTTTTTGCTGTTTTCTGGCTGATTTTTGTATGCAACTGTGATTATTGTAGCAATGGAAGTATGAATGAATACAAATATGAAACCCAGAGGAGAATGGAAGTTGAGCTTGAGCAAGTCAGCCTGCCTGCCCTGCACTCAGTGTAAAAGGAATTACTGGTGGGTCCATCCTGCAGAGCAGGGTGAAGTTTCTGGGGATCTCAGCGGGGAGGAGAATCCTGAAGCTCAATGCTGAGCTTCTGCTGCCCACAAGAAGCATCACCCACTTAGCGAGTGCCAAATCTTTTGCCTTGGTTCTGGGAACAGGGCTCAGAGTAGGCAGAATCCGAAGGAAGCCATGCTTGTGGCATTGCTTGAGAGAGATGTAACTGGGAAAAACTGGGCAATCAAGTCAGAAGAATTATAGCTTCCAAATGCGTATCGTCATCCTGCTAATTCCTAGCTCTCCCCCTGCTCCCTCCTCTGCTGACGCTCCAGTCCCCACTTCAATACCTGCCAGGTCCTTTTAGAGAGCTGACATTTCCATTCCTGACATTTTCTGCAGCTCCATCTGGGAATTAATGGCCGGATATTAGCAGCAATGGGGCCGTTTATCATAATTAGTCTCATGAAGCCACTAAGCATCCAACTATTTTTCATCAGCACTGAGGAAATAAACTGCAGAATCCAGTAGACGAGACGGACAATTTATTTATTGATTGATTTATTTTCGTCTGTCAGGATGCAGCTTTAAAGTTTGCTGAGATGAGCAATGCTTCTCCGAGGCAATGACGACAGTAGGGCTGGCTCACCTTGGGTGCACAAGCTGCAAAGAGGCCCCAAACCCCCCCCGAGACAGCAAGGAGGCATTTATTATCCTACATCTGCTCTAGCCAACCTAAAATGACAAGTTGCAACAGGTTGAGCCCTGGCTAGACAAGCTCAGGAAGAGAAAGCCACCAGCCGCACGATGGAAAGCCATCTCCAGGGCATGCCTTTTCTTCCCCATCAGGAAAGCAAACCAAGGGGGCCATCCACCCTGCAGGAGGTGGCACACAGACCAGCAGCTCCAGGCCCATCATTTGGCTAGGTGTGCCAAGGCAGCCTTGGACCTTAATCCTAAAAGGAGGATGCTGCAGACAGCACACGTGTCCCTGTCACCTTCATCCTGGGAATGGATGAAACTGTTTTGTTACTTGTCGTCCCACTCAAAGCAGGGTGAAGTACTATCTTCTTGTTTTCCTTCCCCAAAGGATCAGCAGTGAATGGTGGAGAGGGACAATCTCATACACAGGAGAGATCAGACTGGGTCCCCCTGGTCTCCTTAGAAGGGCTGGGGCTCACCATCAGCCACCTTCTCTGGAAGAGATGAGGTCCACCCTGTAGTAGCTAATACCTGCTGTGCTGTCAGTCTTACTTTTTAGGGGCTGGTGCAATACACTACCTATATTTCTGTGAGCTTGGGTACTCAAGGAACATGCCAGAGCCTGTGCTCCTCTCTGGGTATAGCTGGTCACTGAGCTGCTGAGATCCACCAGACATTGGTACCCATCCTGATGACTGCTGCTCTGGCCAAGGAGCCTCTGCTGCTTTCAGTAGCTCTTCTACCATCTTGCAAATCTTGATGAGCACCTCTCAAGTACTGAACGGGAGGAGGTGGGAGACCCCTGCCAGACCTGCCTCATACTGCACTGCTCCATATGGCTTGTAGCCTGCAGTTGGAGCTCCTCTGCCTGCAGCTCCTCTTTGTCTAAGCAAGAAATGAGGATTGCAAGGCTGCATGGAGCTTCTGCCTGGTGCAAAGCATGAAGGCCTCCAGGGCTCCTGGACTCTGTGTTGCTCTTCCCTCCATTCCCATGAAAATCCACAAAGTCTTGCTACAACCCATACACCTCCGTGCTCACCTGCAGCAGGCCCACCTCCTCTCCCGCAGGCTGATTATCAAGAGCTTTCCATCCTGAGGTTTGCTATGCAAACATCAAACATTTGTGTTTAAATATTACACTCTTCTGCTGATGTGAAGCTAGTAATTACAGCCAGATGGGACCTGGCTCACAGGCAGACACAGGGCCCACACACTGCTGGGTGGCAGGGTTTTTCTTTGCAAAACCATGTGGCCAACCACGGGAAGGAATATCAGAAAAGCTGAATGTAATTAAAAACAATAAAAAAAAAAGGTTTTCTGAATATATCATGCAACGTATTCCAGGTGAGTGCTAAGCATTCCTGGCTGCAGTGCCTGGCAGCCTCAGTACTATACCTGGGATGTGACCCAAGCCAGCACACTTGAGCCATACGTCCCCCCAGGCGCAGCCTGACAACGATGTGCCCCAATTAGGTATTAGCACCTCCTGCAGTACCAACAGGGTCTGGTCCTGCAAAGCCTTCCTCGGCTAAGAGCTCTTTGCACGAGGGCCTGATTCAGCCCACACTCTGGTCCATCAAAGCAGCCTCTACAAACACATTACAGTCCCAGGGTCACTGCGCTGCCAGCATGAGCTTATGTCTGCTGAGCTGAGAGACTGTCTCCGCTTTGCATGTCTGCATCCATTTCTGCCATGGGTGAGCTGCCCAGGGTAGGAAATACTTAATTTTCTACCAGCTCCAGGACTTCAGGTCTGATTCTGTTCAAGGCAAAACAAAAGCATTGTAGCAAGCAGTGGAATCTTTCCCCCTGGGTGATAGTCCATATTCACGTTCAGCGTCTGATTGTGGTTTTAATAGATAACCCTCTCCCCCTTTGCCTCTCCCCTACATGTGAAACAGACCCAAAAGGTGAGCAGGAACATACCAGTTTGAGCAAAATGCGTCAATGTTTGTCCTACCCAACATCTGTGTTATACATGCACACACCCCACCAAGCTCCCAGGAAATGATCCCTCGCCTTGCCCACAGACCTGATCAAGCTACAGCAATGCCAATAGCAGCCATTATTTTCAACCTGAAAGAGGAGCTAGAGCTGGCTCATCATGCACAATTTAAGTAGCCTGGTAAAGAAACTATTACAGGTGACACCACTCAGGGAAAACGAGCTATGAAGGCTGCAGCCCTTCCTCTGCAAACCAGTCTAGCTCTTTTAACCTCCATTTTCCCATGAGCCGGTGGCTCCTGCTCTTTGTAACAGATACTCCAGCATACTCTGAGGATGCTCCCAAGCCGAGTAGTGCAAATCCAGAGCCCTGTCTCCTGCCCAAGCAGGCAGGGATGTCTAATTCCCTGGGACAGTTGCTGGGATTTATCCTCTGTTATTGGTCAGCATTACGCAGCTACCTGCTCGACCGCCCGGCTGCAAGGGCCATCCTGCAGCCAGCCTGCCAGACAGGTCCCCAGCTGCAAGGTGAGGAAAGAGGGAAGGCAACAAACAGAAGAAAGAAGGACGTCCAGGAGATATAATAGAAATCATTGTTTTGTGAGAAATGGTAGAGCCATGACAAGCACCTGCTGTAATGTGAGACAAGGGCCAAGCCCTGATAGGTTTTCCAGGGAAAACAGGATCAGCCCTGGTGAGAGGCAGAGAAGGGCGGCAGGGAACATGCACAGGGCAATGGGAAGCTCAGATACATCCATCCAGGAGCCTGCATCAAAGCTCTGGGACCCCATCCTCTGAAGCTGACCAACCAGGAGCCTTTTGGCCATCTGATTCACGTTCACGCCTCCTCTGCACCTCTGCTACCCTGATCCTGCTTGTATGCTGCCTCCGCAGGGAGCTGCTTCTCCCTCTCTCTGTGCTGTGTGGGCTTCTGACTTCCCACATCTTCCTCAAAGGACCACGGGTAGAGCTTTCCAAGGAAACTTATTTCTGCTGTCATATACCCCGGGAGGCTGGTGTCAGCAGGGAAGGGAAGGGCTGGGCTCTGCGCCTTTCTATTTTCTGCACCCAAGAAGCCGAGCTTTGGCCATGCCATTACCAAACCCTCATCTCTGCAGTAACCCTACCCCACGCTACTGCTGCCTTCATAAATAATGGATCCCCCTCCACCTTCCCTCTCCTCTTCCCTGTTAGATCCCGTTTCACGTTGGGCACGTCTGGTATGTTCACTGTTGCCCTGGGTTGATCTGAGCACTCTGATTCCTGGCTCCGGTTCCCTCCCTTTCCCAGATGGAAGTGATACACAAGAGGACACCAGGAAAAATTCAAGTGGTTGTCAGCAGAAGCATGAACAGGATCTACCTCTTGGGTTTTGTAAGGTGTTGAGGTTTAACCTGGCAGGCAGCTCAACACCACGCAGCCATTCGCTCGCTCCCCGCCCCTGCAGTGGGGGAGAGAATCAGGAAAAAAAAAAAGTAAAATTCGTGTGTTGAGTTAAACACTGTTTAATAGGACAGAAAAGGAAGGGAAAACAATAATAGTAATAATAATGATAAAAGAATATACAACCAAGTGATGCACAGTGCAATTGCTCACCACCCGCCGACCAATGCCCAGCAGTTCCCAAGCAGCGGTTTTCCCCTGCTCCCCGGCCAACTCCCCCCAGTTTATGTACTGAGCACAGTGTCATAGGGTATGGAATAGCCCTTTGGCCAGTTTGGGTCAGCTGTCCAGGCTGTGCCCCCTCCCAGCTTCTCGCTGGCAGGGCATGCGAAGCTGAAAAGTCCTTGGCTAGCGTAAGCACTACTTAGCAACAAGTAAAACATCAGGGTGTTATCAACATTATTCTCATCCTAAATCCAAAACACAGCACTATGCCAGCTACTAGGAAGAAAATTATCTCTATCCCAGCTGAAATGAGGACATAGAGGTTTCGGGTATTCTATTGCCTCCAGCAAGGCTGTGAAGCTAATATGGTCAGGGTCCTGAGGGCACTGATAGGCTTTAATGGTCCTGAGCAGTCTCACCTAAGGTGTACCCCTCCCCAGTCTGCTCTAAGAGCACCATTTAAGCTCAGACCTGGACCCCAGTTGTTGCCTGAGCTATGCTATAGGGGTATCCATCTCCAGCCCCATCTCTTGGCCCTGCCTCCTGGATGGACTTTATTGTCCATGTTGTAGCCTTGTCTCCAGTTATGTCTCTGGCCCTTGTGCTCCTAACAGGACTCCATGGGTGGACCCTGGAGCTGGTTTACTGTCTGGTTGGCCGGGTTCAGATGCTCCGGCACTGTGCCCTGACTGGGGAGGGCAATGCCTGTGCTGGGGTCACCTGTGGCTCCTGGCTTGCCTTCCATTAGGAAACAGTTGACTTTGCGTTCCTAGAAACCTTAAACGCGCTTCTCTTCTGGAATTTCATGTTTTAAAGACAAAAAGTATAGGTCCAGGACAAAAATGCCCATCATTCTGATTCTAAAAAGTTGAGTCTCTGTGGCTAAAAGAAACATATCTACATTTCTACGTCATTTTAGGCCAGAGAACATTGGGGACCACTTCTGCAATGCAGTCTGGAGAATTTAATTTCCCTTGTTCCTGGAAAAACCCAGCTTTATTCAGCTTTATCTGGTAAAGACTGGTATTTTAGCTTTATTCCTCTTCAGAAGCCACAGGCTTAGCAGTGAGATAGCCCTGATTTTAGCAGGCAATTTGCTGTGGCCTTTAGCAGCACCATGGGTGGCTCTTTCCTTAGGTCCTGCTGCAGTAGCACCATGAGCCGAGATGAGGACTCAATTGAGTTCAGCCAAATCTCTTTTGTGTGGCTCTGTAGGGTTTGTAGATATGAAGGCCTGTCAAAGCTGTGTGCTGGTCCCACTTCTTTGCCATTCTCCTTTAGTCTAATCACTCCAGGCTATGAGAAGCACCAAGGTTACATGCCCTTGTGTGGGGCTATACCCTACCACTGTGTCTTCTTCTGCCAACCGCACCATCCCAGTTCTTTAATCTCTGCCATCCTTACTTTGTGTTGCTGCCCCTGCACTTCTGACCTCTTTGGGGGCTTCTATGAGGAGAGCCCACGTTGGCTGACATTTCAAAGAACTGTGAGGATCTGAAAATCAAAGCCAAGGGATGGCAAAAACCCCTGCAACCCCACAGAGTCGAGTCTGTGCAATCTGGGTGAAAGCATAATGCTTACAAAAGAGAGGGAAGAAAACAGGGACCTCGGTGAGAAACCCCACTGCCAGAGGCCCTTGGAAAGCCACAAAATCAGTTGCCTGGAAACTAATGATGCCCCTCGTTATTGTCAGCAACAGGAAAAATCCACAAGTGCCATAATTCAGGCCACCACCACTGTCTTTTTCTCTTGACTGAATGGAAGAAGCAAAAAGAAGAGGCTTTTCATGTTCTGTGGGTAGTGGGGTGTCACCTTGCCCTCAGCTCACGAGGGATCGCAGGCTCAGCGCCCTTGCATCCGGATGGTCAGTTCCCAAGGCAAACCTCACGTCCTGAAGCTTAGAGGCTAAACCATCTTCTCCCAACCCACTGACATCCTAAACTGGTGGCTGTCAGGAGCCTGAGGGAAGGGTCGCACACCATCTTTCCTCCAAGCGCCCACCCATGGCTGCCAGTAGGAGCAGTGCTAGGGGAGACGAGTCTTCAGTCTGACCCAATATGATGAATAAACCCAATTAAGATATCCCGAACAAGGATTGGAAAAACTAGGTTCTTCACATCCCCTGTCAAAATTCAGGCTTCTGTTGCTGTGCCTGACTTATTAGAGAAGGTAGCAGTTCCAAACGCCTAAAGTAGCTTTAGAGTTTGCAGAAGATAATTCAAACAGGAGAGACCACCCCATTGTCAACAGGGCCAGAAGTATCAGTCAGGTCTGCTCAACATTTCCCACTGTTAGACCAATTTTTCATCTGCTTAGAATTTTGTCCAACTTAATTGTTTTCTCTATAGGGCATCTACTTCTTAAGTTTGGGGGAAGTCTATGTGTATATTTACTCTGTCACCTCCTACAGCTACTTAAACATCATAGAGTAGCTGAGGTTGGCAGGAACCTCTGGAGACCATGTAGTCCAAATGCCTGGCTCAAAGCAGAGGCAGCTCGAGCAGGTTGATCGGGACTTCATGTCATCAGTTTTTGAGTATGTCCAAGGATGGAGACCCCACAGCCTCTCTGGGCAGCCAGTTCCAGTGTTTGATCACCCTCACAGTAAAATTTTTTCTTTAATGTTTAAACAGAAGTTCTTGTTCTTCCCAGCTCTTGCCATCCCTGTGAAATATAACCAAATTCAGCCAAAATAAAAAACTCTTTGGCAAAAAGGACTGTAGAGGTGACTATTACAGAACAAAACATGCATGCACGTACACGTGCAAATTGCCCAAAGACCAATCTGGTTGCAGCATGAGAGATGCTAAGTCAAAGTCATTGGCACAGACCTTAATTTTTTTTCTGTTGCACAGATTTTTTTAATTTGTTGAGCTATTTTCCAGAGGACCCTGGATCATCCCATGCACAGGACAAACATTGCACGTTTAGCAAAAAGTCTCACAATACTTTGTTTCCACCGTGTTGCTCAGTGCGTGAAGCCTTAGGCAGGATTTACTGCACATTATTCAATCTCTGCTAGGGAGGTAAGATTATTAGTCTCCTAAAAAGCTTTTCAATCAACTTTGCTAAGATAGCTTCATGTTTTGAAACTGTTAATGATTCCAGCTTTGCAACTCCGCTGCCAGAGGATGGGTCTGCGCTATGGCTGTTTTACGGAGGACAAAACTCGAGCCCAGAAGGGCTAAGGGGATGGGATTTCTGGGGTGCCGCATGGGCACACCTCAGGTGGAACATTACAGAGCACTTAGAAAGGTGTAGCAGCTTCCCTTGGGCACAGGAGTCTTTCTGAAAGCCAGGCACCTGGAAAATGAAGTGTGGAAGGAGTTGCTTAACGAAGCTGCTGCATGAAGAGCAGCTCTGTGCCCAGGTGGCAGCGGGGGGGTCTGTGCTAGCACTGTACCCAGGCATCACACTGCCTTAGCGTGCTCACGGGTGCCAAATCACTTCCAGAACCAAAAAGAGTATTGGTCATTTCAAATGAAAAGAGTCTGAGATTGTCCAAACCTGGGTCTAGGCAAGTCTGTCTCATCCTAGCCTAGGCACATTGCATTTGAAGGGGGGGGGGAGTGAGTTGAAAATAAAGAAAACACCTCAAGGGTCAAGCCTGGGCAGACAGGTAGCACAAGATGTCTGTCGTGTGACCTCCTGGCCCCTGGGGCTGGAGCCATATAGCCTTCATCACACAGGTGGTGGCTGATCCCTGCTGTCCGCGGCCGTTTCTGTGATCCATGGCGGCACTAACCTGCTTGTCTATAGACCAAGGAACCTTTTGTCATTAGACCAGAGACCACGGCAGGGACCCCTTTTTCCTGATTGCCCCTAGGAGGGAGATTTGGCTTTTGTTTGGGCAAATGCTTTCCTGATTCAGCCTGGAAGCAGGGGAACACAGAGACACATTTCAGGAATTAAACCCATTGCAGGAACTGAAAAGATCCTAGTCCCCCAAATGCTCATCCCCAGTGTCAAGCAGGGGGGGTAGAAAGGAAGGAAGGTGGACAGAAAAGAGTTTGCAAGGAGCAGACCAGAGGCAGGTCTGAATTTCACTGGCTGCAAGCGGAGCCTCCCTTCCCTCCCTCCTCCCCTCCCTCTTTCCCTCCGTCTCCCAGCCCTTCCCTCTCCTGAACACAAGCTGCAAGTCCCTGAGAGGCCCCTAAGCTGCTTAGCTGTACAAAAGGCCCAGTCTACTGGCTTTCCTTTTCTTTTCCCCTCTTTAAAGTTGAAGTGGGGATCGGTTTTCAGATGAGGAGGCGGGGAGGGGGAAGGAGCAGGGCACAAGCTGTTGCTCTGCAAAAGAGATCCTGTGGAAGGCAAGAGCACAGGTGGCTTCAGGTGGGCTGGGGACGCAGGGACACCAGGTCTCTGAGGTCATCAAGGCCCTTGCTTTCTAATTCCTGAGTTTTTCTGGCGTGTTTGGATATCACTCATTCTGGTGCCAGCATCGCCCATTATTTTATACAGCTTTTCTTCCTCCCGTGTGCTCTTTCCACCACTCCGACAAGCAAACTAATGGAGAAGATAACTCCTTCCAGCCTTTGTTGTACTTGTGAAATAGGATCTCCAGGCTCTTCATCATACTCGGAGAATTTTTCTGCGCTGCTGCTGGCATGAATTCAGCCTACCTGCCCAGGACTCCCACCCGGTGCTAGACAGGGTCTTGTCAGTACTTTGCAAATGCTATTAATAATTTTCTGCTTCTGCTGAAAATATCCCAAGCCCCTTGGGTCTCGTTTGCCTTTTTGTGCCTTTAGCTCATTGGTGGCTCATAATCACCCATGACTGCTACAACGAGGTTCACCTCCTCCTCAGCCATGTCCGACTGACACACTCCCTGTCTAGCACAAAATACACCCAGCCCCGTGATTAGTCTTGCAGTTCGTGCTGTTGAATTTCAACTCATTCCGGCGTCTCCGCGCTCAAGGTTGTCTGCTGCTTTCTGTTTGATCTCCCGTCTCCTCTGCATTCACAATGCCTCCCCCTTCTGCGTCATCAGCTGTCTTAACCTAAGCGCTTCCACTTCTTATGACAACATCATTCATGAAGTGAATAAGCAAGATAGATCCCAGGATCGATTCCAGAGAAACTCTAGTGGTGAACTCTGTCTAGCCTGCCACTGCCTCTGCCCAGACGTACAGCTTCTGTACCCGACTTCTATTTCTTCCACTAATCCCATCATCTTCAGTTTAATTAGTAATTTTCCTGCTACTTCATTGAGCACAGCTTGCTCCATTTGTCTAGAAATTTGTCTAGATAAATTGAGATGAGCAGGCTGTCTCGGCCGAATGCTTTCCATGGCACACCGAGCTGGTTTTTCTCCAGCCGTTTAACCCTGCTGGTCTGCCAGTTTTGTACCAGGTCTTTGCATGCTACTGACCCCTCCTACAAACTCCCCAAGCCCCACAGCAAAAAAAATAAAACAAAGGAAGAATGGGGTTTGCATTCACAGTCTTCAGTGTGGTTGTTTCTCTTGTGTGAGAGGTTCTGCCTCTGGAAACCTTGCCTGTTTGGCACATGAATTTGCTTGGAGAGCACAGAAACCTGCTTGTCCTGGCTGCAAGCGCATCCGCGTTTCTGACTTTTGTCTCTTATTTTGTTATACCATTTAGTCCTTATACTGTCATTCTCTATCTTGCATGTCGACCCAGCACTATCATCTCCTTCAGACTGATTGGGAGCCATATCACAAACATCTTTGCTGCCCAAGAGACTTACTATGTTGCACTGATGCCCAAATGGTATTTTCCCCTGCACCATAACCCCTTTGTAAGATTTATCCCAGCTCGGTTTACCATGTTATCCTTACCACTTCCAGGTCTCTGGAGTACCATCTCTCTTGTCACCAAAACTGGTAGGGGAGGACATTGATCCAGTTGGAACTGGATTTCCCATAGCTGAACTCTTTCTCATCAACATGAGGCCAACGCATCCCGAATCTGGTCCTCAGTTAGGGGCTTAGGGAGCTTTAAGGTCTTACATTAGGTTTGCTAAACGCCACGCCAGGGGACCTGGTAGTCCCTCTTCTTATGACCCTCAGGCGTTGGGTCCCAGATGTTCCCACTGCAAGTCAGGCCTATAAGAGGCAACTTTGGTGCTCTCTGGGGACGGACCAGATCCTCTCTAGTGGGGACAATGCTAGACCTGGGAGTCACCAGCCTTCAAGTGGAAGGAAAATAACAAAGTGTGTCCTGACTAAATTGTAAACCTCTCTGTCAAGCCAATGAAAAACAGCTTTTCACAATTTTAATCCAACCTGCCAGGGCACTGGGGTTCTTGAGCAGGGAGTGAGGGGTAAATCCATCCTTGGTGAACAGAGATGAACACTCAGTGAACAGAGGAATGAGTGACTCCATGTGTTGCAGAGGAGGCTGGAATGGAGCCCACATCCTGTAACGGACAGGTGGGACAGACCCGCCAGAGGGTCACTACTCTGTGTTCACCTTTGCAGGAGACACCCTGGGCATCGCTTTGGTCGCCACGATGCCCGGGATGCTGCCGGCTGCCTGGGTACCTGGCTTCCCTGGAGACCCTGCTGGTTGCTCCCACCTCACCTGCCCTGCTGCGAACACCAAAAGCGAAGCCGGAGACTCGCCGTGCCTGCCCTCTAAAGCCTCTGTCTTGCGGTGGAAATAAATTGCCTCAGATTCCTGTAACTGAGGCAGAAAACCCAGGCCCCTTGCTGATAAAACCAGGCGGCCTGGACAGCGTTGCCCTGGCAACCTGCACTTTCTTCCCCATCCTTTTGTTCGGCCTCGGACCCAGACTTTTGTACCCAGCCATAATGGGGCCAGACTCTCGGGATGTTTATGGGGTGAGGTGAGAGGAATTTCATTCAGCCGCGTCTTGCTTGGCCCGTCTCCTTCCGCAGGGCAAGGGAGGAATGTTATTGACCAAGGCCCCATGCAGCGACGGAGGCACTAAAGAAAGGCACTTTAGACTTTTGGGCAAAGAAAAGAAATTCCTGCCCTCCCCCATGCAAACATATCCCCCCTGCCCCAACGTGCCTTTTTTTTCCTTATTTCTCTTTTTCTAACTTCCCCGCTCACCCACTCCTGCCTACAGATGCTCTCACCGGGCACAAATAAAACACTTCAGCATGCCCTGTGTGCCTGCCAGCTCCAAGCTGCAAGGCGTTCAATCCTCCCAGATCCCCAACCTCCCAGGCACCTTGCTGGTAAAATGAAGCTGTGCATGCGCTGAGTTTGCAGGAGCAGAAGGGCTGTGCAGCTGAGGCTGGGGCACAGAGCCACCAAGCACGGCCGAGAGCCGGAGCAGGACCCCCAGCCCGCTCTGAAACCCTGCTACTCTCAGTCCCTGGCCCTCTGGTTCAGGCTGGAAAGGGTTAAGAAACACATCAGGTCTGACTGCCTGCTGAGAAGACAAAAGGCTGCCTTGACATCCAATATCGAAGCTCCCAGGGACACCACTGAGGAATTCCCATTAGCTGGTGTTTGTGGAAGGCCTTATATCAAATGTGGAGGATGGCCAGTTTGCTTTCCTCATGCCAGAGCAGTGGCAACTTCCCGGCGCTGCCTTGCAGGGCAGAAGGGATGCAGGCGCCGTCTGAGCTGTGCCTTTGCGGAGGAAAGGCAAGCGAGTCTTTCGCCTTGTCTCCCTGCACTGTTGAGCCGGCTCAGCAGCAGCCAAAACCCCCAGGAGAAACTCTTGCCTGACTTGACCAGACCTGTGCCTGGGTTTGGCTAGCTCGTTTCAGAGGTGAACCCCATAGCATCACTCCCTTCCTGGCCTGCAGACCTTGTAGTGTCTTAGGAGAAGGCAAATAAGTCTGTGGTTTGGGCAGAAGACTTTGAGGACCTGTTGCTGGCAAGGCAGTGTTGTTTCCAAAGTACCTTGCCCCATGCTCCTCTGTTTTCAGAGCGATGTGCAAAGCAAAAGACATGGGCAGAGGTGGGACCCTGGGCAGGATGGGCGTTGGGTTTTCTTCAGTTCTGCTGGGGGCATAAACGGAAAATAAAGCCCAAGCCATGAGAAGTGAGTGGCTGCTGCTGTGGGCAGTGTCCCACGGCTGTCCTCCTTCCCCAACCACCCCAGGGCACTCTGCCCCAGATGGTCCGGTGGCAGAGAAAAGCTTGCAACTCTTGGCAGAGACACTGAGTGTCTTACGGATGATGAGAGGCACTGGTGGAAGCTTTTCTCTAGCCCCAAACGGATTTATATGGCATTGCTCTCTCCCAGAAGGATTATCTCATATCTAAGTGAAGGTGAACTCATACATTGTAGCCTTTCCTTTCAGCTGGCGCTGCTAGAAGATGGAGGAAAAAGACCTGGACACCTGTTTTCATAACACTTATCTTTGATGCAGGGATGCCCCAGGGAGGAGGGGGTGCTGCAAGGACCTCTGTGCATGTAGGGACTGGGGTGGTGAGAAGCCAAATGCCCAAAGCAGCAGAACAGGCAACAAATATCTGCTTAGATGCTCCCACACCCCCACACTGCCTTGGTCATTTGCTGCATCCAACCTCAACTCGAAGAAACCAGTTTTGGCTTTATGTAGTTCACAGCAGTCTTCAGAGGGCTATGGGGTCTGATCGAGGTCTCACCGAGGAGATGTGGTGCAGTGACTTCGAATGCTGCTTTCCACAGCGGATAATCTCTGGGCATCCGAATTGTAGGAGTGGGAATTGTGGCAGGCTGGCACAAGAGAAGTTCTGCCGCTAATGTCTCCTCAAGCCAACGTGGGCTTAACCTGTCAGGCAAAACAAGACGTGGTCAAGACAGAGTACCAGCTAATAGGCTTTGGACATATAAAGCAGCAGGAAACCCATTTTTCTCCAACCACCCACGTCCCATACTGGTGTAGCCTTGGGGGGGGTTCGGATTTGTGTTGGTGGAAACAAAAGCAAGTCCCTTCTGCAACCCATTTGAGCAAGAAAAATGAGATCCAGTAGAGGCTCCTGGGGTGGCTTGTTTTATCAGAGATGCTGGTCTCAAGGGGGTAGAAAAGAGACCAATGGGGTATGGATGTTGCACTAAATTTTGGGCTGTCAGGGATGTCTTAGATGGGGCAGGGACGTCGTTGCGTTCCCTCTTGCCTCAGCCCAGGTGGGTTTCTCCTGTCAGTGCCATAGAGGGGTAGCAAGGTGTTACCTGTAATGCTGACCCCCCCCCCCCTTTAAAGGGTGAATTAGGGCCAGTTTGTCACACCAGTTTCTGCATCCAGCCATGCCCAGGGGTCCCCAGGAGAGGTTTAGGTGCAGAGGTACAAAGCAGTTCTTCTCTATGGGGCCTGCGGCAGACGTTCAATGCAGCCAAAGCTAAATCGTTTGTAAAGCTGATTAAGGCAAATGAGGTTTGTCTCCTGTTTCAAATATTAGGTACTTTGATGTGCACAGAACATCTGTAATTCAGAGACTTTTGCATGGAAATATTTCCTTGGGATCACTTCTAGCAGAGAGAGAGAGAGAGAGAAAGATTTTATCTGAAGTTCCCTTTTAAAAAAACAATCCATAACCTCAATTTTCAGATCAATGTAAAAAAAAAAAAAAATCTATCAAATTATCTTCCTGCTTCCTTCTGACAATGCTTTTATCAGTGCTCTCCTCCTCCCAGCTGTTAGCTGGAGGAGCATTGCAGGGTGCTCCGAGGTGCCAGGAGGCAATTCCATTGCAGCAGCCCTGAGCTCCAAGTGCCGTCGCTCCCTGCGCTAACCTGCTGTTTGCAGGGAGCACGACAGCTCTGTGTGTGGATGTCTGTCCCCCCCAAAGGCAGGCACCCATTGCTTCAGTGGGTGGCCGGAGATGGAGGTGCTCCTGGTTTAACAGGGGAATTGTTGGTGTCGTTGTTAATGAGCTTGAGCTGTGGTGCTGCAGAAACAGAAGAAATAGGGAAGAAAAGAGAGAGCAGCTGAAGAAATTCCTAGATTTGCTTTTTCTGTCTGAAGAGCAGAGATAAAAATGTAAAGGGGATCAAACAAATGGAAAACGCATCAAGACGGAGCAGAAACGATGTCAACTTTCCAGCAAATTACACACTCAGTGTTTAGAGACCACAACTTTGATTTCCAGTCCTCCGGGATATTCCAGTGCATCATCTTCAAGCTGGCTTTCTCATTCTGCTGTGGTTGGGCCTGATGGCCAGTGTAGGTTCTAAAATCATGTTAATAAAAGCAACACACACACACACCACCTCCTTGCTTTATTTTAAGACTGGCCTTGTGCTGGAGAGGGCACATTGTTTCCCTTCTACAACCATCCATCAAGGACGGTTCATCTCAGCCTCCGAAAAATCCTGTTATTTCAGCTGCGCATTCCCACTGCCTCCAAATCAGCAGCTGATGATATGCAGAGCATTGCAATAAATGTTTACGGCTCTGCCTCTCCTCAGCCTTTAATTTCAATGGTTTGATGCTGATCGGCCAGTTGAACGGCAGCCCGCTCACATCATTACTGGTGTGTGCAAACAGCTTGTGCTGGGGACCAGTGCCGGCTTAGCTGCCACACTGATCTTGGCTTGTTAGAGGTGTTTCCAGATATGATCTTATAACTCATGAAAATGAATGGTTCCCTCCAGCCTTGAGCTAGCATCCTCTGCAGTACAAAGAGCGTACGCTACGGGTATATTTATGTGTCGGTGAATGCCCTGGGTATATACATAACTTGGGATTTTATTAAAACATATACCCACCTCGGTGCTTCTGGGCAAATTCACAGCTGAAGCACACCATCAGTTTAGGAGCTACACGCTGGCTGTGAAAGCCAGCAATTAAACATTCCCCCAAAGCAGTGAGTGGCCATTTCCCTGCCAGCCTCCTGCCTTTGCCCATGGGGCAGGAGGATGCAGGGGAGGATGCCGCTGCTCTCCCCTGCCCAAAGCATTGCAAAGGCCGGAGGATGCCGTGGAGGTCAGGACCTGCTGGTCTGAGGTGCTGTGAAAAAAACTATTTTCAGCCACATTTTGGAGCTGGCAAGTCCAGCTATGAAGTTTTGGTGCAGATTTTGGGCAAACAGCCTGTGCAGAGCTGAGCCTGCATCCCTCAGGTCCTTGTCCAAGGTAACCATCCTTCTACAGATCCCAGAGTGGACTGAGGTGCCAGTACTGACCATGTCTTGTGTCCCACTGTGGACAAGGCCAGGCTTTCTCAGCCAAACATCCTACCAAGCTACATAAGCCACACTACGAGGCCACCATGGCAGCCAAGTGGAAGGACAGCATTTCACAGCTCCATGGAGACAACAGCTCAGAAGCCCAGAGCAATTGCAAAAGCCGTGGGACATGAACTGGAGAGGGTTCCAGGCTGCTCAGGACCAAGAGAGCACTTAAAGGAAGGAGGGGACAAAAGGCACCTCATCAAGTTTGCAGATGACACTGAAGTGGGGAGTGTTTGGATGGGGGCAGTAGTGGTTCCAGCTCCTAGCAGGGCAGTCCCTGCACGACTGAGACGTGTAGCTTCTTGAAAGATGCTCTGATTCTGGCAAAACTGGAGGTCTCACTGTGCAGGTGTCATGGCCGGGGGTCTTGCTTGGAGATGGTGCACGCTGCAGGAGGTAAGTGGAGATGGACCTGTCCTCTCTACAGCAGGCTCAAGGCTATGGGTGATGGACCAGGGAGACGAGAGAGGAAACCATGGTTCCTCCATGCCGTAGCTCTTTGCAGGTGTCCCTGCAGGAGAAGGCATGAGTCCATGGAGCTTGGTTGTGCTGGGACTCACTGGACATGAGACCAACAGACAGAGACCCCAGTGCCTGCACGAACACAGTGATGTCAGGTGGCTGTGGCCGGGGGACCACGCGTGTCCCACATCCCCACTGTGGGACACAGACTCGCACCTGCAGCTGTGGCAAAGCTGACACTGGGAGGCTGAGGCACAGTGGGAGGGCAGAGAGGACCAGGGGCTGGGGATGGGTGACACCTGCAGATGGTGACACCACCATGGGTGGGGAGCGAAGCCCTTGCAGGAGCAAAAGGAAGGCTCAGGCCAGGAATATCTGCTGGCCCAAGCCTGGGGAAGGGGGTCAAGGAAGACAAGCTGGGGCTCTGCTTGCCAGAAAAAATAAAGTTCACAGCTCGCTTGTCAACATGGAAAGGGGAAGGGGGGGCTTCCTGGGAGAGGGATGGAGCCGGGGAGCACAGGTCGTTAGCCTTCTGCTCACATCGGCGGGGGAAAGCAGTTTCATTTGCTGGCCTGATTGGACTGATGAGATTTCCATATTCTTCATTAAGGGGCTGCCAGCAAGTGTGGCTGGGCTGCCATTTCCCATTACTCACAGCCTATCCATTATGCAAAAGGAGAAGGGGAGAGGGACGAGCCGGTGAGCCCAGATAGAGGCTGTAATGATCCTGTCAGCCTCCGTGCCCGGCTCCGGCTCCGGCCCCGGGGAGAGGGCAGCCAGGGTGCTGCAGAGCTGCCGCAGCATGCGCTGCCTGCTGGCTTCCTTGCCTGCTCCTGCCTGCCTGGGCACGTGCTCGCTCCTGTGGGTGCTACGCTGGGGGCATCACTCTCAAGTGTCTCGCCCTGGTCTCTCTGTGCCCAACGTGCAACTCTCCTGCCCTGTCCCACTCCCACTGCCGCAGCAGGGGACAGGCAAGCAAAGCCCCGCTGCGCCAAGCCCGGTGCAGAGCGGGGGACAAAGGCCTTGCCAGCCCCAGGACATGCCCACCAGCCTCCTGGCCATCTGAGGGGGCTGCAAGACCCCCTCCTTCCCAGCCCCTTCCCCATGGCAGATGAAGTGGGGTGCCTGGTGCTCCGTGCATCCCTGGTGCATCAGGGTGGGGCAGCACGGAACAGGGAGAGGAAGGTGGAAAAGCCTTCTTTGGTGATGGAGGGATGAAGGGCAGGAGCAGGTCCACCTGTGCCCTCCCCAGGGGGGCACTGCTCCTGCCCGGGTGCTCTTGCTGCACCCCGTGGGAGCTCCAGGGCTTCAAGCTTAGTACCCTACTACTCCCCATCCCTCCCCGGGGGTCACGGCCCATGCATTGGGCTGTTTGATGGGACTGTGTGCAATTTGAAGGCAAGGATGCCCGAAGGATCACCATCTGGACCCCAATCCACCCAGAGAGAGCCTGCGCTGGGGGAGATCAGGAAAATTGCCTCTCAACTCCAGTATTGAACTGGGTTGCTGCAGGGAGGCCTGGGAGCCGGGAGCTCTTCCCGAGGTATCCGTCATGCCTGACCTCAGCTGTCACCGGCAGGCAATTATCTCGGCACTGAGAGATCGCGGCAGGGATGCACGGACCCAGCTCTCCTCCTGCCTTCCCTCCAGACTCCTTTTCCCCATTGCACTTGCCACAGCAGCACAGGCAGCAGTAAGTTTCCATCGGCTGGAGGGTGCAGGCAAGGCAGCCCCCCAGGACGCTGGCTGTGCCCCCCAGCATCCGTTCCGGGGTACAGATGGAGCTCTCTGCTCGGCCCCTGCCTCAGCAGGGACTGATTCATGGGATGGGGAGAGAGCTGCCGGTGCCTGTGCGGCCTCTCCATCCCCTCTCTGGCTGCCAGCCGTATTTCATGGGATTGTTTCTGAGTCTTGCCTCTCTGGAGGGAGCGTGGGTCACCTCCGAGTAAGGTTGCTACCAGCAGGGCTGCACTCGGAGAAGGATGCCAAGCGCCCAGATGCTGGAAGGAGCAGGAACGCGTCGCAAAGGACAGTCTCCATTTATTAGTGACAGTGACCACAGCAAAAAATAGCCTGGTCTTTGTCACATCTTCATCCCTCCAGTGTCTCTGCGGGGCACGGGCAGAGTAGCTCTAATTGCTCCTGGGTGTGGAGAGTGGAGATCAGAGCCTGGCAGCTCTCTCCTTGCCCTCTCATCCTTTCTTCTTGCCTTTCTCTCATCCTCTCCATTCTTTTCTCTACCTTTCCTCTTTCATTTGCCAGCACCGATATGACCAGCATACTCAGCTGTCTCTGCTGCTTCATCCCTGCCTGTATTCGCCTTCAAATACCAGCATCGGTCCCAGTGACCCTGCTGGACCCTGGGGAGGTGTTGCCTGCTCCTGTCCCCTGCCTTCCTGGCTGCTTTGGGGACCACAATGGCAAATGCTCTTGTCCCTCCCCTGCATGCAGGCAGGAGGACCACGTGCAGGCAGGAGGACCACACCAAGAGGGATGGGCAGGAGCTGCGCATGCTGCCGCATGGCCAAGCCTTGATGTCGGGGTGGGAGACCCGGCCCTGGGGGACATGGGGAGAGAAGAGTTAATTGCCCATGGTGTGGTGCCATCATTCGGTGCCCATCAGCCGCTGGGTGTTGCACCAACAGCGGGGCACTGAATACCTTCCTTGTTGGCCGTGCTCCAGCCTGGCGGAGGAAGCTGCTGAGAAAATGCAATTACAGCAAACAACAGCCACACGCGCAAGCGCTGCAATCCACACCTGGCACTAATTAACTTAATTAGCCCTTAATGAGCTACACTGGTCGGAAGGCCTATTTTTACTTAATTATCCCCTAATGTGCTTGGCAGAAAGTGGGGGCCCTGATGGATGGAGAGGTTTTGCTTGGCTTCCTCTGCTCTGGCAGGATACTCCATCATTCCGGCATCCCTAATGAGCTAAGCTGCCCGTGAGAGGAGCTGGGATGAGCCTGGGATGGGTGGGAGCCTGGCACCCAGCGGGCAACCTGCCTGGTGAGCTGCAGGGTTTGGCTGTGCTTGTGGAGGACCCTGGGTGGCTTGTGGCTGTGTCCCACCACCCCCAGGTCTGGGTGATGTTTGGGAGAACCTGTGGTGGTGCACCAGGTGGGTGAACTCTTGGTGCTGGTACAAAAGTCTTTCCTGGGAGCATGGTGGCCTGGAGGTGCCAGGCTGTGCCATGTGGTGCCCAGTGGGATGGCTGGATCCATCCCCCTGGATGGCTGGAGGAGAGGTGGTGGCCAAAGTCCAACCCATTGTCTCCCCCCCTGGGGAGCCCTGTGGGAAGAATCACCCTGGGCATGACAGGTGGGGTGGGATGGGGTGACCCTGACAGTCCCCAGGGAAGATGGGACTGGAGCAGGCTGGGGACAGGGGTGGCCCCATGCCACCCAAATTGCTCTCCCCTGTCCTGTGCTCTCCAGCCACAAACTGGCCGAGAGGACCTGGTCCTGGGTGCAGGGAGGATGCTGCGGTCCCTGGATCTGGCCCTGCTGTTTCCACAGCAACCAGCATCATCCGGCCTGGCCCTGATAGATGCGGCATCTCTCCAGGGGCTTCCTAAGAAAGCATGTCCTGATGGCCTGAGTTACAGACGCAGGAGCCAGCACCTCTGAAACGTGCCCCGGGGAGACAGAAAGCGGGGTGTGGGGACCCGCTGCGGCAGGAGAAGAAGGGTGGCAGTGGCAGGGTAGGGAGGTGATGGCACCTATCACTGGCCCTTATTGATACTGTCCCTTGATGTAAAGATTTTTCAAATTAAAAGAAGAGCGAGAGCCAAGAGGGCAGTGCCGCTCTCCCAGGCTCGTCGAGCCGTTCCCCAGACAGATATCTCTGTAAATTATAGATCAAATTTGCTGCGCTTCTCAGCAGTGGCGGAGCAGCCCAGCTCGTGAGGTGCTTGCGAATGGAGTGGCCGCCCCCCACGGCACAGCTGGACACCCTGGGACTGGTGCTCTTCTCTCACCTGCCCTGCCACCACTGTTACCACACAGCCAAACCCGTCCTCACCAGCAAGTGGCACCGGGCTGCGCCAAGGCAGTCAGGCAGCCCTTCCTCCTCGCCCTCCTCCTCTTCCTCCTCACCCAAGCTGATTCAATGAACTGTGCTGTGTCAGGTATTACCTTCCCTTGGGTTTTGACTCTACACCTTCCATCATTCCTCATCTCATCGCTTTGGTGTGATGATATCCTAATGCTATTTTAATAAGGTTTCTATTTTTAATTTCTTTCTTGTTAAGTTATTCACTGCCCAGACCTCAGCAAAACACTTGCCTGTTGCTCTGGTGTGGAGCTGCGATGGGTCCCCAGCTGCCGGGGCCACTCTTCCTGCACCCCGTCCCATGGGACCCCCTGCCTGCCTCCCTCAAGCCTCTCCAGGCTGACAGATGCTTTTGCATCTCCAGCTCATTTGTTTAACAGGTTTAGGACCAATAAATTGGTCTTTATTGCCTTTCCTGGGTCTTAAAGGATTTTGCTGGGTGGAGGGAAGGCGCGCAGACTTTCAGGAGGTTTCTCCTGATTTGGTTAATTCACTCTGTTCTCCCCGATGACTTGAATCAGAAGTGCGAGGCCCCTTATTCACCCATTAAAGTGTGTCAAGTGTTTAAGGGAGGGTTTAGAAGCAGGTGGCAGGAGTGGGGGTGGAGGGGGCTCTGAGGGTCACTGGTGGGGCTGCCCAGCACCCCCTGGCAACTAAGGGGCCAGCCTGTCCCTGAGGGGCATCCTCTCCCTGAGGGATGCCCTGTCACGGACAGGGTGCTGTCCTCAGGGGTCATCCTTCCCTGGATGGGGGTCCTCTCTCCAAGGCATTTTCTGTCCCCGCAGAACATCCTGTCCCCATGGGGCATCCTGTCTCCACAAGGTGATGTCCTATCTGAGATGGGGCTCCTGCCTCCCCAGCCCCAACCCCTGCAATGCCCTCACTGCGCCCCCCTCCCCATGGGCAGGTCCCCTGGGGGCAGCTCATGGCTGCTTATGCTAATGCTTTGCTGCAGCAAAAAGGGTTCTTGGGTCACCTGGGGGAGCCTGGCTGGGGGGGGCTGGCAGCCGTTTCCAAAACCGGGGCTGTTATTTTGTTGTTGTGGAGAAAAAATAGGGCATCAGAGTGCGTTTGAAGGTGAGTTGATACAGATTTATTGGTGGCCGGGTCTCTTAGGGAGAGGCATTTAAGTAGTGCTAAGAGGATGCTGGAAAAGTGTTGCCAGAGGTGAAATCTATCATTTCTCCCTGAAGGAGAGCAGGGGGCTCCAGCCTTGCAACCCACCCAAAAAGCACCCGCTGCGGTAGCAACGTGGATATTTTAACTGGGGGCTGAAGCCCTCGACTGCGTTCCCATCCCTTCCTGCTTGCTGTCAGGGCCAGCATCCCCGCCTTTGACCCCCACCTCCCCCACAAACAGCTTTTTGGCATCCAAATTCAACAGAAAGAAGCCTTTTTTTCCAAAGACACCTTGCTCCTGGCGACCCACTGGTGCTCCCTGGGGGACGGCACCCATCTCACGGGGGCACCGCCATCTCCCCGGGGAAGGAAAACCCCATGCAGGGCGCAGGCATTTTTCACCCCTTGGGCTTTATATTTGTCACTTTTTTAATCTCTCATTTGAAATGGATACAAGGGAGGGAGAGATAAATTAGTCCCATTCTTCTGGGAAGAATGAAGTGACCCTGCGAGGCGAGGGACGGTGGCGATGCCTGCCCCACCGGCCGAGGCAGAAATGCTAATTTTTCCTTTCCTCCACCAAACGCTGGAGCAAAAAATGCTAATCGGGCTGACGGCGGGCTGCAGATAAAAGTCTGTGTGTCTGCCTGCGTGCACGCAGATGGGGTTGAGCGCCGCGATAAGCTGGCAAACAAGGTAATTAAAATAATTAAAATGCTAAACAAAGGGGAGGATGGAGGCGAGCGGTACAAAGGGCTGGGAGGGGCGAGCAGCTCCTGGGAAATGGCAGCTGAGTGCGGGTGAGGAAGAAGAGGGCAGAGGGATGGAGGTGGGTGGTGGGTGGGCTGGGTCTCCCGTGGGTGTCGAGGGGCTGTGGGGTGCATCAGGTCACCCGCCCCACGGCAGAGCGCCAGCCCTGCGCCGCAGCTGGCTCTGGCCGGGGGGGACATTTGAGTCTTCCGTACCCATTGCCAGCCCCTGCCTGCTGCCGTGTCCCCTGCAAAGGTGTTTTGGGGGTGGGAGTCCCTACCCCAGGTGTGCACCCCCCAGCCAGAGGGGAACCTTGTGCAAAGGGAGCACAGGCAAATTCCCACCAGCTTGGCAAATTTCTCCGGTTTAAAACAAACTGCCCCCCAAACAGGCATGTTCTGCTGCTGGAAATTACTATTTCAAAGTCTCCCTTTTATTAACAACATCCATTAAAATAAAAAAAGCAAGCTTGAAATTAGAATTAATTTTTGTTTCAGGCCAAGAGAAACATTTGATTTGAGCAAAGCAAAGTTTTTTTTAAAGCGATGTCCTTGGGTGCCAGGTATCTTTCCTCCGTGAGGAGGGCCGGGGGCTGGAGCCGCTCTAGAGACCTCTGTGCCGTGCCGAGGCCAAATCCCAGTGTCACCAGCTGCAACTCTGCACTGGTGCAGCATTTGGCATCGGCCGAGGTTATGCTTCCTGTTGCAAGCAGGGTTCAAGCTTGCTTGGGTTGGTGGCAGCTTCTCCCTGCTCAGTGCAACATCGGCCTTCACCTGGTGCAGTCCCCAGGCCTGGCACAAGGGACAGTGCCACCCAAGATGCTCCCACCCTGTGTCACCCCGTGTATCCCTCCACCCCGACTGTGCTGGACCCGCCATGCAACGGATGATGGGACATCCCTGCTGCCCCCACCATGCAAGGTGGTGCAAAGTGCAATGTGCAGCAGGGCTGTCCCTGCTGGGCCACCCCCATCGTGCAATGTGCAGTGCGCAATGCCCAACAGGGATGTCCCCGATGGGCTGCCACCGCTGCACAGCATGCAAGGTGCAATGGGGACATCGTCCCTGATGGGCTGCCCTCCCCATGTGACGTGCAACGTGTGATGTGTCTCATGCAATGAGGATGTCCCTGCCAGGCTGTGTTGCCCCATGCCAGGTTTCTGGGTGCTCCAGAAGATCACGCTCCTCCGGCGGCTGCACCTGAAGAGCAAGGAGCCCATGAGACAGTTTTGGCAGAAGCCGTGGAGGGTGAGGACAAAGCAGATGCCCTGTGAGAAGCGGTGTGGGGGGGTCAGGGCTGAGATCCCCCGCTGAGCTTCCTGCTGCAAAGGAGCTGTAGCCAAAAAGCAGGCTGGCGGCTGGCAGCCTGCCCGCCGGCGAGCTGAATCTCCGACTGCAGTTTGAAGCTCGCAGACAGCTATTTAACACAAACAGCCAAGCTGTTATCTTTTCCCTTAGGGCCACCATCCCTTTCGCTTCTCAAATGCCAAATTACAGCCTACATTTAATTTCAATGCCACGGGGAGATGCATGTCAAGGGAGGGCAGCTTCGTTTAAAATTAGCCACATTAGATTAGTGGCGATACAGCCAGGGAGGAGGGTTTCGGAGAGAGGAGCTGCGTCCCCGTGAACTTTGGGGGAATTCCTCCAGGCACGTCTGGCGGAGCTGGGTCTGCCCCATCTGCTGCATCCCTGGCTCCCGCAGGGATGCTGGCTCCAGCTGGGAATGCCCCATGCCGCACAGGCCAGGGAAGGGGTGGAGGGAGCGGGAGGCACGATGTGGAGCTGCTGCAGACAGATGCAGGGTGCAAAGTGTGTTTCCAGCCATCAGCTGTTATTTATTTGACCAAGGGAAATTTATAAGGGTCTTCAATGAAAATAGTATATTTTTTTCCCCAGTAGTGCTCATGGGAGCGGGGCGCGAGGTGATGTTGGCTTTCCAGCGCTGGGTTGGCATCGGTGGGATTCCTGCGAGCTTTTTGCCTGTAGGTACACGGGTTGAGCAAGCGAGGGGGAAAAAAGAGCAATGAGCCCCCGCTAGTGCACAGCTATGTCCTGCTCTGGTCTGAGCCCCCAAAATGGTGGGGTTTGGGGAGGAAAGGATCAGAGGAGTTTGAAACCAGCCATGTGCATGTGAAAAGTGTTGGCCCAAATCCGAAAATGATTTTTTTTTTACATTGAAATGCAGAAATGCTAAAATTGTGGGCAATGCATTCATGGGGAATAGTAGTGACAGCCAGGAAAAAAAAGAGAGCGCCCGTAATTGCAGGCTTTCACTGACAGCAAAACAACCCTTTAATAATAACTAAATACAAGGAGCGTGCAGAGAGCAATCTTCTCCAAAAGAAACAAACACTGATTTCCCTTTTTTTTTTTTTCCTCCTCAACAGAAGCATCTCTGCTACAAAAGGGCCAGCCAAGCATCTCCCCACACCACCTCCAGCGCCGGGGTCTCAGCTTGCCCCACCAAGGATTTCCAGGCTTGCTGGCACGTGGCAGGGGAGGATGAGCCCCAGCGATGCTCCTGTTCCTCCACACTGGTATCCAGCGGTGCCAGCCTGGCCGCTCACAGGGCGTACGGTGGGTTCACGGCACAGCAGGGTCCAGCATCCCCTGGAATCAACCTGGATAATAAACCCACTGCAGCCTCAAAATCCCCTGGGGTAGGGCTATGGGGCAGGTGGAAATGGGCACAGGACACCGGGAGCGAAGCAGAAGAAATATGGAGAAGAACATTCCCTGGGGAGGTCCGTGATGGGGTGGGGGCAGTGGTGCCATGGGGCAGTGCCACTCCTGCTCTGCCTGCGTGCTCGGGGCAAAGTCCTTCAGGCTGCAGTGGGAATCCGGGCAGCCCCCAGCACAGGGATGCTCCTGCACGTCCCTGTCACAGGGGTGCTCCTGCACGTCCCCGTTGCAGAGGTGCTCCTGCACATCCCCATCTTGTCCCACGCGTCCCCATCGTGGGGATGCTCCTGCATCCCCAGTGTGGGCTGGCCACGTCCCTCTGGGCGGCAGCCCCAGCTCACCCCAGTGGGAGCGGAGGAGATGCTGATGGGGCCACGGCTGGTCCCATGGGGACTTCAGCAGCTCCCGTCTCTCGCAAAATGCCAGGACCCTCCTGCAGCACTCCCAGTTTCAATGGACCGTGCTGTCCAGCTCTGCCTTGCAGGATCCCTCCGCCCCGGCACAGCAAATCCAACTCCCTTGTGGTGGTGGCTCTTCCCTGCCCCGAGACCACCCAAAATACAGTTTGCCTTCCTATGCAACCAGCCAGCTATTTTTACAGCAGGTGAGAAAGCAGCAACGGAGGAAGGGGGGAGCAAGGCCAGGCAGAGCAGTGCGGAGCCGGCAGGGATGCTGCATCAACATGCAGAACGGTGTGCCAGCTCGACGGTGGCCGGATGGTGTCTGGCTCATCCAGACAAACTGCTGCGGGGAAAGGTGGCAAATTCAGCCCCAAAATAGCAGTGGAGAAGGAGCCCCCTCGCCTTGAGTGGGGGACAGTAGGCTGAATCCTGCCTGTGGGACTTGCCAGTGGGAGCTCCTCGTGGCCCCATCTGTAATTAGGCTGTAATTTAGGCGCTAGCTCCAATTAGGGAAGCGAGGCCACATCCTCAGCTCACATAAATCAGCGGCGTAACCCTGGTGCCGAAGCCACCCTGCCTGTCCCCTCTCGCTCCCTGGGGGTGGCATTTGGGGCTGGAAGCCACCATGCCCAGTCTGGGCTGGCCAAGCCACTGATGCCAGCCCTGGTGCTCGGGAATTTGCCGCCTCGTGGGGCTTCAACCAATGTGACTTGCATCTGTAATTTATTTTTAAAAGGGGATTCTTGCTGTCTCTCTCGCCAAGCTGCCTGCTGGCTGCTCCTGGATTTTCCAAGCAAAGGGAAGGGGAAGAGGGGTATGAATAAAATATGACAGCTTTTATATATATACATGAACCCGCTCTGCCAGGCTGCAAGCTTCATTTTTAAATAAGAAGCTTGACTCTGTTCCCAAGAGGCCAGGAGAACACGGCGGGCTTTTAAGAGAAGGGACCAAAACAGAAGAGCATTTTCCTCTTCCATCACATCAGACTGGAGCTGGGTTAATTACGCTTCTCTGTCCTGATTTAAGCACGGGAGCTTATTCAGTGCAACTGTTCCTTTATTAATGAATTGCAACCCAATTTTAACTGGAGGAAGCTGGTGAGGAGAGGAAAAAAAAAAAAAAGGAAACCTTTTGCCAGTGTGCTCTGTTTGATGCTGCCTTTCATTTACATAACTTCAAAGTGATGCATTTTTTAAACCAACCTATTTTCAGGTCTGGCTGGACTGCATGGGTGCATGGACACCCGTGCAGCTGTGCCGCCCAGCATCTCTGTGTGTGCCTATTGCTGCCGCAGGGTGCAGCAGCTCCTGGACACAGCTGGGATCCACCACCCTGCTGCGCTGGGACATGGCTCTCCCGTGCTCTGCCGATGCCCGAGACGCTGCTGGCTCACTTGGGTGCACGTGGCTTTCGGCCTGGTGCCAGCCGGTCCCTACAACAGCTTCCTGGGGCCCCAGTCCTGCCCCAGCCCATCCTCCCTGAGCTGCGCCAAGGGGCTCGTGGAGGGTGCCCCGGAGAGCCGGGGGACACACTGCCCCGGTCCTGTGCTGGTCCTGCAGGGCATTGCTGGTACCTCGGGGTCCTGCTCTGCCTCCCCGCAGCATCAGGGGAGCTGCAGGCATTGCTGCCCGCCACCGCGTGCCAGGGAACCGGGGACATATGCTGCTTTTTCACACCGTGGAAACAACACCTGCTCGGCTCCCTGCTCAGCCCCAGGCAGGCGGGAGGGGAGCCCATCGCCCTGGTGCCCCCAGCACGTCCCCCTCAGCCCCCTGTGGGGCTTGGCCTCCCCCCTTCTAGCTGTGGGCACCCACAGGTGGCCTGAGCTCTGGAGGCCCCTGGGATGGTGCTGATGTTCCCCAACAACGTGCAAGCAGAGAAAGCCGAGAGCAGCGTCCCAGCCCCGCCATGTGCCGGGACCCAGCCTGGCCCTGGCACCCGCCGTCGGCTCTCTCCACACATGGGAGAGGTGCCGGGGTGGAGGGGAGCCTCATGGATATTCATGAGCAGAGAGTTTGCTGATCAAAAGGCACAATCCTGTTTTCCTTTATAATATATCTGGTTAATACGGACTTAATGAATGAATGAATAAAAAATTAGTCCAATTTTGTTTTCTTTCTTCTTGGAAAGGCGGGTGCGAAGGGGGACTCTGTGCGGGTTTGATTGATAGCAGGGGCTTGCTGGGAGATCTGCTCCTCAAGCCCTTATTAAATATGAAACAAATAACGGTGCAATTGGTTTAATCTTGTTGCGGTGGCGGATGCTGGCCGGGCAGGGGGAGAGAAGGAGGAAGAGGAGGGTGGGGAGGAAGAGAAATCCTCTGTTGCCTTCACCCTGTACCAAGGCATGGTGCGAGGTCCCTGGGCAGGGTGCTGGGTAACACAGTGTGATGGGGTGCTCTCGTTGCACCGTGATCTGGAGTGAGGTGGGGGCACGCGGGCTGCATGACACTGCCCCGGAACAGCTGGGTCACCATGTGGCCCGACGTGATGCAAAAGGGTGGATGGATCATCGCAGGGTCTTCTGGGCTCGGTGGGATGATGTCCGAGGAGCTTCCACTAGGAGGATGAGATGACAAGCTCCACTGGGGAGATGAGTCATGGCCACCCCCCATCATGGCCGCATCCTGCGGCTCAGCCCTGGGATGGCCAGGGGCCACGGCTCCCCGTGCAGTGGCACAGCTCACTGAGCTGGTGCTGCCTCCGCCTGCACGGCTCGTTACAGCCTTTGGGTTCGTTTCACATCCCGCCCGCTGGTGCGAAGTATCGGGAGAAGGTGTTGAGTCACGGGTGCTGGTGCATCCTCCACCCAGCTGAAGTGCGGGACAGCGGCTGCCCAGGGTGAAGCCCACCCTAGCCCAGGGTGTTTCCCTGGGGAGGACCAGGGCTGGTATGTGGGTCTCCAGGGATGCAGATCCCTTGAGAAACACCCTCCTGGCCTCCAACAGGCTTTGAGGTCTGGGCTCCATCCTGGTCCATCCCCAAAACACCCCACCGAGGTGCCCAAACTGCCTGGGCTCCCTGCAGAGCTGGGGATGGGAGCATCCTCCTGCCCTAGGACAACAGCACCCACCTCTCCCCATGCAAGGGTGCTGGGCTCCCTTGGGGGGGGAAGGATGTGGGTGTCATAGGTGGCTTTCCCCACTCCCAGCATCCCTGCTGGGAGGGACCGGGCAGCAGGTGCTACCCAAAGCCGCTCCCAGGCCCTGCTTCGCACAGCAAAGTCACCTCTCTCCCCCGGAGGCGCACCCTGCTCTCTGCCCCCAGGTGGGTGCCAGCAGCCTGAACCACCCCATGATGCCTTATGGCACCCAGCCTCCACCGGTGCAGCAGGCGTTTGGTGTGAAAGCTGCTTGTCTCCAGGTAGCTTTCCGCTGCCATCACTTCAATCAAATAAAATAAGCAATTCCCAGCTGCCGCGAGCTTAGCGCCGCTCCAGCTGCCTCGGCCCAGCCTCGCCGCTTCCCTTTGAGGCTCAAAGCCCCTCGCTGGAGTCCCAGCCGCGGTGGGAAGCCGGGCTGGGGATGAAAGTGCCACTTACCTGCTTACTTCTGCTCCAGCGCCCAACGAGCAGCAACGCACGGATTACCAAAAATAATTCCTCCTAGAAAAGGAGGAGAAAAAAAGAAAGAGGGGAAAAAAAGAGGGGAAAAAAAAAGAAAGAAAAAAGCCTGTGCTGTGGGAATGGCCAGCTAACCTCAAAAGCCTCTTACCTGGCTAGATTTAACTGCCTTTGTTGCTGCATCAGCCTGAAAAATCCCCTCTTGCATCGTGTCGGTGTTGCTGGCAGCTCCAAGCCGCTTCCCGGCCCTTTGTAATGAAAGGCGGCTCTGTGTGGCGCAGTGGCTGGGGCTCCCCTGCTCCTCTTTTGGGCTTTTCTCCTGGGAAACCCAGCTCATCTACTGCCTTTTTTTTCTTTGCGGGCCTGTGCTTAGTGTGCACCGGGCTTCATAAGCGACCCGGGAAGGATTTGCCTGTATTAAACAGCCGCCCTGGCATTAAAATGTCGTCTGCCTGCTTGAGCCCACTTATCGCCGTGATCCAAATTGAGGCGATTCCAGCTCACTTGCAAAGCGGCATTTCTGAGCCATCTCTCCAATCTATTAATTAATTAATGGCCTTATTAATGCTAGAGGAATGGCACAGGTTGCGCCCGGGGGCTGTGGACATGAGGGGCAGGGGAGCTTGGGTGAACCCAGAGTGTGAAGGCAAAGCCTGGGGCTGTCCTGGGGGGTCAGCGCTGTTGGGACGGAGCTCCCTCACCCTCCCTGTCCCCATCTTTCTCCAGGGACAGCCCCAGGGCCACCTCTGCCATGGCGGCCCAGAGCTCGGCGGCTGTGCCCGCTCCAGTCAGCAGCGCTGTGAGGCTGGGAGCAGGCAGGACACCATGAAAGGGCAAAGGGGGGCTTTTTGGGAAGTGGCCGAGCAGGGGCATGGCTGTAAACCACCCACATCCTTAAGCTGTGCCCCAGCCCCAAGGGCCATCTTCCCTCATGGTTTTGGGATGCAGTTGCTGCAGTTGCTTAGACTGGCACGGGCAAAAGGGAAGCCAGGGTCTGTGTCCCGCAGCTTGGTGTCCCTCTCTTGCCGTCCCCTCTCTGCCTGGCATGAAGGGGAGCACTCCGGGCTGGTCTCCCCGAGCCCGGGTGCCATCTGCACTTTCCCTTTGATTTTTCTGCCGGCTTGGCCCCAGCCCTTGGAGATGAAGGGGGAGACAAGCTGGTTGTCAGGCATCAAAGGGGGAGGCGTGTGTGTGGATGGGGCACAACACCAGCCCTGATGTCCGCTCCGAGCTGGCGTCACCCAGGGGGTGGCTGGCAGCCACCTTGCCTGGGAGCATCAGGCAGGGGTTGTGGCACCCAACTTGAGGACACGGAGGGGTGCCTGTACGTGCATGGTTTTGGGGACCTGCGTGAGCGGTGGCATCGGTGTGGGATGCACCTGCAGCACCCCATTGGCATGAGTCTGGGGACAGTCGCAGCCCCTTCCCCGACCTGGCACAGCTCAGTGGGGAGGCCAATGATGCTCTGTCCTGGCTGAGATGGTTTTGGTCTTTCTCCCAGGGTAGGCATCCCTGTCCCAGGCTGTGCTTCCCCCTGCACCCCCCACCCGGGCGTACCCCCATCCCGGGCTGTGCCCCCCCTGTACCCCCATCCCAGGCGTGCCCCCCAACCCAGGCCCATGCCCCCCATCTGGGCTGTGCTCCCCCTGTGCCCCTGCCCGGCCCAGGGCTGGGGGGTGCCGGGGGGGTGTAGGGCGGGGCGGGGCGGGGCGGCCAGGGGAGGCTGCGGAGGGGGCGGGGAGCCTCGGCCGGCGCTGCCGGGGCTGGGGGCCGGGGCCGGGGCCGGGCAGGGCCGGCAGCGCCGGGGGCGGGGAGGGGGCGCTCGCCCCCCCTTCCCTCCGCCCGCCCCCGCGGCAGCGCGGCTCGGCGGCGGCTGCAGACGGGGACGGCGGCGGCGCCGCGCAGGTAGGACCGGTACCGGCACCGGCACCGCGACCGGGCGGTGGGGACCCCGCTGTGGGGGCAGGAGCGGGCGGCGGGGCGGGCGCGGGGCGAGGGCGGGGAGCGGGGCCGGGTCCTGCCTGGCCGGTACCGGCCCTGGTGGGAGCATCCCCGGGAATGGGGAGCGGAGGAGCCCGGCGCGGCGGCCCCACTCCCCCCTCCCCGCCCCGGCTGCCCCTGGCCGGTGGCGCCGGGCTGGAGCAGGGGACGGATCCCGGGGACGGATCCTGCCGCCGGCGGGTGCCGGGAGCCAGCGGGGAGGAAGGCGGCTGCCTCGCCGGGGGTGGGGCGGGGACCCCTCGGGGCGATGGGGGGGGCTTCTCGGGGCCCCGGAAAGCCGGGTCGTGGGATGGGGGGCCGGCGTGGGCGGGGGGTGCCGGCTGCCGGGGGGGAGGGGCGGGGGGCCGGTGGGCCCCCCGGGGGGAGCACCCTTGGGATGCGGGAGCCGTGCCCGGGCCCGGGCACGGCACCCCCGGCTGGTCTCAGGGCGGCCGGTGGCTCCCGGAGGGGCCATGCGTGTGACACGGCCAAGCTCCCCGCTCAGCTCCCGCCTCCCACCTCTTCCCTCTGCAATTTTTCACCCTCCCATCTCCACGTCTACCTCTGCAGCCTCTGGTTTCTTTTTTATCCTTCCCTCTTGTTTCAAGATCCGTAGGATTGTGTGGTTTTTTTTCCCCAGCCCACCCCCCCCCCCCGCCTGTTTTCTCATCCGTGCTCTTGCCTGCTCTAGCCCTCGTCTTTGTTTCAGCTGGGGGAGAAAAAAAAAAAAAGAAAAAAAAAGAAAGAATTGCTTCCCTTGTAAAGTTGGCCCCGGCAGAGCGAGCCCCTGGAGAGCGATGCTGCCTGGGTGGCGTGGGAGCCAATGGCAGCCCCTGCCACCCTCCAGCCGCGGTCCCCAGCGTGGGGGGGACGGCCGCTTGCCCCAATAAATACCTGTCACCTCCCAGGGAGGGTGGCCTCAGGATGCCCCGCGGTTGGGGGGCACTGGCAGTTCAGCTGGGGATCGCACAGGTACCTCCCTGGACACTGCTTTCCCCAGGGTGGGTTTTTTTCCTGGCACGATTTTCATTGCGGGCCCTGTCTCTTGGTTTGGGCACCTCTGTCACTCATGTCTGTGTGTGGTGCCGGTCCCCAGGGTTTCTATGGGGCTGGGGGGGCCTCGGCCAGGGGTCTCAGGGGGGGTTGTGTTTCACGTGTGTGCTGTGATGCCTGGGTTTGCCTTTGTCTGGAGCAGGGATAGGGATGGGGGACGGGGGGGTCTGGTCTTTTATTTTCCCTTTTGCCTGTGTCTTTGATACTGTCCCCAGGAGGGGATCCCATTTCCTCAAGCCGCCTTCGCTTTGTGTCGCTCCTCCTGTGCCGCCGGGATTCACACCGGCCCCAGGTAAAAGGAGAAGCTGGGACTGATCCGTGTTTCCCACTCCCCGTACCATGGGCAGGCTGCCGGATCCTGGTTGCGATCCCTGCACGGAGCTGCTTTGTGGCTGGGTTTGGCCTCGGTGGCTCGGGTATCGCCTGCCGGATGCTGGCAGCAGAATCTGGCCCCTTGTTTATAAGCGGGGGAGTAGTTTTGTCCTTATCTCCATCCTCTACGGAGGCTGGAGCTAGAATTTCAACGGGATGCTGTAGATCGCCCTGGGTGGCAGCTGGCGTGGGTGCTCTCCCCAGGGAACGGGGTGCCTGGGGGAAGGTGTGGGCACCCCGAGTGGGGCAGAGGAGTGATGAGGTTTGCCAAGCCCAGAGCTGGACTGTTGAGGACCGCGGCTTTAGCCATGGTTTTAATGTCTGGTGCCTCCATCTCCCCTGTGCTCCATCTGTTTCCTCTTCCGTCTTGGGGCTAGCTCTACAAGGCAGGAAAGAGATGATGCTTGGGGTGGGTGGCACACAGAGGGCACGAGGGGTGTTTTGGGGGGGTACGTACACACTAGGGTCTACAAAATGCCCACGGCAGATGCCTCATCCCCAGGAAGGTTTTTTGGAGGATGCTGTTGTGGCTTCGTGCACCCGATGGTTCTGATAAACTATATAAACCTGGGCTGTGCAGGAGTGGAGCGCGACGATGCCGAGCCCTGTGCCATGGGACGTGCTGGCTGGGCCCCCTCCAGCTCACTGGTGCCGACGCCGCTGTGCCAGCTACGTGGGCTGTGTTTGGAGGGATGACGTGTGCGGTGACGGGAGGGAAGGAGGGAGGGTGAGCAGGGGACGAGCGGGAGTGCGAGCCTGGCCACAACCCGGGGCTGGCATGGGCAGCTGCAGCAGGGATGGAGAGCCGGGGAGAGGGATGCAGAAGGGACGGCGTCTCCCTCCGATCTGCCCCTATGCCCGCACCCGCGCTGGCCAGCACCAGCACAAGGTGAGGCGAGCCCCCACCTGCCCCTGCCTGCCCCCTCGAAGCCGGTTGAACTCAGCCACAGGGAAAGAAGGCCGGGCGTAGGGTTTCCTCCCACCTCCCCTTTTTTTTTTTTGTGCTTTTAGACATGAGACATTCCTGAGCGGATATTCGTTGCCGGGGCTGGGACGCCTCCTGCCAGACAGAACTAATGGGAAATGGGGGAACTGGTTTGGGATTTTTTTCTCCTGTGTCTTGACCCTGTGAGTTATTGAAAAGCCAGCTGCTGCTCAGCCCTGTACAGCGATTCCCGCCTGTCTCCAGCCAGTCATTTCGGGTCTGTAGGCGGTTTGCAAACAAGTCATCGTGAGTACGGGAGTGGCAGCTCCCACTGTTGTGGTTACTGCGGCGGGTTACATGGTTTTGTCTCTATTTCCCACCTCCCCTCAATCAGGTGTGTAATTATCAGAATCGGCAAAGTGTAAATTATAAAGCAAAAACCCCCTGTGAAATATTCATAGCTCTGCCCTCAGCGAAGGGTCAGCCTTTGGAGCTGGGAAGCCCAGAGGAGCACTCTGCTGCCATCATATCACCCGCTGTACCATCATCCCATCGCCTGCCATCCCATTGCCCAACCAGCCAGTGGCATGGGAAGGAGATGGGAGATGCCGTTAGGCAGGCAGGGAGCGGGTGACCTTGTGATGTCCCCCACCGTCCGTCCCGCTCTGCTCCACCACCTCTCATTTTTGTCCAGGCACCATAGACATCTCTGAAAGCTGTAATCTGCAAAGCCCTGGGGGTCTCCATAGCTGGCTGCTATTATCCCCGAGACAAAGAGGGACAGGCAGGCAGATTACCTTGGCCTTTATTTTTTCAGCTGGGAGCAAAGAAGAGCCTTAAATGAGCTTGAAGCTGGGGAGGGATTGAATGGGCAGAGCCCCCAGGGCCCCATGCTCCTTCCCTCCCCAGAAGCGGCAGGACCCGGAAGCGTGCTGCCCCATTGCTCCCCACTCTGCCACAAAGCCCCAAGGCCAGGTGAGGTTTTGGCCCAGAGCTGGGGCTCCCCTGCAGCCCCCTCGCCTTCTCGGGACACCTAGCACCGGGGGATGGGGTGGCCAGGAACAAATCGAGGCTCGGACCCATCTTGTACCCATCACCCCTGTGCCTGGCAGTTGCGTTTCCAGGCTGGACCGGAGATGGGCAGAGGCAGGGCTGGCATGGCCCTATCCTGCACAGCTCAGCACTTGGGGTCCTCTCCGTGCCTGGGGCCACATTCCTGGCCGGGCTGGCCCTGTGCCAAGACAGCCCCACTGCGGCAAGGGGCAGGTCCCCTCCATATGGTGCCCCTGGCTGGCCTCCAGGGCAGGTGCTCTCATCTGGGCTACATAAACCCCTATTGCGGGCACCTGCAGGGCATCCCTCCCGGGGCAGGGACCCGCGCCAGCCCCGCCTCGCCCCCCCCCTCCTTCCCCGCCCCCTGCCACATGATGCTGGGTGGGTTTTGTCAACTGGCTGCTAAAGTGCTGATGGTTTTATGCCTAGCACTTAATTATTTCCCCAACTGCCACCACCATGTGCTGGCAGGCAGCACTGGCTGTGACCCCACCGAGCCCGACTCTGCTGCTGCAGTCTGGGGAGCTGATGGCAGAAGCACGCTCCACGTGGAGTTTAATTATTGGCTTTCTTCCTTAACAGAGTACATTGGCTGACCTTAATGCAATTAATTAGGGCTTAATCAACTTCTGGTGGCTCAGCACAGCACACAGCAATTCCTGCCTTTCCAGGAGGGTTTATAAGAGGTTAAAGCAGCTGAGGAGGGGTGGGATGGAGTCTGTAGGCTTAGTGGGGTTGTGCTGTTGAGTTCAGCCCAGTTAACTGGGTACTGGGACAAGACTGATATGTCCTCCTAGGCTGGGCTTGTTGCTGGAGATGCTTATAAAGGTGAGCTGGGCTCAAGGGCTGTGCCTGAGGTGATGCCTGTGCACAGAACTGCCTGTGTTGCTTGTTTTTGGCATCACCCTGAGCTTGGTGGGGCTTTCTGTAGGGCTTACCCCTGTAGCCTGTGCTGGGCTAGGGCTTTCATGCTCTTTGGGTGCTCTCTGCTAGTGGTAGGGCTGGGGCTGGGTTGTTCATCCAGCAGCTGCTGGTGGGTGGCTCCCAGGTTTGCACCCAGGGTGCTGGGGGTGATGTGTGGGGAGCTCCTTTGCCTCCCCTTAGCAGGTGTTAGCCCTGGAAACAAGGCAGGAGCTGTCAGTTGCCCTCCCTGGGCAAGGGGAAGGCTCCTTCCCTGCCCAGCAGTATTTAATAGCTATTGGTGCTAATTAATATTGTAGGATGTCCCCAGCACCTCTGGCTCTGCACCCCATGTCTCTCTCTTGTCTGCTGGGTGCCCCATAGGATTTTGGAGCCCTTAAATAGGGACCAAGGCACAGATGCCCAGTGTAAGGATTTATCTCATGCCTTGCGTCTCCAGCTGCTTGCTTTTAGGTTTCTAAGCCAGTGGGCATCTGTTGGCATAGCTGGTGATGGGGTGCCCCATCCCTGGGCTGCTGGCTTCATCTGAGGATGAAATGGCTCAGCCTTGGTCTTACAGAAAGCCCCTGGCAAAGGTGGGTGTCCCTGTGCAAGTGGTGGCATCTCCCAGTGTCAGTTATGGTGATGGGGACTAGGACCGCAGTATGCCCTGCCTTGTGTTCTTGTGCCCTGTATGCTTGGCATCCTCCCTGCCCAGCCTGCATGGCTCCTCTCCTGTGGTGGCCCATGTCCCCCCTCTTTCCTTGGGTGCCTGTTTCCCTGGCTGTCCCTACCCCTGGGGGCTATACCAAGCCTCCTAGAGCAGGCAGCCCAGTGCCAGGACTGGGAGGTGGCTGTGGCAGGAGCTGTGTCAGCTGCTGCCGCTGACTTGTTTGCTTCAGTGCCAGTTCATTAATATCAAAGAGCTAATTAGGATTCCGGAGCCCTTCCCACCCGTCCCTCTCCTTCAGAGACTGGAGGATACTTCTTGCCTGTGGGATTCTACTGCAGCCCTGTGTTAAAGGGATTCAGCCCTGGTCTGTCCCAGCCTGGCACTGTCCCTCTCTCCAATCCCAGGTAATCCATGTGGCTAAAGCCCCTTGAAGCCTGGCAAATGGGAAGTGATATTTGCCAATAATCCCTCTGCTCCCCTGGGCAGGCTTCTCATATTATGGGTTATTAAAAAGCCAAAACCCAGGCAGCAATAACTGCAGCCCAGGGAGAGCCCAAGCACAGATTGCTCCTGGTCAAACCCCTCCCATTAGACGGGCTGCAGGTGGAGGTGCCACGGCACAGCCAGATCTTGTGGCGCATCTCTGGGCAGAGCCCAGCTCCCTTGCAAGCAGAGGAGGGATGAACCACCATCCTGGGGAGCAAGCAGGGATTCCCATGAGTTACAGACTAAATCCTGTTTCTCCCCATGGAGGCTGTGGGGAGCCCTGGAGGAGGCAGAATAAACCCTGCTATCACTTGCTGTGGCTCCCCACCCCAGTGCCGGCATCTCCTGGCCTCTGCATCCTCCCCACGGCCAAGGCTGGGCTGGGCAGGGGCAGCTCCCATGCTGGCATCTCAGGAGGATGGCATGGAGCCAGCGCTGCTCGCCTGCCACCCTCTGGGACAAAGCCAGACCTAGTCCCAATTTTTTGCTTTGCAGGGCTTTTGAGAAAATTTGCCCAGAATTGGGGATGCTGTTTCCTCCAGGACAGGGCAGTGATGCTGCCTGCAAGGTTGGGTTTGTCCTGTGGAAAATTCAGTCCGCAAAGGATCTGTAGTTACTTTCAATTTTTTTTTTTTTTTTGAAAAACTATCGATTTCCCTGCAAGGAGTCACACTGCAGTTCAAAATGTTTTATTGCATGGGTTGGGGGGTTTCCTTCTGGTTTTAAGTCAGCATTTCCCCTTAAAATGTCACTCAGGGAAGGCTGCTTTTTTTTTTAAGCAAAAGTTTGTGATGACATTTTTAAGTGGAGAAGAAAATTGCTGCTTTACTTCAAAATGTCAGCTTCGAGTGGGGTGAGTTGGGGTTTTCTTTTATTCCAGCATTTCCCAGGCGAAAAGCTACATAGTTCTGTTAGACTTGAGTACCTGTGGCCCCCCCATTACCCCCAAAATAAATCCTTTTTTTTTTATCCTGATTGCAGCAGAGAAACTCTTGCTGGGAGAAGTCATGCTCCGGCTGGCATGCTGCCCTGGGAAAGGACAACCCTGTTGCAGCCAAACCTGAGGCCTCTGGGGCAAATCCTCTGCCACCAAACTCTGGCAGGGACCTGTGGGAGAGACCCTGTCACCGCTGGCTGGCTTCGATTGCTGTGGGAGGCATTAATGGTGTGCCCAGGTTTTGAAGCTCTTTTCTTTCTCCTTTTCCTCTGCCTTGCGCTCCTGGTTTTCTTTCACACAGCTCACCCTGAAAATAGCTTGTGCTAGATTAGGCTAGAGACTGGAGTTATCTCCCTTTTATTTATTAGGGCAATTATACCTAATGATTCACATGCTTGTGGAGAGTAATTACTCCCAAATACGGCACTGGTGGTGCTCTTACCCAGCCTGGGTACAGTGATTCACAAACGCATCATTTTGTACAAATCATCAAATGACAATTCCTTGATTGCCGATTGGGTTTGGAGGCGGTTAAGAAGTGATCGAGGACCTGGTGGCACCATCACCGTGCCTGGCTCAGTCCAGTGCAGTGGTCACTCACCTGCTTCTCCCCCTCCGCTGTGCCAATGGCTGTCACTGCTTGCCTCCTGCGTGGGTTTTGCTGGGGATTTTAGTTGGGTCAAGCCCCTCGAGCTGTGGGATTTGGGCTTTTTGAAGAGCCACAACACCTGATCTGGCAATTGCCGTGGCCCAGCCTGGCTGGGGGGAGAGCCAGGGCTGCCTCCCTCCAGGGTGGGGGTGACCCCTCCATCCTCCCAAAACTCGGCAGTGATGTGGCTCAACCCTCACCTCATTGCAGCTCTTGGAGCAGGTGGGTGAGAGCTCATGAAACACTGATGTGGAAAACCAAACCCTCCAGGTTTTGCACCAAAAAAAGGCCCCTTGCTCCAAATTGTTCAGCATGGGGCAGGTACAAGGGATGTTACCCCCTTCCCCAGAGCCTGGCAGCCCCCTGCCTGCCCTGCCCCAGGGAGGGGACATGTGGGGACCATTGTCTGGGGACCCCTACCCATCCACTGAGCAGGGTCTGGCTGGGCAGGAGCATCCTGTGAGGGATGATGTGCAGAGTCCGACCTGCTGAGCTGCTCCAGCCTGGGGAGAAACCCCCACCCTGGGGATGGAGGAAGGCTTCTGGAAGTGTTTCGAAGGGTATTGATGCTTCCCAGTGCTGCCATGTGGCTTGGAAAGGCAGCCTGGAGCTTGAGGTTTCTCCTTGTGAGTTAAGGGGAGCCCAGGGTGATGTCTCTGGGGTGGTTCAGCCCCTCTGGTGCTGCCCAAGGCAACGCTGCGGTGCTTGGCTGGAGGCTGGTGATCAGCCATGGTCTCTTGGGCCAGTGAAAAGAGGCTTTTTGGTGCCCTTGGCAAGCAGAGCATGGCCATGCATCGTTGCTTTGCTCTTCTTTTAGCTAAAGGAAGCTATTCCCTTCTTAGTGCGTGTCTGGACTGCATTGCACAAGCCCACACCCATCCCCTCCTGTCGCAGTCACTGCGCTGGGTCTCCAATCCCACAGATGCCAGAATTGCTGCTGAGATGTGAGCAGCTGCCAGAGAAGGGCAGGAGGAGAGGAGGTGGCACAAACCCCCCCTTGCTGCTGGCCACCACTTGGCTTTATCCCCAGCACCTCTTGGGTGGGCTCCTCTGGGAGCCTGCCCTGGTCACTCCCCCCACCCCAGCACACGGGGCTGCCCATGGTGGACGTACCAGTGCTGCTCAGTAAGCATTCCCTGGGGCAATAACTCCCTGGTCTCATTCCACCCACGTCCAGCTTGGGGGAGGATCTGAGCTTGTTTGTGTTGGTGCCTGGCCCCCTGTCAAGAGCTCCTGCAGGCAGCTGGGAGCTGCTCCTAATGGGGCTGCCGGGGGATTTGTGCTCTGACAGCTCCCTGCAACTGCTCGCTCCACTCGCTGGGCTCTCCTTGTCTCTGTCAGATGGTGGAGGATGCTGCCACGGTAGGGGGTTGGCTCCTTTTTCTCCCCCCCACCAGGCGTTTGTGATGGTGCTGGGAGGGTTGTGGTGGTACCCATTGCCTTGGTGGAGCTGATAAAGCCCCGGGGATGATGGTGGTGCAAGCAGAGGGTGCCCAGGCTGGAAGAGCCCCTGGAGGGTGATGCTCTGGGATGGGGGTGGGCAGAGGGGAGGTCTGGGGGTACCACAGAGCAAGTCTTGTCTTGGCTCCAAAGGGGGGGCTGGGGTGAGAGGCCCCCATTAGCTGGGAGTGGGTGCTGACACCCCATGGGGCTCCCTCTCCAGAGGCTCAGGGCCTCCCATGCTTTCTGGCTGAAACATTGCCTCTCTTCTCTGTTTGATGCAGGACTTCTGTCTCCCCATGGATCCCGCACAGGGTCTGGGGGGGTTCCTGGGGGCTCCCTGGGGCCCAGCCCCATCCCAGCAGGGGCAGCCACTGCAGAGGGACTGGCCTGTCACCCTGCCAGCGTGGAGCACCTCATGGCCTGCTGTCTTGTATGGCTTTTTATTCCTATGTGATTATACATCCCACTTCATATAGGGATTGAAGCCGTGCAATACGCCAGGGTCCTACGGCGGAGAGCAGCCCCTGTGCCACAGGAACCAGCCTCAGAGGAGCCACTGAAGCCCCCCCTTTGGGATGCTGGAGGAGGGCCGCTGGCTCTGTCCTGCATGCCGGGCTCCCCAGCCCACTCGGGGGGCAGGTGAGGGGTGCTGAGCTGCTTCGGGGTGAGGCCAGCACAAGCCTGCTCCTTGCGTTGCACCCCCTTGCAAGGCTGGGCCTGATTCTGCACTGTGTCTGCTGCGGAGAGCCCCAGTGGCTGTGCTGGTGGGCTCACCCCTGAGGAGACCCCTGCTTTGCTTTTGCCCCCCACTATCCTGGGAGATGGGGGACAGCCACTGGAAGCACCCAGATGCAGGCACTGGAAGGAGGTGCTGCCGGCAGGACAGAGGAGGAGGAGGAAGAAGATCATAAAAAGAAAGGAGCTGGGGAACAGCCATGGTGGCAAGGGCTGCCCCAAGCACGATGCTCTTCAAAGTTTCTCAAGAGGCCTCAGCCGCTCCTTCAAGGTTTGCGTTAAATCTGTCACATTAGTGAAAATAGTGAAAATTACCCGGCTTGTGGAGGAGATGAAAGGCAGCCCCCTTCCAATCCCTCCATAAAGGAAGGGCCCCATTAACACCTAGTGAAATATTAGCCATTAATCAGGCTCTGTGCAAAATAAAACCATCCACATTTATCATTATTGGATGCTTAATGAAGTGATAATGGGAATGCTGGGGAGCTGTGATATTAATGTCTCCTAAGAGGCAAGAGCAGAGCCAAGGGCGGCAGCCAAGATTTTTAATTTACTGCCAAAAGCTCGTGCTGTTAATAATGCAGTTACTTCTCCTGGCCATTAGCACTATTTGGCTACGAGCAGCCCGCTTAGGAGAGCAAATCGACCCCAAAGCCAGGATGGCACGGAGCTGGGCCCAGCCCACACACTGGGATCGCTTGGTGTGACCACAGTTGCACTCTGGGTTTCTCCATTTGCCTGACTATGCTCATGTGGTGCTCATATCCCATCCAGGGCAGCACGGGCAAGCTGATAGGGAACTCGTTGCTCCTGGCAGGCTCTGACAGCTCAGATACAAATCGTTACTTGGCAGGTAAGCGATGCTGTTGCATCTTCAGATGCAACTGTTATCTCGCAAATCCTTGCAAAACCCGACCAGTGTGGCCCAAATGTGTGCTGGCTTATGCGTGGGGTTGTTTGCTGTCAGCAAAGGGACTGCAGGACCAAGGGAGATGGCTTTGGGCCAGAGCAGTAACGGGTGATTCTGTGCCAAGCACTGGCCAGAGGACTAAACCCGTGGCTCATTTGTGACAGGCGCGCACACTCCGAAGCTCTGTCCCTCCCTAGGCAGAAGATGCACAAGGTCCACCCAAGCAATCGCTCAGAAATGGAGCTTTGTCCTACCCGGGTAGGAGCATCAGAGGAGGAAAAGTGTTTCTGTGACCTGGGTGTCCTTGGTCAACCTCCCCCTGTCCTGTTACCCCTTGATAGAAAAGAAGGGACGAGAACAAACACTGTATATGGATGCCAAGCAAATGTAGCTGTGAAGTGCACTTCAAACAGCTCCATCCTTTCATCAAAGCTGTTATTAGTCCTCTCTCCTCCCCAGCACAAACTCTTTTTAACCATTAGTGAAAAGTCACTGTTTAGAAAGCAAGGACGCTGCTCAGGGTACGTGTGTTAGGCATTTCCCAGGAGAAGCCAGCAATGCTAGCCCAAGGTCTGGTGAACTTGACTGTGATGCAGCAGCTCTGAGGACATGCCCAGTGATGTGGCAGGGCTACAGTGGGCCTGTGACAGTGTGCCCAGGCTGGCACGCCGGGCCTGCTGCTGAAGATGCCAGTGACCCTTCTGCCAGGCACCCCAGCCCAAAATTGGAATCACTCTGGATTTCACTGGAGCAGAATTGGACAGGAAGCATTAACAACTTGGAGCTGGCTATCCTGGCCACAGCCTGTACTTTTTGGCCCCTGCGGTGCTGGCATGCCGGGCATGGAGGAGGCGACCTGCCAGCGACCTCCAGAGGAAAAATGCCCAGCACAAAGCAGCTTCTCCTGCACAACCACCACCTGAGATGACGGGGGCACAGCGAGCTTTATAATGCTTGGCAGGTTTTCCCCGGCAGATCTCAAAGCTGTTTGCCAGCATGAGCAAGTTCAGGCATGTTACAGAAGACCTTCAGACTCGCAGGACAAATGAGATGTGTGGATGAGTTTAAACCACCGGGTAAGACTGGGGTTTTGAAATCCTCAGGCTTATGCCCTGACACTATGCCTGGGCTGTGGCCCAGACAGCCCAGCTGCCAGCCTGGCATTGATACCGGTCCCCGTGACAGTCCTGCTGATATCCCTGCTTGTTAGATATTGGCTTCAAAATCAAAGCAGGAGGTGTCGCATCCTCCTCAAAAATCCATCCTCCCATCCTTCTTGCAGCGGGCAGAACAGAGTTCAGTGAGACACCACAACTCACGGCGTTGGCAGGACGGTGTATTTATGTCACGAGATCAGCCACAGGGAGTAGGTTGGTCTGTCTGGAAAGAGTCTGAGTCAAGCATGTCCTATTAAATTAGGGCTAGATTTTCAAAGGAGCCCAGCTCCCACTTAGGCGCTGTAACAAACAGGCAGATATTCAAAAGAAGTTGGACGTGTCGGGTCATACTGGCTGCTGAGCTGAAGTCTTTTGAATATCCAGCCAAAACTGTCACCGTGCCTGTTGCTACAGGCAGAGCCCTACTGAAATTCAGCCCCACCATGGGTTCCATGTCTTGGGAAAGCCGGCTCATCTCTGCTCTCCCGCATATTGCACTGCAGTAGGTGATGAAACCATGCTAACCACCACGTCCTTATACATGCGGGGAAGCGGCTCCCTGTCAAGGCACGGCTCTGGCAGCTTCGCCCTTTGATCAGCTCAGCAGCATGGGTCAGGAGAGCTGAGCGTGAAGGCTTCCTTGCCTTTTGTTCCGCAGAATTAGTGGAGTTAATCAGAGTGACAGCAACTTCTGCCTCGGCACAGAAGAAAGGTCAGTGGCTCAGGCTGGCTGTGTGACTGTTTTCGAGGCAGTTGGAAAACAGCACCGTGAAAGCTCATAGCATACACACTGCTGGCATGGAGGCTCTCCCAACAGGGATCGGCAGGGAAGATGTCCCCATGGAGGGAAGGAGGCTGGAGGTGAAGGGCTCACCTCCATTGCCTTGACACTGCACTGCAATCGTCCCCTTCCTTGTGCTGCACAGTGAAGGTATCCCACCCTCTGCGTCTCTCACTGTGCACTGCTTTTGTGTCATGGGTTCGAGACAAAACGCTGCTCTCGGCCAACACGCTCCTCAGCTGTGCTGCTGGGTGTGCATCATGCTGTGTGCGGGGTCTCTGTCTCGCCTCAGGCACCCTGGTGTGGGAGGAGCTGCAGGGCACTGTGTTGGCATGCGGAGCTGGTGCTGGGTGTCCCCTTCCCACCGTGTTTGCCCAGCACCTCCGCACTTCCAGCTGGGCAAGCCTTGCTTTTACATCCTTTGGTCACTGTAATGCACTTCTGTGAACCTGCAAAAGTCCCCTGATGAGCTGCTCTTGAGCTGGGGGCACTGGAGGTGCAACAGTCGTGGTGAGGGCTCTCCCTGGCAGCCCTACCATGGCCTTAATTTCCCCACATCTTTTAACTGTAGTTGAAGCAGTCACAAGAGCGGTGGCTTTCAGCAGAAGTGTTAAATCCAGCCTCTGTGTCTGCCATGCAACCTCTTACCTTTCTCTGATCCCAATTACAAGTGCTTGCTTTTTGCTGTGGACATCCACTTGTGTCTAATTAGTGGATTCCTTCTGTCAAAGATATTAGCACCCTTGACAGTGAGCCCTAATTTAAGTAGTTTACGTTTGTCTGCAGCGTTGATGCCTTCATTTACCCCTGGTCCTAATTAAATGCATCTAGATATCTGCAGAGGCAGCTCTCATGACCTTTCTGTGGCTCTAATTAAAATGGCCTGGATGTCCATGACATTGGTGCCCGTCAAGCCTGTCACCAGGAGGTGATGCCCACCTTGGAATTGGCTGAAGAATGTATAGGAGTCGTTGTTGCTGAGAAAGGCCTCCACGTCGAGGCCCTCCTGCAGCGCCTCATCCACCAGCTCTGGGCTGCATAAGGCCCCTGCTGCTTCCGTCGGCCCATCCTGCCCATCCGTTCCCCCACTGAGGAAGAGGATTTCGCATCTCCCTGGGGAGCTGCTGACTTCCGTAGCCTGCGCCCTGTGCAGCCCCAGCCCGACGCGCAGCGCCAGCTCCTGGTTCCTCCCACCCTTGCCGGTTCCTTGAAGCTGAACCGTGGTTTCTCCGCCAGCCAGGATACAGACTGGTCTTTCAGGCCCTAAATCTCGCAGGGCCTGTAGAAACTCGGCAAGGTTCAAACCCGGGATCTCTAGCTCTGATGCCAGCTGCAGGAGATTCCCTCTCACCTTGTCACTCAGAGGCCTTTCTCCGAGGCCAGCGAAGCCCAGGCAGACCAGCTGGATCAGCTGGCAGTACAGCATGGCAATGTGGCTGACTTCCCCACAGATTGCCGTGCTCAGAATCAGAGTTGTGTAGCCCAGGCCCTCGGCTTGGCGTTTGGCCTCGTCTAAAGCCAACGTATTTGACCCGATGATGATGTTGCAAACGTGGGCATAGTCTTCTGGAGCAGGGGTCTTGGTGGGAGAGCTGGACAGGACTGTTTCCACAGACTTGGGCAGGTTGTGCAGCAGGTTGTATTTGGCGAGTATCTGAAGGCAGTCTTGGACACTGTGGGAGCTGGCAGCAGTGGGCCCACTTGCTATGATGTCCAGGGGGTCACCAATCACATCAGAAAGGATGAGGCTCACCACCTACAAAAAGAAACACCCACTGACTACTGCGGGAGGCAGACACAGGTGACCACACAAGAGCCCTGGGATAAGCACTGCTCTGAGTTACACTCGCGCCACCCCCATGTCAAAGCAGATGGAGACAGGGGCAGATATTGGCCCATTTTTGTTTTATGGCTGCATGAGCATCACCTTGCCCTTCTTGAACCCACAGATCTAGAAAGTCCTTTGATGCTGGACCGTCACACTGGAAGACATAACCTGTGCCGCTGCACTTGTCAGGCTGATAACCCAGTGCGGGCTCAGCAATGGCACATGCTGAGAACAGCCCCCAGGGGAGCCAAGGGTTGTCCCCAGCCTCCAAAGTGCTGTGGTGGAACACCAGCACATTGGAAGTGCCTGCTGGATGAGGGCTGGGGTCTGCTGAGAGCGGTGTGATGGGACAGCCGACATTTGCCGAGTCTGAATGCCCCTTCTTTCATCTCTTGTCTCCCTGAGAGTTTGGGTCCTCAGAGAAATCTGAGCCACATTGCCCCAAAACAGCATGCAAAGGTTGTTGACTCAGTAAGGAGAAAAACCCTGCGAGTGTGCTTAGGTTGGTTGATTAAACCCCTATTTTGATGGCAGATGGGTAATCCCTGGGCAAGTAGGGGATTCCCCTTGATTACCTGTGCAGGATATGCGAGCCGGGCCAGCCCTCCACCCTTCAGCAAGGACAGAGTCTTCCGGACAATGTTCAGCTCCTGTATGGCAGCTCCTCGGGAAGCCAGCATCTTTGTGAGTTTCTCCTTCTCTTCGAGGAGGATGGGAAGGATGGGAGCAGGCAGTAGGGCTGATCCACCCCCTAGGATGCAGAAGAGATGGTAAGGACATCAGGAAAAGGAGGACAGGAGGAAAGCAAGGCTGTTCTTCCCTCACCAGTGCGCAGCGGGAAGGCAGAGGTGGTTGGGGAACTACGCTGACATCTCTGGAGAATTCAGTTGTCTTCACCAATGGGTTTTAATCACTACTGCCCTGCACTGTCTGCAGTCAGCTACACATTTCACCCAGGCAGCGTAAACCTCACTGTACCAGGGTACCACATGCCTGCAGTGTTGTGGGGATGACAGAGAAGGGACAGCAATTACTATCCCCACTACATCAGACTACTAGTGTGTCATCACACTAATTTTCAAGGGCTACCTGGATGGATGAGCAAGGAGCATGGGCTCCACCACTTGCATAGCAGTCACTGCTAAGCAGAAGGAGACACTCCCTGCTTTGCTGGCTCCATTTATTCAGGACAGCATGTAAGAATGCCAGCTATGGCTGCAGCAAGATCAGAAACTGCTGAACTGCACTTGTCTAGGCCTGGGAGGAAAGGTAGGGGGGAGAGAGTAACACAAAGGACAGAGCACACCCAGAGTCCAGGGTGATAGCCTCATTGATGGGAATCCTGTCTGATACAAGCAGGCATTGGAAATGTGGAAAAGGTGGCAAAGAAAAAGGGGTCTAATGGAAAAGTGGAATGGATGGAAAATACAGAGTAGAAAGGAGCAAGATCTGAGCAGAGAGTGAACATGCACAGGAGTACAGCTGAAAGCTACTGCCAAAAGGCAAAGACTGCTTGGAGGTTTGAGACAAATCAGCATCAATAAAACATGATGAGCAAGAAAAACAAATGCAAATGCCTGTGTTTCAGTCAGTAGCCAAGGATCTAGCTGAGAGGCAGGAGCAGTTGGGGACCGGCTGCTGTGTGGGAGTGCACGTGCATAGGGAGTCACAGCCACGGAGAAATGCTGTACAGGCTCCCTGAAGGGCTGAGGAGTCTCTTGGAGATCCCCATAGCCAAAGGACAGGAGAAAGCCCAGGGGAATCCCCAGCAAGTGCAGCTAGATTCCAGTCGCTTGGGTGTTTGCCTAGCAGCACTACTCCCTCTGTACCAGATGAGGCTCCAGCATCCACAGAGGAACAATCATTGAGCAGAGGAGATCAAGGGGTTCCTAAAGAGCTGCTCTAAGCCCATGCATGCCTTTGCCTGGTGACATCCACTCACCCAGCTGAGCTAAGGCTAGGGTGATGTTGCTGCATCCCTCTGATGCACAATATCCACCTTCCTTACACCTTCCCTGAGTCTGGGGGCCCAGCAGACAGGACCTGGGGGTGTTCAGAGCTGACCCTGGAACGCCTGCAGCTTACTGTACTGGAACCTGGGGGCCTCATTTCCACTGGCTGGGAAGCAGCAAAGCCCTGGGAAGGGTCAGTCCCGAATCTCAGCTCACAGACTAACACCCCTGCATGAATTCGGAGCATGCAAGTCTACCAGGTGCTTGCTTCTCCAAGTCTGCATCCCCAAATGTAAGGAGGGGGCAGGAAGAAATCGTCTGCTTGCCAAGAGGTGAGAGCAGCTGGCAGGCTGTGCCCAGAGTTGCCATCTCACCATGGTGGCACAACTGCAGGACCCACCCTGAATAGCGCAGCCTCTCCCCTGTGCTGGGAGATAGTGTGTCCACTGCAGCAGTAGCCAGCCCTGTGCCCTCCCCTGCTGCATTCCTGGAGAAAGGCTGGTGGGAGAAGGGAGAGGAAAAATCACAGGGGTGCAAGTGTCAGCGCTGAAAGGGCCAGCCTGTGCACAGTGCTCCCCTGCTGCACAGCCATGTGTGGGCAAGCGGCTGGAAGGCCACCAGCAGAGCCCACTCCTTGGGATCTCAACACTACCTGAGATGAGCACAAGGAGCAGGTCATCCATGGTCAGACCCTCAGCCAACTCCTGGATGGCAACTGCTCCTTTCAGAGCCTCTGGGTCTGGGAGGTTGTTCTTGGCACCTTCAATAACTTGGATTTTGCTGTGTGGCTTCAGGAGCATCTCCCTGGTGAGGTAAGAGAAGCAATCATACCACTGACATGTACAGGCAGACAGGCTGTCACTCAGCAGGCAAATGGGCCTGGTGCACCAGAGGTGTATGGCGAGTGACCAGGGCAGGGAGGTGGCCTTTGCTGTCTCTTCCCCAGGGCTGGGGAGGCACTGCATCCAGTGCAAGAGATTGTCTGTGTCACTAGTGCCATTGGGACGAGATGGAGGTTGACCAGGGTGGTGTGGTGGATGGGGTGGGCACCAGAGCAAGGGCAGCTGGAAGGGACAGAAGGGATTCACAGCAACATCCCACAGAGGACAAATCTGGCAACCTACCCCCCCACAAACTGTCCAGACACAGCCCCCCTTACTGCATTCCTGCTCGCTGCAGGCTCTCCTGGATGCCTAGTGGCACGTTGATAATCCCCCGAATGAGGTGGTCTCCCAGGATCTCTTCTGCTGCCGCAGCCATTCCCAGCACAGCTTTGCCAAAACCCACCAGGTACAGGTCCCTCTTCACTGGAAACGCCTGGCCCTTCACCAGCAGCTGAGGGCACCTGTCTCCCTGGAGCTTCACAGCCCTCTTCAGCATCTGAGCTGGCTGGACGGTGCCCACCGCGCTGCAGAAGAGGGACAGTGCGTGCTCGCGGAGGGACATGCTATGCAGGGTGGCTGGGCTGAATTAATCTGCTCGGTGGAGTGGGCTTGTACACACTCTGCCAACACTGGCCAGGCCTTGAGAGCTGGGGCAGCTGGCACCCTCCAACCTGCAAGGGAAAGTGAATGCTAGCAGAAGAGGCAGGGCTGTCACAGGGAGAGTAGGGAGGTCAAAATATGAACCATGGAGCTCTAGTTCCTGTTGCATCTAGATGAAGGTGCCATACCAAGCAGCATTTTCAAACATCTGCCCAGGCAGGAGGGAGGGAAGGAGAGTGTCACATTCAAACTACCTGTCAGCTTGTGGTTCCCCTGCATCCCATCACCTCCTGCAGGGAAGGTGAGCCCTGCCAGCCAGCTTCCCCATCGCTGTAGATTTGCCACTGGCAAGACATCATTTCTATTTGCTCAGCTTTTGATGCCTTTCCAAACTGTGGAAGCCGCTCTCTGTCCTGGAGAGTGGGGTGTATGGGTGGAACAGCTTTTCACTACATTAACTCCCTTCCTCATGCTAGCCAGATGCTGATCTCATTCTCTGGCTGTGCATTGCCCCATGTGGCCCTGCAGCATCAGACAGACAGCGAGAAACAACAGGCTTGCTGGCTGCCCGATCCCTTGCTGCTGGTGGCCACAGAGAGTCCAGTAATGAGGCTTCCCCACCAAAAAGTAAATTAACACAAGGCTTCATTTACTTTTATCTTTTTGTCCTCTCATTATCCATTACAATCACATTTAGACCCAAATAGGACTTCAGATCCAGGAGAAGTTGCCAGCCATGCCTGTGAAAGCCCATTTGAGCTCGTCTCCACTGAGTATTGGCATTATATGCAACAGAGATGAGCATGAACCAAAGGATCTCGACTGCTCAAGGGCAGACACTTGTCCTGACAGAGGAAAGGCAGCCCCTGCCAGCATGCATGCATCTAGTCCCTCCCAGCATTTCTCCTTTCCTCTGTTAACTGGCAGCAAGTTCACTGCTGGTTTCTCAGGATCAAAGATCTCTCCCGCTCACAGGAATTATGGTGCAGGCAATTAAGGCAGGGTGCCAGGAGGCTGAAGCAGCCCAGGCAATGCACTCCATCACAGATCCATTCAAATTACCTGAGAGAGTTAATCCTCTCTCTAGTAAATGGATGTGTTTTGGTGCAAGGCCTCTGGCTGACTTCTTCTGAGAGAGCTCACAAGTCCAGAGGTCTCTTTGTCCTAACACTCCCATAGCATTGCAAAGTGTTAATCATTAAGCCAGACAAACTTTCCAACAGCTCCTCTGGGTCTAAATCTGCCTTATTTTGCTGCAAGGACTCAAAGGCCCTGTGAAAACCTCCACACAGGCACCTTCTCAGGCAATGAAACTTGGGCACACTGAAATCTATTGGACAAGGGACTTGCAGGGAAAACTATATGGAGAATCATAGGTTTGCCAGAAAAAAAAAAATTATTCAATGCTTAAGAGAAACAGATTTTAAAGGCAAAACACAGAGCAGATAAACTACCTATTCTACACTCCCTTTAGGTACTGGTCAGGACTGGCTTTTCAATCACAAGGAGGGATAAAAGACAGGGTATCCTGACCACTTTGTTACTAGACTCCTAAACTTCACGGCAGCTGGTGCTGCCAGCAGTTTAAACCACTGAGCCTCAGCCCTCTTACAATGAGGGCCAGAGTAACCATGCTAACACCAGTGAAGTCAGCTGTATGCCTCTCAGGAACTGAGATTAGCATCTCCGTTCCCAGCAGGTCTCTGATTCACCTGGCAGCACAGTGCAATCAGAGGAAGGTGTTACAGAACAGAGGTGCATCATACCCCAGGTCGCCTCATCTGAGCTGTGATACAGGTTTTGCAGAAGTGGTTGGAGAAAAAGGCTTGAATGGAGCCAGGGGAATTTAAGAAAATAAAGCCCCAAAGCTTTTAACAGGCTCTGTCTCTGCCTTGATGTTTCTGTGCATGGCTGACCCTGAAGACCAGGGGAATTAAGCACAACCAGACCTGCAGCTGCGGCTCGGGTCACACGTGCCCTCCTGGCGGCTCCGCTCAGCTCCAACTCCAGACACGACACAGCAGGCACGAGTTGTTTAAAAGCAATCGTCTCCTACTGGAGCTGAAAAAAATAAATGCCAGCTTAATTCATCTAGCACTTGTGTACATACTGCTAATGCTTGCTCTGGAAAGCATTTCACTACAATAGCAGGCATGTAATCTGTTTTCTGCACTCTGAACTCAGATTACATTTTAACCATCAAGGCCTGATCCAGAGTCTGCTGAAGTCAGCACGTGTCTTTCCATTGCTTCTAAGGATTTTAGGGCACACCGTCTGACACTGATCTCAGTGCACAGGTGTAACCACAGTAAATCCAGTGTAAACCCCCCCTGTTTTTTACAGAAGTTATCTAACTTTACACCAATGCAACAGAGAACTGAATTTGGCACAGACCCATTAGCTTTGGAGGTCTCAGTGTGTACCTCTGCTCCTTGTCAGCTCTGATTAGACATGCAGGCTCACTGGAGGCTCCCCTTGGAATGGGGGTGCTGCTAATGATGCCACAAATCCATTTTTATGTAATTTATTTATACAGTCTCAGGCATTGGGTATTAAATGGCATCAGGGAACAACTATAAATCAGCATTACAAAATCCACTGTAGATATTAACAAAAAATAAAGCTCCTACTCATTTTACTAGGGCTTTAAAAACAAGATCAGAAGAACTGAACATCACCCCACACTGAGAAATAGGTAGCCTTGGAAAGAAAGACAATCCAAATGGCAGCTCCCAGACTACCTCCACAGATGCTGGGTCTAGAAATGATGTAATTGCCAGTTAGTTGCTGTGTATTGCACGTGGGGAAATTACATCCTCACATCCCTGCGTTTTCCTCTTCCCACTGCTGGCTGGGAGAAGGGGCTGATGACGTGACTCATATTGCTTCACACATTAATCTTTGTTCCCCAGTTTCTCAGGGAAATCACATAGGGATGAATGAGCTCTCTTGTATATGGATATAAGGTGACATGCTACAGGCACTAGGTGGGACTCAGGTTTTACACCTTCCCTTTGTCCCTGCTCGGGATAATTTGGAGTTGGGGTATAGACAGTCTTTTGGAAAGTTTCCTAGAAGTTTGCACTAAGCTTAGGAGGAAAACGATGGTAAGAATTGCCTGTTCCAAAGAGAGCAGGAGGACTGTAAGGAGTTTAGATTAATCCCCTTTAAATGAAAACTTCCTCAGCTTTCATTGATGAATAATGTTCATCATCTACATACTTGTTTGCATACATTACCATTATAAGATCTTTCTTCATAGGGCTCCTCCTAAGCCTGCAGAAATTTCCACTGTTAATGCTCACAAAAAGCAGCAAAACCCCAGCTCCTCATTTTCACCATCTCTGGGAAAAAGGGAGGGAGAGGAGCTGGACTGTGATAAAATACAGGCAAAGCACTCATTTGCATTACCTTTCATTAACTTTTAAATTAAAGCAATTCTGCAGGCAAGGAGCCAAAGTCAGAGGGAGACAGAAACAATCCAACACTAGGGGCAGAAATGTGGTAAGATGCCAGGTAAACTGGATGGTGGCATGAGACCAAAAGCATGGACATAAGGGGGCATGGTCTGAGCCATGAACTCAGAGCCACGCTGGGGAGGAAAAGAGTTGAACAAACGAGTTGGCTGTGGATGTGCAGTGAGAAAAATGAGCCAGCACCTTGCTCCATGGCAGGTACCTGAAAGCCAGAAAAATATTCCCTTCTAGGGGCCAGTCTGCCATCACTGGGCAGAGCTGAGCTATTCCAGGTGCCGTGGTTGGAGGTTGCGGGCTTGCAGTTTTCTTGAAGTCGGGGCAATTGGACTTGTTGCAGGCCAACCCAATCATGCATTGTTTCAGGTGCTGCAAGATTGGAGGATGCTGTGTATTAAGGCTACGGGATGGTTAAATTAACTGAGATCTTCAGGGGTCTAAGTGAGTTTATTTTTCATGTTATCGGGACTTCTCTGGATTTCCCCCAGTGTGGCAGTGATCAGTGGCTGGCCCACCATGGGTCAATTCCAAAATCCCCAAGGGGCTTGGAGAATATTTGAGATGGCACTGGATCAAACCCCAATTGTTTGAGGATAATTTTGAACTCAAGTTCTAAAAGGCAGATTACATCTTTGTTACAGCAGTAAACTACCAGACACAGCAAGTTTTAGCAGTGTCTCTCGCTACTCGTTTTTCTTGCTACATGACTTTCTTCTGGCCTCGTGGTACATAAATTACCGATAGACTCACCGAGGCTTACCGCTTCTATTTTTCATGTATTACCATGGGAGTTTACCTGTGAAGTACAACAGAGCGGAGATTTTACTGCCTTAAACTCCCATGTTCCCACTTACTGACACATCGTTTCTATCATTTGATATATCAACTTCAATCTGCCTGGTGAGCCCTGCTCAAACTCAAACTTGCTGCTCCAGATGGTCCCAAAAGCATTACAAGAAAATTTTCCAGGAGATGCACTGAACCCAGGATGAAAACAAAGCAGCGAAGGTTTGTTCCAAGTGACTATTCTGGGAGGATTAGATGGGGGATTTTTCCAAACTAATCTCTTTAAATGAAAATTTCAGAATTTGATTAATTTTTTAATCTGCACGTGGATTTGCATAAAATTACCACACTGCCTCATTCACACTTTGTAAAAGAGAAAATGCCTGCAGCTAAGATGGACCAACTCATCCCTGGTCAGCTACGAAGGGTCCAGTACACAAGTGGGTGCGCAGGGACAGGGTGAAAGGACCTTTTGTCCCCACTCACCACAGTGCTCCTGCATCACCAGCTGGGAAGGAGGATGATGGTGGACAGAAGCAGTACAATGAGACCAGAGTGTTGCACAGGCAAGGGAGGAAGTAGGATGGAGCCTGAATACCTTTGTTTCAAGAATATGCTGAGCTCTGGGAAACCCAGGAGTCCTAATTTCCAGTACATGGTTTTCTATATGTTTCTTGGAAAAGAAATATGTTGCTCTCCTGACTGATTTACTCACCAGGAACGTGTCAACAGGGTCTCTTTGCCTTTGATGGGGAATGTAGCCTAAAGCCAAACACGGGAAAGATAAGTGTTCTGTTCAGCATTTTATATACATACATCAATATCATTAGTAAAAAAATTAACTGGGTTTGACATATGCATCTTACTAGTTTTTCTAGGTCACACTCCCTTCACTCCCTATATACCTTTTGGAAATTATTTTCGCATGCACTGGGGATTGCAGGGAAGAAAAATTTTTCACTAAAAAATCCTTCTGTAGTGCAACGCAGAACAGCACTACCCTGAAGCCGAGTCCATGCCAAGTCTACTTCCTTTCATGCTGTAATTTCTCAAACGCCCCATTCTGAGTCAACTTGCAGGGAAAGATCATAGTATTCTAGGGAAGATGAAAAGTTGCCAGCCTTGAGGACTGGAATAATAGAAAGGAGTACTGCAGAATACAAGGTCATGCTCTTTCGGATTAATAGCAAAAAATTATGAGCTCCTCAGTTGGAAATAATGTAAGAGGAGAAAAAGCCAGGAATATTAATCAGTCACAGGATGACAATTACAGCTGCCCTCTAGGCTGAGACAAGAGGCTATGGGGAAAGTGGCAAGCGGCAGATGTAATCCACCTTGACTTTAGCGAGGTTTTTGACACCATTCTCATAAGCACGCTGAAGAAGAGTGGGCTGGGCAAACACAGTTAGACACACTGACAAACAGCTTGACCACCGGGCTCAGAGGGTAGAAATCAGTGGCTCGGGGTCTGGGTGACAGCTGGTAATCAACAGGGACTCTGTTGGGGTTCGTGTCACCCTAACGGCTTCATTAGTGACCCGGAGGGTAGTGCAGAGTGCCTAATTTGGGGGAAGTGCTGACGGAGCCACCTTCCAGAGGAACTGAGACAAACTCAAGGTCAGGGCCAAAAGAACAGAAACCTCATGACGCTCAGCAAGGAGAAGTGTGAAGTTTTGCTGCTGGGGCACGATCCCCGTGCTTCAGGGCAGGCTGGGAACCAAGTGGTGCAAACAACTAAGGAGCAACCTAATAGCAGCTACAACTACTTGGAAGGTGGTTGTAAAGACAGCGGAGATGAACGCTTATGGGTAGCGGCAGAAAGTATAAGAAGAAGAAATGGCCACAATTTGCAAGCCAGGACATTCATGTTGGACATTAGCAAACAGTTCTTTATAGAGAGGGTTGCACAGCACTGACTGGACCAGGCCACTTGGAGAAGCTGTGGTCTCTGTGCTAGGTGGTTTTCAGCATTTGGCTAGACAAAGCCACGGCCAAGCTGATCTGTACTAGTGGCAGACCTGCACTGAGCAGGAGGATGGGGCAGGCAGCTCCAGAGGTCCCTTCTCCCCACACTTCTGCGATTCTGTGTGGGAATCACAGTGGGACAGGATTCGACGCTTCAGAGTTTCATGCTTAGTTTCAAGAGCCCATGAAGAGATACCAGGTTGTAGGATACAAGTCCTCCACATAAACAAGCCTTCAGTCATAACCACCACCCACCAAGAATCATCACTCCAAGCAGAGCCCAACAGAAATATATTCACCCGAGCAGTGCTGTTTCCAGAAGCATCTCTCTGAAATTCACGTCCATCCATCTGAGCAAGCATGGGTCTGTCTGTATTGTGCAGGTTATGGTAGTATCCAATACAGAAATGCATAGGTAGAATGACTGCATTTGATCAATATTACTCGAGCAGTGATTAAACATTTTTTCCCATTAACTAGTTTTGCAGGGGCACTATCCATAGTTCCTATTTAATGTGACATTTTGCTAGGAGATCCAATTATCCTGCCAGATAAATTCCAGCTTGGTATAAACTGACAAACTAAGTTCATAGAATCATAGAATCACCTCGGTTGGAAAAGACCTTTAAGATCATCGAGTCCAACCATTAACCTAGCACTGCCATCCCACCACTAAACCATGTCCCTAAGCACCTCATCTATCCTTCTTTTAAATACCTCCAGGGATGAGGACTCTTACCACCTCCCTGGGCAGCCCATTCCAGAGCCTGACAACCCTCTCGGTGAAGAAGTTTTTCCTCATGTCTAGCCTAAACCTGCCCTGGCACAGCTTAAAGCCATTCCCTCTTGTTCTATCGTCTGTTACCAGGGAGAAGAGGCCGACCCCCACCTCACTACAGCCTCCTTTCTGGTAGTTGTAGAGGGCGATCAGGTCTCCCCTCAGCCTCCTCTTCTCCAGACTAAATAACCCCAGTTCCCTCAGCCGCTCCTCGTATGACTTGTGTTCCAGACCCCTCACCAGCTTGGTTGCTCCCCTCTGGACATGTTCCAGCAATGCAACATCTTTGTTGTAGTGAGGGGCCCAAACGATTAGGAAGAAAGGCAGAAGAAAGAATAAAAAGGGAGTGACAAAATATGAAATCAACAACCCATGGTGTTATACAACTCTAAAACTTAGCTAAGTATTGTAGCTGTGTAAATTGTCTTATGATGGTATTGGTGAGTCACCTTCAGGGCCTACATGAGATGATCTGGGCTTTGATCATGCAATTTACAGTGTGGAAAAGGCTTGCCACTCTGCGCTTCTCTAAAATCTCCCATCAGACAAAAATCAATTGTAGGTTTGGAACTGACCTGCAATGGGGCGGCTGACCCTGAGACCCTTGGAAGGAACGAAGGTGTCTTTTGTTGAGTGTCCTTAGACTCCTGTGTGAAATTCTTGTCTCCGTTTCACAGTAAAAAGCAGTGAATCATTCTGACGAGCCAATCTCACCACAGGATGAAAAGGTGAATCGGGTTAGATGTCTAAACCTGTAACGGTGAACTCTAGTGAGCAAACAGTAAGAGCAAGTAATCCCAGAAAATACTTTTGTTTCACTAAATCGTATATGCACATAAAATAATTAAGCATTTTTGAACGATATGCAAGCAGACCTTTGACAATAGCTCACAGACTTACTGTTGTCTGACCACAGGAGGGCAATATTATTCTAAAAGCAAAAGCAAAATCTGTTCTGGAGACTACAAAAGGGAAATGCAATTAATGTTTATGAAAGCATCTATGGTTTATTTTTTTATTCTTTTGATTCTGAGTTTCTGGGGGACCAAAATGACAAAAGATCTGGTGTTCTTCTAAAATTAAAATAGCGGGGTGCTGGAAATCTTCATGGGGTGGGAGATTCTCCAGCTACTGTTATGCTCCAGGAGTAACTGTTTAAGGTACGAGACGTACAAAAACACGAACACGGAGCCCAACATTAAGGTTCATGATAGGAAAAAAGTAACAGTTCCAAGGTGCCTGTATTGGAGCACCAGCCTCAAAAGCCAAGGCATCTTCCTCAAAGGTTAAGCATGCGCTGCTCATCTTCACCTGACGCCTTACGTGGTGTAAGACCGTCGTGCTATAGCTGTGGCGCTTCTGTAGTAGTGCTCAGAGGCCGGTTTTGAAAAAAAATAAATAACACTGGGAAATAAAAATGTGTAGTAATAGAACTGAAAGTGCGTGGATGGGGAGGAAGAATGAGAAAGGGATCGTTGCGTGCTTCAAAGGCGGGGGCTCTAACCCTGTCCCCGCGGCCGGTACGAGCGCTCGTGGCCAAGGCGCCGCGGGCTGTCACCGCAGGGGCCCCGCGTGGACCCCCGGGAGGCCGGCGCAGGCCACGCGCCCCCCAAATCCCGCTTTCTCGCCAGTTACGGCAGGGAACGCGAAAGAATACGTTAAATCCCGTACTGGGCACGTTACGCGCAGCGTAAAGCTCGCCCGGGGGGTCCCCGGCGGCGGGAGCGCGGCTTCACCTCACGTCCCCCGAGAGACGCGAGGCTGCTGCAGCCCTGCCCGGCACCGGAAGTGACACACACCCCCCACGGCGGCGCGAAGCCGTTGCCCGCTTTACGGGATGATGTCACGCCCCCAACCCGACTTCCCCGCACTCTGCAAGGCGCAGGTGGGTGGGTGACGACAGCCCGGGCCCGCCGCAGCCGCCCGGCTCTGCCCTCGATCGCCCCTTCCCACCTCGGGCCCTGCGAGCGGCGGGAACGCTGGCAGCCTCCCCGGGCCGGGGGAGGACGGTTCCTCCTGCCACACTCAATATGGCCGCCAGGCACGGGACACACCCCCCGCGCCCTCCCCAATCCCAGCACGCCGCACGCCGCCCCGCCCCCCCCGGCCCCCCACCCCCGCCCCCCCCTTCCCAGTGTGCACCGCGCGCCGCCCCCCGCCGTTCCCGGAGCAGCAAGATGGCCGGCCGCCCCCGGGCCGGCGGGCCGAGCCGATCCGGAGGGCGCCGCCCGCCCCGGCCCGCCGCCCCTCCCTGCCCCTGCCGATCCCTGCTGTCCCGCGGGCCCTGCCTGCCCGCTCCCGCCGCCGCCCGGAGCCCGGCTCCCCTCAGCGCCGCCGCCGCCGCCCTCGGCGCGGCCCGGCCCGGCGGCGGCATGAAGCTGACGGACAACGTGCTGCGGAGCTTCCGCGTGGCCAAGGTCTTCCGAGAGAACTCGGACAAGATCAACTGCTTCGACTTCAGCCCCAACGGCGAGACCGTCATCTCCAGCAGCGACGACGACTCCATCGTTCTCTACGACTGCCAGGAGGGCAAGTGAGTGGCGGGGACCCGGCCTGGCCCACGCCTCTGCCGCGCCCGGGGAGGGGGTGCCTGCCTTGGGGAGGGCTCGGGGGGTCTGGGGCGGGGTGGGGCTGCGAGGGGCGCCCGTTTGGCTGCTGCACGTGGCGGCGTTCGGAGAGAAGCTGTGCCCGGCTGGGCGCCGGTGCGACTGCGCTGAGGTCTGGCAGGTCTGTCCCCAGGCGGGTAAGCGTTAGCTTTGCTTTTGTTGTTTGTTTTTTTTAGTGCAGGCCTGTAAGTGGGATTGCGAGGATGTCTGACGCGGGGGGTGGGGGTATAAACGGTTAACGTGGGGCGTAGAGATGGGAGCAGCGTGGTTTTGTCTGCAGTACGGATGTCTCTGCCTGTTATCTCTGGTGGTCTGGAGCCAGCGATTGGTAATTTCCCAAGTATGAGAGAGATCATTGCCGTGAGAACCAAATAGTTGTTAAGCTTAAGGGGTTGAATCTGGCCACATTTTCAGGCCTCGGGATGGCAAACTGACTTCTCAGGCTTCTCTGGGCTTAAATCTTGCTAATTAAAATAGAAGTAATTGCTGTCCATTTTAAAAAAAGGAAGGTGTGGTGTGTTTTCTGCAACTTCTAAAAACTTGATGGTGTTTTCCTTAAAACCTAGTTCCTAAGTGGTGTCTGGGAATGTTGCAGATAAAGGTGGTCCTCTGTGCTTTAAATCCTTTTCACTAGTTGCGTTTTTATCTGTAAAGCAGTTAAAATACATGTGTGATTTACACGTGTCTTCAAATGTTGTCTTAATTTATATTTAATCAATCAAATTGTTTATTGATTTCTGTTACTTAAGGGTAATGAATTAAGGTGTGCATGTTTTCTCGCTGAAAAAAATGGTCCAGTTTGTCTGTCTTCTTTCATTGATCATACAACGCTTGTCCTGTTTTATGGGTAAACCCCCAGAAATTTGCACAGCACTTGAGATATGGTGCGCTCGTTCAGAGGATAAAAATGTGCAAATAAGACTACCAGTAGCACTTGCAGTTGATGTCTTGGAACGGACACAAAAGGCATTTGTATTCTATGAGAGTTGGAACAAATCGAGCCAAATGATGTCATTATTCCATTAAAATCTTTCTCAGTTGGTAGAAGTATGCATTTGGCTGCTCTAAATTCTTTTACATTTTAAGTTTTAATTTTCATGTGCTTCTTGCTGTAGAGTTGTAATTCTGAGGTGATTTTTTTTGTAAAGTCAAGACTAGAGAGCGTCACATATATATAGAAAGTGAAAGAAAAATGTGTATCATAAGAGAGAGAATAAAAAGGGCAGGGTAATGCAGGAATGAAAAAGAAATGGCTTGGGAGTACCAGGAGGTAGGTGTGTCAGTGTTGCGTACCCAGGTATCCTCCTGCTTTTTCGAGCAAGACATGGTACTTGCTGTGTTTGAACGATTGCATCGTGCATATTCTCTTAATTGTGCAGACCAACTATTATATGTTATTTTACACTTCTATTTAGTTCGCCTGCTTTACACGTTAAAGTTGTTGGTGTTCCCCATTTGATAGAGTGAACTCTTGTTTGAAATTATTTAATTTTTATTTCGGTAAGAGTGGGTAACTTTACAGGTATGGTGTCTGCCATGGATTGTATTCTAGATCCTAATTATATACAATAATAGAAGAGCTGAGTGATATTAATGCAGATGGTATTGATTGTTCTTCCCCTTTCAAACTTGTAAAGAACAGTTTGATGGGTTGGGAGGCATTTGGTCCTTTCATCCCTATCTCCATCTAGTCCTGATGTATGCTTTGGAGTTGGAGGGTTTGCTTTGATTAAGTTAAATGTCGAAGATCGATGGTCCTCTGCTGCAGTGCTACAGGGCAATGAGAATAGTTTCATCAAGGTAACCTCTGTTTTGGGATGCATTTCTCTGGTAGTTATAAAATTAATTTGAAAGTTTCTCATGTACTGTCAATTGATTTAAAAGTGTAACTGATTTTTAGAGGTATCTAGGGATGCAGGACATGCTCTCATCTGCAAAGTTTTAGATGTGAATTACTTTGTCACTAGAGAATCATTTGGAGATAAAGATCAAATCTGAGAATGATTGCTGTTGTGACATGGTGGAGTTTGGCAGTTTCAGGCCTAAGTTTATTTTTTTTCTTAAACCACCATCTCAAGGGCCTGGAACTCTCGCCTTCTTGTATATGTCCTTGCTAATGAATGTAATGGCCAGGAAGAAACATCCAGCTTGCTGGGTTTCAGTGTAAGATACCTTACTTCATCAAATGGCCTGAATGCTAAAACTTTGCCCTGTGTAAAAGTGGCAAAATTTGGGGGTTTTTTCTTCTGTTAATGAGCAGTTCTGCTGGTAGAATTAAAATGCAGCTGTGTTTGGTTATACTTTAGGTAGACCCTCACCTAGTTTGCTTTGTTTTGCCGTACCAAAATGAGCGATACAGCTATGAGAGTCGTTACCAGGATGACCAAGTCCCATCTCCGTGAACCCATCTTGGCCCCGTTTCAGTTTCTGAAAGTGTCAGGACAGTTTAAACAGTGATTTGTAGCCAGGGGCTGACAGGACAAGATTATCTCCTTGAAACACAGATTCCTTTATTGTATATATTCTGAGCTTAGGCAGCAAGCTTGACAAATTTGTCCTGCTCCTCCATGAGCGTCCAATAATTTTGGACCTGAGATTCCATTTCTATTTCAAAATGTGCAAACAACTGAATTGTTGTGATTTTTTTTAAACCCATTCTGCATCACCAAATACCTCCACAGTAGGCTGGCTCAAAAGCACAACCAAGAGGCTTACCTGTGTCTGTTGGGGCTCCAGAACGAACTCTGAAAACTTGTAGAAGGGAGTTGTGTGCTGGGATGCGCAGCAGTACTTGAGGCTGGGAACAGGAGGCTCTGGATGCGAATTTGTAATCCTGCTGTGATAGAACGGTGGTCTAGCAAAGGTTTAGCTTGTAATGTCGTATATATCAATTGTGTATTATTTATACAAATAAAGGTTTGTATAATGGATCTGGACTCCTGCTTAGCTGTGGTGTTTACTGGACATATCAGCGAGCCTGGTTTTGGATGATGGTTTTACCTGCAGTAGTAGTGATTCAAACGAAGGCACAGATACTACAAACCTTGCCTGTGTTTTGTTTCTTCTTTGTAGCAGATTTCACTGTGATCTCATAAAGCATTTTTCTTTGGCGATATTGCTTGATTTGTAAGTGGGATGGATAGATTAACCTTAAACTTGGGATTATGTTTAGTGATTGTGATTTGTTTAAAAAATAAGTACAACTTAGTTTTCTTGTTTGTGTTTTTAAATAGTTGATTTGGAACAGGTCTTGCGTGAACTGACACATTTCTGCTTGTGTCAGCTTACACAAAACCTTCACCTTTTTTAAGACACAGAAGTACTTTCTTTCCTTGTTTTTGGTAAATGTGCTTTTGTCTATCTGTCGGTCTTTATTCTCTCTGTGTGTATTCTTTGGTATATATTCTTTTATTCTGAGTAGAACTTCTAACTTAAAACTTTTCATAGATAAGGAAGAGCCAGACAAGGCATGAGAGTCTTAATATGTTTTGTGGGTTTTGGTTTTTCTTTTTTGGTGGGGTTTTTGGGTGGTTTTTTGTTTGTATATTTTGGTTTTGGGTTTGGTTTTTTTTTTTTTCAGTTTGGTCAGCAGCATAGCAGAGGTAGCTACAGAGAGCAGCATGGGGAAGCGTATCAAACAGAATTTTGGTGTCTAAATTTACATTTGATATTTTAAAGCAATATTTATATGTGCTGTTTTCAATTTGTAGCATGTTTGCATCTGAAAAATTGATCTAAAAGTCTACTGGAGGAACTGAGGAAGAATCTGTTGAGAATTGGTGTAAGCGGTATGGGTGGCATACGAGTTTTAATTACACTTGCTGTATTGGCTTTCAGTTAATGGAAGCTTGTCCCCAGCAAGTTTGTTTGAAGTCAAAGCCCTATGGCTTCTGCTGTTTGAGAATTAATCTTTAAGAATGAATGCCTATTTCTGTTCTGATATGAAAAGTCTCCAACTCACGTTCTTGTTTGGGTGTGTCAATTTGAAGCTGATGAAAACAAGGAAAAAGCTGAGCATTTTAGAAATACCTTGTCTGAGGGTGTAGTCTGATAAACTTTTCTTTTGGCAGCAGTATTGATTTTAACCCCTCCTGCTGTTTGTTTCCATTCCCATGCCGTTGTCCTTGGTTTGTGTTGGTAAAATGTTGTGTAATAACCAGAGTTATAAATTTCTAGATTAAAAATAAGTCCCGGAAGAGACTGTATTATTTCTGATGTTGATCGGTGCCCCTGTTGGTTGACTGCCCAGCTTTGAAACCACTGTGCTACCCCAGTTGAGGAAGAAAAAGGAAGGAGGGCGGTGGAGACCTTGCACTGCTTAAACAGGCGCTGCTGCAAGATACGATTACTAACCAGCTACTTCTACATTTACTTTGCAGTTGAAATTTCTAGTACTGCAGTACATCACTTGCTTACCAGACCCCTAAAAACCCAGTTCTGCATGTTGTCTTCACTCTCACCAGAATGTCTTTAATTCTGCTGCAAAATGTTACATATGAGTTTCATGCTTTAATTATGATTGGTTATGAATATAATTCTCCAGTAGTTTGAGAGTCCCTGTGTTACCATTGCTTTTTTAGACTACTGGTGTATATACATGTTCGTGGTAATACAGAGAAGCCCTATTCTAAATGAGACACCCTGTTATGGGTTTTGAAGTAACATAGAACAAAAACACAAATTATTCTCAATCTAAAATAAGCAGCAGATGAATTAGGTATTTGGATGAGCAAGGGAAGGATGAGGCAGTGCTGCTTGACATTAAGGGCTTGTTATGCTAGCTCGTGTTCTTTTTACAGTAGATATAGTGGGAAAAAGAACTTCTGGAGGAGACAGGTGCATTTTGCAGGTGTTATTCCTCATGCTTAGGGATGGTCTTGGAGAAAGCACCAAGGTGCTTGTTTGTAAATCAAATACAAATGCTTTTCTTCCTTTGTATAAAAACATCTGACTACTTGAAACAATCTTGTTACATCTAAGGACAACAGGCCGTGTTAATGTGGTGAGTTTCAGTTTGAGCTTTTTCTTGCAGTGAGTGCAATTATTTCTGCTTCCTTCTGACAGACCAAAGAGAACGCTGTACAGTAAGAAGTATGGAGTGGACCTCATCAGATACACACATGCTGCCAACACTGTCGTGTACAGCTCCAACAAAATAGATGGTAAGTGATCCACTGGAGTTGAGCATATTTTAACTCCTCACTCTTAAAACTACATGCCTGGATAAATAGTTCTAAAGAGCTGGGGAAAAATTAGAACAACTTTTCAGTGATAAACGCGCTGACAGAGACAGAAGAATTAATGTTCAACTCTAATGCACAACTCGCTGATGTTCCCTCCTGATGTGAGTTTTGTTCATTGCTGCAATAACAAAGGGATTAAACAATGTTAGTGTGATGAAAGTTTGGTTCTTGATTCTGCTGTTCACTTTACTCTTTGACACCAGTGCCATCAGCCTCTGTGCCTTAATTTCTTACACTTGAAATGAGGTAGAAGGAGCAATGCAGCCTTGGTGGGCTAAATGCCATAGCTCTGTCTGATATACACACGAGTCAGCTGCAAAGGAAGGGGATGTTTTCCATTCTCCGCATGCAGCAGGGAGGGCAGGAAGTTCAGGTAACGCAGCAGATCAGCAGATCAGCAGCCAAGCTTGGAGGAGGTCACAGAGCTCTTCGGAGACTAGCTTTGCTTCTGTTAGTTAATCTGTTTTTTCTGTGTAATAGACAAAAACCCATTTTCATGCCATTTCTCCACAGTCAGTGTCTGTGATAGCCACACTCTAAATCGGTGACATTGAAGGGCTTCTAAAGCTTCGTGACAGGCTCTCTGTTAATATATTTGAGTTTATTTAAAAATTCAAATTTAAGAACTGGCGCAAATAGGTACATTAATTCTTCAATCAGGCAATACTTCCTAAGGTTGGAAACAGCTAGTGTCAATTTCAAATTTTGTCTCAACTTTGTTGTAGTCAGTGTCTGAGAGTTTTTCAGTGAACAAGTCTCTTAGCACAGCACTTTATAAATGGGTTTTAACATTGCATTTGTAAACTCATAATAATTTCTGGAATAGTGGGTTTGTTTTAGTTTTTCCTTTGCAGAAATGGAGCTTGACAGTAGAGATACTGGTACCTTGTGTTGTGTGCTGGGTTACTTAAGGAATTTAAAAGAGTGTGAATTGAAAAAGATGGAAGTTAAGAGTTAGGAAGTCAGGTTAAACTAGAACAAGCTGGGCCTGAAACTAAAGGAACAAGGAAGTTTCCAACAGAATTCGATTTAATGGTGTAACAGGATTAAAAGCATGACGGGAAGAACTTGCCTTTTTAGACTGTTTCACAGACTACTTTTTTTTTTATTAAGTTATTACTTTGTTACATCACATTTCTGACTTGGCTGTTATTTAATTTACAATTAATTAACATTTCAATGAGCCATTTTTAATGCCATTTTGAGTTGTGAGTTTTTGTTTATAAGCACTGGTACGCCTTTGAAGAACCAAAACTTAGAGTCTTCATCCTGCAGGATAGCATTATGATGCATGCTTAGAAGAAAAGGAAAAGACAGAGAGTGAAAGTATTTGTGACTGTTAGGAACCGTAAGCCTAATAAAGCCAGCAGTGTGTTCTGTAGGGATCCAGATACTCTGTAGTTCCTAATGCATGCGGTCTGGGGCAAGGTGCATTGTATTTAACCTGCTAATGCAGCTTTTGGGAGGGAAAATTAACACAGGAATGTGTTACAAGCAGGGCTGGTGCTTGCTCCTAAGCATTTTGTGTGTTGGAGTTGCTGCTGATCCACTTCTGAAGATTTCCTCAAGACCTTTGAACCTAGATACTCCTGCCTGATTCCAGGCTGAGGTAGTAGTTTGTACAGTTTGAGGGTCTATGATACCACCCGGTACAGGAGATAACTGTACAGGCCACTGCCTTGCCTGGGACAGAGCGCTGCCAACAGAAAGGATCACAAAGGATCACAGTTCCCCAGCGCTTCTTTAGCAAAGGAAGATGAAATTCTGCATCAATGCTTTGAAAATCAGGTAAGGACAGTTCTTCCAGGAAAAACTAGAGATGTGTCTTAACAGCATTCTTGAAGCATATCGGTTCTGGCCATGATGGGATGTGATGCTGGTGTTGGGGCTTTATGTTGTGGAGTCACCTCAGGTCACTTAGAGCCTTTCAGAATGGTGTGTCACCAGCATTGTGTTTGCAGCTTGATCAGTCAGCTTTAGTTTTCTTGTCAAATACCAGAGGGTGGTCTAGAACTCTGATCTCAGCTTGATGTGAAACTTCAGGCAAAAATGGTAACTTAATTTTTTCACAGAAGCTAAATTTTGCTGAATGAGCCATTCAGAAAGCTCTGAACATGGTAGCCTTTATGAGTGTTAAAATGCTCTGTGTATATTGCATCCTGTTGGCTCTTGTTCATCTTCGGAGCCTCAGCAGGACTTGTCTCAGAGAGGGACAGCAGAGACAACACTTGACTCAGCAGAGCGGAGTCTCTTGGCACTGTGTGCAGGTGCATAATGCCAATCTCTTCCATCCAGCAATAGCTTAAACTAGCGTTCTCTAACTAGTGTGAGAAGGGATTTTGCTGATGCTGCTTTCAGATATCAGAAGTTTAACTTTGCTCTTCACATTTCATCACTCAGATGGATCTGCACATAAAGATTAAAAAGTGGGTTCTGTGCTTTAATAATTGTTTCCTCTTACAAGGATGTCTTTTAATCTTGGGAGAAAGTCTTAATAGCATCTCCCAGAATTCTGGGCTACTCTTGGTATGTTCATCTATACTAAGAATAAAATTACCACTTGAGAAATGTTGTGGTGCTGGTCCGATTTATTAAATATATTTTAAAGATTGCTTTAAGTGGACTAAGCTTTAGACTTTGTCCTCTTCTCAAAGCTTAACTGCTCAAAGTGCAGAGGATGTGTGAAGCTGTTGATTGTCAGATTTAGAAAAAGATTTGCTACTTTTTAGTGGTCTTGTCCTGGCTTTGAAGTTCATATTTGTATCTCCCCTGTGGCTAAATGCTAGAATTCACACATTTCCTATGCTTACTGTTTAGTTTGAGACTTACTTGCTGGATGTGTGCATAGGTAAGACAGCAAGATTCATGCTGTACAGCAAAAAAAAAAAAAAAAAGGTAGTATCAACTTTGTAAATTTGATACTCTCAATTTTGTGAGAATAATGGAATAAAACCTACTGGTATTAAGTTTTAGCAACTTTGAAATTAACTTGCATAAATCACATGACAGTTTGCTTTTAAGATGTAATATGCCTTCAGACTGTGGGAAGTACCTTTCCTGGTACTTGATTTCCAGTTCTGCCTTGGAAACCAAGTTGCTTTGTGTCTGTTTCTAACTTGATTGTATTTCAAAGTCTGAGCTGAAATCCAATGACCAGACTTACTGTGGCAAGATTGCTGTTGCTGTGGGAGCAAGTTCACTGTGTGACCACTTCTAGATAACATTGAGTTTATGGTATAATAAAGTTTATGATTTGTTTATGGTTTCAGATACAATCCGATACCTCTCCCTGCATGACAACAAATACATTCGGTATTTCCCGGGGCATACAAAAAGGTAAGATGTGTCTTGGGGACAGTAAGGAGAAATTTAAATAATGATTGTAATGAGCTTGGGTTATGTTAACTCACTCTGGGTTTCGCTTTGTAGAACAGTTAATGGCAACTATCAGCTTGTACACAGCTGTTGGGGTAGGACATGCTGCTTTTGTGTCTCTGATGCATGTGGTCTTCTGTGTTGCAGAGTGGTTGCTCTTTCAATGTCTCCAGTGGATGATACTTTTATTTCTGGATCCCTGGATAAAACTATTCGACTTTGGGATCTCCGCTCTCCAAATTGCCAGGTAGGATATCAAATTCATGTGCATTTTCAGTTAGAAGGATGACAAATGGGTGCGTGCTTGTTATAAAACAAGAATGCTGCCAGGAATGTATGCTGCTGATTTAGTGTTGACACCTTCCTGGAATGCTGAAGGAGCCTTGATCACAAATCTTTGTGAAATATATATGTCGCATTGTGTAACACCACACACTTTCATCTATGTCTCTGCTGGAGAGGTGTTGGGAAGAGCAAGAAATAACACCTGCAGCTGATGAAACAAGAGAAGAGTTGGTTGTCATCAGCTTGTTCATCAGGCTGCTACCCCATGCAGAGAGGCCTCTCTTAGCCAGCATCTCTCCTGGGTTGAGAATGGCAGCAGAATGGGCATTGAGAGATGCATTTTATCTGAGTGTTTATAGTGTGTTTGTGTTTGAAATTGATGCCTTGATGCAATTAAATGTGATGAAGAAACCGCTGATTTAAAGTAACACAGCAGCTGTATGGTCTACCCCCTCCTTGCATCACCTTTGCTGTTAATCACACCTGTTTGTGAGCTGGAATAGTTTACTGAACTTTTTTTAGTGGAAGCAGGCTTGTGTGGGCTGAGAAAAGTACCAGAGCTGGCAGCAGATGCAGGAATGAAAGATTAGGAGTAGAATCTCCACCTTTTATTGATGAGCTGTTTTGTCCCTGTATCTGGACATGTAGTCTTGTGCTCTCATATTTTCCCATCTCACTGGGACCATTTTGCTTATGAGAGAGGGCTATTTACTTATTCCAGAGGATGTAACTGTAAATGCAAAAGGAAAAAAAGGTTACATTTCTAACAAAATTGTTTTAATCTGTCTCAAAACGAAGCTTTTTCTGACAAGAAATCTTAATTTTGCTGTTCTCTGGGAGTATGCCTTTAATGCCAGCGTGTAAGTTTCCCTTGGGATGAATCTCATTCTCAAAGTTGCTATAGATAAAATAGGGTTGTAAATTCAGTAGCAGTTCTGTGATTTATGCTAATGCCTGAGGTTGTAAGAATGGTAAAACTAAGACTGGTAACTGGAAGCTGCATCCAGCAAAGTTTGGGAAACGGATTGAGGAAGTGATACTTGTAATTCTCAATTTGCCCATGAGGTGGCAGCAGTAGTGCCTAGAAATATTGTCGGGGAACCAGAGATGTCCCACTTGAGAGGGCCCCGAGTATTGGCTAGCTTACTGCCTAGCCTTCAGAGATCACAGGGGAAGCGGACCTAAATGGGAGAGAATAGTAAAGTCTGCAGATTTGTCTAGAGAAGAATGGTATTTCAGAAATGCAGAAACTTCTTCAGTGTATTGTTGATTTAAGCAAAGTTGTTTATTTATGTGCATACAGTTACATAAAGACATTTGGCTAACATGCACAGACCTGTCAGTCAGGATACAGAAAATTATATACCTTGTTGGCTTTTAGAAATCTTCTCAAGTCTTTCCTACTGTGTGAGTTAAGGAAAAGTTAACATTACAAATAAGCACTGATAGTAGTCTGTCACTTTTAATATGTAAGGTCTGTTGGCTTCCAGAAGGTATGAGTTTTTATTAAGTAGGCATGGGAAGTTCAGCAGTGATGTTCACTGGAGCTGTTTCTACTTTCAAAATACCTTTTTTTTTTTTTTTTTTTTTTTTTAACACCTTCTTTGCAACCATAATTGGTAGAGTGTTGCTGTCAATCCCAGCAGCAGTGCTTTGTGGCACTGCCTGGTATGGTTATTATTACACTCACATCATCCTCCCTTCTCTGGGTACTTTTTGAGTGAATGACAGCTCTCATGAAGTCTTGATTTGTTCTGCTGTAAACTTTGTCATTGCAGCAAACTGGAAGCTCCGTATGATGACCTGAAGTAGTCAGAGTTGTGTTTGAGAAGCTGACTTCTGAACCTTCTCAGTATTTACAATTGAAATTCAGTTCTTCCACCCATGGGCTGCTGTCCTGCTCCCAATGGGCTCAAAAGGTGGTGGTAGAAAAGTAAGCATCAGTTTTGCAAAGTAATTTGGACAACTTCTATTTTCCAGGGTTTAATGCATCTCCAGGGGAAGCCTGTGTGTTCTTTTGACCCAGAAGGGTTGATTTTTGCTGCTGGAGTCAATTCTGAAATGGTGAAGCTTTACGATCTCCGTTCTTTTGACAAGGTCAGCTACCCTAACTTCACTTCTTAGCTTGCAAGAAGTAGTCTAAACTCAGTGCTCAGAGGCTGGATTTTTACTCCAGCTTACTATCTGGGGTGCCTATTTGGCACCTAGAGAGGTTTTGGCAAGTACACCTCTTGCAGAGAGAGAGGGGTACGTGCAGTCACCAAATCCTGAAATCCACTCTTGAACCAATGTTAAAGTTTACTTCTGCTAACTCTTTCACGTGTTCCAAACTCCTGTTTAGACTTTTTCTTGTTTGATTTTGGTGGTTTGGATTTTTTTCCTTGCTGCTTATTCTGGAAGAACACTGGCAAAGCAGGAGCCAGGATTGTCAGAAGGGATGGAAATTTCAAAGGAAACTGTAACTGGGTGGACAGCTGAACTGACTAAGCACCAAGTTCCATGGTTTTCAAAAAGTCAGATGATGATAACACTGGCTCAAGCTGTTTCTCGAACTTCAAGTAGCAGCCTTGTTTGAAAACATCATCCTACACTAAATTAATTTCTGTTGTTGAATGTGGTACTGTACAGGACTATTGGGTATTGAAACACCCTACTGTGTCCTCTCTTGCTGTGGAAACTGGTTTCATACTTCTCTGAAACTTACACATGTAGTGACATGGTTTTGCCATGACACTTTCCTTTGGTATCTTAGGACTAAAGATTTTCTTTTGAAAAATCTTGTATTTTTTCCTGAGCTAAGGTTAAAAACAGACTCTTGTTAGCAGCAATGCATAGAGAGTCTACATAATATTTTCCTTTTTTTCTTTGAAGGGGCCATTTGCTACGTTTAAAATGCAGTATGATCGAACATGTGAGTGGACAGGTCTGAAGTTCAGTAATGATGGCAAACTCATCCTCATATCAACTAATGGAGGGTTCATTCGACTGATCGATGCCTTTAAAGGAGCTGTCCTGCATACATTTGGGGTGAGCACGTTGCCTGTGTTACCTGCTTGAAACTTGGTGTTTGGTTTGGGAGCAGGTGCCCTTTGGTTGTGAGATTACTGTGGGCATGCTCTCTACTATGTACTCTCCTGTTTTGTGCCATAGGGTTATAACAATAGTAAGGCTGTCACGCTGGAGGCATCATTCACACCAGACTCCCAGTTCATCATGATAGGTAAGATAATTCTTCTTGAAAGAATTTCAGAGCACTGAAATTAGGTGTGTTATGTAGGACTAAAGTTGTGTCTGTGTTGAGAAGCAGGATGTATTTAAATAATACAGTGCTGCTGTAAGCTTTCTTTGCATCGACAATTTTGTTTCGTTAGTTTACTTAGCATTTTCTAGACTGAAATGTAAACAAGCCTGCAAGAAGACTTTTATTTTTTCCTTTATGTATAAAGACTATTCCAAAAAAGATAAGAAACTGGCAAACTACTGTAATGTGTGGAGATCTATCACATAAATTATGTCAATGATCCTCACCCCGTGGGTAGGATGCGCTCATGTGCTGCCTCTGAAAATGTTTTGGGGCTGTATGTTGTGCCCTGCCCTCTGTTACTTGATGAACAAGGCACCTGCCTGTGCTGAGGCAATCAGTCTCACAGCCTGGTGTGTTTGTACACCTCCCAGGGACATTCCTGCACTGCCCATGCGCTGGGACAGCTGTGTTTTGTTCATGTGGCTCTTATAAATCCCGATGTCCGTGGAAAAAGCTCTGCTTAACCCTTGCTAGAAAACAGTAGGCATCAGCCTTGATGGCTCCCTGTATGATTCCTCTGGCTCAGGCCTCCTTCCTCACCCCCACAGGAGGGACTCTTGAGTGAAGTGAGTGGCAAAAAGTAGTTGCAGCTCCTGTAAAGCCTGGTGCTGCAGGTTGGGCACTCCAAAGTAAGCCCTGCAGTCACTCTGCTGCCCAACAGGACCCATGAACACGTCAGACTCATTCATGTGGCACTGCCCTCTCCTAGCACTTTTTTTGTTCTTATTTATTTGGCTGGTATGTCAAATATGTTTAACTTTGTGTGGTAATTAGTATTCTGATCCCCATTTTTCCTGAATGAGTGATGGTCTTGGAAAACCACTGGGTTTTTTTGTTCTGGTGGAGAACTTCCCAGTTGCAGAGAAGGTGGGGCAGGGAGTAGTTCTTTGTTTAGTCTGTATCTGGAGAGCACTTTATTGCACATATTTACCTTCCTGTTGTGCCCTTCCAAATGAAAACTATCGTGGGAGAAACTCCAAAACACTTACTTGTGTTCAGTTTTTACATATGATTAAGTTGTAACTGAGCTTCTTAATTTTTCCTCCCTGCAAGGCTATACATATAAATAGAGAAGCATAAGAAAATTCCTTGCATTTTTATTAGGAATCCTGTGTAAAATGAGACGGAAACAGTATTGAATTATAAAAGTGCCCAGCCCCAGAGTTTGCAAAATGCCATTTTAAAGGGAAATAACTGTCCCGCTGTAGCAATGTGGAGAGTTGACAGCTCCAGTGAAGCTTCTGGTATTTGACGTAGTACATTGAAATCTGATTACCTTCAATGGTGAAGCCTTTGATTTGATTCTGTGCCTTCCAAGTGAAACGTTTATTCCCTTCTGTGTCTGAACTGACAACTTATGTGCACAGTGACTCTTACACCCAGCCTTTGGCTTCCTGCACATCAGTGCAAGTTGGTGAGGGTCTTTCCTCCTTGACTGGATGGTTTCAACTCTTCTTTTCTAATGGGTGACCGTGGTTGTTAACCTCTTTGCCAGAATAGCATTGTCCTGTGTTGCGTAGTTGAGTCTCTGCAGCACAAAGATAGAAACTTGCTGTTTGGATACAGGTGTGCCAACTCCAGCGATGTTGGGTAAATGCCCTAGTGATACTTTGGGATTTCAAAGGTTAAGCTATGAAGATGAGGCATGCTTTTTCCTACAATTCTCTGACAGAAAAGGTTATGTACGTCATTTTCGCTGCTGGCCTTTCCAATGTATCTTGCATATCTTGTTTTCTACTCTTGTCTGCAGGTTCGGAGGATGGAAAGATTCATGTTTGGAATGGGGAAAGTGGGATGAAGGTGGCTGTGCTGGATGGGAAACACACAGGTCCTATAACCTGTCTGCAGTTCAATCCAAAATTCATGACTTTTGCTAGCGCATGTTCCAATATGGTAAGGAAAGTGTTCTAAGTACCTTCTAGCTCGATGAGATGCTGGACCTTTTTAGAAATTAATCTGAGAAGGCTCAGTGACACTGATGGGTATTGCCTTGGACTCTGGTGAGGGCCAGGCCCCTGTCTGTTGCACCTTAATTGTGCCTTACCTGGCAGGTGGATATGTGGGGCAGCACACTTGGCAAGCCAGCATGAGCACACATGTCAAAGCAGAGCAGTGAGCGAGTGTGCACACAGAAGTATGAGTTCTTTAGGTCACTGTACATGGCTGGTATTTTCAGTTTGTTTAAGATTGGCTTGCTCGGGAAAATGCATAATGCAAACCAAACCAGTGTTAAGCAAGGATTGTAACCTTCAGCTGCTTGGAGGGTGTTGCTGCCTCTTTGGTAGTCTGCCTGTGTGCTTATAGAAGGTATTAGTGATCAGCTCCTACAGTGTGCTGTAGGAGAGACTTGTGTTCTGCTCTGTAAAAAACATTTGTTCTTTTCTCCTTTGTAGGCCTTCTGGCTGCCAACTATTGACGACTAATTCCTACACTGGGGCTGCTGTCAGGTGACTTGCATACTGCTAACAGCAGCACATCATTGCAAGCATAGTGTTGGAATTGCCTAGGTCTCCTAGACTGTGTTCCTGTTCCTGCATATGTTTCCATATGTCTTACCTTTATTTGCTGCATTCCTTTGTGAGGACTCTTCCACTCGGCCTCCTAGCATGTTCAGAAGCAGCATGCTGCACATTCTTACCTTCCAGACTATACCCAGCAGGCTTCAGCTGAAGTTGGAACTGACACAGTATTATTTCTAAGAGCAATGAAGTCTGTTTTATCTACAAAATGTTTGTGGCATTTTTTAAGCTGTAATTGTGTGTTTTCCTTCTCTTAAGTGCACAAGGCTATTGATGTTCCAAGGTGGAACATGCAGTTCCTTCCCGCAAGTGCATGTTTTTCACATCTGGGATCTCCTTGGTTTCACTGCAGTCCACAGATGCAAAGTTACTGCTGTGCCAAATGTGAACACTGACAGTTTTCAACTTAAACAGCAGATGCTGGATTCTATTGCAGTGGAACACGTGCTGAAAGAGTGGGTGACTGTAAATATGTGTTTTACATCCTGTCATCCTGGTTTTTGCCAATTTTAGCATGCAACAAACCATACAGGTTTTGTCCACTGCCAGAACTTGCCGAAGCCTCCCTGCTGTTTGCTGTGCTGGCATCCCGGAGGGCACAGACAGTACTGATGAGGTCCGCTCAGTGTCCCAAGCAATAAAGGAGTCTTGTCAGCAGGAAGATGGAGAAACCAAACTGAGACTGAAAGCACAGTCTGCCTGTGTATCTTCCTTATGTATCATCTTGGCTGATCTTACTTGTAAATATTGGGGGGGGGGGGGGGAAGGGAGGGCCGGGAGGGCCGTGGGAATGGGCCATATTTTTTTACTTTTAGATATTAAAGAATATGATGTGGGCCAGTATTGGGGGGTGTCTAGGCTGTTTACCTTCACCAATGCAGTTTTCCCCTCATGGTTTGTAAATAAGCTCTATTAAATTCTCCCCACACCAGGCTTAGATCTGTATCCCTTTGTCGATAAAACTGACGTGCAGTTAGTTCATTTTGTTACAGGCCCTGCAGGTTTTCAGTGATTTCCCTGAAAGAGCGACGCTTCCTTTGTCAGATGGTGTCTTCAGAATTGAATTTAAAAAAAAATAATCTTACGTGTGACTGTGCTGACTCTGCTTTGCTGTGGCCCTGCGCCAAGGAACGTCCCTGCAAAGAGATGGGAGGGACGTGCTCTCCTGCTGCAGAGTGGCTCGTGGGCGAATGTCACAGAAAGGCTGGCAAGCTGGTCTTCAAGCCCGGTTCCAGTTTCTTTCTCCTGAAATGCTGCATTGATCAGGTGCATCCACCAGCAGGCCGGAACAGGCTCAGTGTAAATGTGGTGTTCATTGTATTCTTGCCTTTCCAAACACTTGGCTTTACGTGCTGGGTCACAGCTTGGGAAGTCCATTCTTTCCCTCACCCAGTCATGTGTGCTTCCCCTCTCCTCAATGTAAAATGCTGGTAAGGTGAGGAGCACAGCAATGGGCACGTTCTCTCAAGTGCCAGTCCATACCGGAGAGCAGTGCTTGAGCATTTCACCTCGGGTCTGTTGAAGAATTTCACCAAACTGCGGGTGTCTCTAGGGTTTGCTTTTATTAACAACTCAGAGTTGGGCCATCACCTCAGTGAGTGGCCACTAGGTATTACAATTATCATCTTACATATGCTTCCAACCCAATTATATAATAGATAAAGTTCACCGTAAGTTTCCACTATGTTCTCAATTCTTAATTCTTCTAAAAGGTCCATTAATTTCCATCGGTCAACATGTTCTGTCTCGGTTCTGCTTCTTGATCTTGGAATCCATTGGTCCATCTCGAAGGATCTTAGAATCCATCAGTTCGTCTCAAAGTTATAAAAGTCACTGTCTTCTTTCTCATCCTTTTTTAGTAGAAAAACTTGGTATTCTGTTTAAAACATCCTAAATTCTAAGAACTTAACCTTTTGGTCTCTATTACAGATATACCTCGCTTCTTATCTCATATTTTCTATCTACATTAGTTAAACTTAATCAGCTTATTTAATTATTCACCTACCTTCTAAAGTCTCATTTATATCTCTCTACTGATTAGCTCAGCCATGGAGGGCGCTGTACAATGGACAAATGAGCAGTACAGCAGAGTCTTGTAATTGTTTACACACCTGTGGTTACACAGCTGTGAGCACCTTATTAATCCTATTTCTATGATCTTTATATAATAGCTATTGATTCTTTGAAGTCTATAATTCTATAGTTTCAATTCTCTATTTTTCTTAACAGCTCAGTTGTTTGGATGTTACCCTATTACAGCAAAGTTCGTCTCAACTGCGGAGCCCTGTATGTAATTCAGAGCCTGTCTCCCTGGAAAAGTAAATCAGCTTATAGAACAGCTTCTGGTTTGCTTTTCCTTGCCTTTCTCTCTCTCTTTTTTTTTTTTTTTCTTTTTTTCCTCCAGCCCTTGTCAGTGAAAATATGCTGTGCTAAGAGCTGGGGATGGGGAATGAGCATTTCTTCGCTGCTGGTTCCTTTAAAGTGGCATGCTGAGTTGCAGTGGTCGCCTGTGACCGGCAGCAGGAGGACTGCCCGCGTCAGGCAGCCTGGTAAACCTGATGTTTGGACTGATGCTGTGGCTGAAGCTTCTCCTTGGGATCTGTGCCTTGCCTCTGCTGATGCAACCACACGGGTTCAGAGCCATTTCTAATGGCGATGTGATTTCTGTGATGCAAGTTTGCCGTCCTCCAGACTGGAGGAGGGAAGGGAACCGCGGACCAATGCTTTTGGTCTTGCCAAACAGAGCTGCTGTGGGAGATGCAGATGAGAGATTCATACTATTACACCAGCATCCCTCTTCCTGGCGCGTGCTGTCCCGCTGTCGCCTATAAATGCCCAGCACGAAGGGAGATGGTTATATCGGTCCTCGCACGTGACTAGGTTTCTGCAGCCACCTCTTCAATTCCATATTGTTGCATTTCAGGCTGCTTGGTGCTATTTTACCATTGTTGGTGTTTCTGTAAGCAGCCGTATTTTGCAGTGGTTTGCAACATACAGGTATTTGGGGTTTGTAGTGCATTTTAACAGTTAAACTTCAGCATTCAGTAGCAAATTGTCTTTCGGGGTTTTACCAGCTCTGTTGCCTGAAGTGAACAGATAGCCCCCAGCCATATTTTCTTGTTACTTTTCACAGGGAAGCATTTGGAAGTCTTTTATTCTAAAAATGCTCTTTGTTAATGTGGTTTGAGCGCTTGTCTAAAGACTGTTGTTCAGCTCTCTTCCGCTTGCAGTGTTGTAAAACATTGTGCGTTGCAGCATGAAATCTTTAAGAAAAAGAGGACCAAAGGACCGATCTAGAACAACACACACACTAAAGACATCAGTAGCTTTCTGGAGTGAAGATAAATTTACAGGTTTGTGCACAACATGGTGTTAAAGCTCAGTTCAAAATTAAAGCTGAATGCCTTCCCGGGGCCTATGGCCACCCACACAGGCAGAGACATCTTTCCTGGTTGATGTAGCCCTGTGTGTTTTCAGTCCACCTTTAAAAGAGGGAAATGTGCCAAGTATTGTCAAGGAACTTGAGTATCGTCTGTTTCTGGAAGGTTGGACAGGAAAGGTGAATAAAGCTTTCAGCTTTGATGTGCTGCTCTAGAAGTATTGGGACTGCAATTCCCGTGCTGTTCAGGGCAGCCAGCTGATGGGAAACGGACCTCATTTAAAAACAGCTTGGCCAGCTCTATCTGAGTGTCCAACCGTATGTAAAGCCAAGCAGGAAACAGCATTGACATTTAGAAGATGAATTCCACCCCCCATGTTCTTTGGAACGAAGTAAAGACCTTTCTTCAAAACAAGGGGGAAGTGAGACTCAACAGCCCACCCCTAAATAAGCGGTGGTGGTGGCTGAGCACATCTGCTTGGGCTGTAGGAGATTTTTGGGTGTAATTCTCCAAGGTGGTGTTTGAGAAAGCGTTTTTTTTTGTTGTTTTTTGAGGCTCCCGGGTCCTTGGTTCATGTCCCAACCTCTGGGGGACAGAGGAGCAGTTGAGTGAACAGATTTGGAAGCAGCAGTGTATCTTTTCCAATGCCTCTTGACTATATTTGCACTTTAAGAGACTTCACCTTGGGTTTGGATCAGGGGCTAGGATCCTAGCAAGCCTTTGAGACACTGGTCTCTTTGGTCGTGAGCTGGTATGGGGAGTCTGACTCCTAGGTGGTATCTGCCAGATGAGTGTAAATACATAAAGTCAAATTATGCTTTGTCACAAAATACTACATATGTGGAGAATTCAATGTTGTGGCTGGTAACCAATAAATATTTTGTAGAGAGATCAGAGTGTGCTGTAAATTCTGCATTTGTCTGGTGTAATACAACTTGCTGGGTTCTTAGGGGGGGAATGGGAAGTTTTGGGGTTTTTTTTAAAGCCCCTTTGTTTTGGGAAGTCGGAAGCTCTAGTGGAAATTGTAACGCTCTGAAGTTATCCCTACATAAACTGCTCATTTTAAGAGGTTTTTCTTGCCTAGGACTGTATCAGAATAGGGAAATGGACTTGTGGCAGCTGCTTGTGGTATGGTGCCCTGGGTAGGGGGGTGTTCACGGAAACCTGTGGGCTGGCTGGAAGATCTGAGCCCTTTCTCAGCAGGGAGATGAGGCACTAGCTTGTTCCTTTGGGGTAACAGGAAACCCGGATCATCACAGTCAATGTATGTACAGTATTACAGCTGCCTTAGGGGGAACGGCAGCTGGCATCAGCTTAACACGGGCAGAACCCTATGTGTGTCCTTTTCAGGTTAAACTCAAGAGGATGGGGGGATAGCAAAGCTGGAGAAAAATCGGGTTTGTCCTACTCCTTGCTTAAACCATGAGCAGATAGAGGGGAAGGTTGCCTCGCTCCTGGCCCCAGGCCTCCTACTGAGGAAACCTTCTGAGGCCTAACCCTTGTGGTGGTGTTGTTTCGGGAATGCTTCTAGTGACAAAGTGGGTGTCGGCAAAGACTAATCTGAATCAAAAACCCCCGCTATTTTCTAAGGCTGTTTCTCTCCATCTTGGGTCTGTGTAAAACCTCTGACAGGAATAAAACTGCAGTAAGATGCATGAAAAATAAAAGTTTTTATTTAGACTTTCATCCTTGTGGAACTTAAAACACACACTGGGAGTCTGTCCGCTTTGCTGGGGAATCTTGCAACTTGTGTAATGAATAATGAAATACAGAAGTGAGGACTGGGGGAGATGGGAAGCTTGTCTAGACCCGGATTTGCCTGTGTAACAAACTGATTGAGAAGCAGATCCTCAGAGTTTAAGGCACGACTCAGTTTGGCACGTCTTCAGCGCTGCTGTTCCTGCAGTAACGAGCGTTAGAGCTTGTGATTCAGCACTGCAGACAAATTTGAACAAACCGGTTTTATTTTACTTGGAGCTCTTCTACTAAATCAGCTGATGTGCTTAAATACTTCAGTTCCCATCAGTGCTGCTGCTACAAAACCAGCCTCGCTGTCAGAAGTGACACAAATAGAAAAACGGTTAGCAAGTGGCGCGGGCTAAGATTTGTTAGAAATCCATACGTTGCTTTACATGCTAATATACTTAAATGGTCTTAAATAACAGTAAGGCACGCAGCTTCATACAAGAGGCTCCTGGACGCTGAAGGGTGGCTTCATCTGCTCACGTGGTCTGTTTTGAGGTGGCGCTGCCTACAAATGGCAACTTTCTCAGGACGTCTGGGCTACTGCTTCAGCGTTTGCATTAGGCTGGCGTGGCCATGCCTAGTGCTATCTTAGCAGCAGCTCCCAGGTTTTCAGCACGTCTCGTGTTACAGCAAACGGATGTGAAGGATTCTTTAGCTTATGCATCCAGTTTTACACAACTTAGTTCAAGTCTGATTAAAATCCAGCTCTTGAGACTGGTTGGATCTCAACTGATCCTCATTCTTCAATATTAAAAAGAGAGAGGGGCCACTAGAAACATGGATTTGAGTCTCACTGTATTGCAAAGATCCTAGAAATAGTACCCGTCAGCTTGTGTGGCCCCCTTTGCAATTTCTCCTTGGCCCAGCAAAGAGAAAGGAGTGAGGAGAATGATTTGTTGCCCACTGTTGCTCTCTTGCATGTTCTTAAGGAGCTAATGTTCTTGTTGATCTTCTCCATGAGTGCTGGCTCTGCGTTTTCAGGTTCCACTGCAGATTTTGCTGGAAAGGAGTGTACACGCACAGCCAAAATCCCTCAGCCTTGGGCTGATGCTGAATAGCACCACAGTAGGGGGGCAGAGATCCTGCATACTGTGCCAAGCGTCAGTCCTTATCCCTGTTGTGTAGTGGGATGACAAATACAGAGATGTCATCGTAGGATGCCTCGTGGCTGTCATCCAGCATCCACTGGTGGCCTATCTTCTTTCCCCTTGCTCTGCATACCAAGCACTTGGCCAGTTCTGAGAATCTGTGGGTGGGGAAAAAAGCGAGGTCTGGTTTTATCCCTTAAGAACAACTTTGAGACGTGGCTTTGTGCTGTCAAAATAGTAGACACCAGCTTTATAGTCATTTCTTTAGGATGGGGAAAGATTTGGAGGCAGTTTCCAGAGTCACAGAAAACAGAGCTTGGTCATGCCAGAGCTGACCTAGAAGCAGAGTCATCTTGGGCTGCTTTTGGTCTGACCAGGCTCTCTGGAAGGGAAAACAATGGCAAAGCTGATAGTACCTGTGAGGATCTGCCCTGTTTTCTGCAAGGAAGCTCCTGACCATATGGGCCACCTCTTTGTTGCACAGAACATCCCAAAGGCCATCAGTTGCCATGATGAGGACATCATCTTCCTTAATGTCATGCAGAGCAAAGTCAAATACATTCACCTGGAAAGCACAGGAGTACATCAGTGACAATTCCTGCAATGTACCGGAGGGGCCAGGGAGATGACTCTTCCCCTGGGAGATGACTTAAAGTGGGACCAGGTTGCTCTGAACCTTTTATGTCCCCTTGCTGCTATGCTTCTAGATTCCTGTCTTTGGGATTCCTTGGGCAGCACGCAGAGAGATGGGGGATGGAAAAAGGACATGGCTAAGACCTGCCAGGTCTGTAAAAGGCAGGTGCTATAGAGGAGAAGCAGCCTGTTTAATTCCATCTTGCACTTCCCATGTGCTGCCACTGACCTTGGGAATGCAGGAGAGGAAGGGTTTGACTTCAATGTTGGTGTCGATGACTTTGAGTTGATGATCCCCCAGACCTCGAGAGACAGACAGAGTCCCCAGCAAGCGAGCCTGGCCCCAAAGAAAGCAAAACGGTATTGAAACATCAGAATGTGGCACCTTTAAAGGCTGATGCGTGGCTTGTCCTGACTGATCTAGGCCTTTGGGACCCTTCTCCAAGCATCACCCAGAACAGCCCCTGGAGACTTCAGAGCTGGAGGAGTGACTGGAAGTGATGGCCTGATGGAGCATGGAGACAGCCTGCCTGCCAGTGGATGGCTCCTGGTGGCTGGTGGTGTGCTCTGGAGCCTTGTACATGTACACTGGGTAATGCTACAGACCTCAGGAAGCCCATGGTAGCATCTGCTCTTGATTTGGGGTGGCGAGGAAGAAAACTGGGTTGGACCGGGGCAGGGGAAGGGGTTCTTTCTCCTGGGAAAGGAGGTTCTGCATGGACTCTGTGCAAAGGGGGTGGCATGCAGGCTGTGGTGCTGCGGGAGGTGACTGGGCTTTCTGCTCGATCCCAGCAGGCAGATGCCGGGTGTGCGCAGTCACTGCTTCGCCCTGCCTCCTCCCTCCCTCTCCAGGCTCCTTTTCTCAGGCTGTCCTCGAGGAAGAGGGTTTGTGGGAAAGGCGCTTGTTAGAGCTGGAGGAAACAGTCGAAAGTGGGATCAGATTAAATAAGTTCTCATCTGAAATCAGTTCTTGTGTGCAGGGGGAGATGAGGAAAGGGGCAGGCTGGCTCAGGGCTGCTGTCTGCTCCATCAGGACGTGCCCTGGAGGACGGTGCAACCTCTTGGCTCTGGAGGGCTCTGGTTTACGCTAACCAGGCAGCACAGTGCTAGCGAAGGGAGCTGCTGTACTGGGGCTGTAGGACTGCACCGTGCTGGAGAGCCCCAGAGCACTGGATGCTCTGCAGCCCCAGTCTGTCGTAGCACCCTGGAGTGTGACCGTAAGTGACAAGGACACTGAGAACCCCCCGCAGACTTGCCTCTGCCTTCCCAGTGCGTAAAGCATTAAGCTACCTGCTTCCCGTGACCATGGACAAGAGGATACTTGAGGTCGGCTTTCTCCACTGTCTTGTATCCCCTAGAACGGAGAATTCACCATTGATTTGGGCTTTATCTGACCTGAAGGTACAACCCAGCCCAGAGAATTTTGACCCTTGTGGTGCCCCTGTGCACAGGCAGCTGTCTTGAGGCAAGGGCAAGGTGACTTGCTGAAGCAGATGCACTGAAGATGACCCCTTGCTGAATGCCCAGCTGTTTTTCCCCTCTCCCCTTCCTCTCCAGCTTGTACCTATGCTAGCCCCACCTCGCAGGAGCCCAGAAGGACCATCTCAGGTGTTCCCTAACTGCCCTGCCAGGGCCCCAGTCCTTCACTCGGGGGGAGGCTCCTCACAGCATCCTCCACTAGGTCTGGCACAGCTTTGCACCATCAAGCCCACTGATCTCACCAGTGGGGCATGCCTCTTCTCCCTTTATCTCCCCATCGCTACGAGCAGGGAAAGCTACCCTGTGCTGCACTCTTATCCTGAGGCAGAAAGGACTCACCAGCCCTCCATGAAGTAATCCCGGTACAGGACTTTCTGGCCCACATCATCTCCCTTCAACCTCCGTGGAAACTCAAAGCGTGTGAATTCACCATCCAGGAGCTTGGGGAAAAGAAAAGCCTGGAGGAGGGAATGAAGATGTGAGGCTGGACAGGTTCTGCTTCAGTGGAGTAGGGCACCAAAACTGCTTCTCCCTCAGGACTGGCGCTCCCAGCAGCAGAATGGAAAACAGACTTGGGAAAGCACATCCCCAGGAGGACATGAGCATCTCCCATACTAAAGGCTGTTGGTTGAATCTTGCCCCCAGCCCTCCTTGGCTAGTGTCTGATAACATTCTGGCCACACAGTGACCTTTGAGGAAAGCTGGTGGTCCTCTTGCCACATGCCCTCTCTGACCCAGTGGGATGTTTGCAGCTGGGCTGTCTGACGGGCGGAAGGAGTCACTCACCAAGTGCTGGATTCGCTGCCTCTCCGTCTCGGGAGTGAACTCGCAGCTCATGGGCACAACGTTGTCCTTTAGAACAAGAATTGCCCTATGAGGGGGAAGAGGCAAAGAGCTGAGCTTTGTCCATCACTGCAGCCCTCTTACCGAGGGTAGCCCCAGGGTCAGCCAGGTGTGGGACAGGGGGTAACCAGCAGCAGAGCAACGCCAAAGAACAGGTCTGCACCCAGGAACGTTTAAAAATGCCGGTGTATTTTAAATAACTCTATTGCAATTGCACTGTTGCAGCAGAGAACGGAGCCTGCATGGTTTGACGATGGTAGAGCTCACTGCTAGGGTGGGCCAAGGCCAGATGAGGAAGCTCTTTAGGATGCTTTGAAATCACTTTCTGCTTTTAAACACCCTGGAGGCTGAGCTTATTGCTGCACCACCATCCCAGTGCTGCCCTGTGGCTGGGCAGCATTAGTCCCTTGAAATCCCCAAACCCTTCCCGGAGGCATGAGAGCATCCATCCGTCCAACAGCTCCTGTGGCAGGCAGGAGGGAAATGGCTGAGCTGCACATTTACCTTCCTCAGTGTTAAATAAGACGCTGGAAACCTTGCTTATCTCCCAGCTCTCATCACCCAGCAATTTCCCCCTTTTACTGCGGCTCACCTGCTGTCCCCAGCGTTAGCCACATACAGCTTTCCCTGGAAATAAAGGGCAGCCAGAGCAGTGCAGCCTCCCGTCTGGTTCGTAGCTTCCATCTCCTGGCCGATGACTTCATCCTGTCAGTTTAAACAAGTCTGGAGAGTGACGTGAGCTGGGCTGCTGCTTTCTGCAGCTGCCTCGTGCCTCCCAGCAGAAATCCAGAGCCAAAACTGACTGCAGATGGGCCATGGGAAACCAGCAAGGCAAAAGACAATGTTGTTTGGTACAGCCAACAAAGCTGTTGCTGCTAGACTAAGAACCGCTTTAGGAGTGTGATGGGGAGATCTCAAACCTGTATGCGCCATACGACTCTGACGATAGCCACTGTCTAGCCCTAAAGAAACATATCCCCTGGGCCCAGTTTAGCAAAGATGCTGTAGCTTGGCTCTGGGTCACCACTGCTGACGTACAACAGATTTGAGGCAGATCTTGGGGAGCTGACCCAGCGTGATCTCAGCACACTTGAAGGTACAGCCGAATGTTCCTGCCTGCTCAGTGAGCTGCAGAACTGCAGACCTTGCCCACCCTGGGCAGTGGGGAGGGACAGACTGACTGCTTGGGGCAGCAGGACTGGGGTGCCCTGCACAGGGTACTCACGCATTCCTGGAAGGCGTTCTCCAGGGCTCCCACCACCAGGTCTTCAGCGTGGATGTGCTTCTCCTCTACAAACTGGGGGTCGCTGTCGCAAACACAGCGTCCGCTCAGATGCATGGGGGGCCGGGCCCCTGCGATGCCTCCCACAACCTCCTCCAGCTTCTGCTTGATGCAGTAGTGCAAATAGTTGGAGGCGATGATGGCAGCTTCTGGGCCACCGTGGCCGTCAAACAGTGCCCAGTAGTAACCAGTCAGAAACTGCAGTGGGGAAAAGGGAGCAGACAAGGAAGGGGAGCTTCAGAGAGGGGGAAGACAGACTGGAGAGAGGTCGTGCAGACAGCAGGCTCACAGCCAGGACGCTGCCGTACGTGGTTTGCCTGGCTCTTCCACCCCAGCAACCCTTCCTTCTGCCAGTTAATCCTCTGCGCAGCTCAAGCTCATGTGATGGCCATGCGCTGCTCAGCCAGACCCATCATCTGAGCTCTGAGCGGCTGGATTTGCAGCCGCCCTCCCTCATGCGTTACTCCTGTCTTTTAGGGCAGATGGGGCTACTCCATCTTACAAGAGGCGAGGCAGAGCGGCTCCCAGGTGAGGGCATCCCACGTGCCTGGTTCGCGCTGCTGTTCCAAGTGATGACAACACGTGCCGGCCCTTGAAAGCAGAGCGAGGACAGTAAAGGAAAGGTGAGGGCACCGAGTAAAGGGCTTGGATGACCTCAGGTGCTGCCAGGCATGGGACACGGAAATTGAAATGGCACATATGGGCAGAGCTGGGCATTTGCTGGCCAGACTTAGGGTACACGGGTCCCCTGAATGTGTCCAGAGAAGGGTTTCAGTGTGTGGGCATGTAGGACTGATGAAGCAACCCTGTGTTTCCTGTACCTGGGCTGCTGGGTACGGACCAGGGCTGGCAGCAGGGTGAGCACAGCCTGCCCGCGGGCTATACCTGCGTGGAGCACAGGATCAGCCATTCCTCGTCCTCCTCCAGGCCCGGCTCTCTCCTCCGGATGGAGATCTGACAGCAGGCTGCCTGGTCCTCATTGAATTCCGACTTCTCAGCATTGATAACCCTGGGGGTGCAAAGGCTCCGGTAAGGCATGCAGACGCCCTGCACCTCGCCTGCTGCCAGCCAGCCATGCTGGGTGCTCAGCAGCCACAGCGAACGGCTGCACCCTGCCCCGTCCTTCCAGCCCCCTGTTCCCTGCTCCCTTTTCAAACTCAAGGATCTCTTTGCTGGGGACCTAAATAACAAGTTCCTTAATGTGCAGCGGGAAAAAAGCTTGGCCAGGGACATGGGGACGAGTAGTTTTGGAGCACCCTGGCCTCAGGCAGCCTTTGTCAGCAGCCCATGCTGTGCTATTTCCTTGGTGACACAGTGAATTGCAAAACCGCCACTGCCGTTTTTCCTTCCAGCGGTAAAACTACAGAGTAAACGTCCTTGCATTAGGGGATGAGCTGACCTGATGCTGCTCTCAGGGCCGCCCCTGCCACTTGACACCAGCAATGGTGACCTGCTCTGCGGCTGCCGGGGCGCAGGCAGGGCGGTGGGCAGGAGCATCCCAGGCTGCTGCCGGCCGCGGCTGGGGAGGGCCAAGGGCGACACGGCGCCACGCCAAACCGTGGCTGGAGGAGGAGGAAGCTGCTCACCTCTTCGCAGGCAGGCGCGGGGGGCGATTTCTGCCCCCCCGCTGCCCCTCTGCAGGGGAAGGCTGAAGCTCCGTGCTTGGGCCGGGGCTGCAGCCGAGGGGGGCAGCATGGGGGGAAGAAGTGGAGTGCGACCACCCCCCGGGCACCAACCCTGGGGTCCCCTAAACCCCCCACATACCCCTACCCCAGAGCCTCCTAACCCCACGCAGACCCTGGAGTTCCCCCCCAACCCCTACAAGCACCCTCTAGCCTCGCACCCCCACCCCCCGGGGGTCTCCCGGAGCCCCTTCCCGGGGCGGCCCCGCTGCCGGCCCCCACTCACTCGGCATAGCCCGCGCTCCAGGGCAGGGACCGCTCGGGCCCGGAGCACCGCACGGCCCGCCCGCCCCGCGGGCTCTCCTCGCCGCCGCCGCCACGCAGGAACTTGGGCCGGCGGTAGCGGAGGGCGGTGGGCGGCGGGCCCGGACCGGGCACCTGGGTGCCGCCGGGCCGCTCGGCGGGGCCGCCCCGCCGCAGGCGCCGCAGCCACTCGGCGGACATGGCGGGGCCCGGCCGGCCGCGAGCACGCGCGGCGCCTCCACGCTCCGCCAGGCGGCGCCGCAGTGCGGCCCGGGGGCGGTGGCTCCTCCCGGGGGCGGTGGCGGCGGCGGCGGCTCCGGCTCCTCCCCGGGGCGGAGCGGTGGCTCCGGCGGGGGGGTGGCGGCTCCTCCCCGGGGCGGTGCGGGCGGCGGGCTCCAGATTCCGGAAGCGGGCGGTGCTGCCTGCGGAGCCGTTTCCTGCCCGGGACACGGTGGAGCCGGAGCGGAACGGAGCCGAGCGGAGCGGAGCCATGACTCACCAGACCGGCATCCACGGTGAGAGCCGCCGGTCCCCTCCCGCCCCTTCCCGCAGCCCCCGCTGCTGTGTTGGGCTCTGCAGGGTTGGGGCCCCGGGCCCCGGGCTGTTCCTCTGCACGCCCCTCGGGGGGCAGGCGGCGGGGACACGCCCTGAGCATCCCCTGGGCCGGCCGCGGCAGGCTGCCGGGCGGTGCCGGCGTCGCGGGAGCGATGATGAGGGCGGTAGGATGAAGCTTCCCGAAGGAGCTGGCGGGTTTTCCTGGGAGCAGCCGGGGGGAGGGGGCGCTGAACCAGGTTCGGGGCATTCGGGCGCTCAAAGGAGGGGGTCTGGCTCCGGGGATGCTGCCGGTGAGGGGCTCCCCTGCACCCTTTGTCTGGGCTGATGCCCGATGAACTGCCGTGACACCGCTCGTAAAGACGCCTTCTGCTGCGGCAGTACCATAATCCACACAGATCTGCTTCTCCGCAGCCCCACATCAGCCCCGGCCACGTCTCCCCTCCTGGGGTGATGCTTAGCCCCCAGCGCTGTGCCTCCTCCCAGGGGGATCGCAGAGAGCCTGAATAAATTCCTGCCTGACCGCTGCCGTTGTATTCGGGGGCAAGCACCCTGCTTTCTCCGCTCATGCCCTACAGGACCCAGCCAGCACCCTGAAACGACAGCTTTTGCATTTATGGGCGCATTTAGTGTGTGATGGTGTGTCCTCATGGTATTTCCCTCCTGCTCCCCACCAGCCAACTCAATTAACGATATTAATCAGGAGTAGAGGTGCTGCATAATTTATGTAACTGAATCAATATGCGAGCAGGGATGTGAGAGCAGCCGCCCCTGGAGCCCTGCTCTGCACCAGTCGGGTGCGACTCCAGCACTGCTGTGTGCCCGGGGAGGGGAGCTGGGATGTTGGCCTCGCAACTCCCTTCCTCACGGCCAGCACCGTTGCACGAGGCTGTTGAATTTGTGGCTGCTGTTCCTTCTTGGCACGAGCATCTTTGCTGCTTGAGTGCATGGTTGAGAGCATCCTTCCCTTTCAGATGCTCCTGGAGGAGCTGTAAGTTGAGAAGCGGTTAACGATGGTGCTCAGATGTTTCTCCTGCTTTGCCTGGGAGTGCTGGTAGCTGGCAATGTTTGAGTTCAGATTCATTGGTTCTAGTTCAGGCTGAGACACTGAAGTTCAGGCTCCATCTGAATGTTCCCTCTACTGTAAAAAAAAGAAAAGTAATAATTTTAAAAAACCAACAGTGGGATGGGCCCCAATGCCCACCTGAACTCTCAATGTGTCGGCCCTGCTCTGCAGAGCTCTCCCGTGGGGTTTGGTGCAGGCAAGGCCTGTTGCACTGCCTCCGCCCCAAGAGGCTGCTGCCTGTTGCTTGCCACCTTGCCCGTCTGCTCCTACGCTGCTGATGCCATCGTCCCTGGCACCTCCGCGGCTCCAACCTTGGTTGTCCACCGCTCAGCGAACCCTGCCGACACCAGCGCTGAGAGTCGCTGCGAGTTATCGTTGCCTGTAGGACGCAATGTGCTGTCAGCAGCACTCTGCTGGAAAGGGGAAGGGACTTGGACTTCCCCTGAGGAGCTGTGGCCGGTATAGGGTGGGGATAGACCCAACGGCTCTGCCCAGGCAGCTGGGCATAGTGTAAAAACCTCCCTGGGGTTACAAAAAATAACTTGTTTTGGGTGGTCTTGCTCTCCCAGTATCTTGGATGTCTCTGGGTGGCTCGTCTGGGTCTGCTCCTCCATCCCCCGCGGCACGGTGCCTCTTCCGGGAAGCGGCTGTTTCCTCTCTGAATGCAGATCTGCTCCTCTGACACCTGCAATGCTGAACTGGGGTGCTCTGGGCTTTAAGGGAACCACCCTGGGGCGGGGGGGGGGGGGCGGCATTGTGATATTTCAGTCCTCCCCACGCTGGCAAAGTGATCAAATTAATTCTTTTGCTCAGCAGACAGCAGATTCGGTATCGGATGAGGAGCAGCAATCCCGCTGCTACCTTCATCCCCTCTGCTGAGATGCTGAGGTCTGTTGTTTGCCAAGGAGGAGGGATTTTCCATGTCTTCCTGGCTTCTGGGGCCTTGTTATTTTTGTGTGCACGCGTCACTTTGTATTTTTTCATTCTCATTTCTCCCCTGTTTACAGGAGGGCATCTGCTCCCGAGGGAATTACAATCAGACCTGCCGGCTGGCTTAGGGGAGGTTGCAGGCAAGCTGGTGAGAGATTTTGGTCGCTGCTGTGGTAGATCAGCGCGAGAGCAGGGTGACATGGTGATGGGGCAGCCCCCAGAGCAGTCCCCCGCTGCGATGCTACCAAGTCGTCCTGGCTTTTGGGGAGAAGCTGGTGGTCCCCAGGAGGGCTAGCGATAGCAGCACTCTGTCAGGGGTGCAGAGCCGCAGGTTTGGGGTGTTTCATTAGGGCTGAGGCTTTTGTGCAGAGGCAAGAAGCTAATTTTTTTTTTTTTTCTTTTTTTATGTATCTGTGGCAGCTCCGTTGAAGGTGCTGGCAAGAAAACCGGGCTGCCATGGAGACTGCCAGGCTGGGGAGGTGGTTGGAAGCTACCGAGGGTTGCTGTGGGCTTCTTGGGGCTAGAAACCTGCTTTTTAACTACAGCTAGGAGGATTTGCCAAGTATTTTTGCAGTCCTGTTCTGCCTGAGTGGCATTAGATGGGGGCAGCATTCACTGTCCAAGTTTAAAAGCCAGCCCTGGCCGCTGTGCCTTAGGAAGATGATGCTGAACCAGGGCTTTGATGCTGGTGGGAGGTCACCCAGCTGCCTCTGGGAGCTCTGTGGTGACCTCTGAGTAGAGAGAAAAAGTCTCTTAAAGGGGATTTTTTTTTTTTTTTATCTAGAAAGTAAAGAAATCAAATGCATGATGTTTCTTCAACCAAAAAAATAGAATTTAGTGCCGGCTTTTTCTGGGGAGGTGGCAAGATGTGGGGATAGGGAAGGACCTTTGTTCCCATCCATGGCTGAGCGTCTGCTTTGCCCCAGGACTGGATCTTGCCCTGGGAAGACATCTGGTAGGAGCAGCCATTTGCTTCAGGAGAAGTATAACCATGATGCGTGCAAGCAGGAATGATGTCAGGTGGGAAAAAAGGAAGCAGAGAGGAGGGACCTGGGAGCTGCTGGGTCTGCAAACGTCTCCTTCAAAAGCAGGTGGCTTCCTGGCTCTTCAGCGAGGAGAAAGGCAGAGAAGAAAGCAGGAGCCTCCCTCCCCATCCACTGCTTCCTCAGCCCCTTTCCTCCGGCCGTGCTGGGAGGCAGTGCTGGCTCCCAAGGTGCCCAGCTGCCTGAGTTGGGGGGGGCGGCTTCATGGCTGGGATGCCAGGGGTTACCCCCTAATTGGGCATGCATCACCACAACAGAGAAAGAGGAGGAGGAGAAGGGATGGCTGCTCCGTGGCCCCTGGTGTCTGTGGGGGGACAGGGGATACCAGGCTGCTGCAAGGGCGGTTTTGAAGAGCTGGTCCCTGCTTGTGAGCTCTTTTCTGGGCCCAGCACCCAACTCAGAGGTTGATGCCTCGCTTGGGGCAATGGCCCACATCCCAGCTGGTGGCATGCCAGGATGACAAGAGCAGCAACGTGGATGGAAGACCAGACAAATACCCTGAGATGTCAAACCTCTTGCAGTTAAGTCCCTACAGTCACAGGAGAGAGGAAATCCCTTGGCAAGCATGCGTTGAGAGGCTCTAAACGCAATGAGATCACTGCCAGGGTCTGTCCTTGGATCCCTGTCCACCCCCGATGCCCAAATCAGTGCTCCCAGTAGTGGCTTTACTGGGCAGAGAAGAGGAACAGCAACTAGCAACTTCTGCAGGCAAAGCAGGACTGTACATGCTTGGCTCTGGGATGCCGTGTTGCCAGCTGGATTCGACCGATGCTGCCTGCAGGGTGGGCACTGCCTACCCCAGAGCAAGGGAAGGGCCAGCTAACTCTGTTCTGAGGTGCCAAAGCAGAGAAAAGATGGGTCCCAGGCATGCATGTGGAAAAACAGGTGTTGAGAAGTGGGTGGCTGAAAGTCTCCATGTGGGATTTGCAATAGGGACCAGGAATCATCCGCGTGAAATCCTGCAGGATATGGCCTAACCTTGTGGAAAATTAGGAGAAAAGCGTTGGTTGTGTCCTCTCTTGCTCAGGCTTTTTTTTTCCTCCCCCTTCTTTCCATTTTCTTCTGACATTTGCAGCTTTTTCCCTGATAAAAGATTCCCTGCAAGGACATATTTTTTTTGCCGTGGTGAGAAATAAAATCCTCTTAGCGCTTAAACTGCCCAGCCAAGTCTGTCAGCAGAAAAGTGCTCTGCAGCAAGTGGGTTGAGCAGGCGCTGCATGACAGATTTACGCTGGGATAGACTGAAAAGGAGGAATTTTAGCAGCAGCAACAGCTATTCTGTGCCTTGTGGCAGCTGTGCCCTTCACTGGATGCCCTGGCAGGAGTCAGGCAGAGCTGCCTGTGCAGGGAAGGTGCGCACGATGCGGGTGTAACTGTCTTATCCATCGGCATCTTGACTACTGTCTGGCCAAGCATCCCTGGAGCTTGGACAAGTTTTGCCCAGGTTTGTGGCTGGATTTTTGGCTCAGTTTCCCCTGTTGCATCCCAGGCATGCTGTGCCTCTGACGGTGAAAGGGAAGCAGCCACTTGGAGTTGCATCAACTTGAAGACGATGTCCAGGGAATGAAAGATTGATGGCCGGAGGCTCGGGTTTCCCACTGGGAGGGTGAGGTGGCTTGCTGTACTGAGGGAGGCATGTTTCGGGGAGCATGTATTATTGATCTGGGAGCTGAGCGCTGTCATCGGGATGTGGTGGGGACTGGGAAGGGTCGAGTAAGCAAAAACCTGTTGCTCTCCCAACAGGCGAGTGAGAGGATGGAGGAGAGAAAGGTGCAGGGGTGGTGGCACATCTGTCACCTCCATCCCCATCCCGAGGTCCCTGGGAGTTTCGCAGGCAGCTCCCCTGGCACCCTGGCATGCCCAGGGAGAGACCGGCCCGTTGCCCTGGCTACAGCTTCATCACTTCATGATGCCTCTGTCTCCCTCCAGCCTCCTTACGGCCTGGCTCTGCTCAGATAAGCTAATTGGGGCTGAAAACATCAATAAAAGGCTTGGCTTTGGGAACAGCTTTTGTGGTGGGGTGGTACCTGCAAGCACTGTCTCACTGCTCCATCTCGCAGTGGTTTTGGGGGAGTGTGATGCTTTGAGCCCAGCACTGAAATCTCCCGGGGACCAACACAAACGGCCGCATCCCGGGGCAGGGCAGCTGCCCGCTCTGGCTGCCAACAGCAGCCATTGAGTAGGCCAAGGGTCTGGCCGCCCCGCTGGTCCCCGAGGCGTGGGGTCTTCAGGCTTTGGTCCGTGCCTGCTTGGTGCTGCCGAGAGGGGAGGCATTGCCGTGCCTTCCCACCATGAGCTCCTCTTCTCTGGCAGCTTGCCTGCATGGTTGGGGCCACCTGAAGGCTACTGCTGGCCATGCTGTAATCTCCCTGCCATGCCACAAACGGCCCAGCCTGGCTGCCCTGGCACCGATGGCTGGCTCTGCTCAGCCCCCCCGTCCCAAATGGGAGGCAGGTGCCATTGGGCAGGGAGGTTTTGTGGTGTGAGGGGACCTGGAGCCCGCTGTTAGAAGGCTGCTAAAGGTAGGCAGCTCATGAACAGAGGACAACTCATCTGCAGCAGGTGGGAGAGGGGAGGTGCTGCACGACTCAGTGGCTGGAGGCGATTTTTGAGCTGTTGTGGGAGGGTGGCTGAGGAGCATGAGTGCTTGTGCCCACCACCTCTGCCAGGAGGGTTGATGGCAGGGCTGCCTTGTAGAAAGGCCAGAAGGTTCCTCAAGATGCCACTGAGCTCACCCTGTCGTAAAGCAGGAGCATCCTGGGGGTGTTTCTGGAGGTTTTCTGGAGCAGGGATGGAGGCATGGTGTTGTTCCCAGGGTTTGATCGCTCTCATTGCAAGATTTCCCAAATGCTGAGGTGGGACACAATGTTTCTGACTAGAAAACCAGTACAAGCTGTTCATAGTTTTTCTTCTCTCCTCTGGGCTGACCAGCCTCAGTTCCTTTGGTTGCTCTGGCATAGGTGCCATCTGTCCAGTGCCTTGCTCCTTGCACGATGCTGAGCCTAGACACGCTGTTTGTGCTGTGCCTGCAGCCTTGTCAGCACCCAAATAATGTGATCATGCTCTTGTTTGTGCCTTCGCAAATGACTTTGTCTGCAACAATATGAAGCGATTAACCTGAACTTGGCTTGTGACCCACCTCTCTCCTCTGGAGTTGCTGGACCCTGCCCTGCATCAGTGTAGCTGCTCCTTCTCCTAGTTATGGTATTTTGCTTCCTATTGAGTTTCATCCTATTTCTTTTTTTTCCAGCCCGTTTCTCCAGTCTCCTGAGAGAACGGTGAATTCTTCTCCAGCGCGCGCTTGCACCTCCTCTAGCTTCCCACCTTACAGCTGCAGAAAGCGCTATTGCAATTGCCAGAAGTGTTCATGGAAATGTGGACTAAACCTGGACCCACCACAGGTCCCCAGGAAACCTTGCTCGATCCAACCTCTGATACCTCCCAGAGTGAGTTGTCCATGCAGTTTTGCGCCAGTGCTGTAGAGGTTCACCACCATCATGTTTCCCAAGCTGGCTTCCAACACTTGGAGACGCTTAGAAAGCTGAGATGAGACTCTTGAAGCCCACAGGTCTGTGGCTCTGCTGGAGGAAGCTAGGTTGACCTCATGCAACTTGGTCTTGGTAGATCCCCTCTGGCTGTAGTGCACCTTGGGTTTGTTTGTGGATTATTTGTTCCAGGATTCTCCAGGAACCCATTGCTAGAGGGAGAGTTGGACGTGGGGGTCCCCCTCCAGTGCTCTGCCCTATCTCTCCTCCCTTCCCCATCCGGACACGAGGATGGTCATGGCTGACCCTGTGCATTGGCCGTGTTGATGTGTGCCCAGCATCTTCTTTCCCACCTCGCCTCATTGTCAAATGCAGAAGGAGATGAACAGGAAAAAGAAGATGATTTTTGTCGTTTCCCTACATGTGGGTTTTTCAGCTCTTGAGTTGGGTCCTGGAGACTTCCTGGCATGGAGATGCCTTGGGGTGGAGGTACTGCTCACCTCTATCTCCAGGGTAAGGTCTCCTCCTTGCCTTTCTTCCAGAGCCGGCTGTGGACTTCTATATTAATATTCCAGGCACGCAAACCATCTCGTCAAGTCTGCTGTGCCAATTAAATCGTAATCATGCTGTAATGAAGCAGTTGCTGAGCTCATGCTGAAAACCCTCACTAGCTTATTCCTCTCCTTCCTCACTGGCTCTTGGCACTGCTTCCTGAGAGACAGAAGGGGACATCAAAGACACCCCAGTGATTTTTTTTTCATTTAAATGAAAATTGCTTTTGTTGTTGTTTTTTATTATTTCAGCAGAATTAAAGCTCGGAAGCCTGCTTTGCATTTTTTGAAAGATCTGCTGCTGTCTCCCCTGGAAAGCATCTCCCTTCTTGGCAGACTTTGCGGTATTTCCCATCATGCGCTTGGCTCCTCCGGCAGCATCTGCACTTCTCCCCATCCCCTTAAGCCCCTCTGTACCTACACAGGTCCCGGTGCTTGGCCGTCACTTGTCGATCACTCAACTGTCCCAGCTGTCGAGCCAATACCTTTGGGCACTTTTAGCATTTCCAGGGGGGCTGGGGGGCTGCATTCGCCCAGACTCCTGATTTTCCAGACCCCTGCGTGTCCTTGGGCTCTGGGAAGGATGGGGTCAGGCCAGAGGGATTTGCAAGCCTGTTAGCACTGCAGAACTTTCCTTTCTCCCCTGAAATTGATGCTGTAGAAACATCCAAGACCACTGTTATTCTCTCATATTTTGGCAGTGCAATAGGAACCAGAGAAGCTTAAGCTTAATGCTTATTAGGAGCTTTTGCCTCCTGCATGAGGTTTCCTGGGTGTATAAATGTGTCTCTTTTTTTTTTTTTTTTCTTTTTTTTTTTCTCCTCCTCTTCCGTCTTGTGTGTTTGCAGTAACCACAGATGCTGCTGGAAGGAAAGAGCTGCTCTCAACAGAGAAAGGGGCTAAAAATATCAGAGCAGCCTTGAATGGGAATGGCGGGAGCAGGCTGAGCTCCCAGCCAGTGCTGAGAGAGGGTGAGCGTCTGCGCTGATGTCTGGGAGAGCCACATGCCTTGATGCTGATGGAGGGAGAAGGATGGTTTGCTCGTGGTGGGATTACCCCAGAAACCCTTATGTGTGTCCTCCCTAAAATGCCCCTAGGGACTGATGTGCCTTTGCTGGGGTGCCTGCGTGCCGGTACCTGTGGGCGCTGCTGGGGCGGCATCTCTGGGTTTCTACGGGAGCGCCGATGTTTGCAGGATACCAGCCTGGGAGCTCTTCCTCATCTGTGCCTCTTCTCCCTGGGAGGAGGAACCAGGTGGACCTGTGATCAGGGCAGGCTTTGAGCTGGTGGGGCAGATGTATCTCTGATGCATTGCTTGGGGGGGACAAGCAGGAGTTCCCTGGGGGGCTCTCCGGGACATCCCTGGCCATGTCTCTGACTGCATCATCAGTGTTTGTGCGTGGGGACTCATCCATGCCTGCTCCTTCCTCGGGGCTCGGGGAGCTGTGGGCAGCACCCCAGCCCATGGTCTGCCTCCAGGGGACAAAGGGCACCAGCGTGTGACAGAGTCATTGGCTCCACGTGTCCCTTGGGTGGGTGATGGCGAACGTCCTCCCACAGCCATGCTGGGGGGCTGCGCCAAAGGGTGGTACCCACTGCCGGTGGGACAGAAGCAGAAGGGATACGGCCCCTGCCAGCAGAGGATGGCTTCTCTGGGTGCTGCACCTTTCTGGCTGATGTAGCGATGGCTTTCTTTGCAAAGTGCCTTGGCTGTGGATGCTCTCTGGGTCTGGGCACCAAAGCAGGGCTCCCTCCTGCTGCAGGCTGCTCCAGCATGATGATGGGTAACAGGGAGGTGGCACGGCAAAGCGCCAGGAGCAGGGGGCTGCTGACGGCAACTCTGAGCACAGATTCTGGCGTGGACCAAGAGGAGCATCTGCCTGGGTGTCTAATCTTTGCAATGCCAGTTTCTTTAGTATTTCTAACCAGCGCAGAGCTGCCTGTGGCTTTGAACTTGCAGGACTCCCTTGGCTGCAGGGCCGCATGTGGGAAGGGGCTCAGACACGTAAGCGAAGGGGCTTTCAGGGGGAGCTGGGCTGGGAGATGCTTCTTGTCAGGAGGCTCGGCCTCTGCAAGCTGCATTTCTTGGGCATTGCCTTCACACGTAGCATGTCCTGGGTGGGATGGGGAGCTCTGCACCCGCAATGCTTTCGGGGTGGGCAGAGTGAGCCTCCGACACTGGCTGCGAGCCGCCCCTTCATCGTCCACTGCCTGCTGTTGCCTCCTGGTAGGATGCTGAAGACCAGTTGCTGGTGCCTGGTGCTCAGGGAGAGGGGATGAGGAGGAAGGTAGCTCCTCAAAACACTTCCCAAAAGTCTTTGGCAACCAAAGCCCTGCCTGCTCCAGAGCAAAACCCCATGGCCATTGCCTTTCCCTTCTCCACGGTCTTGGCTTCAAACCAGTGCCTCCAGTTTGGAGCTGTGTTGGTCCCCGGCTGCCTCCGGAGCAGCATCCCCGACATGTGTCACGAGTCCAGAACGTCACAGCCTGTCGGGACATCTTCCAGCCACCCCCGGTACACAAAGCCTGCCTCTCTGTAAAGCGAATAAACTTGTCACTTGAGCTCTCCCTGCCTGCACCGGCCAAGCCATCGTCTAAATTTGGGTGATTATGTTCACCCAGGCCAAGTATCAAGTTCTCTGGATCACATGTGCTCCCAGCTGCTATTTAACTCTGACGCCTCGGGGAGACGCAGCACTTCACTCCCAGCTGTTTGGTTTTTGTATTATTACTTTTATCACTTTTTTTGGCATCAGAGTTTTTATTTTTCTTTCAATTTTTAAGTTTCTGTCCTGCCGAGTTGCTCTCTTCCCCGGCTGGTCACCGAGCAGCCCAACATCTGCTTTGACTACTAAATCTGATTGCAATGTTTCTGGTTCTTTCAGCCACCATGGAATTAAGGGACTTTTTTGCCAAAGCCCGAAACGGTTCGGTTCGGCTCATCAAGGTCATCATCGAGGACGGTAAGTCATGTTTTTAAGTGCTTTGATTTACACCATGATTTCTGTTTTGCCTCTTCTCCTTTCTTCTTTGTGGATGCGGTGCCAGCTCATGTTTTTGGAAACCCCAAGGAAAATCCTGCTGGAGCTCCCTGGCACACAGCAGCCCGGAGCTGAAATCCAAGCCCAAAATTTGGGTGTGCTGGTGAGCAGCTATCGGCACCCCGGAGCAGCTCCCTGAGGGGAGCAGCGACTTTACTGGTGGACTGATGCTGATGTCCAGGATTGGTGCTGGGCTCCGGGGAGCTTTTGCTGCTGCTGTGTCAAATTTTATTACGGGAGCCCTGTGAGAAGCTGCTGCGGGTGCCGTGGTCGGGGGCATTGCACAGCACCTTCCTCCTTGGACGTGGCATCCCACAGCAGGCCACAAGATGCTTTGGGCAGGGGTGGGCAGGGGGATACTCCCTGGTGAGGGGCTCAGCACAGGGCCGCAGTTTCATCCTGTGAGGGGTGCCTCACTTGGAAACCCGTCCCATCCCAGCCCCTGCTCCTGTGCAGGGGGCTGCCCCTGGCCCGGTTTGCAGGCTGACACCAACCTGCCCGTGTTTGCCGCATGGAAAGGTGCCTTTGGGTGGCCTCTACATACATTGAACAAGCAAGCCGAGCAAAGCACTGATTTAGCATCCCAGCGGGGAGCCTCCATGGTGTAGGTTTTCCATAGACTCGGCCTCGTACAATTGCATATGAATGACTTGCTTCTCACCACAGCAGGGACATTAATGCCCTGTCAAGCTGCTGTCACCACTTCCCTTGGGTGGGCCACCAGGACCAGGTGGACATGGTTGTAAGGAGCCTGTGCTGGCTTTCCGAGGGGCTGTGCAGCCCCATTTGGAAGAGCAGCACAATTTGAAATGTGCAGGACACATCAGCAGGACAAGCGCAAGGTTTAGTGGTGTTGGCTTTGTCCTCGGTGAGGTCCCTGTGTGCTGGGATGCGACGTCTGCGTTGTTTCTTTGGAGCATCTTTGACAACGATATTGCTCTCTTGGCTCCTTTTGCTTTTAGTAGGTTTGTGTTAGGTTAAGTCAAGTTAAGCGTGGACTTAGGGTGCTAGGGCTTTGGGTTGTGGCTGCTGACACCAGCAAGGGAGGCTTTTTACCATCAGTGGAAGCCATGTCCCACCATCTCCACTCAGGCTGAATGGGATATGTTTAGCTGTCCGACGTGTTGGTGGCAGCAGCTGCTTCACAGACCAACCTTGCTTGGCAGTGCTTTGTGCTTCGCAGTTCGGCACCCCCACCCTGCCGGCTCCTTTCTCCTGGCCTGGACCAGCTATGGGCAGCTCTGGAGGAGCTTGGGTGTCTGCAGAAGCCTCTGAGATGTGGCAGAGCCCGAGGCTCCTGTGGGGAGGCAGGTAGAAGGAGGAGAGCCATCAGCATCTCTGTGCTGAAGAGCTTGGTCTCCTGGGGACAAGGTGGCGGTGGTCCCACCATCCGGCTCAGGGACCTCCTGGCTGTCCTCCTATGTGACTGGGGACAAGGTGCTCAGTCCTTCTGGGCCACCACTATTTTCTGTAACATAGAGGGCATCAGCCTGCTGCTACCCACCAGACAAGAACCTTCGGCAGTATGAGCAGCCAGGCAGATGTCACAGCTGGACAGACGGACTCAAGCATGCTGACCCTGGAAGGGATGTGTCCCGAGCCAGCTGGGCAGAACATGCCAGCTGCCCTGCCTGCACAGAGAATGTGGAAGAGGAGCCTCCAGCCCTGCTTGATGGCTTGCAGAGGACCTTCTGCCCTATGGGGCATGTTGGAGCAGGCAATGGCAGGTGGAAGGAGAGGAAGATAGTGCAAGGAGCCTTACGGCAGATGCTCTGTGTCCGGGTGTCCCCAGAACAGCAGCTCTAGCCGAACAACCCTTTGGGAGCTCTTTGAGCTGATGTTGCCTACGGGGGCCTGCCGGGAGAAGCTGAGGTTGGATGGAGGAGTTGTCGAGGGGAGCATGTTGCACACCAAGGTTGGTCACCTCGAGGGCATGAGAGCGGCTTGTGGTCCAACATGGTTTTAGATGATGCTCTACTCCTTGCTGTTGGCAGGTTTCTGGACAAGGTTGGTTTTGGACATGTTGGGTGCACGTAGGTGATGTTGTACATTGAGCTTTGCAGGCTCACAGCTCCTGCGCTGTGTTCCTGCGGCACCCGCCAGGGCTGCAGGCAGGGCTGCCTTGTACGGGCATTTCGGAGCAGGGCAGCCTGCCTGCAGCTGAGCACTGGGGGCACCTCCAGGGCACAAACACTCTCAGCTGCGCTTTTTCCCGCAGCAGTGCCCTGCAGAGATGGAGCCTGAAATAGCCAGCGCTGACGGTGATGCTTTGCTGAAGGGCGGCTGCTCTGGGTTCCCTTTCCCGCTTCTTCCCAGGGAGGAAAATTTGGCCCTGCATGGGTTGGGCTGAGCTGCGAAGGGCCTGATGGGAGGTGGGAGAATGAGTGGCTCCTCCAGCTGGAGGCTGCCGGCTCATGGTGGCACGGCCGGGGCCTGGCTTGGGCGCAGCCCAGGAATAGCCTGGAGTGACTCGGCACCGATTGCCTCATGCGCAAGGTATCGGGATGTTTGGCAGATGGAGGCACCCGCGATCTGCCACTGGGCTTGGCTGGGTGAGATTCTTTGCTGAGATCTTCTGGGGATCTCAGGTCTTTGTGATGCACAAATCCATTTGCAGGGCTTCATGTTTATTTGAGGGGTATATTGAGGCTTTTATGCTCCTCTTTCTCAAAACAGGTAGCTTTGCTGAAGGTAAAGTATTTTCAGCATCTTTTTCTCTGCTGTCCTTGTTACTGTACCGGTAGCCTGTCCCCCTTGTGTACAAATAATTGCGGGTTCAGCGTGTGGTGGCGGGGGTGGCATTGGGCAGGGAAGGGCTATGCAGCCATCGGTGGGGGAATGCCCTGCTCAGCTGGAAGGGGAGGGTGAGAGTAATTCATGCCAAAGCCTTTGTTCCTCAACTGTTTTCCTGAAAAGCTTTCCTGCCACAGGATTTGGAGCTGCTGAGCTGGGTGGGTTGGGAGAGAGGGGGCTGTGCCCCAGCCAAGGGGCTCCGCAGCTCCCAAGGGGCAGCGGGGCTGTGGGCAGAGATTCGGGCAGGGCACGTGCCAGGCTGAGCATCCCAGCAAGTGCCGACTGTCCAAGGCCCCAGCCCATTTTGATTTGGCACCTCTGGATTTTCCAACATCATCTTCTGAGTCCCCACATCTCCCCCTAGATCTTTCTGCATCTAAAAATGGAATAAAAATACAGGCCGTTTTCCAGGTACCTATGCTGATCGTTTCCTGTGATTTTGCTTTTCCATCCAGCCATCCCAAAGCTTGGTTTGACCCTCATCAGGGGGGTTCATGCTCATAGGATGCCTGTACCAGCATTTAAATCCCAGCTGAGCACTGCCCAGCTCACGGGGCTCCCAGCCCCACCGCCGCTTGCGTAGCAGATGAAGAAAATACCCTCCAGATACTTGAGACACTACCACGTGCATGAAATATGTAGGTCGCTTCCAGAGGCTGGGGCTTTCCTGGCAGCATGGTGTCCCCCCCAGGCTGCGCTCTCTGGGACAGCTCTGGTCCCTGCAGACATGGGCTTCAGGTATCAGCTCTGATTTTGACCCCTCTGAGGTTACGGGGAATCCAATGAATCGTAAAATAATTTGGTTGGAAAAGACCTTTAAGATCATCGAGTCCATGAGAGCAGCTTCTGCTCATCATCCTGGCTTTTGCTATGGGACCTTTATTTTTCTCAGCACCCCAGATCTACGTGGTTCCTCATGTCCCAGGTGAGGTATTCCAGTGCCCCTAGAGCTTGTTCAGGTGGCATGGAGGAGGTCTTGCATTCTCCCATGAGCAAGGAGGGATGGTTGGGGAATACGTGGAGCAGAGCGGAAGGAGGCTACAGGTGGTCACCAGAGAGTAGACCTCAGCGGTGAGGAGCATGGGAGGGGAGGAGGTGGTTGACAGGAGGCAGTGGGATGCTGGCAGAAAACCAGCCCCTCCACAGCAGCCACAGCCCTGTTGGCATCTCCTGTTTTTCCTGGGGGTGTACTCTCCCGCATGTGGTTCGAGACTGCCATTTGGTTTTTCTGCAGGATGGCATCGTTCTTGGTGCTGGAGCTGCAGCGAGCCCTTAGGTGAGCCACCATGTCAGCCTTGCCTTCATCTACCACCACCTTTTCTGTCTTCTCCTTGCAGAACAGCTTGTGCTGGGAGCCCACAAAGAGCTGTCCCGGCGCTGGGATGCTGACTACGATGCCTTCGTGCTGCCCTTGCTGAATGAGCAGCAGCCCTGCTACGTGCTGTACCGCCTGGACAGCCAGAACGCCCAGGGCTACGAGTGGCTCTTCATCTCCTGGTCCCCTGACAGCTCCCCGGTGAGCACCATGCCAGACCATGACACTCCAGCATGGGGACACGGATGTGCTCTGGGAGGGGGAGGGTGGAGGAGATGCTGGCCAGGTTGACTTTGTGCTGGGGCTGAGGAGGAGCGCTCACACCCTCCATCACTGTGCCCAGGTTAAGAAGCGGAGACCGCTTTGGGGACGGGAATTTTTCAAGATACAGTAAGATACACTGGCACTGTGTCTCTGCCCTCTTTGCAGTGCTGCCTGAGGAGGTGGAGGGACTGGGATGTAGAGGGGGGAGCAGTAGGGACCACAGGGCAGGGATGGAGATGTCCTGTTACAGCTCTGGCCAAAAACATTGCTGGGAAGAGCTGGGGCTGGCACCGACTCGTCTGACCGCCTGTCCAGCTTGGCCCTGCTCCGCTCGAGGGCTGACACAGAGAGGCTGCTGGCCCATCTAAGGGCTCAGCTCCAAAATCAGCCTTCAAAAGGGCCAGGGAGGCTGGTTCCCTCAGAAATGTGTGTGGCCGGGCCGGCATCGACACCTGCTGGGCTGGCTTGTGGGGTCGGTGACAGCATCGGAGAGTGGGCGCAACAGGGCTGGCTGGCTGGAGTGGCAGTCTGGGGGATTTCAGCACCATGACTTGGAAAATGCCGTCTTGTCGAGCACGTTTCCGTAATGGGCATTCAGTGGGACCGAGATTTACTGATGTGGTAACACGAGCACTTGTCGTATGTATATGACATATATGTGTGTGTGTGATATATCTCACAAATACATATTATTATATATACACACATATGTATCCACATACATATATACATTTATAATAAAATGATATAGATAATTTTATGTGTGGGTATGTGTGTATACACGTATGTGCGTACATGTACATATACGTGTGTGTGTACACATATATACCTATATATATTTGTATATTTTTTATACCTATATATGTTATATATTTTATATAATCTATATGCTATATAGATGTACTGCCTTCTAATACGTGCACTTGTCATATATATGTATATATAACAAATATATGTTATTATTATGTATTACTTTATATATTATAACATGCAATATAAAAAAACCCCTTTTTGATATAATTTACAAATATATGTTATTATATATACACACACTTATACATTTATAATAAAATTAATATATATAATTTTATACATGTATGTATGTGTGTACACATGCACGTGTGTACATGTGCATACACATGTGTATATATGATAATATATAATATATATATTTAATATATATCTTTCAGTAAAGTGTTGTCTTACTGCAAAAGAACAGCACGCAAAGGAGCACTTGCCAAAGCTCTTCCCTGTGTTTTGCAGAAGAACGATGCAAAAAAAGTGCCAAAAGGCAAAAGTCACTTTTAGGTGACTCGGGCGGTATTTGTGCCTCCTCTTACGCAGGTGTGGGCGAGAAGTGGCGCCCTGGAGCTCAGGGACAGGAAAGCAAAGTGCAGAATAGACCAGGTGATTGCAGGCAGCGATTGGTGAGGCTGTGCCGCGCGCTGGCAGTCCTGGAAACAGCACTGATGGCTTTTCCTGGCTGCTCCCTACCTGGAGATGCTACGGTTGGAAGTCAGTCTGGATAGAAACTGGGTGGTTGCTCCCAGGGAGGGCTGAGGTTTGTGGAGCCAGTGGTGGGACGGTGGCCACGAGCATCGGGCGCCTCTTGTGTGGGGGTGCCACTCTCCAGTCCCACCATGCGGGGGTCCCCTCTCTGACCGTCCTTGCCGCCTCCTTTCTCCCGCAGGTCCGGCTGAAGATGCTGTATGCTGCCACCAGAGCGACGGTGAAGAAGGAGTTTGGCGGTGGGCATATAAAGGATGAGATGTTTGGAACGGTGAAGGTACAGTGGTGGTTCCTGGGCAGCCTTTTGGGTTCAACCCTGAGCTTTGGGAACCTACCCTGGGCTTGGTGCTGAAGCCAGGTGGGACGTGGGATGCTGGCATTTGGTGTGGGGTCAGCATGGAGATTTGTTCCCGCCCTGCTTTAGTCTCCTGGGTGGCTGCTGCCACTTTCTCCTGCTTGCACAGCTGCGGCCAGTCTGTGATGGAGACTGTGGAAGAGGGGGGAGGAAGGCTCTGAGGAGAATCAGAGCTTTACTCTGAGCAGAAGTGCCAGGTGGTGGCAGTGTCACCCCAGCAGCGAGAGCTGCTGCCGTGCCAGGGTCATCCGGCTGCACTTCCCTGGCAGCTCTTGGCTGGAGGTTTCTTCTCTTCCATGGGCTTTTTGCAGGCGGAGCTGCATACACAGCAAGAGCCTCCTGGGTATCAGCACCCTCTCTGGGGCTTCTGCTGCCCATGGGAGCCTGGGAGCATCCCTGCTCCAGTGCCCCTCTCTACTGCTCCCCAGCTGTGGTCTCTGTTTTTCCCTCTCACTTTTGTGCTCCTGGACTCTGTTAATGAGCCAGAGGAGCCACGCTGCCACAGCCACGGGTGTCTGGGGAGGGACAGGGTGGTCTGAACGGGCACAGGCAGTCCCAAACACTGTTTAAAATTGAACATGGGATTTGCATGGAGGCACCTAAGAGCACTGCTTGGGTTGGTGCTCCTGGTGGGGAGAGAGCCCGAGACCTGCTGGGTTGCTCAGACGCAGCCTCAAGTCTGGGGGTGCATCCAGCCCTGCAGTGATAACCACCCCCTGACGCTTTCCCTGTCCCTCTATCTGCAGGAGGACGTGTCCCTGAGCGGTTACCAAAAGCACGTGTCCTCCTGCTCCGCCCCGGCCCCGCTGACCGCAGCTGAGCAGGAGCTCCAGCAGATCCGCATCAATGAGGTGGGTGTCCACTGGCCCAGGGAGAAGGGGCCCGAGGCCCTCGGGGTGCACAGGGATGCTGGATGCAGGGACGTGTTTGCTGCTAGAGGTGTGGAAGCCAGCATCCAGCTAGAAGGGATGGCTCATTTTTACTGCACTCCCTCACACCTCTGCAGTTTAACCCATTCCTGCCCTTGCCAAGGTGGACTGAGCATCCTCACGGTCAAATTGGTGGCGTGAAAAGGAATTTGCAGACTATTTTTTTTCCTTTGCTAGGACATGAGCTCAGGGCTCTGTTTTGTTTGGCAGTCAGAAGACAGTTTGAGGCTGAAAGCAGGCAGCAGTCTCCCACTTCTCAGTACCGGGGCAAAAGCCAGACCTGAGTTTGAATTTGCGGGGGAGACAGGAAGAATTCAGGCTTTTCTTTGGGCTGCAGCAGCTTCCTTTCCCATACTCTATGGCTATAAGTATGAGGGATGCTGTCTCAAAAAAGAGGTCTTAGCCTAAAACTGGGGGCTTCTGTGCTGGAAAGATGTGGAAGTGGCACAGGGTAGGGTTGGAGGCAGACAAGGGTGTAACACCATCGTCTTCCCACTGGCATCTCGTGGCAGTCGTGCCAACCTCCATGGTGCTGTGAAACACCGAGGCAGGGAAGGGGATCGGCTCGCTGGTGGGAAGGCCTCCTGGAAGCAGTATTTTTTGGGGCTGGGACGATGCCATGGAAAGTCTTCCTCTGTAGAGTATCTCTTCCTCTTTGTCCTGTGCTGGGGCTGTGGGGCTCACGGATGGATCAGGATGTGCCTGGGAGACGTGAAGCCAATCAGCCTGATGGTGCTAATTAATGGCAAAGATGAGGCAGGAGGTTTCCACCTGCCAGAGCAGGTCTGGGGGCGGCAGAGTTGAGGGGCATTTGGGAGATGCCACCAAGGGGTGGTCTCCACTGTGTGGGTCTCCGCGTGATTGTCCCAGCTCCCAGCCTGGAGGAGCTGAGCAGCATTTGGGCAGCAGGATCCAAGGGGATGCCCATGCTTGGGGAAAAGAGAAGTGGATACTCATGGTGGCTCCGCAACTTGTTTGGCACCTTGGGTGTCCGTGCCATTGGCTTGGCTGGCCAGTGCTGCAAGATTAAGTAGTTTTGGGATTTTTTTTTCGGGCTGTGTCTTGCAGTGTACAGTGCCCAGATAAGTGGTGCTCACAGTGCTTGTTTTCCAGTTGATCTGCCGTGCTCTGCTTCCCACCCTTGCCTTTGTGAGATGTGGCACCTGGGTGAAGGTGCTGCTGCGGTTTGGTTTGGTAGCAGTTTATTTTAAAGGCATGCTGTCCCCTGTGTCAGCCTGGGTCATGGGGAGCAGTCACCGGCATTTAGGAAGAGAAGAAGATTGATCTTTTTTTGCCTGTGGATTTAAAGGTGGGAAGCAGCCGAGCACTGGCTGTACTGAAGGGTCTCTGTGTTGGTGTGGGGGCTGTACCCGCTCAGACCCAGGCACATAGCAGGAGGTGGTGGGAGCTACAGCTCGGGTGCTTGGCGCCATGCTCACCTCCTTGGGAAGGGGAAAACTCACCACTCTACAGTAAATGCAACTTTGAGTGAGTTTCTGGAGCCATGTGAAGCAGAGGGCTTTCACTGAGAGGAGCTATGTGGGAGCAGCTCTCAACCTGCAGCAGCACCCTGCTCAGTACAGCGATGCCTCCAGCCTTGCACGTTGCCTGCAGGCTTACAGGATCCTTGCACGCGCGTGCACGTTGTGCACAGGCTGCAAGGTCCTTGCATGCGCATGCACATTGCAGTTTCATGTGGGGGAGCAGATCCAGGGCATGGGAGCAAGCAGTCAGGGCTGGCAGCGACCTGGGCAAGCCCTGACCTCAGCACCTCTGCATATCTCCCTGCACCCCTGCTAGTGGTTCAGGACCCTGTGCGTCCCCCTGGGTTCAACCAATCCGTCAGGATTTTGGAAGTGACACAAGGGACTTTAAAAGCCACCAGCTCACAAGTGCTTTGTGTGCCCCTTGCTCGGAGCTGCTGCTGGTGCAGCTCTCCTCCAGAACTGTTGATGCACGACCCTCTGAGATGCTGACCAGGTTTGCAGTCTTCACCCCGAAGGTGGCTGCTTTTCTGGGCCAGCAGAAGCTGCCTGGGATCCTCCTCAATCACTGAGTGGGGAGAAGGGATGGGAGGGGAAGGGCAGCAACAAAGCAGGAGAGGGGAGGGCGATGGCTGCATGTCAGTGGCTTCAGGGCCGGCGCAGCAGCCTTTTACACCGAGACAGGAAGGACTCAGGCTTGCGTGTCCCCCCAGCAGGCTGTCCATCCTTTGGCAAAGCAGGTTTTAGGCTGCATGAGCCACGCTTTCCCTGTGGTTTGAGGATTACATGGACAGAGGTGATATCGTGAGCTATTCCCCCTCTTGATAGTTGGGTGAGAGCTTGCAAAAATTTGCCATTTGCTTTATGTATATGTGTGTATATACATTCTAAATAGCTGGAAAACGCTTCGCCAGCTTTACTGAGCTGGAAGTTGTCAGCAGACCGTGGGCTAAGAAACGGCTTTGAACTGGGAACTGAGCTACCTTAATGCCCACGAGCGGGAGGTCTTTCTAGAAGCATCTCAGGCTCGGGAGCATGGAGGGGAGCCAGGCATATCGCATCATGGGGTCACGGGGGAGAGGAATGCAGCTTCGGAGCTGGGGGGTGAGGCAGAAGAATTAAGAGGAAGTAAAGGGCCTCTGTGCCATTGCAGTGTGTAAGGGGATGTCGTTCGTAGCTCGTCTCGGTGGGTGGGCAGAGCAGAGGCTTTGCCAGACCCCGCCCTGCCGAAGGTTTCACCATAAGATAGAGAAATGCTCGTTAGCCAAGGTCAGCACTGTGCCAGCAATGAGGAAAGAGGGAGGGAAATACTAACCTAAAGACAAGGAGTTAAAATACCCCCCAGCCAAGCCTGCTGCCAGTGAGGACATGTGGCGCATGCACGGCTCCCAGGCTGTGTCCTGGGGAGTGCTTCAGTGAGCCAGTTCTTAATGTTTTTGAAAAGGGGAAGGAGTAGAAAACACAGAGGTGTATGGGGGAGTTGACATTGCTAAGACAACTTTCCACCTCTCGGGATTTTTGGACTTCGGGGTGCTTTGTGTCGCAGCTTTAGCTCTCTGGTCCTGCTGCCTTCTTGCTGGGGAGAAAGAGGAGGATCTGGAGGTGCTGGCAGTGGTAATGTCCTTGTGCCACACCTCTCCACAGGGTAGGACCAGGTGAGCTTGTCTGCATCCTCTGAACCCCTGCACGCTTGTCCTAGGGGCCTTGCTGGTGCCACAGCACCTGGGGGACAGCCGGCCAGCAGAGCTTGGAGGTCAGCCAGACCTCTTGCCCACCTGGCACTGGATGACCCTCGAACAATTATTTCCCTAGTGCTGCACATCTGTACCCTGTGTGTCCTCCAGGATGCTTGGCACGGATAGAGGCTTGTGCATTTTTTTCCCCCCACAGACCTTTAATATATGCTGTTGGGCAGAGGATAGCCCAAAATCTACTGCTGCGGCTGCTGGAAATCCTGCAGATCCTGGGCTGGGGCCACCCTGGCTGGGGAGCTGGCAGGAGATGGGGCAGGGACGGGCTCTGCGTGGGGACGTCAGCAGAGATGTCGCATGCGGGCTGCCAGGGCTCGGGGCCGGGGTTCTCCCTCCCGCTCCTCCCCAGCGCTGATGTCTCCCGTGTCATTTTTTTGCCATTCTCTCTGCTTGTGCTGCCAGGACTTGCCTTCCCTGGCCTCCCCTCCATCCTCCTGGCATGTCCGTGTGTCCCCCTTCCCTTCTCGTGTCACAGGAGACCCCCCTCTGTCCCTGTGCGGGGTGCCGTTGACGGTGTGTCTCCTTTCCCCACGCTCTCAGGATTCCCGTTCCCAGGACTCGAGCACCGAGATGGTAGGCTGCTCTGCCCGCTTGATGCCCTGTTTTCCTTCTCCTGGTGGTGTTTTTCTGCATGCTCTGCTCCAGGCACCCCAGGCCCCTCACCTCCCAGGGTGTGGGGACTGTGCGGGGCTGCTGTGACAAAGGGCAGCCTTTGTAACAAGATCCACTTTGGTGCTGCCAAGCTGTTTTTTGAGATGTGAGCTTAAAACTCCTGTGTTTCTCTTGCCATGCCTTGATTTTTCTTCCTTTTCTATATCGGGGGAGAAAAAAAAAAAAAAAAAGGCTGTATTGTCTTTATCCAAAATCCCCCAAACTGACCCCAAAGGAAAGGGACTCATGCTCGCTGCAGAGCACCTGGGTTAGTGTTGCCGGACTCTTTATCTGGGGGTCCGGGGAGGCGGCGGGTCTGGAGGTGGGGATGAGCTCCTCCACCATCGGGGTGACGCCGTCTCCCTGTATTCTGTGGCAGATGGTGGGGGGCTGTTGCTGCTGCCCATCGCTGGTAGAGTACCCCGGTCCGAAGGAGGTATGCTGCGCCTGCCGCGTCCTGCACCCCCTTCCCCTCTCTGAAGTGGGGTTCAGTCTCCTGGAGTAGGGGGTTTTGCTTGGGGTGTGGGCAGCAGCCTCTGCCTTGCAGGGGTTGTGGGGGAAAACAGCAGCCAGGATCTTTCTGAGCTGTGGATCTCCAGTTCCCCAGCTCCAGTGTTGGAGGGGCTGCCTGTCTGCTGCAGCTAAACCCACGGAGGAGGGGCTTGCCCTCCCCACCGATGGGGACCTGTGCAGTTGAATGCTGTGATTTCAGGGCTCTCCCCATCACCTGCAGGTCGTGGTGGGAGATGAGCAGAGATGGACATGTGCCAGCGTTGGTCACAGCACCCCTGCCAGAGTCTCGCTGGGAAACATTGGATTTGAGATGGTCTTTGCTGGGAGTGAAGTGTGGGGGGTGTGGGGGTGCAGGGCTGAGGCCAGGTGATCTTCCGGCATGGCAGTACAGTGACAAGCATCGCCGCCCTGAGCCTGGCTGACTTCTTGGTGGTTTAAAATGCTGCGGTCCCCATGAGCCAGGTGTCAGGTGGCTCCTTGGATGAGAAGCCTTTAGCCGCAGCACCGGCTGGTTTTCCTTTCTCTCCCTTCCCCACACTTTGTCGGTCTCTGCCCTGATGCTTGGGGTGGTCTCCATCCCCAGGTGAAGACGGAGATTAGCGTGGAGAGCAAGCACCAGACCCTGCAAGGCCTGGCCTTCCCCCTGCAGTTGGATGCTCAGCAAGCTATCCAGGCGCTCAAGCAGAAGAAAATCAACTACATCCAGCTGGTAGGTCCCTCACGTGGCTCCCCCGCACCCCGCTCCCCCTGCCACCTCTCACTCCTGTCCACTCCCCCATCCCCTCTGTCCATCAGAAGCTGGATCTGGAGAGGGAGACCATTGACCTGGTGCACACGAGCCCCACGGAGATCGCTGACCTGCCCAAGAGAATCCCCCAGGACTCTGCTCGCTACCATTTCTTCCTGTACAAGCACTCGCACGAGGGAGACTACCTGGAGTCTGTTGGTGAGTGCCCTGGCACTGGGGATGGCTGGTTAGAGCCCGTGCTGGTCCCCGTTCTCCCTGGACCATCCCCTGCATGGAGAGCAAGCGGGGGTAGGGATGGTGGGGCAGGGGACCTTGAGTTGGTTCTCACTTGCTGTCCTCCCGTGGTGAATGCTGGCAAACCCTTGGGCACTGAAAGAAGCTGCCACTTGCGGTGCAGGGCACTCCGGGTGCTGCCATAGAGGATTTGTGCGGGGGGTTGGTAGCTGTTGTGTTGCAGGTGTACTAGGAGAGATTTGGGGAGGGGTGATGGATGGAATGGCTCACCTTCTGTTGCTGAGTAGACTGTGACTCTCGGGGCTGGAAAAGCCATGACCAGGGTGGGATGTGGCTGCTTGGTGCTCCCTGGCCATGAGCCTGGGCAGTGCCACAAGTCCTGCTCTCTTGCAGTCTTCATCTACTCCATGCCTGGGTACAAATGCAGCATCAAGGAGCGCATGCTCTACTCCAGCTGCAAGAGCCGATTGCTGGACACTGTGGAGCAGGAGTTTTGCCTGGAGATAGCCAAGAAGGTAAGCGTGAGCCCACCTGGAAATGATGGAATAGAGACCCATGCTGGGCATCCACAAGGGATTGTGCCGCAGCCTTGGTCCAGCCCCACCAGTGGGCTCAGGGGGGAGTTGGGTGCCCCAAAGGTGGGTGTCCAGACCCCAGGGAGCTGCTAACCTCCGCTTGCTGCTCCTGGATGCAGATCGAGATCGACGATGGAGCCGAGCTGACGGCGGAGTTCCTCTATGAGGAGGTGCACCCCAAGCAGCATGCCTTCAAGCAGGCCTTTGCCAAGCCCAAGGGGCCCGTGGGCAAACGGGGACAGAAGCGGCTGATCAAGGGGCCGGGTGAGAACGGCGAGGACAGTTAGATCCCGCAGGACTGGGCAGTGAACGGACAGCATCCCCACGGCGCTTCCCAGCTTCCTCTCCACTGACCTGGGGATCTTTCCCTCCATCTCGGCCTATTTTTTTTTTTCTGCCCTTCTTTTTCCTATTTCATTCCTTTTTTAAACATCAGGATGGCTTGTTGCACCTGGGGGCAGAGCGATGGGGAGGGTTTGGGGTTGTTGGTGTTTCTTTTCCCTGCTTCCTTGTGCAAGCCCCGGGGCTGCCGGAGGAGGATGGGAGCAGCAGGGTCGTGTCCCCCAGCCTTGCTCCTGTCCCCCCCAGAGTCACAGCCGCTGCCTTCGGTGTCCCCTGGGTGACTGAAGGACACACTTGCCTGCAAGCTGCTCTATGCAAAGGGAAGGGGATGGCGTTGGGGATTCCTGTCTGAAAAGAGAAAACGCTTCTTTCCCTGCTCCCCCAGCCCCCAGATTTTGCTCCCTTGTCCCACTCTAGGTGTGCACGGCCCCTCTGCCCCAGACCTGGAGCGATCCTGCACCCCCTCAGGGTGCGGGCAGGACCCTCCCTGCAGGGTGGGCTTTGCTGCAGGAGTTTGTCCCTGAGGGGAGCCGGGAGGTCCCCTCCAGTCCTGAGCTCATCCTGGCCCTGCAGAAAGGTTGCTCTGCCTTTGGGCAATGTTTGCAACCCCTTTTTGAACCTTCCCAGTAAGGCTTTTTCCCCTCGGAGGGAGCTGTTACAGCCCTGACTCAGCTCTATTGCTGTTTAGGATGGGAACCAGGGGGACCCCGAACCTGGTGTGTGTCCCCCTTCCACGTGCCCCAGTCCCCACCATCACCCCCCTGGGTTGCTGCTGGCTCTCTGGTCTGAGGCAGCCCTATGTCTTCAAAATCACATGGGCTACCCCAAATCCTTGTGTGGGGAAGCGTGACAGCCCCTGCGTGCCCCCCCCCCCCCCCCGGGACGTCTCTGGCCACCAAGGGCTGCCACCAGCTCCAAGGGCCAAGCTCAGTGCTGCAGATTAGGCTTCGCTGAGGGTTGGGGAAGGAGAGCACCTTGCTGCTGGGTACCAGTGAGGGCTCGAGAGCTGCCTGCCTCCCTGGGAAGATGGAAACGGGGCCGGTGAAACCTGCCCTCTGCTTTCCTGCCGCGCCGGCGACTGTCAGCGTTGCCTTGGCCTCAGCAGAGTCGGGTGGGGGGAGGGTTGAAGTTGGGGGGAGCAGAGAGCACACTGTACTGAACGCTGTATTTTCTAAAGAATAAAGTATTTTTAAAACAGTCTGATGATGCTCTTTGGAGGTCCCCTGGGTTCCCCAGGTTTGGGCATTTAGCAGCCACAGGTGCTGGAGCTGCAAAGCAAATTGCTTGGACAGTGCTAGCCTGGGAGCCAGTGACCACTGCAGCCTGCCTGCTGTGGCTGCATCCAGCCCTCACCGCCCCCAAGGACATTTATGCTTTAATCCAGGGGCCTGGGACAACCCTTTAATGCCTGGCAGGGGTTTAACACTGGACCCATCCGGCGATGCCCAGAGCTAGACCCACCCGGCATCCCTGCCTAGCCCAGCTTTCCTTTCAAGAGCTGGTGAGGATTGTGCAAGGCTGCACCACCACTGCCTGGGGCTGCTGTTTTCTTGGCTGGAGTGAATCCCTGTGTGTGGATGGGGAGGGAATGCAGGAGGGTGCTGAGCCAAGAGAAGGGGTGGGAAGGTGATGGGAGCTGCCTGCATCCTGAGCCCCCCTCCCTCCCACTTGTGCCCAGGGCAAGGCAGCGTTTCCCAGGCTCCTGGGAGGGAAGCTAGACCACGCACCAACCTCAGCGATGAGCAGTCACCCTGCCAGAGCTCTTCGGCATCCAAAAAAAGATCAACATCCAAAATCTCGTAGTACCAGCTGGGCTGCAGGGTCTGAATTTCCCAACAGCAGGTCCTGATGGAGAAGCAGGGACACGCATCCCAGCTTGTGACACGGCCACTGAAAGCTGCTGCCTCCCCTTCCTTGCCCAGAGGAGCCTGGCTGCAATTTGGATATAACCTTATTTTTAATTTATTGTGGTGTCCTGAGCAAGTTTCCCAGCAGAAAGGCCCACTGCATGCTGTGCCAGGGCGGCCCAGGCCCCAAACGAGCTCCTGCAACAAGCCTGGCACCAGGTCAGGGCTGTGCCTGTGTCTTGGCTTTACTCACCATGCCCAGGATGAGACAGATGATTTGGGAAGCTGGCTGTAAGCTAAAAAAACCCCAAACAAACAAAAAGAAAAAGTAAAGATATGTTGAATGCAATAAAGAACCAACCCTCAATGAGTTTCCCTTTGGCATGGAGGAGGAGGAGGAGGGAAGATGCTGCTATGCATGGAGCAGCCTCAGTGGGAGAGCTCCCTCTGCATATAAACACTGATAATCCTGGGCTGACACCACCAGAGCCACCAGGCGAGCTCATTCACCCCTTTCACAGAATCACAGAACGGCAAGGGTTGGAAGGGACCTTGGGAGATCATCTAGTCCAAACCTCTTGCTAAAGCAGTTTTGGGTCCTGCTCCCCTTCTGTGTTCAGTAATTTTTAAAATTGCCCAAATATTGAGGGGGAGTGAGGGGTGTCCCCCATTTCCCACCCACCCCCCTCACTGCCCCCATCCCCCTACCAGCACAGCACTCCCCAGGTGAAAGCCCCCCGCCCCCGATGCCAAAAGACGACTGTGTGTGGCCATGGGGGAAATGGCCAGGAGCAGCCCGAGGGCTGCAGAGCCCCAGCTGAGCACCCATCCCATCCCTTCCTAGCCTGTCCTCTCTCATCCCCGCCCATCCTCCATCCCATCCTTCATCTTCTATCCCATCACATCCTGTCCTCCTGTCCCTCCCCCCCTCCCTCCCCTCCCCCCCATTCTTCCCAGTTCCATGCTGCACAACACCTTTCTTGTCCCGGCTGCAGACCTGGTGGCCCAGGGCAGGTGGCAGCTCCTGGCAGGGCCACCATGTGCAGTGGGAGGCCCTTAGCTCTGCTGCTGGGGCTTGGGGGCCAGGGTGGCAGGAGCGTGACTGGGCATTGGAGTCTCTAGTGTCTAATATAAGGGTTGAGTGGAGACTGCTGCCTCTCCTGCAGCACAGCCTAGCAGGGACATGCTGGCCAGCTGTTTGCTTTTGCAAGGCTTGTCAGGATTTAGACAGATTCTCAGGTCACCCTCTGTTAATGTTGATTGAAAATCAGTAGAAGAGAACCTATAGGGTGCGACAGGAGGCTGCTGAAGTGGTGCAGGGGGAGGAGTGGAGCCGAACAGCTTGCGGGCAGAGCATCAACCATCATGTGCACTGGGCAATTCTCAGGGCAATTAAAGCTCTTGCAAACCTGGCTGCTGCCTCCTGACGCCCCATCCCTACACCCAGCGTAGACATGAGGGCTCGTGCAAGCATCAAACCGTCTCTTCCTTTTTAAGGTTTGAGCTAAAGAAGTCCCCCCTGCTGCGTATCCAAAGCTCTGGGGTTTGAACTGATGCGTGGGAAACCCGGGTTTGATCAGCAGCCTCTGGTGCCACCTCGGGGCACCTATGCCGGGGCCAAGGCCACCCCACTATGGCATTTTCCCAGCCAGGCAGGGAGTGGCAGGGCCCAGCCAGCTTCTGAAAGAGGAGGCAGCTGCAGAGAGATGTGGCTGAGCATCCCCACAGCCAGCCCGAGCACTCAGGGTTTTTTAGGACTTGCAAACGAGGGCTCACTGGCCCTACGGCAAACAAGCTGCAGGGGAAAGGATGGGACCAGGATGCTTTTCCCTACAGGATTCCAAGGTGGAAACGTGCAAAGGGCAACATCTCAGAGGAGAAACTCCTTTGGCTTCTGCTCCCCTGAGAGCTGAAGTGGAGCAGTTGTGAAGGAGTTACACCTGGGTGTAAGCCAAATGTGTGAGTTGAAGAGCCGCCTGGTATCTGGGCTATGAAACCCCAGGTTCCCCAGGGGTAAGGGAGATGAGCCCTTGCCCTCTCAAGAGCTCCATGCCCTGCCACAGCCCTGCTGGGGGTGGGAGCCAGCAGGGAGGAGGATGTAGGAGCAGCAAGGAGTGAAAGGATATTTACCCCCAAGGGGTAAATTACCCAAGGGGGTAAATATATTGATATGTTTTAACATATTACCCCAAGGGGGTAAATATATTAGCTAATGTTACAAATGTTACCTAAAAGCAAGTGTCAGTTCAAGGCATAATTCCCGGCTGACGCGTAACCAGGTGGCCCATCTGAACACAGAAAAGCAGGACATTCGGAGCTGGGCTGCAGGCATTTGGTTTTGCTGCCGGTGCTCAGGTGGAGACCTGATGTGTGCGCCTGCCTGGAGCCTGCGAGAGGTGGTGGGTCCTGTGGGGAGCAAAAGGTCCACCTGGATTTTTAAGGGGAGTTAAAACATGGGTTTGCTTTTCAGGAGTGGGAGAGGAAAGGTCTTTTGGGGGCTGAACCCACCCCAAGGGAAATGCATGGGGTGAGCCACCAGAGTGGGCTCTAAAATACCTCTCACCAGGCAGAAGCCCCTTCCCTGAGCTGCAGATATTGGGGAGCTTGTGGGGTTCTTAAATCCCTGGTGAGGGTAGCAGAAGAGGGCTGTGTGGTCCTCTCCGTGCTGGGAGAGAAACCCAAGTAAACGTGAGAGCTGGGAGACCAAGCAGGGACTGAGGGGCTGCAGTGCGAGATGTGCCCTGAAATAAATGGGTGCAAGGCACCAGGGATGTAAGAGCTGTGAATCTGGTGGTGTTAATAACGCTCCAAACATTATTATTATTATTATTATTATTACTATTGCTGGCTAGGAAACAGCATGGGCTTAATGGCTGAAAGCAGCAGCAGCAAGAACGGGGGCTCGGAATGGTTTTTCAGGGCATTTATTTCCCCACGGGAGTGTTTCAGAAAGCGGCAGCTGGGGCTGCGTAGGGGGAATGAATGCGGCTCGGGGCAGTGGGAGCGCACGGTCCGGCAGCCGTGGCAGCATCCTCCCATCCTCCCTCTCCTGCGGCAAAGTCCTGCCGGCAGGAGAAGCTGACCCCAGCCTGATGCGTTGTTTTTAGTCCAGTTCCCTAAAGAAACGAAGGTCATGAGCTCGTGATGCCAGTTTCTTCCTTCTGGGCTGAACCCATGGGTTATACCCAACCACCTACAGCACACAGCGAGGGGCTTGGTGGGAAACTGAGGCCCCAGAAAGCTTCGTGAACATTGGCAGCTCTTCTAATTAGCAGTCTCTGCCCGGTGGGACTGTGCCATGGACCAGGGTGGGGGACACTGCACCCTGGCACCTAGTCCTGGCCGAGGTAGGGAGAGCACCCTCCTGATGCCTCCTCCCAGAGATGGGGAGCATGTGCTCCTGTTTGCACTTGGGATGCTTTCACTGGCCCCAAACCACTGGGGGTTCTCCGTTGTGTAAAGAGGTTGAGAAATGGAGGAGGGTGTGAGCTTAGGGCTGTGCAATGGTCAGCTAGATGAATTGGTTTTGCCCCAGACAAACGTCAGCAGTGGCTTTACAGCTGCATTCTTGCTTGCTTACTCTGCCACTGCCATGGACCATTTGTCTCGGACTTTAAACAGCTTTTACTGATTACTTCCTCTATTATTTTTCCAGAAACCAAACTAAAGCTTACATAACCATCCCTCGTTATGCAACCTGCTATTAGAGTTTTGTTTGCTGGGAAACAATGTGTTTGTTTTTTCATTCTTTGTTTGAAAACACTGGGGAAAATTTATCCTTTCTATGTGTCATTGGATTTGTCTTTCTTTTGCTGTGGAAGCGATGGACTTCTGCCAGCCCCTTAACGCGCACTGGTTCTGCTTTCACACCCTTGCTTGAACTTAAGGTAACTTGTCAGCGCCAATGTTAATGGGTGCAGGAGTCCCAACTGCAGTGTGCTTGAGGTTAGTTGTGCTCCTGGCATTTCAAAGGTGGTTAGAGTTGCATCTTAGGATTTGGTGCTCTCCTGCGACTGATTTGGAATAATATTTGAGATTTCTGGTAGCTAGTACCCTTTCCGTGTCTTATTCCTTCTCCTCTGCAGGACAGGATGTATAGTAGCGGCTACAAAAGCTAGAAGGAAAAACTAGGTTTATTAACTGGTGTATAAAATACACTGGGCCAATTGCGAGTGGTTTCAGTGAAGAAACTAGGAATGCAAGTAACCTTGTACTGTCAGACCATGGCTACGCATTAGTCAACATGTGTGTGTCCCCCACCGATTGCTTACGCCAGCAGTTTGGAGTGGCATTGAAGGCACTTTGCGGTGTTAGGGACACCGTCCTGGGAAAGGTTGATGTGGGATTTGTGGCTTTTTACTTGATGTCTCAAGTTAATGTTCTAATTTTATGGAATATATGTATGTAATGTTAATATAACATAACCTAGTACATAATGAGAAAAAGTCTATAATGAAGATGCATATTTATCCCATCCTAGGCCACAAACTGCTCTTGGCAAGGCGAGGGAGCCAGGGGCACTGTATTGTCCCTTCAGTCGCAGGGAACACGCCTCAGTGAGACCCACCTGCACAGCAATGCAGCTACTTGCGTATGCAACAATCTGGCGGTGGGTTTGAGCATGCCAGTTCGTCTGTTGTTTAGCCCCAGAGCTACATTACCCTGTTGGTGCTGTAGCCTGATGGTGGGCAGTGGCCTCCCTCCTGCAGAACACCTGCATGTGACAGAGGCAGTGATTGCTTGGCTGGGTGGCAGGGGGCTCTTAAAAAGTAGCTCCAACGTTTGGGAAGTCAAATATTTTGCTAGGGATTCTTCTGAGAACAGCAGCATGCTTCAGTATGCTCTTAAATGATCAGCACCTTCCAATTGATGGAACTGACGATTTTGTTCTAACTCTGGCTTCTGCCTCCCCAACACATGGCTATTTGTGGTATTATAGTGGGTCCCTAACACCTGTGAGCGTAACAGGGATAGGCAGTGCCAGGGGCTGGGGCTGGCTTCTTACATTTAGAAAACAGGAGCACCTGGACAGAGTAGCTGTTCAATGACTGTGAAAGCCAGACTGTAGCAGATACGGGACATGCCTGTGCACGAAGGAAGCAGTTTAGTGCTTTGCTCTAAGACTTCAGGCCAATATTGACCTCTGAGTACACGTATACACCCACAAAATTACTTCCCCATCTTCAAAGCGTGCCCTTGCTATTCATGAAAGCACTAAATAGCACAGCAATTAGGCACCAGGGCTAAGTTTTCAGAGGGGTTGCAAAAGCAGCACTGTTACTCTCTTACAAGGACTTCTGTCAAAGACTTGAGTTATTGCAGTGCTTACTGATAAGCAGTTTTTACTGGTTTTAGTCTAACTCTGAGTGCACTGGCGAGCAGACTGTGCAGGCTTGAAGAGACATAGGCAGCCAGAGGCAACTCGTACCTACCACCTACGCAGTGGTAAACGCGCCCTCCTTCCTCAGCCCCCTTGGTTTTCTAACTGCCAAGCAGTCACAAAATACCACTTAGTGAACCCCATCAGCACTTTTTTCTTCTTAATAGCAAGCACCACACTGAAAGGGGAACACTTGAGCACAAAACTACAAAGGAAAAGCAGGGCAGCAGAGGGAGACAGCATCTAGCAGAACTCATTCTAAATGCCCGCCTCCAAAAAAAATGGGTGTAAGCTTATACAGCATTTCTTGGGTAGTATACTCTTGCTTTAGTTTTAGTGTCTATGTTTTCAAAACCTTTCAGGTAGAAGCTCACGAGGAGCTATAAATACCAATTATCTTTATTTCTTAGGAAAAAACTCATCCCTTGTAATAGACCAGGAAACACTACTGCATTTCTTTCAGTGTATGCTCATTGAGAAGGCAGTCGTTCAGCTGAAGGGCATTAAGCTGTAGACTACTGACTTTATTCCACCAGATGCCCTCCCCACCACTTACAGAAGATAAATAGAGAAGCAAACAAAACCACAACTGGACATAATGGCTCTAGAAATTTATTTTCAGAGCTTAGTGCTTCAACTATGATTAAAATACTTATTAAGGAATTTAAAAATGCTACTGACTGGGTACTAGAACTAGAAAAGAACACAACTAACACCATTACTTTCATGCACTGACAGATACTAGTCTGCTCATGCCATTGAAGTAGGATCTTTCCCGTTCACTCATCGCTTCAAAATGTAGGGGTCTTCTGCAGAAGTTGCATTCAGCTGATGAATGTGGTTTCAGCTCCAGACCAACATCCTTCCATGTCGCCAGCAGTTTTTCTGGTAGGACAGAAAAGTGCATCAAGATCAGTGGATTGCTTTAGAGAAGCAGGAAGACTGAAGTGTCAGCATGCTTATTCTCCTAGCAAATGAGGGGGGATAATGGGCATTCACTGTGATATAATTTACCTCTTGAGTGAGGTGACTGGGCTGCAGCTAAGTCTTGGCTATCCTCATATTACCTCTGCTGACCGGATCAAGAAGTACCTACTTTCCCTGGACAGATCCATGTTTAAGACAGGTTAACAGCTCAGCTGAGGAGAGCAGATTTCCTTGGACCCCACATAACAAGCAAAGATTGGCTTAGACAATGTGTGAGCAGAGCCCAGCAGAGGTGGCTGAGACAGAACTGGCTGGGTACAGGACTGTGCTGGCCCCACGCACTATGCCAGGCCTTCACACATCATGCTCAAAGCAGGTTAAGTGCAGGCATACGCACTGCGTGCGCTGCAGCAGTGGAAATACACTGCCCAGCTAGTGACATCTAAACCTGAACTATTTCCTAGTCTCATCTTCAGTATAAAGACTGCATAGACAGTCCGGTATTCTCATTGTACTGATGCAAGACTCCACTCACCGAGAAAATAGCTCATCATCTGAGGGGTGTGGTGAGGTGTAGGGGCAATACGTAGCAGCTCTTCTCCACGGGGAACCGTGGGGTAGTTGATTGCTTGGACATAGATGCTGTGCTGGCTCATCAGCTTGTCACAGATATCTGTATTTTTAGCAGCATCTGCAACCTAAAGTTCAAAATTTTAAGTTACAAGACCAACCAAAACATGCAAGGTGGCAAAACTGTCAGCCCAGCTTAGCTAGCCACAAGAATCAAATGGGACTAGTTAGTCTTCCTTGTGCCGCTATAAATAGCATATACATCAGAAGAAAGAGCTAAAAGCTTGTGCTGTAGAGCCCTCTGGGCACAAGCACAGCATTGCAGCCTAGGTGGGTAGCTGCTTTTACCTGAACTCTTCTTTTTACTAGCTTGCTAGTAGTCTCCTTGCTTTCTGTATGCTGTTAGATTGTGGGTTTAGATTGTAAAGCATTCTGCTTTACAACATTTATAGCAGGCTGAGGTCAACTTAGGCCAGACTCCTAGCACATCACTGCTGAATGCTAGGACAGGTTTGAACTTTGTGAATGTTAACTAATACCCAAAAGTCCAATGTGATTGTAGACAGGAACATGGGCACCACAGTCCTGTGTCAACGGTACCCTAAGTACTCACCCTTATTGGAATGATGTGGCTGGGGCAGTGCACCACAGGAAGCCCTGCATCCATCAGCATCTGTCTCATAAGCTTCACATTGCGTTGGTGCTGGCGCCTCAGAACTTGCCCCTCTGCACTCTTTAGAGTTCGGATGGATTCTAGGGCACCAGCTAAGAGCATGGGTGGCAGGGACGTTGTGAAAATAAAGCCAGCAGCATACGAACGAACGGTGTCTATCAGAGAACTTGTACTGGAGATGTATCCTCCTACACAACCAAATGCTTTGCCTGAGGTGGGGGGGAGGGGGAGAGAGAAAAAAGAAAAGGTAACCAAGCTTATTTCTTCCACCCATTAGAACGGCTTGAATTTATTATAAACTTTGTTTTCACTTGAAGGAATGAGTTATTTTGATTATGTACTCAATGTAGTCATGGCAGGCAGCAATTCTAGCCCCCCCGCTAATCTTGTATTTACTCAGCATGTTACAGATTTGGTTTTAAGCCAATCCTGGTAACATGGATCTAGTTATTTCTCAGCAAGGACAGTTCAAGACTCTCTCAAACACTCAAGTTTTGATTTTGGGAGAGACCTTAAGCCAAATTATCAAGCATAGACTTCAATACTGACCCCAAGTGATCAACACCAAGTCTCTCAGCAGATTTAAAATAATCTGTTCCAGAGATGCTAGAAATAGCCTACACTCCTAAGGAGCACATAAGGTGGTTGTTGTGATTGTTAGGTTGACATCAGTCCCCCCTGCCAAACACAGAGGGATGTTCAGGTACCAGACCAGAGCCACAGGTAGAACTAGGGTGTCTGGTGAATGCTTCTGTTTTTACCAGGCTGTAACCCAAGACTAAGTTTCAAAGCCATGAACTTTCCTGGTAAATTTTATTTATGTTTTGGAAGCTGTTTAAACAACTTTGCAATTTGCAGCAGTAGACTTATTCCAAGGCTTGCATTCTACTGGGATAATAGCAGTTGCTTCAGTTCTTGCCAAATCTCTTTACATAACTCCCCATCTCAGGTTTCTAGATTAGGAGCATTCCATTTCACATAAAAGAACTAAGTACTACTAAATATAGAGTACTACCCTACTAGCATTCTCACCTGAATTTATTCTTCGAGTTGTGTAATATGCCACTGGAGGATTTTTTGCTAGCTTGTTTAAAGAAAAAAAAAAAAAAAATGCTACCTTAACTGACTTGTAAGGCAGTGTAAGTAGCTTAACATGGGCTTTTCAAACTGTGGGGCATACTTAAATTCTTTGTGTTTTTTGAAAAGTCCTAGCCCCCAACAGCCCTTACCAAGTTCATTTGAATAGACTGATTTTGAGTTAACCCACTTAATTTGGCTGCTCAGAAGCTTTGCTGCCTTAGCTTCTGTAAAAGTGCCAGCCCATGCATACCAAGCGTTCCAGAGATGATGTCCATCTTGTGCATGACTCCATCCCGGTCTCCTATACCACCACCTCGAGCTCCATATAGCCCCACGGCATGCACTTCATCCACAAAAGTGATTGCCCCGTGCTCATGGGCCACATCACACAGCTCTTCCAGAGGACAGACTGCACCTGGGAACCAAAGCAGCAACTGGCAGTTTAGGATTCCCTGTACTCAATTTGGATAAATATCAGAAGTACCCCCAAGCACCAGGCATTTCAGAAGGCTATTTTCATGTAAACCCTTATAGCACTGTACACTTTTAGACCTAAAATACAGATGATTTGAGCACTAACTGCACTGGCAGGTGAGAAAAGGGCTTGATGTCAGCTTACCATCCATTGAGTGGACTGTTTCAAATGCAACAATTTTAGGGGTAGATGGATCAGACTTCTTCAATAGCTCTCGAAGGTGGTTGACATCATTATGGCGAAATATGTGTTTTGGCACCCTGCTGTTTCGGATCCCCTGGATCATGGAGGCGTGGTTTCCAGAATCAGAGTAGATCTCACAGCCTGAGGAAACAGCCCAGTTGCACTTTAAGTATAGAAAGCATTAACTGATTCCCAGCATTGCTTTATGTATGGGAAGCGTTCAGGCAGCAAGGGTAGCACGTTCTAGAAGGTAATGCTTGTGATCAAAAGAGGAAGTTACAGATCACAAAGCAAGACTAATATTTAAGGCTTATTTTAGGTGTTTAAACTAACACAAACTTGAGCTTAAGGAAATACAGAAGAGTTTTTCCAAGTCCTTAATATTTTTATCCAACTCTCCTATCTTCTGAAGGGAGGGGGCAGGGGGAGAGAGAGATGTTCACACCCACAGGTGGGAGGAAACTAAATTCCTGCTGCCTCATTTTCAGGTGGGATTTACATGAAAGAACAGAAGACACTATATTTTGTCAAGTGCCTTCTGCAGTTCCTAGCTTCTAGATCTCAATCTCAGTAGGCTGCTACTATGATTTGCATGAGTTGGATGTAATTTGAATATGGCATTAAAAAAACCTAACAATACTTTGCTGATCGAGTAGGATGAATCCTCACTTTGGGGAGCCATTTGTAAAATGTACTCCCAACTGCTTAAGGCAAGGTTGTGGGTTTTGTGGCAAAAAAGGAGTGCAGTTTGAGATCTCACCTGGCAGCATCTTAGCTAGAGTAAAGAGGGTGGAGTCATTGGCTACAAAGCAAGATGAGAACAACAGTGCTGCATCCTTTCCATGAAGATCAGCTAGTTCTTTCTCCAAATCAACATGAAATTTACTTGTTCCCGAAATATTTCTTGTGCCTCCTGCTCCAGCACCATGTTGTTTCAGTGTATCCCTACAGAGGGCCCAAAGAGAGGCATTAGCTTTACTGCATGACACACAGATGAATAAAGTGTCGTTGCTGAAAACATTCAGTACATGATCAGTATAGTTCTAAAAAGAATGGGCTGCAAAAAGCAGCTGTTAGGTTTAAGGTCTTTGAGCAACCTGCACAACTCAGGAATCTGATAAGCTAAGAAATCAGTTACCAAGTACAGCTGCAATACGCCATCCAGTTTATCTGGTAACATCTGGAGGCTTCTGAGGTAAATCCAAGGAGCAGGGTCAGTGACTGACAGGTACACTGCAGCCCTGGAGCTAAATACTAAAGTACCTACCCCAGCTCAAGAGCAGAGCGTAAGCTTAATTATACCAGGAATAACACCAGAAGCAGCTTACGTAGCAGAGTACAGAAATCAATTCTTCAAAAGCTTCTGCAGGGCACTATAGCTTGAAGCTGCCTCTTAAAAACATGGCACTACTCACATAACTGCTCCACACACACGAGGGTGACGACTCATCCCCAGGTAATCATTGCTGCACCAGACAGACACCTCTTTCTTGGTGATTAGAGAATCAGTATAGTCATCGGCCATGGGAAAGATTTGTGCCTTTCGGTTCACTGTTTTGAATACTCGGTAGGTGTGATCCTTCTTCTTTTCATCTATCTTTTTCTCAAAGAACTGATCATACTGGAAGGTGGATACAGCTGAAATGAGATGAAGACTTAGGCACACGGGAAATAATCACAAGAGACCAGGTCTGTGGCAGTTTTGCCAGGCAATCTTACATTTTGGCAAGTTATCCTGAAGCAGATGAGACACGCTTTCTGGTCTTTGCTTCAGCACAATATCCTTAAACTTCTGGAGCAAGCCACTCCACTCTTCTCCCTCAGTCTCAATGTTTCTCACTGTGGAAGCAGTTGGTACTTTGGCAAATTCTGTACCTACAGACATGGTAATAAGTTCCAGTGAGCTTAACCAGTTTGAAACAAAATGAAGTAAGTTGAGTTCAGCAAAGCAAACATGAACTCTAACTCTTCATTCTTTGGGAAACACGTGCAGAAGCATGTTCCCCTGTTGGGATCGACTATTTTATTTGCTTAAAATTTTGCATTGTATGAGACAAAAGGCAAACCTTGCTATTCAATGACAATACATGTAATTTCCTTACAACGCATTTGGCACATCATGACTCAGAGAACCACTCTATACAGCTACAGCATTTATCAGAGAGAGTTGGTACACACCTAACCAAAGACAAGAGTTCAAGTTAACGCTTCCTTTTCATTCCTAGTACTTTGTTCAGTTAGTACAGAATTTTAAGACCATGCCACAGAACACAAACAGAAAAGTAAAATAAGCTTCCTGAGACAGACAGCAAGGCTTTACTGATATTGGTGGAAGTTCCTTCCTTTGAAGGACAGCTCTTCCACACCAGGATTGCAAGCCAGTCAATATCCTTTAGTTCCATAAAACAAACAAACAAAAAAAAAAGTAGTTGCTTGCTTTCCAGCTTGGATTTGTGCTGATACTTGCATAGTACCTCAATCCAGTTTCTTCCATCTCTGGATATACCACTTTTGTCTATACTAGCACCCTGGTAAAGCTCTCTTCAGTCCTAAGCATCCACTTTGGGTGAAAGCGTAACAGCTCGATTCACAGATTTAGAGCCAGTGGATCGAAACACAGTATATGGTATACTCGCACCAAAATCACTGAGGGGAAACACTGCACAATATTGCAGGTATGCACACCTACGTTCTCCAACAGCTTTTTATTGCAGTCTCCCATAATCCTACCCACGTAATTTATGTGGTGACTGTTAGACTTGGCACACTCTACAGGAAAGTCAGGCACCAGAAGCTCTTGGAAGGAACCAATGCTTCAGCACACAGAACACGTACCTTTCCTCTCTGCCTGCATTTCCTGCACATCTTCTTGGAGTTCTAGGCTGGCTTTGCAGAAAACATTACTGTTCTTGTGATTCATCTGAGCTGCCAGGAACGGGCACTTGGTAGCAGAGCTCTGGCTAGCACCAGCAGGTGGGTGGCCAGCAGGCGGCTGGGATCCACCTGTATTCTGTTGGGCCACCTCTTTGGCGTTTTTGGCCTCTGAGGTGGGGGTCGGAGAAAGGAAAGTGCTTCAGCATCATCATTTTAATACAGTGACTTAAGCTGTTCGATGCATTACCTTTGCAATTCATTTAGCACAAGCCATTCTGAACTATTTAACTCAGCAGTCACATTTTATTTCTACAAGCACAAAATTGCAGTAACACCCAAGGGGCATCTGATTTAAGACACTAGATGTAGCACTGTACCCTCTGAGGGGGGGAACCCCCAAACACCGCTCTCTCTCACCCCCAAAGGGGAGATTTTATTTTGAGGAGTTGCGGTATTTTCAGCTGCCAGTCCTTCCTCTGCTCCTTCCCCTGAGTGCCAGAGTTAAGAATCCCCCAAGGAATGTTACCAGGTGGGGCGAAGAGCCACTCAGGCATGACAAATCCCAGCTCCGCCATCCAGGATCACGGATCTCCGACCAGAGCTCAATGCAGGACGTCCTAACAGGCCGGTCTCCGATTTCTGCCCGTGCTTTATTACCACAGACACTTAAAGAATTAAGCAACCCTTATCCCCAAGCTGCCCATGCCAGAAGTTTCCTTGCACCACAGACGGTGTCTGTGCAGCTTTATTCCTTAAGGGCGACTGGGTCCGTCCCTGGGAAAGCTCCCCGCTACACCTACCGTGCTGCGGCCCAGCGCCCCGCTACGCACCCTGGGAGCGGCCCGGGCCGCTGCTCCCCTCCCCGGCCGTACTCACCCCGGCGGGCGGCGGGGGTCTCCTCCTCCCCGCCCGCGGGGGCCGGGCGCGGGCGGGGCCGGGGGGGCCCCCCCCGCGGGCAGTGCTGGGCGTACAGGAGCAGGGAGGGCCCGGCCTTCTGCAGGAAGGCCTGCGAGACGCGGGCCAGGAACGGGCAGCGCCGCACCACCGCCTCCACCTCGCCGCCGCACGGGGACCAGACCGGACGTGACGTCGGCGCCCGCCGCTGACCACCACCGGGGAGGGGGCGGGGGTGGAACAGAGGCGCGACCCGGGCGGCGCTCCCGTACCGGCAGGGGCCCGCTCCGCCGCCGCCTATATAGCCCCGCCGGGCAGGGCGCAAGCGCGCTGGGGCTGTCCTGCCGCCACACCGCGCAGGCGCGCGGCGGGCCGGGGCGGCGGCGGCGGGCGCCGGGCCGGGGGGGCGCCCGCTGGGGCTGAGGGGCGGAGGGCCCGTGAGGGAGCTCAGGCGGCTCGAGGGGCTGGAGGCGGTGTGAGGGTGCGGGTCCCGTGGGGGCGCGGAGGGGTCCCGGTAGCCGGCGGGGGTGTGCGTGAGGGGCAGAGGGGGGCAGCCGGCCCCGGGGGCCGTGAGGGGGCGGCCCGCAAGGGGGGCATGGCCCACACGGGAAGAAGAGGCGGGTGGTTGTCCTGCGCTGGGTTTCCCCTTGGCCCCGGGCTATGCAATGCTTGCTTCCCAGAAGTGCTGGAGTCCCTCGCCCCAGGACAGTAGATTTGGGGGCCCTATTAATTGGAAAACACAAGCTCTGAGTCAGCTGAGCGGGGAAACCCAGCGCTGCTCGGACACGTCTCCTGTATTTTCCTCCTAAACGCGCACCTCTGACTCCCTGCGGAGTCCTCCCTGGGGGCTCAGAAAGCAGCGGGAGGTCTCGGCGGTGGCGGTGGGATCTGAGCCCCTCCCGCACTGCAGCCGGTGTGGGTCTCGGTTCCTCTGTGGGTGATGCTCAGGCTTCCACCACTGCGTTTTTGAAGTGTGGCGCCTTTGCCCAGGTTTTGGAGATAAGACTCTTGTGAGAAAGCAGCAAGTAAAATTGAATCCTGCGAGAAAGATGATGATGCATTTTTTTTTCCCCATCTTGCAAAATGATTTCACGGAAGGCAGGATTCGGGCAGAGTACTGCCTCTCAGCCTCACAGCCCTCAGGCTGCTGAGAGCCGGCTTGGGCACTTTGAGGCAAGAGTGGTTTTTGTAACAGGTACAGAGTTTTGAGGAGAGCTCTTTTAAAGCTCGCTCGCTCTTGACTCATGTCTTGTGTGTAGTCACATTGTGTAGTTACTAGGAGGTGCTTGTAGTAGAGCGACTAGGGAAATACAAAACCTACGCAGGACTGTGGCTGTTGAACTCAAGTTTGGATGGAAAAGGCACTTGGAAAGTGTTGGTCAATATTTACGCGTTGCAAATGAATCTTTAGATAACTCCTCTGTTGGAGGGCAGGGGGATGACCAGCAGGATATTTGCCTGACCCTCCTCTCTTCATCACTGACTCACTTTGAGGGTGCTGGCTGTAGCAGGTAACCTTTGCGATCAGAGTAAGTAGATGAAGAGGAAGGCAACCTTAAACCATAGTCGGATGGCAGACTTGCTAGCAACTCCAGCATGTTACTAAGCTCTGAGGTAGGAAACGGGGCAGAGTTCTGCCCTCGTGCTCCTTGTGGGGCCCTGAAAAAACTAGGTAGGGCTTTACAAGGCAGAGGCATGGAATTTGCGTTTTAGTAGGGCTAGGTGGTCTTTTAAACAGTTCACTTCTGGGGAATTTAAGATAACATTGTTTAATAAGTCTTGATGCTTAGACCTTAAACAATTCAATTCATTATTCCAGCAGTGTAATGCAGAAGTTACCAATAAGAAACAGCTTTTCATCAGTGGGCATTGTTAAACTTTATATATGCTAGTTTTATTTTGTTCTGTAAATAAATGTTTAAACTAAGGCTATGATATTTGACCGGAGCCTGTATAGCAGTTGCTATAGTGAGAGTCTTGGTCACTTGGTCAGTGACACCAGGACAGTACTTCCAATTGTTAGTCCAGTTTGCTCATGACGGGTGCTCTTTTTTCACAAGTGGCTTTCAGTTAGTGTTACATGCCTCAAGTATTTAAGTTTTGCAAAATACTATAGTTAATTAGCACTCAAAGCTTAAAGATACTTCATCTGCATTTCAGATTAATGCTCTCCTTGTTCCCCTGACCAGCAACATTTGACTCCCTACCCTGAAGCTTTGTATCGTATCACTTTAAAAAATGAGGAAACATCACAACGTTCTACTGTGCAGATACCTGGTGAGTGTCCTCAGAGCGCAGAGTTAATGTGTCTGAACCTAAGGGATCACTCCAGTGTTCCTTGGATTAATTTCAGTTTTAACAACAGAAATCAAGGCCCATATGCTTGATTTATAGTATGTTGATAGTGTTTTTCCTTCTCCTATTCTTCCTTTATTAATTGACCATGGCACTTAACTCAAGAGGGACAGAGGGAATATGTGTTTTGTTGTAAGGGGCACCAGAGAAAGGTGTGTAAATATGCTGTCAGAGTACTGCAGCAGGTGGCAGAGCTCATCTGTGTGGACACCTGCTGCAGCAGGTTCAATCCCACAAAAACCTTATAAAGCTTCTTTACCCTGATGATCTTAATAGCAGCATCTTGCCATGTTGCCAGGTGAGAGATGAAGTGCATTAGTCTGCTCTGTTGCTGGAATTCAGAACCTTGTGGATTTGTATTCAAAAGTGCGTGTGAAGTTTGAAGCCTGAAGAGCATCTGCTTTTTACACAAACATCGTTCAAGGTTGGCAGCTGAGACACCGCGACCTTGGCTGCAATACGGGGATCTCCATGCGGAGCAGAACTCTCAGCTTTCCTGTCAGACTTCCCTACAATCTGCGCTATTAATCAGACACCACAATAACACTTCTTTAGAACTTTATTTTGGTGAATTTATTTAACCTTGTATGTGATGGGAATTGCGCAGAGCTAAATAGCAATGGAATGACATTAACTTGACCCTCATCTCAGAGAGCTGCCGAAGGAACGTGTCCTTGTCAGTGCAGAGAGATGGCTGTGAGCTCTGGGACCAACAGAGCAGGGAAAAGTCAGGGGAAAGGGGTGCCTTGTCAACTGCTCTGCCAGTTTCCTCCCCTTGGAAATACTGCCAGAGCTTACATGTTGAAGGTGAAGTAAATACTAATAAAGCTGCCATTAATTAAAATTTCTTAGGGCTTCAGCAGATTGATTAAATGGTATTTAAAGATGTTAATTGTGGCAATGTATTACCATCATCCTACAGGACTCGGGAGAAATTAGCATGAAGTACCACACAAACACTGTTTGCCATGCTTCAGAAGGAGGACTTCAGACTGCAACAAGGGACCTTAGCAGCCTTACAGGGGAATGGGGAGCCCGCCCCGAGAGAGAAAGCAGGCTTACGTAGCCCATCTGGTGAGAGACGGCAGGTACGGCGGGCAGGGGAGAATACATAAAGGGCAGAGTAACATGGAATAGAGAAGGAAAATGGTTTAAGCTGAGGGGATAGCGTTGGTGTGAGAACAAATTGATTCAGCTGGCTGTGACAAAGTTTAGGTCGGGATGTGGGTAGTTCCCAGCTGTAACTGTGTTTTGGAGCAGTCTTTGGAACTGGTGCCTGAGGTGCTGTGTACCAGATGGATTCAGCAGAGGAAGCTCGATCTGCCTGAAAGGCCCCTGTAATGCAGTGGCAGGGGAAGGCAAGACACTCGGCTACCCTGAGATCCTCTGCTGATTTTAGTTTTCTAAAGCCCATTCCATTCTGATGATTTGTCCATTTCTTTGCTAAATAAGTTGCAAGAGGGGAAAAAAAGGTTAAATTCCATCAGTTTGGGAGGTAAATGAGAAGCCATAGAAAGTGCTTCCCATATAGAATCATAGAATTGCTTAGGTTGGAAAAGACCTTTAAGATCATCAAGTCCAACCATTATCCTAGCACTGCCAAAATGAAATTGAAATGGAGAAAAAAAACAAAACAAAAAAACCAAACAAACAAAAAAACAAACCAAAAAACCAACCCTGCCACAGGGTCAAGCTGATTTCTGCAGTTAGTTCCTTTCATAGAATTTTAATTTTATGCTTTTAAGAGAGTATTTAGATACTTCACCAGAAAAGCAAGAGTCAAAGCCCCCCTGCACTCAGCCTGTCCAAATGAAAGTGTATAACTGTACCATTAGCAACATTTAATCCCTTTTACTCACTTCTGAAGTCAGAGCTGTACATATTCCTTATTTTTTCCCACCCAGTCAGTGTCACAAGAGGGCAAGCCAGAAAAACAATTCCCCCTCCCCACGCACAAGCCACTGTCTATATTGAGATCTGAATTTTCCAAGGGAGTGGATGTGATCCTGACATCTGGATTTAATCCAGACTCAAATTCCAGGCTTAGGTCTGAGAACTTCCGCTTCCGGTCCTGATACTGGCAATTCTTAGAGAGAATTTAGTTTACCTTTTAAGGCAAAATTCGAGGGTTGTGATAGTAGCTGCATAGTGAAAATTCTTCCCATGCTGAATTTGTTTAGCAGCTTGTTCTCACTGGGATCCAGTGTCATCTTTACACAACAGAACAGAAAATCTCATTTCTCTCTAGCACTATCTAATCAGTAGATTAGAGACCAAGCTGGTAGGGCTGCTGAATGCAGAGGCATGTGTGACCTGTTGCAGAGTGACTGAGCAGCACCCCTGTTTAAACAGATGCAGGCCATGCAAGCTTCTTGCCCCATCTTATACAAACAAGTGTTGGGTTGTTTTTTCTCCCCAGTGTAATGGATATCTTTTAAAATTCATGAACTGCCACTGGGTCCTCACAAGGCTGTTGGGTCAGGATACTTCTGTGCAACCTGCTCTAGGTGAACCTGTTTTAGCAGGAGGGTTGAACTAGATGATCTCCCAAAGTCCCTTCCAACCCTTGCCATTCTGTGATCTGCCGGGCCCCAGGTGCTGCCCATTGATGCAGAGGAGTTTGGTTTCTTGGCAAAGTCCCATTACAGGGGCATGTCTCATACTCAGTCAGGACAAAGAAGCTGTTGCTGCCCTCATACAAGGCACCCTGCCCTTCTGCTGAAGGGCACCACTCCCACACCTGGCTGCTGTGGTCTACAGCCCATCTGATTAACACATCCAGCAGTCATTTATCTTAATTCCAGAATATCTCCCTGACATCCCTCCAGTTGCTTCAGATGTGGAAAATCACGCAATAGTTTTTTTTTCATCTTGCATCCTCAAGTTTATCTTGCTTTGTGCAGCTCATGGCAGGAAATATGCGACTCCTTCCAGCTACTGTGAGCTTTGCCATACTCGCAACGATTTGCATTCACACCCTTGTTTGCTCCTTTCTCTCACAGTTTCCTCCTCCTCTTAGAAAGAACCGGTAGATTCCAACCAGTGTATTTTTAGTGAGGATTATTGCTGGGCTTCAGCCTGTCATTTTTCTTGCATATCTCAGCCCTCATTTCTCCTCATTAGCTACTCAGGCAGAGGCACCACCACCTATGTCCACTTCAGGAGCTTGAACTCTCTACATAGTCAGCAGAGTGCAGAAGTACCTTAGAAAAAGTGAATCTGAGTGCTTTCTGTATCACCTGTGAGAGGGTGGGGGAAATTAATTAGCTCCGAAGTCAGAGCTCTGTATAGCTTGCTCTAATTGGAGTGTCCAGAAAGGAATTAAGTCTCTTCTCTATTTAGGGAGGGCAGCTGACAGAGGAGAGAAAGAAGTGAGTGTCTCTTTGAATTTAAATGCTCCGGGCCCAGAGAGACACTCAAGTCATGTTTATATAGTAAAACATCTTTGCTACACCAGGTAGCTCTAGTGAGCTCCTACTGCTGCTCATATCTGTGTTAGCATGGGCATTGGCAGGAAGGTGGAAGACAGAGCAGAGACAGGACTGTAGATGTCCTTGAAAATAAGAAATCAACCCCTAGCAGTGAAAAATGCTATGCTGGAGCCTGTGGGCTGTCTCTTTTAAAGCAATGTCAATGTTAGGACTTTTCTGCCAAGCAGAAGATTGCTAGAAGTCAAGGGCATACCTTGTTCTCTCCCTTTCCCCCATGAAAATGTACTGGGATCGGCTGGGATAGAGTTAATTTTCTTCATAGCAGCTTCTATGGGGCTATGTTTTGGATTTGTGATGAAAATAGCGTTGATAACACAGGGATGTTTTAGTCATTGCTGAACAGTGCTTGCGCAGCATCAAGGGCTTTTCTGTTTATCACACTGCCCTGCCAGCAAGTAGGTTGGTGGGGCATGAGAGGTTGGGAGATGACCCCGACTGACCAAAGGGATATCCCACACCATATGACATCAAGCTTAGGAATAAAATGGGGGGGAGGTGGAGGTTGGCTGGGGCTGCTGTTGCTCAGGGACTGGCTGGGCACTGGTCAGGTGGTGGTGAGCAACTGTTTTCTTTTGCATCACTTGTTTTTCTTGGCTTTGGTGTTTTTTTTTTTCCCCTCTCTTTGTTGTTTTTTCCCCTTTTTTTTAATTTTTTTTTTTTAATTACTAAACTCATCCATGTTATCTCAACCCAGAAGTTTTTTACCCTTCAGATTCTCTCCCCCATCCCACTTTGGGGAATGAGTGAGCGGCTCTGGGGGGATTAGCTGCCTACTGGGGTTAAACCACAACAAAAAAATCATCTCTTTGACTTGTGTACCTGTCCCATGGACCTGCCATGGACACCTTACAAGGCAGTAGCATATTCAAGTGTCCTCACTCTTCCCCAGTCACCCCAGAGCCTGTTTGACACAGTAAGTTTGTATAAATTGATGTAGTTTTGTTTGTCCAAATGGAAAGCACCTGACTAGACAGGTTTTCAATCAGTACTATTTCCTGCAGAGGTACATGCTACCTTTCTTTTCCCAGGCGTAGTAATACAAATAAGATTGCCTTTTCAGCCTGGAAATAGGGATAAAGGCATACTGTGAAGTCCTAATAATTTCTGATCTTTTTTGGGTGGGTGAAAATGATGGGATTTCAAAAGGCTGTCACCTTAAAATGTCCACTGTAGGTACAGTACACCTACAAGCAAGGCTAGTTGTTGTGGTTTGTTTCAGCAAAGGCTTATTCATTTCTTACGCATCCGGTATTTCAATTTCTTCTGCAAGGATCGATATTTCAGTGAAGTAAGAAGCATTTCAAAATGAAATACCTGCTGATGACATGAGAAGGTGGGGAAAAATTCCCCTCCTGACTAGACCCAAGCTGGGAATTCCTATATGGGTGTTACCCCATGAACGAGCACCCAGTGAGTCAACAAGACTCTTCTGTTATCTGGGTGGCACTGCTTCTTATCCAGCTCCTCCATAACATTAGATGTTGCTGGTCTTGAGACAGTCTTAAGAACTGTCTTGGAGAAAGCAAGCAATAAACAGAGGGAAGTGTAAAGCAGCTTTGATATTTTATTGCTTCCATCGATGGTCAGGGAAACTTTATAGTTAAAGAATTAGTTGTTATAGTTGATATTAGTTGCTATAGTTGTTTAGTCAGTTAGAATTGGCTCCTTGAAAGAAGCAATCCAAGGGCTTGAGAAGGAAGTGGCCAAGCAGTAGAGCAGAAGGATGCCTCACATCTAAATGGAGATGTTCCAGACATGAAAATAGCAAAGTGTGTGGCAACAGGGGATATGAAGCACCACAGGGCCAAACCCACTCCTGTGAGTGGGAGGAGAGTCTGTGTAACACCATAGGCTGTGTGCCACAGCAGAAAGCTGTAGGGATGAGCTACAGCCTTCTTGGTGTCCAGCTCCTTCCTCTGGAAATCTTTCTATCTCCCAGTGTAAGTGTTGATGCGTTCTGCCCATGGGGTTTGCTGTGCTATTTTGCAAGAACTCTTGTTGCTTAACCTTTGAGGTGCAAGATATATTATTCCTCTTCGTGCTCTTAAAGATTATAGATAGAGGGTGGTGATAAGGTATTAAAATGAGAAGAGTGTCAGCAATAGGGAAGAAGGGGCCAGTGCTGAAATAAAGGAAGAAGTTAGCACATTGTATCTCCAAATCTGAACTGGGGAGCTGCAGATGAGAGGAACTCTGTGACATATTCAGGTTATTGGACTATATGAGGCTTCCATTCCTTGTTTGCTTTTGTGCTGAACCCTTTAAAAAGCTGGCAAGTGCTCTGTTTGCACTGTCTTACAGACAACCTAAGTCACGCAAAGCTCTGGGCTCTACTTTTCAATGCTCCTGGGTCACTCTGCCTGCCAAGCAGCACAGGCGGTACCAGGAGGAGTGCAAGTGAGGACTAGCCAGGACAGCTGGGATGGGAAGTTTCTTGGGGTAGCGTGACCCCGCTGGCAGCCTTTTCTGCATGTAGTTTATTTGACCTGATGGTTTTGCAGCTGCTTTGAACACCATTCCAGCTGAGATCTTACAGGGCTAGAGGACTCAAAGGAGTGAGTTGTCTCTGACTCGGTGTGCTGAGCAGACCTAGCCTTGTCAGGTGTTGGCTTGGGGCAGTGTTAATGGTTGGAAAAGGTTAAGTGTGTTGTTCTTGTATCTCCAGTAGATGTGGTAAAGAACTTGGAGTACCTAACGTTTTCTTTCCGGAATCCCTCCACTTCCTCAGGCAACGTCCATGTGCTTTCTCTTGAAAATGCACATTGTCCCAGCCCTGGGCAAAGAAGAGAAAAGCTGATTCTAGCAAAAGTCCTAGAAAGAGATGGAAGTGCAAACATTGCCTAACAAAAATGTTGAAAGGGAGCTGAGAAATTTAAGACTGAAATGGCAAAAATACCTGGGGTTAAATCACTCTCTTTACTTCCATGCTCAGTTTCTCATGTGGAATTGATTGTAAGAGCAAACCAAGGGAGAGCAGAGGGTTATTGCTGGCTTAGCATTAGTGATTGACCTGTGTACTGTGGTTTTATACAGAGCTCTGCCAATCTTATGGAGCTTTTATATACATTAAAAGATCTCGTCTCTTCAGACTTGCAAGTTGCAGCACTTTGCCCAAAAATTCCTGCAGCCATCCCACAAGCTCCTGGGAGAATTAGAGTGTAGTTGTGATGGTTTGGGGTTTTTTTAAGTACTTCCAATCTTGATTTTTAAAGACCTCTAGTCTTGACAAGTCTCTGCTTCAAAGTTTAACTTGAAAAAGCAATTCAGAGTTCATGTTTTCAAAAAGTTGCATCTTGTTTCCAGTGTGAAATTTGATAATGTGTTAATTAAAATAGTCAATGTAAGGACAGGAGACCTCTCCTGAGGCACCCCCCCCTCTTAGCACTGGTAAGGGAGGATTGATCACACGAGGAGAAAGTACTGAGCCATGTGAGAATGTGGTGTGGAGGGGCAGTGGCTCTATGTGGAGAGGTCATTTGAGGGGAAGGGTAACAGATTCTCTCCAGCCATCAGATTCTGATTTTCTCCAGCAAACTTTCAGATCAACTCCACTGCACAAGGCTATTGCTGGGATGCTCAGATTTAAGCAGTGGCTGAACTGTTTCCCCAAAAGCCCTGATAACAGTTACTTATTTCTGTTTTTTAAGCAGATACAGCTCAGCTGGCATGCAGTATTTCAGTGTTTAGCAAGTAGAGAAGTAGTTGGGTTCCCCAGCCCATCAAAGGTTAATTCTTCTGCCTTTCATGGAGTGTGCTGAGCAATCTCTGTATCTGGGTGGGGGTGAGGTAGAGCTTTTTTGCCAAGCTGCATTTTGTGAGACAACGATGTCTTGGAAGAAGCAGTTTTGGAAAGAGATGTCATGCTGGGCAACACACACTTACTAGGCCAGGCTCTAAGATAGGAAGCAGACATTCATCCTGTGCAACCCGCAGCAGGAATGAGACCCTGTAGTGGAGGGTGGGGTACCTGGGAGGGGGGCAGCCACCACTTCAGCCACAGAACAGGAGCCAACAACTCTAATATGTTAAGGTGTGTGAACCCTCTGGATCCTTGCGTTATCTAGTGCTGAAATTCAGAAGGGTCTTTAGGGCTTGCGCAGCAGCTGGTCTTGCACTTTGGCTGGAGGAAGGAGAGAGGGGGCTGGTGCACAGCAAAGAAGTGTTCTGCTCTTCTGTGGGTGAGTGAAGGGGTCAAGCTCTGGGTTCCCTTCTGAGACTTTGGGACCACGGATTGCTCCATGCTACCTGTGCTCTCTGCACTCCTGTTTCAGAAAGGTGATAACCTTTCCAATATTTGCTTCAGCTTGGTTCCCAAAACTGCGTGTCTCCTCCACAGCAAAAACCCTGTCAAGATATATTTACCATGAAGGACGATGACATTTTGAGCAAATAATTGAGATTTAAAACTCTGGTTACAAGAGCAAATAAACTAGAGCTGCTTCCTAAGCTTGTGTTTTAATTGGAAGAAGTGATTTCAGTAAATCCTTCCCAAAGTCCTTGCGCTGTCTCTTGGGCTTGATAGGCAGTGACCTAGTTTTCATGGAAGGATCTCACGGCGGTGCAGTCCCTCACCCAGCTGCACTTGGATAAGGGAGAACAGCGCACATGTATGGTGATGGTGTGTATGCTTGGAGTTTGATTGCTCTGCTATTCAAAGTTTCCTTGGTTAGAAATACTGTTTTATGTTTACTTGGCAGCTTTTCACCTTGCCACTTGTTCTGGTTTAATTGTATGGAGTCGTGTCTCTCCCCTGGTGTGCTGTCAGTTGTGCATGTTGCTGAATACAATGCCTTTGGGGGTGGTAGTGAGCACAAGTGACACTTTAATAAGGGTCCCTGGAGACATGGCTTTAGTACTAAGCTGCCCCCATCTCCCAACAATTGTCAGTTTAGGGCTTATTAGTCACACATCCCTCCTTTGAAACAACTATTTTTAATGCTCCTGCTCTATGCTGAGTCCTCAGAAGCCCTGTTAGGTTTTGCTGTCTTTGCTGATGGTGGCTGCTTTTTAATTGCTCAGGGAGCAGAAGCAGGCCTTGAAAACTCAATCAACATTATCTCAGCTTATCTCCTTGTCAACAGTGGATTTAAGCAGATCAAGACATTCGTAGGGATTGTGTGTAGGTGCAAAACGCAACTAGCTGTAGGGGCAAGGGCAGGTCACATGCACCTGGGCTGTCCTCCCAGGTGTCAGCCATCCATGCCCTTGCCCTCAGCTGGTCTCTGCCACCCTGCTGCCAGGCAGGCTCTCCGCTGTCATGGCCTGGGACAGGTCTTTGCCAAGTGAACAACCTGGCCCTGACGGCACGTGACCTCTTCTAACTTCAGCTGCAGTGTCAGGCCCTTTTCTCCACTGGCCTTTATACCCCTTTGCAGCAGCCGTATCTCAGGGCTGTGACTGCCAGCCCAGCATGTTAATTTAACCCTCTATGCAAGCTGAGGCAGTGCATGTGGGGAAGCCGGTATCTCTTAGCTTCTCCCGGAGGAGTCGGGCGAAGAAGCAAGTTGGGATAGCACGCCCCAGCACAGAGGGGTGTGGGGGAGAAGAGCAGGGTTGCAGGTGAAGCGCAGTGCAGGGAGCTGGGGCTCAGCTGTCTAGCAGGATTTGGTATGGCTCCTTTGCCAGAGCCCCATATCTGCCTACCCCGGGCTGTTTTTAATCCCATGTCGGTGTGGTTTGGGCAGGGGCTAGTGAACAGGCTCTGGACTGCCGTTGCTTCCTTGGAGGAGACTGGGAGAGCCCGGTGCATCTGCTAGCTCTAAGCTTGGCAGAGAGCAGGCTGGGCAAAGCAGCTGCTCCTGCCAAATGGGATTTTGTGCACAAACCTCTCGGGGCTAGGCTGGGGTCTCGCATTACCCCTGGCCTGCTTCTGAGCTTAATGAGCTACCTTATCTGTCATGTTCCTCATGGCAGATGGGGTCTATTCAGGATTAATTAAGGATCATAACTGTGACCTAGTTACCAGGCTTGCACTATTGTTACTGGAGCTCTCTGAGCCATCAGGCTGTTTGAGAAAGCTTACCCTTCTCTGCTCTGGTTACTCGCTCCGTATATCCTTCTGGGCCTGCCTGAGCCCCGGTCAGGATCGTGTTACATTCATTTCTCTAATAGATTCTTGCCTTACCCTTGGGTGGGTAGCTTGCTGCTTCCTGCTTGCAGCACACCAGTCGGTGTGGGGATTAGGTGTGCTGGCCCATATCTTTCACAGTGTTGTCTCCTGTTTGAGAGGGGGATCTGAAGATGGGGAGAAATCAGCTGCAAGATTAGAGAGGATGGTGCCAGAGACAACCTCTTGAGAAGTCTAGTTCCATGCTACCATACCTTAAACCATACTGATGCTGAAGGGATAATCCCAGGGTGTCTCTTCTCTTGGCTGCTCAAATCCTTCTCATTTCCAGTTTGTACTTTATTGTAGCAAGCCTTTAGGAATGCTCCCCATAAAGGAGCAGAAATGACTAGAGCTTGAGAAGTAAATTGAGTTCAAGCTCTTCTAACCCTTCTTCTTGCCTGCCAGATTTTCAGGTAGGGCACTGTTCCAGCTGAGGATGACTTGGTCTCATATTCCTGCGGCATGCAGACCTGTACAACCAGATCCTTTCTTCAGCTGGGGCGGGGTTGCACCACAGAGATCATGGTGGGGACTTGTCCCTTTACATCTTCCCGCTCTCTCCTTCCCTCCCTTTGCTGCTCATTTGATGAGAGCTCGCCTTGCCTGGTGGATTGAATCTCATGCAGCTGGGCCATCACGTCGGTTCACAGCCCTGTGCACAGGGGCTGCACGTGGCATGTTTACTGTTCATGTGAGGGGGGGGGTTATGTTCCTGAAGCTCCTCTCAGTCCCCCATGGAGCTGGTCCTTAACTAGCTCAGGGACTGATTGTGTCCCCAGTGGGATCCCAGCAGCTCCCACTGATTTCAGACAGTAAGGAGCATGAAGGAAGCTGTTGAGTGGGACCCCTGGCAAACAGCGCTTCACTTTGTCCTCAGAAGCACACACAGCAGGGGAACTGCTTGGCTTTTCTCCTCTGTCTCGGAAAGCATCTCTCGTGTTCCAGTGACCTGCTTATTATGTAGGTCATCATCAGCTGGAAAGAAAAAACAATTTCAAAAGTAGGAGAAATCTAGCAGGGTCTCTCCACTGAGCAGCTCTTTCTGGAAAAGCAGGGAAAGTTGCCCTGGGGGAGGTGGCAGGCAGTGTGGCCTGTTCCTTTTCCTCCCACCCTGGGCAGAGCAGTTGGAGAGGGGAAACTGCAGCTGGAAGGATGTGCGATACCCTGAAAGCAAGCAGATCCAGTGTGCCCTGTGATAGGGGAACAGTGCATTAAGGTAGACAATAGGGACTTGACTTCAGTGCTCAGAAGTTTGTCCTTTAATGACTTTTTTGGGCTTGGTTTTAGGAGGCTGTTGCTGCTGGTCTTACCGTGGTCATGTGTCTGCACAGCAGAGACCTGTGCTGTACGTGCTGGAGGAGCAGTCCCTGCTGGGAGACAAGACTGTCCCACGGGGGTTGAAAAGGGGACATAGAACAAGCAAATGCCTCTGAATGCTGAAAGTAAAATTGGGACTTGAACCAGAATCATCTCAGTGCCATTCCCCTGGGGCTGCTCCACTTTGCTTGTACCAGAGCTGACACCTTGTGATACCCACTGAGAAAAGAGAAAGTCCTTAGTGTAAACTCCTGACCGTAACCTAAGCAAGGGATGAATTGCTCTGTGAACAACAGGTTTGGTGAAGTCTGGCAGCATCCAGACTTGCCTCTGATGCAGTAACTCTTAATACCCTCACTATCTTCACTTTTCTCCCAAATTTCTTAAATACCAGCTGGGCTGGAGGTACCCTGTCCCTGGCTACTTCCCAGCTGGGGAAGTGTGTCTTTGCTGGCCAGCCAGCAGGGAGCCCTTTCCTTAGCAGGAGCACAAATGTGGCTCCCCTCTCTACTTGCTCACTGAGAGATTTCGCTTTTCCTTCAGAATGTGTAGGAATGTGATGGTTGTGAGACAGCCACACTTCACAGGACAAGCTGAAATTGCTCACAGGCTTCACTAGTAATCAAGGTGAGGCAACATGATCTCCTAAGTTGTTAATTTTGGAAATGAGATTTCAATATGCTTCATTCTTGGCAATGAAGAGGTGTATGGGGAGGTGGGTTGTGCAGTGAGCAGAGGGCTCTACTTTGCTGTTTGCTGGGTCCCCTCCTTGGGTTCCCGTCACAGCTATGTGCCTGCTCATTGTAGCAGGGCTGGCTGAGCAACCCCTCACTGGGCACTTGAGCTGTTGCGGCATTCGCCACTGCTAAGCCTGAGTGAAGCCTCTCCAGTTGCAGGAGGCTCCTGGCACAGACTTGTGCTTGAAGATGCAACTGATCTTTTCCCAGAATACGTGTTCTTGCAGAGCTGCTTGCTTTGTTTTTTTTAGATGTGCTTGTCTCCTGCAGCTATTATTCCTCACTTTATACCAGCATCTGCTGTGCTATCTAGATAAAGCACGTACATCTGTCTGTGCCTGGACTGTCTCTCTCTTCAGCATCTTGATCTTGGTTGTTTCTATTTAATGTATGAAAATGTCTCTGAAGATCGCAGTTCCCCTGCCTTGTTGATCCTTAGCCAGCACATGAAAGGCCATCTCTGACTCCTGGCCCACCAACCTGGTGAGGCTGAGCAGCGAGAAAACTTTCTTCTCCAATTTTAACCTCCCTAGGGGCTGTGCCAACTTATTTGTTCACCTGCCAGGAGAATCACACATTCTCCCACTATCCGGGCAGACTCTACCAATGTGGAACAGGGTTGGGAGCAGGGACACAGAGCAACTGGTGGTGGATGGTTGCTCATGAGTGCTAGTGCTGCTGCTTCTGAGGTTTGCAGACTGTCCTTTTCTGAAAGACTTCTTATCCCTCTTCTAAACTACTGGTTTTGTGCAAGCTAGAGCTCAGTGGCTTCCTAGGGCAAGGTCTGTTGCTTGTAGCTTATTAGTTGTCTAACCCCAGGGTAGGCAGTCCTCCTTGTCTCATCGTACCATAGTAATCCACAGAGAAGTCAGTGTAGGAAGCAATACAGCAATGAAATTTTGAACAGAATGACATTTTTTTCACCTACAGTAAAAAGATATCTCCCATGCTTTGTGCACCCATGCGGAGCAGAGCATTAAGCAAGCAGACAAGCAGGCATGTGTATCTTAGCTGGAGGCACTGCCATGCGATGTGCCAGTGTACTGCAGACAGCTTGGAAGCCTTACTCCAGGTCTAGGATTAGGGTAAGTTGCTAGCACAAGATTTTCCAAGTTAGACAGGACACGGGTGCCCTGAGGCTGGGATTGTCACGTTTGCTTGGTGGGTCCTTGCACATTGAGGCTGCTGTGTGCTGTAGACAGCAGAGTGCTGGAGCTGTCATGTACTTCTGGTGAGAACATCGAGGATCTCCTGTTATCTTTGCTTGGAGGAACGGTTTGATTAGAAACTGTCTCATAAATGTGTGGTTATTGAATGAGTTGCTCCTTCAGTATGTATGAGCCATCTCCACATACGTGCCAAGTGCATCTGTCCTGGGCAGGCATGCAGCTGGTCTAAAGTAAAGCAGATGAGCTTTCCTCATCACAAGCTTTTTCTAATCAAGCTTTTTCTAAATTGCTTCCTGTGTGGAGCAATTCTCCAACAATATTAAACACAGTGGCAGGTGTGAGTCAAGCAGGTCTTGTCAAGTCACTGTGTCACAGGGCACAGTGCTGTTCCCAGCAGAATTGGTGGCAACAAATAGCTACCCGGGAATGGTACATATTCTGTGGTAGCTGGGGAGAACCTCCTGTTCCCAGCATGTCTGGCCCCTCTGGGGCTGGTTCCCATGAAATTGTGGTACTTAACTAAAGGATGATTGGGCTCTGAAAAAATAATTTTAACCACTAATTAACTGAGTTTACTTATGTGTGTGTGTTTCATTGCCTTCAGAAGTTGGTGAGGCCATAAATTTAGCAAGACGGAGCATTTAACTCAAGTTCTTAAATGGGAAGCAAGGCGACCTGGTGTTGTAATGAACTGTGATGCTTTCCCGAGGGAGTAAAGGGTGTTGCAGTCCAGATGTAAACCAGTCCTGAGGTATTGTAGGGCAGATTGAGACCTATGCAGGCAGGCTGGGGTTCTTGCACTTGCTTGGAAAGTGTCTAGTGCTGCTCTGGATAAGAGATGAGGTTAGGCAGCCCTTGGACTTGACTTCTTGAGATGGAGGTGTTGGCAAGACTCGGCCTAGCCTGGGGCTCTGCACAGCTTTCTGTTGCAAGAGCACATCTCCCATTTGCTCAACTTTGCTTAGCTCATCTCAAGATAAGTCTTGATATTTTTTAACGCATGTCTTCACCCAAGCCACAGGACAACAGTTTAACGGTTACTGTAGCCTCAGATGTTGCTGAACTATTGTGGGTAGTGGAAGAGCTGTACTGGAACATGGAGGGCCTTTAAAGTAAATACCATTCTGGGTCTTGAATAGTATCAGGGCTGCTAGTGAGTAGCTGTCCCACCAGTTACTTGTCTTGCAAGCTTCAGTTGCCCTATGAATGAAAGAGCCTTTATTTTAATTAATTTCAAAGTAGATTGTGCTTGAAGGAGTAAACCACCTTGGCTGTTCATGCTGCACAGAGTTTCCTGCAACCTGGGGTTGCTCTTTCCTGCACACCCCTCACCCTTCCAGTGCTCAGGTCCTGGTTTCCACCTCTAGAGTGGTGCGGTGACCTCAGTCCAGACCTGGGCTGCCCAGGGTGGGAGTGAGGAACACAGCTGGGCCCTGCCAGGCAAGAGAGGAAGGACGTGGAGATGACACTGCGCCTCTGGATGCATGTTGAGGGAGGTGAGGAGGCGTGGTGAGGTCCCTGGAAGCTCAAACTGATGGTTTTAGCATGGCTCTGCTCTTCCTTCTGCAGCCTGCAAGCAGATCCTAGCCCCTGTCCCCACACTGTGCCCTTGCTCACATGGTGTTTTCAGACACTGCCAAGTAAAGCAGGCAGGATACCCTCCCTACCAAGCCTTCATCAAGAAGGAGATGGCTTAATTACAACCAGACAAAGCCTTAAGGATCACAACCTCCACTGATGTCTCGGGTTGCTCAGCCCACTATGGCCACTGCAGCTCAGAGTGGGACCACACAGGGAACTGGCTTTACAGCTCTCTTGTGCTGGGTGAGATTGTGTTTGGGGGGACAAGAAAATAGACCAGTGTCCCAGCATGAATCAGCCATCCATTTATATATAGCTACTGCTGCTTCTGTGGTACCAGGCAGTCCTGCAGGGTGATGGGCTGCAAGGATAAAGGACTGACTCTCCTCTTGTGACAGGAGGGTTTATGCTAGGCAGTTGTGGCTGGCTGCTGTTTGTGAGAGAAGAACAAGACTCCAGATTTGGACCAAAGAGCTTCCCTACTGTCGGGGCATTCAGGGCTGAAGATCTGGAGGCTAGGCCATGACTGTTCAAAATTTTTGGTTTGGAGGTTCAGGCGATATCTTTGGAAATTGAAGAGATGAGGCTATAAACAAGAATTTTTTGATTTGATGCCTTTTTAGATTTGGTATTGCAATTCTCTTGCGTTATTGGCTTCCTTTTCCATTTGTTTTAAGCTGAACTTCATGATGGCATGCAGTTGTGCTGTGGTTGTGCTGACTGCCTGACAGCAGCTTTGAATGTGGTGGCCATGCTTCAGTTCAGTGAAAAGCTCAAAGAACAGTAAAGCTTCTAAAGATCCCTAAGGGATCTCTGAAACCACATAGCCAGTGGATAGAGACCTTACAATGCACTGACCAAGAAAGAGGCTGTAGCAGACTCGAACCATAGCAGCCATGAGGGAAAAAAGACCCAAATATGCAGAAACTAATTTTCCAAATACTGAATCGACGAGGGACCAGGTTTTCTGCTGTGATGGAGCTCCTTGCATGGCAGAAGAAACAAAGTTGCTCTCAAATTAGAAACCAAGTGAGTGGAAAAAATTTCTAGATTGCCTGCAACTACTTGCCAGTAGTGTAAGGCAGACAAAGGCTAAACATTAATTTCTCTCTAGTATCTTCTGTATTTTTTTTTTTTTCCACTTGCCCAGTGCTAATTCAGTGTAGCTATCTGGAGGGTGAGATGGCACCCATGGTGCTTGGGGGAAGAGGTGCTTCTGGGTGAGGGTGAGGGCATAGAGTGAATGTCCACCTTTGTGGGATATCCTGCCAGGCCAGTGTGGCTGTTGCCAGTTAGACTGAATGCCACTGAGCTGCCGGAGCAAATGTGTGCTGCTGCGGGACTCTGCCTCGGGCAAGGTGCTACTTGCAGCAAGCACGGGCAGGAGGATTTGGCCCTCTCTGGAGTTGCTGTGCTGCAGTCGGTCCCATTATGCATGATGGTATCTTTGGACAAATGAGAAGGTAATGACTTAGCCTGTGTTATAACCCCTGCCCTGGGTTTTTCCAGGTCTGTTGGTTATGAGTCATTATTTGTTTATTTGCAAAATGCAGGCAAACAGTATCAATACAGGGTAATGCTATTACAGGCACTGGTGTTTGGACATCAGGCTGTGTTTGCAGAGCAGAAACAAGAGTAGTTTCACAATCTGTGTAAGCATTCACCCACTCCTAAGAAAACCAGTCAGATATCTTGGTTTGTCCACCCAACCAATTGCTTTAGCCCAATGACCTGGCTCTCTATGGCTGCTTTTGCTATGTAAGGGGATTGATATTCCTCCTGCAACGGTGGTTTAGCATGCATGGGCTTTGTATCTACTTTCCACCTCCTCTACTGCGTAAAAGCATTAGGTCAAAAGCTGTAAGCGCATCGCATCTGCACAGCTGTATTTCATTTGGGAAGGGGAGGGGCTATATAAAAGATACGTTTAACTTAAGATAATTTAATGAGTTTACTAGTGATTTTTTTGTAATGCTAAAGCCTCCTCTCCATGGTCTAAGCCCAGAGCAATGAAAGTGAGTGCTAATATCACCAGCTCAGCAGCGATCATGGCTCAGCTTAGGGGCAGTGTTTGGTGCTGTACCACACTGAACAAGGACATTCACCTGTGTAGGAGCTTACGGTGTGGTTGGCACCAGGAGCCTTTAGCTTATAATTATGTCATCTGGAGGTGTGACAAGGGCACATCTTTATAGCAGCAAGGAATTGTTCCTGTAACTGTGTAAGAAATGTGTATAAAGCAGTTGCAGTAAAATCATGCTTTTGCTGTTTGGTTGAAGCTGTAGGAATAAGACAGCCCTCTCCAGAGGTGTGGCAGAAAATCTGTTCTAGCATAGTCCTGAGCTAAGATAACAGACAATGGGTAGGTGCAAGTACTTGTGGGGCTAGCACAAGAGAGTTGGGAGTCTTTGTTTATAATTAATGTAAATAAGATGTGATGGAAGATTGTCATACTCCTCTTCTTGGGGTCGTTTTTATCCATGACACCAATGATTGCAACATCAGGGTGACTAATCCCATGCATGGGATTAATCACCAAGATGTCTGTTTCATCTGAGGTTAGACTGTTTGTTTGCAGTGTGTTGTAATACTTTACAAACAAGAAGCAGAGCAGCCCTGTGTGGAGGTGTCTGCCCTCTTTGGAGATGATGGCCTGTCTTCTGCTCATGCTCACAAGAGACAGAGGGAAGAAATAAATGCATGAGACGGTTTGAGAAATAAGCCTCTCAAATCCCACGCCACCAGGCGAGGAGGCTTTGTTTTGTGCAAACAAAATTGAGCCTTGGCTGACTGTACCTGACAAGCAAGTCAGACCAAATGTCCATCCAGCTAGCAGCAGACACTAAGGGAAGATGCTGGTGTGCACTATGCTCCTGGCAATCTCCTGAGCCAGAGGATACAGCCCAGGACATAAGAGTGCTGGTGAACCCATTCTGCATTGAACTGTCTTAACCCTTTTATGAACTTGCTTGGTTTAGATCCAGAATTTGTCAATGAGATACAGTTCTGTATCATTTGGAAATTAACTTCCTTCAAAGAAATTAGTATTTTGTGTTCAATGTCAGCTGCACTTTCCTGCCCTCTAAACTCTAGCATATCATGCTGTCCTACAACTTGCTGGTCTTTACAGCTCACAGTTTGAAAGGCGTAAGGTTTCATTTTGGCCAAGTATTCTGTAATGTCAACAGCTTGCATCTCTGACATCTTTTGTCATGGTGTAAGTATTTATGGCAACTATGTTATCCTGGAGGGTTTTTTCCCTGAAGGTCAAGGCAGTTACAGATGAAATAGCCTATCCCTCCCTGTGCCAGTCCCTTACTGCCTTACTGTACCTCTGCAATATCTAATAAATGTTTGCTAATTAGAAAAATTGCCTTTGGAGTAATTTGACAGAATTAAATACTGCCAACCCTAATTGTTCAAGAAGTTGACTTAGCCAGTGGGGTCATTCCCCTCTGCCTTCTAGTTACAAGCCTTTGTGGTGCACCTAGGTTTGTGATGAGGTCCATTCTGCATAATTAGGAAAACAAAACACTGGATGCGTTAGCATGAAGTTCTCCTAGGACACTGGCTCTCTTCAGGTGAATATAAAGTACTGAAAGACACATGATAAAAATAACAGGAGTTGGAAACAACTGCCCTGACACCTCAGCTCTAATTATAAGTGTTCAGGCACTGCCCACGCTTGGCAGAGGTACTGTTGTCTGTGAACGAAGCACCCAGCTTGAACCAGTGCTTGGCCATTCTCCAGCACCTGGTTTAGTGTGGCACTTCTCTGAGCAGGCAGTGCCTTTCTCGCGCTGGTTCTCCAGGGAAGTTCCTCACACAGGACAAGTTTCAGGGGATCAGTTCCTCATTCTGTTCTTCTGCTTCTACTTGCACAGGATAAAAGTTACCACAAGCTTGAAAACAGGGTGGTAGCCATGTGGCTCTTGAACTGGTGTCAGTATAAATGCAGCTGTGGTGGAGGCTGTGGAGCCTGCTCGCATCAGCCTGAGGGTCTGGTCCTTCTGTGCAGCGGTGGTTATTCAAGAAACCAAGCAACCCCTGAGGAGCAATTGGGTGTGATATTCCCCCTGTTCTCCTCCTGGCTGCTTGGAGCATCCCAAAGCCCAGCAGGTGTTTTCCATTTGGCTGTGGGAGCAGGCTATGTAGATAAATATTCACATACTCAGGAGGCTGAGCCGGAGGGTTTGTGCATGTCTCTCTTTAGGCTGGTCTGGACTTTGTCATGTTCTGCTTCATCTTCCCAGATGCTTCCTTCTGTGCTTCAACAAAGTGGGGTATGGTGTCACTTTTGGTTTTGCCTTTGGAAGAGTAAACAAAATGGAAGGCCAAAAGCCAGCTACTTAAAACACATTCCTCTGCTGTGACTGGGGGGAAAAAAAAAAGTCTCTCCTTCAGATACAGGCACCAACTGTTTGCATTGCTCATCCTCCTGGCAGGGGTTATGGGCTTTGTCTGCCTTACTAGGTTCAAGCCTAACCTTTCTGATATTTCTATTTTTGAGATGCCTGATATGCTATCCCTTCCTCTCATGGATCTCAGGTTCCAGCTGCTTCCCACAACTCTAGGAGTTGATAAAAAAGATCTCGTACAGTGGGTCAAGGTACAGTGATAGACAAGAATGCTCTTGGTCTTGATAGGGCTTGGTTTATCTGTCAGTCAGGCGTGTTGTGCATCTGGCATTGAGCTGAAAGGCAGAGGAATGTGTCTGCTCTCCAAGAGGGAGTAAACCTGACCAAGAAGCGCAGGGCTGGGTGACTTGTGGGAAGTAAATTATTCTGAGAAGGTCTGAGGTGCTGCAGGGGACAGTGGCTTCTCCTGTACCTCAGGATGACTCACAGCAGCATATCTCAAACTCACTGCAGCTGTAGTGCCTTTTTTTTTTTGACTTGTCTGTCTTCCTGTGACAATCAGCTCCTTTCTTTCCCTTTCTGCTTTCACAGGAGAAAATGGAATGAGTCACTTGCTGAAGATAGAGATGGGAGAGGTTGCTGCAGTCACTGGGTCCTGGCTCTCCACCCGGAAGGGTTTGCCCTGCTGCCAGCAAGTGCATGTTGCTTGCTGTTCCTTGGCTTGTGTGAACACTTGGTGAACTTCACCCTCAGAGCAACCCTAAATTGCTGAGAATTTTCCAGAGATAAAGTGGAAGCCAAAAGCTGTATTCAGTCCATAATAAGACACTTTTCAAGGGTCAGAATGCGTTAGGAACTGGCTTGTTAGTTGAGTCTGTGTTTTTCATGGAGGATTTGCATCCATTTGCAAGACTCTGAAGCTAGATAGTGAAATACCCTCTGCTCCTTCCATTGCCCAGCACTTAATGCAGTATTAAAGCTCTATTACAGCATTTTGAAGGACTCATGCTTAGATATAAACCATTCTATACAGGAAATGCTGCATAGTAATGTTTGTGCTGCTCCCTTGTCCTGCTGCTGGTGAATCTCCCTCTGTCGACAAGCTCTTTGTTCATTGGCATGATAGTAGTAAGCCTGCTTTTAGCACTGTTTCCAAACTTAGCCAATGCTTAGAACAGATTGTTAGAGAACAGTAACCTGGGACTGCTAATGCCTGAGCTCAGGGGTTGTTCTGGGCTCTCAGCTGCCTGCTGGGTGTCTGTCACCTTAGAAATAGTCCCTTCCTGTTACAGAGCTCTTAAAATGCTGCAGCCAACTTGCCTCACATAGGGCTGCGAGAGAGAAGCAGGAGCTCAGATACTGGCTACCACAGATGAGTCCTTTCCCCTAATCCTGCTGGCATGAAGAGGGTTTATACCATGCAAAATGTGTTTCAACAAGGGGGAAACCCACTCCTCTTGCTTGGCAGAAATATTCATATCCCCTTTTGAAAGGTTAGTTTGCTCCCAGGGAGCTTTTCCAGCTGCAGGAAAAATTTCAGGGCATATGAGGAATTCTTGTTTACAGATCTTTAAATGCTGGCCTGATGGAGCTTTATCAGTATTCTGGTAGTGCCTGGTGCATTGGGTCAGTATAGCCTATGTTGAACATGTAAAGCTGTCTCAGGAAAAACTGTTGCTAGCTCTTCAAATCCAGAGGGTATTTCAGGGCAAATTTCTTCATGCACCACCTTCCCTTCCTCGTGAAAGATAAGAAACGAGAGGTAAAACATCTTCCTCCCAGTTAAACTTCTCCAGGGCTAGAGAAGCCAAAGGATGAAGGGCACAATGCAGTCAGAGCTGGGAAGGGAATGCACTGAAAGGTCGGAGCATGTCACAGCACCACATGCCTGGAGCATGAGGGTGCCTGGTGCCTGTGACAAGGTTTATGACAACCCATATCAGGGACAGCTTGACTGTCCTGGTGTGCTGGCTCCTCTGAAAGTGGCCGTGCAGCTCAGAAGGAAGAAAGATCTGTTTAATGTCTTTATCAATGACCTGGACGAGGGGATTGAGTGCACCTCAGTAAGTTTGCAGATGACACCAAACTGGGTGGGAGTGCTGATCTGCTTGAGGGGAGAAGGGCTCTGCAGAGGGACCTGGACAGGCTGGATCGATGGGCCAAGACCAACTGTATGAGGTTCAACAAGGCCAAGTGCTGGGTCCTGCGCTTGGGTCACAACAACCCCATGCAACGCTACAAGTTGTGGGGAAGGGCAGCTGGGAAGCTGCATGGCAGAAAAAGACCTGGGGGTACTGGTTGACAGCTGGCTGAATATGAGCCAGCAGTGTGCCCAGGTGGCTGAAAAGGCCAATGGCATCCTGGCTTGTATCAGAAATAGTGTGACCAGCAGGAGTAGGGAAGTGATCGTGCCCCTGTACTCGGTGCTGGTGAGTCCGCACCTCGAATACTGTGTTCAGTTTTGGGCCCCTCACTACAAAAAAGACGTTGCATTGCTGGAACATGTCCAGAGGAAAGCCACAAAGCTGGTGAGGGGTCTGGAGCCCAAGTCTTACGAGGAGCGGCTGAGGGAGCTGGGGTGTTTTAGTCTGGAGGAGGCGGAGGGGAGACCTGATCGCCCTCTACAACTACCTGAAAGGAGGCTGTAGTGAGGTGGGGGTTGGCCTCTTCTCCCTGGTAACGGATGATAGGATGAAAGTAAATGGTCTGAAGTTGCACCAGGGCAGGTTTAGGTTAGACATTAGGAAAACTTTCTTCACAGAAGGGGTTGTCAGGCACTGGAATGGGCTGCCCAGGGAAGTGGTTGAGGCCCCATCCCCCAACCCCCGTATTTAAAAGATGGGTAGAGGAGGTGCTCAGGGACATGGTTTAGTGGTGGGATGGCAGTGCTAGGTTAATGGTTGGACTTGATGATCTTAAAGGTCTTTTCCAACCTAAATGATTCTATGATCTTTCACAAGCCCATTAGACTTCTCTTAGAGCAAAACATACTGTCAGTGCCTGGGGAGACTAGAAATTACTGCTGTGTGGTCCTGTAGTTTAGACATGGGAGTAGTTTGGTTGGTTTTTAAAGAATGTGCAGCCAAAGCTTGTAAATGATTCTATGATCTTTCACAAGCCCATTAGACTTCTCTTAGAGCAAAACATACTGTCAGTGCCTGGGGAGACTAGAAATTACTGCTGTGTGGTCCTGTAGTTTAGACATGGGAGTAGTTTGGTTGGTTTTTAAAGAATGTGCAGCCAAAGCTTGTAAGATGTTTCTCCAACAAATCACAAAAAACTTCAGAAGTGGGGGCACTGGGCGCCCAATGCTGCAGCCATTCCTGCTGCTCCCTGCAGCCCCACTCACTCCTGGGTGGAAACGGACACAGCAGGGTCCTCTCGCTGCCTATAGCCATTCAACAAGCTTTACTGACTTCTGGGCTCTCAATCAGACCTCTCCTTCACAGAAAAAGCTCCTTATCCTGTACAGAGGGGGTTGATTCAAAAGCTTTACAGAGCAGGGTTGATTCTGTTGCTTTCATTCCTATGTTTGAAAGAGCAAAGAGAAGCAGAGGAACCAAGCCAAGGAAAGGGGGGGGTTGCACACCTCCCGTTTCTTCCATTTCCTTTGCACAGCCTTCGTAGTGTTTTACTTCCAGATGATCCTACAGAGCAGCCCCTAGGAGACTGTGTAAATCTGGGAGGGAAGCATTGGCTGGGCACATGCCTGTTCCCTTGCAGAAGCAGTGCTCTTCAAATCAGAGAGCCCTTCCCTGTCTAGAGAAGAAATGGGCAGAGATTTCTATTTTCTTGCATTCATTCAGCTCGGGAAATGGACTTCCCCATACCGCTGGACAATGCAGAGGGAAATAAAGGGGGCCAGGAGGGACCTAGTCAGGGTAACACATGGGGCAAGTGAGGCAACGTCTGGATGAGGAGGGTCCCCACACACCCAGCACGCAGGGCGCTGGCTGCAGCCCCAGCCCTCCTGCTCCCCACTCTCTGCCAAAGGCTGTGAAGCAGGAGCTCAAGAGCCACCAGCACAGCAGACTGTAAGGACATTTCTGCAGGTGTCAGAGGTGCCCAGCTGGAAAACTTCCCCAAAAATGGGGCACTGGGATGCCCAACGCTGCAGCCATCCCCGCTCCTCCCTGAAGACCCACTCAGGGATTAAACCAGACACAGCAGAGTCTTCTCATTGCCTGCAGCCATTCAACACAGCTTTACTGAATTCTGGGCTCTGGAGTCCTACCACTGGTGGCTCTGGGAGTGAAAAGCAACAAGTGCTCTTCAGCACTGTCTCCTCTGGCTGCTCCCCTCTGCCAGGGCACAGGCAACGTCACCACCATGTGGCACAGGCACCATGGTGATGTTTAAGAATGTCCTATGAGAACCTGCAGTTGGCCTTTGGTGTCTGGCAGGACCAAGCCTGGCTAGCCAGAGCGATGGTTACTGAAGAAATCTCGAGCCCAAATGAGACCAGATGGCCTCAAAGGGAATTGTCAACAGCTGCAATCTCCTCCTCTTCTTTGGATGAGCTGGGGGAGTCATCAGGCTTAGCTTCTCCTGCCTCTCCAGGGTGGGATGACCGAGCTGCCGTAGGAGCAATGATGAAAGAAGGGTCTTTCCAAGCTTGAAGTGATGACAGCACTACTGCAAGAGACACTCCGGCTTCGTCCGAGAACGCTAGCAAAACCGAAGACTTCTCCTTTCTAAAGCAGCTCTGGAAAATTGCCTGCAGCAACAAGTTTCAGTCCATTCTGTGGATTGATAATGGAGTGATCGTTGCCACCAATGAGGAAATGTTCAAGAGGGAAATGCTGTCAAGAGGAGGACTTAGGAGAGTTTTTGAAATAGAGAGCATGGAAAGTTTTCATCGTCAGCTCATCCTCCATAGGCTGCATGAACTGCCAGAGGCATCTGATTTGTCTAACTCCAGGGATGAATTTCCAGCAGAAGCAGCAGCTGCTCCTTCTCCTAGAAAGGTACATCAATTCCTCTGCACAGGAGCTGGTGGGAGACACTGATGTTCAAATCGAATAAGCCTTGGCAACAGAGGAGATGGAGTTGGCCATAAATGTCCTCACCTTCATTTCTTTCTCGGGGCATTTCTCAGGTGAAAACCCAGGGCTGGTTATGACTTGACAGAACCATATTGTAATGTTTGAGACAGCCCAAGGTTGAGGTTTCCAATGCCCCTGAGAGTCCTTTTCAATACGTAAGTTTGGCTTTTGCAATTAAAAGTCTTAGTTCTCATATATTTGTGATTTCCAGGCTTAAACTGCTTGAACTCTTCTTTGCATTTTTTGGCTTCTTATGTTTCTATGATAGCCCCAACTTTAAGAGGGACCATCCCTAGCTGCTGGCAAGGTGCAAGCCAAGAGTGGGATGCAAAAGCAGAGCTGCACCATGCCTGGATGCGGAGCTGGAGGAAAGCCTCCAAGGTGTGTGGGGAGCCACTGCTGGGGTGCAGGAGGCGTTTGCACCAGCTCCGCTGCAGGACATGCTGGTATCTCCCCCTCGGAGGGCCCCACTGACAAAGCGCTGGGCTAAAGCACCTCCCGGCCTTGACAGTGCCCAAACCCCTTCCCAGGCAGCTGCCCCCCACTTCTTGACCCTGCTGGAGCAGCAGGCAGGGAGAGCTTCTGGGCCGCCCCCCATCCCAGGCACCACCACCACCCAGCAGCCAGGCCCTGGCTGGCCTCCAGCATGCTGCTCCAGCACCACACTAGGCTGCACCTCTCGCACCATGGCTGCCACCTTTGGCACCAGGGCTGGGCTTTCCTACTTTCCATGTGCCAATGCCAGCCCATGGCCAAAGCCCAGCAGCCCCATGTTGCCCCACCTGCACCTGCACCACCAGCGCTGCAGCTGCAGGTGATGGGGCTGGACCCAGCGTGGCACATGGTAGAGAGAGAGGAGGAAGTCACTACAGAGTGAATAGAGCCCAACAGCACTGAGAATAAATAGGGTCTCAGAGTTAGTAAGAAACAGTCTAACAGAGTTAGCAATAAATGGAGCCATATAGAGATGGTAATAAACTGAACAATAAACCTTTTACAGTTTTCCTGTCCTGTTTGAACAGTGAAAAACACTGTTCTGTGGCTTTAATGTTCCCACTTGCCCTTTAATGGTCTTAGCAAGACAGACATCCCAGCACAAGCATGTGGCAATGTCATGGTAGTGCCAGGAGGTCCAGCAAAGGCTGAGCTCCTGTTGGCACGGCACAAAAAAGCAGCCAGGTGCCTCTTTTCTCTCTCTGAGCATGAGATGGTGGAAAGGGAAATGATCTGTGCAAGGAAGCAACTGGTTTGGGTGGCAGGCGATGGGCTGCCCCGCCTCTCTGCTTCTGTCTGCCTTGAACTGGCTTGGAAATACAGAGGACTGCGTCCTCTCACGCAGTTAAATTCAATGCAGAAGGGTCTGGCTTTAGTAACTGTACAAGCTGTTCAGAGAGGGGAAAGCAGCTGGAGGGGAGATGGTTAGGTGGATGCCACGGAGTTAATGCTGGTTGGAAGCAAGGCTGTGCTGATTTTTTGCAAACAGACGCATCTTTCCCTTGAGGATGTAAAGGCAGCAAATGCAACAGATACTTGGTTTTCTTCTGTGGTCTGCCCTGGTCACGTTGATCCCCCACTCCTCTCTGTAGCAATGCAGGAACGGTGTGGAAAGGAGAGCAGATGGCCACCCTGGGTCTTCAGGAGATGCAAGGCCACTGGGAGTGTAGAGCATTAGAAGGACCAGACGGTCGTGTGCTTGCCTGTGCTGACCAAACAGCGCTGGCAACAGGAGTTTCTCTAGAAAGGTCGATGTCCTCCTGCCTGCTCTGCTCTCGGCGTGGCCGAGTGTGGATCCTTTTGGCTTTTCCCATGTAATACTTTGTGTGGAAAGATTTCCGACAAGATTATAGGCCCAGTGACCAACGTTGATTGGAAAGCAGCCTAATGGAGAGATATGAAGAACAGGAAGCAGGCTCCTCTAGGAACCTTCAGGCTGTTAACACCTTTCTGGTTTATTAGGTGGGTGGTGCTGGACTGTGCGGCATCTCCTGCTCTGGCCAGGCCTGCCCCAGTGCCAGGGTCTGTGCGGCAATGTCTCTGCTGGCTGCGGACACTGGGAACGTGCCCCACGAGTGGGGAACTCCATGTTCCAGAGGTCTTGGCTTCACTCCTGTGAACTCGGGTAGCATTTTCCTAGCACCAGTCTCCGTGCACTTTAGTTCTGGGTTGATGCAATCATGAGTTCAGTGAAGTCTGAACTCCGCTCACCCCTGCAGGCAATAGCAGAGAAATTTCAGGGACTGAAAGCAGCCACCTGCCCTTGGTCAGCAAGATTAGCAGAGCTGGGGCCACCTCTTACTGGGAGATACTTTAAAGGTGGTTTTGATCTACATTCATGTAACAGATTCGAAGATCTTACAGTGGCTTAAAACATTAGAACCAACATAAGTGCCCAGAGAGCTGCTGATGGGATTCTGGCTGGATCCAGCTTGCCAGGATTTCTTGCTCCTGAATCTTTCTCCTCCTTTAGACCAGTTCTGGAAACCGTAGGCGTGTGTGAGCTCCCTTCCCTCCACCTCTCTTGGATGGCTGAAGAACTGTACAGCTTCACACAGGGAGTAGCAGTGTATTCCTCTAGTGCTCCAGGATATGTCCTGGTGTCTGTATGTCTCTGTCCCCTTATCATCCTTCTCTTCACCACTTCAGCCATATGGATGAGCAGTGGAAGTAGTACAAAACACCTGCATAGACAAGGCAGCAAATAAAATATGGTATTGCAATTAACAGGATGCTTTCTGGCTCTCTGCCTAGCGGATGCTTTGGATCTGAGACAGACAAATTTTCTCTTAGTGGCCTAAGCAGCTCCAGAGCCTGGGCTCTGCCGACCCTCTGCTTTCCAACAGCAAAGCACCCCTGCATGCTGAATGCTGAGGAGGGGTGATGGGCTCCCCCAGTCTTCTCAGCCTTTTCCAGTTGTTGCTATAATCAGCTCGTTCTTCCTTCTTTTCAAGGCTCTGATAACAAGTACCTAGGACAGCCAGGTGACCTTTGGCTGAGCTTCCTCTTTAAACTCCCGTGGCTTTTGCTTCACTGCCAAGTGGTTATGCAGCAGTAAAGATCCATTGCGATAGCAGCAGAGTCTGTGCTCTTCTCCTTTCCCCTCTCACTCACACAGGATCAAAGCTCTCTGAATTTCCTTGAACAAATTTGCATTTAGGTCAGTGAGAGATTTACTTGAGGAAAAGATTTTTTTTTCTCCCATCTTTTTCTTAACTTTGTAAGAAAGGTCAGTAAGCACAAAGGCAGGTGGGAGAAAAAAATGTGGGCTTGACACAAATGGGAGGAAGAAGTCATTAGAGAGAAAATCACTGATGTGGCAGCAAGCTACATCTTCAGCTGATGTAAAGCGGCATTTCCCCATGGAAGCAAGGGGACCATGTCATTGTCAACAGCTGAGCTCCTTGGTGGACCTGGTCCCCTCTGAGGTGCCTGAACTGGCTGCAGCTGCCTCCTTCCAGCAATGAGGGGAGAATGGACTGCAAGTCTCTGGACTATGCTGATCTTCACCTGCCATTTTTGGCTCCTTGCAGCTGTCTGCTTAGGCTGCCTAAATCCCCTGTGTGCTCTCTGGATGCAGAGTGGCAATAACAGGGTGGCTGTCCCATCCCAGCCGCTCGGGCTGACATATGCCAAAGCATCACAGGGTTGGTTGCTCCAGGCCCCTGCCTCCAGCTCTGGGGTGTATTGGGAGGGGACACAAAACAGCTGGGGAAGACCCATACTGGGATCATGGTGGTCATGGAGACAGGATGACCTTGTTCTGAGAGTGCTGCTAGCAACTGTGAGACCTGGGTGCAGTTGCTGGTTCCATCTTAGCTTGTGTGTGTTGCCTTAACCAACTCCACATCTCTTGGTGTTCCTCTGTAGACGGCAAATACTTCCTCCCACCACTGGTCTCAATGGGAACCTCAGCCTTTCCAGGAAAACAGTCTCATCATGGCTTTCTGAAGCATAGCACGCTTGTCCCCCCATTGGCATATTCTTAAAACTGCAAAAGTATGTGTAAAGACTGGTGTGCTCAGCAGTTTAAATATTAACGGGACACGTGAGAACTGGGGTTTGCAATACAGAAGTGGTAAACAGTCAGTTAGTTGCTAAACTTAGACCCACTCACTCTAGCGAGAAGTTCCGGGCTTTCTGAACTGGGCCTGAAGTCAAAGGTTGGCTGTAATTTCATGCATGAATGAGCCACCTGAAAATTGGGTGGGTCTGGCGCCCTGTGATAGCTTTGCTGCCCGAGGTGGCTGTGTGCTGCCTTGCAGCGTGCGGGGACCACAGCCCTGGCAGGGCGGGCAATGCAAGGCTCCGTTGTTATGACAGAGGTCGCAGATCCTGGGGCTTCTGGTCTCTGCCTGATTCACGGTCATATAAATAACCCCAGGGAAGTACTTGCTGAGAATGACTTTATAATGTCTAGGCTGCAAGCTGGGAAGTGCTATTTGAAAGAGGCTAGCTCAACGCTTTTTTTGCCCAGAGTTATGGTAGTCTTAACAAAGCAGCTGGCTAGTTTGGCATGATTCATCTTTAATGAAATCATGCTGCCTTTTACCCAATTTTCCTGCTTATTTTTAGAAAACTGAAGGCTGGACGAGGCCTCAGCCTGCCCTCAGGTGGTCATCTGAAGAAAAGCAGGAGGCACACTCCTGGCCGTACCTCATGTGCTGCCTGTGGCAGGGTGACAGCACGTGGGCTGAGGTTCATCTCCCTGGCTGGGGCATTAGGAGGGGGCTGGCTCCCAGGCCACGGTTTCTGAGGGATGGGAAAATCCCATCCTGCCCAAAACACACGGCAGATAATGCCACAAAAACGTTTGGATGCTGCGACAGAGCCTGGCCAACGTTGCCCTGGCCGAACTGGGCTATATGGAGGCCCTGTCCTCTCCAACACAGGACCTGATGTGTGCCCGTTGCTCCTGAGGGCCCCCCCCTTTTTTTTTTTTCAAAGACCTTGGCATGAATATTCTTTAATTCTTTTTCTTTTGACATTTGTTCTGGACTGCTGCAGGTGTGAATGTCTCGCCAATGGGCTGCTGTTTCCCCTGGCTGTTGGTGTTATGCAGTGGCACCCCAGGACTGAGGACTTTATAAGTGAAGTAGCCATCCATGGCCACCAAAGATGCTGCTACTGTATAATCTAAAAGGTGTGTTGGGAATTTTTGGGGTGGTGGAATCCTTCAACAAAAGCAAATGTTCCCATTTCCCACTTCTATAAGTGGGAGTGCGACAACAACATGTTTCTGACTTTGTATTTCTCTAGAACAGGTTGCACAAGGCTTCTTTAGCGCCTTGGGCATATTTAGCATCTTTTCTGTGTTCTGGTTTATTTCCATGAAGAGAAAGCTAATAGTCAAATGCCAAAGAATTTAATGAGGAACAGATTAAGTGATGCTGGAAACTGCTTCAGATCTATAGATCCAAGATCCATAGCTGTGTGGGCAGAAGGGCCGTGCCTGAGGGAGGTATGTATCTTTTCAGACCCAGTAACTCAGAGGGCTGGGGAAAACAGAGAGCTTTTCAGACACACAAACACCCTTGAACCAGCAGACCCTTGACCATGAGATGGCAGTGCAGGAGGGAGGAGGACAGTTGGCTTCCCTGAGAAGCACAATTTATGGGATTGTGTTTACGGCTCCATGGCAGCCTGGATCACACCATTATGGGTCTCCTGTGGCCATGAGGGACATCAGTAGGCTCAAGAGGCAACATGTAGGCAGTGAGTGTGGGCTGGCAGCGGCGTATGTAGCCTCCCACCGATGCCACCCTCAGCGGGGATTTGTGTCCTTTTCCCACTCTCTGGAATCTGGTGCGGAAGGGCTGGGAGGTGCAAGTGCTGTCCTCAGGGACTGATCATGACTGCTGTGGATGCAGGCAGCACACAGTAAGACTGGCTTGATGCTGTTGGCTGATTTAGGGGGAAAAAAACCTGCGGCTGGTGGTGGGAGAGGTGTGTTTGGACATTGCCCAAAGCAAAGCACCCTGGCAGATAAGGAAAAGGTTTGAAATTACCAGGTGTTCCACTTGGCTCTGCTTGTCCTTAAGAAAGCAAATCGTTTTTAACCCTGCATGAAGCAACTTTTCAGTTAGAGATATTAATCTTAAAGAAGAAAAAGGAAAAAAGCTGTAAAAGGCACAAATATGTATTTAAACTAAATACATGACCAGTTGCTTTCTGAGAATTGGAGAGCTTAATTGCTTGGGCTGATTCACATGAGGGAAAACTTCTTTTCCTTTTTTTCTCTTGATTAAGAGTGGGAGCAAAATAATTTGTGGTCCAACTTCAGCACAGGTTGCAATGTGTCTCGTAAAGGTCCTTATTGCTTGGCTGTGCTCCTGGGAAGAGCCGTGTTGGAGCCCATCCACTGCCCTGCACCGTAACAGGCGGTTTTCAACAGCAAAGCCAGGCCTGTGTAAATTGGAAGCGGTTTCATAATGCCGGAACAAATGCCAGAGGAGTCCCTGTGTGTTGAACAAAGCTGTCAGTTACTTAATAACTGGAGAAAAAAAGTTTAATTTTTAGCCCAATTTCACATAGTAGAACAAGCTTCTGCCAAAAAACACCCAGCTATTAAGTCACAATGCCTCCAAACAAGTGCTCTGCATTTATGAACAAAGCAGAGGCGATTCAGTTAAAGTGATCAGGAATATCTCCTGCCCAGGGCATGAAGAGGAAGGAACGCAGTGTTTGATGGTCTGAAAATGAGCCTGTAAAATACAGGCAGGAGTGTTACGTGCAGTTCTGCTCTTCTTGGACTTCAGCACAAAGTTAGGATGCACGTCTCTTGCTGAGGTGGTAAGAGCATGCTGGGGAGGGGTGTAACAGTATGGAAAACGCCTTCTTGGCAGTGGTGCGTGCAATGTACTGTGTTACGAAAATCTGCAAGCGGCCCGTGCTGACTGAAGAGAGAAGCTGGGATGTAAAGGCTAGAATTACATGGGTAAATGGATATTTATGTGCATGAGGTGTTCCAGCCAAACTGTGGCACCCTGAATGTGCGCAGGGATCATGTACCCTTCAAGTATTCAGGTACAACAGGGTTTGACTAACCCCCAACACCCACATGCTAATCATAGGAAAACTTTGCAAAGCAACTCTATGTCCGCAGCGTTCTCGCTGCTCTCCTATTGATCCATTCGCCCCTGGAGTCAGCCTGGTGGAAGTTACTCGTCTGTGATGCTGGGAGGGTTTCAAGGCCAGGTCAGAGGGGGTCGGCTGCCGGTGTTCTCTCGGTTGTCTGAGGGTATCCTTACCCCTCACGGGCAGCTCTGAGCTTCCACACAGCACAGGCCTTCTGCCCAGGGCTGGGCCGTCCTTTAGCTTGTTTTACTTCAGCAGGAACAATGCCTAAGTCTCCAGTAAAATTTCACTACCTGCTTAAATTGCAGCTGATAACGCCAGCTACTACGTAGTCACAAAGCTAACGCGCTTTCACGCTGTAAAGACTGGTCGATGCAATAGTGAGGGACAGAGGCGTTCCTAACACTGCTGAGCACCCTCAGGGCCAGTGTGCTCAGGAACTGGCTTTTTACGGCAAGGCCTGCGAGGCCCGCTCCCTACGCTTACAGCCGGGCTGGCAGGAGGAGGAGGAGGAGGAGAAGAAGAGCCCCCAGACAGCAGCGAGTTCCGCTCCAGCTCCCGTGCCTGTAATGGCGGCCTCCCGCTCAGGGGGCAGGCCCCGCCCACGGCCGGAAGTGGGCCACCCGCCCCTTCCGGCCCGGCGCCGCGGCCCCTTTAAGGGCGGAACCGTTGCTCTAGGGCGCGGGCGGCGCGGGAACTGAACTGCGGCGCGCGGGAGGGGTCATGGCCGCTGGCTGCCTGGTGAGGCGGCGGCTGGGGTCTGCGGTGGCTTTGGGGCCTTGGGCCGCCGGGTTGGGCTGAGAGGGCGCCTGGGGGGACTGGGGCGGGGTCTGGGGGTGGGGGCCCGGGGGGGGGGGGGGGGGCCCGGGGGGGGCCGGGGCGGGGTTTGAGGGGGGGGCCCTTGGGGCGGTGCCGGGGGGGTTATGGGTCTGGAGGGGGCGGGGGGAGGGAAGAGGGCAGCCTTGGTGTTGCTGGGGCTGGGCTGTGCGGGGAAGGCCGTGGGGCGCGGGGGGGGGCTGGTTTGGAAGGGGGGTGTTGTGGGTGGGTGGGTTTTGGGGGCACCTCCAGGCTGGTGGGAGGAGCTCTGGATCTGGGGAGGGCCTGTGCTGGGTGTTTGGGGTGAAGTCAGGGGGAAGCCTTGGGGGGGGGGGGGTTGCCAGGGAGGCAGGGCTGTGTGTATGAGAGCAGGGATCAAAGGCAGATTGGCCTGTTCGAAGTCGGACAGTTTTTGAATATTGCAACCTCCTGCAACAGTTTTCTCAGTGTTTGCTGTGGTTTTGGTTTTTTGGGGTTTTTTTCCCCCCTGACCTCAGGCTTTGTTTGGCCATGCAGCAAGGTGCCATATAGGGACGTGCTGTGTTACCCAGACATTGAGGAAGGACAGTGGGTCAGTCTATTTTGATGTGGTTCTGATTCTACCTGTCTTTTTTTGACAGGTGTGTTAAGTCTTGCAGTTTTGTCCCATCTGTGCAAACAGTGGCCTCTTGGCTACCCCTGGGCTGAGATCAGCAGCTGTCAGAGCAAAGATGTGCTTGAGTGCCTGCTCAGGTGGCCATCGACATGGCTGATCTGTTCCAAAGTCAGCTTTGGGGTCTCTGCACCAGCAGCATGTTGTAAAAATGCATGAATGATTCATGCAAGTCACCTAAGATCCAGGGTGGTTATCAGCGTCGTTAATTTGCCTCTTTTAAAGTTTGTAGATATGTGTGAAATTCGCATTTTGTGTTGCACTGTGTTCTTGCCTCTACCCAGCTTGTGTGGGATAAATATGTGGCTTGGTTTGCTTGTCATAGAAATAAAATGGTTTTATTGTGCGAAGATGATTCTTAATCTATTGTGTCTGAACATTACTGTCTTCTAGGAAGATCCATCCCTGGAGAGACACTTCAAAGGCCACAGAGATGCCGTCACCAGCGTGGACTTCAGTCTCAATAAGAAACAATTGGGTAAATTGTCTCTCTGTCTCATCGTTATTTTGATGGCCAGATGATAAAGAAAGAGCTTCTCTGCTTTAGTTAGGTGGAGGGAACAGTGAAGGTACTGAACTCTACAAGAGCAAAGAACTTGTTTTCATGTTGAAGAGATTTTGGAGAATTTCAGGATGAACATTTCAATGTGCTTTGAAAAAAAAATCCTGTTGAACTGTCAGGGTTGCAGATTGTGTGCATACTACTCGAGCTTTAGGGTCATCTACCGTTGGTTATCATTTCACATCCCTGGCAGTCAACTTAAGGTAAAACCTTACTTTTTCTTCTCAATCTTCCATCTCTCCCCTTTAGACAGCTGCCTGCGATTATGCCAAGGCTTATGTCCTAGTTGCTATTCAGAAATCCACTGCATGTGTACTGAGTAGGAACCAGGAGGGGTTTTGGCTCTTAGTGAAGTTCCTGTTCAGTCTGTGTGGCATGGGGAATGTTGCTTTGGCTCGCAGAGAAAATAAGGCAGAAATGATAGTTTGAGGCAATATACCTGGTAGGCAGTGGGTGGAGTAGGCATGAATAAATAGAAATGCAGCAGTAGTAATCCTGTCCTAGATCTTACAACCTACGCAAAGCTCTGGAAGCTGCAAGGAAACGGAATTGAATAAAACTCGTCTTGGACTCCCCTCTTTCCCTGCTTCTGTTTTTATTGTTGTCTGCTGTCTTTTCCTTTCCACTTCTCATGTTTTTGATTGCAGAGCAAGAGTTTCCTCTGCTCTGTGTCTGTGATTCTGTTTGTGTATCCCCAAAACTTTATCTAGTCAGTGCAGATCTCTGTTTAGCAAGGGTGCTCTGAATATAATTTAGCATAGTTTTTCAGTGGCCTTTTGGAAGTAGTATGGGAACCTTTGCCTCCATCTAGACCATGAAAGGGCTACTCTCAATATTTTTAGAAAATGAGATCAGGTAAAAAAAGGGAACAAATCTGAAGAAAATATTTTTTGGTACTGTTGGGTCAGGTGTGTGTACTTGCCTCTTATGAGATTCTGAAGTTCTTTTTTCCCACTTCCATCCCCCAAAAAACCCAGCCAAACCTAGAGGACTCTCTTTTTAGTCCATTAGACTGCTTGCCTAATCAAGTAATGATAATAGTTATTGCCAACAAGTCACATGTAAGCAGTGTCATACTGAAGTGCTTTATTGAGACGTCAGAGCATTATTTTCCCTAAATTTTTTTACATCAGTCCTGGGGAAGGTGTGATACTGCAATTTAATATCCTTGCCAGACAATGACTTAGTGTAGTTATGACTAATGTTCAAATCTCTTGACACTAGGCCGTGTGCTCAGTCTGCTTTTAGGCAGTTGTCTCCCCTTAAATTTTTATATCACTAAGGAAAGGCGTTGCCTATATGAAATGCAAAACCAGACAAATCCAACAATTGAACTGACAAATATGTAAGGTTTTTTATTTCCCAAACAGAAAAGAAATAGAAGGACACTTCCAGCAAAATCTATTTGGTATTTTGCCATAATGCTAATGAAGTGAAATATTCTTGTATTTATGATACTGCCATATCAGAACCTACCATCAAACTGATCTTTTTTCCTAGGAACATCTTAAGATCTCCCTGGAGATATGCCCCACTTGGCACTCAGGTGGAGAGATACAGATGCAGTTTGGGTTTGTTGGCAGGCTAAGATGTGTATATTCTGTATTTGTCTGTGGAAAATCTACAAAGTTTTCTGTTATTTAGCCATTAAAATTGATTTGAAGTGTTTTTTTTTACTGTCATTGTTTGAGACTTTAAGTTGCTGCAGGCATATGTTTGCTCTTTTACAAATCACAAGGGTCCCAGCGCTGCAGGCTTCACACAATATGTTGGGCTTTAAGGGACAAGCAGCTTTTCAGTTTTCACTGTGCAGAGGCGGTGATAGGACTCGAGCAGGGGAGTTTTAGGCTGAAGTGGAACTTACTCTTGTATTTGGGAAACCTGTTGCCTGGTATTGCTGGCAGGGGCTGATATTGCTGCTGTCGGATAGGAATGGGGATGCAGCTTGTATGAAGTTCAGTGTCATGGAGATGTCTAGAAGCTTTCATTTGAGATGTGCTGCTGTCAAGTTGGAGTTGGCCACTGCCTACAGCACACAGTGTGTCCTGGTGGGGATGCAAGGCAAAGAAGGGAGCATTTGTTGAAGACAGGATCAGTTGTGCTTGCGATGGATGTAGCATACACACCTGAATTCTACCTTCTACTTGTGTGACCCTTTGCTATTGCTGCTGAGGGAGATCTTGAAAAAGCAGCATCTGCCCTGGGGAACAGCTGCCTTCCTGTAAGTAGAGTTTTGCCCTCTGGGGTCTCCCTCCAGCCCTTTCTCTTCCTTTTTGTCTTTGGAGAGTGCCTTTGCCTTCTTCCATTCCTTTCTTGGAAGCCCAACAGTAAAGGCAAGTTGTGATGGTTGTTGGCTGGGTTTTCTTTCCACAGGTGAGTATAGGCATGAGACTGGTAGAGTGGGTGTGAGTAGACAGAGGGACCTCATCTCCATCCATAGTCCTGCTGAACCCTCCTGCTAATAGCAAACTGAACACTGCTCTAACCTCTTTGCAAGCTTGGGTTTTTCATAAATTGTGAGGAACTGCTGAGCTGGCTTTAATCAATGTTTTGCAACAAGAGAGAGATGTTGGAGGGGGATGTAGCTGGATTGCCTTTAAGTCACCAACAGGGCTTCTCTACTTAATCTGTAGTGTGTTATTTGATATTTAACCTGCTGCAGCTGATAGCTGCATCTGTTTCCCAGTTAAAAAAGTGATGAGAAACTTCATCCACAGACCTTCTACATGTTTCCTTAGTGTGTATGGATTTGGAAGAAGTTTTGCAACTTGTGTGGCTTTTGCCTCTGCAGCTGTTGCATGAACCGACTCTTGGAAGTAGAATTGTCAGTCCAAGCCAATGCATGACTTTGTTTGGATTACTAATGAAATATACAGTATGCAATACATTGGTGAAGTGCAAAGAACAATGTGCCCGAGATTGCTGGAAGCTGTGATGGTGAACTGAGTGTGAAATGTAGTTTTGGTGTAATTGGAAGAGAACTAATGCAAGTTGTTTTGTCTTTTTTTTTTTTATTTCAGCAAGTGGCTCGATGGATTCATGCCTGATGATCTGGAGTATGAGACCTCAGATGAGAGCCTACCGCTTTGTGGGCCACAAAGATGCAGTGATGTGTGTTCAATTTTCACCTTCTGGTCATCTGGTGGCTTCAGGCTCTAGAGACAAAACAGTGCGTTTATGGGTTCCCAGTGTGTAAGTATCTATTCCCTTCTGTCCCTCTCTTTGTGTTTTAACTATGGATTGGGATTTCCCTTTGCTTCTTGATAGCAATTCTCCAGCTATGCGACTGGGATCTGTTTGAAGGAAAGGAGAACCATTTTATATGGCAGCTCTGACAGAAGAGGTAATTTGGTCTGGAAACTGCATTGGAAACAAAACTAAAACCTTTGCAAAGCTTAAAGCCAGTATTAACTCCTATGCTAATATAACAAGTCACTAATTTAACTTATCAGTGGTGTATTACTGGATTTTTTTTTCCCCTTCCTCCCCCAGTCTGTCTGTCTGTCCTCCTAGCAAACTGATCCTTTGCTCTACTGCTGGTGTTAAGCAAGATGCTGAAACACAAGTTGGGGTTTAGTGATGGAGATACGTGTTCTGTGAGCAGGGTGGAGGTTACCAGCTTGCATGCTTGCTGTAGTCTACAAAATGGTTAGGTACCTTTAATCTTTATTTCTTGGTCTCAAACTAGTAACTGTGTGTTCCACTGATAGTAAACGATGGCATATTTTAAGATGAAAGACACCTTTGGATTCTGTATTGACTTTTTATGAGCTTGCTTATGATTAACAATAATTACCCTTTCAGTACCTTAGCCATCTTAGTATATATCTATGATGTTTCCATTTTTGAATAGAGGGTTTAGTTGCCTTAACTCATTAATGCTGGTCAAGTCCTTGACAATCATTGCCTGAGACACCTCAGAACTTTGATTGTTTTACTCTGTGATGCATTGTTTTAAGCGATATGTCTTCAAAAAGAGACAGCTGAAATACAACACAAACAGGAGAGAGCTGCAGAACTGCTTGAAAACTTGCTGCAAATAATACGAAGCTTTTTGCAGCCAAGATGCAGAAAAACAGCTGCCAGCGTTTCCTCTGGTCTCTTGGTTCCCACACTAAACAGTGGGATTGGTTTTTCTGAATGGACAGACATATATGAAGGTATTTGAGGTTCCTTTGCTTGTGAGGTTGTAACTTGCTGCTATCAAAGACTAAAGGGTTGTGTCCGGAAGCAGACCTGATGATTGTGGTAGCAAATAAGAGATTTAAAAAGAAAAAACAAACCACCAAAAAAAAAACCCAAACCAAACAAAACCACACAAAAACCATACCCCAGCTTTAAGGTAAATGTGTTACTTCAGGAAGCTGGGAAAGCATTTCTAGTTGTTTATTTTTGATGAGTTACTCTGGTTATGATTACCCATTGGAAGCTTTATTTGATGATTTGTTAAACCATGTGTAACCTCTGCCATGGAACTGATAGGTTCTGGAAGTGACTTTTAAATATCTCTGATAACGTTGCTGCTCTAAGTCAAACTAGGTTGATGTCCCCTTTTTCCCCTATACCCATTTATCATCATGACACTCACCTGAAACTATCAGAACGCTTGAACTGCTGTAAATGTAAATCCCTAGCACTTGCTTTGTATTCAGAACAAGTTACACATTTGGGGCAGATACACTATTATTCACATGTGACAAAAGCCCTGCTTTTTGGGCAAATCCCAGTTTCTTTTAGCTACAGAACTGTCTTGGTGCTTCATAATGGTGGAGTGACTAAACAGTAAATGGGCTAGAAATTGCATAAAATTAAAACTTAATTTATAGGGAAATAAATCTAAAATATGCAGCTTATACCTTAAATTATAATTAATATTTCAGTTAAACTTTCCTGGAAGAAATGATGATAATGACGTGTCAGCATATATATTCTTAAAAGGCACAAGGTAGATTATGATTCAAATTTAACCTTGCTGCTCATCAATCTCCTATGAAGAGACCAACAGTGGCATTTTGCTATCTCCAGAGCTGTGCTGCAAGCACAATGTTGAAAACAAATTACAGTGTAAACTTCTTAGATTTGTCAGAAGCTAAAGTACAAATTTTAGGGACGGACTCTGATGTGATGAGAAAACTGAACTTAAATTATGCGCTGGGTGATTTTTGTATTGGTTGCTTGGGCTGTGAGCTCTGGTTGTCGTGTCAGAAAAGGGTTAGGAAGGAAAGGGAGTTGTTGCTGATTGTGAATACCTCTGTGCATGGCACCTTTAATCTGTGTGTATTTAGTAGTATTTGTCAATTTACCTTCTCTAGGTGGAACAAAAAAAAGAGCATGGAGGTTGAATCAGGTTTGAGACCTTCAGCTTGCCAGTTTTGTGGTGTTGTTAAAAGGGAAGGGAGAAGCTACCCCATAGTCTGTGGGTCAGGGCTTTATTTCCGAAGAATCTGAAAACCTGTAGTTCTTTTCAAGGGCAATATGTTACTGAAGGAGTTAATGATACACTGGTGTGTGGATTTTTGTCTTTGGTATTTGTTTTTTTTGTAAGCCATGCTGACAGAATTTTATTATTTCATGTTTCTGCATGAGTTTTTATCAGACTTGGGGATGTTCTGTGGCTTTGGACAGGAAGAAAACTTCCCTGAGAAGTAACCTTTGTTCCTTGCCTTCTGGCAGCTAAAGGATTAAATAAAACTAGGCAGCTCTGACCTTTTCTGAGGAGGGAGGGAACATTGCCAGAAGGTATATAGTACTTGATTTAACTTTTTTTTTTTGGCCTTTACAGTTTTAGAGGTCCTTAGCCTCAGTATAAAGCCTGTTAAATCCTAATGGAGAAGGGGGCAAACTGCTGTGTCTTTCTGTTCTCTTATGTCTCTGAATATGGAGCTCCTGGTAGTACAGTAAATGTTGGAGATGTGTTTTGGACCAAGAGTCCCAGATACCTGTTGGATCTCTAAATGTGTTGTGGATCTCTAAATATGCCTTGTGTTTATTTGCCAGAAGAATGCCTCTTGCATTTACTTGGAAATGGTGGGTAAAAAATAACAATACCTTGTCTTTTGTCTTGTTTGGTAGCTTGCTCTAAGTTGTACAACATCAGGCATGCTGAATTCAGTTCTGTTATTTCTTGTGTGACGCTGCATTGGAAGCATTCAGCTGGAGCATGGGCCATTATAGGAATAGCTGTGAGGTAGTTGCCTGCTTGGCCTCTGTCTAGATGAGTGATGAAGACACCACCCTCCTCACCTGCCTTGCAGCAAAGGACCTGGAAACATTATAGAAACTCAGCAGCATCTTTTATATTGATGTTTCCATAAACGTTGTTTTAAACGGTTGCACAAATTAACAATAGCATTTTTGCCCCGTCATAGGAAACATGGGTTGTATCCTGCTGGATCGGGTTCCAGTATTCAACTGGAAGAGTTTTAACTATGTATTCTGTGTAGTTCATGAGTTTGGAGTTGATCAACACTTCTTCCTAATTGTAAGCACACATAGTTCCCATAGAAATGGTGGTTAATAGCATTGCTCAGCATACAGAAGCTTTGTGTTTTTATGTAAATGTCTTTACTGTCCTGTTGTGCAATTTTGAAGTATTCTTTCCTTCTGCATAGCAAAGGAGAATCTACTGTCTTCAAGGCTCATACGGCAACTGTAAGGAGTGTTCATTTCTCCAGTGATGGCCAGTCCTTAGTTACAGCTTCTGATGACAAAACAATCAAAGTGTGGACAGTTCACAGGCAGAATTTTTCTCACTTAGTCAACACATCAACTGGGTTCGTTGTGCCAGGTAAGTGTAGCTTTCTGATGAATAGAGATAGGGATTTATCCCTCAAAGCAGAGACTGAGCATCATGGGCTTGTGCAGCACACTTCTATTCAGGGTGTTTTAAGTGCATCTTGTGACTGAAACATTGCTGACCTGCGGAGAGATCCCTCGGATAATAGTTGTGCACTCGCTTTGTGCTGCTTCAGTGATCTTTGTCAAGCAGAGGCTTTCCTGCTTAGTGATTTACTTTTACTTGGTATGGAGGCTTTTGCATCTTGAAGTCACTAACAGAAGCAAACAGATTTATAATACAATTGTTATTTCAGCTTGCTTACTTTCAGACTTGCCATGCCTCTAATTAAAAATGATCACCCGAGCTCCTTCCAAAATACTGAAAATGCTGCCATAATAAAAACATTATTTCCTGATGACTGTCTCAGATTTGGTTTTCAGTTTTCCATCTCAGTTGTTCTGAGCAGTTTTTATGTGCATATGTATTTAGGATGAAGCCATGGTTTCTCTGTAGTTGAAAAGTTCATTATAGTTCTTGAGCATGGGGGTGGCAGTAACTGGTAGTATTATAGATGCCCACAGTAGACCAGAAAGAATGTTTTTTCAGTACATATGATGATGTTCTCTAGTTAAGGACTCTGGTCCTGATCCTGTAAAATTATGCCTCTGAAGAGATATATTGATCTCTGTTGTTGTCTTGTATATGAAATTTTGTAATAAGAGCTTAATATATTCTTCTAAGGCACTAGAATGATGAAGCTTCTCTTGCTGCAGCTCTTATCTTGGGAGTAATTACATTGCTCTGAATGTTTGTGGCAAAGGTAGGAATTGTTTTGAATCAGGGTAGAGAAACAACTTGAGATACAATTAAATTGAAACAAGTAGGACAGGAGATCTGAAGCCTTTCCTGAGGGTTATTTTATGTGCTTATGGAATTAGGGATAGTTTGAGGACTTAATGGCTTGCTTTTTTTCCCCTTCAACTTATAGCAGTTGGGTTTTTAGTCTCACTTATGCCAATGTGACTTGAGTGAGGTGCGTTTAACAACATACCTTGACATAATTGCTGTAACTCTTGTCTTAGATTCTCTCCTGATGGACGATTAATAGTGTCAGCCAGCGATGATAAAACTGTCAAACTGTGGGATAAGACCAGCAGAGAATGTATACACTCCTTCTGTGAGCATGGGGGGTAAGTACCTGGTGGTGCACAAGGACTGACATTATTGTGATTGCTGAAATGGGGATACCTTGTTTTGTGACTGCAGTCATGAGGTCCTTGTCCTGGCAATCATTTCTACCTCTTAAAAAAATCATTAGCACCTGTTACAAAACCAGCCAACAGAGGATGAGATGCAAAAAGATGCTTTGTTTCATTCTCAATTTTTTTTAATAACAAAGTTATTCTAAAAACCACTTTGTATGCAGAAAAACAGCTATTGAATCAGGATTTTCTCATGGAAAATATTGATATACAAGAAGAGTTAACTTGTCCAGAAACACAAAACAAGTCCTTAGAGAACTGAGACTGGAATCTTCCTAGTTTTTTGTTGCATTAAATTTAAGTACAAAGTTTTGTTCTTTCCAGGTAATAGACAATGATATTAAGACAAATTCAGACAGCTTTATTTTTTCCAGTGGTTTTAAGAACATAACTGGTCCAAACAACCAATTGAAATATCTCAGCTTTCTCAGCATTTCTTACAAGAATACTCAAAGGGTGATTAATTTCACTCAGTTTCTTGTATGGGTGGGGTGAGGAGTTATGAGATGGTCTTCACTGTGAAGGTTTTACTGCACTTGTGTGTTCAGAATAAGAATTAATTGCATACAAGTCCAGAAAGTAATTTGGTTTCAGCTTTGCTACATTCTAAGTGGCAACATATGATTTCAGGCACATATTTAGTAAGTTCTATCCTAAAAATAGTTAAGAGTAATAGGAGAAAAATATCTGTTCCATCTTGTACACACCACTCTAGAAAGTATCTTAATTTAATAGAAGACTTATTATGCAAACATTAAATGAACACTTGAAAATGTTGTTGTGACAGTCAGATCCATCAAACTTCAGGAGGCTTGTATCTACAGCTCCTACACCTGTAATGCAAAATGTTGAAGACACTATGCTTGGATATAATCCTGCAGTTTACTTGGGGTTCTAAGCAAGGTCTTAAGAGAAATTTAGCGATGTGAATTTCCAGGTTATTTCCTCCTTTCTGTAATGTTCAGTGCATCATGATGTAGCTTCCCTTCTTGAAAAGACCTTTTTGAGTTGAATGTAAACAGTTGGATTTAACTGCAATTTACAGGTTTGTGAATCATGTGGATTTTCATCCCAGTGGTACATGCATTGCTGCGGCTGGTACAGATAACACAGTGAAAGTGTGGGACGTTAGGATGAATAGACTTCTTCAACATTATCAAGGCAAGTTAAGATCTTGGAAAAATTGGAGCTTTCCACATTTTGATATGAATTGCTCTGAAGTCCAAGGACTGTTTCTCCATCACCTGCTGCTTTTCCAGAAAGGTGCTGGCTTAGGCCTGCCACTAGAAGCCTTTTTTCACGAAGCATCATGCTTTGCTTTGTTAGCTCCAAGGCTGATTCTCACGTATTGGTGAGAAACACCTCTGTTCTGATTTCTTTCTGTGACCACCATCAGAAAAGGTGGAAAAAGCCCCAAAGCTCACACTGTCTCGTGTTGCAGGTGTTATTTGCGATGCCACTTGGCTTGTATTCACTGTGCTTAAGTAAACGATACGCAGTAAAAAGGATGTGGCCTTTGCCTCCAAATAAGCCTATAGGAGTTGTCAGAGGCATTCCAGCAAAGCAAAAGGCTAAGTTCTTCATGAGAAGACCAGGAGAAGTTAACAAAAGAGGAAAATCAAAATCAACCAATTGCAATTCTATACCATGATCCTTGTTCACGGTTCTTTCTCCAGTATCCCTTTTGGTTTTCAGCTTCCGGAATTGGCTTTGACTTTGTTATGACTTGGCCAGGTTGGTTTGTCCTTGGAATAGCTAATATTTATATTTAGAAGTCTACATTTTTCTTTTTTTTACACTTATCTTCAAAATAGCATCTCCTCCCATTACCTGTTCTTGTCAAACTGATTACTGCTGCCATTTGGTAGAATTGGATAGAAAAGGGTCCTTTCCCTCAAGCTTCTTTGAGTTTGATTGTACATTTTTGTGCATGTTAGTTGCTTGAGCCTAAACATGGCTTTTATTTTCTTTACTATTAATGATTTTTTAGGGCTGTCATAGTATATTTGCAAGCACTGTTTCCAGTACAGATAGCTTATCCAACGTAATTTTGTTAGCTTTTTATGAAGACTGCTGCTGGCATGCTAGTACAGCAGATCAGAGACCAAGCTCCAGCATCGTGTGTATTGTTCTGTCTGCCATTCACATCAATACTGTCAGTTCATGCTGTGACAGCCTCACAGCTGAATGCCAGGCAGAAGAGTAGTAAAATAGTTTGCAGTTGATTTCCTGCTGCCTTTGCAAGTTAAGAGACAAAAAATGAGTTCTAAATTAAAGCTGTTGGTCCTCCTGGCTTTATGTAACTAGAATTGTTTTTTAACATGCTTTGAATTGTGTATCCCTTTACTTGTAAGGTGATGAAAAAATTTGCATAGTGTCTCCACACAAGTTCCCTAGTCTCCCTTGATACAGAAAGTGTAGCGATGTTAAAGGAGCAGAGTTCTTCTGTTTGTCTTCTCAGCAACCTGTGAAAGACTCTTCTGGTAGATAAGAGCAACTTATCTCGAAGCAAATGCAGATTGTCTGCAGAAAAGCTATAAAGATTATGAAAGTCCTTTGGGTTCCTTAAAAATAAATAAAAGCTCCTCAACAAGAGGTTCCTGTGGAGTAGCAACAGTCTGCAAACTCTAGAATCCTTTCCTAATTCTGCTGTATATAGAGTACTGTTGTTTTGCTCTTTGCATATAGATGGAAACACCATTATGATCAACTGATCTGACTGTTAAGAACTGATGGTGGCACCACCATCATTGGAACAGGGTTTTTTCTTGGATAGGGGAAAAAAAATTGTATTTTTAGCATCAGCTTCTTGTGTCTGGATTGTGTTTTATTCCTGGCTTCTAAATGTGAAGTCCTTCTCTCAAGTGTATTATCCCTGTGTAGTCAAGTCAAGGTCTCTTTGAACTCTTTCAACTGTAAAATTGCCTGATCTCCTTGAACTTTCATATTATGATTTATTTATTTTATTTCTTCAATTATTCTTATGGACTCATAATCACTTCTAGTTCTCTGATAGTTAACAAAATCTAAAGGAGATCAAACCTTTTGAGTACTGTTCATCGGTATTGAGTATTACAGTGATGAATACTGAAGTGTGAGTCTTTGTGTAGTAAGTACTGATAACTTGTGACCCATACCAAAACTTGGAAACGCCTTTCTGAAGTCTTGTTGCTAAAATAGGCAGTATGTTAAATACTTGAACAGTGTCAGATTGTCCTATAACTTACTTTTATCAGCTTTTCAACAGTAGCAAGATCTGCAGCATGTGTTTCCAGCCACAGTATAACTTGGCTCAAACATAATCTCTTCCTGCTTTCCACTTAATGCTATTAAATTGTCTGAATCCAATGTGGTTTATGTTTGGCTGCCAAGCTTATTTTTTGTGCCTTGGAGTTGTATATTTCCCCTGTATCCCACCCTGCTGACTGGCATTTCAGTCTGACACCCTTGTTATCAAAATGATCTTTTTCCTGTTATGAGTGTTATTTTTTAACAGCTACTGTGTAAATTCTAATTGTGTCTTAAAGTTTGGACTAGAAATAGAAGAAAAGCTTCTGTAGGTCAGTGATAAAAGGAAGACTAGGAAAAATGTGGGCCCTCTCTGGAAGGAAACAGGAGACCTGGTTACCTGGGATATGGAGAAGGCTGAGGTACTCGGTGACTTTTTTGCCTTTACCGGCAAGTGCTCAAGCCACACTGCCCAAGTCACAGAAGGCAAAGGCAGGGACTGGGAGAATGAAGAACCATCCCCTATAAGAGAAGATCAGGTTCGAGACCATCTAAGGAACCTGAAGATGCATGAGTCCATGGGAACTGATGAGATGCACTCACAGGTCCTGAGGGAACTCTCAGATGAAGTTGCTAAGCCACTATCCATCATAGTTGAGAAGTTGCGGCAGTCTGGTGAAGTTCCTGCTGACTGAAAAAGGGGAAACATAACCCCCCTTTTAAAAGGGAAAAAAGGAGGACCTGGGGAACTACAGGCTGGTTGGTTTCACCTCTGTGCCTGGCAAGATCATGGAGCAGATCCTTCTGGACACTGTGCTAAGGCACATGCAAAATAAGGATGTGATTGGTGATAGCCAATGTGGCTTCACTAAGGGCAAATCGTGCCTGACAAATCCGGTAGTCTTTTACAATGGCATTACAGTATTGCTGGATAAGGGAAGAGCAACTGACATAATCTGCCTGGACTTGTGCAAAACATTTGACACTGTCCCACATGATGTCTGTGTCTCTGGAGAGACATCAATTTGATGTATGGACCACTCGGTGGATAAGGAATTGGCTGGATGGTTGCACTCAGAGTTGTGGTCAACAGCTCAATGTCCAAGTGGAGACCAGTGGTGAGTGGCGTTCCTCAGGTGTTGGTATTGGGACCAGTGCTGTTTAACATCTTTGTCAGTGACATGGACAGTGGGATTGAATGCACACTCAGCAAGTTTGACAGTGACACCAAGCTGTGTGATGTGGTTGACATGCTGGAGGGAGGGGATGCCATCCACATGGACCTTGATAGGCGGGCCCCTGCGAAGCTTATGAAGTTCAGCAAGGCCAAATGCCAGGTCCTGCACATGGGTTGTGGCAATCTCAAGCACAAATACAGGCTGGATGGAGAATGGGTTGATGGGAGCCCTGAGGAGAAGGACTTGGGGGTGTTGGTTGATGAGAGGCTCAACATGACCTGGCAATGCACCCTTGCAGCCCAGAAAGCCAACTGTACCCTGGGCTGCATCAAGAGAAGTATGGCCAGCAGGTCAAGGGAGGTGATTCTGCCCATCTACTCTGGTGAGACCCCACCTGCAGTACTGCATCCAGCTCTGGAGCCCTCAGCACAGGAAAGACATGGAGAGGAGGGCCACGAAAATGATCTGAGGGATGGAGCATTCCTCCTGTGATGAAAGGCTGAGAGGGTTGGGATTGTTCAGCCTGGAGAAGAGAAGGCTCCAGGGAGACCTTACTGCAGCCTTCCAGTACCTGAAGGGGGCCTGCAAGAAAGCTGGAGAGGGACTTTTTATAAGGGCATGTAATGATAGGACAAGGGGTAATGGCATTAAACTGAAAGAGGGTAGATTTAAATTAGATATAAGGAAGAAATTCTTCACTATGAGGGTGGTGAGGGTTGGAACCAGATGGTCTTTAAGGTACCATCCAACCCAAACCATTCTATGATTCTATAAAATAGTCATAAAAGCCAAAGAAACACAAAATTGTAGTGGTAGCTGTATGCAATCACTTCATGCACCTGTGACTGCAAACTGATGCATTTGTAACATGTTCTGGAGATGTGTTTGTAACTCATACTCTTCCGAAGGTTTGCCTTTTGGCTAAATTGGATTTAGTTTTGTGGCTCTCCCATGTGAAGCTGTCATCTCAGTCCCACTAGAGGGCATCTCCTCCCTCGGTATGTGCTTATGCTGCCTGATTTCAAGGGAATCCATTTTAAAGATTGAGTTGCATCGAGGAGTTAATAGATAAGTAGCCCTGCCACAGACTCTTGCATATTAAAACTGGGTTGTTTTCCAAAACTGATTAGTCTTTCAGCAGTGTTGCTCTTGTTGCCAGGATTTGTTCCAACTGTGATGTTTGTAAATGAAAGTTGGAAGTAGAGAGCAAACTGCAAAACCTTTTGTATGGTGTGGGGTCTTCTTAAGCAAAGTAAAGTGTGCTCTGGTAACATTTACTGTACAGGAGAACAAACAGATGTTTTATTCAATCCTCTACTTGGTGCTAACTTTTTTGTACAGAAGATCACCACCCCTTCCCTCACCATCCTGTCTCCCCTTCCACCCCCTCCCCCCCCAAAAAATGACCAATGTTTATTGCCTGACTTTTTTCCTGTGCAAAGTTGTGTGTGGGGCACCTCTATTGCAGGACTGTGGAAACAGCTCTAACCTTTTTTTTATTGCTGTTTAAAACGAGCAATTGGTACTCTTTATACAGTTTGCCTGGGGCTGGATGGTGGTTACCTGTTCATTGGGGACTGTGGCTGTGTCAGGCCCATCCTAATTTATCTTCTGACTGCTGGTTACTAAGAGGTTACATTTACTGATTACATCAAAGTAGTATTGCCAGACTTCGGACAGTTAAGTTCAGTCACTATAGGCTGGCATTGACTCTATTTCAATAATTAACCCCAGTATAAGTCCCTTAACTGGCTGTTATTTTCATAGAGCTAGGCTGGCGGAAGGGGTGGCTTGTAGCAACAAGTCACTGGGAGATGCCACCTTGTGCTGCGCCAGATTTATTGTTTACAACATGTAATAAAGTGAGTTTGCAGGATGTCTTGGCAAGTTCTTGGAGAGGTGTTGTAAATGGTCTTGTGGGAGTTATGGGCTGTTTATGACAACCAAGAACTCCTTGGGCACAGAAGCTGCAACTGCTTACACAGCCACAGCCTGTGATTTCTTTCATTATAAAAAGCTTTTTGGTGAAACTGGAAATGACATATCCTCCAAGTTCCAGATAGTGAATAAAGTTATTAACCTTGCCTATTTCTGGTGTGATGCCTTCTAGGATTTGCCTTAGTTGACAAAATATGTTTGCCTTTATCTGAATATAGACACTAATGGGGTTGGGAATATTACAAATCACTTGGAATAAAATTTTCAAAGGAGAAATGTATTTAGCACTCTTTCAGGAAGAAAAACTCCATGTAGACTTTCTCCGTTAACACATAGTGTAATACAGGGCTGGTGGGGTAGAGGAAGATCTAGCTGTGTGATAGAGGCAGTATTCACCAACAAGGATAACTGTTTAGAAGTTACCAGTGTTGAGTTAATGTTTTCTTCTGTGTGTTTTAATAGTACAGGTCAAGAGGAGTTATGTTCTTAGAACTTAAGCTGAGGTATCTAGTGTTCCTGAGAAAATAGATGCATTCTTTTTTACAATGGAGCAAGGTTATTTCAGATTGCAAGGTTATTTCAGATTGCTGCTTCAAATCCACATCTGCAAAAGATAATATTTGGTTCTAGTGTCTTTAAAATTTTATTTTGAGGGTTTTGTAATGCGCAGCTTGGATTTGGAATGCACAGTAGTCTCTCAAGGGAATGTAAATTGAGTTGTGGGGGGAGGGGAACGTACTAGTAGTAGTAGATTTGAGATACCAGAACATTTGGAGGGCACATAGTATAATTGAGAATAATTGGGTATTTAAAACTCTCTTCAAGCATAGTCTTAATATTCTGTAATGTCACATACGCTCAGAAAGTTGTGCATATGTAAAGTACTCATGTTCTCATAAATATGTTCAATAGCCTGTTTTGTAAAAGCTTGGGGAGGGAGAAAAAAGGTCTGCATTAGGTAGATGTATAATGTTACAGTGAACTTAAAAGTGTAGTTTGACTTTTTTCCTAGAGCATTTTCTTTAACTCCTTTCAAAATAACTCTTAGGCTTCATCAACATGCAGGAAGAAATGCTTTATTGGAAGTTCACACTCTTGATAGCTTGTCTATTCATACTTGGCTTAAAGTTTTGGTGAGGCGAATTGGATGGATGAAGGAATAATGCTTATACTGGACCACTTTCAAGTTGCTGGTGGTTCTTTCCTAGTTTCTCTGAGACCCAGTCTTAGTTAGAGTCAGGTAGTAAACGAACAGAACCTGTGCAATGCCAACTTTGAGGTTCTTTCATCATAATTTCAGTCTTCTCCTTAATGTACCAGCATACAGAGTTTATTCTAGAATCACTTGGGAGCGAGAACAGCAGCTTCACGGTAGTAAAATATGTGAATGTCCAGCTCTCTCCCAGGATCACATAGCTTACTTGCGCATACAGTTACTTTTTGGGGCTGTGCTGGAAGCTTTTGTAGTCTTAAATCTACCAGAATAATTGGCAAAGCTTCCTTTTTCCTTTCAATAAAGTAGTGCCTATTTTTACAAGAACTGAATACTGTCCTTGTTCTCCAATGCTCTGAAGAGTTTTTGTGGAATGCTTCCCCCATGATAATTTTTCTGTTAAACTTTATAACAGAAAATTGGAATGTGCTTGTACTTTATTCTTTTGCCTTGGGCTTATGTAAACTGGTCTCGGTGATTAGTATGTATGTTTTTTCCATCTTTAGTGCACAGTGCTGTGGTAAACAGTCTTTCCTTTCACCCCTCTGGAAACTATTTGGTTACTGCTTCCAATGATTCAACTCTTAAAATTCTGGACTTACTAGAAGGAAGACTTCTGTATACTCTTCATGGTCACCAGGTGAGACAAAACCTTTTTTACAGTAACGTACAAACTTGACAGATTTCTGCTCGAGCCTTTAATTCTTCATGGTGGAAAATATTTTGAAAACTTCCTTGCATAAAATGATGATGATAGCCCTAATAATAATCTTTGAGATTGTGACTGTTTTGAAGGGAAGGCCTATGGAGAGGGAAGGAGGTAAGGCAGGAATGGAGAAGATAAGAAAACAAGGCAGGAAGGGAGCTCCAGTACTGAGGATGTAAGTCTCGAATCCTGGGTCTGTCATGCACTGTGTACCCACAGCTCTGAATCCCTCTCTAACATGGTGCAGATAACACTTGGCCCCCTGACTTGAGTGCTAGGAAGATAAATTCTGTTCATCTGACAGGAGAGTTAAGGACAGTAGTGGTAAAATGGAGGAAATATATTTTGGGATGCGATTTGGGAACATGTTTCCATTTTGTTAACAGTCTGAATTAAATAATTGAAGCTGATAAATGCTGCTGGCTGGTTAAGTTTAACTGATTGGTCTACTAGTACTATGCTGCTGGATGTGTTGCTTCTAAGGTTAATTATATGAATGCTTGAAGCTCTCTTTTTAAGTGTTAAATGAAAATAAATAGACTAATTTCATTGTCCAGGCTGAGTGGGGCTCAAAGGCATGAAAACGCAGACATGCTTTAAAGATTCCCTTGACAAAGAAAAGAAATTCTTAACCTACTCGTGTGTATGTTAAAATGGAGGCTCAGTCTTAAAGCATCAAAACTAACTGGAGAAAAATCACAGCCTGAAGCTGTTGGGGGTGGTGGAGGTGATTCTGGGCAATAAGGGTAGCTGTGTAAGCTGCAGAACTGATAATTCTGGCTTCTTGTGGCTCTGTTTAGTGACTGCCTTGTCTGATGGCTAAAAAGGTCAAGTTTGTCCTGTAACTTCTCTTATACTGTGTGTTAATAAACTTTTCTCCTTTTTTGTAATATTAATGGAAAAATAGGATCACCTCATACTTGAAGCTCTATTTCATGGGAATATATTATTAAGACTGACCAAAGAGTTCAAATGCTGAAAAGAATGAAGGAAAGATAATAAATTCTGGCTATCCTAACATGTAAACCTCAACCGCATAAAACTTTCTTACTTTGAAAAATGAACTAAGTGGATACTCCTATCAGATAGGGGCTGTGAAGCTTCTAACTGTTTTTCTAAGCTCACTTTCATATTTGTCTTTTGTGTTTATTGGCCAAACGAGTGCTTAGGAAGTAGCTTTCTGGCAAAGAGTCAGTGTGGAGGAACAGTGGATCTTTTTCACCTCTTATACTTGCCTCAGGAAGGGATGTGCCTGGTTATTGTTCAGCAGGAGTCTGGACCTGCTGTCCATTTTCATCCTTTCTGAGCTGTAGGCTGCTTCCTGAGTGCAGTGGCACAAAAAAAAGTTTTGCTTTGAATGAGAGTCCAAAACTGATTATGGTGATGGAAGTATTCAGAATTAGACAATAGAAAGTTTCTTTGGTCTGATGCTGAACTTGGGGCTTCTACAAAACAGCTGGTTTGTGAATCATCTGTTCAGAAGCAGAGTTTAAGCTCTGTGTTACTGCCTTGCACTGTTTCAGGTTAGTTAGATGTCTGCCACTCTATCCTAGGCATCTGACTTGGAAATGCTTTGACACTAGCACAGCTGAAGGGTAGTTGCCATGGTGGGATTACACCTCCTTCTGTTTGGAAACAAGTAGAAGTATCAAAGTGGCTGGTAGTGCTTTCTGGTGGTCTTTAAGGGTATGGTACTGAGATGGCTGTGGAACCAGTCCTGGCATAGCCCTGGGAGGGCATTCCCTCTGCTGGCATGTGCTGTATCATTGTGGGTTGGTTCTTTTAATGCCTGATTTAAGATACCTTGCTTTTCCACTAAAAGTACATGGTAACCTGTGCTTCATTCACAGTAAGCAACCATCAGTGACAACAGGCCCTGCTTTCATCAGAAGCTGCTGGGATGGATTCCTGCACTGGCTGCTTCTCTAGCCTGCCCTGCTTGTAGATAAACCCAGGCCACTTAATACTAAGGGCTTTTTTTCCCCCTCCATCCTCACTCTGATTTCTACCCGTATCTCTTAAGTGGCTAAAAGTGAAGTAGGTGTGGATTTTTCTTTTTGGTCATTAAGTAGATTTGCCTTTTTAAGTGAGGGCTATAGGTTAGTCACCAAATGAACAGCCTGTTCTTAAGACATTCTTGAGCTGTGACTTTGTGGGTGAATGTGCTGTTTGAGACTTTGTTCTTACTCTGACAGCTGACTGCTGTTGTGTTCTGGGAAGGCCGCATGTGAGCGGACACTTGAAGGAAAAAAACGTAAGGTCCTTTAGGCATACTTTGACGCAATTGCTGGGGTGCCAGGAATTTGTTAGCAGCTGATTAGCTGTAGTTTACATAGAGAGGATTGCCAAGTTTACATTGCTGTCTTTAATTGTAATATAGCTGGCCCCCTTGTAGCAAAAGGATCGTTAGAGACTGGAGTTTGCAGCTTGGAGCTGACATCTTGCAGCTGTGAAATATCATTTTGTGTTGTGCTGCATATTTTAGTGCTGGAGTGCTTCAAGCTGTAAAGTGCTCTTGCCTAATTCCATCCAGATGAGACACCAGGTTGGTATGTAGCTCCACCTCTGGTACTGAATCATTGTTGAGGAACAGAATGTTTTGGGGCCCGTAAGTCACCTCCAGAGGGTTGCTAGAAGAGAGCAGGTATGTACACAGTGCCTGTCTGCCCTTTGGGGCGATTTGATTAGAGTATTTCCAGACTGACTTCCCTAGTGGAATGGAAGTTCTCAGTAAATATTTAGAAAACATCTGCATGGTCATGTTTATAAGTAGGAAGACAGAAAATGCAAAATTATGTTTCTCCAAGCAACCTTGAGTTGAACTGTGAAGTAGCTGTGTTCCACCTACCTGGGTGGTGTAAGTGCTGTCTGCTTTGCTGGCTGACTAAATAGCAAGATATTCTGAGCAGGTGCACAAGAAATGAATGTGCTCCTTTACTGTCTGCTGCCAGCTCTGCCTAGGTGGCATTTGACATCCATGCAGGCCTTCTTTGGAATGCATCCATGCACCCTTCTTTGTAGGGTGTGAGGATATCTTGGGGCTGCACAGAACTGGACCAGCAAAGGGAGAGAAGGGGTATGTTGTAAACAACAAGCAACTGATTTTTAGATTAGAGTTTCTGAATGTTAAAAGAAAGTAAGAGTGCTCTGTTCTTCCCTTGTATTTGTTTTTTTTTTAAACTGGAGCTTTCAGGAGTTAAAGTTACTGAAGATTCAATTATAAGGTGCCAGTGTAAATTTTCCCTGTATCTCCTTTTTTTTTTTCTCTTTGCACTTGTTAATCTATTCCAGGAGAGTTTGACTGAATGTACTGAGTCGTATCTTTCCACTTCTAAATCTCCTTTTGTGGGCAGCGGAAGAGGAAGGTCTCCTTTAATTCAACTATTTGCATCCTCTAGATATGCCTTGTTCTAGCTCTTGGCACCTCCCATACTCTCTTATCTGGCTCTTCTCTGGTATGCATTAGTTTCTCCCAGGATTTTAAAAAAGTATTGGTGGGGGAGAAAAATCTACTGGTGTCCTTGACCTCACTTGTCTCTGCAGCTACCTTCCTCTCTGCCTCTCCTTTCACTGTGCAGACTGTGCATCATTAAACTACTCTCCTCTGGTTTATTCCTGGACTCTCTCCAGCCTGGCTCTTATTTCTTCTGTTAGCTGAAGCCAAAATGTGAGCTCTGTTCCTAGCTGAATCTTGCAAGTCTGGCCTCTCTTGACTTGAATTGACTGTTGGTGTTGGCCCTGCTGTTCTTGAAATCATGTGCCTTCTGTCCTCTAGCACCTCTGCAGGGGAGGAAATGGTGTTCAAGAGGGCTTTCTCTGTGTCTCTTTGCTTATTTATAGATGGTACACATTCATCTGCTATCTGCATGCAGGTATGACTGTTTGCTCCAGGCATATTTCCATTTCTCCAAACTCAACTCTTGGCCTTTCTTTTAAGTATTTCAGAGATCTATTTTTAGCTCCACCTTTGAAAGCTTTGTGTTCAGGTATGCTATTCCTGTTGTCTCTTGTAATCCTTGTGTCAATTGTTAATTATGCTATTAGCATCCTGCCAGTCGCTCATTCGATGTTGTAATCTGTGTCTTGGCTTTGGATACCGTCTCTCTAGGTGATGAACTTATTCAAAGCTCTTCAGAATAGTTCTGAACACCTTTTTCGAAGGCTACACTTTTATGTTTTGTCAGCTGATCAACCTGTGGATTGCTAGGGCAAGGAAGGCCTTGTGATCACTAGCTTCCTTCTGTAGGAAGTGGGAAAACAAGAAGGCATCTCTGTCTCTGGGAGTAGTCTGCACATAAATTTGACTGTGTAATGTGTTGTGCCTCATCCTTTTTACCTACGTATGCAGCTAGAAGTGGGATGTCACCTGGTGTTTCAGCTGCCACGGCATGGCTATCTGACCTTGCCTGAACCTTGTTCATTGGGAACGCTGCTGCAGAGGACTAGGTTTGATCCTGTTGTTATTCCTTCTGTATGGCTTCCTTTTTTTTTGTTTCCAGTTTCTTTGCTGCATCAAGTGTGTGTGCAATTTGTCCTTTTCAAGGCTCCCTGGGTCTTATCTCCACCCTGCCTGCTGGTACTCTTTTACTAGAGGAGACTAGTTGAATATTGATTAGTGGCAACGTTCTTCCCATTCAACATTTCCAGTGGATGACTTTTTGCTCTTTCCTGTACTTTCCTTCAAACTTTCTACAGTGCTCTCCAAGTATCACCAAAACTACTATTATAATTTCAAACTTTGACATGCACAAAAGCTCTATAGTCGTCATGTTGGCCTGCTGAGGACTAAATAGAAATGTTCCTTACTGCTGACTTGGTGTATCTCACTGTCCATTCCCTTCTTTCTGCAGCTTGCTGTTTAATCTAGGGCAAGGAGCTGTAGGAATTTGGGACTGGCATTAGCAGCTTGTGTGCAGCACCTAGCACAATGAGGATGCAGAACTGGAACTTCTGAACCCTCAGGAAGTTCTAATAGAAGGGTGTTTGTATCTTGCTGCAGAAAGAGTAATAAAGTAGTCCTTTAGAAGGTGGCTGCGTCACACGTGTTCTAGTTGCATGGGAAATAAGCTTAAAATTCTCCCTACAACTTTTGTAGAAGAATATGCAAATTTCTGCTGCTTTCCACCACTTGTGATGCAAACAGTAAGTTTAAAGGAAAAAAAATCTGAAGGAAGATTTGAGTTCTTCAGTCTTCAACCATGTACCTCTTGTCCAGGACTGCATGAGAAACCTGTTGGATCTCTGCTGTGCTTACCTGGAACAAATGGGAGTTATGCTGTGCCTAATCACTGTCATGTGTAGCTTTTTATTTTTGTTTTGTGGGTTTATATTAAATTACCAGAGTATTTGGCAAACTACTGTATGTTGCCATAGCAAACCTGTTATATCCGGGAAGAGTGCTGTAAGTGTATGTAACAAAAATATTTTTCACTTAATTTATGTCAACAAATCTGTAGAGGATGTTGTGTCTATAGACTTGTTTGTTCCCCGTCTTTCAATTTATAAAGGCACATTCAGTCTTTGATATCAGTTTCTATTTTGGGAGGAATATGTTCTGTTGAACTTCTTTTTCCCTTCAAAATGACATGACTTTGGAGTCAGTTCATTGCCTGTTGTGATGTGATTTGTATTGTGCTAAATTTTGTCTAAATATACTGAAAGACTGTTAAAAATAATTTTGTGAAACGTTGCTTCTCTCCAGTATTTCTCCTGTGCTTGTTCCTGAATGTTTTGTCTTAACAATGTCTTGAATGTTTTTGTTTTGCCCTCCCAACCTCACTGGTTTATTACAGAGTGCAGCTTCTGTATCCTCAGCTCTGTTATCTTTGAGCAATGTTCACCACTGTGCAGTTTTCTGGCTATGTACTTGGTTTTGCCCTTCCTTATGGCTTATTTGTCTTTGCTTTTGCTTTTTTTTTTTTTTTTTTTTTTTGGGTGGGACTAGAAGGTGGGGGCAGCTTTGTCTCAGCTGATGGATGGTGGTGTCTTTTTGGTTTGAAGTATCTGTGCTATTTAATGCTGTGTTAGCTGAACAAGCTAATGACTGGGCATGCATTTTGAAATTGCTGCTACTAGATCAGTTCTGGCAAGATCTTTCGAGTGAGATGCTGCTACTAGGTGGCCTCAAAACCTCCTGAAATCGCTGCAGGTGAAATGATAATATGTAAATACCTTAAAGTGTTTTAAGGAAGCTAGAACTTTTTGCACTGGGATTGATCATATCAAGACTCAAGTTTTGTTGGCATGACCTTGTGCCAGCATATTTGAAAGTGCACAGGACACAGGTTGCAGTGAGAGTTGGGTGTTTATCCCAGATGCAATCTCTGGGTATTTGTCTACCTTCAGGATTTATAATGACAAGTTCACTTTTACAAAGAGAAACAAACTAGGTATGAGATTTCCATGCAATGCCCATTGGGAAGATATGAACTCTTAATAGAATAGTCTGTCCTTGCAACTTGATACAGGGTGAGGAGAAGCTTCTGACTTGCCTTCTGAGATATGGGATCTTACTTGAAAGATAACTACTTCTGTCAGGAGGTGTGTGTTCATGTGGTGGGGTTTTCTGGTGGTCATGTTGTGGCTTTTCTCGTGTTTTTTTGGGTGTGTTTTTCTTTCAGCCTGTCAGGAGTTCAACTTGCTTTCCCAGCGAAGTTGGCTGTAGGCAGCCTCTCGAAGTGCTTGTTCCTGCATCTGCCCATTTCAGCTTGGGCAAAAGCTCAGACTTAGGACAGTCAGCAAAGTAATGCATTCAGTAGCTGACAAAAACACTGTCTGGGTCCTCAGCTGTTTATTCTAAGCAGAACAGTTTGTGCCTGTGATTTTGAACACACATAATGACTTCCCAGCTCTGTTTAACTGCATCTCAGAGTGCCTGCCTCATCCTTCCCATGTGTGTCCTCCTGTGTGCTTGCTGAAAGGTTGAAAATCCATTAAAATAGATGTGTGGTGTGAAATGCACGCTTTTGCTCAAGCAGTGCTGTAGCAGTCAGCACCACTTCAAGTCCCTCAGAACTGACTCTTGTTTTAAGAGCAAGGCTTCTTAAAAACGCAAGTGCCTTTGCTGTACAGAGATGTTCCTGAATGCATTAACTCTGGCATCTCTTCTGTGGAACTACTAAGAGAAAAGCAGTTTTAAGCCAGCATTCCGTTCTTCAGTTAAAAACCTGACAACTAACACAAACCTGCATAGATCATTAGCTTGTAGCTTAAACATGGCAAATAATGGTGTTGTGAGGAGTGCCTGCCTGCTGCTTGCATTCTCCTGTGCTGGTGCAGGTGCCTGTTCGGTTTGAAGCCTCTTGTTGCTTGGCCACATGTTCCACGTGTAAGGGGATATGAAGCAGTGATTCTGTTTTAATTTTGATGACTTTGGATGTTCCCCCATGTTAACTCTGTCCTGCTAGTTGGTATCCAAAAAGAATAACTGTCTCCTGCAAAATTCTGCTGTATTCTGTAGTACTGTTTAAGTAGAAGCTAATGTACAAATACAGTATATTCTGCTAATGCTGCTTTGTCTGCCATTCAGTGACCTGCTCTTCTTTCTGGTGCTCAAGTAGCCTTGGCTTTTTCTTCCTCCTGCTCAGGAAAGAGTGGTCTTGTACTTTGTAGACTTCTTGACTGCCAAGTCTGAAATAAAATGAGTAATTGGATTCTACTCTGAACACTGAATCTTGTGCATTCAGTTATTCTGCCTGTACAGATTCCTTGACTTAAAATGCTTCTAACCTTGGTCAACTAATTGATGGAAACTGATTGCTTTGGTTGATAGCTGGCCAGGCATGTTTTGAAGTTATGTTGTGGAGGAGTGGTCAAGAGCTTTAAGCCTTGGGTCTTTTGCAGAGAACAGTTTGCATGGAATATCCTAGAAATACATAGGAGATCATGCAATGACTGTATTAAAAAAACCCCCACAACCTTTTCCTTCATGTAGAACTGATTCTTTCACTTTTTGCCTGTAGCCCTACCTGCTGGCTATCTTCATCATCAGTCATGTGTTTTATGCTGTCCCTTAGTGACAACTGTGTATTTTGAAACAAAGGCTGGTAAAGCTGGTAAAACCAAACAAAGGTTCGTAAAGCATATGGAGAGAAGATACTATTTTCCATGGTGAATCTGGTGCACACAGTGGTCGATGAAATTTGTCTCCTGGTGTCTGTGTCTTGAAGATTCTGGGTAATGTTTGAAGTTCTGGCCCCTGGACTTCTGTAATTATGAGAAGATCTTGGCTGGGTGCATTTTCCTTTCATGGTTCTAGTTTTTATGGTGTGAGGAGGATCTTGGAAAATGTAAATTCTGAAGGTTTGACAGTTGGGGCCTGAAAGGTGGATTCATCACTCCTCATATTTGTTTTGGAAAAACCTTATTTTTGTAGGGCACAGCTTATGATTTGTGAATGCCTAGAATTGTCAGGTGTTGAGGGTATTTTAATTCTAACAGTTTTGCTCAATGTGCCCTTTGCTGCTCTGTGTGTATCTGTGTGTTTAAACCTCCTTTTCCACTTCAAACCTTTCCATCAGGTGGCCAACTGAAGGCTCTGTTTAACAAAACTCAACAGTGTTGCTGCATTTAATAGATGAACAGGAGTTTTGGGTATTTCTAATTCTAAAGGGAAGCGAGAATGACCGAGAGGGAGGAAGGAAAAGCCTGAAGCTGTAAAACTTGATTTGTTCCTATCTGTCTTAATGCCATGGATATTAGGAGCAAAAATGTGGGAAATAGTTACTAAGTGCCAGTGAGCTTAGCATGTTAATTGTGGTCCACTTACCTGACAGATAAGAGCTTTTTAGTTTTTGCCTTTGTATTGCTGATGTCAAATAAGAAATACTGTGTAAAGATGTAATGAATAGAGCTTTATAATACTTTTTTTCTTTCACATTTTTTTAAGCCTATCTTTTAAACCTATTTGCAGGGGCCAGCCACATGTGTAGCTTTTTCAAGAGCTGGAGACTTATTTGCTTCTGGAGGTTCTGATGAACAGGTATGTGACTGGTTTAATTTAATGGTTTTGTGCCTTGTTACCGTTCTCTAGTCATGATCTTTTAAAGAAAAAACAAGTATTAAAAATAGTGAGATATATTAAACATAGACTTTTCTTAGTGAGGAAGTATTTCAGATGGATGATTATTATTATTAATGGGTATGTACAACAGAGGAAATACCCTATATGCAGCCCTTGTTATATGCCTTTCTGAGGCATCTGCTGCTGGGGAGTAAGTTAGATGGGTGTGCAAATGGCTGTGTTGAGATACCTTGAATATCACGGGCTATGCTGATGGAGCCTCTCCTGATCTGCCACTGGCTAGTTGTGAGACACAAGTGTAAGGACAAGGTAAGCAGGCAGGGATGCTTCCCTTGAATACTCTTCCAGGCCCCATGGGTCTACAGTGCTCTGTATCTCATATTCCTCAATGCTGTCTTCCTCCCATGGATCTGTCCTCTCAGTCTTATTTGCGACACCGTAGCTAAGTCATCTCCAGTGACTGAGACTGGATGGTTTTGAGTCTGGACACGAATATAGGCTGCAGATCTCTTTATTAATGGGAGCCTGGTACAAAGTTGTGCTAATGCTGCAGTTGCACAGCTTTTTGGGTCAGAGCTGGACTTTTCTCTGCTGACTTTGATATGTACACTAGGACTAAGGACTAAGAGCCTGGGTGTCTTGTACTGCTGATAAAGGGGTTTTGTGGATGAAGCAGTTGGGGCAGGAGGGGAGATATCTTCCTTTTACTTCTGGTTCTGAGTTATAATCCAGATTCACACTACTTGGACAAGCTGGAGAGGTGGGCCTGTGTGAACCTCATGAGGTTCAACAAGGGCCAAGTGCAAGGTCCTGCACCTGGGTCAGGGTAACCCCCAGTATCAATACAGGCTGGGGGAAGAAAGGATTGAGAGAAGCCCTGCCAAGAGAGACTTGGGGGTACTGATGGATGAAAAGCTGGACGTGAGCCGGCAATGTGCGCTGGTAGCCCAGAAGGCCAACTGTACCCTGGGCTGCATCAAGAGAAGTGTGGCCAGCAGGTCAAGGGAGGGGGATTCTGCCCCTCTACTCTGCTCTGGTGAGACCTCACCTGGAGTGCTGCGTCCAGCTCTGGAGCCCTCAGCACAAGAAGGACATGGAACTGTTGGAGCGGGTCCAGAGGAGGGCTACAAAAATGATCCGAGGGCTGGAGCACCTCTCTTATGAGGACAGGCTGAGAGAGTTGGGCTTGTTCAGCCTGGAGAAGACTCTGGGGAGACACGATTATGGCCTTTCAATACCTAAAGGGGGCCTATAGGAAAGATGGGGAAAAATCTTTTTAGTAGGGCCAGCTGTGACAGGACAAGGGGTAATAGTTTTAAACGGAAGCAGGGTAGGTTTAGACTGGATATAAGGAAGAAATTCTTTACAATGAGGGTGGTGAAACACTGGAACGGGTTGCCCAGAGAGGTAGTGGAGGCCCCATCCCTGGAAACATTCAAGGCCAGGTTGGACGGGGCTCTGAGCAACCTGATCTAGTTAGCGGTGTCCCAGCTCACTGCAGGGGAGTTGGACTAGATAATCCCTAGGGGTCCCTTCCAACCCAAAACATTTTATGATTCTACTTTTAAGTGCTGCAGGGTTTTGATTTCTGTTGTCAGTGGGGGAAAGTGAAAGCATACCCAGTATGTCTGGACCATGCTGAATGACTTGCTTGGGTCCTCTACTTAATGTATGTTTTCAGTTTTATGCTATCAAAGAGGAAACCCAGTCCTAGGGTTGTAGCTCATTACAGTAGCTCATGAAACTGTCTTTTAACTCTATTTTATAGATTTACCAAGATAGGTGGCAGAGCTTGTCATCCTGTCTCTTTTTAAGATGGTTTTTAATTTAACCCTTTAAGCAGACTTTTGAAGAGATGCATCCATTTTTTTTGTCTTATAAAATTATATTGGGGTCACTATATTAAGGTTTGCTCTGAAAATACTTATCTAACACAAGAAACAAATATACCTCTTTGCTGTTGTTTCTCTCTTCCTTAAAAGCCCTGATGTAGCTGGAAGTTGCAGTTATATATAGCAATTCATTGCTATCTATTTTCAATAGGAAACTTCAGACATTTTGTCTTCAATTTCAAGGCATAGCCAAGAAGCTGACTCTTCTATTTATTTCACTTTTAGCTTAAGAGCATGTATTAGCCTACATTTCTCTGTTATGTAAAGTAGATTCCTTCAAAAGTCTTTTGTTTTGTCAGCTCCTTCTTTCTTTCCTATGGCTGGGATTTTTTTAAACCAAGTAATTCTCATTGCAAGGTAGCACCTGGTATTGTTAAACTGAAACACTGAATGGCAGTGCCTCCCCAGAAAGGTGCTTTGTAAAGGTACACTTAAGGCACGGGGTCATGACTGACTTCTTCGGCAGCCCTTTCCGTTGTGGCTCAAGGCTGTGTGTTTCTGATGCATGTATTGGGAAGGGTGGCTGTTAGCTTTCCTTTTCTTAGCTCCCATGAAGAAACTGTCTCTCTCCTCTGAAGTTCGTATCTGAAAATGCAGGCTGTGCTTCCTTTTGTGCATGGAGAAAGAACTTTAGCATACTATATATATGTATTAAAAGCAGCATTAGTCTTAAAATGCCAGTTGTGTATATACAATAAGCTTTTCCAGTGGAATGGTCCTTGCTGAATACTAGCTTTCTGAATTCAAGAGCAATATGAGAAATAATAATCAATAACTTCTCTACAGGTCAAATTGTTTTGGTGGGGTAACTTAGACACTTAGCCTGTCTAAAAAAAATTAAAAAAAACCTAATTACTGAACTGCCACCAGGCCTGTTGTGTGAGCTTGTTGGAATCAGGAGATGCCATTTGCACCCTGATATATATGTTGGTTTTAAAATAGTATGAGTTGCCCTGCTGAAGATATGGATGGACTTCAACCCAAAGTAGTGGTCTGAGTAAGTATCCATTTTTCTGTCACCAGTCTTTACTGAGCTGTGTTGCATTGCTCTTAATCCCAGGTTAGACTGGGTTGCAATGCCCATCTTTATTCTAACAGCACTTTTCCTAGCTTTGACGAGACAATCTGTACACTAAAAGAGCATCACTTTTTTTCTGTTATGTGATGGAATGGTGGTCTTGGCTAACTGTGCAACTACAAGAGAAAAATGCTTTTATTTCACACAAAGCAGGGATGAAAACTTGCCAGTGAAGAATAAACACTGATGTTTCTGATAACCAGGATGAGCTGCCTGGTTTCATAGGCGTCTTTGGGACTCTTAAATGATTGATTGCTCCTTAAACTTTTTTAGACTTTTATTGCTGCTGCTAAGGGTTTTACTCCACCGATTACTCTGATATGTTGAACGGTTAGAGGTGCCTCTTGTCTTCTGAAATATGGAGAGAGAGAGATAAGTGGGATTTAATTTTAGTGTTTAGCTGACAGACTAGTCAAGATCTCTAACACTAGTCTTGAAGTACTAACTCTCCTTTTCCTGTGAATGAATCTCATGATAAGCCAGGGACTAGTTGTTTGGGGTGTAGCTGATAAGTGCTATAATGCCAAGTATGGTGTATTAATATATTTGTGGGTTTAATGGTGTATTCTGCGTGTTGTTTTGAAGTTTTCTAGGTAGCTCTAGTTTCATGATGTTCCTGATCCAAAGAATGTTGGAAGCAGTCACTTACCCATTGAGAACACAGTTGTGCTATGTCTGTATTCAGTAATGTATTTACAAATAACATCCATAATTTAATCGATGGCAAAGCTTTCTTAGGTAAGCTTTGGTGTACATCTGCTGACTTGTCTCTGATGTGTTGACAAAATTGACCTTTAAGCAAACGTAGATGGAAAATTTGAATAGAGATAACTTTCTTCTGCAGGTGATGGTGTGGAAGACTAACTTTGATGCAGCAGATTATGGCGATGTACTGAAAACGCAGAAGTCTGGCACTAGTGTGGATGGGACCCATTGCATTCTGGTAGGTTAGCATACAGAAATGGCATAGAGTTCCTTTTCAGGACACTTTCTGCAGCTTGAAAGTGCGTGGCCCTTTCAGGTAGTTGAACTACAGAGCCATCTTTCCTTGGTATTTATTTGAGCTGCAGGATGTCTGTTTTTAACCGATCTTATATTGCTTGTTTTGTTTAGCTGTACTTATTTTATAGGAAAATGATATTTCTCTTTTAACATCATTATATACATTTAGTACATGTATATATGCATTTTTTTAATTAACAGCCTGTGTTTAAGGATGTGTGGTAGGCTTGGATGATAGTCCATAAAAAAAGTACAGACGTGAGTAACAGCTGAAGTCAGTTTTGCTAGCTGATACGAATCCTTTAGGCTGGTGTCAGTCCTGAAAATAGATATTGTTCATTGTATCTTTACACTGACAGTCAGCGAAGACAAAAGAAAGCTCTGTGCATAGACTTCACATGTGAGAAGTAGGTGATGTATTATACTGGAGCTTGTTTCCTAAATACCTGAAGACATTTCATATCTGTTGCCTGAGCCATGTGTGAAGAGATATCTGAGTTAAGACTGTATCTAGTGGATAAATCCACCGAGTAATTCAGTATGATGCACTGATCAAAGTGTAGTACTGATGTTGGATGTCACAGCTATTACAAGAGTAACACTTTAAAGTTACTGCCCATATGAGTTAAGTTTTGCACGTGGTGATGCTTCACTTAAAACGTCTGTATTTTGTCTTGTCAATCTTTCGATATTTTTGATACCTTTGAGTATACCTACAGGATTCTGAAATAGGTTATTGATGTGGCTGGTTTTGGTACATCTTGTTCAACATGAGCTTTAAGGTAAAAAGCCGTTTGTGAACCAGGGAGTTTATGCATAATGTGGGAATTGCTTCAGTTGAAAGGTAAGCTTCTAACCAACATCTGTTGCTCTGTGGCAATGTCTTTAATCTTATCAACTTAGATCTTCTTTACTGGGCTACTAAGCTTCTATTCCCTCTTAAACATAGTAGCGCTTTACTTTAATGTGACTTCACTCCGTTGCTGGAGACTCCGTATTTTGTGATGGACAAGATCAGAGTCTAACTTGCTGCAGCTCTGAAACTGATGCCTTACTATGTGGAGTGCTTGGTAAAGAAGGCAAATGCAACCAGAGAGTGTTAGTGCTAGGTGAGTGGGAGAGGATGGTAGGAAGCAATCACAGAAGGAAGGAGGAGGTGAAAGTGTGTATTGATCCTCGGCTGGTTTTGGCTAAAACTGACTACTTCTTTTCCCTCCTTTCCTGAGTGGTAACTCTAAAGTTATGTTGGCTATGAAACTAGCAGTCCAATGACCCCTTTGTTTATTAGCCTATTGAACTGGACTAACTCTGAACTCTTATCTGCTTTCATTTAAGATGTGTAGTATAATTCTGGGCTGCAATACAGCAGAGACAAAGAAAGCCTTTATGGGAAGAAATACTGGTTTGGGTTTGTAACATTTCAAGGAATGGCTTTAAATAGTGTAGACAAGGTGTCTGCTAATGGGAGATTATGGTCAGCTTACCCCGTCTATACTGCTGTTACTACCAGAGCATATTACCCAGTAGTAATTTAAGGAAAAGAAGGAAATGCCTGAGCTCTTCTAAAACATAGTTCTTTGTTATAGAACCTCTTCAGATGTGCATTGAAGGTAGCTGCTGAACAAAACCCTTGAACAATGACTAACCACCCTGAACATCTGTCCCTCCAACAAAACTACTCGCCTGTGGAAGACTGTTTACCTCACAAGACCTCTGATAGATGCTGTTGGGGTAGGACCAGCTGTTTGTGTACTACTGATGAGCAAATCCATGTCTTCTTGTGTTGGCTGGCAAGGAGTTGCTCTACGCATGCTTTGAGCCTGTGGGAAACGGGGCACTGAAAATTGAGGTGTAATATATTGGTTTGGACCAGGTGCTGTGGTTTTACAGAGGCCAAAGTGAATCCATGCCAAGTCATGTGGAAGAGACATACTTTGGTTAGGGGACCTAAATTACTTCAAAGGAGTGAGTATTTTGAACTGCCACTCAATTGCAACCTTTGGCTTGGGCATGCAGAATGGGAGCTGCTGATCCCAGCAGTACTACCTGAACATAAAAAGCGTTGGAAAATTACTCTGTTACATGCAACTTGGAGAAGATCCAGTTGAGTGATAGTCAGTAGGATTCCTCCTTCCTATTTACTCCTTGGGCAAACGTGGTGTTGTCTTTCAGTCTGAATAGCACAAATGATGCTTCCACTAGATCTGCCAGATTAGCTGTGAGCATGAATAGAGACTTGTAATTAAACCTTTGAATGCCTTCAACAGTAAAATTATCCGTGGTTAACAAGCAGAGGTGAAAGTGGTTGCAATGGAGAGCTTGGGTGCTAGCTGGCACAATGAAGACCAATGCTTTGGTCAACTTCTGTTGATGAAGTTCAACAATGTGATCTCCTTTATGCAGTTAAGAACATTATTTTGCCTTGAAAGTGTGATATAGTTCTGTCCTGCTATAAAGGAGTGGAGGTTCAATTCTTGTCTTGTGTCACACAGTCTGATTGGTGCTGCCAAAGCCAATATAATCTAATTTTTTTTGTGGTATCAGCTGTATCATGGCTGCCTGTTACAGAAGAGTCATGTAGCATGCTGGAGCCTCTACCTGGTCTCTACTAAGAGCTCACTGTACTTTATGAGAATGGAAATGCAAAAGTGTGACTAGTACTCAATATTTTTGTGCATTAGGTTATTAGGAATGCAACACTTTTTTAATATTAAAGGGAGTTATAATTGCTAAAGTTAAGAGGGGAAGAATAAACAATGTAGTCTGAGAGTGTGTTTTGAATATCATAGTTTAAGTTTAGAATTGATATGAAACGTTTTTTGCTGTTAAAGAGAAGCTGACATATCTGAAAATGGCATGGTTTATTATTTTAAGTAGTAAATATAACCTGAGCATGGGAATCTTGGTTCCATAACTTGTCCATTCATGGAAGTCTACTTATTTGCTTCAAACAAATTTCATTACTTTTGTCTTTGAGAAGTGTATTGTGCTGGGCTCTTTAAGAGTGCTGTAACTGCTACAACTTACTGCAAGACTTAAATTTCACTGTATTCAGTTCCTTCTTGTTTTGAGCAAAATGCTTGATTGTTAATAATGAAGTATGTACTCTGGTGGATTTTGTGTAGTCTAGATCAGTTATTTTTCCCATCAAAATCAGACTTGAAGCTGCCACCTGTGGCTCTTGATTTCATGCTGAGGTCACCTTTACCTTCAGTGAAAAGTGAAGCTTCATCTTTCTCTACTCCTGTGTTAGTGTGCCAGGATCCTGCTTTTTGAATAGTACTGAGATTTTGCTGACATTTTGGGATGTAACTACATTTAGAACAGGCATATAGGTTGTTATTTAGTTTTGGTACCCCTAAGACATATGAATGCTATTCCTGACACATCTTGAATCTGTTTCCACCCTTTACTTAAGTTGGAGAGAATATTTTTCCAAGAAGAACTTATGCTCTCATGTGTAGCTGTATAATTTTTTTCTTAAGTGTTGTGAAAGCACAAATACTAATAAAAACACTCAAATCCAGTTTCTCATGGGGATAGTCAGACTAACATGTAAATGTTAAGAAAGAATAACTGAACACAGACATCAAAACTCATTTGTCATCACGATGAATAGGAAGAAAAAAAGAATCTTAAATAACCTGTGGGATAAAAGAGGCATGAAATGCTGTCAAGGTTAGTGAGCTTGAAAACAAACTTGCTCTAAAACAATTTTCACTTCTGTAGGCAGAGGGAGACTGGAGCCTTCAGAAGATGCTCGTTTCTCAGGCCATTGGTTGAAATTCATTATGAACCAGGGTATTGGGCTTGTTTGCAACAATAGGCACAAACTTCAAAGTTGCTCTGCCCACCTGCTTGTGTTTTCTGTAAATATATGAGGCTTGGGAGATGCAGCTTGCTTTGAAAGTAAAACTGTTCTCTGCAAGGACTAATGCAAATGAAAGAGAAGCTCATGATGAGCAGGAATTGCAATCATGACTATCCTGTAAAAGCATAGACTCAAAAGTGTGATAAAGAACATACTAAAGCTGTCAGAATTGAATTACAAATATTGTTAGCGTAGATGTGAGACTCTAAATGTTAGATCAGAATTACCTTGGTTCTGAAATAAATGCTTACTCTTAAATTATAAGCTAATGATTGTTGCTATTAAGTGTTGCATAATTGCGTTGGAAACCAAAGTTAAGGGCAAGCGCTCGTGATGCATGCTGTGTGAAGCTGATGGGAAGAAATGAAGTCGCGTAGTCCTGTGTCTTGATCCTAAAAGCACTTGTATTTGCTTTGATCTAGAATCTAAGGGGTAAGAGTAAATGCATGCTTTAAGCTGCAATATTGAGTGGCAAGGACCTAAAGGAAAGTCAGAATAAGAGGTATAGATTTTGCTTGTGACTTCATAAATATGGGCTCTTATGCTTGTCCTGAAGTCAGTAACTGTAAGCATAAGGGTCTGTCTCTATGAAGATTTGTGTAGGATCAGATCAAAGGACAGGTTCATGGATCTGGTATGTTGTGAAAACATTCATCATATAATTTGTTCTCTCCAGAGAGGGCAGATAATGTGTTTTACTTGGGGGCTTGGTGGTGGTGTTTTCCATATAGAAGGAAAGCTTCCTACATGTGGTTACAGCTGAGGTGAGTATACAAGAACACTTGTTGCATTATGTGACAGATTTGCTGCTATTGTTAAGTCAGACGACTATGTACAGTCAAGTGTTATGAGCAAATGCTGAACAGTTGATGTCACATAGACAGAAAGTGCTTGGGTGTTTATCTAAGCTTGTACACTGAAAATTGTGAATAAAAACATTGTGTGGATGTGCAGACAGACTCAAAAGCAGGTAGTCCCTTGGTAGGGCAGTTTGGGAGACGTGGGCAGAGTTGCAGAGTTGGCCTCTTGTCAGTTTCTTGCCAAGAAGTCTTTCTGCTCTTTTGAAATTCAAAAGCACAAATGTTTTAAATATCTTTAGCTCCTTTGAAGTTAAATGGTACTCAGTTGTGGAGCTACCAAATTTGAAAGCTAATGGCATAGCAGACTTCACAAAGTGAAGCTTGGGAAGAGCAGTGCTTCAGCAGAAGGGAATTTTAAACAAGTAGTCCATGACTCTTCAAATGTGTATTTGGGTTAAGACAGGCATTTAGGCTTCTTTCTACACTGCTAGGTTTAAAATTTTCTTTAGACATTGGACTATGCTTATTTCTTCAATGGCAATTTTTCCAGAATAGGCCTGTTGAATAGGGTTGGAGTCTAATTCCAGAAAATGTGATCTGATAGTGAAGTTGTCTGAGGCCTATAGCTGAATGTCCAAAGCTGACTACACCTCTCTCCTTTGCTGGTTCTGTTTTGTGTTTGACCTTGGGTGCCTCCTGTGCTCAGCCCATGGTCTCAGTGCTGACTGCAGCGGTTCATTCTATCAGCCACTCATTCTTTGTGTAAATAAATTCCTCCTGAGTTACTCAAAGGCCAGATGTGCCTTTTCTTTTTTTGACCTCTTGGCTTCCAAATTGGTAACTAACTCTAATTTTGGCATCCGTTAATGCTTATGAATACTTTTGTACATTTTTCCTTTTCCTTGCTGTGAAATCCCCTCCCAGGAAGCAGTTTCATTGCAGAGAGCTGCAACTCTTCACAACTGGATGTGAATATGTGTTGTCATTTGTACCTCCTCCACCCCCTTCTATTTATTTATTTTTAAGTGTTGTAAGGGAGGAATCCTGTATTCAACAGCAGGGGATCCAACCTTCAGCCTCCAGGATAAATGTGGACTGCAAAATGATTATTTTTCCTGATCTGCTTGTCACCTTGTTTTTCTGAGTATGCTTTCCCACTCCAGGAAGCTTTAGTATGGTACACGATTGTCTTCCTCTTGGAATAGGTAGGTGGATTATTTACTTGAAAGAACAACAGTATGATGAGTGCTCAAGATGTCTCCACTGTTCTCTACCCTGCTTGGCTGTCTGAGCAGAAGCTTCATAGGGATGGGCAGGATTCTTACTAAGACTGATCACAGGATGCTCAGGAGGTCTTCCCCCCATCCTTCACAAGCAGTGTGGTTGCAGATGGTTACTCATAGCTGCCTAACCTTCTCTCTCCTTTCATTGAAGGAAGCCCACTCATGTAAGTCTATTGCAACATGTGACCTTGTTTTTTTGTGGGGTGTTTTTTTTTTTGTAAGCTCAACAGGAATGAGAGGAAGAGGCTTCTTTCCTCTCCCTCCTTTGTGGTATGGACAAAGCTGGGTCTCTACCTTGGCCTGTTCCTGAAGAGTCTGTGCTTTTAAACCTTGTGAGAGCCAGAAGGATGTGATTTTCTTTGCTCATGTCCTTCTTTTAGCAAGAGCAACTAGTAGTTCTTTCTGTACAAGAAGTGTGCTCCTGTGGTGGCTTCCGCTCATCTTACTGGAAAAAACAGAGATTTGTAGCAGGATGAACTCTAGCCCCAAGAGGCACCAGACCCTTAGTTGACTAAGGGAGCTGTCATGGTGAGCAAGCCTGGCTACTTGAGAATGTTTGCTTGATCTCTTCCTGCCTGGTTCAGCATCCACAGACTTTGGGAAAATAATCATTCTTCCCACTGTAGGAACTATGTCTAATGTGGGCCAGAAAGAGCACACTACCTGTTCATTTATAAACACACGTTCTTGTTAACAAAAGACATAGGAACTTGGTCTTATGTTGTGTGTTTACCAGCCTATCAACTCCTTCACCCTGGTGTACAGATAACCCGGTTCCAGCCCAGAACATCAGGCAGGAAGGCATCAGTGTTGCATCTTCTGCTTTGTGGGTAGCCTCTGAGGGAGGAACCCCTCGGTTTTGTCATTGAAAAGGCTGGATCCAGCTGAGCTCTAGAGTCCAGTTTTATATAATGAAGTCTAGCAACAGTACCAGGTTTCTTCATATCAGGAAGCCTGAGTTTATCTGAGCAGAACTGGGTAGCTATATCAGTTGACTGTGCTCTTTGTGGAGCCTCACTGCAGATCTCACTAGTTTTCTGCATCTTAATTTGACTGTGAGGCTGCATCAGAGCAAAATAAATGGTTTTCTCTCACTCCCCTAAATGAGAAAACCTCTGTTAATGGCTAGCCCTCTAATGTTCTATTTCAACTTTTTTTGTTGTTGCTGCGTGAAACTGAATTTTTCACAAGCTAGTTGTCTTTGTCCCTATGTTGTTGCTCTTTCCCCTGAAACTTTTTGGTTTGCTTTTCTCTTGATCTGGTCAATGTAAGGAGAGAAGGGTGTGCATGACAAACAAATGAAAACTGTCTGCTCTGATTTTGTGCGTTAAATTTTTTTTACACATTGTTGCAGGCGGTTTATCAGTTTTTATATCTTGTCTTGATGAGGGGCTTGAGAGAGGGGGAAAGGCAGGGTATAGGCACCCTCCACTTGGCTTTCCAAGAGGCTCTGAATGACTGGAACAGCTCTGCCTGTTAGTGGATGGGAGCAGCCATGCTGCTACAGCTGTTTTCCCTTGTGTTCTGGTTTGACAAGATTTTTTGCAGAAAAAAGAGGATCAGCTTTTAATTTCTGTCATCTTACAATGAAAAGATTTGTTCCTTAAGGCTCTGGAACAATAAGGCAAGTCATGACAAGCCATTATTGGTCAAAATAAAAATTGCCTTTTAAGTTCAGCATCTCAGGCTAATTAATGTAAATTCACCCACTTAGGTTGCTGCTGTATGTGGCTTGTTTTAATGCTTGAGTCATAACTCAGAGAAGAGACAGAGACAAGATTTGTATTTTTTCCAAGCTGCTATTCTGTGTCAGGTTTGAGATGGATGAAGATGGTTCAAGCTTTAAAAGTTTAAGATCTCAGACTTTTCTGCTAAAACCCAAACTTCAGGCAAGAGTAGTAACATGCCATGCTATAGTATGTGTGTGTCTGCATATGTTTACATGTATATATACATTACATGCATTATTTATACGTAAGTAACATGCATGAGTGCACATTATATTTTGCATAGCATATGCATGTCTTGTTAGAAAGAGGCAAATGATTCTGATGAAGAAAATGAGCTGGAAGCTGTTCACACTTCAGGAGATCGCTGCATGTGTTTTGCTTCTTGCCTTGGAGACTGTTGCTTTTAGTGTAAAAATCTGTAGCTGGATAACCCTTTGTTTTAGTGTTTGGCTGCTTTTTTCTTGGGAGCTTTTCCCAAGAGCAATCTTAAATGGGGCCAGGGAACTGTAGTTCAACTCTTGGTGAAATTTCTTACCAATGGTTCTCACTTACCTTTTTGTTCCTATACTGGCTTGTTTCCAGACAAACCTGTTCCTTTGAGACTTTTGGCGCTGCTGTGCTCCAGGAGCAGTGTTAGGACAGCCAGTTGAGCATCACTTGTACTACAAAGCTTAATTATTCCCTCCAGTGTTCTGGAAGATCCCTTCATATTGCCTAAGAAAATACTAGTACTGATGGGAGGGGAGAATTGGTTAAGGAAGGTAAAATGCCTATGCAAAGTAGGAAAAGATAAATCTAAAATGTTGAAGGCTACCCTTAGCTTTTCTTTCTCAGTAAATCCAGAGCTGCTTTATTTTTTAAACGGCTGGTAGTCATTAAGTTTCACCTGTCCATGCCCTCTTTCACTGGGCTTTCAATGTCTGGCATCACTGTTCCCCACTTTCACTTGTCACAGAAATGCCATTTGTGCTTTTGTAAATGTAATACGTGCAAAACTTCCCCTTCTTCTTCGATGTTTGTAGAGGGTGCTTTAGCTATTTAAAATGTAATTCAGATTGGAAAGGAGCTGATTATTGAAAATTAATTCACAGCCTTACTAAGGGAAGATGCTAAAATAATAGGAACTAATGTAGTATTGCATTAATTACTAGTCATTTGGAAACCCTAGCTTTATTAGAGGTACATTCCTTTGGTTTTGTGTTCTGGTAATGCCTTTTGCCAGAGCTTATCAGGAACTGTGATTTCTATTCTTTCCAGTGCCAGATACACTCATCCTTGGAAATAGGTGCAGGGATCTACTTTCCTTCAACTTTTTTGTATAAAACAAAGATCACATAGCACAAAACCCCATGAGCCTGATCTCAGCTGATGCCACGGTACATATAGTGGTGCTCGGTGGAAACCAACTGAAAAGCATGGGCAGCATGTAGCTCAGATGCTTTTAGCAGTCTGCATAGATGCTTGTACCTGAAATTACCTTGAAAACCAGGATACTAATGTCTGTCTTGGTTTAAAAGTGATTTATAGAGTGTAGAGGTAAGTTAAGCAGACCAGCAGAGAGTGAACTAGAAGAGCAAGGTCCCTGAAACACAGGAGGGGAACAGCTCTTCCCTTCTGGCAGGCAGGAGAAGGGTGAGGACCTGCTCTTGGCTGGAGACTGCCATGCATCATCACTTGTGGAGACAGGATCCTAGTATGTCTGTAAGCAAATGCAAATTTCAGTCTCAAGTGCAGTTTTCTATGTATGGATAGGCTGGTTTCATGCATGTTTGAGTTCTGTAGCTGGCCATTAGTTGTTACCCCTGTATGTTTCCTTCCTGGTAGCTTGGTTGGCAGAGCTGGATGATATGATGCTGCTGCACTTAAATTACACAAACCTTACTCTGTCTGCCTGCTTATGCCAGTGGTTCACTTAGGCTTTAGCACAACAGTGCCTGGGGATTTAAAGGGGTTTGAGATGTACCTGTTAATTCTATTTCTTTTTGGGATTATCACAGACTTAACACTTACTGGCCTATGGCAAAGCATGGCCATTACTGCAGAGGTGCCAAGTTTTAATGTTTTAACTTGGTATTTTCAGTAGCACCAATAGGGAGAAGGGTTCTGTCTAAATAATTTCTGGCCTCTTGCTTATCTAACCCACCTTACTTTTTGGTATGAAGCAAAAATGAGAGGGAAGTAAGGAAGGTTCTTTTCACCTCCCTTCTCTTTTTCTTCCCTTCTGTTATCACAGCTTGAATCCTGAAATAAGAGGTGAGCAGGGATGAATGATCCTATGAAATGTTTCACAAAACTAATAAAACTTGTATTCTAATTTTAGTTGTTACCCTATGCTGGTCTGGACAGTAGATGTGGAGTAATGCAAGTCTTTGAAGATTGTGATTGCTTCAGAAATTTCAGTGCAGCCTTGAAGAGGGGATGCTTTTCCAGTCTAGAGAAACGTGCTTGTGCTTGGAGAGCTGTGCTCAGTCAATGATATTTTGTACATAGCAGGGAGAAATGAGCTTACCTCTCAGTTTTTGAGTCCTCCAATCTAGCATGGTGTATGCCGTCTGACCTTCCTGTGGAACTTACCTTGAAGCTAATATGCTTCCACTGGATGTCACTGTTGCTCTCTGGGAACACATTTAGAATATTACATTACCTGTGGTGAAAATGACTTCTCGAAATAGAAGACTTTTAATAGTATTTTTCTCTCATTTGGATTAGTGGAATTGGGGTCTGAATAAACAGTGTACACCACCTTTGGGAGTTTTCTGCTCCTCTGTTGTTTCTAGGGGAATTTTTTTCAGCTAACATAGTGATTTTAATTGCACTTAGTGAATTTTAATACAGTGGATGTATGTGTTGCTTAAAGGGAATGCCATCTTTCTAGATACTTGAAAATTAATTCTTGATAACATTGTATTATTTCTAAAAAACAAACCAGTAGATACACTGGAAATTGATTTAAAGGGACCTAATGGTAGAGCTGAACACTTGCACCACTCAGTTCCTCCCTTCCAGTGGAAAGGGTTGAAGAGAAGGGAAAACAAATATTTTCTCTGGACTGAATTACGAGAATCCTACTTCTTATTAGTAGGTCTAAAATTCAGGTAGGTAGTTATCCTGTCAATATATCTTCTAAATATCACCATTTAGAAAACAAAATGGCATTTTTTTAGTTGTCTCTTGCAGTTTTACTATAGATGTACATGTGCTGTGTAATTAATATTTGCCCCCCACCCCCTGATCAGCCCTGTAATAGCTGGCCACAATGCTGGTTAGGCAGAAGAATCTTTATAAGAGTCTCAGTAAGAGACCTCTGGAATGAAGGCTGATTAATTTTCCCCTTCCCCCAAGTAGTTGCACTGCGCTGTCTTTAAGTGGTTGCTATAAATAAATCACTTCTGTTTTCCCTTTTACTGAGAGCTGTATTGTATTCTGAAACTGCTCATCTATTCTTCCTTTAACGTTCAGCTGCTTCTCGCTATACTCCCAGTGCCTAATAAGCAGATGTTGTAGTAAGATATTTAATGGCAGATACATTTTTTTCTTTTTTGGTTGTGCAAATAAATGGTACACTTGAACTCTGACTAAAATAGATTAAGCCTCTGCAGCAGGGTCACTGTTTCTGCTGCCTGTCCCCAGGACTCAGCTGGCACTTCACCTCGCAGGTGAGTCAGATGGGAGCAAGGTGTCTCTGTGTAATAGTGATGCTCATCAGTAATGAGACTGTCATTAAGCCAATGCATATTTCAGGGCTCCTTCTGTATTTTTGCAATGTTTTTTAAAGGCTCTCAGAATTTATAATCACTAGTGGCTGGCTCACCACATGATGCAGAGAAGGGTGGCTGTAGTTTGGTCTGTGAGGGTTTTTTGTTCATTCTTATGGAAAGTAGCAGGGATGATTTAAAAAAATCCTCTCTTACAAAATTTGAAAAAGTTTTAATCTGGGGGCAATTCAGTTCTCCCTCACATGGGTGCACATTTCCTTACAAAAGTACTGGCCATTAAGGTAGGGATAACTAAAAGTTGTAGTTTAGCCGTTAAGGGAAAGTTTCCAAACATTTCCCTTTTTTGCTAAAATGTAAAGGGCAAAGCTTCCCCTGAAGAGCCCCACAGTAATGCTTACGGCTGTCACATTTGGAAGCTGTACTAACAATTCAGTAGAGGCAGCCTTATTGCCTTTATAATGCGATTATAAAGGTGTTAATACAGTGTCACTGCTGTATTTGAACTATGACAAGTTCAGGTGGGTGCTTATGGCAGACAACCTGTCCCTCTGAGCACTACAGTCTCTTTCCAATTTGTTAAAGAAGAATGTGTTGGAGCTTATCAAAACATTTAGCAGCTTTCTAAAATTGATGTCAAACAAAATTCTGGGTGTCCATTTGGATTTAGCATACTTGCTCTGTGAAGTCCCAGTTGTGTTTTCTTATCAGGCAAAGCTTTCCCTGACTGTAAAAAAAAAAAAAAAAAAAAAAAAAAAAAAAAAAAAAGTCTTTGGCATGAAAAATCCAAAAGGATTAAAAAAACCCCTCTGTCTTTCTCCTTGCTGGCATGATAGGAAGGCCATGGTATCACTGTTCCCCTCTGTTCACAAGGCTTCTGTTAGCTGGTAGCAGAGGGACGTGCTTTGGGTAGTGTCAATACAAATATACCTACTTGGGTTTCTCAGCCTCTTCAAAAAAAAAAAAAAGTGAGTTGAAGTTAGTCTAGTGAATCCGATCCAGATGGATGCCAGTGCTCTGCTCTAACCTGTGAGGGGAGTGCTCTGCCTGTGAGATGCAGTGGCGTGCGTGTCCACCTTGGCTGGGTTGGCCATCAGCTGATCCTTTGCTGTTGTCCTTCTGCTGTTCTGTACATCATGGGCTGCACTTACAGCCTGCGGTGTTTCCCTGTGTGGCTGGCTGACAGCTTGCAGGCATTTTCAGTGAGCTCCACCTTGCGCTGGAAATGCTCATGTTGGGCAAATCCAGGCTTAACCTTTGTTTTAAATGCTGTACGCAGGGTCCCTCTTTGAGAAGCCTACTTGGATGGGTTCCAGACTTCAGATTGCAGATTGATGCCATCAGAGCAGGTGGGATGAGTAAGAAGCTAGAGCAAACTGAGTTCAGCTTCTCTGCCTGACTGTTTGTGGGCAGTGACTCAAAGGAGGTGTGGGTGTTGGATACTTGCTTTTTTCACCTGCTGTGGCAGGGTTGGCAAGGTAGGATGTGCTTGTTCCTAGAACTGAATATTCAAAGACCTTGGTCAGTTGAGAGCCTCCCTTTTGGAAGTCAGTCTCCATGACACATTGACGTAGTTTTTTATTTACTGGATGAATGTGTCCCTAGTCTAGATAGATGAATTAACTCAGAAATTCATTGCTGAAGGCATGAGCTACAAGTTATCTTCTCAATGATGATGGGCTGTAAGCAACCTTTCAAGTAGCTGTGGTTGAAATGGGGCAGTATGCCATGTTGTCATACTTCTATTTTTAAATGTAGATATACCTCTGTTCCTGGGAGTATTGCCACCGTTCAGAGTGCCTTCAGGAGCCCATACAGGCTTTGTGGATGTGGCTCACTTGGCTTTTCACGGGGGTGCTATGTAGCCTGTGAGGTGATCAGCAGAACATAACATCTGTGACAAACTGCTGCTGCTGCCTCTGGCTTCAACTTGCCATGATGAGGGACAGCCTGACCCCTAAAGCATCAGGTGTGGGAACATCTAGGCAATATTGCCCTTGCAAGTATGCCACTCTTAAACTTTGTGGACTGTAGCAAAGAGAATATCAGCTCTTGAGTTCAACCCAGAAGCTTTTTATGAAAAGCTGTCTGACATAAACTATAAAGATAGAGGGAGAAAATATGTTGGTACAGTCACTTTTCTGCTTCTGTGAGTCAGCTTGTTCTAATGGGTTTTGAAGTGGATAGCTCATCATCATTTGGGGTTTTTAAGTGCAGGTTGTATGCAGTGTTAGCTCACTCAAATTTCTGCTGTGCCATGATTGACTGCCCTAAAGTTACATCATCAAAATATGATAGCCTTAAAATAACAAGAAAACATGCTTTTTAATGTTAATTACCTATTGAAAAGCAGTGGTTTGGTTTTCTTGTTTTTACTTTTAAATTTACACAGCAAATAGCAGCTTTGTAAGGCTGGCTTTATCTCATCTCTGCAAGAGCATATTGTAGTTGATTAAATCAATGCATTGGTGAGCAACATGTGGCTCTTGGGCTACCTGCTGCACAGGAGTAGTTGGAGTGCGGCTCCCATGCTGGGGCTGTGCAGTGTGACCCGGAGCGTGGGCTGTGTTGGCCTCAAGCCTGTAGATAATCCAAATTATCCAAGCAAGTGGGAGGAAGCAAATTAGCAGAGGCTAGCATGGCTGGTACCACCTGATACCCAGTTGCATCCCAAGCCTGTGGTGTAGCAGGGTGATCCCCGTAGAGCAGCTGTTATACATATCTTTTAAACTTTTCCCTTCCTTTCCTGATCCTGCAAAACTGGTCTCGTCATGCTTGGCTGTATGAGGATAGTCCTTACTAGCAGTTAGTGGACAGCAGCAAGCCATTCTCCTGCCAAAGCTTACTGTTGCTGTGGCCTCTTTTCTTTTCTCTCCTCCCCCCGGCCTAATCTCCAGCTTCCCTGTGTAGTCAGGTTTCTGTTCTTTGCGCTGCTTATTTTGCCTAAACTGTTGGGCTGGACCTCAGCCTTGGGAGCCTTTCTGTGGCCTAAATAAGTGACTCCCAGGAGCACAAGTTTTTTTATATATTTATTTTTTAAATATATGTATCTTTTGTGTGTATACACATATATGTGAGTATATATATCTTTAAACCTAAACCTGTTTAGTGTATTATAAAGTTATGTGAGCTGGTCTAAGGCCTTGTTGCAGCTTAGTTGCACGTCTGCATACACCTGGCATCAAATAGAGAGATGAGCAGGTAAATCAATACAGTGCTAATGAGACATGTATTCATAGTAGTGCATATGAGAGAAGAGGTGGAAGCAACTCTTCATTTCTTGCTTAGAAAAAGTACATGCAGGAGAACTCAGACCATATTTCAATCTGTCAGAGTTCCTTGCTGCTTTGTTGATTTGCAAACCAGTCATTTACGTGAGTAATAAGTGGACGGAGCTGTACTAGGCATTGGGCCATGGAGAACTACATTTTGAGTGCTGTGATATCTTGGCTTTTAGATTCAAATCTTGTCTGTTAGTGTAAATTGAGAAAGTTAAGTCTGCAGTTGCTTAATCAGTTGGCTACCTTGTTTAGTTAGATAAACTGCTCTGAACTTCTTCTGGTGGAAATAAAAAAAAGAAGATTAATTTTGAAAGAGAAGTGAAGAAGAGTAAGTTCGCTAGTAAAGGCCTATTTGTGCTTTTAAAACTTAATTTATTCTGAAATATTCAAGCTTGCATAACTAAAATGGTTGAAATTGAAACTTCAAAGTAAACTTGTTCTTAACCTCACTGAGGAAGGAAAACCAGTTCAAGATATAAAAAAAATTAAAATTACTAAATCAAAACTGTTTTAATGCATATTGGATCATCTTGCTTTTACTGAACTTAACTACAACTGCCAAACATGGAGAGGCTTTTACTACACTGCTGGAGTGAAATAATTGGACTCCTCTCAGGGTAGCTTACTTAATTCTTATAATTTGGATGCAGTACTTCCATGTGGCTCCAGTAAGTCTTTGTTTACCTGTACAGTCTACACCTGTGTACCACATGAGCATGCCAAAGCTCTTTGCACGTACAAAACTTGAACCTTGCAGGATTGCTTCAAGATTGTTATCTAAGGTTTGCCTTTCCTGATGAAGGTTTAAAAACAAACAGAAACCCACCATCCCCCACCCTGAAAACAACAAAAAATTCCTCCACCTGGTAAAGACAGACAAGCCTGCAGCAGCTTTTCCTTTTCCAGCTGTGGCAAGAACAAACAATTCCTCTTCTCTTTTGCCCATTTTTAATAGCATAGACTGTCCCAACATAAACTGTTCTTTACTGTTTACCCTCCATGAAACAGCAATCCTTCTCCAGTTGTTTGTATTGCAATAGCAGGTTGTCTGTTTATTTTTCTAGCAATCAGAAATGGACTGTGGTGTTCATCTTAAGAAAACAAAAGCTCAGGATTCTGGTAGGAAGCATGTGCAGCAGGAGGAGGAGACCAGTCTTGCAAATACCTTGGAGCACATTATGGGACAGCTGGATGTTCTGACTCAGGTATGGTTTGCTCTTTGATTTTTGCAATGAAAAAGGTACCTCTGACTGGAAGAATTTGGAATATTTTGCAATAGTTTCATAGAATAAAAGTGTGGCTAGTTCAAAACCTTTGCTTTTCAGTAGTTTTCTGATAAATCTGTCTTGAGCTGACAAGCAGATGATCTGTGCCAGTTCCCTTGCATCAACTTCCAGCTCAGGCGCTGCTCTTCCCCTAATTTCTTTATGCTGCAGTGTAGCAGAGCGCTACTTGAGCCTGCTCTGGTACCCGGGGTGATACTAGCCAAGGTTTTATCTAAGGTGATGCCTAAAGGAGTGGTTGGTAGTAGGAGTCTGTTTTGGTGAATAATCTTCCCTCCTCCATTATACTGCAGTCTATAGGTAAACTCTTCAGATACTACTCCTTTCCCTCACCCAACATTCACCTACACAGTCAATTTCTGCAGTATTTTCCTCCCCTCAACAAGTCTGGGCCCTTCCATGCCTCATCCCTGAAACATGCTTTTCACCCACAGCTAGCAAACAGCTAATCCCTTGCTAGAGCATTAACACACAGTTCTTCCTCTGAGTCACTAAGCAATGCCTGAATAGTACTGACAGTTAATGGCGATCATCACAACACATGTTTACTTAATAAGAATCTGGGGATAGAGCTGGTTTTTTGTTTAACTAAATAGCTGCTTGTTGCTCCTGTGAAGAAATACCATTTCTGATCATTGTCTGGGACTGAATTTCGTTGTGTGTTTTTGAGGTATGTGAGAAGCAGGGAGAAAGCATGGGATAGTAAACATTGGTGATCTCTTGTAGATGAGACCACGGTTGTAGGATGGAAAAATCTGTGTGGGAGGGTTTTTCTGTGAGTTTGAGTGTTGTTTCTGAGGAAGAGCAAGCAGGTGTTGAACATACTGATTACTAGTTCAAGTTAGCACTCCGCTCTTGAGAAGAATTACTTGCCAAAAAGTGTAAGATGATGGGTTGGAGGGCCCATCAGGGGATTGAAGTAGGGCTGATTTTAGGGATTAAAAAACATTCCAGGACTACAGACAGTCCAAAATAGTGTAGGGTGAACACCAAAAGGTATTCAAGTTCATTTGGCAGAAATGCAAGAAAGCATTTTTCCTGTGATCTCTGTAAAATGCTGAACACTGGAGCAGGGGTTGGAAATCCTGTATGACACTGGGCCCTTGTGCTTGTGAGTAAAATGCAACCCAGTGTATACACAAAATTATTTTATTACTGTTTTTGTCTCCCTAGTAAGTTTGGAATGTGATTGTTATCTTTCATTACATAAATCAGATCCACACTTATGATGGATGTGTAATGGCTCCTTTTCAACTTCATAGGTGTTTAGAGGAGGCAAATATTGCAGTAATCAGTGTGTGTGGGTTTTAAACTAGATATAAGCAAAGCAAACATCTCTTGAAGATATTGTGTAACCATAGAAAATTCCAAATGTTGTTTTAAACCTAGCAGAAAGAGAAATTGAGATCAGTGGGGGAGGAATAAATTAGTAGGCTATAGGATAAAATTGGAAATAGGCCTGAAATTATAGTAAAAAACCAAAAAGCTGCCTTGAGTAACTCTGCATACAGCAACCTTTTACCTCTTTTGTAGCTTTCTTGCTATCCTTGAAGTACTTAATTTCCCATTGGTTCTAATCTTTGTACGTTGTATTTTGTATTAACACCATTTTAATGCATTTGTACAAGTAGATGTTCCTGACACACTGTTGAAATGGTTTCATAATTCTTCATTTTCATGCCAAGGTTTTGATATTTAGCAGTGAAACAAATCAACACCAAACAAACTTAAGCAAATGAGCCTGGAAGAAGTCCTCATTCCTAGAGTAAGGAAGGGGGTTCCTCAAAGAGGAGGGATACAAGCAGGTAGCAAGGCAGAGCTGTGGAAGGTAATTCTGGAGGGTGTCTGCTTGCATAGCTAAACTTTGTTTTTTTCCAACGCTGATGGCCTGTAACAGAGAAGGGAATGCAGCTCCAATAGAGCCACTGTTACCCCTCTTTTGTGCAATTAAATGTTGACCAGGAGGAGCTGTGGCACGCTGCTTGCTAGCAGAGATCCAAGTAAAATGGCAACAGCGGCTGATGGTGTTGGGTTGTTTGTCTTTCCTAGTGTTTCTGCCAAAGCACAACTGGGTGCTGCTCCCTGCGTGTAGCAGGTTCAAACCAACATTGTATGTGTTATATGGCAGCTTTGGACCTGCTGACTTCTTTTCATGAAAGGACGACACCGCTACTACTTCAAAAATGGAACAAAAAGCTTTCATAAATAACATATAACAGGGGTCAGTATTTTTTCCCTTCTGTATGAGGGCTGAGGATGCTCCTGGTGCTCTGTTATAAATCAGTGCCTCATAATTCCTGAGTGTTGCTTGTTTAAAGAGACCACTGATGGTATAAGCAGGGCCATACCGTTGAAGGGAAAGGACACAGTCCCTGTGGTATTTCTAGAAACCCTCTGTTGATATAGCCATCCGTGGGTTTTTTGGCAATTTATAATTTGTTAGTGCCATGGGAGCTTGGGTATATTTCTCATATGGTACCTTGAGTTCCTGCGCTCTTTGTTCTTGTAGTTTTCAATGCTATGTTGACATGATGTAATGTACCATTGGGGGAAACTTAAAGTTGTGATAAACTACTCTGGAAAATTATGCAAATATAAACCTAATTTATTTTCCTAGTATTTTTTCCATAGTTGTTATTTCAAGGTTTATCATGCTAAACCTGGTATCGTGTAAAAGTGGGAAGGAGAGAAAACACTTTCCATTTCTGCTGAAAGAGGTAATAGTAAGACATCAGCTGAAGGCTGTCATCTCTTGCCAGCGCACAGCTTTGTTCTGAGCTGTACACTTGAAGCTGCATTGCCTGTTGCCAATTATCAGTACCTTCCCTCTGTTGACAATAGACTTCCAGATAAAGTGGGGTGTCATGTACTTGCAGACAGGGGGATTGTTTTTATTCCATTAAGAGGTCCTGCCAGACACCAACTGCAAGTAGGAGCACTGAGGCTGTAGATGTGTTGTGCCACGTGCAGCAGGATCCACTTGAACAGACTTTCTCCTTCAGTTAGGCACTTCGGTTCTTATTCGAGAAGGATGGATCAGAAGAAACTAGTGGCTGTTGTATACCATCTAGCAGTAACCGCTATAGTGAATAGATATGGGCCCCTCAGACTTACAAAGCTTCGTTTTTATGTTGTTGGCTGTACTGTGACTTAATTCTTTAAGGTTTTGGCAGCTTTCTTTAAACTGGTCTCTGATTCAATAAAACCTTCTCTTCCTCGTCACCAGAACTCTGTCAGGACATCCTTTGTTTTACTTCAGAAAATGGCCTAACATGACCTGACAGGGTCTTCATATTTTTTTTTCTAAACATTGTTTGTGTTTGGCCATACTTCACATGCAAATAAAGAAATTAATGTTTGACTGCCTTTTTCAGAAGAGTAGCACATGCTTGATAATTCTGCTGCCTTGAAGGATGGAGTGAAGTTGAGAGCCAGACATAAGCAGGTTGTTTCCAGTAGTTTTGGATTACTTAAGGATACCTTGGTACCCCCTTGTAGGAAAGCAGGCAATTCAAATCTGGCAAGGGAATGAGGAAGATGAGTAATGAATGTATGATATAGATGCTTTTCTTCCCTTTCCTGCAGCTTTGTATCTTGTCAGTGTCTCAATGCTTAAAAATCCCATTCTTTGCTTGTATCTCAGATGTGAAACAGAGGAAAATGCAAGATGTCTGTTTTGTGGGGTTTTTTTGATCAAAGGCTGAATCTCAGTATCTCAGTGCCTATATGAAGAGGTGGGCTGAATATTAAAGTTTAAGGGAAAAACAAGGTGATTTTATCTCTTGGATAACTTCCAGGAACAGTAAGATGTGTTTGGGCTGAAACAAAAGTAGAGCAGATACTAAGAGTTCACTTGGTTCAAATGCATTTTCTGCACTTGCAGCTGAACTGCGCCTCTGAGAGATGGTAATCTGTGAGTAACCACCTTGGCTGCAGTGGAAAACTTGCATTTGCAACAATCATCTTCAAAGACCAAACACCTGCAGCTACCATGCTCACTGTGTTAATCTGCAGTGGGCAATGGGCACTGAGGCAAAAGCTGCTGGTTTTATGTAGGAAGGAAGGAGTCTGCTCCAGACGAAGAGTTCAGAATCAGGTTAGCATAATTCATAAACAGCTGTGATAATCCACCCACAGGAAACAGCTTTATATACTTCCCCAAACTAATCTTGCATTGAAGCTGAGAGAAAACAACACAGTGAAATGGAGAAGACTTGATAAATCTGTAAAATAATCCAAGCCTGAACTGAAGGACAGTCTAGCTCATGTGAGATTAAAGGATTATTTCACTCCAGAAAAGATTGCAGAGGGAGAGAGGAGAATTTTTTAAATTAAACTCTTTAACATAGAAAAAACTTTGGACACAAGTGAGTTGCTTTTTAATTAAAACTGAAAATGTTTGTGTGTGCAATGCTTATAATGAAAATGAGTAAAATCAAATTTGTTACTCCTTTTTTTTTTTTTGAAATGTGGTCTCCAAAGCCTGTGTTGGAGAGGAATGAACGTGCCCCCTCTCTTCTGGGAGGTATTGAATGTAGATTAAGCAACCGGTTTAGTAAAATAAATGCTTTTATGACTTCAAGTAGTTACAAGTCAAGAAGAAAGACTTTTTTTGGGGGGGGGGGGTGTGGTGGTGTCATAAATGCTGCTACCTCTGCCTTGCGCAAATGTCTTGACTTCTATGTTGCTCTCAAGTCCTGAACACCCACTGGCTACAGGCAGACCCAACACATAGGAACAAAATTGCAAGCTGTTTTTATTCCAAAGGAAATGGTTTGAAATCCAAAACACTAATAAAATAAAGTTCCCATCTGAAAAATCTGTGAAATGCCAGATGAGCTTGGTTTTTAAAATCTTAATTTAAAGGACATTGAGGCTATTTCTCACAGGTCAAAACCATCTCTTGGAAATGCAGTAGCTTTGATCTCTCACTCAAAACAAATGAAGTACCCTGGTTGTTGCCAGTCCCCTGTATAATGTCATCGGAGTACTTCTGTCTGAAATTCGCTCCAAAATATGCCTGCTACAAAATCTTGAAGTCTCAATGCAAATACATTTTTCTTCTCTCTAAGACTGTCTAAATTAAATGCACTTCTAGGGATATTGCTATTATAGCAGGACACTGTCTAAAGGCTGGCTTCTTAAAAGTGCTGATCGTCTCCCTGGAGGTCCACAGGACCTTTGCCTTCTGTTACCCTTCAATAGGGTGGAATACTAAACACCTCCCACAATTTGTTAATACTCACAAGCAGACCTTGAAGATTAATATAAATTATTATTCAGCTGTTGGATACCAGTGGCTGGGTTAATTTAGCTGAGTGATTTGCATCCTTTCAGAGGTAGAGTTCCCCTGGGCAACAGGGGAAGGATATGGGAAGTCTTTGAAGTCTTTGTGGTTGAGGAGACCTCTAGTCATTTGGGGATCTAACCTCTGTATTGTGTGCAGTTGCTCTCATGGTATGTGCTTGCATATTTTGTTGTAGCTGCTCATAACTTGCTGTGTTTTCTTACTGTGTGGTGAAACCTGAAGTCTCCTGACTCCTTTTGCCCCAGAGGTCTAGGAGCTCTGCACCAAGAAAGCTGCCTGTACCTGTGCGGAAGCATGCAGCCATTCCCTTCCAGAAACTTGCAGGATCTGATGCAAATGCCATCAGTTTAGCTTTGGCTACTCAACTGTCAAGACTGAAGCAACAGCAATGTGTGATGAAACATTTTTTGTAAGAGAGGCTGTAAATGGAAAGGCTCAGTTACAGATGGCTCATGTGCCTTGTGTCCCCACACTGTGTGGAAGAAACTGGCAGAACCTGTGGCTCATCTTCTTTGTGGCTAGGATTGATTTAATACAAAGGACATCCTTTTCTGTCCTCCAGGGTCCCTTTGGTCACTGTGATACAGGTACTGACCGTTCTGCCTGGTCTGGCAAAGTGGTGATACTAGAATTTTCAGGTACTCTTGTATGGTTTTCCTACTGTAAGAAGTACAATGAGCACTGCGAGTCCTAACTCATTGCTGTAGTTTGCTGCTGTAGTTGCTGTAGCCTACTCATGCAGTAGGCCAAAGTTGCTCCTATAATTTAGTTAAAGGGTTGGTTAACTGTGACTCAGGCATCTGCAGAAAGTGGAGTGTACTGGGAGGTGAAAGGAGAGATACCAGCTGATAATCATAGAATGGCTTGTCTTGGAAGGAACCTTAAAGACCAGCTAGTTCCAACCCTGCTGCTGTGGGCAGGGACACCTTCCACAGGATCAGGTTGCTTAAAGCCCAATCTAACCTGGCCTTGAACACTTCCAGGGATGCAGCATCCACAATTTCTCTGGGCCTTGCCACCCTCACAGTAATAATAAGGAGGGATTAGCTGAGCAATACTGGTTTCAAATTGTATAACTACCCCCTTCCTTCTTGTAGTGCTTTGGACTGCAATATATTAAAAATTCTTTCCTTTTCAAATATTGAGTAACATGTGTCTGATTGTTGGCTGAAGAGAGCTGGTGGGTCTATGAGCTCTTGTGCCCTGCACTAGAGAACAGACATCGAGGTTGTTCAGCCACATGACTTTGTGAGCAGATCTGGAGCTCTATGTCGGTATCCTGATGAGGCTGTGTTAGTGCTAGCATTTGCACTTCTGCAGGCATCGTCACATAGTCCTAATCCATGTGACCTAACAGTGACACTGGATGAATGTGTAAAAACTGTGTTGAGGAGGCTTGTGGGACTTCCTAACCTACAGCTGGACAGCAGCACTGACTGATACGTTCCTGTCTAGCCACACTCGAGCTAAATGTTTTGTAGTAACAAATGTAAAAGTTCGTGGAATTTCAAGCATGTTACAAAGTAAACCCAGGAAAACTCATGAAGTTGCATTAAGGACAGATTGAGGGGAGGACTGAAGCACTACATGAGCGATCTTCATCATTCTGAAACAAATCAATAACTATCTGTAAATCAACCTGGTGTGAAATATTCTATGCAAATAGGCTTTGGGACAATTCACCTTACAGTTTGCCTTCAAAGCAATTGAGATGGTGAGGAGCTACAGAACTTATTTAAAATGTCTCTGGGCAGCAGATCTTGTTTTAATCTGAGCAAATGTGGAGTGATCACTTCTAAAGAAGTTATTAACATTAAAAAAAATTAAATAAAAACCCCCAAAACAACAACAAAAAAACCGCTAAACCCTACTGTAATTGTGTATTTGAGGCTCTGACTACTAGAGTCAGGCTAGTCCTGGCATGCATTCGTTTGCTACATAAAGTGCTAATGACTGTTACACCTTGTTATACTCTCATATATGAGGCTTACTTTGTCAGTCAGTCTAAACTGTCAACTTTTGCTGAAAATGCTTCAGAGCATACTGTTTTGGGTCCTATCTCAAAACTTGGTTAAGATATAACTTGCACATGAGGAAGGCAGCCTAACTTTCTTTAAGTGTGCTTACTAATAGCAGGGGTCTGGTTTGAGTTTCCCTAGATGCAGTTGCTGAGATCAAAGAGAGACTAAGAGCAAGTCAGGGCAAAACTTAATATGTGAGGCCGTTTCCTCTTGTCCTATTGGTTGTTACCTGGGAGAAGAGACTGGCCCTTACCCTCAGCCCCCTCTTCTCCAGGCTGAACACCCTGAGTTCCCTCAGCCACTCCCCATCAGCCTTGTGCTCCAGACCTCTCACCAGCTTCGTTGCCCTTGTCTGGACACACTCCAGCACCTCAATGTCCTTCTTGGAGTGAGGGGCCCAACACTGAACACAGCGTTTGAGGTGTGGCCTCACCAGTGCTGAGTGCAGGGGGGTGATCACTGCCCTGGTCCTGGTTGTATTGCTGATACAAGCCAGGATGCTATTGGCCCTCTTGGCCACCTGGGCACACTGCTGGCTCATATTCAGCTGGCTGTTGACCAACACCCCTAGGTCCTTTTCTGCCAGGCAGCTTTCCAGCCATTCTTCCCCAATAGAAGTGCAAGTGCAATACTTTGCCTGTATATAGCCAAGAGCACACCTACTTTGCATCGCATCCCTTGTAGATTCAGCCAAGTTGTTGTTATCAGATCTGAGTAACTGTTGTATCAATACCTGTCTTTTGGGGGGGTCCCATAATTACTGGTCATCAGCCGGAGGAGTGTGATGGCACACGCTATAGCAGGGGGCACAACTCAATCAAAGCTGGTGTGAGTAGCACGCTGAGAAACCCGTGTGCTGCTTGCAGGGCAGGAGCTGCACCTTTTTGCTTGCAGGGCAACCATCCCTTAGTAGGGTGAGCATAACATTAGTCCGTCATTCCTGTCCTCTTGCCCGCTTTGCCCCCAGCTCCAGGTTAAGTACTGCTTTGGTTAATGAGCAGCCATCTGTCTAGCGGGATATCTCTCTTCCCGCTACTGCAGGGACTCCCACCATTGCTCTGGAAGGTTGCTGAGGGCCTGTGCTTGCTCTGGACTCTGCTGCTCAGGTTTCCTTTGGCAGTTGTGGAACTGGTTTCTGTTGGCATTCAGTTATCACCTGGTTTCTCTTATCTGCAGTCCTCAGAAGAGGCAGGATGGATTGCCCCTCTAGGGCCACTGTAAAGCCTCAACCCTGAGGCTAGTGGTTCTTAAACTGTCTGCTACTTAATCAGGCAGGGAAACATTTAACATGGACTGAGGAGAAGATGCTGATGAAAGCTGGAACTGTTGTAGGGCTAGGCTTGGAACAGCATCACATATCACTGTTATTTGGGTTATTATATCGAGGGAGTAAAAGTAGCATAGAGGAATATCATGGGGACTTGTCATTGTATAAGCAAGTGTGATGGCTGAGTGCTTCAGTTTAGGTGTCCTGGGGGAAAATGGAGCTGAATGTTCCCCAGAACTTAAAACGTAAATAGGATGCAACTTTTTTTTTTTTCTACATAGTTTCTCATTAATGTTTTCAAAGAGAAGATCAGGCTTTTTTCTAGGCTAAGTCTATGAAGATGAATGAAGGCAAATGTTGCAGGGAGAGTTAGTAGAAGTGATTTGAGTAAGTTTTCTTTTATGTGAAAAATTCCATATTCTGCTCTGGTATCCATAGTAATGCTCAATATATTACCATAATGTCAGAAATCATAGAATCACTTTGGTTGGAAAAGACCTTTAAGATCATCGAGTCCAACCGTTAACCTAGCACTGCCATCCCACCACTAAACCATGTCCCAAAGCACCTCATCTATCCTTCTTTTAAATACCTCCAGGGATGGGGCCTCAACCACCTCCCTGGGCAGCCCATTCCAGAGCCTGACAACCCTCTCGGTGAAGAAGTTTTTCCTGATGTCTAGCCTAAATCTGCCCTGGCGCAGCTTCAAGCCATTCCCCCTCGTCCTATCGTCTGTTACTAGGGAGAAGAGACCGACCCCCCCACCTCACTACAGCCTCCTTTCTGGTAGTTGTAGAGGGCGATCAGGTCTCCCCTCAACCTCCTCTTCTCCAGACTAAACAACCCCAGTTCCCTCAGCCGTTCCTCGTATGACTTGTGTTCCAGACCCCTCACCAGCTTGGTTGCTCTCCTCTGCACATGTTCCAGCAATGCAACGTCTTTCTTGTAGTGAGGGGCCCAAAACTGAACACGGTATTCGAGGTGCGGCCTCACCAGCACTGAGTACAGGGGCACAATCACTTCCCTACTCCTGCTGGTCACACTATTTCTGATACAGGCCAGGATGCCATTGGCCTTTTCAGCCACCTGGGCACACTGCTGGCTCACATTCAGCCAGCTGTCAACCAGTACCCCCAGGTCTTTTTCCACCAGGCAGCTTTCCAGCCACTCTTCACCAAGCCTGTAGCGCTGCATGGGGTTGTTGTGACCCAAGCGCAGGACCCGGCACTTGGCCTTGTTGAACCTCATACACTTGGCCTCGGCCCATCGATCCAGCCTGTCCAGGTCCCTCTGCAGAGCCCTTCTCCCCTCAAGCAGATCAACACTCCCACCCAGTTTGGTGTCATCTGCAAACTTACTGAGGGCACACTCAATCCCCTCGTCCAGGTCATTGATAAAGATATTAAACAAGACTGGCCCTAGAACTGAGCCCTGGGGGACACCGCTTGTGACCGGCCGCCAACTGGACTTAGCTCCATTCACCACGACTCTCTGGGCTCGGCCATCCAGCCAGTTTTTAACCCAGCGAAGAGTACATCCATCTAGGCCATGAACTGCCAGCTTCTCCAGGAGAATGCTATGGGAGGCTGTGTCGAAGGCTTTGCTGAAGTCCAGGTAGACAATATCCACAGCCTTTCCCTCATCTACCAGGCGGATCACCTGGTCGTAGAAGGAAATCAGGTTGGTTAGGCAAGACCTGCCTTTCATGAACCCATGCTGACTGGGCCTGATCCCCTGATTGTCCTCCATGTGCCTGGTGATCACACTCAAGATGAACCTCTCCATAATCTTCCCCGGTACTGAGGTCAGGCTGACAGGTCTGTAGTTCCCCGGATCCTCCTTCTGGCCCTTCTTGAAGATAGGCATCACATTTGCCAACCTCCAGTCATCTGGGACCTCCCCTGTTCTCCAGGACTGCTGATAAATGATAGAGAGTGGTTTGGCAAGCTCCTCTGCCAGCTCCTTCAGCACTCTTGGGTGGATCCCATCCGGCCCAATAGACTTGTGGATGTCCAGGTGGCATAGCAGGTCAAAACTGCTTCCTCTTGGATTATGGGGGGTTTATTCCGCTCACTGTCCCCATCTTCCAGCTCAGGAGGCTGGGTACCCTGGGGATAACTTGTCGGGCCATTAAAGACCGAGGCAAAGAAGGCGTTGAGTATCTCAGCCTTTTCCTCGTCTTTAGTGGCAATGTTCCTCCTTAAAAACATAAATAGGTTGATCTTTCTTCTCGTTTAAGCTGTTATTCTTCTGCCAATTTGAGCCCAGACTTTAATAAACGATCCAGCATTTAACTCCCTGGTGTGTAATGGAGACGTGTACTGTGCTCCTGACACAACAGGAAGCCTGGATCCTGCCACAGAGAAAGGGCTGGAGTGCGAACCTGGCTCCACTGAACCTGGCTAATGGTATTTTCCTCCTTGGCTTAATCGTTGTTGGTTCATTATCTTCTGAAAAGCAATAGCAAAAACCTGTGGCAGTTGAATGGGTGCAGTTGAATTTGCCTACCAACAAGGACTTGCTTTATAAATAGCAACATGGAAATATCCTAAAACTCTGTCAGCTACTAAAAAAGGAACTTTTATGTGTAAGGTACAATATAGCAATAGTAGCAGCTGGGCGGTATTCGTGCTTTGCTTTACCTTCCTGGGATGCCAGGTGCCCTGTGTATTTCAGGCAAACATATACTCAAGTCTAAACGGACTGTAGTCATCATTTCCTACTTTGGGCTTCCTGGATTTCATTTCTGACTGCTACTTTTCCACTTCTAGTTTCCAAAAAATACTTGCTACAAGCTTATACTTACATGTAATTTCTGTTCCAATAAACATTTTCTTTACAGCTTTTTCACAAATTCAACACTTTCTGAAATCTGCTTTATTTGTGCTTAGTCTCGCGGTCCTGCGTGTAGCAGCACCTAACTCATACCGGCAGGATCATGGTGGCAGTAAATCATGGGATGCAGGAGCCACAAGTGATCTGGGGCTTCGCTTCTAGCAGGGTAGTGTGACCAGGGCGTGAATTTAGTTGATTATCTTTCTGAAGGAAATTTGATGCAATGTTTTACACACCACCTCCCCCCCCTTTTTTAACTGAGTCTTGAGTTACTAGTTCTTTTTTAAATGGAAAAGCCAGGATCCCTACTGCTTTTCATTCTCTGTCTGGTTGCTTGCAGGGTAAGATCTTTGCTGTAAACCCCTGGTAGACATTCAGCCTGCTGTGTTCTGCCCTGAGCAGCTTTACTCCTGACCTCTGTAAGACAGCCACTAGGCAATAGCGTGGCTGGATACGAAAAAGTTGAAATCCTCTTTCCTTTGAATAGATGGGAGTGCTCCTGCTGGCTGTGGGGCACCTGGATGTTACCTGCTGGCTCCACAATTTTTCTTCTGGTTCTCTGTGTAGTGCAGTTCTTGTACCTCAAAGGGGGTGGCAATGGAGGAGGAAAAAACTTAAATGAAGCTAGTGCTGTAGCCTAAGGGAATGTTTAAGCAATGCAGGGTTTTTTCTTTCAGGTGGAGCTTTCTACAGTTGGCAGCAATGCTGTGTTAGGCAGCAGGAGTTAGCACTTCCAAGAGTTAGCTCTTTGGCCTTGTTACTGGTCAGCGGTGCACATGTAGTAGAAATAAACTTTGAATTATGTTTGGGGACAAAGAAAAAGGCTGCATTATGGCAAAGGCCATGATGCACAGCCCTTTCTGGCTTTACAGATAGATGATCTTGCAAGATGGCTTTGCCATAGTGCTAGGTGGTGTTTTTACTATGTCTGTTTTCTCTTCCTGCCCCTGCCATTCGTTTCATTCCCCAAATCGTTTTATGGGAGACTTTTCCTAGTCACTCAAGTGGCTTTAGCCAAGCTATTTCCTCCCTTTGTGCTTTAGTCTCCCCAGCTGTAAAATGGGGATAATGAGACCTGCTTTCTTTTGTCAGGCACTTAGAGATGTGCTTACGAAATGTGCTATTAAAAGGCTTTCTATGTATAACTTCTATACAAACAGTGGTTGTTCAAGTTTATTTGAATTACTTTATTAAAGTCCAAGGTTCTGAACATCCTTTGTTTTTAACGGAGGATGTTATTTATGCAGTAAAAACACTCAAAATGTGAAGCTATTGGTTGTTGCTGATAAGTTTATGGATATTAAAGCATTAAATCATCACTGCCTATTATCAGCCATTCCGGTGTCTTTGGAAGCTGAAGGCGGTTCTGCATAGCTGGGTCCCTTGATTACCTTGGAGTGATCAATAAAAGGTTTTCAGCAGAAGCTTTTATTGCCACGTGGTTAAAGTGTTCTTCCTGTGCATCCTGTACATGATGACTTCAGCTTGAAGAGAAAGATACAACAATCCTTTGTGGGCTAACTGGATTACACAAAAGTATTTAGGCATTATGTTGAGGTAGGTATTGCCACTTTAGGTTTCAATTCCCCTCCATCGCCTGTTGCACTGCCTTATGCTGGGAGGGTTTTCTTGCTTGTCATTGTGCTTGTCCAGCAGGTTTTGCATGTTTTAATTGCAGCAAACCAATGGCATTCAGAGAAGGGAGGAAAGTCAGAAGCAGAGAGGCAAAATCAAAGCTAAAACTGGGCAAAAATGTTCAGGACCTCCATCTCTTGTTATCAGAAGAGTGTCTGAACACTGAACTTGAAAGGACAGAACTTGTCCATGGAAGGAAATGCAGAGCCCAATTTGAAAGCACAGAGTGCCGAAACAGGTGCTCGGCATTGGCTGCAGGAGAGCTTCATGCCTGCCAGCCTCCATTGCTCCTCTCTGAGGTCATGTGGGGCTCAGCCCTGCTAAAATGCTGATACTGAAGTTACAGCCCTGAAATACCTCAAAATACTCCTGTGGATCTAGGGTTGTATTACCCACCAAGAGTACAGTACATAGCCTGTCTTTGTGAGTGGCTCAACAGCAGCTTTCGTTTTTGTTTTGCAGACTGTTTCCATCCTGGAGCAGAGGCTGACACTCACTGAAGACAAGCTGAAGGAATGTCTTGAGAATCAGCAGAAAATCATTCAGAACAAAACGAGCTGATTTCCTGAGAGAAGATGGGAGCCAAAGGCATTGGGAGGTTTGAGGTTGTTTGCATTCCTAACAGACTGTGTGTGACTTGAACAATTTTGAACACAATCTATTTTTCAGTTGGAATGTACAGCTATTGTATCTGTAAATAAGCTTTGTTACTTTACTAAAATAAAAGGAATATTTTATTCATAAGTATGGATAATGATTGCGATCTCCTGTGTTTTCCAGAGATACAGCAGCCAGTGTGTGGTCTGAGTACTAACTAGGAAGGTTGCATCTCTGCTGCCTTTGGTGCTGCTGAGTTAGTTTTAAAACATTTAAGCATTTTGGAGTTGCCAAACATCTGGTGTGGGCTGTACTAGGCTTGTTGCTGGGGTGTCTGCTGGCTATAGGTGACAAGCAAAGAGCACATGGGATATTTTGGGCAGTGGGAGTTCACCTCTGTTCTCAGACCACAGTGAGCGGTTGAGGTCCCAGCGCAGCTGGTGGCTGGAGAGGCGTCTGTCTCACCAAGTCCCAGGTGGTGCCTGGCAAATCTGATAAAGAGCAGTTCAGCCCCTGGATGGTATTTGTGCAGAGGTGATTAAATCCAATGGTGGGATTTAACCTGCTCCCTTGTGCAATGTGTGAAAAATAATTGCTTGAGGCTGGAAGAGACCCTGGCGGGTCAGAGGCAGGGTGGATTCCAAGCAGATTTTGCTTTGTCTTCGTCTGCTTTTTAAATTAAAGGCAGGGCAGAGGGAGAGGAAAGGCAACCGAGTAGCAGAACATTTGCTCCGTTGTGGAACTTCCCTCTTCTTGCACTGGACTGCCTTTAATTTTCGGTCATTCTGCAGATGTTTTCACAGTTGAACAGCTCATCACTCACACCTATGCTCTCGCCCTGCTCCCCTCATCGTTCCTCCTGACTTTTTCTGGGCTTTAGCAGGTGTTCAATATGTAGCTGCACAAGAATCTGGACTTCGGGGAGATCTTGTTCTCCAACACCTCTTCTGCTAACACACACTGGAGGTCTCCTTTCTTGCAATAAACTATTACCCACATTCCTGGAGAAATTATCTGCGGGAACTTGAGTGCCTCAGGGTTAACAAAACCCTCCTCACCACTGCCTGTCTGACCCCTTCAAACAGGGGGGCTGCCTCAGTCCCTGCCCTTGGTGGTCCCTCCTGTCGCCACCGCCTGCCAGCCTCACACGGCTTCTAAGGCCCCCATCTCCAGATGCGCTGTGGGCATTCTGGATGCTTGCCTGAGGACTGGCTGGCATCCTTATTTCACATGGGGCTTAGCAGATCTTAAGGCCAGCCTGGGTGGTTTTGGGTTTGGGTTTTTGTTTTTCCCTTTGCACCTGTTTCTGTTGCAGGCTGTGTCTGCTGGTACAGCATCCTTATAGTGTTAATGCTCCTCATCCCATCTGGTTAAGCTGTCTGCATTCCCTGGCCATCACCAGGAAGCTTCTGGTCTCCTTCCCTCCTGGTACTTTCTAGATCTCTTAAGAACCCCTTGTTGGCATTATCACAATATTTCACTCTTTAATTTGCAGGAGGCTGAGAGCTTTCTCATTTCCATGCTTATTGGGTTGATTATAAATCTGAGTTTCTCTCTGCTCTGCCACAGACTGTTTTGTGTTTCCAAGCTCTGAGTCTGATAAATCATAATTTTCTCTTAGGTTACACTAATGGAATCAATTCAGTGATATTCTTCCGTGGTCTTGCTACAAGCTTTCAGTGGCTTTCTGATGAGAGACTGACATCATTTTCATTGAAATAAGCTTATGTTGTGATGCGGGTGGGTGGGGAGGAGGGGACTCAAAGGTGCACATGGCCAATTTGCTGCTAGGGGAAGGCTGTCCCTGCCCTGATCTGCTACTGCTGAAGCGATGACAGAAATGAGCTGCAGGAGCCTCATTTATCAACTTGATCCTCAATGTGTGGACTGGCCTTTGGGGTGGGGGTGTGGAGGGGAGAAGAAAATTTAAGCTATTCCAACATTTATCAGCTTTTAAGCTTTGCTTTAAAAATAGCCTTTGCTTCCTTTTAATGTGTAGTTTCTAATGTCTTAGAGACCACAGAAGCAATTTGTATACAGCATTTTAAGGAGAATGGCAGCACAAATTACTTGGGCGCATTCGATAGAGATGCTTTTTCTTTTCAGATGTTCTGATGAATCCATTTGAAAGATTTAATCGTGCTTCTGAAGCAGATGAGGTGCTCAGGTGCTGAAGGGCAAGCCAGTGGGATGTAGGGAAAGTTGCTTTTCTGGACTCAAACCCTTAAAGCACTCATTTGATCAATAGAGTGTATTGCTGTAGAGGTAACCCAGGGTGGGTGCAGGGAGGTAGGAGGAGAGGGAATCTTAACAACCTCTGTATGATTTAGGTGGCAAGAAAGGTAAATCTGAAGGGAATTTCTTCTGACAGGACTCCATCTCAATTGTTTCCTTGTCCCAGATCTCAGTGACTTGCTCTCTCCTCATTTCCCATCCTTGCAACCTCTTACCTGGAGTAGGATATCGGGACTTAAAATGTACCAGCACTTCTAAAGGGTGGCTATTGCTTGAGAGGCAAGCAAGGTGTGGAAAAGACAAGATTTAAATTATATTCCTTGTGCTTAAACGTTGAGCAGTAACCTCAAAAACACATCCAAGGAGCCCAAATCCTATTGCCTGTCTTGTCCTTAGGCTCCATGCTTAACCCTCTCTGCTAAGCACTGTGGCTTTTGAGCACTGTAGAGAAAGTAGCCTCCACTGTGAGTTGAATCCACTTTTCCTTTTACATGCACAATCTTTTTTTTTGCCTTGGAAACATCTGAAGTGACTGATTTGTGAAGATGTTAACTCACGGAGCAGTGGGCCAGCTGAGCGAGGAGGAGCGCGTTGTTTGTACCTGGGCTGACATCGCTTCTGCGCCACGGTGAGGTTATACCCTACCTTGAAAACCGCTTGTGGTGAACTCCACACAAGGAGGCTACAAAGAGTTAAGGATTTTGTTTTGGATCTCCAAGGCACACTTGAAGCCAAGTTCTTAAAAAAGTAGTTTAATTTGTTGCCATTACATTTGCCAGACATGACCTCACTAAACTTTTAGCAACAGTTCTTTGTGCCGAGATTGGCCCCTGGGGAGCCTGGTGCTGCTGCAAATGGCTTTTTGGCTGCTATGAGCATGGAGCATGTTAAACATAACCGTGATCTGTGAAAAACTAAGAATCTTCAAGCACTGCCCACTTTCCTTCCTGTCTGGGAGCTGGAATTGGACAGATACCACAGTTGAGCTCATAACTGAATAGGCAAAAATGCCCGAGTGCTGTGGTATTGGCTTATTGGCTCTTCTGGCTGGGAAGCAAGATGGCCAGGAGCATCCTCTGCCCGCAGGGTCGTCACTGGACATGAGTTCGTCAGCTAACTAGAAAATAAAATCCAACTATGGTCTAAGTAGCTGGGCTAAAACTAGCCAGCCTCGTGGTACAAATCGCTTATTATGTAACATCCTTAAAGAGCTGCTTTTGAACGAAATGGTTTTTTGAAACACGAGTGAGTAGGAGGGGAGGGAAGCAGATCGTTTTGCAAAGCTTTGTCACTTGTGACGTGAGAGCAGAGCTGCATTTCTTCTCTTGCTTTTAGAAATGGTTGGTCCTCAAGTGCTACTCAAATGGCATGACCTGATCAGCTGAAGTTCTGGGAAGAGAATGCAATGGGAAAGAAGATGCTCTTACTGATGCTCGTCTGCATATTTAACCTGGATTTAGTGTGTTGTAGGAAGCTTTATGTGTGTCTCTGGGAAAGCTGGGATCTATTTCTAGCTCTGCAACAGAACTGCCAGCGCAGGCAAGCATCACTCTTCAGTGCCCTGTTCTCCTTGTCAGGGGAGATGCATATAAATTGCTTCCTCTATCAAGGTACAGGCTGTGTGGATGAGGAGCTCGTTAGAGGTTTGAATGTAGTGTGTCAGGGAAGAGAGGTAGGCTCGCATCCTTCACGTTCTCCTCATCTCCTTGCAGCACAGATGCGTGCTGAGCGCCTTTCTGCTGCTTGGCACCAGTGATGGCTGTCCCCTAGGGCTTCAGATGGGGTTTGAAGTTAACTGGTGTCACTTGGGAGCAAAGATCGGGGGTATATGCTTACATCAGGGCATTGGGAGAGGGTGCTGTGGGGGTGTCCAGTGGGGGATGAGCATCGCGAACCCCTGGGGCTGTTCTGGCAGAGGGTAACTCATGGTCTGCTTCACTGCAGCTGAGACGGACCAGGTGACCACTGCCTGAGGCCATGAATTTGCCATCTGCAAGGAAGTCTTTCCCCAGTGACCACCCTTAGATTTCTTTATACTCCCTCCAGCCCTCCAGTCCTTCCTCCCTGATAACACAATACAGCTGGAAACACACCATTTTGTTGTCACAAAACAGTTAGGCTGAATCAGCGCCATGACCCAGTGCCAAAAACCTGTCACCTCGGCTCTCCTTTGCTGTTTCTGCTCCCTGCAGGCATCTTCCATGCAGCTAATAACTCGCTGTTGCCTTCCGGACACTGGTCAAGCTGAGGTTACAGTGAGCTGCATGTGGCACGATGATTTTTCTGCAGATGTCTAGTCCTCACTAGTGCTGCGAAGGCTGATCCTGCTTACGCCAAGAGCTTGTGGCTACATGGAGCGTTTGCAGTTGGTGGTAGCTGTTCTTTCAGCTGGCAACTGAAAGGGTTAAGCTAAGTAGCTGCGTGGATGGAGCTCCTGCATGGCCTCACTTGCCTATCGGGTGGCTGCTCTTGGCAATGTTTCCATCGTCACATTTGCACAGCCTTGCTGAAAGCCAGAGCCGACCTTTGGTGCCCAGATCTCCTGACTGGAGGAAAAACTTCACTGCTCAGCTAAAATGGGCAGATCTTACGGGCCCTCACAGCTCAGGAGGGTGCTGGGCACTGTGAGATCCTCCCAGGAGAACCTCCTCGCAGCATGATATGGGCTGGGGAGGGTCCATTGCTTTTCCCCTTCTGTGAATCTACTCTGCCGTGTGTAGATACCATAACAGCAAGAAAGGCTCTGCCTGCTGCCACGCTTGGTCCCTATGGTGCAGCAGGTGCCTTGTGCTAACCAGAGTTAACCAAGATGGTTTGCATCCTATGAAAGCCTAGGAATATCTTGGTTTTAGGGGTTTTTTGTTGTTGGTTTTTTTTTATTTCTACCTATCAGTTGCTCAGCTTCTCCAAAAGGCTGTGGTTACCTTAGAGGATGTTGTTCCTTTCGTCCTGGGGGCAGTAGATGTTTCTTTCTACTTCAGTGTCTTCTGATGCGGGCCTGTGGCTGGAGAAGCTTCTTGTTGCATGTTGGGCTTGCTAGACAAGAACTTTCTCCAGGAGTTAGGGATGAAGATTTTGGCTTTTGGCACTTGTCCCTTGTGAGCATTGGTCAGTACAACCAAGACAGAGGTAGTCGTGCTGTTCAGAAGCTGCTGAGTGCTCTGTTTTCCTGTACTAAACGTGGTTGGAGCAGAAGCGTGTGACATGTTGCTCCTGAGAGCTGGTGGCCCACAAGCCAGTATGGTTGAAAGTTTCACTGGGCTTAATCACAGATCCTTGGAGAGACTCTGGGAGTGGGAGGGCGGGCTTTGGTTTTGCAGCTTTGCCTCTGCGGCATTTCTTCCCACCTTGTGTCCACCTGTGGTGGTGGTAGAGTTTCCACAAAGCAGCTTCAAACGCTGTCAATGCAGTGAGGTCAAGAGGGTGTTCGGCTTCTGCATTTGAGGTCGTAGGGAAAGACGGCACTTAACGTGGAGATGCTTTGCAAAGCAAGGCTGTAACGAGCTCCTCCTCCACTTGCTGTTTCTTTGTTTCTGCCACTCTCCACGTTGGGCTGCAGGTGAAGTCCCTATCAGGGTGATGCTTTCTTGCATGGAGGTGGAGCGAGGCAAAGGGCTGGAGTGGAAACGGCAGCGTTCAGCTGGGAAATGACTTACCCCAGGCTTCAGGTCCGAGAGTGCGGGTGGGAAACGGCGGGGCCTGACTCTTCTCAGCACTGATGCTACCCAGGAAAGGTGCTCTCAAACCCTCCTGCTACCTGGGCATCTCCCCTGTCATGCTCCGCAGCAGCGGTGGCACAGCTGGACAGGGGCTGGCTAAAATAAAACTGTAGGATGGGGAGGACGTACTGAAACAAATGCTCTCAAGGTGATGCCCCAACAGCAGAGACTAAAATCCTGCACGCGTGATGGAGAGGAGTGATTTGGGAGGAGTACAGCTGCCTTGCTATGGAACTGTTCTCTTCTTCAAGGGCTTGGTCTTCAGTATGACAGTGTGACAAAATACTTTGGGTGCTTCCACAGCTTCAGGCGTGAGAAAGGCAGGCTTCAAGCTGCAGGTTTGTGGAGCAAGACCCCTCAAGGTGACCCATTTGAATATGGCCATACCTACATGCTGTTAAGTTGATTAACAGATAGCTTTAATGCCATTTGGCCTTTTGCTTAAAGATCAAGGTGTACCTGCTGGTTTGGGGTTTTTTTTGTAGCTTGTTTGTTTCTAAGGGAGAGATTATTTGACCTGTGTATTTGCATGATGTGTTTCTTTCCTTTATTATTTATGAAATCAATAGACCTTAAAAAGGAACATTGGCTGCAAAGTGTCTGGAGCAAGGTGTGCTGGAGGAGAGTGCAAAAACCTGCCTGCTAGCATGGCCTTTCCCATCAGCAAAGCGTCTCTGCCGGAGAGGGGGAGAGGAGCTCACCTGAGCATAGAGGTGGGGGTTGTCCATGAAAATGCCTTGACAATGGCCCAGGTGATGGGGAGCAAAAGCAGAAATTCTTGCCTGAGTACCTGCAGGGGCAGGAATAAGGGTGGGCGATGGGATTGGTCTTCTAAGTTTAGCAGCCCAGATTGGAGAAGGGGGGCATGATCCAGGCTGCATGCTGCGGAGGACGCTGAAAATTCTTTGGATGCCTTTAACCAGGGCTGTTGTGGTGGTGTTGAGAGGGCTCGGTTTGCTCTGGAGACTTTGCAGCAGTCCATGGGGCTGCTTCATCTTGGCTTTAGAGGGCAGATCTGTTGTTGCTGTACAGATTCCTTCATGAGGTGGTACAAAGCTGCCCCTTGCCCATGCCAAGCCTGTCCAGCTTGTTATTTACTAATATGCTTGCAATTGCCCAGGTTTTTTGCCTGGAAAGGTGCCACGTGTTCCTTTGTCTCTAGGGTCCCATGCCCCACGCTGGCCTGCTGCTTCCTGAGCTGTGGCTTTGCCAGCCTTCCAGTGCAGACAGGAAAAGTTAAATTCTGTGTGTAAGGAGACAGCAGCGAGTGGTCTCAGCTGGCCCAGCCAGTGGGGATAAACCTCGTAGCCATGATTTGCAATGGGATCTGCTGGTGAAGGGGCTCCTGCATAGCCAGAAATTTCCAAGGTGTGGCCTAGGAGCATCCTGGCTTTACCTTCTCCCTCTGCACCCGTCCGAACTGGAGAAGGGACCTCAACCTTCAGCCTGGCTCCGGTATGGTCACGAGCTGGTGTGAGCAAAGAGCCTGTGTTCTGCTGGCTCCAGGAGTTAGTAGGCCAGCACTGACATGGCTGTTTTAGAAGAATCAAAGCCACCAGAAGAATGGCTTCTGAGCCAGCTGATGGAGCACCTGCCTTTGATATCAGCTGGGGCTGTGAGCAGAGGCATCTTCTGCAAACAGGGGAGTTGAGTAAGGGAAGGTGCCTGTTCCCCCCTCACTGCTTCTGTGTTTCTTCTGTTGCTAGTGAGTGTCTGCTCCCCTCAAGTCAAAGCCAGTCTGAGTCCCAGCAGATGCCTGCAGAGTAAGTCCTTGGAGGATGCCCCAGTGCTGGAAGAGGGGACTGGGGGGCTGCAGGAGGATGCCCCAGAGCTAGAGGAGGGACTTTGGGGCTGCAGGGGTGGTCCAGAAGACCACCAGAAGAGTCATGGAGAAATCGGGCAACATGACCAGGGGGAGCTTGGGGATAAACTGCCTCTTGCTGCTACTAGGTAATAAATTAGGCAACCTGGGCACTGGGCAATAAACCACTCCATGCGTGGGGCAGCATGGGGAGGGAGCAAGGGTGGGCTGGGGAGTGCAGTCCTGCGGGGCACGGCAGCAGGGGGCACATGTAGGTCCCACTCCTGGGGGACGGGGACCTCTCCTGTGCTGCCATACTTGCCTGTGGGGTCAGGAGCAAGCACCTGGGTGAAGCCCCGGGCCCTTGCTGCTCCCCTCTGCAGGATTTCTCCATGATGGCATCTCTGGATGGAGCAGGAGAGCTGTGTCAACAGCCCCTCTGGCACCTGCGCTCCACAGCAGTGATTTCTGCTTGGAATTGCCTCCATCGCCTCCGTGGTGCCGCAAAAGGCAGCAGCTGGCAGGGAAGTTCGATGTTGTCGAACTCTGTGATGGGTTTGCTGTCCCCAGGCTGTGGGCGAGGGCATGGCTACAGCAACCAGCTCCGATGTGGCCCCAGCCTGCAGCACGCCAGGGGTGATTTTGCCACCTCTGGCAATTTGTCGCCTCAAGCAACTGCCTGCTTTGCCTGTGCCGAGAGCCACCCTTGCTGCCCCCTTACAAAGCAACGTTTTAACATAGTGATACTTGCTTGAGCGGGATCTAGAGCTTGGGATTGGTGCTAAGTCGTTCCCTGCGCTGGGAATTAATTGCTTGCCTTGCTTCAAGAAACAAAGTCGAACAAGTCTCTGGCTCTGCTTCCGTTCCCCTTTCCCACTGCTCCGATAGCAATGGGCCTGCTCGTTGCCCTGCAGCCAGCAGGTTTCCCTGCACTCCCTGCCCTGCGGCTGGGCGGTGCGTTTCGGAGGTTACATTCCTCGCTGCAATTACCCCGCTCTCCTGCCTCTCCTTACTGCGTGCTGCCTTTGTTGCCAGCTCTCAGAAGAGAAGCAAAGATGAAAGAGAGCAGAGATGATTATATTTAATAGCAATGAAAATTGGTATGCTGATTGGGGGCCGTTTTCCTTCCCTCTCTCCCAGCTCTTGAAGTTGGGAGGCAGCTTTGAAACTGCACGTGGTCATCTCACCGGGATCATGCCGGGCTTCCCAGGGCACTGGAGGAGAGCCAGTGGCATGCCTTACATGCGTCCGTGTTACCTGGACTTTCCTGCTGGGTCCCAGTAGTCAGGAAAGTGTCTTCCCCCAGCCCCTCCTCTTTAAATGAAGAGCCTCTTTGCCCCCTTCTGCAGGTGCATGCTGCCCTGGCCCCACGTGGATACGTGGATCTGCTTGCCTGCCTTTTAGATGCAAATACCTTGCTAATTTACCATGATGGGAAAGGAGCAGCAGAAAGCTAAACAAAGATCAGCTAAAGTCATTTTTCCCCAATCCACCCTGGCCTTGCACCGGCTTGCTCATCCTGCAACAAGCTGCTCTGGCCCTGTCTTGGGGTCCAAGTCTTTGGGAGAGGTCTTGCACCCCAGTGTTGCTGCTGGTGCTTGGGTTATGCTGGCAGAAGGTTGCTGGAGGTGGAGAGGTGCCAAAATGCCAATCAGCAGACCCCCCAGCAGACACTGTAAAAGCTTCTCCCCATCTGGAAGGTTGATGTGAAACGGACCCTGTGGCACATAAGGTGTTCAGAGGGCTCGCCGGCTGAGCGAGTGGCAGAGGGACTGTGGCTGTGGTACCACCGGTGGAGGCAGCTTGTCTGTCTGTCTGTCTGCTTTCAGTGGAGTGAGTCGCAAGGCTGCTGGTGCAGTGCGACCACAAAGCCATGGGGTAAGTGCATGTTGTGGCCTTGGCAGGAACCTTTTTAAAAGAACAAATGTAGTTCTTATCCCAGTATTTATTCAATGTCCCCTTCCTTCCTCAAGCTAAGGCATGATTTACCCATGGGGATGACTACTAGGCTCAGTCCCCTTTTCCTTCATCCAAGGACATTGCTGGCCTCCCTTTCCTCTTGCCAGGCCAGTGCCTCTGCCAGCAAGGGGAGGATGGAGCTCAGGTGTGAGCTGCAAGCTCCATTGCTGCTGAAGGATCCCTGAACAGGCAGGAAAGAGCAAGACAGCCCATGGCAGGGGGCGTGTCCGCCAGCAGACTTCCATCATTAAGGTTTCCTAGGTGGCTGCTGACAGAAAGCTTCAGGTGGGGGAGATGGGAGGCTTCTCCTTCCCTAGGGGGGTTCACGTGTTGGGCAGCACAGAGGTGTCATGTTCCCCGGGCAGTTTGTGATGGGATGGAAGGAGATGAGAAACAGGGCATTGGTAGGAGCCTGCTTGTCCCTGCCCTGAGCCAGCCATGGTAACGGGTTGTACTTGCTATGAAGCTCATCCTCGTCTTTGTGCCAGGGGCTGTACTAATCTGAAATGGAAGTTGGCAGGTCCCCCAGAGAGGTGACCACCTGCCTTGGGACAGGGGACTAATAGATTTGCCCAGCAAGGCAGGGACGATGGCGGTGGGTGACCCTGTCACAAGGGGTGGTCTTTGGGGAGGAGCAGGTTCACTGTCCCCAGGGTGGAGCGGTGGCTTGGTTGTGGCGTGCTGGAGGCTGCAGCAAACTTTCCACCGCCCTGGACCAGAGGCTGCTCACTGCAAGTGGCTTCCCCCAGTTTCTGCAGCCAGAGTGCAGGGTTTGATGGCGAACCATTCCTGCCATTCCTGGCACGTGGCATTCTCTGGTGTGGCAGCCCAGAACCTGCCTTCACCCTCCTGAAACCCTCCTGTCTGCACAGGCCAGCACAAGACTTTCCTTTCCTGCTGGAGGGGGAGATGCTGGATCCAGGCTACACCTCCTCCCCAGGGGTCTCTGCTTTCCCTAAGACATGAACCGCCCCAGGGCTTTCAGTGAACCGTGGCTTCTGGGTGGTGGAGAGCTGTAGCATGCGTTGGCCACTCCTCTTCTTTAGGATCCCTTTGCCTTTTCCCCACCCTTTTCCTACTAAACATTTCTTGGTTTTATCCAGTGAGAAATTTCATGTGGTTTAACCAAGCCACAACACTGATTTTCCTTTTTCCTGAGCTTTTTCTTTCCTTGAGTTTGCATCCTGGCTGGACATAAAGCTGCTTTGTGGCCTTGCAGATGTTGTCCATGCAGCTGGTGGTGTTCAAATAGGTCCCGTTGCACCTAAGCGACAGATGGGCTGGTGGTGGACCTGTGCAAAGCGTGAGAGATGGTGTTTCCAGGAGGTTTTGTGTGGGGTTGTGGTTGAATTCTGTGGTCTTTGCTCTCATGCTATGTGGGGATGAAGTCCATCAACTGGCATAGCCCATTGGCGGGCCACCGTGCCTCAGAGTGACGGCATGCGTTTGGAAACCTCTTATTGCCTTCTAGTGTGACAACCAGGTAAAGACAGAAAAACAGTGTCAGGAATGCTAAGGAAAGCAATAGGTGTGAAATCTTAAGAGAAACAATGTGGTCACAGCCCACCGAACAGCTGGCAGCTCGGCAGGATCTGATGGGCCAACTGTGGTTTTTGTTTGCCCCTGCTTACCTGTGGCCTCTGTTAAGAAGCCTGGCCTGGCTAAACCACATTACCGGAAATGCGTTTCTCATCACACCCTGGTGGTCATGGGCTTCTGCAGGCCCTGTGGCTGAGGTCCTTGCCTGGAGGCTGAAACCTGGTTCATGGTTTCAGGGCAGTAGGTGTGTAGAGGAAGGGGACCCATTCCAAAGACACGTGGGAATGCTGCCTTTCCAGTTCCTCTCACTAGTACCAGGGCTATCCTTGTCTCATCTGCAGACATGAAGGGTAATTCTCTCTTCCTTTACTTTCCTGTGCCAGCACATCAAGACTTCTTACTCTTTCTAGGTGGGCTTTGTCTGCTGGGTTTCCCTGTGGAGGAAGGGACTGCTCATAGGCTGGGAATGGAAAGGCTTTTGCAAAGCCCCTTTGCAAAAGGCTTTCAGGGCCAGTCGTGTGAGCTGGACCTGACAAAGCAGGGCTGGAGGGAAAAACATGCACCACTTGTGTGTGTCCTGACCCCCAAAAGTCTTGGATAGTGCTGGAGATGGTCCTTTTCTCCAGTGGGGGATCCTTTGCAGAGCCCCGGCACATCCCTGCTGGTAGGTTTCTCAGTGCTCCTGTCTGACGAAAACCATTGCATAGATGGTGTGTCGCGTGATTGCAGTGTTGTGCAAGCGTCCTTGAGATCTTGGGGGTTGGACTAGATGACCTCTAGGGGTCCCTTCCAACCCAAAACATTCTATGATTCTATGATCTTTGCCAGAGCCCTGTAAGATAGAGGTCATACCCAAACCACCCCTCATGGACGGGGACCCTGACTCGCTGGAAGGTGAAGTGACTTGCTTCGGGCTGGGTAACTTGTCTGCATGCAGTCAGGCTGCGACCTCCAGCTTGGGCACGGAGATGCAGGTTTGGTGTAGGCTGGCTGTCTAGGGCGCTGCTGGCAGTGGAAGCACAGCTGTGGCCGGACCATCCGGCTGTTTTGCCACTGTCTCAGCTGACTTTTGCAGCCTGTGTGGAGCTCAGCTTTTGCAGCTACAGTATCTGAGCCCCAGCCAAGATCAGCACCTGTGTTCTTGTTTCTTTTGGCCAGGCCATCCTGTAGGACACTTGTGGCTTTGCCTTCTGGAAGACGCCCCAGCATTTGGGTGCTGGCTGGAGACACGGCGGTGCAGGGAGAGTTTGGTTTGGCTCTGGACTCCCTGTCCTGAGCCGGAGCTGGCGAGCTGAGACCTGAAGACTTGGGCCTTTTCCTTCCATAGATGGGGATAATATTTCTGTCAATGGGGTGGTGTGAAAGTCAAAGCCAAGTAAGTGGAGGTAATGCCAAAAGACCTGCAGGGGTTGGAAAGCTACAAGAAGTCCACTCTCTGGTGATGTTCCCCTCTCCACTAATACAGTCCAGGAGGCAGAAATGTCAGTCCAAACAGGGGTCACTGAGGATAAGCCAGTCTCTTTGGAGACTGCAGAACAGCATCCTAAAAACAGCTCTCCGCAATTGCTGATGTCCCTCGCCAGCGTCCGTGCTTGGCTCATGGCTCATGGCTCATGGCTATGTTGAAATGCATCGATTGGGTCACAGCCCAGGTGTGGAGCTGTGGGTGCTGTTTGATTCCCTGTGCGTCTTGCAGCTCATCTCAAGGACTTTCTCAAGAGGCTTTCTTGTCTCCCACACCAAACCTCCTCCCTTGTTGACTCTCCACAAGCTGGTTTCTGCACTGTGATGACAAGTGACTACATAAGTGACTTACGCCCTTTGTTGTTGTCTCCTAAGGGTTTGATGCTGCCTGGTGGGTTCACTCTAGACCTCTGAGAAGGGATGAATCCATCTCACTCCTTTTTCTTCCCTGAAGACTGCTTCCTTTGATACGAGACCTCCCTCCCCACTGTGTTGTGCTGACTGACCAGGCATGTATGTCCCCTCTTCAAGTCCATTTTCTTTGCTCATGCTGAAGATGCTCAGAATTTTCTAGTAGGGTTTGCTCAAACATCAGGTGTGGAACAGACTTTGAGACCCGTTTCCTTGGTGGCAGGCTTCAGGCACAAATCCCAAACTTAAATTTTCCTTCCTCTTACCACTTTCCCATCGCTGTGTTCAGCCAAGCCTGGTGGGACTCTGTCATTCTGAGTGGGATGCTGGGAGCAGGGCAGGCAGCAGGGTCCTCTGTGGTCAGTGCTGTGTGGCTCAGTGACTTGGCTTGTCCAGTAGAAGGGAAACAGTGTTCCCCGTTGCCCAACAGGAGCTGCCACATGGTAAGTTTCTGATGTCATGCAGTGGGAAATCACCTCGCAAGCCTGACCCATGGAGCTCGTGCTGATGAGATAAGCGTGTGCTGAATGGGATCTGCCCTGGTTGGTCATGTTATGCCCGTGTTGCACAAAGTGGATTGCTCAGGCGGTGGCGTTGCTTCCTTCTCTGATATGTTTGGGGTGACACCCGCACTTTCACCATTTCTCAGGGTGGCTCAGGAGTGAGGAGATGCCAGTGCAATAGGCAGGAGAAGGAGCCAGGGGGTGAGGCTCCTGCTGCTCAGGCTGGCTGCTGTGGAGCGGAAGAATTTCAGAGGTGCTTTTAATGGGGAGTCTACCAGAACTGGACGTGCCCAACGCCTTCCCCAAGCCTGTCAGCTTGACCTGACAGGGGGCAAACCAGCAGCTCAGTTTCCCCCAAGCCCTATCACTGTGTGAGGCTGCATGGCTGGAAGGAAGCCTGGACGGTTGGTGTGTCCACTCCCCAGCCACCAGAAAGAATTGGTCCCCAAGACAATAAGCTGCAAGCCAAAGGCAGATGACGTTGGTCAAGCAGCACACATACGTATCTGCCCTCTGTCATCCAGCACCCCTTTGGTTCCTGCCTTGAGCATGGTGCCTGGGGGTCCGTGAGGCACCCAGTGCGGAGTGGGAATGGTGCTTTGGTGGTCTGTGTGGTCTGGCCAGCGTGTGGGTCGTGGGGGGCAGATGAGGCTGTATGGGAGGCGTAATCGGGAGATGATCATACCTTCTCATCTTTGGTGCTTGATGCTTGTGGAAAGCCTCTGGGCTGGCTTATTTCAACCACTTGCTTCCCCTGAACCCCGTGCTTTGGGTCTCTGTGCTGCCTGGGAGCATGCGGTTTCATGCCACAGTGAGGATATGGTGAGTGAAGGGAGAGGAGCGTGGCCCTCCAGCTTTGCCCTGGTTTTCTGGAAGACATCCTCTGCAGCATTAGGACACACTGACTCAGCTGGTCCAAGCTCTCAGGGAAGGAGCCCGGTTTCTCTGCTGTGAGCTTGTCTTCTCTGGCTGCCTTGGTCCGGGGCAGATGTCTACTTTGCTCAAAGCCTATGCAGTGTTTCTGTATAAACTCACTTTGGGAGGGATGTTCTAACAGTTTCTGTTACTGAATATCACAACCCAGCTCAGTAAAATTGTTTCTCAGCTCCCAGGCTGAAGGAGCTGGGACTGTGTTGTACCCCTTGCAGTGTTAAGTGTTCAACGTTCAGGTCAGACGTGAAACGTTCCCTCCACCCTGGACCCAGGCAGGGTGTGAGCAGGGCCAGGGCACACAGCCTGCTGGGCGAGGAAGAGCAAGTGCCTTGGTGGGAATAGGGACATACTGCATTCCCAGATCAGTTGTCTTTCCTAATTTTCCCCAAATTTTCACATGTGTAGCAGAAGAGCACTGCGAATCTTTTGCCATAAAAAGCACCTTTTTTTTCTGGCTGACTCTAGATCCGATTGAAATATTTTGGGGCAGAGGTAATCAGTCACCCTTAGCGCAAACTGATTTTGAAATGCACATACAAGGTGTGATACATGCACAACTGGATGTTAGAAATTTTGAGCCTTATTGATCCTGTAGAGGTAATCCTGATCTCCCTCCTTTACTTTACATAGATGTGATATGTTTTCAGATATGCAGTCATGTTGTGGAGGAGGCACCGTGCAGGAATTTCCTGCTTTTCGCTCCCTGTTTAGAGACCTCTGGGGCTCTTTGGGAGAAAAAAACAATGAATATTTTTTTATGAGAGAAAATTTATTGTCTTTTTTTGAAATTGCTTGCTTTTTTATCTTGCTTTCTAGTTGTTCTTAGCCTTCCAAAAGGCCAAATGTTGGGTTTGTTGTTGTTGAAATCTAATAGAAGACTTCCCATTGGATAGCATTGGGGAAAACTTTATTTCCAAAGGTGGAAATTTTGGGAGTCTGTTAAGTGCTTCAGTGGGAGTCATTCTGCAATGTCATCGAGGTGGCATCTGCTGCCAGCAGCATCCATTCTGAGTAGAGTGAAGGTGGGTGAAAGACTTCTGTGAACGGCAAATTTGCAGCAAAATGTCACTTCCTTTCTCCTGAAACCATTACAGATTCAGCGTGACTCTGGTAAGGGCAGTGATGGGGTCGTTGCTGCTCCCCCCATGGCCAGAGCACTCCCTTGGGGTTGCATCCGGGTCCAATTCCCTCTTGATTCTGACAAGATCTGAATCCATTTTGCCCAGTTCCTAAATTCTACTCATTTTTTTTTCAGCGTTTTTTCAGCCAAGTAGGAAGCTGCTCAGTTTGTATGGTGGTGAAGCCCTTGGAGATGGGGAAGATAAACCCTATCAAGGCATTAGACATCAGAGCTCCTTTCTAAAATGTCAGGAAGGAAAAGGATCTTCAGGCCACGCACCCTGGCTTGGCAAAGCCGTTGTTGTGACGTTACCTACTTGGGTAACTACATCCGCGCACTTCCCCTCTGGCTTGGATGACAAAAGGACTCGTTAATGTGAGTGGCATCCCCTTCCAAGTGACGTGGCCCTTCACCACAAACGTTGGAAGGCTGCTGTGGTGCTCAGGTTGGCGAGGAAATCAAAGGGAATTTGGGCAGGGGGTTTCCTGTCCCTGGAAAATTCTTGCAAATTCTTCCCATGGACAGAACCGCAAGGGAAAAGTGACCAAATAAATAGGAGACCTCCACAGCAGAGATGTCTTGGGCACAACAGCTATTCAGAGCAACAGGCCACTTGAACTAAACCCCCTTCCCGCCATGCACAGGCCTTCTGTTTAGACTCTCCAAAGAACAGTGGAAAACATCTCTGGGTGTTTTTCTATGTGAGTTTTGGTCTGGCCTGTCTGAAGTTCAGGACCTTCAGCTCCCTCAGGCAGTGGCCCAATTAATTGCAGATCCTTCAGAGTCACATAGAGCTGTTAAGTTTAATACCACTGCTGGGACCTTTGGTACCCCTGCTAAGAAAAGTGCCTTTCTTTTGAAGGGATGGGGTAGTAGGGCGATGCTTCCTCTGGGTGCACCTCCAGGGAGGGGGGAAGACCTCTTTCCTGGAGTCCAATTCCAGAGATCTGGGCTGGAGGACCTGGCACTGGGGACAAGTGCCGTGGGGAGGATGTCTCACGCTTGGGGTGTTGAGGTGTGTAGGTGTGAAACGTCGGCAGGGAACATTTACCAATGGTGCCTGACATGATGTACAAGGACCATCTTCTTCTTGCTGCGGAAGTGTCTCTCGCCCTTTCTGGTGTTTTCCTCAGCCTGGTTTTTCTCTTTCCACTTATGGTCCCCGCTGCAGGTGCTGCTCTCTCCCTCTCCCCAGTTTTCCACCCTGAGCCTGCTCTATAGTCTTCCTCCATCCAACATACCAGTATCTTGGGTTTGGGTTTGACTTTTTGTGGTGGATTTGATCCCTGAAGCAGTACCCCTCTTGTGAACTCATTTTCCCTTGTTCAAGTGGTTCTTGCTGTCTCTCCCTCACCTTTGCATGGAAGAGACACACTCAGCCTGTGCCTCTCTGAATTCCACTTGCTCAAGCCCTGGGGACTGGAGAGCTCGTCCTGCTGCGATCCCATAACACATGGAGTATACCCCAACACAGGGTTGAAAGCATTCAGTGCCAAAGTAACCGGAGAAATGAAAAATGCCTGCCCGATTGTATTCGAGCCCTTATGGTGGCTCTTCCAAAGGACTCTGCTAAGGGAAGAAGCTCCCATGGTCTTTTTTCCCTCCTTATTCAAGGCTGGGCAGCGCTGTAGGAGAGTGCTCTTGTGCCTCTGTGGGTAATTCTTACCCTGATCCCATAGCATTGGGTCCCCGGTGCAGGGGGAAGGGACCACATGCCCATTGCAGCCTCATACCGATGGGAAAGGCAGCTGGACACATGGCGTGGGGAGATGCCAGGAGGGATGTAATTGTAGTCGGGTTTGCCTCACTTTTGGTGCTGGAGGGGGGATTGTCCTTTGCTCTCCCACCTCCGAGACAGATGATGTATTCTGCTTTGGGGCTGCCTTTCTCTGAGGGAAAGGGAGAAGACACAGGAGGAGCAATCCCAGCAAGAGCTCCCAGCCCCGCTTGGTGTCAGGCGCTGCCTGCCTCTGCAGGGGTACTCCCCACCACCACTGCGGGGTTTGGGTGGGCACAGGGTGTCCCACACCTTGGCACTTCTCCTCTGGCCATAGCTGGTTCTTGCTTTGTGCCTTCTCCTCCCTGGGCAGGTGACAAACAAAGAAGAGCATTTCCCAGGATATCTCTTCTGGGTAAGCTTTTACGGTCCGGTATTTATTTTGCAGGGTTGATGCATTGTGCATTTTTCTCTCTGGCTAATTCAAGCAAATGCACACAAATAACACTGCTTTTATCTGCCCAGGTCCAGACCCATGCTCAGACTCTCCTCTTGACATGACTCACTTGTGGGCAAGCCCTGGAGAAAATAGATGTGGTAATTCAGTTGCAGATCCTGTCCTTTTCTCACGGCCCTGTGGTCAACTGGCTTTGTCAGACGTGCTCTGGGTAGCTGGCGGAGGGGCGAGGTCATCCAACCAGGAGCCTTGCATCAGCCGAGTGCCTGCTCCTGTGTGTCCTGCCCCACTCCAGCCCTCCCAGAGGGATCCTTCTGGTTTGTGGGGGGGACTGGTTCCCACAGCCGATTTGGGAGACTGTGTCGGTTCAGGCCTGGTGGAGGTGTTGGTGTAAACTTGGGTTCTCGATCTGTTGAGTAGTTCGTAAGAGGTAGTTCATAAAAAATGTGTATCGTGCTTTTTGTTGGTGTCCTCTCCTCTGCAGGCTTCTGTGCGGATAAATTTTGTTAGCTGAAAATTCTGTTGTTTTTACAAGATGATGGGGTTTTGCTATCCTCCTTTCCCATTTCTCCCATTTCCCCTTTTTGCGTCCTCCTTTTTAATCCTTAAGTAAGACCTCAACATAAAGAAAAATCCATATTTTAGGGAAAAAAAACACATAAAATTGAAGGGGGAAGGTGGAATCCAATTTGCTGAATAATAAATAATCTTGGGCTCAGAAAAGCCTCAGCTATTTTTCTCAAAGCAGCTGGTGCACTACCAGCTTGATTTGCTGCTATAAATATTGGCCAGGTTCTTTCAACTCTTCTGAAGGCAAATGAGAAGCAGTTGCCAGGTTTGCTTGGTATTGCACGTCTGGTATGATGAAAGGGCCAAAGAAACTGGAAGATCTATAATTGCGACTGGGGTCCTCAGCCATGCGGTCTGGGAGCCCAAGCGCCGAGGCGCAGCAGGGAGGCATGTGCTTGATGTGGGATCTCCCTTCGCCACGGTTTCTACCTGCCAAACACCAGCCTGGAAGATAACTCGCACTGGCTCCAGGATGGGAGGATGCTTAAAAGCGTTCCTGCCCAGGCGAGGAGCTGAACCTCGGTGACGTGGCGCCAGGTGCTCCTCCAGGCATCTGCATTGCTGCTCAAGGGCGAGGGGTTTGGAGCGGTGATAGAGCAGTTGGACATCAGCGGGCAGGTTGGTGCTGTGATGCCTTCCCTTCCTTCCTTGTGCCTTAGAGGAGCATTTTTGCCTCCTCAAGTCCCGCACATGACAGCTGAAGCTTTGTCCTCTCTCTGTTTTCAGTGAATCAAATTTTTACTTTCTGCTTTCCTTCACAGTCTGCTTTGGATGGAGTAGAGCCCCTTCTGCTTGACACCCCGGTAACTCTTAAACTTGCAGGACTTGTCTGTCTCTGCATCTCTCTGTGCCTGCAAAGTCCTCATTGCTGTTCAGCTCCAGGGCAGCCATCTTCCATCCTGCCCCCCAGGGCAGGTTGCTGTGGGATTATGCGTGGTTCCTTTCGGCATGGCCCAAGCCTTGGGTTTGGGCTCCTCCCCAGCCCTGCCCAGCACAGGGCTTGACCACAGGCCTGAAGGAGGAGGTAAGTACCACCTTAGTGGGTCTGACCTGGAAGCATCTCCTGTTTCCAACAGCAACCACAAGGGATGCCATGGGGTTAAAAGAAGAATTAGGGGCATGTGTAGACCTGTCCTTCCCTGGCGGACAGCCCTTGGCAAGCCCTGGTCTAAGCTCTGCTTCCCCAGCATAGATGGCTTCCAATCCATCATGCTTGAGAGGATGGCTGCTTCTCCAGGAATTTAGAGCCTCTTTTTTTATCACAATTTAAGCTTGTCTTCCAGGCTCTGTGGAAATGCTCTGCTGCTGTTACTTTCCTGAGGGGTTGATCTGCACCCTGTGGATCAGGATCCAGGCAGTGCCCACTCCACTGGGACGACCAGGGCAATGAGACCTTTCAGTTTCTTCCTGCTCTTTCACCTTGCAGGTTCAAGACTGAGGAGGAGGATGTGTCAGGCTGGGAGATGTCCTGCTCTTCACTGGCAAGAACTTTTCTCTATTCCCTTGTGGTGGCTGGTATCACGCCCTCACAAGGCTGACTTGACTGGCCAAACCATTGAAGAGACCAAGTCCTTGAGAACAGTTATCTGAAGAACAAGAAACATTTGGGGGTGTTTGTCCCTTAGCTCACCTAAGGGTTATTAATGACTTTTCAGTGGAGCCAATTAAGCAGGTGCATTGATAATGACGTAGCAAGAGCTGCTTCGCTACCAAGATGAACGTCAAGTGGTCTCCAGTGGTCTTCTGGTGATGTGCGGTTGGTGCTACCTCGAGGGCTTGAGCAGCCCTTGAAACGCTCTAGTTCCTGGTCTGAGAGGGTTTCACTGTTGCTGGTTGTTGACTTGGCCAAGGGGGGTTCTCCAGCCACCCTGCCTCGGGGAGGCTGGCTGCGGTCCCTGCCTGTGCCCGGCTGTGCCACAGGCAGTCCCGGCAGCATCACAGCCATTTCCATGGCAACGGCACGCACGCGGCCGTGATAAAGTCAGATTACAGCTGCTTCTCTGTGCATGCAGGCAGGAAAGGAGTTTTCTGAGGTAAGAGCTCGAATGACTTGCAGAGGAGCGTTTTGGCTGGGGAAAGGCAGGCTTCCTAGCAGCTCGAGAGGCCGTTTGTACGGCACTGGAAATGCTAACGAAGATTGAGTGAGTTTTCTGGGATATTTTCTTGCTCTGCCAAGTAGTTTTCATGCACACTTGTAGTAGGAGCTAAATTTAAAGGGTGATTGTCCAGAAAGGGCTATGGAGCAGGTCCCTGAAGTCTCTGCCTGTCCCACAGGGCAATAACACGGGCTGTGTATTTTTTTAGAAGTGGCTTTAAAGGTTGCTGTGGGATCCAGTCTCAGCTTGGAGTCTGCTGCTGGGATGGCTGTTTGTCATGGGCCAAATGCCAACAACCAGGCTGTGGGGAGAGCTCGCTCACAGCCCTTGAATTTGGTCTCTTAAGAGCAAGAGCTGGGCAGGACTCTATTTTGGCTTGGCCAATGATGAAGATGAGACGGTGCTTCCTCCCTTGCCATGGCCAGCCTGGAGGACAGAGCTGCTCTGTTAGCTCTCAGCAGGGTTACCAGCACCCTGCAAACTGACCTGGGAGTCAAATGGAAAGGTTCATTTGTTCGGCAAACCCTGGTTCATCCTTCTCTTGCCTCTCTGCTGGGGTAATCAGGGTGCCACCCTCTCTCATGGTAGGTGACCTAAGGATCCTTGGGCCAAAGGACGTGTGTGGTCCCTATTCCCTCTGCAGCACACATGCTAACCTCCTGTGGGGTTAGGTGGGACTGGCAAAGCCTGTGGCACGTGGTAGGGCAGGGGCTGCAGCCGATGCTGGGGGCTACACAGCTTGGCAGGTGATGCCTTTGCAACATCCTGACAGTGTCTCCTCCTCCAGAGCATGTGCTGTAGTCCAAGGGTGTCCGTTTGGTATCTCTGGAAGCCTCTTCCAAATGAGGCCATGATGGGGCTGTTGGGTGGTTGGTCCCCAGCACTGTCAGCATGGCAGCTGAGTTAGCAGGCATCCAAAATGATGAGTCTTTCAACCCCAGCATGGCAGTTCCAGCACTTGGGTTAAAAGCAGAAACCTTTTTAATGTGGTCAAACCTGGCTTTCCCTGTCCAGTTCAATTACAACTAGTAAAGTGAGACTCCTGGAGGGGTTCAGGAGTGCAATTTCTATTTAAATATCTAAACCATACACAAGACCCATGGGATTTACACACTGTACATGGGTTTTGGAGGACTGAGCATCTGAGCTGTGCTGAAGTGGGAGCGGGGATGCTGGGGTGGGGAGGACACCGAGGGAACTCGCTGCTTTCCAAGAACACCAGATGCATCTCGGTGAGGTTTTTTTGGTGTCTCCCCACTCCGTCTCATGGGGTAATATCAAAGGAGGCTTCCAGTGGAAACAGAGACCGAGGTAATGCCTTGTGATGGGAGAGCCTTGGGAGCCCTGACTGAGGGAAACCCACCTGCCCGGCTCCAATCGGGTGGGCAAAGCCAGCTCCTCCCAGCCAAAGCATGCCGCTGCAGGAGCCCTTCCCTGGGCTGCGTAATGGCTGTGCATGGATGGGTCTGCTGGCAGCTGCCTACGTCAGAAATGAGGGCAAGCGCCAGCAGGGTATCCCATGCCCAAGGAAGCTCCCAGAAGGTTTTAGGGAAGGATTTGGGTGTGGGTTAAAAAAAACTCAGGCCCCAGATACTGTCAAATGTCATGGAGGTTCAGGACCACAAATACCCTGTGGTTTACTGTGTTTTCCCCTTCCCTGTCCCTGCCACCACCTCCTGTGTCCCCCGTGACGTGGCCGTGACCTGTGTGTGTATTTTGGAGGTGTCGCCTGGGTAGCACCCGCCGGCTCACCTGATGGGTGTGAAAGCCAGGGGCTGGCTTTAGCACCAGCGCTGCCAGAGGGATCTCGGCAGCTTCAAAGCATCCTCTCTGCTCAGCTGAGCTTGGCTCGCTTTCAGCAGTCTTTCGCTCAAGCACCAAATTCCTCCTCAGGAAGTGTAATATTCATGAAGGAGACATGTTAATTAGCAAGCCGTCTGCTCCCTGCTTTGGTATGTGAGTAGGTGGTGTTACCTCTGGAATTTGGTTGAAATCCACTTGGTATTTAGGTGCATTTGATTTGCAAGAGCTTGGAGGCCCCTTAAAGAGCACCTCTAAAGCATGTTCAACTACACACAACCTCCACGTTATGTGTTTTCTCTCTGTAGGTCTGGGGCATGCAAGGAGACCTCGTTCCCAAGCTGGTACCCGAATAAACTGCAGACAGGCAACTGCCAGCAGTCGCAACAGATCCCGTTGTTCATGAGCGCATCCTGCCTCGCTGGCGGAGCATCCGCGAACAGATCCGTGATTATCTCGGACTGCGCCATGGAAGTTGCTCAGGGGAAACTTATTCTCAAAGTGCACTTTGTCTTTGGTTGGAAGGCAAACGAGCAAATCCCAGTTACGCAGCTTTGCTGTGGCCGATCACGGGGCTTTGCTGCTGTCCCCAGCCTGGAGGAATGTTACTGTCTCCCTCAGAGAGTTACAAGCCTGAGGGTTACGTTTCAGCCTGTTACTGAACCCTGATGGCATGAAAGTGAACACAAAAAGCTACGAACACCGTCAAACCCACTTAATTTCAAATCAGTTCTTGGCTATCTCCACCACCAATGTGGTTCCAGCACTAGTGCATAGTCTTCAAGTATCAGTAAGTTTTGGCAACTTCTCCAGAGTGTGAGGAGCCAGGATCTCTGGAATCCAGTTTTTTTCCCCCAGATCTTTTCATGAAGTCTCCCCCTTCTGCTGAATTCTAGGAGTAAGAAGGTAGAGAGTAAAAATGCTAAAAAAGACTGAATCTGGCTTGTGCTGTAGTTGAGAAATGAAAGTTTCTTCCCTTTTGTAAATGACTTCCAATGGTTTCAACATTTTCTTTTCTTTTCATTTTGCCATAGAAAAAAAATGAAAGGAAAAAAGGGGGAGAAGGAATGAAAAGGCCAAATGTTTCATTTTCTGGTTAATCTCTTAAGAACTTTAAAGAGTAGAGAGGTGGCTCATGCTAATTTCTGGGAAAAGGAAGAGAAATTCCACTTTTTGCATGAGACACCCCACCTCCCCCAATAATTTATCCTGCCTTAAATTAAAACGTTTGATTTGGAAACTGGGGCGGCAGGTAAGCGTTTGTGGGTGTGTTGGCAGGGGCATCCCGAGTGGATAAAAGCTTTCAGAAGGGCAGGATGCGGCCCCAGCACTGCAGGATGAACTATACTGGGACTCTCTTTGGGTAAAACCATGGCAGGTGCTGCTGGTGTGGACGAGGAGGTGAAGATGCCAGCCCAGAAAATCTTTAAATACTTCCAACACAGGAGCTCAGCCCCCACTCCTGTTAATTTGGGAGCTATTCCCAGCCATTCTCTCTGGGTCCGGGGGATGCCCTGCTCCCAGGATCAGCAGCCTGGGTGCCCAGCACCCCCCAGAACAGCTCCTTGTCCCCTCTGCCTGGGTATTTTGCTGGGCATTGAAGGGACTGGAGAAAAAACCCCAGCTGCAGTGAGGGGTGTGTGCCCTCCTTTCCCGTTGGAGCCCCTCTGGAACACGTTCTTCGCTAATGCCACGTTTCTCTCATTTAAATGAAGGTTTCTGCATCCACGTGCATCCCCGCTCTGGACCACATAGGTCTCCACTGCAGGACCTTGAGCTCAGGGTAGACGGAGACTTTGCTGAGCCTGTGAACACCCGGTTATCCGCAGCACAAGGGTGCTCCCAAGCCAGGTTTAACGAGAGGGATTGTGCTGGGTGAGTTGTTTCCTTCCTGCTTTTTCTGAGCCTTTTCTGAGCCTTTTTCCACCAGTGTCACCCAGCCCACCACATATCAGCCCTCTGGAGCCGCTTCTCAATGGCAGTTTACTTGGAGCAAAGGTGTCCGGTGCACCCCGCCGTGCTCCCCAGGGTGCCGTCCAATTCTCTGCGAGCAGCGAGGCACCGTTTGCTGGCACCTTCGGAAGCAAATCCTGCAGCAGGGGACCGCTGTTGTGCCTGTGTTCCCCAGCTGATGATGTTAGGGAGGAGAAGGCACATTGGGAGAGAATGACTTCATGGAGCTGCTCCGGGAATTGGTCACCCCCTCCTCGCAGCCAGGGCTGCTGGAAGGGAGCCCAGGCGAAGCGCTGCCAATGATGTCTTCATCCTCGTACCCCGTTACAGGCAGTGTTTGCAAACGCTGAGGCGATGCTGTTCGGTGAGGAGACAGCCAGCTCGGCCGATAATGTAGCTTTTGGTGGCTCTGCTCGAAGCCCCGAGAGCCTCATGGTGTGTTTTGGCTCGTGGGTCACAGCAGTGGGTTTGGTTGGCTCCGTGGGAGTGGAAGAGGTGAAAGGAGAAAGCTGGCTATTTGGCTGCTTTTCTCAAAGTACAGGAGCTCTGCCTGAATGATGAACCTGGTACGGCTGTTTCTGGACTCCACATCCCTGCAAGATGAGGATTTCCCCATTTACAGATGTAGTGATGTTCTCCAGCTGCATCCCCAGGGGTGATGTCCTAATGCAGCTCAGCTCCCTTGGGCTGATTGATCGCTGGCAGAACAAACCCAGGCCTCAGGATGCTGTGAGATAGCCCTGCAACCCATGATTGCAACAGAAGAGCATGGCAGAAACACTACAGCCCTGGTGCAAGGGCTGCATGTGGCCAGAGCCCACCTACTGTGCGTTGTGCAGGGAGGACCTCGTCCCACCTCCCACCCCATGTAGGGCTGCTTTTGCAAGAGCGAGAGGCAGGTTCATCAAAGGCATCTCCCCTTGAGCGCCAAAAATGCTTTAAAATTATCTGGTTTGCATTGGGAAGGGGGAGAAATGCAGAATGGATGGTTCTTGTAAGCTGTCTCACATGAAACACTGAAGGATGGAGGCAATTTATTAATTAATTTCACTAGCCCCATTGGAATAGTGGTGGCCACAGCCCTGGGAAGTGGTTGATGGGGCTGTAGAAAGCGTCTGCCTCCCTTGCTTTGATCCAAACCAGTGTGAGCACCCATGCTGGCCATCTGGGAACGCAGGGTCATGCTGGCATCCTGCGGTGCCACAGCCTGTGATGAGAGATGGCTTCTCTTTGATGTCAGGATCAATAATCTGTGTATGTGGGGGAAAGCAGGACCTCCTCCTCTCAGGTCCCCCAATGGGGAAGATGTAGCAAAGCCTTTCCTGTGTTCAGGTTAGTGCTCTAAAGAAGAACAGGGAAGATTTCTAGCAGCCTATCTTCTAGGTAACAAACCCATCTCAATCCTGTGGTTAATTATATTAAATAATTATGGGATTTAGCTCATTTACCCTGCGTTTTTTCATGCCCTGGGTGACCACATGATGCCAAGTACAAGATGAAGCAATTAGGGGAGGTGGACTCCATGCCTGGCTCCACCACTGCCACGGGACATGGCCATGCCTCGGAGCTGCACCAGCTCCTCCCCCTGATGACGGTGAGCTTGGAGGCATCGAGGCTTATGTTGGCTGCACGCTGAGCATCCTGAGCAGGAGATAACGCAGTGGTAGTGTCCAGAGTGCCCTGGAAGGCTCTGGTGCATGGCTGGGAGCTGTTGCATCTTGCTGTGTAATGAAGCACTGCCACACCTGTACAAATTTCCCCATAGCCTGGGGCTTGGGTGGAAATGTGTTGGATCATTAAATCAAGCTACTTAAGAGCTACTTGAAGATGGAAGATGTGAAATCAGGCATATGAAATTGTGATCGTGTCTAGACAATCCCCTGAGCATCTGCCTGCCTCGAATAGAGCTGCTGTTTGCAACGACTCTGGTTCCTAGCTTGTGCCCCTGGAGGGACAGGCAGAGCTCGCTTGTGCAGAAAGCCCAGCTAAGCTTCCACTCTTTGCAGAGTGGTTGGGGCTCGCCTGAAAAGGCCAGGATGTCACCTCTCATTGAGGAGCCAGCCAGCAAGATCAGGTTGGTGGTTCCTAAGGCTAGGACAGCACCTAGGGGAAACGTAGGAAGAGGTGTGCGAATCTGGGACGCAGAGCCCAGGTGCTGGTCTTGAGGCAGAGTGGGCTGTGCTTTGTGGAAATGTTCACGCTGCTTTTGGAAAGGCTCTGCTTAACTCCTCTGCATTTGTGCTTTCTCCTGGCCTCCTCCTTCCTGTGGATGGAAATCGCAAGGAATTGGGAAGGAAGCTAGGTGGGAGAAAAAGCCTTTGAGTTTGGAAGGAGCCACTGGGTGAACTCACCCATGCCCTGGCCTCGTGCATTTGGGAGCTTCCTTAGTGTCTTGCTGCATGCAGCCCAGAAGGCTGCTCTGAGCAGCTCGCTGCCCGTGTGCATCCCCGAGGGGTTCAGTGTTGCTCCCCCACCTCCGTTCCCAGGGCATGAGGTAACTCCTGAGAGCCAGGACCATGCACTGGGGCCTGATAATGCAACATCTTCTCCTTTGGTAGTCAAGACTTCAGGGTAGCAGCTAATTGCAGGGGAGATTTCATGCCACGTGTTCATCCTACAGCTCCTCAATGGAGAATGACATATCCTACCTCAGGGCAAGGGGCTGGATCAGATCATGGGAGCCACAGTTTTCCCTTGGAGACTTGTGCAGAGCTGGAGAATCTCCAAGGGCTCGGTACCTGCTCCACATCAGGCTGCATTGGTATGGGGGCTGATGGAGCATCCAGGCTTTGGCTGGCAGAAGCAGCCAGCCAGGGCGCCGGTGCTATGAAGGCTGCAGGATCTGCTGCAAGGCCAGCTCAGCTGCTTCTTTTGGAGGAGCTGTCTGCTCTGGTGTAAAGCAGGGCCAGAGACTATCTACTGGTGAGGAAGAGCAGAATGGGTTCAAAAGTGGATGTTTTGGGAGTGATTTCAGCTTGGAGCATCTGGGACAAGCCACAGTACCTCGATGGGTAAAGTATCGCCAGCCCATCAGCATGCTTCATGAGGCTGTTCCCTTTGCTGCCTGCCCCCTCCACGCAGCCTGTTGCTAATGAATCTCTGCATCCTACCTAGGAGACAGAGCCGATGCTGGCGTGGCATCAGCCAGGCTTTGGCCGGTACCCGGGGTGCCCGGAGGAAGGGCTGTCACGCTGCGTCTGAAACCCAAACGCAATTACACAGTGTCTGCTAAGCCGTGAGGAGCCCGCCTGGATCAGGCAGCAGGCTGCTTCGCTGCCTGCAGAAGGTACTGGTAGAAGCAGCCCGTAACTGGTTGCTTCTTATTGCTGAAGCATCATTGATTTTTACCAGCAGCTTCTCCTTGCTGTAGCCATGGCTCCGAGGCACTCGCTGGGCTGGGGCAGAGGGAAGGGCAGCTGGCAGGGTGAGGCTGGAGGGAGGAGCAGCGGTGTTCAGTACAAATAAACAAGATGCAGGCAACTTGTTTTCCTCCTGTTTCGCTGCTGGTTGCCTTCCACGCCTGTGTAGTGAGATGTCAGGTTGGGGTGTTCCCCTTGTCTCCACACCTCTGCATGGCACTGGGTTGGTCTGTAAAAACCTGCCCCCTGCATGGGGACAAATGTGAATGCTTGGTCGCCCACTGCCCCTCCAGGTGACGTTCAGCACATGCTTCCCTGTGCTCCTGCCACCTCCTTGCAGTTGTAGCTTCAGAAGCACCTCTCAGGCTGTAGCATCTTCTATCTTTAGCTTTAACAGCTCTGAAACACACGTTGGCTTCATCACATGTTTAGCACTTTATTTGGGATGTGCCCAAATATTAAGTAACTTCCCAAGCTGGGTCTAGCTTGGACCAACGGGATCTAGGACTGTTTCTTTCCACTTGGATCACGGAGAGCATCTGGATAGAAAATTAGAAGAGATGCTGCCCTCCTCAACCTGCTGGTGGGAGAGGCAACAGCCAGGAGAGAATAGGTTTGAAGATCTGCTCGAGGAAAGATAAAGCGCAAGTCTACTGGAGATATCTCGCCGGGCCTGAAGATACCTTAAGTATTTTGAAGAGGACCAAAACTGATGCTAGATGGTTGCCTGTCATTGTCAGAGGGGATGTTTGGGAACCAAAAGCCCAACTCCAGAGCTTGATTTTGCTTTCCTCTTTCTTAGGAATGGGGCTCAGCACGTGGGACTTGCCTCTCCCCCACAGGGAAGGGACTGGGCAGCCCAGCAGGGTGAATAACACGAGGGCTGTACCCCCTGCCCCCCAAAAGTGACCTCGGGCAGTTCCCATTAGATCACTTTAAATCCAGCCCTGCTTGGCCTCTGTGTCCGATTTAAACAGCATGACCGAATACTTGCCGACGGGGAAGACTTGTTTGATTGTGGAGGTAATAAGATGATTCGAACACAAGAGCTGATAGTTTCAAGTAACTGAAACTTAACCTCGCCGTATAAAGCGTTATTGTCCCACCACAGAAATCCTCTGTCCGGGAGAGCACAGCTGTGGGGAAAATAAATGCTCTTCTTCTTTTTTCTTTCTCTCTTTCTTTCTCTTTTTGCTGTTTGTTTGTTTAAAACCCGGGGACCTTGGGCTGGTTTGCTCTTGCTGGCCGCGATGGAGCGGTGGTGGGATGTGGGTGCTGAGCTCTGCTCAGGGAGCCGGGGCTCCCCCGGGGACTGTGGGGCAAATTCCCTTTAATCCAGGGAATTAAATCCTAAGAAAAGCCATTGACGGTCATGGATTTAGTTGAGATCCAAGCCAAATCCTGGCCCCATTGAAGTTAGATGAAGCTTTAGCTGCTGGTTTCAGAGGAATCAGGGCTGGGACCTGCTGCCATGTGTTAAGCCCGGCTGCCCCACCAGGCTGCTCTGCCCAGGGGTGAGCCCACGGCTGGGATCCTGCTCCCTGGGCAGTGCGATGCTCGCAGAGCACTAAGGATGGCAGCGGGTGTCCTGGCTGTGCTTCCCCTCCCCTGTACAGGTCCTGGCTCTGGACCAAACCCACTTTGCTCCGTTTGAGCCATCTGAAACCTCACCAAGCAGCAGCTGCTAATTCTTCAGTTGCCTTCTTGAAACTCTCTCCTGAGAGAAACAGCTCATCACTGCCTGTAACCAGCAGGAACTCCAGATCCTGCCAGCATCTGATTTGGATGTCACGGAAAATGGGTCTGGGATGGCTTTATCTGGGGGTGGAAAACCGCTACCACAACTGCCGCTCGCCTGCTGCCGCTGTGCCATGGGGCCAGGAAAAGCACTCCCAGACAGGTTGACCTTCCTAGGTGTGTTATAAATGGGGTAAAAAAAATACACATAAATATATGTATATGTGCATGGCTGTTTTAGGCAGAAGCTGCTGGTCCCCAGGTGCTGGGAGCTGCAGGAGCAGCCACCTCCATCAGCGCTGCATGTCCAGCTCAGGGCTGGAGAGACCTGGCCTGGCAGGCGTATTGCCCGACTCATGCAGCTGTGTTGCTTTTCAGACAGTTTAGCCCATGTTTATGAAGGTAAGGGGATTAGCCCATGTTTATGAAGGTAAGGGGATTTTATTTTGTTTGCTTAGTTTTATTTTTTTAAAAAACTTCCTATTTTCTCGAATTCCTCGCCCACGCAAATCAGTGGGGAGGACAGGCAGGGTCTTAGTCCAGTTGGTTTTGGGCACGCTCAGAAATCCCCACCAGGGCTTTATTTTCTGGCAGGGCTGGGATACTCTGTTCCTGCTTGTAGCTATCATAAAAACATTTCTTCTGATTAAGTTGCACTTATTTATTTGTCCAAACACACAGCAGCCCAAGCCTGTATTTGTGTGTATGCTCAAATGTCTTCCAAAAGCCACTCCTACCACCCCTGCAAAATAGTTGGAGGCTGGTACAAGAATGATAAATATCTGGCCAACGGGAATGCTTTGGAGTGCCTGGATGGGAGTTGTGAATGGGAACGGCTCTGTGAGGGTAGCACTGCAGTGATGGTGACTTCACTCGGCGTGAGACTGAAATGACTGAGGTGATGCCCTTGTATCCTAGGGAAGAGGCAAAGATCCTGAGCGCCTGGCTCAGGAAAGTCCCTTGCTCAAGAAAGAGGCTTCAGTAGATGCTTCATCCAAGCTTTAATCTGGCGTGGATCAAGGTTGGGATTTGCGCTTAGTGGTTCACACTGACATCTGTGCTTAACTCAACATGATCTCGCAAAGGGGAAGTGGTGATTTGTAATCAGTTGTGGGAATCAGCTGTCCTGTTCATCAAAGCTTTCGGCTTGGTCACAGGATATTTGTCAAAGATGTCGTAAGAAATTCTGCTGCTTGGGACAGAAATAATGTCACTTTCTTGTTAATACCCAGGGAAAGCCTCAGAGAGTGCGTCCCTAAACACTGTTTCACGTGCTAGTAAAATCCTGCTGGTGTAAGTAGGTTTCCAGACAAACGTGATTTTTTTTCTTTGCTCTTGGGAGCTAGCAGAATTTTATTATTTTTTATTATTTTTCAAGTGTTGCCTCTACAAGCTACTCAAACTTCTCCAAGGGTGTATCTGTACCATTACTACTAAGCAGGTGCTTTTTAAAAGGATTAGAAAAATGAAGGCTGGAATGAAATCCAGGAATAATTAAATCCTCCCATTCTGAAATTGATTCTAAACCCAAACCTTTTTGGAGAAATTTCTATTTGGAACCTTGCGAGGGATGTGCATCAACTCTTCTGACTCCGAGTCCAGCCACAAATAATTTGTGACTGGGGTGAGAAGCATGTGCAGCTTCAGTGGGGGCTGAATTTCCATCGGTGGAGACATCCTGGCAGGTGAAAGGATTGACTTTCAGCCCAAAATTAGGTTCTGGGGCAGGGATCGTCCCCGCTTGGTCTTCCTGCTGCCTTTGCCACTCCACCCTGGTGATGCTCAGGCTGCCCCTTCCCTCCAAATGATTTTCCATGGGGACTTTGGCTTTCCCAGTTGACATGTCCCCAGCTCTGCCAAAAGCCTTTCTGACAGTGAGCTGTATTAGGTGATGGGACTGCTGAGGTGCCGTACCGCCCAGGAGACACTGTCCTGCGGTGGAAGCAGGAGGGGTTGCCTGGTCCTGAACCCAGGGCTCACTTTCTTCTCTTCTCTGGGTGATGCCAGGGCAGAGGCTGCCACTCCTCCCACAAGCAGGTGACATCCAAAGCCAAAGCCACGAGTTGCTTTGCATCCCCTAAGTTATTTTCTCTGGTTTATGGGCATCTTCCTTGGTCTCTTTTGGAATGCTTGGGGTTTTGCTTAAAAACATTGCAATAATGGGAAATGGTTTTGACAAAAGATCCAGGCCTTTTTCTTCCATGTCCTCAGCACAGAGACAGCAACTGTTAGAAAAGAAAACCCAAATATTTTCCGGATGACATGTGTCTCATCTGCCACTGTCATGGGCACTGGAGAAATGGAAGAGCATTTGCCCAACAGCCAGTGTAAACTTTGTTCTGCTGGCGGTACCCTGGATCTGCCACTTGCTCTTTTTTCCCAAGGCAGGAGAAACTGAGTCTCCAAATTTGACAGAAGTTTCATGGTCCAGCTTTTCAGGCCCACGCCTGCCACGACCCATGCTGCAAACAGCCCAGCTTGGCTCCGTGCCCTCAAAGGTGCTGGCAGTATGGGGCTTCATGAACCACATCCTCTACACCTTGTGTCTCTCCTAAACACCATCTGCAGCATGTTTGCAGCTCCCTTGGGGATTGCTTGTGTCCCAGGACCCCCCCCACTCCTTGGCCTGAGTCTCTAGCCCTTCTGTGCTTCCTTTCTTCTCTCTGCTGCCCATGATCAGGAGCAGATCTCAGACAGCAGACCCATGTAGGAGTGGGAACGGTAGTTGATATGGCTCGGGCTGGCTAAGGAGGACCTCGGTAATGGACTCAAATCCACAAGGACCAGGGTAGCTGTAGTCTGGGATGGGGCTGATCTCCCCAAAGGCCTCCCTGAGTCCTTGCCTTCTCGACTTGGGGTCCTTCAGTGTGTACCAGACTCTGAACCCAAGAAGCTCCAAGTGACATCACTTCTGCAAAGACTTGACCTGCCCATCTCAAGCCAGAGATGCCTGATGAAGCTCCTGTTACCTTCCACAGGGGTACAGGGCAGGGACTTGTCTCTTGCTGGGCAGAGGTAGCTCCAACTGCCAGCGTAACATCACTCTTCTCCTCCACCAGAGATGTGTGAGCAGGGAAGCTAGCCCAAAACATGCGATTCTATCTGCCTTGTCTCTTGAGAAACTTTTTTCTTAATTTCTTTGGTGACCTCTGCCTTAGCCCAGCTGGGAAAGAGGGGCTGAATCAGAGAGTTTTGGCTGAAGGGGTGGTGGTTGAGCACAGTACCAGCTGCAGGAGCTGCAAAGGCTTGAGCAGCCCCCCAGGAGCCTCCCCAGCTGCTCACAAGCCATCTGTGCCTCTCCTAGAGGCAACCCCATGCTGGCGCTGGGATTTCTCTTGGTGTGCCCTGATCCTAGGAGGGCTGCTTTTTCTCATGGGGAGGGTTGCATGGAAATAGCCTGATGTGGGAATATGCTCTTTGAACCAAAGGGGTTAAAGTCTGCTCCCTCCTTCTAGGCCGACCATGGAAAATACCACTCATGCCAGGGACTAAACACAGGACAGAAACTAGGGCTCCTAGGATACGATAATACAAATAACACAATTTGTTCCATGAGCGGTGGAAGCCAGCAAAGCCTGGTTTTCAATGGGTTTGTGTCATGGGTGAAGGGTCCTAGTGGGCTCTCACTGGCCAGCAAAAGCTAAACATGTGCTCATCAGCTGCCAAACTTCACAAAATTTAAGTTCCCTTAATAGCTGGGAGCCCCCGTATGGTGTGGCTGAAGGTGTTTAAAGAAAGAAGGGGAGGTGGAGGGGAGGGGTGCATGGATGGTATGGCTGCGTAAACCTCGTTTCCATAGAAAATCAAGTTGTAAAATGGAGGCTGCAGGCTGCCCTAAACCGCGCATCTGCTTTGTGATGAGGTGCCAGGTGACTTTGGGTCCACAGGTCAGTGGGTGTCGCTCTGTTCAGCAGCCTGGCTTTTGGCCTTCCAACTGGAGAAACCTGTGTCCGACTTCCATTTCAGCCTAAACTGGGGTGTTTTTGGCATTGATTGCTCCTGTGGCTCAGAACTAGGGTTGTTTTGGGGTTAACAGATGCTAAAAGCGGAGCCCTACCACTGTGCTCTGCACCAGGTGTGGGGTACCCCCCTGAGCTGTATCCAACACGAGGAAGATGCAGCTATCACATAACCACCTTCTGGTGGCCATGCAAAAAAAGCAGCAGCTCGGTTTTCTATTTTTTTTCTGCTGGGATCACGTCACGCTTGTTTTCTAGGAGAAAAGAAATGTGTAGTGGAGAGGTTTAGCAGACACATGCTGGAACCTCATGGCAGCCAGACCTTTGTCTGTCACGAGCCCCTTCTTGGCAGCAGCACCAGCCCGTGCCACCCTGCAGGGGACAGGGGAACAGCAGGGACAAGGCAGGCATTTTGAATTAAACCCAGCAAGGAGGTGCTTGCTGATTTGTTCTTCATCAGGATGTGGTGAAGACTCCTTTGTGACACATTGGCGAGGAGGAGGAGGAGGGAGCTGCTGTGTCATCTTCATGAGGATGGCAGTGAGGCCACTGGTGTCCCCTCACTCCAAGCACCCACTGGTGGGGAGAAGCCCTGGCAGAACTTGGTGTCCTATGAGTGAGTGGGGGAGAAAGGGGAACCCTGTTTCTGCCTGGGTAGGAAGCAGCGTGGTCTATAGCCCCCTCCCCGGTCTCCTGAGCCAGCCAGGAGAGCTGTGGCCCTGGTGTGCTCCTTGATGAGTTGCCCTTTGTTTTAAGGGATGAGCATAAATGCTGAACCCAGGGGTGGCCAGGAGGCTGCTTCGCATTACCAGGCAGCCAGATCTGAGCTGTGCGGTGGCAGGAGGATGACACTGGCTGAGACAACTCGTCACTGTGAACGCACAAGATGTTACTGGGGTGCTCTGTAAGATCAACGGGACTGGAGGAGAGGGTCTTAAGGTAAACAGAGCGAAGCTGGCAGATGACTGCGCCATCTATGCGCAACCTCGTCTAAGCCTATTTATATAAATCATGTGAAACCCAAATTAGAATTTCATCCATCTGCTGTGCTGTAAGTTGTTCTTCCACCAGCACAGCAAGCCAAGAAAATGCTCTTATCTCCGTAAGATCTGCCTCAAGCATGAGAGAGGTTCATATCCAAGCCCCAGAGCTGGTGGGAGGGCTGAGATGCTGCACATTGCAGCGTCCTGCAAGGCTGCAGGAGTCGTTGCTACCAGATCCTCTGGTAGACAGCAGTATCTTAACATCAAGGGCAAGCCAGGAAGAGATGTGGATGTTCAATGAGAAGCCTCCAAGGCTCCCACTGTGTGCGGGAGGACAAGGGCTCACCACTGCCTCATGCGTGATATAACCATGGGTGAAAGCATTGGGCAAGACCATCTCATCCTGGGTCCTGGTCCCCAAGGCAGTGCCCAAACACCGGGGTGAACCTGTAGTGGTTTAGCACAATGAAGAAGGCAGGGAAATGCCCTCTGCTGCCCCTTCCCATGTTTCCTACTTGTAACATCTGCCTCTTGCTGGGCTTTTCAGCCTTTCCTTCTCAGGGAGGCTGCTGCATGCTCATTTGCTTCGCAGATGGACAGCACTGTGTTCAGGGTGGCTCCTTCGGGGACTTGCACCAAGGGCAAGCGTGACCACAGGCGTTTGCCTGCCATCATGCGTGATTGCTGAACTTGCCACTCATCTGGGAGCGGGCTTGCTGCAGGAGCATCCCACGGGCTGGTGACTCGGCCAGCCGGACGCTGTCCTGGCAGCCAGCGTGGGGCTGGCCCCGCTGCCACAGCACAGTGGTTTCTAGGAAGCATGTCTGCCTGCAGACACAGGAGGTCCCTGATGAAGATGGTGACTCACCAAGGGATCTTTTGACCTCTCTACGCAGCATCGTGGAGATCTGGATTTCTTGGCACTTAGTGCTTTTCCTGTCATTAAAAATAAAAACCTACTACTTTTTTTTTTTTTTTTTTCTTTTCCCCTTGCCAAACTGAGGATTTCAGCGAACAGTTTGGGGGTAAACAAGTGAAGATGACACTGTGGAGGAATAGTTGGTCAAGTCTGTGAGAGAGGGAGCCAGATCTAAATATGGCACAGCCTCGCTGGTACAGAGCAGAAGGAAGGTGGCATATGTGTCTGAGCAGTTGGATTGCTGCACGCTCTGTTAGATTTCCTTAATGTCAATTGCGTTTCTTCCCTTTTTCTTTCCTTTTTAGCAAAAAAAGGAGCAGAAGCTCACCAAAAATGTCTTCAGGCAGAAATAGGGAAGGGCTACAAGGAGATGATGGACCCTCCGTGTCCTCACAGGCTCAGATGGCGGCTGGAGGCAGATGTGTCTGCACGAGATGCTCCTCTGCAAGGATGAAACCAGGAGGCGGTGGCCCCTTCCAGCAGCATTCCTTGCTGCTGGTGCCCACACAGAAATTTGGCCTGGCAAAAGGCTTCTTCTCAGGTGACCTCCATGCTGCTGCCAGGTGTTTGGTGCCGATGGAGGAGCTGCTCCGGGCTGTGCATCCCACAGAGTCCAAGACCTGCAAGAGGGAAGAGATCACCGGTGCCCATCTGGAGATGCTGCGTACCACCAATCTTCCAGCTGGGCTTCCGCACACCAAAAGCAAGATGCCTCTCCCAGGTGCTGGGTACTCAAGAGGAGTGCCTCCTCCCAAGTCCCAGGCCCCTTCGTTGGCACAGAAAAGCCGCTTGCCTCTAGCAGTTGCTTCTGGGAGGTGTATCCTCACACCCTGCTGGTTGCATCAAACGAGTTTTTAAGCCCCTTTGTCCGCTGACAAAAAGCCTGCAGAGAAATCATTGGACTGTGTTCACCACTGGAAAGAACTGAACAAGGATTTCCCTCTCCCTCTGCAGCTGACTGTGGAGACAGCCGGAGGCCAGGCTGCGCCAGGGGAACAACATGCTCCTTGCATGGCTCCTGCCCGTGCTGGAGGGGACCCTGAAACCCCTGTGCTGGGTTGGGTGGAAGCTTTCTTGCCCATGGGATGCTCTTGCAGGGATTTCACATGCCTGGGGAAAGGCAGGGAGCTGGGGAGGGGAAGCCAAGGTCGAGGCTGCTGCAAGCAGCTTCAGTCAGGACTTGATTCTTAAACCGCCCAGTTACAGGGTTAGTTGTGGAGCCTTTTCCACCCCTGCAGAAGAAATACTGACTCGACTGTGAAGCTGCGCATTGGACTCTTGTGTTGTTATGTTTGGCCATTTAAACCAAGGCTGCTTCATAGGTTTCCAGCAAGAAGGGCTGACGTGGCTGAGCGGGGAAGAGTTTAGCACAGATACAGTGGGTGAGTGACTTGTCTGACCATTGCCAGCAAGGGCAGGGTCATGCACATGAAGGATGGGAAGGAACAGGCGCTGTGTCCTGGACCTGAAGAAGACACAAGCTGGGGGTAAAACATGGGAGTTGAGGACATGCTCAGTTGTTGCTGCTGCTTAGCATCTTCCCCTGCGAATGACCTCACCCCATCGTGGCACTGATGCAAGGAGCAACCAGTGCCATTGTGGGCAAAAGCTTGCCGGGCCCTTTCGGTAGGTGTTTCAGCTCCGGTTGGCCCAGGGTCCTGACCAGGAGCTGGGGAGGGGGTCCCCAACCTGCTGCAAGCACCACAGCACCCTCCTGCTCTCCCAGGCTGGGCTGGTGTCCAGCCCCACCGGTGCATTATGGAGAACATGGCGCCCACTAAGAAGTCAGTATTTGTCAGCAAATAAAGTACGGTTTTTCTTTTGACTTAATTGCCTCGGAGTCAATCTCCTAATCTGCATTTTAGATCAGAGACCCCCACATCCTCAGCACAGGGGAAAGAGCTACAGAGGAAGAATGAAACAAATACAGTCCTGGAGCACCAGTTACGCTGTCCGGTGTGTTGCAGCGATGCCGGCTGCCTTGGAGTAGCACTCCAGTTTGCTTTCGGCTACTTCTTCTGCCCTTTGAAGGCTTGTGTGGAAATGACTGAGCAGCAAAGTGCCCAGCCTGCTGCTGGAAGAGTAAGAGGCTGTTGGTAGAGCATTGCTTGAATGAAAAGGCTGAGAACGGTGCCTGGCTTTCTGCGTTCTTATCCTGAGAAAGCAGGTGGAAAATGGTCTGGGTTTGGTCATCCACTGCTGAGAGTGTGTGAGTAAAAAAAAAAAAAAAGAATTAAACAGAAGTTTAAGAGCTTTAATTACTTAAAATGCAGGTGGTCAAAGTGTTTGTGTAAGGAGATGTTTCAAATGCCCTTTTGCGAGTGCTGAGATTTCTCTTATTTCAAGGAGTAGAAACACAGGAATATAAAAGCAGGATCTTCTGCAGTGCAAAGCTGCTGCTTGTTTCATGGTTTTGCTTAATTCATTTTTATGAACAGGCTTTTAATTCAGTTTAGCTCAGTCTCTTCTCTCTCCCTGCTTCCCCTGTGCAATGCAAGCCCATTTGTGCCTAGGTTACTGGCAACCAGTCTATTGATCTCTAGCCAAGCATGTATTAAAATAAAGCTGCAATCTGCTGAAAAACAGGTTTTAAGATGGAAACAAATAATTAGAAACACACAAATTAGTGTATATGTCTGACAACAGGTTGAGCTCTGCACGGGTTTAAACAAAGCTGTAATGGCAGGATGCGAGTGGTTCAAACCGGAGGTAGTGGCTGGGCAATGACTTTAATGGGTCACCCGGGAAGGATGGGGGGAAGGAGCAAACCCGGGTGGTTTTGGCTAGAGCTGAGCCCCCAGCACTGTCAGATAACATGGGGGGGACTTGGGGGCTCTGTGTAGCTCACAGCCTTTCAAGGATCGAGGCCTTGGGTGAAACATGAGGTTTTGGCTGATCGATGTTGCAAGTGCTGCCGCTGAAGCACCTTGCCTCTGGCGCTGGTCCTTCCCCTCTGCTGCCTGCCCACACTGGTGCGTGTTTGCTGGGCAGTGGCAGGGCACCAGTAAGCTGCTTAGGTGGGGAAGGTGTGGAAGCACTTTCTGTGGTTTTGTACTTTTGCCATTGGGTGTTTTTATGCCTACAGGCTCCAGTGGTCTGGCAGTGACCCGGGGCTGGACGATGGACAGCAGGTCCCCTGGGGAGCTTTCCAGCGGTTACCAGGAGCAAACGGGCATCTCGCTGCTGAACTCGCAGCATGCCCTGTGCGGCGTGCATGTGAGCAAGGAAGGTGCACCAGCAGCATGGATTGTTCTTCTGTGCCCATTGTTATGGAAATTGCCTTAGAGACAGTTGCTCCCGTGTACATTTTTAGAAGCGCGCGTGAGCTGCGCAGCAGGCAAACCGCTCTCAGGGGAAGAAAACCACCGGCCGGGCTCCCTGCGCTGCCCCTTCCTCCAGCGGCATGGTGGAGCGTTGCTGGCTCTGCTGGTAGGGATGGGATTTAGGGTGTTTCTTTGCCTGGTAAGGCAGGGAGAAAGAGCTTCTGGAGGAGCAGCCCCTTCTGTGTCAGTCTCCAAGGAAACCCTTGGGGCTGTGTGGCTCAGCCTTTGCCGAATGCCCGGATTTGGGGCAGTGACTCATATGCCCCAGACTTGTGTCTACATCACACAGGAGTCCTTCCATCTGCCAGTGGTGTTTCACTAGTGCAAACAGCCCCATTTTAGGCAAATTGTGGGGTTTTCCTACCCTTAGATGCCACTTTATCTCAAAGATACTCACGGTTGTCTTGGTGTGCAGGAGAAGCGATGTCCTCCCATCAGCTCGAGAGAAACCAGCCCTATCTCTGTTTCCAATGCACATTCCTCACCACTGAGTCTGAAAGAGAAGGCTTTTAATGCTCCCACACCTCTCAGCTTCTTGAGGGCAAGCCTGGGAGCTGTGGTGGTTATGGGGAAGCTTAGGCAGCGGGTGCTTCTAGGTCTGCTGCCATCAGCCTGGTTGCGGTGCCCGAGCCAGAGCGAGTTGTCACCCCGAGTTGCCGGGGAAGAGGGGCTGTCGCTGCCCGGGGGACAGGCGGGATGAGCAGAGGAGAGCAAGCAAGTCACTAACCCAGAGGTTTCCAACACCCTGGATTAGGGCTGGCCAGCGGCACCAGTGGTTTCACTGCTCAGGGGGAGTTCATTTGCACTGAAATGCCCAGCTCCCAGATGGGAGCATCTCAGTTTTGACCAAAAAATTCAGCAATTCTGGTCTCGATTAGTTAAAGAGAGGGGCAAGGTTTGCTTCTCTCGGGCTTTGCTTGTGCTCGTCATTGCTGCCTGCCACAGAGCAGGACCAGACCTCCAGCCAGTGCCCAGGAGCTGCGTGCAGCCTCAGCTGATCAAAGGGAAAAGTGCGGATCTGGTGACCTTTGCATAACTGCTGCCCACAGTCCCTGCCTGACATTTGAGGAGAGACCGTAAGTGATGGGAGGGTGCATGGCTATGGGGGTGCTGGGCAAAGCAGATGAACCTCGTTCTTGCTGGTAGAGTACCAGGCTGAGCTGTGGCCCGTCCTTTCTCTCTCTGGAAGTCCCAGTTGAGTTGCATGGTGGTGTCTTGCCAGGAACCAAGGACGAGAAACCTGCTTCCAGCTCCTCGCTGGCCAGGCAGAGAGGTTGGCCACAGTCTGTCTATTCCCAAGACCACTTTTCTGCCCACAGGAGCCATGGAGCCGGAGCAGGGTGGAGCATTTGGCTCCATGGGATGGTGTGTTGATCCTTGCCAGTGCCATGGGATGGGGCGAGAGGGAGCTCACAGGCTGGAGCTGGGAGGGGACCTTGTCATCAGAACAGGGATGCTGGGAGTCAAAAGATAGTGGCAAGATGCCACTGAACAGCCTGGCTCATGGTGGCCTGCTGGGTCCCCAGCTTCAGCTCTGGCTGCTCCTCAGCATCCCCTGGGTACTGCCTGGGGCTGCCCATGCTCGTGGCAGTGGTGGGGAAGGACGACTCCATCCCATGCCCCATGCCTGCCTCCTTTGGCTTTTGCAAGCAAGCTGGTCTTAATGCCTTCAGGCTCTTTGGGAAGAGCAGTGCTTCGTGAAGGACTGCCGTGTTCGGCGCTGTGGATGCGTTTGAAGCCGCCGAGCATCCTGACCTTTGTGCTGGCAAATTGTCCAGTTTTGTACAGCTGAAAGGGTGTTTCTCCCCCAGCCTGGGAGATTTTTTATACCAAGGGTCCCTGGTGTTGCTAACCCCAGAGGCTCAACCCTTTGCAGCCAGAAGCAGAAGATTAACACAAGCCCCCTAATTGAGTTTTTTTCTGATAAATAAAATTTAGGAGAGGATGGAGAAGGGTAATTCTTTGTACTTTACATTCTGAGCCATAAATTTGTTTTACTTCCCTTGCTATTTGCAATGGCTGGAAGCTCCCTTTTATTTGGTTTCATTTACTTTTAATGTGAAAACAGTTTTTTGGGGCAGGTAGCTGAAGCTTGGCCAGAGGAATGGACAGCCCTGGGCTGCACCTGGCCGTGAAAGTCAGATGCCTTCGCTGGACGTCTGGCTGCTTTAGCGACAGATAGCAGGGAAGTGCACTTTAGTATTTATCCTGAGCTAAAAAAACAAGTAGAATGGAGAAAAATATACAAAGTAGGCCATGAAAATAGGGTTTGTGAACATCTGAGATCTGCTCCTAATTAATAGCAGTTCCCATCCCAGAAATCATACCATTCAGCAAAAGTTAATCATCTTTGCTCATACATACAATGTACTTCAAGAGAGAATGAGTCACCCTCATTGAAATGTCTAATGTTATGAAATCCAGCGTGACTGATGTAACAGACCTGGCTGAGCTCTCCAAATTGGCCGGGAGCACCGACAGCCAAGCGCAGCCCGGGTAGAAGTTGACTTCATTGAGTTTTGCTTATTTGTGCATGGGCTGGATTTCGCCTTTAGTTACCAAAACAGACTTAGACGGAAGGGGCCGAGAAGGACGTAGGTGGGCAGGGGAGTGGGGACAGTGCCGCAGAGAGGGCTAGGAGGGGTTTACATCGCCAAGCCTTGGTGGTCCTCAGCTCCTGACGTGGGCCTGCCCATCCCCACCTTTGGGAGCCCATGAAGGAACTCTGCACAGAGACCCTGATCCTGCACATATTTTGGCATGCACATAAGTCACAGCTCTGTTGGGGTGGCTGGGACCAGCACTTCAATCACATCTCTCCGCATGCTTAACTGTTTGCAGGCCCAGGGATTTATTCTTCATTTCTTGGTTCAGAGCGCAATGTAGGTTGAATTCGGCATTAAGATTCTGCCTTGATATCAGCTGTTCCCTCTTAAATTAACTATTATTACCTGCAAACATTTCCTTTTAGCACTGGGAGCCGTTTGCTTGGCGTACTTTGTTTAAATGTCACCATATGAATTACTGAAAGTAATTTAAATATTTAAAGACATATACTGCAAGTCTAATTTTATTTTGAAATACTGAGCCAGACTCACAGCTGATGCAGCAGATAACAGCTCAGCCTGGCACCCCTGGTTCCTGTCCCAGTTCTTTAAATTAATAATTTGCATTTCCAACACCTTTCACCCAACAAGTCTGGGCTCAGAGATATTTTTTTTTTTCAGATGGATTTTCTTCCGTCTTTGAGGCCTTGCAGCCCCTCTAGGATGGGCGTGAGTCCCTCAGTGAGCTCCTCTCCCATCCATCCGTCCACCTCAGCTGCCCTTCTGGGGCATCTGCCCCATAGGGCAAACCCTGGAGAGATAACATCAGAAATGCCAGGGCCCCGGTAGAAAAGACAGCAGCACTCTTGTGTTTCATGTTTTCCAACTGGAGAAGATCCACCTCCCGACACAACCTTTTCATCTCTCATTAGCTTTATGAATAGCTTAAAAAAGAAGTATAATTTCTGGCACGCTGGCCACGCTGCTGAAGAGCTGTTCCTCTTCCACCTCCTCCTTCACCCACTCAGCTGAAAAGCTACAGGTAACATTGGCAAGTAAATGAAAGGCTTTCCATGGGGAAATAAGCTAAAATAGTAAACAAAAGGCTGATTCTTAAAAGCAAAACAGCCAAAGATGTCACCAGGAAAACACGGTGATGAAACTCTCCATGTCCTTGGAAATTACCTCACATGCTGCTGGAAATTACCGTCTGGCTCAACCGGCTCAGTGTGTCTGATGCCACTTTGCTAATAACTTTTATTTCACCTGAATACCCACAGTATTCAAGGAAATAACGTTCCTTGAATTGTGAGAAACGCCACCACCCAGACCCAAGCCTTCCTTAGCTTTCCTAAGAAAAGCTTGGGTGAGGTGGCTGCTGCGGTTTCTCCAGCTCCTGGGAGCAGCCTACCCCCATGACCTGTGCTCCCACCGCCACGTCCTTGTGGCCAGCGGGATTGCAGGGCTGGGACCAGCTGGCTGCATGCCGAGCTGCCTGGTTGCACCCAGAGCCCACATGGCTTTGATCTCACACCTCCAGCTGCCATCTCAGATGGGTCTCCGAACACAAGGTCCAAGTTGCCTTTTAATCAGGCTGCAGGCATCTCCCTGGAGCGTTCATCTTGCCTGATGTCCTGCCTGCCCCGCTCCGCCAGAGATGAGCCTGGCTTCTTGCGTGAAGCCGGTGACTCATTGCCCAGGATGTGTTTGCTTAAAAGTTGCCTGGTCACCTGTTTCTCTGGTCACTGCTTCCTTGCTTTTCAAAGAGGGGGGTGAAGAAATGGTGACGCACAGGCACAACACACTTGCGTGCTGAATCAGCACAAGCTGCTTGTGAGATCCCCCTTTCCTTGTGCCCTGGTGTCCCCAGGCCATATGTCCCCCTCTGCTGTGGTCAGCAGTCAGACGTGGAGAAGCACATGTCTCAAAGCCCATCCTTTTCTCCCTGCACCAGCTTTTAGAAGATACAGAACTGGGGGTAGTGGCTGATCCATCAGGGGGCTGTGCTGCCATTCAGAGGGACCTCAATGGGCAAGAGGAGCTTCATAAAGTCCAACAAAATGGAGTATGAACTCCTGCCCCTGGGGAGGAATAAACCCACGCACCAGTACACACTGGGGGCCAACCAGCTGGAAAGCAACGTTGCAGGTAAAGACCTGGGGGGTCCTGGTGGACAACAAGCTGACCGTGAGCCAGTAATGCACTCTCACAGCCAGCAACATCATGGGCTGTATTAGGAAGAGTGTTGCCAATAGGCCAAGGGAGAAGAAGGAAGAAGGTTTTGATTCCTCCTTCGTCACCTGCTGCCACTGGTGGAAACTGGACTTGCACCTTATGGCTGTTTCAGGTATTTTGTGCCAACTCTTAGGTCCAGCAAAGTGCTTCACGAAGGGGCTTTAACCCCATTTCAAGGGTCGGGAACCATGACACAGGCAGGGGGAACGGACCTGCCCAGCATCACACAGGCCAGTGGTGAGTTGAGAAGGGACCAGTCTCTTCCCTGAGACCTGGTCCAGTTCCCTCCATGCTGGGTCATGTTCTTGCAGGTCATATATGTGTATCCGAAAGCTGTGAGTGTATCCAAGAGTGCCAAAGAGGCTGGACCAGGAACCGCTGAACAAGTTCACAGAAAACTGGAATGTTGTTAAACACATTAAAATACGCAAAAAAAAAAAAAAAAAAAAAAATATCTAGTGAAAAAGAGATTGTGCTGAGAGACGCCTTGTGTTCAAAATAAAGCTTTGTTTCCTGGAAACTAAAGTTTTGGGGAAAAAGAGCGGGGTTGAGCTGAACATTACTAACACCAGGAGGAAAACAGAAGTAATTTGCCGATGCTCTGAAAGGGGAACCATCCCCTTGCTCATGGAACGGTTCACGGAAATGGCTTCTTGGGTTTTGTTCAGTTTTATTTAAATTGCAATGAGGGGTTGCAAAACCAGAGGACTCGATGCAAGAAAAACCCCTCAGGAACTGGAGCATCTTCACGAATGGCCGGCAAAACTTCTCAATGAAGAAGTGGTGTTGCCACAGCACAGGTTGTGAGACATTGAAGCAGGGCAGGAGCCTGGGTTGCCCATCCATCAGTAGCCACCAAATATGTCCAAACCAGAACATAGTTACGTGAATGCAAAGCCGAGTTGTGGGGGGATGTGCGTTGGCTGGGAGACCTGTCCTGCTCATTGGAATAAAAGGATATGAACAATAATTGGCTCGAAAGCCACGCACGATGAGAAGCAGCAGCATGGTGCAACCTTCTTCCCCAGTATCTCTGCATTGGCTGAGGGCTTAATTGGTGCAGCTTGGGGTATCGGTGATAGGCAGGGATGCGGAGCACCGCCACGTTGCTGAGGCCACCTCTGATCTTGTCTTAGCGTAAATCATGGATAGCACTGCCAAAGCCACCAGGGCTGCCTTGGATCTGCCACAGCAGAGCTGAGCTGGGCTGCCTCACCCTTTCAGCAGCAGTGAGAAGTCCTGGCAGGGTTTGCATTTCAGGGGAGCACCCAGAAACCCAAGTGCCTCACAGGACCGGGATGAGGAGCACTAACTGCCCAGCTCAGGGTGCGGAAAGAAGCCTGTCCTAGTATTTGATGGCCCTGCTTGAAACCAGACCCAGCAACACAGTGAGGAGGGAGAGTGCGAAGCCTGGCAAGCCAAAGCCTGGCAAAGGTGTTATGTCTTCTCTCACCTTCTCCCACCGGAGGGACAGGCTGAGCACTGGAGGGGCCATGCAGCACCTTCCCCAGGAGGTTCTGCTCTGCCTGCACACATCTCAGGTTTTCCCCATCTGTCTGCTTCCCCTGCCTGAAGCCAGCATCCCAGTAGCAGCTTGGGAGAGATGGGTGATGGGCACAAACCTCCCCCCTCCGCCCCCCCGCCCCCGGGCATATATGGGGGGGAGCCGGGTTAGGGATGCAGAGCTGGGTGCAGCCTGCGCCCGGCCTGCTCATTTATAGCCCTTCCTGGTGGGTGGTGAAGCTGCTTTCGCAATTGTTTCCTGTGAAAAGCCTGCACCAGGAAGCCTGCCACTTAGCCTCCTTGAAAAAGAAATATTTTTCTACAGGAAATTGCTTCTTGAAAACAGCCCATCCGCCTGGGAGAAGCTGCCGAGGAACTGACGTGTGTGCAGGGCGGGCGGCCGAGGATGCCAAAACTGCAGAGCCAGGGAGGCGATGGAGACACAAGAGGATCAGTGCAGGATCACGCAAGAGGTGCTCAGATAGCACCAACAGGTCCTGCACTCGCTGTCTTGGGCCGTTCCTCTCTTGCCTGCCTGTTTTCTACAGAGGAAGGGCTTTTTTTGGCATACAAAAGGAGGAATGATTAAAAATGGGGTATGTAGGTATATATTCAACTACACGCTGTGCATTTTGTGTCCAATATATGCAGGAGACAGGGTTGGGGGTAGATGTTATTAGCTTTTGAAGTCCCATAAATATCCTGTCCTGCTCCATCATTGCAGCGACAGACTCTGGAGGGTCTAATGCCCAAGGGAGCATCGGAGCTGCCTCCTCCTCTGATCTTCCTCAAGGGTGGGTTTCGGAAGGGTGGTGGCACAGCACTTCCATACCTGCTCATTTAAAATCCACTGCTAAAAGGGTAAATAATCTTAAATATTCTCCAGTTCTTCCTCTGGAAGGAACCTGGAGCCCAGGAAGTGGTGACAGAGAAGAAGGGAAGCAGTCGTTGCTCAAGGATGTTGGAGCTGCCTTCTCTTGCTGGTGGAGCCCATGGGAGTTCTTGGCCCCTGCTGAAACACCAGCCCCCTTTCTCTTTTGGGTTTCATAGAAAGTGTGGGAGCCTCTGAAGTTCTCATTTAACCAGCTATCCCAGCCAAAGCCCTGTAAGAAGAGCTGGGCCAATATTTCCTAGAAAAATTAGGTTTTGACTCTGCGGATTGGATTTTTTGCACCCAGGTGGAAGCATGCTTTATTCCATAAAAATGAAGAGGTTTCCTCAAACCCTGAAGATGGAGACAGACTTTTCTTGAGTGCCCAGTGAAAGGACGAGAGGCCGCTGGAACAAATTGAAGCATGGGACATGACAGTTAAGCGTAAGAAAACACTTTTTCACTCTGAAGGCGGTCAAACACTGCATCAGGTTGCCCAGAGAGGTTGTGGAGTCTCCATCCTTGGAGATATTGGGATTCCCAACTGGGATGCAGTACCTGCCTTAGCAGATGCTGCTGTGAGACATGGGTTGGACCAGACGCTCCTCAGAGGGACCTCCAGCCTCAGCCATTCTGGGCTTAAGTAACTACTAAGAGGTGATTGCAGAAAAGAGAAAAATGGGGTTCTTGGAGCCTTGATTTTTGCTGTGGAGATGTTTAGAGGGAAGCGAATGTCCATGTTCCTCAAAGCCTGCAGAACTGCACACAGCTTTGCTCCCCTGTGGTTGCCACAGAAATAGATCTACCTGGAGACCTGCACAGTAGAAAGGTGAAAACCAGCCCAAGGAGAAGGCTCCTACATCAGGTTGGGTTGCACAGATGCAAAGGGGGGACAACTGCCCTGAGCTGCCCAGCCGCTGTACTTGCCTTCCGGCTTTTGCATGGGAGGAGTTGGTTTGCTTCTTCTGCAGAAACATGCCAGAGAATAATTTTGTAGTCTTTGGACCAGAGTTTGCTCACGTGAAAGTCTCCAGAATCTGCAGCAAAAGTGCCTCCCGGTGAGGCAGAGGATGCTGTGCCCATTTAATAGAGGAAAAAAGGCACCACCCAAAGACCTGGCCATGCAGCTTGCATGTGCTTATGGCTGCCTCATGCTTCACAAGTCGATCCATGAAGGTTTCTCCCCATGGAGGGTCTTCCCCAGCCTACATCTACCTGCCTTTGCTGGGGCAGCAGCAGGGAAGATGCTTGCCAGGGCTTGGTATCCTCGCAGGATGGAGCCCACTGGAGGCTTTGCCCTGAAGTGGGGCTGTGTTAGGAAGGGGAATGTGTTCCCATCGCCGAGTTAGATGCCTGCGGTGTCAGAGTGGATGCTTTGCAGGGAGGGGACCGCTTGCTGCGGAAAGGAGAGCGCTGCGCTTAGATCCTCCTGCTGAGCACTTGTGGGTGCAGGCTTCACCAGGCCAAAGTCATCTGACATTTTTCTTGGGGGTGGGTGAAGCTAATGAATCCAGATTAGGCAGTGCGGAGGCTGGTGAGCTAGATTTCTGCTGAATATATATGAAGACAAATGTAAATTCTAAACTTTCTAGGGAGTATTTTTACCCTGGCTCAGTGTTAACATTGATAAAAATAGTCACAAATTAGTGCAGGAGTAGAAAGCAAATTCGGGCCTTTTTTTTTTTTTTTTTTTTTTCCCCCTGTTAAAACCATGCATCTATTTCTTTACCAGGAGTTAACCTCTTACATACATTAAAGAAACACGGGGTAAACCATCAACAAGTGCCCTTCCCTGACAAAATAACTCCTACCTCAATTAAGTAATTAGAAAGGAAAGCTGAAGTTAAATAAAAAGCTTTTTCTTTTTTTTTTGAAGAAAGAAAAAGTGATTCAACATTAAAAACTCAGCTCTGCAAGGAGGATGCTAACGTCACACCGGCCCACTTGCCTGGTTCCCTAGCACCCAAATGCTTGCAGAGGTGATTGGGAGGCACCAGCCCCATTCTACAAATGGGAAAAGTGCAGTACAGAAAATTGCAAATTTGCTCAGTGTCACAGAGCAAACCAGAAGCCACCCTGGGAGCCCAGGTCAACTGAGCAAGTTCCCAGCTGAAATACTGCTCACAAAATACTGCTTTGAGCTGCCAGTCCATGGTTGAACTGGCAGGAGGGAGCATCCTCTCTTGGTACTGATGGATATTTGACCACAGGCACCTAAGACAGGTAAAGACTCCTGCCAGAAGGAGCTTATTAGCTTTATGGATTGATATCTGGGCCATGAATCATGCCTGATACTTGTTATTAGACGTTGCAAACAGCTGACTGAGTAAGGGGGTTGGACTAGATGACCTCTAAAGGTCCCTTCCAACCCAAAACATTCTATGATTCTAAGTCCTAGGAAGGTTTAGCAGCTACAGCCCAGAGTTGTTGGGGGAAAGGCTGCTTTGCTGGCTGAGGACTGGACAGAAAACCCTTTTGGGGTGCAATGGTGTTGAGAAAGTGCATGTTGAAAAGAGAGGGAAAAAAAAAAAGGCATGCTTTTCAGAGGTTCATTTTTAAGAAGAAAATGTGTTTTTTTAACTTCTGACCAACTGCCTATTGCAATACTTTTGCTTTACTCTTCAGATCCTTGGAAGCCCCAGTCCTCACCTATGCTGTGGTTACTACTGTGAGTCCCCTCGTGATGTGACACTTTCTGCCCTTTACTTGGATTTTGGCTGCTCTCCAGCCTCAAAGTCACAGCTGCCACATCCTTGGAAGCAATACCCACCACAGGGGCTCAGCCAGGGCCTGGGGTGAGTTTGGGGCAGACGTCTGCTGACAATGTTCTGTAACCCCTGTTCTGCCAGGACTTACAGTTATGGTCTTTGCTTCTAAAACACGAGACAAAGACCCAGGTGGAAAAAGAAATGTCAAAGCATCACCTGTGGGCTTGGCAGTCAGAGAACCTGGGAGGAGAGAGGTGGTCGTGATGGAAATGAGGAACCTGAGACGGTAGCTACATCTGCATCATGGGAGACCAGGACGGATGAAGACAAGAGCAATCTGAAGCCAAGCCAGCAAGACATGGCTGTGGGCATAGGGAAGTTGCTGGTCACCATGCCAGGCATCAAGTAGAAAGGCTGATGGAGGAGAGAGACTTTCTGCAGCAGGACAACAACCAGAAGGACGTGCACAGCCCCGTATATTGGAAACCTGAGGCTGGTTGTGGTGGTACGGCATGGAGGCGATGGCAGTCTGTGTGTAGAGCAGCTATCGCTTTGTGCTGGCCTCGTTGCAAGCACTCAGGACTCTTGGGAGTTGAGCTGAAAGCTGCTCATTTCTGGACACGTGCTGATCTTCTAGCTGTCAGCAAGGCCGTGTACATGGTAAGACAACCACCACCGAGACCCCTGAGGCCTGGCCAGCCCCACTGTGCTGGAGGAGGTGCTGGCGCTCAGCATCCTGGCCCCAGCCTAAGTGCTTCTGGTCTGCCACGTTTCGGGAAACCTTGTGGGCGCAAGGTGCCTTCTCCTTGGGAGGGGATCTGAAGGGGACATGCGTGGCTCTCTGCAGAGCAGAGATTTCTTCTTTCACGGAAGAAATTCCCCACTGGACGGCAGCCCCAGCTGCTGTGGGGAGGATGCGGGGCCTGGCAAAGGGAGCCTGGCGCTGGAGGAGGAGAGCTCGCTCTGGCTTTTGGCTGCGGTGCATTTTGGAGCGGCTGACTCCAGAGGGCAGCAACTGACGGGCTGGCACCCACCGCCGCCCGGCCCGGCCTGCCAGCCTGCAGCGGGAATTCACCGGGATCAGCCACGCTCCCGCAGGCCCGGAGATGGGAGAAGCGAGGGGAATCTCCATTGTTCTCGTCCCAGTGTCCCTCAGCTCCCGGCTGCGCGGGCGAGAGGATGCCATGCCAGTGTTGGGTGACATTATTTTGCTTTCGCCCTTGTCAGGGTGAAATCTGGTCTTGCCTCTGCAGGTGATGCTGCCTGGAGCCTGTCCCGAAACTTATGTGGTTGCTAGTGCGACTGCAAAATGGAGGTGAAACATTTCTCTTCTGGTTTCGCAGCACCTCACGCCAGTGGTTACACCTGCCTCCTTTGCACCGCAGAAGAGGAGCCAAGGAGTCCCCGTAAGGTTTCCAGGCACTATTTTCTGTACACCAAGGGCTTTAGGCCCAGATTTAAGTTCTTTGCACAATCTGCTGCTGTTCCCCTTGTGAATTGAAGGTGCTTTGATAAACATACCGAAAGGTCAGCTATTTTCACTGTGGCTTGCATAAGAACCTCAATATCCTCTGCTGCAAGAGCAGCGTTAGTAACTTCCTTCTGCAGCACTGAATCACAATAGCTTCCCACAGCAACCAGTGGTAAAAATAAACTGGGCAAAGGGAAGTGGACGGCTTCTGCTGTTCCGCTTTCTCGGGCACACTTGAGTCACTAAAAAAAAGTGATGTAGAACAAGCCATTTATTTTGCTGATGCCGACGAAATCTACAAACCGTTTGGAGCATGGTCCTGCTGAAATCATGGAGTGTGTTGCAAGGGGATGCTCGGCATGCTCGAAGTTAAGCGTGTGCTCAATAGCTGTGCTGAGTCTGTATTTTTCATTAGGATCCAGACGTATGAACTAGACTAAAAGGACACAGGGACCCCAGTGCAGCCGAGTGCTGCTTTTGTACTAAAGACAGAGGAAAATGGCCTCCTTGGGATATTTTATGTGTCAGGAGTATATAAATGACCACTGGGGAGACAGTGGCTCTGTTACGGTTTCTGTAGTAGATCTTGGCTTTGAGAAAAGCAGGTCCTAACTGGATAAAGACAGTCCTTAAACACAATCTGATTTGTATTTTTTGCCTTGACACAATGTCATTTGAACAGCACAGTTTTAAACAATATTAAGACTAAGACTGTGCCTGTCTGTGCGCGTGTGCTTGTTTGCCTGTGGGGGGGTGTTTTAAAGAACAATATCTTTCCTGTTACACAAGATACAGCCCAGGTCTTGAAATCCAGCCAGCTGGGAAAAAACCCTGTCGAGACCTAGGCAGGTCGCTGAGCCTGGGAATTGGCTGGTGAGACAGACCCTGACTCTCCCCTTTGTAACAGTATTTGCTGAGAAAGTTTACAGTAAGAGGCTAAAGAGAACAGAAGTTAGGGCAAAAAAAAAGGAATGGCTCATCTGTCCCAGACTGGGGAGGAGGAGCTGTTCCCCCTCCCACCAATGCCCACAGGAATTTGGAGAGCTGGTAGGATAACCCAGGTGAGAGGGTACCACAGGAGGGCTCTGGGCAAGCATCCTGCTTAGAGCTGGGTCAGCACTGAGGTCAGCCCAGGTTACTTGGGGCTGTGCTGTGCCAAATCTTGAAAACCAGCAAGGATGGAGATTGCACAACCTCTCTGAGCAACCCGTCAATGTTTGACCGCCTGCTTGGTGAAAATAGACTGCAATAGAAGCAGCTCATACAAACCCATGTTTTTAATGTCACCCTGCTCATTAAAAAGAGAAAGATCAAACCTATTTTGTAACAGGAACAGTTTATGTGAGGCATGGAAAACTTCTGGTACCAGAGAACTGATTCACATGAAAAGGCACCTAAAAGATGGATGGAAACCAGAAGGATGCCTCCAGGTACAATCCTGTCTTGAAATTTCAGTATTGCAGCACAAGAGGTTTGTATTTATAGCAGCGGGTACCAAAAGGGAAGATACTCTAAAAATAAATTAGGACACTCCAATAAAATAATCTATTTTGAGGCTCATTCTGAGAAAGAAAGGGAATCCTGAGGCTTAATGAGTATCAGTCAATTTTATTTTGGAACCGGGCGTTGCTGTCAAAGACCGAGGCAGGGCTGGGCATGACCCACTCGAAACCCGCGCAGGCCTCCGCACCCGCGGACTGCGCCACTTCGCTCCCGTAACTTTTTCTTAAATCTTTGGCTGAAAACTCATGGGGGCGGGGGAGGGAGGGGCAAGGGGGCGGGGCTGGGCCGGCCTTGCCCGCAGCAGCGCGGGCTGCCGGCAGCGTGGGCCGGGGTCCGCGGGACCCGCGCGCCTTCCCGCGCTCTGCCCCCGCCGCCCGCCCCGCCTCCCGAGGCATGACACGCCGAGCCGCCGGCGAAGCCCCGCTTTAATTGAGGCCGCCGGGATGGGGCGCACCGCGTAGGGCAGAGCGGGGGCCGCCGCGCTCCGGCCGCAGGCAGCGGGCACCCACAGCCGTGCGGAGCGGCGCCGCGTCCGGCAGAGCGGCGAGCCCAACCCGGGCCCGGGGGGAGCAGCAGCGGAGCGGGGCCGCGTCCGGCCGCCGCGTGGGTGGCCGGTGGGCCGGGCGCTGGCGGCCGCCGCTGCCGAGCCCCATGAAAACGCAGGTCTGGGGGAGCTCCCCGCGGGCGCCCATGGCTGCGGCGATGCCGTGCAAGAGCGCGGAGTGGCTGCAGGAGGAGCTGGAGTCGGGCGGCGGCCGCTCGCTGCTGCTGCTCGACTGCCGCCCCCACGAGCTCTTCGAGAGCTCGCACATCGAGACGGCCATCAACCTGGCCATCCCCGGGCTCATGCTCCGCCGCCTCAAGAAGGGCAACCTGCCCATCCGCTCCATCATCCCCAACCACGAGGACAAGGAGCGCTTCGTCAAGCGCTGCAAGGCCGACACCGTGCTGCTCTACGACGAGGCCACCGCCGACTGGCAGGACGGCGGGGCCGCCACCTCCGTCCTGGGGCTCCTGCTCCAGAAGCTGCGCGATGACGGCTGCAAAGCCTATTACCTGAAAGGTGAGGTGCCCCCGGCCTTTCCCCAGCCCCGTCCGGCTCCCGCTGCCCGTGTCCGTCGTGCCCCCCCACCCCTCCAGCAGCCCCCGGCCAGCCCCTGCACCGCCGGGCGCCCACCCCCTGGCCGGCCGGAGGTGGCTGGTTGTTTTGCTTCCTCCCCCCACCTCCCTCTGCCTGGTTTCTTTTATGGTTTTATATAGATATCCCCCCGCATCCCGCTTTAATCCCCCGCACAAAATGGTCGCAGGCTGGAAGCGGCCGGGAGCGCCCTGCTTCTTCCTGCGTCGCCTCCCCGGCCGCGGCGGGAGGAGCCCCGCGGCCCCGCCAGTGCTGCCCCGACCCAGGCCGGCCCCGGCCGGGCACTGCTGCCGCCCCTGGGCGTCCCTTGGCTCTGCTCCCTTTCGGGGGCTTCCAGCCCCTTCGGAAGGGGTGGCCAGATTTGATGGGGGGGGAGCAGGAGAGACACCCCCCCTTTTTTTTTTTCCTTCTGTCCTCCATCTCCGAAAAGCGAGCGCTTGGATTTCTCTCCCCCTTTCCCTGGAAATGCCGGCGGGGCTGGGGGGGGGGGCCGCCTGGCTGCTCCCCCGGGGCAGGGCGAGGGGGGGAGCCGAGCCCCACACCCCCCTACCTGCCCTTCTGTGAGGGCTGCTGGGGTATTTTGGGGTTTGGGTTTGGGTTCTTTTGGGGGGGGTGGGGTGAGTGTTGTTTTTTGGCTATTTTGAAAGATCCCAGGAGGCCTCTGCAGCGTGCTGGGCTGCTGGGACCCTTCCCATCCTTCCAGTCCGGTCGCTGGGTGGCGGGTTTGAGGCAGGAATAACAGGAGAGTGGAGGAGTGTGGGGGGAGAGTGGTGAAGAAAGTTGTCACTCGCAGCCCTTTAAAAAACACTGCTGCTTCTGGATAGACCCCTTTTTGGGGAGCCGAGGGAGCCCCCGGTACGGGGCTGGGGTGGCAGGGGGACAGGCAGGTATTTGGGGACCAGCCTCGAGGGCTGTGCTGCCCGCACAAGCCTCCTCTGAAGGTGAGGTGGCAGGGGGCAGCCAGGCCCCAAGCACAGGGGTTGATCCCGCTTTTCCCTCCCGTCCATCCACTCCCCGCCTGTGCTGGTGGGTGAAGCTCCCATCCCATCCATATTTGGGGTTTCCCGATGGGCTCTCTTGCTCCTTCACTTTGTTTTCCCGTTTCTCTCCCTGTTGTCCTCATCCCTAGCGGGAAGGAGCAGCTTTGAAGTTACTCCTAAGCTCTCCCCCATGGGCAGGGGAGGAGCTGAGCCCCTTTCTCTGCCTTTTTCCGGGAGCCTCGGTGGGAAATGTTTCCAATTAAAATTCCAAAATGGCTCCTCGGCGCTGTCTGGCCGCGCGGGGGGGAGGAGGAGGATGAGGACGAGCCTTTTTCATGAATGGATGTGGCAGGAGCTGTCTGTCCTGCTCAGTGACCCTGCCACAACCGCCGAACCCACTAACAAAGTTTTCAGGAGGGCTTTCTAATTAAACCATTTGTCAGTGTCAGATACCGGCGGCTGAGCTCCGGTCTAATATTTTCTGGGAAGGAGGTAGATCAGTGGGGGTTTTGCTTCCCTGCCTCTGTCTTCCTTCCCAAGCTGTTGAGCCAAGGAGCAGGAGCTGGGCTGAAGGGTCCCATCCTTCCTCAAGCCTGCTGCGGCTTGGGTGAAGAGCAAACCTGTGACACTGCTCAGTCACAAAACAGATTTGTAGTGAGAAATTAGGCGTGAGGATCACTCTTTGGCAAAAGTTAGGGCCTTTTTTTCCTGCTTGAAGGTGAATTATTTTATTGGGGTTTAGTGCCTGGGCTAGGTATGCGGTGGTTTTTCTCCCTTCATCTTTTCAGAGACTGCAACTTTTGTGTTTTTCTGTCTAGGTGGCATGATGGCTCTTGCCTCAGACCCATATTTCTGAGAAGCTAAATGAGGCGAGATTGTTTCTTGCCATTGGTTTTATTTTTGGATGTTTGTTTCTTTTGTGATTGAGATTTGGCCCTTACTTATTGCAAGCAATACTGAACTTCGTAAGAAACACTCTTTGGTTTTCTGGGACCTGTCTGCTCAGTAATGCTCTGCCCAGGGCCTTTCTTGGGGTGAAGTTGAAGGAATACCAACTTTTTCCTGGCAAAGACTTGCTAAGTAACATGCACATGTGCTCAGGTAGAAGGATTTCCTACTCTGAAGAATAAAACATCTTTTTCTGTGCCTCTCCCCTTCCTTCTCTCCTTTCCCCCGTCCCAGGCGGCTTTAACAAATTTCAGACTGAATATTCGGAGCACTGCGAGACGAACCTTGACAGCTCCTCACCCAGCAACTCTCCTCCAGCATCAGTCCTTGGCCTGGGAGGGTTGCGGATAAGCTCTGACTGCTCGGATGGCGAATCTGACAGGGAACCCAGCAGTGCCACGGAGTCAGATGGGAGCCCCATCCCTAACAATCAGCCTGCCTTTCCAGTCCAGATCCTACCTTACCTGTACCTGGGCTGTGCCAAAGATTCGACCAACTTGGACGTCCTGGGAAAATACGGCATTAAATACATCCTGAATGTGACTCCCAACCTGCCAAACATGTTTGAGCACGACGGAGAGTTCAAGTACAAGCAGATCCCCATCTCAGATCACTGGAGCCAGAACCTCTCGCAGTTCTTTCCCGAGGCCATTGCTTTCATTGGTAGGTAGTTGGCAGAACATCTCTTCTCACACTCACCGCTTGGGAATGTGGCAAGTTGCTTCCCAGGGCTGTCGCTCGTCTCTGGCCTCCCCTCTCCGGGGCACAGCATCGGCGCTAGCTTAGCAGCTGAGCGTCACGCTGCTGAGGTGACGCTTCTGGCACGTGTCATGCTGCCTGGGTTCAGGGAGGCCTTCCCTTCCAAAATTCAGCCCTCTTGCAGCACCTCAGCTGGGTTACCTGCAAACGGTAGGACTGGCCGCGCCATCTCTTGCCCTTGTACGGTGATTTGTGCTTGTGTGAAATGGCTGAACCAAGGCGGTGGGGAGCTCCTTTGCCTGCTTTGCTTGGAGGGAATGAGTGTTGGTGGGACTTGCATTAACATGACTGGTGCCAGCAATTCCTTAGCCCCAAGTGCGGTTAAAATCTCAGTGGGGAGGATGTTTTGTTTTCCTGAGGGGATTTGCTAGTCCAGTTGTGATCCTGCTGTAAGTCGCTGTAGCATAACTAACTCCTTGTATGGATACTTCTCCGAAGGTAAGTATCAACACAATGAGTTGGTGATTATAATGGCACTGCAGAACTCAGCTGGAAAAACTGCTGTGCAGACAGCCCCCGAGACAGCTTCGGCTGGTCGTGGGGAAGGGTGCAGCGGGGCAGATCTCTCCTCCCAGGATAGTGTTGACTTGGAAAATTGCTGCTTATTCTGAGAAGCATCTGTCGGACTGAATAGGGATGTACACTTCCAGCATGACCTGTGCTGTCTGCTGGTGATGGTTGTTAGCCTGGTGATGGTTGTTAGCCTAATAAGTTCTGATTTATGGGGGGTGAATGGGACAGGTGGTCATTGCCACCAGTAACTATTGAAAGCCTTAGGCTTTGTATCTGGTTAAAAACATTGGTGAAGGTGAGGGGGACCTTTACCTTGAGCCTGAAATCTCTGCAGCCTGTTTCAGTGCTGCTTTGTTACCTGCCCCGTTTTGGACCCAGCTGCATGCACTCCCTTGCTGTGCTGCCAGGCCTGAAACAGGTCAGGGAGGTGACGGGTCCTCGGCAGCTTTTCCACCATGGGGAAACCCTGGTTGCCTTCAGCTTCTGTCCTCTAGTAATGTGAGTGTGGTCAGAAGCGGCTGCTTCAGCGTGGCAGCAGGGACCTGTCTGATGTTCCACTTGCACTTTCTACATGGAGTGTGGTATTAAATGTCAGGCGTGGGGTATGGGGTGCCTGCTGGCTCGTGGCATTTGGGATCTGTCAGTGCCTCTGTGAACACCGCACTTGTGCTTTCCAGTTAATGACAGGAAATGGAGGATTACCTCGCTCTAAAACCAAACATCAAGAAATGTGGCGCAGGTCAGCTGAAAGGCAAAAATGTCTCAGAAAAATGTTGACTGGGGGGAGAGCTGAATATGCTGGGGGGGTGATTGCCCACTGTACTGGAAATTCTTGCCTGCTGTTGGAAGCTGGGGCAGGAAACCTGTTGTGGCTTGGGTCTGGATTTTGTTTTGCCTGCATGTTCTTTGCCCTTCTCTGTGCTCATGGTGCCAGAGCATCTCTTACCTCCGGCTTTGCCTGAGAATCCTTTCTCCTGCCACCTTCTCCCTCCCCACCAAGTGCTCGGTCAAATGACTGACTTCAAATAGGGCTGCCCAGAAGTAAGCAGCGCTGGGTACTTGTGTGCATTCAGCGCTCTCAGTGGCGTGTCCCTCTTTCAGCACTAAGATGTCAATTCATAAAGGGACCACACTGTTCCGGCTGTGCGAGAGACAATGAGTGTGTGTGTGCTTTTCAATCGGTGGCAAGGGAGGGGAAATTTTGTCGCTGTTCTCTCGCCATTTTTTGATCCAGCCTGCATTCCTGCTCCCTGCTACCATTCATCCTGAGTCTCCTCCAACACAAGCGTGTGTTTGTAGTGAAGTGTGTTTCTGTTGATCCTAAAGAACAATTTTGCAATAAGGGAAGTTCCTGCACTTCAGACTCTGCTTAAATTGGCTTTGTCTACGTTCAGATAACTTTCTAGTGGAAGAGAATAGCTCGCGTGGTGCTGGGCTGTAGCCTCTCATCGCCTGTGCAGCCTTCCCCAGTTGGTGTTGAGGCGGGTGTGCTATGCCTGACGACCAGCGTCTCCCTGGAGCTGTTGTCACCAGCTCCACCTGCCTTTTGTGGGTTACTCCATTTCCCTGTTTGAATGGAGGGTACCAATGCTCCCTAGGCAAGGGATGCGTTACCAGGCTTGATTAACACTTCTCAAACATGTGAGATGCTTAGCATTGCTGTGTGGAATGGGGATGTGCAGCTTCGCCTTGCGGTGGGACTGTCTCAGGAGCTCTTTGGGGAGAGATGCGGGTGCCCAAGGGACATGAGATGGTGTCAGTAGGAGCAGGGCATCCGGTTCTGGCAGTCATCCTGGTCCCGGGAGGTTGCAGCTGCCACCTGGCCCTGCTCCAAAGCCTTGCGTTTTTGGTGCAGAATAATAGACTCCCCCTTCCCCTTGTCTTGTTTCAGATGAGGCCCGTTCCAAGAAGTGTGGGATCCTTGTTCACTGCCTCGCTGGCATCAGCCGGTCTGTAACAGTCACTGTTGCCTACTTGATGCAAAAACTCAACTTGTCCCTGAATGATGCCTATGACTTTGTGAAAAGGAAAAAATCCAACATTTCCCCAAACTTTAACTTCATGGGCCAGCTCCTGGACTTTGAGAGGACTCTGGGACTCAACAGCCCTTGTGATAACCGCTCACCCAGCGAACAGCTCTACTTCACCACCCCCACCAACCACAACCTGTTTCAGCTGAATACTCTGGAGTCCACATGAAGGTGATGCCGCCTGGTCGGGAACTCGAGCATCGAATCGCTTCTCTTGAGCATTTCAACTCTCACAAAAGTATCCGTCTTGCCAGGCAGCTCTGAAACGACTTCTTCTCTGGGCAGAGGTGCCTGATGGCTGCTTTAAGAAGGCTACTGCCGCTCATTAGTGTCCTGAGCAAAGTGGTTGGAAGAGGTAGTCTTTTTACAGGGGGTTATTTAATATGGACGATGTTACAGCGTTTTGAATGCAGCTGTTACCGGCAATAACCGCTTTCCTGGGTGCATTGGGACTGTCAGAACACGCACACGTGTGAAGAGCTACCGGGGGTTAGCTTGCTGTGGAAAGTGAGGAGATTTATGCACTTGGAAACCTTGAACAAAAGGTGTTGGGCCAAGACTGTTTTAAAACCCAAGTTTACTTTTTTTTTTGATTTTAAAAAAAGAAAAGGTAGATCTTACTCAAGCTTTGGGTTCAAACTCTTTTTAAATATGTAAGTTCCTGACTGTTTGTACAGACAAGGTTGCAAAACCAGTATTTTATTCTGTTTCTTGTTTGATCATTTATTATTTTTTTTAATCAAATGTTTATATTGACCAAATGCATTTTGCACACTTTGTGAAGCCTTGGTATGTCCTGGCATATTACTGGGTACTCCAGAGAGATACTTGCTGCTGCTGTTGTTGTTAGCATCTGGTAGGAAGCTTTGTTATGTGTGAAGGCCAGTTGGGCTTAAATGCAACCCCTTCACCACTCCTGCACTCACAATCACAAACTCTGCACTGATTCAGCCAAGGTGACTAAGCCGCAAGCTTTTTTTTTTAATGCCACCCCTGCCAAAAACATGTTTGCTATTGCCAGAGGTAAAACTCCTGTAGCCTCCAGAGCTGGTAGAAGCATGTCTGAGCCCAGCTTTGTTCTCTGCTGCCTGTTGACTGACTTAACGTCGTCCAGCTGGCCCAAAACCATTCCAGCTTCCCGAGTACAGAAGGTAGTGGTGATGTTGGCGTTTCTCGTGCACACTCGATTCTTTCCTATGTGTGTGGGGTGGAGGGAGGGGGAAGACGGCGAGCGCCTGGAGCAGAGCGAGGATTGCGTAGCAGGACGTGACTGAATCGTCACGCACAGTACGTGTGAGGGGAGTGAAGAGATGTGGAAATGACAAGAGCGTTGTAACAGATAATTTTTTTATATATGTATGAATATATATATTAACTGGCAAGTTCTGAGATGATTGGAGCTTTCAACAGAGGTTCTGATTTTTTTTTTTCTTCCTCTTTCGAATAACTTTATGCCGTGCCTTCTATTCTGAGAAGACTTGTTTATATTTCTGGCTAGTGTTTGGCAAAAACCTTATACCAAGCCGGGAGGGGGAGGAAGTGGTAATAATTTCTGGGAGGAGGGCAGAACGGATTCAGAGATTTCTTTACTGGCTGCAATGTAGTCCCTCCTTTCTCCCCCCTCCCTGTCCACTTTAACTCTCATGTAACTAAAAAAAAAAAAGCCACGGATTTTTTCTAAATATCAGTTTTTTGTACTTTTTTCAAGAAAAAGAAAAAAATAAAAAAAAATCTCCGTCTGGAGGAATGATTGCTGTTTGATGCTGTCACATCCTGAAACCGTTCTTTTTGTTGAAGATGTTACCAGAATGTTGGAATGAGCTTCTCTTTCTTGTTTCTGGTTGTTTTTTGTTTGTTTGTTCGTTGGGTTTTGTTTGCAACAATGTTGGGATCGTGGGTCATTGGAAGGGAGAATGGGCGTAAGTACAGTTGTGAGTGAGAAAATTGAGAATATCCTAATTGCATCTTACCTCATGGAGGAATTTATTTTTTCAGGGATTTTTTGACAGTGCATCTGTATTGCATTACAGCTAAGCTGGTTTGTAAAGGCTTCCTGTGCTGTTAGTGGTCTTTATTCTTTAAAGGAAAAAAAAGATGCATCTTCTGATTAGTACAAATGAGAGCTTGCTAGTGAGAAATGGTTCTGCTTTCTGAGTTATGAAGGAAAATTAGTGACCCTATATATACTGATCCAATATTGGGACTTTGTTTATATTGCAAATAAATATTATTTTTTCTTTAAAAATGATGTTTGTGTCAGATGCTTGTCTAGCCTCTGCCCATATAAGGGCACACTGTTCTTATCCATTTTTTTATGGTCGATTAGGAGGCTTCTATGACCATGAAGAGCATTTGCTGGGCAGTGTTCAAGTGTGGTGTTTGGTTTCATGCACAGCTTAATTTTTAAGACCTCTGGTAAAATGGAGAGGGGGAGGTGGGAGGGCAGGGAGAGGGATATGGGGTATTGGATAAACTGGAGAACAAAGAACAGCTTGAGAATTAGACTGGCTTTGACCCCAGCCATTCCTCAGCCAAAAATAAATAGATAAGCTAAAGACGCTTTTTGTTCGCTGTTTAAGCCTGGCCTACAAAGGCATGACAAGGCCTTGCCCACAACTGTTGTGTAGCAGACTTTATTTCAGTAGGAAATCAAGAAATGGCCTTGTGGGCAGCTACCTGATGACTTCTGGGTCCTGTGGAGAGTGGGAGCCCCTTCCTGAGGGGGGGCTTAGCCCCCAGCTGCAGAGCAGCACCAGGGCTGTGCTGCCCTGTGTGCCCCAGCTGCGGGTGCGAGTGGTTTGTGGGAAACCTAGAGGGGCTGATGAGGATGCTTTAGGGTGAAATGGGGCTCTAAGCATCTGAGTGCAGCCCAGCTAAGGGAGCTGTGGCTGCCCACATATCTGCTTGTAGCTGGGCAGGACTGAGCAGGAGTGGGTTTATCTCTGAGCCCCAGTATTCTTTGTTTTAACCTAAGTGGCCAGAAATTAAATGTCTACCTATTCAATTGTTCAGTTCCTCAGAGTGTGCATATTGTATTGTTCTTCTAATCCTAGGGCCCAAGCACCAAAGATAGCTAATTTTATTCCAGAAGGAGCTCAGGCTGATGAGTGCAGAGTCCGTCGCAGAGCAGGAGAGGCAGGCAGAGACTGAAGCAGGAGCCAGGGGAGCATCTCTGTGTGTGAGAACTTGTTTTTTTACTCCTTGACTAAATGATGGGAATCTATGTATTGATTTAGAGGCCTGTTTGTGGCTCAACAAATGAAAATCTACCTGGTATGCAGGGAAAAGAAGACCTTTAGGTTTTCCCCTGTAATTACATGGTAGAGTAGCTCTTGAGGAAGATATGAAACCATGCTGGAGGCTGGCTGTGCACTGAAGGAGTGCAGAACAGCTTGTCAGGTGTATGGCTACATTTGCTTCCATCTAATTTCCTCTTATGATTTTCTGCTAAGGTGTGGAATAGGATATTAGCAGTTAGTGTTAGCTCTGGAAGCACGTTTGCATGGTAGCTGAGTTGTGGCTGGCTGGAGCAGCACAGCTGCTATTTGCGATGGTGTCGGTGGAAGAGCTGGTGTGCAGGCAGCTGCCGGGCTGCTCCTCAGCAGGCAGCTCCCTTGGGGTACCTGATGCTGGGAGACGCAAGCCTGTTGTGAGTGACTGGCCACTGCTGCACTCAAAAGCCCCGTTGCCAAAGGAAGGAGGTGGTTTGTCTGAAAACCATCCTGCCACCTGCAAGTGTTCTTTACCCCAGGACCCAAAGGAGCCTTTTCCAAGCTTCCTGGTCTGGACAGCAGGGAGCAGCCAGCCTGGCTGGTCCTCAGACATCAGTGTTTTACAAATGTCTTGCACCATGCTTCTTGGCTCCGAGGGGTTTCCTTGGAGACCTGATGTCCTGTAATTTAGTGAGGAGACAAGAACTGATATCAGGGAAGGGGCAATGCTGGAGAAATAGTTACAGAGAGAAAAGAGAGCGTGGGGTCTGTCTACACTCCCTTGCAGAGGCGAGCACGAGCACTAGCTTGAGCGTAGGAGCACGGGCTGAGTGAGAAAGCTGGTTATGTTCAGATCAGTGGAATTTGGCAAGGAGATACCGCTTCCCACACGCAGCAGGGAGAAGCTCCTCGGTTAACCCATTGATTCCAGGCAAGCCACTTGCATGATGCTCTGTGGCGTGCTGTGCTCTACAAAACCAGGTAATCTCCTGCACAGGCAGAGAGATCTGCTGTCCTTGGATTTTCACTTGTGATGCCACAAGCCCTCAGGCAATATGAGTGGGGATTTTTTTTTTTCTTCTCATGGATAATTTTGTCTTACCTCTCTGATTTGAACAGTTCGAGGGACCACAGGTCCCAGGTGCTTTCAAAAAGTTTTTCCCTCTGTTTCAAGTCATGGCAAAAGCACAAAGCTCTGAACACTGGTAGAACTAAACTTCTGCAGTTAAACTTCTGCAGTTCCCCACCAGGAAGCCCAGGTAGCTGTTTTTGAACGCTTCCAGCAGCCCTCTGCACAGCACATCCCATGCTGCCTCCTTCCGTGCTGCCTGGCAGAGCCTGGTGGCTCACCCCAGCTGGAGAGGGAAGGCCAAGGAGAGCAGGTACGTCTGGAGCACAAGGGTCACTGTTTGGCATCTTGTGAAACAGGAGCGCAAAGAGTAGGTTCCCAGGGCTGTGCTTTGAGGATTACTTGTGGTCATAGACAACGATAGAGAAGAACGCAAAGGCAGGGGAGATGCGCCCCAAATGGCAGCAGGAGGGAGGTGTGAAGGGGTGGTGGAGGCAGCATCAGGAGCCCAACAAGCAGGACCTGAGCTCAGGGAAGGAACTTTGGAGTTATTTGTAGCTTTCTTTCCCTTGCTTGTGTCTACCCTTAGCCCTCTCCTAGGCCCTTACTTCTTGGTATGGTATCAAACATGCTCTGAGCGTGGTGCAAGTCAACCCCTGCAGCTCTGAACTTGCCTGCTGTTGCGTCACCCACAGATGCATGTGGGAAAGCAGACTCTTCCTGCTGCCATCTGAATTTGGGTGCTCACATTTCCAAGGTAACCAGGTTATTTGTGGGCTGTTATTTTCTTTTTTTATCCTTTATGTGAGCAAATCAGGCTATTTGCAGTGTTGCAAAGGCATGTAAATAGTTTAGCTAATCAACACATCCCTGTATGTACAGCTGACTGGCACAGGCTGTGATAGTCATGCTCTGGGCTGTTTGGAAAGTGCATGAAAGCAGGCTTTCTTCTGGATTTTGTGTGATTTGCTCCTGTGCTTCCTCAAATCCTCCTCTTAATCATGCTTAAGGTCAGAATACTGGGCTGGCTAAATGTAATTTGGCATGAGAAGGCGGGTGAGGAAACTTACAGCATGTGGGGAGAGCAGCTCATGGGAATCCCATCCAACCTCCACATCTTGTTCCTGCGAGTTCCTGTACTCAAGCTGCAAAGTTCCCCTTTTGCTGGCTTTGTCTTTTGACCTTCTTGCTGTATCGCCCAGCAGCACTGGCCCAAAGGACAGACTGCAAGCAAGGCCACCCAGAGCTGCCACAAGGCCACTGCTGCATCCCTGGCCTAGGTGTGAGATTTGGGTGGGAGACACCACCAGAGGAGTGTGGTGTGAGGGAAATGGCTGTGCTGTGTGCTGGCGGTTGTATTGTGCTGAGGAGGCTCGCCATGCTGGGACGGGGGCAAGCGGGTGCTGAGGGCTGCCACGGCCAGCTGGGCAGTGTGGGGTCTGGGCTGCCACACGTGGTTCAGCTAGTGACATGATGATGAAGCTACAAATGTGCCTGTTCTCTGGGGGCTGTGCTCAAGTTTAAATGGCTGTTTGTGTGGCATCTGTGTAGTATCTGTCTTAAATTGGTGGGAAACTGAGGTGGGGAGCAATAAGGCATTGGACCTCAGGGCAGTGCTCCCCCCAGGGTGGGCAGTGGCAGCCATTTTGTGTCCCTCCTCCCCGCAGCACACCCCTTCCTGTCATGGCCACCACCCCCCTGAGGGGGACGAAGACACCAGCTCCCCTTCCTGGGCCAGTAGGGCTTGTGTGTGTGTATGTGTGTGTGAAAAAGTACATCTGTGAGCACTGTCTCCTTTTCCTAGCCTGGCTATGGCTCTGCTCTCACCTTTTTCCTCTCCAAAACATGTGAGGAGCTGCTGTGACACCTCAGGTGGCACCTGAGGGGACCCTGACTGGTGGCCTGGGAAGACTTGAAAGACTCATGGCCATCATGGTGATACAGAAACATTGCTGGGTCCTGTGAAGGAGGCATGGGAAGATGAAGAGCTGGGGGAAGAAGGTTCTGTGCAGCTGGAGGCAGCTGAACCCTTCAGTCTGTGATGGTGGCGGTGGTCCTCGGCAGCCATGGTGGCGCTGGCACCAGCAGTCAGAGACTATGAGCTGCTTGCAACGTAATTGTAAGTTTCTGGTGCCTCTGGGCTCCTCCCTGACACCTCCATGGTGCCCTGTTCAGCCGTGTCACGATCATGTTTTTGGATTGGGAGCTGGGTCAGGGTGGAAACTGGTTTGGCTTTGATGGCTCAGTCAAGGGTCAGGGGTTAATTATGGATTGGGAATTAATCATGCAGTAGGTGCAGACACCCAGGCTGGCTGGACAGCTCCAGGCTGTGTGGGCCATCTGGACCCCTTAGTGCTGGGACGGTATGGACCACTCTCTTCTGCCTGGTGCAAGGCAAGACCACCAGTGCTCTCTGGCCTGCCTTTCTTCTTCTGGTGGTTTGTGCTTATAGCTGAACTTGCACTTGTTCTGCATTATCCTTATTTGCTTTCCCTGGTTTCTCCGCTGCTTTCTTCAGATAGTTGGGATTTGAGGTACTCTCAACCTGACAGCTGCTCCTGCGAAACTGTGGTCCTTCTGCAGGAGACTGGAGCCCTGGCTTTCTCTGAGACGTTGGGCCATGTTGGAAATGGAGACCAGCTGTACTACATGGAGATTTGGGGGGGATGTGTGTTACTTCTGTGCTGTTCGGTGGTGCAAGCAATCCAAGAACATGTAGGGCCTTAAGAAGTATCTGGTGAGGGAAGCAAGTATGAATGGAGGAAGGGGAATCCAGATGGATTTATTTTCCTACTTTCTTTCCCTGGAGAAACATCTGGCTTATGTAAAGCCATTTGCTGGGTTTCTCACTGCTTTATTTTGAAATTCTCTGCATTCAGGCATTCTGTTCTTCTCATCAACCTGCTCTTCTCATCTCCCATCACTGCCTCAAGGGCAGATTCTTCATGATTTGGGGTTTTGCTTTTATGAAATTTACTCGTTGTTTGTGGTCTGTGTTGTCCCTTTCCCCTGACTGCTCTAGTTTGGCTTGTGGTTTTGCCTTGTTTTCTTCTGAGAGGTGAATTGTTGTGATAAACCCTGCACAAAGTGGGAGGGAGCAGGCTGGTGCATTGGTGAGACTCTGGTTACTTTTCCATTAGGGAAAGTCCTATGCCAGCGAGAAGCTGAGGTTTGATTGAGGATGCAACACTCTAGAACCACAACATTTTTCAGTATGGGAGATTTTGAATGGAAATGTGTATGAGGGGGTGCAGTTAGAGGCGTTGTGACTTTGAGTTTGGGGTGAGCACTCTCCTTCCTTTCACCAGTGTGGCTCTGAATTGGCCCCATCATTTTACCGTGCAATCCTGGCAGTGAAGTGCTCAGTACTTGTTTGAAGATTTACAGTTCTGCTTCAGCGATGCAGTTTGTTTAGTTCTTACTCTAAATTTGCCACTTCCTCTCCCTGGATGGCTGATTCCCTGCTGCTTGGAGCAGGCAGCGGTCTAGGCAGGATTGCACCCCCGAGAGCCAAGCAGGAGCTACGTGAAGCGGGATGCTGGATGTGAGTCTGAGGGGATGAGGTGCTGAGCCCACAGAAAGCTTCCCCCTCTTCCAACAGAGCAAGGATCAGCTCTGCGGTGAGCTCTGTCTCTGTGTCCTCTCTGCCATTCATCACCTTCCCTCTGCCCCCATTCAGGCTGTCGCCGTCGAATGATCCTGCGCTAGAGGTTCAAGCAGGCTCCTGCATGTCTTGGTCTTGCCTTCAGTGGGCAGAAAGCTGAGAGAGATGTTTGGGAAGGTGTTGTGGTTGGTTTTTTTTTGGTTTGTTTTTTTTTTTTTAAATTTTTCTTTTTTTTTTTTTTTAACAAGAAGCTTCACTATTCATTCATTCCCCAAATAGCTTTCCCTCTCATTGCACAACATCTTCCTGCTAGGACAGTCCAAGCCTGTTCTGACAGGCAGCTTATCTGCCTTGCAGCTCTGACTGCTTCCTCTGTCTCTCCTTTGTGTGGGAGGTGTTTTGTCTTTCCAAACTTCTGCTGACTTCAGTGGGCACTAACTTGTGCCCAAACATGCACCGATAGTGCAGTTCAGTGCCGAAATCCACTGCTGATTTTTATTTACGTCCCTGCAGCATGTTTTTCTTTGCAGGGGGAAGGACTTAAGTGGATTGGGGAAGGACAGGAGGGTTGTTATTGAAACTTAGTGAAGCAGAGGTTATCCTCTGACCCTGTCTACCTCCCTCCAGTGAGTCCTGCAGCAGAACATGGTGAAGGCACTGGTGTTGAGAGGTGCTACACCAAAGGGGGTCCAAATAAGGGGCTGAACTGCATAAAAACCATGTCTGAAAAAGCCCAGAGCAGCCAGCTTGTTGCTTTCCTGTGTTGCCAGCCACTCAGGCAGTTTTAGAGAAATGCCCGGTCTAGTTTTAAATCTGGTAAAAGTAGAGAGAAGTGTGTGTGTGTGCATGAAGCAAGATTTACAAATGTTGGTATTTTTAATAATCCAGTCATGTTTGAAGCTGCCGTCTGCCAGGGTGCATTCCTGATACAGAATCAGTGCTTCCACTGAGGTACAGTTTCCAGTCAATATGATGGGACCGACATTTCCTATCTGTGGCTCGAGCCAGCAGTAGCCAAGAAAGCCCCATCTTGTCCCCTGTCCATGCTCCTCTGAGAGTGTCTGTATCAGTCTGGTGCCTGCAGCCTCATCCCCAGACTGGGCTAGCTGAGCCCTTCACAGATGGGAAGGGAGAGGACAGATCCTCTTAGGAGAGGGACAACTGTCTTGTGAAGAGCATTTCTGGATCGTATGTGTTGGTTCCCCTGGAAAATGGGGGCTCCTTGCAGCTTGTGTTGATTTGCCACCAAGAGAGGAAGCACTTGACCTTGGAGATGGGACTAGTTGGCGAGTTACACACAAGAACACTTTCCCTGCTTCAGTGTTAAAAATCAAGCTCTGATCTCTGGCAGTCCAGAATAACTCCCAGATGTCACTGTCCTGAAATAACTGTGAAAGAAACTCTGGATGATGGTTTGTTTTCATGACTCTCCAAAACTTCTGTGAGCCTGTTCCTTGTGGAGATACATTTGGTTTTGTCTATGGAGTTCTTCACTTTTCTTTCTGAGCCATGGGATACTTCCCACCGGCTGTGCGATGCCACCACGTGTCCAGTGCTACCGCATGTGCAGTGGAGGCTCGGGGATGTTTGTAGGTCAGGGATGACAGATACTCGGCAGGACTCATAGGTGCTATTATTTAATTGCATTCCAACAGCAGCGAAAGCAGTAGCAAGAGTAATAAACAAATTATAATCTACATTATGAAGCTGACAAATGCCACCCACTCATTACCTGTCTTTAACCACTCTCATTACTACCCAGTCTTTGTGGGAACTAATCTTGCTGCTCAGTGTTTGACTTGTTCACTTAGTACCATTATCTGAAGCAATCGGCCGCTCCTTGTGAAAGAAGAGGAAGGTGCTTTTCCTGCAGCTTGTTCTCTGGGTGCTGACATGCGGGCAGCTCTGGGGTGGAGGAGGCTGAAGAGAGCATTTTGCAAAAGCATGGTGTGGCAGGGAGGTGAAGACTGAAGTCCAAATGGACAATCGAGGTGGGGGGGCAGGCTGGGGGTGGGTGGCAGGATGGAAGATTGTCACTAGGAGGAAAAAGCTGTGCTCTGTTTGTCTCCCTAGGATTGAGGAATAGCATCCAGCAAAGGGATGTTAGGGAGAGATGTGGGTTTTTTTCTCTCCGGATGTTTTCCAGAGCTTGGGAGCAAGCTGGGTTGCTGAGTAATGACAGTTCTCTTTGTGGCTGCTCCAAGCTCAGGGCGTTGCAGGAGGAAGTCCTGGTAGTGTTTCTGTGGGGATCTGTTCAGGCTCCCCCCAGGAAAAAAAAAATTGATCTCCAGGAATTTTTTGCAGTGATCTGGCATAGCTTGAGTTCAGCAGAGTCAAGGGTGCTCAGCCTCCTTTGGCGCCTGGCTGCTGCCATGATGTTGTGTCAGTCCATACTAAATGTTAATGACTGCGCTGTGCCTGGGGTGCTGCTATTCTCTGTTCCTCGCTGATGCAGCTGGGAGCCTTCCTGGGGGAGGTTATTGAGGCCTGCAAGCTGAGGAGTTGGGCTGAGAGAGCAGATGGGAAAATAGGTCTTTTTCAAGATACTCCATGGGTGGCTGGACCCTGGCCAGCCAGAAGTCCTATTGTGCTCTCAGGGTTTTGAGATATCTCATGGAAGTCTCTAGTGGGTAAATAATAAGCTGAAAGATGGGAAGCAAAGACTGAGAGGTGAAGGGCCATATTTCCCAGTGAATAATTGGCATCAGTCAAATGTGACAAGGGCCTGTCGAAGGCCAGAGCTTTTGAATGTGTCTGTTAATGATAAAGAGGAGTAAGCGGCAGATGCTGAAGTTTGCTGCTGACTATTCAGAGTAGCAAAAACCAAAAGCTGCACTGAGTAACTGTAGGAAGTCCTTGCAACATGGATTGGTGGGGTTGCAGCGTATGATGCTGAGAAAAGCAAAGCAATCCAGGGGAAAGAGGGAGCCATCTTAATCTAAAATGCTGTACAATTGGCTCAAAACAGGATAATGTCACTTGGGAGAGAGGTCTCAGAAGTGCAATGAACTGGGCTGTTAAGAGCAAGGCTTGATTCTGAGTATGGTCAAAAAACCTGAAACCAAACAACTTCTAGAAAAAGAGCTGAGAACAAGCTGTGTAAATGCACTGTATAAATCAGTGGTGAGCAAAAGTGTTTATGTAGGTTTGGGGGAGACTGGAGTAACTAATGCAAGGAAGATCCATTGAGTGCTTTTAAATATCAATACATAAGTCTCTTGTTGAAAGTCCTGCAGCTGCAAATAGTTGGAGCCCAGGAAAGCGTTTGTAATGAAACGTAGCTACATGCTTGGCCTGTTTTTATACTCTTCCCTAGATGCTGTTATCAAGTACCACTGAAGGCAGGACACAGGGCAGGATGAAGCTTGATCCAACCACAATTAGTGGCTCTGATTCCTCTGCTTTTCCAAGAAGATGCTGTCCTGGAGTAGGCCATGTGTGGCACACTGTGATGGTGTACGTATGAGGAGCTTTTATGAAGGTTGGAGATACTGTGCACTCTTTCTCTCTGTTCAGTGGAGAGAGCTGCCGAAGTGCATGGCTGGAGGAGAAAACTCCTGAGGTTACTGTACATCTGTTATCCAAGGGACATTGCAATGTAGTATAGGGCAGCCGAAGTAGGAAAAGGGGCTTTTTACCAACAGAAGCATCTTGTTCTTCACCAGCACCAGTCACTCTGACATGAACAGTTTCCTTAGGTGATGGAAAGCCATTGCCCTGGTCAACAAAACTACCTTTGTCTCCTCTGAGGAATGTTTGGGCAAGAAACCACCTCCAAAAGGATTTTTGCTTTCTTCAATCTGTCCTCTCCTATCACTTCTTAAGTACTGTGCTTCTGGTTAGGAAGAATTGGATGACATGGAAGTAGCTGGATGGGCCAGGTTAACTCATCCTGCCCTCAAAGCCCCATGTACTGCTTTACCCCACACCACTGTGGGGCGAGACACTGTGTGGGAGTGTGAGACAAGTTCCTAATGTTCCTGTTGAGCAAATGGCCCACTGAGCCTCCTGATCTGCTGTGGTGATAAGTCATAACAAGGACTCTCTCTTAATCCTCATTATCCTCTGTTGGTGCTTCCTGCCCACATACACTAGATATTTCCTATCAACAGGGAGTAACCTCTGTGGAAGATAGGATCAGACTCCCAGGTACCAGGCTGTAGTAAGAGTGAAGAAAGAATGAGGAAACTGTCCTAATTTGAGGCTAATCTTATAAATACAGGGCTGGATACAGACAATAGGAAGAGAAATGCCAGGAAAGCTTTAGCATTTAGTTAGGGAAGAACCATCTTTTGCCGGGAGTAGCCTTAATTGTAACTTATGATGTGGTAAAGTTGCTGTTTGATCTCAGCTTCAGCAGAGGGGAAGAGGCAGATTCTGCTTTGTGTCACTAGAGGAGGACCTGAGAAAAAACAGGGAAAGGTGTTTTTAAAAGCAATTTTTTTGTCACTTGTATATTAATTCAAGCTGGAGTGTGTGTATGGAGTGCTTTATTCCTCAGGTTTGATCTGGACAAAGCACCAAATAAGGAGGGGAAAAGGGCTGTGTGATTTTTCCTGAAGCAAACATGCTAATATACCCATCAGGTATTTAATGTTGCACAGCATTGCTAAAAATGCAGAAAACCATGAATCTTTTCTTTTAGCATAAGTGGGTTGGTGGGGTGGGGTGTTTCTTTCCCTACCCAGACCCATAGCCGGAGACTGTACCAGTCAGAGACTTGGCCTGTCCTTCATGCTCACCTTTCATGTGGGCTGGGTGGAGGGTGCTGAAGCTGTTTATGGTGGGGAGTTCTCTACAGACAGTTTATTTTATGAACCTTTTTAGGTAATCTGTTAAAATGAAGAGTTGCCTACTACCTGTCCCTGTCCTATCCACATCACGGCACCATGCACAGAGCCTGTGATGCCTCTGTACATTTCATTTGAAAGCAGGGTGAGAGCATGTGCATGTGTGTGAGAAACAAATTGCTTTTCCAGGGGTGTGTGAGGGTCCTTAACCATGTATTCGTGTCCAGCTGGTATTCTAGCACGATCCCATAACCATACAAATGACTACAGTGCAACAAGGTGTGGACACTGGTTGCTCATCCCCACCCTGAAGGCAGTGTCGCAAGTTCCTGGAAAATGCCGTCATGTCTTGCGGGTTTGAACTTGTTTGGCTTTTACTATCCATACAGCTCACAGGTGCTTGTTGGTGTTGGTATTTTATTTATTGCCCAGCTCTGAACTGATCACCGCTTATTCCTTTGGAGACTTTACAGGCCTTGTCTTGGACCAAGTTTGTGAAGCTACTGTGATGTACAAACCCCCTGCTGCTTCCTAGAAACTTTCTGTCCCTTTTAGATAGTCCATCTTGGATGGGAGATCTTACCAGGCTTGGTCTAAGATGAGTGATACAGTAGTTCCCTGTCCCAGGCTTCCTGTATGACTTAGGACAAGGCTTTTCAGCCATCCGTATCTTAGTTTCCCACTTCCTATCACTTCTGGCCCTCCCAGGATAGTTGATTTTTGCCTGAAAGTCAGCAGAAGAGTCATGCCATGTGGACTTCCATTCCTTCCCCAGGTGATTTTCTTTGTTGGTTTCACCATAGCAGGTTATGTGATCTAAGGGTTCTACTTTATTATAAACAGTGCAGTTTGGCTCTGATGGCTGATTTGGGTTTTTTGTTTGTTTGGTGGTTTTTATTTGTTTTTGGTTTTTTTTAACTTTTAAAATGACTGATGCATTTGGGCTCTGTTTAAGATGAACTCTGTCAGGGAGCAGGGCTGGCTTAGAGGATGTACACAGTGGTGTCGGCACACCAGATTCTCTTTGTGCTAAGTTTACTTTGATAAAGGGTTGCTAAGTAGTGCCTACGGGTGGTTGATGCAGCTGGATAGTGAACAGAGTGCTTGTAATTGCTTCTGCTATCTTCAGGGATGTGCTTCCAGCAAGTCACGACACCTGGTAACGTGCTTGTAACATCTATTAACCTTGTAATTTTATAAGTGGAGCTTTAATCCTGTCTGGTTGCCAGTCAGGTCTGGAAACATCGACTATGGCACTTTATGGCCTCTGCTAAAATGCTGTGCCTGGTCGCTGAGCTCACTGGATTTTGCTGCCTTTACTGTCTTCTCCTCCTTGACAGATGCTCCACTCCTTTGCATAGGTTGAAGCCTGCCCTTGTCTATTAGTTTTCTCCCCAAGACCTTCTGTAGCATGGATGTTTGAATGTTGATCCTTTGCTAGCTGGGTGCTGCTGTGTGATATTTCCCCCTTTACACATGGCAGATAGATACCCTGCAGTGAAGGAGCTGTGAGACTGAAGGGGCCAGCACTCATGCAAAGCCCTGAGTAGCCTGGTGAGGCCCTGGAGTTTGGGAAGGTAGAAGGACTGGAGGGAGAGTTTAAGCTTGCCACAGAAAAAAGACAGATTCAAGAACTGTTGTTTTGTGTGCACTGTTGGGATCTGGTCTGCTGCAGGAAGGGGAGTCCCTGTGCTGCAGGCTGGCTGTGGAAGGCATGTGCCAGCCAAAGGGTGCTCAGCCAGGCAGGAGATGGAGGGAAAGGAATGTCCTATACAGGCTGTGAGCAGACCCTGGACTGAGCCACCAACAGAAAGTTGGTGGCAGAGCAGGGCTTGAGCCCTGAGCTTTTAACAAACCAGCTTTCACCAAAACCTCATGGCCCAGCCTTCTTCTCAAGGCCTGCTCTAAGCATAGGCGTAAGGTGTCATGCCAGAGTCCTCATCTGTAGCCATCCCCATCTGGGAAGGTGTCCCCTGGAGAAATGCAGGCAGCAGCATCCTGCCATGTGGGAAGCCCTGTAAAAGAGAAGGCTCAGCCAGGACGAGTTGCAGAGCGCACAGGAGGATCTTGGGGTGGGGTTTCAGGCTGACTTCCAGGTCCAGCTCTGGGGCAGCCCTGGTAAACTCTTTGCAGCACTGGGAGGGACTGGTGTTCAATGAGCAGGATGGGGTGGATGCTCCATGCCAAACTCTCACTTGTCTCCTTTCTCCTTAGGGCATTCTTCATTCATTAAACTTGCTACCAAGGCAGCTTTGGTGGAAGCAACCTGAAACTGGAGGCCTTTCCTGAGTGAGCACCCAGTCCTGGGGTTTGGATGAACTGCCATGTTTGGAAGAGCAGGGTGGGGAAAGCAGAGAGTTTCATTGTGTGCTCCATTACACACTGGACAAAAATACGAAGCAACAAACACCACCAAAGAGCAGAGAGACAGTTTTAATTGCCTGCAGTCAGATATTCCTGGTGAGCAGAGAGCAAAGCTTGAATGGAGAACACAGCCTACCTCTAGTCTATAAGTCTTCCTCCTTCCTGGCTCTAAACATGACTTCAGGTGTGTGGCTCCAAAATAAGCAGTGAGAGCCAGTTTAGGATGGGCACTGTCTTTTGCCTTCCACTTTCTTCAGTACCCCAGTCAGCAGGGACGTGATCCCAGGCAGCACTCCAGTGGCACGGCTGTTGTGCAAAATAACAAGCTGGCAAGTCCTGACTCCTTATTTATATTTTGGTGAAGGTTTTTATCATGTTTCCTGCAGACACAGACTGAGAGGAATGGGTGGTTCTGCTGTTGGCATGCCTTTCTGATAAACGCCAATGGTTTTTAGCAAGCCTCGTGGCTCTTCAGATGCTGTTGGGTCTCAGTATATCCCCTTTTGCTGCTTCATGTGACTGCTTCTGCTGCGCCTGCTGGAAGACAGGTGGCTTCTGTGCAAGGGATTTTAAGAAGTTGCTTAGCCTTTTTACTTTTCAGTTTTATAACCCTTATTCTGTTGGTTTTTGGGTTTTGGTGGTGGGTTTTGTTTTTTTTTTATTCTTCCTCTGCCCCGGAAATATCTCCTTTACCCTCCTCAAATAGAGACTATTTACAGGAATCTGTAATTTGTTAATTGAAACAGCTTTTTGCTTTGCATGACAAAAAAACCCGACAACAAACCATGACTGCAACACAATGGAAGTGTAAACAGGAAAACATACAAAAAGGCTTCATTTTGGAGGTATATTCCCTTAAGAATGCAAACCTTTTAGGCCTGGAAGGTCTGCGAGTCAAGTATCAATTGGTGTGATGTACCAGAAAAGGAAATGTTTTATTTTTTTATTTATGTCCAGTAGAGCTCAATGAAGCCTTCAGAGAAAAAAACAATCGAGAAGGATTCAAGGGGAAACAGAACACAGGGCTTCCGGCTGCGTGTGCAGCACTTTTTAAGTGTTTTATGCAAACGTTAATAGTTTATTCTCAGTAACGTCTGTGGAATGCAAGTCTGTAATTTGGAAATGTTTTGCATGACTTTAAAATTTAAAATAGAAATCTGGCCTAGACTTTTAAAAGTGACTACAGAAGTTTCCCCCAAACCAGTGGTGAGATAGTCCATAAACACTGTCTAGAAAACCAGGTCCCTTGAGGCTGTCTCCACTTGGAATCCAAATTTAATAGGCAATTTAGGTGATCTTATGTTTGAAAGTCACCATGTGATTTGGGAAACCAAAGGAATAATTTATGAATTATCTATTAGCTGAAATATATTTGTATAAATCATACACTGAGTAACTGAACATAATGAGTGAAGTCATCAAACCTGAAGTCTGTTCATGGCTAATTTGTGAACTGACAAAAGAGCTAAATAATTTCATGAGCATTTGGTTCTAAGTTGTGCACCTACCTCTAGTGTCCAGCTGCAAAAGAGCAAAATGTTTAGTTAGCTCAATATTGATGATTTAGAAGGATCAGATCTATTTTTATTATTATTGCTTTATTTGGAAAAGACTTCAGAAGTCTTTGGAATGTCTTTTTTTTTTTTCTTTTCTTTTTTTAACCCTTTTTGACAGGATGGTAGCAGGTCAGAGCCAGATAGTTATCCCCTCTGCAGCTGATCTGACAGTTAACAAGCAGTTTATTTGCTCTGGAAATTCAGAGGGTCCTCCTCTGCTGTAGTGGGATCCTGCCAGGCAGGATGACACTTTACACCTTTGTGACTTGAATGAGGGCAAGGGAAGAGCAAACTGTCACTATGAGCTGTTCCAACCAGCTCCCTTCTTCTGTCAACTGCAAACCATGATTTTATGTTTAATTATTTGCATTACATCATTGGTCCTGTGCTAGGTGTTGTATGAGACTAACAATGTAAAACCTACACTAGGTTTAGACATTGTACAGGCTTCCCTGTAGGGCGTACGTGCTAAAGTGTTTGAAGAGCTGAAGGAGGGGAAGCTGTGAAAATCTCCCCTATCCCCTCCTCTTGGAATAGTAAGATATTTAACATATTCGTTTAGCCTGCTCATTAAAACCGAATACTCTTCTTCAGAAGTACATACCTGCACTATTTAGAATCTCCTTTATGCTTTCTGTGCTGCATATCTGAGCAGGACATTTCTGAGGGAGACCCTGGCAGAGGTCCACCGTGCTCTTCCCATTAGAGCAAGCCCAGGCCGGGCACCGGGACAGGCGGTTCAGGGGTGCATCAGATCGGTAACTTAGAGACCTTGGCCAAAGTAAAATGCATCAGAGTCTTGGCTCTCCAGAGCATAAAAGTCAAAGCATCTCTTCTGAAGGTGCCTGCTAATTACAAGCAGATGTTCTCCCTTCCAGAGCCTGTGGTGAGGGTTGGCTGCTTGTTATTGCCCTAATGTTATTTCCGCATCCTCACAGCCTGTGTGTACATGCGTATTTCCACTTGCCATTTTATCATGTTTTCCTTCCTGAGCTTTCCTTTAGACATGTTGATAAGCTGTCTGTATTGCTTAATATGGGTGAGGGCGTTGTGTTTCAGAGGGTCTGGCAGGGTTTCTTACGGAGTACCTGGATGCACAGGAACTCTTAAAGTGTGGTCTCGTGGTCTAACAGTTGGGCAGCGTAGCCTGCCGGTTCCCTCCCAGCGGGAGTGTGCTCGCTGCAGATGCCAGCTGGTCTGGTGGGTATGAAACTGGGAAAGGATGTTCTGTGCACTGGTGGTAAGCCTCTGAGCAAAGGGGCTAGGAAGGGGAATGGGCAGTGCTGGCAGCAGAGGAGGGACAGCCTGACTCGCAGAGCCCCTGTCTTACACTCACCAAGTCTTGGTTTGAGAGGGTGGAGGGGGAAATTGCATCTCTTGCCTCTGTTGGTGTCTCTGCCCTCCTGCTCTCATACAGGCCTGTGTGTGTAGTGTCTGCAGAAGCAGGGCAGGGAAGCAAGTGCCTGGATCCCTTGGTCTTTCTCAATCCTGTGACCAGACTTGTTGAGCCCAGTTCTTGGTCACTGAATCAAGCCTGCCTTAACCTGGGGGAAGTGAGGTCAGGGACTGGAGCTGGATGTGTCCTCCTGTTCCCATGGCTAGCCATATGGTGAGAAACCCAGGAGCCGATCACGCTCCACTGCTCCGATAGGAGATGCTTGCCCTTTACCCTTCTTTGGAGTGGTTGAGTCTGTCTGTGCTGAAAAATGCTTTCCCTCCGGAAGAGGAAATATGGGCCCTGCTTCTGTGAGATGCTGCAGGGTGCCAAACATCCTCAGCAGATAGAGATCGTGTAATTCAGGTGGACCACTAAACTTTTAGGCAGCAATTAGGACTTATGCTGTAACTCTGAGTCAACTAATACATTTGGGTGTTGCCTTGGCAAATCCTTCCTGTGTAGACTTGATGTTCTTATGTTCTCCGCTGGCCTCTCAAGTACTCCGCTTGGAAACCTGATCAAAAGCCTGTGGTGATGGCAAAGGGAGATGTCCCACTGAATTCCCCGGCTTTCTTTTGGTCCTCGAAACCTGCAGATGATCCCAGGCAGTTTCTTTGATGCCTTCTTCCCCAGTGGATGAAGTAATTATGACTTCTATGCAGCAGGCTAATAACTCTGAAGACTTTCGTCAGGCTGATTAACAACAATTGTGTTTTAATAAAAAATGTTCTGGTAAATCCTTCTGAATTGCAGCCCTAATTACTCTGCAGCCTGATGTGCAGCAATTGCAAAGCTAATAGGATCACCTGAATCCAGTTAATGAATCCTCTGTTATGGCTCACTGTGACTCACAAGATGTGTAGTGTTTCTTCTGGTCTCCCCTGCCCTTGCTCCATTCCTTGGTGAATATTTATGCTCTGTATTGCCAAAGGTGAGGGGATGTGCACCTAAACTTTGAATGAATTAACTTAAATATATGTGTATCCTTCCTCTCATTATTTCAAGGGACTGTAAGGATCAAGAGCCTGGGCTTTTTGCTTTGGTTTCAAGGTGAGTTCATTCAAGAAGTCACTGGTAGCAGCTACTGCCTGATGGCTCTTTTCAGGCTTACAGATTTCCATGAGAAATCTGTTCAGTCCTGTTCCCTGCTTCCCTGGTAGTAGTCTGCATCTATGTTAGAGAACAGAGTTAGAAACACACTTCCTCCTTGCTAGCATTTTAAGGTAGTTTGTCCTACATCAGGAAAGGAAAAAACATTAATCTGAAAGTAATTTGTTTTGTTGGAACGCTTTTTCTTTCTGTTTCAACCCTTTTTATGTAAACTTGCTTATGCTCCCTGGCTGCTTCCCGACCACACTCCTCCTTCCTGCTTCCTTTCAAAAGGAAAAAGGCTTATTAACCCCAAATCCAAGTTCTTCCATTTTTTACAAAGTTGTAAGCTGGTGATCTAGGTTTGGAAGGCTCAGGACTGCTCAGGAGTGGGACTCTGGATAAGCAACAGGGACCCAATGGTGCTTTTGTTTTTTAAGGTGCCTTTTTCTTCTACAGGTGGAGGGTCTAGATAGTTTGGGGCTTGTTGGCAGACTGTTGTGTTAGAGGTTCAGCCTCAGTCAGGGATAAGCAAAGGATTGTTTGAAAGTGGCCTTTCAAAGCTTCCCTCCTTGCTGATTTCTTGTTCTAAATGTACTGTATTTCTTATACAGATGTATAGCATTAACTCCTTGTTTAGGCATACTGTAAAATGTGCCTCTAACCATGTACCTTATAACTACCATAATAGCAAGGAAGCCTGTCTGACAAATTTAGTGGCAGGAAGCAAAGTAAACATCTAAAGGTTGTAATAAAGATATTCAGGTGGGTAGGACATAGCAACATACCATAGGAAAGACTTGACACCAGCCACATTTCTGGTCCTGTAGCTCCAGTGCAGTCCTTTACTGGACATAATGCAATGAACCATTTGTCTTAACTGCTCATGGAGTTTGGGGCTTGTGTAAAAGTGCAGATGTGAGACCTGGGACTGGCTGTCCCCCAGCTATGGGGGTATTACTGTAGAGGGGAAGATGCATGGAGCAAATCTTTCTCTTTCCCACTGCTCACACCACAGCTGATTTCATATATGGGTGAAGCTGAAAAACTCGAGCTCACTATGAGGACTGGGGGTTTTCAGAGGCTTAATTAAATCTCTATCTAGGAACTTGAAGACCTTGGGTAAGAGGGAAAAATGCTAGATGATTCAAGTGTGGCAGTAGAGAGAGATGAATGAAGTTAGAAAGTAACTGTACAAATATTTATTGCATGCTGGCAACAGACTTCAGGCCAGTCTGTTACGGCTGGGGGGAGGGAATGGCACTATTTTATTATTTTTTTTTTTAAGCAGAGTTTAGGGGAAAAAAAAAAAAGGCTTGGGTGATGTTTGGAAAGAGGAACAAAACCAAGCCCAGCGAATCTGCTTGTAAATGATAAGACAAGGAGGGGGAGAGCAGCAGAGGTGCTGGAGGGTTTGTATTGCTTTCCTGGGCATTAAAAGTGCAGTATCGTCTCTGTGGCTGCTCCTGCCTAGCTGGAATGTGCAAAAAAACCTCTTGTGAGCAATGGGCTGAACATGGAAGGAAAGGAGTTCAGTTTATCTTGGATTTTAATTATTATAGTGTCAGACTTCTGTGTGTTTGGCTCTCCACTGAAGGTTCAGGGCCTCCTCTCATTTTTTTGGTGTTTACAGTTATTTATCCTCTGCTCTCAGTGCTGGGCTTGGTTACTGGGAATGGATTAGGAACATAGGAGCTGTAGCATGGGTCAGATACTGGTTTTGATTGCCTATGGTGGTTTTTTTGTTGTTGTTGTTTTTGTTTGGTTTTTTCCTATATGGAAGAAATGGGTAATGTGTTCTGGGGTTGGAGCTAGCTTGGCTCTGACCTCTGAGATACCGGATGCCTTGGCAGTGGCAATAGCTAGGTGGCTTGGGGAGAAGGGGAATGTGCTGCCTCCCAGAGGGTCAGATGGGTTTTCTCGTGGTGGGTGGAAGGAAGTCACTTCTCACCTCCTCCTCAGACAGAGCAGAGGTCTGCTGTCTTGCTTATGTTTCCCTTAGTCTTGCTGATAAATATTTGTATTTTTCATGTTTTGGAAGCTGAGTGCAGGAAGATCAAAACTCATGCTTGTCAGCTTTTGGGGACAGTGAGAACTGGTTGCTTCCCACATGCTGTCTGTGGGATTGCTTCACATGGCTGCTCTGTGCCTGGGCAGCACCTTGCCCTTCTGTAGAAAACATTCCAGGCCCTTGGGAGTTCTCCATGCAGGATCTGGGCATGGAGAAGTATGCTGGGCATAAGCAGGATCTGGGGACCAGGAGGGATGGAGTTTGTTCATGGCTCCATCTAACTTTGGCCACCTGGCTTCAGCATGATGGCCAGGCATGGCAGAGTAGCCTGTGCTTGATGCTGCTGACCAGGAGCAGACTCTGTCCTCACTTTGCATTACGATGGCAGACCAGATCCTGCCTAATACCCGCTTTGCCAGTCACTAGTACCGAATCTGTTCTTGACTCCTGCTCGCAGCAAGGCTGGAGGGGGAGATGTCGCAGTGAAGCTCCAATCTCCCTCTCTGTGAACCTACTGTGGGAGTTTTTGGCATGCCCCTGAGTGGGACAAAGATTTAAAATCCTTACCCTAACCTATGGGGAGAGTAGTCAGGAGGCTTTCATCTTTGGAAAATGCACTAGGTCCTCTGGATGAAAGAGCTATTATTTACCTATCAACAACATAATCCCCCTCCCTCCTACAGATTGCAGGCAAGCTCCCAGGGCAAAAAGCACTGTAATTAAGAACAAATATTTACTATGAAGGACTAGCTGAGGCCTGGCTGGGCAAGCAGCCATGAGCCTTGTCTGAACTTGCCTTCTGTTTATTCCCCTTTGAAAGCAAGGAGTCAAAGTCTTGTCAGAGGAATGTTTGTGAGGCACAAGATGGTGGGTTGGGCCTCCAAAGCAGCCAGGAGCCATCAGGCTGTTTGTTCCAAGCCTAGGAAATCCCCTACAAGCAGACTTACTTGCATCTAGAGGCACTTCACTTTTCTGTTATGGATTGCTCTTGGGTAGATCTGCAAGTAAGGGTGGGTGCAGAGATAGACCCACAAGCAGGGACTGCAGCTGGTGCCATGCTACAAGCAAGTCTGCTCTAAAATCACGAGTTAATTTAGGCTTCATTTGCATCTACTTTCCCTTTTTATTTCTGTTGCAATTCAAGATTTTACTTCCCAGGACTCAAGCCCTGGTGTTCAGGTGCAAGGGAGCTTGGCTGCTGGAGAAAGCACATCCTTACAAAATTGCAGGGACTGTTTCACAGCTCAAACTCACAGCCTACTCACCTGCCCTCTGCCACTCTGATCAACAGCAAGGAGGGGTGACGGGGATCTTGCTCATCTTCTGGCAAGGCTTGGCAAGCTGAAATTTAATAAATAAGTCAATTGTGAGTAATAGAAACAATTGCAAGGATGTGGTGTGTGGCTCAACCAGCTATCACTGCTGTGGTAATGCAACAAGGCATGTGATTAGACTGGGAAATTGCTGTAGCAATACCAAGATTTACAGCATGAGTCCTACAGAAGGAGTAGACGTGGGAGACATACACAGACAGAGCTTGCAAAAGGACTGAGCGAATTGTCTGAACAAGGCCAGCACCAGCTTCCAGGGTGCTGAGATAGCCTTGGAAGTAACTGGAGAGGTGCCCCACAGCATGCTGGTATCTGTGTGTGCTATAAAACTCATGGGTACAACTTGTCAGAGTTTTTGAGGAATATGTTATCAGCTGGTGGTCTGATTTAAGAGGATTTTTTCGGTTTGTTCCTCCTTGTTATAGGAATGGTCATGTATTCTCAGCAGTGTAACAGCTGAAAATGGGGCTCACTAATGCCTGTGCTCATGGGCTGAGTTCCTGCCTGGAATTCTCATCTGAGAGCTGCTTTATATATTAGATACCTGGTTTGGGTTTTTAAAATAAGCTCTTTCGCTCCCAGAGAAAAAGTTTATTTGAGGCTTTACTCTGAACAACGTGTCTCCTTTCATTTGGGAGCTTAGATTGCAACATCAGGGAGAAGGCAGCGGTTATCTAGTACACAGGGTCTGGGAAGGCTGGGAATAGGAAAGGCTCTCAGCCGTGAGCTAGGAAGTCACAGAAAAGCAAAGAAATGAGCTAGAGAGGCTTTGCAGACTTGACATTAGTGCTCCTTAACAAGGCAAGAACAACTTCAGCAGTGCCTCATGCTGTGGCTTTATCAGTGCCCACCTCCTGCTTTGGCCCATTAGATGTGTGGAGGGAGGAAGCGGCTGCGCAGCCGCTCCAGCTCTTGCCCTGTGACCAGTACGTTAATGCTGGCAAACCCCAACTAAACCCATAGCTCGAGTGGAACAAAACTTGCTCACTGTTTTTTGCGTTAAACCCATGCCATCCTGGTCCATGAGTGTGTGTGGGTTTTGGCTTTGGTGTCCAAAATAAATGCCAGAAAAGCTGTCAGGTCTTTGGTTTGGCTTCTATGAAGTTGTTGTCCATTCCAGTGTGTCTTGTGCGTATGGGCTGTAGGGCTGTAGGAGGGGAGCCCTGCTTTTGTCATCTTTGCCAGCAAGTCAGACATCTAGTCTCCCTCTGCCAAGCCTGCAAGAACTTTGCTTGATTTTTAAAGGGAGGGTGTGGGTAAAGCTGCCTGGAAGATGTGCTGTGCTTCTGAAAGAGAAGTAGGCATTGAAGTTCTGATCAGAGGAAACATCGGATGGTTCTTTGGGGGAATGATTCCTGCCTTGTTTTATTGATACCTGCTACTGCTGCTCTTTCATGGTCATGGTTGCTCCTTGGCAGGTTGAGGGATGCATGTACTTGGAGTACTGTGTCCTGAAAAGGTGAGTTTGGCTAAAGAGCATGTCTGCAAGAATTCCTTGGATGAGGCCTTGTTTGCCTTGGCTAGTGTAAGATCCTGAAGCCAGATAGGCTACTAGACAGAGGTTGTGCAGAGACCTTCAACATCCTAGTGCAGCAAGCAGTAATCAGGCTTGGGGAGGCCATCTTTTAAAATTGTGGTTAGAGTTTCATATCATGGACAAGTGTGTCCCTCGGACTACATATACTGGAGAATTCCCTCATTTCTTTAAACTTACTTTATTAAGGAGATGGTTGCTAAAATGTGTCCTACCTCTGCTCTTCCCTGTTAGTTTAGAGACAAGTTTAACAATTATCATTTGAAAAAGACCAAAGGGAAGAACTTGAGATACTCTTCTCCATCTGGTGTTACAAAGAGAATTTAAGACCTCATCTTGGGGGTCTACCAATTGGGTGGGTACCAGTCTTTTGTGACAGTTATTAAACAAGTAGACTAGGTGCTTCCTAGTGCTCGGGTACACACATGATGTTCTGAGATGGAGTGCATGAAAGGAACCTGAAGAGAGACTCAGGATCCCCAGAGATGTGAGTGGGAGAAGCAGGTTGCTGTGGCCCGCACAGTCCTACCCAGTGCTGGTGAGGAAGAGTTAACTCGCTTCTGTCTGAGCTGAGCCTGGAAGCAGAGGTTGGTTGGTTGGCTGAACATTAGAAATCCTCTCTTTATGCCAGGTGTAACAAGGATCATCTGGTAAAAATGTGTGTCTGCCTGAGACACAGATCTGCCTTAGACATGTATTGAGCACGAATGGAGTTTGCTGTCTGCTGGAGGAGCCAGGTCCCCAGTTGAGCAAAGCCTAACGGAAATTGGATCCAGTCCAGAATGTCTGGATGGCATATGATATTTAGTGAAATATGGCATTGCTTGTGTAAGCAACACACCCTTCTCCCTCACTCTGGAAACCATCTGGGTTTCATGTGCAAGCGGTTAAAAACCAGAGCAGGAGAGCATCTGATGCTGTATGGCTCTTGTGATGTGTTTTCCACTCTGACTCCCCTCCATGGGTGTCCCTGCATTTGCAGGCATGGAAGTCTCAGCCATGCCCCGATGTTTTCTTAAAAACCCGCTGAGGGTTTTCTTCCTTTTTTCTGCAGTGGTTGTAAACAGATTAGGGTTGTATGAGGAGTTTGCGTAGGCCTTTACTGACAGGGTAAGAGGCAACGTCCCTTGCCTGGGCCAGGGTACCATCATTATGCTGGCCAAACCTTCCTCCATTTCTAGCTGGATCCACAGCCAGCGGCTTTATTGACTCTGCTGATTTTTATACCAGCTGGAGTCAAAGCTTCTGGGAATGAGGAAGGGATATTTGGCATGTCTGTGCACTTGCATAGTAAGTGTTTTTTCCAAAAGGAGCTGAGCACCCTTAGGAGAGGCTTGGGACTGTGCAGAGCTCCCTGTCCTTCACATAGCCAGGCTGAGAAAGAATTTGGCCAATTGCTATGTTGTAAGGACAGGAGAGGCAAGGGGAGTATAGAAAATTGGCCCCTGCCTGCCTAAAATAATGCAAGTTTGGCTGTGCTTTTCATTAGCTTCTGGGATGGGGTTTAGTTCAAGGTAGTACCTCTGGGGTGGGGTTAGCGTTTCCTCTGCTGTTTTCAAGGCTTTCCTTGTAGCTTCCTCTCTGTCTGTGTGTGCATACTCTGTGGGTTTTGTTTCTTAAAGGGAGCGTCATATGACAGCCCCGGCATCTCTGATCTTTCTGGCAGACTGATCCTTCTTCCTTCCTGAGCGTGATAAACAGTCCAAGAAACTGTGCCTGTGTGTGAGTGCATGTACGCCTTTCAGAGACCCACAGCTTGCTTCTCTAGTTCTTGGTGTGGTTTTTCTATCCTTCCGTCATAGTTTCTGGTGCTGCTGTGCTTCACCTTCCCATCTCCCCTCCTGCTGCGATTTGCTTGCTGCTGCCTGATGTGAAGATGTAGGTGATACAGAACAAGCCATTTCTGAGAACCTTGACCTGTGGTCTCTGGCCTTGCACCCTAATGGCACAGGATTTCTGAGGTGGTTAGTGTTTCAGGCACCCCTAAAAAGATGTTGCTGAGATTTTTGAAATCAGCCTGTTCTTTGAGCAGTGGCAGTTCCTTTCTGCAGTATGGATGCTGTGGCTTGCAGGTTACCCAGATGCCCAGTGCAGGCAGATGCTGGTAGGAAAGGAAAGCTGCCTTGGTGTGTCCGTGCAAAGCACTGTAGTACAGCAGAGCTCCAGTTCAGAGCAGCAGGACTCTAACATGGTGGCAGCAGTCTTTGAGAGCTGCCTTTGGCCTAAGGTGGCTAAAATACAGAGAGGCACTAAACCAGCTTCTATTGCTTCCAACCCCAGAATCTTGTGCTTTTGTGGCCAAAGGATCTGGCTCCAGCTCTGTTACTGCTGTTGGAAAGTGGAAATGCCCTGTGTGGAGACACCCATCAAGGCCCCAGGGGGTCTGGAGGCTTGATCTTTGCACCTCTGCTCTGAGAGGTTCTTGTGAGCTGGGACTTCCCAAAGCCCCTTGAAGCCGTGTAATCTCTGAGGACAAGGGGTGCGTTTTTCTCAGTGCCTGGAATAACGCACACGTTTGAGTCTCATTCTCCTCTCTAGTTCATGCCAGATCTGAGTTCCCAGAATCAGGCTGGACTAGCCCTGTACTGTGCCTTCAGCTCTCCCAGCTGAGTCTGCCCCTTTCTTCGAGCGCAGCTGATGCTTGAGAAGTGACGTGTTTGTTCCCATCCTCCAGAGTGGGAGGAAGGTTCCCACTTCGGTATTCTCTTCCTCTGTCTCTGGAGCCTTCGAGAGATCCAGCAGCTTGGCATTCAGCAGCAGCATTTAAACAGGTCACTTAAGTAGAGGTACCTTTCCCCCCCACCCTCCTTCCTTTTTGCTACTTTGGCAGATTGCCTTGCCTGATTGACTGCATTTCGATTCATCTCTGATATTTAATCTCCTCCCTGGAGAAAGATGGGCAGGAGAGATGCTGTTGCTGCCCTGAGGTAGGAATCAAGAGCTGTAGAGTGTTATTTCACTCAGTCCGAAAAAACCCTCTAATAACACAGAGGACGTGTTGTGCTGTAGTGAAAGGCGGCTTTGAGAGATCATGTAATCTGCCCTCGCCTGGCCTTGTGCTGTCTCTTGCTGTAGGACTGGAATCAAAATGCCATCTCGGACACTGCAGCCCAATTGATTGGAGTGGCTTCAACCAGTTCCATCTCTGTGTTCTGGAGGAAGACCTTTTCCTCCTCCTTCCCTGTCCTGGTCAGATGACATCCAGGAAACTTGGTATCCAGATGAGAATTTTTCTTTTGCAGGGAGGTGGCCCTGTGAAGGAAGCAGTCAGCTTTATAGCAAGCGACAGTGGGTGGACTGGGGATGCTGGAACAGGAGAGTGATGGGAGGGAGCAGATGAAATGATGGGCCCCATCTCTCTCAGCCAGAAGGGTTGTCGGGGTCAAAGGGTTGGAATACGGATGAGCAGCTGTGAGACAGAGGCTGGAAAGAGCTTTTCTTGTTCGTGCTGAATAACGCTTGGTCCATTGGCTGCCTGTGTCTAGCTGTATGCTGTCCTACAGGGTTGAGAGCTGTGCCCTGTTGTCCTTCCTCTTCCTCTATCCCTGGGACTTTCTACTGGGTTGATGCCTCTTAAGGCTGAGCTGCCTCTGGGGCCCCTCTCTTAAAGGACTGAGGACACTGACTGGTGATGTGCTCTGAGCTTTAAGGCAGTGGGGTTTGGCCTCTTCTCTCACCTCTAGAGAGGTGTTTGTCTTTCTGGTTTGCCACCACAAGAGAGGGGGTACCAAGACTTGCTTGGGCCAGCCTTGGGTGAAAGAGTAGGGATCAGAGCCCTGATACAGGTTGAGTTCTGCCAGATGAGGCTTTCTGTGCTCTTCCATGTTGCCTGTCCCTTGGCAGAAAGGGAATAGGATGAGAACTCCCACTGGATGTTTTAATTTCTCCCGGACCGTATCTCTCCAAGGTCATTTGTTTGCAATTGCATCCATATGGGTGGTGCCTCTGCCTAGCTGAGCTCTTGGAAGCCCACCAGGAGACAGACCTCATGTGACTCTGAAATACAGAGATTTTTATATGGCTATCTAAAATGCCACTCTTTACCAGGATATAGTCTCCTGGGGCAGATCTGTGAATGCAGTCAAGTCCTAAATCCTACTTAATTTCTTCTGACCACTGCTGTCCTAGTCCAGCTTGCATATCAAAGGCTTTTTGAGAGCAAGGTCCTGTGATCTTTTTTTGCTCTAAGCGCTTGTTCGCATTTGTTGGGAGTGCCCAGTCTCTTCAGGGAATAGTGGAAGGAGGTAGTTCCCTCGCCTTGGCTGTGGCTGTGCTCCCTCCTGAAGCTCAGTATAGTCTTCACTGCCTCAGTGCTTTGAAAGAAGCTAACTGCAACTTTCTTTATGTGACATGGGTGAGGATATAATAAAAGGAAATGAAGAAGCCCATACTAACAGCAATGGCTTTTGTTTGTCACCAACAATACTGTGAGTCTGGCCTCACTAAAAAGCAAATGCTGAATGGCCATCTTGGGCTCTTGTCTGGAGAGTGGAGCAGAATCAGGCCCATTTGCTCACTGCAGTTCCTGCTGCATAAGGCAGTGGGAATGATATGATGCTCTTCCCCAGGAATTAACATTGGATGAGGCATGTATTTAACCGCGGTAGGTCGGGCTCTCCAAGTGTTCTCAGAGTAAGACCCCCTCTTCTTTCCAGATGGTGAAATGTCTCTGAAGAGTTCTCACTCTGGATAGACTTTTTTATTTAACTGCTTGGCCTCTGCCCAACTGAGCCTGTGTGGCTTTATGGGAAAGGATTTTTAGTTGTGCAGAAATGGTGGTGTGCACATTTGAACGTGTGTACCCAGTGGATCGTTCAGCTATGGATGAAATTGTACTGTTGACCGCAAATGTTTGTGCGTATGCATTGATTGCACTTATCTGAAAAGTTATAATCCTTACTCAGTCAAAGCTTCTGGTATTATATGTCTGCTTGTTATGCTCTGTCTGTGCTCTGCAAGGCTCTGTTAAGCCCATTACCACCTCCTTCCCCGCTGCATACTTGTCTTTATCATCTTGTGCCTTGTACCCACTTAGAAAGTGGCTGTGTAGCTGGGTCTTGCTGCCCAGTTGTGCTTGTGGGAAATAAATGATTTCCTCAGGGTCTAGTGGCTGAGGGTGGTGGAACAGCAGGGTTAGGGAACCCAGACCCTCCCCTTGGTGTCCAGAAACGATCACGATATTTCTATTGCTCCCTGAAAGGATGTATATACTCTGTATCTGCAGGGAGATAGATTAGATCTGACTTCTAGGAGAACAACATTTTTATTCTCTTTTCTTCTAAATGGATGGGAGGAAGGTCAGATGAGGAGAGAGGAAGAGCTCTGAGAATTAAAAGGTGAAGGTGGTATAAGACTGGTGAGGACTTGATATTAATCTAGGTTTGAAATTAAACGTGTTTCCCATTTACTGTGGTGCTAAGATATGGAACATCTTCCTGTAGGGGCAGAATGAGATCAGGTTGCTTGGTGGAGAGAATCTTACCGGTTTTTGAAGAGGGTTGGTTATGAAACAATGCTGCATGTGCTCACAGGGCTTTTGCCTTGTGTTCTGGGAAGTCCTCCCTGGTGTGTGTGTGTGTGTCTGTCTGCCTGTGATTCTCAAGGTCTGTTTGGTGTCTTGAAGGCCTTTTGGCTCTCCAGGTAGAGGAAATGCTGTGTTGATACAAAACTATTGTCTCACATGCCATGGGACTGATGGGTGGAAAGGTGTTGTCTTATCTGGGGAACAACTTTTTGGGGATGTCTGTGTCTTTTAAAAGGATGCATTGCAGGTAGCTGACATGACCATTTGTTAATCGGCTGCAGAGTAACGATGTTGGGGGATAGCATTAGAATTAGTGTTAGTGCTTGTGTCCTGCAGATGAATTTGGCTAATGCTGAAGCATGACCTACCAAAAGTTAGTATCTCTGACAGCTGCATCCCTAACTAGCTGAAAGAAGACAGGAGCACAGGGTTTGCATCCTTCAGTGGGGAAGAGGGGAGGGGAGAACAGCAGGCTTGGCAATGCCAGTGGGGGACAAGCTTCCCTTTCTTTTGGTGAGGACAGAGGAAATCAGACCTTTTGGGATGTATACAAGGGGTGATGAGACCACTGGTGCATTTTTCTCACTCTCTGTTCCTTACTGGGATGGCTTCAGCTTCAACTGAACATAATACCTAGAGTCATGAAGCCTGCTTCTGTCTGGAGACAGTTTGAGGAGAGACATTGTGTTTGCCTTTTCTTTGCGTAGCCTAGGCTTAGAAATGCTTCCTAAAGCACACAGTGGGTTTTTTCCTAAGTGCCTGTGGGTATTGAGGTTGGCAAGTCAAAAGGAAGGTTATCTGAGGACCCCATGCATTCACTGGGGTTACTATAGTTGCTGCTCCTGCTCTAGCTGTAACAAATTCACATGGTCACATGAGGACGAAGAGGGTAATCGTGAGATGCATCGGGGCTGTTTGCCCCAGAGCTGTCATCACAAGATGGGAAACAATTCCTCAGTAACACTGCATGATGCAGTGTTACCTGTCACGTGGTGAGTACCCATCACCTCATGGAAGGGGCTGTGCAAAATAGGCCTTCAGAGCTCTGGTGTGCAAGTATCCTCCTCCCCCAGGCATCCGTTATGAAAGCCTATGTTTTGACACTGTGGTAGGGGTGTTTCATACCCACAGGGGAGGAGGCATGCCGGAATAGTCTGGATCCAGGTGATGGGTTGTGCATGACCCCTCCTCTAAGAAAGGTGGTGTAGGTTGGATGTTTGATATTCTGGAAAAGCATCCTTGTGGTGTAGAGTTTTCAGGGCTTCCAGTCCAGGTAGTTTTACAGTCCTACCCTAAAACCTGCTGTGTGACCTTTGGAAAACTCACTGGTACCTGTGTGTGCCTCAGGACTTCCCCCTTCTCTCCTTGGCTGGATCAGTTATCTCCATGGCAGCATCCTCTCTTGCTCCGTATCAGTGCTGTGCCCCTCAGCCTGAGCACAGCCCTGGTTTTGAGGTGGTAATAACTCAAAGCCTTTGTGGAAGCTTAATCTTCTAAAGGGTCTGAGCTTCATCTCATCTGCTCCAGGGAGGCACATCTGGGAGGGAAAGGGAAGATGTAAGGGAAAGTTTTGGCGGCAAGATGGAGCAGCATGATTTTTTTATTCAGTGTTTTGCTGGCCAAGCAAGGCTCTGAGTGCTGCTATTGCTTCTCTGTCAGCTTCTTCCACTGGAAACTCCAGGCCCCTTCTCTCCTCTACCTTGGATAAATAACCGCTGTCTCAAGACCTGCAGGAGTGCCAGATGGAAAGCATTCCCTTCCTTTCAGACTCGCTGGGCACACAGGACTCATTTACAGCTTGCTGGCATGTGCTAGTCATTCAGAGAGCTGACCGGGCACTGCCTCTTTGGCACAAGCAGAGGGAAGCCAGGCTCCAGGACACAAAAGAAGTAAAGGAGAAGGGATCTGTAGAGCAGATGAATGCAGCCATCATGCCTGTGCTGGCAGCGCAAAGGTGTTCAGTGAGCACAACAGGAGCAGGGCTGATCCCAAGCTGCAGGAAGACAATCTGCTCAGCCTTGTAACTGTGTTGCTTTTGGCCAGGCCTCTCCAAACACCCATCAGACACCCCGACCTCAGAGCAGCCCTCAGAAGAAAATACCTCTGGGAGGAAAATTTAACCTGCAACAAGTTTGAGACCACAAAGCAAATTAGTGGCATGGTTTGTGATACCACCAGAAGGTGTAATTTCTCCATCTGTGCTTGGGCACTGCTAGGTACCACTAATGTTTCGGGAACAGACACACTTTAAAGGGATGAAAAAATATTCTTACATCCCATCCAGCATTGGCCTTCTCTCCTTGACTTACAGTGGGAGGGCTTTGGGAAGGAATGGGGAGCTGGCAGTGGTGGGAATTCCTACAGGAGTAAAAGTAGGCTGTGGAAACATGTTGGTACACAGAGGGAGTAATATGGATGGCAGCAAGATGCCCAGGAGGGGTTCTGTGTGCTCAAGCCTCTCACTGGGACTCCAGCAGTCTTTGGTAGAACTGGAGAGTTGAAGTGCAGAGTGGTTCTAATATGCAGCCCTTGTGGAAGCAGCAGAAAGAGGACTTGTCCATCACTGAACTCTTTTCAAGTGGCACAAGCTCTTAGGTAAGTGTTTCTGGAAACATAATGGGTTTTCCTCTTGCTTTGCAAGATTCCCTTGCCTTGATGATGTAAATGAATTAAGTGCTAAATGGCACTGCGGTCAGTGCCACAGTCAGCTTGTCTTTCTGCAGGGGTAAGAGCCCTCTCAGCCTTCAGAGTGGCAGAGAGGTGCCTTGGGACATGGTGGGGAGGGCTTTGCAATAGGACCTTAGCTTTTGCGCAGCAGTCCCCTACCCAATGCATGAGAGGCGTATGCATATGCTATGGCGGTGATCGAGGCCAGATGGCTGCTCAGACCTGGTTCTCCTTCACCTGCCCTGCCCTCAGGCGTTGGGGTGTGGGCTTGGGGCAAGTCTCTGTGCGTTGGTGAGTTTAGCTCAGGTTCAAACACAGGGGGAAACGAGCTCACCCATTTCTGCCTCTTTGCAGGGCCCTGCTCTGACAGGCAGTGCTGCACTGTCCAAGCTCTGGAGCCCTGGTGCTGCTCCAAGGCTGCCAGCCTTGCAGAGGAGAAGATGGTTTTGTTTAGTTTGCTTATGTGAAGAAAAAAGTCTGTCAAAATAGGGATTTGGAAAGAGGAAGGGCAAGCAGGAAGTCTTCCTGTTGGCATTTATTAGAAGGGAAATTAATGTTTTATGTTCAGGGGCCCTGCTGGATGTGCAGTGCTTGGGGACAGTGGTGTAGTAAAAGCCTCCTGACTTCTTGAGTGCAGGGTGCGAATGTGATCTGGAATAAGCAAGAAAGGGCTAAATATAGAAGCCACTGGCTCCCATCCTGCAATGGCGGCTCTGCCCTCGTTGCGGTCCTGGAGGCAGCAAGTTCTGCCTATTGTTCCGGTCACATTCTTGTGTCCCATGATGGGGCCTCTGTGATGGAATAAAATGAAGAGAAACAGATGGGAAAACAATAACCCAAGAAACAGGCCCTGTGCTTTGCTGGAAGCTTCCAAAACCCCATAAATCCCCAAATGCATTTGTGCTGCATTAGGGAACTGAAGCAGAGCAAGGGCCAAGTACTTGCCTTCCCCAGATCCCATGTGCTCTTGTTGCACAGAGACAGCTCTCTATGGGGGCTCTACCTTGCAACAAATGATTGTAGTGGCAATTCTGTTTCCTTAATCTTTTAATTCTGGCAACTTCCCCAGCTGTCCTTTTTCTGCACTCCCTGACCCTTTTGTCTTGCAGGCCCCTGGATAAAGTGACTGCACAACGAACTGCCCCCCCTTTCCATCCTTCTCATGTACAACTGAGCTGGCTGCACGCAAAACATGGTGGGACCCTCGCAAGGCAGTGGTGCAGCGTCTCTGAGTTGCTGGTAAGTGCTATAAAGAAAAGAATAACCATTAGTGACTGTGAGCCTCTTGGAAGGAGAGGGACTGACTTGAGCACTGAGCGGTGAATATGTCCTGCCTGAAATACTGTGTTTGGTGACCACGAAATTGTCGAAGTAATTTGATGTCCTGACGCAGTCACAATTCACTTCTTGTTCGTGTTTGAAGTCAGTGCATGATGTTTTCCTCAGCAGATTGTTATCTATAGTATCCCTTCCTTGAGTGTGTGTGTGCAAAACCCCTGGCGAGCAGCAGGGAGGATGTAGGTCAATGAAGTTTGGTGCTTTATGCAGAACTCTGCTTTACCTTGCAAAAAGCAAGCAACTTGGTTACTCACAGACAGGTAGGTGAGTTGGATTTGCTCGTGCTCAGCCAAAAACTACAACTGTTTCTTTCCCCAATAGCTTATTTGCTGCTGTCTTTTTGAGGTGAAGCAGTTCCCCAGGGGATCAGACCAATGTTGCAGCTAGCCCAGGGGATGAGTGAGGCAATGCTGTGGGGAGCAGGGGACAGGATGGGGGGTGAAATGAAATGAGGTCGGTCTTTGAACCAAGCATCTTGTGAAACCTCATCTTTAGGATCTGAGGCAGGAAGAACTGCACACACTGAAGCTGTGCTGCGGCAGCTGTGCTGTTACAGCATGGGAGCTAAGTCATTTAAACGCAGATAGGGATCTATATGCCAGCGATCTTCATCCTTGTTAAAATTCCCCTTTTCTCCCCCTGTTCCTTTCCCCAAGCATATATTCTTTTACTCATCCTCCTCCCTGATACATTTGCTCTTTCCAACCAATGCTCCATGTCAAACAGCTGTTGCTGCTCTGAGTGGACAGGTAGATCCCTATGCAAGCAAAGAAATGGTGAAACTATTAATGTGCTGAAGTGGCTTGGTCTGAAGCTACTGAAACAACAGCCAGGCTCACATTCTGTTTAATGGCCTTTGAATGAGGCTTGATGTAATTCAGGCAGTTGCATTTGCAGGATACAGGTTTTCTGTGTGGCTGGTCACTGTACTAGGGGGTATTTTGTACAGACAGATGTGTTCTCTGAGATTACAATTACATAGTTTATTAACTTTATTGTTCCTTGCATTTGAGTGGGAGATTTTGTTTTCATTGAAACTATAGAGTGTTTATGCCCTTTTGTTCTTTGTGTACATGAAACCGCATAGGAACCACCAAGTTACTGGTAAAAAGCGAACTTGAAATAGACACAAAACACTGTGGTGTGCACAGGGGAGTGCATTGCTTCCTTTGACCGAGTGTTATGCTGCCAAACTAGTTTCATATCCTGCATCCCCTGCTGTGCTATAGCGCTGCGATGCAGCTGATGTGCTCTTGTGTCACCGCTCCTACTGCTGGGTATAAGGAGTGCACCTAACAAAGCGTATTTCAAAGGTGAGGCCAGTCAAATGCAACTGGCCCCGGCTCCAGTTCGTGTGTTTGCTTGTGCCACCTTGGAGAACTGTCCTCGGAAAGCACGCCAAGGACAGGGAACTGCTCCTGCCAGCCCTGTGGTGCTACAGGAAATGAATCTTCCTGTTTTGTTACCCACCTCAGTTCTATTTAGGGCGAGCCCTGCTTCCTGCTGAGAGCAGAACAAGGGACCAATGGAGGTAGATTTCATGAGGAACATGAAATATGTCCTTCTTTCTTTGGGCTTGGAGCCACTGAGAGCCTTTTCATGCCATCTGAATGGGATGTGGGAGGAAGCAGGGGAGGAGGAAAAAGACTCCAGGCTGATTTTTCTTTTAGGTCTGACTCCCATTCCTGTTGTCTCGGGGGAGAGTGGTTTACACCACCAGTCAATGACCTTTTCTGAAATCCAAAGTAAATATTTTCTCAGCAGATTAACCATTGTAAAAGAAACAGTAGAAGGCAGGGAGATGGCAGGTAGCTATAGATATCTTGGGTCCAGTACCGCAGAGCTAGGGTGGATAACAGTGAAGCCAGCAGGAAGAGACCTCTCTACTTTTCAGAGAGGCAACTGTGCAGTCTGCGCAGAGGTGGGGAGAGTGGAGTCTGGCTCACAAAGTGAGGAACAAGGAAAGAAAAGTCAGGGTCTTCAGTAGGTGTGAGCTCATCTAGCTCAGATGTGAAGGAAGGAGAGAATCCTGTTTGCTTTGTCTTACATCTGAGGTACCAGCTAAAGCCTTTTTATGTGTGTAGGCAAGAGTCACAATGGTCAAATGTAGTTACTGGTAAGAGAAAAAAAAAACAACCCTAAACCAGCACATAGTAAGGCATAAACAGTTGAATTCTCAATTAATCAGCTGAACACATGGAAGAAAAATGTTTGGGCTTGAATGAAGTATTGAATTCCATTTGGGTGGGATGGTGTTCAGTAATGCCACACTGCAGTGTTGTGTTTTGGAAACAAACCAGAGTAGTTTAATCCTTTCTTGACATTGAACCTATTCTGTAATTTGCAATTTGAAAGTGCAGCTTGGGGGAGCTGATTGCATTTCTCAGTGCCTGTTCCTTGTGCTACACACAAGCCTGTTTGGGTTTTTTGTGTTCACACTGTGAGAGCTAGTGGGAAGGTCTGCCTTTTGGAGGCAAGCAGACTGATTGATTTCACAAAACTGAATGCGAGCAGAACTATCTTCATGTTCAGCGCCCTCCAGACACCGAGGCCCTGAGGAATACAGTGATTGGAGGGAGCTGTTGGGTCTCATTGCTGTTACGGACATGGGCTCCTGGCTAAGAGAGACAGGGGTTGATTGTGTGAAAACAGGAGCCCACCTAAATAGCGATGCTTGTATTGTATTGTATGTATAGTCTGGCTTGCAGGAAGAAGGAAAATTTCCTCCTTTTTTGATTTTTGGATAGTATTAGAAACTGCTATAGCTCAGCCCCTGGATGCCCATTCCCATTTTTGAAATCATAGTGGTATCAAGTCCTCTTCTAAGCAGTTTTGAAGTAGATTCTCTAAGAGTGCTCTTGCCCTTCCTATGGGTAGTTTCGTCTGCTTTAGAGCTCTGCACCATCTCAAAACAAGTTTATCTTGAAGCAGGAAGGATTCTTGCTACAGTCCCTCAAGGCCTCATTGTGCTTGTCCCTGTACAGTCACAGTGCTTAGCTGGAGGCGTTCACTTTTTGGAAAGAGTAGTCAAAGGAGCGACTTGCCCAAGGGCACGGAGGTGCTTGGGGAGGCAGGATGAGAGCAGACCATAGCTCTCCTGTTGCTGGAGCCAAAGGCTCTGCCATTGTCCAGCTTTCTCCCTGCTTCCTCCTGGAGCCTAAGCCTGACCTAGCGCTTGTGTTGTTGATGCCGCTGTGATTTCTACTTACAGCCCAGGAATGACCAAGTTTGTTTTTCCTTTAGCAGTCATTTAGCTTCTGCAACAGAGAACAGATAGAAACAAGTTGTGGCTTGACTTTTTCTATTTATAACTCTAAGCACCTAAAGTGCACGTGGCTGTAATGCTGTAGCAGGTACAGCATCATTTCAGCTTTGAGGGATAGGGACTTCACCTTCCCGTTATCGAATGACACTGTAAATGAGCGCAGTGCTGCAAGCAGATTCTCTACTGGAGAATCCTTTTTTCTTTTTTTTTTTTTTGGCAAGTGAGTGAAGCTTAATGTTACTTTCAATGTCATACTGAAGCATGTGTAGTTTTTAAAAAATAGGAGCTACTGTCCAGTCCATTCTGTCCCTTCCTGTGTAGCAAACCAATATCTTGTATGTGTGGCTGGAAAAGCCGCTGTGAATGACTTCACCAGATACAGAGCAATGGCAAATCCAGCTCATGATGTATGCTAGCAATAGGAATAGCTTCCCCCTTTCTCCTGCTCCTTGTCTCTCCTGAAAAGAGTAATGGAAAGTTAAAAGAATTATTTAACAGATTATAGATATTTAAAGAAACACTTTTTCCTGTAAAGTGTATGCATGGTTATCGACATCATAAGGAAGAGCATTTTGTCTTTCACTCCTGAATGATGAGAACTCATAACGCAGTAAATTACACCAATATAAAAGTTAATGTACTCAGCTTTAACACAGATATTTTACTGTTATTATCACTATCGAAAGTGACATCCATCACAGTGACATGCACCCAAAAAGGAAAAAAAAACCCCTGGTATAGTTGTGTCTAATAACCCCAATTACAGAGCTCTTCTGATGCCTCTTTTATAACTGTTTTGCAGCTCTGTATTATCTCCTATTAATGTGATTTCTCTCCTATCCATAAATTTCCAGGATTGCCTCTTCCCCTCCGCTTTCCATAATCACCATTTATTATCCACAGGCTTCCCATAAAACAAGGCTATAGGTGACACAGAGAGATTGATGCTGACCTAGATACAGGCCCACCCCCAGCTTTTTTCTTTCCCCTCAGCAATAATGTGCTCGTTACAGTGTTGAGGAGGCTTTGTTAAAAGGTTCAGCTTCTCCTAGCAATTGGTGCCAAAAATAGTCTCATTAGCTGAAGCTTTGCTTGATCAGCAAAGGAGCTCTTGGGGAAGAGGTACTGGGATGGACTCAAGATGTAAATAAACAAGAGGAAACTCCATCCCGCTGCCCTGTCAGCTCCAGGGCTAACTTGGACCTGCAAGGCAACACCCCAGCAACGCTTTGTGTCTGCAGCTCTCTGCAAAAGGAGGCTTCTCTATCCTCACTGGCTAGAGTAACTGTGTACCTGATGATGATTTTGCTCACATAGTTTTGGGGGTTTATTTTAATGACTGAGCCTTTTCCATCGGTGGCTGAATACTCTGCAGGCCTTGCAAGGCTGCAGCACTTATAAGTGCTCCTGGGGGCTCAAGGACTAAAAAGCAACCCTCTCTTGGAGGGGACAGGTATGGAGCAGTCCCTGGCTCACTGAAGCCAATGGATTTAGGGTAATCTGCGCTGGGCTGCAGGCCGCTATGTTGTGGCTCTTTCCAAACAGCTTTGTGCAATTCTGTGCATTTCCCTGGAATCTGCTGGGGCCTCCCAGCACGAGCAGCTCATTTCTGCCTGCCCAGGCTTCAAGAAGTGCAGCAGAGTACACTTGTCCCCTCTGCATCACTCCCTGGGCCCAGGGCCATGCCAAGCAGGACACATCTGTGACATCTGTGGAAATGTGCGGGAGCTGTGTGGGTCAGGGATCCTGAGGAGTGGCCAGGTAGTACCTAAGGAGAAGGGAAAACTACTTTCTCTCCCAGGAGTTGGTTAATTTTATTTTCTGTCCCCCTGTTGCTAGGAAAGCTTGGCCCTGTTGGGAGACACTGGTAAGGGGGCAGTGGGTTTCTGCAGCTCCAACTTGCTCAGCCTTTGCTTTGCTCAGAGACTCTTCTGCATAGCAAAGGATGTCTCATTATCTCCTGTCCAAAAGGGAAATGCAGCTCATAGAGTAATTATCTCTGCCATCCTTGCTGCCTTATTTCTTACCATGTTAGCATACTCATAATTAACCACAAAGCCGCCTTTTTTTTTTCCTCCTTCCTTCCAGGTCTTGCAGTTGTACTGCAACTGAGGCATGTTTGAAATAAAGTTGTCTACCTGTTTCTACCTACCTTGAGCTGAGTTTAACTTTGCCCTTTGGTGAAAACCAAAGAGGAATGTCCTGCTCCCCCAAACAGAAGGGAGCAGGCTCTTTGCCTCTCCTCTCCCAGTCAGACTGTGACATGAGACATGTACAAAGACATGTTTTCAGGGAAGACCTTTGCAACCTTGTGATGAGGTTGTCCAGGCAGCTGGCATGGGCTGCCTGTGTGGTGGTGCTGTGGGTGCCTGTATGGTGCTGCATGCGACGCTGAATGATAGCTCTATCTATCCTACCAGATTTTCAGTGCAGTATGATTTGTGATTCCTTCAGGGAAATTTTGTAGTTCACATGTGTTGGTTTCTTAGTACCCTCACTTTTAGTAAGAAAAAAAAAAATCAATGAAGAATAACACTGAGTCTGCTTTGATAATGTGCTGTGGGGAGGGATAATATATGTGTGAGGGATAAGCTTGCGCTGAATGCCATGTTATTAATGAACCATTGGTTTGATTGTCTCATTACTGCCCTGAAATGTTGTTTATGTGACCAATATGTAAAGCCTTTGTATGTGTGAATATATCCAGCAACATAAGGGATGCAGTAGCATTTCTGAAGGCCCCTCAGTGGCCACCAGTCTGAACATCCTCCAAAACCTGTTGCTGATTCAATTTAGCTGGGTCATTCCCAGGAAAGGCTTGTTCCCTCTGTTGTTTTTCCTGCCTCTGCCCATAGCAGTGGTGGGAGAGCAGGGAGCAGCTGGAGTGATTACTGGTAATTATCTGTCATCCTTGTGAGCCTGATTCTAGGGCTGCACCTTGGCTTGGGGATTGTATGTGACTTTGGCCATGCAGGAGCAGAGCCAAGGACTTGTGATGGCCATCCTAGGGCTGTGAAGGCTGCAGATGCTTCTGTCAAACTGTGGCCCTGCAGAGCAGGAAACTACATCTTCCTCCTCCCCAAGAGGCCAGGAAACCAGCAGAGGAAGAGAAGTCAGAGTTCACAGACAAGGATCAGCATGAGTAGGTGGGTTGGGAGGCAGCTGGGCTGCCCCTGTTCACCTCTGTGCTGTCAGCCCTGCTCTTGACCAGAGCTGTGTAAGCTTGCTGGCCCTCAGGCTGCAGCAGGGGGATGTGCTGGAAGGGGCCTACTCTGGCCTCCTTGCCAGAAAGCCCCTGGTCTGGCTCAAACCACCATGGCTGTGAGGCCCCTTGCTGCCAGCTGCATGTTTGGGTGAGGGAGGACCTCTCCATTCAGCGGGACACTGAGCCAAGGAAAGAAATGTCTGCAGCCTGGGTGGCTGCCTGGACTTCCCAAGCAGTTACTTGGACTGTATGGCAGACGCAAAGAGTATGTTGTTACCATACTTGCTCGTTTGATCCCGCAGCCGTTTTGCTTTTTTCAGGCAGAATAATTAGCTACCATTACTGGCCCAACCCTGGAATCTGAGAAACAAGTACTTACGGCAACAAATGAGCTGCCACTTGTCCCCTCCTGAACCCGCTGAAGGAGTTCAGTGGACTTTTCCTCAGGCCCTCGGTACCTAGACGTTGTGTGCTGACATGTGTTACCTCTCTCAGTTCTTGACATGTCTGAAGTTTGTGTGATGAGCATGTAGGTGTGTTAAGGGAGGATTATGGTATATTTTCCAGGATTTCCTGCATCTGTGAGGAAGGGCTCTGCTGCCAGCTTCATGATGCCCCCTCTTCCTGCCACAGAGGAGAGACTTTTGTCAGGAGCACTAGATCAGGTGTTCCTGCCAAGCTGGAGATTTTATGGCAATTGCTGTATTGGGAAGAAAAACTAAATAATGCCCTTGGAGCTTCATAAACTAAAGGTTCAGTGATGCCACAGCTTCCCATGCCTTTGTTCTGAAATCTGTGCCCAGTGCTGGAGCACATGGACCTGTCTGCTTAGTTCCTCACTCATGGGCAGTGAGGTTTAGCTCCTTGTCTTTGTGCAAGTCTCCTCTTGTTTCCTGTACCCATTTATGACCTTCTTGGGAGGGCTGGAAGCCCCAGGGTTTTCCCTTGAGGGATGATTGCTCATCCTTGAATAAGATGTTTACTCTTGCCTGTAATTGCATGGGGCTTGAGCAGTGCCAAACCCTAACTGTGCTTCCTTCCCATCTCCTTGCTTTCATTTAGAGACATGGGTGTGTGAATTGCTTGGGGAGGTTCAAGTTGTGGCATGATAAGCTCCATCTCCAGGCACTTTCCCAATCTGGTTTGTCAGGAGCAGGTTCTGCTTCTTGTTGTCCGTTCATTGCAATCCCCAGTGTTCATCAGGGTCTCCCGGCCTTCCTCTGCTGCCCTACCTACCTCTGGCTCACAGTACATTCGGAATCCAGTTACTGGTTTTAAAATCAGAGGACAGGCATCCTTTATTCAACTTTTAAAAATGGGGAAGCTTGGAGCAATGGACAGGAAAGGACCGTGGGTCTGTTCCAGTATTTATTTTGCTTATTGGAAAACAAAAACATTTACCAGGCTGCTTTCAGAAACCAGCAATCTGTAAGCTTGGTTTTCATTAAAAAGGCATTCGTTGTTTTTCCCTGAGGATTAAGTGACATTTTTGAAAATTTTCTGTGCACAATAATTGGGTTTTTTTTATCAAATTTTGTTCTGACTTTGTGACCGCAATAAAGTTTAGGAAACTATTATTTATTATGGGTTAAAAAAATAGTCTACGAATCCCACTGCTTTCCTTGATTACTAGATCATACTGTGATTCTTTTCCCAGTTGCAAACCAGCATTGTAAATGCTGCTTTCAGACTCTGTGGGATGTTCCCAAAATGGCTTGGAGAGCTACTGTGTCTATCATCTCTTGCTCAGCTCTGTTGCTGGGACCCTGACAGAGAAACTCATGGATAGATGCCACAGGGAGAGAGAGAAGGTGGTATCTCAACCCCCTCCTCCTTCAGGGTCTGTCTCTTTCCTCTGTCTTCCCCAGACTCCAGAAATGGAAGTGTTTATTTCTGATGTTTTAGTTTTACTTTCATCAGAGCTCAGTGTTGGTCAGAAGTTAGGGAGCAAACTTCTCTTCAGCCCTTCCTTTTTTTTTTTTTTTTTGAGATAGCTCTTCCTGTAGCACTTCAGGAGTGAAAAATAAGGTGCCCTGGTGACAATGTTAAAAGTCCTTCTGTAAAGCGAGCCCTGATACGTCCATATTAGCAGACTCCAAAGGCTATTTAGCATTGCTTCAAGGACGGGTGTAGGGGGAAGAGAAAAACATTTCCTCTTGAAAGAAGATTCTCAGAAAATCTGTGCTTGCTTTGGAGACAGGGAGTTCACCTTTGGGAGCACTGGAGAAGATCTGCAGGTGGGGAGGTGACCTACCGAGACACTAGATGTCTGGTGTTTGCTGTAGCCTGGTCTCCAACTCCCTAAAAGCATGTGTGTGAGTCAGGGGAATACCTAGAGGTCAGGCATCCTAAGGGTTCTGTGTCCCCTGAGTACAGACCCAGTGAAGCTACCCACAAATTGCATCAACACAGATCATGTATGTTCACATTGAGGGGAAGTACATCTTGGACGGAGGGGGCTGCTTGGCTTCCAGGCTTGACTTGCTGCTGAGATGGGGAAGGTATGGCTGTTCTCCAGGAGCTGAACCATGGCTGTCAGGTCACTGATCGGCCTTCAGGTAATGGTGGCTGTAGGCCACTATTTACCTCAACTAAATCTGAGCTCTAGACTGTGAGTGCACAGTACCCATCTTGTCAGCTGAGCCCTATAGCATGACCCTGTCTTTTGCTAGGGAAGCCCTCAGGTATCCTCTAAGGCACCTGAGAGATGGTCACGTTAGGTTAAAAAAATAACCTCTGCATGGTTCTTTTCTTCATCCTTTCCCAGAGGGGCTGTTGCCTTTACATTCTCCTAGGACACTTGGTGGCATTTCATTCCTATGAGGTCAACTGACTGTAGTCTCAACCTACCAGAGAGCATGGATTCCTCACTGCTTTACAGTGAGACTGGAGGGTTTTTAAAGAACATACCATAATTAATATGTGGTTGTGGATTGTAAGGCAGAAGTGATCAAGTAAAATCTATGATGCATCATACAGGAGGGAACTGTGAGCTGCTGTTAATCGTAGCAGAAGAGCAAATGACTGTGTGAAATAGCAGACTATAGAGAAAAAAAGCCTAAATGTATTTATGTTTCTCGTTTGTCACCGAAACTGACATCTTAAGGCATGAAATTATTTTAAAAATCCAGCTTCCTTTTCAGTTTATGGCCTAAACTTTAATAACTAGATGTGTAAATAATGCGTGAAGTGTCTTCACTATTCTTCTGCATGTTAAACTGCCACAGCCAGTATAATTGCTTGCAAATATTGTGTGCAACAGCAAGAGAAGAATCTGATTTGCTCTGTATTTATTGCATTTCACTCAGCCACTGGAAGCAGCTTGAGTCAGCTTTGCTTCATCTCTCTCACACCATTTACTCAAATCTGCATTGTTTAGGTTCCTAGTAGAACTGGTTTGGAATCTTTTGAGATGATTATTTGTTAGTAAATGCTGTGTTATGTAGATTACTTTTAACAGAGGAATGTAAATTTTGGTTAAAATTTTTGTGGCTACCTCTTTTATAAGGAGACACCTGCTCACTCTGGTGCAGCCCAGGATCAGGCAAGCTAAGGTGTGAAAGCTCTTACCTCCAGATCCAGCCCCACAGATCTTCAGCCTCAACCCCTCCCCTTTGGACTGTTGGCTCTTCTTGGACAGACATGTTGGATTGGGTGTGCTCTAAGCTGTGGGAGCCCCTTTCTTTTTCCCTTTTTTTTTTTTTTTTAATAAAGGGTTTGAATTTATGCCACATCAAATGTTAAATAATCAAACCCTGAAATACATTGCAAAAGGGCAAATATTTTTCTCTGGATGACTTTTAATTCATGACTGAGAGAGAGGGAATCCTTCCAAGAGATTAAGCAGGAAAAATGGAATCTGCCCTTGGATTGTGAAAGTTTCTGCCCCTGAAGGGGCTCTTTGAGACTCCTCTCAAGACCTGCCCACTGTTGTAACTTGCTGTGACCCAAAATGCTTCTCACCATGATTGTGTGGCTGCTCAAGGGAGCCAGGCCTGGACAACTGTATGAGCTTTTAGATCTGATTTAGCAATTGGTAACCAGCACTCAAAATCATGGCACAAATTGAAGCACCTAAGAAATCTGGGATTGGGACTGGTAGAGCGTGGTTCTGCTTGAAAGTTTGCTAACATGTGGGCAACTGGAAGCAGCAGTTTGCCTCAATTCCTGTATCTACATTTGGGCAAGGCTTCTGGTTGACAGGAGTGAGCCCAGCTGGTCTGAAAAGTGAAATCTTGCCTGTTTTATCAGTGGGAGGCAAGAGCTATATGTACCATTTTTACTTTTTTTGTTGAGAAATAAGTCTTTCCCCTCCAAAATAGAAAAGCTCTCTTGTGTTTGTGTGTGAACACCCAAAAACTGGAAAGGCCAAATCTCTTGCTTTTCCTGTCCTCATTTGTAGGGAGTTGCCTTTGCTTGTCCATGTCCCCAGCTTCACTAAAGGGCTGTGTTTGCAAAGTTCTTCGTCTGACCAGCTGAGCTCTGGTTTGGATTTATGCACAGATTGTTTGAACTTCAGGCGTAAAACCTAGGAGGGCTGATTTTATTTTGTTTTTCCTTCTTAAGCGCGGCTGGGAATCCAGTCTGCCAGAATTGATTGGACTGACTTGTATATCTTCTCTCCTGAAGCCAGCTGACAGTTTTAAACCATTTTTAAAGTCAAACCTTTGTGGCTGAGATTTACTGGGAGATTTTTACAAATGAAATGCAAAATCTGGTGCTCTCCGTGTAGAAGACAAATTCTTGAATCTGGCTTCCTATGCATTGACATACATGCAGGGCTTTCAGGTGTATATTTACATATACATGCTGCTGAGCCCTGCAGCGGTGATAGACACTTCCACGTGGCCCTGCTCCGAAAGGAGAGGTATCTTAGTATTTGAAGGCAGATCCTGCGAGCCTCATAGATCTATGGGAACAAGGGCCTTGAAGTGGGTGAATGGGACAGGTACCTATAAATATAATAAGCTAGTCTTGCATGCATGATAGCTATGTCTAGCTTTATAAATAACAGCAGCCTTTTAGGTTTCCTAGGAGGTCTGGCAGCATTACAAATGAATGTGCTGCTAGTTGTCTGAGACCAGACATCAGAAAGCTGTCCGTGAGTGCTGTTGGCCCACTGTCTATTTTTCCCTGCCCCCATTCCCTCTCTCTTGGTGGTGGTTGGTTTTTTGTTGTTTTTTTTTTTCCCCCCTCTGTTTTTGGTTACTGAAACACAGACCCTGCCTGGCCTGCAATCTCTCACTGTTGCTTGCTGAAGATGAATGATTCATCAGGCCCAACCTGATAAAATTGTGCAAGCCAGTCACCAAAGTTAATCAGACCAAAAGGAAAGAAAGGAGGGAAGGGAAAAACAAAACCAAAAGGCCTTAGAGCTAGTTCTAATTTTTGAATCTCCCCTGGGAATTTAAAAATGCATATATAATGTTCTCAGCCCGGGTTCTCCATCCTCCTCCAGCCTTCATTGGGAAATCAGAGAGCAACCCAGGCAATTGGTTTTAAAGTGCAACTTCCGATGTTGCAATGCAGAAGAGCATGATTCAACAGGCCTCTGACTGCCATCCGACGGCTCATTCATGGCGCCTTGTTTGCTAATAGTGCTGCGGAGCAGGCGGCTGCGGTTGCAACCTGCTAATCACTTCCACTCGGATTTGTTGTGTCACACTAGCAAGGATTGAGGTGAGGGAGCCGAGGAGCTGCTGATGTGAATCATGTGGTGCTCTGCTGCATAATTAGGAGAGGAGCCCTGTGGTTCTCGGTGCACTGGCGAGATTTCTCAGGCCTGAAACATAATAAAGACTGCCACCCACCTTAGCAGTGAATTAGCATCATCCTTGCTGATCCTGAAAGAGGCTGAGCACTTGCTGGAGGCCTGGTTGCTTGGGATCAGGGGGAATTGGGGTTTGGCCAGACAGGGCAAGGCTGATAGCTTGGTCACTGCTACAGAGAGGGGGACAGATCTAGGAGGAGGAAGAGCGGCAAATGGGAGGAGAGTGTCTGGGGGTGCTCTGTGTGAAAGCCATCACTCCCTACTCAGTGTGTGGCTGTAATAGTCCTGCTCATGTCTGCCATGTGACTAAATGGGGAAAGAGTTGCACAAGCAGTTGCAATGGGCTGTGCCTCTCTCCTGCCTGCTTGCTGTGATACTCAAGGGGTTTCCAGGGTGCTGCTTGCACATCTGCAGCTGAAGAATATCCTTTAGTTTCTCTCGGTTGGTTGTAGCACTTCAGTTGGCAGTGGGGTGCTGTGCAGGACTCACTGGCTTCAAGCCCAGCGTGGCCACAGGCCCCTCTTGGCCACCTGTGCTGTTGGGGGCTGGTGAGAGAGGATCACCCTTTACAGTCACCTTTCTTGCCAGTTCATCCAGCTGTTCTTTGTATCCTTGGTGCTTTTGGCTTCAGGAATTACACAAAGCTCTTAGTGAGTGTGAGGAAATGTGTTAAACCCTGAAATCTTCACACCACCAATGGCCTCGTTCCAGAATGAAGAGGCTAATTAGTCGGTGAGAATGCTTCAAGGGATTTCATCAAATGATCCTGTGATTCTTTCTATCTTCTGAGTCCGTATTACATTAGAGAGGCATTCCTTTTACTCTCTCTCATTTTAGGTTAATTTTAGTTTAGTTCGGTTCAGTTTTGGTATATTTGGTATTTAACAATATTGTATCAAAACAACATCTCCACATGATTTTAATTTAAAATTAAATTACTGTGATACTGTCAGGAGAAAGCCACATGCCAGACCCTCAGCTGCTGTGAATCAGCAACAATCCATTGATTTCAGCAGGGCAGCACTGATTTATTCTCAGCCAAGGATCTGGCCCACCCTTGTTTAAAAGGAAAACCCATTTTCCTCACCCTGGTTATTGAAACATTGCATATCAAGATAGGATGTGTCTAAACCACCTCCTTTTACTTTTCACCACTTGTGTAATTTTATTTGTTTTCCACTACTCCTCATTTTTTGCTGGGGTAGTGAAACTTTTCTGTGGGAGACAATTTCACTCTAAGCTCACAAGCCTTGGCACGGCTGAGTTTTGGGAGGATGGGTTTAATGTAGCACTGAATATGAAAAATTAGTTTATATTCTGCAAAATAAGGCTTCTGGCTCTAATGTTTAATTCTTGTACATAACCTTCATGCTATGCAAGGGTGGGGGAGCGGATGTGTCCTGCTGTTTTCTGTTCTTTATATGATGCTTGAAGAAGCCAAGGGTTGGTGTGTGATTGCACTCTTCAAGTCAGAGAGAACCTGAAGAGCTGGGTACCTCTTGAGACAAATAAGAGGATTTCAGACTGGCTCTTGTACAATTTCTCTGCAAGAAATACCTGTCATGGGCTAAATGAGAGTTACTTCATTTTTGTGAAAACGCATCTGCTTTCCACAGCACAGTTGTATTTTTCTGTTGGTGCTGTCAAACTGCTTTGTTTGAACACCACAGATGACAGCTGCATTATCCCCTGCATCCCTTCCTTATGAGGGGAGACACAATAGCACGTGAGAGAGGGAGCCAAGCTCTGATTTCTGATCCAAACAGTCCCCGGAGCTCAGGGCAGGGCGACCCCGAATGTGCATCAAGATGGTCCATGTGTTTGACAGAAATCCTGTTAAAGTTAGTGGCTTCTGCCTAGGTGACGTTGCAACTTCAGCCACCTTCCCATGGCAAAAGGAAGAAACCTCCTTTTTGACAGGTAACAGGAAAAACAATGATGTATAATGTTATAGGTTGGGTGTAACTACCACCCTTCATTTACTGTAGTTGTAAGAAATTATTAACACTCCTTTGTGGAATCAGGGAGCTGAAACAATGGTAGCCTCCACCCCAAGCACACATCACTGCCCAAAACAAAGGCCCAGCCCAGCCTGCATAGGTGTGGACAGGTTTCCTTGGCTATCGCTTGGGAGAGCCTGGCAGGAAAGGCAGCGGAGGCAGTGGGGAGAGAGCCCTGGGCAGAGCAGCAATCAGTGCTTTGTGGGCTGACTGGTGGTAAAAAGGGAACGGAAACAGGAGCAAATAAACTGGGTCTGGCATGGTGGGGAAAGATTTTGTACCTGCTTCCTACATGAGCAGGATTTCTGCAAAGAAATAACTGGCATTACTGAGAGGCAGAATCCACATGGAGTCGACCCAAGGCTCTGGTTATCCACTTGTCTGAAATAAAGTCACTAAAGAAAATGAAATGAGTTGGAAAACAGAAGGCATTGGCAGGAGAACAGCCTGTTACCGGAATATATTTGTTGTGTAGCAGTAAATGGAGGAGCCTGATTTGCCTGGCCCTGTGCAAATCCCACTAAGCGTTTACAAACCAAGAAGTGATGACTGATGCAGAGCAGAGGGGCAGCCGGGGGAGAGTGAAGTGCTTTAAAACTCTCATTTTCATTTGACTCTGTTCCAGGATGATACAGTCCACCCTAGATTAAAAATAGCTACAGAAAAGAGTAGAGCACTTTTTTTTTTTTTTTTAAAAATCAAGCTTCAGGGTATCTTTTAGGAGCATCACCAGTTTGATTCAGCCTCCTAATTTAGCTTTTATGCCAGCCTCTCAGTGGAATTGTACCATTGTGGCTGAAGTAATACTGTGGTGATTTGCAGCTGTGACAAGGACTTTGGGCTGCCTTCCTCTTTTTAACATGAAACTGTAAGAAAGACTTAGCAGTATCCATGTTTTTACCCAGAAATGCTTTTCTTCCAGAGGTCAGTGACAGCAGGGCCTAATGGATCAGTACTGATTTGGGAGCCAAGAGGTATGACCTCTATCTCCCAGTTTAAGTTTTTGGGAGGACTGTTGCTTGCTATGGCTGTCCATGTCTTTTTTTCAGTTGCCTTTGCAGGTGCATCGGTAGAAACACCTACCCACTGTCCTTCTGAGTCTGGTTTGTGAAAAAAAAATACATCCTGTATCATTCCTGCCCACATGCAGATTTCAGCCAGATTTGGAGAAGCGGAAGAGAACTCAAAGATGCTAACTTCCAGCTTTTTTTTTTTTTTTTAAAGTTGTGGAAATAAGCAATAGCTAGAGATCCAATTACTTCTTCACACCAAGTTGCAGCAAAAGGGCAGATCTTGTTAGAAAATCTACCCAAACTCCCCTTAGAGGAGACAAAGTTCTGAGTGAGCAGGGTGGGGTCGTTACTGTCAGGGTGCAGAGCTGCTTGATCCTGGGGAACCTTGGTACAGAAATCCCTGGGACACCTGGTTACTGCACAGGACATCTGGATAGATTTTCTGACTCCTTTACCTCCTGTCTGCTTGAAATAGGACTGTAATGAATTCCCTTGCTCTGCACCAGTAAATGTTATCTCCTACAAAGCTATCTGGCTATGGGTGGTATGAACTGGTGTAACTGTGGGATGAACAAAACTTTGCCTGTTTGTGTTACTGGAAGATCTGCTGGGTTGAGCAGGAGAAATTTGGCTTTCATGCCTCCTCAAGTAAGGTTGGAAGGCAGTTAATAACTCCTCAGTGGAGTGGAGCTGACAAAAACTAGAGCTGGCCCAGCCCTGTGAAAGCCATGGCCTGGTCTTCCTGGGCTTCTCAGCCTCCTGGCTGAGACAGGGAGGACAGCTGTGCAGTGTGGTGGACAAACTGAAAAATAAGGCAGAAGAGGCAGGAATTCCCTCTTTAAGCAATGGCAAATGAGGAAGAAGAGGTTTAGCCCCAAATTTTGCCTTTGTTCAACATATATTATCTCCAAGTAATCTCATCAACTAAAACCATCAAGTTAAGTTTAAAATGGCTGTTTCAAAAGAGTTGGGGGTTTGTAACCCTCAGGCTTTTTATTGGCAGAATTATCTGGAGATTTGAATAGCTTCATGCATTTTTCTGTGAATTTACTGTTTTCTGTAAAACCAAATGAATTACCCAGCTCTCTTATGGATGGATAGGAGCAGCAGTGCAGCAGCCGAGGGGTGAGAGGTGCCTTGCAGAAGTGAGCGGCTGCAAGCAGATGGGACTCTCTGCCAATTTTCTCTAAGCACCGTGAATGGTGCCATAGGGTATTAGAAATGCTGCTGTCATCTAAAGGATGTTTCATGCTGCTGCAGACCAGAAAAAAAAAAATCTTTTCTAGGAATTCAAGCCTGAATAACATAACAAATCCATGCATTTCTTGGTTTTCTTTGTTATCTCCTTGTGCTGCCTCACAGTGCTATCTTTCCCCCACCCTTTAGGGTGGCTTCAGTTGTTCCCAGCGCATGAGCAAGGGAGTGTTAGACACTTGTAAGGAGCATATACTGGCCTTACCTGCTGTTGCTTTGCCTTGCAAGAAGCGTGGCTCGCACAGATCCTGCTGCTTATCTCATGTGGGAGACAGAAAATGTCTTCATCCTGTGGTGAGATGGGAGTGACCACTTTTATGTAGAGATGGGGCTTTTCAGTGGAGGTCACGACTTTTGCTGCTGCTGTTTGTCCTGATGTGCAAAGTCTTCCCATCAGAGATGAGATCCTCTTGTGCTAGGCATGCACAAAGAAAAAGAGATTGCCCTAAATCACAAAAAAGTGTCAAAATAAAAAAGGCGAAAGCTGGGAAAAGTTGCAGAGAATCATTGACTGTCCCATGTCCTTTTGGTGGGCTACTGGCACATGGGCCCAAGCAAAGTCAGTTCAGTGTGCACAAAACGAGTTTCTCAAGAGAATAAGTGTCCAGTGCTCCTCCAGCTCAAAAGGTCTGGTTTTGGCACATCATTGCAATAGTCTCACGTGCACTCAGTCAATGCAGCCAGAGATGATGGCTGAGCTCATCACTGCTGCAGTGTTTTTTTGTTCTGTTAGTTTTCTGCCAGTTCAGTGAACTGAGTTGGCTTATGGAAGCATCTCCAGGGCCAGAAACATCGGTGTATGAAGTAACACTGGAATCAAGACCAGCCCTTCTGACAGCTGTTAGATTAAGCCAGCCACTCTGGTTTATTCCTGTTGCCTCTCTTCTTCCCTTCACAGGTGAGTCCCTGCAATCCCTGACTTTCTGCAATTTGTAACAGTCCTCCCTGGTGAGTGAAGAAGTAGAGACCAAGAGCGCAATCCATGCAGCACAGTTTGTCACTGCTGAAACTGTCTACTTGAAAGCACACAAGCAGGTGGGTAGCTCACAACTGGAGGGGGACTTCCAAAGTGACAGAGGGAAAACAAGGACTATCTAGTGCTTGTTTATGAGGGCTGCTCACGGGAGCTGGCCCTGCAGTGAGAATTGAAGACTTAACTCACAGTCCTTCATGGGTTTATTTTTCATCATGTATGAATAGTGGACTTTAGCCTGGATTTTTTAATCCAGTTTGTGCTCTCTCCATCCTGGGGCTGAGATTGTAGCACCTCCTCAGCACAGTACCAGAGGCAGCTCCTAAATTGGTTGCCAGACTCCTGCAGCTCTCACTAGAATTAGGGTTTCTCCTCCTGTTCTTCAGACTAACTGCATGAAGTGGATTGAAATTTCAGGGTTTCCTTGCACACATAGTTTTTTGTCTCTGATGTTTCACCACCTCTCCCTGCTTTCAGGCAGGCTGTTATGGCTGATACAGCATGAAACTTTGGAGGGGGAAGGCTTTGTGTAAAGTGGTTAAGGATTAGGAAGTGATGGCTAGATTGCCTGGGGAGCTTGTGGTGTCTGTCCCTGGAAGCTTTTGGGAAGAGGCTGGCTATGCGCTTCAGCCATGCTACTCAGCAGTGCGGCCTGTTTTAAGATGGGATGTGAACTGCTTGGCTTTGCACCATTCCTTCACCTCTGCTTTGCAAACAGTGCTTGCTAAGATAATTGGCAATGACAAATGCTCATGGAATATTGCAAGTGTGTGAATAACCACCTAAGAAGTATTTGAAAATAGCTGCTCTTGGTATTCTGGGTTCGAGCCTCCAAATAAGAGCTCCAAATAAGTGAGCAAGAAGATGACACGTGTTCTCTTAGCTGTGGGTACCCTTTGCTGAATGGGCGTGGGCAGCAAACCCATGCAGAAGCTATTAGTAATCCTCGTGGGCTCTGATGTGGTCACACTGAACCAAAGGCTTTGTGTTATATGTGAATGCAATGACTTTACTTTCTAGTATTTGGCTAGCTTTAGAAACCATCTTCCTTTTTTCCCCTCTTGTTTTCTTTCATGAAGCCAACATTTCTCATTGGTTTGGGGTGTTTTTGTGACTAGAGAGGAATGTAGGCTTCTCAGAAGCACACGAGCTGTTTTGCTCTTCAGTAGTGTCCTTCCTCTGCATATGGACAGAGGAGACCTGGGTGGAGAGGATCAGAGTCATGAGGCTAAGGAGAGCCACAGGCATGAAAGAAAGCCTCTGAAACAGATGGAATGGCAGAAAGGCTGCATTTTCTCAAGGGATCTATGCATTGCATGAAATGAGAGGATCCCACCGCCTTTTCTGCAGCAGGTAATTGCATGTTTAGTGTGTGATTTGCTTGTTCTTTGTGACCCAGAATGTGTTTCTCTTCCCAGCCCTTAGCTCTTTCTTTGCTTCGAGTCTTTTGATTTGTTCTTTCTTGTTCTCTGCTACTCTTTGTGCATGAAGCATAGGCCAGAGGTGCCTGCTACCCCTTTGACATCTTCTCAGCGTGACTGATGCTAGCCAGGCTTTGAAACAGAAGCAGCTTCAATGTGGGGCCTCCCCAGCAGGTCTCCCGTCCTGCTTCCGTTCCATCCCCACGCACACATCCGGAGGAGCCAGTCTGCTTGCAATGCCATGGCTGCAGCTTCAGCCGGCCAGAAGTCATCTGCAGTTTGCCTCCTGTGACACTGAGTCACGGGAGAGAGGAAGGTCTTGATTCACTGTCTCATGGGAAATGCTCTGGCTCCAGGCTTCCCTGAGCATTTCCTTGCTTAGACACCAGTTCAGCAAAGCATTTGAATAGAGTTCGTTGAGCTGCTGTCTCCAGCTCACTGCCCCCTCACCCCCAACGTGCCAGAAAATGTCCTTGTAGCACGGATGGTTGTTTCCTGAAGAAGTGTCAACTGCATAAAGTGGAGTTGGTTGCTTTGATATTCCCTATTCATGGCAAATACTAAAAATACTTGTTAAAAATCATTACTGTGGTGGCAGAATTTTTTCTTTCCTTTTCAGTTTTTCCTTTTTCTGAACTCTCTGACTTCAGTAGTGGGGAAATATGCATATATGATGGAGAGAGTATTCTTTTTTCCCTACTGCCAAAAGAAATGCAACATTTTAGGGAGAGGAAAATTTCCCATTGCTTTCATCAGTAATTGAAACCAGAAAAAGTGTGTCTCTCTTATTTTTTCTACCATTTTGGAGGAGATTTTCCACTTAGCCACCTTCTTGGAGGTGCTGGCCAGCTCTGCCTTGGTTTTGGTACAAAAGTATCTCTGATCTGCAAAACTGTCCGGGAAACGTCACTAGAGTAACCTTTCCTGTGAGATTTCTGCTTCCTGCTGAGCTGACAATGCAGCTGGATTTGGCGGGATTTCCCCTGAGGTGAGGGGGGACATGGTGTGGCTGCATGGTAACTGAAGTCTCAGGCTTCTCCTGAGTGGAGGAGGAATCCGTGAAGACCATGTTCTACTTAAATTATTGAGTTTTTTAAATCCTTCATGGGTGGAAGGCAGCCTTTAGATCTGTCAATCTTATGACAGAAATTTAGTGTTTGGAGTACTGTGCTGGGAGCCCAGAGAACTATTTTTGGGAAACTAAGAATATAGCACTAGCCATCTGGCCATGTCTGGTCAACGTTGCTTCACTCCTTTATTCCTTCTTTAATCTGCCGTTGGCTCACCTATAGGCAGGTAGTGCAGCTGCAGGGACACTGATAGTGTCACTGAGACCTCGAGTGCTCTGGTGGTGTTAGGGGCCACTGGGTGCTTGTCTCAGACACACAGGAAGAGGACAGTTCAGACAGGTTTTTTTTTTACTCCCCCCCTTCCCAACTAAAGTGCTGGAGCCCTGTAGCTCCAGTTGTGCAGAATGGGGTTGGGACTGAGAGCGCCTGTTCATCTTACATCATGTAAGATGTAAGCATATCATGTGCTAACCACCATTTGAAGGTAGTAGTTCTGTGTTATTCAAGGTGATGTTGAATCCCTAAAGCATCCTTCTAAATCCCTGGTGCCTCCTGTCTCTCTTCCTGAGACGTGCTGTGTTGCAGACCTTGCTTTTGTGGAATCTTTCAGGCTGGAAGGTGCAGCCTGCTGTTCAGATCACATTTACAGAGGGCTCACGCTAGACTTAAGTCCATATTATGTTTGTTCCTCTGTGATGCTCATATTTGTCTTGTACTTTGTCTGGGAATTCAGATTGTGTGTCTTGGCTAGGCTCTGTCGTATATGTTTAATCCCAGTTTCTTTGCTCTCCTGCAGGGACTTGCTAGGGAACAGGAAGTAAATGGAGTGTCTTGTAGAGATGGCTTGGAGGGAGAGCTGACTGCCAGCCAAAAACCCCATCCAGCTACAAAAGCGGCTGTTTCAGCCCAAAGAATTTGTAAGCAGAATTATTTGCTTAGTGCCTCATCATACTTCCTGCAGGAGCTTGGGCAATCAGACAGGTTTTCCATCCTGGTAGGCTAGGAAACATGGGGTGCTTATTTAGATAAGTTGGTGAATACTTCTTGGTGATCGCAGTGCTGAGAGAGCTGCATGCGGGTGAGGGGGGAGAAAAAGTCTTCAGGCATGAAAAGGGGAATGCTTGGGCCAAATCTATACTGGAGGTTTGGAGTCAAGTTTCAAGATTTTTCCTGTGCCTGCTAATTCCAAGCCCCAACTAGAGCAGGTTTGCTAACTCCTGCAGCTGGATCTGGAAGATGTGTGTCTGCGTGAGTGTGTGCATGCCATAGGCACAGCAGAAAGCAGGAATTTTCCTAGGCTGTGACGCATGGTCGACCTGGAGGACTGGCTTTGTCCTGGCTTCGGGACTGGGGTGGGAAATCCCAGCTGTCCAAGCATCAGTTCTGTTTGGAACCTCTTCCACACTGAGAAGTACCCGGCATTAAAAAGAGAGTCGTTTGGGAGAGATTAATTGGCACAGGAAAGTAGAGACACCTCCTCCCTATATCTGACATATAGGTCCCACTGTCAGTTCTCTTATGGAAAAAAATCTTCCAGATGTTGAAAACAGACGTAAGGAAAACAGTTGTTGTTTTTTTTTATCTAACAACACAGTTAAGTGTAGTGGGCTCGTTCCCCTTTGCTCTTTGTTTCTCCACTGGCCTGGAGTGAGGAAATTCCTAATCTCAACACCCAGACGTGCCCTCTTTGCCAAGTCTTGTCTTGCCAGCGTGGCTTGTGTTGAGGCTGTGACTGAGAGAGTAAAGCCTGGTGGCTATTTTTCTAAGACTGTAGCAATCCTTTGCCGGTGCCCAAGGGTCTGCTGTGGAGCTGCTGCTTCAGGGTGCTGGTATGAAGCTACAGGGGGCTTCTGGGCAGGTCCTGGCCAGGGCTGTCTGCCCTCCCCAGCCCCAGGTGCTCATGCCTTCATGGAAGGAATGACTGAACCTTGCAGAAAGCAGCTCTGACACAGCTTACAGTCCAGCATGTTAAGATAATGGCAGTTGGTGCTGCTTGGCTGCATCGGTTGCTTCCTCCATCATGTTACTGTGCGGGGTGACAGCCTGTTCACAATGCTGCTGTTGCAAATATGGTTTCCCGCTGTCATTTTGAACAGCGTTGCTGTCCTGGAGACAGACTGTGGTGCCACAGTTCACAGAGAGATCTGGGTTCTCCTTTTCTGCCTCTTTATGCCCTTGCAAGGCCCATGGGACTCTAACTTACATTCTCAAAATTCTCAATTTACAGTTTGGTCACAGCTGGCTCTGTTGTGCCCTGCATTGGCCTCCAGAAAGCCTGTGTCACGGGACAAGAGACCTTTCAGCTGGAGAAGTCAGTCACTGTTCAAGCTTGGCCCAGATCCTTAGGTAAGGGGTAAATCTGCCTTTGTTTCTCAAACACAGCAGTAAGCAGCAAGCACAGGGTCATGGATGGCAGCACAACCACATACTGCAGAGCTGCTGAGGGGTATGTGTCCTCACCCCTGCCCACATCTGTCTCCCCTAGGGAAATGGCTACAAAATTGTTTCTCTGCAACTCTGATGGCACTTGCTGTCTTATTGCACTCCCTTTTATATTCATAACTTTAGTTTATGATGGCAGTAATTCAAGAGTGATGTTACAAGCAGTCAACTGCTACCAGCCTTGCTGGCTGGCTGCTTCAGGCCACCATTTCAGAAAGCTCCAGAAATAGGGTGCTCAGGGAATGTTGCTTGTCCTGAGCTGAGGCTTCATTGCTATGAGCAAGACTTAATTAAAAAGCAAATGTTACTTCTAGACCTGATTGTCTGAATTCTGTGGCACCCTTACACAGAAAGCAGAATGCTGTATACTTTTCTTCCTGGCCCAAACACTTGGGTATCACTTGCTGTGTCAGCCTAAATGCAGGGGTAAATTTCATTGGGTAAAGTGATGGCTGTGTATGGATGAAAAACAGATGAAAGCATAATGTGAGCCAGCAGCTAGAAATTAAAGTTAGATAAATGTCAGCTAGAAATAAAGTACATGATTTTAACAGAGACTGTTTAACTCTTGACACCAATTACCAAGGGATACAGCGGTTCTGCCACTTGAAGCCTCTGAAGAAACGATGTCTTGCTATCTCAGCCAGAAGAAATTTGGGACATCAAATGAAATTCAAGAACATTTTTGTGCAGGAGACCAGTATGAACATTCCTGCCGCCCTCTTAAAATCTACAAATCTAAAAATAGTTGTTTTAAAAGCACTCAGCACTCTTTAGAATAAATATTGCTGTTCTGTGATAATTCCTTTTCCCCTCTCTCCTTAACGCTATTTTCCTAACATGTTACTCTGAGCTGGTGGATGGTAATCAAAACTGGTCATAAGCTGTGTTCATTAAATACCACGGTAAGTCTATATAATGTGGAGTGGTAGTTTATACCCAGATGTGAAACAGAGGCTGGTCTATGAAGAGTCTTCATGCTGAGGTTATGGCTTGCTGAGCGTTTCTTTTGGTCCTTTTCTGCTTTCTTGTTCGCTTTTTTTTTTTAATACAGCTCCCAACACCATCATATATCAGAATGTGATTTCCTTCCAGCTGCAAAGGCTTTTATCTTGAGAGCTTTCTCATTGACTTTCAGCCTTGGTTGTCATCCTAGGGCTGCCTGAATTTGTGTCTCCAGACCAGTTGGAATGGAAAAGCTGGGGGATAAGCTGGCTGTTCCCGAAAGAGGCACTCATCAGGAGCTGCTTCACCAGGTGGGAGGGAATGGTCATGGCCAGAGATTAACTAGAGCTCAGCCAAGGCCCTGGGCAGTGGTAACCTCACTGTGCTCACTGCCTAGGCCAGGGATAACTGTGCAAGGGGTGCTGATGTTTCTGAAGGAGGTAGGACAGACAGTGATCTAGTGACTGGAAGGTCCAAATTCTTTCTTGATTTGACCTGAGATTTGGGAAATTAGTGGGTTTGAATCCTTGTGATCCTTGAATGGCTTTAGGCTTTGAAAAGAAGTTTGGGCCTGCTGAAATGCCCTGTGCCACAAACACAGCCTTACTGTGAAGGACTGCATTAAAACTGGTTTCCTAATTGAGTTTTTGTTTGCCGGATACTTACTAAGTGTAAGAAACCTTCAAAATGAGTCTAAATCCTCATTTGTAGTTTTTTAAAAAATTGATTTTATGTGTCTCTCATCCCATTACCTATTTTGGGCTTAGTAAATAAAAAACTCTCCAACTATTTCTTTTGACTTGCTGAACATAAGAGTGATGTCAGCATTGTAATCTAATATCAAAGCATCACAGCACTATGGACGTGTTGATCCTCTCAACAACCAGTGGACTGCTCCAGGCTAACCACGGGGTGATAAAATATGTCTCCACTTAACTGCACGCATCTATGTTGGAGATGTATCTTCCCTTACCTGACATTAGCCAGGAAACCTCTCTGGCCTGCCGTGAAGGGGTGGGGTCCCCGAAATCTGTGGATATTGATGGATTATTTCTGTTAAGATAACTTCTGTTAAGCTGTGTTCTGTAAAACACACCACCTTCTTCTCCACCCAGTCATTGCCCTGGCATCTCCTCCCCACTCTCCCAGATCTCTGCTGCGTAAAAGAAAGTCATAACTGCAAGGTCAAACTTTTGAATTCTTACGTGCTGCTTATGCATGCTGTTGAGTTGACCAAATGGTATTTGAAAAGTGCTAAGGACTTCTGAGATGAATACAACAGATCGTGAGATCAGCTGGACCTATGACACCCTCACAGAGAAATGGAGAAATGTTGGAGGTCAAAGGTTTGAGTAATAGGATGAGGAAGTTACAGCCCCATGTCTGAGTCATGATCTTTCATTTTGCTCTTCTGAGAAGGGGATCTTTGTGCTTTTAGAAGAGCATTAGTTTTGCTTTCTAAGTGTTCCCTTAGATTTCAAAGGAGGAAAAGTGATTGTAAAAGAGGAACATTTGTCTGTGTTTTCTTTCTCTCCTTTCTGTAAAAGCCTTGTGAAAGCACAAGTCAAATTCACTTCTGGGCTAAGCTGGGGCGGGGGTGGACTATGGTGCTTTCCTACCCCAACAGTGAATTTTGGTCTGATATTGGCAAGTGACCTGTAGCTCCCATCCTGCTGTCAGTGACCTTCCGAGTCCAGACTTGGAAGCTTCCATGCGAGGGCAGTGGAGCAGTCTGGGATACTTCAGCCTGGAAAAGGGATGATTTTTGGGGGAAAGTGAGAGACACCTACAAAATCTGGAGTCGCATGAAGAGAGTGGATAGGGACTGACTGTTCCTACCTTTTCCCATGCAAAAGCTGGAGGCCAACAAATGTGAGCAGTGGGGTCAGATTTCAAACAAACGAAGGGAGGTGGTTCTGGATGTACCAGGTAATAGACCTGGAGGACTTATTGTCAAAGGCTGTTGCGGGTGCAAGGAATGTACTTGTGTTCAAAGGAAGACAATAGTGTTGGAAAGAAAGATTTGTTAGGGATTACTAAATAGACATCTAAGGCAAAAAAAAGGCTCTTTAGCTGAAAATAATTGAAGACTAAGTAAATCATTTGGGTTTGGGGAGGGAAGTACCATGTATTTTTGTCCTGTTCTTACTCTTTCCTAGGTGTCACCTCATAGTTTTTGTTGGAGACAGTAGTGGGCTAGGTGGACCCTTGGTGTGGACTCATATGGCTGATGTAGGAGTTCTGAGACCGTTAAGACTGGAGACAATATTGCTAATTTTTTTAGTCCCCCAAAAGAAGCATCAGGACAACTAAAGCTTTCTAGAATGTCCCAAGGATGGCCTTAGAAATGGTTTCCAGGCTATTTCTAAGTTGCAGTCTCAGTGATTATTTCCTTAATGCCCCCCCGACCACATAAGCAGTAAATGAGAAGGACTCTGCTTGCACAGGGAAGTATCCCCTGAGGTATGAGGACTTCTGAGGAGGAGTAAGACTGCCATGCACAAGAGGGAACAGAAGACAAAGGGGAGGTCTAGGTGAAGGTGCTGTGGTGGGACTTTGGAAACATAACATTTGGCAAACTGTATTTTTTTTTTTGGAAAGTTTCACCTGGCTACAACCTGATAGGTGGTTGGGAGAGCTGGGCAAGAGTCCACACGAGCTGGACTGGGCTGGGGTAGGAACTGGTGGTGAAAAAGAAGCTCTGAGCTGGAAGGTGTGTGCATGTCTCATTGCTCCACTTGCTCTTGAGAACAGTCAACCCAAAGGAGTGATGCTGGCTGTTGGTTTTCTCAGAATGGGAAGCCAGGCCCTCTCCTTTCCAGATACTGGTATCAGAAGGTCTGACAACTCCTCAGAGGGATTTTTGAGGGACTGCTTAATGTCATGTCTACATGGACATTGTGTCAGGAAATGCATATTCCCAGAACTGTTTTTCTGAAAGCAAAATTACGGGACATTTTCCTTTATTTTTCACTTTAAAAAGACTAACTTAATAAATTTTGTACTTGGCAGAGCCTGCATCTCCCTTTGTGTTGGCTTTTGCAGCCAGTTCTGCGTACACAGGGAATCAGGGAGCAGGTGACTTCAACTTAACCTTCCCTTTGAGCTTGAAGAATAAGCCAAGGCAATACAAAAGGGACCTTCTAAGAGACTTGTGCAGCTGCACAGCCCTTATACTGGCCCCATGATCTGTTTATCTTTTGCCTTCAAGGAATTGTCAAAGTTAGGGGAAGCTCCCCCAAATGGGATGGCTTAAAATACTGTATCCTCTGCTGGGAAGTGCACGGGCTTCTTTCTTTATAAGCCATTTGATATATTTTTCCTCTCTTTCTTCCCCTCCTCCCCTGGCAGCAGGATCTCTGGCTGTTGCATGCTTTTCATTAAATCTTTCTGAATGCAAGCTTGTATGTTCTGACACAGGGTCAAAGAGTACCATGGCAGGGCTAAAACTCAGCAACAGAATGGAAAGCTTTTTCTGGTTTTGATTACTGGACATTGCCAGTCATTGCAGAGTGCGTTCTTGGCTGGGGTCTGAAGACTGAGTTAAATATCACAGGGAAAGGAGCGTTCCATGATGCTCCTGAAACACTCAACTTCTCCTCCTGAAATATGGGGCAGCGAGGGGGAGGAGTTGTGTCTTGGCCAGTTTCCAGCCTCTCTGATGTTATTGTCACTCTTATCCCACATGTTCTGCTTTTGCAGTATCCATTGGAGGAGGTTATTTAACTTCCCTTGCTGATATGAACAACTGCCACTGTTGTGTTGTTGGTTTTACGTTGTTTGTCTCTAATGAAAACCCCACTCTCAGTGACCAACTCAAATAACCGATTGCTTACTCAGCTTTGCAGCTCTGCTATCTGAAGGTATAATCACTTCCTGCATCTTTGTTTGTCTTTGCCTCCATGCTGTTTGTACTGATGGTCTGGGAGGTACCGTGCTGCTCCTGCAGCTGCTTTTCTCTGCCCTAAGGCACATCAGCATGTGGGGAGGAAAAGCAGTTCCTGTTTATTGCTGCATCTTCTTTCAGTGCCTTAGACACAGGCTGCTCTGTAACATGGAATATCATCCCTCTTATTTTTGAGGGGGGCGACAAGGAGCCTTTATGTCTATTGTGAAGACTGTGGAGTTTGCAGCTAAGGGGAACAGTGGCAAAATCCATCTGTAACCTCTGGGCAAGTGCAGAGAGGCAGAGGAGGCGTAAGTCAGAGGGGGCTGATCCCCAGTTACCAGGTATGAGCATTAGTGCTTAGATGGCATGGGATCTGCGGGCATCTCTCTTGGTGGCTGGCTGTGATACTGGCCAAGGCTGCAGACATGAAGTGTCAGGGCCCTGAGTGTACCTAATAGGACTTAATGGCCCTGATGAGCCTGCCATGGGCCTTCCATCCACTCCCTTGCCCATGGGCTCTGGGGCTTCATTTAAACTCGGTCCATGACTTTCAATTGCTCCCCGAGCTATGGTGTAAGGGTATCTGTTTCCTACTCCATACAGTCATGCCTGGGCCTGGCCATGGACCTCAGACTGGGACCCTGACCCATGGACTGACTTCTCAGTTTGACGTTGGAACTGCCTGGTGACTACTGGACTGGGACTGTGTCTCACCCTGGTTACTGTCATTGGAGCTGACTCTGACCTGCAGTTTGACTTCCCAGCTTGGCCTGCCTTATCACCACGAATGATCTGGACTCTTAGCTGACCCTGGCTGCCATACCCAGGCTTGGCTGCTGGTCTTGCTTATGTCCTGTGGGACGGGGCCCTGGCTGGCAAGCCCTGCGCTGCCGTCTGAGTTACCCTCCTTGACTTTTCATCCCATAGGGAACTGCTGGCCCTTGCTGCTTCCTGATCCTTGAGAGAGATCTATGGAGGGGTGGTTCTTTGGAAAGACTCACCTTGGCGTGAAACACTTCCACAACTGGTAGCACAGCAAAACAAGAGCATGTAGCTTTGGGGATATCCTGTCTCCCCACTGGGGAAGGTGACACCATGCATAAAAGCTGTGCCTTCCTTCAAATCTCCAGTGTGGTAAATAGGTTCTCACCATCTCATTAGTTGCAAAATTAATTAGCATTCCAGCTGTGGGATGTGATGTAGTTCTTAACCCAGCAGGCTGGCCAGGAAAGAGCTTCTCTCCAGCCTCAGGAAAGGATGTTTGGGGATTTGGGGGTTTGTTTCTTGTTTGCTTTTTAAGCTGCTAATACTTCTAGTGTTTTCTGCTCTGATTAGCAATCCGCCCTGTACTTTGGGGCTTGCAACCTCTCAGGACAAGAAGAGAAACCACTCTTTTGCAGAATCCTTGCTAAAAAGCTTCATTGAAAAATATGAGGAACCTGTGATTGCTTGCTCCTTGGAAGGAAAGATCATGATAGATGCATTTACAGAGAAGAAACAATAACAATCAACAACAGACAGGAGGAAATGGCTCCTCTGAGAGTAGGAGCCAGACTAAGGGAAGAAAAATGCTTGGGTTAGATAAGTGAGTTTTATGAGAAGGGGGGAGAAAATGCCAAGAAAGCAGGGGTGGTAAGGGAGGGATGGGGGTGGGGAGCAGCCCCTTGGGAGGGGATGCACCATGTCAAGAGGCCACCTGGGAAGAAAAACCTCCTCACAGATAAGACTGCAGTGTAGACTGAATTGCTACAGCATTGTCCCATAGGGGACCAAGCCCAGCTAAGCAAAGCAGTGCATTTTGCCCTAGGGTAGCTGTCTCAAGGGAGGGAGCAGAGGTTTCCCTGTGAGAGGCACTGTCCGGTCACCCTGCTCACTTGCTGTTCCTGGTGGCAGCTGCGGGTCTCCTCCTGGAGGGCAGGTAAATACACAGAGGCAAGCATGTGGCGGCTTCTGCTGGCTGTTGCTGTCTCAGGGGGATGGAGACAGCTGTATAGAGGGGACTAGCCCTGCCAAAGAGGTCTGTGTGGGGCTTGCAGTGCAAGAAACCTCACCTATGATGTGTACTCTCAATTCAGCACTGTTTTGTACTAAGTCCCTCCTGCTCCCTTCTTCTTGCTGAGCTTATCTCAAGCTGATGGCAAACAAAACCTATTTTTCCCCTTTTCTATGAGGCTCCTCACTTCACCTATGATTGCAGATAGTGGAGGTTGCAGCTCTTGCTAACCTTCAGAGATTTATAGCAAAATCCTCCCACGTGTGCTATGCACCTCAGAGTATAAGGGTGTTCCGGGCATGGCTGGGAGATGTCTGTGACCTTTTGGAGATCCTCATTTGTCACTGAAGGGTAAGGTGGGCTAACCATGTTGTCACTGGGAGCCTCTGCTCTCTTGTTTCTTCCCAAATGAAGGGATTTGGGTGACCCAGCAGCCCCTGTTGTGTTTGTGTGCTGTAGCCCCAGAGGAGCTTTATTGGATATACTACATGCAGCTCACAAGGCATAGGTCCTTGTCAAAGTAATAATTCACACCGTGTTCCTCTGAAGCTTTTCTGACTATTGTGGAGACAAATCAAGGCTGAAGAATCTTATTGTTGCAGAAAATAGAGACAATTGTGTTTTTCCCACACAAAGTCACTGAAGAGTGCTGTTGTGTTGCTTCAGATTTGGGACTAGATTAAACTGGAAGTCTGGAATTGCGGAGATGTGAACAACTTGAATCAAAGCTGAAGAAAATTTTCCTGTGATCCCTTGTGAAACATAATTCACTTACCCAGATAATGGATGTTGCATGACTGACTTACTGTAAAACCAGAATGTGTTCCTGCTCTTAACCTTAGTTTGCTTTTTTCTTGCACTTTATCGAGCAGTTTCTTCCTTTACAGATCTTAAATATTGTCTGTATTATTACTGTCACTATTCTGTTGAAGTAAAATGTAAACACAACCCTGCTCTGATTAAAAGTAACATCCTAAAATTATCCCTAGCTTACCTAAGTTTGGGCTTATAACGTGGGGAGAGCATTGGAGCTGACCTGGAGTTGGGAAAGTATTGCCAGCTGTTCAAGTACTGCAGAGATCCTCTGTCAAGGCTTGTTCCTACAGCCTAGACTGTCCACAGTGTCATCACAGGGGTTTGTTAACTTGCATGCGTACTACTAGGTCAAGGTGGATCCTAAGCTTCCTGTCACCTCTAAACTGATGTGTTAACATATACAGAGCTCCTGCATGTACAAGATGTCATCTGTTACCTGCTAACTGAAATCAAGAATATGAATTTCTTTTCAAATAATTAACAACTGCTCCGGTGTGATGTTCTCCTTTGCTAGGCTGTCCTAAGCCAGTATAGCAGGTGTTGGCCTTTTGAGGAAACGCTGCTCTGAAGTGGATGTGTGTTCTAGGTGAACCCATTTTACCTTGTTCCTCTTTACCATATGGGTGAGTATGTGGTTCCCTCTGAAAATCATGAATCAGCTAAAGATACACAATGCTTCTTCAGGGAAAGCTGACTGTAGTAACGATCTCTTGCTTCCACTCAGATTTTTTATTTTATTTTGGGGCAAATCTACATTACCACCCAGGAGTTGTACATATTATCATGACTCAAAAATGTCTTTAGGGTATATTTGCTTATGTAATGCTGATTTGCCAAACTTACTTGCACACCAGTTTGCAGATCTTTGCTTCCAAAACTGAGATGATTTGCTTTCAGATTGACCAAAGAGAGTATCAGGTCCTGAATTCTTCTATGCTGGGATCTCGCAATGAGACAGATACTGCTGCTAGCTCCAGAGAAGAGTGAGATTGTACGTGTTGATCTAGAGTAATGGTAACCTCAAGCTGCCCATCACCTGCAAGAGCTAGGAAGAATTCCTGCACAATCCTACCTCCCACATCACTGGAAGATCTGTGGTATGAGAATGCTTTCCCTCAAATACGAATTCTGGCTTGTGCAAAAGGCAGAAGTGAAAAGGTTTTATGGCAAATCTTATATTACCAGTGGGTCTGGTGTTGAAAGACTGCTACTCTTATATTAGACGTCTCTCGAATTAGTGGTGTTTACCCTTCAATATATCCCCTTAATAAATTAAAAGTAGCTACATGTTGAGCTAATTGTTTCTTCAATATGCTACTTTTATGGTGGAGGCTTCCTTCCATGCATCATGGGTGCATGATAATAACATGTTCATTGGGAGGGGAGCTGTGAATTAGCAGCTCTGTGTTGGCCACAAGCAGTTATTTTCTTCCTTATTTGATTATGATCCTATTAACCTGATACCTGTTCTCTTTCTGGGATAAACTATAATCAGAATATGGGGAGTAGGAATCCTCTCTTCTACTGATTTTGTGTGAGCCTCGGCAAACTTTTCTGTTTCCTTTCTTGTAGTTGTGAAGTAGGAAATTAGTAGAAGTAACTTGCTTCTTGAGTCAGCACGCATGGCTTGACCTGGAGACTTCTGCATCCTTAGCTACAATTAGCAATTCTTAGCTACAAGCCTGGATCTGTTATGGAAAACATTAACAGGTAGCTATCCTCCAAAATGACCTGCAGTAAGTTATGCGTAGCTACCCTTTGCAGCTCTTCCTTTTTGAAAAAAATTGTTGTCACTAATTAAGATTGCTCTGAATTGAGGGATTTGCTTTAAGATGGCAACCACATTTCCAAATACTGTGAAATGTTGGCGGTTTAAGAGAAAGGTGAATAAGGAAAAGCAATTTTACACCCCTAGGAAGCCTGACCACAAAAATATAGCAAGTGTTGCAAAACGCTGTAGCTGAGAAGTGACAATCGGGCTTTTCCAAAGTGTGCTCCGGGTAAGTTTGCTCTCCAGCTGGAAGGGGTAACTAGAGGAACGATTCCAGTCTCTTAACTGAGTGAATACAGTCTTCCTTCCAACATTGCTGACACTGGTGCTTTGCTGCTCCTCTTTCCCTGTTCAGTGCTAGAGGAAGGATGGGACCAGTAGCTGGTTCTCTTTGCTGTCTGACAGAAGGTGAATTCTGCCAGTACGGCAGAGTGAAATACAGAAGTTAGCTCAGCACACGCCTCGTTACTTTACAGGATCCTTGTGTTGCATAGGAGTGATCAGCGCTCATGTGGGGTATCTGGCTCCAGCCCAGAATATGGAAGGATGATGGCTCCCTCAGAACATTGGTAGGATTAGGTTGTGAGGCAAATACCTTGGAGTATGGAAAAAAATTCATCAGTGATAATGTTAAGATTGATAAAGGGAATGAAACTTTAGTCTTCATCGTGATGAGATATGAACTCTGGGTTGAAAATCTGCTGCTCCACAGAAACAGAATGGCTGTTTGATCTCTGTTCTTATCTATGAGCTACATTGTTGGCTTTTCCACTGACCTTCTCATGGCTTCTTCAGACAGCTGGATCAGCTTATCTTCTGCTGGAGTGACCTATTATTTATCAGCTCATTGTCAAAGGATTTACTAAAAGTTTACACCAGAGGCCAGAGGGTCAATATCTAGAAACATCTGCACTTCTTCTTTTATCCCTAGGAGGTGAATCATATGTGGCATTTGGCCCTTGGAAGTAACCTGAGCATGTGAGAGACAAGTGTGTCTCATCTGTGAACTCAAGACACAAGTGAAGTGTGTAAATGGCTGTCTGCCATCATTTGGTTGATCCTGAGTAAGAAGTTAAGTGTTCGCTTGCTCATGGCTCCCATCTCTTCTGCTATCCAACCTCTCTAGTGAACATAAAGCTTGCAGTGGTATTGAGGTGGGAGAGGCAGGTAGCTGAGAGGCAGTGAGAAGAACCTGCTTACTGTGGTCTGTGTACTCAACGTCCTTACCTCATCATCAAGAAATACTTAAGAAAAAAGTCAATGGCTTAGCCTTTCAAGGTGATTTCTGAAGCTTTTGCTTAGTTATACACAAAGGACCTGTGGGGTGAATACATTCAGAAACAGAGCTGACAAAATGGAAGGCTGAGGCCAGTCAAATATGGAGCAAAGGCAACGACTGGACAGCACGAGTGACTGCTGGAGAGAAGGAGCTGTGACTTGTTACCTAAAAGAAGTCAAATATTGGCTAAGGGCTACTGCTTTAAGATGTTCATCTTCAACCAGAACCAGACATGTGATCAGAAAATTATATTTGTTTGTCTTCCTCATCAGTCATTTAATGAAAAATAATTATAATGGATTGATCCTCTTGAATGTTTTGAACTTATCTCAAAGCCAAAACCCATCAGGCACAATGCTGCTGCTTTCCTCCTGTAAGAAGGTCACCTCTGAGCAGATAGTCAGTCTTTCAGAGTTGAGTGTTGGCAGAAATAGTTGCTCACATCCCAGGCAGGGTCTCCTCCTGTGTGGGACAGTCTCATAAATGTTAAGAAGCTTCTGTATTTTTGGACACCTGGAAGCTGAGCAAAATCTTCAGTTGATATCTCAAGATGCTATGATTGGTAAGAGACTGTGAAAAAAGGGATGACATATCATGAATTGGACAATCATGTTGGTGTAAAAAATTGGATTTTTTGAAACCTTTCAATTTTGCAAAAAATGAATCTGCAAAATTCCATTATTTTTTCCTCAGAAAGCTGATCTTTAATAAAATAGAAACAGTTTCATAGTAATTGATTTCTCTGGTTCATTCTGGGTGGGGAGGAACTACAGTATCCCGTGATGCTGAACAAGATGTGCTAACAGAGACTAATCCTTTGGTTCCCCCTGTCCCACAAGAAATTTATACCTGTTGAAGGGTTGAGTAGACTATTGAAATGCTCCCTTTTTGCATTGTGTAAGTCTACAGGAGCTATTGAAATGGAAATCAGGATCCCAAACCATCACCCACAGGAGGGAGAGAGAGGTTTTGATTAATTGTTTTTCGTTAAACAAAGAGAGAGAAATGGGCTGAAGTGTTGGCGAGGGGGGTGGAGGGCGGGGGGGGGTGGGGGGTGGGTGGTGGAGATGGGGTGGGGGGGTGGAGTGTGTGGGTGTGTGGGTGGGGAATGGGCAAAATGTCTTGAGGATTACACTTGGTGCTTTTGGTTGTGGAGAGGCACCTTCTGTTCTTTAGCAACCTATAGAGTATTTTCCCAATGAAATACGATTGCGGGGGCATGGAAAACAGGGTCAAAAAACACAAATAGGGATGAGACTTATCATTGGCAAGAAACCACGTTTCTGAGGTTTTATGGGGAAAGTGTGTCATTTGGTTATTGTGAAAGAGCAAAGCAGTCTTATCTGTACAACAGCCTTTGAAAAACATGATGCCATGTCAAAATCCCCCCACATTCTTTTTCAGTGCATTTGTTTTCTTTTCATCAAGAGTTTTGGGAAGTAAGATGTTGTGGTTTTCGTCTCTTAAAGCTGTACTGCTTGCTTAGATGTTTGCCCCACATGGGTCAAAATTGTGAGCAGGGAGACTAGTGTTCTTTGTCCACCATCATCTAGTACTTTGTTGTGCAGGACTTGTCTCTGAAGACAACTGGAGAGGTCTTTGTCCCTTTCCAAACTCCTGGAGGTCTTTGAGCTCTGAGGTCCCCCTCTACAAAGGATGGTTTAGAACACAAATTGTCAGGTCAGGGTTTTTCTCCCCTGTAGCTTTTACGAGAATGGCATTAGTTTTGTATATCACTTTTAATCTTTATTTTTCCTTCATGTTCCCTTGCCATCGTGCCCTCAGAAGCACCTGGGGACCCTGTTTCTCTACTCAGTTCTGAGGTAAATTAGCTTAGGACTATGTGTCCAGTGAAATTGTCATTACTTGATCCTGGCTGCAGTGTAACATCTTTGCCAAAGAGGTACTTGCTCTGAGAACAAAACTTATTTTCACCTTTGAAGCCCAGGCAGCTCTGTCAGAATTAATTAGAAACACACAAGTGCGTATGTTCTGGAGTGGCTTTTTGCTGTTTCTTACTCAATGAATGTGCTAGAAAGTAATTTTTATTGTAATACTGAGTGTTCAAATTGAAAATTACAATGGCATTTTTGCCAGAGCTGGGCTTCTGGATGATGGGAGGTGTTAAATACATAATGTGTCGCTGCATGGCACATCACCCTACCTCTACCTCCAAAACCAGAGAAGCTAGTTGCTAGATTTTTCTTTGCCATAAGAAGACTACCTAGCCCTAAAACTGTACAAGAGCTTGAAATTTATAAATATACCCCAAATAACCCAAAAGTGTAGTGCCTCACTGATGACAACACACAGAGAGCTAACTGTGCTGTTGAATTATGTTAACAGACTTTCAGGGGAAACTTCGATTAACCTACAAGTCCTGTGAGCTAGGGACAGTGGCCCTGGACAATGCAGTGAACTATTACTAGGGAATCCTCAGGACTTTCAGGACTTTTTGATTACTTGCCTGATAAAAGGACTGTACTGACAGGAAGACCAGAATCATTGTAGGAGCCCTTCAAGTGCTGGGTTCCAGAAAGATAGCAACTAATGCTTGGGAAAGAGGTTTCCCTAAGCTCCTAGGCTAACCTCACCTGGGCTTTTCTGCTTGTCAGCTACTGCTACTCTTTTAAAGCATTTTACTCCTCAGTTGAGTAGGGGCAACCTGGGGCTCCATACAGCCTGCACCTGAGTGCCAGTTTTCAAAGCCATTGCATAAAACACTGCCATCCTTTCAGAATGGTGACTGGAGAGAATCCACAGCAGTGCATGGCTTAGGAGATGTAAGCCTGATCATGCCTGGCTTTGCTGGCCCAGCAGCCAGGAAGAAGGGGATGAGATGAGCCTGGCCATGGGTGAGGGCGCTGAGCTGCTTTGCACAAGCGTCACCTCTTGCGCTGCCAGGCAGTGCCTGCCGGTGTTTAGCTTTTGGTCTCGGCTGTAGATGCCAGGAGAGGTCTGCATGCTTTCAGAAAAGGTAGGGAGGATCAGGCTTCCCCTGCTCTCCTGTGTGGTGACCCTAGAGCGAGGTACATCTAAATAGGGTTGTCTAAAATGCATGAGTAGGGTACTAGGAGCCCTTAGCTTTGTAAATAACTGTTTATAAAGACTTTTGAAATGTAGTCATTCTGTCAGCACGGCTGCATCCAGACTTTTCACCCTCCTCTTTGTTTCTGCTCTGTTGCAGAACAACATAGAAGTATCCATAAAGCTGTGCTTGAAATAAAGCCCGGCATATCAGATAGGTGAATTTGTGGCCTCAGCCACCTGGTGTAAGGCATGGTCATGGTGGGTTGACTCATGGATGCCACGGGTGGGATCCACTAATTGCAGTGGCAGGTGGTAACCATTACCTTTGATTTGGTGGCTTGGGGAGCAGGGGAAGAACCTGGATCCAAGTCAGAGTGGGGAAGAAGGGCTCTCTGAAATGAAGTGAGAGCTGCGCTCGTTCAGCAGGTTTGGAGTTTCTTTGCTTTAGGAAGCTGGGTTGCTTTGCAAGTGTGAGAAGGGGAGAGAAAGGAGAACACGCTTGACTTCTCACGCAAGTGATAGGTTTCTACTATTTTTATTTTCCTTCAGTTTCACAGACTGACAGACCCTAAATGGTATAAGTCTGTGGGTCTGTGTGCGTGTTTAAAGGCTGGGGCCAAGCTCTGAAGGCATCTCTCAGAGAAGGGTATTTTTACTGATAACTCAGTGAGTAATGAGTTGAGATCTGCCTCAGGGCATGTGATGTTGTGCTGGGTGCAGCATCACTCTGAGAGCTCCTGAGTTAAAGGTGACTGTGAATAAACAAATTATCTGGTTTTTATTGACTGTATGTGTATCTGGGGAAAGAGCTTTGCCTTCCCATCCCCTTCTCAGTCCACATGCAATTCCATTGCTTTCGTGCTTGCCTTGGGACTTCTTGCCCTGGTTGTTCTGGTAATAGGTCTGTTGTTCCTGGCTTTCTGTTCTTGAGTGCTTCCCCAGGTTAATGGGAAATTAGAGCTTCTCCATCCATGCTTTTGTTTGAAGTGCTTCAGGAAACTCTACAACTTCAGCTCATGTACATAGGCTTGAAGAGAACAGTGTTGGATGTGGCTGGTGGAGAGGCAGGCCGCGTGGTAGCAGGGAGTACACTGCAAACCCCTGCCCAAACACATCAGTGGCTGAATCCTAACCTTTGAGTTATTTGGTAGCTGTTTGCTCACAGGATGTACAGGTCTGTAGGACTGTTAAAAAAAAACCCTGGAGACACAGGGGTCAGCTGGATAAGCTGTAAGGAAGCTGGAGTTTTAAAAATACAGGAATTGTGAGCTGAGAAAACTGTTGCCCTGGGGGGAAATTTTGAGAAAGGGAAATAAGTTATTTATGCAGGTGGTTTCTGGTCCTCTCCCATTGTAAAGTGTTGGCTATGAAGACACCAGGATGGGAGGTGGAATTGCAAACTCACAGTACTAAAATCCCGGAGCACTAGAACAAGGACAAGTAGGAGCAAAGCACAGGCTGTTACTGGGATCTGCTTATAGCACTGAGAACTGTTAAACCTGTGTGAATACCCAGAAGCCAAAGAAGGTGTGGATCAGGAAGCTCAGCAACATGAGGAGAGTTCCTAGTCCCCTTATTTGCTTGTCTGGAAGCTATCCCCAACACAAGTTGATTGAGTAGACAGACAACTGGCTCGCTGTGCCCATGGGCAGGAGGTGGGATTGGACTGCTTTTAATTGAACACCCTGGGTCTGTTTGACTTGATCAGCTGGCTTGTTTCAGTGACAAATCACAGTGTGTTCTGATAATATTGTATAGGCTTAAGTGTTGTTGGGTCAGTTGTGGCAAAACATCCCCAAAGTACTGGTGAGATGATGATTAAGCAGTAGCTTGTAACTAAGCTGAGCTGTGTGTGCCGTAAGTAATGGATCAACAACAAAAAGAAGCAGCAGGAGAAGGCAGGACAGGAAGAGAAATGTTTCTGGTGAAGAATGTAAAATGGTATTTTGTTTTTTGCAGAGCATGTGGGAAACGTGGGTGGTTTGACTGGAACATATTTAGAGTTTTGTCCATATCGTGGCTGAGGGAGCGAGCGATGGGTGTACCATACTGCTAGGCAGCTTGTTCCTTACAGGCATCGCTGTGTAACAGATACAAGTACAAGCCACCCTTAATGTGTCCATTACTCTTAAAATGATAAATCTCATGTATTGCGCAAGGTTTCAGTGCATTGCAGTCCATGCAACAAAAGCAGGAGAGAAAACAAAAGACGTAGAGGAGGGCTACCATGTGCCCTAGGGAGACACAAGGTCTCCCTGCTTCTCAGCCACTTCTGCACTGTGCGAGGACCACCTTGCTTGGCCCACCCCTTGGAGGTGGGGGGGCTTGCTGGTGTTTTAGAAGTTCCTCAGGAGCAGCCTTCTAGACCTGAGCAGCCCAGCGCGAGCTATTTCCATCCTCCCCTGCGATGTAGCAGACATCTCTGGCATGACTCTGAGTCAAACTGTGTCAGTCAGCCGGCTTGGGAGCACATGCAAATCTCATTTAGGAATTTACAGAAAAGATGCGCAGTTCCCTTAGTGCTTGTATAGATTTTCCACAGTGTGGTATTTGGCTGCTTAGTCACAGAGTTATCTTTGTGTTTTAAGAATAGATTTGACTACAGTCTCCTTGGCTGTACTGCAAAAGAAGGACTTTATTTGTCTTAGCACAAACACCTTGATATGAGTGTCAGATGCGCCAGCAAGTATGTACTTAATTAAACAGGCTCCTTAATAGGTTTTGTTATCATTTTAGTGCTATGCACTTGAACCCTGTCTCTTAAAGGACTGTTTAATGAATTTCTGAGGCTATCTGACAAGTAATGTTCTTTGCTTGCTTGTTATGTAAAATTCATTAATGTCTCCTGTTGCATACATTGTTGAATTACAAATATTATTACTTAATTAGCTTATTGCAATTTATGGAATGGTGGAGGTAGTGTTTTTTTTTTTTGCTTAATGATGTTATGCAGAACTAACCTGTTCAAAACAAGCAAACAAATGGAAACTTGAGTTGTTTTGGTGTCCCTGATGAGAAATATCTACCCTTGACCCTCACCACCTGGGTACTTTTCCATAGCTTGCTAACCTTTATTCTTCCCATAAAAAAAAGCAGCGGGGGGGAATCTGCTAGCAGTAAGCAAAACTTTTGGTTTAGGGGATTGGCAGGACTCAGCCACCATCATTGCTTTGAGCACAGAACTTTGAATGTGTATTTTCTTCTTAAAAGCAGGTCTCTCTAGTACTTCTTCCATAAATTGAAGTACTTCTGTTAGCAGCTTGGAGAAAGGGGTGGAAAAGTTACCCCAGTTGTTTTTCCTGTGTTTCCTTGGGAGTTCCAATTGTTCACCCTAGCAGAAAGGATCGCCTCCGTAGGCATGCACAAATCTGCAGGGCTATTGGTACCTGCATTGCCCATGCCAATAGGGGCAAAGGAGGTTTGCTGTGGCCCAGCTGTGGGCCAGGAAGGACACAATGTCACTTCAAGGACCTACCTAGCCAGGGTAGCTCTAGACAACCATCACACTGATGTATCATGTTCCAGTTGTACCTTCTGTTGATACATTCAATTTCCTGTACCTTTACAACAGCCTGGTGTGAAACATAGAATCATAGAATCACCTCGGTTGGAAAAGACCTTTAAGATCATCGAGTCCAACCGTTAACCTAGCACTGCCATCCCACCACTAAACCATGTCCCTGAGCACCTCATCTATCCTTCTTTTAAAGACCTCAAGGGATGAGGACTCCACCACCTCCCTGGGTAGCCCATTCCAGAGCCTGACAATCCTTTCGGTGAAGAAGTTTTTCCTCATGTCTAGCCTAAACCTGCCCTGGCGCAGCTTCAAGCCATTCCCCCTCGTCCTATCATCTGTTACCAGGGAGAAGAGGCCGACCCCCACCTCACTACAGCCTCCTTTCAGGTAGTTGTAGAGGGCGATCAGGTCTCCCCTCAGCCTCCTCTTCTCCAGACTAAACAACCCCAGTTCCCTCAGCCGCTCCTCATATGACTTGTGTTCCAGACCCCTCACCAGCTTGGTTGCTCTCCTCTGGACCTGTTCCAGCAAGGCAACACCTTTCTTGTAGTGAGGGGCCCAAAACTGAACACAGTATTCGAGGTGCGGCCTCACCAGCACCGAGTACAGGGGCACGATCACTTCCCTGCTCCTGCTGGCCACACTATTCCTGATACAAGCCAGGATGCCATTGGCCTTCTTGGCCACCTGGGCACACTGCTGGCTCATATTCAGCCGGCTGTCAATCAGTACCCCCAGGTCTTTTTCCACCAGGCAGCTTTCCAGCCACTCTTCCCCAAGCCTGTAGCGCTGCATGGGGTTGTTGTGACCAAAGTGCAGGACCCGGCACTTGGCCTTGTTGAACCTCATACAATTGGCCTCGGCCCATTGATCCAGCCTGTCCAGGTCCCTCTGCAGAGCCCTTCTCCCCTCAAGCAGATCAACACTCCCACCCAGTTTGGTGTCATCTGCAAATTTACTGAGGGCATACTCAATCCCCTCATCCAGGTCATTGATAAAGATATTAAACAAGACTGGCCCTAGAACTGAGCCTTGGGGGACACCGCTTGTGACCGGCCGCCAACTGGATTTAGCTCCATTCACCACGACTCTCTGGGCTTGGCCATGCAGCCAGTTTTTAACCCAGCGAAGAGTACATCCATCTAGGCCATGAAATGCCAGCTTCTCCAGGAGAATGCTATGGGAGACTGTGTCGAAGTCTTTGCTGAAGTCCAGGTAGACAACATCCACAGCCTTTCCCTCATCTACCAGGCGGGTCACCTGGTCATAGAAGGAAATCAGGTTGGTTAGGCAAGACTTGCCTTTTGTGAACCCATGCTGACTGGGCCTGATCCCCTGATTGTCCTCCATGTGCCTGGTGAGCACCCTCAAGATAAACTGCTCCATAATCTTCCCGGGTACCGAGGTTAGGCTGACTGGTCTGTAGTTCCCCGGATCCTCCTTCCGGCCCTTCTTGAAGAGAGGCGTCACATTTGCCAACCTCCAGTCATCTGGGACCTCCCCTGTTCTCCAGGACTGCTGATAAATGATAGAGAGTGGCTTGGCAAGCTCCTCTGCCAACTCCTTCAGCACTCTTGGGTGGATCCCATCCGGCCCCATAGACTTGTGGATGTCCAGGTGGCATAGCAGGTCAAAGACTGCTTCCTCCTGGATTAAGGGGGGTTCATTCCACTCTCTGTCCCCATCTTCCAGCTCAGGAGGCTGGGTACCCTGGGGATAACTTGTCGGGCCATTAAAGACCGAGGCAAAGAAGGCGTTGAGTATCTCAGCCTTTTCCTCATCCTTAGTGGCAATGTTCCCCCTTGCATCCACTAGTGGATGGATGTTCTCCCTGGCTCTCTTTTTGCTGTTAACATATTTATAAAAACTCTTCTTATTATCCCTTATAACAGTGGCCAGGTTAAATTCCAGCTGGGCTTTTGCCTTTCTAATCTCCTCTCTGCATGACCTGACAAGATCCCTGTACTCTTCTTGGGTTGCCTGCCCCTTCTTCCAGAGCTGGTAAGCTCTCCTTTTTTCCCTTAGTCGCACTAGTAGTCCTCTGTCCAGCCAGGCCGGTCGTCTTCCCCGCCGATTCGTCTTACGGCACATGGGGACAGCCTGCTCCTGTGCCTTTAAGACTTCTTCCTTGAAAAACACCCAGCCTTCCTGGACCCCTTTGCCCTTCAGGCCTATCTCCCAAGGGACTCTCCCAACCAGCGTTCTGAGCAGGTCAAAGTCTGCCCTCCGGAAATCCATGGTGGCGGTCTTGCTGACCCCCTTCCTAACCTCACCAAAGATCGAAAACTCTACCATTTCATGATCACTAAGGCCTAGATGGTTTCCAACCACCACCTCTCCCACCAGTCCTTCTCTGTTAGTGAACAGGAGGTCAAGCAGGGCACCTCCCCTGGTAGGCTCACTTACCAGCTGTGTCAGGAAGTTATCTTCCACACACTGCAGGAACCTTCTGGACTGTTTCCTTTCTGCTGTATTGTATTTCCAGCAGATGTCTGGGAAGTTGAAGTCCCCCACAAGAACAAGAGCTCGTGACTGAGAGACTCCTGCCAGCCGCTTGTAGAATTCTTCGTCAACGTCCTCATCCTGGTCGGGTGGTCTGTAACAGTCTCCCAACAGGGTATCTTTCTTGTTGGCCTTTCCCCTCATCCTCACCCATAAGCATTCTGCCTCACCACAAGCATCAAGCTCTGTACAATCTAAACACTCCCTAACATACAGAGCCACCCCACCGCCTCTCCTTCCTTGCCTGTCCCTTCTGAAGAGTTTGTAGCCATCCATCGCAGCACTCCAGTCATGGGAGGCATCCCACCACGTTTCTGTGATGGCGACTACATCATAACCATCCTGCCTTACAATGGCTTCCAGCTCCTCCCGTTTGTTGCCCATGCTGCGTGCATTAGTGTAGATGCACTTGAGCTGGGCTGACGGTTTCACCCCCAGCAATGGGGTGACGCCCCCAGGCTCCTCTCTAGTGAGCCTGTTTATATCCCCTTCCCCCTTCAGGCCTAGTTTAAAGCCCTCTCTACAAGCCCCGCCAGTTCCTGAGCAAGGATCCTATTTCCCTTCCGAGAGAGCTGGGTACCATCTGTTCTCGACAGGCCCGGTGCCATGAAAACCTCTCCATGGTCAAAGAAGCCCAAGCCCTTCCGATGGCACCAACCTTTGAGCCACACGTTAACCGCTCTAGCTTTCCTATTCCTTTCCGTGTTCCCTCCTGACACTAATGGGATCGAGGAGAGCACTACCTGCGCTCCTGATCCTTCAACCATTTTCCCTAGTGCCCTGAAGTCCCTTTTGATCAATTTGGGGCTTCTCTCTGGCAATTCATCGCTGCCTGCCTGTATAATCAAGAGCGGATAGTAGTCAGAGGGTTGTACCAGACCAGGGAGTCTCTTGGCAATGTCCCTGATCCGGGCCCCAGGGAGGCAGCAGACTTCCCTAAGGGATGGGTCCGGGCGGCATATCGGGCCCTCAGCTACCATCCAGCCAGGCTACTCAGATTTGCTTTCCTAATCAGAAGTTTTGCTGGATAGAAAAAATGTGCAGTGGGTCAGAAATCACAGTCAAATGGTTTCTGCAGGGTGATGCTAACTGCAGTGCATCCTGGATGTGTTAGGTGTCTTGGTACCCACTCCTTTGTAATGCCAAAGCCTCTCTGGTTTGCACTGTGATGGAGATCAAGCAGTCTCAGCCAAGCAAGACAGGGCATAACTAGGTTATTTGTGGAGGAGGCAGAGGTAAAAGTAACAATAATATCTTGCCCAGAGCGTATAAGGAATCTGTGGTAGAGGAGCGGGACTCTGCTCTAGATCTTAATGGCAGAAGCATCCTTTCTTCCCTATGTATTGATTTTCAGATTCCTTCATGGCCTGTTTCCGACTTTTACCCTCCTTACAACTTGAGAAAAGTAGAGCTGCTTCAGTGGTCTCTCTTACCCTTCCAGTTTCCTTCTCTTCCTACAGCTACCTCTTTTGCTCCTTGTTCTTATTTCCTGCTATGCAGTGCACTGAACTCCTTTGACAATCAGCTGCTTCTGGTTGAAGGCTGGACCTGTTTGGAAATTGCAGCCACAAAAGCCAGACTCTCCAGTGTAACAAGGCCATTAAGCCTCCTGTGGGAATTTTTAAAGCTGACTTTATCTGCCCTGCAGAGAAGTGCAGGGAGAGGTAGTTGCACCATTGTTCTTCCTGCTGATGACACAGACTGGAATGACTTCTCAAATTCTGCCTGCGTTGGGTTGAAGCTCAGCTTTGTGTTGTCCTCATCCCTCGGTTAAGACCACAGCAACCGCACTAAGAGCAGCCCCGGGGCTGTTCCCTTATTCTAACACATGCCATCAGCAAATTGCTCAGAGATCAAATCTTTGACTAGACTCTGACCCAGCATCTCAGCTTCAACCCAAAAATGTAAGCACTTGGTCTGGGGGCAGCCAAGTTAGATTTGGACTTAAAGAACATAAACAACTGCTCAGAAAATTCAAAGCCTTACTTCCCTACTTTGACACTCTTCTTCCCCTCCTCTGTCATTTCATGTTTCAGCACGTGACTGTAGGTACTTTTGAAGCTTCTGGTCTTGCTGGAAAGAGTCAGCCTGTCTGGGAATTACAAATGTTCATGGAGTCTCATCTTCATTTTTGGATCAGAGGGATGGATTTGAGAGGAAGAGGAAGTTTTTTCATGCTGTAAGATTTTTCAATTTTTTTTCTTTTTTTTTTCTTCAGTATTTTCCTCCCAAACTGGAATGAGTTTTACTGTAATTTTGTGTTTCCTGGTAATTGACAAAAACTCCAAACTGGTTGGCACCAGCAGAAAAGGCACATAAGGTACCCAGACTTTCTAAAACAAGAATGTTTCTGGCCTGTTCCAAAATGCCTCCCCCTCTGAAAATGCTAAACTGGGAGATTGCTGAAACTGGTCTGTTCCCATAGCCGGATTAGACCTCAGTGAATCAGCACTGTGAGAAACCTCCTTGGGAAATTCCTGCCAGGTTGTACCCCGGCATAACTCGCTGACTAAGTCAGGAGCTTCCTCAAGCGGCATGTCTGTGTAGGACAACACAGGTCAAAGCCTTCATGCTGCAATCCTGGAGCCCAGCTGTGGCTCACTGCTCCGGGGATGGGGAAAAGCCCTGTCCCATCCTAAACCTCTTTTATCCTCCAAATTCCCCAGAATGTGAATGAGCTCGCCCCTCCGATGCCTAAGGGGGGGTGTTCCTGCTCAGGGAGAGGTGACCTGAGCGTGGTCCAGGGAGGGCTCAGGGCAGCAACAGTAAAGCAGAAAGGTATAAGGCATGCTGATGCACCCAGGTCTGGACTTGTCTGCTGCCCCGTCCTGCCTGATGTTGCTAGCTTGTAACAAAACACTCCAGGACTGATGCAGACAGTGGGTCTGGGATGACAGCATGCTCACGTACATGCTCCGGCCAGCACTGAGCTCTAGACTACTGCCATTCCACCAGGAATGTCGGTGGATGCTGGACTGCCTGAGAGAGTGGAGCCAAAATATGGACCTGCATCCTTCTGAATGCTGAGGAGCCTCTAGGCTGTGGGGTATACACTGGCCACCAAGCTGCAGAGAGGATAGAAGAAAAGCCTTTCGTAGAAAAGACTGTGGGGTTTGTGTAGCTCAGGAGTTCACTGGAAGCTGCTGGAATGAACTGGAGAGTGGCATTCATCCTGGCAGGGTTTAGACAGTGGGAGAGAGAGTTACTTTTGAGCTTTTGATTTAATTTGTCTTGTGTGGCATGCCTGCCTTTTCTCTGTTTAGAATTATTTAGAAATATCTTGTCCTGTTTGTACCTTCTAAGTGCTCTAATAAAACCCAGCTATAGGGCCAGAAGCCTTTGACTTCTGGTTTACTGCTCTAAGACCAGATATGGCAATTCTGCCTCCCCAATCTCTATTATTTGGCCCAGTCCAGAACAGCTTTTAACTGATGAAGAAACAGAGACCAAAGCCTTGTCAAAGTTGCTCTGCTTGCAAGGAGTGGAGCTGGACAAGCATGTTGGTCATCAGGGATTCCAGCTTCCAGCCTGGCAGGGGTATTTACTGCCTGCAGTGCTCGATGGTGTATGCTTGTGTGGAGGCTGTTCTGCATATATTGATTTTGAGCTGTAGGTTTTCTTCTAGGAAATCTATATCTGGCTTTATAACTTCCTGGGTATAGCTTGTATATTGGAAAACTTCCTCCTGCCATCTGGCAAGGAGCATTCTCTTTTGTACTCTGTAAAATGTAGGTAAAGGTGTTTGGCTTTTTTATGAACTTCTGATGAGTACAGAAGCTCGGAGTTTTTGGGGGCCTTGATGCAGTAGCTGCATTTGGGTGTGGGTGTGACATTTGTGACATGGGCTCCAAGGTGAACCCATCAAAGCAGCAGAGCCATGTGGGTCTGTCCCTTGTTTGGTCCGGGATCCAAGCTATGGATCCACCAGCGTGGTTCGGTACCAATGAAGTGGCACGAGGTCAATGTGTTAGACAAGTCATAGATGCCTTGAACCACTTTTAAGTAGATGGCTCAGGTCATCTTCCCATGTCCAGAGGCTGCAGCTGGCCCTGTGCCACTGCCTTCATCCTTTCACTGCTCCCTGGTTTCCAAGGCCAGTTGTGCTTGGTTGAGCAATGCATAACAAGGGAATATCCAAGATGATGAATCTCTAGTTAACATTCATCTAATTGACTCCCAGTTGCCCTCCACCCAAAGCTGACTTTGCCCTTCAGCCTGAGCACTCCTCACCAGGATTGCTGGGTGTATTTTTGGTGCAGCAGAGCTAAATTGATCTGCCTGGAACAAGTATTGGAGGAGAAGCAAGACTTCAACAGATCTCGCTTTTTTTCAGCTTTCCGGCAGTAACACCTTGTTGAATGGAGACCCCTAGCTCCTCAGCAAACAGTTTACACTGGAATACCTCAATGTTTGCAAGGAATGAGACTTGATAGAGGTCCCAAGAGTAAAGCAGGCTTGAGGAAAACGTTGCCAGTGTCACAAAATCCCTGCCTCTTCTAAGGCTCTGCTGATTTTACGAAGCTGTTTGGATGTTGGTTGTGCAGTATTTTGGGGTCCCTTGTGTGTATGGGGGTTAAAGCAAAGTGGTTAAACGATGTTTTGCATCTCAGAACTGAAAATCTCCCCTTTTCTGCAGGAGGCTTCAGGTGTGGATTTTCAAAAAAACACCAACCCAACAATTTCCCCAAAATTCCTCCCAGGAGGGCAAGTTTGGCCAGGGAGAGAGGGGAAGACTGGATAATTATTTTGTAGAATACATAAAAATTATTTTTGCCATGGACTTAAGTCTTTTCTTGTATTCAAACAGTTGCCTTTTACATTCCTTACTTGAGCAGGTAGGAGGGAAGCATGGCAAAGCAGCAGCAAAAGAGGGTAAGTCTGAAGAGAAAAGAATCATCTCTATCTGCAGTTGCTATGTGCCAGGTAATTGGCTGCTACCAACTATACAAACACTGGTATCCATCTGGCGTAGGATCAACTGAGTGTCAGCCCAGCACCAGGTCTCCAGGTGCCAGGTACTTTTGGGTGGCATCACATACTGAATGTTTCCCAGAAGGAGAGCATCTCTGTGTAAACATGCTGGATAAACGTAGTTGTTGTCTCCATCCTGCCCTGGTCCTATGAAGCATAAGGCACAGATGCAGGATCCAGGAGCTCTTCCAAATTAATTCTTTCCTCTCCTCTCTTGCTGCCTGTCCTTTGCACCTGCAGTTTGCAAGCAAACCAATGCCAATAGCCTTGGCCAGAGCCAAGCAGTGTCAGGCTCGCCCAGTTTTGCCCACTGTGCTGCCAGCATCCCTGTGCCATGGACCTGCACCCAGCTCTGCCTCCTCGTAGACTCACTGAACTCAGGAAAAGGGTTGCTCTTACCTTTGGTGAGCAGAAACAGGATCCAAAACAGCTAGTTTGGTCATGGGGGGGTGTGAAGTAACCAGCTCTTGCTCATACCTGTGCTCCACAGATCTTGTGAAAATAAGTATGTAAGGAAGAATTAGGACTGGTAACTCCTGTGCTTTTCTTTAAGGTGGCTTGTAAAGGCTCAGGAGTGATAGAAGAGCACTAGTGTGTGACAGATCAGATGGACTAGAGGGCCAGCCACTACTTCTTGTTACTGGTAGAAACACAGGTTTTGGAAATGATGCTCCGGCCATCCTTCATGTTGGAACAACTTATTTTTTTTCCCTAAATCCAACCTGCAGTTTAGATTTGGGGTGCTGTTCTGTGCTGCTTAAAAACCTAGACTGTTAGAAGCATTCAAAAAACTTAAACTAAGGCTGTAGTTAAAATGTTTGCCACATGTTTTTAGTTGAAAAATGCTTAAGCTGCTCTTGCTTCAGTGGAAAACCCACTAAGTTGTTTGATGACTTCTGCTGTGTATCTATTACAAGAAGCCTGGACTCTTTCTGCCTTGACTGCTGGGGAGGTTCCTGAGGGCTCAGGTAGGAAGATGGCATATATATTATTTCTGCAGAGAGTATGTGAGCAGAAATCCCCCCCGTCCCCCCATCTCTAAAGTGGGATTGTGGATCGATGTTCCTTTTGGGCCCTCACCCAGTTTGGACACAGATTTGAGAAATATGTCTGTCTCAAAAGGGGACTTGGCAAACTTGAAAAAGTCCTAAGGTGGGTTTTTCAAGTCATAGAAGAATTGTGATTTTCCTGCAGGGGCATAAACCACCCTGTCCTCTGCTAGATGCAGCAGTTGTTTGCTCAGTAACATGAACCGTCCAGATGAAGCACAGAGTGGTGATGGTATAACCTGTGCACTCAGTTCTACACCTGTTTTTTGGGGGGGCTTGAGGGGCTTGTTTGGGTTTCTGTGGACAGAAACAGAGGTGACCTTAGTGTTGTCTAGATTCTCCAGCTCCTATTTGCTGCCCTAGCTCCCATCATGCTGGGTTCCCACAATGCTGGCTTTTATCATCTTCCCAGGTTGAAAGAAAAACATGTATGCTTGATTGGCTCTCCCTTGGAGCTGAGGCCACCGTGGTGGTACTATAAGGGAGGGCACTGTGCCACGGCCCTTTTCAGCTCACTGGCTGGAGCACTGCTAGGAGTCCAGCAGCATTTTGTTTGTGATAGAAATCCCTCTGGCATTCTGTGGTAGAGCTGGATTTACTGGAAACAGGTCCTTGATGAAAACCTTCCTTGCACAACACTTTTCCCATCTACAGGCAGTGGTGACTGGCATAGCCCAACAGCCTTCAAAGCCAGGTCTTTTGTAGATGTCTGGCAAGAAGGCTCCAGAGCTGGAGAACAAGGCTTAGCTCAATGCTGCTTTAATTGGGCATAGTGCTGTGGGTCTGTGTATCAATGAGTAGGTGATGACCCTGTAAGTTCTCAGTCCTGCTCACTTGTAATAGCTCCCTGGGGCCGTGTTTGTAAGAGTATTTTTGGAAGAAGCTTGTGGGTGTAGAGTGCTGAAGCTGCAGAGCAAGATCTCTGTTTCTGGGGGGGGGGCTGTTGTTTAATTTCTATTGAAATATGGAGGTGGTCCTTCAGTGCTGCTCTGATTTTCCAGATGGGTAGGGTTGGGGAGACAGTGTACACAGAGAAGAGAACATAAGTTGTTTTTGTGTTCTGTTTTTAAGAATCCCGTATGATTTGGGGGAAGTCTGTGGCTGCTGTTTGGTGGTACTCCTGCTTCCCATGCCAGCCAATACCAGCAGCACAGGTGTACGCCTGCATTCCTGTTGACTCAGCCCCCTGTACGTTCCTGGTGAAGGCTTCAGTCTCTTCTCCTCTTATTGATGTGGTTTGCTCTGCTTTGCTGGAGACTCTGTTTACGGACTAGATTGTGACTTTGGCCCCAGCATGTTACTCATGTCTACACAGATGAACAGAGGCAAACCTGAGCTTGCCTGTCTATGCAAAGATGAAGTTGAATGTGAGCCAGACACCTCTTTGCATGGAGCCAGAGCAGAAGCAACTGCATGCCAGGCTCTATACAGCTCTGCTCGTAACCCATGGAAGTACCTTCTGTAGCTGAGAAGATGGTTGCATCCCTGCTGCACATCATGCCTACCTCCAGGAAGCCCTTGTTGTGCAGCTTCCCTGCGTACAGTCGTTTGTCGTTAATCCCATCCAAGAGTAAGCAGGTGTTTGAGGTAGCAGGTTTCTGGGCTCATGGCATGCTCAGGGGCAGTAGGAATGGATGCCGCATGAACTCTGCTCCTCAGGATAGCTTTCAGGGCTCAGGTGCAAAATGAGCATGGTCTCTTAGAGCATATCCTTACTCCACAGTAAAATGTGGTACCTCAAGAGGGCTAATCTTCTGTAGGTGAGTATAATACAGCCTTTGGATTTAAAATCTTCCAAAGAAGGTGGAAAAGCCAGCTGTAGTTTTAGGCCAGAATGGTTGTTCCAGACGGGTAATCCTGCATTAGTGCATCCATCAACTTCAGCCAGGTGGGTACAGATTTGGATCCTAGCTAAAGAAAAATGAGCTTTATATTGTAGCAACAGTTAAGAGTATCTCAAAGCTAAGGAGAGACTTCTCCTTACCCCTCTACTTGTAACTGGTTTTTGGGTGAGGAAATTGAGATACAAAATGCGAAATATAACATTGAGATGGGAGATATGTAATGAACCTTGTAGAAGTGCATATCCTGGCCTGGTGTCAGACTTGGATTGACTTGATCTTCTGAACTGGGGCCTGGGTGACTTACCAAGGTCCGAAAGTATAGCATGGCCTGCCTGTTGAAGAGGCTAGCTGCTGAAAAAAGGGAAGGACCAGCCCCTTGGGCTGGCAAGGAGGTCCACCAAGAAGCATCGTGCCTCAGAAAATGCCAGTTGTCTGAGACAGAACAATTTTGTGGGAAAATGTTGGTTTTGATGAATTTCAGTTGCTGAAAAATATTGGACAAAAATGTTTTGAAAACTGTTTGACCTTTTCTAAATGGCAAAGTTTCAATGCTTTTAGGTCCAAATGCTGCTTCATTTTGATAGCTAGCATTAATTGAAGGTTAAAAAAAATGTTGGAACTGAAATGAAATTCCTGAAAATGAATAGAAACAAAATGTTCTCTTCCTCTTTTCCTCCCTCAGTGTTCTTATTTCTGGGGAAATTGTGAGATTTTTTTTTTTTGACTTTTTCATTTCTCTGAACTGGGATATTTAAAACCTCACAAATTGTTGTGGGAGGGCATCCCATCCGGCTCTATATCCACCTTCTCCAATGCAGTTGCTAGTATTAAAGCAATTTTTATTTTATTTTATGGTGGAGCTACAAGTATTTTTCAGACATCCCAAGGGGAGAGTCTCCGGCTCTGCAGAGGGGCTGGGATGCAGCGTGTCCCTGCAGCTCTCGTCTGCCCAGCACAGTCTGTTGAGTTCCTGGCAAGTCTTGTATCTCTCCTTCTGAAAGGAAAGAGTGTGAGCAGTGTGCTGCGATTTGTGCTGTGGCAAAGTGACAAACACACTGTGTTTGCTAAACTAACACGCTGGGAAAGTATGAAATGATCACTTTAAATGCACCACAGCTAAAAGGAGCCACTTGTGTGTACAAGTCAGGAGCTGCGGCTCACGTCTAAACATATGGAATGTAAGGTAAATAGGACTATGCAGCAGGGGATGTCTTAAAAGCCTCACCAAGCAAAAACTTCTTGCTGGTCCAGAGGTATGCACAGCAGGAATGGCATCTGGCTAAAGTGGCTGGAGCCTGTGCGTATGTGACATTTGCACTTACCAGGCATCTTACAGAGGAACTGGGGTGGAGAGAGCAGGAAGGCCCAAAGCTGCAATATTCATCCTCTTTAACTCTGCATTGGAGTGAAAATGCACCTTTCCATCGCCTTTCTTAAATGGAAAGGATTAATACAAGATCTGTTCTGTGAGGTGTGATGGGAAACAGGCTGTGCTGTCTCCCCCAGCATCCTGAGTCTGTTGCCGTGTTTCTGGCTGATGCAAAGAGCATTCATTGCTCTTCTTTTAGCTTTGCTGTCTTTGCCTTGCCCATCAGGTAATAAGTCACATCACCATAGATGAGTGGTAATTTCTGACTTGTGTGTCTTACTGTACTGGCTCTTTGGTTGGGGTATATTGTTTCTCCTTTTGAGGCGATGTGGGACAGTTTTATTGCACCTCTTGGAGTCTTCTCAGTAGGAATAAGAGTTTGCACTTCAACCATCTTCATGTCATGTAGGTGCCAGTTTGGACTTTAGCCTTGCGCAAATTTGTAGAGTTCAGCTTTGGCTTCTAGGGATGTTTGTGAGGTGAAAAAGTAAGAGCGCATCCCCTCTGAGTCTATGTAAGCTTGCAGAAAGACTCTAGTATCAGTAAGTGCAATGGGTTTACAAGTTTCAAAGCCATAAGCTTCAGGAAAATTGCTGAAAAATAATGTATAGCAATGGTAAAATGATCTTCTTGGTGCTAAGGGTGCTCCTAGAGGTCCCCACAAGAAGGCAGTGTGGGTAAGATGCAGTCTGCAAGCAGAATTTGGGGACCGATGTGTGGGGAGGTGTAAGGTTCCTATAAACAACAAATAATGATTTCAGGTTACTGGCAATATTAGTTTTATCGTGGTCATTGATCTCTTTCTGAAACATGGAGCTGATTTGCCCCCAAAAGTGCTCCTGTAGGATAGCCAGTAATTAGACCCACATCCTTTCCCTGTTCTCTAATATCAAAGCCCTTTCTTCTTCATTTCCCTGTTGGTGTCAGCAGAAATGCCAAATACGAAAAGGTTGCTATATAAGCAAACAATTTTAAGCAGGATATTTAAAAACAAAACAATGACAAACAACAACAAAAAAAACCCTACAGGCAAATCTGAAGGATTTTTAAGATGTTTTGCCTCACTCAGATGGATGCAGTTATGCTGGGAGAATGAATGGATACAAATAAAGAGGATCTTTGAGATGGAAAAATCAAAATACATAATTTCTAGGAAAGATAGAGAGCTAAATTTTCTGTACTATATACATTGAATACGTTCAATGCAATAACTCTGATTATTAATTGTGAAGCCACTTTCTTTTAATTTGCCTGATGCTTCTAACGGATCGCTCTGGTAAACCGCTGTTATTTAAATACTCCATGCATCTTAATGTGTCTCAGTACCAGGTCTGCTTTCTAAAATGCACCTTGTGGGTATTCTTGTTTTGGGTACCCATGTAACTTGTGCCTTGGCAGCCATTCACTTCTTTTGAATGCTCCTCTTGCTGAACATTTGCTCCTTGGACCAGAATATAGGTGATCCTGTGTTCCACTGGTGTGTTTTTGTGTGCTTCAAAATCACCTTGAGCTGAGAGGGTGAAGCTGTCTTTTATCTGAGTAGCCTGTGTTCCTCGGAGCAGTTCCCTCGATGAATAGGATGTGAGGCTTGTACCAAGGACTTATAACCCTTTCCCCTCTGTGCTGGTTTTCCCTAATAGTTGATAATACTTTCATTTCTGCTTTTTTGTTCTAAATGTGTAAAATGGACTTTTAAAAATTATTGTTGTGGGCACTTACCACAAGAACATGTGTTTGGGCTTTGTCTAAGAGAAAGATGGAGTTTTCTCTTTCAGTGTGCCATTCTCCCTTTCAGCCTCACAAGTCCCGTGCCTTATATATTTAAAAAAAAAAAAACAAACACCTGATTTTTCCAGAAATTGGACATCTGGATTCCAGCCTGCGCTGCTGGAGTCAGCAGGCTGCACAGCTCGCGTTGTGGGAGGCTGCTCTCTGCTGCTGTTATGTGTGACCAGCTCATAGTGGTGCCAGTAAGCACATGGTGGCTGCAATGGGCAGCCTGTGGTGTACCACACAATGCTCCTGAAAGGTGAGCAGTGTGGGCAGGCCTTGGGGGATGCTTAGAAAATGTCCTAAGCTAGGGTGGCAGGAGGTGGTGGTGTGGCTCTGAATCATTCTGCTGTTGGCTTCTCTGTTGCTTTAGTGTGTCCATTGATTTGCAGCATGTTTTTCTGCTCTGGGCATTGGCTTGAAGAACTGAAATCTGCTTTTCCTCAATTATTGTGCCCAGGACCTGACTGTTACTATCAGAAACAAATAGCAGCTCAGCTTCGGAGAAACTCAAAGGCTTTTACTTATAAGGGGCCCTTCAAATCACTTCAAAACATCTTATAGCGATTTTACAACTGCAGCATTTTTGTTTTCACTTTTGGATTCAAAGAAACCCTCAGTCTTAAAGATTAAAAACCCGCTCACCAATCTATTCTTGTATCAGCTTGTCAGCTTCCATCAAAGCTACTTGCTCAGTTGCATCCATTTTCATTTGGAGCTGCTGTGCTAACTGGTCAGAAAATCTTGTCAAGGGTTTTGATTGGGTACAAGAGTGAAAGCCAGGAGTTTTTCAGACTTGGAAGTTTCACGGGGTTTTTTTGAGTGCTGCAGAACTTGAGCTGTAACTTGAAAGGCGCTCTGTGTGTGTGTGTGTGTGCGTGTAAAATAAGCCAGGCAATCTCAGATGTGTGATGTAACCTGATTCTTTGCATTTTCATGTTCCCTAAATATGTTTACACTCAGAAAAATAGTAGTTTTTTCACGAGCACACAAGTCTTAGAGTTACTTCTTGGCTTTTCTACCATTAATGCTCTCTTTATTATTTTCCGCAGATGTAACTCTGCATATGAGATTTCCATAGACAAATAATATCCTCTCTTTTCTGGGACTTTGGAAAGCAACAAGGAAAGCCAAACCAATCCCATCCCCCTGTTGAGGTTCACTTTGGAGAATGATTGCTTTGTGGTTACTTTAGGGCACAGCTTCAGGTTTGGAAGCAAATGCAAAGAGAGCAGATTATGGCCAGTGATTTCACCTGCCAGCAGGGTGCATTTCTTAGGTTTTACTGCTGAGTGCCCAGAACTCTCCCTGCAAGACACTAATGAAGCAATTAATGGAAAGGGCTTGTAGATATCCCCATAGAGAATAGTTGGTCTCCTTTTCATGTAAAATTCAGCATCCAGAGTTACCTTACGCAGTTGGCCTTCTAAGGTGGCTCCTTGTAAGTCCCAAAGTACATGGGCTTTGGGCAGTTACCCTCCTCTGCCTGTTGTTGTGAAATCCATCAAAAGTGTGACCTGTCTAATAATGTTACTAATTACCACTGGCTTAGCGCTGGCAATGCCGCCAGTGGTGCTTGCCAGGAGTATGGCAGCAGTATCTGGCAGAGCAGCAGTTCCCTTTTTAATGAGGGGAGCTTGCTAGTTTGGTTGCTGTAAGCAACTTTCTTTGAAATGCTGTTTCCCAAATTCAGGAAGAATGGAAAGCTGCCTCCTGTAAGCTGTGCTCAGAGATCCTTCTGACTGTCTCACACTGGGGCATGGGGGTCATTTGAGAAAGATTCACTCTGGCAATAGTGAGAAGTAAGAACCACCCAGCACCATGGACTTCAACAATTCCCCTCTGCGTTTGGAAGCTGATTTTGTGTGAAACAGTGGTGTGGTGGTTTGTTTCTTCGACTCTTTCAAGGCAGGGCAAGCTATGGCTCTGCTACCCGAGCAGTGAAGGTAGCTTATGAAAAAATACCAGAAAGTCCAAAAGGCCGCCTGTTCTTCCCAAGTATCAAGGGAATATTGCATTCTGGCTTCTTATAGCTCTCTCTAGCAGGGTAGGCGCTGCTGGTTAAGGAGAGCTGATGTTTCAGTCTGACCAAAGTCCCAGTGCTACATAGCAGGCAGATCCGTGGCAGGCATGCTCCTTGCCATCTAAGCCTCTGTGTGTGGTGCTTCAGACTGGGAGCTGAAATGTAGCACACAGGGTAAACCAGCATTGCCAATTCTGGACAACTGAGCCTCTTAACTTGAAAGCTTACCTGCCCCTGCCTGTGCCTCTGAATGGGGAACGGCCCCGAGTCTGTCGGCAGCTCTGGCTTGGGTAGGAAAGCAGAGGTCACAAGCAGCATGGTCCCATGAGGCATCAGAGCGTCAGCCATCCCTGTCACAGGGTTTATTCAAGTAACTCAAGTTTTTACAACGGTGCTGCCTGCAAGGAAAGGAAGTCACCAGCCACAGACGAGCCTGAGGTTGCTGAAGTGCAACATCAGCTGAGTATCAGAGTTGGGCACTGGGGTGGGAATGCACCGTATCTGCGTGTGGCTTTGCCAGAGCCCAAAAGTGGTGCCTGCATGTTTGTCTGCCAGCAGTGCTGGAGTCCTCTGTGTGCCTGAGAAAGAAGTGCACTCTGGTGAGAGGATGACTGGGGGAGTGACCTGGCGCAAACATCATAGCATGCCTTCTCTGTAATCTGCCCTGTGCTGATGAAAGCTTAAGTCCAAAACCTGTCACCTAGGATTTTACTCGTGTGTGTTCTTTCTAGCTGGAGCTGCAAAGGGTCCAGCAAGAGAAAACTGTGGGTTTCCTAAGGAAAAACTGTGTAAGATAAATGTGTCATTTACTTTCTCATCTCTTACCACATTGCCTTTTTGCTATCCTGTCCCCATTCCAGGCTAAATCACACACTTGAGAACTCTTAGGTCATGGTATTGATAAAGCGAAATTGATAAATTATTTTAAAATCCTGGTGCTTTTAAAAGGGCGGGTTATCTGAGGTTAAGGTGCTTGAAAACGTGGCAGTGAGAATTGTGCAATGGGAAGCAAAGGAAGTTCTTTCCTGGGTGAATTACAGTATGAGTAAGAGCAGCTTACCTGCCAAAGTCCTCCCCTGGGGTCTGGTACCTCTCCCTCCTTCCTGTCCGAATTTGCAGTGTGACTCCTGTGTGTTATTTTACAGGCCTCTGCCTGAAGCTGGCTTACCTGCCCCTGGGACACCTATGCCTTCCCTGCAAGCTGGGGTCATTGGATTTGCTTGTCCTGGGTGAAACCAAGGCTGAGACTGGCACAGTGGTGCTTTCTGAGCAGTTTGCAAGGCCTGGAAGCTGCTGTGCTTTGGTGCAGCCTCTGTACCTGGGGGCTGTAGTGATGGTGGAAGACATGAATGAGAAGGAAAAACAAAGGATGGGAAGTGAGAAAGGTTCGTGTGCTGGTGCAACAGGCAGGCATGGGGAGCAGGATCAGAGGGAAAGAGTCTGCAGATGCAGCTCTTTCTTCTGTGCTCTTATCTACCACCCTGGCAGCAGGCTCAGTGCTGAGACATGGCTCTTTGGGAACAGGCCCAAAGCTTTAATGCGAGGGCCCTTTGTCTTTCAAGGCTATCGGCTTTCTCTGAGGAGACACATCATCACCCAGCCCTGTGCTGGATAAGAGCTTTTGAAGTCTTCTGTTTGATATGCGTCACTGCCTCCATCACACAACACAAGACCTTCTCTGGTTTTTTTCCTTTCCCTGCTGCAGTTTCACCCACCTGGTATCACAACCAGAGATGAAAGAGCTGAACCGTGTGTCTTGAAATAACTGGAGTTTGGGGAATGTGCTTTCCTAGAGAGAGCAATTAGCACCTTCAGAAGGTCTTAGCAGGAGTGAAGATGAGTCTTCCCTCCCATGCACAAACTGAGCTTTATTTCATTTAACCAACTCACTGACGGTCACAGCTCTTCTGCTGTGATCTGGCTGCTGGGCTGTGTTTTCTGTGGCTGCTGTGGCCTCAGCTTCTTTCCTGCGGTGGGGGCCTCTCCCCCTGCAGTCATGGCTAAATACGCCAGCTCTGCCCTCTGAGCTCAAGCGCTCCTCCCAGGTCAGGACATGCTGCCCGTGTGTATCTCTGGAGGCCACACAGCCCCCACAATGACAATAGTACTGAATGCAGTAAGGTATTTGTTGTTTAAGTTCAGACTTTTGTCACTAATGCCTAGTAAAGACATACAAACAGAAACCAATGCGGGCTTCCGGGGCCTCATTAAATGTTTGGGGAGGGGGATTCCTAGTTTCTCTACCTGTGGCACAAGGCTGCTCAGAACTTTTGCACAGGAGTGATGACCATGTAGACTAATTATCTTTTCTCCAACAGCACATGACTCCTGCTAATGGAGTAGTAAGGGCAGTTAGCAGCATAATGCGTGAATGTCCTAGGTGTGATGACCTAGCTTGTCGACTGGTGAGTCAGGATGTACAAGCAGCTGGCATCCTGGTGAAACCAGGGTGCTTGCAGAGTTAATGTTTGACAGTGCTCTGTGTCAGGTGACCTCTTGCAGTTTAGAAGTCAAGTCATGCATGGAGTTAACCAAAAGGAAGAAGTCATATGAAGGGGTGAGGTGAGGTACCTAGCCACCAGGCAAGGCAAACAGATGATGAGCGAGTTAAAACAACACTTCGGAATATAACTAGAAAGGAAACTGCTGAGAAGCTATCTCCAGTCTCTGATTGTCGTGCTATTTCTAAGTGAGGGAATTGTGAGCACAATTAATAATGAAACACGTTCACCTTGGATCTTGCTATTTCTGCTGTGTGAGCAAACGATATTTCACATGACTGCTAAGAAGGAAATGCTAATTAAAGAACTGTTATTTAATTGGCCTAGGTTCATCTTTATCTAATAGTCAACAGCAGAGAAGCGAGTCTGGAAAGAAAAGCTCTGGAGGGATGAAGTGACTTGACCAAGATTAAAATAAACCTAGGCTTGAAATTAGCCCTTGTAATTCCCAGCAGAAGGAACCTGCTCAGCTGACAATAAATATCTTTTGCTTGTGTTGCTGGCAGAGATCCTCAGCTCCAAGCACAATACAAATGCCCAGTTTTAAAGAAATTACTTCTGTAAAGCTCATCTTGGTGCTTATATACCTGCATGAGCAGTGGTGGCTTGGAGGGAAGCAAACCAAACTGAGGGGAGATGCAAGCGGTGCATAGGCAAAGAGTCTGGACAGTCAAATTCCAGCGAGAGGATTGTGTTGAGCTGCTGGGACATGCCCAGCAGTGGTTTTGTTCATTGGGAGGATGAGGGGGGTGAACCTGTGCTTGGAGAGGATTCAGCTGCTGTAATTGCAGTGCATTCAGAGCTGTTGAGGGCAGTCCTCTGTATTTGTTGGTACCTCTGCTCAACACACCACATTTCTGCACATTTCTCTCCTAGCTCAGCCTCTGAAAGATACAAACCCTGCATGCTATTACTTTAGGATCAGGCCTTATAGATGTTTAAAGTGCAATAGGGGTGTAATTCCCGAGCAGCATCTGAACTCTGTAGGATAGAGGCAAGGTAAAAACATATGGTTAGTGCTTTCACGGCAACTGCGTGTGTGTGTGAGTGAAATGAGGTCCCTAACTCCTCCCTGTTACTCCTTCTTAAGGGACAGTGCTGGCAAGATAAGCTGGTGTTGGGGAATGCCGCTGGCCGTTCCACATGCCCCTTGGAAGCTGCCTCCTACTCAAACCTAGGGAAGCTCAAGAGGCACAACTTGGGGATAAACTAGGCTCCAAGTGTTGAAGAGGAACAGAGTTCAGTGTTGTGTCCTGGGGTCTTCTGGTTTGCTTAGAAAGAAAAGTGGTGTCTCTGGGGATACCAGCATGTTGAACAGTCTGGGGCTGATTCTTGACTTCTGTACTCTAGTGGCTTTGCAGTTGATATCCATGTCTCCTGAAGCCTGGCGTGCTGTAAATCATACCAGCCTGGTATGTATTGTCTTATAGCTTAGCTAAACGTGCCCATGTGGCTGTCTAGGCACCTAGAGCAGCGTGTGTTAGCAAAGGTGGTTTTCAGGCTGAGGTGAGATTGGCTCCTTGTCAGTGTCCTACAAGGACATCTGAGATTGACTGATACCTGACATAGTCTCCTGGGATACCCACTTGTCACCTGAAACCCTCTTGCAGATGGCTGTGGTACCTCCAGAGCAGCCATTGCTTTCCTGTGGAGGAAGCTTCTGGGTCAGTAGATCTTATCACAGCAGTTTCTGGGGGAGTGTTTACTGCATACTTCCTGGGCTGGCGGCTTAGCTCCTCTGACAAACTTTTGCGTGAGATTAAAGAGACAAAAATACGTTTGTTACAAATGATTACCCCTGTCCTCTTCAGTCCATATCATTTCCCAGTCTGACACGGTCAAGTTACCGAATCAGTGCTTTTAGAGGCTGGATTTGTTTTATTTGTGACCAGGCAGTCCCAGAGACGCAAGATGCCAAGTATCTGTCAATAATCAACCAGAGGATAGCTTTTTTTTTTTTTTTTTTCCCCTTGGCTAAACACATTGTAAGGGCTAACACACCATGAATAATAGATAGTCATAAAAAAAACACATCCTCTGTAAATCTGTCCCAGCTGTTACTAGGCTAAATTTATGACAGCAATATATATAATCAACTGTTTTCAAGAAGAGGGTTACAAAAACACTGTGCTAAAAGTTGTGGGTCTAGCAAGAGATCTCTGCTTTCTGGCCTATAAGAGTCCATCTGGAAATGGAGAAATGTGGGAGGTGAAGTGGACGGAGACTTTGTTTTTGTTTTAATCCACGGTTGTGCTGTTGTGCTAGCTGTCTAACCTGAGACAACCAACGGGAAATGGATTTGCAATCTGTTTTGTGCAGTGTCTGGTAAAAGCAATGCTTGCGAAGTCTGATTCTGTGCTCTCTAACCTCCATCTGTTGTTCTTCAGGGTTTTTTTTCTCTACATTATACGATGTAGAGAACTCATTTGCTATGGTGGTTGAGATGTTAGCTGTTGTGCCTCTTTCTGGGTATCTACCCCTGCCTTAAGGGATCCTGAATTCCCATTAATTTCTACTTGAATTTGGCCTTGAGTTCAGCTTTCTGGTCATCTTTGTGGTGCCAGGCCTTGTTCTGTTGGTTGCTGGAGCTCTTGGTTTTGAGCCGTTTTCCCCGTTCCAGACTTTTCTCATGCTGCCTGTTTCAGGGGTCTGGCAAATCATAGGTCAGCACTCTTCTACCCTCAGAATATCTTTTGTAAAAATAATACTTTGGATAAATTAATAGAAACTGTCTTTCATTTGCATTCTGGTGTTTGAGACTTTAGGATCCATTTTTTAAGTGAGCCTCTGTGTAGCAGCGATGGCTGCTATTTTTACATAACAACATGGCTTCATTAGCTATGGCTCCAAGAAGAAGTCAATACTGTAAGGGTCCTGCTAGAAGACTGAGCATCAGAAATTGTCTTCTTCAAAAAAGCTTGCGTGGAAAAGTGATCGTGTCACATCATAGTAGGGCTATATGATAGGATTTAGGCTGACAAATGTTTTTTCACATTGCTAATGAACTCAGAGCAAGTGTCTGAGATGCCTCTCCAGACTCTCAAGCTTAGTGGAATCTGGCATTATGGGAAGTCATCTAGGTGATTTCTGCATCCAAGCAACTCTATTGATACGAATAACGTGCAAGTTCAGATAAGGGTGATCAAATCGTATGCCTTGGGTTGTAAGACGATATCTACAGGGGTTGGGAAAGCATGCTCCTAAGAGCTTGCCACTGGCATTGGCGGGCAGCCAGGCTTCACCATTGATTCGCCTGTCAAACTATTAGGGAAGAAAAGTTCCATTCAGTTTTAATAACAGTAATGAAATCCATTGCTCAGCTGTTTTCTTTTGCTTTCTTAAAAGCATTGTGTCTTGGAGGTGGCCAAGAGCAGCAGGTTATAGAATGCGATCTATTCTTCTGAGCTTTCTACTCTTAGTTCTTCAGTGTTTTTAAAGTCCCTTGAGATGGGTTAGGCATCCCAAAAGTTCAGTTTCTATGGGCACATAAGCCTTTTTGATCTTTGATTCAGGCTCATGGTTTTATGGGAGAGGATTTTTCCTGCTAGAGTGCTCCAGCCAGTATGGTATTTGACTAACAATGAAGATATATTAATACCATGCCCTGCAGAAATGACTGCTGAAACAAACTGCCAGGCCAGCGTAAGCCTTCTGAGGGGACCGGGCAAAATCTACAGCCACCAAACAGCAGATTTATACACAGTGCTGTGTCAGCTGTAATGTGCCAAAGGCAAAGCTTTTCAGGCATGTTGCAAGAATGGCTTTCAGTGTGGTAGGGCGGCCTTCTCTGATCCCAGGCAAACATGAGGAACGATAGAAACACTCAGAAATTAAAAAGAATTTGGTAGGGGCAAGTAGCACCGAAATATTTTACTGGGCTGGGATGCAGGAGGAAGATGGGTTTGCTACCAGATTTACTGATGGTTTCCTCGGTGTTCTTTGGTGGTTTTGGTTGGTGTGTTTTTGTGGTTCCCTGCCCCCCAGCATGCTGCATAGTATGCATGCTTTCTGAATATTGTGCTCTCGAATAGAGGGAAAGGCTTGAATAATGTTTTGGTTTCAGAATGTAAGTAAAAGATGGCCATTCCTTCCTTTTCCATCTCTAACAGCTCGCTTACAGCACAATTAGCTAGAATATGTTGCAGTGCTGTAGCCCTCTGTGCCTTGGCCTTCTAGGTGTATTTTACTTGTTAACCCAAATATGCAGATCCTGCTCCCCTCCAGCATGGGCTGTTGGAAGCAATCTCGCTTCAAGGGGAGGGAAAGACCCACAGCTCCCCTCGTGCAGAATAGCTACAACTGCTGAGAGATTTGAGCCTCTCTGCTTCATGACTTTTTTTTTTTTATTGCTGGCTTCATGATTCACTGGTTCTGATCAAACCAATTTCCAGCAATAAACAGTAGGAAGAAAAAAAAAAGTGTCATGTTGATAAGACGATAAGTGAAAGGAGCAATGACCCTTAGCTGAGAGGAGGGCGAGCCAATCCTATTGCAAAAGAGATGGCTCATCCTGTTACATAGCATCACCTTGCCAGGAACTTGGGGCAGATGAGAGATGAGAGAAAGCGTAAAAGGAAGATAAAAGGATGAGTGACCACAGGCCCCGATTCAGGCAAGCGTGTGTACCGCTCCCTGCCACTCCAGCACAGGCATGTCTGACAGCAGGAGGATGGACATGTCCCACACCCAACCTAGTACATGTGGGCAGTGGATCTGAGAGTGTGTGCCTGTCACAGCTCTAGCCTGGGCTCTTCAGTTTTCATCAGTGGCCTGGGCTACCAAACACACCCACAACCTGGTATCTGGCTCCCCGATAAGAAGGGCAGTAGATTAGCACTGAGGCTGGGTGTGATGACAGGGCTATTTCTGTGCATCTTCAACGTATTTCTGTGCATCTTCAACCCTCCCTTAAGAGGGAAGACTTTGGTCTGTACTCAAGTACAAGATATATTGGATTTTAGCCTGCGAGGTGCTGGCCAGTTTCTCAGTGCCTCTACCTTGCGATTTTGGGGCCAAGGAGCTGTGCAGCAGCAGTGCAGATGTCACATACTCATTTGCCTAATGAGCCTAAGCCTTCAGAAAGCAGCCAGTGAAAGTAAATGTGAGACTGAACTTTGACTTCATGGGTTCAGCAGAATAGGACTGAGCTGTAGATGTGAAAGAGCAGCAAAACAAGCTTGGTAAAGCAGTACAGCTGCCTGGATTTGGGCTGTTGGGTGGTTGTTTGTGTTGTGGTTAGAGGTTCTATTTCCAATTGGGTTGTTCTTGCCCTCTGTTCTTCTTTATGGTGCCTGTTTTCATCTCCATGCTGGAAGGTGGCCTCAGCTGAAAAGATGAAATGGCCAGCCTGGATGGTGCCTTCACCTCTTGAGTGGCTCACATGACCTGGTTTCCCTGGGTAAAGCCTTTGCCAACAGTTCACAGGTCCAGGGCGGCTCTTGGAGCTGGGCTGTGCTCCCTTTTACACTCAGGGTTCCACGTAGTCACTTGCTTTTCTTGTCCCTCTGCATGACATGCTATCACCAGACATCTTATCAACATTAGCACTGCCTTCAAGAAAGCTAATTTATGTGATAAGGCCTTATTGCTCATTTCTCAATCTGTACCAGCACTTCTTGTTCAAAAATAAGATTAGTGATCAAAAACTTGCAGGACAGTCACCTTGGATAGTGTTGTACTCCTGTAAATGGTGTACGTGACATAAATCTTTATCAGGATGTCATTTAACAATGAAAGAGGCTATTGTACTTCTACCAGAATATACTGAGTATTTAACATTTTTATTATGTGGAGTTTATTATTTGAATGAATCACCATGATTATGCAGCTGCACTGTTCAGCAATAAAGAGAGGGACATTACCTGGCTAAGTCCATTGGCTCTGGGTGAAGTCTTGGTGGTGGTTGAAACCAAGCTGCTAAAGCAGCCCTACTGTTGCTATCTCCTATATAAGGGACAGAGCTTGATGGGAAAAGCTGGCAGGTTGTCCAGACAATAGCAAGTCTCAGGACTTTAATCGTAGCTTTTTTATTTTTATGAACAAGCCAAATCTCTCTAGTTCCCCTTTAAAAACAAGTGGTTTAATTAGGCAGTCTGTCTATGGTGAGGTGTGTATCTAAAGTGAACAGCATTTCTTCATCATCTTCTGTTTTGCTAATGAAAAGCACGGCTACAATAAATTACCTGCTTTGGGAGAAGTGTTGTCTCTCCATAGATTTTTGGTTTGATGTGGAGGATGCTTTTAAACCTGACTTAACTTGACCTTGTGTTAATTTTTCCCACCTGCAAAATATCTTGAATAAGGCTGAGGCAAACAAAAGGAGGGGAAAAAAGTATAAAGTTAATTTCTCAGTTGCTGTGAACTGGCATAAACCTTAAAAAGACAATATTTAATGTCTGTTTCATTCATAGTAGCAAGCAATTTATTTAAGGGCATATTAATCTGGCACAGATACTTTTCACAGGTGCTGTACTCTTTGTGGATTTTGGGTTTTCAGCAGTGGAGCAGATGACCTGGCAAGGGGTAACATTGGTATCACTGGAGGTTCTCAAGGAACAGAGTAGGTAGACATCTGTCTGGAAAGATGCAGCTGTAATTAATCTAGCCTGGGGCAAGGAAGTGGATGAGACCAAGTTTTAGAGCCCTTCCTGCGCTTTTGTTCCAGGGATCTGGCTTGCCATGTGCTGTTGAACAGGTCAGGGAAGGGCAAAGTGACACGGCTATTTGGAAGGTACCATCAGCTGTTTTAATATGTGGGGATGCTGAAAGAAGATGGGAGTGCTGACAGGCTGACTGCGTCCATGATGGCACACTGTGGAGCTTGCATCTCTTTACCCCTTCATCCACGTGAGGCTTCTGAAGGAGCTTTCTTCCTGCCATTGGATGGTGTGAGCAAGGCACTGTACTCTTGCAGATTGTTCTCTGGGTGTTGTTGCCTCTGGTTCCCTCTTGTTCCCTTCCTAAAAAGGGAAGCAGAGCCAGGTGAGTGAGCCATCTATTCCTGTATTGGCTCTTGATGGGGACTACAGTGCATAAACCAAGTGTGCAGTGATACTTCCTTCTGGGACATGCTCCTCCTGCTCTCCAGTGGAGATATGTCCCATGCTTAATAGTTTCTGATGGGCTTTTCTGTGAATTTGTCAAATTGTTTTCTGAACTCTTGGCAAGTTCTTGATATCCTTGGCATCTGCTGGTAGTTAGTGGTTTTATAGGTTGTGGTTGAAGCCATCTGTGATACTTTGTTGTCTTGGTGCTGGGTCCTATTCTGAAAGCTTTAATCAGCTGTGTTTTCTGGGAAAGTCTGTGCTCTTGAATCTCCTCTTAAGCAGGTCTCTCTCCTTCTCCTTTTGCGCTAGAAAAAGGTGAGGTCCACAATGTCAGCTAAGAGTGTATTGTGTTTGAAAGCAGGGGTATGAGTTAGCAGCACAAGAACATTCAGATAAGGTTTTTCCACACGCAAGCAATATTGTAGGGGTTTTGTAAGTCACTGCTGTATTTGACCAGCTCTGTTTACTTAAATACACAATTTCTCATATGCAAAATACATTTCAAAGGCCTGCTTATCTCATCAGTGGCTGAGAGGTCTCTCTGGGAGGGCTTTTGCACTGGAATAGATGTGGGGTGTAAGTAATGCATTCCCATGACCACATCGTGAAGGATGCGACAACGTGGCTGTCCCTGCTCTGCTCTGGCTTCCCCAAAAACCTGTTAAGATGCCATTTCATGCTGGCTTTGGATTTTTCCTTCTTTCTCCCTGTTAAGGCATTGCCCTGGGAACTTGTTCCTTCTCAGAAGCTCAGCAGATGTTGTGACCAGAACTGGGCAACCCTGGGCCATGCATTCAGACAGTAGGGCACCTTCAACCTGAAATGGCAGGAAAACATGTTGATTTTTAGCTGCCAGTGAGCCTTTGCCCTTGGCCCCATGACTGGGGTTATGCAGTTCAGCTTGATGCATGGGGTGGGGGTCTGCAAGCAGGCTGTTTCCCCTTTCAAGAAAAGGGGCTGCAATCACCTTTACCAGGCGAAATGCTGAGAGGTGACCGCTGTATCTGTATGCAGCTGGTCTAGAATGTAACATGGTCTACTATTAACTATTTCTAAATGAGAAAAATGGCATTGTTTTTAAGCCGCAATTCAGAAATATGCCTAAAAACTATGGAATTAAATTGTTTAGACTCCCAAGTTCTGTTTTCAAAAACTACTTAAGGTTTCTGTATCCCTCATTACAGTTTGCCGTTAGGGAACTAAATGCCTCAGGAAAACATAATTTTCTTGCTTCACTCCACCACTTCTGGGAAATCTTGCCCCAAATCTCCAGCTGGGGTAGAGTGGAATCTGTCCTGTGAAGGGAGCCAGAGGGAAACTGGGGTCCACGAGCTTGGTCAGAGTCTGCCCCAGGCGTCTCTTGTTCCCCGAGCAATGAATAGGTACCTGAACAGTGGCCCTTTAAAGTAACCCAGAAAGTCATGACTCTTGCCTACGCAGTGCTCACAGGGACAAAAGAACATTTCATAATTGTTTGTCCAGATAAACAAGTGTCAAGCCTGTACTATGAATTAGTTGTGGTGGCTTAAGTTAGCCTTTATCATCAGCAGAAGAACACTTTTTATTTGATCTTTCAGAAGAATGCCCTGGCTGCTCCTTTGCTCACTTGGTGAAGTAACACATGTGATAAGGTTTTTCTTGTGTCAGGTATTTTATACCACCTAGAGGAACAGATCTGTTGGTTAAAAAAAAATCAAGATAGCTTTCTAAATTCCAGTGGAGGTCAGTCAGTTTAAACCAGCTCTGTTCCTGAAGCTGGAAGACGACTGTAGTTTCGGCAGGGATTACTTTTTCTGTAGTCAAAAGTAAGTGATAAGATTTGAAGTTGAAAGTTGAGTAAGGCAAGCTCGTAAGTCAGCAACTTTCCAGGTATAAGGAAAGGAAAGAAGGCAGGTCAGCTGTACTTTAAGAGTCTGATTAAGTATGGAAGAGTCACAGCTCTCAAAAAAAACCCAAAAAACACCAAACCAAAAACCCAACAAAAAAAAACCCACAAAAAAAAAAGAACCAAAAAAACCAATCCCCAAAAAACCCCCCAAACCCCAAAAAAACCAGTCTGTCTTGGGTGGCTGCAAAAAAACCCAGACCAAAACCCAAGGTGCTGGCAGCCTTCCTCTTATTTTCAGTGAAGAAATAACTGCTTGTTCACAGCCTGTGACATAGTCATTTGAAAGTGGTTTGCAAAAGGGTGAATGGGGAAAACCAAAAACATTTCAGTAGGTTTTGCACTATGAGGATACCTATGCCATCACCTCTGCTGGTAAATCCTTGCGGTATATCAATTGAAGTGACTGCCTTAGCCCAGAGTCCTGGCTCAAACGTGGATGCTGATAAAGGCGTTGGGGTTTTTTTGAACGAATGGAAAATAAAATTGTAGTCTTCCTATAGGCCCCCGTCCTGTAAAGGCAGACCGTCTATGTTATTGTGCCAGTGGGCTGCCTAGGTCAGTAAATTCTTGCCAGATATTTTATTGATGTTGATGCGAACAGTTGTGTTAGCTTCAGTTCAAGCTCCAGATTGAAAGAAAAGGCCCATAATCTTTACAGATACAATTCATACTTCTGCAAAAGATCAGTTTTAACTTGCCTATTGAAAAAAATCTCCAAGTCCAGAAGCATAGTCAGTCTAAATGTATTCTGCCTGCCAGCTGCAGAGAAGTCCACATTGGCCAATGTAACACTGCTGGCCTCTCTGATACAGCTGGTGAATGGCCAGTTATGTAGACCAGAGCGGGTTCCTGCTGCGCATAATAACCCCAAATTGTCGTGTAGAACTTTATATTCACAGATCTCCAAGCACTCTGAAGTATGTTTCATTGTTTTACAGAGGACAGAAAAGGCATACAAAAAGCAGTTACTCATCTGAAGTTCACCAGTGGCAAGCTGTGGACTGGAAGACAGTTCTCGCTAGTTCTGGTGTAATACTTATCAATGGATCGTAGTGTTACTTCCAATATGGTAATTTATCAACAATTATTTAGAGTGCGTAGGATAGGGAAAATTCCTAGGCTAATCTGATGAAGATACCTGCTGAAAGTTAAATGACTGCAGGAGAGGAGGAATTCTTAATGTATGGCATTGGAAATCAGCACAATGGATATTTGAGTGAGTGAATGCCTAGACTCTGATTCAGTCCTGCAGCTGGTAAATGTGTACTGTTTGTTATGGGAATGAGGCCCCTTTTGCCCTGGTAAGAAAACCACATCAAGAGGAGTGAGTGACTGCTAGACCTATCTTGCAGTTAGTGACTTTTGGGGTGAAGTAAACTTTACTTTCTTCCTTTACCTTTCATGGGAAACATAGGGGCAAAGACTCTCCTGAGTCTTCCCCCTGCCTTGAGTGTATTAGCACCGGGACTGCCAGCAAAGCAGAGCTGTGCAACAGGCTGGACCTGCTGAGGATTGCATCCTGCTGCACGGTGGCTGAGCCGTCGCCTTGATGGGAAGCCATGCGGTGGAAAAGTGTGAAACACTGCTGATCTCTCTGCTGAGAGGCAAGGCAGATCTGATCTGGCACTTCTGTGCTCCTTGGGGGACATCCTAAATTTGGTAGCAAAGGAGAAAACAAAACTGAACAGCACAAAATACAGGGTGCAAAAGGTTTCTTGTTCAGCCTTGTAGATTGTCCCTAAGTTTTGCTGCAGAGAGGTGAAAGAGAGCGGGATGCTGGCACAGGAATCTCTGATCTTGATTTGGTTTATTTTTCTTCCTTTAAGGCAAAGGGCAAATATGGGAAGGTCAGGAAAAATGAGAAGTCACTTATTAGCAGGAATTTTATTGCAGGTTTCTGAGTAACACTTTCAGCCAGAAGCACTTGCCTTTATATAAGAAACAGCCTTTATTGTAAGTGTTTACCTACGAAGGATGGGGCACAAAGGGAGAATCATCAATTTCAAACTATAGACGCAGAGTTGAGCACAGAGGGGATAACTGGCCTGCTCCAAACCACACAGGTGACATGTCAGAGGAGACCTGGCCCTGCTCCAGTGCCACTGCTTGCAGACTTGATCCAGCTTTCAATCTCATCCCCCTGCCCCTCCTGCCTCTCCTCCTCCCCCTCTGTAGCACTGTAGTAACATGCTCTTGGAGCCCGTCCATCAGCTAGGGAGAGGCTCACAGCTTGCTGTACCAGGGCCTCTGCCAAGTGGCTCCATTAAGAATTGCTTTCATGATTACAGCGCTTATGCAAGCGGGGAGCAGGCTTTTGGGAGGATGTTTATATTGCACAGATCCTTTATCTGGCTTGGTTATCTCCTCATTACCTGCATCGAAGAATTGCCTTCCTTAGTGGCCAATAAAACTAAATTGCTAAATCCAGCTTTGTGTAACCCTATTTACCTTTTGTACCAGATTAACCTTTATCGTATTTGCAAGTGTGTTGGGAAAGTAACATAAACAGAGAGGTAGGTGGTGAAGGCAAAGGCTAGCCTGAGAGAGCCAGCAGTGCCCTGTTTGCCAAGGGCCCACAGATAAGAGGAGGCTTGTGCCAGGCAGGGAGTTGCAGCGAAGCTGTTGCCGAGCTTGTACTGATTAATGCCATAGTCATAGGGGTCTTCCATGCCTTCACTGGATTAGCAGAAATGACTGGGGTTTAAGGTAAACAGTGAGGAGCCCAAACATTGTAGAAATTATTTGTGGGGAAAATGAGTCCTTAGGGCTGGCTTCGGCAGGCAGCTGCCCCCGGTGACTTGGCAGTTGGGTCAGCATTAGCCTAATGCTACTGCATGCTTCCCAAAAGATGCCCAAAGCCCTGTCACCATGCTGCCACTCTCAGCCTACATCTGGGGCATCTCCCAGGGTGTTTTGTGGCAAGGTACTTGGGGAGGATCTGTTTTCTGTGAGCTATGAAAGGACTTCAGGTGGCAGGGATGTTGGCTGTATGCTGGGGAAGATGCAGCAGGGACCCAGAGGACTAGCTGTGGTGGAATGATGCAGTGGCTTGTGTTTTTGCTTGTGTGTCCCTACTACTTGGGACAGGAAGGTTTCCAAAAGTTCAAAAGAGGGGTGCTTCCTTTTTTTTTTTTTCCCCAAGAGCCTGGTCTGTGAGAGCTCACTTGTCCCTTTAATCTCTCTGAAAGAAAAAAATATTTTGCCTTGAGAGTATTTATCAGTGAACAAAACAAATACTGCTTGGACAAATGGTCCCCTTCTTCCCCATTGCAGAATGTGTTCCTATGCCTTTTGCCTGCTTGTGTATTTAAAACAAACATCTACAAAACTCCACAACAATTACAGTCCTGGCAGAAATGTCTAGGATAGATTAGTCTTACAAATGGATCTCGTGCAGTTTGTATTGGATTGTGTTGAGATCTTGCTGCTTAAAGTTCAGATGTGTTTCCTAGAAAGCGTGGCTGTACAGTTTTTAGACTGAGCAGTTTGAGAAGCATGTGGATTAATAGTGGTGTTGGAGACATGTTCAAATTTTTTCCCTAGTGTTTTGTCCTTTCTAAGATTCAGAAAAACAACCAAAGGAAAATTTGCATGGATTTGTTCACCAGTACTTAACTTCATACCAGGATTTCTGCACTTGTGGAATATTCAGTGAATTTGAGAACAGTTGTTGCAGCATTTGGACAAGCACTTGCCTTTGAGAGCTGTACTCTACCATCACTGGGTTCACAAGCCCGAGTCTCTTCTGAAAGGGAAACTGGAGCTCCCCCTGATTGTCACTACTGTTTAATTGAATGGGGATACTTGTCCCTTTAAACTTTGACTTCCTCAAGAGGCTATGTTAAGCTGAATCCTGCAATTTCAGTCGAGTGCCTTGCCTCATCCTTGGAAAAGGAGGTCCCAAACCCTTGTTTCCAGTTAGATCTGACAGGGCAGGAGATGCTTCCCTTGTTTCTGAAAGGAAGAACAAGGATGGCAGAAACTACCACTCACCGTTAGGGCAAGATTTTGGGGTCCTGCTGTCCTGAAGCAGGGAGCAAAGGGAGGAGACCCCAAGAGAAATCCTAAGGGTGCCAGCATGCCCAGTGAGAGGTGGGGTACAAAGTTCATCTCCCAACCCTGATCTGGAAAACCTGGACTTGCTCTGGGGATGGGGAATCTGATCAAGCTTCCAGGCAAGGAGCCTTTAATAAAATGTCACAATGAAGTGTTTGCTTTCTGGAAAAGGGACAAAAGGGTAGAGAACCAGCAATCTGATACCTTGGGCTAGATAAGCCAGTGGGTTCAGGCATCTCAGGGCTTCCACGGCAACTGAAGGGCTTTTCTTATTTGAAGACAGATGGAGAAAAACAGTGCTACAGTTTAGTTCAGCTGTTTAAATAGCTTGCTGTATGGCAAGCTTTTGGGAAAATGTCTTTAATAGGAGGATTTGGGAATGGTGCCCCATGGGAATCTGTCTTGATCTACATCTTATCATGGCCCCTTCTTCTGCTTCATGACTTCCTAAGAGTGTGTGGTGATAAACAGAGTAGTAGGATACAACTGAGTGCTGGCAGGGGATGACTTGGTGCAAACCAGTTTCTAGTGGAAAATATTTAGGTGGAAATTTTAGTCTTCAACTGTTGCCTGTGTTCCAGATTGCTTGAATGGGCGTAGGGAGTAAATGTTGGAGTGGCTTGGGATCTGGAGCAGTGTTACTTCTAGGCAATTGGTTTGCAGCTAAGCTAGTTTTGTACTGAGGGAGGTGCATATGGCATCGTCTCACTGCAGTGTCATAGGCTGGTGCTGAATGCCTTCTTTAGAACTTATGCTCTAGTATAATCTTTCCTTACAATCACCTACCTTTCTCTGTAAAATTACAGTGATGTAATATAAACTCTTCCCTGTAGCCTGCTCCTGTTTCCTAACAGGATAGTGATTGTATCTAACCACTTGTGTCTGTTTTTTTTACCTGAGATGTAAGTTGTGTTATTGCTTGCATCACTAATGAACTTATCCTGAATATGTACCTGGAAGCTGAATGCAGGCTGTATCTGACCAAGCCTTCATCAAATTAATAGTAAGCCTGTGTTGACAAACATTCATGTAATTTCAAAATGTGGGTTTTTTTAACCTGTTTAGAGTACTAACTAGTAAGCTGACATAAATCAAAAGACGTGAGAGAAGTGAGCATGTAAGCATGTGAGCTTATTTTCTTTGGTGATTCTGCTGATTGTAGAAGAAACTTGGAATCAGGCCCTGATATCAGCAAATTAAATGTATCAAAACCAATGCCTTCTCCCTTTTTGGATTTAGCTCTGGTCTCGTTCTTACAGCCGTGTTACGTGATTCAGTCTGGGATAAATACTGTGCTCACTGAAGCAATGACCAAACTCCCCACATCCAGTGCAGATGCATCCAGACTTCCTGCATCCAGAGTGGAACTGAGCTTCACCCAGTTCTGGGCCTGGGATGTAGTTTGGATGTGAAAGAGGTGAAGCAATGGGAATGCAGTACCCAAGAACTTGGCACTTGAATGAAGACTGATTATTTTGAACTTTTCCCATCCTAATGTGCTGTTAGCAGTGGGAGTGTGACTTGTATACAGCTCCTGTTTGGACATGACCTTGCACAGCCCTGTATCAGATGTAATGTGACTGATGAGGGAGGGGATTTTGCCCCTCTACTCCGCTCTGGTGAGACCCTGCCTGGAGCCCTGCGTCAAGCTCTGGAGCCCTCAGCACAGGAAAGACATGGACCTGTTGGAGTGGATCTGGGGGAAGGCCACAAAAATGATCAGAGAGCTGGAGCACCTCTTCTGTGAGGAAAGGCTGAGAGGGTTGGGGTTGCTCATCCTGGAGAAGGGAAGGCTCCAGGGAGACCTTACTGTGACCTCGCAGTGCTTAAGGGGGTGTATAAGAAAGATGGGCACAGACTTTTTAGCAATGCCTGTTGCAATAGGAAAAGGGGTAATGGTTTTAAACTAAAAGAAGCTAGACTTAGACTAGATATAAGGAAGAAATTTTTTACAATGAGGGTGGTGAAACACTGGAATCTGTTGCCCAGAGAAAGAGAGAGAACTCAATCGGGACGAAAGAGGTGAAGCACCAGCACTCATGCTTCCCCTGTGCGTCTGCATCTTGGCTACTTAGCTGTGTGCTTGCCTTGCTCTATTTATTGCTTATAGCTCTTTAGAGAGAAACAATCACTTTGTTCTGTTTCTGGGACACCTGGAACAGAGAGAGGGAGAAGCCAGTGGCTATGTAAACGAAGAACTGGTTCTCAGAGCTTCCTGAGGAGAACCTCTTCCTTCATGCTAAGGCTGAAACAGGCACATACTTAATCTGTTTGCTGAACAAAAGCCTCCAGGTCCTCAGCATGTTAGTGGACTCTAAGAGGCCTAGTCACAAATGGCATAGTTTACATGGGGTTTTGTCAGCAGCAGGTTTGCGTTTTTAACTTTTTTTTAAAATAATTTAAGAGTTACATCACAGAAAATGCAAGCTCAGTGGAAATTTTACTGTCCTGGACTTTGCAACTTTTTCAGAGCAAGTAGCAGCCAAGCAGATAATCCCATCTTCTCATATCTGTGACTTTGTCCTTCCTGTCCTGGCATGCGTTTGATCGTGATGTCTGTTTGTGTACTGGCTCCTTTCAGATGCTGGTGGGGACAAAGGCATTGGGAAGGGTATTGAAGAGCAGAAGAATACTGATAGAGACCTGCAGCTGTTGATTAACCAGTCTCACTTGTGAAGGAGGCCCACAGCAATAGGGAATGGTTAATAGCTCCAGAAACTGAATATTGGCAGGACTAGGCTTGGCTTTTGGTTTGAGTGATGAAATGGTAAAATTGTGTATTAGTGTCAAGCCTCAGTTCTGAACCCGGGGAGGTAGAAGTAGGGTCAAGTACCAGCCTCTGCCTTTTTCTATGAAGCTATGAAAATCGTTGCTAATAGAAATCAAATGTGAAATAGAATGTTTCCAATTATTGAGTGAGAAAAAGGTGCTTAAGCAAAACTGTTGCTTACTAAAGTGAAAAATTTGTCTGTCCCCCCTACAATTACTGTACTGTTTCTAGGCCCATAAGGTGCATGTCGTAGGAAAGAAGAAAATGCAAGCTGGCCACAAATGTTTCCATGAAAGTGTTTTCATTAGAAATTTTTTTTGAAATTGAGACCTTTGTGGAAAAGGAGTTTAAGATTTCCTGTTCTGAAAGTATTTGGGAAAACAAGTTTAAAGTTGTGGACATATGATTCCCTTTTTTACGAAGAGGCACTTTCTCCTCCGCACCCCCCCCCCCCGCCCATTTTGGCACAAAAATCCATTTAAAACTTCATTTTATTTGTAGTTTTAACAAGTTCCTGGAAGCAATGGCAATCAAGTAAGCGTAAAAGTTCAGGCCTTTGCGGGTCTAGCTCCTTTCAGTGCTCCAGGGTACTGGGCCACCCGTGGGGTCTGTCCCCTGCAGCTGGTGGCGTGTTGGCCAGGGCAGGGAGAGGACTGCAGGCAGGACCCTGTGAACACACAGTCCCAAGTCACCTCCTCCGTCCTGCCCTTGGGGAGGTAGAGAGGACATGGCTGCCTTAAGTTGACAAACAGGAGATAGAAGGACATGTGGCCCTTGGGATGATATTGTGAATGGCTGTGTTGCACGGGGGTGCGTTTCACCTGTCTCAGCCACTGGAGGCAGCTTCAAGCCTGCAGAGCACCAGCAATGCTACAGGAGTTGTCCATTTTGTTATGTGATTTAACCCCCTACTGCGCTTCTCAACTGGTCTTTTTAACGTGCAGTAGTTGCCATTGTTTAAATTCTTCCTGTCTTCCTAGGGATTACTACAGCTGCCCCAAAATGTAACAACCTACAGACTACAACAATGCCTCGTCCTTATTTTGCCCTCTAAGTGCTGTGATGGAAGTGCACCCCCTCCTCCACTGCCTTCTGCTTGCATTAAGTTTACTCGGAACACTGGGTTCCTACCAGCCTATGTATTACATGTGTGTCAGTGTTTTACATATAATCTTACTTTTTAGTTCGTTATGTATTTTTTTTGTACTTCTCAGCATGTTTGTTCAGGGCAATCCAGCTTCCCAGCACCACCATGACAATGCTGTTGTGCTCCATTGTACAGTGTAGACTTGCCCTGTTTTTCCTCTTCTCCCCATTCCCCTTATCTGCCTCATCCCCAGACATGTACATGGTTCAATTCACTCCTTGGAATTTGCACTGGAATAGGAATTAGGAGGTGTGTAGCTTCGGCTGGGAGAAGCATTTCTGTAACCATACTGCAAATCAGAATTGTGCTTTCTAGACAAGGCTGAGTTTGCCCTTTGAGCCTTGATCTAACAAAGCTGATGCTCAACTTCCAACCTGCTTTTAGTGAGGCTGCTCATGCATGTGAATTTAGGCACACAATTAAATGGTGTTTGGTGTCCTGTGGAGAAAGCTGTATTTCAAGGTGGATGGTTCTCATGGATTTTCTCTTCTATATCCAGTGTTCAGGACTGTAGTGTGAGTGACACAACAGACTGCATGTGCTGTGGCGTACTGAAAACGTAATCACGTTCTATGGCTGTCGTCCTATCCTCTTCGGCATCAGGGAGCATGGCTAGATCAAAGCTGCTCTAAACTGTGTGAATTCAAGAAGTTGGCAATATTCTCTCCTTAACTTTGGCCTGATAATCAGCCTGCTGAAGCCAGAGAAAAGACTCCTGTTGAAAGTAATGGGTCAGTTCTGTAGGCTGGCTTTGCACTAACGTGTTTCAACGTTGTTCTCTTTAACATTTGGAATAATCTTTTTTGACAGTTTCCCAGGATATGAGGGCTTGAGCACATTCGGAGCAGCACAGGCAGTATGTATGTGAGTCACTTGGTGTGTGAAGCCTTTTCCCAGTCAACCCCAGATTTTCCACCCGATTTTGAGCAGACAGGTTTTGTTATGGAACAGGAGCAGATGAGTAAGTTGCTTACAGAGACCACTGTACCTGTCTGTCGTAGACATGTGTCTCCCATTCCTCCGTGATGACTGACCTGTTCACATGGGGTCTGCAAACCTGGCCAGACCTCTTTTGGCCTGGGGCCTGCTCTGAGTGGGTGTTTGGGACAGATGAATTTAAGTGACAGGAAAGAGCTCTTCCTTGCTTCTTTTCTGATTGCAAACATACTGACAGGCCATAAAATAGGGAAAGCTGGGGAAACTCTTACTTTGTTCTTGCTTATGCCTCTCATTGGCTTCCTTCACCCACTGGCTTGGTGGTTTCAGGTGCATCCTGAGAGAGATGATGTTTCTGGTCTGAGACAGCCATGAGTCTAAAGATTCCCCATCTGTCTAGGCCTGACTTCCCACTGGCACTGATGTCTCAGTTGCACCAATGCATGGCTTAAATGACGCTGCCACTGCTGGAACTGCTGCTGCTGCCATTGTGCAGAAGCTCTTCTTGAGTTAATTGCAAAAGTCTGTAAGGAGTGAATAAGAAGCTTGTGCTTAGCTGGTAGCTGTATTCAACCCACATGCCTATGAAGTCAATAGGCAAAACTCTTGCTGTTGCCTGGGGCACCACGATTCAGGAGGGAAAAGGTTGCAAATGTATCTCATCCATTCCCTGCTGTTACTTCTGATAGTCTTCCCAGATGGCCCATCCTGAGTGCAGGCATTGATAGAGAGATTGGGAGGAATTGGTGGTACCATGCATGTGTGGCTTGTTGTTAAAGGGCTATCAGGCAAATAAGAGGGGCTCTGTCAACAGTGTAACACAGCAGGATGTGGAAAACAGAGTTTGTATTCTCTGTTCTTGAGTAGCTGAGAATGGGATGGGACACTCTGAACTTCCTATGTTATGTTTATAATTTTTCTCCACTTTTCCTTGCATACTCTCCAAGCTGTTGGTATCTTGACTGTAACTGTTCTACAGCAGGGAAATGGAATTTGTCCTGAGTCTTCATTTCCCTTTTATTACAGCCTACCGATCTTTCCTCTTCTGTCATACAGAGATAAATATTGGTTTCAGAATTAAAGGTCATGTCAGGACCAGACCCTCTAGTTTGTCTTAATAATTTCATACAGTTTAGTTCATATGACAAAATTAATAAACATCTCTCTTCTTGATGCATACTACGTGGCATGTGTAGGAAGCAAAGCCGTTCTGACAGCCACAGCTGTGCTGTGGTCCCCTCAGCTAGGGAAGCGTGTTGCCGAGCCCTGCAGTGCTGTCCAGAAGTGTCCTGCCTTCTCCCAACAAAGTACCCTGTTGTAGACCAGAGAGAGACCTGACTTGTTCAGGAAAGCCTGTTTAACTCCATCTCCTAAATCACTGTTCTGTGATTAAAAACTTTTCACAATTTATCCATTTAAAATAGCATACAAACAAAAGTTTTGGCAGATTGAACTTGATTTAGAACGAGTGCTTCTTGCTGGAGGCATATCAGAACCTTTAGTATTTCCCAAGGTTTCTTCTTTATCCCCTCAATTTTGCTAGCACCTACTTCTCCCCAATATTTTATAAAGAAAATACTCTGTGGCAGCTTTAGAACAGCTATGTTAAGCAGGAGCTCCCTGCAGTCAAATCAGCCCATCACTGTCTCTGCCCAATTTCACCGTCCCTCTCTGAGGGAGAAAGGATCATAAGCTGCCTCTTGGCAGGTTCCCATCACCTGATCTTCAGCATTTAACTGTACTGGGCATGTTCTCCCTTTGCCTGCAATGCCTACCTTCTGCAGTCACCTCTGACTTTTAGGGGGCTGAATCTACCTCTTGAAGTTCTTATGCCTTTCTGGTGACTGGAGAGAGCACGGGGAGTCAGAAGTCCTGCATGAGGAGAAAGATGAGGCCATTGACTAGCTGACAGGGACAGAATTTATCCTTATTTGTGGGAGACAGCTGGAGCCCCTGTTTGATCCTAAAAGAAGACAGTTCCTTGCTCAGATGAAGCAGTCTGGGAAGACGCTTAGATTATCTATCTTGCTTCTCCCTGGCAGTTCCCAGGCAGTGGGCTGCCCATTGCACTGCAGGCAGAGAGGGAGGGAGGAAGAGGAGCCTAAGACAAAGGGTGGGGCTACATTGTGTAAAGGCCTGTACTGAACCCCTGCTCAGAAGCTGTGCAACAGGCTGTCTGGGGAACACCACCTTCACCCCGGTCATGGATGCTGCTTTTCCTGACCTCTAACTGATCTCCCTCCGCAGTCTTAGTCTGCATGGAGTCCTTCTCTGCCCTCCTGTTTCACAGCCAGGATGTGATCATCTCTTCCAGTCTCGCCTGGCCTGGTCTAGACCGGTTTTCCTTGTGGGGCATGTGCCCTGCTTCCCCATGAAGAGAAGTCTGCATGCTTCCAGTGACTTATATTTGACTTCAGTTGTCAGCATCACGTGCTCTGCTTCCTGCTGCATTGCTGTAACCGCTTATTCCATCGATATGTTTTATCAAAAAAAGGTGCTGAGGGACAGAAAGCATTTATATTTAAAGTAGTCCGTGGCCAATGAGCCATCTTCAAGAGACACTGCATGAGGCCTGTGACTCCTCTCTCCTCTCAGAGGAGTTCCTGTTCCACCTATGTTCTTTTGCCCCCCAAAATCCTCTTCAGAGGTAAAGGGAATGGTAGTTAGAGGCAGCCTGAAACAGAATTAGCAAGGTTGGAGAGGGAAACTGTTTGGCTGTCCTGTCCTGCTTGATATATTGCTGTAAAATTATTTACACTTCCTGCCGTTTATTTTAGAAATAATGAAGTCATTAAGTGCATACAGAGATAGAACTCCGTTCATCTGAGGTCCTCAGTACCTCAGACGTGGTGTTGTGGCTGCTTCACAGGCAGTCTCTCTCCTTTGCTTTCCTTTAAGTGTTTTCATTCTGGCGCGGGTCATAAGGAGAGCTCTACCTGACCTTAGCTGGAGACAGGATCGAAGTACATTGCCCAGCGTGAATCCATGACATGAGAAGAGCCCTTGGCTGTGAATGCCTGCCCCTCAGCCCTCCTCCTCTCATTCTCGATCCTGGAGTTTCGTACCCTTTCACTCACAGTCCGTTATCTTCTCGTTCTTCTGCCTGGTTTTCAGAGTGAGTGACAGCTGTACTGCATGAGGTAAACTCATCTGTGAGAAAAGCTCTGCAAATAGTCTATATGCAACAGCGTAGAACTAAAGAAGTGTCATTATTTCTCTTCTTTCTAAGTCCTTGGTTTTTCATAGCAGGGCCTGGGATGTGCTGTGGAAAAAATCCGTGAGTAGGTGGTCATACACTGCAATGTATGATGCCAAGAGTGAGGAGATCCCTGTGGGATCTCAAAATACTAGACCTGAGTGCATGAGGTACTGTGGTAACCCCCTAGGGCAGTACCCAGTCTTCCAAGCAGAGCAAACTCTTGCTTTTTCCAGGCCCCACTTCTACTGTTCCATCCCTGTACCTTGAACAATCAATTTCTCTAACTTTTAGTCAGTTCAAGTTCTTCTGTGTCAGAAACGTTAATCTCATGGAAATTAAACATTCCTGGTAGGTTCCCAGCCCTCACAGTAATCAAATTCCAGTCCTTGAGCTCCCCACAGCCTTTAAGGTGTTCAGTTGTGGGATGTTGTCATTTAGTGGCAAAATCGGTGCAAGGTTTGTTCTGTGATGCCCTGCTATGATTGCAAGTACCCAGCCTCAGACAGTCAGAGCTGCCTGTCGAAGCAAGTTCGTCTCCTGTATTGTGCACCTTGAGGAGGTCAGGGTAAAGGTAGATGATGCTCCTGGCCTAGTTGTTCCAGGGAGAGAAAAAGCTAAGCTACGCGTGCATTTTTGGAGAAGAGTAGTGTCCATGCCATGAGACTCTTGTCCTTTAGAGGTTTGTGTTGAAATTCTGTATTTTTAGTATTTTTCTTTTTGTAGTGTCCGTTGAAGAAAGCTCTTCTTGCAGAAAGACTGTCCTGGCAGAGTTGGGAGGATGTCTTTGGGAAGACAGCAACTCCTTTCCAGTTGGAGGAAGCTGCAAAGATGCCACAGTCTAGCTTTCTGGTGCAAAATAATTCTTTCTGAGTCACAGCTGTAGAAACTTGCTGAGCTGACTGATGTGGATGCTTGAAAGCAAATAGGTACCAGGGACCTGCAGTTGTGAGAATACATATAAATATGTATATGTAGCATAAACACTAATTCAGTCTTTCTGTCAGTGCTGGGGGAAAAGGAGAAAATTTTACAAGTCTTAAGAGATTGTCAATGCAAGTATGTGTTCTTCTGAAGGCTCCCATACCAGGCACAGCACTCCCCTCTGCACAGAGCCCAGAGCTGGTCAGGAGAGGAATGCAATGATGGTGCTACACGTGCTCCCTGCTGTATAGCTGTGGTGGTTATTATTTTGAAAACCTGCTTACTAGTCTACAGGAGCAAAAGCCCAAGTCCTTGACTCCTGAAATTCTTCATAAAAACACTTCCACCAAAAAAAAAAAAAAAAAGTTTGGTTTGATCTGCAGTCTGAAATATTTGACTAGCACATCAAAGTGAGTTTGGAGAGGAAGCGTTACTTGGTAGAATTGATGTTGCAATTTACCTGATGCTTTTCCAACTCTAGATATGTCTGACATGGATGTTGTAATCTAATTTCTAAATACCCGTATTTCCCAAATATTTGGCATTTGGATTTGTTTTTCATTGGATCCTTCTGAAAAGTCAGGACTTACCTAGGCAGTTTGATAGTCAGTCACTGAATGATGACACTGCTCTTCTATACACATTTATATACGCTTATAGGAAATGGGGCCATGATATAAAGGCTGTTCTGATCAGTATCAGTGTGCTGGAAGTTTAGGTAAAATTCCCTTTGGGTTATCACGGTATAACTAAGCTGTTAACAATAGTGCTCTTCCAAATCATTAAAAATCTACTTACAACTTCAACAATAACAACAACATCTAGTTTGTTCTGTTGGTGCCAGTTGCCTTCAACTGCTGCGGTTTAAGGGCCCAATCCAGCAACCACTAAAGTTAAAAGAGCTCTTTTGCTTGGACTGGACTGGTCCTTATAGAAGCAAAGTTCTTCAGATGCCCTGGCTGTAGTATTTCTCCCTTGAATAGAATTTTTTAAAGGCTGAAAATATGGGTGCAAGCTGTCACTTCAAGGTCTTCCCCCTTTGCCCCCACCAACACCTCTCCATCCATAACTGTAAGAGCAAACAACAACTTTTCTGTACACCATGAAGGTGGTTTTTTTTAACATCAGATACAGACTTATAGTTAAGCTACAGAGACTGAGAGTTATGTGCCTGTTAGAGTATTTCATGAAGAGAATCTGGTCAGCATGACAGTGAGACTAACTTGAGTTTGGAGGCATCGGGGTACATGGTCGGTGGCAGTGGGGACTCACAGGTCAGGGAGGGGACAAATGAGCTTGAGTGAGTCCATTTTGTAGTGTCCAGGAGGATGCTGATCTTCAGGGAGCAGAACAACCTAACATCAGCGAAAGAGGTCCCTTGTCTTGGATCAAACAGCCAGAGTAAATGCATTTTAGGTCCAAGGCTTATACTGTACCTGTGCACAGGAGATGACCTTTTCTATCACACAGCTGCTTTGTGGAGCCTCAGTCCTACCTCATGAGGAAAAAATAAATTAGCTTTTCTTTTGTAAGCTTGCCCTACATGCTGTTATCAGATATATGCGCATGCAAAGGAAGCACTCATCTGTTTACATGGCTTATAGTTGGCAAGCAAAGCAGTGTGAGTCTTCTGCTGTGTCCCTTTAGAACAGGCTACAACAGAGAAAACAAGACTGGGAGAGTTGGCGTGATGTTGAGGCAAAGCCTGCTAAGAAGCCAATATGTTTGTGACTATGCACAGATAAGGTTTTGCACTTAAATAGCATTTTATATTCAAAGCAGTCATTGAAGAAATTATATCCTGGTTTATCAGGATGGGAAGTGAAGAACACTTACTTCTTTCTTAAACTTCCAAAGTGACTAAGCTCTGGAAGAATGAACAGTAGCTATTTGCCTATCATCAAATCACTGGGAATAGGCCTTTTCCCAAGAGCAGCTACAAAGTCTTTGGTGGTGACTCTAGTTTGGGCTGTACGTGTTACGTTACATCCAAGACCTAGTCCCTAAAATAGTGCAGTGCCCTAACGCTGTGCTTGTGTGCTGCCTCACTGCCAAGTCAGATGCCACTTCCTGAAAAGTTCACGTTCTCCTGCGGGATCCCTGCTCAGCACTGCCCACACCCAGTCCTGCTGCTCTCTGAGAAGAGCAAGTCATAGCCTGGGGTCAGATGGTTGCAAACTGTGCTTATGGTCTTTGTTCCTAAGACTACCAAGATGCTGCTTTCCCATCCAAAGAGCAGCGAAATGACTCTCCATCCCTTTTTCTTGCTTATACACATCTATACTGGTAAGGACCTGTCTCTGAGTAATCTTCTTGTGTTCTCTGAAGGGTGTTGTCTTAAAAAGGGTGATGACACATGATTTTGATACAAACTTATGAAAAAATGTCCTTAAATAACCAGGGCAATTGTTTAAATCTTATTCCTTAGAGCTGTGGTCTCCAAAATTTTTGGTGGCATACGCCTTTCGCTCAAAAGTTGCCATTAGGAAGAACATCCTCAGTGCATACATTATGTAAATGTTCTACATGTTTTACTCAGTAATGCTAGGAATCTAGAGCTTAACTGTTACTGAAAAACATTAAATTGCTTGTTGACCACTTGCTTCTACTTTGACTGGTGAAATAAAACCTCAGTCTGGGCTTCCACTGTACAAACAGGACAGGACAACTGGAAAAGGTTTATTGTCCAACAGTTTATTTCCAACTCTATTGGGTTCCACTTATTACTAACTATGTTAGGCACTATTATTTATTTATTATTTATTATAGATATTATTTATTATTTTTATTATATTTATTATTTATTATTTTAATTATATTTATAATTTATTATTTATTTATTATTATCTATTGACTCTCTCTATGATTCTATGAAATAATCTAACAGAGTTAGCAATATAGAATGTTTTGGGTTGGAAGGGACCCCTAGAGGTCATCTAGTCCAACCCCCCTGCAGTGAGCAGGGACACCGCTAACTAGATCAGGTTGCTCAGAGCCCCATCCAACCTGGCCTTGAATGCTTCCAGGGATGGGGCCTCCACTACCTCTCTGGGCAACCTGTTCCAGTGTTTCACTACCCTCATTGTAAAGAATTTCTTCCTTATATCCAGTCTAAATCTACCCTGGTTTAGTTTAAAACCATTACGCCTTGTCCTGTCACAGCTGGCCCTACTAAAAAGATTTTCCCCATCTTTCCTATAGGCCCCCTTTAGGTATTGAAAGGCCGTAATCAGGTCTCCCCGCAGCCTTCTCTTCCCCAGGCTGAACAAGCCCAACTCCCTCAGCCTGTCCTCATAAGAGAGGTGCTCCAGCCCTCGGATCATTTTTGTAGCCGCCCTCTGGACCTGCTCCAACAGTTCCATGTCCTTCTTGTGCTGAGGGCTCCAGAGCTGGACACAGTACTCTAGGTGAGGTCTCACCAGAGCAGAGTAGAGGGGCAGAATCACCTCCCTTGACCTGCTGGCCACACTTCTCTTGATGCAGCCCAGAGTATGGTTGGCCTTCTGGGCTGCCAGCGCACATTGCCAGCTCATGTCCAGGTTTTCATCCATCAGTACCCCCAAGTCCCTCTCGGCAGGGCTTCTCTCAATCCTTTCTTCCCCCAGCCTGTATTGATACCAGGGGTTACCCCAACCCAGGTGCATGACCTTGCATTTGGCCCTGTTGAACCTCGTCAGCTAACTTTATGAGACCCTACTTATTCCCAATGCTGTTGGGCTCTATTCACCCTGTAGCGACTCTCTCCTCTCTCTCTACCATGTGGCCACACTGGGTCCAGCCCCATTACCTGCAGCTGCAGTGTTGGTGGTGCAGGTGGGGCAATGTGGAGCTGTTGGGCTTTGGCCGTGGGCTGGCATTGGCATGGTCATGGCAAGGGCTCCTGCCAGCATGGGCACTGCCAGCCAGGGGCTGCAATGGGGAGAGAGGCTGCCAGGGAACCAGCCCAGCTGCTGTGATGGGCTGCATGGAGTAGGGGAAGGTGGGAAAGCCCAGCCCGGTGGCAGCTGTGGTGTGGGAGGTGCAGCCTGGTGTGATGCCAGAGCAAGCACACTGGACGCCAGCTGGGGCCTGGCTGCTGGGTGGTGGTGCCTGGGATGGGGGGCAGCACAGAAGCTCTCCCTGCCTGCTGCTCCAACAGGGTCGGGAAGTGGGGGGCAGTTGCCTGGGAAGGGGTTTGGGCACTGTCGAGTCCGGGAGGTGCTTTAGCGATTAGTTGCTTTACCTTGGAGAGTATGGACTTTCTGTGAGCACCCATGGACATTTGCATGTTCTGCAGTGGAGTGGTATGAAAACCTCCTCCTTCCACCCCAGGAGTGATTCCCCATGCAAGCCAAAGACCTTGGCAGCTTCTGGGGTGCTTTTCATCCAGCTTCACATCCAGGTGCAGTGCAGCTGGGGCTCTCCTTTTGTGTCTCACTCTTGACTTGCACCTTTTCAGCAGCTGGAGATGATCCCTCTTAAAGTTAGGGCCATAATAGAAGTGTAAAATCTAAAAATCTAAGCTTAACGGTTAGGCAAAATGATTGAAGTGCTTGTGGACCTGTAGCTTCTACTTTGAGGGGTGAAAGTCTGGTGAGTCAATAGACTCAATCTGGACTTCTGCTGTGTGGACAGGACAACTGTAAAAGGTTTAAAGGTTCAAACACTATTATAATAAACTCTTATAAGCTTTGTTTCTTACCAAGTCTATTAAGCTTTATTTGTTAGAAACACTATTAGACACTATTGATTGGCTACTGATTGTGCACCCTCTAGGATTTGCCACACTAGGGTCCAATGGCATTGCCTGCATCCACAGTGTTGGGGGTGCAGGTGCAGGTGGGGCAGTGGGGGACTGTCGGGCTTTGGCTATGGGGTGATGTTGGCCTCGGCAGAGCTGAGGCTGCTGCCAGCACAGGTATTGCAAGCAGGAAGAAGAGGGCCAGACGGGTGAAACTCTCACTGCCTGCTGCTCTGGCAGGCTCTGGAAGCATGGGAGCAGCTGCTGGTGGAGATAGATGGGTGCTGCCAAGGCTTGGAGGTGCTTCAGCTCTTTGCTTGGTGGGTGGGGTCATCATGGCTGGATATGCCTGCCTGTCCCCCACAGGCTGACCATCTGGGCTTCTGGAGGGCTGCCTTTCGCCCATCTCTGCTGCATCTGGGGCTCTCCGCTTGACACCAACTCTCCTCTTGCACTTTTCCAGCAGGTGGGCATGCTCTCTGTTAAAGTTTGGGTTATAGTAGTAGAGTACCTAAAAAAAGCAAAGGGAGAAGAGTTAGTTGCCACCACCCCAAGACTGGAAAACCCCAAACGATGAGAACTAAGACTCTGAATTGCAAAAGATGAGCATGGATATTGAAAAGGACTCTCAGGGGCATTTGAAACCTAAAGCTCAGGCTAAAACATTACATGATGGTTCTGTTCAGGCATTGCCACCACTGGGTTTTTGCCATCTGGGAGCTGGGCAGTGTAGGATTTCCAAAAGCATAGGGACTGCTTTTGAAAGCCAAATAGCAGGACATTTCAGCAACTACCATGTGGATATGAGCAGGCAAGTAGGTAATACCATGGCTTTAGCTTCTCAGCATTCAGCAGGTGCTGCAGGAAGGTTTCAGGTTTGGTACAGCAAGACATGTAGCAAAGACTTTACAGGATATCAGGCTACGCTGAGTCTGTCATACTATTTAATGGGTTCAAACTCAGTGCATATAACTGGACTGTATTTTAACAGTGTTTCTACTAGTCAGAAAGACTAACTCAAACCTTCCTGAAAATGACCTGAGAAGGAAATTAAAACCAGATAGCTCCCTACCATCCTCTTCTCCTGTATCGCAAGATCTTACTTGATGTGAAGGTCCATCTCTCCCCCAAGACTATTGTGAGTGTTAGTTGATGTGCAGAGCAACTACTGTACCCGGCTCTGAGTAGAAGCTGCTGCTTCTTCTGCCAGGAATTCGGGCAGGGAGGCAGATCGTTGGAAATCCCGTGGCATTTTGGTGAATCCATAGATGTTCAGCTGCCGAAGGAAACTCTTCATGCTCTGCATGGCAAAAACCCGCAGAGGTCCTGCCCTGCCCAGCACCTCCTCTTTGAAGAGTTCTTCATTTATGGCCACACATTTTCCACCCTCACTCCACCAGATGGACTGAAACTCTTTACTTTCCACCATCTTCCAAAGCTTCTGTGGAAAGCTGAGGGATGAGAATTCATTGGCTTGGCCCATGCTTTTGTTGGAAACAGGATGGACTTGGTTGGTCTCGTGTCCATCACTGCCAGGCTGGACATCCTGCTCTTCCTTTTTCACTTGTGCAGCAGCCTCACGAGGTGGTCTTTCCCCCTGTTCTGGAGGGCCAGAAGAAGTTGTATCTGCCAGCTGCCCCAGCTGGTCTGGAGCAAGGAATGGCATTTCTGCAGGAGATGGCTCCCTTTTAATTTCTTTTGTCCCATCTGGACCCAAATTTCCGCTGCTGGCCATTGCCCGGGACAGCCAGGCCTTGTCCTGCCAGTCAGCAAGCAAAGGCCAACTGACGCCAACTGACACCAGCTCACTGTGGGTACCAGTGGAGTATTCTGACATGCCACTGTGATGCAGTGTGACATCGTGGTGATGTTTGACAATGGTGCCCTGGCAGAGGGGAGCAGCCAGAGGAGACACTGCTGAAGAGCACTTGTTGCTTTTCACTCCCAGAACCACTGGTGGTGGGACTCCAGAGCCCAGAAGTCAGTAAAGCCATGTTGAATGGCTGCAGACAATGAGAAGACCCTGCTGTGTCTGGTTGCATCCAGGAGTGGGTCTTCAGGGAGGTGCGGGAATGGCTGCAGCGTTGGGCATCCCAGTGCCCTGTTTTTGGGAAGTTTTCCAGCTGGGCCACTCTTGACACCTGCAGAAATGACCTTACGGTCTTTGTTGTTATTTTACTGAGATGGTGTCTGTAAGGAAACATGATCCAAGATGTTTTGGGTATCTAATCTGTGCAGTGATGTAACCACAAAGAGCAGCTGCAAATATGTCAGAAGAAGCCTCTACGAGGTGTAGGAGAAGGTAGTCCAAAGCACAGGGAAAGTGCTTGGAGGAGGGGCAGTTATCCAATCCTCAGCTTTTTCAAGTAGTATTAAAGTAATGAAGAAAACAGCAGGAAGGAAGAAAACCTTTTCTTAAAAATCATAGAATCACAGAAAAGTTTAGGTTGGAGAAGACCTTTAAGCTTATCAAGTCCAAACATTAACCTAACACTTCCAAGTCCACCACTAACCTGTGTCCCTAAGCACCACAGCTACACATCTGTTAAATACCTCCAGGGATGAGGACTCGGCCACTTCCCTGGGCACCCTCTTCCAGTGCTTGACAACACCTTTGGTGAAGAATTTTTTCCAAACATCCAACCTAAATCTCCCCCTGGTACAACGTGAGGCCATTTCCTCCTATCCTATCACTTTTTACTTGGGAAGAGAGACTGACCCCCCACCGGCTCCCCCCTCCTGTCAGGTAGTTGTAGAGAGTGATAAAGTCTCCCCTGAACCTCCTTTTCTCTAGACTGAACACCCCCAGTTCCCTCAGCTGCTCCTCATCAGGCTTGTGCTCCAGACCCCTCACCAGCTTTGTTGCCCTTCTCTGGACATGCTCCAGCACCTCAAGGTCTGTCTTGTAGTGAGGGGCCCAAAACTGGATCAGAATGAAAGAAGGAAGGAAAACTATTAGGCAAAGATGTGACAGGATCAGCGTCATCTTATACCTTTTCACTGTAGTAATGCAATGAAGAAGCAACATCTCCAATACAAAGAATGCTTTTCTTGACACCTCCTGCTCTAAAGGTGCCACTCCCTAGCACAAGGCAGGAGTCAAGGCCGATCTGTTGCCTCTAACTGCAATGGACATGGACAAGAAAGCAGTGTTTGCATTGAACCAGCTCCATTTCCAACCATTATATGCTCCACATTGAAGAAATGACCACAGGCCACTTGCTTATCAAAGCAATGCTGAAGGGGGCAACTACTTTCTTAGTAGTCTTAGTTGAGAGAAACAGCCTGTTCCTTGTTGTATTTAAGAAACAGTCCAGTTGAACAGTCTATGTTTCAAAGACTAATTTCTCCAAAGCATCTGTAGTCTAAGAAAATCCATTAAATCTCTCTTCAAATGAGAAAATTCTGTACCGACACCGGCTGGTTCATATTTTAAATAGTGTAATCATTGACACTAAAGGTATATTGCAAAAACTTGGTAATTAAGACCAAGTGATGATATTTACACCAGCTGGGGTAACAGCTATAAAATCTATAGCTAAAGCTTCTCGCATAGATTACATGTGTGATACAAGGGGAAGTGGTTTATTAAACAGCTGAACAAATGGGGGGAGGGGGTGTTGCTCAAGAGGAATTTGAACATTAGAGTGGAAAAGCAGCAAAAGCAACACTAAACTCCCAAGCTAGTGGAAAACTTGAAATATTGACATAATAATTGATGTAGCTAACTTAAAAATATGTTGGCTGTTAACCGTTCTAGTGCCAAAAAAAAATGCATTTGATTCTTGCCTGAGAAGCTGAACGGTCCAGTGATGATGATGATTGTGGCTGAATAGAAGTAGCAGTGAGATTCTGTACCAAGATATACCCAAAATCAATACTTAGAGAAATCAAGTGTATGTTGAGGACCTGAAAGACATGGGCATTGCATACAGGTTTTTTACAAAAATACTTTTATATAATGTTTATACTGTACAGAACCAGGCTTTTAAACCATATCTGGCACTGCTAAAACTTTAATCTAAGTACTAGAAAGGCAAGTGTGAAACCAACCTGTTGGGAAGGTTCACAAATTATACAGCTCTTATCTCTTTGGACAAGTGCCAGAATGGTTAGAGCATCAAGCCTGGAAAATGAGAAGAGAGACAAGGTTTAGGGAATGTTTTCCAGAATGTTTGGGTCATCACAAGTCAAATATTCTCAAATGAAACTGTAACTTGGTCAAAAATGTGGTGTAGTAGGTCTGGGGGAAGGAGACAGTTTTGTAATGGTGGTGAAAAGTACAGGTTAAAGACTATGGTCGTTGCCATGAAAAGGAATATGGCCTTTTAGAAGGTACGTAGATGAAAAAGCAGTTTTAATAGATCAATGCAAAGTTTTACGTCAGCAGAATTGAGAAAGCCTTGAAAAAAACCTGCACTGCTAAAGTGTATTTGCTGTTTACAAAATATAGCTAATCTTAGTGAGTGGGAGCAGTCAATATTGTACATAATGATGAAGAGTAAAAAGAGAAACTGTTTGTATTTCACAACTCTCTGACCACTGTGTTAGGAAAAAAAAATGAACCTTACATAAGGAAGTGAGCTAAACAAAGAACATGAGTATATTCTTCTTACTTGCTTCCAGGAGAGTATGGAGTTTAGTACAAAATTATTTAAAATATCTTTATACAATGTGCATACTGAGTACCTGGCGTGTGCAATTTGTGTCTGTAAAATATTATCCACTGTAACATTTTCATTACAATCTTGCATTTGACTGCAATCTCTGAAGGTTGGTCAACAAGCTGTGGGGAATGGAACCGCCCAGCCAATATCCTTTCTTCCCCTTTCTATGAGGAACCTCGGCTTTCTTCCCCCATCTCTTGTTTGTGATGGTGTAATAACTGTGCACTTTGTCAAGTCCAGCAGAGTCCTAGGGAAATTTTGTAATTCAGATCCACAAAAGCCTGACCTTTGTAGGAGACTGCATAAGTCACTTGTTGCTTGCAAGTCCAGTGAAGAGCGTGGTGATTGTGGTAGTTGTTTCTGGGGTGTTAGGATTGCGCTGGCATGCAAGAACTGGGCAAAAGGTTTGCCGACTCACAGGGAGTGGATGGGGCTGCTTGTAAGGAGCATCCCAAACTCTCACCAAATACTAAATACTGTGGGAAATGGTTGGAAGGATGGATTACCTAGTGGAGGTGAGGGCAGGCACGCCTCTCCTGGAGGTCGAAATGGATCTCCGGAAGTAGATAGGACTGGGGTGAGTTTGTGAGCCGTTCTGATGGAGGGCCAGAAGAAAAAGCTAGTCTGATGCAAGGCTCAGGCAGAAGTTGCTCTAGCGCAATTTTCATTTGGCAAATCCCTTGTTATTGCAGGGGCCTAGGCAACATGTGGGCAGCATCGCTTCTCTCCTGCTCCCTCCTTATGGCATGCTGTAGGTATTGTCTTTTCTGTTGCAGGCATTCAGCTCCCTGTGAGGCTGGGATAGTGTCTGGGCCTGGAATGGAAGAGTCCTGGGACAGATGCTCTGTGGGCACTAGTAGAGGAAAAGCTTTGCTGTAACGCTTCTTGCAGTTTTAGGGACAGTGGTGTTGGTGGCTCCCATGTCCTCTTATCACCTTGTGTGTACCAATATGGTTCTTTGGGAGGAAGGCAAAGCTGCAGAGAAAAAGGGAATGGGCAACTGACTCGGCCGCGTATGTGTAGCTAGCTGGAATGGTGTTGGAACTTCTGCCCAACTCCTGATGCTTGCCCATTTTGAAAGCATCTGGGCTTAGGACCCACAGATGTACAGCTTAATGTCCATGATGTTGGTGGCCTCTGTCCCACAGCAGGTTGGAAACAGTGCCTGGTAATAGAGTTAATGAGCTTGTTCATTAAAGCATGTTTTGGGGAAATAGTACATGGCTCCCTTTCCTGTCAGCCTCCTGAGCACAGCTGTGGAGCTGTGGCACAGAAAGGCAAGTTCTCCTTCACTGCGTGTTGCTGGAATTATTGTGTTGCATTTTTTTGTACAAACACCCATTACCACAGTATCTGAACACCTGTGAGGAGCTGCTGCACTAGGATGTGGTCGGGTTCAGAGGCGCACAAACTGATGAATATCACATTCTACCTCTTTAATTGCCACCCCATGCAAATCTTTTTTTGGCAACTAAATCAAGGAGGGAGGTTGGTGCATGATTCATTAAACATAATGCTCAGTACAAGAAAGGCAGGAGTGGACAGGCGGAGATGAGACTTCCAAACATTGTGGGAGCAGCTCTCTGCAGCAGCCTGGAGATGACCAAAGCTTTCTTTGAGGTTGACAGTAGGTTTCTTGTTCTGTGTTTTACTGAAGGATCTGAAGCAGCAAAGCTGGAGTAGGTCTCACTGTCACCACCTTCCTCCCTACCCCAAGCCCACCCATCTCTGGCCTCCCTGTCCTTCTTGTCCACCTCCCTACAACTGTTCCTATCTTATTCCCACCACAGGCTTCTGCTTCCTTTCCCAGCCCTGCTGCTAGGTGCAGCCAAGTAAATGGGGACCCCAGGATGGTAGGCCTGGGAAATGCAGCAGCTTGAGCCCTGCTCCACATCATGCCTCACTTCTGGTTTTGGCTTATGTTACTTGGAGACCTGCCTATGGAAAAGAGAGAATCTTCTCGTAGCTCCAGCAAATTTCAGAGCTACCTGAAAATCACAAGGAGGACTTGTAAGATTGTAGGAATGTGCGAATAAGAAATAGAAATGTTTAACTTTGTTACTTAAATAGATGTTTACAAACAGGGGAAACTTGTCTCTGCTGATAGTAAGATGTCTGTATATGAGCAATGAGAACCTCACCAGGCCAACTTTTTGGCTTAATGTAGCTCAGCAGAGCAGCAGCGCTGCCTGAGAGATATCCTGCCTTTTCCTTCTCTGTCTCCCTGTTCTCTTCACTACAAAATGGCGGTGATGGTGTCTGGCCATGTCCACATCAGCCAGTGGAGACCCAGTGATGAACAGTAGCCAGAAAAAACATCTGTGAAGCCTAAACGCACCTTTTGGCATTCATACTGCTTCAAGCTTGTGTTTTTTCCTAAAGTACGTTTTCAACCAGTTTTAAGCTGCTTGCAGCTTTTGTTTGTGTTTGGCAAATAAATACAGCTAAGCTAACAAATCAGAAATTAAATATTTCATATGGAAATACTCACAAAACCAATGTGTGGTGGTGCTCTTCCCTGTAGTTAGGTGGTGAGAGCACTGCTAGGTGAGGCACAAGACCCAGTTTCAAATCCTCTCCTACATTTAGGTGCAGAATCTGGATTTAAAAGTCTCCTGTGCTACAGAATGGCCTTGTTGGTTGACTGGGGGCCAATTTGGGATGGGTTTTTCTGCCTTTCTAGCCAAGCTCCTTGTGGAGGTGGGTGCAGTCACCAGGGGCTAATCTGCCACCAGTTTGAAAAAGTAGCCCATCTCTGGTGTGCTGGATCAGCTGGCACTGGGCAGTCAGGCCATTGCAAAATACTCTGCTCAGCTGCATATATATATACACCTTACTCATAAGTAGATGCTCCTTTTCCTCTAATTATCTCTGTGCTACTGTTACTCCCAAGAACCTTGGAGTGCTATTAAGTAGTAATAACTACTGATACATGTGGGAGAAATCAAGGTTAATATGTAGCTTGTTAAGACCTCCAGGAAGAGAACAGAAAGGGAGTTTTGTCTTGTACAATGCATAATGCTCCCATGGGTGCATCTGAATGCAGGCTTCCTAGCAGAAGAGTTATACTCAGAAGATGAGCAGTTTGATACCTGGGTATTGGACTGTGTTAGGTCAGCAAGTGGGAGAGCAATGCTTACAAGTTGAGCCTCTGTGGTTTGTTTTATTTTTGTATTTATTTTGGTTTGCTTTTTATCTAGAGGTCTTTGAAACCAAATAGAAGCTCCAAACTGGTGTTGAGTCAAGCCCTTGGTCTGGCTGTGGGTATATGGAAATGAGCCGCAGTGCTGAAGGTGCGCTGTATCACTTCAACCTGCTTTGAATATCATATCACAGACACCTTTCCTGTACTGTAAGGAGTCTTGTGTCTCCCATGATGCTGAGGCAGTGAAAGAAAAAGCTGAGTGAGCTGCACCTCTGCATTACACAGATGCAAGGGGAAGTGTTTCTGGGTAAGACCACAGTGGGACATTTGCATTTGCCAGCTGGAGCTCTTGGTTTGCTGCAGCGCTTGCAGTGTCCCTGCAGTAATGCTCCTTTAGCTGGGATGGAGCCTGCAGGTTCCCTGGTCTGTGCCACGGGGCAAGAGGCTGCTTTGGAGAGAAGCAGAAACCAGAAAAATAGTGTTTTGGCACCTGGATTCCTGTTGTGGGCCATATCGTGTCAGTGTCTTGTTGCCATCTAGCTACTAGCATAGTGAATTTAACTGTAGACAGGTCAAGAGCAGGGCAAAGAATGCAGAAACTGTTTGGGTTGTGGTACCAGGTACTATGCTTTGAAAGCCAGGCATACAAACCCGTCTGCAACTCTAGTGTTCTGCAACTCTAGCTACCCTGTACAGCTGCTTGGAAAAGGACACATAGGAAAGGTTTCTTGCAAGGACCTCTGGGATTGTGTAGTACATACTAGTTCTATTTGCCCCAGTGTTGTGGCTGACCATAAAGTTTGTGGAACAACATCAGAAATCTCTTGCAGTTCTGTTTTAGCCCTAGCAGTGCTGCTCACCACAGTTACCATCCTACTCTTCCCCTCTGTGCTTTCAGTGCCTCCTCTCCGAGGTGACCAGCACCCCAGCTCTCCTGCTCAGGTCAGTTGTCCTTAAGTTGAACTAGCTGGTTTAGAATGAAGTCCTCGTACAGAGAGGTCTGTCTGTAGCTGTCTTGTGGGTTACCAGCTCAGTCCAAAACCAGACTCATCTAAAGGTAACAGGCTTGAAAATGGGGACTTGAATGCAAGAGCTTGGTCTTGCAGTTGCAGTAGATGTTGGGTCCCATGGGAAACCTAGCACCTAAGTGGTGAATTAATGAGCTGTGATGCTGCATTTGCTTTCAGTTGTGTTCTTGTAACTAAGTCTAAATTGAGCTGCTGATGGTTTTTGCACCAGCTGGAGTGGTCACACTCTTCCTCAGCAGTTTTTACCTCTTTCTTCTTTTTTCCTTAATGATGATGAGGGCCCTAGTCATGTGATCTTCTGCAGTTGTGAAGGTGGCTTTTTGTGCTGCTTAGAGCCTGAGTCTTCAACACCACTTCCCAAGGCTGCCATGCATGGCCTTCTGGTGCTCTCTCCTTCTGGAAAGTGTGTGAGTGTCCATGTGTCGACCTATGAGGTTAGCACATGTGATGCACCCTCAACTGTAGTTTCTTAAGGTGTGACTTCAGGACTTCCTGGCTTCACGCTTGATCCTCCTCCTTTTGCCCTGCTCTAACAGGCTCTGGTACTGCTGTCTGTCCATGTGATGCTCTTGCTGGAGCTTGCTCTAGTCTGTTGCATTAAAAAATAGAAAGGATGTACCCTGTTATCACTGTGCTGTGGCAAGGAGACAGTTGTATTCATGTAGAACTATTGCAGTCTGTTTGTAAGACATGATATAATTGAAAAGTCTGGCACATTTCCCACAGCAAACATTGTTAATCCCCACTAGCTAGGATTAGTCACCACTTCTTACAAGCCTTGACACAAAGCTAGCAAGTTATTCAGTTAATCCGCACTTACAGGATAAATATTGCATCCTGTGGGAAATTAGGCAGCGTCTTATTCCTCTCCTGTTGTACAGTGATGCATTGTGTCTCTCACACCTGAAGGTGGTAGGGAAAAATGCAATAACATGTGATTGATGCTAGCAGACACCTGCTATCACAATGCAGCTGGATCAGCAGGGAAATTTAGTACAAAATAGCTTGCTGAAACCAGGCAACGAATATGAACAGCATCTTTGTGCTCTTCATGGCACTGGAGAATTTTCCTGTTACACAACAAGAAGTACTTGATGCCTCACAGCTGCAAGACTCTTCCAAGAGTCCTCTCTTCCTTTTTACTTCTTTTCTCTTGTGATCTCAAGGTGTGTCTGCAAGTAGCGTCACTGGAGTTGGTTGGTGTATTTTCCATTAAAGGTGTTTCAGGCTCTGAACTTTTGTAGAGTCCAAAGTGCAGCTCCAGGTTTCCCCATGGACAGTCTCCAAACCAGCAAGATCATGTCTGAGTAGGTGACATGAGATCCCATTTTTCTGGGCAAAATAGCTGAGTGGATCTGGAAACACCAGGTTTCCAGCTGTTGGGCAATTCACCCAGGGAAGCTGGCTTGAAGCAGAGTACCAAGGAAGCTCAGAGACTTCAGTTCAGCAGTCCTGCCAGGGAGTTTCTTCCAAGCCTGCACACTGCAAGTGTCCAGTGAAACCATGATCACCAGTGGGCACAAGCAGGGAAAGAAGGGGCCTTCTGGCTGAGGAGCTCTTGATGTGTGAGGAGTTTTGAAAATTCCTGATTTCAGTGTGGTTCGATCCAAAATCTTTAATAGAAAAAAAAATTACTTAAATGAGTATTCCCTTAGATGTTTGATTCTCCCTGTGGTTTGATCAGCTTAAATTACATCTTATCTTAGGTCATGGGATAAATAACTACAGAAATGAATGGATGTTTCTTCACCTCATTGATTTATCATCTCAAGTTGAGGTTTTCACATCAGGTGATGTTTGTGTCTTATTCTTGTTCTTTGCTTTATGGTGCTGGTTGTCTGTCTAGGAAAAGTTAGGATTCCTTTCTATCCCAACATTAGCCAGCTAAAATAGTTCTACACATGATGTTGGAGTTACAGCAGGTTGAGCACTAAAATTGTGTTAAGACCATTAGTCCAGCGGAAGAGCAGTGTTTTAACCTCTTGTTTCTACTGATCCTGGATGCGACGAGGAAGGTTGTCACACTCTGTATCTGTTTAGAAACTCTCCCACCTCTAGTTTGGATTTTTAAATACTACTTTATTATGTTTCCATCGTATTTCTTCAAGACAGGTCAGTAACTGCAGGAAGAAAGTGCTCAGCTCATCCTGTCTTTTCCAGCACTGGAACCAGCTTGTCCCTGCAGACCTTTCTCGAGCAATGTCCTGGTCAGGGTGGCAGAGCAGAAAGGCATCCATCCCTGCTGGCACCTCATCAGCTAGGTCCAAAAGCTGGAATGTTTCTTTGCTTTCCCCAGAGTGCATCTTTTGTGTCTAATAAACCGCACTGGCAGGGCTCTTAGAAAAAATACAGTGTTCAGGTTGCATTTGTAAACTGACATTACCCTACAGCTCCCGGACACAAGAGCCAGTGTTTCTTTGGTGCCTGGAGATGATCAGAGCAGGGAGGTTATAGGCTGGTTGAGATAAATCGCTGAGTCCATTGGGAATTGCCAGCAGTATTTTTCTCCCCTTCTAGGCTCCATCTAGAATTTATATGAGGTCATGTTACTGTTGTTTCCTCTTCTACATTCCTTGTCAGACAAGGTCATTTTCAAAGCCAATGACCAGTTAAGCTTTAATTCTGCAACCGTGGAAAATTATTATCAAAGGGGACAAGCTTCAAAGTAGATGATTAACTGGCACATCCGATGACTGGTTACATTTTAATAGGCTCCTTTTGCACAACTCCCTTCAGTTGTAGTGAACTTGAACTCATAAGAAAATGAGTTTTCTGTGAGATGTAAGGGAGAGTCATACCAATACAAGTGGCTAAAGCACCCAGTCCTCGCTGAATAAATAGATGGTAAGAGAAGGGACACAGACCCATTATAACAAACTCCTAGGAGCCTTCCCTGGAAGCCCAGGTGTTGTCCCTGGTCCCAGTCCCTTGTTACTGCTAGGATAACTTGCTTTATTTTCTGTTGTCAGGATTATGAGAAGCACAGTCTAAGTTGCCCTGAGATAGGTACAGCCTCTCATTGTCCTTAAGTAGTGAAAGCATCAAGGTGGATTAAAGCCAACCCCACCTTTGTGTTGACTTGGGTTTTGGAGTAGCTAAGGACCAGGTCAGGTTTCTGTGAGATGTAATTCATCAAGGAGGGAAATGCAGAGAAGTACAATGCAGCCAGAAGGAGCAAAATAAAGTCTGGGTTACAGCAGTGTGGCCTAAATTGATCCTTCTACTACTGTGTTTTGGAAATGTTGTTTTCCCACAAGAAAACATTGCAAGGCTGTATGGTGGTTTGGTGCGGAGCACTTATGCAATATTTATAGTCTTCTCATCTGAATTAGCTTCAGGGTTTGAATGTTTTATTTTTAATAAAGGAAAAAGAAGGCTGAGAAACCAAAGGGGAGTACAGCTATGCAAAGAAACCTCATGGAGAGAAAGACATTGTCACAAGGGGAGCTTCTTTAGTAAATTCATTCATTGCTTCATATATGTACTGCATCAGTCTTTCCCTTATGGCTTCCCTTCACTGTGGTTTGAAAGGTGCATCGAGGAACCTCAAGTCATCTTGCTCCAACCAGAAATGTGGCAGATGCTGATGTGGTTAAAGCCATTCAGAGCCAAACTGTTAGCTGCCAGCCACCAGCAGAGGCACCAATAGCTGTGGGGCTCTGCATGCCTATGCCAGCAGAGCATCAGGCACAGAAGTTTACGCCCTTGTTGAAAAACTCACCTAAGATGACTTTTTCTGTACTGATCCTGTGCCACTGCAGCTAGCCTGCTTACGGGTGCCTAGTCTGGCTCCTGTATCACTAGGATGGATGTGTCTAGACTGGCTGTGGCTGTCCCTGTTTGACTGCAGTCTAGTCCAGAGTCCGTCTGGTTACACAAGAAATAAGCAGAATTTGCCTTGCTGGTGGTGCCGGGGGAGCGTGGGGTGCGGAGGCAGGTATGCAGCCCCATACTTGGCAGCATTCCCCAGACTCAGTTATCTCATCTTCCCTGAACGACCCCTTCCAGCTCGCGTACAGCTGAGGGCATAAGTTGGCCTTTACTTTGGTTTATTTATGGCAGCTTAATTTTTGTTCTGTTTCCCTTATTAGCAATAAGGAATGAACTCCGTGCTTGGCTTAATCAGGGTAACTGTGAGCAGGCTCATGCCTGTGCACTTGGAGGCTGTTTTTAAAAGCTGGCTGATATTAGTGTTACGGTGTAAAACTGATAAATCTTTAAAGAGATGGTCACAGAGCTGCATGCAGAGGCTTGACGTTAGCTTCTACTGACAGTGATAGAAACTGGTGGCATAGGTCTCTGCGGTATCCAAGAAGGGTATCTAAAATTCACCTCTGCCTAAAGGGCTAATCTTCTAAAATCCTTCTGAATGGCTTCTGAGAGAGGCTTGAGCAGGGCAGGTGTTACGTTTGTCCCACCCGCAGGCTGTGTCTGCCATCCCCTTCCCCACTAATAGCTTTGAGTCAAAGCTTTGGCAGTGTTGTATACATGGCTCATTCAGAAAGCAGAGCAAACTGGTGCATGTCTGCTGGACAGCTGTTAATGGACCTACAGCGCTGAAAGCCTCTGGCAGTCAAAAATCTGGTTCTAAGGGGTTTTTCCTTTTTTCTTTTAACCACGTGAATGGAAACTGGGGTTCTCACTTAGTGGCATGATCACCATTCCAAGGCCTTATAATGAAATCTTGAACATTTGGACACAGGACTGGAGGAGGAGCCAGTACTGGCAAACACCTTGTTCCTGTTGGAGGTGATGTCCTTGTCCTGGTGGAGACAGGCTCAGGTGTGAGACCTGTGTGATTCTGCTCCAGCTGGACATTGTTATCTGCTGGTCCAGTTGTGTAACTGTTCATGAGAAGTTGTCCAGGATGATAAACCGGGTTTTGTGCCTGGTAAAACTTGTCCATGGAATGCAAGGTGTTGGAAATAATGAAACAGATGCTGGTCTCTAATAGCGCCAGCAAGACAAGATTTCTGGGAAGAATATCTCTGCATAAACCAGCTGCTACAGCTGGGAATAAAGCTGACAAGAAGTGGCCCTGGAGATCTTTTTCAGGTCTGAAACAGAAGCTGCTGAAGTCTGGGGAGATGTTAACTGGTTAACCATCCCCAGATCACTGCTGCTAGAGCAACGCTGCTGTAACAGCCGCATCACAGGCATTTGCTAACCTCTTTCTCTGTAACTCTACTGGGATGTGTTAGTCCCTTGTTGCCCTGCTGTCATCAGCCTTCTGCCTTTTAAAATGCAGAATGTTCATATAAAGACATAAAAAAAAAAATAATCCAGAATTGATTTTACATGACAGATGTTACTGTCAAACTTAGGAAGATGGCCAAAGGGCTGACAGAACTGAAGAACAATGGAATACATGCATTTTTCAGTGCCAAGTGATCTGCTGTGACCTGGAGTGTTATTTTCACAGCAGCCTTTTCTACATCTGAATGAGAGAGAGGATTCATCAAGGTACACAGGGGAATGCTAGTAGGGAGCAGTGGTGGCCTCAAGCCCTGATGGTTAGGCGCTTGGGTAGTTTTGAACTATGCTTTTCCACAATGATTACCTAGGTCCCTTCTTTTGTTGTTCCTGCTTGGATGAAGGACTGCACTGTAACTGCTCCCTGCTGGGAGCAAGGAACTTATTTGCATTATAGCAAATGATTCCTTAATAGAGGACTAGATTTGGTGTATTATTTGATACACAATACCTTTGCGACCTCTCCATCCAGCTTACTTAAGACGTTGCTCCAGCTGACAGTGCCCAAGACTGTGTAGAAAGCTGACAGCAAGCGGTCCCAGCTGGGAAGCTGTTGCCCACAGAATTAGGCAGGGCCAGCATTTGCTGAGCCTGAGACTGGAGCATTGCTCCTGATTTCCACAAAGCTGAGTCTGATTTAATGCACACTGAGGAGCTGGATCAGAGCTGGACTTTGCAAACAGGCGTGTAGCCACTGCCTGAACAGCTTTGCACCTTATTATACCAGGAGGGGCCTGGCTCTCTCTCCTCCGATTTCCTCCTAGTTTGACTGCAAAGTTAAAAGCAGTGTTTGGTTTTGTACTACTAGCCTGATTTCACTGGTTTAAACTGCAGACCATTGGTGGGAAGTACCTAGGCACTGAAATTTTGATCGATATTTCAATTAACATGTTTACACGTTTTACTGTGGTGTTTTGTTATGCCTGTGCAGTTTGTAAAGGGCCAGGGGATCCCATAAGAGGAACACAATGTAAATCTCTATTATTATATACCTTTTAGTGTCAGGTTTGAGGAAATCCTAATTGTACTTCTTTAAGGACAAGACCAAGGAATCAGCCCTCTAGGAAAACTCAGGAAGGCATTAAATAAGCTTTTGCCAATTTTGATAATGAAACTGCAAGGAGATACCCTGCACGGATTCACCAAGGCGAAATCATGCCTAACAAATCTGATAGCCTTCTATGATGGCATGACCAGCTGGGTAGATGAGGGGAGAGCAGTTGATGTTGTCTACTTTGACTTCAGCAAGGCTTTTGACACTGTCTCCCATAACATCCTGATAGGGAAGCTCAGGAAGCGTGGCTTGAATGAGTGGACAGTGAGGTGGAGTGGGAACTGGCTGAATGGCAGGGCTCAGAGGGTTCTGATTGGCGAGGCAGAGTCCAGTTGGAGGCTGGTAGCTGGTGGAGTTCCCCAGGGCTCAGTACTCGGCCCGGTCTTGTTCAACTTATTCATCAATGACCTGGACAAGGGGACAGAGTGTACCCTCAGCAAGTTTGCTGATGACACAAAACTGGGAGGTGTGGCTGATAATGCCGGAAGGGGGACCTGGACAGGCTGAAGAGTTGGGCGGAGAGGAACCTGATGAAGTTCAACAAGGGCAAGTGTCAAGTGCTGCACCTGGGGAGGTTGAACCCCATGCACCAGTACAGGCTGGGGGCTGACCTGCTGGAAAGCAGCTCTGCCAAGAGGGACCTGGGAGTCCTGGTGGACGACAAGATGACCATGAGCCAGCAATGTGCCCTTGTTGCCAAGAAGGCCAACAGTATCCTGGGGTGCATTAAGAGGAGTGTGGCCAGCAGGTCGAAGGAGGTTATCCTCCCCCTTTATTCTGCCCTGGTGAGACCCTACCTGGAGTACCGCATCCAGTTCTGGGCTCCCTGGTTCAAGAAAGATGAGGAACTCCTAGAAAGAGTCCAGAGGAGAGCAACTAGGATGATTAGGGGACTGGAGCACCTCCCCTATGAGGAAAGGCTGAGGGATTTGGGCTTGTTCAGCCTGAAGAAGAGAATACTGAGAGGGGATCTAATCAACATGTACAAATATCTCAAGGGCAGATGTCACGAGGACGGAGCCAGACTCTTCTCAGTGGTGCCCAGCAACATGACAAGGGGCAATGGGCACAAACTGAAACATAAGAGGTTTCAGCTGAATATGAGGAAGAACTTTGAGGGTGACAGAGCACTGGAACAGGCTGCCCAGGGGGGTTGTGGAGTCTCCTTCTCTGGAGATATTCAAAGCCTACCTGGATGATGTCCTGTGCAACACGCTCTAGGAGCATGCTTTAGCAGGAGGGTTGGACTAGATGATCTCCCGAGGTCCCTTCCAACCCTTGATATTCTGTGAGATAACTCATAAGAGTGATGGACATGCCCTATAGCCTGTGCCAGCAGTCTCCAGGTACTAGCAATGCTGAAGGAGCCAAGCCGGTACCCACTGGGCTCAGGTGTTTGTGGTCTACGCTGGAGGTCTGTCCTTATGATGAGGAGGTGGTGGGGACAGACAGGACTAAGGAGGCTGGGATACTGGAGATTGCAAGAGAGATGAGTGTGATACAAGCAAGTTGATAAGCTTTGGAGGAGAAAAGCCAGTCCCAAGTAACAGGAAGCAAAGGCAAGAACAGCAAGACCATGGAGGCGTTTTTGGCAGTGTTTCTGGGAGGGGGCCAATTCCAACTTTAACAAAGCTCTGATCACAACGTTTTTCTGAGGCTTTTATAGGACAATGCAGCTTAGCATTGCAACAAAATTGGGCTTTGAAATGCTCTATGCAGCCTCTCCATTGGCAGCCGCATCATCCCAATCAATATCAGTCCATCAGCCTTCTAGAAGCACTTAGTAGTTTGGGCACAATCAGCCTGGTTCAAACGCAGACCCAGAGTGTTGCAAGTTTAATAGCAATTGGTCCTGTCCCTGACTGGTATGAACTGAACCTCTGCTGGCGTCAGTGGGCTGTGCTGATTTGAATGAATGAGAGTAAAGTTTTTCTTGAAAACCTATTGTAGGAGATGCTGCTGTTAACATGGGGCTGTATTTCTGTCTTGAATATAAATGTGGATTTGACTGCCGTTAAATACACAAGTGACTAAATCGTATAGCAGTAGCCACATGCAATTATCAGCTCCTCTGTGGTCACTTCAGCCTGACGGCTCTGGGGGCTCACGGCTTAGCAGGGGCTACCCCTGGAGCAGGAAAAGCCCACGCTTTGCAAGGAAGTGGGGTTTGGGAAACAGCAACCCCTTTCTCACAATCAAAATGGACTGCAGCCAGGTGTTTGGGATGTGAGTTCATCTCGTGCAGCATCTGCTGAAGATGCATACAGCACAGCTCCGACTCTTCGGTTATTAATGATCCTGGCTGTATTTTCTTTGTGGAGTGAGTGAGTGCTGGGATTCAGGATCAAGCTCTAGGGCAATTACAGCATCGCTGTCCCCACCACCCTCGCAGCCTGTACTCGTGCACTGCCTCAGGACACAGGGAGAAGAGGCACTGGAAGTGTCTGCTTTCCTTTAGGGTACCTAATCCAGCTTGGATCAGAGGCCTCCATGGTGCGATGGCGTTGCTCTTGCTCCATGAGCATCTCCATCTCAGCACCGGGCTTTGTTAAAATCCAGAGTCCAGTTCCTCGTCCTCCCTGCTTGAACCCTGTTTAGAAAAGAAGAAGTGCCTCCCACCGCTTGAAGGTGTTTTATGTAAGAGAGTTGACTCACCTGCACCTAAAGGCAGTGGATTGAAACCTGAGAATTTGTCTAGAAAACCAAAACCGAAACAATGAAGCAGTTGGTGATGGTTTAAGGAGGTAGCTTTGAAGATGGCATTTTATCTTTCAAAAGGGTGTGTGGGGAGGAGAAGGCAGCAAATGACTATGAAGGACAGATGTAAGGAGAAGCCTTTTGCATTTGCAGTCATTCCATTTTTTTTTCCTTTATTATCTGTCTGGAAAGTGATGGAGCAATACAGAAATCAAATAGTTGTTTGTTTTTAAAGTATTTTAATCTTTAGCTTGAAGGTTGGGAGAGCCCTGTATTGGCCTTAAGCCACGTGTTTTGGTCTGGTTTTTCTTGGGGGTGGCAGGGAAGGATAATTTTCTTTTTTTTTTCTTTTTTCTCCCCTCACTGAGGTGAGACTTGTTGGAAAAATCCCTCCTTGGGCTTGGCATAGTTACACTGGGAATAAACACTGCTTGTGGTGTATGGGGCATTGGGCAAAATATATAGAAGGCTCTTTGCAGTGATCTCTCTGTTATGTCTAGCCTACTATGCAGGAATTTCACAATTACTACAGAACATAACTCAGTGTTGAAGTGATCCAACAAAATTTATTATATAAATCTTTAGAAAGACAAGGGACAAAAAGGAGGGCAATGCACTTAGGATTCTGAGTGCTGGGTATAGAGAGCACGTGGTTTATCTCCACCGAACAAAGTTCTGTAACAAAACCTGTATGCATCAGCACAAATGACAGCAGAGGTACAAGAGCCCTCTATGTCTTGACCAGCAATCTCCGTAGTCCGGGCAGCATTTTCTTTTAACCTTCTCATGACAAGCATATCCTGCGCACTGTAGGAATAGTCAGTTTTAAAGTTCTCAGTCGCTAATGAACAGTGACACTGTTTTGGGTCAGTTTGAGCCTTAAATCTCCAAATTTGCTCTGTGAAAACAACAAAAGTGTTAGTTTGGAGTTGAACAAAACAGTTTTGCTCTTTTAAATGGCCGTTACTGGGACAGCAACTCCTTCCCCCATTCTTCTCTGGAAGACAGGTTTGGTGTCACCATGGCCGCAAAGCAGGACTTGGGTTGTTCTGCTGGAGGCCAGGCTTGGTGCACAGTGAAGAGAAGTCCCCTCTTCCATTTGGAAGAAGGGTGATAATGAATTTGAGGCCACCTCTTCTCTATTTTCCCCTTGCTTTGTTGGGCAAATGAAAATACTGGCAGCATCGTGTACCTTGTCTTCTGAGACATGTGTTCTGCCCTGGCTTCATTTCCATGATGTCAGACAAATTCTTCTTATAGATCATGCCAAGCTGAAATTCACTGGCTATCAAAACTCCTGTTAATATCAACTTATCACCTAGTTAGAGATAAGACACAAAAGACCAACTCTGCCAAGATTCCCGTGCCACTGAATGAAATATTATCTTGGATAAAGCAGACAAGATGTGTCCTGAACCTGCATGTTCAACCAAGCTACAGCTGTTTCAAAGCAGATCCAACAGCACTGCAAAGTGCTTTTTCTTTTTTTCATTTCCCCTAGACAAAGTGCTTATCGTGAAAGTGAGGATGGCAATGAACAGGCTGCCCCATTAGTCTGTTGCTGGTAGGAAGAGATCAAACCTGGTAGGAAGCCTGACTTTTAGCTGACTTTTTACAATGGCCAAAGGAGGTGAGACCAAAGCCCATCTCCCAAATTCCAGCTGTGCAATCAGATCCAGGAAGAGGCTGGTTCAGAGCAATTCCTCTCTGAACACACTTCTCTCTTCCATCAGACAGTCATTTAAATGGTTTCCAGAACTATAGGCTATATCCAATGGACTTTTTCTCTGTGAATTTGTCTAAGTTGGTGCAAAACCCAGTTATGGCCTTACAACAGATAGTGGCATGTGGTTGCATGGTCCCACTGTATGTGAAAACACAAAACTGTTAGTTAAGTTGCAGAGTTTGCTCCTTGTTGAGCAAACCACACCCCAAGACCTTGTTTATAACAAGATGGGAGGGACCACGTTTGAGGACTGTTTCATGGCAACTGAAATCGTAATTAGCGCAGCTATCTTCATATGTTGCAAGATTTCTCTTCCGGAGGGGGTGGATGTTAAAGCATATGTAAATAATCAATTAAAATGAAGGGCTCATTACTGGCTGCTCTCTAGCTGTGATTGGGTAGAAGACTTGGATAATGTATGTTCTCAAGTTGTTGTTGCACATTAAAATATAAAAATGCAAAGGGGGTTTGGAAGAGGATCTTCTGCTGCTTTCTGGTTCACACATCATCCTTTTTGAAGGGAAAAGAGTCCCAACTGTGTGACTTCTTGAGCTGGGCGTGAACTAAGCATCTAGTTCAGTGCAGTGAAAGCAACTATACTGTCCTTCCGTTCTCAAGCACGGCTGAGAGCAAAAGTGAGTGCTAGCACAGCTATGTGGTATAGAATCAGAATCGTTCAGGTTGGAAAAGACCTTTAAGATCATCAAGTCCAACTGTTAACCTAACACTGCCATTCCATAGCTGCTTTATGGTATTAGCTATAATTATAGGCTGCCATTCTTTGTCAGAACAGGAGGTAAAATCAAATATTTACTACTGGGGATAAATGAAGAAACGAGAGCTTTTCTTGAGTGTGTGTGGGCAGAGGGTGGGCCCGGTCCTGCACTCTTACACAGGCCAATCTGAAAGGTATCAGCACCTGCTCCTGCTCTTTGTCAGAAGATGCAGAGACACAGCCATCGTGTAGAAAGGTCCAGAGCTGACAACACGCCAATGGCTGACTTCGGAGCTTTTTGTATTTTTAGCATTGCTGGTGGCAGAGGTACCGACAGCAGAATGATCCCAGCTCCCTTCGAGTGAGAAATGTTTCACACTGTGTAAAAATAAAGCTTGATGTAAGCAGCCCTGTATCCTCTAAAATGAGGACTGCAGCTCTTCTAAAAGGATCTTTTTTCTCCAGTTCTTTAGAGAAGAATTGCAGGGTTTTACTGTTAGCGTGGATTGCCTGTTTCTGGACAGCTCTCCCGAATAGAGCGCTCTCTTTTGCTCTGGTCTGGCACTGAAGCTGAGCAGCAGGAGATTTTAAACTCGGATCGAGTTTGGCATCCCCAATACTGATATGAATTGTTCTTTTCTCCACTTCTACCAGATGTTGGTCCCTTCAATAAAGAACCCTGTAATAGTTAATGCTTCCCTCCGCCCATTCGTCTGATGTGTACTCAGAGAGACAGCATGAGCTTGTGATACCAGAGCATCTTGTCTCTGGCCATCTGCTCTGGGTGCTTTTTGAGGCAGAGAGAAGATCTATTTCCAGACAAGTGGCACTTGGTTTCAGTGGGAGAATCTGGATCTTTAGCAAAAGGTTTTACATAGACTTGAAATAAAGAAGGGGGAAGGAGCATGAGTGGGAAAAAATATTTTAGTAACGTTTGTGGTTTACAAGGTCTTATAATATTTCAACAAATGGCAGTCGCATACCGTACAAAGGCAGCTGTAGAAACCATCTCTGGAGCACTGATACCTCTTTTAGTTAATTAATGACCTGGGCTGTATAAAAGGACATTCACAGATGCACCAGGAGCACATGATTTTAGCACAAAATACTGGTACTGAGTAAAACACCTCTGAAAGCTGTTAGTCCCATCTAAAGCCATTTCCGTGTAGCAATGTATCTTAGGCAAGGTTGCTCCTCTAAGGGTCCGTCTGTGCGGCAGGACTGAGGTGAGGGCCTGGGGTTTGCCCTGGGATCTGCTGGGCTGAGGTTTGATGAGGAATGCAGTTCTCAGCTGGACTTGTGTATCCTCATGTGAACACCTTGAAATGAGTGGAGCAGCTCATTGTGTTTTCACATGCAGGGAAATACACGCTCCTGTAAAATCAAGGTTGCTTGCTTGTTCTGTACCTGCCCTGTAGTGCAGAGCTGCTTAGCGTGTGTCCATGTGTGAGGCAGATGAAATGACTCAGCTCCAGGAACTGAAATAATGATTCAGCTAAAAGTTTAAACAAAAGCTACAGGATGGCAAAAAAGACTTGTGTGGACTTTCCACTGTTCCGACAACTACTTACGACCTTTCATACAGTCAGATAAGTGGCCTTATCAGACAAAAACCTGAAGCAGGAACCCAGCTTGTTAACAGAATCAATTGGGTTGCAAGTGACATTTCTTTCCTTCCCTTTACAAGCTTGATTGCCACATTTGAAATGGCAACGTTTATTCTGAGAAGAGTTGACTGAGACTTCAGCCACATCATTGATTTAAGCACCAGATACAGTCAAATTGTATTTGCGTTAAGGAATGAACCATAAGCAGGGAACTGGAAACTGTGGTTTAAAAGGTGAATATCCTCTGGATATCTAGGTTCAGATCTTAGGTCACAGCTTAAAATGAATATTAACAACTCCGAGAGTCTGCAGGGATGTGTGTTTCTTTTTTTCTTTTTTTTTTTTTTTTTAAATTTGGTCAAGTAAACCAAGGCACAGTTGCCACTGTTAAAAACAGGACGGCGACTGGCCACCAAGTCAGGTCAGACTTGAGGTGCATTTGCAGAGCAGTGTACAACAATATGTAAGAGACTTGGTTTATCAATTGATTTATTAAATCTATTTGTTCACCTGGGACTTTGAGCAACCTGATCTAGTGAAAGATATCCCTGCCCAGGGCAAGAGGGTTGGACTAGATGATCTTTAAAGATCCCTTCCAACCCAAACCGTTCTGTGATTCCTCTCCATTACAGGTACAGCTCCATAAGGAGGAGGATAATGCCAATGTCCGGAGCATTTTTAGGTTCTTCAGAACTGATTCAATCCTTTCTAAAAATCCCAAAATTTGTCATCTGATTGTTGGAACAGATTGTATTTCCTCACTTCTATCTCATTTAGAGAAGGGAAAACTTAAAATACTTAACAAGAAGAATAAGGAAATCAGGGAAAATGGCAACCTGTTACAGCTGCAAGCCTCAGGCAAACCTCATAGTGCTCCCAAATCACAAATCTTGTTCCAAGTCATACAGATGTTTCTCAGTGAAATGGTTGTCTAGATTGGGTAGCGTGGGAGAGGGGGTTAGGCTGTAAAAAACCATCTTAGCAATAGTTTAAAAATCCAGCTTGAGGTAGTTGCCTGTTCTGGAAAATTGCAACACGAGGAGCTAAAACACAGCCAAGTTGCATGCAATAGAGAACAGAGCTGGATGCTGAAAGGTCCTGGGCAGGCTGTACCAGGAGTCCAGTAATGTAATCTGTACCATAAAGTATACGTTATGTAAACATAACATTTACTGTAATCTAAAGTATAACTTAGAGTGTATGATAGGTAGAGAGACCATTTAGCAGCTTCTGGTATGTCTACTCTGGAAAAATTGTAAATGGATGTTAGAGAACCTGCTTCATGACTGCCATTTGGATTAGGAAGCCAGGCGGATAAGTATTGCTGTAGAAAATGTTGAAATGCCAAGACCCTCAGACATTTAGGCAACGTTCTTCTGGGAACCTACAGGAAAAGAAAACCAAGCAGATACCCAGATGCCTTTTTTTACCTAAGAATATAACTCACCAAAGTCCTAGGAAAATCAAATTAAGCTGAGTGTGTTGTTTTCTGGGCTGTTTCACCTCCACAAAGATTCCTTTAAAATGCAGTTTGCTTGGTTAAAAAAATTTCTTTAGTACTTTCAGCATGAACAGAAATCCATGGCTGTTCTTGTTCTTCAAATACTTCTGAGCTACCTATTTCTTCAAGGGCAGGTATTTTAACACTGTTTTGTTTTCTGTTCTGTCTCTCCTACCTGTAGACTCAGTAATGCTCCTGAGCATGTGAATTGAGGGGTACATCTGCAAGGAGTTTCAGGACTATGATCCTCTAAACAAAGCTCTCCTGGGGCATTTACAGGGAGAGGAAAGCCAGGAGTTGGAAGGGAAAGCTGGGTGGGTAGTGAGTTAATTAAAGTTCTGCAGGACCACTTGGAGCCAGAGCCAGGAAACAGCAACCATTGCCTGGCTCAAGTCAGTCCCATCAGCTCAAAAATGGTGGTTAGGATTGGTGTTACTACAAGGAAGATGAAATATATTGCCTTTTCTTTTGCCGTGCTGCCCAGTGAAAGCTACTGCCTGAAGCTGGGAAAGCTCACGTGTCAGTCATGGTTGTAAAGCATGAGCATTGCTGTGCGTAGAGCCCTGTAATCACCTTGGAGGAAAGAATTAATAAAACATCTTAAATATGTTATAAAAATAATGTAGTTCTTAACACCCCACCTCACCTCCCCAAATGTGAAACTGCTGAAGGGGGCCTCTTCTGAAGAAGCCCTATGTTCAAATATTGCAATCGATAATTGTATGAATTTCAGGGTAGACACCAGACAAAGTATTGACATATCTTAGCAGGGTCTTAGCTCCCAACCAGCCCTAGAAATGCCTGTCTTCCCCTTCTGTTGTCCAGAAGCAGTTTGCATGTTGAGGATGGTCCCGTGGCATCCTCCTGAATGATCAGTTGATGTTCTTTGAGTCTAAATATCACAATATTTGTAACAAAATCTGCGACGTTAAGTTAGAGCTCATTGCACGTTTGGTACCACAGCCGCTGCCCAGCTTAGGTAGCCCCCTGGGTGGGTCCTCCTGTCCTCCTCTTTGCAGGATGCTGGTATGAGTATGGCTCAGTGCTCTGAGGTTGCACAGAGGGCAATCTAGATGCAGGAGGTTGAAATCAAAGAACCATCCAGGCTTGAACATTGCTACTTCCCTGATGCTGATTAGGTGGCTAACGTGAAAGGTAGTTATCTGATATAATGGCAATTAAAGTTTTATCTATGTGGTGCTCACATAACTGACCAAAATAATTAGCACCATGACTTCATGGAGAGGAACTATATAAGCTGTCTTTGATAATGTGCTGCTGTTGTGATGATACAAATTGTCACTGTGTTTTGTGGGAAGCCTCAGGCAGGCTGCTACTAAACTTCAGCTTTTCTTTACGATCACCCTTGTTGGGCTTAAGGTCTTGCTTTTCATGATATTTCAGATCCTTTTTTTATTTGGACTTCTTCATTTTGATTTTCATCATCTAAGGGAACTGGTCTATCCTAACACTGTCCTGGCTAGATCTCATATCGAGCTGACATTCAAACACACTCTACTGCTGTATGAGGCCAGGTAGTGAGTATTTACCAAACAGAAGCTGGGCAAGCCCCAACGGGCTGGATTTGCATGAGCAAAGTAAAAATGGAAATTACAGGAACATAAATTTGAATGTCTCTGTGAGTCACAATCCATTTGTTAGCAACAGAATGCCTTCTGGAGATTGTCTGAAGACTTGGGAAGAATAGTACAGGACATACTGCATCACCTTTGCTCACACAGTGTAGGCTGTTGTCCTGCTGTGAGACTCCAACAGATGTATTGCCCAAGACGAGTTTTGCTGGCAGAGCTGATTTCAGAAACAGGAAAACATTTGAATATGTAGCCTGGGACTTGAAACATGAAAATCAGAGTACAGTTATATGCCATTCTCTTTTCTAGATAGATCTGCGACATTTAAAGAGAGAGAAGGATACACTGTGCTCTGATCTGGAAAAAGTTGTACTTCGATATTAACCTGAAAGTAGATGGGAAGAGCAGCCCTGTCCAAATGAAGGTAGCTTTGTCGTTTATCCTTTAATAATCATCTTATCTTAACAGGGAGGCATAGCACCTGTGTGATAATTAGTCTCTGACTCTGGTTACTCAATGTTACTCATTAAAAAAATGGCTTAAAGTAAACATGTTGCACTGCTTTGGACAGATTCTGTTTGTGAACTGTTTCATTTGAAAGCTCTATTTCCCTGGTACTTTTCAGTGACGACTATACAGGAAATACCATTTTTAAAGTATTAGCTGGCAGATGTGATTTGTTATCTTTGCCTCCATATCAATTTTCTGTGCAGATGCTCTGAGAAAATGCAACCGGGGCACAGCCTCTCTCAGTGCCACTCATTGCTGTGTTTGCTCTGAGCATGGTCTTCAGAGGAGCTTCTCTATAGCCACCAAGGACCCTGATTTTTTTAACATGTGCATGGTTCTCCCACCCATCCAAAGCATTTGCTTGGAGCAATTTTGTAAATTGACTTCTGGGAATGCAGAGAATTTTCAATGACCTAATGTGGAAGGAAGACACTAACACCCTAGGTCTGATCCCATCATTTTTTCTCGCGCTCAAACAGTTTTGTTGACTTGGAGAAACCAGGAGTGCAGGCATGACTGTGCCATGCTGCTAATGATACTTCTCCTGGATGTCACATTCCTTTTTGCAATGCAAGACTGAGACTTTTAGGAAATTCTTTACAAGCTGGTTCATAGTCTCAGTTAAGCAACACATCCATTATTCATTGAGTTTCTTATGACAGTTCCTCAGGACCAAATAAGAGTAGGGCTTAATTACAGTGAGCATCAGAGCCCCTGCCCCTGATCTGGCTGTGTAGAAGAAGAGGGCAGGAAAGGTGGGGAAAGGGCTGGCTGCAAGGCTCTTGGTTACAGACTTAGCCCTGTTCTCGTTCAGCAATGCCTGTGCTTGAGTGCTATGCGAAATGGCAGCCTGATTTCTGCGCTCTGTGTTGATGTGGGGGCTGCAGAGAGGAGTGCTATGAAGTGTGCGAGAACATGACATGAATGGAGAGCAGAAGATTTCTCTGTTCCATATTTCCCTTTCTTCTCTTTTTTTTTTTTTCTTCTTTTTTCCCCCTCCTTTCGTGCCTGCCACCTTTTTCTGATCTAGCTTGGGTTTCTGTTGTCTTTAGAAATCAGCTGGGCTACTTTGGTGCAAAGGTTACTTTCGGGGTGTCATGACTTAGAAACCAAGGCTGGTCCTGGTGAGCAGAGAGGCCAGATGTGGACGTGAGACAGGCTTGTGGCTCCTGGGCTCACAGCCTTCCTGAAGGCTGGGGGAAACCGGGAGGGCTGAGGCTGTCATGGGGCTGTAGTACTGTTTGTAGCTGAGTTGATTTAATTTCTATAGAGCGAGCACCAAGGTGTGCTGGCAGGGCATGTGAGCCTTGTGTAGGGTAGGTGAAAGAAGCCCTCGTTTTGGGAGAGCCAACCTGCTAGACCCAAGTGCAAATTTTTCACACGCCCATACAAATCTGTGCTTGACTCCGCTCTCTAGCTGGTGCAAGTCTGGATGAGGACGAAGGAGGAAGCATCCACTAACTTTACAGGGTCGTCCTTGCTCTGCTTAGCCCTGTTCAAATGGGGCTCGGTGGTGCACACCAGTGCCATGCTGGGATATGCCTCTTGGAGAACTGTACTGCTTGGCATCACACAAGCACCTGCGGGGCTGTAACAGTCTCCAGGGGAGCTCATATTCCCTTTGTGGGACACCGGTGACTTGTGTGACTTGGGACCTCATGCCTTTGGAGCTTCTTCCTTTGGTACCTCAAGGTGATCCTAACAGCAGGTGCAAGGTCGCTGTGAAAGGCTTGTTTTGTAGAGTGCCACCTGCGCTTCTCTCGCTGTCCCCTGCCCGGGGGTTGGGCTGTCAATGTGGTATCCACCCAGCCAAGCCTTCTTCCTCCTTCTACTTCAGAGGCATCCGAGTTCAGCTCCCTGGGGCAGAGCCCGCAGGCTCAGAGGTGCAGTTTGAACTGCTGTGAACTCTGGCCTGATTTTGGCACTCCTCTTTAAGTCTGTAAGTGCTTTTGATGTATAACCTAGGTATGCGCTAGCCAATGTTACTTGTAGCCAGATCTGCACTTTATAGCTCTTCAGGGATCTATCCTCCACCTTTGTGTTTTACAGAACCCTCCAGGCTTCACACCTTTCTTGCCCAGCTAGCTGTGATTTACCGTCTCTGGCTTAGAACAGCCTTCTAGACCATGGATGCAGTGTGTGGTACAGCAATGCCTGTGGAGGTGCAGCTGGGTGGTTTTATTGCCTGCTTCCCTGCTGTTTCTGCTGCAGAAACACAAAAAGGACCTCCCTGGGGTGCTCTGACCACTGAGGAGTAAGCTCAGCTGCTGAGATACGGCTGTTGGGATCCCTTTGGCAGCCCAGGTTGTGTCAAAGTTGTACAGAGCACCCAGTGCTCTTGTGCAGATGTTGGAGACAAGATTTGGGCAGGGAGCATATTAACTACAGATTTGCTGTCCTATGAACTCTACTGGAGTTTGAGAAGTCTGGCATCTCGGTATCCAGAAGGGGCTCAGCCCGTTTTTTAACAAAGTAATGGCCTTCTCTTCTTTCAGTCTGCTGCTAATAAACTTGTAAAATAAAGAGAAAGGAATAAATTGGGGATGGCTCCAGTGGAGCCGATAGAAATAGGCAGATGCAAAGTTGGAGTTGACAAAGTTGATTTTTGAGTCCAATATTGGACTTTGAGGCTCATCGTCTTCTGGAAGGGAGGTGGGTTTGACTCCATTCCTGCTGTACTCCTACAGAAAAGATACCCATTTTCTTTCATTTTTATGGCATCATAATACTAATCTAAATTGGAACAGCATGTGCTAAGAAGTTATCTTTCCATGGAGAACTTATTAAAATGCTTTAAATGGAAGTTTTCCCTGCAGTTAGAGATCCTTTCAGGAGTTTCCTTTTTAAGAAGCACAGTAAGTTACTGTGTGAGCCCCTCTGCAGCCTGTGCCAATGCCAGCCTGCCCATCTGAAGGTAGAAACCTGAGGGGCTAGCCAGCAGGTCCCCTGAAGCACAATGACACCGTGTTGGCTGCTTGCAGCCCACTGCTGTGGAAGTTGAAGGGGTGACACAATGGTGTGATTCATTTTCCAAGCTGCTCCCTTTACATTATGGAAACTGTTGGCAAAGACTGAAAATTTGGCCCATAACAAAATAAATGAGTAATTGTGGCTGGGCAGTGGGGGTGAGCACATGTGCATCAGTCCACATGCCTTTTAAATTTATTTTCTTTCTCCTATCTGTATTTTAGATCTCTCACCTTGTGAACCTTCGGGAGGGAACAAGTGATTTAGGATCTGAAAGACACCTAATTCAATGCTGTCCAAAACTTGGTAGCTGCCTGTTGTTGGTGCAGATCTGAAGATGCAGTGCATGTGCTCAGAGAAATAGAACATCATGCCATGATACGTACTTCAGCTGTCCAGGTAAGCAGCTGCCTCCAATCCACACCACAAGCCCTTACACTTCAGGGTAATAAAACAAGACACCCGTATAGGTGGTGGTGCTTCGTCAAGATGTTCTCATCAAGAGCTGTGTGCATAGAAAATATTTGAGAGATTTGCAATGAAATTAAAGGGATAAAGACCTCTGAACTCAGCTGAGAAGTCCAGCATGAAGCAGGGGAGCAGAGGTTAGACACATGGAAAGATGTGTGCTTTCCTACCTTGGAGAACAGCAAGTGTCATGTCAGCTCCGTAACAGCGGAGCATTCTTGCTCTTGAAGGTCAGGCTCTCAAGAGCTGACTTTCTCAAGCAGGCCAAGATCTTTTTCATACAGTAAGCCAAACTCCTTTTTTCAATTTTGGGGTGGGATGGGGGGAAGGCTATTTTGGAATGCCATGTAATACAGCATCCTGCCTTAGTCAACATTCAGTACACCTAAGAATTAGGGACAGAAGGCCCTCTGTCCCACTGTGCCTAGTGCTTCTGTAAGTGCAAAAGTTAGAGAACTAAGAATATTAGTTACTTGTATTATACAAAAGAAAACTCTATAAATCTGTTTCCTTTTGATGTTATGACTATCCCTTGCTGAATGTTTGTGTGAGGGTAATTCTGGTTACAAAATATCTCCTTGCTTACAATTTCCTTATCAAAACTAGATGGAATCAGAACTTTCTCTTGTGCAATTGCGCGGGACCAGGTCAGCACTACTTTCTTGCCAAGCATTTTTCCTGAGCAAATAAGAGATCTAGCTGGCATTCATGTAGATGGGGTTTTTTTTGTGGGGGCTTTTTGTTTTGGTTTTGGGTTTTGGCAATGCATTTAGATGATTTCATATGCTCATCTTCCTTAAGATTGTCAGCGTTGTTTGGAAGTTTCAGCTCTATATTGTCTCAGGTAGATGGCTGACAAGCCAGATGTCCCTGTGGTTGAAATTTTTTTATTCCTGGTTTGGCTACTGCGTAGTTGAATACTGTTCATATATTTAGTGACAAAAATCCATATATGAAAGTAACATTAATGTCTCCAATATGAAGTCCTGTAAAGGTCTTAGAATGGAAAATGCTGGATATGACCTCAGTGGTGATGCTAACAAGTTCTGGGGTGTTTGAGAGGTGCTAGTGATAGAGACTGGGATGGTACAGATGTTCGCCATTCATTCATTTGCCATCTGCTGCACAACAGGAGCAGCAGGGCTTCCCTACAAAAAGTAAGTTCCCTTTTCAAGTCTCTCTGTTGCTGTAGAGAATAGAGAGCATCCTCTTTCACTTTTAGAAGGAAATGAACCTAAACAAAGTACTGACTGTGCTGTGGCCTCTAGGCTGATGGCCAGTGTCATTATCCTTTCAGAGCACATTAACAGCAACCTTGAGTTCAGAGGTGTTGATTTGTATCTCTCCCATGAGATGCCAGAGTGGGGACAAGGCATGGATCCCTCTTGGCGTTGATCAATTCTGCTGGACCAGTCAGTGTCAGTGGGAAAAACGTTTGTTCTGCTGTTGGCCTGTCTTCTGGACAGGGTTTTGGAGAGGACACGGTAAAGGTGATGTTGCAGGTAAATGCAAGCTACCAGACAGAAACAATTCTGAGACTGTAGGCTTTCCTGTAGCCAGATGATAATAGATCCCACCCTCCAATGCATGCTTTAGAGGAAGGCATAGTCTTCATAACAGGCTAAATTCAAGGACTTCTATTTGCACCATAATCATCTCTGGAAAGACATTTTTCACTGATTAACACATGCCCAGAAGCGTTCGCAATGAATAGGCCTTATAGTTTTGTCTTCAATGTACTGCAGACATTTGGTCGTATCTTCAGCTGGTGAAAACTGGCATGGCTTTGTTGCCTTTCCAAGTCAATTTACAATGAGTGAAGATTGTTCTTTCTGTTCTCCTTCACATGAAGGTCATGTAACTATTGTGGCTTTGTGCAATATGTTCTTTCTAAAGAGAAATGAATGTGCAGTTGTCTTTTATTTTGCAATGATCTTCTAAAGTACCCAGTTCAAAGATTGGGCGTGCTTGACACACTTTCCACCCATTTCTTTCAAATTAATAATCCTCTGATGCCTCTCACATGATCTGTTGGTCCTGCAAGGGTTTGAGCTTTGATGGAGGAGTGTTTGAACAACAAGGGAGGACTGGAAAATCTGGGGAACTTCTGTTTTAGAGGCTTTGATATTGTGCTGGTACTCTATCCTACTGTTAGACTGCTTCAGTATTTCCAGGCTCAGAGGGTTGTTTCATAACAGATATGGGAAGGATTCTCACTTGGCTTGTCTGCAATTTTCTTAGTTGCTTGGGGGAAGACTGTAATAACTTGCCCAGTAAGACTACCAGTACCTTATTTTCAATAGGATCTAAGAGCAGGATGCTTCAAAGGAACAATGTAGAAAGTTGGAGGAGAACCAGCTCCCACTGAGGAAAGGTCTCATCCTAAACACTCAGTAAGAGAGCTGGGAGGCAGGCATTTTTCCATCCCTCTCCTTTCTTCGTGATGATTAAGAGCGTCAGCTGCTACTCCCTGTGAGCAAAGGTTTAAGAATTTCTCTCGCAGATAATGGAGACATGAGTCGTTCTGCAGGCCTACCAAAATGAGGACTCAGCTTCCTGCACAGTCAGGCTTTGAATCAGACCCCGCAGTGTGGCAGGGAAGTGGGTTGTTAGCTGGGCATCCTTCAGGCCTGCCTCCAGAGAGATCCTGAAGATGAAAGCCCAGAGCACTCTAGGAAGCTGGAGGAGTCTCAAAAAATTTACAGGAACAAACTGACTTGAGAGGGTTTCAGGCACTTCAAGCAATGAGGAAGCAAAGTCCCCTTTGAAAGCCAGTAGATTTTGGACTCCAGAAGCCAGCAGAGGTTTTCAGGAACCTCTGCCTTTTCTAAGAAGAAAACCACAGGTTGAACTATGAATCCACAGCCACCCCCAAGCTATGGATAAAGGCAGAGTATCTTTAAGGTCCAAGCCCAGCAAGCCTGGCACGAGCAGTTGGGAGCAGGAAGCATCCTACAAGATAGGAGCTCAACTGCTTGAAGAACTTCAGGGTGCATCGCAGAGTAATGGGGGAAGAAACCAGCAGTTTCACAAGCAGCGGGAGGAGACAGATCTGCTTTCTAACATGTCCTTCTGGGCGTTCTCTGGTGTTGAGGGAGAGCTCAGTTTATTAGCCCTTCCCCTTGTAAGGGCACCAACAGAGACTTTCTGCTCTGTTTGACCCCCAGTTTTCTGAAAATTTATAGGAATGAATTTTGTTGATGGCTTCTTTCTGTGTTCCAGTTGAAATTGGACAGCAATTCCCAGAGGCTACGGGGCACATGGTGTGACCACATATATGGGTTGCCTCCCTTATGTATTGGGAGGAAATGGATGCAGATCACTTATGTGGTGGAAGGTGCCACTTTCATAGGTCTGATCTCCAGGAAGGATCACCTCTAAAGAGAAAAAGGTGACTGCCCTGTGACACAGAGTGCATCTGTCAGTCCTGTTTCACTTTGAGATAGTCAGTAATTCATCTCAAAGGTCTTGTTTGCACTTGATGCTGCCTCAGAAATCCTGACTCACTCTTTACCTGAATTCACCCTGGTACATCCAGTTACTCTATGGTTGTGTGATGGTTGGGAAAGTACAGAGAAAGTCGAAACTGGCTCCCTCCTAAAAACATAGTCCTGCTGCTTTTATAATGAGAAAGGTTAGATGTCACATTCCCTGATAAAACACAGCTGCGTGTCAGTCCCAACATTTCTCAGGTGTTGAGACACAGATTAGTTTTGAGGTCTGCTTGTGCTCAGGATCTCCTGGCTGTTTAACTCCATGAGGGCCAGCACAGTTTTATACCTCCAAGTCATTAAGTACAAATTACATTTATGCCAAACAGAAACATCTTGGACTGTCCTCTCAGTCCCTGCCCTGGAAATGGTTATAGGTCTGTATCAGTGTGGAAGAACCAAATGAGCAATTTTCTTTCCTATTTTTGACTTTGAAGGGTGTTTGGGGCTGTGTTAAGCTCAGCTCTGGCCTACGCTTGCTGCTGTCTTTGTACACACATGCCTGTGACGCTTGGATCGTTCTGTCTTTGCTTAGGGTTAAGACTGTGTACACAGCTAGTTGCTGGGGGTCATCTGAAGTGCATTTACATTTATTCTGCTGTAACTTGGTCATGAATTTAAGCTCTGAAGGGCACCAAGCAACTGCACTTATCAGTCAGAGCCTTGGTGCTCACCTCCTGCTATTGGGGGGCCCTTTTCTAAGTTATTTTCAACCTCAGTCATTGCTGGCAGTCCTGAGAGCTTAACATCAGACCATTGTTTGAGGATTCATTAAGCTCTGAATACTTAAACAGTGAAACCTCTACAAAAGCAGCTCTGAAAGCTGAAGAAGAAAAATATAACTGCCTGTAACGAAACTTTCCTGCTGGTAGCCATAAATCAGTAGGTTTTTAGTAGCTTTTGATGAGTGTCTTAATGGGCCCTATCAATCTGACTGCATTTAAAGTTTCAGCTATTGTTCTATTACCTGAGTGATCACAGATCCTCTGATGACAGAGATAACTTGAGAAAGATTTAGTAGAAAATGAGTTTAGCTGAAATTGTGACCTGACAACTGTGGTGCTTCTAACAGCTGCCTAAAGTCACTAATGTGCATCTTTCCAGGACACACAGAGACTACACTGATGCCATTTTGTCTTTTGTGGCAGCTCAACTATTGGTCTTCCAGTGTCTCCTACCTTTATTTTCTACCTCTAGGCAATAGCATTCACTGCTGTCATACCTGGCCATGGAGTAAAAATTCAGATAAAGGAAGGAAACTAGAAAAGCAGTGTATGAGCCAATGTCATCAGGAATTTGGCAGAAAATTTGGGCAGCCACTGCTACTTCCTAGTCATATAATTTACTTTCCCCTAGCAGAAGGTGCAGCATAGCTACTTGAGAGTCTCATTGTCTTTATTTTGCTCCTGTTTCAAAGCTAACAGTAAAGAAAAAAGGTATCCATGAATGTCCTGTGGCTTAAGAATTTGAGGAAGCATAAATTGAGAGTTTTAGGCACTTATCTTCAACCAGCTATCCCAAAGGCCATTTGAGCTGTAAAGCCCATCCATCACTTCAGCTACTGACGCCAGTGCTGCTGCCAGAGACAGATCAGTCAAGCTGGATTATCAAAGTCAAAGCCAGAGACAGCTCTTGTGGGAAGTGGCTGAGAAAGGCTCATGTCTTAATTCCTCATTGTGTAGAAAATAAAAAGTGGATTGTGCATGAGGGGTAGGAATGCCCTGTTTCTCATTATCTGAATGCGTGGTCTTGAAAGAGAGGGTGGAGCCCCAGTGCAAAAGATAAATCATATTAATGCAGTTTGTTTCCCTGTTTTTGCCTTCCAGTGCTGTCTCTTGGGAGCTGGAGACCAGGGGCTTTGCACATGAACTCTTCTACATGGCCAGTAGTAAGGGTGGGTTGTTTTTTCATGATGAGAAAGAGCCAGGCATGGAGAAATGGAAAAAGCAGATCCAAAAAGTGGAGCAAAAGCTATTTACTCATAAGAGATTGACCACCACGACTTCAGAGGTGCGAAGGCAGGCCCAGACCTCCATCTGCATTCAGCAGTGTTGGCTCTGCTCCGAATGCTGGTGGAGCTGCTGGCTTTGAGAGCCATCACAATGCAGACCTGTCAGTGGGGCTGACAGACTGACTGTGCCACGGGGAATGGATGTGACTGAGGGCATCTGTCCATGCCAGCGGTGGGTATCCCCTCCTGGGATCGAGCGTCCCTGGCAGCTTAGCATGGGGCGGAGTGGGCTTGGGAGCCGCAGCTTCAGTAGAGTGGGAGGAATGCGTGGAAGCATCTTTGGGGCACGCATGTGGGCAGAAGGCAATGATTTGCACTGGTCCATGGGATGCAGTGTGGTGTGATTCAGTCGCTGTTCCTGTTTCTTGGCTTGATTCAGAACATAAAACAACTAGAAGCCTTTTTTTTTAATTAATTTTTCCATTGGAAACTGGGGCTTTTTGATAGGTATGTGTGTCCCAAAAGCAGCTGTTTCTATGGGAGTATTTCAGGGCTTTTTGGGGGGTGAAATGAGAGGGGGAACCCAAGAAAAACCCTCAGGTTTTGCTACCAAAACCCAACTTTTCCCACACACCTCTACCTCCCTAGGTAGGATTTCTTGGGGGGTTGTACGTGTTTTTCACTTGGATTTTAGAAGAGAAAGCTTATCTGGGAACTGAAACCTCCTTCAGAAAAATACTGATAAACCTTTTCCGGTTCCATGAAATGTTTCTCGGAAGGCAGAAAACAATTCCCTGCCTCCCTCCCTGTGGCTAAACAAGGCTGAACCGCAGATGGGCAAGATGAAGCTTGATGGTGGTGAAGGGCCCCGCACGCGGGCACAGGCTTTAAGCTGGCAAAAGCCAGCAAGCTCCCACCTACGCCTGCAGTGAGCCAGGAATTGCAGCACTGGGAACATGTCCCAGCAACAGCTCAGTAAGGCCTGAGCAAGAAGATGCAAGTATTTGCTAAAGGCCAGGGTCCTAAATCTGTCTTCAGGGGGGAAATTGGCACAGAAATCCATTGAAAACCAAGGAAGCGGCATCTTTTCTGGAACCATGCGGGAAGGTTCAACACTATCTATGTCAATTAAGTGATAGGTGAACTTGACAAAAAAAATAGCACAGCTCAAAACACAGAGCTGTAACTTGCCCTGTGTGATCTGGTAGTGCCAAGATAGCACCTAAAAAGTTGTTCAAGCTCCTCTGGTAGCAGGGTTTTAGGAGCACTGACATAAGGCCCAACTGCAATGCAGGCAATGCGCTCCCTCCCTCCTGCATAATTTCATCGCTGGCTATTGCCCCTCATCAGATTTGATTAAAGTCTCTCGAACTGCATTAAAAATGGAAGGAACGGTGCTATTAATTTTCACGGCGTCTGATTACAGTAGGCATGTTGCATTAGTAGTTCAATGGTTAGGTCAAGCTGTGGTGGTGTTATAATGAAACAGTGAGACGTGCTGCGCAGAGTAAAGCACGCTGGGTTCTGCTCCCTGGTGACTCCCCCCACCCTAGTGGGCCTTGCAGGAGTAGTTTGACTTGCGTGCCCTATGGACAGGACATCACGTCACAGTGAGTGACTTCCATAATTGCTGCTGGTGTTGGCTGTCTCGGCAGAGAGGCCGAAGACTGAACGCACCACAGGAATGAGCTCTGGGCTCGCACTAGAAGAGACCTCTTTAGTTAAGGGTCAGGGCACATGGACAGGCAGCCGTAAAGGGGGAGCTATTATTTGTGGACAGACAGCTGACACCAAGCTGCAAGGCTGCTTATTGCAGTGTATTTCATGGTAATTTAAAATCTGCGTGTGTTTTTAATGCTAAAAAAACCCCCAACAACCTGAAAGAAAGCAACAAGAACAGGGTCTGAAATAAACGGTTGCAAGAATTGGGAAGAACAAAGAGTACAGTCGGGACTCTGAATTTTAGAAAAGCAAACTTCCAGCTCCTCAAGGAGATAGTCAGAAGGACTCCCTGGGAAATGGTCCTCAGGGACAGGGGAACAGAACAGAGCTGGCAGATCTTTAAGGAAGTGATCCACAGAGCGCAAGAGCTCTCAATCCCTAGGTGTAAGAAATCAGGCAAAGAAGGGAAGAGACCGGTGTGGTTGAGACAAGAGATGCTTGTCAAACTAAGTAGGAAGAGGGAACTGCACAGGCAGTGGAAGCAGGGACAGGCATCCTGGGAAGAGTATAGGGACACTGTCTGGTTGTGTAGGAATGGGGTCAGGAAGGCCAAGGTGCAGCTGGAGCTAAACTTGTCTAGGGATGCAAAGAATAATAAGAAGGGTTTCTACAGGTATATCAGCTGGAAAAGGATGGTTAAAGAAAGCGTACCCCTGCTGATGAGCGAGACTGGCAAGCTGGTAACAGCAGATGAGGAGAAGGCTGAGGTACTCAACAACTTTTTTGCCTCAGTCTTCACTGACAACTTCTCTCCTCACCCCTCCCGAGTTGATGTATGGCATGAGGGGGACTGGGAGGGCAAAACCCCTCCTGCTGTAGGAGATCATCAGGTTCGTGACCACCTGAGGAACCTGAATGCACATAAGTCCATGGGACCTGATGAGATGCATCCCAGAGTCCTGAGGGAATTGGCCGATGTAGTTGCCAAGCCACTCTCCATGATATTTAAAAGGCATGGCAGTCAGGTGAAGTCCCTGGTGACTGGAAGAAGGGAAACATTGTGCCCATTTTCAAAAAGGGTAGAAAGGAAGACCCTGGGAACTACCGACCTGTCAGCCTCACCTCTGTGCCTGGGAAGATCATGGAACAGATCCTCCTAGAAGCTATGCTAAAGCACATGGAGGCCAGGGAGGTAATTTGAGATAGCCAGCATGGCTTCACCAAGGGCAAGTCCTGCCTGACGAACCTAGTGGCTTTCTATGATGGTGTGACAGCATCAGTGGACAAGGGAAAACCAATGGACATCATCTATCTGGACTTCTGCAAAGCCTTTGACACGGTCCCCCACAACATCCTTCTCTCTAAATTGGAGAGCTATGGATTTGATGGGTGGTCTGTTCGGTGGATAAGGAACTGGCTGGATGGCCGCATCCAGAGGGTAGTGGTCAATGGCTCGATGTCCGGATGGAGGCCGGTGATGAGTGGTGTCCCTCAGGGGTCCGTACTGGGACTGGTGCTGTTTAATATCTTCATCAATGACTTAGCGAGATTGAGTGCACCCTCAGCAAGTTTGCAGATGACACCAAACTGAGTGGTGCGGTTGACACACCAGAAGGACGGGATGTCATCCAGAGAGACCTGGACAGGCTGGAGAGGTGGGCCTGTGTGAACCTCATGAGGTTCAACAAGGGCCAAGTGCAAGGTCATGCACCTGGGTCGGGGTAACCCCTGGTATCAATACAGGCTGGGGGAAGAAAGGATCGAGAGCAGCCCTGGCAAGAGGGACTTGGGCGTGCTGGTGGATGAAAAGCTGGACATGAGCTGGCAATGTGCGCTGGCAGCCCAGAGGCCAACCATACTCTGGGCTGCATCAAGAGAAGTGTGGCCAGCGGGTCAAGGGAGGTGATTCTGCCCCTCTACTCTGCTCTGGTGAGACCTCACCTAGAGTACTGCGTCCAGCTCTGGAGCCCTCAGCACAAGAAGGACATGGAACTGTTGGAGCGGGTCCAGAGGAGGGCTACAAAAATGATCCGAGGGCTGGAGCACCTCTCTTATGAGGACAGGCTGAGGGAGTTGGGCTTGTTCAGCCTGGGGAAGAGAAGGCTGCGGGGAGACCTGATTACGGCCTTTCAATACCTAAAGGGGGCCTATAGGAAAGATGGGGAAAATCTTTTTAGTAGGGCCAGCTGTGACAGGACAAGGCGTAATGGTTTTAAACTAAACCAGGGTAGATTTAGACTGGATATAAGGAAGAAATTCTTTACAATGAGGGTAGTGAAACACTGGAACAGGTTGCCCAGAGAGGTAGTGGAGGCCCCATCCCTGGAAGCATTCAAGGCCAGGTTGGATGGGGCTCTGAGCAACCTGATCTAGTTAGTGGTGTCCCTGCTCACTGCAGGGGGGTTGGACTAGATGACCTCTAGGGGTCCCTTCCAACCCAAAACATTCTATGATTCTATGAAGAAATCAGATGAGCAGCTTCCAAGAGCTACATGCCTGTCTGCTCTGGGGGGAAGGTGGCTTGTTTTCCAATATTAGCTCTCAGCTTATGCCCCAGTAGTGAGATCATGAACATTGTAGCATCTGCACTGGCTCTGGCCAAAGGCTCAGCTTAACCCAGTACCCTGTCCCTGACAGTGCACAGTAACACATGCTTAGGGGATGTGTAAGAGCTAAAGTGTTCATAGCATGATCCTTCCTCTGGCCCATCACCCCATCTTCTGGCATCAGTGTCCTGGTAATTTTTGGTGGATCTGGTAATCGCAGTGGCTCTAGATTTTTTTTTTTTTTTTGGGGGGGGGGGGGGGACGGGGTGGAGCAGAAGTGGGTATTTTGGTTTGGGTACTGAATACTTGTGCTTTATCACAGACATTAGTTACCTTCTCCTACTATGTCTTTTCTGAGCTGAGGCATCCTCCCACATGGAGACAGGAGTTATGCAGTATGCAAAATCACTGGTCAGTCCATTCTCCATGTGTTGTCTATACTTTCCAAGAGAGGGTGATGAGACTCGTCCCCATTCCCCCTGAATCATGACTTAGGTGCATCACAGTGTCATGCTTTTATGGCAGCTTCAAAAAAGGAAGGCTTTACCTCTTTTTTCTAGCCTTTCAGTAATGCTTTCTGAGCTTCTCCATGCCTTCGTGACCATTCCTGAGCCTTGGGCTGGCATTTTTAAAGCACTGTCTGCAGCAACCCCAAGCAAAGTGATAGATGACTGTGAGAGCAGAAGGAAGCACAGTATGCTCACAAAGTGGAGAGCTGCCCATGCGGGTAGACACTTCTTACTTTATACTTTGCCAGTGTATTATTTGTGCTCTCGGAGCATGGCCAGTGTGCCTTTGGTGCACATCTGCTTGGTCTGCCTTGGAAGTGACCTAACTGCAGCAAACAAGACAGAGCAGAGCATTTCCAAATTCTTGGTCATATTTGAGAACTCTCTGAATTAGTGGCTGGTTTACCATGGATGCTGTGCTAAAAAGAAAGAGGAAACATTGGTTTGAGTTGTAGATTGCAAGTGTTTCAGAATGACCTTGCAGTCTTCTGCATGCGGAGTCAGCCATGTATCAGGCACTGGTAAATAAGAAAGAGCAATGTAATCTGGCCCTGGGGTTATTCTGTGTACATCCCCTGCTCATTTTGTGGGTTTGAATTTCCCTAAAACAGTTTTTTCCTAAACTTTAGCAGTGAAGATGAAATCCCCCTTTGACGCATTTTTATTCCTTTTTGTAGATGTTATTGTCTCACTGAGAAAATGAATTTGATCATGAAACACCATGTTCCCATTTCTCGACTCTTCCCCTCCATGCCTGGAGACCTCTGTCCCCTTCTGTATATGTTTTGATATAAAGCTCTTGTTGTACATACATAGGCGTATGCTACCTATAGACTATACAGCTTCTTCTACTTTACTGAGAAGAGGTGAATTTCTACCTGTTAATCAGAGCTGCAATAAGGACTGGGTTTCCAGTTCTTGCTTTTATTTATCTAAGTTGCTTTTATTTACGTAAGTACAAGCCCTCTTCCCACTCTTGGAAATTTCCGCTGGCTCCCTCATATATAGGGCTTCAGGATTTGACTTCTTCTGTTTAGACCAACCTTGCTGGTCAGGGTTATTTTATCCGGTTTTATTCAATAACAGAGTTAAGTTGGTAGCTCTGAGCTCTCCCCAGGACGCAGGGTCTGAGACGGCAAAGAACACACCGTGTGAGTTTAGGTCTATCGTTTGGATTTAAGTCTCTCTCCTCTAAGGAGGTGAGCTAGTCTTTGTCAGAAAATAAAAAAGGACAGAAGCATAAATAGAAATGCATTAATTTATATATATCTAAGCAATATTCATAGAATTAAAGTGATTGAAAACTTAAAGTGGGACTAGGGAGAAGGCAGCGTACCCCCTGGGCTTTACACAAGAGCAGCTGTTGCATTTGGGGGAGAAGAGGAGAAAGAAGTGCTAAGGTATTTAGGTGGCTGCTCTGTTCTGCTTCATCATGGAAGGAGAGACAGTGTAAAGGGGAAGGCAGGGGGCAGAACAGCTTTTACGTTTGGGCATGGGCTGGGAGAAATAACATGCTGTAAATATTGTAGCTGACACAGCAGAGGCCCATTTGGCTGGGAATATAGAGCAATAAATGCAGTCAGGTGATTCAGGGGTGTTGTGCATAAGTCTGCCAGGTAGGTAGGTGAGAGCTGATCAGGAAATAATTATGGCTGATAAGGGGAGCTTGTAAGGAGGCCAGCACCTTCTGTGACCATGAAAGGTTTTAATGATTAACTATTATGGAAAAGCTAGAAGCACATTCTCCCCTTCCTTCGAAGTCACACCCGTCTGCTCTTCTGCATCATTAACTTCAGCACTGCCCTGCCGAATGGCAGACTGCTGTGCCGGGCCTTCGCTGCTGAGTGTGAACCAGCTTTAATTCAGGGCAGCCTCTGGGGTGTGAATGGGGAAACGGGTTGCTTCTGAGAAGGGCATGGGTGGCAAAGTGCTGTGTCTGGCCAGGTGCCTGGATCTCCTGCAGTTAACTCCTGGGGGAATCTATACCACTCCTGGGAAAACTGCAGGGGATTGCAGTCCCTTATATATTGCAAATGAAACCCCACCCTGGCAATAGGTTCGTGGGTGGGTGGGTGGGTGACAGAAAGCTGTGCGGTTTGAAGATGGATTTGGGGAAAAGATGCAAGAGGGAGGTGAGGGGAAATCTCCCATGCTTTGAGTAGGTGCAGCAGCGTATGGCTCAGCTGCTTCAGGACGGGTACACCGACACGCAGATTGCAGCTTCCCAGGACCTGGCCTGGATGTTGTTTTTGAACATCATCTTTCTGTTTCCATATGCAATGATGAAAACAGCAGATGTCAATAAAAACGGCTCTTGCCAACGCGATGTTGAATTGACAGTCTGCGGGTATTCCTGTGCTGCAGCATTTACAGCACAACATGGCCCTAATATTTTGCCTTGCTCATGCTGTGTGCTCTGGCTTCCTAGGCTCGCACAAGAGAAGTGAGCTACCGTCCTCAAAACTTCCATTCCCCAGATCTGGGAGTAGTGGTCCTGACTGGTGGGATCCCACCTTCTAAACCACTTTGGCTCCACTTACAAGGTGCTGCAAACACAGGCTTGCATCTTGTGACAACACTGTGGGAAGATGAAGAGGTCGGAGACCCTGTTAGGAGTATATGATGATGCTCAGGATAAATGAGATGAGATTTGTGTATTCTGGCTCTGTATATTCCTAGGGTTGGTTGAGGGGATGCAAGGATGGGGACCGCACAGTGAGATAGACTTGCCTCTAGTTGGGTCAGCCCTTTGCAACACACTGCAGAGAAAAGTGCCATCTTTTGCGTGGTAGCTGCTGCTTCTGTCCACAGCTCTGCCTGTAACAGCGAGGGCAGAGCCGTGCCCGGTGCTTGGCAGGCACTGCACCAGCGGTCTCCAGATTCGCTCCATGTAGGGAAGTAGCCCTGAGTATTAAGGTGGAAGTGGTATTAAATATAGACAGTGGGAATGGCACCGGAGCAGTAGGCTGGAACTTGAATAGACTTTCCTTTGCAGTCTTACTGTACAGCTGTTATTATAGTGTTTGCTAATTGATTTTTACTTGATTAATTCTGGCTAATTTTTTTTTTTTTAATTAAGTCTCATTTAGTGACTTGTATGGTTAGGCACAGCCATAAACCTCTGCACAGTCTGTCTGCAATTAACACAAATTTTCCGTGTTCCGATTTGCCCCTGGCAGGACAAGGTGCTGCCAACCCCGTGGACCTGCCGTGCTGGACCCGCAGGGCATGTGAAGGTGTGCCGTCAGGCTGGGGGAGTGGGGGCAAATCTACGGGCTGCTGCTGGGACTGTCCACAGGCTGCGGGTAACTCCCATGTCGGTCTGCGCTGCTTGTATGTGTTGGATAACCTTGGCCAAGATACAGACTCCACCATAATTTCTGAGAAAATTACGTCATTAATATATCATCTGTAATTGATAGGCCATGGCCCTGATTCAGCAAGACACTTAAGTGCATGGCTAATATCCATCACACAGTCTGGTACCTTGATGGATTGGGTTTTTTTGTTTTTTTTAAGAGCCTGCTTTTGCATTTAAAATGGGATTTCTGCTAAACTGAGGCTTGTGTGCCTACAAAGAACATCAGCCATGGCCTGACTATGAGGTGCCACGTGCTCACAGAATAAATAGGATCACAAAGCTGGGAGATGCCATCGTGCGGAGAACAAAAAGCTGAGAGAAGGGAGAGACCATTACCAAGCAGTGCATTTGGCCTCTTGTGGCCCTCTTTACCCATGCAGAAGGTTGATGGAGAGGTCACAGATTATGGAGTGGAAGGTGTGAATTTGGTTAAATTGCATTTGTCTGTCCTTAATGCTGGATGAGCACACAGTGTCCAGGAGGCAAGGGGAGAGAGAGGACTTGCTTATGAATGGGCAGAAAAGCAGTTGGTGATTTCTTACAGTGCATGCTAGGGGGAAGTAGAAGCTTTGACTTACTTGCCATGTACAACTTAAATGAATCCTTACTAGGGCCTATTTGATTTCTTTTTCCTTAACAAAAATTTTTATTTTTAAATAATCTGTAATTTTTCTTCTTTTATTTGAAGGATGAGTTAGGAACAGTTGTAAAGCAATTGTTCATTAGGCATGTAGCTGGGCTTCATTTATTTTTAATTGTGCTCAGCTTGGATAGCTTTAAATCAGTTTAATCCTTATCCTCTCATTTCACTAATTGTTATTTATTCCATTCAATTATGTATCTTACTGTAATGACCCCTAGAAAGCTGAGGAAATGGAGGCAGAGTTCCAAACCACCTTGAGAACATCTTCTAGTGACCGCCTTGCGTGTTAGGAGCCTGAGTTGGAGTGAGCAGCAGGAAGAATGGGATCCTCCAGCCACTGAGATGCTTTTGAGAAATTAGCTCTAAACTGTATTTAAGCACTGCAGAAAAGCCCAATTAAGTAAGTACTTAAGCAGAAGCTTACTTTAAAGCACACAGCCAGTCTTGCCCGTTTGACAAACCATATGCTGGGATTTTGGTTACTACCCCCAGGCTTAGGGAATGGCTGGAGCCATTAACCTGCTGGGAAGCTTTGCCATAGGCACGTAGCAAGGACAGAGAGTCTGAGCTTCAGGCGTTGAGCTGGCATCACATGGAATTACTCTGTTGACTTGGAGGGAAGTGGTATGATTTATGTATCCATAAGAGATACTCAGCAATGGTTTGGGTTTTGTTTATCATTGCACTGCCAAGTGAATAACTGTGGGGACTCAAGGGTTGTGTCTCTGGTAGGTTGCAGGGAGGCAGAAACTTCCCCAAGTTGGTGACATATCAGTGGAGCAGCAGCAAGGCTTGGTGGCTGAAGAGTGATGAACCCCATGCTGAGCCACACAGAGCCATGCAGAGAGCAGGGGTTCAGCCCCAGCACGGGGGTGGGCACAAGACCTGCAAGCGCAACCATACAGATTTTGGGCCCCAGTCATAAAGTCAGAGCTTGGTCACACATCATGGACCACCTCCTGACCTCCTGCCAAATGCCTTCCTTGCTGTGACCTGCTTTGGTTAGGGCCCAATCCTGACCTGAGAGGAGTCAATGGAGAGGTCATCACTGACTCTGCCACAGACCATCAAGCCTTGGCCTCTCTGCTGAACCTCTCCAAGGAGCTGCAGTGCTGACAGCATTGCTGATGGCTGCCAAATAGGCTATTTTTTATCCCAGCCTCACACCATCGTCGTCCCTGCTCAGTGGTCCAGTCTCCCTGGTTACACGACCATAGAGCTAGGACAGGTAGGGCTTGATTTTTGCCTTATGTTCATTGATCCTGGCTTAGTGCTTGGTGTTTAACATGATAAAAGGCTGTTTGCAAAGTCACGGCAATTATATTCTCTAATTGTCCTATTTTTTAGAGGAGCTGAGTCTCTGGCATGTAACTGGGTCATAAAAATATTCTGTTTAGCACCGTCCCTTTTTTAAAGGCAAATGGACTGGTTGCAGCTCCGCAGGTGAGATCCATGAGATCCTTGGTAGGGTGGCCCAGGCAAACCCTCAATAGACAGGGTCAGCCTCATCTCCTCATCTTCATGTCAAGTTGGTGGTCACGTTGCATTCCTCTAGCAGGGTGAAGCTAGTAAAATATCTGAAGTGGCAGAGATGGCAACTGATATTAAGGAAGAGATGATAGGGCATTAGCTAGAAGTTGGGTCAGGAAACTCTAAGGTGCTCCTGTATTCCTTCAACACAAGAGGAACAGACCACTGCCTACATGTGCTGCTAAAAAGACATCTGTGGCTCTGGCAGATCACAGATCATTCCACTGAGGTGTGGCTTGTCTTCAAAGCTGGGACTTGGAGGCTTTAGGCAGCTTCCCTTCTGCTCCCAGCCACAACCATCCAATTGCTGTGCTTGTAAGGACTAGAGGAAATGTGAGACAGTGGGAGCTGGATATAGAGCAGTTGTGGAACGGCTTTGCCAGCACTTGTCTTGAACTGAACCACTTTATGGTCCCCATCTGATCTTGGATTGTGCTCATATGGGAACTACCCCCTGCCCAGCTTTCCACTGCCATGGCACAAGGAAGAGAGATCTACTTAGCACCAAACCCTTCCTTCTTTTCCAAGAAACCATTTTGTCTGGTAGTTCTGACTGCTGTAAGGGTTAGCATGCCTAAGAGGCCTAAAGAGGAGCTCATGTCCCCTTGATTTTTGTGGAGTTTGAGGGTCTCTCTTCAGTGTGCATAAAGCCAAATAAAAAAAGCCATCCTGCCCCAGGGCCAGCTGTTCTTGCAGCATCCTGCCACCCCACTGCCTCCCACCGCATCACCCGCAGAGCCGGCACAGCCGTGGCGTTCTCAGTTCCTCTCTTGTGGGAAGGCTCTAAGGTGGTTTTGCAGCCAGCGAGTACTTCCCTGGGGGAACTACACGTAAGGAGCTACAGTAATTTTGCTCTTAGCTGGAGCTGATGGCTGAGCTGAAACCAAGTGATTCAGAGTTTGGAGGGTGATTCACAGTCAGGCCCTGGGCAAAGCTCCCCTAATTCTGTGTTCAGCTAAATGCAAGGGCATTGCACTGGCTTGAGAGTCAAGTTAGCAGTTTTATCTCCATTGGCTCATCTCCTGATGCAGTCAGATGTGATGTGATGTATCCTGGGATAGATGTTTTAGTTTAAATGCAGATGAATTTGCTAGTCTTCCTGTACCTTGCCTTCTGTACACCATCTTCCTGCGATTTCAGTGGCCTTGGGGTCAAGCACCTGATGATGATGGGCGAGGGTCCCTCCACGGCTTAACACAAGTCTAGAAATGCACCTTAGCTGATGGTTGAATTTAGAAGCTGAAATCAATTCCCTGCTGCTTTTTATTTAGCCAAGCATCCCTCATGAAGCACCAAGTGTTAAAGGAAAGTGACCCTGTGCAGAGTATGGACGGTTAGACCACCAGGATGAAGTCTGGCCAGTAGCGGAAGGAATCAACAGGAGGGGCTCAGAGCCTCGTGTTGCAGCTGGAGGTAGCTCGCATTGACCTTGCTGAGAGCTGTATGGTGCTTGGTGCTGTGTGCTGGGGAACAGTGTCTGTGATATAGCTGGCACCAGCTGTCCGGCAGTTGTAAATCCAAAACTAGAAAATCACCGTATATCCAGGAGGGCTTTTTCAGCCCTCTAAGCATCCGCTCCTTCACAGCGTGGAGGCATAAGCCAAGACCAACCAGGAGGGGCTAATCCTGTAGTAAAGAGGAAACGCTTTGTCTTAGAGCCTGATAGCCTTCAAAGCTTTCACAGTGCTGGAATTTGCCTTAAAAATGGGGAAAAAGAGGATTTCCCTGGCTTAATATTTCCCCAAACTTGGTTCAGCATGCCTACAGTTCAGAACAGATATGGTTGTTTTTATTTGGTCGAGAAGTTAGAAGAGCCTGACATAGTTGGACATGAAGTCATGCATTCGTGGTGTTTATGAATTCATAAACATTTTTCATACATTCACCCTTGTGAATGTATGGAAAGCATGTATCATTATTTCAACTCCGAGTGCTGGAAATAGTGCAAATAAATGACTGTGAGTCAGAAGGTGAATCAGTGTAAGTTAGCTCTACTGCCAACCATTTAAGAGCATAGACATGACATGGGCAATGATTTGGCTAATTAGAGCAGACCTTTGAGCATTGTAATCCAGGGTTGCCAAAGGAGCCTAGCAGAACTAGGTGCCTAAGTCCTGCTGTCAGTGGGAGGTGGGTACATACTTCCTTTAAATGCTCAGCTTAGCGGAATACCCAAGGCATATTCAGATGTTAAGGGAACATCGTGTTTTCCCTGGGTGCATGGGCAGTGTGTTCCTAGCAAGAGGGACAGAACACCTCAAGACAGAGACCTACAGCCTAAACCAGGCCCTGCTAATGCCCAGTTTAGTCCTCCACTCATGCTGGGGCCTAGCAGAAGGATTTAGATTGCTCACCGGAGGGTGTGAGTGGAAAGGGCACTCTGGCCTCCAGAGCATGATGCCTGCAGTGTGGTCTCTGTTCCATAGTCCTTGCCAACACCACTTTGAGAGGACATCTAAATGTAGGAGCAATGGCACTGCCCAGCATAAAATGTGAGAGGGCAGGCAGTTAGTCCCATGTGAGAGGTCAGACAGAAAAAGGATGGCTGCTGTCTTCTCAGCTGATGTGCAAAGTGACCCTTGTTTGCCCAGCAGTAAAGTTGCATGTTTCTCAAAGGTGAGCCGCATGTCAGAAGTGCTCACCCAGACACTTCCAGCAGAACATGCTGCTGTGTCCCTGACTGCAGCAGCCACTGTAAATCTTTGCAGCCTGTTGATTTTCCCCTCTCAACCCTTTCTTTCCTCTCACAGGGAGTGTGCATGGATTGGTGCAGCAGATGTCAGCTAGCCAAGAGTTAAATATAGTCGTGGAGCTGTTGGCTTACCTTTGAAAGTGTAGTGGGAGACCTGTACCTCTGATCTTGTAAAGGATCCTGTTTTCTTGCTGGCAGCACAGCCTGCTCCAATTAGAATACAAGGACTGAAACAAGGCCTGGAGTCAGTCTGTCCCCTGCTGCGGTGGTGGCACTGTCACTGCTTTTGTGGTAAGTAGGGCAATTTCAGTGCCAGCCACCTCTCTGAATACAGCCTTGCAAAGACATGTGCAAAGTCATTGATTTTTCTTTAGCCCCGGTGTGTTTTCCCTCTGTGAGATTGTGGAGCTGGCAGGACAGCCCTGCCTGCAGAGGATTTGTTTCCACTTGGGCTTCAGCCAGGCAAGACGGGAATCCTAAGCGCTCACTGCCTTTGTGGTTCATCTAGAGCAGCAAAGCTTGGCTCTTTCACCTCCAGTTCACCCTCTCAGCACAGAGATGGCCCAGGGGAATTGTTTGCTGTTTTTTCTATTAAGTGGGTTTACCCAGGGGAGGCAAAGGAGTAATGGAAGCATCTTCGTCAAATAGGTGTGATGGTCATGTCTTGAAGGCCTAGCAAAGGCTGTTGCACAAGGCAGTATGGACAAACGAGCACCAGAGATGGGAGCGTTACCTGGGATGCTATGTGCTCTGCCATCCTTCATGTGTTGGGAAAGGAATCAAAGCAAAGGGACTGAAATGACGTAAGGCCACAGTGGAAGCAAGTAGCAGGCTTGAGAATTTGGTTGCATTCCCAAATGGAAAGGCTCTCCAGTGTTGGAGAGTCTTCTTGTGCTGCTTCTGTTCTCAGGAGTTTTCCAGGCCAGTAGTAATGTCTGTGTAAGTAACAGCCCTCGATGAGACCCTCTTTGACAGACTTGTTAAGGCCTTGCCTTGAAGCCCTGTACAAATCTAGCATCCTTTAGCAATAAATTATGCATCAGAGAATTGTACTGTGGGAAAACCAACTCCAAAGGCTGTCAGAGGGTGCCAGGAGCTTCCTGTTGAGAGAGTAATCTGAGCCTGACCTGAGATCCCTGCTCAGGAATCAGTTGCTGCCCTAGGAGTAGGCAGCACCCTACTGAGGTCCCGTACTGTGTTACACAAAAGGTCATCCAATGCCATCTTCCAAAACCAAGACTCCTAGTTGCTGTCAGGGAGTGAAGGCCAGGCTGGCCCAGTCTTCCTGACTTTTCTTGTTTCCAAGTGAGAGAACTGTGCCAGTTATGCCATCAAATTCTTATGTGGCTCATGAGTCTCAACTTGGGAATTCAGTGGCTAGAACAGACTAAGCGGCTTATTCGAAATCCTTACGCACCACTCCATAATTAAGAACAAGAGAGAGGTTTGCTATTAATTAGCTTTCATTGACACACTTTTGACCCTCCAAATTCTCTTGTGATGCACTAGGTCTCTGAGAAGTCATGTCATCCTCTCTGGGGAGAGATTAATCTTCATTACTGCTTCTGCATTAGCCTGGCGCTCTTCGTTAGTTTCTCATTAATGTTCTGGCAGATCGGAGCTGCCAACTGAGGAAGTAACATTCACAGAGAACATTGTTAGGAAAATACAGTGCTTTCATATGGTACAGTAATGGCCCAAGGCACTGCTGCCCAGTCATTGTGGCAAGGCAAGTGATGGTGATGGATAGCATGGCACATGCAGCAGGTCATGTTAAACCATATGGGTTTTCTTCCCCACTTCATCTAGACTGGTGTCTCCCTTGATTGTCTTATCTGCATGCTGTTCCAAGCCACTGGAGTCTCTGGGTCTTCTTTCTGTTGAGTTCCCACTGCCTCCTGTCACAGAACAGCCCCTGCTTAGCTCCATGGAAGGATGGAGCTGTAATGCAGGGGAGTAATTAAAGTACAAGCCCAGATTTCCTAAGTCGTATTAATCAGGATACAACCCTGTGGTTTTTCACCCAGGATGAGAGGGGAGGAATCCAGCGGAGACTGCCTCACAGATATTTTGCCAAAGTAAGGAGCAAGTGGAGACCCTTCAGCAGGTAGCCTTAAAAATAAATTCCAGCTGATGTTTGTCAGAAGAAAGGTCAGCACCAAGAAATGACATTGTTTTGCTGCTCTGTGACCTCCCTGTGGCATCTAAATTAGGAGAGGGACATCAGTTACCTTCCGCCTTCTACACTCATATGGTGTTGCAAAAGTTTGCTTGGCTGTTGTCTGTACTGTGGTCTTGCTATGAGAACAACACTGCTAACAGGGAATAACGGTATGGTGTTTGTTTTAAGTCCCAGCTGCAGGTCACAGAGACCTTCTGCTCTGCCTGCGAGGGAACCTGGATGGAACCAAATCCAGTTTCAAGCTATTTCCTCCTTTCTCCTGTTTGGAGTGCCCCAGGGCTTTGCAGTTGCTTTGTAAGGTTGTCATTGGTGCAGGTACTTGGTACTTTTCAGGATGCGCAAACACAATCTTCGAATCTGTTGCTTGGATTCAAAGTTTCACCATTTGGACACGTCAGCTACATGGTAAGTTCCTAATCCCCAGGTGGATGAGGGTAGTTCTGATGATGACGTTGGAGAGGTAAACACTCATCGCTACATATTTCAATGTTACTTTGAACAAAGGGCTAAAAAATGTGATTTATTGTCTCAGCAAACATTCCTGCCAGGGAACATATTTGCTAGATTGTTGGCGAAAAGCTAGATCTGAAGGGATGTGAAATCACTCCAGGGTAATTTTGTTTACACATTTCAAATACATGATTGAGAGTAATTTTGCTTTCTGCTCTCTGTGCCCCAGTGGAAGCTGTGCACTAACTGGGGGAAAGGAATTTCCTGCCAGACTCAAACAAAACTTAACCTCTGTTTTAGCATGAGCTATAGGACTGGACTCATTCAAACTGGGGTTGGGAAGACAGGGCCTTTTCCCTATGGAAAACGGAGCTTTTCCAGTGGGAGCATGCCATCCAGGACTCTTAAAGGGACTTTGAAATACTCCTGCAGTGTTTGGTGGGGATTCTGGGGGAACCTTTGGTCAGCTGTGGTTCCCATGGTGCTGTACTGGTTCACCCCTTCCCTGGGGATGGAGGCCGTGTTTGACAGATGAACAGCCATGCTGTATTGTGGGGCATGTTGCCTGGTGGGAGAGAGGCCATGGGAGGCAAGGCAGGTAAGCTGCAATTTCGAAGAAATAGCCTGGCCATCTTTCTGTATGTAAATAGTTTTTGGAGGGCAAAACTGACAATTTTCATAAAATAACATACTAAAAAAGGGTCCCATCCATACTTTTCCTATTCAAGCCTACTGTAATGGAAAACTCCTGATCACACCTACATATTAGTGGCATTGTATTAATTACTGTAGCATCCTAAGGCATTGATCATCGGTTGCAGCCAATTTTGGTCATTGCAGGTATTTTCCCATTGAAAGAGAGCCTTCACCCTAATGGGGTAGCAGTCGCAACATTAAATAAATTAAAAAAAAATTCCCTCAATGAGATGAAATACGCAGCTGGAAGGGGTGGAAATAGCTCTGGCAGAGGAGATTCTAGAATAAGGACTCATCAGGCGGGGGGATGTTGAGATCCTGGATGTAGGTGTGGAAAGAGGAGAGCTGCTGCATCTCACAGCTGAAGATTAGGTAAAGGTAGTGTATGTCAGAGATGTCTAGACAAGGTGGAAAACTTATTACAAGTATTGGGGAGGAAAAAAAAAGAGAGAAGAAAGAAGAGAAACAAAAAGCCAGCAGATTGCATGATTATACACTGCCTAAGGAAGACAGATTATATAATTCTCTGGGGAAACTCTACACAAAACAATTATATGTTCAATTAGGTGCACTGTGTTAGGCTTTTTTAATTTAAAAAAAAAGGGTTGAATGCTCAAAAAAAGCGTGGAGGAGGGTAGTGGAGTGCTGAGCTGAAAAACCTTTTTTTAAATCTTTGTATGTACTGCACAGTGAGGGAGAAAGAGACAGCAGAGAAAGGATGTGTTTGACACGTGTCAGAGATATCAACAGCTCCAGTGGCAATTTTAAGGAAATTAAATGGAAATTAAAGGGAAGCATTTTAGAGCAGAAGTCCCAAAAGCACTTAAAAATACAGAACATCAGCAAAGCTCCGTATCTGCCAGCAGTGGGGGATCAGCTCCTTTCATGACCAGCGTGCTAAGCTTAGAGGGCCAAGCCTGCATCAGCTCTGAGATGCCAGAACTTCATCTGATGCACATCAGAAGCTGTGCCAGAGCGCAGGGGAGCCTCTAGGGCAGAACGCTTCTTCCAGCAGGCAAGAGCTCTTAAATCCCAGCATTGTCTAGGGATGAAGGGGAAGGATTTGGTCTCTTGGGTATTGATTTATCATCTTCGTGTCTTATCTAATTCCTCACCTTAGCTGGCCAGAGAAGTTCATAAGATCATCATGATTTCATGGGATTTGCCTCCCCATTGCCCCATCCCTTTTGCTGTCCTGCTTCAGGGTGGTGAGGAGTGGCCCCAGCCCTGGCTGTGCTCTTCACCCTCACCTCAAGGTGACTTGAAGGGGGTCAGGCTTTTTGCTGCTCTTCTCAGCTGCCTGTCTGCTCTTGGTGCACAGTGTGCCATCTGGAAGGCAGGGCATCACAAGGAAGTGTGTTATGAAGCAACTGGAACTGAGACTTTGCAAGCACAGCTGGACTTCCTTATTTTGGTTTCTCATGGTCTTGAAAGGCCATGTAATACACAGCGTTGGGTGTGCCCAGTGGTCTTCCACTAAAAATCAACCCACACTTGGCTGTCATCACTTAGCCATAACACCACATGGCATCTCCTTCCTCAGGACTGGCCTTTCTTTCATTTCTCTGCCTCACTCTCATTTCAGTCTCTGCCCATCTCATGAATATTTTCATCCTCAGTTCTACCATGCCAGGGACAGAAGCAGGCATGACACGACACCACTGCTACTTCTTTTGGACTCCTGCTGCCTATGTGATCCAGAAGATCAGGCAGCACGTGCAGTCTGACACAGAGAGGACCCGTGGAGAAGCACAGCAGCATCTAAGCAGGAAAACAGTGAATGTGTTGTGTAAGGAAGCAAGAGAAAAAAAAAGACACTAGCATGTTTTCATTTCCTCAGGAACACACCCCTAAAAAAACCCCACAAGAGGGTGAGTCATCCACAGAGGATATTGGCCTTTCTGAGTTGCAGCTGGTAGTTTTTAACTCTATAATTTTAATTTACCAGACAAATAAAATAAAAGAAGGAAGGAATGACTGGATAGGATGCATACCACTGTCTGTCTGTAGGATTCTCCCTTTTCCAGCATGGGTGCATAAGATTGGCTGTTGGTTCTCGGCCCTTTGAACCGTGAGCTGGTCATACACAGGTGAAGTTTGTGCAAACACATCTGCAGGCTTCGGGCACAGCCTTGTGAGTTCATATAAGATCATATCGTTGGTGAAAACAGTGAAAAAAAAAATTCTCTCTTTTTGCCTAAGTACTTTAACATTAGTCAGTGTCCTTCAGACGAAGCCCTAAATACAAAGCCAAGGCAATACAAAACTGGGAGAAGTGGCTGATATGCCAGAGGGTCATGCTGCCATCCAGAGGGACCTGGACAGGCTGGAGAAACAGGCCAGCAGGAGCCTCGTGTAGTTCAGCAAAGGGAAGTGCAAAGTCCTGTCCTTGGGGAGGAACAACCCCAGGTACTGGTACAGGCTGGGGGCTGCCCAGCTGGAGGAAGGACTGTGCAAAGGAAGGGGTTGGGGGCCTGGGGTATGTACCAGTGTTCCTGGGGTGCTGTCACCAATGCTGGACTCCCAGTGTGAGAGAGATGTGAACGGACTGGAGTGAGTCACAGGCAGGGTCAAGATTAACAGCTTGGAGTATCTAGTATATGAGGAGAGGCTGAGAGAGCCGGGGTTGTTTGGTCTGGAGAAGGGAAGGCTCAAGGGGGGGATCCTATCAATGGACACAAACTGAAATGCAAGAAATTGCATTTAAACGTAAGAAAAAAACTCACTGTGAGGGTGGTCAAACATGGGAATAGGTTGGCCAGAGCGGTGGTAGGGTCTCTACCCTTGGAGATATTCACAATCTGACTGGAAATGATCCTGAGAAACCTGCCCTATGTGACCCTGCTCTGAACAGGAGATTTGGGCTGGATGATCTACAGAGCACCTTTCTGACCTCAGTGATTCTGTAATTTTATTCCCAGTCATTACCATTAAATGAATTATTCAGCTGTCAATGAGTTGAGATGATGTAGTAAAAACCAAAAGTGATTCTGTGTTTAGCATGAAGCTTCCACTGGGCTGGTGTGGATTAGCTGGGTCAGACCACTGGTCTGTCAACTGGATAAATATCCCTCTGCCATTTCTGCTGAGGCCCTCCCTTTGGCACACTCTGAGCAGTAGAAAGTCAAGCGCTGTAGGGCAGAGCAAACCCAGAGAGAGTTTATGATCTTTTAAGTCTAGGAACTGTTTTTGTTAGATGAATAACAAATGGAAGAGCAAAGCTGTAGCAAGATTGTCAGCCATCTCCTATGTCCTGGTTTCAGCTGGGATAGAGTTAATTTTCTTCCTAGTAGCTGGTATAGTACTGTATTTTTGACTTAGTATGAGAATAATGTTGATACACACTGATGTAGTTGTTGCTAAGTGGTGTTTACACCAAGTCAAGGATCTTTCAGCTTCCCATGCTCTGCTAGGTGCACAAGAAGCTGGGAGGGGGCACAGCCAGGACAGCTGACCCCAACTGGCCACAGAGCTATTCCATACCATATGATGCCATGTTCAGTATAGAAATGGGGGGGAGTTGGCTGGGGGGCAGTGATCGCTGCTTGGGAATGGGATTGGACATTGGCCAGCAGGTGGTGAGCAATTAAGTTGTGCATCACTTGTGTATTCTTTTATCATGATTATTTTTATTTTCTCTTCCTCTGCTGTTTTATTAAACAGCCTTTATCTCAACCCATGGGTTTTACTTTCCCCCCTTCCACCTCAATTCACTCCCCCATTCCAACTGGGGGGGTGGGGAGGGGAGACTGAGTGAGCGGCTGTGCAGTGCTTAGTTGCCGGCTGGGGTTAAACCACAGCATACTGCTCTCAAGGCTGGCTGGAGTGAGCGCAGGAGGCAGTTTTTCAGGGTTCATGCCATGAGGTATAAGGAGTTGGTTGCAGACACAACAAGAGATGTTCGTAAAAGGGTACCAATAGTTCAAATATTAACTTAAACTATCTCACTGAAGAAGGAAGCAGTGTGAATATTCAATTTGATTATGGCTTGTGTTGATGATGTAATAGAAATCCTGCTTTTTTCTCTAATGGATGGTACAACCTGGAGCTGGGATTTCAAGGTCTTACTCTATTAGCAATAATGGGACGATGGGACTAAGTTTTAATTCCTGATACCTTCTTCGGGGTGCTAAGGGAAGTATTTTCAAGATGTGCTCGTGGCCCAGGGGTCTCAGGAATGAGAGGGCAAAGAAGTCTGTAGGTCAGGCTGTGATCATGAAAATAAAAGTCTGGTGCAACTGCCTTCAGGTACAGGCAAGTCAAGAGCTCTGCAAAACTAAGAGCTCAAGCAGCCAAATTCTGGGCTGGTTGGGGCTAAACTGATACTTTAGCAAATGGATAAGAATGGAAACCAGCCAGCTCCTGCCTTGGAAGATCTTGCACTTCCTAGCCTAGGCAGCCTGGAATGAACTGAAGGCGGCTGAGTAGAAAGTTCCTTCTGCATGGGGTGGTCTAGGCTTCTCCACTGTCATATTCTTTTTAAGGCCACCTCTATTTCTTTCTGCTCTATATTGAGATATCCAAGCTAGTGGCACAGGAGGAGCAGAGGCAAGGGGTGGGTTTGGCAGTTGTGCTTCTAAAAATCTCCAAGGCACACCTGTGAAAACATGAAGATATGAAGATTCTCAGTGAAATACCTCTTTTTTTTTTTTTTTTTTTGGAAAGCCACAGAAATCATAAAACTATAAGGTAGCAGCAAATATCTCTGCAAGACCCTCTTCATCTTCTGCTCTGTGGATGGGAGGATATACATTTCTAAATGCAATCTCCCATTCCCCTGTCCCCCCAACTTACTTAATTGAGATAAAATACAAACTAATCATACTAGCGTTTCAGAGCCAAGGACTGCCTTGTGGTGAAGACAGATTTGACCAACGATCTCTTTCTCAGTTCCAGCTCTGCCAGCAGCAGCCTGTGACACTGGCAAATACAGTTTCCCTGGTACGGGAAGGTGCTTCTGCATTAATTTCCCTGGGCCATGCTCTTGTGTTGTTAAAACTAATCCTATCCTTTGAATACATTACTGAATCAGGTTCCTCTTTTTATTAATCGTATATACTGAATCAGAATCGCAGCCTCTCACACCATCTGGCTTTTCTTTATAGAGTCAGATTTTTAATTTCCCTCTGAAGATACTAAATATTTCCAGGGGTTTTAGCACTAGGAAATGCTGGTATCCCCACAGCTGTGGCAGTCAGGGTGTAAACAGATGCCAGTATGACATTGCTGTCTAACCTATTGCTGTTATTTCTGATAGTGCTAACGGTGCTGTCAGAGAAAACCAGAGCAGGTAGAAAAGACATTATTCAGTCTAGGAAGAAAAATGTGATGGTCAGGGATGATGGGAAAGGAGTGATTGAAGTTCCTCCTGCAGAACATCTCCTAGCCTGCTCTGCAGCCTCATCTGTAGCCTTGACGGGGTGGCAAGCAGGACCTGGTTGTTACTGAACACAAGGAGGCTTGAATGTGGCAACTGTTAATTGCAGACAACTGTGGGAGTGATGATGCCAAGATCGTCACTGTAATGCCGAAAGGATCTGACTGGAGCGCTTAAAATTCAGACATGTAGGATTGTATTTAGAGCCTGTTCTCACCTCTCATGGTGGCTCTATGCAAATCCTGCTGGATTATCATCACTCTTCAAAACTAGGCACACTTTTGAAGTTGCTAAATTCAGGTAGAATTTTAGAATTTTTTCTGGTCTAAACACTGGTTTTCTCTGGCTGGTCCTTCTCTGTGCTAGCATCCCATCCTACACACGGTGGTGTTGAAGATCCTCCGCAGTGTGCTCCAACTGCTGCCCAGTGCCGAATGGCCTTGCAGATCACATCATTCCTGCCTGGCTGGGGACAGTGACAAAAGTGAGCAGGCATGGCTTGGGGAAGTGCTGCCTTGTCTGTCTGGCATTTTGAAATACATGTTCAGGGTGCCACTGATCCCAGAAAATGCTGTTCTCTTGGATGGGAGTAAATTAATACGCAAAAATCCCTTCCTGCTGGCTGATACCAAATGTACCATGTTTATACTTTTCTGTTGGTCTCAATGTTTTATGTATAGTTCCTGCATCATTTTTGCATAAGGTAGAGTTGCACCAAATGACTCGCCCCTCAAAGTCTTAGCATGCTTCTGCAGGAGCTGGTGCTGGGCAGTAGAAGATGGTTGACAGAGCAGGGGGAAATGTGGCACGGTGATTTCATTGGCCTTGCATTGAGTTAATCCTCTGTGGACTTTGAAGGAAAAGGTGAAGTGGTGCCAAGACTTGAGGTCAGAGTACAGCTTGAGGGACGAGTCCCTGCCTAAATCCTTAATGGCTCCCTTAATCCGCCCTCTGGTAAACCTGTGCATGAGTCCAAATACTTTATACATTGTTCAAGAAAAGGCATCATCTCTGGAGGCGTGGCTCCAGTACACACAGCATATCCAGTGGGGGTGGATGGAATGGTCCACAGAGCGTGCCAGGCTCCTCCCGGAGTAACCACAGGCCATTACAAGTGCCCTTGTCCTTGCTCAAGAAGTGAGTTGTCACTGGAGAAGGAGATTGCTAAGTGTTTGCGAGGGTTAAAAGTGGAATGGAAGTCAGGGCTGGACCCAGCCTCCCCTCTGCCTGAAGTGCTGGGTTGGAGATAAGTGGATGTCAAATCTCCCTCTCCAGCTGTTGCACCGAGAACAAAATGTTGGGATTTTCCCCATTAATTTAGCCAGACGGACCCTTGACTTTCTACCAGAGTCACTTTTACATCGGCAATCAAAGGACGCTGCAAGTATCTGGAGGCACAACCTGCAAACCTCCACCTGCAAGCACGCCCTCATTCTGCTCTGAGGCAGGGAGGATCTCCCCAAAATATGCAGTTTTCTGATGGCTGCTCATGGACAGGAAGGATCACACAATGGCCCTCTCCTGGCATAGCTCTCTGCCCTTTGGGTGCAAAAGGTATCTCTTAAAGGGCAGTTAAAAGCCCCATTTTCTCTTTCATGGGGAATTCAGAGTTCTGAGGGTTTGGGGGTTTTTTCCTCTTTTTTTCTCTAAAGCAAAATAAAACCCCAAAGTTGGGTTTCTGGGGGAGAGCATCGCAAAAATAATAGAGGCCATCAAAATGCAGTCCTCATTTCAATTGTGTTTTTTCCCAGAAAACTGTCAAAAGCAAACAATTCAAATGTACCTTTAAAATACAAAAATGCAGGCTTTGCATGAGTGTGCCCAACAGGTGGTTTCTGTTTCAATTTTCCATCTGAAAATGTAAAAATAATCTTTATGCAAAATGTGGGCTTTCGGTGAATCGACCTTGTCTTGCCCAGTCAGTTGGGTTAGGTCAGGCTTTGGGGAAACTAGCTTTGCCATGGGCAGCCACTGCTTCAGCACTGCTTGGGTCATTGCCTTCATCTTGTGAACCCTCGCTTTAGCTTCAGCTCCCTGGGCTAATTCTGCACCCTTCTGCTGGGAGGGGGGGCACGCACCTGATTGCAGGGTGCTGTAAGAGTGGGGCTTGCTGCTGTGTGTTGCTTGTTAGGGCAAAGTGGTTCTGGGATGTAATTTGAGTTAACTCTGAGAGACGCAGGGGGCTGAGTAGTCAGTGGGGTAGCGGGAAATTTGGCAAGTGGTGCCTGGGAAGCTTTGGGAAGATTAGAAATAGCTGGGACACTCTGGCAGAGTGAAATACCTCTTAGAAGGGGACTGTGGGTTACTCTTAGCACCTGAGATGAGTTGAGCTTTGATTTAGGACAAGATCTGGAATTAAATTGGAGGGCAAAGCATAAAGTGGTGGCTGGGAGTGAATGAGGTTGGTTGTGTTTGGCTGGGGGGCGGTGCTGCTTTCGCTAGCTCCCAGGAAGCCCTGGGGCCAGGAGAGTTGCGGTAAGCGTGGTGTCATTGCGCCCCAGCATGCTAGCCTGCTGTCTGAAAAGGCACTCTCCAGTTTATCCAAAAAGGAGCGGGGTCCCTGGAAGAAGGGAGGGCTGTTGAAGTTGTTCAGCAGGGATGGGGCAAGGAGGGGCTGGAGCTAGGCAGCAGCTCAGCTGCGCCAACAGGAACGTGTGAATCTGTGTTAAGCAACTTTGTATGTAGTTAGCTCCATGAGGCAGATGTGAACTTGGTGGTGTCTTGGCCACTTTGCTTTGGGACAGCCACCTGGGAGGCAGTAACGCTTTGCTGTTCTAGCGGGCTCTCAAATTGGTGGGCAGTGCTGCCTGTGTTTTGGGATGAGAAGGAGCTGAATGTGCACAAAGACTTGGGGATGAGATGACATCCCAAAACCCAGAGCATGTGTACCAGTACTAGCACTGGTGGAGCAGCTGTGTTCTGCAAAGGTGTTCTCTTCCCCCACTGCTCCCAGGTATATTCCCAAGTGGAAATGGGCCATGTACAGACCCCTTGGAGTGGGGACTAGCTGATGGCAGGGGTGTTCTGGAAGGGGACGAAGAAGGTGGAAGTTGATGGAGTTGTTCTGTGCTCATTACTGCAAGTTTGTGGGCTCATAAGGAAACACGCACCACTCCAAGATGACGGCTTGTCCATCGGTCTGGGGATTGCTGTCTTTGCCATAACTTTGGTCTTTGGTACAGAGTTACAGCTGGGTGAGAGCTGTTTCCTCAATCATTCTCAGCTCCTGAAAGTGGTGTGCAAGTGACTGGTCTGGCAAAACTCCCTGAGCTTCCCTGATTCCTCTATCTTGTGCTTAGGGCGAGAGCACTGTCACTGGGAAGCAGAGGATCTGGCACAGAATGGGTTCTTGCATCTGTATGTGCTTCAAGTGCCCTGTCTTCAGTGTTTGCACTGAAGGTGGGTGGGAGGGTCTCCAGCATCCTGTACAAAGGAAAGGAGAACCAATGTTAACCAGGGCTCTTGGATGCAGGTGCTCTGAATTGCAGCTGAGTTTCCTCTTAGGAGAGTGCAGGAGCTTCAGGGGATGATGCTGAGTGTGAGGAACAAGCCTTTAACTGTCTGATTAACATTTCTGCTCTAACAGTCTCAATGTGACATGTTTTATTCCTTTAGCGGCCTGTGGCTGCCCAGTAGAGCAGAGGGCTTCTAGGGTACTTTGCTCTGGTGTGTTACCCTGAGTCCCAGGAGGACCTTACACCGGCTGGCCATCCCCCAGCAGTGCAACTGCCTCAGCCTGGGAGCTGCTGGAGGCCAGCGAGGGGTGTGCTGGCAGTAGTGGCCATCAGTAGCCAGCTTCCTACAGGCATCTCCTGAAGGTGCAGAAAAAGGGGTGGAGGAGGGATGGGCTAGCATGTGATTTGAGCAAACACATGCAAATTTCCAGCAACTGTTTCCTGGCTTTCATGCCCATGCTCATTTGCTGGGCTGCAACACATTGCAGGGTCAGAGGGATGTTGAAACTTTAAAAACTTGTAGTGCTTGTGGGCTGAGTTGGAGGAACGTGTGTACAGACGTGCAAAGTCAACCCCCGTGTATGTGGCTAGAGGAACTGAATCAGAGAATTCATCATGTAATTTGTATTTCTGCACATAAGTAGATATTTCTGTGTCTGGTGTGGGAAAAAACCTCCAGTGTGAACACAAGGAAATCCAGTGTGGCTGTTCTGGAAAGCAAATGTGGAATACAAAGTTGTCTTAAGTGTCTCTAGTGCTGTATTTGTAACTCACTGTCTTTTAGAGGTAGAAAGGAGACGATATGATACCTCTGGTGGGGAAAAAAAAAAGACACTTAAAGAATGGAACTTTTAAGTGTACAAGTGAACCTGGAAGTATTGAGACAATGGCAAAGCACAGAGATGCCAGCTGAAGAGGCAGATGACTGACCTGCTTCTCTTCTCCCAAGTGAATCTTTCTGAAACAGTGGAGATCCTTATATCTGTAAATATTCAGCCCTCGCAGTTGGCCTTGCATGTCCCTAGAAGGAAAATGCTACAGTTTTTTGTCGGGTTGATCTGCTTCATGCTGGTTTCTCATGGAGAATGAAGGAATTCTTTCTAAACCTCAAAATGTCAGTCTTCATGGCTGGCCAAGAAGCTGGAGCTAAGTGAGAAATGGGGCAGATTTCCATCCTGTAGTTTTTTTCCAAATGCTGTAAATAGTTTTATGCATTTTGTTTAGGTTTTTAAGGACCAAACTGCTCAAATCTGAATATGCGAACAGGTTTAGTCAAAAAGTTGTATTGGTACAGATGGAAATATCAGCCAGAAGAAACTGGTTTCATGGTTCTTATTTTCAAAGCAACCATTTAGCTTCTGGATGATGCTATCAGTTTTCTTAAATTTGTAGTTAATCAAAGCCACTTTGCCTGCTTCTACTTTGGACTGTGAAAGGCAACTTTGTTAGCTGAGCTGCAGAAGCATCAAATGTCCCTGGGATGTAGAAGGGACTGGAAGCTTTAGTGAGAAAATGCACCCTCCTGCATTCATAGATTTGGTTGTGTTGACTTTATCTGCACCCCAGATATACTCCCTATTGCTACAGCAAGTCAGCGTGAGCCCAGAGGGGACTGGTGGTCTCTGTAGCTGGGTTTCATGGCATCTGTTCATCTATAGCTCTGCTGAAATGTTTGAGCTTTGTGGAGCAAACCTCCCAGAAGTGAAGGGCAGTAGGAAACGGCTTGTGTGCATGGATGCAGTTGGCATCTGCTGCAAGGGGTAGGGATCCTCCGCAATGTCGTGAGCGCTGTGCTAATAATGCAAGGCGCGATGCTGTAGGCTGGCAGGAGGGCCTTGTAATGGTGAGGCTGGATATTAGTACCCTGACTGCAGAGGCACCCTACTTGTCTGCTGAGTGTTCCTGGCAGGGAAAGGATCGGTTCCTGAGACCCTTCTTAGAGGAGCAGGAGAGTCAGAGCTGGAGTATGTTAAGCTGCCTTTTTTTTTCTGTAAGCCTGTTGAGAGTGTCACACTATCAAGCAAAGACATACCAAGGAGGAGAGGCTACTAAAATACATTTCAAAAGTAGCTGAAAATTGAGCATATTTGGATTTTAATGACCAGAATTGTAGGACCTGATGCCTCTTCAGGCTATGGTGGAGGAACACAACCATCTTGTTCACCCACCAGTACGGCAGGTCCAGCTGCTCTGTGGTACCACCAGGCTCTTGCCATAGAGATGTCCTCTTCTGGGTCCCACAGAGCTGCACCAGGGCTAAGCTGTGGTCATGGTGGGGGTGCTGCTGTTTTACGGAGCCCATGCTGCAAGCGAAGGTGCTCTGCAGTGACAGTATCAGACTAGATTTCTCCATGATAGCAACCTGCCCTACGTAATCCTGGCTGACTCGTTTTGGGGAGGGGACAGCACAGTGCAGGGGCTATGTGGACTGGGGCACAGGGACAGTGCAGCTGCAGGGCAAAGCTTTCAGCTTTGCTGTCCTCACCTGTCTGGAGTTCACCTCTTGTTTCTCCTGAAACGCACTGAGAAGAGCCCTTGTTCCCTGTGGGCCTCGCATCTTCCAGTCAAGAGTTTGAAGAGCACTCCTCTGCTTCTCCAGCAGGATGGATACCACTAGGCTCACCTCACTTGAAGCCACTTCATCCCTCACCAAAGCTGCCGCCGCCTGTAGGGTCACCTCAGCAGATTGACACCTCCTCTTGAACTTCTGTGCTTCTGGGTTACTTTTCTTGGAAGGATTTGAGCCTGTTGCCTGCGACAAGTGCATGAATGAGTCAAATGGGCTGCTCTAACTCAGGTCAGATATATCCTTCTGCCTTATCTGCAAAGGATGCTGAGGGCTGGCTCACCAGCCCCTCCGCTCCAGCCTCTCTACTTCCTCTGCAAGGGAGGAGAATCCATGTGAAGTGGAATGTGCCGCCATTTTCTTCTCACAAGAGACACTCAGATCTAGTCCAGTACAGCAAGCTACAATTAATGCGCGGGTCAGGAGCCCACAGCCCTGTTATGGGCCACACAACAATCCTTTGAAGTCAGCATAACCGACGGTGGATGTGGGTAACCTGGAGGAGTCAAAGTGGGGCTCAGCACAGAACAGTTTGGACAATACCAAGGTGTTTATGCATACTTATGTTTCTCCTGAAGCTCTCCAAAGCAGATGCCAGGATGTGGTGCCCGCCCAGCCAGTGGTGCAGGGGGCAGCAGGGAAGGTTTTGTCTTTAAAGAGACGGTCAGGCAGTCTCTGAGAATTACTTTGAGTGTTTTCTTCCCCAGACATAGATGCTGGACTGGAGATCCAGAGTTCTGTGAAGCAAATATTGAAGAGCTTTCTCAGACTCGATAAACCAAGCAGGGACAAACAAAACCACTCACTGATTCTGATTAGAGAGCTTTGAGCTCAATTGAAATGTGAACAGCAAGTCTAATTTTCTAGCTTGTGGCATGTTTCTCCCTGAGACTCCTGAAAGTAGGACTAGGCATAGGAAAACACTAACTGAAGTTATCTGCTTCAGCATGTAAATTATTTATTCTGCTTATAAAAAAGCTGGTTCTCTCCAGCAAGTTGCTGCTCATATTTTTAAGTTGTGGGGGTGGTTTGAACTGCTCTGAGTCAGTCATCAGATGTCCCCTGTGAGCAGATAAGCCAGCTTCTGCACAGTTAGCTGGTGTGACCACAGTGCCTTGGGCTGCACGGTGGTGGTATCTGTCATGGAGCATTTCCATGGGGGCAAAAGCAGCCTGCCATGTACGTTGGAACAAGTGAATGCTTAGCCTGGATAAACTATTTGCCTTTAACCTCAGAGACCAGATCAAAACCCATCAGAAAACTGTGAAAGTTTCCCAGGGATTTGTGTGGGTGGTAGAGCTGGCTCCCTTTAATCACAGCTGGGACAAATGTTGACCCAATCAACCCTGATGGTGAAAACTGGACAGCGTGTGTCTCTGGGCTTTGCAAGGGTCTTCTTGTTGTGCAGAGTGATCTCTTCTGTAGCTGGGGAGTCCTTGCGGGCTATCTTGGATGATGAGTTCAGCCCATCTGAGCAACATTTTCACCCTGTGTCGGCAGGGTTTGTGCGAGGGGCCTACTGCTGCTGTGTTTGGTGACTCTGTCGTAGAGGGTTTGATGCAAATCGAGCAAAAAAGATGAAAGTCATGCTCCAAAGAGCTATAAAGTGTGCAGTCCTGTCTCCTCCCCTAAATATGGGTGGGCTCCATCCAATGCCTGCATCTGCCCAGGACCTGGTAGGTCCCGGAGCCGTAACCCCTTCCTGGCAGGGTGCATGGGGTGACCATTTGCTGGGTGACTGATAGAAGTGTGGGAAAGGTATTTCTCCACCTAGATGCCTTTGCCTGTGTTTTGCCGCAATCTTGGTCTCCGTGGTAGCCTACGTTTAAACACCTGGTGCTGAAAGCTATGGGGGGAATCTGTTTCCCATCCAGTCAGTCAGCTCTATGGTGTTTGCCTTAAATGTCCTTATAATGTCTTCTGTTAAGAGTTCAAGCTCGAGATAATACCTGTAACTCAAATTTATTCCCAAAGAATTACTTGGTGCTGATATTTTGGTCTTCCACAGTCTTTAATTAAAAGCCTTAGCAGTGTTATAGCTTAGTTCCCTGGTATCTCAATGACCATGCTCTGTCCTCACGAGCTCCCTGCCAGAGCTGCTCTCGCAGCGGGCTCGGCTCAGCGTGCCACTGGCTCTCCAAGAACTGGAGCTGAGCGCTCAGCCACCACGCTGATCCAAGCACTCGCGTTTGGCAGAGGCACAACCTGTTTCTAAAATTGTCTCAGAGATTGTTTTGCATGGGTTTGCATCTCCCAGACAGACGAGCCGGGTGGTATTTTATATGGTGTCATTGTTTGTTTAGCTAATGAAGTAGGAAAAACCAAAGAGCTGGGATCCTTGGCTCTATGAAACAGCTGTCAACAAGCAGCCCCGAGAGAGCAGAGGAGCAGGGACCTAGCAGCTAGGGCGCTGAACTGGGGCTCTGAGGAATCATTTTGATTCCTGACTCAATGCAGTCATGGATGAAATGTAGAAAAAGATGCCTCAGCCCAAAAAGAGGAGGGAGATGCTGGGAGCTGCCTGCTTTTGCTGGTTCTCTCCCAGGGAGCAACTGCTGCAGTGGTGCATGATGGAGGGCAGTTTTTGTCTGCCACTGCCCATCTGGAGTGAACATGACCTGCTTCTGCAAACATTTCCACAGTCTTCCTTCTGGAAGAACTTGCCCACAGAAGTGTGGTTTCCCTCCCTTGTGGCTTGTGCCCTACCACGTAATGTGAATGTGGGGCAGTTCCTTTAGTTGTTATCTGGTGCTGAGAAGGCGAGTGAGAAGCTCCTGCCTGAAGGAGCTCTGCTGGAGAGCAGAAAGCACAAGGAAAACAATAAAACATCTTCCTGCATGCCCCCTTTAGTTTGCCATTTTGACTTCAGATGCAAGCTGCCACCGCTTCCACATGGAGCAGCCACATGAAAAGCACCACTAAACGGTTCTCTGAGTTTCTCAACAAGAAACACAGCAGCTAAATATATTTAATCTGTGGGTATTGTTCGTCTTGGCTTTAATTTCCTGTTCTCAAAAAGTTTAGGAATTTAAACCCATGAATCATTACTGAAGCTGTTAATGCTTGGAGCCTTTTTCAGAAATTGAGATAAAGGAACTGATATTAATACCAGCTTAGCATGAATTCAGCCATAACGCCATGAGAAGTTCACTGCCATCCCAGAGGTATCACTTGGTTTCTAACCATGACGAAAGTAAAGGTAGGTGGATGAGATCATTTTTCCCCAAGTAAAGAAGATGCTTCCATTAAAAAAAAAAAAATTCTCTCTGGCAGATTACAGGTTGCATCATCCTCATCTGCAGACCTCTAGAGCGCTGTGCTCTTCCTCTGTTTTTAAAATTGCAGCATCTATTCAAGCAGTGACTTTTTCAGAGTACATTCATGAGATTTCTCTGGGGCTGGAGGTCATGCACTTGCTCATATTGAGGAAACTTTGCTCGGTTCCATCTTGCTGGGCTTTCAGGTTCCTGCTTTTACACTTGCATGATGTAAGCATCCTCCCAAAGTCCTGACCTTAACAGGCTCCCATGTACCTCAGAAGCAAGGTCTGGCCATGAAATACTTCAGTGGAGGATGTGGCTCCCATTTCTCTGGAGACTGAACAGGATTTAGGGTAAAGACGTTATTTGTCTTCTCTCAAGAGCCTGGTTTGGCTGCAAGACCACCCCAGGCTTCTTTTGACACCTCTGAGATTGAACTCTGAAGGTCAAAACAAAGTCAAGGAGAACTTGTAGAAAGGTCCTAACTAATGACTGTAGTCAGAAGTGAAATGAAAACTGTGCAGGGACTGGGTTTTATTTTCACATTGAATTGTTCACTCCTTTCTTGTTTGGTTTGTACCTTTGGGTAGCACAGAAGCAGAGAAAACTACAAGGCAGCTGCAGCAAAACGTTTGGAAAGAACAAGCTTGATCCTTCTTAGCAGGTTTGTTCTAATGATTGTTCTTTTCAGGAGGGGAGAGAAATGGCCTGGTTTCTAGCATTTTCCTTCCTCCACTTCCCTCAGGAAGGGGAAGGCTCTGGTGTAGAGGAGGTGGTCCTGCTTAATCTTGCTCCCTGCACTGGTGGTGTGCTGGGGAGCTGCTGCTAACTGAGATGGGGAATGGGTTTCTATGTGCAGTTGTGCTATGGCTGAGAGTTCTTGCTGTCAAACATGGTGGAAGGAAGGGGGGGGGGAGCACAAACCACAGCAGTGTGTTGTGGCAGCTCAGGAATGTGCTGGCTTGCTAAGGTCCTGGATGTTCAGCGATGCTGCTCCAGGTTGCTCTGTTGTCCTAATGCTGAGAGAGCTGCAACAGTTTTGTACTAAGTGAAAGTGGTACCCTGTTTGGGAAGAACTGCACTAATTGCTTATACACATGAAAATGTAGCTAAACTCTAATGACAAATTGAGACATTCCTACAAATACAGATGTAATTTACATTTCTCTCCTCTAAAACTCTGTCTTTAAAATGTGTTAGAGTCCTACATAGCAAAATGCTAAAAAACACACCCCGAGAGTCTGCAGCTTCTAATACCAAGAATGGTGGCTGAGTGTGATCGCCACTGCTCTCCTTTCAGCTAAGCACTCGTGAGCCCATTCTGCGCAGTTCAGGTTCACTCTGAACTCGTACAGCAGAGCCCCGTGCCATGCTTGTTCCCCATGAGTTGCTTATAAGGAAAAGGCCTCTGTCCCCTATCATCAATTAACTCAAGTCTCTGAGGCTGCAGCCCATGACTGCATCCTTTCCTTTCACAGAGCACTCTGGAGCCACTCCTGGAACAAGCACTCGCAGCACCAGAAAGCATCAGGCTCCATCTGAGCCTCTGGGGCTGTCTCTCCATCTGTTTGTTTAATGACGTGCAGCAGCCTCATCTCTGACTTTGCACCCTCAGGGCAATAATCCACTCTGATGTTCAGGCCAGCCAGCTATTCTTGTGACATGAGACTGCGGCTGGTGCGCTGTAGGTTGGAGACGGTTTAAAATTCTTTTTCTGAATTGCTTTATGGCTCAAAATGTTGCTCTGAGTTCTGCAAGATACACAGAAAGCTTGCATGAGTTTCCTTGCTTGTTTTCTGCTGAAGAATGGGTGGGCCTCAAGATCCAGATACTCTTGCTTGATCTGGTAAGGAGGACACCGGCTTGAAGGTTGGGAGCAGAGGATCTTTATCTGGCTCTGATGTGCAGCCTTGGCCAAGCACCTTTGCTCTCCTTTTCTCTCCTTGCTGCCGGCACAGTGTGAGCTGCTCGGATCCTTTGTGGTAGGCAGAGGCATGAATGTTTGCAGGGTTGTTGCTGTTCTATAAAGCTGAAGTAAATTCACAATGATGGTGGTGGCAGTAGCACTGATTTTTAGAAGCTTATTGCACAGTTCCATGAAGAAGCGAGGGGTAAATGACTTGCTGTGTTTGCTAAACAGTCCATAACCACCAGGATCAGGAAATACCTACAGCAAAATGGGTCTGCCCGGGCAGTGTTGAAGCTGCCCTATATCCTGTGAATACTGTGTGGTTAATAGAGGAAGGAGAAGAAAACCCAGGTGAAAGGGAAGACTACCTTGAGATACACCACTTTGTAGTAGATGCTCATACCCAGGATAGAGGGGGAAGCAGGGGTGAGCACAAGCAGGGCCATGGCGCCAGATGATGGCTGAAGGAAGCCGGCCACTGAAATCACTGAGTGAGAGTGGCAGAGCTTTAGGGAAGAGAGACCTCAGTAAAGTGCTGGTTTCAAAATCCTCCTTTGCTCTAAGTGCTTGGTTCCTATGGCCTTTCACATGAGAAAGTGGCATGGTTCCTCTGTACGCAGAAGCTCAGGCTGCTTAAGGGGAGAGCAACAAGGGGCTGTATCCTCTTGGGGATACCCAGGTGGTACTAGTCCAAATGAAATACCCCCCAAGAAAGGAAGGCTCGCCCAGGGGTGTGCTTTGGGTTTAGTGCCCTGTTAAATAAGGGGAAGCATACTCCTCCTCCTGGGATGGAAAGAGGAAAATGCTTGGTTTTCCCATACTAGCTCTTACTTTTGTTTTGGAGGTGGAGGTCCTATGTGGTATTTCCAGTTTATTCCACCTCACATCGCATTTCATGGGTAGACCAAAGAGATTGCCCAAATAATCTGGTTCTGTTTGTGAGTTCTTGTACAAAATGGGGCCCTGCTCTGCCATGTACAGTCCAGGCCCAGGGCACTGCGAGCAAGACTTTCTGAAGCAGGTGATAAAACCTTAAGGTTTTTTGCAAGCTCTGGGTGGTCTTGGCTCACCACAGGAATGGGAGAAGATGCTTCAGGGGTCCTAGAGAACAAGCAGAGGGCTGGGAATGGCAAGAGGAGCTACCCTACCTGCTGTGCTGTTGAGAAACTCGGGCCAGCCAAAAAGCCACAGCTGAACATCTGCAGTTGCTGGCAAAGGCAACGCCAGGGTGAGTGAAACGCAAGCCCTGAATTACAGAGACAGATGGAGCAGGGTAAGGGGGAGGCATGGGTCAGAGGAAAGCAGCAGCTAATATGTGCAGGCATCTTTCTCCAGGGTGAAGGAGCAGGAGCAATTTCCTTTTCAGAGCCAGCCATTACCCAGCGTGGTGCTGAGCACAGTGGGTACCGGTCATGCAAAATCACCAATAGTGCATCAACAAAAGCCCTAACGAAGAATAGAGCAGGCTTATCGTTCACTGAGGAGCCACAGCTATGCCAAGAGAGCCATGTATGAAAAACACAGATGGAAGCACGTGTCTGCATGCACCTACCTGTGTAACTGAGGGACGTGTGCCCAGGGCAGGCTGGCCTGCTTGGGTCTGGTGTCTTGAGAGGCTTCAATACAAAAGGTTCTCTTCATTCCCTTCAGCCTGTGTTCAGGCAAGGAGCTTGATTTCAATGAAGCAAGGTCAAGCCCTCCTAAAAACAGGAGGTTTTTTCGAGAGTGATTTTTGAATGCTTGAGTTGATTCCATAGAGTGGGATCTGGTTTCTTGATATTTTTTTTTTTTTAAATGAAAGTGGATACTCAATATAAACCTGAACATTTTAAGATGCTTTCAGTAGGGCATCCCTACTTGATAATGAAAGCCAGGGCTGTTGAAGTCTTTCCCTGCTGTACCTTTGTGAAGTGAAGGGACCTCACAGCTCTGGAGAAATCAAGGATGATGCTTGCTTGCAATGCCATTGGAGTAGGAAGGGCCATGGATGGGGGGGGGTGGGTTTCCAGTTCCCTAGCACGGCATCTTATGGAGTTTATCCTTTGGCAGACTGTGCAATCAGCCTTTCAAATTCCTCCATTTGCATCCTGGTAATAGCGGAACAAGGCAGTTTTCTCCATTATAAAAAATCTCCCTCTGCTCCCCCTTATTCAGAGGTGTTCCCCTCCTCTCCCCTGCTCCCCCAAAGCGCTTTTCTTTCTCCAAAAGCAGCATGTTGTGTCTTTCTCTTGCCACAGCAGATGGATTTGGATGATTGTATGTGCTCAGGGTTATTGCTGTTACCTGCTATTTTAGCAGGAAAAGCCCCCGCATGCAGAAGAGAACAAAGCCCGAGGATTCCTGAGGTCTCCATTGATGCAGAAGGCACTGAGTGGAGCGTGAAAGAGATGACAGAAGCGCAGCAAGATCCTCCTCCATCCCTCCCCCTTCGATTCAAGGAGCAGGGGCTGGTTTGTGAATGAGGAGCTGAAACTTGTTCAGATGGAACAAATAACCGATAAAGGCGTACAATAGCGGTTGCTCGCAAGCCGAAGTCGGCAATGAAAAGGTAGCGGTTCTCAAGAGGGGGCTTATTTCCCGATGAGCCATTGGGCCGTGACAGATGGAAGGAACTAATAAAATATTACGGACTTGCAGAGCTTTGATCTTCCTGCTTTTTTTTTTTTTTTTTCCCCAAGGGTGCGGCCTGTGTTGTCGAAATGAATAGGGTGGAAATCTCATTTGGAAAAGGCTATCCTGGCAGCTGTGGCTTGTGGAGAGAAGGTCAGGAGCCCTGATCCAGCATCATGCTTCGGTGCATGCTGGATTTTAGCCCCAGTGTGCTTTCATAACCTTTGAAGCGCCTGTACCCCTTCCTGTTCTGTTGGTGCCGGATGTCTTTCGGCCTGCTTCCAGGTCTGCTGGAGCAGGGGCGGGATGAGAACAGCCATTTTGCAGGTTTGCACTTCTCTCAGGTTCTGGACTATGTGCAATAAAGAGTAAAATTCAATTCTGGGTCAAATTCGCTCATCTTCTAATTTCTGTTTCAACTGCTGCAGCTCCCAGGGACCCAGCAGCCCTGAGCTGGGGCCCTCAGCAGCCACCAGCTTTGAATTTATTTTTGTCTTACTGTGACTAATCTTTAGTGTGAATAGGTTTAAGTTTTGTCTCTGGGGCTGCGATGCAGAGAAATTTGTTTTCTTTGCATACAGTAAGAGCCCCAGCCCTGGGGCTTGAATGCAAAGAGCACGAGCATTGCACTGAGTGCAGAGTTGCCTCCCTGGACAGAGAGCCCTCCTTGATTTCAGATTGTCTTTCTCCTGTTGTCTCTCAGTCCAGCTGTCACCGCACGGACGGAGGAGGGTTAGAAGTTCATATAGGGCTTTATTGCTGCATAGGATTGAACTGTGATTTCTTTCTTTTTTTTTTTTTTTTTTTTTTTCCCTTCATCATCCGTGTTGTGTGTGTTGTCCCCCCCCTCCTTTAACAAGGGGTGTTTATGAGTGCCTCAAAAATGCATTTCTCTAAGTCATCCAGTCTGGCTCTGTTCAGAATTGCCTCTTTCCTGAGCTCCTGCCTTGGTCCTGCCATCCCCACATGCCTCTTCTAAGCAGCTCTCCCCTGCTCCACCTCACCATGACAGTTCTGTCGTGGCCATCGCTCAGTGCTGCACAGGAGGCTGGTTGACGTCTCAGCCACTGATGGATCTCCCAGGCTTTGCTGCACCAGCTCCTGCCTTGGCCCCTCCTGCCAGCTGAGGTAGAAACCTGCCTCCACAGTACATCCATGACTCCCTGGCAGTGACTCTTTGTTGTTTTGCTAATTACAACCTGCAGAAATGGGTGCTCTGTCCCTGAAATGATGGAGTTGGGATGCCTCATGTGCACGTGGTGTGTGTGGGGTTTGGCTCTGCAGGTCTCTAACCTCCCCGTACTGCTGGTTGGCTTCTCGTGCTGCCCTTGCTGCATTTACTCAGGCGATGCCCCTACTCTTACTCCCTTGGACAACGTTTTGTTCTACCCTGCTTTCTTGCATTATTGCGTTAACGCTGTGAGAGTCTTGCACCACCAGCCCATGGAGTTTCTTCTCTGAGAAAAGTTTGAATCTGTGATTGAGGGCATCATTGCCCCTTGCGCAGGGAGGTGTTGGCATAGCTCCACATTTTAATTCCCGGAGCGGAGCTGGGGAGGCTAGAGGTCTGCTATTTGGGGGAAAAAAACCACACCCTTGTGTTCAGCTCTTATTAAATTTTCCTTAGTGCATTGTAAGAGGGTTACCTCTCTCTGTTAAAGAACACATAATGCTTCCAGTTTGGGGTGGTTTTTTTGTAAATGGAAATATATGTGGCTTCTCACTGAGAAGCATAGATCCAGAGCTACATACAAAAGCCACCCGAGTCTGTTAGCAGGGACAGGAGATGTAGGGAAATTGTAAGAGCATCATGGCTTTCATCTGGAGATTGTCACAGAACCTTGCAGAAACATGGGGCTAGAAACAGCAAAGGATTTGTTTAATGTCAAGGTATAACATTGCAACTCAGTACCTCCATAGGGTCTGTCTGTTCCAGATCCTGTATTTCACTCTCTTGTCTGTGAATTTATTGCATTCCTTGGCTGGTCCCATGGGTGCTTGATCACAATAGCTGGGGGGCTCTGGATTAGGGTGCAACAGCAAAGCTGCAGATGTGCAGCTATGGAACAATCATCAGCTGCGTTACAGATCTTGCTTGCTTGGCTTCATTTTAGCAGAAAGCCTGTGGTTCCTGCTTGGTTTTCATGCGAGTGCTTTTCTAACCCGTTATCCCCTTTGCCAAGCAGGGTGGAGGGAAGGAGGGGCCCTGCCCCTAGGTGAGTGCAGAAGTAATGTCCCTGGTCAGGAAGACCACACGCCAATGGATGCAGGTGATGGCCCCAGCACTGGGCAGGGAGATGCCTGCGGCAGCCAGGACTGGTTTGTCTTTTTGGTTTGTATTGTTTAACACTGAGAAAACAAAAAAAAATTATTTGTTAAAATAGCTCTTCTGTCCTTTAAATTTAAGAGCAAAGTAGGGAGGGAGGCCTGTACAGACTGAATGCTTAAAGTAATACCTTTTTTTTTTTTTTTAAACTTGGTTTGCCAAAAACTCTTACTAAGACTTTTTGCACTGATCTTGGACAGGAAAACATTGCAAAATACCACATTCTCCTTGGATGATAACATTGTTTCCTGCCCTGCTCTAATATCAGCCATGCCGTCCTTTCGCCTCAATTCCTGGGATTGCTTTACTCAAATGTTTGCTTTCTCCACTGGGCTGGACTCTGACACTTCCTACTGGTTTGGGGGGATTGGCTGAAACCGCTCCAAGCCTAGAGGCGGCACAGCCCAAATGCTTGCTTGCTCCTCTGGAGCCAAATCTGTGTTCCCAGCTGATATTTGTGACAAGATCCCACCCCTTTGCCTCCAGAGAGCCAGCTGGCGTATATAAATCCAACCAACTGGATTTATAATCGCCACATGGAAGTGACAAGATAAGTGCCAAAGCCGTGTCCTTTGGTTATCCCCTGAGAGCGTCACTGAGCTCTGGAGTTCAACTCATCACAGATAACATGGTTCCTTCTGCTGACAGATGGGCTTTGATTTTCAAAAATTGGTTTTGATTTCCATATACTGTTCAGAATACCCTGGCCTGAGTGTTGTAGCTCTGGTTGTGTTTGGAGCAGATGTACCTGCCTCGAGACCTGTGTTAGCTGTTTGCCCCATCCCTCAGATATCCGATCTCTTGCCTTTATTTCCACCACAGTGTTTCTTTTCTACAGGATCCAAAATCCACCAGGCAAATTGCAGTATGCTCTGTGGGGAGGGATTTTTGCATGAGAACAAAGCCGGTGGCAGACAGAAGGGTGGTGAGCCTCCCTGGGCATGCCGTGGTGGCCCTGCCATCCCTGGTGGCCAGTGAGCCATCTTCACCAGGTGGTGACATGGAGCCTCAGCCCGGCTTTCCTAGTCCCGTTTGCTCTGACAAAGTCTTGTCAGTGGCTTTAGGCTGAAGAGTCGGCCTGCAAAGGGAACGAGCTGAAGGACAAGCATAGCTGTGGTCTCTGCTGCATCTTAATATGCTGCCGCCATCTTCAGAGCACGAGGGGGTGACTTGTCCCTCTCCTCTCCCAGGCCTGCAGCAGGCAGGCTGCGGGCAGTAACCCAGCATCTCTTCTCAGCAAAGTGGGCAATGGCAGAACCAAAAACCGGTCAGACTAAAGCAACTGGCAGGACCAAAACCTGCCCATCTTCCCTGCTTCTGTGTCCCTGCAGGCAAGGGCTGGGAGGGTTTTCTCTTCACAGGTTTCTGTCATATGGTGCACATCAGCTTGGTATGCTGTTTACTGGCTTGTCCGCTCCAGAAACTTTACACGGAGGGGAAAGCTCTTGGCCAGTACAAGGCTGAATTTTCCAGACTGTGTTCCCATCAGGGTTTCATTGCTTGCAACCTTTAGTGTGGGTTGTTTGGGTTTTTGTGGTTTTTTTTCTTTCCTCATTAAATCCAGGCCTCTGCAACCTTAATTAGCTGACTGCGGACATAAGCTTGCCTGATATATGACAGTTTTGATGAGGAAATATAAGCAATGGAGGTGGTGAGTAGAGATGTTCAGGGATAGTGGTTTTGGTCTGTGGAAAATTTCAAGAGTTTGTGTCTCTTTCTTTCTTATTCCTGAACCTGGATACAAACTCAAAATTTCCCCCCCAAAACCCCACCCAACAACAACCAAACAAGAACTTGCAGATCCCACCCCCCCAATCTTCACTTTAAATAAAAACCTTAACTCTCTTTATACCCTTTATTTAAACAAAGATTTTTATAAATACCCCAAAGTATTCCTGGTGACTCATTACTTCAAAAATGTCAAAATAGGCATTTCGAAACTTTTTTTTTCCATTCAATGTTTAACAAAAGTATTTCAGTGCGTTTGTTAAATGATGGTTTTGTTTGCAATAGGAGGTTCCTTTGCATGACTGTCTTTGATGGCACATCCACAGCAGGTTCTGGGGAAGGTTCAGTGTGGGGGCTTCCCAGCAGCCTGTGTGCCCTGGGGGCAGGGGAGCCCCGGCCTGCACGAAGGCAGGCTGTGTTCCCGTGTCCACTGCTTTGTAATTCGATGGACACGGCTGGGTGCAAAGCTAAACAGGTAGAAGAGCAGCCCATGAAACTGTACAGGGTTACATGTGCAGCTGCAGGTCTTCTGTCACCCCACAAGGCCACCCAAGAGATGGAGAAGGGGCCTGAAAGCTTTGTCCATGGCCTAGACCTTGGTCTGAGCTCAGAGGAACTGAGAAAAGGTCCAGAGCTGCACTGGCCTCCTCCCATCTCTGGCTGGCGCAGCTGAGCCCGCACAGATGTCGTCACTCGCTCCTGCTCGAGTGCGGCAGATGGCTCTTTCCAGTGATTTTGCTGCCCCTTGGGCACCAAAATCCTGTCTTGGAGCGAAAAGAGCAAAGAGTAAGCAGATTCTTACCTGCTAACAGCACTAGTGTCCTGCCAGCTGGACTAGCAAGGTGCTTCTGACCCAGCTTTGCTCTCTGCATAACCCCTGCCTTTACCTTGGTCTGAAGGGACCAGTGCAGAAAGGACTGGACACATTTCTGCAGCTACCCCAAAATAACAGCAGATGCTCCAAGTGGTGGGAATCTCGCCTACCCTGCATGGGAGCAACATTCGGTATAACCTCAGCCCTGTGTTGGTTCTACCTCCTGCCTATAATTTACACAAGGAAATGGAGAAAGTGGCAGGCTTGGGAGAAACTCAAGTAGATTTGGGTCTAAAATGAGAAATATTGGAGAGGTGACTTGTGGGCAGACATTCATCCTGGGCTGTGCAATATAGCCACATTTGCCACCTTTAATTTTGAGATGCTCAACCCAAGCTCAGTGCGGCTTAACCAAATCCTTGCTAGAGAGAGAAGGTGGGTTCCTTGCTGTCTCATGAGTAAAGAACCAAACTGAAATGCCTTGGTGCCCTGTTGCCAGGACAGGGAGCAGGCCCAGAAGGGACATGGTGCCCCAGAAGTGTTCGCTTCTCCCCTGATGGTTAAAAACAAAGTTGTTTTATTCAGTCATGCAAAGGTAAACCCAGTAGGAAACTGTCCCCAGAGTTGCTTTTACTTCACATGCAGTCTTTTCTGGTGTGTTCTTATGCTTCAGCCCATGTGCTTCATTCTTGAGACTGGGAGAAGCAGACAACCGTGTGGGCCGGGTGTCCAGGAGAGCTGCAGATGCATCTGTCTCAAGCCTCTTTCATCCTGGCTTCATCTGCTGAGCTCTTGCTCAGCTTGCAGCCTTTTGGCACAAGAGGCTTGCAGGCTCCCGGTAGTCCCAACCACGGTGAAAGCCAACTGCTCTTGGTTTGCAGGTAGGCCCCTTGCCATACGTGCTGAGATTCATTTGCAGAGTATGCAGTGAATCACCACATCTTGTGATAGTCTTCCAAAAGGTGAAGTGGGACCTTTATTATAAGGGAACCCAGGCCTGTGGGCTCCCATTCCTGAGGTCAAACAGAAGGTGCAAAGTGAACAGTCCTTTGCCTGCATACAGCCACAGGGAGGGGTGTTGCTGAACAGATGGCTTCCTTCACTGCTTCCTCACCCCCTTTTCTGCCACTCTTTCCTCTCTTGCCTTGAACAAGCCCTCCGCAGCAGAGGCTTTCGGGGTGGCCCCCCAGGAAGTGGGGAGGACAGCTTGCTGATGTGTGCGTGGCTGGTCTGGCTTCAGAGCAGAGAGGCAGCCCCCCTTGTGCACCAGGATGCATGGAGATGTGTAACAGCCAGCTGAAAAGGGAGAAAATGGTCCTGATTGATTTACAGTGTGTAGGATGCTTTGCCCTTTGAGCTTTATGTGTGTCTCTATATATTTTTCAGATATATACAATATTCAGTTGGGTGGAACAGTTATATAACTTTTTTTTATATCATTCCACATAAAGAATAGGCTTTTCTATAGGTAGTTGTTTCCTAAAATCTAAGGATACATGAGTGACAATGCAGCATACTGGAACTTATACCTAGCTCTTCCAAAGCAGATCACCAGAGTAGTTTCAGGGTGGTTGAACCACCACGGACCAAAATAATTTTGAGAGCCAGTGTGAAGTATCTGTAGAAAGCAATTTTCTACAATCAGCTGCTGTATCCTATATTTTTGGCTGAGTTCAGGGGCCTGTTATGTGGTGTTGGTCCCTCTCATCTTCTAATCACAGCCGTGCAATGAAAAAGAGCAAGATTATGCTTGGTTCAGAATAATTGACTGTGATTAAATAGCTGCTTCCTCTTGGTGGAAGATAACTGTTTGGATCTGTGTGAGATGTGCCAAGTCCCCACCCCCTCCTTAAAGAGTATCCAGTTGAGGCGTGCGTTTGTATCAGCCCTCATACTAGAACCTGGTCTGTGCCCAAAGGGGGTCACGAATAGCTCTGACAGCTTTCAGAGTCGCTATCAGGAGATGCTGCTGCGTATATAAGAAAGCCTCTGCTCTAAACCCCACCTCAGCACAGAAAGAATGGTCTTTATTTGCCACAAGGAGCTGCTGTGAGAGTGGATTAGTTAATGTTTCAACAATGTTTGGAAGTATTTATGGCATTAAACTAACCTTTATGCCACTCAGTAAACAGCTGTTATTTCTTTATGGCAGGCTGCATGTATGGGCTGTTATGGTGATGCAGCCCAAGGGGCTTTCGATACTTTATTCCCATTAGAAATTTGGTGTACGCATTTCCTGGGTGCTTTTGACAATTTCTGCACTCAAATCATTAGCAGCAGGAGGGGAGATAGGACTGATAACATGAAGTGTGGTTTCTCCCCCCATTTCTCAGAGAAATTTGTTGAGAAGGGAGCAAAGTGAGGTTTCGAGGGGGAGTGGAAGTGCTGTGCCATCTAGCCAGGAGGTGCATAGGTTCCAGCTCTGTTCGCTGTCTTCTGTTTTATTTCAGACACACCTTGGTAGCCAGAGTTGTGAGGGTGAATTTTAGACGCTGCGGCTAAGCTGATTTCCTCCTCCTGGCAGCAGCGAAGTGTTATATCCTCGCCCTGCTTCCAGCTGTGTCTCCCTTTCTCTTCCCTGGCACAGGTTCTGGCACTTGGCAGGTCCTGGGCCAGGAAGATGCACCTTGATAACCTGTCAGAGGCGGGTTGTCTGTGTTTGGGGAGTTGGTTTAGCGGGGGGGTCTGCTGAGCACCAGAGCAAAGAGGATAAATGGGGGAGCGTGAGTGAGGGGACCAGCTCCTTTTGGCACCAATGATCTATTAGATTGGTTCAATCTGTACATCTGTAATTTACATTAGGACTAAAGATTTTTGATCTTCATACACGTTTTCACTTGAGGAGAAAGTTTTAGAACAGCCAAAGCTGAAAAACTGCAGAATGCAAAGTTGATTAATTTATTCCTAGCACCTTTGGGACCACTCTTCCAGAGAAAAAGCTTCTGGGTAAGGCAAAAAAGTTTTGCCTTTGGATTTTGAGACTCCCTCCAAGTGAGGTGGAAGAAATTCAGTTCCTTGCAAAAGTTCATGAGGAAAGTGAGCAGCAAAGGAGTTGTTTTGCTGCGATCAAAACCAAGTGGGTAGGAGGGGAGCGGTGATGCGCGTTTCTGTGGCTCTGCCTGGGTAGTGCTGGTACAGAGCTGCCTGAGGTGGTGGAGGGGCGCAGCCCCATAGCTAAGTCTTCGTTGGCTTTAACACTGATAACATGCTCTATCGGCCTCTTGTTTCTTTTGATTGTGGCAGTTCATCATTCCTGCACATGCAGAGGGTGCTGGATGCTACCTTGTCTAGCTGCCTGAACAGCAGGAGGCAGAAGGTAATCCCTGATGTTGCTGGGAGGCTGGAAGAGTAGAAAAACAAAGGGAAGCTTGAAGATGCGGTCAGAGTCCACAGTTGAGGAAAAGATTCCCAAGACGATGAAAACCGAAAGCTCCAAGGATAACTATTAGGCACGAAAGGTGCTATTTCAGAGTGTTATGATTGTTTATATTTGCATACACATATACACAGCTGGGAGATCTCTGACTCCTGGCTGGGGGCCCAGAGAGGCTCTGCTCCTTCATCTGCTGGACAAACTCTGTGGCTCCCTTGGAGCACCCAGACTCCGTTCTGCCATCTGCCCTGCAGGCTCTTGCTTGTCCTTTTGGGAATAGGCCTTCTCACCTTGCTCAGTGGCTGTCGTGGGCCACTTCAACTAGCCAGGGTTGTTCTCTGCATGGGAACAGTTGCCACAAATCCAGCGTTGGTAGGAACCTGAATGAAGGCCGATGAGCCTTGACAGGGAAATGATGTATTGTAGGACGGCTGAGAGCTGACAAAGGTCAGTCCCTCTCTGCTACCTCCTGTCGTTGTTTGTTCCTATGCCTGGCTGATGGAGAGGAGAGCCACTGTGTTACTTAGCTATGCAGACCATGACAGAGCACTTGGCTGGCCTGAGACGGGGAGAAACTCCTGACACCCAACTGAACTCAAGGAATTTGTCAATAAGCTTCCACCTTCTTTGGAGAGCAGATTAGGAGCATCTGCTGAGAACCCTAATTATCCCTTTTCCTGCCAAATATTCCATGGTTCCACAGGTTTGTTGCAGCAGACTCAAGAGTCTGCATGTGCTGACACTGCTAGAAATGAGTAGACGCTAAGGACACAGTTGCATTCTTGCTCCCCACAATGGACATCCCTATGAATCCAGCTTTACTTTAGCTGCTGAGATTAAAGGCTGTGGATTAAGTGGAAGGAGGTGCAGGGACTTTCAGGAAGACCTGTGGTTTTCCCTGATGGCTGAACAGGCTGGAGATGAGCAGGCTGTGATTTGTTTTGGGGCTGTTTCGCTTGGGTCTCTCTACATCAGAGGAAACCATTGTTGCTTTCAGGGTTAAATAACTCTTCCTTAGTTTTGATGGAAAGAAGGCAGGCAAGCTACCCTCTTGAGGTTGTCTCTTCTAAACTGAGACACTGCCTTGGGAGCTGTGGCCCTGGGACTGCTATTCTCTTCTGCCCCAGGAGAAAGAGGCTTTCCACCTCTGTAGCAAGGTGCCTCTTTCCCACATAGGGTCAAATAATGCAAACCGCCACAGCATCGCAATGCAGTGCTGCCCTGCTTTTGTCTCAGGTATAAACATTTTTTCAGGATTGTTTGGGTTTTTTTTCATTCCCTACCTTCTTTCCTCTAACTCTAAATCCTTTTAAGATATATCAGATATCTCCTGGAGTGGCACATTTCTGAGCATGATTCTTATGTTTCTTGTGTACAGGATTTTCTTCCAGGCTTTGTGAAGTCCTCTTTGTTAGAATGAAATGCAGAGGAGCCAGATGGTTTGGCTGGAGTCCAGTTACCTAAGAAACGTAGCACCAGGACCCTATCAGAAGATATTTCCTCTAAAGATCATGCTCAGCCTGCCTTGTTCTAATAACCGGCTTAGAGTCAACATCAAGCTGTCAATACCTATTTTTTCCCCCGTAATTAATCTACAAGGTTCAGCCTGGAATCAATATAAATGACCTCATGGCGCCTTTTTTTTTCTTCATTCCTCAAATAGTGTTTCACCACATGACTCCTCCTTCAGAGGTGTGTTGAATCATGCATGCTTTTTTCCCCCAGTAATACTGTAGTGGAAATTTTTATGGTCTCTTGCTCTCTCCAGTCCAAAGTGTCTGGGCTGTCTGTATGTGTTGCAAAGCTGGAGGAGCTCTGACACCTCCCTGGTCTTTAGTGCCTTTGGAGGTTCTGTAGCTTCTACAATTGTTCTGCCATTTGGGAATCAATGGATGGATGGGGGATGAAGTGTGTGCTGCTTAGGTGTTGGCCTGTGTATCTGCTGCGTGCTGACGTGCAGAAGTTTCTATATATATGACATTTGCGACATGAAGCTGGGGAGCACACTGTGCATTTATTTCCCAAAAAGGACTAAAACTCACACAGTTGCTGGGTCCCTGCTGTGAAGGGACGTGGGTGTATTTAGTCATTCAGTGCATGTGAAGTGGGTTGGGCAGATCTCTCCAAGGCCATCCTGCTCTGAAAGATGCCACCGGCCGCTTTACTGCAAGAAGGAGGTTCTTCTGCTGGGAAAAGCTTTCATTTGTTTTTTTTTTCCCTAGCATGTTTAAGGTAATGTTAAATTTTCAATCTCAATTCAGATTTGAATCAATCTGAGTCCTCCTACAGCAGAAAATCTAAGGGAGCGTTTGGATTGACTCAGTGGATACATTCTTGCTTCGGTTCAAATAATTCTCATGTTCTTTGTCTTTCAGATTTGAAGTATTCTGTAGTTTGAACCAGGTTTTTTTTATATTTAGAAATTTTTTTCTTGAAATCGAATATAAAGTGGGGAAAAAAATAAAGCAATCTTGGGACATCCATCTTCATCTCGGGGGTGGGGGAGTGTGGCAGCGGAACAAAGAAGCACATGTGATTATGATCCCATGTGACAGGCAAAAATTTACCCCAGAGGCGGTACCCGTCAGGATCCTTCTGACATGGAGGATATGATTTAGCAACTGCTTAGTATCATGCTCCAAGCTGAGTGCTCTGGTATATCCATTGATTTTTTTGGTAGTGAGATAAGAGCTGACTTTTTCTTTCCGAACAAGGCTCTGATTGTGAGCTGTAAAGCTGGGTAGAAATCTGGCCCCGTTGACTTCTGCAGTGGGACCTGGTTGTTGGCAGAGCCTTAACTCTAAGGCATCTTTCTCTCTTCAGAGTTCGTATGTCACCAAGCCTTTTTTTTTTTTTTTTGGTCTGTCTATGATTGCTCTTGCACAACTGCTCCACTAAAGTAGCGTATCAAAATAATCAAGTGAAATTAGATGCTTCCTTTGCAGATGTAAAACTTACTGTCCACTCATGCCTTTGTGCTGAAGTTAGGATCTTGGGTTTTAAAAACCCTCCTTCTCCTGGCTATGTGGGAGTTTCCCCTGAAGATGTGGAATGTTTACTGCATACCAAAGGCAAGACATTATGCTCACAACACCTACAATTTCTAAACCGCATGTGGCCTGTGTGGATTTCCTTGTGCCGAATTCACATGGAAATACAAACACATGTGGCATTTTTGTTGCTTTTCTAGGAAATCACTGAGCACAGCCCTGCGAAATAATACTTCCTATTGTTAGATGGACTGCGCATGGGGGAAGGTACTGCCTTTGTGTCCTGGACTGTTGGAGCCGTGTGCCAAGGCTCGTGAGTCATTCACCCTGAGTGTCTGGCTTTCCAGGAAGGCAAATCCCAATTTTAGAATCTATCAGGGACCGAAGAGCGCCGTGGGGAAATAATAAAGGAAAGGTCATCGAATGTTATCAGAACTGGAGTTTTCCAATGGGGATCATGCCAGGAAATGCATGATTAGAAATAGGAGAAACTGTTGTGTCAAGATAGCTGGAATAAAGCCAGCGGGATATGAAGTGGCTTCAGCCTGCTGTAAGGAAGGGTGAAGTGAGCTGGCAAGGCATGAGAAGAGGGGCGGTTGGGGAAAAAACGTGAGAAATTAATAGCTGGCGTCTGGCTATGTGTGTTCGATAGCACCGTACAGCTATCAGCTGTTCAGTCGTCACTTGGGTGGAAGGGGCATCTCTCTTGACTTGTTTGCTGCCAGGTGAATATCAGCACATGTTGATGTTCCTCAGAGCTTCCTAATCTGCAGCCAGGCTCTCTCAGGTTGGCACCCAGCAAGATGGTGCTGCATGGTCCTTGAAGGAGAGATGTGCAAGTGAAGGACAGGAGGGTAGGACAGATTTTCCTGCAGGGAGATGTTCCCTCTGTGCCGGTACCGTCAGCCTTCTGCTTTTCTGATGAGTGAGATGTCATCTCTTTCCCACTTCCAATCAATATGGCTGAAAAGAATATCAGTGCTCAGGGAATGCAAAAGTCCTTTCATTTCCTTAGTGCAAGAACAAGAATGCTTCACCTCAGCATCCTACCCAAATTGCAATGTATCCTCAGTTGTTTGGTTTGATTACTTGTATAATCCTTTCTTTGGATATATTGAACAAAATACATGTGCACTACCAGCAGCTGCAGGACTCCACCCCAGGGATGGCTCCATTTCAGTGGTGAAATCACACTGGAATGTGCTTCTCATCCAAACGTTAACCCCACTTAACCTGGAAAAAAAAATCCAAAACCAAAACAACAAAGCCACTCCAAGTTTGTCCTGTTTGAGAACAATTTACTAGCCTGTTTTTGTGTTACAGAGGGACTTAAGTGTTTTGCTTATGTCCCTGCTGACCCACCTCAACTCTTTGACAGAGAGCTGGAAGGTTTGGCCACATTATGTTCATATTGGTTTGGGGGAAAAGACATCTAAGTGACAAAGATAGAGGCGATTTACTTCCCATTTCAAAAAGTACACTTCTGAAAAGCTTACTGAAGACATATACTTTGTATGATTGACTTCTTGGTCATGCAAGCTGTCTAGTGTCTTTCATGGCCTTTGCTATGGCCTTTGCAACTTCAGCAGGGTTCTTCTAGTTGTGTCTCCTTTTCCTTGGTGTGCCTTAGCCTCCCTTGCTTAATGTTCACCTTTAGCCCTAGTATCATGCCTCATATAACCGGCCTCTATTGTTGAACTCATGGAGACGCTTCCTCACAAGAAACCTAGTGTCCTGGTTTCGGCTGGGATAGAGTTAATTTTCTTCACAGAAGCTAGCATAGTGCTGTGCTTTGAATTTAGTGCTAGAAGAATGTTGATAACACGCTGATGTTTTTAGTTGTTGCCAAGTAGAGCTCAGACTGTTCAAGGACTTTTTGAGCTTCTCCTGCTCGGCCAGGTGCATAACAAGCTGGGAGTACAGCACAGCTAGGACCCAAACTGTCCAAAGAGCTATTCCATACCATATAACGTCATGCTCGGGGGGGTTTAGTCGGTCGGTCGGTTGCGGGGAGACTGATCGCTGCTCGGGGACTGATCGCTGCTCAGGGACTGATCGCTGCTCGGGACGGGCTGGGCTTTGGTCGGCGGGTGGTGAGCAATTGCATTGTGCATCATTCGTTTTGTATATTCTGTATATTTTTTCATCATTCTCATTATTACTATTATTATTATTTTCTCTTATTAAACTGTCTTTATCTCAGCCCTCGGCTCTAACCTTTTTCTCCTTCTCAATTCTCTCCCCCATCCCACTGAGGGAGGGGGGGGAGTGAGCAAGCGGCTGCGTGGTGCTTAGTTGCCAGCCGGGTTAAACCATGACACCTAGAAAGCCTGACTCCTACTCAGATGACTTCCTACTCAAACCGGGAGTCATGCTCTTCAGAGTTGGTGCCTACCGCAGAGTTGCAAGCATCACCCGTAGTGACTTCCATGTGTTAATGATTTGTACTGCAAAACTTTGATAATATTTTCTTATTGTGACACTGGCTGTGAGTAAGCAGTTGACTCATGGTTTGTGATACCCCTAAAAAGCACCTGGTAAGGAACTGCATCCCTCTGAGTTCTTCTGGGGAATGAACGCAATGTGACCAGATGCATCTCAGGGCTTGGTCACTCCTGTATGTGGTAATGCACACTATTTGGGCATAAGTAATTCACTGGTAGATGTGATATGAGTTACCAAGTGGGGTGGTTTCATAGTTATATCACCAGGGAAGCATATGCAAGATCATTCCCAAGAGGCTCACTGTCCCAAGAGGCCCACTGATTGTCTCAGTCCAGATTGCCACCTCTCCTGTGGTTACCTTCTTATGCTTTGGTCCCATTGCTACTAGAATTACTGAAAAGTGTGAGTTGCTGGATCGACACATTAGTGATTTTAAAAAGTAAATGAAGAGTCTTTCAGCAAGTGGATGAGTTTCTCCACCTGGTTTGACTTGAGCTGCACTTCCCATCACCCGCAGTAGTGACAAAGTACTGACACTGCTGACGGCTCTGGGAAATACCAGGACAACTTTAGTCCTTTCCAGTGAATGACTTTAGAAGTAATTTTTACTTCTTTTGCTCATTGTGTTTTGATTTTTTTTCTGGCACCATTATTCTGGAAACACTAGCTGTTAGGCATGTTGATGAAGCTCTCATTCAGCATTTACATCTGATTTGAGAAAGGGCTTGAGACAAAGTGGAGGGACACCAAGCTTCTTGGTATGGCCACAGACAGTTGATAGTATCCAAAAAGACACAAGGAATGTTAGTGATGTGCTAAGTTTTCACTGTTCTCAGAAGAAAGAAAGACAGGAAGACCCTAATAAGGATATCAAGGGAGAAGCAAAAAAAAAAAACCTGAAATGGAGGCTTGAATTGATGTCATAGATTTTTCCAGTGAGCTGTTACCTTCTTTGTAACAAACTAGACTTGATTCCTAAAGAGGGTACATAGTCTAACCAAAACACTGTGGAAATTGGATACTTCAACACTGGAAAGCCAACATCTTATTAAAATGCGCCATTTGATTAGGTGACAGGTACAATTTATTCCCAGGGAAATCCATTTAATTAGTTGGAAGGAGGCAGGATGTTTGATCTTCCAAGAAAAAGACACTTCCAAGGGCTGGTAAATATGAATTCAGGAGAGGGATTTTGCAAGGTGTTCACAATTCATCTGTTTGCTCAAACTTGTAAAAAAATCATTACAGCGTTCAGTTCTATTGCAAGTCTTTGCATGTAATGAATGCTCATTCCAGCAAGTGATTCAGGTTCACGTTTCATGTGCAGTCAGCCCGTTTTTTCCTATCCAGCTCCTTCAGTTGCCAGAGAACTCAGAAAGATGACCCAAAATCAGGTCAGAACTACCACAGCTCAATGGGGAAACTGCACATCAGCTGTTGTCCACAGTAAGCTGGTAACACAGTGGCCACGGATGCTGTGTGGTGTGATTTCAGGGAAGGAGGGTTCTTTCTTCCTCTTACAATGCTGGTGGGTTTGGAGATCCACTTTCACAGCTGCAGCTGGTGTTTGGTTCCTGTGAAGATGGACCATTTGGCACTTTTTCTGAATTCCCCTCCTTTCTGTACCCAGCTCTCCTCTATGCGTAATGCCAGAGCAGCCAGCCATAGTTTTATGTTGCTGGCCGCATTCTGCATTGTATGAAAGCAGGGGGGTTGATCCACAGGAGGAGACTTCCAGCCCAAAGGGTGTATGTGATTTCCACATCCACACCAACGTACAGATACGGCACAAAACCTGATTTCAAGAAGCCTGGGGCAAGGCTCACACTTAGAAATTTTTTGTCATTTGTAAGCTACTGTCTTTAAGCCACCTCTCCCACCCTTCCCCACAGTGCTTTAATGAGCATGATATAGAAATCCTTTAACTCGCATTATTAGAACTTTGATTCAGATTCAGTGTTTTATTTATTAATTCAACCTTTGATATTTGAAGAGGGTAAACTCTCCCACTACCTATTTCATGGGCACAGGATAATAGATTTTAGCGTCACTGTGTCATAAGAAAAAGCCCCAAACCAAACCCCATCGGTACAGTGTACCCACAATGCTGCTACATGCAGAAGCCATTGCATTGATGGGCAGAGTTTGAGATGATTTTGGGGTAGATAGTGCCCTCCCAGTCTGCCTGCCACAAAGTGATTTGAAATGTCCCCGCTTTCCATATAAAGCTCCAGCCCTTCATCCACCTCTTCCCCATGGTAAATATTCCCCCTTTGATCGGGAAGTAGCTATGTGAGGATTTCTAGGAGAAAGGAGGGGACAGCTAATAACAGCATTAAACTTGACCTTCTGTGTGTGCCTGAGTCTGCTTTCCCCAAAGCGGTGCATAAATTAACATTTTGGCAATAATACTGAGCCTGTTTAATTTTCTGTTTGACTAGAAACGTTGAGAAAATGTCATGATATTTGATTTCATCTTTGTCTATTTTTTCCTCCTGCTGAATGAAGCTTATTGGACTCCCGAGACCCAAGGGCACGCAGTGAGTCTGGGAGCACATAAAGGGGCACTGTCCCTCAGGCATGTGCTCCTCAGCCACGCAGGAAACGTTGGGGTTTGTGTTTGAAGCCTGGCTGAGGTTCCCTAATGGGTGTTAATCCACTGGTTTCTTTGACTATATCCCCTGCCAGACCTGGTCCCACCTTAGAAGCCTTGGGGTTTCTGCTTGCTTCACATAAGAGTTCAAAAATGTGTAGGAGCAAGAGGCTCTGTACCGGACTGAGCATGTGAGAATGGGGTGGACTGAAGGAGTGGCTGCAACAGCTAAATTTGCCTTGCTGAAACAGTGAAAAGTTGAATGTACTTTCAAGCATTTGAAGGGGTGAGCGACTCTGAAGGAAGAGGAGCTCTAACCCAAAGGGGCTTTAGCATAAGAGGCAGCGGAGAAAGTTAAGAATAAGTTTATGGGTGGGATGAGCAGATCTGCTGCTGGTGGTTGTTGTAGTTTCACTGAAAGCTGTGGGAATTCATGCCAGATGGAGACATGGCCTGAAGCATTGAAAAAGGTTTCCCAGGAGAAAGGATGAAAATCCTTAACCTGGAGAGATGGCCTGACATGTCTCTATGGTAATGAATCCTAAAAATAAAAAGTTTGGGAAGGAAATGAACCCTTTGCTCACAATCATCCTTCCCTTTCCGGGTTGAAGAGTGCTCTTCCCCTGAGTCCCATGCCACTCTGATGGCTGTGATCCCATGAAAAACCTGTCCCAGCAAGGCGTTTTTTCCTTTAGCTCTCCTTACAGTCTTGCAACTCTTCTCTCTATGCTCACCTCATATATTCCCTTTCCCCATGGCTTGTTCGCTCTGTATGTATTTTTTCAAAGTACTGGAATAAGAAAAGGAACAGGTTTTGGCAGTATTTGTTTTTTCCTGAAGACCTTGGGGGGTCCCTGTGTGTGCTGCAGGGCTGGCAAGCACCCATGCCCCCTCGCACAGGGGCTGGCGTGCAGGACGTGCAGACCACATGGCTGCAGCCCTGCGTTTAATGAAGGACGTGACACTTTCGTGATAGAGCAGCGGTGCTGAAGGCAGTGTGATTAACCACCGCCCATGCGAAGAGCACACGCACAGAGGGGCCATTGAGCACAAGAAGTTATATATTATTTCTTTTCCCCACCTACTGCTCCTTGCAGTAGGTGGGGATCCCAGGCACAACAGGCAAACCCCGCTTGCTAATTTCCCCCAAAGGGAAATTGTGTAATTTCCAAAGAAAAGGGCCTTGCAGAGAGAAAAAAGATGGGGTGGGGAGGGGGAGAAGAATATGGGGGCGGTGGAGAAAGGCGATCTGGGAATGACTAAGGAGGCTGGCAGAGCAACGGGAAGTTTCTAACAGGCACTTCTGGAAGAACACATTGGTGTTGTCCGGGTGCCCCTGAGCCATGATGCCAGGTGAGAGTAGCAGCTGCGTAGATGTGGGGCTGGTTTATGATTCCTAGGGACAAATGTTGCAGAACTGTTCAGGATCTGCAGAGGAACCTGAAGGAGAAGTACAGGACAGCCTGTGGTGATATAGCCAGGGTAGGTATAAATGTAGGTGGCTGTCATTTTTAAGCATATTTTCAGAGGGGACAGCCAAGCAAGGTAGGGGAGCACCTTACCTGAAAGCATTTCAGAAAGGCATTCGCAGCCTATCTGGTCTTGCTTCAGGAGGAACCCCATGTCCTGTGCTGGTGCTTCAGTGCAGACTGGGCTGGAGAGATTTCAGATGGGTGCTGCAGGGACAACCCTGCTCTGGAAAACACATGTCCTGCGTTGCTGCCGGCTGGGAGAGGGCTTGAAAAGCTCACAAGGTTCAGCTTGTTAAAGACCAAATGTAGAGGTGATTATGCCAGCACAGACTTTTTCACTCCTGTAAATTTTGAGTAATTGGATTTTTGCAGAACATTTACTCCTCTTAGCTGCAGTTGTTGGGCCTGAAGTTGAAACGTATGCAGGGAAGGCTTTGGCCCATGTTAAATGTTATAGTAAATCAATTAATCAAGACTGCCGTGGTAGAAACCCCAGAGAGTCACTGGTAGCTCATGGCCCCCGAGCGGGAGCTCTCGGTGATCTTGGGCCTTTCAGCCAATGGATGTGATATGGCCTCCTCAGTTTCTCAATGTGATTTTCATGGATTCTGCACATCATGAGGCTTAATCCCAATGTGGAAGCAGAATGGGACTGATCAGAAATCATGAATGTTTTAGCAAGAGCTGCCAAAGAGGAAAACCAATTTTGAGCTTGCTGGGTAAACAGCAGAAGCTGTTTTCAGCTCCTGTATCTCAGTGCTGTGCTGCTGTGTCTGCTGGCCATGGCTGGGAAAAGCCTCGTCAGCACAGTCTTCTTCAGTCGGTTTGCAGTCGCCATGAAACTGTAGTAGCCAAGACCTCTGAGTCTCTGAAGAGATGTTGGCTGAAAGGCACGTGTGTTGGAGGCACGCTTGCCAAACACAGGCCCTAAAACCTGTTCTAAAGATTCACTCCTCATCCCCCTGAGAGAGACTGCAAGGTCTTACAATCCCACCCAAAACTTCTGCTCAAGCCGCTTTAACAAAGCAATAAGCCATGGGCCTCTTGTGTCGTACGGCAGCGACCAGCCTGGTACCTGGTAGCTGGGATTTGTGGTGCCCTGGAAATGGCTGGGAAGTGAGGTACAGCCTTCTAGGCCATGCCAAGGCAGCACCTCATTGCTTATCAAAACCAGTGACTTGCCTGGCCTTTGTTTGGAGGTTTGTTAAAACTGTAGGACTGGTTAGTAGATGCATTTTTTTGACCAGGATTTTGAAGTTAAATGCCTGTAATAATGCGTACAAAATATATCATTCTGGTGCAACGTGGAACTTGCTGAGGGCTTAAAAGCAAGGTCTGTGACTGCTCTCCCAGGAAGCAGGAACATGGATGTGTGTAAATCAGGAGACTTAAGATTAGTGGCGTCTCCAAAAAGGTGGTTTAGTAGCTGGTGTCCTGGCTGAAACCAGGACAGCTGGGCTGCCTTTTGGCATTTTATTAACACGTGATCCTGAACATCATACTGTTTCATTCCTGCCAAGGAAACATGTACATGTTTTGGGGGTGTGTCCCCCCTTCTGAATCTCTGTCTACACATGTATGTGCCACTGCTCATCAGCATTTGTGTTTTGAGGCTCTGGCTGACAGTGGCCATTCAGGCTGGGCAGAGCACATGGGGAAAGATAGCCCTGCTCCAAGGGGCTTGCATTCTCACCAGGCAAGACAACCAGCAAGATGTGACTTTTTTCCTTTTCTCTTCAACAGAAGCACTAATTGTGTGGCTGGCTGAGAGCACGCAGGAACAGCAGCGCTTGCAGTGGAAAGGAAACCCAGATCTCCCAGGTACCAGACGGGCATCTCCTCCAGGGATTGCTGGGTTTGGTCTGGTTGCTGTGGGATGCTCAACTCTTCTGTTCCTGAAATGGAGCCTGTGCTGCAGCTTGCTGCAGCTGATGGAGAAAACCCCAGCATTTTGGAGGTAAGTTGCTCAAGCTTGCTTTTCTTCTCAGTGTTTCCTTCTAGGTAACTGGATATTTGCAGCTTTTGGTCTGTGAGATTGAATTTCAGCTTTAAAAGATTATTTGAAATCACCTATTTTTTTCCTACAAATTAAATGTGAAACTGTTTTTCCAATTAGACACTGGATGGCTCTGAGAGGTTATTAAGCACTACCTACTGCCACAAATAACGTCCAGAAAATGAGTGGAATTCTGGAATTTTCCATAGCTTTGTGTCCAAAGTCGGTGTCAGAATCAACCTGTTAGTTAAACCTTGCTGACCTCAGGAAAAGAATGTGAATTCAACTCGATAATTTTATTTTTTGATGGATTTCTATTTTGTCTGAACTGAGCCTTGGTGAAGTTTGCACCACTGCTGTCCCTGGCGCAGTGGAATCGGTAGCAGGTGGCTTCTGCAGGTGGCATGCAGACAGGTCTCCTTGTCGCACATAACTGCAGTGAAGATTTCAACCCGCTCGTTCATCTGAGAGTACCATTTTTGCATGGATGCTGTTAGCCACCCTGCCACTGCCTCTCTCCTGCATCCTCCATTTTGTCTGGTTTCAGTAAAAGTTTTTTTCCCACTGCTGGCTTGGAGTACTTTTGCTTTGGGCAATTTCCATATTGTTTGAGTGGTTATTCACCCACCATGTAAATATCTGTGTGTTTGAGTCAGGTTTGAAGCCTCTAGGAAGAGGGGGAAAGAGACACACACACCAGACCACAATCAACTCTGATCTATATGTGCTATTGGTGGTAACAGCCTTTAATATGACGCAGTATCGGGTAATCGTAAACAGCTTTTGTTTCATAGGGGTGCCTTTGTCCCATATTAACACACCCCCCCTTGCCACAGAAAATCAATGCCTTATACTGAAAAACAGATGGGAGCTCAGGTTTTTTTGGTTGGGTTTTTTTTGTCGGGTTTTTTTTTGACCATGATGTAAAAGCCCACAAGCATGAAGTAAAGTTTTCCCCACCACCATACACTGCCAGCAGGTCCTAGGGTGGAGAGCTTCTGAAAGGTCAGCTCTGCTCTGCTCAGAGGGATGAGTAGCAGATGGCTCAGCTTCATGGGCTGCACACGCTGGGAGCGATGGTGGCTCGGTCATTTATGACACTTGGTCCCTTGAGGTGGTTTTGCAACAGTTTTATTAAGAATATATTTCTGGAAGTTGTATGTGAAACTCCTAAAAGATCGTAGGTGTCAGACAAACCAAGGGACCTGAAGCAGCAAAACCCTAGGGCTCTGGTTTAACATCAGGCTTGAGATGTGCTGCTACTAGCCATTGCTGCAAGGTGTGTTTGGGACATGCACTGTAGACAACAGTTGTCCATGGTGAATCATGAGGGCCTGGCGAGCTATCTAGGGGTGAGAAATGCACCCTGCATTTGCAAATGCAGTATTGCAGGCTTTGTGTGGTTGGGCAGAATTCAGTAATAGTGGAAACCCAGAAAACAGTGGTAGGAGGGAGCCTCTGCAGATCCACATTAGTACTGATGGTAGTGACTGATGCTGCTGAGAAGATGGTGGAGTCTGGGAGCAAGGCCAGAGGCCCTGTGCCGAGGGGGAAGAGCAGGTCTCTCAGTTTGGGTGCTGTGTTTTCTGCTGGATAGCAACAAGCTTGACCTTGAAAAGCCTGCAGCAGCCAGTGGGAGGGAGCAGTGGGGAGGGCAAGCCTTGCATGGCAGTACATCTCTGGGGCTCCATTGTGGCCTTGGTGTGCCTTGATGATCACCATGCTGAGGACTCAACCTTGCGACTAGGAACTGAGGGTCTCTCACTAGACCCTGCCCCAGAACAAGCTACCTGTCTGGCTCTCACAAATGCTCTACATCACCTGCTAATGAAGCAGATGGCAGGAGAGGTGTAGGAGGAGATGCTGGTAGGAGTTCCTACGCTGGGCCTTATCCATCAGCACTATCAGGATAACGTGACTGTGATGACCTGACATAGTGTTTGGGTAGCGCCTAGCACCGTGGAGACGTGATCCACATCCAGTCCTCCTAAAATAACAGTGATTTAATGGAAAGTTACTGCGCTGAGTGGTCCAAGGGCCCCTTAAGGTTGGACAATTCATAAATTCTGAGTTATTTACTGCATGCACCCTGTCCCAAGCAGTAAATCTTATTTTCATTTACCTGAAGTTAACTTCTTTTTAGAAACAATAGCGTTGCCTGTGAGCCTTTTGAGAGATGTATCAGTTTGTGAACTTGTGGGTACTGGAAGGTTTGGATGGGTTCCAAGACATCAGGAAATCGGTTGTGCCCATTCTGGCTAAACTTGAAAAAAAAGTCAGTGTTTAGTAACTCTATCCAGAGGCAAGCAGAAAGATGAAGCTACCGATAAGCAGGAAGCAAATACCCTCTCCCGCTGTGCACTACTTACATCTGGTCTGAGCTATATGGTCAATCCCGAGAGGTGCTATGCTGGAAGTTGGAGGGGTTATTGCATAGAGCAGAACACCCTCCAGCAGGGTGTAGTGAATTGGGAAAATGGTGTAATACTTTGATGTCACAAGTCAGGAAGGGGTTAGAGACTTCAAGCTCAAGGACACAGAAGCAGATTTTGCATGTGTAAGTTGTATCTGTAGAAAAACATCTTCCTTGACTACCAGGTTGCTTTACCTTAAGGGCAGCATTCCTATGGACTGCAGTAGGAAAGGACAATAACTTCTACATGCAAATAATTTAATCTGGAAACTGGAAATACCAGGAGATTTAAAAAATTAAAGGCCCAGTTCTTATGTCTTTTCTGCCAGTAAATTGCCATGAAACAAAACCAAGGCTGCTGTCTGTACCTGTGGTGCCCACAGATTGCAGGCAAGTACTTTCTTTAAACTCTGTTCTCTGAAATAATAGACTTTTCAAGATTCGTTTCATTCTGTGTGGGAAATGAAATTTGTTGCAAGCATGGCTGCTTTGCTTTATAGAGCTAAATGGATTGAGTGTAGCTATCTGCCTGATGTACTCCTCGAGCGTAATGGAGTCTTCTGACGATGTCAATAAGAGGTAAAAGAAGAAAGGCAAACCATTTGAATTTTGTACCCCTGTGGATAGAGCAGGACATGATGAACCCATTTCATTCTCAACGTGAATGCAGACTTAAAGTATATTGCTTGGTGTGTGATGTTATTTTTTTCTAAGAGCCAGTACTGTGGATTTTCTTTCTGAGCTTGGGAAACGGGTGTCACAGATGAGCGATCCCACCAGATAACGTTGTCACTGGCACTTATGTCAAACTGGACTCTTTCGGGTCATCCTTGCAGCAGTCCTTAGGGCTTTGTGTGGCAGCTAATGAAGTGCCGAGTGACCTGGTAAGTGCCCCTTTCGCAGCCAGGCTGATAGGTATGCATTGTACAAAGCATGTCTTCTGCACTCTACAATCTCTCCAAAAGTTTGGGTAGGATTTGCTCAGTAGTTCTAACTGGGAAAAAATGAGTGCACGATGGCTCGAAAGTGGACATACTTGCCTCTTCTTTGGTATTTTGGTGACCTCATTCAGAATATGAAAGTCATAGGTCTTTTTCCTTTTTTTTATTAGAAAGAGCTTAAGTTAGAACCTGGTTTTGCTTTGTATTTGTGGGGATTTGTGGGTTGCATACCCCAAGAGAGCACTTCCTTCCTCCCAGAGGTCTAGTGATCTCATCTTTCTGAATCCCTCTTTTTTTTCCCCATTCTTTGTGTACCACGGCTATACAGACTTCAAGTGCTTCAAACCCTCAGTGGTTTGCTGCTCTGTTTTTTATAGTCTTATATACCATAATCTTTTCAGTAGTTGCACTGAAACCTCTCTGTTTCAAGTGTAACCAAGTGTGAATTACAACCCAGAAGCAAATGAATATACCCTGTATCTAGAAAGACACAATTTTTGATACACCACAAGCAGCAAATTAGACTTGCATCAGTGGAGTTCCTTGTAATACAACTACTAATGGTCCCAGTACAGATCTAAGTGGATGAGAGACCAAATTAGGTAAATGTTAAGGATGTTAACAGAAATACCAAGAGTATGGTGAGCATGAAGTATGAATGATCTTCTCCATCTCTATCTAGAAACCCTGCTAGTTTGGGCTGTTGTGCAGTGTGTCATGTCCCATGTGGTGGAATTTCTTGTCTAGCTTGGAGACGTAGCTGAGAGGAAAAACCTGACCAAGTGTCACTGTTCAAACTTATACAGTCTCTCCTCTGTCCTTGGAAAAATAAATCAGTTCCTAAGGAAGGTGTGAATGGCTGAGCCCGAGCTTGTGCACCCTGCTGGGTCCTACTGATACCTTAAGGGTTGAAAGACCCCAGATGTAAGCAGCCTACATGCATAAGATTTAGGCCTCATTGTCTAATTTGCTGATGCTTTGCTAAAAATCAGTAGTGTCCAGTTTGGATGTTGCTTTGGTAAGAGGCAGTTTGGATGTTTTGCTAAAGTCAGTAGTGTCTACTTGGATGTTTTTCTAATAGTGTCTAGCTTGGATTTCTTTTTGTAAGTCAGTAGTGTAGCTACTTATTAAATTTGGAACCCTATTCAAGGACGGGAAGAATCGGGGGGGAATGGAGCAGAAGGATAATAATGGTTTGCCAAGGTTGCTAGACTAGAAGGAATGAGAACTAATTGATGCAGGAAGATTTGTGGCTCCTTATGAAGGACAGGTTTTTGATAAGAACTAGGAGTTTACCTCAAGAACTGGTCTACACCGACCCTGCAGTTTGGGCGAGAGCCAAGGAGCAACTGAGTCTGCGCAAGAACAAGGGGTTACTAGCAGTGACGAAGAAGAGCCAGCAGCCTTCATCCCCACGACCCTCGACGACCACCACAAGGAGGCACTGAGCAAGCGCAGTGGGGAGGGATTTATGGAAATGACCACCTGAAGCTAATTTTAATACAAAGCGGAGACAGGTTATGCATATGTATAGGAATATCGGGAAACTTTATGCATATGTAATACTTTGCTACATATAAATGGGGCAAGTTGCCGCTTATAGGTATGCACGTTAGGTGGAGTGATCCCCCGTGCATCCGGCGCTGAGAATAAAGAATGCCTGCCTTTTAACACTACATTGGTGTTACGAGGTTCGTTCTTCCCAATTTCGGTGACAGTTTTTGGCGACCCAGGTGGGATGACGCTTGTGAATCTCGACGGATCCATGGGGTCACGGGACCTCCAGCCAGCACTGAGGGATTCTCGGGGAGAACCTCTGATCCCCGGACTGAAGAATTCTGAGCAAGTTCCCTGGACAGGTAATAAGGCATTCTTTTAAGGGGATAAAGCTTTGGGTTCAAATCCCACCAGTCTGCTTTGTAAGACACGGTGAAAGCTACGCAGAGTTGGGCTGGGAGGTACCTCTGAGGGGTTAGAGTCCCCAGTATTGCCTGCCGATAAGACGCGGCGAAAGCCTCGCACGGTTGGGCTAAGTTCCCGGGTAAGGATAGGGGTTCGAGTCCCCTGGTAATATATATATATATATATATATATTCGACTGGTGCCTGTGATAGCGCACGATCACACCCACTAGTCTTTTTGGGAGGATGGGTACATTTCAGAGTAAGAAATCTGTCCCACAAGGAACACCATTGGGATGTATTTTGAGACACTGGAAAGATCTGGGAGGTGATCCTCTGATTCAGAAACAATTAATTGAATTGAATATTGTAATCATTGGTGGCAAATGTATAAATTGGAAAGCAGGGAGAGATGGCCAGAAAACAGGACATTGCAGTATAATACCATCTTACAATTAATGTTGTTTTGTAAAAGGGAAGGTAAATGGAATGAAGTGGCATATGTTGATTTGTTTTTTACACTGCGAAATCATCCAGAATGTCAGTGTTGTGGGATTCACCCACAGGAATCTATGGTGATGGTTTTGAAAAAAAAGAAGTGTGGTGAGAACTCGAGAAAGTGTTGTTCTACTTGTGATATTGATAAAAATTGCCTAAAAAAAGGAACAGCCGGAAAAGGAAGCAGAGGGATTTAGCCCGATTGCAGGAAGAACGCGGGGAAGAACAGGGGAAGCAGGAGCGGCGTCTTTCCAGGCCCCTCTCCGAGAGGCAGTGGGGAATGACGGTCCGGTAGTGGTAAAAGTTCCTTTCTCAATTGCTGATTTAAGACCATGGAAAGAGGTCGCAGGTTCCTATCGGGAGGATCCCGATAGAGTGGCCGCTGGCGATCTTGGGGTAGATCAAGCAAATCTGAGGTCACCGCTGTATCCCGGTGTTGGGAGCCAGGACGGACCTGCTAATAACTGGTATATAAGAAGCAGGAGAAGGGTAAGCCTCCCCCCCCCACCCCGCAATTGCGCTTGGGTCTCATATTTGCAGCTGCTGGATGTGCTGGATGGATGTTAACTGGAGTGATAATTGTACAATTTGAACGCCCAGAAATTCCGTGTTAAAAGTCTATTATCTTTGTGTGTCTGTGTATGTGTGTTTGAGACACAGCATCGCTGTGAAGCGAGTGGGAGTCCTGATTTGCCATTCCGTAACTCCGCGAGGAGCGGAATGTTTAAACAGTGAAGTTTGCATGTGGGAAGCAGCATCTAATCCTAGAAGTTTGGGACTTGTGGTAGGGAGACTGGGAGAAAACTATAGAGGTTTGCAAGAAAAGATTTGCGTGGAAAATTGATAACTATGTGTGAATGAGCTGAGTTAACTCTGGTGTGACTGGTGAATGAATACCTGAGATGATATGATTGTAAAATGACTGTGGGAAATCTGGAGAACTGTGCATTTCATTGTGAAAATGAATGTGAAACCTCCTTAACTAAGATTTGCCTTGTGAATTGGAAAAAAAAAAACAAAAAAAAACCAAACCAAAAACAGCTGGAGGAGGAAAAAGATCAAGTGAAGAATTTGCGGATTGCTCTTAAGGAGCAACTCCTTGTGAATGCGGCCCGCGAGGAGCACAACCCCCCCCCCGCCTATTTGCACTGTTAATGATCTACAAGCGGCGAGAGAAAACTTAGAGAGACCCGAACCACCCTAGCTGCGACCCTTAATTAAAACCGAATGTAATTCTGAAAATGAGGGATCATTTTCCCTAAGTTATAACTAAAGAAATCCCCTACACCGACACCAAACTGGCAAAACTGAGAGAAGGCTTTGGCCGAACCTAAAGTGGTCAGAGTGGGAAAATAAAGGGCAACAAATCAAGGTTATTAAGATAATATGTGGGAGAATAATGGACATACAAAATCAATAAGGAAAGGGGATGGGGAATGAATATTGGAGACAGGAGGAGGGTATATTTCTGACCAGCAGAAGATCAATGTGCTATTTGTAAAGAATGTGGGCATTGGAAAAACAGAATGCCCTAGAGCTGGGGAATTAGACCCAGCTCTCCAGGCGATCAAATTAATGACCCTGAATGAAGAATCATGAAGAGGACTGGGGGAATCAACCCTAGCTGAACGCCTGGTTACACTGAAGCTAGGGAATGAAGAAATAGAACTTCTAATAGACACGGGGGCTACTTATTCGGTACTGAATACATGCAAGGGGAAATTTAGTCATAAATCAGTAGATGTTGTTGGTGCGACAGGGCAAAAAGAAAATCGGCCTTTCCTAAAGCCATTAAAGTTCAAATTGGGAAAACAGTGGGTAACTCACCAGTTTTTGTATATGCCTGAATGTCCATTACCCTTGTTAGGACAGGATTTATTAAGCAAATTAAATGCACAAATAATTTTCAGGGCTGGAGAAATTACATTACTAATACCAGAATCAAAAGCCATAGAGGCAAGAGTGTTTATGTTACAGGATTCCCCTAGAGAAGAACAGATTCCAGAAGAAGTGGAAAACGCAGTAATGCCTCTGGTTTGGGCAAGTGGAGTTCCGGGACGATCTAAATTGGCAGAACCGGTAAAAGTGACCTTAAAACCTGGAGCTAAACCGGTAAGACAAAAACATATCCTATTAAGGGGGAAGCTCAAAAAGGATTGAAGGAGCTAATTACAAAATTTCTAGAATATGGGCTACTGGTAGAATGTGAATCAGAATATAACACTCCCATACTACCAGTGAAAAAATCTGGAGGCAAGGAATATTGATTAGTCCAGGATTTAAGGGCCATAAATCAAATAGTTCAAGACATACACCCAGTAGTTGCTAATCCATATACTTTACTGACCTCTTTAAAGGAGGAACACAAATGGTTTACTGTACTAGATTTAAAGGATGCCTTCTTTTGCATACCTCTGGATAGAAAGAGCCAAAGCATATTTGCTTTTGAATGGGAAAGCCCCACTACAGGACGTAAAACACAACTCACATGGACCGTACTTCCACAAGGATTTAAAAACAGCCCTACGCTATTTGGGAATCATTTGGCAAAAGAATTAGAGATATGGAAGAAACAGAACCAAGAGAAAGGTATATTGTTACAGTATGTGGATGACATTCTGATAGCAGCAGAAAGTAAAGAAGAATTTTTTGAAATTACTATCAATTTACTAAATTTTCTAGGCCAAGGAGGATATAGAGTTTCCAGGAGCAAAGCACAAATAGGAAAGGAGACAGTGATTTATTTGGGATTTGAAATATCACAAGGACAGAGACAACTTGGAAATGAAAGAAAAGAAACTATTTGTCAAATCCCAGAACCCAGCAGCCCAAATGAACTGAGAGCTTTTCTGGGGATGATTGGATGGTGTCGGCTCTGGATTCTGAACTATGGCCTGTGTGTGAGGCCACTATATGAGGCTTTGAAAGAATCTAAAGGTCAGTATTTGATTTGGACACCTGAATGTCAGAAATCATTTAAAGAACTTAAAAGAGCATTGATGATGGCCCCTGCATTGGGTTTACCTGATCTGACCAAACCTTTTGAGCTTTTTGTACATGAAAGGCAACATCTAGCCCTTGGAGTGTTGACACAGCGGTTGGGATCCTGGAGGCGACCGGTGGGATACTTCTCCAAACAACTCGACAACGTGAGTAAAGGATGGCCAGGATGTTTGCGTGCTGTGGCAGCAACAGTTTTGCTGATCCAAGAAGCCCGAAAGTTGACCATGGGTAAAAAGATAGTGGTATATGTACCACACATGGTAATTGCTGTCCTGGAACAAAAGGGGGGTCATTGGCTGTCCTCCAACAGAATGTGAAATGTTTTATTAGACCAGCGATGTTCTTGTCAGAAGAAGGCCCAATAGGAAACTTAGAACATGACTGTCTGTTAACTATTGAACAAGTTTATTCCAGTAGATCAGACCTGAGAGATGAACCCCTGGAAAATCCTGATCTGGAATTGTTTACAGACGGAAGCAGCTTTGTGCGAAACGGAAAGCGAATGGCTGGATACGCTGTCGTCACCACCACCAAGGTATTGGAGTCAGGGACCCTGCCTGAAAATACCTCAGCACAAAAAGCAGAGTTGGTGGCTTTAAAGCAGGCTCTGCAAAGGGCAGAAGGACAAAGGGTAAACATCTGGACTGATTCTAAATATGTCTTCGGTGTAATCCATGCTCATGGGGCTATTTGGAAGGAGAGAGGATTGCTATCGGCCCAAGGATCCCCGATAATGTACAAAGAAGAAATTCTCCAGCTTCTGGAAGATGTGCAGAAACCAAAGGAAGTGGTGTTAATGCATTGCAAGGCTCATCAATTCGGGCAAACAGCTGTGAACATAGGTAATCGATTGGCAGATAAAGCTGCAAAGGAGGCTGCATCACAAGGTACCAGTTGCATTAGTACCAGTAATACAGATAAAAATTCCAAATTCAAAACCAAAATATAATAGATTGGATGATCAATTAGCAGAACAATTGAAAGCATCACAAAATACGGACGGATGGTGGGTAACGCCAGAAAACCAGGTAATAGTAACCCCGCAAGTTATGATAGAACTTGCAGAAGAAAAACATGAGCAAACACATTGGGGTGTAGATGCTATGGTGTCAAGTTTAAAGGCATCTGTAGTGTGTGTAGGGATGACAGGAATAATTAAATCAATAGTAGCTAAGTGTCCAATTTGTCTTAAAAATAACGCCCTGAATCAAAAGAAACTACCCTTAGGGGTAACAAAACAAGGAAACTCTCCCGGAGATTACTCATTTTTCTGAGTTACCCAGACAAAATAGATGTAGGTATTTGTTAATATTGATTGATATGTTTTCGGGATGGCCAGGGGCTTTCCCTTGCCGCACCAACAAAGCTAGGGAAGTAGTTAAAATATTGTTGAAGGAAATAATACCAAGATTTGGGGTGCCAATAGAGGACCACATTTTGTGGCAAGTGTGGTTCAACAAATTAGTAAGATTTTGGGTATAAAATGGGACCTGCATACCCCCTGGAAACTTTATGCATATGTAATACTTTGCTACATATAAATGGGGCAAGTTGCCACTTATAGGTATGCACGTTAGGTGGAGCGATCCCCCGTGCATCCGGCGCCAAGAATAAAGAATGCCTGCCTTTTAACACTACATTGGTGTTACGAGGTTCGTTCTTCCCGATTTTGGTGACACTACCACCTCAGAGACACATCCTGGAGGTCTGCTCTGCCAGAAGAGAAAATTGCTGCCGGGCAGCCTGGCCCAAGTGATTTCCATCTGTCAAACAGTACAACTGTATTTCCTCGCGGCTGACAATTTCTGGGAATTCATCAGTGTGGTCATTAGAGGGGGTTTCACCCTTTCACGTCTGGTTTTACAGTCTGTTTCAAATGAGCTCAGTCCTGAGTCATTTAGGGTTTCTTCAGCACATTTTTGTCCCAATGGCTTGGCAGGCATGCAGGCGTTGTTCCCGGGGACAGTGCAATGAAGCTCTATTTCCCTGTTCCTGCTGGTGTGTGTGTTTGAGTTGTGTCCTGAAGCCATGAACTCAGTAGAGACCCAACTCATTATAAGCACTGTCCTGGCAAATGGTAAGCTAGTGGGTTTTTTCTTTTCCAGAAGTGATTATAAGGAAGGATAAGACAAAGGGGAATGTGTCATTTCCTCATGATAGATGGTAAAAGGAGGAGAATATCTCTTTTATTAAAGATGTGCTGAACTGCCTTAGTGGAAGTAATTCATGTACTGATGGCATGGGTTGCACTGATAGAAAGTGTTTGTACTGCTTCAGCTTGGTATCCTTCCAGTGCAAGAAAAGGTGCAGCAGCAGAGATAGCCCGAACACAGTACAGGCAGGTGAGGTTGTGCTGAATGAGATGAACCTCTGTTGCAGGAGTGCACCTTTTCATCTGAAGAGAAGACCCAAAAGACCTTTCCCAACCCACACAGGAAGGTGAGGGCAGCACCGTTGTCCTAACCCCCTTTTTCCTTTCCCTGCCAGCTGATGAGTTTCAGTGGGCTCAGTTTTCACAGCAAAGTAAATTAAAGCTAAAGAAAACACAAGAGCATGGAAAAGTCCTGACATCTCACAGCATGGCTCCCCTGCAGAGAGATATTTTCGACAATTCTGGTTTTTTATTTCCTAATTAGAAATAATGATGTGTTTTTTCGGGTCAAGATAACCTCCTTTGCTGTGAAATATTAGGCCGATTTTGACAGTGTAACTAAAAATAGGCATGTGCACACACGTGTGTATGCGTGCACATGCACTAGTGGGAATAAACATGCACTGCTCTTTGCCTAATTATGAACATACTTGCCTTTGGGGCGGTGGGGGGGAAGCGCCTTTGCCTCCAGTTAGTTGTTTTTCAAGTAAATAGAGAGAAGGAGTTTTCTGAAGAACAGATGGGCTGGAATGAGGAATAGAAATATTTTCAATCAAAGAGGGGCCAGATGATGTAATAAGCCACAGGAACAAAGTTCAGTTATTTTATGCTCTCATCCAGACCTCAGAGAGAAAATGCCTCTGTTGTTAATTTCAGATTCATCTGCTTTTGAAGGCTGGCTCTGTCTTTAAATGCTATTATAATACACTCGGAGCTAAACTGATAATACACTCGGAGCTAAACTGAGCAAATAGCGGTTGAGCAATGATGGAAGAATACATTTGTCAGCACTGGAAGCATTTGGGTAGCGTTTGCACTGCAGATGATAGGCCAGATATGCATTTGATTATTCAGGAGGGAAAAGGATGTACCTTGACTAACCTTAAATGGAGGTCCTCAAGATTTGCATCTGCCTGACTGAAGTGAAGTTGGCTTTTGAGGTCTGGCATTTGAGAGCTCAACAGCTGCTCAAAAACACTTCTAGAAGTATGGCTAGGTCTTATACTGGTGACTAAACTCTCTCCTGCTCCACTTATATGCATAGCTCCTACTGGTGAGGGCTGGTAGATGTGCATGTCTCCACCTTAGGCTGTTAGGGACCTCTTCATGCTTCCACTAGCAAAGCAGGGAGAAGCAGACATGATGTCCGCTCTGCAAGGTCAACTACTTTGGTCATGTTGATTATTATAATTGAACCCTTTGAGAGAACTGCCAATTAAATGCTTGTTGTCATCCTGAGTCACAGACTCTTCAGGCAAGGTTAAGTGTCAACAGACTTGGGTTGCATCCCACCAGGCAGAGGAGGGCCTTGTGCAAGGCCAAGAAGGAAGAAAGAGGAGGAGAGAGCAATGGGGACCCTGCTCGGGAACTTGGTGCAATTTGATACTTCCCATGATGAAGAATGACTGTTACAGTTAAAAATGATGGTAATTGGAGCTGTTGGTGATGATCACTTTGCATTCCAGCTGGTCAGGCAGCAGCTTCTGAGGGAACCTGAGCAGGCTTCACTTTTATCTCAGAGCCACAGAGCTGGGATGTACATCTGTGAAGTGCTGTTGTCCCACAGCTGCCTTGGAGGAGTGCAGTAGTGGCATTGCAATAGAAAGATGCTGTAGTAAGTGCAGAAACTCTTGCAATGGGTCTAAGCATTGAGATTTTGCCAATCACTTATGTGTGCAGCGAAAAGGTGGGGAAAGAGTGTGCGATAATCACCTGGTGGTTCCGATGAGCTGGTGAGAAAATGAGGATAAGAAATGCAGCAAAGGATGATAGGGAAGACTATGTATGAAATGAGGAGCTCAGGGGTGGTCGCATACCTGCAGAAGCCTTCTCTCTGCCTCTACAAAGCTACTTTTTGGGACTCAAATAACTTATATTTCAATTGGAATAAAATTCCTGCTGTTTGTTTCAGTATTGATCAGATTGGTCCCAGTGGCTTGCACAGCACTGTGCGCTAGTCCTGGTTGTGTTCTAGTTAACTCCCTTCAGAGACAATGGTGTTGCCCATGAATCAAGCAGAACAATTTATTCGCTAAGAGAGGCCTAATGGACAGTTTGGACATCCTCCAAAAGCACAGCTCTCCCTATCTGAACAGTCTGAAACGTTTCAGCACTTGAGAACAAAATCCAGAGATGGACATGGCTGCAAGCCGCACAGAAGACTGACAGACCGAGATTGCTTTTTCTTTTCTCTGCTTCCCCAGCATCTCGGGGAGACTTGACTCCTAGAAAGGAAGGATTTGGGAATCCAAATCCAGCCCAAATCTGCAGCTTTCCCTTCTAAACTTCAAGTGGTCTAGAAGTCTAGAAAACTTCTGAAAAGTATTCCGATGCCTTACAGGTGCAACGTGTCCTTGGGCCCTTCATGGCTTTACTTGAAGTTTATTTGAATTAGCATGTCCTAAAGTCTGAAGTGACTGTGAGATCTGAAAAAAATCAGAATGTGGGGCAATTTGAGACACAGCTAAAGGGAGTTTTTGATTGGTATAGGGTGGCTTTAGCTGTGATTACAAAAAAAAGTTAAGCCCAGTAAAAATCAGCCTGAAAATGTACTTTTGGGGGGTTTAGGGCATGGTGGGTTGACCCCAACCAGCAGCTAAACACTCACCTGGCCACTTTCTCACTCCCTTCCCCAGTGGGATGGGGGAGAGGATTGGAAGAACAAAATTGAGAAAAACTCCTGGGTCAAGATAAAGAGAGCTTAAAAAGTCAAGGGGAAAAAAAAAGGGGGGGGAACAACAAGTGCTGCAAAGGGCTCCTTTGCCACCTTCCATCAGCAGACTGATGCTCAGCCAGTCTCTGAGCAACAGCTACCTTGGAAAGACTAACCCTCCCTTTGGTCCCACCTGTGTCCCCTCCCAGCCTCTTGCCCACTCCCAGCCTACTCGCTGGGCAGTAGACTGAGAAACAAGGAAGGTCTTCATGCTCTGCAAGCACTGTTCATCAGGAGCTAGAACATTGGTGTGTTATCAACACTGAGGAAGCCACAAATCTAAAACACAGCACCATATGGGGCTACTAGGAAGAAAATGAACTCCATCGCAGCCACAGCCTGTGCATCGGGGTTTGAGAGGGAGAGGGCTTTGCCAGGTGCATGTCTTCTGAAGTCAACAGGAGCTGGGAAGCAGAATCAAGAGTTTACATAATGCTTCCCCAGAAGGCAGTAGGAAGACACCATTAGCTGCAGGCCTGGACACAAAGCCAGTTTCAGCAATTCCAGCAGTGATTTTGTTTGGTGATAGTCACCCACAATGTATGGCACAAAACAGGAGATAGAAAACCAGTATATTAGGTCATGAGTTGAGAGGATGGACTATGTTTGGGCAATGGCAGTAGCACTCACTTCTGAAGGCTGCAGTGGGCACTGGCTTCCAGGATCAGCGTTTGCACTGCTCTTCTGCCCAGACAAAGAGGTGCTGTCAGCCAACAAAAGAATAATCCTTTGTCAGGGAAGGAAGCCTGGTGTTTCCTAAGGGCCTGCAAGTGGGTTATTTCGTATGGAGCCCAGTTTTCAGCTGGGAGGGCTGACTTAGGGACTGTCCATTCGAGAGGCTGTTTGTGGAGCATGCACTGGCCCTTTCTGGGAACGTAGCCTGAGTTTGTCCAGATGACATACATGTTCTCAGGGGCATGGTATGTGAGCACATTGGACAGCAAGGCAACATGGGGCTGTGGTTCTTTCACGTGCTGTTATTAGGAGAGGTTGTGCTGTGAGTGATGAGGAAGCTTGAAAATTCACTTGGCCAAAGGGCAGAGAATTTCTCTTGTGTCCACTCTGTGTCATGACCACCAACCTGTGAGTTAGTGCTGGCTGGTGGGGGTGTCTGTCATCTTAGAGATTGTCATAATTGGGCACTAATGGTCATTTATCCTTGCACAGTTTTGTTAGAAAAATGCCAAATGGGTACAAAGGGCTTCCAAAACAAAATACAGCAGTGATGGTTGCATGACATTGCAGTAGGACGATGTAATCCAGTGGAGAAATCTTTATCCAGGCATTGTAAGGGCACCATAGAAGCCAAGATGCATCTGCTGCTCCATCCTTTGGCTGCAGACAGAAAAGACCCTTGTGCTAAGTGCAAATTCCATGGAAGGAGACAGATAGCATTGGCAGAAGTGCACATAAACAGAAAATACATACAGGAAAAAGGGCAGGTATATGGTATGAAGTCTTGAAGAACTGCCAAAAAGCCGATCTTTGTATTTAATCACTTGGAGGAATCCCAGAACCTGTGTGGTAGAGTGAGGGTCCCTCGAGATGGAAGCATTACTGCCTACAAGTAATGTTCCTGTTTACTCCCACTGATGCTTTATGTAATGATCCTGCTCTGCCCCTGACTGCCTGTCAGATCTAAAATAACTTTCCTCTCATGGATGTCTTCATGCTGGAGGGGAATTGTGGGGATTTTCAGTATGAAATGGCCAACAGCAAGAACAGGTATTCTCTCAGGGCTGTCTTCTGGAGGAGCATGGAGGCTCGAAGGTGGATGATGAAGATCCAGGCACTGAGCGCTGCATTTATTTTTCCTGGATGTTTCTTTACCTGAAGTAAGAATTATGAAAACACAAGTCTTTTGCTTTGAGAGAGAGACTCTGATCAGTCAGGTGCTTCCAGGAGTTTTCACATTAAAATACAAAGCAGAAATCCTAACGTAATAATCTCGGCTGCTCCCTGTACGTGGTGTTTTCCGACTTCCTTGCTGTGTTGTATTTCCATTACATTGTGGAAGGCAAGGCTGCTTGTGCTAGGAAGGTGATGCAAAGGCAAATGTCCAAGTGTATCCAAAGTTTTGAAGAACTGATGATTATATTCCAGCCACCCCCCGACCTAAACCCCAAATCAACCACTCATGTAGCAGCAGCAAATGGAGGGATATTTAAATTGCCTTGAATAATTTTAAAAATAACCCCCCTTTTAGTCCTTATCTGCAGATAATGCTGTATGTTTTTCCCTTTTCCTGAGAAGAAGTGGAAGGAGCAGCACTGTTGGAGAAATGCTGTGGTTCAGTGCTCCAGGGGACCCATAGTGTTGTGGGGCAGGATGTGAAAACTGCAGCAGCATCTTAAAACAATTCAAGGTGTCAGCAACCAAGTTCCCATCAGGAAAGCTGCTTTGAGGATGCAGCAAGCTAATCTTCCAGGACTTGCTGAGCTCGCATTTAATGAACAGAAAAGTTCATGGTAAAGAGGTAGGCTCTGATTCTTTTCAAATCTTCTACCTTGCTCTGAGATTTACCAGGACAAAACTGACCCTGAATCATTTTGAGCCATCTCCCTTGACTGTTAAATAGAGGAAGAGAAGCAGTAGCCAAAACTTGACCTTGTTTAGAAAACTCTAATTATTTATGTCCTTTTTATAGACTGCTGCTGCCAACAGCTTTCTCTCACTCTGTGGTTGTGGGTCGCACTGCCTGCTGCTGATGTGTGCTCAGCTGGGCAAATATAGCATGTCATATTCCATGAATATATTCCCTTGATCAGAAATCAGAATTTCTTTCAGCTGTGTTTATTTCTCTCTTCATCTGCTCTGTCTCCATCCATCCACCCACCATACCCCCACCAGTAAGACCTACTGCTCACTTTTTCTTGACACTAACATGGTCTGAAAATGAAGTTGCTTCTCATTTTATGCATGTCACTAGACCTCTGAAAGTCATGTTTTCACCCCTCTTCCTCATGTCTTTCCAGTAAGCTGTTTTGAGATATTCAAGGGATAAACCTAAGTTGCGTTCATCTATTCTAAAAAATCTGAGGTCTTGGCTACACTGTGAGCACCTGCCCAAAATAGGATACCAAAGGCTGTTACACCCACCAAATGCTTCCTTATCTGGACATAGTTGTGCTTTGTAGTGTCAGAATGTAAAGGAAAAAATATACCTTTGTGCGGACCCAGCACGACCCAAGTCATCTTTGGTTTAAAAAAAAAAAAAAAAAAAAGGTGGGGTCTTGCTGGTATAACCGTATCTACACATGGGATTGTTGCCAGCACAGCTCCATCAGTGATGGATTACACCTCTTCGTATCCCTGCCTTGTAGAGCTGTGCTGGCAGAAATGCTTGTGCGTACGTCACGAGTTGTTGCCTGATTTTTCTCTTTAAAAGGTCTCTGCTGATGGGAAGCAGGGAGGGTGAGAGACCTGGCGTGAATTCCTCCACTTCACCCACAGAATAGCTCCCATGGGAGAGGAGAGACTAATAAATGGGGTGTGAGTTTGAGATACTGGTCCCCTGATGAAAATACACATTGGCTGAAATGGTGTGAATCCAGGCTGCTCTTGTCTCTCTGGTATTATCTCAGTTACGTGATTCTCATTATGGCTGGAGCAGAGCCATGAGAATTTGGTCCTCAGTGGGAGAGGAGAGACACTGTGTGGTCCCAGCTCTTCAGGGCAATCTTGAAATTCTTCCTTGCTTCAAGGCTGCATTGGCTATTTCAATCTTGCCGGTGGCCACCTGACTTTGCTGAATTTAGCAGAATCAAAGAAATCACCTGCAAAATCACCCAGTAATGCGGTTTCCCATTGAAAAGGTGCCTGGGCCTAAGCTTGCTTTGGATACATGTTAATTTTGCGTTTTTTCTTTTAATGTATTTATGGTCATGCTGAGGTATTCCTAAACCAAGTGTAGGATAAGGTCCACTCCTGCCCTGGGCAGCTCAGAGTCAGGAACCACACGTAGTGGATCATTGATGTAGGATGGAAAGTATCAGCAAAGTAGTCTTGTTTTCCAGCTCCCTTCACCACACAGGAAAATCCATAGCATTACCAAAATCCCTCTTATCCTCTTTGACATCCTACCTCTGACGTGGGCTGTTTGCTGTAGAGTGCATGAGCTGGGAGGTGGTTGTCCATGCCCTCTTCAAAGGAGGCATTTTCCTACTGGCATCTCCCAGGTTCAGCCCTGGAGCACCAGGATCCCAAAGCCATTTGTTCCTAAGTGTGTCTTGTCATTATCCACACCAATACCTAAACCTTTTCTTTGATTCTGCTAAGATCCTGATGCCCAAGAAGCTTTGCTGCAGTTGTTTCCGTAGTTAGACAGTGCAACCCGTGAAAAGCCATTTTACTTGGTTTCTTTGACATATCAAAGTGTTCCCCAAATCCTCCTATTCTTGCACTTCAGGTCTGGTCAAATGCTGTGTAAGGTCAGTGTGTTCAACTTGTATCCCTGGTTTCATTGCACAAGTTTTGTATTCAATTAACTCCAGTTTGTATGTCTGTAAAATTACCAATATGTAAATGTCCTGAATTTGGCAGAATTGGACTGGAAATCCAGTAGACTGGAGCAGGCTTTTATGTGCTGTGTCCCTGTCTTTCCTTCTAAATCAGCTGTCTTCAAAATATTTTGCGGTAGCTGTCTTGGGATTTTCGCTTTTCTATTTTTGCCTTTCCCCAGAACAGGAGAAAAAAGAAAAAAAGATGCTGGAAAATGACAAATGCAAAAATTATCTGCATACGTGAATTTTTTCCAACCTTCTGCACAGGTTTGCTTCAGATCAAAGTTCAGGTCATTCCCCAGAGCTTGAGGTTTTTTATTTTCCATGCTTGCAGCACAGAGGATGATGGAACTAATATGAAGTGATGCCAGTGCCTGTTTGGACATTACTTGGATCCATAAAAATGCACTCAGTGTATTCCAAGTATAAAAAGCCAAAAGAAACAACCTTGAGGTACCATGTGATGTTATTTGCTTTGACCCAGGATAACTAAAATGAAAGGTGTCTCTGAACACAGGGTGTTCAAAACCATCCCACTTCTTTACATGTGTGAGGAAGGAAATGCGGTGTTTACAGGGGCATGCTGAGCTTCAGCTTGGGTATTTGCCTCTGTGTGTCCAGATAGAATTTTCCAAGTGAAATGGGTTTGGTTGCTCTAGTCCAGCTTTTAAAGGTGCACAAAGAGCTCTTCTCCCGAATTACACAAATTGAACCTTTTGTTGGAAATGTCCATAAGCAGGGCAAGGGCTGGGAGGCTCCTTAAAGATGGGCTTACTGGTCAAGTGAAGTCTCCTAGGTTAAATTTGAGGGGGGCTGTTGGAGTCCTGTGAGGTGCTGCCAGTGGTTCAACGGCAATGTGCATACTTTGAATTTAAAAATGAAATGGAGCTGCTGTTGTTTCTATCTCTTCATGGGACCATTCTTGTCCACAAGGCTCTTGAGTGCCTGTGCAGTTTCAGACTGAGGAAGCCAGGACCGTTTGAAGAGGCTGGACCATGTGTACCAGTACAGATGAGCAGTGCTCAGCTGGATTGTAAACCTCAGAGTGGCTCTGCGCTTTATCTTGCCTTAAATAGGAATAGCTCTTTTTTTTTTTTTTTTCCTACCTGCTTTCTTCAAGACTGTGCTGTGAGATCCGTGGATGGACAGCACTGCTTGGAATCAGCACTTTGTGTAAATACCAGGCTGATACGGGAGATGTTAGCTGGTGGAAAAACATCTAAGAAGGCATCTTCCCAGTTCTCAGCCTTGTGCTGGGGTTGACAGTGGCTGTCTATCCTATTTTCCCACCTTACCTGTTGGTTTGGGGGTAATGAGAGAAGCAGAGGGGTGAAATGCTGTGACTAGTACTGACTGTTGAGCACAGTCTCAGTTTCAGCTATTTGGAGATCAAAGTAGTGGCTGCTGGTATACTACGACATTAACTGGCATCAATCCCCTGCCTAACCTCCACTCATTCTCCTAACACCACTTAGTGTGTGGATGCATCATTCAGGGTTCAGCAAAGAGAAATAGCAGTAACAGAAGAACAGGAAGGATGCAGAACTGTGATGTGAGAGGAGGAAAGGTCTCTATGAGCAAGATGTGCACTGGTAGGACTGGTCTGATTATACATGGGAGTGTGTGGGACATCTGTGAAACAACTCCATCAGCTCCCAGCAGAATTTTAAGTGGCAGTCATTGAAAATTAGATGCTCTTTCTCACCCTCTGTGAGGCCTGGGAGCTCAGTCCCAAGCATGAGCCCAGCTTCCATCTTTGACGTGTAAGAACAAGCTTCATTCTCATTGCACTGGCTGACTTCATCAGCTGCGATCAGAGCCTCCCTTGGTTCTGTATTAACACAGCCAGCATCAAAAAAAGTACAGTATCATGTAGATACCTGCAACTTGCAGGTGGACACCTGTGCACAGAGGAACATCCATGTCTGTCCGGATTGTCCAAGTCCCAGTCTCAATTGACAGATTATTCTTCCAGTTTAAAAATCTCATCACCTGTCCCTTGCCCAGCCAGAGGAGGAACATCTCTGCTCCTTGCTGCAATCTTTTACAGGATTGCTGACCCTCTCCCACCCCCCATGCTGCCCTACACACAACTGGGTTTAGCCTGTCCTTGCTTGAACAGCCCGTGTTTCTCATGCAGGTGGATGGTAGGGGTCTGGGGGTGACTGCCTAAACTCTCTGAGCATTTCTGAGTGTGAACGTATAAACCATTCTGTGTTCAGGGGTGCTCGCTCTACCTGTTACTGAAGCTCAGAACAATCCCAACTCTGGCCTGATGCAAACAAAGGTGTGTAATCCAATTGCCGCTCCCTGCTGCAGGGATTACTTGTCCTTGGTGTGCTGGGACTCACATCTAGTGACGCTCACCCCATTTAATCCTGGGGATGTTATCCCTCCCCCGGGAGGGGTTCCCCAGGCAGCCATCTGTGCTCTGCCTGCCTCGATGTTGCCTCTCCCCTTGCATCCACTTGTGACTGAGTGAAGTAGAGAGGATTAAAAGCAGGAGGAATATGGCTGTGGACTGGCAGGTCACTCTTACGGTGCTGGGGGTCTAGTTGGATTGAGGTTTTGGTTTTTAAATGAAAAAGGCACTAGGCTGCTGTTTGGTACAGAAGCCGTTAATTAGCGATTAGTGGCTCGCTGGCCCAAACTCAAGGCTTTGCCTATCTGGTTTAGTACACCCCAAATTGCTCAAATATCTTGGTATGCACTGGAAGGATAGGCCCTTGCTTTTTTTTTTATTTTTTTTTTATTTTATTCTTTTTATCGCAAGCTCTGGGAGCTTTTTGGTTTAGACCTGGAGGGTCCTTGTTTGCAATTGCTCCTTGCGATACAAACAGCAATCCCCCAGCATGCGCGTGCTACCCGTGTGGGTTAATAGCTAAATCCGAACAGTGTCCTCTGCTTTCTGTGCACTAGGGCGTACTCTCAAGTGCTCATAGCTTTATTTTACAACCACAGTTTCTTCTAAACTTAGCAGAGCATACACTTTGTCAGGAACTGTTCCCATGCCAAGTTTCAGGTTTCAAAGGTTTGCCATTTTTGAGCTATTCCGTGCTTCTTTCCTTCTGTGTGTCTCCCTCGCACTTGCACACAAAACTTTCTTTTTAATGTAGAAAATTATATTTTTTTCCACATATTCGTAACTTGAAACATCTGAAGAGGTTTTGCTCCAAGTTTATATTTAAAAGAAGTAATGAAAGCCAACGCTGGCAGAGAAAGCAGTGTGAAAAGTTGCAGCTCAGAAAATTCAGGAACATTATGGGCATTTGCAGAGGAGGACTAAAATGGAAGTCCTTGCAACCTGCCTTAGCAGGAATCCGTGTGCGATATTCAATAAGCTTATAACTGCTGTAGCACAGAGTAGTACTCCTGTTTGGGCAACTTAATGTGCTTTATAAAGTGATGAGAATTACTTACCGGCAGTCCAGTCGGTTGTTGTGATCCAGCATCTTCAAAAGCACTGTGAAGGCTGAGCGTTTATATATTTGGAGATCTAACTGGGAGGGCTGTGCTGTGAGTTTCTGGCCCATGAACAGTTACAAATATCTGGGCTTTTGTCTTACTAGCATCATTGAGTCAGCAGCCTTTTGTACAACGCCATCTGGCCTGGCAGAATCTTCCACCATTCCCTGACAGAGGAGTGGGGTTTGTTTACTGGCTGTCCCCCTGAACAAAACCGGTGTAATGTAGGCTGGGTCTAGGTTGCCTAGAAGCTGGTAGGCTCAATTTAAAACTGTGTTTCAGAGGAGTGCTCTTAATCTATGTCTAGACATAGCATAGATGTTCCTACATCTTTGCTCTCGTTAAGGCATGGCATTAGATTTTGGTGGCCATGTGGCTGCTGGTGAAGGCAACAAGCCAGACTTTGATTTTCATCAGGAAGTGAAGTTCCTCCACTTCATTATCCCATCAGCCAGATGCTGCCATCTCCTGCAGATTCTCCTCCCCTCCCACGCTGTCCTCTGAAGCTCTCCAGTGATTGTTTTATGAGTAATGGCATACACCTGGGTTTCCAAATGTGCACGTCTTTTGTGGATTTTGCTGGGCTCCAGCACAAAGTTGCTCTTTCATCCACCCCCACAGTTGGTTACATGGCGGAAAGTATGAGATCTGTAAGATAGGACTAGGAAATAGGTCTTGGACTAGGAAGTAGGTCTTGGACTAGTTCATACATCTTCTGCTTGCTTTTTATGTAACAGAAAGGGGTTTGGCTGTAATCCATAATGCTGAGACCAGGGTGACAACTTGGCTCCACAGCAGAACCCAGCGACTCACAGACATAATGCTACGTGTCCCTTCTTTATGTTCGGCTCTGGATATCAAACTTCCTAGATTACTTTCTTTGGTGATGTTAGGGCTTGTGAATCCAAAGTTATGGATTCATTGGCGTGCATGAGGGTTTGCAGTGCTACTCAGTTAATCCTGGCTGTAACACCAACTACAACGAGATGTGGCTCTGAATCAAAGCCACAAGTTGACAAGCCTCCTCTTTGGGGACATCCTTGCCTGTTTCCAGATCCAAATATTATGTCTGGCTTGAATCTTTGTGATCAGGTAAATTAAATTCTGAGGTCTGAACAGTGAAGGAATTTGTAAAAATCTAAAACTAGAGTAGGATCTAAACTAGCCTAGTTTAAGCTTATCTTTTTGTCTAAACAAGCTTCAGCTGGGAAAGAGGTAGACCTTCCGGGACCAAATTGTAGGTTCACTGCCCTGAAAGGGATGATTCGACATTTCATCTTTAGACCTGGCAGGATTCATTTCAGTGCAACCCATCCATTATGCATGAGCATGAACGATCCCATATACTTTCTTCTTCAGTTTGGGACTGTTTCAGACTTTTGGCTATTGAAGTATTTGTAAATTTAAAAACAATCTGCTGATTTTCTTTAAACCAGCCTTGTTTGCTGTGTTTCTCAGTTTCGTACTGCTTTTGAGTTGTGTGTGGGCACTGTATCTAAAAAAAACAAAATTAAAAAAGGAAAATCCAAGGATATTATTGTTATCACCAGAGACAAACTCCTAGAAGAAGCGCCATGGTGTAGTAAACGCTGTGTAAACCCAGAGTAACAAAATGTTCTTTCATTTAGCACCTACCACAACACAAAGCTGCATTTTTTGGGTGTGAATACTGTCGTGTACTGTACACAGCGTGCAGCTTCTGCGGCAACCCGATGAAACGCTGCATGTTGTTATTTCTCAGTTTGCGTCTTTGGGACATGCCAGGTTAGATACAGGAGGTTTCTTTGTGGCTTAGTGTCTGTAAACAGTTTGCTTTGGCCTCTCTGCCAATTAACATCTGCCTCTTGCTAATTATGCGCAGATTAAAAGGTGATCACCCAGCTACTTATCTCTGCGATCCAGGTGGTGGTGCCAAGCGGTGTGTGTTTAACACGCCAGGAGAGCTGGGAGCCTCTTGGTCCCGCACCAGTCACTCTTGGTCACCGTGACCACCACACAGCTCTATTTCTACTCATTAAATATACTTAATAAATAAATAGCACCTTCTAAACGCGTAGGCGGGTTGTCTAGCGCGGCGCTGGCCCTTCCAAACACACTCTGAAGTCGAAACTGTCTGTTCAGCTTGGCTTGGATTTATCATAGAGCTGCATGGGCTAGAAAGCATATTTGTGGCCGGCGTGCCAGCTTGCCTGAATAGCCCGCAGTGTAATCTCCCTCTTTCCTTGGTGGGAGGAGCTGCCAAAAATAGCAAGCCAAGAATTTGTCCATGTTATTTCTGGGATTGCACCAGGAATTGACATCAGGAGAGGAGAGAAAAAGCAAGCAGTGTGAGAAGTTTAGGGTCCATGGTTGTTTGGGTTTGCATGCTGCCTTGGGGCTGCGTGGGGGGGTCTGGTTGCCACCTCCTGTTCGTGCGCGCTGCCATGTGTGAGACCCTCCCCAGGCCCTGGGTGCCTTGAACGAGGTTACTTAAGTCTCTGCTCTCTGTTAGGGCAAACCTGCTTGGCCCAGCACATTGGGATGAGTCAGGGAGTCTGTTTTGTGGTCCCATGGAGCAATAACGTCCTCCACACCAGCCGTGGGACTGTGCAAGGAGTGAAGCATTAGTTCCTGCAGCTGAGAAAAGGCATGAATGAGCCCAAGCTGAACCAGCCGTCACAAAAGGCTGTGAATTGAGCTGTGACGTCTCTGTGGAAAGGGTTGTTTGTGCTGTAGGAGACATCACTGCCCTGGACAGCTGGGTGGGATCCTGGGGACAGGGACGGAGACACTGAGCATGCCTCTGCCACTGCTGCCGCATCCAGACCCAGGTGGCCCTTACGCCATGGGGACTGTTTCTGAGACCAGCTTGAATGATCCCGAGTGGCAAATCAGGCTTTGTTAACGTTGCTGAAATAACCACTTTTTTAGTCCAGATGGATTCATTGAGTATGCCATGTGCATCACCCAAGAGATCAGAGCCACCTCATGTGCTAACGAAAGATCTGTCTCCCTCCAACGAAGGCCATGGGCCAGCTCTCTGGCCTGTGATGGAGCTAATTGGGCATCCGAGTTCTGGGTTCAGTGGCACTGGCCTCATAAGGGCCTATTTAGCTGCCTGACTTATCTCCAAATAGCTGTTTGTTCACTGCCTGTGGTTGCATTCACCATTATCTTTACTTAATAGTGCATCATACTACAATGAAGAGGCTGCTGAGTGTAAGTCCTAGGGAATGAATAAATTGCTGTGTTGGCTGTTACAGGGTTGAAGGAGGAGTTCAGTCGCAGCACTGGTCCACCGTTGCTTCTCTGAAATCTGTCATACTCAAAGTTGGTCCATGTGCTATATCAGGTGGCAGCTTGCACAGCCTGGGGAGGCCACCAAGGCTTACCAATGCAGAGAAATTAGGAAATCCATGTTCATGTTTGGTTCTGGTGACTAATCCATTTTAGGAAAGGCCACATATGGAGCTCAGCATTGCTGCCATTGTGGTGGGAGATCCATCCTGCTTTGCAGAGCTTGGAGTCTAACCAGAGAAGTCAGGAAAAGGGCAGTGGCGATGAAGAAAGGGGAAAAGGTAGATGTAAAGGCTCCAACCACCTTCTCCAAGTCCTGCCTAAGCCAGCAAGCAGGGCCGGGCATATAAATTAGGTGTCCTTGTTCATAGTCCTAAGTGAAAATATCCTGTGGGTTGAGGTTCTGGATAATGCCAGCTCCTCCTTAAATCCTATCCTTCCCCATAGTTAGTCCTGCTAGAATCAGGCAAAGCAGCTACAGAGGGGAGCAGCCCTCACTGTAATTAAGGAGATCAGCATCTGACACTAACCCAGCAAAAATCAGTCCTGGGACAGCAGGTAATGGGAGCTGGTCACGATGGTTCTGCCTGCACCTTCTCCCTGAAAAAGTCTCTTTTACCCCTCATCCCTTTTTCTTTCCTCAATGAATCAGAAATCAGCAAAGCATCTTGGTCTAGCACTTGCAAAACAAAGCATTGAGTTCTTTTGGTTTGAAGTAATGTTACAGTTCAAAATATACTTGATCTTTATTTCTTACTGTTTAGAATGGCTCGAGCAAAGTATTTTATCCAAAAGGGATTTTTTTTTTTTTAAGAGAATGGTCCTGGGTGCCACTGTATTGATTATTTGATCATTTTTAAGATCGCCTGGAAATGTCAGCCCACCTTTTCCAGATAAAAAAAGGGATGCCTTAAAGACACCAACCAACACGTTCAAGGGGAATACTGTTGTTTGGTTTTAACTCCTCCTCTGGTCTGGTATTTAAAGGATCACATAGAGATGTGTGGATCATTTCAACAACTTGAAAGCAATGCGGTAGGTTTTAAAATTTCACAGAATAAATTATTGTAGTGAAAAAAATCATAATCATGAGCCTATAACTGGGTCATCCACCAGTTATAGGAATAAAAGAGTTGCAAGGCAGAAAATGCCCCACGCATTAAACTCAGCAGGATTATTTGATTAAGGTATTGCTGTCATTCCCATTAATGGAACACAACTGAAGCTGCTGTAGGTGACCCAGCAAAATGTTTTCATAGTTTTTCAATTCAGGGGAACTTTTTTCTAGACTACATAGTGGAACAGCGGTGCTGTGCAAAACATGGCACCTCATCTAGGCACAGCCTTGAAAAGCCACGCTAGTTTTCTGTGGTGCAGTAAATGCCAGCCAGTCATTCCATAATCTGAGAGCTGCGGATGACCCATCAGTACACAGCATCCCTAACTGTAAAGCCAGGTGGAGAGGAGAGAATGAGGGAAGCTGAGGGCGAGGAGGGAATTTGGCTCCAGTTTTCTGGGATGCTTAAAGTGATGTGAGTGAATGGGGCCCATTAGCAAGCAGAGATGTGCTTCCAAACCACTTTTATTGACAAAGGCATTTAAAGCCTGCGTTCAGTGGGACGGTAAGTGCTGAAAATGCTGATCAGGAAGGTTTAATCCAGTGCAAAAAATGATTGGTGAGCAGTTAAAGCAGGTGAATACCTTATGGAGTAAGCTGCGAGGTGCCTGGGTTGAACAGCTCTGTTCATCGTGAAGACTCTCTTTATCCCTTTGGTTCAGTTTTGTTATGCTTTCGTGTAAAATCCCCTACAAATAACATAGATAACGACAGCTCATGGAACTCCAGGTCTGCCTGCCAGAAAGGATTATAGCCATGGCCTGGAGAGGTAAATATTATTGCAGTTCATTTTTTTTCCCCAGTTCCAGATCCTTTTCCTAAAGGACGTCAGGGTGGTAGCAAGCTGTAGCACTTTTAATATAGCAGAGATAGGGAGATCTCTATACAGAGCATCATCAGAGCTGGGTTTCAGACTTCATTTTCCACTTGGTGCTGCTCAGATGTGAGCTTGTACCATCCCTCAGTTAAAAATCACGTTGAGCCCCCCCAAGATTCACAGGTGCAAGCTGCTGTATACTGTTAGCCACCTGCAACACAAGCACTGCAGGTTTGATTAAAGGTAGCTCAGCAAACCTGTGGGCCTTCAGGAAAGCATCCTGGAATGGAAATTTTGTACAAAGTGAGTAAGAGCAGTTGGTAATAATCAAATAAATACCCTCAGTACCTGCATTTAAGCTTGAAACTGCTGTTTGGCATGGTTTTTCTCATCAGAGCTCTATTTTTCCATCACAAGCTATAATCTGCTGCTCTGTCCAGGAAGCTCAGCTCAGGGAGATGGGAGCAACCTTATTTTCCTGTACTTTTAAGTCTAGGCACCATACAGATAACTCTTGTGTTGGAAATCCAAGGTGGGTGGTTCAGTCCGTAAGGACAGAAGGGAAATCCAGTGTGTATTCTGTTCCTCCAGGGCTGGTGAGGGCCCTTGTTTTAGGAGATGGTACAGTTAGCTGGTCGGGAGAGCTCTTATCCTAACAGGCCAGCACTGATTTTGGTCTGCAAAGCTGAAAGAGGGCCTCTGGAGAGGAAGATAAAACTCTATACGCTTAGGCATGGAGCTGCCAGAGGGTTTTCTGGCTGGGGGCTCTCATCTTTCAATACATCCTCACCCAGGCAAGGTAACTGGGAGAGCAAGGACCACACAAGGTGACGTTACCTCCGTGACTGATCTGTTTCAATTCTGGATAAGGGTGGCCAGTTCGCTGCATTGTGACTGCTTTAATAGGTTCACTGTAAGGTCCCTAGATTTTGTCCCTTCCCTGTGGGGCCAAGCCCATTCATCTGAGAAACTCGCACAAACCAAAATAAACATTTTCATCATTTCACTAGACTTTTCCCCCTTCACATACCGCCAAGTTATGTTGGTGGTTGAAACCCTTCCTCCTAGCCTGAAGCCCTCACTCAGGACAAACTCTCTGACTCAGTGGGAGTTTCCCAGGATAAGAACTGATTCAGGACAGGACGATGCAGTGACGATATAAGCCATAACCTGTTTATTTTAACCAGTATTTAGATTATGACTGAAGTGGGAAGCAGCGTGAGTTGCTGCAAGTCAACGCTCACATTTCTCACAGAGCATTGGAGATGGCATCAGTTCAAGGTGGGGCTGGGGCTGGTGGAAGCCTTCAGAGTTGATGTTAGAGGAGAACGGGCATGTAGAGCATCACGTCAACCCCTCGTTGTATGTGAAGAAATAATGAGGGATGTTATAGATTAACCACAATGACGTATGCTCATAGGAAGCCATGGGCCTGGCACTCTTTCCTCTGTACAGATAAAGGATCAGATAAAGACATTGTGCCAGACACGGCCTCCGTTAGAGGAAGAGCTTTTAGGCGGGTAAAGTCATTGAAATATATCAGATTGAAACACTTGTCCTCTTTCCTATCCCGTAGTCATTCAGAACAACCTTACTTTGTTTGAGTCCCATTACTGGAGTTACTGGGGAGATTTCATGCATGCGTTGCTCGCAGCGCTTTCCTGTTTGCTCCTAGAGAAAGAGGATTGAAAGTCAAGAACATTCTGTGTTCCCATTCCTGCAGCTGAGAGTTTCTTAGTGTAAGGCAACATTTGTTTCAATGAGATGATAAGTAATGAAAAAACAAATTTTCTCCTAATTCCTTTTTTGCCTCATTTTTTTTATTCTGTTTTGTTAGTTTTACTTTAAAAACTTGCAACAAATTAGAACCCAGAAAGGAAACAGATTTTTTTTTTTTCTCCACCACTATTTTTTTCATTCTAATTTTTGACATTGAGACTCTTCTCCAGCACCTCTACACGCAGACCAGCTCTCAGGTGTGAGTGTTGCCCTGCCTATGGAGGCTGAGGGGGCTGCTCTTGTTCATCATTAACAGCGCAGCTGTGACATCGCATACTGTTCGGCTCTCATTGATTTGAGACCAGACTCACTGCATGTCCCAGCAGAAGCAGCAAATTGCTGGAGAAGAGAGATAACAAGGGGACAAAAAACCATTATTTGAAAGCAGTAAAGAGTGAGCAGGAAGGTGCGAATCAGGCAGATCTCTTGCAATATAAATGCTGCCTGCTCTGGGGTTAGCTTTAGTGTGAAAAGTGGTTCTGGAAGTACAGCGTGTAGCTTCAGATGTAAAGCAAGCGAATGGCAGCGATGAAGCCTCCGTGTTGTTGCCCCCTTGGGTAGCACTCCTTCAGGTGGGGGGCTCTGGGGGAGCAGTCATTTTAGGACCCCCCTCCCTGGCTTTCCTCACAGTTATGTTTATCTCCTTTCTAAACATTCTCCCTTTTACCAAGTATATCTTTGATGAGCGTCCAAAGTTCATATCCACTCTTGTGTTTAACCTTCATGTTCAGCGGCTGAGGTCGGCAAGCTAATTACATGCACACCAGCCTCTGAGCACGTAGACCAGCTCCTTTTCTTGTTACTGGGTGACTGATTAGCAGCCCGTAAAGGAAGGAGCAGCCGTTAAAGCCAAGGAGTCAACAGGGTTTGTGCTCGCACCTTGCAAAACACATTGGAGGGTTGGTGGGCAAGTGCAAGCGCTGAGCCCAGCCTCTGCAGTTTCCTTGGGTTGATGTGCAGCAAATGTACTCTGTAGCTGATAGAAAACATTTTCAAGGTGTTGTTAAGAGACATGGTCCCATATTTTATCTTGTCATCTGGCCCAGCTTTGCTACTCTCATGGAAATGAAAGGTTGGGAAGCTACTGCCAGAGTTTCCCCCAGCATGGGGAAATCCCAGCCTTGAGGAATGTCCTTGAGGAAATACTACAGTAGTCAGTGAGCTAGGACGTTCGGTGATGCAATGTCTGTGTGTGTGAAGGAGACACCGCAGCTTTTCTGCCTCTCAAAGTGTTTCAATGGAAAGACAAAGTGAGCTGTCATGCTGTGCAGCATGGCTGTGACGTTTGTGGTGTATTTGATTTGTATCTGCAAACAGTTTTCTTTTAAGGTACGAGAGACCTCAGCTTTGCAGCACTTAGCTGGAAGGATCTGGAGTCTCAGGTGGAGGCTGTAACCCCAAAGCTGTTTGACGTTGCCCTCCAATACACATAGCCCATGAATAGGATACACAGTGGTCAACACATGGGGACATTTAAGTGGGCCAATGATGAAGGTTTCGAAAAAGGGTATGTCCTAAGTTCTCTCCTTTGTCAGGGCTAAAGCATGTAATGTTCATAGCAGAGGTCAGTTCATAGATGTCTAACACAAAATATGGAGAGGGTATGGTCTTCTCCTTTTAAAACAGCCTGTGGTGGGACCAGCCTGTCTGTGGTTACCGCAATGCCAAGAGGTGCACAGTGCTGGGTAGTGGGCCTCTCTCTGGGCGGAGGGGCAAGAGCCCCATTTCCCTCTCTGCAGAGACTGCCCCAGCCCCATGGCAGGGTGCTTTCCCTTCCACCTTCATGCAGCCTCATGAGGCTCTTGTTTTGTCTGGGGCTTGGGGTTTTTTTTTTCTTCTTAGATGCCTAAATAAAAGCATTTGTTTGGATTGCTTGGGTGGGCTGTTATGGACACCAAAACCAGAAGGATTTTTCCCAGAGTTTCCAGACCTAGGTGGCTTTAGTGCCCACTGAAACCTTGGGAAATGGAGCTTTACACATAGATTTCAAACTCCTTATCTCCATGTTTTACATAGATATTTTGCTTTGCATTAATACTTCTCAGACACTATATTTTGTGCTAATGAGCTCCAATACTTATTATAAGGAGAAGAACGGAACTGAATAAAGTGCCAAAGGAATAATTATTTTCACACTTGAGCAGCAGACTGACAAGGACAAGTCCTGCTCAACCTAATAAGCTCCTGGAGCAGGAGGTGTTTAGTGTGTTCCCGTGAGAAGCTGAGCTCCAAGAGGTTGAGAGTGGTGTATTTCTGAGCTTCCTAGAGACTGACGCCTACTTGAAATGCAAACCCGAGGGAAGCAGGAAAGCGTTAGAAAATCAAAGTATGTTCTTCACCTGCGGTAGCTTCTGTCTTCAGGGATGGCTGGATTATGGGCACCAGTTTGGTTCAATATCATTTTTTTTCTTTACAATCGGGAAAGAAAATAAAGTTAATGCTGCAGTTGAGTAGAGAACTCTTGCCTGGTCCAAACAGAAAAATATACCTTTTGCTATTGGCACATCACACTGTGAGTATTTGCTTTGGCTAATAAACACGGAGAAGTTGTTAAATGATTTACCTGCTCGGTGTACCTAGCATTTATGCTAAGCTCTTCAATATTTAAACACCCATCTCTCCAGCACGCAGCTCTCTGCTGAGCTGAGGTGTGGAGGCTCTGTACAGTGTCTCCCACCGACCTTTTTGGTGAAAGGTGGAACTGGGTGTGTAAAACATCCCAGCAGCAAGGGTGGGCCCATGGGCTCTCAGCTCTACTCAGTAGATGGCCATTGGGTGCCCTTGGTGGGAGCTGCACATGGGCCAACACTGGGTTTGGCTGAACAGCTTTGCTGAGGGACTGCTGGTGTCACTGGGATTTTGCTGGCTGCAGGATGTGCAGGGTGCCTTTGGGAAGGCAATTTATTATGTTTGTAATCTAATTTTGGCTTTTTTTTTTTTCGAATAGTGTTAGACTACCAATAAATTGCAGAGTTTTGCCCATGGATCTTAATAGCAGCTTGTTGGTGAGAGAAAATGTATTTAAATGTATTTGTTCTAAGGAAGAACAAGCAAGTGAACAAAAATCCAGCCAGTTGTCATCTGTTTTAAAAAGGACTCAAGGTGTGAGTCCTGTCCTAGGATTTTGGCGGTTTCTTAAGCAAAGCTTTTGGGTTTTGATGAGCTTGGGGTTTTTACATTGACTTGACTCCAGTTTCTACAGCAATATCCCAGCAGGGCAGCCCAAGGGCTGGTTATAAGACAAGCTGCTCTGAATCACTGTCTCCGGTACAGGGTATCATATTAGTATGATAGGGATTGTTGATGGGGTTTGACCCTCGTAAGATTCACAACCAGAGGCACCTCTTGATGCTCCGTAGAGGTGGGATTTTCTAAAATAATCCCTTAATGAAGCGATGTATAGCCAAGAACAAACTGCACCCTGCTCCAGGCACTTGTGCATGAATTTGCTGTAATCCCATACAGCTTCTGGGGCACAGTGGAAGATACTTTGTGACTTTGCAATTTCTTCTTTGAGAGCCGAAATAAAGAGTAGCACATAGATGGTGTTTTGCAGCGTGGTTTTCCTGATCCTAAAACCTCAGGGCTTACATTGCCTGTGCTCCAGTGCTACTTACTGACATTGTTTGTTAGATGTTGGTTGGTGTGGTTGCAGCCCCAGAACACTCTCATAGCACCACTGGAAAACCGACAGCAGGACAGAGGTGATATCTTCACCGACGGTTGAATTCCTGCAGTGCAAAGGCCATGTGGCATCTGGCATGTCCACAGAGATGGATGCCCTGAGCTCCTACCGACACCCCAGCACCAAGCTGGGGGCTGGGCTGGCCCCATCAGCATAGCATGGAGTTCTCTTCTAGGGCAAAACTCTCCCTGTTGATGAGGGTATCTGTGTTAGCAGCAGTAATTTGTCCATAAAAATCTGTGAGCTGCAGTTCTTATGCTTATTACAGAAGGAAAAGTAGGCTCCTGAGATATCTGGGTTGCTGGCTGGAGCTTAAAGCATTATTTTGTGTTTGTCCACCATTTTTAGCCGCGCAGTGGCCCAGTAATAGCCATTCCAGCCACATGGGCTTGTGCAATGACAGACTGTGCATGCAGGCATCTGCTGCACACTGTGCTGCTAGGGGTGGGTTTACTTCAATGAAAGGTAGAAGGATTTAAAATGACCTTTACTTTTCATATGCAAGAGTGGTGGGAAGGGTTCAATTTGGTTTTTAAGTTCCGAGCACCTGCAGGATGATCTTTCTTACCCCAGTAAAGATTTGCTAGTGAGTTGAATTTTGTATTCTGATTCCAAATCAAACTATTTGCTGATGTCATGAACATTATTCTTTAAGCTGGGTCAAACCCTCAAAAATGTAACTAACTTCCTCTGTTCACTCAACACCCCTTGCTCAGTGAAGTGGGGCTGGAAACCAAATGGCAAACCAGCTTTTTGTAACCTTTTCTGTAGCCTTTTTTATCTTGCTGTGATCATTCCAACAGTGGTGTTTCTGCTGTGTGATTTTCTCTAAGCAAATGAAATGCGTTTGCTCAAATTATCTCTGAACATGAACTCTGCATCGCATGTTCCCTGTGATGCATTGCAAGCTGTTAATACATAGCCAACAAAATGGGGAACACGTGCAGTACTGGGGCTTCTATAATTATTCAATACGGAACAGATTTCTAAATTTGACCATGAGCTATCTAAAATTCACTGTTTGCAAGGCATTCATTGAAATAGGCTCATATGATGCAGCAAAATTTCAAGCCACAAATTCATTCAAAGATTTGGTGAGGTACATTTGAGCATTCAGTGGGAGAAATACAACTCATCTGGTAGTTTTCAGGTAGAAAGTAATTGATGTTTTAGTTATTATGGTGGCTGACTCCTTTGTACAGGAACATTTAATACCAATTTTAGTCCTCCAGTACTGTATATATAGGATAATTTTGGAGTGTTTTGAGATAAATAGGACTGCATGCCTCTTTTACAAGGATCTCAAGGAACTTTACAAATACTGATTATAGCTTATGTTTTCCTTTCCACCTGGGAGGTGCCTGTAAGCAGTTGAGTTTCACAATGAAACGTTTGTGATCGTAGAGGGCATCTGATCTGCCTTACATCATGTGCAATGTGTCAAGGTCAAGCCAGACCTCAGGTATCCCCACCTGGTGCTCTCTCTCATAACTTTATCCCTGACCGCAGGCTTTCTTCACATGCGCCATCAGAAGGAAACGAGTTTGTGTATCCTGTGTTGGCCAGTAGGAAGGGTTTCCAACATCTGTGGAAATGATGGATAGCAATTGGTTTGAGACAGGTTTTGCTGTGAGCTGGGACTCTGATCTTACCAATGTGTGAATGCTTTTAAAAGCTGAAAGCTTAGAGTGGAGAAGTTTGCAAACATCCAATTATCCCTTTTGGCCCCAATTTGGGTTATGAGATCTTAACTTAAAAATACTACAAGAACTCAAAATACAAGAGCAATAGGAAGAAAATGCACATGGAAGGTAATATGACTGGGCCTTAAAGCCTTAGAGCTTAATTTGAGGTTCAGAGCAAAGCTCAGGCTAGCTGCTGTTCTGGCCAAGCTGTCTCATGTGCCCATGGCCAGTCAGGACACCACTTCTCTGCATACTGCCTGGCTCAAAGCACCAAAATATGTTTTCCCCAGCTAATCGTCACTGCCTGCAGGATACGAGCGCTGAGCCCAGCTGAATTGTGACAGCGTCAAAGGGGACCCAAGTTTAGCGTTCAGGCAAGGTCAGAACGCATGTGTGGGCTAAGCCCCCTGTTATGGGCTGCCTTTGGCCTCAACCATGTTGGCTGGCCACCCTTTACAAATTGCTGTCAAAGCCAGCAACTGTCATCAGTACCACGTTAATATTTCATAAGTAAACAGAGTTGGCAGAGATGACTCTGCAAGCCATGTTGGCTCCTTGGAGGATAATTTTTCAGGTTCTCTCCTTACCATAAGATTTGCCTAATGTAGTAGCTCTCAGAAGAGCTTGAGAGGAATTTTAATGTACAAAAGCTGGAAAAGAAGTGACCATCTCACGGCAGGATTTGCCTTTCCCCTTTGGCCTCTGGATCGCTCTCCACTTCCCTTTGGGTTTTGAATGTGTTCCCAGAGAAACACACTTGGCCCCCCATGGGAGCATCACACTTCAGTGTTTCCTTCTATGCATTATTAAGCTGCAAAAAGAGCTTTGCAGCTTTGAAATATGTTCTCATTAGCTGTAATTAAATCTTTAAATTCTCCTTCAGGCTTGGATAAGGCACAAGCTCTGCTCATACCCAAAGTTTTTCTTCTCCTCTTTTTAAATTTTTTTTTCTATTTTATTAATCTCACGCTTTGCTAATTACTGAATGCAATGATGTTTCCAAAGCAGCCACAAATAAAAGTATTTACTGTTCAGCAAGGCATGTGTTAATCTGGCAAACTATTGTATTGGCTACACAGTCTCCTATTTAATATGAATCACTCTGTAAAGTGCCTCAACAGCACAGCTTCTTATTCATTATTGCTTAATTTCATGATATCTGAGATGTGGGATTTCAGTTAACGGATAATTGAGATCATAAATCAAAATATTTTCAATGAGATTATATGAAATGCAAGATGTTCAGGTTCGGAGCCTGAAATACCATTGTCCTTCTCGGCAGATCTCAGCAAGAATGGGTGAGGTCTGCAGGCACGTCCCTCTTTCTGTCTTGACTGCAACATTGGGTTGGCTGGGAAGGGGGCAAGTTTTTGGTGTGTTGTCCACTTTCTGTCTGTCTGATATACTTGCATCACCTCTATCGGTGTAGCATTCCCAAGTGGTGTCTCTCTGTTCCTGACACATCTGTTGGATGGGAAACTTTCCTATTCCCAGTTTACTGTAGGAATATAAGGCTGGTCACAGCACATACACCCCATTTCTGGCAGCATCTGGGCATCCAGCAATGTATATGGAACTTGGCTGGGTTTTCAGGTTCTGTACTAACTTGCCAAAAACACCCTCACAGTGTCCTCAGGGTTGCACAGGAAATCTGGGAAGGAGCAGAGATGTCGCAGACAGGTGGTCTCAACCACTGACCCATCTTTCTAACTCTTTCCCCTGGCAGACACTGAAAATCAATTTACCTGGGATGACTAATTCCTTCTAAATACCCTAATTAATTGCTTTTTGTACTGAAAAGGACTCATAGATATCATAGCAGCCACTGACAGAGCAAGTATTTTAGAAGATACAAGTTACCATATGTACAGACAGGCACCTTCATCCTCTCTTCCCCATTTAGACCTACTGACCTCCATAAGCCTTGGATCAATCACGTTACCAATTTTCTAACAAAAAATTAACCGTTTGATTCTTTTTTTTGAGAAAGCAGGCGAGCAAGCTTACCTTAAAGATCAGGAGGACAGGAGTCCTCTTCATGTGGAACAAAGAGGTTGTAAAACAAGAATGTCCAGTTCTAAACATTTCTATCACAGATTAAAACCTGCAGCATAGTTTATATATTTTTAAAGGAAAAGTATTTTGGGGTCAGATTCCTTTTGTTTCTTTTCTTTCTTGGCTCATTTGTAGCAGCCTTGAAAACAGTAGTTTCATATGGAAACGCTGATGCAGCACTCGGAGGCATAGCAGCAACCCAGATCTTCTCCAGTGTATTTTAGGCTGCCAGCAAGGCCTGGGTTACTGCTGGCCACATCTTACCAGGCAAAATTATTCTTTTTATAAGGTCAAATGTGTAGCTTCTTCCTACTGGAAAGCCTGAGAAAGGACAATGAATGATTCATTGTAGGCACTCCAGAGGCACACAGACCCCTCGTGTGCATGGCTGTGGGAATACATTAGTACACAGATTTCCTGTTCGTACGGTCCAAGTTATGTAGAAAATGCCTTTGCTCCATCGTTGGAGGACAGAATGGGCTGTTTGTGACCAGCTTTCCCTTGTTTCCTACTCTTCTTGCTCTGCCCCTTCCAGTGCATTGTTCGACTTTGCTCCGTACCCCAGGGGTTGAGCTGGGAGGTTCACCCAAATCATGGACCTTGTGAATTTAGAGCAGCTGAACCATTTAACCCAGGGGTGCAACTCCCTGTGGCTGTTGTGGGACCTTCTGAGGCTTTGTCCAAGAGTCTCCAAGCTGCTCCATCTATCTAGTTTGCCAGACTAGGCAAACATACTGTCATTGCTAATCCCATTTACTGATCCTATACCCTGTGCTCCCAGGTATCTCTACAAAAAGCAGGGGAAGGACAAGCAGGCCATGGGATGGGAGAAGAGAAGCCCTGGAGGACCAGGAGTGGAGGGTGTTTAGAGAGAAGAGTCTCTTGGGCAAATGTTTCCTTGTGCTCACCCATGCTGAGGCTAGATCCTGGGGAGCAAGACGTAGAGAGAAGATGCGCATTAGACCCTTCAGATCCACAGGTGCTCACACCTCTTTGGTGGGATGGGGACACGATACCTCTATGTTATTTTAGGGAAAACAGTCATTTTTCAGAGAGATGAAAAAGTTGCTTGAAGCCTTCAAAGCAGTAGTGGTCTGGTGTTGAATTTATTTTGTGGATCTGGATGTGAGTGGTTTTCTCCGGCTGCAGCCAACTGGAAGCACAGCTTGCAATTTGATGTAGGGCTCATCAGTCCTTGGGTGCCTGTGGTTCTGCCCCATCAGCCAAACCATCTTCATCTTCTGCCTGTATTTAAAAATTAGAAAGTGTCATTTTTCATTCCTGAAAGCTTCCAGGCCACCTTATAGCTGCTTTACTTTTGGTTGGTGTTAGCTAAAGCTTTGCTAAGAAGTTCATCCATAGGTAGGGGTGGATGTAAAGGGTTTAGGCAACGTAGTGTAAGTCCCTTCTCATCACCTGGCCTGGAGCACAAGGCCCAGGGAGCTTCAGTCACTTCTTGAACTCCTGCTACATCTCTGCTTTGCCCTTCTAGGAGGGTTTTTTCTTGCTTGCTTTCTTTTAATGATTATAATAGCCCTTAATATCATCATTTGCTCAAAGCGTAGAAATAGACCGAAAATGCATTCCCCAACTGAACCGAAAACCAGTCAGGTCTCATGCCATTATTTTTTAAACAGGACTGCATTAAAAATTATATGAGCTGCTCCAGTTTCGGAAGGTTTCCCATAAATGAACTTTCCACCACTCTGTGACAACAGTGTGTTGCCAACACATGGATAATACGGAAAAATGAAAGAGGGAAAAAAAAAAGCCCTTTCCCCCTTCTCCCCCCCCCTCCTTCCCCCTTCCCTCCATCTGTTACAATACGGGACTGTGGCAGGAAACGAGGTTTTGCAGTTTTATACCAGCAGAAGTGTGTTGTGGTTGGGTTTTTTTGGTGTGTGTTTTTTTTTTTTTAAAGCCATAGAGTGTGTCATTTCAGAGCTCTCTCCAGCAATCTGGAAGCAACTGACTTAAGGCATGGAAAAGACATTATGTAATTGCAAAAGACAAAAAAACCCTCCCAGTGCTGAGGCCTGGTGGCAGAAGCCAGTCTCTGACCTCACCCTTCTCAGGATCTCTGGAGAACACAGTGTTCCTCTGGCCCCTCGCAAAAAATAGCCTCTGCCAGATTTCAGCAAACAATTCCAGCATTTCCTTCCCCTGCCTCTGGTCTGTGGGTGTTTTGGAGTCTCTCGCATGTGTGGGCAGGGATTCATTAGCTAAAATAAAACCCGTACTACAGAGCTGCAGTAGAGAAAAAGAAAAAAAAAAGTTAGGAAAAAAAAATGCAGGCAAGTGTAATAAGCCTGTGGCATCGGCTAGTTTGGACTCGATTCCAGTTTTGGAATTAATAAAGAGTAAGCCAGAAATAAAGGGGATCTCGTGGGTCCTCTTGTCTCCCCTTCTGTCATCGGTCGCGGACCCTGGTGCCCTGTCTTGCCCGGCAGCAGCTGAACCGCTGGGGTCCGAAATGCTGCCTTCTCAGCTGCCAGCAAAGCCAAGCATGGGCTGAGTATTTGAAAGATCAAGCTCTTTGTTCTTTTTTAGCTTTTCCCAGTATAATCCCTACAGAGATGTAATTATTTGGTGTTGTTTTTCCTCTGAATTCTCTTTAATTTCCTGCCTGTGGTTTTGGGGGTTTTGTGAGGGTTTATGGTTGTGGAGAAATTTTGCTGTTTTCAGTGGCTGTCCTACATGCTCTAAAAACAGCATCCCGTTTCTTCTAAGAAAAGTCCTTGTATGTCCTAATTTAAATTGCCTGGTCATCATTATTGCCACTGTGATACAAATAAATCTCCCTCCCCATGGGCATCCTGCCTTTGCTTTGGTCCCAGGTCTTGGGGGGCGGGAGGACCCTCATCATCTTCAGGCTGTGGGTTGAAGACCCCAAATTTCACTGCTGGCATATCCAAAAGCAAGGGAAAGCTTCTGTTTCTCAACCACAGAAGCCAGCTGTGTTGCCCTCAACTTTCCCCAGAAATGTGCTCAAGTTTGGTTCGTGTCTGCCAGCTGGAGTTCAATACCTTCTTTACAAGCTTCTGCTTTCTGCAGGCAGGCTGCCAGGGGAGCTGGTGATAGGTTTTCAATGGCTGCACTGTTTATTTAAGATCATTGAACTTCAGAAGGCTCCCAGAAGCAAACAGAAGTTTTGGTTGGCCTTGTAGGGAGCCCTACATCTGCCTGCTTGGGCTCTGCAACCATTGTTTTAGCATTAAGAAACATTTGCATTGCATTTTCTCAGCTTAATAATTTGGCTGTTGTGGTGCAGGAAAGAGTTTTGTCCTGTTCCTGTCATCAGTGATGCTTTCCTGGCTCATGAAGCTCTGTATTAAGGAACAGGTTGGGGCTGGGAACTCAAAGGAGTGTGGAAGTTGGCTGTGGTCAGGATGCTACATTATATGTGTTAAGGTTCCTCTGCTTGGTTTGAGGATATGGAAGTTGCATCTATTACATAAAAATGTGCAAATTCAGTGATGTGAGGACTGGAGAGTAAGGTGTAGCAAGTCCCCGTGCCAGAAATGAAAGAGCCGGTCCGAACCAGTCCTCCCAGGAGAGTATTCCCCATTCTCCTGCTCCCCACATGTCACTACTTCTTTTAAAATGTCCTCTCTGTGACACTGAGGATCTCTGCTGGGACCTTCTACCCCATGTCAGCCTGGCCTTGCTTCTGCAAGTAGGTTTAGTTGTTGGCGGTGTTTGTCTTGCGTTGTTTCCTTGTCCACATTGGTTTTGGTTCCAAGTAAAATATAAGCGCAGAGGAACATTTTGGGGGGGGTTGCGACTTGGATCAGTGTGTATTCACTTCACCCTGGGTGCTCCCCAGCAGTTTCCCAAGATGCCAACACAGAAGTACCCCCACAGCAGAGGTTTCATCCGGGGGCGGCACATTCAGAAGATGTGGGCTCTCAGGAATGGGGGGGTCCTTCTCAAGCTCACCTGCCATGCTGCAGCAGGCACAGGCCTTCTCTCTCCATGCTGCAGCAGTGCATCCCTTTCCCAAAGCCCAAAGATGATGAAGAGATACATGGCCAAGTTCTCTGCTGCAAATCCTGCTCCTTCAGCCAGCTAAAGGCAGGTTTGATCTGTGCCATGGGAGCCCGAGAGGTGAGCAGTTGCAGGGCCATGACAATGATGCTGCCAGAGCCACTGGGTCCCAGAAGCCTTCCTTTTGGCTTGAGCTCGATTTCTAGGTAAAACACAGATCCTAGGTTTTAAAAACCACTAGCATATCCCTGGGATGGCCAAGTGCAACAGCCCAGCAGCAGACCTGTGCTCAATACAGCTGGAGCAGGGAACCCACAGCCATGCTTTTCTGATACGTCAGCTCATGGGCTCCTTCCTGCAGTCACTTCCATGCTCCTTGGGAGGGCAGAAGGGCAATGAAGAGTGAGGAGAGGACTTTTTGCCTTCAAAGGGGCTTGCGGTGATGCCTCTAAGTGCCTCTGTATTGATTGGTACTCCCTGGCACCGGCCTGCTGATCTGAGCGCTGGCTCTGCCACTTGCCTTGCTACAGGGAGAAGCTGCTGCTTGTCGGCAGCTCTTTCTTTTTCCCCTGTGGAAAAACATATAAATCATTGATGAGTCCTTTACCTAAATGACTCTGCAGCTCTTCTGCCAAGGGAGCCAGGCTGCCACAGCCCAGAGTCACTGGGGGGAGTAATTTCTATCCCCTTGCCCCTTGCCAGCAGCAGCAGAGTGTGCAGTAGTCCCCTGGTCTGGTGGATTGAACATGAAACCCTGGGAGCCTGTTTTCTAAGCCCCACAGTGCTGCTGCCTCATTGCCTTGCTTCTGGAGAAGTATCTGGCACCTCGGTGCTGTAGGTTTGTCCCTCCGTTGCGCCAGAATAAAGATAAATAAATATGTATTTAGTGTATTAATATATTAATTTTCTTTTTAGTTATTAATTATATTATACAAATATATAATAATATAAATATTATTAGTAGTATTATACAAATATATAATTAATAATATAAATATAAATGTAAATAAAGGTAAATAATAAAGCTGTCTGCCTCCCTTGCAAACAGCTCTAAAATGTGGCAGGGCTGTGTAGGGCTGTGGAAAATGCAGTGGGAAAGGACAGCAAACTAATGATGCCAGAAGTCTTGGTGGTTGCCAGGATCCTTCAGGCCACTTGGGAAAACTTCTGCTAACATTTGGTAAAAATTGAGTGATGAGGAGGGAGGATGAGCTGGCTCAGAGGGCCAGCGCTGGCTGCCTGGTCCCAACTGGCTCCTTGTGGTATTTTGTCTTGGTTAGAGGAGTCAAGCTCACTTTGTAGGGTGATTTATAAGAGCTTTTGAGTTTGTTGAGGAACGTCCATCACGTTTGCTGGGGTGAGGAGCTCAGGAAGGTATCAAGCATCTCCAAAGCTCGTGGAAAGTAATGTCTGGGGAAGCAGCAGAGATGCAGCTAGGAGAGGGGGCAGCAAGAGCTGGACGTGGTCATTAGGGGCCAGGGGAAGGATGTGAGTAATTCCTGTGCCAGCAAAGCTGCTGATGTCCTGGGGACCTGCTTCCATGATTGCTGAGGCTGGCAAGTCCGGAAGGATCACACAGACATCAGAGAGCTGTGCCAGGTTTTCCATTGGAAATATGTTGGCTCCATGCACCTAACTCTTCCTCTGAGGATCCCAATCCCTTGTTAAATGCCTGCCTGATTTATCAGGTAATTTTCCATTTGCACAAAGTAATTTGATTTTTGGAAAGAGGGCACAGAAAGCACTGCCAGCAAGCTGGTACCCCTGACAAAAAAACACTGAGTGAAGAGAGCCTTTAAATCCCAGCCCTGAGCCCTTGCTCTAAACACAGCCGGCAGTGGGGTTTAAGTCATATCCCCGAGGAGACACCAGTGCAAGCATCACATCTTCCTCTCTGGAAGGGGTTTTGCCGTGCTGCCTGGTAATGTTCCTCATGATAATTTGCCAGCAATTACCTCAGAGATTGGTCTCCTCTTGTAAACAGTCTATTGGCTTCATGTTTGTCATTCAGTTTCTGGGCTGAAATAGCACGTGTCTGCCTAAACCCTGGGTTAGGTAGCATAAAGCCCATGCCTGGGGTGCATTTTCTGCTGGATTGATTTACCTGTGCAATCAAACCTGTAATCAGCCATAAATGCTGAAGATCAGTGCTAATCGCTGCAGCTGCATCAGTGCCTGCTGGTTAACGAGGGCTTTGCTCTGTCCCTGGACTGGGATGGTTCTGGGTGGCAGCTGGTGCCATTCCTTCCCAATGCAGCTGATTCCATAGCTCTTCTGCTTGTTCTGTCCCCATTTCCCATGCATGCCATCAGTAATTTAGCTTTTACCCCTGAAAGTGAGATTTAAAGTAGCTTGCAGATACCATGGCACTGCCGGGGAAGGAGGGGTACAAAGGTTGTAAAATTGAATGTTTCCTGCTGTGCAATGCTTATTTCTTCCCAGTGCTTTTCTTCCCTCACTCTCCCTGCAGTAAACTAGCTGTAGCTCTGTCCATGCTCTCTGTCGTTCTCTGTATACACCCAGTTATTGCACAAAGTCATTTTGCTTTGGTGTGATTGAGCACTTGTTCCTCAGTTGTGCAGTTTTTTAAATTTGGGGGTAGAGCTACACCACCATCGAAAGCATTAGCGTCTCCTAGGGCAGCTTTGGACTATGGGCCAGGCTGTAGCTGGCTCCTGGACCAGCAGATAGGCTCAGAGTGGCAGAGTTGCAACTCCCTGGGATTATTTTTTGTACTGTGTTTTACCAGCTTTGAAATCTGGTTCATGTGTCTGAATCCTGTTCTCCTAACCCTCTTCCCCATGCAAATCAGGACAAAAGCTTTTTAAAAAGGAAGTAAGAGTTGTCCTTTTATGTCTGCATCAACTCAAAACAGGCACATGTTGCTTGGAGAAAATAGAAAGGGATGTCCAGCTAGAACTGGATTGAATGCCATTGATTTTTAGAGGAAGCCATTAAAGAAATAATTTCTATGTTCATTTATTGTTCTACTGAGAGTGAAACACAATGAAAAATGTCCCTTCAATGCTGGATAACCTCTCACCAAGGAGAAATAGCTGATGTTTACCGCTCAGGTTTCTGAATATTGCTGTGTAGGTACAGCACATCAAAATGTTCTCTCCAAACATTTTTGGAGCAAGAAGTAGCTTTTGCCAAAAAAAGAAAAAGGAAAATATTTGCTGAAAACTGATTTTTGTTGGCGGAAAAAAAAGGAAAAAGCATCTCAGACAGGTTTGAGGAATGTAAAATATTCAGTGGAAAGTAAAATCCTTTTGATTTTCTCTCCTACCTTCTCACCTGCATCTGATCCAGCCCCTCAATATCTCCCATGCGTAGCCATGGCACAGCCAGGCTGGAGTTGTTCAAGGGAATTTCTTGCTTCTGGATTGCCAGTAACACAGAGCTGAAGAGGGTCTGGCTTGGAAGGAACAAGGCTAATGCATTTTAGCTCAGCTTAAAAAATGGACTATTGTTTTAAGTTGCATTATTTGAAAACGGTTGAAGCTACTCAAAATAATTTGCTTCTTTCAATAAGCGGTACTTTATGGTGGAAAGATCGTAACTTATGTGTCTTATCTTTTTATCACCAGTAAGCTTTTAATATATTACCATTTATCTCTGGATTAGTTGAAAAGTTCATCGCTATGCCTTTTCTCTCCAAATTAACATAAAATAATTACTCTTCCCGGAAATTACTGTGGAGAGAATAGAAATGCCCTTTGGTAACTGATCAGACTCGGACAAAAACCCAAAAGTGAGTGTAGCTTTAAATGCAGAGAGAAGAGACAAAGCAGCCCCCAGTATTTGATGCCAAACAACAAAGCCTTTAACATGTCTTTGGGATTTCAAGGGGACTGTACTGCTGACCTCTCATTCCTGCATATTTTCCACAGACAGCGTGGCAGCCTTTTCCCTCTATCTGCTCTTACAAACCCATCCTGTGAAATGGCAACACGAGGACCAAAGTAAAAGCAAGCACCAAACCGCTGGCTCTGCCTGGGAGGGTGGAAGAAGCTCTGAGCTGGTGGCCCCTGGGGGTAAAAATGGTCCAAGGCACTTAAGGCTGTGGACAAATGTCCTGCTCCTGATCAGGCTGGGCTGGATAGAAACATTGCTGCTCTCACCAGGAGTGATTTCTACAGCTCTCCCAGCAGAGGGGTTGTCAAAGCCCCCAGCGTGGCTATTTCCTTCCCTGTAGGCTGGTTCGGCTGGTAGCTGATGGGGCAGCTCTGGCATAGCTGTGGTAGTAAACACGTAGGAGGTGGGAATGGCTTCATCTGACCACCGTTTGTAAGAGAAACACTTGTTCACAGCCTAAATCCAACTGCAAGTCAGCAGCTTGCTGTGGCAAGTAGCTCCTGAAGGTGCTTAGGCTTGTGGGGAAGTTTTGGTGACGTGGTTCCCAAGTCCTGGTCCTGATGGCACCTCATGATGAGGATGGGTGCACGGTGGCTCCTTTGCGCTCCAGCATGGACGGTGGTTGTTGCACACACACAGAGCTGCCGCTGTGCTGTATCTGCGTTGCCCTGAAGGCATCACCCGAGGTACAAAGTGCTCACTGCAGGCAGCATGCATCTCTGGCAGATGTCCCTGCTCCAGAGCCAGAAGACTTGGGTGGAGGAGAGGAGCCTCCATCTCCTGACAGTCACATTGGTTTCATATGAGCCTGACTGTGGCTTGGATACACACGCCTTACCCCTGCGGAAGGAGGAGGCGTTTAGAAGTGACTACTGGGGAGATGAGCACCCTCCTTGCATGTGGCATGAGCGCAGAGGGGCTGCTGGCATGGGGGGCATTACCAACAGGTAACGGCGAGGTGGCTGACTTTGTGTATTAACAAAAGGGACACCTGACTAGTAAAATGGTAATTACCTTTGGATCTAATAAGTGTAATTACTGAGTAATCCACCAGAGTATATAATGAGGTGGGAATATTTTTAGCCTGGGAGTGAGTTCTTCGCAGTCCCCTGGTGCCGTACTCCAAGTAAAGAGCACTTAGGCAGCACTGATGGCCTGTAGCTTTTAAGAAATTACTGTGATGCATCTTTAAAACTGGCAGCTTTATTAAAAAGGGAGGGGGGATGCTATTATCTTAACATAGCTGGGTTAAGAGAGAAGGCACATTTCAGAAGGGCCCCGTGGTGCTGTGAGGCTTGTGGGCTTGATAGCTTGAGGTACAGCTAATAGCCAGAGATGCTGAGGAATTTGTCTGGGCCATTTTGAGCTGAACACACTGCTGTTCTCTGATCCAGGCGGTGGGCTGGGCTGGCCTGGCCTCATCCAGAGCTGACATGGGCACTGCCCAGCTGTCCTGGGTGTAGTAAGAGCAGGACAAGGAGCCTTTGTTGAATGCCTGGAGGATGCTACAGCACAGAAACCAGTTGAGCTGGGCCAGTGCTTTAGTCCCATGTTTGCTGCTCAGCTGATGAGTGAGAAAAGGGAGAGGAAATTGTAATTTGCTGATAGAATAGATTTTTTAAATTTTTTATTTAAAAACCAGAGGTCTGGGAAATCCCACTCATGTTTGCCATGTGGCCAGGGCATGTTTTCAAAGAGCCATTGCAGACCAAGCAGCTCAGCATCATGTTCAGGCACAATTTCAGAGCACCTGTCCCAGCTACTCCCATTGCCAAGCACTTGGGGCAGCACCAAAACACAGACTGAGCCCTGGGAGAGCCGAGCCTTTGGGCCTGTGTCAGCACAAGAACCCCCTCATCAGCCTTTCTTTTAATACCTCTGCATAACACATACCAATTAATATCATTTATGAGGGCAAAACGGAGGTCACAGTGACACCCTGACCTGTGCTTTGATGATTTCAGGCTGCAGTTTGTTACTTGTATGCCAAACATTATCTTTTGCTCCTACTAAAAATTTTCCTTTGCAAGTTTGTGGTGTTTTGGTTTTTTTCTCCCAGCCACGACTTAGCACTTCGGAGAACGTTTTTCTAAATTCAGGTGAGGGTTTTCACAGTCGAGTGGCCATAGTTCACCTGAGCCAGCCAAGCACTCCCAGTCCTATCAGTGCCTTGGTGACAGAGTGGGATGCTGATGGCATGGGTGCTCGGATGCTTCCTGTTGTCATTGCTGGCTGTTTTCATTGTAAATGCCTGTTTACCAGCAAACCAAGTATGTAGATGTTTGCAGTGGAAGGTGTGCATTCCCCAAGCGCTTGCAGAAAGTCCATAAAAAAAAAAAAGGGTGCAAAAATCACTCAGCTAGATTCATTTCCATATTTGCAGAAATTTCCGTGGGAATGCCTTTCGCAGCACTCAGCCAGCTCGCGCTATGAATTAACTGAGCCCTTCGCCTGCCCCCAGCCTGCAAAGCGATGGTGTGCTGCCTCTTTCTTTCTTTTTAGTGGACATTTCAAAAGGCGGTATCTTATTCCAGCCTCTTCAGACTGGAATGGGAATGCAGACCTCAAAACACCTGCTTCCCGCACCAGCAGCGCTGAATGGCCGAGGAGCACGCGGCCGCTGAGCCTTTGTTTTGGGCCTTTCTTTTAACTACAAGGAGTAACCAGAGTTGGCTGTTAAATGAATGAGTTTGGTTGGAAGATAAGCCCGGACACCTGAGGTCTTGCATTCCCGGCAGGGCTGGCGAGCACCAAAGGGCTTTTTCAACAGGCATCGCTGGAAAGTTGCTATTATGTGTGAGCTTTACACTCAAACACCTTTGGACAATGAAGGCACCAGAGGACACTGCTGCTCCTGATTGTCCTGATTGTGCTTCCTGCAGTGTTTCCCTCCGCCGGCTGCAGGGCCGGTGCAGAGTAGAGAGCTTTGCAGAGGCACAAAAGGTCTCTCAATAGAGTAGGGGTCAAACTGCGGGTTTCTCCTTTCAAAACGGCTCCTGATCTCTGATGCAGAGAGCCCTGCGAGACCCCCTTTCGGAAATGGAGAAAGAGCGACATTGTGTTGCTGAAGTGAGGGAGAGAGGAAGGAGGATGGAATCCCAGGCCCCACTCCTGAAACAAACTTGCGCTGATGTTATCAAAGCTCCCTGCAGCAGAGGTTTAGGACCCCAGCTCCCAACAGGACTGATGGGAGCTCTTGCCTTAAATCTCTTTGCTGGTCCTGGCTGTGCAGTATCTCCCAGAGGGGAGTCCAAATATCTGCAGCCTGCGGTGGGTCCTGCTAGCCATGCATCCCATTTTGTGCCCCTTGGAGCAATAGGGAGGTGTTGAGGTGGGCTCTGGTGATGAAGGATGCTTGCAATTGCAGTAATTCAGGTGGATCGGTGATGTGTGTGTCAGCACGAAGGGGCTGGCTGAGGGGTAAGTATGAGCTCTTTGCTGTGGCTCTAGTGTCCACAGCTTTTCCTGGGAGGCTGGTGAGGACCAGCAGAGATCTTTAGGATGAGCTGTTATGCCACAGTGCTGGGAGCCTGCTTACTCTTTCTGCCGGTGATGATGGGCTGCACATGGATTTGCTTCTGCAAAGCAGATGGAGGTTGTGCTGTCTAATCTCAAATTTGCTGGGCTCCCTGAAGAACCAATGTCCACCATGAAATACAGTGCCCTTAAAAATAGGCCTGTAGCCTTACAGTTGTCCTCACTCGCGATCCTGTCCTGTGATGGTCATTGATGGCAGGGATGTTTTGTACAGTGGGCTCAGCTGGACATGGCACCCCAGAATGGCTGACAGAGCGTGACGGAGCAACCTCGTTGCAGTTCAGGTGGTATCTGCATGAGCAGATACAGTGTGCCGTAGAAATGGATGTGGAAAGTGAAGTATTAGTGCTAAGGACTTGCTGTCCACTCTGTACATGTTTTGGGGTTTACTTTCTCTAGTTCTGGTCAGATCTTGGACCTGTTAGTTGATGGGACATAATTTTATTTGTATCCATTCTCACAGCTTGAGCGGTGGGAGCCACCTGTGTGGTGGGAGCCAAAATGCAGAAAGTAGAGAAGATCAGGACTTCTTCCAAACCATACTTCTCATCCTAATCAAATCCTCCTGAGAATACTTTCTTGGACTCTCCACCAGCAGCATTGCTGAGGGTAGAGTGTTGCTCTGGCACCTTGTTCCTGCTGGTGTGTGCTGGGTGGCAAGTCTGGAAGGACTAATGGGATGTACAAACCTCCTTCTCTTCTGTACGAAAGGACTGTCACCCAGGCTAGGTCTGCCAACAGCAGCTGGAGGGGCCCAGGCATCCAGCCTCCACCAAATTTGAGTGTCCAGTGGGCAGTTTGTTCCTCTGAGCACTGTGAACATCCCAGCCCTGGGGAAATTCTTCAAGGCTTGGCAAGCTGAGACCCACTGTGTGGCCAGTGTATAAAAGGATACAGAATCTGGCACTTGGAGTGTCTTGCTACCTTTTTTAAGGTGAACCTTTTCCCCAGAGGTTTCTGAACTCTTTGAATAGTGTAGAAATACGGCCATGCACATAGTGCCCTTCCTATCCAGGCCCTTGGAAAATCCCAGGCTACATCACCCCAGCACAGGTAGGGTCCTCAATGGCCCTGGACCCCAGCTACCATCACTTCTCCATGCAGATGAGAAGACTTTTTCAAATCATCCCCCTCCTATTTTCTACCCACAGAAAGGACAGGGCAGCATGGTTCTGAGAAACAAACCCAGGGGAGCCTGATTTGGCCATCTCATCCCCCATCTGTTAAGTACATCCACACAATGATATTTCAGTATGTGTCTTAAAACAATTATTTCCTTTTCTCTTATTGTTTCAAGTCCTTTGGATTCCTCGTGCAGATTAAGGAGTGTCCCTGTAGAGCTGAAACACAGTGGCAGAGCTTCTGGGGTAAATCGGATCCCGTCTCCCCACAGAGCACTGGCAGTGGAAGAATAGCGCTGCGCTGGCATTGCATATTTGCTTTGCAGCCAGGAGCCTGGAGAAAGAAAGGATCCAGCTTGTCCATATTGCATGGGCTCAACCACCACATTTTAAGGGGTGGAAGAAGGGAAGGGGAGACCCACCAGAAACTCATTGAAACCTGCCATCCATCTATGGCTTTTTTTCTGCACGATAAACTTCTCTGCTTTCCGCTGTGCAGAAAACAGCATGTGGGGAATTCCGGTGCCAGCAACACTTTTTACTGGAAACAAGGATGTTTCTGTAATGAGGAAAGAAATGTTCTTGAGTATGAAGTTATCAAACAACTTGACAAATTCAGATGCGCTAAATCACCCGGCGTAAACATCTGTCTGGCCTGCTTTTATGTGCCTACAGCAAGGGCGGCTTACCCACTTCTCGGCGAGATGCGATCTCTGTCCTCTGGTGCTATTTTTAGCTTGTATTTATTTGGAGAAGGCTGTTACGATAATCTAATCAGGCCTTACTTGCCTTTAATGCCTCTTAAGGCTGTTCTGGGGAGAGGGGTGGTTAAAACACTGCTGTGGCTGAAGCTTTTGCAGCACGCTATTGAACGTTGGAGCCATTGGGCCCTGGATCATTGGTACTTGTCCTGGCTGCGTTAGTGACTGTCTTTCTGATGTAAGGGCAAATCGTCTTGCTGCTCTGTTTCCCATTTACCTTTTGTCCTTACGGACAAAGCTCTTCTGGGGCAAAATTGGCTGTTACTGAGTTTTCCTGTCCCTCCTCTTGGGTGTTGGGGAGGAGAAGCGTGATTGGGAGGTGTTAGAAAGCAGCTATATTCGAGTGTAATCCCACTGACCTCGTTGAGAATGCTCACATGTTTTAAATTAAGTGCATCCTTAAATACTTTCAGGAATCAGAGCTGGGTTAGTTTAGGCTGAAAACATGAAGAAATGCATATGCATTTGGGACCAGAAAGGAACCTGACTGTTTTAAATCCATTAAATGTAGAACAAGAAGATTGTGTGTTGGCTTAAGAGCTGGGAAACCAATTTTGAAGTCAATATTCCCTATTGCTGAAAGGAACCCAGCACAGCGGCTGCACAGTAGCATGGGAGGGGAGCAGAGCTCCTGGAGGAAAGGCAACCACCTCCCTCTGGCCGAGCAAACCTGGGCACAAATAAATGCTCGGTGCAAACACCTTCTTGCTTCGCCTTTGCCTCTCCGTGTGAGGATGCACTGCTGAGGAGGGTAGTTCCTCCGGCAGGAACCGCACCTTCGTGGCTTCTGTGCTCCCCCCCGTGGGACAGCATTGTGGAAATAAATTTGTAGTTTATACTAAAGGAAAACCTTAAAGACAGCTTTTCAGAAAGTTGCCCACACCAGGATTCTTAACCGCATCTTTTCCCATTGAGGAATTTCTCTTCCATGAAAGGATACTTTATTTGGGGAAAAACCTTCAGCTGTTTCTTTTGTTTGGCATGAAAGCCAGCTTAGAGGAGATGACTTTTTTTTTTTATAGCAGCCAGACACATTAGCAGTCTTGAACCATGTTCTTCCTTCTGCTTTGAATATAAAGACTATGGCAAAGGAACATTAGTTTTTCATCTTGGCAATAAACAGTGTCTTAAGCTGCCAGTAGCGGAACTTGCCCATTTACCTGGGAGAGAAAGTCAAAATAAGCACTAATGAAGAAAAGAAGCAAATCCAGCATTTCAGGTCCATGTTCCCTGTGAATAGGCATATACTGCTTGGAGCAGTTATGGTGATGGACTGGGAATCTGCTGGGCGTTGCTTGTGCAGGTATAAATCCTGCTGGCTGTGAGCCACTTCTCTCTTATCAGTTTCTCTGCTGCAGTGAAACAGCTCAAAACTCACCCCTGGGTCCCGAGGCAATGCTCGTGTCCTTGCTTTGGCTTTTGCATCTAACAGCACAGCATGCATTGGCTTTAAAAAAAAAAAAAGGGGGGGGGGGGGAGAGAAGAAGAAGACAAAAAGAAAGTGTTTAATTTGCTCCAGAAAGGATCTCCTACAAACCTGAATTAGAATAAAATAAATGCTGCTTGGCTGTCCAGCCACAAGAGAGAGCTTGCCCAGTTGACAGAGCTAATGCCCAATTCGTGGGCTAATTCTGCGCAAGCTCTTTAATGCCCACGGCCAACGTCCCAGAGGCCAGGGAGCCTCTTTCTGAGCCAGCCAGCACTGGGAAATGGCTGGCTCCCCTGGGATTTGCTCTCTTGCATGAGCATTTTGTGGCCTTCGGCCACACATCGCAGCACTTTTGGGTTTTGGCTGGCTTTTAAAGGATGTCCTGGTCAGGCTGAGCAGACACAGAGTCTGTGGTTTTCTCTCTTCCTGAGTTCAAGTCCTGTAAAGTGGGAGTGCAGGAAAGAAATGAGCCTTTGTAAACTTTTAGTTCACAACTGTTGCTGGGTCTTGTATCTGTCTGCTCATCCCAATGCCTGTCATCACGCAGCTGCCACAACCCGCTATTTATCTTGTTTCTTTTATTTCTTCCTCAATCTGTTGGGGTCCTTCCCCCCCCCCTCCCCCCCCCCCCCCCCCCCGCCATAGTCTGCCTTGCTGCTGGTTTCTGCTCCTTTTTTCTCTCCCTCTTGCTCTCTCCTTGCCTCTGTACTTCTTTTTTCTTTCCTGTACATTTGTTCGCCACCTGTGTTCGACCAGGCTTGTGGCAAGAGGAGCTCGCTCCCGACGAACCTCCTGGGGCGTTCTCGTTTGTAGGAGGGAAACCAGCCACAGCCATGGGACAAAAATGAACTTCACTCCTGTGATTAGAGCACAGAGAAATTACTCAAAGGTCTATTTAGAAAACAAAAGCCAGGCTCATCTTTCTTCTGAGTTTTAATTCACCAAGGGGCAGATCCAGCAGAGCTGGACACCCTGGGCGTCCTGGCTTAGCTGGTCTTGGAGCATTGCAGCCCAGCCGGGAGTGTGGGTGGATGCTGGGGCACAGTGACACTGGTTTAGCAAAGCTACTGAGCCCAGTGGCTGTTGTGGCTTCAGGGGGAATTTTGGCACCCAGTCCTGCCTTCTCAGTGCATAGAGCTGGAGTAGCTGATCTCCTGAGCCTCCCTGCCCTTCATTTCAGATGAGCTACTCTGCCAGACTGTGATACACCTGCAAAGTGCCCTGCCTGACAGACATCCTGGCAAACCCAAGAGGGATTGGGCACATCCATTTCTGCCTCAGGTCTGCATCTGCCCAGTTAGGACTTGCACGAGAGGAATCCCATGCGTGTGCATGAAGGAATGAACATAAAACCACCTTCTCACCCACTTTCCTGCATCCTCACTCCCTACTTAGTGTTTCCAAAGATATCTTTGTGTCTGCTCACAGACGATCTCAGGAGTGATTTTTGGAGATCAACAGGCTTTGCTGCTTCTACATCAGCTCTAGTTTTCCCTGTGGCACCCTGAATTTGTTTAAACCTGAAGTTCCAGAAGCGCAAAACCGTGGCAGAAGGCTGTTGAAACATGTACAAACTGGCAAGCAAAACCCACTGCATCTTACTGAGAGGGCCAAAGATTCCCTGTCTTAGAATTATCCTTCACTTATTTAAGGGCTTGAGTGCAAACTCGGAAACCTAACTTCAGTAACTTATGTCTCTCAGCTATTTTGTTTATAAAGAGCAAAAGGTTTCTGTGTCCTGCTAAATAACTTTTTAACTGGGAAGATATGGGATGAGGTGCATAACTGCTTCATAGTTACAGTAGTGCACTTGGGATTAAGCTTTGACTTTTCCTAGATATTCTGATTTCAAAGCTTTTGCCCTGAACATGCTCTGTCTGTAGGAAGATTTGCAAACAAGGCAATATACAATTCTAATGGGGTATTTGGTCAGAAAGCGACCTTATGATTTTCCTTCAAATATGGATAAGTCATGGCTTATGTAGAGTTATGGAAAATTAGTTCTGATTGTAAACTGAAATTTTTACTTAAGAAATGAGAATTTTTTAGAAGATGCACTCTGGAATCTCAGGTTGTGATTTGCCATATTGTTGAAAGCCAAATACTGTATATAGCATATCTTTCCTCTCTGTCTTGCATTGATTTTGGCTAACAGCTAGTCAAGGATGAGAAAGCACGGAGAACAGCAGCATGTGAGCCTGCAGAGCTGCTGCTCTCTCTGACAGGCAACAAAGATTTCTCCTTTGGGAGAAAAATTTCAATAGCCAATAGCTTCTAAGGTTTTCGTAGCACCCATGCCAAGCCCTAATTGGTTGTCTTAATCAAATACCTCTTCTTTTTTGGCTTTGTGCAGTTGCTTGTTAAATATAAGAATCCACTGGTGATCTGACTTGTTCTTTGGAAATGAGAATATATATTTTTATGTGTGTATACACACACACAAACACACATGCTTCTTAGTGATGTATCTTTGTCTCTGTCTCAAAGGTCTTGTGTCGAGATGCATAGTGTAAAGAGGCATTAAATACACTCATGGACATCTCTATTTTTTTAGCAATGTATCTGATTCCCGTTACATTGAGCCTCCTCCAGAAAGACTCATGCAAAATGTCAATAGTAGAAACCACTGATGCTCCTCAGCTCTTGCAGGGACTTGATGAGGTAAAGGACCTGTTAAATGTATGTGGTGTTCTCCCAACATATGGGTGTTAAAAAAGAAGAAATTACCCCCAGTGCCGCCTCATGAACATCATTGCGATTTTTGTTTCTTTTTGACAGTTGGCATCTAGAGGGGAAGAAGGTGTGGGATCGAGCAGTGCAAACTTTCTAGCCCTCTCCTTCTGTCCAAACTCCTCTCTGTGAAAACCAGTGAAATGGATGAGGCCATGGGAGAGGACTGCGTGATGGCAATGAGGCCAAAAAGTATAATTGTGGTTGCATATTAGAAACCATGGCCAAATATCTTGAAATATTGCCTAAAGCAATACTCTGGCTGCTCCCCTGCGCTTTGCTGGGCACATGGCTTGTGAGCTGGTTTCAAGAGTAGGCAAAGAAATGTTGTGAGGTGGTGTGACAGCCATAATTGTCAGGGTTGGGGGGGGACAGCCCTTGAGAAAGCTGGTACAGCGCGTGCGTGGTCTCTTCAGTGTGCCTTTCTCCATGTGTATAGGTGTACAAAGCTCCACGTACAAATTCATTTGAACTCCAGGGGTCAGCTTAAAGATCTCGTGATGAACCAGGTTGTGTTGAGAAGCAGGAAGAATTGGTTCAGAAGATATTAGTGCAGGAAAAAGTAATCCCAAAGCATTTTTAATGATGGTGGCTTGGACTTTTATACCTAGTTTACCTTCTGAAGGAAAACTCTGGTTTCCACAAAGAAACATTTTCACTCCAAATATTTAATTTTCTCTGAAAATTGAAGAGGGGACTTTTGAGGCTGGGGCAAGTGATAATCTCTGCATCTTCCTGAGTCCTCATGAGTGCCTCTCTAAAGTTGTATCACAAGTTGTGTGGTTTTGTCCATGATCCGGACACTCCCCTTCCTCTGCTCTGGAAGTTGCCTTCCCACGATGCATTTCACATTCTGCTGCAGGGCTTTGGTCCATACAACCCTCCACTTCATTGATAATTGCCATAATTTTCAAGCTAGATGAGTTCTTGATAACATTAGAAGGGATGCCTGTACTCAACTGGATGGTAGCTATTTTGCTTCCAAGGGTAATTAGTCATGGATTTAAATAGAAGGAAATAATTGATGTACACATAGAGTGGAAGCACTTCTCTGCCATTATGGTCTGAAAACTCATATTTATTTGTTCATTCCATCTGAACTTGAAGTAGCTCTTCTGTTAGCATGGTAAAAGGAGTAGGCTTTTTGACATAAGATTGTTCTGTGTCTTATTAGAAGCTTTTTTCTCATTTCTGGAAGAGTGGGTGAGAGCAAATTACTTGAATTTATCATACTCAGAAAAGGAAAACAAAGGACATTTCCTGAAGAGTTAAAATGTATTGCTGTCATGGTGGTTTTGACATTGATATAACATGGCAAATGTATACTGAGATACACCTGCACATATATGCTTTAACAGAAACCTGTGGAAAGTTTCTGATTCAGGATTTCCATCTGGGTGGTGCAAGACACTGTGGTATCATCAGCCAAGAGAATCAGAAGGGTCTTTGCTCTGTCTTCCTAAGTCTTTTTCCTCCACTGACCTTGCAGTTCAGGTTCCCTGTCTTCCCTTCTCTTCGTCCAAGTGACCTGGTGTGGTTAGCTGCGTGATGACATCATCACAAGGGGGAGCATTGCCTGGCTGTCATGCCTCAGTCACCTTTTGGTCTCATCTCTATTTTATGCTTCCATTGGGTCATCCCTCGAGTGCCCCCATTCCTTTGCATCACTCCTGACTCATGTTGTTGCCATCTGTCCTCCAGGGAAGTCATCTTGATTATCTTTTTGGTTCTGCGTCCGCCTTTTCACCTAGCTTTCCATGGTAAGTTCTTACCGGAAAGAAACATCCCACACACGGGATACAGACTAGTGTCATGCTGGTTGTTGGAGATGTGGTGCCTTAGCTAGAACAAAAACTATCTGAAAATCTGGGCTAGGATGCAGGAGCTAGCAGAGCTGAGCTAAAGGTCCCTCAAGGGAAGACGGGACCCAGTCCAGGGCTCCCACGTCCCACAGGCAAGAGCCTGAGCCACTGGCCACTACAGAATAGAAAACCCTTTTGTTTGCTGTTTCACTCATCAGATTTTGACTCAAATCCACAGATTTCTGGCTGACCTACCCTGTATTTCTGCATTAGTTTTATGAGTAAGCTGTTGGGTGAAAAATACTGTCTATGTGTAGATAGAAGTCATAGCATCAATTCCTACCATGCTCTCAATCTGACAAGAGTTACATCTTGCTACTGTATGTAGGAATTCCCATTGCTGTGTGTACAAATGGTACTTAAAAGCTCTCTTTCATGTCTCTTACTGGGCTAGAGAAATGCCTTCTCGGAAACCTGTGCTGTCAGCTAAGCTGACAAAGGTTTTATTTAACATGAGGCAGAACTAATATCCTTTAAAGAAAGCTGCCATGCCATTAATTGTCACTCTGGTTTGTGTCAGATGCTTGCAAGAAGCATGCTTGGTTCCTCTACAAACACAACGGCATCTTTCACTCTTAATGAATAATGTGCTCCAGATGTTCCATCCTGTGAGAATTTCTTGCGCACACTGCAATGCCAAGAGAAAAATAAAGCAGTTCAACTTATTTAACCCAGATCTCAGACTGTCCGTCTGCATCATCTAACTCCATCAAGCTGATGGAGCACATGGAATGGATGGAAAACATGTGGTTCCTATAGACTCCTGCATTTCATGTTGGTTAACAAATGTAGCGTTAGTTTACCCAAGGCTATGAGGGGCATGAGCTTAAACCTAGTGTATTCAGGGTAGGTTCTCTGTATCTTTCCCATACCATATCATCAATATTTGTGCTTTGCAACTCAGGCCTGGAGCCCTCGGAAAACTTTGCCAGTCTTCCTGTTTCTGCTCACGGTGTGAGCCTGAGGACTCTTTTACTTATCTTCTCTATAGGCCAGGCACAGAAATAGTGCCTAAGCTGTCATTAAAAATGTAAATGGACTGAAATCCTTTTCTATCTAGATATTTTGTGAATGGCATTGAGACTTCCTGCGTTCTTGGCTGTAGCTCAAATACTCATCCTAGTGTTTCCAGGCAAACGAAGGCTGGAGGCTTATAGGAGGGTTTTAAAGAAGCCCACTCAGGATGGGCTCTGAGCTGTCCTGCACAGACTGTCTTGCTAAGTGAGATGCCAGCACCATCTTCCCACTGCTGAGTGCTGATGGGAGCCACTCAAGTAGACCATTGCAGGGAAGGGCAGGAAAACTAGGTGTAACTCTTGATGCACTACAGAGCCCTGGTTCTTTCAGATGAGCAGGATGAAAGGGGTGAGATCTTCTCTGTATTTAGCTCAAAAGTTTTCCATGGTGGTTTTCAAGGGGGAAGAAGCACAGTTTTGTGGTTCAGGTATTGGGACATGACTTCCAGGCATAGCATAGTGACAAACTGCTCAGGTAATCCCACTCAGGTTGTATGGGAAGCTCATGCACTTGGCTTTGCCCTTACAGAAAATGGATGTGGAAGTTCCTGACTGGTCAGAGTCTTGAAGAGGGTATTGTTCCAAGGATGAAGGTATTGGTAATGAGGATGTGTGCCTACATGAACACTGTAATCCTGCATAGGAGTGGAGAGTCATAAAGTTTGGCAAATAACTTAAAAATCCCTGATGGATTTCCAAAAGTCCTCCTCTCACTGTGTTCAGAACTCATTCTTTAAAACTTATTTAGATTTTGAAAAAGTAATTTAGCGGAAGCCTGTGGTGCCTACCTCAGGTACAGGACCCCAGGCTTGTATGAGTAAAAGGAAAGAAATATTGCAATCAGTAGGACCTAGTGGCAGTGCATTAAACCCGTATCTTGCCCTGAAGCAAGAAGCGGTGCAAGCTGGTGGGAGCTCTGGTGTGCAGGTGTTAGATGCATGGGGCTGCATTCTGCACTGACAGCAGGGCTTCATCAGGAGCACCAACGACAGGGCTTCACTGCCAGAGGGTTGTGCTGTCTTTACAAACACAGATGGGAATTTATTTTTTTTTCTTCAGTGGCCACACAGTTGGGAGAAATTCTGTTTTACTGAAACCTGGAGCTCCAGGTGTCATTTGAAAATAGCACGTGTATGATTAACCCATTTTCCACTGGCTTCCCCCAAGGTCCTGGCTTTCCCTGGTCCCTCCTGGACTGCACTGTAGGATACAGGATCCTGATTTCATGGAGATGCTGAGACTCTGCTTTTACTATGACAGGAACCTCAGAGGTGATGGGGACATGCTGCTAGCATGCTGACTGCTGCGCTCCCTTGCTAACCTCCCAAAGTCTTCTTTAAACAGAGTGACAGAAGAGCAGGATATAGGACAGAGGAGAAGCCACCAAAGAAATGTCATCCTCTAGCTTAAGAAAGAAACTTTGCAGAAGATGCTATCTGGTTAGCCATGCCCCATGTGTGCCTCTGCCGGTGCCATATCTGTACGGGATTACATGGGGGTCTTTTGGCATATCTAGCTCTGCGTTGTGGCTTTCTGAGGTTTGTTGAGGCTGAAGGACACTGACATTCTCTAAGCCCTTTCAGAAAGGTCTTATTTCCTTTGAGTTGTGCAAAAGATGCAGAACCAAAACAGCATGCAAGAACAATTATTAAACGCTGTTAATTAGGATGTGTGAAGATGGTCCCTCTCCCCTTTTCCTTTGAATCATGAAAGCCCAGAGGGAGCCTTTATTAAAGTCAACAAAGAAATCTCAAAGGAAAAAATTCCCTTCTTTAATGTGGTCACACACATCATCTCCCGCCTGGTGTGACCTGACATGTGAATGTGATTACGGGCTGTGTCCCATCAGGGCACAGGCACCCCGAGCCACCGTGGGGAGAGGAGGGGGCAGAGTCCGCACGGCTGCTCTCACACCCAGCCGTGCGGATCCTCTTGCTGCTGATGCCAAAAATGCATCATCTGGAGATTGCTTTTGATGGATCGTATATTTTGTGTTAACTACCTTTGGTTCTCTCTCCAGAGCAACCTCTGATAAAAGCAAGCTGCTGCACCCAGGGAAGCGGCTGGATATCCATCCTGGATTTTCCTGCTGGGAGGGGTGGGCATTGCAACTTCTTTACTCATCAGATGAGTTTTGTTTGTGTGTTGAAAAACAAGCCAGAGTCTCACAGCAACCTCATTATGGTGGTGCTGATGGGTTCAGGAAAGTCCATCAGAAATGCTGAAGATCCCATTGTACTTTTGTTGGGAGTGGGGTAGCAAACCTTGAGTTTTAGCTCGATTACATGGCAAGCAGTCACAGTATTACTTTCCATTCAAATTCTCTGTATCCATTTGTAGCCATAAATACTTTACCCTCTTTAATCCCAAATGACAAAGACAGGATTTGAGAGGTGCTGCCTAAGAAATTTTTGCTTTCTTCCTAAACCCTCCCTTAGAGGGAAGGGAAGGGTGGGTTGTTGTGAGCTCTGATCCATAGGGTCAAAGACATGGAAGTCTTGCACTAAAGTTGTATTTTTTGTTGGATGCAGGTGGTGAGGACAGGGCGCAATATGTTGCGCTATACTTTTATTGCATGAAAATATGAGAAGGTTACTGCTTTTCCCCTTCTCTGAGCTGCTCTGCAAGCTGGTGAGAGCAAATGCTTGATATACTATAGCTTCTCAGGGATATTTTGGGTAATCATGGAGATAAAACAGGGCAGGTCCATTATAAAATTTACAGAGTGGAGACTCTGTACCCACATAAACTCTTCAGGAACATCTCTGGTTGTTGTGATAAGATATGTTTTGTCTGAACAGAAACGATGAAAAATGTGCTGTTCTTGCCTGTTTTGTGCTGTTCCTTAGGTTTGGTCTGACCATGTTTTTTTCTAGAGAGTTTTCAAAAATACCAGGATTCCCTTCACCCCCTCATTGTTAATTTAGAAATGGGGCAGCATCCTCACTGGGCTCATCTATAGATGATACTACCAACCACATCCAGTCCATGTCCCAGAGCTAGGCTGTGAGCTTGGATTATTCCAGCCAAAATTCTCCCTCCCTTTCTTTTCTCAATTAAAAAAAAAAAACAAAAAAACAAAAAAAAAGAGGCTGTATGAAAACAAAACAGTTTCCAAAGAGAAGCATCCAGCCGCTTTCTTCTGACACCCAGATAGCTTGGTGCGTTCATCTATCTTCTGCATTGACTGCTGGGCTGGCTGGCCACATCTGAAAAGAGGGAGATAAGCCAGCAGTTGGAGCCTGTATCTGCGAGCGATGTTGGTGGCAAGGAGACTTTGGCAGTGGGTTCCTCTCTCACAGATGCTTTTTTCCCCAGCTGGAGGCTCCGATTGTTGGGCAATGGCACATGAGCCTCCCCCCACACTCGGCAGAGCCCCACAGGAGCCTGCACCACGCTGTGAGCAGACAATGCAATTAGCTGGGTTTCACAATGTGCTGCTTTAGGTGACCTTTCCAGGGAAAATAATTAGAGGGAGACCATGTCTGCCATTGATAATTGGCTTCATTAGCTCTGAGGTTAATTTCAGGGATGTGCCCAGGAAGCAGCAGAAGAGGCTCAGAGGAGGCCGCCCAGTTAATTACTTGTGAAATAAAAAAGTCTGTCGGCTTTGTCCTTGCATGTGCGTTGGGGGGCTGTCATGGGCGGCCTGGACCCACAGGCAGGTCAGACCCTTCTCCTGCCATCACAGTGATGGTGCAGTGAAACAGTCTCTCAGAGTGGGAAGTTTCCAGCCTCTTGGTACGGACTTGCCATACTATTAGGGGGTTTGAAACCCAGGGTCTGGACCTGCAAAGACCCAGCCCAGGCTGCAAGCCAGAGGACAGGGCTGGCCTTGATGTAGGCTTCCATTTCACAGGGGTGCAAAAAGGGACCTCCCTTTTGGGGATCTGTTCTTTCTGGTGGCAATGAGGGTCCAGCGGACTGGAGCAGGATGAGCATGAGGGGAAGCACCCTGGGCTGCAGAGCCACAAGCCCTCTCCACACTGCATCTGGTCTGGCACCACAGACACAAGTGCCACTTTCTGTATGACACCACGGCTGCCCCCACATTGCCCTGGGGGCTTCTCTGCAGGGCTGTGTGACGCCAGGCAGTTGGAGACTGAACCCTGCATTTCCCATTGGGAAGGCAACATTTCCTCCTTGCGTGTGCAACATCTCTGCCTTCGTGGAGTCTCTTTTTCTTTGCCCGTCTGCTTTTGTCTCACCAAGGTAATTAGGCACTTGGCCCACCGACTTGGCCCACTGTTGTTTGCAGCCGTGCTGTCTCCAAGCTGGGAGTGTGAGGAATTAAGACAGCAGAGTGCTTTCTGAAATGGATTGGGATGAAACTGTCCTTCTAACCCAGCTGATTGTGGTATGCACCCACCAGGCTCAGAGGGGCTGGTCAGTGCAGACCTACTTTGGACCCATCCTGGGAGCGGACAGCTAAATAAAACCCGTTTTTCCCCTGTGCTTGCCTGTCATTGCAATAAGCAAACTGTGGGCTCTTTAGCTTTTTGTGGATTTTAAAAACTTTTGCTTCCATTTGTAACAAACCTGCACAGGCTTTGCTTCCACTTACTGGCACTAAGCTGCCTCCCGAACACCCACAACTTGGTTGCATCTTGGCATCCAGTGTGTCAGCCATCAGTTGTGTGTGCGGTTTGGTGGGGTTTGCCGACACCAGGACTGGGGGGGAGGCACAGCCTCAGTCTGTTCCCTCACTGTTGCCTGCGCTTCTCATGTTAAAAACTTGTTACGGTCTTGTGGGGTGTGAAGGGGAGAGGGGAGCAGGGAGAGCAGGAACACCAACCCCTGCACTGCCCTCGCTCCTCTCCTAACACCTGTGAGGGGGCCGTAGCCAGAAACAGCAGCTCAAAGGGCATCCCAGAGGTACATACAGCATCTGAAGAGCTCTTGAGGTACATTACACTTGTGTGTCATGCCTTTGTGCTATGAACTAGAGAGATGAGAGTGTCAGACGTGAGCATTTCTCTCCATTTTTTGTTGAGAGCATCATCAGGGGAGAGCAAGAGGTTTTGGGTTGTTCAGACGGGAGAGCCAAGTGTAAAGAAAGTGGGAGAGGAGCACTTGGGAATACATTCCCGCAGCCAGCAATTGTGCAGGAAAGAGGTGACCAGGTCAAAGGAAAAGCATATAAACAACCCAGAGAGAGAATCTTCTTGGCTGCCGGTTTGTTTATGTCTTGCAGGAAAGAGCTTAGCAAGCCGTGTGCGTCTCTAACTGGCTACGACACAAAGTTCCCATCCTTTCAAATCTTAACATAAGGAGAGGACTCGCAGAAGTCACGTCTGTATTTCCTGCCTCGATTTCGGCATAAGGAAATACTGTAGGTTGTACCCTAATAAAATGATCAAAGGTTTTTTTGTTTGCTTGGTTTCCCTTTCCCTGAGTGCACAATTCCCTGGGAAAGCCCTCTGCAGTGTGGTGTAGACAGTGGAAAGGTGGGAAGGGTCTGGGCTGTGTATGAGAGAAAGACCCTTCCTCTTGGCCTGAGTGAACCAAGGCTCAAACACGGCTGGACTCGGAGGGGCTGTGTGGATTAAGATTCAAAAATACATCATCTGATAAAGACTAGGGCTTTTAGGGGTGCTAACATGACCTGGACATGGATGTGCCAGACCATCCCGGTGGGTACTGGGCAATTTCTTGCTCTCAAGGTTTTAGGAAACTCCAACTCAGAATTTCTTGTTTTAGGAGCTACTGTTTTGTCCCTTAATCCCGAGTGTTTGAATCGGCTCTCAGCACTCCTCTCCTCCCTAGACTGTCCTCTTCCAGCAGAAAGGAAGGAGAATAGAGTGTACCTTGATGGTAGAAACATACTTTAAGAGTATGTTGGATCATCTCCTGTCTTCAAATTTGTCATTTGTTTTTGGAGTCCAATTCTGCAGCCTTTGTTAGTGATTGCAACTAAGCTCGTGGACGCAATATACTTCTCTGAACCCTCTGATGTGCGCATTTTACGTGACAATGTTAGTTCAGTTTAATACTCACTAGGATGTTCTTCCCCTTGTGAAAAGCATCACTGAAATTCAGCGTGCTTGAGAGCAGCAAAGTCCTGCAAGATTTTTTTGATAAGCCTGTGCTTGTAAATCCATCTAGCTCCATGAAAGTTGAAGCAGGTACAGTGATTTCCATGAGCTGGGTGTCCCACAATAATCTGGTTGCAGTTCATACCTCCACAATAGATATTCATAGAAGATCTCAAAGCCATAAAAGAGTTGTTGCTTTCTACTCCATGCTGTAAGATCTTTTTTTCCCCCCAGAGGTCTTACAGTGGTCCCCGCTTTTGCAGCTGTGTTCCTGGTAAACATTTTCTCAGCAGTTGAGATGATTTGGACCCAAACGGTTGTTTAATTACGGTTCATCTCTGCCATTTGGAAGGTGGACGGCTGGTGAGATCACATGGCATTGTTTCTGCTCCATGAATCAAAGCCTTAAAGCTAGAGTCGAAGGACCAACAAAAAGAATTAATAAGTAACAGGATTCTAGGAAGGACCTTTGGAGAAATAAGTGTTTGGTCAAAATTAAAGAGGTCTTGTGAAACTTCTGGACATTTTCACAACTACCTGAATGCTTTTGAAGTATCATCTCGGATTGCGAAGTGGCAGAATGCTACCCCAGCACTTTTATTCCTGATAGTCTTTGTGATTCTTTTAAGTTTTTCTATTAGCGTTAGTGCAACTGTTGGTTCATTTGCAATTAGTACTTCGAACAGAGTCTTTGTTCTAAATCACCCATTCATTTGCTCCCCCAGAATCACATCTTTATCTTGATAACCTCTCCACACAGATACAGCCTTAAATCTAGACTTGGCTTCAGGCTAGTGATATTTCTTTACCAGGAAAATATCTGGCAGCTCCTCCCCAGTGGATCTGAGAGCGAGGCTGTATTGGAAATAAGATTATACCTCGTCATTTCTCCCTACGATGTCTTTAGAGCAAGCATAAAGCTCGCTGCTCCTTTATCCATGTCATTTATGGATTTCCATAGTGCCAGAGGAGGCATATAACATACTGCAAAGGCAGATTATCCAGAATAAATCATGTGGTGAGTGTTGCAGATTTGCAGGCAACTGGCTTTGGGAAGATTTGAACCTGAAATGAGGCTTGATGGTGAAGGTGAAATAATCACTCATGAATGGATTGGGATTCTCTATTTATTTGGAGAACTGTGGGACTTGCCTAGCATACGGGAGCTCTTTATTTGTCCTCCCCTGATCCTGCCCAACCCTTCCCTCAGTTTCTCACTTCCCTCCCTTTCCTCCTTTCCTTCCTCCCCTTCCCTGGTAGTGAAATCTGTGAAATCAGTGACATTGCTTTGAGGCAGAGCTGCTCATGTCTCGGGGAATGGGACACCATTGGGCACGGGGAGGTTGGAATGAGCAGCCGTGGCCCTCACCGGCCCACAGATGTATTTGCACCAGTTGTGTTCAGAGCCATCCATTTAACCCACAAATCCCATCCCACTAAACCGGCCTTGTGTGTTCGTTTTTATTTCTGAGCATAAGCAGGAAACCAGCCAATATATGAAAACATGAAATAATGAGAAGAGCTGTCTGAGTCTTGAACCAAGGTTTGATTTGCACTGCAGTTTCAGGTCAGCTCTCTGTTTTTTTCCTAGTTAACTCAGCAAAAGGGTGTTGTGTAAAGCACAACCTGTGTTTGCTGGGTAAGACCAGTGAACAGAGAGCTCTCGAGCAGAGCGGAGCTGGCATTTGTTGAGGGTGAGCTCACCTTCACGGTGGGGTTTTACTGTGCTTGGCTGCGGCCTCAGAGAACTACCACAGTGCAAACACTCACTGGGATAAACATCTGGAGGCCAGAGCTATTGCTCAGTCTGTCTGCAGAGCATCTTGCACGGAGAGGTCCCAATCCAGGCGAGAAGTGTGTAGCAAATAATAACAAAAAGAAGCAAAGTGATTTTTGGCAAACAGCTAATTAGCCCATAATTCTTCCATTCCCTGGAGATGATCTAACAGCGTTGTCTTCAAAATCCAGTGATTAAACCCTTTATGTAAATATTATTTTAGACGTCTTTAAAATTACTTGCTCAAATGTCAAGAATTACATTAGTGTGAGAGAGGCACTTCTTTCAATTACATTTCCTCTTTTCTTTTTCTGACTCATAATTTTTTAGAGCCACCTGTGTAGATTATTTTTTAGCACCTTTCAGCTTTGTCATCAGGTAATCTTGTTGCTAGTGCTGGGAGGGGTTCTCTTTTTTTTTTTTTTTAATCAACTTTAATGTCACTTACTTTTTCCAAGCTCTGAGCTGGAAGGTTGTGAAATCTTGTCTTAACTCCAGAGCTTTGCACTTCACTTGCCCACTCCGACAGGCATGGTTGAGTAGTTAGCACCTGGCCCTGTGGGTCAGGGCACCTCGACCAATTTCTAGGTCTTTCCTGTATTTTCCATGTGACCCTGAATGAGTCACACTCTGAAGAATGGGACTGCAAATAGCAGTAATGAGAATTTCTTAATCCTTGGCCTGAGTTGGCAGAAAGCTGGGTTACCCGCACTGTTGCTCCCAGTGAGACCTCCTGAGTTTTGTACCTTGGACCCACGCTGATGTCTGCCGTCCCGGGGTTAGCACAGGGGATGAAGCTGGCGTGCAAAGCACAGCTGCTAGCTGGGGGCATGTGGCACCGGGGCTGTCCCACCTCCACCGCCTGCCGGTGGGTGTCTTACCAGCATGTGTTTAGGGGAGGCTTTTGAAGGACTCAGTGCTGGCTTTCATCCATTCCTGTGAAGACAGTAGGAAATATGCAGGGGTTGACCTCAGATTCTCCAGGTCAACCCTCACCATTGACCCAAACCCATCCCTTTTTCTGTGCAGAAGTGGAAAGTTTCCCACATTCAGTAGTGCTGAAGTTTTCCATCATGTCAATGGGGGGGCTGTCAGGTTTGTCTGACTGGTGTCTGTAAGCCCTTTCTCCTGGATCAGCACTTGTCCCAAGGATCCTGCACCAGCTGACACACAATTTCTGCATAGCCTACATACGAGCTATGAGCCTCACAAATACCAGCAGAACTGGAGCTACCTTTAATTTCTTCTTACTGTGTCCCCCACCTTCCTTGCCCCATGGAAACATTGCTATTCCTTGTAATGATGTGACTTCCCAGAGGAAAATAATTAATGCACTCATACAAAGACAGGCTCGACTCCTTGGAGCTCCCCATGCAAGAATGATTTCTGTCCCAGAAAATAGATGTATCCTTGCAGCTGGTGGGATTTCTTTGAGGAAAGTGATGATAACCTCCTTCAGCTTTCTAGTGCTCAAGGAACCTGATAAATATGCCCAAATATTGAGCAGGTAATGCTGAAGCTGACCTTGTTTAATAGCACCCATCGTGAACCAAAGTCCGTGACTGCCCAGCAGTTATGTTGGGTTGGTGCTGCTGGCAAGGGAGGAATTGCAAGAGAGGAACATTAATCTTCTGCTTGTGGCTTTGGGTGGCATTAAGAAAGCCTAAATCTCAAAAAAACCTTAGTGAAACTTACACAGGGTTTTATGGAAGCCTCAGCTGCTCCACCACGGTTGTGAGAGCGCCTCAGCTGGTGGCACAGGCTTTCCCCAGCGGCTCTTCTCAGCAGCCACTGGATGTCACGAGCATATGGATGTCAAGGGCCTTCCCCATAGACAATTTCATTTTCCACCATAGTCACACAAAATGCTTGTCGGGCCAGGTTGCACAGAGTGACCATAACAGTAAAAGGCAGTCATTTGAAGAAGTACCTGAAACTTTTAAGTATATTACAGAAGGAGCAAATGAAACAGAGGCTGTAGAAGGCCCATGGGGTCAGTCATCTTGTAAAACGCCTGGAAAAGTTGTCTTCATTTCATGAAATGTCTGCTTTCACAATATGGCCCATGGTTATTTAGCAAGTCAGCAGAGGCAGAATTTCATGCTCGTCTTCTTCGCACACACTAAACGTATGAACAATCATACAAGTGGTTTGTTTCCATTCTCCCATCATTGTCCATTGCCATATACTAGTGCACAGAGGCATTCGGACAAGGCAACTGATGTTTATCTAATTTCTGGTTAAAGCAAAAGCTCTGTAAAAGGCTCTTAGCTTTTTCGAGGTGTTTGAAGGCCGAGTTGTTTTCCCACTTCGCTGCACAACCACAGTGCTGCCAGTAGCCCTGCTTCATCTCGGGGGCCTCCTCCAGCTCAGGCTGGGATTAAGGCTGTGATGAAGTGAGAGAGAGCAAATTAATGTAAGGATGGAGGAAACTGCTGCATTTTAGCTGTGAGCTTATGGGTGCATTGGGTTCCCTAGGTGCTAACCAGGCAGCCTCCCTCACCCCTGTGATGTGCCTGGTCAAAGGGAGCAGGCGTTACTATGGGGAGGGAGAGGAGGTGAAGCTGGAGGAGTGCTGCCTGGTCATTGTATTTCTCAGTAGTGGGAACAAGCGGGTCTAGGAGCCCCATTCCTGGCTGAATTCACACGGAACACCTGGGGAGGGCTTGTTTGTACTTAATAAAATCCAGGAACAAAAAAAAAAATCAAAACCAGTCCCTAGTCAGCCTAAGAGGCAGGAGGATGAAAATAAACCAGTAAAGCATGGGCTGGACACCAGCAGCATGATGGGTCTTGCATGACAGCATGGAGTTTGTGTCATGGAGCCAAAGGAAAGGGCACATTGCAGGTAGTTGTGGGGACCCAGGATAGTGGCAGAGCTCCACGGAGGGCCAGCAAAGGTTGTATGAGGCTTCTTGGGAGAAATGACCGCACTGGGGAGCTTCGGCAGTGCTGGCGACTTTTCCCCCATATCGCAGGAAGAACTGCGAGAGGCAGAGCAGAAGATGGGGAGGAGATAACTGTGTTTCTTCTGGCAGGATGGTCTGAAGCTGTGAGATAAAGCACAAGGACTGTTTTGTCTATGCCTTCATGCTTTTTCCTTATTGTGTCTCTCAGTGCCTCTTGCCTTGGGTCCTTTCTCTTCATTGCTCCCACATTGCTGCATTTTGGGGGAGGAGGAGCAGAGGACTGCTCTCTGGTTCTGGCACAAGTAGGGCAATGCAGCTGCTGGGCTGGAATTGCCTCTCCTGAAGATCCTTTTTCTCTGGGCAGATAGTCCCAATGACAGAGGTGAGGCCTCAGGACAGAGCAGGCCAGGGAGCTGTTCCCCCAGTGCGCCTGTGTTTGAATCTTTGCCCAGGCTCTCCCCTTCCTTCCCCTTCATCTTGCCCTTCCCCTTGGTCATTCTCAGCTCTCCTCTCTGCCGTGGGAGATCTCGGTACCATCCTTTTCAACCCAATTCCTCCGCATGCCACTTTTATGGTGGGATTAATTCACCTCCCTGCTTGGCTCCAATGTCTTCTGTTTTCCCAATGTGCTTGGCATCTGCCCTAGCAGTGCTGCCACGGTTCGTGCCCTGAAGCTTGTTTTCTTCCTTAGTCCATTGGCAACGCCTGCACTGTGCTGTCCTCTCGAATGGCATAGCGCTGATGTTATTTTCAGGGTAGCTTTTTTGGTAGAAGTGGTCAGTCCTAGGCAGAAACCCAGATATAGGATGATTACAGCATCCCTCCCTCTCTGTCTCTTCCTCCCATCGAGCCAGCAGGCGTGTAAATCCCTGACATGCCATGGATGCGAGTGGGTGTTTGCCCTGTTGGGTGCAGGATGTGCAGCCCTGGGAGGCATGTTGCCTGTGAGCATGCACAGAAGGCAAAGGATGCAGAACTGTCCCCTCTGTCCCCCTCTCAGTGCCCTGAGAAGAGGTGGTGCTCAGATGGGCTTTCATGGTCATTCAGGTTGGTCCTTCTTGTGTAAATTTAGGCCTTTGCAATAGAGAAGGGTGAGCACATGGGTTATACTCCCTGGCCCTTCAGAAAGTCACCTCTAAGATGCCAAATATTTTGATAACAAGAAATAACTAGGGATTTCAAAAGTTTCCTCATCTCGATGCTGGATTTTCTGCTTAAACACTGCATTTTCTGGGTGAAAGAGCCATGAGATCAGGCTGTGAGGCAGTTATGGTAAAGTATTGTGACTCCAAATGGCTGTTAGATGGATGGAGTGAACTGGGGAAACAAAGCCAGTGCAATTAGTTGGTGTATGGCTGGAAGGAATTAGTTAATTCAGGCTTTGATGCTGTCCTTTGAGAAGAAAAGAAATGAGAAGATGTGTCATTAGAGGAGATGAGTTGTCTTAATCATTGGCTTGACATTCCTGTTCTTTCTGTTGGGCACCTTTTATCAGCAGAGATTTGGGTTCGGCTGAGGGTACCAGACAGGCACTTTGTTTCTCCTTCAGAAAAAGTCATGGCATCTTAGGTCATATCTCAGAGATTTCCCAGCTAAAATACCTGGTGTAACGAAACCTCAGTATTTGGGGTAGCCCCAGAGTTTGGATGCATTCCTTACTCTGGGGTAGGAGTGATGCTACGCCATTATACTGCTCTAACCTGGTGGTATCATCATATTGGGACACTTGTGACGGTGAATTTATGGAGGTGGATGTGCCAGTAGGCGTATTGTGACTTAAATCACAGTATCTGCTGAAGGCAGTGTGTATTTTTTCCCCCATGTATATATATATTTAAGTAGGCAGCAATTCTACGGCATTGCTCACATCAGCCCACCAGTCCTACCTACCTCATCGATAAAAGAGCATGACAAGTTCAGCTTTTGGGGGAAAACTAGGCATTGCCTCTGCCTATTGTTCACCTGCAGTGTCGGAGGTGATCATGGGGAGCCTGTCTCAGAGATGGGTGTCAGACATGGGACACCTCCACCATCCCTTTGGATCTGTGGTAAGCAGGGTGGCTCAGCAGCAAAGGGCTGCTCTTCTCTGAGTTATAAAGCAAGTCCTTGCTCTGGCTCATCCTACAGATCTCAATGTGCATTTTAGGTAAGCTGACGGTGGCATGGATTTTTACCTGAGGAGAAATGTCACACATGTAAGTCATAAACATGGAAGCCACGTCTAGCTGGACGGGGCCTAACCGCAGAGCGGTTTTAATCTGCTCATACCAGGGACAATCCCCATGCAGGGATTTTCTTGGTCCCTTTCCATGATCCACCAGCTCAAAATAGAGGTGAGGAGCAATGCTCCCACTTTTATTGGGAAAGGTGGTATTTGGAGGGGCTGGGAAGCAAGGTGTGAGAGGCAATTACAGACCCCGAGCTTGGAGGCCGGTCGTGACTTTTGTGATCTCATTTCCTCATCCACACACAAACGCTTGGCCAAACCCCAATCTCTGCAAATGAGCTTTGGTCACCGCTGGTTTTAATTAGCAGGAACAGTCCTGCGCAGTGTTCCCAATAAGCGAATGACAAAGTATCAGTCTCAGTCTCTGGCAGTTTTCTCTTCTTCATCCTGCCAGAGGGCTTTTTCTGAGCCCCAAACCAGCCCCTTGATCTTTGCTTCCAGGAAACCTTTATAAAATTCAGACCAGATTCTTGAGCAAGAACCAAGTGTTTCAGCCAGAAAGATTTCTTTTTTCCTTTTTTTAAAAATTTTATTTTATTTTTGGACGGGTTGAATGGAGGATGATTAAATCTGAACAGATGATATTTTCAATGGCACGTTCAGCATTTAGCTGAGAAGACTCCGATGGGCATGGCATTGCTGTTGTTTTCTTAAAAATGTCAATCGGGCCAATGTGTTTAAACGGGTTCGACTGTTACCTTCTTTCCTCATGTTCCACAAGTACAACCAGTGACTCATGTGTGATATTATTTATTTGTATTACAGCACAGCAGTGATGGCCTGTTGTAGGAGGCACTCCAGAAAGCCCAGCAAGCAAAAGGCTTCACTTTTTAAAGAGTATCTCCAGCAAAACACCCAAAGAGCTGGCTAAAATTGCTACCCCCCTTTTCAGCCAGCAGGGACAGGGGTGGCCACCCTCCTACACCATTGCACGGTGCTGACATGACTCCTCACAGGGCACGGTGGCCTTGTTGGTCATGCCAAAGAGTGAGCTGAGGTTCTCTGAGACAAAGGACAACCTGCTGCCGCTCAGTGAGACTTCATAGAATCATAGAATAGAATCATAGAATCACCTCGGTTGGAAAAGACCTTTAAGATCATCAAGTCCAACCGTTAACCTAGCACTGCCATCCCATCACTAAACCATGTCCCTAAGCACCTCATCTAGCCTTCTTTTAAAGACCTCCAGGGATGAGGACTCCACCACCTCCCTGGGCAGCCCATTCCAGAGCCTGACAATCCTTTCGGTGAAGAAGTTTTTCCTCATGTCTAGCCTAAACCTGCCCTGGCACAGCTTCAAGCCATTCCCCCTCGTCCTATCATCTGTTACCAGGGAGAAGAGGCCGACCCCCACCTCACTACAGCCTCCTTTCAGGTAGTTGTAGAGGGCGATCAGGTCTCCCCTCAGCCTCCTCTTCTCCAGACTAAACAACCCCAGTTCCCTCAGCCGCTCCTCATATGACTTGTGTTCCAGACCCCTCACCAGCTTGGTTGCTCTCCTCTGGACCTGTTCCAGCAAGGCAACATCTTTCTTGTAGTGAGGGGCCCAAAACTGAACACGGTATTCGAGGTGCGGCCTCACCAGCACCGAGTACAGGGGCACGATCACTTCCCTACTCCTGCTGGTCACACTATTCCTGATACAGGCCAGGATGCCATTGGCCTTCTTGGCCACCTGGGCACACTGCTGGCTCATATTCAGCCGGCTGTCAATCAGTACCCCCAGGTCTTTTTCCACCAGGCAGCTTTCCAGCCACTCTTCACCAAGCCTGTAGCGCTGCATGGGGTTGTTGTGACCAAAGTGCAGGACCCGGCACTTGGCCTTGTTGAACCTCATACAATTGGCCTCGGCCCATCGATCCAGCCTGTCCAGGTCCCTCTGCAGAGCCCTCCTCCCCTCAAGCAGATCAACACTACCACCCACATTGGTGTCGTCTGCAAATTTACTGAGGGCACACTCAATCCCCTCATCGAGGTCATTGATAAAGATATTAAACAAGACTGGCCCTAGAACTGAGCCCTGGGGGACACCGCTTGTAACTGGCCGCCAACTGGATTTAGCTCCATTCACCATGACTCTCTGGGCTCGGCCATCCAGCCAGTTTTTAACCCAGCGAAGAGTACATCCATCTAGGCCATGAACTGCCAGCTTCTCCAGGAGAATGCTATGGGAGACTGTGTCGAAGGCTTTGCTGAAGTCCAGGTAGACAACATCCACAGCCTTTCCCTCATCTACCAGGCGGGTCACCTGGTCATAGAAGGAAATCAGGTTGGTTAGGCAAGACCTGCCTTTCGTGAACCCATGCTGACTGGGCCTGATCCCCTGATTGTCCTCCATGTGCCTGGTGAGCACACTCAAGATGAACCTCTCCATAATCTTCCCCAGTACCGAGGTTAGGCTGACAGGTCTGTAGTTCCCCGGATCCTCCTTCCGGCCCTTCTTGAAGATAGGCGTCACATTTGCCAACCTCCAGTCATCTGGGACCTCCCCTGTTCTCCAGGACTGCTGATAAATGATAGAGAGTGGCTTGGCAAGCTCCTCTGCCAACTCCTTCAGCACTCTTGGGTGGATCCCATCCGGCCCCATAGACTTGTGGATGTCCAGGTGACATAGCAGGTCAAAGACTGCTTCCTCCTGGATTATGGGGGGTTCATTCCACTCTCTGTCCCCATCTTCCAGCTCAGGAGGCTGGGTACCCTGGGGATAACTTGTCGGGCAATTAAAGACCGAGGCAAAGAAGGCGTTGAGTATCTCAGCCTTTTCCTCATCCTTAGTGGCAATGTTCCCCCTTGCATCCACTAGTGGATGGAGGTTCTCCCTGGCTCTCTTTTTGCTGTTAACATATTTATAAAAACTTTTCTTATTATCCCTTACAACAGTGGCCAGGTTAAATTCCAGCTGGGCTTTTGCCTTTCTAATCTCCTCTCTGCATGACCTGACAAGATCCCTGTACTCTTCTTGGGTTGCCTGCCCCTTCTTCCAGAGCTGGTAAGCTCTCCTTTTTTCCCTTAGTCGCACTAGTAGTCCTCTGTCCAGCCAGGCCGGTCGTCTTCCCCGCTGATTTGTCTTACGGCACATGGGGACAGCCTGCTCCTGTGCCTTTAAGACTTCTTCCTTGAAAAACACCCAGCCTTCCTTTTCCCTTCAGGACTATCTCCCAAGGGACTCTCCCAACCAGCGTTCTGAGCAGGTCAAAGTCTGCCCTCCGGAAATCCATGGTGGCGGTCTTGCTGACCCCCTTCCTTACCTCACCAAAGATCGAAAACTCTACCATTTCATGATCACTAAGGCCTAGATGATTTCCAACCACCACCTCTCCCACCAGTCCTTCTCTGTTAGTGAACAGGAGGTCAAGCAGGGCACTTCCCCTGGTAGGCTCACTTACCAGCTGTGTCAGGAAGTTATCTTCCACACACTGCAGGAACCTTCTGGACTGTTTCCTTTCTGCTGTATTGTATTTCCAGCAGATGTCTGGGAAGTTGAAGTCCCCCACAAGAACAAGAGCTCGTGACTGAGAGACTCCTGCCAGCCGCTTGTAGAATTCTTCGTCAACGTCCTCATCCTGGTCGGGTGGTCTGTAACAGTCTCCCAACAGGATATCTTTCTTGTTGGCCTTCCCCCTCATCCTCACCCATAAGCATTCTGCCTCACCACAAGTGTCAAGCTCTGTACAATCTAAACACTCCCTAACATACAGAGCCACCCCACCGCCTCTCCTTCCTTGCCTGTCCCTTCTGAAGAGTTTGTAGCCATCCATCGCAGCACTCCAGTCATGGGAGGCATCCCACCACGTTTCTGTGATGGCGACTACATCATAACCATCCTGCCTTACAATGGCTTCCAGCTCCTCCCATTTGTTGCCCATGCTGCGTGCATTAGTGTAGATGCACTTGAGCTGGGCTGACGGTTTCACCCCCAGCAATGGGGTGACGCCCCCAGGCTCCTCTCTAGTGAGCCTGTTTATATCCCCCCCCCCCCCTTCAGGCCTAGTTTAAAGCCCTCTCTACAAGCCCCGCCAGTTCATGAGCGAGGATCCTATTTCCCTTCCAAGAGAGCTGGGTACCATCTGTTCTCGACAGGCCCGGTGCCATGAAAACCCCTCCATGGTCAAAGAAGCCCAAGCCCTTCCGATGGCACCAACCTTTGAGCCACACGTTAACCGCTCTAGCTTTCCTATTCCTTTCCGTGTTCCCTCCTGACACTAATGGGATCGAGGAGAGCACTACCTGCGCTCCTGATCCTTCAACCATTTTCCCTAGTGCCCTGAAGTCCCTTTTGATCAATTTGGGGCTTCTCTCTGGCAATTCATCGCTGCCTGCCTGTATAATCAAGAGCGGATAGTAGTCAGAGGGTCGTACCAGACCAGGGAGTCTCTTGGCAATGTCCCTGATCCGGGCCCCAGGGAGGCAGCAGACTTCCCTAAGGGATGGGTCCGGGCAGCATATCGGGCCCTCCATTCCCTTCAGAAGGGAATCGCCCACAACAATTACCCTTCTTTTTTTCTTTGTATAGTCAGTCTTGATAGGTAGGGGTGACCGTCTCTCTCTAGCCAACCCCCTGGTTGGGCCTTCATCCCCATCTTCAGTTGCCTGGCCCTCAACTTCCAGAGCCCCATAGCTGTTACGCAAGGGCAGCTGGGAAGGTGAAGGAGCCCGGGAGAGGACTCTCCTCCTGCCCCGAGCAGAAACCTTTTTCCATCCCTCATCATCTCTTGGCTCTCTAGCTTCTGCCTGCCGGCCAGAGGACAGAGGATCCTCTGCTACCTGTGGAGCCTCTGTCTGTTGCCGTGGCCTGAGGGATGGTAGAGTGCGGCTCCACCAGTCTATCTCCATCTCGCATTCTCTAATACTCCTTAATCTCTCCACCTCTTCTTTCAGCTCTGCCACCAGGCAGAGCAGATCATCCACCTGCTCACACCTGAGACAGCCCCTGTCCTTACCAATCTCTGGTACAGCAGACAGGCTGAGGCACTCCCTGCAGCCAGCGACCTGGACAGCCGCATGTTTCTGTTTAGGCGGGGACTCCGTCTGAGTCGCCACGTTCCATCTGGCAACAGCTTTCGGACGAGTAGAAACCATTGCTCTCTCCTCGTTTGGGTGTCTATGGGTGCTAGTCGAGTGAGCCTCCAAGCCAGGAGGGGAGAACGCGCCTTGCCCGCGCGAACTGCCCGCGCGAACTGCCGCGCCACGCCCTTCTGACGCGCCACGCCCTGTTCGCCGCGCTCCGGGTCGCTCGTGCTCCCTGGGGGCTGCTTTTATACGCCAGGAGGGTCCGGCCGCCGCCACCCCTGACCCCGCCCCCGCTGAGTCAGAGCTGCCGCTCCTCAGGTCCCCTCTCTCTCCCTGTGCTTTTTCGCCTTTTTTGCCTCCGCGGGTTTTGCCGCGGTTTTGCCGCTTCAGAAAGGGTCCCTCCCCACAGAGCTCAGACTCGCTGCTCTGAGCTCTGCGGGGATGCCCCGGGGGGTCACGCACAGGGGGGCTTCCACCCTGCACTGTACAGTCGGGTGAGTGAAGGAAGCCTGATGTACCTGCCAGTCTCCTACCCTTGTTAAAAGAAGTCCCCCAGTGTATGGCACTGAGCAAGGGGAATGTTTTGGCATCTGTTCATCTGTGCTCTCTGGTTGACAGAATCATAGAATCATAGAATGTTTTGGGTTGGAAGGGACCCCTAGAGGTCATCTAGTCCAACCCCCTGCAGTGAGCAGGGACACCACTAACTAGATCAGGTTGCTCAGAGCCCCGTCCAACCTGGTCTTGAAAGTTTCCAGGGATGGGGCCTCCACTACCTCTCTGGGCAACCTGTTCCAGTGTTGCAGTGTGTGTGTAGATCATCTTACGTCTCCCTGACCCAGCACCCAGCGTGACTACCCAAAGATGCTTTTCTGTATTAAAGATGGTCTTTCTCCAGGCCTTAGTTAACTTCCCGATTAACGCAGCAGCATTAATTATTCAGCAAACCTCCAATGAGGCCATTAAGTTTCTCTTCCTTTGAAGATACTAGTACCTATTTCTATAACAAGAGCAAAGGAGGAGGCTGCAGATCTAATTGCAGGCATGCAAAGTGATGAAGACTCCTTGTCCACTGCTTTCATACTGTGCCTGAAAAGCCTCTCTTTTATGGAGGTGTCAATAGCAATTCCATTCTCTTTTCAGAGGAACAAGTGCCTTTAACCATTTAAACCTACTTAAATGAAGGGCTTTTGTACTTCGATTAAAGACACAATGCAGAGAAAAATGGGCCTGGCTGGCTGCAGAGCCTCCCGCTGGGGAAGGTCCAGCCTGCCGCCGAAGGGGTCGTGGGTGCTGCTCTGCCCTCCTGACCCACCGCCCTCTTCGAGCTGGGACAAACCTGTCCCTGCTGAGCCAAGGCTGGACCCAGAACTGCACGGGCAAGATTTGCCATCTTAAGGCTCCATTTTGGGACACAGCTATGGAGCAATGCCTCCCATGTACAGGTGGCAGCCTGCCCTGTCCCACCAGCCACATCCAAAATGCCCCACATTGCTCCATGAGGCCTGGGCAGCCAGTACCTGACTTGGCGTCTCAGGAGGCCTTTGCCCTCTGCTTTGCTTTGCTCTGCTGGCTTTGTCCCATGCAGAACTACTTGTAAAAATGGCCTTCCACAGCCCCCAGGGGTCACCTTGCTGCAGAGCTCAAGCCCCTGCCCAGGCACGGTGTTTTTCTTTGTTGTTCAAAATGCTCCAAGAGCTCTGGGTTAAGCGCATGACAGCAGCATTAATAAATAATAAAAGACGTCAATAGTTCTGGGGGATTTTATAGCCGCTCCTATCTCAAGATCTCAAAACATTTCACAAATGTTAATTTATGGAGCCTTCCACATGCTCTTGCTAGACTTTGAGAATGGAAAAGGGAATCAGGGCATGCAGGAAAGCAGGAATCAGATAGGAGCTGCTCTGTCCCCTGGTCTTCCAGGGAATGAACCCTTTGGGCCACAGCTCTGAGCAGCCTGCATTTATATAAGCATCCAGGGATGCTGCTTTTGCTCCCTGATTTTGAGCACAATTTTGGTCGGAGAGAAAACAAAACAGGGAGTCTGCTCCTGCAAGTTGAAAGTGTTTCCAGTAACGCTTGGTATAAATACCCTAGGAAAGCAGTGGTGATACCCACCTAGTAAGCACTGGCCTGCTTACATGCTGTGAACCATGGGTTTAAGGGAGCAAGATATTGTCATAGAAGAGTATTATTTTGATATTACAATGTGATAGGATTGAGTGATAAAGGAGGGAGACTGTCTGGTCCAGACAGTCTCATCCTCCAGGTACAGTTAAGCAAGCTTAATGGTTAAGTGAGGTTTGAGGCTGGTTTGCTTTCGGTCTTTTGTTAGGGTCTGTATTAAACCTGGTCTCGATTAGCTCATGACTGGAGTGAACTCAAGGAGGCTTTGCTGGGCCAGCTGAAGCACCCCAACAGAGCTGTAAGAAAGCCCAGGAGAGGACACCCTGTGTTTCTTTCTGTGTGTTTTCAAGGTGTTTGCTTGCTCACCAGATTGAAATGTGTTTGTGCCATTGCAGTGGTCGTAGCTGGCTTGGTGCTCAGCTTGGTCAGAGGAGGGAAGCAAATGGCAGCAACAAAAAATGCGAGTAAGAAGAAGAAAGTTGTCTTGCCTCAGTCTTTCAAGGCAGGGAATAAAGTCCTGCTGAACAGCAGTATTAACAGAAAAGGGCTTTGGTCTTAGCAGAGAAACCATAGAGGGTCTAGTACAGGTGGGAAGACGCATGAGCTCTCTGCTGAGGAGCACATACAAATGCCCAAAACCTGGAGCAGCTTTGGGTATGTGTGTGTGTCACTGTATGGTCAGCACTTATGGGGAACGAAGCAAATCACTTTGCATTTCCCAAATATACTCAGTTCAGGCACACCTGATCCCCAGGGAATCTGTTCAACTGTGCCATGACCCTGCATGGCTGCTCAGCGCCAGGGGCTGAGCTCAGGGGAAAGGAAGGATTGTGGCAAAAAAAAGGGATCAGTGATATTTATTTCTGTTTATCCCATCTAAAGTGACTCTCTAGTCTTGGCACAAGGCAACCAGGAAGAGGAGGGATGGAGCAAGGCTCAAAATACATCTTTCTCGCTGACCTATGCTTGGTTAGCCCTGCTCTGATAGCTCGCCAGGACAGATTGTCCATGCTAGCAGTCTCTGGCGAGGAAGATCACATCACCTAGGCAAAGCCTTTTTCACTCTTGGCAGATTTAATTGTTCTTGGACCAAAGGCCAAAAAAAACCCATGGAAACCTAGGTCCTCTTTCTGTTTCCAGAAGCGAGGAGGGGAGGGAGCCGTTTCCACTGCAGCAGCTGAGTACATGACAACATCACAGTCCATGGCCTTCCCAAACTGCCTGGCTGCCACGCTAGGAGATCAACCAGCACTGAATTGCACCCGTTAATGATCACAAAAAAATAAGGGGGTTAAAAGTTATGTAAACCAGGCAATGTGATGGTTAGTACTACATCAGAAGATGAAATCATTTCCCTAAGAAATACAGGAATGCCATATCTGCAATTGTCTGCCAGGCCACAAAGTAGGAAATCTGGTTCAGGAGCGATGTTGGAGGCTGAACCATGTCAAGATGTTCCCTATCTAATAGCAGCCCAAAGAGGCAACAGCTAATGCTTAAAGGTTTATGTTCCTCTACAGAAAGGCTTCACAGGTCCCTGCATAACAGGAGCAAAGGAGAATCCAGCTGGTTTGGGTTTTTTTTCCTTTTTATCAGCCTCAATTTTATTTTAACCCACCTTGGTTGGAGGTGGATTCATTTGGCAAATGTGCTACTATTGGTTAAAGTGTGTAGAGCAGCAAATTCCCTCTCGTGATGCTGAAAGTCGCAACATTCCAAGATCTCAGATCCGCTGTGCTGCTTCTGGGTTTTTAATCGGTTGTTTGAAAACCTGGAGAAGGTACAGCACAGAGCCACAAAAAGAGAGATGAGAGCTAGAGAAAATGGGCATCGAGGATGAGAGACCTGTTTAACGAGGCAAAGAGAAATTATAAGAGATTTGACTGCTGTGCCCAGTCTTTTCTTTTGCAGAGAGAAAACACCAGATATGAAAGGGCTCCTTCATCTTAGAGCGAGCATCCCTGGCTGGTAAAATGAACCAAAGAAAGTTCAGCAGGGCTTGTGTTTTTGGCAGCAAGGACAGTGAGCCCTGGGGACAAATCACCCCCAGCAGAGGCTGTTTTGTCTCAAACACTGTAATAGTGTCTCTTTTGAGATAGGCCATAATCAGCACAAGCCATTAATCTTAATACTGGGGTAATTAAGCTTAATACAGGGTAACTGAGTGAAAATGAATAGGCTGGAATGTACGGGAAGTCAGATGGGATAATTCTTCCTGGCCATCCAGTATAAAAACAAGCTTTGTAGTCCTAATGCAAGCTGCAGAGGCTCGCTAAGTTTTACTGTGGAAAGGCGCAGTTTTCATTAACAACCAGATACTCTTTGAGGCTGTTTTCACAGAAGCTGGAGGATGTGCCAGGGGAGAAATGGCACTGGGGTTTTTTAAAGCATTGGCAAATCTGCTTCTGCTTTCCTTTCTGCACCCCAGAAGTCTGTAGGGTGCGAAGAGGTCAGGTCCAGAGCTGCAGAAAGTATCCCCAAAAGTCTCCATGTGTTGCACGTTTTGGTGAATAGTTATGGACGGTGCCCATGTGGGGAGGGATGCGCGGTGCCGTATGTGTGATCAGCAATTGCTGCCAGATGAAAGGTCGGCCAGGCTGCTGCCATTTACAGCGGGAGTGAACCAGAGCCATGCGGAAAGATGTCTTTAGCCGAGACATCCCCTGAGCAGGGAGGGGGGCAGCGCTGCGGGCAGAGGATGGGAGCTGTCTTCTCCGCAGTGTAAATGTCACTGCCCATTGCCTCTCTCCTCTGCCCCTGCATGCCCAGCCCTCTGCAGCACTGTGCTGAAAACCTCTTGGCATTATTGAGAGAAATGCATTTCTTCCCGTCTACTTTCTGGTTTGCGACTGTGTTGTTTCTGTTTTTATAGCCACATATATACTTGATTAAATTTTTTTACATCATCAATAGTTTGAGACACATTAAGTCCTGTTGGGCAGCAGAAAGGAGAAAATGTGAATATACTGTTCTCACCAAATCTGGAGCAAATACAGCCGGGCGGCAGTTCAGACTTGGCTTCTCATCTGAAAACCAGAGCTGTGTTTTTAACAATACAGCACCCACCCAGCATGAAATTGTAATGGATCATGCTTTGCCCTAGGTCCTTGGCTTATCCTTGGTTGACACTGAATTAAAGGACGTGATGTGTGGGACTCAGTAAATCCCTAACCTCCTGTCCCAGAGACAAGTATTACCAACTGTACCACGCTGACACACGAGATTAGTGGAAGAGGTGCCCTCAGTGCCACAGGCAGAAATGGGTCAGCTCGGATTTGGAGAGCTCTCTACTTGAAGTGAGTAGCGATGCAGCCTGTAGAAAAAAAGACCAAAAATGGTGTGTTCTCTGCCGTGGAGCCCCGCTGAGATCCACAGGCAGTTAGTCCTAAGCAGCTGAACAGGACCATTTGTGTGGTGGGTATTAGCTTTGTGAATGGCATTTTAATAGAAATTAGGTAAGGAAATTAGGAAACAGTCCATCTTAGGAGCTGCACCTTTAGCAAGTAAGAATATCCTTGCTAAAACCAAAGTCCCTAAATTTATATCAGTGTGCATCAACCAAGAATTTGATAATTAAAGGCCTTATTGTGAACTTTTCAAATGCAGTCCAAGTGTTCCCTCTGCTTCTAATAACTGTGTGTGGCAGCAACACAAATCTCATATCGGAGATATATCCCTCTTCCCCTTGCCCTAATCAAATCCTTTATTCATGCTTTTTCTGACATACTAGGTTTTCTGGCTTGGTTCAGCAATGACTAAGTAGCTGTATAGTAACAAAACAGTGCTGTCTTTGTTCTGGAAAAGTGGAGAAATGAAGATGTATAATCTTGAAATAAGGAAGCTCACGAGTGAGAAGGAAGCCAGGCACAGGCATTGTTGTACTCTGGTGTGAGCTGGATTGAATTTACCAGTGCTGCTTAGAAAGAGAGCAAAGAAAGAAAACAAACTCTGTTGCTGTTTTCTTTTACCACCTCTTAAATGGCCGAAAGCCAATCAGAGCTGACGGTGTTTCTGTGGTTAAGCTGATGATACTCATCTGCCTCTCACATATTTGCCCTATTTTCTCCATTTCACTGTCTGCTCACTCTCCCATGTTGCACGTGCTTGTCCTGCCCGTTGGCGTCACGAGGAGCCCTGACCAAGGTCTCCCTCCTGCATAGCATCATGTCTTCAATTGGTATTTTGGACAGCAAATCACACCCAAATTTTTGCTTCACTCATGACAACTGACTGTGCTTCCTCCGTCATGTGGGCCTCTCCAAAACCAGCCCAGCAGAGCAGTATGTGCATGCTGTAAGGACACCTTAACTGTATGTCTTCCTGGGTGTTTTTTGGTAAACCCTATTCATTCACCATGCTTGTAGAAAGCAAAATTGAAATAGAAAGTGTTATCCCTCCTTCATGAATCCTCCAGGCAGGATGGTGTAGCCTGCGCACTTTCCATGTGGCTTTTGATGCCTCCAGTCCACCTGCACTTCTGGGCTGGCCACCACATCTCTGGGAGCATTCAAGGAGTGAGAGATCATCTGCCACGAAGGCATCGCTGCTGCAAGGTGCAGATGGGATGGAGTAGGCAGGTACATATGAGCTGGGGATAAATCTCAGCTCCTCCTTTCTGCTGGTGGAGTCAAATGTCAAGCTGGGGAGTGGGGGAAGTGAAGTTCTGTTTTACTTGCCAGTAACCTTGCAGAGTCTGTGCAGACATTTAAGGCATGCAGTGGGCAGGAAGGAGGAATGCAGAGCAGGTGGAAACCAGATGTGAGCATGGTTCATTTAAAGTTTGTGCACAGACCTGTGGAGTATTGCTTTCTCTGCTCTTTTGAGTCCACCCCATGAACTATTCCACAGCTTGCGCACTAGTGGTACGATTAATTCCCTTGGGAAATTTGGCTTCTCCAACTATCTGATGGTATGCGTAGTCTGCTCCGTGTCCAGTTCTGATTCTTGTCCTGACAGGGTGTGCTTTACCATGGCTGTGTGCTCGAGGTCTGCCTCTGAAAGGGGGAAAGGTCTGCCTTCCCAGAGAGCCCTGGAGCCCACTCCCAGGGAGAAACATCTGAGTTGGCTGTAGGGCAGTGAGCCTAATGGGGAAGGGAGGGAGGGCCAGTCTGAAGGGGGACCTGACTGCCCAAGAAACCAGCTGGAGGCTCCCCAGAGGAGCAGAAAGTGGGCGCAGAGCCAGGTCACAAGAACTGGCTGGAAGAAAGAGGCACCTGGAGCAGACTATATTGAGTTCACAGTAGTCTGGAAGGCTCAGTGAAACCAAGCCTAAAAGAAAGGACTTGTCTTTCAAGGCAAGAGTAGGAGCAGAGTTTGCTTTAATCTTTTTTTTGGTAGTTTTAGCCTTTTTACTGTAGTTCTTTATTGCCGGAATTCATTGCTCAGGTGAGTGCTGGAGTAGGAGGTAGTCATGGAGGTTGCTGGTGGCACACTTACACTGAGGAAGGGCATGGGTAGATCCACCTCAAATCCCTTGAGCCTTTGAAAACCCATGAATAGATTTATCCCTTCAGCCAGTTCCTGTGGCCTAATCTGACCAGCCAGAACTGGTTGCATCAGCACCAAGCCAGCACATCTTCTTGGCCCAACCAGTGTCTCCAGCGGGAAGCTGGCTCTGGCGGACTGGAAGTGTGCAATGTCCCAGCAACACTTTCCAGAGCGGGTCCCCAGGTTCTCAGCATGGAGGGATGTGTTACCATAGTGAATTCTGTTTCCCAGATTTTTCTTCATTGGTGGGAGCCTCGTGAAGCATGGGGCCACCTTCTGCTCTTTCCCATGTCTTTGGGGTCCTTTGGGTACTGCAAGTCTGCTTTCTCAACCAGGGTGGTTTCCCTGCATGTTCCCCATGGGAAGAGCCATCAGTGCAGTCGTGATGCTGGAACTCATTACAAGATGACTGTGACGACTGCAGGAAATAGTGGGAGCAGATGGGCTTCCAGAGACCAGAAATCCCGTTTCTCTATGAACATCCTCAATAATTAGACACACGCAGAAATAAGGGAAGGAAGAAAAAAAATGCCATAGGCTCAGGGCAGCCTGTAGGCAGAATTGCCTTAACGCATGAGTGAGCCTTTTCCAGTGGCTGCCACGTGGTGTGGACCTGCAGGAGCTGTATGTGAATCACCCGATATTCTCTTTGCTTCATTTTGCTTTACTCATTGAGCTGTTGCATGAAGATTTCCACAGCGCCATCCCAAAGCATCTTTCAGGGCTTTGCGTTTCATCAGCTCACTACCATGGCCCAGTTACCCGATTTAACAGGGATGTTTTGTTCTCTTTTAAGGGTGCTGTTGTGAAAATATTCTCTTTGCTCCTTTGATATTGAGGCAGTGACTAAGCCCCATTCTCCTTTCCCCCATCCCATCCCACCTTGCCTGATCTGTAAATCCTGTTGTTCTGCACTGAAATGCCTTGGCTGCAGCAAAAATTACGCCCTTAACTATGGTACTTAGCAATATGTAGAAGATGGGAGAACCGGAGAAGGCTGTGTAGAAGCAATGGTCATCTAAGGCATTAGGTATTGCTCTCAGCAAACTCTCCTGGCTCTAAACCATGGACAGTCTGGCCATCTTGTGCCAAAGGGGCTCTGGATTTGTTAACTGTCCTCCAGCTAAGGTCCTTTCTCAGTCCAGAATAGCTGCTGCTCTTCCCTGAGGTTAAAGCATTGCAGCCATGCTGGCCTGAGGGAGAAACCCAGCATGGGCTGCTCTTGAAGAACAGCAGCTTTGGATCAGCATCAGCACAATTAGGGCTGCAGTCAGGAGGGCAGTAGCAAAAGCTGGTGCAGTTTGTGATCCACTAGACTGAGCTGGTGTCTTCTTTTAGGAGAAGAGAGATCTCAGATGGTCCTGAGAGATCTCAAATTGGATGTGAGGGCTCATAGTGGTAGAGGAGGAAGATGCTGGATCTAGGTGTGGCATACAGATTGGACAAGTGCCTGTAAATAATGAGATCCAACTGCTCAGAGTAAGCTGTTTAGGAGGCAGGTAGTTATGTCTGGTCAAGAAGTTTTTTCCAGCCAGTTTTGATTTTTTCTTAGAAGGAATATTAGAATTTGATACGTAAACAATTTCCACGGTAAGTTTTGTATTTTCCATAGCAATTTTGAGTTGTGCTGGAAAATTAAATACTCGAAACCTAAAACCTATTTTCTTTTTGTTTTATTTTGTACAAAAAACCTGAACATTCCCACAATGGGGAGTCAATTTTCCAACCACTGCTGAAGCTGGTGGTAACTTGGTGATTTCCTGGAGGTGACATTTTGTGTCTCCGATGAGGGCTAAGACATACAGTGACACCCTGCTTTGATTTGAAAGTGTCATGTCCCGGCTTTTCTCCCTGAGAAGTGGCAGATTGCCCTAAAAGCCCCTTGAAATGTGCTCTAGCTACCACTTGGCCACAAACTCACACACAGTGCTTTAAATTGCCAGTGCAAATGAGAGTTGGCTTAAACAATTCCTTGTCTGTAGCGATAAATGGAAACATAGAGCTCCAAAATATGCAAAGATGCAAAATAATCCTGGCAGGGGGTAGTTAATCAGGCATTAAAACCCAGGACTGAGTCCAAGCAGAGATTAGACAGTTGCACTTTAATCAAAGCAGTCAAGCTCATATGTGACTGCTAATAACACTGCCTTTCAACCTGGAGTTGGAGTTAGAAAAGCAATGTTTTCCTGTAATTCCATTATTATTACTATTATTTGTGCAATGATCTGGAAGCATTCTCTTTAACCATGGTCTGGGATCAGGTGCCGTCAACTACCCATTCCTGGTAGAGCAGAAGTAAAATAGGAAGATGTCCTGTCTGGCTTGGTCCATCACATTGCAGAAACCATGGCGAACTGTTGCTTCTGAAAGGTAATGGCATGCTAGGGCTTGCTACCGAATCCCTGCTGTGCTCGTCATTGCAAGGGCAATTCTCTCGCTGCCTGGGCCTTAGCTGACTGGCTCTGGCAGCAGCCAGCTGTCTGAGCCTGGAAACTGCACTGCCCGAGTGACCTGGTTGTACGTGATGCCCAGACTTGGCCGTGCTCGCACCCAGTCAATGATTTGGTGGTTTGGTGTGTGGGCTGGGGCTGTCCCGGAAAGCCTGTCCCTCACCCCCTGAGCCGTGATCATGCTTTATGTGCATTCTGAGGCTCCATCACAAAATATGAATGTTGCTGTTGTATGGGCTGGGCAGACCAAAAGGACCAAAACCACCTTGGAAGTGTCAGTACTAAATACATAGCAGTCCTAGCAGCTGTCCTCCGCTGCGTAATGGAGCTGTGCAGATGTGAGAGCATGGGATTAGCAGGGCCATGAGCTCCTCGCTGTCAGGATTTAAAGATGGATTTGAGCTGTGCACCAGCCAGGAGCGGCTCAAGCACAGGGGAGCTGCCCTTGCGGCTAGTGCTCTGGTTCTCCTTGCTCTCCTGAGCTGAATGCCAACTAGTTTCGCTCCTCACCGGGCTGCCTCTCTGCATGACTACCGCTCTTTTCAGCTCTGGCAAGGTCCCTGCTTGCCAAGCAGAGCTGGTGCTTACTGGAGTTTGCTGGGCCCTCATGGATGCTTACTCAAGCAAAACTGTTAATGGCACTGGGAATGCTGCCAGGTCTGTAAGAAGTGTCACCACGTTTGCACCTCCAACTTCACGCGGTCACTGAGATAATTACAGCCTGGACTGTTTGGTCCTTCCTGGCACATGAACAGGGTGGGTTGTTAACAGCCAAGCAGAGGTGGTGGTAGATGTCGAGTTCATTTTGTGGCAGTTTTCAAAGGTTTCATAGCTTGGTTTTTGTGCTGGGTGTGATAGCAGGTCAGTCAGTCGCAGATTGGCTTTGTTTCTCTCTGGTCTTAGAAAGCTTCCTATCAAAATCTGGTGGCAATCTATGCCTTTTGACTTCAGACCACTCTATTTCCATGACAGTCCATTTGAGCAATGGTGTGTGAATGAGCTTTGCCCATCAGTTGCTCCATGATGCGTCAAGGAATGGAGAAATAGTGCAATTCCATTCATCTCCTCCAAGGGCTTTCGTAAGTAAGGAGTGCTTGTTGGAGGCACTGCCTGCAGATTGGTAGTGAGTAGCTTGCCGGCTGTCCTGGCACTCTCCTCTTAAGTTTATCTTTCCTTGATGTTAATAATCCTCACCACTTTCCAGCTAGAACATTGCTGTACAGTGTGGGCCATACAGAGTGCTAAAAAGAAATAAAGCACTCGGGAACTGGCCCAGGAATGACGCTCAATTGATCTTCATCTTAAAATTCGCCAGTAAGTAAAAGGACACAAAGATATTTGCAAGGAAACCACCTTGCTGCTTTTCCATGCTAAAAAAGGAATGGAGATGTGCATGCAGACAGATGAAGGAGAAGCTGCTGGGCAAAACTGGGGGATAGAGCTTGGGGTCATGCTCTGCCCCTCTCTGTGGTGATGGGCTACGCTATCCGCCCCTTGTTTAATTGATGCTGCTTATTGCCATCGGGACTGCAGGCCAGCCAGAAAGCATGTTGGAAACAGGCCAGCCACAAAAACGGCTGTTCTGGGTTAATTTCTGTGGCATGAGGAGGAAAACAAACAGGCTATAAAGGAAAACACAAGGAGGAGCTGGGGCAACCGAAGACAGCCCAGGGGAGAGACTGCTGAATAAAAGCTGACTGGTGGTGCCTGCTCACAGCAATCCCTTCCAGAATGCCTCCCTGCACCCAGCGAGAAATCACGGCCTCCTCTGCTAAGAGTTAACACTGGATCAGCACAATCCCTATTTTTAACAGTCTCCGATATTTCCTAGCAGCCTGCTTTGACTGGGTTATGCTGAAGGCCTGCCGTCATGTGTCTGCCATTGGGGAAAAGAGGAATTCCTGTGCTGGCCCGGGGAGCTGCAGGACATTCCCAGCGTGTCCTGCTTTGCTTGCTGTTTTTTCCAATGCTTCTGTCTAGTTGAAATAAGAGCCCTTCCAAAATTTCCAAACAATTAAAACTCCTTGGAAGGCAGGCCTGGATTGTCTTTCCAGAAAGGAGACTGACTGCGAGCAAAGTTAGCAATACCGGTGTTGAACCATGCAGCAATGCTTGGAGCAGTTTGCCCTCCGATGGCCAGCTGGAGCTTGCAGCTCCTGCTCTCCATCGCTGCCACAGAGGTTTTCCTTCTGCTCAGATGGCTCCAGACTCTGGATTAGAGCATTGTGCTCCTTGCCTGCATCTTTATTCTGTCCCAAGGACAACCTGTCAGGAAGGGGGAGCGGGAGGCTTGCTGGAGCAATGGGCTCTCATGGAGATTGCCCAGCACCTTCTCCTTCTCCAGCAGCACACTTTCTTGAAGGTAGTTTTGACTTCTTGGGAATACCATGGGCCTGCTCTGTATTTCACAGTTTGGTCACTTGTTTGTGGTTTGTTGAGACTCTTCTACAAGCTGTAAAATACCCGGAGCTGCTACACTTCAGTGAGAGCATCTGACAAGTGTTTGCAGGCTGAAGCACCTTTAGATACAAGCTTGCTGGACATGTCTTCTGCATGACTCCCATTGTGAGATCACTCCTCCACTCAGGGGCTGGATCCCTTGCAGATCCCATACGTTTAAGCAAGCTCATGTTGGAGTGTGCCAATAACTGGGGTGAAGAGAGCAGATTGGCCTGGCATGGACTGGGGACATGTGAGCCACCCCTGGGCCCTGCTGGGCTGCTGGTATGGGAGCTCCCCTACTCTGGGAAAGCCCACAGGCCACTCGTGTTGTCTTTTGCAAACCACTCCACATCCCAGAGCAAAGCAGAGAGCCAGGGTCATGGGACCAGCCATGGAGCAGGCACTGCCCAATAGTCAGCTTTTGTCAGGGATGAGGAGGAACTGGTTTGGAGGAGGCATGTTTTTACCCTCCTCTCCAGATGAGGAAAGGGGATCAACAGAACCACAAAGAAAAATGCAATGAAAACAGAGAATTATTTTGCTTTTTGTGACTGTTTTACATGGTAAAATGAGAGTAAATGCAAACTCTTGATTTCCACAGTCTTTTTTTTATTATTATTTATTGAAGTACATTTATTTCCTGAGGCTTAGCATTTCAGGCATTTAGGTAGAGGACAGAAATAAGAGGTAGATAGACTGATTTCCTGTCATCGTCCCCATCTTCAATGACATCTTGGTAACAACCAGGGATGAAGCTCTGACTGCTCCTCTCCTTCATCCACCTACTGGAAAGCTGTTCTTCTACTTTGCCCTTTGAATTTGTTGGGGTTTTTTTTCCCAGCATCTTCAGTAGGTTTCCAACCCTCCGCTGTCCCTGCAGCCCCTGGCTGTCTGCAGTGGACTCCTAGGCAGTATGTGCGTGACAGCAGTTCTCACCCTGGTGACGTATTATGTTCTCAGCCCTGCTCACCAGAAGACAAGCCTCCAAAATGTGGTCCCTGCTAACTGGCCGTTAGCACCAGCAATATCCTGAGCTGGATTTCTCAGTCTTTGAACAGCTGGTAGCTACTGTGCTGTGTCCATTGCAGCAAGTGTGAAAAGCCAGAAAGTTTTAATGACAGTGTGTCCATTGAAGTCTCCTGTTTGTGAGAGGTTGTGATCATTTCCTCTTTCTCCTGGATAAAAGAAATGCAGAGTAAGAGAAGTTCCTTGGCCATTGCTGGGTGGACACTTTGAATATCTCATTTAATTTACTAGATAATGATCACATTTATGGAACAGCTTGTTTCAATTTTCTCATTTCTCATTATCACTAACCGAGATGATAGCTTATTTAATCCATTTCTTCACCACTTCACAGACAATGAGAAATGTGGGAAGGAATGTCATTCAGCGAAGCACATGGAGCCCTTGCATAAGCGAGCCGATACAGATGAACCTGCGGCAAGGAATCCTCAGGTTTCAGATGAAGGTTACTAATAGGAAGCCATGTGAAAACGAGTAATTCTACAGGGCCTGCACTGTTGTCCATTCAGGGAGAGCCATTGCAGGTCATTACGACTGGATTGCTGGCATCCAAGAACAGTATCAGGATTGTCCTCGACACCCCACACTCCCATGCTGCTGGAGCTGCAGTGGCTAAACCAGATGCCAAAGCTTTTTCCTCTGAGATGGTGAGAAGTCTGTGCTGACTGTCAAAAGACTGATGTATTGTCTACCAAGAGGACTGAAGCAAATGATGAATGAGATCAGAGATGAATTTGCCCTAATACTAGTATGTTATTTGTAAGAGCACAGAGTGTTTCCACTGATTCTGAAAGCAATTTAATCCTCTGCCACTGAGAAGGAAATGGGTTTCTAAGTCTGAGGAAGGAATGCATCATAATCCCAGAAGTAGGCAGTTATTTCTGGCACTGGACATTTGGCAGAATTTGGGGGTTGAAGTGGAACAGGGGGAGCTTTAGCTAGTAGACTTCAGCAATGGCAAATGGGGTGAAGGACACCTGGAGTCTCCTGGCTGTCACTGGGCTGTTGTGTCTGTTTTCATATCCTTACCTGTGTAATGGTAGCAGGATTAATTATCCAGTGTTTTTACAGGGAAGAGAGCAAGCTCTCATGCTGCTAAGCCTCCTCCTTCCCTGCATCAAAATGCATGCAAAACCCTACTGTGGGAGGGGATGGGGTCCCAACTTCAGGATCAGCCGTGGAAGAGAATCACCTGATGGCCTAAAGGGAGCTCTGACATCTCCTCCTTATTTGTCCACTGTGACAGATGACGAACAAACCCACCAGCTGTCCAAACCAGAACAGAAAGAGTGTGACTCAAGGATTATATCCACATGCATGCCTTTAAGAAAAACCACCTTTTCTGAAGTCTTATGCAGACCCCTTAGAGTAAAGTAAAATTATTCCTCTTATTTCAGTTGGCTTCTAGAGAAGGAGGTGCACAGGAGGGGCCTGGAGTATTTGGGCACTCAGCTGTCTTTGATGGTCTCTCCCTAGGACCTTCTGGAGAGTTCAAGTGAAAACCCAGGTGTGCATTGCAGGGGATTGGTTTTTCCAAATGGAAGTTGTAAGACGAGGAGAAAGACTGTCTTTTCAAAAGCAAGAAACTCTTTGGATTCCAATTGTAAATCAGACTGAGTTCTTCTTGCATCCATTATATAAACTATCTGCTTGACCTGTAGCTGTTTAGGAGTCATTCTTAAAATACTCTGTTAAGTACCAGCATCAAAGCTGTGTCTAAAAAGCCCTTTATGATGGGCTGTCCTGCCTTCAGAAGCTATTCATTTTATGCTAATTGCTGACAGCTTGTAATTTTCCAGTAAACCACTCAAAATAAGCTTCATGGAGATATTAATGATATAATAACTCTTTGAGAAGTCACCAAGAGTGAAATATGAAAAGCAAAGGCATTTGCCTTTGGGATTTGACCACTTCATGTACTGCTTGGCTTTTAGGTGATGGGTACAAATTCTGTGTGTAGATGGTTGATTTTTAATCCCCAAATCGCTGTGATGAGTCAAGTAGTTACCTACAGGGTTGGGTTGGTTAGGATGGAAGTGCCTGGGTTGCGATTTTTGTCCAGACTTAGGGCAATGAGGTACCCAATTCCAGCCAACTCTGGTAGCAGCCAGGTGCCATATCCACTTAGGTTCCTTTGATGAGTCCAAGCTGTTACCACTCGTACTGCTCATCGCATTTCTACTCTCAGCCTTATGGGAGGGTTGACTGCAAGTTGTGTGACATGGAGGGTGGCCGAGATGTGCTGGTAATAAATGGTATGGTCAGACATGCTTGGGGGTACCACTGCTGCCTTTGGAAATTGCCTGACTGCACACAGGTCCAGGAAGGGAAGCTCTGGGAGGAATTGCTGGCCAGACCACCTAGCGAACAAATAAATCCTCAAATGCATTAGCCCTGCAGTCACACATCTGCTGCCCAATGGCAAGTGGGGGAGATTCTACAAAGTGAGCTTGTTCCGGGCAGCTTTAGTCTTATTAGTTTTTGGAGGAAACCCAGGAAAAGTTATATTGGAAAGCTGAAAGCTATTATGGTGGGATAGCTGCTAAGTGACTTGGTATGTGCCCTTAGGGACCAGCTATCCAAACTTTATGAAAAACGATATCATCTGATTCTCTGGTTTTGTGTCACTGCAGGCCCAGTGTGGTGTTTGCTACAAAAGGATCATAATGCTCAGCAATTGCTCTAGTATTTCCATTCTTTTTTTTGTGGGTAGGACAAAAAGGGAAATGAGCAAGAAAATGGTGAAAATGTAAAGTACGTTATTGACTTGTTTCTTCTTGGAGTCCAGTAAGTTGCTGGACGCTGTAGATTTTTCAATCCTTTCAGTTACTCATATTAGATAACTCCTAGTATCACTCATGGATGTTTAAAGAGAAGAAAATAGGATTTTTGCTGTCTGCCAATTAATTGATCGTGACCAGCACACAGTGTTCAGGGAAGCTGATAGGCATCACCAACACTCGTGGGCCTCTCCTCCTTCCCCTGCTTAGTACCACAGCTGCCTGGTGTATCTGTTGAGCTGTTAACTCAAGGCAAACACTCCCACTGGAGAGGACATTTGCTGACATCTCGTCTCAAGTCTGGAACAAGCTGAGGGTACATTTGGGAGGAGATGTTAAAGCATGAGGGACCAGCCGAGCTGGGACTTGAGCTTCAAGCGAAAGAGGCAGGTAATCAGCTCTTACAAATAGCTCGATCCATAGGAGGATTGAACTGGTTAGGAGCTGATGAATATCTTCCTGCCCACCCTCTTGTTTTGAAGGAGGAGGCCATGCTGCTTTTGACAAGCTATGAGCACCTCTAACCTTTAGGGAAGGCTCAGTTGTCTATTTGGGCCCCAGGCTGGCATTAGTTGAATGGCACCATGTAGATGGAAGGGGATGAGAGGATCCAAGCCACTGGTTTCTGTTACTCAAGGTGACTGTGCAGCATTCCCCCTCCACTCACCCGCAGTGCAAGTGCTCTGTGTCCTGCCTAGTGAAGTGTCCACATAACTGTTAAGTCTGCTCCGTGCCCGTGAGCTTGAACTGAATCATCTCCCACTGCAGGTCTTGACAGAAAGTCACTGTATTCAAGAGATCCCAGGAACAAGGCAGCTGGGCTTGGGGAGAGCTGTCAGACAAGAGAGGCTTTCTTCTTGCCACCACACTGCTGATCCTGGTCTGCTCACAAGCAGGTATGGCCTAGAGCAAACAGGACATCTCAGATGTGCTCTTAGGCTGAGGAAGGGGAAAGGAATGCATAGAAACAGGCAGAAAGGGATGAGAATAGGAATGGAGGGAGGAAAGCCATTTTGGCCAGACAGGCTATACAGCTGCCTATGCAAAAGCCTCCTTCCATCATCCCTGTCACACAAAAAAGACTCCAGTGCTCACCAGAAAACCAGTGAAAGGTGCACAGAGCAGCAAGCATAGATTGGAAAGCTTTGTTAAATGCACTGATGGGCAATGCCCAACACAAATGTTGTCTTTCCTGCTTCAGAAGGTAATGCACAGTGTTGGGAGAGCAGTGCTACACCTCAGCCTGCGTCGTGGTGGAGCATCCTGGGGAGGAGAGTGGCTGGGTTTGTTGGAGCAAGGAAGTATCTGAGCATGGTAGACACTGGGGGTATTGTAGAGGGCCATGGTCATCTCCAGGAGGCATCTACTGTTGCATCTGGTCAAAGGATGAGCCAAGATGAAACTGGTGGCCTGAAGTGCTTGGCAGCTGCTTCAACTCCCCTGTGACAAGAGTCGGTAAAGGGGAAAAGGAGGCTGTTAGCCAGCCTGCACCTCCTGAACATGGTTATTTTGTTGTGTCTGTAGCAGCCTAGGCAGCAAGACTCATGATTCGTCCTTGGAAGTTCCTAGCCCTCTCCCCACACCGGTGCCTTACGCTTGTGGCTGTTTGAGGCCAAACGCTGTCTCTGCATGTGCAAGGAGCTGTCATGCTGTCATGAGCTAGTCAGAACTGGCAGCTCACGCTTGATGTTACATTATAACCCATTTTTTTTCCCCCACACCAACTATACATGTCTCTTCATGCCTGGACTGTGTCATTTCCGTTTGTTTCCACTTATTACATCTCTCTTTGGCTGGACTTGCTTCCTCACTGCCTGCTGAGCACACGGGAAATTTTGTTTGTGCCTAGAGCTGTGCAGACTTGTAGCACTGTGTTTCAGAGCGCTCACTCCTCTCAGCACCAGCTGGGTTGGTCCCAGATGAAGAGTCGGCGCGGGCCGAGTGAGCATTGAGAGGCACCAAGCCAACTGGGTGGTGAAGCTGACAGCTTGCCGCTGCTCTCATAGTAGGTGTGGTGTGATTAGCAACAAAGGTCTAAGAACAAATGAGTAATCTCCCTTTCAGTCCCAGCTCTTTCGCCTTTTGTAATTAAAAAAAAAAAATTCTTTTGCGCTCCATCACTGAGCTCCTGAAGGCCACTAAGTGGTTCTTTGCACTTGGTTGCCACCATATACACCTATCATCAGTGTGGGTCCAGCCCAGAGCCTCCCTGCACTCGTGAACATTGTGCCTAATACAGCAGGGATGTCCTGAGGTGTCACTCGTCACAGCAAATGGGGACCTTTCCCCATCTTCCAGAGGGTAGATCTGGCTTGTCCAGAGATGGACAGGAAGCCTGAGGTAGAGATTGGTGCTATTCAAATCCCTTGAGCCCTAGTTGAGGACTTTTAAACTTCTGACCACCCTTTCTCACCTCATCTGGAAAAGCAGCAAAGCATGTCTCTCCCCTGTTCAGGAAAGATGAGGAACTCCTAGAAAGAGTTCAGAGGAGAGCAACAAGGATGATAAAGGGACTGGAGCATCTCCCCTATGAGGAAAGGCTGAGAGAGTTGGGCTTTTTCAGCCTGAAGAAGAGAAGACTGAGAGGGGACCTTATCAACACATACAAATATCTTAAGGGTGGATGTCACGAGGAGGAGCCAGACTCTTCTCAGTGGTGCCCAGCAACAGGACAAGGGGCAATGGGCACAAACTGAAACATAAGAGGTTTCTGTTGAATATGAGGAAAAACTTCTTTACTTTGAGGGTGACAGAGCACTGGAACAGGCTGCCCGGGGGGCTGTGGAGTCTCCTTCTCTGGAGATATTCAAAGCCCGCCTGGATGAAGTCCTGTGTAACATGCTCTAGGAGAACCTGCTTTAGCAGGGGGGTTGGACTAGATGATCTCCCAAGGTCCCTTCCAACCCTTGCCATTCTGTGATTCTGTGAATGTTAAGCATGTGAGTAGTTTTACTGCTGATTTGCAAAGTCTGCTGATCACTGGGTACCTGAAAATCACTTCCTTCAAGGTGTCCCAATTTAAGAATAAAAAAAAAAAAAAAAAAAATAAAAAATAATTTGATCCATTTAAATAATTTGGCAAGTGATTTAAATCTTCCAGGAGCAAAGACCAAACTGTACAGCTCTTATTAAAAGAAAGTGCTGTAAAAGTGCAAGGATATACACCCTACACAAAAGACTCCACCATTTTTAGATTGCCATGTGTGACAAGTTTTTATATATTTATCTTTCCCTTCCCCATTGATGTGTTGGAGATAACTAATAAGCTGGTAAGGCTGATTATAATAGATCTAAAAATAAGACTCAGAGAGATTCCCCGCAGCCCATATCCGACAGGTCTTGTCACTTGGATGCATTTGTAAAAAGCTGGTTTGTCTCTCCCCTTGACAGATGCTTTGATGAGTTAATCATCTAATTTCCGTGAACTGCACATCTGTAAAAACAAAAGGGGATGAGACTCGAACAAGTGACTAAGCCCTGTTCTTGTTTGCACTGCTTCATTACTCTTATTTGAGTGGAGCTGGTAATCCTCCTGTGGAGCCTGCCATGTCCCGCGCCGGCTGGCAGGTGACACACACACATGCTATTTCTAGCAGATGACTTCTTTCTAAAGTTCTGCTCACCAAGAAGGCCACAGGGGGCTTTTTCCCTGAACCACTGATGGTCTCTGATAGCCCAGGAGCAACCAGCCTTGGCTCAGCCAGCCACCCATCTCACGAATATGTTGCTCTGACTTAGAAGGCAGAGAGGACAGGCAATGCCAGGGAGGTGGCAGTGATGCGGATTCTCAGGAGTGACAGATGCTCCTCTCCATTTTCTGCACCAGTGGTCATCCCCACTGTTGGATCTCCACATAGGCCACAGGTAGCAAGAGGTCATTGTATTTGCCATGTGTGGAGCAAGTGCTATCCAGGGGACAGGGATCAAGAGCCTGCCAAAATGTTTCTGCCAGAGCCATCAATTTGGTGGGGTCACCTGCTCCAGGAGGTGGTAGCTCTCTCATGCATGTTAGGTTGGGCATAGCTGGATGCTAAGTGCTTTCCTGCCATTGTTATTGCCACGTTTCAGTGTTGGGCTCAGAGGTACAAAGATAAGCAACCTCTTTGAGCTTTTCTATACATTTTCTGTACTTTTTTTTTTACATTGTGGAAGCCGAAGTGCCTGGGCTTCACAGTTCTCATGGACTGCAAAGGAAGCCAGGGCAGTTCAGTGGCTCGATACTGATGCTGGAAGTCCCAACATCTGCATCAAGCCCTCCAGCCCACGTATTCATTCTGGAGAAGGGTCCCCACAAAGACATTTAGTGTGATTTAACTAATCTGCCTTTGCTTTCCACCACTAGTTAATTTGGGTGGAATTTGCTGCATGCCCCTTAGTAGACGGTTACATTTTGTGTATTTTTCCCTTGCTTTCCTGGTTTTCCTCTTTTAACTTTGTGTCCTGGGTTTCCTTCCCTTGTTTCAGTGTTTTCTGGATTAACTTTGTAGCAAACCAAATTGCAACTGTATCAACTAGGGGGGGAAAAAACCCAAAAAAACCAAACAAACACCCTCGCCCATATGGTTACTTGCATCGGGAAGTGTGTCTGTGGTTCTTTAGGTTTTTGTGGAGTAGACCTGTGATGGAGGAGAAGAAGATAAAATGACCCTCGAGTGCAGGGAGGAATATGCCCAGCTACTGAGATGGGCAGGAGCGTTAAATACTAGTTGGGTTGTAAATCCTCACAAGTTTGTTTCCTTTTTTCAGTTAAAACTTGAATTTAGGAGAATGACACCTTGTGAGTCTCCTGCCTCCATCTGTCAGAGCCATTTATTTCAAAGCAAGAAGATTTTTGCTCTGAAGTGGAAGGGAAATTATCAGATACTTTCTAAACCAGTTTTGCATCTTTGTTACTGCTTTATCTCTAGTAATTTGAAATGCTGGGGGTGGAATGTTTTTTGGTGCCATGCCAGCAGGAAGGTAAAGCCCAGCTTTAACCCTTGGCTCCTCTTGTCATGACTTTGTACCTCAGGATCGTTTTCTGTGGACAGGAACACTTCTTTATGCTTCTCTGGCAAACATGAAGGGAACTCAAAAGCGATGCGTATTTGCCTGGTGGCTGACACAGAGCTCGGTGGACATTCGTTTTTGCAGGGCCAGGGTCCGTGTGCAGGGGGACCATGCTTGTTGAAGTCAGTGGGGTGCAGCGTGTGGGGTTGTGGCCATTCTTTCCCTGCCCTGTCTTTGGAGAGGGCTACGGGCTGCAGTGTTTTCCTTTGGTGTGAGTTGTGGCAAGCAGAGGAGCTCTCTTTGCCTTTACTGAGGTGTTTCCTGACTCAGAGTTGCAGGCTGGAAATTCGGCGTTTATGCATTAGCTAGAGTTCCTCAGAAGGGGGGGTGCTGGTATGGGGCCGTCTCAGTCCAGAAATGAGGGTGCACAAAAACGAGTCTCACTGTGAGCAACCAGCCTTGGTGAGGCTCCTGCCTCCATGTTCACAGATCAGGATGGAACATGATTTTTTCTATGCAAGCAGTTCCTGTTATTTTTCTTTTTTTTTTTCCCCTTTTTTTCTTCTTTTTTTTTAGTTAAATGTATCAACACCAGTGCATGGAAACTGCACTGTGGACTAACATTGCTGCCAAGCAAGGGTTAAATTGTGGCCATTCCCCTCTTCCATTCGTTACTAACAGCTTTCAGATCTTGGCATCTATCAAAATAGATGCTGGAGCCAAACGCTAACAAAGGTGGAAATGATCACTGCGGGGCAGGCGGGGGTTTCCTGTAACCTGATCTCAGGCCAAGCAGATATGGCTTCAGCTGCAGCCCCTGCTTTTGCCGGAGGTGTTTACCAGGAGATGTACCCAAGGCTGGAACAGCCCAGGGAGGTGTCTGTACAACGTGAAAACACAACCAACACAGGCAAGGACAGATGTCATACCTGTAGGTGTGGGTATGGACAGAATATGCATAAAAAGATATTATGGGTAGGGGTTGTAAGGGTGACCTGGCCCTTGGGAGCTGCTTTATCTTACAGAGGAGTATGGTAGGGAAAAGCAGCTGGTTTAAAACATCTTGGCTGCCCCATGAGGTGGGTAATGAAGGAAATAGCCCCTTTGTGTTCCCAGGGCTCCACTCAAATGCAGTCACCTCCTTCCTTTTTCCTGACCCAAAACCCACCAACAGTCACAATGGCCAATGGTTCAGTAGGGCTTGAACAGGAAGCTTGGTTGGGCTGTTGTTCTTCTGTTGGTCTTATGGTCATTTGGAAACATGGGAGCTTTAAATGCCAGTCCGATGGTGGCCCTTGGTAGAGGTGTGGCGTGACAGCGGGAGGAAAAGGCAGCAGTAGCGGGACTTTGCTGTTAGCCAGCAGCTCCAGCATGGCTGAGCACTGGCATAGATTGATGGCAGCTTCTTCTGGACATAGTTGGGTGTTGGGGTGACATCATGGGTGCCTCCTGGCTACTTGTTCTCTACCCTGTGCCTCTTTTCTGCTGAGAGACAAAATTCTGGAGGAACAAGGGTTTGGTGCAGCTACATCTGAGTTGCACAAGTGCAAGGAAAGGAAGTTACCTCTGATCCTTGAGGTGTGTGACGGGGGAATGCTGGACCCTGGAATCACATTTGAGGACAGTGGAAGCTCCACTGGAAGCCAAGCGTGTTGGGAAACAGGCTGTAAATGAGAAGGGTGTGTGATTTCATAAGGCACATTGAGGCTTGTGGAGGAAGCTTACCTAAGTCCATTAGCAATGTACCTGTGCCTTCGTATGCATGAATCCAACCAGCAGCACTGGGGCTTTTAAAGCCAGATCTGATACAGTTTTGACCACTCCTGGGAACAGGAAGGTACGCAGGTCTCCTTTGAAACTGCTTTGTGCTGGAATATTAACTCAATTTTGAAAGGGTTGCCAACACACGCAGCTCCACCAGTAGAAATGGAGGTGAGGTTGCACCAGTTATATTGGTGAAGAATGATGTATAGACATCCATTAAATTTTAAATCAGGCTCATTTTGACTTATTTAAAGTTGATTAAGAAAAGGTCGGTGTTGAACCACAATAAACCACTCTCAAATAAAGGAAGCAATACATATTAATCAAGAAGGTAATAAGCTGGATCTGGAACACCCAGGTTGTATCTCTGCCCGTCCAGTTTTCTATTAAGTTTCCTTTTGCATTTCAGATTTTCTCTCTATTATTTTCTCTGTGTCTGTGAAGTCATTTTAGATACCTGTTCTCTAGTGGTTTGGTTTTTTTTTCCTGTGAACTTTTACTGGAAATAGCATTTAACCTCTTACCCCCTAAAGCTTGTGTTCAAATCCTTCTCCATGCAGAGGGGGAAACAAGTGCGCTCTCTGCTTGAGACTGCTTGGGAAGTACTGGAGGTTAGAAATTCAAGCTCTGTGCACACAGGTTTTTGCATTATGAGAAGAAAAGCAGAGTGCTGCAATGTTTAGAGCACCTGAAGGGCAGGTATAAGATGCTGGCATCCTTGCATCTGTGATGGGTTTGGTATATGACCTAAGTTTACTTACTGCTCTTGCCCTAATGTGGTTAAGGCCTCCCTGGTTTGAAAAGTGCTTTGAAATCTTGAGATGGTCAGGTCTTTCTAGAAAGATAAAGCATTGCTATATTCACCTTCTCTTCCAAACCTTTTATTATAACTGCCTTCTGTGAGCACAAAATTCACACAAAAAATGTATAAAGCTTAAAAAGCCATTGCAGTCTGTCTCCTTTCCCCCACTGATTGCTGAAGTTTCTCAATTTTGTACTCCATTTCCATCGCTTGGGAGACACATACATCATGCCAATAGGATCCATAAATATTCTCAATCCCACTTTGCTGGCAATTTTCTCTTGCTTTAATCTGAATGTAAATGGGATCCCAAATCATTTGAGAATCCACTGTTCTGCCTGGCTGCACTGGTAGTAATGCCCCCCTCAAAATGAAGCAACCTGCGGTCGTATTTTGAATGTAAAACATCTGTTTTGAGTTTACATGATCTCTAGTCTTTGAAATCCTTCAAGGACACCCCAAAATGTTCCCTCAATTTCTACCAGTTACCAGGTGCTGGAGGAAATACTGGAGGCTGTTCAGAACAACAGCCGCAACGCAGAGATCGGGATGTACTGGAAACTGATCTGACAATGCCAAAAAAAGAAAGCACTGAGTTTTGGGAGGGTTTCTCAAGCGCTCACCAGCACAGTAGGCGTGGGGTGGTGGGCTGTCATTGTTGTGACGGTTGAAGCAAGTGGGATCAGCCAGAATTAAGCCGCAGCTCACAATTTGGAGAAGGGCTGTTGCCTCACCGCATTATCCAAAGGTGTGTTCGGTGCGTGGCGGTACATGTCACCCTCATTAAGCTTTGTAACGTCATGCAGATCTGAAGCTGGTGATTTGCTTCTGGGACCACTGCCATGCCTCGGGGTGCCTGACGGGAGGATTATTTTTGTTCTTTGCAGAAGACACTGTTTTCCAAATGGATCATAAAAAGAAAAAAATGTGCTCGTAGGTGTTGAAAGAGCAAATGGGTTTGCATTTGACTGCGCTGTGCTTTTTCTAGTACCTCTGCTGTTTGGAATCAAACGGGGGGGTTCATCCTGATTTCAAATTCTGGGTCCTTGTGGACTGGCTCAGTCCAAATAACTACAATGAGGACTGTTATTTTTTGGGGGAAAGCAAGTGAAGCCATGTACAATGATTCACAAACCAGACTTTCTGAGATACCATCTGCCTCCCTAGCCAAGTTTTGCCTTTCATGTTTTCCTGGGTCCTTTCATTTTTGTTTTTGGTTCATAAGCATTCACGCTCTCATTCACCCCTAGAGTGTTTCTGGAGCTCTGTTAGGGCAGCGCCTGTGCCTGGTTTGAAGTCCAATTCATCCTTTCTCATGGAGATCATGGTAATCCACGCTGCAGTTTTCCATGAGGCAATCTGCAATATTATGTCCTGCCCATGGTGCTCTCGTTACATGCTCTTTCTTTGCTCTGTGTTACCTGGGACCCCTTCCGGAGCCATACGTGCTTGTCCTGGAGGTGGCTTCTGTGCAGCCCATGGTGCATTTCTTCCCCATGTCTCTAGCTTTTATCATGGGTTTCTCCAAGTCCTTCCTGAGAAGTCCCTGGTGCCTCCTTATACACTGATTTTGCAGAATTGCCCTTGTTTTTCCATGTTATAACGTTTGGATCCATTTGGAGACTCCTTATTTGCTAGCAGCTCTCCAGGCCTATGGCTGGCCCTGTCTTCTGCACCAGCATTCTTCTCTTTAGCCACCATTTGGCCGTGCAGGTCTGTTTTGAAATCCTTTCCCTGACTCATCCTTTTGATCCTTTCAAACCACCCCCTCAAAAAGCATGTTGTAGGCTGGGATGAGGAACTCACCCAGGCTCGAGCTGTGCTGGTACCTTTCATCCAAGCATCTCTGAAGCTTCTGGAGAGGAGACAATTCCCACCATGGCCCCACATGGAGTGGGCCATGAGTTTGTGTCTTGTCTTGCTGCCAAAGGAAAGTCCTGAATTTGCTGAACCAAATAGGCCACTGCCTTCATGTGCTGGAAGGCAGGTTTGGGTGGGATAGTGTTTGGGGAAAGGCTGAGTCCACTGGTCTTATCAGATATTATTTTCTGCTTCTGGTGCTTTGGATGTAGTGATATCTTCTTTTTTGTTCAGCACTTCCAAAAAGCTTTTTGTGAGGTCAACAAAAACAATTTTTCATGGGCATTTTTCACACAGTGGGGGAGAAGGAGCCAAGGGTGCTGCAAGCAAGGATGTCCCCATCACAAGATGGGTCCTCGCTGGGTATAGTGGAGGCAGAGCTGGCACTCTGTGAACAGCCAGAATGAAATCAATCAGTAACCACAGCTGATTCCTCTGTCATTGGATGTGCAGGGTTATCAAATCTTACCTGCTGTTAGAACTACATTAAAATGGAAACAGCAGCTTCAGAGAATTTAGTCCCTCTGTCATTTTATTTACCAACCATCTGAGCTCTGGTTGCAGGGTCTTCCTCTTTGGAGCAACCTTCCTGGGTGGATGGATATTGTCTCTTTTCCCCATGAATTCTTCATGGCACTGTTGATCTCCTGACTTACATTTTTTGTGCAATTAAGGAAAGCAGTATCATCGAACTGTCTGCACAGGAAAGTGATGATCAGTGACTGCCTAAATGTAGCACATCAGCAACATCCCACGAGGCACTTGCTACCTCCACAGAAGGTATTTGCAGATAGTTTTAGTCACTCTTTGTCTTGCCCAAAGGAGGAGGAGTTGCTCAAAAAATAAAGAGGCCAGTGGAGGCTCCAGAAATTGCCTGTTATTTCCATGTGGTCTTGGGAGGTCCTGCTTTCCCAGCCCACAGAAGGAGGGTGTTCTTACTGGATGAAAGTGGGAAGCAGTTTGAGATGTGCAGCATGAATTTGGCAGGTACCTAACTACAGAGAGAAAGGAAAACAGGCCCAGTGCCCTGCAATGAACCCAAACCAAATGCAGTAGAGATTGATCAGAGCTGCCACTCCTGGACAGAGCAGCTCACAGTTGTGGTCCTCCTTTCTCCAAAATGAAGTCAAAGCAGAATGTGCCAAGCAGGCAGCCATTGCTGGGGGTCAGCACGCTGCCTGCATAGAGGTCTGAGTGCTGCTGCTGTGTACAGAGCATCACTGATGCTCAGCAAGTTGCAGTTTCCAAAGCAGGCATTGATACTTGTCTGCACCTCTGGTCTGGGAGCAGTGCTCTCCCAACCTTCATGCCAGTGGGAGGATGATCATGGTTGCAGATGGGCATGTGTCAGGTGGAAAAAATAAATGGCAAAACCACCTTGCACAGAAATATTATCACTGGTGGTTGTGCTTGTGTGTGTGTGTTTATTTTAATTAACCTCCAAACAATGTATTTGTTTGGGGTTTTTTTAAATATTATTTGAGCACAGTTTCTAAGTGACCTCCTGAGGTAGCGATTCAGGTAATTCTTAGCAAAGAACAACTTTTGAGTAAGATCTAAAACCTCATAATGAGGCCTCAAAACGTTAAAGTCATTGCTGGATTTCCCCAGGTACCTGCGTGCCTGGAATACATTCTCCTTATGCTCCTTTCTTTGAAAGGGGTGACAGAGACAGAGTTATTAATTAAAACAGTGGCATGCATAAGGTTTGGAAAGGGAACAAGAAACACAAAAGGCTGTGAGCGATTTCCTCCTCCTCTCCTTCCCCTGCAATTTATTCTGTTCCTGGTTTTCCATGTAATATCTCTTCCTTGGGAAAAAAAAAACCACAAACCAACAGCCCACGTCCCCCATCCAGACTTATTTTGGGGAGATGCTTGGGAACACCTTTTGCTTTGAACTGAATCGTTGCTTTATTTCATAGGTATGCAGGCAGCAGCAGGGACCCCCCCACACGCTCCCTGGATCAGGTGTTGGTGCTATGCAAATATACCACAAAAAGACATTGTAGGCAGTAAATCCCTGCCCTGGTGGGGGAATGGGAGGGAGGTTCCCAAAACCACCTTTTTCTTCGGGTTCACAGCCCTGTTTGAGGCAATGCTGGCCACTCATGTTGCCTCCATCTAGGTCAGGCTCTTGTGAAAAGCCATAGAGCTAGTTACAGGTGAGGACTAAAGGTCAAATCCAGGAATCCAGTGCTGTCATCTCTTCCGAACAACAGTTCAGGGCCCGTTATCCAGCCTCCTGTTCTCCAGAGCTCTGCGTCCCCCCTGAAAACCTCCTTTGCATCATCTACTTCTCTGTAGCCTTTGCTGAGGAAAATTGGTGTCCTTCACTGGCCTGGATGCTGCAAGAATAAGTGCATTGTCTGTAGTGATGTAATTTTAAAAAATTAATACATTAAAAATGTTTCCTTCCTCTACAATAATATAATCTTAATTTCTGAGCTTCCTGCAGTGGAACATTTTTTAATTGAATTCCTAATTCATTGAGCATCTCTAATAAGCATGAATGGCAATTTCATTTTAGTGGCTGCATTCTTCTAAGGGACGCTCTGTGGAGACTGGTTCATGAAACAAAGACTTTTTTCCCCACTCAGACCAAAGATTTAACTCCAGCCTTTGCTTACCAGTCAGCATCAAGCCAGGGTGCTCTGCTCCTCCAGAGCAGGGAGGGAAACAGGAGTAAGAGCTGGGCTTCTCATTGCTGTCTCAAGCTTGAGGCACTAGCCCTCCTGCAGGCACCCTGGGCTCATCTCCAGTAGTTGATCTGGGCTTCCTCTGCTGAGGAGACACTGGGGTGGACATCCCTGAAGGCAAAGGCTGCTTTTGCCCCAGGGGATCACCACCGACCAGGAACCCCGTGCGTTCTGCTTGGTTCAGCACTGAATGAAACACATGCTTTACGATGTGCTGTGCAATCTTACTGCATCCTTTCTAGACCTGCTTTTTTCCAAGGTCTTGGGGAGCTGGAGTTCCTTAGCTGGCGTACAATGAATCTGAACCATGCTGTCACGTTCTGGTGCATCTGCCTTATCCTTCCATTTCTACCACGTGGGGTTTTTTTTCCCTTGTTCTCAATATGTTAGGTCCTTTGTTGGAGATGAGCTCCTGTGTCTGTCGCAGGGTACAGGTACATCTCTGCAAGAGCTAAGGTGCCATTGCGCTACCTCTCCAGCTAGTTCAGCAAAACTCCTCCTGCCTATACAATCACAAACCCTGCAAAGGACTTGCTTGAACCAGGCAATTTTTGCACCATTCCCTTACCACATGTCCCCTGATGCTGGCATGACCCCTGATGGAGGGCATGTGCCACCATGCCCTCCATCCCAAAGTGCATCTGAAGGCATCTCTAACTCCACGTAGGTGCTTAGGTCACAAAGCTTTGCAGGGCTGGTAAAAATGCTTTTGGTGATTTTACAGTTTCCTTGTCTCATTGGAAAAAAAAAAGAGGAATGGAAAGAGAAAGAGGAGAAAACAAAGGGAAGAAGGTGGGAATCCGGCTGCTGCAGTTATCTAGCTTCAATGTAACTGGTGGGACACACACACGACTCCTTCTCCTTAGGGTTTTTTGAGCAAAGCACCTCTCCCAGCAGCCAGTCTGTCTTTGCTGTACCCCAGTGCATCTTGTTGGTTAGCTCTAGCCTTGAAGCAGTGGCATAATTGGTCCTTTGAGGACCAACTGAAATCCAGCAGCACTCCTGAAATGAGCACATCTGTGCCTTAGATAAAGCATGGCAGCAAGCTGAGCACATAAACCAGTGCCCTCGGATAGCTCATCTGTTAAGGCAGTGCTGCATTCTTGGGGTTAAATGATTTCTCACAGCCAGAGGCTGGCACCACCATGTCTGCTACATGGAAAAAGGTGCATCATTTATGGGAAACAGTCTTTCGCATCTCATTTAGATGTGATGCACACAATTCTCATCTCTAGGACTATTTATCCTCTATCTTTGTTATTTCTAGAGCCTCATTATTATTATACCTCAGTGCTTTCCAAGGTCTAAAGTATTTATTCATGACCAACACAGGGTGAATGAGCTACAAAGGGATTTGGGTTCCTTTGGGAGGAAAATCACAGTTTGGCATGCTCTGAGAAGTCAGCACCATCCCTTCCCTTTGCAGCCAGGGCTGACTGTTCACAGTTTGCCATTCAAAGTGAAGAGATGGTCCAGAGGCTGCAGGACATCCAGGGAGTGATTTCCAGAGCAACCCCATGTCCTGCTGCTGGTTGTGCAGGACCCAAGTTGCGCATTCATACATCAAATAGCTGCAGCTTTGCCAACTTATTGCACCTGGGAAAGCCACGCTCACAGCGTGCAGAATTCCCCAGGCAATCTTGTGCCATGCTGGGTCATTTCCCGTGGCAGAGGCTTTTTGCATGATTACTTCGTAACTGTACTTTGTGCTCATCATTTTCTGACTTGCCAGGCAAGACTACAGATGAAGCACGTTCATTTGAAGCGTTATTCTTTAGATCTGGCAGAGAGATGACAAGTTCAGAAAAAAAAAAAAAAAAGAAAGAGTAATGGGAAACAATCCCTTCTTCACGGGAGGTCTGAATTCTTCCCTCTTCTTCTCTGAAGGTCGCTGTCGATCGTGAGCCCAGTTGCAGTGCAGTTCCTGCAGAACACCTCTCCCTTGCTATCCAGCTTCGTTATGGTTCCTATTTTCTCCTGCCTCCCACGGCAACATATACTGCGCCTTCATTGGCACTCAAGAGGGAATGGAGCCCTCGTAAGGAAACCCTTTTGTGCAGGGAATAGTCCTGATAAAAAGCTGTTTATGTGCAATGTGAAGATGCCTACCTCAAAATCACTCTGCAGTCTTCCTCTGCAGCCCGTTATAAACATGACAGCGGGCAGGAGAAGATGGCTGGCTGGCAGAGAACACTTTTTCCCCCCTAAAAAATTATCAAGTCCAGCTGTTTAGAAGGAAAGCACTGATCATCTGCTACCGCGGGAAAACTCAGAACCAGCAAAAGTGCAAGGCTATTCACGCTAACTCTATGGGGCCAAAGTCTGTGCAATAACACCTTAAACTCCTTGGGCTCAACATGTCTGCTAATAGAAGTTGTACCAGGGACTGGCTGGACCATTTCACTGTTTAGTGGTAATTTTGCAGAAAATGCACTGTGCTGAAGGTGCTTTTCCATTTGGGTTAACATAGGAATGTTCTCCAAAACCACCAAAGATGCATAATATTTTTAACTTAAAATGGCTGCTTAAAATGCAATGAAGAGTGTGGCTAATTAAGCCTCTGATCATTTTAAATTAGTGCATGTGGCTCAGAGAATACAGCCCACTCCAATTAGAGCAGAGCGCTTTGCTAAAGGCACGTATAAAACAGGTGCTATGGAGGGGAAGAAAGGTCTGGAGGCATTTCAGCTCCCATCTACAGAACGAGACTGTGCTGTTTTGTGGTAGTTTTAATATTCTCCCTGTGACTTTGATTTGCAATGGAGAAGAAACAGGGATAATAAGGATCCTCTACAGCTTCAGTGTCATATTTTCCAGCTCTCCCCTTTGCACTGGTCACCTGTGTGGAGTGCAAGACATACATTTTACTCAAGGCCAGAGTACTCAATATGTTACATATATGTTCAGTTAGGAAATGTAATTAGGTTGTAATTCAGCATTGTGGAGGGTGACAGAGCAAGGCTGGTTCCCAGCGCAGCGCAAGTGATGGAGCAATTGGTAAGGGCTCTGTATTGTCACCTCTTGTCATCCTATACACTTGATCAATGGCTCCATGACACTGAGCAGCGACATCCCACGGTCTGGGAGACTCATTTAACTCCATCCCCTATCAATTTGATCTCTTCATTTGTATTAGTAACACTGATTTTTACTAAGGATAGAAGCTTGTATTGAGCATGCATCATTTAATTAAAGGGATGATGCAAACATGTGTCTGAAATTTCCTGTGGACATTGACTTCTGGGAGGTTGTCCATATTTTGTCTGAACTCTGGCAAATTCATATCTGTGTAGAGCTTCCTTGGAGGAAGCTAGTTTGTTTTCAAAACAATAGCTCATCGAAGGCCACTTAGTACGTGCTGTAAAGCTGAGCTGCATCAGGGCTTGAACTGATTTCAGCTCTCGTTAAGCAAATGGACACATCTCTCTCTCTTTACATCAGGAGCCTCTCAAGATGCTGATGTTCTTCATGGCTGTGGGCAGGGCAGTCTGTCCACTTGAAGACCTGCCCAAAAGGGTGACTGCTGCCCAACACCATCTTTGTTCAGGTGGGTCTAGCTGTATTCTCAGACGTGGCATGAGTCTCATCGTTCTCAGCAAATGAGCCTGCTATTAAAAACCTCAAAACTATAGTTGTTTGGGGTTTTTTTTAATTTAGAGAAGCTGAACAGGTTCAGATGTGAGCACACTGATGTTGTTTCAAACCTGATGTTGTCCTCAACAAGGAGCCTCCACGGTGTAAGTTGTAGCGCTGCTGGAGAATGTGGCTTGGGAAAAAAAAGGACTGTGAAGAGAATATATTATATTAAAAAAGGTGTAAAGAGAATATATTGTCCTTTGGAAGTGCAATGAGTCCACCGGTTTTCTGGAGGCAAATTTATAGGGTTCACTTAGAGGCAAGCCCACATCATCACTCCGTATAGCAGCCCTTGGAGCTTTCAGAGCACTTAAAAATTGTTGCAGAATTTGCATCTCACGTGGAACCAGAGATGCAGGTTGTTAACCAGATTAACCCAGAGCACCAAAGTCTGTGCCACACATGTTGGGGGACGAGAAAATGTCAGCAGTTGGACAGCACAGGCACACACAATTATCCTCATCAGTTATAATCCCCTTTAATTAAACCTTTGTGTGGTGTTTCAGTGCATTCCTTGCTGCACTAAAGTCACTACTTTTCCACGACATCATCTCTCTGCGTTGTTCAGGTAGTTATACTGCCTCGATTATAGCAACACTGGAGCTCTTCAACACGTGCATCATCACAAGACTTGCATTTATCTCCTTGGCTCTCCCTTCTTCCTCTTCCCTGAGATGATAACAGAGGTGAGTGGTTTATTTCAACGTTTTCCTTTTTTTATCGTGGCTGATAGACAGGCCTCAGCAAAGGAGTAGCTTAGCACTTGAAACTTGAGGCAGCTGTAAAATCTGTTGGGAATTCATTTTAGGGTCAGTGATTGGGAAAGGTCAGACTCCTCCAGAAGTGAGAGGTGTTTCCATGTTTCCCAATCAACTGGCCTAATGGTGTCTGGAAAATAGGCCATCCCAAGCTTCACTGTGGCCTCAGCGGACTGAGTGTAGTTAAGAAAATCCCAAGACCTGAAAATTGACTGTGAGTAAAGTAAAGTGGTGGGCAGGATGGCTGTCCCTCCAGTGACGGTGTGACCTGGCTGCCGGCCAGATCACTGGGCGGCCCTGCAAAACACCCTGCAAGACTTAGATTTTCTGATGAACATGGATAATCAGCTTACTGAGATCACCCAGAAATTAGAAGCGTGGGCTTCCTAGGTACTCATTTTGAGGAAGGAGTGTCAGAGAGTGATTCCACCCCACTGCATTAGCATGGGGAGCTGGGGGAGGGCACAATCCGAGCCCTGGGGGAACCCCTGGTAATACAAATTGTATTATTCATTTAAAGAGATTTAAGCTTGGAAAAGTTGCAAAGGGCTAAAAATATGTGGTGAGATGGTTACTGCAGCTCAGCCATGTCCCTCTGATGCTGGTCCGTAGGAGAGGCTGAGCAGCCTGTTGTGGTTGTCAGAGGAATAAGTCTCCTGTCTCAAAGGGTTGATCCATAAAGGATTGATGGTCCAAGCCCTGCTCTCAGCCAGGTCATTTTTGCTACAAAATGTAAATGTATTGTCAACATCGGGACATCCTGTAGACTTACTGAGTGTGTAATAAGCCCTAGGCTATCAGCCCAAGCCTCTTGCATTAAAAAAAAAAGCCCCAAAAGAGTTGTCTTAGTGTTGCAGGCTGGGCTCCTGCATTCAAAAAAAAAAAAAAAAAAAAAAAGAGTGCATTAAAATAAATGTGTGTACAACTGAGAGATTTAGGAGGGTGATCCAACCCCCTGCTGTTAGAGAAAGAGACCATCATGACTCTCAACTCTGGCACTCTAGCTCAGACCCTAAATAGTTGAGGCCAAATTATTAATAGAGAAGGTGAGTGACAGATTCCAGATACCCAAGTCAGGCTTTCTCCTGACATTTTCTGTCGGTAAAAATAGGTAGCCTTTCTTTACATCTAACAAAATCTCTTCCCTGGCTCTCCTTGATGGCTCCCCCTCCTGTCTCCACCTCCAGAGATGTCTGAACAGTGTAATTTCCTTTTATTTTTAGCCATCTTTCATAATTGAAAGTATCTCTGTGTCAAAGAGAAAACATTCCCATGAATTCCTCAATAGGCACTTACTGAAAGCAATTGATGAAAATGAAATATTTAATGAGGTTTTATAGCTGTGGACTTGGTGACACTGGTGCATCTCAAAAGCAAAATTTTAATGACTTCAGGATTAATGGGCATGGGGCCACCATGTCCCCAGCTTTTCTGGTGCTTCTCTTTTGGGGTCATTGTTAGACCTGGCCTGAGGGGTGCATGGGTCACTGGCAGGTGAGCTTTGGGAAGCAGTGGATGCTCCTGACCCCAGAGTTTCCTGCTCTTCCTACTGAAGACTCAGTACTGCTGCTTGGGGCAAAGCTGATGTTTCTCACTTGTCAGTAGTACTTAGGGTGGTTGCAGTGCTCACCAGAGATCTAGCCACTTCCACAGGCAGCTATTCATCTCATCTAAGGTAAAAACCACTTGGAATCAGATCCATGGTCTAGCTAGCCCCGTTCCTTCTCTTGTGAAGTGCCCAGCACAGATGCCTCTGTAAGAAGACGACACAAGACCTCCTTCAGGTGATTTCCTGTGTATGTGCTGCCCACCTGCATGAGTTTGCACTCCAGATCTTCCTAAAGCATTGTTTTTGTCTTTGCATATAATAGTCTTTGAAGGATTTTTCTTCCCTGGATTAGCTCACCTCTTTCCAGGCCAGTTCTGTCTCCCATTTCAATGCTGCTCATCCTCAGTAGCTCAGCTGGATTTTGCCTTGGCCTGAAGAGCTGCATCAAGAGTATTGCAAAGAAATCAGAGGAGCAGAAACAGCCCCTCGACAGCACACAGTGATGCAGGAGGTTTTAATTGTATCTGCTTCGCAAATCAAGCTCTCTCTAATCAAGCTCTCTTGTTGTGACTCACCCTAGCCCAAAGCCAACTGCTGTGGAGGTAGAGAGGACAGACCTCGGTTCTCCTCTGCCCTTTCCCCCTCCCTCACCAGCTAACAACCTCTCTTCCCTATGTGCCCCCTTCTAGGCTGCCTCCCTCACCCCTCAAGTGTCACTGCTCTGTCCCCAGCCACCTCCCAGAATGAGTGGTGTCTCATGCATCTCACAGAGTCTCAGGGGAGAGGGTGCGGGGAACACTGTTGTGTCCTCCAAATTAAGGAGGCAGGACCCCTTCTTGCTGCTGCCCCCAGATGTATCAGCCTAAGGAGGGTCTCACTTCCTACCCGTGTCAGTCCTTCGTGGTTTTCTGTTGTGAAAGTCATGGAAGAGAGTTTTCAGCATGCCACATCTGTTAGGGAATCATAACACAGCTGGAATTTATGAATCATAACTAATCATGTTGCCAGGTACAGGGAGGATTATATGATGTGTGATCTAATAACTCCCGACCATTTAATCACCTGTGGTAGGTTCTGAGCACATTGCACAACAGGTAACATAACTGACCTTTTAAGATGCAATCACAACAGATGTTTCTTTCATAGGTGTTTCCTCGCTCTGCTTGGCTAGAGCGTCCTTGCTGGCAGCAGGACCTCCTGGCCTGGCAGAAGCAGGCAAGAGCATTGTCCCACAAGTGTTGTCACATCCCAGAGGAGTTTCCCACTGGGATTTCTGCAGTGATTTCAGCAGCAAGGGAAGGAACTGAGGCTGTTAATGCGCAGGTGCCCATAGACACTCAGAAGCCTCCAAAGGAGCCTGGAAAGGTTCTGCCATCCCAGAGAAGACATTGCTGGGGTGGACCTGTGACTGTAATCTAGCCCTGCAGTGTACCACATGTGAGGCGCACAGGGCCAGAGCTAGCAAACTTATGCCATTTGTCCATCGTTCCTTCACTCCTGTCCACCAGCCCCAAAGAAACAATTCTCCCCCGCGAAGGGCTGCCGCCATAACAAAGATACCCTCAGCCCCTTGCCTGGCAGCAGCAGCCCCTGCCTGCTGCCATCCCAGCTCTTCAAGCAGCTGAAGTGTGTGCCACCAGCACAGCGTCCTCAACAACCTCTTGGGCTAAGCTTAGCTTAACCGACACAAATATATCTGCTGTGTGAACATAATTGCATTTAATTGCTGAGATAAATTTAAAATGTTTGCCCAGGTGACATTCCCCCTTCCAGGGGGGTAACGAGCAGGGGTTTTCTGGGTAACCCCATACTCTGCCCAGGCACTGATGTTGGCTTTCCCAGACAACCAAAGCACAATACTTGCTCTTGAACATCTTTCCTGCGGCCCTTGGAGTCGTTTCAAGTGAAAAACAAAACATTGACATTTTAACCATTGCCTCCCACGCAGTGTCTCTCTTCAGCCTTTGTTGCTGCTTGCTCTGGGTTCAGAAGTGTCTGGTGGATCCGTCTGCCCCTAAAAAAACATGGGTTTGCCAAAATAGAAGCATTTTTGCAGAAGGCAATGATTTGGCTGAATGTTTTGCCAGTGTGTATGTCTGGGTTTTGCAATTTGTTTCAGCATTTTGTGTTTTTGTTTAGTTCTGGATTTCATATTCTTGTATGAGGTACTACCAAAACAAAATAATGTTTGCAAATAATTTGGGGGGGATGTTGATTTTCAGATGCATTTTGAAATTATATGATTCCCTACCGAGAAGTCCCGTTTTGCTGTCAGCTCACAGCGTGAGCCGATTACATAGAAGTTAATGCCACTGTGAAAGGACCTGAATGTCTTCCCCACTAATATGCTTTACTTTCAGGGTGGTGAATTATTTAAAATGCTTTCTATGGCTTTAGACTGTCCAAAGTCACAGTCTCATATTTCATTAATGTCAGTCTCATAATCGTTTATTTCTTTTCTGGTAGCAGCTAGGATCTCCTGCCAAGAACCAAGGTGCAGTTGGTACCTTCCTAGGTGCTGGTGGAGAGCAGGGAAGATGGGGTCTGGTGTGATGCACTAACTCAGCCAAAGCTAGAGGTGGCCATGGCCTGCACAAGCCGAGGCAGGCTGGAGGAGAGCAAAACCAACAGGTGAGCGAGAAATTACACAGGCAAGGTGAAGTAGACACTAGGGTTAGTGGGGCAAAACAAGAAAAGGTTTTTCAAGGCAATGGAAAGCATTTGTATTTGATATGCCTCTGAAAATGCGGTTTTCTGGCACCTGGGAAAACTGCTCAGTAGTCATAGTGGGAAAAGAGAGTGAAGAATAACGTGTCCAGTGGAAATTCCTGAAGCTCTTGGCTCAGCAGAGCATAATTGCTGAAAACTGGAGCCTGCTCAGGACACTGGAGCTAACACCTCCACGCTTGCAAGAAGTGGGATCTTGGGTGACCACAAGCAATAAGCTTGGGATGTCATTAAAATAGCAATACCTGCAGTGGCACAGAGCCCTGAGCTCCCTACCGAGGAGTTTCAGTGTGCTGCTGACTTGGAGGGAAGATGCCACCTATTAAATCACCCAAACCACTTCCTGCAGCACCTGGTTTTTCCTCATGTCTCCTATCCAAATAGTGGCTAGACCCATGTGAAGACTGCTGTCTCTGCTGAAATAGCTGGGCTGGGCATTGCTGGATCCGCACCACACATCGCCAGCGGGACGGCTGCAGGAGTAACATGCAGGAGTAACGCCTGTGCCCACATGGGGGGCAGAGCCAGGGCATTGCCCCGTTCCATACAGGGAACTGCCTGGCAGAGTACAGCTCTTCATCACAGCCCTCAGTGGAAACAGGCAACACGCAGGGACTTGTGGCTGCTCACAGGCTCTTGGAGATGTGAGGGTATTGCCAAGTAAGAAATGGATCAGGAGCAGTCAGTTAGGAGAGCTGCCCAAGCATCTCTGGGGCCAAAGTGGTACCAGGTTTCAGATCTCAGATGCTTCAATCCAGGTGGGGATGAACAACCAACATGAACCCTTGTCCTGCACCAGAGGTCACCACTCCAAAGCAGCTCCTTCAGCGAGGTCCCGGGTTTGGTCATAACCTTCCCTTCTGAGTTGGTACCTAGCCTGGTACATTGGTGGTCCCTCGCTCACCATGGAGAAATCCCTGAAGTTTGCAGGTTTTTTTCTATTTCTGCATGCTCAGAACCCATGTGCCAAAGGCAAAAATCCCATGGTGATTACCTCTGGTCATTATTTTCTCAATATATTGACTCTGTCAGGCAGTTAGCAACAGCAAGCACTGTTGGTGGAGCCAGGAACTCTCTGCGATGGAGGTCCTCCCTTGCTTTCCTTCCCAGAGAAGGCACCTGAGTGTTCCAATTATTCCCCGGCCTGGAGAAGACCTAGCAAAGCAGATCTGCAAGCTGTGGGTGTTTTGCACTCCCGTGAACTTCCCTAGCACCTGGTCAAGCCAATTTGATCACCATTGTTTCTGGATGTGAACTGGAAGACAGGCAGAGACAGCTCTTGGGCTGGCTGGAGCCTTCAGCAGGGAGGAGGGCTGTGGCCCTCTCAGCTGCTTGTTTGCTCCTCAGCTTTCTCTTTCTTAAGGGCTTCAGGAAGCTGCAGAGATTCAGAGATGGTTGTTTTCCCCCTTTCTTGAAAGAGTGGCTAAAAATAAAGAGAGTATTGAAACCAAGTCCAGCCCACGAAGCAGAGTGTGTAGGTGTGATGCTAATCAACGCCTGGGGCTGTGAAGCGTCCTGGGGGAGCTGGCACCCATCTGGCAAACATGTTCTCTCTTTCTCCTCATTCTTGCTTTGGCACCTTTTCAAAGTGCACATGAGATGATGAATCTAAAGTTGGTTTGTTTTGCTTTGTTTTGTTTGAAAATGCCCTACACATGTTGCTCTGGTTATAAGGAGAAGAGGACAATGGTTTTCATTTGCAAAACCTGCTGGGACCCCCAAGCTGCTATTGCTCTTTGCTTTTATTTCCTGGCTGAAGGTTTCTAGAGGTGGCTGGTAGAAAATGGTGATGGCAGATACTGCTTCATGGTGGCAGACCAGGATGTCTCTGAGCTTTTGTCCTTGGCAGATGTAAATAGACCAGCAGACAAGATGCGGTGCACAGGGGTGAGTTCTGGGACAGCCCTGGATAGCAAAAGGGGAAGATTTAATGGAAAGGAGCTCCTCCAAGTGTCATGAAACCTCAGCTCAAGACCTGAAAGAAAGGCTGTCATGGCATTTGACTCACAGGTTCTCTGGGGCTGGGCAATGTGGACATGGCAGCCCCATAGTGCACCCCTCGCTCACACGCTCCCAGTATGCCTACAGGTAGGTCTTGTGGGTGTGATGGGGAGCTGCAAGTGTCTCCTGAAGAAGGGAGATTTGTAGGGCCTTTTCACAGTGAGAAAAGTCATAAAGTGTGTGCATGCTGCTACCACAGTCCCTGGAGAAGACCCGTGCCTCCACCCTGCAGTAGCAAAAGGGATTGAGGCAGGGTGGGCATTTACATTAATCCTTACACAGCCTGAGGGCTGCAGCTACTGTGGATGAAGGGCTGTGATGGATGAACATGGACTTAGTGTTATCTGTAATGCAGCAGAGATTGGCCTTTGGGATGAAGAGGATTGGAGTTGGGTTTGGTAAATTGTTTTGTGATACCATGGCCTTGGAGCAGCTCATATCCTCCCTTTTCATGGCCAGGAGGGGCTGTGTGCAGCCTCAGGGATGGGAGAGTTACCCTGTGATGCAAAAAAGCCAGGGATTTGGTAAATAAAGGTAGCCCAGGTGAGACAGTGCATGTACAAGATGAGTTTTATGAGCCGCATTTTGGTCTGCAATAGCCTACACAGGGGGACCTCTTGGGCACAGTGTCCCAGCCATTGCAGCAATCCAAGAGGCAGTAATTCCCCTTTCCTCCCCATTTTCTACATCCCCAGCACCTTTGGTAGGACTGGGAACTGGTAGGAAAGAAATTATCCTCAGAGCAAGCTGAGCCAGAGAGTGGCAAAGCTGGAAGGACAACTGTGAAAATCCAGGTGGGAACCAAATGGACTGTACTTCCACTGGCAACTTCTTGGAGATGGGCTTCCACGGACAGTCCAGCCAGTGCTGCCTGCTGGTGCTTTGACACCAGCAAAAGAAAAAGCTATGGATGTTGCCTAGACCCCACATTAACCTCTCCTCTCACCATCCGTGCCAATGTAAACACAGGGCTAGAAGCAGTTTATTCCCCATCAGCCCTTTCCTGCTTATCTGGAGCCAGTGGCGAGAGCAGGAGCTGCTCTCGCAGAGGGACCCGGCAAATCCTCGGATGAACGCCCGGACTGAGCAGCATTTCCCAGGGGGATTGGGATAGATTGGGTAATTAATCGCAGCTTGTCTGGGGGAGGATGAGGAAGTCTGAATGAAGGTGTTAACGGCTCTTAAAGGCTTTCCCGGTTCACAGAGGGTGCTGCCTCAAACAGATTATCTTGAAATATTATTAGCTGGAGTGGGAAAGGGGTTTTTTCCTCCTCTAGGCTCTTTGCAGCCACCCTAAATCTGCTTGAGCTGTGGAGACAGGTTTTATTGTGTGGGGGGAGGTGAGGGAGAGGTGTTGGCTGTCAATGGGTCAGCAATTAATTGGCTTATTCCTTTCTCACGGTTATTTTCTAACCAACATCTACTTAACCCCAGTGCCTACTTTGTCCCAGCTCAACAAACAAGAACCACAGGGATTTGCACTGGGGGGGACCCCGGGCCACGAGGTTGGCTTTGCAGGGGCTGCCAGGAGGTTCCTTGCCCCCTACCAAGCCTCTTTCCCCATTGTCTCATCTTAGGAGAAGGATGTGATTAGTGTTTTCTGCAACGAGACATCAGCTGAAGGATGAGAACCATGTGCCAAGAAGAGGAAAGAGTTGCCATAGATGGATGGTAAGTGAAAGCAGAGACTTGCACCCTTTGCTCCAAAGAAAACTTTCCTTCCAATGTCTCTGTGGCCCATTAGTTCGGACAAATGCTCTTCTCCAGCCCAGTGCCACCTTCTCTCCTGGCAGAAGTGGCCTTCTGGATGTTTCTGGGTGAGAGTGGGCTCTTCTCCATCGTCTGCTGCCATCTGGGAAACCATTTATCATGAAGCCAGCTTTACTGGAGTTACATTCCTGTTTCCCCCTGACTTTGTCACAATTTTAGCGTCTTTGCAAGTCAGTAAGGGGAGGTGCTGTCAAGACAGAAACCTTGTGCCCTGCCAGCTCCAGCTCAGCCCAGTTTCTGCCCACCAGCTCCACCGCTATAAATGAGCTGAAGTCAGTGGTGGGGCTGCACTGGCAGAGCTGTGCCAGGCAGCAGGGTCTTCCTAGGAGCATCACAGATGGTCCTCGTAACAGTAAGATGCCCTGATAGTGCATCTCGAGCTGGGAGATCACCTTTCAGACCAGGGCAGGAATAGAGAAAGAATATGGCTTTGACCTGAAGGATTGTGATAGTCGTAGCTTGGCATAGTTTTGGCTTGGAGTGAAAAGCAACCATTTCTAGTCCTAGAAAGGTGATGGAGCAGGGACTATGAAACCACTGGTAGAGGGCAGTCCCCTCTCTGCTACACCCAGCCAGCCCCCCCCAGAGCCTGCTCGCTGAGTGGGAAACCCCCTCCATAGAGAAACTCATTTGAAACCACATCATCCACAGGGAACTCTCCCTGTTGCCATGCTGCTACTTCTCTCTCAGCAATTCCTAGATCTTTACCAGGAATTGGGCACTCTGAGTAGAGTCCCATGGGCTGCTTTCTTCATGGTTGCATTGATTTCCAACAACTAATTTAGCCAAAAAAAATATGCTTAATGGAAGCAGCAGATTTCCAGGTCTGTCTTTTCCTTTACAGAAGACTGTCCCTTTCAAATGTGAAGTGCAGCTAGCCCAAACCAGATCCCCATTCTCCTTGGGGATCAACCAGCAGAGATGCAGAGAGAAACAGAGCAAGTCCCCAGCCCTCTCCGGAGGTAAACTGCAAAACCACAGGCTTCACCAAAGCCCTTCTCCCAGCAGAGTCTGTCTCTCTCTCGACTCAGGGCTGGAAATATTGACAGGCATGGAAAATCCATTAGAAATTACTAAATAACCCTCCCTGCAGCACTGCTGGCTCCATTAAGTGCTTCCTCAGCTGCTGGGAGACTGCTGGAGTGCTCCCCTGAGCAAGTGGACACAGGTGGTGCTGGCATGTGTCTGGAAACAGCCTGACGGCGGGTGGGAGGCTGGACTTTTTGGTTGTCTGGACCCTTCCCCTCTGTGACAAGACCTCTTGCCAAGCCCTGTAGCCTCTCTATTATTTCCAGACAGCCCGATGTCCACCCTGGGGAGCCCCACTGGAGGCCGGGGGTCCAGGCTCAGCCATGGCAGCAGAGCAGGGATATACCCAGTTTCCTTGAGGCAGAAATGTCATTTTTCATTTAAATAGCTTTTTCCTCCCAAAGTGTCCTTAAGCATTTGCTAAGCTGTTAAGAGGCAGGGGGCCTGGCTGGCCAACTTGCAGGGTGGTGGTGGGATAGAGGGGAAGGGAAGGGACCAGGCACTGTGCAGGTCCGCACTGGCAACCAGCATGTTGGGAAAGATGTTGGCCAAGGGCTCCAGCGAAACCGTCATTAGGTCCAATCCACCACGGGCTCTTTACTGTCTGTCCACTGGCACCTGAAGCAGCACATGTCGCTGAGTAGCTCCTGTGTGCTCACACTGAACCCAAGGGCTATGTCCACAACCGACACCACATGATTTTTCTCCAAGGGTTCCTGGAGGGCGTGGAGCAGGCAGAAACCAGGAGAGGGACAGGCTGTTTTGATGTTGGACTATCATTGGTGTGTTAAGTAAACCAGAAAGCAAAGGGTCAGTGTTCCTGGTGTACAGGCAAGCTTTGAACTAAGCCAAGCTTCAGCAAGTTCCAGTGTCCCTTTCCTTCTTGAAGGATGTTTCTGGTGACACATTTCTGGGGAAGGAAATCAGCCATGTGGTCAGCAAGAATTTGATAGTGCTGGATAAAGGCAGAGAGATGCTCCAGGAGGAGGAACTGGACAAGAGGCTTGTTGCAGGCATCTCCTGCCTTATTCTTCCAGTGCTCCCCACTTCCCTGCAGACTTCAGTTCTGCAAAGCAAGTTGGATTGTAGCCACTGGGAGTGAATAGATGTACCTGGTGCATTAGGCGTGTGTTGCCCATTACAAGGATAGACAGGCGGCATGTACATGATGGAGAAGAGACCAACCACTCATTCTGGTCTTGAAGAGCCTCCTGTTGGAAGTGAAGGACCGGAGTTCACACTGCAGCTTATGTTTCATCAGTAGTTTCTCCTGCTGTTGAAATTGTGTCGTCTCTCTTAATCATGCAAGGCTTATTTTCCCACCCTGGAAAATGAATTCAGCACCACTGGCAAAGCTGGGGGCTGGGAAGTTTTAATTACTGTTTGTGCAGTGCTTTGGGGCTCTGGAGTGAATGGTGCTGGAGGCCTGGGAAGGGTTATATTATACATTGGCAGTTACTTACATTTTTATTATATGTCTGAGCTATGTGGTCCTGTCAGCAGCTCCTTCCTGATGCCTAGATGCAGTGTGGCTTCCTAATGCAAGTAGTGCAAATGCCCCTCTCCGATAGCCACTCACCACTGCTAAGCATCACTGCGTGGTAAGAGGGGGACCTACTAAAGTCCAGTGTCCCCCTTCAGCCAAAATAAACTCAGTCAGCGTGTGCCTGTAAGTACTCAGCTGCTACGCAGGGGAGAAGAGCCCTAAAGCTCTCCTCTCCCAAAGCTTTTCCCATTAGAGCATCTCTTCCTTAGGCAATGCAGCTTCATCCTACATTAACCTTCCTGTCCCCACCCCCCACTCAGAACAACACCTCCATAATTATAATCCATCAAATTCCTCTCTCCTCTACCTGGAAAGAATGGGATTTGGGGACAAGGAACAAATGTGAAGGCGTAAGTCTCTTTTCATGGGAAAGGAAATCTATCCAGCACCCTGCTGGGAACCCTGCTTTGCCTAAACCCCAGCATAATGCAGTAAGAAGTTAAGGCTCTTAGCAGGCGAACAGTGCAAGAGTCCTATTAAGCACGACTCGGTTCTCTGAGGTCAAGCTCTCTGCGTTGCACCCAGTGGGCTGCATTTTGCACAACTGGGTGATTGTGGCCCCGCTGCTCTGGCACCGGCATCTGGCATGGGCTGCAGGGAGGATGGGTTCTTCAACAGTCTCTTGCAGGTTGAAGCCAGCGCCTCGGGAAAGGAGCTTGTAGAGGACAGGAGCGTTTCAATATTGGCAAAGTCCTGGAAAAAGGATGCATTAGCTATCAATTAGCTTGTGTGTCCGTACATCTGCACCTGTGGGTGTGTGCAGTAGTGTGCTATCTAGGCTTTCATGATATCATCTATGTAAAAACCAGTGAGGGACTTTGACCCAGAAGATGGTTTTTGTCTTTTTTTATCATAGTTGAGTCTTGGTGGCCCACTTGGTTTTCTGAAGATGGTGCAGAAATACCCAGCTGATTGCTGCAAAGGGCAAAACTGGAGTTACTTAAAATTTGCCAAAGCTTCTAAAACGCAAAAGCCTCCCCAAAAGATGTGCCTTCCCTCTTGAGCCAGCTCTCACACCAGTGGTTCCTCCTGAACAGTGGCTCCCTGGAGCAGTGGGCAGCCCCTCACTGCGTGCGCCAGGCATAGCAGGCAGGGGGGGATAACCCAGATGGACCCCCAGGGTAAGGACAAAGCCCATGTGACAGTGCTGTGGTCACCACCCAATAGGTGACATTGCCAGTGCTGCTTCTGATGTGTCCCTTTCAGTCTGAGGGGGACAGAGGGCAGGAAGATTAGCTGAGCCCCTGTGACCCTGACACTGCTGCTCAAGAGGATTTACTGCCAGGTACGTTAACGGCTTCTGCTATGTGTCTTCTGGGTCGAGCCCTGTGGCTTTTTTGGGGTGATTGGTTCCAGGTCCCATGGATTACTTGGGCCCTGCCAAAATCAGGTGAGGAATGTATCCACCAGCCCTTTCAGCAATGCAGGAGTGTGTCAGGGTGTGATGGAGCCAGCCCAGCCCCACACTGGGGAAGTATGGAAAGGCACAGTGCTGCTAACAGCCTGACTCGTATCCCTCCAGCGCTTCCCCTCCAGCAAGCAGATGGCAGAGGAATGTATTTTGCAATGGGTTTATTTGGTTTGGGGTCACTCCTGTCCTCTCTCCTTCAGAATATTCCTCTTCGCAGCCCACCTGATATCCAGTGGAGGCAAAGGAACAAATGTACAGATCCAGGTATGGCCTGCTGCTAGGCTTATACCACAAGCACTCGGGAGCAGTAAAAAGAGTGCCGAGACCACAGGTTTCACCTTTAATTTAAAACCCCCTCTTTAGGGATGGGGCCAGAGCTGACCCTGCAAGGGAGAATCCAGCTGGAAGCACTCGGAGGAAGCAAACAGACCCTTTAAAGACATTTAAAACTGAAGAAAGCAGGGAGGGATTCAACGCGAAACTGCAAAACCCATTCTGAAGAAGAAATGCAGCTTGCCTCCGGTCCCATGTCCCTGCGAACCAATGGGGAGAGGCTGTCCATCACTGCCCGGCCCTTTGGGTCGGCACTCTGGGTGAGGGTAGCATCCCTCAGTGCTCAACAGTCTCTTTGAGCATGGTTCTGTTTAGGTTGGCTGCCACTGATCCCAGCCAGTCTTTAGCACACAGATGCTTTTAACCCCTTGGGGAGGGTTCGGTGTGGCCAGCCGGAGGGGGAGAGCACCAGCCCGCCGCACACTCCACAGCTGGCAAGGACACTGCCATGATTCATTCATGTCCCTGCGCAGGGCACAGATTATAAACACGGTAGGGAAGCCAGGCTGCATCCCAGCCCAGCTTGGCTGCCTGCCTCAAGGTCCCCATTGCCCAGAATTTGGAGCTCGCCTCTTTTTCCATTACCTCCAAGCAGTAGTGGTGAATGTTTCCGTAATGTTTCCTAAAAATAAAAATGTCAACAGAAATAGCTGTTTAATAACAGGAGTCTGTGATCTCTGGGCCCTCAGCAATCTACAGGCTGGGAGGAGAAATGCTGACATAGCTCATGAGTTTGAAGGTACTCTGAGAAGCTCCCTTACTGCACATGGACCAGCTCTCACTAGCATCTCCTGGGGCAGCAGGGCTGTTTGAGGGCTGTTTTCCCTCCCTCCCTCCCTAGGCAAGTAGCCAACTCCTCTCCAAAAACAGCCCATCTGCCTGATAATCAATTTGATAGAAAAGCCTGTATGTGGAAAAAAAAAAAGAAATACAACTTGTGTGACCATGCTGAGATGCCTGTAGAGTGGCAGTGTATGGACTGGTTACTGTTCCTTCACTTAAGTAGGGTGTTCATTTTCTGTTACGGCTTTTGTGGGGAAGGAAGTCAAAGGATATAGACACCCTATTTGGGAAATGCTTTGCTATGCAGGAATGGATCAGTCTGGTTCAGTTCATCATAGCCTTAATTATCACGGAGCTGCTTTTGATGGAAAACTCTGGAGATGTCTCAACAGCAGCACTATACAGCAGCGCAGGAGAGAAATCACAGAGCAAGTACTTTGTGCAGCCTTTTGAGGAATGAGTGGTTGAGCTGGGGTGTAAAGATAACATTAACTCCTACTTGCACTTCAGGCAACATTAAACCCCTGCAATTGAGGCTTTCAGGGAATGACCCTACTTGGCATCCTTGCTCGCCTTCCTCGGGCCCTAATCTGTCCCCTTCAAAATCCCTGGCTGGGTCCTTTGTAGGAACCAGCGACAGGGACAGGAGCTTCTCTGCACCAGCTGAGGATGGGTGGTGGATGCTCTTGTGGTTGAAGCACTAGTGTAGGCTGCGTTAACCCATCTTCTGTGCCCTATCTGTAAGTTGGCAGGTCCGGTGGGTGTGCTGCATGGTTAGAGACCAGTGCTCCGTGTGGGAACAGGGCATCCGAGGACAACAGGAGGACAGGGAAAACCTTGTCATACAGCCTAAAGTCTCACAGCAAGTGTCTATTAATAAGCCATGCCTTTGCTTCCTCCAGGTATTTACAGTGTGCTTCCTCCCTGTTAGCTTTGAAAACCACAGCTCCGTTCTGACACAGCAAGTCCTTTTCTTTTAGCGGTGCATTTGGTACCGCAAGTGCCTTTGGCCGAAGTGTGTTGGTGAAAACCTACCTCATTTTGAGAAGTTAACAGGATGTCCCTCTAAAAATTATCTCTGTCTCCAGTTGAACAGTTTCAGCCTGTCCTTCAGGAGTCTCTCTGCTGCGGAGATGGTGGCTGGCTGGCTTTAACGCTGGCTGCAGATGGGCGCCACCGAACTCACCCAAAATACGGCAGTGGCAGCATCAGCCCGGCCACCAATCACCTCCCCGTTGTGTGGGCTGTCCCAGGGGAACAGAAGCAGGTAGGGATTCCTGGATGCTCAGAAAGGGATCTTTGGAGGTTGCCAGTGCGCGGGGACTCCCCAAAACCCCTGAAAGGTGGCTGGTTTCTTACCTACACCCAGGGCAGGGCCCCCTGTGCCACACTGATGCTTCAGCTGTAACCAGCATAGCTGTGAAATGGGACCAGCCAACAACTGGGATGAGCCCAGCTTGGGAGTCAGGTTGGGCCAGAAAAATAAGGAAAAAAGCATTTGCAGCCCAGGGAAACACTGGGGAAATTAAATGGAAACTGGGACCTCTGAGTTCCTCCGCCCTTCCCCAAGGAGAGTAGTGAGGTGCAGAGGGTAGTTCCCGAAGTCCAATGTCTGTTGTACCTCAGTTGCACCCTCTGAGAAATGCCTTTTTGCGATAAGATGTGCAGCTTCTGCTGGAGTGACTTCCTTCTCTTCTGCTGGAGCCTGAGACAAAAGAAAGCATCGTTGGTAATGAGCTATTTATGGAGAAATTTGTCCTGATGTTTGCATCACTAGTACGAGACAAGGCAGAGCCACAGCTTTCCTACCATGGTTAAGGACAGCACTTGGAGGAGGTTGGGAGCCTCAAGGTCCTGTGAGTGGTAAAAGGATGTTCCAGCATTGCTTGTTTGCAAGAGAAGATCCCAATTTGCATTGCTGTTTTTCCAGCAATGCAGAAAACCACAAGAACCCGTTGTTCTGGTCAGGCCCTTGGATTTTGTCAGGATTTTTTGAATATTCCTTCACAATTAAAATTCCCACTGGGTTTTCTTGCTATTTGCAAGGCTGATTGGGATTGGGAAGGTGCAGGTAAGCTGGCAAGCAGGATCACCCTGAAGCATCGAACTATATTCAATTAGCCCACCTCGACTGCTGTAACATGGTTAGCTGGCAGCACATCACCCCTCCTGGTAAATTAGATACCGCACGGTGGCTTAGTCACACTGGAGAAGTAAATGGCTCACAACTTGCTGAGACAAATTCCTCCCAGTTTTAATTAGCTGTGAGATGCTGGAGTGCCTAAAGCTCTCTCCCTGCCCCTGCCCGTGTTTACACTCAGTGCATCAATCCAGCTTGGACTCAGGTCTCCAAATATTTCTAATTAGCAAATATTGCTCAGTTTTGCCATACCAGCTCTCTGCACTTAGCTGGAAAACACAGATTTGTATTCCCAGTCTTTTCAAAAACAAAGGGGCAATGCTTAGGTCCCAGGACTTTAGTAGGGACCCAGAGCTGCTCATCCAGCTTCTCGTCTGCTGTGCACTGGCTCAGTGTCACCCCCAAAAAGAAGTGACGGGGGGAGAGTCTTCTGGCACCCTGAGGATGGAGTGGGGACCACACAGTAGGAGCTGCTAACAAAAATGAAGGAGCTCTTAACACCTAAGGCTTGATCCTGCCTTTGCTGTGTGTTTTTTATACTGCGTCTTGTAAAATTGGTTGCAGATCACGTGTGCTTGTGTATGGTACTTGTTTTCACTGGTGTGTCTGCGACAGGTAGAGCTGGCTTGGTAGGAGCCTGGTGTGATTTTGACCACCTGAATTGTCACCCTTGGGTGTCCCTGCGCAAGCTGGGGTGCAGGAGTCGATCAGTCCTCGGAGGGGGGACAAAAGCCAGCACAGACTGGAGGGCACCGGGCAGGGCTGGGGCTGATTTGGTTTTGCTGTGATTTTGAGACGAGATCCTCTTGTCCTGGGTGGCTTGGGCAGATCTGTTTGGAAATGGAGCATCTCTACTCAGCTTGTGGTGTTTGAGGAAACTCTTCCCTTTCCACATCTCCTTCCCTCCTATCATATTTCTATTACTGATGTGATGACAGCCAAGTAACTGAGGTGTTTTCAAATGAGCCTCTATAGTTCTGGTGGTGGCATGCAAGTTCCCGGTCCAGCCAGCTCATGCTTGCCAGCACTAGACTTAACACTTCTTACCTGACAGCAAATGCACTGAAAATCTTAAAAACAATTCGCATTTTAACCTTGGTCATGCTAAAGAGCTCTCAGGATGCAGTGATGCATTTTGCTGGTTGCAAAGAGCGCTATTGGCAGTTGTTAAATAATTATGTTTAATTTGCACCAACAAAGCACACACGTCCCATAAACTGTGCTGAAGATAAATGTTGCTTCTATATAAAGATGTACAAGGCTAATTTGAAGATCTGAGGTCTACTGACCCTCCAGCTTGTTGCACAACCTTTCATGTGTGTAGAAATGGATGTGAGAGGCAGCCCGGTTGGGTTTACCTGTTCGTACTGGCAGCAGAGCACTGCAGTGGCTCTGTGGGGACGGATGGGTTTGAACATGCATGCGCTAAGGCATGTGCTTAAAAACTTCCAGCTCAAAAATACTCATTCTCTCTTCCAGAGGCGCTTGTCTGAACCTGACTGCAGTGAACCAGTTGCCGGATAAGGGCAACGATGCTCACCTTCATGTTGGTCGGTAATGACTGCGGCGCTGGTTGCCAGAAGTGCTGGATGGCACGCAGCAGCCATGGCAGTGGCCATGGAGCCCTCACCAGTGGCAGCGCTGCCTTGGCACCGGCAAAGCAGCCCTGGGATGGTGAGGGGACAGCTTGGCTATGTAGCAGGGGAGGGGAAGAACCTGTTTGGCTCTGATAAATGATGCTGTTCTCCTCAAGCTAAAATGGAGCTTGAACTAATGCTTTATTCCTCTCACCCAGACTGAGAAAACAGGAGCCTCGGTCACTGGGATGTTTTCTTTTGCCAAGTCTTGCACAGCTCCATCTTAGCAAAAAGCCCAGCCCCTAAGACAGCTGTGTTGAGGACCTGATGCTTGGTAATGGTTGAGAACATATATTTAAGCCAACGCAAGCTGGTGACAGGGGGAGCAATCCCATGACACGACCTCATGGGTTTCTGACTGTTATAGCAGTGTGAAGGAAAAGATGGGCAGGAACAAGAGGAGGGGATGAGGAGGTGACTCTGCTGGCAGGAAAGCAAAGGCCTGACCCTGCTAACATGGTTCATCATGGTGATCTGCTCTTCTGGACCCTCCATCCAGCATTAGGTCCAGCTCCTTTGTGGGAGGTGCTGCCCAGCTCCCCTTGCCCAGCTGGATGCTGCTGTGGCAGTTGGGCTTTGCCGCTCACGTTGTGTTGCACCTTGGGAAGGTGTTGCTGTGTTTGGCAATGGTTAGGATACTTGAGAATTGAGAGGGTTTTCTCTTCTGCCATTGGCTGAAGAGTTGCTGAAAGGCACAAGTGGTGTAGCACCTGGCATTTTGTCTCCCATCTACTCTGGGCTGTAGGACTGATAAGCCAAAAAGGGAGTAGAGGATAGCATTTACCCGTTCTCCCAGCATGGGTTAGGAGAAGCAAAAGGATAAATCAGGAGACATTTCAGCACTTACCTCCTGTTTTTACAGAAATCACTATACATTACAAGTGCCTTTGCATATTTTATAGCACTTTAAAAAGCCAGTGTAGCTAATCTGGAAGTTGGCTTGTTCAGAGAAGCACAAAACATGTGCATCCATAAAAATCCTTCATTTGATGCCAAGCTATTGCATTTTCTAGTGTCTACTAGGCAATCACTACTACGCATCCAAAGAGGTCGGCCTGACTCCCCCCAGCTCCTCGTGGTTGGTGAGAACAAAAACACCACCAACAGCATCTTGGAAAGCTGTGTTTTGTTGTTGCCATATGGTACAGATGTTTCGGTAGCAAAGGCAGCCTCCATGCAAGGGCTTGCCTTTAGAAGAGGAGCAGTGTGCTTTTGTGCAGTTGAGAAAAAAAAAGTCCAATTGAAAAGGACAGAGATAAGCAAGGCAATGCCAAAAGGTTGGCAGAGTAGTGGTCCTGGAGCATTAGCATCCCTCTAACAAGGAAATGTGGTTCATGGGGGGGGTTGGGTTGCAAAAATTCTGTCCCAAGTCCCTGAGAGCTAGTGAGGGGTAGGGTATTCATAAGGTTTCTCACCTCTGACTGGCTCTTATTACTATAAAACATATGGGAATTCGTTATCTTTGGAAAAGCTGCTTCTCTGACTAGTTTGAATGTACTCTGGAGGTTCAGCAGTTATTGGCAGTATCTGTAAGACATGTATATGTGCATGCACAAATACTCAGTGTGGTCACATAAACCAGCTAACCAAAAGAAACCAGGGTAAAAATGTGGCCTCTTCAAGCGCTTGATTCAATGTCCAGTCTTTAAGGGCTGTTCCCATATCCCCTCACTCTCTTCACTTGAGCATTTGATGTGCTTGATTGTTGGAGGGAAGAGGGAGGAAGGCAAGCGTTGGGGTTAATGGTAAGGGATGCTGGATGCTGGTGTCCAAAGCTCTTGCTCTGCCCCAATTCAGGTGATGGCTGTGTCACCTTGGCCCCTCTTCTGCTGCAAAGACCAGCTTGACCAAGCCTAAGCATGTTGTCCTCTTCAAAAAAGGTGCTGACTGTGGGAGGAAAGCCATCCTCAAACAGGGAAGGGGCTCAGACGTGCAGGGTGTGCAGGTCCAGCCAAGAGGCAGCTGTGAGCTGGCCCCCATGGCAGTGGCAGCCTGTTCAGCTGGTGCAGAGGACAGCTGGGATCTGGCAGGAGCAGTTGGTGGTTTCCTGGCTGTAACCTACTTAAGGGGAAGGCTGAAATCTGTTTCAGGAGCAAGCAGCCAGGAGCATTGGGTGCTGGTGGAAGAAGCAGCATGATTCAGCCACCTGAAGGCATCTCCCTGTAGGAGAATTACCTTCCCTATAAAGCAGCAGGCATTGCTCTTAAGTGTTATCAAGCTTAAATCGGTTCCCTAGGTGACATTCTGGTAAGTGGATTTCCCAATTAAGCACATCCCGATTAAGTGGGATGTACTGTAATTACAGAGTGCTCGGCGCTAGGAGCAAATCAGATCCGTTTGCAGCAGAAGGGCTGGATCGAAGCTCTTCCCTAGTCTGGAGTGTGTTGTACCAAGGCATTTCTGTGAGTGTGAAGATGGGCAGGCAGGAGATGGGATTTTGCAGCCACCCCTGCCATGCTGGTCAGCATGTTCCCAGCAGAAGGAGCATGCTGGAGGAAGCCCTGATGCCACATGTTTAAACCCTCTGATAAGGGAGCAAATTCCTTTTGAGGTTCCATTCCCGTGTCTCCCGCTAGTCCATGATCCTCTGGGTGAAGCCTTTGCTCCTGCCAGAGAAAATACCTACTGGCAGGGGTGCCTGTGCAGATGCCACATAGGGAAACAGCGGCTCTTCCTAAGGAGGCGAAGGCTGTCAGGTGGTGCTGCCATTCTCAAGGCAGACATTACAGCCCTTCAGAGCCAAATTCCCTTTGCACAGCCTGAGGGAGGTGGTTCTTGCTTCATGGCTCGCTCTCCCCATCCCTTTGGCTTTCTCTTCAAAGGCAGCCCACCCACAGCACAAAGCCTCATGGTCCTAGACTCAGACTGGGGCTACGTAAGCCTATTCTTCTAATGCTTTGTGGTTCCCAGCTGCCATTAGGACATCATGGGGAGAGAGGAAGAAGATGCTCCTTTGTTCGTTGTCGAAAGGAAGAAGAACAGAGCATTTGCTGCCTTGGACAGGTCAGAGCATTTTTAGCTGGATGGGGATAGGAAATCTGATTGGAGACTTTCTGGGAATTAACTGGTCAAGGCAACACTGAAACACTGGAGATGGGACATCAAGTGTAGATGTGGTGCAAAGGGAGGTGAAATCTGTCCCAGGAGGGGTGTGTGGCGCAGGAGCACAGCGACTTTGGAACTGGAGCAGGACGCTAGACCTGAATGCTAGACCCAAACGCTAGACCTCAGACCAGGCCAGCCTCCAGATTAGAGCCTGCTTTGCCACTCACCAGGTTTACCCAGCTGCCCCAGTATCCTCAATTCCCACGTGGCTAGGAGGTGGCGTAAGTTTGGTGCAGCTTGCTTTCCCTCCAGGCTCGCAGTCCCCTAGGTCATGCTGGCTCATGCATGTCTGGTGGCTGTGGTGCTTCCAGGGGTCTTGTCCCTACAGGAAAGATGGCTAAAAAGCTTTTACACACACTACAACCATGTTCTTCTTTGCCAGGGTTCCAGGGTGGGGTGCAGGAGTTCATTTAGTTCCCAGAGGTGAGACCTTATATTTTGGGGTGACATATTACATGATTTTTAGCTGCAGAGAGAACATTACAGTAGGATAGCAGGGGAAACCAGGCTGCGGCAGGGGTGCAGTGGCTGTGCTGCTGTTCCACCCCGAAGTCCTTGCTCTGCTGCTTCTTCCATACTGCTGGTTTTGCAGTGCCACCCACTGGCAGAGCCTCCCCAGAAATCCTCCTCTGCAGCTCTTCTCTGCCACAGGTGATGCTCCAAAAATGAAATATTAGAAGGATGGCTCTGGTGGGTGTAATTCATAGAGCACGTTGCGTGGGTGCTGGCCCGGGACATCTGGAAACCTTCCGGCATCCTTTCCGGTGTATGCTGAGGCCAAGCTGCAAGCTCGCTGGGTTGGCAGAGTCCCAGGTGTCAGCTCAGGCTATGTTTAAGGCAACTCGTACCGGCTCACCCTTGCAGGCTGCCCAGCCCTGCATCCTGCCTGCAGTGTGGCAGGGCAGGTGGCAAGAGCAAGGTAGTTTCTCATCCCTGCTGGCTGGATGTGCCAAGTTGGTTTATGGAGGTTCTGTGTTCATGTTTTCCCATGCAGAATAAAATACAACCCCCTGGCTGATAACCAAAACTGATGCTGTACATAATGGGAGTGTGCTCCCAGGGATGCAGGCTTGGGGACTTGTGCAGGAGAGGATGCTTTGGGGGCCACTTCGCTTAATAGTCAGCCTGGTCTCCCCAAATTTGCCTTGTCCCTTTCTGACCTTATTTATACTCTCTCCTCTATCCCCAGTTTAACGCTCGATGTGAGCCCAGTTGAGAAACAGGAGGAGAGCCAGCAAAGAGACAGAGCAACGCAGTTCTCGGGGTTTATGCGTAGCGAGCCGCCATGCACAGGAGACTGCTGCCAGGCTGGTACCCAGCTGAGATGGCCGACATCAGCTCGCTGCCCAGATGTGATCGCCACGTTGATGCAGCAGCAGCACAGATGGACCGCCAGGAACTTTCTTCCCAGCCTCCTAATAGGCAGTGAGTGCTTGTTTAAAATAAAGCCTGACAAATGGCATGTTGGGGGCGTTAAGTCCTGGAGCACTGTCTTCCGAAAAGTATGAAAAGGCACCAGAGGGGAGCCTGGCACAGCCTCTCAGATGACAGTAATTAAAGGCTTTTGCACTCAGGCGCTGGGAGCTGCTCCTCTTGCAAATTGGCCTTGATTGAAGAGGAAGAGAATGATTAGGCTGAAGGGGAGCGATGGGGGTGGCAGGCGAAAACACAGAGGTAAGTCTCAATTTGCCTTCCGATTTTTTTTCCCCTCTTCCTCTCTCCCAAACGGTGTCTGTGTGGGTGGAGGGAGCAGTGCTCCAGCTCCACACAGCCTGGGCTAACTCTGCCTGAGCCGCTCGGGGGGTGTTGAGCTGAAAAGGGGCCGCTGTGCTGTGGTCCTGCCCACGCGGCCCCAGAGCATTGCCCAGCGCTTCGTGCAGCGGGCCCTCTTCTGGAAAGCTCTCCAGGCTGGATGGCACCAGGGTCACCTATCTCTGCAGAGCTGGCAAAGGGGTTAACCCCTGACCTGGGCTATACCCCCAGCACCCTGTAGGGGCTATCCCCCCTATAAACCCCAGGGGTTACAGCTCTTTCCCCAATTGCGTTTATAAAGGGGGCATTGATAGCTTGTTCAATCCAGGTTTTACCACATTATTTATCAAAACCCCCTGGGTTTTATGATGTTGCCTAAATATATTGGAGCTCAGTGCTAAGCCCTGCATCAACGCAAGTGGTTCCTGCAGGGTAGCTGACAGGGTTACAGAAATACATTCCCTTCCCTTCCTAAAGGTTTGTCCCTTCTCAGGCCTGCAAGGACCAAAGACATCCCAGCTCTAGCTGCGCTGGCTGAGGTTCTCCATGGAGCAGTTTGTCTTGAAGTACTCAGGGAAGTTGCTGCAGCATGAGCCTGGAGGCTACCTCCAAACCCAGCCAGCTGCTTCACAGCGCAGGGCCAAGGAGCTGGTCCAAAATTCAACCAAGAGCCTCTGGCCCCAGAGCATTAACAGTCAGATAAAGCGATTCAGCTCGAGTTGTGAGGATAGAGCATCTCTTTTGTCCTGGTGTGAAGGGCAGCTAAATAAATAGTCTATTCAAGCAACCATAAAAACTCCAGCACAGAGTTTTTGAGCATCCAGCCTCACTCAAGGAAGCTGCTGGCCCAGTCTGCAAATGGATCCCCTTGTCTGGGTCCAGTCCTGCAGCCACCAAACCTAGAGGGCAAACTTCCTGCAGGTAGACAGGGAAGCAGGCTCAGTGCCCTACATTTGGTGCTGGTTAATATTTGGACAAGATAAGCAGTGTGCTTAATCTAGTGCAGCAGTTGTGTTTGTCATAGGGCAATAACTCTGCAGGGTTACCATGAAATTCAACGTGGCTTGCGAAAAATGCAGGCTGTTGTGGAGGCAGGGCTGCAGACCTCTAGCAGGAAAAAAATACTGTGTTGGGGTGAAACCTGTTTGAATCAAAAGGGTGATATGGCTGAAGAAGGGACAGACAAAGGTTCTTTACCTGCCAGCTCAGGCCAGGCATGATGCCTGGCCATCTCTGTGTGCCGTGCCGCAGCCCCCTCCGAGCGGCTGGGTGGGACATGCTCTGCCTGGCCAGGCTCCGTCTCCTGCAGTGGCACTCAGCCACCCTAAATCCCCCTGGCCTTTCAGAGGGGAAGCTGATTGCTGGAGGGAGCGAGATAAGTGAAAGAGGAAAAAACAAACAATTATGCTTCCAGCTCCTGCCGACAGCAGAGGCGGTTACTATGTGAGCAAGGTTTGCAGCACTGGTTCATGCAGTAGTGTCTGTGTACCCGGACCCCTATGTGCTTTGGGCTCTTGAGGTCATCTTGAAAACTGGAGGAGCAGCTAAACGATGTTGCAGGGATGACAACACCCCAAGCCCATATGGCCAAGCAGCATCAAACTGGCATTGTGGGGTGATCAGTGGCACCATGTTTGAGCAGGGCTGGATACTCCTCTGAGTCTGTGTGTGCCGCTCGTGGCAGTTGCACCAGGTTGCCTGCAAACCTGCAGTGCTTGAGTATCAGGATCATATCCCAGGGTATTCTTCCCTTCAGAAGGTGGAAAAGAAGAAGAGAGTGCACTTTGTTCTCCAAACAAGAAGTGAAGCTGGATTCCCTTTTCCCCCTCATCCAGGTTTGGTACTGACCCCGCTCTGCATTACCAAGGGAGCAGCAGCATCTTGCTGCTTCCTCCCATCATCCCCATTTACACCACCCTGAATCCTGGTCACCATTGGGCTGGCTGGTGGGTTCAGCTGACTGTGCTCCAGAACAGCACAATAAAACCTCCAGAAAATTATTTTTCATTGCCACGTGCTCCCTGCCAGCTGCCTGCCAGCCCTGTGCACACTTGGCTGCGAGAGGTTCCAGGGGCTTGCAGGGCTGGGCTGCGTAGACTTGAAAGGGGGGGGCCTTTAAACCCCCCCAGTGCCAAAAGGCACCTTCGTGACCCTCGTCTCTTCCAGTTATAGACCAGTATGACTTGACAGCAGATGACAGAGGTTAGGAATAGGCCTGGGACGGCTGGGATATTGTTGCCATGGAAATCACGCAATGTCTGGAATAGCAAGAACAAGAGCAACTCAAAAAGTAATGATCTGTCACATTGATTAAAGGGGAATCGGTGGGATTTTGTTTGGGGAAAGCCTCATGCCTCGAGTAGTATGAGTCCATATGCCACATCTCCCTGTTCGCCTCCCCCTGAAGGGCTCTGTCAACAGGAAATAATCTGATTTGTTTTGACCGGGGGTTTCTCTGGGGAGTACCGACACAGTTCCTGCCCATCAGCTGCGCGGCACGGCTCCGACATCCCAGGATGAAAGGCACCAAGTCAACGCAATATTCATTCACCACTTCTTCCCTCCTTCATTCATTTCTTCATCCATTCATCTGCTTCATTCACATTTCCCCAGCACTTTAATGAGCAGTGCTTAGCCTCTGCAGTCCTGCAGAGTGCCTTTCCCTGGTATGCTCTTCACTGCAGATGGCTGTCTTCGAGCTTATTTATTCTGCAGGGCAAACCTCGGTGCGGCTGGAGCAGGGTCGCATTGTGCCCAGATGGGCACTTGGGTCTTTAAGCCCCATGCAGATCCCCGTGGGTGTTGCTATTCCATCTTTCACATCTTGATGATTTCTTTCTGCTGTGATTTCTGTCTCATCTGACTTGCATCGTCTTCACAGGAGCCCATCACAGTGCTGATTTTGGTGCCCGTAGCTGTCCTCCCCAGGGCATGGGGGGGTGACTTGGCAGGAGGTGGCAGGTGGCAGCGCTGGGGAAGCAGGAGGGAGGCAAGACTAAAATGGGCATTGCTGGTGCCAGGCACTACCTGCTGAGACAGAGCCACAAGAATAAATGTCCTCAGGGCTGTGTCACCGTCCACCTGCCCCCACCATGCCAGTGCCTTTTGTGGCACTTGAGGAGCATGGGTTGATTTCTTTTTTTCTCTGCCTGGTGTCCTGCTCTCAGAGACCAATTCAGCAGGGGCAGGGAGGTGACAGCCCCCGTGTGAGCTCCAGGCTTGGGCCAGGGGTGCAGAGCTGTGGGCCAGCAGTTACAGGGCGAGGGGCCAGGCCCCCAGCATGAGCAGCTTGAGCAGTGGGGGGTCACAAGCCACATGCAGGAGCAGGAGGCACGTGCAAGCCCCTGGTTTTAGGGATTTTCCTTGGACGAGCATGGCTCATCCTTCCCATTGCCCAGCTTTGGGCACTCACGGGGTATAGGTGGGGGAACAAGCACGTCTGTATTTCAACGCCCTTTTTTAACCACCCCAGAGCAGGTTTGGGGTTTTTTTCCCCACCAGTATGCAGGCATTTTTCTTGAAGAAAATAAAATGCCTGAATAGCAGCTGGGTAGAAATCCAAGAAAGATTAAAAGGAAAAAAAACGATTTTCCTGCCCATGATCTCACTGGTGGGAAACAATCCTTTCCTCCCCCAGCCTGAAACCCGCTTTTGCTGTGCGTGCGGGTGAGCTGTGCTCCATTGCTCTCCAAATAGCTAAATGCATTTCTGAACCAAAGGAAGCAAACAGAAAACATCCGTTCTTTGTATAATGGAGAAAGCTTTCTCTTTTGTTCCCTGCTTTTTATCAAGTGTCTGCTGCCATTATTGTTACTCACTGGGTTATTACCTCCGAGTGGCTACTTCCACCAGCGTGAGCTGGTTTATTGTCTGCTCAGAGCAATTATGGATTGGGATAATTCCTGCTGTGCTGTTTCATTGTGGAAGGATCTGCTGTGCTCCGTGGCCAAGGTAGCTTGAGGTGATTTGTGCTGCTGAGTTACCCATCAAGATAATTAGGAGTGGGTGGCTGGTGCCCTGCCGTACACTGGGACAGAAGGATCAGCGGAGGCTGAACCCAGGCATCTTCTTGGTGTGAGAGGTATCGAAAGGAAAGTTTGTTCAGTGGAGCAGGATGGGGGTTAGGTTTATTTCTAGGACTAGTTCATCTTTATTCACTGGTTGACAAAATGTTGGCCCATGCACCCTCCCTCCGAGGGTGCGGGACCCCAGTGCTGTGTGTGCATAGAGGACGGGACCATCCCTTGCAGTCCTGGTGGAAGACACTCGCTGTCTTGTTCATTGGTCATGTCTAGGAGGTCATTTGGTTCCTTGTCCCGTGCTGCAAAGACAAGAGGAGAAAAGCGTTCCTTGGTCCATGTGGGACTTCCCCTTAGGAACTGCCTCGCTTTGCTGGTTGGAGAGGGGAAATAAGCTGAAAATGCTTCTCTGAAGTTTGAAATCGAGACCTTCTGCTTGGCCTTGCACATCTACAGAGATCAGAGCTCTAGTGCTGTCCTGCTGCCTCTTTGAACCAGGGAGAGTTTCACCCCAGGCAGGAATATACACCTGGCTTCATGGTAGAGGCCTCAGCCTGCAGGTTGCAAAAGTACCTGGTTATTTTTATTCCTTTGATACTTGATCTACTATCAAAATAACTTCTTTCTTTCTCCTTTACTTCCTGGGAATCCCAAAGAAACCTGCCACAGGCAATAACATTTATTGGTGAGGCACTGCTGAACCCCCCCGCCAGTTGTCCGTGCACAAAAGGGGTCGGGTCATCCCTTGCGCAGCCCTGCAACCACAGCCTTGCTTGGTGCAGGGTTTCTTCTGAAGGCGTGAGGGTTTTGTCCTGCAAGAGGAGCTGCAATCCAGATACTCAAATTAGTCACAATGTGTTTATACATTCACTTGCTAATAAATAAATACAAAAGTGTGACGCTTTTAAGCATTTGCTAAGGCCGTGACAAACACATTTTTCCCACAATTAGTAATCTGTGGATTAGGAAGCCATGATTTTTATTTATTTTTAATAGCACGCAATGAGGACAGATTAGTATGAAGCTATAATGCCATCACATGCTCTCAAAATCCTCTATGCCAAGCCCACATCCAAGTTCAGCACAAGTAGCAGTGAGCTTTTCTAAGGAGGCTTGATGATAAGCAGTCTTTTTTTTTGACTGCTTAGAAACTGTAGCTAGCAGCGTTGAATTTCTGGGGTTGTATGTATACATAAGACATCACAAAACGGCATTGTTCAGTTATTTACCCCATTACTTACCCCATTACTAAGCACAGGAATCTGTAGGTGTCTGGACTGAACCTGACACAGAGAAGTCCTGCTGGACCCACTTACCAGAGCTCCTCTTGGGTTTGATACTAAGCCTGGGCTAGGTCAACATTTGCCCGTATTTTCCCAATATGTTCTTGCACAGAGCATGGCTTCATGCTTGCTTTGCTCTTCAAACCTGGCCTGTCTGAACTCTTGGATATCCCTTCTGCAAGAAATGGATGGTTCAAACTGATCTGAATGGACACTTAGACTTCATCCCTTTCCTACTGCAGGTTGGCTCCTGGAAAATGTCGTTTGGGGGCAGGAAGGTAGGTGGGAAACCACCTCTCTTCTGCTCCTCTCTGTTCTGCCTCTGGTTCAGTCAAGGCTCTAAGGCTCTGGAAATCCATCCTAAAGTTTCAAAGCAATCTGCTTTGTTGTCTTCCTGTGTTGGGCTGAGTTCCCAGAGCAAAGGGAAACGGCAGAGCCCATTGCCCTCAGCATCACAGTGATGGGGACCTGGAGGACAACCCTGCTTTGCCTCAGGGGGAGGCAGAGAGCAGGCAGGACCAGGCAACAACTCTTGAGTCATGATGCTGTCCCTGCTGCCTCCTTTTCCCATCAGCTGCGTGAGACAAGCTCTCCTTTTCTGCTCAGAAAATTGCCTGGATCAAAATTTTGCAGCTACTCTTGCCATCTCAGAATGCACTAAGATATAACTCAACCACGCTAATTTTCTCCATAGGTAACTTGGTGCCTGAGTGGATTGTTTGAGTCCAGGATGACTTGAGAGATGCATGGAAGCCAACATCCACCTGGCAGCTGTAGATGGGGTGCACGCACTTTGAGGCAGCAACATCTCAGGTCTGGACAGGCACCTGGCAGTGTCATCCTGAGAGGTGACTTGAGATCTCCATTAGATGGTAAGATAGTGCAGGTCTCCACAGACTTCTACACAAGGTTGGTGTCTTACATCCCTTTTGCCTCATGTTTTTGGCCCTTGGCCCACCCTCTCAGCTTCTTTCCCTTGCCCTCAGCTCCTGAAGCAGCCCCAGGGTTCGGCACACTGCATGCAGGTACCCCCTGAGTGCCATCTGCATTCATGGAAATAGCCCTACTAGGACCTAATGGTATTTGTAAATATTTGCATTTTGTGAGGAAATACCCCATTTAAACATAGGGTGATATTAACCCCATCTTCATTGTGTTCCCCCACGTTCCTGAGCTCCATTCACCAGCCCCAGCCCCTGAGACAGCTCTGCTGAAAGCAAATATGTCAGTCTTCACTGCACAGGGAATATTTTAAGGCTCTGAAAACAAAGTTTATTATAGCAAAGCTGCCAAAAGTGTAACCACTGCCATGCTAAAATATCCTCTGCCTCCTACATTTGTAACGTGGGAGTCTTTTATATCCTCTTTACTGCTGCTGAACCATACATTTGTCTTGGCAGCAGATGTATATAGACTGGGACCTATTTCAGTGTCATGCAAAAGAGCTCTTAGGTTAAAAGATATATTACAGCTTACTGGAAAGCTTGAAATTAACTGCATGATGATGCTGCATGAAGATAAAGAACCAGCAATTTTATTGAATTGCGATTTTATCCATATGGGCTGAAGGTTTGAACTGCGTTAACATCTCCAAAGGTGATGATGCTGCATGAAGATAAAGAACCAGCAATTTTATTGAATTGGATTTTATCCATATGGGCTGAAGGTTTGAACTGCGTTAACATCTCCAAAGGTCTCCATTTGCCAAATTAACTATTGAGTTTTGGGCAACTAGTTGGAGAGAGGAAAAAAGAGACCTTTAACCATTTCCAGAAAAGCACTGCCTGCTCCTCCTCCTCCTCCGCTGTATAGGAGTAACCCAAAAAGGAGGCATCTGAAACACAGCCCGTGCTCCAGCCATCGCTGGCCAGCGCGGGGGCTTCAGAGAGGGCGTCTGCCTCCTTTGCCCTCAGGCGTGGTTGCAGGAGAGACTCGGTCAGTCCCTACGAAACTCTGCTGTGGTTATTATTAATACCAAGCTCATAAATGTTAGTACTTTAGTGGCTAAATTCCTCTACGGTGCTGACAGACCTCTTATGGCCCCCGGATTTAAGCAGAGGCACAAAAAGTGTCCTTGGATGGCCCAGGATTTCCTCGGGTGTCTGGCAGTGGCAGGCAAAGAGTTAACAATGGAAAAATATGTATAGATTTAGGGGAAGGATTTTTCTTTAATATATGTTTTTTGCTTCACATCTGAGCTCTTGGCACGGTGTCCCCTGCCTCTAATCACACCTTATAACTGCAGTTTAAATCAAAACCCGCAAGGCTGGACCAGTTGGATCCAGTTTCTATTAAGCTATTTGATCTGCAACTGAGCAGACTTGCTGTCACCAAGCCAGTCCCCTGCCTGTGCCTCTACATAATGAGGCTCCCATGGCAGCCCGCAGCTCCCCGCTCAGCACAGGGGAATCCATGAAATACGGGTCAGGATACGGCCCCCCTGCACTGGCCCTCTCCTCCTCTCGCCCCCTCCCCAAGCAGCCGGATAGTGAAGCATGGCCAGTGGCTCTTGCTGGATTGTGAGCTTTGGCCATTTAATAGGTCAAAAAAAAAAAAGATTTCCAAGTTAAAGCAAAATCCCCTTTTTGTTCCTCACTGTAATTTGTCCAAACATTAACCCCTCAAAGACGTTGGTTGGTGGTTTTGCTATTAAGGGCACTATGCAGCCATGAACGGGTCTGCGGCTGCCTTTAATAAAAGATGAGATCTCATCCTCTCCATGGTGCATCGCTTCTCCGACAGACCATGGGTTGGAGCCACAGCTGATAAAATTGCCTGGGCCCCGTTTTGCTCTCTGCTGATACATCCTTACTAATGTAAGGGAGCTGGTCTCCTGATTTTATAGACTTAAAAAAAAAAGTCACTTTTATTCCTTAAATTAACCCACCCACTGATGCTCACGTTAGCAATAGGAAGGAAGCAGTCTCGGACACGATCTCAGCTGCCTCTGTCCTGCCCATTGCTGCTTCCAGGTCCCCTGTGTACGCAGGGCAGGAGGACAGAGGGAAGCAATGGCTTGGTGTCCAGGACTGCAACACCAGGCTTCTGGTTCAGCTCCTTTTTGCAGCCATTTTGAACACTGAATAAAGCAGGAAAACCAGCATGCAGCCATATAAATCCAAGCCGGTCTCCTAAGTCAGATGTGTTTGAAAGCAGAATTGCAGCTGTGACGAGGAACGGGTATATTCTATATTCGCTAGCGTTTCCTGCTTTTTTTTAATCGACCTTTTAAAAAGCACTGGTTTAGGTGGGAAGTTTGTTTGGGTGACATTATTGAGGACTTATTCTATTAAGGGGATTTGGTTTTCTTTCCCTTCATGTGTCACTGAACTGTACAAGGAAGACACAGACTCCGAACCCTGAATCCCCATTCGCGGACTCTGAGCTCCTGAGGTTGATTTTACTGCTTCAGTAATAGGGAAAACTATGTGAATCGGTGGCAGAAGCAAGTTATATGTTGAGTGGAGAGAAATACGGCTCCGGAGCCACGTTACTGCATCAGACAAGGCTGCGGGGCGACGGCGCCCAGCTCTCCCAGCAGAGATGGCTGCAGTGAAATAACCCAAGAGGTCCCGGTTAAAATTAATTGAGTTAATTAATTGAGCAGCTGTGGCACGGCTATTTTCTCTGCGTGCCCCAGCTCTTAGTCCTCCCCTCCAAGGGAAGAAAGTGCCATTGAACCCATTTATTGGCAACGCTGGTTCTCCAAAGCAGAGATTGTCACCCTCAGTGTCCGATGGGCTCTGAGATACTCATTGCAAATGCCTGAGCCTCAGCTGGGCCTGAGGACTTTTAGACCTTGTGACAACATTTTCTAGATGCAGAGTATTGAGAGAAGGAAATATCCTGGAGAGTTTCTATGTTCGTGTCCACAGAGGGATGGCGTTGCCTTCCCTCTACCTGCTGCAAGCCCAGGATGGGGACATGGTACTGGGTGGCACCTGCCAGGGGAGGGCAGGCTGGGTGCACAGTGCTCTTCAGGCTCCTCAAAAATGATGTAAACTTGGATCTTCACTTTCCTTTTGTTACGTGCAGCAGGCCAGGTCCTGCTCTGGAAGACACTGAGTTGTGGATCAGCCATGCATCTGATGAAAATGCAGCTGTTGGCCCATGGGAACGGTTTTTGGGGTGGGTTTTTCTTTTTCAGCCAACCCAGTCAGGAAAGAATAAGCTTTTATTTTCTTAGCCATCACTTTTTGCAGCATGTGTCAAGCTAACAATGGCTGGGTATTTCTCCGAGGCTGTAAAATAAGCTCATTCATCCTTCCTCTCTATTTGTTGTAGGGAGAACAAAACAAAACAAAACAAAAAAAGAAAGAAAAGAAAAATCTACTGAGCTACTGTTTGCTTTCCAGACGGAGCCTGTGGTACAGCACCAGCAGCCAAGCACTGCTCTGGGTCAAACATGAAGGCAACGTGCTGTTTGTGCTCGCTCAGCCGCATGGATGCAGGGTGAGGGAGAAGGCAGGAATGCCAGTGGGAGCCTCTTGTGGCCTCCTCTTCGCCAAGGGGAGCCTCTCTCCTGCCGCCTTTGCTGGAGCTCTGTAATTTCCAGCAGGATCATGTTGACCACAGACCGTGCAGGGAGCAGGGCTGGGGTTTCACTCCATGGCCACCTTCCCATTGAGTCAGGGCTGAATCACAACACCACGCTGACTGCAAAGGGCCATGGGGCTGCTGGAGATGCTGTTTTGGCAGTGGTGGTGGAAGCTCAATCTGCATCAACGGTGGGGACGGACGAGGGATGCTGTCACTTGGCATGTGGCAGTGGTCTGATGTTGTGTGGCATTGAGATGCAGCAGAGGCCAGGAGGGAAGATAACAGTGACATCTATATCTTTGGAAAGAGACAGCAAAGAAGTCACCTGACTCCTTGGGAAAGGGCTTGGTGGAGCAGTTTGGGCGCTACCCCAAAAATCCCTGCTGGTGACAGGAGACTGGTGAGGGCAAAATCTCCAGTGTGGCTGTGGGGCAAGGATGGCAGCACTGCAAATAGCTTTACCTGCCAGGAACAAAATGCTAGAGAAAGCATATCCAAGCATTTGAAAAATCTTGTGGGATTTTCTGCGAAAAGAGTGGTTGAGTACGTGGCCACCTGGAGAGCCGCAGTTGTGTACCTGCAGCTGCAAGCAGAGGTGGAGATGCACCGACATGAGACCTGATCCAGTTACAGCCCAAATTTCAGAGCTTGTGAGCAGCTGCTGAAATCCCGGTGTCCACTCTTAGCTGAAACACATACCTCACATAAAATTAGGTGAACTCATGGGCACTCAGACTGAGGCACTTAAGACAAGGGTGTCTTGTCACTTGTAAGGTGTCTCTGCTTGGCTGTGAGCTCTGCCTACATCGCTTCCCACCACAGACAGTGCTGATGGGTTTGAAGCTTCTAGGGGTAAGGGAGGCTGTGGATGCTTAAAATAAAGGCAAAAGCCTGGAGAAGAAATGGTCCTGAGAGGGATTGGGCTAGACTGGATTGAATTGGAGGATCAGGATTAACCTTCACCCAGTAGTTTCCCCCCTTTCCATGGATATTCCAAGAAACACCAGCTCCCATTGGCACTGCAGCTGTCTTGAAGGTCTTGAGATGTCAGACTTAAACCCCTACCCATTTCTTTCTGGGTTTGAGGAGATGCTTTATCTTGACTAATCTGGGCTAACCCATGGTCATGCCTCCATGGCTTTGCCAGCAGGCAGGTCTGGCCAGAGCTGTTTGGCCTGGAGGTGCAGTCCAAAAGCAGGAATCACACCAGAGGAGAAGGAAGACTCACGGGACTGGTTGAGGAAGGGAAGGAGTGGAGCAGATGTCCCTCCCATCCTTCCAGCAGGTTTAGGGCCTATTCTTTGGTGTGTTTTACTGGTCCAAAAGCAGAGCAACCATCCGTCCTACTGCATTCCTCTCAAATTCTCCCATCTCAGTGTGACCGGTGCAAATGCCAGCAGCTGGAAGACTGAAATAGCAGCTGCCATTGCTTAGGCCCCACTGATTTGTCCTGTGGTTTTTCTGTGTCCTTTAATCTCTGGTAAATAATCCCTCACTTCCTTGCGGTCTTTCTAATTCCATGCTCTGCGCCGGCGCTTCCTGTAAACAGCAGGGCTGGTGGCCCATGCGCGGCCACCGCTGTGTAATTGAGGCTCTCCCCAGCCGTGCAATGGGCATGTGACAGGGCTGTTTTTCAGGTTGGATGTGGCCCTGTCCAAGGGCTAAGTAATGGAAACGCCTGATTCTTCTTTCCATCCAGACAGGAGAAGTCAGGACGGACTCTGATGAGGCTGGTCAATAACACAGGTGCAAAACCAGCACGTGTGAGAGCATCAGGTGCTGGCACCCAAAGAGTTGCCCCATCTGGTCTCCAGTAATCATTAGACCAGTGTGTGAAAGCAAAATTGGACTAAATGATGGGCACTGAGATCCCTCCAGCACACTTTTGCACTGGTGCTTGCTCTTCCATGCAGGAACTGTGTCCGGTGCAGAAGCTGTGACAAGACCTTGCTCAGCCCTTAATTGCATGTACATGTTCTAAAATTTTGAGTGAAGTCCTAAAATTAAAGAAAGAGGTGAAGGGCTTGTACTGAATGAAAGCCTTTCCTGACATTTGTTGTCCCATGGGCTTGATCCTTTGTACTCTTGTAGGTAATAGGCCTCCAGATCCTCTGGGACACTTTGACAGCAAGGGAGGTTGAGAAGACATTTTTCTCATCAAAATATCTTCAGCTGCTTTATGACTCCAGTAGCTGTAAGATTTGGGTATCAGATACCCATCCTGTTTTCCCCAGGTGAGTTTGTATGAAACAGATGGTGGATCAAAGAGGGTTGTGAGAAGACCTGAGCTGGGCTTTTCAGGTGGCCCAGCTTTTCCTCCTGTCTGAAAGCTCATCTCTCCAGGTTTCTGTTGACCAGATCCCTCCACAGACATTGGACTGTCCAACAAACCATTTCTGCAGGAACATCTTTGCTCTCTGGCTGGAAGATGATGGTGTGAGTGTGCTTATGGAGGTGGTTCTGAAGATGGATGAGTGCAATCCTGCCAGCCCTGCCAATATTTGCAACTTGCAACATTAATGCTTACGTTTTTACACAACCATAGGAGGAGTCCTATAGCCAGATGTGTTCTTTCCCAGCATAGCTGCTTCCAGAAATCTCCAGGTTTCAATCCACTGGTTATTTCAAGTAAGTCCCAATTTATTTATTTTCTTTTCATTAGCTCCCCACAGCCAAACCGTGACAGCTAAGGGAAACCTGCTCAGTCTTTCAGCATTAACATCTCAATTATCAGAGCACTGTCTTCTTCCATATGAGGATTGTGCGTGTGTGTGTTGGCACTCCTTAACGTAATTTTGGAGCTGAAGCGTAAGCAGAGACTTGGTTTGGTGTGACATTGAGATGCTGAAAAAAATGCCACGAGGAAAAGGCCAACCTCAGTTTGTCATTTAATGCCACTTAACATCTGTCATCTTGTTTAGAATGGGATGGTCAATAGCAAATATGTAGTAGAGCTGAGGTTTTCCATGAAGCGCTAAAGACCCGGTTGTATCTTGCTGTGGTGCTTGTATCGTAGGAATTGCGTGCATCCTGCAGCTGACTGATGCACTGAGACATGAGCAGTGGGCATCCTGCTCTGCATGCTCTCATGTTGGCTCAAGGAAGCCAGGAGGACTAATGCGAGGAAGCAGGTGGAAAGTTTGGGTTTCTGGCTGCCCACGCAGCTCCAGCATTGACCGAATATTGGCAGGAGCGATCCCAGAGCATCTTGGTGGGGGGAGATAATTTCCTCACCCCTCAGAGGACTGGGAACTGCCGGCTTTTTTCATGACCGCCTTTCCCTTGCGAATTAGATGCCATGTTATCACCAGGCTGAGCTGTCGGCTGAAACATAGCCGTGTGCAAAATCAGGCTAAAACAAAACTCCTACAAGCTGTTTAGATGGTTCCCTGAGTCCTCTTGAGACTATCACAGGTGTGGATGAAACTACCCCATTCAGTGCATGTTTCTGCCTGCTCTCATGGATCTCCCTGGCCTCAGGCTGAACGTGTGCCTCCACCGCTCCATTTTTTCCAACAGCAGGGTTGTGAGAAGCCTGAAGAGGGGCAGAAAGGCTTTGCCCAGGCAGCAGTAGGAGCCCTTGAGACCTGAAGCCAATAATCCTTGCCTGGAGCTGGTCCCCTTGGCTCCAGGCACTGCTGAGTTTGCTGGTGGAGAAAACCACTGCGTTGGATCAAGCCGCTGTTAAAGGAGACTTCACAGAAGTGAATAGCTAGTGGTCAAGAAGAGCTGCCAGACTCCTGCTTTCTCAGCAACTAATAAAAGTGCTTTTTAACACAATTAATGTGATGTCTCGCTAAAGACTGAAGGAAATTGGAATTGAGACGTTTGTATTTTGACAGACTCTGTGGAAAACTTCTGTTCAGACTGGTAGGAATGAAACCAATAAATTTCTGAAGAGACTTTCTGAATTCAACCTTCAAGATAATAGATAGGCTGTTCTGAGTGCGGATAAATAAACTCTGTTTTTATAAGCGTTTAAAGACCTTCAGGATGACGAAGTGGAACATACTTCAAGTCTCCAAAGAAGGGAAGTGGCTTCTGAGTCAAATGCCCTCCTGTGCCAGGGCTCGTATTTTAGGCTGAGATCACTCTTTTGTGACTTGTTGACAGGTTTTTTGTTGTACTTTGAAGAAAAAAAGGGAAAACGTCCCAGGTTGAAAATAGCAATGCAACATTCTGCAACTGGCCAACCTGTTCTTCAAGAAAGCTTCCCAGGGAATGTAAAGCTCCAGCTGCAGCCCCGAAAATGCTGGCTAAGAGATGGCATATCGAGTGATGATTGGGGTGAAAAAACCCTGTTTTGGGTGACAACAGCCCCTGCCTGAGCATTGCTCATCTTTTATCTCGTAGTGAAGGTGACCACCTGAGGAAGGAAGATTTGGTTCCCACCAGGAATGCTTAGAGAAGAAGACTCTCAAGGTGGGAAAGGTGGGAGCAACGTGCTCCCTTTTTGCCTCTCCCTTTCATGAAGAACAGCCCTGCTTGCAATTCCTGCCCTCTCTGGCAGCAGCTGCAGCCATCCCAAAGGCAGGTGGCAAAAAGGCTGGGTTGGAGCTCAGGGCCTTCTGGAAAAGCAGGACAGGTCCCTGCATTTGTGCAAGGCTGGGGCTTAATTCTGCAAACAAAACCCAGATGCAACCTAGAGCCATGGGTGTCGCGCAGTGCTGAAGCATTAGCACTAAGCTTTGCTTTGCTCTCCTGTGTAGCTACCGGCTGATGTGAACTGTTGGGTGTGTTGGGCAGAGGCCAGCGGGATATGCTGTATTTGAACTGAACACAAATCCACGTTTCTGGAGGAAAAAGGAGACAAGTCGCATATACAGGGTGGGGCCCAAACCAGGCTGATGGGGTCTGAATGGATGTAGGAGCCTGCCACAGCACATGGCCAAAGGATGGACCTGGCACAGGGGCAGCGCACGGGAGAAACGTGCTTTGAGGTCAAACACCAAAGTGATGGCCAAGTTGCTGAGGCTCAGAGAAGAGGCAGCAGAGGCTCAAAGAGCTCTGTCTCTCTCTTCTCTCTCAAAGAGAAAAGGAAGGGAGAGTGGGTCAGGGCTTGTGATGTGCAAAGGTGATTGAAACAGGGGAGTAACGGGATTTAGGAGGCAAAGTCTTACAAGATGGCTGGAAATGAACACCCAATGAATCCAGCCTGCAAAAAAGGCTCTATTATTTAAAAGTCATTAATCAGGGAGGTAACTTAGCAAAGCTTGTGCTGATCCTCCACTGCTGAGAACATTTTGATCAAGACTGATCCTCCCACCCCTCAAAGCAGTTGCTCTCATTCACATGGAAATGAATCTGGGTCTGAGCTGCCCCAGAGAGGAGCCTGGATGGGTGCAGCAACCCACCCTGCCTTGAGACTGGAGCTAGGAAAAGCATGGTGTCCTTACCAAGGAGGCGAGGGGGGAGCAGTGGAGGGTCTGGAGGAGCTGCTGAGGCTTTGACTCGTGCAGATGATGGCCCAGGAGCAGGAAGATGCAGCAGCGTCCCTCCGGCTCAGCCCGTGGGCTGCCCGGCGCCCCAGCTGCCGCCTAAGCAGCACCTCCTGGGCTCTGGTTGCTGGAGGGGGGGGCAGAGGTGGGCTTTTTTCTATCAGGGGGAAAAAAATAATCTGCTTGAAAGTAACCAGCTCATACTCCTTCTGGCTGCAGGAAATGTGTGCTCCTGCCACCAGAGACACCACAGTTGCTACAGCAACTGCAAAGCACAGAGACTCACCAACACCTTCCTTCTGCCACCCTTCATCCCCCCAAAATGAGGCAGAGCAGGGAAGGTGACAACAGGGACACAAGGCGGCTGATGAGGATAGCGTGACGCCTAGCAGTCCAGGCTGGGGCTGTGACCTGCTCTGCTCCCATCCCGCCATTGCTGGTGCCCTGGCACCACTCCATCCCATCGGTCCTGGCAAGCACCTGTTTTCTACGTCAGTGTGATTTCGTTCACCAGATCTGCAACCCAGGGACAGCCTTGCAGAGCACACACAGAGCCCAGCCTGCCTTCTTGCCCCAGGCACCTCCCTTGCGGGACCTGTGGGACCTGCGGGATGCTGACGCTGTGTCACAACTGCCGGGGCCGGTCCAGGAGCTGTTGGGGTGGGGGATGCTGGGGGTGCTGTGGGGAGCACTGCAGCGAGGGGGTGCAACAGAAGGCTGCAACCAAGCCGTGCTTTGCAAGCACTTGCCATCTCATTGCTATTTAAATCAGGGTCTCTGTGGTTCCCAGGCCTGCACCATCCTGCCTCAGTAAAAGCACCTGGTTTCCCCCAGTGCTCCTCTTTTAAATATTTAATGGCAGGACAAAGAGCTGTTTGAAGAAACGCTTCGTGCTTCCATCCAAACAGAAGGTTGTTTCAGGTGGCTGGGGCAGACAAGAAAAAGCTTTAGCTGTGATTTTTCAGGATCCTTCAGCTATTGAAGGGGTGGCAGCATGACGATGCAGGGTAGGGGGGAAAGGAGAGGTGTTTCAGGTGCCTGGAGAGAGTATGGACTCCCAGGGTCTGTTCTGCATCCTCTTCCTGACTCTGTGCTGCTGTGGCTTGAGTGCCTACACTAAAACACTTGAAAGAGACTTCAGGTTTGGAGCTTTAATGGAAAATGCTTGAAGATCACCTGCCCCCAGGTCTTAGCTGGGCACTCTGTCCTCCCCACCGCCTTGGGATATGTCAGGTTTGCCAAGGGAATAACGGAGATTTAAAGGCATCCACCTGCCAGAGATGTCCTAAGGATTTATTGGAGTTCATGAAGTGGTTTGAAGAGCCTGGATAAAATCGCTGTGGAAGGAAATGTGTTTTAATCCCAGCCAAATCATAAATCAGGCCATCATTAATACAAATGACTGCTTGAGGTGAGGCTGATACAAGAGGGGAGGGCTGCGCTGCTTTGTTCAGCAGTCCCGTGTCCCAGTGCATCCATTCCTGTGGGGACCAGCTCAGTTATTGCTGGTACTCGGGGAAAATCTGTGCCTATGCAGACGCCCTGCACTGCACATCGGGGGGTAGGGTTGCCAGCGCAGCTAATGGAAGCGTTGCCGCAGCCCATATTATCTTATATAAAGCCCATTTCCCCGCAAGGCAGCTGGTGTTGGGCTGAAATCAGTGGCCTTAAGCACCATTTCCAGAACAGGTTTGGCACAAGCGCTGCTTAAACCAGTAAAATGTCCCAGGCACAGCATGCCTGGGGTTTGTGCCGGGCTGGGGCTCAGAGAAACACAGCCAAAACCCATACACAAAGTGGCATTAAAATGTAAAATTTCTCAGCAGGAATTGTGAGCTCCACAACAAACCTGTTTGCAAGCCCCAGCCCCTTCCCATGTGGCTGTGGTGCAATTAGGTTTCCATTCGAATGATGTGCAAAGGAGGATGTCAGTCATTTTTCAGCACCGACTTTGTGAAAGGGCAGTGCTACCAGGCTGCTCGACGATTCATGTCCTTAATATCAGGGGACAGCGACTGTGGAACTTCCTATTGCTGCTGCCCAGGATATGAAACAGCCTTCCAGGAGAGACGAGCTGATTGCAGCAAGCCCTGACGGCATGCATGGAGCACACCGAGAGGTATTTGCATTACTGGTTTTGACAGGGATATGATTTCTTAATTAGCACGACCTTCTGAAAAGATCCCATTAAACAACCACAGCTAAAGTCAAGCAGCAGATGCTGTACCCTAAAAATCAAGCAGCAGCCACAGCCGGGCGACTTCCAGCTCATCTAAAGGCAGGAAAAGCAAGAGTGCAAGATCTGCTTGGTGCTGCAGAGGGTAGGATTTCATTGCCGCTGAGCGAAGCGTGCGGCTATCTCTGCACTCCAGGAAAGCCGAGGTGGCTGGAGCAGGCAATCCAGCCAAAGGAAAGCATCGGGTGTGCAGGGGGGCACCACCACCTTGCAGAAATTAGGACCTGACTTACCATATCCTATTGATTTCTGTGCACTAGTTGGCGAAGGGATATTTTTAAGCAAAAGCTTAGAAATGTAATAGATCAGCCTCCCACTAAGCTGGTGTTTACCCATTGCACTGCTCTTCTTCCATCTCTGGCAGGCAAACGGTTCCAATTCCTATAGCGATACCTTGTCAGACAAATAAGGTGAAGTCCTGGGGGCAGCAGATACTGATGCCCATACTGGACTGGGTCCCATGCGTTTTCCTTGGCAGCGGTCTGGCCACCTGCCCGAGACCCTGCCCCAGCTGCTTCTGCTCCTGAGAGCATAAAATGTGGGGGGCTTTGCTGGAGGAGCAGTAAGAGGGAGGCCGGCCACATCAGGGCCCTGCTGACATCCGTGAAATCCATGAGGATGCCACTCTGTTGACAGAATCAGCTGTTCCTTAGAAAATTATGAAACGTGAGCAAGCAGCTTAGGAATTGCCGTTGCTGCTGGAAACTGGGGAAGTGCCAAAGGAGAGGCTTGTTTTTACTCTTTCCCTGAATATTTACTCCCAGCAGGGTCATAGGCAGCAGCCAGGGGTGGAGGGGTCTCTGTGCTGCCAGCTTGGTCACGGCTGGCAAAGCGTCGCATAGCTGTAAATCCTACAAGAGATGTCTTCATCCCAAGGGGTGATTTGAAACCCCTGTCCTAACGAAAGTGAAAGGAGAACGCCAGTGCGTTGTCTCCCCTTCCTGCCCCTGTAGCATCTGGGTTTAATGAAGAAAGTTTTCAGAGCCACCAGCCAGGGAGGACATAAATCAAAAAGCCCTTCCTGCCCCAAGCCACCTCACCTAAGAACCACCCAAACCTGAACGAAAATGAAGCTGCTGTGTCATCTGCCCCTCTCTGGGAGCACTGGCAGAGGGGCCGAAAAGCCAGAGCCCTTCCCACATGAAAAGTTTCTGGTCCTGGAAAGCCCTGACCCCGTTCCAGGGCCTCCCTTGGCCATCCCACCACCTTCATTAAGCAAAAGAGCGTTAATGTGCTTCACTTACTGGAAGCCACCAATGTCCTCTGAGCATTACTTTAATGGATGCTTCATTTATTGCAGCACTTACAGGGCAGTTAGCAAATCCTTCCCTGCCATATCTTAGCTTCCAGCATGGGAGGTCATTTTGGGTGAGAAAAGCATAACCCCGAGCATGACCTCCCGGATGCAGGGGCTGCTGCTCGGTCAGGATCCCCGTGGGCATCTCTCCCCCGGCAGTTGCTGTGGCCGTGGGCAGTGCGTCCACCGTGCTCACCCGCACCGGCAGCTGGTCCAGGCTTTTAAATGTGTGTAAAGCCCTAACGCAGCCCAGGGCGGAAGGCTGGTTCCCACAGATGCCTCTGAGGCTGTGCTTACCTGATCAGCTTGATTTTATGTATATGTCCCCATCCCCACTACCCTGAGGAAGCACTCTGCAGTGGCTCTTCCCCGATGAATGAAACTGCTTGCCATGTCAGAGCGGTGGCTTTGGGTGACATCTGTAACTAAAGCGCTGGCATTTCAGAGCTGCAGCCCCGGACGCTCCAGCATGTTGCCCTCCTGGGGAAAAGGAGCTGAAGGCTATGAGGGGCACGCACGTTGCAGCCACTGCTGCCTGCCATCATCCCCTGTCCCAGTAGCTGGAGCCTTTGGGCATCGCCCCCAACCCCACAGCTCCTCAAACCCAGGCAGGGTCTCGCTGTGGGGCCAAGCTGCTATTGCTCCTCCCATTCCCAGTCTCCATGAAACAAGCCTGACGCTCCTCTCTCATCCCAAGGCTGCACCAGTTGTTGCTTTCTTGATGCATTTCAGGTGCCCAATGATTACAATTGTATTTACTGTATTTATTTCACCTTTAAATGGATTTGAGGGGACGTCAAGGCAGATAACAGTCCTTAGGTGAGGACACGCATGGTTGCTGAGTCAGAGACGGGCAACCATGTAGCTTGTGCAATGTGGTTATCGAGGCAGTTTGTCCCAAGGCAATGCAAAATGACAATGAAACAATTCCCTAGGAGTCACCAGAAAACAAATGCAAAGTGGTCTGCATGGAAACCCCCAGGGTCGAAGCAAAATAAGGAGCCATCGTGTGTATATCAACACATAAAACACACTGGCACACAGCCCATCGTTAGTGGGGAATCCCTTCTTTTGTAACACCTCCTGGTGCAGCCAGGCATTAAAATGCTGGGATGTTTCTTGGCTGCAAGGGTTGGGAAATGGCTAGGGCTGGGCCGCAGCACAACACAGAGCTGAGAGGCGTAGGGAGCTTAATTAACCCACTCAGCATTTTTGATTGCCTTGATCCACACACCGTACAGGCCTACAATGCTTTTATTGTACAGAAAACAAAGCTCCTGTGCTTAGATGTAGCAGCTACAGTATCGTGGTCTTGACTTCACTGCAGGTCTCTCAGGTGATAATAAGTCCTCCCTGTCTCTGGTGAGAAATAGTTATCAGGGTGAAGAGAAATATTCCTCTTTTTTTTTTTTTTTTTTTTTTTTTAAATCCTTCTGCTTAATTTTCAGCCAGAAAAAAAAAAGAGGTGTTTGCATGCAGGGCCAAGTTATCAACATCTTTTTGGGGTACCAGCCCCAGTGGTATTTCCAGCATTAAAGCAATTTCAGTTTTTCTAAGTTTTGGGTGGCATGCTTGGCTGTTGGTCCTGTCCCTGTCCTCAGCTGTGGCAGGGACCGTCCCTCCCTGCCTGTCCAGCTTCTCCGGGGAGCTGGGGCTGCCTTGGGTGGCAGATTTGAGAGCCCCAATTGATGTGGCCCCACACAATGCAGCCCTGTGCACCAGCCATGGGTTTCCAGCCTCTGGGAGGAGGTTTGCTGGCTCATGTTAAAAATACCTTGGCCATTGCTGCATCTTGTCGGTGCGGGGCTCAGGATGTGCAGCCCTCCTTTATGTGGGGTCATTAATTCACACGCATTGGGAAAGTACTTTAAACTGAGATGCGCTAAGGATTACTGAGTTTATGTCTCTTGCCTCCAGGTCCCTGGGTCAGAGGTGCAGGAGCCGAAGGCAAGGCTGGGGGACCCTGCACTCTGCCTCCGGCAGCACAGGCAGCCCTGTCCTAAGGTTTGGAAAGGGTTTGCACACAAGATCTTTCCAAAAGCGCCAAATGAGGCTGCCAACCAGGGTTTCGGCCCTGCTCAGAGGGAGTGCAGGGTGCACAGCACCTGGCAGGATCAGGCCCTGCTTATCTTCTTCCCCCTCCCCAGCTCTGCTTGAGCAGTAACCTACTTTCTTGCTTTGCAGAAAGAACATCTTGGATTATGTTGCTGCAAATGAAAGGTTTCAGTCATGGCATCAGATGAGCTGCAGGTAAGCAGCGGGTTTAATGTCAGCTTTTTTGGCAGCTTCTTTATGCCCTCTCCGCTTTGCATAAACAAGCCATCTTTGTGTGGAAGTTCATTTTCCTTTTTAGCCGCAGCATTTGTCAACACGGCTTCTCAATAATCCTCTCCGCAAAGATAAAGGCGAGCCAGCAGCCAAACCGATCCCTTGCCTCCAGGCTGAAACCCAGCCTGCTGCCCACTCCAAAACCGAAGCCAGGTTGTTCAAGGACTCTCCCCTCTATCACAGCCTGCTGCCACTGTGGAGAAGGGCAGAAGTTGCATCCCTGTGATGGATCCCAAATCCCAGGGTGACACTCAATTGGCCTTAACTCCTTCCTAATCAGCCCCGTGCAATTAAGGCACAGGCATCAAAACCCCAGCCCCCGGAGGGTCTGGGGTGGTGTAGCGCCTTTCTGCCCTCATTAAGAAAGTCAGGGCATCATCCACCAAACTCTGGTCCAGGATATAGGATGGGAAAGAGAAACTTCAAATCACTGTGGCTGCCTCCATCCTTTATGCTTTCTTTCTCTTTTTGGCCTCACAAGGCTCTCAGACAAACATATCTAAACACTGTATCACTTTATAATTAAAAACCCACCACAAAACCCTTCAGATCAAAGCCTGAAATGGGCCAGGCTGTGCACCCTGTGGGTTGGCAGGATGGGACCCTGCCGAGGATTTGCACTGCCCATTTAACCAGGGAAGGCAGGAGAAGGGACTGGCTGTGCCAGGCGGAGCAGCACCCACCTTCACAGCCCCACACCTGGCTGCTTCCCTTCAGTGCCTGCTGGTTTGGGAGACCTTAACTTGCAGCCTCGTTAACTGCTTCATTTCTGCTAATTTGCACTATCCCACCCCCAGCAACATCATGAAACTCTCCAGCAATGTGAAGGCGGTATGAGCTGAAATGCCTTTGCTGCCGAGCTCAATAGCATCAGGGCTCGTTTTACTGCTTAGAAATCTTTAAGGAATCAAGCAGGTCAATGAATTAGCCATTTAAAAAAAATCGTAACAGAGGTGCTGGGTAACTGGATACAACACTGGCCTAAATTCATACATTGTGACGAAACCTAATGAAATTAAAGGGCCGTGCACGGTGCAAGTTGGGTGCTGTGTGGTTTGAATCCTGGTAAGCAGCCGCTTCATGCAAGAGCAGCTCTGCCCATACCCCCTCGCACCTGCACAGAAATGGTACATGGGTTTAGACAACCTGCACAGGCATCAATATATATATATATATTATTTTTTTTTTTTTCTCCAGCTTGTGGCTTTTAAACCTCAGCAACACTAAAATGTGTGTTGGGCTCGCAGAGGACACGTGCAGCCCGTGGGGCGAACCGCAGCCCGAACAGCTCTCTGAACAGCTGGGGCTCTGTGCCCTTCTTGTGATAAATTCCTCCTGGACGGTGTTTCACAGGATTGCTAGGATTTGAGGAGAGAGGAAGCTGGCTGAAAGCGAGGCAGGCTCCAGGTTTATCCTTGAAAGCCCCCATGTTGCAGAGCCTGGGGCTGCGTTTGGCAGCCTGCCCCGGGGGGATAAGTCGGCGGAGGCTGCAGGCTGCCTCGTGCTGCACGAACTCACCAATCCTCTCACCAGCCAGCTGAATTGGAGCTAAATCTTCCTATTAACAATGTATAAAGCAGGCCAAAATCTGAACACCTTCCCAGGCGGGAGGTGAAGCAAAAGCTCAAAATAACTTAAAATAAGTCCTTCCTGTGCTCCTGGCTAGAAAGCATCTGTGTCGGAGCTCTCCCATAGCATACCTGATGGGAGAGCAGGGTGCTGAGAAAGGCTGTGCTGCGCTTTTCAGCATGACAGATGCAAAAATCAGGTCAAAAATAACCCCATCCCAATGTCAGCAGCAGAGCTGAGAGGAACCAGAAGTCCTGAGCTGTTTCAAAGTCGCGTTAAATAATAAAGCAGAGAAATGAATAAATTAGCTCAGCATCTATTTAGGTCAGCCCTCTCCCTTTCTCCCAGCCGCCTTCGTGCGCCTCCTCCCCGCAGTGATCAGCTGCTCCATGCACGCTGTGCCTGAGGATCTGCTTGCTCCTTCCGAACAGCCGGCTCTCGGGAAGCGCGGGTTGAGCAGGTGTCACATCGGCTGCGCATGTTCACCCCAGCCTTGGGAAGCGGCAGGCAAGCTTCCTTTTCCATTACTGGGGCAAAAAGTATTCCAGAAAATTCCATTAAAGCAATAAGCATGGGCTGAACGCACATGGCTGCTCCCTTCCTGGCGTCACCCCTGACATGCAGCCCTACACAGAGCCGCAGGGTCCTGCTCAACGGCCTTGCAGCTGCCCAGAAGCGGCGTCTCCGTTCTCTGCCTGCTCATCTGCTGCTAGCCCGGCGCAGCCTCCAGGTAGCCCTGGTTATCACCCAGCTATTTTCCATTCCCAGCTTCCAGCCACAGCAGGCAGCACCTCCACCTTTGCAGACCATCCTTCCCCACCTTGCAGTTACTCCAGGCTTCATTTTGTGATTGCAGTCATCATTCGTTGATTTGGGGACATCCAGCCAGATGGACCAGGCCGATCAACACAGAGGGGAATCATCTTTTAAACCCCTAAGCTCCCCTCAAATCATTCAAATGCCTCCAGAAAAATGCAACTACCATGCAGTCCTCAATATATATCTTTATTTACACGTTTCCGAAGCCTTCTTTGATGTCCAGAACATCTCATGGTTTTCAGCTATCAGCAAGCTGGATAAACACTCATGAAGAAGGAATTTATCTGCATCAAGGGCTGCTCCATCTCAGCCCAGCTCCTGCATTGCCAAAACTTAAAGGAAACACAATCAAGCTGATCCTCCCCAACCCTGCAGGTAGCTGGAGAAGGTCTCCAGTGATGAACCCAGCCAGAAGAAGCATCCAGGGTGTAGACAATGGAAAATGAGATGTTACTAAGTTTGGCCAGGTTTAGCTGACTCCTCGTAGGTCCCAGCCTGTGAGTCACCGGTACGTGGGCCACCAGCACAGCCTCCCCTCTGGAGCAAGGAGCGGAGGTGGGAAAATAAGAAGAGGAAAGCAGTCGTTAGTAGTGCCAGCTCTGGGGAGAGTGGGAGGAGGTGGCAGGCCTGGAGAGAAAGGTCAGGGCTGCACTGTGGCTGCTGCCTGATTTTTCCTCCTGCCTTTGTGGTGGGAAGCTGCTTACGGGAACAGGCCCGTGGAGGACGTGCAGAGGGTCTGGGCTGATCTGAGGGATGGTCTCCATGGGGGAACAAAAGCCTCCGAGGGCAGCCAGGAGTGATGCGGCTTTTGTTCATGGTCCCTGCTCGCTGCTCTCTTCTGGTTGCTCCTCTGATTTCTGCTGGGCTAAGCACGATTACCTTGTTGAAAGCAACTTTTGGCCCAGTGCAAACATTGTAAAAGAAGAGAGGCTTTGGAGATATACTTGGAACAAACATGTCCACCTCCCCACTCTGGCTAAACACCAGTGCAAAGTGTTTGTTCCCCAGCCCACGCCCCATCGTGGTGCTGATGCCCATCTGCAGCTAACCCAGACTCTCCCTCTTTGCACTGATCCTTGGTGACAGTGGTGGCAGGGGGAGATTCAGGCAACTAGGCTAGGAGCCAGTGACTCTGTCCAAAGCCAATGCAGTGAAAATATTGCTGGGGAAAATAAAAGATTGCAGCTCTCCAGCCTCATCCGGTGCCCCAGCTCTCTTAACTGGTGCTAACTGGAGTGCACCCAGTGGAGCACCCAAGCCTCAGCTACTGTTCCCATGTCCCTGCCATCAGTCCAGGAGCACTTGCAGGGCTGTGCCATGCCAGCTCCCCATCCCGCAGGGGTACCGCGGCTGTGGATCAGTGCTTCTGCTCCCCTTTGCCTTGAAAGAATTCCTGCTCTCTTGAACCCTCCATTCTGATGATTGCCACTGGTTCCCACTCGTTTTTTCTTACCTCCTACTGCAAATGCAGAGCGCCAGCTGTCTCCCCACTGGCAGACCGGCACTTTCTATAAGCAAAACAGTGAATGTCATGAGGATGGAGCCAGACTCTTCTCAGTGGTGCCCAGCAACAGGACAAGGGGCAATGGGCACAAACTGAAACATAAGAGGTTTCAGTTGAATATGAGGAACAACTTCTTTACTTTGAGGGTGACAGAGCACTGGAACAGGCTGCCCAGGGGGGCTGTGGAGTCTCCTTCTCTGGAGATATTCAAAGCCCGCCTGGATGAAGTCCTGTGTAACACGCTCTAGGTGAACCTGCTTTAGCAGGGGGGTTGGACTAGATGATCTCCCGAGGTCCCTTCCAACCCTTGCCATTCTGTGATTCTGTGATTTCTTCATGTCTTTAAGAAAATTCTAACAGATATCAGGACAAAAAAGCCACAGCCAGGGAGGATGCCAGGTCAAGGGGGAAACTGCTGTTTGTCTTGCTGTTATTCCCTGGAGATGTCCCTTTTCCCTGACTGGGACCAGTGTTCCCACTTGGAGCCTAGAGCAGGATCTGTTATGCTCAGGCTCCCTCTAGTGTCTCCATGTCCTGGTGTCCCTGCTTCTCCAGGTGGCTTCTCTGGAGGCGTACTAGCCATTTGTCCCTGGGGACTGTCTATCCCCTCCAGCATGGCTACCTCGGGCCTACAGCACAGCCAAGCCCTGTTTGCCCACAAGCTGGGAACAGCCCTAAAACTGCCCAAAAGCCATCGCATCCCGCCAATGCAGGCACCTCTCAGGGACCTTCCAGCTGGCTCAAGCCCTGCCTCTGCTTGCTGGTGCAATGGTGCCCATATCCCACAAGATGCTCTCCCTGACGCAGGTGCAACACTGCACACTGCATCTCCACTTTGCCGGTGCCAGCAGGGAGCAAGGTGGGAAGGGTGATGGGTGGCGAGTGCCTGAGCTGCCCTGGGAGCTGCCCAGGCTGGGAGGACGGGAGGGGCACCTTCCCTGTGAGCCAGCTGGGACAAGCCAAAAGCATCACTGTCCTCTCCCCACTGCTGGATACCTTTTGGCCAGGGAGCAGCTTTTAGGGGTGCCCCATGGTCCATGTCAAGCAAAGTCAGCTCCTTCTAAGCAACACCTGAAACATTAGCACTGATTTTGTTCGGCATGGAGGACACAGTGTAGCAGAGGCTGGCTGTGTACCGGGGCACCAGAGAGCTACGCTGTCACACTGTGCCCAGCATCCTACATGAACACGGCCTTTCCTCATCTTCCTCCTGTGGAAATGGGGAGGAAATTTCCCAGTGTCTTAGGAAACGACTGGCCTCAACCTCAGTTCAAGCCCTTCTTGTAAAACTCAGCCTGGCTCAGCTCTGGCGTCAGCACCGCGCTGGACAGCTGACAGCCCCGCAAGCACTCCTGTTTCAAAGCCCCATGCAGAGGCGAGGGCAGCCTTATTTCCTCGCTCATCAAGGCAGTGTTCTTTGGTATAACCACAAATCAAGGCAGTTACTGTAACTGTGGATACGACAGCACACTTGGCTGGGCACACTGGCAGGGCTGGTGCCACACTGGGTGAGCAGAGGTACAGAGCGAGGGGGTGTGGGGTCCCACACTGTTTCCCGGTACCAGAGCAGCAGGCCACTTGTGCTCCCAGTTCCTGAGAAAGGCCTCCCCAGTGGCTTCCCCACACTGTCCCCAGAAGAAATGCATCACAGCAGCAGTCCCCGGCCATCGATGGCCTGGGAGGCAGCAGTACCCAAGGGAGGCACCTCGGGCACCCTGTGCTTCATCCACCTTTCAGCATGGGCTGTGGCAGCCACCTGAGCCCCAAGACACACTGGGAGAAGTTTCTCACATGTAACATCTTCCTTAAATGTATGTATCAGAACATGTTATACCAGAACACACCCAAAATCTTGCATCAATGTCAACAAAACCCTGCCCATATCCCTTTCAGGGTGGATCGCAGTGGTTCCCTGGAAATCAGTGTTGTTTTTCTGATTTATACCCACAGAGCACTTAGCCTGGGCGCTGAGCTTCCCCAAGCCACTGGCATTACTAAATGGGGGCAGTTACAGTAATTCATTACCCCAAATCCAAATGTCAGCTCGCAGGGAGGGAGGAGGCAAGATTAGAGGAGTCTGCTGAGATGTGGCCACCAGCATGAAAGCTGTGACAGACCAAACAGAGATCAGTCAGCATAAATGTGTGTGATGCAAGGACATCGACTGAGATAACACGGTTGTCAAAGGCACCATGAGATTTTTATTTTAACCTGTGATTTTTTTCCATAATTGTTTTGCAGCTGGAGTAATTATCATCCTATTTAATGAGCACAGCTCCTTTAATAGAGGACACTTGGGCTAACATGCACTAATTAAGTCTGTAATCACTAAAAGCATGATTGAAGGGTTTGAACTGGCCAATTGCTCTCAGTAATACCATAATGGGAGACATTGCAGCGCATCAGAGCACAGGAGAAATTCAAGGGGTCTTGGTCACCCAATGGTGTACCCAGGTCTTGATCCTGCCGTGGCTCATCCTTTTTTACCTGATATTCTGCATTGGTTTGCAGTGGTTTATAAACTACCCTGAATATCTTACACTCAGGCATGTAAACTGAATTCACTTCCACAGTTTTATTTTAATAATTTGGCTTACGGGTCTTGTATGCCACCTGGGCATTAAGCCCAGCTTCTCTAATCCTCACCTGTCTGACTGCTTGTCTCATGTGGCCTCAGCAGCAGCTGTGAAAGACTCCCCGGGAGCTCTGACAGCAACAATTGCAGCGCGATACTGAAAGAACTTGAAAAAGGTAGCTGAAAGCATAAAATAAACCCTTCTGTTCCTTCCTATGAAGGAAGGCTCAGAAATGAGTGAAAAAGATTAGGAGTTTTCATAATCTAATGGCCAAGATAAGGGGACCTGGCAACATATTTCTTTCTGCCTTCTGCAATGCAGTGGAGGCAAGCATGCCTCTGGGATTCAGTTTTATCTTCTCTTTGGGTTATCAGGAAGTCAGGCTTTCTCTCTGCTGTTGGCTGTGATTAGCTGGCCACAGTCATGTCTGAATATTTTAAGACTGCAGCTCACTACAGTGGAAAGAATTTTTAAAAAACAGAGCTTAAAAAGTCAGACGTTTTTATGTCGAGGAGGATTTCGAGATGAGCTTGTTTACAGGTATGTGAACTTGAGGCAGAGTAGCTAACTGCTCTGCAAGAAATCAGTCACTGAAAAAAAAATGTCTGGTTCTCTGTCCCATGTACTGGTCCAGGGGCTTTGGTCTCTGGGCTATTTTTTCCAATCTGGGTTATTTTAGGCAATTCACTCATGCCTCTCATCTTAAAATAAAGGCAATGCCATAAAAAGATGGCAGTATTTTTCCATCCTACCATGACGCAGAAAAGCCTGGGCCTTTCTTACTTGTTTTTCAAAGGTTCCTGGTTGAAAGTGCAGCAGTCCTGGACTGAAACGCTGCAGTTTGCACACAGGCACAACCCAACGGGCTCGGGCGAGCTTGGCTTTGGTTCCCCTTTCTCCTTTCACACTTCCTCACAGGAGACATCTCAATCCATAACCACAAAGGCCTCCCTGCAGCATCCCCACTGGCAGCCCCGTCAGCACGGGGGCTCCCTGACGGCCACGTCACAAATCTCCCTGCATTCAGGGTAGCAGTAGCTACCGTCAGACTTAATTCCACCCCTCAGCTGTTGACAGCCGGATCCGCTCCCCGCCAGCCAGGCTGTCCGTGCCAGCAACGCCCAGCCTTGCCGCCGTCGAAGGAAGATGGCCTCAGCGCTCTGGTTTGGCTGGCGCTTTTGCGAAGCTGATGGGCGGTGGGTGGGCACAGCTTCATTTGCCCATCTCAGTCATCGTTTATCTTTCAGAAACTGAAGCATCTAAGTCTCTGTCTGGGTATTTTGCAGGAGCGAGACTTGAAACGTGCAGGCCAGCAGGGCCAGGCACCATTGGACACAGCACGAAGCCCGCCAGTGCCGTGCTGCCTCTGCTGCAGCCATGCGGGGTCCAGGAGGCGGCGGGGGTTCGGGGCTCATCGCAGTGGCACAGCCACCGCTGCCAATTGTCTGCGTTTGGAAACGAACAGAGCCGTTTGCAGCCTTTCTGCAAGGGTCTGTCGTCCACACAAATAAAAATAATGAACCGCATTCAATTAATCTGCTGTGAAACTGTCTTGCGGGTGGTGCTATTCCCGAGTGTGGCGGGCACAGCTGAACGTGCAGGCAAAACGCGCCCGAATTCAGCCGGGCACGCGCTGAGGCCCCGGCCAGGCGGTGCCACCCAGCGCAATCCCCCGCCTGCGCCGCGCGGGCGCGGGCCCAGGGCAGGGGAGGCTGCCGGGCGGAACCTCCCTGCTGGCGGCGGCTGTTGCGCACCGGAGCGGCAGGAGGTTCCGGTCCCTGGCCCCATTTCCCAGCAGCCCCTGCAGCCTGCCCTTCTTTTCCGGCTCGGCGGCGGCGGTGAGTGTTGCTCCGCGCCATCCGGCTCCATCCGCGCTCCGGGAGCGGCGGGGGCGGGTCCCCGGGCCGGGCTGGGGGGGGCTCGGGTCGAGCCTGGGGCTGTCGCGGGCTGGGAGGCCGGGGGCCCGCGGCCGGTCGTGGCGGGGGAGCCGGGGCCTGCCTCGCCGTCCCGCCCGGCTGAGGTGTTTCTCTTTCTCACGCAGGTGCGACCATGGCCAAGTCCAAGAACCACACCACGCACAACCAATGTGAGCCGCGCTGGGCCTCCTGCTCCGCGGAGGCGATGCGGGGCTGGGGCGGGTTGCGGCCGCGGTGGGAGGCGGGGAGGGGAGGGAGGGGGGAGCCGGTGGCCCAGGGCTGCGCTCCGCAGCGAGGTTCTAACCGGCTGCTTCGCCCTGCGCGGTTACGGCAGCCCCGTCTTTTTTTTTTTATCGAGCTGAGATCCGCTCCCGGGGAAGGAGGTGGTGGTGTGTAGAGACCCAGTGGTGTGTTTAATGAAAAGAGAGCTCTGCAAGGGCCAGGACTTGTTTGGGCTCAATAGAGGAATTTTATGTAACTAGAAAAACCACAAGGTCCATATCTTTGCCTTGGATGCTGTGCTCAGTTTTGGGCCCCTCACTCCAAGACAGACCTTGAGGGGCTGGAGCGTATCCAGAGAAGGGCAACGAAGCTGGGGAGGGATCTGGAGCCCAAGGCTGATGGGGAGTGGCTGAGGGACCTGGGGGTGTTCAGCCTGGAGAAGAGGGGGCTGAGGGGAGACCTTATCGCTCCCTACAACTGCCTGACAGGAGGGGGGAGCCGGGGGGGATGGGGTTGGTCTGTGCTCCGAAGTAACAAGTGATAGGATGAGAGAAAATGACCTCAAGTTGCATCAGGGGAGGTTTAGATTGGGTATTAGGAGGAATTTCTTCACGGAAAGGGTTGCCAAGCACTGGAAGAGGCTGCTGGGGGAAGTAGCTGAGTCCCCATCCCTGGAGGTATTTAACAGACGTGTAGCTGTGGTGCTTAGGGACATGGTTTAGTGGTGGACTTGGCAGTGCTGGGTTAATGGCTGGACTTGATGATGTTAAAGGTCTTTTTCAACCTAGGTGATTATATGGGTCTGTGTTTGAACTAAGCACCTTACTGAATGGCATTCAGCCTGTGGTACTTTGCCATCCAAAGATGACCACGGCGATAAGATGGTCTTTGGGATTTTTTCATCAGTGCTGCAAGTTAGCAGGGTTCATGGGTAGGTTCTGCTTGGGTTTGCATAGTGAAGGATGGTGCCCTTTAACATTAAACACACATGCTTGAACTTCTTATTGACTGAGGCCTTTTCTTGTGCTAGTGGTGTTGCCTTGGTATGTTATTAGTTAATGAGGAGCATGAAATCCTTGGATTAGAAGCTCGGGCGGTGCCAAGAGCACAGAGTGCAGAGGGATGAGAACAGAGCTGCTTTCTTAATTTGCGTTTAGTTTGGATAGGAAGGGTTAGGAAATCTTCTATTCTGTATCATTTTGATAGGGTCAGCTGGACTTTAAGGAAAGCAGATGCAGCTATTTAATAATGGCAAAAATGGTAATAATTGTTTTCTGGTTTTCCTTGTAGCCCGTAAGTGGCACAGAAATGGCATCAAGAAACCCAGATCCCACAGATACGAATCTCTCAAAGGGGTGAGTATTTCTATGGATATTCCCAGGCTGTTAAGCCATTGAGGCTTAACCATTGAAAAAATCCAGTATTTGTATTATTTTGATTGACTTTGCAGACAGGGGCTTGTGTTTTATATGGGTAGAACCACTGTGGGTTTCTGTTTCATCTTTTGCTTACCTTACATGTGGCTGTGATATTTCTAACCCGTACGAAGCCTGCCCTTGTATCTCTATAAGACTGCTGTTTAGTTACTAGCCAGTTTATTCTCTGTCCTGCTCAGGTTGGTGTCACTAACTGCTGCTTTCAGCAAAACACACACATCTCAGTTGGGTAGCTCTTCTCCCCTTTGAGTCCTGCTGTCTCTCCTATCTCTCTGTACCCTTCAATACTATTTTACCATCTGTGCTAATCCAGAGGATTTGACTCAGAAGATGAGAGGAATTGTCATTTCTGGACAATACCTATGAAAATGACAGCAATTTGCTTTTTCTGGGATTAGACAGCAATTTGCTTTTTCTGGGATTAGACAAAGTGATATAACAGGATCTTTTTCTGCGCTTGAAAGTGCAAACAGGACATTCTGGCTTTGGGGAGGGTTGTGATTCTGTTTGCCTTGTAGATGTGCTTACTGGCTTTTTGGATGTGACACAAAAGCTTGTTTTTTGCATAGCTCATTGAGGGCTCAGTCCTGCCCCCTCCTGCAGGTAGTCTGGCAGTCTCTGAGTCTGTCTCCTTGCACCGAGCATGCATGAGTTAAGATGGCAAAATCCCAATACTCAACATGTGGCGGTTAAAATGCTGCTTATGGTAAAATAGCAAAAGTTTCTCAGCACAACAGTAGCTGATAGTTCTGGGAATTGGTCCTAGCCATGACAGGATGCATTAGGTGACAAAAATTTAGGAGCTGCTCTTCTCTGTGCTGGTACTTTTTTCCTCTGATGTAAGAAGGAAAGGCCTGAGTAAGTGGCCTTGTCTTTACCCAAGGATTACATGTATTTGTGCTCACCTGCCAAGGTTGCTTTGTGGTACTTCAGATCCAGACCGTACTGTGATGTGGAAATTAAATTTGTCCTGTTTAGAGCTTTACTCAACTTGTCCTATTCTTCCTGTATGGTTATTGCTGGGGTTATTGGTTTGTTTGCTTGTTTGTTTATGGAAATTAAGGAAAATAGCTAGTTAAGGGGTGGTTGCAGATGGCTAAAATAATTTTGGTGATGTAATAAAATGAGGAAAAAAAATCTGACTGAATCACAGCCAGCATTTGGGGATAATTGGAACAATCTGGGGATATGTATGTTTTTACATATGTCCCTTCTACAACATGACTTATTTTTTCCTTATTTTTCTAGGTTGATCCCAAGTTTCTGAGGAACATGAGATTTGCAAAGAAACACAACAAAAAGGGGCTGAAGAAGATGCAGGCCAACAATGCCAAGCAGGCTGCTCAGCAGAAAAAGGACTGACGTGGTTTAAGACAAAAGAACCGGTTTTCCTATTGGCATGCGTGTTACAGCATTTTTATAAGAAATAAAATTGGACATAACAAAGCCTTTACCTACCAAATTGGAGGAGAACCCTCCAAAAGTCTTGTTTGAGTTGCATTTTAGAAGCCAATCAAGCATCGAGGCTGTGTGTAGTTGTGGTGGTTTTGTTCCCTGGCAGATCGAGCCAGCCAGAGCTGTGGAGAGGTTTTGTGTTAATACAGTCAGCCTTCGCACACCCAGTAAAACAGCTGCTCCCTTCTCAGTGTTGCTCCACTGTAATTATTGGTACAAATCATGAGGGTTTAGTGGTTCAAAGTCTGCTTTAAAATTGTGGTTATTGAGTGAAACTTTAAGCAAGAAACAATGTTTCTTTTTGTACAAATTGAAGCCAGTTTTTCCTGGACTCTTAGGTGACAGTATTCAATACAGGTAAAATTACTTTTGATACTGGCGTGCATGTTCAGAGTTCTCGCATACTGCAATTTTTATGATAGTTCCTAGTGGTGTTATGCCAAGATGCGATTTCCAAGGGCTGTTGAATGTCTGCTCCTTTGCTGTCCAGGCAAGTAGTTACAGCTGCAGAAATCCTGAAAAATGGGAGGGCACTGAGCGCTAGCTGCTTTAGATATTGCTGAAAGAGAAAAAATGGCCAGTGCTCTATCTCTATACTGACTCATGGATGGTGGCAAATGCTTTGTGGGGATGGTTGCAGCAATGGAAGCAGAGCAACTGGCAGCGCAGGGGCAAAACCCATCTGGGCAGACTCATTGTGGCAAGATATTGCTTCCCGGGTGGAGAACCTGGTTGTAAGGTACGTCATGTAGATGCTCATGTACCCAAGAGTCGGGCTCTGAAGAACATCACAACAACCAGCAGGCAGATCAGGCTGCTAAGATTGAAGTGGCTCAGATGATCTGGACTGGCAACATAAGGGTGAATTGTTTCTAGCTCGGTGGGCCATGACACCTCAGGCCATCAAGGAAGGATGCAACATATAGATGGGCTCGTGATCGAGGGGTGGACTTAACTCATGACGCTATCGCACAGATTATCCATGAATGTGAAACGTGTGCTGCGATCAAACAAGCCAAGCGGTTAAAGCCTCTCTGGTATGGAGGACGGTGGCTGAAATACAAATATGGGAGGCTTGGCAATTGATTATATCACACTTCCACAAACCGCCATGGCAAAGCGCTATGTGTCACTCATTGGTGGAAGCGACCACCAGGATGGCTGGAAACATATCCCGTGCCCCATGCCACCGCCCGGAACACTATCCTAGGCCTTGAAAAACAAGTCCTGTGGCGACATGGCACCCAGAAAGAATTGAGTCAGACAATGGAACTCACTTCCGAAAACAGCCTCATAGACAAATGGGCCAAAGAGCATGGCATTGAGTGGGTCTATCACATCCCCTATCATGCACCAGCTCTGGGAAAATTGAACGATACAATGGACTGTTAAAAACTACACTGAAAGCAATGGGTGGTGAACATTCAAACATTGGATACACATTTAGCAAAAGCCACCTGGTTAGTCAACACTAGAGGATCTGCCAACGAGCTGGCCCTGCCAATCAACCTTTACGTATGTAGAAGGGGATATAGTCCCTGTAGTGCATGTAAAAATATGCTGGGAAGACAGTCTGGGTTTCTCCTGCCTCAGGTAAAGGCAAACCCATCCGTGGGATTGCTTATTGCTCAAGGACCTGGCTCTACTTGGTGGGTGATGCGGAAGGATGGGGAAGTCCGATGTGTACCTCAAAGGATTTGATTTTGGGTGAAAATAGCCAATGAACTGAATTGTATAATGTTAATTGCTGTGTAATATAGTATGTCTTTATTTTTACTATTGCTGTATATTCTATCAATGGTATAGCAGTAGGAATCGCCCAGATTAAGAAGAATGAATTTTGAAGAAACTGAGGAAGTGCAGCGAATGGAACCAGACTGACTTCAGCAAGCAACAACCTAACAACAGACCCATCTCTCCTGCCCTGAAAGACTGTTACGACAGATGGAGCCCAAAACCAAGGACTAAATGAACCCAATGGACATTTTAGAGGGTATGGTCCATAAACTAAGGGAATGATATCTGTGTTATTATATATCAAATGGTGGTGATTAATTGGAATGTATTGTTATGGGTAGGACCTAAGCATGACGTAAATGGTATAGAATAAGGGGGAATGTCCTGGTTTCGTGCTGGGATAGAGTTAATTTTCTTCACAGAAGCTAGCATAGTGCTGTGCTTTGGATTCAGTGCTAGAAGAATGTTGATAACACGCTGATGTTTTTAGTTGTTGCCAAGTAGTGCTCAGACTGTTCAATGGACTTTTTGAGCTTCTCCTGCTCGGCCAGGTGCATAACAAGCTGGGGTACAGCACAGCTAGGACCCAAACTGTCCAAAGAGCTATTCCATACCATATAACGTCATGCTCGGGGGGGTTGGTCGGTCGGGTCGGTCGGGTCGGTCGGTCGGTTGCGGGCAGAGTGGTCGCAGCTCGGGCTGTGTGATCGCGGCCCGGGGGAAGTGATCGCTGCTCGGGACGGGCTGGGCATCGGTCAGCGGGTGGTGAGCAATTGCATTGTGCATCACTTGTTTTATATATTCTGTATATTTTCTTACCACTATTATTATTTTTATTTATCATTATTGTTATTCTTCTCTCTTATTAAACTGTCTCTATCTCAACCCACGGGTCTTACTTTTTTTTTCTTTTCTCCGATTCTCTCCCCCATCCCACTGAGGGAGGGGGGGAGTGAGCGAGCGGCTGCGTGGTGCTTAGTTGCCAGCCGGGTTAAACCACGACACAGCTTTTTCATCTCGCTGCCCTTCATGCTGCCCTTCAGTGGGACAGCTTCCCAAATAAGGGCTTGCTGACTTTCTGACCAAAATAGCGGCTGCGTGACAAAATGCAGCGAGGAGGAACGTAACCTTAATCCAGGCATCATTGTGTAGCAAGAGACAGGAATTTTGTGAGCTTCCACAGCAGCTTGGTGTCAGGTTTGTTGTTGTCAGCTCCCTGCACACGTGGTGGTCCTGCAGGACGCTGCCTGGACGTCAGTTGATGACTTACAGCATTTTCTAACCCTGTGACATCTCGGTCCACAACTTCCCTCCTTGTAGAGGTTGCCCCAGCTGAGATGGAAAAGCTGCGGAGGGGAGTTGGTGCTTACATGGCCTCATGGTGGGTCTTCATCCTCTTTCGCTTGCCTTGTGAAATCATTTTAAATTTTGTGTCTTGATTTCTGTTGGTTAAGTGAGGCTGAAGATCCTTTTTGGGAGGATTACGTATGCAGAGCCCGGGAGACAGAACTGGCAGCTGTGGCCCACTTGAAACTATTCACATTATGCAGAGCTCTGTCATCTCTGACATTTAAAAACTTCAGAACTCTTAGGATTAAGTCCTTGGTATCCCGCAGGAAGCTGATGGCTTGAGAGCATATCTCTGCTCAGCTACTGCTGTACGTCAGATTATACATTTTGTGCTTGCTGCTGCTGTACATCACACTCGCTGCAGATGATTTCTCCCCTTTGCAATTAAGAGGACTCAGTATCAAGTTCCAGTTTGGCTCCTTTTTTCCCTTTGATTAAAAAAAAAAGATAGGGAGCAAAGGGCATGTAACCGAATACTGAATCAGCTCATTTGGCAAAGGTGAGCAGTTGCACTGAAAGCCAAGAGCATAGAGCTGGGAGGAGAAATCCAAGCACTGGGAGACGCTCTGATGGGGCAGGGTGTTCACTGGGGGCCTTAGTGTCTGCGGTGAAAATGAAAAGCAGGGCTGGATGTGGGTTGCTCTGTCCCCCTTTACTGCCTTTCAGTGGTGTGTTTGAGCAAAAAGCGGTGAACAGGAGTTCTGCTTTGCCCAAGTTTCAAGGCTGTTGCAGGTGTTTCTATGCAACAGGGGCTTTGGTGTGATGAAATGCTTGTTTGATGTATCTTAGCTCACGTTACACTGCCGCTGCCCTGGTGGCAGATGCATGACTGTAGGTGAGAAGCAGAGGTTTTATTAGGGGGATGAGTACGAAATGTCCTCAGGTCATCCTGCAGCCAGTTAGTTCACACAGTAGAGTTCTACTGCAGGCTGAGGAGAGGCTGCGAATAAGCTGGAAAAGCTGCAAACCAGGGCAGTAACTAAATCTGCCAGCAAAAGTGAGCAGAGCAAACAGCCTGTCGTGGTGTAACCCGGCTGGCAACTAAGCACCACGCAGCTGCTCGCTCACTCCCCCCCTCCCTCCATGGGATCGGGGAGAGAATTGGGAAGAAAATAAAAGGTTAGAGCCGAGGACTGAGATAAAGACAGTTTAACAAGAGAAAATAATAATATTAGTAATAATGAGAATAACAGAATATACAGAATATACAAAACAAATGATGCACAATGCAATTGCTCACCACCCGCCGACTGATGCCCAGCCTGTCCCGAGCTGCGATCACTCTGCCCGCAACCAACCGACTGACCCCCCCCCGAGCATGACGTTCTATGGTATGGAATAGCTCTTTGCTCAGTTTGGGTTAGCTGTCCTAGCTGTTCTGTACTCCCAGCTTGTTATGCACCTGGCCGAGCAGGAGAAGCTCAAAAAGTCCTTGAGCAGTCTGAGCACTGCTTGGCAACAACTAAAAACATCAGTGTGTTATCAACACTCTTGTAGTACTAAATCCAAAGCACAGCACTATGCTAGTTTCTGTGAAGAAAATTATCCCAGCCGAAACCAGGACACAGCCTGAGAATTGTGGCTGTGTGTGGTGGCACGGGCTGCTGTTGCCTGCCAGCACAGCTCCTGTCTCAGCTGGGGGGTTAAAAGCACACAGATCTGGGGACTGGTTTAGAGAGTGGTAAATGGCTTTTATGCCTGATTAAAAAATAATGGGTGTTTCAGTGACTTTAGTACTGTTGTTATTTTTTTCAAGTAGTGCTTGTGCACACGGGTCATGTTCCTTAAAGGCTTCTGGCACCAAAGCTTCACTAGATGTGCCAGGAAAACTGCAAATTTGTCTGGAGTTGCATAGACACATGGGTGACTCTGGGTGGTTTTCATTCATCATAGCACATCTCCAGACACATCCCCTTGGTGGAGGCTTCAGCCAGGCTGATCCTGTACTGGTTTCTGTTTTTCCAGCCATCTAACCCACTTGCCAGCCTGTCGTGTTGCGTTCCATTCCCAGTGCAGTTGTTCCCATGTTTTAGCCAACAGTGAAATCCACCCACAGCACCCCGGTCCGAGGCATTTGCTGGAGGAGTCGGTGTGTTCAGATGGATTGGTCTTGCAGCAGTTTTTCTGACTTCACAGAGTGCGCTGACCTGCTGGTACCTCTGGTCTAAGGACTAAAAAAGCTCCAAGTAGTCCTTATTGTGTCAGCTCTTCTAGGGACAAGTTTCAGCTGCTACAAGACTTTGGTCCTCTCTCTCCAGCCACCGCCTTCCTTGTTTTGCTCTCTGAAGAGTGGGTAGACAGCAAGGTTGTGGCTCACTGCTGCCTGTGCCATTGAACCAAGGGAGGATAGCCAAGACATGTGGCCAGGTGGCTCTTGGCAGCCATCCTTTTCATTGTGGCCCTAGCAGGAGCCCAAGCCAACCCCAAGGTTGGCTGAAGGAGGGGGTTAACATTATTTCTTCTCTTGTTCACCCTTCAGTGAGCCAAAGCCTATCAGTAAGCAGTGGTGAATATCTTGGAGATGTCCTTGCTAGGTGTTGGGATTTGGTCGGGACAGAGGAAGATAATGGGGCTGTTGGTGATGCCTGCCGAGATGTGATGTGAGAGTGTGGGTTGCTCATGGGCTACATGGCTGTGGCTGTGGGGAGCGCTGGCGTAACCTTGGCTCATGGCCCAAGCCCAGCTATTTCCCACTCTGTGGAGGTGTACAGGCCTGGGTTAAAACATTTCAGCTGTGTCCTCAGGAGCAGGTCTCTGTGGGAAAAAACTGCTGCTACACTGGGGAGGTGGAAAATGATTATTTTTTGATCTCTAGGCTATGGATTCACTGGAGACAGAAGATGGTAATGCTCTGGAGCATTTCCCATCACAGGCTTGTTCAACCCAAGATGTTTCTGTGTCTGTTGGTGTCTGGTGCACCAGCAGCTCTGCTGAATCAGCAGGAGCTATGGCAGCATTGAGGGCCTGGGACCCTCAGGGAGACCCCTCTGAGCAGGTCTTCCAGATGTTTGCATTAGGCATTCCCAGAATATCCTGGGCTTTAAGGAAAATCAGCTGCTCTAACTGGCGGGTTAATTTCCTCGGTTTCTCTGATGTTACAAGCCCTGGTTGGGCAAAACATTTGGTGCTTGTCTAGAGGAAAGACACAGTCACGTCCTTCCAAACAACCAGCAGCCCCTCTCATGCCTGTTTTCACCTCAAGCCTGTTTGGTCTGAGCTACGATATTTCATTATTGGTACAAATGAAGAGCGTGTCACATCAAATACAGCTGCTCAGGGTGGTATTTTCATGGGGGCGGGGGGGGGGGAAGTTGGTTTGGGGAGGAAAGGCAGAAGGATGGTGCAGCAGGTGCAGGGGCACTGGCATGGTGGCTTGCTCACCCAGGGCTGAGGGCAGCGTCGCCAGGGCTTGCACCAATGCAGTCTCACGCCTTGCCCTGCCAATGTTTATTTTGCCTGGGTAAATGTTTGATTTTAGCAACATGACTGCAATGTGTGATCTGTGCTGGGGCTGTAATTTGATGGGAGGAGGCAGCTATGTGCAGGGGGAGCTGCTAATGCTGCAGGAATGCCGCGCTTCCTTGGGATGAGAGAAGATGGCCCTCAGGGACAGCATGGCCTGTCCTCGGCCCCGCTGTCACCCCACGTCTGGGGGCTGAGAGGCAAAGCGGGGTCGTGCCTTGCTTGGGGCCCCTGTGGCCCAAATGGATGTAATTTCTGAGGGAAAATTGGGTGTTTCAGTTGTTGCAGTGCGGCTCCCACTGAGGGCTGTGAGGTGCCACGGGGCTGCCATTGTCTGCTTCCTGCCAGGCTGGGCGAGATGGGAAGGAGGCATCCAGTCCAGCTTACGAATGGCTTTTATTCATGTTTCCAAAGAAAATAGAAGACGTCTTTCTGCATGTGCTGCAAGGGTGGCTGTCAGGATGGTGGGTGGGGAGGAAGGGGTGTCCCTTCAGGACAGCCAGCGTGAGAGCAGGGAGGAGAGGGACTGTCCCTCACCCGGGAATTGCAGTGATGCCATAAGTGCTGTTATTTCACATTTTGTCACTAAAATGCTGCCAATGCTACAGTTAAACCAGCAGGCACCAGTGCCAGCTCCTGAGCCTGCTCACCATGGCAGGGGTGAGGAGGTGCAGTGTGGCAGCTCCCCACCGAGCACCCGTGGCCACGCTGGCTGGGCTTTCCTGCCAGGCTGGCAGCAAAATACCTCCTTGGAGGCTTAAAGCTCCAGCTGTGGCATCACCTTCCCAGATGTGGCTCATGGGTGCTCGGGGCAGCCCTGAGGAGCAGCCCCATTAGTCACGAGTACACAACCAGGGTGAAGCTCTCACTAAACCTCCAAGGAACGACCATCTGAGGCACTCGGTATTAACACGTTTTATTTTCCCAGCGGCCACCCTTCTCAGCGCTCAGTCTTCATGCCGGTAGCCAGGGTGCTTAGCCAAGGAGATGAGATGCAGAGCTGGAGGGGTTTAGGAGATTCGGGCTGTCATCTGGCCTCGCATTTATTCAACTCCCTTCATAAACTCCAGGAACTCTGCCAAGGGGAAGACACAGGAGACAAAGGGTGAGAAGTGGGATCGAAGTGACATTGAAGCTGCCTTGTGTGCTCTTGGCAACTTTCCCCAGCCCTGTCTCCTTTTCCATCCCCCGCGATGCATGAGAGGCCGAGGGGGGGCAGGGCTACTGCTCCCCTGGCCATAGCGAGGACTCCTTGTGACTCCCACTGGAAATGTCATCAGAGCCCAGTGTCACCCTCTGCTGCCACCAAAATGCTGGAGGTGAGCATACGGGGAGGGATGTGGCCACCAGCTTAGCTTGGAAATGGTTTTGGGGTCATTTCAGCAGCATTGTGTTCAAAGAAACAGCCTTCCGGAGCTGGTGCTTGTGTTTAGGGGGCAGGAGGGGACAGGCGGGTCTCTGGTGGAAAGCAGGTTTGCTTCAGCACAGGCTGGCTTTCACAGCAGGGGGAGAGTTAAGGCAGCCCCCAGGCCCTCGCTACCATTTCACAAGTCTAAGACACCCCATCCCTGTACAATCACGGGTTGTGATCAAGCATATGGCCCAGCACCACCTGCACAAGCTCACATCTGTCCATGAAGGCAACGGAGACCATGGGAGCTGCCTGGGGGACGCTCAAGGGCTTGCAACCAAACTGCACACGAGAAAGACTCCTACCATCATAGTCAATCCTGCCATCATTGTTTTTATCCCCATCTCTCATCAGTTCTTCAATGTCATCCTCGGTGATGGTCTCTCCCGTTGCCTGAAGCATGATCTTCAGCTCCTCAAGGTCGATGTAGCCATCGGCATTTCTGTGCAAGGACAGATCTCAGAAGCGGATCAACATGCTGGGGAGGAGGAGCTGGGGCAGCTGCGCTGCTCCCACCACCCCATCATGCTGCAGTCAGCACCCTTACTTATCAAACATCCTGAAGAGATCTGAGAGTTCCTCTTCAGTTTTTCCTTTGCTGTCATCTTTCATACACCGGACCATCATAACAAGGAACTCATCAAAGTCTACCGTGCCGCTGCCTGCAGGCAGAATAAATACCATCAGCCGGCACAATGGTGGGTGGACAGGCAACGCCAAGCAAGAGATCAAATCTCCCTTTAGTAACCAAGGAGCAAAACTCAGGATGGCAACCCTGCAGCAAGAGGCAACTTTCAGAACACTGGTGTAAGTGACTGAGGCCATGGGCTGACCTCATCACAGAATTTTTTACTTTTTGCAGTCATTTTGCCAAGGCAAAATGAACTGAAAGTCCTACTGGAAGCGCCGATGAATGGAAATGCTGTGGAGATACCTGCCCATCTCATCTAGGTATTAATAATAGAAGCTCCAGGAGGTAGGTACTCATGCAGTGTGTTTTTGCACCAGCGGCACAGTACTGTTGTTTCCAGTGACACAACTGTTTTCCTTTTTTTGCCTGATTTTTTTATTTTCCAGTTACTTAGTTATGGTAAAATACTTATGGTATTTCTGCCCAACTTGCACACAGTGGATTTTGTTATGTGTGATCACCAATACCCTGGTTTAATCAATATTAACAGTCATTTTTATGTGTGTGCATACACATGAGCAGTGAAAGACTTTCCCGATGATAGAATCCCATAACTGTGGCATTTCTGAAATGGCAGTTGCTACGTTCAGCCTGTATTTTGATTTTTAAATGGATCTGTGCAATTTCAGAGTAGCCCCCAAAACCAGTTCAAGCAGTCTGATCGTTATAGAAACAATAATTTTTATAGTTTCCCTTTGCCTGGAAATTTTCTAAAGGAAGCACACTGAAGTTTGGTCAGTGTTCAGTGTCTGTCAAAAACCACAGTGCTGCAGGTTGCTCCCTGCGGGCTGTGGCTTTCCCCAGCATGGATCCTGCGCAGATTCTGAGCACTCCTGACCTGCACCATGCACCCCATGCCTGGCATGGGGGTGGTGCTTGGGAAAGTGGAAGAAACCTGAATCGCTCACCATCTTCATCCACCTCATCTATCATCTCCTGCAGCTCCTCAGGGGTGGGGTTCTGCCCCAGCATCCGCATCACCTTCCCCAGCTCCTTGGTGCTGATGCAGCCATCCTCTGCCCCCAGCACGAAGATGTCAAAGGCAGCCTTGAACTCTGGGGAGAGAGGCGAGAGGAGATGTGGGGGTCTTGCCCTGACCCCACAGGTAAGCAGCCCTGGCACAGGGGGTCTTGCCCCTGGCACAGCCTCCCCTGCCCACGCATCCCAGCACTGCCCAGGCACGGCAAGGACAACTGGGCACACACAGAGAAACTGCCTTGCTTGAAACGCCGGTGGGTCAAAAAATCCCTGGGTTATGGCCTGCTTTGGCCAGCTGATAGAAAGACCGCATTTTTTGGGGGTGTAATTGCTGAAGGCGGGCTGTGCTGCTGGCTGGGGAGTTCATCCTTAGGCTGCTGTGTCGGGTTGAAGGTGCACCTACCATTTTTTTGCTCTTCTGTCAGCTGTTCAACCTGTAAGGAAAATAGAGACCAAGTCATTTTCCTTCCTCGGCATTGCTAATGGTTAAAAGGTAATCTTATTTGTTCATCCAACTTGCAAAGGTCAACCGAGACTTAGAACAGTCACCCTCATGGACTATGGGATATATGACCAGTGGGGTTTTGACACCACAACTTTTTGTAGTCTAAAAGATTCTTCCCCTTAAAAGACAATTATTCCCAACTCCTTTGAAGTGAGCATCATTTCTCTAGAGTGGCAGCGTCTAGCAGAATTAGCCTTTGCACGAGCAGCGAAGACCCACTAGGAAAAGCATTTGTCTCTGTCAACCTTTTGGGGATAATTTCTTGCTGCCGGGAGGCTTCACCGTGGGATGGCTGTGCTGCAGAGGTCTGCTTGTGCATGGGCTGAGGTCAGGTCAGAGGTGGACGTGCTGGTGAGGTCCCTGGGGAGGGAGAGGCAGACAGGACCATCCCTGGTAGTTGTTTTTCAGCCCTAGAGTCAGGAAACTCTCTGCACTATCCTGAACATTAAGAGCTGGTCAGCTTCCACCCAAGTCAGTGCTCATTACAGAGGTTCCTGCCTCTGAAGGGAGCTACTATTCCCTTTAGCCTGTTTTGGGTATCTCCCCGAAGAAATGGCCCATGGAGCCATTAGGTGTTAGCAAAAACAGGAATGGCAGATTGTTCCCAAACCCTACCCTAATTTATTCCCTGCAGATGATCAGCGTGAGCTTAGTAGTTAGTGTGAATTAAGGAAAACAATCAACAAGGAGAGCAAAGAGGATTCCAGCAGCTCTGTGTCCTGCCCCTTGAAGTGCATTTCGCTCTTTGGCTTCACTCCTGCCTGCAGGTACACTTAACTAAAATTGCTGACTCCACCACCGCGTCCAACTGCCCCTTCACTAGCATCCATTAAAACGCTGACTCTTCCCTCCCAGCCTGGTCGACAGCGTCTCTGGAGTCAGTCACCCATGACCCCTGCCAGGGCCACCTCTGGCCCGTGCAGAGGGTGCCTGAGCCCACGAGTGGCTCCTTCCTACCATCTCTGTGCCCTGCATGAGCAGTCCCCAGCGCCCATCCCTGCTGTGTTTTGGTCAGGGCAGAACCCCTCAACTCGGGGTTGTGGCACTCTATTTTTGAAGGAAGGCTGATGCTTTTGCCACAAAGATTGGTGATTTTGCAAGAGCCAGCTGAAAATCCTTCCCGCTTGCAGCAAGAGGCAGGGAAAGTGCTTTTCCTTAGCAGGACAGAGCCTTATCTCACTCCCCACGTGCCAGGAGGTGAAGGTTTTCAAGTCAGAAAGTGCTAAGGATGGCAGCAGGATTGCCACGGCAGGAGGAAGCCCAAGCCCGCTGTGGCCCCTGCACCGCTGAAGGCAGGTGGGCAGCTGCTGCTGCCCTTGGTGGCTATTGTTTGGGCAGCATGAGGGCAGCCACAGCGCTCCCTCCGCCGATGCCCGAGGCCACCGTCCTGCCGCTTGGGTAACCTGACCCTCTTGGTGCATTCGCTATTTATAAGCCTGGGTGAGAGGTGCTGGAGATAAAGATGAGCTCCCCGATTGTTCCCAGGCTTTGGTATTTATCCTTGCAGCCTTTTATCTGGACACTTGTCCCTGGCACTGTTCTTAGCACCGCTTAACAGAGCCTAAAAATGTTCCCAAAATAGCTTTGTGTTTGCACACCCTTATCGAGGCATGAGTGGGCAAGATGAAAATCCATTGGGTTCTCTGGCTGCTTGTAGGGAATTTGGCATAAGTATTAATATATGCCATCAGCATGCAGCAAATAAAAAATACTCACTTTTGAAGCTTCCTTAACTACTGAAGTGACAGATGTGGAGCTATGCCTTATGTAAATTAAATGCATTGTAACTATGGAGTGACACTTTTGTTACAGAGGTGTCTCTTGAGCTGCTCATAGTGCCCTCTGGACACAGGTGCTGTTCACAGCTTTATTCCTTTTTTTCCCTCTGCATCATTGCAGGGACGGGTTTCTCTGGCTGCGGTGCAGGAAGGCAAGCACTAAGCTCGCAGCACTGCAGCAGCCGTGGTAACGCCAAATCTGCTGTATTTTGCTTTTACCAGCTCTCTTTTTCATCCCATGTTTCCATTTGAAGTCAGACAGGGGAAGCTTAAGTTCTTGAATTTTTATTTTTTTTTTTTTCCAGGTAAGTGTTTTCTTCCAGTTAAAATCTTGGGGAATAGATCCACGGAAAAGCTGTTTGTCTCAGCTGTGCGTGGCCTGGACTTGTTTTACTTCTGTAAGGGTGCTGGCACTTCATGCCCAGGCTGTGAGCCCCATATTTACCAGCATGCCCCCACCTTCACACCAGCAGCAAAATCTTTATGGGAATCCGTTGGGACTTTTGCATGGCCCATTTCCCCGGTCAAGAGCTCTGTGTTTGGGGTAAGTTTTGGTACCTGAGGTAGGAATTCTTGGGTTGTTCTCTATTGCTGTGGTTCCTTTTTCTCAGCTCAATTCCTCCGTGGTCCAACTCCACTAAAGCCCACAGGCTTTGGCTAGGGATCACCTTCATCTGTGGATTTGTGCCCCTTTCTGGGGCAGAGATTTGGAGAGAGGCTGGAGCTTGCTGGTGGGGAACCCTTTCTTTTTGGGGCTCCCTGCCCGTGCTGTGAGCTGTGCCCCAGCTGCTGGACAGACCCTTTTGGCCAAGGGCATCGACGGCTTGCAAAGCACTTTAGCCTTTCTCCCTAACTATGGGCATGAGGTCCCGAAACAGTAAGGAGAGGATCTGTGCCTTGAGTCGCAGAGAATATATGTAATTTAAAAGCTTAATTAGAAAGGCCTAGATTTTCTTTGATTTTCCAAGTCACATTTTTCTCCCTTTTTGAGGTGTTAGTTGGGGGACTTGGCACTTGATTGTACAGCCTTTCCTGAGCCTTTTCACACTATCGCTAAGGGTGTTTCCATTTCACAAGGTTCAGGGCTGGCCAAAGGACAGGAGAGGTGTGAGCATTTGGGGTTTTTTCTTCAGTTACATATCAAACACTATCTCGCTTCCATCTGAAAACCTCGGAATTAAAATAGGACTTGTATGATGTATTTTTTGTACCCTTGGTTAAAATCAAACCTGGTCAACTATATATTTTTTTTAGAAAAAAGAAAAAGACCAAAAAGCTCTTATTTTAAGTCTGGTTATGGAAGGGACACAGTGGCAATCCACACGATCCAGAATCTATTTTCATCCTTATTCCACTTGCGTATCACTGTCTGTCTACATTACAAAATAATGCAGTGTCCTTATTACAGACCAAATAGTTTGGGTTTACACAGTGAGCACAGCGTGCAGCTGTGCAAGTTAAAATAGCCCTTGGGATGCTCTGCGTTCCCAGAGAGCATAGCTCACATTCTGGATTTCTGCAACACAGATAGCAGGAGAGGCAAAGTAGAAGAGGATGTTTGGAAATAACTTACAAAAGTTAAGGTTGGTTTTTTTTTTTTTAAATCTACGAGAAAAATACTCAGCTAAGGAAGGGGGAGATGTAGCAGTGGCCGACCTATAAAGCACCAGAAAAAAGAGGGTGAGGTTTAACCCATACAAATAATGTTCATTTCATGAGAAATGCTGTTCTGCTTTGTCTGGGCTAAAACCAGCAGCCACCTCTTACACTTTCAAGATTTTGTTGAGATTTATAACTTCACCTACGAGCCATCTCTCACAGGGGGGATCCAGGGGAGTAATTTTACACAATTTAGCAGCCCAGTTGAGATTTTCATGCTTACAAGAGGAGTGTGAAACCTTCAGAGCTGCCAGTAGGAAAAATCTGTGCCCTGATGAAGATGCCACCCTGTAATTATTCCTTATTTGCATTTCTCCACTGAATTAATTCCATCACACTTATGGGGAACCTACTACAAAAGAGCTGAAAACCCTTTAAACCACCCCCCCTCAAAGCACAGCCCCAAGGGAAGGCACTTACCGCTGCCTTATAAATGTCATCCATGGCTGGAGAGGGTGGGCGAGGGGCCGGGAGACGTCAGGGTCACACTCTGCCGAGGCTGCCCCTGGAGCCCGGCTGATATAGGGGGCTGTCCGCCCTGGGGGATGTGACCAGCCCCCCAGCAGCCCCACATGCCCATCCCATCCCCGTCCCCGCAGGAATGCCTTGCCTGCGTGCCTTGGGATGGGGACACTGCTGAGTCTGAGGCTGGCACGTCCAAACCAGCCCCAGCCCAGCTTCAGGGCAGCTGGAGTTTTCCTCGTGACTTTGATATGGGAATGAGCAAGGCTTTTCAGACAGGTTTCAGCAGGACCCTTGCTGATATATTGCAGTAGCTGGCTGTCCTGACTGGACCTATGCCACCATGTCACCTCCACCTCCTGTGTGTTTCCCCCCTGGAAGCTGCGTTAGAAAGATTATACTGTGCCTAATTAAATTGGGTAATACGGGAAAGGCATGCCTCCCAACATATCCCTGTCCAGCAGCAAATGTCCCCAGGAGCAGTGGAGCAGGGAGTATTGGGGTCCCCTCTGCCGGCTGTCCCCAAGCCCACAGGGGGGATGTGCTGCTGGGAGACGTGCGCCCAGACCGATGCCCTCGGAGGAGCCGATGTCATGTGCATGCAGGCACCGAGGCCAGGGGGAATGTGCGGTCCTGGTGCCACAGCGGGGGCAAGCGTGGGTGCACATGGAGCTTTGCCTCCCTTTTTTGCATTTAGCTGGGGCTGCACAATGGGGTGGGGGCAGCTGTCAGCTGTGCTTGATTTCAGGGATAATTCTCAGTCCTTTAGGAAACCGGGACTCACTTCTCCCAACCAGCGAGCTGACCTCTGCCCACTACAAATGGGGGAAATCCACTCTCCTGGATTTACTGTGGCTTTACCACGGTGGAGAGCAAAACACGCCAAAGGCCTCCAAGTGATGACCAGAGTTTTCTCAGTACAGGGAAAAATGTTTTAATCCACAGCAACCAAAGCAAAACTTCTCTTTTTGGTGATTCAAGACTCCCTCTTGTGTCCAAAGGGTGGCTCTGGTGTCTCAGGGTGATGAAGTCTTACCTCCAGCTAGCTCATATGGACGTTAGTTAGCAAAACAGAAAATATTATGAATGCAGCTGTTAGGTCTCATCTCTCCTAAAAATCCCTTCTCCCTTTAATAGAAATCATGTTACATGTGAAACCCCTGCAGTCTCTATGTAATGCCTAGCCAAAGAGGCGTTAACCAGTGACCCGGGGTGGTGTCAGCGCAAAGCGAAGGCACAGGTGAGTGCAGAGCTGCATCCCCATGCCACATCCTCTTGGGTTTTGCAGTCCCAAAAGATTAACTTGCTGCAGAGTCTGCTATGAACTGCAGTCCTGCAGGCATCTGCTGGCCTTGATTTACCCAGACGTCAGCTGGGCTCTGCCTCTTCTCAGCATGGGGGTGGCAGATGTATTAAAAAGGAAAATAGGGGTATTCAAGGAATTAATTTTTGAAGCATGTTAGTCTTCAGAATTGGAACCTATTAATATTTTGGTTGCCTTGAACATAGAAAAGGCAGAAAAAGCTGCAAATTATAGTGGTTATTTTGTTAAAGGGCACTGGAGCCTGTCGTTAAGTGAGGGCACAGGCTAGGATGAGGGACCTGCTGTCCCCCACCACCAAACCATCACCCAAACCCTTACAGGCATCCCCATGGAGACCGCCCAGTGAAGCACTGCCCTGAGGTGAGTCCCAGCCCTGGGCTGCTCTTCCCCACAGGATTCCCGGCAGAGCCGGCAGGGTGGCGGGCACCAGCCCCAGGCACTGCCAGGCACCGGGGCGGCCTCAGCGGAGGGTGAGGAATTGTGCCTGGCTCCGTCCCGGGAGGCGATGGCTCTGAGTCATCCCCCTGAAAACAGCCCCTGGGATGTGTCAGAATATATCTAGGGCTGATGCATGGCGGGAGATCTAATGTTGCCTTCAAAGGGTCGCAGCCACGCTCCCAGAGGAGCTGGGATGAAATCCAGGTTGGGATGTAGAAGGGTCTCTGTCTGCTTAGAGAGGGGAAATCTGTGCCACTGCCACCGTGCACACCACTGTGGATTCCGACATGGGAAAGCCACGCTTCTGCAATCACCTGATGCTAACAGAGACTTGCAAAACACCAGTCATGCCTACAGGGGAAGGATGAAATCCATCTGGCAGTAAGAGGTGCTGTTCCTCCTGGGGAGGGAGGCACAGGCAAAAGGCATCGTGCCAACCTCGGCCTCCCTGCTTGCTGCTCAGAGCCAAAGCTTCCAGCATCCCCTGGCTCTCCAGAGCGGTTTGCTTATAAAAGAGTTAAGAATTGGGGTTTTGTAGAGAAATCCAGAGCCTCTGCCATGCAAAGTGGAGGGCAAGGCTGCTGCAGCAGGCATGGGGGTGTCCCAGAGAAAACCATCCACTCCTGCTGCTTCTCTTGCCTCCCCGTGCAAGACCCACGGCAGAGATGGAGCATGGCTATCTATAGCCTGAGGAGGTCTGCCAACACAAGTGCCCTTAATCCGTGTGCACAGCTGGCTCGGTGGCACACCGGCTGTCGCTGTGGTTAGGTACTGCGCATTAGCCTGGGCTTCAGCTGAATCCTGACGTGCTGGTGCAACTCATCCGTCAATCCAAGGTACCAAGGCAAGCAGAAAGGTTTACTGCACTTTTTTTCTCCAAAATCTCAGTTCATGTTTTCCTTTCCAGGCAGCTGCAATCCACTACAAAACAAGCAGAGGCATTCTTCAGGTCAAACATAAGAAATTAAAAAACAGAAGTCCAACTACATTGCAACTTTATTTGAGGTCAGGGGTGTTTGCAGGGCCCATTGGGCAGCCTGCCGTGGCTCCAAACTGCAGAGAAATGCTCCAGTGTCTGCTTTCCCTGCGTGGGGCACCCCTCAAAGCCCTTTAGGCGCTGCAGCTTCTTCCCCGGGGACCGTGTGTCACAGGCTAAATGGTCACCTGGAGACCAATTTCCCCAGTTAAAACAAGTTTCCTTCAAGAGAAGCTTGCTGACATCCCACGTGGAAAAAAAAATTCTGGTATTCTACTGCTATCTAAATCTTCCTCACAGGGTTTTAGCTGAAAGAGCCCCTGTTTGCCCCCCTCTGCCCCCCCAGCTGTGTCACTCCCACTGATGCATCTTCTCTGGGAGCCAGGACAGGGCTGTCACACCGCATGCCACCTCAGTGCCTGCAGGCAGAAACTGCTTTAGGAAGAAGAGAAGGGTACCTATCAAAACCAACAGACGTGTGAGCACTGCAAATAGTTATTTAACTGAGGAGACGGAACATTCAGAGGAAGCTTAGTTAAAGTTGCTCTCCAAAACCACTTATTATCTCATCAAGACACTGAGCTGAGCAGCAGCTCCTGCCGATGCTGGGACAGCAAGAGAAAATCCCTCTTGGGCTGCCTTTACTATATGTGTTTTCTTCACACACAGTATCACCTTTCAGCTAAGCCCTGACCAAGGGAAAGTGTTTTGCAGTGAAAATAAAATCAAAATGGGTTTATTCAGCTGCATTTGCAGGGTTGTGTTTGCTTATCTGCTGCCCTGGTCCTGGTTGCACCTGCCAGATGCCAGTGTTACCCCTGTAGCATCACCCCCTCCGCACTACAGCTCCCTTCTGCCAAGGAAATACTTTCCATCCAGACAACTTCAAAAGCCACACGGGCACCCAGGGCATTTGGCTGTTCTGCTATTATTAATGATGTTACACTGGAGCTAATTGCATCCTCCCTGAAGCAGCATAAGGAAGGACAGAGAGAGGTCACCTTTGGAGCAACTCAGTTTCAGGGGGAAAAGGCTGAAGAGGATTTGCTTGCTGTCCTTTAGGATTCTCTGCTTCTATTACAAATTCCTGGCAAGATCCCCTTTAGCATGCACAGATTTGAAACAATTCCCTCTGTTCAGTGGGACAGTGCATTGAGGTAAGCAAAGTTCGTAATGTCAGTGCAGTCACCTCAAACTACACCCTGAGCTCACTCTGGGTTCATCCCTGAGGCCCTGGGCCAAGTCCAGGCAGGTCTGGCCCATGAACCCAGCTCCTCAGGTCTGTTTTTGACATGGTACCAGGTGTGTTGGTCACAGAAACACTGCAGTGGCACCTCTGTCCAACACAACTGTGTCCAAGCCTTCAGCAGGACTTGGTTGCCACAGGTCTCCAGCAAGAGCTGTCTGCAGCTGGGGGAGGCACTGCTCTGGGCCGCTGCCAGCACTGCTTCCAGATGCAGATGCTTATGAGTGCAGTAGCACAGCCACACTGCTATTAGGGAGATCAGTCCTCTGCAGACAGGGACTAGATTTGCCCTCTGCAGCTCATTCTCAAATGCCCTGTGCTGGTATCCACCTGTGTTGCACCTTCCTGCAACCCCAGCCAGCAACCAAGCACCACCCAGCTACTTGCTGGGTGGGGAAGAGAATCAGAAGAGTAAAAATGAGAAAACTTGCGGGTTGAGATAAAGACAGTTTAGTAAGTAAAGCAAAAGTCACTCATGCAAGCAAAGCAAAACAAGGAATTCATTCACTCCTTCCCACTGGCAGGCAGGCATTCAGCCATCCCAGGACAGCAGGGCTCCATCACATGTAACAGTGACTTGGGAAGACAAACGCCATCACTCCGAATGTCCCCACCTTCCTTCTTCTTCCCCCAGCTTTATAAACTAAGCGTGACATCATATGGTATGGAATATTCCTTGGGTCAGTTTGGGGTCAGCTGTCTTGGCTGTGTCCCCTTCCAGCTCCTTGTGCACCCCAGCCTCCTTGCTGGTGGGGAGGGCTGAGGAGCAGAAAAGGCCTCGACGCTGTGTCAGCCCTGCTCAGCAGTAAGGAAAGCATCCCTGGGTTACCAACACTGTTTTCAGCACAAATCCAAAACATAGCCCCATACTAGCTACTATAATTAACCAGCCAAAGCCAGCACAGTGCATTGCCACGTCTGCACTGTGCACATTTCTCACACCAGTCTGTAGCTGCCTTCGGCCAGCTTGCCCAGGCCTGAGCTTCCTTGAGCCCCCTGCACGGCCCAGCACTACACAGGGCAGCACAGCATTGCACATACGCTGCGCTGCATTGCACGGTACTGCATGGCACGACGCCGGTTGCACTGCACTGCAGAGCACTGCGCTACGCCGCACAGCCCTGACACGCACCGCGCAGCACCGCGTGCACGCCGGCTCACGGCTGCGCGAGCCTCCCCTCCCCCCCCTCCCCTCCCCCCCCGGGAGCCAGACCGCAGCGCGCCGCCACTCCCTAACCCCCGCCCCGACGGGCCATCGACCCGCCTCTCCCAGCCTCAAGCCCCGCCCCAGCCTCAAGCCCCGCCCCCTCCACCCATCGGCGGCTGCCAATAAAGAGGCGGCGGGCGGGGCGGGCCGCACCCTGAGGGGATTAAGCCAAGATGGCGGCGGGGGGGGGGGGTCGGGCGGCGGGGCCGCAGCACCCGAGGGCAGCGGTGACGGCGTGAGCGCGGCGGCGGCCGGTCCCCTGCGCTTCTTGCGACGTCATGGAAGCGGCGGCGGGGGCGAGGCCGGCCGGGGGGGGGCCGTGCGGGCAGGGGGCGGGGTGGCAGCGAGGGAGGAGGTGTGGGGGAGCGGGCCTGCCTCGCCGCCGGCTCAGGCAGCCTGCGGGGTACGGGGGGAGCGGGCTGAGGCCGGGCTTGGTGCTGCGCTGCCTCCCGCTTAGCGCCGCCGGCTCCCTCCCGGCTCTGAGGAAGCCAGGCAGCCGTTGTCGGCCCAGTTTTGTACCCACGCTAAAGCCAGGGCGAGAATAATTTGGCAGAAGTTCCCCAGCGGTTTCTGCCTCCGTGGGGGGACGCGCGGTCTGGGAAATGGGCCCCGAAGGCGCCTAGGAGCGGGGCTGCGGCTCTCCAGCCGCTGAACATCGGCCCCCTGAGCTCCTCGTAGCCTCGGGCCTTCGGGAGAGCTGGTTTTAGTGGAGGCTGAGTTTGCAAATGTCATGTTCTTGCTCGTATCTATATGTGTGTATGTATAGATATGAAAAACTATCAGGTAAACATAGATTTTAAAGCTGGATTAAATGTAGTAGGAAATCTTGCCTTTGGGTGAAAACACTGTAAAAATCCCTCTTGGAAAGCCAATCTTATTTTCAGAGGAAATCGGATGATTTGGAATAAACAGTCTTGCTCTACAAAAAAAGGAGGAAAGATTGTCAGCAGTGTTTTACTTTGGGGAAGGAATTAAATTTTTGATGTATAACTTTTTTTAACTGGTTGCATTGTACCAAGAGTTAATTGGTCTGTTTTTCAGGAAGAAGCTCATCATAAAACAAACCTCAGCATAATTGCAGACAGAAAATATCTTGAGCATGGCACCCTTTAGTTACATAACTAAAAATGTTTTCTGCTTCTACCTTATTTTAGTGTGATTTGAATGGGTTTGTTTGTAGAATGCACATAATGACATAAGGCTTCTTCCTGCTGTAGGAACCTAAAAAAAGAAAAGGAAAAGGGGAGCAATGGTCTAGAAAAGACAGTATTTGTAAAGTTGCATAATAGTTACAAACAATACTTCAGGTTACTGCCTCTGAAAATGTACCTGGTGAAAAGAGCAACAGGAGAGTGAGTTCTGAATAGGTCAGAGTGTTTACACAGCTGTAGTACATGAAGGGCTTAACTCCTTTCCCACTGACAACCCTTGAAACATTCTTGTGTGGGAATGGCTGTCAGGTGAGTAGCTGTGTTTACAGTTTACAGAAATGTCATGAGTGTTCAGTAATGGAGTTGGTTAGAAGCTTAAAATACATGCTTAAAAATGGCTTTGTCTCTTTCTGTCATGTTAGTTACATAATGTGTATTCACAGAAATGATACTGCAGCTGTTGGAGTGTTACCACTGTGTGTGTTGGGATGTGGTTTGTCCCCCAGGTGAGTTTGTCTTCGCAGTCCCTGATCAGCTGAGAGGTGTGGTGAGACTTGTGGCATGGTGACTGGAAACTTCCTTTTCAGGTGTGAACCAAGACTCAGCAGTGTTAATGTTGGTATTGAGACATTTTCATGAGTATTTTACAATAGCAATGCATGAGAAAGTCAAGTGATTTCTGTTGAGAAAGTGTCAAAATGGTATCTGCCCCCTTATTCTGCTGGAGGTTATGGACAAAGGAGGTGAAATGTTAGGTACTTTGCTAGTTTGCAGGCTGAAGCAACATTGTGGTACAGCCAATTGTTGGTAATACCATTAATGTACTAGACTGAGATGTGGTTCAGGTGTATAACTTTGCTTCAGGTGATGTTCAGCAGATCAGGTGATAGTTGAGGATAACATTTTAAGCTGCTGCAGCTAAGCCCAAGGAAGCTTTTTTCAAGGCCAGTTTTCTTTTTTGAAGGTTATGGTTCTAGAAATACCATGCTGGTTTAATGCTGTTTTTCTTGGGACCTTAAAAAGTAGGGTTTGAAAGGCAAGATTTACCAGTATTTGGTCCTGCTTTGATTCTCTTGCTGCATTTTTGAAGGAGTTGTGGCATTAAGCTTACCTGTGTGTAAACCTCCTAAAACTGTTAGCAAGACTCCAAGCCTGCAGTCAGTTTGTATGAGATACAGCTAAGCCATTAGAAATGTGGGAACAGATCTTTAAATGAAAACATGAATTTTACAAAATTATTCACAAAGTGAAATGCTTTACAATAATTAGCATTTATGTTTTGTGTTGAAAATTGGATTAGTGGCACTTAAGAATGTGATAAAGACCTGTACTGAAGCAGAAGTGAAGAAATTAGGTGGTGTAAAAGTCAGTCAAATCTGGTAAAGGTGAGAAAGGAAATACAGCAATAGCAAGCTGCATCTTTATCCATTAACATGTAGTAGTCAGGGTGGCAATGGTCCTATTTTCATCCTTGTTTTTGAAAGAATAGTTTTGGCATATGCACTTCCCATTGTAGTCTGTATTCAGAGCTCATAATCTCAGTAGAAGGAGACTTTATTTTAATGACACCCATTTGACAGTTGTGAGATTAAATCTTGTAAAATGTATCGGGGAGGCCCACAGTTCTGTGTAACTTTGAAGGTCCTTTTAAAAATGTGATTCTTGTTGGAGTTGTTAGGGTGTAAGGCAAGGTATGAATAAATCCAGCAGGAAAAAATACTGCACTTGTTCATGTTGTTTTTTTATGCTGGGTTAGAAGAGTAAGAGTACTTTTATTGGGTATTTTTCCTGCATGTGCTTGTCCAGCTAGATGATGACTTGAAGACTGGCTGATTGCTAGGAGATCTCAAGGCTGCCAGTGCTTCATTTGTTTCCTGCTATGTATTTGGCCTAAAAATTACCTTCCTACTTTTCCTGTCTTTTGCAGCTGTTTTTAACATAAATACTAGCTTTGATATTTAAGGAAAATACTGTGGCTTCCTTGAATGGGTGTAAGCTGACTACTTGACAGGCAAGGAGGAGGAGATGTGGTTGCATCACTGTTCTGGAATTTACTGGCTGCAGTCACACCTCCATCCCAGGCTTCCTGTGGGCAGCTCTGCTTGTCATCTGTAAAGTGAGGTGCATGTCTTTTTCTTGACAATACTGAAGTATGTGAAGTTGCATGAGGGATGCTGTAGAACTGCAAGTTTTCCATGTGAAGTGAGATGGGCAGGTTTTTGTAATGTGTACATGAAGTAAACAAAAAGCAGTCTGGAATCACTGCTGTTTATTTAACAGCTGGTTTAAAAATTATAAATCTTAAAAAAAATTTAGTAAATATTTCACCTTTAAATGTTTGGGGAGATGAAGGCATGCTGTTTGGTGTGTGTTTGAGGTGACTGGTTAGAAGATCATGAAAATATACAGCACTACAGATGCACTAAACACTTCACAGAGTAGAACTTAGCCAAACCATCTGATTTAGAATAAAGATGCACAAAATTTATTACACAAGAGTTTGGTAGAGACATGTGGAGGAGGAAAACCTGTGAATGCACACACCCTTGCATTCTAACTTGCTAGAAATGCTGTTTATGGCATAAATATGGGTGGAGATTTCACATGGTGTATTTATGTCTGGGGGAGAGTGTGGCATGATAGAATTTCATCATCTCTCCATCTATGCCTTCTAGCAGTTGGCTTGAAAGGCAGTCCTTGAAGAATCTTAAACTGTCAGCCTTGTCATATTACTGTGCTTAAAATTAATTGAAGGTCATATATAAGACTTTCAGAAACTTAGCATTTTTTTGCTGAATTGAAATTTTATTCTGAATTGAAACAAGTCTTTGGAGCACGTAAACCTACTGCATTTGCATTTATTCTTCAAGATAATGGCAGCTTGTGGATTGATGTGTAATCATTTGCTGTCCTCCTGCATACTGATGCTGTTTGAGGAGTGAATATGTACTGCTAGCTCTGGCTGCATTCTACATGGGGAATGCTATGGCTTTTTAAAGACTTAATTTGAGGAATTGTATCAGTGCATGTAAACATTCACTTTAACAGGTATTTTCCTGACCAGACTGTCCATTTGGCTCTGTGCTATGTTTCTAGAAGTGGTCAGTGCTTGCCATTTCAGCAAAAGAATATGAAACCTTTATTGTATACTTAGTCTGACTGTATTGTATACAGAGATGAGAATTCTTTCCTTGTCTCATGAGTTCTCAGTCGGGAGCTGTAAGGTTAATGAGTTTTCAAGGTCTAATCTGAGCTTTTATGCATTGTGTACTCAATCTGCATTGTGTTTAGCTATACTGCTTGATCTGCTGTAATTTAGCACAGTCAGCTTTTAAAAAGAACTAGTCTTTTTATTATGGCTTCTAAATGTAGTACTTAGTTCTAACTTTAATCTTCTGGTTTCTGAGTCTCTCCTTGCTTTCCTCAGGGTTATGAGGAACTTTTGAATGCTCAGGTTATTCCTGTTTTAGTTTGTCACCAGCACAGTCAATAACCCTGATCTGCTATTTCCCAACACAGCATGACGGGGAAAGCAGATGCAGGCCTTAATTAAGACTGTAATTTTGCGTAGGCATTCATCTGTGTTCTCAGTACTCATCCGAACACTGATGTGTCACTTACTGTACGCACTTGTCAGACATCTTGATTCAGTTTTCTGTAGGACTTGAGTTTCGTTCAGCAAGGCAGTGTCAGATGCTTACGAAAATGTAACTGGTATGAGATATAATTAATCTTTTAAAGTGCAAGTGGTATTCTATTTAATGTTTGGTATTGTGCTGGTCTGTACTAACAGAAAGTGAAAACTGGTCTTTTACGTAACAAATTGAAACTGTTGATGCTTTCTTTTCTCAAATGGGTTTGGCAGCTAGATGTGCATCATTCTCATAGCAGCTGTGAGTCAGGTCTGTGTGATCTGTAGTATTAAGCAAGTTCTCAATAGTATTAAATGCTTTCAAGATTTGATTACAAATTGGTGTTTCCCCCAGGAATATAGTTGGGTTGGATAACACAATTTAATTTATTTTCAAGTAGCTGTAGAACTGGTTTTGCTGAGCCCTTTTTGTTTTCTACTTTGTGTTTTATTTTGTACCTTTGAAGTTTCTTTGGGATGGCTTGCTTCTGGTGTATCCAAAGGTAGATTGTGAGTTTCCTGCAGAACCGGTACTGTTCAGTCTGGAAAGTCACCCAGAATGAAAATCTTGACTTGTTTGATACATGCATGGTTAAAAATGCTTAGTTTTGTGCTAAAAAAAAGTTAGGTTGCTTTAGATAATTGTAGTGATTCTTTGGGCACAGTTGTAACTCTCAGAAAACTGTCTTGTGTGCTTTACCCTAAAAGGAATAAAATAGTTAACATGCAACCAACCAACAGATTTGTCTACATTTCTGAAGGGTTAAGCCCCAGATTTCTGCATAACAGTGAAGGGACAGCAGGATGCTTGTCAAGTTCTCCTGTGTTGTGGAACTTGGTAGATTGAAGAAGGGATGCTGCTGTCTCAGGCTTGTTGAGCACAGCTATGAATGCTAATTTACCTAGCAGAAATCTTCAGAAAAAGTACTTAGAGATCTTGATTGTTAACCTTTGGGTTGCAAACATAAGAGCAGTTGCTTTACGAAGAAGCATCTGCATGTTTTTGTGTGTGGAGCAGCCTTATGAATGAGATTAGGCATTCTACACCAGCAAAGTCACCTTACAGTTAACTAAAAGCTAATCTGACCTCTGATACTTTAAGAATGTAGAATCACCTACTTTAACCAGCACATCTCACAGTCAGCTTCTTAAGACCTGCTTTGCAGTTGCCTTACCATAATTTCTTCCTTTCAGGTATACATTATTCAGGTCAGTGTTGGCAATCATCAGTGGACAGTCAAACATCGTTACAGTGATTTTCATGACCTGCATGAAAAGGTAAGGATATTAAAACTGTGGCCTTGGTCTCTTACAAAACATTGTATGGTTTGTGTAGTTCTGTTGTATGGGACACAAATGCTTTCTTCAATAAAGAACAAGAATATCTGCCAGTTACCATCTGAACTGCAGACCAAATAATTTTTGTGTGAACAATATTACTTGCCCTGTTATCCTCCCCCTTTCACCTGAGGGAGGTTGGCCTGCGCAACTTTAGCCTTGGACAGAAGCTTCTATCAGAAAGAGTGGAGTTCAGGCTACAGTCATTAAGTTTTGCCAAGAGAGATGTTTATGATCAGTTGATCTGGTAACCAAAAGCTGCATTGGAGCAAGGACTGTCTTCTGGGAGGGGTGGATGATTAAACTGTCCTTAGACAGTAGCATGGGGTAGTTACTAAGTAGTGCTGATTAAAAAAAGCAAGTGGAAATGAGGGAAGGTCCACTGTTTTCAAGACTGGGCTGCTTTCTCAGAAATGCACTAGTTATTTTATTATCAGCTTAGTTACATTCTGCCTTGTGGTACTGTGAGTGATTCTCTCTGAAAACACTGTTATTGAAGTTTGCATAATTTTGTGATAAAATGTTTTTTGAAAATACCTAATACTTTGAAGCCAGTAGCTAAATTTACTGAAGTAATTTTATTTTTGGATCTTACCAGGATCAGGCAACATGTTCTTAATGTGTTTTGTTGTATCTTTTGTGCAAGTTCAGATGGTGAGTCAGGTAGTAACTCTGGTCTTTGTCTTTCAGCTTGTTTCAGAAAAGAAAATAGATAAAAGTCTGTTACCTCCTAAGAAGATTATTGGAAAAAATTCCAAAAGCCTGGTGGAGAAAAGACAAAAGGAATTAGAGGTCTACCTGCAAACCCTGCTAGTCAAGTTCCCTGTTACTGCTCCGAAAGTTTTGTCACACTTCTTACACTTTCATTTATATGTAAGTTATGTTTTTAGCATATGAAATGGAGGCCTAAGTGTCTTTTCAGAGTTCTTTGACTTGGAGAGAATTGTATGGCTGAAACTGTTCTTTTTCAGCACTTTGCACAATGTAACAAACAAAGCCTATTTTTAAGATTTTTTGATGCCACTTTTTATTGCAGTAGATACTGTGCTGGCAAGTCGTATGGGTAGGGACTCTAAGAGGAGTAGAAAAATGCTGGCAGGATAGTTGCAAGCTGTGAATAAATCTGAAGCTGAATTGGCTGTTATGCTGAAGTCAGTAGTGCTGGCTCTCCAAAGGAACATTGCATAATTGATCTACATGCACCCGTACTTAGTGGTTAATGGTCAGAGCTGTGGTTCACAGTGAAAGAGTTTCCAGTAGCCTAAATGAAGAAAAATGGTGCTTCTCGTGGAGAAGCACACCGATGGAGTCGCCTCTCGAGAAATGGCTCCAGCAAGCAGACAGGATGTTTACGGTAAAGGGTGCTTGAAGTAAGCAATGGCTTGTTTTCATGTTCAGGTTTCACTTTATTCATCTATTGTGTATAATTAGGCTTTTTTGCACTATGGCATCATGTTGTAAGGGGCAGAATTAACTTCATAAAGAGGAAAATGCACTGGAGAACTCAGTGGAAAGGAGGAACAGTAATTGCTTTGGGGTGGGATATGCTGAGGTGGCCCTTCATGGTTTCATATAAAGGCTTCAGATATGAGTCACAAGTGGTCCATTAGGTGTGTTAAGGTTTAGCACAAAGAAAATCCTGTTTTAATTTTGGTACATGAACATAATTATCCTGATGAGACTTTAGTTTGACTTGGATAAACAGTAGAAGGTTTACTTCATAGTGGTGTTATTGCCCTGCAGATTTGAGTGAGAAGCACTAGTTTATGATCAAGCCCTCTAAAATGGATTAGAGGTTTTAAATGTATTAAAAATGTGTGTGAAAATGTAGGAGCAATTCTGTTCAGATGGAGCAAACTTCGTGATCACCAGGAAGTTGCGTAATTTTTTTGTTCTGTCTCCTGTCTTTTAAATTATAGAATCATAGAATCACCCCGGTTGGAAAAGACCTTTAAGATCATAGAGTCCAACCGTTAACCTAGCACTGCCATCCCACCGCTAAACCATGTCCCTAAGCACCTCATCTATCCTTCTTTTAAAGACCTCCAGGGATGAGGACTCCACCTCCCTGGGCAGCCCATTCCAGAGCCTGACAACCCTCTTGGTGAAGAAGTTTTTCCTAATGTTTGTTTCATTAATGGTTCAGTGCTGTAACTTCAGCAAAGTCTTTTACATGGGCAGAAATTCTTCCTAGTCCCTCTCTTGTTTTTCAGTTATACTGTTCTTTTTCCTCTTACTGTAATGTTCACACTCTTTTATTTTTCTAAAGAACTAGCATTATTTGGATGTGAATGCTTCCCTGTTTCTATACTGTGCTTGTGTATTAAGAGCAAAGTTGTTGCTTAATCTGCATTCCTTGGCTTTGGGGGGGGAGTCTGGCTTGAGGTATAAACTCAATTGGTTTTGCTTGGAACTTTAGTGTACTTTTAAATATTTACAAAAAGAAGTTAGTTTTTCAGCAGAAAAGCTAAATATTTACCACAGCAATTCTATTATAAAATAACCTTCCTGCAGAACTTTGATCTTACTTTAAAATATCTTTGTTACTAGACAGCCCATGTGCATACTTGAGTCATTATAATCTTGTCTATTCTTATTTGTAGTGTTTCCATTAAGAATTATTTAAGTTTATTTCCCAGGTTAATAGAACTAAATAGAGCAGAAATACCAACCATAAATACATTAAAACCACTTCAAAGTCTGTGTCACAGGGAAAAGCCATGTGCAGCTGAGCAAAGAGAAGCAGTTGCATTTGACAGCACTGTAGAACACTATTGTTACTTTGATTTTGAATAGGATGTCTGCAATGATATGGAGAAGCTTATTTTGTTGCACTGTCTTATACTTTGTCATGTTAGAAGATTTGGGTTGTTAATTTAGAAGCAAGAAAAGAATTGACTGCTGTTCAGAGATACCTGCAAACAATGGACTTCTGTGGGTTTACATGTAAGTAGTTAGAGCTAAGACAGAGGCCTCTTGTAGACAGAGGAATAGAGTTACTTTTTTTTGCTTGCTAGTCACTGAACAGTCCAAGTCATAATCTTGTTATAAATGTAGAAGAAAATTCTGCTGTGTCCCAGATGACGAAAGGGACACAGAGTATAGTTTTCAATTAAGTCTGTGCCTGCCAGATCAGTAATTGGCTTATTCAAATGAGAGTCAGAGTTGTTGAATTCTGTTTGGAATGCAGCTTCTAGCTTGTTGTTCTCAAAACTGTGGTGTGGAGGCTTTGTTCATTCTCAGTGAGTGGGGTTTCAGTTATACTAAGAATGTGCTTTTCTAAAATGCTTGCCTCATCAAATGAGCTGAACTGTCTGCTGCAGATGTCCTGTGGATTTATTCTCTTGTTATGAATCATGAGGGATTTGTCAGCAAACTCATCAAATACTCATTTTGTGATGATCCATAGTATCTGTTTGTCCTTTGCAGCTAGCTTAAAATGAGATGCGTGTTTCTAAGGGAAGCTTGCTTCACTATCATGAAAAGTTTTATTTTTCCTTTTTGTGGGCCTTTGAAAGAGAACTGTTGGAAATGCTCCACAGAGCATTTGCTTTTTGTGGAAAGAAGTATGCCCACATGGCAAATACTTGTACTTATCTTCATATACCTTCAGACTTAGAAAGACCAAATCCATGCATTTAGAGTTTTCATCTGCCTTCTTTCCTCCTGGAGCTGTCAGTGCCTGGAATGGAGGTTGAGCACCTGTGTAGGTCCATGAAGGTGAAGATGGAGGATGGAGAAAAGGGGCTTTTGAATTACTCTGCAGCAAGCATAATAGAATTGAAGTCCAGAAGACTAATTACTTTCTATATATTTCTTCTTCCCTGTAGACCTGTTAATCTAAAGTTTTCTGTGTATTAGTGATATTTTGAGGAAATGTTGAGTGCTTGATGCATTATATTAGTCTTAATGTTAAAATTTGAAGAACACTATACTTGTAATCATTTCTTCAAAACTGAGCTTTCTTTCAAGTTGGGCTAATGATGACTGGTAATAGTTGCTCTAGTTGCTGTTGCCCTTATGTATGCAGGATGTGATTATTTAAATGTAGTTCAGTATCTTCTATCTTGGAAATGAAAATAAGTTCAGGTCATTTTTATGAAGTATTTTCAAGTTACAAAGAAATCCATAAGGCATAATCACAGATTTAAAAAAGTCCTGTACCACAGCAAAAAAGGGAGACATCAGCAAAGGTACACAGTGAAAAATTTGAACCATAAGTATGTAAATAACACTTGATTACAATAGTTTATTCTTTGCAGGAGATCAATGGGATCACTGCTGCATTGGCTGAAGAGCTGTTCCACAGAGGTAAAGAACTTGCAAGAATTTAACTGGGAATGGTTTCCTCTATGTGTATGCATTCATGTACCTGTGATACTTAATCTCCAGATAATGAGATCTGAATCCTCCATATCAGACAGACCTTTTCTTCCCGTTCTTTCTCTTCACCTTTTTCTTGCTGTTTGCACTTGGATTCAAGCTGCATTTTGGGAGGAGCTGTAACTCTAGTGCAGCTACATTTGGAAACAAAGAAGAGAAATTGGTGAATTTAGGTTTTTGGAAAGGGTCTACTGGTCTGTGTCCTTAAAGGATAGGATGTGGTACTGGTGATCAGAAACTTTTGTTAAGGTTTCTGTCTCTGTATGGTTTAGTGTAACCTGTAAGGAAGTTTCTTTTCTATCAATGAGTCCTGATTTAATGTGTGTTAAATGCATGAGGCCACTTATCTAAATTAATATTGTTCTTTCAGAATTCAGGAGACATATGACACCTGGTCAGTTAATTAAAGGATGGCCTTTTCTGAGGCTGGCAGATGAAAATGATATGCACTTACTGTAACTGCAACAGCTTTAACTGGTCCATTAACAGCAGGAGGCATGTGAAATGATTAACCCATGCTAATTCTGTTTTGAAGGACATGCTAGATGCTACTGTGTAACTCCAGTTACAGGTGATAGGTGGAACATGTTTCAGCATGCCATTTCAGATTGTTCTGGCACAAAATTAACATTATGTGAAGCCATTTCAGAGGGTCCACTCAGCAAATTTTGGAACATTTTAAGGAAGCTTCTAAGGAAATATTTCCTGGACTTTTTAGTGCCTGCAGTCTCACTGATACCAGAATCATTGATGTCTGACTGCTGTATATTACTGTAGCCTTCCAGTAATGTGCATCTGGACTCTTGGACTTGCTCCCACTGAAGCCAAAGGGAATTTTACTCCTCAGAGCATTTCTGAGAACTCTGCTAATCATGAAAGCTATGCTCTTGTCCGTGAAGTCAAACTGATGTGCATGTTCTAACTGCTGTAGTCCACATTAACTCTTGTTGTGCCTTCAGAGAGGCTTTTGGATGCTGTTTCCTACTGTTCCTAGAATGACACGGGATTGTAAAAATATTATCACATAATGCATTCTGGGCATTTGCATTGCTATTAGTGTGGTGAAAGTCCTCATACTCTTGAAGAAAACATACTTGCTAGAATTCTGCATTTAGGCAGCATAGCAAAAGATGTAAGGTCAGTTTTTCGGGTGAGAGGCACAGCTTTTTCTGAATAAAGTCCTAACTGCTATAGAACTTACGGATATCTCAGAAAAAGTTTAGTATCTCTCACATTATATAAATGAACTTTGGTTCCAGCCCTGTTAAGATTGAGGGAAATTTGCCATTAGTTGCATTAGGAGTTTCAGGCTTGTATGATGAGAGCACCCATTTGAATACCTAGATTATTGTGGTGCTCAGAAAAAAAAATTCAGCCATTCTAAAGTGGCAAATACGGATGTTGATTTGGTACCTCAATTGTGAGCTTAGAGTATAAATGACAAACATTTAATCTCTAACATTAGATCTTCCATGTACCATTTATTCTTTTGTAGCGATTGCAGCATTGTGTTTGATATCACACTCTGTTTTTCAGGAGAGCAGTTATTAATGGCTGGAGAAGTCTTCACCATCAGACCCTTGCAGTTATATGCAGTCACTCAACAGTTGCTACAGGGGAAGCCTACATGTGCTAATGGAGATGCCAAAACAGATCTAGGTCATATTCTAGATTTCACTTGTAGACTCAAGTATTTAAAGGTGAGCTATGCTTGCATGAATACTGGAGATCTTGTTTCTACCAGGCTGATGTGATTCTTGGCATACTTTTGGAGTCCAGTTTGAATGCACAATAATTTTGCTGATAGTAAACACCTGCAAGCATTTAGAAGTCAATGTTAAACAGGTGTTTGTTCTGTCAACCTTCAATGCACACAGAGTTCTCTAACAAAGATGTTGATTCTTGGATGTGGTCTCTTCAGCAGTGCTCTCTACAGAGATGCAGTCACAGAATCTTAGTGGGTGCTAGCTAGTAGGAGTGGGCAGATAGATAAATATTCTCTTCAACTCTGCATTCTTTGCAGACACTACAGGTTGGCCAGTGTATATGTACACATACATGCATATGTGTGTATAAGCCCTGTCCCCTTTCTCTCATTTGTCTGACTGTCCAAAAGTTAAAACCAAAAACTAAAAAAACCCAAACCTGTCAGTTTCATAGATGAGATGGCCCTGAATTTCTAGCTAAAATACCATTTCAGAATAAATGTAAAATAGCCTTAGAACAGATTTTTGTCTGGAGCCAGTTTGGTTTTTTCCTACCAAATAAGTGAATTGGAAAGACTTTTCCTGAATAATTTTTTTAACACTGCTTGCTACAGCTCAAAAACTTTTTTAGCCCTTTATTACATGAAGACCTTCCTTTTAACTACATGGTGTGTTCAAAAGGGGAAACAAAGGAGTGGGTCAGGGGAAGCTTCACTGGAAGACTTAAGAAGTTGCAAAAGCAAAACCACAGCTGTACTGGTACTGGATCTTGAGATGCCTTTGCCATACTCTGTGTATGGAATCCTCTGAACGGAGGATTCCCTGGCTGGAGAAGAGCATATTGTTTAGAAAAATACCCATCTTCAGAATTTCTGGCCCTTCTGAATGCTCGTGGGTGGGCACCTTCAGAGCTTGTAAGATACATAAGAGCAGACAAAAAACGTAGAGACTTATCCCAAAATTAGTTTCACAGCAAACATAAATGAATGCACCTCTCATGTTGCTGACATGCTCTGAGGCCAGAATCCAGGGACCACATGGAAATATTAGATGCATTTTTATTAGAGGTGTACCAATGTCTGTTTTCTTCCAACCCGTCTTGTCAGTGCCTTGAACTGTAGTGGAATTACAGTTCTGTCTTGGAGGATCCAGATGTTTCAAGGAAGTTGTTTTTAGTGAGTGCAGCTTTGGCTTGGTCAGCTGAGAATGAAGCCTTGGTCAGTCTTACCTATGGTATCTTTTTTGCATGCCCTGTGTGCTACAAAATACAAGCACAAGGTGGCAGTTCAAGTTCAGTGCACTTAGCTGGAGCAGCTAATGTTTTTTTTCCTAGAGAGTTAATCTGTAAGTTTCACAAATCATTCCATACTTTAAAAATTGGTTGGAACTTTGGCTGTCTTTCCAAGCCACTCACTGTATTAGTGCTATTGCCTGTATAAGACAATCTAAAATGGAGACAAGTTTGATTATGTGCCCTAACTCTGTTCTTAAATGTTGATTACTAGGTCACTGGAACAGGGGGACCTTTTGGAACCAGTAACATTCAGGAGCATCTCTTGCCTTTTGATCTGTCAATTTTCAAATCACTTCATCAAATAGAGGTATGACTGAGATACTGCCTATGATTTTATAGAGGCTCTGCAAATGCCAGGTCTATTGCTTATATCTCAGAATTGGTAATTGTATGCTTTGATTTGGTGCTAGAATTGGGGGGCACAATGTTTAGAAGGACTGTTTCATTTGTGAAACTATTTTTTCACAAGTCTTGGTAATAAGGATGCCATATTTATATATTTATAATAGCTTGCACTCTGTGTGTGTCTTCCAGCGTGATTTCCAGCATATACACAAAACCTAAACCAGAGTGTCTTCCCATTGCCTTGAAGTTCTAACAAAGAGCTTATAATGGGATCTCTTACTACAAAGTATTTTTCATTTGGAAAGCACCAAGTATTTGTGAAAATTTCCTGATGTTAAATTTGCTTGTGAAAGTACACTTTTGGGTGTAGTGCTTCTTGCTTGATAATTTGCAGAATTTTTTCATTGGTCTGTTTTGAGTGTGAATGACAGGGTTCCTACTAGAAATTGTTCAATGAGTATTTTACAAAATACTTTCCTGACAACTTCAGATCTTTCCAGAGGGAATATCTGATTTTGTCATGCAGCCTGTATGCAGTGTTCACTTTTTGTACCTTTTCTAGTACACAAACACTATTATCTCTCATTGATATGAGAGACTAAGTTAGTTAAGAACTGAAGTGGATTCCTGAAGTCAGTGATTGATTGACACCTTAATGTTGGAAATAAACTACAGTTCAGAAACTGAAGAGTGGGATAGAGTCTAACATACTGCAGAGAGGATGTTGCAGAATAGTATCAATTTCCCCTTTCCTGTGAGCATGGATAGTTTCAAGTGTAGCTTTACTTAATGTGGGGGGAAAAAAGGGGGTTTTGGTTTTGAAGTCTTCTGTAATTGTATGTTCATGAAAAGTTTTGGGTTGACTGGCACCAGGCTGACATTTTCATCTAGTAGTAAACACTGTCCAAAAATTAATAGTGGTAATCTGGAAAGAATTTTTTCAAGGGTGGCAGGAGCTCTGTCTCTGTTTAATGTGGTTTCCCTGATACACCAGCAAATGTGCTGGTTGTAGTGGTTGCACAATGTGTGCAGCCATCTACAGAGAAGGACCTGGTTGCTGGACAGAAGCTGTAGCAGACCTTTGGTGGTGGTGTTCCAATTTGGGCTACAGAAAAAAGACTTCATAATCTTAAATGTAGTCTCTGTAATTAGCTCACTAGGGTATTAAATGCTTAGATTAGTATCCTCACTTCCCAGGCATTTCTTCTTTCTTATGTATAATAAAGAACATAAGATACCTAAATGTTCCGCAGGTAGAGCCATAGTTTGAGATGCCTCTCTTTTGATAGCAGTAAAATACTATACTGTATTAAACTGCCTGGGTACTTTCACCTTGAAGAATACATGGGGCAGGTAGAAAGTCAATGGAGAAGAAGCTTTGTTCAAATAAATGTTTGAATTTCACTTTTCTGTAGTTGTGTCTTAATTTGTTGCTTTAGCTTTACCAAATGTTGGTATTTCTGACCTGATAATCTTAGGAGATGTTAAGGGAGTGCTGTAACTACTTTCCAAATTGGTAGAGAATCTGCTATTGAAGCTTTTAGCTGCCTCTTGCATGTCTCATATTTGTTCTAGCATTTCTGACTTCGTAACTTCTTTTTTAAAAGATCAGTCATTGTGGGGGAAAGCTTATCAAAGGGCTGACTTCATCAAAACATGCTCTGGCCACAATGAGTATTCGATTTTCAGCAACATCAATGAAGGTAAGAGTGAGTTCCTACTTCTGGTGAATGTTTAAAGCACATGCCAAAATAACATGCACATTGTGGAAATATCCATTTGGAGTCCATGTACTTTCCTGTACTGCCTGTTGCAGGTTCTGCTTTTAAAACCATGGAACTGAAAGGGTTTGCTAACCTTTCGGAATCTTAGCTTTAGTAAATGGAGGAAGTGTTTACATGTGTCCCTTCACAGGGACATTTCTGATGCTTTTGTTGGAATGGGTGTTTGTGTTATTCATCCAGAACTGAATGCATTTGTCTTGTTCTTTTCTTTGGACTTTGATATGGCAAGGGTTATCCAGAAGCATAATTTTCACAGTCCCTCTGTTGTTCTTCCACTTTCCCCAATTTGGATCAGCTGCTAGTGTTGGAACTCCCTCCCTGTAGATCTAAAATAATTCTGACCCAGTTGGCTCACATTTTAAGACCTAAAACTTTAATCTAGGTGATTAGAAAGCTTAGAAATCTTCCTTACATAAGGTTATTTGGATTGTTTTCAAAACTATTAGCTTTTGCTGAAGATGTAAGTGTAATATTTTAGTGTGTTTGTTTTAAATAGGAAATCCTAGTGCCTGAGGCCTCTGAGTTTGATCAATGGGAGCCAGAGGGTGCAACTTCAAGTTGTCCAGTGACAGCAGTTATCCCAACTTGGAGAACTTTAACAACTTTGGATATGAGTCACAATAGCATCTCTCAAATTGATGACTCAGTGGTAAGAAACATTTTTTCATTTGTGAAAAAAAGTATGACTAATCTTCTGTGGCACATTACACAGCAGGGATTTTGCATTAGCTTTATGTATCTTTTTTCTGAAAGATTTTCAGTTGTACTTAATTTTATGTTAATGAGCTACCCAAGTTAATATGTAGGAGATTTTTTCTTTTACTACTTCAATATTTTCTTTGCCAAAGGAGAAAGGCTTGTCATTCTGTGCTCTAAGCGACACTTCTATCAATACTGACACTGAAACATGCTTTTACTGTTTGCATTGGCCTTAGGCCACTTAGAAAAGGTTTGGGTTTTTTTAAAAAAAAGGACAAAACACCTCTTGGGCTCAACTTTGGAGAGTTATCAAGCCTTCTTGATATAAAAACGGCATGAAGACCTTGGAAACAATTTATAGTATTTTGCCAGTACCTTAGAATTACATTTTGTAAATCAGTTCTTAAGAAAAAAAATATAGCATTCATAATGAGAACATGTGTCGAATATGAACGTAATTTTTTACTTCAAGTACTCTTCTGAAGCAGGAAATAGTTATGTCTCCAGCTCAACTAGAGATCATGGATGTGGAGCGCAGTTTTCTTGTTCAGGATTTTTTAGTGATGTAGACTTAGGGTTCTTCAGGTCTGAGTCCAGGCCTTAACTATAAGGCAAATCATCGGTGAGGTTAGAACCAAAATAAAGTGGATGCAAATACATCCAATTAAAGGTTCGAGTCCTCCAAAATTAAAAGGTTTTCTGGGTTAAAGTGCATTTTTGAGAAGTTTGTGTGATGTCACAATGCTTGGCTAGTATAACCAAAACATGGAAGCAAATAATTGAAAATATTCTGATTTATGGTACTGTCGTCTTTATCCAGGTTTCTCTGTAACACAGATATGCTTTGATAAGTTGGAAACACCCATTAATGAGTTTGATCTTCAGTTAATGGGGCTAAACTGGGAGCAGCTTATTTGTCTTCAGTGAGAAACCAGGATTCAAATTAAAACTTAACTGTGATCCTCAGGGTAACCTGGTTTTTGTAAGAGCAAGATTCAGCTCTTTTGTTGCACGAGATCATATGGAGAGGTTTTTTAATACCAAAAGCTGAGAATAGAGACTGTGCATTGAATGATACTTTCTCTTTTCTTGTTAGTTAGCTGATAGTGAAGGAAGTATGGCCCAATTTATCAGCTAAAATGCATTTAACACATGTATTTTTTTCTCCTCTTCTAGAAATTAATTCCGAAGATTGAATTCCTGGATTTGAGTCACAATGGGGTGTCTCTGGTAGAAAATCTACAAGTAAGCGATGCTTTTAACATGATTTTTCTGACTGCCCAAGACCTTAGAACACATTTTCTTGCTTCAAAATTTGGTTGCTCATCTTCCTCATGGAGGAAGCTCATAGTTCAAGCCCAAATAGCTTATCCTTCATAACATCAAATACTCTTCTAATGGTGCATTTCTTACTTGCTCTGGATATTTTAATTTCTTTGCCAATATTGACATACAACATTTAGTTCTTAACTAAATGTATACACTGCCAGCTGTATCTGTGGGTTGGTAAAAATGCAGCTGAGAAAGTTCCCTTTCTTCAAGCTTGAAGCTCTGTAATGAAAAACTTCATGTTGTGTTTCTCATGTGAGGTGGTGTCCAGCATGAAAGCACTGCTGCACAAAAAAATGAGCAAGCTCCAATACAATGTCTTTGATAGTGTTTAATTTTAATCAGTTGGTGTATGACACGGATTTTCTGTGCTTTTGTAGCACCTTTACAACCTTGTTCACCTGGACTTATCCTACAATAAGCTTACATCACTAGAAGGTGTTCACACAAAACTGGGAAACATCAAAACTCTGAATTTGGCAGGAAATCAGCTGGAAAAGCTCTGTGGTCTTAACAAATTGTACTCACTAGTCAACTTGGATCTGAGCAACAACAAAATAGAGCAGGTAACTTCATTTTTCAGTGTTGAATTGTGCTTTAGATCAGTTTCTTTTAGTGGGTGAAACTGCAAATAAATAAAAGTGGCTGTAGCGATTTATCTTGGTTATAGTATGTAGGTTATTTAAGAAAGAAATGCTAAGTCTGTATGCTAATTTTCATTTAGCCAATCTGTATTCATCCTTTTATTCAAAAACTTTCAGATTGATGAGGTAAAAAATATAGGAAACCTCCCATGCTTAGAAAAGGTGGTCTTATCCAGCAATCCACTGAGCATCATCCCTGATTACCGGACCAAAGTACTTGCTCAGTTTGGGGACAGGGCCTCAGAGGTAAGCCACAGTACAGTTCTTCCTTTGAAACTGGCATTTGAAAAAAAATCTTTTCTTAAAGGCTGGTGAGGAAAGTTGTGCAAACGTTCTAAAAACCTGATGAGTTTTTAGTGTGTGTTGGAGAAAGCCCTTAGAGAATGAAAACATATTAACATTATTTGACTATGCTCCTGGATCTAGATGAAAGTTTACAATCTTCACTGGGTAACATATTGAAACAGTTGTGCTAGAAGGGTGTTAAGCTCACCAAGCATTTCTGAGTTTGCATTGAATTCATATCATGTTAGAGCAAGGCCTAATGTGATAATTGGTTTTGTGTAATGGTTAAAGATGCACATAGTTTGCATTAAGCTAATTTTTGATTATTAGGTCAATAAAAATAAATTGCAGAGCTGCCTTGTCTTCAATATTTTTAGATGTTTTAACGTTTTTTAGGTCTGTTTGGATAACACTGTTACCACAGAAAAGGAACTAGACACTGTGGAAGTGCTAAAAGCTATTCAAAAAGCAAAGGAGGTGAAATACAAACTGAGCAACTCTGATAAAAAGGTGGGTTTGGTGCTGTGACAGGAGTAGAATGTGCTCGGTACAAAAGCAGCTTACAGAGACTTCTACAAATTAGATCTAAGTGGAATTCATTAAACTTTCCTTAGCATTAACGTTTTTCTTTGCTTTAATGTGGTATGAACTTTTAGTGTTGCCTCTTTTTCCTCTTTAGTTTTAATGTAATTTCAGTACATTCCTTTTTGTGCTGGCTTGGGATGGAGGAAGTGAGGGGAAAAAATAAAATGATTTAATGGTGTATGCAATGAATATGCAATTGACCCTAACAGCCATATTTGACATCTTATACAAGTATTGCAGAGATGTGATTTTAGTGGTTGTGTCGCAGAGTACTGAAATGACTTTCCCAAGCTTTTTTCTTGTGGGTATTTACCAGTGGGAAAGAATCAGAAATGTGAATACTCCTTGCCTTCTCTCGTGTGTCTGTGTGCTGTGTAGTTGGTTAGTCTTGTTTTGGTAATAAACTTATTATCAGGATCTGTTCTGTCCCTGCAGTGTAGAAATCCTGTTTTCATTCTCTTGTGATTTGTGAAACTTGCTGCTAATTTTGTCAATACAGTGATTAGTCAGCGATGTATGCTAGCAATTGCTAAATGAATTCTTAGTGGAATTCTACTTAATGTGAAAATAAAAACTTCAGAGGATGTGACACCTCCCCACCCCAAAAAAAAGCTGGCACTAACTTTCCTTTTACTAAAGTTGAGAAAGCTTGTGTGGACTGACTTTAGTTCAGGATCTAATATGTCTTATGTATTTAGGTTTTTTCTTTAATCACTGCATACTTTCTTTATTAGATCAGTGAGGACTCCAGGCTCACTGCTGCCAGCTCCAAATCAAACTGTTGTTCTCTTACTGTTCGTCCTTCCTCTCCCTCTCTGCCTCGTCCTGTCAGCTCCAGCCAAGGTAATCATGTATGTATCGTGCTGCTGGGCTGAGCCTCTTGGTTCTGCTTTTCTAAGCTGCATTGATATACATGAATATTATGTGCATGGATATAGGGCTCATCAAGACAAAGCAGAAAGACCTGGTAGTATTGGCTTAGAAAGTGGAAGTTGCATGTGAATTGGCAAAACTGACCTGTTTGTTCACTGTAGTGTTAATTAACAGTAGTGGAAGTTTGCATATGGGACTTTTACTGCATCATCTTGCAGAAATCACTAGCAGAGGACTATATCTTCCTAGTTTAGATATGTGCCTTAAAGAAAAACCATGGCATGTATAGACATGTTTTAAAATTGCTTCTCTACCTGCTCTTGGTCTGCAAAATCTGACCTCAAGCAGCACCTGTTCCATTATTGCTTTTTTGCAAGAGCTGCATTTCTGTCAAACCAGAAGGAAGGTAGAAAATGGAGATGAGCAAAAGGCAGTTGTGGGATTAGTGTTCTGGTTGAGCCTGTGATTGCAGCATATCTGTTGTGCTCTACAGCACATGGTTAACCTTACCTGAAAATTGTTATGGTATGTTTCAAATAAGCTTGCCTGTTGCATTAGGAACTTAGAAGTAGTTCTTTTGCAGGAGCCTGTAAGACTGACTTATGTGAATATTCAGTTGTGACTGAGAAGAAAAGATAGATACTTTTTTTTGCTTTTGTCTGATTGAAAACTTAGTGCTGTAGGCTATGAATAGTGGGAGAAGACTTGGTAACCATTTAAAAGAGCAGGGATTATATTCTCAATAATTTGGGGTGGAACAGCTTACTCTTCCCAATAAATCAGTGGATTGGTGGATGAGGGGAGAGACACATGCCTGGCAAGCTTGATCTTTGAAAGTCCATTGCTGTGATTTCTGAAAAATCAGTAGAGGTTTCTTAGTTCACTCAATAAAAATGAAATTGTTCTGACAGCATTTGATTAAAGGACAGGCAACTTAGATTTACTTGTTGGTTTTGTACTTCATTTGCCTTTGTAGCCCTTCTATATTGCTTTTAATCTACAGAAAAAATGCCAGTTTTTCCAAAATGAAGTCAATGCTTGCTTTAAAGTATTAAGCATTTAAGTTACAGGATTGAGAAAGTTTGTCTATATAACAACCTGCAGTTTTATACAGGACTATCTGTAAAAATGCATGCTAGCAATTGCTGTGACTGTTTAAAAGTTATTTGTCAATAGTCTTTTTTTATTATAGTAAATGTTTAGGAGCAAATGAGTGTTGGGAGAAAAAAAATCTAGATCTTTCTTTCTGAATTACCTGGGAGTTTTATAGAAAGACTGGTATAAGATTCAAGGCTTATTTACTATAGTCCTTTTCCATAAGGTACCTTTAGTAAAATCTCAGGGAAGGCTTTTTAAACAGTGGGAAAATGAGGACTGGAGTGGGTTATTTCTCAGCTTTAACAACAGAAATTATTTGCTACATAGCTAGCTAGCAAGCAAGGGTTGTTTTCAAAATACTGGTTTTGAGACATCTATTTAAAAAAATGGAAATATGCAAGGCAATTAGTTTCACTGTTAGACCTTAAATCATGAATAATGGAATTAATTTCCTGATAGCTATTTCTATGAATTGTTTTCTCTGCAGTTTTTCTAGACACCATCTGTTTCCGTAACATATTATTCAAATTAAATGTCACTGGCAAATGGCTTATGGAAAAAGATTAAATATTTATATAGGAAACAGAAGACCAAAAATAATGCTGTCATGTTTTGTTTTTCCTGTCAGTTTGAGTTTCCTTCTTGCTAACACAGTATTTTGTTTAAGTAATAAATACCTCTTGTGTTTCCTCTGGCTATGAGATGGTTTGATGTAATCTACTAAACTTTACCATCAATCCAGAAAGATACATGCAGGAGTTTTTATGCTCAAGCTAGAGGTACATCCACACTGTAATTCTGTTGTTTATTTGCACATTTATATACTTGAGCTGGCTGGCTCAGTGGTAATACTGAAAATTGATTTGCTCTGTTGTGTTTGTGTGATGCTGTGAATATCAAACAGGCAAAAAGTCAAATGTCCCTGAGAATGCTGGCTTACATGCACTCGTAAGTTTTTACTGATTCAGCTTTGAACCCTTCAAAAAGGTTCTGAATAAGGTGAGATTGTCATGAGTGGCATTTGAAGGACCAGACCTTCTGAGTCTGGTTGAAGGTTTTACACAGATATACTTGTTCACTTGAAGCCTACAGAAATTTGAGAGAATGTTACAAAGTTTACAAAGAGTGCTCTGCTGTGTTTTTGCCAGCCTGTCAGTGTTTTGGTAAAAATAAAGGTCACTACTAACAAAACTGACTAGTTCTGTTAAAACTAAATCATATGAAGAATTCTTACACCAGATGTTGAGACTTAAATTGCTTGTTAGTTTGGAAAAAACAGCTTTAGCAGTCTTTATTGCAACTTCTAATGCAGTTAAAGATACTTTAGATAATTAGACTAAAATTCTACCTTGGCTGTTGTGTGAAGATACCCTTTAGCTTTAATAATTTATGATTAGATCTTGATTATACAATTTTAATTCCACTTGTTTGGCAGATAATATTAGACATTCATTTTGGTTTTACTTCAGTGACTTCAAGCTGTTTATATTTGTTCTAGAAATAATTTGTGAAGAAACAGTCCTAGCCAGCAGTTTTTTGCAATCCAGTGGTTCGACTCCTACAGACCATACAGTTCCCCAGAGATGCCTTGAAATACCAGACTCCAGGTGTAAAAATCAGGTAATTGCCATCCTTCTGTTTATTTTATGGTATTTTAAAAGTGGTTTTGCAAGCTTATTTCTGATATTAAACTTAAGTTATCGTAGTAATCCATAGCAAAGTTTTCTTGATTTTCAGAGCTATTATAATGGAAGGAGGAGGGTAGCCCCAAATTTAAGTGGTTAGTCCACCTTGGAAATTAAATGTATAATCCAAGCTTGCTAGAGTTGCAGAGAGTTGTTGCTATGTTGTGACTGAGATGTTTACCAAGTATTAGTATCACATCATTTAATATCCACTTGGATACTGAAAGTAAGACTTCTATCTTATTACGATACCAGGTTTTGGAAGGCAATTCTCTTGCTAGTAGTGTGGAAGAGCCTTCTCCTTGTCAACAGGTAATGGCCTTAATTTGTCTCCTTCAAACTCCTGCTGTTTGATAATTTCTATATTGTGACTTCATTTCATTCAGGCACCTGTGTCTCTATTGGATTTATGCAAAGAGTATGGAAGTGGTCATCATATGTGGTAAGCTAGATAATAAAGTTCTGGTTTAAATCCTTGTTAGCTTTTGGGCGATAATGGTGGAGGCTGCATTTTTAAACCTGGGCTTTAAGGCAAAGCAGTCTCTTTCACTATACGCTGCCCCTGGGTTTTTTTTGTACCAAAATAAATTTCATGATGTAAAGTGTTTTTAAACTTTGAACCCTGGAATTCTGGTAGTTTCAAAACCAGCAACAGCTGTATTATAAAGTGCTTTAACTTGTAAGGATATGCTTATTGGGGTTGGGAAACTGAAGATGAGCTAAACATTTTAGTTTTTACTCTCTGTAGAATTGCATGTTACAAGACTAAAATCAGTGGCTGTGTGCAGTACAAAGATGTTTTACAAAATTACACTGACTTAACTGTAGTAATAAGAGTAAACCTCAAAGTTCTGAGAAGCAGCACCATGAACTGTACGTAGCTATGATTGTTTTTAAACTCAAGCTTGTACTTACTGTGGCTTGTTATCTATTTTGAAGTTTGGATTATTCAGAGGAAGAACACTGTGCAGTGCCTGACCCCTGTAACACCGTCATCTTGCCTTTTAATTGTATGTCATACACTGCCACAAACCAAGATTTTATCCAGCACCTTTCTGCCTTGATAGTCCAGACTGTGCAGAGATCACCCTCCTCCTTTACAGAGAATAAAGGAAGCTCTCCAGATGATTCCAGAACAACAGACAAAGAAGATGGATATTTTGAAATGGGACTTCATGAAGGAGATCAGACTTTTGAGTTCAGCACTACTTCAGATACTCGGCTGTCTAACAACATAGCAGTGGAGAGTGTTGACATAGTCAAAATTCTCTGGAGTTTTTGTATTCACATTCATAAAGGACTAAGGCAGTTTGCTTCCTGTTTGGTTTTGACTGATGATATGCTAGCTGTGTTTGAGATTCCTCATCAGGAATTGAGAGGAAATTGCCAGCACATTTCTTCTGCCTTGAAATTAACGCTGTGTTTTCCATATACTGATCTAACAGAATTTGGCTTTCTCCTGCCAGAAATCTGTTTAACACTGAAGCTGAAAAACAGTGACAACTGCTTGTTTGTTGTTTCAGACTCCCAGAATCTTCAAGACTTTTATTCCTGTTTACACACGTGTTGCACTGAACACTACACATCAGTGTTACCCAGCTCTGCATTGTACTGTGGAAAAGCAAACCTCCAAGGGTTTCTCTGTCAGCTTATGGAATTAAATTGCATTTCAGCAGAAGATGTTGAAATAAAAGGTTGTTTCCCAACATACCTTGTTTATGGGAATAAAACCAATGTTCAGAAAATCTTGCATCAACCAGAGTCAGCTGGCAATAACAAAGAATGGTCAAAAAATGTTTTGTGTTCTGCACTTTATTCTTCAGTGTATAAATCTTCTGACCAGGCTCCCTGTGTGGTCCATCCATGTTGGATATTTCTAACACCCCAGCATTTGTACATAGTAAAGGTGGATTTCAGTTTACTGCCAGGTAAATGGGCAGGCACAGAAGACTTCGAAAGTGTATTTAAGCTGAATAGGATTCCGTTAGCATCGCTTGTGTTGCATCCAACTCATGGTTCCATCCAGCAGAAGGGTTCATTTTTGGATGGGCACGTGCTGGAATTGCTCGTTGGATACAGATTTGTTACAGCAGTATTTGTTCTACCTCATGAGAAATTCCACTTCCTAAGAATCTACAGTCTTTTAAGGACACTCCTGCAGGATGTTAAAACTATTATTATTTTCAAAGCTTCAAACAAATCAGATGCATTAAGAAATCACGTTGTGGAGGCAAACAGACATGGTCAGTCAGCAAGGTAATGATTCTCATAAAAGGTCTGTTGCATGTCTCAAGCTAATGTGGCCTAGCCAGTGCGTTTACAGTTGTCATTGTAATTGGTTTTGGCCTGTATTATTGATGAAGTATTCTTTTATTCTGATGGTCTGTAGTATTTGTGAATGGTCATCCTGGGCTGTACCTGTCTACCTTTTTTGTTTTTCTGTTTTGTTTTATGGTTGCAATGTAAAACATATTTTCTTGTGGAAGGAGACTTTGTATTTCATGTGCTTGCAGGCTGAGGTCATAGCAAATTGACAGCTATGCTCAAGAGAAAGCATTTAAAGTAAACTATTAAGAACAGAAGTTGCCCATTTCTAATTTCTGAATGAAATCTAAGGTATTAATTTTTTAGGGGAAGAGCTCTGTGTTTCCTTCATTTTTGATTAAATGTGTTTTCTGGATCTCTTCTAGCTTTTGCAAGCCTCATCTCACGCTGTCATCTTTATATCCATCTGAATTTCTTATGCAGAAGATAACAGAAGATAATAAAATTCCTCTTCACCTTCATGTTTCTGTGTCTCTGCAGTATGTGGCTGGGCTGAAAGGAAATGCCCTAGTTGAGTTTTTCCATGGCAACATTGCAGAGGTATTATACCTAGTCCGGGTGTATAAAAAGATGCCCTGTGGGCTTTTAGTGCTACACAATATTTTAAAAGAAATTTCCTGGTCAAAGTTCAGCAAGAGTTAGGCTCTGCAAAGCCTGGAAGTGTTTTGCTGAAAAAATGTTTGTTACTCCATTTTAGGTTCCCCACTACAGTGGTTGGCATCCTGCCAGGCATACTTTGCCTTCAGGATCCTTGATGCAGAATAGGAGAGTACATTGGTGTATGTCTTGAAGATATGATTACTCCAAGAACGTTCCTCTTTTTAAAGTGGTGAAAGGAGAAAATTACTGGAGTGGAATTATTTTATGATGGTATCTAACTAAATCAATAAATAAGTGTCCTGGCTGCTTTGTGTAATACGGGTGCATGAATACAACACATGTACATGGCTGTAGGGACTCCAGAACCATGAGTGGATAATTTCTGAATAACAGATTTATAGGCTGTGTGGGAACATTGAATTTAAAAGTACAAGTCTTTTAAATTCATGATCTGGCTTTTTAACTGATAAATCATTGTGGTCTGAGTACAAATGTCAATTGAAAAGCTTATTGAGGAATAGAGACATTTTTTATTCTTACCTCACTTTTGAATCTTTTAAGTAAGCACAAGTTGTAAGTTGTGCATCTTTCTTTACATGAGGAGAAGCAGATAAAGAAAGCAGGTCACTCATTTGAGGATTCACAGTAAGCTTGTCAAGCTAGAAGCTGGGAAGATGCCTACTTGGAACAGGAGCTGTAGTGGCAAGCTGTGCTTCTGTCCCCTCTCTTCAGGAACTTTGAATCCAACTGAGTAGGATCTGAAGGCTCAATAGACTTGTTGAGGCTTGGGAGGCACTGCTTATCTGTTGATTAAAATTGCAGTGTCTGTTCTAGAAAGTCCTTCTTGTGCACTGTGTGTTTTTCTCTCTTCTAATTTTGGTCAGAAAACAAGGAATAATTAGCCCATGACAGAAAAATAATTTTCTTATATAAACACAAGACACTTTCAGTAGACCATTGTTGTGTTCACCTCAAAGCTGTTGCGTTTAGCAGCTTTGAGGTGAACTTCTGCTCTTTGACTACAGCATGTTCAGATGCTTCAGACTTGGAAACTGTTTTTCTAGTAGTCTAAAGTTGCCTCTAAGATGATGAAACTATCTGAAATATCAAAGTATGCAAGTGATTTATGAAATACAATTTATATCTTAGGTGGAAAATGAAGAGCTGAGACATCTCATGTGGTCTTCAGTTCTGTTCTACAAGACTCCCAATGTGGAAGTGATGGCTTGTGTGCTTCTTTCAACAAAAGCTATTTACTTTCTGTTGGATGATTCTTTCATTCATGCTGATGAGCACCAGTCAGGTAAGGTTCTGATCTTTTCAATAAAGATACCAACCTAATCCTTGTCTGTTTGTCTTAAGTTTAAGCACCAATTTTGGTCGATTCTCTTACTTGGACCTCCTAGTTGAGGGAGAGTGTGGCAGTTTTGCTGTATGCAGAGTACTTGCTGAGGCTTTTATGTTCAAAAAACACAGGGTCTTGAGTCATGGCTGCTTCTGAGACCTTTCCGTGTGCCATTGTAACCATGCTTTTCTCAGATGTCATTTCATAGTCCCTGGGCAGCTAAAGGCCCTTTCATAACCAAAATGGTAAGTGCAGGGTAATGAAACTCATGGTGTGCATTCAATTCATGCAAGTGGTTTATTAATGCATCTGCTGATTTAAATCTGTGATGTGATGGCTACTTCAGGAAATGAATTAATTTTTTTATCATATCCTTTTCAACAGATTTTTGGAACAAAGAAAACTCAGATTGTGAAAATAGTTCTTTCCACCTCTCTTGCTGCTTTGTACTAAAACTTAATGACCTGCAGTCAGTAAATGTTGGCCTGTTTGACCAATACTTCCGAATTACTGGTGAGTACATCTTGTGCTTTAAGTTTTTCCAGTTCTGTTTAGTCTTGTCTTAAATGGATTTCTGTATTAGTGAGATGGAATAGTGTATTTTGTTGCTGCTTTTTTGTTAAAAGAAGTTAAGGTAATGTAACACTGGTGCTGCTGTACCTATAGGCTGATAATACTGTCTTGCAACATCTTGTGATTGAGGTAACTGGGAAGCTTAACATGAGTTAATTGGTCTCCAAAGTGCTTTTAAATTCTCCTGTCTTAACACATCAAAAGAGAAATCTAAAGACTTTCCTCTTCTGAGGGTTTGGCTTGTGATGAAGTGTGAAAATCAATGTGCTTCCCACATTGCAAAATGTGTAGTTGATGATTGATTTTTTGGATGGAAAATGAGGCCTTAAAGTTTATGAAAGGAATGATGTCAACTTCAGATTTAATGGAAATAACATGGGTAAAGTTTCTGGGCTGATGCCCTGCCTCAGAGTCCCACTACATGTGAGCCATATATTCCTCTGTTCTAAAATGTCTTCTAATTGTGTTGAGATGATGATGGTGTGTGGTGGGGGAAGTCTCCTTTGTGGAAATGTTTTAAAGTGACCTTACATACAAGTTCACAAGGAAAACTGAGGGCAGGTATTTCTGTAAGATAAATTTTAATGATAAGATGATAATAAGGTTGAACCCCTACAGCAATAGTTGAAGAGTTAAATCGTTAAGTGTACATCATATTTTAAATTGAGAGAAATTATATTCATTATTTTTTGAGGGATTTGTAAGGATTCTATTATTCTTTTCCAAATATTTGAAAGCTTTCTGAATAACGGTGCATGCTTTCAGGAGACATAATCCTTGAAAGGAATCTTTCTTGATGATAGTTGCCTGTTGGTTGAAGAAATTATGATAATGCCACATACAGATTTTTGAGTGACTTACGTTCTGTATTCTCTTCAGGACACTCTGCAGATCATATAGTCACCTGCCTGACAAGAGACAGTTACAACACTCACACCTTCATACAGCAGCTTATGGCAGTTCTGTCATTGCTTGCACGCACACCTTCACCTGAACCAGTAGATAAAGACTTCTACTCTGAATTTGGGAGTAAAAATACAGGTAAGTGGTCTTCTCTACGTGTCATGATTTATTTAGGCATCATCTAAAGTGTACTGATTAAGAATTCTTTGAAGAAACTTATGCATCGGTTGTTTCCTATTTGATACTTTAACCAAATTCCCTGACTTACATGTGCCTTATCTGAACAGAATTGTTAAATATAAACAGTCTTACACATGTGCAGTTAGTGATGGTTTCTTGAGTCCAGCAGAAACAGCACTTCTTATACAGTATTTTTGGGCATGTACTAGTGTAGCTCCCACTGCAAGTTTCAGCCTAACCTATAAAGTCTTCTAAGTCATCAAAGAACAGTGAAGGTAAAATGTGAAGGCTACATTTTTCCTCACTTGGTCAAATAAAAGAATCCTGTCATTCTGTGAGAATGTAGTGAAGTAAAAACTAAACTTTTTTTAAGGTGTGCTAGGTTCAATTCCAGTATCGGGTGAAACTTTTTTGCTTAGAATTCTGAAGCCAGTTGAAGGCATGAAATAAAATGGCATTCCTGAAGAGTGTTTGTTACTGTTTTAAAGAGAAACTGTGTATGCCTGGGAAGTGCGAGGTTTGAGGGAATGTCTTTTATTAGACCAACTGATTTAGGTGAAAAAAGTAGGCATGTTTCCTTCAAGCTTTGTTGTATTTCAGCACTTAAAAGGAGTAAGGGACTGCAGTGTAACCTCCTCCTGCTCCAGAACATAGCATGGAGCAGAGAAATGTGCTTATCGAGTAGGAATATAAAAGCAATTCATGTAGAGTTGGGTTTTTTGTTCTTCTGCTTTAATTTCTGCCTTTTCTCTCTGCTTAAAAGAAGCAGGGATTTTGTTTGTGTTCGGTGATAATGCTTTCAGTGAGTTCAGAACTGGGGAGTGGGAAGGAGGCAGAGGAGGTGGATAATCTCTGGTAAGAGAATCCAGCTGTAGTACCTTTAACCTCTTCTGCCATTGCCCTGAACAAGTTATGTGGTTGGAAATTTGCAGAAAAGTATGTTGGTAATGCAAGAGCGATTCCAGCAGAGATCTGCAATCGAAATAAAATTATTCCAATATTGTATATAAGTAAAACCATATATGAAAAGATACAGAACTTGAATTCTTCCAGCTGCAGCCACCTGTCAAAAGTTGTTGCTTATCCTAATGCATTAAGAAAGTATTGTATAGTATTAAATGGAAGTATAATAATGTATGTTTCTTGCAGGAAAAATGGAGAATTATGAACTGATTCATTCTAGCAGAGTAAAATTTATTTATCCAAATGAAGAGGAAATTTGGGACCTTGCTTTTCTAGTGGCAGAGAAGATGGATGGTTTGACTAACCTTCAGTCCCTCAACATCCTTCTGTATGTGTTAGCATTTCAAGTAAATCATGTCGAAGGATCTGCCCAGAACACTAGTTCGCTTCAACCTAAAACACTCATATTAACTAGCTCCGATTTGTTCCTCTTTGATGAAGATTATATCAGTTACCCACTACCTGAATTTGCTAAGGAACCACCAAAGAGAGATAAGTATCAGCTTGCAGATGGAAGACGAATCCGGGATTTAGATAGAGTACTTATGGGTTATCAGACATATCCACAGACCCTTACATTTGTGTTTGATGATGTTCAGAATCAGGATCTGATGCAGAATTTAACACTGGATCACTTTGGAGAAACTGAAAGTGCCCCAAAAGGAAATGCTAAACAAGAAGGCAGCAGGAGTGGAGAGATCCAGTGGTACATATTTATCCCAAGTGCAGAAAGCAGGGAGAAATTAATTTCATTGCTTGCGAGACAGTGGGAGATCTTGTGTGGTAGGGAACTGCCCTTGGAACTCACTGGGTAATTATTGCACAGCTAAGTGATTTCAGTGTCTGTTATAAGGTAAAGCACAGTGTTTAAATAGGTAGCACTTGTCAAGTTCTGGTTTTTTAATAAGGAGCTGACCTGGACTCCCTTGCTCCCTAGTGCAGTGAACATTTAATAGTACATAGAAATACTCTGAAGTGTTAACTGGGGACTGAACTTCTTGTAAAGTCTTATTTTTTATGCAATAGTATATAGTAAAAAAAAAATATCATGAGACATCCTGGGAAACTGTATGGAAAAATTAAGGAGTCAACACTAGATATGCTGTTGTCTAGGGCTGTTAAGGTTTCTGCTATTTTTCTGTATATATCAGTCTTGCTGTTCTATACAAATTCTAATGTGTAAATAAGGGTAAATGCTTGTGTATGTTCAAGTGCAATGTTCTTTGTACAAGAAGTATTTTGGGTATGCTGCTAATGCTTATTATTTAATGATCTTAGTTTTACATATGTTTTTCTTTGAGGCCAAATGTAATTATTTGCTGCCAGTCATGAACTTAGCAGTAAAATTTGAGCCACAAGCAGGTGACACTTACATATGAAATTAGTTTCATGGGCATTCTTTTTCCTTATCCTAGGATAAAGAACTGCCTGTTAGATCTCCACTCAGTATCGACTTGAAAGTGGAAATACCCAACATGGGTATATGAGCATTTTGTCAGCAAATAATGAATTTGTATCTCTGAACACAGTCTTTCTTTTGCCTATTTTGTCAATACAAATAAAGTGTAATTTGACAGTTTTCTTCTGGCCTTGTCTTTATTCAAGTTTATCCTGTGCTTTCAGGGTACCCTATGGCAGTTCAGCAGCACATATTATGTTCCTAGAGTGTATTGTAAAGTATGAAATATGCAGCAGGATGAAAGAAGAAAATAGTTTATTCTACTATAGCAGGTTTGTACTGGTCCAGAAATAGAGCTGTCATGGAAACTGAGGATCTGCAACTCCACTTAAGGAGGATTTATTTCAAGTACTTCTGCATCTCCACCAGATATTTAGGGATTTGCTTACCAAACTGTCATCTTTAATTTAAATATTACTGTGCCTAACAAGTTTTAGCTTCCCTCATGACAGTGAAATCCCTACTCACTATTATGAAGACAAATACTGAAACTTTGAAAAACTGTTCTACGTTCACTGGGATTAAGAAGGGTAAGACAGTTTTGATACATATGTGCCAGCTGATGTTGCTTAAAACTGATGCTTCTTAAACACGTAGAAAACTTTAGGTTCAAAGAGACCTCTGGAGGTCCAACAGTCAAGTTCAGAACAGGGAAAACTTTGAACTGATTGCTCAGGGCCTGGTCCAAAGAAGTCTGAGTTTTCTCCAAGAATGGCAAGTCCACAGTGGCACTGGGAATTTGGTGGCTCCAAGGAGTATTCTTCCATGCTGTTGGGTAGCTTGACTGTGCTGTTTGGCCTCTAGATGCCAGAAGTGTTGCAGTCAGTGCATGGATGACAGACACAGGCAGCCAAAGTCAAATTGTGTTGCAGGATGCAGTGGAGTTCCCTAAGCAACCAAAGAGGTGAGGAGCATTACTTCAGTGCTGCTCTGTTTTACAGTTTAGCAGAGAGAACCTAGCCCCTCTCAAGCTCACACCAAACAGAACAATTAAGGTAGGTACTGTAGATTCTTGGGGGGAAAACTAAATTTTCATGTATTTTAGAGGTCTTATTCCCTGAAATTTCAAGGATACTTATGTTCATTTAAGCTTAATTGTTGTTAGGTAGAAAAAAAATGTAATTCGTAAAATAAAAATCCTAGGGAAAAAATAATTAAAAGCTTAGGTCTTCATTAGTTCTTTCTGAAGTAACTCTATTAATTGCTTATTTATAATTCCTGTAGGTAACACTTAAGAGGAGCCTGGGGCAACTCAAATAATCTGAGAGAATTTACCAGATGAACGGATCATTTACAACATGGTTTATGGTTTAAGTGAATGCAAAGGGAATCTGCAATGAGTCCTATGGAATTGCCTAGGATTTGAGCTGATGTGAATAGGTATCTCTGCCTTTCATTCTAGGGGTTATACTTGTTTCTGCATAAGTCAACCCTGCTTCCATCTTATGTGTGAGGCCTGTCCTGGGGGATGCTCTGTGCTTGAGATAGACCAAAGTTCTGTTTCTCAGCATCCTTTGTAAAGCTCAACTGTTCAAATGCATTTGAATACACTAGTGTGTATCATAGAATCTTGTATTAGAATAAACAAAGATAATCCCCTGCTTGTTACATAGTTTGAGCAGTTGAGGTCTCTTTTCAGATTTTATTGCAGCAAGAACACAGCTGTGATTAAACTTGAAATTCTTTAAATCCACCACTGTTTAAAACTTTAAAAAAGTTTTAAAAAAAACCTGTCCCTTTGGATCAGATTATTAATCCAGGAAATGGGTACAATTCCTCCTTGAGATCTTGGTAATCACATTTTAACGTTAACAAAATGCTCAATAATTCATTAGATATGTACTGCAGTATTTCTTGATTCTTCCATTAAGTATCTCATCTATGGTGCTATCAGAATTGTTTATTTTCAGGTCATTTTTTCAATAAATAATCTTTTGTACTCTGCCACATAAAGCATGGGCTATGCAAAGCAAAGTGTCTTCCCTGACACTTTAGCTTTTGTTCATTTTTACCTGGGGAAAACAGTAACCCGCAACCCAACTAAACTCAAAATAAGAAGTCGCCCTCTCTTCTGCCACCAGATATCTGATCCCCTGCTCTTTTACCAGTATTAAAACCTGCTGGGGTTGCAGTGCTTTGTGGGTGCAAACATTTAAGGGCAACATTAAGCTGAAAAACTTTATTCACTGTCATTCCTCAGCACCAGCCTGTTGTCTTTATTGTCTGAAGATCCTAAACGTAGGGATTTATTAAAATGAATTTTCCTTCATCTTGAACTTCATGAATTGGCTGATTGTTTCATTTTGTGGACTTCTCAGAGCTTTCCACAATTAGTTTCTACAGAAAGTTCTGTGAAATGAAGTGGCTTTGTAAGCTGTTGTGGTCAGTAAAGCAGTCTTGATTTCATCCTCTTTTTGCAAGAGTGCTACAAAGCCCTGCATGTGTATTTCTATTTCTTTAGTAATCTTTTATACTGAAATCTCTTACAGCTTCCAACCCTTGTTCAATGTTAAGATGGTATCTAAGTAGCTAAAGTTATGAGCAGATGCATGTGTAGGCAGGTGGGGAGGTGATTTTCAGGAAAGTATCTCCTAAACCATCTTAAACTCCCATGGTCTGGCATTGCAGCTGTTGTAGATGCCTGCCACCCTGGGAAGACCCATGTAATTATTTATGTTCAGTGTCATCTGCTGGGGCCAAAGGTTTTAAAACTTCCCTTGTATTACAATTAAAAAATTGTAAATTAATCTCATTAGGAAAAGGTAAATGAGGTGCTGACCTGCGCTAAACTGTTTTCTTTGCAAGAAGAAATGACAGCGTGACCTGCATCCTGTCTGTCCTGTGTCCATTCCCATGCTGCTTTTACAGCACTCTGGTCTGCCTGGCTGTAGATGTACCAAATAGTGACATATTTACATCAGCCCCTTTGACTTGTCTTCCTGTTCTTGTCAGCTTTGATAAGGAGTTTCTTTAAAAAAAAACCAAAACATACAGTGCCACTTCTTTCCTTAATGTGTCTGATCAAAAAGTTTATTTCTGTGGTATTAATCTTCAAACGTACTAAATCTTCATCAGAGAAGCAGCAACATGAGAAAAATACGAAGTTGTGGTTCAGAGCAGACAGACTACAAACTTCTGTTTCCTGCTGTCTCCCTGATGATTAAGGACATGTAGTAACTTGGAAAGCTAAAAATTTATGTGGAAAAAGGTGAGGTATGAAACTCATTAGACCAAGGAGGTGCTGAAGACAGACACTGGCCAACACTGGAAAAAACCCACCTAAATAGATGCATGAAGACTAATAGCCGGAGGTGGTAAGCTGGACACTAATCCCTTGTGCTTCAGAAATTAAGGTGTCTGAGAAGGGACGACAAGAACTCCCAGCATCTCTAAATGCTGAGATAGTGGGATCCCAGCTCTCCTCTCTGTTAAGCTGTTTTCACGTAGGTGCTTCTGTGCAACCCCTGGCAAACTTGGCTATAGCTTTAGTCAAGCACATTATAGACCCTTTCTATCCCTTACAGATAACGGTATGTAAAGGATAAGCGGCACCACCATGGGAAAACACACTGCCTCTTCAGTCCTGCTGATGTGAGCAGGTGCTGAGTTTGAATAGCTCAGCCTGTTTGTTGAGATGTCTAATTCCTATTGAATATCTGTGGGGAATTTAGTGCCTGACTCTCCTAGTACAATACCAGAGCACTGCTTAGTAGGTGGGAAAGGTACAAAAGTAAAGCCAAGAGATGGGGAATATGTAGCTGGCTTTCACTGCAGGAGCACACATAAAGGAACTGGGAGTCAATACCAATAAATAAACCATGACTTACAGCATTTGTGTACTGACATTTGCACTGCTGCCCTTCGAGGTTTTGAACTAACAGGATGGTAGCAGCTGTGATAATTTCTTCCTGAATCACATGACAACATTGTGCTTAGGCACCCCTACCTGTCTGCTTGGAATTGGATCATTGCGTGTGTGACAGAGAGGTAAACAGACTCTTATTTGCTGTGTGACCCTTCCGCTTTTTTTGCTTTTATCAGCAAACTTGAAAATTCCTGTTCCTTCCTTCCAACTTGCCAAAAGAAAAAGCCCCCAAGAGTAGGATTGTGTCCTAGCCTCTACACCAAGAGCCTCGGGGCTGTGTTCAGTAAGTATGATATGGCAGGCCCTCTTCCTACACACGAGCACTTCTGGCTTGGTCTGTTCAATCCTTTGCAAGTACCTCTTCAGGCTCACAGCCTTCTTAGGCGCTTCTAATTCAGAGTGAAAAGACTGTGTTCTTTCCCAGAAGAGCGGAACGCGAGTCCATTTCTCACTGTGGATGTAACTGAATGGTCAGGTCCCACAGAAGCTGTGTGGCAAGATAGACTGGATGGTAAATCATTTGTCTTGGCTCTGTAATTTCTGTAAAGATTGCTTAAACAAAAGATTTCAATGGCAGGAAATTGCCCAAGCTAGCCAGGGCTGCACGCACTTCACAGAGAAGGGCTGGTGACCCAGCATTTTAAAATGCAGCGTGTGACACAGGCAGGGAGGCTGGAAGAGTTTGTAGCTGTATTCTTTGCCTTTACCCAGACGGCTTTTCTTTCCTCCCATCGAACAGGTTGAGTAGTTTTTGCGAGCAGTTTCTCAACTCTGAATGTTGATGTGTTCACAGAAAAAATGCCAGGTTTTAGATAAGTTACTTTAGAGGACCAAGCCTTTCATCAGTGCATAAAGCAAAAAGACTGAGTGAGGAAAAAATAGCAGCACTGCTGCTTGCCAACAACCTGCTGATGATTTGGGAGACTGAGACCACAGGTAAATTATTAGTGTTTTGTAGAAGTTGTCTGTTTTGGGGTCAGAACTTGAAAATGATGCTTCCAAGACCCACATCTGTGACTTCAACTCCTAAACCAGCCTTCTTCTGCTGTGTAGGAGCTACTTGACTGATAAGTCAACCTCCATGCTTTCCGAAACAAACAAAAGCCCACGTGCTAAACCTCACAGATAAGCACACTGGCAGAGAGTTGACAACTCCTACTGTACGTCTTAAAACTGGATTTGCACAGTCCTGTTTCAATCAAATGTTGACTAGGACATGAATGAAACCCTTCTATCCTGCCTGCACGGGCCTATCTGCACGCTCTGTCATCAGATCCTTATAGGTTTTGCCTATAAATTTTGCTTTGATGAAGGTTGTCTTCCCCAGTTTTCCTGTCTCACATATTCCTTTAATTGGTAGTGACATAGCAAGTCCCGTGGCTTCACTCTTAATGCACTAATGAGTATTTCCTCTGTAAATTCTGGACAGTTTAGAAGCAGTCAGATGTTGAGCGCTTTGACAGATCTCAGGATGTGCTTTGTGGGACTTTGGGGGATTGAAATGCTTTGCGCAGGCGCCTATATATATGAATTGGTCTAATATAGAAATGAGTGAGGGAACTGGGGGTTTTATTTATTGACAATCTTGAAGGGTGTTTGACAAAACAGTGGAATCAAAAAATTGATCCAGTGCATTTTGCCTCTAAGGCATAAGCTTTTTATTGATGTCATCCATGAGAAAATCCATCAGTCTGCCTAGGGGGAATCCATCTATCAGAAGAGAATGGGAACAGTGTAAGTGGAGCAGTAACTGTTTTTATTTTGCCCAGTTTTGCTCCCTGTGCTGTTTCCATGCCAGGGTTGCCAACCAGACTGCCACTGCAAGCACGCTGGTATCTTTCCACTGTGCACTGAGCATTATTAATGGCTCTTGGCCACCCATTAATTTGGAGGTAGTTGGTGCTTCACCTTCTTACTAATTCCCAGAATCACACAGATCCAAAGCTGATGCAGGTTTTGGTGTTCCAGATCCAGCAGCAGTGATCAGCAAAGTGAGTTTCCATTCTCTCAGAGCAGTTCATACGCAGTGGCTGAAACACGCTGCCTGTGCTGCTTGATCAGGAAAGCAGCATCTGATGACAAATGACTTTTTGATTTTTCAGTTTATGCTCTGCTGTACGATGGCACTACTCAGTGTTTGTATTTTTAGCCTGTATATTGCTGTTGTATTGCTTGCCTTTAAATGAGGTACGGTGAGATAAGGAAGCTGGCTGTGAACCTTTTGATGTTGCTGTGAATCTGATGTATTTAATTCAGCCAGGAATTTCACCAAGACTTTCCCTCCTTTCCCTTCCTAGTTTCCTTGCAGTAGGTCAGGTACAGTGATGATAAGCAGCAGTGGAAAGCCTTGAAAGTCTTTGTGTGTCCTTTTTCCCCTGTACCATTTTCAGTGTTGAGCCGTTTAGAAAACGGTCTGAAGAATCATTAAAAGATGCCCATGCCTCTTCAAGTGTTTCAGGGTAAGCTACTTTCACCTTAAAAGCTTATCAGCTGTCTGTGGTGGATGCCCAGTACTGGCAATTTAATCCCTATAGCCAGCTCTTGGAAAACCCATCAACAAGCAGTCAACATCCTCCTAGGCTGCCTCTTTTAGCTGCATATGCCTAACAGGTAGCATGGAGCAGAGAAGCGGTCTCATTCGTCTGTTTACACGGCCAGTCTAGTACCATGACTGTAGGTAAAGAAAGCGTTGTACAGCTTCCATACTAATGTCCCCATCTACAAGAACGTCCCCACTGACAATTTTAACTTTGCCATCCCACCAGAACTGGTCTGAGCTGTTGCCTCTGCCTCATTTCACAGATCTGCAGGGTACCAAACGGTTTCCAGAGCTGTGCAAACCCTCTGACCTTGACAAAGCAGCCGTCTGTTGGGCAGCGATGGTCCCAGGGCTGCAGTTGTCCTGTAATGGGACAAGCGTGCTGAGTCGTCAGATTGAGTTGTGGGCTGGTACTTCTCACATGGGTTGCAGTGGATTGTTGTATGCCTTATCTGCTTCCTGTTAGTGCAGGATATATAATAGTGCTTGCTGTTGATGATGCTGGCTGTCTCTGTAGGATGGAGGAAGAGGTAAAGCACGATTAACGGCACTAGTAAGTACAGCAGTTCTTATATACTTTATATGTTAGCATGTGTATCCGTGTATGCATGCAGGGGACAAAAAAATATTAATGCTCTCAATTATTTATGTAAACACAAGAGTAACTTCCTATCCTGGTCTCATTTAGGCACCTTCATGTACTATTAGTGGCTCAAAAATTAAAAGATACCTCATTGCTTAGTAGGATTTGTTACTAACAGAAGCAGTCTTCAGACTGCTCAGTACAGTGGGTTCTCTTGGCAGTGTAGGGAGACAAAATCCATGTAAAATCTGTCAATAATTAATTCTTGGTTATTTGTGATGTTCAAAAGGAGCAATTCAATTGCAGACCAGGCTAGCGTGTATTTTTTTAATCCCATTTTGGGACTTGCCTATTCTGAGTACGATGGAAGTACTCCTTGGATTCATGAATCTTTCAGCAGGGTGTTTGGAAAATTATATATTTTGCCACTGCTGCCATAGCACCTGAAAAATGTGATGCTTTTCTTGCTGAGAAACTCAAATATTTAAATAAGTATCAAAGCTTACCCAGCGCGCTTGATTGATTGATAGGATGTGCTTAACTTTTTTGCTCTGAAGTGCAGCACATCACTCATTGCTTTGTTCATGCATACTTTGGGATAGGCAATGGTCAGGTCTACCTTCTGTTTGAGGTGGTGTGGGCATATTAACACCAGTGGTAGAAGGAAATTAACTTACCCTTCATGAATTCCTGGTATTTAAGTTTGCCCGTTGCCTTCAGTTAAGCATACAGTTAACCTCTTTTCATTCCAATTAGTTGAAAACTAAGGATTTCCTTCCTTCTGTTTTGAACTGATATGTAAGAGGAAATCCGTAGATGTTCCTGTTTTGAGTAAACCTTTTAGTAAGGAGTTCTGCTTGTGCATTTAAAACAAGAAAGAAAGAAAAAGGTGGTATTGATTCAGACGTAATGCTAGAAGTAGCAGATCCACTTCTGAAGACTTTGCAGCCCAAGAGCAGCGTGCAAAAATGCTCTGTCCCTGTTCACTTTTAACCTCTGGTTTGTCTTGGATCTGATTCTTAGTAGGCGGTCTTATCTTACAGAAACTGCAGCCTTTATCGCCACCCCTTTTGTGGAAAGGATCCTGCCTGTAAAAGCATGAAAATGCATCCTTCTGGGTTGCTGTTTTTCTTCTTAGCAGCATGCCTCACTCCCAAAGCTGACTGCCAGAGTCAGAAGGTAAGTCTGTGAGTCTTTGAGTGTTCATGGAACAGTTCTTCATGTTTGGATGGTTGCTTGTTATGAATAGTCACCATGAAATTCCTTTTTTCATTTACGTTTAGTTAGGTACAGAATAACATCTATTAAACTTCAGGAGTGTAAGGTATCTTTTCTGCTTATGGATGGGTGCATGTATAGCCTAAACTGAGGGGCTAAAAATAAAGTTGAAGAGAGCTACCTGAATTTTAGATCAGATTAAGTTTGTATTTATGGTCAGCACTGAATGCAAAAGTAGCAGTATGAAAGGACTGGACATCTTTGTCTTCTGCAATTTCCAGTACATGTGAAAGGAGCTCAGCATCTGGCAGCACAGGTCCATAAGAGAGCATTTCCCAGGAGAATTTTATTAAAAAAAAATTTAAAATCTCATCAAATTGTTGCTTTGCAACAGGGTAAATACATTTGTTTCAAGGGTGTTTCCCAGCAGCTCCCCAGTGAGGAGGGTGGAATACTTTCCATTATGTTTCAATTTTGTTGATTTTCTTTTGATTCCTTTACCTCTCTCCTTGTGTTTAGCAGCATCATCTAGAAGAATGTATGATGCCTTTGTAGATCTGTGGTCTAGGCTCCATGGTGAGGCATCTCATTTTCTGTAGGCTAGAATTCACACTAATTGGTACTACATTGTCTTCTGCCATCGCCCTTGTTGTGTCTTGCTGTTGGAGGAATGGACTGGCCTACAAAGTCAGAAGTTATGTGAGGCATTTGAAAATCGTATTCCTTGGGGATCTGAGCTATGGAAGACTTGTCTTGCCTTGAATGACAAAGAGGGGCCTTGGAGGAGTGGACAGACCTGTGCTAAGGAAGGTGCATATGAGTCTGAAAGACTTAATTTAGAAAAAGCCAGAGCACTGAAAAGATGCTTCAGTGTCAGAACTTTGGGTGGAGGCTTCTGTATAGACCCTTTCATAAAAGGGAAATGACTAATAAGCATCTAAATAAGGTAAGTACCTCAGGAACCTTTGGGCTTGTAGGATAATACAAATGTGAGTCGAAGAAGTGTCTCTACTAATGTTTTATTTTTTATCTGGAAGCACGGGTTCCAGGCAGATGGGTTCTGGTATAGTGGTGCATTCGGAGGCATGGGCTCACATTTTCAGCTAGTGTAAGTGCAAATTTTGGTCTCTTGACTTTGAGACACTGTGTTGATTTCTGTAATCACTGAGGTGTCTGGTTGATGTGAAACAGTTAAAATATCAGGTAATGAGTACCCACTCACAGAGAAGTGAAATGTTTTGAATCACCTCTGAAGCAGTTTATTTAATCCAGGAAAAATAACCCCCTTTTAGAGGTTTTTTTTTCCCCAAACCTTCCCTCACTTTGGAGAAAGAGAAGAAACATTTGAAAGGTTATAATGGGAGGTAAGGAAAAACAAAGGTCTAATGAAGTCTTCAATCTGTGAGAATGGCCATTTGGATTTGATTGCAATAGAAGTGCTGTGATTCCACAAGAGGCCTCTGTTGGCTTGCAGGAGACTTGCAGGGGCCATCAAAAGAGAAAAGAGAGATTTTGTGCTAGCTGCTTTTCAGTGATGTTGCCTCAGGGCTCTGATTTGATGACTCAAACATGACAGCAAATCTGTTAGCCTGATTTGGTTTTTTTGGTATGGGCTGGGGAAGATGCGGCACATGTGAGAAACATGGAAGTTTTTCTGCTGGGAGGAGGCCAGTCCCAGGCTGTGCTGGATGAGGAATGGAGGCAGGTAGGAAATGAGTGAAGTGCTCTCTGCATCCCTGTGCCTGTACTGCTCTGCAGCGGAGATGGTGGGAAACACCCAGGGCAACAGTAGATCTTGTGTTATGTGATCTCTGAGCTTGATTGTTCATCCTCATGCTGAAAAGTGTCTTCCTTGGACAAATGGGAAGGGTTTGTGTGTCCAGCAGCCTCTGGTCTGTTCAGCTAAAGTGTTACCAAGAACTTCTTGGGGAGGTACATTACTGTAATGACTCAAGCATGTGTCTACAGCTCTGTTTTGTAAAGGGCAAATGCACTGGAAACTTGGTGATTCATTAGATAATGTCTGTTTCCAGAACTGGCTCCCAGGATTGTTGGAGCCAAACACTGACGTCCAAATTTGTTTTTCTTTCTTCCTTGAGGTTTTGCCATGCAGAAGGATTTGTGTCAATGTTCTGAGAGGAAAAGATAAAAGGAGAAAATGAGGGGAATGAAACAAGCCCTTAAAAAAACTCCCCAGTTTATTCTCTTGAGGTGGAATAAGAGAAATATGAGCACTTGAGAAGTAAAGGATATCTATGTCAGAGTGAGAGGAGGGAAGGAAACCCTGCAGCATCCAGAAGCTCAGATATGTCTCAGCTAAGCACAGAGGGCAGCGGCTGCTCATGCGCATGCATGTGTCTGAGTGCAGGGAATAGAGCACAGTCTGGCCCTGGCAAGACAGAGCTCAGTTTGGATAGAGGCACCCTGGCTCTTAACTTCCTTCGGCTACAGCTAAACGTCTTCTGCTTTAAAAGCCTCCTTTAATTTTGGAGCTGTTGGAGAGTGCACCAGTCTTCATTTTCTGTTGCTTTCCACCTGAAGTGCGATACAGTCCAGGCTCACATCATCTGATCAGAACAGCGACTCTTTTCACCCCCTTTCCCTGGTGTAGCCACCGTGCACCTCACTGGCCCTCAGTCCACCAGGAAGCACTGCTGCATCACAAGGGCAGACATTCCCTCTCCTGCTTCCTCTCCAGCATCTTCAAACTTAGAAACAGCGGTCACAGATGAGCCCAAGGGAGCAGTGCATCATTGTTTTCCATGAGGCTGTGCCCCAGGAGCCACCTCTGACTCAAACGCCTGTCTATCTTTCATCCTTTCCAAAATTCAAGTATCCAAATTGTTGCATTTATGTCCCTTAATTCCCTCTTCTGCTTTCCTGAGAAGCAAAACACTCCAGAAAATGACTGCTTCATCAGTTCTGTCACTCAAATAAGACGGGAAATATTTTTTTTTATTGCTTTCCACACAGCTGTTTTCTTCCTCTTTCCTCCTGCCTGTTGCTGCTGACACAAGTGTATTTCCTTATAAAAAGCGGAAGATCTTACTGGAAAGCTGCCTAAAGCTCATTAAGTGCCCCGGGAAGGTAGAGTAGGGGGGATTCCACAATAACTGTCTTGTCTTAGAGACCTGCAAGTAATTAAACATGACAACGGGGAGGAGTGATAGCCCTTCTCCTCTTCCAGTGTCCATCTCCATTTAGAAATGAAGCCACACTGGTGAAGGAAAGAGAAGGAAAATGGAATAATGTGTGAATGATGGTGTCTTCCACCACCACCATGACAGAGAAGACATTTAATGGTCAAACTGTGTCTGGCAGCCAACTTGTGATGCCTGGAAGTAACGATAAAATAGAAGATTGGAGAGTTTTAATTTAGTGGTTTGTGTTCTTCTGTTTGTGTGGTCTTTTGACGTGTGGAAAACAGACTCTACAATCTGTAAGACTGTAAAGTAGGTATGTTTATTCAGCGCTGGGCAGCAAAGTCGTGCGCACCGCAACACGGCAGCTTGCCCTGTTTATATGTAGCAAAGTGTACATATACATGAGGTTTCCCAATACGCCTATACATAGGCATAACCTGTCCCCGCTTCGTATTAAAGTTAGTTTCAAGAGGTCATTTCCATAAGTCCCTCCCGACTGCGCATGCTCAGTGATTTGAGTCGGTGGTCTTCAGGGGTCATTTACTTCATCCACTCCTCTTCTTCACCTTGTCCTTTTGGTGAACTCCAGCTTCCACCCCCCATTATTCCACTGTCAGAACAACACAGCTAGTACCAACTGGCTCCCCATCCTTGGTTATCCTCATATCGACAAAGTGCTAGACACTTTGTTCTCCTACGTGCCTTCCAAGGCCTGTAACAAAGATGGGCCATTTGCTACTAATTTCCCCTCTTCCACATTCTCTACAGTGTTAGTTTCTTATCTATAGTTTACTTCATATGATTAGTGAGTTAATCTAAAACACAATGCTAGCAATTTAAGATGGATCTACAGTTGGCTTCACAAAGGTCCTTTTGTTAACCCTTTAGCCTCCCTTCACTTTTTGGTACAGATAGGGTGGCTCAGACACCTGATAAAGGTTTGTGGGGTAATTCTGACAATGTTAACATCATAACTCATGGGAAGGTGTCCACCTCAGTGTTTCTTCGTTGGGCATCTTCCCATTTGTCTTTCTGAGGAATTGTCTCAATGAAGGTAAAAGCTGGGATTTGATGGGACTAGAAAGGCAGGAGATGCACCGTTCTGTTACTGCCAGATGCTTGGCTTCAACTGGCTCCTTTCAAAAGCCCAGCTTTAATCTGGAACCCTAATTTGTACTTCAGTCAGCTGGCTGGATGGGCTTCTTCCCTTCCCCATCAGTGGCACTGCTGATCTTTTGAAACAGAGTACTCTGGAGATAGCACCTCATTCATCCATCCACATTGGCCATCTTCTCTGTTTTGCTCCATGAAAAAGGGGAAATCTCCTCTGACTGCGCTGTGTGCCAGTGGGGTGGAAGTGTAAAGAACAGCAAAGCTGATCTCTGTCCTGCTGGATAAAATTAGTAAAGCTGCTGCTCACAGGACTTTGTGGATCTGGTGGATTTGGTGGATCTCAGATTGGTTTTGAGCTGTTTATAATGCAAGGAAGAGAGTCCCCATCATAACAGGTACCTTGGGAATTCTGCCACCAGAGGAAGTGGAGGTCGCTGTACAGTGAGGAAAACCCAAGATGCACAGCTAGAAATTAGTATCTATATGAGGGTCCATCACAGACAAAGGAATCACTTTCTTCATCGGGCAGCATTCTTGCATGTACGGAGAAGATGGATCTGTGATGATGAGAAAAAGCTCAACAACTCCAGGCAGAGGGAATGTGGGTGTGAGTCAGGAAAACCGTTCCAGGGAGATGTCTCTACAGACCTGGGACTTGAGGGTTATCTCTCAGGAGGTTTTCCTGACAGGCTCTGCTGGCTATCAGCTGGGAGGGCCTTCCTGAGATGTTGATAACTGATGGGAAGCCATGGGCTTCCTCTCTCGCCTTGAGGCAAATGTATGTATTTGAGCTTAAGTCCAGAGGAAACAAAGCTGAGATTGCTGATGGGAATCCAAAAAAGGGAATTCTGGGCACAGGAGAGCTGCTGCATTAACAGCATTGTTCAGGATTGCCTTAAAAAATCCTAGATCAAGGCTGCCTCCCAAAATTTGATCTAATGTTTTTATTTTTAGAAAATACAGTGCCTGTAGAGGCACAGTTGAGGTGAGCTGTGGGGGTTTTTTTCCCAGCTGGTGACCTTTTGGGGCAAACACAGCTCGTGCCTCCTAGCTTTTCTCTGCCATCGTCAGTGACAAGCGTTGTCTCTTTCTAAAATGAGCAATGAGGTTTCCCTGCAGTGCCTTGACTCCAGAAGTTTAGGAATGCAAGGAAACCCTTTTGGGGTAAAATTACATGCTTCAGTGGCAAGCTGGCAAGTTTTTCACCTGCTCTGGCTGTGTTTCATTTGGAGAAGCAGAGTTGGTGGGTACAGGGCTACAGAAAAGCCCTGTGAGGAAGCCTGACCCCCTGAAGTTATCCTGGTTGGGTGGAAGGACTCGTGCTGTATTTAACACCAGCCATGTGAATTATCCAAGTCTCCTACCTGATCTTCTTGCCAGTGTTTATGGGGTCCTTCTCACCTAGAGTCAAAGCATCAGGGGCCATCCAGGTGGTCAGAGAGGTGCAGAGCGCCTTTTCTTTTAATCCACCTCCCTGCCCCCCGCACCTTCTCGAAGACAATTGCCATGAGAAATATTTGTGTGAGCAGCACCTGGGCTCTGGGAAATAGCCTGAACTGTTGCATTCGGTTCTTCAGACCCGAAGAGAGTGAGCAGCCGAGTGAGACAGCAATGAAACCAGCAATGAACTGGATCGTATCAATGGCACGGAAAACAGAAGTGCTGTGTTGCATTTTAATTCAATGTCTTCTGGCAAGGGTTATTAATTTAGGGCTTGTCCTCACATACCACTACCACTTGTTTACGAAAGATCAGCTTAAATTAACAGTGCACGGTTATGATTATTTTAGAAATGGTTTGAATTTTTGCTGTGAGGCATAAGATAGCTGTGATCTGCCCTATTGCCTTCTAGCTGAGATCCAGGCAGAGTAGCATGCAGCAGCACAGCGTGATGGTTTTGCCCATATGAGTGTGTGGTATACCTCCCAGCAGCTGTACTGGTCATTGTCCTCCCCAGTGGTATCTAAAGAATGGTGCAATGTTGATAAAGATATTAAATGTTGGCAAGATGAGTGGCTAGGGTAACAATTTAATTTTGGGCTTATTTCCATTCTGGTTTTTCTTTTTAAGTTAAAATCCATGCGATGCAATATCAAGACGATGTTTACCTTGAATACAGAGTGTACTGCTTGCGCTGCAGCGCCTAAAACATTGTGTCCAAGAGGCTGGTTAAAGACCACCCAAGGATTAGGAATGAGGGGCTGCAGGTAAGGCCTATTTCCTAACCATGTTAAGGTTTGCTATGCAAGGAGTAGTGTCTGTGCCTTCAGGAGAGCACATGTGTGTTTTCTGAGCTCTAAAGATCCAAGGAGTTTTATTTTCAGAGGCATAAAAATGGATTTATGGCCCCTATTATTATTGCTTTTGTGTCCTTGCAAATGCCATGGACTTTTTCTGGGCATAAAGTTCTATATATACAGAACAAATTACATGATAATTACCTCTAACTTGCCTTAAACAGCCTGAGTTTGCTAATCCTGCTGTAGCAGCTTAACAGAGGTCTGTCTAGCATAGAAACCTGTTTCAGACCCAGAATCCCATAGTGGATTATTAAGAAAATAATATGATAGTCCCCCTTGTGTATCCTCCCAGCTTCCAGCAATAATCCTCTGAACTTTTTACCTTCCTATTTTGCTTTATGACAATTGCTTGTTCATGCGTTCCTTGCTCTTATTCTGTTGAGCTTGGCTCTGATAGGAAAAGGGTGAAGGAAAACTGAATTTACCAGGAAGTTTTTAAAAAATGAAACACTATAGGTGATTGTTTGCATATCTATTCAGTAGTGAAGGTTAACAGTTAATATGTAGCTCCATTGTCTACTGTTTTCTGTGATTCGCTATTCTGTCGAAATACTTTAAAAATAGCTGTAGCAGTTTTGCAGTTTATAGCAGTTTTTGCACAGACACACACAGGAGGCAGATTGAAGCCAAAGCGGCAGTGCTATTGAGACAATTTCCAAGTTCCTTTTGGGAAGGATGTTGTGCCAAAAATAAAATGAAGTGTGAGAATAATGTGAGTGTATGCAGCTTTTCTGAATGTTATCTGCTCTTGTGGTGGTTGTTGGACAGACCCAAGAGTAGTTCTGTACTGCATACGTGCAGAACAAGAGACACTGCCATCAAGGGCTTACCCTGTCTGTGGAGGTGATGGATGAAGGGTTGAAAAGAAGATGCTTCTTTCTGGGGATTTAAGGAGTGTGTCCAAGATAGCATAGAGAATCTGTGAATAACACAGTTATTAAATCCAAATTTCCATCATCCCAATCTGGAATCTTTAGTGCAAGTCCTGTGTGGAGACTTTGTTCTTTCGAGGTTATTTAAGTGTGAAGTCTAATGTTTCTATGCTGTCTAACCCTCCAGCATTCAAGGTTTCTTTCCTGATGCCCTCAGACTGCCCAGGGTCCTGTCTCATACCCAGTCCCTGGCAGGTTTCTTGTAACCGATTTTTGAGGCTCAAATCAATGGGCATCCTTAGCGAAGACATAACCCAGGTGCAAACTCTTGCATGCATGTATGGCGAAGGAAATGAGTGCCCTTCCTTCCATTCAGAGTTCAGGGCACTGCAGTGTGATTGCTTAGAAACCCTCCAAGAAGCATGGGGTATGTTTGTATTGTAATAATGAATTTTGGATTGTTCTTTTTAAGATACACTGTCAAGTTAGGAGAAAATACCCTTTCCCAGCCAGGGTGCCATCACATGTGTAGAAAGGAAGTTGAGGAGAAAAAGTGCTGCCCAGGATTCTGGGGTACAGAGTGCTATGGTAAGTGTTTTATTTTTTTACAACACTCTCTAGCTACTGAATAAGTCAAACCAGTTTTAACAGAGAGCATTAAATATGCATTGAAGTGATTAATTTTCATTATTCCTCAAACACTCACAAAGACTCTGTTATCTGTCTGGGAGATTCAGAATATAATGCTTCAGATTTACATTTAATGCATAACATAACCTCCTTTTGTGGAACTTCCTTTTGTCTCTTCTTTAAAAATAAGCTTTTGGAAAGGGATGTTTTTGTTCCTCTTTAAGAAAGTTTCCAAAGGAAGAGGAAGATACTTCTTTCTGATGTCCCTCTAGTCTGCAGTGAGTGTGCTACATGTGCTCCTGTATAGTCTGGAGTTAGTCAGCCATTCAGCCACAGAAAATACTTAGCAATTCCAACCCAAGGTGAAAATAGCCATCCCAAAGCTACCACTCATGTTTATGCCATGTAAAGAGAATTTGGTTTGTCTTGTCTCAAAAACCCAAAAGCAAGAATTGCTAAGCTAACACTTTTCATATGATTGACTGATTGCTGGAATATGGAAAGACACTCTCCAGCCCTGCAGAAGATGGCAGGTCATCTGCTTGAGCCTGTTCTCACACAGAAGTGGTTTCAATAAGCAATTGGCTTCATCGCCAGAGGAACTGCATGTCTAAAACTTTCAGAAATACTCCCCAGAATTTGGAGGTCCCTCACTCCAAAGATATGTGGACCAAATTTGTCTGAGCACATTCCCAGCTCTTCATGAAGTCAGGGAAAGCTGAAAAAGCTCAAGTTTCTTTGCAAAGCAGGCTCCTGTCTGTCCTGAGTTTCAGAACTCCCTCAGATGTTTGATACCACCTCTTGCTGATGCTAGCAGCAGTGGCTCAACCTCAAAACATCTTTCAGTGCCTTTGCTGAAATTTAGTTAGTTATGGCCCATTGGAACTTTTCCTTAGACTTTTAATAAAAGGTGTATTGGATAAGCAGGCAGGGACTTTGCTGATGAAGAGGCAGTTGCTTTTGCACAACTGGAATGCCTGGGGGAAGAGGAGAAGGAAAGGGGGATATAGTACTGATTGTTCAATCTAATCTTGTCTGGCCTGTTTCTTGCCTGCTAGAGTGTCCAGGTGGCTCTCAAAATCCCTGCAATGGCCACGGGACATGCTTGGATGGTATGCAGCAAAATGGGACCTGCATCTGCAAGGTTAGTACATGATTTATTCTGAGGGTGATTAGCTTTTGCCAGAGGGAGTTGTATAGCATCTATGCAGATGCTTTGGATGAAGGCAGCCCTTCTGTCTGGAGGGTCATTAGCAGCTTCCTTCATTCCAGCATCAGTGTCTGTGGTTTTCCTGGAGGATTGGTGTGGTCTGCCATAGCACTAAGACACCGCCGGTGAGGGTATGGAGTTGGGAAGGATCTCTGGGGAGAAATGAAGAAAGAATTGCATGAATTTAACCCTCTGATCAGTTATATTATCAGTGTCTGTCTATGGCTGCAAGAAGCCCTGAGATACTTGCCTCTTAATGAGCTGCACCTTTTCCAGACTTGGATGATAGATTTCCCAAATTAATTGGTCCTGCACCTTGGCAGGCAGATCCTCCCTTTCTCAGAAAAAGCAGGAGAGACCAGAAAGAGAATTTAGGACAGATGTTTTTTTTCTCTTTACAGGTCCAGACTTAGTACCACAAAAGCATAAACAGTTCCTGCACATTTAAACCATATAGAGCAGTGTTTCTAAAATGTTTAGCTTAATGGATCAGTGTCAGACTTGAAGCTTTCTCTTATGAACTGTATGTTTTTACAGCATCCTTAATTGATAGCATTGTGAGCTAAAGTCCTACCTCTTGGGCTCTGCTTTGAGAAAAGTTGATTTTGGATTTAACTCAGAGACACCTTATATCAATTAAAATATATGCTGAAGGTCCCCAAGCCCTGTAAAATCAATGGCAAAAGTCCCATTGGCAGTAGTGAATTCCAAATCCTTTTTCAGAGACATATCAGAAACCAGCTGGTACATTCCTGTCTGTGATCAGGACATTGTTTCCTCAAGGCCCACCAGAGTTTTCCTGGCATTTTGCATGTCCTCTGTGTGTCAGCTTACACTATGATCTTCTTTGCCATGGGGGCTGGTTAATAACTACTAGAGCACTGAACAGATCAGTTTTCTTCACTATATTGCTTCAGCTGTCACAGAAAATCAGAAATTAGGAGAGACTTTGAACTATAACAATGTGTGGAACATTGCAATGATACAGAAGAATAACATGTGGGACATTTTGGGGTCCTTCTAGGAGCAATACAGTGGTTTTGCCTGCCAGAATTGTCGAGATGAAAATCATTTTGGCCCAGACTGTCAGTCAGGTAAGAATAAGTAATTCAAGTGAAACCTCCACAAAAATAACTGAGAGCAAGGAAGGAGGAGGAGGAGGTTGAATGAGGAAGGGGATGGAGAGGAGGAGAGGATGCCAGCCGGCAGTGTTCAATAGCAGGTGTCTTGGCATTTTGTCTTTCTGCCCTTCTCCACTGTCCCATTAGGCATAAGATTCTCAGTCCTTTACTCCAAACAGCCCATTTTTCCTATTTTAAAATCTCTCTCCCCCCTTACCAGGGCTATCCCTGTTTCCTCTCTCTTTTTAGCCAGGCTGTTACCTATGTTCCTGAAGCTACCCATGTTCACTTCCCAGCTGTTTTCCAGACTCCTGTAACTGCCCCACTTGTCTCCCAGCTTCTTCCTTGTTGCCCTCCTTACAAAATTAATACACACAGTGCTGCTTCTCAGGTATGACATTTTTGGAAGTGATTTATGACCAGTGCAGCCTCGCTGATAAAGGAGCCCTTTTCATCCAGCTCCTGGTTGCTTTGTATCCACACAACTGAGATAGGTGTGATCTTGGTGGTTGTGGTCACACGACGACACCAATGCTGGGATCACAGATGTGGTATGTTCTCACTGTCTCCTTCCACATTGGCTTCAAGAGACTTAGAGGAGTGGGAAGTTAAAACACATGCCTGAAAAGCTGGTCTAGGTCTTGCATTCAGGGCTGCTCTTACAAGGCAGTACTTCTTGAGCCCAGGACATGCAGTTTGCCCTCTGTAAGCTCTGAAAGGCATGGCCTATTTTTATAAGGAGCTACATTTGCTGTAGGTTATTGGTGGGAAATCAGGGTGCCAAGTCCCAGGGCAGTTGGCAGTATGCCTGGAGCCCTTTGCACTGCGTTGCAGCTGAAGGTCAGGTTTGTCTGGACTTCCCTTGCAGTGTGTGACTGTGTGCACGGGGAATGCAACAGCGGCGTCACTGGGAATGGAAGCTGCACGTGCTATGGAAGCTACACTGGCCCCAGGTGTGACCAAGGTAAATACATTGGTAGCTGCAGAGGGGTTGTTAGAGCTAAACTATGGGCTTGGATGCATGTGTCCCAAAAGGAGCTGAGGGGCAATGAATAGCTTGGGAATGTAGAAGGAAGATGATCTGAGCACTGGAAATCTAGACAGAGGGAAAAGCTGGGGTATGCTCCCCACTCCATGACAGTGCCTGAGATGTGCCATCTCTTTGTGCCTCTGTTCTTTCTCTGGAAACCAGATAGATCTTCTCTATAAGCCTTGTGGGAGCTGACTACCTAGGCTGCCAGTGATTTAGAGCTCTCCGCACTGCCTATATCCCCTGACTTTTGTACTAGCTTGGGAGCATCTGGAAACCACATGTGCCTTAATTTCCAGATATTTTGTAAGACAAGTTGTATCTTCCAGCAGTGCTCTGCATGCTCAAAGGGAAACTCTCTTTTCTGTGTGATTCCAGAGCTTCCCCTTTGCAAAGGCATGACATGCGAGGCCAACAGTGAGTGTGTGGTAAGGGATGGGACAGCGATGTGTGACTGCAAGCTGGGCTACAGAAGAAGTGGGAGCACTTGCCAAGGTGAGAAACTTCTCTGTGACCCTAAATGGTTTCCTGTTCAGAAAAATCCTATTGCACTGGTATCTCTGGATGGATTTGAACACTGTGAATCCAATGCCTAATTCGCTGCAGAGCCTCAAGAACCTGTTTTTTAGGAATCCCTTTAAGATTAAGGGCTAAGTTTTTGGCTCTTCTCTCACTTGGTCCTCAAAGCAAGAAGTGAATTAGAGTTGGAGGTTCCATCCAGCACTCACTTGTAAGTATGTACTGAATAACCATGACAATGCGATATTGGTGAGTCTGTACCAGTTGAAGTAATAAGGTGTGTAATTGGAGGCTTTCTTCACTGATTTCAAGTTTAAGTTTGTGAATTGGTTTTGTTAAAAGAAAGTCAATAAGATGCATGTAATTAGCTAGCTATGGGTAGCTCTGTTTTCACTGGCTTTTTGCAGTTTTTGCTGACCAAACTGCAGTTTCATATAACCTCAGATATGATGGAAATTCAGAAGTAAATCCAAGCATCCTCTGTCACACACTTCTGTTACTGAAATAATATGAAGAATGTGTCATCCAAATAACTCAGATTAAAAACCCCAAAATATCTGCTGTCTGAAATTATTTTATTTTCCTGGGAAATTTAATAGTATAAATTCGTTATACTCCATTCTTTCCAGGCCTTTTGCATTCTGCTGTGCTGCAGCAGGTGCTGTTTTGAAAACAGAAATTTGCTTACTCTTACCTCTCATGTCTTTAATTGCAGCTCAGGATCCTTGTGTTCCTTCTCCATGTTCCTCCTTTGCTGTATGTAAGGTTCTTGGACCACGAAAGTATCAATGTACCTGCAAAGAAGGATTTCAAGGAGATGGGAAGATTTGCCAGCCCATAAACCCTTGTGTTGACAGCAATGGAGGCTGCCCAGAAAACGCTACAATTTGTGTTTACCGACGGCCAGGAGAGGTAAGAGCAATAACAGCGTATCAGCAACCTGTAAGGGTCTGAAAAATGGCCAGGTGAGAAGTTCTTCAAATGAGCTCACCATTGTGCTGGTCAAAGCTGCTCACCTCACCTTAGATTTTGCAAAGGGAAACTAAACAGCTCTTTTGTAGGGTAACTTACTGGGTAAAAGATGATGAATGCAGCTCTATAATCACTGTGTTGCCTTCCCTTAGGCAGCTTGTGTTTGCAAGCCTGGGATGAGTAGAAGAACTCCTTCATCTGAGTGTTCTGTATTTCCTAGCGATTGCCAGCAGTATTTTTGTGATGTGACTTCGACATGTGAAATTAATTCCCAGGGGAATCCTAGGTAAGCCAGTTTAAAGATTTCTATTAAAGAAGCTTATTCTGCAGCTAGAATGGAAACTGAGTTTGGATGAGCTGAATTTTGAAGAAACTGAGAGCTAACTGAGGAGAGTGGGCCAGAGTCACCTTTTGAAAAGAGCCTGTTTGTAACAAGCCCATTGAAAGTAGAGTTTTTATATCAGTCATTGTAAATTTTGGCATGTTGTTCATGAAGTGCTTTAAATCTGGGGCAGCAGAGTCTTCTGTTATGTGAGCTGGAGATCTGTCTCCCCAAGCTGGTGGTTAGTAGGGTATTATCAGTTAATAATCAATCATTAAAAGGGAAATGTGTGACTCTTGTTTGCTCACATGTGCCCACCTTTGATTCTGAGGGCTAAGTCTCTGGCTCCACTCCCACTCAGGCGTGTAAGCAAGAAATGAACTAGAGTTGCAGATTGACAGGAAAGGGGGAAGTTGAGAGAAGAAACACCAGACCTCTTTTAGTCCTCTGGGGCAAAACACTTAGAAGCTGATACCCCTTAGATGGGAAATATTGCCAGATCTAGGATTATTTTTGCATAATGGCCTCCCAAACACCAGGAAAGCTTCACTGAGGCCTTTGTGTATTACCAAGGAAAGGTGAAGCTTCTCTGAGAGACTGAAGAGGGAAAGAGAAGTCCCATCTCCTTGACCCTTCCTTCTCCAGTGCTGCTAAAACTGTTAGCATCCACCTGCTCGTTGTGTGCTCCAGCCATAACTGAAACACAGTGGCTTTCCTTTCTGAAGATATGCTAGCAAAGTGCAGGACGCGGTGTTCAGCACAGTCCCTGCCTTAGTATATCTGTTCCCCAGCAGCTGGTGCTCAGCCCTCTGAGGCTGGAGAAATGTCAGATTCCTCCCCTATGTTTTGTGTCTTTGCATCCCTGAAACAGAAAGAGCAGACCTGATACTTGGACAAAATCCAAACAGGAAAAAACATGGTTATCAGCCAGTGATCTTAAGTAGTCTCTGAGTAATGACTATAAATTTGTGTGAATCAGGATGGAGATTTTCACATGCAGATAAGCTTTTCTGGAAAAGTCATTAGCCTGTCCTGGGCCCTCATTAAGTCTAAGATGAACTGTAGCTAACTGATGTGCTCAAGCTGGCACTTCTCACTGAAGCTGAAGGGGTCACACAGGAGCTGTTTCCTAGATTTTCACTTAGCCTGTGGTTGTTACTTATTGCCTCAAATTTTCGGATGCTGTAATGACTGGTACTGACTGAATATCTACTTAGAAAGTTGTCGATAAATATATTGTGGCTATCTTTACCCTGAACTCTAGAGCAGACAATCCTTATGTTGATTGTATCTGAGAAAGCATCTTCATTCTCTTTGGGTAGGTCCAAATTTGCTTGCACTCCAGAGGTGTGCATCTCTTTTCCCATCACTTAGTTTGGAAGCTCTTACCTACACCTTAAAGCTGGGATTTGTCATTCAAGTGTACTTACTGACATGTTGTTCTACTCACTTTTGTTGAATGTGTTGCAGATTGTTTTATAATGGTTTGTTATGTTTCATTCTTGTCTCTTAGCTGTGTGTGTAAAGAAGGGGAGATTGGAGATGGGAGAAATTGCTATAAAAATCTCTTGAGTGAGATAAATCAGCACAATTCAAGAGGAAGGTTTTCTAGGAAATTAAATGTCGCCAGGAGATTATTTGGTAAATGTCTTTTGAATTTGTTTGGGGAATGGAGCAAATGTGGGGCAAGAGTGTCTCAGAAAAGGCTAAAAGCCTTTCAGCATAGTAAATCTATTTCTCAGTGTATGACCATGGGCTGCAAAATTAAATACATCACATCTCTGAACTCATATTACCAGTTCTGGACTGTGAATTGAGGAGACTGTTGCAGAGAGCACTGTGGGTGAGAATTAGGTATTTGACAGTCCTGGTGAAGGACATACCATACCTGCAGAAGAAGGAGCACATGCCTTGGAGGTGTGATTCAAACCCCTTTGTATGAAACCACCAGTGTGCCTCCACCTGCAGTATCTATGTTGAAGGCTCAGCAGTCTTTCAGCTGTCGCTGAGTTTTCTAGTGGTGATGCTCAAGGTTGGTGTGCCATAGGTCCTCTACCTAGTAGAACATCTACTAAGCCCTTAACCAGCCTTCTTGCCAGCATGCACGTGTGAGTGGCTATTATAGAGATGAAAAGGCTATATTCTCTGCACCACGGTACTTTCTGAGTGAGGAACTTCTTTGCAAAGCATAGAAGACTGGTTTAGAACCCATGTACTGTTAACTGTGGGGAGTGATATCCGCAAAGGTTAATTTTTGCCTCACTGTAATCCAAGGAAAAAAATAGAACCCTTTAGCTCATGTCAAAGCATATTTATGTTAGATACCTTCTCCAACCCATCCTCTGCACAGCCTTCTCTATCTCCACTAACTTGACAGAAGCATGGTAATAGGGCTCAAAGCTCAGCTTAGTGTTTGTGAATACCCCTCCCTGCTACACATCAGTGTTGCCAACACTCATTTTTTGCCTATGTTTTCCATAATGATTTGTGCTATGGGCAACCACATGAAGATCTCTGGGTTCCTAACCCCAGTGCAGTGGGACTTAATACCTAATGATTTTTGTTGTTGTGGACTTTGTTGATGGGCCATTGACAACTGAGTGAAGACTGACAACTGTGGGTTCATAGCAGCTTCTCAAGAAGTATCTAGTCTCAATAAACCCTATGACACCCAAAAATTAGCTGTTTCAAGGGGAGGACAAAGGACACTTGGCCCAAGAATAAAGTAGTAAGCATGTGAGAACAAAATTATTATGAATATTCTGCAAATTTTAGCAGTGATTTGAAGTGGACCAAAGTCACTAGCAATCCTTCAGAAATCTTGTGGGCAAGTGCTTAAAACTAATAGCAACCAAGCTGGGCTGTGATAGCAATACCAAACTCCCTCTGGTTCTTTGTAAACAAGTACTAGTTACTTGCATCAGGCTGAAAATGTGTAGATTGAATTGTGCTGTTAACAAGAGGAATAATTATTGCTGGAGTTAAACCATATGCCAAGTAATACTTCATGTTTCCACTCTTTTTACAGCTTCTGGTTGCTCATTGTTGCTGACTAAATACGGGCCTTTCACACTCTTTGTACCATCCCTTCTTCCGATTCATGATAGAATGGATTTTAATGTAAGTTTTCTTGGGTTTAGCAAATTTTTGCTGTCTTCGGATTCTTTCCTGCCTGAGTTCTGCAGCCTGTAAATACTGATTGACACATGAGAGGGGAACTTTGGAAGGCAGTATTTATAGAAGTGATCTCTTGGGAAGACTTTTCATTGTCTGGTTAAGTTGCAGTCTCTTAGAGGATGTTGAATCCCTCACATTATTTTTAAAAACTCTGTCTCTCTCTTCAATATTGACAGAATTTGTTTGGTTTTAATGTCAGGAACTGTAAGTTTTTCTGACCATTTAATGCTCAAACCTCCTGTGTGTGAGGAAACTTTAGGTGGCTTTTCACTACTTGAGGGTGGGGTTTTTGAAAGGGGCTGAGATTTACACTCAAGTATTGGATTTTGGGCCTGCAGCCCTAGATGTGGGTATGGTGTCAACTTCTTGAGAAGAGCTCATTTTATTAAGAGGAACAGCAAGGATGGCAGGGCTGGAGAAAACTGCTATGGGAGCCAGGACAAGAGTTTGAGAATTCTAGACTTCAGCAAGTAGGTCCTGCAGGTCATATATTTTTTTTTTCTTTATTAATTCAGTTGTGTTCATTTGCAATAGTTTTTGCACAGTTAAGCCCACAACCAGGCTATCCATCATTAGGATGAGAAGGTATATAAGCCGTTTTCCCAGGACAGAGCTAAAAATCAGCACACATGAGCTACAAATGCAGTTCATGCAGGAAGGATTTTAATCACATGCTAGGCAAGGTGCCCGTTGTGTTTCAGGTGGCAGCTAGCTTGCAGCTAGCACTTGGACAGGTGAAGATAGTCTTAGAAATAACCCAGACAGACCAACCCCACTTGAACATTACATTTCCAACTGGTTTAGAAATATCATTACTTTGCTTGATAGCAAAGCTATCTCTGCAGCAGCAGTAACTCACATAGAGTCGAGGGAGCAACTCCTCACTTATAAATGGCCAGGGACATTAGCTGTTTCCTACTAACTTGTTAAGCAGAGGTTTCCACTCACATAAGTCAGGCCCTGTGCCTAGGTCATCATGGTAACTTCTGGATTCATAGAAAATACATCAGGAAGGGCCTCTGAGTTATCTAGTCTACATGTTCCCACAAGGATCAGTTCCACCATTGACAGAGGATTGTCTTAAAAAAACCACCAGTGATGGAAAGCCCAGAAAAGAAAGGAAGAAACTAAATGTAAATTCACTAGCTTAGACCACCTACATGGTCCAACGTGACCAAAGATTGTGTATGGGGAGCTTCAGCAAGTTTTGTAATATAGAGCATGCAAGGATAGTTTTTAAATTGTCCAAGTCCAACAGGTTTCTGTCAAGGGGATACCTCTAAAGTCACTTGCAGGTTAATCAGTCTCCCCGTGTTTGTGTACAAAAACAGAAGCAAAAGTTTTGCCACAGTGCTACTCCAGTGAACCAAAATGAAGAGGGAAGCTCAATCTTGTATGCTAAGAATTTCTGTGTATGTGTTAGCTGGGAGAAAGGTAATGTTATGGCTCTTTCAGTAAATGAGGTTTTTGAAAGAATGTCATTTATGTTCCTTATGTCATCTTTATTCCCTAAAGGATACCATAGCTGAGCGTTTGTGCAGAATGCACATTGTTCCTGGTCTGCATTTGGTAGAAGACATGATAAAAACTAGGACCATGTGGACCTTGTCAGGGCACCAGCTAACATTCAGTAGCCAGGTAAAGTATGTCCTGAACTGAAGTCCTGGACCACTGCTTTCACATAGGACAGACTGGAGCTTGAGCATAGTTTCCCTGGTGCACTTCCTTAACCAGAAAACCTTAACCAGCTCCTTTGTAGAGTCCAAATCAAGGTGATTTAAGACATGACACCCCAAGCAACCACTTCTCCTGCCTTGCAGACAACCAATTAGCCAGAATCTGACTTGGGAATGGTCTTTCCTTGTTCTCTATATGTATTCTAGAGAAGACACCTTTTCTCTACATCATTAGCAGCTACAATATCCATATGGCTAACATGAAAGAGGCAGCAAAGTCTCTCTTCAAACAGAATGCTTCTCCTTGGAGATTGTGTGTTTGGACACAGCCACATGCTGAATGTTTTCTCTTCCAGTTTCCCTTTTCCCCTCTTTCTATTTTATTTTTCTTAGTCATCTTAACAAAGAGTTTTTCATCATTATGTTCTGATATGGAAGGCTTTTTTTCCCTTTTCCGACTGACTCATATTTTCCAGCATCCAGTGTTCTCTCTCCATCCTGCACTTTTCCTGCATGCATGCTCACAGCTGGCCAAGGGAGGGCCATGTTTCCTCTCTGAGGATCCAGCCTTGGCCTTAAGGTCTAGGTCGTAATGCATGCACTCTGCATGCATCAAAAGGACAAAGAACTATTTGGAGTTGGGGAATCCGAACTGAGCTTGTCGATGTTCCTTTTAAATTTCTGTCCTGTTTGTTTACTCAGGAGTCTTTTGATTGGAAAGTATGCCCTCCCCTTCCTTTGTTTCAGCCAGAATCCTTAGTGGTGTGAACTGAAGTTCAGGACAGGGAGGAGCAGTTCAAGAAATGCATGTGGTGAAATGAAAAGCACAGGGAAGTTGTGCTTGCCTGAACTTGGATTATGGCTGCAGCACCAATACCTTAGTTTGTGGGTTACCCTTGGAACACCTCCATATGCCCAGCTTCAGTGCATGGTTCTATGCAGTATGGAAGGACCAGATATGTGCCTTATAATTCAGTGAGCCTGACTGGTTTGGCTTTGATATGAAGACTCCTTGTTGGCGTTTTGAGCCAATAAAAGTTGCAATCAAAGCTGTAGTTCCAGGATTGCCTCCAAATTCTCTGCACTTTGCTTCTCTCCTTGTACTTGGCAGACTTGATGCAGCAGCTACTTGATGGTCAGTGCACCCTTTTGTGATCCAGAGCTGGGATCAAGCATCATTCACACTCAGACAAACTTAATTCTAGAACTGACTGGCGCAGATTAGGTCTTCTTTCTGTAATAAGACTTAAAAGGTACCCCCCAGGATCAAAATATTACCCAAACTCAAGTAGAGGTGCGATGTTTGTTTTACACCCAGGCCACCCCTTAAATTTACTTTTTTCAGAGTAACTCTGGTTGTGCCTTCACGCTGCTGACCCATAGGCAGAGAGCACTGAAGGAAATAATGATTTATAGATCTATCATGATACCACAGATATATCACAAGAAAATAACCTTTTCTTATTATCCAGATGTACAGCAAATCTTTTCGATATCAAGACCTGCCGGGGGAACTGTACAATATTTTGCAATGGAATCTACCAGCAGCCAATGGGATCATGCATATCGTTAACAACCTAAGGAAAAAACCCAGCACTGACAACCTCAGAAACCCACAGGTACACAGACTTTCTTCTGATTTATGGGACAGCAGAATAAACACTTTAAAAAAAATCTATTTTCATCATTAAACTTCCAAATCAGTGAGGCTTTTTTTTAAAGGGAAAAGGCTATTTATTTTGTTTTCTGCTCCTGATAAAGCCTGTTAGGCTTTATCATGTCAGCATGCCATTAAAAGTAACTAATAGCACTGCATAAGCCAGGTACAGACCTTGTTATGATGCTTTTACAGTGCTTGGATGAGTAGAGAGTTCTACATTCATGAGTAAGATCACTCCCTTCATTGAGAATGAGCTGTTTTTCAGAATACATATCTTACAGGATAAATATTGAAAAAGAATTTTTCATATAAAAATCAGATGAAGATTTTCTTTAGTTGGTCTGTACTGCATTTGGAAATGATAATCAAAAAGTTGTCTTTGCATTAAATATATAAAATGAAGTTAAATAATCATTAGACTTTTGTATTTTGAAGTCATGTCTTGAATTTAAAACACTGGGCAGGGGTTTTGGGTACAAATTCTGCTAAACACTTTTGCCTATTAGCTGGGAGAAGTTTTTGCTACAGCTACTACATTGTTATGCCTGAGCATTTTTAAATTGCTTCTATATGCAGAAAGCAGGCCCTGTTACCTCCTACCTCCTTGCAAAAGAATTACTCGTAGAATGACACAAGCCTTTGGAATTGGTAGGATTTTGGTAGTAGTTTGCACATACTTTACACCATTGTAATTGATCTACAAAACCAGCCACACTGTGTGATATTATGGTTGTATTTTAGGTGTTTAAAAAGCAGCTGGAGTATTGTGTTGAGTGCTAGTAGCTCTTCAGCTGAAGTGGCCTGAGGACAGTGTATCAATTGTACAAGTTCTGGATGTTCATATGGATTTGATAGTGCCCATCACTGATGTTTAAGTCTGCTGTCACTTAAGATGCTCTCAGTCTTATGATCTGCATGAGGATGTTTTCCAAAAAGGAGTGTCTGAGGTCCAGAGGGGAAGCTGGACCTCTGTGTTTGTGTGCTCGGGTACTTGCAGGGAAGGGTTTGCAGCTCCTCTGGGATGGCAGGACAGGGAGAGTGCTCCCTGCAGAGCTTGTCTTTCTCTGCACTCCTCAGACACTTCCTTGCCTTGTGATGTTGGCTTTGCAATGAAAGCTAGTGATCACGTGAGCTGGTTTTGGCATCAAATCCCTTTGTACCTATGTCCCTTGGAAATCACATTCTGTGCCTCTACATGTTCTGTGGGAAGCACAGAACATTCCTGCGAATAAAGGTCAGGCAAGTCCCTTCACAAGTTTTGATATTTGAAGGGATATTCCTCTGTTACCTTTGTCTTCATGGGCAGCATGGCAAAAAGGAAGGCATCTATTTCCTCTATGTTTTCAGGAATATGCATACGTATTGTATTTTCTCAGCATTGGGGCTCATTTGCAGGTGGCAGAGTGAACTCTTGTCCTCAAAGCACAGGGAGGCTTATGATTACAGAGCAGCTCCACTGCCTACGGAGGGTTTGAAGACTTTGAGGACGATGGTCTCCTGTAGATCTTTACATGCAAACCACAAACACAAACTGGCCAAGTATGTGCTCAGACCTCGCTTCACCACTAGCCATTTTTTCCTCTTTGTGTCTTCTTGCAGAAAACCATTGGTGAGATCCTTGCTTCAATGGAGATCTTCAGTAGATTTGAAACTATACTGGAGGTAAGCATGTTTGTGTCTGTCCCAGGAAGGTGTGGCATTGCTGCTGTTACAAAGCCTGCTGCTGTTTTTGTGGGAATTTTGAATAACATTTAAATATATCTCAGCGGTTTGGCTTGCTTTTCTGGATGTTTTTTTCTGTGTCATTTCTTCTTTTGTGTATTTTACATAAGCAAATGTAATGGAAAAGATCAGAAAGATAGTTTTAGTCTCTGTATATGTACTTGTGTGTTTAAAGCACACAGGGAGCATTAGCCCAGTACTCCCTCGTTCACATTAGCTGCATTCACACCAGTCTCGTCATTTTCCAAGCTATTCTTGTGGGATTTATGCTTCTGTTATATTACATACCCACCCTTGTTGTCCAGTTGCCTCTTGTATATATTTTCTTTTCTAGTTCTGCCTCTAGTGCGTTGCTTAGGGTTTCCTCTCCCTTCCTGATAGACCCCCCCTCACTAACTCATGCTAGATCCACAATGAAGACTTTCACTGTTTCCACAGAACTGTGGCCTGCCTGCAATACTGGATGGACCGGGCCCCTTTACTGTGTTTGTACCCAGCAATGATGGTGTGGATAAGTTGAGAGATGGAAGGCTCATTTATCTTTTCACAGAGGTGAGATCTCATAGCACGTTAAGACACCCTGAGCTAACTGTGTTGCACTAGGCTGTGCTGGAATGGCTTGTGGAATGTATCTGATCATTGCTGAAAGTTGTTCTTCCTGGAGATGGCTAAACCATGTCTCTGTTTCTGTAAGGCTTCAGGAGAGAAGTGAATGCTGATGGAACCTGCAATGAGAAATACGGTTGGCCAGATTATTTAAATCTGATGTTTGGCTTGCTTTCCTCAGCTCGTCTTTGGGTAGGGGAAAATGAAGGAACTTATTTGCCAAGTGAATTCACTGCTATAATACATTGGCATTGCCAGTCATTGGTTGAAAGAAAATGTAGTTGCCTCCTCTTACTCCCTGAGCATTGAAGGAGTATCTAATTTTTATGTTCTCTTCTTTCCTTAGGGCATAAATAAGCTTCAGGAGCTTGTGAAACATCATATCTACACTTCAGCAGCGGTAAGGCAGGCAGCTTTAATTCCAGATAATTGGGGTCCTTTGGGCCAGCATGTTATCAACAGTGCTGTTTGGCATAAAGGTTGGAGCATCGATGACTTCAGCTGCTACTTCTTGTGCTTCCCCTGGAGGAGCAGAGATGTGATTCAGGATCTGATGAGGCAAAATGTTTACCATGAAAGTGGTTTCCAAAAGGGACAGTTTGTGCTCTTCTGTCACAAAACCCTGACTTTTCTGGGAGTGATGGTGCTCTTTAGTTGGATGGCCTTTACAATGAAAATATTGCCAGCAGAGTTTGCAGCAGACAAATGCTCTCTTGTTATCACTTTGTTAAACTGTTAATCAGGAGTGTACCTTAATTATGAACTCTCCAGCCTACGACTTCTCTAAAATGCTAATAGCAGCAACACAAAAGCTATAGCCAAGCGAACAGTTGGTCCAAACTCCCTGCTCCTTTCCCTCTCCCCTTGGGCTCCACCAGTGGCTAAAGTTAGAGATGGAGAACCAGTGCAAGTGAGCCTGTGATCTGACCCAGTACTGCCAATTCTTGCACCAGCATTGCTGTTTACTATAATGGTGGGGTAAAAAAAATCAATATGGTGCATCAACTAGACATTTTCCCTTATGCAGTAAACAAGAGAAAAGTTTAAAGTTAGACACAGAACCTGTGAGGGAAGTGAATACTCAAGCATTATGGTACAATGTCATGTCCTTCATTAAGGAATATCAGTATATTCCCATTCTTTACTGAGAAGCAAATGCCAGTCCTCGTGCTTTTCCTAATTCCAACAGAGAAAATGAGCGGCACTTTGGCAAAACAGCAAAAGGTAGTTTTGCTTGCAGTTGATGAATAACATCATGGTAACAAGATGAGCTGCTTTTTAATAATCTGTTGGACACAAAAGTAACAATTGTTTCAGTTCTCAGAATTTCTCACTTCTCAAATCATTACGTTTCTCCGTACAGTAGCTGCAGTTTACATTTTTTCTGCCTTTAGAAATAAGCTTATTTACTAAGTCAAAATATGCTCTCATGTTTCTGGCTGAGCTTTCATTGGTTATTGACTATGTCCTGGAAAATCCCCTTATTAGTCTGACCCTGCTTGCAGCTGTATAAGTAACAGACACTATTAGTGAGACTTGATTCCAGCTGTGCTGGGCAGTTACTTACACAGGGAATGAAAAGCAAGGCTGCTGCTGCTGGCACCACTGTGTTTGTGGTATTGCAAACAATTCACACAAAGTCCTGGATTTCTCTCTGACCCATTGCTTCTGTTTAAAGTATTTCATGAAATGTAAATCACAGAATCACAGAAAGGCAGGGGTTGGAAGGGACCTCAAGAGATCATCTAGTCCAACCCTCCTGCTAAAGCAGGTTCACCTAGAGCATGTTACACAGGACATCGTCCAGACAGGTGTTAAAGTCAAGTCCTCTTTAGAATGTTTTTTAAGTGATGGGAATTATAGAAGGATTCTGTAAGCTGTACTGAAATGACTCTGCTTTTCCATGATACTGTCTCCTTGTGTTTTTATTTCAGGTGGCTGTGGAGAAACTGATAATGATGCCACACATTGTTACTATGGCTAACCAGATACTTACCATCAACATCAGTACAGATGTAAGTAGGAACCAAAACCCTTTTGGGCAAACCCTCCTGTGCTAGGAGAAAGTCTGGATGTGGTTCTGAACAATATGGTTTCAGCCCATCTCTGCTTTCTCCTCTGCTTAAAAAACTAGACTTAAGTGAGGTCATCGAATTAGATTGCTACCTATCCAACCTGTGACTCCACTAAGAGGCTTGACCGTTTGTGTGGTTGCACTTGATGTTGAGTACCATCTGTTTCCTGCATTGACTTTATGTAGTTGATACAGTCTAATGGGCTAAAATGCAGATAAATTATTTGTGTTTCTGCATCAGGGAAGAATTCTGATGGATGAATCAGGGGTGCCCTTGAACATGCGAGACATCGTGGCATCAAATGGTATTATTCATACCTTGGACGGTATCTTCATCCCTCCTTCAATAATTCCCATTTTGCCTCACAGATGCAATGAAGAGCAACATAAAATTGTAATAGTAAGTCAGCTTCTCCCATTCTCATGCTAGCGGTTGCTGTAGACCCCACACTCACCTGGAGGGACAAAAGCAGGCTGTATAGATTGCATTTGGGAAATGTATTCTCTCTGAGAGGTTCCCTGATGTGAACTTAGGCAGTATCAGCACCGTCAGTGTTTCTTCTGCTAGCCCTTGGCACTGCTTTGCAGGCAATCAGCAAATGTGCCTAGGAGGTCGTTATTCTTTCCTCGCACCCATCCTACCTTTGATTCAGAAGTACATTTGCCTTTTCACAAGGCCTTATATGATCTTCTTCACACCATAGTTGCTAACTCAGCTGACAATGCTTTCTTCCCATCATTATCAGTATTGGTGTCCTGTAGTCTGGATGGGAAGCAGTCATTCAGTAGCAGGAGCTACAAATGCTGTGCGATATTCTCTCCTGAACAGTTTTGTATACCTTATTTTAGGTGTTTGCCCCCAGTTTGATCATTGGTAGGTTACTGAAGAAAGAAGATCAGGCTCTGAATAGGCAAGAAGTACCCGATTTGGAGAGACACAGTTAAACCCAAGTGGCCAGAGGGTCCACATAACTTGCTGCTATAGTGAGACCTGCTGCATGGATGCCCACAGTGTTTTCCAGCACAGCTGTGTAGCTAGTGGCTGATAGACACAGGGTGGAGACAGGTGCAAGCATCTCCTCAAGGCAAAGGAGTAATTTTATTTAAGTGATAAACTTGTCCCATTTCAGAATATGGAAACTTCCTTCTAGGAATGTTTCTGATACATGTTGTGATGGTTTGGATATATACTGGGAGGAGTAGCTCCCTAGTGTTCTTGGCATGGGGAATGAGTTCCTTTGAGAAGATTAAGTTTTCCCCCCTTGTTTTCTTAACAGGGCTCTTGTGTGGATTGTGAGGCCCTCAACAACAGCGTTTGTCCACCTGGCAGCAGAGAAATGGTAAATATTTGTGGTTATTTTGGTAATTTCTTCTTTGTGTGATGATGTACAGACACACTAATAGACAGTTTCTAACCCAAGCCACATTCAAATAGAGAGCAGGAAAGGCAACCAGTAGGGAGGCTTGTTAGAGGATACGTACGCCCCACATATCCGTGCTCTGTGATGCCAGACTGTCACCCACTAACTGCTCTGTGCTGTTTCTTATTCTGAAGTCTGTTTGCTGAATCAATGGAGAGAGCTGTGAGACAGTCTGGGCTAAGTGAAATGGTAGACTTGCAGCTTTTCGCTGTTCAGCTCTGCCTCAGGCAGAGCTTTGCTGCTCACATGCTGAGTCTGCCAGCTCCTCCAGACTGCTAGAACCAAGCCTGATCCCACTAGTACTACCCAGTACTACCACTGCCGTATCACAGCCAGGGAATCACAACAAGCTTTCTGCACTGCAGAGGATGAGAAACAATTTGTTCTTGGCCTGTGCTCCCTGTTTATTCAGAGATGAGCAGAACTAGCTGAAGGTGGAGTGAGGAGGAAGAGGCTGGGTGTTGGTGTTTGAGTTATCCCACACCGAGTTCAGCAGAACAGCAAGTTCCAGGAAATTGCCATGTGAAGGCCAGCCCAAGACATTGTTGGTGAAAGCCAGAGAGGTGTTCACCGCTGTTAATTGTGGGGTGTCTTCTGAGAGATCTGACTTTCACGAGAACTAGCTGATGTGGTCTGAGTGTGAATGTCTGAAGCAGAGCTCTGCAAAATCACTAGTTGCTCATTTGCCTCTCTGATTGAGGCAGGTAAAGCCAGAATCATCCTGGGGCCCAATTCTGCCTGTGTCTAACTCCATGAAAGGACACTGAGCATCACTCCAGATTATTTGCAGTCCTTTCCTCTCTCTCTCTCTCTCTCCCCATCTCACCTCCCTCCCTCCCTGTCTCCCTCCCTCTCCCCCCCCCCCCTCACTCTCTCCTTTATCATAAACAGTTTTAGAACAAAAGGGCAGCACCTTGGCTCAGACTTGGGGACTGCTGAGAGCAAAAGGGAGCCGCCCATGCACCTTTTCTCATGATAGGCATGCCATAACTGATGTGCAGACACAGACTCCACAATCTGTAAGATTGTAAAGTAGGTATGTTTATTCAGCGCTGGGCAGCACGGGGGGTAGTCCCACCAAAGTCATGCGCACCTCCACGTGGCAACTTGCCCTGTTTATATGTAGCAAAGTGTTACATAAGCATAAAGTTTCCCAATATGCCTATACATATGCATAACCTTGTCCCCGCTTTATTAAATTAAAATTAGCTTCAGGAGGTCATTTCCATAAGTCCCTCCCTACCGTGCTTGCTCAGTGCCTCCTTGTGGTCGTTGGGGGTTGTGGGGATGAAGGTTGATGGCTCTTCTTCATCACCGCTAGTAACCCCTTGTTCTTGCGCAGACTCAGTTGCTCCTTTGCTATTGCCCAAACTGCAGGGTCGGTTTAAGCCAGTTCTTAAGGCAAATTCCTGGTTGTTATCAAGAACTGTCCTTTGTAAGGAGCTGCAAATCTTCCTGCATCAGTTAGTTCGCACAATAGTTAGCAAAACGTTTGAGCACTATCTATTAATTTGATTATCTGAGCTACACAGCAATCTAGACAATTATTACGCAGCATCTTATCTACTAAGATTCCCTTAACCCCTTCTCTCATAACGGTGTCTTGTTCACCTTGGCTTCTCTGTGAACTTCCTCAGCTCAGAGATAGGCATAGTTGTTCTCTGCAGCAAAAAGAGAAGAAGGGAAGGTTACAGTGCTGATGACTTGTTTTGTTTGTACAGGAACCAACGCTCTTTCCGAAAGAATGTGTCTACATCCATGATCCACAAGGCCTGAATGTCCTGAAAAAAGGGTGCGCCAGGTACTGCAATCAAACGGTGACGGTGAGTGTGATAGACCACATTCCCTTTGAAAGGAGCACAGTGTTGTGCTTCCTCATTCATCAAGAAGAGCTCTGACTCCATGAGCTGAGAGAGGGCTGGATGGGAGCAAAAGGAAGGCTGTCCCATGCAAAGGGCTGTCCCCAGGACCATCACATGAACTGGCTACCTGCTTTTTCTTTGGCAAACAGAGAGAACACAGGGTACCAACCTGCTGCAAATGTTGGAAAGCAGCTTAGTTAAACTTGAGTACAATGAATAAATAAAATAAAGTACGCCAGCTGCAACTATCCAAGCTGGAGGAAGCCATGAGACAAATGGTGCAGTGTTAGCTGTGGCACATTTTCTCTGATAGTGCCCTGCTTTTAGCATTTCTCCCAAAGGAAGCAGAGCACAGGGGAAGTGCTGTAAGCTGTGAAGTGATTACATCCTGTTTATGAAACACGATTTTTTTATGTCACGTGGTTCGGGAAAGTTGCCCTTAGTAAGTTTATGGACCTCAGGTTTGTCTGCAGCTCCTGAGCTCTCACAGTGCCAACTATATGGAATGGTTTGTGGGTGTCTCATTAAATACTGTTGATTGTCTTGTGATTGTTCTTCTGTTGATCAGTCATGACAAGGCCTGTGATCCAGGACTGCTACATCCCTCCAAAGGAGCACAGTCCTCAGCAAGGATAAAGGAGTGAATGGGCCAGCACTTCTAAAGAAATAAAAGCTCTTAGAAAACATGGACCCTATTCATTGAAGTCAGAGAGAGAGCAGAAAACAGTGATTTATTCTGAGAAGAATAGGCTGTGAGCAGAAAGAGGGGGGTTTTGTTAAAAAATAATTTAAATGCAGGAGCTCTTAGAAACACAGATGCAAAATGTTACAGCCCATTTCAGTCCATAGCAGAGAGGAGGACCAGGATTTCAGAATTATGAGGGTAGGATGGCTCCAGGCAATTCTTGTTAAGTCATGTGTCCTGGTTTCAGCTGGGATAGAATTAATTTTCTTCATAGCAGCTTGCATAATGCTGTGTTTTGGATTTAGTACTAGCAGAATGTTGATAACACCCTGATGTTTTAGTCGTTGCTAAGTAGTGCTTAGACTACTCAAGGACTTTTAAAGCTTCCCCTGCTCTGCCAGGGGCACAAGACGCTGGGAGGGGGCATAGCCAGGACAGCTGACCCAAACTGACCAAAGAGCTATTCCATACCATATAATGTCATGCTCAGGGGGAGTTAGTCGGTGAGGGGGAGAGTGGTCGCTGCTCGGGATGAGCTGGGCATCGGTCAGCAGGTGGTGAGCAATTGCATCGTGCATCACTTGTTTTGTATATTCTGTATATTCTCTTACCATTATCATTACTACTATTGATATTCTTTTCTCTCATTAAACTGTCTCTATCTCAACTCATAGGTCTTCCTTTTTTTTCCCGATTCTCTCCCCCATCCCACTGAGGGAGGGGGGGAGTTGAGCAAGCGGCTGCGTGGTGCTTAGTTGCCAGCTGGGTTAAACCTTGACAGTCATGTCATGCCTTACCAATTTTGCTTTCATTTCAGAAACCTGGATGCTGCAGAGGATTCTTTGGTCCAGACTGCATGCCTTGCCCAGGGGGATTTTCCAGTCCATGTTATGGCCGGGGAAATGTAAGTATGAAAGATCCTGCTGTGTTGCAATGAGCAGTTAAGACAGGGTGGTTAGAGAGTGTAGTTGTAGATTAGTGCACTTCAGAATGTGCGCTCCAGGGCTAAGCCCACAGTGGTGGAAGCAGAAAATCCAGGGAGAATGACATGTACTCAGCAGGTTTTCTATCTTGAGCTCTAATGTGAGTCATGTCATGGCTGTTGGGGACAGCTCTGGCTGTGTGGGATTTTGTATTACTACCAGTCTTCAAATTCCTGGTTTTTACTGCAAATATCAAAGTGCCTTTGATAGATACCAACGCCTTGGCTTTGCCTTTGTTCCCTGAGTTTCAATGACTTCGGTTTTCTTTTTGTTTTCCTTCCAGTGCAGCGATGGCATACAAGGGAATGGCAACTGTCACTGCTTTGAAGGTTTCAAAGGAATAGCCTGCCACATCTGTTCAAACCCAAACAAGCATGGCGAGAACTGTGATGAAGGTTGGTAATTCTGGTAGAGGGACTAGAGGAAAATGTAGGGGAAGGATATAGTGCAGGTTCATGTATCCTGGAATCCCTTCTGGCAAGACCAGCATCATGAAAGAAGTGTCATCATGGGTGTCCCTTCAGACAACAGTGGAGAAAACATGGCTGATATGACAGTGGTGATGGGGGTCTTAGAAACATCAGCCAAATTTAGGTGTGGGACTTCAATTTAGATCTCTCCTGCTAGGAAAGAAAAGACAGTTGACAAGGACCTTGAGCTTGATAGCCTAAATTTGAGTCTGTCCTTACAGTCTATGAAAAACATGGACGGTCACAGGATCTGTTCCCTGGCCAGGTTTTGAGTTATGACAGATGTTTCTCAGAAGACATCCGTCTGTCAAGAACAAATGGGATGATCATTTGGTATTACAAGAGGTTGTGGAGGAAAGTTGGGAATCTACAAAATACTGTCATTACTGTGGTGGATTCTGGAATTTTTGTAGTTAACTGATCTTACTCCATGTGCTTGACAGATTGTGGCTGTGTCCATGGTGTCTGTGACAACAGGCCTGGCAGCGGTGGTGTGTGTCAGTCCTGGTCCTGTAAGGAAGGCTATACTGGGAAATTCTGTGACAAGACATCCAAGAACTGTGGTCTGAGCGGGCTGTCCCAGTACTGCCACCAGAATGCTGTCTGCAGCCTCAATGACACAGCAAGGTCAGTCTTTCTGGCGTACACATTCAGGTGGGCACAGTGTAATTATACAGGCACACAGCAGCTGTGAGGCTGCCAGCCCTGTAATTGTGTATGTATGTCTGCAGATTTGGTGCACAGGATTGTTTGAGTAACGTAGCCAACCTGCTAGAAATCAAAGTCGGGTTCTTGCTTGAGAGACTCAAACTGCCTTTTTCCTCTCTGCTGGCTTTCAGAAGGAGCTGCTCTGTGTCTTTTTTGTGCTTATACTTTTAAGGTGCATCTGCATGGATGGATATGAAGGTGATGGGTTTTCCTGCCAGCCCATCGACCTGTGCAGTCAGCCAGAACGAGGAGGCTGCTCACAGAATGTAAGTGGGGTCAGACTGCCGAAGCATGGAGAAGCAGCCCCTATCAATTACGGCAGGGATCCAGGACTCCTGGGGCTGTTATGCATTTTGTGTGCTAACTTTCCCTGTCTGTAAGATGGGGTGGAATAACAGGTACCTTGACACAGTCATCATAAGGATGTCAATCACTTGGGTTGGTGCTAAGATGAGACACCCCAGGAAGACCTTGGCTGCTTTGCAGCATATATTTTGGCAGCTACAGAGATTAGCTCTACAGATAATTTTTGGTTTGTATTGATTTTCCCCTTAAGTTCTTCTAATGTGTGTTAGTTTCTCTGGTGCTGTACTCAGAATGTAGCATAGCTGTGAGCTCCTACTCGTATTTCTAGTAACCATCAACTGTACATTATTATCCTTAGTAAAGAACTGTGATGCTTTATGATGGAAATGACTGCCAAATGGTCAGACCTCATAATTTAGACCCCTCAGTGAGAGGAACACATTGGGCTGTGTAGAAGGAAATAGGATGGCACTGGCAGAGATCTGCCCTCCATCATTGATCCTGCATGTCCAGGAAGGAGATCGTGCTCCTCTTCTTCAGGGAATATTTCTTCTGTAATGGAAAAAATTTACAAGATGGTAGGGAATGCCCTGGGTGTTCTGAGCCACCCTAGACACAAGTGTCTGCCTCTCTGAAAACACTAAATGTTTCCAGAGTCACTTTGTTATGAAGTTGTCTAGGACTTTTCTGGAGAAGATGCTTCCACCCCCAGTGCTGCAGTCAGAGTTGGTCATTCGGAAACTCTCCACAGTCTGATGAAGGAGATTTGTTGCTGTATTTGCACCTACTCCCTCCCTTCTTCTGCTGCATGTAATTCTTTTTCTCTCCCTTCTCCTGAAGGCCCTGTGCACCAGTACAGGCCCCGGCACCGCCACCTGCCAGTGCAACACGGGCTGGACCGGGGACGGGAAGACCTGTGTGGCTATAGACAACTGCATGCTGGAGAGCAGAGGGAACTGTCACATCAATGCTGACTGTGTTTATGTTGGCCCTGGCCAGGTATGTAAAGTGGTTTGATAGCAGACTTAACATATCCTAAGCTGCTCTGAAATGGCTTGGGGTTGCCAGAGGTAGAAATTGGGCTGGTCAGCAGCAAAGCCTGCTTGTCTGCTTCCAGAAACACCTGCCTGCAGCTAAAACCACACAGTGTGCTTGCATGAGGTGAGATGCACTGATGTATTTGAGGCTGCTGCTCTACTCTGAAACTGAAAGCAGCAAAGGGAGGAGGCTACACTCCATAATATGGCTTGGTATAAGGCATCAGTTGCTGTGTTCCCCTTGTTCCCAGATGACAGCATTATCTCTGGGAAATGCTAAAATATACAGAAAGGCACGTGCAGCTGTTCGGGTAGTCAATGGAAGGAGCTGGGCTGGCAGTTGGGAATCTTGAGGTGGGAGGAAGGCATGCAGGAGAGGTGGCTTCTTGGGATGCTGCTTCTCAAGGTGCTTCCCCCCACCGAACCAGGGGAACATTGCACAATGTGCTGAGAAAAGGTGCCAAATCTTTAGCAGATTTTAGTGAGGTGAGATTTGCACATCATTCCCTGAAAAGCTGGAAATAAAGATGGAAACCATCATCTTCGAATAACCCCCCCACAGCCAAGCAGTGCAAGGGATCAATGTGCTTGAGTAATCAGGGAGCGTGTGTACTGTGACAGAGGATGATGCCCTGCTAAGGAAATATCTCCACATTTCCAGGTGTTGAGGGACCAGGAAGAAAACTTGGCAAAACAAATTGTGAATAGGTTTTGCTGCCTTAGGCCTTTTTTGGGTAGCAAATGAGGATGCTCTGATAGGTCTAGGAAATCGAAATGTCTCTTTCTTGCAGAGCAAGTGTGTCTGCAAGAGGGGTTATGCTGGTGATGGCCACAACTGTGATCCAGTCAACCCATGCCTCATGGACAATGGTGGCTGCCATGACTTGGTGAGTAATTGAAGTGCTGTCCCAAGGCTGTAATGGCAGTGGAAGTTCCTCTGCTCCCTGGAAGAGTTTTTTCAGCCATGTCATTGAGAGAATTGCAAGGATTTATGTTACATCATCTTATTGGCATGCCACTGAGGTCTCTGATTTACCCAAGCGGATCCTCTGATTTCTGTGAGTTCACACAACCAAAGCCATCACCTAGGCTTTGCTGCATGAGGTATAAATTCAGTGCAGCCATAAAGGCAACAGGAGGAAGGTGCTTCTGTGTGCTCCTCTAGCCCAGACCATGGGAGGCCAGAATTCAGTTCCTAGATCAGTGTAACACTGCATAACCTGTGTTTTCTCCCTGATTTCTTCTTTCCTTGTATTTGCAGGCTCTGTGTGTGCACCTTGGAGGAGGAGAGAGATCCTGCGCTTGCCCTCAGGGCTACATGGGGGATGGCATGACATGTTATGGGGACATTCTAAAAGTGAGTAAAAAGCAAATATCTGAGGGTTTTTTGACGTTGGAGAGAAATGGCTCTGCTCTTACTTTCCTTTTCTGTTACCTAAGTTGACTCCTCCCAGCACCAGGCTGACAGCACAGCACGTGTGTCTGCCCAAGGCCACAGAGACAGAACTGGTACCACGGCCAGGTTGTTCATGAAACTGTTGGCAGTAATTTCTAAGCTGCTTCACCCCTGTCTTTCCTGTGCAATAAGTCATCTTTTTTTGTTGTTTGGAAAGTTTTTCTGGTCAGAGCTGCTAGGCCTGTTTTCTGTCATTAGAAATACCAGAGGCCATTGTGGATTCAATCCCTGTCCCTGGTAAACATAAGCAATTGCAGATGAGTTGAAAAAAGTTTGTTTATTTGGGAATATATTTTTTTTAATGGCTAGAGTGTAGTTTTAGGAGTGCCCATCCCTCCCCATGATACACAGTGCCTGTAACGGTGAGATCTCACATAAGGTGAGAGAGGAATGTCTAAGTCATTATTGCCAGATTTGGTATTGCAAAGGGGCTCCTTTCCTCCACCCTGGGTCTCCCAGCCCTGCAGCCCAGGCTCAGCAGGGGTAACCCTTCTGTTGTTTCTGTTTGGAAGGAGCTGGCCAGTAATTCCCACTTCGCAGGCTTCTACAACTGGCTTAAGGTAAGAACAGCCGGCACGGGTAAATTTGGTGGAAGTGAAGTCTCTGTGAACACTGCTGTTAGAGAAAGAGCAACTCCATTTATCTTCTTCATTAGAGAAAACCAAAACAACAGTGAAAGAGAAATTGTTACAGAGGAGGCATGTATGAGTTTGTGATAGAGTGAGGGTTGTGAGCGTGTTTTGGGGGCCTTGTTTCTAGCACCAGAGGAAGATGGGGCTGTGTTACACTTAATTTTCATGGTTGTATCATCTGTAACTCCTGGCCATCATAAAATAGCATGGAAGGGAAAGAAAAAGGGTTAGCATTATAACAGCTATTTTTCAAAGAGCATGCTTTGAGAAGTTAGACTGTATGTATGTTCCTTTTCTTGTTACTGCTTCCTTGTCTCCCATGTGACAACAACAGAGATGCTCCACAGACTGCAGCCAAGTCTGTGGAAGCATGCTATGATGTATGGCATCTAGTTGAGCTTTAGCTTACCTGTCCTGCTGCATACCTTGCTTTTGCCAGGAATAATCTTGGTCCCACCCCCAAAACTGATGTTGAGGGTTCAGAAAGGATTTATGGATATGATTGAATGGATTTGAAGACTAATTGAAGTATGGAAGTAGGGCTTAAAGCAGCAGGTTTTCCCTTGGCAGACAGGTGACAACTGTTTTGGATAAACCATCTGTGACATTCATTGATTGCCAACAGCATTTACCTGCCACACACAGGAGACCCTGCTGTGCTGCTGGAGCATATATGCGGGATGACTGTTGATTATATTTTGCAGTATAGATGTGGCACTGGCATGTCTTATTTGTTCATTTTTGTGCTTTGGACAACAGAAATCTCTCTTCAGCGTCCCATCAGGAACCAATGTCACTGTCCTGGTGCCATCGGAGGCAGCTATCAAAAACTTGAACGAGACTGAGAAAGATTTCTGGTTGACCCCCTATGTGCTGCCATTTTTAGTCAGGTATGAGGAGACCCCTGCCTTTGCTTTATATTGCCAAACAATAAGAAAACTGTGAGCTGGATTTCTGCTTGTATAAGACCAATAAAGATTTATCTTGAGATAAATATAGAAGCAAGATCAAATATCTAGCAGGCAAAGAATTTAGTAGGCATTTAAAACATAACAGACCACAGGTTATGGGAAGTGGGTTTGTTTTTCATGTATTTGCAGAGAGAGATTTTCCCTGTCATGTAGACACAGATGGCATCAGGACAAGTAATTCCCTCCGTCATTCTCTCCACATGCTTAACTACTTCATGTGAGAGACATGAATGTTGGGTGGTATGGTCTTACCTGCCTGTTATTACAAACAGTGCCCTAATCTTTTCTTTACCTGCCTTTGTTCCCTTCAGAGCCCACTTTCTTGAAGGCATCTTCACTCATGAAAAACTCAAAAAGTACGACAGGCCAGAATTGCCCACCCTCAACCCACAGACCCGATGGCAGATAAACACCAGGAGCGGCGTAAGGGTTTCTTACATAACGCACATGTACCAGGATTAAATGAAACTGCTTAAAAGCTGCTGTATCATGGGGAGCCTGGATAGGATGCTGATGCCTTCAAACTCAGCCATCTTTTAAAAATTGTACCCGGATCCATCGTGTGCAACCTTGAACAAACAATATATTTGTTTTGAACTTGCTTGGCAATTTCTAATCCTTTGGTTTCTCCCTCTGATACTTTTGCAGGTATTAACCATCCAGAATGCAAGTATAGTTGTCAGTGACATCCCTGCCAGCAACGGCATTATTCATGTCCTCAGTAAGGTACGTTGGTACTTGCGATACTGGGAAATGCTGCCGTTGTAGCAGCAGGTTTGTGTTGCAGCATCTGTGATAGGGCAAAGGAGGAATACATGTCTGGATGGTTAGGAAGGGATATAATGGCAAAAATATATTTGGTCATCACAAGGTCCTGACAGATGTTTCCTGTGCAGCAGTGTTTAATGTTTAAAATATTTGTCTCCAGGACAAGCAGGAGGGCAGTTCCTCTTCTCTTGGCTGACAGAAGAAGAGTTAAGGCTATTGCAGAACTGTGTAAAAGGAGGCCGTTTCTAACTGTCTTTCTTGCAAGCAGGGCAGGAGTCTAGTGTGATTTCCCCCAGAGCCCCTTGCCCAGCCTTGCTTATGAACTCATTTTTTACACAGGTTTTGTTGCCACCTTCAGGAGACATCCCACCGAGTCCTCCAGGTCTGCAGAAACAGCTTGAGACAGTTGCCTCATTCAGCACATTCAAGGAGTTGCTCCAGGTAAGCTGTTGATGTGAGCACTGTTGTGGTTGTCAGAACTGTCTTTTGAGCAAATGCCCAACTCGCCCTGTGCTGGTGGGCCAAAATTTGGACTGCCAAGTGAGGAAAGAGAGACCACGTGTTTCCTACCATTCCAGAGTGTTCTTCTAGGAAAGCTCTCCTGAGCAGCCAAAGGGTTATATACTTGCAGTTAGATCTCTGTATCATTGGCATGTTATTAAGTAGAAGATGACCTGTCTACTGCAGGCACTCTCGTGCTTTCTAGAGAAACCTAGAGGAGAAGGAAGGCTTGTCCGTAATCAAGAAGCTGCACTTATGTCAGCCCAGGAGAAGGAGCAAGCAATTAGATGTGTGTGGCTGAGTAGAAGTTGTATATCCCGTTTTCAAGCATTTCCTCTAGCGTTCTTGCCTTTTTAATTGATTTCATGTGTAGTTTTGCTTTTAGTGAGTACAAGTGTAATTGTTAATGGTGCTGTTTGGACATTTTTTAGCAATACCAGCTCATTGGAAAAATTGAGTCATCTGAAAAATACACAGTTTTTGTTCCTGGAAATAATTCAATTGAGGAGTACTGCCGTGCTGCCAATGTGACACAGTTGGTAAGCTCACTGCTTGCTTACAGTTTGAATATGTATAGTGGTAAGTGCAGGGGCATGTACACTCTCAGATCATAAACTTGAATTCAGTGGATTTGAGCGTGGAGAGGAGAAGCATATCTGATGCTAAAAGCTAGGAGAAATGTGGCAGAGAGAAATCAGAGGGTTTCCTGGTGTGTTGCAGTGGGATCTGAAAAGAATATTTGGACTCCAAATGCAAATTTCTGAGTAGATTGGAATGTGGATAGATGGCACAACATGTTCCCCTTTCTGGCTGGTTGTGGCATATCTGTGGCAATTTTGAACCTTTGAAAGGTTCCAAAAACCATTTATGACTTCATCCAGTAACAGACTCATCAGGTGTGATCAGTCATCTGTGATAGGGAGTCACTAGCCTCTGTGGGCTTAATTAGCTGTTAGATTGCTTAGGAACTCTTCTCATGCCATACCTTTGACTGAATTGTAGTCCTAGGAAGTCCAAAGATTCCTAACATTTGGGGTTTTTGCGGATTTAGGACAATGAGACAGTGCAATATCACATTGTACTGGGAGAGAAGCTCTTGCCCACGGACTTGAGAAGTGGAATCCATAAGAACAGCATGTTAGGACTCTCCTACTGGCTAATGTTTTATCAAAACAGCACCCAGGTAAGGAGGGAAGACTGTTCTGCCATTTGAGGATCTGGCTAGACCTGTCACTTTCTAAGGCTGGTGGCTGGACACACCCCTGTCTGTTTTGGACACCCTTTCAGCTTGCCTATTGTGGCTGGCTACCAGCTGTCAAGCAATCCATGCAAAAGGAGTTGAAAGTTATCATCTCAGCCATTTCCTTCTCCTTTGCAGAAGTTCATCAATAATATTCCTTTGGATGGAAAATTTCTTGAGACGAGGAACGGCATGTTGATCGAGGTTTCACAGGTCCTCCAGATACAGAAGAATCGCTGCACTGCAAATACCACCACCATACAAAAGGTAATGATGATTGCCAAGGAGCTGACCACCATTTCACAGAGTTTCTCCACCTGCTGAACCAAACTGATGCATAGCAGAAGACCAATGCATCCTACACATGGATGAGACAGTAGCTTGTGGTCTGACCCCAGAGGAGCCTCAGGTGAAATGGGACATCATGGAGATTTGGCACTTCCTAGCCTCAGACTCCGTACTTCTTATGCAGCAGATGTGCAGCCCTTGTGCTGTAGGTAGCTCCTGTGCAAATCAGTTCACTTGCTGGGGTTCTCTCACAGTGCCAGCCATGGGGCACGCTGGTGCAGGGACTCCCAGGTACTCAGCTGTGCAAGTAGAATCCAGCCCAATTCTTGCATGGCACGACCACATGCTGCCTTCAGAGATGCTGTGGTCTGTCTGGGAGTCATGGCCAAAGTCTAGCCTGCATGTATCTTGTGGCTCTTGGCCATCCGAAGATTGCAAGGTCAGAGTAAGGCAGGCCTGTCCTCTTACAGATAAGAAAAAAAGTATCTGTGGCCTTGCATTCTTTGAAGGAACTCCAGGCCTGCAGAAAGCCCTACCCCAGCTCAGAGACTCAAAAGAAGTGTAATATGCAATCTCTTCTGGTTTGTTTTGTGGTACGGTCTCTGAAGTGCAGAAATAAGACCTTGTGTGAAGTCTTTGATAGCAGCCAGGATCTGAGGGTCATGCATCATGATTTTTCTTCTTTCAGTGTTTTGAGCCACGGAGATAAATAGGTCTCTGTCTTTGTCCCAGCACCATTAGTAATTCAAGATTAGTGTCTTGGTGTGACAAGGGTAGAGAGCACACATGTGACTTGTCCTGTTCTCTGTGCCCTAGTCAAGATGCGGCAAGTGTGAGAAGGGGATCAAGTGTCCTCCTGGATCAGTTCTTGTGGTGAGTGTCTGATTCATGTGACATCTCACAAACTGTTTGCAGACAGTGGTTTGATGTCCTTTTATTGCTCTATAGATGTCATCTTGATACCTGAAAAAAATGTGCCCTTGAATCCTCTGTGGTTCATTCATTAGCAGGGTTTGTAAGAGAAAGCAGACACCAAGGGAGATTTACGCAGGAAAAACACAAACATGAGCCATGAGGCTCCTTATGGAGCTGGCATCAGGCTTTGCCTGAATCCCAGGAGCCCTTCAGAGCATGCAGTGTGGGGAGTTTCCCCTCTTAGAGGGGAAAAAAGAGACGTCTTTTTTGATCTTTAGTCTTTCGATGTTATCATCAAGCAAAGCCAGTTCAGGGGTGCCAATAGTGATTTCCCAGCCCAGACCATTGATTTTTTCACACAGATGGGCTGGTTGTGCCTGCAGCTTGTTTGTGAGTGAGTGACAAACATTTCCAGAGAGGAAAACAACTAAACATTTCATCTCCATGCTGGCTATGAATTGCCTAGCAGCCACATCTGGCTTCTTAGGCTTCATTATCCAACATTTTCCAATCACTTTTTCTCAGTATTCATACTGACATGTATACCATGAATTTGGCAGATAACAAAATAGACTATGTGTGGTGACCTCACATTTAGAGATGCCTTATTGGTCTCAGCTCTGGGAAGTACAAATTTTTAGGCCTGTTCCTGTAGGATAAAAAGCATTATTCCTCTGTTAGGCAAGAACACCGCCATATGCACCAAAATGTACAATCTGTCTAAACATTGTAATATCTTCTGTCTGTATGTATGTTAATTATACCTGCAGGAATTGCCAGGCAGCAAGAATCTCGCTCGCTGTGAATTGCGTTCTGGGGATACAGGAATACTTGGCTGCCATTTCACCTGTGCAAAAGTTTCTCTGGTAAGGAAAACATTTGCCTCAGATTCATTTTGACAAAAGCAAAATGGATATTAGAAATACAGCCCTGGAAATACAGCCTGTGCTGAAGGCCTGGCTGCATTTGTGACATTGCGTAGCTGAGTCTGGGCTCATCTGGGAGCCGTTCTCCATCCTGGAGACAGAGCACACTGGAGAAAAAACAAACCTGCGGAAATGTCTGCACAGTGATGGATTGTGGTCTGCTGCTTTGGTATTGTTACTTTGGGTTTTGTCCTGCGGCGGAAGAGGAGTTGAATGTTCGTAGTCTGGTTTCCTAAGGAAATGAGGCATGAATGATGGTATTTTGCTTGTGCATGTGCCTTCCCGAATAACTGATGACTAATTGAAGTCGAACCACAATGACGAGCAGAAGGTCTCTCAGCTATTATGGCCCCCACCAGTTTTGTGAAAATGTGTGGCTGGGAGAAAACAGTTGAAGAAAGGTAATAGAAAGAAGGTTGAAGAAGGTAATAATTCACTCTGTGAATTTGAGCTTTTACAGGTGTTGAAGCATTTCCCTGGAAAGTTTGATAGGAATGGGAGATTGAAGAGAAGGAAGAGAAGCAGTTGGACATATGGTACCCACAGGCAGAGTTTCAGTCAGCATTTTACCTCACTGGGCACTTCTGTGTTGGATGTTTCTCTTCATCTGTACTGTCCAACTTGGTCCCATCTTGGTTGCCTCTCTCAATATGTAGATGCAGAAAGAAATGAGAGCAGTTAAATCAGGCTTCTGAATGAATCACCTTCTGGCAGAGCCTTACTCTGCCCAACAGAATCTTGCGCTGGTGGGACACAGGCAGGAGATAGGATGGGCACAGGACTGAACATTTCCATTATGAAGTGGCCAGTGTTGTTCAAGTGGCAGTGCAGACCTTTATATGAGGCTTTACATTTTGGGGGGCTCACTCTGTCCTAACCGTGCCCATCTTGTCCTTTCACATGTTGTCAGAAATAATGGCTATCGTGTAGTTAACCAAGTAGAGTAGCTTTCCCAATAAAGCTGTACCTTGTCTGTGCTGCATGAAACCGCTCACCCCGACCTGTTCTTGTTGGTTCCCCAGAGGTCCGTCTGCTGCCCCGGCTACTACGGACACATGTGCGAGATGTGCCCAGGGAAGCCAGGCCAGTGGTGCTCCGGGAACGGGGAATGCCAGGACGGCATCGAGGGCAGTGGGGAGTGTCGATGCCTGGAGGGTTTCCACGGCACTGCCTGCGAAATGTGTGAAGTGGGCCGATATGGAGCTGACTGCAAATCAGGTGACCGATGCTGTTGCAGCTTGCCTCTACCATCCTGCCTGAAAGGGGAGAAAAGTGGCCACATCTCAGCTCTCCGGAGGGGTGTTGGGGGGAAAAAAATGTCCTAAGACCTCTGAGACAGGCAAATGGCTGGCATGCCACTGAGAGAGGGACAGTAGGGTAAGCGGTTGTGCTCAGCCAGAGGAGTGGCCCCGTTTTTCGTCCTCAAACCAAGGCATGACTGACTGTGCTATGCTGCTCATCCTGCCACCACCCAAACTATAGAAAGTAGGGGTGGGTGGTCTGTTCCTGGGCTTTTTGGCCTGGTAGCGAGGTAACAAGAGGAGATACTCCTGTGGCACTTTTTTTTTTTATGGCAGCTTGGTGCATTGGATTAGGAACAGACCAGCAAGCGAAATGGCAGCGAGACTCTGCTTGTGAGACCTGGTTGGTCTGACAGTGTCTGATGAGTGTTTATGTTTCCCCTGCAGAATGTGCCTGCGACAATGGCATATGTAACGACGGACTGCAAGGGGATGGGAGCTGCGAGTGTTTCCCAGGATGGAAGGGCCCTACCTGCCAAGAAAGTGAGTGAGTGTGAAGGGGTCCGTGGTGTAATACTGCCTTTTTGGCAGAGAAATCTGTGTGAGCTGAGCAAGATGACCACAGTTGCATGTGCTTTGCATCCCCCAGAAAGCTTAACAGACTGTGCTAGCTCATTCCTGTGCATGAGCTGCATTTGTGGTGTGACTTCCCCAACAGCATATGAACTCTAAAGTTATTTGGGTGAAATTCATGTAGGGAAAAAGCATATTGCCTGCTTCTGTCCCCACTGAGATGGGACTCCCCTCAAGAACAGCACCTCACCCTGGGAGAGAGATGGAAGCTCCCAGCCAGATTGCATTGACCATGGCTCCTGTTACATGCCTAAGAAGGTGGCAGGGCTCAATTTGAAGCACCCAAAGGGCCCTAGTGTGTCTGCTGAGTTGCTTTTTCTACTCACCTATTGATTTAGGTGAGCTCAGGCCATGGTCTGTAGTTCTCAATTAGCCTGTCATTGTGTGTAAAAGTAATATGTTGAAGATGGTTGCTCCTGGGATTTGGGATTATGATCACCATTGGGCTGGGGGGGGGACACGAGCTCCTAAATAATTGGGGATTTTAAAAATTTGCGCACTAAGATTGATTTTGTAGTGAAGTGGTTTTGGGGCATTTAAAAATGGAAATTGAGTGGAGCTGTCCTGTGTAGTGTAAATGTAAAGCATGAAACAAGTTCATCTTTTTGCTTCAAATGAGGCAAAGCCAAATGTCCCTGTGTGTCTGGATTAACAAGGTTTCAGTCCTTGTTTCATTCCTAGCAATGTGGAGGCCATGCAGGTAGGATCAAATTGAACCATTAGCTCAGAGAGAGAACATTGAATTCACTCCATCGCAAAATGCTGGAAAATATATTGCATGAGGTTTTCCTGACACCATATAGGATGTGAGCGTTAGCATAACCTCTGCTGTGTTCCATCATCAGTCAGGGCACCGCAAGTGTGGCAGCGAGGCTGTTTGCAGATGGCAGATATGTCCACATCAAGTGCTAAATTGAAAATGCCAAGTAACGTTTGAGTTTTCTCTTGCAGGAATCAAGATTGACTTATGCAACAACACTTGCCATCAAATGGCCAAGTAAGTACAGACAAGGGGCTGGGTCATTCTGAGAAAGCCATGTCTCTTTGTATGTTTTACATAGAGGTGATTTTGTGTTTAGGGCTTCACAGAGGGCTGGGAGGAGGTGCCTGCTCATTAAACGTGCATAAATGTCAGTTCCATCTTGGGAACTCTTTGGTACTAAGCCACATCCACTTTCCCCAAGGATTTTGTCTGTTTGAGCATACATTCTTTCCAAGTTCCTTCTGCATGTGTGGGTGGGAGAAAGCAGAGACTCCAAGGTACTCCAAGTCTGGCCTTATTCATGGAGCAAATCAAACATCCACTGACAAGTCATTTCTGCCCTGCCTGCCCCCTGCCAAGGAATTAAATTAAAGAGGCTAATGGGCTGTGATGACTCCCTCTTGCTGCTTTCTCCATCCATTATCTGGTCTCCTATTTTGTGGTACTGGGACCCAGCCATCTCCATTGTATGGTGCAGGACCACATGGACACGGTGAATGTGCACTGCGTGAGGTGCAAAGCCTGTGCCTGGATGCCAGCTCCCTGGCCAGTGTGACTTGAGTATTTGGTGCTGTAAAGAAATATACAGCAACTTCAGGCATGTTCCTCCTGTGGTTGGTGTGGACTCTGACTTGCACATGCCAGACTTGTATAGTGTCGAGCAAATCAGGAGGTGCTGTCGGTGATTGTTTATCCCTTTCTTGTTTCAGCTGCCTCAATAGTTCTGCAGATTCCTCAGCTATGTGCTTCTGCTCTGCTGGATACACAGGGAATGGGACCCATTGCACAGGTATGTCCAGCAAGTGTGGGCAAGATTCAAGGCTTGCAAAGACACGGGGTTGGTTTGTGAAATAAATGGCCTGATGTTGCCAGGGGAAAGGTCATTCAACTCCTTTTCCTCTCAGCCATCCACCATGAACTCTCCCATGCCCTGGTAGAGAAGTTTTCCAGTCTAGAGTTTTACACAGGATGCTCTCGATGTTGCTAGAGCCTGCAAGAGGGAGATAAAAAGACAGGCAAGTGTAGCAGAGCAGTGGAGAGAGATGCACATAAATGGATTTTATTAGTTCTGATATCACAGCAATGGTGGCAACAATTTTGACCGTGAATCCCTGGGATATGGATGTTTCAATTCCCTAGAATTTTGTGCTCCTCCTATTTGCTGGCCGTGGCAAAATCAGGTAGAAGCAGTGCAGCAGTTGAGCCAAAATCAGCTAGGATTTTGTGGTACTGCTCTAGAGCCACATACAAACTTGGTCTATGTCAAAAGCAAACCAGACAAGAACACTCAGAGTGATAAAATTGTAACAGTCAAAGCACTGGTAGACATCACAGTTTCTTTTCAATATTGCCCTTGTTTGAAATTGACTGAGGGGGAAAAAAAACCCCAAAACATTTACATTGTACAGGAAAATATTTTCTTTCTTTTCTAATCATTAGTCCTCAGTGAGCAAATTCTGTGACAGAAAGATTTCTTAGTCCAATTTGGAGATTATCTAAGCTCAGCATTACTTGTGGACTTGCCTGTCTCCAATCCAGATGAGGCCCCTTTAAAGGACCTACAGTTTCATCAAGAAACAAAGGGATTTTAATAAGATGATGTGATTTTTGTTAAGATGGATGATCATCCTGGCACAGTTCATCTTTCCTAGATGCTCTGAACTGATTCTGCTTATCTTGTTTGTGGTCACAGAAATAGATCCATGCACTATCAATCATGGTGGCTGCTCCATACACGCTGTGTGTACTAAAGTGTCCCCAGGAGAGAGAACCTGTGTTTGTAAGGAAGGCTACGCTGGAGACGGGACGCTCTGCATGGGTGAGTGCTCGGGTCATATTTTGGTGATAGTGGTGAGGCATCATCTGTGCAAAGGGGAATTTCAGACTAAAAGCAATAAAATTTCAGGTTAAAGTGTTTAATAACTCAATTCTCCTTTCACTTTGTTCATGCCGTGATTATTTCAAAGCAAGTAATTTCTGGCTGATCTTAATTCAACTCTCTTCTTTTTGTTGAGGTGTATGCACACATATGTGTACGTGTGTACATAGATACCTGTAGGTACGTGTTCAGCATTCTCCCAAGTCATGATTAGTGAAGTGGTCATCACTGTCCCAGCACAGTGCCACCCAACACTGGGCAGGGAGCCCACGCTGCCCTTGGCATCTGTCTTGCTGGATGGCCTCAGGCCAGTGCTTTGGTCTGAAACCAGAAGAGCCCTGAGACGTTCCTTGCCCTGATGCATGTCATGGAGAGGTCCAGAGACAGAGGGTGAGAGCAGTCTCCCACAGTGGTGCTCTGAGATGAAGGTGGAGCTGTGGGAGAGTACAGGCAGGTGTGGGATTTTCTGTGGGCAGATTTATTACAACTCAGAGACCCACATGTTGCAGGAATAGAACCCTATTCCTTTGCTATCACAACTCACTTTTTCACCAAGTATTTCCCAAGCTGGGAACGTCCTCCCTGTAGCTTTCCCAATACCTCTTTGGGGTCACCAATTCCTGGCTGCCTTGAGCAGCTCTCAGCAGTAATGTGGCCTTATTGTTTTGCTGCAGAAATTGATCTCTGTCTCGAAAGCAATGGGGGCTGCCATACCAATGCAGAATGCATTAAAACAGGCCCAAGGAAGGTGAGTATGTAAGATGGACGTCAGGGCAACATTATTATGGGGGTTGTAACAGCTGTATAATTCTCTTAGAGACAGTTCTTTCCATTGCAGTGCACTGCCTTGTGCTTATTACCTTCCACACAGAAAAGATGCCTGAGAAGGGCATGAAAAGAGCGCTGTTTCCTTAAAGGCAGATGCCTTCTGTTGGCCAGAGGCTAAAGGCAGTCTCGGGTTATATTTATTGTTGATATGTGCATGGTTGCTCATGAATGTAGTGATGGGTGCTATCCCACATGCTTTCCATCGAGCTCAGCCGTTGTGTGTTTCCTTTATTGGGTCCAAGTTTCAGACTGAGCATCTGTTCTCCCTCCAGGTTGCCTGCAACTGCCTTCCTGGTTACAGTGGGGATGGCGTGAGCCAGTGCAACCCCATCAACTTGTGTGAGCAGGTATGTCTGCATTTTGCTGTTACCAGAGGTGAAGGCCACAGCCTTGAAGTGTTAACAGCAAGAACAGGGTCAGGCTGCTTGTTTAGAGCTGGCTGTCTTGCCTTTCAATATACCAAAGGGATTCCCTGGTGTGTTTGGTTTCCTCTGCCTCTTGCAATGACCTGCAAGTTTGTCGGGCACCTGGCACTCCCTCTTGTGGGAAAAGCAGTGTGGAAACAGTGACAGAGGGTTGGAGACATGTGGGCTTGTTTCTCTGCATCCATTTTGTGTGGGACATGCTCCAAAGCTGGAGTAATCTGTGCTCATGGCATTGCTGCCATGTCAAAATGTCTCTTTGAATCATGGGTTTTGCCATCACTCTGGGCTTCAAAGTAAGGTGCAAAAGTCTTGTTTCATGGGAGGAGTTGGGGCTGAAAAAGCCCTTGAGGTTTATTTTAAGGCACTAGACAGATGGGAGGAATGATTTCCTTTCCACTGGGCTGGATGTAGTTAGCAGCTCCTGCATGCAAATGCCCGTTCAAATTGTTGGTGATGCCCCTCCATGCAAGACTTTTGCTTTTCTTGTTAGAACAACGGAGGTTGTAGTCCCTTTGGGCTCTGCAAGTACACAGGCCCTGGCACTCGAAACTGCTCCTGCTCTTGGCACAGTGTTGGAGATGGCTTCACCTGCCGCGGCAAAGTGTATCAGGTAAGAAGCATGCACAGCATCTTTCGTGTTTGGGCCCCCTGCCCTGAACCCTCTCCTCCAAGTGTAAGCTGCAGATGAGCAGATCTGTAGTGTCATATTGACGTGCGTGTGGTGTAGGAGTAGAGACAGGTGCATTGAGGCAAACTATCCATAAACTGTAGGTGGTTTTGGCGTGCCAGCTGTGGGAGAGAATCATAGTAAAGTGACTTTGCTCCAAAGGGAATCATGATGTGAACACTCTGCTGCTCTGTCAGAAGCATTGGCCATACCTCCATGGTGCTGTTTTCTTAAAGTTATAAGCAAATGGGAGTAATTTTTTTTTCCCCAAGGGAACCCACTTCTCCCACTCTGTGGGATCAGGGCAGTTGCCCCCTGTTGCCATGCCGGGACTTGGGATCCAGTCTGGAGGGCAGCAGTCTTATCTCTGGCTCTGTTGCCAATACAATGTCTGTCCTTGGGCAAACTGGTGAGCTTTTCTGCTAGTGGCAAATAGAAGGTGTCATCCCCACAGCAGAGCCGGGAGAAAAGAGATGGATTCAGTTCTGTGCTTCTGCTCTTACTGGAAGTGTGGTAAGGAGAGGGAGGACATAGGCCAAGCCTATGTCTGCCACTCTGGACAGCATCCCAGAACTGATAGCGGCAGCACAGTGAGGTTGAAGCAGAGGTTTTGTGAAGCACTTGAGGTGTCCCATGAGCACAGGGGCAGTTAAACCTATGCAGGAGCAGCCAGCTTTCATCCCTCTGTCCACTCCATCCTGCAGCATCTGCGATGTGAATGGTCCAGGCAGAGGTCACTGTGTGCTTTGTAACCTCCGTGTCATCTGTACCCACAGTGCTGGCAAAGGAGGGAGGGAAAGATCACTATGGTGTGTCAGGAGAACCGGTGTCTCATTGGGGTGGGAGAGTGACCTGGAGTGGAAGGAGCAGGTCACTGTGCTGACTGGTGAGGAGCAAGCGGAAAGGACTCTGCTAACACTAGCTGTTTCTCTTTGTTTAAGGAGCTCGGAAGGACTGAAGATGCATCCGTGTTCTTTAAGATGATCCTGGTTGGTAATAAACACCTTTGTCCCTGCCTCTGTGTAAATCCACTTAGGGTTTTCTGCAAAGGGTCTTGCTAAGTGGAACCATGTTTTCTGTTTCCCTTCCCACCAATACTCTTCTACCATAGGCAGAAAACATCAGGGAGCTCAGTGGGGCAGGGCCTTTCACTGTCTTCATCCCACAGACAGATTTCATAGGAAACACCACAACGGTAAGTAGTGTCCTCCTATCCCAAGAGCCATCAGGTGTTTGGCAAGCTCCAGTCGTGGCAATGTCCCCTCTGGAGCTGTTCTGCCCAGTGAAATGAAGCAAAGGAGCTGCACTGCAGAGGGTTAAAGGCATCCCCCATTCTCCATCAGTGTTAAGAGCAGAGATTTGGAAGCTGGCTTACTACAGGGACAATCTGGGCAGGGGTTGACATGGCTCCTGTTGTTAGGAGACCCTTACTGGAGCCCCTGTCTCAGAGGCACCGTGCCAAATCAGTGATGCACGGTGACTTTCATTACCCATGGCTGTTAGGGGCTGGTAACAGCAAGACATCATGGCATCTGTGATGAAAACCTCTTATTCCTGCTCTTGTGCCCCAGGCCCTGCCATTCTGCCCCCTTCTAGTCCCAATAAGTGGGATGTCTGGGGCAAGTGGAGACATGAAGGAAGAGAGATCCTTATGCATGTCCCTGTGAACCAGACAGGTTCTTGACCAACAGCTTTCTGGTGTCAGTATAATGGAAAATCCTAATACCATCTCTCACAAGTCCCATTGTGCAGCTTCACACCACTAGTCCCGACCTTTTTCCCGTGCCCCCCCTCATCCACCCAGTAAAGGAACAATTCCCAATGACCACGTATCCCAGGCGTCACTTCCTCAAGGCCAATGTGGTTGTTTGTTCTCCTGCTGGTTTTGTCAAGCTGGTTGAAATTTCCCTAAGATCTTTAATGGTTTTGTGCATTCACTGCATTTGGGGGGACTGGCTTTCCTGCAGGGATGGGTCAGAGGAGGCTTGGGCAATCCAGGTGTCCCTCACTGGTTCTGTCCACCCCAACCCTTCAAGGCAAAGTGTCCCCAGTGTGAGCTCATTTTTGTTTTCTCTCTGTAGTTTGAGGAGTGGAGGAGCAGAGGTCTCCTCCGGGACCTGCTTCGCTACCACATGGTGGGTTGCCGAAAACTGCTGTCCAGTGACCTGGAAGCCCAGGAGTCCCTTACATCTTTATCTGGCCACAAAATAAAGATCACAGTGAAAGAGGTAGTTTTCTGCCACAGTTCCCTTCCCTGTCCCACTTGGCAGGATGTCACTTGTGCTGTCATTTGAAGGCCACTGTGATTGTGGCAAGTGACTTGCCTAGGGCCCGCAGGTGGCTTATAGGGCAGAGCTGTGGGTGGGAATACCTCATCACATCGCTTCTCTCTCAGAATAGCATCTATCTCAATGAGGAAGCCAAAGTGGTCGTGAGTGACATCATCGGCGTGAACGGGGTCATTTATTTCATCAACAAGATCCTCATTCCAAGTGACCTAGTGGACCGTAACATCTCCTCAAAGATCTCAGGGGTAAGTCTGAAGCTGTGACTGTGCCCTGATAACTGCCATGGTGAGGATGGGGCTCGGATCTATCTCCCAACATCTCTGATAGTGCTGTCCCTGATTAGCCCTTCCACCCCCACCCTCAGCCCAAGGCCACGTGGGGTGCTCTTCCTCCCTCTTCCTAGCTGTGTAGGGAATGTCTGAGGGCATGGATTTGGCTTGTGAAGGTGACAGCATTTGTGGTGTAGCAATATTTGGGACAGAAGGAGCTGTGACTCATCACTAGGGAACATCAGTACTGGATGTAGGCAGGGGGATCATGCCCCATGCCAACCATCACACTCCTTTCCCAGTGCAGAGCAGATTGCAGTGTGAGATTGCCAATGTCTCTCTAGTACTCCTCAAACAAGTGCTAGGAGCTTATAGATCCTACATTTTGCAGTAAATAACACATTTTCTGTACAGCACGAGTGCTGAAATTCATCCCAGCTCCTGCCATAGCAGTGCCTAGGATGAATCAGAAAAGTGGCAGCTGCTGAATGCCAGCACTCATCAGGCCAAATCCATTGGCATGATGATGACAGAGATAACCTTGTTGTGTTTAGCTACTGTAGTTGTTAACCATCTGTTTTCTCCCTTGCATCACTGCTCCCGGTCCTGGAGGGTGACCTCTTAGTGACGATTGTTTGATTTCTTCCCTCTGCAGCAAAATATCATGGAAGTGGCAGAGGCCTTTGGATACACCATTTATAGCAAGCTGCTGCAGGTGAGCGGCCTGACTCCTGCTGTTCTGTGGGGAGGTGGTGTGTACATGTGCACGTTCAGTTTTGGCTTGTGGCTTTTTCTTTGCATCCCCTCTTATCTCGGGCAGGACGCGGAGCTGCTTCCTCTGGTTAGTGACACCCGGCATAGACCATTCACCATGCTGTGGCCCACAGATGCTGCATTTAACGCCCTCTCGGAGAAAAGGCAGAAGTGGCTGTACCGCAGAGAGCATCGGGACGTGCTGGCCTCCTACCTCAAAGCGCACATGATCAGGGACACAAAGGTAAAGGTGACAACAAACAGGCTCCTACCTCCTGAGGCCACGTGTGGTGCCACCACCTGCCTATGGTTTTGCCAGAGTGACCTTGCCAAATCTTTTACTGCTGTACAACATGCAGCGTATTAATTGTCTTGAAAAGACCCAGAGCTGTTTGAGCATTTGAGGCAACTACCACTTCATCAGGAACCTTTGGTGCAGCGTGGCTAGGCTGAAGCCTTCTGTCATCAGTTTCTTGGAGGGGGCCACATCACCACCAGAGTGTCAGTGCAAGGCTCACAAACAGGCTCTGTTCTGTAAAGGTGATGAACAAGGAAAGTCCAGCTGAGCAAAACCAGGATCTGCTTATGGACACTAGTCTCTCACTGTTCAGGAATCTGGGACTAACCCAGCTCCCACACCAGCTTCATGTACTGCCACATCACACCCCCTCAGTGTGACTGCTGACACCTGTCCTCACCAGGCCCCATCCCGTTAGAAGTATGAACTGCCAGTTTTGCCTGTTTCTCCCTTCACATTCTTCTTTTTCCCTCTTAGATTGTTGCTGGTAACATGCCCCAAGTCAAATCCATACGGACCATGCATGGCTCCACCATCTCCTTCAGCTGCAGCAGAACCCATGTGGTGAGTAATAGCAATGCTGGCCTTGGCTTTCCACTAAGCAAGGGTCCCTGGGAGTAGACATGGGGCAACTGTTGCTCCGTGATGGTCACCAGCAGCAAATGAACACAGAGCTGGGGTGCTTGCACGCTGAGACACTCCATTCCCCTGGCTACAGCTGAGCCTGTAGAGAGGCTCAAGACTGTGTGGCCAGCTGGCAGGGAAGTGTGGAGGCATGTGGTACCTGTTCATGCATTTCACAATGACCAGGTTGCAAAGCCAACCACATGGTGCCATGACCTTTACAGAGCACGTGTTGCATAGACAGAGGCCATATCTTAGGAGAGATGGCCATGAAAAGTGGCAGTCAGGAAGGGTGGTCAAGGACACAAGCACAGAGATTTTGGAGAATTCTTGGGGTGATTGAGAAGTCATGGCAGCCAAAAAGGGCAACTTTTGGGTGGTGCAGCCAGGATGTAGGATGTGCCAGGATCACAAATTGCTTTCTTCCTCTGGTAGGGAGAGCTTCTGGTGGAGAATGGCGATGCCACCATCATCCAGAGGCATATGGAATTCAACGGGGGCATTGCTTATGGCATTGACAGGCTGTTGGAGCCACCGGACCTGGGATCTCGGTGTGATGAGTTAATCTTTGTTGAGCTGCAGGTGAGCACTTGAGATGAGGCCAATGAGGATCTGTGCCACCTGTTGAGCTCCGTGCCTGGGAAGAGGGATGTTGGGAGGGCTTGCTGCTCTTCCTTGGCATAGCTCCAAGCAGCCGAGAGAGGCAGAAGCACATATTGAGTTGTTGTGAGGTTCCTTTCTCCTCTCCACAGGGATCTACAAAGAGCTGTGGACTCTGTGGCTTCGAGCCACCCTGCCCTGCTGGCTCCGTTCAACGGGTAAAGCTCACAGATTTGTCACCAAGGAGGCCTGTTATGGAGCCAATGACAATACCCACATGCCTCTCATGTTCTAGCAGCAAAATGAAGGCACACCTGCATGTGGCGAGTCCCTCAGCTCGGTTGCATTGCCCATGCCTTGCCCCGAGTCATGCAGTTGTGTAGGGCAGGAGCTGGGCTGAGCAACATGGGGTCAGGGGCTCCAATGGTCTTTGCTTGGTCAATCCCTATATGGGTGACAGCAGCTGCAGGAACCCCTGCAGCAGCACTGGGCGCTTCTCTGGGTGCTTTATAGCAAAAGAGCTCAGCCTGGCTGCTGGAGATGGACCGGGGATCAGATGGTGAGCAGCCCCTTGGGGGGCAGTGGTTGCACCCCACTCTCACTGCATTGCCGGTTGTGTCTCTCTGCCGGGCTTCTGGCATGTCCCTGAGGTACATCTGTGGCTCCTCTGTCATCAGCCCCATCGCATGTTAGGAAACCTCTGTTACTTGTCATAAAACTGAATGAGTGGCACAAGAAAAGTCAAGGTGAGACAAAAGTGACAAACTGTGTTTTGCCTGTTTCCTCGCAGGGGGAAATAAAGCACTGCTATTATTACAGAAACCAGCTGTTGAGAAACACTTTTTTGTTTCACCGCAACTCCCTGTTGCGGCCATCCTGGCCACCCTCCCCGTGGGACACCTTCAGAAGACACTGGGAGCCTCTTAAACGAGGCTGCAAGAGGACCTGCGTTTCTACCCAGTGGGTCCCTCAGTGCTGTGCAAACCACTATGGCCGGGACTGTTGGGGTAAGGAGCCGTGCGACCCTTTCCCACCTCGGCCCTTTCTCCTGCGGGAAGGTGGCATTACTGGTTCAGCACAATGTCTGGCATCCATGAATGTGCTTCCCTGGAGAAAGGTGGGCAGAACCCCAGGCAGGGAGCCCCAGTCTGTAGAAGGTGCAGGGAATGATCCCCTGGGAGTGCGTGTGGATGGTATCATAACAGGGAATTCCCTTTCCTTGGAGAACCGCTTGACACCATGGAGAGCCCTGGGCACAGGGCTGCTGGGGGTGGCTGTCAAACGTGTCACTCACCCCTAGATGTTGCCGGTCCTCAACCATTCCTCAGCATCTGCCCTCTGCAGTTCATCTACGGGCAGCTTTCAAGTCCTTGGATCGTCTGCTGCCAGCTTAGCATGGGGCAGGCCAGCACAGACTCAGCACATTGCAGCAGTGGGTCTTCACAGGCTGGAAGCTATGACAAATTTGTCCCTGTTGCCCCTGTTCCTAAGGTTTATTGTCATGGGGTGTCCCTAGCACTCACTCCCCAAACTGCCAAGCAGGCTCTGTGGTCCGAGCACCCTGTAACCGGCAGCTCACGTGGCACCTGGTGTGCAGGCTCTACATGGGGCAGTGGGTGGCTCCGCTCCAGCACTTTGGGTCACTGTCACTGCAGTATCACTAAAGTGCCCCATTTGCAGCATGCCCAGGCGGGCTGGAGATGCCGTGCAGTAACCATGGTACCTGTGACGACAAAATTGGTGGCTCGGGGAGATGCAACTGCAGCCAGGCTTTCATCGGGACCAGCTGTGAGCTGTGTGCGCCAGGCAGATATGGGCCAGACTGCCAAGGTAAGACTGCTTCTGCCTGTGGGGTGGCAGCAATGCAGAGGGTTTGTGCAGAGGTGGCTGTGGCACGTGGTGCTACTTGGAGAGGGGGTGGGTGCTGGGCTGACCTCTTTGCAGCTCACAGGACGGGAATCAGTGCTGCCATGTATGCACCAGTCACGTATGCTCAGGTCAGACCTCTGGGGCTGGGGCCTGTGGCAAATATAGTTTACCATCCCAAACTACTCCAGCTGTAGTTTGAGAAAGCTGGGTGGCCTTCTGGGCCGAGCCCTCCTTCTCATTTGTCACACACAGCTGAGAGCCCCAGTCTGGCAGAAAACATTATGATTTATTTTGGGCTGGGGGACAAATCTGTAAGTCGTGATGAACCTTGTACAGAAAGAGCATCTCCTGGGGCATGCTCAGCAGGGACCTGTGCCCCTGTGAGGCAAAGGCAAAGGGAAGGAAAAGGGAGTTCCCTGTTCCCCCGTCCCAAGCTGGGCTTTACAGGGTCTCCAGGAACATTTCTAATGGCTGCATGATTGCAGGGACTCAGAGTGAAAAACACATCTCTAGAAATGCCCAGGGGAGAGGAACGATGAGGGTTTGTGGGTGAGAGAGGCTCCCCCTCCTCCATGAAGGGTGTGTGTTGCGGGGGGGCCAGGGCTGGCAGTGACAGGGAGGGACATGTGCGACCTGCCGTGCCTGCCTTCATGCACTGCCCACGCAAGCCGCGGTTCTGCCACGTGCCTGTCTCGTGGCCTGCGTGGGGCCTTTCACTGCCACCAAGGCAGATCCCGTGACAGTGTTTTTACCCATTCCTCCCAGAGTGTAACTGTACCGAGAACGGTGTGTGCAATGGAGGACTGCATGGCGATGGCTTCTGCTTCTGTGCCGAGGGCTGGACCGGAGACCGCTGTGAAATCAGACTAGGTGAGGGATGCCAAGCCCCCACCACCCACTGTTCTTTGTGATGCGGTGCCATGCAGCTGGATTGTTCAAGCAGCTGCTCAGAAATATCTCCAAAAAAGAGCTCTCTAATTGTGGGGCTCATTCTGAGATCTGGCCCTTGCTGGTGAGTTTCACAAGGGTTGGGGTGGTGAGGAGGAGGAGGAGGAAAGCACTGCACTTGATCATGAACAAGTCCTTGAGCTCAGAGGCGCTCCGTGAAGAGCTTGAGGATGAGCTGAAGGCCTGAGGTTTATCTGAAGGAGTAACGGTCCTCTGTGTTTGGGTGAGGCGTCTGCAGAAAAGCACAGGGGTAGGGAGGGCGCAGCATGGGGCAGAGGCTGGTGCTGGCAGCTGTGTCCATGTTGCAGCCCTTGGATCGTTCTGACCTGTGTGTGTTCTGGTTTCAGTCATGACGCCCACCTGCTCTCCACCGTGCCACCCCCAGGCCGTCTGCCACTCCAGCAACCTCTGTGAATGCAACCTACACTACGAAGGAGATGGGAGAACGTGCTCAGGTAGGGGGGAGCCATGAGGGGCTGGGGTGGAGGAGTGGTGACTGAAGGAGAAAGCGGACAACACGGCAAAACAACAGGTGACCATCTCCTGAGCAGCTCTGTGGAGGATGGCCGTATTGGTGGGATGACTGGCAGGACAGACAGGCCGACCACCAGGACACCTAGCAAGGTATTTTAGTTAACCCAAGACTTTTATCCCTGCAGTGATCGACATGTGCAGCCAGGACAACGGGGGGTGTGCCAGGCATGCACAGTGCACACAGGTTGGTGTGAACGTCTCCTGTGCCTGTGCTCCCGGGTACGGAGGCGACGGCTACGTCTGCGACCCCATAGACAGGTGTGCAGATGGTAGGAATGGGGACTGCAGCGAGCACGCCAACTGCATCAGCACCGGGCCGGTGAGTACATCCCCTAGGCCCAGGGGATCTGCAGCCTGGGAGAGCAGCGCAGGTGGCTGCTGTGGGATACTCAGGCTGCTGGGGACAGCGATGTGACAGTGTCCCCTGTTACTGCAGTCCCCAGGCCTGCCCCTCTGCTCCAGTCCCCTCAGCTATTGCACTCATCCTGCAGGCCCTTAGTGCCAGGCAGGGGCCATGTCCTGTCTGCTTGGCTGTGGTAGTGGTCCTGGTGATGTTATGCTGAGGCCATTTTTCCCCATTCCTCTGTTTAAGGGGCATAAGCTGTGTCAGTCATGGCATTTCTGGACTGTTTTGGGGGCTCTGGGATGGTCCTTCAAGGATGATGCCGGCCATTTTTGCAGAAGAACCAGAGCTGCTCACTGCAGGCCAAAAGATGGGACTGGGAGCATGATGTAGTGCAAGAATCATGAGCCACATACCTTGAAGCTCAGCTGTCTTTCAAACAGCATGTGGCAAGGATTCAATGTGCTGTTTTTTGGCTTGTGTGCAGTTGGATGTGGGGGTGGGACAGAGGCCGTGCAGGCTTTCGTAGTTCTGTCATAGTCCTAACAGGCTGTAGAGGAGTTCCAAAGGCTCATCCCCATCTTCACAGGGATACAAGGATCCCCAGCTGGCATCTGCATGTTTGCATTCACACAAATGCCATTCTTCCTTTGTGCTGCAGAATGAGCGGCGCTGTGAGTGCAAGCGGGGCTATGTGGGTGATGGGATCCAGTGCCTGGAAGAGGCCGTGCCCCCCACAGACCGGTGCCTGGAAGACAACGGGCAGTGCCATCGGGAGGCCATTTGCACTGACCTGCACTTCCACGGTGAGTGAGCTCAACCCCGTAGTGCCAGGGGTGATTGTTCCATGGAGGGGTTACGCTCCCTCATCCTTCACCTTCCAGCTGGGTCACCCCTTGGGAGAGCTGGAGGTTGGTAAGGGTGGGACAGGCCAAGGGGCCAGGGACTCCTCTCTGTAGCTTCATCTGGTTTTGACCTTCCCCTTTTCCCTACGCATCATATGGGGAGGACGAGCCACCTGCTTCTGTGTGATGTGTGAGATGGCCTCTGGTGGGATCACACTGCCAGTGAGCACAGACTCCCTCGTGGAAGGCGAGAAGCTCAGAGGAAGCCATGCTGCATCCCACCTCGCCCTCACTTGAGCATTGTCCACATCCCACACTCCCGTTGGTGGTGCTCTCATTGCTCACACAGGGGACCCATGCGACTGCCCCAGGGAGGCTGCTCGCTCTCTATGCTATACTAATGCTCCCTTGGTATTTTGCAGATAAGACTATGGGTGTATTTCATCTGCAGTCACCCCGAAAAAAGTACGACTTCACTTACGAGCAGGCTCAGGCGGCCTGTGCCGCAGAAGGTGCTTCCCTGGCCACTTTCCGGCAGCTCTCAGCAGCACAGCAGGTCAGGACAGGGCTGGAGAGGTCAGGCAGGGGCTGGCTCCATTGCCTTGTGGGGTGGGGACACACAGTGCTTCTCCCTGGGCCAGCGGCAGTGAGCCCATGACGTGTGGGTGGGTGACCTCTCATCCCTTCAGCCAGGCCCTGTTTGCTCCATCTACATCTGTGAAACCAGGAGGGCCGGTGGGTCTTGCCAGTCACATTGGGATAAGACCTCTAGCAGTGCCCAGCCCGTTAGGTGCTGGGGGATGTTGGATAAGGCTGCATGATGGGAGTGTGCATCAGGGCAGAAAGCTCGGGCCAGAGATGTTATTTTTACTCTAATCATTCATTTTCCTCTGCTAGATGGGATTCCATCTGTGCTTGGTGGGTTGGCTGGACAATGGCACAGCCGGATACCCCACGGCCTACCCCAACCCCAGCTGTGGGGCTAACCGAGTGGGCATTGTGGACTATGGCTCCCGAAACAACCTGAGTGAGACCTGGGACGCGTTCTGCTACCGGGAGAAGGGTGAGTGGCACAAGCACATTTCCAGGGGACAGTCCTGTCGGGCACAAGAGACGTGTTGGGGCAGCAGGCAGAGAACTATGCTCGGAGCATGAGGCACGGGCAGGTAGGCACGTCTCCTTCTCCCTGTGCCCATGTCAGGAGGGAACATGCTGAGGGGTATCCAGAAGTCAAGGGAGAGGCGGTCAGCATAGCCAGTGTTGGCAAGTCATTGCGTCTTGGTGTTCCTCTGCAGATCTGACCTGCACCTGCCGCGACGGGTTCGTGGGAGATGGGTATTGGTGCAGCGGCAAACTCCCCGATGTGCTCGCAGACCACGCTCGCTTCTCCACCTTCTATTCCGTAAGTGATGCTCTCCTGGTTCGTCGGTACGCCAGCTGCCAGCAACAAGGAGGAGGGAGGGATTGGCCATAATAGGGAAAGTGCTGGTTTGGTCTGCATACGGGGTAGAGCGTACAAAGACACAGGCATTTTCTTTCCAGGGCTGGAGGATGTTTTCCTGGGCTGGGGAAGGTAACAGCACTGAGCTGTGGGCAGTGTGCTGATGGGAAGGATCTTCCATCTTTTCCAGATGTTGCTTGATTTTGCCAATGACACAGAAGAAGGACTGGATTTTTTCACCTATTTGTCTGATGACTCCGCTCCCAAAACTCTCTTTGTCCCTCTGAATTCTGGCTTCTCAGACAATGAAGTAAGCAAGCAAGGATGAGCGGCCGCTCCAGGGTGCATGGAACGAACTATCAGAGGCCCAGAGGAGAGCAGGAGTCCCCCAAAGCTGGCGTGATGGTGATGTGAAAGAGCCTGGGGAAGGAGGAGGAGAAGTTTAGGTCAGAAGGGACCGCTGGAGGTCTCCAGTCCAACCCCTCACTTGGAAGAGCCAGTTACGTCAGGTTGCTCAGAGATTCTCCAGTTGAGCTTTGACTATTCCCAAGGATGGCAATTCCCCTTTGCACAGTAGCTTTGTGCCACGCTGCCCATGAACTGAGCTGTCTTGTGGCCATGGAGGGTGTCTGGGCTCAGGGCCGGTGGGGCTGCACACAGCAGGAGGGAAGGGGTGAGGTGAGGGCCAGTTTCTCATCCCTGCTCCCTGTTGCTTTTTCAGACACTGTCAGGAGAAGAACTGAAGCTCCACGTGTCATCCAGCAATCTTGTCCTCTTCAGCTTCAACCTCACAACGGGCACCATCATCCCGTCCCAATCAGGATACGACCTCCATGTATCAGACATCCTAGTGGGCAACAGTACAGAGCACTCAGTAGGTTTAACCTCAGCAGAGGTCAAAAAAAACCCCCACAGGTTTTCACCACCTCTCTTTTGAGACAGGGAACTATGGGGAGGCTTTCTGGTCGGGTGACACCATCTCTGTCCTGTGCTGTAGGATGCCAAGGGGATCAATGACACGATGATTGTGGAGTGGGACATCATAGCTTTCAATGGCATCATTCACGCGATCGCGGAGCCGCTAAGGATCCCACTGCCCGTTGTTCATCTTGGTCAGGTGAGCGTCCTGAGGGCACGAACGGAGAAGGCAGGCGCTGAAACAGCCGGTGGCCAGGGCTGGGAATGGGGATGAGGCGACTGGCTCACCCCAAGGACTGGCCTCGTCCTCTCCACTCCCCTGGCACGGCTGGTTTTGGCTGGGCTGCCACGGTCCCGCTGGGGACCCGCAGCGGGGTGGCTGCGCGGGGGATCCCATCGCTCCGCCAGGGGAGCCCCGTAACCTGGACGCCGTTTCCCGACGCAGGTGAACGGCGCGGCGCAGGCGTCGGGCTCCGCGGCCACAGGGACGCTGTCAGCGCTCTGCTTCGCGCTGGTGCTGGCGGCCGCTGCCGGCGTCGCCTATTACTGCGTCAAGAGGCGGCGGCGGGAGGAGCAGTTCGGGTACTTCCAGGTACGGGCAGGCCGGGGGGCGGGGGGCGGGGGCGCGCCCGGGCGTGCCGGGGGGGGGCGCGCGCGGGAACCGCGCGGAGCGGCGGCGGGGTGGGGCCGCGGGGTGGGCGGGCTGAAGGACGGGGAGGCCCCGCCCCCCGAGAGGCCCCGCCCCCCGGCCGCCCCGCCAATCCCGCGCCTCCCGCTCCAGGCGGATCTCCGCGCGGACGAGGAGGAGGAGGCGGCGGCGGCGCCGCAGCAGGAGCGCACGCGCCCGGAGGCGGGGCCGCGTGCCGCCAGGCCCCCGCCCCCGTCGCCACCCCAACCCGCTCTACGGTGGCCACGCCCCCGCTACGAGCCGCGCACGTGAGCACCGCCCCGCCCCCCCCGCCCCCGCCCCCCCGCGGCGGGCTGACCCCGCTCTCTCCGCAGGACGCGCTGCTGGCGGACGCCTGTGACGACCCCCGCGGCTTCCTGCAGTGAGGCCCCCGCCGCCTTCGGCCCCGGCCCGGCCCGGCGGCCCCCGCCGCGCTCTGGAGGGCGCAGAGAAATAAAGAGCTCGGCGCCCCCCGCTCCGCCCGCGCCTGCCGTCCGCTGCTGCGCCCCCCCCTTCCCCCCAGCCCGGCCTCCCACCGCCGGCCCGCCGGTGCCGGCCGCCCGCCAGCCCCCCACCCCGGCGCTCCGGCCCCCGGGCTCGGTTAAACCCCGGGGGGGGCCCCCCCCCCCCTTCCGTGCGCAGCCCGGGGGGGCCGGCAGGTGCCCCCCCCTGGGGGCACAGACTGCTCTGCGCCGGGCCCCTCAGGCCCGGTGTCAGACGCCTGGCCCCAGCTGCACCCCAGGCTCCTGGCCATGCCCCCCGAGAGCCGCGCACCGCCCCCGCAGGGAGGGGGTTAGTCGGTTAGTTACTGCGTGCTGCAGGCGTTTATTGAGCCCTCACGGTACACACAGCACAAAGACGCCAATGCCACGTGCACATACATACACAGTGTGATTAGAGCAGCTACGTTAACAGCAACGGGTCAGGCCCCCGAGTCGAGAGCAAGGCATTTTGGAAGTCTGCGACAGGCTGGCACATAGCACAGAGACGAGGCAGTGAGACACAAGGGACAGACTGAGGGGCCAGCCTGGCACACCGAGGGGGACGGGCGTGCAGGAGGAAAGACGTATGCGTGCGTGCGTGTGTGTCTCAGTAAGGGCTGCTGACACACGTTGTACTTTGGTGCCTTCCTCTGAGGCATCTCCTGGCAGAGGGTCCTCCACACCAACCCGATTCCTCTCCCTCGCATTGACGACACCCAGCCCATACAGCCGTTACACAAACAACCCCTGCCTGCCCCCATGCTAATCCTCCCCCCCACCCCGACAGCCCTTCCCAGCCACACAGCCACACCATGCTGCCCAAAGACCCAGCATGCACACACTGCGCTTGTGCATGGCCAAACCCAGCACAAGAAGTGCATCCAGTCCCTCTTCCCGCTCACTCCTACCTGTCACCTCAACACCAACTGCCCCGCAGTACTGGTACTGTCACCCTTGCTGCCATCTGCAAATGGTGCAGCAGTGTTATCCATCATCATCTCTTCTCCTGCATGCTTTGGGGCCCTTGCAGACCACACCTTCCACCCCCATCCTCTGGACACCTCTCACCCCTTCATCCCACAGACTCAGCATTCCGATGGCAGGATGTTTTGTTTCCCAGGGCCAGACAGCATCAGGGTGACACAAACTGTGAGCAACCCCTACCCACCTCGCTGCCCCTTCACCCCTCCCCAAGGCCCTGCCTGTCCCTTGGGATGGTTGGAAGCCTGGCCAAGAACAGCTGAGTAAAGAACCTACTTTCTGCCTCTCACATCCCAAAATCACTCTGACCTGCCTGGGGCTCCAGGACCTCACTCTTGTCCCCCGTCTGTCTTCTGTGCTCTGGCATCACTACTGTCACCTCTTCCCTCCTCCTCAGGAGGCACTACACTCCCGCTTCTGACCCACTACAACCAGCAGCACTTCATGCTTGCAATCCCCCCGGGACCTCTTCACCAGCCTCTCCATACAACTTAGGCCACATCTCAGCAAAGACAGCCGGAAGGCTACCACCACTGCTGACAACCCTACACCTTCCCTGAAAGGCCCAACACACTATGCCGTAGCAATTGCCAAAATACAGATGTCACATGGCACCAAACCTCCCAAAATACACTAAGCTCACGCAAAAAAACAGGCATGCCACCAACCACTTGTTTTTAGACCTTCTGACCTGCTCCCACCCAGCTCTCTCACAGGACTGCCCCATCCTGCACATGTAACTCATGGTTACCTACGCGAGGCCCCAGCTGGACAGACCAGTCTGCTGGGGAGTGGGCTGGGGCTGGGGGCTGCTGCTACCAGTTCTGGACAGGTAACACCGCTGATCCTCTCTCATCCGTGATGCAGTCATGGGTGCACTTCACTGGTTGCCCAGTGGGCAGCCCTGTCCACCTGCAGAATCACTCACGTCGTCCTCCCCAAGGACCTCGGGGCAACTGCAGACTTGACACACCTTGTCACAGCTCACGTGGGAGCCTGCGTCACGCTCACCAAGCACCAGAGACTTGGGACTCCATTTCTGAGCCACTTCTCTGGGTAGGGAGCGGCAGCTTCCCACCACCATCACTGGCTCTCCATCTCACCTACTCCTACAGAGCACTCCCTGCGGCTCACTTACTTACGGCCCAGAACGAGCACCCATCCTCCTGTCCAGCCTGCAAACCACCTCAGGGAAACGGATGGAGTCAGTGAAGGGGAAAAAAAAAAAAAAACAAAAACACACCATCTACACACAGCCATAAGTGTCAAACGCCCTTTAGTGGTAGAGAGCGGTGCTGCTGGCCCAGCAGCCCAGCCCCACGTGTAGGCTCGCAGTGTGCTGCTGCCCGGAGTACCTGGCCCTTCACCGGATGTGCACCATCTCCTCCAGGAAGGGGGTTTTCATGCAGCCTGTGCAGAGCTGATCCATCCAGAGTGGAGCTTCGTGCTGCAGAGGGGTGCGCCGGGGGTAGAAGGTGAAATTCACGTCGTAGTTCAGCAGGCAGCTGATGGATGCCATGTAGATATCAGAGAACCGCACCAGCCGTCGAGAGAAGTACGTGGGGTTGTGGAAGGTGCGGAAGATGCTTCCAAACTGCGGGTTAAACAAGTTCTTCGTCAGCGACCTGAGAGGAAAGAGATGGTGCTCTGTAGATAAAAGACCATGGTCACAGCTTCTTCCCCGTCCAATCCCTTAGCCCTGGGCCACCCTACTCCCAGAAGACATTTTGGGATCACCCTAATGTCTTGGTTTTGGCTGGGATAGAGTTAATTTTCTTCATGGTAGCTGGCATAGCGCTGTGGGGTTTTTTTTTTTCTTTTTTTTTTTTTCCTGATTGTCTCCCCCATCCCACTGGGGAGTGGGGGAGTGAGAGGCTGCATGGTGTTCAGCTGCCTGCGATGCAGACCAGCCCCTCTGCAGCGAGACTGTGATGAAAATTCAATGCCCTCTTACTCTTCCTTGTTACCGAATCCATTACGGGCAGGGACCCACTGCAGTAGCTGTGGTAGCAGACAGCCCAGCACCCAGCACAGGGTGACACTGTCTCCCCTCTCCCACCCTGCCTTCAAACCAGGCCACCTTCCAGACAGCACTGCTGCTTCCCCCCACCTCCACCCAACAAGTGACACCAGGGAGGGCCACAGGCCAACACCTGCAGCACCACTGTCCCCAAAACAAGTTACAGAACAGACCCACTGCAGGCCTGGGAGCCCCTGAGAGACCTCATGAGCGAGGGGGACAATGCTCACCTGATCTCCTGACGTTCCTTCATCCACTCCAGCAACACTTGCTTCGACTCCGCATCCTGATACATCTGCAAAGACAACAGCAGAAAGCACCATGTTGCATCAGTCCTGTAGGCCACACCTCAGCTCCCCCCCAGTTTCCACTGTAATTCACAAACCCACAAGTCCACTGCACCAGGAGAAGGATGAGATATTTTGGGGAACACAGGCAAGATGGTACATCCCCCCCATTCCCATGCTAAGCCCAAAACGCAGGCTCAGAAGGCAGCATAGTACCTGTCCCGCTCAGACAGGAGCTGTTTACCTGCATTCTCTCTAGCAGCCCCGTCAGAGCCTGCTGCCAGGTCAGGGAGTGCATGTACTGCTCTGTATTTATGATCCGAATCTCTGTCTCCAGTTCAGGAACGATGGCTCCAGTCCTCCATCCGTGACGCAGCATGAGGTCCTAGAGGTCAGGGTAAAAAAACAATCAAGAATTCAACACAAAGACTGAAAGCCAAACACAACCCTGTTTCCTAGAAGAGTGGTCTGTTCCCATTATAGATCCTCAGGGGACAGGCATCCATGGTCATGCCAGTACCAGCCATCTCCTGGCCACCAGGATGAGCTGTGTGAAGCACCTAGAAACATGGAATCCACACAAACTGCTCTCAAATTCACAGACCAGCAGATGTTCCTTACCCACAGAGAGCACTTCAGGAGCCCTTCCTCCACTGCTTGCTTCTACCTGACAGCAGAGTGGGACTGCTTATGTGTCCTGTGCATGCCCCGAGAGCCACAGCCTGCAGAGCACCCAGCACAGCATAGCGGAGACCTGAGTGCTCAGGTCAGGGCCCACCTTACACTCCAACACAGCTGCAACCACAAGTCACGCAGGCTTGCTCCCCCCTCACGGGAGAGCAGAAACCTTTCCACTTACCGCAAGGTCACTGTACAGATGGTCACCAAAATAGAGCACTTTGGACCCACGCCAGCCTGTCAGCCTCAGAAAATCAAAGAGGTTACCCTGCAAGTAAAAGGAGCACCGAGAGAAACGTGGTTATGGGCCAAATGCCTCCATCCTCACTGCATGGTACTGGGCACCACCCCAGCAGCGTTGTCAATGCAACTGGTCGTGCCACCTTACCGCATGCAGATGTGAGCACTCTCATGAGATGTCAACCTGCTTGCATCCCCACCCTCCAAACCCAGAGATTTCTGTCCTTCCCCACCTTATTTCACTTTCTTCCTATGTGACAACCCCCCTGTACCTCCCTCAGCTTTTCTTAGGCTACAGAAAAAGGCAAAAGCTCTTTTGAACCCAACAGGCAATTCAGGGGAAGTTTTATGCTCTGTGGCACAGCAAGTCAAGAGGACTACATAGACTAAACAGGCAACAAAAGGAGGCAGAGTTTAGAGGCCAAAAGTGAAAGATGTCTAGATTAGAAAAGCCTGAGCGATGGACAGAAAGAACCCCAGGTGTACTGGGTTTAGAAATTGTTAGGCTCAGGTGACAATGATTTCATCTCACAGGGTGCCTCAGAGGTAAGGTGAGCACCATCATGCAAGGCTTTCGGAGCACTTGAGGCTGTTCTCACATCACTGACCACCATCCCAACCCAAAAGATTAACAACACTCACGCATTCACAGGAATTGCTTAACCAAGCCAAAAAGCCAGGCAGCTTGGGCAGATTCACAGCTAAGTAAAACAAACCAAACCCCAAAGCACCAGCTAAAGCACAGCACAGAGCAGCTTTCAAGGCTTTCCAAACATCCGTCCACACAGAGGAGACTTCAGGGACCCCCCTTCCATCTCCACACAAGTTTTCCACATGAGTCACAACGGAAACAAAACCCACTAGGAAAGGAAAAGGCCCCATCAACGCCAGCAGGCTAGACTGTGCCAGCACAAGCAAGCAATGCAACCCTGCCAGCCACTCGGCAGCAATCTCTCCAGCCAGTCTCCAGTGCCAGGAAAGAGCTAGCATGCCCACCCAACAGCACCAGCCCAGACAGAAAACCCACCAACACAAGCCAGCTTCCACAACAGCCTGCAGCCTTTGACCACCGTCAACATGCTGCATGCATGGCAAAGGGTACCCAGAACCAGAGTGCTGGGCCTTCTGTCGCTGCAGCATCACTGGAGCTGTGCAGACTTCCCTTAACAGCACAGAAACACTGGGCTAGGCAGGCCTCTGCATTTCTTGGACACAACATTGCTGCTGCTTGAGGATTGCTCAGAAAGCCACTGACAGAGCAGGGAAATGGACCACAACCTTGGGAGGAGGATGGTCCTTTTGCCGTGCTCCAGTCACCTCAAACAGCAGTGGAGCTGACACCCAGGAAACTTGTGCTTGGACCTCCACTGAGCCACAGACCTGTTACGGGACCTGGCTGTCCTCCTCCCCTCGAGATCGCAGACCAGGGGAGGGATGGGATTACATATGTGCCATAAACAGAAAACACCACATCAGAAAGGAGGGACTAGAGGGCCATCACGTGAACTTCCCAGTCCCAGGTGCAAAACATGGATCCCTGAGGTCCCATTCGTACAAGATACCCACAGCACAGCCACCATACAGCTGGGCTTCAGGAAACAGGAACAAGTCAGCTCAGAGGCCTCTAGCAACATCACCGGCACAGCAAGGCCGATGGCCACTAATGCTTGCCAGAAAGAAGGCAAAAATGCTGGGGACAGGGTGGACTACAACCAGGATACACACTCTGTCACATCCCAAGAACCACAGTTAGGCAACAACCTGGCTGCAGTCAGATGAACAACATGGTGAGGGAGATACTGGGAAGGAGCCCAAAAATCCTACCTATCCCTGCTTCACCTTTTCCCTTCCTCAATGCACCATTCACTTGGGTGAGCAACCTGTGGTGACAAGATGTAGGTGATCAAAAGCAGGACTTAGTTCAGCAATAAATCCCATGCTTGAGGTGCACCTTTTCTCCTGAGGGAGCTGCTAACCCACTGGGAAAGTCTGCCCGTGGGAGACAGACTTTGTATGAATGAGCTCTACTTGCACATTCCCAGCTCCTAGCTTTTGGCAGAGGATGGGACACTAGCAAACCACTTGGACAGACCCACCGCACAGGCCAGAGGCTTCCCAACTCAAGGACATGACCTACTTTTCTACCGCAGGTCAGGTCCCAGCTACTTGGCCATGACCTCACTAACAGTTTCTTCCTGTGGGACTGGACAGCTCATATAGCCAAGAACAAACTGTACTAAAGCCAGAGGCACCTTGTTCTCAGGGGACAGACCAGCTGCAAGGAGAACACCCCCAGGCAGCAAGTTCATCAGAGTAATAGCTTCAGACATGCTTGTCCTTCAGGAATTGGAGAGAGATGGGAGCCAGGCTTTGTACCCTATTTGATCACCCTTGTTTCTCTGCTCCCTCCTCTACAAAGACAGCTTTTCCAATGTTATAGAGGACGACTTGGAGTGAGGCGTGGAAGGTCTTTGCCTACACATTGGATTGCAGAGAGCTCTGCCGTCTTACCCTAAATGAGCATGCTCTTGGGAGCCCTGCCAGGACAAGAGTTTCAGGACCAGGGAAGAGCCAAGGGAAAACTGCACTATTGGTCTTGCTAAACAACATCCGAACAGAGCTCCTTGAGTCAAGGTTTCACTGTATGCTGGGGCCGGGGACATTCACTGACCCCTGCTACACATGCAGAGGATGTTTCCTTACTACTCCTTCTCACACAAACAGGGCAGCCACAGGAAACAACTCAGCCTGGCAGAGATAACTCAGCGTGGGTCCTCATGGGCAGAAAGGCCAGCACCCAATACCCTAAGTTAACTGGCCTTTCTCTGCCTTTTCCCCCCTTGTCCCTGTCCCTCCACCTCTAATGCCACTCCCATTACACACTTTTCTGCAGCATGACCCACACAGAGGGCTGGGTAGGAAACTGTTTTAGAGCTGCAGACAAAAAGTTTTCCTACCAGGCAGCTCTGGCGTACCTTATTTCAGCTCCGGTGTACCTTATTTCAGCTCTGCCTCCTGCAGCTGTAAAACACCATGATTGCCCGGAGAGCAGCCTTTTCTACACCTGGCGTTCTCAGAGGTCGGTTTATCACACGCTGACAGGCAACACAGCCCTTGGCAGGGTTTTCCAATATACAAAAAAAGACCCTTTATTCTAACGCTTGCCTGCCAGCAGAAGCTGAAAGACTTTCAAGAGGCATGCAAATCACAAGGCTATTGCTCCACAGCATGCCAAGAGACATGCTGAAAGCATGTGGGGGGACAGTGTCTACCGGGCCAGCAAGAGCTGTCCACATGTGGAGAGAGGGCATCTCTCACTGCCACCAGCCAGCACAGCACACGAAGCCTACAGCGTGTCTCCTTACAAGTGCCCTCTAACTCTACCATAGGCGCTTTTTTCAAGGATTTCCATTTCTGACTTTTCAAACATCCACAAGTGACCTGTAGAATAACCCATAATTTTCCCCCACCCTGACTAAGCAGATTTTCCTGTTTTCCAGTGACTTCCAAAACTGCAGGTGTCTTGTAAGTCCCCACCATTACAGACTCTTGCTTCACACCCCTTATGTACCCAATCATTTTACCTCTTTGTAGATCTTTCCTTTCTCCAGCTGGTTTATTTTGTCCCACTGCAGTGAGCCTTTATCATCCAGTTTTCGAAAAGGTCTGGAAAAAAAGGGGGGAGACGTCAACTTCTTTTGATTTTTGGCGATTGTTACCCAGCAACCACAACATTTGAATTGGAAAACTTGTTTACCTATGTAACAACCTGTAATAAAAGCTCTGCATGAGAAGTGACCTTCTGGGCCTTCTGCACTATTTTCTCAGGGGAATAGAAAGTGTGAGAGGGAAATCTCTTTTCAAACTGCTTCCATTGATTGTAACCATTTAATGCCAATATCCCTAACAACTCTTCTCGCTTTTCAGATACAGAAAAGAGGAAAAAAATAATAATAAAGAACTCCCTCTGAAATGCTAAGGCCAAGGAGGCTTTGCCGTGAAACACTTTATGTCCTATTCCAGTCTGGCTACACCCCAGCCCAACAGAGATCATGGAATGTCTTAATAGGATAAAGCCATCTGCAGAGCGGATGGAAAGCAGTCTCGGCACTGATCTCAGGAGCTGACCCGAGCTGGCTCCTGTTGTTCCTGAGGGCTTGCCTGGTTACCTTCCACTTGGACAGAAGCAGCAAAACAAGGCTTAAGTTACTTGATGCCCATGAACGTTCATGCTCAATGGGAACATTGCTCCCTCTTGGGACAGAAGTTCCAAACTGCGAGCTCTGGGATCAAAAGCCTTGGTATGAAGCTGCTTTTGCTGCAAGCAGAGCACAATCTCATCCAGAAGTATTGTATGACCCTGAGCTGCCTTAGGGCAGAAGGAACCCAGCCTCCCACCATGAAGTCTACAGCCTACCCGGGCAAGGGGCTCCTTGACCATGAGTGGTCTCCAATGCACACCTGCTTTCTCCCTCAGAGAAAACACTCCACAGTTCACTACAGCTCACCATCAGGAGGATCCTTTCACCTTGGATGTATGTGCCATGTCATTCCACTGGCCCACTACCTGAGTGGGCCCTAGGCACCATGCAGCCATAAGGTTTTATCTCCTAGAGGGCCAAATCATCATAGCTCCAGGCTACATTTGTAAGACACTTCACCTGCATGCCATGAAGGAAACCTTTACCAGGTCAGCCCAGCTTATAAAGCCATTTTGTAGGTTTATTCCTGTTTATGCTAGTGGTCTGGGAAATGAGGGAAGAAAATACATAAGGAGGAAAGAATAGACCTCTCCCTCAAGGGCAGTAATTTCTGGTCAGTCATAGTGGAGGTAATAAAGCAGACACAAGGTCCCAAAGCAAATAATGCAGAGCAAAGTGAGGACAGCAGCTTGCATATCACCTAGTCCCTTGGCTGCTCCCAACTGACCACAAAACCCAGCTGCCATGTACAAAGGCTTCTAGAGCTGCCAATTACCAAAAAGTATGTAGCCAGTAACTAAAAAAAAAATTAATTAAATAATAATAATAATAAAATCCAAACCACACAGATATTTGCTGTTGGAAACAGGAAAAGGAAAGATTTTTGCACACTGTCAAGACCTAGAGTCAAGAAATAGCCAGCTCTCATACACATCATTTCACTCCTCTTTTCTTTCTAAAGATTTAAGTACATTATTACCCCTAAAAATCTAAGTTAAGCCCAGACCATGACAAAACTAACTAGGCTTAAGACACCCAATTTTAGAAACACACTTTCTGCTTGGCACTACCCATTCAATCCACTTATTCCCAGACTGGTAAGTTTTCATCTCCTTGGAGAGTATCCGAGAGGACAGCAGAAGGCTGGATGCCTACTGGACCTAGATTATGCTTAGAAAACCACTACTGTTTTGGAAGGGAAAAGGAGCCATTTACTCCAGGGAAGGGGGCCCAAAACCTCAGGCCCACATGCAGCAGTGCAGTATTGCCCCGGGACACGTACTTCCGGCGATCAGTGAAGAAGTTGGGCTTGTCAGCTTGCACAATGACCATGTCAAATAGGTCCCGCCAGTTCTTTCCAACCATGTGTTTCATTCCTTTGTCCCTAAGGGCAAAGGAACAGAGAGATTAACAGATCCAGTACTCTTTTTCACCCAACACTGCCTCTGTTAGGACAACGGTCTGTCCTAAATTTACTCTCATTTCAGTAAAAGAGAAGAAAGCATAAGAGATTTGTGAATCCCCCAAGGCTGTCTCATTGCATGGAGTATTGATGTAGCACTTTGTTTCAAGCTGTCCCACCCTTCCCCCTGTACCATGGGAAGTCCCGACAACTCTGTGATGCAGCAAAAGCTGCTACCGATAATCCCAAGTGGCAGCTCTGTAATGCTGTGGCCAGCCACAGCCTTGTATCTTCTTCAAAAAGTGAGAGTCAATGATGTAGAGAGACCACTGGTTCACCACAGTCAGTTCCCAAAGAGCGCTCTCATGACTACTGCCACAAAACCCCCTAACGTACAACTTCCAGATGTTCACAGGAGAGACCACACGGCACAGCTCTTGCTGTGCCGTGGTGACTCATCAACGTGCGATAAATGGTACTCACACAAAGCTAAAGGGACTGTTTGTAATGAGGAAGAGCTTCTTCTTGTGGTTCACCAGTCGGTTTAGCACAGCATAGATTTCATCCCCGTGCAGAATATACTGTTCTATATTGGGAAAAAACAGACATCATCAATAAAAAAGTGTTGGTGTAAGTCATGACCACGTTTCTTTAAAAGCAAAAGCAAACATAGCCCCTATACCAACAGGGATGCAAAAGGCCTGAGTTAGATCCACCTCAGGCAGGCAGGTAGTAAACCACCATGGTGACAAAATGGCCTTCCTCACCCTCATCAATCCCATCCAGAGGGAAAAGAAAGACTGAAGAACTTAAAAGGCTGGCAAAAAAGGGTTGATACCGAACCACCACAGGGGACAGGCACAGCCACTCCAAGTCATGATGCTACCAGGAGCTTTCTTTCCCCTGAATGACCAGGAAGCCTCCCCAGATGGTGCCTTTGCATGTTCACATCATGCCAAGGACCATCACTCCTTGCTTACAGGCTGAAGGAAGACAGAAATGCAAGTGATGAGGTAGCCGCTTCCTCCATTAAAATAGATCCTCCACTTGACCCTGAATACCACTTGGTTCTTAATGCCACTCAACCCCTCAGCTGCCTTTAGGCATGCCACAATAAGTATTTCATTAAGTTTTGTGTCCCCCTGACTCCTGTGACTGCATGTAGGGCCTACACAGTCATCTTACACAGAACACCACATAGTACAAGACACATCAAAATGGATTTGGCACCAGAGCTCAACTTAACTCACCCATATCTTTTTCAATCCATTTGTACATCACTCCTTTCACATGTACGTCTCTAATAGCATCCTAAAGAAAAAGGCAGGCAAAAAAAAGTTTCAGTTTCACATATGGCATTCCTATTTCCCAGCATGCAAACCCAATACAGTAATGACACATCCCCTCCTCTTGCTGAATGAACAAAAGCTACACTAATGCTAAGCAGAGGACCTTGTACAGTGAGGCTCACCAACATGCCAGAAAGAACACCACAGTGGCTGCCTCAGCTGATGCAGTAAAAGGGGAAAACCTCAAAACCTGTCCATGAAAGCAGAGCTTCCTTCCTGCTCCTGGAAACCAGCACATTAACAAACTGTTACCACTGCAACCAAGACTGCAATTCCAAAACTATTTACTGCCCCAAAACCATACTGGCCCAGACACTACCTGGTTTTTCTTCCTTCCTCTACCTGTGGAAGATCTGCCAAATGTGACCCAAAGGACAGGAGCATGGCCGAGGTGAACAGTAGCAGAGGTGAACATCTGTGATTCCAAAAAGCTCCCCACAAGCCAAAGAGGGCTACAGCTCCTGGTCCGGATGGCCAGTGGGCACAGGCAAGAGCAGAAGCTTCCACTAGGAGGGTGAGGGTTTTTTGCCAAAACAGAGCCGCCCACTTTTCAGGAGGGAGGCAAGTTATAACAGATACTGCCAAAGGCATCCAAATAGCCTCTGTTTTCCAGGCCAGAGGCCAAGATGCAACACATTTTTGGACACACCCAACTGAGATTGTTCCCAAGTCTCTCATCCAATGACATATGCCAGATATAAAAAACCATTTCCAGAGCAGCAACACATTTTGCAGTGTTCTGCAAATGCTTAACGGTACTGTTTTCATCCCTGACAATTTAGACAGGTAAGCAAATGCTGCCTTTCCCCAGGACTCTTAAAGCACTGTTACAGTATGTGTGCTCCTTCAGGAGTTTCCCTTTCAGACTGGATTCCTACATTCGCCACTGACGTTGCAATGGTGACACTTGGACACAACACCACACAGTCACCTGGTCTCACTGCAGCACAGGTGAAACCTGCTCATCACCCCAAAAATAATTTCCTTCAAAGCTGGGAGAGAACCAGGTTTTACAACTTAGATGAGCAATGATGAAGGAGGAGGCAGCACCTCTTCAAAACAGTTTTAGGAGTCTATTTCCACATGTGGATTTGAATCATACAAAGGCAGACGTTACATCTCCTTCACCAAGAGACTGCCTTATTGGAAAGAAACCGAACAAAAAGCAAGAGCGCTAACAAGAAAACAACTTTCTCTTGACCAGGGCTGGCACTAAAAGCAAGCAATGCTTTGGATTGGTGTCAAAACTACCTCTGCAGAACAGAAAGAGATTCCAGTGTGCTCCTTCCCTAAACCCCTGCCACCCCAAAAAGCAAAAGGAGCAGAAGGGAAGGAAAAGAAAAAACCAAAACAAAACAAAAAAGGGCAGCAGGGGGTGGGGAGAACTACAAGTTTCCTGCAGATAAAATCCTGGTAGCCTGGGGAGGTGTCAAACAGGGCTCAAAAACTCCTCCAAAGGGAAGCAGGGTAAACTGTACGTTCTTACTCTCAAATACGAAGCGACTAACTGGTGTGACCAGACTACTTGGTTTACATGTCAGCTTCAACCTTTACCATTGCCTCGGGGTCTGCCCTTTTGACTCAGTGCAGTCTCTGCAACGTTCAACCTGCTCCCAAACACACAGTGCTGCCATCAGGATTACCACTAAGAATTACCGAAGAGAGTCAGGTTTAGACATGTCTTAACCCACTGCGAGCCTGTGTTGTAATAATGGCTGGGGCCATGCACGTCCTCTCAGACACCTGCCTGTGTAGGCAGAGAAGGATCTCTGTGCTCATGTCCGCAAACCATTGCTTTGTGCTTGCACTCGGATACAGCAAAGGGTAAGTTTTGAAAAAATGTTTGTTTACCCTCATTGTACAGAAAAAAGCAAGAACTCCTCTGGTGAGAGCACAGGACAGTCCCCACCTTTTCAGTATTGATGTCAGGCATTGGCACAGATTTTCTGTTGGAGCTCTCGTCTCTGTCTACCTCAGTTACTCCTCAGGAATAACCACATCCTTCAGCAAAGGATACAAAGACAAATGCCAGGACTAGCACTCAGGAGTTTTGGGCCTTGAGCACACTGCTTACCCTGAACCAAGTATGTGTTAGGCTATGGCAACCTCCCACCTGCTCTCAAGATTTCAATTAGGAAAAAAGTCCATTTTGACCTCAAAAGAAGGCGCAGAAGACACTCTTGACAAAAGGCCTCAGGATTCAGTTGTACCCTCCTCTTCCCGTTTCCCCCCCCAAAAGCAAAAACAACTACAACAACTAACACCCTAGAAACATGTTAAGGTCTTGCAGAAAACTAGGTGGCAAGCTCTTATCAAGCACTAACAGAAGGTCAAGACATAAGCTGTAATCCTTGGCTGCAAGAAAGCTGACAGGGTGGATCTTTATCAGAAAAGAAGCAGCACAGATGTGGAGCTCCATTTCCCTCCTGACAAGACTCAGCAGTGTAGGTATGGGCCGCTACCAGTGGATGAGCATAAAATTCCCATAAGGTACAAAACAAAAACCCCTTTCTGTGGAAAAAGGCATGCAATAAGGCTTGGCTACCAAGGAAGATGCATCGTCTGTCAACAGAAGTCACCCAGGGCAGCAATCTCGAGCACTTACATCTCACCTACAGCATTAACTACGGTACCCCCTAACAATGCTGATAATCCCAAGCAGCCCTTTCAAATGCCAGAAGTGAAGCTGGAGGGCACAGTTAGCACCTTGGAGTAGCTGGCTCTTGAGAGCTACAGTCACCCACTGGAAAACATCCCAACAGGATCACAAAGGGAAGGGGTGGATTCTCAGAGCAGGCAAGGGCAGGTGTTTCACAACAATCACTGCATAAAGCAAACTGTTCAGTTACACAGTCAGACCAAGCCTCTTTGAAAAATGAGATATTAACAGGAAAACATAGAGCTTAAAAGCCTGCAGAACCGGAAAACATTTACACAGGCTTTGTGGCATATTTCCCACAGAAGGACCTTCAATCTAACCAGCCTAGGCACTCCTGCAAGAGATAATGTACAGCAACACCAACTCTGCAGTACAGACAGAAACCTAACATGTTCTGAAAATAGCTTTGAATATTCCTTGGTAATGCTTTAATCTACAGGGGCAACAACACTGTCATATTAGGCTACCCACTAACTGCCCCTTAGGTTTCTGTACTGCAGAGCTCACCAGTGCTAACAAGCCAAAGAGCTCACAATTCTGATGTGGTATGAGCTATGGGGCAGTTGGCATTTTACTTACAGATATATCTTTGTAAAGATGCACCTGGTCAAACTCAATGCCATGAGTTATGAAGTAATCAATGACTGAAGAGAGCAGTGTCATTTCAGGAAGAGAAAAAATGTCCATAAACTGCTTAAGTGATGGACCCTGGAAAGCAAAAAATGAAGGAGACACATTAAACAAAAATACTTAAAAAAAAAAAAAAAACCCACATGCAAAGAAGGAAACCCCCCAAGACCCTCTCTTCTCAACCAAAACACTAACCTAATGCATTAACACTTGACAAGAGAGAGGCTTCTTGTTCACAGAAATCATTAAACAAACCCAGCATCATTAACACCATGGGGTGAAGGTGGAGGAAGCAGGGAGTCAGTCCTAGACACTAACATTTATTTCAAACCCATGCCCTCTGCTTCCCACCTGGCCTCTTGGCATTACTATGGGTGCCAAGAGACAATGCTCTGCTACAGAAGCAGCTATGGCCCTTGCTGGAGGTGCCCCATGGCTCATCTAAACCAGGCTGTGACACTGGACACATGGGCACTAAAGCTGCTCTAACCACATTCCAGTGAGGTTTCACACAGCAATGCAAGAATTGCTCCAACAACCAGTCAATGTCTGCCTGTCCTTGAGTGGCTATGGAAAACCCAGAGTGGGCACAAAGAAGGAAAAGAACTTCAGCCTACCCAGCAGTCAAGTGGAAATGGACAATTAAATCCTGCCCAAGGAGTAACTCGCCTCGCATTATGCAAGGTTGCAGCTCTTCCGTACGTTTGCTATTTTTGTTGCCTATCAATCACAAATCTATCAGCAGGTCAGCAGCCAACTTTGGCTCCAAGAGGCCTTCCAATAAAATAAAGCTTGTTTATTCAGTATGTACCACCTGTTCAGAGGACTATGGTGAGTCTCACTGGCAAGCTGTGCCTGGAATAATTTTTTTCATTTTTCGCAGCTGAAGTGCCAGACCAGCCAAGGGAACTGTTACTAAGGTCTTGTACATGAAAAGCAATTTGTGATGTACGCAGACCTCTCAATGAACCCAGGCACCAGAGACATCCTGGCAATCCAGTTGTGTCATGTCTGTGCATGTGAGCTTTGAGCAATCCATGACTGACAGCTGCAAAGTTGCAACTCTCTAGGATAATACTGGTCCGCATCAAAAGGCATTTATTAGAATCATAGAATCATAGAATGTTTTGGGTTGGAAGGGACCCCTAGAGGTCATCTAGTCCAACCCCCCTGCAGGGAGCAGGGACACCGCTAACTAGGTCAGGTTGCTCAGAGCCCCATCCAACCTGGCCTTGAATGTTCCCAGGGATGGGGCCTCCACCACCTCTCTGGGCAACCTGTTCCAGTGTTTCACCACCCTCGTTGTAAAGAATTTCCTCCTTATATCCAGTCTAAACCTACCCTGCTTCAGTTTAAAACCATTACCCCTTGTCCTGTCACAGCTGGCCCTGCTAAAAAGATTTTCCCCATCTTTCCTATAGGCCCCCTTTAAGTACTGAAAGGCCGAAATCAGATCTCCCCGCAGCCTTCTCTTCTCCAGGCTGAAGAAGCCCAACTCTCTCAGCCTGTCCTCATAAGAGAGGTGCTCCAGCCCTCGGATCATTTTTGTAGCCCTCCTCTGGACCTGCTCCAACAGTTCCATGTCCTTCTTGTGCTGAGGGCTCCAGAGCTGGACGCAGTACTCTAGGTGAGGTCTCACCAGAGCAGAGTAGAGGGGCAGAATCACCTCCCTTGACCTGCTGGCCACGCTTCTCCTGATGCAGCCCAGAATACAGTTGGCCTTCTGGGCCGCCAGCGCATGTCCAGCTTTTCATCCACCAGCACCCCCAAGTCCCTCTCGGCAGGGCTGCTCTCGATCCTTTCTTCCCCCAGCCTGTACTGATACCGGGGGTTACCCCGACCCAGGTGCATGACCTTGCACTTGGCCTTGTTGAACCTCATGAGGTTCACACAGGCCCACCTCTCCAGCCTATCCAGGTCTCTCTGGATGACATCCCGTCCTTCTGGTGTGTCAACCGCACCACTCAGTTTGGTGTCATCTGCAAACTTGCTGAGGGTGCATTCGATCTCGCTAAGTCATTGATGAATATATTAAACAGCACCGGTCCCAGTACGGACCCCTGAGGGACACCACTCGTCACCAGTCTCCATCCAGACATCAAGCCATTGACCACTACCCTCTGGATGAGACCATCCAGCCAGTTCCTTATCCACCAAACAGTCCACCCATCAAATCCATAGCTCTCCAATTTAGAGAGAAGGATGTTGTGGGGGACCGTGTCAAAGGCTTTGCAGAAGTCCAGATAATTATAGCTATAGAAGTCCAGATATTATAGCTACGTGAAAGACAGACATGAAAGCAGCATCTTAAAGATCACAGAAGGCATACATGGTGGAAGCTGACAGAGGGCACATGCTGCCTAATGACAAACATGTGCCACTGTCACTGTCAGGATGTAACAATGGTAACATCTCCCATTTAGTCTGGTCTTACAAGGGTAGAACAAGAGACTAGCACTCTGCACACTATCTAAAGGCAATATTGGGACAACATGAATTGGGGTGAAGAAAGAAGATGCAAAAGGAATAACAAACAGCATTTTGCCTCCGGTCTATTACCAGAAAATGCTGTGATCAAAAAGCTATGTTGGTGTGCTGAGGGTTAGACAATTTCTATCCATCCATCCAGCACAGGACAACTTGACCTACAGCAGGAGAGAACACAAAGAACACCCTCTGGTTTGGACCACATATCGCACATGGTGGTGCTGCTTAGTGATACTCACTGAATCCTTTCAACAGATTTTTCTCCATTTTGATGTGTGGCTGCCAAGGGAACATTTCTCCCACTAGCAAAACCAACATTTCCTGAAAACATCGCCCACCTTTTTTTCCTGTTCAGGGATTCTGGGAAAGAACCAAGGGGGACACAGACAGGCAGTTCCTACTGAAATCACTAGGTATGGAATTTAGCAGAGCACAGCAGAGCAGTGACCTGTCCCACCAAAACCGTGAACACAGAGGAGACAGTTAAATGCTCAAAGTTAACAGCAAAGACTTACCTTTTAGGTAGTCAACTCTGATTTTGTTTCTATGCCTTATGCCATCATCCTACAAGGCAAGTCCAGCCTCCCCCCCTCCCTTTAAGTGGCCTCAATTTCCTTATAGCAGACATATTGACACAAGTCAGGATGAAAACTGGACCACAGTTTTAGAAAGAATGCTATGTATGCTTTTTCCACAACACCCATAATTTCCCCACCTTCATTACAGGCCAGCACTAGTCCTGCCAGCAAAAGCCACGCTAGTTGTGTTGTCTAACCCTGGGCAAGATCTGTGCCTACCTACTGCAGATGTTGGGATGCTGGTAGTTGTCCACACACTCTTGCCAACAGAGGATCAAGAAAACCCTTAAGGGAGAATATTTACATGCTTCAGCTACATCAGTCCCACTTGTCTTATGCCTTGCATCACTGACCTGGCAGACTTTTCTGTTATCCATATAGGTAGCGGACGGCAGACAAAGGAGGACAAGATCAAAGACCCCTGCTAAAGCCTCGCTCCACACAGATTGCACTGCCTCTGCTCACACCAGCAGTCACCTTAACCCAGATGCTTTCCCACTACTGTATTAGCGGCACAGGTCAAGCAGACATTGCTGGATGCAAATGTCATTAACTGTATATATTTTCATTCTCTTTGGGATCCACCTATTAGTTCATGGAGTTCATTACATTATTAGGAGAGGAGATTCACCTCTTTGCAAAGAATAAGCTGCTATTCCTGCTTCTGTGGCCAAATACTAACTACAGGAAAGAAGAAAACACCTGGTATGTACAAAGCAGCACAGAAAGGCACCTTGGCACGAGCACCTGGTTCTACAAAAGTCCACAACTCGAAGCAGATTTCATGTTTACCATTTTTTTAACAGAAAGGTGAAATCATCTCAAGTTTGCCAGAAGTGAGGAGAGTTGCACAGTGGGAGGCTAATCCAGTGCAGTTTACAGACAGATATCAAATTCTCAACAGAAAAATCCTATTTCAAAACTGGAAACACCACAGAGCTATAAACTGAGTATATACTTATCCAGAAAGCCATCACTCAGATGAGTTGTTCCCGAGAGAGAGAGAAATCAAAAAGTGACTTTGCTGGAGACTTCACACAGCAGACCCAAAGGGGTGTTACCAGAGGAAGCCTGCCCTTCTTCCTCCACCTTCTGCCAAGGCAACTGAACTAACAGAGGGCAAGAAACAAAGCAGTTCTGGGAGGAAAGGGAGGTGTATGGCCCTGCTTGCCTACTGCACTACACCAGACACTCAAGAAAGAAAAATCTCTCCTAACTTTCTCTAATTCAGGCAACCAAAGGATTCCTGCAGCTCCTACAAACAGAATTTCAGTCCTTTACTGTGACAGTAAGCTTTTCTGCCTACAAACAGAATTTCAGTCCTTTACTGTGACAGTAAGCTTTTCTGCCTAAAAAAACCCAACCTAACACTCATGGATGCCAACCCTATGAATAATATTCACTGAGTAGGTCTGAAGAGGTGTGGAGGGCAACGCCTTTCATGAAGGAAAAAAAACCTTACCCAAAACCAAAGAGAGAAAGGCACTGCAAGTACCCTGCTGCTGTACACACATACCCCCTCCCACACAACTCACTGCAAACACCATTACTGCAGACTGCCCTGCTAGCTTGGGAGCTAGATTTGGCCAAGGAACAAGCAGGGAACATCTCCCTATCAGTCTCCAGAGCCATTCAGCTCTAGGCCAATAGCCCTGGTGTTTAGAAATGCTTTGCAGATGTCTTTCACATGCTAAACTGCCAAATAACCTCTGGGGCAAATTCCCACTAGAACAAAAACACACACTGCAGCTCACTAGGGACTGAGCCTTTCCAAGTCCAAGAGAGGCTAGAGCCATTTACATGCTCACACAATTCCCATACCTTGCCATAGAAGTCACTCATCTGGTACAGGGGGATGTGCTGCGTACCACCGTAGAGTTCAATTACCTCTTCATCAGGCACTGGTTTGAGCCCTCTAGGCAGAAAACAGCAGAAAAAGTTTGTCAATAATCACCAGTCTGCATAGAGCTACAAGCTGCAGAGAAAGAAAAGATGGGACAAATAGGCTCCTTTCTAAAACTCACAAATTTCTCTTGCAGAGAAGAGATAGCCAGAGAGCCTGACAGCTCCATGGTTTCTTAAGATTCACATAAAATCTTTCCTGAGACATTCTTCAGATACCTTGTTTGCTCCTTCAAGTTAATTGAGGGGCTTTATCCACATTCCAGCAGAGTTCAGACAGAGGCTCCTCTCTGCTGACAGGACTGCCCCACCAAATCGGCCGCACGACCTGACTTTAGCAGCACTGGATAACTGTAGGCTTGGAGAGGTTGCTTCCATGAGGTTTATCACCGTTAAATGCAAAGGTGTAGGTAAAGAGCTTTCTGAAAATGAGGTTTCCTTCCTATTAAGTTTTCCTAAGCAAAACAAGTTCTTGGCTAAGACCATTCAACAGAGATCACTACTTTTCCCCAAAACACCGCAGTCACAGGTATGGCTATGACCTGTACTGTTCATGAGCATCAGGTTATCTGACTGCTGCAGGTTTTGCCTCTTGCACAATTTTCGATGGCTGTTTACTCAAGCAGTCAGCAACTTTCCCTTTCTCCTTTACTATTCAGTCATGGTACAGCCTCTGAGAAGTTAAGAGTTGTCTCAGTAGTGCCCCGAAGTAAAGGGATGGTTTTAAATGCATTTTAGCTAAAAATCTCTTTATGAAGCTGAAGCGAAATATGGGGCAGTACCAACCGCTCCTTCCCACTGTCCCAAAAGCTAGCACTCAAAGAAGCTAATTCTCTCTGATTATGAAACTCCCTTCTTAATATTCTTAGAGTGTTTACTGCAACTGAAGCTTAACAGCAAAAGAGCAGAGTTCAAGAAAAAAAAAATATATTGGCTTCTGTGCTAAGGAAATACAACACAGATTTACAGGGGCTTTGCTACTGATATCTATGCATTACTACTTCTTACACACCAGCCCCACTCCACTTTAGGGCAAGGTTTTCCACCAGTCCCCAGTCTCACAAGTTTTTGGAGAAAAGTTTGTTCTACACTGTGTCAGCCACTTATTCCAAAGCACACCCAGCTCTCCTTGGAGAACAACAAAAGAGAAGGCAAAACAGGACAATCTAGGCCTTAAACTGAGCCAGACTCTGATGCATCAATACTTTATTGACATGCCTGCACTGCTTTAAGATTTTATTTGCATGTCCAGACCACTCTCCTCTTTGCTTTGTGACAGGTCACAGCAGGCCACTGCTGGGATACGCTCCTGCCTGGAGAAGACAGGCCCGTATGTGGACCATATACAGAGGAGTCCTTTCCTGGTTGCACTGTTTGGTCACACACATTAATGCAGATATGCTGTAGCTGCAACTCAGACATCACACAGCGTACGTGACCAGATGTGTCATTAACCATTACAAAAAGCTCCAGGTCTTCCCACCCACACTTGGCTTTAAACGCTTGAGAAAAATAACTCCCTGCAATTATACTCCAGGTCAGCATTTGAAGCAAGTGCAAACAGGATAAGTCAGGTGAGACTGTGCTCTGTACAGAAAAAAACCCCATATGCCATGAACATACACTCAGATTGAGTAATCCACCTTTGCACATATGGGCATTTAGAAAACGACAGAGAACTGACAGACCGATATGCCGTCCCCAGCTGGACATAATGGAAAGCATCAATCTTCATCAGAAGACTCTGTGATAAGGGATAGATATTTACTGTTAGAATTGGGTAGGTTTACCCTGAAACCTTATTTAAGTTTCAAGTTCCACACAAATGACATCTGGAAAATAAAATTCAATATAAACATCACACATCTGTGTGCTTTAAGCTGCACTTATCCACAGCCACTTTTACAAACATTTATTCATAATGTGACTTTTTATGGGCCTCTGGCAAAAGACCATCTTTCTATGAGCTGAAATACCACTGTCTGTTATACTCTGAAGTTAGTGGATATCGATGCAGTTGAAAAATGGAGAGAACAATGTGTCTGTGACTCAGTCTCTTCTTATCTCCTTTCCAAAAGCACACACATTCCAAAGGAGCTTTGTGTGCACAAGAGATCTATTTCTCCTCACATTTACCTTAAGCAGAACTAAGTGGGCAAGTTTTGCTTTAGAGTCCAGCTGTGCCCAGTCATTTTCTTTACACAAGAGCTCCCCCCTCCACCACTTCTTCCCCTCCCCAATAGACATTCAAGCAAAGATGTTCACAAACACACCAGGCTCATAACATTAGAGCTTTCTTTGCATTTTTTGTATCAGACTCCCCTGTTCATGAGTCATCCCTTCTCCTCCATCCATCATTCTGAAGCCCTAACACAAGTTCTCAGGGCATGGAAAGCAGCCTGACACTAAACCCGCATCGCTCTGCGACTCGAATAAAGACACAGCATCAAACTATTCGTGCTGTTTCTACCACACTGCAAGGTAATTGAATCCACAAAGCATTCACAACCTTCAGGCACCTTCTTTTATCACAATACCGTATCAGTGCAGCGTGGGCAGACCTCCCACTAGCTCGTAAGGAGTGCAGGCAAATATGCTGAAAGATTTACTTAGACAGGCACTACCCAGTTTTTCATGTGTTTTGCAAACTCTGATCCTGAAAAGAGAGTTCTCACCTTCTACTCACTCAAAGGGCACTTTGCTTGGCTAGGCTAGTCACCTCTGTGTTCCTCTAATATATCAGCCAGAGATTTAAACAGAAAAAGAAGCTTCAGTTTCTCACAAATCTACTTCTTACTTTGTAAAGTCAGAGGCATGAGCCATGCCATGCTGCCGTGCTGTCACCTCAGTTAGGGCAAAAGACACGGGAAAACTCAATATAGTTTTTTCTTCATTCTCTTTTTCCCCCTACTGCTGGAGAACAGCACGCGCACTGCAGCCTGTACTGCCTGCTTCCCTGAATTTGCTCAAAGCTCAAAGGCTACTACAGTAAAGCAACTTTCTCTGCTGTGTTCCCACCTGACTGCCTGGCTGCAGCAGCCAGCATTACATCACTGGGCATCAGGCTTTCAGGGAATCCGTCCAAAGTACTGAAAAGGGTTAAAGCTAATGCTTGCATGCACTTTGCTGGTCTGTGCTTCTAAGAAGCATGCATCTCAAGTAGCTTGGGTCTTTTTCCAAGCAGTCCTATTATTCGGGGTGGGGGGTGGGGAAGGCTTCCTAAAGCATTCTCCTAACAAGTAATTTCTATTATTAGAGTAAGACATAAGGCCTCTGCTCCTGGCAAATACTTGTAGATGCAGGATTGAGGTTAGTTGTTTGAATTTCCTGAAAGACAGAAATGATCACACAAACAAGCTGAGTTTTCTATTAATTAGCTTGTGGAATTAACTGACTTCTCAATTGGTAAGGCTGTTTACCAGAGGTCTTTGCTAGAATGTCCCATGCCGCTAAAGGCTATGCAAACACAAAAACCATCTTTTCCTTGGTAGGTTTATAAGCAAGAAGAACCCACACGATGAAAAGCACAGCCACCCAGACTATGTATTTCACTGATAGTTTGGTAATCAATATTACTGTAAGCAATAACAGAAAATATTTCCACTAAAAACATAACACAATGGAAGACAAAGCCCAGGAGAGTGAGCTTTGTACAGCTTACCTTTTGTACATCATAGTGAAGTCCACGTATGGCAAACCCTGGAATGTAGTCATACTTCCCAAGCCCTTCTGGATACTGGGAAGACAGACAATCACATGGTTAGAGGCATAAGCACTGGACTATCAATAAAGTTATTTCACCTGTTGAGCTGGCTTAGTCCTATTAGTTGTCTCACCCCAGGCATAAACTGACCAAGGAACAGGTGTGCTTCATTTTGCCCCTTCAACAAAAAAAGTGGATGAATAGAGAAAGACATAAAGGATCAGGATCCCCCACATTAGTTTCTTTCATGTAAGGGACACTACCTGAAATGAAACAGATGCCCTCAGGCAGCGAGGACACTTCTAGTAAGCTCCATTCAATGCATATATTTGGCAAAGCAATGGCACTGCAGAGCCCCTCTAAAAAGAAAGGCATGACACGAAGAAAATGCACAGACTAGTCACCTATTGCAAACAGGGTGTCCATTACTGGACATGCTATACAGCATCATTCACATTGACTTGCACATGTCAAAGCTTCAATGTTGGCCCATGGTTCATGTTTATCCACCATGTGTACCTTGAAACAGCAATTCTGTAGGCTTTATTTTCATAGTTAGGTAAAACAGACCAGGCCTTTCTAGACTAAGGTTCCTGCTCCACATTTATAAAACCTCAGGAATGTACAGCATGGTAAATTGCCTCAAAGGAAATTAATTCCACATACAGACAAAACTTTCTGCAATCAAAGATTGTGAAACATGAAATTTATCTCAATAAAACAAGTATTTGGCACATGCACACAATGTGGCATTTTGCAAGCACGACTGGGGTGTCACAAAGACAGCAGTAAGCTTAACTGAGTGGAAATTCTTAGCACATCATTACCTTGAATTGTTCTATTAGGATGTCTCTGGCAGTGTTGAAAATCATAGAGTGTAGTAAATTAGAATACTGTGCTAATGTGTAATCGTAGTCAAAGCCATATATCTCAACATCTCCCAGGCTGATCTCGTTGTTAGCGTAGATAGCGGCCGGGTTGAGGAGATTGCAGACTCCTGGTGGGAGGAGATCTAAGAGAAGGGAAAGGGGAGAGAAACTAAGAGGATCACCGAAATTTCAACTTTTTGTTCTGGACTTGACAGCAGCTGGAAGTACCTCACAGCAGCAGAAGAGGAACACAGTCCTGCTGTGGAAGACAGCTGCCATTAACCCACTGAAATAATCCTCCCCGTGAAAAAGCACACTGTGAAACCTCTGGCTGTGTCTGGTGATGGTGCCAACCACCTTCACAGCAAGACTGACCTTTTGCATCAGGAAGCTGCAAAACAATGTCCTCCGGTCTCTGGCCTACATGAAGCAAAGCAAACCGGAGATTCTGAAGTATCAAATTTCTAGCTCACAGCAGCTGCATTTTCAGCAGGCTCACCAACATGAAAGGTAGCTGCAACGTATCACCAGAAAAACACGTGCCTCTCACTTAAATCTTGAGCAAGACAAACAGGCTAACTTTCTTCTTTGAGAAATCTCGATTACTTCAAATTAGAAATTTTGAGGTTTGCCTTTTGGCATTTTTTGTTTCTCACAGAAGCAGCCAGACTTCACAGAGCAATCCTGCAGGTACCATTAGGGCTTTTTTTTTTGTTGTTATTAATGGGCAGGACAATACAAGGTTTTGTACAAACACCAACAAAATGTAAAAAAACCCCACATTAAGCTACGCTCTTGGAGCACGTAATGCTGATAGCGAGAAGTTATTTGCTTTCCTCTGATAAACAACTGTGGAAACAGCTCAGTCCCTGCACATGGTTTGTCATCTGAAAACAGGATTACTGTTCAAGATGCTTGTGAGTAACACTTTGCTCCCCACTTTCCCTTTCTCCACCGGGAAAATGGGGGTTAAGTGACCTAGCAGCTGAACTACCCATATATCCTTTTTCAGAGCTAGTCGAGAGAGCGGAGAGTTTAGCTGTGCTACAATGGGAGAGGCAGGAACGGACCCTCCCCAGGCTTCCCGCTCCACAAGAGCTGTCCATTGCAAGATGAGAAAGTGCAATAAAAGTAGTTCCCTGTAGTAGGTTGCCTGGTCACATCCACTCTGGGGGACAGAGAGGGAAAGGAGACATTTCCTCCCCCCTCAAAGATGGGTAATTTTCTCTTTGAATGACAGGAAAAGTGCAGATATTTTCCAGATCCTACACAGCATCAGCACGTAGGATTTTCTTTTTCCCCCTTCCTACCTTAACTTTTGGCTTTTAGCAAGAACCCCTGTGCCAGTTCTTTAGTGCTTCCTTGCTATAAAATCAAGTTTCATCTGAATCTAGAACAAAAAAAAATATTATTAGAAAGAGTTACCAGCTGTTCCCAATAAAGGCTTTGTCTGGAATGATTACAGAATTTAGGTGAAAGTCCAAAGTACATTTGTGAGCACTAATCCAAAGAGGTGACCAAAGAAACAGAGGATTCAGGTATATCGTAATATTTATTTTTCAGGGGAGAGATGCATTACAAAACATTCCCATCCCTCTCTCCTAACTCACTTTCCTTTGGCCTTCAAATGCATTTCACCAGATAACTAGCGAGGAATTACTAGAAAAGAAAGCAGTACGTTAAGGTAGGCGGGCTGACTTACTGGCTATACAGCAAGAACAAGAGCCCTCTTTCAGTGACTCTGCTGGTGGCCAAGTTCCTGGAAGAGGTTGAAGAGGGTGGACACAATCAGAGTACTTTCCACTAGGATTTTAAAATATGAGAAATGTAAATGGGATTCAGATAATCACAACTTTCATCCTCTCATCGTAAATGCTCTCTGCACCATAAACAAACAGAGCTGCACTTCCTGTCCTCACCTCCAGATAACTGGTGGGAAGATCTTTTTCTAAGCATACACTAGGACTTGCAGGGTGTTATTTTTCTGCCTCATGAGGAAAATGACATGACCCAAATCACATTACAGTGCAAATATGCAGAGCTTTCATAATGAAAGTACTTTTTTTTTTTTTTTTTTTACAGCAAATCCACCCGACTTGCTGCTATCGTATCCCTACAGAGGTCAAGCTCTTCCAACATTCACCATTTGCTAACAGATTTATTTAACACACATTTTGATAGTCTGTGAGCAGTGCAAAATACCATTGCCTGAAGCCCATCTCTCCTTTCACAGAAGACATGAGACGCATTTAGATTCAACAACATATGGCGGCCATAACTTTCGCAAAAATGCAATCAGGAAAAACTAAGGGAGCAGTGTGATTTTGTAACAAGAGTAGTCTGGGATTCGCCAAGCGCATGAAGCAGGTCTTATCTGTGATCAGAAGCATAAGCAGTAACTGTGCCACACAGTATGATTTATGCAGTATATTTAGACCCACTGGATGAAGTCATACTCCTCCCGGCCAGCCTCAAACATACAGAGCCTCTCTGCCATCCTCTGACAGCCTCCTGCCCAGCTCATTTTACCCCACTCAGACATTTTGTGGCTTAACTTAGACAGCATGTTCTCTCTTACCTCATAAGGGCTGGAGACAGACAGATATGCTAGCCAAAATGCTTTATCACCACTGCCTCACATAATGCGTTTCCTACGCATGCTTCCTGGAGCGCCACACATCTGTTTGCTGTGTTTCCTATTGCACATCATCATCACCAAACCAAACGTGCAGCGGCTTGCTGACAGCTTGCTCTTTCCATCAATCTTAAATTTACAGTAGTTCTGAAGTCACTGATCTCCTAGAGAGAAAGAAAAAGCTCTGGGTCCAGAAACCCATGCTGCATGTTTGGCTCAGTGTGTAAATGTCCATTTGCAGCATCCTCCTCAACAGAGCCTTCGGCATCAGCCTCCTCTTTACACTCATGAACTGTATCCACAGGTTCAAACTACATCAGGGAAGCAACAGAAGCTGGGAGCACATCCAAGATAGGCTTCAATACGGGAGCCCAAACATGCCTGGCTTACTGAGCCAGGTTTCAAGAAGCTTGAGGTTTTGTTTGGTCGGTTGGGTTGGTTTGCTTTTCTGTGTTGGGCTTTTTTTTAAAAGATAATTACCTGGGTGGTTACAAATTTTGAGTGCTTAATTAAGTCCCAGGCTGCAGACTTGGACACTGCTGCTCTGCTGACGTTAAGCACATAATCTGCCAGGGATCTGTGCCTCAAGTTTGCCTGGCAGTCATTGAGTCAAAACAAACAGATGACACCCTCCAGGAGCCCAAGAAGATGCCATTTTCCAAGAATGATAGCTTTTGCTTTTCATTTGCCAAGACACCAAAACAGATTGCTAGACAGATATGATAAATTACAGCAGAAAAAAACCCCAGAATGAAAACCAGCTTTGCTTCTTTAAAAAGAATTGTAATCCTAACTACTCTTTCCATCTGGGTCCTAACTGGAAAGGGAGACAACACCGCAGTTAGTCACCATCTACTCAGCACTTCACCCAGGAAGTGTGATCTAAGGGAGAACCGGCATGCGTACAGTTGAGGACAGTGGGGAAAAAACAGCTCTTGCATTAGATACAAACCCCTGGAATCTGCATACTTGCACAATTTGCTCCGGTTTGCAACTCTGATGGTTTTAAGGGAAGTGTCTGCATATCCATGGTACATGACGAAACTCAGCAACAAAGGCAGACCACAAGAAAGCATGTTTGACCTCCTGCATTTTTTACATCTGGGTGTAAATGCAAGGTAAACACACATAATCTCCCACATTTTACTACTGTGAGCCTTGAACAGTGAGGCCCTGAACAGCTGCTTAAATTGGAGGATGTTCATGACAGGACAAGTGCCTCTTCCCAGGCAATAGCCCACATTGTTAGAAAGCAATAATACTCAATCCCCAATGCAACAGCAGAGATGGAAACAAAAGCAGGTAATTAACTTTGAGCAACGGTTAGAGACTCCAAGACACCATATGGCCCCTTCTGAAGTGAAAAACACTCTGGCCAGGAGGTGCCAAGCATGTCCCGTGTTTTTCTGAGCTCCGGAGCATACCATCGGCATCACGCAGGAAAAGCTCCTTTTCTCTCAGCCTCAGATCCAGCACATTAGTGACGAATAATACATAAAAAGACAGCTCTCACCCATCTCTCACACCCTTTGCACTCCCAGGGGTCCAACACAGCAGACATCTGTGCTAACTTCTTCGCACGACTCGCGAGAAAGAGTGATACTGAAAAGCAGATGGCCACCATCCTCTACGTTTTTCATAAATCAAAAGTTCCCTTTGCTCACACCGACTTGCTTTCTAAAGACAAACTGCAAGTTTTTCCTCCCTTACAAGTACCTCTTTACCTTTCTGAAGTGTTGTTTTGTACCATTTTACAGCAATTCCTGCAAAGCACTCTGACCAGTTGAAGTAGATAACTCTGACAAGATGGGAGGGAGAGGGAAATATTAAAGAGCATTAAATGTCAGAGGAACCACGTTAAAAGAGTGCTGAAAATTACTCTGGAGTATAGTCTTGAATTTATGCCATTACGCCTAAATATTTTGGGATTTCTCACCAATGAAATCCACACAAACCAAATGCAATATTTAAAAATACCATTTCATTCCAAAACAACATTTTTTATATATGCAAAGGCACTAGAGAAGTGCTGGTATAACTGTTCTTTACAAGAAAAAATCTTTATATTTAGGAAAACAGAATTTGGAAGTTAACGTGACTGGTCGCACTTCCAGTTCTGGCTCCTAATTGTCATTTTCAGTCCCAGCTCAGTCTGCAGATGCCGCAACTCGTGAAACGTGCACACTCCCCAAGCAATTCACAGGGCATTTACTACCATAGCACTAGACTTGTTTGCTGGTTTGGCAAAGAGCGAGGCCCTTAAATCTTTGTGCCTGCTTGAGATTAGCAACATAAGCAGAATCAAAATGTGCTGGATTTCAAAACCAACCGGTGCACCACAGCGGAATCACCGATGCAATCATCACAGAGGGGTGTTGCCTTCTCTCCCATTTCCAAACATGATGAGCATATGTTGGTGACTGCATCTTGCAATATTTAGATGCAAAGGTATCTCTTGGTCCACACAGACTAAAAAGAGCAAAGGACTACCTCTGAGCTGCATCCTCAGTGTTATCAATGCTTAACCAAGTTCTCGTTATCTGCAAACTTGTCTCAGTAGTTCTCACATTTAACCACGCTCAAGCTTGTCATGCAGAGGCAAGAAGTTAGTAGTTATTGTAGAGGTTCCTTAGGAAAGCTGATGTATTGTAGCTATGTTTACAAGTTTGAAAGATCTAGGAAAAAACATACACATTTATTTACAGCCAAATCCTCACATGCTTGCCAGTTCCATTGAGTTTCAGGATTGGATGTTTCCTAGAGTGCAGGACTTCAGACACTGCTTACTAAGAGCCTTATCTATCAGCCTTCCTTGACACTTCAGATGCCATCAAAACAAAATACAGCAAGTCTTGCTCAACACCACTCTTCTGACAAATGCAATTATACTTTTCCTTTTGCCAGAGGAAAAAAAAATACAGTAAGTGGAAGTAGTAGCCTCAAATTCTTACAGGTAATGAAATTATGTTTGTATCACCATGCTCAAGCCTGGCAGAACACAGATGTGTCTCTACAAAGTTGAGAACTTCTGGTGTCTGGGCTCTGGCCACCAAACCAGTACTGCCACTGAGCTTTACTGCACAGAAGCTCTTGTCCTACACATCCCGCCCTGTCCAACTCAGTCAGCATTTATCACTGGAATCCCCTCTATGCAAAAATACAACATTGGTCTTTAAATCAGGTCCTAAGCAAGAGCTGGCTTGAAAACACATAGTAAGTTCTCCTGGCAGAGACCTCTCTCCAAAACCAACAGCGATAACTGACAATATAGGACAAGGGACTCCACAAAGGGGGAGTTTCAGAGAAGGAGGGAGAAGGTGGCACCATAGGAGTCTTCTCAAACTTAATGCTGATGAGTATTGAGACCTGGTGATGTTTTCAAATCCATAACCCAACCACAGACATTCACTTTTACATCAGAGTTAGAAACCCAGAACAAAGAAACAGACTGATGCCACATTTTCACAATTCGGTTTAGTCGTCAAAGCAACAATTAAAACCAACTTGGACCAACTTTGTTTATGCCTCTTCTTGACAAGACTTGAATAACAGCACAGTCTTGAAATTTTGGTTTGGGGAGCTATTCTTTAAACAAACAAGGGCCTTCTTATTTAGCATGCCTAATAGTTACCTGACGGTCTGTAAGGAGTTTGCTCTGTCATACGTGGGCTACTTCAGCAAAATTCATTTTGCATTTAGTCCTGCTCATTAGTTCTCCATCTCCAGTAACAACTGCATCTCTTACATCCCAACAAAGTATAACTGTGTGAATACAAACTTAACAATCTGTCACGTAGTAAAGCGAGCATTTTCCCAAGAGATCACGATACAGCCTATTAACACATCTTCATTTCAATACCATTATGGAAAAGAAAAAAAATGCTGCTGAGGATGCTAAGGTCCAAACACCTGCAAGCTGGAATTTCTTTCAAGCAGTGGGGCTAAAACCACAACTCAGTCTTGGAGCAGGGACTTATCACAAAGCTACTGTCCTCTGTCAGCACCCTGTATTGCCTTCAGCAGCTCAGGCAAAGGAGCTCACACCCTGCAAAAGCTGGAATGCAGCAGGTTGAGCACCCAACGGATCAGCGGCCAATTCCTTTACATCTGTGCATCAAGAAGGATGTTAGATTTTATGTCAAATCTCATGTACTGGAAGGTGGGTAAGGAAGGAATGGCAGAACTTGTCAATCTCAGAACAGCAAGATGGTTCTTCCAGATGCCTATTGCTGGCTGCCGTCCTTCTCCAACCCCTTAGATAGACAAAAACTAATGAAGAGCTATTCAACAGCAGACACAAAGTCACAGTTCCTAGCTCTCTACAAGTGCTTACTTTCAGCATTCTAAGAATCAAGAAACCAGCAGGAAAAAGTTCCCCACCCTAAGGCCACAAAAGCTATTCTTTCACGTTTTTAGGTGAGTTTAATACAGTGGAGATCTGCCGCTAACAAAAAGACCACAATCCTGTTTTACACATGGACAGATTTGGTGAGTGGTGTGAGTTTTCTCCTCGCTTAGCAAGATGTCAACATACCCGACGGAGCCAGGTAACTTATTGGTCAGAGAAGCAAAAACATGCACACACACACACACACGAGTAAAAGGCATTTCGCATCTGTAACACAAACTGAGCTCAGGATCAGGAGACATCCTAGCAGCTGTAGCATCAGTCTTCTCCATGCTCACCCTTGTGCCAATGGCGAGTTACAAGCTGAACCTTGGACTCCTCACCACACCAGTCAATGTGACTGTCTCTTTGTCCTAGTCTAACCACCTTTCTGTATGCCAACCAAAGGCAAATTGGACAGAAATGCAAAAGGTCCTTCATTCAGGCCATTCACCACAACAATATCCACATTACGGGGGCCAGTTGTGAAGAACCCCACGTACTCTGCATGTCCTGAAACGCCAAGACCAGCCAAGGGATGTTCACAGAGGGAAGCCCAGGATGGGGATAGGAAGACCCAGGGCCAGATTTCAATAGAAATAAAACTGTCCCAGAGGGCCCTGGGCGATGGAGAAGTGCAGACGGCATTGCCAGGGAGAAAGCTTCTAACCCCAGCAGCTGCACAGCAACGGGCACATCCCCCATTCTGCAGCGTGGGAAAGGCACCAAGATGTAAAGAGAGGAAAAAAAAGGAGGAAAAAAAAAAGAGAGACCTCCCAAGCCCGGCAGGACGTGGCAGTCCCGGCGCGCGGAGGCGGCCCTTACCGTAGACCAGCTTTTTCATCTCGTGGTACCTGGCCCACAAGTAGGTCTTGGTGTCGGCTCCCTCGGCCGGGAGGGGCTGGCTGCCCGCGGCGGGGCCGGGCTCGGCGCCGCGCCGGGCTCTGGCGGGAGCCGTCGGGTGGAGGTCCCTGGGCTGCCCGGGCCCCCCCCGGGGCACGGCTGGCTTTGGGGCGGCCAATCCCCGCCGCCCGGTGCGAGGGGGCCGGGCCGCGCCACGCCCCGCCACGCCCCGACGAGCGGGGGCCGGCGCTCAGCGGCCGTCCGCGGAGAAGTGCTGAGGGCGGCGGAGGCGCGGGGGGGCTAGGCTGGCCGCGGCGGCCCCTCAGGCGGGCGGGGGGGGGGGGGGCGGTGGCGGGCGGTGGCGGCGGGGGTCCCGGCGGGGTCCCTCAGTGCAGCCCCGCCCTCGGCCCCGCCCCCGGCCCCGCCCCGCCCAATCAGGCCAGGCGAGCCGCCGCAGGCGGGGTCACGTGGGTGCCGACCACGTCCTTCCGTTCGGCTGCTGCGAGGCCTCGGGAGACCGCGCTGGAGGTGAGGGGCGCGCGGCGCGGGGTCGCGCGCCAGGCGCAGCGCTGATTGGCTGCGCGCCCCCGCCGGGCCGGGGCGGAGGGGCCGCCGTGGCCGCCCGCCATGGCCGCGGGGGCGAGGCGGGGCCCGGGCCGCCCGCTTGTCGTGTCCTGCCCCCCGCCAGCGCAACTGGGAAGACGGGGGGCTGCGGCCCTTCCCCCGGGGCTCTGTCGCAGCGGGCTGGGCCCCCCGGTCGCGGTGTGGCCGCGAGGCGCTGGGGGCCCTCGCCCGTCCCGCCCTGCCTCTCACAGGCCGCCCTGTTTTCTTTCCCGTACGTGAACGGCTGAAGGCGCCGGCCCCGCCGCGGCCATGCTGGTGAGCAGGAGGGTGAAGCGCCTCTTGCAGCTGGTGCCTGGGAAGCAGCGCTTCGGCGTTTACAGGTTCCTGCCCTTCTTCTTCCTCCTCGGGGGAGCCATGGAGTGGTTCATGATTAACGTCCGCATTGGCAAGGAGACGTTTTGTAAGTGAGGGCCGCGCCGCGAGGCGGGGGCGGCGGGAGGGGGCCCGGCCCCTGCTGAGCCATCGGTGCCCGCACCCCCTCCTTCCCTCCCCCTTCCCGGTGGTCCCGGAGCGGCCCCCGCCCCGATCCGGTACCGTGTGCTGGCGGTGAACGCAACGGAGGGCGGCTCCCCTTAGCGACGAGAAGTTCGCGGGGTCTGGTGGCGGGGTGCTCACCTGGGGGACCTCGGTCAGCAAGGCAGCCCCTTCTCTCTTTAGCGCAGGATGCGACACTCCGGATCCTGCCTCCCCGGCAGAGGACACTGGGCAAAAACAAAAAAAAAACCCTGGGTTTAGGATACTGCATTAGATTTATTTTTTTTTTACGTTGAAAAAGACTCACCGGGGTTGTCAGAATTTAAGTACAGGTGTGGGTTCATCTGAAATGTGACCTTTTGAATTGAAAAAGTAGTATGAAAACGAGTCATGAGGACTTAGCTAACGGCACTTAGTTTCTAGAAGTTCAAGCACTTAGTTTTAAGATGGCATTCTTCCCTTTAAGAAACCTAGCTAGATTTTTTTCTGTACTTCAGAAAAAGGATCAGCTCTACTGCATGTTATATGAGAACATTTTCACAGGAAATCTTGTTGAGTCTCCAGCAGAATAAACGAGCTTTATATAGCTGACACACTCACTGCAAACAAAACTGCTGCTTTGCTCAATTTCTGAGGGTTGGGTTTGTTGGGGTTTTTCAGTTTAATATTTCTGAAGCATACCTTTATAGTAATAAAGTCAGGTTAGAAACTAAAGCACAACATCTGTGTAGCAGCTGTTATATTCCAGTTCGAGTCTTATTTTCCTGAAAAAAAAAAATTGCTATGCTTAAATGATACTGTACTACAGTAATAATAATTGTGCAGTTTAGCCATATTACTGCTCCATAATACATGCAAAGTGACAATGTACAAGACCGATAACCTTGTTTTGTCAGTGTGAGATTTTATTTGCTGGTGGATATTTAGGGGTGATCAGGGTGAGGGGAGGCAGGAAGAACGACTAGGAAGAGTATGAAGGTGGATATATTCCTGTGTTTTGTTTACAAAAAAAAACCCCAAAACCCAACTGAAGCCATGCTGGCAGTCCTCAGACATTGACTTTGTACCTATAATTTAATTTCCCTTTGGCATCAGCTAGCTTGGGCATTTGTATTTTTAATTACCCTCATGGGAAAGTAGACCAAGAAATGACTGTATCACACTGGAAACTTAGTTTTCCTATAAAAACATTTCATCAGGGCTGATAGGAAGAACTTTAGCCTGGATGGGAGGGAGAACATGAGCTATTTTTAAGTGGTAATAAGGATTTGCATTGGCTTAAATTTTCAGTTGCTTGTCAGTCAATGTCTGTGAGAGAAAATGGGATTGAAAAGTTTAAGAGGAGATGACCAGCTTCATACATTTAATACTGTCTTGTACTTGGAAAATGCTAATATAAAAAAACTCTTTTTCTGGCAGATGACGTTTACCGTAGGAAACGATCTGAAAGGCAGTACGAGGCAAGGATGGAAAAAAATGAATTTTAGCTGAAGCGTTTCAAGGGGAAGGTCCCAAATGCTTCAACTGTATTAATACCAAAGAAGCATTACTGCCATGTTGATGGTAGGGGAAGTTTTTGCCTCTGCAAGATGAACTGTAATCCACAAATCTGTGTAATGCACTCTCAGATGGTTTTGGCCGTTTTAGTCTTCTTCCATCTACTTCACATCTTTAATATTTTGTATTTAAGCCAAATACAATAGTGAAAAGTTCATTGTGTTTAGGCTTCTGCCACTTATTTAACGTTTAATATTTTTAAATAAACTAAACTGATTAAAGAGAGTCTGGCTACTGCTTTTCTTTGTTTGATGAGACCCCATTCTTGTGCGGAGACCAAGGGGAAAGAAACGTTACATATTGCATACGCATATTTCAGCACAATGGAAACAGTAATTTTTAGTTAGTTTCCTTTGTACTGATAGAAACTGCTCTGGCATCTAATTTGTTTTCTTTCCAATGTGGCATAATTTCAACTAGATAAAAAGAGGACAGACTTAGTGCTGTGCGTTTACTCAGCCCACACTGTTTGGAAAGTCATCCGTGCATTTGGGCTCCACTGTCTACAAGTGCTATAATACTCATTATTGCTAGTCTAACAATTAATTGAGCTGAGGGCTTTTGGGGGGCTGGGGAGGGGGAAGTCTGATGAGTTTACCTGGTAACAGGCACAAGTCTAGAGGAATGTGCCACAGCAGTCCTAGCAAACCTTAAGTCCGTAGGACTCCTGTCTCCCGAAAGAAGGAAAAGGGAGCGAACTGCTCTATCCTGGACAGCTTTTAGTGCCTGACATCAGGTGCGTGGGAGCACATCAGTGACTATGCGTTGGGGTGACTGGTGCAGTATTGTCACTGAGCATCGTGTATTAATGCAGTTGGTTTATTATTTCTGATGGTATGTGTATATGCTGAGGGTTCCATAAAGAAGCCAATTCTCAAGCCTAAAAACAAACCCGAGGGCGTTCGTATACTTACATGCGTTGCTGTGCCAACTCCTAACAGCCTTTTTCCGCAGCAGTAAGTTTGCATCAACTACAGACAATGGCCGTTTTTAAAGATGTTACGGTGCAGGTACTCAACTTGCGGAGGGTAGCAGCTGTACTTGGTGGTGTGTCTTCCAAGGACTTGATCTGGAGGACTAGTGCTACTTGTGTTTTTGGGAGATTAAAAAAACTGACAAGAGAATTAAAGATGTGAACATGCTGCTGCATATTTTGACTGGACAGCAAATGAATTACTTGGGGAAAAACCTTTATTTCAGAAGTACTAAGAACATAATTCGGACTTTGATTCCAAGGTAGAACCCAAGTTCAAAAACTCATGCAGAAGCTTCCTTTTGCAGTCACAGATCATTGCACTGAAGTAAATCCTGACTGTAGCAATACATTAAAGAAAGCATTTATTAATGCTTTTAATTATTAATTACTAGTTAATGCTATTAATGCTTATTAAAGCCAGATTCTTAAAATTGCTGAGCTTTCGCTCATCTGCCTTTACTTCTTGATCCTTTTGGAGGTCTTGTGCTTGGTTTCCACAAGTAAGGTTATCAGTAAGTTTTTCAGTATCTTTGTTTTTTTGACAGAGAGCCCTGTGCCCCAGTTACTTCTCAGTACTTGGGAGCCTGGTGTGAAAGCTTCCTGTGGCTTCCCCTGAGCACTCTAGCAGCGGAGTGTTTCACAGACATCAGTGAGCCAAGGTACAATTTTTCACTTCAGAGCCCTTGCTTATTTTGCAGCACTGTTTCCCATTTCCAGCTGAAAGCGCCAGGAATGTCTGGAAGATACCTTGGATGTCTCCAGCTAGGTAAACAGCGAGACAGGCTGCAGTTGCTCAGAAGAACTCTGGCGTCAGGGAGTTCTGCATCATGGGTCTTTGTTACCAGTGCAGGAATAAAAATCCTTCCCCAGGTTGGCATTGCACCGTTTACAGGCAACACAGATCCGTTATGACACAAGATGAAGCTTGATATTCAGAGATCTGAACTGCATTCCTCGTTCCACAGTGTGTTTGCTAGTGCCGATCCTTCTGCATTCTTTCATTTTGCCAGTCACAGAATTGCAATAAGAGCAGCTGGAAGGCCCCAGTGCCCAGCCTGTTCCAGTACCAAACACACTTGGGGATTTAGTATCAATATACACCCAATCTTCAACAACCAAGGTCTTCATTTGCTTTCTCAGTTTTATCCCTGCTTACTCCTAGTTCTGGGCTCTTTGCCTTCCCTAGAAATCTCTTTCCCATTGTCTTTCTGGTTCTCATCTCCCCATTTCCTTCCTGTCCTCCAGCTTCCCCTCATCTGTCTACTGTGGTGGTGGGCAACGGGGAGGAAGCTTGGAGATCAGGCCAGCACTGGGAACACGCTGCTGCCGCTGTTAGGCACTGCAGGAGCAAGCCAGGAACGCAGCTTTCATTTTAGGCGCTGCTGAGCCCCTGCCAGTTCTGGGGTTGAGCACATCCATTCCTTCTTCAGGGAGTTCATCTGGCATCTACAAACAGCAGTCTCATGTGTTCACTTTGCAGCAGCCACAGCAGGAGATTCTGAGAATTAGCAAAGCATTCCCACTGAAAGCTTTCCAAGTTGCAGAAGGCAGGCCAATAGAGGTATCAAGCACGGAAAATTTCAACTCGGTAAAGCAGCAGCAGATAGTCATCTGTGAACAAACAGTGATACTTGTGTAAAGCTGCTCACCACTCCAGCATGAGAAGGGACAATTTCACTGCTAATTCAGAACAGTTTTGTGGAAAGAGCTGATCTGTTCATTGAACGTTTCCCTGCTGCTGTGCACCCAAGGGTGCTGCCTGCTGAAAGACCTGTGGCCAGCCACAGACGTACTGAAAAGAAATTCTGGTAAAGGAAACGTGTATGGGCCCAGCCCGTACCTCTGCCCTGGCACAGGGGTGCAGCAGAGTTTTGTCCCAGCTTTTGATTCAAGAGTAGAAAAAGGGAAAAATACTCATCTGTTATATATTGATGAATCCTTCCCTGGAGCAAAACTTTTACTATCTTCAGTAGAGGCAGCTTTTGCTTTGGACTTCATACACAGATACAAAACCGTGCCTGCACTCTGGTTATGGCCAGCCCCAGGTCCTCCCAAGAAGGGCGCAAAAATCTGCAACAGGCACTGGTGGGGTGACTGGTCCTGAGGAATTTCCTTAAGTTGTTACTGGATGTTGGTGCTTTGTACCAAGCATGAGGATTAATTATAGTCCTCCCCAAAATCATCCAATGGAAACTGAATTTAGGCACTCCCTGTAGAGACAGTTGCACAGGCTTCATGACCATCTTTCACCATTTTTGTCCAAGGCTTTTGTCATGCTCAGCTTAACCTGGGCTGAGCCACACCGGCTACTGGTTCTGTGCAGTTCGGTGCATTCTTCTCTGCTTCTTTTAATCGTCTCTCCTGCTGCCAATCTGCATGGCCCGACATCTACACTGGATTTCTGATCCCTCTCGGTGCTGGAAGGATCGACTGCAGGAGACCACTGTGTCTCCAAGGCCTGACTGAGACTGGGAATCTCTTTATCCAGGATCACCAGATCCTACTGCACTGCAGCAGCTGTCCTTTTGTTTCTTTGTATGACTGTCAAATTAGACTTGCTGGAAAATGCAGTAAACAAAAGGAACATGAAGGTTTAGTTTATTAATTAGAAAGTCTCGCATGTATCAATGAATCAGATCCCATTTCTTACTTGATGTTCAAGTACCCAGCCATTTTGAACCACCACTCCAATTAGGGGGGGTATGTACATCTACAGATGATCATCAGTATCTCAGACTGAGCAAGCAAGATGAGGAGGTTGATTAGAATTGATCTCCTCTGTGCAACTGCACCATCCACTACCAAATTTTAGAAAGGTGGAAGTTCTGTAAAGCTGCCAGCCAGCCTGCATGACAGGCAGTGTTTATCCCCTGGGTCCAAGACATGAATGCATGTTAATTAAATATAACACTATCTGTTCTGGTTGTCTAAATAGCTCTTTGCAAGTTGTATGTCAGAGGCACTTTGAGACTTGAGAGGTTGATACCACTTCATTTTTCTTGCCATTTGTGGTATTAAAGAAAATTTCTGTTCTGGTTTTTAGTTTTATTGTGTAGAAGATGCTTTTTTTTTTTTTCTCCATATTACTGTTCTATTTTCCTTTACTACACAACTACATAAAAGAGTCCTGAACCAGGTTAGCTTCCAGTATGAGTCTAAGGCCTGCTGTTTATTCTCAAAGCAATTAATGTGGGGGCAACTGGGACTGACTGTTACCATCTTCACTCAGCTTGTTCCCAGTGTGTCATGTATTTTTCAAGGTTTACTGTTCATGCTCTTATGGCTTAATTTTCAACCATATTTTTCAACATCACCGTTCTTAGCACCTACCAGGCACATCTTGCAATACACAGGATAATATAAAAAGGATTCTTTACCTACACACAAGCACGCACGTACCAAGGACTTGATAAAACCTAGATCAGCAACAGCCAGAATTACTTGAAATAAAATCCTAACAAAAGCCTTGATGGGACACTCAAACCTGGTTAATCCAAAACACTTTGCAAACTATTTTTATTCAAATTAAAAAGACTCAGGTAAACAAAGTGATGGTACATACATGTTATAAACCTGGTTAGCAGCTTAACCTTCAGGAGTACAAGATCTAATGAAAAGCCAAGCATGGATTAACCAGGTCCGAAAACATACGCTGAAAAAAAAAGAAGTCACCAACATCAATGTTCTGAATTTTTACACAAACAGTAAATTTTCTTATGGAAGGGAAGGACTGAGGAAGAGAACAAATAATTATTAGTCGTCTCCAACTAGTTTATGAAAACACCGGTCCTAGATTGATCTATTTTGCATTCTCACACAAGCCAACCATTTCCCATACGTACTTTTATTTTAATATGAAAGTTTTGTTTACGCCAGTACAATCAACGGCAGTGGAAAACAAATGAGGGGTTCAAACACCCACAAAGAAAGAGAATGACAGACAGAATGTCCTTTTTTTTTTTTTTTTTTTTTTTTTTTAAACCAGAGTCAGAAAACAGTTTCTTTTGCTGGTTTGGAATTCTAGACTGTAGCCATTACATCCTAAATTTTACTGCAATCGACTGAAATGCCTCCCATATAGAGACACATGATTTTGAAATAAATAAACAAAGCTTAAAATAACTGATTAGGGCCAGCCCAGTGGCTTAGCGGTAGTGCTCTGCACTGCCTTGCGGGAGGACCCAGATTTCATTTGCACTTCCAATCTTTTGCTCCTGGGCTGGAAAGAGCAGTGAAACCAAGGCTTCAGCTGCTCAGGCAGGAGAGAGCCAGTGCTGCAAGTCTGCTCATCACTGACCTTGAGATAAATTAAACATCTGAGTTATACAGGCTCCGAAGGGAGTCCCATCCAGTCCTCAAAATAAATAAAATAATAACTTAACTAAAATCCATCCCAGGTTCTTTGGTGTAATTTTTGTTAATGCTGAGAAGCAGGAGAATCTGGTGGTGTATTAGTACAATCCATGATAGTTCCAAATATTCAAAAACTAGGATTTGCTGCCTGATTCTCTTCAACGTCCTGTCTTTGTGGCTAAAAATCGCAAAGCCTATGGTAATTCAAACACATTTTAAGATGATACTGTATATATGGGGCCAGTCTAAGACTATTCAGTTTCTACTTTATTAAATAAACTTTGCCATTTACAAAGGCCAGTAAAGGCTTTCTGTACCACAGCTGTGCTACTTGTAGAGTTCAAAATTGTAATTTTCCTGTATGTTGCGTACCTTCATTTTCTTCACATCCATTGCACATCGGACCTAAACTGTCCTTAAGTGCGTATTTGTAATTACATGGTTTTCTGTGCAATGACTGGAGGATTGCAGTAGGATAGGGAGAGCAATTAGTCAGTAAAATTAAGTAACAGTTTATACTTGCACGTCACTTCCCTCATCAGTATTAATTGCTTCAGCAAAACAGAACCCAAGATATCCAGTATTTGAAGAGTATTTAACCTGCTGCAAAATGTACTCAAAAAGTGTTCTGTACTATTAGACTTTAAAAAACATTTCCACATGACGAACATCTCTAGCAGTAAGATGAAGTGTATCAGTAAATCAGTTCTTTTGGACTGAGCTGCAGTAACCACGCTCCTGCCAACAATTTTTTCAAATGAATATAGCTTTCCCAGTTACTTAATGCAATCTAAAAGTATTAATTCTTTTTCTAAAATTAAATACATGAAAGGATTTACCTTTAAACAAATAACTATACAGTCCAAAAGGTTAGTTAGTTATGAGGACTTAGCAGAAGGCAGTCACAACCTTGAAATTTGGCAAGAAGAGTCTATACCTACCTTACTTAGCTAAAAAAAAAAAAAAAAAAAAAAAGAAAAAACCCCAAACCCTCCAAAGGCTGCAATGAAAGTACTCTATTTCTCCAATGTACTAGGTATGCTAAACTTAAACATACCATACAGTAGTATTTTACTTTAAAGTTAATTTAAGTGTCAAATTTCTCATAAATTTTGCATTGCAAAACTTTCATTAAGGTGAATCAATACACTTAAACATACAAAAATGTCTTACAATGCCCAATCATCAACAGAATATGCTTGAATTTAAAAACATCACATTACTTCACTAACAAAACAACTCAACTTTCCTTTTCCTCTAACTTACCTTCCAAGACCTGAACTGGTTCCAGGTTCTGCATGCCCTTCCCACATGCAGACAGAATTGCCTAGGGGGAAGCTTCCCCTTCCCACTGCTCAGTGTTAGGGACATCACAGAATGCCCAAAGCGGGTCATGGTAGATGAAACATTTCACCTTCTAAGGGCATGCCAGCACATGTATTTTGCTACTGATTTAGAATCACAATGGCCTTGGCTACACCGTTAAATAACTGGACAGGATTGGACAACATTAGCAGTCAAGACACCCTTGTCCCATCCACACTAGCACTTCCATGATTGCAGTGGCTCACTCCGCTGCCTTGGTATCGACTTGAAATGTCATTTTTTTCCCTAGTGTCAATGCACATCTTACCTTTAGCTTCTTTTAAGAGATCCTTCCTGTTCATATCCAAGCGAGATTTCTGCTGGAAGTGGCTAGCACACACAAGCACATGAACACACATTCTTCTAAGATGTAAACTATGACTAATTTCACATTCCACTGTACCAATCTGTAAATACTTTGTTTTCTTTTTTCTTCTTTTATATAAAAACAATGGCATCAGATTCTCAGCAATAAAGTATAAGAAAGATGAATCCTTGACTACACTTAACCAATTATGAAATCGCCTTTCAAACAAAGGAAACATATGCAAAAATCTGTGTATTTGATAAAGTCAACTTAATATAACAAAAAGTGAAATATGCTTATTAAAAGTGTCCTTATATAAAAATGGTCTTGCAATGTACAGTAAAATGCAATACAAATTATTGTTGGTTATCTCTCCCCACCCAGTAACTAAAACAACTATTGTTCCACAAAACTCCTTATATGCCGGTATCAAAGAAAGAAGCAATTATGCAACTAAACATTTTCTATGTTGTACGCCTGACGGATATTAAGGGTGTCTCGTAGCATCAAGTCTCGCAGACGCCATAATGCATCGGCCATTGTAGTATGAGCCCCTTTACTTTTCAACCAGTGTGAAGGGAGTCGGCTCTCTTGTTCTTTTGATAAGTGGACATCTCGTCTTCGTGCTGGAAGGACAAGAAATGGTCCAATTATCTACTGGCTTTGATGTTCACCACAATTTTTCTAGAAAAAAGGTGAATATAATTCTACAGTATAACTCTTACTCCTAGTATTTAAGCCCATACAATTGATTTTTAGATTTATATAGCACCGATGGAATTAGCCTGCTGATAATATATGTATTCCCAGTCTGTTGATTTGTTTTTAACAATTACTTGCATGTGTACATTTTATTAAATAAGCAGCAGATTTATTTAGCATTTTCCATAAAAGCAAAAAATACCAATGGCTACAAAGAAGTATGTTCTGTCTGGAAATATCCCACTCTGTATCAAAAGCCTTACCTGCAAGGGTCTGGTCCCACTTGCTAATACTATTTGACTCAGCACTAAGCCCCTCAATGTATTTCAGATAGGCTTCAGAATGAAGAAGCCTCTGTGTCTTTGGTGGAGGGGAGACGAACATGGGAGTTGTGGGCTGCTGCATAACTGGCTGACTTGCTGGGCTTTGGCCGGGATATGGAGGAGGTGCCTGCTGTCCCGGTGGGCCAAGGATTCCTATCTGCAATGACAAAGCGATGGAGAGATCACATTTGGGGGAACTGCAAGGAAGCTCCTTCACATCCAAGCATCAGGACATCCTCATACAATGGAGCTTCAAAACAGGTTATGAGCAAAGGCATAAGGAAATTTCCCTGGAAAACACCCGCTTCAGCCAGGACTATCTGCTGGGTTCACTGATACACACAGAGGGAAGAAGTGCAAACAAATCATATTCATATTTAACAGATTAGAAATATGAGCAATGTTGTCTATGTAAACATATTCTGATTACTATCACCATTTCTCCTCTCTCCTATTACCCTGAATTACTCCTTTTTATTTAATGTTTTCTCTAATTTGATCATAAACCATGTGGTCTGTGAAGTGCATAGTTTCTCTCTAAAATATCTAATCTAAATTGACCCTGATCCTTGGACGACTGGGATACTTCCACATAATAAATGCTAACTGCTGTCAGGCGAAAATTGCGGGCACACAAACAAATCACAGTCATACAGGAGAATTCCTACTATTGTGATTAAGTAGCAGTGCTGAGAACTCTCAGTACAGATATCCTGTGGTCTGGAATAACTCAATGTCATGACATATGCACATTACTACTTTCTCACTCAACTTCTGGTTTTCTTTACACCCTCTAGCCAAAGTCACGTTTCTCTTTATGATGCAACAATTTAGCCAATAAAATCTGAAATGTTCTGAACACTTCATCTGTATTAAACACTGAGAAGGACCATCTGATCATCGCTGTTATCCAAACTCACAGATTCTGAATTGCTGATGAACATTTGCTTTGTCAGTTTGTGAAATAATGGGAGCAAACAGAACAGTTTTTACTATTCATCAACAGCTTGAGAAAGGGGGCAGCATCCTCTGCATCACCACAGCACGCAAAACCTAAATTCTCAGCAGTTTAACAGTGTGTTGAAATAACTCAGTTTAGTAGAAGAATAACAAAACACTGTCTTGCCTATACTGCAGAAGTTATCCCACTGGGCAGAACCTAATTAGTCTAATAACAGTTCAACCAATAAATACAGACATACACTCTGAGTGTAAGATATTAACTGGCTCTAAATACTTTGGTGTACATTTGGTTTATGTTCTCCAGGGAAAGGCTATGTGCATCCCTACATGTCTTAAATGAGATGCTGTTCAAATGCTAATTCAGAGCCTTAGAGCTTCACAAATAATGCAAAAATGACTCACCTGCTGTCCAAAAGGACTCGCTCCAGGCGCTGGAGTGCCTACCATGGGGGACACATTTTGGCCTATAACACCTATATTCCAAAAATATAAAATAATTGGTCTTATTTCAGAGCAGTGACAAATACCTCTTTGGTCTTCTATAGTAAAAATTTAGACTTTTATATCATTGCTTACAGTTTTTTAAGCAGATGTACAACATTGAAATATTCCCCTCTCCCCCAATAAAAAACCCCCAACACTTTAGAAGTTTCTGAATAAAAAAAAAAAAAAGCCAATATGACAACTACCAAACACTGGTATGTGGCCTGTTGAATTAATTTAATTAAAGAAATGCAAGGTGAATAATTTTTCGTTTTCAGGATATTTTCACGTTACTTAGTGATTGCCCAACTAAATCTTCTCATTTATAATATACACCTCTGGCTTGACAGGATCTTCCTGGAATCCTTTAAAAAAGGAAATGCTGATTTGCTTTAGCAATACTTAACATTTCCTTGTGTTCAGTTTTATAGAATACATTCACAGCAGTACGAAATCCAAGCCGTTACACAAATTCTGTTAGATCTCACTAACATAAAATGCAACTTGCAGGTTAAATAGGCTTATATATGAGACCAATGAACATCTGAAACAAATTTAAAAAAAATAAAAACTGTTAAGTTTTTCTCTAACATATTGAGGCTTTTCTGTATTGCAGAGAGTGCAGCAGATAACACCCATGTCAGTCTTACATACAAAAATTTACCAACTTAAAGGAGAATCGTGCGGTTCCTATATTTTACATACAGATGCTTTGGTCTGAAAAAATGAAAGTTATGCCTGCTGCTGCCTTTCTTTCTGTTTATGCTGCTTCTCACATTCATTCATTGGAAAAGCCGCAAACTAGCTATGCTTTTCCTGAGGGTTTAATTTGCATGCAGATTTCTGTATCAGTGATCAAAAGATGTGCCACTGCATTTTGCACACTGAAGCGTATTGCAAATGCATTTTCCATTTGATGACAGCCTCCATTTTAAATGCATCCGTACTAATTGCAACTCAGGAGTTGGGAAAACATTGATAATCCATGTTGTGGAATATGGCACGGATTTTTTTTTGGTTTTGAACAAAGCAAAGAGGTCTGGAGGAGGACACCCTCACCCTTCCAGCAACAGAGCATGGCTTCACCCTTAGCACACCCAGCCCGATTCAGTACCACTTCAGGTGTGGTCCTCCATTCCCAGGCATTGTTTTTTCCCTAATCCATATCCTCTCAGTTTTAAACACCATACACATAGCCCACTTCAGCGGGAAGAACTCTGAAGAGAAATGAATTGTCCTGGATTCACCTCCCAAACATTGGTACATTGCTGATGTGCACTGTCACTGCCTGGCCGAGTTGGAGATGGACCCACAGACACACAGCTGTTTTCCTACTCCTTCTACGTGACATTATGGTCAATCTTACACACCAGCAAAGCTGCAAGCTGCACACCTAATACTGGTGGATTTTTAAAAAAACCAAGCAAACAAACAAACAAAAATAAAAGACACCAACCCAACCCAAAATAATTCACATACAGATAAAAAGTCTTAACAGAGCTTCTGATAAACACAGTTGCAAGTGGGGTAGGGGGATGCAAACGAGGCCACTTTGTCCACAGCTTATTTAACTGCTGAATATATGGGATACACATCTTTAAATAGGCACATGAGTTATCAGAGGTAAAACCTGAATCAGCAGAAAACAGGATCAGAGAGCAGGTGAACATTTCTCCCCATAATGGGGACATGTTAATGGCATTAGCACTGGAAAAATGTTTGTTTCCTTCAGCCTTACTCTTTATCAAAAGTGTGGCAAAAAAAATAGCAAATGTGTAGTAGATACGCTCTCAAAAATCAACTCAAAATTTGGCCACAATAGTACACTGATTTCACATTATCCCCAAATGTTTCCAGTTACTGTTCTATCTACAAAGTTTAATCTGAACATTGTTTTATAACAATGTGTGTCAGTGCCCCAGTGGCCAAGGGGTCCTACATGACCAGGTTAATTTAAGTGCAGTCTGACTATTGATAAACATTAACATACCGAAAAAGAATTCGGTAAGGAATAAGAGCAATAAATTTCATTTATAAGCCCACTTTAAATAAGAAAAGGAGGAGGGGAAGTATGTTGTTGAAATGATGTAAGGATATGGATAGGCTAATTTCAGCTTTTCAGACCTCTGATAAACTCAAGCAGAATTGTCAGGGTTTTTGGCTGGAGCAAAACTACTGCTGGAGCAGCGTCACGTTTCTCCAGTAACCTTTCCCTGCTGGTTTACTGGACATGTTGTTGCGTCAACGTTTTGCATCTGCCCCATACATTCAGCAGTGCATTGTGCACACTGCAGCTAAACAAACCTGCAATGTTCAGAAACAAAAGCTATAACCAAAACAAGCTGCAGATAATTTCTGTAACAACTGGTTAAACAGCAAGTACATGAAAATGAAATAAGGAGCGAATGAGGATGACGTTCTTACCGGGTGGTGGGATGCCTGGGATGCCTGGCATACCTGGCGGAAGTTGGTGGGGTGGGGGCACCCCTGGGTGAAGTGGCTGCATGCTGCCCATGCTAACAATGCCATCAACTGGGCCCTGCAAAGGTGGCAGCACCGGTGGATAGCCACTTATCATGCCTTGAAGGACACAACAAATTTCAAACATGCATCAATAACATGCAATATGATCTACACAGTAAGACATGCACTATCCACAAAAAAAAAAGGGAAAAAAAAGAAAGCACCTTTAGTACAGCAAGACGATACTACAATTAGTATCTTGCAAAAATGAATAAAAATCAAAAATAAAAAAATATAAATATGAAACACTATACTTTTGATGAATTAGTATTTAGTGTATTTGTATGTTTCTCAAGGGGCAATAAATGTTGAATATTCACATATGTTAACACAAGGAATAAATTCAGCCACAATTAAATGTTACTAACGCAAGCAATTTTAATACAGCTTAAAGCTCTGCCATCTGCATACAGATTATGAACACAACACTAACTAGACAAGCTCCAGATACAGCCCTGCTTTGTGGGCTACCTCGGAGACCAAACTCAACTGGAACAAAAATAAAAACCTATATATTTTTCTGCAGTGTATATGCATAATTACACACAAAAACCCTACAACATTTGCATACTTAAAACTAACAGCAGTAACAAGGGTGATTTTTATTAAACCATCTCCAGTATAAACTATAAAAGTAACTCAGATTTTAAACCCAATAGCACTGGGTGTGCTGAGCTGCAGTAATTTACACTCACGGCAGTACACCGAAGTAAAAGGACTTACAAGGAGCACCTGGAGTCCCTCACAGAATTTCACTGACAATGTTTTCAAGGTGTCTTTATAGGAAAATCAATGATATGACTAAGACAGTATTGTGCTGCTGCTCTTAACTTTAGTTTTCTGCATGCAAGGGAAGAAAATGTAGAGCTTATTCTGGTTTCGGCTCAGGTTTGTTGCTATCCACAAGGTGAGCATATGCAATATAACTGCCCTGTGTTTACTGGGTCCTGGAACGTAACTTGCTTGTCCCTTGCCTGTTTTCTAAGCTTTTTAATTTAAATGGATATGTTGTCAGGTAACCAAGGAAAGGTGCTGGAAAGACATGAAAAGATGACAGAGGACAGAAGCAGGTCTAGAGAGATGAGGTAAGTTTAGAAATGCAAAATTGCTGACTGAAAACAAAGGTGTCATGAGTTCAGGATCGAAACAGACAGAGCAGCTCCAAAACACAAGCCAAATTTGTCACTTCCTCACAAAGAGTTACAAAGGTGAGAAACCTGAAACTCCAAAAGCTTTACATGGAGCAACCAATGAGAAAATAAAGAACGGATCTCCCTCAAGCCTTCATTTTCCACAGGACACCTAGATTGACACTTATTAAACAGGTCTTAAGTATCTGGAAGCTCATCTGTACCTCTTCATCAGCATAGTGAAATCCATATTTGCAATGGAAAAAGTAAAAGAAGAAACACAATAAAAGCATCCCTGGAATAAAGGGCTTTCACCATAGCTGCTGCCTGGTTACTTCCAGTGAACCCCAAGCTGCCATGACATCTTGCATTTACATACACTTCTGAAGCTTTAAAAGAAACCAACCAAAATAAAATAAAAACTTCCAATGAAACAAACCCGTATTTATCAATCATGAGAGCTCATTTCTACATTTTCAAATAAAATACTCAACAACTGGCTGGCTTAATAAAGTTGTCATTAAACCTCCATGACAAATCAGTTCTTGTAGCTCATCACAAGGTTGTACGAGCAGCCACTTTTATACCCCATGTACGAGTTACCACTTTGATTTTAAACTAGTTAACAAGGGCAAACTATTTCCAGCTCCCGCAGCTGTGATTTATGAGGTCTTTCAAACTACTTGTTCTCCCATTTTTTACTATAACAACGTAAGATTAAATAAACTTTGGTAATGCCTAAATTTACAAGAAACTAGAGCGCTGCATACTAAGAGAAACACATCTCAGAAGGTATCCAGATTTCTTGGACCCGTGGGCCATACAGAACTTCTCTGAACTTCTGCGATGGAGAAGTTCTCTAAATTAGAGAAAAGCAATCAAATGATGGAGGAGGATGTGAAAGAGTTCTCAACAGATTTAAGATACTTCTAAGTAAGACCTGTGGAAACTAAACGATGAAAGGCCGTATTTTTCAAATGGGCCACAAAAATAGAAGGAGTTTAAAAAGATCCACTTGATCACCCACTTTAAGGAAGTATTTCACAATACCAAAGTGAAGAGACTTGAATATCTAATGGCTTGAATAAGATGATGGTCTTAAATACAGGTTGGCTTTCAAGGAGGCTGCTGCAGGAAGTAAGTTAGCATGTGTAGTCTGCAGAATGCACATTTTTTGAGAAGTTTTAAGAAAGTGTTAATAATAAGTATTACTGCCCATTAACAACTACCTCCAAAAAATTGGAAAAGCGACTCAATGCCAAAAATACAAGAACCAAACCAAGAAAACAACCACAAGAGGATGACATTTCTACATATTGTAGATTGAAATAGGTTACTCGCAAAAAAGATCATTACAGGACTCCCCTTTTCTTTTTCCTCTTAATATATGCACAGATACGTGTATACACCCACCCACCCACCCCAACTGCAAACAGTTCAGAGGGAAATTACCAAGACCAAAGTGGAAAAAAAACAAAAGAAAAATGCAACTCAGCGTAAACAAATGCTTTGTAATCTGGAGACCATGAACCAAGTAAGGGATGTGCCTTCAGTTTAAACATCCATGCAGCCTATTTACTGAAAAGGGATTTAGAGACCATGATGAAAAATGCTTCAGGCTGTTAGCGCTAAATATGGCCACAGCCTGTGAGATGGGAAAGAAAAAGAAAAATGACAAAAGAATAAATGGAATAATTGGAATGCCTTAAGAGAAAGTTAAAACAAAAACAAAACACCCAAAACTCAAAAAAACCCCTCCAAATACTCATTTTTACCTATTTGGCACTATTTTGACCTTAAGTGAAGTAATCTAATTATTTTAGTTAGAAATGGGGGAAGAAAAACAACCTATCAAGTCATACCCAATTCATTTTCTCACCAACATAAGGCTGATTCCCATACAAGAATCTCCAGTGGCCTACACTGTCTTCAGACTGATCCTGAAAATACTTACTCCAAGCACCTCCCTGTGAACTCAAGTCAGATTACAACTGGTAATGAGCACAACACCCAGCAACAGAGAACTCATGGAAGAGTTGTCCAAGCTTAGTTCTATTCTGAGTACCACCTCATAAAACTGGCAATGTTGCCATTTCGTGTTTGTTCCTGCAATGGCTCTAGATCCTTGTAGTCTCCTCAGTTTACCAGTATCTAATCTGCAATTCTCTAAAGCTTTTGCTTGGATTTAAAATCTGGTTTGGATTCTGTTTGCCTCTCACCTTCCTGACAATAAAAGAAATAAATAATTTGCCTTCTACTTTATCACTTCCACTGACACTGCATACACTAGAAGAGTACTTAGCTCACTCCCCTCCTGCCGTAGCAGGGCTAAACACGAACTCTGCAAAGTAGAGTGAATAAACACGACTGCACACAAACTGAACAGGCCTACCACACAAGGAGGACCCTTTTTCCCTGCATTTTCAACAGACTTCTCACTACCGGAGCAAGTAATGTTGGACTATCAGGCTACTGCTGCGGTTACGCATACTCAATATGAAGAAAGACTGAAGAGGTTGAGCTTTTTTCTTCCGTAAGAACAAAGTGACCCAAGAGAGTGTTCAGAGTTATGAAGGGGGTTGATATAGTGGATGAGGAAAAAATGGTCATAGCTCCTACGTTTTACCTGCAACGGGTGTCAACTGCTGATTGAGCATTCCCATTGGTGTTGGTGGCGGCACCACCCCCATAAGAGCCCCGACAGGAGTGCCTGCCCGGGGGGAGGAATTCTGCTGCTGTGCTGCTCGCTCTCTCTCCTGCTGCTCAGCAACTTTAGCTGCCCGCTCTGTAAAAGTATTTTAGATTTTCAGTTCTGTTTTGTAACCCAGAATTTCAAAATATTATCTGTTCATTAAAAAGGACTAGTCAAACACTGGCATAGTTTAGTCAAATATAAAGTAGAACAGATGAATCTTTTTATACAGCATATGATTTGATTTCATGTGGCTGCACCTAAGACTTTTAGAGAACCTTTCATGAAAAATATTCCACAAAGTTTTATCTTTCTAAAAAAATCAAAATAAATAATAAAATAAAAATTTAAAAAGGTCAAAGAACAAATTTGATAATAACACCAGTGTTACCAACATGAAGCAGCAGTCCAGCACTAGGCTCAGTCCACACTAGGAAAACATGGCAAAACATTCCCTCTTTTGACACCACTGGCTCAGCTAAACCAGTTGCAGCAAAGGCCAGCAGCTCTCACATAGATCTGCCGCCAGCTGCTGTGGGAATTGTAAGCACCGTGTCTACCAGATGTGACCTAAAGTAAGATGTAGCAGATTGCAGTGCAAGCCGGTGCCCCATCTATTCCTGGGCTCCTCATATATTTTAGTACTGATGCAGCTGAAAAGTGGTGGCAAAGTTGGGAAGCATTTGCAAAGTTTCCCTAGTGTAGATAGGTCCTCAGTGTTTGGAACATAACAAGCAGCAGTTTGATGAACCAAAAATGTTTTTCTCTGCCTCCTTCTGTCGTTTTCCCCATTTGGTCCCCTTTGAGCTTTTTTTTTATTTTCCTTTTTTTTTTTTTTTCTGAAGATGTCTAACTCACATTGTGCTGCTCACTGGAGGTCATGCTTGTCCTTTGTACGATGAATCTGGTCATTATCTCAATCAAGTTTCTTACTGTGACTGCAAGAACAAAAGATCTACTGCAAGGGAATCTGACCAGAGGACAATTTTATAGGGAAGGGCAAAGGGTCATTGGAAGAAGAAAGAAAAAAACCCAAAAACCAAGCAAACACAAAAAAGGAGATATACTGAATGCCCACTCAAGGTGCTTTGGGGCATGTAAATTGCCGATTTGTTTACTCTGAACATTGTATCTGACTGATGCAATGAGGAACAACAAAGAATAAATGAATGCAGCATACATCTCCATCAAATTTTAGTAACAGTGAATGCAGGGCTACAAGTTCTCTTCCAGTTGGTGAAAGATGAAAACTGCCACTAAACCAGCCATCAAAGTCCTCTGTCAAACAAACCCTAAGAAGTTCATCAAGGAGATTAAGTTATGCATCCTGCCAATGTTACTTGTTTTCTCTAGTATATGACTTCAAACATCTCTCACACGTTTGTCTCCTGTAGAACCTGTTTGCGCAGCTTCTAACACTACTTCCATATACTGAAAGACCAGTTTCATTTCCAAAGGCATTTTCTTCCTTCTTTTCACTTCTGTCATTCCAGGAAGCAATGATGACGCACAGAAACTCCTAAATTTACCACAGGCAAACTCATATGTGATTGAGCACAAAATACACAAGACATTTAAAGGTAGATCCTGAAGTAGAAAAATGAGATAATCCTCTTCAGAGCACAGCAAGGATTTGTGGAAAAGATGAAGCAGCTGTTCTGACTCTCATCTACTTTTGGCCAGCTAAAAAAATGGTGAGACAAAAGCAAAAGTTCTCAAGACACTTTGATGAATGAGAAATTATTGTTAAGCATTCAGCTTTATCAGATTTCAGAGTGCTGAGCTTTGACAAAGGACCTGATGTAGGACAGTACTTGAGTTTTACCTAGTCTCTATCCATGCTGTGACTGTCATGGAACCAATAGATGAAACAACACTGCCAAAGGGAACTGTAGCAGCTGCCTAAAAGTTCGGCCTTGAGCATTCACCTTAATACTCAATACTAAACCCAAATCATTTAGGCCAGGGCTTGAGATCATTCAAACAACATCTCCAGCACATCTTAAGAGAAAGGAAAGAGACCTTCTGCTTTGAACAGAGCTTTTCCTTAAAACAGGCCTTTACCTCAGTCCCATGCATTATTTTGCTTTATTTAGAGAAGTTTTCACAGTGCAGTTAGCCATGCAGGCATTTCCAATGCAGCCTGTTCTTTGCTCAGCTGTTGCTAAAAGAACAACTATTACCCTGCACATATACCAAATGAAATTTTCAGTGGGTCAAAATGGATCTAAAGTGCAAACTACTTGCACCAGAACAAGGAAAGGCATTTTCTCACTGAGGGGTCAAACCGTGCCTGTTCCCTGCTCCCTGGTGCACATCCATGCTAGAGAGCACATGAATTTTGACTCGTCACAGTGGAGGTAAAGGAGTTTCTCTCCTTTCACACATGGTAAGCAAACACAGTTTGAACGCTTTGTAACCCCATCCCAACACCTCAAAACCAAATAAAAGTAAGTCTAGATCTGGGCAGACACCAAGCCAGAGAAACTGCAGCCCAAAACACAAAAGCTTTGGAAAATTTTAAGTGAGAAAGAGGATTAAAATGGAAGCACTTAGGCAATCATAAACACAATGGACAGACACTGTTGCTACTAGTACGTTACAACTATGCCTTCCTGCAGAAGTATACGACGTCAAGCTGCTCTAAGCTAGGAAGTGATGACATGCTAGCCATCCTACTGCTTAAGAACTAGGCTGTAAGGAGGGACCTGCCAATAAAAAGATACCATGCACACCTAGAAGGGTGTAAAAGGAAACTACAATAGGAAAAAAGCAAGGCCATAGTACTTTCATAAAGAAGGAGCATTACCATTTCCCTTCACAGCATTTGTAAAGGAAATCTGCACATAGCCAAGTGGTGCTGTATTACTCTCCAGAATTGCAAAGAGGTACTACTCAAATTTGGAAAGGACTGAGACAGCTGAAGGTGGAAAGTGATAGCATGCAAACTTCTAGTTTGAAGATCAAAGCTGCCTTTAATTTATGAGTATGCAGAAAACCTACCAAATCTCATTTTTAAAAAAGTTGTTATAACTTAATTGGGCAATAACTTTCTAGGGTGTTGAAACTTTCCTATCCAAAATAGCATTTTCTGCCAATAAAATTGCAACAGTTGCTTAAAAAAAATGGGGTTTATATTGGAAGAGTTGACACATTATTAACTACAGTAGTAACTGTGGATGTTAAGCCAATGTATTTGGCTTGGGTAAGGGCCTGCTGTTAAGGATCAATTGTATTTTATTTTAATCAAATAAAGTTGAAACACAATGACCAGTATCAGTAGGAAGGAAAGAAAGAAAGAGAGAAAGGTCTATGAATATTCCTAGGCTCACTTCAGGATATAAAATCTCTCAACAAAATCAGTTACAACAGTTGATTAATACTGAGACTGAACAATAGGTCATATTTACAGTATTATAACAGATTCTTTATTCCTTGATTTTATTCTATCAAAGCTTTTTAGGCCTCTAAATACTGTTAATCAAAGAACTTTTCCCCAGTCCACTGTAAGCCTTCTTACCTGCTGCTACAGCTCTGAAGAGCTTCTTGTCCAAAATTCCCCCTCAGTCCTCCTTTAAGGAAACTTTCACAAACCATTTTTCCAACTGACTTCCAGCCCAGGGGCTTCATGCCCTTTACTTCTAATTTGTCCCCATTTTCTTGGTCTTTGTTCATTTGGTTATTTGTGGCAAAGACATTTAAATTATCAGTTGTGCACTACATAACTTAAACACGTTCTTTGCTCCTCTTCAGTCACCTCTCAATATGAACTTCTCTTTAAGGTACGTCCAGAACACAAACATAAATATCTTCTTTTATTAAACCTGTCATCTGAATAACAGCAATGAACGCATTGAGAAAAAAAAAAAGCAGAAAAGAGTTTATCATCTTAGTTTTTATTTACCTTCATATTCTGCTTTCTTTGTTGCTTCCAAGTTTCTCCATTCAGTTCCTACAAGCCTGCTGAGCTCTCCAAAGGAGTAGTCTGGGTGCTGAGCTTTAATCACAGCTCTCATCTCGCTGCTAAATAAGATGTACCCACTCATGTTGATCTTCCTTTTTGATCCCTCCTTCTTGGTGCTGCCCTTAACAGACTTGGGAGTGGACTGTGAGAAAAGGTAGTTATGACCACAAGTGTACAAAAAAGAAGCTTCTCGACATACAAAATTCGAAGCTGTAAGAAACAGTATTTTGAAATATTCCTGTTTTCTCTTGAACACCGTTTGCACAAGGACCATCCAACCTTACAGCCCTTGAAGAAAGACTCCATCTACTGATGCATGACAAGAGCACATGCACACGCTTATGAAAAGTATACAGGCAAAAAAAAAAAAAAGAGCAACTCACAATGTTCTGATGCTTTTCAGCCCTTCCAGACATAATGCCACTTTTGTAACTGAGGCTTCAAAAAATTCTCCATAAGACAACACAGAATGCTTACTATTAGCTAAAATCCTTTAAAACTGAACAAGAGGACTAAGAAAGGGCGAGTAGCAAGTAAGTGACTATTTGGAAGGCCAGAAAAGAATAAGAGTAATTTTGTTATGTCACAGATTTCATCCATGATGCTGTTCAGAAATATTGCCAAGACAAGTTGAGCAAAATGTTTTATTTGCCATTGCACATTTTTCAGGAAGTGCTTCCCCATTTCCTCCTGGGCCTTTTCAACTCCTACCCTCCCTGGCTCCATCTTCCACTTTTCTTGTTTCTAAATGCTCTCTATTTTGCCTGCCAGACTCCTTTCACTCTGGTGTTCACCTCCCATTACATAAGTAGCCATTTCTCCCTGAAAAACCCAAAGCCCAGTCTTGCTGACCACTGTTTACCTGGTTTTTACATCACATTCTATATGTTGATGGGTAACAAAAACAAAAATTCTGCTCCTTTGCTTTTCCCACCATGGATGTTCCTGTTGAGAGCTCCTTGATGTTTCCAGCCATCAAAAAATTTAACCTATTCTGACAACCACTGAGCTACCACAGCTGTAGCCCCCTTTTTGAAGGCTCTGTCCACCTATATTTGTTACAGGAGACCATAACTCACCCATATTCTGATCAATGAGGCCCACAAATGTCATCATACCAAAACCCTCGGAAGGCCCTTCTCATATCCTGAATGTTACAAATTTTTCACATGTTGAAAAGTGTAATTTTTTCCAAAAATCTGGTAGGGGAAAAAAAGGAAAGAAAAATACGTGCAACTGTTTTCTTCCTATCCTGAAACTGTGGCCATGTTACTAACTCCTACTTGCCACTTTGAGCCCCGCAGTTCAACACTCTTCTCTCAGCTAAAAACAAAGCTTCAGAGATACCAAGATGCTTAAACAGTCTTGCTCATCAATTTAAGCCAGGCTGCGGATAAACTGAGGCATACTTGTATGTTATTCCAGTCTTTACTGTATTCATTTTCAAATGGCGATCCACCCTTAATGTTTTCATTATGAACCTAAAGACAACACTTGTCTTTTTGGGAGGAACTCTCCTAGGTTTGTTTCTAAGATGGAGGAAGTGAAGAAAAATCCACACAGGTTATGGGATGACACACAGGGCATGTACAACTCATCCAGGCTTCTCAGGCAAGCCCACATTGCCAGATGGAGAGTTCTCGATTCAGAAACAGGAAAATCTAAAGATATATTTGGTCTCTTACACATCTGCACTTAGATAGGTACAAGTTTATCAGCTGGTTTGCCTTTATAGTGCTTGCAACAGTTTTGATAACAGCAATCTAGTGTAAAAGCCTACCCAGCAGTTTGGAAGGGCAAACAGGACTTTGAGAAACTATAAGAATTCTGAATTTGGTTCTTGAATTCTCCATTCTTTTGCATCTCTGATACAACCATTTTTAAATGAACAGAATATTTTTCATTTGAGTCAGATAACTGCATATGCTGTCTTAGGAGAAGAAATAAACCAGGACCCCTTTTATGCCTTTTCTCAGCCATATTGCTAAAGCAAAAAATGTAGTTTCACATCTTTTCTTTTTTAGGATCGGCTCGATTCACAGCAAACTGCATCAGGAGAGCATCATCCACCTATTTGTCAAGCTCCACAATACCACGTATTCACTTGTCTTGACTCCTTTTATCCTTAGGTGTAGTAAGAGTTTCTTAGTTATCAGAAGAAAAAAACGTTTAAAGTTTTGCGGTTTAACAGTTGTTAAATAAAATTCCATATGTTTAAGACAACATGAAGCAAACGCATGCTTTTTACCTAGGATTTCTGTTGAAAAAGACACTTTTCACTAGGGACATAAATAGAACAGATTATTTGAAGAAGCAAGTTTATTTCTGTGCTGTATGTTAGTTATCTCTCCACCAGAGTTAAACTGTGCTCTGAACGCCAACTCAGACACAACATGCCTTTTCCTTCCAAATCAGCAGTATAAGGAACCTGCCAGGGCAACTGTGTATCATCATTCACTTCTTAGTATGTATTGCTTTTGATCCTTTTTGGTTTTCCTTATTTGTTTGGTTTGGAGGTTGTTTTTTGTTTTTTGTTTTTTTTTTTTTAAGTTCTAAACTTTAGAGTTCACATCTGTCTAAAGGTATATACACACACGTCAGATACATCAATTGAGCTCAACTTCCCACCAGTTATCCTGAAATCTCTGCAAGACTGTCCCATTATGGACAATTAAAAAAAAAAGAAAAGCAACTATCAACCTGGCTTTTTAAAGAGATACATGTCAGCTTTTAAATAAAACTTCAAAAGAATCTGAGTATAACACAGCTATGTATAAAGACAGAAAGCAAAGGAGATGAGAAGACAGTGAATGCTGCAGAAGGCAGTTTGAGGACATCTTTAATGTCCAATGATCCCTATTTAAACTGCTTTCGGCAGCTGCCATGCTCAACAACAGTAACATTTTGATTTGTAAAAAGTTACCTTCCCCTTCCTAAAGCGTTACATTAAGTTGGTTAATGCTGGTAACATGCTTTCTATTTGTAATACTCTGCCAGAGTTTTCAAGCTACTTATGAAATTCAGCACCTTAAACAAGAGCAGCCAGACAACCTCGCACAGGAAAATGCATTTGGTGGTCTGCCCACATGGAGAAAATCACAATCAAACCAAGCTAAAACTTTCAATTTCATCAACTCTTTTTGTCCTGGCTTCGGCTGGGATACAGTTAATTTTCTTCCTAGTAGCTGGTATAGTGCTGTGTTTTGGATTTAGTACTAGGATAATGTTGGTAACACACTGATATTTTAGTTGTTGCTGGGTGGTGTTTAGACTGGCCAAGGACTTCTCAGCTCTCAGCTCTGCCAGGCGCACAAGAAGCTGGGAGGGGACACAGCCAGGACAGCTGACCCAAACTGACCAAAGGGCTATTCCATACCATATGACGTCCTGCTCAGTATGTAAGTTGGGGGGAGAAGGAAGGAAGGCAGGGACATTCAGAGTGATGGCATCTGTCTTCCCAAATAACCATTACTCCCAAATAACCATTACACGTGATGGAGCCCTGCTTTCCTGGGGATGGCTGAGCGCCTGCCTGCCCGTGGGAAGTGGTGATTGAATTCCTTGCTTTGCTTTGCTTGTGTGCACGGCTTTTGCTTTACCTATTAAACTGTCTTTATCTCAACCCACGAGTTTTCTCACTTTTACTCTTCTGATTCTCTCCCCCATCCCATTGTGGGGGGAGTGAGTGAGCGGCTGCGTGGTGCTTAGTTGCCAGCTGGGGTTAAACTACGATTCCTCTTACTTCCTATCTGTTTATCAGCAAATTAATACTAAAGCTTCTAGGACTTCCATTTCTTCTACCTTTTTTAACAAGTTCTTACTTCCAAGTAAGAATGGTAACTTCATACTAAAAAAGTTATTTTTTTTTCTTCCTTTTGAGAATGATGCACACAGCATTTTCTAAAAATGTAGCAAACTGTAACACTCAAAATGCTAGCTTTTTTCAAAATATAAGGAAAAGCTTAAAAACGGGCATTAGGTAAATTGACAATTACAATTAAACCCTTACATCCCAACTTTATATTTAATATAAGGACCTGATACTTCTGAACAAGTGTCATCGAAAAACCTACTAATTAGAAATAATGCTAACATATCATACAAAAGCGTACCCTAGATTTTCCTCAACAGAATAATCTCCTTTAAAAATAGTTTAATGGACTTAAATGTTATCACCTGTATACCATATTGGATATGCTAAAACCGTTCTGTGTAATTTATTCCATAGACTCCTAAACTGAAGTATAAATCTCTTCTGTGTGTGTACGATAACATGATACTGTTTCTTCATTTATTTGGGTTGGGGAAAAAATGCGGAATATAAAGGTTTAAAGGTTTCTCAAGGGAGATCCTTACCTGTGGAGGAGTATAAGGCATTATATCCAAGTCACTGGTTAGTGGGGTCTGAAGCTGAGGCATAGAAGGTGTTTCAGTCATATCACCTTCCTCTTCTCCCATCTCTTCCATGTCCTCATCGCCTCCTTCCAACTCAGCAAATTTTGCTTCTAGCTGCTGAATCTTCTTTTCCAGTAGTGGAGATGGTTCCTTTTGAGGAACTATGGGTTTTCTGAAAGGTGGAGGAGGAAGATGAAAAGCAGATGAAAACACACGCATACTTTACAGGGAATATCATATATGTTTAAAGAGAAACCCAACTTTTCGTCCTTTATAATTGAAAAACATGGAAACAATGGTGACTCAGGATGTGCCTGCACTTCCTTTCAGAACATGGAACAGGAATCATTCAGTGGCTATGGACAGTGTTTCTTCTCAGTCACTTGTTCAAATGATTTTTTTTTTTTTTTATTTTGTTATTTTTTATGAGTTAGAATGGGATTTCAATGCAGCAAATACTTCATTTCTGCAATAGAAGGCAGTTAACACCACATCTTCTTTAGATTTTACATTTTACCTAAATTAGAACTTAATCTTTTTATTAATATTAGTGTTCACCAACTGGAAAGCTATTTGTTACCCATAATGAGGACTTAAGTATTTTAACGACATCCAAGGAAATTTACCAATCTGATAATGTAACAACTTTTACTAAAGTCAGGAGAAGAAAACGAAAACATCCCCTGGTATTAAGACCATGAAAAGACTGATGTTATCTGAACAAAAGTGTGTTTAGTCAAAATTCATCTTCTCCTACAACTATGACTTTTATATATGTATTGGGTCTGGCTGGGATGAAGGTAATTTTGCTGTGTTTTGGATTCGTGACCACAACAGTGTTGATAATGCATCAGTGTTGCAGTTATTGCTGAACAGCATCAGCACATCGTCAACGCCTTTTCTTTTTCCCACTCTGCCCCTCCAGCAAGTAGGCTGGGGTGGGCAAGAAGCTGGGAGGGGAGACAACCAGGACAGCTAACCCAAACTGACCAAAGGGATAGTCCACACCATATGACATCATGCTCCGCAATAAAAGCTGGGGGCAAGGAGGAGGAGGGGACGTTTGGGGTTATGGCATTTGTCTTTCCAAGTGACCATTATGCATGCTGAGGCCCTGCTTTCCAGGAAATGGCTGAACATCTGCCTACCAAAGGGAAGTAGTGAATTAACTCCTTATTTTGCTTTGTTTGCGTGTGCGACTTTGCTTCATTTCTTAAACTGTCTTTATCTTGACCCAGGAGTCTTTCTTCCTTTCGCCCTTACGATTCTCTCCCCCATCCTGCTACGGGGGGAGTGAATGGCTGGGTGGGGGCTTAGCTGCCAACCAGGCTCAGTCCACCACAATACAGAAGAGTGCCCAGGTGACCCCCCCATTCTGATCACATTTTTACCTAAAATAGTATATTTCGTCATCTACAACTTTTGCAGAGAGTGAAAACCTCTTCAGCCCTTTAAATTTCTTCATTTGTTTGTCACTTTCATTGTAGCGGCTCTCACACAGAAAAACATCATTTTCAGAGATTTCTGTTGGTCTGCAGGAGAGGAAGTCTTTGAACGACAGAACTGCACACTTCCCTGCAGAAATGAAAGAGCTGGTTAACAAGGCAGCCACACTTAAATATGTTTTACAAAAAGTGTGGAAACTCAAGTTTTTGCCAGTCTCATAAATCTGGAAGATTCCCGGTATTTGGTGCAACTATGGAAAATACACCAATCAATCAATATTAAATAATGCCACTCATGAGAAACCTACACGAACTTAATGCACGATTTGGATTTTTTAAAGAACAAGAAAACCTGCAAAATAACAAAACCACATGATCACTATCATTAACTATATTTAGCACAGAATTATAACTACAAAACAAAGTACATAGTCACCATCTTATGCCACAAACCAAATTTCAGCCTCCTTCTGGACTGACTTTCCAGGTAACACATACTGAAATAATTACATCAATAAGCGAGAATAAGGTAGTTTTCTGTTCTCTAGCTGCAGACTAGAGATGTCTTTGATATCATACACGCAATTTCCTTATTGTAAGAAAGCTTCCTTATAGTGAAAATTCTCACTACAGGTCCCAAAACCAGGAATGCATATTAGAAATGGCCTGAATAATCTCTCCTCCCTCACTCAATATGAAAAAAACCATACTTGGAATCAAGCCTAAACATAGCTATAAATCACTTCAGATTGTATAGGAAAAAAAGAGTGTCCATTTGATTTAAAGTTGTTAATAATTACCCAAAATGCAAGTCATTGGACAGGTCTCCTCCAAGTTACTCAAGAACACTTCCTTCTTGTAGAACATTTTAGTTGGTTCATGTTCAGTTTCTTCAGGATGTATAAAGATTGGACCAAAGAAATACGCAGCTCCATCTCGCACCCACATCTTTTCAATTCTGGAAAGAAAACCACACCACTGACATAAAGGAAAGGCCATCCCTCCTAAAAGACAGCTGGACACACTAGGTTGTTCAGGAAGACTGTCAGTAAAAAATGAATACAATGAGGGTGGTAAAACACTTGAACAGGTTACCCAGAGAGGTAGTGGAGGCCCCATCCCTGGAAACATTCAAGGACAGGTTGGATGGGGCTCTGAGCAACCTGATCTAGTTAGCAGTGTCCCTGCTCCCTGCAGGTGGGTTGGACTAGATGACCTCTAGGGGAACCTTCCAACCCAAAACATTCTATGATTCTATGAAGAACAGCCTATTCCAACCGTACAATTGCTTCACCTTTTTATTAGGTAGTTACAACTTCTACCCCAATCTATTAAGAGCTTGTAACTTTTAGCTTAATTCAGAAGATTTTTTTCCCATCCTCTTTTTGCAACAAGCCCATCTTTTGCCCAAGTTACTTTTATAGGCACAAATTGCAAATAAAGAAGTTGCACCTACCTTCCTACCCGAGGCCGCACTAACCCATGTGATTTTATGAAGACACAGTCTCCAACCTTGAGCCACATATCATTGTAGCAGAGCTGCTCAAAGTAATGGCAACCAGGTTCTCCATTGGACATTTCTACTGGAACATCTTCTTTGTCCTGCAGAAGAATACGCATTTAGAAACTTGTGGAAGAAGGAAAACCAAACACATAAATAAAAAGATGCCAGGTGCAAGTGAAAGACTTTGCTCTATCTTTAAGTTACCAATAATAGGTAAACACCAAACAGAGCTGAAAGTGAGTGCTCTTGAAATTTAAAAATGAAATAGCAAAGCCAAAAGATACCCTTCTATGTACGTTGCAAGATTTCCTATTTCACAAAGCTGTAATTTTGCCAGAACAGTAATTTACAGGTCCTTTTTTGTTCTACAGCTTCAAAGTTAACTGGCCAAGCCAAGCCTTGTCAGCTTATTTTGATGGTTTGTTTTAAAGCATAACAACATGCTTAAGAGGCAAGAGTTGAGTATATGGCCAAGTTAATATACACAGAAACTTAATGATTCAACTCTTATATACAACAGTACGAACACTCCGTGTATTGCTTGCAAATTCATACCATTTGCCCTACTTAATTTCTTACTTTTTAGTCAAAGCTCACATTGTGCCTCGTTTGACCTTTTAGTCTAGGATTTCAGCAAGCCAATGAAAACACAGTCTATCTCCCCAGGGTGTGGAAGGAGAAGACCCTACAAGTCTCTCCGCAGAAATAATTCCTTCTTTTGTCATGATGTGAATAAATACAAATAATATATACTGTCTGATCAAAGCCAACAATGTATGTGCTGGGTATTCTGTTCTGAGGTTCTGAGAACTCAATGTAAAGTGGATTTCTTTTATGACTCTAAGTTTTTTATGGCTCAATTTATTTTAGATTAAATTGAATTAAATTTAATCGAGTTTAATACATTTATCTAAATTTATTTCTTTTCTGACTCTAAATACAATAAACCATTTTACCCAATATGTTGGACAGAAATATTCTTAAGCATTTCGACAATAAAACACTCAGTTATCAACCATAAATAGGTCACAAACAACAGAATATTGTATATTGCTTACTGCTGCCTAGCTACTATTTTACTGAAATACTACATAATAAAGTATTTCAGCATTGTCATGAACTAAAATTAGACTTCTAGTTCTACTGATTCTTTAGGCTTAAGGCAAGCTTTACAGTAAAAGTGTAATTTTTGATTCTGAAGTGGTAAAAAAAGCCCAACCCCTTCAGATGATCACAAGAAAGCATTTCTAGAATCTAGTAAATATATATACAGTTATTTTGCTGTTTAGTCTATTTATGTTTTGTTTGTATTTATCTACAAATGTGTATAATAATTTATAACATAAATATTATATTTCTTTATATTTTGTTGTCTCTGGATGCTGTGAACCCAAAGTCATGAGGGCTCACACTTTGTCATTCTTTATCTGTCAAACATAATCAATGTTCTACTTGTTATCTTACATACCTTTTCAAGATGAAGGATACTTTCTCCCACCTTACTGTCCTCCAATGTTTCAGCTTGTTTCTCCTCATCTACCTTGTCTGTATTAGCAAATACAGAAGCAACACGGACCACAGGCAGGGGTACGTCTCGTGGGACAAATCTTACAGAGCTTACAGGCATAGTCCACAGTTTAATCTTTTTAAAAGATTTCGTCTTCGCAGAGTAACGTGATTCACAGACATAGACATCCTCATCTCTGAAGTTTTCAGGACACAGTTTGAAATACTCCTGCAGATTGAAGAAAAAAATATTAAATATTTCAGCAACACACACCCCCACCCCACAGACACACAGTGAACTCCCTCTCATGCTTCCTATTTTTTCTACTTTTCTATCAGAAACACCTTTAGACTAATAAAACCTTTCTGTTGATTTTTTTTTCTTCCAGTTTGACATCCAAGTTACATTAAAAATTAAAAGAAACAACAAGAAATCCTATCCTTAGAGAAGCTAAATTAGGTTTTATTAATTTAGTGAAACGGTACATTAACAAGTACAAGATCTGCAGCCTGAAACCACCTTTACAAGATTTCTGAGCTTTGACTTTGAAAGAGGACATGACCACCAAGGGGGTTTTTCGGGGGGGGAGGGGAGGGAGGGCGTAAGGGGAGGAGGGAGTAAGCTCCATGCTCATTGATACATGAATACAATACCCATTCATGTACTCAGCAGCTGTAGCACTTTTTTCCATACACACTACCTTCTAAAGACTGGCTGAGATAGATATGTTGTAAGCATGCCAAAAATACTCAGCAAAAGGATGATGTGGAATCAAACTTCAGACAGAGGTGAAAGACTTCATCCTCTTACTAAGCCATTCAGGTCTCCCTCTCTACCAAACCTAAATCTACATGCTTTTATGGGGACCATTAAGAAGTTACTTGTGATTTCTCTACTACATGCTCTGAAAAAACAGTTAGCTAATTATCTAACAGGCATATGATTTTACGAACCAGCCAGCATCAAGAAACACCATCACTTGGATGAACTACACATCTCATGAAGCAAATGAAGAATAAAAACAGTACACAGGAGAAAGTCCTATTTTATTGAAGTATTAATAGACTGTCTCTGTTAGAATGCCTACACCTCTTCAAGAAAATGGCAGAGAGCATATTACTCACTTACAAGTTATTCTGAATAGTTTCTCACCTTAACAAACATGACCACGCATTTGCCTAAAATTTTGCTAACAGGAACTTTATTGTAATAGTCACTTTTAAAAACTTCTTTCTCCAAGAATTTTCGTGTTGCAAGATGAAACGTTTCATTTGGTCGATAAAACCAACAGCCGTAGAGCCATTTTTCTCCTGAGAGAGAGAGGAGAAGGAAAGAGAAAAATATGTAAAATGGTATATTTTCTAGAACAAGAAAAAACAACTACAGATTGATTGATTAATCAAATAGCCATGTAGTCCTTCATACTGAGAGTAAACCTGTTTTAAAACAGGACAAGATTCCTTAACTGTTTCAGGTAAGGAAAACCAGGTGGCTTAAAAACCCTGCAAAACTGCTTTTCCCCAGGAAAACCTGACTTGGCAAAACAAAGGAGGAATCAGTTCTGTCAAGTCAGATGATTTCAGGAAACAGTCTGCAACTTATTTATAAATCTTGACTTTCAGGCCTTGAAATGGCTTCAAAGTCTATAAAACAATCACCTGATTACTTGAAGAACCTTGGATAACTGGTTTCAAGTTTTTTAAGAACTATTTCTTCCATGTTACACTGTGACAAATACAAATTGTTAACAATGTTTTATAAGGAAGTTATAAATATGTACTGTTTTTCTAAATCAAGGAAAATTTGTAATCTGTAGACTGAACCAGGCCAATGGTCCATCTACCCAAACACACTACATCCAACTGAGTGAGGGGGACAGGCTATTAAGAGAAGGCATTTGATCTTGACCACTCCCCGTAACTATTCCACTCCTTCTACAGTCATTGCATTAGGGAGCTATTTTCTTTATGTGGGTATTATTTGTTGGTTATTTATTATTTGGTTTAGACCTGTTATACATGGACTTGTCCCATCCATTTTTGAACCTGCTGATATAATCTGCCTCCACAAGCTCCTGGGGAAGCCAGGAGGCTCAGTACCCAGTGTATTAAAAAGCCAAACACTTTCAAGTGTTTTCATCTGATTTATTAGTGTCGGTGAGTGCCCTCTAACTCTAATACTGCTCAATTTGTTGAACATCATTTCTGCATTCACCGTATCTACCCACTTCATGATTTTACAAACCTTAATTATATCCTGCCTTACATTTCTCCTCTCCAAATTTAAGAGTCATGATCTTTTTAATCTGTCCTAACACATCTGTTCCATCCATTTTAAAAAAAGTGCAACCAAAATGGTAAACTCCACTATACCCCACTGTAGTTCTCAGCAACTCTAGTTTCCAGGATTGCTGAGAGTGCAGCAAACTTATCTGATACTTGTGCCATATCTCTAGCCTTCCTTACACTTAAGAGAAGTACCTGCTGCAAACAGAAGGCATCACTCAGGAGAAAAAAAAAAAAAAAGTACTTGTTATGGCTTGATTTGGCCTAGGAAATGCAAGATTCAGCTCAATTCCAAAATTTAACAAAGGCAAGTTCTGAAACTGTGTTGTTACGTGGAACATTTGCAGTTAAACATGACCAATTTTGGTTCAGATTTCTCAGCACAGAAAAACCCCATGTATTCTTCTGCACCTAAATTACAAGGAGCCCATTCCACTTAGAGAGCCTATTCTCTGGGATGCTTACAATTTAAGTGGAGGTAGAGATGAACAACAAAAAAAGTGTGTGCTGATCCAACAACTTTGTATTTGTAATATTCTTTGGAAGAAAGCAACTCAGAAACAAGAAAAATATTCACCAGTTCACACATACTTCTGCAAATAAAATAAATAACATCTACACAGAAAAAGCTCAAATTGGAAGTTTTAAATAGTAGTAAGAAGTTGTTTCACCGTATTGTTTTCCTACAGCAAAGACATCCTTACCAGCCGAATCTTCCCACAGCCTCTCAATACAGACTATGTGAGGTTGCAAGTTGGCTTCAGCAGGCTCCACATACACATAATCTCCCACATGGTACATGCTATTCTTGAAGCTGCAATCCTGGCTGTAGGTCCGATGCAAGCTTGACAGCCCAGCTGATCCAGAAGACTCTTCACTCTTTTCAGCTTCTTATTTCAAGAAGGGAAAAATGGATGTTAGTAATGCCACATTTCCACGTTAGCCAAGATTGCTCATATGAATGCCCTCATCTTTTGCTGATTGCAGAAGTGCCTCATGATACCTAATGCATCTGTCCCTCTGTCACTGACTTCCAGCATGAAGGAAGGGTTTCAGCGTGTTTTGTGCTGCTACCCTTTCTGCTACTGGTGCTGCAGAAGGTTGGGTTTCCCTTCTTCAGTTGGATTTTATTTAGCCTTCCCAGTAAGTGAAGAGGAACTCAAATGACAGCACTGAGTTCAGAAGCCTTCCAAAAGGCATGTTTTGCTTTCTTTGGGATTTTTAGGACTCAAAGGAAGACAGAAAAAGGGCATCACAGCTGTTGTCCCCTTATAATACTGAGCGTGGTTGAAGCAATCAGACTTTACTGCTGTTGACATTAGTGCTATGTGGGAAGATGAACCATGTTAGAAAGACAATTCAAGGACAAAGAGCTAACAGCTCTGCTCCCATCGGTGGAAAGGAGCAATCAGAAAGATTTATTCATTACCCTAGACATGCTCCACGATTATATGGGCAGTAATAGCCAGGAACTGTGAAACACAAAAGATGTTCACAGTAGATTTCTTGCCCTACAAAACAGTGCAAGCCCATTCCTCTTCACGCTCACAGTAGCCAAGAAAGAAATACAAAAGGCTTACTTAAATACCATTTCTTTAGCAGTGTTAAAAGCTACATCAGCACATCAAGAAACCAGTATTTATCAAAAACGAAACAACTAAAAGGTCAATTGGAACAGTCATTGCTAAGTTTATTATCAGCAGAAAGCCATAGTAAAAAACTACTGTTTTATTTCATAATATCCTTGAAATAAGACTACTGGCATCCCAATGTGTTCTGATTAAAGAGTTTACGTAAGGTTAGTATCTACCTACATCTTTTACTTAAAGCTGTCTGACATGGCTGATAAGGATCAAAATAAAATAAATCTCTCATAACTTTAAAATACAAGATCCTTGGTGGACAACCAGACTATTAAGGTCCTTTCAGTAGGCGAAGTTGCAGCAACAGCAGAGCATACATTATATGCATAGGTACGTTTTTCAATTAATACATTTAAAATTAACAAAAATAAAGTAACTACCTCTCTTCTCCTCCTCTCGTTTGAGCTTATCCTCCTCTATTTCTTTGGGCAGCTTTTCCTTCTTTTCCTTTTCTACATCATTGTGAAGATGCTTGGTGGTATAGCTGAGAGCAGGTGACAGAAGAATCTCTCCATTCTTACAAAGTTCATCTCGAATTTTAATAAAGAACTGCTGAAGTTCAACTGCATCCTCGTAAATCTCCGAATCAGTCCTGGAAAAAATACATATGACACAGCAGAAACATAGTTTGTGCAGGGTCAAACAGGATCCTAAACACATACCCATCAATCGCCACACTTAGTGATAAAACTAAAGCTTTACCAATAGATTTCTGTGCTTACTCATAACAAGCAGCAGACGACACTGGCAAGTCATGCTCCACCTGCTACTCTGCTCTCAGTTTGTGTTACAGTTTACCTAAACCAGTATTTTTATATACACCAGTCCTGAAATACCAGAAAAATCAAAGGTAACTGGGTGTAACCAAAACGACTTGCCACTGGACCTCTACAATCTGTTAACTTCTGAAAACTTAAGTAATAACATTATTATTAACAAAACTGGTTTAATTACTATACTCCTGTTAGTAGATGGTTTAATATCACTCTTTACCTCCTCTCCCTCAGAGTCAAAATGTCACTTGCACATCCCCAAGTACTCTACCTAATTCAAGCAAAACACTGCAAGAAGTTGCAAGTGTTGATAGTTTTTCCACAATACTACCATAACTCATACAACTGTGATTGATCCAGAAGAGTAACCCGCTAGTCAAGCAGTTAGCGAACAGCTCCTCCTCTTTGTTTTTTCAATTTGAAAGTTAGCACAAAGCTGGTTTTCATGAGGTGTGCCTCTGGAAGATTAACATCACAGTTATCTCATAGCAGAAACCTAACTTTTTCTTTGTTTTTAAATGAAAGCATACATTCCACTGAAGACCTGAGAGAGCTTTTGAGATTCAGTTTTCTAAATACCGCTATCAAGGAAAGCAAACACCTTAAAAAAACTTCAGCCTTTGTCTAACATTAACATGCAAAATTAATGTGATAAAACAAAGGATACCTGAAAAATATGGTTTCGCTCACCTGTTCATTCTCCTTGCCCTCTCCAGTACTTCAAACATATTCTCCTGGAACAAGTCCAGTCTTCTATAACGATTATTTTCAACATTTTTTCGGATAATATCAAAAGTCAGAGGAGGTTTATTTGGGAAGTTGGGATCAACAGCAGGAATCTCAGCTAAGGAGTCACTGTAGCATCTGCCCTCATCATCCTGGTGGCTCATAACAGATACAAAAAGGTTATGGATAAGTTCCTGAATTAGCAAAGTGACATTGGGCACATGAGAATCCTCATCTCCTTCTATTTCTCTCCGAGTTTCAAGCAAAACTTTATGCAGGACCAGAGCATCTTTATAAATCAAAGATTCAGGCTCGTTATATGTACAAGCGTTATTGAACATCATTACAAAGTCCTCTACCATGGAATCAATATCCTGGTATTTATTTGCCATCATATGACTTCTGATCTTTTCCATGTCAACGGGCTTTTTAATGGTTACGTAATAGTCCGGAAGTTCAGACCGAGATGGCAGCCTCAAGAAGATGGCGCTCAGTCGCCTGCCCCGTTTATCTGTGTAATTCTTAACTGCTTCATACACCTCATTCAATTTCTGTTGCATTGGAGTCATGTATTTTGATTTTTTAGGAGAAATGCCACTTTTTCTACCTAGAGCAGACAAAAAGGGAAAAATAATAATTACAAAAACAGAGTTTGCACACTTCTTTGACCATCTCCTCTCCATTGGAGAACTGCTTATTGAAGAACCACTTCATGGTATGAGCAGAAGACTCACAACATGGAGCCCATTCCAAGTTGCAGCTTCCTTTATTTTTCATAATTGTATTAATGTATTTTTTAAAATGTTATTTTTGGCAAAAACAGAATCATATGTTCCTATGTGGTCCACCTGGTGAAGGTCTCTTCAGATTTAAGCATGGAAAACATTCTCCTACCTAATGTTATAAATAACTCCTCTAAATTCAGTTTGGTTTTACTAGGTCTACATGAATTTCTCTGTACAGCCATTAAAAATCCAGCCATCATAGGGTTTTTGCTACCACTAAAATTAAGCATTCTAAATATTATCAGATTCTTTTATGACAGGTTTATGCCAAATTAGAGAGGATTATTACAGGTAAAATGTAAAATAAGGCCTCCCACGGGATTATGAATCAGATTAGCTTTTTGATTAATTCAGAATCTCTGTTACTATACTGCATAGTCTGTCTGTGAATTCTCTACTACCTGTACCTTACCTAAGAGCTGCACATTTCTATTTCAAGAATAGAAAGGCTGTGCACAGTTATTTTCTTTAAGCCTTTCTGTGCAATTTTAACCTTCTCAGTTTGCTAAGTCTGAACACATATTAAGGGGACAAAATTTGAGTAGCAGTAACTCTAGTTTTTAAGGGCAACAGGTCTAGGAACAGACATTGTTGGAAATTTCACTTCTTTTTTTTTCTACGGCTTTCAATTTTCCAAATAAAGCTCAGATTTCTTTTATCATTCTGTGGCAATCCCAGACATTTGACCAGGGAAATTAAGAGCTTTACTCAGTTTGAGAAGCATCTTACTTGTAAGCAATCCCAGTAGCACACATTAAGTGTGCTAATGAAATGTTACTGGGCACATAATGTAGCATCTAACGTTTGGGTAACACCATATGACTAAACGCCAGCCACTCCAACTGTTTTCTTTCTTCATTCTAAGTTACTTTTCTTAGAAAACACTATATGCAACAACTAAATTCTATTACATGCACATATAAACACACCATTGCTGTCATGATTTTGAAAATATAATTCTACTTTACATGTCAGTGTAGATTTGCAGATCACATTTTCTATTCTAAAAAGATCTGTTAATCGGTATTGTTGGGTTTTCGTAAATGTTGAAATGAGACAGCAATGTACAAGGTTGCCTTACTTAGCTTTAGTTTAGGGGATGCAACATCATCATCTTCAGCTAGGGGTCCCAGTTCTTTCCTTTTTTCTTTAAGGATCTTTTCCAGCATATGGGCATCATTGTATACCTATTAATCAGTAATGTAATCAAAAAACAAAACAAAACAAGTTTTACTGTGTTTACACTAGTTTAGAACTAGCCCCTAAGAAACATTTAAATGTTAGTTTGAAAAAGTGGAAAGCAAAACCAAGTACTTGATTAAAAAGAAGGGCTTATTTCTCAAATGTACACCTTTAATAGACTTATACAGGTAAGCAGAGCTGATGAACACCATCTAAATCAGGGAAATCTAAATCTTGCATAAATTATCCAATTAAACTGCATTTCTATTCCAAAGACTACAAAACAGCAAGGTTCAGTTGTCTTATCAACTTCCTCATGAAACCATTCTGCTGAGCAATGAAAGAGCTCTTGAAGTACTGTGATTCCATCAAGGTAGACAGTACTAGACTAGTCTTCCTGGGTCTTCAAATCCAACCCCAGTGAACACAACCTCATCATAAAGTCCTGTACAGCAGCTGATCAGATTCCTCATTAGAAACAGCTGGAGGTTTCTTACCACCACTCTGTTCTGCAACATCATGCTTGCTGGCTGAGAAACATCACAATATAGAAACACCCTACAATATATTTGCAAGTGAAAAGCATATTCCTTTCAGACTCCTTTTGCTAGACTGAACAAGTCAGGTCTTCTAGTCTGATCTCCCACACCCTCCCACTTCCATGAAAACAAAGCTGGTTTCTTTCCAACTAAGACATCCCTTCTCAGAGGTTCTGAGGTCGAAATCACATGCTGATGACCATTCACTGTGCAAATACCTTCACATGATTAACTGAGGATGAATAATGAGAATTTAGTAACCAGCTTTTTTTATATTTTTTTAATACATACTAGGAAACATTCAGCTGACATTCTTTGTAGTGGAGGAAGAAGTTTAGCTAACAGGAAATAAGTCTAACCTTCGCAAAGGAGTGTATTGCATTTCATGTTTATACAACTACAGATGAAGACAGAATTTAAAACACCAGTAGAAAGAAAAAGTCACATTTCTATTTTAGCTCAATAAACAATTATCATAAATAATGTGGGGAATAGTCAAAGCTAAACCATCCTAACATAACTTGGATGTCTGCAAAGAAACACAGAGGTAAGTGTGACTGCAGAATCAAAACACTACCTGGGAGCCTTCCTCGTTATAATGCCTTGCGTTTCGGAACATGAGCTTCATGTCTTCAATCATGGCTTCTTCCCCTGGGTACTTATCATTGCGGATGTTGTGTTCTATCATTTTCAAGTCCATTGGCTCCAAGATAATTTTATAGTAGTCTGGATAGTCCTTTTTGGATGGCTTAACCATAAACAGATCACAGAGCCGTCTGCCTGTGCCTGGTTCTCGAGCTTCCAGAACTGCATTGTATAAGATCTTCATTCGTTGCTTTCGTATATTCTTTTTACTGTTAGGTTAAGGAGAAGAACAAAAAGAAAAGAATAAATGTCAGGATTTTTCCCTCTTTTTCCCACTTCCAACACTAATATCAAAATGACATTTATCTTCTACCATGATAAAACAACCACAACCACCTAAACACACACACAAGAAGTTCAGTGTTAAGACAGTGTACTAGAAACATAGATCCATTTGCAAATAATGACAGCATCATAACAAGTAGTCTGCTAAATAAACAGGAAATCAACTTTAAGATGCGATTTTCTCTCATTCACCTTGAATTTAAGTGTTCTACAGAATAAAACAAATAACTAGTTTTCAAAAGTGCAAAGGTCAAAAGGAGCTCTAAGCACTTTCCAGCTGCAGAGAAAACAGCTGAGTCAGGACTAGGCATCTGAAGCCAAGACCTCAAGATCCAGTGCAAACAGCAAAAAAACCCTCAGCCAGTATCTTCATGACTACCTCTGCTGAATACAGAGTATCAAAGACTTGAGCTATTTATCTCAGAGTAACTCTGTACCTTCTTTGATAGCAAATACAAGAAAAATAAGGACATCAAGAATACAGTAGAAAGAAGGGTCTGAATTGCTTAAACGTCTGTCAATCACAGTCAAATGAAGTTACAAGTCAATAAAACTCACCAAAACTGCAAACCCAGGTAGAAAATGGCCACGTACATGCTAACACCACAACCTTAAGAGTCACCCTATGTGTAGCTATTATGGTTGTCTCAAGAAATCTGACAACACAACCAAGACACAGCTTATCAGGAAAACAGTTATGCATGGCTCCATGTACATATACTGTATGATCTATAAGCAAATCAGATAAGGGAGCAGAAAGCTTATGTTAATAATGTATAATCTCAGCTCAGATACCGTGGCACTCTGAGAAATGCATTCTCTACAAAGCACTTTTAAACCAGCTTCCAACTGCAAGCTCTAGAAAACTTATTCAGGTAGTTATAACTCTGACTATATTATTTGTAAAGACAACAACTACCTTCATTTGTACAATGTGCAAAGCATCACTGTACAACTTGCTAGAAACCAAACTGCATCACAGATTTTCCATCATCTGGATCTTTTCCTCCTACATTTAAAATATATCTAATCCAGCATAGCCTCATGCCTCAGACACCTCTTGCTCCTTGGCGAGGTCAGCAAAATAACTAATGCAAACTAATGTCACAAGATGTGAGAAAATTCAAAATGTATCTTCTATAGGTTAAAAACTTTCTTCCGCATTATCTTCACTGCTGGAAACTGTTAGTGGTTCACACTAGCAGATGAGCAGAAGAAAGGCATGCTTCCAAATTCCACATTTTAACATGTTTCCAAGTTTTAACATTTAGTTCAACAGAAGTAGGTAAAGCAAAACCAAAGTAGAAATAGTAAAAGGCCCACCAATGCTCAAGATTCAGGTCATGCATCTGATACATAACAGAGGACATTCAAACAAGTTTCTTCTGTGTCACTATTATTTTCCCAATGGGGTGGATTTTGCCTGGGTTATGACTTTCTTTTTCAGTCAACATTTTGGAATTCCTCTCAGTCCTTCACTTCTGCTAATCAGCAGCATTTTGCAGTTGTCTTTTACTTCCTATCACTCAGCAAGTGAAACTTTTAATAAGTACTGAACTGACATCAAAAGCATTTTCAGGTTCTTTTCAGGCATTAATAAAATAATTTTGATTTCCCTTACCTATGAACACACTGTTTTCTCTGTTCATAGATTACAAGGCCTGACAGTTTCTTTTAAGCATTTCAATATTCTCTTGCATAAGGTGATCAAAAGCAACATAAGGCTAAAAGGACACTGATGACAGTTTTACTTGCTTGATTAGATTAGTAATTCTCTTTGAATCTGAAGATCCCAAAATTAGCAATTTTTGCAATTTGTTCCTTCCTGATCTTCATTTGGTACTGTGGTCTGTCTTACCGTTCCACTACTTTTCTTCTTCCTAGCATCCCTAGACTGTACCACCTCCTAAATTCATGTTAACATTTTCTCTCTGCAGATTTCTTATGAGTGTACATTGTTGCGCTTAATTGATTGCTGTAAAGTGAATCTTTGCTGATGCTCTATTTCATTGCCTTTCTCCCACCACGACTTCTGTCACTTTGACAATACAAAGAACTAAAAATATAGGAAGCTGAAGGTCATAAGCAACGCAAAGAAAGATGCCGAATTACAGTTTTACACTAGCAGTTGCTACTATTGCAATAATATTATCTGAAGTTGGAACTTATTTTCAACGATACCAAGAGGCAGACTTGAGAAACTATCACTTGCTGGAGTGAAATACATCACTAATATTAACTACACAACAGCTATCACTGCTAAAGAGTACTTTCCACAAACCATCATTATTGCTCACTAAAAGAGTATATTTTAAATTGCTGTGAATTTTGTTTACATTACAGTATCACAAATCATCAACCTATTATACTCAGTTTATCTATTTGTCAAATACCCTCTTCAGTCCAGCTGCTGACAGGTAACCAACCAAAGAGTGCAAATTCAGAAGGGGGACAGAAGCAGTCCTCTAACATTAATGATGAGAATTCCTCAAGCAGAGTTCAGGTCATGGAAAATGAAAATATTTATGCCAGGAGACTTCACCAAATAAAAATATTTGTAGAGTAATACTATAAACTGTCAAAAATGAAATTCAACTGTAGTGTTAACCTTAATTGTATTTTGAAATTGCTAACAAAATTACATAAATAGCCATATATCAGAGAAGTAGTAGAAAAGAAGCAGTAATTGCTAGCAACCTGTGAAGACAGTCCACACACCAGGCTAAAAAAAATTAAAAATCCATTTCAGGATTTTTTTTTTCTACTGACAAAATTACCTAATTCAGTGTAACTACAGTGTCCATGCCAACTACTGAACTGATGTTGACAACTGCCAACTAACAGGCTAAAAAAGGAAAATGAAGTCATCAAATAGTTTTGAACTAATTAGAGCCAACATTTAATGATATTAAGTTTCAGAACTACAAATCCTTACACAAATGCTAAAAACCATAGCTTAATATTCTCTTTAACAAAGAAAAGATGTAGTAATGTCAGAGTCTGCGGGAACTATGGAAGTGAATACCTTTTCCTTTTTGAGCTTCCAGTATCAGATGTAGCAGAAGAAATCATACTGTCCCCATCCTCAATGTCGTCTCTCCTAGCAAGCTCCTTCTTCTTTGCCTGAAAAAAGAAGAAATCCCTGAAACCAAACTCACTGCTGGACATTTCCAGAACAATATTAAACATCAGAACAGATCAGAATCACAAAGAAAGATGCAATGATGGGTTTTGAGATTAAACTACCATCAAAATATTTCCAATGATTAATTTAATACAAGTTGGCCAACATAGAATGGTACAATACTTTTTAACTGTCAGAAAAAATTTTGAGGAATCAATTTGAAAACAATGCCACTTCAGACTGCAGCACTTAGCTGGAACGCTTAATGAAATCTGAAGTGGTTTAGCATCCTCCAAATGCCCGTAAACCCTAAAAAACCCCCCACATCATCAATCTTCTCACAACTTAATTGGGTTAAGAGTCATAGTAAGGAATAAAAAGGAGCAAAAGATATCACAGAAGGCAGCAGGTGTGCTGAAGAAAAATCACCCTGTGATGCTCTTCATTCCCATACTTCCCTGTAAGCAAGAAACTACTACTGCAAATACAGGTCTAGTTAAAAATTATTTTGGAAAAATATTCACTGGGAAATAAATTCACGTGTGAAGTTATATCCTTTTGATTGTTCTGCTCCACATACCTGCATAACCTGCTGCATTTTCAGTACTCTTTTATAGATGGCAGAATTGGGAACATTGTAGCGCTTGGCATTTTCAAACATCAAGTTAAGATCAGCCTCCAACTGATCTAAAGTTTCATATTCATGGTTCTTCAGTTTGGTTCTGCAAAAGAGTGGAATATCTGATTGGTATTTCTCAAGTTAGACATTGCAAAACAGTTCTTTAACATCTTCATTTTCACAATAAATCAGTATCAAAGAGCTCTAGTTACAGGAACGTGTTTTCTTTTTCTGATGCTGCAGTAGCATCTTCCAATTGTAACTATATTAGGCAAACGTATCTCCTCTTAAAGAATGATTTTAATAATTCTGAAAGCTGCCATCTTGAAAGTTGTGCAGACTGAAGTCCTGTTCTCATACTCGGAAGAGATGTGGCATGGATGAGGCAGAAGCACAACCTGTTGAGACTATGTCAGTACAACTCAGCTGTGACCTGCAGCACTTAGGTATGATGTCAACGTGAGGGATTAGCTCCACACAGCCACAAACACTGCTTTCCCTACACAACACCAATTCTACTCATCTTCAGTCACTGAGAAACAAAAGTGCCCAACACATCTCATACTAAGCCACTCCAATTTTTGCCTTTTCTTAAAACCACCTGGTTGTTGATTGGTGCTACCCATAGAAGTGCACTTCACGTGACAGCAGTTAGAATAGGACTAATGACAAAAAAAGTAACTTTTCATACGCTAAACAGATGAATCAGTGTACTTAGTTTGCCAATAACTTAATGTGTTTTCTTGTATTTTCTTGCACAAGTGGTGAAAGTTTTAGCCAAGTTTTTTAAAGCTTCCAACACCTCATTAAACACAACAGAAAACAGTAACCTGAAACAACAAAAAACCCAAACCCTATCACAACTTCAGAACACAGTCATCCTTCTTCACATCTCCTCCCTGACCCACTTTCCTGTTCACATCCACTGGTTATACACCACGTTTAACCTGCTCACCACCTTTAAACCTAGTCTGGTTTCTATTCTACAGCACCTAGCAGAATGAGAACCTGCCTGATGGAGCATAAGCACTACCCCAAAATAAATATAATACACTATCTTTTAGTCCCAAACCTTACCCGCCAATGTGACCTTACAGCTGAACCAGCAAACAAAGAGTAACAACGTTCAACTTGCGTTAGCCACAACACTTCACTGGTCAGCCAAGGATGAGGAAGTCATGGTTGCATTAAATGTGGCACAGAGCTGCAGCTGCTATAAAAATTACTGAGAAGCACACATTACATGAGAAGCTGTCCTGATGGAAATACATTTTGCAGGAAACATCCAACTAACTGCATGCCAGGATGGCAGCTGCATGCACCTTACTGAAATGTAACAAATTTCTTCTTCATTTCTTTCAGATCTGAAGAACTAGTATGTCCTCAATGACTATGAGAAAAGCAAAAAATAATTTTGGACAATATCCAAAATGTAAGATGTGGAGAAAATTATTTGTTGCCATCCTCATTTAAAACAAACCATTTTAGGTTCATGTGCATTTTTTAAGACTTTAAGACATCAGTATCTTGCAAACCTTTATGCATTATCTTTTAAGATTCTTTTTAATATTTCCAACTGAAGCAACAGAAGAAAAGGCAAAGTCAGCCTCTGTTTCTACCTTGTAGAACACCAGCAACAATTATTTGCATATGTTGGGGAATATGTGACTGGTATGCTCATAAATACCCAGGATGTAAACACTGAGTCTACTTCATGCTCTTGCCACTGCCTGGTAACAAACACTACAGGTCACTTTAAATCTTCTCTAGCTAATCTGAACATTTTCTGGTACAGAAAGCAAAATCTATAGAGTAAAATGCATGCAATTAATTTTTGTAGTCCAACATAAATATTGACAAGCAATTACAGGACTTCAGCACACAAGCACTCACTGGTGTTACAAAAGCTAACACATCATTAAGGGAATATCTCAGGAAAACATAGAACAGAAAGGCTTAAAAAACTTGCATCAAAAAACCCAACTAATAAGCTTGTATTTATCAGAAACATCAAAAGTGAGTTTTAATTTTTTCAAAACAGAATTATTTAAGAATATTTTAATTTGTCAAGGCACATAGAGTAATTAAGTGTGTTAACAAGCAGTAATTTCCTTATGTTATTACAAATGTTTGTAAAACTTTCAAAGAATTAATGGAAAACAATAATAGTGTCTAAAGGCAATTCCGCATCTTAGAAAAAGGTGCCCAAGTCAGCTAAACTATGTTAGAGATTAAGAACATTAAAAAATTCAAAAAGCAAGTCCCGTGTAGAAATCAATTAAGGAGCAGCGCTGGAGAGAAATGCTGACCAGCAGACTTTTTTCTCCCCTTGGATGTAGACGGCGTCAGCATAATTTGTTTCCAAGTGACAAGTCATACTGACAAATTTGCAGAATAAGGTTCTAACTAAGGATCTAATAAAGTGAAGACTAGCACAATTGCCTTAGACTTGAATATTACCTACTTAATACTAAAATGTCTCAATGCTTTTTACTGATAAAGACAACTGCTAGAGGACAAAGAACCATGCTTCAGAAATCGTAATCACCAAGCTGGGATAAAGAGATCAAGACCTCTCAAGATCTACTCTGCAGTCTATCCTCTTGCAAGTAAGCAAGTGTGCATGCAACATTCCTGCTTTGCAACTCGTGGCTCGAATTTTGCTTAAATATTAGCAGCATGTAGTTAATAGACATTCTTGTGCAACTCTGGTATGTTTGCTTTCTTCCAGAGAATGAAAACAAGCTTTAAGAGACTGGACAGCAGGAAGAATCAAAACTGTGAAAGTTTCTAGTCTTCCAATTGGTTTAATAAATTAGAATTACAGCATTGCAAGTTCGTATTTTGATTGCTGCTGTGTGAGGTCTGGGTACAGCTTTCTGGAAGAGTAACCCAAAGGATTACATCTAAATTGAAGTACCATTTCTTCAATTCAAATTGCTTCTCCCTGCTACCACTTTGTACTACTCCCCTTTATTTGGAGTTGTTCTGTACCCAACTTAAAACTGCATTCATGTTAGCACATGGGAGGGGGGGAGAAGAAGAAAAAAGCAATGCCCTGAAAGAATCACTTAAGAGTCTAAACTGTTTAGTCTGACTAAAAAACTCAACATCAACGACCATTCTCCTAAGATATTAAAGCCAATAGACAGCTCTATATCCTTATTGCATGTAAGTTCAGAATCTACGAAGCAACACCGTCAGCATGGTACTATAAATCAAATTTACTTATTAGTAACATATCCTGATCTTGCTCAATCAAATTCTGTATGTTTACGGGCCAGTTTTATCAAACTGAGAAGAGGGGGAATTTGTCATGTCCTCTGAAGCAGAGTAAATTCAAAGCAAGCTGCAGGCAGAACAAGCAAAGCAATAGTGTTTTCTAAGGAATATATCCTGCCTGCAGCAATTTTCTTTTTACAAAAAGAGAATTCTAAATTGGTCCCGTAGGATTTCATGATACAGTAAAAGAAACTGGTGATTATACCAGCAGATCCCAAGCCACTTGACACTAACCAATCTGGGATTTGCTTTACCTCTTCTCCCAGAGACAGGGAGGTAGCTCATACAGACCCCAGACCACCACTGTTACATGCTTAATCTAAAAATATATCACTTACTCCACATAGCCTTTGTATCCCACACTAGCTTCATCTGTGTGTACTTAGGCAGTGACCTACACACATTACAATGCAGCAGGCTAACTCTGAAGCACCAAAAAGCAGAAAACACATATGAAGTATACCATTCCACATGCAGTGATTCTATGCTCTCTCATGACCCTGTAGAAACAAAACCTTTAAGCTGATCAAGAAGGCGAGGACCCTACAGTAGCTCACAAGTAAAGAAAAGCAGCTTAATTGTATCCTACTCCTTTAAATCTTAACCTAGAGCCAGAAGACAAAATGAACCATTCTTAAAAAGGAAGGACGAGCTATCATCCAAACTATCTTACCATGAAATTAAATCTTCCCTCTATCAGCATTTGTTTATCTGCAACCAAATAAACAAGGTGCAGCCCATCTGATTTTACGCAAACCTACGTTCACCGTTGACTTCATGAAAGGCCTGACAACAAAAGCAAAAATCAAGACTTAGCCCATATGGTTTGGAAGGATAGACAACTTCCAACCACACATACGAAGAATAAAAAATGCACAAGTATAAAAGTAATCCTGGACTAGTCTGAAAATCATGTCCTACCTCTTCAATGCACTTGTTGACAGCAAACAATAGGATGATTAATTAAGAAGGTTATTCACAGAGGTACTTTAAACAGATTTAATTATACACAAACTCAGCAGAACTCAAGTGTCATGCCTTTTCTGGATTTACAGTATGAAATGCAGTTTCACAATAAATTTAAAAAAACTCTCATCTCACCAATCTTGGAAGGAAAGGATTTTATAAACACCAATTTATTTAGTGAGGCTAAAACTAGCCAAATCTACAGCTCTACTCCACAGCAAGTCACTGCCAACATACCTACAAACTAAACTTCATACAGCAGAAACCAAGAGAAATTTCTATGAAATTTCTATGAAATGACTGATGGCGATACAAATGTACCTGAAAAAGCGTGAGTAAAACCTAGAAGAATATCCTTTTAAACATAATGATCTTTGCAAAATGAGGAAAATAAAACAGTTTAAAAGGTTGATTACAGTTTCATAAAACCTCTAAGCCTAAAAAACCACCAGCGTGACATTTAATTTGGTCAAAATCAGCATAGTAATTAAAAAACCATACAGTAAGCTAGCACTCAGCTCCCTAAAAGGTCTACTGGAAACTCTTCAGCCCTTTCCAGGTGAAGTATTTGGAAGAACTGAAGAACAGCGAGATACTCTCTCCATACAATCGAAAGATCCATCTTATTAGTCACACGCTATGCCTAAAAAATTCCAAGGGGGGGGAAAAAAAAAAAAAATAAAATTCAAACATGTGGCTAAAAACAGTTATCGTGTATTTTCTCTTGTTCTGAAACTGTGAAGTCCAGAGGCTAGTCCAGGCTCTTTGGGGAACAACCACTGTAATAAAGAATGCAGGCAACAAAGGCATTTCACAAATGCCCTATTGAGGAATGAAATAATCTTTATAGAAAGTACATTCAGAACCTTGTTCACTTGAACCTGTGATTTTATAAAGGCCATACATACGATATGCACTGAAAGTACTTGCTAAGGTAGGAAAATTGATTATACCTACAGAAGATTTTAAAACTGCACAACATTCAAGAAATATTATATTAAGTGAAAAAAGGAATGAAAGAACTGCTAAATCTCAGATAAAGTGAAAATATTACAAAGCCATAATTTTCTCTGCAGAGGATATTTTCCTAATTGGCTCATCCAAAAATTAAGCAAACTGTAACACAGTGACATATTATTTTTCCAAAGTTGATGTAATAATAAAATATTAATGGCATTTTTTAATTAAGAAATTAATTTGTATTTGGCTTAAGCTATTATTCTTAAAAAAAATATTAAGTTTTCTATAAACTATTCGGGCTTTAACCCAGACAGCAGTCTCCATTATTTCAAGATAAGTTCCACTCCTTTATTTGCCATATTACTAGAAGTGGTTAAATTATAAGGCAAAATATGCTTGACCACGTCATATTTACTGTAAGTTCAACTCAACTAATTAATAATTAATCCAAAGGCAACAAGAGCCACCACAAATTTCACAGTTTCAGGAGAACGTTGACATATCCCAGGGCAGTGAAACATAACATTTAGATTCCTGTGTCACAGACAATTATTCAACAGGATGTATGGTCATAGGAAAAATGCATTTCAAATCCTCAAATAGTAGACATCACACAAAACCAACCATGTTTTAAGCTAGATCCACATAGCTTTTTAAACTTTCACTACAACCCTAGCTTCCTGGAGCACAAGACACTGGGGCATGCCAACAAAGATACCTATTTCCGTGCTGGTGCACCCACATCCGCCTCATGTGTGTATTAGGAGAGAACTGCTGCCAGGGAATTCCCTGGAGCGCTTCCCACCTGTGATGCACAAAAGCCTGACCCACTTGCCTTAGGGATCACACTTACTAATGCTGTAAAATTTAACAAAGAACACCGTTCGTGTAAGCATGCCAGTATCTAGCACTTAGGTACTGGGTAACCAAACACATCCTGCTGCATTATTTCCCAACTATTCCTCCGGTCATTTTATAACTGCAGAATGACTTTGCACCAGCAATGGTAAGTTAGCAAAATAACCTCCACACCATGCACTTTTACCACACCTGAAAGTCACAGCCTTCACTCACAGTGCCATGCCTTTCTTTTTACATAGGATATTCTTGGCCTACAGCTCTGAGCTTTGCCTTGTTTGAGGCAGGGGGTCTCATCAGTGTGTGTCTGAACACCAGCTGGGAGGGAATGGAGATGGAGTCAGACTCACCTCAGCTGTGCCTACTGACAGGGCAAGAGGTAATAGGAACAAATTGAAACACATGAAATTTCATCTGAACACAAGAAAAAAAAAAAAACCAACCACCTACATTTTTGTTTGTTTGGTTTGGGTTTTTTTGGGTTTTTTGTTTGGTTGGTTTTTTTACTGTGAGGGTGGTCAAACACTGGCACTGGTCACCCAGGGAGGCTGTGAAGTCTTCATCTGTGTAGATATTCAAAACTCAGCTGGACACAGTCCTGGGCAGCTGGCTCTGGGTGACCCTGCTTGAGCCAGGGGTTGGACTGGATGGTCTCCCTTCCAACCTCAGCTACTCTGTGATTCTGTAAAGAGCAAGTCAGGAAGAAACCAGCAGAAAACCACAGCCATCAGCAGGATTACCTCCCACACCCAGGAACAGCTTGGGATCAGGACTCAGATCAAACAACTGAGGTTCATAATGCTCATAAAGTGATTGAGAGGCTGGGATAGGTATAATGTACATCTCATTAAAACAAAATATACCCATACTCTCCCTCTAGACATCATACATTATTTTGTAAGGTTTTTCCTGCATTTAACACACACAAGCTCCTGAAATACATGACTAGGTGTAAAATTTGCAACATCCACACATTTCACTGTTCACACTGGCAGGATAGCCTAGGTAGCCAGATGCCAAAACCAAACAGATGATACAGGAATGCCAGGCTTTACTCCAACAACTTCAACTTTTCACTAGGACAATTAACTTTTCTGTCCCCATCTGCGAACAGAAGATATGCTCTTCGTAGGTACATCTCAAAAAAAACCCCCAAAAACTCAAAACACAAAACACCCCACCACCACCAAAAAAACCCACAACAACCCACCACAAAAAACCTCCACCCCTAATGAGTGGCAATTTTGAACACCTAAAGACATATTTGCAATGTCAGTAGACCATGCTAGCTTCAGTTTTCCCTAAAGTACATCAATTAAGTGCACATACACATGACTTCAAGGCTTTTTAGGTATAGTAAGAAGTTAAGATGATGTGGTAGTTTAAAAACAGTTGAATTTCAGAATTTGCTAAAAGAAGTTGGACTATTATGAATACCTTACTTTTAACTTGTGAGATACAAATAATATTTCTAAAAAGACTTCCTGTCTCTCTTTATTTTCTAAGCTCTCAAGCAATAAGGTTTTTTTTTTTCTACAGCTTTTCATACATTTGTGTGCAACTTCTTTACTGCTCACATAGCCAGATGCAACCTGCCTACGCTGTAAGAAAAGCAGAAACACAGCTGCCTCCCTGTGGCAAATTATTTCTCCTATAACTGATATCAAGTATATTTTCAATGGAAAGCCTCTCCCAATTAAATCTGTTTATAGATAATTTGAGTCAATATTCTTTGGTACATTCAGACAAAAAGCTCCCTGACAACTGTCAATGATTTTTCTCAATTTCACCTTTTTTTTTCCCCATCAAGTACATTTTGTGCTTTGTTCAAGACAAGACACTTTCTTTGCCAAGCCAACAGCTGTACTAAGACACAAGAAAAAATGCTTTAAAGTCACTGATGGATACATAACCGGTGTGGCAGCTCCATACTTGTTCCCCAGCACATTCAAAATACCTTGACAGGTGGAAAAAAAAAAACCCAACTTTGTTACTTTCTGATTTAACAAAAACCTTACTTACTCAACAATTACACCAAGTCTAGAAGGTCATATTATGGTATAACTAAAATTTACAGACCTCTGTATTAGAGTGGATTACAAATACATGAACAGTGTTAGGGCCCAGTCCTCACTCACTAAAGCTGGAGGACCAGCACTCCTGCAGTGCAGCTCAGGCAGGGACTGGAGTCCCAGCGGCCACTGGGCAGGAGGCCAGGGCTACCAGAGGCTGGTCAGTGCCATTAAGGTCTATTAATGCACTCAGGACCCTGACAAAGATCCATCATATGAGCTTATCTTGCACTGCTAAAGAAAGATATTGCTCATTTCTTTTTACTCAGGTTTTTAATCCAACAACTGCACTCTAGCTGTTGATGAACCTTTCATGGCTCAGATTTATAAACGGTGTACTGCTTTGGTACTTAAGTCCAGACTAGCTACATCATGAATGAAAATAATTATTCCCCACAGTTATACTGTGACCTGGACAAAAGAAATGTAATTGCAACTATCTTCCTACAATTGACATTGCTGAAGACTATTAATTTAAAAAACCTGGCAGTAAGAGGTAACCAAATCATCAGGGTCAAAGAAAGAATAATGGAGGGTTCTGCAGAAGCTTTCATCTTTGCTGCCCACCTAGCCTCCAGAATTATTGATACGGCAACATTTCAGGCACATTACAAATGAAACTCCATGGAAAATAAACCCAACAGCAGCCATCTATAAAAGATGTTCAGAAGACTGATGCAGACTGACTTGAAAGAAGCAGCAACCAAATATAGAGGAAAGATGGTATACACTGCATTAGGTATTGACAACTTGACCACAAAATAGGATTCTGGCAATAAAAGAAACCCTTGAATAGTTTCCCACTAGATGTAGTTTGCATTCTGTTTTCTTACCTGATCTGCTGCAGAGAAATAGGTGTTTTAATTTGCTGGTAATAATCAGGATACTTCTTCTTGGAAGGCAAGTGGAAAAAGGGTTCAGATATTAGCTGGCCCTGGTTATTTCGGCAACTTCTAACTGTATCATAGAGCTGATAAAGAGGATTAGAAGTGTCCATGAAGGAAGTAATGCTCTCTGCTTCGGATTCTCCTTCTTCATAACGAGCAGCAGCTGCACAGAGAGAAAGGAAAAATGGGAAACTCAGCAGGACAACTCAGAGTAGGTTTTTTGGTTGACTTTTCAAATGGATAAAGATCTAAACCAAAAGAAAAGCAGTCCCAATTGAGGGTGTTCAGCCACTCTCTGGCAGTCAGATCGATACCTCAGAAAAGGACATCACAAATATATCTTATGAGCCTCAAGCTGACAAAAAAAAAAAAAGCACCTAGGCACTTTATCTAGGTATTGCAATCTCTCTTATCAGATGAGACTTCAGTTCCATCACTGGTAATACACCCTTGCCACCTACAACTGCTGAGAAGTGTTCATATATGAGACTACATAACAGGGCTATTCAACCACACACTACCTATAAAACAGCTACATCTTTATTTACCCATCAAACTATTAATACTAGTATTAGTGTCAAATACATCTGTTTATTGAACTACTGCCACCCTGCTATATGACAAGAGCTCACTACAAGAATACCAATTGACAAACCATGTCTGGAATTTTCAAAGGTGCCTAGCCAGTTAAGCAAAACGGCCAAATTAAAAATGTATTTTTGCATATATATCAAAAAGGTGACTTCAAGACTTCTATAATCCTTTAGACCTGTCCTGGTTTCGGCTGGGATAGAGTTAATTTTCTTCACAGAAGCTAGCATAGTGCTGTGCTTTGGATTTAGTACTAGAAGAATGTTGATAACACGCTGATGTTTTTAGTTGTTGCCAAGCAGTGCTCAGACTGCTCAAGGACTTTTTGAGCTTCTCCTGCTTGGCCAGGTGCATAACAAGCTGGGAGTACAGCACAGCTAGGACCCAAACTGTCCAAAGAGCTATTCCATACCATAGAACGTCATGTTCGGGGGTGGGTTGGTGGGTCGGTCGGTCGCTCGGGTACTGATCGCTGCTCGGGACGGGCTGGGCATCGGTCGGCGGGTGGTGAGCAATTGCATTGTGCATCATTTGTTTTGTATATTCTGTATATTTCGTTATCATTCTCATTATTACTATTATTATTATTTTCTCTTATTAAACTGTCTTTATCTCAGCCCTCGGCTCTAACCTTTTTTCCCCTTCCCGATTCTCTCCCCCATCCCACTGAGGGAGGGGGGGGAGTGAGCGAGCGGCTGCGTGGTGCTTAGTTGCCAGCCGGGTTAAACCACGACAGTCCTCAGCAACCCCACAACCGAAGGGTCCTTTGAGAGACCAGGCAAGGTAGACAGCTGCTTAATTTCTTCTGCCTCCAATGCAGCTATACCAAAAGCCCACCGGTACCCTTTTGGGTCCTTGAAATACCCTCTCCTGAGGTAGTCTATGCCCAGGATGCACGGAACATCTGGGCCAGTCACAATGGGGTGCTTTTGCCACTCATTCCCGGTTAGGCTCACTTCGGCCTCCAATACAGTCAGCTCTTGAGATCCCCCTGTCACTCCAAAAATACAAATGGATTCTGCCCCTATATGGCTTGATGGCATTAGAGTACACTGTGCACCGGTGTCTACTAAAGCTCTATACTTCTGTGGGTCTGACATGCCAGGCCATCGAATCCACACAGTCCAGTAAACCCTGTTGTCCCTTTCCTCCACCTGGCTGGAGGCAGGGCCCCTCTAATCCTGGTCACTGTTGCTCATGGTTTGTGTGTATGAGTCAGAAGTTCCTTCATCACAGTCAGAATTAAGATCAGCCCTTCTATTTTGTCTGAAAAAACTACAGTCGTCCCAGTCTCTGTAAATTGGAGCAACAAGTTTCTTGGAAGAGCCCCCTTTTGTGCTTGTTTTCCTTTGCAACTCACGTACCCGTGACTCTAGGACCGAGGTAGGTTTTCCATCCCATTTCCTCATGTCCTCTCCATGGTCACGCAGGTAAAACCATAGAGTGCCCCGTGGTGTGTACCCTCGATATTCTTTTTCTTGAGCAGAAGGGCGCTTACTTCTGATGGCTGAGATACTGGTCTGTACAGGAGGGGAGTAGGACATATGCTTTTCGAGTCGTTCAAACTTTTGGGACAGTTTCTCCACAGCCAAAACAAGGGGGGAAGAGATACTTTCTTCATATTCCCGGAGCTGGCCAGCCACTTCATCCACTGTTGGTCCCCGTCCAGTTTCCCAGCTCATCATTGCCCATGTGTTTGCAAATGATGTTGGTGCGCTCCGTAACAACTTCCACCACATGGGTCGTGTGCACTGGACACTATCTGGATCTTTGGGCAGCTGGTCATTGTCCAGGTCACTATAAATCACCTCCAGGACAGCCAATTCCCTCAGGTACTGGATGCCTTTCTCCACAGTGGTCCATTTACCTGGGCGACATACGACATCTTCCTTGAAGGGATATCTTTCCTTCATGGCTGACAGTAGATGCCTCCAGAGGCTGAGGATTTGTGCCCCTTTTCCAATTGCTTTGTCAATGCCCCCTTCCCTAGAAAGGGATCCTAGTTGCTTGGCTTCCTTACCCTCCAGTTCCAGGCTGTTGGCCCCATTATCCCAGCATCGGAGTAGCCAGGTGACAATGAGCTCACCTGGACGACGGCTGAAATCTTTTCGGATATCTCGCAGCTCACTCAAGGATAGGGATCTGGTAGTTTCTGTCTCGTTTATGAGCTCTTCCTCCTCCCCTTGTGATGGCCCCGCTTTTTCATCCTCCCTTTCTAAACGAGTTGACTTTCGCTTCCAAGATTTCTTCTTTTGTATAGGGGCGACTGATACTGGCACGGGTTGGTTCGTTGGAGTAGCCGCAGTGCATATCACTGGGGTTGAGTGGCCGGGGTTGGAGTAGCTGAAGTGGTGTGGCCGGGGTTGGAGTAGCTGCAGTGGCTGAGGCCGGGGTGGAGTAGCTGCAGTGGCTGGGCCGGGGTTGGAGAGCTGCAGTGGCTGTGGCCTTATCATCAGATCCAGAGACTTTCTGTTCCCTTTGGATGTGTTGAATCATGTTGAACAGGGTTCGGTAAGCATGGGCCAGGCCCCAGCACATTGCAGTGATTTGTGTTTGCTTAGAATTGCCAGGGTGACAGCATACCTTTTCCAAATACTCTACTAGTTTTTCAGGATTCTGCACTTGTTCAGGAGTGAACTTCCAAAACATTGGAGGTGCCCATCGTTCTAGGCATTTACCCATACTACCCCAAATACCCTGCCACTCATAACTATCCAGCCCTGGGGCAGACATCTGGATGGTATTATTAAGTTGCTTACAAATTTTGGACAAAACTGAAACAATATTACAAATAGATATCAATAGATATACCTTAACTATCCAAGGATGTTCAAGATACTGAAAAGTTATTGTAGTGAAGGAGGAAACATCATCAAAGAAGGCAGAAAAAGTACCATTCTGTATTTCCTCCAGAACAAACTTCTCAGAGTCCCATGTATAATTGCTAATATTCCCCGCAAGGTGGTACCCAAAGTGCAGTACAGACTTCGACATGAAACCCAAATACCAGAAAAAGCTCAAGGTCATTGTTTTAATAACAAGTTTCCCAAGCAAAACATGTCTGGTCACCGCAGAGCATAACAAACTGCAAAAACCAACACCAACTTTTAACAAGTACAGCAAAGGAGGGAAAAAAAAAAACAAATTGCAACCCAACTATTTAACAGATATAAATTCCTTAATATACTCCGGTTACTCTGTCGTTATCTCAAGCCCTTGGTCCCTGTTCGGGCGCCAAAAAGGACTGTCGTGGTTTAACCCGGCTGGCAACTAAGCACCACGCAGCCGCTCGCTCACTCCCCCCCCTCCCTCAGTGGGATGGGGGAGAGAATCGGGAAGGGGAAAAAAGGTTAGAGCCGAGGGCTGAGATAAAGACAGTTTAATAAGAGAAAATAATAGTAATAATGAGAATGATAACAAAATATACAGAATATACAAAACGAATGATGCACAATGCAATTGCTCACCACCCGCCGACCGATGCCCAGCCCGTCCCGAGCAGCGATCAGTACCCGAGCGACCGACCGACCAACTAAACCCCCCCCGAACATGACGTTCTATGGTATGGAATAGCTCTTTGGACAGTTTGGGTCCTAGCTGTGCTGTACTCCCAGCTTGTTATGCACCTGGCCAAGCAGGAGAAGCTCAAAAAGTCCTTGAGCAGTCTGAGCACTGCTTGGCAACAACTAAAAACATCAGCGTGTTATCAACATTCTTCTAGTACTAAATCCAAAGCACAGCACTATGCTAGCTTCTGTGAAGAAAATTAACTCTATACCAGCCGAAACCAGGACAAGACCATATTAATTACAGCAGAAAAACCTGACACTATAGCCTGAAGGTGCACCTCTAATATATGCAGAAAAATGAAGGAGAAAGAGATATTTTTAGATTACATAATTAGCATAAACATTTCATAATAAAGTATTCAGAAATTTGATAGCAAACTTTTCTAGTTATTTACATGAAGCATATATTATGCTTTAGGATTAGGATGAATGACAGAAATGGTATGAAGAACTAACATTTACTGCAGATAAAACTAGGAAAAAACATTACATGAGCAAGAAAAACATAAAAGGAATGAAAAAACGCCGTGAAATTATAGGATGGGAAGCAATACATGGCCAGCCCTGACACATTTCTCAGTAACACAGTGTAATTTGTACCTTGCAGACAGGCATAACATAAAATCTGTGTGGTTTTGCACACACTTGAGTTAAATTATTCACCCTTTTTCCCCCTCTTACGAGTTACAGTTTGAAAGAAAACTTGGCAGATGACACACTGGGTAATTCAGTTACACAAAAGACAGTTCTCCAACGCTCACTCTAAGTTTCCAGCTGGCATTTTCATTGTTGCTCAGTGAAGGCTGGCAAAGCTTTAAGCTTTCTATCCAAGTTCAGTAAAGACATATTGAAATGATGACAAAGCCAGGGGACACTGACTGCATAACAACATAGTACTATTGTTTTTCCTCTGAAGACACTGCAGATCTATGTGAGTGTACAATACATGAGATCTACCAGACAAGTCAGATGTGCAAACACATTATGAAGACGTTCGTTACTGATTCAGGGAAGACACTCAAAATTGTCCATTATGCATCTGTATGCCAATCAGCATCACTTAATGGCCTAGCATCCACTATGCAGCAGGAGCGGGACAGAGTAATTCAGGCAGAAACAAAAGATAGCTCTATGTTTTCCTGTACCTAACATATCAACCTGAGCATGGAGATAGCATTCTCTTAGCTGTTAGAATTTATTAGGTAAAGTAAGCCTCCAAGAGAGATTATGAAGCAAAACACTGTCTTTGGTTTTGTTTACTCAAACAGTTCGGTTCATTTACTTGAACAGTTCAGTTCTGAGTGCTCCATCAAAAAGTAAGAAACAGAACAGAAAAAGCAGAAGCACTTGGTTTTATGAAAGAAAAAAATTAAGAAATTAGTCAAATATATTATTGTTCTCTGACATGTGACAGCCAGCAACAAAGCAGTTCAATACCCTAAATAAGAAGTGTATGTCCTTTGTATTCAAAGTAGAACACAAGGCATTCCCCAAAATAAAAATCTAAGTAAATTAAACAGGCACTGAAAGGAAAGTGTTTACATAATATTGTAATACAGCTATAAACATTTTCATTATGATGTGTGTACTCTTTAAAAGCGATGTGTCAAACATTATATATTTTTACATATTCAAAAAATGATAGCATTCTCCTAATATGAAATCCATTATCTTAAGAACTGAAGAAGAATGCATTATTCAGATCAGAAGACAGGGAAATCTGTATTTTGCTATGGAACAAACAATCTAATGCAAGACTGTATATTCTTCAACAAGCAGTAGCACCAGGTCCCGCATCTCCACCAAGCACACACTGGCAGTGGAGAGTAACAGTCAGTTATTCCCCTTTCATGCAGCTGTTACCACAACTACAGTTAACAGGTACAGGGGAAAAAACCAAAACAAAACCCAAACGCAGTATACCATAACCACAAAATATATGCCATTCAGCAGTCCCCCAAAAAATTTATTTCTTGCTGTTCATTCCATACCACACTGACTGTTTCCTAGTGAAGGGACAGCTTCATTATGGAGTGATGTTACACTAACTTCACTGCAAAAGGAGGAAGCCATCTAATTTACAGCTGGAACCGAGCTTTATTATCAGATAATAAAGCATATCATATACAAGTACTCTTACTCAACAAGGCAGAAAAAGACCAGAGAGAGAAGAGTATTTGAATGTATATGAAAGAAAATCAGTCTTCACTCAGTAAGTGGTTTGCTTTAAACACCATCTCCTTTGTGGTCCCAAAGCACCTAGACATCAATAAATGCCCAAAGTCTAACTGAAGATAGATGTCAGTAAAAACAAAAGCAGCATCCAGTCTTAAGACATTTATAAATGAAATAATAATAAATAAAATATCTTTGTTTACAAAATTAAATACTTTATAAGTAATAGAAAATCATCATCTATGCCTGCCTTTACAGATTTGTAGTGAGGAGCAAGGGAGCTACAGAAGCTGCTCATGTCGTAGTACATTTGAACTGGAAATCATCTACAAGCTCCATCATATCATGACACCCTCTGAAACTGTGAGAATAAACTCCAAGTTGGAAACAGGTATTGTTCATTGCTTAGGCAACTGCTACAATCAAAGAAGCTCACAAAGATTTAGTTCTGTATCAAGGAGAAAAGTCTCTTAATGTTCAGTCGTGCAGCCTGGTTCTCATTTATTTTAACAAGTGTTAGAGGAAGGAAAAAAGATGAGATACCAGAGAAACTAATAGAAAGACCACTTGGTTTAAATGAAAATGCTTCTCATCTGCAGACTGAAAGCATAGGGATGTCCAAGCAGTATGTCAGAGGGACAGAAAATCTTAAGGGTGACAGAGGTCTGCCAAAAAAATTACATTGCCTCTTAGGTGAATGCAATGAAGACAGGAAAGCTTCAACAGCAGCAAGGCAGAAATCTCAGATGCATACAAAAGGCCCCATGAAAGCGACAATAATGTCCATGGTAAAGGGGACATCTGAAAGTGGTTAAATCATTTCAAGAATTTATATCGTATAAAGACATAAAAAGCTATGCATTTTTACAGAATTACAGTTTGCAAAAATAGCAGCTAACAATCACGCTGAACCAAGCTAATAAATACTCCTCACATCTCCCAGAAAGCTGTAGCTGTAACTGAAGCTGTAACAGCTGAAGCTGTAACTGAAGTCTAGGCTAACCAGGAATAAAAATTCTTTTGCTTGCAGCAAGATCTAAAATGGCCAAAAAAATTCTACAGCACATCCATTCACTGGAAAACAGTGGTGAGTACAATTCAATTACCAGGTGTGAAATAAATGCCCAAAAAATATATATTGAAGAGATGCATCATTTCACATCAGTACAGAAATAATATAAATAAAAAATAAAACAATGGTATAGATACAAAACCATTTTGGAAACCTGCTCCGAGATGAATGCAAGGAAGTTACTGAGAATGTAACTATCAAGACAGGCTAACTTAAAAGACAACCTGTAACATCTTATGAACAATCCTGAAATACATGGCTTATATGCTTATAGTATAGTGCTAAAGCATGCTTACTATGAAACCAAGGATGCTGTATGAAGGCGTGCCATTTTATGTGCTTTTTTTTTCACATAAACCTTCATGTGATATTTCATGACTGCTAGACTAGATCAGCTACTTCTAAATTAAGTTCTAACATTTATCTATCCTTATACCTCATATATATCATCTTCACCTCAAAAAAAAATAAAACCTGACAAGTACTTAGAAAACCAAATGGCACAAGAGAGCAAGAGAGCACAAGCCAGTGTGAGCGAGTGAGATTTCTCTCACACAACTGCAGCACTGTAAATCTCTTACTGCAAGGAGCACCCAATGTCTTCTCCAACGTCTCCTCTTCTGTTTCATATTAGAAGGAATAAAAACAAGCAACAGTTTCCTAAAGCTTGGATAAGTATGCTTGGAAACATACACACTAAATTCAAAACATGCAAGCAAGTTTGTCCTACCCTCTCTTACCAGCTGTACATTTATAAATTCACACTTAGAGAAAACAGGGATTGGATTTAACCAAATTACATGCTGAGTTTGGAAACACTGCAAAATATTTTTGAAATAAAGATATTTGAATGCATCGGGAGCTCTACAATTTTGCTTATTCCAAACATTTTAATTAAAGAAAATAAACAGAGAAACTGCATTTCAGTTCCTACCAGCCAAAGCTGCATCCTCATCACTTTCTGATCCATATTGCAATGCCATGGTTATTGCTGATAAACGATCCCCTTGGGCTGATCTTTTGTTGCTATAAAAAAGAGAAAAAAAAAAGGTGCAAAATTAAAAAAAAAAAAAAGGGTTATCATGTTAACCATTAACAGTCACCCAGAATGTGTAAGCAGACAAGCGAAGCTCATGACTGTTGCCTACATTATCAGGAATACAGACATGACTACGCAAGAAAAGACTGGAGCCCGTAACAAGAGAAACTGTTAGCCACCCATGAGTCTGCCTCTATTTTAAGAGGTGATCCATCAAACTGAAAACTGGACACACAATCAGAAAGCTAGATCTAGCTCAAGCTGTCTGTCTTCTGTCCTATTTTGAATACTTGAGTATTTGAATTATTGAGGGAGAAGGGGGATGGTAACAAGTCCCTCCCAATTAATTACTTTGTTATTTGATCCTGTTTTGTAGGGATTTGTCTACATGCAGGAATTCAGCATGCTGTAAGCCCTATATGCTATCTTCCCTCGTTTCCCCACCCCCACCATAGGCATTTTCAGCATACAGAGTGCTGAAGAGTATGTGAAGCAGCTTCCTCTGCTTTCCAGGGGGAGGATAACAGTATCCATATTGGCTATGGTCTCACAAAGACTTCTTCGGCATCCCTCTCTTCCTACCTGTTGTCCCAAACCTGGGGCGCAGCATTTCATACCTACACTGTAGGCTATGCCTGACAATCGGCTTTTTCACTAGATCAGCTCTTTAAGCATCTCCAGCAACGGGCTCAACCTTGCCCCGTGGGAGCAAAGTGAAGACTGGGAAAAAAGCAGATGGGTTCCTTAAAATGACACCAACTCTGTACAAATGCTCAATCCCTTAAAGACCCTTGCATCTACTGTGTTAAACCACGGTTTCAGAGCATACATGCAGGAAATTAGCCAGGAGTAGTACTGTTCCAAGACAGTAACCCACAGACTGCAGACATGAGACCTCTGCTAGGTACCAAAATTCTCAACTGATGACTGAAAGAACAAACCAGAAAGCCTCCAGTAATTCAGTCTACCCAGCAAGTTTGCCATAAATGCTTCCCAAATGCAATACTTTCTTTTTACAGTCTTCACTGGTTTCCATCATCCAACTCTAAATTATTGTCCTACTTATTATTTCTTTTTAGTCTCCAAATATAATTTTTCTAGGTTCACAACATACTTCCATGTTATTTTTCACCTGCTTTATTTTGTAATGAAGCTTAACATATTGTTCTTCAGAATATTTCCAAGGAAATAATCGCATGCAGATTATTTCATAACAGGTGTCTTGAAATGTTAAAATCAAACATGGTAGAGTAATTACAGCAAAGTAACTTATTAAATCATACTTAATAGATATTTGACTGGAATATATTTGAATCTCAAATATTCTAAAAAAGAAAAAACAAATCCAAACCCCAAAATTTTAAATTTAGTATTTCCATATGATGATGACCCAGCTTTTCCTCCAAGTCCACAATTTACTTACCGGTAATATTTGTTAGAAGAATTTCTCTCATCACCAACACTGCCTTTACCCTGTGAGGAAGGACCTGTCAGCTTGGAAGCAGTCAAATTTGATGGAGTCCTTAAGGCAGAAGAGACAAGCCAAGGAAAGGGGAAAAAAAGAGGCCCACCTTAGACCCAAGAAAAGACGCAGCAAGGATAAAGCTTTTTACAGAATTACATTGACAGATCAGCCAAAAGGTTCAGAGACAGATATAAAATGTTTTAAAGCTAAAAGTAATACTAAAATACATTTAATGCCCCAGCATTAATATCAATTTTGTTTATAAAGTCAGAGGAAGGCAACATTTAGATTGAGGATTAATAGCTATACACACAGCTCAGCCTACAATAGCAGTGAAAGCAGCCAACAAAACTTTCCTTAGCATCTAGATAAAGCTAATCATACAAATTCAATCATGTTTTATCAATATTTAAAAAAAAAAATCAGTCAAGTTGCTTGACAGTGCATATTATCAAGCAACTTTATTTTGTCACTTTATTTAAGGGAGGACAGTTAAATGCACCAACAAAGAGCAATTTAGTATGACAAAGGATACAATGAACTCCACAGAAGAAAAGCATGATTTTTGACACAGAGGCAACATGTCTGTAGAACTTAGGTTAGTAGCGTGATGATGAATTTGAGCCTGATCCATCAATGATAAAGAAAACCAGATGTAAATTCAGAAGAAAAATACAGAAAATTAATTTCAAATTAACTTACGGGGGTATTTTACCAAATCAGCAATAGGTAAAGGAGACCCCTCTTTGACACAATTAAGCAGTTAGGAATTTAAATTAGAAATAATGATTCTGTGATGCAGATTCAGCAGAAAAAAAAAAAAAGGAATAATGGTTTGGTAAAAAAAGCAGCCAGTGAAATACAGAACAGCAGGTGAAAGGTTTGGTTTTCATGATACTTTTCTCTCGCCCCAAAGTTTTTTGCATTCAGCCCAATATTTCTGTAGCCTGATTCAGGCTTTTTTTTGTTTTCTTCCAAGTTAGAGAAACAAAGAAGGGAACTGTCAATTATTCTGTCATTCAGCTTACATCATGATTTGCAGGACTATTGAGACCAGTACATAACAGAACATCTAGAATAAGGTGGACGAGAAGTGGAAATGGGTTGGCAGTGCAAGAGAGGAATTCAGCTAACAAATATCAGTGTGATTTATCTGTCATCCCTTCTTATGCAAACAGCTTTATTTTGAAGAAAAACAGTTAAGCCTCAAAATTAAACATGACACACACTTGTGACATCCTGAGCTTCATCAAGGGCCAACACAGTGAGAAAAATAAAATAAAATCACAATTTAACACCTCTATGCCTGTATGTAATTCTCATTACTGCAAAGCAAACATACGTCCATTCAATGCCTGTAGAAGGTCTTTCAGCACTACGCATAGTTTTAAGAAGGGCAATTGTTAAAATGTGTCAGGAATTACTCCCTAACAGTATTTCTGCTTTTATATTTTTACATGCTCCAACAATGATTCACCCAAACATGGGAAGCATCATACTAATGCTGAACAAATGAACCAGAAAAACCACTATACACATTGAATGTCTCAAAACACCAAATAGTAAAAATCAATCAGGTAACTTCCATTTCTTTCACATAATAATCCTAGGCAATACTTTTAATACTGACACCATCTACATGTTTTTCAGACAACAAAAAAATTTAAACTGCCTTTCAGTAAAGTAAGGGAGCGCTAGTGTTCTCAGTTGTACCATACAAACCTTTGCAGGAAAAGACAGCAGCTATTTGCCAGCACCAAATACCAGTAAACAGCTCAAATACATACAGAGAGTCCACCTTATAAGGAGTTTGCTAACTCCTTGGATGACTTGCAAGACGTTGCTTTATTTTTTTAGAGACAGCTCATACTGGCAAATAATACCTAAACCTACTTCTGAGTGTTGCTCAGAAGTAAAAAGTTTATATGAGAATAAATCTAATTGCATTTCAGATAAGAAAGTATAAAATGACTGCATCACTTCTCTCACCACAGATTTTCACAAGAAGAAAATGCTGTTTCCTAAATAAAATAATTCCATGAAATAAATAGAGCTATCAAAAGTGTTTAAGACTGTTCAAGACTAAACCTGTGCTTAACTAATTAATAAGTCCAGATCTTCAGTGTCCTGCACCTCTTTTAAATTGGTTTTCAAACAGGAGTTTATATAATCATAGAATCATTTAGGTTGGAAAAGACCTTTAAGATCATCAAGTCCAACCGTTAACCTAAAACTGCCATCCCACCACTAAAACATGTCCCCAAGCACCTCGTCTGCCTGGCTTTTAAATATCTCCAGGGATGGGGACTTGACCACTTCCCTGGGCAGCCCATTCCAGTGCCTGACAACCCTTTCTGTGAAGAAAGGATTTTTCCTAATGTCTAACCTAATGTGGACTTCCCTTTAAGTATCTGTTGCCTGATGTCTTGTTCCTGTGTTTCTGCCCCTACATAATTAATTGTGAGCTCTTATGTTTCAGGTCATAACAAGGTTCAAGAATATCCAGCATTTTCGTAAAGCAAAGCACAACAAAGCACCTTCTTCCTCACTATTCCTTTTCTGTTATTAACTTATAAACACATATGGTGGAAGTTGGCCATAGCTTAAGTTATAAAAGATCCACTGACACTGTTTTTCACAAAGAAGTACATCACAGAAATATTTCACCACAGAAGTATTTCGATAAAAAGTTTCCTTCCAAAAACTATTTTATAATTCATTACTTTTAAAACAACAATAAAGTAAGTTTTCAAGCAATTATTTCCCACCATATTCTCCATGACAAAATTAAGGGAAAGTCTACAGAAGTTTTTTTTTTATATGAGATTACAAAAAGAACTTATTTGCAGTACCTGATTCGGAGACTTGACTTGGCCAACTCACTGTGTTCAATTTCAGCCTTTTTCATATTAAATATTTTTTTAATTGCATTTGCATCCTGTCAATTAAAAGAATTTTTTTGTTTAATGTTGAAAATTAAGAACGTTATAGTCAGGTATATCCGTCTATCTAACAATCTAAAACAAAAGTGAAGGGGTTTTTACATTTAGATATAAAACAATTTTGCATCAAAAATGAAGCACAGAACAAAGTCTGACTGAAATACACCCACAGTGGCCTGTAAAAACTGAGTAGAATAGCCGAGTAGCTTTGAGCTCATTTTTTGTCACATCCTTTAAAAAAGCCCCAAACCTACAATTTGCAAATACACATGAATACCATTTCAAACTATACAGACAAATGAGTTTCTGTGCCTTTGCAATCCGTTACTACCATTACCGAGCTTTACAATGCTTGCTCTCCCTCTCTCTCATTCTACATGGACTGGATACTCGGAGTAACAGTTCACAAAACAGAGTACGAGTTTTGAGTGAGGTTACAAGTGTGAGTAATGTCAGTAGGAACTGAAACTACAATCCAAACAGAAGTACAACTGGCAAAGTCCAAGAACCACTTACATAATAACATCATACATATACGAGGTCTCTCACTACAAAGCCCTTCAAAGCCGAGCACACAAGGGAATCATTTACCACTGAAATTCTCTTACTTCCAGAGCACATGGAAACAGCTCTGTGACAATTTCTACACAAAATGCTGGTGAATGAAGTATGCAAAAGATAGGAGGTGCAATTTGGTCACAAAAATATGGCTAAAAGGAGGAGGATCTTCAAAAACTATGCAAAGAAGGCGTGACTGGTTTTCAAGTTTATGATGAAAACTATGAACAGTTCCTGCAATATGGAAAGCGGTAACAGCTGAGTATTGCCACTATCACTCAAATCTGTGGTTTCAGCCATTTCAACTTCAAATTACAACTACAGGGATCCTCCATTCCTCCAAAGAAGTCATGTAACTCATATCCCCGAGATAAAATTTAATTGGAAAGAAATCATGTACCCCAAGAAAAAAAAATTACATACACCCCAACTATACTAAAAGGAATACAAAAAAGGCCACTAATAAAATATAAATATGCCACTAATATAAATATAAAATAGGAATATAAAAGCCACTAATAGCTATTTTTTAAAAAAGGCAAACAGAGTCTTTAGGGCCTTATGCTAAAGATTCATTTAAGGATCAATCAGCACAGAAGGTAGTAAAGAAAATCTGAACTCAAACTATGAACAACTGAAACTAACCTTGAATACTTGTGATCCAGGCTCATTGTAGGTTTTGGCATTCTTTGCCAGAAGATCTATATCCTTTGCCATTGCATGAATGCTTTTATAAGTTCCATTCTATACAACAAAAACCAGAACTGGTTAAGTGATAACCTTCAGACAGCATGAGAACTAAGTCAATAGTGAAAAGCAAAGAGAATTCATATAGAATAAAGGGAACATTTACAGAAAAACAAGAACATATTTGTAAGGAGAACAGGTAAGTATCTGGAAAAAGTCACCAAAAAAATAAGTAACAGAAGTGCTAAGTCCTTACAGCACTTACAAATGCTAAGTAAAAGATTGAGAAAATACTTAATACATTTGATTATCTTAATGTTGAAGGATTCTGACAAAATGTTATTTTACCTTTATTCTCTAGTTCAGTTAGACTATGTGCTATCCCTCACTATTATACAAAATGCTAGAATTACAGAACAATATTTAAAATTACTGGAGAAATAAGATGAAAAATGCATCAGTACAAAACATCTATTTATAGCACTAGAACAAAAGTAGGTGATGATAATGCATGACCCAGCTTCAATACCTCGGTGTTTTACATTAGCAGTACTTGCCAAGGAACTACTTTAAACCATTAAACATCAGGGAACCCAAGATATTCAGGCTCAATGCCAGCACACAACAGTTTACAATGCTTGATCTTCAAAACAGTTACTTCTGCAGCATTAACTCAGGACAGAACATTAAATCAGCATAGCGTTCAGATTTTTAAGTAGCAGGGGGAAAACACATTGCCCTTCCTACAGCCATAAACTTTGGCTTTTAACAATTTTAGAATGCTTACTGTTAAACAAGTCTGTACTATGACACATTAGTATGCTTATACTGTACCTGTATCCTTTGGGCAATAGTTTTAAGATCTATGGGCTCCTTTATTATTGCATAATAATCTGGATATTGCTGGAAAACAAAAATAATTTATGTATTACTATAAACAGCCACAAAGCTATTGTTCTAATACCTCATAGAACGAGCTATTAGATGAATTGCAGATAAGAACAGTGTAAGCTTCATAAACACAGCACTTCAATTTGGATGAGCCAGACCATAAGGCAGATACAAGGAATTATAATTCATCAATAAACTGACATAAAGGAACAGTTCTGTCTGAAAGCCAAATACGTGGTGACAGTCTTCAGAGTATTTATTTTGCTGGTTAAACTTGTTACACCACACCCCGAAACAGAACAGTGAAATCAGACATATTTAAAAAGATTAAAAACTGCACCAAAAAACCCCAATTAAATAAACTGGCAGAACAGGGCAAGCCCCAATCTGCAATGAAGGGCTGAAAACAAGTGAGTGGGAGCAAAGAAGAGAGGGAAGCTCTAAAAACAGCTGGAGTTTGCCATTCATGAGACAGTAACAAAGAACTGCATCCTGATTGTGCCTAGCATAGTGTATAACATCAGTTATATAAATGTCCAGGTTTCCAACTTAGAACACAACCAATATTATTAAGATACCCACCACTTTAGAAGGAAGTTTCTGAAACAGTTCACTTATGAGGCGTCCTGATGGGTTTGTGGCAACAGCTACAGCTTCAAGAAGCTGTTCAAGAATTTCCTTCAGGTAACCTGGAGATGACTAATATAAGAAATGAAATCACAAGTAGTTTTAATAGCAGCCATAGTGGAGTGCTTCAAGTTGCACTGAAATGTATACATTTACTTTCCAAAGACAGAAAAAAAATCAGCTATAAAACATGGATGCAACCTTTGAAAACAACATTGTTTATGCATTTAGATAAAGTGCATGAGAAAACTTTAATTTCACATTTGCACTGCAGATCGTCAGGCATACATTACATATTGTTAGATTAGACCTGGCTGTCAACATTAATGAAAACACAGATCTCTACATCACAAAAACCAGACAAGCCCAAACTTCCTATCATCATATCTGGCTTATAAAACACTCCAGAAACTGCTGCACTAAGTGAATGAGAGACACGCTGGAAAATGATGTCAGTAGACATGAAGCTTGCTTGCATCAAACCTCAATGTTGACATGATATCAAGCACACATTGTATTAGTTTCCACTAAACCAGAACTATGTTTTATCCGTATGAGAAAACCTCATAACCTTTCTTTGCTAGGCAAAAGTGAAACACACATACAATGCTGTGAAATTATTAACGAATAAACTTGTGTAAAAAATACCTCCTGGGGCACAATTTAACTATGAAAAGACTTAATGCTTTTTCACATATGGAGACCAATCTCCCTCTCAGAGTTAGCTGACATACACAGCCATGGCTTTCTCCAACGGAAGCTGTCACACCCACTTACTAATTCAGAATTTGCGCCGTTATTGTCGTGTCCTTCCTCATCTTCATCTTCCTCCTCAGCATCACCTTTTTGAACAAATTCATTTTTTGTGCGCAAATACAACTCCCATAATTTGCAGGCAGCTTTATATTCAGGAGAATCAGGCTGCAAAAACAAATCAAACATTCTACTCAAAATTCAGATCATTCTTATCTGAAGTACATTTATAAATTATTAGTTAAAAGGTATTAAAAGCATTAAATAAATAATAGAAAACCTGGGAAATTCCTGCTTCAGTCGTTCTTTAGCAGAGATGTGAAGAATTGCAATAAGCACTAGAAAATATAACCTCTATCACTCCAAAGCATCTAAGTCTTTCAGAAAATTTAGCAATAAAATTACTTGGGTTGAGGCTTGGACAAGCCTATCAGATGAATCTGGAGAAATCACTAGGTTTTGTTGTGGCATAACACTACTGGCATTTAAAATAGACTAAATATCAGTATGCCATAAATATGACTTAAGCCGATACTTGTGTGGCACTTGAAAATTAATGTCTATGGAAGGAAAATGCCAATAAACATGCCAGTATCTTTGAAAGCACTGCAATGATTTACACTCTTCCATAACTCAGCATTAAATGTGAAACTCCAAAGAACTTGACAACATGCTACCACCTGGGTACACATCTAGGTATATTTTTTTGGAAGAGCTAGAAGCATTAGTCAGCAAATTAAGTTTTGTAAATACCGAGTTGCTAGCAGCAGACAAGCATGTGCCTATTAACTTTACTACTTAGGAACATTACCCAGAAAAAAGTCTACTTTTCCGCTCTTTCTTATTTTTCTTTCCCTTTACTCTGTCACTCAACCTCTATTTCAGGTATTCCTGCAGATATGTCATCTTATTACTGCTGATAACACTCTTCTGCACTCTTTCAACCTCTGACAGCTTGTAATACAAATGAGAAACTGACATGAAAACTATTCTTAAGCTTACCTTATTAGGCTTAAATATTCTGAAGACATTAGACCAGGTGTTAATTCTGAGGAAAAGATTTAAAGGGTATTCTGCTCCACTAGTCTGCTTCCTTCTATATTAACGCAAGATGCTCAAAAGTGTAACACTTGAACCAAAATACTAAAATAACAAAGGTTGCCATTCTAATCTAACATTGACAGTAAAACACCTGCTGCAATAAAGACCTTGACAATGAATCAGCCGTCACTGTTTTATATGCGTTATTGGAACTACCGTGGGTAAGATGAAAACGAAGAGGTTATGTTTGTGTGCCATACCTGCAGCTCACAACTCTGTACTTCTCTGGAAATGTCAACATTCCGTCATCCTAGAATGATGGCTACCTATTTCTATTCTACATGTAAGATTTTTACAATACAGGTGTAATTTCGAGTCCGCTATTCTGTAGGCAAAGGCAGGGCATTTTCTGTAAAACCTTAATCATCCTTTCCTGCCATCAAGTCCTTCCCCATCACGTAGAAACCACAAAAAGGCCAACATTAATGGACGAGTGCCTTGCAAAGCTTCAGGAGTACACAATGAATTTGGAAATCTTTGTACTTTTTCTACTGTAACCAGAATGTGCAAATGCATTAATCCATAAATCCGATTGTTTTTTCAAAAAGCTACACAGATGTAAACAAAACAAACACTGCTTTTCTGAATGTCACCTGGTTACACTGGTTGGGTTATTCAGAAAGCAGTCATTTGGATCATCTCCAAAGTCAAAGATATATGAAAGGTAATACTAGCCATGTTAGATTTGGTGTATCATCTCAGTCACTACATACAGTTTCACCGTTTTGGTATTTAACATAGACTTCCATTAAATGAGATTAATCCAATTTTTTCCCACTTCCTTATGGCAACTGCAATAAAAACCATTAACATCTGAAATAAAACATCCAGTTTGGATGAATGGACATGGGGGTTGCACCCTTGATGAAATACATCGGTACATACACTCACAATCTGTCATCGCTGACCATGATTACCAATGTGCCTTTTTGCATATTATTAAGTGTCCAATGGAACAGAAAGATTCAACACTCCTACTGTATGCTTGCTGTTACTTACAAACTCTTGCTTTTGGGGAAAAAAAAATAAAAAATCTTTTTGTATTTCAAACGGTCACACGGAATGTGTGTTGTAAAACCGGAAGGCTTTGATAGAAGAATATTTTTCTCAGTTTACATCTCTATTTTTGCTTTCTGTCTCTTTTGGAAAACTGCACGAAGACCCTCCCCACATTATTTTATGGATTTTCACAGAAAAATTGCTATAGTAGGACATCTTCCAAAGATACAGTCAGCCTTACAGAAAAGCATGCAAATAACTGCAATGTGTGGTTTTCTCTTACCAATAATAAAGTTTTTTGGCCAAGGAAGAACTTGAACATATTTCTACCACTTTTACAATGAATTTGAGCCTTTTATATGTATTGTCCTCACCTTATAGTACGCCTTTGCGTTGTTAAAGAGAAGCTGAAAATCAGCAGTCAGCACATTCACATCATCATATTCCTCCATCTTCAGCTTTTGTTGGATTTTCATTAAGTCAATTGGCTGAGAAACCACTTCATAATAATCTGGCTGATTTCTGTTGCAATGACAAAAACAGGGATTATATTCCAAGCAGTAAAACCAAAACCACAGCACTAAAGTTTGTATGTGTCTATGACTAAATAAAACAAAGAAAGTTCCAATACATTTTTACTACAGCTAAAAGATCTGGACGGTGGTCCATCTGTAGGCTTTCTTTATTACATGTTTTGTTATCATCCTCAGCTTTCTGAGTTTAAGATAAAATTCAGTCTCTTACATTATCTACTGCATTTTGAAGGGCCACTTCTATTATCTCCCCAAGATATGCCCTTAGTATTACATTTCACCACTTAAGTGGTCAAAACCATAGATGTTTTAGGCAAGTGTCACAAGAAGTATTTTAAATCAATTCAGTATATCCTTTTTTGACTGAAAAAGGGCACCAACGTTAGCACATCCTATTGAATAACTACATCAAATAATTGGATTAAACACTGGTGTGAAACTATGACAAATTTAACTCAAATTTTTCACAGCTATTAATGCTTAAGTATTCCTCAATACGCACTTACTCCCTGATTAAGTCTCAGGTTCAAGGCTTAACCAGAACCACGATCTTACCTTCGCTTCGGTGCCCTAATGAAAAGCTCACAAAGGAGCCTGCCCTGTTCATCTTTGTAATCTCTGATGGTGTTGTAAAGTTCATGGCATACAGCGATCTAAAATGCAAGAACAATTAAGTAATGAAAAAGGAGAAAATGTTAAGGATGTAACAAATCAAAGCCTGCTTACAATGAGAAACACAAGCTGCCAATCCACAGCATGCTCTAAAGCAGAACTGTGATCTCATACTTTAGAACGATACCTGACAAACATGCCAGGTACTGCAGAATTTTAATTATTTTTTTTTTTTAACATAGGGAGCTTTCTTTCAATGCTAATTCTAAGTAAAACACCCAAAATGTAAATTAATTCAGTACAATTCTCTCCAAGTTATAGACATCTAAAACAATGACAGGGGTTCTTCTGCCCTGCAATTAATTAAAATAAGACTGTTAACTCAAAGGCATAACAGAGACATTGCACACTTCAGCAATCACTGCCTGTGCCATTCCCCACTTATCTCTCTCTGCATTTGCTATTCAGACAGCTCTTCTGTACATTATGATTTCAGCTCCTTCTCCAACATCCTTCCATCTGCTGAAATCATCAGCAAAAGAAAAGAAAAGCAGCAAAAGAAAAATGAGAAAAAGATGAAACTGGGGAGACAAGAACAAGCCAAAGTTGAACGAGATCCTAAACAAAGCTTACCCAAGGCAGCAACAGATTCAGGGCCAGTGTATATGTATTACATATGATCATCCATTATACAATCCAGTATTTCCCAGACAGGGATACAGTATCCCCCCCCAAAAAGTTGTGCATAATGAGAAGGTACTAACAGGATCTACAGTTGGGAGATTGGAAAGTCTCCTCCTCTTTCTGCTTGGGCCTGGGATATTCGTGGAGTGGTGGCCGTCATCAAAGTCTCCTCCACTGACACTGCTGGAAGGCGAGGTAGCTCTTCGCCTCTTGGAACCCATGGAATCCAACTTCTTCTATAATGAAGAGAGATGTTCTTAAACTCATGGCATTGCATCCAAACTCTCTGGTGACAGCTAACTATGAAGCTAGCAGTGCTTTAGGATGAGTCACGTACGTTCATTACATGCTGCAGTTCAGCTAAGGCATATATCTAACCACCAGCTTTTTGAAAATTGGCAGGAGTAAAGGGAAATCAAAATGGTCCTGCAGTTTTATAGTCACTGACGACAGCAATGTCAGAAAACCCAGGGCTTACAGTGATGAAGATGAATTTAGCAGCTCTTACTAGGATACATTCTTAAACTATCTACATTTTGATACCTCATCCCATGCATGATAACTAAGCGAGAACTGCTGTTTTAAAGGAAAGAGCTGTACAGAGACAAGTGCACAGCTCTGGTGTAAAAGCAAAGAATTCCATGCCAAATAATAATAATAAAAAAAATAATAAAATCAACAAACAAAAAACCCCACAAGCAAAACAAATCACAAACTAAAATTCAAACAGCTACTGAATACCTTGTCTTAGATTCAAGCCATAAAAAGGGCTGGACCGTCGTGTGACCTACCACTTCCACTTTATGTGTAGGATGAACGGCTCAGTCATCAAGAAGTAAAAAAAGCCACCTCCTTTTTTTGGCCATAGTTTTCCATTTATCAACACAAACAGTGACAAATGAAAAACCATCATCCAACAACTATGGTGATTTACGGAACAAGTTGTTGGCTCTTTCCCAACTTCAAGCGACAGCATCATAAAAATATCTTTATTTGTAGCTGTCTCAAATGCTGAAGACAGAATAGATCCATCTATCCCAGGGGCCCATACTAATTTTCCAACCAAATCAAAGAATTTCTTCTAGGAAGCACTCAGCTGATTTACAAGGTATGGCAGCACAACATAACCGCATTAAAGCATTTATGTTAGAGACAGAATTAATTTCAAGCACACAAATGAGATGAATAAGGCAGAAATAATTAACAGTTAGGATAAAGAAAAGCAAAAGCCTAAGGCAGAGAAATGGAGAGAATGGTGCACATACAATCAATAATTTACCAGATTTACCAGAGTACAACCAGCACCTCGAAAAGCCAGTCTCCTCATAGTGTCTGATGGCCAAGCACAGATACTGGGAGAAGGTAACGCTCTAAGAGTAGCAAACCAGCAATGGTGTTAGTACAGTCAAAGCTGGAAGACAAGGAAAAGGAAAGAGAGAGAGAAGAAAATTGAGAGTAGCTAGATTATTAAATATTAGTAGCAAATATAGATAGATAATTAAAGAATAAAGTCAAAGAATAAATTGAATGACAGTGCCAGAGAAAAAAAGCAAGAAACAGAAGGTAACTTTTTTTAGCCCAGCAGAAACTCTACAAAGTAATTTTGTACACAGAACGCTAGACATTTCTGTCATTTTTACAGTAAAAACACATTTCTGTAATGTTCCTGAATACATATTACAGATTTCACAGCCACTTGCAAGAGAATGATTCATCGAGCAGAGCGGGGAGTAAACAAGCAATATCTAACCTGAGAGTAAAAACCAGAAAGCAGTAAAACTTACAGAATTTAAGGTTAAGAAACATTTAACAGACTCTCTAGTGATGATGCACCTCCATCAGTCTTCAGGGTGGATTTTTATCCTCATAAGTAAGCAACATTAAGGAACCAGCCATACAGGTTCACTAAAGATACACCTGTCTCAATTTCTAAGCAGTCTCCAACTCTGGTTTTTTTTTTTTTCAGAAATTCCATGCGAAATGTACAGAACCTTTTTACAGCAAAATGATTGCTTCTGTTTAATTCATAGAGCTACTGTATTCAATAAAACCCTAGAGAGACTGTTTTCTTGTTCGGTATTATGGACATTTTCATAACACGCACATACAGAGAATCTTTGTGCTTTATTAGCAGACAGTTCATCTTGGGAACGGACAACCAGCCTGTTGCTTTTGCCACTGCCTCCAACTTCTATCCGAGCGCTACAGTGTCAAAAGGCTAACACCAGGCGTGCACTGATGGGGAGGCTGCTAGAAAACACAAGTTCTTGCTTGTGAAAGAAAAGAAGGAGGGAGTACTGAAATCAGTAATTCTGGCACATCCAGGAACCCAAAAGTACACTCAATCCAATCCCATCCTGAAATAAAGATTTTGGGAGCCCCCAACCAGCACCTGCCTGCAAACTGCATACAGGCTTCCCCATGTCTGTTATCCGAGGCTCTCAGCCTTACGCAGACGCTGGCCTGTGCAATCCAGACACCTGGCCATTCTGTACACAGCCTCCAAACCCACTTATCTCCTCTAACAACCGAGGAAGGTGCAAAACACGTATCGCATCATGAATACTCAGTGAGAGAACTGCTTACGTCAAACTCCTACTGAACGCCAGGCTCCAAAATGCAAACTCCTCTCTAGATCTCCATGCCCATAAACACAGATAACCCTGCCTCGCACAGAAACGTATTCTGCTTTACTTAAGGACGTGTCTCCTAGACTTTCTTCTGCCATATAGCTGCTAGCTCACAGGACTAGATCTAAACAGTCACACCAAGAATCTCCACTGCTACAAAAAAGCTATCTCTCCTGCACCACAGGAGCTTGGGTGTCTTCTTAATGATTGCTCACATTGTCCATAAAAAGGTCACATAACCATAGACATGTCAGTAAGAAATGCTTTGGCCGTTACTAATATACATGTATACTAATAGATATACAATAGACGATTGCCTCTCCTGAAGCTGTGCTACTGATCACCACAAGCACTACCCAGTCTAACCTCGTTAAAGGAGCAGTTTTTATGTGCCTTTGAGATAACACACTTAAATCAAGCCAAGGAGGTTCTACCACACATTTCATTTTCTGCCTCCAAGTAGAAAAAAAGCTAAAAGCCAACACATACCACAGGAAGTATTTTATCATTATCAGGATCTCCCACGTTTCAACAGAAATACTCAATAAATCATGGTAAATTTAGCAAACAGAACAATTGAGGGAAACACAGCCAGAATTTCCCCAATTACTGATCACACTGAAACCAGCTACAACACAGGAAAAGGGGGACGGTAGCGAACCAGACACTAGAAAAGGGCAAAGCTGGTGAAGAAGCGAGAGGCGCAGCACATCGATCGTTTTATTAACACTGGGACAAGAAGCAAAGAGGCAAAACACGTAATTTCCCCCAACCGTCCCGCCGGCGGGCCCCCGCCCGCACCCTGCCCGGTTTCTGGGGTGGTGGTGTTGGCCGGAGAAGAAGGGGGCAAAGAAAAACACCTTTTCGGGCACCGGACCAGCCTGGGCCCTGACGGCCTGACAGGACGATGTGCCCCCGCCGCCCCGCGCTGCCACCCGCACCGGGCGGGACACGCTCCCGTCCCCCCGGGCCTCGCTCCGGAGGCCCCGGGGGCGGCCCCGCCGCCGCCCGCCCTCGGCCAGCCGCCCGCCGCCGTCAGCGCTGCGAGCTCGGCCCGGAGACGGGACGGGGCGCAGGGGGCGGGGGGGACACCGGGGGCGGGCTGGGGAGCCAGCGGGGCGCGGGACGCCGGTGAGGCAGCACAGGGGGGGGGCAGGGCGGGGCCAGCGCCCCCGGGCCCGGCGCGGGGCCCGCCGTGGCGGAGCTGCTCCTCCCCGCGGCGGCCACACAAAGGGAGGCAGCGGCCTCCTGGCTTCGGCCCGCCGCCCCGCCTGCGCGACCCCGGCGCCGCGCCGCTCACCCAGCCGGCTCCGCTCCGCCTCCGACAGCCGCGGCCGCACCGCCCCCGCCCCCCCGGCCCCCCGCCGCTCCGTACCGACGAGCCCGCCGCTGCCGCAAAGCCCGCCCGGCCGCCAAACGCGCCGAGCCCGCGCGACACCTCCGGCGAGGAAGGGCCGCTTCGCTTTACGGCAGCGCCCGCCGGCGGGAGGAGGAAGGAGCGCGGCTTCCACGTGGTGCCACGGCCGAGCGCGGCCCGGCGGCGCCATGAAGCGGCCCGGCGGCGGGCCGGCGGGGGGGGGCGGCCGCGGCGGGGGGGGCGGGGGGAGGGGGGGAGGGGAGCGGGCGCCCTTGGCCGAGCGAACGGCGGCGGCCCGGGGCAGGGGGATCGGACACCCGGGCTCGAGGGAATGGCGGCAGCGGGACGGCGATGGGAGTTCGACCGCTTCCCGGGCGCCAGTGAGCGGGAGGCGGGGGGCCGCCGTGGCGGGCGGTGACGGGCGCGGTGCCTTGCAGAGCTGAAGAAGGCCAGCAAGCGGCTGAGCTGCCACAAGCGCTACAAGATCCAGAAGAAGGTGAGTCCCGGCGGGGCTGCCCCTGCCCGCGGAGCCGGGAGGAGGGCACGGGGGGCGTGGTGCGTCCGTTTCTAATTAAAGCGCCATGCTAACTAGTTTAAGGCTGAAAACACTTTTTCATCTATTCCTACAGAAGCACGTTGTACGCCCACACGTGCACGGTCAGGGTGTTGTTCTGAATGTTAAGGAGTCTGGACTGTAGCGAGGAATTTTCTTTCCAGACGGGTGATGTGGAAAGGAGTGTAGTTTTTTTACGTCATTACATTTTGCATTACTTTGGGCTGGTACATTCAAGTGTAGCTTTACTGTGAGACGTTATGCAATCAAAACACCTCAATCTAAAGTCAGAATAGTACCGGTTTTTACTCTGTAAATAGCAGGGATACATCCCTTTTCCTTTGCCTTAGACTGAGAAAATATTCTTGCTCCTGTCTTCAGATCAGGGAACACCACCGAAAAGTCAGGAAAGAGGCCAAAAAACATGGACGCAAAAAGCCCAAGAAAGACCCCGGTGTTCCCAGTGCTGCGCCATTTAAGGAAGAGCTTCTGCGGGAAGCGGAGCAAAGAAAGCAGAGGGTAAAATACAATTTGTGGTAAAGAGGATGAGAACTGAGACCATTCCTGTCTTCAAGGAACCTTTGTGTGTATGTGCGCATACATGTGCATGCCATGAGGGGCAGTCGTGGTAGATTGTAAATGGCCTTGGTAGGCATGTACTTTGGGAAAAGAATATATTTCCAGCATTATACAGCATGTAACAATTAGCTTTTTTATTTTAACCTTCGTTTCATCACTGTGTGTATAAACATGCTGGAAGTGTCATTTTTAATGTAATCAGAATTGCCTGTGATGCTAAGATACATAGATGTCTCATCAGAATGCCAAAAGTTAAGTCTTGGCATTGTGTGATGATAGAGAAGATAAGGATCTGCTGTCTGCAGTATTGAGTAATGTGACATGAGAGCAGCGCCCTTATCATTTGTAATGTTGCTGCACGGCTGTTATTTTGGGGTCTAGCTAACGGATATATTGCCTCTGATTTTGAGGCAATTGAAGACAACAGTATTCTTTTCAGGGTAGGATGCAAAAAAAAAGCGTCACTTGGACAGCTGTGACTTCTAAATAAGCTGTCTCAGGAACTTTGGTCAGAAACAAGTAAATGGGGAGAAAGAACAGGCTCCTTGTCACCTTCAGATGTGTTTTATCTGCCTTGGGGTTTTGTTTGCAATCAATCAGCTTGAAGAACTGAAACAAAAGCAGAAGCTCAACAGACAGAAAGAACATGAAAAGAAGAGGAAGCTTGAAGCTAAAAAGAATGCAGCCAAACTCAAGGAAAAAGCAGAGGGAAAGGTAGGTGTCTGGTATGATTTCAGTTCTTTGAAGCTTACAGAAGCAATAAAAGTCATCATGAAACTGCATCTTTTTAAGCAGTATGTTACATGTTGCATTTTTGTGCTGTATATGCACACAAGTATATTACACTAATTCTCAAATCGCTCCCTTTCATTTTGATTTGCATTCAGGAATCCTCTCGCAAATCTAAAGCAAAGACTAACAAACCACTGGATAAAAATTCAAAGAAATCATTTTGCAGGGAGCTCAAGAAGGTGAGATGTTTTAACTACTTTACACATATTGATGAGAGTCAGCAATGAGACCACTTGTTATTTTCCTTTTTTGCATTACTGTGTAGCTGCTAGAGAGTATAAAAGTTGCTTGTGATAAAACTCAACACCAAAGTAAGGGATCTGATGACAGAAATGAAGTGAGGGTTTCACTCTTGCCTGGTGTGAGCTACTGAGACATCCCGCACTGAGACATTAGACTGCTTGGGCCAATGTCAGTACATACTGAGTGATCAGAGAGCTCTGTAGTAATGAGGTACTGGTGTCAAAGAATTTCTTGCCTTTGGAAGAAAAAGATGAAAATTGCTTCAGCTTTCTGGTTTGTAGTTCAGAAGAAAAGAGCTCAAACAAGAAGTCTTATGAAACCTGACCAATCATTCAGTGAAATTCAAAAGTGACTATTATAAGCCGCAGTTATTCCAGAGTTGTCATCTGTCAAACGGTCTGTCACATCTGATTTGAGAGTCTTCTCTCTTTTTTTTCCTGACTTAGGTGATTGAGGCCTCAGATGTGGTTCTAGAGGTTTTAGATGCAAGAGATCCAATGGGCTGCCGGTGTCCTCAACTGGAGCAAGCTGTAATTTGCTCTGGAGGAGACAAAAAGCTACTGTTGGTTCTGAACAAAATTGGTAAGAAGCACAGGTTTCTTGAAGTGTTACTTGGTGACTGTGTGGTTCTGTGTTAGGTGAGCTATGAAGATGATTTTAAAGGAATCTGAGATTCCGTTGAAGACATAAGATCCAACTCTGAGCTCGCTGCCCTACTGAAGCGGTCACGTTTCCTCCACCTTTTAGTCTATTTTGCCGAGAAAACACCACAGACATGTGAATGCACAAAGCCCTTTTTTTTTGCAATAACTTCTGAGGGCATTGGCCGGTTTCAGCCAAATTTGACAAACATTAAATATCTTACAATTGTTAATGTTTTTGTGAATGTAGGTGAGCAAGCAGAGGTCATGATGCTGTTCCCTACTGAGGCAATGGTTGTGTTAAAGATCAGCAAATCGATGTAGTAGTTGTATTTGAAATCTGGCTTTGGGAAGTATTTTCTCTCTTCCGTTGCTGTATAAAAGAATCCATGTAAAAGCAGGTGAAATCAGCTAAAAAGGCTGGAGAATACTGACTACAGCAGGAAAAAAAAAGGAAAGGAAATACCAAGAGTGACAGCAAGAGCAAAAGGAACTTTGTTATTAGAGCAGCCTTTGCAGGGATGATGGGATAATCCTTCACAGAACATCCCTCTCTCTACCATACAAAGTCTCCTAGCAAGACGCCATCATTAAAAACCTGATACAGGGGGCAAAAATGTAATCATGGTATGTTCTGCCTGAGGCAGAAAATAAAGACTAAAACTTGCGCAACACTGGGTGCCTTTGGGGAACATACCCAGTACTTTAACTAGAGTTTTCAGCCAAACATTATTTGTCATAAAGAAACATACGAAATGGACAAAATACAGCCTGGTTCCTGATTCCACGTTAGATTTCCTCCACACAGTGATGTTTAAGATAAACAGGAGTGAAAGCACTGTGCTTTTTTTTCCAGATTTAGTGCCAAAGGAGAACTTAGAGAAATGGTTGAATTATTTGAAGAAGGAGTTTCCAACGGTTGCCTTTAAATCAGCAATGCTGATGAAGGACAGGACTATGGTAAGAGCACTGCAGGCTGTCTCATCACTTAAGTTGTATGTGGTTTTGCATGAGAAAAAGGAACCCTTGTTCTTTAAAATTCCTTTTCCCCTTGCTTGATTACACTGCTGTGACTGATGGATATGCCTTTGCACTTTGACTAAGTGTTGTGGTATTGTGGGGGAATCCTTGCTGTTGAAATATACGTTGTTATTTGTGCCCAGGAAGCTGGACTAGAGTACAAGCAAGTAGTGGTTTGTTTTTAGGGTTTTTTCCACTCTAAAAAGGACAGTGAGGGAGGAAGATGAGGAATTTTTCATCTTCTACATAGGATGGTTGCACCAGTTATATTTGAATTATTTTGTAGGTAAAGTGCTGCAGCCTCTACTACTGCATTCGTTCTGATTGTGGTCATCAACCTGACATTATTTCATGAAGAATATAAAGGGCTTAGCTCCCTGTGTCCTAGTCTCAACTCTTTGAAGATGCTCGTTTGAGTTGTATGTGTATTCATATATAATGTTTCACATGTCTTAACCCTGATAGCACAGTGAAATAAATCCTCCTGCAAAATGGTGCGGAAACTGCCACACAGAGAGCAGGTTTTGAAATCCTTCAAAAAATTGAAGCCTCTTGAGTGAATTTGCAGATTTAAGGACTCTACCACATGACTATTTTATGGTCACACAACTAATCTGCAACACAGCCTGAACTGAAATTACAAGCCCTATAAGTCACATTCCCTTTTTTCTTAGCAGTTGATGGCTACCTTTTTTACTGTTGCTTCACTGATTAGCCAATGTTGTATTAAAGTAATTCCTTCTGTTCAGAACAGCACAGTAACATCATCTAACAGAGGACAGGAGTTGGAAACATGACAGTAGATAAATAAATCTAAGCATACATATTTATCTTCCTAAACAGCTCCTGACCATGGTTGGGTTTTTTCTTTTGCCTTTGACTCCTGTAGCAGGAACAGTTCACAAAAAGACGTGCTCATGTTGATTTATCAAGAACCACTGAATGTTTTGGAAGCAAATGCCTTTTGAAACTTCTTCAAGAGCATGGCAAGACTCAAAACAAAGCCATTCAGGTTGGGGTAGTAGGTAAGCATTTGGAGAGACAGGAGGAGTTTCCTTCTCGTCTCATAAAGCTTTGGTGTCCCGTATTGCAAAGTAGGTAAATCAGATAACATGAGACTTTCTTCTGGCTTTCTAGTCATTGTTCTTATTTTCATCTAAGACTATTGTAGTACTTCACTTGACAGTGATCTGTGTTACACTTAAGTGCATGTAGTGTACATGATCTGGGGAAGACATATTGTGTGAGGCCTTAGCTTAGGGAAATGAGAAGCAGGTTATATACCATGCCGCTTGCACTGCCTTCCTCCTGCTTGATAAGATTTGTGGCATTATGTTCAGTGATGTCTTTCATGTGCCTTTTATCATCAGTGTGAGAAATGAGGATACAGACTTTGTCTTACTTTTGTAGTGAAGACTTCAGATCCAACTCTGATCTCACACTGAAGATGTATTTTACCAAAGACACCTGAAAGAAGCAGTTTTGATAGGCTGAATTTTCTTATTTAACTTACAAGGATTAATGTGGTTTTCTTCAGGTTTCCCTAATGTGGGAAAGAGCAGCATAATCAACAGTCTTAAAGGAGTTCGTGCTTGCAATGTTGGCCTAGCAAGAGGTGTTACCAAGTAAGCAGAATCTGATAAAACCTGTTCATTTTTCTGTTTGTTGTTCTGTTCCGATTACCTGTAGTTTGTTGTTTGTGTAAAATTTCCATCCATTAAGGGCAAAGTAAGCCCCTGTGTGCAGTTTTAAATGCACATTTCGGTTTGCCAGGGTGAAAGATACTGATCTGTACACGAGAGAATACGGTGTATAAACTTGCTGGTTTTTTACATTTAAATTTCTGTCCTATGCAAAGCGTACGATAAGAAAGCGCTGAAAGTGACTGTATGAACTGTGTTCAGTCCAACGCTGAGCTTTGTGTCTTGCATCCCTCACCATTACCAGCCCTTTGCTAGTTGATTTATCTTTATCTACTCACAGTGCATTTCTCTCTGAATAGGTCCATGCAAATTGTGCACCTTGATAAACAGACAAAGATGTTAGACAGTCCAAGTATAATTGCAGATCCTTCCAACAACGCCCTAGCTCTGGCCTTGAGAAGCATCATAGACACTGAGGAATCAGTCTCAGTAGGCGTGCTTGAAGGAGTAGATGCCATTCTAAATCACTGCAGTAAGCAGCAGGTGAGCTCTGTCTTTTCCCACATTTCTCACTTCATTTGACTTCTCTGTAGGTTTCTTAGGCCAATAACTTTGCTTCACTTCAACTAGTTCTGGTAGCTTTTGCACTGCTTTCCTCTAACCACAGAGTGGCAAATGCTGGCTATTGTATCCAACATTACGTGTGATCTTTCATCCATATAAATGGAAGGCAGAAACAGCGTGCCAGGATCGTGTCAGCCAGTCTGTTTTCCCAATAACTGTTCTGATTTTTAAAAAAACCTGCTTTTAAGATCTCATCACAGAGTGAAAAATGAAGACATTTTGACTGTTTCCTATTATTTCAGTGAAGACCTCAGATCCAACTCTGATTTCACTCTGGTTTCAAGTAGATAACCTAAGCCTAATTCCCATTCAGTGCTGCGATAACGTTTTTCACAAACCAGTGTATTGTATACACCCACTGGTATGGGTGAATGGCAGATGAATTTGTTGAAGTAGGCATTTTGCTTTGTAATGTTTACTCCCACATGCAAGAGAAAAACAGCTCTTTGCTTACTTGTTTGTCCTCACTGTAACCCAATTTGATTTGCTTTTTTATTCCTAAAACTAAGACAAAAGTGGGTATCTCTTTCTGAATGCACCATTTTCTTTTGCACTAGGTAATGATGCACTATAGTATCCCAGATTTCAGTAACACTGAGGAGTTTTTAAGTTTACTTGCTCAGAAAAGGGGTATGCTGAAAAAGGGAGGTGTTCCTGACGTAGAAAATGTAGCTAAATTACTACTTTGTGACTGGACAGGGTACGTATGCTATGAATTTTGCTTTATGCTGCTCACGTTTTTCACACTGTTAATCCAGCACAGCAGAAGCTCTGAGTCCTGAGAAGTACTTAGAAAGCAGAGGCTGCTTTTTTTTTTTTCTCCTTTCTGCTTTCTCGCATTTTACTTTGGTAGAGAGCTGGATTGGCTAACAGAGTTAGAAAATGCCATCCATGGATAATTATCTAAAGTAGTGAAGGATACATAGAAAGGGTCAAAGCATGTTGCACGTTCCTCCATAGCCAGCTTGCCGACTTCTGCTATAATTCTGTTAGGGGAATTTGCCTTCCTCTCCAATGCTGAGTCTGTGTATTCCTCTTCTACAGCCAGGAAAGGATATGGTAAAGTTTCTGTGGAAATTTATAGTGGTTCCTATATTCTGAGGGTGGGAATAAATGCAACTCAGTAATTGAGTATGACTGTTTCCCTTGCTCAAGTGGTTCAGCTGCTTTTACAGCTCATGATTTTACAGGCAGATGATTTGTGGTGACAAAGTATGCCATTTCTTTTTCCTCTCAGGAGTGGGATATCCACTTAATGCTGTTATGGACAACTTCAGAGTCAAATTTAAATAGCTATTTAACTGCTGTTAAGCAGCATGATAATAAATGAGTAGTTAGGTTGAGGAGTTTGAGAGGTTTGTGCTCAGGGTTTTATTTTTAAATACAGTGATTTAACTATGTTATCTTTGGTTGTTTTTTAAAACTGATACTTTACTTTCCCAGAGCTAAAATAAGTTACCACTCACAACCTCCAGGATCTCAGAGACCACCACCATACCTTACAGAAGACAAAATAGCTGGAATGCAGGAGTGCTTTAATTTAAAGAACTTAGAAGAAGAAAACAACAACACTGTTCAAGGTAGGACTGTTACTGTAATTGACTGCTACCATTAAGAGTGGTAGTAGTAGTTTTACTGGGAGATTTTGAATGGGGCTTATAGGATAGCTTTGCCAATATGCAGTGAATATGAACCTTTTATGAAAGAAATGGATTCTGAATCAACAGAACAGTGCATCTGTGTGCTGTCTTAACACAGATTGCCCCTGCTTGTTCTTAAGTTTCTGCTCATCTAACATAACCCTTTTAAATAGGAAATAGGGGAAAAGAATGTTGAGGAGCACAAACACTGGCTAATTAGGCCAACAAAATACATTTTACTCATTTGAGCCTATGCTCAAATCCAAGTCTTTCAGCTTCTAGCAGGGAGCTTTTCTTCAGGGCAAGCTGTTCTCATCCAGAGAATCATCCTTTGTGATACCTGCTTACGTGGGAGTGCTGTCTTGTGGAAGGGAGGGGGCAGGACTCTTTTTCTAGCCCTGAACTAAAATGGCTGTCCTCAGGGGTAGGCATTACAGCTGATACTGTCTGACACTTCCTGTGTTTTTTTGCTCAGCTTTAAAATACCCCAGTCCAGCAAGTAGCATAATTTTCCAGTCAGCTGGTATGGCAAATGGGACAATAGAGGAAAATAAAGTGATAGAGGTAGCATCAGAGTGGGAAAATTTGGAGACAAGCAAGGAGGAGGATGAAGAAGAGGAGGAGGAGGATTTCACAGAAAGTGATGATGACCAAGACAATGTAGAAGAAGAAGAAAAGGATGTCACAGAGGTAAGTCAGGGTTTCATTAGGCTTCTACCTGTTTAAATCCTGACACCAAGTACCCAGTCAATATCTTGCTGTAAACTGAGAATGTGTAGGCACTGTGGAGCCACCAGGCGTAATAAAAAATGTCTTTGGGACATAAGGGTTGGGCTTTTTGCTTAATTAAGGAAACAACATTGTTCTAAGGCAGTGTGTTCCTCACCAACCATACAAGGGGACATCCACACTATCATCAGTCTTGTTAGGTTTCATTTGCATGGGAAGCTTCATTAAGTGAAGTCTGAATAAACATGTCTGACCTCTTCTGACTTGTAGGAAAGCAAAGTTCAGGTCACCAGGAAAGCAAAGCTTGGAGAAAGACAAACAAGTCCTACAAATTCAGAAAAGCAGATAGCAGGTCTGTATTAAAAACCCTGGCTTGAAGGTTAAGTCTCTAGTACTCTAGCACTTGCATTGGTTTCACCGACACGTGATTTTTCTTTTCTCAGAAAGCAAACATTCCAACTTGCTATCATTCAGCTTGGATAAGACAGCAGATGAAGATGATGCCTACGATTTTAACACAGATTATGTGTAATGAATTATGTATGAAGGCAAGGTTTGGACATTCTTACTGCTGGCTTTCAGAACAGTCACAAAGACTTGTGTTGCAGCAGAAGTTGGAGGAATGCTACAAACCAGAGCTGCTGTAAAGATTCACGATTATTACTCTGTCAAATAATGTATATAATACTATATCTCCCTTGATTGATCCAGACTTTATACAGCTCTAGGAAACTGACTGTATTTAGCTTCAAGTCCTAAACTTTATTTCCTGTATTAAAAAAAACCCCTATTTTAAAAAAATTCCTAATAGACTGAGTTAGTCTCTTCACTTTGGCTTATAAAAAGATGTTTCAAAAGGATAAACTCTGTCTTTTTCTTTGAAAAACAATGGTAAATGTTTTATTCTAGTCATGTTCAAGCAATTAAATCTCAAGTTAAGTTTTTGTCCTCCCTTCATAAAATGTAATTGTTTTTCCTAGAGGATTACAGAGACTGTACCCCTAGACAGTGACCTGTAGAATTCTCATATGTAAAGGTTCTCTAGAAAAATGCTACATATTTCAGCTAGACATAAGGTATTTTATCTAAGCACTGCTTTATATGTTTAAAAGTTTCACTGAGATTGTGGTATTAGTTATCTGTCTTCACTGGGGAACAAGTTTCTCATTCTTAGGTGCTCTTAAACAAAAGATGTATTTTGTGATGATGCCCACTGTATGTGGCAACAACTGGTAACTGTAAAGCAAGACATTGCCCTGTGCAATAAGGACATGTTACTGGGCTCAGCCTACAGCAGAACTGGGGTAGCAAGAGAATTACCAAGAGGCCCTGCAGCTGCTCAGCAAACTAAGCATTTAGAATAAACACCAGGTACCAAGCATCTTCCTCCTATGTGCCTGTTTTCTTCCTCTTAAAGGTCTGATTTCTGTGTTCTTCTTTAACAGATAGTTGTATGTTCCCTAAACATATGTTAAGGCACAGTCCTCCTAGGCAGCTTTAAAAAAGTATCAAGTGCAGACACAGACACATGCAGTTTATTTAAGCCTGCTAAAACAGCCTGGTCATCAGCATTAAGTTGGTGTCAACTGACGTAGTACAGTCTTTCAAAGTTTGGTAGCTGAACTTACTTTGTTACTGCTAACCACTTCAAGGACAAGAACAGTTCTTGTTCATCAAAACCCAGGAAAAGAATAGGTAACAAACCACAGATCAGCATCCATGACAGAAACGGAACTATAGGCAGTGACTGCAAGCAGTTGGAAATCCTTTTAAATTACAAAGCAGTACTGAAACCATATTCCTACACATGAATGAGCCCTTTAGCTCTCTGCTGCCCTGTGTCTCAGACCGCGCAACACTGAACCTGTCTCTGCATTAACACAAAGCCTTCTGTCTAAACATCTTACACTGAGGACTGTTCACAAGCAGTATTACTGAATAAAAACAACAACTTGAGTTCAACCCTGTATTAAATGGAATAGCTGGCACAACAGCTACTGGGATATATTGGCTAATAATAACCACTACTCAAACTTAAAAGTACAACTATAAAAAAACCCAAAACACTTACCTATAGAAAAAGCGAAGGGCAGCTGGCTGCAAAAGGGCACAGGAATCTCACTTGATGAGTTTAAAGGGGCCAGGCTGGGAAAAGCACAGTGGGAAAAACTTCTATAGCAGATACATGCTCACATGAGAGAACTATGATGAACTTAACAATCACAAAAATTAATCTGCAATTCATACAGCCTGGTCCCTGTAATAAACATTTTGCACAATTTTAGAATGAGATTGCTTTTGTGAAGACGAGATCAATTGACTTTAGTTTCAATCACTTGCTACTGTATTTAAGTACAAAGGAAACACACTTCATATATCAGATCAAGACTAGAATCATATTGTCATTTACCTGAGGTTTGAGTCAACATGTTAAAATTAGCTTTTATTTTTGAACAGTTTTCTCCACCACTTTACAAAAAATGTTTTAGTGTTCACTGGCAGTTAAAACCACTTTGCATAGTGAAATAATACTTGAGAAATTCATCTTTCAAAAAAAAAACAACCCCAAGATTAAATTTTGCAGAATTCTGCAAGAAAGACTTACACAAAAGTGGCTGGGAGGAGATTTCATGCAAGAAAGGGTTGTTGATAAAACTATTTCACAGGATAAGAAAACAAAACAAACAACAACAAAAACCTAACAAAACCCAAGCAGCTTTTAATTACAGTACGTTGCTGTGCAAGACTTGCATGGTGCAAGCACCAGCTGAAGTCGTTCTTAGAAACTGTTTCTGTAGCTGACAAAATGATCCTCCTCTAGAAGACTTGTAGTAAAGAGCAGAACGCACAACAGACAGAAATGAACGAGCAGAAGTGCTAGTTTGTGGAGATCCTCCCTTGCTTTGTAGAGTGCTGCTGAAGTAGCATCTTCTGTTACACCAGTGAAATGAGTCTCCTCTGGACCTGTGCCTTTCACAACTGCACCTGACTAAGTGCATCACCTTGTGCTCCAGAAGGCAAGGACTGCTCTGTAATACAAGTTGGCTAAAAAAGGTTCTGCTTGGCTCCAGAAGTTTCCTGAGAAAATGCCATCAGTTAAAATTGACTCTACTTTGCTTCATAGGCTTCTGAATGTCTGCGGATCAGGCTGAACTTGCCTGTAGGGTCAGGGACATACCACTTCTCCCAGACTTCAGCGTATGAAGCTGTTCTTCCCCATGGTTTGAAATGTCCATTCCAATGGAGCAGCTTGGCAGCTTTCACAAACTGAGGAGAGTACCTTTTTCCAGCACTAGACCCTTTTATTGAAAAAGAAGCATTAGTGCCTCAAATAAGGGCAGCAGAAACACATCAATATGCAATATTTTAACTTTAAAACCAAGGATTATAACAGAGAAAATCTTGTTATTTACGGAGAAAGGAGGCAGAGATCAGGACAAAGTGAAAAACAATCAGGTGCAATTGAATGCCACTTTGATCTGTCTCAGTATCTATTTTAATGTCCTGCCTTACCTTCCAAGTTCTTAAAAATCCCCTTAATATCCAGATGTATTCAGCAGCCTATGTATTGTTCATTGGAAACAAAACCTAAGAAAGCTCTCCCAGCATTGGGGTTTCACCACTAGCAGAACAGATATGAATATCTGTCCTCAACAATCTTGAAGGGAACACCAAGGATCACTTCAGATACCATATATATATGTGGAAAAAGAAAAGGAAAATGAGAAGTAATTTGAGAGTAAGTCAATTCAAGAACTATTCTCCTAGCAGTTCAAAAAAGAGCATGAAGGGTCAGGCCCACAAGCCCCAAGATGGTATTGCAAAGCAGTGTTTCTTAAAGAACAAGGTATAAAATAGGGGAAGATTCATTTGCTGCATCATCAACCAGGTGTCCAGCTATAGACCTGGAAAAACACACTGGGGGGGTAGTGTCACAAATGGTTCATACATACCGAGATGCCGGACATTCCACATGGGATCAATACTGGAATGTTGCTTGTAAAATACAATTAGCAGTGGAGGTGTCGTGATGCTGTCAGACAGAGTCCTACTGTAAAGTTCCTCTCTGGAAGAGAAGATGAAAAGAAGTTTGGAAAGGATACTTGTGTGGCCCTAAATTGGTTGATTTTCACTTGCAGCTGCATGACAGGAATCCACAGATACATAAGCAGCCATTCATTTAACAGTTAAATGCCATCACCAATCCCTGACCTGCTGTTGCCCCCAGCTTGGGGATACTTACGCTACATTAAGCGCCATCCACTTCTCCAACTGCTGAGTGATGTTCTGTAATTTCCATTCTGTCAAATTGGCAACAAAAACTCCTGGATTGAAAGAGCAGGTGTTGGCTTTCATGGCAAGCTTTCGGATAGTTTCTTTTTTGTAATCTAGAAACCCAATGTAATTATACTGGGGGGGAAGGGGGTAAAAGAGAGCAGAAATCAGCTTAAAATATGGTCAAATTACTATTTAAAGAAAAATTTTGCACAACTGCCAACAGACAAGCCTAACTTGAAGTTGTTAAAGCAAACACCCTTTTTTAACACATGAGAAAGCAAGCTTAAAAGGTCTCATTTTTTAAAAATATGATTATATAAACTACATATTTTAAGGAATGCTGCATGTTCTTACTAATACTCTTTTATTCATATGGTACCACTTCCAGAAAAAGCACTTTTTATATCTCCCTCTGATGTTCTAAGACCTCCTGTGGTTCCACACTGGGAACTGCTCTCATTGTAAAGCACAGCAAAAATTCAAAGTCCTTATACTGTGCCTAAACAGAAACTGCAGGTGTCACTTGTAACAGAAACAGAGTAAATTGATTTGGGTAGGGACAGTCACACCTTTAGGTTCACTGCATTTGGAATTCAACCTGCAAGAACATTAAAACTGAGTGCCTATTTCCAAAGCCCAGGATCTATAGTATTGTTACCACTGAATCAGAATAAAACTAACCTGGTTGCCTGCTCCACGGACAGCAACCTTATTGGTGGTTGAGTCACAGTCATCTGAAAATGCAGCTGCATGCCCAGGTTTCAATGGAGTGTTGTAAAGTTCAAGAATATCATCTGAGAAATGGAAGCAAGGACAGAAAAATGAAATGCAATCCTGATTAAGTGCCAAGTGACTTTTTGTTCAGTACGTTGCTACAGCAGATAAAACCACTCAGTTTAATCCAACTCACCCATATTTACAAAGTTTTTACATTTTTCCTTTAAGTAGAAGCTGTTGGTTACTGTAGGAGATGGCATACTGACCTCAGCATAAGGCCAGTGGCAAAAGGCAGAGAAAAGGTCCCATACCTTGCACTATTATATCATCATCCACATAGATGGCCTTCTCTGCATGAGGTACCAAATTGGGCAAGTAGAATCTTGCAAAGGTTAACTGTGAAAACAAGAAAGTAAGGGAAGTGAAGAATTAAATGAAAAATTGTCCAAATAAATGTGAAATCGACTGATACTCCTCGCACTTATCTATGGCAATAACATCCAAGACAACTTCTATCAAGGAAGTAAAATAGGCAGCAATATTCTAAAGGTTATTTAAAATAAACATGCTCCATCAATTCCTCGACTTCCTATGAATTTGTGCATTGATAAACTAACTTAAAAACTGGTCTATATTAGAATTTCTCCACACATACCTGTATTATCTCTGACATGTTGGCATGCTTGACATGCAAGCTGCTGTCTTTCACTGTTGCTAGCAGCAAAAAATTGTACTAGGCATGCATATGTAGATATTCAAATCCATCTCGCTATCTGGAGATTTATTCTTACTGAAATTTAGGAATTTGATTATAAAAGATTGCTTCTATGCTAACAGATTTGGTTTTGATCTCTAGTTGTATTCAAGAGCCAATATCAAAATATATTGTTACTAACTAATAATTGCAAAAAGTAATCAACATCGTCCTCACTGGTTTTAAGGTGTCTGCCTTTTGAGGATCCACTTGTACTTTCCCTTCTAAGACACGAGGGTCAAAATTCAAAATTCGGTATCTCAAGTTTTTCAGAGCAGTGTTACTTAGCCACAGCCTGCAAACAGGAGAAAGGCACAGATTTTGTTAAAGGAGACAAAAATCAAACAAAAAGCAAGAGATCCAATTGACAGTGACACAGATCTTGATCTGACCACTTGCTTCCCTATCCAATAAACATATACACAGAATGTAATCCACGGCTGATGTCAGTGGTGTCCTGTATGAGTGCAGGGGCATGCCCACTGTCAGCATACTGCACAGCTGTGACACACGAAAAGTATGAGAATGCTTCTTATTTTATTAGAAATATATGGTCCTGTTATCACAGCTCCTTCACAAAAAATATCATTGTGAACAGATGTGGTTAAATGTAAAAGGATCAAAGAACAATCTAGAAAAACAGAGAAGCTTCATTGCCAGCATTTGAATTGCTTAAATGAAATGTAGGAATTAGCTTTTATAACGCCCCCATCAACAAACTCCAACCCCGCTGGTTGGATATAACCCCACAGGAAGATGGCTCTTTTCCATCCCTGAAACATTACCAGGAGGAATGACTGTAGGACTCCCCACCGCAGCCTTGTCAAAAAGCTGCAATAAGTAGCAGCAGATAGGACTGCAAATAACTTAGAGGAGTGCAGTTCCAGGGAAAGTCAGGTCTTCTCAGAGATAGTTAAGTTTTACAGTATTGTGGGAATCTAATGAAAAGATCATTACCTCAAGTGATCCACCGTATCATTCAAAGTAACAATATGGAACACCACGTTGGATCTGGTGTGACGGTAAATACTGTTCATGGCTGCAACTGCACCCCCGAGTCTCTCATCTGATGCTGCAATGACCACAGAAATCTCCTTATCAGTCCTTTCATCTGCCAGCCTCTGGGGAACTGCAGGTATAAAATCTATAGGCTGAAGTCCTAATGGATTTGAATCTGTGGAGTACAAATGGCATCACATACTTGTTTTAAGCAAATGAAACACACACATTATTACCACGCTAAAATTCCCAACACCTTCAACTATTTCTACTATGCAAGCAGTTGGATGTCTCAGCTGAAGTGTAGATTACAGCGTGCCAGTACCAAACACTTAAAACATACCACTGGCTTTTGAGAATCCAAGATGTTAATGAATAGGAAAACATGACGCTTACAAGTAAACTGCATACGTTTAACTGCACATACGCACACAGAGCACAACAAGGTACTAAAATGAGGCTTAAACTACAGTAGGCCACACTTACCTTTGGTCCCCTCTGCCACATCTATAATCTCACCGACTTCCCCCTCCCATTTACCCTAACCACCTTCTAAGTCTTCTCCACATCACCCTCCCCTCTTTTTCCTATACTTTCTTTTCCTCTTAAGTAGGAACCACCGAAGAAAACAGAAATCTTAAATTAAAGTCCCTGTTGCAAATTTTTTCCTGCCAAAGATCAAGGCGTTGAGTACAGCCCATGTTTATTCCAGGAATCACAGACCACATGACATTATCTAAACTGAAACACCAAGAATTTATACTAATGAATAGGAAAATGGGAGATCAGTGTTGAAATTTATTACTAGACCACATCACCTGTAAAAGCTGGCAAATTGCCCACTACCTGCACTTTTTATAACACCACCGGTACTTTTCAGATGATCCAGACTGCTACATATTAGATGATTTTAGGCAATTTGAGGAACATAGCAAACAGGGACTTGGCAGTTTGTCGGCATTACTCTGCTGTTCACAAAGCTGAGCTTCTGCTTGCCTTTTTCTGATGACAGAGCTCAACAGCTTTGACTTCAACCAATTCCTGGTTAAGGCCTGTCAGGCTTCAACTGCTGTTGGTAAGCACCTGTACAACTGCTACCCAGGAGCAACAGCTCCCAGGGGCAGTAAACTGGAACTCGGCAATTAATGGGGACATGCAGAGGCTGTGTGGGACCATATGCAGTTCTTAAAAGCAGACTCCCAAAAATGAAAAGGCTTTGCTAAGTAAACCAAATAGTATCTTAATGACTTAAAGCCAGGAGGAACCCTTACTGCTATCTTGCCTGGCTCCCTGACCGCGAAAAGTCACAGGAGAGCAAGAACAGACAAGCCCACCAAGCTGAAGGTTCTTGGGTATAAGAACAGGAAAAGATCTACTCATAAGAGAGTACAAAAATTGTATCTTGCATGCAAATGATTGATCACTGTCATACACATTATTTCAGCAACATGGTGGTTGCTGTCTGGCTAGAGCATGTGCTTTCCCCCCAGTCTTGGAAAAAAAAAAAACCCACAACCCCAACATACCTGACAATTCCCGTTTCAAGAAGTCACTGAGGCCTAGGAAGTTATGATGAAGAACTAGCAAAAATATGACAACAGCCACTATAAGGATGGAAATGTTCACTGAAAATTTGAAAGAAAAAACATTTATCAATATAACCAGAGAAAGATTGGGAAACTCAGAAAAGTACAAGAGACATTTTTAAAAAATTAGACACACACATATACACATACCTTTCCTTAACGTCATTTTTCTCTTGTTATTTTATTCCTTAGCATAAGCTTCCTGCAAATCTGCAAGAGAAAAAATACAGCAGTCACTTCCTACTTGCAGTGCATGCCTACACAAGGCACAGCACGCTATCACCAGGAGTGTCAAAACAGTTTCTGAATGCAGTGAATGTTTCCTTCTCTTAAAAAGGATAAAACTACATGTCACATTTTAACAACCGAGTATGCCGTCTCAGTAAATATGTAGCTACAATGACGTACCTAAAGAACTCAGAGATGAAGAGGGAGACACAGAGATCTTGCCACTTACTTAACTGACAGAAAAAAGAAAACAAACCCAAACTCCTTCTGCCAGTTAAAAGTGATCTGGAAAGAAGCTGGGAGGTCATGTATGGGGTTTTTTTTTGTGGTGGGATTTTATTTTTTGGTTTTTTTTTTTTACTGTTGAACCAATTAATTTAACTATCTGAACTGGAAGCATCCAAGCAATAAGGCAAATGATTACACATTTCTTTCCATACTTAAGTAACTGCAAGACTTTGGTAGGACGTGGTGTTTAAAAAACAACATTATACACTTCCAAACCCATGGAATTCTCCACATAAAATATAACAGAATATCAACTGAAGTGTCACCACGTAAAAAAAGAACACAAAAGTGCAAAAGAAGGTATTACCATCATGTTGCAGAAGGGGACAAAATCACGCACTCCAAGCAATGATGCAATTTTGGTACACGATTCACATACACATGTTCATTATTTAACGGTGCTCATGACTGTGGAATCAGAACAAGAACTATGCATCCTGGAGCGTGAAGTAGCTCTCAGGTCACAGAAAGCACAGAAAGCACTCACACTGTAATAACACACAAGATCCAAGGAACAGAGACAGCTCTATGTCAAAACGCTTGCAAAATTTCCAAATGAAGATACCGCAAACTGTGTTGCGACGATTACGTGTGCCAGACATAACCATCTGCTTTCTGCTGTTGCATTTCTCCCGTGGGGAAGATACGTTTACACAGCCCAACAAATAAATGCCCCGTGCCATGCCTACGGCACTACTGAGGCACGTCAGGACCCGTAGCCTTGGCTTACGGGAGCTCAAGGCAACGTCCCCCTTGCAGACGACGCCTGTTCCAGCGCGGGGTGCAGGCTCACAGCCACAGCCGCCCCTCAGCGGCGCCACAGCAGCCCGCGCTAGCAGCGTTTACACACTGGCTTCTCCAGAAATTGCTGTCGGTGCAAACGCAAACCCACGCCGAAGCACTCCAACACCTGCTCACTGCCCCCCTGCCGCACCCTCAGTTACTCCGGTGGCGCGGTTTACACGCAGTAAGTTGGGCACACCGGCTGCTGTTATTGTTCCCCCCGCCCCCCCCCCCACCCGCTGCCGTTTCGCGGCGCCCCCCGCGAGCTGCGTGGCCCAGCAGCACAAACCGCGCTCCCTCAGGCTGCCGCCTCAGCGGGGATCCCGCGCAGCTCCTCCCCCGCGTCCCGCGGGACGCACAGCCCAGGCGGCAGCCCCATGCCCAGGCCAGCAGGGCCTGGCCCAGCTTTCCTCCACCGAAGCCCTCACTGTTCATAGAGCCATCTAGGTTGGAAAAGACCTTTAAGATCATCACGCCCAACCGTTAACCCAGCACTGCCATCCCACTGCTACTACTACATCCCATGTCCCTGAGCACCTCATCCACCCGTCTTTTGAATACCTCCAGGGTATTTCCCTCACCGTCCGCCCGCGCCGCGCCAACTGCCACCTCGGCAGCGCACCGCCCCCGCGGCCACCACCACCCACCAAGCCGCCCAAGGGGGCGCAGGTGTCCGCTGCGATGCCTGATGGCCGCGAGGAGCGAAGGCGGGGCACCGTGCCCGCCCTGCTGCACTAGCGGGGCTGCGGCAGCTACCGACAACTTTGCGGGCAGAGCTCGAGCCTTGGGCGGGAAGGGTCGCCCGCAGGCTGCCAAGTCAGCGTCGATTCCGGACAGGCGGCACCGCGGGCGCCTCGCACCTGACGCTGAGGGCCCCTCGGCCGGGGTCCTAAGGCTCGAAGCCGCCGTTGCCGGGGGACGGCGTCCCTTGCCGCGTTGCGCCGGCCGCTACCGATGGCGGCGCCGCACCACGACGGCGGGGGGGAGGCTGAAGCCTGGGCCCGGGCCCGGGGCAACGGCGATGGCGGCGCGGCGCCGACAGCTGAGGCAGCGGTCCTCCACCTCGGGCTGAGGGCGGACGGGGCGGAGCGAACGAGGCGCGTTTCCGGCCAGCTCAGCAGCCGCTTTCCCGTCCTGCTTCACCGCGGTGGGCGGTGCGCTGCGCGGCGGTACCCGCCGGGCCGACCCCCCGCCTCCCCCTCGCAGTGCAACGCGGACAGCCGGCAGCCGCCGCAGGGCCCGGACGACGACAACGACGAGGACTGTGAGGCGCCGCGCTCCTCCGCCGCCATGCTGAACATCTTCCGCTCCATCCCCACGCAGATGGTAGGGCAGCCGCCGCGGGAGGCCCGGCCGTACCCGGGCCCGCCTCCCCTTGGGGCTGCTGGCGACACGGCTGCGCGCGGGGCGTAGCCTTCCCCTTCCTCCGTACGGTGCCGGCGCCTGGGCGTGAGGAGCTGCCGGTGTGGCTGCGGGGCGGTGCTCCGTACAATTTCGATTTTTTTGGTCCGAAAAGTCGAGCTTTGTTGTGCTGTAAAATAACGGTAACGCACAGCTGTGCAAGGGAAGCCCCTCTGCACTTTCCTGTCTGTGCTATACGCAGCCAGAAGGCAAAGTGAGAGGCATCGAGAGCCGCGGTTTCTGCGGTCACGCGAGCACAGGTGATGTAGGTGCCCCATCCTCTCGAGCACATTCTCTCTTTTGCGGCGTTATGGCTTTCACATAGTGACATCAAGCTAACTGCAGTGATATTTTGAACTTGCATTACTTATCCTGAACAGGCAGTGCTTGCTTTTGTTTTTAGATGATGTGCTCGAGACTGTAGGGGAGGCAGTAAGTGATTTAAGAGTTTCATACTTTTACACTTGAAATCCAGACTCTGTAAGAAAAATTATTCCAGTCTGGTTTGAAAGTTGAACAAAAAGACTGAAAACCTGTGGTCAGGCTGACTTTAGGCTCCAACCTGAAAGAGTTTAACCGGTAGGTTTGTTTTGGGTAACTGACAACAAAACATCTCTTTCCACAGGACTACAAGGGCCAAAAATTAGCAGAACAGATTTTTCAAGGAATCATTCTTGTCTCTGCAGTAAGTATACTACAGCTACAGGTGATAACATAAAGGACTTTGGTTTCTGATCTTACAAATAAGGGCTTTTCTGATTGTTTGGCTTAACTGGGTCACTAAAAGCTTTAGACAAAATCAGAGGGGCTGTCATGGATTAAGACTTATTCTTTCAATCTTTTACTTACTTTATTGTCCTACAATTTTGAAAACAAGGCTAGAAAGATGTATGAACTATGCTTTTGAAAAGCCCGTATTCTTCTACCTAATTTCTTCCCCCCTGCCCCCCTACTTAATCATGGCATGGGAAATGGTTTTGTTTGTTTAAAGTTTGATATTTTTTAAATTTTTTTGCAGATAATTGGTTTCATCTATGGATACCTCACTGAACAGTTTGGATGGACAGTCTACATAGTTATGGCTGGATTTGCATTATCATGTTTGGTAAGAAATTTTTTTTTCTCCAAACCAGAAAATAAATTCACTATTTAATCTGAAATAATCATTAAATGAAGGGGCTGTCAGCACAGGCAAATGACTTCTATGTTAAGTCAGGCTGTTAATACTTTTTTTGGTCTGTAGGAAGTGCTTTACAAGCCAGTAAGCGCCTTTTCTCAAATGCTAGTAAGATTTTAGAGAACACTACGATTTAATAATGCTATGTGACATTGAATTAGCTTTTCATTTCACTTAAATACTTTTAAGTCAAGCTGACAGCATCAATAACAGAAAGGACCTTTCTGGAATTTTGCAGCTGGCCCATGCCGACTGAGGAGAGAGGCAAAAGACACAAAATACAGAATGACAAGAGTAACTCCTTATTCATGCACATGAAGTGTCCTGTTCCAACTGGGGCAACTGAATGCGGTTTTACACATGTTTCTTACACCTTTCAAGCATTCACATACAACACAATTTGACCAATCACTACTTAACACACACAGACACACTACTGTTTTGAACAGCCACTATAGTTCCAATGGCATGATCATCCATCTGCTTCTTTCTTGATCTAAACATCCCCGGAGTTGGCTTCACTAATTGCTTATCTATGAGGCCAGATAACAGGAGGGTTTCAGAGAGGTGCTAGAGGGGCTGGGATGCTGGCATTACCTCGGTACTCTGGGGGTATCCTTTTTTTTTCAGGGTAGGTGCTGTTGTCCTCCTCCTTGCAATGACCTGGGGTCCTTTAGTCATGCAGTATACAATGTAGACTATACATATGTAGTATATATCTTTATAGTATTAAATTGTATGAACGTTCTTAAGACTAATTGGTACAATAGTTAGGGAATGAGATTTTCCTAACAAACAATACCACACACTTAGCTAGCATCTTGATTTACATGTTCTGACCTCGTTACTTTTCTCAAAGCTCACACTCCCTCCATGGCCTATGTACCGCCGCAATCCTCTGAAGTGGCTACCTGTCCAAGAGTTGGGAATGGAAGAAAAGAAGCCAGCAGACAGAAAGCCAAAGAGACATGCTAAAAGCTAAACCACTTGGTTCTTCATGCTGTTACTTCGTTAAATTCCACTGGAAGATACTTCTTGGCTTAGTGTTTGTTGTTTGGTTTTGTGTTGTTTTGTTTTGTTTTTTTCTTACTACTTTGTATACTACCATGAGCACACCAAGATCTGCTGAAAGCATGAAGGCTCTCTAAATTTTGGCTGGAGTTTCAGTGAAGTCACTAGGAAGGCAGGTGTGGGGGGGATTAACTTTAGAAGGCTACTCGCACATCTCACTCAAGTATTTTAGTGAAAAGGAACACAGCAAATGAAATCAAGTCTAGTTAAGCTGTTGCCATAGCCTAAAAGATAATACCTAAAATATTTCTGACACACTGTAAACCAAGCTATCAGTAGTGTCAGGTTGTAACAAGTAGTGTAACACAGTACATACCCCACAGGTCTAAAAAGTGCTAAGAACTGGAAAATGTTCTAGGATAGGAGATTACAGAGCAGCATTTTTTGTTTAAACTAAGTTTGCCTGGGTAGAGAAAGTAACATCTTGACACTGCATAATACAGTAGCCCTCAAAACCTCCTAACCTGAGCATCTAGTATGTGGGAGGGAGCAGGATCCACAGGTATTGCACTTTTTTACTACTGACTGTCGTGTTAGTCTCCCTTATAGGTGCTGGAGGTTAAAATATTTAAGCTAGAGGCAGGGAAAGAGACAGGTTGTGCATTTAAAATTTTATTTTACAAATTCAGTTCCCTTTTGACTTCTTTATTCTTTAAAAAAGAACATGTGCTTTTTCTGTAGCGATGGTACATGACAATGCCTGGTCATGTGTAGCAACACAATCTAGATGCAAAGAAAGGGAAAAGCTGAGACACCTGTTTCTCTAAGTGACCCTGGTCTTGGGCACTTCCATTCCTAACAGGAATTAGTATTTGTAAGGCAAAGGGATTTCTCCAACTGGGACCATGGTAATCACAGCTGTGTTCCTTTCAAACATTTTCAGACTTATTTTATACAGTTACCAGATACCAAATACTTTCCACCACCTTGGTGACTGCCTTAGCAGTAAGACACAAAAGCAAAGGCTCTGCTTAAAAGCAGTACAACCGCCCCCCTTTAGCACTTTTACTTGGCAATTACAGAACCTGGAGGGCTTTTGGTGCTACAAAAATTAGTAATTGTTTCTGCCTGCTAAATTATCACAACTATTTAATGTAATAGCTTATAACCTATCACAGCATAGCCTTGGCATAGATTTTGTTATCGTATTTAGCGTATGACCATACCAAAAATCTTTTACTATGACAAATTCAAATCAAAACGTAATTTTTCTTTGACATTTCCTTTGTATACAAAACTTGGTATCCGTCCCTCTTTGCATCTATAAAAAGCAACTTTAAAGTTTCATTAAGAAAATAAAACTAAAACTTAAAAACTAAACTAAATCGTTTCTCTTCTGAGAAAGTGATAGCCCAGTTCACATTTTAACATGAAAAATATTACTACAAACTATAATGTTTTTTGCGAGTTCACCTCCTTATTCCAGCAAAGGAGGTCAATGGATAAATGTGCTTTGTAAGCTGGTCCAATCTATCCAGTGATCTGTAAGACAGTAATTTTCTCTAAGGAAAAAGTTCTGGTCAGAACTTCACATTTTCTTCAAGAAATTTCAGATGGCGTGCCTTCGCACTGTAACTTGCATACTTGTCTCCCATATGCTCCCGCAACTGCAGCTATTTAGAACACACAAAAAAACCGCCACAAAATTTACCAACATTGAAAAAAAGCAGGAACTACCAAAATATTAACAAAAAAATACCAAAGCACTCAACTGAAAGCAGTATGTGAAGTTTGACAACATAGATGGGAGGGAAGAAAAATGGAAGAGTTTTTCTTGTCTGAAGGCAAGAGAGTTCCAAATCCCACCCGACAATTTAAAATACAAATCAGATCTTCACAGGTTATACTTACCCATGTGGTATTTTATTTGAAACCAAGTTTTTAATCAAATGAGGTGGAGGTATTGCTCACTCAACCTTTATTAGAAATAGACATTAAGCTGTTTCTTACTTTGGACATAAGGGGCATTAGGCAAAGTAATGGGAAGGCAAAAAATTATGGTTCACTGCAAATTTTGATGGGAGAAATACCAGTGTAAAATTATTCACATCCCTTGCGCCTTCCACAAATGCAGGGACCATGGTACAATTGTAAAGCTCCTATGCTTTCTGAAGAATTTGTGGTTGAACATAGTCTACATTCAGAATCAAACTTTTTAAGGTTGAAAATGATGATATACTTAGGGACTTGCCTGCCAATGACTACATAAACACTTTTTGGAACCAAAGTTTGCACTACTGTATCAATATCTAAAAAGGTGGGGGGGGAACGAAGACCTTGCTCATTTATCTAGGTTTATAAAGAAATTAAACAATTGTAATAGGAAAGACATTCACCTCTCTTTTCACTTCATCGTCTTCTTCCATGATGCTATACACCTTCTCAAGAAGTTTCACTCCCACTCCTTGTACCACATCAGATCTCAGGATTTCAACCATTCTCCTGATCTTGTCAGGAACTGGTAACATATCTATAACAAAAAAAATATAGCTCAATACAGTAATAATTACTTCCAGTATAGTCAATTTTCACACTCCGTACAGAATAATAATATGGGACAACACTGTAAGCATTACCACAGAATTCCATCTGACCATTTGCGTGAAATAACTGGTTATTTGAACTGGCTAGCTAAAACGATCAACAAGCCTGGTGAATCAGAAGTGCTCAGATGCTAACTCTTAAGATAGTGGACAGTGCAATGTCAGTGCAGACACAGTTTGCACAATTAGGTCCCTGTACCTTCATTTCAGGTGGTTCCTGCCTACTGTATCACAAATACTATTTGAATGAAAAGTACTATTCTCTAATACTACACACCACCACCCAAATATTTTAATAATCCAATCACTTGTACTTACAGCAAATGTAAAAAAAAAAATTTATCACTGTAAAACACTGTCATCGTTTCTGCCATCTGCCTGTTTGTCTCAACAGCCTTTGAATCTTTTGCTCCTCAACTGAAGCTGCCAACAAGAGACCATCATTTTATGAGGGGAGGCCTCCATTAGAAGCTGAACTGAGAACGCCACCTTGCTCTTTTAATCACTGAAATCACCAACACTCCTTTCATAGGATGGATCACCTTCCCAAAATAAAATACCGGATCTAATTAAAATAAGTTTCAGCTTAGAAATGCAGTAGCTCTGTCATCCCAAATGGTAGTAAGTAAACAGCTGGAGGATCTCACTATACAATACTTAAGAGTGAGAAAAACGGACTGAAAAAAATACCACTGAAATTTGGACCTTCAACGTTCTGCCATACCTGTTTAGAGACAAACTCTTTCAATGTCTTTTACTTCAGCTATGCAGAATCCACTTACCAGAGTAAAATCCAGTGTTGTCCCACTGCTTTGCCTATCACCAGACCAGTTACAAGTAGAACCTTTATCTTTTAAAACAACAGGCACAAGAAGGTCTGAGACTTCGAAAACTACCCTCAGCTTTTTGACTTGTTCTTGTTGCATAGTAGGTGAAGTCATTGCAAATACAAATTTTTTTCTTGCTTTTTGGAATACATATACATACTTAAGGTCTAAACCAGACCTTAAATATAGAAAGTGATTAGATTCTTGCACCTGTATCTGTACGAAAAATAAACTTGCCCAAATTCTGCAGTGAGGATGAACTACTATACTCATACAAACTTCCACTGTGTTTAACACTTTATGTACAGCTTCAGCTTTATCCAAAATTCACAAAGCTTTACAGCTATCAAATCATTTGAATGCCTTAAAAATCTTATTTCAAAATACCCAATGCCAGCTGTTCATTTTGGAAGCTTTGAAGTATAAGTCACATGGGGAAAAATGGCATTGCAGAGCAGTTCTCTCCATTAACAATTGCAGAGATCGATCACACATTCCTTTCATTGGCAAGTAAACTGTAACTGGAGCGGTTTTGCACACAAAATTATTTACGAAGATGTCTATTTCTGTAAGCATTGTTGAGACTTGAGAAGAAATAAGAGTGGATTGTCTTCTGTTGCCCACTAAGTTTTCTTTGATTATTATCAGTTGACAACCATTCATTTAAAGGACAGAGCAACAGACCTGAAGAAATCTCTTCAAATTTTAATTCCTCTGATTCATCAGGTGATTTTCCATGCAAAATCAAAGTGTCTTTATATTTTCTATGAAGTTTAAACTCTCGAGCTGGAGTAGAGGTTACAGAGTATTCAGAGTTCTCCTCGGAGTCCATTTTCAGTGTCCACGTCATTAGCTGCACCAAATCATTCATTTCCTTCATATTGCTTTTTCTAGTAGAGGAGAAATAAGATGCAATTCAGTCACCGTTCTTGATGCAACTTTCATCTTGTGTTCAGAGGACTTTCAGTAAGTTTAGTGAGGTCCTGCTAAGTATTTCACGTTAAATTACTTCTTGCGGTGCAGTTTTATCAACAGCAACATTAGCAGTGTTTCACTAAAAAAGGCTCAGAGACCATTCGCTTAGCAACAACTCACAATCCTATTGGCTACTGCTACCTGTGTAGCTGCACCTGTGGTAATGCAACAAATCATATTTTTTGAGAAGCTGCTTACACTGGCAAAATCAGAAATAAATTCAGCCTCATTCACAGTGGAAAGGAAGCATATTGGCACCTTTGAACTCATGCTTTTAATGCATCCTGACAATGTCTGTCCTTCGATGCTGGAAAACTGGTTTGCTGGAAGCTACAGTTGACTGCTACAGGTACACAGTTACATGTCCCAGGAAGTTCAGCATGGGAACTTTACAGCCACAGAAGGACAACAGTTAAATGGAGTTTGTTTTCTTTATGCATTGCATACTTCTTCAATCACTCACTATGTAGAGATAAAGTATGAAAGCAATTCCTGCCATTTTTTTCTGCTCCAAGTCAAGGTCCAATATAGCAGTGAAAACTCTTGCACAGCATTAAACAAAATACTTACTTCTCCTTGGAATCACCATCAGACTTGTCTGTAGAGCTTGTGGAAGAGCTCAACTCATCATCAGACAGGCAATGGGTTACCCTCTACGCAAAGAGGGAATAAATGACAAAAATTCTAATAGTCAAAAGTAATTTATCAATCTGGCATGAATTACTTTTCTTACACAGAAAAAACCTCTTTCAACAAGCGTATTTTTACAGACTCAGCCTGATAATTTTTAAAAGGTGTAACCTTTGATTTTAAATACAAGCTAATACAGAGAACACACTTTATGAAATGCTTATCTGACCAGCATTACATCTCAGTCATGCAGTTTTAACCACTATAAATGCTTCACCAAGCGCCTCTATGAAAAACAACTCAATCATGTATGTTTATAACATAGTTGGCTAAGAACTGACAAAGTCAGTACCCTTAGCCCATCTATTGGTCTTTAATACACATTTTAAAATAATAAATTTATTTTTATCAGTTCAGTAAATTCCCAGCATTCCCTAAAATACATGGAGACTTTAACCACTTGTGGCTCTACAGTCTGGTGTTCAGTGCATAGCATAATATGCAAAAACATCACTAGCATATGCACATATAACTAGTGTGTACTAACCTTATGTAACCTTGGTTTGGGCATGCAGATGAAGTTTTTGCATTTGCATACCAGTTATGAGCATACACACGTAGGTAAAACATACAAAACGCCTTCCACGCGAGTGCTGGGCTGAAGAAAACAGAGCCTACACTTTGAAATTTCAGACTAAAATTTTTTCACATTTACTCTTCTGCATATATTGGTATTAATAATGTTCCCTTGATGTTTGCAGAAGATTTTGTCTAATGTATGTTTAAGATCTTAAAAAAGACTTTCTAATTTGACAAGAGAATGTTAATAGAAACTATTTTTCAACTATTCCTTACTGTCAGCACATAAATGTATGTACTTAACATGACTGCAGATTTAAAAAAAATAAAATAGTTCAAACACCACTACCAAAGCAAAATTAGATGTACCAGGCTAAAGGTAGTGTGTTGTTAATACAAATTTAAAGCAGACTATTCATCTATAACTAAAGCATAGTTCAGGATAAACTTTTTCTCTTCCAAAATAAAATAAACCCTGCAATTTAGAGAGCCTATAGAAATCAGTAAGAGATCCCTAGTCTTCATCTCTGACAAGTGGAATGAAAATGCACAGTGAGCCTGGAATTTTAAATTGATCTAGTCAAACAAAAAGTGGGTCAAACATCTGTAATCTACCCCAGGACTTATAAAGCGATATATAGAAAACTGTGCACTCTTATTGACTGAGTGTTTCTTCCACACATAGAGATTTTTTTAAATATAGTTTTCTTCCCAAACCATGCCTGCATTTAAATATTCCAAAAGCAGATGACCCCAGTTTACCTGAGAAATACTGGGATCTGATGAGGACTGTGTAACTTTAACATTATTTTCCATATGTGATTTTGCTTCAATTACTGCACTATTTGGCATTCGTCTTGCTGGAATCACTGGAGGGATGACATTTTTACAATATTTACAACTTAGTTGCAGGTATTTTGAATTAGTTTCATGCTCATGCAAGAAAAAGTCTGTCACCTGGCAGAAGACAGGCAGGTGGGTATTCTGCTAAGAGAAAACACTGAAGCTTCTATCTGAAAGGTGTATATTCTGCACTTCATGTACATTTCAAAGACAAGTTGTCACCACTAAACACAACTGAACATCACTGAATAAGAAGCAGAAAAATACAGACATGTTAACAGAAATTGTTATTTAACACAGAACTAGACCCTTAGTGCATCTTTCTGAAGATGTTAGCGAAGAACAGACAGCAAGTTATAATTTCTTCAGAATTGTGAACATGCAAACATGTTAGCATGCAAATATAAGAATTACCAGAGGGAAACATCTCCTCCCGAGACTGTTTCAGCCTCCTTCGTTCTCTTGCTGACAAGGGCCGCTCCTTCAAAAGAAGTTAATTTGATATTAATTAGCAATTGTCACAGTGGTTTTTGTCACCTAATCACCTATAAAGCAAAAAAACGTTTTCAACTGACATGGAAGAGAGAGTTATTAGAGTAGACCTTCTGACCATCTAACAAATGCTTAATTATCCACTACAAAATGGTCTTGGTCAATGAGACTAATATACACTTTAGAAAAGGAGCTTCTGACCTCCCTGGTTCAGCAAGGCAACTTATCATCCCACACTGACCAGATGCTTGACAGGACCTCCATTAGGTAGGAAGCTACTATACATTTCTTTACTCACTGTGCATACAATCAGAGAACAAACTGCTCAGAAGGAAGAGAGACAAAAATAAGCTGACACAGTACTCAGCACTAACCTTTGAAATGGCAACTTGACTGGTTTTGGTGCTATTTACAGATTCAGAGACTTCAGCAGCATGGTGCTCTGCACACCTCTGTGTTGTCTTTGTGTTCACATCACAAGGAAAAGGTAAAGGCCGAGGAGCAGCTGCTCTGAACTAGAAAGAGAAGGGAGCAAGAATTTAAACCTTTCTTTTTATTAGAAGTTAAAGTACTCTGCAATCTAGAAGGCATTTTTGCATGGTAAGGCTGGATGCCAGAGGTTTTGGATTCTACTGTAACCTCCTCACATCTCCCAACTTCATCTCTCCCTCTCCACACCTCTGCTTGCTTTCGCTTCCCTTCTCCTCATCTCTACACCTTGTCCCCCTCCCCCCAGACTACTTTTCAGCCAATGCTTTTGCAACAGCTGTCCCCACCCTCAAAGAGCAAAATCCAAGAGAAAAATAGGGTATCATACTGAAAACCAATCACCCTCTTCTCGATCCTTGTATAGCCAGTGCCTTTCTGCAAAGAAATCTCTCTGCTCAGTGTGGAAGCATTGATAGGAGCCCTATCTTATGTGCATGTGTAAAGGCCAAGATTTTCTTCTTAGAGTTTGCACTCATAAGCTCAGGGCAGCCACTACATGTCTGTTCTAAAATACTAGTAACCTACTACCTGCTACATGTGGCCTTATCCACAACAGTCAGGAAAAGTACTGATATATGTTTTGTAGCCATAAACAGTGAAAACTCCTGATGGAAATTGCTAGGAAAGACTGTAGCACAGCAAAGGCAAAGCCTTTCACTATGTTTCCTTGTGCCCATCTGGCACACGCACCTCACACTTGTGAGGGTTATTGAGATTTTCAAAGGTTTACACAGACTACTTCTAAAGGACATCTTGAGTGTTCTGCATTTTGTTACCAATGAAGTTACACAGATACACATGAAACAAGAACAGCATTAAGAACCCCACCGTTTTTTAAAATAAAAAGCTCCAATTCTTAAAGAGTAAAAAATGAAGAAGTCTTAAATGAAAGAGAATTATTTTTTGAGTATCTGCACCTTCTCTGAACAGACTTCAGCCAGCTCTCTTTTCTTCTGCCGTCGCTGCCGTGAGAGAGAGGGTTCACTGACAGAACTACGAGGCTGCAAGTGGGAGGTAATTTTTTCCTGAACATTTCCTGAAGCTCCATGACAGACATCATCCTAATAAGTAGAAGTATTTTTTAAAAATGTAGGCATGCCATTTCCAGATTTACAAATACACACTTTTAAAAAAAAAATCAACACAGACCACTTTACTATTTGGACTGCATCCACCTTAACATATCACAGTTATAACCACAATAAACTCTTACTTGATCGACAGTCAGAAAAAATACCTGCTGTACCAGCAGTTTTAAGCTACTAAACCTTCAAAGAAGGACACTTACTTGAATTAAAACAGGAACAAATGGTGCTAGCAGTCTTTCAGTGGAATCCAAGCTCTACAATAGATAATGATTTCTCATTAGAACAGTGTGTACCAAAATCTCATTGTAGACCGAAATGCAATGAAAAGACAATCACTACCTATTACCTCCCCATCCAAATCAGAACCAACTTGAGATTAACCAGGCCTATTTAGAACATAGAAGTTACAAAACTATTCTCTCGTCTCAGCTGGAAAAGAAAATTGTTTTTCCCTGTAAAAACAGAATTTCCATCATCTAGGTGCAAGCCTAAAATTACTTCACCATGTTGCCTTTGCAAATCTGAAGCCAAGGCTCCTAACTACTGAAGCATCTCAATAACTGCATCACTAACATCCTACTTTGACAGAAAAACATGTGCAGCAGCTCTCTAAATTTTAAGGGCTGGCCATTAGTTAAATCTATTCCAAAGTCTATTTCAAGTAAGCATAAATGCATTACCAGGTCAGTTTGCTTTTGATCTATTGATACAGGCTGCAGGAGTTTCAAAGTGTCACTATCTTCTTCTACAGCATTAACAGAAGACTGCTTATACTCAATGTCTTCAGCTTTAAAAGCTTGCTTTGCTCTTTGCTGTAGTCCATCTTCATTAATTGGTGGGCCACTGGATGCTATTTTAGAATTCCCTGGAACATTTAAATACTTTGCTTTATTACTCTCTGGAATATGCTCACTGCTGCAATTCTCACTTCCATACTTCATCCTTTCAGATGGTAAAATATCAATTTTCACTTCATTAACTGTAGCTAAGGAGTCTGCCAGGTTGTTCAAATCATTACTGCTTGGTTTTCTTTCTAACTCAACAGCTGGTTTCTCTGAGGGACAAAATTTGGGGGCTTTATATTTGATAATGCAGTCTTCTTCATTCTAGATTTAAAAGGAAAACAAAAAAATTAATTACCTTTTGGTTATACACATACGAAGAAATACTCTAAGCACCGAAGGAAAATCATGAACATACCAGAGTACATAAACTGCAATGAAATTATGATCAATTACAAATTAAGAGCCTGAAAAAAGCCACAACCCTCATTTTTAGAGAGATACAGGCTGCATTTGCAAATGACGTATTTCAGGCATTGGTTTATACACATGCAGTAACACCTACTTTTCACCAGGACCATGAAAGGAAAATTGTACTCCCTTGGCTCTTCCATAAGGGAGGAGCCAACAAGTACCAACAGTTTTAAAGATGTACTACACCATAGACATTCAGTATTTCAGCTCTGAAAGCTTAAACCCACAATAGCAGGACTCATTACAGAAAATAAAAAACATGCACAAGATTAACCATTAGAAAAGATTTGTTCCAACCACTGGAAAGAATTCCAACAATAAACAATTTTCAGTTGTAACTATAATTAGGTTTTTTCCAGTTAAAAACATGTATTTAAAACCAAAAATTATCACTTGTCATCAAATATTTGAAAAATATTTGAAAAAATATTTGACCTCAAATACGCCATGAGTAATTCACAGTGACCCACAAATGAAAAACCAGATGTTGTTTAGTTAACATCTTATAGTTAAGACACTGCAATTAGTTTTGCTGATCCACAGCTGTTTTATTTACTTCCACTCATGCCTAAACAGAATTCCTTCCTCAATATGAATTTTACACCTTGCTAGGAATCAGATCTATATTCTCACAAATGCTCAAGGCACTTCTTAGAAAACTGAGTTTTTTCTCTAGAAGGAGCAAGTGGGTTTTGTTTTGTTTTGAAAAAGAAAAGATATGTATCTCACAACTTTGTATTTCCTGGCTTGCTCAAAGGAGTGGTTTTGGTGTGTAACATTCCTGCTATGAGATTCATTCTTTACTGAGACCACAGAACAAGGATCTTTAGGTTTAGAATTCACTGTTTTCTTATGACTTTTTGCTGCTTTCCTGTAAAGAAAATAAGAGTTGCTCATTCAGTCAGCGTCAACAAGACCTTAAGATATTTCTTTAGATTGTAATAATTACAAAAATCCACTCCACTAAACAGCTTACATACAGAAATTATAAGATACTGGGCTTTTTCAACAGATTGTGCACAACATACTCATTTTCATCTCAATAAAAGAAGCTTAAAACACCATTCGGACTCTGACAGCAGTGTACACTTGTTCTGCATAGCACCTAGATCAGTCCTATCTGGAAGCAGTAAAATAATTGACTAAACCAGACAAAGAAAAGTAATAATATCAGTGAATATCAAAAGGAACTTGGTCTTACAACTCTGAGCTGATAAATGGCCTCAAAGAACCATTTGGAAAGATGTGTATTTCCTATCACTGCCTTGAAAATACTGGTGCTACTTTATTTTTTTTAATTTTGAATAATCTGTGCAACCTTAACCTTTGCACAGTTTTATTCTGCATTTGCAGAAAAAGCTAGTTTCCATTCTAATTCTCTCCTCTTTCTCAAAGAATCTAAAGAAACTCATATGCTCATATGCTTTGTAACTGCACATAACAGAACTAATTTTATCCTGCTACAAAGTGTACGAAAAGTTGTAAAACAAAGACTACAGTAACATGAATATTTTTTCACAGAATCACTCAAATGAAAATATCTTACGCTTTCGTGGCTTCCAAAAACAAAGAAATTTGGTGCTTGATATATGGCTGTCGTAGTATGCTTTTCACACTTGGTCTTTCTTCAGGTTTTTTACTGAGCATAGTTCGTATTATTTCTACCAACTGTGGGCTGTAATTCTTTGGCATGGGTGGCAACTGTGAAAGGAAAGGGAAATCTAATATTATTTAATGTATTTGTCAATAGGGGTTACTGCTAGATTATTTATGCATGACAGTTCTATTCAGCTACATAATTTGCATAAAAGATAGTCCCATTGCTCGCGTGCTGAAAGCTACCTAAGTGTTTAACATCAAACAGAATGTAGAAATTTTAAGTGTTTTTTCTAAGGACTGTTTGTAATTTTTTTTATTAATATCAGCAGTTAAAGTTCTGTGAATAGGCTTAAAAATTTATATAAAATAAATCCATGTTAACTTCACTATATGCCAAAGCAAGATATATTTTAAAAAAAGCAGACATCATATACTGCCATGAAATACCAGTCTTGCAACACATATGATGATGCACGTAAGACAAAAAATATTTTTAACTCCATACAATATTTCTGATTGGAAAAGATAATCTCAAATTCTAGACAGAAAATCCAAGCACGGATAAAAAAATTTTAGAAGTTTTTACCTTTCCTTCAATAATTCGATAAACCAAAGAGTTCATGTCTTTAGCATTAAAGGCATGTTTCAGTGTAGCCATTTCATAAACACAGCATCCTAATGCCCAAACGTCAGACTGAAAAAAAGAGAAAAAAAAAAGTTTTGGGAACTTTTTATAAATTGTAGAAGTTTTGTCTCCAGACTTAGTTACCTGCTTTCAAAGAGGCTTTTAATGACAGTAAACTAATCAAAACCAAACTCCATTGCAAACTTTTGGCTTCAGTCTCACTCTTTTATTTTTAATTTTGATCAGCCGAATTATTTTCTTCCAAGTATCACCAGATTTTTCTGAAAAGAAGTGTACAAAGTTGCTGTTCATAGAGTTTTTTGGTTTGTTTTCTTTTTAAGGTGGTTCTAACTGGCAAATGAAAATCTTTGGATCATTATGGTGCCTGTGGTTTGCAGCAAGAGCTGAACAGATATACAAGAGCACGTTTGCTTTATTTTTTTGTATTTTAAATTCACAGCAGCATTGCTTATCTCTCTACATCTCTTTTTTTTTTAATGCTGCTGTTATGTCTAATGCACACTTTTGAGTATAAAGCTTCCTGTCTGTTATATAATAAATTTAGAAAATGCAGCTATCTAACACAGACTGATATTTTTGTTTACATTGGCATGCTGTGATAGGCACAGGCAGCCTGCTGAACGTCTTGGCTGTGATAACTTATCACACGCTATGAATTCCCACCTACTGCAATAAACACAGTTCCAGAAACAAAGGTCCCTACAAATCTCTCCCCTATTTTTTTGTTTGGTCTTTGGGGACATTAAAATGAGTTGGAAGTAATACAAAATTAATAACAATAGGTAAGATTGTAAATTTCGCAGCTAAACAAAGTAAGTTACCTAACGAAGTAGAAACAACATTTGCATTAACATACTCTACCTTGTAGTTGTAGGGTTTGTTAGAAAAGAGTTCAGGGCTCATGTAGTATGGTGTGCCTATGAGAGTGCTGGCCATGTCGTATTGGTTTTCCAGCACTCTGGCTATTCCCAGGTCACCCACTTTGATTATATTTGTTCGTGTCAGAAAAACATTTTGCGTTTTAAGATCCCTGTGAAGAATGTGCTTTTCATGTAAATACTGGTGGGGGAAAAAACATATTAATAGAGTTAAGTAACTATGAATTTGTTCTTCTACACTGAAAAGTAAAACCCATTACACAAGTCAAAGTGGGAAAATACAAATGCCGAAGACACATACATCACTATCGAAGTCAGGAGAGCCCCTGCTAAATAGAGTATTAGTGAATTCAGATTAAGAATGACTGATACTGGCACGGACCCAAAACTTGGCACTGCTTTAGCAAAATCTCCTTGTGTGGCTCTGACAAGCCAGCAGAAAAGAAGAAATAAAACTGTAAAGTTAAGATTCAGACTTTAACTCAGTTTCTGCTGCCTCCATGTCTTGACAATCATTTCTTAGTCTTAAGTATGAAATTTCAGAGGAAAATACAATGTGAGCTTTGTGTAAACAGGGAAGAAAATTTTTCTTATAATAAACAAGAGCAGGCAGTACTGTAGATTTACGTATGTCTGATCATAACAGGCAACTTTAAGATAGAATTTTCTGTCCATTTCTTATCTCTTAGCATTAACATTTATTTCTAGTCTTTATTACTACAACAATTGCCTTTAAAGTTTTATAACTTCTGATTACTAAATTTCAACAGAGATAAGATTTAATAAAAATTATTAATTAGGAGTTTAAATTTACCATTAAAAAACACAGCAAAACCACAGAACACAAAATGCTTCTGAAATAATCTTCCTTTTTTTTTTTTTTTTTTAAAAAAATTTGTAAATTTAACCTAAATTTTCCAAAAGGAGAAGCATTTCAGACTAGAATTGCAAACACCCTGGAGGTTACCACTGCCTACTGGAATACAGAGGTGCAGACATAAATATGATAGCAATTTCTTACCTAAAATAGTTAATTTGACCACAATAACCGGTGAACATTTTTAATGCACTAATAACCATTGTACTTGGATGCTAAACCAGCCAAACTGGAACTCAAAGTCTGCAGCCTAACTGTGAAACTTTTAAATGCAGAAAGAGCCAAACTAAATTTATATCTGAAGGTGACAAAGTTATACTTTATCTTACCTGCAGTGCCATGGCAATCTGGACAAACCACTCCACCACCTTATTCTCAGGCAAAAGTTTGCCCTTCTGCTCTTTAAGTTTGTGATACAGATCTCCACCCTCGCAGAAGCCCATAACAATATATAATAGGCCATCTTCCCCCTGCCAGGACTCTCTGTAGGTGACTATGTTTGGGTGTTTCAACTGAGATAGCAACTGCGCCTCTTGTTCTGCTGCTTTCCTCTCTCGGTTGGAAGCATTTTTAAGGTTTAACTTTTTGATGACATACTGTAAAAGAAATTGCAAGGTGTATCATGAGAGATGAAAACAACTATGCAGGAGCCCTAGGGAATCCCCCAAATCTAAAGGAAATACAGTATTTGAAGTCTTTCAATCGCTATTCTATATGGAGACTGCAATTTGTCTAGCAGTTATATATCATTTCTACCATTACGCCATAAAAATGGAACAGGTGTAGTTAGTCTATTCACCTACCTGAATAAAACTCTGCATAGGAAATTTGTGGTGTTTTGCTTTCTTTTGACTAATGTTCACATTTAACTTTTTTTCTCCCCACTCTCATTTTAAATGTGTGTCTATCATTCATCCTTTAAGCCTGAAATACCTGTTTGTACAACACAATTACTCTCAAAACAGGCCATTTCAGTAGTAACTTTAAAAATATAACATTAAGGCAAGTATGCAGTCACGTGCAAAAAAGGACAATGGATGTCTAGGATAAAAGTCATCTGGCTAGACTTATTTTGCTTTTCTCTGCTAGAAAACCAAACCCAACTCCTTTCATTTTACTTGAAGGAAAAGTGGACTTTTCCTTTAGCTTCTTCAGAAATGAAACCTACGTTCTTTGTAGTAAAAAAAAAAAAAGACAAACTCAAGAAATAACATATCACAACTTTGGCAAACATAGTTCATACATTTGAAGACCAAAACAGTTGTTAAAATCTCAGTTTCAAAGATTAGATTATAAATTTCCCATTGTCATAGTCACAAGAAATACCTAATAGAGCTGAATTTCTGAATGCACAAATAATGGTGCTGAGCTTTTCAGGTCTGTTCATTCTTTTCTTAAAAAACTTGTACCTGGCAAAGGATCCCCAATGCAGAACTGACTTTGGATTAATTGCTTTGTACAAAATGTCTACAAAACAACAAAACACGGGTGAATAGGAAAAAAGCTTCTATCAGGAAAAGAAATGTAGCAAGTAGAGATGCAGTTGGAGGGCTGGTACGGTTAGGGGCACATTGAAGAAAATACTTTCCCAAAAATCTGAAAGCAGACATAATTTACTTTTTTTAAAACTCGACTTAAACCTATCTGTTGCATTTATGAGTTTCTGCATATGCAGGCTTAAACTTATTCAAAAAGAAATGAACTATTACAGGGAAGTAGAGGCTCTTGGTCATACTGAAAGAGCCACAAGGTTTTAAGCTCATCCCTAAATTTCTTTTATTCTGTATTAAGATGGGTTTAGAATTATTTAAACTACATATGAAAGCTGTTATCTACTTCCCTAATATGTACTATGTCAAATGTATTTCTAAGGAATTTCAGATTTTAGCAAAAATATAATTGAAGCTGAAGATGAGACAATAAAATCCATAGCACACGTTCATCAATATTTAGGTATGACCTGGTCCCCTTCCTGATGTAAATTTTGTGGTGATCACTTTTAGGGCATCAGCTTTCCATGGAATAATCATGCCATGGTTTACACCTGACCCCGTTCTCATCTGAGAGCTTTTAAATTGAAACATCTAAACCAATTTTTACTTACTCAATTTCACTGTCCTTGGCAATTGCTTAGGGTGCCTACTTCCCAGGCTGACCCTATTAATTTAGTCCAGCGCATTTCATTAGTGCTGAGGAAGGCTGCCCCTTATATACCAAGGGAACCAATTATGCAGAAATCAACAGTACCTCATGATTTTGTGTTTCAGAAGTCTGCTGGATATTAGACAACCTCCTCAGGTCTTACAACCTGTGACGATGCACAGCTCCCAAGAGGAATATAACAAAACTAATTGTGTACAGCATCATCTAAATTTAAAATAAAATAGAGATACTGTAACTACTGTGTTCTGTGTGACAAGCTAACTACAACTGTATTTTTGGGCATGGAAACCAAAAGCATTTTATGTCAGCATCTGTCTTTAGACGATATACTACCAAAATGCAGAAAGTGTGCATATAGCCTAATTTTAAACCTGGCATTGATTATATTTGGTTTAATGAGCATGTTATCCTGGCAAGATTCCCATGAAATCTATTGCAATGCTCTTCCGCCTTATTTGATACCAAATTGTGTACAAATTGGATTTTTTTTTTTTTGTTTTAAACACTTGGAGCCACTTGACTTTCTCCACAAAAAAACAGCATTCAGTTAACAGCAAATACACTTAAATATTTTTTTCACAGAACATGTAGCATTATACCAAAGCCACAACAAAAAAATCCCAATCATCCTGCTACAGAAGAAAGTTTATAAAAGTTGGCAAAAGATAAGACACAGTAAAGCACATCAAATATTTGAGATAAAATAACAACGATAAGGAAGCAAGGCTCTTGCCAACGTTAATGATCAGCAGCATGACAAAGAGGTGAAATCCAAGGACCCGTGTACGGTTGAAAGTCACTTCTAGGCACTGTTTACTTTTAGGACGACGAGGTTAGCAACTCTTTGCAGATATTGGACTGTGCACCATGGTGACTGGCCTGGGGGGAACAAGTGCTGCCATTGCTGCTTCCCAACCCACAGGTCATAAAGATTCGCTTTTGGATTCCAGCCTCTTCCCTGCCTTCATCGGGAAAGAATGCACCCTCTGATCACCGCTGGGCAGAAACGCTTTCCCATCATCTCTCGTCAAATCCTGGGCATAAAGCTCACACCCAAGGTTTCTGCAGTACTGCTCTGTGGATGTTCCCCATCCCCATTTCTTTATCTTCTTGCATTTGCTATGAAACACATCTGCTTTGGCCAGGCAAGACAGATTATTTCAAATTTCCAACAAAAACGCAAAGAAAAAAAATGCTTGCACTTCAACTCTGACATAACCAAAACTTTGCCAGGTTCTGCCACAGTCGATACAGCAAACACAAAGCCCGTCTTCCTCCAGCAGAGGTGATGCCAGCGAAAGCCAACACCAGAAGCTGTTTTTTCCACCCGTGCTGTCATTTTTATCTCCACTTCACACGTGTGCCTTACAGAGACTACGCAAGCAGTAATAAGCCAAGAGCAGCCTTTTCTGTTTCACGCTAAAAAGAGCGGGTTGCATTTTCCTGTCACAGAAAGGACTTACCAAAGCTAGATTTTCTTCCCCAAAACAAGACATAATACATTTTTTAAAAAATTTGAAATGAAAAAAAAAAGTGAGGATTTGAGGGGCTTGGGTTTGGTGTTGGTTTGGGGGTTCTTTTGGCGTTAAAAGGGGGGGGGGGGGGAAGTCTTCTCCACACCTTTAACAGAAGTCTTCGTAGACGAGGAAAACAGGAATACCTCGACGGGCAAGCCCAGCTCACGCGGCCGCAGTCCCACCTCAGCGCCGGGTCATGGCCGCAGCTGCGCCCCGACACCAGGCCACAGCCCTGGGGGTGCCCGGGGCTACGGCCGGGACGGCCCGCAGGCCGCAGACCCAAGCAGCCCCTCCCGGACCAGGCCACGGCCGTTCCCCTCACACCACGCCACGGCCGCTGCCGTGCCCCGCTGCCACCAGCCCCTCGCTACCTGCTTGCTGTCCTGCTGGTGCCGCACCAGGCTCACCTCCCCGTAGCTGCCCTTCCCCACGGCTCGGAGGAAGCAGTAGGCAGCCAGGGGCATCCTCCCGCCGCCCGGGCCCGGTCAGTGCCCGGCGGCCGGCGGCCCCAGGGCCCGCCCGCCCGGCAGCGCGGCTGCTGCTGCCATAGAGATGCCCACGGCTCCGTGCTGCTACAGAGAGTACGCCGTGGCGGCGCGCAGAGCGGACCGCTGCACATCTCTATGGTGCGAGCGCCCCACGGCGCTGCGGCGGCCATTTTGGAAGCGGGTGAGGCGGCCATGTTAAGAGTGGGCAGCGAGCCTGAGGGAGGTGTGAGGCGGGAGACAAGCAGTCGTGGTGAGGCAAGCTTTCCCTCTTACTACGGTCCGAGAAACAAAGCCGTCCCCGCTTAAACAGTATCTCACGAGGGCCCTTGGCGCGCAGCTCCGTGAGACTCGTGTGCTGAGCCCCGGGGAAGGGTGGGGACAGAGGGACAGGGTGACAGCCCTGTGGGCATCTGTGCCACAATGGGCCCCACCACCTGGTGTGCGCCCTGGGGCATGAGGTGCCCGGGGAGGCCTGGCAGGGCACAGCTGCTGTCCCTAGCCATCCTGTCACCTTTGGATGGGGCAGAGAATTGGTTTAAAAAGCTCCAGACTAGGAGCTTCTGGACCTCTCCCATGTCCCTCCCATGGCTGCACACCTCAGAAAGCGGGAAAACCAGAAAATACCCCAAATTCTGTTGCCTTGCAGTAGCAGGTTGACTGGTTATCAATTGTGCAAGATACAAGACCCTGGGAGCTTGGACCTGGTTTTCAGCCATGAAGATAGATAGGAGAGCATTGAATATGAAGTTTCTGAACTAGTCAGGACACATGTCAAATAACGATACCTAAATTGTGTACCTGAGTGATATGCAGGATTATGGGAGGTAGTTTTTGAAGAGGAGCATAAATAGGTGTAAGAGACTGCAAGCTCTGTTACAGCTGCAATAAATTTGAGCCAGGGACAGCCTTAAGAAGGTATCAGATGAACAGTTTTCATCTGGAAAAGACGTGGGTCTGGAGCAGGGATCAATTTCAGTTGCCTGTACAGAAATGGCTGTTGATTGTCTGTTAGGAGATATTACATAGAAGAGACATTACTGAAATATTCTGCAAATTTTGTAATGGTATTTTGTAACAGTATTCTGCATCTTATGCAAATTCAAAATCAAAATTGATTTTTCCTGAATGCCTAATGTTTAATCCCACTTTTCACACTGGGTTATTTATTAACACTCAGTAAACAAAGCATTATATATTTATGCATATCGTTCAGATTGGAAACTTACTTTTTTTCCAAAATGGAAAACCATCTATTGCTTTGTATTTTAGTATTGATTCCTGCCTTTGCATCATCAGACTTTTTGGTAACACATGCCAGAAACGTCAAGGTAAGTAACGAACCATGTATGGGGCTCCCGTTCTTCCTAGATTAACCTCCTGCCATTTATCAACATTTATCAGAGAGTTCATACAGTGCTGCCACCAGGAGCTTTGTGTTCTCTGTTGCCAGTGAACACAAGATCAGACTTGGGACTCCGACTAGTTTACCTCTAATCAGCCTCCATTTTGAATCAGCTCTGAAGAAGCTCTCCTATCTCTTTTTTTTAAAGCATCATCGCTTTCCTCTTATTTTCCATGTCATCACCACATAAGAGTAAATGTTTTAGTGGTTGTATATTTAAATGTGTAAAACAATCGGTGCTGCCAGGGAGCTGACTTCAGCACCTGTAAAACAATGCGAAATATCAGCAAAAAGGTGCCTCCAAGAAGTAGAAAACAGATATGTAACATGGCAGCCAGATAAATATGTCCACTATCCAAGTGACATGGTAGGATTTTTCTCAAAAGATTTGCATGTTAGCATAACATGAAATACATCTTTGTCCCTCAAAGGGGCTGTTCTGGTTTTGACTGGATCTTTGAGTAAGACACCGCTTCCTGATGTTCTGCCTAATTTTCTTCAGTTAAGTTCCCGGCCACTACTACTCACCTCAATAAATTGTTTTCCTCACTCTCAGTAGTTACATACTATGAAAAGTTACAGAGGGCAGATCTCTTTAGGGAGCATTGTAGGTTAGTGGGTAGAACAAGACAAAGCAATTTATAGTCAGTTTCTGTTGATTAGGTTATGGTCTTTGCTAAGACATTTTCTTTGAAAATCAGTATAATAGCATATCTAACTTCTAAAAATCAGCTTGAGATTTATTGCTGCAAATTGGAGATGCCATGGATTCTTATTATGTAACCATTATGCAGCCCAGATATAATGTAGCTTTTTTGTCCTGATTACCGTACTACCTGTTGTTCTCTGTGTGTCTTGCAATGCTAAAGCCTTTCTGAATGGAAAATGGTCAAAGCTCTGTTCAGTGCTCCATCTGTACATGCAGAACACTACAGAAAAGTCAAGTTATTCTCCCGGTTTTGTTATATACTTTATGCAAATGTAATTTGATTGAAATGGAAGAAATTGTTCTTTAGTGTGAAGGTCTCAGTCTCCGTCCCTGTCTTAGCTCCTCTGAGCAAGCAGTAAGCCATTGAGGAGTGATGAAGCATGGCTGGAAGTCTGTCTGGCTGATGACCTTCAAGCTGTCAAAGCTGCTTTTAAAGCCATAGTCAGGTAAACACAATTGGCAGACCCAATTCTGCTGAAAATTGAACAAAAATCCGAATCAAAGATCCCTAAGTGCACTTGCACACCGTGTTCCTACACAAGCAGCTACTAAGGGTGGGAAGTTTTTTTCTAGATTAAAAACTACCCTTAGAACTACACAGGTAGTGATGATACAGTGTTCTTTTTATAGTCCTCTCATTTTTGCAGCAGCAGGAGTTCTACATAGCTCATGAGGAAGTTTTAGTTTTCATAGCTTAGCTGCATTATGGTCTCTTCTCTGTGATTTCTAATGACCATCACTTGGGATGGTGAAATCTTTAATGTTGCTGTAGATTTGGAAATAATTTTCATGCCTTATTTTTCCTAGTAGCGCTTAGGGATATATGCAAATATCTCGCTATGAATTCCTGGACGTCACTTCAAGTTAACTGTGCAGTCTTTGCTGAATCTTTTAGTCATGCTGTGTTTTAGTTTCCCAAGCTGTAAAATCAGGGCTTCTTTCAGCAAGTACTGTAAGGGGAGCCTTCTTTTCCCTGCCTATTTTCTTGGGAGTTCAAATTTCTTTTTTCCTCTGCTCTTCCTCTCCAATTTCTATAGATTTTTTGCTGCTATATTATTTGCTGTTGCCACAGCAAAACAGTATTAAACAAAAGCAGAATTTGTTACTGTTATACAACTGAAAAATAATTTCTAATAATTGGTGCAACTAGCAAATGTGGAAATACTATAGAAAGATTTTATCAAATAACTGTAATTACACAAGGTAGAGGATATTAAAATCTCAGTTTGGTCTAGAATTGCATAACATTTTTTAATGGGACACTATCACTTTCTGCCCACGCAGCTAAAAATGACCCTGATGTTCATGAGCTACCTAGCTATGTCCAAGTGAATCGTTAACAATGAAAAAAAATCAGAGGCACTGAGTCACTTAATCCACTCCCTTGTGAGAATTGGGGTCAGCTAGAGCAGGTAGCCCAGGACAATGTCTGTCTGGATTTAGTGACTCCATTGAAGATCAGCCCAAGTACAAAGCGAGTAATACCTTTCACTGGGAGATTTTTCTGTATTTTCTTTCTCGGTGAGTGTGACAGAGTACCCCTCAAAATGTTTACAGAATCAGAACAGAACTCTCTCAAAACTACTGTAGAACCCATAATTCTGATACAGAATGTGCACAACAGCAATTCTGTAAAAATTAAATGCATGTAAAGTATCTTTTCATTTAGGGGGTAGTAGTCAGAATTGCAGATTTTGTAACTAAAGAACGTATTTTTTTTAGTTTTTTATATTCTTAAACTGCTTGGTAATTCTACTTCAAGGAAAAGTTTGTAACAAACAAACTGACATTCAAGTGACTTCCAGGTTTTCGTTTCCCAGGGTCCATACCTCCCTTTGTGTTTTGTAAGGAGTAATGAATAGCTGTAATGACAATATAGATAGAGAAAAGATAATTTCAGTTTTGGAAAGGAGATACTTGAATTGGTGCATACTCTACACAGCCATTGAAAAAGCCCACATAGGTTTGTGAAGCAGGAGAGACATACACACAGAAATCACCAGTATGGCAATAACAGTTTGGAAGATGAACCTAGAGAAACATACATGGACTTTCTGGACAGACTCTTACAGAAGTTGAGAAGCAAGCCTGCAAAACTTTGCATCACCATAGATTTAATACTGTGTCTTGGAAAAAAACTCCAAAATAAACAAAAAATAACCCTGTTTGTCTCAGCTTCCAAGCTGTGAAAGTCCTAACTGCAAAAGGTAATGAAAGCCTTAAATCTACCTGAAACGCGCAACTGACTTGATACTTTATCGTGTCTTTACCCCTCTATTTGATGGAGCAGGTAAACATGCTTGCACAAAAAGGGATCCGTGAGGCTCTTCGAGCCAAAAGAGATAAGGTATTTGCACATGAGCTTACGGGAACTGAGTTACACAAGCTGTTATTTTGACATGATTCAGTAAGCATGTTTGAGGCCTGTTCTCTCTTTCAGAAGAGAGTACATGGTATTTTTGTAGAGCTTCTGAGATTTGCACCTACTATGGGAGCAAATATGCCAAAGAAAAGTTCCAACAGCTTGCTTTTTTCCCTTCCATGTAGCCTTTCGTAGTGAAAGGTGAAACAGGAAAAAATTAGAAGTCTGAAAGTGTGAAAGGATGAGTGTGCCAGGTAGTTTGGATGTGTGTGTGAGACTAGAAAAAAATGTGCAAACTCATTTTTTATGCTTTGATACAACCCCCTTTTTTCTTCCAAAAGAGAATTAGTTTGAAAAGACAAAATATATACCACAGGACCCCAAACCAGGAATTCCCAAGAAAAAGGTGTAACCCTCAGGAGAAGATACTCTGGTTTTACTTTGATGTCATCACACAGCCAATCTATATTGAAGGAAGCTGTATTAAGCAGATTTTAGTGTGTTCTTTAGTCTCAATGACGTTTAAATATAAATGGCACTGAGCATTCAAGCCTCTCTCCCTCTTACTCTCCCCTCATCTCTTAGGCAGTCCATTATTGTTTTTCAGCTGAAAGAACATAACTTCTTGTGTCACTTGAGCAAAATACAAAATCAGCAACATTCAAAGTTTAACTTCTCTTTCAAGCCCACGGTATTTAAGCTGCACTAACATCAAATGAGAGCCAAAAGATTCACCAAAATTGGGAATGCTTTAAGCAAAATAATTATACCTGCCTCAGATGCCTTACATGCTCTTCCCTCAAATTTACTTCAGTTTACTAATGAGGACATTCCTCAAGCCTTCCTTCTCCTGGACAAGTTCTTTTGACTTGGAAGCAAAAGACAACTACATAGGTGCTAAGTGATTTATTTCTAAATGCAGCTTTCCTACCTTAGTTATGATTTTTTTTTCCCTGTTTTTCTCTTCACAGAAGCGAAATGCTGATAATGACTTGGTGAGTAAGGCTTGATCTTGTCCAGGCTGCTGAGAGAGATTTATAATGACAAGAATATTCTTACTGTGTTCACAACATGTTTCTGTGAGTCCAGTCTGAGCAAATGGGTATTTCTGAGTGTGTGTGACAGGGGGAGTAGCCCAGAGTTGCTCGCTTTAGGCAGTAGGACTAACTAGACAGTTCCTTCCCAAGCCCTGACGGAAACTCCTAGACAAGGAAAGAGAATGAGCCAATGATTTTTAGCCTCATTGCATTTGAATAAATAGCAAAGTTGTTTGAAGTCACCTCTGTAACAGACATCCATTCTATGCTGGGTTTATTTTTACTTTTATTTAATGTTGTAGTTATTTCTAAGGAAGGCAAGAGACCTCATCTCTGAGATTGATTCCACTTGGCACCTGGACTCCGCTTCAGCAACACTCAGATGCTTTGATTGTTTGGGGACCTTCCTAACGAACCAGCCAGAGATCAGGCCCACCATAAAAACCCCAAGGTTATTTCCAGTGCTGGTTTTGCTGCAAGAAGCAGACCTTGTTGTTGTGGAGTTGCCTAAGGAGTCCTATCTGTTGTTACCTATGCTTTCATATAGTCTCTTATACCTGAGCATTCAAAGAAAATAAATACTGCCCTACCCGGTTCCTTGTTTTAAAGTAGAATGAGCCCCCATTGTGAGGAAATTGAGAATAACATAAAGTAGAATTTGGAGCTGTCTGGAATTGTTTAGGTCTATTTTTAAACAAGATGACTACTTATATCCCTGCTCTAGGAGTCATCCACTCAACTGATAATTACAGTAACTAATACAGTCAGGCAGCAGTAAGTTGTGCTCTTTGACTAACCATAAGCAAAAGTCACCGTCTCAGTAGAGAAAATAAATTATTCTCATAATGGCAGTATCTTTGCTCTGGTGGTAGTATTTGTTAAAGAGGCTATAGTTACAACTTGTGGAATAGCACCATGATGTCAGTGTGATAGATATCCAAGGAAACACAGCTGTGGTCTAGTTCTTGTGATTGGGTTGTTCCTGTTTTGCTTTAGAGTCATAGAATGTCCTGCCATGATTTATTTTTAAAAATATGACTATGGCTGATTAACAGAGACATCAGTGTAACAGCCAGCCCTCTAATTTTTTTTTTTTAATTTTTCGATTTACAGGTTGTCAATGGGATAGAAATGTATAGCATGAAAATTGACAGTAAAGTAACTTCCCGTTTTGCCCACAATGTCATCACCAGTCGAGCTGTCAATCGTGGAAATGTGCACAAAGAAGTCTTCTTTGATGTTGAACTCCCTAAGACAGCCTTCATTACCAACTTTAGCATGTGTGTAATCTGTACAATATTGTTAGAGAACACTAAAAATCTGTGCAAATGCAACTGGGAGAAACTGAACCCAAATGTTCATTTTTACTTTGCCATTTGATAGATTTCTAGATGCCTCCTGGGTAATTTTCTGGTACTGTTAACTTAACATGCAAGACACTTGAAGAAAGGCAAACATTGGTACATCTGTAGAAAAGATGACTAATTTTCAATTATTTCTATTCATCATCATGGACCTTAGGGAATGGGGGAACTTCTCTGGAGACCCATTCACCTTTTCAGAAATACCACTTACTTACTCTGGTGTTATCAGACCAGAAAAGTTCCATTACTTAATTTCCCTGATGGCATTTTAGCTTACTTTAGCTTTTCATTTAAAAATCATATTTGAATGAAAGGCAGGAAATAGAATTATTCCTTTACATTTGTACCTTTACTTGCAATAATATGTAATTCTCACACCATTATGAGGTTTAATTCAGCTTAAATACGTCCATCTCTGGTAATCACACTATGCCTGTTTTATTTGCAGTGAAAAGAAACAGCAGCTTTTAGGGTACAACTACTCTTAATGCATGCTAGAACTTTTATTATAGGATGAGACGAATCACCTATGAGAAATGCCTGTTTAATGGTGTAAGGAGTCTAAGGATGAAATATTCAGCTGTAGAGAGCTACATTTGGACAGATGAGTCTCATCCAGAGAGTCATCTTGCCATTAGATGAGATGCTGAAGTGTAGGGATATGGCAGATGTAAGTAGCATTGCAATCAGTCCAGTTTTGACCCAACTTGTTTTCAAAGTAAAATTTGGGTTAGGTTCTCTAAAGTTTCTGAGCACAGAGCTCTTCGTTCCAGCTAAATTCACTGAGAAGGCTAGCTTCAGTGAAAATGCTCAAATCTTGGCAATACCAGATTCCTGAAAGCGCTGTTTAGCAAACCGATCGATGAACAGAGAATTGCCTATAGGAACTTCTCGTGTATCCGTGCAAACCATTCAGCTAAACTAGGACTTTTTCATCTGCAGGACAATTGATGGTGTCACTTATCCTGGAACTATAAAGGAAAAAGAAGTTGCAAAAAAGCAATATGAGAAGGCTGTTTCAAAGGGACAGACTGCTGGTCTTGTCAAGTAAGAAAGATGTCTTGTGTGGCTTCTACACCATCATCCTAGAGCAAATTGTTCGGGCATATTTCTGAAATTTGTTTTGTACAGGACCAAAGAACAGTCATTAAGTTAGAGTTATTGTAGTGTAAATTATAAAAAGGAAACACAACTTCTGACTATGCAAGCAGTATCTGCAATTATGGAAAGACTGTTTCTGCAATGTTTACTGACTTTGTATGACCTGTTCCTGGGATTAAGCTCTCTGGGAAACTTGAATGATTTCTATGCTGTTTGAGTATGATTTTAGCAACAGATCAAAATTGCCATCTTTGTTTTACTCCATTTTGAAAATCAGACTCCGCCAACCCAAATAATAAATGTTGTGAAAGAAGGTACAGATACTCTTCTTCTTACCCACTTAAATACAGAGCTTCAGGAAGAAAAACAGAAAAATTCACTGTCTCGGTCAACATTCAAGCAGCCAGTAAAGTCACTTTTGAACTCACGTATGAGGAACTGCTGAAGCGACAGTTTGGAAAATATGAGATGTTCATCAAAGTAAAACCAAAGCAGCTTGTCAAAGATTTTGAGGTAAATGGCAAACTGTATCAAATTGGATACTGTAATTTAAGAGATGATGAAATTCTGTCCATCTGTTGAAAGTGGAGTACCATGGTCATTCCCATGGGTTCACAGGTGAGCTAAAAGCCTGTGATAATAGTCCTAATGAATCACGTGGGTAGCCCCGTATGCTTTAGTGCAGGTTTTTATTTGTAAGCCTGACAAATTGGCTCAGCTACTAAGCCTCCAAAAGAAATGATGTATGGAAACCAGGAAAAAGCCATTACGATGCCTTGGGGTAAAACAGAAGACTAATAGCTTTTATAAATGCCTTTAGAGCATAAACTACACCTTTCTCACATGGCCATGAAACTACATTGTCTTAAATTACGATACATAATTCTAGAACACTGAGGCTTTTGTGTGCCAAAACTTGTCTTTGATCACTCCTATCTGCCTTGCTAAAACCCAGCTTTAAGGCAAATTTTTTTTCCTTTGTGTGCCCAAAAAATGCTGTGTAAAAATAGTTACAAAATTCAGGATCTGTAAGAGTTTATGCAGCATTATTTTAAACACACTGTGATAGAAGGCATACTGAAATATAGGTCGAAGTTAGGCACAACTCACAGGTAATGGCTGGGTTATATTTTTGAAGGACTTGAGTATTTATTGACATTTTACAGAATTCCAGTATCTAGCTTTCAAACAAGTTATGTTTCTGTTAAGGTTTATTTGTTCTAGCTTTTTTTTTAAATTACATGTATAAAAAGGCTTGTTTGGCTGATGGTGTGTCCACACAAGTGTGGATTTGGACTGCCATTATGAATTACAAAATTTCTTTTGCTTTTATGAAAATCCTTCTTTCACATCTGTAGTTGCCTGCTGATCCTCCTATAAATGGCTAAGTTGATGTGTTGCAGAGTAATCAATGCCAATGAATTTTCAATTAATATTTCAGATTGAAGTAAATATCTTTGAGCCCCAGGGTATCACTGAGCTGGAAGCAGAAGGAACATTCATCACCAATGATCTACAAAATATCATTAAAAAAACTTTTTCAGAGAAAAAGGTACAATGACTACTGCCTTCCATAATTTATTTATTACGGTTATAATTCTGAAATAACAATGTCAGTCCAAAAGTGCTGTAGTGGCTAGCAGTGGAAGTGAGAGAAAAAAAAATAGAGAAAATACAATAAAGGCTTGCCTGTGCACATGAGCTCTGAATTCCAAGCTAACAGGTCGAAGGCCATCTCCAAGCAGTTCAGATGCCATGTTAGCATGGAACTGTACCCAAACTAGCAGCCCTTGTCCCACAGCAGTAGTTGGAAACCTGGGTACTGATGGGACTATTCTGTACAGAAGAACCGAGTCAGTAACAAGTAGTGTTCTCATGTATAGAGGTGGTAGAATTCCTAAGATATAGACTGCCCAACAGCCTTATCAAAGACATCATTCAGAGTGGAGGGCTGAACCAAGGAAGAAAGGGAAGTAAAAGGGAAATTCAAAAATATGAAGAGAGCTCTAGATAGCAGCCTTTGCGTATCAGTTACCCATCAATAAATATATAAATACATATGGATACAAACTAATCCCTAACCTGATAAAGCAGGTTATTCTCATGTCTGTGAATATGAATATACTAGTTTTACAAAAATGCAAGGTGCTTTGTGTTCTGTAAAAATTTTTCAGCTATTAAGGTTCAGCTCTAACAAAGGCTTTTCTTTTCAGGGGCATGTCTCTTTCAAGCCAACTCTTGATCAGCAACGAACCTGTGCAAATTGCACGCAATCTGTCTTGGATGGGGATTTTACTGTAAGATATGATGTGAAAAGGACAACTCCAGATAATCTGCAGGTAAGTCTGGCAGCTGGAAATTTGTATTGTTGAACAGCTTAGCTTGCATAGTAACAGTCAGGGAGCAGCAAGGGCCAGCTGTTCCCCAAAGGACAAGGAGCTGTGTGTGACAGCACAGGGGCTTCGCCAGCCAAGAGCCCACTCCCCACAGTACCTGAGTAAGTAGACCCGGAGGTGGCAGTCAGATCCAACTGAGAGTCCAGGTCATCAGGCAAGTTTGTGGTGATGAGGCAGCCCAAGGTCAAGGTGGGAAGTCAGTCTGCAGGGTGGGATCCAGATCAGTGCAGTCCATGGGGAGGAAGAGGCATGGCTGTGACAGCTGGAGACATGTGTTCTTACAGTGTAGCTCAGGCAGGACTAAACGCCCCGTCTTGCGCTTAAATGAAGCTCCTGGGCCCATGGACAGAGGTGAGACTAGTTAGGGCCTTTAAAGTCTCTTAGTCCATTCAGGGGCTAGACACTAAATTAAAGTAATTTCTTCTTAATCCACTTTATTGTTACAATATACAAAAGTTGGTTGGTTTTTTTTGGGTTTTGGGTTTGGTTTTTTTTACATTTTATTTTTCAGATTGTCAATGGCTACTTTGTACACTTCTTTGCACCAACAAATCTTCCAAAGTTGCCCAAGAATGTTATTTTTATAATAGATATTAGTGGCTCAATGTCTGGAAGAGAAATACAACAGGTAAGTTGTTACATTACTATAAAGTCCCAATGGAAGAGCCTCTGTTTTGATGGGAGGGACATGGTGGCTTACAGTGCATATGTGCTGCTTTACATTATACCAAGTGGTTTTATGCTGTGACCTCTCTAATGGTCAGTTCCATAAGTACTAGTTTGAAGCGTTACTGTCGAACAAAATTCTATACATTTAGGCTATATTTACTTACTTATAAATGTTATTAGTTCAAAACTCTCTATATTAACATTTCTAGAGAACTCTGTCACGCATACCAGACAGTTCCAAAATTAAAATGTGCATACAGTATTATGTGCATTATCATTGTTGTTCATTCTGTCTCCTCTGGGAAGTGGCAGCTCTTTTCATAGTTAGGACTCCTCATTCTAAGCTAACGCTCAGAATTTTCAGGTTTTGGTGCTGCATCCAAATACCCACACTTGCTTGTGTATGAGCTTCTCCACCAACCTGTAGCTACCCATTTCCCATCACTTTCAATTTGCCATGCTAGCTTACCTCAGTGTAAGCAACAATTCATGACGTGAGACCTCATTTTCCTCTCAGACACAAAGGTTTACCAGATGTAATTGTAACTGGTTGACTTCACTAGAGTTACTCTGAAATAGACACAGGGACTGGCAAGGACAGAACAAGCTCAGAATTTTTGCACGCTATACTGTGTAAAAGTTAAAAATACCCAAATACTGAGAGATTAACCATGTAAAATCTGTAAGCACTTATTTCGTTAAATGTTGAGCCATACATTTAAATCTGTTTGTCTTCTAGACAAGAGAAGCACTTCTAAAAATCTTGGATGACATTAAAGAAGATGACTTCTTCAACTTCATACTGTTTGGTAGTGAAGTACACACCTGGAAAGAAACATTAATCAAGGCCATTCCTGAGAATTTAGATGAAGCACGGAAGTTTGTTCGGGGCATTGACACTGAAGGCAGTAAGTACTTTACTGGACATCATTGTGTAAGTTAATTTATCAATTCAGTTTGTGAGCACAATGCTACAGCTTTTTTTTCCTTTTTTTATTACCGATGAGAATTCCTAAAGTTGAAATTTACTCAGAACATGACATCTATTTTTCTTTATGTTTCCAAAGTCCAGGTACTTTTCTGTCTAAACACCCCCCTGCTTGCAAACCCAAATCTTTCATTTTCATACTATAATGAGATCTCATCAGATTCCAGCGACCTTTATTTGGGGGCTTTATTTTGACTGTTTGTGTTGAAACCAAATTTCTCTGTCTACCTCGCAGTGACAAATCTCCATGGTGGTATAATGAGAGGAATTGATATGCTGAATGCTGCTCATGAAGGAAACCTTGTGCCCAAGAGAAGCGCTTCTATAATTATCATGTTAACAGATGGCCAGCCAAACGTAGGTAAGCTTGTGTGAAATGGAATAATAAAGAGAGTGAATTAACTATTAAAAAATGCTTGGTTAAAATTGGCTCCATCTTTGACTTCTGGATGTTTTTGTTATTTAAATGCTGCTATACCAGCATCACACTACTGAAACAGGTTTTTGATAATGCCTCCTAAGAAATCCCAAACATGGCTAGCGTCATTTCATTTAGTGATAATTTTATCTGTTTATGAAGGAAAACTCAACCTTTTTCTGGTTTGATGCAGGCATATCAAATACTCAGGACATTCAAGCACATGTAAAAAAAGCCATTGAAGGAAGATATCCCTTATACAATCTTGGATTCGGCTATGGTGTTGACTATAGCTTCTTGGAGAAGATGGCCCTGGAGAATAAAGGATTGGCCCGCCGGATTTATCCTGACTCTGATGCAGCTTTACAGCTTCAGGTACAGTAATCACCACTTAAATTGGATGAGAGATCCAATAATTCGGATAACTATAGGATGTTCTTATTTTGAAGTAATTGAAATCCCAAAGTGTAATCTGGTACTGAGACACTAAGGAGCCTGCTGTAATCAGAATATGAGCTGCATTTAATTTTCCCCTTCCTCTATATAAGCAGAAAGTGGAAGGACAGTAAAGGGGAGATACTGTGGGCTGTGAAAGAGGGTTCAAAACTTGGTGTAGGGTGACACAAGCCATGGTTCTGAAGGACTCTTTGGTGTGCAGCAAAATTGCTGCTGTCGTCGTATCTCCCATACCTCACAGACCACGTAGTTAATGTCTTGTCACGGGGAGAGAAGGATGACAGAGCATAAAGGCTCTGGATATTCTGTCCTTAAGAACTTACTGCAAGCAGGTGTATCTTACCATAATTCTGACCAAATTTCATAGTCTTATAAGGCATGAGAATAGGAATAGGCAGTACAGGGTTGACCTTTTTCACTTCTCACATTCCAATAGCAGCCATTTGAAAAATTGGCTAAAGAATTTAGATACTGGATTTCATTGCAAGCTCAGCCAAAATCAAATTTGTAGTCTCCTTTAGCTTATGTTGTCATTTCAGTCTCTGCAGGGAATATATCTAGAAACCTATTTCTATCAAATGGGGGGAAGCTTGGGATCCCTCTTGATTAACATTGATGGAACTCATCATCCACAGCATGTTGTTCTCAGAGGTTTTTCCTCTGTCTTAGTGAGACTGAGGAGTTTGTACGTCCTTTCTCAATTCCATTATCTATAGATTTTTAGGCCTTGTACTCTGATATTTAACTGAATATTTAAATATTTCTTCTAAAATACACTTTTAGTTTTCATTGCTGAAATAGCAAGATGTTTCTGGGTACAGATCTACCTGTGAATTAAAGAATTAAATAAACAATGATAGATAAATGTTTTCCTTTTTTTTTTTTTTATCCTTTAGGGGTTTTATGATGAGGTGTCGAATCCCATGCTCATGGATGTGGAATTAAACTACCCAGAAAATGAAATATCAGACCTAACTAAAAACAGTTTTAAGCATTTTTATGATGGGTCTGAGATTGTGGTGGCTGGGCGCTTTATAGACAACAACCAAAACAGTTTGACTGTAGATGTGAGGGGTGAAGGTGTAAGTATGGATTTCTTTGAATTGAGCAAGGTATTTCTTTGCTACGCAAAATGAATGTTCAAAGCTGGCAATACTTAACATATTTACTGGTATACTGGTGACAGGATGTGTTACTGCATACATGAGAAACTAAATGCACCGGAGTCATTGCTTTGAAAACTGCAAGTTACTTGCCTAACTCAGGTATACTAGGGTCAGTCTGGAACAACTTTGTGCAGTGTGACTGGATTAGCTTGGCTAACAGATTTATTTTTTTTTAGTTTAGTCTCTAAATACCCTACCTGGCTCTTTCAGGAGCCTAATGTTCAGTCTTCACAGATGCTAGTCTTCACCGGGTGAAGAAAACTGATGGATAAGCCCAGCTGAATATTTGAAATGCCTTCCTCTTAAAATAGAAGTCTACTTCTAATATGAACCAAGTGATCTAAATACCTCTCCAGATCTGGATTCTGTAAAAATATTTGCCCCTGATATTCAAGAAACACAACACAAACCTATTACAGATAATGTTACCATAAATACTGTGAACTGCATATATGCCCCAGGCACTGTGGCGTATTAAATGTATTATATGAAATTAGGTATATTTCACATACAAATAATATATTATTAGTAAGTTAGCCAGCATATCTGCTTGAACATGTTCCTATATGAAATTGGCGTCATGATCAAAGTTCTTTAAATCCTGAGTAGCTAAATTCTAATGAACAAAAATGCCATGTGAATTTGGAAACTGCATTATGTCCTGTAGCGTACACTACTAACCTTCACCGAACAAAGATCGAGATACAACATTGACAATTTCCTGGGCAAGTGCTGTGTGGGACCAGACTTTTTTTCAATTTAATAAGATTTTCAGATGCGAAGGTCTTGATTTTGGGAGGTTCTGGAAGTCCCTGGCTACTTATGATACAGAGAAGTTTCCTTGTTCCTGACAGGCTAATGATGCTCTGTCATATACCGCACAACAAGATGCTGAGCAAACAGCTAAAGATTTCCAAGAACAAGAATACATATTTGGAGATTACATTGAAAGGCTCTGGGCTTATCTCACCATTGAACAACTCCTGGAAAAACGGTAACTATATCTAGAGTAACATCTTACCCGTGAAGCCATCTGATGGGGGCATCTTCTAGGATGTGAAGCTGAAATTCACATCGCACTGAGGTGCCAGTGGGAAAGCATAAAAAACAGTAAGGAAAATCCCCCACACCTATTCTGCTCCCCAACCTCAGTATTCCTATTTCAGATCGCAAATTAAACAATTTTAAATCATTGCAAATATAAAGTACAGTTTTGCCTTTTTCTTGGCTAGCCAGGGGAATCAGAAGCGCTCTTTGTAACAAATATTCCTTATTGATAAATTAGCTGCAGAGAAATTGCTTCACTTTAAAGAAAAAATATTTAATCCAGAGTTCAGTGAGTCATTTAGCAATTATTGATGCTAGGAGTCTCTACCTGTATTCAGTATTGCAGCTAAGGGAGACGAAAAGGAGAATCTTACAGCCGAAGCACTGGATCTCTCACTGAAGTACAAGTTTGTAACGCCACTGACATCCATGGTGGTAACAAAGCCAGAAGACCTTAACAATCAAGATGGGATTGCTGATAAACCCGTTGAAGGTATAGACATTTTAACAATTTTACTTTATTTGAGAAGCCAAGTGTTCCTTTGACATTCCCCTAAAGAAAGGCTTTCATGTGGGCACAGTTTTAAACACGTATCTGAAAAATCTACTTTCCAAGCCTCACACGTGTATGGTTTATAAATTTAGAATATGTGTATTGAAGCTAAATATATAAATATTTGAAGGTAAATATATAAAATATTACATCCAAAAAAATGAAAACCAAGAAGCATTTCTAATCTAACTATCCAGCTATATTCAGTTTAGTTCACATCACTTTCTTCTTTTTTTTTTCTACATACTTTAACTCCAAAGTAGATGTCGTAACATCTTTCTACATGGAAAGGGGAAAATTTGCACGAGATCTTCCTCGTGCAGGGTATATCAGGTTGTAAAAAGACGGAGATTATATCTGTAAAACACAGTATTCATATATGTTGCAGAAAGATAAGCATTTATATTGAAAGTGCACTATTTGTTCTCAACTCCTTTGATACTTTGGCTAATTACTAACTCCTTGCTCCGTAAAACACTGTGCTTTCACACAGTTCAGCGTCTTTGTTTAACCTGTGTGAAACAGAATGACACTGTTCCTCTTTAGCAAAGTAAGGCAAGTGCCATCCACTCAGTGCACCCCAAAGCCACCCCACCCTCATCTGTATGTGTTGTTTGGGCCACCCTCATCTCCCCTCAGTCAACAGGTCTGACTAACCTCTTGTGAGGCTTTTCAGTCTCTCCTATTAGCATCCATTATTTTTTTTCCCCAAACATTTGCTCAGTGTCCCTAAAAGTTCCTCCCAGGCTCTGTGTGGGCTCTCTGCTGGCTTCTAGATGAAAAACTTTCTTATCTCCTGAATTTGGCATGGTAACTTAAGGCATTTTAACGTAACAGAGATGCTTACTGGAGGTCAGTGGGTTTTATTTTCAGCTGGAGTAAGTCCTGAAACAAATTAATTGATGAGTGCCCTTCACAGGCACTCTGTGATAAAATTTTTGCATTGTTTTTTATAAGTACCGTAATGGGATACTGACATAAAACCACTTCATGTTTAATTTAACATTCAAGTCACTATACAGTGACACTATAATGACTTTAAAGTTTACAGCTGGATAAGATGGAAAAACTTACCCAAATACCTGACAGAAGTCATATCCACCCAGAGTGATCTTCAGCTCTTTGCTTTCCCTTTCCAGGTACTTGTAGTACAGAGGCACCTTTCCTGAACCTCTTTCCAAGTAAATCCTCTTTGTATATTGAAAGTATAGAGCAGCAATAGGGAAAAATACTTAGAACACCGCTGCTGTATAAGAAAAAGAAAATAATTATTACAGAACCTAGAGTGTAGATTTACAAACAGGATTACTGAATCATCCAGTCAATATTAATAGAATGATGCAAATGCCTTGAAAACCGCCAAAGAGTAAAACCAATAAGGAACATTCTGGTTTCGTGGAAATGGCATAACAATAAAACAATTGCTAATGGTGCTCTTGCATGTAAATAATTAATTGCAGTTTTGCTGCCCCACATAAAAGCTTTTTGCCTTCACTGTGTTTCTGTTTGATCTACCAATATTGAGTTATATCATTGTGAAGAAACGGAATTGTAAAATACTGAAGATACCTGGTTGAATTGTCAAACAGTTTTAATTTTTTTTTTTCCTTAGAATATCTTTTAACAGGGTCAGAATCCTTCTTGTTTACAACTCAAACTGTAAATCTCTCTTTTTTTCCCTTTTACGTCTTACCTGCCCATGGCAACAGCTGAAGGTATGTAAATTTCTTATTAAATTTACTTAATGTTTTTAACTGTTAGAGATGGATTTCCTGCATCACTCTCTCACAGTCTAGGACATGATATTTACATTAAGTTCTTGATGAGTAAGTCAAGGCTGTCTTATAAATAGATCAAAAACTTTTCAGCTGGAAAAGTTTGTAAATTCCGTGCTCAGTGTGGTTCCTCCTGTCTCTGATAATTGCAGCATCCCACCATCCCAGCGTTCAGGCCTAGTACAACTAAGTTGCATTCCAGGGCTAGCACTGTTGTCTACTGGATACCTGCGTGTAGCAGGCTCTCATACAGCGATGTCTTCATCAATGCTGTGGTTGCTACGTCATCAGCACACAGCCCCATCTTCAGATGCCCCTCCATAGCCTCAGATGTGAAAAGAATAGAAGAGTAGAAGAATGTGGGAGCAGGTGGGCAAATCTTAGTAACTTCCCAGCAGTAGAGTTTAGAACAAGATGGCACAGAGGAAGAGCATGTTGTCCCAGCCCCTTACAGAGCAAACCCACACCTTCGGAGAAGTAACATTTTTGCTGAAAAGTAGGGCGTGCTTTCTGCCAGGTCATGACATGTGCTTTGTTGCAGTACTAAATAAACTGGTTTGACTAAGTTTTTCTTTTTTAAATATTTAGAAATTTATACATAATTGCAAGATTTTGGAGTTGGTTTTGATGGAAGTAAGGAAGTGGTAGAGATTGTTTTTTATTCTTCCTAGCCTCTAAAATAACGTTTTGTTTCATTCACAGCACGGGCTGACACAGCTGTTAGGATGGGTAAGTCATTAGTTTAAGTTTCTAAATGAAGCAGCATCTCTCAAAGGAAATTGATTCAGACAACTGAAATTACCAGAGAGATAGGAGCTGCCTTTTCTGGGTTTACAACTGTATTTTTAACAAGTACTAGCAAATTCTGCTCACTGCTAAAATGTTGCTCAGTGCTACAAACACACTTAAAGGTTGAACAATACCAGCTGAAAACGGTCCAGCTTTTACGGAGTGAATGCCAGTTCATCAAACCACCATTTTTTCCTGAAAGCTGTTCCCCAAGAACAGAGGATGGACTTGAATTTGCATCTCCTTTGGAATTATATAAAGCAAGGGACTACGATATCAGCATCTCTGCCTAAATTAATATGTTCAGTACTTATACAAAAGGAAACTGTTTTATGAGAGAGAGAGAGAGCCAGCAACTGACCTTTCAGACTGCTGGTCGAGGCAATCCTGGAACTGGGAGAGTTAGATTGAAGTTTTTTCTCTGCAGATGAGGCTCAGTCTCTCTCAATCTCTCTGTCTAGTTTTCTCAAGTCTTCATTGAAAAGACTTAAATTCATCCTGGAAAAAAACAAATGTCAAAACCTCAGAAGTTTTCAATGGATGATGTTGTATTTCCTTGATGATAGACAGCGTAATCCTTAAGTCTGAAACATTTGTGTCCTACAGATGCGTTATTTATTTGGGCCTTGTGGACACCCTCAAAGCAATTAAGACTACAAGTGAAATCTGTCTGTATCCTGCAGCTTCGCTTGCTTCAAAAGGGGCACAGACTGTTGTTCCATAGACTATATGCTTCAAAAACTAGGATGTAATTAGCAGTTTACCGATCACATTAACTTCCTGACATCTTGTATGTACTGTGCAGATAGTGTGTAAAATACTCCATTGTGATGTGAGGTTTTGTAACATTTTTTTTTCCTTTACTCTCTGCAGCTCCACAACCTTACCTATATACAGCACCCCCCACGTGGTATACTAGTGGTGAGTAGTTTGAGTAGTGCCTGCTTAGGAGAACAGGAGAGGGCATTTCAGACTAAACTTCACAATTCTTAGGAGTCTTTTACATAATTCCCTTCCACAAAAGCAACCATTTTTTATTTGCAAGGGGATAGTATGTTAATGTACTTTAAACATATCTACATTTTTTTTGAAGATCAAGTCCCTGAGACAATATGTGGTCATTTTCTTAGTCCTCCTTCCTGTTGTTAGGCCTTGGGTTGGTCACTGCCTGTTCTCTATTTGGACGAACTTCCTGCCCTCCATGACACTTTCATGGCCCTCACAGATAAGCACTTAGAGGTGGCCTCCTGAACCTACAATCATGTGCCAAACTTTGCAGTGGTCAAGAGGCACAGGATACATGTCGTGTGCCTCGGAAAAAGGACATACTTCACTCTGGGGAGATGGTAGCAGCTTCCTTGAGATCCCACCACTCCCTTGAAGGATGGGCTGGACTAAGCTGGGCAGGGACCACTTCCTGCTGGTCCCCAGCATCAGCGGTTCCATTGCCACAACATTAAGTGTTCATGCAGGACTTCGAACCCGTGTATCACTATACAAATACCAGTGATTTGCCTTTACAGTTGATGGAGATCCACACTTCATTATATCAGTGCCACAAAAAGAAGATGCCATTTGTTTCAATATCAATGAAAACCCAGGTGCTGTGTTAAATTTAATAAATGACCCAGTTACAGGTGAGTTTTTAATTATTTTAAATACAGTAAATCAGGATACTTAAAACAAAATGTCCTTTGTTTAAAGGCTATTTCTCTCTTCTATTCTGCTTAATACTTTTATACTGCGTAAAACTTTTTCCTAACAAAGTTAGTAGGAGTTCCTGTAGCTGCTATAGGGCACCATTACCATGACTGTTTTCACTTCTTGGAGCAAAATGAACTTTTAAACTTTGTTTGAAAACCCCGACAAGAGCTGAGAGACATAATCTGTCTCAGTGAGTAGTAGTACAAGCAATAAAATAATCCTTAGGTTGCCATTTCATGGATTACCTGGTAAAGAGAGGCCGAAGGTCTCACAGGCTCTTTATGCCCATCACTGACTCTGTGCTCTAGGAAATATTAAACTTTTCTCAATAAACCAATCAAGGATTGTTGTCTTTGTGGAAATCCACAGAACAGCCCCCAGAGCTTTATTTTACTTTGGCACAAACACGCACAATTAATTCTGATCTCTCTTTCAACTTGTACCTGTTTCCTTGAGTTGTCGTTAAATTTCCATGACAATCCTTGACATCAGTTGACCAGGTCCTGTCTATAAAGCAATACTTGATGTTTCCTTTTGTTATTAGGCATCACAGTCAATGGAGAACTCATTGGTGATAAGAGAGCAAATAGCGATGCAAAGATCCAAAACACATATTTTGGAAAACTTGGCATTGCAAATAAGCACCTGGATTTAAAACTGATGGTAACTCCTGAGAAGATCACCATTCAGAATGGCAATGAAAAAACAGGTTTCACCTGGCGTGACTCAGTCACCTTGCAACAAGAAGGGTAAGGCTTACAGAAAGAATATCAGGCTCCTGTATTACTTTCTAGACTTTCTTTAGCGTTGATCAATAATATACTTTTAAGATTCATTGTCTGAATATACAAAAGAAAGTGATTCAAGTCCTGCTGGATTCTGCTCTCTCTGTTATTGTGTAACTGCTGAATGATAATAGTGATAATTGCTCATAAATTCCCCTGCTTGGAATAAGTGAAGAATTTTCCCTGATTTTCTGTTACCATGACTAAGGTAAAACCAGATTTGGTATCATGCTAAATGCAAGAGCATCTTGCAAATACTGTGATATTTAGAGAATAGGTACATTCTGCCCTGTCAGCAGGTGTATGTTTCTGAGATTCATCAATTACAGGATCATTTATACCTGTGCAAGAGGAAGTTTAGAAAAGGAATGGGCAGCATCTCCTCCTCCTCCTCATGTGCATGTTCATTATGTGCCTGGAAAAAAATTCCTACCTTCTCAAAGCATGGCACTGCAACAGAAAGCGCACCAGAGCAAAACTACAACATTCTTATTTTTTTATTACGATAGCCGTGTTGGTGATAACACTAACACAAACAGAAGCAAATCCCCTTTATCCTAGCACTAACCTAGATGGTTCAAGAGTTGTCTTTTCTGAAAAACAAAAGGAAAAGGTGTCGGGCAGTATCCAGGCAAGGAGATGATGGTTTGATCAATAACATTTATATTACTGAGCATGAGGTGCTGTATCTACATACCACTAACCTGTCTGTGATTAATTGCACTGTTACAGGACGAGTTTTGGTAGAGACATCTTGCTGAAACATTTAAAGGCGAGGTAGCCTTCTGCAGTGTAATTTAGTTCGAGTCTTGGACTGTCTGTGAACACACACAGATTCACACAGACCAAAGTAGGCAGCAAAACCTCTATTTTAAAAAACACTGAGCAGTTTATAAAGCCTTGTCTGTTTGTTGGACATGTTTCTCTTTCTCAAGTTTTTTTTCATTGCTGTTAACTCTGGGAAGCACAATGCCCTAAGTCAAGTTTTTATTTTTTTCCTCAGTTTAACTTTGATAATTAACAAAGAAAAAAATCTGGTGCTGTCAATGGGCAGCGGTGCCTCATTTGTTATTGTTTTGCACCAAGTATGGAAGAAACACCCTCTCCACCAAGATTTCCTAGGACTGTATACCTTGGAAAGCGATAAACTGTCTGAACAGACCCATGGATTATTAGGTATGACTTCATTTAGTGTTTTCATGCTCATCTTTCCTTATGAGGCTACATAATTTGTAGACACAATCTTGTACTTAGCCTTTCTGAACTGAGATAGTGGAGGAAACAGAGATGACGTCGATTGGCCATATTGAGATTTCTGACAAAATAGTCTGGGCTCAGGCTTTATGCATTATCTATTCATGAAACCACTAGCATCCATTGTCCTCACTGGCATTTTTAAACCTCTTTACCTTGCTAAATCCCACCTACAGGTGGTGTTTTTTTATTACTGCACTATTCCTCCAGTCTCTTTGATGGTTTGATCTTTCCTTTCATCTTATCACTGTTCCCCCAAGTACAAGCACTCTGAGGAAATACGTGTGTTTGCACAGTCAAAATTTGCCAAACCTCAACCAATGCATCCTTGTAGGAAGTTGTTAAGGTATAGCTTGATTTACCAGGATATATTAAAATCACAGAATGCCTTGTATGTCTAAGATTTTCCTCCTGTGAGTGACATTCTGTACTCTAGTAGAAGGTGAAGTTCACCATTCAGGGATCAAAATTTTGTCCCCGTTGAATCCTGTTTTCTGCCCGTGTAGTGGGTTTTGTGGTGTGCATTCTTTGTTGGGAAATACACAGAGAGCAGCCATTTTCCCTTGCCTTCCAATTTTCACTTGCAAAATCAGGTGAGGGCAGCAAACAGTCAATAAGTTTACTCATTATGGAAAATAATGAACTACTGCAAACTTACTCTTCTCAGTCTTGGCATGCACTGTGAGGCCTGAGGAGGGTGAGCCAAGGTATCAGTGGTAGCTCGTTAGGTCCGTGTGTCACGGGAAAATGCTGTAACAAAACAGGAAAAGAGCAGATTAAGGATGGAACGTTATTTATGCTTTCCTGCTCCAGCCTCCTCAGGCTGAAGGACTTCTCCACACAGAAGTTACTTTACTATGGTGTGAACTGCAGGTAGCAAGAAAATTGCAAAAGCCCACATGACACCTGGGTACGCCATATCACTGACTGATTCATCTCATCGCTATTTTCATCATCTTTGACTTTGCCTCTGTACTTCACTAAGCAAGCTGAGATCAGTGCTCATTGTAGCACTCAAAGCACCAGCAGCATCCAGCACCAGCCCAGACAGGGCAAAAGTGTGTGCAGGCTAATCCTGGCAGGAAGGTGAAAACTCCCCAAGGATGTCAGCCTTGTTCCGAGCACGATCACATGCAAAAATTTCAGAGATCAACACATGCATTATTTGATTAAAAAACGAAAGACTTGGAGAGTGTGTGATAAATACAACTGAAAAGACAAGACACAAAGTGAGGGTATCATGAAGGATATCTAGAAAAGGCTCATTTTACTGTGGGCGCAGAATTTGGAACTTACATCCAGACGGTATGCATAGGATTATGGCTTATAAAAAGAAAATAATTCCATAGGCATACGTTCAACCTTACACGAAACTCAGTGTTTGCTTATCCATTCAAAACCCCGAGGGAGCATGGAAAATAGCACGGGAGTGTAGAAATTCTGGGGTTTCTGTTTGGTTTGCTTCTGTTTTAATGTGTGCAACATGCCTGAAATGGTAATTTTGGCTTCTGTTTTCAGGACAGTTTTTCCACCCCATTGACTTCACCATACTTGAAATTCATCCTGGGTCTGATCCCAAGAAACCAGATGCTACAATGATTGTTAAAAACAATGAACTGACAGTAACAAGGTAAAAATAATTAAGTCCTTAGCAAAGGGTTAGGGGAGATTACCTCGTCAAAGTGCAGTTTCTGCTTCGAAGCTCCTGTGACTGTATTTTCCCTTTCAGGGGCTGGCAGAAGGATTACAGACAAGATCCTAAGCATGGCATTGATATTCCTTGCTGGTTTGTTCATCACAATGGAGCTGGGCTGATAGATGGTGTTCATACAGACTATATTGTTTCCAGTCTGTTTTAAACTACAGCTTCCTCCAAATTCATGGGTGTACAGGGTATCTGTCTGAAAGAATGATATTTTTCAATGTTTAAGAAGTATTAAAAATACATAAGCTTATCATGTTTGGCAATGCCAAGATATGATGGATTCTCACAGTGAGTTTTACTGTGTATTTGATCAAATCTCACATGCTAAATGCTGTTCTGCTTGTGTGCACAGATATTGCTCATCCCCTGAAATATCCTCGTTTTGCTGAATTAATGCCCTAGTTTTAAAATTCTCACTTAAAATGTTACTTTGTAAAACATAACGAAAACATTCTATCCAATTTTTAATCGATAACTGGGTGTCAGGAGTGATTTAAATAAAAGCATCAATACTTAATGCCTTGCCCTGTTGGTCCGGCAGCTATCAATGGCGTCATTCCGCGTTCACAAAGCCCGGGGTGCCAGATCTGTTCCGAAACGTGGCACAGGAGGCAGCTGACAGCCCGGCCCCTCTTTCAGGGGAATTCAGCACTCAAAGCCATCCAGCCACTTGGCTGTGCCGGCCTGAGGGCTGGTGCGGTGCCGTCACGCGAGATGTCCGTTAGCGCCCAGGACTGCTGTATTTTAGTATCTTAATTTGAACTTGACTTTTGAACGCCCAGATCTTTATAAAGTAATGAAATACCACCGTTTCCAGCAGCACTCAGGTTTAAGTGATAGTAGCCATCTTTTGGATGGCATCTTTTTTGCCTAAGAGCCTTACTGTCTTCTGGTAAAATTCCTCCCTCTGTTCCCATAACAGCATTTATGTACGTATTTCAGGGCAAGAAACATCCCATTTATTTATGTATTCATTTTGTACTGGAACAGATTGTAAGCTATTAGTTCTAAAGAAAAAATAAGGAGACCTCTTATTTACTTTGAATTTTCTTTTAATCAAATCAGCTATAGGAAGGCAACTGTGGTCTTGCATAGCAAAATAGAAAATCCCCCTACTGTTACATGACAAAGAGAGAAAGTCAGCCTGTGGGAAACCAGAATGCAGACACACACAAGGGAAGAGCAGTGTGGTGGGTAAAACAGAGATGACACAGGATGTGATGGGTTAAACTGAAGAAACAAAGGTAGAGGTGAACAAAAATGCCACAGAAAAAACAGAGAGGAAAAATACACTTACTGTTAAATTTATGGGAAAGTCAGGCCTTCTCCAGGAACAAAATCCTTTCCTGAAAGCGGAAGTTTTGTAGAAGAAAAAAAAAAACAGTTCTTGTGGAGAGGGGGTGTCACAGTGGCCAGAGATCTCTGCCTGCTAAACTCAGACAAAAAACAGTGAAAGAAAACAATAGTTTCCTGTCCTGGTTTCGGCTGGGATAGAGTTAATTTTCTTCACAGAAGCTGGCATAGTGCTGTGCTTTGGATTTAGTACTACAAGAATGTTGATAACACACTGATGTTTTTAGTTGTTGCCAAGTAGTGCTCAGACTGCTCAAGGACTTTTTGAGCTTCTCCTGCTCGGCCAGGTGCATAACAAGCTGGGAGTACAGCACAGCTAGGACAGCTAACCCAAACTGAGCAAAGAGCTATTCCATACCATAGAACGTCATGCTCGGGGGGGGCAGTCAGTCGGTCGCGGGCAGAGTGATCACTGCTCGGGGGGAGTGATCGCAGCTTGGGACGGGCTGGGCATCGGTCAGCGGGTGATGAGCAATTGCATTGTGCATCACTTGTTTTTATATATTCTGTATATTCTCTTACCATTATTATTATCACTATTGTTATTCTTCTCTCTTATTAAACTGTCTCTATCTCAACCCACGGGTCTTACTTTTTTTTTTTTTCTTCAGTTCTCTCCCCCATCCCACTGAGGGAGGGGGGGAGTGAGCGAGTGGCTGCGTGGTGCTTAGTTGCCAGCCGGGTTAAACCACGACATTTCCACAGAAGGTAATGAGTTACTGTAAAATGAGGAAGGCAGGGAGAGAAACAGGAAGGAATGCGAGAAGCCCAGAAAATTGAATTGAAACTAGGAAGGTTAAGTTTACATGGTTCTGAATTTCTGTTCTAAGATAATTAATTAGATGGAATGAAATAAAGCAATGATCCATTCTGGATCCTGAGATAGGAGCTGTGGGACCACTTGCTCCATCCCAGCAGGAAGCCATCGCAGTAAACAGCAGATCCTGACCTACGTGGCTGGCAAACGTTGGGCCCAAGGCAGTGCGGGCACAGCCTGAGCCAGAGCGTCCCTGTTTGGTTTACGGAGATGAGGCAAATCCCCAGAGGTGGTGGGAGTCTCATTGGCTGTGACTGAATTGCCAGCCAGCAGCTGACCTCGCGGGCTCTGGTCTGCTTTTGTGGGGCTGCTGTGGCAGCCTGAGAAACGCCTGCTTACGCTGGTGGAGACAGAAAAATCCCCTCTTCAATATGCAGTTTCTTCCAAGATTCCTGCAGCGTAGGAGATAACTGCAAGTGGAGCTAAAGGTGACAATAAGGGGGGGGAGAGAGAGAGAAGTAGCAGACGGATGCTTACAGGGAGATAAAACTGTTACTCCCACCACTGACTGGTACAATGCTGGTTAAAAGTGCAAGATTCTGTGTATCCTGCATTGGAATTAGAAAATATTCATTGCTGTGTCTGCCTTCAGCTTCTGGAGCAAGGGAAAGGAGCAAAGCAAGGCAGAAGCCCATCAGAACCTGCTTTGGGGTTTAGAAAGGACAGGAGGAGAGTGACTAAACAGCAAATTAGGACATAATTCAAGTGGAAAAGAGCAAAATGCAACATACCTATGGAATGGAAAGCACATGCACAGGGGAAGAAGCGCTGTGGGAAGGATTTGGGAGTCACAGGAACAACTGGCTGCAGAGAAGGCAGCCAGCCAGCACCTCTTTAAGACCAGAGAGGCTCCAGCAGCTGGGGGGACTGCAGGTGCAGTCCCCTGCACAGCCCTGGGCACAGCACCGTACCGCAGATGAATGGGATGAAGTCCAGTGGGTAGGAACAGCTTTGCAAAGAAGTTGTAGAAAGGGGGGGGGGGAGGAACCCAACAATGTAAAAAGTTGCTGTGAGGAAGGCTGACATCTGGTTTTCTTCCCATCTGTCAAGCTTGGCAGGATCTGCTGCTTTGCAGCAAGGGAGAATTACATTAAAAGGGCAGGAGGCAGCCTGGGGTGTTTGGGGATCCACAGGCATCACAGGTTTTAGTGGACAGGTTAGACTAGCGGCTCTCAAGAATGGTCTGCACACACTTGAGCCTGGCTTAAAGCAGAGGGGATGGGGTGAAAGATGCCCTCCAGCCATGCCTCACTGCTCCCTATTTCAGTGCTGTTTGCTGTCCTGGCAGGCAGTGGGCAGGTGGAAGAGGCAGCACCTAGACACCCTCTAACTGAAAGCAGGGAATTTTTAGTTTGCGGTACGTCCACTGATAAAACCCAGCAGCAACAGCTTGTGATTCAAACACCGAGTTCATGGGTAACAGAAATAATCTGCTTTTCAAATCAGTAAGCCTGTTTGTCATGTGGCAAAGCAAGCAATCTGGTGTTTCCAGTTGCCAAATTCCACATTGCCTGTCGTGTAATTGGCCCAGCCAAATCTGCTTCTCCAAATCTGCATCTTAGAAGTACAAGAGGTTCACACAAACATACCTTGCAGTTATTTTTAAAAAAACAGGCTTCTAATTACATAGTTTGCTTTATCTTACCGATTTAGGCAAGAAATTGCTTCTCTTTTAGTACTTTGTAGCTTTAAAATAATAAGGTTTTTCCAGTTATACATTATTGGCAGGATAGAAAGCAACTTTTGTTAAACCTACAACACTGGCATATTTATGCATTCAAAGATACATAGGAACTGAAATTCTAAAACACAAAATCACTTTGGAATTCAAATTTATGAAAGAAACTGAAGACTCAAGCCACAGTGTTCATTCCACAGGCAGAGACTCCTGTGTGTACGTTTCCTCCAAAGCGTTCCGTCCCCGCACCACATTGTTTCGAGCTGTTCATTATTTGTGAAACAACTTCCAATGTTTGCAAAATGTTGTATGAAACGGTGCCAGAAAAAAGCTGCTGAATCTCAGGGTTGAGGTGCTGTCTTTTGCAAGAAGCCAGAGGTCTCTTTAGCAACACATCAGCATCTGTTTTGCAGAGGTTTTAAAACGAAGCCTCAGAAACTTCGCAACGGTGCAGGGGACTGCTGCCGCCAGGTGGGTCACTGTCCCCCTTGCCCTCTTCTCATTCGTTGCATCAGCTCCGAGCCTTGTTACAGAACGATCTCCAAAAGAACCCTAATAGAGCAAGACTGGTTTTTTGTCTTCATAAAATAAAACATGAGAGAAATGGTAAACTAACACCTCTCTAAACTTCCTACTCTTTTCACAAAACACGTGGTTCCAGAACACAGTCATTGGTGACTGGATGGAGGGTATCAATTTTAGAAATCTACTACTATTTGCATGACACATTTGTTGGATTGGGTGATGCCACCACTTATTTTTAGTTGGAGACCTAAGTCTGTGTGTCCTTATCAAACTGTGAGCTGATAACAAATTTATTCAGTTCATTCACATAAATCTTCAACAACATAACCGCACTGAATATTAGAAACCATTTTAAAGTAACAAACAACAAGCAAGCACGTTCTCATCTTGCAAGTGTAATTATTTTGAGTTAAAAAATTTGTGACATTTATATGTAGTAACAGGTAAGGCCTTAACTGTGTGGTTTTCTTGATGAAAGTATCAAAACTATTTGGAAGAACATCATCTGCATAGTTTTCTTTCCCAGAATACTGTCTTCTAGGGAGTTACATCTACAGACCAGCAGGGAACTGGATCACTGTTTGACTCAAGCCTGTAATCTTTCTTGTATTGCCTGAAACAATCAAAACAAGAAAAATTTATTATAAAATAACCAATGGGCAGGACCAGAATCACCCTTATGGTTGCAGATGGTAGCAGGAGTCCGGGGCAGCGTGCATGGGCAGCGGGGGCGGCAGCAGTGATGGTGACACGCAGGGACAGCCAGCAGAAGCTGCACGCTCACAGCGTGTCTTCCACATCACAGAAACTTGCTAAAAGCCGTTGAAGTGTAAGCATTTTTTTGTAAATCCAGCTGAGGAAACACCCTCCCTCTATCCATGTGAATGAGGCAGCAGAACCCTACTTTATTCAGCATTTTTAATGCAAACTGTAACCCCAGGGTGTGATTTCCTCACCACCACCACCACGAAATAGGAGCCTTGAGCCATGCAGCATCACTTAACAAGTGACAAATTCAGGCTGCTAGTGAAAAAATCAAGCACAGGCTCCTATGATTTACACCGAAGGGGTGCATTCTTACAGACAAACACTCCCTTAGTTCAATTTCTTTTGATCTCTGGTGTTAGCTGATAAAATACACCTCAAAGCAGGTGCATCACTCACCCTGATCCCATATCTGTTACCTGGTAACCCTGTGCTCCAATCCAGACACGCTCAGGAGTCTTTCGTCAGCTCTCTGACTGGTGTTGGAGTTACTCTCAAATTGTGCTTTTGAATAAAATTGACCTAAGCAACAGACACACAAATGATTTAAAAACACAAAACATCTGAGTAAGGCTGTTCATTGAACTCAAATGGCAGCTATTGCCTAGGAAAGCCGCCAGCTGCCGCACAAAGCCAGCACACACGCATGCACAGAGACACCACATTTGGAAGCTCCCTTAGCAAGTTAAGGAAATTCCCGTGTTTCAGCTGTGATCTCCTCTTACCCCTAACACTGCTCCGCAGAGAGATTCAGCCTTGCTCTGATGGGGTTTCACTTTTTTTTTTTTTTTGGTGGTTTTAGAATATGCAGCTTTTCCATTTGCAAAGTTTTGGAAACAACTTCAACTCTAGTCCCATCAGGATTTGTGGAGTTTGAGATCTTCAGGACCAGCTGGCTTTCATTTTGTAACCCCAATTGTTTACAATTTTATGTCCGGTATTTATAGTCCATTATTTGACATCAAATGTATTTGCTGCATAAATGATGCCATTCCACAGCACTGTTGAGGTCAAGCCCAACTATTATTTTAGTCTTATTTTAATGTTTTCTAACCCCCTAACAGTCTATTTAGGCTTGTACCACCGGTGAGCGGAAAAGCATTATGTTACGTTTCAAGGGTAAGGCCTCCCCTCTTCACAGAGTCGGGTCTGGGTAGCTGTGCGGTAAAAGGGGACATTAGGTGTCTGAAAAGAATGAATCAAATGTAAAGTTTCTCTGGAAGCCCCTGAATTCCCAAATTCCTGCTGCTTTGCCTGCCCATTGATTTTCCTGAGAGCTTGTCAAGACCCGGGGAAGTAAAATCTGAATAAGGGCTGAAACTCTACACACCCCCCCGCCACTAATTCTCATTTCAGAAGCTCAGTTACCAGATCACCCTTCTTTGCTGTGAATATCCGTAACATTACATACCCAGAACTCCACTGACTTTGTCAGAAAAGCAGTCGGTGTTCAAGAAATACAGCCCAAGGAAATCATCTGGAAACTTTACAAGGGAAATTTTTACTGTGACTGTATCAGACAACGATGATGTAACACTCCTTTCCTTTTTGACTGAGACTCTCAGCCTAGGAAGTAAATTATGATGTTATTTCCAAGAAGAACATGAAGAAAGAATTTGCATTTAACTAGCTGACATTTATTAATTAAAATAATCTATTTTTTGCCTTTTGTCTCCTTGCAATTGCATTTTCCACAACCTGTTGGTGGTTATTTTTAAGCTAGAAAATATTAAGTAGCGTAACTCATCTCTCTACGCCACACAACAGATCTTTCCCACATCAGGTTACATGCAAATACACTAGCAGAGAACTTTTTGCTGATGAAAACACCTTACTATCCATAACGACAAGAAATGCTTGCATGGAAAAAAAAAGGAATATTTTTTCATCATTTTAATTAGAAAAAAGGTAGACTAGATAAAATAATTCAATCTATTTTATGAACAAGTCAGATACTTTTCTCTTGGATATTTCACAAGTTTTTTCAAGCCCTGCCTTTCTGCTGACCCATGAGTTTTATTTCGACCCCAGGTGGCCTTGCAGAACACAAACATCCACTGTCATTTTTCTCCCTTGCAGATCAGGTTAGACAGAAGCACCCGCACGCGCTGGGTGTACGAAGCATTGCGGTTGCAAGGGCTCGGGTGCTGGTTTGAAGCAGGAGGATCATTCTGCTTGGCAGATGACAAATTACAGAGGCATAAATCCAGCATGTCCTTGGCTCCATTTGGATTACAAAAATAATTGAAAGCAGTTGTTTTAAGACTTTTGTTATTGTCTAGAACTGCCTATATGGAAGGGAGTGCTGCATGTCCTGTCTGCCCCAGACCAACAGCAGATCCTCCCAGACGTTTATTCCAGTAAGGCAAAAAAGCTGGCGGAATTAGCTACTTTCAGCTCTTCCCTGTGGTAGTGAAGGATCCTGCTCTAATTAGTGCAACAAATGAAGTCTACAAAGTACCCTTTCTCCAACAGTGAGAATTTAGTTGCAGACAAACTATTCAAAGACTTTATGCCTTCCCATAAAAAATGTCAGCTGCCCAGATGTGAGTTATTGCTAAAACTGAGGAGAAAGAAAACTTCAGCCTGTGTGGAGCCAACTGATGTATAAAAGAGACAATAAATGTCAAAGCCATCACTTTGCGGTACTTGGTCTGCGGCTGGAGGAACAAAACGTGCCTGGTGGCAGCTGGCAGGGGTGGCACAGGGGCTGCCATGAGCCGCAGCGTGTCCTTCGCTTTGGAAGATCGATGTTCTGCCTCTGATGTCAAAGCAGAAAGGCAGGCTGGTGGTGAGTTGTTTTGATTCTTTTACACAGAGATGGAGGATTAAAATCAAACCTTTTTTGTTCTCCGTATTTGAAATGGAGGATTGTGCAGGTACCCTGCTTCCACTCACATTGTTACTCACTGGATAAGGACGTTGGGAAGCACTTACTTGGAACACTTGTGAAAGTGGAGGCCTGGATGAAAAAAGATCTGACTCACATTTTCAAGTTTGGGAGAGGATGGGGTGATGTTTCTTACCCCTGGACGGTGGAGGTGGCTGAATCCATCCATGGCAGGCGAATGCTTTTGTTATTGTGGCTTAGGACAACCTCATCCGTGGAGACATGGATTCGTGCAGGGGGATTCACGTAGGTAATTTCAAACTGCACAAAGTGATTTATTCTGTCCCCAAGTTTTCTGGTCACAGCAAGTCCTTTAATAACATTGACACAGATTTGTCGAGTGACCGTGTTTATAAGGTACGAGCGATCTTAATAAAACTGCTTCAGCTTTGTTGCTAAAGCAACTTAAGGGTCTCAAATCTAGTTTTGGGAGGCACAGCACCCCCAGATTTCAGTTCCACATGCCCCCAAGGGTGCAGTGGGGTCAGAGTCTGTTTACCCCCATGTTGCCACCTCCTCTCACAGAGGTGGCTCTGCTCCACGATCAGAGCAGCTGACAACCAGCGCCTGGGGCCATGGCTCTTCTGAGTACAGGACCACAGAAAAGCTGCAGTGCATTAAGAGCATGCATCTTTCCATTAGCATGTAGGGACCATGGGGTTTAAGATCCCTGCACCCTCAGAAGCCCCCAAGGAAATGCCTCAAGACAATGGATGTGGCACCAGGAGGAGGAGGAGGTGACCCACAACCAGACCTGTGAGAAGCACCCTCAGCTGCTGCATGGTGAAAGTTACTATTGCCTAACAGAGAGGAAAAATTAACGGCGGCCTCTCCGGTCACTGCAAGGCAGCAGGTATGATACGGCCCTTCGTGAAAGGGGGTTATCCCCAAAGACACCAACTGCTCTCACGGACCAAAGTGACTCTCTTTGTCCTTGGTATCAGGGGTGATCTGGCTCACTCACCTTGCTCCAGATCTGACAGCAGGTGGACAGAGGACGCTGCTTTTCCATCAGTATTTAAACAAATTGTTTCATTTTGTTTGGGTAATTGCAGGAGAAGCTGTGGATATTCATTGGCTGAAAAGCCAGAAGAACAATGTTAGCATGCAAAGAAAAATCTTCGCTGTGCCCTTTGGATAGGCACAGCAAAATTACTTTATCAATTTATACCTAAAATATTATAGTTTTTATAGAACAGAATGATTAAAATCAACACAGTAAATAACTATTGAAAAGCGCACCCAGACACAGCATCTTGATATGAATGAAAACAACAGATTTTTAAACTTTGAGTTTATTAAGGACAATGAGCCCTTAAAAAAGCTGAGGCTGAAAACCTGTTGTACTACATTTCTGTCGATGGTTACAGCCTCGAGCCAGAGAGGCTCTCTTATGGTATATGGAGATATTTTTCACTTATGCGGAAAGAACCAGCCAAGGTTTGCAAAAAGAAGTAAAGGGTTTTCATAGAGTTGATGCAGTTAGAAAAAACATTATTCTATGAAAAACTGTACATTACAGTTGTATTAATTATTAAAATGGGAAAAGTATATGTATTACTTACCCAGAGGTTGTGCTCTTACATTGTGTCTTAGCCTGTCAACTGAAATACTTAAAATTAGTAGGAAGAATTTAATGAAACATTTTTTCTCTAAGTCAGCTAATTAACCAGGAAGAATACTGCGACAGAAGCCGTTTTGGCAGAGCTCTTCACTGACTTCTACAGAGAACTTTGCTTAAAACAAGATGTCCCAACGGGAAAAAAAAAAAGCACAACGTACAGTGCCTATTTCTCTTCGGATCATCCGTGCCACTGGGGCATGCTCAGCCTGAGCTACGGGAGGGTTTAGATCTGTGTTTTCAATGGCCTCTACGCAGCTTTGAATGCAGCATGCCCACCCCAGCTCCTCTCACACACGACTGTGAATAACTACCTACTGACAACAGCTTCTTGTTGCTGCCAGATTGGGGCTCAGCGCGCCATCGACCTGAAATAAAAGTTTTTTCCAATGTTTTGTTGGTCTGGGGTCATGCTTTACATCTCTCTCCCCACCCTTTAATACAGGAGGAATCCCTCCCGCCCATTGCCCACTGACTTTTTTGGGTACAGCCACAGGTGCATGTGTGTGGATCCTACGCTGGCAGTAGCCAGCACCTTCTCTGCTCCGTGCTATGGAGCTTGTGGCGATGCTGAGCTCCGTCTCTGCAGCACCCTGGGATTTCCTCCTTGCGGGACAGGCTTTGTCATCGTGTAGATGTCTGTGCCCCACATTGGCTTCACACAGCAAACCCCAGGACTGGTAATTTTTTTTTTCTACACACATTTTCCAGACCTTTCACATTTATTTTCAGGAGGCATAATATTTTTTTTATTTCTGAAAAGGGACCAAGATTGTTTTCAAAAGTTTATAGGTCATTATAAAATACCTGTGGACTGAAATACATATAATAGAAACTAAATTATATATCAAGTGGGCATCCACAATCAAAATGTATTTATTAAAGTAATGTTGCTATGAACCCACATATGAAATTAACTTTACAAAATTATTCTGAATAAAAACAAAGGCGTAGCACTTACCAGAAGGTGATCCACTCCTCAGTCTATAAACATCTGGAGAAAGAAAAGAGAGTATCCATACTTTATTCATGATTGTATTACATACCATATGAAAGTGTTTCAAACAACAGATCTGTAATTCCCCAGCTGCATCTGTCTTCCTTTCCCAAAGTAACCTATCTGCAGTAATGAAGCCCACAAATCACCAGCACTGATTGCTGGAAAAGATCCAAAGGACAGAAATGGACAAAAACTGCTAAGAACTTTGTGAGGAGGGGATTTGCAAAAAGGGATTTGATTGCCTGCTAGATTCCTGGGTCCTCATCCGCCTTGTGCATGGGGACGAGGGGCGGGAGTGGCGGTGCTGGTGCAGCAGAATCTCCTGTCCCTGATGCAAGGGTGGGTGCTTCTGGTGGAAGGGGGCATCTGGCACAGGAGGCTCTGCAAAGGGACCAGCTCCATGCAGAGCCACAGCACCAGCACAGGCTCACAGCATGGTCCCTCTGGAGTGCTGCCGTCCCAGAGAAGAGCTGTTACTGGCAGTTAAAAAAATCAGTTGAGCTCAACAGGAGAAACTGCAACAACACCCAAGAGAGCAGGTCAAAACCGCCCTTGGTCCCAGTAGCCCAGCATCCTGTTTGCTCCTTCTCCTCCCCAGCCGTGCTGGTCTGTCGTGACAGAGAGCAATGGTGCTCAGTGATGCTCTGGCAGGCACCAACTCCAGATCCCATGGGGACAGCCCTGTGTCCTTGAGCAGCTGTGCCTGCCTGACCATCACACCGATGTAGGGCTTGGCACCTGCTAAGGAAACAGGTCGTGCTGCAGAGGTGGCCCCAAACTCTTCTTCTCTTGCAGCCAAATGGAGCTTTGAGGGAAGGGCAGCACCAAGCCCTGCGTGCCCCCTGAGAAGGGCAGGACAGTCACTGAGCCGTGCTTCTGGTCAGGGAGTTTTCTGCTATTCAAGTCCCCAGCACCACTTTGAAACAGGTAATCTTCGCAGAATGGGGCAGCATTATAATTCCCTCAATACATTTCTGTGAAAGAACTAGAGCAAAACCAAGGGCTCTTCACCTATAAAAGCATTACAATTATGATGTATTATCACAACTGAGATTTTCAGGTTAATGATGCTGGAAGTTTAAAATTAATCATAGAATCATAGAATCATAGAATCACCTCGGTTGGAAAAGACCTTTAAGATCATCGAGTCCAACCGTTAACCTAGCACTGCCATCCCACCACTAAACCATGTCTCTGAGCACCTCATCTATCCTTCTTTTAAAGACCTCAAGGGATGAGGACTCCACCACCTCCCTGGGCAGCCCATTCCAGAGCCTGACAACCCTCTCGGTGAAGAAGTTTTTCCTAATGTCTAGCCTAAACCTGCCCTGGCGCAGCTTCAAGCCATTCCCCCTCGTCCTATCATCTGTTACCAGGGAGAAGAGGCCGACCCCCACCTCACTACAGCCTCCTGTCAGGCAGTTGTAGAGGGCGATCAGGTCTCCCCTCAGCCTCCTCTTCTCCAGACTAAACAACCCCAGTTCCCTCAGCCGCTCCTCGTATGACTTGTGTTCCAGACCCCTCACCAGCTTGGTTGCTCTCCTCTGGACCTGTTCCAGCAAGGCAACATCTTTCTTGTAGTGAGGGGCCCAAAACTGAACACAGTATTTGAGGTGCGGCCTCACCAGTACCGAGTACAGGGGCACGATCACTTCCCTGCTCCTGCTGGCCACACTATTCCTGATACAAGCCAGGATGCCATTGGCCTTCTTGGCCACCTGGGCACACTGCTGGCTCATATTCAGCCGGCTGTCAATCAGTACCCCCAGGTCTTTTTCCACCAGGCAGCTTTCCAGCCACTCTTCGCCAAGCCTGTAGCGCTGCATGGGGTTGTTGTGACCAAAGTGCAGGACCCGGCACTTGGCTTTGTTGAACCTCATACAATTGGCCTCGGCCCATCGATCCAGCCTGTCCAGGTCCCTCTGCAGAGCCCTCCTCCCCTCCAGCAGATCAACACTCCCACCCAGTTTGGTGTCACCTGCAAATTTACTGAGGGCACACTCAATCCCCTCATCGAGGTCATTGATAAAGATATTAAACAAGACTGGCCCTAGAACTGAGCCCTGGGGGACACCGCTTGTGACCGGCCGCCAACTGGATTTAGCTCCATTCACCATGACTCTCTGGGCTCGGCCATGCAGCCAGTTTTTAACCCAGCGAAGAGTACATCCATCTAGGCCATGAAATGCCAGCTTCTCCACAAGAATGCTATGGGAGACGGTGTCGAAGGCTTTGCTGAAGTCCAGGTAGACAACATCCACAGCCTTTCCCTCATCTACCAGGCGGGTCACCTGGTCATAGAAGGAAATCAGGTTGGTTAGGCAAGACTTGCCTTTCGTGAACCCATGCTGACTGGGCCTGATCCCCTGATTGTCCTCCATGTGCCTGGTGAGCACCCTCAAGATAAACCGCTCCATAATCTTCCCCGGTACCGAGGTTAGGCTGACTGGTCTGTAGTTCCCCGGATCTTCCTTCCGGCCCTTCTTGAAGATAGGCGTCACATTTGCCAACAAACAGAATTATTATTTCCAGAGAGAAAAAAAGAATACCTAAATCATCCTCAGAAGTCATTGCAAAATATCTTGATCTTAGTTTTTTGACAGATGCTTTGCACATGGTAGGAAGAAGCAGAAAACATCATTAGCTTGAACTCGCTTGAACTACTTTTCCTCATGAGTAAAGACAATTTTGACCTTCAAGACTTTCTGAATGAAGAATATTTTCTCCCCTTGCCCATGTTACCCACCCAAACCCTGCACAGACCTCAGCAGTCATCACTTACATTTTGCTTCACATGTTTTTCCAAATCCCAGATACTCCCCCCTCTATAGAACTACTACCATGAGCTTTTTTTTTTTTTCTTTTTTTTTTTTTTTTTATTAGGACTATTATGGAAAATTATGGAAAAGAAGAAAACATTTACCTCCTACTGGAAAACCGGTAAGCTTCTCATTATCTAACACAACGAAGAGGGACAGATTAGTGTCACACAGTCAACACTAAATGACTTTACCCATATGCAAACCAGAAATCTGGGACAAGTGAGCGTTTGGCTTCAGGTGATGAGCTTTTTTGTGTTAAAAGATAGGTAGACAGAGCACACACAAGACTCCTAGCAATGGCTTGCTTTCCTCCCCTGCATTCATTTTTCCACTTTAAAGCTACAGAGAAAAGTGCAGAATTGCCTCTGCAGTGGCAGGAATGCTGAGTAACAACTGTTAAATTACTTTTAGTTAATATTTAAACAAATTATTTTCCATTTCAATGCTAGTGCTCATTTCACCACTTCACCTGCTAAAAAAATCCCGTATGTTTTATTCTGACAGGAAGCTAATTCCTGAAGTCCTGCCTCCGATGTGGCATATTGCCATGTCACGTCACTATAAAATGAACCTGTACTGAAGGCCAGCAACAAATAGTCAATAACAGCAGCATATTTCGGGGGGCTGTTCGATGCCCCATTTACCAGCTTCAGTGGGTTTGTTCGCCAGCTCCACCTGCCGCTGACCAGCAGGTTTGGTGACCACCATGGTAGTGAGGGGTGTAACGAAGCTGTACCGCAGAGGCAGCTCTAAGGCTTGTGCCTCCAGGGTTTTCTGGTCCACTTCTTGTGCTGAAATACTAAAGTCTGTGTTAATGATGAAGAAAGAACATACAGAGACTAACGAGCAGGTAATCTTCAGATTCCTTTTCGTATTAGCTGTGTCTTAACAGATATTTTTTGTTATTTAAAGGTAAGTAGTCTTATTGGGATAACTCAGCTGTTCATGTGCTTGAAATTATGGAGATGCTTAATTGTTCACAAGACTGGAGCCTATGGATGGTTCAAATACATAAAAATCATAGGCAGATGATCTATGAAATGTCTTATGGACATACTTATTGTTCTCTTTACGGCAAGCCATTCACTTATCTACAGACAATATTTCTAGATGTGTAATAACAGCTCAACACAATCCATGCAATTAAAATCTATTTCATATTAATTCCATGAAGAATATTTTATGTTACGTATTCATATATGTATATATATGTATTTAGTGATACAGCGCTATCATAAAAAAAGGCACCTCACGTTCCTCATACAGTAACGTAGACTTCAGCCAGTATACTATATTCTTAATCTGCACCTGCAGAAATATTTCTGTTACTTTGTATATTCCCATCACATACTTTGTGAATAAGGAATTTGTGGTTTAAGAAGATTGAAATTTGTGATATGAAACATTAATATAGCTTACGATTTTTCCAGAAGCTGTTGAATAGTTAAGTAAGCCCACAGTCTCTCTATGAAATTTCCAAAGATGTAACTTCGATTTTGAAATACTTGCTCCTTCTCTTTGACATTTGCTTCTTCTTTAAGAGTCAAGTCACTAGCGTGCTGAAGTGGGAGAAAATTGACCATCAAAAGAACAGTTCCAGACTTCTTTTATAGTCACATTATTAAACTTAAGAGAATATCTTTCAGTACTGGACTGCCCTTTTGTCCCCTCAAATATTTCTCAGCAAGCTGTCTTCCCATTGGAAACTGCAACCCCAAACCACCAAAGCAGCACATATTTTGGATAGATATTTCTGGACTCGAAACTATGTTAAAAAAAAGAGGTGGTAATGAAATTGTTCTATTTCAACATTTTTGAGATGAATAATTCAGGTTTCCTTCTTCATTCAAAAAACACAAACTAGTTTCTTAAATCTACTTGAAAGGCCAAAATACTGTGATTTTGAAACAATTAAAATTGCTATTTGCTTATTTGTGGACATACTTCAAGGTTTTCTTTTTGCAGCAGATTGAGGAAGGGAAAATTGTTTGAATTCTCAAATATTTTCCTAAAATGGGAAAACAGCTGAATGCCCAAATGTAGAGAACACACACTGCACACAAAAGACTTCTTGAAGTCTCCTATTGCACCATAAAAGACAGCAGGGAGATAATGTTTTTCATAGTTAGTAAACTGAACACTTACTGACTGAGCTCTAATTTCTACTGGCAAAAGATCAAGTTCATTGTTAATTTTTCCAGATACTATAATTTCAGATCCTTCAAAAAACAGCTTGAAATTGGTTTTGGTTAATCCCTCAACGGCATTTTCTGGATACTGCATTTCAATTTTCATTAATATTGGGGTAGCCACCTCTTGATAAAAGCCCTGAAGAGAAGCAGAGAGAGAGAGAATACAAATGACTGTGAAATTATGCACAGCAATACACTGAATGTCTAAAACCCCCTTAAAAAGAAGGGAGCAAAGCTTTTTGTTTCAATAGAGATGGGCAGCAGCGGCTTGTGTAGGACTGCTGCAAACCTTGAAAAAAAATGAGTGTTTCTTCCTGAGGTTCAGTACACCTTCGCCAGCCAGGCTGGCAGTGCCAGATGAGCTGTATTTCCCACAGCAATTCAAGTAACCAAGCAACATCCCCATTACCCCCATCCCACCCAGTTCGGTGTTTTGCTTTAACCACTTTTCCCATCTGTTTCAACTTGACTATTTCTGAGGGTTAATCTTTCTTCTTTGGTGGACCAGGGCGGGTATTAGGCAAATCCAGCCAAAACACGCAGAAGTGGGTTCCCAAAAGGGAATGTCCCAAAAGTTAACAACCCTCTCCAGAGAGACAGGAAAGACCCAGGCTGGTGATACTGCAGAGCTGGTTTGCCTGTAGATGCCTCAAACTACCCCCTGATTTTTAGGGAAACCACAACAAACAGCTCCCAGAGGTAATATTTCAAGCAGTTTGAACTCAGACCCAAGAACCAAAGATTTTCCACCATCACCTCCACCGGACAGTTTGTCTTTTTGCAGAGATACAGAAATGTGAGTGTTTCCAGGTTTGTCCAAGGGACCAGCTGATTTGAGGAGGACCTCAACTTTGAGCCATGGTTAGGGTACAAGCCCTCAGATACCCCAAAATTGTCTTCCTCCCTCCCCAAAATTAGATAATTGATAAACTCAAATGCAAATTTTCATCTCAGAAAACCTGTAGGTTTACTGCTAAGACTAGACATAAACTGTAGCTGATAGATGGCTTTTCTGGCATATTCCTTAGTCCTGACCTGGAGCTGCAAGGCTGCATCAGAGTTTTCATATATGCGACATGCTATTCCCCCGTTGCTTAGGGCCATTTTTTCCAGGAACTTATAACTGACATCAAACCCGAAGCCAAGGCAGAAGAGAGCGTATTTCCCATTGACCGCTTTGTGAATGTTTTCTTGAATTACTTCCACATTACTCTCACCTGTAATTGAAACAAAAACATACCCTTGTTTGGTTTTTTATTTTTTAAGGACGAAGCAGCAGATTTAATGGAAAATTCTTCCTAAAGTCTATTTAAAATTATTAATAATAAAATATTAAAAATATACGGGACAGAATTCCATTAACTGAATCAGAGATGAAAGCACCACTTTACATTCGGAGTGCCAGAACCTGATTCTTCGCCTTAATGACTTTTACTAACTTCTACTCATATTGTCACAGCTAAGTGCAAAATATTTTACAAAAGTATGGAGGCCAGCAGAGGTTTTTAGGACAAAAGGGACACACACTGTGAGTTAACAGCACAAGGGATGGAAACACTTGATCAAGCATTGGGAAGACAAGCACCATCCAGAAAAATTATGTGCATGAATTCAGAGAAGAATGGATTGGTTAACGGTGTAATTCAGACAAATTGCAAATTAACTCAGCCGTGCTTCTCTCCCAGCCCACGTGCCTGACAAAGGGAAAAGTTTTTCACACCATCATCTTAGCCCATTTGAAGAGCTGCTGATGGCCCTGTATGGAGAGCTTCTCTATCAGCATTTCCAGGCAGGAACTGCCACTGTCTGTATCAGTATCATGGGAGCAGCTCAGATTTTCCCCTTTCAGCCTGCTTTGCTGAGGAAGGCAGCATATGCAATAACGCTGCACTGCATTTGCCTGGCACTCCACCCCGACCTGATTTCTAGCCAACCTGTGCTCGTGCAGTGTGCTCGGGGATATTTGAGACTCACTGTGGCTGTGCTGAGCAGGCAGCATCGTAAGCTGAACTTTATTAAAAAAACCCAAATAAATAAACCAACTCCAAAGCAGTATGGCTCACACGATCTGAAAGGCAGACTGATCTTATTAAAGGGCTTACAGGTGAATTGGTGTTGCTGGTCTCAGAGAGATGCTGGTGCCACACAAAACTTAGACAAACACCTGTTCAGAACAAGTGATGTTTGTGCCGTTGCATTGGGAGTTACTGTTTATTTAACCCAGTATTTCTGTCTCAGCCCTCTGGTTTGTGCTGTCACAGTTGATCACTAGTTAAGAGCTAGACATGGAAAAGAATAGAAAACAAGAGGCACCTTGAAAATATCTCAAGTTTGGGAGCAAGAAGGGTGAAGAAACATAAGCAATACCTCTCAAATGGGATCGTACATAATAAATGCAAAATGTCCATGTTATGACTCCAAGTATTTCACTTCCACATTTCAGCTGTGCCTGGAGCATCTCCAACAATTCCCTCGAGCTTATAAACTGGGAAGCCAATGGTATTTAGCAAAACAGTTCCCAGCTAAAGGACGTGTAGTCATGGGCAGGCAGGCTATGCCGTTCCCTTCTTACAGCCCTTGCCAGAGCCCTCGCATAATCACCCTCTCTCTGACACAGATCCAGCAATAGCCTGGCCTGCTTATACCAAAGCTGCTTTGAAATGCAGACTATGTCTATCAACATCTGGGATACAAGTGTAAAAGAAAAAAAAAAGAAAAAAAAAATAATCAAGGAGAGAGAGGTCTGAGACTACTATTTACTCACCAGAAGTGGGCTGGCCGTCTGTCAGCAAAATAATCATGGATACGCTCCGTTCTGGCAGCCTCTCGGCTTTATCTAGCACGCTCACAGCAGTCAGCACGGCACGATTGATATCTGTGCCTATAATGAGAAAGCAGGCGTCACTCACCTAAAAAGGATAATCATCCAGAGAAATTGGTGCACTTCATCTGCAGAGGCCCTGCAGAGTTGTTTAAAGTTTTCTGCAGGAAGTAATCCTTCAGAGAGATGAGGATTTAGGGGTTTAGCCTACTGGGCTTAATTATGGTGTATTATATTGCAATGGTGATGCTGGAGTATTCTTTTGGGAGCAATTTCCACACATATGTCATGGGAAATACAAACACCTCTAGAGCCATTAAAAAGTGCTTAAATAAACACACTGTCATCTGTTAACCTACATTTAAGAAATGTCTCCTTGCCTTATTTGAGAAGTCCAAGAAAAGAGCTGGGCGCAAGTGGTCTTTATTGGTGTTAGCGCCTGGTATAAGAAAATCTACGTTAAATACTAATAAGCATAAGGTTAGCAGGACAGACAGCCTTTTAGATGTGCTTAAAACTAAATAATAAAACAAAGCGCACTGAGCAATGCAGCAATTGAAATGCTTCATGCCTGTTTTGTTTCTGTAATGTGGCTTACATGGGAGTATAACTTCGGATGCATTTTATTTTACAAGGGGTCCCTTGATACTAAAAAAAAAAAAAAAAAAAAAAATCAGCAAATTGCTGTCAAATGTTGAGTGAATTGCCATTTTTCTGTAGAAAAAAAACTACTATTGGGAAATCTTCCAGCCATCTCTATTATAAAAATCTGAAACAAAACTTTGTGGCCCGTATGGTTCATTGATGTGATGTAACCATCTCTCTCTATATGCATATCATAATATAGTCACCAATCTGTCCAATCCCATAACCAGCCTTTCTATCCCACCCATCACTCATAAATATTAAAAACCTGCTTGCTTTGTGAGCACTGGTGGTAGTTCTGTGGCAGTCTATGTCTAATAATTTTTTTTCTTCTAAGCAATATATTATATTGGGTGCATGTTTGTGGTTACAAGCATCTAGGTGGTGCCTTGTACCTCCACTAGCAGAAAGAGTTTGCACGAATCCTGCAGCACTCGCCACATTCTCTGCAGTGGCTTGCAACAAAGAACTCTTCCATTCCACCACTTTGCTGTTAAAGGCAATAAAGCTGAAATGATCTCCTGGGCGGAGGTCTTGCAAAATCTTCAACAGGGCATCCCTCGTCTATTCCAAGGAGAAAACAATCACTTTGAATATTTCTACTTCTCTGCCAGAACTGGAATTGCAGTGTAATAAGGGGGTTTCTCTACAGCACTATTCAAGATGCAGCCCAATGCCCCTTCTTAGTCTTAAGGGTATTTTTCAGGTTGAGACCATCAGAAATGGCCAATGCTCTTAACTTAGAAACACAAAAAACCACCTATGAGGGCTGTAGCGGGCTTGTCTGCTCTCTAGCAAAGGTACATACACAGTCATTCATTAAAGGTAAAACAGACAACTTAATTCTTTGAACTTCATTAAAGAAAAAAGTTAGAAGCAAAATACTCTGCAAAGATAGAGACGGAAAAAGTGCTCTCTACCTTAATGTTTGATACATGTGAGAACAGCTGTATCAGAAAAGTGTTGCTCTTTAATAGCTTAACTCTGTGTGTACACATTTTCAAGCATTTCTACCTGTCTGAAAGTTTTGCTGTGTACAAAACCAGCATGTATTTCAAAAGTGAAATGCACAGTCACTGCCTCGAAAGGCTGGTGCGTGTGACTGATGCAAGCAGCGGTTGGTACTTTGAAGTAAGTTACCTGTTCGATTTTTCTGCCTGCCATGGAGCCACTTCGATCTATAACGAAGATGACGTTTTTGGGAAACACTGGCATTTCACAGGGTGCAAAGTAATGCACAAAATACCCATTGACAATCTGAAATACAGAAGGTGAAGTCATGTATAAAATTACATTTAAATAAATAAATATTTCATCTTCATGTTCTGGCAAAGCAGAAAGGGGTGTGTGTGCTCAGCATTCTGTTCTTCCAGATAAGCCCAAATCAAAGAACTATTAAAATGTATTTCCTAGCTGGAAGTGAGACCAGAGAGAAGTACAAGAGAACAACATATATATATATATATATATATAAATATATAAAATATAGATAATATAGATATAATATGCCTCAGTGCCATACGTATGATATATCCGTATTATCACTGCATATTGTTTCCTCTTTTTTTATCACCTGTGAGCACACCTCTGCTCACTGAGCATGACCGCCATCCTTTAGCACATCCATGTATACTTCATTAGTGAAATGGTAAGGAAAATAATGTACTTTATTCCCTAGGATATGCATTGATCCATAAATATTTTTAAGTTCCTGCGCTCTTTAGTTATGCCTCAGTTGTCACACAAAGTATATGAAACCCAAGCAGTCATTTTAATTGTTATATAAATCACATTCCTCTAAACTTCATTTACAAGAAGCCACAAATACATCTTAGGTCAGCCAAAAAAAAAATAAATAAAAAGCAACTTGTAGAGAGACATCTATAAAGTGGCAATATAGATTTGGTATTGAAACAAAATTTGAAAGATTGAGTTTTTTCATGGATGATCCATTCTTGCAATGTGTCTTGTGTCTCGGGGGATTTACTGAACTTCGCCGTCAGCTCCTGCTGACCCTGGATTAATGGAAATAGCTTTTCCTGTCGCTCTTGGTGTGTCAAAGTAAATGTTGCTGGTTTGCTGATTGCACTTTGCATTCAGACATATCTATGATCTAAAAGCATTTTTATTTCTATTTCTTTTTTACCTGTATATCACCTGCAGTGGCAGCCCTCTTAACATCATAACGCACAACAAAATCACTGTTGAGGAGGGTTTAATCAAGTTCAGGATTTATCTTCTGTTGATCTACAGTTGGCTTAAATAAAATATGAGCCTGCAAAGCAATCAGAAGAAAAGATTTAAAGCAACATAACTTAAAGTTGCCACTGGCAGTAACGTCTGGCAGCTGCTGCTTTACCTTGGTTTCATTCTGCACTTCCATGAGCGCCTCAGTTAACTCATTTGTCATGAACGTGCTGTCTGTCTCCAAGAAGCATATGCCTTGGGCCTCGAAGATGTGCACATCAATCTGACAGTGGAGAAGTCGTCGGTGTCAGCATCTCGGAGGAAACACAGCCGTGCCTGAAAACCACCGCGGTGCTCCCTGCCCAGCCCTCGCCAGGGCAGCTCACCTGGAAGTGCTTAACAAGCTGCTTTGGTCGGACCTTAATCAGCAGCTCGAACTTCCCCAGCTGCCGCTTCAGCAGCTCCTCATACGTCAGCACAAAAGTGACTTTGCTGGCGGCTGCAATGCTGACGGACATGTGAAACTGCTCCAGTTTTCTGCCTGTGATTCTGGGGCGGGGGAGAACAGAGATTTACCTCCTGCAGGGAAGGTTTGCTTGTGGTGGCCAAAGTTTATCAATTGTGCTAAATAATCACCAAGGGGCCACATGGAATAAATAAACAAAAAGAGTAGCAGTAAATCTTATTCATCATAGAGAAGATTTTTTACATTGCAGCTGGTATTATATACATCATATATATTACATTAGCATGCCACGGGTGCTGCATCTGCAAGCTGAGAAATGGAGCAGGAACTTCTGCATGCCTCAGACTTGGATCAAGCAGAACTGGGACTGAATACATGGGAAGCACAGATTAAATATACCCTGAAAGTGTGATGTCTGCTCCATGCACCCTGTGCTTGCAGGGAAGCAGACTCAACGACTGAGCATCGTCCCAGCCCGGCAAGGTGCTCCTGTGTGACAGCAAGTCCCAGGGCAACACTAAATGGTGACACCTCCCACTGACACCCATTGCAGGACCAGATATAAATCATATATACATGTGAATATGTGTGCGTGTGTGTGTGTATATATTTATACACACATATACACACCGTCCCTCCCAACAAGAACCCAAGGCTGCTTGTCGCATTTATCCCCGCTGAGATGTGGCTGGCTCCAGGGTTTAACCCACCCCCAGTCAAGCAAGAAGCCGAGGAAGAGCATTGGAGCAGCCTTACTCAGGACAGCAACGTACTCTATGAGGCCAGCGCTCTGCCCGCGCGAGACCGCAGTGTCGTATTCCTTTTGAGCAGAAGCTTTCTCCTTTATTATTCCCGGGTATGCTTTACCATCAATGGACCTGTTTGGTTTCCATAAAAATTAATTAATATTAGAAGGAAAGTGCTGGGGAAAGAGACAAGAGGAATGCTGCACTCTGTGGCTCTCGGGGCATGAGCAGGGGACACAGTTTGGCTTCCACATCCCTCCCTGTCCAGGAGGATGCCAGGAGCCACCACCACAACACAGCCCTCCTCCTTTCAGGGTTTCGGGGAGACTGGAGCAGGAGAAGCACCACCACAGAGCATGTTTGTCACCCACCCTGTGCAGCAGGCAGCTTTGCCTTGGCCCTGGGCACCTTCTTTCTGTTTGGCTGCCTACTACTTCACTGCACAGAGCGTTTCAAGCAGGACCCTCCAGAGCTCAGCTCTTTGTGCTTTTTGCTCAGCACCTCCTGAGAAGAAAGATGAACTCGCCCCAGCCCCCAGAGCTGCCTCCTTCACACCGCAGGTAAGGACTGGTCCTACATGGAGAAATTGGTGATGAAGGCTGTCTTGGGTAACTCCACTTCAAAGGTCACCTCTCTGGACTCATTAGTTTGGTTGACAATTTTGCTGGTGATGACGGTGTGAGCAAATCGTGATGTGACCTTGCAGTCCACGTGGAGGCTGTAGATTTCAATGGCATGCTGGAAAAAAAAACAAAACAGGCTGAAACAGAAACACCCAGTTTTTGCTCCTAAGAAGTCCTTACCTGGGTGATGTTATTGGAAAAGTTTGATGAAGGAATGAACTGTTAGAAAGTTTGGCCAGATTTGGGAAGGGGGAATTGTTCATGACCAGATTGGCCATCTGCTTATTCACATCCCTGCAGCTGCAACCACAGCCCCTTGTAAGATCTGCAGCTACATCTGCGTGTTGTCATTCCACAGGAGGCTTCTGTAGAGCCTTTTTCTGTGGTCTTCTCTCCTCAGGGTACTCTGAAGCAGCTGCTGTGTCACCCCAATACATCGCCTAAGATTAACCTCAGAAAAACCAGATGCCTCTTTAAGCACTTGGCCCATGGAAAGAGACCTGCTAGCTTTTTGTGTGACTATTTATTTGCTCTTCCAGCTGTTGACTTTGCTGCATGGCTTTCAGCTCGGTGCCTTCTGTCACATATGATGTTTAGCAGGTTTGAAACCCCGCCTGGGCCTCCAACCCCTCGCTGGTTGCACAAGCAAGGATGGCCTTTGAGCGCTTGTGTTTCTCCTGGTCCGGTGCTTCCAGGGCCCCCAGCAATCGAGGGAGGAGGGCACCGTCCTGAAGCTGCCTGGGAACACCCCACAGGGTGGCTGGACTGGGAACTGCCTGGAGCACCTGCCTCTGTAAACACCTTCCTTCTGCGTTTCAGCTGTCTGTTTTAAGCCCCTACCTGTGTTTCAGCAGTGACACTAAGAAGGGTTGATCTGGACATCACCAGCCTCACAATAGTCTAACAGTTTATTAAAATAAAAAAGCTCAGCAAAGCAGATCATAGCATTTCTGTTTTTATTTTCCCAGCCTTACAAATCTTTTGAAAGGCTAATTGATCTTTAGTTATTTTGATAATTCATCTCCTGTACTTTGCTCACCAATTAACAGCATCCACTGGCCTCTTCTTGATTAGGACGCTGGCTGAAATTCAAAAGTTTAATCATGCTAAACATGGCCATTCAATACAAAGCTGTCACCACAGCTTTGTGCTCAGGCATCAGGGCAGGAGGTATCACAGCCAATGCCACGTGAGTAATGGACGGCTGTTTCTTTTTTTATTATACATTGCCAGAGCGTGCTCCATCTCCCGATGCCTACTGACAATCCAGGACAATAGGATAAAACCCAAAAATATTCACAGAGAGAACAGTTTCCTCATCTGGGCAGTTTGGGTGCCTCTCCCTGCCCATGCCTCCCTGCTGCCCACCCCCAACTGGAGCCCTCCCAGCCCAGGCTGGGGCTGTCTCTACCAGGAGCATCTCTTCCCAAAGGCTTTTCAAGTATCCCCAAAGCACCTCTGCTCACGTTTGCTGCCCTGCCATGCTCAAACCTGCCCGTGGCACATTGGGAGGGGAGGTTTTGCCATGACTGAGGAGCCCTGATCCCCGAGTTGTGGCTCACTGGGGCAGCGCAGGCACGTGGTGGCCATCGTTGCCCATGGAGCATCCTTCCGACACAGGAGGAACTTGCGCCATGCAAAATTTATCCTGCGCAAAATCCACCCTGCCACCACATGCCGAAGGGATGCTGCAGGGACAGGACCTGCATCCCCTGCACTTGCCCAGCCCCAGCAGCATTTTAGGCTGTGACCAGCACCAACAATGATGCAGCGGGGTGCAGCATGGTGAGGGACATCCCTGTGCCCTTAGAGAAGGAGGCAGGAGAGGACCAGCCCTGGGTATGTACCTGAAAGCAGTGGGGAGCGACTTGTGGCCGCTCCCCAAGGCACCGCAGGCCCATACACCACATCCATGGCTTCTTGCAGAGCCCTCGGCCACCACTGCAGCAGCCACAAAACCTGTCCCTGCCTCCCAGAAACCCACCTGCATTTTGGCTGCATTTCACACTTTTCTGAAGAGTCACGATGGAAATAAAACCCTTCCAACATAAAGCTTCCTCCATTTCTCTAATACTAATATTTTTACAGTAAGACCAGTCACATGCACCCTGAGATGATACAAAGCACAGTTTGTTCCTCCAGACAGTAGAAATAACTGTCTATTCCCCTCTTTTCCATTCCATATAAATTATTAAACACCTGTCAGAAACCTCTTGGCAGTGCAGCAGTCCTCATTTGGTCCTGCTGTAGCAGCACTGTGTCAAAATCCAAACCTCATCTGGTGGCCTAGGGAGACCCATTGATCCCTCAAATTTGATATTTTACATCCCTGGGGAAGAGCACAATCAGACACATCTACAAATGCTCCCCTGCCACATTTATGCTATAACAGTCCAAACAAACAACCAAAAAGTCCTTAAAAGGACCCAAAGTTCTGAAAACATGACACAATACACCTCAGGCTCCACAGGTGGTGGTTACCAGAGGAGTTACCTGCATTACCTGGCCAGCTACTGCGATACCACCGGATCACCAAATGAGCAAACAAGATGTTGTTTTAAAACAAACAAACAAACCCGAGCAAATACCTTTTGACCAATAGTTTCTGCTAATACTACAAGTGAGGAAAAGACCGCCAATGCGAGCAACATTCTCTCCTCCATTTTGGAAAGACCATGTTTTCAAATGAAAACTCGGTTTATCTTAATCAGTTAATGAGTAATTTGTACTTGGGGATATTATGTAGACTTTGAAGAGACACAGAAACTTAATATTTACATGTTAAACATAGGTAAAACTTGGACTTGGTTAACGTTTATTTTTCTAACAGACCTTTGCTGTTAAACATTAGAATTTTAATGTTTCATAATGCATAAAGTTAAGAAATCCTTATGTTTTCTTTTTAAACTTAGATCTCTGTGGCACGTGAAATCCCACAGGCAGATGAATTGGTCTGTGCAACAAGCTGCATACTTGGATGCGTGAATCTCTACCATATCCAACAGCAATAATTGGAAACGGCACATCCTTCATGTTATCTCAAGCACTTCAGATATTTGGAGACTGCCAAGACATGCAGCATTCACTGGAGATTTTACAGCTGGTGACTTCTTCAAACCTTGTGCCTCCCTGCCCAACTGGCCCAGGAGAAGGATGGAGTGGCCCCCTTGAAACATCCCTTCTTGCTTCCTCTGACAAGCCATAATCCTTGTTTGTCAAATAGCAAAGTCAGTTGTGGCTTGTTTTAAAGTAATCAGACCTTGCCTGGACTCCCTACAGGGAGAGGCGCTAAGTCAGTGCCTGTACATACGCGTATGTAAGTGCACAAAGAAACACTAACCACCAAAAAACGAATGCAACAACAGCCATGCATGGGAGCACATCTGGCCTTGTCTGGCGCTAACGCAGCTGTGATGTATCCAGACGGGGATTCTGCAAAGCTGCCTTTAACCTGTGCGCTCATCAGGGCTGTTTGCACAAAAAGTGCTCTGCACCTGAATTTACCTGGAAACTGAGTGGGATGACTTTTTTCACCTCCTATTTTATAATGAAATCTTCATCCAACAGGGACTTTGAGCAGTTCCCGTGAAGTTTTTGTTCATACAGGGTTGCCTTGTAGCCCTGGAAAAAGAAATTCTCTTAAAAGTCCGATTTTATACACAAATAATTATGGACAGCGTTATACTAACATAATTCCTAAAATATATGCTCACTTATGTGGTGTTTAGGTAGTTTCCTAATGCAAGACAGCTTGTGTGACTATTTAAAAGATATTTCTCCATCCGAGTAGCTGTAACATCTGCCCATTTCAAAACCCATTTCAAAAGTTGATCTCCTCAGCTCTACAAGTGGGGAAATCAAAGTGAGAAAGGGGGGTCAGGGAGCAAACTGTCATGAGCCATTCCTATGCCACACGTCCGAGGCTTGCTTCTTTTAGTGGCAAGCTTTCAGCAGGCTTCATTTGTTCATTCATTCCCAGCGCAAGAAAATAAAACATTTGAAATCTTGAAAATTTCAACAGGACAGGAAAAATAACATCCCCTGAGGCTGTAGTTCAGAGGATCTCTTAGGCACATGCAGCTGCTGTGTCAGCCCCCAGTTCCTGTATGTATTTATATGAACACACACATACAGGTACGTATACATGCAACCAGTCGGCGTTGTGGAGAGATATGGTCTGGTAAGACCCTCCCTCCCCTTAGCCCTGCGCAGATGAAGGCTGAGTCCTGCCCTCCCACCATGACTTCCCTGCCCGTCCGCCCTGTGCTGGCAGCTCCAGGATAGCAGACAGCCCTTTCTCAACTAGACCTGCAGTCTGTCTGCACAAACCCACTTTTTTATATTGCTTTTTGACAGCATTTTCCCCCTTATAACTCCATGGTAGGTGATGCCATTAATTGTCCTAAATTAGCACACAGATCCAGTAGAAATACGCGCATCTGTGTTTGCTTCATTGCTATTTTACAGCCAAAGCGCCCAGGTGGAGAGCATGCTTCCAATGGCCTCAGATTTGCAAGAAGACGCTAATGCAGGGCTCAGAAATGTATTACTTTGACAAACATTTACAAGTTCACGATAAAGGGTCTGTTGAACACAGCCTGGTCTTACAAGGCTTGTGCTTTAAGTAACTTTTTAAAAAAATAAACTTCACTTCTTCCAGGCAGACTGTTTATACTATTTGCAAGTACTGTATTGTTTATAGCAGGACATGTAAATATGTATATTTTAGCAGAGAAAAATTACAACTGCTAGACTTTTGATTAACTTCTACAACTCATTGCTTTAATCCTTTAAAATACACGGGATTATACACTTAGTGGCCTAAGATCCCCAAGAGCCCAAGCTTTAGCTTTAAGTGGATTTGTCACTGGTTTTCTAATACCTGCATGTAAAATCACATCAACGTTAAAGAGCTGCTTTAACTGCACAGATTTAGGCTGCGTGGTCAGCTCTGCTCTGCTCCTGGGTGCGCAGGGCCAGCCAGCTCTCAGGGAAGCTGTGAAATCCCTCCCGCATCCCTCTGCGGCTTGCTGAAGCAGCTGCAGGAAAATCTCCTGTTCAGCCTTGCCCCCGGGCACCAGCACCTTGCCCTGTTTCTGTACAAACCGCCAAGGACAGCCACCCCCACTGATGTCCTGTGCCCATTGCTGCTGGCACACTGGGCACCAGTCCTGCAGCACCCAGTGCTTCCTACTCTGAGGAATGAACGGGCTGTGAAATGACTTCAGATCACCTTGGAGGAAGGATCTAAATCCCCCATCACAACAGGAGATAGTTTTGAGTGCAAAATGACCTAAAACCTCAAACCCTGGGGCTTTCAGACACTTCTCTGTCACTATTTCTCATTAAGAATGTGAGGGCAAAAAAAGGAAGAAAACACATTTTACACAATTGGACTTACTAGATTTGCAAACAGGAAGAAAAAGGTGACAAAAAATTCTCTAGGCAGCTTTGTATTTGTTCTTCTCACCTACCAGTACCTCCTGTCCTCCAGCAGCAGCCAGTATCTTCTTCAGCACAGCAGCAAGGCTGGGGACAGGGCAGGATTCCTGCAAATCATACAGGAGAGCGCAGACCTTGCTGTCACAAATGGGGAGCAACTTTGTCCCAGGGATACACTTTTACCTCCAATGCATATTTTTCAGATGGGGTCCATCTTAAAACATGAAAAAAGAAAAAAAATCCCTGGCCCTGAGCATTTACTGTTACACTGGGAAGCATCACAAATAATTGAACCTGAAAACATCCTAGAAATAAAGCTGTTGGCAAAATCCCAAGTTTCTGGTAGATAATTTTGCTTCCTTGACACATCTGTGCTGCAAGTCTGAGGGACACCAAGATTTCTGTGCTTTGCTAAATCAGCACCAACACTCCCGAAGCTGGTTCCAAAATACAGCACCCCCCACCTCCTACCCAGTCTAGCAGACCCGCAATATTTGGTCACTTGTATCGTACAAAAGAAAGTGACAACATTTTGCCCCACTTGTCTGTCTCCATCATTTTTCTAATTATTAAATAACCTCCTGACAACTTCTCAACACAGATTACGAAGGGTTTGTTAAACCTGATGCAGGGACAGCTCCAGTGTTACCAGGGTAGGAACTTTTTTCCCACCATGTTTTGTTTTAACTTCAAAGCTCTGGAAGAGGGGTCTTTCTCAGAGGAAAAAGCTGTGCCAAGTTACCTGTGAGGAGGGGAGAAATAGTGTCCAGCGGAGAGAGGAGGCAGGGGCTTGGCTGCAAATAATAATCTTTGAAAGTGAAAAACAAACATGGCAGGGCAATGCACCAGTGATATCTTTAATTTTTGAAGGAAACCTCCTCCTTAAACCCAAAGGATTTGCTGCTGCCTTATGCACATCCCACTTTGCAGCCTCTCTGGGAGCTTCGTGGATGTTGGCATGTTTTATCCGTCAAGCGCTTGGGACACAAAAGGCAAAGACTATATTCTTCACGGTGCACAGAGACCTTTGATATCACTTTCACCTCTCAATCAGGTCTAGCCTGTGCAAAATTAGAGTAATTGTTGAAATAAAGGTGGCACTTACCTTACCATCCCTGCTGCCAGGGACTTGGGGTGTGAGAGAAATGCAGCAGCTGCCAAGAAAGCAGAGGATCATCTGTGTTTGAGCACAAAGATCCAGCTGAGGGGAAATACTCCCATTTTTAAGCTCAGGAGAAAACAGGTGTCATGTTTAATGCAGAAAATCAAGGTGTAAACAGTTGCAGAAAAACCCAGCTTCCACTCAGAGTGGGTTTGCTGTCGTACAGAGACACTCGGCAGGTCTTTTGGCTCTTCAGTCAGGAGGCACATGGCGCCCGCGCTGCCGGTCTGTCAACCCACTTCTCACAAGATCCAACAGAACCTCGAGGATGCGAGGAAAAAAACATCGGGGAATGGGCTGAAAGCCCTCCCTTGGCACTGGGGCACACTGACAGCTTGGCATCTTGCCTCCCAGCAGAACCACTTGTGGGGAAGCCATGACCCCGCTGCCCTGGGGGCTGAGGGAGCTGTGAGGGGTAAGGCCACGAGGGGGGGGATGTGGGGGGGGAGGCCATGAAGGGGGGGAAGGCCATGGGAGGGAAGACCATGAGGGATGGGGAGATGTGGGGGGAAAGCAGGGGGGGGGGGAAGATGTGGGGGGAAGCTCCTCCTCAGCTCCCTCTTGGCAAGGGCACAGCATGAAGAAACTGCACTGACACTAAAACTGTATCACCTGGATGTTTATTCCTTGCATTTGACAGACTGGATCATAGCTTGTAGTGCCAAAGTGTCCACAGAATTAATCTAAGCCTAAACTGAAATTAGTCACCACAGTGTGCCAAGCTGTGTCCAACAACTTTTTTTTTATTAAACCATTATAGCAAACACTGTTCAACACATAGAAAGAAAGCACATAATAAAAACTAACATGGAAGTGGTACCCTTTGACAAGTCTATTCCCTACTTAATGACTTGCAGTAGAAATTAGCTACTTAGGTCTACAGTGACTTTAGTGTAAGGGGCAGAGATTTGGGAAAACATTACAATCATCATCTGGGTGAGACAAATCCAGCCCTGCCGTCAGCCAAAGACGCTCTTGGCCGGTTCTTCTTTTGGTTTCTCAAAGACTGTTTCACCCCCTGTCCGATCTTTGCTGAATATGGAGGGTGCTGCAGAGCCCATTTGTTCTTGGAAAAGAAAACCAGGAGAGGCAATCAGTGAAGTAGCACACCAAATTCAGGGAATAAAACTAGTGCTGCTGAAATACATATATACACATCTGATAAATATTTCATTTGTCCTTCAACTTCCCAAACCTTAAAGCACAGCACTCCCATTCCAAGCATGGGGCAACTGACAGCACCTGTAGACGGTTGCTGCCATTGAGTGGCCCCAAATCCCTGCAGGTGCTTTAGAAACTCGGAAACTACTGGAGTCCAGGCTATTATGCTGAAAAGTGGTTAAAATTCATAATTTTTCCTTATACTCTCACACTGGTGGTGGAAAAGCAACACAAAACCAGAGCACCAGGGGTGTTGAGTGCAAGCAGCCACTCTCTTCTCTCTCACCTTCTGCCCTTTTATCCCCCCCAATTTCTGCTTCACCTCAAATGTATCAAATTCATCCAACTGAGAGGTCAGAAACCCCTAATCTATGACCAAGCCTCCATTCTTCAACTTGGGCAGTCGTTGGCATTGGCTATGGGCCCAGGGCTTGGTTTGAACAGTGGTTCAGAAGGCAGAGTCAGCTCTCCCTCCCACTTTGTCCAGAGACAGGGAGAATGACTGCTCCGAGCAGAGCCCTGTTGGCACCTCCTGGTGCCGTCAGGATGGTGGATGCAAAGCCCCTGCACAGCCAGGCCAGGGTCGGTGAGCGCACAGCTGGCTGTGGCACAGCCTTTTACTTGAAGAGCAACTAAGTCGATGTTTTCCCTTGGAAGACTGCTTAGCCATTTCCATCAAGGAGACTTACCACACTGCTTCATCACTTGGTAGGTTTTGGATTTAATTTCCTGGTTTTTGGAAAGGTTTCTTCTGGCTCCTTTGAGGTCTTCTTCCTTCACTGGAGGACGCTTCTTTTTCACAGGGGCTGGCTAAGAAACAGATGTATTGCCCACACATCAGTATTTTGTGTTTAGAAGCACAGGGAACAAAGCTGCCTTAACATACAGAGGTTGCTCATACAATATTCCACCTGTTTCAGTTCTGAGGCTGCACACTCAGCTACTCTGGATCTTTGCACAACCATGATTCCACTGCACTTCCCAAGATCTGTTGCCACTACTACTGCTCTGTTCCGAAATTGTCATCTGATTGTGCAGCCTTTGAAAGAGACAGTGGATTGCTTTTTTTTTTTTAAATTTACTTTTAAATTTTCTCTGTCCAGCCCTGCTGGCCTTTCCTGCAGGTACAGACTGGTAATTCAAGAATCTGTCCAACGTTTGGGAAGGAAAAAGCCCTTCATTACTAAATTGTGCTTCTGCCTCAGTCTACTCACTACTACTTTAGGAAATTGAGAGATTCTGAAGTCTGGCTTGATTTAGTTGAAATGAACTTCATACTTGCCCCATAGTTACTGATCTTAAACGTAGAGAACAAAAGTATCTGAGCACTCCACAGGGTTGTCTACAAGCGTGTACTGAACACATCTGAAACACTGGATTTAGAACCCAAAAAAGGAGAAGGAAATCTAATACCGAAACAGATGCATCATCAGGTGGCGCACTGGAATGTCCAAGTACTAATCTGTTTACAGTTTATCTTGCTAGAAGAAAATCAGGATAACGTGGGATATCAGCCTATCTCTACTTTTAAATGGGCACTTCAAAGTCAGACATGTCAGTCAGCAGTAGTCGGCACCATTAACATTCCCTCTTCAGTTTACTGTTTCAAGGACCAATTGCCAAGGTCCCACCAAGCAGACCTCGTGGCAGGGTGCAGGGGCACAGGAGATGCTATTAAGAAGAATAAAAGACCCCCACACTCCAACTGTAACAGATTTGCACACTGAACCGGCAACGAGACACTTCTTGACAGTTCTCTGTCGCTAGATATGTAGGACTTCTGATACTTGGGTTTTGGCAGCAGCGGAGCCCATGGTACGTTTCCAGACCACTGCCTGTAAAGCTAAAAACAGTTGTGGAGGGAAACAAATCCCTCCAGGCCTGCGAATGGCTGGAGCAGCAAGTCCCAGGGAGCTCGTAGAGACAGTGCTTGCATGCCTGGCTCCACTCAGGGCTGGGCTGGCTGCACTGGAGCCTTCGGCATCTTTCCCTGCTGCCTGTAAATTCCCGGGAACGCTCAGAATAGCTCGCTGTCAATCCCATTTGCATGTGTTGTGGGAAACAAAACATTCACAAGAGCTCTGGAGAAAACACACTATGAGTAGCCAAAGCAAGCAAGGGGAAAGGGTGGTAGCAAGCCCTTCAAAATTCACAGGAGTTTTTGTTCGGTTAGCTGGTTAACCAAACATCCCTACAGCCAGGGACTTGTTTGTCCATCTGTAATGAAAATTGGCACGTGATGGGAATGGGCCCCATGCCCGTGGCATGGTCCACAGGCAATCAATACAGAAAGGGAAAAAACCCCCTTGTTTTGTTAACAGCAATACGAAATCTGCTAAGATCCTTCACCCCTTATCGGGAAAGGACAATAACTGTGAGACTTCCTTCCATTGGGACAAGGGACTTCTTGGGATGGGGTAAAGAAAGGAAGCATCTGAGATGCACAGACACACAGCCAGGCTGAGCAGAACTGTTGACTTTCACCCAGTTATTTTAGAATAAAACCTCTGCTGTTTCATTACAGGTGGATTTCCCAGCAGGACAGCTACTGGGGATTAGCTGGCCCCCAGCTAAAAAGCAAAAATGCTGCACAGAAAGGCTACTATTGAGCCACAGAAGCGAGCCCTGGACCTGCCAGCACCAGTAGCCACCAGTTCGCAGCCGCACACCGCTAATTGCTCCCCATGCAAGTGCATTTGTAAGCAGGGTTTGCCAGGAGGCATTCCCAGCTGGCACAGCAGTGCAGCCTACGCTTTATCTCCTCCAGGCACACGTCAAAAAGCGTTGGTTTACAAGACATGACTGTTTTTTTAAGTCTCTTTTTCTTTGGACTGAAGAAATAATAAGAAATAAGCCGAACTGAGTTACTCTCTGTGGTCAAAGGATTGTGCTCTTCTCCCCTCCCTGTATTCTCACCCTCCATCCCACCCACCCACCAGGTAAAACTCTCACACTGGGGAGAACTCTGCCAGGCATGCATCACTCGTCTTGAAAGTGTAACACTTGTGTGAAAACCTCAACATTTTTTAGCTAACTTTAAGATTGCTTTGAAACACCGATTATTGGGGAACACAGTGAAGACGAATGTAAGTGTGCAATACAAAATTAGTCTCAAATGCCATACCCTAACAGTTACCATTTTCAGCCACTCTCCCTCTTTTCCTGCGTGTAAATACATCAAGCTTTACACAGCAGCACACTTTAGTGTAGCCACATCCTTTCAAAACTACTGCAAAATCTCAAATTACTGTCTGGGAAAGCAAGTTGGAAAAGCAGAAATCACTCCTCCTATACCACATCCCAAACCAGAGCAGTGGAAATGTTTTTTCCCTTCCTACAGAAATGAAAATATTTATGGTAAAACAGGACATTTTAAAATTAAATTAACTGTGTAGAGGGCAGCTGATTTCCTTCTTCATCAAATAATCCCTCCTAACAAGTTACTCGTTAAAATCCATAAACAGAGCATTTAAATACTTCGACATAATCAAACAAGTCACATAGAGCAGAAAAGCCAAATTCCCTGGGCAATGCGAGTAACTCGCTGATAAGCTACTGCAAGCAAACAGCCTAAAACAGTAACACATTTGTCAGGCACCCTGTTCCAGTGAGCGCCAGCCCCATACCGATCTCTCTGTACCTGTGACATAACTGAGGTGCTCACTCGACCGTAATCCCTTCCAAGGTAGTTTCCCGGCTTTGATTAAATCCAGCCTGTGCGCTCTGCGAATGCCTGTTTTTTTCCTTGACTTATATAGAGCATCTAACGTGAAGTCATTAGCTGGGTCATTTTCCCAAAGCAGAACCCGGGATGATTCAGGTTGACGGAGGCTGTTGTTGAAGGGTTTATTCTTGGCGATGACGAGGGTTTGCAGTATTTACTGTGCCCGGTGCCTGGGGACGGCTGGGGCTGGGGACTGATGAGAGCAGACAGCTGAGGCAGCGGGACAGCGGGGAAGCCCGATCCACTGCAAAAGGACTTCCCGGGGAGCCCACCAGGGCTCTATTTATAACTTTAAAAGGCAAAACTTTGTTACAGATGCAAAATTGACTCTGAATTCCCTTGGCGGGGGGGGGGGGGGGGGGGGGGGGGGGGAGGGGGGGGAGGGGAGGGGAGGAAGTGTGTGCATGTCTCTTTCCCAGTGCAACAGAATATGCATTCTCTAAAGATTTTATAAATCTAGCATGGGATCTTTAACAGAAGAGTATTTTGTGTGTTCTGGAGAGTTAATAAAAATAGAATACGGCTTTACCCCTACAGTTCTATTGCTGAGCTTGCTCTGATGCTGGCTCTTACACAACTGAGAAAGTAAAATCACTTTCTACTCCCAGCGGTATTCCTAAGTTTAATCATTTCACCTGTCATCTGTATAGGAATAACTTATTCAGACATGAATAAAATCGGTGCTCCCCACCGTACTTGCTGACAATAGTAAAACCTATTCCAGAACTTTTAAGATTTATTCTCTAAACAATTTTTTAATTAAACAGAGAAAAATAAACTCTAAGCATGAATTCTAACATTTATTACCAGGAGAGGGTTGGGTAGGGGGTTGTTTCCCTTTTATTTTGATACTTCTTACATTAATTCTTTGCTTCATGCAAAAAAATCAGCTTCTGTGGCTGCACCCAACACCTACTAAGAACTCCAGCCAGGGATGTTCTCATGAGAAAGGCAGACGTGAGACCTCTGGACACCTTTCACTAGAAACATCAACCGTTGTAGTGATAGAAACCAGTCGTGGCTTTTTCTCAAGCTCCGCCTGTTTTGTTTAGGCTACAGAAAGCAGAACAGGCGGTAAAATAAAATTGCTATTTTTCATTAAGGAAGCATTATATCAATAGCACGGCTCTAGTGCCATACGATCAGGACTACGGGATTTGGTGGTGGTGAACTATCCCCCAGGCCCCCGGGGGCCCCTTTTGCCTCTTTCCAGGCCTGAGAAGACGCTTTCCTTTACGTGACCATTGGGGGAATTATTTGTAGGTGAAAGCAGCAGTCTGGATGTCAGGTACTTAGCCATTCCCTACGTTGAATTTCTATTTTAAACCCACGGCTCAGTAAAATAGAGGAAATGTTTCTGCAGAACAGCAGCACCTTTCAGGAGGTTAACAAAGCAGAAGAAAAATCCATCGACTTTAGGAAAAATAACATTTTTTTTCCTATTGTATGAAGTAACACCTCTCATTCTCTACCAAGATGTTTCTATACAGGCCTATAAGCGTCACCATTCTAATGCTATCTATTACAACAGGAAAATAACATTCTGCATGTTTAAAGCAAGTATTTAGAATTCAAGACCCTCAGCTATTTTTTCCCTTCAGCTTTCAAAATTGCTTCATTTAATTGGTATACACATTACTCACGCAAAAGCAACAGAGTTATGCTTTCATGGCAGTTTAATTTATACAAACACAATCATTATACAAACAAAATCAAAACACCTTCAGCTTGCAGGCCATTCTGGGTAGGAGATGAGGCACTTCAGAGGTAGGCACCATATGCTGAAGTTTCCAAGACATCCCCCATCGCCTGGGCAATTCTGTTCTCTTTGGTTATACTATTCTGAGCCAAGGCTGAACAAGAAACACAGCCATTTCCTCTTACAGATCATGGGCTAATTTTTCCTTACAAAACCCCAACCTACATCCACAGTTACTTACATTTCAGAGTAGAAATGTTCCTGTTAACAGATCTCAGGACCTCGACCAGGTGAAGTGGGACATGAATGACAATGAAACAAGACAGGGTCATTTATTTAATAGCAGCGATTAAAACCACAAGTTAACCCTCTTTCATCTTCTACTGAAACACAAGTGTGGAAAACCCCTTTGCTGAGGAACGGTTGTAGCTAAAATATGGCCATGACCATGGAGAATTTAGTGTATGTACACACGCCTGGCCACTGAGTCTCCAGAAGACACAGATCTTGCAGAAGATTTGACTTCTCTGGGAAACTGCTAACATCCCTCAGTGGACTGACAAGCTTGATAGGTTGAAGACTGTTCTCTGAATTCCCTTTAAGGATGCAGTGGGTATGGGGCTCCTCTATGTAGCAGGCGGGAAGCAATGGGCAAACATTATAGAGGATTTACTGAGGTAGTAGTGGATTGATATTGTGCGACTCCAGCCCAGCAGAACACACTGAACTGCTGCCACCAAAGATAGGAAGGGGTGATAGCAACAGCAGCTCACTAAGAACAGGCTTTCTGCTCTATCCTGGCATAAAGGTATCAAACTCTCACCATTTGCAGCTTGGAGGGAAAAAAAAAAAAAAAAAAAAAGAATTGATCACCTGCACATAGTCATCTTACAGCTTCACAGTGAGACAGCTCTCGTCCTATACACCTCATTCCTCCAGCACTCTGGAAAATCAATGGTACGTACCTTGCCATAACTCCAGGGAACCTGGAGATTTAAGACAGCATCTTTCTGCCCAACAAAACAGAGAAAATTCAAGCTAGGCCATACTCATTTTGTTGGGTATAATGAGGGAAGTCTAAGTGCTTGGTGCAAACACTTTGGTAATTAAAGAAGCTGCTTCCCTGGCACTTACGAGACAACTCTGCATTACATAGATAGCACGTAGCAGTGATGTCTTTGTCAGACAGAGACGGATCAGCACTGCAGAGATTAAAGCAAAGATGACACTGGTCACCTCCAGCATGTAGCCCTATGGAAGAGACAGAGAGGCTACTTGGTCCTAGACCTAGCCATCCCCACCTGGCCCTTTTCTGCCTCCAAGGAGGTACTACATGAGTTCTGCAATACAAAGCATTGCACAAGCAAACTTCTCAACAGGATCCTCAGACATCTTCCTTCAGCTTACATTTCTACTACCAGTTGCAAAACGGTTGGAAGGGGAACAGAAGATAAAACAGGTTAACAGGTTATTCAATTAGGCCATGCCTCTGCCAAGGGGCAGAACATTCGAGGTAAATTCGAAAATTTTTAAGTTTACACATTTATGTTGTGAACAACCAAAAGGTCTGGCTTTGCTTGAAAAGCTGAAAGCAGGCTGTGATAATCAGCTGTGTAATTAAAGCATTTTAACAGCATCCTACACTCCAGAAGGCCTCAGGCCATGTTCTGCAATCTCAGGAATTCTCAGGTTGCACATCAAAAGTTTTATTTTCAATATGAAAATACGGATTGTTATTCCCCAGGTGCACTCACGCAGAGGGCAACTCTCCTCAGGGAACAGATCCAAGAAGAGCCTGCAAGGATTCATACAGTCGTAAACAGAATTTGCTACTTAAGAGTGGTGGTCCCTCCAACTGCAATGGGCCTTGCTATTAAGGTAAATGAATACGGTGAAATTAATACCAACATGAGTGCAAAAACTTAGATCTGCAGTTCTGAAGTTAAACTCCAGTCGCAAAACCCGCTTCCCACAACGGCACATTATAAACACCAAAATGGGCACTTTTAAACAGAACAAGTATAAAACAAGTGTACAAATATGTAATAAGTCAAACTTTATTGTAAACGATTATACAATGTAATTACATCAGATACCCTTAAAAGTTTAAGGTAACAGCACTGATTAAACAATATGGTCCAAACAGAGGGCAGCAGAATACAGCTGTTGGTTTTGCTCACATAGGCTATACTCTGAATTTACTTACAAACAAACCCAACATTCAGTTTGAGACTGATACCCACGCAAGACAAAAACACCTACAAAAAGAGTGCCTTTTATAAAGATACCGCAGTTTTACTTTGTAAAACCATAGTAGTCATTTTCAGTAACTGAACTGGAAACTTCACCTAAAAGTTTGCACGCCTATGCTGTAGATCTACTCTGACTTGACGTGGCTGAATTTATTCGCTTTTATTACTGGTTTCTCCTGCAAAAAGCACAGCAAAGTTGCAAACATGGGTTAGTCAAGCACAGTGGCAGAAATTCCTTGCAATGCTCAGCTCAGCTCTCAGCAGAGCGTGAGAGCCCACGCCTCCCTCCCCAGGCACAGCTGGAAGCAGAGCAGACACCTGCCGGAGGGGATCACTTTGCATTGCTCTAATTTGCAACTCAATTTCTGAGTTTTCCCTGAAGAAAAGCGATAGTACTTTTTAGTTAGCAACATTAACACACAGCATTTACCTACTTAAAGTAAGACAAGGGGACCTGAACATATTAAAGCCAGACTGGAAAACCATGTATGAGACACCACCAGTGTTTTAGATTTATGCAGATGTGTCACAGCTTGGATACTAGAAACAGTCAATACATTTAGGTTGACCACCTGTGGTAAATTTGATCTCCACCAGGACTTCTGTGGCTCTTCCATCAGTTACAATCCCTTTCTCTCACTTTGGCATATACTACATAGCTTATTTTCATTAAACGGAAACACTTTTTTAAGCACAGCCTGAATTAAACCTTTGCTATGAGTTGTCCTGAAGTATGTTTACCAGGCATAAATTTAGAGTGCCAATTTGAGGAGAATGCAAATGTTGCCATGTTGTAGTATTAATGGACCAACTCTTTAAGAAAAATTTATTTCAGACTGTACTGCCAGTACATTTCAATGAACAGTAAGACACAGTGAAGCACTAGGCACACACTTCCTTCCCACACATACAAGCTCTTCAGGCAAAAGCACTTGTCCTACTTGTACCTACTGCAAGAATTCCAATTTTTATCTTACAAAGAGGAAAACTGCCAATGTTACATTTTCCATCCCTTTCATGTGATAACAAAGAATGAATAGAAGAAAGTTTTGTTATTTAGCTAAGGTTGTGAATAAAATTTTGATCTTAGTAGAGAAAGTTAGAGCTGTTTTTTCCCCTCTGAAGATACGCTCCTCCTGTTACTACTATAGTATTTAAAATACTTCTGTCTCTTTGGCTCATAGTGCTTTACTACATCATCTCGCTAGGCATATCAAAATCTCAATCCCAGTGACATTTCAGCACTTAAGATGGGAAAAATTAGGCATTCCTATACCTTTGCTATAATCATCTTCAAGAAACTGCTCCATAGTGCTTTATGCTGTTTTGTACTTGTCAATACGTTTGAGGTCTGCTCAAAACAAATGTTTTACATGATTAAGGCCATAATTTTATACTGACAATTCACAGACTAAACATGAGACTAGAAATAGAAATAACTTCGATAATTTAAGTAACTGGAGAAAAGAAGGGAAAAGGAAGATAAAATAAAAGCTTGTATAATTAAATTTGTGTGCGCTGCTCAGTTATCTCTGATGGCTGATGAGGGTAGCGATGGCTGTGCAGTGGCATGTAGCACATGTTGAATAGCTTTATTTCACTATCTGAAATAGAACAAATCCTATGCTAAAAAAAAAAAAAAAATGCTGACATTTACAAGAAGAGCCAGTCCTTCCTCTTAAATCCCTTTGGAAAAGTGAGCTCTATGAGACTATCCTGTTGGTGAAAATGAATTCCTTGAAGTACTGTGCTTTTGGAGATATGCTCCCACCCAGTGGCAAATAGTCAAAAGAAGATGCAAGTCACACAATCAGTGAAAAAACCCAAAAAAATCCTAAAACAGAGGCAACACTGAATAGGGACATTTCCCCCCCACTCCCTCCCCTTTCAGAATAACTCAAGCTTCCATTGTCATTAGTTTCTAGATTTAGTCTAAAAGGAACACTAGTACTTAAACTTATTGCAGTTATTATTACACTTCAGTGCACAGTAACAGAGGTCAGTGGCTCAACTAAACTCACAAACATTAGGTTTGGTAAAATGTCCCTTCTAGCTGGCTGGACACGGCGAGGTGTACCTGAAGTCTCAGAACACTGTGTTCACCTCGGCAGCCAAGCAGTGAAAAGGAATGCTGGAATAGTGAAAATAAGTACAGGAGCGCACAGTTCAGTATTTACTAAGGCCCAAGAACCCCACTTAAGTGGTCTGGATAATAAATCACATTAAGACCTAGTAAATCTATAAAAAAAATGTAAAAATCTTAAAAAGTTCTGAGCAGTTTTCCAATGAAACTGTTTGGTTTAAGGCTTGGAACATTTCTGATGTCCACATACTACAACAGATTTGCAGTTAAGGTCTGTTGTCACCTCTTTGACACATTGCCTTGTCCTGCACAAGGTTTAACTAAGCAAGGAAAGCTGTTGGAAACGATCATTTAGAAAATATGCAAAACAAAAGGAGGTCACTGAAAACATGTCTGCTAGGTTTCAGATCAGTGTTGTCAATCATCAGAAGACAAGACAAAAAAAAAAATCACAAAAATTCTGTAGTAATAACTGTATTATACCTCTTTTTTTTTTAATACTAAAGGATAACCAGACTTCATGGAAATTAAACAGGAGAATTTTTTTTTTCAAAGTAAATCGAAGATTGCTTTTCCAACAAAAAAAAAAAAAAAAGGGACAGAATGATTTGCAATATTGTACCACAAGTGCTTCAGTCAGATCACAGTCCTGTATGGCAGGCCCTATGTCAGGAAAAGTATAAGACACGTTCCATCTCTTTTGGGTCATTTAAGAGGTATGCACAAGAGACTTGCAGAAACAGAAATAATTAGTGTCATCCATAGATACTCATAACACAAATAACCTATCACAAACAGATTTTTGTTACACACTAAAGTGCACGTTTGTCAAATATGCAAACACCACCTCCTATTAAAAAAGGTATTTTCAAATTATGTGGTCAAAAGCACACTTAGGACTGCATTTTTAGTGATATTTGGTGACTTTAGCAGTGACAGAGAGCATTTCCCTTTGCAATCCCTTTGTCTTAAACCAGGACACAAGGATAAATAAGATTTTCACTACAAATCTTTTGACCTGTTCTGCACAAAAAAAGGGAACTGCACCCTTTTCTCTGACAAAGAGAATCTTTAAATACAACTGTATGAAAATATAACTTAAATATAAAAGTCAAATAGATTCGAGGAGACTTGGAAAAAAATCTTTGTTCCACCTATTATTTCCATAGGTACCCGGTAGGAAGTAAACATTTGTACTTAAAAAAATAACGTTAAGTTACAGCTTGTAACCATAAACTATTCTGCTCTAGGAATTATGCTGCAAAAGCCAGTTTTAGTAATAAAACACACCCCTTTAACTTGGCTGATTCTGACGTCTTTTTGAGAACATCTTAAACTGTATCATCAGTAACCATAAGCGAAAGATTGCTGTATGTTTTCTGTGATCTTCTCCAAAATGTCAGATACAAATCCCATCAGCGACTAGTCCTTAACAACGCTGCTTCTCACATATCATGAAAAGACATTCTTGCATAATTGGTCAGTGTGTCTGTAGTGCAACTGAACTGCAAGTCTTCCAACCCTTTGCATTCTGTTGGTAGACCTTGCTTTTAAGTCAGTTTGTATGAAAAGGGAGATGCAATTGCAATATTAAAACCCACTGACTGAAGTTTTTGCCATGAAACCTGCAAATACACAGGTCAGGGAATATGTCATACAGGTAGACCAAAACGATGCTTCTTTTTCTTAATGGGCTTTAAGCTGGTCAGTCTACGCAGATCCTCTTCAGCATCCGATTCCTCCATCTCATCGTCTGCCGAAATAAGGATCTAAAAAACAAATTGCAGCTTCTAAGTAACATGGATCAAAGTCAAACTCCTCCTTCATTCTACTTCTAACCTTTTACTTTTTTTGTGCTTGCAAAGCACCTTATTATTTGCTTGAGAAAGAGCTTGCAGAACATAATTTGGATTTACTGCCAATACTACCAAACATCATCACATATCCTATCTGGAACCTCCAGTAAATTTCAAAGATGATGCATGCATATTAATATCTACTACAATCACTGACTCCAAACCCAAAGAAGTGATTCCTGTACCTCCAGAGCAGTGAAGGCGGCTGCTGTTAAAATGAGAGAGAATATATAAGCTCTGTATCCACACTGGTAATATTAAAGAAACCCCCATGTAAATAGTACTGCCTAAAATGCAGAAAAGTTACATTAACCAACTAAAGCTAGAACAACTTACCTTCAAAGGTACCACCCCATCCTTCAGGTGAACTGAAACCTGCCCACTTAATATAATTTAGAATAAAATTATGCTAAGGCAAGGATGTGACTACTTCTCCAAAATCAGGCCAGTTGCCTCCACCAGCTTCTTCTCTCTTTAAGCTATTAACCTCTCTCTGAATTAGAATTGTTTTGTATTCCATGTGGGTCTTTTTTTTAGAAGCATTTGTGACAGTTCACTTGTGATATTTAAATACATTATTATGTCTTCCTGCCCACCTGGCAGGAAATTAACTACCATGAATGGTGCAACAATGCCATTTTTCTTAACTGGTTTTCAACTGCAAATGCTAGGAACTACTGTTAAGAGGTGCATGCAAAGAAAATCAATACTAACTTGACAGTATTACAATTAAATCAATGGCATGAGTAATGAACTGGATTGATATTGCATTAATTACAATAATTAACTATACATACTTCTGACTCTGACTCTTCATGCGATGCTGCTCTCCTGTATCGGACTTTACTTCCATTTCTTGAATCTTGTCCTGCTTCCTTTTCTTCAAGTTTAGCTTTTGTTTTCCCTTTCTTCATAAGAAAATTGTCTACTACCCAGAACATTAACGCCTATTAAAGAGAAGGGGGAAGTGACAGTTCAGCTTTTCTCAGAGTAGCATATGTTCACTTGGTCAGTATTTGGACCGAATTAGGAAAACTTGACAGCAATGCTGAGTTGGCCAAACAGGTAAAATCTTGTATAGGCATAGAGTGACATGGCTTATTACACATTGCATGAACACTCTAGAACATAGCTACTTTATTCATTTGTAGAAGAGAAGAAGAACAGTATCTGCTATTCAGAGTGATCATATATTAACTCTTCATGTAGGAAAGTGAACAGTTTAGGCAGACATCTTAGCAAAACAGACTTTTGTTTCCCAAAGGATAAAATCCACACTTGAACAAATTAATAAAGAAAAAATAAAACACCAGCAGTTATTAAATACAAGGACACCTACCACCTCTGGCTCTAGTCCCTAAATCCCAGATTACTGGAAGAGCATGCTTTGGGAAGGATGACTGCGCACTTGCCCTTTTCCTCTGCTCCACCATAGGCCAGCCACTATTAGCTATGGTGAGACACGGGATACTTCACAGTACAGCTATCCGTAGCCCAACTGTTCCCTAAAGCAAATTTAATTGTAATTTTATCATCTCTGTATCAGTATTTCAGTATTACATTCTATCTCCTGAAGTCATCAGCCCAAAGAAGTCTATGAGGCATTTCTGCATCTCTTCTGAGCCTGGTTACTTAACTCAATATGGAGTTCAGCTTTGTAAAATCTACATATCCAGGCGTTTTATCCATTCTTTAACATCCTTCCTCTTTAAAAATTAACTTAAGCACCAAGGTACGCTGTGCTTTAAGTACTAACATTAATTAATTAACACATGGCAGGAAGATATCCAGGTAAACATCTCAGAAGCATAGAAGTTGTACTAACATTAACAAAGAAGGGAACTATCAGCATGACGATAGCCAGCTCCAACTGGGGGTTCTCTATAGGATTCAATAAAGCTACCTGTGAAAAGAAAAGGAATAAGTTCAGATCATGGCAGCACGTCCACATAACTGGATTAGTAAGTGCAATTGTTCATGTACTAGTTAACACTATAGAAATAATTCATATGAGCCAAAAAAGGACAGCTTTCTAGAAAAGGAAAGTACTTAGGACAGCTTATAAATTACCACAGATAAGTAAGTGAGGCTGGCGCAAAACTTGCGTCTGTCATTTTTGTTTACAGAAGTCTGAAGAGCTGTGTTAGAATAGTCTTGAACATTTTAGAGCTCCATGCTCCTCATGAATATGTTTTAAGTTCCATCTTTAGGAAATTTAAACAGACCAGTGTTTCAGAAAATACACAGTAAGGAGAAGACAGAATTCCCAAAGTAGCGCAGAGCATAAACCAGGGACTAACTGGTTTTAATGGGCTGTAACACCATGCACCATCACTTTGAATATTACGTTGCACAGATTCTATCAAAATAAATATTTATCCAGTCATCAGCAATGGCTTCACTAATCCATTGCAAATTACTAAAATTCTTCAGTTGAAATCTATCAACAAGGTCAGGCAAAGAAAATTCTTTAAAATGCTACAAGAAGCAACACAAAATAGCTGTAAGTAAGGGTTAAAGAATTATGAAAAGGAAGAACCACTTAGTAGCTTCAAGAGCACTAAGATAAGGAGTTAGAATAAAATTTTATATATTGCATTGTATAAAACCCTCCAAAATATGATAGGATATTCCTGGCAATGAATGCCAGAAAGCCTAATTAGCAGTATCCTAATCAATCTAAAAGAACATACCACTACTACAGAATTAAACAGCACTGACTGTAGACAGTTGCAATGCTTGAGCCAAACCAATCTATTGCTTTACAGCTTCCACCTGAAATTCATTTGCCTGTAAAATGCTGTAAAAATACAAACCTCTTTCCACTGAGGTATAAGAAGCACTATAATGATGATGGTTTTCTCAAATGTCATAATCATTATGTACAGAGCACATTGGCCCAGCCAAGCACTGCACTGCAGCGGGTCACCTGTAAGAAAGAAGAAAGGTTCAATGTATGCATAGGGTTGATTTTAATTCACAACAAACATTTTAGAAAAGGTAGGGCAGCTATATCCTCTTAAAGTGCCTTCTCCAACTTCCTTAGTGCTGCTCCTTCCCCTCCCTCAGCCTCACCCCAACTTTCAAAAAGGATCAGTTAGAAACTGAATATAATAGGACTTCATCCAATTCAGCAGCACCTGGTTATATGCTCACTGTTTTATATAATCTGATGAAAGCAAGACAGACATAGTTGCATTTTTGTTTCTAATCAAATTGTTATTTTTGACCATCTATCATGAAGCATTAAGTTTCTTAAAAGGGAAAATGTAATGGAAACACAGCTGGGGAAAAATTAACTTTTCCTTCAGTCTAAGTAGAAACATGATGATTCCTGCCATTCTCCCTAGGCTACCTTAACCACATTTTTCCTCTCTACAAAGTTAGTTACCATAACTAACCAATCATAAATGAAGCAACAGGTGCAAGAGCTGCTATGAAAAAATTAATTGAACCAAAAATTAACATCATGTTTTAGTTTCTACTTGAAAGGAGTTGAAATTCTGTTGCACTGCATTGCGGCAGAGTGAAAACCTGAATGCATTATCTGCCAGGACAAAATGAAGACCATAAATACCTGAACATAAAAACTTATGTGGACTATTATACTCTATGAAAGCAAGGAGAGGGGGGAAAAAAAAGAAAGAAAGGAAAAAGAGGACTGGTATGCCTAACAAGCTTTGCAGGTGAGCTTAAAGCAGCACTTCACTGGAAACTAAAATGAAGCTTTGGAGGTGGATGTTAGCTCTTTAGTCTTTACGAGAGTCTTCTGCAATATCTTCAAAGGCATCTTAACACTTTTAGCCTGGGGATGAATAATGGGCAATGGAAATTCAGATGCCTTTATGTATTTGTAATGCATAATGGATACTTGCTACTTCCTTTTCTGGAACATTTCTGAAAGGCTTTCAGTATTAATACTTGGTAATAGTGTTGAGACTTACTGTTTGCTTCTTAAATGCTATGAAGAGAAATTGATAAATTGGACTGGACTCCAAAACAAAGAAAACTTCCTAAACAAGTTTTACAGTAAGAGCCAGTGATCAACACTCAATAGTGTTGGAAACTCTCAACAGTGTAGGAAAATGGTTAAAATGCTCAAATTTTATAATTATATACTGCAGTTTATGGCTTCTGTTGTAAAAAAGAAAAAGTTAGAAAATCTGAAAGGGGAAACACCGGTAACTCAAAGTTGAGCAACTTCTTGCTTCTTCTGAAGATACAAAGCCTGAATTAAATTTTAGTAATTAATTTCTATACTCCATATTTTTATTAGCATTCTCTAGTTTATGAAAAAAAAAGAAAGAAAAGATCTAGGTTTAGCTACAGCTTATTCTAGGCTCTTTTCCAATCTGTATTTAACTCCTAAAAGCAAAGACAGCTATAGCAATTTGCATCTATTCTAACTCTGCCACATGAGATTTTGTACATACAACAATTGTGAAACTCTGTATTAAGAGTGTTGTGCACTATCACCAATGAACGTTTTGTTCCATGAGGTTTTTGTGGGGAAGGGCGCTGGCTTTTGGAGTGGTTTTTTTGGTATACGACTGAAAATGGAAGTTGTATATATTAAATTCTACTTGAGGATTTTTGTGTGCCCTACTGCATCTACAAAATTAACTCTCAGCTCTAGTTACAAGCAGGGTTCTCCTGTCTGCTTTGAATTTACCAAGTCTTTTGACAGTCTCCCAATAGCATCCTTGTAAAAAAAGTTGGGGAGATAAAGACTGGATGGGTGGACATATAATTCTGACAAAGGAAGAGAGCTTTCACAGTGAGAATGGTTAAGCACTGGAACAGGTCATTCAGAGGTGTTCTTAAATCTCCAACCATGGATGAATTAAAAACTGGTCTGGATCACGTCCTGAACCACCTGCTTTAGCTTTGAAGGTAACACTGCTTTGAGCAAGAGGTTGGATTATGTCACCCCTGGAGATCCTTTCCAAGCAAATTTTTTCTACCGTTTTATAAACCATGCAATTCAAGGAAAAAAGAAGTTAATAAAAATCACCATATCCAGGAGGTGTTCCCAAGAACATTTAGGACATCTGTACGTTCAAAGATTCAGTACACATACTCAAATTAGAACTTTAATGTTGAAGCCATAAAGCTCTCATTTAATTTCTAAAGTCTCTGGCAGTCTCTCTTGAATTCTGATTTTATACCTGTCATGTATAAATTACATGTCTAGAATAAAGTAGCAAATCAGCAGAAATCTTGTTACTGCAAGAAAAGTGCATTAAGACTGAAACTGAAAAATCCTGAATCCTCAGTGACAACTGTAGCAGCATTTTTTGAAAATGCTGGGCAATGAAAAACTAGTCTACACTAGTGCATACGACTTTCATCAGCTCCTTTGTAGAAGCATGTTTATAGACAGCTCTTGAAGAAAATACCTGTGATCCCTCTATCTTTTAACTTCCCTCTATTCCTCAGATCCTGATAAATACTCTTAAGAAAATGCCAACTCACAGAACTACTCCAAAATAAATTTTAAAAAGTTTTAAAGTAAGTGCTATCTACGCTATATGGCTATAAGTAAGTTGATCTGCAAGTTGCAAACTAAGAGTTAGAGGGAAAAGATGCATCAAATACAATTCCTAAGCTTTGCCATCCAAGAAGTAAAGACAAGCAAAGAGACCACAGCATGATTTCGTTGCCAAGAGTTCATTGTCACCAAGAGGGATTTAGTCACCTGTTTTCTACTCGCAGTAGCTAAAGTAGCCTAAGACAAGAAGGGAAGGAGAACGCAGGGAACATTCTTTTCAGTACAGATCATGACTGCTCTTCTCTTTACATGCTCAAATATATTAACCAATTCTGCACTTCTATTAAAATCCAGCTGCTGAGGTAATGAATCTGAAAACATGAAACTGGAAATATGAAGTCAAATCTAATAAACTTAAAAATTCTGATATAAAAAAAAGCCCTTGAGGGAGCATCATGCTACTTTGCTCATAAATCAGCGAGCAGTGCTGTTTTGCTGTACAAACAACAACTGTTTACGAATGCTGATATTTTGGTATCCATTCTTTCCTTGAGGCATTTACGCTTAAAAACTATCCTCCATATAAAGAAGAGGCTTTTAAAACCAGCAGGACACTGCTATTTTTGTGACAGCTTCAAGCAGTGAATCACCAGGGATCAAGTAATAGAGCTAAGAAGGGAAATGAGCTCACAGTGAGAATTAACTTGAGACAAATTATTATTTAGGCTCTAGAAACACAAACAACATCGCTCAATCACAAGAAGAGACTTGGGTTTGGTTTGGGGAGGAGGGGGGGAGCTCTTGTTTGTTTTCCCACACTTGCAAACAAACTGAAATCACACTGATCTTCAAGCTGAGAGCTTGGCTTTACTGCTACAGATAAAATGCCCAAAGTCTCTGATACCTTTCAATAAGCAGGCACCTCACCACCCATGTACGCTAAACATCCATATTTAACTTCAAAATACTAAGTCTAAACATGCTTGCGACCCCACAGGACTGCATTTTAGCCCCCTCTTCTACCCTACTTAATTTAATAAAGAATCTTATGAAAAATAAGACAATTTTCTTGGAGCCAAAGTGAAAAATTTGCAATAAAATAGTGATATGAGGGTTTTCACTTCAGAAACAACAGTAGTACTTAACAGAAGAGGGCAGCAAACAATCCAATGCAACTTGTTCTTTTTAGACAGAATTTTTACACAGTGTCTAACCTTATTGCACAGCCTTTACTAATAGCTTTCCATCTGCTATCTAGTTGTCTTTATACCAGAAGCCTCTCCCACATGATTAATGGCAACACAGGTTTACAGTATGCTTTTTAATAGTCCTCATAATAGCTTGATTAAAAAGCCAACACACTAAGGTCAGGAGAACACATTAATGAAGATACAGAAAGTTAGTCACTAGTAAAATGACTTACATGATTTCATACATTGCCTATACACACACAGAGAGAAAAAATACTTGATAAAGAAGTTTAGGTATTTCAGATCTTCAACTCAAAATGACAAAAACAGATCAGTCACAGACCACCTCCACAGTGGAACACAAGTTCACGTGTTGATTTTAAGAGCTTAGCTACTGCAGTCACAGATGCCTCATAACTAACTAAAATAAAAACAGGTTCATTTTGGAAGTCATTAAGAGACAGAAACAAATTTCAGGAGAGTGAATGTACTCCTCACATCCTCCCATCCACACAGACCGCTTATTGTTAAAAGGACATTAGAATGGGAGAGGAGAAGAGGTTACACAAGAAAAAACAGGATGCTACTAGGAAGAAATAGTATTTGAAATCTAGTATTTGACATGATTACAAGTACCTACCTATAATTCTAACAGACCAAGCTGAAAACACCAAGCTGAAGGCTTTCAAACATCTTTAAATGACTTCAAGCCAAATCAACAATCAGAAAAAGGGACTTTGGGCAATAGGTATCAAAGCTCAGTCAGAAGGTGTCATTCAGCCCTGTCTCGGCTCCTTCCTTGTCCTTTTCCCTTCTCTGGGCATTGGTGCTTACCTAATTCCTTAGAGACCCAAGTCTGGGGACTGATCTAGAGGAACTATTTACTTTTCTACATATGGTGAATTTTCTGATGGTTTAGCTCTCTGAATCAGTTCCCTGAAGAGCCAGATGTGCACCAGTCCAAGGAAAGGAGTGGAAATATTGGACCGTGGCATGCGGGGAAAAAAAGCAAATAAACAGGGTTGTGGCAGTGCTGATTTAAACAGCTCAAATGTTCATAAATTGTACACTAAGAGATACATACTAAATCTACATAAATCTAACAAAAAATGCCCTAAAGGTATAGACAGTTATTTCTCCTAAGACAGATGTTTGTCATCATCTCTATTTTAAACCTCTGACATTAAAGCAAAAAGCAATTAATGCTATTTGATTTAATTGTAAACCTCCCAAGCTTTTAAAGCATGTCAACTTGGCAAGGCCTTTATTCTTAATTCTGGCAGCCACTTAGGATCATTAAACACAGAAACCTACAAAACCAAAAACACTACCAATGATAATTATGAAACTCCTATGAAAGCTTTTGTTAGGCAAACATTATTTTAACTTTTTTTTTTCCAAACCATAGGGGTTTTTTTCATCAGTGATACAGGCCCTATGTGCAGGAGCTCGAGTGATCATTACTTGAGGACAAGCACAGGTCATCTTGTCATTCTCTTCACTGAAGGTATGTGGTTGTTTACTTTAAAGAGGGCTGCCAGAACTCTTAGCTCATATCTTCAGACAACAGCATGTGGTTCAGCAGAAGCTTTAATGGGAAATGACCTTCCAGCTATCATTTAAAAGTGTTTCAGAGTAAATTTATCATACTCTTATTTTTTCCATAAGATTAGTCAATAGCATAATTTGTTCAATCACTCCTAAAAAAATAAATATTCAAGTGGTTGATCCAAACTCACTAAAAGCTTAAAGACTCATAGAGCTTTCTAACACAGAAGGTGCATCCTGAGATACAGAACTTAAAAGAACCCTCATGACAAGTGAAATATTAAAATGACCACTATAATAATTGTATAATGATTTTAAGCTGATTTAACCACTAGCTGAAATATTCTGAGATTCTATCCTGAAAACCACTTCAGTGCAAGAACAGAAACATTTACCATATTCACCAAAGCGAAGGGACTCCCACTGCTGCCATTCCACAATGCTGCTGACTGCACGTATACCAATGTAGATTAACAGCATTCCTAATGTGGCATCTAACAAGAAGTTGATAAGGTACCTGAATGGAAAAATGTAAAAGAAAACAAGGAGTAAGGGTCCATTTTCTACAGGCTCAGTGTATTTTAACACCATGACTGATAGAAGATCTGTATATATGTTGAGAAACCAGAGTACTGAGAATAATCATTTACCCACTTCTGTAATTACATAGAGAATTCAAAATTTAAATAGTTTTAGAAAAGTCTCAATATTTTGTTTCTGTCCTTAAAGTTAAGCTCCAACTGCTATTTTCATGAACTCTGGTGTGTGCACATGCATACTCTATACAAACTCCAATATTCATTTTACTCCTTTATATTAAAACCAGATTTCCTTTTTACCACTGCTCAGTTCATTCTACATGGAAAACCTGTATTTGAATAAAACCAAAGGAATAAAAGGAAAAGGAATAAAAAGAGAAGCTATCTGAAAGACACCTCAAAGAATATGAAGGTAAAAAACCCAACCCAAAATGTTTTCATTCCGAGAGGGAAAGACACCACAACTCGGCAGTTTTTCTTGCTCAAGGGAGCCCCCTCCTAGCCTCAACAAGGAGCAACAAGCAGTGGAATACCATGCCTAGAGATACAGTCACTATCTTGGCCAAATTTCAACTTAGCATTAGCAACTTGAGATTACTGTGGGTTTCAAATTAATTCTTAGGTTCATTAAATGATGCAGCTGAAATTCAGAGCATTTTTTAAGTCAGTTTGGTTGATTTACTATCACCAATTTTAGCTTAAGGTAAACTCTAGAGTCTATAGGAACTTATCTGCAGGGATAAAAATAGCAAATCAGAGACCTGTGGGCTTCTGCTGGCTGTGGAAACAAATCCACGTGGACAAAATAGTATCAGAAAGTGGAAAGCAAAGACAGAATATGTGCATTCAAAGTGGTAAAGGAGGAGCTATTCTGACTCAAAATCCCATGCAAGAGCAGCTCAAAAATAAAAATGAGGCAGACATGCCTTGCTTCAGACAAGACTTGCCCATAAACTTTCTAAAAAAAAAAAGTTATTTTCTAATACTTGTGTGTCAGAGTTTTAATGAACTGCGCATTAGACAAACATTAAAATCAAGCTCTAGTGTTTGGCAGAGGAAACTCGGCAATTACAAGCCTACACAAGTCATTTTAAGGCCACAGGGGGCTGCTGTAAGTCTACAGCAGGAAGGCAGGGAGGAGAGATGTGCCAACACCTATTTCACATCAAATTACAGCTCACAGCACTGGCCAAGTATGCCTGATATTCCCAAGCACATCAGGCTCACTACACATAGGCAACATGCTCATTCTCTGATGCGCTGCATTAACCCTGCTCACATGTAACCGGTGCACCAGCACAAACAACAAGACAAGGTGATGCCACTGTCCGATAAATGCATTTGGCCAAGAATTAATGAGTAAAAGGCTGGGGTTCATACTGACTTCCTGGTGTACTGCATACAGCCAGCTGAGTACTCTGCACTACGGAAGAGTGCTGTTTGCTTTTCCTATTTAAAATTCTTCAACCAACCACCCATCTGTTGAAGTGTTTTAACAGATGTTTTATCAGCTTTGATATTATCACATACCTGCCTGAATTACAGCACTACATTCCCAAACTAACAAATGGCAACTTCCAATTGTAGTTCCTTCCAAGCTTTGAACCACAATGTTTACTGAAACTACATTTTCTGGTTTTGTTCTGAAAATACCCCACAAACTACATAACAGGAAAGAACAGAAAACTACTCATGTTTGAATTTTCTGAATAAAATTATTATTATTTAAAGTCACAGACAGAAATGTTGCTTTTACTCACTAATTTTGACCCACTTGTACACTTAAGATTTTTCCCAAGAAAGGACAAGTGGCTTTGGTTGATACAACATGTTATTTTTTTTCTGCTAACAAGGAGGACCTGTACCCTTGTCTGAGAAATTATACAGCTCCACATTGTAATTTTTGTTATCTTGGGAACAGTGAATAACAGTTCTCTACCTTGCCCTCTTACTTGTTCTGTGTCATGCTACACTTACATGGAAAGTGGTATTTGAAAATGAAGTTATGGACTATATTAAACCATGTAGAAGAGAATGCACATGTTAACAAAGCTTTTATGTTGAAAACTCAGTACACAGCACAAAGTTATTTTTAATTTTAAAATATCATAATAAACTATTGAGCTTTAGCTTTAAACACTGACATCTTTAGGCATGCTTTGATTAGCTTACTTAAATATATAATTGAATATATAAAAATGGAATGAAAGCAATTTGCACCTGACAGTTTTTAAATCTATCAGGAAATTCTTAAATCAGTAAGCCAGGAAAAGCCTACAATGATGCCTGGTATTACTGAAACTGTCACAATCATAACTTAAACTTTACAGTTAGCGTGTTAAAATAAATGTGTTTTGCCTACCAAAATGCTTTGTGGTGGGAAGAGAAAAGCAGTATTTTACTTGCACATTTACAGCATGTAGGAACACAAAAGAAACAGAGGAGGAATAAGGGAAATAAAACAGGCTTGTGAAGCAACACAAGCATATTCTTTGAGCTGTGTAGCTCCTTTGTTTACCAAAGGACAACAGCGAGCAGATGCCATTGAAGGAATTGGATTGGTTTCTAAAGGGCAAATTACTAAGCTTTTAAAAGTAATTTCACAGCCTCTATTACCAGAAATGTGTAAGCTTCTTTGAGCAAGAGCTTGATCAAGAACAAACCCAAACAATTATCATTTGCTGCAGGAGCTCCTGTAAAGAGCCTGACAGGGTCTTAAGTCATAAAATCTTCAGGTTTAATATACTACAGTGAAATGCTTATCTACTTAGTCACACTGCTCCAAGCGTGACATTGCAAAATTAATTTTTGTACTAACTGCCTGGGTACTAAGCAAAATTTCCTGCTTTTAACCAAATGAAAATAATACTGCAGTAGTTAATGTAGGTTTTAGAAGAAACTACAAGCATGAATGATTTTTGCTAAATATCCGTGAAAGCAACCTGACTTTATATTAAAGCCTTGCTGCAGTGAACAGTGCAGCTAGAGGTCAGTGTACACAACTTGATATTCATTTCCCTTGGTCCCTAGCACCTCCTTCAGTAAATAGCCTCATATTATAACGTGCACCCTAAGTCCTCATTCATTAACTGGAGAGAGAGAAGTAGTAGGAGTTTACCCTCGGTCTAAAATACCTATATTCAGCCCAGAAAAAGCCTTCCCAGGTCCTGCCAGCCATGAACCAGAAAAGCAGAAGAGCTGATCTTTGATTAACTAAGCTTAAACCACAGGTTTTTGAAAGTCATTGATTTTTACCATGAAAATTGGTTTCTTAGCTATATCTTGCATTATCATCCATATACACCAAACCCAACAGCAGAATTTCCATAAAGAGCAATTATTCTGTAATTAAACACTTACAGAGAACAAGGGTCTTCTTCTGTAAGGTCTGATAAATAGACATTTGCAAAGTGGATGAACAACATCCCAATGGCTTGCTTGGAAGTATCTAAAAACCTGTATAGAGTAAAAAGAGATTTTAAGACACAGAGAACTGTTTACAACAGTCAAACATGCAAATTTATTTTATTATAATTCCATCTTAATTGCCAATTTTTTTCTTCAAATGAGAATACCAGAATGATAAAGTGTCATGGTATTTAGCTTATTTAACAGTGTTCCGTTTTAAATTCTGCCCCTTTTCTTCTTGAATATTGGTGACAATAAACCAAATCATACTAACTTGAAACCTTACCATTGCAAATTTGAGGTCTAGGGATATCCTCTTGGTATCACATGCATTATCCAAGAGCTAATCCTCCCTAAACCTAGCTAAGTCTTTAATAATCTCCTGTAAACAATGAGTATCCCAGCCTCGCTAGATATTTCAGTCCTTTTACGTTTATGCATTTTCAGCAAGTTTATGGCACAAATTATGTGCTTGTTGGTGAACAATTTAATAGTTGGCTAATGATTCCTTTACCTACAGTATTTTGCTAAAAAAGCCAACATATTTTTCACCTGAAAGCTTGAAGTGGTCTCACTGAGTTATATCTAAAGTACAACAGCTTACACCACACTGCAAAAGAATTACAAACTTGAAAGCATTATCTCCAAAGCAGATGATGGAGTTAGAGAGAAAGTAGTTTGCTACTTACAGGGAAAATATAAAACACCTCACTTAGGTACTGATTCATTATTGACTCCGGTCCTTACCTGCCCTTCATCATCCTTTGCACAAACCCAAAATTTCCAGTGGATGTTTTATTAAATATAGGATCGTGTCAAAAGTATTCTGTAGGCAAGAATGTGTTCTTTACACAGACCAACACCCATTTTGCCTGTTGTTTCCATGTCTAAAATGATTCAAACACCCCAACAGAGATCCAAACAACATTTTATGCCTGAATTCATCTCCCTTCCCTGAAAACTTTGTCTTAAACTTTATTCTCTTGCATTCATTGCATGACATAGAAATCAGAGTGTTGGAGATGAGGCAGGAAGCCATGAGTTACTTACCTGATCAGTACACCATACTATAAATAACAATACTCAAGTCCCAGAACAAGATTCTTTGCTTAAAAATTAAAGGCTATCACCACACTACTCAGAATTTCAGGCTAAGGTAGATTGTAGTACATAAGGAATTTGTATTAATTTTTTTTTCAATAAAATAAAGGTCAGCATTAGTTACAAAAAACAGTATTGTATGAGATGAATTTAAACCTCTGAAGTCTTCAACAACCGAAACGACAGCTTAACATTTACACCAGTCTCAAAACTAGTACTGGTTATGTTGGCATGGCTACAATTCAACAACTTTTAAGAAGTAATAAAAACAAATACACTTTTTATACCTTGTATTCTTTTATGGCTTATGTATTTATATCTTCTACCATATTGTTTTCTATCTTATACATAGTAGAATAGCTACAGAACATGGGATTTCGTTTAAGCCCAGCCGAGAGCTTTTTGTAAGCTTGTGTAAGTCTGTAGATGTTCAGAGGCATCTTGGGACAACTAAGCTTCCGTCTTCAGGAGGAAGCGCAACTTTCAGCTTTACGTCTAAATGCACATCTTTGTAGAGATTCCTGGAAGTGTTTAGTAAGAAAGAACTAGTGGGGAAACACACAAAAGGTAACTTTTTAATTAACTCATATTTTGGTAACTTTGGTGACTGTCCATCAGCAATTTTTTGTCATCACTTTTTTTTTTTTAATCATTATATGCAAATAATCATTCCTGCAATTTCTAAAACATGCAAGAAACAAAATTTAAGAATGAAACATGCAGAAACATTACCATATCCTCCAGGGACGTCTTTCATGCTTTGGTTCTCTGCAGCGTTTTACTAAGAGGAAAAAACCAAAATAATAAATGAAGACAATCAGCACTTCCCAAACCAACAAAAATGTAGAAAAGCAAAAGCAAATAATCTTGCAGAAGTGTTACATTCACTTTATCAACCTCTAAGGATACACATTTAAAGAAACTGGCTCCCTTCCATCACCTTCAAGTTTCTACAGATCCATCGTCTGACTGCCAATATACCTCACATGAAAAAATAATCTGTTACCAACGACTATTTCATTGGCCTTAGCTTTTATGACCACCCGTCCAGAAAATTTAATTTCCGATAGTAAAGCAGGTATTACAAAAAGCTGTTTGTTTCGCTCACTGGAGACCAAAAGTCAGACCGGAAAGTAGTCTCACAATATAGGGGCAATCTATAATATCAGAAATAAATCAAGTGAATTAGGAACAGGACAAATATACTCTCTGACAAAGTATATTTATTTTATGGATGACAAATTAGACTTTTGTGGGCAAACCAAATTGCAAGCAGGACAGATTTTTTTAGTCAGATAATCCCTTCACAAAAAGGTTGACACCTGTCAACATATTAAAAAGTAAAAAAAAATAATCCAGTATTAAAATTAACACCAACTATACAAAGGCAAAAAAAATTTGACACATTTGACTATTTCAATCTTGATACAGTTTATAATACAAGTGGTTTGGGTATCTGATTGAAAACTCCTCTGCACACCCACAAAGGAGGGGGAGCCTGAATCAGACCCTGCCCAGGTAGCCCCAGGGCCATCAGCCCATCCCAGGGCCATCAGCCCATCCCAGGGCCATCAGCCCATCCCAGGGCCATCAGCCCATCCCAGGGCCATCCCCTCAAGCCCAGAGGAGCAGAAGCAGAAAGGCAGATGGGGGAACACAAATTATGGACTTGGCGGAAGGGACAGTGGCTGGTCCATACACTTGTACTGTCTGATCTGCAGTTTGTTCTATCTTCTTAAGAAATTCCATTTCTAGCTCTTTCTGGGCAAGAAAACCCTTTTCCCTTCTGGGAACACATGCTCAGCCCTGCCACAAGTTGGAGCTGGGGCAGGGAGCTGCAGCAGCCTCGCCTCTGCTAGATCTGCCCTAATTCTGTAACACAGATTTATTTTCTGTTACAGCTGCAAGATTCTAATTCTTTACATATCCCCAACCAGACCAAAGATAACAGGGTAATGGAAAACTTTTCCACTAAGAATGGGTTTTATAAATGGGTTTTACATCCTCCTCCTGTTCAAGATTGTGTCACTCACCAGTTCCTGCAACGTAAGTCTTAAAAAAACCTATTTATGCTCTTACTTCAGAAATTATCTCTTAAAAAAAAAAAATAAATAAATTAAGCCCCAGTTCCCCTCCCCCCCTTCAGCTTGCAGAGATTCTGTCTTAAGACACAATCCATAGCACGTATACGTCAGGCAAAGTATCAAGACGTATTTTAACCTGCTTCTCCAGGTATTAGCAATGAATTTAAGTTTTGAATAGGAAGCTGTATATGTTACACTTACCTAGCTTACATGCCTTTAGAAAACATTTTGGTTTATGAACTAATCAACTTTTTCACAAGTAAGGCAATTTTCCCCAAAGCCAACCACCCTCACAGAATACAGCATTAATAGAATTACACAAATGCCTTAAAAAAAAAAAATTCACCTCCAAGGTGGCGGGGCAGGATTTGCAGAGAGCACCAGGCTAACAACTTGCCATTTTACTGTCTGTCCTGTTACTACTTCTGACAGCAGAGAGGGAAACTGTGGTTCACCCCCATATAATATGACCATTAGAAACGAAAGAGTGACAAGAGGAAAAAACTGTACATTTACACCAAAGATGAAGTTGTAATAGCAACATTTGCCAGCAGTTTTCTCTGTGAACAGCATGCCATAAATATAAAGCTTCTGTTAAAAATGAGCAACACCCAGCTAAGTTAACCAGTTTGCTGTTTATGACAAGTCCTCCCCAGTCACACTATGGATTACTTTAATTAGCGTCATTTTTGCACAACAGGAAGCCACAAAGCATCACAAAATAAATGCAAGAAACAGAAGTTTCAACTTACTGTGGAGTTTGCGCAACTGCAGACAAAACTGAAATTAAACTGATATGATTTACATACATCGGGGGCATGGAAATTCCAAGCCTAGGCTTTTGTCTGTTACTACTATGAAGAAGTTGTATAAGCCTGTGGATTCATTTCTTTCTCTGAAGTTTTCACAAAAAAATTGTTTTGGAAGAGGATATTCAAAACCAATTCCACTAACATAATTTCAAATTTTATCCATACTGAGAGAAAGACTTCAGAAGGTCTGTGTTTCTCTGGCCAGTTCTGAAAACGTAACATTTTATTTGAGTTAACATTAAATGGGAGAGTTAACTTTGAAAGCCTTTGCAGATGTCTTTTGGGAATGTATTAAATAGCTGATCACCCCACAGACTTCTACCCCACCAAAGGAAAAGAAGCAATCTGTTTAAATGCTTTGGGAGTTGCTAGCTGATGAATATGTACATGTATGCTTGAAAGCCCAGTAAATCCATATGAAATGGGGTTGTTTTCTCAGCCTAGTTTCTTGCAGCTCTGTGTCTGCGAACATCAGGGAACATCAGGTATTTCTGACATACGCGGGTACTGCCAGGTGTTTTCCTACCTACCCCTGATGCCGTATCTGGGTTACACTGCCTACCTAGCACAATATACTATCACATCAGAGTGGTTTAAGTCAAGAGCAATTTCTCCCCCAGCAAAGGAGCCTGTTTGTTGTATGTATGCAGCTGGGGAAGGAGGGGAGTAAATTGAGCAAAAAATCAACAGGCTGTAAATAACCACACGGGTAAACTTGGGGTCCACAGCGTATTTGCAATTAATAAATTAATTTTGCAACCAAGAGCCAGCACACGTTTTCAAACAAAGATTCTGTAAATTTTTTAACCATCTATTGAGGTGGGGAAGGGAAAGCAATTCTTCTACTTGCCCTCCCCCAAAACATGTCATGATTGTAGATGCTCTCAGCCCCACTCACAGTTTCTCTTGGCAGTCTGCGTTGCCTCAGAGTAAACTCAGAGACGTGCACTGGTGCGTGTGTCAGCTGACAGATGGATCTCAATCTGCCAGCTTCTCACTGTGAGGAGGTGGTACCACTCCATATGCTTTAATTCTGAGCGTTATACTCGCATTAGCAAGAATTTACCATATTTAATATTAATTAACTAATAATGTTCAGAATTTCATGCTGAATTATAAATGAAGAAGGAAGTGCTGCTTGTTTATACATTCAATGCCAGAATTTTTCAGGAAAGGAAATAAAAGCACTTCTGCCAACAAGCATGTGAGCTGCCAGATGGACAGATAATAGATAAGCATATAAGGCAGAGTATCACTAATGCAAAATTCAAGTTCATTCAATTGTCTTCCTGTTTCATTAAAATTCTAGGAATAATTAATGCCAGAGTACCGTGGAAGTGTTTCTAATAGTTACTTTAACATAGGAGTTTTGCAATCGGCATTCCAGAAAATTGAAGACTCATAGGGAAAAATAAAGGCCATATATAAGACCGGAGATAAGAAATGAAGAGAAACCTCTCCAAACCGTTAATATGAAAAGCAACACAGGAATCCATACTTGGAATTCAGCCTTTCCTTCTCTCCCTCCTTTACCTACTCAAAAAGTCCCACGGGAAATATTTTGCTGATGTGAAGTAACTTCAATATGGATTCAAGAACTCCAAGTTTCCAGGCAGCTGCTCTTGTAGCAGCACAAAACTGGCCCAACTCAAACATCTGAAGTGTTTCTACATATCATGTATTATTGCATTTCTTAGATACATGTTCTGGCAGTTGACAATAAGAACCTTTCTGATCCCACTAAAGATCAAAGAAGGTTTCTCTAGCTCATTAATTTGAAATTCAAAAAAGGAAAATAAGCTGAAGAATATTCAACATTCTCAATGTCCTCTGCAGCTGTACTATAACACTGCTCCTCTGATGAGAGAATTGGGATTTTAACCTGTATTTCCAGTGCCTCTCAAAACTTTTTAAAAAATAGGTCAAAGACAAAGCATGTGACAAAATGCTTCCTTTCATAAACCTCCTACACATTTCTGCCACCAGACCTCAACAAAGCAACAGCTGAGCTAGCCAAACAGATGAAGAAAACCAAAAGGAGGAAAGGTTAGAGTGGATAAGATCACATTCGCACATCACACATGCAAACCTGCTCACATGCATGGGCAGTTTCAGCAAGGACAGAATCAGACCCTTCTCGCAAGCTCCACAGGCAATGGGCACGAGGAAACAGCCAGGGAAATTCCAGCATGATAGATGTAAAAAATTTTCCAATGAGAGTAATTAAACTCTGCAACAAGATGCCCAAAGAGGGTGCAGTGACTTCAGCCTCATAGACCTTGAAAATTCACCTCGACGATGCTCTGAGCAAGGGGACATAGGCTGGCCCTGCTCTGAGCACAGGGTGGGAGAAGGTAAAATTTGGGGTCCCTTCCAACAAAAATTGGTCTGCAAGTCTAAAAATCATCTTCCTGTGATATGATGCTTAAAAGCTCCAAGGTTTGAGCCAATTACTAAAGGACCGAAGCATGGCAAGCTAAAAACCACACACACACACATATATATGTGCAGAATTTAACAGTGAGAAACCTGCTGCAGTCCAAGCTTCCATAGTGTTCTGTCACAAGAGTGATGAATCTCCACCAACAGGTTGGGCTTTGCTGGGCTTCCTGAATAACGTGTTGCAGCCAGGCAGATCCTCCAACACAGCCCACATAGTGCAAGACTGTTGTGATCTGCCAGGTTACTTTGAGATCAATTCACATCATTTCCAACATTCAAGACAAGTATTAAAGTTTCCAGTAGAATGCTGTTTTGCTAACTATGTACGACGTAACAGCTGAGGAATTAAACCAAGCATTAGTATCCAAACACGGAATCGAATGCAAAATTTCATATGGCTACTCTCAGACAACTGAACTATTTTCAGAACGTTTGGTTATCAGAACATATGCATCAAAATTTGATCCTGCAATGTCTAACACTGTAAAAAACCTGTAAGAACAACTACATATGCAGGCCAGATTTCAACTTTTTAAAATTCTATTTAAGAGTGTCAAAATCACTGCTCTGCTTACTAGTATCAACACTTTTTCCACAGCAGTGGGAACCATGTCTGTTAGGAATAAGCACATGCACACAAATAATTCCTGAAAATTCACACCAACACGGAATGACAACCATCAGTGAATTTTATGTTGCCTGTGATCTTTATGATACATTTGAACTTACCTCCCTTTCCCACTAAAGCAAAGGTTTTAAGAGGCTTGTTTTGCAGTTTCACTTTATCCCCCCATTATTTTCTTGGTAGCAGCAAAGGGAGAAAAAGAAATTAGAGATTTCCCCAAAACAGATTTTTTCTTTTTAAAATTAACTTTGCAAGAAACAACATGCCTAGTGAGAATGGGCTAAAACAATGCCTTACAAAAAAGTATACAAGTATATAAACCATGTATCACTTGTTTGCCAAAGCTTTTGTGATACTTATGAGCTCACCATCTCCTTATATTCATAGTTTTAAAAAAAAAATACAAACATGGGGGTGGAGGGGCTGCTTAAAAAGAGGTAATAAATGTGACTGCAAAAAAGACCAGAAGAACCAGTGTTTTTGGCATGCTGCTCATTTCTCCAGACAAAAAAGAAAACGCACTATGTTCTTGGTAATTCAATTTTTGCCCTACTGCAATTCTTCCTTCTCTTCCCATGCCCCATTAACTACAACTGAGATGCTCAAATACAGGATACCCTGAGAGCCTGCTGCTTATTACCCTACATAAGAACCCCAAAATTCTTCAGTATGGTTTTGCTTAACGACCTAGACTTGTCACCACTCTTGGACACCAATTATGCTAAAGCAGAAATTATACTGGACTAGAGCAACTGATGTTCCAGCTACATCTAGCAATACAGCTGTATAGGAGAAAGATCTCAAGAACCATGGTTTCTTCATTACAAAAAGTCATGGAATAACTCACTCAAAGGAAAACTTTTTTCTGGTCAATGTTAAAGACTGACATACTATGAACTGCATGAGCTCACCAGCTTTGCAAAAAGGATTTTTAAAACTTCTGCTAAGATAGAAAACAGTATTAGCCATGCAAGTACCCAGCCTCTTTTCTTAATTCCACCGTGCCCTTGGTGTCAACGGTTCTATAGGTATGTGTGTAACTAAGAACTTGTCCATTAAAGACAGTCACCCAGAGAGAAACTTTATGGAAACGCTGGACACAAAACTTAATGACCCAGCTGGTTAGTTATTCAAGGACATTGTGAGACTTAATGATTCATTGTCTGGACAGCCATATGGCACCCTCAAAACTGCAGACCTTATCCCAGTCTCTTCATTCCAATGTCAACAGTCAGAATAACATTGTGGCCACAGGTTTTAGGCAGCAAAAACTTTGTGGTAGTTAAATGAGTCTGACCGGTACTCTAGTTAGAGCAAAGAACAAGGGACTTTGTCTTACTGGAAAGTTAAATACGCTAGTGCCAAGCAACAGCCAAGCCCAACTATCTCATGACCAGGGCTCTTTTGTCTCAACACAGATGACACAAGATGATGGAAAATGGTGTGCCAACACTAGATTTCACATAATTTATCAAATAGGCAGCACTCCTTGCTGGATAATCACTGGAGAATTACAGTTACTGGAAGTTACCTCTGTAAAAACATTTACTTCCTACCTGCTTCCACACCCAGCTAAAACCCTACCTGTAAATTTTGTCCCTACAAATGTTTAGCGATAGCTAAGGGAATGGCTATCACAAATTGAAGCTCCCCTTCACAGTGCAGGCGAGACAAATCATTATCAGGAAAAAAATATCACTAACTTGAGCTTTGGAATAAAACAATGTTGCTTCTTCAGGAAGGGAAGTCAAATGCATTACATGAGGTTGGTGAGCTTTTTATTCCTAACACGTACATATTGTAAGCTCAAAAAAAATTATCCAAATGCTTAGCTTGTGTGTCTCCAGCCAATCTTTACAAATAAGTCACATTACCTGTCGCATACAACTCAGTCTAAGACAATTTCACCAAGGCTGATGTCATGCATCCTGGTAGCACATGATAGTGTGGTTCTGACAGAAGCATTAACTTGGCTGTCAATAAAGGAAACAAATGTGTCTTAGTAGAGCATACAGCCTAGACATACCACATCAATAGCCATTGAAATTGAGTTTGTTTCTTTTTTTAAAGGTAAAGCTTACTTTTAAAATAAACTAACTTAGCAGACAAAGAATTAGACAACAGTTCTCACTCTCAATTGCTAACCTATTTGCTGTCTTCCCAGAGACAGCAGCACTTTAGAAGTCAGAAAATGAATGTAATATGCACCCTGTAAACAGAAGTATTCAGCCCTTTGCCTCCTGAAAGACCTGCCAACACTACAGCAATACTAAAAATAAAGGGTTGCAAGTAACTGCCGTGAGAACTCTAAGGTAAACAGTACAAGTAGCGTAGGAAATATTTATCCAAATATTAAAGTTATAAGACAAGATTTGATCTTAGAGACAGGCATTTGTTATCCTTGCATTTAACGTACGTAGCACAGTTTGGTCAAGGTGTGCTCTATTTGAAAGGTCACAATAAATCACAGTTTCCCAGCACTTTCAGAGACAGATGTGTATGCTATTGATTCCCCCACAAGTATGATATAGCTGAAGCAAAGCAAATCTAAGCTTCCAGTACTAAAAGTGCCTGTAAGATTGGCTTTAGAAGTTTAACACAGCCCTCTTCCAAATATTTATATGCTGAACCAGGTGTTTTTAAAAACTACAAAAAAAAAAAAAGGTAGGTTGCTAGCAAAACAGACAGCCCATTCTTACCATGCAATATATACATCTAGCAAGAGCTCAAAAATACAGTTTGCCGTGCTCAAGTGGAATTTTTTTTTCCTATTAAAAATAAGAACCATTTGGGAAACATGAATTATTTAGTACAAAACAAACAGAATCAATCCATATTAATGTGCACTAAGCAGCAATTTACGATTCACAACACCATTTTCCACGTACAGCATTCACAAGATCACTCAATAATACATGAAGCTTTCCCAATGTTATTAGTATGACAACAGATATCAATGAACTTTAAGTCATTCAAGCCACTTGTTTTGAACCAGCTCTTGGGAACTGACAGAGCTGCCAAAGCACAGCTCCGAACTCACTCATCGTTCATTAAAATATTAAGCCAGCAACTGTAGCAGTTTTAAAAGCAGAAAGCAAACCCAAAATGTAAGTTCAGATATACCAAAAAGAATGTAAAACTGTTTCCACTTGTAGAAAATTATAATCAGCAAATATATTAAATCAAGGAGGCCAAAGGCCTCTAAAAGCCCTATATGTTTAGAGTCCATTTATGAGTAGCTTTGCTTACCAGATTCTTTCTTCCTAGGCTGCTGAAACTATCAAAGCATTGAACTGCAAGCACGACACATTTCTCATAACACCAACTGCTTTGAAAAGAGCAAAAACTACAAAACCTACTTTCACACATTCTCTTTTCACACGATCAAATATCATGAAAGGATAGTCAGCAGCCAATTATGTAGACTTCTTTGATACAATGTATTTAACAACTAGGTATTTACTGCATAAATTAGAATTCTGAAATAAAGATGAAAACTTGTAATAACTTCCACATGCACGAGCATTCTTCCTAATGATAAAGCTTCATACCGCCTAACGTTTCATAAAAGCTTCACAACACCAAAACCTAATGCCAGCACTAAAAACATAAGAAAGCTCAAGTTTTTAAAATCAGATGGAGGAGGGTGGTTTTTTTCCCCCGTTCAATTTTAAAGCTCCTTAGACTATTTCATCTTCTAACATTACAATTACCTTGCAATGAAAGCATTAAAACCCCATGCATACAAACTAACATGCTGCTAGTCACACTATCAGCCTCAAAATAAGAAAGGTATGCTGGAAGAGGCTGTACAATGGCTGGTATTTTCCAGCACAAGGAATAATTACAAGCTATTATTCTAAAAAGGAATTAAAAGTTTTTGAGCATAGCATCTTCAAAAAATCATTAGAAACAGAGGATATATGTTGTTAGCTGTGAATAGTTTGCAATTTTAAAGTAATTTTTCTTTCATAGGTAAAAAAAAAAAATATCTGTATTTTTGACAAATGGAAAAAACCCCCCACTAGAGTGGAACAACAAAAAGCAAGCAAAGGTTGTCTCTGTAAGTACTCATCCAAGGTGACTGGCTAACCTGGCCGAAATTGATGAGATGAACCCTATTAAACAGTATTTGGCCAACTTCAAAGCATTCAAGCGCCCAGGACAATGATTTCTTAAGTTTACCATTTACCAAACTGATGTCAGTCCTATAAAACTTATGTTAAATTTGAAACACTTAAAAATTCAGGAACTCCTCTCTCTAGTTTCACCTCTCTCAAACAATTTCAGTCACTTCCATAGGTTCATCTCTTTCAACAGTGCCAGTGGAACACAACAATGGAGAGACCTCTCAAACAGGAGAAGTATACAACTAAGCTTCTTGTCACAAATCTTCATGTCCTGAGCACCTTGCAGCTTACAGGCCAGCTGCTTCCCAAGTCCTCTTAAAGTCTATTCAATGCCTGGTGATCAGATAAAACAAGGAAACACAGTACTGTGTTCCTTTTCTCTCAGGTGAGCCAACACACATTAATCACTACATGAGGGGGAATAGCTGGTCTTAGAATCTGGTGTAATCAAAAAATATGACAGAAGATGACCAAAATCAAAACATTTCAAATTACAAAAACGTTATTTAAAAAAATAGCAACTTCTTGAGAAAACAACCATCATGAACAACAGAACAAACAAGTTTAATACCTTCCTTGGCATGACCTTTCCCTACTCTAGCTCAGCATTCCTGTGAACTACCTTACACCTGGAACTATGAACCTGAACCATGAATGCGAACTGTGAGGAATTGGAACTGTGAATCCATTTTAGCACATTTTCATCCTCAACGTTCATTAAGTATGACAACATACGTACAAGGTCATGACAACAAATATATATAAAATGCATGATTCAGGGTCAGAAACAGGTCTTCAGTATCCTGAGCAACAGTGCAAACAAGTTTCATTATTCCTGGCTAAATCCTAAAACCTCATCCCTCTACCACGCCACCTGCAAAGGCAGTCTTATGCAAGCTCCACGCTAATATTCAGTCTGCCAGTAGGATTTACCATATTAAGGTTCATAGGGAATACATTTTGCTGTGAGCAAGAAATCTTTGAGAATACGAAGCACTTCCTACCAGCAGGCACGAGAAAGCAGACCCCATTTTTCACTTCAACAACAAAATCCACACAGATAAGACCTTGCTAAATACCAGTTTAAGAATGCAAACTTCATTAACCATGAAATTAATATCACTGCAGAACGCAAAAACGCACACTGTGTATTTGTACAAATCAGCTCCTCACAAATTTAATTATAAAACACTAGTCAAGAACACATTCGTTATGTAGTTTACAGTTAAACAACAGTCTAGCTAACAATCCAGAAGTTAGTTGTAATTAAACACAGCTTTGGAGTTTCTGGATAATTTATCATTTTAATAGTTTCCAAATGTCAGCATAACTTATCCTTTTTCCTAAACATTTCATAATGTGAATGACACGCATAATTATAGTAAGAACAATCTTATTATCTGGAGCACAATTATATCCAGCCATCAGATGAGTAAGAAGAAATGTAATAGGTTCTGAGACAATAAGAAAAAGAAGGGCATCAGACAACTGTTATTATTTGCCTAAACTGATACCTTTTTTTTTTCCTTAACTTCTATTGTCATGGCATTTCAAGAACAGTTGCTGCATTTAGTGACACTAAAATATTAATGGCCTGACACTATCAGGACACTAAGCCACCCAATAAAGTTATTATATTCTTTAAAATAATAAAATTATCTTCTATTACAATCTATGTCCAACAAAGAATCAGACATCTTGCAAGCAGTTTTAATCAAAAAAATAAGGAAATGTAGTTTAAGCAGGACTAAACATTATAAAAACATGTTTCTCCTCTGGTCAGTAAATGCAGAGCTACATACCTAACTATGCTACAAAATAAGACTGATCTTCTGTTTTCAAAATAGGAAACAACTCCAAAATCGTTATCCCTAAATTAATTTCAGGTTATTTGCTTCACTTAAGGGGTCAGCTGAGCCATTCCCAACACTATATATTACTTGCTTGTATAGAACATGGGTATCGTGGGTGTCAGTCTCTTCTCCCAAGTAACAAGCAATAGGGTGAGAGAAAATGGCTTGAAGTCGTGCCAGGAGAGGTTTAGATCAGATACGAGGAAAAATTTCTTCACTGAAAGCGTTATCAAGCACTGGAACAGGTTGCCCCAAGAAGTAGTTGAGTCCCTATACCTGGACTCAGATGTGTAGATGTGGTGCTTGGGGATGTGGTTTAGTGTGGACTTGGCAGTGTTAAGTTAATGGTTGGACCTGATGATCTTAAAGGTGTTTTCCAACCTTAAGATTCTACAATTCTATGATTCTAACATGATGTTTGTCAGTAAGATTTGTCTTTTTCTGCAGAGCTCACAAAGGACAGAATCTATCCTAACTACATATTTTATATATTAAAGAGTACTACAATATTAGCATGGTGTCCTGATTTTGGCTGGGACAGAGTTAATTTTCTTCCCAACAGCTGGCATAGTGCTGTGTTTTGGATACAGTACTAGAAGAATGTTGGTAACACACTGATGCTTTAGTCGTTGCTAAGTAGTGCCTGGACTAATCAAGGACTTTTCAGCTTCCCATGCTCTGCCGGATGCACAAGAAGCTGGGAAGGGGCACAGCCAGGACAGCTGACCCCAACTGGCCAAAGAGCTATTCCATACCGTATGACACTGTGCTCGGTATAGAAACTGGGGGAGCTGGACAGGGGCAGTGATCACTGCTGGGGGATGGGCTGGACATCGGTGCGTGGGTGGTGAGCAATTGCACTGTGCATCACTGGTTTGTATATTCTTTTATCATTATTATTATTTTCTCTTCCTTTGCTGTCCTATTAAATTGTCTTTATCTCAACCCACAGGTTTTACTCCCCCCCTGCCCTCCCCCCCCCAATTCTCTCCCCCATCCCATGGTGTGGGTGGATGAGCAAGCAGCTGTGTGGTACTTAGTTGCTGACTGGGGTTAAACCACAACACATGGTAAAATAAAGCAATTTACTTAGCTAATTTACCCATGTGACTGCATTTTTTTCCCTGGTACAGCTCCTAGTGCATCTCCCATTTTTGTCTCAAGCATAGATAAGGATGTTGCAGAGATACTGAAAGGAGTGATGATTTATTTACAACAAACAAGAAACAGCCATGTAACACAGACGCAAACGATACCTCACCATCTGGGGATAACAAAACACTTGATCATTGCAAGGCATAATTTACTTGGCTGTGACCAAAGTGACCTCACAGGGCCTTTTGAGTCCTGCAGCCACAAGCAGCCACTTAACCTGCAGAATAATAGCTGCTCTCCAGTATACCCTGCTAAGGTACTGATCATTACTAATTACCACGGATTGGGCCTAAAGGAGCAAGAGGTTAAAACACCTTCTTTCCACTACCATCACCCCATCCTGTTTCCTCTTTGGCCTCCAGCCAGATGGGAGGGGATAGCATCACCCCTTCAGGTCAGCCAGCCCACCAAACCTGCAGACTGACTGTCGGGTGAGAATACCATTTACTTTACACATGCAGCACTGAACTAAAACCCAACTCTGATTCCACAGGAAAGCTTGCCGGGCAAGGGGAGGCTGGACAAGACATGGCCACCAGCTCTGCCCATGGCCCAGAGTCCCCCATGGCTGGAGGCACCCACAGCCATGGGGGTCGGCAGAGCTGTCCAGGGTCCTCCCCATGGGCACCAGCCCCGCAGGCACCTCGCAGCCCAGCAACCCACCCACCAACCGATGGAAAAGTCCTGCTACTTCCATGTTCTCATTTCCCCCCCACCTTTTTAAAAGTTTACTCTCCCTTCGCTCCCTCCCCAGATCTTGCCTCTTAGCATACTTCAATAGCATACCTTACTGGTCTTTCTTTAGAGGGATTCATCCCCATTGCTGTGACACCCGAAAGTGGTCCTTAAAGCCATTTTGGACTGCCTAATACCAGGTAAGCCCCAAATACACACTGGAACACCTATATATAGGTGTTCCAGTGATATACCTAGCAATCCACCAGGAACTTGCACTTGTGAAGAGTTCTAGGAAAAAGAATAAAGTGCATTTGACAAAGCATAATCCAGTGTGCAAGTACAATACTGCTCATATTCTCATAAATATGAAATATACTATTTGTAATGTGAAACTTCTGTATGGGACAAGTTTTAAAATCAGTCGCACGAAGAACATTTTCCAAGGTGGTCCTCAGCAAGTCACCTGGACACGGACTGAGTCACTCAGAGTGAATACATGCAAGGATGGGCTATTACCAAGCTGGGATAATAGCAAGTCTTTTTAAATCATGCCTTGATTACTAAAACACCGCCTTGCCAGCAGGTCACTGCCCTACACCTCAGGAAACTGCCATGTCGAATAAACTTGTTACTGTTACTCAGAAGCCTGTATTTCACTGCTGATATTAGGGGGTATCAAGGTCAACTCCCTGCCATTTTCTCATTTTTTTGATCTGCTCAAGCAGAAAGAAAATTGCTATGGAAAACAACTGAAAACCATATGCTTTAGGTCTTTTGTATCTAACAGTTTTCTTCAACTTTTTTTTTTTTTTGAAGACACTGGAATTACTTTTAATTCCTTCTAAAGTCCCTGCTCGCCAAAACATTATTCCCCATAATAACACTTCCCTCCTTGATGAAAATATAAAATAATTCCTCTGAAAAGTGCATTTTTTTCTAAAACATTTTGAATTCTACTAAACTACCTACTAAGATAGCTTATTGTATGAAGCAGCATACATTTTCCTTGCATGGCTTATCAGGTGGGAAAACCTGGCTGTAAAGTAAGCTGATGTTAAGGATGTAGGTTTTAAGGTACTTTATCAAGGCACCACAAGCAAAGAGAGGACCTTAAAAAACAGAAACCATTCTTACAAAAGATACTATATTTATCTTTTTTTAGTTGTGAGCCTCAACAGCAGACCCACCTACTCACTTATTCACCACACCTGTACCCAAGCATTTAACTTTTGTTAACACAGAAGCTTTTACCCTTCTCAGTGCGAGTACAGACACAAACTTTAATAAAGATGTAAAAAAATAACAGTCCCGTGTACTTTGGTCTCCTTAGCAACATATTTATATTTTCCCCACAGACACACACACACCTTTTACCTGCAGAGGACCAAACGGCTCTTCTATTTCAGTAATTCATCAATATGACTTGCATCTGATTTCTCAGCTATTCCTAAGCATCCGAAACAAACATAGCCATGCTCTGATAAGGTATCAATCTTCAGACAAACAAGCTTAATAAATAAAGTACATATTCAAGATGAAGTACTTTAAATAGTTTGTATCATACAGGGTAGAGAGAGGGACAATGGTTTTTCCCCCATACCTTTCTGCAGGTTTGGCTAACAAAAACTGCATTATTTACAAGTGTGCCTACATCATACACATGCAGGAATACTGTGCTAACGCCACTCTCTAATCTTTCATTACCAGTGAAAGCCTAACCAGATAACGCTCAGAAGGCGCTTGGGGCTACTGAAAAAATGCATCCTATTACACAAAAATGTTTAAAACCAGCTTTGTGGCATCAGTAATAAAAAACCCAACTATTGCACCAAAAAACCCCCCAAAACACCTAAGCAGCAATCTCATCATTTTAAATCAAGATCCCTGTGAAATAAGATACAAGCACTATAACAGCAAACTTGGAAAAAATACTATCTTTGGCTTACTGACCTGAAGTATAAACATACATCTCTTTCTTCTGGAGAAACCCATTAAGACTGCCTGTTATGAAGTGGCTTGGCTTAAATAAACTAGGGTAGAAAATAATGAGTACTTAAGCAGGAGGGACAAGAGCAAAATTAAGCAACAAACTTCAAAAAGAGACGGCTAACAGATTTGAGAATTAGTGGTCTGAATCCAAAAGGGCTGCAAGTCCAAGCAGATTTGCCAAAAAGAGAGTTTTTCATCAATTAGTTTGCTTTGACAGGGAGTTAAAGCCTGTGGTTAGGAGAGAAGCAATAGACGTAATCTAGCCCAACTTCAGTATGACTTTTGATGTACTAGAACACGTCTGGGTGAAACTGTTTCAACGTGCCTCTTGCTGCAAATAGCTGAACTCTGAGCAGCTAAGATTCATTCACAGTGATTAAAGACAACACACTAACACTTAACTACACTTTAGCCCTTCGAAGATGAAGTTTAACTGATGCTATCAGGTGACCTGCCAACGACATAACTTTACAGCAAGTGGATAGCTGCACACAGAAGAAGGTGGCAAACTGCAGTGTCAGATCTTCAACAATTTTGCTTTAAAAATACTCCTTCAGTCATTTGCAGACGAACATCTACTAATGAGGCACAGAAAAGGTCCTCATCCTACAGCTAGTTACTGTGATCAGGAAAAAAAATAATAAAAAAAAAAATCTTTGTTCCGCTGAACACAAGCACAGTAAGATTTATCTAGAAAACGGCAAGTCTGGGTCATCCTTTGATTTAGCCACTTACCAAAAATTCTTATTCTTTACACGTCAAATCAAATATTTTTCAAAGGAAAGCATCCTCTGTGCATGAAGAGCAATTGTACAACGTATGTCTGTTGCTGTTAATTTCATCTGTTCTTCTACAGAGGGTTTTGCACCATTAACTGCAACCAAAGTATTTGAGTAACTCCTTCTAGGGTTCCCTTTAAAAAAAAAATAGCAATTTCCCCTTTATAAGTTAAGTATTATATAATATAAAATTATATAAATATAATTTAAATACTAGCCAGTCATGTGCCTTCAGTTCTCTGACTTTTTCTGAAGGAGAGGTGGAGAAGCGATACAGCCGCATAGAGAATTAATGCTGTTCAAAAGGGAGGCCCACCTCTGACCAGACAGTGGTGCTGCTTCTCAAGCAGTCCCTGCCTACAGCCACTTCTTTCTTCCTCAGCGCTACCCCCACTGTTGTGCTGGACAGCTAGAGGACCAGAGCAAGGAAATACTCCAACTTAAAAATCACCACGTCTCCCTGTTTATTTTTCTTGCTGTATCGGTTCTGTGATCCAGCTCCAGAAGTTGTGCCATGTCTTCTGCCACAGCAGCTCAGGGACAGGAACAACCGCATATGTGCCGAGGCAACTGCTGAGGAGAGGTTATGCTCTCCCTCCCGTTCTCAGCCACAAGTTCCTGCTTCTCTGTCACACGGATCTCAAAAAGTCCTACTTATTGAGGCAGCTTTTAATGGTTTTGGAACAACACACCAGATTTTTGTGTAAGATAAAAAGGACAGAAACATTCAGACAAAACTGGCAGACAGAACCGAACCATCCCTTCCAGCATAGCACAGCACTTAACTGAGAGACAGCAGCACTTTTACTAGCATAACTGGTCCACGCAATGGGGCCAGCTTCTCCTACTGCTAGGCCAGAGGCCCAAAATAAAGTTGAAGAGAAGGTGGCTGTCAAAACTGGGACAAACATACTTATCCTTCTGTTTTTAAAAGTAAGCACTTGTAAGCATGACAAGTTGCTACTTTTTTGCTCCAGTCTCCTTTGGAAACAGATTCTTTTTCTCCTCGGTACTACTGCAGGGACTGGCTACCTTCCGGTCACCCCGTTCCTCTACAACTGCAACCATTTTGTTGATAATCTCTTTCTAACAGTTCATGGTTCAAAAATAGCTAACCAAAGTTAGGAAGCGCAGCTCACAGGTAGGCTTTCATTTTCCTAGTCCATACTTTTTGTATTCACTTTTTCTTATCTTCACCTAGTATTCCAGTGTTATTGTAAAATGCATAAAGATGTGATACCATTTCCAGAAAAAAACATACCAGTCTGACAAATAACATATGTAGTTCTTCATCTTTTGATGCACAATCCGTAAGAATTACTTATTTGTATCTCAATTCCAAACACAACAATGTGTACACATCATCTTCTTAAAGAGAGGCACTTTTGTTTGGAAATTGCTAAAAATCCCAATTACGAGGATGCTCTGACTGACCAAATGTTACACCAGTGACTACTGTTGCCATTCAGTAACATAATGATGACTGCTACATGCATAGCTTTTATAAGAGCAACGCAATTGTTAACAGTGACTGAAACACTAAAGCATGCAAATACAGTGCATTAGCAAACTTTTGACTTGACCATAATAGCGTGACCCTAGCGTGAAAGGGTATCAGTTCAATTCTCACCTAAACAGGATCTTGGTCTTTAGATCAGTCAAACTGCAGAACGCTGGCAGCTGATGTTCCCTTTTCCCTCCCCCACGTTTTCTTAACAGAGACTTCACGGTCAGCTGAATAACGGCACGGGGCTTCTCACTCCTCAGCCGAAAGGACGCTAACTACAGTATGGGATAGAGAGAAAAATCTACAACTGTTCTGCCTTGTTGCGATTCCCTCAGACCCAGGCAGGGCTGGAGCCGCTGTGGCCTCCAGCCTTTTGTACCTTTCCACCAGACTCCAACGAGCAGCGTAACAAGTTACTGCCCATCAGCCCAGCTGCTGTAAACAGCCATGTGAGCTCACCGCCTGCTCCCACTCCAAGGTACAGCGCATACTCTAAGCGCAGCATAGTGAAAAGTCGTGTCTCACTTTGCTGTTGGTGATATGACAAGGTACGCTTGCAGCGAAACCGATACAGCCTGGCCCTTTTCTTTTGTCTATTCTGAACGTGAAGGATTCTGCACCCCACACCCTGTCTTGCCGGTTGTGTTCCAAGCAGAACACATGCCCGCCCCCAAAGTGACAATTTCTATCAGCAGAAGCGCATATATTAGGAGAGCGAACTTCAGGAAGTGCGTTTGCTTGAAGTACTTGAAAAACAGTCTCTCGGAAACAAGGCTGTTCGTCTTCAACACCTGCCTTCAAAGCCCGTCAGCCAGGCCCTCAGGCAGCACGGCTGCTGCTGCCGCCCCGCTCCAGCCCTGCGGGGGCCCAGAGACCCGGGGAACAGCAGAGAGGCCTCCCTGGGCCGCCGGACCATGTCCCGCCGCCTCACCTCACGGCCCCGCTCCAGCTCACCCGGCACCAACAGAGCCCCGGCCGCGGCTGCACCCACCCCCCTGCGGCCGCCGCGGCCCCTCACAGCCGGGAGCCCGGGACGGCACAGCGCTCCTCCCGGGACGGCCTCGGGACGCAGCAGCGAGGCCGCGGCACCGTTAACCAAGCCCGAGCCCTCCGAGGGGGAAGGGGCCCGTCCGGCCCGCGGCACAGCCCCTGCCCGCTCACCGCCAGGCCGCGCGGAGCCGGCGAGGCCCGGAGGCCGCGGCCCGCCCCCGCCGCCACTCACGCATGAGCCGAGGCTGCCGTTGGGCGGCGGCGCCCCCATGGCGAGGCCCGGCCAGCGCCCGCCTCAGCGGCGCATGGCGGCGGCGTCGCGACCGGCGGGCGAGGCCGCGCCCCCCGCCCCGTTTCCTGCGCCGGAGCCGCCCGCCCCGCCGCGTCACCGGCCGCGCCGCTCTCCCATTGGCCGGGCGCGGCCCCCGCGGAGCCGCCCGCCCCCAGCTGCCTGCGTCCGAGGAGCGGGGCGGCGGCGGGTCAGCCCGCCCCGGGGCGGGGAGCCGGTACCGGCCGGGAAGGGCGCAGGTGCCTGGCCGTCTTCCAGGGCCGGCTCCCCCGCATGGGGAAACCAACACGAACCCCAGACCGAACGCCTCAGGAGAGGGGCCCTTCCCCCGCACACCTCTGCGGCTGGAGAGGCAGGGCGCTGGCGCGGGCTTCAGCCGAACGCTGCCATCGGTCGCATTAACGCTCCCCAAGCCTTCCCGCCGCTGTCAGGCAAGAGCCGCAGCCAGCCAGGCAGCTCCGAACGCGCCTGGGCTTCGTTCACCTGTGTCCGGTACCAGGAGCAGCCGCAAAACACGGCTCGGCTCCAGAACCCACGCGGATCTCTAAATTGCGTTGCAGCCCTAACGATGAACCCCTGGGTCAGAACCGCTTTGCTTACCCAACAGTTATAGCTCAGACCCACACAGGTCAGGCAAGTCTGACCTCAAACTAGGAAGAAAAAATGACCTCTATTCTTTAGCAAAAATGTTTGTTCTTTTAAAAGGGCAATCAATGGCACAGTGGATAAAACATGTCACGTCAGCATTTTCATTCAGAAAAATGTACCTGTTGACCAGTGAGCCTGATCCCACCACGCCATACCCTCCCAATTAGAAGGCAGAACTGCACTAAAGTTTTGGTTCTTATTTTTAGTTCGGGATCAGCCTAGGTCACATTGCATTGAAGTTTTTTTCTTACATTGTTCCTTGAATTTCTCTAAATAATTAAAATCCCAGTCTAAATATGAATTTACTTAGAAGTATGACCCAGAAAGTAAAACATGTTTAAGTCTATCAGAAAACTAAGCAGAGCACGTGAAGCAGTAATTGTTCAAATAATGACATTTGTTGCATCTATCTTACAAACCCACCTACGTGACTGTCCTTCTCGGCAGGCGATATCAAACACTGCTGGCACGCAGCAGTGATTTCTCTGATATTCAGGCTGTGCGGTAAGCGTCTGGAAGCTGCAGCTAGAAAAATAAATGCTCTCGATTCTCTGACTTGCAAAGCACACAGCCAAAATGCACTGTCTGGTGCCGCTGCACCCCAAGTCAATGCTCCTCTGCTTTGAACTGCATCAAAAGCAGGAGTTCAGGACTGCAAGTGGAGTTATCTAAAAGATAGGGCGAGGACCAAAGTAGGCTACTTGTTCTCGCCCTTTGCACGCCAGGATGACAGCCATCAAGCACCACACCTCAGACATGGGCCTGACCTATTCACTTGTGACCCAGGAGCGGTTTTTAAGCTTTTACAGCTGCTGCTGAATGTTAGATGTTACACACACACACCTGACCTGGCCACTTATACTGGGGGAAGATTTACCTAATGCTTTTTACACACAAAATTTCAAGATGTGAATCTGGAAACATAACTTGAAGGGTTTATGCCTTGTGTTACTCCATATTCCATGCTTTAAAATAGATCATTCCCCAAAAATACCTCTTCAAGGGTTTTCAAGCTCCTCCTGACTCTTATAAAGCCCTTCTGAAACCTGTGGCAGACGAGACACACCAGGTCTCCTGGTATGTGCTACCCATAAGCCTCCCGGTTTCTCTCAAGTAGACAGTGCTCTGTGAAGGCAAGTAAAAGACTTACCTTAAATCCTAACACATTTATAGATGTTTAAAGTCAGTGTTAAGCAAGTCAGTCTCACCCCACTCCTATGCGTAAGTGCCAAGGAGCACACGAGTACAATCTGTTGGAACGCCAAGTAAGGAAACAAGAACTTTGTAAGGCTGACCTGTTTCTGAAACATCTTGTGGACCTTCACATTATTCAGAGAAAGCAAAGCCAGCTCTTTTTAAAATTTCGACTTGAAGGGATAGTGTAAACCTTTGCAAAATCACCCAGAAGAAGCAGCATCTGCAAGGTTTGCTTCAGATCATACCAAGCAGCTCCTTAAGATCAAAGAAAGCAAAAAAAGAAAATTACCCCAATTCGTAGGTTCTGTCCTCAGCCTCTGTATATTAGCCTCAACATCCTGTGAAACACAAAATCTGTTACCTCGGAAGGCGGCTTAGAGAAACATGATTCCTGCATTTGAGGGAACTGTATACAACCCAATCAAGCTCTTAACATGAAGCTCATGCAAGCGGTATTTACATGGTCTGCATTTACCTTTTGTCCAAGTAATGGAACACGCTACACAGTTTTCCCCACACTTTTGTAAGATGCAAAATTGCTCAGGGTAAGCAGCAGTATTTATCACTATATAAACACCAAAGCCATCTGTAACAGTTTAAGTATCTTTTTTAATTTTCTTACAACCACTTAAAACTGTCATATACCACAAACTTATGTACACTATTTACAGAAAAAACAAGCAAAATATCCATCCAAAATATTTTTTAAAAAATCCTCTGATTAAATTGTTACACCTGCTCAAACAATGGTGGGACTTAATAGGCATATTTTCTTGTGCATGTTTCTCTTCCATGTAGTACTTCAGTCTCACTGCATATATATATATTTTTTTTAAAAGTAAAGAAAGATAAAACAACAAGCAAAAGGGACACAACACAATATGCATTTAAGTCTTTGTTTAAGAACAAGCAGCTAATTAAAAAAGGCAAAATACAGGAAAAGTGCATCAGTTCCAATGAGTTAGTATAAGAAAGAGGCCCACAGGTGGAGAGCAGGTACCCTTTAGGGTAGAGTCTCCTACAATACCTCTGATTGTCTACAAAGATTATTTAAAATTCATTTTAAACAGAAATTAAAAAAAAAAGACATGAAAAAGGAGAGGAGAAACATGACACCTCCAGATTTTTTTTTTCCATGAGGTTTCTTGGAAACTTGTGCTCAACAGCTTCCAGAGTGGGCAAGAATTCATTTGTCCCCGGACCTCATTGTTCATTCACACAACCGGAGTGAGCCGTCCCCGTGTCTCAAGCAGAAGGCCTGTTCCTCCTGAACTGTGCAAGGCTAGAGGACTTCCACAGGCTCTGTGCCCGGGTTTGTGCTAAATCCGTTAGACCTACTGCCTCTGAATTTTGTCAGCACAAGACCTGCTCACTTCCACGGCTTAAAGCTAAGCCAAACACTGCTGGCTTTGCACCTAACAGAGTAACTTTGTCTTCTCATCAAAAAGTCCATTTATATGTCTGGTGCACTTCAGAACAACAGATGTGACATTGAGGAAGCTAGAAGCGACCACGGAGACAAAGTGTCACTAACCTTAACTCATTTTTGCTATATTTCATACAGATTAGTATTATTTTTTAGAAAAACACATAACAATAAAAGAGGCTTGTTGTATCTGGTGTTCCCGATTCCCATTCTAATCCTTCACCCAAAAGACTGCCTTTGAAAACAAGGCTACAGGCATGTTTGGGGAAGTTTGGCAGCACTCTGAAAAGTGGGTTCAGCACACAATCCCTTTAAAATGGAGCCTTCAGCTCCTGACAAAGCCTATGTCTTTGTGCTTAGTTACTTTTAGGTAATTTGAGCTCACAGTAGGCAGTAACCAGTCTACCACTATGTGACAGGACTGGTTAAGGAGTAGCTTTGTATAGGATCATCATATTTTTGGCTTTCTGGTAAGGCTACTTCATCTAGTAACTCTGCTCTAACAATAGATTTGGTCCAAAGGTATCCTGTCTCCAATTTGAGCTTGATAGTTTTGAAGCCTATTTCTTTACATTCAAAAATCTTGCAAGCCACTTTGCCTTTTGCTAACAAGGTATCAAGTCTTTGTACTTCATACAGAAGAATGGAGTGCTCAGTCCGATCAACTGTAAAAATATTTACACTTCTGTGGACCTAGCAGCTAAATACTCTTTCCCTCCTTTAAAGCATCATTGGAATTAAGAATAAACACTAGCAAATCCTAAAACAACAACAAAATACTGCTGGAAACTGTGACAAGAGAAAGTAATCTAAACAACTACTCCCGAAGTCTGTACGTACTGCTTCCACTAATCCCGGGAGAGACTGCAAACACACCTGGAGTTCTATACAACACACAAATGAATCTTCCTTTTATTTCATTCCTCAAAGAGCAACTTTCGGAAATGTTTAGCATTAGAAAAAAGTAGTCTTCATTCACCAAGATCAGTGCTTTACCTCTCCTCTTCTGGAAGGATTGCTTTCAGTTTAGGATGGACTGCAAGCTGCTCGTGCTTTGGGGAATAGTTCTACCACATTAACCTTCCACAGCATTTTTGGAGGTCAAATACTTCTCTGTTATGGACTCCCTGGGTTGGTGCAGAAAGCACAGTATCGTAACTCAACAAAATCTTTCTGCCTAACAAGGCTAAGGTTAGCACAGAATGAGTGCCGTATGGAGGCACCACCAGGTTTCTAAAGCTATGATGTGCAAAACCAAGACTGTACAACGCATATGAAAATAAGACAAGCAAGAATACAAACCCTCAATGGATCAGCCAAGGGAAATCTCCTTTTACCACCCACACAAACAGTACACGAGGCCCAACGGGGCACTCCTTTTCTTGTACTGAAGACATTTGTGCAAGACACCACTGCCTTTCTACTGGACTCCAGCTTTGTCATATCTTATGGTGAATGAATGTGGTAGAGGACAGCACAAATCCATGAAGCCTAAATTACTGCAGTCCCAGCAACTCCTGCTGGTTAAACATCAGTATCACCCAAAGCCAAGATTCAGCCATCAGCTACCCAAAATCCAGTTTTGAAGGAACAGAGATACTAAAGCAGCACGTGAGCTGATTTCAAATCATGTTGGAGTAAGATGAACAAATGTAAGTGCAGTTGTGTCATCTGCCATGTGTAGAGAAAGAGGAACTTGAAACAGAGTCAAGTAGAAACACCATCCATCAAGATAAAGCCTCAATTATCCCTTTTAAATCCAGCTTTTTTAAACCCAGCAAAAAACATTTCACAAATAATGAAAACATCCCTTTTGAAAATCTCAACAAAAATAGATCCCATTGGGACCAGACTGTCAGTGCCTCCCAAAACAAGGCAGAAAAATCCAGCCTATAAAACATGCCAAAGGTGACCAGTAAGTATCCCACTAACCTCTGAAATTGCTGACTGCTTTATTTACTGAGAAAAAGAAGTATGACATTTGTATTTAAAACCCTAGGCACCACGTTAACAGGTTCACTAAATTACCCTTTAAGCTCTGTTCTCTCCTGACAACTACTTAAAAAGACATCTATCTGTCCATGGTGAAAGGTGGAAGCAACATCTCTTGGCTATACAGGTCAATTCTGCTGGGCATCAGTGCAATAGAATTCTAGAAACCCTCAAGAATGACAAATATGATCCAAAAGCATCATCTTCCAGCCCAGAAGTTCTCTGCTGGTCAAATTTCTCAAGACAAGATGCTGACAGGAAAGCAGCAATGTTTCTTTCAAAAATTTTTTCAGGCCTAATGGCTTATCACTGAGCTTGCCCTAAGGGAATGGAGTACAGGTGGGTGACCTAAGCACAACATGAAGAGCTGAAATATCCATTTATTGGCCATGTATTTGGTGTGAGGAAGAAGAAGGGGCACTTAGATTTCAATTTCATTATATTTTCAGATTCTGCTTACAACTCAGGAGAAAAAATTGTCCTAGCTACACACTGCCCTCTCTCCCTCAAGATCAAGAATACTCAGCTAGTAAACAGTATTTCCAACATTTACAATTTGATTCTGGAATGGAAAAAAAAAAATCTGATTTTAGCACTTCTGTAAATAGTTCTGCCTTGACTAGGCAGTTATTCTAATGGGCAAAAGAAATAAATCCTAGTTATTTAGATTTCCTTACTCTAAACTGTTTTCATTGGAGGTAGCCCCCCCCAACACCTATGCGGCAGATACAGACATATAGATTGTGCAAACTCAGCTTGTAGTTTACAGACACCTCCTCACTGAATCCTACAGCTCACAGCTCAGAATAATGGATCACATTAGGCCTAAGAGACACTTGAATCAATCCATTTGACCAGAGTAACCAGTGTTTATCAGAAACCAGCAAATGCATCTTTCCTAAACAAATTCCTGCAGTGAGCACCTTCCTACCTCAAATGCCTTAGAATGCCAGGGGCTTTCTTTGAATAAGAGATAAAGGACCAGGGCTGCACACAAAGCTCCCGCCTGTGCTCCTCCAAATACTCTGAGAACAGGCAGAGTGAATGAATGCAAGCCATCTGAAACCTAATGTTTAATGTAGATCTTGAGTCTGATGCAAGTTTCCCACATCTTTAATGGAAAGTAAGGTAAGCCCTGTTACTTGAAGTGTAAAGCACAGGTGTACAGCAAGTGGCTGATTGGGTTTTATTACCCTGGAAAATTAAAATCAGCAGTTCATCCTGCTGTGGGTCTACTGATAGAACTAGATGGCCCTCTGGTCCTTTTCCTTTTATCTAAGAAAAGCACACACATCCTTTCCCAACCCTCCACATTTTTCTCAGGTCTGATCCTGAGCACCTGTGAATAGGTAAAAATACAAAGTCATGCTCCTAACATAGCTTCCAGTATACAAACACTGGCAGAGCTAAGTTGCAGTCCTCTACTGATTACAGTTTACTTAATTTATTCTCTAAAAAGATGTTCAGGTAGCAAAGCAAAAAAGTCTGCTGACAGGCTCTATGTATGTGGCCCAATTGTTTGCTGTAAGAAAAAGGAAATAACTTCACACAATTAAAAAAAAAAAAAAATATCTGACAACCAGATTATAGAAAATGCAGACGCACTTTCTCTTTCCTTCCTTTTTTCCTACAGCCTGTCTGTAAGAGAAGTGCAAAATAATTACGTTTTCTGACATCTGAGAAAAAGGTAACATCCACATTAAGCCTACACAGGTTTCAGCTAAAACTTTGGAACAGAAGCTCTGTATGCTGATACTGGTTTGTACTCCTGACATGCCTACAGAGACTGCTGTGCAACTGCAGACGATTTGTCCAGAAGAAGTAGTTCCCTCCCTTTTTAGTTCATCACTTCTACTGTTCAGGCTACAGAGGTAGTAAAAACAAAACAAAACAAAAACCCAACAATGACACAACAAAAAAAACAAAATAAGCAAAAAAACTTCCAAAGGAACCACACTCTTGCTATACTGTACATTCAGAACCCTGTGGCCACATTGTTGTCCTAACAATGAACAAATTCATTAAAAAACTCAACAGTAACACACGAATGTGCAAAGAGCACATTCCAAAGCCAGTGCTGTGGTAAAGCAAGTGTTCGTCCACAGGGAGGGAAGGGGATTCTGTGAATCATCAGGAACAGAGAAAGGTTATTTCTGGCGGCCCACATGCTAACGAAAACAGGATCTGTTTCTCCTTTTAAAGTTCCGTGCCAAGAGAACTATCGAAATGTCATTTCCCACCAGAGGAGACTTTTCTGTAATCATTAAAAAATACATTAAAAAAAGGGAACCATAGAGCAAGAGACTATTGTGTTCCCGAACTGGCAGCTGGTAAAGTAGCCCCTGTGTTTGCATTGGCATATTGCTCTAGATGTTGTCTTCCTTTTGTCAAAGTGAAAAACTGAGGCTGACAGATGCTCTTAGGGCCCCAGTTTAACTTCATTTGGCTTTTCTTGCTAGAGAGAAAGGAGCATGTTTTTGTAGTTGTGCTTCAAAGGTCCACTTCAACTTGGCTGCTCCTCAGTTAGCAAACTGCTGGTAAAAGGCAAGTTTGACCCTCTCAATGTGATGGCAAAGTTTAATAGCGGGCCCAAGCTTCAAGTCCATACACTCCTGAACGGTGGGCAGGGTCAGCAGCAGAAGTGCCTGGCCATCGATTTCCTGTCAGAAGACAAAAATTTCATACTGACTTTGCATTTTTATTTTCCCTGCTCCTTCAGCTTTGACTTGCTGTAATGTCAGATTCATGACCGTTTGTGAATTAGATGTTTCTTTCATGCCACTCCAGGCTTAAGAAAAAAAAAAAAAAAAATCTCACAACAAATTAACTCCTTTCTTAAAATGTCAGCTCAAATTCACTGGCTAAGGGACAGAACCTCATGAGATGCTGTTTTTAAAAAATAAACCTAATAACTGAAACCAAGAAAATTTAATGCAGAAAGTCACTTTACCTAACATCTGCATCTTTCTAAAGAAACAGAAGATTTACAAGGAATGTACATCTTCTGGAACATCTATCATAAACCAAACTCATCACCAGTTCCAGTATTACAGTTTTGAAAGATGATGGGTTTTTTTTTATAGTAAATTTTAACCAAGATGCAAGAAGTTAACTTTACTCATGTTTGTACTCTACTTGTCATACTTCCAACACAAAAATGTTCACTTGTGCAGCTGTACAACACTGTGGTACTTGCAGTTAGTCTGCAGAATGGAAAACATTTATCATTTGGCAAAGTCAACACAAGTGGCAAAACTGTATCTCCTAGAAAACAGGCTCCTGCCTTCATGCTGCTTGGTTGCAGGCATTCTCTGTAGTTTTGGGATTTGGATGCCCCAGACCAAAACATCCTCCACTGAGTACTAAGAAACCTGAAAAGTTCTGGCCATTCCTTTAACCCTCCTCTCCCAAACTGCGGAAGGTCATGCGTGCATTTGTTTCCTCAAAACCCTATTATAAAATTTAAACTAGCTTCTTTTTTGTGATCATCAGAAGCTAAGAAGCAAAGTAACAGATTCAACATTTTAACAGACAGGAAGTTGTACCTGATCAAGAAAAATTCTTGCCAGTGGTGCACAGTCAGTGGATTTGAGGAATCGTACAACATCAGCCACGCTCCATTCCAGAGGGTTACTGTCCAGCTGCAGCTTTTCAGCAGCTTCCATCTTTATGTCCTAGACAAGCCACCCAGCACAGAAAGAATTCCCGAATTATTACATATGCAATGGACTCACACTCCCCTCTACTCCCCCACACTCAAACATTCAGCTGCCAAATAAAGCTCTAATGAGAGCTCAAACTGCAGAGGTTTCTTGGTTAGCAGAGATATGCAGAATAGCATTGTACTGAGGGTGGAGGCTATACCATTGTTATAGCCAGTAAGCAGGGATCTAAAATCAGGATTTGGTCAACACCACATCACTGCTCAGGCTGAACCAATAGGAGTGCTAAAAGCTGGGAAATGGAAAGTTCACCATTCTGTCTACAGCTTTTTGTTTAGTCTTTATTACAGTCCTGTAATACGACTGTAATAAAAATCAGGATTTTTGATTATTCTGTAGTCTTCACAATGCCCTTTATGGGGTAACAAGAGTACTTTATGAGAACACACATATGATGGTTAATACTCCCAAGACATTCGTGCTTGCCCAACAGTGAGCAAGCTAGAACACAAATCTACACTTGGAGTTACCTTTGGCGAAGGAGGTTTATTTTCATCATCAGAAAAGGAAAAGGTCCTGAGCTTCCTCTTCCGCTTGTCTCGGTCCTGAGCCAGAGAATGAGACAGTTCACTCTGTGTAGGAGAGGACGACAGTGATTTCTTCTCTGATACCTCTGATTCCTCAAGCAACTCGTCTTGGTGCTCTGAGGTACTATCCTCAGTCAGAGATTCTTCATCTACCTCGTCCTGGTCATCCTCCTCTTCTGCCCCACTGCCCTGAAGAGGTAGGAAAAAAAAAGTAATGAAATTAAAAAAATGGGAAGTTTAGGACAAAAGCTACAATTGCCACCCATTTGTCAGCTGTAACCTGAGGTTACAAGAAACTAACAGTCTATTATTTCAAATGTAGCTGGTCAAAGATCACATACCGTATCTGCTAAAGTTGTTGGCAGTCTCATACCTGGGGAGATCCAGCTGGAGTGTTATCCACAGAAGTAGAAGAACGTTTTTTCTTATGAACAAAAAAATGTTTTCGTCTCTTCCGTCTTTTATTTGGTTTCTTCATGGCTACTTCCAGGTTACTGTGGCCACCAGGTGGCCTACCTATCCGCTTGTTTTTCCGCTTTCCATAATAGTGTGCTACCAGGACAGAAGAAAGGAGCACCATGTTGAAATGCACCTTCAATGACACTAGTTATTTGTCCATCGTCAGGACTGAAAAATCAGTAGAAGGACATTTCCCAAGAGAAATCCCAATTCTGCAAGACTTCAAAATGAGTATGTATATATTTTCTTCTTCAATTTGGTTTAAGGAAGAAGAGTTACTAATCAATTTTATTTGCCCTATAAAGATTTACTTCCTCTATCTTTGACAAGCCCCAGATGATCAGATTTTATACAAAAATCATCAGCCACAGACTTGGTCCAATTTAATGGCACTTTTTGTGATGTTTTGTAGTTTTAACATACGGCCGGCCTCAATGCAGTTTGTTCTCACAGCATCAAATGGTTAAAGTTAGCTTAAAAAAAATAACTGAACTCCTAAAAAAACCTAAAAGCTAAGAAAAGAGCTTGAAAGTGTTTTATTTTGTTCCACAACAAATTGGTAAAAGCAATTACAATGCCACTTAAATTATAATATTAGAGTCAGGTTTTGTCCCAAAAGTTGTCTTAAGAAGGTAAAACTTTAAGCACATCAGAAAGTTAAGCCATGGTTCTACCACTTAACACAGAATTTATTTTTTCTCTCCTACACACTGGCACATGGATATTTTGTAGGCCTGTGCATGTAGCATTTGAGCTGCTCCTTGTGTAAGCAAAGCAATGTATTTTGGATTCCTTCTGGAGCCAAAGCCAGAGGAAAATCAAAATGTAACACTCCAAGCCCCACCTCAGTTTGAGATCAGCAGCCTACTCACTGTATTTAGTCTTTGTCAGGACGGAGCAGTTCTCTGAACACTTATCCAGCACCATCTGAGGGCCGAAGAGGTTTGGACAACATTCCAGCTTGATGCATGTTTTTCTACAGAAATCTGCCACCCGATCTGCCGTCCTCACAACTTCCACAGTTGCACGGTAGCTCTTCCCTTTGTACCTAGCATTGAAAATATCATAATAATCCAGGAATCCTCAAATTACCAGCATAATAGTACTTCACTGAGGGGTGTACAAGAGTATTACTTTGAGAGATCAAACTCGGGGCAAACCTGAGCAATGAGGAACTTTATTGATTGACAAGTCTATGAAACAGGTAGTCCTGTCTCTTATGACAGATCCTCAAGCAAAGAAACAAAGCCAGCACCAGAGGGATGTCTGCAGTACCAAACAGAGCAACACTGCCCTGCCAGCAACTAGAAAATACCATCTGAGAGGACTACTCCAGAGCTTACATGTTTTGTTTTCTTTGTTTACAGATGGCTTGTTCTTTCTTTGTTTTTATGGGACTGCAGAAGAGTCCACTGTGATGTAGACAGCTGGTCCCTAAAACCAAGATGGAGTGCACCAATTCAGCTAATAAGGCAACAGTAGACAGCCATTCTATGCACATATTACGGCAAATAAATGAACTACTGTCACATTTCCAATCAGCTTTCATCTAACTGCTAAACAATTCATCAGGACAGTCACTTGCCATGACTCCACATATTGCTCCTGTTTGATTTAAATTAAGAAAAGATTTCTTTTTGCTCATCAGCCTTGCCATGACAGTGACAGAGCCGCACTGTGAAATATTTGCGGGAGTCATTCATCATTTCTGCTTTGTTCTCCCAGCACAGCTACTGGCACGTGCTGATATCTATTAGGGATGTCTCAGGCCTGCAAGTATCTAGTTAATGCACTGAAAAAAAGAGCTATATCATCATAGTCCAGATATCCCTGGTGTCAATATTGTGACAAAAGAAAGCACACAGCAACTTCCGTGAAACCAAAGAATTTTTTCTTCTCTTTTCTTCAGCTACATCTTCTATTTACGTTAACCTTTCTTATCATCTTCCTATTGTCCAAATCCAGCGCAATCCTTCGATACATTGAAAGTGTCTTTCTACACATGAAACTGATCCAATATAAGAATTACTGACATGTTCAAAACTATGCAGTAAAGTGTCCTATGGCACACTGGGAAATCTAATCTCTAGTATGCAAACACAGTGACCTAATTGTAAGACCATCACTAGACTATAAAGGAATATCTGGATTTATCAAATATATGTAAATATGATCACTGCTTTTTTTTCCTAGCCACAGAACAATCTTGCAAAGAAGTTCCAACCCAAAAATCAACGCAGGAAAACTAAGGAGTTTTTTAGGGTAGGCTGTTGTAGAAAGACTTCCATGCTAGGCCATTTCAGAGCACTACTATAACTTAATTTCAGAGGAATAGTCTTCCACTGAGAGATTTGTGTGGAAATGCCATAGAAGTCTGAGAAGCTTCCTAAGCAGTATGTGCTTCTGCTTTAAAATACTGACAATTATCTTCAGGTGAATTAAATTCTCTTAAACCTCACCTGCAGGTCTGCCAGTGTATATGCTATGTTGTACCAGTACCACACCATTTTTACTTTACCACAGGCTGCTCACATGCCAGTAGCAGAGTACACCTGGCATATTAAGGAACACTAAAATCAGATGCACTTCACCAGACATTCATAAAGAAGTTTATAAAGATTTGGAAGTTTAATGGCTGTCAGCATCTTGATATGTTATAAGCAATTTTTCCTTCTCTGAAATGAGAGAAGTTAAAGCATAGACTGCAGAGAACATTGCTTTGGGATCAACTAAGCGACGAACAGGACAAGGATTTACTTGGCTTTTAGGGTCTCCCCATGGCCATGCCATGCAGCCTCTTCATCCAACTGCAGTTCTCGCAGGACACGGCTAGGTTTGTAAGCTGCATTGATCAATAAAGTGAGAACCTACAGCAAGGGAGGGAAGAGGAGAAAACAAGTTTAAGTTATTTGTACGATAAATCTGTTATAAAGTGCCAGGGTAGAATAGGAAATTACTTCTATTCATCCAAATTATCTAGCATCAAAGCATTCATTCACAGCAGGATGACAGATACCTCCCTCCCGATACTGCCAAAATGAAAACTGAGAGCAGCCGACACTGTGGGCCTTGCCAAACCTTCAGAATTTGGCTGCAGAGTCATGAGTGTATCTAGCAATTTCTAAGTTATTGCCCTTGACTTAAACGTCACTAAATGAAACCCTGGGGCTGAATACTGAAAAACTTGCATAACCTTGGGTAAATCTGAGTGATTATCTTAGAGATTGTTTGACAAGTGAAGATGTGCCAAAAAATGCTGCAGGATTTTGCTGCCTGCCAACCCACTACTTGCTACAGAAATCACACTTCAGAATCTTAAGCTCTCCTCTGTTTTGCTTTCATGATAAGGCCTGTACTATAATAAAATGAGAATTTCCCTGGTGCTGTAAAGTAACTCAAAGTTGTGAATGGCTTGAAATTAGTGGGGGATAGTATAAAAAGTGCATTCAAATTGTATTCCTTTTTTTCAGTATGTGCTTATCCCAGATCATTCCCAAACTGGGTGCATCACAACCTTGACATAACAAACTCTCAGCTTCAGTCCTACTAACACAGCAGCCCACAGGTCTACTGTGCAAAAGAATATTAAATGTAATGCAAGTATCAAACTCACTCTAGGATTCACAAACTGAGGAAGAGTCATAACAAATGAGTACAGCTAAGCATATTGGTTGAACTTTTAGCAACACTCTGTGTCTGTACATCAGCAGGATTTGTGCACACTTTATGCTTTCAGGCAGTGAAGCAGATTAAACCTTCAAGCTGCCACAGAATTTCACACTTGCTCTTTTGGAGTGCTTACATCAGAGTACTGAAACTTGCAGAAAGGATGGGGTACTTTTCTGTATGCAAAAATGGAACTTTTGCAATAATCAGCTTGACTCCTGTCTACTGGACTCTTGTTTAGAGCATGTCTGCCACGAAGTCTTTCTTGAGGTCTCTCCCAGTTACAATACAGGGTAGGGAAGGTAAAAATTCCAGATGTTGAGCCAATTCCTGCATTTAGAGTGATCATTTCATGAAAGCTCAAGTGTGCACATATAGTTATGCCTTGGCAAACTTTCAGCCTCTCAGGTCAGGTAATAACCACCCCATGACAGTTTTGGAGATTTCAGAAAACTAATTATTACATTAAAGTATTTGTAAATTTCCTGTGAAACACCTTCTGGAGAAGAGGCTCTTTTGGCATTAAAGAATGGCCTGTTCCTCCCTCTTCCCCTCCCTCAGTTACATTAGAAAGCAAACCCACAATTTCATCTGATCTTTGCAGATCATATCCAACTTATAAAACACAGAGAATCCTTTTAGTTTTCCAATTACCAAAATAGTTTGCCACTTCTACTAAGAAAATCTGTATTTCCTCTGTTTTAACATCAACAGTGCAAACTGTAAAGTAATTTTTGGATTATCTGAAGCTAAATTCTGTTAATTAAAACTGAAACATTTATTACAGCTATAAAAAGATATAACTCTTTTGATTGTGGTAATTACAGGTTACTCTGTTTTAACCTAAAATAAAGTTTAGCAATAGAAGGCTGCCTGTAACTCAGATAAATGAGAGGCTTTTACTCTTTCCAGCCATTCATAAAACAGTCCATGATTTATACTTAATTTTATACAAAACCCACTCTTTACTCATTATCAGCTTAAATTTATTAATTACCCATCTATAATTAGAAAGACGCTCTAGCGTTCACGATGCACTGCTATATGCAGGTCCACTATGGACAACCACCTCACCTCTTTCAGAACAAGAACACAGTTCCCAGGTCCCACAGACTGAGGAAGCTCTGCAATCCTGCCTTTGTTAAGGTAAGGCCCTGAGAAGCACCGGTGGTTGAAGTAGATCTTTGGGCAGCAGTACTTTCCATTAATTACCACTGAGAAATGAGAAAGCAAAGACTTAAGTCACATGCTACAACCTCCCCAGAGAAGAATGACCTCTTGTAACAATGTAACATTTTGCCTGCTGTAAAAAAGGAGGGGAAAAAGTCTTGAGTGACACAAATTTGGGGTATTCTCAGTGTCACATTTGCAATGACAGCACTAGTTATTCGACGTAGCCAAAATATTTTTCATACTTCACATGTATGCTTGCAAGTTGTCAAACTATAGGAAATAAAGTTGGTAATTTATCAGGAAAGAAACATTTCTTCCTGGCTAGTCTGATACTTCATGGTATTACACCAGTGAGAACAAGCAAAAGGACGACAATCCCAATTTTCTAGTAGCAGAAGCACTTCCTTCACAGCAATTATGGATACATTTTCTAGTCATTATCTCTCCCCCAGACTTCTGCCACCAGAGAAGCTGGCAAAGTTTTTCTCCACTGTTTATCCTAAACTGCAGTTATCACATTGCTTTGCATTTTTAGACTCTTTTCCCTCAATCAGCAAACAAAAGATGCAGCAACTGATGAAGCAACCTTTGATGAAGTGACATCAAGTTTTCTAAACCTATTAACTGGTTCGATGCTGCTCAAAATTTAAGTTACGTACAACATGTATTGCAAGATACTTATGCATAAATACAAAATTGTTTTACCCTAGCAATGTATTGTTTCTTGACTGAGCAACACTATCACTTAAAGATCTTAAATTCAGTAGTTGATAACTGGCAGATAAATAAACAAAGTCAAATTTACATTATGATTCTATTAAAAGCCAATTAAAATGCTAAGCAAGCACAAATCATATATGCTATAAAGTTTGCATTTGGTGCAGCTTCAGATGTGCATTTCACCACAGAAAACAGCAGAAGAGGCATTTTGTTGCCAAACAGATAGATCTGTACGACTGTTTCACCAGCAGATGTACTTATTCATCATATTCATTCTTGCAACAGTTTAGGAAATTATTAGATTTCGCCATCTGGCACACAAAGCAGTTTACTGTTTGAATTGCTTTTGTTTATCATGATGATGAAGTTCTCATAAAAACCAGACAAACCTGTTTCCCAAAGCTAGAATCTCACAATTCAAGAGCACAGATGCAGCGCGCCTGTTACGTTTCTCTCAACATTATTAAACGTAACAGGTGACAATAAAAAAATCATCTGCATAGGTTACAGTACACATTTGGCTCCACGTATCCTCTGCTGCGGGGGAGGATGTTCTGGTGTAAAAATCTAATTTCGAGGTTTAATGCACATATCAACTGCAGGACACAAGTAATTCTATGTTTCAACATAGAATTCAACAAATCATCATGGGATGAAAATCTTCAAACCCTTTCTTCCTCTCCCCCCTCCTAACAAAAGAGTGTTGAGCAGCTGAACTGTTACAGGATTTTGTCTTTGTTAGTCTGCCCTCTCTGATCAATACCTGAGTCAGAAGAGTTCAGTTCCTGGTTCTTTAGACCATCATGAACTGTCCTTGATGACAAAATTCTGAAATGAAAAGAACAAGATTGGGAAAAAAGACAGATGGTAAGGAAAGTCCCCTCTCAGTTACTAAAACCCAACCACTAATATTTTTTTTTTTCCAGGTCCAGCCTTATTAATCTGCTTTTTATATCCCCCCTGTTTCACAATAACAACATGCAAGGACTATCAAATTCAATTTGAAAGGACTACTGTAGTGCCACAGCTAGCAGCAATCCTTCCTTGCTTGAATTATATGGGCTACCCTGCTGATAAACACCCCCCCCAAAGCTACCAACAATAGTTTACATTTTCTGCCTCCTTTTAACTTCATTTTGTATTTCATGGCACAAGGCAGTGTACAGTCTTACCTTATGCATTTTGAAAAAGACGGATTTTAAACAAAATACAACCAAAATGACTCAAGTACTCTGGTAAGAATTCCAATTACAAAACATGGAAGAACAGTCTGCTCAGTATTTTAGAAGCAATGAAAACATTGGCAGGACTACTGACAGATCTGGTGTTTGTAAAGCTGTAAGAGTCAATAGAACCAACTGTCAGGCATTCTACTGAGTGCTTCTGAGCAGGCTCACATGAGGGAGTTTCATATGCATGACACAGAGACTATAGACCAATTGTAGATATTAGCAGAATTCTCCTTTTTGGCTAGTCTGAGCCAAATTTAATCTGGGAAGGAACTATCAGAAGTTCATCTACTAAATGACAGCACTCACAGTAAAGCCAAATTTTCTGATCAGCTGTGCAAAATCACAGCTGCATGTTACAGAAGCCACATTGTCTAAGCATGTTTACGTTACAGAAACTGTATATTTGAGAATGGAATACAACCAAAAGGGAATCCAGTAATTTTCCCTATTAATCACCATTAAAAAAAGGCTAAAGCACAAACTTATAACCACAGCCTTAAGATCAGGCTATTTTTTCTTAAATGCACGCCAGTACTCACAGATAATGAAAATTTTTAAAAATGAAGTATCAACAATTTCAACCCCAAAATTTCAATGACTTGACCTATTCAATAATTCAGCTGAGTTGCCCTAACATTGTTAAAAAAAAAAATTCCATGCTTCCTATCTCGTACTACAGCAGTGCAAGAGGTCTTTTTCAAAGTCAACAGGAACTATCAGCATTAAGATAAATGGATTGTGGAATCTCAACCCTCAGTACAGCACTTCTGTAAAGCTAAATCTCCCCTAAGACAACATGATTTACCAATCAGAAAAAGAAAAAAAAATCCAAGCCCCAACAAAAAATAAAAGCAAAAAACCTGTTACTTACTGTTTCTCCGGTTGAACTACTGCAATTTTTTTCTGCTTGTTTACTGAAAGGAATAAAAAGAATATATAAACAGCAAAGTATAGGAGGCAAACAAATGAAACTTCTAGTACAATATATATACTAGACTCATTTCCTCCAAGTTATACACCAAAAAGACTCTACATTCAAAGTCACTGCAATGTTAGATAGCTGACCCATTCTGCACTAGAGACACGCTGGCCCATGTAATTTGAAGTAACCCAAACGGTTTACTTCAACTTTTACTACAAATTCATTAAATCAGGCATGCATATCCCCAGCCTTCTATGAAATCTCGCCTTTTGACCATCTCTGTTGGCATCATAGCCCCTAAACTACCTGTAATACCAGCCAAAAAGGAATGATATGCTTTCCTTTTCAGCATCCAAAGGTGCTGAAACCTAATCAAAGGTTAGGTCCCCAGGTGTAACTCACCACTTTACTGGCACAGGGAACTTCAACACCGTTTAGTGTTGAAATGGAAGGAAATTAACTGGTTAGAAACACCAATTGCTACAGAGGAAAACACTGTTGCAACTAAGAAAGTCAAGTAGGTGATAGTCCACTTGCTAATTCTGGCTAATTCAGGTAATAATATTCAACAAGGCAATGCAATATGTGCCTTTTCAGCAACTTCAGGCTTTGTCCCCAAACTTCTGGATTTTTTTTTTAAAGTATCTTTTCTCTAATTAGGTCCCACCCCACCCTGTCCTTGGCAGTGCAGACGTGTCTCAAATTAGTTTCTCTTGCTTTGACTTGTGGTAAATGACAGCTCATTCAACTTTACAATTTTATTATCTTACTTAATATTCAGGAAGTTCTTCAGTTTGTCCAACTCCCATTAAACTTTAATAAGCAGAGGTCACTAACCAGTTGAGAGAAGACACTATCTTATACTACTTACTAGCTTAGTTAAACCAGGTAGGATTTCCCTTTCTGCGTTTTGTCCTTAAGGCATCATAACCATCTAGCCCATTTAGAAAGCTAGTCCCCTTTATTTCAACTCCAAAATGTATATACACTCGACACCATTTTGTTAATGGCATTAATTTTACTTGCACAAGTGCAAGTGTAAAATCAGTATCAGAGTCAGATGCATGGCAAGAACAGCTCAGCCAAAACTATACGCACAGCATGTGTGTGTGTGCATACACACAGATACGATTTCTTTGTTGTGACCAACGGATCACTTCCACACACTCATACAGCGTGCAAGGGTCTCAAGCCAACACTGCCTGTTTTGGAGTTATTGTATGGATTACAACTGGACCTAACTGCCAGGGGAACAGTCGCACAAGGCATGGATTTTCTGTACATGGTGAGTGTTTCCAAATTCAGTGATGCCTGCAATAATTCTGCAGTAGCCTGCTCTTGAAGGTCTCGCCATCTCTATCATCCCAGCTAAACCACTGCAAATAGAACAGAACTGATACCTATTGCTTTGCGAGGAGGTCTGAGCTGATATCCATTCGTCTCACACCAACCCACTGGAAATATATTCATTGATTCCACGCTCACTATACAGTCAGGGACGGGCTTCTTGGAGCCTGTTTAGTTTAGAGAAGCAAAAATTGAAACAACTCATAAAAATAAAAAACCTCATTTGGTTAATGCTTGCTATATGTTTGCCAGTGAAGCTGCTTTTACTTGTGGTGTATCTGGAACACAATATCAATTCTTTATTCATCCCCTTTTATTGACCAGATTCTTTCCCGACCTCATTTGCTTACTCCTAAAGGTTGGAGATGGGAATTTGCCATCCACAGTTTAGCAGAGATGTGCAGTGCATAGTAAGTGCACGCTGATGTACTGCCAATCAAGAAATGGGATTATAACGGAAAAAGGCTCACACAGGCCTATTCTATCTTAATGAAGAACCTCTCCAAAAGTTTTCTTCCTAGGTCTGGTCAAAGCTTGCTCAGAATGCAAGTCACTCATTAGTAAAAATGTTACAAGGCCCTTGCTTTCTAAAAGACACTGATCAGCACTTCGCACAGCACGCTAGCCTAGAGCTGACACACTGCAATGCACAAATGCCACTTTTTCCTGGCTTAAATAGGCACTGCCATCCAAGGCTAAGTGGGAAACCGACAATGCAAAGGGGGTTTTGCTGTGTTTTCATTGAGGAAACAGTGATTTGCTGCCCATATTCAGCAGGCAGTGAGTTTGCTCCAGATACTCTTCAGCTTTGATGATGGTACTACGGAAGAATCAACACAAGTACTACTCTCCTCTCCCACATCAGGCTTACCCTCCAGCTGAAGCCAGAGGTAGGAATCTTTCAACTTGGTGACTGTAGCAATGCAAACTTCTTCAGGATCAACCGGGTTCACAGCCTCAAGTTTCATATTCTCTTTAAATCCATGGTCAGAAGTTAACTAGGAAAAAGACAGAATACTTCAGTAAGATACCACCTGCATATCCAGTATATGATGTGAACAGCCATGAGCAGGAGCAACACATAAAAGCCTCAGTGTTTGAGTAACATAGAAAGATACTGATGCAGTCAGAAAAGATTTCAGATAATTAGAACATTGAATACAAGAAAGATATATTATGAACTACAAAGAATTTAAGTTAAAAAAGGCTCTATAGACAGACCTAGAAAAGAAAATGTTTGTACTCAGAAGTAAGGATGCTGAGACTCACTGAAAGGATTGAGTGCCTTCTAAGCAACCAGGAATTCTCTGCTGCTTGCTACCTAAGTGATAAATTTGACAAAGAGTACGACCAGGCTCTCTATTCTGTTAGCTTGGAAATCCATTTTATGTATGCAAATAACATTCCTGCCTCCTCCAAGTGAGTTCTGGCAGACAGCAAAGGAAGCTTTCTTTTCATTTTACATTTTTTGGGTAAGTAGGATTTCACTTCATTCACCAATTTAGTCCCCATTTATCAAAAAATTCCTAAAATGTAAGAATGGGTATTTATCCAGCTCTGAAGCGCCTGAATTAAAGATAACAGCCACATAGAAGACACTTCCTCCCAGAGCCACTCTGCAACCTAATTAGAGGATCAATACATTACGAATTCTGGAACTAGCCTACAGTGATCAACTCTTCTCAGAAAAGGGATAATAAATTCAATGACCTGTTCTAAGATGCCACAGCTTACAAGACAGAGCAAGGGCAACAAGAATTCATAGCCAGCAACACCCTCTTCAAAAAGTGGTAATTATTCATTTTAATTTCTTCCCCTAAGCACTGCAATAGCCCAAGTATTGTAAATGGAATTGGAAGGCAGGTGTGAATAGCACCCTTTTCTGCTTGACAAGGTATTCTGCTTTGGGAGACAGCAATACTGTCACTGAACCAACAAAAGCCCAAAATCTAGCAAGTACTTCAGGCACTGATTAATGTAAAATTATTTGGTACTAATTTAAGATGACTTGGTATTGATTAATATAATGGAATGAATTTTTCAAGCTGAAAGGAAGACTGAGAGAGTACACTAAGTAAATGAAAACAAGGTCTATTAAAAGGCCCTGTTTCTACAATTAGAGGAGTGATACGGATTGATACTGGTTTATGACTATTCCATGGACTCTTACACATCTCAATTTTACAGAACACTAATTTCTTTTCAATTTGCTTTATCACAACTGAAGCATTTGGTCCACCACTTACTTATCTAGGAAGTTGGCATACACCTACTACTGTTCACATACATTTGTACTTAACTCTTCCATTTCCTCAGCTTTCACAGGTACTTCAAGTAAAAAACATGCAAAAAGTTCTTCTCCCTGGTATCAAGAGTGTCATTCACATAACAGAATAGAGATTTTTCTGCAAGAGAACCTTACCAAAGGGAAGCAGCTCTGGGGAGCTGCCTCAGCACCACATTGTTTGAGGTAGTCTGCCCAATCAAAGTCCTGCCCAGGATAACCTAGGGGAAGAAAAAGCAAAGGGGTTAGCTTAACAGCATGAGAACATATTACTCATTTCAAGCTCATATGAAGTATAGATCTCTGAAATCTGTTTGGGTGACTCAAGGTTGTCAGCTGACTAGGGCTTCACTGAGCCATCTGAGGTCAGCCCATAGCATGGTTCTCACGTATCTGAGATATCCTCTTTATTTTCATTGCAGAGGGGCTTTTTCCCATTGCCTCACCATGATTCCCATTTTTGACTTGAAATGGCATCAAACTAACAGTGACTGCACAGAGAGCAACCTAAAACGTGAATCAAGTACATCTGCTAAGCAGACATGGGCAGCAATTGAAACACGGGGAAGCATTTGCACCCTTTTCACAGGGTACAGATGAAATTCTGGCAAAGTTTCTGCAAGATTACTTCATTAATGTCATGTCAGCTCTGAAACTTCTTTTTTTACACAACAGTGCACCCAAAATGTGCTCAATACCAACACATTACTCTCTTAAACACATGTTAAATACTGAGTAATTAAAGACAGCAGTTAGTCATCCTAAGAGGCTTGTCAAGCTTGCTAACAGCTGTAAATCTGCATACATATTTGAAGGGAAGAGTCTTAACATGGAGTTCCATCAGGATCTCTCCAAGTCCAGCATCTCTCCAAGAAAAAGACAAATTAAATTCTACTTAGAGGAAATACTTTGCTTCCCTGTTATCTAATAAAAAGCAAATAACTGAAAGGAACTAGGTGCAGAAGCGTGCTGCCATGATAGTTTGAGGATAGTGGTATATTAGCAAGGAGACAACTGCAGCAGATATTCCAGTAGTACCTTGGAAGCACTCCCCTACAAGAGATGCCTGTGACAATGCTTTAAGAATCAAACAAAATTTTAAACCTAGTCTAAGAATATAGTATTAACATGACAATCTAAAAACATGAAGTTCAACTACCCCTCAGAGAGGGCCTAACCACAGAAGAGCCTATTTATTTTTCTCAGTTTTATCAGTGCCAGTAGGACTCTTGAGACAATTCAGAATGCCCACCATTTCCAGGGGGCCTATGAGATGAGAAGCTTAAAATCTTTGTCAGCTCCAGACACATGCCTAGAAAGTGAGATTTCATCTTTCACATGCAAAATTCTAGGTAATGCTGGGTCAAGCAAAGCCACTTTTTGTGCCTTATCCAAGGAAAGGCAAGAGACAAACATCCTATGCTCTTTGCTCCTCTGATGTCATGAGCAGCTAAAACAAAACATTCCGAATTCTGTGGTGGTGAATAGGAGTACTGAGTCCCTGGTTTTACAATACCATTGACATTTCTATTTTGATAAAATGCATAAATATTTCAGTAGCTGAGGATCACTCCCCAATTCCCTTATGTCCTGAAGCAATGTTTCAGCAATCTGCTACCTTGCCTGATAGGTCCTTGGAAAAAAAATACTTCATTAACTTCCAAGTGATAAGATATTCTAAAAATATTATAAGACATCAGATAACAACATTCCATTTTGACCAGAAGCAAAAATCCAATGCAAAGATGACAGGCTTCTGGTATCATGTTAATTAATGCTGAAATCAACATTGCCTTCAGCCCTGGAACACAAACTCCATTTGTTCAAGTGTTCAGGTTTTTATGCATGACCAGCATCCCCAGCCACCATCATCTTCTCAAATCCTGGCACGTACTTAGGAAACTTCAGTTTCACTAACTCAACTGATCTTTCTTGTTCTTTGCTTGTGCTACTACATGTAATTCTTTTGCAAAAGTGTGGTCCTAAACATAGCACTCTGGGGATTGGCAATCTACTTTCCTTCAAAGAGGAGCAAGCATGACAAGCTTGCACAAGCATACCTGGTGGGGGACTGAGATGCAAGCCATTCTTCAGACTCCATTGCACAGGGAAAATACCAGCACTGTTGACATGACAAATGTAAGACTGACTGGTTGTACGCTCTGGTCTCAAGTCATCAATTTCTATCATGAAGTATTTTTCATTGTATACCTGTAGTTAGCCAAAAGAGAACCATGCAGTCTTTTAAGTGGCAGATTCTGATCTACTGCTCCCTCTCCCCCATTTTGGTAACTTTATTAAACAGCAACACTGCACGACGGAAACCCCTTACCTTGAAATACTGTGAGGGTAAAAAAACCCCCACCAAACCAACCACCCAATCTATAGGATTCATAAACTAGCAGACTCCTCTGCCTTATCTGGAAACTTAACAAAATTAAGTAACAATAAAAGACAATGTATGAGCACTTAAAAAATGTCATCAAGTGCTATATTACATTTTCTTATGAAAAATGCAGAGAAATTAGAGTTTGCAGTCTTACTACAATTCTGTAATAACAAAACTGTTTATTTCAACAAGGCTGAGCTGTGTCCCAGGATGGACTGTCACAAATAAAAACACTACACTCATGAAGTAACTAGGAGCAGGACAAGAAAATATCAAGAAAAGTAAATTATTTTGCTTTGCTTGGAACTGGTTGCACCCTTTTAGAAATAAGTGAGCATCTTATTTGAAGAAACTGTAAGTTAGAGTTTAAAAGAGAGAGATCACCAAAACTAAGATATCACATTGAGAGACCATCTGTCCTGAAGAAAAAGCAACAGTTCCCGGAAAATATACAAAAAAAATATTTTAAAATACGTCCTAATTTTATGTTGCACACCAACATTTTGATTTACTGTATCAAAGCAGGTGTCTTTAGAACCTTTTGTACTAAGATGGGAAGACAGAAGTTGCTCAAAACCTGATTAAGTTGGAGAGGTTTCATTTCAACTTTTAAATCCACGTATGGGCCCTTGCTTGAAAACCAGGCTACTTAAACATCAGACCTTGTACGCAGTGATGACATTAACTTTTGCAAAATCAAAACCCCCAAATCTATCTTCAAATGCATACTCAGATTATGAGGTATTATATCTAATTTTAAAAATCTGGGTTTGACAATTTCGGCCATTTGACCTTTTAAGCTTGTATCTTTATGGAACTTCACTACTTTCAAATCCAATGTCTTCATCATCAGCAGGTTGGTTTTTTTTCCACGGCAACCTCTCCCCTAAGGGAGACATACAAAATACTTAATTTGAAAAATAGTTCAAGATTTTAAGATAATCAATTAATGAGAATTTCCTGAGCATTTAAGAAGAGAAGTAGCAACTGAATTGAATCTTAGCAGGTCAAGTTAAAGAACCCTGGTACCTTGAGAACTGTAGCAGGAGAGATTACAAAAGGAGCTGCTGGGTCCACAGCTTCTAACTTCATGCCTTCAGAGAATGAATGCATTCCAATCACAGGTTTATCCTGAAAAATATTAGAGAGATTACCTGCCTTCTTGATGTACCTTATGTAATTCAACAACAAAGAGGATAATTTGAGTTTTTACTAGTTAATTCTAAGAAACAAACCTGTCTGGGTACCAGAAGCCTCTCTATAATGAAGAGAAAAGGCCAACTATGCCCTCTGAGACTGACAGTTTTCTATGAACTTTAGGAAATTGAATCCCAAAGATTTCCGCCTCTGATATTCCCCACAGAGAAGCAAGATTTCACGATGCAGGGTGGTCTAGTAAGTCAACAGAGATTCCACCCCCCAGCCTTTAGCACTCATCATGAGCTAATCTAAAAGAAAACTATAAAAGTCTCCATTTTCAGCCTAACAAAAACCTGCAGAACAGTGTGATCCCACACATTGCACCCAAGTTGCTTTCCAGGTTTGCTGTTGAGCCAGAAGAGAAAAGTCTCTGAAAAGTTTCTTTTCCTGATGAGGATAGGATAGAGTTAATGTTCTTCCTAACAGCCAGTATATCGCTGTGTTTTGGATTTAGCATGAGAAGAATGTTGGTAAAACACTGATGTTTTAGTTGTTAAGCAGTGCCTAGACTAGTCAAGGACCTTTTTTTTTCAGCTTCCCATGCTCTGCCTGGTGCACAAGAAGCTGGGAGGGGGCACAGCCAGGACAGCTGACCCCAACTGGCCAAGGGGCTATTCCATACCGTATGACATCACGCTCAGTATATAAAAAGATGGGATATACCCACTCATTCCCAGATAGGCTCACTTTAGCCTCCAATACAGTTAGCTGTTGGGATCCCCCTGTCGCTCCAGAAATATACGGGATCTGCTCCAGAATTAGGTATATCCTGCTCTGTATATGACACAATACATTCAAGAGCAACAGCACCTCTCCTGTTCTATTCTGCTTACAGGTCCAAATGAAGCTGAGAAAAATGAACTAAGAACTTGAAGGATTAAATCTGAATTCCTCTTTCTCAAAACATGTGAAGATTATTTTTTTAAAACTTTAATTCATGTATATTTAAATTCAGACTCATATGTTAACACTTGTTAACACTCAGGATATAACAGGACACTTTATACAGCATGTGTGACTTTATCAGGTTACAGATTAGGTGTTACACATGTAAACTTTTCAATGTACTCACACAATTAGAGGCTGCAGCAACCCTGCACTCCTCTAGAAGGAGAGTAATCCACATGACCAGCTGGTGAACAACCGGAGATGCCATTATAAAGGATCAGAACCAGGGATTTTTCCCAGTATGACAACTAACAGCTCACACCCATGTGATGGGTGTGTTATCTAACTTAACAAGAATTGTATTATAGCATAGATTTTTTTAGAAGAGAGAGAGAAAGGAAAAAAAAATTAAAAACCAAAACAAAACAGCCTAAGAAGTGTCAGTAACAGTGACTGACTTCCCTGAACCGTTTCTTAGGAATGCACCATTATATCACCCACAGAATTAAACTACACATACTGTGTCTTTACCTTAAAGAGATCTGTAGGAACTGAGGACTCCTCTTCCTCCTCTTTCACCTTCTTCAGGATCTCTTGCCAATCTGATTCGCTCTTTAAGGACCTAATGGCTTGAGTTAAAAAAAAAAAAACAGTGAATGAAGTAACCTTCTTTCTTCTTTTCTCTCAGAAAACGGTTTGATTTGTGCTCCTCCAAGAGCTAAATTCACAGTCTGTTCAGAATCTGTGCAAGTACCTTCCTTCTTAAAAACTTACTGTTATCCTATACATTTGGATGTGGTACAAAAAGCGACTGAAGTCAAGCAAGCAGTATCACCCATATGCTGCCTGGTCTAGTTTTTCTGAGAAAACGGACATCACATCAACACCAAGGAAAACTTCTGGAGAAATCTATCCTACCTGGATAACACTAGTCTGTTTTACGCTTAAGCAAGCAGAAAGCTCAGTCAGTGTTCCACAATTCTGTCCCAGCTGCATAAGTCACTCTTTTAGCATCTGTAATTGCAGACCACGCACCTCTCTTCTATCAGAGGAACTATTTGTACCGTTGCCATCATGCACAAAGGATCCCTGAAGTCAAGCCTGTGAGTATATCAAAGGCTCTTGCGTAGACATAAAAAGTAAACAAGTCTAGTAGCTAACTAATATTTTTAAAAGCCATTATTCACTTAAATAATGTTGTGGAATCCACCCATCTCGTTTGTATCAGTGATTTGGCATCTCCCTGTTCACAATTCTGCTTTCAGCAGAGATTGCTCAAGCACTAGCAAAGGCAGTATGCTCAGTCATTTCAACAGAAATTGTTTTGTTTTCCTCAGCATGATTTCTTTTTGCCGTAAGGGGAAAACATCAAAAAACCACTCAAAACAAAAACAACTGTTTTGAACGGCCCAAACTTCCTGAACTGTTCTAAACAACCTGAACTTCCCCAACTAATAGCACAGAGTGCATCAGAACCTTAGCTGTACACCTGCCTTTGCAGAAAGGCTTTAGGGTAAATGCTTAACATTTTCCAGTTTTATCCCAAGGTTTCCCCTCATCAGGAAATATGTTACATCACTACTCAGCTCATAAGCCATCCATTTGTGTTTCGGTCATTTTATGCCCCACTTCTTTGATGACCCACCCTGACATGCACATGCCTGGAAAACATGGTAATCTGTCCCACTCTGCCTCTGCTTCCACACACTCATTCCCTGGGCACCCATTTTTAAGGACGTTTTCATATCCACCTAATACCTCTTTAGAGGAGGCCTTAATTAGCCCAGTGTACTTGCGAATCCCAGCTGCAAAAGCTCTTGTTGAGCAGTACTTCAAAAACAGGTAACCTTCCCCTCCGCCCAGGATACAAACCTACCAAAAAAACCTGTGAAGGCAATCCCTTCCTCAGCTCCTCCCTTTCCACAAACAGGTGGAAAGTTTTGACAGCCAAAACCATTTAGCAACTGTTGAATAAGTGGGTGAAAAGTCTTGTAGGACTATTTAATGGTGTTTTCACTTACATTTCATTACGTACATTATTTGTCAGATCATACACTGACTATATGCATCCAGAGGCAGATTTAGAGCACCAAAGCAGCAGCAGTATTCTCTAGCCTCTGATCACCATATAAAAGATATATGTTTTGGAGTACCTAATGGTGGTTGCAGGCTGTATCCATGTTGAGTTGCCCACCCCACTTGATGTAGGAAAGGGTCCAAGTAGAATATCCATTGGTCAAATCTGTCAGACTCCTCCAGCCCTTCGTATCGCAATTTAAGTCTCCCACCAACATTTTCTACCACGTTGACTATCCAGGCTTCCAGGGAATCCCGGACATTTTGCAGTTCTAGTCGGGAGCCTGGTGCAATGAGATCCAAAGGATTTTTCCCTCTGTGAAGCTAGAAAAAGAACACAAATTATTCTGTACAACAGACCAAATCCATACTTCCACTTCTTTATACACCTTCTTTTTGCATAAATAAAGTATGAATAAAAAAGTAACAAAATACAGGTCCCTCACTAACACGGGAGAACAGAAATGATGATGTTTAGAATTGCTGGTGCTTCCATCAGAGCTGCACTGCCTGTAGGACACAGTCACACATTTCACTTAAGTCCTCAACATCATTTTCAGAAGCATTATCACTTATATATTCAAGGTTTGAAGGAAACACGAATAATCTCTTTCTAAAACTGAGTCATCCAGCATACAAAGATGACCAGACAGAAAAGATACAAAGATAAGAACATTAGTTGGAAAGATGACATCAATGGCATTTTTAAAAAAAATTATGTTCTGAACTTTACAACCAGACACTGATAAAAGGTGCAAGTATTGTTTTAAGTGCAGAGGAGGGGATAAAAATTTGGTTCTTCACTAGCAAAGATGCAAGATTTAAGTGAAACAATAACCTACCCATTAGTATAAAAAAAAAAAAAAAAAAATCAGTGAAAGGAGTCCACTGAGAAAGGGGACAACATGAAATCTAGATAAATAAAGGATTATTTCCTTAGAGCTGTATGAAGGAGGAGCAGAACAGGAGGAAGACTGAAACCTAAGGGAATTTGAAAAAGGTCTTTCTTTTGACATCATTAATAAACAGCCCAAACCTTCAGTGACAGATATGTTTCAGGACAACACTAGCAAAATTAAATACTGTAAACAGGAAACCCTAAGAGTGGAACTTTAAGGTCAGCAGCATACTACAATGCTCCCTAAACTTAAAAAAGGAATTGAACTGACAATTTTAATAGTGGTTCCCTTAATGACAAAGGGGAAAAGCAAGACAAAACCCAAGATGCAGCACAGTGCAACACTTACCCCCTCCAGCAGGTTAGCAGGGGCACTGCATGCTCCTTTCAGCATCTGCTGAAGGAATTCCTCCTGGTCAGATATCTTGTCCTTGATACCTAAGCAAAGAAGAAAGACTGTGATTCTTTCTGCCAGTTAAAGATCAGTCAGACAAGACACTACCACACTCCTGCACTGCTTAATTCACAAGAATCTGCCACACACTCACCAGAAACACCTTAAAAGAAAAAATAAAACAACAAAATCTTTAAAGGAAATGACAAAGCAGCAGAATTTGGTTGGTGATGATTAAGATAACCACAAGCCTTTGTAAAAGTAAGTCCAATTCTGAAATTAAGCTAACTCCTCCCAGGTGAAACAACAACCTCCTACTGTAAGTCACAGGATTTCAGAATGGCAGACAACCTCAACTTGTCATCACGGCAACACCACCTGCGCATAACAGTAGTTATGAACACTACCTGCCAGGCTTACAAAGGACAAAAGCATACTTTTGTATGTACTCCCCGCTTCTGCATATGGAGCCAATACCTTCAGGCACTTTGAGAATCTTCTTGTTCTGCTCACACCAGCCAATGGGGTGTAAGTCAGCTGTCATGATATCACACCAAAAGTCAGCCTTGCGGTCTTCCCCGTAACCATCATAGCGCAACAGGAGCAGCTGCCCACAGGTAGTAATGATGGTGGCTACCCAGTAGGTGTTTTGGTCAGACTTGACAGCAACTTCTAGCTTCATACCAGGGGCAAAACCATTCTGCAAACTTGTATCCACCTGAAGAGGAAGAACATCATCGCATTTGAGCATCTCCCAGAAACTCCATGGAACAACAGAGGGAACCATTTCGACATGTTCATTAGCAAAAAACCTCAAGCCAAATGCTATCCAGTCTCTTCAGAGAAACAACTTCATCACATTATGTGACCCAAACTGGAATGTACACAGAATCATCATTAATGACATCTCCTTTGCATTACAGAGTATCTTTTCAACCTTAAATCAGTATCTTGCAATTCATCTTCCTGCCCTGGACAATACCTCACCCAGCACTGAAAAGCCTTCCAACTCACAGCTGGGCTGCCAAGCTAGGCAAAACTGAAGGTCAAACTCAGAAACACAACTTTGACTTTTTGTGTTAAACTATGTTTTTCAACCTCTTTGGACAAAAGCCCTATTTAAAGTACATACACGTGCTTTAGATAGATAACAATACCACTGTCTTTTCCACCATGCTCATTTAAGGAGGCACAAATTGCAGCGTAAAGGATTTTAAAGTCTCTGTCCAAGAACCTAAATAATTCTGCATGTAGCATTGCAACATAAATTGCATAGAACATAAGAGTATGTGTTTTTCAGTGAACTCCTGCTTTGACAACAATAAAGCACCCAATACTGTGTGCTTTGTGTGTATGCATGTGTGTTGTATGCCAGTGAGGAACCTGACTGTACAGTATTCAGATACTGAAGTGTAAACATAAAAAGAAAAAGCAAATCCATTAAACTTCTCATATCCCTAACTTCTCCCAGCTAAAACACTCCTCAAAGAGCAGAAGGACCCTGTTCTGCTTTCACTACAGTATGTTTCTGAGCTATGCTTAATTCCATGGCCTCAGTCTTAATTAAAAATCTAACATGCCGATCCCCTGTTGTCAGCTGAATGTAACTGGTGTTTTCTTTCTTAAGTGGTCCCAAGTTACATTTCCTCTTTGAATCAGCTGCAAGAAAGGCTTTCAGTATGATGCAGATGCAGTAGATATTTTCTGGGTTATTTATTACCAGTTCTGCACTGACGGTTCAGTAACTGCCATAGCTATTATAGTCTCATCAGCCAGCACATACTGGTTTGCTAAAAATAAAACTAAGAGAACCACATCAGAGAGAAAAGCATATGCCTCTGTTAACTGTTCACATCCTTTAAGTTAATACCCTTGACTTAAGAGAAAAACCTTCTTAAAAACAAAATCAGCAGGACCCAATACTTGCAGGCATTTTAAAACAATATTACAGAGGTCATCTCTTCAAAAAGACAGTTGCCTTGCTGAAGAGATATTACTAAAGACTTCATATTCTGATTCATGAAAGAAAAACCATGAGCTCAACACAAAGTCTGAGGAATTGGGAAATCTGTGCAGCTCCTCTATGCCCAAACTTTCAGCAAAGCGTCCCGGTGGAGAGCGCTGCATTCAAGGAAACAAAAAGCAAGAGATGGAGCTTTCCCTGAAGTCAGGTATATTTTTCAAACGCTGTCATTTATGTTCCCCAGTGGATACAGCAGAGACCAAGAAGTTAGCACCCTCTCCTGGCAGCTGGGCAAGATGACACCACTTAAGCGGTTTAAGGCACAAAACTTGTTTTCTTTAGGCTGGCTCACTGAGCTGACTGGTTTGCAGGAGATGCTCCGAGAGTATTTTATTTGGAGCAGTGGGCCTGAGAGCGACAGCTTCCTGCTGCACATATGGCAAGCGGAGATGGCCCTGAGCGGTTAGTGCCAGCACAGCTCAGGCAGCTCCGACCCCTCCTTCCCATCGAGCGTTAGCCCCCTGCTTTGTGCCATGCCACAGCTCAGACCTGGGGACCTGACTCAGCTCAGGACATAGTGATAAAGAACATACAAAAAGTATTAAGAGCATGCAAGAACACATAGTAAATACATGTGTTCAGATAATGTTGAACACTAACTTATTTTTAATATAAGTTTACACGCATATGTAAGTTGCAGAAAGGAATTGAAAAAGAGCATTCAACAGTGAAAATGCATTTAGACTTAGGGTGGTATGACAGCACTGGCATCCACTGCAGCTCCAGGTTTTTGGTAAGCTCTTTTTCCTGCTATATTGTAGGCAAAACAGTCACTTTGATCTCAGTATTGTTTAATTTTTAAAATGCAAATAAATTAAACATGAGAACACACTTAATTTAAGGAAGTAGCTTACATTTTCCAATGCATCTTGCTCACAGTAAGAGCAAAACTTTCAGAAGTAATATAAGCATACAAAAATAAAAAAGTCCTCCCTCCCATCAGCAAGTCTAGTTCTTTGCTAACACAGGCTGTTGAAACATGGATTACATTTTCTTAACCTGATCATGTACTCTCCTACTATGTGGGTTAGGTATTTCTCACCCACCACTCATAATGGGAGGCTGGTCACAGTCTCAATACTCCAGTATTTAAAAAGAACCAAACAAAAACCTTAAGCTTCCATCTAAAATTAATTTCTTTCAATTAATTTAGTTATTTATACATGCCCATTTGCTCTTGTGCCAGTATTATTCTTCAGCTTAGTATTTTCCACTCTGTTTTTTTGAGAGTACAAAAGTAGTTCTCTCTTACCTCTCTTGACGGTAGATTATAAGAACATGTAATTCTTAAACTCAAGCAAGTAGCACTGCACAGATTCCAGCCAGAGGGACCACCAGTCACTAGTACAGAGACATCAGTGCCTTTATGCTCTCCACTGAAAATCTCTCACCTGATGTATCCTGGAATCACACTAACTTTTTTTTAGGGGTTTGTCACATAGGTTGTCGCTATCCACTGGGAGGCACTAAGGTTCTCCTCTACCTTTTCCAAACCATTACCTTCTAATGGACAGCAGAAATCCTGAGCGTATGACCTTGCACTATTGAATTTCTATTAACAGCAAGATCTAGGTGATGCGATGTTGCTGTAAATACGCTCATCTTGTTGCTTGTCAATTCAATGTCAGCATTAACTTTCCAAAATTTTATGCCAAGTTTTATTACAGAGAACATCAAAATTAGCTTCCAGACAAATTTTAAGGCAACTCTGGTAGCAAACACACGCAGGCATCTGTTTTCATGCTCATTCATGCCACCATCCCAAGTCCCCAGGCCAGCTCCCCATGCTGGGGTGTGAAGCGTGGCCAGCCAAGCTCACCAATTGCAGCTCCTCTGTCATGCTGCCCGCAAGAGGGCACCCAGTGCAGCTGAAAAAGACTGGGTGACACTGCTAGGCTTTGCCCACACCTGCTCACTAGAGCACTCTCCACGACAATGCTACTTGCACCAACAAAACTGCACTGTGTTCTACACGCATAGGGAATAACAATAAAAATGGGCATTTATCTTTTTTTAAACCCAATTGTATTTTTACTGATGACAGCCAGAGCAATCAGACCACTTGTTTGGCACAGCTGAGTTGGCAAAGAGTGCAGTGCAGGGATAACAAAGTCATTCAAAGCATATCTCCTGCTGATTAACAAAATATAGCTGCAATGTTAATTCAGTTGGCCACCACTGTAAAGCTGGCATTACAGTTAGTTTGTCTAATGTCTGAGCTATGATAGCAAGCTTCTTTAACAGAGATCACATAAGGTAAACCACACCAGAGGAGTAGACAGAACGCTCCTCACACTACTGCAAAATGCCATCACTCTGATTCCATACTGCTCCCTCAGTGTGGGCTGCACAGGCACCACCGCTCTGAGTAAGTACTTGCTAGAGCCTTAGTACACTAAGGAAAAACAAAGCAAGCATCAGCCTCTTCCCTTCAGAAATTATGTACCTGAATGTGCATTTTGAACAAAAAGCATACAATTACATCCCAGTGTATGGAAGAGCCTCTGCGAAGTCTACATTTACTGTGCATCTTTACTACTAACACAACTGCCATATTTTAATTGATTCTTTAATGTTTTGCACTTCTGCAGATTACCTTTGGACTCACAATGCTTTGTGACCCTTCACTAACAGACCTCAGTTTGTTTTCCTACTGAAAGTGGTGATACTGGACCTGAAAGCCTGAGCACCACAAAGCGCCTTCCAAGCAATGTGCCACACGCAAGTCACCACCCTCACTGCCATGGTAAAAGACCCACAGGCAGTCTTTGAAAGACAATTAAATAGTAACTTCAATAAGGAGTTGGATAAGGATACAGGCTGGCAGCCTGGAAGGTGTTTCAATTATTGGAAGAGATCCAGGAGATTTGGAAACCAGCTCTATACAGCTCAGCTTCAGTACAAGAAGGCAGACTTCACGTTCAGATCTCACCCAATGGGAAAGCGCACTCCAGGATTTTACCAACAAACATTTGATTAAAGATATCCAAGGGCAAAGACAAGGGCTTATCAAGACTTCATCCTATCCATTAAGCCTGTGATTGACAATTATCCTAATCAATTTTCTAACTACTACAGTCAAGTGTTTGGCAGAGCTATTATTTCCTCCTGGCCTCCTTGAGAGCCACCATTAAAACCTCCTTTAAGAGCACATTTGAATTCTGCTGTTCAAGAGCTATGCCACCAACTTTCTAGAGCTAGCTCCTCCACAGCAGTTGTCCAGTAGCAATCTCCAAAAGAAGACACTGGCCAGTTTGGGCTTTAGGAGGAAAATCAAGCTTATTTTCTGGCGCAGAGAAGACTAGGAGCCCCTTAAGTTTCAGCACTTGCGGATGAGATTACCCTGTGCTACGTACAGAGAGGAAGACAAGAAACAGAACAGTGAAATTCCTCACTTCTCATTACTCTAAGAAACATGATTCTAGTTAGTCTTCCAGATTTGAGAGCATCAACTCATTCAAAGAAACCCTAAATATTCAGTGTATCAAAAAAATAACGTAGGAGATGGTAAGTAAACACACACTCCCTTACTCACATGTTTAAAAGATCCATGGGGGGCTGCCGTTGCTCCTGTGTCTTCTAGATACTCATCCCAATTGAATTCCATTTCTTCCACACTGGAACCAGCATCTGGAAGAAAAGCCAAACACCTCCTATTTAGCAACCTGTTGGCTTAAGTTTCAGACTACTAAGAACTACAGCAAAACCCACTTCAATTCTAAATCTCTGAGTACACAAGTGTGCAGTAAACTTTGTCATGTATTTCAATACACTGACAACACTATTTAGCCTTTCTTTGCATGTGAAGGGCACTTAAGTTGGACCTGGTCTGAAAAATAGTGAGATCCTGAGGATTTTGGTTAACAACAAATTGTTCACAATTTGTGAGAGGAGAACACAGGCAGAAGAGTTCTGTATTTGTATCAACAAATATAAGAGATTCAAAATTCTGGACACACCACACTGCCAGTGTATTAAATTAAAAACCATCCAGGAAACAGCAGCACCAACAGTAAGAGGTTTGAAAAGAAAGACAAAAAAAAGATTGAAATATGACTCTCCTCTTTCGAAAGTTAGATCAGTATTTATTTAGATGTTATAAAACACCAAAAGCACCAGAGAAGGATTCAGGGTAGTTCTAAAGAAAACATCTTGAGACACAACTGAAATCGAGACCACTCATATTAGTCACTTAAAAACACAACCAGCTCATAAGGTTTAACAGCTCCTTTAGACCAAGAAAATCTCATTTCTGGATGCATTTAAAGCCAGAATGTGCTAAAACCACTCAAGCCACAGTTCAAAACTCAGTCAGGCTGTTAGGGAAGCAAGCATCTGTAGTGAGCCACACTACCAATTAGTCAGATATTCTATCATTATTGTCAAGCCTGTCCCCCAGCCCCCGTCTCTCCTTCAGTTCTTGGCTCACTTCCCTGCTCCCTTCTTATTCCTGTTTTCTCCAACATGTAACCCGCTCTGCTGAAAAGACGCCACAACCAACACAGGTTGGATTTCAGGTCCCCTGCTTGGTTCATCACGCAGCAACATGGTATTTTTCCTGCAGCCACAGTGTGGGATGAGCAGGGAGGGTCCCACCTCATGTAAGCAGCATTTTTAACCTCAACACACAAACTACAGCTTCAGGTTCAGCAGCAAAATGGGATGGCAGTGACATGACATAGAAGTAAAGCTTTTAATTTTCACTTTTAGAACAGTTCTGCCATCTGCACCATCGTTGTCGTTCTGAATGAATGCGATAGATTGCCATCTCTCAGTAGCAGGAAACCTGATACCTTGTTTATATTTGAAAACAGAGAAATCTCTGTGTATCACAAGCATGGGGAGAGCTCAGCAAAGGTTACAGGACACCAACATTTCCTACACACTCAGCCTTTCTTAGGACAGGTGGTAGCTGTTCTTTGAAAGAGTAGTAGCTTGAGTAGGAAACATTACATGTCAAAAAAAAATATGAATGAAGTACTATTACATGCCCTTATCAGATCTGGGGACATGCCGACAACCTTCTAAGCATGCTCCACAACAGTTCTTAGTCCTCAAATAGAGAGGGGCAAATATTTGCCCAAAAGTCTGAGCTACATTAAATCACCTAAAAAACCTTCAGGTCTTGAGCGTAAAGTGGGTTCATTTTATCTTCAAACTGATTGTTAAGCTAATCTTTGACTTTTCATGTAATTCTAGGAATTATTATTTCCCTCAATTTAGAAATGCATGTTGTTAGCTTTTGTTTGCTGATTACAGTATCTGTTTTAAAGGCAGCTCGTATCTCTCCCAAACCCAATTTCATTTTGCTATTTTTAAATAACCACAGTTGGCTATATTGGCCTTTCATAAGCTTCAGAGCTCAAAAAATTCAGAGCTTGAATATAACCATCACTTTTAGGGAATAATTTTTAACTTGCCGAAGAAAGAGACCTAGAGAAGGACAAAAGTAAGTAATTTCATTTAAAAATTTTTGAGGGAGTAAAGAGGGTAAGGCACAGACCACAGATGTTTGCAAATTAGGGTGGGGCTGATCAAAGCTTTGGCTGCAAGTCATTCTAAGAAAAATATAATTTCATTGCAAAATGTTGTTAAAATGGATTAAGTCACTAAAACCACATTTTACTTTAATATAACCATAAAAATGCTTAAGTTCATAGCTGCAGAACCAAAGTGGGAAGAAACATTAGCTTCAACACAGCCTCTATGGTCAGTCAAAACCAAGAGCTAACTTTGTCTGATTTTTCTCCTGCCTAGAGAAACCCAGCTCACCCTTTCCCACTGAAAAGCACCCAGCTGCTTACCAGCAGCAACAACCCCACTTTCCTCCAACTCCAAAAAGCACTTTGTATGTAAAAAGCACTACTTGCAATGTCTAATGCATTCCTGTTTGAAGAAAAACATAAAGCAACATGACTGCTCTGTGCTTTTTAACAAGTTTGAAAGCCAAGTAGCTCGACCTGGGAATACCACAAGGATCTTGAGGCTTTCCAGCCGTGCTCATTACCAAGCTGCTTGCCGCACCAAGTCTTCAATAACGTGTTATCATCAGATAACTGTCTAAGGGGCAGTTAAGCTCCTTAAATGAGGCACAGGTCACTTAACGCACTGAAAGGGTCAATTAGTAACTTATGTCACCACTTAATTGCTACAAGGAGCTCCTGAGAAAGCCAGTTTACATGCTGCTCCAGCTACCCTTTTGCCTCTAACTACAGTTAAAACCTGTTCCCAACTGGATCAGAGTTACCACAGGTCCTTTGTCGCTCCACTAATCCACAGTCTCTGCAGCCTGTATGTTTTCATATCCAAAAGAGCTGTTTCCTTTCAGGTCTGTGCTTGGTGAGAAGGGCTCAGGTTGCTTTCTACTGAGCAGTGCCCAAATCTCACCAGCACACACAGAAGCTCTCTTGCAACTCATTTTTCACGGGGCAGGGGGAATAATCACAAACTCCTGTCGAACACTCATCGCAAATGTAATACTCTTCCTGCTTTATTTTAGGGAGTTTCATTGAGTCAGAGGGATTATTTTTTTTTTTTAACTTTTAAAAAAGCACCAAGAACTTTTGCAGTTCCATTCATTCATGAGGGTTCAACTCAGCTTGTGTTTACACTTTACTAAGGTTTTACAATCAAATGAGATGAGGTGATTAGCCTCACACTTCAACCACTGTGCACGCAGAGCTGGGGAGTTCAGGTGCTTTCCTCCCTCTAGGAGGCTGACACAGCAGAGGGCCGTACTTAGCTGTAGGATTTAACAAATCTATCTGCTGCTGGTCACACACGGCCCTGCCACAGCATTCCAGGTTATTTAGCGCAGCACTTACTGAATCAATGTGGAACACGAAAAGCTCATTGAATAAAGCTCCAAGCAAAAATGCTGTATGAGGTTTCATAGTGCAAGCAGTAACTTAGTTTTTTAATTGTGGCATGCAGTAGGACTACATAAACCATGAAAAAATCACAGAAATCAAGTATCTATTTTTCAACATCAGAATGCAGGAACACTCCAAAGGACCATCTCCCTGGTGAGGCTCATGCTAGCTGGAAGCCTTTCTGAGTCAGAATCCAATTGCTTTTCTGGTTGTATTGGCAGGACAGTTGCAGCAGAGCAGGCCCTGTTCAAAATCAAGCTTTGATGTAGTCTGTCGGAATTTTTTGCAAGACCCTATTGCACAGCACCATCCTCGTGGGTTAGCAGATCCCGGAATACAGAGAGGACCAGTTTAATGAAGCTACGTTCTGAGGGGCCATATGTCTGTATTAAACGTCCTGATCAGTAGTTCAAACTACTCAATAAAACCTCAGATATTTACACGAGAAATTCTCACTACTGTGAGAAAACTTGCAAATTAATATGACAGATGACAACAAGCAAAACTATATTTAATCCATTTAATCCTAAAGCACAATTTATTAATCTAATGCTGCATGGGTGTAAATATATGTATGTCCTCTCTTCCTCCCTGTATCCTTAATTGCTACAAGTCCTAAATGAATTCAGCTTTCTACTACATGGAGACATATTTTTCTATATTAGACGAGACGACTAAGCCACACATTAGCTCAGTGGCAAAGCACAACTTTGGCAAAGGAGGGGAAAGAAACCAGATGTGATTCTCATCTCTGTGGCCTCGCCATACAACTAGCTTTTGTCAGCAAAGCTTTTAAATCAAACTAACATTTTCTCAAGTAAAATCTGAGCAGTTCTACAGAGGTTCTGTGGAGAATGCTTATTCACTCCAGAGGTGAGAAAATTGTCTCTAAGAAACTTGGAAGTTTCCTAGGTAGGTATATTGCTTCCCACTTATCACCATTTCTACCAGCATTATTGTGAACACTAACTCTTCCTTTCTGAATTTTACCATGAATTATGTCCTGCTGCTTTCTGATACATACAGGAAGAGAAAGAATACTGAATTGTACCATCTGGACACAAGAAGGTAGTGAAATATTAAGGACATTAGCCCTTATAAAAATACGTGCAACAGAAACAGTCTACACCAGACTGTTTTGATCTTTGGATTCGAGTTAAATTCTCACTGCAAATAACTTTCATGCATCTTTAATGTGATTTAGTTGAAGACTGTCACATTGGACATTTAAGTACATCACATTGAAGTCTGCAAGACCTTCAATTAAGGCTAACCTAAAGGTTTCTCACCCTGAAACTCAGATATATTTCAATCCGATTTTAATAACAGTTAATCTTTTCCATCTATACCAGCTGCAAGGCCATGAATAATTAAAGACAGGCTGGAATTTCACCAGCTGAGAAAGACTGTGACAAGAATGAAAGTTGTCTTTTCCCCTCGTAGTACAGGAGAGCATCACAACCAACAGCCTTGACCACTCTCTGCTTTCTTACAGGCAGAGAACACGTATGTAGAAAACAAAGAGAGAGAAGGGAATCTCTAAAACCTGCTAAAAATCATCAAGTGGAAAAAATGACGCCAGTCAAAGAATATGAAGGAAATGTTCCAGTAGTGGTTGTGACTGGCCTAACTTGGAGCACTTCAGGAAACAGTATTAGAGGGCACAACAAAACCAATGTGCTTATGCTTACATGGGTAGCATTTGCTGGAAACTATCTTTGAACTCAGCAAGCAAAGCTCTCTTCAGTTATTGTTTGCTTTTCACAGCCACCTGTATTCAAACCAGGCACAAAAAGGATGCTCAGCAAAATAGCTGGTTAGTAATTTTGAGACAGTATCAAACCCTTCCTAGCCACTCCAAAAGCACATAGAGAGGACTGTGTGACCTCTGATACTTTTTGAGGAAGATGGAAAAATGTCAATAAAGGTTTTAGTAGAGGGATGTGCTATCAGCCTGTGAACACCCCATCGCTGACCACATATACATCTCCTTACTGTTCTTCTCATCTGCTCAAAGTGTTTTCTCTTTTTTACACTATATGACAGAAGTTAGCAGTTTCCACTAGCAGAGGAAACAGTATTTGCACATGCCTGGAGACATTCTGCATACTTGCTCATGCTGCTTTTTCTTGCTTATTTGAGGATACAATGTTGACAACAACTTGACTGATTGGTTATAATTAATAATCAAAAAGCGTATTTCAGCATCATAAAGCAGATGACAGCATTCTGCTAAAAGCACTGTAGATTAAAAGCAGATGTAACATTTTTTCAGTAACACTGACAGCCATTAGACTTCCATAAAGTAAAAGTACAAAAACTACCAATAGTGAATTGTCCTATGAGAAGAGCTGCTTGTTGGACAGTTACCAAAGGAAAGTAATAGATAAAATCCTAATCCAACTGTTTACACTTGTAACTGCAAATTAAAATCTACTTTATATTAACTGTACCAACACTATAGGTAAGAACCTCCCCAAGGAAAAGGAACAAACCATGGCAGGTGAGTCAGAAAAACGGATGGTCACTACCCCCATAAGGGTGTACAATCCCAGAACTGCTTCAGAAAGCTGTTAGTATCCCCAGCCATCCCAGACCGACACTCTTCCCAGCCTGGTGTTTCAAGGTGAACCAAAACCTGAGCTAATTTATCATAATATAACACTCTGTGGCAGGTTAGCAGTTGATATCCCAAGCCCATCAAAGTGGGCACACCAAGGCACATCAGAAAAACAGGACAGATTACAATAGCAGCAACTCTGCTTTTGAAATAGAGCAATAACAAACATAAGCCCTGTAGCCAGAATCTAATCCACAATCATTGAAATTTGAGTCTCCCTGTACACAGTACACAGCATCAGATACACACACTATGAAACATTCACTGTGCTTGTCTTTGTTCCATCTCACTTGTGAAGTTTTTTGAGACTTGTTAGCCAAGGAGCTGAGCCAGACTATTACCTGCATCATACTGCTGTTCTCCATTCATCTCCACAGTAGCCCAGTGGTTATTTCGAGCAAGCAGAGGCAGGGGAATCCGAGACTGTCACAGTTTGGTGGTCATGAGTTGCCTCCCGCCTTCGATTCTACTGGCAGCCAGGGCATTCAAGAAAGGATCCTGAAAAAAAGCCTGAAAAGCACAACTGGTAAGAAAATCTTTATCGTATTTTAACTACTTTAAAGATACATTAAAAACACTCCTGCAGCAATAAGCAAAAAACCTTAAAGCAAACAAGGGCATCTCACTGAGTTTATGTATGTTTAGCTATTCCACACCCCTCATCTGAAGACAAAACTTATTCTAGAAAAAAAAACCCATTTCCTAAATCAGGCAAAGCTGACTTTCAACATCTCTTCAGCCTCCCAACAAATCCACCCCTCTCAAAAGCTCCTTCAGCCCCTCATAAGGTTAAAGAAGCAGGGAACTAATAAAGTCACGGCTTAAGAACAAGATAAAACAAGAATCCAGCTCCTTTGTCACCTGGACCAACAAAAATGTCTGAAATCTAGAAAGCCAAAGAAAGAGCACAATAGGACTTTACAAAATGTCTGTTCAGGCTGTTGGTTTCTAATACTTTAGCCATCTTCTTTCAACAAGCCTTCAGACAATTTGCAACTCTGATCTTGAATGGCTGCAAGACAAATTTAAATACACGCATACATTTTAAACATACTAGATTCTTAACAGTACAACCAAGGAGTCAACACTTCATCACTGTAATAGGACTTGAAGACACTAGTGAAACTGTTCTGCTATGACACAGTAGCTCATTTATTATCAAAACATTGTCTCTTATATAAGTGGAAAAAACAATTAATACTCTGCATACGAAAATATAATCAAGATATGTACTTTATTTTTTTTTTACCAGTCTTAAAATTTTCTTTCGTTTTTATGGCAGTTCATTTTACTGTATAATAGCTGGTAAAACATATTTTAAGATACTCAATACAGGTGCAGTCACCTGTCATTGTGTATACTTAAAAGATGGCTGCACTGACTTCACCCATGCCAAGGGTTCTTCAAGGAGAAGCAGTCCTATACAACAGCAGAGGACTGCTCCTAACTACACTACATTAAAATTATGATCCTGTGGTATGACAAAAAAAAGTAAGTGATAGAACTCCAGCCTACCCCTAACATATAGTCCTTCCACTCACCAAATTTCTTAAGCATCACCTTCATCGCCAAGAGACACAGCCCCTTTCTACTCTCTTAATACTCATCTCTCTGCCAATAGAGCCCCGAATTGTTCTGGAAACAGCACAACAAGAAAATTTTGCTGTCTGTTTTGACACACCACTCCCCACAATCAGAGAAGCTGTACAAATGCAGATGGATGAACTGTTTAACATCTTACTCTGTTACCCCAAACCAGAAACTACTGCCCTGGAGAACATCTGAGAATGCCACGGGGTGGGGGGGAAGAAAAAACTAACCAGGTTAAAAAAAGAAGAAAAAAAGAAGGGAACAGAAATACACTTCTAAACATTTTGTGATGAGAAGCCGTAACTTTCAAACCCATTCCAAACCTATTCCTATAAGAAATTAAATTATTATTTCATTATTAATGGTATAAACCAGGGAAGGACAAATCTAAAGCAAGCCCACTAGTTCACTGCACTGGCAATGCACTGTGAGCATTTTTCCCTTACAAAATTCTCCACTAAAGCAAAGCTGTATAGTAAAAAAGCCTAGGTTTAATATCACACTTTGACAGACAACTTGATATAAATTAACGAGATGGGGCATGAAGGTGCGCTGAAAGCAAGATTATTGGCTTAAAAATTCTTGTAAAAAAAGATAATCTTCAATAACCCCTTGCATTCTTGTTCAACGTCTGGGAAGCACATGTTTTTTCTTTTTAAGCAAGATACCAGAAATAATATAGAGGACTAAAAATCAGGTTTTAAAAAACATAGGCTGCACTTCTCACCTAAACACATTTTGAATAACTATGGTTTAAAAAAGGGAAGCTCTACACATTTGAAGAGTCTTAACATTTTTTTTTGAGTTCTATGTACCTATAGTGCCTTTGGAGACTACATGATAATCCTTAGAGAGGCTTTGTGGGGGGGGGGGGTTGGTTTTTTTTAGGATTAAAGAAACCAACCTATTTTAAGTGGGGTTTTTCCTACTACAGCAGGGACAAATCCCTAGGAAATACAAGTTGCCTAGCAGATGGAAATGCAATAATCTTACTTCAAAATAAGTATCACAAATGAGAGATTTTCCAATACAATACTGCTTCTGAAGGTGCAACCATGATTTCATTTCTGAAGGTGTAACTGGACTGGACGCACGGTAGCTACAAATGACTAAACTGCTATCCAGCCCTTTTTTCTCTGAAAGGGCATCTTCCATCCCATCATGACTGCATGCAGACCTTAAGCAGCTTTATGAAGTCTGCAGTTGCATTTGTATTGTCATTCAAATAAGTGGCTTGTGAACTACAGCTGGTCTGAAAAAAATCTGACTAAATGGTGTTTCCCTTTGAAAATCTATTTGTTAAAAAAAAATGAAGTATTTTTAAGAAGTAGTTCTGTTATAGGGAAGTTTAGGTGGGAGAGCGACTGCTTCTGCCACCTTGCATGCCCAGCTGCTCAGCATTCTCTCAGATCGAACAGAGAAGGCAGCTCCTGTATCCCCATGCACGAGGACTAGGCGGACGCCCATGGCTGGGACTGGAAAGGACAATGTCACTGTCCCTGCTGATAGCAGTATCTTTAGGCTCCCATGGTCCCCATGCAAAGCAAGTTAATCAAGACATGCCTCCACCATTTAGACACACAGAACTTGGGAAGAAAAAAAAAAGGGGGGACTTCTCCGCCCCCCCCCCCCCCCCAAACCTTCCCCAAGTACCACAATTCTGTTTTGTGGAGGATTTCCATGGCTTAATTGTAAAATGCTGTGTAGCAAGCTGCAAATGTCCTGAGCACATCTGTGGAGCACCCAGGCTTGCTAGCTGGCAATACCACACAAGTCAAACCAAACTCGAGTTACACTTCAACTGGAAGTGAGATGCTGAAGTTGTGCTGTAGACTGAGCTACAGTTTTTGGCATGAATTTTAGGCAACTGCAGTGCAAAGCACTGAAAAGCCCAGCTGAAATCTGTACACAACACTGGTAGCTTCATTCACACACAAATAAAACAACAAACTTGAAGAGAATTAAAGAAATATCCACCAGCAGCACTCAGTAGTGTGGAAGTTCTCAAGTACAATCAAAAATATAGCCAACTTTAAAAATTTTCATTACATGTGAGAATAAAAATTTTTAAGAGTAACAAGAGGTATCATTAAGAGCTCCTATTGAATGGTAGCTTAATGCCACAAAAATCTACTGTGAAAAAGACACTAATATGGTTTTATTCATTATAGCTTCAGGAATGTGTCTAGAAGGGAACTCAGCAGCCAATTTCTGCTATACTGCTTCTAACCTACTCCTCTCCACCTCAAAAAGACTGTGTTCAGCATATACCTCCAAGGTCACAAGTTAATTCCCAATTCAGCTCTGTCTCTACGAGAAAGTTACTGAGAAATTAAGCACAGCTACTGATCTCTATCAATCTCCATTGGTTCCTTACCTACTTCTTCCATGCTCTCAGGACAAAGCAGCGTAGGGTAAGCTAAAGCAACCGAATGTTCCTAGCCTACCCTTTCTGAAGGCTTTCCTTGTAGACAGACTGACGGTCTAAGCTTCCATTTATTCTACCCTTTATGAAGTAATGCTGGAAGAGGATGTCACTGGCAACCTGCAAGATGCTTGGCACACAGTGAAGAACTAACCAACAAAATACTTTTTAATCATTAATCAAAATATTTCTTGGTAACGGCCTATCATAAGTCTATCAGCTGTCACACTGCTAAGCCAAAACAAAGGCAAGGCTGTAAAAAATGCTGGGAGAAGCATATAGGCCAACAAATCTGGGGATGTGCCACCAGTTTCTAATAGTGTAGCCCTGGCAAAGCATCCTCAGATTTTAACTGCAATTAAGATATTTTCAGTTTATGGGATCCTGCTCTCAATTAACTTCTATAACTAAACAAGGTGATGTAAAACTAACCTCGTCTTTTTTAGCAACATGGAAATATTTAAGACACATACCCCCACAAAAAAAACCCAAAATCCAACCCAAAACCAAACACCAAAGAGGCTTTTTATTTAAAAGATGCCAAATACTGGCAACTCCTGTTGAAGTTGATTGATATTCTGCCCAAGTCAAGTTGGGTAGTTATTCAGGATTTCATAAGCAGCTCTGGTGTTTTATGTACACAAAATTGAGAGTACTTGTAATTAGCACCCGCCATGGCTGATGCTTACAGTCTGGCACCCCAAAGATTATCTTTTGATAAATCTCAAGGGGAGGGGAGCACAAGCACTGCTGGAAGAGAGCTGATTTGGAAATACTTTGGACTCTTCAGTCTCACTTCTGCATTTCAAACCTCCTTTCAACACATGAAATATTCAGATGTTAGCAACTGGAGGCAGCATTAAAAACAGTTACAGTTCATTAAAGCCAGATGGCTCACTTGAATATGAAAAGAAATCAAACATAAGTTGGATGTTGAATTAAAGTAAATCAGCTGGTGTCTGAGGCTTAATATTATTTTAAAACAAAGGCGCATGAGACAATGGGGACATGAGACACCCCTGCAGACTGAGGAAGAAGCTACAGAAAGGATCAGGTTTCAGCAAATTCCTTCATGCAAAGGCATCCAGTAAAATCTATTTCAAAACCCTGTGTCTACCATATAGAGCTTCACTCTGAACAGGCAGGCAGGAAACCTGTTGCAGAGGTCTGTCAGAGCAGTGAAAGGGTTCTTCAGTGCCTGCAACCTACAACTCTGCCACTGAATACCAATATAAATCTACTGCTAAGGGAACAAGGAAAGAGAAAGGTCCTCATTGTTATTCTTGGACTATACCCTGGAGGCGGGAGGAGACAGGGTAGATGTTCTCCTGGTCCCTATGACTATTCACACATATACCTATGCTTTTTCACTTCAAGGAAATACTAATTGTGTGTTCCCTATGAGGAGACTTCATCTGAAGACTTTTTGTAACAAATTCTTTATTGTAGGACTCACAGCTATGACATAAACAGTTTAGCACATCTTCTAATTAGGTCCAGTGTTTGCAGTGGAGATTGTTCTTGGCATTTCAGAAAAAAAAACCCAAACCTGTTCTGGGCAAAAGCACCTCTCTCCTACATAGTTGTGTCTGAAAAACATTCAGAAAGAACAGTGCGAAGTACAAACCAGGTACAGACAAGCGCCCAGCAGCAACCCTTTCCCAGTGTACAGCCAGCCGTTCCTCATGCATTTTAACTCACTGAATATTCCCAAATCATCTTACTAATGCACAAAATCATAAAAGCTCTTCTGTAGTTACAATCTAGAACCCTTATGACAAAATTAGCTGGAAGGAGAGACTTTTCCTTCAGAGAGAGAAGACTGTACCAACACTTCATGCCAGCGGGCCCAATCCTGCCACCACAGTGGACAGAGCTCTGAAATGCAGGGGCACAGACCCTCTCAAGCCTTATTCCTGATGTTGCCACACACAACTGGAGTTAAAGCCTGCAGTCAGTTCCAGATGCTCGTCCTCTACTTTTATTATTACTACAGAAATAAAAAAAAATCCAAAATTTTCTAACACACAAAAGACAACGTCAAGCTTTTTTTAAACCTTTTTCCTGATCTAATGCCACTACAGTCAATCATGAATATAGGCATCAGCTGCCCCTTTTGCTACAAGAAGATGAGATAGTGGCTCCAGAGGAGAAGGAGGGCATGTTCGAATACAGATTTGTATGTGACTGGGTACTTGCAGGCCACACACCTTATCAACATATAAGCAGATCTAAGCTAGCCGAAATGCAGTTGTCCTACGGTCCTTACCCTAGGAGATAAGCCAGGGAGAGAACATCAGGCCTTTGGAAAACACACTTGCACCCTCTCCAAGGACAAAGAGACTCCACCCAGCCTGACTGAGTCTCTGCCAACCCATCACTGATAGGAGAAAGTAAAAAAAATTGAAAGGACTACCTAGGATGACAACTTAACTTGAAGTGTTTTAAATTCCAGTAGAATTGATTTAAAAAAAAATAAAAAAAAAATCTATAGCACAAACAGAACCCAACATAAAAAACTATTTGGGTAGGAGCCAACTTCATTTTAGGTCCACTTACAATGTATAGTACTTGATTCCTCACAAACTTTTTATGAAATCCATTACAGGTATACTGGTGAGTTGCATATCACAGTAGTTTGCAGTACCATTACTTAATATTTTCAGCACAAAAAAAGTAAGATACCTAGTAAGCAAATTCCTCAATCAGAACTAAAATCAACAGTGCTGGAGAAAATTAACTTTCAAGCTATTCAGTGCAAGTTTCATTTACTCTTTTGTAGCAATGCACTCGCAGTACAGAAACACCCAAACCCCCCAATTTAGGGTAAGCACATTTCCTTGAAGCAGCCGTATCCTTTTGGGGAAAAATGTCAGAGACTCTGGCTACACACTGCTGCCAACTCAGTGGAAGGATACAGCCGATTACCTGCCATAGCAAATCAGCAGCCATCTCCATCAGGGCGCAACGGCAGATATTTGCCTCCTTTGAAAAAAATCTCACCCTTGAAATCAGAACTGAGAGAGGCAAAAGCAAACAAATATTCAGAACAGCATTCAGTGTAAGAAATCTTTAATATCTGTGATAGGAACTGTTTAAAATTCACAGATCAGCAAATGTCTGCATGATCACTTCTGCTACACTCGGATAAGCAACTCACCAAAACCCCACAAAACACACTTTGCTCGCTCTCCCCCACTCAAGGATTTTTTAACTCCATTCACACCGTGCAAGAGCAGGTCAGGCACAAAACCAGCCTCTGTCTAACCTGCCATATGGAGTACAATTTTCACTTCTTGTGGTTTGTGATTCAACAACCACACCACTGCTTCTCTAAGCGCCCATTAACTGTTCTTCCTTACCCACAGCACCAGAAGGACAGTACACAGCTGTCAGAAAGGATATTCAACTTACTTTTTTGGGAAGCAAAGTATTCTACATATCTACTTCTATGCCTTTCCTTCTTGCCCATCGCCCTGTCATTCTCCCTGCTGGAACCCTCAGTGGAGGTCCTACCCCTCCAAGAAACGTTCTCCAGAGTCCTGTACTTCATGCAAGCTCCTAGTTCTCTAAGCGTTTAGAATCAAAATAGGGTATAAGACCTTTCTTGCAGTTTTGTCTTCTCTTATTTAGTTACTAACAGTTAGAAGCCTGGATAACACCTAGATAGTAGGGTAGGTTTAGACTGGATATAAGGAAGAAATTCTTTACAATGAGGGTGGTAAAACACTGGAACAGGTTGCCCAGAGAGGTGGTGGAGGCCCCATCCCTGGGAACATTCAAGGACAGGTTGGATGGGGCTCTGAGCAACCTGATCTAGTTAGTGGTGTCCCTGCTCACTGCAGGGGGGTTGGACTAGATGACCTCTAGGGGTCCCTTCCAACCCAAAACATTCTATGATTCTATGATTCTATATCTTCTAACATTCAGTTGTATAAACAAGACAGGTATTTCACAAGCATATGCCTTCCTTGTATCTGACCCTCCACAAACAAAAAATGAAGTGGGAGACTTCTCACAATCTCCAATTTATGCTGGAATTCCAATCTTTCAAGCCATTTTAGCTGCTGTTCTGTGACGAGCAAAAATCAATTTCAGTGGCTTCTGCAGGCAAGAAAACTACCTGCCACAAAGGCCTTGGCTCAGCACTCTTAGTGTGCTCCAAATCTTTCCAAGACTGCCCTGCAAGGCCCAGAAAGTAGACTAGAGATAGGGAAAATAAAGTTTGATGCTTCTAGAACAAAGTAATAAAAATACTACCAATTTCATTAAAGTCACAGCTGCTGAAGAAATTATCCTGTCAATGAGAACAGAAACCTTTGGCTGACTTGCAGTTCTTTAAAGCATTATTTTTACACACACGTGTGGAACAGTGGGTCTCTACACAGGAGCTTATTTGCTTGCTTCTGTAAGGATTTTTCAAAAATAAACAGATCATTGAATCGCCCTTCATTGTAGGTATGATCATTAGCATTTTCTTTAGGCTATCTTGATAGCATACTGGGTGCTCCAAAACAAAAGCAGAACTGTCCTATATTATTCCTGTATTTAAAAAATAATTAAGAGGGGCAGCTACGCTTCCACATTTTTTGCAGTTGCTAGACCAACTGTAACCAAATCCAGGCTGAGTTTACCACCTTCTGCTATCACCCCTCTAACCTGTCTCTTACAGTCAAATTTGTAGCAGGCCACAGGTGCACCGTCCTGGTGACCAATCCTTCTTTTGCAGCTCTGGCTGCAGACTTCGCCTTACGTAGTTATGCTCTGTCCAAGGACCACAGCAGTAGCAGCAACCAACTATCCTTCAGAAGAAATTGTTATTTCATCAAAGGCGCTCAAAATTTCTTAAGTTTCAAACCCCTCTAATCTCTACCTACCAAGTCTCTACTCTTGTCAATTTACTTGGGCTTTGTCCTCACAAGGACAAAAATCGTGTTCGTCTTAACAGTTGACTCCCACTCTCTGCAAAAGCAGCTTTCCTGGAGGCACGGCACAGGATTCCTGCAATCCCTTTCACCTTTTGCCTGCCAAGAGCATGCTTGAGTATTCTTATCTGAACAGCTTCTGTATGGCCTCTGAGAACAAAACCCATTGAACATGAAGATAATATATGTATATATACACAAATAGGAACTACTATCACCAGAGTTAGACTAATTATTATAACTTACTATATTCCTCTATCACACCTGCACTGCAATCTCTGCTGACTAACCAGTACTCATAACAGTTCCACCCTTCCACTTCCCTGCCAGCTACATTAAATCTATTTTAGCAGAAGAGAATCCCTCCCAGTACCACAGCAACACTGAGACTCCTAAGAGAACTGCATTTAAAGAACACAGCTTATGTTCTTACATTTCCAAAGAAATTCTCAGAAAATGTAGAAGGTGCAAAGGATCTGCTGTGGAGAACCCAGAACGTAACCCGCAATAGCAACCCAGGCTACAGTAAGTTGCGCAGCTCCAGAGCGTGCTCCACACCTTCCAAATGAAAGTAACTACAGGACTGCAAGCACCTCTGCAGGGGAGGTTAGCCAGCCTGCACCACTGCAGTCCGTTGCAATAATAAACCGTGTTTCTTTTATTCCAAGGGTTTATTGTAAAAAAGCAAGCTTCTGTTTGTGACAGCTTCCCGGGGTTCCAGTGCACACAAACAAAGCAGGCAGCACACCATCACACACTGCTCTGTCCGCACTAAACCAGCAAACTTCTAAGTTATTTACAGACTTTTAAATCATTGTTTCCTCATGCACAGACACCTTCAGGACTTGGACAGGTATTCGTACAACAGACTTACACAGCAGCACTCCAGATGTGCTTCCCGTCCCTCTAGCCTGCAGCAAAGCAAATGCATTTGCAGCACCCCAGCCTGCACCACTGACAGAGGTGGTTGGGTCACCACAGCCAGCCGCAGGACAGGCACACTGCCGATGCAGACACAGCTTGCCTCGCTAGCAAGCTTATGTCGGAGCCCCTCATGTCAGGTTAAATACAGCAAGTTCCTGGCATTATGCAGACAAATAAACAAAAAGCTCGCAGCAGATTGAAAGGTTACAGCCTGGCAATCCTTTCTGCCTTGAAAATGTGGAAATGTTGCCTGTGAATGTGCATTTTTATTAGCATAAAAATATTTACTAGAGAAAAGGTCACAAAATGGGACCAATGCTCATATCTTTACCTCAACCTTTTATTAGAGCTACTTGTCCAACATAAAAAACCCAACAAACAATAATCTATTTAACACAATTCTGCTGATACGATATGTGGCATTTATCTTCTTTCATTTAGGTTATGTCAATTTATGCCAGTTTTCCAATCCCAACCCCTGCCTGAAGTCCAGTTGCTTACAGGATTTGACTTAGCGCCTGGATATGCCTGACTATACACGTAACACTTAAAACTGGAAAGCCTCGTTAATAAATGTTGAAACACCCCAGCCTGGCTCAACAAATTACAAGATCTGTCTTTACAACCTGTGCTGTGCTACCCAACTGGTAAAGCAATTTCCATGAGACTACACCTTAAGTCCAGGTGAGAATGTAAATGTCATGGCTTCATTCCCAGCTAATTCAGATGCCCCTGGACAGCCAGAGCATTCACTTGACAGGGGAACAACACAAAACAGGGTGTCCCAAAAAGTTCCTTCGTGATTTAGAATTGGTTGCAAATAGAAGCTATTAAGAATTGCTCAGTTTGATTCTTCAACATTTAAGATACTGGGGTTTTTTGCCAAGTCATTCAGGTTTGGCTTTGTTTTTAAAATGCAGTTATTCTGCATTTCTGCAGCATTATTCTGCTTTCTCCGTCTACTTCCTACAGCATGACAGACTACAATAATATTGGGGGTTATTGGCCAAATAACAAAACCAGACAGAACAGACTGCTCTGTTTTCATTGTCAACTTTTTATTATGTATCCTATAGCACAAACACAATTGCCTAAAGTTACAAGCTGGATAAGAAGATGAAGGAAGAGCGTGAAGTTCCTGCTGCTCCCAGGACCAAGACAACAGCTCAGCAACTTTTTATCCTCCATATAAAGACAGGCAGCATGAGCAAGTAAATATTCTGCTAGTAACATGTAGCATGCAGTATTCATGGTGAGACTGCTTAAATGGAAAGAAAATGACTCCTACCTCTACTTCTGAATCCCCAGAGCATTAAAATATTGAATCCCACATGACAATGATGTGATATGGGTGGCTGCCCAACAGAAAGTGATATGCAAGAGTTAAACTGCCAGCAGCAATGTACCAGCCATCACATTAAGGGACCCTTTAATCTTAGTCTGAGTCGCCCTTAAGTCGCAATGTACACCACCACAAACAGCACTATGAAATATCTAGTTTCTCAGCTTCCCCACAGTAACTACATTAAATAAATGGGTACACCATCCTGGTTTAGACTTTTTAAGTGAAATGACTAAACTTTTTGTCAGAGTTGCCAGCAGTCTCGTTCTTCTGGCTTGAAATAAAAATGCACAGAACTCACCCAGATGCTGTTCAAGAGACAACTCAGAGCCAATGCCAGGATTTGAGATCTGTAGTACAGAGCCCTAGAGAACAACCTGTGGAGAGCTATAGGTGGCAAAGCAAACCATGTAAGCACTTAACAACTATTAGCTCCAAAAAAAAAAAGAATATCACGCCCTTTCCATGGTCTCAAGGAAAAGCACTTCTGTTGCTAAGTGGTAGAAGACAAAGCACCAATGGATTAACATAATTAAGGATACAATACTCAGCTATCCACTATGTGAGAGAAAGGTGTTTTAAACCAAAAAGTACCTTCACTGCACATACATTTTAGGCAATTAACAAAGATAAGAATTCATCTGTAAGTGCCTGGAACATGACAATTACTGGAGAAATCTGCAAAAATTCATGTTAGAACACCAGATTTGGAAACCAATATGAATGCGTGAAGGATGTCAGTCCAACAGCATGAAGGATGTCAGTCCCATAGGTAAAATATGAAGGTCAATGCAGTCTTAACAAAGTTACAATAAATACCTCCATAATACTGCTACAGAGGCTCAATTTATCCAAACAAGTCCTATCTGCCAACTCATATTCTGTGCATACATTACAGGGAAGTCTGAATAAAATCTGAGTGGGACACTCAACTTGGCTCAGCACTCAAGTCATGTAAAGGGAAAAAACCCTGCATTGTCTTCCAAACCCTTTTTTGAAATTGAACTCCTATTCCAGAGAACCACCTAATGAATGTCACCACTGCAGACAATACAACAATTAAAGGAGAAGTGGAGGGGGAAGGAAGGTACTTTGCAAATATGACATTTAAAAAAGTGCCATTCACATAAAATGCTTTTAATATGTAAAAGCATACTCCTACTTGTTTCCTTCCTTTGTCATGCCAGTGAAATAGTACACGGTACAGAAAAAGGTAATATATTACACCCATTTCTCAGAAAAGCTCCTAAACCACAAGCTACACACAGAAAGGGCAACCATCCCTCAAATGCCAACACAGCCACAGGACAGATCCCATTTGAGAACCATAATAAAGCCCAGCGTAACAACAAGGACATTTATTCCCAAGGACACTCTTCACCCCACCAACACAGAAAGTTAAGGTTAGGAGCTAAACCAATTTATCAACACATCAATGTCTAGTTATATAGATCCCATTTTCCTAGAGCAAGCAGGAATTCCAACACTTCTCCAACTCAACCAGTGTTCTTTGCTGCACATCACTTGTGAAATTATAACCAATTTCCTAGATTTGGGTTTAAAAACAGACTTGTCGGTCTAACCTTAGGTTCCTATTTTTAAAATATTGGCACTGGCATTGGAGGGCAACAAAGAGAGTGGCATCTCATTCATACTTCTTACAGACATGGAGTGTTGGGCTTCCTTCCCTGAGCAAACAACTAACCCCTATTAGTCAAATTGTCAATGGCAGGCTAGAGTGAAAATGAAGACGGAAAATACCCGGTTTCAAAGTTTGTTTTGGTACTATGTAATTTCAATTAAAATAATTCAAGCTTAAATAATTTAAATGAAAGAAAAACTTAATGAAGAATCTGTATTTGGTTTTATACACACTGATGATACTTGAACGTATAGTCTATATAGACAGATGCAACCGCAAATCAAACTGCTGTCCAACAGACAGAAAACCTATTTTAACAAGCAGCAGCACTAAAAAAACCCCATGATTGCCAATAAAAGCTGCAGAAGCAAATAGGGCACAGTTTCATCAAAAGCACTCATAGCAACACAATGAGTTTGATCAAAACTGACTCAGAACTCATAATTTTCCTTATGAAGAAATTAACTTACTTCTGGGTAGCCAGTGCAGGTCACAGAACAGGGAAATAAGATGGGGAAGGCCTATGGCTGCAGAAGTTGTCTTTGGCAAGGGAAACCGAGTATCATTTTCCCTAGCAAGGACTCTGGGCTACCTGCTATCAAGAAGTAAGCCTCAACCTACCAAGTGAATTCAAGTGATGGAGCTAAGACATTTGGGAAGTGATAAATGGAAGGAAGAATTTAAAAGTGACAACCACACCCAACACTCATTTAACATACTCTACGAAGCCACCTCATCATCAAGACCATCAGCACTCAGGCCTTGCTTTCAGAAATGCTAATAAGCAGTTTTTAATTTCAGATTGAAACCTGAGAGAAAATGAGGCTACAAACGTTCAAGAGTCAGGACTCCAGGCTTGGTGTGTAATTTTCTTCACAAAACCACGTTTCAGAGTTCAGCATCACTTCAGGACTTTTATGCCTCAGGTTTTTATTTTCATAGCTTAATCTCACTTTCATTACTGTGAAAGGCAATGTCTCATTACCACAGAAGTACTGGAACACTACCAAATAGCACTGCAGACGGCAGGTGCCGGCACTATCACAGCAACTGCAACAGCCGTGCTCTGCACTCCCCTCTCCCCACCCGCTCCTTGGAGCCAGCAACGTGCACTTCCCTGTCCTGCTCCGCAGTGCAGGACAAGCTCCGAGCAGGGTCTGCATCTCCACTCCTCCTTCCAGCTACTGCTGCTCCTCCCTGGGGCCCAGCAAAGCAGGTGCTACCTCATGAGCAGCATCACCAATTTCATGATGGTACCACACGAGGAGAAAGAGGATCAACATCTCGGGATGGAGCAGACGTTCGTAGCAGTTGAACACAAAGGTATCATCTCCTCCTAACAGTTCACCAAAAGGAGAGCTCTCAGTGCTCTGCACTGCGTCAGGTCAGCTTGAGGCCAAGGCACAGTGGGGAGGACATCCCCTTCCTGCCCCTCGCAGCTCCTGCAACCCGTGACGGACCCACTCTTCACAAAGTCCACTACAGTACAGAAACACCAGTAGCACAGAAAATGCAACAGTAGCAGGATTCACTTCTTCCATAAGGATACATTCTCTTCTCTTTTCCCCAGCAGACTAGCTCAAGCGTCAATTCAAAGCATGCTACCTGTACCCCATCCAGATGTTAGACCTTCACAAGACTATAGTGATTTCCTACTCACAGGCATTCCCTAATTTAAAAGCAAAAACATGACTGTGAATTACCATCTTGAAACAGGGAAGCCAAAAACAAAACCACGATTCTACCATGCACGGGAGCCAACAGGGAAGGCATCTCAAAGGCTATGTCCCTTTGCTCATCTCCAAATGTGAATTTATGAACTTCTAATGCTGTTTTTATTAAATATACTCACTTTCTACCTCAACTATTTGAGTAAAAATTGCCACCTGAAGTCAGAAATCCTAGGTGAGGCAAAATTCAACTTCCTAAGATGCGTAGTTAAAGATCCCTTAACAAAAAGAGTATTGGGGCCAGGTTATCCTACATACTAACTTGCAGCTGCTCAAAAAAAGCCCTCTGCAGTTTGATACTGGCCGTCTGATCTTTATTTTGATCCCCAACCTGTTCTATAGGTTTCCTGTGCGCTCTTAAACAACTGCAGTGCTGTTACCGTGGGATGCATTCTGACCTGAGCTGCTCTGTATCTTCCAAAGATAGCGCAGCTGATGAAATGACACCGTCCCTATAGAAGTAGGAAGTCTTGAGTATAATCACCTCAAACTAATCTAATCTAAGTTACTTTAAAACTGATCCAACAAGATTCATCAGCCCAGTGCAGGATCTATCACTCCTACGAGAAATGATAAAACTGCAGACAAGGTTATGTGATTTCCCTGCAAGTACAGGAAAGCCCATGTTGGAACCAGGATCAGAAACAGCTCAGCAGTCCAATGTGTGGCTGTAACATCTGTCGGATACTAATGATGCTTCAGGTTGTAAAAGCAAAAATAAGTGCATTTTTCCCCAATGGTGACAAATATGAGTTTACTGACACTGCTCAAATGCTAGCAGCAAAGCCAGTGATACTGAATAACTAGACAGAAATATCTGAATTATTTAGTAGACATTGCAGAAGCAAAAGCCAAAGCATGATCTGACCAAGAAAACAAAAAGAAGAGGAAAAACCAAGAGTGCAGTAGTCTACTGCTGAAGAGAAGAAACAGCTGACTGCAGGATTAGAAGAGCAGCCATGGCAGAGAGGAGGGTGCAACCGCACAGCCAAGGATGGTGACAAGCAGCACTGCTCCTTTCTGAGAGCCAACCACTACATTGACTGAGCTGCAACACAAAACAACGTTCAGACACCTTTTTTTGCTTTTAGACAATCTTCCTGAAACACTACCAAAAAAAAAAAAGTACTCCTTGTCTACTTTCAGGGAAGAAAGGCGAATGGAAAAATGTACATTTCAACCACTCCTCTTAATAATCCTGTAGAGAAAATCCTGACCAACTGATCATGGCTAACACTTCTTCAAAGGGAACATTCCTTCCTCATTTAACTTACAAAACTCTGTCTCCTGCAAATGACATTTTATTTATAGCAGTGGTATTTGCTGTATAACTGATTGGGGAAGGCTGTAAATGAGCATCATTGCATATATATGGAAAACAATGATAAAGCAGTCATCAAAAAGCTACAGAAGATTTAAATATTCAAACAAGGCAATCTGCATAACCCCCACCTGAATTTTAATTTTGCAGAACTTATTTCATAGCTTTATACTGTGGATTACCTGTGCAAGCTATTTCTTTTCCACAGAAAAAATGGCATCTTTCACTTTACGAAGAATCCACCAGTTCCCAGAGTCATATTAATTTTAATTCTTGGACTGAAGGTAAGGGAGGCTTTGCCATAGGAGTACAGGTTATTTTTTTGAAGTCCAAGTGCTCAAGGCAAGAAGGCAAAGGTGAAGACACTGATGAGCCACAGTAAGGTTATGGTGGCAGTGAATTGCATAGAGGCTCCTCACCTGCCAAGCAAAACAAGACCGTAACTTGCAGCTCTCCAAAATACAAACTATCCAAATGGGAATGAGAGGAAAACAGTGCTGTGGAGGTAAGGGAGATCAGACATCATAGCAAACCAGCCTTTATATTCCAGCAAGGATTTCCAAAGGAGAATGAGGACCAGCTTGTGGTGGGCCCCACAAAGAATAGGCTTGTACCAAGCAGGTCAAAAGATGTATTTGGAAACTGGAAGGCTAAAGCCTGCCTACATGGCAGCTTTGGACCTGGTATTACTAAGAAAGCACTTCAGTTAAAAAAACCCAGTGCTCTTGCAGCCTTGCAGAGCAATGCAGTGCTGAAGGCCAGAACATACAAAACCATACGTTTGTACTTCATATGCTGCAAACACAATGAGTAAGGGAGATCAAGAGCTTTTCTTGTTCAAACCTTACTCCAAACTCTTGAGCAAGGCAGATTCTGAGCAGCCTTTCTTTCCAGACCATGGGATCTTAAACATTATCTCCTGCATGTGCTCGTTTAGTGGTACTAGTTACCTTTTCAACATTTTTGATTGTGAAGATTGATTACAGCTGTGGAAATAGCACTGTTTCATCCTTAGTTTTGTTTGGATTCAAAGGTAGGAACACCCGAATAGTTCTCAGACAACAAGAAAAAGATCATTTTTAGCACCACTCAATTCCCTGACAGCAAAAGCATTGTACCATATATATTTAAAGTAGCATCATGCCTGAAAGGCTTAAATTTGATAAGGAAAGCCTCAAGAAGGGTGTTAGGCTCTTTCCCATAGTACACACATGGGAAAACGGGAGTTCAGTAAAAGCAATCACTGCAATGTTGTCCTAAGCATAAGAGAAACAAAAAGTGAAAGAATCTGTACCTAGAAAATATTCAATTGCTTCAGAGACAAAATTTTCTCTTACAAACACTAACTAGTTGGTCCAGAGAAACCCATGTTGGGGACCAAGCAAATCAAATGCTTTAGCAAATGACTTGGTAATATATTTTACTGACCTACAACACGCTGTTGTAGCAAATCTCTTCTACACTTAAAATTCTTGCCCTGCAAGGCCCACTTACTGGCACTTCAGGGAGAAAGTAAGCACCTCCTAGATCTATACAATGTAGGGATAAAATAAAATAAAATAAAAATAACCTACACAGTTTTCATTCTGTCAAACTCCCAGAAGAAGAAAGAGCAAACAAAAACTCTTACTCTTCCCCACACAACAGCCACCCCAGGTCCACATACCCACTTACTTTCAGGACTCGGAAGTGGAAAGGATCCGAGATCAACGTCCCAAAGAGCTTATTAATTTCTTGCACCCATGAACTCTACACCATTCATTACTACAATAAGCACTGTAAATATTTCTCACAGCCTCCTTAATTGTCAGCTTTCAATGATTTTTACTGTTTTAACTTTACAGATTCTGTCTTCACTGCATCATGATACAAAACCCCACACATGCTGCTACCAAGATTATTGCATTATTTAAATAACAACAGAGTTAAATTTTCATTGACGTTAATTACAAGTTGGTTCATTAGTATGTCAGTTACTGTGATAAAATTCAATTACCAAGAAGAAAATAAAATCTACTGGCTGTTTGTGGCCCAAATTGGCTGTATGCGTCATGGCTTTATGCTGGCTTAGGGCAACCCACAAGGCTGGGGACATGCTCAATGTGATTCGCACTTTCAGCTTTCATGCACCAGAACTCAAGTCTGCTTCTGAAGAGGAGAAAAGGGGAAGAGAGCAGGAAAGGGAGTTTGCCTCTTAGAAATCAGCATGAGGGAGAAAATCGGAATAAATGTAAATTTTTCATAGCTGTCCTTTTCCCCTCCTAAGTCTTATTCCACTCACTTTCAGATGAAGATGAAACAGAGAATTTAGCCTTTTGGTGTGTGAAGTGAAAATGCAGAGCTGTCTCACGCTTCCAATTCAGAATACCCCAACACAAACGGGGAGACTCATGTAATTGCTTTGTTCACCTCTGTACCTGGATTCAGTGAAGAAGCAGTGGACATCATGCTCACCCTGGGTTCGCATCATGAAAAATCCTCCACCTGCACCATACCTCTGCAAACAAGTTAACAACGAAGAGAGCAGAAATCAAAGAGCTAACACTTAATGTCCAAATAAGTTCTTGCCTCAACATGTGCTATGAGAACCTTTGATGTTACAGAAAGAGGAGGAACCTGGAAGAAAAGGTCAAGCTTTCCTTGAGAATGACAGCTCCTCAGGGCTGAGCCTCAACATGGAACAAGGAAACGTATCTCAAAAAGATGCATAGAAGCATACACTTGGTCAGACTGAGTTTGCTGATCAAGGCAATCTGGCTTAGGCTACACTGTTGCTTTTAGTAAGTTTCAGAGTGCAAAACAGTAGCTTGAATCATACTTTCAGGTTAACCGAGCTTTCAGCAACAGTCAATTTCTTTAAGCACCAGTCCCAAATAATGTTCAGGAAGCCTTGAAATCTTTTTTTCCCCCCTTCTAATTGTTTGCTCTCAGCTGCAATGCTTCCCACCTGCCAAAGCGTGTGCTGAGCAACTTCTCGCTGCCACCCAGGAGCCATTTTCCCCCTCTTCCCTTCCACCCGCCAGCTCTACTTACGCATATAATATGTTGTGGACTGAAGAGAACACCAGCGCTGTCACAGAGGGCATTAGGGAGATTTACACACACCAGTCTTCAAAATCAAAAAAAACCAACTCACAACCAGCACAAAGGAAGTCAATCCTGTTAAATATGTTAAATATTGATATTTGACAAGCTCTACATATTCAACCATTGTACGGTTGCACACAAAAGTTGAGCTGTTTTAGTTACATTTTATTTAAGTTGTTATAAGGATAAAATGCCACTGTGCACTTTTACTTTTTTAATCCAAGAACTTGTGGAACTGAGAGACATCCATGTATGGAAGGAGTCTCCTTAAAGCTGGTTCTGATGAGAAAACCATTACGCCCAGATTATGTGAAATAAGCACAGCCACACATTTAGCAGCTAAATTGTATCATCATGCCATTTAACTTATGTATCAGGTAAGTTGTTCTTGATAAGCTAAAAAATAAAGAAAACTTACATCAATTAGAGAAGATCCATGTGAAATACAAGCATTCATACAGCAATAAAAATAAATAATTAGAAATTTTATGTAGATGATGGCTACCTCTGCTTCCCCGATGACAGCAGTACTGACGACGAGCACTTGGAGGGGTTACGTCTATCAGCATTCACTAGTACTCAGTTAATTGCTCCTGACCAGTTTCCCATTCAGCATTGAACACAAGATGACCTTATCTATGCTGGTATTTAAAGTACATGCAACTGTAACCAGCATTCAGGCATATTATATAAGCTAACTTAACCAGCATAAATAACGTGACTTGCACATCATTACATGCACTCTTTCCATATTACATTATGAGGAAGGAACGCCTCTGTTCCTTTGGGTGACCAGAAGATGTAGGTTTTCTCAGTTAAGCTACAGCAGTAATCTCCAAGGCATCCTTTATCAATTAATGGAAGGCCAGGCATATGGTGTACTTCATCGCTTTAGTTTGCCAAGAAAGCCGACAGGCAGACTAACAGTTAATAAAATAAGCATCTATTATTGCACTAACACTGAACTTGTATACTTTAGAGAAGACTGAAGCTATTTTACTCGATAGCAGCTGTGTTTACACTATAGCACAGTCTGGTACCTCTGAAACTCAAGTGAACTTATATCCGACAGTAACTATGCTGGTTCCAAGGGAAAAAACTGTTAAGAGGAGAAACATACTTCAGCTTCTTCTGTTAAATGAAAATCTTTCCTTCAGCTGCATTTAAAGGTACCACAACTTCATTTACCGTGGACCAGGAATACAAACTGAAACCAAAATATATTGAAAACAGTTGTTTCATTCATACAGTAGCATCATATAAAAATTCATCTGTGCTCACCAGATCGAACTTTTCCCTTCTCCCCCAGCAAGATACACAAATGCATTTTAATCAATGTGAGAGCCAGTTTACAGTTTAGACTCTGAGCCGCATCTATCAGTCACTGTCAGGAACAGAGCGCCTGCCCTCTAAAGTTTTCTTCAGATGAAAAAAAAAAATGTCCACTGTCAAGATAATTCGGTGTTACTTTTTATTGATTTAGGCTTGGCGGATATCTTCCTTTCTCCTCTTAGCACTTGCTGAACAGAATGGGAAATAACACTTTATCTAGAACTATCAAAAGCTTTGGACATCTATTCTGTACAATGCAGTCAGCTGGACCAGATCCGTGGAGCTGATTACTCAGAAAAGGAAAAATCTACTTGCTTTTACCTGAAAACCATGGTATACATTATGTTGAAGATGCCAGATCCATCACAACAGGACCACCACAGCAGTAAGCCCCCAACTGGGCAATGCCATCAGCCTTTAAGCACCATCTCTGAGCCTTCTACTGTGGCTAAGCAGAAAAACCGTTTGGTAAACCACAGCACTGGCACAGACGCAGCAATCAGGGCTCTGAATCAGCGAAGCCACACAGCAGCCACAGCCAGGCTGACTCGGGGCTCCTGGCACAAACCACCAGTTGTTCAACCTGAGAAAGTTGATGGTTCTTCAGCCTGGCCATTTCACTTGTTGCTCAGGATCAAGATAAAGTTGTTTTGTGGGTTTTACTTAATATTTCTTCTTGGGCAACCACTCTGTTTTAATTGAGGCTTACTCCATTTGCCTTTGGTTTATGATGCTAGATCTGCCTTGGACTGGTGAACACGGATCATTTCTCCTGGGCTTAGATTAACACAAGTAGAACAGATCTAAAGAGATGAGTTCAAAGGTGTCCTGTTGCCCAGCGTATCAAGACACACTGCTGCCTCTAGAGAGCAGCTAAACGATGGCTGCCTGATAGCTGCAGCCAGGCTCTAGAGATGGGAGTGTGATAGTCCATCTTTCCTGCAGTGTGCTGCTTTCCTAGCACTGTTCTCCTCTAAAAGAAAGGAAATAAATCTCACAGCGTATCAGACAGTTTTTCTACTTCATATTGGCTTCCTTCTTACCCAGGAGAAAAGACAAAAATAATACAAATTAGAAAGGTCTGAGAGAAGGTCTGAGAGAAAGTGCTGCATCCAAATACAGAGAGAAAAGGATGCAATCCTCTCTCCCAAGTGGGAGACAACACAGTGAGAAAAATTAGGAAATTTGGAAATTCGCCACAGGCTTTTTTCTCAGGCTGGCTGTTTCCAGGTAGTTCCACTGCCTTCAGGTATGCAGGTGAGGCTGATCAGAAAAGCTTTCCCAAAAGGCCACTGCCTTCCTAGGAGGCAGATGGGGATTAAAGAAGTTTGAGCCAAATGCTGCTCAGGACTTCAAGTTAAAATTCAGAGCTGCTCTTAAGTTGCCTGACAACGCTGCTCCAGAGTCATGGTCATTATTGTTACCACAAACACAAATAAAACCGAGCAAGTAGTGGCAATGCCACGCGTCTAACGCCATCGACACCCGAGCAGTGTGCATATGACCGGCTTTCATTTAGCTTGATCTGCAAGCCAGAGTGTGACGAAGAGCAGTCAGGTGGTTACATCCAGTACTGCCACAGAACTGCTCAGCAGACATAAAATCTTCTCATTCTTTTAACCCAAATTACTAAAGTGTAATGAGTTCTGGTTTTAGTTGTCACTGAACACAGACAACTTAGATTAGTTTAGCAATACTGCACAATATTGGGCGTGCTCTCTATTTGAGTAAACCACACACTGGCTGACTGCCTCTGCTATCCGTACATTTTCTTATAATGCAAAACCCCAAGTTAATTTTTTCATAGCTGATGCATTTACAATCGGTTAAGACAGAGAGATCATATCATAAACATCTATTACCAAGAATTCATAACTACCCAAAAGGCACATAAACGACAGTGTCTTTTAGAAACATCCTCTTGATCTTAAATAGATGCCTGCCAAAAAATAAAATCCCAATTCTGTTATAGTGATTTTTAGTCATCACTATAGTACAGTAGTCACATCACTATAGCCTGTAGTACTTTGCTATCAAGAGACTGTGGGCAGAGGACACACAAAATTAGTTTCCACAATTTATAGGAGCACTGACATTAAAAACAAACAATAAAAGTAATAGGAATAAATAAAGTAGGAGTTAAGTTAAATGCCATGAGGGCTTATTAATTTATAATATAACTAAATTAATCCACTATCAGTATCTAAAGAAAAACCACTGAAATCAAATGCTCTTGGGGAGTTGTTAAGAGGAAATGAGAAATTGGGTTACTCTTCACTGCCACTTCACTGTTTTAGCAATATGGGATTCCGGGCTCCCACTCCAGATCTTCAGTTTTAAACAGTAAAGCTGAAAATAACCTCCTACTTTAACAGCATGTACTTTTTCTTCTCTGATGCACCAAGCTAAAGACTTAATATGAGAGTCTTGTCTGCAGACAGCAAAACAACATCTGGCAGCTTTCCGAGCATCCCATTTGGAGTGACTCTTTACACCGCGTATTGGCAAACTGCGAAAGAAGTCAAATCATCCAGTGGCTGAGCTGGGTAACGCCCCAGGTACAATCGGAGTCTTCACATCAAATTTCTACTTACTGGAGACTCAGCCTATTATTGCAAATTGCTGAACAACTGTATCGTATGTCCCAAGAGAGGACAGGCGCCTACTGCTGGTTTGTATTGTACTTGTACTTCACAACAGTCTTCTCCTAACACAAACAGAAAACGGAGAATTCAGCTCAGGTGTGCAATGTTATGTGATAATACCTGAAGTGATGCTGCTGTATAACACTACTGTAATTTGCAGTACCAACTTTTTACTAAAAAAGGGTATTCTTGCAAAGAGACAGTAAGAAGGGTCATTTTTTAAAGGGAAAGCTAAGAGATTAAATTAATTTTAAAAGCATCTCCACCTACAGTGCAGACTCCCATGACCAAAGCTACGGGCCACTTGTGCCACAGAGTGAATGAGACCTTGCAAGAGAAGCCCACCCAACAGCATGACATCACAAAGATGTAATGTCACAGAAGAAATCAAAATTTAATCAAAAATCAGAGGAATTGCAAATCTCAGGTTGGTCAAAAGAATCAGATTTTAGTGCAGGTTAAAGCATGTGGAACATGTCAGCACTTCTTAGAAATCCCACTACAGTAATTCATACCACACCTTCCTTATTCAAAATTTCTACCCCATTTTTGTACGTGACCTCCAGGGAGCACTCGCTCCAACAGCAAGTTCTGATTGCCATCTCAGTTATTAAAACATATTAAGTGATAAACCTTAAAATTTTTATTAAATTATTAAAACATATTTATCAAGAGCTTTGCCTAAAATATCAGATTAAACAAGACCTAATATCAAGCTTTTCACCTGCTCAGTGAAATGTCTTTCAGATTTTTTTATATATATAGAACAACATTATCAGAGAAATAAGTCATAAAAATTTAGGAGGAGAACCAGACACCATCAGAAGAACAGGAAACCTCATGGTTAGGGAGAAACTGTGATCAAGTAAAAGGAAGACAGAAATTTTGCACAGCATACAAGTTTCTGCACACTAATAATCAGTCATGGTCAAGTAGCTAGAAAGGCCACCTGACACGTTTATGTTGAGAAAGCTGGATGGCTCAAGGGATTTGCAAGACATTGAAGCTCACCTAGGAACTGGTCCACAGTTGATCAGCACAGTATCTTGCATGTACACTTAATGCAGGTTAAGAATACTCCCTTAATGCACTGTAAGCAAGGGTGAGCAGAGATAAGGTGTAAGAGGAAATCTGTTACTAAACCAGTTTTGATAGAGAGAGAAATCATTGCTCGTGAAGAAACTCCAGGCTGCCAGCGTGACAGCAGCTCAAGCTGGAAGGTCAAAAACCATTGATGTGATGTCTGTAAAATGGCCTAATATGAAGCAAGGCAGGTACCATGAGACAGTAACAGCCCACATGTGCTCTCTACATTCTTCATACTGGCCAGAAACCAGGCTTAACCAGCATGAATAAAAATTAGATATACTTCCTTTCTGTTTTAACTAGAAGAGGCAAATATGCTCACTGCATTTAATAATAACTGAAAAGCTGCAACAGCCGAAACCAAGAATTTTTCTTAACGTTGTTCCTTTTTTGTCTTCACAAGTTAATGACTGTTATGGAAGCTCTTCAAGCAATAAAGAGCTGGCAGGTAATGAAAATTGATGATTACATTTTGTGCATTATGTACACATTAAATCACCCCGGCTCCATTCCAGGACTTCTCACTCTGGCATACTGTTATTTCTGGGACACAAGACTTCCCAACATAAGCCTGACAATCGGAGATAAAGCTGGGGTCCTTCCATGCACTAGTACCTCTCCTTTCTCTGATCAGGATTCAAAATCTTTCTTCCAGCCACTGTATTCACTGTAATACTTTTCATCGTTTGCCCAAAAGCATACTGACAGCATGAACGAGCAAACATGAACTCTCTAATTTTCCTCATGTCACTCCATATAATTTTTAAGGCCTTCTTGTATTGAGGCAGATATGATCCTGTTTCTATTCTAACACAATATTCCATTTCACTTTTTAAAACCTGATAGGCAACCCACAAAAACCCAGAAGGCACGTTACACCTCTTACAGGCTGCAACTCTGAACTAATGTTACTGCAAACTTTGTCTTGCTTTCATGACAGTACAAATGGTTTCAGCCTTTTTTTAGCACAAAATGTATCAAGCGCAAAAAATGTATCAAGTCTGCAAAGGCATTTTGCAGGGTAGAGGATGGTAAAAGGATAAAGAGGTAAACCAGCAAAGGCTTGGTTTTCCGATGTTAATTTCCGATTTTATCTATCTAGCAAGATTATAGTCTACATCAATGGGAAGAATTTTAGCCCAAGCTCACTCTGCTTTTTAAATGAAAGTTAACAAATATTTAATGAAAAATTATCAGAGAATGTTAGTTACCACTGCAGCTTCCTATAGAGGACTGTTAAAACTATCTTTTTAGGCTTAAAACAATTTATAAAACTGTATTATTTTGATAAAATCAGGGTAAGGAACAGCCACACATAAAGCCTTAGTGACTGATGTAAGGGAATAACAATACAGAGAAATTTAAATAAAGTTTGAGTCAAAATAATCTTGCTAAAAGTTACTGGTTTACAGTTGATTGGTTATGGAAGGGAACAGGATAACAAGTCATAAGGATCAACTCCGTATTAGCATATTTACAGCAGAAGTAAGGCAATGTCTTTTCAGTTTATATTGAAAAAAAAATTCCAAATCACAGGCTACCCTTCCTCACATTTTTCAGGTGGATGAACTAAAACTAGGCTCACTTTCCATTAAATCACTTCCACTTGCTTCTCTGAAGCAAACTTTAGACAACAGATGAAGAGAGATACCATGCACATTTGGGGACTCTGTAACTTCCTATTAGTAGTGTATGAAATAATTCAGCCTGTTGGCAGAGAAGATATTTTATGACCAAGTCAATTAAGGGAGCCATCTCAAATGTTCATCTACAGCCTGCAAACACATACATGCATGCCTCGTTACAGAAATACCCTAATGACTGAAGAAACAAAACAAAACAACTGCTGAAAGCAAGCGTTGGCAGAACTGTATCCCCAGAATTGTAGTGGCAATAATAATAATGCACAAAAGGTAAGACAGAGTGTTGGTGCCTTAGGTTTTTTTATAAAAAAACACCTAACTCTTATAAAAGTGGCAATGGTAAAAATGGCAAATTTCTGTTGTGCAGGAAGGGAGAGTCACCTGTCAGCGCGTACAACTGCCTTGTATTTTAATCTGTTCCATAGGTCATTCTCTACACTCCTTCAGCACCTACAGCACGTGGAAATTGTTGAGTACTGTAACTTTTTGCATGAGGAAACATTAGAAACATCTAGAACACATTTGTACAATCAGAGAGTGCACTATAGCAATGTCCCAAGCTATTACAACGATCCACAAAGATGCTCAACATTCAGCGTTACACACGAGACTCACTAAAAGCTCAGAGAAAGTTTGTTCTGTATTTGATTTTTAGAAGTCTCTACCTTCCCCCTGCGGTAGTTCTCCGTCAATACTCAAATTTCTCCCCAAGATATTTAATGAAATACGTGAAAGTCACTCTTTCAAGTCTTCAAGACCCAAATACTTGCACTGCAGTTCCACCATTAATTCAGTGCATCCCAAAAGTTGGTTTAACCACCATAAAGATCTTCCCACCACCCCCAGCAACATTATCACACTGCCAACAGCTAATTATCAAACCCATCATGGACAAAATTCCTCAAAGGGCTATAGAGTCACAAGTCATTTAAAAGCCACCGTGGAACTTTCAAAGTTTTAACTGCAAGGCATATGTTTGGGAAATACCAGATTCAAACTGAAGCCCGGGACTTCTCTGCCTGATGTGAGCCGCCAGGAAACATGTCCTCAGGGAAGGATCTGAGTCATACACAAGTATTTCAATTAATGGAAAATTCTATTAGCAAGTTTAGGTTCATCCACACGTACTCCCTACTAGATGAAGAGAAAATAAGCAACCTCACCTCTTGCAGAAACAGGTTTTCCGTGACTTTTTCTGAATGGATTGTGCCTTTTTTATAGATTCAAAATGCAAATGTACTGGTAGCAACCTGATTCCAGGAACCTGTTTATCTGAGCAGTGCTTTGTCCAGCTGAAAAGCATAACTGCTTTTAGTTTCTAATTGCACATTTTTTAATTATTAGTTTTATCAAAGGAACTAAACTGACAGCACAAACTATTTTTACAAAACCAGACAAACAGGGCATCTGGTATACCAGGTAAAAGATTAAACCAGGGAAGAATGTTTTTTGACTAATAAAACTCACTACAAAACTTGCATGATATTTTTTTTTTTTTACTAAGTTCACTCCATGTAAGCAGCAATTTTTCTATACACTTGCACAAAATATGTGAGCAGAGAACGAGATATGCACATCAACTACTACAAGAAATTGGCACTCTTTCTTTACAGTAATTCAAAATATTTCCTTCACAAAATACCTCATGAAATAATGGTACTAATATTTTACCAAGCTATCAGTCTTAAGTATTAAATAAGGATTAAATAACCCAAGGAAATTGTAACACTTAATTCCAGAGTACTGGGAAAGAGATGGGGTTTTAAATGGTATTAAGAGAGTAAGAGAAGAGCATTCAAAAGACATTGTGAAACATCTTGACTGTGAAGTCCATGTTCAATCCTGATCTCTCTGCCCATCCTCATTTTTCTTTTGCCAGCTCCCTCCCACCTTTCCTTCCCCACAGCTTCTTCCCTCTCCATCAAATCAGACATCATCCATGTTTGTGAAATCAAAACAGCTGCCGTTCCTGAAGGAATGAGGTCCAAAAGAGGGACAGCCTGTCAACTTCAATTATTCGTGTACGCCTACATGTACTCATTTCCAACACAGAGCTGCGGTGAGCAGGTCAGTGTGTGCACGTACAACTTCACCCTGCAAGATGTAATCAGAATATTTTTATCATAAAAGCCAGTCCTGATAATGGAACATTTCTAGCTCCAGCCAGGGAGTGCTTCACTACCAAGAAGATAGGTGCTCTAACCCAACTCTAATCATCAGTGTAAGACTAAGCAGCTAACTAACTAGCAGAGAAACAAGGGACGCAGAGCTGATGTGTATTCACTACAACACAGCATTAGTATTTATCACAAAACTCTAAAGAAATTTTTCAAGTTCCCAGATTAATGTGGACCTCAGGCCACACATCCCATCAAAGGTTTAAGGCACCAACATTGATTGCTTCAATGGGAGTTGGACTCCAAACACACTTTGAAAATCAGGGTCCAAACTATTAAACTTTGGGAAGCGACTGCTGGTGTAGATGTAACAGGAGGGAACAAGGTGTCCCTGGGCTGCCTTTGGTTTCTCCTGCTGTCTGGTAGGACAACTGCCATTAGCATGAGAAAAAAGCAGAAACAGCACCCTTTTTTTTTTTTTAAGAAAGATTAGCAAACGGTAAAGGAACACCCTCCAACAAGCTGCCTGCAAGTACAATGCTTGCGTGAAATTACACTGCCAGGTACACCAACAGATGTCATCCTTTTCGCATTCTCTCAAAAAGCATTTCCCCTAGGAAACTAAATCAATAATCTTAAGCAATAGCAACTGCACACACAAAGCAGACTGCTTTAAGTATAACATGAAAAAGCACTGTTCATATTGTTTTTAGGATTATGTGTTTTAATTACACCCCTTCACCCTCCTTCTTGCTTTGTAATTGAATTTCCTTTTATCTTTAGAAGGCTAACTTTATTCATAAGAGGCTGTGGATGGCGGAGTTCAATCCTTTCACTGCAGAGTCCTAGGGTCTCCCACTGCTTTCCAAGATTTTATTCACATTCTGTTTTAAAAGGGTTCCAGTTCAAATTAGCAAATATGTTTTTAATGGAAATAAATGCATATCTGAAGGAGGGATGTTATAATGATAACCAAAAAAATCACCCTTTTGCATCTGAAGGGATCCCAGAAATATCAATGTCCCAAGCTCCATCACAAGGCTTAGTAAAATTCTATTCAACCAGTAGATATTTACAGGACACATTTATTTAGTCTATTGAAATTGCAGATTTGGGTACCGTAACACGTTCTTCGTTCTACCTGTAAGATCCAACAAATCTCACAAAGACAAGCTGGCTTCAGTATACTGCCATCGTATCACTAATACACTCTCCTGACTCTCCGATGACCTTAACTTCTCATATGCGGAAAGAAAATCCTTTCCCTGCTATCATTACTTACCATGCAGAACTTGGCCACTATTTTAGTGCCACTGTCAGCACATCTCTTAACATCATGTCCAAGCAGCAACAATAAAGAGGCTAAAAGCACAGAAATACAGTTACTTTGCACCTTACAGACTGGATTACTCAATACACTTCAAGTGTTAAAGCAGCACCCAAGCCTTTTCTGTGAAGTGCCTAAGTTAAGTTCCGTAACAGGCTGAAAAAACATTTCAGAACAACAGTGCTTTACAAGGGGCATTTTAAGTCTAGAAAACAGAAAAACATACACATCGGGATGGCTAGGAAGCCAGTATAGGTCTTAGATTAATTCTGAGAGACTTCAGGCATCAACATAAATGATTCTCAGAAGTCCCTGCATTTGATCTTGGAACATCTTCAACCAACCATGATCTTCAGACCTTCTGACTGGGAGCCAAATGGCCACCTATTTTCACTGTAGCTCATGAACTGTTTCTGTGTTATCCAGTGAAATGCTGTTTTAACTTGCTAAAGCTCCATTTGAGTCACTACTGAGACTCTACCACTCTTTGCATGTACAAACTGCAATGGCAAAACACGGCTTTCCCCTGTATCTCTTCCTCCTAAATGGAATTACAGTATTACAAGCTGTGCTAAATCATGGAATTCTCTCTCTCCAGGCAACGCCACAAAAATACAGCCTTGCTTTTCGTTATCACTCACTAACCGATATGCTTCCTTCCCATTCCTCCCTTTAAAAAGTACTGAAAGCTTAAAAAAAAGAGAAAAAACATTTTAAAAAGACACCTTTCAGTGATACAAATTTCAAATCACAAGAACATTAACAGGCCTAAAGGCCTAAGAATAGTGACAGCACAAGGGTTTAGTGAAGAGCTCACAGTAAGCGATGATGTTATTACCCCGGCATCAAGAGTGGTAAAATTACATGAAAATCTGTTCTCATTTTAAGATTTTTGTTTTTGCACTTCTGTTCATACAGAGAGAAAAACAAGACTTGAGCCTAAGGGCTCAAAAGACAGAGAGCAACTGAAAAAGATTCCTCTATTTTTAGGAGTACAATTTCAAGATTGATCCTGACAATACCGGAATATTTACACTATCATAAAGTGTTTTCAAATCAAAATGGTTTTTTTCATTGAATTATTTTTGCAGCCCCAGCCTCGCAAAGTTCGGTGGATATTTTTTCAGGCATCACCCTGCTGGCATATGTAACCTTATTTCTGCTGTTAACATATAAATACAAAAGAGAGATAAGACTTTCTATGCAAGTTCCATTTCAACTTTGGAATCCATAGTTGTGATTATTAAATCGGAATTTTCATTTTACAGCAGGATGTAATAAAAATGGTGCCTCAGAAAAATCAAAGGATACCCTCATCCTGAAAACACCAGCTTAAAAAGGTCTTTTATGAAGTCGCCTAGATTTTCTTCCCCCATGTCAATATTCTGCATCTAACTGTAGACCCATGGAAGTTGTTAAGAGCTGAAACCACTAGAAATACCTGTATGTATTAGAATCGCGTGCTTCTGCTGTGAAATTCAATTTTAAATATACTCTTGATTAAATGGAGAAGAAAACCATTTGCCTGGTTGTGTTTAAGAAACATCTCTGCTGACAGCCAAAGTCTGTTTTCATTTGCTCCATACAGATATGGAATTGCTAGCAAAACAGTAAGCGGAAAGTGCAGTGTTGAATGTAAATTCTACCATCTCACACTTAAGTGCTGCCCTCAGCTGCAACCGGAAATTGCACAGACAAGCACTGCCATGATCACTTCTAGGAGTAACAAGAATGTAAAAAAATGAATTATCAGATCTCTGTGCAAAGCAAGCACATAAATTGAGTGAAGAACTGGCATAGAAAAATGCTCCTTAAAAGCTTTCCAAAGCTGAGGTCAACACCTCTGCAATATCTAAACTCTAATTCTTGTAACGTACTTTGTTAGCCCTTATGGTTACATAAATAGCCTTCTAAACACACAAGATTAAAAGCTTGTTCTTCTGTACCAGGGCTGGACACACCCAGAAGTGAATGGCCACAAAATTAACAGAAGACTGCTGAGGTACAGAGAAATAATGAATGGATTTTTCAAAGGGCCGACAGAAAAACACTCATTAACAGCAAAATGAAATAACTTTCCTGGCTTCTCAATTCAGCAATCTTCAATGTACATACTACCTTACAAAAAAGTAATTCATGTTGAATATAAATCCTTTGAATCATGGTATATTCCCACATAATATGGATTAAATGCAAAATTCATGTTCTCCTGTTCACATCACACAGGTATCAGACACAGGGGACTCCACAAGGCACCATACAAGGAGACTGATCTGACCTCTTACATTTAGATTACGGATGTTCATCTTGCCATTTTCCAAACTGAACTAACAGGCGATTTATTCACACCACAGCAAGTAGGCCTGGTAGCGGTGTGGAAGCCTGGAATACATAGCTGAATTAACAGTATTTTAAAAACTTCACAACCTGGGAAATTCAGAATAAGATTTTTTTAATGTTGAAAATATCAGTGTTAAATTCATTATCATGTGCTGCACAGCAGATCCAGTGAAAGATAACTTCATTTAATGACTTCAAGAAGTAAGAGTTTTACTAAGGATATGACACAACCTGGTCATTAAGGCCAAAACCAAGTTTAATGGTCACCTCAGGTGAGAGGGTGGTCAAAACATAACAGAAACACGTAAGAAGTGATATCAGCATTTCTGGTTTATACATCTTCCACCATCACAATGAAAACTCTTAAATAAAAAACAGAATTATGCATTGTAACTGCTAAGAATTGCTAGTTTAAGAGTCTTTTGCATATGAAAATATTTTTTCAGTATTAATGTTGCTATAAGGATACAATTTAGTTTTATTCAGTTGAATTCTTCCCCTCCACTGCAAAATACCTGCATGAATGTCCAAAGGCCAACAATGACAGAAGCTGCAGCCACACAAACCCAAAGGCCAGCACCTCATGCACATCTCCCCTGAGCTCCTGGCATACTGCTTCCCATGCCTTCTGCCTGTGAGCCGAGTACAGAAACACCTACTCGAAACAGAAAAAAGAAAATCCATCAGACTGGTGCACATTGTTCAGGTTTCCACCATGGGAAGCTCTGACCACCTTTAATTCCCATTCAGTGTCTTCAACACAAGTTAAGGAAAGCAAACATCTTGCAAGTTTGGTGTCCATAGACAGAGTACCATCTTTCCAGGACCTACTATCGTCCACAGAGACTTGAATCATTTTGGAGCATTTTCTGGAAGATAATCTCAAGGTTGATTATAAAGACAGAAAGTAATGATTGATAGAAATAAAAAGTAATTTTTCACAATACATGGAGGACTAACAAGTCTGTACCAAGTCCTGCTTTTCAAGAGAAGCACACAAACATGAAATAAGTGCAAAGTTTTAAGTCAATACAGAACTATTTAAGAGATGAAAAATAAATGTTTGCTAAGAACTGCAGGAGGTTAATAGAAGATGAAATTAAAGGCAGGATAAGACAACACAGAAAAAGAAACAACCTCACCTATACAATGAGAACTGAATTAGCTACTGCAACTCAGGATTTTGACATTTTTATGACTATTTCTCTCAGAGCATCACTTCCATACTCATTAAGAGCCCCAAGGAATGGAGAAGAAAACAGAGAACACTGTGTTACAATTCTAGAAATCCAGAGCACCTTGAGACAGCATGTATTGCTGGTGTCAAACAGCCATGAGTGAGACTAGAAGATGCACAAAAAAGGTATCAAAGAAGATCAGAGGCTTGAAATACTTCTGTATGAACACAGATGTATAATGCAGTTTTACAGGGAAGTTAAGAAATACCCACAGCCAGAAAGAGCAGTCATGCCCAGTCCAGCACTGCACACAACACAAGCTGTGGATAAAACCGGTTCCTTCTTTGAGCTGAGCAGTGCAACTATGGAAGAGTACAATAGAGATGTGTAAAATAAAAATTTGTATGAAAAAGAAGAATAAGGAAAGGTTATTCACTAGTTCTCCTACTGCAAGAACCAGAAAACAAAAACTGAAGCACCTTTTCACGTTGCACATAATTAAACTGCAGATTCATAACCACAGGAAGTTGTGGATTCAGAAAGGATTAGACAAACTGACAGAGAATAGGTCAAATCACTGGTTCCTACACAGCCTACACAGCTGTGTCACCGACTGTGAGAAGCATCATGCACTTCATTGTTTCTTATCCTCATTTCAAAAGGTTTTTGAGGTGAGACACGGGACTACGTGTCCTACTGGTCTGACACATTACGGCAATTTTTATGCTCATCACAGTTTAAGCTAGACTTGAAGCCGCTCTTCTTTCAGCAACAGAGAGAAACTTCTCAGCAACCTCCGACAGCTATCACACTGGTATTTTTCTTTTAAGTCCCACTGCTAAGGTAGGAACTCAGAAGAGTTAACTTTATACATTAAAGTGGATTTTGCCATACCATTTGTTAGAAATCAAGTTTTTTCATTGCAGTAAGACAGATTGAGTGGATAATAAAGAATTCATACACTATTAGTCTTTGAAATCCAAAATACTGCTTATTTCAGACTCTCCCCCTGACCATTGTAACCCTTTCTGAAAAGATACCTGTTTTGAAACATCAATGCTGCTATTTCTCTATGAAGGTGCCTCTGCTAGTTGGCAAGCAGTTGTTATATTGGTTTTTTATATTATATATCACTCACATTTGAATATAAGAATGATCAAGACTGACAAAGCATATCTTGATGTCACTATCTACGTAAGAGCAGCAAAGAAGGGCACATATATAAAATGCTTTAAATAAAAGCGTATTAAACTACATAATACTGCAATTTCTCAATAAACTAAAAATAGTTCCCAGTAAGATTCAACTGCTTTGTTTGGAAACAAAGTATAAACGCAAAAGATTAAACCTGAATATTTAAATACAAATCTTAGCTGTACTATAAAAAGATAATTTTAGTATTTCTGACTGGATAATAGTAAGAATTACAATTTATGTCAAGTTGCGTCTAGATGGAAATTGGACTCCAATTAGAAATGAAACCTGCACTTTCATTTTACTTAGCTAAGTAATATTCTTACCTCAAAAGCATATATAGGGAAAGTAGATATAATGAAAACAATATTTTGGTTTTCAATTTAATAAGTACAAAGAGTTAAACCAAGCAGCATTATCTGTAATTAAGAACGCTGATTTTCTTGTCACCTTGTCCTTCGAGCTATTATGCTGCTGTCTTACTTTTGCACCCAGATTGGAAAAGCAAGACACAATCTTCCCTGATTTTTCAGTTTTCAATTGTAAGTCTCTTACTTACATAAGCTGAACTAGTTGAGAAAACAAAACTGAACGAACCAGCTGTTGGACACACTCCCTCTACACTTGCAGCGAGGCTAGAATTATCTAGAACTGGCTTATTATCAAAACAAACTCTGGATTACTTAGCCAAGCCACTTCCCCAAATACACTGGTTTTCATTAAGAGGAGCGACAAAATACATACTTAAATTTGCTAGAGAGTTAAGTTCAAAAAGTAAGACTTGGCCACAACAGCAAAGGGAATTCAAAATTCAGTTCCTCCTCCCTCACCCAAATCTATTAAAAAAGTTTAACAAATAACTTAAGACATAAAATAATCACCTTAAAAAGCAGACTTATGCTCTTGGCCGCTGGACTAAAAAGCCTCGCTGCTAACTTGATTAAGTCTTGTTTTGCAAATAAAGGAGAAAAAACTTCCCTGAAAGAGAAGATATTCATATGCTGTACCCATGGTCACATTTGTTTAAAAGGAGTTGATTAGTTCAGTTCAATTGGCCAATTAGTGCTATATACATAACACTTCTGACTGATCCTGCACTTCCATTATTTCTTAGGGCCATTAGTTTAACCCTCATGGTAACACTTTAAAGAGCAATGAGCAGAGTTAACCCTGGAAAGGACCACTGCCTTCAATAATTTCTCTTTTAGGGTGTGCATTATGTGAGTTCTGCTGCCCAAGCGCAAGAAAGCATCCCATGTTTTCACCCTGCCTGTCTGCTAGGCATTTCCTACCCAGATATTTCTTTAAGAAGTTTGTTGTACAGATCTTGAAATTTTTATTAAAACACCACTTGAACAGTTTAGTACTTACACATGAATGGGGCTGTATCTGGAACTTGACATTAGGGAAAAATAAATACTAATATACATATATATGTATATATATATTTTTATATATGTATGACAGGGAAAGCCTGTGTATGTAATACAAACACCTGTCAGGCTTCAATAGCATTTCTCAGTACTGCTTAGAAACACCACAGCTTTTTCAGCACCACGTCCTCATTCCTGAAGCAAAGTTAATGGGCACTGAGGCCAACAGTGACTGCCTTTCAGGAGAAGATGCTTTGACAAGAGAGAAAGATACTTACAAAAAAACCCTACTCTAGTTTCAGACAAGCCTTTACAGTACAATGGAGTTTCACAGTCCTTAGATTTAAAATACTTTCTAAATTTTATGATTTCAAGACAAGTAACTGCCTTTTTTTTTAAACCAGAGGCCACAGCTCCCCATGCACAGAGCAAAGAGCACACTTGAGCAGGAAGTGTGCACATCACCACAATTCCCAAGGAGCTAGATATTCCTAAATGTATTTACTTCGGTCAAGCTACAAAAAGAAAAAAATATCCCAAATAAAAAGGAAAATCTTACATTTATATATATTTTCACAGGTCGAGAGACCAAGAAAGAGATAAGAAATGCCAAGGCACCACTTACTCCAGTATGGAGAGGCGAGATGCCCACAGAAGTTACAGAGCCATTTGTAATAAATATGCACCCAGCATCAGAGGGGAAGTGTCTTCACTTCCTGACTTGATCAGTTTCTTCTGGAAAGAATGACAAAACTGAAGGTGCTATTTATGGCGTTCTCTCACCGATTCCCAGAAGAAATAGTCTACAACCTCTAAACACATCAAGACGGAGTTCATCTTCTCCAATCCACTTGATACTTATTTCAGTATCACTGCTCCAGTCCCTTACATCCTTGAAAAAGATTAAGTGACAAACAGCAAAACCTTGCAAGGTTCCACACCACCACCATTACTTTCAACCAGTGACCCAATTCTGCAAGACAGAGCACCTCTTGAGATATGCTGAGAGCCCTCAACTCCAGTCAGCCAAATTGAGAGAGGAGGTCTCTCAGCCCTGCATAGTTTACTCTTAAAGAAAAATAATCCAAGATGCATCTCTTCTCTCTCTCATCAGTACTCTCAGAGAATCACAAAGCTGGTTTAATAGCTGTATCATTTTTAGATAACATCAAATTCCACTAGTCTCCTTCCCAACTCATCTGTTTGAAGAAAGAGATCATTTCTGTAGTGAACAAGAGTGTCCTCAAGTGTAACAGCAAATAAACCAGTGTAAATGAAGTGCCACAGCAATATAAACAATGACCTTGAAAACCAGCAAGCTGCTGCTCAGGGTGACTCTAGAGACAATAATCACATTTTAGATGTCCACATAATCTGAACAAATTGTTAACATTACGTCTGTAACTAACAATGCACCTGAACTGCAGGTAAGCATCTGCAATCAGGTCACCTGCCAAATCTGAAAGAGTGAAAAAAACCAAAACAAAACACACATGGCACCCACCTACTTTAAGTGAATGCAAAAGTCCTATTTGAGCTTTGTGTACAAGAAGTACAAAAAGGTAGTGTCGTTTAAGACTGCTCTATCTTACTGAAAAAAGAGAGCTTGAAAGAGCAGAAATCTTGGTATTAAGAGTCCAGGCATCTACAGAAGAGAAGGTTATTCTACCACAAACCTCGATGAAGTCCTCTTCAGGTCTTAACACAATGGCTTACCTGGTTTTCTTAGGAAACCAGGCTCATCTGATTAATTTGAAATGTTGGCATGTATACAGTTTTCTGCCTATCCTCTCATGACTTTCGTCAAACCCAGTCAACAAAACGTGACAGAGGGGCAGGGGTCTCAATGATATTAAGATCCTGCAAGTGTTGTACTAGGATGCTTATTTTCACATGGAAAAGAAATCTGAACACTGCCTCCACTAAAAGAAAGACTAATGCAGATACCACAGAGAATCCAGAAGATGTCAGAAAGGAAAAAGAGGAGGGGGAGACAGAGGAAGAAAGAGACCTTGGGACCAGGGCTTCCTTAGTCCCATGGCTCCCAGACCTTGTTTATTGCACAGTTCCTAGCAAAAGACTCCTCAGTGGTGTCTGTGGGTGATAATTCAACACTACTAAAACAAACAAAGCAGATACCCCTACGACTTATCTCTTTCCATCTTCATGGTGTTTTTAAAGCATTCATCTAAGACTCTGTAACTACTATGCACCTTTGCATTAGTTAAAATACACTGATTTCCCAGAGATCTGGAGAGTTACCTGCAGAGTCCCAACTAATATGCAGAATATCTTGTTCCAACCTAAGCTCATGCTCTCCTTTCTCACAGGGGAACATTTAAAATATTCAAGCAAGTGATTCCCCTAAGAGATGCCCTATTAAGAACGCCAAGCAGAATTCATGTTGTAATACTTCAATTCAACAGACTAGCATTTGCTAAGTACACTTAAAAAAATACAGTCTTACCCATAAGACCGGATAATAATAATTAATTATTATTATTAATAATAATAGAAGAAATACTTCTCCCACAATCACCACCAATCCACAAAGGTTGTCAAAGTCCAGGAAAAGGGAGGACAATCAACATGGATACAGAGTGACCACAAAATGTGCATATGTCTTACAAGCACCAAGTCTTACTTATTTAAAAAAAAATAATTCTGTACCCTTAGAATGAAAAACATTTTTAAATCAAATGAGCAGTAAGTAACATCTCAATGCTTCTTTCATAGGCTTTATCAATATAAGGAAAACTGAGCACTGGAAAGAATTATGGATTAAAGTTAGTAAAAATATATAACGACATAAAAAATACCATTACACTGATGACATTGCTTTTAAAGTAATACCATATTAATTAAATTAACATAAATTAACATAAAACATTACTTTCCTTTTCAACTTTTGCTAAACTTGGAGCATGCGAACTGCTGAGTCTCCCTTTCAGGATCTTGCATACTAACACAGCATTTGCCTTCAGGACAATTCCAGCAAGCATTTGAATGAAAACAACAACAAAACCAAAATCAACTCCCACACCCTTACTTTATCCCCTGACTTTTCAAGTAAGAAAGTAATCTTGTGAGGAGGAAAAAAAAATCCCAAAAGCTTTAGAAATAAAGAACACCCACCTCAAGTTTAAACCTATGACCTAAATACTGCTAGCCATTTCCCAAAAGCAGAAGGAAATGGGCACAAAGTCAAGTTCACTACCAACAGCAACACTGATGCTCAAAGCTACCAAAACAAAGACAACACAAAATCTGCTAATCATCAAGCAAGATGAGTCAGATGGACAGCACAAAAGAAAGACGTTACAGTTCCAGAAAACATCTTTAACTTACACAGGCTACAGGGTTTTAAGTCAATGATCAATCTACAAGATATAGAAGTGCACACTTAAAAGGTCAAGAAACCAAATCCAAGGACTATTCTGTAACACTAAGACTACCATGTTAATACAGAACAGTGGATTAACACAAGCCCTGTTTTTAGGTACCAAAAGCTCTCTCCCTAAAATGCCCCTTACTAAACACCTCCCAGGTTTCAATTTCTCCAGCACTTAAAGGACACTTCAGTGAATTTAACATAAGTCATTTCACTGTCAACGTGTTCATGTAATTAAGTTGCCATGTGTCTGAAGCGCATTGCTTGTAGGACAATTACTTAAGTCAAGCCAGCGCAAAGTGACTGTATTGACATCTGCATCACCGCATGATGATCGTACCACAGCCAAACTTCACAAGTAGAAGCATAGTAATGATGTTAAAAGTGACTTCCAACAATAGAGCAATTCCAAAAGCAAGCATGACAGAAAAGGTAAGTTCTAGAGCTGTCACTGGTCTGCCATGAAACAACAAAAAACCCCAAACCCGTAACGTGTTAGCAAAACATAGTATGATACACCTATTTTTGCAATACTCTTTAACATCTTCCCCATGAGGCAGTGAAAGGGTTCCCAGAATATAAAGATTACACCACGCAAACTATATTAGTCATTAACATGTCATCTTACACTTAACCCACCTTTCTTTTCCACACAGCAACCGCTTCGGAGATTTGCCACGTTTAAGAATCAAATAAAATAACTCAATACCAGCAAATTAATAGTAGAGGGGGGGAAAAGCGCAAAGGAAAAAACCATACAGATCGATAATTACTAAGATCTGCCACTATTTCTCAGCTATCTATCTTGCATTGCTGTCTCCGGCGGAGAACGTGCGTGCCAGCTGTAAGGTAACAGGATACTTCAGTCTTCCAACGTAACTGCCCAGCAGAGACATACACCAAGCATGAGCAAGCCATTTCCCCAACAATTCCATGCTAAGTCTTAAGTAAAAGTCATAAAAAAAGGTAAGAGTGAGATCTATCAGTTTTATTTTGTCATCTGTCTTGTCCAGAAGCATCTTCCTGTTTTTCCACTGACATAGGTTCTGGGAAAAACTAGATTTCATTCTCATCCTTCAATCACAGCAACAATTCACAAACCAAAAGCAAAAGAGGAAATGGCTGAAGGCAGGAAGCCCACTAAGTCTTCTTCCTAGAAATGATATTTGAGATATATGCTTTTTTACCATTTTTTTAAATGATAAAATCCATGTCAGTAGTACCTACCACACAGGAAACCTATGCTTGCACTGTTAATTGATAAATTTTTACCTTTATATTGATTTACTTTGCCCAAAAAGGTGGCTATTTTGAAACAGCAATCACAGACCTTAGCCAGATGAGGATTCCATCCTGCCGGGTGCTGTAGGCGCTACAAGTAACAGCCCCTGCTCCAGTAAAAACAAGACTATTGCGCATTAACAACTTTTTCCTCTTACAAATCAGATGTTTCTGGCCACTTAACAGACTTTGTAAAGCTGAAGCAAGTTGCAAAACAATGGTATTTCTGAAGTTACAAGATGGGTTATCATTTTCTCCTACATGACTTTTACACGGTGCACCTTGTATTCTGCTTTACAGAAATGTTCGCTATGGTAACCTCCTGGGCTACTGACAGCAGCCAGCTCCCATGAAGGAAGGAACAGGAAAGAAACAGTAAGGGTAGGCCTTTTCTTTTGCTGTAAAAACTCTCCCACCAGAATTCTGCTGTCAGAGCGGGTGAAACTGTCAGACATAAAGGTTACCATGTAAAACCATTTTTATAATGGCAACAAGTTTCTCCAAAGTAGATATAATTGTTCTGCTAAAGCACACATGTGACTGTGAAATGGGTATTACTGGCCTATTTCTGAATAAATAAGGGCCCTGTGGAACTGCAATAGCAAATGTAATTAAAAATTCACAAAGAACTGCCCGCGTTGTTTTTCTTCTCCTTTCATTATTTCCACTGTGGACGGGGGCGGGGGGGAGAGAGCCCTGGTAACAAGTTCGCAAAAGCCACTGACGGAAAACTTGCATGGTCCTTCCCATGCGGGCATTCCGCCCGCCCGCTTCCAGCCAGCGCTGCCCGGGCAGGAGCCCTCCCGCAGCCGCTGCCCCAGCGCCGATTCCTCCCCCGCCCGAAGTTGGCGTCCCGGGGCATCCCCGGCACCTCGGCGGCCGCCCCGGCAGTGTCACCGGCGGCGGATTTACGACTTCAGGTGCAGAAGCGGCGGGCAGCACAGACCGACTCCCCGAGAGACAAAGGGTCTCGCTCGCCGGAGCGCCGCCGGGCGCGGAGACGCCGGAGGTGCGGAGCGGCGGGGCGGCGCGCGGAGACGCCGGAGGCGCGGACCGGCGGGGGTGCGGAGCGGAGCGGAGCGGGGTTTAAAGGTCCCCTTCCACCGCCATTTTGAGGGGGAGGGGGGCGAGCGCGAGGCGCTCGGTGGGCTCGGCCCCCCGCGGGCGTGGGCAAGGACGGGCCGCGCCGGGGCGGAGGCGCGGCGCGCACAAAGTTCCCGCGGGGGCCGGGCGGGCGGGGCGGGCGCGTCCCCCGGCGGGCGCCCCCCCGGCGGGCGCGGGGCCGGCCAGGAGTGCAACTTCGGCCGAGCGCGCCGCGGGACGCCGCGGGCCGGGGCGCCGCCGGCCCCTAGCGGGCGCGCGCAGAGTTGCGCGCGGGCAGTTGCGCGGCGGCGGCCGGCCAGCCCCGCGCATCGCTCCTCGGCGCGGGCGAAGGCGCGCTCCCCCCACGCCGCCGCCGCCGCCGCCGCCCCCCGCCGCGCTCCGCCTGCCTCTTCCCTCCTCCTCCCCTCCTCCTCCTCCTCCTCCCCTCCCTCGCCGCCTTTTTCCCGCATCCAAACTTCGGGAGCCCGGAAAAACCCTCCGGGCCCCGCGCCCCGCCGGCAAAACGCCGCCAACAGCTGCGCCCGAGGCCGCTCCGCCCGCGCGCGGGCGCCACCGCCGCCCGCCTCACCTGCGGGGAGTTTTTCCAGCCCTGCGCCGCTGCCGGGGCTCGGGCTCCCCGGCGCTCCAAGGGGCCCCCCCCCCCCCCCCCCCCCCCCCCCCCCCCGCTGTCTCGGCCGGGCGCGCCGAGTCCGCTGCTGCGCCGCCGGCCGCCCGGGCCGCCCGCCCGGCTGGCCCCGAGGGGCCCGCCGCCGGCCCCGCCCCCACCGCGCTGCCCCGGGCTCCTGCCCCCGGACACCTGCTCCCGCCGCGCCAGGGGCAGCGCGGGCTCGGCTGCCGGTAACGGGACGCGCCGCCGCCGCGACCCCGCCGGACCAAGGCGGGGCGGGCGTCCCCGCCCTGCCCGGCCGCCTTCGCCCCGCCGCCGCGGGCAGGGGCACAGCCCGGCAGGCGGTCGGTGCCTCCCGCGGGATGCGCGTTCCCGGACCCACACGCCCCCCCCCCCCCCGCGCCCCGGCGAGGATCTGGCCCCCCTTCCCCGCGGAGATAAGTCGGCCCCGTCGGTCGGGGCACGGAGCCCGGCGGTGACCCCCGTGCGCGGCCGCGACCCTCCCCGCGGGGCCGCGCCGCCAGCGGGCCGCGCCGGCGCCGCAGTTTGCGTTGAGCGGGCGGGCGGCACCGGTCCCGTGTGTCCCCCCCCAGGGTGGGGACCGGCGCCCCGAGCACTCGCTGCCGCTGCCCGCGGCGCAGCGAAGCGAAAGAAAAAGGAAGCGGGTTGTGCAACACCGCGCTCCTCCTGCCCGTGCGACGGAGACGGAGGGGTGGAAAGGGAGCGCCCCCCCCGCCCCGGTCCGCGCAGGCGGTCCAGACCGAGGCGGGGCCGGCAACGAGTCCGCTGGTCGGCCGCGGCGGGGGCCGGGGGCCCGGGAGCGCATCCGCCCGCCCGCTGCGGGGGTGTCGGGCCGAGACGGCGGCGGGAGCGCTGCGGCCGCGCTCCGCTCCGGTCCGCTCGCCGCCGGGAGGGCCGGGCCGCGGGCGCTCGGCCGGCTCGCCCAGCCCGCTCGCAGCGGGGCAGGCACCCGCCTCGCCGTTGTCTGAAGGTCTACGGCGGGGGTGGTTCGTGCGTACGTGCCCCGCGCGTTGCGGTGGACACTAGTTGCTAGCAAGTAGAAAGAAGTGTGCAGAGGGGAAGAGCAGGCGGAATAGAATCAGCTGTGATGATCTGTCTCTGAAGTAGAGAAGTGCCGAGAAAGAAACAGACCCAACAGTGCCGGAACAGCGGGCAGGAAGAACAAATGCAACCGTGAACTTGCTAACTGCGCATCCAGCGGGCAAACGACATACGCGGGTCTGTACGCGGTGGCACCGGGGCGGCACACGCAGTCCACGTTACTCCGAACGATACCGCGCAGGATGTACGCAGCCTCACGGGAGAGGTTCTGCTCTCCACGCGGATGAGAAACCTCCGGTTCCCGCTGGCTTGAAGTCAAGCGGCGAGGTTTCCCCCGGCACTCGGAGGGGAGCAGTGCGCGCCCGGCCGCCCAGCGCCGCCCGGGACCAGCAGAGTCCGAGCCCGGGCAGGGAGCCGGCCCGGGGCTCGGCAGCCACCGCGCCACTGCCCGAGGAAGGGCGCCCTCGGGGTTGGAGGGGTTCTTCCCCGCGATTCCGTTTCCCGGTGAGGCGAGCAAGGCCCGGCGGCGGCCCGCCCGCTCCCCTTCCCGCCGAGGGGCGCGGCGAGGCGCGGGCCGCCCGCTAGAGGGGGGCCTCGCCATGCCGATCCGCCGGGCCCGCCGAGCGCCGGGCCCAGTCCCGGCGTCGGGCTGGCAAGGTGGAATTAACCATTCAAATGAAATTGCTTCTGCACCGCCTAATTGAGTCCCGGCAGACGCCAGCTGGATAATCGAGTGCAGCTCCTGGCAGCCTCGGGCCACCCCGGCCAGACATCCCGCCTCCATGGGTCCCGAAGAACGTCTCCACATCCACCGGGAGCTCCAGAGGCTGCCCCCTTCCCAAAACACAGCCTCTAAGGAACCGAGGGCTTTTTCTGCAAAAGCCCCACACTGCAGTGTGCAACAGTTAGAAACCCACGAAAGTCAGAAGTACCGCAAAGTTCTCAGACCGGCAGGAGCAAGAAACACACCCTTTCCAAACGCTGAGATGATGCTGGAAATGAGGCTTTGGTACATACAGCAGGGGAAGACAAACAGTGCAGAAAAAGAAACACGATCTGCACCAGTCTGACCTGTCAAACACCTAAAAGGTCTGATTTGCCACTGCACGCTGACTCCTATTAATTGTCAGTCACGGCAGGGTAACTATTTACAAAATCTTCGAACGGCCAGCTTCGTGACACATTGCCTTTGTGTCACCCGTGGGGATTCGGAGGAGGTTAAAAAGGCACCAAAAAGAAGGTGAACCCTCCCTTCAGGACCTTCTAGTGTGTTAGCAAACCTCCTGAAACATGGGGCTAACACACTGCAGGTAGACATTTCATTGTACAGGGATTAAATCTCTTTATATCCCTTTTACGGGAACGCCAATACACCAGACACCCAACACCATTTTATTATCCAGTTTGGAGGATGAACTGGGTAACTACGCTGCCGTGCAGGTGCCCTGCCTTCAGATGGCCTACGTGCCTTTCTTCTGTCTTCAAAGGCTTTTCTAGCATCCACTCTTCTGAAACTGGAAACTTTCTAATTTCCAGTCTAAATGCATTCACTACCAATTTACAGCCATTTGTTCTTTACCATGATTACCTTTCAAATGAAATAATTTTGCCTCTCTGATATTTACCTAAAATGTCCCTATAAATAGCAATTAGATCATCATCTCTCAGTCGTTCTGCTGCATTTTTAATCTTCTCTCTAAATAGGTTTTCCATTCTTTCAGCGGCCTCTATACCTTCTATCCTGTGTGCACTGTTCTAAACAAGGTCTTAACAACTGCCTTGTACAATGATATTAATACCTTGCCGTCTACTGAAAATACCTCACTCGATGCATCCCAGAATACATTAGCATTTTTAAGACTGCATTACAGTGGCATTGTAGTTACCCTACAACCAATAATGTACCTGGATTCCTCTCCTCGTAATCTCACATTTGATGAACCTCTGAGCTTACTCGCCGTTATTCTAATTAATCTTTAAGTGCATGACTTCTTGCTATTACACTCCATCCCATTTCTGGTACTCCAGGCAATAGATCAGCAATTGTGCTGGTGCAATTTAAGAAGATACTATGCCTTAAAAAATGTGTCTTGTCCTATTTTTAAGATTATTTACCATCCAGCCTGCTGAGGGGTTTCCCTTCTTCCACGGCAGCTCACTCTCTGTGCAACCCGTCCACACCTCTCGCCATGTTAGGAAGATGGCAGACGCACTGTTCCTGTAAAGCAGTCTGCTCCCGAGCCTTGGTGAAACCTCCCAGCTCGAGGCTACCCACAAATTTCTCAGTGTGCTCCATTTCTTCAACCAAAGCTACCACTGGCAACATGCTGATCTCCAAGAACCATGATGGTTCAACCTCTTACCATGTTTTGGCACTTGGTTTTCTTTTGATGCAGACTGTGGTAGGCCATTTCTTCTACAAAATCAAACCTGAATGCTTCATGCAAAATAAGCCATGTCTTTTAGGATCATCAGCCTCCTAATTATTAAAAACTTGTTTTTCTTGTTTACATTAAGTGATTAAAGAGGGATTCTAAATTTTCTCTAAATCCTCAGCACTTGAGTTGGTAAGTCACATATATTGTTAGCATCACACTGCCTTTTCCTTCTGACGTTCCCTCATATTAAGGAAAACCTTTTCTGAAGCTAAGTTTTCAAGCTGTGTGAACAGCATCAGATAATCAGTACCCAGGCATAAGTGTCAACTAGTTGTTCCCTAAGCAGGATTTTCTGCCCCTTTCAGTCAAACATTCAGCTTGCCTTTCTTCTGCTACATTAATTAGGACCACACTCCTATAGACTGCAAGCGCCAAGAAGTCCCTCTGACTGCACTGAACTTTTGAGACAGCAGGCTCAAGCTGTACATCCTTGTGCTGAGAACAGGACTGGTGTGGGTTTGCAGTCCTGTGCTCGCACTCAGCTGTAGCTCATGGAGCGGAGCATTCCCCTTTAGTGAAGCGGGCCTGATTCAGTTACAGGAACATCGCACATGTCTGCAGGAGCAAAATGCAGAGGCAATTGCTTGAAGTTACGGATATATGAATTCAAATTAGGTACAAGTTGGTTGAAACCTTTTGTCCCTACTTCTATAGTAGAAGATTTCTTGAGTAAAGATTGTGAGATTGGACCTAATGTAGACACAGGAGTACCATATACCAGAATTAACACAATTATTATTTTTATCTTACATGGGGAATCCAAGAGTGCTTCTGAAATCCCGGGACCCCTCATGACCCTCATCTGCAACCTAATGGGGAAAAGTTGATGTTTGTGAAGGAAACGGGCATCAGAAGAGCTGCAGGGGCAAACCAACATGGTCCAGGATGCCCAAAGGGGAGCTGAGACCAACCTGAGTCAGTCTCACTCTCTACTCCACAGGGAGCTTGACACAGTGGTTTGAACTCATTTAAGTTTTCTCTAACTATAAGGACTTTCTCAGCAAATGCTGTTAATGTTTAGCTGCATATCTTATTCCAAAATATACAGTATTTTACTACAGTGCTAAAGAACAAAAATTGCCAAAGATTTTTTAACATTCAGTGCTCTCCAGTGTTCTCACGGGCATCAATGTACAGCTCGTACTTTCAGGATAATAACCAGAGACTTATGTTGAATTATTTGCAGCTGCCATTTCTGTGGTCAATGAATCAGACTAACTCTAACCCAGAAGATAACCTCCTGTGGGTGACTGAGTGACATCCCTGGACTTCTGCTTTGCTCTTCCTGTTTTCAGACTTTGTTTAGTCTGAAAATTATGTCAGTTTTAAAGTTGATGAAAGGCTCAGCTTACAGCCCTGTGAGAGACAATCTGTTCGTTCCTAAAGGAAGCATAATATAGACAAGGGAAGAGCTGCTCAGACTCCCTTCTTTTGCTGTTGCAGAAGCGTGCTGAGGGCACACAAGGAAGTGCAATTCAGACCATGCATCTCCTTCAGTGGCCTTGTTAAATCTGCTCCCACCATTGGCAGGTGGCAGATGTGCCAGTAGCTTATGGTGTGGATGTTGGGGATGTTGATAGTTATTGAGGCAACACTTTCCTTTGTTTCAAATATTCAAGACAGCTCTCTTTAAAAGGCATTTTGTTGGCATGCAAATACGCTTGATCAGGTTCAGCTGTAGGATGGAAGAAACTGCGATCCAAGTGGTTTGCTCTGTACCTTCCCTTCCCCACCTGCTGCTTTCTGGTTTCAAGACTCCAGACTTGGCACAAGAAGGCTTCAGGGCCCACATAGCTCCCTTATCAGTCATTTTAAGTAAGTGACAAAAAAAGGCTACAGGGCCTTTAGTTAGACGCTCATCTCGCAGCAGCAGCAGCAAGCATCTGTAAACTGGTCCCCCCAGCATGGGACACCCACCTTCTACCTTCTCTCCAGTTCAGCTTCTAGGCATGCTCTTTTATGCTTGACTGCTTTTTCCCCTGCGTTTTTGCTTCTTTCTCTTTTCACCTGACTGCTGTACACCCAATTTTTATTATTTCCTATTAATATCTATTGTACCTCACTTGGGTTGTTTGATTTATTTTATACTACAGATTAATTCCCAACATCATAAGGAAAACAAGTTCATGAAAGAAACCTGGTTTTTACCAGCCATGATGCTGTTCACTTCACATGTGTAATTTTTTCCCCTGCCTTTTGTTTAGCCTATTTAGACTTAGCTTTTCAGAGAGGTTTTGCTTTAATCTGCACTTGTGCAGCAGCTCTCCATATATGAGGTCCAGCGTAAGCTGGGTTCCACAGGTTCATACAATAATAATTAATGGACATAACTGACACAAAGTAGACTCCTTCACAGCTTTTCTTGACTAATGGCAGAAAGTTGAACCCTTCACCCATAAAGGAAATGAGTCACTGATGAAGTGATACAAGCCTCAAGCTGAGCCTTACGAGAGTCCAGTATTTCAGATCTGGAATCCTGCTCCTTATTCTAAGTCTCCCTGCACAGAGGTGGAGATAAAAGCACACGATCTTTCCCACAGCTTAAATGCTATTCTGCAAAGGGGCATGTATAAATATTTTCTCCCTCCAGACTACCAGCAAGAGAGGGCACTTTGAAGCTATCTTTGGAAGCTTTATTATAATGTTGCTCCTATTAAGAGATACTGGCCACAGAATGCAGTGCCATGCCATCCTTCACCTTCCCCAGGGCACGGTCTCTCCTCATCCTGTGACTGGATGTTAAGATACTTGCCAGCTTTTCATAGTTTTTTCAAAGTTAAACAGTTGAAGCCTTTGCACGTGTAAGGCACATTATACAGGTCACAACAGAAAGGGAAAGACTTCTCAGGCTAAAGCCTGGGAGAGCTGGGGAAAGAAACTATAAGTAACCTTGCTGTTTTCCCAAGTTCCTGCTAGGTAGATGTGGCTGATGCCCTTTCTTCAGTTCATTATGTGTACCAAATAGGAAATTATTGCTAATTCTGAAGATCTGTGATAATCTCATAAAAACCAGAGCAAGCCCTGTTCCTCCACTCTAGTTCTTTCCAGTCCATCTTTTTTTTTTTTTTTTTTTTTTGGTAACTAATCTCCAGAATGTTTCCAGGCCTCATTCTGTCTCCTGCTGCCTCTGGAAACACTCTGAGATGGTGAAACACTTCATCACATAAGAAACAGTGAAGCAGTCCCAAAGAGATCCCAACAATGATCTAACGAAAAGCCATCACCCAGCTCTGAAGGTAAAGCTGGACTGGGAGCACTTCTTTTAGTACTGAAGTACTCTGCTAGCACAGATTGTTCTAAACCCCAAGCCCACGTAATGTTTTCAGCACAAACGGAAGCTGTTTGCTTCATACATGGACTGCCTGCTGACATGCAGTAGGATTTGTTTCTGGTCGAAGGCAAAATATTCTTCAGCAATTTGAGCTGACACTTTTGAAGTTGCGCAGGTAAGAAGGTGGTCCTGTCAACCAAGTACTGCGCAAGTATCGCCTGTGTTTAACAGCTATGAGAGTGCTGCTAGTTATCTAATGAATGTGTGAACTGCTACAAAATGCTTACTGACAGAGTATGCTCTTGGTCACCACAGTGCAAACTCCACATGCAGAGTAGGGTTGGTGGCTGCATTGTACACTACGCTAATCCAAAGCATTAAAAACTGCCCAAGAACAGCCATTGGTATCAAGATTTATTCAACCCCTCTGGCAGCCATTCACAAGGTATGGTTAAGGCTGTGTTGCTCTCGCATTAGAAGAAACCTACTCACATGAAACTAAAGTTCATTAGTTAATGAAGGAAATATTAACTTGGGTTTTACTGCAAGAATAGTATGTTATAGTTTTGTTTCATTTCACAATAAAGTCAGGCTTCCTGGAGTGGCTGGTTAGATTTGGATTTTAATATTACAATCAGATTGCACTTCTCATTAACTCCTTGAGTTTGCTTTCTTGATTTATTTTTAATTATGGACTGATTAAACAGGGTTGGATTTCACCGAGTGGTGTTCACTTTGGACTTCTGCAAGGTTTGTAATTCCTCCAGTTTCTGTGAGATATTCAGTCAGCAAGTGATGTTAGTATAACATGCAAATGAAGGGGAAGGATCGTATTCTAGTATATGTGTCAGTGTTTGTGCTTGTGGCAGGCAGCACTCATGAACATTTGGACACCACTTGCTTCTTCATGTCCCCCACGGTTCTCACATTTCTGCAGCGTGGGCCATCTCTGTATGCACACTACTGTAACAGAACCAATACTGACTTCAAAGCAAATAAGATCCAGGCCCAAAAAACTCAGAACAAAAAATGAATCGGAGGGAAAGCAGGTACGATCACAGAACAGTGAAAATTTAAGTATATAAATACTCTATATAGAAGATACTGTAAGAACTAGAATATTCAACTCTAGAGAAAAGCAAAGCCCCTCTATTTATGTATTAACTTTGCTCTTTTATAGTTCTTAAGATTTCTGTTCACTTTCCAGCTTCTCATACAATTCAGCTTAACATCTGTACAAGATAGTTACCATCAACACCCAATACTGAAGTACCCTCAACTTCAGTAACGGCATCCCTTGCTAAGATTAACTTTCAAATACTGCCCATTTTGTCAGTATTTTGCTGTATTTGACTATGATCTTGCCAATACTGATTAGCAAGTATTGGCAGGAAGAGATACAGGGAATGTTTTGGGTTTTCTTAAGAGATACAGATGGAAGAGAGGCAAACAGCATGCTTTTTAATGATAAAGTTTAGATACCACAATGAGATTGTGCAAAAACAGTATTTTAATTTACCTAAGAAGAAATACCTGACTTATTTGTTTCGATTTATGGGCAAAGTGATTTTTTTCCCCCCAGATTAGAAATGTTTATGTTGTTTAGGAAAACCCTGATCGCCCAAGCACAGAAAACCAGATTAGGAAGACAGATTATATACAGCAGTAAAGCAGCCCATCTCATTTCATTATGCAAGCCAAATGAAACACAGAAATTAAACTAAGAGCGGGAAAACAACTAAGACTTAAAACTGTGTTGGGAATACTCCAAAGACTCATTAACAGATGAAAAAGTATGATTATCTTATTAAGAGTACTACCACCCATACAGAAGCTCTGATCAAAACAATAATTAAACCACCAATAACAATCTCCCTGCATCATTAAATACTTTTGTACAAATAAATTAACTCTGCCAGCCAGAAACATCAAACAGAGATAATTTACCTCAACCAACTAATAAGTCCAAATACTCAGAAAGCCTCTCACATTCTTACCTGGGAACGTGCTATCATCCTTCTTCCAAAAAAAAAGCTTTTAAATAAATGATTTTGACAGCATCCCTACAAATTTCTTTATTTACACCACCACTGATAAATCAATGAACCATGTGGCTTGAGATAACAACCTGTCCCTTTGCCAGTGGTGAAAACTGATTCTCTTCCAACTAACACATGCAGCTGGGCAGGAATATTTATTTCTGAGCAAAGTAAATGGACACTCAAGTGCAACTGTTGATATGCAGAATCTGGCAACAAATCAATATTGACTTTAAATAACCAATTTATGCCATTACTTTTTAATACCTATGAATCTTGTTAAAATCCCATAGCATGCCATCCTGAAGCAGCAAAGCCTGCTTAATTTCTTTTGGTTTGTGGGTTTATCGAATTTGAGGCTTTAAGAATCCTGTTATTGGTGAATGTCAGTTTCTAGCTTTTCTCTTTTATTGGCTTCCTTTGAAATATCTCCTGAGCTCTTATATCTTCACTTCAATTTGATTTTTTTTTCTGTGTGTCTGAGAAGGGTGCAGGTCTGAAGTTGGCATGTGTATATTACTGCCTTGACTCTACAGAGGCAATGAGTACCAATATTATTTGGGGTTTCAGGGGCATAGATTAAAGCAGATATACTGAGCCTTTATTTATGTTCCTTTAAGCAATCTAAAGAAGCTTAAGTATATTAGACAATTTGCCAGCTGATGCAATAATGCATTCTTGAGCTACATAAATAACAGTGCTCGTGTATACATCATCTTGTAGTGCAATTATCAAAAATCTAAGATCAGGGTTAAGAAAAATGCCTAGATTCCTGAGGTCAGAATCAAAATTTGGACACCAGAAACCAGGAGCTGACATTCCTATAAAGCAAAACTAACCTTTCCAGATGCACCTCCAAGAATGGGTCAGGGCTAAGATACATTAGCCAATCAGCGCTTGTAGGGAACTTCATCCATTGCAGCTTATGCTGTACCTATTTAGGGGAAAGCAGAGTAATACAGTCTCAGAGGTGCGTTACTCTGGAAGCTTTTACAAGCAGAAAGCTCAAAAGAGTGTAAAATTGCTGGTTTGAAGTAGATTAGAACGGAGGAGCCTTATGTTAGCATGACGGCTTAATATGCATTTTTAGGAGCACCTCACAATACAAGTTCAGCCTGTTCATGGGAGTGAGGAGACAGGAAAACCCATTGGAAGAACCACGGAGAAAGAGGACTTTGTTTTCTAATGTACTAGACTCTACACCTTCTTTGACTAGCTACTGTTTTAGCCTTGATTTGTGAATATATTAAGCAATTGAACAGGTTTACATGTTTATTCATTTTCTTCTGTAATTTAACAGGAAGTTGTACAACAAATCTAACTGTACTGCCGTAGGGAAAATTACAGGCTGCGTACCACAATAGATGCAGTGCTCAGCACAGCCACGAGCATCTGCATGATATCTGGGCTCTTTAAGAAATGCCACCTAATTTTTGGAGCACTTGTGCGTAATACAGACCTCATGCTTACTGGTGTAACACAATTATTGCTACACTGTCAGAAAGCAGGCCAGTCCCTTCAAGTGTCACTGAACAGTTAACTATTTTGGGGCTTATTTTGTCTTCTTGTGTGTCATCCATGAGGAACTATCTCTGGAGAGGATAGAAAACCAGGAGGACCAGTCTGATCCATTCTAACAAACCCAATATTCGTAAATCATGCTCTTTAGTTTCCCAAATTAACTTACCTCATGGTTTCCCCTTTGTGCCTAGAAAGATTTATTGTTTTTATTCAACCTGAAAATCTGCTGGCATTAGATATATTAGGATACCCACAGGTGGTTCTTTTGTCATCCTATCACTGCAGTGGGAAGATAGCAAAATAAATCAATAAAAACAATGTCTTGGTTGATGCTTGGGGAAACAAATCTGTGGTTGAATATATAGCTCAGCAACAGACTGCCCCGTGTGCAGACAGCACTAGGTACTGTGGCTTCCACTCACTGGATCTCAAATAAGGATTCTGGTTTTTATTTAGCTTTTTCCCCACCACTCAGGTTTCTATCTAATTCTATGTCCTTTTTAAAATAAAGGTTTCTTATCTCTGCCCAACCCTCCCCCCCCCACCACCCCCATATATACGCTAGAGTGAGGGTTATTTTTCCACAAGGTCGTGTTTTCTTTCTTTGGCTTGAACACAACATTTGCAGCAAGAGCCTAATATAAAGCTGGTTTTCAATTGCCACTCTCCGATGTTTGTTTTCAAAGACTATATGCAAATCATGCCAGTGCTGCCTTCTGCACTTCCTCCATTTTATTTTCTATTGAGACTGAATGTGAAGAGCTGCGGTCTGTTTAGATCATGGTTGTTGCAGCAGAAAACCAAAGCTATTTCCAAAAGTGACATTTCTTAGAATCAGTGTATTTTCTTTTGCTTATAATAGAAATGAGTATAAGCATTCTGAGTCTTTAGTTATCCTCCCAGGTCTGAGAAGATGTGAGGAGAAGCAGAGTGGGTATGGAAAGAAAAGTAGTTGAAGAGTAAATCCATTTATTTATGCTCTGTTAAGGAGGGAGGGTGGAGACTACTGGAGTGAAGTGAAACATAAAAGAAACAAGTGGCACTTTACCCTATAGCTGCATTCTCCAAATAATTTTCCCTAGGAACATGGTAGGCATTAGCAGGCACAGACGCAGTCAGCCAGCTCCAGCGGAGAACAGCCTCTAGCTGAACTTGGTACCTTGAGAACCACACCGTTCCAGGGTACACAGGGCAAGCTGTTGCTGCCCCCCTGCTTATATGGGGGGAGGCATTCCCCACCACATGCAAAACCCATGCAACATGCCTTATGCAGACATATGTATATATTGCCTTGGATTACGTGTATCTTCTGGACTCTAGGCTAGCTGCCGGAGGAACATTATTCAGAACTTGAGCTAACCCAAGAAAGAATGAAGCAATGTCTGTCAGGATCTAGCTATCTCTGTGCCCTCAGAAGAAGGGTGCTTTGTCTTACTCTCGTCAAGCCAGCACTGATTTCATACTGGAAGCCACTGATAACTCAAAACTGATAAAGCCATAACTGAAACCATTTAATAATTTAAGCCATTGAAGGACCTCTACTGGGAAGCACAGCCTTGGTTTCCTGGTATCCTATTAAGGGAAGGCTGGCACTGTGTGTGTTGCCAATCTGGTCAATACATTTCTGGTTTTATCTTGAATACAGTGTGCAAGTGCATATCCAGAAAGCGAAATACATAAGGAACAAACAAAGGCTGCTTCCTACAGGCTGCTATGCCTACCCTGTGGAATGTTTTTCACCTTGTCAATCAAATATAGGAGGTATTCAATAGAGGTAGTTACACAATAGAAACGGGCATCCTGTTTTCCAGAGTTCTCAGGTTTAAATTCCCCTTACTGCAGAGCCAGGTGCCCCTTCGTGTTCCTGTTACAGAAGTGAAGCTCTGTGTCTCACTGTCAAGGAGGCCATTTGTTAATTGTTTCCAAAAAACCCCAGAGTGAATAAACATTTAGCTAAATAGCTAAAACATGCATAAGGTGCCCTACACAATTTTCAGCACTATCAGCTGCAACGCAAGATGCTCATGTAGCGAGAACAGTCATGCCAGATGTTAGTTATGAACCCGCTTGTTTCCACTGCATTTCCACTGTGGTAAGGTTGTTTTAACTCTGTGACAATTGTGCAGAGACCTTGCTGAGGCAGTAAAAGCCTCCTTATGCCCTAAGCGTATCTGAGACCCCCCCAGGACCAGAGCCTTTGTGCTTTGTTTGCATCCGACATGAATGGGCAAGAAGCCTTACCGCGGGACTAGGAGCCAAGACTTGGTCACCTTATTTATGAGAAACATAGTCAATGCAATTACTACTGTGAAGCAAGGGAAATACTTTTTTTTTTAAAAAAAAATAATTCACAGTTTGCTGCAGCAAGAGAGTGTGGAGGTTTGATTACCAAAACTGCTGATTTAAGAGTTTCCCCTGTATAGACAGATTTTTTTGTTTTGTTTTGTTCAAAAACTGGACGGCAGAGGGTGCCAAACCCCCAAGAGGGAGAGCACCCAGGCCCACTGAGCTCTCATGCATCACCTTAATTCCCCCGCGTTGATAGCTCTACTCCAGCAGGAGTGGTCAGGCCACAACGAGACACTTCAGAGCTGCATGTTCCATCTCCGCTGATAGCTGTACCAGAGTGTATTATCTCATTTGGTTGTGTCAGCACTTCCATTACAGTTTATAACCTCTTAACTTTCTGGATCAATCTAGGCTATTGCAAACCAAGTTATTTTCTCTCTGATGTGCAATTGGCACTCAATGTTATCTCAGGAATCTGAAGCTGTGTTTTGTTATCAGGTTGTTGCAGAGACGACTCACTAAATTAAAAGCAAGCACTTGATCATACCAAGCCTAGCATAAACCCTCCCCACCTTTAACATGTGGTACAAATACAACACAGCTGTTGATGAACTAAATCTGTTTAACTTAACATAGTTTGTACGCAGCTTTTTACTTTGGACAAAGAAACATGAGATTAAAACATCAGCAGCTCTGAAGTCCCATTCTTATCCTACAGTGAATTATTAAATGAAGCAATATTATATTAGCAGGCATTCCTTCCTGTTCTAATAAAAAGATACACATTCTACATTTTCTGCAAACACTGCTCATAGGAATAAGATGGAAATTGGTCCTCAAGTAGTAACTAGTTACAATAGCTTCTAAAAGAGCCTACAAATTATTCTGATTGTATTTAGGAGCCAGATCCTGAAGCTTCTGTTGTATTCAGATGTTTGTTCTTTGCTGGAGTCAAAATTGCTGCCCTTGGTCCAAAGAACATTTGTTTCTCTTCTATTTTTTGCCAGTTCCTGTCCTGAGGATGAGCATTGTCAGATGTCCAATTTTACTGTTTGCATACCTGATACACGTCATCACTGGCCCATTATTTCTACACAGGAATGGGATCCATCATTCCTAATTTAAAATTTTGCAGATAACAATTGATAATTTGTAAACAGTTATTCACTTTGGATGAGTTATGTAGGCTCTGTTTACTTAATCTAGCTATTTGTCAGCTTTATCAGTCACTTATCAACAGAAGCAGAAAGCAGGCCACATATTACCCATTCATCATCCCTTCCTGTCTCTGGAACACACGCAGTATGTAGTGCACATGCCACAGCACTGGTGAAATAGCTCATAATATAACATTGCCAGCAGAACCAAGTGTAATAGTTACTTTCTCAGTGCTAAAAACTTGCAGGGCACTTCATAGCAGAGGTCACGTTTTCATTCAGTCCCAACGCTTAGGCCTAACAAATTAAGTTACTGCAAATACATCACAGTTAGAACAGGAGGTGTTGCGACGGGCTCCAGGATGGACCTGGAGAGCCTGACACCACTGCGCAGTAACAGGGGAGGATGTTTTCTGAACAGGGAAAAGTGCGGGGAAGAAGGCACAGCTACAGAGGCCCTATGGTCCCTCACAGTATGAGGAGGTACAACTTTTAATATCTTTGCATGGTAACACATGATACTGAACTCAATTTGTGTAGAAAGTAATCATTCCAAAGGCATGTTGTTACAAAAATGACCGGTAATTTCTTGCTGTACAGGTGGCATGATGCCCTCGGCCTGTAGCCAGCAGTACTCAGGGCTGTACTCCCCTCAGGGAAGCACAACTCAGTAACTTTTACATCTCAGTTAAATTAAGAAAACTGAAATACCAGCATCATCTCACCTTTCTATGCCTCGCTAATCCCGTCAGTGCCCCAACCTGAAAGGAAGCACTTTGACCAAAACATTAAGTTCGCCCCAACTATGTAGTCTCAGCGGCAGCTTCTCCCTGCTGACACCTCCTCGGAGAGCCTGGCAGCCTCTCACCGGACTCGGTTACCCCCACCCCACCCCCGCAGCTCTGCTGAGCAGACGAGGCCGCCAGAGGCGGGCAGGCGGCGCGGAGGAGCCGAAGCCTGCACCGCCCTGCCCGAGGCCGCGCTGAGGAGGAGGTTCTGGAAGGGGGTGGGCTGCACGTCCAGCAGGTGGCGGCGGGCGCGCCGCAGGCCTCCGCAGACAAGATGGCGCCTGGTGTCGCCTCGGTTGCTAGCCAGGCCGTTGCCTGCCCGCCCACCCCCCTCGCCCCGCTCCCCGTCTCCCCGTTTTTCCTCATACCGGTTTTACAGCGTGGACCGGTGTCCCTCATCCCATCTTCTCTACCTCATATGTAACCCTATGCATTTATTTTTACCTCTCAAATGACCTCGCCCTTGCCCTCCCTTCATCCCTGCCACCATCAGGGCGTGCCCGGCGCTTCCTCCAGCCCAGAAACTCAGTGCAGATGCTTCTGTCACAATGTCAATCAAAACTAAAGTATTGGGCACCTTAACAAAAAAAGCGTGTTGGAAAACCAAAGTTAGAAAAAAAAAAAAAAAAAAAAAAAAAAAAAAAAAAAAAAAAAAAAAAAAAAAAGACACCCCCCCAAGCTTTATGCAAAACAAGGGCATTGGGCTCAGTACACAAACTGGAGTAAAACACCAGAAAAGAAGTATCGTCACTCTGTAACCTTTTAAGTAAAGTCTATAAGGAAGATGAAGACTTAGAAGAGCTTTAAAAAAAATAAGTCCTTTCTACTAGTTCTTTACTGGGAAGGTGGAAGGCTGTTGTAAGGATTTCAGATGTACTATGGTATGAAAACAGTTTTGCTTGAAAAAAAACCTGGAAATACATTTTCTAAAGTTATTATTTTGTAGTTCCCACAAATTCTTCATTACCTAGCAATTAAATATTTGCTGCTGCTTATTCCCCCCCCCCCCCCCCCCCAAGGATGTTCCTTTGTTTGTGGAAGATAGTTTTGTGGATTACTCCTGTGATTAGCAATTTTCTTTCCAAGGGAAAACTTTTGCTATTTTTTAATCCAAGAATCCACATGGCCCTTGTGGGCTGGAAAAAGAAAAGCTTACAAATAATTCAGAAGTCTTTTCAAATTTAGGTAAGTCACTCAAAAATGAGCTAGTGATAGTGTAGAAGCTGACAAGCTAAATTGGCTCTGCTGGTCTTTCATTAATAGCCCCATGGTGAATTAGGAAAGGGGAGGTCTTGCAAATCTCCCTTGGGGAGCTCCCAGAAACCCTACTTTGGGTAGCCAGAACCTCCTAAAACTGATGCTGTTCAGGACACCGGCAAAGGGATCATGGAACAACATTAAAAATCACAGTTAATGTGGCCATGCAGTCACTGATCTTTAGCTCGGTTCAGACACTAGTAAATTCTGCAGCATAGATGAGCCCTTACATTAAGAGAATCCATTACTTTTTGCTGATTTATTTTATAATGGCTCATTTACATGCACTAAAAATGGTATTTTTATACTAGTAGAAAGGCACAGATTGCCTCTTTGCAGTCACACAGGTTTTCAATTTTAGACAAGATCTTTAAAAAATTGACAGTATTATGAAGTTCCAAGAAGCTCTTCAAAGTCACTTAGGTTTCTAAAATCTATTACAGTTATTTTTTCCTTCGTATTCCAAGGGTTGTATTGTTGGACTCATGGCACTAACGAATCTGGCTGTATATGTTGAGCAATACGAAAAATAGGGCACTAATGTTTTAAAGTCTCTAAAACATTTCTCAAATTGACTGTAAAATGTGGCATTTCTACAATACACGATTGTTTGGCAGGATATAAAAGCTTACTGGTTCTCATTTGGGTGATTTGCATAACTTGTTCATGGCATCGTTTGTAAATATTATGCCCATCCTAAGCTGCCACTGATAAAAGAATAAAATTGCTTTTGCCAAAGCACATCATACTATAGAGGAGAAAAAAAGCTTCCTGTCTAAAAAGAGTGAAGCTATACAAAGCAAGTTAAAATTTTATACTGCACTAATCTCAGGAAATCACTTTTGATGTTTGTTAGTGAATATAAAAATGAAAAAAAAAATATTTCCTTTCACTGTACAAAGTGGTTCAACAAGTGTTGGACAAGCCAAGGAGCAGCAGCTGTTCCTGAGGAGCTGTTTGCTGTGAGCATGCTTCATACCAGTACCCAGAAAGTCCCTTTGCCTGTGCAGCGGAGAAGATGGGCTGGGCTGAGAAGGGTTTTCTGACTCCCCAGGCTCGCTGCCAATTAAGATGTAGCCAGCAATTCTGTTTCATTCAGACAGATGTTCAGTTTGCTCACTGACCTGTGTTGACTCTTTCATACTAACAAAACCAAAACACTGCTACAAATCTATTTCACTCAAAGAGAATGAATACAGAGGAAAAGCTCATTTACTTAGCGCAGGAGGGCAACTTCCATATAATCATTTTAGAGTGTGATTTAATATTTGTGACTATCCTGGAAGGTGGCAATTTTGAATTGTGCTACAGAGTTCACTGTCCTGTGCTTGCTTAGGAAAGGTCCTGCAAGGGATGCTGCATTTCTTGTGGAAAAAGGCTGTGGTGAACGCGATGCTGTCCATCTTTGGAGGCTCTGTCACAGTCACCAAATAGGTGGACACCTGGAAAGCACATGTTTGTTTCCCTTCACGGTCAAGAATATGTCATTGTTGCTACTTTCATGAATTCCTTGATTAAAAAGCTCAAATAAAGATTTTTGTCTCTATAGGTAGGGTATTTAGTGGGAAGGAAGAGGAGTAACTAGGACATAGAGAGTAACTAAGTCTGACTGTTTCTTAGAGTTTCAGACTATGTTAGCAGTTGTGCCAACCTCCTTGTGCTAATTTTTATTCTAGTTGTTGAACTGGCTGTTGTAAACTTTTAGGAAATACGCCAGGCACAGAGAGATGCTAATATCTCTAGATGTAAAGGTAACACTTTAACAAGGTACCATTTATACATGGTCTGTGGCGGAGCTCTGAAGTTACTAGCGTGCTGCTGGGCAGGGAGGGTAATATACTGCTCAGCTCCACTAAACCTGACAGCTGGCTTAACTAAAGCATTTGTCTCCTCCACAAGAACTATAACAGAGCAAATATCTCAAAAAGATGCTGTGACTTCTTAAATCAGTGACATTTAATGGCTTGATTTGGATAGTACTTTTCCTCCTCACCTTGCATTTTTCTACTTCTTAAATTTAGCGAGCTACAAATGAATGGCTTTTTTCAATCAGACCTTAAACCAGGGGAAAAAAAATTGTAAGTCAGCAGCCAAGGCAAAGGGATCCCCAGAGAAACCACTTGGCATTATTTCCTGTGGTGAATCTTTGCCTGCCAGGTTGAATTTGGGACAAGAGGCAGAAAAGAAAGTTAGAATTTACTTTCATCATGAAAGATGGAAAGAAAAAAAAAGGTATATGACTAATTACATCTCTAAGTTATACATATTCTGTCCCTTTAGTATACAGATGCCAGTAACAACCCCAGGTATAGGAATATTTAAAATACAGTGTTGACATTTTAGTAGATGTAACAAAAGAAAAGTGTTACAGACTGTATTCTTCCCATCTCAATTGCAACAAGATTAAATCAAGATTTCAAGCCACTAAATCCACAGTGTTTTGCCAAAGTAAGATTAGAAATATTTCTAGGAACATAATACTGGATATACCTTTCTTATTTGCTACAAACTCATTAACTCATGTAAGGAATTTATACTGATGAGTGGATTTAAAGCCACTGATTTTTGAAAGTAGATCTGACTATCTGGGCAATAAAGCTTAGAAGTAGGGAAAAAAAAAAAATCTTCTTTTTAAAGAAGTGTTCCAAATCAATAATGCTACATTTGAGCAGAGAAGATGCAATTAATTTTTTCAGCTTGGTTCTTAGAGCTCTGTATGGGTGATTTTTAGACCATATTACAAAATTTAGTTGTTCCTGCTGCATTAACAATCAAAGCTTTTCTTTAAAAGCTGCAGAAAAGATGAGGTTTGGGTTGTGAAAGTATAAAATAAAGAAAGATAAGGATTTGTATTTTAGAGTTTGCAAGTACCACTGCAGTATCTGTACATTTTTCCCCTGTAAAGTCTGCACTACAGCAGGACAGGAAAATGCTTCTCTCTGCACAAAAAATTAAGATTTGGGAACATTTTTGCCCCAATCTGCATTAGAATAGCACAAATTCTTCCAAAATAGTCTACGCAAAATAAGATCATAAAAAAGGCTAGTATCTCCCAGCAGCCACAACATGATTAGAACATACTTCGTGTGCAAAGACTCTAGAGTCAAGTTCCTGAACCCAAGACTTTTACCTTAAATACCAGCAGCTGGTTACTCAGGAGGCTGATCCATCTCTCTAGGTTTAATCAGAATTGGATCCAAGAAATTATTCTTAAAAATCTGTACCTTCCCACAAACACATTGCTTTGATGAGTTCACATTCTTAATGAAAAAGCAGAGGATAAAAATGCTTCTTAATAACTTTTCTTTGGATTATACAAAAAATTTACTTCATGATCCCTACTTAATTACTGCTATACATGCATATCAGCACTGGGTCCAGAAAACTCACCAAACAGAATTAAAAAAAAAAAAAAAAAAAAAAAAGAATACTTAGCATTTGGCATGTCCAGAATCTAAACTAGCTAACAGAACAAGCCAGCCAAAGAATCACTTCTGTGAAGTGATCTTGAGTAAAAACAAGCAATAGAAAAGCCTGGAACCAGCACTGGTACTACATCATCTGTACCATGCATTTCTGAACCGTGAGACAGCTCAACAAGACGCAAAAGGTTACTGCTAGTGCACAGCAACAGCCGTACAGAACAGCAGTGATCCCAAACACGATTATTTTCCAAAGGACATTTTCTGTGGGCTGGAGCTAGCTCAGCAGATAGCTTCTCCTTCACAGTTTCAGCTTCAGTGTTGGAAACAGTCCTCCACCAAGCTTGGGAAGGGGACACAGCCATGGAAAGGAATACCAAGCTGAGCCTCCTCCAGGTCAGGTCACTGCAGCTCTCAGGAGAGCACTGAAACTTGCCATAGAGTCTCTAGAAAAATCAAAGCCCCTGAATACAGCTGCAAAGCCTGAGCTTGCTGTGCTTTGGGCACAACAAAATGCCATGATTGTTCACAGGGCTTGGCTGGAAATACAGCAAAGTAGAAGAGTTGGTGAAACCACTTGAAGCTGTTGGTGACCTGAACCAGCTGACAGCACATAGCATCTACCTAGTAAACAATTTGATGCAACAGAAGTGAAGGGTCACCTTATTCAACAAAAAGCAGAAAAAAGTCAGGAGCTCACTGTAGTTAGCCGATATTGCAGTGGCATACAGACATGTCCTGGAAAACAAGTATGTTACTCTCCACCCAGTTCCTTCCCAGCAAAACCTAGTCTGAACTGGCAGCTCAGAATAGATCCAACACCAGAGACAAAACACCCAATTTGCTGAGGGCTGCCATCCTTACTAAGTGACCATGACATGAAAGACAAGGCTGATCAGGTGGAATGAATGATGAGATGATCCAGTACAGCCACAGTCCTGTATCAGAAAAAGATTGAAAGAACCTTGAGCCATTCACATAGAACAGGTGTGGACCTTTTATCTGACTAAATCTCCCTCTGCAGCAAGGCTTAGGTAAAAAGGCAGCAGCTGGAAATCAATAGATGGGACTAGCAGTGGGAGGAAGATAAACATAAATTGCACCTTCTGAAGGATAGTGTTGTGCATGTGTTAATCCCCTTCCGGTATATAAATCCAGGAGCTGTTGCGAAAATCATGCTGAGCAAGGAAAACTGGAAAATGTGATGGCAGAAGAGGCCCAAGAATCTACTAGATGCTCCAAAGAGATTTTTTTTAGGGAGTCCCTCTCTTTAATCTCATTATTTCTGAACATAGGATGAGATCTGGTTATTTAAACACCACTGGCCAGAATGGAGCCCTAAATTAAAGGAGAAGAAGGAAGCACTGCATCACAGCTGATGCTCTCCTGTCTTAAATCAGCTACAAACACTGCATTTCTGTAATGCTCATTGGTGCTCACTAACCTTTGGATTGACTGAGGGACCAAATAAATTGGTGAGCGGTGCTGTAGATGAAAGGAGAGGGATTAATCCTTTGAGCAGGCCTAGAATCCCCTGCAGTTCTGTCGTGACAGAGCGGCTGAAAGCCCTGGGCATTAACGCTCTGTTGAAGAACAATACAACATGAGGGTTTTTTGAAATTTCCTTCTTATCCTCAAAATAGTTTGAAACAACAAAAGAAACTATAAGCATGTGAAAACCAGGCTGGAAGGTCTGATTTCACTGGAGCAATATTTGCTACCCTGACAGTTATAACACTACAGGTTATATTTTTATTATATTTGATTTTTCTGTTTTCAAAGGACTGACCACAAAATAAACCTTGACATAGCCAAAATTGGATGTTACTAATGAAGCACCCGAGGACAACATGCTGTTCCTCTATGTGAGGAGCAAATGGTTGGTAATTAAAATAGCTGTCAGTGGGGGGTGCCTGATGTATTTTTATTAACTTTTTGTGTATATTGCATACATGCTCCAGAGTGACCAGCTAAGGTAGGTTACATGGCATTTGAAGCTGCATTTCCTGAGGTGAAAACCTAATAACCTGACAGAGCACAATATTATAAGTGCTTCAACCTGCTTACTTTCTCATGGTGGGTGCACAATTAATTTTTGATCTGGAGAGGGCTGGCTGACATTTACAGGCATTGCAGACACCTGCTTTAGAACAGGGATTTCTTTCTGTTTCTTTAAAGTGCAATACACAATTCAGCTAATATCAGATAAATAAGGTCTGTAGAAAAGGTTGCAGCTGCTTAGTGGTCTGAAGCTACCTTTGATAGCAGAAAATGAATGTACCTAGTACAAAAAGGTTTTGGTTTGGGGATTTTCTCAAGTGAGAGTGTTGTGTAGTACAAATGAGTTTTACAGATAAATACTGTAATACCTGGTGGTGAAATCCAGAGATTAGCTGAGCCCAACCTGAAGGATGCACAGTTAAGGAGTGAACGTTAAAACCAATAAAACTATGTTTCAGGGGGTTTTTATTACTACTTAGAAGAAAACATAAAATGGTCTAAGAGAACAAAATGGGTGCACACTGTTTTAAAGACTTTAAGCTGTTAAGCAATCTGATTTCAAGGGAAAGTTGCAGAAGACAGACCGCCTTTTAAAGGAAAATAGCAAAAGGTAACACAATAGCAAGTAAGCAGAGATTTTGATGGTTCACCAAATATCCTCAACATGAAACAGCCAATCATGTTGCACTTAAAATAACATTTGATGAGTGAGGACTTGTAATTCCTACAGGAACATCACCAGATACATAGGTAAAGGTGAAGTGCATAAGGAATCCCTTGAACACTGTGGCAAGGCCTGTGGGCTTTATTAGAAATGCTGACAGGAATATTCAGCATATGGTCCTTGAGACAAATGCTCTACTGATACCCTGCTCTTTCAACAAAAAGGGAAAAACCCACAGAGTGCATTAAATTTGGGTTTTGCCAGTACTTCCAAAGGACTGCCAAACTGGGTTTGGAATTTATCCTGAAACAGGACATAGTTTCCGTTGGTGTGACTGTTGTAGTGGATTGAAGGGGTGGCTTGCTTCAGGTCCTCCTGCTGCTCTGGCGTCACTGGGGGGTGGCTGCTGCCTGCTGCTGTGAAAGGATGGCTCTGGAGGAGCACAAGGGAGCAGGCAGCCCTTCAGGAAGTACTTAGTCGTAGACAATGCATCGATGCTGCACTGTGCAATTTAATAATCTAATATTCAACTACCAAGCTGCCACATTTTCAACAAATCCTTGGAGAAACGTAGGAATCCTATAAAAACTGCAGCCTTATCCCTCCTTGGAATTTTTCTGATGTGCAGCAGAGCAGAGGGCATGTATTATATTGAAAATAAGATCAGGCATTTCCTTTGTCTGACAGCCAACTGTGGTTAATGGGATTCTAATTTAATCAGGCTACAGAATGGGGCAGATGTAAGATTGATAAATTGGAACAGGGATCAACACGCAAAAGTATTGCAGGCAGGAATTGCCGTGCAAAGTGGTAACTGCTGGAGAAACTACAAGTGTCCAAAAAGAATTTTGCATACAGCAGTGGGTCAGTCCCACAGCTTAACAAATGGAAACACACCTGGATTTTAAAACCATTTTGAATTTTCTTATGTATTGTACTCTTTCCAGCCCTACCATCACTTTTCAAAGGAGGCTGAGTTGTTTCAAACCACAAGTGCACTAATTTTTAAGGCAGACTAAGCCACAAACACACAGAAGAGAGAAAATGTAGTGAGGAGACCAGAGCTCATCCAAAACCTTGGGTTTTGCTTCCCAGCTACAGTTTGCTCACTGAACTTGAGTTATTCCTGCTTTCAAAGCTTGCTGTGTGGACATCTCCTTTATGTGCCTCTGAAGGCAGCCCAAAGAGTTCAGTCAGAGTTGCTCTACACCTTCTACTGTGTAATCCCTCTCCTAGAACCAATGCTTCAGGTAGACAACCAGGCCAAACCAGAAGATCCTTGCCACATCATTGGATCCCCTTGCCACAGGAGGTTTTAAATACAAGGGATTCAAAACTTACTGGACAGATCAATGGAAGAAAACTCTGTCAAGGCTCTTCAAAATGGGCACCATTACTAGTTTAGGAAATATATATGCTGCAGATGACTGAAGACTGGGAGAGTATTTTGAGGAGTATCACCATATGCTCACCCTGTTTTATTATTTCTGTCGTGATGGTAAATGTCCCTGTCCAAAGAATTCTGTGCTTTACAGTAAGCATCTGGATCTGTTTTCTTCACACTGATTATTAGCTGACTCAGCTGCATAAATTAACCTAGCCAAACTGCAAAGGCATGCTGAGTGCCATGCGGGTACCTGAGAGGTTCAGTGCTGCTGGGACGTTCAGGGATGTCTAGTTGTTAGACTTTAGCAAGGCATATTTAATATATGTAAATAGGCTTTTTACAATGAGTAATGTTGCCAAATTTTCCAGATTGCTAGCACTGTCCTCCATTAAACTTGGAGGACAAATTCACAAAAATACATTATTAGGGGAAGGAGCTATAATGCTAGTGAGTAAATCTGGTGATGCTCTTAATCTTGGGAAACAGAGAACGGATATCCTTGCTTCTTAGCAAGGTCAATGTTATATATTGTCGAGCTGCTAGAAATAGCCCATGGTATTGTTCTGTTTCAACAGATTTAGTCAGAATACATAACATTAAGTAAAAACCAAAGAACAATATCAGAAGGGCCACAAGAAAATATTCTAGACAACTAAAACTGAAATTGTGTTACTTACAGGATAATGCAAGTGATCCAAGTCAGAACTAAAATTTCTCTTAGAGGAAATGTTTAAGTATTAAATATTGCAAAGAAATTTACTCTTAGATCTACCGTGAAAAGAAGAAAACATTAAAACTCCCACATCCAAAATATATAATTTATTCTAATCTGGCAACAAAATCTTCAACCATCTTAAACACATGTGATGTGACTTCACAGGGCAGAGTTAAATTTCTTTAGATACTAGAATTATGTACCTTAGAAGCCATCCTATATGGTCACCCCCTTCCAATTTCAAGTTGGTAAAAGATGAAAATGTAGAAGATATTTTTCCAGGGCAGTGTTTATATTCAAATGGATGAGGCAGTTTCAGTTGGTAGTGTGTGAAGAGGGCAGTTCTAGAGAATTAAAGCTATGAGCATTAGCCAAAAGAGATCTTGGATCTTCTCTCAATACTCCATTCATCTTGCTTAATCTATTTCATGTTTTATTCATAATATTTGAGTTAATTTACAAAATTACAATGCTTAACAAAATTGGTGCGTTGCTAACAGACCTTTTAAAAGTCCTCATGAACTCTTTTTCATGGTGGTATGATGCAAAATTTTATTGAAAAATAGCCATTTTATAAACCTTGGGAAAGCTATTTAATAACTGCAATAACACACTCAAATGTAATAACACACTCTATTGATTTGATTGTCAACAGATAAACACACTTTTTGGTTGGTTGAATGTGCCAGGCATAATGCACACACTGCAAGGAACTTGGTGATTTCAGGGTATGGTGTCTGTGTGCTTTGTGATCACATTTTTTCAGTATTAGAAGCTGTAACGGGACAAGTCTACTTCTGTAGTTACCGCTCTGTGCAATTTTTGATGACGAGCTACAACAGGACAACTTTATAAGAGCACCAGAACTGCCTACTTCAGTATACTTCACTTCAAATAAACAATGGTCGACAGATTGCCTAAAATTCAAGCTGGGCTTAAATCAGTGTAGAGGATGGCATTTCTGATTTGAGGATCTCCCATCCTCACTTCTGGATTGGAATTCCATGCAGAAGACATGCAGTAGTCAAGTAGGCAAAGTATTGTGGGGTGGCAGAGCTGGAGGACCACCAAAGTAGACTATAGTGCAGAAGTGCCCACCTGAAACATACCTTGGCAGGCAGTTAGCTTGTTACCACTACAGAATAGGAGCCCAGAGTCCTGCCCTGTACCTAGAGAGTTGGTGAAACACAAGGCCTTCAAGAAAGATCATGTTGACACAAGTCACTTAATGGAAAGGAACCTAAAACTGACTGTGAGTCAAAACTTCTGCTTCACAAGTCCAAGGCTGGTGTAGTCCCATGGCTGAGGAGGTCTCCTCAGCTCCAAAAGCAGCTGTATTCTTAACCCCATTGAACAAGGGATGCCAGGGGATGGGCTGGTCCCAAGGAACCAGAATCCTCAAAACAGACAGCTGTGTCAGCGTACAGAATGTTGGGCTTTACCTTTGTAACTACCAGTAAATAACAAAATCTTGGTGTTCTGACAGAGCGCCAGCTCAGTGCTCAGGAAAATCCAGATATTGGAGTTTACTACAAAAGGAACAGGGACGTCTACAGCATGTCTGCATCTTGACAACCTTGAGCTGTTCTGGTCACCATCCCTCTCAGAAAGAATTTACTAGAAGTGGAAAGGACATGAAGATAGGCAATAATCACAGTTATGGAATGGCTTCTGGTTGTTGAATGACTAAATTAACTAGGACTGCTAACACTGAGAAAGATACGACTGAAGGGGATTTCTTCACCCAGTGCAGGGTTAAGCTGTGAAACCTATTGGTGGGCTGAACTGTGTATGAGTTCAAACACAACTAGACAAATTAATAGAAAAAAATCACTAGGCAAATAAACACACAGACACCATCTTCGACTCAGGGAATCAGAGCTGCAGCTACCTGGGCACAGGGAGAGTATTTCTGATGCTTCTGCATTCCTGTAATCTTCCCTATGAACCCTGCTGTCAGTCTCCAGTCACAACAGATACTGGCCTGGATGGGCTTTGTTTTACCTGTTCGGGCCAGTTTTATGTTCTACATGCAGCTTTTCTGCATAAAGCTCCACGATCACTTGCTAAAATATGCCTTTATACTCACTTGCTTTACACCTGGGGAGTGGCAGAATAACCAGCCACTAGAGAGGAAACATCACCCCAGGCACTTCGGCTGTACATCAAAATGCAGATCATCTTCCCTGCTCAAAAACTTGACAACTGAGAGTAGCACAAGGAGGCAATCCAGTGTGCACACTGAGTTTCCCCCAAAGCAGCCCAGCAGTGGCAAGGACTTGCAGCACCTGATGGGGACCCACATTATAGCCCCGACAGAGAGAAGCACATCTGAGCCCAGGAGAGGAGAATGAGGTTCAGGAAGCTGTAGCATATGGGCTGGTGTTCTGAATCTCTCCTACCAATTTGTATAGCAAACCTGCAATTTCTGTGGTAGCCATGGAAACTAAGGTACTGGAGTACAATGAAACACATGTATGAATGCTGTTGCCACCACTGAGCATACATCACGTGGCGTTTCTCCACAGCAAGGGCAAAAAGAAGGGTATCTGTGTAATCACAGTTCAGTTGTGGCCACTGAAGTCTAGATCAGGTTGAGTAGATACCAGACCACAGCATCTTCTGCTCTGACCAGGGAATAGGGCAGTTTCTGGGATGTAAGGCCGGTGTCAAGGAAGACAACCTTGCCTACTCCAGAAGAAAAAACAAGGAATGGATGTGAAGAAATGTTCCCTGGTACACTGTATGAAAAAGATAGATAGAAATCTGCCCCATTTTTGTCTCTTTTCACGTTGCTAGTAATCTTGATGCCCATGAAAGTTCACTTTCTTGTGGTTTTTCAGTCAGTGAACTACAGAAGTCGATGGAGTCATCTCACCTGGAGTGAGAGGCAAAAATATATGTTCCTGCCAGTCAATTTTCTTGAGAAAGAAATGTCTAGAAGCTAGTGAAGGACTCTGGTTCATGTACAATGTACAGCATAAAGCTGTAAAGAACTGCAAACTAGGAGAGTCATCCTGTAAAATATTAAAAAAAACCCAAAACTATTATTTCCCTCAGATGAGTTCTCTGTAGATACTAGCTTTTGTTTAACCACTGCTGTTCAGGCCAGCATTATGCTTCTGCCCAGCCACATCAGGAGTGTTGGGTTTTTTTGCAGACTGTGCTGCATAAAATTTTAGAAATGCATAAATTTCATCAGAGTCTGGCCCTCCCTTAGGATTTGAGGCAGACCTGAAAATGGAGGTGTTTGCACCTTCAGGATGGTTTACACCAAGGAACTTGAGCTGTAAAAGCTGGATAAGAATTTCAACAGAGAACAAACACTGATAGCCCTTCAAACAAGTTGGATTAAAGCAAAGAAGCCCCCAAACCATATTGCTTAAATACCGAAAGAGACCGTGTACAGTTAAGTGACAAAGGGGCTTTGAAATTAGGCAAAGCACAAAAGATTCCTTATAATTTGCAGCAGTCACTTGGCTTGCACCTACAGGAAAGCTGACATAAAAAGGTGTCTAACAGAGAGGTGGTGCAGACCAAAATGCTGAGACCAGCCTGTTTGAGAAGGGAGGTGAGCAGGCACCAGTGGCAAGCCAGCTCGAGGGTCAGACTGTCCAAGAGCAGACAGCTGTGCTCAGCACTCCCAGCCCACACTCACAGCCTCGTAGCACCTTCTCTGAAACAGAACAATTACAATTTTTAACATTACGAGGTTCTTAACATTCATCAGGTGGAAGCTGAATGCTGTGGCAGGGATGCCAGGTCCTTGACAGGGGAACCCATGCATTATAACTGTGTCTCCTAATTAGGCACTCCTGAGTTCACATTTTTAATGGGCACAAGTGTTGTTACCTACTTAAATCTTAAAGATCAAAACTTAGCACTAAGGTAGACCTGTGGAAAGAAACCACTGTGTGCTCAGTTTTCATTTTTATCTTTTAAAAGGAAAGATCTCTGCCACCAATGCCCTCCTGTAAAATCTAAATCCTGGAGTCTGAATGTGACATTTTTTCAAGCAGCAAGTGTCACTGCACTCTGTATCTGTTCTCTAGCCAGTATGTATTTATATATTAACTGTACCTATCCCTGGGCATGAAGTGAAGATCAGGCAGAATTGGTTCCATTTCATGTTATTTTTGGACTGTGGGCTCACTAGCTAGTTCACAGATGTGTTATAGGATTTCAGTCTCACTGGGTGCCTGATAACTGCAGCTTAAGAGTAAAGACATTGTGTAATTTAGGATGCCAAATTTGCAAACATGACAGCCCTAAGACCGGATGGCCTCTCCAACCCAGCTGCCTTAGCAAACCTAGCCAGAGGTAGCCTGGCATGTTGGCTAGTGAAGGCACCCTGACTGGAGATTAATTTAACAGCTTTACAGATGTGATAAATCTGGACACCAAGAGAGAAGGCTGGATTACATGCATGACACTGAAGTATTTCATACGGGATCTCTAAGTCACCACAGACTCCTCTAAATGACTTTATTTCTGCTAACAGTAATATTCATAAACAATATGCAATTTTAGAATGAAGCCAAGGTTTCAGTTTATAAAAAGAGCTGAAATGGAACTTATCTTCTAAATTCTGTTCACTTTATTTTTGCCTTTCTTCCTCTCAGCACTCATTTATCTGAGCTTTTACATCCTCGAGTACAATACTCGCGATATTTGGGGGGCTGAAGATTGTCCCATTTCCCCAGGAGCTCTTTCCCCACCAGATCCTGATTCCTGCCTCACACTTCCAGAGACGTGTAATATTAAACAACCACACGGAGGAGCAAGGCTTTGCCATAGGTTACAAAAGAATGACACTGAAATTGGATGAGCCAAACTCTCAGCTCTGCCAAAGGGACAAGGCTCTACAGGAAAAGCTACAGTAAATATTCACTGGCAGTTGAGGAAGAAAAATGGGCGTTTAGTTCACTGGTCTAAGCAGAGAAGCAGAGGTAAGAACCACAGGTTAATTCTGCTCTGAACTTGAAAGTCACAGAAGGAAAAGGGATCACGGATCTCTTCTTCATCTTCTCCTTTACAGCTAAAACGCTGTGTGGCTGGAGGAGGAGGTATGTGCTTATTGATATCCAGGTTAGAGATTTTAAGAACTACTTGGAAGAGCAATGGTGGGAGGGAATTACATGAAAACAAGTTCCTAATTGCTCTCCCTTTTCTGGTTGAGGATCATGCAGTGTTCATGAGCAAATTAAAGTTAAAATTTTAGCAAATGCACAGCCCCATTGCAAGTGTCCCATGATTTCTAAAGCAGAATAAATAATTTCCAGTGAATAACTCAGTTGCGTTCTGCCTATGAAGCATACACAGATCACTCTGTCCGCAAATTATTGCTGGTCAATTAAACTTCACAAATTTGACTTTATAAGCTGTGAATATTTGAAATCTGAGCTGCTGCTCAGGGGTGATATTGATTCTCTTCTCTCTCTGGTTGAGTGCACAAGCTTGCCTATGAACACTTATATTTAACAACTGAAAATTCATCTTCTATAAGTACACAGGTGTAACTGAAATTTGTTTCCTTCATAAATTTTGGCTACTAAAATTCAATTACTTAAGTTAGGGCTTAATTTGATTTTATTTTGTATTACACAAGCACCTAGAGTCAAGTCCAGCCAAGGTTAAGGTACTCTAGGTACTACTGAAGCAGTCTGTATCTTGCAAATAAACGTCCTGGAGCTTCATAAACATTTCAGAAATGGCAATACGTTTATACCCAACACAAGCTGCAGAATTTTGGGGTAGTTGCATTTCTTCACGTATTTTTATGGCTACTGAATAGTCACAGAAAGATTTTGCATACCTCGGGAGACTAATAAATTACAACACATGACACAAACTCTCTTCACAGAAGTCTGTTATGTGGTGTTCAATAGTAATTCAAGCCTCTGCTTAAGCAGTTTCAGCTCTCAGAAATGAGAACAATATTTTGTTATTTCAGGTAACCAATTAGGCGTTTTAAATAGAAAATATGAGTTCAAATGAACTGCAGCTGACCAAATTGGGTGTTTGCGATATTCAGCGAGTACTTTTGTAGTGAGGCTACAAAAGTGAGAGGCAGATTTACTAACGAAAATAGGGAAACAGCACATGTGGTCTTAGTGGTACCTGGTTGCAGCATTAGGCGATCCCACAGACTTGTAGCCAGCAGGTTGGACATGCAGCATCTCGGAAAAGCATGGAGCTGGTACAAATTCAGGTGAGCAGTTCAGCAGTGATTTATTGCTTGCAGAGACTAAGGCACAACTCTTGTTACATCTCTTGGACATGCTATCTCAGTTGAAGACAGGAGGCTTGCAGTGTCCCTTCTGGATTTTCTGGAAGGAGGGTCCCCCTCTGGGGACCAGGCACACTATTTCAGGGTATGGATGCAGATGCAGCCAGGAGCTATGAGCAGCGCAGCATGCCATGCCGTCACTCCTGCTTTACCAGGCTGGTAGTGTTTCTCAGGCTGGAAATTTCTGCATTTGGAGCCAAATTCTGCAAATGGTATTAGGTACAACATGAATGTAAGGTCTAGACCCTTGGCATGTATTCTTTGTCATACCCTGTACTTCCACTGCCCAGAAAGAAACCATGTTTAGACTACTGCCATTCCCTGTGCCACGGGACTCCAACTCCAAACCGATCCACTTCAGCTGGCTGACATGGTAAAGGCAGTGCTTAATTTCAGCTTTAGTAAGTTTTGGCTCACCTTTTCTTCAACCTAAGCCTCCTCATTTTTAAACCTTTTCTCTAACCAAAAACCACCAGCCTTTGTAAACCCCACCTCATTTATTCAGAATTAAGAGTTTTCAAGTTACAGAATGCAGCTGTTCCTGTCCTTCTTGGCTTTCTAAGTGGCCTCAGATATTTGCCACACAGAAAGGCTACTTAATGCAGACTGTTTATAAGCTTAAAAATGGGATTTTGAGTGGGAGAAACTGAGTTTTGGACAAAGAAATGGAGTTGGGAGACTGTGAAGTGCTTGTATTTTAATTCTTTATTTAGATTCCTTCACTAAACGGTAAATGGAAGATGTAAACAGGTCTGGAGGTACATTAGGGAAAAAAGAGTTCTCTCTAGGCAATAGGGTTTTTTGCTTGTTCAAGTGGCAGTTCAGTCATCACTTGGTTCGGACAACAGTGAAATTTAAGAGCAATGAGACGTGACTTACCAGGAAGATAAAGCAAGAAGGAATCCCGGTGATGCACTCAAGATACGTGATATGGCTGTACTGACCAAACCCTACAAGCTGGCTTAATCCATGATTATCAAAACAGCTAAAGAACCAGTAAACTCTTCCTATCCCACAGTCTGAAACACAGAGGCCAGTGTAAAAAGTTGTGAAAGAAAGAAAGAAACAGAAACCAAGTAAACCCACAACACTATTTCTCTAATCCACCTGAGCTGGGAACTACTATGGTCTACACCTGACCTAACCAAGGCACAGACATCATGAGGCACGAACTTCACAGCAACTTTGGTTGCACGGCTCTGAGACCACACAAATCCCTGGCACAAAAGTTCTTTCTGCTTTATGTAGAAATGCATTTGGTTTGGCTTTCCTTCCCTTCTCCAGAAATTTCTTCTTTAAGTTATGTAAAGGCAACAGGCTTGAAAGTACAATTAAAAGAGGCAGTCACTTGTTATATGGATCATGCAGGAGCTAATCCAGACACACTGTAACACAGCCCTGTGTTCCCTTCCACACTCCCAGCTTTAAAGCTTCCACCAATATTGTCACGCAATCTTTGTGGCATTCAGCGTTCGCACCCACCAAGGTCACCAGTCCTTTAAAGCGCTGCAGCAAGGAGGCTTCTTGGCATTTCCTTCGTATTTGGAGTTATAAACAGGATGGGGCAGGACTTTCTTCAGTAGGAGGGGCTCAGTCATCTCAGTAATACGCCCTGCCATGAGGATACAACGTAAGAGCTGGGAAGCACTTCCGGGCAGCAAAGCTGGAGCCCCCCTGCTTCCAGCTGAACCCTTGCTGCTTTTATTAAACTTGGGAGAATCTCAGCCTCTAACAGACTGTGAGCTGTCCCTTTAAAACACTTTCAAGGAGGCAACATACAGCATAATTGTTATGGTCTTCTTGCATTCTCTCGGAAGAAAACCTGTCTCTGCAGAGAAGTAACATCAAAAAAAAGCCACTTACACTTTATTTCTTCTTTCTTACTTTCTTATTTCTTACATTCAACTTATACTTTATTTCTTCCCAATGCCCATGTTCTTTAGCATGCCAAAAAATCTCTTGGCAGCATCTTTCAGTCAGATGTATGTCACAGCTTCCCTGTTACATTTTTTTTGGCCTCGTTTAGGTAGTGCACATGTCCGAGTCCATGGCAGTCCCTGCAGAAGGGGAATCCTGATTCAGTTCTGTTGTGCTGCTCTCCTCCTGCTTCCCAGTGTGCAGCTGATGTCGTCCTGTCTTCATACAAGCCCCACAATTTCACTCGCATCTGTTTTGATTAAATTTACCAGATAGCCAAAACTCTTCTGCCTTTTGAAAGCTATTGTCTCCCAATAACCTAATAAAAGAAACATATGGAACTTCTTAGAAGTTTAGATATGTCCTATTTGATTTACTGTATGAAGGGAAGAGGAACAGGACTGAAACAATATGGGAGATTGGAAACAAATACATGGTTCAAACTTTGGAACTGCAAAACCCTACTATTAACACCATGTCTGAGCAGTATTAATGCTGCGGTGGCTCTGTGATAAATGAGATTAATATAAATTTTGTGTCCATTAGCATGTCCTATCTCTTTTTCTCCAAACTACATAGGATGTCACTGCTCACCACAACCCTATCTATATGCAAAAGCCAAGCAGCTTCTGGACTGTACAAAATCATGCACGTGCATTTAATGCTACATCCAAATTTCTGAATCCTGGCCATGTAGTGATTAAGCAAAACAAATTTATGGGACTGGCTGCTCCATTATGAATGAGACACCAGCTCAGAAGCACTCACTACCCTTGATCTGGAGGGTAAGGACGCCTGACAGCCAACAGAGCTGCAAAGGAGATCTCTGCAGAAAAAACACATCTTGGTACTGTTTGAGAACCAGATTAGGAAACACTAGACCGTACAATCCTGTGCGTGCGCACACACACACCTGTGCTGTAAATATAGGTTGAGGTTCAAATAGGAGGTTCAAATAGAAGGTTCTATAGTTAGTGAAATCTTATGTCCTTACCTCTACCCTTACCTCCTGATTTATTGTAATTATTTTTTAACAGTTCTCAGTGAGAGAAGCTTTAGCAACGATCTGGGCCTTTAGTCTTTTATCAGTTTTCCCTAAATCCGCTTGTTTTTCAGATTCACTCAGCCCTGCAGTTACTGCGCACTCTGAAAGTCCATAAAATCTTGCACAGGTTCCCACAAATGTGGTCATTGTGATGTTTTTCTCTCCTCTATTCTGATATTAAAGATGCTCAACTTTTAAACATTTTCCCTGTTTGGTCTAGGAGTTGTCAGGTTAACCTCCTGACTGCTTCAATCTTACTTGCTTATCTTTTAGTTTCCCCCTTGAATGAGAAGCTTTTGCACATACCAATGCAAGGAATAAAGACAGGAAAAGTAGTTAAACTTGAATTTAAAAAAATACTGTGGTACATTGCCTGCAGTGGAGCTACAATTCAAACAGCTAGATTTGCAAAGCTGTGCAGCAAGATGCCAGCAGCATGTGCCAGCTTCACACGTGAGCAGGAAAATGCTTTACTTGGAGATTCCCAGTTAACTTCACAGCTTGAAGGACTCTTTTCCCTCTTTAATTCAAGTACAGCTGCAACCTTCTAATCCGCACTGTAGCAGGTTGAGGTGTTTGTAGTCATCAGAAATAAAATATTTCTGAGCTTTTTTTCTTAATTCATAAGCAGGGGGTTTTTTGCTAATGGGTGGAACAAATAGGCTGATAACACGTTCTCTGAACAGCAGCAACAGAGCTTTGGAAAAAATCTGTCGAGCAATAAGGTTGACAAGAACAGTGGCTTTGCTGTATTAATAGCTGAACTGTTCTGAAGTGTGGTAGAGACTGAGTTAAAACAAAACATGATGTGGTATGAGCTAAGTAAAACTAATACATCTCAGAAATTGAAACCATATCATACTTTTATACAAAAAGTAATAAACTTCCGGTACCTTCATTGTCAAATCCTGAGTTTGAAACCCCAATGGGCTCAATTTTAAAGTGCAGAGCAACTGCCCATGGCAAAATCACTTTAATATGTCATAGGTTGGGAACTTAAGTCAACAGATATTTTGGAGAAGCTAATCAATAAAGCTATACCAGCCTTTAGACCAAGAAGAAATTATTCCAGCTGAGAGATGAACTTACATCTTTCTTCCCATGAAGAGTTAGCACTTTTATTTAAGTGCAACATGAAGAGACAGATTCCCTGCAACTGAAGGAAAGGGGGTTAGATTTTGTTATGCTGGGATAAGTCTAAGAGGAACTCCTATCGAATTCACCAAATAAACTTTAGCCAGGGATTAATAGTGAAAGAGGAGATGTGGCAGATGGTGGTTCTCATGGAGTAGTGTGGTCCTATTTACATTTTCTCCCACTGAAAGGAAGCATTCAACAATAAATAAAAGAAGGCTCCTGGCAATGAATTTGGAAACTTCTTAGTATAATCTATTTAATACAGGAGATACAGAAGAGTTATTTCCAAACTGGGATTTGACATTTACACTAGCAAGAATAATATCTCTAGTAATACTAGGGAGTTTGAAGATACAAGAGCTGTTAATATTTCCATTTCAGTACGGGGGAAAAAATTCCCCGGCACTTAATTAAACAAATTAGGGGAAGGATACAAGGGGAAACAGAAAGGGGGAGGGGACAGGGAATGAATTATTCTTTTTTTCCCTGAGTCCATTCATCACTGGTTACAGTTAGCAACAAAAAAAATCAAATTAGTTGCACCAGTGGTCTGTTCAAACCTGACAATTTCTGTATTTCTAGTTTAAATTAGAGTAGAATCAATGGAAGTTTTACAAAGATAAGTTAAAGTCAAAGCTTAGAACGCACAGTGTTCAATCTGCCTGCCGAGGCAAGGTTTAGCCTTACAGGAGTCATTAAGGTTAATGCAATCTATACTGATGTGACGGTAAGATGCTCTATTTTCATTACACCAGAAGGAAGCTCTGATTCACTGTGGTTAGGGCTAATTGACAGTTTCCAAATCACACAGTAGTAATTGTTTACAGTTGTAGAAAGGGAGTATATTGTTTTCACTGCTGGTTTACTTGATACCTTTATCCACTTAGTCCCTCTCACTTAATTCTCTTTGATAGGTGGAAATAAGAAATAATTGAATTCTAGTATCTTTTGATATTTACTTTTCACCTAAGAAATTGTTTTGCTTTTTGATTAGGAATTCAGGTCAGGGGAAGAGCTTGAACATGACTGCCTCTTCCTTCTGAGAATGACCACCTAGCCCAGCTCCTTGATTTAGTTTGGACAAATCAAAAGCATGTTCATTGGCTCCAGAGCAGCAGAAGAGGCATTCAGAGTGTCACAAGTTTTCTTACTAACAAAAAGCCAAGTGTGTACTGAGCCTGCTGCACATCTGACTCATCTCTTCTACCTCCTTACCCTGTTCTTCAGATACTTGCTTGTAGGAGCCTCTATTTTGTGTGCTCTCATCATCCATTGTTCTCCTGGGAAGAAGCCTGTGTTGCCATGGCTGAGCATTAGAAGGCTCTGTACACACAGAAGAGCTACTTCAGGGCAGCTCTTTGAGCGAGGACAGGCTGATGCGGGACTTGGAGGAGGCGGTGGCTGAATTGGGGAAAGAACCACAAGCAGAGGCAGCCCTAAGATCCTACACAGCTGAGGCATTGCATGAGAAACCCCTGTGAACAAGCCCAGCTTCCACACAGGGATGGATCTGGGGTGATCGGCAGCCTCAGGGGCTTCATCCAGTCATTCCTTGCATTTGCAGTGTGGTAGCTCTGGGAGTGTACCGAGGCAATGCAGCTTGAGTAGGTCTCTAAGCAAACTTCAAAACCCAGGTGTTTAGAAACCATTCTCTGCAAAACCCCCTTCTGCCAAGCTCACATAGGACATTTATACATTAATATCCATTTATACATTAATAGCCAACAACACCTAGATGACAGGGAAATAAGACTGTGATAGTTTGGCAAGGCTGTGGTAGATATGTGAACATATCTAATTTCTAATACAGAATTTCTAATTTCTAATACAGAAAGGAACTTTTAAAAAAAGATAGAGGAGTTATCATCTATAGAGTCAAATATATTTAACTAGTACAAAATCAAATTCTCATATGAAATATAACAGATTCTGCATGAACTAAAGGAAAAGCAAACATGTTATAAGCTCCCTGAGTGAACCTGAATGCTTCATGGTTTGTAAAACTGACCATATTGATGTTTGATGTGATGGCGATCACAAATTCTGACTCATGTTTTGAGTGCTGCAATGCTTTAGGATGGATAAGCCTGTGGTCAATCACATCTCCAAATTTGCTTAGAGGCTTTTATAAACTTTGAAATAAATTCAGGAAACCATCAACTATTGAGGAAGACACCATGATGCTATACGTGCTGAATTGGGTATTTCATGCTGTAATAAATTCCACCTGGAGTCAGCTGTTTCTAAACTGAAAAAGAAAGGGGTAAAATCGAGTGCATACAGTCAGGTCTGTTAGATACTACCCTACATGTCTAGGGTGCAATATTAAGAAAACAATAAATTGTCAGATGCTGGTAGTTAAAAGATGAACAATCACAGGGTCCAGTCACTAAAGCCAGTGAGAGTTGCTGAAAGAGATGATTAGTTTGGGGGAAGGTACTAGATATTATAGGCTCAATTCTACAAAAAAAAAGTCACCCCAGAGGGTGTTTCAGTAGCATTCATGATGGCAGTGAAGTAGTTAAGTGAACCAGTGCTGAAGGACAAAGTGAATTCTGCTCCTAAGCCTATGAGTTAAGGTGTTGCCTGTTTGCACAAGAGGTCTCTGAAACATCTGTACACACTTCCTCCAGCTATTGCTTTATGAATCCTGGAATTTTCTCTCCATGTGAGGCTGCAAACCTCTGTAATTCACTGCCTTTCCCTACACGTGCGAGTTCAGCAACTTCTCCTCTCTTAGAGCCAGTGATGGGGTTTGCCAGGGAAATTCAGCTCTCTTAAAGCACAGAATTGCTTCTTCCAAACACAGTCGTTTTCAGAGATTCCATTTCAAAGCAGTAATGGAGATGGTAGTGGGTCAAAATCAACATCTTGTGGCCACATTCCCACAGCTTCAGTGTCTCAGATTGTACCTGTCCCTCACCAAGGCTGTCCTTTAACGCTGGGTTATTTTTTTGTTGCTCTAGGACCCCTGAATCAATGAATCTTTCAGAAGGCTGTAATGTATGAAACTTTAAAAAGTGTAAACCCACTCAGTTTCAATACCCAGGGCTGACAAGAACTTCCTTCCTCTGACTATGGTTCTTACGCAGTCTCTTATTTGACTCACTTGGCAAAGAACAAGGTGACTAATGCATCCTTTGTGTCTTCCACCACATCTCTCAGATTAATCACTTAGGACTCCCAAAAGCTTAAGGCAGCAGCCACTGAAAAATATGAGAAAAGCAGTTCTTTATCAGCCAAGAGACCAAGTATCTAAGGACTCCTGTCCATCGTTGCCTGCAGTTACAGAACTTGTTTTGGTCTATGATGAAGAGTTTTTCACGGACAAGCTGTCGGATGTTGGGCTTGAGCTGAGAGCGCTGCGGATGCCTTTATTCGTAACGTTTGACTTTACATACCAAGCTGACTGCAGCCTACACAAACTCGACAGAAGGGACTATCCCTGGAAGTGCTACCCCAGATATGCATTTGCTGGGGTTTTTTTTATTTTACTGCTAGCAAATTGAAAGAAGCAGAAAAATGCCTTCTCTAAGCATTTCGCCTTTACTTGCCTGAAGGAGAGGAGGGATTCCCATGGTGTCCTACACAATTCAGCCCATGTGACAGAGGATGCAGTGGTTTGTCTGTACATCCTCCCTTGGCTGTACAGCACCTTCTCCCATTCTTTCTTTTGACGTCTTCAGCCTGGGAGTGTCTTGAGGCATCTGCAGTTAGTTATTGACATGAAGGGGTTGCCAAAGCCATTATAGGGTTGTTAGTACTACTGAAAACAAAACAATTCACATTAATGAAGACGGCACTGAACAGATACACCTGACGTATTATTTCCAGACCCCACATCATAGCCTGGACTGAAAATTATGTCAGACTTTCAGTTTAACTGAAATGCTGCAGGAGGTTTGTGCGTGTTTGTGCAACAGCATTCTCCTGGGATTGCTCGGTCTTGCATTGTTATGCTGCCCTGAGCAGACAATATTGAAAGATATTTGATACTGTCGGGTTGCTTTTTTTCTGTAAAGTTTTATTGTTACGTAAAGGAAGCATTTGTTTTCCGTTCCTTAACACATTTTCCTTCCTGCTTCAATTTGGTTAACTGAATGTTACTGATTTTATTTGTAGCTGATTTTAGAATGTCAACAATATCTGATATCTGTCAGCAAAACTCTGACTGTTCTCACAAATCACTGTTTCTGTGAGATATTATCAGTGACATATGCTCTGCCTTGCTAAGGTTCCAGGTAAAAACTACACATTTATGGAAGCTTTTGGGGTCTTTGATATTGTTCCACACTAAATTACAGCCATCTGGTGGTAATTAGACCTGTCAATAATTACTGGAGCCAAGTGAACTGGGAAGATGTAAACACAGGCTTGTAAATGCCTTCTCTATTTGTCACAGCAAAGTAACATGTAGATATATTGGCTCCGCAGAGGCACTGAGTGGTGGTACTCTCCTGTCAAGAATTAGCTGGTTAACTCGGTTCAATGCTGGGCTGACCCACTGGGTCTGCTCCCAGAGCTGTGCTGTGCGGTGTCTGCAGCACCTCTGCGGCACCCGAGATCCCTAGCCTTCTAACAATAATCATAGTGGGACTATAACCATTTTAAAAAAAATAAAAAGCCTGTAAGAATGCTGTGGCACATTGAGGAGACATTGCTTTGGAGGGCTCCCCAGTGTGATGGATCCTCAAGGGAGCAGTTACACCAGCTGTAACACAGCTGTTTGCAAATACTGGAGCTGTAGCACTGCCTGCATGCAGGTGGGAATCAGGAGCACGGGAGCCTCTGTACAGATGCGGGCACGGGGCAGCTGAGCACGACAAACTGCACTCTGTGTGTGTATGACACCAGCTGGTCACAGCGTCACTGTCCCAAACCTGCTGGGAGGCTGGAGGAGGTGACGATGGGTAAAGAAGTTGTGTGCTCACTACATTTAGGGGCTAAAGTGCTCCACTGTTCATCTAAAGCTTAGACAAACAGGACAAAGCCTGACAGCTCTGGATTTTGAGGGCACGTCTTGAGTCAGAGCCAAACAATGGAAAATGGAAAACCGGGATTCAGACTCTTCTCACGTGTCCTCCCACCATGGAGAGGGAAGTTCCCAGCAGGGTCAACCTGAATGTCCTAGTTTCAGATGGAGGGGTAAAACCACAGGTCCAAATTGCAATTTACTGAGGTCTGAAACACAGCTTTGAGCTGAATACTCAAAATTTGGTTAAGGTTTGAAAACTGAAGCCTTAGCCAGGCTCTGCACCTTTAATGGAGTGATTCTATTAGTTTTTAAATGAACCTGGTGGCAAAGCAAATAGCTGCAGATTTTCATACCCTTTTGCCAGCTACTCAGTGGATTACTGGAGCAGTCCAATGCTCAGATACAAACAAGAGAGAAACAGTTCAGGCTTTGCAGGGCTCATCATGTTCTCCCCCAAAGACTTGTCTCTCAGGCCTTAGTTTTGTTAATCTTGTGTTGCTCAACACATATGTAAGATCTGCAGTGGCTTCTATAGGTACGCTGAGCATTTCAGACGCTTGTTCTTCTCCCAAACCACGGAAAACTTTCTAAGCTTGAGCGATTTTCAAAATTCATCTCAGGTCTAGCAAAGACAATGTGCCACATTTTCATTTTGACACCACCAGATGCCTGGCCTTGATGCACAACAAGATAAAACTGCTTCTTTGAGTGGAGTTTCACTCTGAATTCACTCTGAATATACCCAAGTATATTTTTACACAGTGGAAACTAAACAAGTTAGAGTCTTAAGGGTGAGTCTGCTGGGTTTTACACAGCTCCAGCGTGCCTTGAGGTTTCATGCTTTCACTATCATTATTCAAAGGAAGTTGTGCTGCGAATTCCCCCTAATCCGAAGCAAATGCAGAGTGTATGCATGGACCATCTCTCACCTTCAGAAGCAAAATATAGAATGCAAGGACTTGTATAACCCTGGGCAAAAAAGTGTGTATGAAAGGCTGCAGTGAAGAGCACCCGCCATTGAAGAGGCCTCACCGGCAATGTTTAGGGTCTGTTCTGCCTCACAGACAAACCACCAATCTGAGCTGGGCATTGCAAGCATTGCCTACTCATGAGAAAGAGCAAAGCTCCTTCTTGTGTGAACCTCTTCCAGAAATCTTTTTTAATTCAGTCCTCTAAGAAGCAAGTACCTCTAAGACAATGTGCTTACACTGCTTTGTCAGCAAGACTCTCAGTGTGGCTATGGAAATTTCAACTTTCAATCAATAGAGTAAGAGTAAGACTTGCTTATCTTTGAAAAAGAAGGACCTCAAAAGCAAATCATACTGCATTCAACTAAATAAAGGCATTTGTGTTGCATCTCATGTAATACTACCAGCAACAACAAATGGGCAGAGAAATACAAGAGGTGAGGATTTTTGTAATTTCTTAAGCTGCTTCTAATGCACTGAGACTTTTGTTGGCAACTTCTTTAACAGGCTGAGAAAAAAAGATTAATAAAACTCAATATTGACAGCTGAGACACCAGTGTTAGTACAATTTGGCTGATGGGAATTTGCAAGGATACGTCATGCATCTAACGCACAGTCTGTTTTCCTCCACGTGCATGTGAGGAAAGGCTTTCAGGCTTTCTCACACAACAGCTCATCTGTGCAGCCACAAAACACAGTGAGCAACAACTCAAACTGATACCGCTTTTAAAGAGAAAGATGCATATACTGAAAAGACAATCAGATAATCAACGTGAAAACGATGCCTGTAAGACTTCTAATCAATTATTTTTACTCTTTTCTTCTAGTCATGTTGGACTTCATTTAAAACCCTTTCTCCCCAGAACATACATTGCCCACATAAGCTAAATACTTACCTTTGCCTGTATCCCCCTTCCCCTTCCAAAATGCAGCACACTGATTAATAATGGGCCATCCAGCCCTCTATCCATGTAAAGAACAATTTTATAGTAGCTTTAAACCTAAAATACAAGTTTTGGAAATACCTAGAGTGTTTGCACAAAATTCTGCATATATTATTATTATTATATTGCATATATTTAGTACCACCTTTGAAAAGATCAGCCAAACCTGAAAATGCAGATAACTAGAGACTCTTCTCAGCCTGGAAATCAGCAGCCGCACACATGAAGGCTCAGCTTCCTGGGTGGTGAGACTCCCATCATCTTTGCTTCGCTTCACTGATGAGCTCCAGTCGTGCGTCCCCAACACTTCACAAGGTCCCACTAATGATGGTTATTGGTTTCTTCCTATTTCAAGGTTGGTTAAGATTTTTAAAACAAGAAAATAGTGAAGAGAAAACATCTATATGCAAATACTTGCATTCATATATACGTTTACGTATTTGTACAAGAGGATTTGTTTCCTGCAGGAATTAAGAACCTCATTGTACACAGACATTGAATATTATCATAATGGAGAAATGCTTCAAAAGAAGGCTTAAAAATAGAGTTGATCTCAGAAAAAATTTATATTCGATACCTAAAAGATGTTATTTTTCAGGAGATGGTGAAAAAGAAATGCCAACTCCTTTAAATAAAGCATTTAAACCATTCCTCATCGAAAAATCTGCACTAAAAAACATTCAGCCTAAGTATTGTTAAACCCCAGCACTTTAATTTTGACCCTTCCTATCTAACTGATAAGTAATGCTTGCAGATTAATATCCACCGTAGTTGCCAGCGTACTGTATACATCAGCAGGTAGCTAATACTCCATATGTGCTTTTTCCTCTCCTCTGTAGCCCTCTCTGCTTTGAACATGGTTTTTGTAATCGCTTGGCGAGTGTTTTGCACCAAAGCATTGGCATACACTTGTTCTCTGAGCTTGGCATGGCCACGCTGATTATATTAAATCCCTTATAATTTACAAAGAGTTTGGATTCATTTGGGCTATCCATTTTTGCTGCCCAGCAGAAGAGCTGAAATGAATGAATCAATTTTTAAAACAAATACGACTTGACAGCAGAGACACAGATTTGTGTGAATGGCAAAAGGTACCTAATTAAGAGCTCTAGGGATGACGAGGCTTTCATTTCTCTAATGAAAAGGAGCTTTGTGAGCTTCCAAGTGTTACCCAGCTCCAGCAGAATGGATGTCTTCTCCAGGGAGAAAAAGACGATTCATTTTTCATGCCTCCACTTAGTTACTGTTACCCATTTTGCCTTCTCTGTGAAACTTGGGTCAAAGCTTTCAGGTGACCATTGGTTTCCAAATGCTGAAACAGATACCTGGAAGGGATGTTTTCAATTTCCAGGCAGCATGGAGTAACCATTTCTAAAATCGAACTTGTTCACCGTGTCCCCTAACAGCCTGCCTAAAACACCTGGTATTTTCTCTCTAAAAAAGCAAAAGATCCCAGTTCTTTACTGTGTGTGTTCCAGTCATGATGGCAGCACCGTGGCTGGACATAAATAAACTTGATTAGCCGAGCACACTGGTCTCCCTATTGTCTTCTGTAATAAAAATATACAGAACATAAAATAAAAGGTTAATAGGCAGGATTGCATCAACTATTGCACTGCTATTAGGAAACCAGCTAGGAGGTGGCTCTAACCAACAACAAAGCTTGCTCTGAACGCTGCCGCTCATTTGAAGTCCCCCAAGGGGAAAAGGCAGGGTGTTTCCACATTTGATTACTCCTTGTATGATTAATCTGGGCTTGCTTAATCCTCACCCACAGTGTGCTATATGCATCCGCTTTAGAAGTCTGTTTGAGTATTTTAGAGGCTGCTAAAACTGAAGAAAGAGCCCTTAAAGCAGCAGATTTACTTTTAAATTTTTGTTTATTTTAAATAAAGAAACAGGCCCTTATGTAACCCAGGGAGGACTTATGGCTGGTTTGGCCTTACAGTCGCAGTACTGTGCAGCAGCAATTACTGTGTTTGCGTGGGGCTTGGGGCAGGCGCCAGGAAGAAGCCAAACTGCTGGGTTTCCATCATCTTTGCAGTACTTATAAAGACTTTCTGGAAATTATAGTAATACCAGCATCCAAACTGAGCCCGTGGTTTGCGGAAAGAATTTAGTTATACTGTTCCATGAGCAGCATAACCCTGGGGGCAATCTTATTTACAGACCCTGGATGAGGCTGGGCTGCTTCTTAGACCAAGAAAGTGCTTTGAAGTGCCTTCCCCAAGTTATTCGTGGTCTTTTAACTGAGGTTGTTCTTTAACCTTCCATCATTCCTCATGAAACTCTGTCTTCTCAATTCTTTTGCTTTAAAATGAGATTAGTCGAAAATAGCAAGACCCCTCTGTTTCCTAAATGTTCCTTGGCAAACACCCGGTGAGGTGCATCTGGCACTGTTTTACCCAGGAACAGGGCTGCAGGACCCCATGGCAAAGCCTTCATGCCAAATCAAATGTGGCTGAGGAAACCAGGATCAGAGTTAAAAATGCTTTTATTCCTCAGAAGAGTCAAGATTTAGTGATGATTTGAGACAAGTTACAGATCCTTAGTGACATCTGAGTTCAACCTGTCTACAGGAAAGCACCTTGTTCTTGTATGAAATAAATCCCTGTAAAAGAGCATCCCCAAGTGCAAGCTGTCCACCACGGCATCAAACAGCCAGCCAGCCTCAGGCAGAGGACAAATGGGGCAGAGCCTGATGCCCGTGTTGTGGGCACATTTGTGTGGACACATTAGTCCACGCAGGTGAGCAACATGGGGCATTTTGCCCACCGTAGCTGATAGGAAAGGTGGCTTATACCTAACACCACCCCCGACATCTCTAAAGGCATTAAGGAATCTAAACTGGTAAGCACAGGCATCATGTTTGTGCTTTAAGTCTGCCCTTATTCATGACCTGAGAGAAACATCTCAGTTGTGCCTAACGTTGAGAAGCAAAGAACGAAAGCAAGTGGGAGAAAAAAAGCATTTCCTCCGTATTTAAGCAGCACAGTGCTGAGGCTGCAAACCCAAGCACAGAGCTTATTGAGAAGGTACAAATGAAATCTCCGTGAGAGTCTGTGCACAACGGTGGATGCTCTGCATCCAAATAGGAGCAAAATGGCAACTTCTCGGACACAGATGCTTTCATCTAAGAGTTCAGTACATAGAAAACAGAGCATAGCTTGGTACCCGCCTGCTTATAAAATATTAGAGGTAATGAACTTACACAAAGCATCTCGTTTTTCCTGGCAAACAAAAAGGAAAACGATTTTAACTCAACTGGCTTAAGTGAAACATGAGGAGCTGGTGCCAGCAATCCAATTTAGGACTTTGCAGGGGTTTTTTAGTTCATAACCTTTCAAATGTACCCATTCACTTAGGCTAACTTTCCAGTGAGCGGGACTGTTTATTTCACCAGCAGTTTTTAAAGCTCAGTGGGGAAAGTTTACATTTCTTCCCATTTTCTCGAAGATAAAAACATCCAGATGGGTGGAAATTTCATAAAATGGAAGAGGACAGGATTTGCTTTCTCAACTACATGTATACACACGCACACTACTGGTACTGAAAAATAAAGGAACCTGCCTATGATTCCATTCTTCATATGTAAGTTTGCCCTGAACTGGATGGGAATAACAACAAGTTAACTACATGCCCCCAAAAATTCATGAAGATTAAGATTTGCTGTTTTGTGAGCTCAAATTACAGCATCCATTTTAGCTAAGGGTAAATGTAGCACAGAACTCTATTTCTAAAATACAGCCTGACAACTGATGTTCAAAACCTTCCAAAAAACAGGTATTTTTGAAGATCTCCATAAATATGTACACAGTTAGAAATTTATTGGGAAAAAATACACCAACCTGACTCTGCAACCCAGGAATACACCTCTTACAGATATTACCATCATGTCTTGGTTCTGAAATGTAGTCTGCAAAATAAAAATTACAGCCAGATTTTCATTTATGTATGTAAATACTTGTACCTTTAAGTAATAATTTGGACTTTTCATAAAAGCCTCCAAAATAAAAACGTTGGCAATCATACTAAAAGGTATTTACTATATGAACTATCTTTGTGCTGTGCTCAGAACACCAAACCCAAATTTAGTTTGAAATACATCTTGAAAAATTTCAAAGTGGACTGAATATTAAAAATGAAAACTTGAAAAAGTTTTATTATGCTGAAAATTTTATACTTCAGAGCAAGTGAAGCAATGGCCCGTTGGGAAAAATGGAGAGCAGCCTCAACTTGCTCCTTTCAGGTTTCATTATAATGATGAATCTCCACTTGTGCTATCTGGAAGACTTGATGAGACCTGCCAGTTTTTCAGAGCTAACGTTGGTTAATTTATGGTTTCACACAGAACAGATAGTTTTGCATGCTTTGGCAAATGAGTGAGTCACATTTCAGTAGTGATGACTGAATTTATGATTTCTCAGGTTGATTTAAATCGAAATCCCCGAGTTCTGTTTTCATTTTCAAAGGATTTTTTTTCAAGAGTAAGTCCAAAAGTTGTAAACCAACACCATTTTTTAAACCATACATTTTGGACCTTTTCTCCTACAATTCTTGTGTATCCTACCATCACAGCGACCTCCTCTAAGGAATTTTATAGAGTGTCCCACTCTGATTTTGCTTGTAACAGCAAACATGAAAACAATGGCATCAAAGGGAAGAAGAGAAGTGGGCTGAATTGAAGTAGGACAGTTAAAATGAAATATGAAAGTGCCATGTGGAAGTTGGCACCAAAATAATAATTTGAATCCTTCTGGGTATTTTAATGTGAGTTTGCGTGGGTTGTTCCTCTCACGAGGGAAGAGTGGTGCAGGCAGTCATTGCTCAGTCAAATTGTAACGCTTGGGAAGAAGCACATACTTTGCGTAGGTTCACCAAACCAACCAACATAACTGATTATTTCCACTTTATAGGGTCAGGATGGCTCAGCATACCCAAGTGAGGCTGGGGGGCGGCAGCCAGGTCCAACCAAGAATCCAGGCCATCAAGAAAATTCTTGGTGACAAAGAAAGGTCCAAAGTGAAGCCAAGAAGTCAAAGTGCAGATTGGGGTCAGGTCCAGTGATGGTGACTAGAACCAGACCCAGCCCAGCGATTCCTGGGGACAAGGCAGGCCTGAGGTGGAGCTGGGCCCAGTCAGGGTGTGGATCAGCACGGATCAATGGCTGGGCAGGGCACAGCTGAGGCAGGCTGGGACCTCCTGTGATGTAGCTCAGGGGAGACCTCAGGTGATGCTGGTAAGGGTCATTAATGCCTCTTAGAGCCCTCCGGCCCTGCCATAGGACTGTGCTGGCTGCAGAGAGCATTGCAACACACAGGCACCTTGCGAGCAAGTCTCTTCCATGGGGTGGCCTCAAAAAAAGACCATCTTGTTTCCCTGTCAAGTCAACTACTCTTCTATCACAGTTATTCACAAAGCTCAGCAGTAATGTGTGAAGCACTACAATGCCCTCCTTGTTTTTTTTCTAGCATCACTGGGAATTCAGTTCACCAAAGACTGGTACTCTGAGAATGAACAACAAAGTGCTGGGAAACTAAATGCAGCCGTTCAGGCTCGTTTTACACAGTTGCAGATCTGCTGAGTTAAATCTTTGTAAACCACAGGCCCAATCTGCTGAATAACCTCGTCCTTCTCTCCTGAGGCAGTTCCCATACGGGCTTCTCCTTCCTTTAAGAGCCATTGGAGCATGTAATTTGAGGGAGCTGACGAGGCCATCGGTGCTGCAGTCAGTAGATGGCAGTTACACCTCTGCAAAAGCCTAACGTGGAAAGAGGGCAGATGTTAGTCTACAAAAATGAGTTGACAGAAATGAAATAATACTTAAAAACAAAACCACATCGACTGAGTTTCCTTCTTTCAAACGCCTTTGATGCAGATGGCTTGGCTGGAATTTATCGGCTTGACTAACAAACCATTTGGTTCCTTCTGACTTTGCTTCATCTGCAGCAGCACAGCCCGTCTAACCCCCACACGATGCCCCACAGCTACTGAGCTTTCCAACTCCTATTTTTTATTTACGCCACCCAAAGAATTTTTATTTTAGACTTTGTAAAAATTAACTTTTGAGCCTAAGGAGTTCTTGCTGCATTCTGCGAACAACGCATGTTAAAGCCGGACTTGTGTCTCTGAAGTAACCAGAATCTTTTAAATCTGGAAAGAATGAGCTTTAAAAAAGGAAGATAAATCCCTGAGCTCACAGGACATAGAAGCAGGGACTAGGAGGTGCTCCCAGGAAAATCCAGAAAGGCCAAAAGGAAACATAATGAGTGTAAAAAGAAACTATTCAGCTTCTTCCAGTATTACAGAGTGTTTACTTCAGGCTCAGCGGAAGTCTTGGGCCAAAATTAACAGAGAAAAGGTATAGAACTTATTTTTATCTTAAGCAGGTTGCTTTTTCCTTGCTTCTTCCCCTATACAATCATTCACAGATTTAAGAGCACAAAAAGCACTCAAAAGGCTGAAGAGTAATAGTTACTATTTATTCGCTTCTGACTGAAATTAAGGACTATGGCCTTGCCTCCAAGGGCAGCATTTTCTTTTATTTTATATCCACACCCATTTAAACAATCAGCTTTCCAAATGATATTTCACAAAGTTACAGGCACTGAGTAATGCTGTAATAAAAGGAACGATTTTTAAACATTTGGCAGACTTTCATTTTCTTCCTGGACTGCTAGCGGAGCAATAGCGGACATTGCTCACGCATCCAGGGGAGCCGCTTCCTCGAGGGACCCTTTCAGCTCTCCAGCTCCCACGGCTGCCAGCGGCTGCTGAGCCTGACTGTCCCCTCTTATTTCTGATAGATAACACTTCCCCTTTGTTTGCTTTCAGAGTAAAAAATTTGTGTAATATTGTAAGTTTGGGAATAGATCGTTGTGCAAATTATTCATGAGCTATGCATTATGCATAGGGTGTTGTAATGGGAAAAAGGAGCAGCTTGTACTATCATATGTGCCTCGTGCAGACATTTAATCTGTACAGTTTTATACATGGGCCACTTAGAGTCTCGTTTCTTGTGTGAATAAAGTCAGGGCTTTCCACAGCCTGCAGCAGGGAGGTGCACTGAAACGCTGTAGGTGCAGCCTGTTTCGGGCTCTTTCCTTCCCAGTGTTGAGCCAGCTCAGCTCACGGCAGCACCATCCCGCTGCACCCGTCGTTCAGGCGCTTGCAGTTTGGCCCCAAGCCCCGACTCCGCTCTCAGTCCAGCTGCACCCCCGCGTAGCAAACGCCTTCCAAGTAGTCTGCATCAATTGTAGGGAAGCAGCCAAGCTTCCTGCAGGTAATTCTGAGCAATTATTCATCTTTCCAGACCTTCCTTTAATCTGGGCACAGATTGTGGCATTCGGAGCACATTACACAGCCTGGTGTGCAGATGCAGCAATGGGGCATCCAGGGGGTCTGAGCGCCAAGAACCACCAGCCATACAGCTCAGGGGGGCTGTGACACAAATTTGTCTTTCATCTGTCTGTTACGCTGAGCTTTATTTCAGCATTTGTGTTAGGTTAATGATTGGACTTGATGATCTTAAAGGTCTTTTCCAACCTAAACGATTCTATGATCCTATGATTCAGATGGAGGAACTTTTCTTCAAATGGACAGTAAAGTGCTTTTTCTTCCGTTGTTCTTTTCGAAGTACCTTTTACCAAGCACGGTTACACACACACGCAGAGCGTCACAGGTAACCAGGAGCAGCAGCTGGAATTTCCCCTGGAATGCACAAAAGCAGTGATTGAGGAAGTAGCTAATCAAGATAGAAAACGGAACATATTGTCAGGGGAAACAAATCTTTCCAAAGTTTCTAAAGCAGTATTTCATGAGGCATAGTCCTCGTTTACTCCTTGCACTTCTGCCCCGCTGGGTCAGAATATAAAGCTTCCTTTGGCTCTCACCAAAATATTTGAGTCTTTATTAAAACCTAACCCCCCAAGTCAAAGGCTTTTTCCTTTTCTCAGGAACTGTCATCTCTCATGAAAAGCAGAAAGCACCTGCAAAAATCTGCATTTCAGGAAGAACTCCCTTTCCCAGTGGAAAGAGCAGGTTCAAGCTGAATTTAAGCAACACTTTTCTCTTGGCAGCAATCTGATATGCTATAAACCCACATTACTTGGGCTGGTTTTCAGTCAACAGGAAGAGATGAAAAAATGTTCTTTGTGGACATAGTCATCTTTTTCTGGGTAGAATTTCTAGTAGTACAACCCCCTTTTGAGTGCTTATCTGTTTAAAGGATGTGCAGGGCTGCCCAATACTAACAGACCCTAATCTGTTCAGCACAGTCCAATTTCTCAAATCTGAGAAAGCAATCAATTTTATGGTAAAATAAAGGAGTGTAAAAATCTGAGATTATGACAGTTCATGCCTGTTCACGCTCCATTACCGGCAGACTGAAACAGTAAAAGCAGAAACTCCCTGCTGATCACCAGTCCTACAAATCAGCTGCAACATCTACCTACACAAGTCCAGCAACACCAGACTCCAAATGCATCTTAAGAACTAAGTAAACATTGTATTTTTCTCCTTTCCGTGCTAACTTTGTCTTCCAGGAACACACAGAAGAATTTTCCAGGTCTTGTTTCTGTAGCAAGACCAATGGATAAAGAATGCAGAAAGCACCTCCAATGTAACCCCGGTTGCGGAGGCTTGACAGTCCAAAGAGGATCTACAAGAATAATTCAGTATCTTGATCTAGTGAGGAACATTTGAATGTTGGCAATGACTAGCAAACCTCATTAAAAACGGGTCATGCTTTAAGCTTAGAAAGGAGGACAGTGACAGCTTCTGCCTCTGGACCAGCCCAAGGGCATACGGCAATCCAGCAACTGTGAGGCTCTGGGATTCTTTGCTGGCATGAGCACAAGCAGCTTTATTCAGTGGTGGGGATGGCTTCAGGAAGCAGGCACATGGCTCCACTTTGTCTCTATAGCAGCATCTATAGCACTAAAAATGTTTTGTTTGTACAGTGGGAGCATGTTTCCGTATCGATAAAGTAGCCCTTGGCTACAAACTTGGCAACTTGGAACTGTGGGGCATTGCAAAGGGCTGGGGGGAAGGAAGGGGAGGGTTGTTCCAACAGAGCAGCGCTGTGTGAGGCAAGCAGCCTGGAAGAGCCAGGGGCTTTCTGAGGATAAACACATCCACTAATTGGAATTCACAATCCTTAGTGGCAAGAAGTAGTAAAAATTATTCAACGCCTATTAACAGTGTGTATTTATATGTACATATATATGCACACCTCTTAAACCCCATGCTTTTGGCCACACAGCCCAAGCACACATGTTGGTAATTTAGTGAAGGCATCAGTCATAGGAGACCATCGGTCTGTTAATGCTCCGATACCAGCAACACCGGCATCCGATACTGGGTGGTTCTGCCTCATCATTTCTTCCATGCGTTACAGACACAGGAAACCTTTTAGAAAACTGCCTTTCATTCAGCTCTAGGTTTGCTCAACTCCTACTGCAGCAGAATATTGCCCCAGCCCCACCTCCTGCCTGGTCTGGGGATACAAATACAAGCTAGGAAAGAGCCATTAGCAGCGCTCACCAGAACTCCTGTTTCTATTGCAGGAAGAGTTAGGAACTACATTTTGTACAGAAGTCAATCTAAGGATGCAATTCTGAATAACTTGGTTTGTATTTAAATAAACTAACATTCTCCCTGCCCGTGATTCCCTTTTCTCCAGTATAATGTAAATAACACTTTATACATTTCATTTTTTACCATCCCTGATTGTATCTTACACTTCCCTTCAACAACGAAAATTATTCATAAATAACAATACATTTTCCCAGTAAAAGGAGGACATTTAGATTATTTTTCCTCCACCTTTTCAAATACATTTACATTGTGTGACAATTACCCATTCAGCTGGACTCCTGCTGCTGTAACAATTTTATTATTTTATTTCCTTGCACTTCTAAGGCTTGGAGGCAAAGAAACCCAGTGCAATGTAGAGAACACCTCTGAACTCAGTTCTGCCCGTTGCCGGTGAGGGCAGGAGACCTGCGCACAGACATCGCACTGACACGGGAGCGTGCACACAGCAGCACAACTTTCAGAAATGAGTTTCATGGCACTTCCCATAGAGAAATTATCTCCTGTCCATGGACCATTATTGTGAATAATTATGGAATTTCCAGCCACTGAGAGCAGATCAGGCCTGGAAGGACCTTTCATCCCCAATGTTCATGCATACCATTTATCAGCACAGTGACCGAAAATGTTCCCAGAGACAAAGGTCACACAGAGGCCCCAAGGAAATGTAGGGTGGCAGCTTCAGCACGCGGACTTCTGTGCATGCAAACATCTTACACTTGCATAAAATCTTTGTGCTAGAAAGCATAAAATTTAACACAAAACTAGAAAGCACTGTGCTATTAGCCCCCATCCCAGTAATCATTAGCTTCTTTAAAATGCTCTGACACCATCGGGCATTTTTCAATCTTAAGTGATCACGTATTTTCATACCCATGTACATAATGTTTAAAGTCTTGTAATAGAGCACGGTAATAAATAAATTGCACTGAAAGCTCCTCTGATCACTCACGGAAACACTTGCATGGATACAAAAAGACAGACTTGAAAGCCAATGCTTAACTGCTGCAGGCAGAATTGAAAAAACCTGTAAGAGGACATAACAGAGATGTACCAAAATGATGTGGGAGACACCATGATCCCCCAGCCTCCCAGGCAAGATGGACAAGAGGCATTTACCTGGCAGCGGGACACTCAATGACCTTACACAGAACACCCTGCTGAGTTCTCGTGAGCCTCGAGTGACCAGGGAGCAGGGTCCCACCTGACAGATGGGGCCTCGACAGCACATGCCAAAGCCTCAGCAAACGGAGTTTTCTGTCCTTTCCATCTCTTGCTGCACCACTTCTCTGGCAGAACAGTTCGGGGGGGTGGGGGAAGCTCTGCTATTAGTGTAGCTACAGAGACATTTATAAACCCAGCACAAAAAAGGGAGGTTCTTTTGAAGCCTGTTGTCTCTTGCAGTACTGCCAGGAGGGGGGAATCAGAAAGGAGTGATCCTATTTGGTCTTCCACAAAGAAAAATCTCCCCGCCCCCTGGGCTGAGAGTCTTTCAAGGAAACCAAACATTTTCTACCGCCAATAATGAAGCTTATGTCTAATCAAAAGGGAAAAAGAGAAAAGGCTTTTCAATCACGTGGTAGGTGACCTGCACTCCTTACACAGCACAAACCAAGTGCTCTGCGCAGCTCGGAAACACCCCACAAACACGCGGCAGCTGGACACGCAGCGAGGTGCTGGGGCACGGCAGAGCGTGGGACATGCCAGGGAAGCGGGACGGGGCTGCCGGCTCACCGGGCGCGGAGCTGAGCTCAGAGCTGGAGAAGCGTGTGCCGGCTCAACGGGGTGCCTCCGTCCCAGCCTGGGCATTTATTTGCTGCCTTGGAGAATTTTCTGCCTAATTAACAAACTAGGTGGGAGGTTTCTTTGTTTTCCAGACCACCGGGTCACAGACCAAAAAAGCTTCCTTTGCTTCTCACCCTGACTCAATTTCTATGATCGCTCAGGACAGCTATGATGTCTCAGGACAGCATCGGGCACGTTATTATCATCCTCAAAGCTTTATTTACCCCCCAGCGCATACTGGCTTTACCCTGAGGTAGCTGTTTTCTCCGGCCGAGCGGATGGTACGTCTACACAACATGCAGAGGAGTGATGTGTGGCACGAATACCCAAGCAGCCTGTGCAACACGGTCTGCACACAGAGACAGGATACATACAGGGGCCTGCAAGATGCTACAGCTTGTGCTGAGGTTAGGGTCACACACAGCTGCTGCATGGGCTGGCATGCTCAAAGCAATAGTGCAAGCACGCTGGTTTTTTTCTGCACACACATACCCTGTGACTTGCGAACATTGTGGTTTGCAAAACTCCATTGTGCAACTTCAGCTTATGCATGTAAGGAAACCTGCACTGACTCTTCATGTCCTGCAAACTGCTGCGGAGGCCTCTGCAACCTGCACGACAGGAAGGGATTCAGCATCTGTCACCAAAGGGACATTGGCGGCAGCGAGTCACTGAGCCAGTGGTGGTGTGGGGAGTGTTGGGTGCTGGCATTTCCCCCGGGGAGAGGCACAATTAGAAGGAGGAGGAAAGAAAAGCCATTTGGAGCACCAACACAGATCAGAGGAGAGACACTGTGAGCAGAACCTTCTTGTAAAACGGCCATGGTGGGGCTGCAGCTGCTTGATGGACCAAAAGGACTACGACCCGACAGGCACAATAGCAAAAATGCCTATGGAAGGTCGCCATTTTGCTGGAAAAACTGGGACCAGCTTCAGGTGCAGGATTGTGGATCACCCCCTGCATCTCTTCCACGTGGGTCCCTGCATGGGGAAGTGCTACCAGCTGCCTGCCCATCCCACCTCTGCTCGCACTGCTGCCTCCTCCTTCAGGGACCCTGCACACCCATAAATACTGAACAAGGCAAAAGGACCAAGGGGTTCAAGCCACTCCGGCAAGCAGCTGTACTGGCTAAAAGCATGGAAGATGTTCTCGCTTAGATCAGTGTAAGTCAGAGATACCTCCACTGACAAAGAGGCAGCGAAGTCTGTCCAGGTGAACAAGGCTGGAATCAAGCTGACAACAATTAGGACTCTCTCACTATTTTTCTCCTCTGCTCCAGTTGTTTACCTCTGCCTCCCTGCCTGCTCCCTGCTTTTGACAGGTCAACTAAACTGCATTTGTTCACAGTCTCATGAATCCTTTTTTCAGAGCCTTCCTTGAAATGTTCAGATTTCAGACGGTCACAGGGCTTTGCCTTTAGATTTCAAGCTCCTCAGGGCAGAGACAATGTCAAATCAGTGTGAGGCACTGTGCATGCTAATAAGGCTATAGAAACAGTAACTGTACATATAGTTAACGCATCTTTTCTAATCCACATCCTTTAAGCATTTTGTAATCTGCACTGCCAAGAATGAAGGGCAGAAAGAACAGGCATGTCTTGCTCCTTCCATTAGATTTTACAGCTAATGAAGTACTTTTTCTGGTGTGTTATAGCGTATCCGACTCAAGCACGGCCATACACTGCGCTCTGTAATCAAGAGATCTTTCTGCCCCTCTGCCACGTATCTTAAATCACAGGCTTCTGTCACTTACAACGTGCTGCTCCCTGGAAAGAGTTAATAAGACTCCATAAAAAGGCCGTATTACTACAACTTCTGGCAGGGGCCCATATATACCAATCACCTCAATACAGGAGTTGAGGCAGGTATTTATGCTTAATTTTCTATTTAAATGGCTATTTTATTAAGTAACCACATGTAGTTGCTTGACATTTCACTTTAGCGTGGATGAATTCTGGATACGCACCTCCTCCTCTTGCAGTGGGTGCCACACGCCTGGCCTCACACCTGGCACCTCCTGCAGACACGCGGGACCGCAGCATCCAGCACCCAGACACCATGGCCTCCTACTCCAAAGGACAGAGAGCAGGAGGTTATCGATGGGGCTACATGAAGTACGACCCTAAAAAGACTTCATGACTTTAGACAGACACAATGAGGAATATTTCACTGAACGCTTCAGGATTTAGAGATGGGCAGACGAAGACCATGTTGTTCAGATGCCTTCCTGCCTCCCCGATGGCAGAGGTTGAACAAAATCTTGTGCCGCAGAGGTGACCTTTCCTGCTCCCGAGTTCACCCTCCCAATTTCAGATGTTAGCTCTTTAATGTCAGAAGCTAACACAAGCCAACAGTTCAAAAGGTGAAAAGCATTTTACAACAGAATGAAAATCATAACAGTGTTCAGGAGGCTCAAAATGACTCATTTCCCAAGGGGAAATTATTGGTATTCTCTCTCCAGCATCTCTGGTGGTGTCAGTGTCATTAAAAAGAAGGAGTGGGAAGACAGATAAACAAAGTCTTAAAAAGCAAATACATTCTAACTAGTGGTTATCACTGCACTTAATAATTAGGGTACTAATTAAGAGGGTAAGTAACACACTAGGTATTAGCTTCTAGTAATTAGTGGTTTTTCTCTAGATAATAACAAGCTGAAAAGAAAATAAAAAGACCTGAACACATTTTGCCATTCACCCTGTCCACAACATGAAAACCTATTACACATATTAATAGTGATCATTAGCACCACAAAGCAATACTTTCAGATTTTGCAGCATCTTGTAGCTCAGCATTTCAACGTGTGGGTTTTTTTACATGCACAGACTGAACCTTGGTGATGTCTACTGGGATTACCATTACATGCATAAGTCAACTTAAACCATCCAGCCTTGACACTGGCACGACAAGGTAGCTAAGAGATGCGTGCATGCACAGATGATCCAGAGCTGGGCAGCTTAATGCTACCGTAGCAGGGAGAAAGCACAGAGGAAGTCTTTCTGAGAGCAGGGCAAACAGTCTTCAGGGCAGTGTTCTCATAGGTGGGAGACCTGGATTTAAATACCTGAAGCTGAATCAGGCAGGGAGTGAGGCTGAGTCATCTCATATACCTGTCAAGTTGTGCTCAGGGATAGTTTACCCCATGATTTACAGCCCTTCCATCTGCAACACAGGGCTTCCCCGCCTTCCCCCTCAAACCACAGCCCTGCAAATGTCGTAAGCAGCGGAGAGCAGTGCCCAGGTCCCGCTGTGTTAAGGCAGGAGGAGCGGGGTGATGTCCTTCCAGGAGCCGGCACAGGCTGACCTGCCCCTGCCTTGTGGTTCTCTGATTATGCACTTACAGCCTCACTGGTGATCAGATAGCAAAAATCAATCAAAAGTGATGTTTCTTGGATATCCTTTCCAGCTGTGATGGGCAGGCCCACAAGCAGGTGGTATCCAGCGGGTGCATCTATGCCAGATTGTTATCAGGAAGGAGCAAACCTCCCCATCGCCCTCCACTTATGCTGCTTCAGTTCACACTGCAGAGCCGTGTTGGAGTGTGACAGCTGCATTAAGCTAAACCTGAAAATGCACGTGAGCTGTGCACCTCATGTGCTGGCCCCTGGGACCTCACCGGAGCTTGTGGGAAGCCGCTCCGTGGGACCATGCATGGGGTGGATGTGGGTGCCCAGCACCTCTGGTCTTACCTCCACAGCCATGGCACCACAGCCGTCGCTGATGGAGACATAGCCAACAACGCAATTGCTCAAAAAGGACCACAACCTGGGAAAGCAATTAGCCATACAGTTGGTTTTGACTACTTGTGCAGAAAAGATGATGCCTGAGTTACGTGAATTGGGTTAAAAGTAATTAAACAAGAAAAGAATTTGAAAATTCTTCCATTTCTGACTTTATGGAGAAAATTTATCAACTTAATATTTGCTTATACATGTTGCTTTTCTTTTGCGGATTTCAGGGGGTTTATTAAGATGATAAAAATACTTAATGCTGAGCTATATTCTGTGTTTTCACTTTTAAAATAAATCTTTGTGTGGGCGTAATTTAGGCTGTGGGTAGATTAATACTCTCAGATTTGCCCATGGATAAGAATATCTATGCAGCTATATTAGTTACGACAAAACAATAGTTTAAAATGTAATATCTTGCTAAAGCACCTTTTCTTTTCTAAAAGATAAGTCAAATTGCTCTGTCGCAGGACTCAGCGTAGAGGTGTTAGATACCACTGAAAGAGAGTCCTATCTGGGGTGAAAGCCAACAGCCACTCTAGCAAAGCTACAGAACTGTAGTGAAAGACCATAAAGAAAATATTACATCTTATATTGTTTTTGGACTTACCTCTTAGCTGTATCTTCCCACGCACTGCTAGAGAGCACAGGAATGGTTCTCACACTGCTGTTGTCCTGAATGAACTGGACTTGCCTGGACTTCTAGAAAAAAACCCACTCGAAACAATGAAATCGAGAGTTATTATCTGCTAAAGCCGCATTCCTGTGCTCTCATACATTTCAGCACCGTTTTATGAGCAGACGCACACACGTGCACACACATTGGTCCCACTGGGAAACATGGTTATTTAAAAAAATCCCACATAACTAAGAGCAAATATGAGCTGCTTAGAATTTTTTTTTTTTAAATTTGCATCAGTTAAATGCATCAGTTGCTAAATTTAAAATTGTTGGTAAGTAAACAGTAGGTAGCGTTAGAGAGAGCCACTCTTCATAAAATTCTGATTATCCCTTTCCTATTTGTTGCAACATGCCCTCGCACAGATTATGGGTTTGGACTCATGCCCAGTCTTCTACTTTGAAAATGCAAAGTAAGCACAAGAGGTTTGTGTAACCTCCAGTTGTTCTGTGCATGGTTAGGGCATTTTGTGAAGGTGCTGCAAGTAAAGGTAGCTCAGGCTGCCTCGCCTGCTGCTTTTGGTCACAACAACCCCATGCAGCGCTACAGGCTTGGCGAAGAGTGGCTGGAAAGCTGCCTGGTGGAAAAAGACCTGGGGGTACTGGTTGACAGCCGGTTGAATATGAGCCAGCAGTGTGCCCAGGTGGCCAAGAAGGCCAATGGCATCCTGGCCTGTATCAGGAATAGTGTGACCAGCAGGAGTAGGGAAGTGATCGTGCCCCTGTACTCGGTGCTGGTGAGGCCGCACCTCGAATACCGTGTTCAGTTTTGGGCCCCTCACTACAAGAAAGACGTTGCATTGCTGGAACATGTCCAGAGGAGAGCAACCAAGCTGGTGAGGGGTCTGGAACACAAGTCATACGAGGAGCGGCTGAGGGAACTGGGGTTATTTAGTCTGGAGAAGAGGAGGCTGAGGGGAGACCTGATCGCCCTCTACAACTGCCTGACAGGAGGCTGTAGTGAGGTGGGGGTCGGCCTCTTCTCCCTGGTAACGGACGATAGGACGAGGGGGAATGGCTTGAAGCTGCGCCAGGGCAGGTTTAGGCTAGACATTAGGAAAAACAACTTCACCGAGAGGGTTGTCAGGCTCTGGAATGGGCTGCCCAGGGAGGTGGTCGAGTCCTCATCCCTGGAGGTATTTAAAAGAAGGATAGATGAGGTGCTTAGGGACATGGTTTAGTGGTGGGATGGCAGTGCTAGGTTAACGGTTGGACTCGATGATCTTAAAGGTCTTTTCCAACTGAGGTGATTCTATGATTCTATGATTCTATGATTCTCATCCTTTCCTCACCCCAGAGCAATCGGTATTTCTACCCACTGCACGCTCCGCCAAGTGGGGCTCCCTCCAAGACCCTTGTGGACGGGCCAGCGATGACCCTGCAGAAACACACTTTAAAATCATTCATAAAAGGCATTTCTCTCAAGATACGCTCCATCAGTCACCCGTCAGGAGCTCCTCGCTCAGCCTGATGTCATCCATGCAAGGTGGTTGGGTCAACACAGCGTTTTTCCATCGCTGTCCTGCCCTCTCATAGGAGCAGTTCCTGGTGATGTTCCCACCTGTGCTCCAGGATGTTGGAAAATGAAAACAAAACAACCCTCTCAAGTCTTCCAAGTTTGAGGTGGGAAACAAGGAAGAGAAAAGCAGCAGTGGGTTTGGGAGCATCCGAGTCACCAATGTTTCTACCAAAGTAGCATGGATTTTTTGCGTCCCAATTTTTTGTGCCTGACGGCACAGGGTAAAAGACTTCCAAGTCCATTGTACAGACAACCTCCCTTCAGCCCTGCGAGCCAAGAAAGCCCAACTCATAGGCCATGGTGGGTGCAGCGTGCTGACCATCCCCGCGGCTCAGTGACTGGTGCAGGGTGATCAGCAGTGGGGATGTATCTGACAATAACCACTGTATCAGCTCTAACAAACTGTATTGTGCATTTAACCTCAAGGCTATTACCATTATCCAGCTTAGCCAAATGAATGTAGTAGGAAAACATTTACAGTTGCCAGAGGACTAATCTTCTGAATGATGCATGGATTTTAGAGAAAATGCCTTTGAGTTATATAATGTTATACTAGGGGATATAATTTCAATTAGTAATTGCTAATTTTTTTTTACCGGTATAGCACGTTTACTATGGTTATATTATCTAATTTATTATGATATATATTTACTCTAATAGGAATATATATTAATCAATAGATACAATGATTAACTAGGGACTATTCACTACACTGCAACACTGGAATAACACAATCAAGCCAGTAACAGACACAGAGTATTGTCAGATACTGTGAATGATATATCTAATTCTGAATTTTACCCTGGAACAAATACAAAAAATAAGCAATGATTATCAGGCTCAGAAATGAATATATCTGCTTTAACAGGCAGCATTTCAGATGTAGTAGCTAAGCTACTTGCCCACAGAGTCCAATTCTTCTCCCAAATTCTTTAGATGTGATATATAATTCCAACTGTCAAGTACATTTTGATATTGTAATATATCCCGTTGCCTTACTTCTTTCAGGGGAGTCTGTTTCTAATTCTTTACATGCTTCCTGTGTCGGAGCGATATCAATAGCATCTTTCATAAAGTTAGTCTCATGATGGCTACACAAAACCTTGCTCAGTGCTTTGCATAGAGGATCATAAGCAGCTGAGGTGCCCTGGAGAAATCAGGACCTGGTAATGCTTCCTTTCCTGCTCTGCTCCGGGGCATGCCCACGCTGCTGCCTGGCAGCACAGGAAGCTGCTAAGGAAATGAAGAGCTTTATCCAAAAAGACACTCTTTCCCCCAGCCTCTGACAAAAGGTGTGGGAAGCTGTACAACTGAAGCCAGAGCGACAGGACCTCTAACCCCTCACAAGCCCTTAGGAAGGCTGCTGGTGAGCTTGTTCCACTGTTATACTTACAAATTCATGTACCAAGTTAATGTGGGAATAAGGGCGCTGTTTGGCTCTTGGGTTCGAAAGAATACCTGCACAGCTTTCTGCGAGGCTCCGTCTGTCTTTTCAAAGTTTAGTTTCACTAAAGTTTCACTCTACTGCCTTGATGGACAGCGCTCCTGTGCTGAGTAAATAAAATCAGAGAGCAGGAAAGGGCCTTGCGAGATCACCTGAGAACCCCCTCGGTGTGGAGGCAAGATGAGCACCCCCAGATGCTCCCTCTTTCTTCCAGCCTGTGAATTATTTTACACATAGAAATCAAAAGAGCAGGACGTTCCCAGCCATCAGACAAAGGAAACCAGCACCTGGCTGTAACAGCCATTGGCAACTCCAGTCACACCAGTAAGTGAAGGGTGATCCCCTTTTGCCCTTCTTCCTTTAGTGACCTTCCAGAGCTGCATTCCTCAGGCTGTTTTCTGCTCAGGACCATCCACCCACTGGAGCTGCAGTTCCCCAGATGGATACAGCCACTTTCCCCGGTCTGTAAGGACTCAAACGATGCCCCACGACCCCCAAACCTATTTGTTTAACTGGTTCTACAGAAATCTTCACAACCTGCCATTGCAGCACATTGCACTCTCTCAACCCCCAACAGCCAAGAAACGCTTCCTAATATCCGCCTTGCATTTTCTTTGCTGCAAAATTTACATCCTTTTGTCTTGCTCTTATGGAGAGAGAGAGGAGGTAGCAGGGAAACAGTCCCTTCACCTATGGGATGGCTACTGTCGTAGCTGAGACTTTTCTTCCCCTCTGCTTTTGCTTGCAGATAATTTTTTTCTGACGTCTCCTCTTCTTTACTGCCATCTTTCAGAATACCTCAGACTTGTCCATATCTTTCGCATCCCATGTTGCTCAGAACTGGAGGCAAAGTCAGACACAGACCTTACCGGTTTTAACTGAAACAAAATAATAACATTTTGTGACATAGATAGGATACATCCAACAGCACATCCCAGGGTGACACATGCCACAACACACCACCCTGTGGGTCTATATTTAGTTTGTCAACTTGAGCTACAGGTCTGTCATTTTTATATCTAGCAGCATTTCTCCATTTTGTGCTTGGGGGCTGATATATCACTTCATGTCCCCAGACAGTCAACCTCAGCACCCCATGGACACCATTGGTGCACCCCACCATGAGAAAAGGGATGCCAACAAGGAGGCCAAGCTCCAAGATACGACCCAAATCAAGGTTCCTATGCCCCATTCACATCCCCAGCATCCCCACAGCAGCAGAGCAGTGACCCACACGCTCCTCTCCCTGGTGGGTGCTCTGGCTAATGTGTACCCATATAATTTGGCCTAGGGATCACAGAATCATAGAATAGTTTGGGTTGGAGGGGATCAAGGCCATCTAGTCCAACCCCCCTGCAATGAGCAGGGACATCTTCAACCGGATCAGGTTGCTCAGAGCCCGTCCAACCTGACCTTGAACGTTTCCAGGGATGGGGCATCTACAACCTCTCCGGGCAACCTGGTCCCGTTTCACCACCCTCACTGTAAAAAATTTCTTCCTTATATCCAGTCTAAATCTACCCTCTTTTAGTTTAAAACCATTACCCCTTGTCCTATTGCAACAGGCCCTGCTAAAATGTCTGTCCCCAGGGATGAGAGGGGAGAGCAGACATTTGGCTGATTGTCGGATGACAGACAACAAGTAGAGGACTGACTGTACCAAAATGGGAAAGGGAATTGTCACCTGTAGACACTGTGATTATAAATCACATCAATGGCAGAGGGTGTCTGTCAGCTGAGGTAAAATAAAAATAAAAAATTTCCACCTCAGCAAAAGTAATTGGAGAACTTGGGAGAAATGCAGGAGAGGGTGAATGGCTGTTTGATTACCAAAGCCAAACTCCTCAACTCCTCTTCCCCAAGGCAGATCTAGAGAACACAAAATGTATTAATCTACAGGATTTTGAGGGCCAAGTGCACCAGAACAGCCCCTGTTAACAGAATAAGCAAAACCACTGCTCAGCATATGAAGAGCATGTGCAGCAGAGGAAAACAGAGGCTAGTTCCAGCAATGAAAAAAAACCAGCCCCAGAGTGTAGATTTGAAAACCATATGCAGGTTTCTAAGTAACCAGCCTGATTTTTCTGATGTGTTGAGGGCTGACTAGTTCCCAGTGAAATCAATAGGAGATGTCTATTGCTTGGTACTTTTGAAAATCAGGCCGACTCTTCAGGAGCATAAGTAGGGGCCTGAAATGCCTGATTATGCCCCATTTGAAGTCTGAGCCTTGATGCACAGCAATGTGCCTGCTGTTCGGAAACATGTCTCACAACACGTGCATCCTCTGAGGGGATGAAAGAGGAACCTCCCTGCAAAAACCAGACTGGGGACAGAAACCTCTATTCCTGCCCCCTCCCCCCCCCCTTAAAATGGAATATGCTAGCTTCAGTGTCGTGGTTTAACCCGGCTGGCAACTAAGCACCACGCAGCCGCTCGCTCACTCCCCCCCTCCCTCAGTGGGATGGGGGAGAGAATCGGGAAGGAGAAAAAGGTTAGAGCCGAGGGCTGAGATAAAGACAGTTTAATAAGAGAAAATAATAATAATAGTAATAATGAGAATGATAACAAAATATACAGAATATACAAAACGAATGATGCACAATGCAATTGCTCACCACCCGCCGACCAAAGCCCAGCCCGTCCCGAGCAGCAATCACTCCCCGAGCCGCGATCAGTACCCGAGCAGCGATCACTCTCCCCGCGATCGACCGACCGACTAAACCCCCCCCGAGCATGACGTTCTATGGTATGGAATAGCTCTTTGGACAGTTTGGGTCCTAGCTGTGCTGTACTCCCAGCTTGTTATTCACCTGGCCGAGCAGCAGAAGCTCAAAAAGTCCTTGAGCAGTCTGAGCACTGCTTGGCAACAACTAAAAACATCAGCGTGTTATCAACATTCCCCTAGCACTAAATCCAAAGCACAGCACTATGCTAGCTTCTGTGAAGAAAATTAACTCTATCCCAGTCGAAACCAGGACATTCAGTTATGAAACAGGAAAAAACCTTCTATAGATGCTGCAGCACATTATCAAACACTGTGTTCTATAATGCAGAGAAAGTAATGGAAACTGAAATTTGCAGGAAAATAAAAGCTGTGATGTACATATAACTGTGACCCATCCTAGTCTACTCACAGGCAGAAAGTAAGCCAGGAGGAGAGGAAAGGGTGAGGCAATCAGAAAGTTAAAACCAAGCCTTACAGTATATATTTCCTAATCAAAAAAATCCTCCAGATGTTTGAACTGAAGCTTTATCTTTCTAGTGCTGGCTACTGGCGTACTTCAATAGGCACTCTGTCTGGGTTTGGGGCAGGCCGTGTGCTCTCCGGTGTTCCCTTTCTTACCATTCGGTGCCCAACAGCTGCATTGGAAAACGCGTCGCGTCCTTCCGTGAGCACCTTCCCACATGATGCGTGCTCTGGCATCTGTAAGTAGTGATTTACTGTTGAATCACACAACAAAACTGACTATATCCTTTATAAATTCATAAATCCTGAGTAGGACAGTTTTCCTATTATGGCTGCAGTATGGTTTCAGTGGCGTAACCCGCATTGCTGAAGGAGAGACAATAAATTGTGAGGCTGTGAAATCCATTGTATTTATATATGAGGCTGCTTTTGGTCTCCATTTCCTAGTCACAAATAAACTGAGATCGTTTGAGTTTGCCACAGGGATATTTATAGATTGCAAATGGTGACATGTTAAATCAATTGGCTTCTATATTTTCTCCGGGATATTTTATTGTTTCCTGCGAGTCAATGAATATTTTCCCCATCCTACAGACTCTTTTCCATGTGGAGAAAGCTTAGGCTTTCTTCACATTTATACTTATTCCTTTATACTTATGAGGCTGTGATTTATAGATGTACAGCCATGCCCTTCTTGCAGCAGACAGAAGCAGCATGAGAAACCGTAGTTGTTATATGGCTTTTTTGTCTGTCACTTTTTTGTCTTTCACTGACTAATACCGCTCCTTAGAGTTATTTATAGAACAATCACAGAAATCCCTATTATCGCATTTATAATAACGATTACTCAAAGCATTTTTTTGAGAGTTTTTGGCGGTACCATTGTATCTAGCATGTGGTCCTGGCCCAGGACCAGAGGTGTTAAGACACTGTCTCATCCCAAAATAAGGATTTTCCAAGATTTAAACACCATATGGTATGAACCAATACACAGGAGCTGCAGCCAGACAGTCATATACTCTCCTCTTGTCCCCAAGAGTTAAATAGCAATAGTTTTAGAGGACCACAGTAGGGAACATCTCCCACTACAAAAATCACTCCAAAAGTTATGAAGAAAATTAATCCCACAAAGCGTACCTGAGCTGTGTGCCAGCTGTGTGAGGGAACTTCTCTCTTCTAAAACAAATAAACAACTGTGCGGGGGAATAGAGTCATTCTGCAAATTTAAAAACAAACAAAAAATAGAAAACAACATAGAGCATATCAGGAGCTAACCTGATGGAAGCAACGGCAAAATAAATTAATATATTTTCTCCTTTTATCTCCTGACTATTGTGTCTTTAAGTAATGGACATTCCAAAGACAGGATCTACCTGTACACTGTCTGTACTTTGGGAGGGTGACAGAATTGTCAGGTAGTGTGTATGGACTGGTCTGTGGTGCTGTGGGACATATTCAGGTTCCTAAAGAATAAACTGCCCCCCCGCTTCTGTTTCTTGATTTTCCTCCCTGGTGTGGTGATGCTGCCAAAAGTGTGTATCAGGATTTCCAAAAGTGTGTATCAGGATTTCCTCCAAGTTTTGCAGCAATCCTGTCCACAGCAACCATATCAGCAAGACTAATTCACCAGGTGCTGATGAAAAGCTACAGTGTTTGGAAAGTGGTTCTTTTTGTTTGTTTTATTCACAGGCTCAAAATGGCAATAAAGATGCAGGATTTTTACTTTGTTAAAGTAAATGCATTTATGCTAGAAGACTTGAACAAAAAAAATCTGCTTACTGCTGAAATAGCTTTACGTTCAAATTAGTAAAATATGAGAAATGGGGTGTTGAGTACTGTAGCTTATCCTTCTGCTTTGACTTATTTACTACTTTTCTGCAGTACTTAGTAAACCTTACAAATAATTCTGTAACTCTCTGCAATCATAGTTCTATACTCAAATTTTGGTGTTCACATCTGGCCTCCTCTGTATATAGGCTTCAGCAGGATGCCTAAAGAATATCTAGAGTTGCAACACAGACATAGCTGTTAAAAAGATGGCAAAAATCACTGTAATTTCTTCTGCATCTGTCAAAACCAGAGCTCCACGTTACACAGAACACCAGTGGCAAGAGCAGGAGGAGAACTATAAGGTACAGTTCTGTGCTCAGGTTAAGTGAGAAGCGATTAATGTGTTTTCCCAGTCAGATTTTGACCGGTTTGAAGCTCTAGTAATCTTCTGCTATTTGATTAATCCTTTTATTTCTAGAGCAATGGTTGTAAAGGTCAGAATTTATACAAATGACATAAGATTAGCAGGCCTCTAACTCATCACATAAAGGATAAGCTGTTAACACGATATAAATAGGTGTAGCAACACAGGAGGCTAAGAAAGCCCAAAGATACTGAACAAGGAGCAGCAGCACCTGTCCGGGCTCCAGCAGTCATTGTGCCATGGCAGTGGGGTGCAGAGGGCTCCCCTTACCTGGCCAGAGGTTCCTAGCTCCACACTGGGAACAGAGCACCATGCCAGGAGGCGGAATGAAACTCTTCCCCATGGCAGGTGGCAAGGCCAAGGCTGCAGCACGGGACTGGGGCTCGTGGCGATGCTGCCTCTGACAGTGCAGAGCAGCAGGGGCACAGCTCACAGAGCCCAGCCACAGACATCTTCACTCTTCAGAGGCTAAGACCTGTTTTGCTTATTAAAAGCCAGCACAGTTCACCAACAGAAGACCCTGAAATATGCTCAGGAATTAGTAACATCAGGAAAGTGTCCTCTTATTGCAATCAATCGGTGCAGATTTAGACACCTCTCTGTCTGAGGACTCACCAGTCCCGTCATTCCCACACCCCAGTGCTCTGCTGACCTTCCAGCAGTTCCTGCGTCAAGAAGCTGGAATAGATGTTGCAAACTAAAATGATCAGAAACACATTTGGACTTAAATATAAGCCCCAAACATTTCTCCTACCTCTAAAAAAAAAAAAAAAAATAAAAAAAAATCTGTTGCTGTTGTTCTTCCCAGGGAGCAGCGCTTTGCACATCTTACCCCCAAACTCAATAAAGTGCTCATTAAAATGTAAACTGTTACAAAGGATCTTTGGGTCCTTACTCTGTTTCATCATATCCATCCCAAACATACACATCTCTTTATAGCATGCCGTAAGCTCAGGGAAACATGAGCAGAGAGCAGTGGTAAAGCCGTTGCTGTAAGCATGATATAGTTCCTTAATGCAGAAGAAACTGGAGGGTCCTAAATAGCTCTGTGTCCTATTTCAGAAGGACATAAACCCAATGGCCCCTGCCTGCCCCCCGCGCATCACAGCACTGGGTATTTAGGTTTCAGGGAAGCAAGGTCTGTTGAAGTCACTGAAGAATGAGAATGAATGCAGCGCATTCAGTTTCTTTTCCAAATAGCTGCAAGTTACTTGGAAGAAAAGACATGATGTTTCTGTGGTTGTCTACACAAAAACTTTGCTTTAGTCTTAATTAAATTAATGGAAACAATTTAATCGGTGCGAAGGCCAAGCTGGGCTGCCGTTCTAAAGGTTTATCTTTTGCTGAAGTCGTCTTTCTGCCTGCTGACATATCAAACAGGCCAACAGTATCAGCAGAGGATGTCCTTTAGGAGACAAAAGAGAATTGCTAGAGAAGACAGCGTGGGAAGAGAGAAAAGAGCATCATGAGGGTTAACAGATGAGAGGAGAGAAGGTAGGTGGTGGGGAAGAGCCTGAAAAATTCTAAGAAAATACAAAGCAGCAGATAAACATACAGGGGAAATAAGAAAGGGCAGCAGGAAAAAAGAAGAATAAAGAGGAAGTTGAAACAGTGGGTTGATTTGCCAGGTGTTGTTCTGTGCTGTAGACAATGCGGTTGTGCCGTAGGTGAGTTCAGCCTAGACATAAAATGCAGTGGAAGTCACAGAAGTAACTGTTGTTCAGAGGCTGGTTTCAAGCATCCAGCAAGAAGCCAGAATACCTGGACACATTGCATCCCTTTTTAAAATACTAGCGGCCTCTAGGAGAGTTGGAAAGTTAGCACTAGCCCAGTAATAATTCAAACAAGCCCAGTAATAATTCAAAGATTCAATCATCTCTCTTGCCTGTTCCCAGTGAGCTCCCAGTCAATGAGCATGCAAAGCATGCAGCACAGCAGAAATCCCATCTACACCAAAGCAGGTACAGACATTTACATGGGAAATTTTAATTTCAATCCGTTGGTGCGTTTTACAAAAATGAACCAAAAAAGTAAACCAACAAAAATTAAAATGTGTCTGGTGTGCTGCAAGAACAAACTCAGTGCCTCCTTCCAGGTTTGGATGCAAGTCTGCCTGTTGGGAGGCTTGGTCCTTCCTCCTGAACATGCTCTGACCCCCAGGACTGCCTCCTATCCACCGTCTGTTGCAACCACCTTCTTTCCTGCATGGCCCAGCACTCCCAGCTGGCATCAGAAGTGTGTATAAGGACAGGACTTTTCTGTCCCTTTTACCTTCCTGCTTCTCTCCTGAGTGCACACAGAAGTGAAAGGGGGGAAGCAGTCAGCAGGGGCTCAGCACCTCCTGTATCCTTTGCCTCTCCCTCTGCCAGGAGATTTCCAGCTGCAGCAGACACAGGCAGTAAATGCTAGGCCCAAAAAGGGACAGGCAAAGTGAATGCAGTTTGAATTTTGGACTGGCTTTTTAGCCATGGCCTTCCCAGAGGCAGCGCAGGCACCTTCAGGTAATCTAATTGCAGACCAAAAAAACCCCTAATCTCAAAGTCAAAGTGAAATTAGCTACTCTGTAAAGCTCCAAAACACAGCAATTAGACTGAACTCACTTTTAGAGTCCCTGCTAGCAACTGATCTCTGCAGGAAAAGTACTTATATTTCACTCCATTTTTCAGGTATTTGTAGAGTACAATAGGAGGCAAAAGACAGGTGCTTTGTACCAAAAATACTTTGCACATGCGCTGTTGTGTTCAGCTCACACAGAAATTCCACGTTTAGTTAAAGATGTTTGGATAAAGAGGCAAAACAATCTGTCGCAGGTAGAGAAACAAACTGCTGAAAACCCAGGGGGACGGTAGAGCCGAGCCTCCCGAGCCGTAGCGCTGTGCTTGAGGCACGACCTATTTGCTGAGCGATCAGGGAAAGGTTGCTTTCCTTACGCCACCGCAAAGCAGCTGATTCCAACACCACTGTAGCTTTCATACGGACAGAAAATTAGGTCAAAACTTTCTAGGAAATTTCTGCCGCCTATTTTAGAACACAGTTCAAAAGATCAAAGGAGAGAAATTCTACAGAAACCCGTATGCAATCTCATGTGGAAACGAAACATTAACAGGAAGAAATCTTGTGACTGAATACTGCTGAGCTGACATCCCAGGGCTTACCTTTTTAAAAACCTCAGTGCAGCTCTGCAGCAGCAGAATGTAAGGCAAAGAAAGCAAGTAAACTTAACCCTTCCACCAGTGCCCGCCCCAAGGACAGAAACACCATTCATTCTGTTAACATCGCGGCATCATTTCTCCCCACTCCCATCTCCACCAGCAGCTTGGCTGCAAAGAGCCACTTCAGCCTTTTACCAACAGTAACAAATCTTGCCGGAGCACTGGGATTTCTGTCAGTAGTTAGAGCTCCTTGCCCATATTTAGTATCAAACTGTTCTTTCTTCTAAAGCACTATTTTGATTAGATGATCTCTTCCCTGAGAAAAAAAAACAAAACAAAAACAAAACAAAAACAAAACAAAAAACACACCAACACTTAGGGCCAGATTTTTTAAAAGCTATTAGGCTCCTGCTTAATTTAAACGCGTAACAGCAGGCAACTCAGCCTAATTCTCTACTTGAGCACACAGTCTCCTGATTTATACACACAAGCTGAATAGCTTTTGCAGATGCATATTTTGTCTCTTGCATTATCCTCCTTGTGTTTTAATAACTCACCTTTACTTCTGATTTTCTTAATTTGGACTTAAATTACACAAGCAATCATTTAGCACACAGACTGCATTGACCAATTCCCTTCAGTTGCTTTGAAAATAAGAGTTCATTGGACTCCTTTCATCCCAAGTCATCTCGTGGTGCAGGAGTTTTGGGCCAGTCCTACGTTTGAGAGAGAAACCTGGGTCTTGCGCACGGGGCAGGGGAAGAGCAGAGGGTTGAGCTCCACACATCATTAACTCCTCCCAAACAGCCAGAGGGAACACTGAATCTCACAGTAAGAAGACTTTTATGACGGATACATCTTCTTGCAATTTCCACACTCATCTCTCCATAGGTTCCTTTGATTTATGAGGTCATTTGTCTGTTGACAATTGATTGAATTAACTACTCCAGAAGAGCATTTCTGTCCCAGAGCAGGGAAGATTTTTTAACCCTTTTTTATTAGCTGTAGTTGAAACCAAGTGGTTGGACATGCAGCTCATCTCTATATGAAGGTTAAATTTCAAAACATTCCAGAGACTTACAACTTTCTTTAGAAGATTCTAAAGAGACAAAGATCTCCTTGATCAGATGAATTAGTGGGGTTTTGCACAGAAGAGAGTAGCAGGTTGTAGGATGTAATATTAGATAATATTTCCTTAGCATATAATTACTGCTAATTGTCATTTATACTGGTATACAGTTCAGCTAACATCAGTTTCCAAAACATTTCTACCTGATCATGCAATTCTTTCGAAAAGGACAATGGAAAATGAAGCTTCTACTGAGAATGAGATTGCCAACCTATGGATAGAGTGAACATACAAAATAACGTGGATCGGACACTAATCCTAAAGGCTCAGTGGTGCACAGACCCCAAGCCACAGACAAAAACTCTACCAGACTGGGGCTGTGCAACCTGAGTGGAGAGAATTCCTAATACTGTGGGCAAGTAGGGACTGGGCAGCACAGAAATGCCAAAGGGGATGTCCTAATGCCAACAGACTTGCGTGCAACTTTGTGTGGATCACTTCATAGACTTACAACCCTACCTAAGTGATGGGAAGAGGACCCAAAATAAATGGTTATAGCGGAGAGAGTAGGAAGCACAAACTTTTCACTTGCACAGCTATAGCTGACCACAGACCACCACCAGCGTGGTTTAGGCAACCGCTGACTATGCAACCAGGGCTAAGGGTTACATCTGGTCTTCCTAGAAGGACATTGTTTAGTTCAGTGCCTTCACTTACCGTATTTTCAGTAGCACATGGATTGGATAATAATAGAAAGGGTCAGCCCAGAGCAGAATTATCTGGTAATGACCCTTTTTCACACCAGGGTCCCCACCAGCGGGGAACAAGACCTCTACTTCCTTGAAACTCAGCAACTTACCCTTGAACAAGACTTGTCCTTGCAGGTTGGATTCTTAATTGCCATGGTGCTGTTTCTTAATGCCCTTAAACTTAACAGATTTTCAACACTCACATTCTTTCATCTATTTCTGTAAAATGCTATCTAAGTTTTTCTTTCATGTAATACTGTATTCCCTCTTTTGAGACATCAGTTGAACTCCATCATTAATATTTTCAGTGAAGTTTTTTCTCTAGAAACAGTTCTTTGGACTATATTGTTTTTTCTGGCATTGATTTCCTGATTTTTTTTTTTTTTTTTTGGTTCACAGCTCACTTCTCAAGGCCAAAACTCCACAGGCAGGGTTTCTATCAATTTTATTTGGAGTTCTCACCCGATAAGAAGCTGCAGCAAAAAGTTTTATGATTGCACCCGGAGCGTGAGGTTTCAGTTTCTCCTGATGATCACTGTTTCCAGATTTTATTTCAGTCCAAAGCGTGCATCGCAAGTTGGAATTAAAAACCAGTTCATTGTCAAAATTCCCTGTAAAGGAGAAGAAATAAAAATAGTAAAAAATTCTTCCCCCCAGATTAATATTGAAGTAACCTGAAACACTGTTTTTTAATTAATTGTTTATGTTTCTTTTTTGACCTGACTGCATGACACACCAGTAACAGTATTACTTTCTAATCACAGCATCTAATCACGGTATAAAAATATTTCTTGTATTGCATAACAGTTTTTCTGAGCTGAAAATAAAATGTAACGTTCATCTGCCTACAAAATTTAAAGTAAATAAAAATGAAATACACTATTGGGATTACACCATATGAGATGATTGGAAATGCTGGCATGATTTGACACGTTACAGCCCACTTTGCTGGTATTAGCAGGCCAAGAAATCACATAAAAAAAGTAGTAAAACAGAAGAAAAAATAATGAATTTCATAAGAAAAACACACTTTTTGATCTTTTCTCAGAAAGGAACTTTCTGTTCTGCATTTTGTCCCACACCACTTTTAGGGTTGTTAAGGAGGAGCCTTTTCACAATCTGCACTAATTAGTCAGTAAAGTAAGGAAACCGTTTGCAGACCAAGCCTAACCAAACCAAAGCCTAACTGGCAGTTGGCTGGTCCCTAACTCTACTGGCTTCTTAAGCTTCTGCCTCTGTCGGCTGCCATTCAGTCTCTATCAGACAGCTCAACTGGTGAAGTTTTGCAGCAATTCCAACCATGGTTTAGCTCCACCGCACGCCCATGTTGTGACCAAAACTGGTGACAGTGTCCTACAACCTCACTGGTGGTCAGAAATCCTCCTGGGGCAGCTGAGATGGTAAGGAAACCAGGGCCAGAGGACAGGCCCAACCCGGGTGCATGCTGCAGACAGGGTGGATCCAGCCCCTTGGACTGACTGCATCACTTCTGTCTCTCCAGGCAGCCCACAGTGCATGCTGCATAGCAGAACAGGTCTTGGGGTTGCTCCGCCTTTGCCTGTTCCCTACCCAGCTGTTTAGCAGGTGAAGATGGACAGTCGTCAGTCCTTGACTCCTTTTGCAGTCTGTGCTGTTTGAGAATTAAATCATTGCACCGTATCATCCTCCACTTACAGACAAGTGCCTGTTAGCCCTACAACATGGGAGCCAAGGAATGAGGAAGAGAAATAATGGTGGCAACTGCCCCAAATGAAAACAACGCAGTTAATGATCAACAATACACTGAAATGACTGCAGCTGAAAATATGTTTTCCTTCCACTGAATACTCTATTCTTTAGAAGGAACTTAAATTTCACTGGCTTCAGGTAATTCCTCCCAGCTGAGACTTTTAGACAAGATCTGGGTTACAACATCCTCATGGAGATCTTACAGAGTTACAGTCCTACTCCCTAATGCCAGCTTTTGGGATGGACATAATGTGTCATAAAATGAACTTCTTTTGAGGTATTTCTCTTTGTGGTATTAAGACAATATTTCACCCTGCAAAGAACACACACACAGAATTTTTGCTTCACGAACTCTTGAAGCGTTTTCTGTTCAAACTTTCTAAACATGACACAAAAGTCTTTTGCTTCATGGGTCTGAGTATAAAACATACTTGGAGCTACAGAAACCTGTACCTGCAATCAGAGAAAGCAGTTAGGTTTCACAGGCTAAACTGAACTGGCCATGTCTGCCAGCTGAGGGCATGTCCAGGAGGGTACCCAGTCGCTGAAGGAACTCATTTGGACAAACAACCATTTCCCACCTGCATTGACCAAAGGCTCCAGCACCATGGCAATAAACGTCCTCTCAGCCTGAGCTGCCACTTCACAAGTAGCCAACAGCAGAGAAAACCAAAGCAGGGTATTTCTGTAGGATAAAATGGAAACAGTCTCTTTTTTAAAACCATTGCATTCTCTCTCACGTCAGAGACATTTCATCAATGTTTTATAAAAGCACACAGTCATTTGGTTTGAAAAGCACCACATCGGTACATTCTGGCTTTCAAACACGCATTTTTCCAAAAAGATCATTTTTATGCATGCAGATACTCCAAAGGGAAAGGTTAGAAGAAACAACACTTCTTATTGCTCCCCTGTTTTATCTGTCATCGGGATGGTAATCTTTAATACCAAATGTAACTTCCACTTCAGTCAGCACTGAAGCAAATGAGTATTATCTGCTGCATAACATCATTACTTCAGCAGCAGTTCCTCTGTTTTGGTTGGAAGCTCCTGATAGAGGCACTGGTCCCGCCTTGAGCCTGGTTAGCACATTAGCCCTGGAAAGATCACAGCAGAAGTCATATGAGCAAAGGTCCTCAGAAATGGAAATTACTCCATGAGCTTTTAATGCAAATAAGAAGAGGTCAGTCAAAACAAGCACCTGCAGGAAACTAATTGGAAGTGAAATATGGACTCAAATGATAAAACATAGCTCAGTTTTATACAGCTTGATGCTCACATGCATTTATTTCTAGCATCCAATACAACAGTATGAAAACATCAGCCTGAGCATCTGGTTTGCACTTTTCTTCCTGTCTGTAGCAATACCTTTCAAGCACAAAGAATCAGCAAACCCGAAGTGATCTCAGGTGAGTAACATTATTGCTTCTATCATCCCATCAGAACTTCAAATATTTCAGTAATGTCACAGTCCTATAGGCATCATTGACAAAGTGACTTGTTAGCCTATGAAATCTGAACACACATTACACATGAGGCTTTTGACACAATAAGTTTTTTAAATTTGGGAAAAACATACAGACATTTGTGAGGATGAGAGCCAGCAAGCCCACATGCTGCTTTATAATTCCATTTTAGGACACAGAGAAAGGTATTTTAGATTAGGACTTTTAATAGGCCCAGTCTGCTTTAAAGATTTACAAATTTTGCAGTGAACCTGCCCAACAGAGAAACTGTGTTGTTTGAATGGATGAGGGAAATTGAGGCTGCAGGCTCACGCCCAATCTGGAAGTGCAGGGAGATACCAAAGCAGCAAACAGCAACTGCACCGAGCTGCAGGGCTTACAGCTCCCTCCAGAGTCTGTGAGATTAAGAGAAAGGACCAGTCATAATTACGTGAATTCTTAAGAAATCGTGAAAATTATTTCAGACCTAATTAAAGACCTCTGACAGCTGACTCATATCTATGTTAGAGCCCGACCTAAGACATGGAATTCTCTTACACCACTCAAATGCTTGTAAGTGCAGGTGTGCTGCTCAGCCTGCCCCTGCCTTCCAGCAGCCTCTTCCTCCTTCCTCAGTCCTCCTGTACAATTAAGAAGAATGACTGGACTGAAGCAGTGCTGGGGCACAGAGAGAAACCATTCCTGTGTTCTGCTAATAAGTCATGAGCCAACTTTCATGCAGGTGCATGTGTAACTGTTAGAAAAAGAAAATAAGAGCAACGTGCTGGCACAGCTCTCCTTTGGAGAGGTCACAAGCCTCTCTCCTTTCCAGCAAGTGAAAATCATGCCAAGAAAAGGGGGCTCAGTACCTGCAAAATACTGACTGATCATGGTGAATATATAAGCATCTGTTTTCATGCACCAGATAATTGGGTCCTTGGGAAGCAAACTAAGACAACTAAGAAAAATCTCTAAAATTCATATTTTGTTTTAAGCCACTCACTTTTTGTCAGCAATCATTTTATATAAGAGCAGTGACCGAGTACAGATGCAATTGCAGATGTCCTGTCAAGCAACTATCCATATTTCTTGGGTCCTATTCCTCTCTAATGGGCATTGTGTCCCAGAGATGACTCTGTCAGAGCACTAGCACTTCTTACTGTAATATTTTCTTTCTTTTTTTTCCACCTCTTCTTTCTCTCTGCACCCACTGAAATCTGTGTGAACACCTAAAAATATGTATGACTTGGCAGATCTACGCTGGGGCTCCTCACACATCAGCAGTCTGCCTAAGGCATTGTGTCCAAAAGCTGAACATCATTATAAGTTATCCAACTAGCTGATAAAATGTTACTTCATTTTTGTTTCCATGGATTGATTTCCCCCTTGATGTGACAGCCCGATCTCCCACTCACTCACTGTCAGCCACTGTTTTCCATTTGATGCTGACACTCAGTCTTTTCAACACACACCTTCCTTAGCATTAAATGTACGCTCACTACAGGTTTGGCATGCTGAAATTGCTGAGGGAAACTTTCTTTCTTTAGTTTAAAAATAATGTAAAATATTTCTTCATTGTTTAAGGTAATTGCTTCCCCTTGGAGAATGAAATCATGCTGTCTTTTATATGCATACTGTATATTGCAAAAAACTTTATAATTTATGCCTTTTATATATACAAAGCCAAAATCTTCAGTGACCACATGCAGTCCCTACAGATCCCTGGGCACCCATCGGAAGTCTGCACTCAAGCGCTCACCAAAATCCCAGTACGGCAAGTGCCCACCTTCACCCTCAATGTCTCTCAAATTCATTAGCAGACCTTGCTGGAAAGCTGTGCTTTCCTTCCTCAGCTGAGCAACCCATCGAGCTGAAAACATGTATTTTTGCTGGGATTCAAGCAGGCGAACCAGGAGGCACTGCAAGTAATTGCATCTTAAACAAAAATCAGTATTCATAGACTGAACATTGTGTGAACATTGTGATGTTTCGGTGCTCTGCAGAAAACTGGGCATGTAGAAAGCACTGACATTTTGATTGCTGGGGTTGACACTGTTCTCGGTTTTGTAAAGTTGGTCTGATACGTTAAAGCACTACACCCGGACTTTTGGATGATGGGTTTTCTGTTCGTGATTGATGTTCCTTCCCTGAGCTTTGTATCTAAGTAAAGCTTTTGAGATGGTCTGTCTTTCTACACTCCAGCCCAATCATTCTCTGAATGGTTAAAGCTATCCTGACTCTTTATACAAGCTAAAGGGTATGTGCATCTGAAGACTGGATTCAGCTTGGCTGCGGAGTTCAATCACCCACCCTGGGAAAGCACCACATCACATCCATTCTTTAAAAAAAAAAAAAAATAAAAAAAAAAATAAAAAATTTAAAGAGGCAGCAGGTGCTTCCACTCCCGGTGCCCCTCTTGACACACCTTAAAAAGCCTCATTTTCTGGGGATAAACATTGAGTCAGTTGAAGATAGTTAATTCCTTTATATTCCATTTTCTAGCTTTCTGTAGTATTCAGAAATCTTTCTCAAGGGAATAATTAAATTGAACTTTTTCTCACAGTCTCATAATACAGGCTCTAGGTAAGTTCTGATCGTGCTCTGCTCCTTATGGGGCACTTACCACATCCCAGTGATAACTCTTACACATCCTCTTCAAAACTAGTCAAAGATAAAACAATGCAGTTATGCTGGACAGTGTTATGGTGAACAAGCAGTAGGTATTATTAGAAACAAAGGTTAAGGTAACTGTCAGATCTGGAGAGCACCTTATTGAGTCTTGAGTTATAAAACATATCTTCATTAAACAGTGACTTGTCCCCACAACAGCAGTTTTCAACACTTCTGTATGAAAACACTGTCAAAATTTTAAGCTGCTTCTTGGAAAATATGGATGAAGGTCCGAGACTTAGTGATTTGGGTGGGTTTTTTGTTTTTGTTTTTTTTAAGGTTCTGGAACCACCTAGCACTTAAGAAGTACTTGGTTAGAAGAAAAAAAAAAAAAGAGGCAAACTTCCCTGGTACAAACCTTTTGGAATTTTTAATAAAAACAGAGCTATATTGGACAGTTTGAATTTCGCATACGTGAGCGTGTGAGCATTGCTTAACCTCTCGTTTGCAGTTTCCAAATGATGCTATATGCTCGGTATTACTCTTGATGCCTGTAGCTATAGGCTGTCGAGAGAGGGGAAATGGCAACAGTCAGGCAGACAGCAAAAAAGTCAAATCCAATAGCAGTAGCCCGCTACTACTGCCTCTCACTTACACAAAACCAAGCAAAGATGGGGACTGCAGCCAGACTACCATGAGTTAGACTCCTTTACAGATGGTGGGCAAGAGAGGCAGGGAGCACTCTGTGAGGCCCTGCAGCCTGGACCTGATCTTTACTTTAAATCCAAAATAGCCTGAACTATGTGGGATTTTGCACACTCGAAAAATCTCAGTGTTTAGGGTTTTTTCACAAGGATATGCTTCCTGTACAGAGACACGGGGTGAACAAGACTTGCCAGCAGCAGCACCAGGAATGGAGTCCAGCAAAGGATGTGCTTGACAGCAGAAGAGATTTCTATCATGCCACTCTCAGTCTGAGGAAAATTACTTTTTAAGTCTAAAACAAGGGACTGAAGGTCAGATTGCAAAAGAGCTGGTGTTCATAATTGGGAACAGATTTTAAAAGAGCTCCATGTATATGGGCTGTGTACTTCTGAGTTTCTGACCACAAAACCAAACATTAAAACTCTTTTAAAATCTCTGATGCCTCAAGCCATGCTACAGCCTATATTAAAATATCTTTTTAATATTTCAAGGTTTTCTCAGTGCCAAGCTATTAAATGTGTAGACTGATTTCCTCAGAGCAAAATCCCTCCCCAAAAACTAGGATGGAACGTCAATCAAAATAGTTAATTACTAACTAAAAAATCCCAGTAATTGACTGCATGGATTTTAATTTTATGAGATAGTATTATCCTTATGAGAGCTCTCCAAGCTGAGGTTGGAGAACAATGGCTCCCTGAACACGAAAGCAGTTTCCAAATCACAGCAGAGATGGTAAGGTCGAATTTGACCTCACTTGCTCCAATAAAAATTCAGATTATGTCCATAAAAATGACTGAGAAATAGGTAACAAAAAGGGTGACAAGAAGAGGAGGAGGAAGGTCTTTTTGAGGGACCCTTTTGCAAAAAGCTACAGCCAAAACTGCCTTGGGCCTTTTATCAGAAATGGTCTCCAGGACATAAACAGTTTAGCAGACTGCTAGCTACAAAAAGTCACTACAAAAGCATCTTAGAAGCCCTTATTACACAGAATTTTCCCATATTCTTTCTTCCCTGCCCAGCAATAATTTGTCTTAAAGAGGGAACAGTGACAACGCAAGACCCCCACCCCAGCTGATCGGTAATCTCATGAAGAAGAGCGGTGCCCATGGTCAACATTTTATCTCAAGTTTCACAACTGGATTTTTTTTTTCTAGAGACCCTGCATTTATGTAAGAATCACCAGGAGGCTATTTTAAAACTATTATTAAGGCTCAGAGTCACGGTGGAAAGCTCAAAAGCATTACACAGAATAAAAACTGCATTGCCAATGCTGAAAGCCCAAAGGCTAGTTAAAAGGCTCCACCAGCTTCTCGCAGCAGAGGAATGCCGATTTCAGCCCCTGCACATGCAAGGTGCCCCGCTCACAAGGGCAGTCCCCCTACTCTGTGCTTTGACATTCAGCCTGACATTCGCACTGAAAGGGGAGAGGACCCGAAGAGAGCAGCGCTGAGATTCACATGCCGAATCCATCACCCACAGCATCAGCAGCGACTATCCATGATGCTGCTATTCCAAGAGTCTGGCCGCAAAGCAATCCAAAGCTAAGAAGAAACTGAAGCCATTCTGAAGTTAAATAAAATCTGTTCTTTGAAAATTCGCAACTGGGACAGACAAACCATGGCACTCCCATACCAAGCAGAGCGGTATGGTACTACAGCAGTTACCACAGGATATGGAGCGATGCTGGACAGTCTTTGTTTCAGCCGGTGATTACTGGCAGGCAGATTTTATCCTAATACAGAACTCACTTTCAGATATACCTGTGCGTCTCATTCAGAGTCACCTTCCTTTTCTCACACATATTGTTTTAGAAGTGTTTAAAGATGAGTATTCTTGCCTAGGTGTCTATACAGCAAGCTAAGGAGATTTCTAATATCTCCCCTCACCCCCCTTAAAACATCCCTGTAAATCACCTAGAGGCTGGATAAGCTGAAGCAGCTCTTGCTAGAAGCAGCCCTAATACCTTTAGATTTTTGCTAGTCACAGCATCAGGTAACTTCAAAAGTTTGAAGTTGTTTATCCCCTCTTGGTTTAGCATGGGGGTTTTATTGTTTCCTTAACAATTTGACATACATCCATGAGTTAAAAATAGCAAACTGATAGTGCATCCATCAGCAGTCTTTCCTAGTGAAAACTGCACATACAGAGCATTTGAATCCTATGCAGTGATATGCCAAGTCTACACCCTGTCCTCTGCTGGAGTATCACTAATTTTGCCAGCTTTATTTCTTTTTTTATCTTTTATTGCAAACAAACTACTAAAGCATGTCCATGTTTTACTACATGCGTGGCCCTTCTCTGTATTTAATACAGCACAGCCCCAAACCGTGGATAAAAGGCTCAGTAGATACTCACAGTGTTGCCTGCACTTAGTGGAAAGCTTTGAAGTACTCTAAGATGTATTTTACGTCTGAAAGTTTGTCTCTGGAAACTTTAATGAAATCTTTACATACAGATAATAAACAGTGCTCGGTGCTGATGTGATTGACATGTAGAGATGTTCTCTGAACCGGGCAGTTTCTCCAGTTGGAAGCTCACAGTAATAAAATTTATACCTCTGCTTCATGTCAGCAGCAACTGAAATGACGTGGGACTAATAAGTGGCAGGTTTAATTACAGCTCAGTTACTTCATTAAAACAGCTGTTTAATTTAAACTGGAAGGAGAATCCATTCTTTTGGCTGCCCATCAGAAGTGCTCCCCACAAAAGGGGAGAAGGAGCAGTTCTGCCCATCAGCTCAAAAGATCATTTGAGTGATGCACAGGAGAAAATTAACACAAGGAAACACAAAGGAGATACTGTTTACAGGTGGTAGCACAACTGGATTCTGTTAGGAAAAGACTGACAAGAATATTTTATGCTCCCAAGAAAATTTTAAGCAAAACCAGAACATCTTGGAGAAACCACTTGAAATTTTGTTCACAAGTCTTCTATCTCACTATGCCATCCTAGTGCTTCACAGGTGATGTAGGTTCTATACTTCATGTCACTATTCTCTTTTATGAGCAAGCTATCTATTTTAGGTAATAAAGCAGGTAATAGTTCCCCTCTGTTGGCCATTGCAGAGTATTTACAGAGCTCCACATGATGGTTTACTGCAGGATGTACAATTTGGCCACGGACACTTGCTCAGAGAAGAGACTGAAGGCAGGGAGAAGACCTACTGATGTCTCAGAGGTGCTCTGCCGCTGCTTTGGCAGCATATCCAAATAGAAAGTTTTCAAGTTTTTGATGAAAACAACATATTTAGAAAACGGAGGGGGAGAAAAACCCTAATGAAATCCTACTGAAGCTAGTTATGACCACCGAAAACAGGCAGCAAAGGGCATTTTTTGACCACAAGATTTCAAGACAACAGGATCTACCAAGTTACATATTTAATATGATGTAGCAAACCACCAATTTGAGGATCTATTATTTCCTCTCTTTTCTGGCAAAAGAGAGGCAAGACTGTAACTTCTTTTCCACTTGTGATACTGTGTTATATCCTATCAAACAAGAATGCTGCTTACACAGTACTTTTGTTCAAAATGCAATGCTCTGGCTCCCTCCACCTACCCAGAAAAACCTTAAAAGCTACCGTGCATCCTGCTGTAAATTAGACCATAGAAAAAAATCCTTCTCATTTGCCTTCACAAGTACATAGAGTTTATGTTGATGAGCAATGCCTAAGACCAAATTTCAGCATGGCCAGGACTCTACCACACTGGGGTGATCGCCAACCATGAATCCAGGGTCTCTTCCTACATGTTTCCCATTTGTTGCAAAAGCCTCAGGCTCTGAAAGTGGAGGCAGAGATCTCTCAGAGACAACCTCCACTCACTGCCCAACCAGGATTTGTTCCGTGATTCATCCGACATGTGCAGCAAAGCAGCAGAGATCCCATGGAGGAAACAGCAGCTATTCCAGAACATGGCTATCGGAGGATAATCTCCATGTGCCAGTTCAGTGAGGAACGTGTGATTTCGGAAATAAAAAGGCACAGTTATTCACATAACTGTTCATATGCACAACTACGTTCAGCTAAACTTAAGCACATATGAACAACAGTTGAGCGCTCCAACCTTTCTCAAATAGGACAGAGGTTGCAGGAAAAAGCAGCTCGAAGAGTGAGTGACTCAATTACCCGAAGGCAGTGTTTGGCAGGGTTGACCCTCCAATCAAACAGAGGGATTAGACAGTCAGGAGAAAAGTGGCGTAGCAAAGAAAAACAAAATGAAAGGAAACGGAGATGAAATAAGATTCTCTTATTGATTTGCACTGAAGATAAATTACTTGGTTATCACTGCAGTTGTAAATGAAAGCCATGCCAAAGGGGTGTAACTTCTAAAGGAAAACAAATTAAATATGTTTTCTTCCTTGCTTTGTGTGGAGAACGTGCCTGACTTCAGAAACTCACTGCAGCAAAAGCTGAAAAACAAACAAAACAAAATAACTGTGTCCTGCACAGGGAAAAGCAACTTAGAAGTTGTGCATTTAGCAATGAGTTCTCAGCAGTCCTACACCTAGAATCATACACTTCTCACACCTAAGGGCATAGCAAGATTTCCACAAATGAAGAGGATGTCCAACAGAAACCAGCAAACTCGGCATCTCAAAGTCCAGATTGTTGGCAAGAGCTGAACCTCCTACTCACACAGAAAACCTGGCCCTGGGGAACCGCAAGTCTAAGACCCAAAGGTGAGCCATGTGCATAAGATCCCAACCCCAGTCTCTGAAGTCATGGATGGGCTCTGTGGACTAAAAAAGGACTGAAAGGAGAACAACTTCCAGTGTTCTGCAGCATCCACTGGGACAGTGCCAGGGAAAGATTCCCACCTCTCATGTCCTCAACCTGTTGTTCACACCAGGACGGTATTAAAGACCTCCAGCAGTGCTACTCTGGTTTGTCATTGCTACCTCATGATTTTTCATAAATGAAGCCAGGTACTTTAGTGATCACCAGCCCAACCTACAAGACACATTGTACACTCAGAAATGATCTGAAAACTATGTTGGTTGGTTTTGATGCCGATTAGACTTCCTATGGCTGAGAGTGAAAGCCCTGTTGATCTGGTATGCAGGGAGTTCTCTCTCCAAAAGAGAAGAAGTTTCTAACCCAGAACTACAAGATAATGGACTTCAAAGCTGTGGGGTTTATGCATGGAAAACCTGTCACTAGTGCAGGACCGAAACCTGCTTATCTTGGCCTTTCACATGGTGCAATTTGACAGGGCCTGTAGCACATCTAAAGGGAAGGAGATGGAATGCATCTAACTGCACTGAATTTATTTACTTATTTATTTTTAAATAGTGGCAGAAGTTACTCTCTTCAGCTTGTGAGCAGTCCCTGTAGAAGTGGATAAATACATGGGGCACAGCAGGTGGTAGAAAGTAAAACCCTTTACAAGGTTTGCCCATGCTGGTCAGAAATATATTTATAATTTGAAGAAATCATTATACTCCTGAGAGTCCTTGGGTAGGAAACGAGTTTGTCATTTGCTAGCAAATGATTTTGACCTTTCTGGCAAAGGTTAGAGGACAAAGATATATTAACTGGAGTAATTTAAGTCAAGTGTAAAGTAACAGAGAGTTACATGGCCTTGGGGAAGAGTCTGAAGTCCTAGTTGCTGAAAATGTTTCAGCATTTGGTGGGGTTTTACTATTTTAAGAACAAAATTATCATCATAAATTTCTGGGGGTTTACCTGGATGGGACTGAAATGATTTAAATCTCTTAATAAAGTTTATTGCCCACTTCATCTATCACTTGATACCTATACCACAACACTGCACCAGGCTGCCAGGGTTACACTTTCAGCTCTAATGCAGATCATCTCTGTGATCAGAGACAGCACTTGCACTCCATTATGATTTCCATGGGTGTAACTGTAAATGAGTTGACATTGGGGCCGCACAGCAGCATCCATTAAGGTTCATGAAGAACTCAGGTCCTCAGACGGCTGGATGAAGTATGTCAGACAGAAAAATTTGAATAGATTCCTCACTTTCCCCTTGTAATCCAAGACTTGCTTCAACAAGCAGGAGCTCCCATTTGCACCTGCAGCCCATGATCAACAGCACAAGCAAGTTTCAAAACTGACTTGTGCTTCCAGATCAGGGTAAGGCAGCTCAAGCAGAGCTGAGAGCCTGGTCCAAGCGTGCACCCTGCCCTATGCACTCCCCACTCCCCCCCTAGTCAAACCCCCAAGGAGCCTGGCACAAAGTTGCCTTTGCAGGGGAGTGTCTGCTGCAAACACTTCTGAATGCATCATGCTGCCAGTGGCAAGCACCCCTCAAAGCAGATGCTCCTAGAACTGGGATGGATGTTTCTGAATGCCACATTTACTTTCTCCTCCATAAAAATCAGTAATAAGAAGACAGTGACATGCAATGCAAAGATGAATAACTCACAGGAGTGTTGCTTTCATAACAACCCACACAAGCTAAAGAGGTATCCTTGATATTTACCATATAAATACCATAGTCCCCCGAGTGATCCCTCCTCATCATGCCCATATCTCACAATCCCACAGCTTTCCAAGGAGCTGCCTGTGCACATCAGCACCTGAACATGGAAGGTTTCACAGTCACCATAGAAAAGTGCTGCCAGTCCCCAGCACAAGCATTAGCCTGGTGGAGGTCTCCTACCTGCCTGAAGGATCCCAAGTCCTGTTTCATAGAATCATAGATGGGTTTTTATTAATAAAAAAAAAATTATATCTGCAATTTGTCAATTTGACACATTTCAAATTTGTGAAAAAATTTTTGCAGCTTCTGACAAATGGGATATGTAAATCCCTGAATAGCAGTGAAATAATTTATAAGGACTTTGTGATACTCCAACATGTTCTTCTTACATGACTGTATTTCCATTTCCACTATATCACCTGCATGAAGCAATGGAGGAGGAGGAGGATAAGAGGAAGTCATACCCTCTATGTCCAGTTCAGTCCTTCAACCCCCCAAAATTGGTAAATAACCATGCGGACGTAGATACAGCCATATGCTAATCAGTACCAAGTGCAAGCCATCTTCCATAGGTTACTCCACAGTTCATAGGCAGTATTATCCCAGTTTCTGGGGGACTTCTGCCTCACTAAAAGTGCTGTCTGAGATGAGAGCCTGAGTAATCTCAATGGTTAATTTTATTAATTTGTTTTTGTTAAAGTGTTTTTTCCAAATGCCTTTTATTTTTAAACACACACACACAAAAAATAAAAATACCTCACTACAAACGTTTTCCAAGACCTAGCTTCCTCATTTTTCCCCCTTTCCTTCCACTCCCAAATAATTCTAGGTACATTAGGAAAATCACACAATCAGATTTCTACCTGACTTCTCCAATAGTTAAGGTCTGGACAGATCAGAAGGTAGTATTACCCGAATGGCTATGACTCAATACAATGACTCAACTCTTACCCAAAATGTCAGCTACCCAAGCCAAGGAGAGACATTCCTTGCTAATGCTGAGAAAATCCATCCCAGGGAAGGTGGTTAAGTGCTGTTATTTTAAAGGACACCTAAGTTCTCCCACAGTTTTCAGCTGAATGATTTCCTTTTCAGGGTAGACTCACAAAATGGAAGAGAACAATGAATGCCTTCTACCCAACACAATAAGGACATTTACACAGAATATGGAAAACCCAAACATGCATTCTCTTCCCAATTCACAACAGGGATTTGAAACAAGTCTTCCCTTTTCTGGAAAGTGCTTTTGCTGTGGAACAAGAGCGTGTCCTGAGGCTGTGCTGCGCAAGCCACCGCACACATCCTCCTGGTGAGCATGAAATGTCTCTAGAGAAGCCCCAAGAAGTGACTCTTTTTGGGCCACCCTTCCGCATCCCAGGGAAGCAGGAAAACAAAGCTTCAGGGCCTCACTTCCAAGGTGGCACAAAAGGTTCAGCCTCTCTGCCTGGAGCTCATCCAGTTTGTAACAGAGACTAAAAGCTGCTGAGCTGGCAATGAAAAGAAAGCCTGGCCTGATTAGAGCATCTACTTAACAGGTGGGACACCAAGGTATCAGTTCTGCTCTCATAAATATTTAAGTTCTTTAGACAAACTGGAATAGTACTAATGAAAAACCAAGAACAACCCTAGAGCCTCTACCATGGTGGCTTGAACATTGGCTGCTGAGCTCCTTTTCAGGTAGGAATTTGTCACATCTTCAGCAAAGGCCATCACCCTGAAGGACGGTGTCTGAGGAAGAGGGGTATCTGCACTGCCTCCCACCTCTCTCCCTCATGTCTCTGTATAAATCCAACTCTTCATTTCCTTTGCTCCACTGATGTTAAAGATATGTTTAAAAATGGGTATGACTTTTTCCAGACTAGGTCATGGATTTGATCCAAATTGATTTCTGCTTTGTTTTTTATCTTAATGAAAAAGTAGTATTTGTTAAAATTTGGACAAAACTGACTTTTTCTTTCTAGCAATAAGAAAGGTTCACACAGCAATAACTCATACTTCCTGAGATTATGGAGAACAAGGAGAAAGAGAAAAATGCTTTAATAATAGCAACAATATTTACAGTTTAAAACAACTTTTCCATCTCAGTGTTACTCATGCTTTGTCTCAGAGAGTAAAACTGGTGCACCATTTACTAACTCAAACTGAAGTCCATGGCAGAAGACAACCATGATTCAAACACTGTAGATCATCCTGCCCTTAACGCCATTTGTCAGTGCTCAAAGAATTTTTTGTAGTCAAATATGAGTCGAAGCACAAACTACACACTATCATCACTCTTTTGACAGTTCACAGAGTGAACCCCTCCAGTTTTTCTATGACAAAGTAACTTTTCCTCAGAACCATGTGTTAAATCACAGTCTTAGTCTAAAGAAAACTCCAGCTTTTATTCAGTGAAATACCAAGTGGAAAATGAAGATGAAGAGATTTCAAGAACTGCAGCAAGATCTTGCCAAACATTTGTCTGTTCTAGCATTTAACAATTTCTAATGGCATTTACTGTTCTTCTAGTCATATAAAAATTGAGGTCAGATGGTCTATTGAAAGATCGGGCCCTGATGTTACCAAGGCTCCAATTTTCACTTTTATAAAATATTTTGAATGGGGAAAAAAATCACAGGTAGCATCTTTTCCCTGTGATCTCTGCAGCAGCCACAATAATCACATCCACCTCAACAGTTGCCTCCAACAATGGCGTTTGCCATGAGCCCATTACTCACCCAGGTGTTCTTCCTTAAGTAACTGCTTTAGCGCGATGAATGGTTTCCTTGGTCCTGGCAGGACGGACATTGCAAAGACCTACCAGAGACAGAGCCTGTGATCATTTTGTTAAAGACAGAGGGAAGATGGAAGTCATGCAGCTTAGCAACAGTGCAAAAGATCACAAAACTAACAACCTGCCAGAAATTATGAATTCTGTGCTCCAGTTGGGAACATACCTTCTTTCCTCCCAAAGTAACAGCCCCTTTCTGTCTACCCCTGACTTCTGAACAGCCATCTGGATGCAAACCCATGATTCGCTTGCTGGCTTAGTCATAATTACCTTGAAACTTGCTGACAATTACTGCACCAGCAGCTGGATGCGGCTCACAACCAAAAAGAGCTGAACTGCCCTCTCCTGGGAGCAGTGCAATCAGCAGGGCAGCCTCTAACAGTCAAATGCATCATTAGCAAGTGGAGAAAGCTGTTGAAATGGGAAATGAATGCATCAGGCAGCCTCCTCCAGATGGACTGCCCAGCTTTTCAATTTACAGTTTCACTAAAATTGGACTTTGTCTTTTGGATTCAACTTAAACAGCATTTCTTCTGCAGTCTGCAGAAATAGGTCTTTTTGCATCAGTTTCTCTACAGGTTTACACAGATAGGAACCTACATGTATTTTTAGATTAAATCAATAGGGCAAAGATTAAGTGAATGCTGTGTCAGAGCAAGAGCTTACGGAGGAGTTTAATCAGACTGACATCACACAGCCTGCACAGGTAACTGGTACTGGGCATAGCAGAAGCTTGTTTGCACTTTGGATTTTTCCAAATCTCATGTTAATTTACTAGAAAGAAAATGGGGCCCAGGTCTATGAGTGATGAGGGAAAGTAAATCAGCCTGCATCTGTAACCCAAAATACCGTGAAAACTTGAGCTCATCAAAAACAAAAAGAGCTTTCGCTGTTACGTGTTTTTACCATACCAGAGTTGAAGCAAAGGACCTGTAGCTGGGGGACAGGTTAGTGACAGTAACATACAACTTCAGACACCATCAGCCTGCCCTTTCAGGTCCCTGCTCCACATTTGAGAGACACTGGCATAGAAGAAAGTGAGGAGTTAGCTGGCTGCAGGATATATACACACACACACACTTTTTTTTTTTTTTTAAATATACATATATAATGTTTTTAAAGTAGTTCTAGTGACAAGAAGCTGGAATTTCCAGGAACATCTCTCTACTAAGTTATCGACAGAAATCAGAAGGTGTGTGATTTCTGCAGTTTAAAGAGTGGGAAATGACAGTCATTATGTTAATTAGAAAAAGTTCTGGGGAAAACATCTAAAGCAAAGCCCACCAGGAATACGATGGGTATATGTCTTTAAGACTAAAAAAAATTAAATATTTAAATTGCCTATCATAGCCTCAGATGTTTTTGTTTCTTTGGGTGTTTTTTTTCTTTTGTTTTATTTTAAAAACCAAGTTATGTTTCTCCAATAACTTGTTCTTCTGCAGGCAGTTGGGATGAGGATGATCAGGTGAGTCACTTTATGAATATTCCTGCATCCATATGGCATGTACAGGAAATCCATTAGAATTAATATTTCTTTACATGGATATTTATTTGACTAAGCCCTCCCTTCAAAGTGCTGCTGCTGTTCTCTTAACATAATAATCTTGATAAATTACTCTTCTCTTCAATGCTCCATAAGCAATGAACATAAAGACTCAGCGCTGCTACATTAAGACCCATTACACTGGCTTATTGCAAAGAAAACACCATATTTTTAAACACATTTCCCCCAACAACAGATGCCTCTCTACATTTTAGAAACTTCAGATGCAATTTTTAAGAAAGAGAGAAAAAACCAAGTCAGCCACCACTTGTAATAATTAAAAATTCATTTGTTTCTGACTGCTTTTTGCTCCCACGTAAATTTGGGAGATATTGCCATTTATTTCCTGACTAATCATAGCTACTTCTGGACTTCCAGCCTGCCTGGGGTCCTTGACAGGGGTCTTGATGAGATACACACCCAGTTAGTTGAGTATTTTGCATGTAACTGGATACAATAGCTAGATCCTCACTCAGGTTTAAGCCAGAGTCACTCTGCTAAGCACAACTCACCTAAGCAAATTGCCCTCTGCTGAGGATCTCCTGAGCTTCCCATGTAAGACTTTCCCATTTCCATTCAATTCCATTTGAATTAATTTCTCTGAAGAGCAATTTGGGTTTTTTACTGTGGTTTGATCAAAATCAGGTTCACTAAGGCATTACATATACGGGCTGGTTGGGAAAAAACTTTAGTATGCGCTACTCTTCATGTTTAATCTGTGGATATAGTTTTTCTTGAGGAATAGCTGTAAGCCGTGGGAGGGAGCCCTGTGAACATCACATTGAGAGCCTGACCTCCTTTCCAGGACCAGCAGCTCTGCCAGATGTAGGTCACACTCACAGGACCGAGGGGCCACAGCGATTTCCGACCCCTTCCTTTAATATTCTCTTTCTTCCCTCTTCTCCTCCCCAGGCTGCCATCCTCCCCTAACTGGCCTGTATAGTCCAGTACTGAGCCTTACTCTCACAAGGGGGGAAGGGATAGACAAAAAGGTGCAGTGCTGGCAGCGTGAGCTAGAAAGCAGAAATGACAGAACAACCTGAAGACCATGAAGCCTTAAAGAAAAAAGGATCTTATCCTTCCTGCCAGTGGTGGATGGGATGAGGTGCTGCTTACAGGAGAGAGTGGGAAGGAGAAACAGAGTAATACGGCTACTCTCTATGGACTTCAGGAAAGTAGAGAAATCCGACTGTTGTCTCCTCATCTTGCCCAAAACAGACTCGGTGGCCAGGAAGCCTTGCAAGGAGCAAAGCACAAGCAGCAGGTGGTGCCATCTGTCCCACTCTAATTCTTTCTCGCTTAAACAATTTATGTCCCAGTTAGTGAGGAGGTAAAAAAAAACAAAACAAAACAAAAAAACCCCACCACAACCTTCCCCCAATCCACAACTCCTGAATAGCCAGGGAGGGGGGGAACTGGAGGCAAGGAAGTAAAAGGCTAATTTTAGCTAAATAAAATAAAATAAATAATAATAATTTTTTAAAAAAGTGACTGTTAAATAATGCTGCCTCTTCATGATCTCCTTTTTTGCCGCTGTGCCTGAAGATGAATGATTAGACAGAAAATCAAACCACAATATGGTTTTACCAGTAACAGTGCTGCTGCTTCGGTGTGAGAAGACACTGGAGGCTGGAGCAGGACCACAGCCTCGTGATGCTTCTCTTCCATCTTTTCTGCTCTGTACTGGAGGGTATGTAACTTCAGAAATGATTACCTGAACATCCTTTGTGCCCCACACCTGTGTGTGCAGGCTGGTCTCCACTAGACAAAACCAGCCCGTAGACACTTCAGAAATATTTTCTTGGGTATCACATGCAGTGGGAGCATCCATGAGAGAAGCACAGCCTGAGCTGCCATATGTGCACCCCCCCATGGTGCTGGTATTGCTAAAGGACTGAAAAGGGCGTGTTGGTATCACAGGGTGAGGTTTCACACGCAAGTCTGTGTGTTCTGCTGCCAGGCAAGTTCAGCCATCGTGAACACTCACCTCCGCTGACTTCCTTCCTTCCTTCCCCTGCAAACACCAGAGCCCAAACCAATATACCTTTCCACCTGCACGGAGCAGCCCCTGTGCCCTTGCAGTGCTGCACACTCTGGGCAGGTCAGCAAACACCGCAGCAGAGTGCTTCCCTGTCACACTGAGCACCGCATGGCACAGGGAGACCAGCTTTTACCACTCCCTCTGGTACGTGAAAGTTAATGCAAGTACCAACAACCCCTGAGCCAAAACACAAGGGCCCAGGCCACCTTGGGAGAGGCCGCATTGCATCCTTCCCTACAGTGCATCACTGTTATCACTGTCTAACTTGACTTTCCCACCGCAGTGCCACCCCTGTGAAACATGGGGAGACACTGCCTAGCACATCACCCTTCCCCTCTGTCACCTGGGGCTGACGTACATCAGATAGGTTTGCACCGTTTCCTCCAGTGTTGCTTTGCCTATGGCCAAGACAAAGGATTTTCTCTGTCAAATCTATTTTACACATCACAGGCAGTATCCTCTCTTCTCTCTATTTTAATATGTACCCATTTTCCAGCATTCTGGAAAATGCTGAACAATAAATATCAGCCCCGCACTATAAGCAAGATCCTGTTGCAACCTCAGCGAAATTAGCCAAGACCCAGCATGCTCTTTGGTTCTACACTGCATGTAGCCTAAGAGAGGCAATTTCTTCCACTCGGACTAAATCAGGTTGAAAGAAATAACACTTCATTCTCCTGGGTTCATGACTGACTTTTTTGGAGCAGATGTCAAAACAAACACCTTAAATACAAGTTAAAATTCATGTTATAACAAAGCAGCAACCCCCCCTCAATTTATGAACTGCAAGAGTTGTAACTAAGTTGTGAGAAAAAGAAAGGGATTCACTTCTGAATGATAAGAAGAAATTACAAAGTATTTGGCACAGCTTAAATGAATTTTATTTTGGAGCCATTCAGAATTTAGACTTCGGATGAATTCCTTACTGAGGCAAATAAAGAATTTGCTGGCACAAAGAGAAATAATCTCAAATGAAACAGCATTTAGTTTGACTTAATTTCCCCAATGGTGCAATGAATAATACTCTTTCTGGATCTGTGTTTCCACTGACAATGATTGTGCTATTACTGTGCTTCACACACTCGCGTTGCAGACATTTTGCATAGGATGCTATATGAGAAGAGCTTAGAGGAATCAAAGATGTCACCGTGCTGCTGTTGTACTTCCCAGACTTGCCCATCCAAACACCGAACTGTGGGGAAATATCATTTGATACAGGGTATGTATCAAGATAAAGATAGGAGAGAAAGGATGGTCCACCAAGGGTTGGAGGAGGAAGGAGAGAGAAGGTAATCCCCTTTCTGTGTCATATACTTCCTAAAAGCAATGCCTGAGCACTCTAAAAAGCAATGGTGGGCACATGCTTCTTTGCAAGTGGAAGTAATAAAAAAGGACTAAACCAGCCGTTTCATAGAATAGAATCATAGAATTGTTTAGGTTGGAAAAGATCTTTAAGATCATGAAGTCCAACCGTTAACCTAATGCTGCCATTCCACCACTAAACCATGTCCCAAAGCACCACATCTACCCGTCTTTTAAATACCTTCCAGGGATGGGGACTTGACCACTTCCCTGGGCAGCCTCTTCCAATGCTTGACAACCCTTTTGGTGAAAAAATTTTTCCTAATGTCCAGCCTAAATCTGCCCTGGTGCAACTTGAGGGCATTTCCCGTTGTCCTATTGCCTGTTACCTGGGAGAAGAGGCCAACCCCCACCTCACTACAACCACAACCAGTGAGGAAGCAAAGGACCGCTAGATCCGCCGAAGGGACTAAACACACTGGGCCAGAGCAGTTCCTGGACAGCTCCACAACAGGAATTTATTCAGTTTCTGATTTCAGTTTTCACAGAGCACCACAAACACCCTTTATCTCCCTTTATCACCCCTCCCTCTGGGTACCCTGTCTCCAGAGACAAAAAACATTTCACAAACACCACTGCATCCACTCACTGCTGCTTGCACTTGGTTTTGCTTTGGTTTTTAAACACTGACTTTCCATGTCTTAAGCCTACCTAATCATTCCAGGTCTGGGATTTCAAATTTGGTTTTGCTTTTAAAAATTCAAGTTTGCTTGCACTGTGATATGTTTTAATCCACCTCCCAGACCTGAAATCAGGCTGAAAGAGCCATTTCCATAGGCTCTTGTTCTGAGTAGGACCAGAGGCTGCTGTGCTAGAGCACAGCACAAGGTTGCTGCCCTTCCAGCGTCATTCATAAATTCACATCTATCATTTGGACTTGCATAGGCACTGACTATTTTGCAAAAGAAAGGAAACAAATCTTCCAGAGCTTTACCCTTCACACTCAGTATGAGAACTATACCTTTTTTTAAACAGACCTCCAATCTTTGGCCTTCGGCACAACGATTTTCCTCAGGCCCAAAATTCACATCCAGTTTATACAGGGTGACAGTGCGATGAATCATAGAATCATAGAATGTTTTGGGTTGGAAGGGACCCCTAGAGGTCATCTAGTCCAACCCTCCTGCGGTAAGCTGGGACACTGTTAACTAGATCAGGTTGCTCAGAGCCCCATCCAACCTGGCCTTGAATGTTTCCAGGGATGGGGCCTCCACTACCTCTCTGGGCAGCCTGTTCCAGTGTTTCACTACCCTCATTGTAAAGAATTTCTTCCTTATATCCAGTCTAAACCTACCCTGGTTTAGTTTAAAACCATTACCCCTTGTCCTGACACAGCTGGCCCTGCTAAAAAGATTTTCCCCATCTTTCCTATAGGCCCCCTTTAGGTACTGAAAAGCCGTAATCAGGTCTCCCTGCAGCCTTCTCTTCCCCAGGCTGAAGAAGCCCAACTCCCTCAGCCTGTCCTCATAAGAGAGGTGCTCCAGCCCTCGGATCATTTTTGTAGCCCTCCTCTGGACCCGCTCCAACAGTTCCATGTCCTTCTTGTGCTGAGGGCTCCAGAGCTGGACGCAGTACTCCAGGTGAGGTCTCACCAGAGCAGAGTAGAGGGGCAGAATCACCTCCCTTGACCTGCTGGCCACGCTTCTCCTGATGCAGCCCAGAATACAGTTGGCCTTCTGGGCTGCCAGTGCACATTGCCAGCTCATGTCCAGGTTTTCATCCACCAGCACCCCCAAGTCCCTCTCGGCAGGGCTGCTCTCGATCCTTTCTTCCCCCAGCCTGTACTGATACTGGGGGTTACCCCGACCCAGGTGCAGGACCTTGCACTTGGCCTTGTTGAACCTAATGAGGTTCACACAGGCCCACCTCTCCAGCCTGTCCAGGTCTCTCTGGATGACATCCCATCCTTCTGGTGTGTCAACCGTACCACTCAGCTTGGTGTCATCTGCAAACTTGCTGAGGGTGCACTCAATCTCGCTGTCTAAATCATTGATGAAAACGTTAAACAGCACCGGTCCCAGTGTGGACCCCTGAGGGCACCACTCATCACCGGCCTCCATCCGGACATCGAGCCATTGACCACTACCCTCTGGATGCGGCCATCCAGCCAGTTCCTTATCCACCGAACAGACCACCCATCAAATCCATAGCTCTCCAATTTAGAGAGAAGGATGTTGTGGGGGACCGTGTCAAAGGCTTTACAGAAGTCCAGATAGATGACATCCATTGGTTTTCCTTTGTCCACTGTTGTTGTCACACCATCATAGAAAGACACTAGGTTCGTCAGGCAGGACTTGCCCTTGGTGAAGCCATGCTGGCTATCTCGAATTATCTCCCTGGCCTCCATGTGCTTAGCATAGCTTCTAGGAGGATCTGTTCCATGATCTTCCCAGGCACAGAGGTGAGGCTGACAGGTCGGTAGCTCCCAGGGTCTTCCTTTCTACCCTTTTTGAAAATGGGCACAATGTTTCCCTTCTTCCAGTCACCAGGGACTTCACCTGACTGCCATGACTTTTCAAATATCATGGAGAGTGGCTTGGCAACTACATCGGCCAATTCCCTCAGGACTCTGGGATGCATCTCATCAGGTCCCATGGACTTATGTGCATTCAGATTCCTCAGGTGGTCACGAACCTGATCTTCTACAGCAGGAAGGGTTTTGCCCTCCCCGTCCCCCTCATGCCATCCATCAACTCGGGAGGGGTGAGGAGAAAGGTTGTCAGTGAAGACTGAGGCAAAAAAGTTGTTGAGTACCTCAGCCTTCTCCTCATCTGCTGTTACCAGCTTGCCAGTCTCGCTCATCAGCAGGGGTGCGCTTTCTTTAACCATCCTTTTCCGGCTGATATACCTGTAGAAACCCTTCTTATTATTCTTTGCATCCCTAGCCAAGTTTAGCTCCAGCTGCGCCTTGGCCTTCCTGACCCCGTTCCTACACAACCGGACAGTGTCCCTATATTCTTCCCAGGATGCCTGTCCCTGCTTCCACTGCCTGTGCAGTTCCCTCTTCCTCCTTAGTTTGACCAGCATCTCTCGTCTCAGCCATGCCGGTCTCTTCCCTTCTTTGCCCGCTTTCTTACACCTAGGGATCGAGAGCTCTTGCGCTCTGTGGATCACATCCTTAAAGATCTGCCAGCTCTGTTCTGTTCCCCTGTCCCTGAGGACCGTTTCCCAGGGAGTCCTTCTGACTATCTCATTGAATACTGCAGAGATGCCCACAATTGTCCTGAGATTACTCCTGCGCCATTATAATATCGAGCATGAGTGAAGCAACAAGGAGATGTTGCACAAAATTTTTTTCAATTCTCTCCTGGCCGCACCACAAACCTCCTGAGGCCCCTTCCTGATCAGGGTGAGACGGTGACAGGTCTCAGAGTGTTTCATGTTTGCTGCTCCACGCTCTTCCCTCCAGATGTCCATGATAATTCTCAGCCAAAAGCAGCTCCAACACCTTCCAATCACACATAACTTCCAATGGAGCAGGAGAATAATGTAGACCCTCCTCTCATCACAAGCTTGGCATAACGCAGCAGCTTGGCATACCCGGGAGCTTTCATTCACATGGGGATGCTCTGCTCCCCACGTCATGCTCAGAGGTGCTGCACTGAGTGTTTTGCCTAATACAGCACAGAGATGGGGCTTGTGTGTCACCTTTTGGGAAGCCTTGAGCACAAACACTTCCCCTTCTTCCTCCTCCCCTTACAAGCAGTTATTCACAGTTCGGCAGCAAAGGTCGGGGAGAAGAGGGCTGGTGTAGGGCTCATGATACCATAACCACAAGTCGCCAGTAACCAAACACACCTTACTTCCACACACTGAAAGATATGAATAATAAGCATAAAGGCATTCTCTGTTCCATCTGTATTACAAGCACTGGAATACGAAAGTTTCAGCCCCCCTTTGAAGAGGGCAAAAAGAAGTGACCCAACCCAAGACTGCTCTATTCAACAGTGACAAAACAATGAAAAAACAATTTCCTTTCTGCTGTCATTCTGAAGTCACAAAGTGAATTATCTCAAAAAAAAAAAGAAAAGGGGGGAGGAAGAGGAAGGGGGGGGAGGAAGAGGAAGGGGGGCAGGAAGAGGAAGGGGGGGGAGGAAGAGGAAGGGGGGGCAGGAAGAGGAAGGGGGGGGAGGAAGAGGAAGGGGGGGAGGAAGAGGAAGGGGGGGAGGAAGAGGAAGGGGGGGAGGAAGAGGAAAGGGGGGAGGAAAAGGAAGGGGGGGAGGAAAAGGAAGGGGGGGGAGGAAAAGGAAGGGGGGGGAGGAAAAGGAAGGGGGGGGAGGAAAGATTAATAAAAAGGATGACTGCCTGGCCGCCATAGAACACCTCAATATCAGATAAATGTTCGTCTTATAGAAATGAACATTAAGACCCTCAGATGGCATCTTTCATTCTGTTGAATTGCCCAATTACTTCAGAAAGACGTAATGGTATTGTTGAATGCTGATATAAACACATTGATCTGCTCCCAGACTTACCAGTACACAAAGGATGGGAAACACTCCTGGCTCTGACTTTCTATAATGTGCCTTATTGATTCTCTGAAATGCCAAACCCTGCACTTGTTTATACACATGCTGCACTGCAAAGCTCCTGTTGCATGGAAAAGGACTTGCCCAATTTTTCCCTTTTTACTAAAATATTTTGTATGAAAAACTAAATCAGCTCTAAGTAATACACATGGATTTTTGCTCACGTTTACAGTGCAGTTTTACTCAGAGTGCGCTAAATGTGGATTTGTACAATGGAGAGATTTTTCAGCTCAGGCTAGCATAGGCTTAATAAACTTGTTCAGACCTGTCTTAAGAATGTTGGACTCTGTGTGCTTTATTGATCGATTTGTCTGTCCAGGGCTCCAGAGCTCTCCTTTCACCCGCAGAGTCTGTCCATACAGGACGAACAGGAAGAAGTGAGACCAGCGTTCCCAGATCTGCAGCGTACAGTCACTGTACTCATACATACATACACACACAGACTTTATTTGTGTCGTGGTTTAACCCGGCTGGCAACTAAGCACCACGCAGCCGCTCGCTCACTCCCCCTTCCCCCTCAGTGGGATGGGGGAGAGAATGGGGAAGGAGACAAAAGGTTAGAGCCGAGGGCTGAGATAAAGACAGTTTAATAAGAGAAAATAATAATAATAGTAATAATGAGAATGATAACAAAATATACAGAACATACAAAACGAATGATGCACAATGCAATTGCTCACCACCTGCAGACCAAAGCCCAGCCCGTCCCGAGCAGCAATCACTCCCCGAGCAGCGATCACTCTCCCCACGACCAACCGACCAACCCCCCCCCGAGCATGACGTTATATGGTATGGAATAGCTCTTTGGACAGTTTGGGTCCTAGCTGTGCTGTACTCCCAGCTTGTTATTCACCTGGCCGAGCAGCAGAAGCTCAAAAAGTCCTTGAGCAGTCTGAGCACTGCTTGGCAACAACTAAAAACATCAGCGTGTTATCAACATTCTTCTAGCACTAAATCCAAAGCGCAGCACTATGCTAGCTTCTGTGAAGAAAATTAACTCTATCCCAGCCGAAACCAGGACATTATCCACCCCTTATTCTATACCATTTACGTCATGCTTAGGTCCTACCCTTACAATACATTCCAATTAATCACCACCACCTTCCCATTTTGATATATATATACACAGATAGCATTCCCTTAGTCTATGGACCATCCCTCTAAAATGTCCATTGGGTTCATCTAGTCCATGGTTTTGGGCTTCATCTGTTGTAACAGTCTTTCAGGGCAGGAGAATTGGGGTCTGGTGTTGGGTTGTTGCATGCTGAAGTCAGGTCTGGTTCCATTCGCTGCACTTCCTCAGTTTCTTCAACATTCATTCTTCTTAATCTGGGCGATTCTTACTGCTATACCATTGATAGGACATACAGCAATAACAAAAATGATGACATATATGATACAGCAATTAACATCATACAATTCAGTTCATTGGCTATTTTCACCCAAAATCAAATCCCTTTGAGGTACACATTGGACTTCCCCATCCTTCTGCATCACCCACCAAGTAGAGCCAGGTCCTTGAGCAAAAGCAATCCCACGGATGGGTTTGCCTTTACCTGAGGCAGGAGAAACCCAGACTGTCTTCCCCAGCATATTTTTTACATGCACTACAGGGACTTTATCTCCTTCTACAGTACGTAAGAGGTTTGACTGGGCAGGGTCAGCTCGGTTGGCAGATCCTCTAGTGTTGACTAACCAGGTAGCCTTTGCTAAATATGTATCCCAATGTTTGAACGTTCCTCCACCCATTGCTTTCAGTGTAGTCTTTAACAGTCCATTGTATCGTTCAATTTTCCCAGAGGCTGGTGCATGATAAGGGATGTGATAGACCCACTCAATGCCATGCTCTTTGGCCCATTTGTCTATGAGGCTGTTTCGGAAATGAGTTCCGTTGTCTGACTCAATTCTTTCTGGGGTGCCATGTTGCCATAGGACTTGTTTTTCAAGACCCAGGATAGTGTTCTGGGCAGTGGCATGGGGCACAGGGTATGTTTCCAGCCATCCGGTGGTCACTTCCACCGTGGTGAGCACATAGCACTTACCATGGCGGGTTTGTGGGAGTGTGATATAATCAATCTGCCAGGCCTCTCCATATTTGTATTTCAGCCACCGTCCTCCATACCAAAGAGGCTTTGAACACTTGGCTTGTTTGATCGCAGCACATGTTTCACATTCATGGATAACCTGTGCAATAGCGTCCATAGTTAAGTCCACCCACGAGCCCATCTGTATGTTGCATCTCTTCCTTGATGGCCTGAGGTGTTATGGGCCCACCGAGCTAGAAACAATTCACCCTTATGTTGCCAGTCCAGATCCACCCGAGCCACTTCAATCTTAGCAGCCTGATCTGCCTGCTGGTTGTTTTGATGTTCTTCAGAGGCCCGACTTTTGGGTATGTGAGCATCTACATGACGTACCTTTACAACCAGGCTCTCTACCCGGGCAGCAATATCTTGCCTCAATGCGGCTGCCCAGATGGGTTTGCCCCTGCGCTGCCAGTTGTTCTGCTTCCATTGCTGCAACCACCCCCACAGGGCATTTGCCACCATCCATGAGTCAGTATAGAGATAGAGCACTGGCCATTTTTCTCTTTCAGCAATATCTAAAGCCAGCTGGATGGCCTTCACCTCTGCAAATTGACTTGATTCACCTTCTCCTTCAGCAGTCTCTGCAACTTGTCTTGTAGGACTCCATACAGCAGCTTTCCACCTCCGATGCTTTCCCACAAGACGACAGGATCCATCAGTGAACAGGGCATATTGCTTCTCATTTTCTGGCAGTTTATTGTACAATGGGGCTTCTTCAGCACGCACCACCTCTTCCTCTGGTGATACTCCAAAATCTTTGCCTTCTGGCCAGTCCATGATCACTTCCAAGATTCCTGGGCGACTGAGGTTTCCTATTCGAGCCCATTGTGTAATCAGTGCGACCCACTTACTCCACGTAGCATCAGTTGCATGATGTGTAGAGGGGACCTTCCCTTTGAACATCCAGCCCAGCACCGGCAGTCGGGGTGCCAGGAGGAGCTGTGCTTCAGTACCAATCACTTCGGAAGCAGCTCGAACCCCTTCATATGCTGCCAATATCTCTTTTTCAGTTGGAGTATAGCGGGCTTCGGATCCTCTGTATCCCCGACTCCAAAAGCCTAGGGGTCGGCCTCGAGTCTCCCCTGGTGCTTTCTGCCAAAGGCTCCAGGTAGGGCCATTCTCCCCGGCTGCGGTGTAGAGCACATTCTTTACATCTTGCCCTGCCTGGACTGGTCCAAGGGCTACTGCATGCACTATCTCCCGTTTAATTTGTTCAAAGGCTTGTCGTTGTTCAGGGCCCCATTTGAAATCATTCTTCTTCCGGGTCACTTGGTAGAGAGGGCTTACAATCTGGCTATAATTTGGAATATGCATTCTCCAAAACCCCACAACGCCCAAGAAAGCTTGTGTTTCCTTTTTGCTAGTTGGTGGAGACATGGCTGTTATTTTGTTGATCACATCCATTGGAATCTGACGACGTCCATCTTGCCATTTGATTCCTAAAAACTGGATCTCCTGTGCAGGTCCCTTGACCTTGCTTTGTTTTATGGCAAAACCGGCCTTCAGAAGGATTTGGACTATTTTCTTCCCTTTCTCAAAAACTTCTTCTGCTGTATTGCCCCACACAATGATGTCATCAATGTATTGCAGGTGCTCTGGAGCATTACCCTGTTCCAGTGCTGTCTGGATCAGTCCATGGCAAATGGTAGGGCTGTGTTTCCACCCCTGGGGCAGTTGATTCCAGGTGTATTGGATGCCCCTCCAAGTGAAAGCAAACTGTGGCCTGCACTCTGCTGCCAAAGGGATTGAAAAGAAAACATTCGCAATATCAATTGTGGCATACCACTTGGCTGCCTTTGACTCCAGTTCGTATTGAAGTTCTAGCATGTCTGGCACGGCAGCATTCAGCGGTGGTGTAACTTCATTCAGGCCACGATAGTCTACTGTCAGTCTCCACTCTCCATCAGACTTTCTCACTGGCCACATGGGACTGTTAAAGGGTGATCGAGTCTTGCTGATCACTCCTTGGCTCTCCAGTCGATGAATCAGCTTATGGATGGGAATCAGGGAGTCTCGATTGGTGCGATATTGCCGCCTGTGCACTGTTGTGGTGGCAATCGGCACTTGTTGTTCTTCAACACTCAGCAATCCCACAACCGAAGGGTCCTTTGAGAGACCAGGCAAGGTAGACAGCTGCTTAATTTCTTCTGCCTCCAATGCAGCTATACCAAAAGCCCACCGGTACCCTTTTGGGTCCTTGAAATACCCTCTCCTGAGGTAGTCTATGCCCAGGATGCACGGAACATCTGGGCCAGTCACAATGCGGTGCTTTTACCACTCATTCCCAGTTAGGCTCACTTCGGCCTCCAATACAGTCAGCTCTTGAGATCCCCCTGTCACTCCAGAAATACAAATGGATTCTGCCCCTATATGGCTTGATGGCATTAGAGTACACTGTGCACCGGTGTCTGCTAGAGCTCTATACTTCTGTGGGTCTGACGTGCCAGGCCATCGAATCCACACAGTCCAGTAAATCCTGTTGTCCCTTTCCTCCACCTAGCTGGAGGCAGGGCCCCTCTAATTCTGGTCACTGTTGCTCATGGTTTGTGTGTATGAGTCAGAAGTTCCTTCATCACAATCAGAATTAAGATCAGTCCTTCTATTTTGTCTGAAAAAACTACAGTCTGCCCAGTCTCTGGAAATTGGAGCAACAAGTTTCTTGGAAGAGCCCCCTTTTGTGTTTGTTTTTCTTTGCAACTCACGTACTTGTGACTCTAGGGCCGAGGTAGGTTTTCCATCCCATTTCCTCATGTCCTCTCCATGGTCACGCAGGTAAAACCATAGAGTGCCCCGTGGTGTGTACCCTCGATATTCTTTTTCTTGAGCAGAAGGGCGCTTACTTCTGATGGCAGAGATACTGGTCTGTACAGGAGGGGAGTAGGGCATACGCTTTTCGAGTCGTTCAAACTTCCGGGACAGTTTCTCCACAGCCGAAACAAAGGGGGAAGAGATACTTTCTTCATATTCCCGGAGCTGGCCAGCCACTTCATTCACTGTTGGTCCCCATCCAGTTTCCCAGCTCAGCATTGCCCATGTGTTGGCAAATGATGTTGGTGCGCTCCGTAACAACTTCCACCACATGGGTCGTGTGCACTGGACACTATCTGGATCTTTGGGCAGCTGGTCATTGTCCAGGTCACTATAAATCACCTCCAGGACAGCCAATTCCCTCAGGTACTGGATGCCTTTCTCCACAGTGGTCCATTTACCTGGGCAACATATGACCTCTTCCTTGAAGGGATATCTTTCCTTCATGGCTGACAGTAGATGCCTCCAGAGGCTGAGGATTTGTGCCCCTTTTCCAATTGCTTTGTCAATGCCTCCTTCCCTAGAAAGGGGATCCTAGTTGCTTGGCTTCCTTACCCTCGAGTTCCAGGCTGTTGGCCCCATTATCCCAGCATCGGAGTAGCCAGGTGACAATGTGCTCACCTGGACGACGGCTGAAATCTTTTCGGATATCTCGCAGCTCACTCAAGGATAGGGATCGGGTGGTTTCTGTCTCGTTTATGAGCTCTTCCTCCTCCTCTTGTGATGGCCCCGCTTTTTCATCCTCCCTTTCTAAACGAGTTGACTTTCACTTCCAAGATTTCTTCTTTTGTATAGGGGTGACTGATACTGGCACGGGTTGGTTTGTTGGTTCAGCCGCAGTGCCTGTGGCCTGGGTTGGAGTAGCCGCAGTGCACATCACTGGGGTTGGAGTAGCAGCAGTGGCTGTGGACAGGGTTGGAGTAGCTGCAGTGCATACCACTGGGGTTGGAGTAGCTGCAGTGGCTGTGGCCTTATCATCAGATCCAGAGACTTTCTGTTCCCTTTGGATGTATTGAATCGTGTTGAATAGGGCTCGGTAAGCATGGGCCAGGCCCCAGCACATTGCAGTGATTTGTGTTTGCTTAGAATTGCCAGGGTGACAGCGTACCTTTTCCAAATATTCTACCAGTTTTTCAGGATTCTGCACTTGTTCAGGAGTGAATTTCCAAAACATTGGAGGTGCCCATCGTTCTAGGCATTTACCCATACTACCCCAAATACCCTGCCACTGATAACTATCCAGCCCTGGGGCAGACATCTGGATGGTATTATTAAGTTGCTTACTAACTTTGGACAAAACTGAAACAATGTTCCAAATAGATATCAACAGATTTATCTTAACTATCCAAGGATGTTCAAGATACTGAAAAGTTATTGTAATGAAGGAGGAAACATCATCAAAGAAGGCAGAAAAAGTGCCATTCTGTATTTCCTCCAGAACAAACTTTTCAGAGTCCAATGTATAATTGCTAATATTCCCCGCAAGGTGGTACCCAAAGACTTCGACACGAAACCCAAATACCAGATAAAGCTCAAGGTCATTGTTTTAATAACAAGTTTCCCAAGCAAAACATGTTTAGTCACCGCAGAGCATAACAAACTGCAAAAACCAACACCAACTTTTAAAAAGTACAGCAAAGGAGGGAGCATGGTGCAGATCGGATAAACTAAGATCAAGAACAAATGAATCAATTCGCGACCCACAACTGTTTAACAGATATGAATTCCTTAATATTCTCCAGTTACTCTGTCGTTATCTCAAGCCCTTCGTGCCCCACGTTGGGCGCCAAAAAGAACTGTTGTGGTTTAACCCAGCTGGCAACTAAGCACCACGCAGCCGCTTTCTCACTCCCCCCCTCCCTCAGCAGGATGGGGGAGAGAATGGGGAAGGAGACAAAAGGTTAGAGCCGAGGGCTGAGATAAAGACAGTTTAATAAGAGAAAATAATAATAATAGTAATAATGAGAATGATAACAAAATATACAGAATATACAAAACGAATGATGCACAATGCAATTGCTCACCACCTGCAGACCAAAGCCCAGCCCGTCCCGAGCAGCAATCACTCCCCGAGCAGCGATCAGTCCCCGAGCAGCGATCAGTCTCCCCGTGACCGACCGACCAACTAAACCCCCCCCGAGCATGATGTTCTATGGTATGGAATAGCTCTTTGGACAGTTTGGGTCCTAGCTGTGCTGTACTCCCAGCTTGTTATGCACCTGGCCGAGCAGCAGAAGCTCAAAAAGTCCTTGAGCAGTCTGAGCACTGCTTGGCAACAACTAAAAACATCAGTGTGTTATCAACATTCTTCTAGCACTAAATCCAAAGCACACCACTATGCTAGCTTCTGTGAAGAAAATTAACTCTATCCCAGCCGAAACCAGGACAATTTGAACTTACATAAAAGCCACTCTTCCTGCAAAAGCCCAGGGTAATAGGAGTCAGGAAAACACCCAGTTGCCACAAAACCTTCACACTCACTTTAAGGGTGCTTTCAAGCTACTTTAACACGGCACAGAGCTTATTGTAACTAATGCTGCAGCTGATCAGTAGGATTTCAAGGTCTGGTTTTAGTCTTTGCGATGAGGTAAATGCTAGTCAGAAAGATTTTGTTCTCTAGCACATGCCTGTTCTTTTCGCCCTCATATAAAGTTCTCTGATGTTACTTCAATCTCCAAGTGTGAGGTTTTTTGCCAACACAGTTCTACTCGTACTGTCTGTCTTACCAGCAAGATTGCTCAGACCTAATAAAGAACTGACTTTTCCCAAGTCCTTTACTTATTTAACCACTTCTGAAGCAGAATAGTGTCCTTCCACTGACACTAAGCATACAATAGTTGTGTTCATCAGGCTTGGTAAGACACTTCTCTGAAAAAACACAGGAAGCAGATCTGACTAAGAACATCATAAAAGTTTCTATGCCTGGCTTTGGAATAGATCAAGATTTGCCCTGTACAAATTTGTATCAAATTAATGGGTATCACAGCCTGCACAGTACCCCCATGAGCAGAAAGATGCCCAATGGGCCACATTTGCTTTCATTGCACCTGCAACAAACTGTGCAGAAAGCAAGGCAGGAAACAGTCACGACCTCCTGGTGGTTTTATTCCAGTGTTTCTGTGGGCTCTCATCAAAACTTGCTCCAATCGTCTGCAGAGTTCAAACAGTTCTGCATGTTGCCTTTGCTTCTCCTCCTTCCAACCACACAGTGCTCAGTGTCCCCCATGGGGCTGTTTGCAGCCCACAAATTTCCAGAAGGCAGGAGCGGAGCTCACCAGCTCTCCTAAGCAATGGAAAGGAGAAAGATCATCAACAGTAAGTGGGTAATGAACTGATCTTCTGGTGTTTGCGTTCTGAAAAGGAGCAGAACAGAGGGGGTAAAGGGGAGAAAACCACCCAAAGTCCTAAAAATCATCTTCCCCCTGCCCACATCAAGGAGTGACTGTTCCCCAATGACCAAAGAAGCAAACTCTCACCCCATACACCTGCATACAAACTAGAAGAAATGGGTTAACATGCAACTCTTGATTCATAAGCCGCATGCTGTCCTTCTCCCCAGGGATATATTTCACCCCTAGAGTTTAATTAAACTCTCCTCCTTAAGTAAACAGTGTATTCTTAAGAGATTTTTAAGGACAATTTATTCTTCTCAGTTTATTTTCTTCCATTATTGTATGTAGTTATCTCTTATTTATATCACACCTTTTGTGCATTCCATACAGCAAACCTAAGTATCACACCATTAGCATACTGTAGCTGCACAAGATCCTCCCAAAAATTTACAGTCCCACGCTAATCCCAGCTGAGTACAGGAAGTAAAGATCAATTTTGCCATATCTGAACTAGACTGGATTTAATTCCATCCAACACATTCCAATGACTGGTCAGGAAATGCAAGATTTTATAAGGTCCTGGGCTGAATTACAACCAGTATTAAGGCAGCGGACTGGAGATGTCAATTGTGGAATATCCTCCTAATGTTTATTAACTTCTCTGTCAATGAGAATCACCACTCCGACAACAGACTGGCTCACGAAAAATCATTGTCCATCTGCTTCCAGTTCACATTCAAGGGTAAAGAACTTGCGTTCATTGCTGAAGTGAAAAAAAGTCGTTTGAGTTTAACAAGCACTAGAAATGCCTCTGCCATCACACCCAGCCAGTCACACCCAGAGAGCCGCCGAGCTCGGACTGTTTTACAGGGGCACTGACACGGCATATCAGGAAAAATTAGCAAAGCCATTTAAAGACTTCAAAACCTCCCACTCCGGAGCCCAGGCTGAGGCTGCCACACACGCAGCTGGAGCCGAACGAACGTCAGCTTCTTTTAGTCTCATGTCACTGCACCAGGCGCTGCCGCAGCCACTCTGAAATATTCTCTGTCTCCCAAACCGCTTTCAAAAAGCCTGTTCAGCCAATGCCATGCACTTTTACTGGCTGTTAGCTTAAGTTAAGAAAACGCTGCTTCAGCATCCCCGCAGCGCTTTTTAAAACACTGTGCAAAAACCACACAGTGGCCAGAAATGAGTCATTAAGGACTCTAACTTCTGATGTTTGTGTTACCACGCACGAATGAGTTAACCAACATCCTCCTAACAAAAATTGCTACGGAGAAGCCTGGTACAAGTCTAAATAATTGACTGGGTCCAGAGCTTGGGAAGTTAATAAAGCAAACGTATGCTGCACTACCTACAAATCTTCAGGCCCCAGAAGTAGACAGGTTTCATCAGGTACACTGACATGATAATACTAATCAGATAATAAAATTACCATGTAAAGCAAATGACGTCTACCTAAAAAACATATAGTGGGTGTTGGAGGTTTTCTCTGTGGGGAGAACACAGGTGCATGCATTATTCTGGAGAGAAGTGAAGAATGACTTATCTAATTGAAACTACGGGGGTGTAGAGGGAAGGGGGCAAGACAGACAGACGGTAATTATGTGAGCTGGAAAGTGGCCAGGACACTGGGGCTAGCAGCTACACACTTTCAGAAACCGTCATGAGATCTTATGTGATTACAAACCGTCAAGAACCTAGTTTTAGTTCTTATCCAAGTTACATTTGGCAGCAGGGCAAGGCAGTAGTCCAAGGCATTTCATGCTTTAATTTAGGCTGAAGGACAGAAGTCACCCGTACCCTTGCATCTCTATCCTTTACTGCCAACTGCTTTCAGTGGTTTCTCATCCAAACACTAGCAACGCCTCAGACAGTGAGTCCCTGGTGAGATGTCGCATCCCTGGAGCTGTACAGCCCTTGGTAACCGTCCCCTTGAGCAGGGCTTCCTGCAAGCCACTGCAAAAGGGTTCATGAGCGCTGCATGAGCAGTCAAAGCTCCACAAGCCGTGCTGCAGAGGGTGCAGGGCAGTCTCCTCTGCCAGTCATCTCCCAACAAATTGCCACGTTTGCAGATGTCCTCATGCAGCCCTCTCTGAATGATGCGCAGCCATCGCCTCCTTTGGGGACCAACCGCAGCACCATGGCAGCAAACAAGCAAACAAAAATTCCCTCCCCAAAGCCTTTAAAAAACAAATCCCATTTCATTGGATCTACAATGGCTGCAGGGACCCTTTCAATCACAGAGAGCATAGATTGTGCTACTCCCAAGATATAGTGCTTGTTTCTGCTTCTCATGCTCTTATTACACATTATTCCCCCAAGGTTTATTTGGAAAGGACGTGGCTTTCAGTTACACTTATAGCACTTTATTGTAAGTAGCAATGATACCATGGAGCCATTCATTACTGCCATTCAGACTTGCAAGGGACTATCACAAGAGTTAAAATGAAATGCCAATACAACGATTTGCTGTTTACAATATAGTGCATGTTATTTCCAGACACGATATAGTAGTAGTATAACAGCTTTAGTGTATTAAATGAGCCATAAACATCTAAATTGCTCTTGATTTTTTTTAAAGGATCAAAGAGACTTAAGTAAATATCAGCCCACTTAATTTGGAACAATTGCAGAACATTTGTCCCCAGAGACCACCTAGATCCACAGTCCCAGCTAACAAGGGCTGCAGAGATGAAGCATGAGAGAACATTTTATTCAGCAGAGCCTTCCCATTAAACCCCAGTATGTATGGAATACGCATTTATTGGTAACCAAAAGAGCCACAGGCATAGAATTCAAAATATAGCAACTATTTGAGGCCCCTGTCGCATAGCACTTCAGCTGACTTGTGTTTTCCCCCCAGAACAAACCATTAGTTATAACAGTGTTTATATGAATATGCATAATGTTCTCATGAACTTACTGCTGGCGTTGTGGGGTTTTTTAAGTGTGTGCTTCTCCATTCATTAGTTATTTGCATATTTGTTTCCTTTTCTGATTCAAAAGCAACTGCCCCTTATCGCATAAAATCAGATCCACTTAGAACAACTAACATTAAAAAAAAAAAAGCTTTTTACCTAAAGGAACCCTATTATAAGCTTGACACTTCCCAGCAGCTACTCCTATATATTTCTTTCCAAACTTCAGCCTCATGCATCATCCAGAGAATTCATTTTATAATAGGTAACATTACAGAAACATGAAAGTTGCTATGGAAAAGGCTCTTTAGGCACACCCCAAAGCCCAGTGGTTTTAAGCATAACATGGAACAATTTCATAGAAACTTAGACAAGGGAATGGTTTTGGCACTCTCAGTACCTGATGCTAACATGAAGGTACATCTGGCCAACCAAATGTCCCTGAAAGGTCCCGTGAGCCCCACTAAAGAAAAGGGTCCAAACCCCACCATAAGAGACGCACAGTTTGCAGTGTTTTGTGTCCTGAGTGCAGACTCCATGGTACTTCATTTGGAAAATTGTATTCCAGGTTAGTTGATGGTGGAACAAGAGAGCATTTCACAGCACTGCACAGGACTTCCTCTGAAGGAAGGGGACAAGATCTGTTATTCAGCATCTTAGGAGATATTTGCCCTTGAAAGTGCTGTTGAGAGAATGCCAATATTCGGGACAATCCAAATGCTGGGATATTTTTGGCCCCAGATAACATTAAGGAGAAAAAAAAAAAAAAAATTGAAAGGCAAGCTCATTCTCTTCTTAATAAAAATTTTCTTATCTCTTCTCTATAAATTCTTGCTCTCAGGGTTTTATATCTTGGTCATTTTTAAAATCACATTAGGCACCAACCTGCTGCACAAGTAACAAACCTCCAGGCAGTTATTATTCAACAATGGACTTAAAATTAATGTAGCAATTTTTAGTTACCTCCAAGCAAAACAAAAACAGACTTCCTAAAGTTTCCAACTTTAAAAAAGAAAAAAAAGATGCATCTGTCTTCTTTAGGAAGCATCAGAAAGGAAGTGTACAAGTTGCACTGAGAGAGAAAGATAAATCAACATATGGAAAATGATGTCTTGTAATGCTTCTCACTGGCCGCAGCACATTTTCACTTGGCTGAATGTCACCTTTTGCAGGCCCAGAAGCGATGCTGACTCCAACAAGTGCAGTGGCCAGAGAGTATAGGATTGCACGTGGCCATCCGAAAATGCCAAAAAACCAGGTCTGAACTAAGAGACACTGCCAAGGGACAGCTTCCCAACAGGCATTCAGTGGGGGCTGCGTTTTTTTCTTCCAAGGGTGGAGAAAGAAACAAGGCTTGTCAGTGTACATTTTAGCATCAGAAAGAAAAAAAAAGAATGAGAGGAGAGGACCATTCAGCCTCATTAGACACCAGCTGCTCCAGAAGGGGTTGGTGACATTCTTTTGCCCTCAAAACAGATGCAATTTTCACTCCTTCACCAGCAACTTCATACTCTACTGTTGGGTTTCTAATACAGCAATGAGGCACACATGCACCCTTCATGGGGCTGACTGCCACCCTGGAGGGCTGGAGATGGCCAGGGAGGTGAAGGGTAGCTGCCATGAGTGGCACTAGCACAACATTAAAAGCTAGAGAGAGACACCAGACCTCCGGCCTCGCGTGTCCTTTGCTGCTGCAGCACCACTCAGCAGACAGCTGGATTTCCAGGCATTACTAGGTGTGCAATGCAGAAACCTTTGCACTTTAGGAAAGTTCCAGAAATCATCTTTTTTTTTTTAATCTATCATATCCAAGGTTGCTCTGAGAACAAAAAAATATTTAGAAGAAAAAAACCTTTACTGCAAGAGAGAGCTGAGTGATGGAAGAGATGTCTGTGGCTTGCACTGCATTTCACCCAAGGTGAAATTCCTCTACAGGAGAGTCCCCTTCCCAACCGGGATTCTCTGGGAAGCAGAGCCTCTTACCTGGCATGGGGGGGACCTGCCTGTGCTGGCACCAAAGAAGGTATAGATCCCCACAAAACCCCCTCAGCTGAGAAAACGAGTGTCCTTTCTGTTATGTTAAATATGGAGAAACACTGGAAAGGAGGGAGTGGCAGCTAAGGAATACAAGCCTCAGCAGATGTTAGTGTGTAGCATCAATGGAAGACAATCTTGTGGAAAAAGCCCTCCACGGGCTGTCCATTTAAGTCGCCGCTTGGCTCTGAATCTCTCTGAGAACAGATTAACCTTGGAGGCAGCCCTGCCAGACCGACAGATTGGTGTGAGAGGAGGCAGACAAGGGACCCAGGTACCACGAACATAAAACATGGCTTGCTTCTTAATTGCACAGTACCCAGCCAGAAATATTGTCCTTGCTGGCTGGTCTACAAGGCTCAACATGCCTTTTGCTGTGCCAAAACACAATGACATTTTATTCAGAAATTCAGCAGAACGACAGCTGCTGCTGCAATGGCCAAGTTTCTGCCCCAGCAAAACTTGAACTGGATTTTAGCTAAGTGGCCAGAGAGATGATAACACGGCAAAGCCTCCATCCTCCTTTCAGCATTGGCTCTTCATGGGGATGCAAAGGGGCTAACACCTAATTTTGTAGGTGTGGAAAAACTGTGCACTTCAGATTTCTGAATGTACCACAGGCACCAGAGATGATGTCTCGCTTGACTTCAGGGAATAACAGTCTGTGTGAGGAGTGCTAAGTTCAGCAGAAAGGGAAGAGAAGGAATGTCAGAAATAGGCCTTATGCACCCCAGAAATCCATTAAAAGTGGGAAAGCTCTGGGTGGAAGAATGTACCGCCCTGTCTCCACAATCAGTTGTCACATTCTCTTTATGCACACTCAGGATGCAGGAAAACCCAAACATAGCAACTCCTCTCCACCAAGTTTTAGGGTAAAAAAGGGGAGAAAATGGTATCCAGAGATATCCAGGAGCATTCCCAGGCACAGAATGACAAACACTAGGAACCTAGTGCTACATCCCTGCAAAGAGGTGCAAGCCACTGGGCTGGAAAAGTATACAAAAATTTTCCTGGAAAAGGTTTTAGCCAGCTGCATCATTTTGCTGTGTTTTGAAGAAGTTTAGATCATCTTAAAATCAAGCAGATGCTACTGCAAGAAAAAGGCCTGCAGGCACCAAACTATTTTATTTTTAGTGCTTTAGCTTCGCAAAGTTAGCAGCCAGGCTGAGAGCAGTAGAGACTCCACAGTCGTGGAGTCAAGGCAAGGTGGAGGCCCGCTTTCCAGTAAGTAGAAGTCTTCAAAATGTTGACAAAAAATTGTGTGTGCCAAAAATACAAGTGTCTTCTAAGTAATTCTTCAATCACTTTTTTTACTAACAGTGCCTTTCACTACACAGTGAAAACATTCACTGGAGTGGAAAGGACATAGAATCGTCTAGGTTGGATAAGACCTTCAAGATCATCAAGTCCAACCGTTAACATAACCCTGCCATCCCACCACTAAATCATGTCCCTAAGCACCTCCTCTACCCTTCTTTTAAATACCTCCAGGGATGGGGACACTACCACCTCCCTGGGCAGCCCGTTCCAGTGCCTGACAACCCCTTCTGTGAAGAAAGTTCTCCTAATGTCCTGGCGTAACTTCAGACCATTTTCCCTCGTTCCTATTGTCCATTACCAGGGAGAAGAGACCAACCCCCACCTCACTACAGCCTCCTTTCAGGTAGTAGTGGAGGGAGATGAGGTGTCCCCTCAGCCTCCTCTTCTCCAGACTAAAGAGCCCCCCGCTCCTCGTAAGACTTGTGCTCCAGACCCCTCACCAGCTTTGTGGCTCTCCTCTGGACATGTTCCAGCAATGCAACATCTTTCTTGTAGTGAGGGGCCCCAAACTGAACACAGTATTCGAGGTGCAGCCTCACCAGCACCAAGTACAGGGGCACGATCACTTCCCTACTCCTGCTGGCCACACTATTCCTGATACATGACATGACACGACATGATACATGACATGACACAGAGTAGGAAGAACGAGGGCTGGTGAAACTCCAAAAGTTTCCATGTTTCATCCTTGGGTTCTGCAAGCAATCTGGGCACGTCACGCCAAACCCCACAGACGCATTAAGTGCTTCGCAGCAATCAAGCACTCTTAGGTGGATGTCATCACTCAGATCACAGTCAAATACTTCCAGACTAACACCTGAAATCCTGGCAAGATTAGTCAATGCTCACACTGTGCAGCAGATATCCCGATTTATGCCTGCAGGAGACAAGAAAAGCCACAGCCTCCTCTCTGCTGTGGTCATAACATCCCTTATTTTAAGGAAAATTCAAGGAATAGGAGTTTGGGAAGGCTACCCAAATGGTTGATTGCACAGGACACAAAGCAAGCAGACCGCAGAAGGGATTTCCAGGGTTATCACATGCACAGATCCTGAGCTGGTAACACATTGGATCGAGGGACCTCCATTTCCCTCAGCAGAAACTCAAGAGCTTGTCGCTCCAGACAGCTCCTGCTTGCCCCTCTGCAAAGCAGGGAGGCTTGACTCTCAGTCAGCGCCAGGGGAACAGCTCTCTTCATCCACAGCCCCAAGAAGGGAAAGGCAAAAAGAAAAATGCCTTTTTATCATCACAGGTAGGCTGTGAGATTGCAGACCAGCTGCATCCTCCTCCTCACACGGGGATCGCTCCTCGGCTTCTCACAACACGCCCCATGGCCCCAGCTCTGCCAGCAGCACGCTCACAGCACGTGTTTCTAGTTATTCCCTCTTAACCCCTCTGGCTTCATGTTACAGAAGACCAATGTAAGGAACCCAGGTCCACTGTAGGTGGATGGGAGCAGGAGAACTTGATCCAAAAGGAGCAAAATCCTGCAGCTGTCATCGAGGCGAAGACTTAGCGTGAAGTCTTAAATCACAGAGACTGCCAGAGGCTGGATTGCACGTGTGCATGGGATTAAGTCACATCTAGCTCCAGGCTGCCCATGTACAAACATTTTAACAGCTGCCTCTGTACACGCAGATTAAAAACATAAGCAAAGAAATGTAAAAACCAGAAGCGCGTCTTCAGCCTGCGCAGCTGGGGCCAGCTGGCACACGGCTGTCGTGAAGCGCTGCACCACTTCGGCAGAGTCTCAACCAAAAGGCAATCTCCCCTCTCCCTGAAACACTCCTGAAGCAAAGCCTCACGGCTCAGACCTGCCAAGTCTCCTTTATTTGGACTGAAACTCACTCACACTTGGCAGCAGTTTGGTGCAATTTGAAGCTGGCTCAGACCTAAAGTGAAAAGATTAATGGGATATTTGAAATCTCACTCCCATTTTTCCTCAGATCTCACTTATGTAAAAGCTCTGATGTTGGTTGCTGAGCTCCTTAAAACATAATCTGCACAATGTGCCACAGTAAATAAACAGATTTAAGCAGCAAGTCTGTTTAAAAGGAGTTTATTTAGGAAGCACATGCATCACTAAAGAGAGCTTATTTCTTATCTAACTCCAAGCACTTAGAAGGCAATCCTTCAGGGGTGTTCTGCAGGCAGTGTGAGATTAATTTTGCTTGCAGCAATTATTTTCAGGATGTTCTCCACTCATATTAAGAGGCTGAAAGTTCAGTTAGTTTCTTGGCTTGGGGATTAGAGAAAAGCTGGAGACATTAAAAAAAAAGTTGGGGCCAAACTTATCCAGAAGAGTGGCCTTCCCTGCTTGGTTGGACTGGCCTTCAGCAGAGGAAGCGATGAGAGTCTAACACACTCAGAACTGCAATCGGAGGATCTGACGGAGCATGATTTCAGCCCTACTTCTCAGCAGTGGCCTCATCTGAACAAGTTAAGGCCTCCAACCAGTGCCAGAATTAACTGCACTCCCACATACACATTTACCTGACAGACAGACCGACCTGGAGTTGCTCTTCCTGCAGACAGGCTGGAGAGGACCTCAGCAACCACCAACAGGCACATTCTGAACACTGACCATCACAGGACCAACCACACCATCCATTTTTGAAAGCCAGACCACCCCAGTGACAAGTTGTACCCTTTTCACATAAATCACAAGTGTCCAAATAACAAACAGCACATGTTCAACAGCCTCTAGCAACACTTCAGGCCAGCAAAGGCTCTGAATTCCCTCTGGAAATCAGGGAAAAGTTGATATTTTTCCTCAATCTGGAAGCCCTTCAGGGCCCACTGAAGCCTTTTATTGATCGCCATGGACTCAAATCTCACCACAGGGCAGGGGCTTTGATTTAAAAGGTTACAGGAGGGACGGCAACTTCAGCCCATAGATTTCCTTCCTCCTGCCACGCTGATGAGTTGGTTTAGTGCTGACTCAGAAGAAGAACAAGCAGCTACCAAACCAACAGACACATTTTCTTTGCTGCTCATTCACCTGCACCTCAGGATTTAAATGTGGAAGGGGAGACACCTGCAGCCTCTGCAGCTTACCTCAGGAGCTGAGAAGACAAATTAATGTTCTTTAATCTCAAAGTTATATTGTGACTCAAGTTAGAAAGAGAGTTGCACATTGCTACTCCAATCTGAGGTGATTTAGTCCTTTCTAGTAGCAAGGAACCATATGCTGTTGTGTGGACTCACGCTTTAGCATTCACACCAAGCGTTCCCAGCATCCTAAATCCCACCATACTGTTTCCTTCCACCCTTCCTTGCTCCCACTCCCATGAACATGCCCAACTCTCTAACTTCAACGCCAGCAAGACTGTAGGCTTCCTCTGCTTTTTAATTCTGGTTTTCAGTGCTCTGTGCAATACACCAGGCAGCACTGTCTAACCGTTTCAGGCAGCTCCTGGATGTTTCTTTATCTTTTTCAATGCCAAAGCCTGTGGCTGCAGATCTGAGCACACCCACCTGGTACCAGGCCCATGCTGACTGCGTGCCTGTTGAGTAGACAATTATCAGCTACAGCAAGCGGCAAGTGTTGTACAAAGTGTTTTAAGGTTGCAATGGTGGTAAAAATACTTTGGGGAAAGTAGGTGCTTCCATTGTTTCAGGAAATTAATTCCACGCGGCACCCTATTACCGCCCATTGCCAAATGCTGTGCTGTGCAAGTATACTGCAAACACTAACTCTCTGCCCTGCACATCAGAAAAAATGCTTACACTATATTTCATGTATAACCCTTCACCCATGAAACATAAGGCTGATGACTGGCTGGTATGAAGAAGTGACGACCACAGACTACCGAGGAACACAAGTAAATAGTTGCATACAAACTATATAACCCTCTGGCAGATCAGTGAGCAGGAACTGACCATCTCGACATCACCTCTCTCACTGAAGAGGACAACACGTGGCCAGGGATGCACGCCAGCCTGGTTAATTCAGGGGGTGAGTGCACTGAATACCGATTGTAAGGTGTCACAAAAATAGAAAATATTAATTTGCTATGTTTGCACAGTAATTTAGAAAAGTCACCGTGCCTTGGCATCTGTCCTCTGCAGCCTGTTTTAACCCTGTAGTACAAAATCTTACCCTGTAACTTTTCCCAGTGAGCATTTCATACCAATACAACAACGAAAATTTGGGTTAAACATTGAATGGGATGTTCAATACACAAATAGCTAGGCTGCTGAGCATAGGCCATTTTTCTTACATTATTCTACCTGTAGCTATCTTGGAAGCCCCTTTGGCTTTGAGATTTAAGGCATATAACACTGATCGTCCTGCCTGCAGCCAAGAAGGCTGAGCTGAAGTCTGTCTGCCTCTAATTTGATTTTAGCATCTTTACACATTTGATTATTTACTGTAACAAAGGACAGACATTCAGACCGACCCATTTTTCAAACAAACCAAGACAAACACCTTGAAGACATCTCTAGCTATCTGGAATAATTAAATCAAAACACTCTGAAAAAACAGGAGTCAATGATACCAAGATATGCCATTATGGCATTTCATAGACGACCTGGCCGAATACAGAAATGTCATGTTTTTTCCATTGCAGCACTCCCCAACTGTCTCTGGGTGATGCTTTCTATGAATTTTTAGTGCCATGAGCCTTTCCACTGTCTTTCAAGGTCACAGGATTATGTGCTCTGACGCCTCTCACAGTTACTCTACATTTTTCAGTTTCTGATCATTACTGCAAGCTGGCATACACAACAGTTTATACTTTGGATTAAATGCTGTAAGTCCAAGTCACTCCGTTCTAGAGAGAGAAAAATCTCCAAACCTGCTACTACTGCTAATATACCCAAACACCACTTGTGGAAGGAGCTGAAAGAAAAAAAAATATGTAGTATTTCTATTATTTTTACCAACTCAGTTCCCTAAAGAAACACAGGACAAATAAGTACCAAAACTTTGCAGGGAGCATACAGAAGGGACTGTGCAGCTGTCCTGAGCCAGTGTAGCATGCTGAAACATAAGAATTGCACACAAATTCCAGTGCAATTTAAAGCCATTTACAGGGTAAGGATCCTGCAGAGTGCTGGGTGCTTCCCTGGTGTTTAGCACTGTCAGTCCCACCACTGTGAAGGTAACCAAGTGTTCAGCGGTAGGAATGTCAGGCTGGAAATCAAACACTCAGTGAAAGCTCGGTTCAGACCAACGTATACACAGTGGTTATTGGTGAGCTGCATTTCACCTATCTCCTAGTTTCTTTCAGATGAACTCTTTAAAAATAACAGGTTTTGTACCCTAAGATCCCTGTGCTTTAGGCCTTTTGAATAAACTCAAGCATCTGGATTTCACCGCCCTGCTCATCCTTCCCAGACACCTCCCGCAGCAGCTGCAGCTTCTTTCAACCACTCCGACAGGGAGCCGGAGACCACCCTCCACGAGAACAACCAACTCACCAAGCACCAGTTTTTTAGTTAGTTACAGAAAAGAGTAAAACATCCAAGCAAATGCACAAAAGGCCTGCCTACTTTGTGTTTACGCAGCCCCCTTTTCTTCCTTACCTGATGCATTTCAGCTTCTGAAAGCCCTGCTATTTCTCAGGTTCCTCCAGTGATATCTCCAAACACTGCTGCTCATTTCTGCTTATGTCACCTGGATTTCTAGGTGAGCTCTTTTTCATAAACCAGATACTTTTGGGACCATTTCCTTAATTCTGCCAGACTGGCAGTTACGTCCATGTTCCCACAGTCCCTAAAGTATTTTCTTCAATGCTGTCACATCTCTCTATTTTCCAGGAATAACAAGCTGTTCTGACCTGATCTATCCACCCAACACAGCAACATACTACTTTATCTAAAAGTTACAGATTATCCCCAAATTCTTTATAACATAGAAAGCTTTCTTTGGAAAATGTATTATTTGGCAAAGCCAAATAGCAATGTGGCACAGACCTCTTGCTGACATCATCCAATCTTGAACTTTCTTTGCATATTGTGAAGTTGCTCGTAGGCAAGACAACTCTTCCATAGAGCAAAAACATGATTAGGAAGAACCTCCAATAGGAATATAACACTTTAACTGACAACGAGTAATTTCCCCCTCGGGAACACACGGGACAATACCGTACAATAAATTCATGGTTTGTATCAATAATGCAGCAGTGAGATGTCAAAGCTTTAGGTGACATAAATTTAGAAACAAAAAAGGAAGATGTTTCTATAAATGAAATTTCTGAAACTAACCTAACACTTTGTTACGTGACTGTGCTGGAAATAGGTACGGAGATACCCTCACTGCTGTGTAATAGGACTTATACCTGCAACGATACAAATAGCACTGGCACACAGATGCTTCTTTCTAATGGTCTCTGCTAGGGCAGCCCTGAAGATTTTTGTTCAGAGCAAGGCCCTGTCACCACTGGTATTATCCTGAACCTTAACAGACACTGACCTTCCAGCCTACATCTGAAATCTGCAAGCATCCTGCTACAAGGCTGATATCAAATGTGCACAGTGGGTGATGATGTCAGTGAACCAAAACCTATAATATCTTTTACAAAACATCAAGTCCTCTCCAGCTTGCAGAATTGTCTGAAAAAATCCGGTACAAAAAGCCAAAATGTCACACAATAGAAGTGTGTAGTTGTAGCTTGTTAACAGAGGTTGTTCCCAGCGCTTTAAGCAGGTAGCAGGCATGAATAATTTTCTGGACAAGGTAAAACATGCAAACATGAGGTGGTTTACAAGTTTGTTTGCTATCTTTAAACTATCCTAACCATATACGAAAAATTCCTGACTGGATTCTTCAAACACAAACGACACTTGAAAGCTGACACGTCTGCCCAGATCCTGCTATAAATTTCCACTGGAATTTACTGGTTCTGCCTCCTGTGTTACCAACACCACAAAACCATCTGAGAAGCCAAATGCACATTGCAGCAACCAGCACCAATCCTCCTCCCATGCACTCTGGGATGCATAAACCTGTGTTTGGATTTGGAGTAAGAGCTGATTCTTTTCCTTTTAACTTTCACATAGTACTTAGTATAATGAGGTCTAGGAATGCTGATTCTACCAAATGCTGTAAAGCAATTAAAATCCTGCCATGACTTCCTTCAGCCTTTTTACTACTGATTTATTCCAATCAGCTCCAAAGTCTTCACGAGTCTGCCTGTGACCATTAACAAATCTCAAGAATAGTAAAACAAATCCTAGCAACGACACCCATCTTCGGATGTCTTGAAGGTCAGAGACATTCCTCTCCACAGAGCAGCGATAGAGAGTTGAGTGAAAACCAGTGCAGTGTGAGCCCCATGTAATGAAAGAATATTTTAAGGTAGGCACTTCTTCTCAAGAGTTTGGTGGTTTGTTTGTTTGTTTGTTTTGGATGCCCTTGTCTCCATTGAAAGTTGACCACAAGTGATGGGAACCCCTACAGAGATGGACAGTCCCATTATTGTCTGTCTCAATTTCAATGTCACCCTTATAGGCATCACAGCTACTCCTGGAAGGACATGGCTGTATTTATCAGTGGTTCTTCAGACTGAAAAATTAAGTCATTCTCCTCACATCAGATGCAGAGCAGTGGTTCCTAACTCTGTAGAGGGAAAAGGCAGCGTCTGATATATTTAATATCACACATTATCAGCTGTGTAGCACTTAGCATCAAGCATTCGCTTTCTTCATGCCAATTATTCAGTCTGTGGTTTGTGACCAGCCCTTTCAGCAGAAGCATCAAGAGCTGCTCAAGAGCAGTTGGGTCACCACCCAATATCCACAGCACCAGGCACACACAGCACCCGCCCCAGGAATAAGACAGACAACATGGAGAGCGGCTATGTGAGCTCTGCCCTAGGCAAGTTTTCACCTACTCACTAATGTCTGCACTGGTTTTACTTGACTTTTTACTTAAGAATACAATAAAAGTAGTTACCATAGCAATTTCCACATCACTTGATACTTGTGCTATCTCTGAGAGTCAGAGCACCTTTTTATAGAAATTCTTACCAACATACCATGTGAACTTTCTGATTTTTGGATGTTTTGGGAGGAAAAGAGACATCTTAAATTTCCTGAGATTTCAGAATCCTTTTGAAAAGCAGAGCCTTTGTTTCAAGAGGGAACACTGTATATTGCACAGTAGAAACTTAATGCATTTCAGAGGAGATAGAAGGAAGTGGCTCATTCCAGAAGTATTCATCATCCACAAAGAAGATGGAAAAATGTCTGCAAAAAGAAGCCTCTTGCTCCGTCAAAGATACAGCATGCTTAAAGAGAAGTTTTGTTTCCATGGTGACTGAATTTGGAGTAAGAACATCCCCTGCATCAGACATGGCTAAATCAAAAACCCAGTCGCTTTTTTATGCAGTGAGCTAGGTTTTTAACCCAGCCTCATCCAAGCAAACATTTAATTAGTATTTTGCTCTCCCATTTTGCTGTGTACAGATTCTCTCTGTAAATGAAGCAGGAGAAAGCAAGAAAGTCCAACCAAATATGAAAAACCTGATCATGCAATCTTCATAATTAGAAATAGATCTGGTTTTCAATAGCATACCAGTATTTTTAAAAACCACGTTTTAAACATATCAGCAACAAGCTGTCCATTAAAGACAATTACCAATTATGCACAGGCCAATGATGTACAAGTTCTTTACTTTCCTTACCTCTCAGATATAAAAGCTAACCCTTCCTTCATATTATCAATCTCACACTTTTCTAAAGAATGGGAAAAAAAAAAAAAAAAAAAGATTCTCAGCAGCCAGCTTTGAAGGGACAGCTACCTGGAGCACAGTCAAATGTAGAAAAGGGCAATTCAGAGCTGAAGGTCCTCAACAGCCACATTTTGATCAGTCATCCGCCTGTTTAAAATTCTGATCTCACCTATATCACAAAAACTGGCAGCGGCTCCACTTCCATCAGTCAGATTACTGCTCTTCAGACTAATACCAGGCACTGGACTTGAGACAAAGGTCGCTGGCTTGAACACCTTGCTTAACACGTTGCCAAAGCACCACACAATGCAGAAGATTGTGTGAAGGCAATGAGAAGCAAAATGGGAAACCAGAGCTTTGGGTCGGAGCAGTACCAGCAGGGTGACAGTGTTGCAGCTTTTCAGCACTGTGTGGCTAGATTATGGTGGGAAAAATGGCTGAATCCTTTGCTGCTCTGGGGACATAACTCTGGTGATCTCATGTGTAGCATATAACTTTTGCCACTGAAATTGAAGGGCCAATTTTAGCACTTGGGTTTTGGCTACAGCTGCTGAAAGCAAAATCTGACACAGCCACTAAAGCTACCAGCACCTTCTGGTAGCTGCAGATGATCTATAGTCACACGGAAGGTATAGGAGCTGTATGAAAGGGGGGAAAAAAAGTCCACAATGGCTTAAAAAAAAATTGAAAATTGTTCTGAGATACAGAAACCAGAGTCAACTTAAAAGCGTACTTGACAGAGTGAGTTGTTGTAGCATTTCTGGGCAACATTTGCCAAGTTGCACAATTCTCAGCATAGAGGAATTTATTTTTTCCAGCAAACAAAATGCTTCAGTAGTTCTTTCTATATAAAAGAAAGAATGCCAGCTGCAAGCAAGAAACTTAATAAAACAACGGACACTGGATGCTTCCATTTAAATGTATCTAAAGGATCAGTCTTGTCATTATCCAAGTTGCCCAACACTTTCTAGTATAAGGCCCTTTGTCAGTTATTTATGCCATTGCCAAGCTTAGGCTGGAAGTTTACATGCTGGGCATATGCCTCAAACAATTTTTTTTTTTTTTTTTTTTTTAATTTCAGTTAAAGCAATACAACTGTTCCTGAATTAAAATGAAGAAACAGTGCACTGCTTTGCCCACAATAAAAAGCTTTCAAACTTTGCCTTGTTTGGCTCTACCCACCCTGCAATTGAGAAGGCAACTCAAAGCTTTGGCGACTAGTGGCACTAGAGCAAGAACATTTTCTGCCATCTCCAGAAAAATCCACCCAAATTTAGCCACTTTACCAGCTTTGGAAAACAAAACCTCAACTGGTATATGTCTACAAAAATAAGTATTCAAGATCCTTTTCCTGAAGTGCAGCACACTACATTTTAAGGCCAAAGTGCAATGTTCTGTTGACTACTGTCAACAGCACTGTTCAGAGTCCCACATTACATGCAACCAAGCAGGCAGAAGCCTGATGCTGAATAAAACATATCTCTTTCAGATCCCTCGGCTCTGACTACTTTTTCAAAAGCACATTGCCCCATCAATAATTCTCACTAGACTGACTGTAGAAACAAACAAAACCAAAAAGGCACAAAAACAATTAAGCCAAATTAATTTGGAAATGCAAAAGGTTCTCTGTCAGCTTCCAAAGATGGGAATTTTTCACATCCAGTTTCAGCAGAACCTGCCACACAAGGAACAATTAAGACATTATTTTCATTTGGACCACAGCAAAATGAGTCTTTCAATTAAGTCTGTGTACAGAAGCTGAGGTTTTAAGTCCTTCCAAAAAATCCTTCTCTTCTACTTTTCTCGAGTTAAATGAAATGTTCTCTCTCAAATGATAGTAAACATCCATGATTGTAGATAAGCCAAATCTTGTGATATCAACAGTTTAATTCTTCAGAAAACATGATGATGAATGGGACTCCTCTCAGCTCACTTAGTGATGGGTGTCTAACAAGGTGGAAGACTGAGATTCCTGTCTCTAGAGATTCCCATCTCTCTCAGCTGGCTACTGAACGTAGCTAAGACCAGACACTTAATTTCTAGGCAGCAAAAGCTAGATGAAATAAGTCCTGTCCAAAGGTTAATTTTATTAAAACCACTGGATATCAACTACTTCTACTCCCAAAAGGAGGAACTGCAGGATGAAAGCTTGGCTCTCCTCACTGCTGCCTGTGCTCACGGCCTGATGTCAGGGATTCCAGCTGCAAGCATCAGTTTGACTTGTGTTGCTTTCATCGTACTTTAAAGAGTTTTCTTTAGAACTGCAACATAAAATACTTAGAAATACAGTAACAATTTATTAGTGCCAAGAAGCGTTGCTGGATCCTGCACAGTCAGGGCCTGGGAGGAAAGGTTCTCACCATGTCACAAAGACAGAAAGGATTGAGGGTGGGAACATGGCCCTTTTACAAGTCTCAGCCATGACTGTCATCTTTAAAAAGATAAAAGGAAGGAAGCAGATAAATCCTCTTTCTTTAGACATGCCACTAATGTGCAAGCATGTGCCACGACTCCACAACAAGGGGCAAAACCAATCCATCCCATTGGTTTGTTGGCGTGCAGTGAATTTTGCCTCCAATTCCTACCAAGGGAGCTTAAGTTCTTCTCTCTCACAGCCTCTTTGATGGTGTTACTTGAGCTCCTTATGGCTGTCCACTTCAAAATGATAGCTGAACCTTTTGTTTTATATTTTGGGTCAAATAGTCCCATGTAAGGGTGAATCCAGCATCCATATGCTGATATATTTTGAGGTGTATATATTATATCTGAAGTTGCTGCTCAGATAAAAACAAGCTTTGCTTTTTACCCTGATCTACTACACACAGCCAGACTAGAAGCTCAGGGGTGTCCATTTCTTCTACAATTTATGTTTATTCTCATTAACTTAACAAATAGGTGACTAAATAAATATAACTATTTGGCACAAATTGGGCAGCATTCTTTTGAGCTTTCTTTCCAAATTTTCATAAGTTCTATGCACCTGAACAAGGAAACGAATACATCGAGCACTACAGCTTAATAAATGTTTCCAATTACTATGTTTTCCCCCTTCAATCCTAAAGCTGACATTTGTGATTAAAAAAAAGAAGTTGATGTTATGAAAAGGTTCAAATACAGAAGAAAATATTTGAGATCTATTGTGCATATGCCAAGAATTTTAAAAACTAAACCGGGAGAAGCAGCATGTTGTATTTTCAAATCAACTAAACCCAGCAGTCAATAGGTTAAAAAATTGTTAAATAAGATGCCTGTTCATACAAGCTCTCTCTATGATTTACTCATTAGCACTTATGAAACAATAAGAGATTACTAATACAATCACCAGAGCCTGTTACTCAAAGCACCCTTTACAATCTTCTGACAACTGGCCTCTCTGAAGGATGACTAAAGGATGGCAATGAGCAATTTGGAAACAGAGCATCATGTCACTCAGCCCTATCAAAACCCACAGATGGGAAGAAATGAGATGGCTTAGCGCAGTGCCACATCTCCGGCAGCACTTCAGCCTGTCAGCATCTTGGCACAGAGAGCCAGCAATTCTGCATTAGCCATTACTTGTCCTGCAGATCCAAGAGTCTTTCCAGGCTCACTGGTGCTCTCTTTCCAGTTATTCTGATCCCCAGAGCACTGTGATTTTCTGCCAATTTTGCATACACTGCTGTTTTCAGAAATTCCAGTTCAGTGTTTACACGTGTTTCACAATGATCACTCCTAACAACCACTGAGAGAGACAATATTATCATGTTTTAATTTCCTATGAACTGCTGGCTAAGACTACATAGAAAGTTGTGAGTGCCAGGTGGTCCAATTTATTTTATTTATTCTTTCAGCATCTTTATAGAGCCATAGGCACTTTACACGTTTTGCCGTTTAAAGTCATGAACACTTTGCCATCAACCCTAAAATTCTGCCAATTGCCTTGGCTATTTCCTTTGTTATCTCATCAGTTACCAGTCAGCATCACAGCCTTGCCAGCACCATGGCTGACGTACAGTTAAGAGAACTACAAACCCCAAACTGCAAACAACCCTTCGACAAACTGACTGTCAAGCACAGCCTGATGGGTGGGCAGCCATAGCTTTTCCTGGGAAATCCTCTCATTGGTCTTGGACAGTGAAAGTCAAGTATACAAAGCACAACACAACCAGCAGCATTTACTTTGTCATGGCTCAGATAATGACTTCAAACGCTTTGTAAATACAAGCAGAAAGTCGGAGAGAGCTACTATTTTTATTCCTCCCATGGGGTCTAACTTGGCTGACTCAAGAAGATGGGTTACTGAGATCAATCATTAATAAATAGTGGGAGGGCCATCAGCTGGAAGTGACTGCCTTGATAACAGACAGGAAATGCTGATACATTCCTATCTTACTTTGAAGTATGTCTATGAAGAAAGACTCCTTGTCAACAGTCAAATAAAAAAAGAAAAACAGAAAGTTATGGAAGGGCCATTTGAATTTACAGCTCCACATCAGCGAGTGTGGAAGTAGATACCTGAGAGTTTTTCTGAGCAGAGGTGGGCTGGAGCACTTAGCTGAGGCAGGATCCACCTCCCTATCCAGGAATAGTGGAAATGCTTTACTAGTCTTATAATTTCAGTATTTTTTTTTTTCTGTCTGAGAATTCTCGTGACAGATCTTACAACACAAAGGAAAAGCTGCTTTCCACAGTCAGTCGCATATCCAGCCAACATGAAAGTGGGATCCTGGAAGCAGTTTAACATGCCTCATTTCTGCAAGAAAAACAATGAAGACAACCGTTGTGTTACTCTGGGTTATATTTAATAACAAAACCCCTAAAATCTCACTTTCTTCCCAGTCCCAGGTTTCCTGGAGCCCATTGTCAGAGCTGCCTCTGATGGCAGACATAATGCAATCAGACGGGTGGCCGTGTGGCCAGGAGCACCAAGTGAGGAACTGAGGCCCAGGGTCCTAGGTGGACCAAGCAAGACAGACGAAAGTGACACGATCGGGGGGCAGCCAGGCATGGCAAGCAAGGAATCAAGACCCGGGGGCCCAAGGTTGCCCAAGTGAGCTGGATGAAAGCAACATGATCTGATGGAAGCTGTGCAGCTGGCTCCAGGAGGGAGAAATTGAGGCCTGGGGCTCAAGGTGGCCCGAGAGAGCCAGACAGAAGAGACATGATTGACCAGGTGTGCGGAGGGAGGAATCAAGGAGGCACCGCCTCCCCAGAAATTCCATGTCTTCAGTCAACACTGGGACATTTCTTGGGTATCTGTTACATATGTATCAAGTTTGAATGTACTGTTTATATCTGCCTGTCTTCACAACTCAGGGTGACATTAGAAGAGAAATAAGCAGCAGAAATTACTGTTTGTGACAAGCAGCTGGGCTGCAGAAGGACTCACACAGGCGTGAGCACGGTGTGACGGAAGGGGGTGTTTCTGCTGGCACGCACACCACACGTCCAGCCCATGTGTGCAACAGCCGTACTTCTGCACAGCAGCGTGCCGGTGCTGCACGGCTCCGCGTGCCCTCTAGCGACTTGCTCATGGGATAACCCCCTTCCAGCGTGAATTCGACTGCTGACAGATCTCCAGTTGGAGCTGCAGCTCTGCTCATCCAGCTAGCAGTGAATGTCTGTAAACTCAGCCATGGCTTTGATATGTTTTACTAATTACACATTAGAATCCGCTCCCCATCTTCAGAAAAAAGAAATTTACCCATCGGCAGAAGCCAAATCTACAGATCACAATAATGGGCAGAACTAACAGATAATGAAACGCTCTGCCCACCTATGTGTGTGCTGAAATCATTAGCATTCTTCTTTCCAGCAAACATTTCTCAGCAGTGAACTGAAATGTTTTCAATCAGATTCTAAGACTTTACATGCAGAAATTATTGCTCACCTGCCACGTTTCACCCCAATTTACCAGTTTTGACAGATCATCTTGAGAAAGGCACTTCTGTTACAGACTTGTGTTTCTGCTCTAGAGCCTCTACCCTCGACCACTCAGCAAGGCCTTTAATCCAGATCCCCCCTACTCAGCCAAGGGGCTCTGAGTTATTCCAACAAAATCACTGTGTTGTTTAGTTTGGCTTTTTTTTTTTTTTTTTTTTTCTTTTAACCCCTGAACATTTGCAGGACAAAAAAATAGTTTTGGACCAGACTCCTGCTTCCCTGATACCTTCATCATGCCTCGGCTGTCTCAAACACTCCTGCAACACTGACTGTTTAAGTGTCTACAAAGAAAACTCACAGCATTAAACAGCTGTGCAAACACCTCTTTGAATATTTCAAAATTACCTTTATGTAAAATTTCAGTCACAGAATGAGCTTCAGTTTTCACTATGTCAAACCTCATTATATTCTGCTCTCACAAGTGGTAGAATAATTTATCTTGTCACAGTCTGATGAGACTCCAGTGCCAACGTTCCCCTGACCCACATACTCCCTTCTGAGCCATTTTGAGGGAAGGATCTTAAGACCTATATTTTTTAATGACTTTATAGCATGTGATTAAGGTTAACTTGGAATAAACTCAAGGGAAAATGAGGGCAGAAAAATTAACTGTTGAGAAAACCACAAGTTGTTAACATGAAATGTACTCATTTCTTAAATTAAAAAAAAAAAAAAAAAAAAGTCATGTCATGACTCATGACCTCCCCAGTCTGAAGGCCAGGCTGTACCATTTAATTTTTGGGCTTCCTAGAAATTCACATTTGAGTCTGAATCTTGTGAGCAAGCTTTAGCTCCCAAACAATCATCTTAAACCACAGAAGTCAACATCTCTCACCCTAGATCAGGCCATTTAAAATCCTTACCCAGGATGCAATTGCAGTCCGAGCTGAGGCTAGTGCTTCTCGCAGACAGATGGACCACTGTAAGTGACTCATCTTTGCGACACATTCTCCAAAAGTCTCATTATCCCTTCACAGGCTGGATTATCTCCAGCAGCTGCCCATGGCTTCCCTACTGTAGGTGTACGGTGTCCACCTCCAGCTACTGACTCAAGCTCACAGACCAGACAGCTTTGTCTTGCTCTTGGTGAAGTAACTTAGAAGTGGTATGATCTCACTAATCATTCCTGTTTCACTTCTACTATTTATTCCTTTTTTTTTTTTAAAGCAAGCGTATCAGCGATCATTACATCAACACTGAGATTTCTGGACTTTGATGTTGTGGCAGGAAGCAAACAACCAGGCATGCTGGGCTGCAAGACTCAAAGAATATACATATTTTTAGAGCCCAGAGTAGTTATTGAAAAACAAAATCTACAGGTGCTTCATGAATTCATAGGCATGACAGATACTCTATCACTGGCAGAATTCACACATGACAAAATAGATTTATCTCAGGGTAAACTCCATTGTTTCCTTTAGAAGCAAATGACAAAAGTTAATGATACATCTGATATTAGCAAGTTATTTTGATTATTTCTTTTAATCAGTAAAGACACTTCCTCTGAATTAGTTTTATTTATAGCTGTTCAAACCAAACCAGATAGGAATTCACACTGAGGAATTGTAGATCTTTTTAGAAATCTCTAATTCACTATGCTATTATTTTAAAAAGATACCAGTTTGCCTGTCTTAGGAACTAGGTTAGTTCAACTTCAGGATTGCCCCACATTTTATAGACCCATCATAGACCCTGAAATCACCCAGCTCCAAAGACAGGCAGAGCAAGCCTGAATACATGCCTTCATTGTGCTGCTTATGTAGGATCTAGCTGTGGTCAGTCTGACCACCAAAGAACGCTAGAAAACCTTTACAGTAATGCTGCTGACATGACATTTCAGAAATATAGATGTTTTCTAAAAACACTGTTGAACCCCAAAGTGCTTTGTGTCCCTAAGTCTTGTGGGAGCAGTCATTTCAAAACAGCTTGTCATGGTTTAGGAAGGGCGATTTTCATTTTCCAACTGTGCAGCTTGTCCCTATAACATATTTACAGCAAAATCCCAAAGATATCGACCCAGTAGCCAAAAGTCAGTAGCCCAAAGCAGACACATTTCCACAACAAAAGAAAATATAAGAAGCCCAAGTTTCTCCTTCACAGAGATTTGGCTTTTCTAACAATCAGAACCCAACACCATAATGAGAAGTAGCTCTGTCCATCTCTCCAGACATGGTTGCTCCCTATTGCTCTTCCCCATGCCTCAGCATCCTTGATCCCAGCCAAACCCTCCCCTATGCCTCACCTACCCTTCACCCCTCATTGAATGTAGAGGTCTCCACAAATAACAGTACCACATGAAACCAAGTGCTCACCACTTTAATTTTTACTGACACTAATAATCCAGAATGCACACTGGCCTACAACTTTACCTTGGAGAGACAGGCTATAAGAAAAGGTGATGTAATGGAGCACAAAGGAATGAGGGGGCGGTGTGTGTTCTCAATTAATATTCGTAAGAAAATTCAGGGATTGTAAAGGTAGCAAAACAACATTTGATTTTACCGCTACGGACTGACTGGCAGAAGGATATATGCCATCGGTACAGAAGGATAGGAAATGATACTGCAGAAGTGAAAGTATGCAAAGCTATCCCAAGGGAAGTTGGAGAAAAGCTCAAAGATTTTTATTTCCAAAGTTCAGGACTTCTCAGCAGACAGTAACTATACCAAAAAATTCTATATATATTAAGCCTGCCACACCTGTTTCCTTTTTATCCATCAGGAAAAAAATATCAAGTCAAAGGCTTTATCAAACTTGTCAAAACAAGAGAATGTTCCCACATGTCAGCCTCATCAATCAACGGCTGCCACTGCAGGAAATGCAGTATTAGGTTTCACATGGATAATAAACACTTTTTATATTTGACATTGATTTCTAGCTTGCTATTTTTTTATTAATGCCTCAGCCCAAAAAGGAAGAAACAGTGTAAAGCAAGGCAGAGCGATGAGACTCTTAGTGGTATTTGATCCTGCTGATAATTTGCATTTGCCTTATCCAATGAAGAAGGTAAACTATACTGTCCAGGACAACTGGTCTTCAGTGCTGTAAGGCTTTTATAAGGCCATCTATTTTAATCTTGTTTTCACAGTTAGAAGAGACAAGAATAGATAGGTAGAGAGAAGACAGAAAGATAATATTACAAGTGGGAGAAACATCTGGTTTCCATGCTAATTTATACATTCGTCCAAAGCTGAAAAGGCTAGGTAAATCGCACCGTGCTTTCGGATTCATAATACTTTATCAATGGTTGCTGTTAATTAGGAAAGTAGCTGTAGGCTTCATTCCTATGGCAAAAAGCATTTACTGAAACTGTATATATTCAGCTCTGCAGACACCTCAGTCTAATCCAGCCTCTGTATCCCAGAAAGACAGGATGAAATCAAAACTCCCAGACCCACCGAGACACAGGGCTCCTTGTGGCATCCATGCACTGAGACATAGTGGTAACCCACTTTTGCTTTTGGCAGGATGCTTCACCTGAGGCAAGTAACATCCTTGGCTGCTGAGTTTTTTCCATCTGTATAGGAAGTAAAATTACTACCTGACAGCAAGAGGGTGAATGATTAGTTAATGTTTGTGAAGTGCTAAGAATTGTTATGACAGACCTTGCTCCTGCCAAATGCAGAAAAATCAATTAATCCATCTCAGTGCCAATCCATCTCAGTTGCAATCAATCTAGTAATCAGCTGTCTGAATGCTATTTTCTATCAGTTGCACATAGATTTTTCACCTTGTTTTAATACAAGCATAGTTTATTTGGGGGAGCGGTGTGGGGTGTAAGCCCCACATAAGAGTGAAATTCAATTTCACACTAGTCTTCCTTCCTCACAAAGTGCTTACTCATCTCTAATCTCTGTTCTAGCATCAAGCCAGGCACCAGGGAAATACATATTCAGGTTAATTTCTACAATCAGTACCTTGATGTACCTTGAATGAAAAGCTGACCCAGTAATGATTAAGATGGTTGGAGGTTGCTCTCAAACTACACAAAATTGTTTCTGCTATGATGTTAGGCAGCTGGTGTGCTGTGGCTGCTGTTTATTCTACTAAGTGTTGTCTCATTGCTACTTCCAACCCCCTCAACTAGTTGGTACAGTCATTTTTTGTTTCTCACAGCTAGAGTACAGCGTTTTTCACAGAAATGTGCTTTTGTTCTGTGTCCTATCTTGCATAATGGGGCCTTAATATGGGCTTCTACATGCTAAATATTAATGTTTAGCATTTTCATGTCTTCCATTATGGCCATTCTGCGTTGGCTTGTGCTGCTGTAAGGGAAAAATAATCAGTTGCATGCCTCCAGGGTAATCCTGGTCTTAAGGGAAGTAAGAAACTGAATTTTGAATTCAACACCTCATAAGCCAGGCAATTTCTGCTGATTCAGGTGTGGATATGAGAGCAGCTGCCCTGGGGAATCCGATGCTGATCTCACACCCACACTCTCCATGAGGCAAAGGGGAAAGCCTTCTGCTGGTATCACACCACTGACAAGCCTTGGGATGGTTCTGCTGGAGTGTGAGGATTTTAAAGGGATGTTAAAAGCAGTTCATGCAGATGGGCATGTGGCCAAAGTGCAATGACTGTAAAAGCTGGACTACAAAGTCTGCAGAGACTCCTTCTTTAAGAAAGCACAACTCTGCAGCCCCTGGGTCCCTAACTCACAGTCTTGGGACCTATTTTTCCACTGAACAGTGGCATACAGCAAAGTCATGATAATAGGAAGAGTCTCGGGATAAAGCGGGCAGCACATAAAGCTAATTCAGCTATGTTAATAGTGCCCCAGGAAACATAATACCTGTTCTTTAAGTAGAAAGCTTCATTAAAAGTTTGTTTTGAAGTAATTCTTCTCCTCTTTGTTCTCTCTCAGTTCCTTTAAAGTTTGGGGTTTTTTCCCTCCTTGAAAACAAATCATACTTAGAATAAAGAAACCGCTGACCTACATTCTCACAGCTGTATTACACTTAATTGTGAGGCATGTCAAATTAAATTCCAGAGTGAATTGATCGGCACCGAGACAGGCTGCGAAAACACCTACCTCTCAAACTCCTAAGCCTCTCACTTGAAACCATTAGAATAATCTCTTTGAAAGATCCAAGCAGGATTTCCAATGACTGAATTTTTCTTCCAAGGCACACCAGAGCAAGGCTTTTCACATCATAGAGAAGCCACTTAACTCCAATGCACGGACCAACCCAAGCCAAACACAGGCACATTAAAATCAGAATATATGTTGCCTAAAACCACCTCCATATTCAGGAATGTTATGACCAGATTGCTGTGGTCTGTCAAAATAAGAGCAAGGATCCTACGCCAAAGCAGGAGGTGCTCACACCTGCATCTTCTAAGCTAAAGACTGTTAGGAAACAAAGTAATACTGTATTAAAGACAGTGTTGGTTATTTTGGGGTTTATACACATCTAAAAGGAATGTCCCATCCAAAGGTCTCTGTTTCTTGGGGAACAGGAATAAAAGCACTTAGAAGACTCTGTAGGAGTAAGGACCCCGATTCTGCTTGACTTTGCTTCAGTGTCCAAGCACTGATCCTTGCACCCACCCCAGCACAGACTGTGGTGTATGGCACTGCACGGGGCTGCTGGCCACAGCGGCATGGTAACAGGCCCACAAAAAGCTCTCCCAACCCTGGACAGGAGTTGCTCAGCCCTCTTGCACAGTCCTTCAACTTTTTGGACACACTTATTTTGCTGTGGTTTTGGTGCACAGCTAGCAAGTGCTTTTTACCCAATATCATGTTCAGAATAAACCTTTGAGTATAATAAAGTGCCACAAATCAAGGTGAATTTGAACCCTGTGAGTAAAAAATTCCATAAACCATGAATTTACAAGGTAACAAATGTACCTGGAAGTAGCTGTCAGACACACGTGTACAAAATATGTTTACATGTGTGTATGTGCAGACACAGTTTACATACATCTCAAAGAAGCTGTTGCTTGTGTAGCCATTATTCTTGTTTCGGCTTTGAAGTCAGCTATGGCTATGGATTTGAAAAGTCTCCTTGGCTGTGCTCAGCTTATCTTTGCTGGATTCTTGACTACTTTCAGAAAAATGCATGTAAATGCAAAAAAGAGCAGGAGTGAAGACTGTTGAAAACTATTAAACATTAATTCTAAAGAAAATTGGATAAAATCATATCATAAATGTATCTATTCCCATACACCATTGTCCAAAACAACACCGCTAATTTGAGAGAAAGAATGTTAGTGAAGACCGAGGAGATTCATCCACTCTTATACCAGCTTAAAAGAGAGCAATAGATAGTTAAGTATAGTAAACTATAAATAGGTATTTTAAACTATAGATAGACATAATATAGGTAGTAAACTACAGATAGATATAAGTGAACAGCTTGAAGTGCTTAATCCTTTTGCTTTTTTAGCTAGCACTGAAAAAATTTCTCTAATGTCCTGCTGTTGACACAAAAAACATTCAGAACATGCTACGGATTTCATGTTTTGGGAAACATACCATAGATGCTTTTTTCCTTTGTGCAACACCAGAAACTCCACAAGGGAACAAAGGCCAGTAGTAAATTTCCAAGCTTGTTTTAAGAGGCTTTTGTTTATCTTGCATCATTTTGTTCTTCGTTGTCTTTCTCAATGGTCTCTTGAATGAAACACCCAACACTTAAAAGGGTTACAAATTTTCTAGCAAGCAAGCAGCACATGAAAGATAACATTAAACACAAATTGTCAAGTTGGTGCAGATATGATCTCCGAGAGGGTGAAAGAAAAGGGTCTTTTTGTGTGACAATGCAAAGGCCTTATTGTAAACACTGGGCATCAGGCGTGTTTGCTATCACACGCTGAAGTTAATAACTAGGTAGCACCACACCTGGGACAAGAAGGCAGCTGAGGCCAATGGGCTGCTTTGGCTGGGTTTGTGGGAGGTTCCATTCAGAGAAGGAGGATGCTATAAAATAGAAGATAATTTAAGAAATCAACCCTGAGTTGAGCAGCAGCCAGAGATGCTTCCTGGATGGGATGAGTTGTATTAGGTGTCTGCAGAAAACCAACAGGCAGACCTGAGTCTGGAGCTTCAGAGAATCTCTCGAGAAGGAGTAGAAGGCAAACTGGCACTTAAGAAAGTGCCCCAGGAGCTGAAGGTTGAAGAAACATGCATGGCCTCAGCCAATGAGGCCAGAAGCACAAAACAAAGTTGGACACGTTCATGGCAGGTCAGATTCTGGCACATGGATGCTCCAGGTGAGCATTTTGGTGACAAAAAGCAAATCCTCCTACTAATCTTCTGACCATGCTGAGCTGTGAATCTCAGCTTAGAGGAAAATGCTACTGCATCAGCCCTGCTGCCTGCCTCTTACTCTGGCAGCTCATGAAGTATCCCATGGATGTTTCATCCCGTGAAACATCCTCACTCACCATTGCCACTTGGAAACTGCTAATTGCCAAGACATGGCTCTTAACAAGTCCCACGGTATTTACAGAGACACTGTTCCTTTGGAGTGATGTTATCCTGCAAATCGTCTTCCAGCGTAAGCAGTACTGAAGCACACACCAGGGCATACCTGACAACCATCATCACTGTCACCCAACACAGATGTACAACGACAACCCTGAAAATTCAGGTCAAAAATATCATTCTTGTTAGAGAGAAAACAAGCTCTGCCACAGATGCATCAAGTAACAAAGTTCTAGATTATTTTAAAGTGAGATTTGTTCAACCTGTCCTGCATTTTCATCATATCAAAATTCACACAATTCAACCAAAAACCACCTAATCTCTCTCATATTTATTTCTGAGAAGACAGAGTATATTTTTGCTGTTCTCTAGATGTACAGTGTCTATAACTGAAATAATTTTTTCCACATTTGTGTAATAATAGTTTTAAACAGATTTCTCATGAGACATATCACAGTCCTTACAAAGAAAAGGCTATTATCTTTTATATGCATTGTTCTGGATCCATATTTACCATCCTTCACAAAATGTATTTCATCTTTGTCCATTTTTAAGGCCCTCAAAAGACCACAACAAGAAAAGTTTGAGGTAAAAACTTAAACCTAACATTGAGCTTCTCCATTCAGGGCAGGACACAACATAACACAATAGCTACTGATCTGTTGATAAATTCAGTTTCAGAACATCCCATCCTAACCCATACCTAACACCTACACCCAGTGGAGCAGCAGGGCCTGTGTGAGCCCCAGGTGTGTTTTGCAGTCCTTGCTCCCATTTCTGCCTCAGTAAAGACAAAGGTATCGCCTTCTGTGCATAAAAAATGAGGAGTAAATCCTCCAATTTATGCCAGTCTGAACCATCTCAGATAAAAATACTGAACCTCAAGCTCTTCCCAGATCTTGCTCCTGATGGATTTCCTGTTGTTTCACTAACATAGGACATTCCACTCAAAAAACCAAACAGATATCAATATCTATGCAAACGGAACAAGTTGTAATGTAAACTTTTGAAGTTTGCTTGTGTGTGCTTCAAAATCAATAAACATTATTTTTACTTTGACCCTTCTATCTCAAACACTATGAAAAAGACGCCATTCAAGTAAACAAATATAATTCAAATCAAGACAGTACATGCAGTGTGAAATCTTCTACCACAGTGTAAGGCAGCAAGTACAGTATTATAGCTAAGCTATTTGCCACTAAGACCAACATTTTGTAGTAAAAACATTGACAGACCCTTAACTATTATAGTGCCTCCTGGCAGTGCTATAATTAGATTGAACATAACTATTAGTCATCTTAATTAGTATACACATTCCTTGGTTAGCACAATAAAAATTACAAAGCAAGGATGCCACTTAATTAGGTGACCTGGGAATTGATGCATACCTATATTTCACTTTTATTTTAAGTGTCCTTACCAAGATTAAATCTAATATTTGTAACTCAGTCTGGGTATTTATATGGCTCTCTACCTGTACGTAAAATCACCTGTTAAATTAATATATATTAAACATCTCAAGAACATTTCTGAAGTTACGCTAGCAGTTCATTTGGAACTGTATTCCAAGGAAAGAAATATATCGCAATTTTAGAAACTCAAGGTTAATTGCATATTCTAATAAGTGTCTTACATATCATAAATTTAAAAGACTAGAAAGTGCATTCAGTTAATTCCCTCATCACCCTTGCTGTTCTCCTGATGGTGCCTCATTGTTTCCCACTAGGGAAAGTGCTTGGACCCCTTTAAAACCTCTGCCAATGTGACTGTCTAATGGCTCCACTGTTGTAGGGAGCGAGGAAGGCAACATCAGATCTGAAGTCCCACTGAGCTTCACCAAACCCTAGCAGTACAGTATCAACCCACATTCAATAAGACTAATATTAAAAACTATCTTACGTGTCCCCGAGAATGTCGAGCTGTGAACCTGCAGCTCCCAACCTCTCTGTGGATCCACCTGTCAGTGCTCCCACACCGTTACTCAGTTTTAGGGCACAGGTATGCGTGCAAAGAGGGCACATTTGCTCTACAGCCATCAGCAAGGAGGAGGAGTTGAAATTTTGGAGGAAAGCACATCATTTCTTGAGCATAATGAGGTAACACCTCTCCTCAAAACAAATTCCTACACGCTCAGAACTGGAGCTGTATTTTCTGCTCTGCTGTGACTGGGAATTCACCTGCACTTTCTTCTTTTTGGTTCCTTGTCTTCTCCATAGTTGTTGCAGGAGATTCACTTAGGAAACCGGAAAACTGCTCAGTGGTACTTTGCTATTTACTAGCGCAAAGACACTCACCAGTGCATGGCAGGATGCAACAGCCCTTTAATAACCTTTGACCTGCTAAGGCAGCTTTAGTTTTGAAGGTCTGACAGACCTTATAAAAACACTGGCAATTCAAATCATGGGCAAGTACAACGGAAATCACCATTACAAATACCAGCTGTTGATAATTTAAGATCATGACATTCACCATGTTAGCACCAAGTCCTCAAACACACTTTCCAGCTGCAATTTCTGCAGATTTTTTTTTTTGCTTTATGAATATAACTAAGTAGCCACATGGTTTAATTAGGGAGGTGTTTTAAAGTATGAATCTCATCCATCACACATTATAAGCTAGTGGAAACTTGGTATCAGTAATCCCCGGTACTGTGAAACCTTCCTGCACTTCACAAGTACCCTGGTTTCTGCAGCACTGAAAAGCCACTGAGAGCACATCGAGGGCATCCAGCAAGCAGTCTGGGGACTCGGGTTTGGTTTTGAGTCTCTGTCTTCACCTCAAAAAGTAGATCATGGTGGTCTGTACACTTTCCCATTTCACAAGGAGTTATTTATCTGAGGCTTATTGAAGCTAGTGGTCTAAAATGAGACCAGCTACTAGTTTCATAGCATCAAAGATGCTACAGAATTGTTAATTGTGTTTAACAATTTTATTGCACTAGTTTCATATCAGATTTCTTGAAAATAAAGTGTGCCCGCCTTGCCGTACACAGGTACACCATATGCAGCAGGAGAGACAGAATAAAGGAAGCAGTTGAGAGCCTCTGGTGTGCGTCTTTAACTGTGTGAATGCAATAACACCACCCTGTCTTTAAGTCTTGAGTGGGCACAGAGCCTTTCAGTCTATCCAGACTGCAATACAGTGTACAATAAACAGCTTCCATGTGATACAATGGCATTTTGCAATAAAACTGCTGCTCAGAACAGGAGCCCACAAGAAAAATGAAGACAAAACAAAAATGTCATGACATTTGGTTAGAAACCAAACGTGGTTTCTTGCCAGGTACCTGCTGACATTGCCAGACTTTAACCTCTTCCCTCCAGCCTGGAAAGCCCACCACAGCAGTTAGCAATCTGTTCACACTGCCATTAAACCGATTATCCCTTAGCGATGGAAAAGTCTGTACAAATGCCACAGTGTCACTACTCTGTAACAAATCCCATTCCTTCTAAGTGGAGAGTGTTTAATATTTACTATCCCCAGACTAATTTGAATTTAAAGAAAAAAAAAGAGAATTAATGAAGAAAATTGCTTTTGTAGGCAGTCTATGGTAAATATCAATATGTTTCATCAGAGCTCCTCTTTGATTAGTTCTAGACCAATTACAGCAACTATTTCTTCTGCAGGATAATTCTTAAGCTATTAAAAAACCACCAAAATTCTCACATCTGCATTGCAAAGGACTTTCAAATGATAATTGTTAAAGATATGGGGAGAATGGGAGAGTTATTGTTTGCCACAGATTAAGAGACTTGCCAAAAAACATAGAAGAGTCGATATTCAGCAACAGAAAAAAAAATAATATAACGCATGTAAGAAATTTAAGGCAACAATCGAGGCGCAGGAAGTAATTTTTCTTACCGTAACCAGTTTTCCAATTTCTTCTACTTCACCAGACTGGAAACGTTCAGACCACAGGCTCCCCAATAAATCTTTTTGAATGCTTCAGGAAAATCTTTCAGTGATGTGGCTCTAAGGTGCTGGTATCGAGCTGTCAGGGTCCAAATCCTTCTGAAAAGATGCACTGTGCTGGTGGATTTCTTGTGCACCCATGAATAGCAAGAACAGGCGATTACTGTAAACGCTTTGTCCATTAACCCCAAAGAGGCAGACACTTCTGCTGAAAAAGCCTGGAAATGTAAGTGTTTAACACTAACAGATAAAATGATGTTGCAGGGCTTCAGCTTTGGCACACACAAAATTCGAAGTGGGCATCATCTATCCGATCTGATGAAACAGCACAAGTCAGTCTGGATTGGATCACATTACATTTGCCAGATTTCCTTCAGAAACTGTAGCCTGCTAAACCAAAATGAAACAAATGAAAAGAAGTACAAGAGATACCCGAGTAGGCTGTGAGGGGGACCCAACTGATCAACACAAAACTCAGCAACAAGTCACTTGATCATTTTTCTAGGTGAATGTAATTCTTGTTACTTTAAAATGTGGTCTGTAGACTGCACACCTCCCTGTCCACTTTGTCACTTTGCCTGCGGGGGGACGTTAGGGGAGACAGTGTTGAAAGCCTAGCATACAGCATATTTATAATTTAGAAGGCGTCCTCTGTCCTCAAGTCCTCCTTCCTCCCTGCTCTCCCATCTCTTTATTCCTGTCACAGACTGAATATTCTTCTGCAAAAGCTCTCCTCTATGGTCTCTTTAATAGCAGCTTTTTTGGGTCACATCTTTTTGTTCTGATTTTGTACAGGGTCTCCCATTAAAACTAATAACATAAAGCAAGGCTCTGTTTAGCTTTCTTCTGATTCTGTTTATGCTCTTTCACACGACCACCTGAAATACATTCTCATGGCTTCAAATGCCATACGTCTTCTTCCTTCACATTGTTTCTCCAAAAATATGTTTTTTCAGCAGAGACTGCAGTGTCCCCATGCCCTGGGGCTAGCAGAAGGGTGCGGAGGTCGCTGTGAGGAGAGCCCAGGGCTGCCCTGTGCTGGACACGATCGGTCCAGCAGTGTCCCCACCACAGGACGCAGCTGAGCCCTCAGCAATGCTGGGGGAGCCTCTGGGAAAATGTATTTAAGAAAGGGCAAAATGGTGCCCAGCAGCAAGGGTGAGGAGAAAAAAAACAACCAACCAAATAAATAAATAAATAGGATGAGTGAGGAACAGCCCCACAAGCACCAAGGTCAGAGGAGGAGGAGTGCTTATCATCATTTATTTCTCTACTTCCAGTTCCAGCTAGAATCCAGTCTTGACAAATTCTGGAAGTTGAAATAAAGAGGGAGCGAGTCATTTGTCACATGAGGAGACATTCTGTTCCAAAATGAAACTTTTCTCGCAAGTACAGAAAGCGTTAGCTTTCATCTCCACCAAGAACAGTATTTTGCAACTTAAGAGAATTGAATAAGCAATGTAGATTCTGCTTTTCCCCCTGAAATACTTGCACATATTTTTGAAATATAGGGCTGAAGGATTTTTCTCTAGGAACAGTTTATTCATAATAAATAAAAGAAAAATTGTTTCAAGTTGAACTGCCTTGCAAATTTGAGCTTGACTTCACCTTTTTCCATTTTATGAGTCAAGCCTTTTGCTTTTATTAAAGGCAGTTGAAATTTCGATTTACTCATGGCTAGATATAGTTCTTCATTCAACCCACAAAAGAGGTTCGATTTATTGAAATGTTTCAGTTTCAGATCATTCCAAGCTAATATTTGTTCAGCTCAGCTAAACTGAAAACCAGAAACATATCTGTATTTAAATATAGTAGAATAATTTCTTCCATCCCTGTATCTGTGTCAGTCTAATCAGGTCACCGGTGGGAACTGTTGACTGGTAGAAACACAAGGCTTTCTCTTTATGAAAAATGACTGACCTTGCTTTAAAGCAATTTAGTTTGTGTCAACATTGCCTTTCTCATTAAATAATAGGCTCTAAGTGGCATATCCATTCTTCTTCAGTACAGACAAGAGCTCTCCAGGCAAGTCTTGGGATGCTATTTTTAGGCATCTCATAGTAATAACGTGCTTAATGCACTGTTTGGAGTATGTCTACAATAATTATTCCTTGTCTGCTCTGTTGTATTGGTCAGCTCCAGAGGGAGCTCATAAAAACATTAGATCTGCACCCTTACTTGGATGCAGAAAGGATATCAAATACACGAAAACATGTGGTATCACTTGTTAGCTGTAAATAATACCATTGCAACAAGTTCATTAAATAGACACACACCTACCTCTGTCTGAAAATGCTAAACAACTTCAGCACAATCCTTCCTCATTTAGTTGCTGGAGATGACTCCTCTTGCAGTCACTTGTCACTAATTCTTCTACTTTTGGTATTCCCCCTATATATTACCCGGCCAGTCATGCAGGTGTGGAGATGATGACACAGCTAATTTCATCTGTCAGAACTGAACCAGCAATGAGCAAAAAAAAATTCTGTTCACTTTTCTTTTTTTTTTCTTTGTTAAATATTCCTTTTTTTTTTCCTTTTTTTTTTTTCCTTTTTTTTTCTTTTCCTTTTTCTTTTTTTTTTTTTTTTTTAAGTATTATGGCCATTTCAAATCATCTCATGTTGCTTTCTAGGAAGGTTCTCAGTCCAGATCTCAAGGTGACATGTATTACATTAAGCCTGTCAGTATTCCAAATAATTTCTTAGAATTTGCTGTTGTGATTACGTAGTTCTCAGGACACGTGCTCCCCTGGAATTAAACATTAGAAAGAGGCAAAATCAGCCCACGATAATCTCGTGCTCCCCTGGAATTAAACATTAGAAAGAGGCAAAATCAGCCCAAGATAATCTAATTAACATATTCAAATACGTATTTATGCCATCCAGGACCAGGTCTTTAAATATCTTCACTCTGTGTATTGGCTACTGAGGATACAGGAGAGGCAGTGTGGCTTACTCAAACTGTTCTTTAGTGACAAGTCATCTCTACTGGAAAATCATTTGAGATATCAGTCATGTTGCAGCATACACACAGCTCATCAGCGCTTTTTAATGATTTATTAATGTAGTCGATCTGGCAGTGTTTTAGCAGTGGTTATCAGAGTGCTGCAGTTAATAGTGTTGATTGTAGGGTATAATATCCTAATGTGTCCTTTGCAATGTAACACAGGCTAGCCTGGCACTGGTTTGACTAGACCTAAGTCTTCTCTTAACAAGCAGGTGTCTGTCTGCATCAAAAGGAGATTTGTCTTCTGCCTTATAGACATTATTTATAGGATCCCGTAAGGTTCTTGATCAGATCTAGTGCAATGTCACGTCACTATCCTTCCTCCAGGTAATGCTGTTAATCAGCATGATGTGATTTGTCATTTCTAGGTTGATGACATCCAGCTCTGTGACTTTTCAAAGCTTAGCACTGCATATGCTGTCACACCATTTCAAACATATTGAACTAAACCAAAACCACTTTCACTTGAAGTCAGATAAAAGAGAAGGTCTGTTAGTGGGTCTAGGAACTTCTGAACAAACTGCTGTCTCCCAGGTTAAACTCTGAAAGTGGAAAAATAATTTAAATTCTTGTGTTAGGAGTTAGAGTGTTAAATTTGCTTCAGCCTGGTTCAGAAAAATCTCAAAGCAGCATAATGCCTTAAGAAGAGATTCTTATTCTCACTGGAATAGGTCAGAATAAGCCCCAGTAGAAACAGTAGTGTGATGGCAAAAGAGCAGATAGTTCGGTGACCTGCCCTATCTAGACCATAGCCACAGGTGGAAGCAATACCCATTTGGCAAACTAATTAATATTATGTATTTCCCCAGAGAAGCTTATGCTTTGATCCTCAGAAAACAAACTGGACTGAAATGTAGCTGTGCAGTAGCACACAGCCCCTTCGGTGCCAGACAGCGTTCACGGAGGGTTCATGCACTTTATCACAACGAGTTATCAGCGATAACAACATAAACTTGAAAATTTGATCCAAAGTAGGAAACAGGAAGAGGCAATGCCAACACTAAAACATTTTTATTCCCATTCCTAATAGAAATACTACTACTACTACAGTAAACCTTGCTTGTGACTTCAACAGCACCATGGCTAGAATGGGTATAGGAGCAAGACCATTCCCCGAGCTGTATAAACAGGCTCTCGAAGGAAAAAAGTTTGACTCTTCACTGAGGTGAAGTAAAAGCAACTGACACAAAAGCAACAATAGGATGAAAGAAAACCAGGTTTGAAATAATAAGGCCAAAGCAGTCATTTAGTAAATTAATGCAATTTGTGGATTTCTCCAGTGTCAACAAGAATGAATCCTTTTTTAATTTTTTGCTTGTTTTTCTAAAAATGTAATATTTTTTCTCCCTCAAATAAGTCTCCAATCTTTTCAGGCACGTCAAGGTTTAACACAGGGAGGCATATTAAAGCAATAAATAATTAAAAAGGTTGCTTCTGAGATTGTCAGCACCAATTAGACACCAAAGCAATCTCCTGATAATCATGAGTGAAAAAGAGACCGGAATATTTGGCAACATGAAACAAAGTTCTGATTCATTAAAGATTGACAACAAGGCCTGAATCTGTTGTGCGATATGCACTTATTTATCACATTAATACTAAGTGGAATGGAGAAATTTCCTGAGACCTGATGATTAAAATCTAGCCCACCAGTTTTAAAACACTAGTCTAGTTTTTTTCAGCATACAGTTAGGAAAGTTGTTGAAGAGATTCCTGCTACTTGAAACAGCCAAGGAGATGAATTTAACATTTGTTTTAAAACCACTTAGAAGGTTGAAAAATCCTTATTAATTGGAAAAGTTGCATTTTGTCCAAATCCCCCGGAACTGTACCTAGTTAAACGCCTCTTTAATCAAATCATACAAATAATCAGAAAACTAAAACTGTAAAGTACAGATTACTTCTAATCCTGGTGATGTTAAAGATCAGCATGACAGTTAAGTTTCCAGAGCTGAAGTCTGAACTTCTGTAAGGACAAAAAAGTAATCACATCAGGAAAAAAAACAAACACATGGAAAAACTTAAGATGCAGAGAAGGGCCAGAGCAGTTCTGGATTTTAAAGATGAAATAGCACTTTTTCATTTCTAGCTGAAACATTTTAGTGCCTTGTACTTATTTGCCTGAATAGCTAAGAGATATCAAAGAGAAATGTAACAATTTTCATTGATCTCTATGATCTTCCAAAGATGCTATTCACTATGTCTAAACCTGCGAAATGCCTATTGACTGGAAAAGAGGGGGCTATTTGTGCACCCCAGTTTTCTAGGCATCACAAGCAGAGATGCATGGAAAGGCTCCCTGGGCTGCTTGCTGCACTGCACTACTACGGGGCGGAGGGGGAATAAAAAAGCTTTTGTTTTTGCAAGGTTATGCATAAGGTTTGGAAGGCCTTGGTGTGACTGTCAAATAAGCTCAGGCTGAAAAGAGTATGTGTGTGTGCCAATTCTTTAACACAGCAGAAACCACAAGATGCACTGCATGAGCAAAATTCTACATATGCTATTCCTGAACCTCAGTTACCTCCAACAGTGTTAAATTATCCCTCATGAAAAAACCAGTGAGTACATAAAAACAAACAGACATGCTTCCATGCAACAATATAAACTGCTTGCCAGTAATACTAGAAATTGAGGACTTTGCTACCAAATGGCTTTAAAGCTGATGAATTTCTATAATTAACAGATTATGCCCTATAAATATCATTGCAGTAATCTACATTCTCAATATTGATATAAACTTGTTTCAAGAGTATTAAGGTCATTTACTTTAAAATAAATTTTGTTCACTTATATTTTTGCAAAACTCAGCTATCTTTCATGTATTAAAACACCAAGTAAATTTTTTTTTTTTCCTCCGCCCCCAATAAATGCTGTTCCAAGAGTCCAGAAATTCCTGGTAATTCTGATAAGAAAAGTAGAGACAAGAGAACTAATTCAGAAGGTTTGGGTTTAAAGAATGAATAAAACACTTGAAAAGATACAGAAGTATTTTAACTGACATTCAAACACTCATAATATTGGAAACAAGCTATGAAAAGAAACTGAGATGTGGCTGTATTTAATTTCTGCAGAACATTTCTGCCAGTCTTCTCTTCCATATAGGCAATGAATAAAGCCAGAAATAAATTTCTGTACAAAGAAGAAAATAGAAAATAAGATAATTTGCTGTGATTTGTTTCTGCTATGGGAATTGTCTGTAATCTACAGCACATGGATGCAAGCAACCAGCTGGAGCAGCTCTTGTAGAAATCCTTTGGAGAACAGAAACAAAACCACTGCAGGTGATTAAGGCTCTGCTCCTTTTGGACTAGGAACAGAAAAAGTCAGGCTTATTCTGAGACCTATTCACAGATCAATTTAGAATGTAACATTTTTAGAACTGGAGGCACTGTCATCCTTTAACCATAAGAGCAATCGCTTATTTCAAGTTGAGAAGATATAATCTTTTCACAGTACCGTAACATTAGTCAGTTCTAATTGAATTTAATCGTTCCTTTGTTGCCACATTTGTTCACATTTTTATGAGTATTAAAAAAAAGACACACAATTTGCAAATCTAAAGTTCTTGGATGATGTTCAGTGTTGGATAAACAGCTCAGTTTTTCTATTGATTTTGATCTTGACATTGAAATCCCCTGAAAGGATCATGGGATGCTACATTCAGGCTTGTGGTTCAGGCTCTGAGACCGATTTGTATTGTATCAAAAGGATCTGTGAATGAGACAAGACTTTGATGCCAATATTTTTCCATTCAAACCCAGTGGGCTTTGTCCCTTAGGGGAAACATTGGAACTACAGCAGCATACAGAAAGGATTTGGTTTCCAGGACTTTCAGAGTCTGAGCAACCCTAACCTAATGTTGAATTTAGTCCTGCTTTGTGCTGAGAGGGTGACCAGATATTGATATCACCTGAACTCATTTCCAACCTGAACTTTTCTTTGATTCTGTGATTTTGCTGTGAATTAATGGTTCAGAATTGCCTTACACACTGGGCTTTTGTTCCAGATCACTAGATGAACGCCAGAACAGGGTAGACTGTAGATTATGTTAAACAGATTTTGATCTCTCTTCTGGAGCAGATGTCCTCTAGGGTTACAGTACCCAGTTGGTGCACTTGGTCCTTAAAATATCTTGGAGCCTCTCTCAGCTGTTGTCTTCATGTGGCTTTGAGAAGGTCAGAAACTCCCTTTCTTAGCTGACCAACTTGCACAACAGGTCACAAAGACCATCCCTCCTTCTCAGAGCACTGAGAGGGTTCAGCAAGGAGAGCTGGGCACAGGCACTGCCCGTATGCCACCTGCCCGAGTCCCTCTAAAGCCAGCATAGCAAGTCCTCCTGAACTCATATTTGCTTCAAAAGACAAATTATCTGCACAATGATCTCATAGTCCCTGGTTTCTTGTACCAGCAGAACTGAATACCTCTTGCTTTATGAATAGGGTTTTGAAGAGTTGAATCCAAAAATAGCTATGGGTTATGCTTGAAACTGGATGGAAGAAGTAGGGAAAGGAAGGTCAGATTATCCCAGTAATGTCAGTAATATCCTACACATCTACAAAAAAGAAAGCTTCTGTAGTGATAACATGTTATCCAAAAACTCTGTTGAAATTCAACTGTGATTCAGCAAGAGTAATTCAGGTCACAGTTTAAGCTTTTCACATAATTAGTTTACATTTAATCAGACTGCTGGTATGTAAACATATTTACCATTCTCAGACCTTTAATTGAAATTGTCACAGCACTACTGCTAGCTACTTCTCCAGATCTGCTAACATGGATTTCCTGTTCATGGACACTAAGTGGGCACAACAGTTTTCTTGAAGACTCTGCCATGCACCAAGCTAACCCATACTGGGCAAGACTCTTCCCAGACACACTGGTGAAAGTATACAAAACACCATATTTCAACCCTAGTCCCACACGTAGTCAATTAAGTTCAGTTGGTGTTAATCAGGCCAAATACATTTAAGCTAATGCATTACCACCAAAGTCATGTAGTTTCTAATCATGCCAGTAAAGCTCATCTCTAATGGGATAAATATATACAAACTACAATTCATGTGCAAAAGTATCAAAGACCATTTGTGACCTTCTTGAAAGAGTTTACAATTCACCTAACTGGTCAGAAAATTAGATACCTCCGTTAAAATAGGTGCACAGTGTTCTTTAAAATTACAGTTATGTCTACACCTAAGTCCTAGAAAATATCAGCCCAAATATTTAGAAATAGTGTTAGAAATAATTTCTTCCTCTTAAATGTCCATTAACATAGCATACAATAAAAGGAGCAGGACAGGAGCAGCCTCGTACACACACACTTCTCACAGGTGTGCTCTTAAAACAAGACACCTGCAGGTGTTCTCAACTCCATCACCATTATTGTCCCTCTCATTCCGAGCCACTCTCAGCTAGGGCTATTGAATATTCTTAAATATTTTCAAGAACTAGGCTTATTTTATTTTTTAAATGCTCTAATTCATATTTTCTTTTTGATAAACTCCAGGAGTAGCAGCATCAAAAAACTCCTAAGCTGGTATTGAACTCTCACCCACTACGTGGCCTTCTGAACAGCATGGAAGAGGGATGAGACAATTGCCAAGGAAAAGTGACAGTTCACTTTGTTAATCCCAGCTCAGGATGCGGTTTGTTGCCAACAGCCTTTTTCTTCCCTTTTTTATTCTGTTTGGCTTTTTTTTTTTTTTTTTTTTTTTTTCTCCTTTAGCTCCTCTTGTTTGCTTGGCCTGCCTGGCAAGCCCAGACTTGATTATCTTTTATAGGGATGTGGAGTGAATGCAATTACACTAACAGCTGCTCAATATTTGATGAGCAGCAGCCAAAGTTAGCCAGAAGGGTCAAGACAGTGTGAAGCTGGGGAGACATAACGTACACTTGCAAATTTTACTTACATTCTCCACAAGTTTAAATTACTTTTAATGAAACATTAGCTGAAGGTTTGACAAATGCCCCCCTGAGACTTAAAGTTTCACAGGGAACTTGCAGTGAAATTAAATTAATAGGCAAATTTTCAGTGTGCAGTTTGTGCCGTTAAACCAAAATCTTTTTTCCACCACTTAATTTCTCCATATTATCTTATTAAGTTACACTCAAATCATTTCCCCCCATGCAAATAATACCTATTATTTACTCCTTCTTACTTATTAACGTCAGAAAGTCTCTGCCCCAATTCCTTTCAGAAAACTGAATATCCTTTGAAAGGTATCTCCAAGATCTTGCCTAGCACCAATAAAACTAAGAAAGATTTTTTCCACAAACATTTAATTAACACATTCAAAATATTTCCTTTGTGCTGCACACTGGTTTAACTTCTAGTATATTTTCCTCCAGAAATAAAAATTTTAAATGAAGAAGGTAGAGCTTCATTGCTGTTTCTGGGGGGGGGAAAAAAAAAGAAAAAGGAAAAAAAAAAAGAAAAAATTGCTTCACTGTTTAACTGAGCTTGCTTCAAGGAGATATGTGAACATTTACAAAAATATCCAGAAATTATGGGCGCAGAAACAATACTTTGTAAAATGATGCTCCAACAGTTTTTAGTACTGTCTTAATACCATTGTTTCTGGAATTGGACAGGGGTATAAAAAGGAAAGCAAGCCTAAAAGTAACCATTCAGTATCTTCATAAATCAATCAGGTGGAATTCATAGCCAAAAAATGTATAACTTAGGTAAGCAACTCAATGAATCAAGAGCCAGGTCTCATATTAAGTGTCATCTATATCCTTAAAAGTTCTCCAAGGATTGGAAAGTACTAAAAGCCACTCACATGCAGCAGATAAGGTCTCACACCACTAATACCCAACCCCAGTCTAGTTCAAGACCACAGTGACTAAGAATCTGTGACTATTTCTTATGAATTGGTGACATAGCTAACGAACATCAAATATGACAACAGTGCCGAGGGAAACCGTCTTTGCAGGGGCTTTTTAGGGACCCCGTGGGTTTCAGTGAGAACCCAAGTAGCTCACAAACACTATGGAAAAATTTGCCACAGTCTTCCTTAAGATTAAGCTTGTTCCTAACCCAGGTCCATTAGGAGCTCCCTGGAGTAAGGGCTGTCCCATATTTCTATGGCACATGACATGGTAAGTATCATTTATATATTTGGCTCTTCGGTGGGATTGGAAGAGTGGTTTCTAGATGCTAAGAAAACACATGCCAGACACTAAAGCATCTGACATACCACACAGTAACTGGCTGTTTCCCTTCTTATTCTTCAAAATCCACGTATAGTTAACAGAATTTTTGGTATTTCAGGCTCATGCATCCCCACTGATATTAGGGAGAGAAATTAAATTATACAGGTCACATATACCTGTTTAAAGAGAATCATAGAATCATTTTGGTTGGAAAAAGACCCTGAAGATGACCAAGTCCAACCATTAACCTACACTACCAAGCCATATAACATAGAAACATTAAAAAACAGAATAGAAACAATTAAAAAAAGATTTTTTTTTTTAAATCCAAATTATGATATGAAAAAAAAATCTACAAAACAATACAGAAAATAAATACTGACTTTGTCTGAAAGCTTTGAAAGTAAACACTTCAAAAGGCTGTTCAGGTTTGCGGGATGAAGAGCTCAGTATTCAGAATGACAAAATGAATGCCAAAGGTAGGAAGGGAAAAAAGAGAGCCTCCACACTGAAACCCTGCGCCATAAGGGGCACAGCGTGGGTACCTGTGATTCCTGTAATGGAGGTACAGATCACACAAACTCTGTACAGTGTCTATATTCTTTCCCCCTCAGGTATATTTATAAGGACAACTTTGAGGCACACAGGGCTAAGGACACAGTATGTATTCCCCTACACAGGTATCTTAAATCTCAGTTTTCACACAGAATCTTTTTGTTAACTCTTAATCAACCTGGATTGCTGAAATCCAACTTCAGTGATTTTTGTCTGCAAAATCAAAGTCACAAAGCTTTTTTAAATGAAAAATAACAGATTACACCTGTTCCCTTATATCAACTTTTCTTGAGGTCTGATAAACTAATTCAGCTACACTAAGTATGTCCCAGTCTGTAACCATGATCTCATTTATAAATAAAACACTGAGAAAATTTCCTATTGTAAGAACTGAAAAATTCTAGCAAAATACATATTTATAGTCATGTGTCACAGCCATACCACATGGCTCATGATCATCTTTGTATAGTTTACATTAATTTTCTCTCTGAACACAGGAAGCAAACTAGATTCTTGAACTTGATTGAGCCTTTTATGTCTAACAAGTTGGTGTAAAAGCTAACATATAAAACTGTAATCTTAAAACATTTCTTTAGTGTTAGACCATAATAAGTCACAGAGAGATGATTTTTTGTGGTATCTGCAGACTTGCCTCGCAGTCACAATTAAGGAAGAAATGTAGGTCTATTAACAAATCCAAACACCCGCACACATACAGGAAGTCACACATTATTCATCCTAAACTAACTTGAATTTTGTAGGTAACATGGAGAACGCTTTTTCCATTACTAGCTCATTCTGGGCAGGTGGGTCAAATAATTCAAGTCCATTGTTCAAATAAACTAACCCAATTCACTAACAATAAACCTGGCACAGGCACAAGAGCATGTTTTTCTTCTGTAAAGAAATTTTCCAAAAATTCAGTCTGTCACCCTCATTCAGGAAGTTCTAGCATTCACGGGAGATAACATGTAAGAACAAAAACTACAACACAGACCTGCAACCTGGCTTCTGCACCATCTCTCACAGCAGAAAGGCTGTTGCAGATAATGTAAAGATAGTCTTTATTAGGCTACTAAATGAATGAAACTATTTGCCCTAGTCCTCCAACCTGGGAACTAACCCAGAAGTTTTGCTGACCAATGAAACCAAAGATTTTCCCATGCCATGGTATGAACTTCACAGGGAAAAGGACTACACTAACCTGTACAGGGTTGGCATAAAACAGGGAACTTTCCAACAATTTGAGAGTTACACACTCAGGCTGTAGTCTCTTCCTCTTTTATGGCAGATCAGCAACCCGGCACTCCAACGACAGTATCTAAAGAGTCAGTCCCTCTGATGAACATTTGGCGGTGTTTTGAAGAACAAAGCTAGAGAATGTGCTCCTGTGCCATTAAATTCATCAGCCATTCCTGTTCCATCAAACATCTGTGACCTGGCTGACCCACTTAAAAATATAAATGAAATAGTTGAGCTTCTCCCTTTTAAAAAGTAATCCTGTATTCTGTACTTGGGTTCCTCCTATAGCGCTAACACAACAAATATCCCATAATTATTAAACTAAGTGTTGTAGCTCCTTATGCTAGCAATAACCATCCTTGAACACTGACTTCCTTATAGACCGGGTTTTGCCATTAAATAATGTAAATTCATTTTCTGGGTAAATTCATCAGACAGCAAAATGAGCTGAGTTCTAGGTTATTTCAAGATGAAAGGGAAGGTAATCTCATTGCATGTGCTGATGGCCAGGAGTAAATTGCGGGTCTCACTTGTCCATTTTGGCTTTAAAACAATAATAATAAATGTCCAATTCTACCACAGTGGCTGAAAGTGTGTTCTGCATTAGCTCAGCATCAAAAACCATCCTGAGGTCAGTAAGGGCGTTTGCTACAGAACGCTATCTCAAATTTCTTTCACCAAGGTTCTCAGAGCATGTTGCTATTTTCTATTACAACAAGAACTGTGATTGCTTCTGCAGCCAATTACACGTGTTCAAAGGGAGTGATAGCTGCAGGAATGCATCACTTGATAACATGTTATAATTAGGTTTTCAGCCCTAGTCACTGAGAAGGATAAAAACTTCCCTTGCAACTTATAAATGCCACTATCAACAAGCATCATTTTGCTGCATAGGCAATTTGTCTGGTTGACACTGGGTTTTTTGTGGAGCAGAAGTGCCTATACAAGTTCACATAAGGCTGTCAGAGTTTAGTGAATTTTGTCCTGGAGAGCACTGCATAAACATTCACTACTCCAACAAGCAGCACAATTTGGCCAATCACGGCCCATCAACAGACACCTTATCCCACCAAGCCCAGAATAAAATTCCTGTTTAAGATTAGTTCACTAATCCTTCGTATTTGCTTTATACCTGCCTTCATTCTGGAAAGGGAAGCCAAGAGGTCAAAGAAACCAACCAGAATCTGTATTTTAGTTGTGTGAAGAAACAAACACCATTGTAAAATTCATCCCTGTTACTCGTAAGAACTATAAGAAATGCCTCAATTTTACATGAAAAAGTTATGCTTCAACAACGTAGTTTTTTCCAAATGGAAAATCAGAGAAAAAGTTATACTAGCTCTCCCTAGAGGCAAGATGGGATGCACTTGGGGAAAAAAAACCAAACAACTTTACCAGTGGTAGGGAAACAACTATTCAATGAACTCAGCCCTGCTCCAGATTTTCTGTTAAATACATCATTAGTACATGCTCTAAATAAGAAACTAATCAAGAAATAAAGCTGTCAGTTTTTTTTTCTTTCGTTCTTTCTTTCTGTCTCCCTAAAGCAAATTTAGTCATAAAGCTGTGCCATATTACCGTCCTGCTGGAAAGTCTTTCTGGTCAGAGGAAATGGGCGCGGGGACAGCCCCTGCCAGCGCTCCCCAAGTGCAGCCTAAGGAAGAGCCTGGCTGCGCCTGCTGCTCCTGTAAGCAGTGCCAGCGCGGCACCAGTGAGCTCCAGCTGCATAAATTCAGAGGGACACCTCTGAGGAACAGGGCTGATATAAAGGACAGCTTCAAAGGAACAAGTATTTGTACATACAACAGAGCCACAGCCAGTAACGCAGCACAAAGACCCAGTGGCAGCAGCGTGCAAGCCCATTTACAGCTTTTCTACCCAGCTCTTGACACTGAAGCTGTCCTAGAGACCTAGGGACTGAACTCGATATTGTCACCTCTGGTCTCCACCGTTCCCTGGAGAGCAAAAGATCCCTGGGTGTCTCCCAGCAGACAACACACTGAGTCATGCCAACATTTCTCCCTCTTTCATCAGAGCAGCGTGGGCAATGGCTGGCCTATAGCCACAGAGCAGCAGTCATCTGCAAACTCTGCAGCAGTGTTGAAACTGGCAGCCAGGGCCCATTTAACAATTTAACTAAGATTTTAATATAACAACTGCAGATGCTAATACTTCCTCCCCTGTACACTCACCCTTTCTTTCTGTCAACCCCTGATTTGGCTACTCCATTGTCATGATCTATTTAGCTTCTCCAGCAGAGAAGCTTGATCTGAAAAGCTTGATCTGAGTGGTGGGAGCTTTTCTTTAAACAGTACATTTCCCCACCCAGATACAGGTACACACAGGCAGGAGAAGTTGTAGCTTTCAACACACCATAGCTGCAAGACATCGTGGCCTTAAAAGCATCCCCAGAGCAGCAGACAGACACTGACATAATCAGAGGACTAAGGAAGCGAATGGACAGATAATAGCATCTTTGTCAGTGCCATTTTGCTCCTTGCAGGAGTGTTGTAGGTGATAATTGACATTGCCATGATGTAAACAGCAATTGCCTCTGGGCACTAATGTGGAACATGTGCTGTTTTGAGTCATCCGCAATCTCTGTAAATGAGCAGAACAGTCTTGGTAGCAGCCGTGTCATGTATTAGTCAGCAGCTTCAGCACCGTGACTGCCGTGATTCAGCTACGGCTGAAGGACCTGCTTCACCTATGAACGCGTGATAAATTTTTTTGTAGACACAACTGATTTTCAAGTCACAAGACTTACCTCACCGGAATCCAAGAGTTGTACACCAGATGAGTGTTCAAACATGCTGATCATCCGATATCTCCACACCATGCAGGGAGCACTGAACTATATGACCTCCAGAGAGGGATAAACTGCACGCACACCCTGACTCTAGCATCACATCTTCTGAGCATCCACAGCTCCTTCAGGTCCACAGGGAAGAGTACGTGTATATATCCATAAAGCATGCCCAGTGCCGGATTAAGAACATAGATGTAAAATCCCCTCCACCGATATTAAATGTGTCTAATGAATTAATTAACATATCAAAGCACAGCACCTAAAAATGTTGATCCTGATTCTCCAGAAGTCTGTGTGTGCTTAAAGTCACACAATCAGAAAACTGCCATTATTGCAAATGGTATCTCCATAAAGCAATGTACCCACAGAGTACTTTTACAGGATCAGGGCCTCAGTTAATTGCATCAACATGCAACAGTCATTTATTAAAACTTTGGCTACAAAAAATTTGTTAAAATTAACTTTTTTTTCCCCCCCTCCTTGGACCAAGAAACAGTGATGATTTGGGCAAAATGATCCATGTTCTTCCACAGACACAAAGAAACACTGCTACCAAAAAGTGAAATCCAAGAAATCTAGCATGGAGAAAATAAAGAGCTATAACAAACGTGGTGATTGCAGGAACAAAAGTAAAATAGCTCATAGTGGTGTGTATTTAGGGCAAAGTCCAAAAGATGTCATTTACATTAGACTACTTTATGCATTTAAAGGGCAAGTATAAACAGAGAAAAGGGTCCCTATGGAACAGCCACTTGCTGTTTTAAAAGTCACTCTTAAAGCAAAAGTGCAAAACAGGAAATCACGGCCAGTTGTAAATACAGTAAGTGAAAAGAAAGAAATCTTAATGACATGAATTACCCTTACTAAAGCCCAGTATTCACTTTTCATTTGAGCATTCAAGCACCTGTCAGAAGGATACTTCTAAAAAAACAAATATTAAGCCTGCGTGTTCAGATATTTCTGAATTTATTAAGTGCCTGTTCAGGAATTATGCCTGTGCCAAAGTGAAAGTTAGCCTAGTTGTCTGAGGTTCTAATGTATTTTTTCTGGCAAAGAATTCTTTTTTTATTGCGGTCTCCTTATTGTACATCAATGACCGGTCAAGATAATTAATATATATGACAAAGGATTCCCCATAGTACTTAGAGAGAAGAAGGATTGCAGTCTGACTCGTGAGTAAATGAGTTGGACTATACGTTCCTTGCATGCGCACAGAATGAGACCCAAGTCCCTGCAGTGTGGTTTTCCTGCAGACCAAGTATATCAGCCATGGCAGCACCCTTCCTGCCACACAGCTATGCTGGTGGGCCTTTATGCTGCTCTGAAATGGCTCTTGCCTCAAAGGAAAGCTCACTTTGAGAGTCAATTGCCTTCATTTATTAATTCTATTCACTTCCGAGGCTTCCTGTACTTTCTAGCTGCTGGGATTGCTTTTGTGATGAAAACAGTCCAAGGGTGAAACGTAACTAGAAAAACTTCTATTACACAACCATATTCAACTGTGTCGTGGTTTAACCCGGCTGGCAACTAAGCACCACGCAGCCGCTCGCTCACTCCCGCCCCCCCCCCCCCCTCAGTGGGATGGGGGAGAGAATCGGAGAAAAGAAAAAAAAGTAAGACCCGTGGGTTGAGATAGAGACAGTTTAATAAGAGAGAAGAATAACAATAATAATAATAATAATAGTGGTAAGAAAATATACAGAATATATAAAACAAGTGATGCACAATGCAATTGCTCACCACCTGCAGACCAAAGCCCAGCCCGTCCCGAGCAGCGATCACTCCCCCCGAGCCGCGATCACACAGCCCGAGCTGGACCACTCTGCCCGCAACCGACCGACCGACCCGACCAACTAACCCCCCCGGAGCATGACGTTATATGGTATGGAATAGCTCTTTGGACAGTTTGGGTCCTAGCTGTGCTGTACTCCCAGCTTGTTATGCACCTGGCCGAGCAGGAGAAGCTCAAAAAGTCCTTGAGCAGTCTGAGCACTACTTGGCAACAACTAAAAACATCAGCGTGTTATCAACATTCTTCTAGCACTGAATCCAAAACACAGCACTATGCTAGCTCCTGTGAAGAAAATTAACTCTATCCCAGCCGAAACCAGGACATTCCACCCCTTATTCTATACCATTTACGTCATGCTTAGGTCCTACCCTTACAATACATTCCAATTAATCACCACCATTTTCTCATCTTTTTGGTACATACACAGATATCATTCCCTTAGTCTATGGACCATCCCTCTAAAATGTCCATTGGGTTCATCTAGTCCACGGTTTTGGGCTCCATCTGTCGTAACAGTCTTTCAGGGCAGGAGAATTGGGGTCTGGTGTTGGGTTGTTGCATGCTGAAGTCAGGTCTGGTTCCATTCGCTGCACTTCCTCAGTTTCTTCAACATTCATTCTTCTTAATCTGGGCGATTCTTACTGCTATACCATTGATAGAATATACAGCAATAGTAAAAATGATGACATACTATATTATACAGCAATTAACATTATACAATTCAGTTCATTGGCTATTTTCACCCAAAATCAAATCCCTTTGAGGTACACATCGGACTTCCCCGTCCTTCTGCATCACCCACCAAGTAGAGCCAGGTCCTTGAGCAAAAGCAATCCCACGGATGGGTTTGCCTTTACCTGAGGCAGGAGAAACCCAGACTGTCTTCCCCAGCATATTTTTTACATGCACTACAGGGACTTTACCCCCTTCTACAGTACGTAAGAGGTTTGATTGCGCAGGGCCAGCTCGGTTGGCAGATCCTCTAGTGTTGACTAACCAGGTGGCTTTTGCTAAATGTGTATCCCAATGTTTGAATGTTCCACCACCCATTGCTTTCAGTGTAGTCTTTAACAGTCCATTGTATCGTTCAATTTTCCCAGAGGCTGGTGCGTGATAGGGGATGTGATAGACCCACTCAATGCCATGCTCTTTGGCCCATTTGTCTATGAGGCTGTTTCGGAAGTGAGTTCTGTTGTCTGACTCAATTCTTTCTGGGGTGCCATGTCGCCACAGGACTTGTTTTTCAAGGCCTAGGATAGTGTTCCGGGCAGTGGCATGGGGCACGGGATATGTTTCCAGCCATCCGGTGGTCGCTTCCACCATGGTGAGCACATAGTGCTTGCCATGGCGGGTTTGTGGAAGTGTGATATAATCAATCTGCCAAGCCTCTCCATATTTGTATTTCAGCCACCGTCCTCCATACCAGAGAGGCTTTAACCGCTTGGCTTGTTTGATCGCAGCACACGTTTCACATTCATGGATAACCTGTGCAATAGCGTCCATAGTTAAGTCCACCCCTCGATCACGAGCCCATCTGTATGTTGCATCTCTTCCTTGATGGCCTGAGGTGTCATGGGCCCACCGAGCTAGAAACAATTCACCCTTATGTTGCCAGTCCAGATCTACCTGAGCCACTTCAATCTTAGCAGCCTGATCTGCCTGCTGGTTGTTGTAATGTTCTTCAGAGGCCCAATTCTTGGGTACATGAGCATCTACATGACGTACCTTTACAACCAGGTTCTCCACCCGGGAAGCAATATCTTGCCATAATGCGGCAGCCCAGATGGGTTTGCCTCTGCGCTGCCAGTTGCTCTGCTTCCATTGCTGTAACCACCCCCACAAAGCATTTGCCACCATCCATGAGTCAGTATAGAGATAGAGCACTGGCCATTTTTCTCTTTCAGCAATATCTAAAGCCAGCTGGATGGCTTTCACCTCTGCAAACTGACTTGATTCACCTTCTCCTTCAGCAGTCTCTGCGACTTGTCTTGTAGGACTCCATACAGCAGCCTTCCACCTTCGATGCTTTCCCACAAGACGACAGGATCCATCAGTGAACAGGGCATATTGCTTCTCATTTTCTGGCAGTTTATTGTACAGCGGGGCTTCTTCAGCACGCACCACCTCCTCCTCTGGTGATACTCCAAAATCTTTGCCTTCTGGCCAGTCCGTGATCACTTCCAAGATTCCTGGGCGACTGAGGTTTCCTATTCGAGCCCGTTGTGTAATCAGTGCGACCCACTTACTCCACGTAGCATCAGTTGCATGATGTGTAGAGGGGACCTTCCCTTTGAACATCCAGCCCAGCACCGGCAGTCGGGGTGCCAGGAGGAGCTGTGCTTCAGTACCAATCACTTCGGAAGCAGCTCGAACCCCTTCATATGCTGCTAATATCTCTTTTTCAGTTGGAGTATAGTTGGCTTCAGATCCTCTGTATCCCCGACTCCAAAAGCCTAGGGGTCGGCCTCGAGTCTCCCCTGGTGCTTTCTGCCAGAGGCTCCAGGTAGGGCCATTCTCCCCGGCTGCGGTGTAGAGCACATTCTTTACATCTTGCCCTGCCCGGACCGGCCCAAGGGCTACTGCGTGCACTATCTCCCGTTTAATTTGTTCAAAGGCTTGTCGTTGTTCAGGGCCCCATTTGAAATCATTCTTCTTCCGGGTCACTTGGTAGAGAGGGCTTACAATCTGGCTGTAATTTGGAATATGCATTCTCCAAAACCCCACAACGCCCAAGAAAGCTTGTGTTTCCTTTTTGCTAGCTGGTGGAGACATGGCTGTTATTTTGTTGATCACATCCATTGGAATCTGACGACGTCCATCTTGCCATTTGATTCCTAAAAACTGGATCTCCTGTGCAGGTCCCTTGACCTTGCTTTGTTTTATGGCAAAACCGGCCTTCAGAAGGATTTGGACTATTTTCTTCCCTTTCTCAAAAACTTCTTCTGCTGTATTGCCCCACACAATGATGTCATCAATGTATTGCAGGTGCTCTGGAGCATTACCCTGTTCCAGTGCTGTCTGGATCAGTCCATGGCAAATGGTAGGGCTGTGTTTCCACCCCTGGGGCAGTCGATTCCAGGTATACTGGATGCCCCTCCAAGTGAAAGCAAACTGTGGCCTGCACTCTGCTGCCAAAGGGATTGAAAAGAAAGCATTTGCAATATCAATTGTGGCATACCACTTGGCTGCCTTTGACTCCAGTTCATATTGAAGTTCTAACATGTCCGGCACGGCAGCACTCAGTGGTGGCGTAACTTCATTCAGGCCACGATAGTCTACTGTCAGTCTCCACTCTCCATCAGACTTTCTCACTGGCCATATGGGACTGTTAAAGGGTGAGCGAGCCTTGCTGATCACTCCTTGGCTCTCCAGTCGATGAATCAGCTTATGGATGGGAATCAGGGAGTCTCGATTGGTGCGATATTGCCGCCTGTGCACTGTTGTGGTGGCAATCGGCACTTGTTGTTCTTCAACACTCAGCAATCCCACAACCGAAGGGTCCTTTGAGAGACCAGGCAAGGTAGACAGCTGCTTAATTTCTTCTGCCTCCAATGCAGCTATACCAAAAGCCCACCGGTACCCTTTTGGGTCCTTGAAATACCCTCTCCTGAGGTAGTCTATGCCCAGGATGCACGGAGCATCTGGCCCAGTCACAATGGGGTGCTTTTGCCACTCGTTCCCGGTTAGGCTCACTTCGGCCTCCAATACAGTCAGCTCTTGAGATCCCCCTGTCACTCCAGAAATACAAATGGATTCTGCCCCTATATGGCTTGATGGCATTAGAGTACACTGTGCACCGGTGTCTACTAGAGCTCTATACTTCTGTGGGTCTGACGTGCCAGGCCATCGAATCCACACAGTCCAGTAGACCCGGTTGTCCCTTTCCTCCACCTGGCTGGAGGCAGGGCCCCTCTAATTCTGGTCACTGTTGCTCATGGTTTGTGTATATGAGTCAGAAGTTCCTTCATCACAATCAGAATTAAGATCAGCTCTTCTATTCTGTCTGAAAAAATGACGATCTACCCCGTCTTTGGAAATTGGAGCAACAAGTTTCTTGGAAGAGCCCCCTTTTGTGCTTGTTTTTCTTTGCAACTCGCGTACTCGTGCCTCTAGGGTCGAGGTAGGTTTTCCATCCCATTTCCTCATGTCCTCTCCATGGTCACACAGGTAAAACCATAGAGTGCCCCGTGGTGTGTACCCTCGATATTCTTTTCCTTGAGCAGAAGGGCGCTTACTTCTAATGGCTGAGATACTGGTCTGTACAGGAGGGGAGTAGGGTATACGCTTTTCGAGTCGTTCAACCTTTTGGGACAGTTTCTCCACAGCAGAGACAAGGGAAGAAGAGATACTTTCTTCGTATTCCCGGAGCTGGCTAGCCATTTCATCCACTGTCTGTCCCCGTCCAGCTTCCCAGTTCATTATTGCCCATGTGTTGGCATATGATGTTGGTGCGCTCCGTAACAACTTCCGCCACATGGGTCGTGTGCACTGGACACTATCTGGATCTTTAGGCAACTGGTCATTGTCCAGGTCACTATAAATCACTTCCAGGACAGCCAATTCCCTCAGGTACTGGATGCCTTTCTCCACGGTGGTCCATTTGCCTGGGCGATGTATGACATCTTCCTTGAAGGGATATCTTTCCTTCATGGCTGACAGTAGTCGCCTCCAGAGGCTGAGGACTTGTGTCCCTTTTCCAATCGCTTTGTCAATGCCGCCTTCCCTAGAAAGGGATCCCAGCTGTTTGGCTTCTTTACCCTCCAGTTCCAGGCTACTGGCCCCATTATCCCAGCATCGGAGCAACCAGGTGACAAGATGCTCTCCTGCACGACGGCTGAAATCTTTTCTCATATCTCGCAGCTCACCCAAGGATAGAGACCGTGTCGTTTCTGTCTCATTTATGAGCTCTTCCTCTTCCTCCTCCTTTTGTGATGGCCCTGATTCATCCTCCCTTTCTAAACGAGTTGACTTTCGCTTCCAAGATTTCTTCTTGTGTATAGGGGCAACTGATACCGGCACAGGTTCGCTCCCTGCTTCAGCTGCAATGCCTGTTGCTGGGGTTTGAGTAGCTGCAGTGCAGGTTGCAGGGGTTGGAGTAGCAGCGGTGCCTGTGGCTACGGCTGGAGGAGTTACAGTGGGTGTTACTGAGGCTGGAGTAGCAGCAGTGCCTATGCCCACAGCTGGAGTAGCTACAGTGGGTGTCGCAGGGGTTGGAGTAGCTGCAGTGCCTGTGTCTGCAGTTGGAGTAGCTACAGTGGGTGTCACTGAGATTGGAGTAGCTGCAGGGCCTGCTGCAGGAATCAGTCTTTGGATGGTATATAATTTACGTAGGAGTCTAACCCTGAGTAAAAGCTGAACTATATTCAGGAGACCTAGCAATAGGGCCATGCTAGTTGGAACATCCCAAGGATATTCAACATTCTCAAGAACTGTTGTAATTAGCTCAGAGAAGAAGGGGAAGATGGAGTAAGGTGACTCCCCCAAAGGCTGGCTCTCCGAGGATAAAAAGTAAAATGCATAATTATTCATAATTCCCAATAGATGGTTCCCAAAATACAGAGGTGACAGCAATACTGAGTACAAATATGAGCTTAATCTGATGATCAATAGTTTTATCATAGCATAAGCCAGTATTACACAGTACAGCAGAACAGTAGCTTTAATCCACTTGCGAAAAGTGACAACCAGCAGCACAGGGAGTGCATACAGCAGGTAAGGTGATATATAAAAGAACTCCATGAACAAGGACAGCAACTCTGAGAGCAAATAAAACAACATTGCGACCAGCGACTATTAGACTAATATGAATGCTTATCACAAATGCGTTTTAAAAATGTTCAGATCTGTCATTATCTCAACCCTTCGAGCCCCACGTTGGGCGCCAAAATAGGACTGTCGTGGTTTAACCCGGCTGGCAACTAAGCACCACGCAGCCGCTCGCTCACTCCCGCCCCCCCCCCCCCTCAGTGGGATGGGGGAGAGAATCGGAGAAAAGAAAAAAAAGTAAGACCCGTGGGTTGAGATAGAGACAGTTTAATAAGAGAGAAGAATAACAATAATAATAATAATAATAGTGGTAAGAAAATATACAGAATATATAAAACAAGTGATGCACAATGCAATTGCTCACCACCCGCTGATCGATGCCCAGCCCGTCCCGAGCAGCGATCACTCCCCCCGAGCCGCGATCACACAGCCCGAGCCGCGACAACTCTGCCCGCAACCGACCGACCGACCCGACCAACTAACCCCCCCGGAGCATGACGTTATATGGTATGGAATAGCTCTTTGGACAGTTTGGGTCCTAGCTGTGCTGTACTCCCAGCTTGTTATGCACCTGGCCGAGCAGGAGAAGCTCAAAAAGTCCTTGAGCAGTCTGAGCACTACTTGGCAACAACTAAAAACATCAGCGTGTTATCAACATTCTTCTAGCACTGAATCCAAAACACAGCACTATGCTAGCTTCTGTGAAGAAAATTAACTCTATCCCAGCCGAAACCAGGACAAACTGTCAGATACTTTCTTAGTATTTCCAAGCTCTTTAAGATGTGAGGAAGTGACCTTGAGTGGAAAGGGTCATTAGATTACTAATGCAGGATGCTATCCAGACGCTTTCCAAAACTGTGCTGACAGACTCTGCAGAAGGTACTCTACAACAGTCATTCAAATGACTCCTTTCCAGCAATGAAAAGTACATCAATGGCATCTGAAAGGTTTAAACAGAGTTGAAGAGCTACTCCCATGGTCATTTCCACATGCTGCAGTCCAATAAAAACAATTAGGAATTTCAGACAAGAATGAAAGTCTGCAGGTGGTGACAAGGAAAGCTTCAATTCCCAACACACTTGCTAAAGCAAGACACTTTACTGGGATCTCTCTGAGTATTAGCAGGTGAGAGCCAACAAGAAGCCTGTACAGCAACTACTGTAGATAAATACTAGAAAATAAGATTTATAGTGGGAACTCTCAAGCAACCTCAATAGGCAACGTTACCTACCCTGAGTATATTATCATGGTTGAAAGTCTCAACACTGAAGATCACTATTGCAAGCACAGAGAAAACAGCAACATAACCACAAAACTGAACTATGACTAAATACCTACAGTACAGAATAGGCTAAGAAAGCCACCAGAACTAATAAATAAAAATAATGAGTAAATAATGGCAGTCTTTTAAAACTAAAAGATGTTACTGGTAGCCGTCTCATTATGTAGAAAGCAAGCTAGTCTAAATAACAGCTGTTTTTTAATCTAATGCAAAGACAAAAATCATTGCTCTGGGAGAAGCAAGTTTTACTGAGATACATTTCTGCAACTGTTTTGCTTCAATCACCCTCTATTTGGATATCAGATGATCTAGACAAATTCAGTTTCTCTTGCCAGATTTCTATTTGTGTATAAAAAGTAAAAGAGCCAAGTATTATAGCATCAACAGTGTATGTGGCTGCTGGAAAATTTCCTTTAGGGAAAGTTTATTATACATAGTGATTTTAGTTTGGAAAACAAGACATATAGGAGAGGACAACATACATGAGGAACTTTCATCATTAAATGATCTAGGTTAAGATGGCTTAACTTCATTTAACCTTGCAGAGAAAACCAGACTCCATCACACATTTCAACGCAGTCCATGTAAAGGCAATTAGAGTGGAGTTAATCGTTTTTAAGTATTGCAGCAGGGAAAATGAGGTTAAATACAGTCATTAGGAAAAAAAAGGCTGTGTCTACATAGCAGGGTTCACACTCATTTGTAGAGCTAAATCTGATTATTAGCTTTCAACCACTGGTTAAGTATGAACTATTTGTTAAAAATAAAGATCACAGAAGTATATATATACATAGATTTAAACTGAAAAAATAGACAATGTCATAACAGATTCTGTGCAAGAATTTCAAATTTTATATATTTTTCACAAGCTGGTTGGTAGGATTTCAACAGCTAGACATCACATAAAACACAAGGGTCACAATGTCATTCCTCCTCACTAAGAGTCCATATTTTCTTGTTAGTACCGCCCTAACATTTCTATCCCATTTCATTGCCTGGCAAATTTATCAGAAGGGATAGTGCATGAGTAAGGTATGAGCAAAGTCTTACAGGAAGGTTTAGTATAGCAAAAGGATGACAAGCTGAAGAATGTGATTTAAGAGCTGTAGCAAAATAAAACCTATTAATATAGCAGCAAGTATGTTGTTTGTCATTGTTCTTCAGTGCACAGGAATAAAATCCCACTCTATTGAGCAAATGCTTTGTGTAATTTTGTCAGCATACTTCTGGCTGTCAGTTTTGTTGTTCTCTTTGTAGGAATTCTGAAAGATGCTCTGTATAACTGAGTGTATGTTATCCCTCACAACGCATTCGCAGCATTTTCACAGATTCAAAGCAAAGGATATTATTCTCTCCAGTATGCCAGCACAAACACAGATTCGAACGCCTGGGTACAAAATGATGTAAGCAGGAGCATTTATAGCCTGGTATTTTAGGAATAAGAAGTTTTCAGGGGGAGGGAATATCTCTAATAAAACAGATATAGCTGGAAAAAAATTTGTGGCAAAGAGGACCTTCTACAGACAACTGGAAAACAATGATATTTCTGGGATGAAGTCCCTACTTCACTAGGGATAAAGTATTAGGTTATAAAAAGGTAAAATTATTTCATTTTAACTCGTTCATGCTAGTGACTTCATGTAGTTGCTTACAGATCTGGGCAAAACAGAATAACTTACTGATGACTCCCAGTAATGTGGTGTTAAAGGTGGGAAAATGCGATTGCTTGCGTTTTCAAGAATTGTTTTGTGGTGTGAGCTGGCCAGTCTCATAAACTCCACAGAACTTAGAAATACACATAGGAAACAATTTGCTCACCCAAAGACTGAGCTGAACCTGTGAAAAATCATATAATGCTAAAAACCCGAAGTTGCAGCTGTCCTATACCTTTGGGAAAGCAGCGATACGTGATTAACGTCAACTCTGTGGTGCATCCAACCAGAAGTCCCAGAACTGAACAGCTACAAGGGCAGAAAGCTGAAAATTAGACTCCATTTGCAACACTTTTACCCACATTTTTTATTTTTTACTTTTACCAGTGCTGTCCATTGCCACGTGACATCTGACAGTAGTGTATCATCACACTTGCCATAGGCATTATCACTCCTTCCTCAGAGCACTGGGAGTTATAATCCCATCAAACCAAACTCACTTCACTTTGAGTTTGATTTTGCTTCTGCTTTCATCATCCTAAATCAAATGGGAACGGCAAACTGACAGGCCTTGTGAACACACGCAGCAAGTCGCAGTGAGAAATCTCCTTTTGAAGTTTTCAGTCTGCTCATTACAGCGGGAAGCAACAGCCCTGATCATGTGCCACATTTGAGCAACCCTGTCCACATCCATGGATGCTCTGAAAAGCACAGTGACATGTCTGCATTGTTTGAGAACAGATGCATTTATGCAACCAGAAACCTACCCTCACTGCCCTTCACTTTGCCTATAGGCTTGTCTTAGTGTTTCCTTCAGACTCCAGGCTATAACAGCACATGAAGCAACACAGAAGGTACTCAGTGAGTTCACCATCAGTGTTTTATTATGAAGATGAGCATACTAGCTAGGCAATGATCTCACAGTTTCAGAAACGCACACCTAGCTCAACAACCTCTACCTCCCACTCTAGCAGCATGAGAATTCTCCAGCAGGGCTTAATCAAGCTGCGGTAGGGCAGCTTGTGCCAGGACAAGACAGACAAAATGAAAACTGCCACATCAGCAGGTGGACACAAGTTGCTATTGTCTCAAGACAAGATTCTTAATGAGGACAAAGCCACCAACATTTTAAAAGCACACAGGAAGGTGTGATCATTAAATGAAAAATGCAAAACTACCTGGTTTCTTCTTCTTTTGCTATATTAGACTCCTCTCCAAGATAAATATATTAAATAAAAAGTAACTACAGAGCAAAATAATTATCTTTTGAGTCTTCTTTTTCTTTGGGGAACTTTTTTCAAACTTCTATTAAAAAAAAAAAAAAACAAAAAACCACCCAATATAAGCATTGCTTGTCATTCTCACTGGCATTCCTTGTACAGACAAACCCACCCAGATGTCTTCAGCAAAGCCAGTCAAGGAGACTACTCTGAGCTCTAACTTTCCATGTAAGGAGTACAGCTTTTTCTGCTATGGACATCTCTGATCTTTTGCTCATCCTTCCAAATTTCTTGGCAAAACTCAATCATTGCCTAGCTCTCCTGGGCTTACTGGGCTTAACCTAAGTCTGAATTTGGCTCTGTTAGACACTGATTTCTCTCTGCAGTCTTTTCTGGGTGTGCGCTCCATCTGCTCCAGGAGCAGCTGAAAACAATGGAACTACCAATAATAAATTGAAAATAAATGTCAAATGTGGTAGAAATCCAGGCACAATAATTAGAATTACATGAATTAATGTCCCAGGAAGACTAATAAAGTGATTAGAATAATAAAAGGATGAAAAGTATACGGAAAGAAAATGCTGTGACATATCCATGGGTCTCTGAAGTCTGTATCAGGTAATTAGGTTAATTAATCGCGCTAGCTGGCCACTGTTGGTAACAAGTACCATGGAACACCTGAAACTCATGGGAACCCTTGCATTCAAACCCTTATACTTCAGGAATGGCGTAGCAACACATACAGATACTAGTAAATACTCATTCTTTGTAGTTTCTTCTGTAAAAGAAAAAGCGTACATCAGAAAAAAACCCTTTAGAATCGTTGCAGAATTGATCTTTTTAATGATTCTCCTACACAGCTCTCACCAATCAGCTTTGTTAACAAGACCTACTGACATTTTGTAGAATCACCACAAAAACAACAGAACTACTATGAATCCTGAGATCGTCAGTAAGAGGGTTTTGTTACACTGAACTATGTGGCCATAGAGAAAGAGATGCAGTGGTAAGGAGCAGCCACATTCAACACAGGGCTTGCAGAGCAGGTCAGGACTGGATAGCTATCTGGCAGCACTTACCAAGTCCTTCCTTACCTTAAAACACCATTCATGCTCCTGGGAGTTACAGCTGTCCCAGACTGGAGAGAAGCAGGAAGAAAAAAAGTGCTAGAAATTACTGCACACTCTATTTAGAGTTTTTGAACACTCACACGATGCACACGCGCTCTTCTGTTTATGTGAGGTCTTAAAAAAGAGTCAGCAGCTTGAGCCAATTCAGCTCCCACCATACAAGTTTTAAGAGGATTCTCCAGGAACTACACAGTTGTCTTATTCTACTAATAAAGTTTAATATGGCATCTTAGACTAAAGATGTGAAGGGTGGTAAGCAAGGGAGTTTTACTTACATTCACTGTCATTGCTGATAATGTGTGAGATACTGTACAGCCCTTCATTTTAGGTAACATATTACTTAAAATTTGAGTATAGCGCTGCTATTGGCATGAACTCATCCCATCATATTGCAAATAGCATAACTGCCTGTGCCATCATGTGTTTGCCGTCTAAGGATAAGCATTGAGCATTACGTACCACATGTCAGATTTAGCTACTGTGTTAGTTACTAGCAACCAAAATTTCATGCAATACGATAGTTGCCAAGGTAACTACTCTTCCAGAGAGAAGATGAAATCTAACGACAGTCTGTGTGCGCTCTCATCTAACAGAACAGCTGCCCGAGGTAATTTAGGCACCCCATAAATCTGAGTGGATCTCAATGCTTTCGCATCCTCAGCTAAAACATACCTGTCTGAGGGCTGCTCAGGGAAAGACCTGCTCTGTACAGATTTGGGAATTCTGGAGTATCGGCATCGTGTAACGTCAGCTCTAACAGGGATCCCTCTGCCCATGTGAACATCACATTCCTCCAGCCTGCAGAATGGAAACAAGAATTACCATGGAGGGGCCAATATAATTGTTACATTTTGAGTAGCTGCAGGACAATGTAAGTTCTTCTTGACAGGGTAATTTTTGAGTTATAATGCACTTGGAACTGCTAAAAATTGTACAAAATTATGTTACCCACTGTATTTTCTGAAAACAATACAGAAGACTGTCTAATATTATCTGGGTATGTTAGGAACAGGGTCCTTCATGCACTGACAGTAACAATCTTCCAAAGGCAACAGGCAAAGCACTGAATACAAGGGATGTAACACAGTTTGACAACCTCAGAGAATCATTCAGGAATTCTTCCCTTCTGACGTATGGACCTGTCGCTGAGCACAACACTTCAGTTCTTCTGATGGAAACAAAGGCACCTCCATTAGCTTACGTCAAAAGGCATCTCAGCCGAGCAAAGAGATTGAATGAGATTTTATTAGTGCAGATGTGCCTTCAAAACAGGGGCATGAGTAAAGGCAGTCAAAGTTGAAATGCATATTCCATAAACTGTATTTAAATCAACATCTTCAAGTTTTTAATTGTGCGTATATACCAAGAAATCAAATACAGACCTTGAGTGCATAAATGTTTTCACAAAAGCCACAAGGCTTTATCCAGTGAAATTAAGCCTTACTTGGGCTCTAAATTGCATAACATAATCTGCTTGCAAGGGAGATGGTGTGACTGTTGGTGTAAAAAATACTGGTTTTGCAAATTATTATACTAGCTTCAAGAAATGTGCTTGAAAAAAATCTGGCTTTGATCAATGGGTTTCTTGCTCTCAACCACTGACAATTTGGTGCAAGAGAGATTTAAGCTATAATTAACACAGGCTGTTCCATATTAATAGTCAGATACATGATATACAGAGCCAGACCAAAAATTTCCCAAAGCTTGAGAATTCATACAAAACATAAGCATACTCCTGAGCTTTCATAACTATCACATTGTTTGGTATTCCTAATCCTACTCTCCTTCCCTGACACTCCCACATAGAAACAAACCAACCAACGCTAATTTTCCATTGAAACAATCCTTAATACATAAACCACTTTTCATTCTAAGGCCATTATCACGATGACTTTTGTGGACTAGAACTACTGCATCTTAACAGAGGCAAATAGGATAGAAGGATCAGTCAATAAGGCAAAATCTAAAGCAATCAGATAATGTCAAGGAAAAAAGAAAAAACAAATCCTAGTATCCTAGCAGAAAGTTAGAAAAAGCTTAAAAACCAATACATAGACTACACGTCTAAAGATTCACAAGTCATAGTGGAGGTGACTCAATGCTTCCTTGGCATCTGTGAAGTTAATGAATATTTTTAGCCAAATGATACACTCCATGTTTTTATAAGTGAAAACGTGGCAAGCATCATCACCTGCATTGAAATTCACCTTCATCACAACTTTCTTGACACCAGAGAAGAGATCCCCGTGACTGAAACTCTTCTACTGTTAATCTTTAGCACTAGCAATAGCTTTAGCCCTGAGCAACATGTAAGCCTGTTGTCAATGTTTTGCAAAGACTGGCTAACTTGTCACCCATTTTCCTCATTCACCCATTTTCCACCTTTTCAAGGAAATATATCCACTACTCCAGCCTCCATCTATAGCCCTTGTGGTGTAATAAACCTAAGAGATCAGTACACCTAATAAAAGCTCTAAAGCTGATTTAATAACATGAGCCAGATCTTCATTCTTTATGGCAGGAGGAGTTGCACAACACAGCAGCTGTAATCCTAAGGAAAATCATATTGTTTAAAACTTATCGATTATTAAACCATTCAAGAATAAAAGTAATCTCAACTGACAAGGTAACACCGAATCAAGTGTCAGCCCTGAATACTTAAGATGCTTCCACAGTTTTGTTCAGAGAATAACACTGCATGCCTACGAAGAGTAAGTAACACAATGAGATAATCATTTATCCAAACTGAAAGTGCATGCGTATAATACACATTAAAAGGGCATGCATTGATCCATATATTAATCAGATTCATAACAATAGACCAATTTTTCTCTCTCTGGGGTGTGAAGAACAAGGTTATGAATCATAACGTGAACACTTAAAGATCACACTTGAATAACCTAATTGTGTACAACAAAGATAGGATGAAAAGAAACTTAATCAAACTCCGGACTGTTGATAGATTTCATTCTCTTAAATAGAGTTCTGTGACATGACTTTAATAAATTATTTCAATAGAAAAAAACCTTGGTTTACCTTATTAATATTCTGAACCTCCTCTGCACATGTTCTCCATGCTTCATCTCTCCATTTGAATAGAAAAAACACAATTAGAGAGAAAAACATCTGGGTTTAATGCAAGTTTTGATTCTTTTTTGTTACAAATCACATAAATATATACTTTTTAAAAATTTACTGTCTTATAGAGGAACTGGAGTTTTGCTACATGCGAAAACTATCAGCTGATCTTTAAATATTTATCTTTGAATTCCCCTGCTTGCATGTACTTGGGAATGTTTTCATAAATACATCAATAACTGTCTTGTACAGCTCATTAAGGAAGCTTTTTATCCTTTAGTGTAATAGTTCTGTTTACAGTTGCCTGTGAATCATTTTTATGGACCTCCATTAAGCACGCCCTTCAAACTGCAATTATTTGTCAAATTTTGTATATACGAAAGCAATCACCAGAGAAACCATGAAAGCTGAGAAGATGCATAAACATTTGGAACCAGAACTTGGCCCATCTCCAACAGCATGTTCTCTCCTCTAACACCGACTCCACAATGTGCAAGATGTACTTAATGGATCCGCCTACACAAGATGGGCAGATTGTCCCAGGGGCAGGGGGGCACGGAGGTGTACATTAACCAAGACCAGACACCTTGAATTTCCTCCTCAGATCTGTCATCAGTCTTTCCCTGAGGCCCCAGGACATCACTCTCTCACTTGTAGTTCTACCACTTCCCTTCATGATGTTGTGTATGGAAGAGGGGACCTCTGACGCAGTGGAAAACTGCAGCCACTCATGTTCCTTGCCCCAACCCAAAGCAACAAACACCAGCAAGCTTCTGCTAAAGAGAAAACTTACAGGGGTGTTGCCCTTCAACCTAATATGCCAAAGCTGTTTTTACTTCCTCAAACTTAGCAAAATATACACTTAGATAAGTAGGTTTATAAATATTAAGTCTGGGAGATTTTTTTTTTTAAATGCCATAAGTATGCATATGTGCTGAAATCCCTAGAGTGCTTCCTTCAAGAATTATCTTCCTGGAAACCTTCACTAGCATCCTATTATTTTCCCCGAAATCTAGTTCTGTAATTGAGCTTTTGACAGATATTTTCACCTGCCGGACCCACGTGAATTTGGTCAAACAGGTTACCTTACAGTGAGCTGAAAAGGATATTCAACAGGTTTAAAATGCCTGTCCACTGCATTAACAGCCGTGATTGTCTACACAAGTACTCTGTATGGGAATCATAAACCAAACGATAGCACCCAAGGCTACACTCGATTGATCCATCTAGTGAAGACAGATGGCAATAATGTCAAAGACAAGGTAAGGAGACAAAAATGCAGAAAGAATTGCAGTTAGACTTTCTTCCAAGTGGACGGTGCTCTTGCTGCCAAGGACAGGCAGCAACAGAAGCCAGTGTCTTACCAGCATCCACAGAGAGTTAAGCTGTAAGAACAAGTTAGATTAACGTGATTAATTGCCTGATTTGTGTATTCTGACCCACTGCTGTTGAAATCATTAAACATTTCACTGCCAAATCTCACCTTCTGCAAGGGCTGTGGGTCACAAGAAGTTAACGCATGTTGTCTATTGTAGTTAGACCGCATGCATTTCTGAATGTCAGCCTCGTGAAACAAAACGCTTTCATAGCACTGCAGAATACATGTACAGGTGTGGCTGTTGCAGCTTCTGTCACTGTTGAGTGTCACATACGACATTCCCCCTAGTATCAAATCAACTTGTGACTAACGTTATAAATACTAAAGCATATCCATAATGATTTTCCACATACCGCAAACTACTACTGCAATTTCATTGTACAGCATGCTTACGTTATTAAACTAGATATTAAACTAAACACTAATCAGGTAGCTACAAGGTAAAATACTATTAACAATTTTAGCAGTACTGGGGAGTGACAGACAGACTTTTGCTCAGTTACAACTCTGAAGAGGAAAGGCAATGGATGTGGTGGCTGGCAATAACTGCTTTGTGCACACACCGCTGTACGCTTCCTTCATTCTGATATTACTGACAGATTTCATTGCTCCTCACATGTTCATGAAGGCAGCAATAATGGATAGTAAAAGGTAAAACTGGAGAACAGAGGAAAAAGCTCGTTCAAAAGTGAAAGAAAACCTACCTTCTTATCTTCCAAAGAGGTTTTTTTGCTTGATCTGATCACTTTATGCGATGTCTAAAAATAGCTGACTCCAAATTTTTTATTATTATTAATTCTTGCTAAATATCTTATGTCTGAAAGACTATTAACATGTTTTTAAACACTTTGACATCCAGTGCTGCCACAGTTTATATTATTTAAAATACATTTGCTTGTCACACTTGAGCAGGTAGGGAAATGGACTTTGTAACACATCTCCAACTCTCCCTATCTGTACCAGTAGCCTTTTTCTCTTGAATACCAAAACAATTTTTCTAATTACCATGTGCTTTGAACTACTGAGGAGAAGTGATGCCCATTACTAACAGCCACTGTCAATAGAAGATTTTTCCATAGCCTGAACAGCATTTTTTAGTCTCAGGAGGCATTAAAAACTCTTAACTGGGTTCCAAAATTCCAGCAGCATTTCAAAGCACAGCAACGCGACTTTCATGGCAACAGGTCTGCACCCTTAACTCTGTAGCCTTGTACCACAGGAGATGGGGATCTCTCAAACTGGGAAACAGAGCAGTGACCCAGCATAGCAACAGCACATATCCAGAGATCCTGATGGAAGCAGCAAGCCAGAGCATTGAGCGCTGCAGCCCTCACTGATCATGTAGATTCTCAAGCAGTTGCTAACAGCACATTGGTGAAGTCCAATGAGCCACTAAGCAGATCTGGAAGAACATTCAAAACTCGGTATCCCAGCAATGCTGACTGAGGGATTGAGACCTACTAGCAAAGCTAAAAAGAGAGGCATGTGCACTTGCATACAAAAATGGTTTGTCTCTGTGGCAGCGTGCTCCCCCCTCGTCTCTGACTCCCCCTCCTTTGACCTCTTTCAAGTGATAACCACCTGTGGCGGTGGTGATAGATGCACCTGGTCTGTGTCTGGTCCTGAAGGATGCACCCACTGGATGTGGGGGGAGACAGATAACAATGCAATAGCCAAGGGCTATTGTGGAATGTGCCCATCTAAGCACAGTGGTCAGTATGCAAATATGACTATGAGCCAATTGTCTTACCCCCATAAATAGTGAGCAGTCCAAGAGCCCTTTGAGCTCTCCTGCACGGCAGCGGGCTGCACACCAGGATCTCCCCTTGAGCAGGGATGCCTCTCAAGGTTACTCCTCGAGGTTGAGAGATTCCTTACCACGACAGATTCTCGGTAAGTGACTAACAGCATGCTAACTTGGAAATCTTAGCTAACTGACATAAAGGATTAATTGCGCATATATAATCCTTTAGACATAAACCATTGACCAAGTCTGGGACTAGGATTGGATCCAGCCACACCTAGACTCCTCTCTGAGGGAGTTTAGAAAGCAAGGGGATCTTTTCTGAACCTCATGGCTCAACGGGAGTGCCAAACACTGCTTGCGAGGTTATGCATGCCCTCAACTCGGTTCAACATGTCAAGCACCTTGAAGGATGGCAGCCATAGCCCCGAAGCTGTAAATTTCTTCAATGTTTCAAGAGTGGAAAGTGTGTTTGTTCTATATGTTCAAATATTAAACAGAATTTCAATTACTTATACACACTATCTAAAGCAACAAGAATTTAACCCAGCAGTTATTGCGTATCAGCTAAAGTGATATGCATTCTTCTAGACTAGTTAAGACAAAAAAAAAAAAAAAAAAAGCATCTCTTCTTTTGGTTTGTGTACTATGCGGGATGTTCCAGAGACTTTATATACCAGTGTTGCTATGAAATAAGTTGCTGCACAGGCAAGCAAGCAGAATCAATGCACTTGTGTACAGCTCCTACATTATTTTCCACAGCTATCCAAAAATGAAATACCATATACAGAGACTTGTTCTCTATTGCTTAATTCATCACTTCCACAGCCGCAGTTCCTGGCGTAGTGGGTGACGCTATATAAAGTAGCCTATCACACACTCCCCTAAAATCAGCAGCAGGATAGTTCTGTTTTGTTTCACTAAAATTATGAATGTTAAATGATCCTTTTTATATCTTTTTCTTCAACAGCTGCACTGCATCTGAGAAACCTTTTGTTCCTCACACTATGTAGCATGATTAATGCACTTGTTATGCTATAAAGAATTGTAGTGAAAACTACAGGTTGCAGTGGTACAGACACTTATTAGCTCCTTGCAGCTTTAAATTCAGTAAAATCTAATCATACAGTTCCACTGCACAGAAACCAGTTGATGGGTAGTATGATCTAACTGGCAGTTTCAGGTAACACCGACCAAAAATATTTATTATTAAGATCTGCAAATTCAATGTGAAACCATCATCAGAGTTTTCATCTTTCTCTGAAGACCAAAGAATTGACAAAAGGGTAAAGACTGTAAAACACTGAAAGTTAAATTGAACCTTTAAAACAAAGACATACAGTCAACACAAGAACAAATTCAAGGCCATAGATATAACCAGATAAACAACTGTGTTTTATGCTCACTTGGACAGAAACCAAAGAAAACAAAGCAAAGCAGCTATTAGATACAGCTTCACATTTCTCCAAGATTAACTAGACTTTGGGTTCTCCTGACAAGGTATTCTGCTGCAAACTTAAGTCTTTTCTTATTTTGCCATATTATCAGCCATACTATGCAAATGTAAGGTTTCTATACAATGTGCCATGGAAGAAATTTTATATTTCATTTACCATCACCTTATATCTACGATTCCTCCACTTTGCAATTTCAGCAATGAATTAATGCTCACTTGAAATGCGACTACTTTTTTAAAACAGCCAAGTATCAACTCTTCTATGGAAGCAAAGCAGCATGGTTTTAATTCAATGTAGATTTGGCTTCTTGACAATTTGTTGCTTTTGAATAAGCAGAAAAATAAATTAGTCATGTGCAGTGCTCTGGAAGCACAAATGCTCGTTCTACAGCTGAGAGCCATTAATAAGCATTCACAGCCTTACAAATTAATAATTTTAGGGAACCCAAATGCCAGCCCGAATTTGCAGTATAAATTTAAACACATAATTTAGTCAACAAATTTACTACAATGTAGGACACAAAAAATTAAAAGAAAAATAGATATTAGAAGACTCATTTTGAATTGGTGTCAAACTTACCTCATCTAGATTTCTGTATTTTCCCTATAACATGGATCACATTAATCCTTCATGTCTCTTTCAAAGCCAAGCTATACTCTTTACTTGAGGTATTTCAGGCTTACAGTGGTGTGACAAAAGTCTCTGCTCGTTTTGTGGACTTGAACAAAGTTACCCTAGGAATTAATTTTCTGTTTTGCATTTTAGAATTAGAAATACATCTGGTGTAGAAAATAATGAAATTTAATATCAATATTCTAATCCAGAATATTTTTTATGGAATATGAATTCTTCCTACCTAATCACTCTGCTCTGTTTCAGCTGAATTTGTTCTTTATTTACAAAACCCAGATAATCCAAAACCAGGTGAAACAATCCACACATTCACTTACTTCATAATGCTGTCAGACATAACCTAATTAAATGCTTTGTAAATACCTTATCCATCCTCCTGCCAATACAACATCACCCCTAGAAAACTATTTGCTACTGCTTTCTCCCATCAATTTTTCATGTGTCAAGCAATGGGTCTTTTGAAACCAGCTTTTTATCTAAATAATCACGTTGTTAAAGTTTTTTCCCTATTATTGATTTAATCCTTCCTTTCCTTGCAATTTATCTGTTTCTCCTCATTGTGCTTTGCGATGTCTTCCTAACTGCAGGAAAGAATGACAGAAGGCTGTTCCAAACTGAGCTCACACTTAAGCTATTCCTACCCAAGTTGTGCCTCTTAGCCACTTCACAAGTTTCCAAATAGTCTAAAACAGTTCTGATGAGCCCAGGTTTGCTCATCTCATTCATAAAGCATTTCAAACCTGACAGTGATTGTTTCCTTTTGAAAGCAGCACTATCTCGTGTTAACAATAAAGACTGACTACTAGTGGCTGAATCTTTAACAAGTAAGGTAACAAGTACTGTCTTGTAATGCCCCCTGCACATTTTGGCAAGGGACTGCATTTTACTTTATGGTAATACTTCAGAGTACACATAAATGAATTGTATTTAAGTGAGCAAAATGAAACCTTGGTAATGAGACTTCACTTCCTATTCTGGCATTTGAAAACCTCTTGTAGAGGTATGAAGAGAAACCTACCAGTTTTTGTGGAAATTATTGATAACAGGATCTATTGCACTGACTAGCCTTCATAGCATGGGAGATTGGTATGTTTAGCTCATTTTTGAGAAAAGACAGTACATGGTCTCACTTTACTCCCACTTTACTTACAGATTCAAATAACTGTTTCCTATGGAAGAGACTTTCCCGGTATTTTCCGGGTGGTAGCTCACAAAGCACAGGCTCCTCTATTTGCTCCAGGCGCTAAATTTCATTAAGACAGGCAGTGTGTTATTAACTGGATATCAGAAATGGTGGAGCTGCTGCAGGGACGCTACAAGATCTAGCAAGAGAGGGAAAGTGCTCCAAAGAACAATTCTGGTTATCAGTGGCAGCTTCTCAGTGCCTGAACAGTGGCAAAGGCAGTGCAATTCTGTATTCTGTGTCACCTCATTACTTCTGGGTTGTAGGTGGTAGGAAATGAGACCACTAAACAAACTTTCCATTTGCTATTCATACTGTGGTAAACCAAAGCCTAAATATAGCAGTCACCATTTAACAGCTTGACACTGACTGTCTTAGTGACTTCAGTTACCATGGCATCTCTTTACATAATACCATTCTATTAGATCTACTGCAGAGTGGTGAATACGGGGGCTTTAAGCTTTTCACACACACATTTCTTACAGAGAAGAAAAAAAAAAAGAAAATAAACCAGAAAATACATTATTTAAGACGACACATTTCCTTGAGTTTCCTAGAATAAGCTTCTGAAATGTTTGCTTAGTGTTAATGCCTTTAAATTTAACTAAAGAAAGGCAAATATCACCCTAAGACATTTGAGCCTCAATTTACAAAGTTGCTGACTTTTTTTGCTGTCCAAGTGAAGACACTAAAAGTGAAATTCCTCTACAAATTGCTGAGTACACATCACCTTCAGACCACTTACCTAAACTGGTGGGTTGAGAAGTTAAAAATCACAAACCTACAGAATTGCCCGTCACCTGAACTGACAGCTAAAAAGGAAACAAGCATTAAAGCAATTCAAATACTCCAATACCTAAAATATGTTAATCCCTAACATAACAATTAATGAATAATGAAGTCTTAGAAAAAAATTACATCAAAACAGATATAATTTAAAAGACAACTAAAGGATGAAAAGGTACATTATGAGTATTTAACAGTTCTCTAAGTGGGAGACTTTGCAAATCTAACCAAAAAGAGTGTGACTAATTCTGATGTCAGACATCAATATTTTCAGTCTATTGAATAGCTCATTTTCACTCCTACATATGGATGCTGTACCTGTTTAATAATCCTTATACTTTTAGTTATTCATAGCAACAAACAATCTTACGGAGATACAACAAGACCAGGAATTTAAAGTCACATCCATGCAATAGGAAAATGCCATACAGCAAATTATCTCAGCCTGTGCCTGACATAGTTTGTCTGGCGTTAGGATTCCATGAATTACAGCTTTTGTTCAATTAATATATTACTGAACCTCATCTTAATATTTCTTTGCTTTCATTTCACAAAGTTTCAACATGTTTCCTTGAAAACAATTAAGATCTACATGCAATACAAGGGTCTGGTTAAAAAATAAATACATTCAGAAGTTCCTAAGCATACTACAAGCAATATTCTGTACATCCCCATGACTTAGCAAATCAATAGGCCTGTCTAGGGCTCAGTTACAGAGTAACTGTCATGGGTGGCTGATTGGCCAGTGGTTAAAATTGAATTTAAGCTTGTTATAATTCAGAGCACATTCTATTTACTTCATATTAAAAGATGGATTACATTTTCCAAACTATCTCATGTAACCTTCTTGCCACATGTCATACTAGCAATAAGGCCAGATTAAATGCTGACTGGAGGCTATGGTTTAAAAAATAAGTTTTTGACAGAACCTCCCACCTAAAATTTGGGTGTTTGCATTGCTCGGCAGCTATCACAACCCCCAATTGTCTTTACAGGTGTTGGGGGTTCAGGTTCTTTTGCTTTGCTTTTTTGCTTACCTGCAAAGCTTTAGGAACAAGAAAACAAGTGGCCGAGTACCTAACTGTATATTCACAGAACAGAAAATGGATGGCTACAGCACAGTTAGTCGTTAGTTACTGAGATGATTAGAAACAAACCAGACTCCTGCTGGGAGGCTACCGTTGTTCAGAAACTCCACGTGACCTGGTGGTCGCCTGTTGGACACCTGAATGTGGTACAGTTCCTCTATTATTTTGCTCCATTTAAGCAAAGTTGGTCTTTCCTTTGACACTATACCTCATCCAGCCACATGGAAAGCATCTTCCAAAGCTCCCTAACGGTGGTAATCAAGGGCTGCTGCAAGATGCCTACAGCTAGACACCAGCAAGTTATTTACATAGCATTCAGAAGTCCCCACAAAGAAATGGTGAACAAGGCAAGACATCCCGAGACAGTCCCGTACTCTTGACATTGTATAGATCAGAGCCCTGCTGCTAAACTTAGAAGACCTTGCGCAAATCTTCCACCTGCAGCTTCCATTACTCTGTCTTGCATTATTCAGCCACATAGCAGTTCCATTTTCTACTATATCCATAATTTGCTTTCCCCCCCCCCCTTTTTTTCCCCCCATATTTTCTCAAAAAAAGAAAGCTGAAGCTACAAAACAAAGCAGAGGCAGGGAAAACCTCACAACACTCACTTCATCCTCTCAGTTGCAATGCCCAGAGAGCCCCGGGTTGGAGCATTGGTGAATGGGAAGGTATCAGGGGTAAGTACTTGCACAGATCCACAAGCAAGTTTAAACAAATGAATCAATACAGTGCTGATGCAAATTCAGCTTGGTCCTGGGCTACAACTGAACTGATCGTTCAAACCACATTGTTGTCCAAACAAACTTCAGCTTGCTGGGGCTTCTAATGCATTCCAGCTCTCATGCTGACAAAAGAGCAGGCATGCCTTTTACAAGTGACTCACGAATTTTAGAAAGTATGGCTGCACTAAAAACATTTTCTACATGTTCTTACAATAACGCAGGAGTTTCTATGTGGATCACTGCTAAACAGTGGCTTAGCTGAAAACCTCAATAGGCAGAGTTATTTCCACCACCTTTTCTTTATGTTCTTTAACAGTAGCAAAAGAATATTTGATATTTTTAAGCCAAGAATAACGGGGTCTGGGTAGGAATTTTACTACAGGATCAAACATTAACCAGACATAATCCTATGGCTTCAGAACATCAACCTCTTTGCATCAGCTGCCCTAGCAGCAAACACATGTAGCTATAATCCATGCCTTACACCTTGAATCTAAACTGCCACGGTTAATCTGTTATCAGGCTCTCAGATTGGACATATTCGAGCTGAAACACATCCTGAATGCATAAGAAACATTCTGCAGAAATTTGAACTGCATATATTGCTAGATCTGGTTCTGCAGTCATGTCTTTAAATTCATCTTTTACAAAATGACAAACACTATAAAAAGGACTTAGCAATGCTGCAATGTACTAAGCAGTGCTAACCAACTGGAGGAACTTAGTGCAAGTCACCTGCCTCATTCTAATGGACTGTTTAGCAATTTGTTTCTAAAAATATAGTTGAACCTCTACAAAAAATAATAAAATAAAATAAATAAATTGCAACCAGCCTAAAAGATGTATAACAAAGAAGAAATACACTTTTGGGTATGACAAAACTCTCAACTCCTTTAAAGTCATAAATGAATAAATACTGGGAATGAAAAAACTCTTTACATGGTAAAAGTGAATGCTTAACATCAAAGAAAATACACAAAATTCTTCTTTCAACTTGTGCTGCAGACCACAGAGATATGGACAGAATGTTTTAATATTTCAATTAAGTAAAAAGGCCCAGATTTCTCCCTCCAAATTCCATCCTGCATTTCCATCCAACCTGCAGTCAGTGTTCTCCTCACATCAGGTATTATTAAATTATGACCACAGCTATTCACAAAGTCAGAAAATCAGTAGGATTTATATGGCCTTGAACACTCCAAAAGACATTATTAACAACTTGATGCTGATTGCTGCTGGATGCCTTAAAAACTAACTCTCACAGGCATCAGTCACTCTGAACTAAATTCAGTAGCTACTGTGAGAATTTCTCTGACTTTATTCTCCTGGTGATATGTAAAGTCTCATCCTGAACTGACTGATGCCTAGAAGCTCTCATTAAACTGAGTCACCACATATGTATTTAGCCCCTTGGTCAATCAGACATGGGGCTGCAGTGGCAGTGATGCTTAGAAAGAGGAAGGACAGAGCTGAAGAAATGCCTAAAAAAACACCCCTTAAAGTTGGCTCAGACAAGTGTAACAAATCATTTGCACTCCATAGTGATTTTGCTGGTAAGGCTGTTAATAGAAATAGTGAAATTCAACAATTGGGATACTCTCAGACATCTCTAAAAGTATAGGAGTATCCACAACAGAAGCTTTACCAGTTGCTTATCCAACCTGAGCCACAGAGCACAAGTCGAAGTCCATGTAAACCGAATACACTGACAACTGTTCACAAAAGGTTTTAAGAAATCCATTATTTTATTTCAATGAATTTGGCTAGTGGTATTAACTCTCAACCTAAATGTTCACACACAGATCTGTGAGCAGGAAGAAACAAAGAAAGGATAATTTAGGTTACCCAAATTATTTGTCCATAATGTGTTCTTGATATTTTGTGGGGCACTCGTCAGCATGATCAGTCTTTCAGCTGTTCTTTTAAACTCTGTCCTCTGTAGAAACACTTGTATTAACTCAGAAGTTGATAATTTCTCTTTTTGGTTTTTGTTTGTTTGTTTGGGTTTTTTAAACCAACTCTTCTGTACAAGATGCTTTATTTGAATGGACAGCAATTCTGATCTCTTCAGAAACAGTTTCCTAGTCCAGAAAAAAAAAAAACAAAAAAAAAAAACAAAAAACCCGTCCTAATGGAGAAGAGATTTTTCATTGCTGGCTGTTAAGGCACTGAAAAGCTCCAAACTGTCACCAAAAGTGCAAAACAAAAGCTTATGAGTGCTATAGGCAGCACCAAAGAAAGCCAATTCCCTCAAGTCTGCCTTGTGCCTACAGAGATCTCATCAGACCTGACAGCTGCTTTTCCTGGAAGCAGATGTTCCAGAGAGAAAGCGTATGTCAGAGCCATGTGTTTCCACCCACGCTGTCTCACCCATTCTCAGTGGTCTTCTGTAGGTAGCAAACACAACAAGGAGAAAGACCTGGGCAAAACAGTTTTAGAGATAGAAGAAAAGTTACTGATAAACATTTTGTTTTGTTTGGGGGGAAAAGGTTTCCATTTCAGGGCATTTCAGTTCATCACAGCAGCTTTTGAAGGGTCACAGAATCATAGAATCGTCTAGGTTGGAAAAGACCTTTAAGATCATCGAGTCCAACTGTTAACATAACCCTGTCATCCCACCACTAAACCATGTCCCTAAGCGCCTCATCTACCCTTCTTTTAAATGCCTCCAGGGATGGGGACTCGACCACCTCCCTGGGCAGCCCATTCCAGAGCCTGACAACCCTTTCGGTGAAGAAATTTTTCCTAATGTCTAGCCTAAACCTGCCCTGGCACAGCTTCAGACTATTCCCTCTCATCCTTTCATCTGTTACCAGGGAGAAGAGGCCGACCCCCACCTCGCTACAGCCTCCTTTCAGGTAGTTGTAGAGGGGTCATCGGAATTCAGAGGAAATCAGATCCAGGAGAAATCAAGACCGTGCTTGTCCCATTGCATGTGTTTGGCCTGATAAAGGTCAGCCACAAGAGGAATTAACAGCCTCTTGAAATCGCACCCTTGCCTGATAGAGACAATCAAGTTGCTGGGAGCTAACAGCTGTCACCAAAGGCTTCATTACAAGTCCTGAGTTGATTGTAAAAATGCCCACAAAGAATGGGCAAGCTGTTGAAGCAAAGTCATTCGAAGTTTCCATCAAAGTTAAATGTGCTTGCAGTATATTGCAACCATTAAAATGACCAGGCTTTGCCAGCAATAATTACTGAGATGCCAAAAATCAAATGATAAATTAGTTCAATAGCAAATCCAACAGAAATGAAGGGTAGATTCATCTTACGCAGCACACGTGCTCACCCGGGACACAACGTGTTTGCACAGCCTCAGCACACTTCCCCCTGCACAAAGTTTGGTGTTACACCTGCCTGAGGTGAAGGGCACATTTCCTCTCAAAAGCTGCCCGTTCACATCTTTCACAATGTGGATCAAAACACATTCACCAAATGAAACAGAAACAAAAGCATTATCTCAATACTGCATTTAGTGATTCAGTGAACCAGAAGTCAGGTCACATACTTGGTGACTGCTGAATGAATTAGCCCATTAGGAGGAATTAAGTGTGGCCAGCTTTGCATTTACTATAGGAAAGAAAAAACTGGAATATAAAAAAAAAAAAGAAAACCCACTACACTTACTCATTCCTCATGACTGAATATCTTTTAAGTTAATGCAACAATATACACAACAAACACAGGCACAAACAGAATATCCACTTACTTAAGGTTTAGTAAGTTAGACCTCACTGCATATTGCTACTGAACTTCCAAACAGAAATTGTTACCAAGTTTAAATTTTATATAAGATTTATTCCTTGAAGAGGAAGAAAATTCTTAGCGCTCTTTATTGGTAAAATCAGTTTTGATCTTCTTAAAACTGCAATTCCTTAAACTGCAAACAATTTTGCCAGAAAAGAAGGGGACTAACTTTTTCTCTCTGATCACGTTGTATTTGTTTGCAGGCTCAAGTCACACACTGGACTTGGTGAAATCTGCCTGGGCAAGGAGGATCGAGCAGCATTTAGCAGAGCAGACACAGGTGTCCTCCTCCTCACTAGTTCACCAGCAGCATCAGCAACAGCTCTGCCGCCCTCCTGCTCTCAGCTGGACACTTTGGCTAACCACTACCAAATTCTGAGTCGCAAATTATCACTGAAAAGATAAGAGGTCAGCTACAGCTCTAGAAATCGGCTTATTCTCCCAGCATCCTTTCCACCTCCCTTTTTATATCCGTGGAGAATATTATCCATCATATTAGTGATACATAATGATTGCATAGCACTTTTCATTTGTAGATCTCAGCGCTCTTCACAAGAGGTGGCTAATATATTATCTTATTTTCAAGATATGGAATTAAAGTGACTCAAGGAGAATCAGTAGTTATTTCAGGAAAAGAATCCAGATCTATGGAGTTGCAATCAAGATGCTTTTAGTGTCACAATATTTGTTAAAGCATTTCAGACAATTGTGTCTGGATTTGAGCACAAAAACTTCCTTAACACATGGGGACATACCTGTATTTTGCAGCTCAAAAAAAAAGAGAAAAAAAGATGATGAATTTTTCTATGTGCTCCTTAACAATATATTGTTATTGGTTTAAAATGCAGCAGTACAAAAGTATGAATTGTAAAGATGATATTTCCACCTCTTAAAAAAATTCAGACTCTTCTAAAGCATGTCCTACTCTTGCATTAGTATTCCACTATAAAAGGGTCAAAGAGGGGTCACCTCAAGACACAAAAACATTTTCAGATAACTTTATAAAGGGAAAAATGAAAACACGTAGCTCCAAATACAGATCTCCAAGAAACAGCTTGAGATATCTTCATTCGATATACACTTATCCTGAAGATAAAATGTTTGCTTTCATAACATCTTAGATTACAAAACAAATGTACAGATTTGAGACAAAAAACAAACCATTTATATATTGTTAATAATAAAATATTAGCTATTGTACAAGAGGTCCAAAGATGTTAAGCATGCCAGAGCAACAGAAATGTTTTTTATAATATTATGCAAGTACTAAGATTGGTGATTTCTGGGTGGTTTTGTAAAAAAGCTGGGCAGACCTTTGACAGAACACGTCTTGGGCAAATGCTGGTTTGTTTTAATTGCATAAAAACACATTTTCAAATAACAAATCTGAATGAATGTTCATAGATACCTGTAAAAAACGATTTTTTTAAAGCAGGACCATGCTGTAAGTTTCGTGCACAAATATTTAGCAGACACATTATAGGTGACCATTACAACATTACATTTCCTTTTCATGGTGCCAGCAAAACATCAACCATTGTTTCTATGGACTTAGCCTTTACTTATGTAACAGATTTAAAAAAAAAAAACAAAAAACAAAAAACAAAAAAAAAAAACACAAAGCAAAACCCCAAAACCAAATCCCAAACCCCCCAACACTACAGCACAAACCTCATTGATTTCACAAGATGTGACTGCCAAGAAAAATGGCTTTCATCACACTTCATAATAAATTTATCTAAAAAGTCATTTGTTTAAAGTATTGCCTCAGAAAGCTCCCCTGAGACATGCCATTTTGATGGCACTCTTTTCATTATTCAAATATAATGAAGTGATTCTGCATGGTTATGCTGGACTATAAATCACTGCTGTAAAAAAGGCATGTTCAGCATGTTAACAGACCAAAGATCAGATTTTGAAAAGTGTTTTATTATTGCATATGCACTTTATCTCTTGCACATACATACCAGATAGCAGCTCATATGGCTGTCCCAAATTCCATCATTATTAAATTTGGGACCTGACAGCAGAGAGAGATGAGACTTTAAACAGGGACTCATATTTTGCAGTTTGTGTCCAGTGCTATTGCAAACACACTGTTCAAAACCTTCCCACAGTCTCTCACACATCCACACCAAAATACTGGAGAAAGTCAGCAAAACCAGAAGTAGTATTTATTGTAACCAACGTCTGGTTAAGAAAGAATTAAACACACATTAATGCTACATCTAATCAGCATCTTAAGAAGAAAATGGAGAAAAGTCAGCTGATAGGAATACTCACTTTTCTAAAAGAGTGAAAGGACTCTAAAAGGACTTGGGCTCTTTCCAAAGCTGCTGGGAGGTAGGTTTGCTTTGTTTTGTTTTTTCATTTAATTTATACCCAATCTTACAACTGAGTAAATGTCAAATACTTTTCTAAGGCTGCAAACTAAAACCCAATAACAATCTTTTTTGCACAGTGGATTATCCAGAGTGAAAATCATTCTAGATTTATGGGATTTTTATTTTTTTTTAAACTTAGTCCTGGTCATGCCTCATGGAAGTTTGAGTTTTGGAGTTCTTTAGGAAACACTTAACTGAAAATGAGCAGGATCCCCTTTGTCAGTGCCACATAGACCATAAGAACATTGAATTACTCCAAACTGGCAAGAAACTAATTAAAATTATAAATTTCTATTATCAATGTAAGCTAGCACTGATTTAATTTCTGGGCATAGAGGGAACAACACTTCATGTCTGTATATGGCCCACTGCATGGTTTGCATGCTTTTTCTAACAAATTTGTTCCTGAAAAATGGCATAGGTTATTGAGGAGTCTGGCCAAGCCCCCTACCAAACTTAAGTTCATTGCTGCAGTTTTACCTTGTAGTCTGTGACCTCATGTGCATAACAACATTTTTAGGGTGATCATAGTAAGGTTTGAAGTTGTACAAATAAACAGTGGAGTGAAACCAAATTATAGTAAATATGATAGCCTGAGTAAGGCACTGACGCTATGTACTTCACTTCTGCATGAAAAAGTTAAGATCAGTAAGAGCTGATAACAAGACAGTTTCAAAGACCGCCTTCTAGTTAATAATGGTTTTCTTTTATCAGTTATGCAGTTTTGCCTTGTTGTATTTTTATTGCCTTTCATCACTGTACCGTGTATTCATTCAGATCTTTAAAAACAGAGCCAGAAGATACAAAAAACCATTACCACCACAGAAAGAGACCTAAACTACAATTAATATAGTGTAAGACAAAGTATTTCAAGACTTCATAAATCTCAACATTAAGGATATAAATTGGGAACGCGTGCCAAGTGAGTAATCACGGTGGAATGCCATTCAAGCTAGCTAACAGGAAAACCTCAAAGATGAGTGATACGATAGCAGAATTCACAAAAGGTTAGCGCACTTAACTTTTACCAGACTTGCTAAAAATGAGGGAACTGAAAGGTGACAGACAGAAGATCTCAAGATCAGGAGATCTGCTTAAATCTTAACAGCGATTGCAGCACTGCATATAGTGAACAGTTCAAATTACAACAGGCTGAAAAGCTATATAAAGCAGGCAATGTGAAGGCTGAGTTGTGAACCAATTCAGTGCTCCCTATTGTATAACAAAATGCCAAACCCAATAAATTTTGCAAAACTCAACAGAATGTGTCCCATCTAATACCATTGGCTTCAATAGAGCTAAATGCTTGATTTGACCAAACAAAATCAGTCAGCTGATATGGAAGCAGCCAAATTCTGCTTGCTGTTTTCGGGGGCTGCATAGATGTCAGTGAGAGAAGTTACTTATTCCCACACAGGGGTTAAGCAATACTTTTGCAAAAAAACCTTGCAGGTTTTCCATACAATACTCCAAAATGTTGATGCTATGTAAATAAGTCTGAACAAAAGAAAAGAAAAAAACAACAAACACAAAACCAGATTACTATTCTTAAAGATACAATACTAATAAAAAATACCTGTGTCACTGAAGAAACCAGAGGAAGATAGGGCTGGGCATACTAGGGAGATACTGTTGTCTCAGAAGACTATTGACTATATATGTTATATCTTACTAGCATCTCTCAACCGTTCCTCAAAATTTTCAACCCTTACAGGTTTCAGCCTGGAAAGAATCTCCAAATCATATCTCTACTGAAAAAAAAAAAAAAAAAGGACATGCTCAAAAGCCTGGGAGTTGGGGAAAAGCAAAATAACCCAAACCAATCTCAATGCTTTGTTTCGTATCTGGTTTAACCCTCATTCAGATACAATCCTTACAATTTCTTACAAAACAATTTAAGTTGAAATATTTTTGGGAAAGGACCTGTGACTTGAAAAAACAGTTTAGGAAAGTACAGAGGTTTGTTTTCTTTTCACACTCAACAGAGGACTTCTGCTTGAAAACAAGGGGACAGTAACCTGCCTGTATCTCAATTATGTGTTTCTAAAATACAGTGCTAGCAACACGCATCTCCAGTGCCACTTGGGCAGACTTTAGGCACCCAAGGTATTTCAGGATGGTCCTTCAAGCTCGTCTAAATGGCTGCAACCAGGCCAGAAAAGAACCCTTCACAAAAAGTCTGAAGGCCTGTGTCTGGGTGTACCTAAGAAGGCTGGTACCAAGTACCAAGTACCAGCTGTGAAATGCAATGTGGGGTGATGGTGCCCAACATTTGCCAGTAATCATGGTAACGATTAAAGCGCTTGATGGTAAGCACACTTTACCCAAGAAGTGGGAAAGCTCATTTCGCGTCTCTCAGCTGAAGAGGTGAAGACAGACACAGTACCAGAGGATAGCAGTCTGACCTATCTGCTCACACTTGAGCTATTCCAGATCATGGTTTCTCCATTCCCTTGTGGAAGCAGGACCACAGTGCTATCAGGCAGGTACTCACTGTGCACTGCGTTCACAGCCTGACTTCAGATGTTGTTACTCCTTTACAGCACAGCACAGGGGATCACAGTCAGACCCTTCATGGAGGTAAGAAATACTGGTACTCTGTTCTGTAACAGAAACAAGGTTAGTTACAAATTTGGCTAATGACATCTATTTATTCGTATGCACTGCTTTACTATGTTCAGTTTTAACCTTGCACTTAACATTCCCACCTATATTGAACTGCATATGATAATTTAAACCTTAAATGTTATTTACAAAATCTGCCTCATCTTATAAGGCATTGTGAGAACAATTGAAAAAGGGAAGCAAGTGTGAAGGGCAATGTGGCACACACATATCTGCTGCAAAAGCTGATTGAAACATATTAATTTAGGCAAGATTCTTACTCTTGCGGTGATCAGTCAAATTCATTCACGCTCTAAAACACCAGTCATTAACCACATCGACTACATACTAAAACAAGTGAAGATTGTTATCTAATGGAAATCACCAAGTGAGGCTTTCAGGAGCTTTATGTTTTACAGCAGTGAAATTCCACGAGTTTCCAAAGAGCTTTTTATGGCTGTCAGAAATTAGCCACTAAATTACTACCTGATAAAGTTTTACTTACATAAAAATATACATTGAAAAAGCAGAGTGTAAGTATTTTTTCTGGATAGCTGAACTCTTACTGTCCATGACTGAGAGAAACCTTTCTCAAAATCCAGAATTACAAGGTATGCTTTCATGTTTATGGTGTTATGTACCACAGAATGGCCAAAAATTTCTTCAGCAAAGCACTGACAGAAAATGAGATAAGACATTTTTAGGATTTTATAATGAAGCCAAATTACAAAGTGTTCCAAGCCCCAGTTTACTGTTAATTTAAAGTTGGAAGAAAAAAAATAAATTATATTAGGTTCCAAGTTTCCAGGCATCAGTTTTCAATAGAAAAAACCCACATCTGACACTGCTAACAACACAAGACAAAATTATAAGGCAGGGGCTATGAGTGAGATGGAAAAATATTGCTACGTGTCAGGCTCTTCAACATGAAAATTATTGGTCATTTCACCTTATTTTTTTCTTTATATGAGCCAACAATGGGCACTCACAGCCCCAAGGCCAACCATATCCTGGGCTGCATCAAAAGCAGCACGGCCAGCAGGTGAAGGGGGGTGATTCTGCCCCTCTGCTCCGCTCTGGTGAGACCACACCTGAAGCACTGCCTTCAACTCTGGGGCTCCCAACATAAGGACATGGCCCTGTTGGAGCAGGGCCATGAACATGATCAGAGGGCTTGGAGCATGTCTCCTGTGAAGAAAGGCTGAGGGAGTTGGGGTTGCTCAGCCTGGAGATGTGGAGGCTCAGAGGAGACCTTACTGTGGCCTCTCAGTACTTAAAGGGGGCCTATAGGAAAGATGTGGACAAACTTTTTAGCAGGCCCTGTTGCAATAGGACAAGGGGCAATGGTTTTAAACTAAAAGAGAGTAGATTTAGACTAGATATAAGGAAGAAAAGTTTTACAATGAAGGTGGTGAAACACTGGAGCAGGTTACCTGGAAATGCTGTAGATGCCCCATCACTGGAAACATTCAAGGCCAGGTTGGACGGAGCTCTGAGCAACCTGATCTGGTTGAAGATTTCCCTGCTCATTGCCAGGGGGTTGGACTAGATGACCTTTAGAGGTCCCTTGCAACCCAAGCTATTCAATGATTTTCATAAAATCTACGGAAATAAGCCCAGGCAACACAAAAGACAAGTCAAGGTTTCTGTTTTCAAGTACAAAAGATCTATGTGTAGCCTATTTTATGTGTAACTCAAGTTAAGGACAAGATATAAAGAACATCACAATGAGCCAAAGTTGTAAAATAAAACATGGATCCCGAGTCCTTTGCTAGTTCATTTCCTTGGCTTTTTTCTTTCTTTCATATTTTCCTTCAAAAGAAAACTGCTGTTAACAATTTGTTTCAGCCAGCAGAATAAGCAAAGGTAAAAAAATCAGATCTGGATCCTGATTCAAATTTTGGATTCAAACATTTGTTTGAAGACTACTTCAAACCTCTAGCAAGCTACAACATTAACAGATCAACCTTATTCTGAAATCTTGCATTCAAATTCAGTGTTTTTTACTGTGCTGACTTTCCCCAAAAAGATTTTACCAAATTATAAGATTTGTATTAACCTGGGAATAATGTGTAGTGGTCAACACATCTTTATTAACTAAACTTACATCACATGGGTCAGGGACTGGTGTGGATTTCAGCATGTTGGGCTAAAAAAGGAAAGAAAAAGAAATCTCATCATCAAGGATTTCTCCTACCACCACTCTCTCCCTTTTCACTAAATATCAATCAGCAAATTCCCTTCTCCCAGCCCTTCTGACAGGTGTGGAAATTGCTGCCACAACTAAGCAAAGTTTCATCCTATTCCATCATTCCCAGATTGTAGCACTACAATTACAAAATTGTGATTTATCCCCAGTTTCCAATAGGATTGAAGCTACAACTCCAGTGTGGTACAGATACATTGAATTTTAAGAGTTAAATTATTTGGATCAGCATGACTTTAAAATACAGACTGAAATTAAGGTTATCAAACCTTTATCATGTTTGCCAGATTATAAAATCTAGCAGAAGTAACCTGTGCAAGGTGCATCAAGCAAACTGTAAACAGGCATTAAGCCAAGGGGGAGGAAAGGAGAACAGAGCACTTGTAAGGGCTCCCAAAATGCTTCCCCTGTATCTTATTCTATCACCATTTTTAGTTGCTCTACCCCTTCACCACTGCCTGCAAAAAGACAGACTTCACCATCATAAATCTGCTTCTCAGGTTCAAAGTACTTTTCCTGTTTGCAAAGTGTTTTGGGGTGTGTTTGCAAGTTTGGGGGATCCTTTTCAGAGCCTAGCAATATAAAATGGAAGTCTGTGTGCAAGATGAAGGTTTTAACTGCCAGAAAGAATTCTGACATTTTTCTTGTTAAAAAAAAAGAAGGGTAATTATTCAGTTTAAACATCACAGCTTTATGCAGATCTCTGAACTGTGGTCTTTTAATAAATTAAATGGCTTTCCATGTACTCCTTCATACAAAAATTTAAACCCTTCACATTTCTCTTTTCTTGCTGAAGTTCTTTGGTATCAGTAGAGTGAATAGAGTACAGAAAGTAGCCAAAACGCTGAATAGTATCTTAATAGTTACGAAAGGTTATATACATACTAGTGCATAAACCCGATCTTGCCTTTCACCTTTAAATCCTTTAGCTGACATGTTCTGAAAGGCAGTCACACTTTAAAACCATATATAGTTTAATACAAAGTGCAGGTTAAAGGATGAGGAAAACTACATGAGCTTAGCACAAATAATATTGAAACTGAGACACGCTGGTCTTTCTGTAACTTCTTTCCTGTTCTTATAATACTGAACTGCAGCATTGCTGATAAAAAAACATGCTTTCAGCATCAAGAAAAAAAATAGAGGCATACTAAGGAAACAGAACAGACTCAGGCTGAGGTCTAGATAAGAAGATGGTACTTTAGACACTTGAAATATAAATTATGAAGTTTTATGCAAGGAAACCATTTGTAAAACTTTTGATGGACTAAGCAAAGATGCAAAAGCATCTGCTATTTTACCACGGGCTGTCCCATATGCAGTAAGTAATCTCCACGGCAGTCAACACAGAAGTGACCTACAGTTTTTATCTTGCCAACTCTCCAAATAAGATGTGTCAGTTTTAACAGTATTTGGACACGAAACTTCCATCACTGGAACGCCCAGGAAAAGCAGAGCCAGCACTCCTCTGAGACAGTGCAAACTGACATCTCATTTGGCCCTTGCTGGTCACTGCGCTGCAGAGGGTATTTTTCAGACAAAACACAATATTACCCATATTCTGATCATTCTTGGTTAAGAGCATTTTGTTTCTAAACCATAAGACAGTTCATTTCCTGGCTATATCCCTGGTTTAAGTATTTGTATTTCACCTTCCTAAGCTTCATCTAGTAGTTTAGATTCATTGTGACTTTTTTTTTTTTTTGGCCAGCCTCAGTTTCTCCCTTGCATTCACCTGCACATCAGACTGCATTTCACTACAGGAGTAGCTACTTCTCAGTGGCAGTGACTTGAGATCTAAGGCACACCCCAGAGTTTGTAAAGTTTTTGTCATCCAGACAAAAAGAGGTTAAAGATACTGAAAAAAGCATTTTGTAATCTTTACATTCATCAGAATATTCTTAAAATACTGAAAGGATATTACAAAGGTGGGAATATACCCAGCTTGTTTTATAGTTATGCCCATATCCATGAACAATCCTAGATGCTTATTGCTGGTTTTATTGCATCCTCCCCTTAGTCACTTTGCATATTTTTCAAAATTCTAGAGACTCTATAGCTTTGCTGCTCACTCTTTACAATCATTGAAAAAAGGAATGTGATTCCGAGTTTGCAGTTGAATGATCAAAAAAGAAAAATTACATCTTTCATATTTTACAAATTATTTGCACAAAAGAGATTATCAGTTAAACATTGAAAAATGTAAAGCTATTGCAAAACAATCTCTTGCAAGATATCTTGGGGCTTTTGTGCACAAATATACCAAATATGAAACCTGAATGACTAAGGACCTAAATACATGGGTGAGTTTTACTAATGGATGTGGTACAGTTAAAAAACAAAGCTCTGCCATCGTAACTCCCACATCTGCCTTCTTATTCAATTATGTCTCCTTTAGCCAAGACGTAGACCATGAAAACAAAAAAAAAATACCCTGTTCCTATTACACCACAAGCAACATCCACGTAAGGTTTTATGCTGCCATAAATCTCATGAAGTTTTGTTCTGACCAGAAATCCTAGCTGTACTGAAAGGAGAATATGTGCTGATGCCAAAGTTTTCTTTGCAAGCCAGTATTTTTTAATTACAAAAGTTTTCTCAGAAAGCTCTTGAAATTGTGTTGACTTCAGGTGAATAAACTTTCTTCCTATTCAAGTAATACATTTTAGATTTCTCTTAGTTCATCCTGATTCTCAGGGGGTTTAAACTGAGAATTAATCCAATTGAGAGTTCCTCTGATTCTAAAATCATCCTCATGGTTTTTCAAATTTCTGTAAACATATGCTAAGTAGGGATTGAAAAACTTTCAGTCTACAGATTGATTAGCAGTGCTTTTTGGGGATGAATGCCTGCTCATGGCATAACTGAGACACATAGTAGTTCTGGTGTTTAAGGAGTTCAACAAAGTGTTGCAGAACCTGTAAAACACAACATTACAGCAGAAAAAGTAAAACAAGATGCAAGAAAGGACCTGCTCCTCACCAGCTTCACTTACAATAGAACACAGGAACATACACAGATTAGGGCAGTGAAAGAACCCAGCTCTGCATCCTACACAGTCCTAAAGAACATCCTCATTTACCTGCCTACTTGTTCCTCCATGTTCCACAGCATCTTCTGTGCTTTAAAAAAAGATCTAGTGTCTTACACAGTAAGAACATCAGCAGTAAACTGTTAAATTGATTTTATGAAACATAAAATAGGAACATACATCAATTTAAGCATTTAATTGACTAGAGGTGCAGAGAGAATGTATATTGAATATTTCTTCACCATCTCAGGAAAGCAAACCACTTTCACATCCTGCCTTTTGAGAGAAGAACAAGAGATTTTAGCATACCTTTCACCTAGTTTTCAGTCTTATATATCAACCACCACTGTAAGGTATACACAAACTTTTACCCTTAGATATTGAATAAGGGCTAGACAGGAAACTTTCTCAACCACATTTTAAACAATAAACTACTCCATTACTTCCTCTTGGAGACTTACCAACCATTTAGTAAAGTTTCCTATTTTCCTTTTATGCTACCCCTATTTATTTTTTTTTTTTTTTAAACAGAAGGCCACTTCCACCCAGCCAGCGTAACTGTGTTTATGATCCCTTGACGCAGAGATTTTTTTTTTCCACTCTATGTTGGAGCTTATATAAAAACACACATACAAGCAAGCAGTGGTTCTTTCTCTGTTACAGTGTCTCAGCAGTTGCCATCAGAAAAAAATATCAATAACAATTTCTAAGCAACTCCCAACGCTTATTTTTTACCTTTGCTAAGCTAACAAAATAAGAGCTGCTGCAAATATTTTAAAAATTAAGGAAACAGTAGTAGAGTATCAGCCCATGCAGCTCAATATAAGGGCCTTTATTGCAATGTTTTCTCAGTTATCAATACAAAGTTGTACTATTTCCTGTTTCTCAGAGGAAGAAATATAGAAAAGTATTCTTATACATGCCTAAAGAGAAGCCTCAAGTAAAAAAGTTGGTGTTTTTTTCCCATTTTTATCAGACAGAAGGTAGCATAACTGCCAACCACAGAATACAAAGCCAAACCAGTTGCAACCCTTGCTGATAGTGCAATACTTCTCACATGACAAATAATTGATTTTGAAGCAAAGATACATGTAAGTCCTACACATTAAAAATTAAAAAGCCATTTCCTAACTGTATAAAATATCCTTTAGTTCTGTAGCAGCTGGAATGCAACTTAAGTTTATTAACAAAAGAATAGCCCCTTGAGACATGGACTCACTGAATTGATTGCTGAGTACTGTCAAAAATATTATGATACACAATCCAGACACTAAACATCCACTGTTAAGAGATCTTATCTAACTATTTTCTTGAATGGGGCATTTCTTGACATGGCAGGCAAGGGAATTCACTGCTGTCAAGAAGGCAACATAATTAATTGTGTGGCAAGGAGCACGCCCTTTCCATTATGTGTTCATCATTGTGCACTTGAGATGCTGTATTACAACCTACTTGTATTTCTCTTTTGGTTTCTCAGCTGTTCTTCGGGTTTCTCTCCTCTCTTCCCTTTCCTTGGAAGGTGAAAGCTATGGAGATGATCACCTTCATATAAAATTGCTTCTACACTCACCTTAGCTGGTCAAAAAAACCTAGCAGTTATTTCTTACACCAATTTTCCAGAGAATTTCACCATCATCTGTAGCATTAGCACAAACAGGTTGGTTTGCAGCGAAGATCAGAGAAACAGCCATATAAAGTTGCACAAATTTAGTAACTGTAGCTAAGGCACAAACCTTACATCATGACATCTTTGGTCTTGGCACACTTACTCCAAGGTCAGCCTTCACCTTCAACAGATCCATCCATCAAAACTAACAGGTTGCAGATTGAATCAACTGATAAGAGGCCAGAGTGCAAGATGCAGAGTAATAGCTCTCCCACATCACGGTTTAGCTTTTGACTTTCACTGCACAGCAGGCCAAATCTAATATTCACATGCGAGCTGTAAGAATCATTCAACAGACTTCACCATAAGAAACATAAAAGAGTATACTGAGTAACTAAGAGGTCCTCCTCTTTTCTGATGTACGGTTACTGTGGTAGCAGACACATTTCTCAGTAAGTTTGTATCACCCATAAAATACTCAGATAATAGAAAAGTCTGAGTGAAAAAAGCTCTTTAACGAAATTTTGAGTCTTCCAGACTTGCAGGGATTTTTAAAACAGGGAAATTAAATGTTGCCTGTTCTATGGTATTTAACTGTATTTTTACGATGGGTAGATAGGGACCACAGAATAAAACTGTGCATTAAAACAGGCATAATGATGTGTATTGAGTCAAGCTGCACAGGGATATGCTTTCTATTGGTATGTAGAAAGGGGTTGATAACACACCAATATTTTGGCTACTGCTGAGCAGTGCTCAAACAGCATCAAGGCTGTGTCTCCAATATTCCACGCACACACCAGTGGGCTGGAAGGGGGCAAGATCTTGGGAGGGGACGTAGCCAAGACACCTGACCCAAAACAACCAAAGGGATACTCCATACCATATGACATCAGCTCATATATAAAAACTAAGGGAAAAGGAAGGGGGGGGGGAAGGTGGGGCATTCATCTTTTATGACGTTTTGTCTTCCAGAGGAAGAACTATGCGTGCTGAAGCCCTACTTCCCGGGAAGTGGCTGGACATCGCCTGCTAATGGGAAGTAGAGAATAAAATCTTGTTTTTCCTTTTGCTACCACGTGTGGCTTTTGTCTTTTTTTTTTTTTATTAAACTGCCTTTATCTTGACCCATGAGTTTTCTTTCTTTTTTTCCATCTCATTCTCTCCCTGCCTGTCCTGCTGAAGAGGGGAGCAATAGAGCAGCTTGGTGGCACCTGGTATCCAGCCAGGGTCAAACCACCACGTGATGCAAGTGAAGAAACTGCCCTTCCTTCACAGGCAAGAGTAGCGTAGCTGTAATACAGTCAAGAAGGCAACCCTAAACTTTGCATAAAATTGTTGAACAGAAGCAGACTGCTGCCCACAGAAGACAACACTTCTGATCAAATTCTGATGGCCAGCAGCTACTTATGACAATAAAAAGCCTTAGCCAAATTCATCCCTGGTGTATCTCGTCTGACCACAATACACAGGAACAAATTTGGCACCTGATTTTCAGCTTCTTCCTAATTACATCAGCAGTGGGAAGTATATATACAGACATTACGGCAAATTACCCAAGCTCAGCTTCTCTCCTGAATACAGCCTGTCAGGATTGTGATACATACAACGCAATGCTGTTAAGATTAGTTGTTTTGCCAAACACCTCAAATCAGCGTCAGAGCATAACGTGACCAGACAGCACAGTTCTCACTATTTTGCTAATGCAGTAGGTTCAGTGCCCAAGCACAAAACCACGAATGAGAAAGCCAATATAAAGCATCCCTTAGAAAACCAAGTTAATGTTAAACGCATGCAACATAGACTTATCCAGCAGCAGTTTGAATAATCACAAGTTAAAGTTTGGTTTCCACTGACAACACTCAAGGAAAGCACCAAAGCCTCTAAGAGCCATGCCTTCAGTTCTCCAGGCAGCTCTGCCCCGGGCAGCAGTTTGCAATTCATACCACAGAGCTACTGCTAGCAACAGGTTATCAGTGCCTCGTCACAAAAACTGTGCCAAAGTAGGTGAGAGAAATTTAGAATTAGTGAGTACCATACAGAAAAAGAAGGCCGCAATATATAATAGCTGGGCGGCAGAAAGCAGGAATATTTTACCAAAAAAAATTCCACTTATCTTGTAACCTTCTATGCTTGTTATTAGTGGTAGTATTTATGACCTGATACGGGGACTTTTCTCCCTCCAATGGGTTATGTTCTTTTTGATGAACAAAATGTATGAATTGTCATTTTTCATGCTGCTTTCAGGCAGAGAATTATGATGATGCATAAATTAAAAATTATGATTCATTGTACGAGCAAGCAGCAGAACAGTATATTTTGTCTGGAAGCCTTTGCAGAACATGTATTTTAATCAGTAGCCAGGGAAAAAAAAAAAAAGCAAACTCATGATGAAGAGTCTTGTGTTTAAGCACTACACATTTTCAAATTTTCCCGAGAGAGAAAATTCAATCTGAAAGTACTCTGAACGATGCAGGCATGAATTCATCACCTGCTGGCTGGCTTATTGTGTCACAGCACTTTCTGATTTCCTTCTCTACATCAGTTGTAATAAACAGCTATTACCATAAGCAAAGTCATGTTTGTAAAGCTTTAGCATTGCAGATGATCAGCATCTAAGACAAAAAGATGCCTCTATACAGGAGAGGCAGCACGGTTAAGTAAACCACACAGAGGGCTGGGAAGATTATTTGTTACTGCTCCACATATTTTTGAAGACTTAGTGTTACACCCAATGAAATGTTCTAATTAAGCAGGAAACGCTGTAGAAAACCTGTCTGAGCAAATCAACAGCTCTGCTCCTAAACATTTGTTATGACTCTATTGCCCTGATAAGAATCCCAATTTTCACAGCAATTTCAATTTTTTTTCTGTTTTGTAGCCTTTTTTCTGTCCTCCAACAGAGTCCCTCTGCAACTCTCTACAGTATAACATAAATTCCCTGATATTTTGTGCCAGAGACAGGCAAGCATAACTAATCAATGGGACACAACAGCCAGCTAGAAGTGAACTCAGGCAAGGCACAGAGAGTATTCCTAAGATCTTTCCTTCATAAGTCATTCATATTGACCTTTGGGCCTTGCACTTCTTTTGGGACAGAGAAGTTTTAAAATAATGGGCAAAGAGAAAAAGCAGCAGGCTATCCTGAGACACAGCACGTGATTTCGCTGAATACCCACTTAAGAACAGGTAGTAGCAATAATCTCTGGCTTTTCTAGAGACCACATAAAATCGAAAACTCTATGCAAAGTTTAACTTTGCATAAATAATTCTTGTGCCTGAAGCAAGGCTTAGGATGCTGCCATATCTCTGAGGAGCTATTAAAAAGTACCTGCAAGAAAGTTGCATCTTCCTTCTCACTGCCTATTACCAGTCTCTCTAACTGCACTGACTGAATCAGTTGGCCAATTTAAATGCCCCTTCATCTTTACAATTAATAAAGTGGGTAAGTTTACTTAACACTCCTTAAGTTCTTGTATCTACCTCTTCATGGTGCCTATCCATCCTTAAAAACTGCTGCCTGATAGAGCCAGATTGGAAAGCCTTGTGTTGCTTTTACTTTCCATGCTTCAAAGAACAGTGGAGCTGTTTATAGACATTAAGACTGAGCATCCATAAGTAATCAGCAAACACCTTAGGAACTGCAGTTGTTTCACAGTTAAGCATCTTCAAAAACATTACCTGAAATTACTGTTAGGTCCTGCTTCAGGGGCATTTTAGGAGAGTTTGCTAATGCAGAAAACTTTAGCATGAGCCACTCACAGGAGCCTCTCTAGCTAGAGGTGCAGCTGCAGCCTCATAAATATATTCTGGCAAACATCTGGAAATGCACCATGATACTAAATACAGGCTTGTACTTAACTAGATGTATTAATTTCAAGTAGGTTACGTCCAAATGAGCTGAGTTGCTGCCACCAAAGTGAGCTCAGCATTTCTGAGGATGAAGTTTAGACTGTCAGTAAAAAGATCCTTGTTTTAAAAAGAATACAAATAATTAGCAGCATATTGCACTGAAGGCCACAAAATCTGCAATAAACACTTGAAATTTCAGCCCAAAGTCAGGAATAATTGGAAAAAAAGGTTGCTTACATCTTTTCATGGCTTCCTTACAACCCATTCCAACATCTTTCTTCTGTACCAACAGGACAAAATTTAGTTCCAAAATTTCAGCATTGCTCCACAAGCTAAATATTGGGGACTGTGGGGGGAAAAATAAAATCAGCATTTTCTGGTCCCTTTTAAGTCCTATATTTATTCATTAGACATAAGTATCTGTGAACTGGAAGTAGGTGGAATAATGACATGAGTAGTCAAGAGGGTCAGTACCACAGATAGAAAATACGACACATATCGTAACCTAAGCCTCCATTTGCTTTGTAATTCAAGCAGTCTGAACTATATACAAATAAATCTAGTTTTAAAAGGAGAAAACTACCCATAGAAAAAGTAACTCTGGAGTGTTCAGAGAAGACAGATTTATCACACAGCCTGTATTTAACTGATTAGTCCTTCACATTGCAGGAAACTCTTCCTTACTGGCTCAATGTTTCAAGGTAATAGAGCCTTGGCTCCCTTTACAACATAAATGACACCAGAAGAGTCACTTAAACTGATTAAGATTTTGCTTCTTATTGCAGAGATAATCCAAGACACTTGGTGCAACACTCTTAGTCTTGCTGTATATTCTGCTCCCACTGCAGAACAGCAGCAGCTAAGCATACTGCAGAAGTAGGCCAGCAAGAGCAAAAAGTGAAGCACCTGAACAAGCATCCACACTACAAGCTGAAAGTAAACCTAGAGACCCAAAAATCTTGGGGAACATGAAAACTTCAAGCTATGAATAAAGTGATTCCTCCAAGTCCTCCTATGGTCAGAGAACAAAGAATTTGCACTAGATCCCTTGTTTGGGGAAGGTAGTTGCTGTGGTTTTGGAGGTTGGTCCATTTGTTTCAGCTTGGTTTTACGTGGTCACCTGTGAAGAGCTGCCATAGCATATCTCATACAACAGTCTTACTGGGGCGTGAGAAGTCTCTCACTGGGTGCCTCAAAACATTTACCAAGTTCATTATCTCCTGAATTTTGTTATTTAAACCATCCCTTATTAGCTGGAAAAAAGCATATGGGACCCTGCTATAATGAAGCTATTCAATATTTTTAGCTGTTTAATTTTGGATCAGCATATCATCTGGAGCAATCACCCCTCACATTTCACTTTAATTGGGCTATCTGGAACAGAAGGGTTGAGAAAGCCACACATGTTCCATTTCCAAGCAGTATGTTCAACTGGCTTATGAAAGGTTAAAATCAGGAATAAGAAAATAGCTTTATTCCCCCAGGAGTAATGTCAGTTGATCAGTTTAAACACAGATGTTTTAAACTCCACATCTAATAAAGAGTAAACCAAGGCTCCAGAGATCTGCACAAATAGGGAAATTCCTTTCCCTTCAAAGTAGATTCTCATTATAATGTCTTCTACTATGCAAATACCTGTCAAAGAAATTATAAAAGCCAAAGCAGTGGGTGGCCTGCTTGGGTGATAACATTGATACATCTCTAGTTAATGATAATACATGATTTGTTACTGATAAAGAGCACTCAATATTCTTAAAATGCAAATGTTTACATAGCCAGACAATCAACTGATCAGTCCCATATGGACTGAAAGATTAATGGCTGCATATTCTTTACCAGGCTTCTGAATGCCTCAAGGGAAATAAAGACTCATTGCAATGCCCAGCTCTCAAGCATCACTCAAAATAAGCAGGTTAAATGCCTTTTTTTTCTTTAAATCACAAAACTTGAAAGCTGTCTTTTCCCTTAAACAGATTATCACAATAGTCCAAATCACTATATAACACAGCACAAATATTTGTACATTAATAAATCACACTCAAAGAATTTATGAGCTGAACTTCCTACTCTTTAGTTTATGTGTGAGCAGCACTGCAGGGCTCTACGTTAACTATACAAACTACCACAGTAAGGCAGTGCTTAAAGAGTGGTTCTGGATAAGCACTAGGCAGTTTCTGATACATCCGACTCCCTGACTACCTACTTTCTCCTTTCTGTTCATCTTTCCTACTTCATTTTCAGATGATTGCCTTTATTAGTTGGGTGGTTGGTCTTCTACTACCTTGCAGAGGTAAGGAAATTTCTGGATGTCAAACAACATAGCATGTCTTAGAGATTCATCCTGGAAAATAGTGAACCTTGGATTGATTCTCAAGAGAAGTGGTAACTATAATTCAGGTACTTGTCAACATGTCAAAAGAATTCCCACATAGGTTTGATATTTGATGACATTTTATAGCAACATCCTTGGAGAATTTGACAGGCTGCCTAATAGGTCCCCACAAAAAGTCCCTCATTCCCCTCCACTCTGGGATTCTGTGTTTACAGGTAAGAAATATTATTTATTTAATGGAGGGAGAAAGGAGAAAAAGAAAAGCTAATTGGAATTACACGTTACACCCTGACTTACCACAGCTAAAGATGGAAACAGATACATTAGTCTTGAACCAATACATTAGTCTTGAACCAGCATTTTTGGTAAATGGCTAAAGCTGACATTGAACAGGTAATGTTCTTTTCCTTAACTTATCTCTGCACTCCATTTTTGTACCTTACCCACACTCCTCAAGGGTTTGATGCTAGAGAGGCTTGAAAGAGTAAATATCATCAGTGAGCCATACCAGGTTCCAAACACATAATCATACAGTCTACCAGGCTGACATACCAGGGCACAACACTTAGAGCAATTGCAGCAGCTAGGGACAGGTGTAGTTCTGAATATCCGTTAACCAGCTCTTTCTAATCTTTCCATGGCCATTCCTAAATGCTGAATCTTTGACATAATTACAAATTACATTGTCAAAGATGAACAAGGATGTATCGACAGTCCTGAGCATTTAAAAACCATTACTAGTTTCATTGCAATGTGATGAAGACCTTTATTTGCCCTATGATTGGAGCGTGGCAGACAGGATCTCAGGTATTTGTCATTTAACCATAGGTCATGCTCCTCTAAGACTGATTGAATCTCACAAACCACTGGGAAGATAGAGGATGTGCCATCTCCCAGGAATGTGAGCCTGCTGGCAAGACCGTGAGCTCACCAAGAGAAATGTGCCCCTGTACTTGGTGAGGCCACACCTCTAATACTATATTGGGTTTTGGGCCCCTCACTACAAGAAGGACATAGAGTTGCTGGAGCTTGTCCAGAGAAGGGCAACAAAGTCTGGAGAACAAGTCTGATGAGGAGCAGCTGAGGGAACTGGGGTTGTTTAGCCTGGAGAAGAGAAGGCTGAGGGGAGACCTTATTGACCTCTACAACTGCCTGACAGGAGGGGGTAGCCAGGTGGGGGTCGGTCTCTTCTCCCAAGTAACAAGCAATAGGGCAAGAGGAAATGGCCTCAAGTTGCACCAGGGGATGTTTCCATTGGATATTAGGAAAAATTTCTTTACTGAAAGAGTGGTCAAGCACTGGAACAGGCTGCTCAGAAAGGTGATGGAGTCACTATCCCTGGAGGTGTTCAAAAAACGTGTAGACATGGCACTTTGGGATATAGTTTAGTAGGCATGGTGGTGATGGGTTAACGGTTGGACTGGATGATCTTGGAGGTCTTTTCCAACCTTAATGATTCTATGAGTCTATGTGCTTCTCAGCAGAGGGCTGGCAGCCTCCATTCGTTTGGCAGGAAATACTGGCAACTCAGACAAGTTTCATGGGTGACAAAAGAAATTTTCTAGGGATGGAGAGGACTGTGCCAAGTTTCCTCCAACTACAAAGGTCATGAAATGAGGGACCAAGACATGTAGGTCTGGCTGAGGCAGCAGTTTGCACAGTTCTAGTTTACACTGTGCCCCACACTGATTTGCAATAAACTGCCCATGATCCACCTCATCTTCTCACTATTAATTTGAAGGTTTTGAGAACTTGCAAGGTGAGAAGCAGCATGAATTCCCTCCACTCACCCATGAAATGTCCTCTGAGCTGCCTCAGCAATCGGTAAGGTGGATGGGACACACCTGGCCAGTGTCCTGTCCACACACTGCAGCAGCCTAACCCAATGCACCCTTCTAGAAATAGCAGCACCACAAAGGCATTGCTGGCCACCAGAGCTACGGAACCCACGTCACCCTGAGCAAACCAAGACAAAACACTGTATTGACTGTCATATCCAATAGGTTAGAAACAGGGGGTTGTTTTTGCTGAACTGGATTTAACATTACTTTCCAAGAAAATAATGCTTAATTATGGGGCCTGTATGCTTAGCATCTTTGTTCACTCCACAAATACTCTCTCATTATATATATTAATTATTATCTCTAAGGTATTTTGGCAAACAGAAGTCTTTTAGAAAATGCTAAATAGCAGTCTGCATATGTGTAATTTAGGCTTGTATTTTACACTAAACTAAGAACAAAACGTGGTTTGACAAGGTCAGAAGGGAATGCTGAGTACAGCAGTTTGCAAGAGAAACTTGGACATGGCACCATAACTAGCAAAGACATCCCGCCAAGAACCCTCCAATATCCTGCTTAGTATTCAATAAAACCTATTAGTGCAATCACTTTGACTTCTAATATGCTTTGTCTTGTACATCACTGGGTCATTAGTCTTTGTGAACATGTTGTCAGTATTTAATTCAACTAAGTTTGTATCCATGGCAATGGTTAGAAGTAGACTAAAGAAAAAGGAATGTAGTCATAGGCCAGTAGCTCAGTAACAAAAAAATACAGCAGCCCATTATGAAGTGAGAGGTGGTGAACAGGAGCTAGGAGAATGCCAACAAGAGTGGGGAGTTGTAAATTACAGTTGTGAGGGAGGGCAGAGAAGTGAGGAAAGCTGCCGAACTCCAGTTAGACTGTAATTTGTCAAATCTTGTATTTTTACGGTTCTTCATGTTCCGTGGTCACTTCCAGCATTCAGGTAAATACAAACAAACTTGGAGGGAGATGCTAATTCCTCACCAAATTAGGTCAGTCAAAGTGAAGTGCTTATCTACATAAGCATCTTGTGCTGCTTTATCTTCCATGGAACAGCAAAGCAGCATGACCCTTGCCTCCTAAGCGAATTCACTTGCATGGACTTAAAAGGTTTCAGACCTTCCTTAAAGGAAAACAGTTGTCAAGAAGGCAACAAGGCCCATACTAAAAACCATGCCATTTTCTGTAAATGAGTCACAGCAGAATAAAATTGTGACCATCTTTACTACATAAATGACTTACCATTAGCAGCTCAAGACAAAATCCCAGGTTGTGAATCTACACAACCCTGATGCTGACCTTTAGTAAAAACTATATATCCCCACTAGTACACCATCAGGAAGGGGCTTTAATAAAATTCACCCAAACTTGAAAAGTGTTTGAGATATTTTCCAAAATTACCACAGGCTATAGTGGTCAATGAAACACAAACTATACAAACATCTTTTAGTTACTGGTTTCATTACAAAAAAGCTCTCATCCAGGTTTTAAGGCAAAAAGAGTACCTCAAGCTGTTACTAAATTGCTCAGATCAAAATCTGAGTTTATAATCACATCTCTTTCTAACACTGCCTTATGCCTTCCAGGTTTTGATTCTGACTAACTGAGTTAAAAGAGATTAATACCAACTCAAGATAGACACATTCTTCTGCATTTTTGTCAGATACAGACTACATTTTTTAATATATAAATTGCCAGCTACTTATCCCCATTTCCAGCTAAAATGGGTTAACTGTTTCTTTCATAAAGCAATAAATGCTCTCTAGTAACAAAAAGTGTCAAATCTGCTATGCACATGAAAACAATTGAATTCAGTCTGTTTAGAAACCTGTACAGTTAAAATTCCTTCTGCATGACTGCTTTTTGAACAATGTATCTGAAATCAGCTAAGCAAAACCGCAGATGATCTTAGAAACCAAAGCATCTTTGTCTACAGTAAGATGTTGCTGCATTAATTTAACTAAAACACTTTTGAAATCCCTTTAGCCACCTACTTAACAGAATTCTCTCATGTGTGTAAGACTGCATATATCATCTTGAATCTTTCTTAAATAAAGTGGCCAAAGCCTTTACTTTTAACACATTATCAAGAATAGAAAACATCTGTTGCCTCAAATATTTGATGGACTGGAGAACTAAGAAACATTCATTCATAGTGGCAGCTGAACATATGTGGGTTACCATTATACACATTATTAGGTTAGCTTCATATTTTTCTACTTTTACCACAACAGACAAGCTCAATTTTGGTATGTAAACAGAAGTGCTATCTCAGAACTGCAGGAATGATCTTGTGAGAAGCTGAAAAACATCAGTTCAGACAAACTGTTTCTTCTTGTAGAGCATGGTAATGCAAGATAAAAGATATATAGGCTAAAAGGTGGACTAAAGCTTTTTCCATTGAGGAATTCTTCCAATACCATATTCTTCCTCCTCATTTCCACAGTGTACTTAAAGCCATTAAATATGGTTCTGTGGCCTCTGAAGCATGTAATTACTAAGATAAAATATGAAAACCTCTATTTGTCTTTCTGTGTTGCCAGCTCTACAGGTTGCCAAAAGGACTGCACTGTGCCACATTCTCTCGGGCTTTGTCAGAAAGATTTTAATTGTCCAAACCAACCATAGCATATACAAGAACACCCAAAGGAAAGGATAAAATTCACCCATTACTCCAAGCATGGCAAGTAGGCACACTCAGTACTGCTGGAGGAGAATTCAGAATACCAGTTACCAGTAGTCTCCTCTACAACTTTTCCTGGACCTCAGGTTGGTTCAAATAATAAAGAGAAGTGTAAAAACAGATTCAATTAAATACATATTTCTTGCCACTTCATAGTTTTCATAAAGTAAATAAAAGCAGAATGTTGGAGATAAATCATAACTTTTTATATTGAGGCTAACTATTAAATTTATCATTGCCATAAGTAAAAAAGAAAAAAAAAAAGAAAGGGGGAGAATGTCACATCCAGCTCCCTAGTTGTCAACGTGGAACACAACAGAGGACTGCTACAGCTATCACAGCCAACAACAACATTACTGGAACACAAATGATCCTTCAGTTGAGCTGCTTGGAAAATAATGGTTTATGTTCACAGTTTACAATCTATTCATGTTTTGTAACATTGCCTAGAGCTAAAGGCCTCTCAGAACAGTTCCTGATGTGTTTTTCTCAAAAGAGTAGCTGTCATATAAACCTGGGAGGGGAGGAATTAACAGCAGAAAATATCTCAAAGAAGTCCTATTAAGTGTGTTTATTTTCACCTCTTTTTCTGTTAGACTGCTAACTGTATTTTCTCTGGTAGAAACAACTCAAGTCATCACTGAACCACATCACAGAATCACAGAATGGCAAGGGTTGGAAGGGACCTTGGGAGATCATCTAGTCCAACCCCCCTGCTAAAGCAGGTTCACCTAGAGCATGTTACACAGGACATCGCCCAGTCGGGCTTTGAATATCTCCAGAGAAGGAGACTCCACAACACCCCTGGGCAGCCTGTTCCAGTGCTCTGTCACCCTCAAAGTAAAAAAGTTTTTCCTCATATTCAACTGAAACTTCTTATGTTTCAGTTTGTGCCCATTGCCCCTTGTCCTGTTGCTGGGCACCACCGAGAAGAGTCTGGCTCCGTCCTCATGACATCCACCCTTGAGATATTTGTACATGTTGATGAGGTCCCCTCTCAGTCTCCTCTTCTTCAGGCTGAACAAGCCCAACTCTCTCAGCCTTTCCTCATAGGGGAGATGCTCCAGTCCCATATCATCCTTGTTGCTCTCCTCTGGACTCTCTCTAGGAGTTCCTCATCTTTCTTGAACCTGGGAGCGCAGAACTGGACACAGTACTCCAGGTGGGGTCTCACCAGGGCAGAGTAGAGGGGGAGGATAACATGGATATGTGCAGCTCCCCCTTAGTCAATGAGTCCACTGGATGCAAAAACATTTCCTCAACTCTAACCAGGTTATCAAGCCCAGAATATCTCAGCACTGTGACATCAACCTTAGAGTAATTAGACACAGGATTTATGGTTTCTTATTAGCCATCTTCCGTCATTTCAAAGAAACACAGAATTTGAATAGAGGTGGTGGCCTAGTATCTACCTACCACTAGGATATATTTCACCCCACAAATTCAAGGTATTCACACAACTAAATTACATACAGATGAGACTGGGGGAGCTCTGTGTGGCCCTCTATTTCTCAGATGCCATTTTTTTCAGAAATCAGAGCAGCAGAAGACCTGTCCAGACTAACTGCAGAACTACGAGCGACTTGCTTTCAGTTCAAGATCAGCTCACAGGTTTTCTGCTTTTCCATTTTGTCCCCATTTGCAGACTGTAATGGAGGTAACAAAGTCAGAAATTGTCCACAAAACCAACAATTCTCCTGTGATTCTCTCTGGAAATTTTGGGGTCATATACACTATTTACTAAAGTTCTAGATACAGCCTAGATTAGTCAAAAAGACCATCCTATCCTTACTTTCATTCAAGGATAAACACGCAGCTTGCTTTTTCCTTAATTCTTTGCAGTGAAGCTACACACTCTGAGCTACATACCAAAGAGAATTAGTTCTACTGAATGAGTTCGTAAGTTCTATCAGAAGCTAATTTTTTTTGAACTTACATTCTCCCACTTTTCCAAGTTATTACTAAACTGAAGGAATGGATGCCAACTTTCCTCTTCTGGCCATTTAAAGGAGGAACAAATACAGCTCAGTCCACTGTCGTCCCTTTCCCTACAGAGCCTAACACCGATCAGGATACTGTCAGTATCATCCAAGTTGCAAGCCAGGCAAGAAGGATTTATTTCCTAGAAGTTCCAGTAAATCTTTGATCTTTCAATTTTACCAGCCTTCTATCGTGTCTCATACTTGCAGCTCCTCTACCCAGTAAGGCTGTGGCCAATGACTGATTTTTTATGCAGGTACAATTTTAGCCTTTTTTCCCCCTCATATATATAAAAAATTTATTGAGCTTATATATGTATATTATTTATAATTTTATATACGTATAAAAAGAATTCATGTTGTTTTTTTCCTAGCTGAACCCCACCCACTTTGAGCATTTCCACCTTACTGAAAGTGGGCAATTTTAAATGTAATAGCCGGCATCTCTCACAGTTATCTTAAACTTGAGTATATTTTCCTTGGTTTTGCTAATTATTTGATATAAGTTGCTCCTCTGTCCCATGACAGAAGAGTAGTATCCAGGAGTGCATGGTTTACTGTGGAGTGGAATGGCTTATGGCATACACCCATGGAATTTTTGTAAAGCATTCTTTTCTGGGAGTAGGGCCATGTTCAAGACGATACGGAGAATAAAACAAAAAGCTCAAGTCACGCTTTATCCAGGCAGGCAGGTTAGATAGCTTCTAAGATGAAAGATTTAACTGAACAGTCAGCCATCAGCATGCCTAGTTCTTTTGCGGTACATTCACATGAAGGGAGAGGGATGGCTCAAGAAACAAAGTTAAATCATCACACAACACATATATCACATATATCACATATATCACAGCCCTCAGTCAATTTGTGGAGGTAGAGGAGATAAATTAATAAATTTAGATTACAAAAGCACTTTCCAAACACAGCTGCAGACCTAGGTCTTTGACTATAAGAATACAGAGTGTGGCTGGGAATTACATACATGCATGAACTTAAGACTAGTGCACATAGTACAGACCACTTGATTTCTACAGCTATTTAAAGTACAGTTACTTTAAAGTTGCTGGCTGCCCTGTCTCTTTCAACACAGAATAAGCATCTGTCACACATAACCATATGAATTTGAATAGTTTGTTCTAAAGAGTGACTAAGAAAAAGAGCATAATTGCTTGCATAAACAACTAGTATTTATAGTGGGGCTGCATATACAAGAATTGCTGCCATAGCTTCCTAGTATTTACTGGTGTATATTGGTGTATGTATACGTGTAACTCGTGTAATATTTTTCCTGAAAGCTTTCCATTCACAATTTGGTATTGTAAATGAACAGTGCAGTGTCATTAGGATACTGAGAAATATACTACAGGTGAAGCTGTCTTCCTTGATGGCAGTGGGGATATTGCCAGTGTTTAAATAAATAGAAGTTGTGCTCCTCCATTCTTCCTTCCAGCAACTGTGCCAGTGCACGGGGGGGGGAAAAACCCACCCCCAAAATCAAAACTATTTTGTCACCAGAAACCTTGAGCACTTTCCATCTGGGATACTTCCATAGCCGTACTGCAACATGAGCAGGTATGCACTCCCTAGCATAGCTCACAAACTGCCTGCTTTTCTAAGGCATCATTTCAGATGCGCTTGCCACTGGTATTTCCATGGAGTTGCTCTGCATGCATCTTAATTGGAGTGGCAGTAATAGCCTACGGATGTCTACCAAATCTACAACAACAAGGAAGCTTCAGATTAACCACTGATTGCTTGCCACCTTTTTTTTTTTTCCTTAAATCACATAGGTTTTTTATACAGCAGTTCAACCAAACAGAAATAGCACAATCCCCTTGTAATACTTTATTTTGTAATTGACTAGCAAAAGGATGTTGCACTAACAGGAGAGATGACCCCAGTTCTCATCCTTGGCCTGGACTAATAATTCTTCTCTTCTAACTACAGATGGTGACAGGAGATTATTGGAAATCTGTGGTTTGACTTCTTTTGAAGACTCAGGAAATAGTTCAGTTTTGCTGTTCCTGCTCCTCTCCCACATCACAATGGCACATTTTTCACTATGATAAAATTAGTTGTAAAGACCTAGGAAAAGCATGTCTACTTGCAGTGAAAATAAAGGAGCAACTGGGCAAACACAAGGTACACAATTGTGCACACAAAACACTGTCCTGAATCTTCATTAATCACAAACGACAATTTTTTCCGAAATACTTTTGACCTGGTCAGAGATGGGGAAATTCTGAAGTGCATCTAAGTCCACTCCTCAAGACTTTCAGCCCAACTTCACACATGAAAGCAGTTTAGATATGGAATACAGTGCTGAATGATTTATCTCAAAAAATAAAAAAAAAAGTTTGATAATCCTGAACCACTAGCTGAAACACAATATTGCTAATTTTGTGAGCTGTCTGCAGCTGTGTAATAAATACCTATAAAATAAACATGGCAAGTGAATTTTAGATGAAGATCAGAGAATATTTACGCTAGCTGGTAATAATGGAAATGGTCTCTGCCAACTGCTGTATTTTGTTACTCTGATTTTCAGACAAATATCATCCAGCATGTATTGGAGCTAGTCAACAGCTGACATTTAGACACATTTATAAAAGAAGTTTTATGATTCTTTAAAAAACAAAGTTGTTATTTCTTCCAAAACATGTTAGCCTTGAACTTTCTTGCACTGCATCACAGGTTTACTTACAAGCTGTAACCAGTATTGAAAAATGCAGCAAACTAAATATGCAAACTGTCATCAGAATAAAAGCCACTTCTGTTCTGTTAGACTCTGTGTGAAAAATAGCTTAGTGTCACTGGAGTACTGCAGATAGAGTTTGAGAAGATGCTTTCCCAAGGTGTTCAATGTATTCCTAAAGCAATCAGGTAGTACTTTACAAAATTTCCTGTGGTCCCACAGAATTGTAAAGGATATGCATGTTTTAAGAACGAAATCATTAAACAAGCAAACTTCTCCATTTTAAAAAGAAGTCTTAATTCTTCACTTATTTCAGTTTACTTAGCAATAAGTAAGTGATTGTAACACACTATTCCTACAGAAGGAAAATAAATCTTGAAATAAACCTTGCACCTGAAGAAAGTGCAAGTAATCTCTTTCAGCATAGAGAAGGGCAGTTAATGCCTGCACTGCTGCTCTAGATCTTTTTCTCCTTTCTCTTTTCCTCTCAACACCAATATGCTTATAAAACAAACAAACCACTCTTGCAGCTACAGTGTTTTCAAACATGTTTTCAACATTTTCCTTTGTGGGGCTTTGTTCTTCACCACCTGCTCAGCTGCTGATACAGTTTTATATACACCCAGTATGCAGGTCACACACTGAACACACCAGGCAAGCCTGGGTCAGAGCCGCAGACAGAAAAACCTGCTTCCAAAGATAAGCCAAAAAGAAAGCATTTGCTCTTCCCTGTAGTTCAGTTTATGCCCTGAAAAAAATGCATCAGAATGATTTTCTAAATTCCAGTGGCTTTGAGAAGTGTCTTACTAGGGGCCAAATCCCCCCACTGGTCCACACATGCTTGTGGACCAGTGTCTTAAGGACCCATGTTTAACAAAGCACGTCTGGTTGGTTAGGTTCTTTTTTCTTAAAAGGAGGGATCTTAGCAGTTGCATTCATTTTAGGTGTCAGAGGATGCTGTGTGTTATATTTCAGTTACGCTTCCCGACTGACACTGTCATCTAGTTAACACAAAGAGCTATTTTGCTGCAGTTGGATCTGTCACCAACACATGCTTCCCAACTGATTCTCCTGGCTTTGAATTAAGGAAGTTGTGCATCCAGGTCTCTCCAGGGAAAAAGGTTGTCTTACCTTAGAAAATCAAAAGCAAGACCAGGGATGGGGCAAGACGACTGAAAAAATGAAAGACTTCAGAGTCCTGGGTTATGTGGCAAAAACTAAGGGGTTTTTTTGCTCCAGAAACATGAAGATACTATGTCACAGTTTAACCTTCCTTAGCTGGACAAAGGTATAACTAAAAAATTGCTCAAAAAGCCCAAGCAGTTACTTGCTAATAATTTCCACCTACAGAAACACATATCAAAGATTTTTAGAAACAGAAATTAAACCTGAGCAGAACATTGTTAAAATATACAAACATTAAACCCATTTTAGAGATGTGGAAACAAAGATAAAGACGATGAGAGTTAGGCATCGCAGCCAGACAGAAGCTACAAGGAGAACCCAGGAACCCGGACACTCGGTGCAGTGGGAGCACCACTGGATGCACCGCAACCGCCCTAACAGCCCGTGGAAAAGCAGCACGCTCAGGCTGATACAGAGGGATCGCTGATACATTATGGATGAGCTGCTACTGAATTTCATATGAAGTAGCACAAACCTGAAAACATAATGATATGATTTGCACTGCAGTTTTGATAACACAATGAAACTAATTAAAAGCTGATCATTAACAATCTTTGCAAGTGCATGAAACAACTATTTAAGCAGAGACAATAACCTTTTTAAGGGTCTACACAATCTAACATCCATGATTTTGCACTTTCTTTTGTTAAGTGGTTCTTTCTGCAATTAGTGTCAGTGCTTTTAGAAGTCAAAGATGAAAACACTTCTCCACAAGCAAGAGTCTTAGTATAAATCCATTAAATTCTTTTTTTCATGCTTGAAAGTAAGAAACATGGAGAATGAAATAGAAGAAAATGTGACTCAAAACAAAACCTAATTTGTAAGCCACACTAGTTAGTGGATGTTTACTGGCTTCGATTCAAAGCTCTTCCTACACCAGTCTCCCCACAGAAGTAAAATGGGGGAGGGAGTTCAAATTCCCACCTTTTGAATTTGCCTGAGCAGAGCTGAATGTCCCATTTTTAAAAGAATGAAGGAGAAAGGCAGCATTGCCACTTCCACATTCCAAAATCTATTCTCTTTCTCAAATATCTTTGGCTATCAGGAAGCAAATTTAGCTACTGATCTTATTTGTTTCAACTTTATGTACTAATACCCAAGCAAACATATGTTGAACAGGCTGGTTAAGAATATTTAATGAGAATTTAGTTACCAATTTGTAAATGAAAAGTGCAAATGTGGCAGTTGCCATAGATCCTTGTAGTTTCTTGCTGGCACTGAGCCCAGCTAGGCTTAAAAATATGCAACATATTGATGGGAGAAAGGGAGAAAAAATTTGAATATTATGTGTAAAACTTGCTGTGAAAATACAATTCTGCATATGGATCTTAATGTAAATCGTTTGAGCAAGACAAAATAATTCTGAATACATTTATGTATGCTTTGTGCTGATGGGATTAATGCAAATATTATAGTCACACCATAAACTCACAATGAAGTGAATGCCTACAGGCAATTCAGTTTCCTGTCCTTGGTAGCTGTGAACAGAACTGCATTCTGTTCTACATTTGTCAGCAAATGAAATGGTGAGGAATAATCTCTTCACTTGTACCTACCTCTTTGTGACATTTCTGCCTTGGAAACAGGAATGCCCTTTATTGAAGAAACAGCCACAGAGAAGACACATCATGTTCTCATTCCTCGAAAATAGAAGGAATGCAAAAGAGAGCTAATGGGCCATTATTAAACCCTAGTGCTAAGAGAAGTTAAATTATGATAAACTCTACTACTCCCCTCCTCCCCCAATTATCATATCCTTTTCTGTAAACTCTTGCCTCATTTTCCTTCCTAGCCCTTGTCTAGGAAGTAAAAGAAGCCCTGTGAACTGGGCAACTAAAGAGCTGCTACTGAAAGAGACTGCTTGTCAGTACCCCCAGTTCCCACCATGGGGCAGGAAAGAATAGCCCTTATAAAAGATATTTGAGTTTGAAGAGTCTTTTCTGGGTGACCTGCCCAGTGTGGCACTGTCCCAGTGAAGAGTTTACCCTAATGCACAGTCTGAACCTCCCAAGGCTTGACTGTTGGCTGCTGCCCCTTGAATCACTGCTGAGAAGATGTCACCTCCAATTATTTCTTGGAGGGCAGTTACAAAGCTGCCGCTAGGTCATGCTTTAACCTCCTCTTTCCTGAGAAGCAATCTAATAAAAGCTTCTCTTCACTGAGCAAGCATGGCTCCCTGAACCCCTGATGTCAACTCATACCATTGCTCCCTGGACAGGCAGAACTTGTCTCTGTCATGGATTCACAGACTACCTCAAAGTAATTAAAAAAAAAATAAAGTAGCAGGCATCAGAAAATAAAACAGAATTAAACATTTAAACAAGCAAGTACTTCAAAACATTGCACAGACAACACTAGTACTTTCTAATCGTTCTGCGTGATCACACGCAGTGTGTACTTTCCATCTTACAACGGACAGAAAAGTCTTTGTTTCCCTACAGACTTCTGTTGCTTCAGACTCTTTCACTTTTATAACATTGGTATGAATGAGCACCATATATTACACACAGGCATTAAAACTAAAACAGACATAATTGACACCTAATTTGGCAGACTGTGTCATAACTAGGAGCATGATTCTGTCAGCAGACTTAGCATTTCAGTTTGTGATCTGAATTTTCATTGACCTCAGTAAGTTACAGCCAGCACTCTGCATTTCTGCAAGGCACAGCCAGGTGCCCAGGAACTGTACCACAGCCACTTGCAAAGCAATTGGTTTGTGGCTTGTCTGGTGTCAGTCAGAAATTCTGTGGAATCAGAAAGGATAAATTCCAGTTCTCCAGAATGGCCTTTAATTGCTTAATTACCCAATTAGTTTGCAAAGGCCCCTTTTAACCACCACATGCTGCCCCATGCACTGAACGAAGCACCAGCTGGTGGAAGAGTCCATCACTACGGGCTGCATTCAGTGCTTGCACAGCCTGCTTAGTGCGCAGGAACTGCAAGTGGAAGGGATCGCTCCGATAGCAGCTTCAGAGCATTTATCATCACATGCCAGCCACAGCTTGTTTGTGAAACTGGGTTTCCAGAGGTTTGCATTTTGGTCACATTTGGTTGGATTTTCGAAGTTATATGAAAAAACACAACTCCACAGTTAGCAAAGTTACTCTTTTATGGATTTCATAGAATCACAGAATCGTCTAGGTTAGAAAAGACCTTTAAGATCATCAAGTCCAACCTTTAACCTAACCCTGCCATCCCACCACTAAACCATGTCCCAAAGCACCTCATCTACTCTTTTAAATACCTCCAGGGATGGGGACTCGACCACCTCCCTGGGCAGCCCATTCCAGAGCCTGACAACCCTTTCGGTGAAGAAATTTTTCCTAATGTCTAACCTAAACCTGCCCTGGCGCAACTTCAGACCATTCCCCCTCGTCCTTTCATCCGTTACCAGGGAGAAGAGGCCGACCCCCACCTCGCTACAGCCTCCCTTCAGGTAGTTGTAAGGGGCAATAAGGTCTCCCCTCAGCCTCCTCTTCTCCAGACTAAAAAGGAAGTGGTGGGGATCAAACTCCAGGCCCTGAGGACCAGCACCCTGCAACCTGGCCTCTCCTCTAACACCGATCCCCACCAATATGCCCACTTCAGATTATAAAAATACTTTACTACCTCAAAATAAAACCTCATCAAGAAGTGTTAATGGAGGGAGAAAACAACGTATCCTTGCCTTTTATCATTCCCAGAAATTCCAGCTATTTCAGAAGAAATTTTTCCTTTCTTCCTACTTTCCAAATTGATCTTTAAAAAAAAAAAACCAAACAAAATAACCAAAACACCACCAAACCACACTTGGCATACACAAAATACTAGCATATTCCTTAAGCCAGTGTTGCTTAAATTTGACAAAACTCTAAGCATTTGAAGATTTTTTTTTTTTTTTTTAATGGAAATCTTCAGAAAACCTCAACTGGACACACTACTGCTTACACCATATATGTTGAAGACCTAACCTTAAGGAATTAATAAGATACCATACAGAACATTAAGACACCACACTGAAATATAAAATCACTGAAGAGTGAAAACAGAAAAAAATTTCAAAAAACAAATTTTAAAATAAGTATATTATTTCAAGTACTTTTTCCATGAGTCATCAGAGACAGACTTATGTTCAAATCACCTTTACGCACACCCATGTCCTATGAAGGCCACATGGACGGCAGAGCTGTCACAGGGATGTCTACGTGGTTACACCATCCCTGGCGTCCCATGCCCACAGAGATACAGAGCATGTCATGGGCACAAATCCTCGGCTGTGCATGGTTCAGTAGCTCAGTGGCAGCAAGTATTGCAGAGTCTCTTATGGGAAAAGCATTCCGGTTAAATAATGAATCTTCTACTTCCTCAGCTATGATTGAGAAGAGCTATAAAGTAATTCAGATTTTTATGTGTTTATAGGTATTTAGAAAAATGTTTATATATCCTAATTAAGTTCCTACAGTCCCTTCTAGCCTCTTCCATAGGACTAATTCTCATCCATGACTGGTTATGTACCCATTATTAAAGCTGATTACACACCAAACAAAGCATCTGAGTGCAGTTATAAAACCTTTACAAGAAGCCATGATCTAATACAGGATCTGCACGGCTCATTAAGAATCTGAGGAATTACCCTGAAGAAATGTGACTGGTTTATAGAATATTATTTGTGTAAAAAGCATTTTTATTGAGTTTTTAAATTACACTGGCATATAAACTGCCAATCAAAACTGCCTATAAAGAACGAATGAATGAAATGCTAGTGAACAGGCACAAATTATGAAGACAAGGGCTGAGAGATCAAATGAGTTACAACCATGCAACAGCATCTGAGGCAAAAGATACTTTTTCTACAGGCAATAACATTTATCACAACTATCAGCTCAAGTCTATTTCCACCCCTAGCATCGACGAGTTCATTCAAAGTTTAAAGAACTTTAGAGGATGCTTTTATAAGGATGATTTTGCCCAAGCAAAATAGGAAATGAAGTTCAACATAATTTGTCACTGGTTCCCCTGCAGTCAGGGGAGACCAGGCTGGCTTGCTTTCTTCAGGCAACAGGCCAGCATTGGGTATATAAGGACTCACATCATTAACTTTGAAATTAATTTGCACAGAACATGTTTAAGTAAAAGTCAGAACCCACCTTCTTTATAATGATGGTGGAATTGGTTATTTGGACTAGGCAGCGCAACTGATGTTGTATCTACTCATTTTACCACAGAGAAATAACTTTTGACAAGACTGAGTTTTGAATTTGTTGGCCTTTTGTTTCTAGAAAACCAGTCTACCTCAAAAGCCAGCCAGCCAAGTACCACAGTCACACACAGTACCTTGGATGCACTCTTAACGAATTCCTGCTGCGAGGTCCTTCCTCCTCCCAGCTTCCCTCAGCTAACCTATTCCTGGCAATGTTTAAGGCAGCAGAATTACCCTACATTCAGGGCAGTGATCCACAAGAACATTGTGAAGGCAACATTCAGTTGCTACAGTAATAGCTGTCACTTAAGTTATTATAAGTATATATTCTGATAAGGACTGGAATTTCAGATGGCAGAGAACAACTGTGCAAACTCTGTCCCGCTGCCTGTGAGCAAGTAAACTGTGCCAGGGGCTATGGGCACTGAAAGCTTTCTGCGTGCTGCAAAGCTGATCCTCCGATTTCAGGAGCCAAAGACAACTCTCCCCAAGCCTGGGACTTCCAGGGGCCAGTTCAGTTCAGGCCTCTCACTTCCCACAGAGAAACAACGCTACCATATCACAGTGACACGCACCCTATAGTTTAAGGCTCACAGCTAGCTTGGTCACCACGGCCATTACAGAACTACTCCACCTTCAGAAGCAAATCTGCAACGAGCTTGTCCATCAGTTTCACTTCACATCAGTATCAGGAAGGAAAAAAATCCCACAGGTTATGTGCCATAGTGTCTGGAGAAATAGGAGACGGGGAGAGAGAGGAACACAGGAACAGCCAAGTCTTTTCTTTTTTTTTTGTGGTATAGCTTGCTATCCACCCAGCAGATAAGTGGAATCTGTCTAGTAACTTTAGCAGGAAGACTTATGCGGGTCACAGACAACTATTTAGCAAGATAAAAATCACCTATGCAGTTTGGCCATCTTCAGCTGTCAGCTTTCTTCATTACCTTTGCCAACTAGAAAGCCCTCTGCTTCACTTAATATACACAGACAATCCATTGTAACTGATACTGACATAACATATTTAACATTTCTACTGCTGATAAAAGAAAAATCTCTTACGTGTTTAACATATTAATTTTAAAGCACAGAATTCTCAAAATGCTTCTATACCATCTTGACATAATCAACCATCTAAGAATAAAACGACAATCATCATAAATCATTTAACAACCTCCCAATGACATACTAGGTACCCCCAGGCTTACAATTTGTCTCAAAGTGTTAATCCAATACTAAAAAAAAATAGAATATTTAAAGATTGTACAGTGAAACAGCAAACGGCACTAAATCAGAGAACATCAGCAGTTCTAAACAGCACCCTGAGGGCTGCCCAGCTTATTTGGGAGTTAGGCAGGATGGCGGCAAAAGGCTTGTCAGTTCAAATCTGACCCAGATTGATTACAAGCAAATACACCCATTTGGTTCCAGCTGAAGCCCATCTGCCCATCAGACATGAAAGGAAAAAAGCCCAAAGAACAGCTAATAATGAAGAGGCAGGATTTTTTTTTTTTCTTTTGCCATTGGAGTCTAGGGTGCACTCCAGCTGTGTACAAGCTTGTAGCCATCATTCATAGTATTATAACTTTTATTTAAAACAAAATCAAGTTTAAGCTGAGATTCTTATAGAATTAGCCTCTAAGTTCTGTGTTACTGAGAAAGAAAAAAAACCAAAACCAAACCCAAACCCAAGAACTGCAAAGCATGTGGCTTTTTTAATTAAGAAAAAAAATATTTTCACTGAATACATTATAACCAGGCACCAGCTCATTGTGCCATGCAAAGCTGTCCTTAAGAAGTAGATATCCATGTATTTTAAATTCTGCCCTAAAACCACATCCATTCCCATACACCAAAAGTGTAAGCTAGCTCATTTGTTTCAAACCAGATTCTCTCTTAAAGATCCAATTGTAAAGCTTATGTTTTTCAAAGATACTTCTGACACATTTTATTTCTGAACATCGTGAAATCAGTTAACTCTCTCTTGTGTCACAACAAAGCGACCTTCTTATTATATCTACCACCTTCCATGAAGGATATTACTTGGAAGTTTGGAGGGTGAGGTATTCTTTTGCCTAAACAATGTATTGGTCGGCAATTGTAAACTTTTGAAGACCTTCATACTGGGAATTTTGCAGAATTCTTGCTAATGCTGCATTTTGTATAGAAAAACTTTTGTCTGAAGAATTCAGAAGACTCTATAGCACAGTATCCATCTACTCTGCACTTGCACTTCTTCCAGCCTCTGGTCACCAGATTCCTGAAGCAAGCATGGCATTAGCTATCTCTGAGACACCCACTTGGGTAGTAACTGGTTTGTTTGGAAAATAGGTTACAAAAAAGTTGCTGCTCAGGGACAGCTGCAGTCTATGGAGTTAGTCATCTCACTGATGGATCTAAAAAGTGAAGTTTGGCTGCAAACTTCAGAAGCCTACATACAGCCCTCCTCAAGCAAGTCTGGCAAAGCCTTCCTTTTCTTTGAACACTGCATGCTAAAGAAGAAAATAAGGTCACAACCAGATATGTCAAACTAATTGCCTCCCTTATCTGAAAAAGTTCTCCATTGCTGCTGGCTTTCAATAGGCAAATAAAGCTGTCTCTTCTAAGGCCACCTATCTTCAATTAGCTAGTGCAGATACACTACACAAAAGAAACATTTAGTGACCAAGTCCCTCAAGTCATACACGTAGATTAAAATCCTTTTTAGAAACATCCCTGTGCTACTACTCCTCCCATCTCCAAGTCATTCTCTTGTCTTCATTTTGACCTTCTGTGTGTGCACTGTTTCTTGGTTTAGTCTTATACTGGACTTGAATAAAGAGTAATATTGTCTGCTGAAAGCTAGTTAGTAAAGTGAAACGCATCAACAAATTCTTTACACATACCCAAGACTTTATATTCTTCCTTCTATCTTTCACAGAAATCTTTGAGCCTGAATGTGTTCTTAATGCCACTGACTGCAATATTAAGCCCTTCTCAATTTAGGATTGAGGCAGGATGAGTCGAGTCATTTAGCACAGTGGCCAACTCCCTCTTGAGGCTCCCTATTTTCAGGTTAAGGCTAAGGCAGGGCAGCAAGAAAAGAAAACACCCTTACACACACCCCTACATACATCTGATTCTTGTACTCATAAACACGCAGGCTCTTACTGTTAGTTTTCTAGCAGTCTTTAACACTCCAGTAGTAAAAAACCACAGTACCATTGCAGCTAAGGGCTAAACAGAGCAGACTATAATTTACTCTTAATACCACTCTTGCAGTATAAGAAAGCACAAGAAAATTATTAGTAAATTGGTTCTATCACTGCAATGCTCTTCACAGTGCTAGACCCACAAAAGATTACTTCATTTACTTCTACACTACCTCCCAGCTGAGGTACTAGAGTCATCCTCCTACTAGAGGAAGTATTGTATTCTCAGCAGAGATCATGAGCCAAGGAGCTCTCTGATACCACTGCTATCTGGTTTCTGGCTCTCAAACTAGCTACACATAGAAAGTTCTGCAGAAGCTAGCAAGCAAGGTGGGCGCTGCTCTCTGGATCCAAGAGTTTAGGGTCACCTCAAGTATCTTCACATGCAAATTAAGGAAGGGACAGTGTCTTAGTACAAGAACTCTCTGCTCTGTATCTACGGTGAATAGACCTACAACACCGAGATCATCTCTAAATTAACAGACTGAGATAAATTACTTGGAAGAAGAATACTTTCATAAGCACCTATGCTTATAAACTAAATGACTGCTGTACAAGATGCCATTCATGTTAACCAAATTTTCATAGTGCCCTCCCCTCTCTTCCTATTCTCCCCTCACAGGAATATTCAGATGTCAAAGTTTAAAACTCACACTGGAACAGCTTGATTTGGTAGGTAGCTGGCTCAGGAAAGGTTACACTGCCAACAAGCAGCACAGCTCCATCCAGCCTTTGAGAGCTGGAGCATTTTTCATTTGTTAGCACTTAGCCAAAAATCTTACCAAGTAGCCTGAGAGTCAGGGCAGAGGTGCTGTCAGTGCCAAACCAAAAGGATTAGCCCTTCTGGCATGTAAGCCCTTGCCACAGATCCTTGTAACTCCAACAGCAAAGAATCAGTGAACAGGCTTTTTTTTATAATACAAAACAAACAAAAAACCCCCCAACCCCCCACCCCCCCCAACCCACCATACATCTGATATGCAAACACACAGTATTGTATGGACAATAATTTTCTTCCTTCTACATTTTTTTAACCATTCTATAATTCTGCATTGAGATTCAATTATTTCCTAAGACCTGTCAAATCACTGAAGGTCCAAAAAAGGATGTAGAAGTTCCAAGTTCTTTTGAAATTACTATTTCCTCTCCACCAGATCCTACAGGACTTTTCTCCTAAAAGGAGATAGAGGAAAAACTACCCATGAGCTCAGAGTGCTTTACAGTACAAGACACTTCGCTGAAATCTCTACAGGAATTGCTGGTGAAAGGGACAGAATAAACACTGTCTTCTCTTGGGTTTCATAAAAAATACTGACACCAGGATTTTATTATCAACCCTTTTTTCCCTAAAAATAATCCAATGTATAATAATAGGTTTTAGTACTAGGGCCAGCAATAAATGAATACGTTTTACAGACTCCATGCTTTATTACTGAAAGATGACTTGCTTTTTAAATTTCCAACTTAATCTTTTCCAGAGGACCTTTATATAGCAGAGAAGAAAAGTCCATCCAATTTTTACTAGGCAAGCTAAACAAGTTTCCCTTGGAAAGAACAATTTTAATTAGACTAGGTTAGCATGAAGACATATGTGCTATTGTTTATGCCTAGAGCCTCAGGTCCTGGAATCATATTCAGATTCTTAAACGAACCCTCCCCCAAAAAATCCACAACACACACCTATACAGTAACTTACGTATGTTTTTATAGATACAACTATGACATATACATTGTACATGTGTGTATCTATAAACACAGCATCTTATACAAAAGAGCCCATAAACACACAAACTTATGCCAAGTTGTGTTTTCTCCTCACAACACTGCCATTCATCCAGCTTCAATCATGATGAAAAATGCAATTAGACTGGCCATCTTCCCCTTCCAGAGGCAGCAGACTGGCCTCAGTTATATTCTTTGTTTTAACAATTCAGAACCCCTTGCCATCTAAACCTGCTGCAAACTAAGTTCTCAAGCAGCATGTGAACAATAATATTTTCAAGAGAAACTTTATTTCCATTACACAAAGACTTATCTTACATTTCTGTAAAGATTAATCACCTGAAGAATCCCCCCACATATAAAAAATTTCCTCTGGTATACTCATAAAGAATGGCTATTAAAATCAGATCTACAACCTCTACTGCCACTGCTCATAACTAAACATCTTTTCATTGGTTTCAATCACATTTAGTGCTGGCAAAGAGCATTTAAAAAATCCTGTATGCACACAACAGGCCGATTTTATTAACATCTCTGCCAGCCACACAAAGGCCAGATGATCTTTGTGTTTGAGGAAATCCTCTCTAGTCACAATGCAATCTCTAATCTCTGCTGAAGTTTTGAAGAGAGACAGTTGAGGCTACTCCAGGTTTGTGACTATGAACAGATTTCACAGCACATTCAAATGGTAATAACTTTGGAACACATTGTAAAGGTCTGGATCCAAACTTTGACCGACAAAGAGTTCAAATCCCAGGGAAAGAATCAATTTCCAGAATGAGCTACTCATTGAGGACTCCCCTGAGGTACTTATCCTTCAACTGCTCTAATAAATCTGAGTCACATGCCGAAGAGTCTTTGCCAAAAACTGGAGATACTTACAGTTCTTTCAGTGTTATGATAAAAAAAAAAGTCAATTGTCAAAGTGAAACAGATTTCAGAAATTGTTGTTCTAAAGGTCTAGATGTGCTGAAATAAACAAGTGTCCCATTCTCAATTTTCAGACTGAATTACTGCGAAATGGGATATCCTTAGTGATGTGTCTTCTGGAAGTGTCAAAGCCAGCATGGCCTCTGGAAATTACTAAGTAGCAGATTTGTGTGTGCTTGCAAGGGGAGTAACCCCCCTCATATTACATAGAGTGTGAAGTTAAACACCCAGTACAGTCAGGATTCTTAATAAAGCTAGTAAATTTTTCAACAGATGTTCCCACTGAGGAATTCAATTAAATAAAAAAATCTTGTTATTTTTCTAGGAAAAATGTCTGTCATATTTTTCAATGGCAGAAAAAAAAAAAACCATTAAATGAAGGTAATTGAAAGTTCAGTTCTAGTTCTGTTTTCTCCAGAAGGATATAAAACCTTTCCTTCCCCTGTGCGCTCCTCTAAAAGGCTGAGGAAAGGCATAGAAATTTGAAATTAAGAAAAATAGAACTTCAACTGGAGAAGTGTTTTTAAAAACAAGTTCCATTTTTCATTAGTTATTTTTATTTCTTTCCTGTGACATATAGAAAACCATCTTTTTCATCGCTTCACTCATCCATCAGAACAGTGGGTCCCCACAAGCTTAACAAAAAGCTTTCCCCCCCCCCTCCCCCCCCAAGAAAGAAAACTGAGCATTACTACCACTTATTGAACAATCTTGACTGGTTAAATGGAAAGCCATTATTTACAGGAAGCCTTTGCAAGGCAGAAAAGACAAGACCTTCAAGCATGGAAACTGGCTTTTATTTGTGCCATAAACTTTGTCAGTATGCTGAAATATGAAACAACATTATAAACACTACAGTGTTGGGGCCCGTAACTCTGCCAAAGCACCAACATCTGCATCCACTGCAGCAGACAGAGGTGGAAGTTGGTCCTGGGTAAGACTCCTCCCATCTTCCGTAAGCTCTCAGCACATGGCACTAGCAGATCTTTTCCCCACCAGGGTAAGTCTTCTATTGCCACCAACAAATTAAATTAGCCTGTCAAATACCTCCACTGCATATTGAAAGCTCAAGATCTTAATATGCATGATTGGGCAGCGGTTTACCAACAGCTTATGGAGGAGAACATTTTTCACTTAATTTTTTTGAGTGGAGAGCAGTAGGTTGCTGAGAAACTGAATTAATATTAAAATCAGGCTAAACCAAGCTTTCAAGTTAAGGAGCACAACGCCAGAACCTACTTGAATAGGTTCAGTTCTGCCCCTTCGTATGCTCCCAAGCTATATAGCCCTCACGTGCACAACTGCATACTTACTTTCTACAGGGCTCCCTCCTCACTCTGTACATGACAAGCACCGTACAGCTGTAAACCTGTTGTTCCCCAACATCTGAATGCTCCATTTTGAAACCTCATTTCTATCAGTAATGTAATTGGCACACTTTATCGAGATGCCTGAAAATATCATAGGTGGAAACCTGTAATGACACCTGACAGATCCTTTTTCTCAGGCTAAGCGTACCAGTATTCTTAAGACTGGCAAGAACATTACTGTATCTCCAGTGTAGAAGGACAAGACTGATGCTGTGTTGTCAGGCAACCAACTGCAAACTAAATATAACACTTCAACACACGTGTATCTCAAATTCATTATATACAAAAACTAGATAAAAGGGATTATGTAACAGAAAATATAACCACCAGCTTTTTAAAAATCTATGTAGCAGTAAAAGCACATTTGACAATGCAATTAGCTAGGACTGAATCTTGCCTATTGACTATGAATATTCTTCTACAAAGTATGTAAACACTAATAAATATGTCTCCCTGCATAAACTCACATGTAATATCAAGTTTAAGCATGTGTGATATGTGAAGAGATCTATGCTCAAAATAAAGTATCAAGTGTGTATATTTAGATTGTTTTTTCCTACTAGACTGATCATACAAATTTAAACTTTTTTATGCACTGAACATGAATCATGAAATTACTCAGATAGGAAGATGCACAGCCCTGTATTATTGGATAGCCAAAACGTTACAGTGACTTGGATGAGAAAAGTCAGCTATAGTATTAGGCAAATAAAGACTTATTGCTGGGGGCTGCAATAATAACATCATAAGTAACATGCACCATCACGATCCCATTTTCTAGAAACAAATATATTTTAAAGATATTGTAGATAGTGGCAATACTGACAAACGTATTCCATTAGAAGCAGATGTGCTCAAACTAGAAGAGAGATCTGGCAATATTTAAAACTACAGCTCCAAACTTGGAAAGATACAATGACATCGTTAGCTCATATCATAATCATACTGGTGCACATTTCTACTGCAACTGAGTGATTGTGCCATAAAAGTATATATTGTGAAGCCTATATACATGTTTACACACATACACACATCCCCTGTGGAGTCTCCATCCTTGAATACATTCAAAACTTGACTGTACAATTTTGCCTTTAGCAAACGGTATATTATCATATTAACTGCATAAAATACAAATACTGTAAGATACATGAAAGGAAACAGAAACAGCTGCATACAGGCAGGGAAAGAAGACCCTAAACCATTCTCTGTCAAAAAGCAAGAATCAGAGTAACATTCTAAAATATTAAGGCTGCAAGGGAAAGAATTAGTTAACAGCACAGGGTTTTTTTTCCTGTAGAGTATTTTTTAAATGTGTGCAATTCTTTCCCTGATAATTCTGGCCTTTTCTGTAAATGAAAAGGAGCCTTTAAATGGGGTCAACAGCCTATAAAGATGTTAACATTATATTTCAGGAGCTGGATGAAGAAAGTCCTGATAAGGGCAAACAGGGCAAAAAGGAAACAGGCTTAAAAAGAATTCAGAACTTTACCAAGCTTAAAAAAAAATATCCAATTCAACTGTCTTCAAAAATATCCAACTCCTTTTAGAATGAATACAGGTATTTTTTGACTCTCTAGTACATACTGTAGACAAAACAATACCAGAAGAGTTTGTGGATATATACTATATGTACTTTGAGACAGAGAGCTCAAATAGAAACATACCAAATCTGTCTCTAAAGTAGCCAGTCATACACCAAATGATATGAACCAATTGCCTGTATCTCATGTCACACATAACACTCTTTACATCTTTGTGACTTTAATCTAGACCTCTGATAGCCTACTACAAGCTTAACTGCAGCACAAACAGAATAAATAAAAACAGTAATGGATGTAATTGTTTTATGAAATCAGATATACAGGAAAGCCTAATTTTTGCTCATTGCTACTGTTCTGGATTGGAGAAAAACTACAGCAGCTACCAATGTAAAGGAAAAGGAGGCCAAAATTATTATGAAGTGGCTTTCGAAGAAGCATTCACTTCTCTTCCATCACATCCAATCCTTTACTGGCACAGATAGCTGCAGAGATACCAAACAATTAACTCTCCTCTGCAAAACTGCTGGTGGAGAAAAACTTTGCTCTGTTATAGCTGTATTGACACAGACAGCTAAGAAATTTCATCAGGAACAACCTGTTGCAAACATAAAAATTACACTGAAGACTCCCAACCTGCAGCACCCATTAGTTTTTTGTTGTAGAGCTTTACCAGTCAGAAAACTGTCCCAGTGCTCCCACAACAGCCCAGGACCACTTGGCTTGTGGTCTCAATCCAATTCACATTAAAAAAAACACAAATACTGTTAGATTTTCTTCATTTCATAGTTGTAGAAACAGGCAGAAAGAAGTGTAGGGTCAGAAATTAAACAACCAAGTATTATGGGAAATAAATGAAATTGCTTGGATGTAACCTCCTCTTGATGTCAGAGAAACTGAAGGTAGCAAACTGCAGTGTCAATTTTTAAAAGCACTTGGGGGATAGTTTAAAGAAATACAGACAAGAACTTCAGGCTTCCGCTGCAGAACTGCCAGAAGCAATAAGAAAAATGGAAGGACACATGCATAAACAGAACATATGGAGGAAGAGTTAACACCATGTTTCTAGAAGAAATTCACGACTCACAAGCTACGAGCTCTTGGAAAGAGTCACAGAGCATACGGACAAGACATACATGCCTGATATAGTCTTACTGGATTTCCATAAGGCTTCTGATTACATGTATCAGTGAAAGTTCTTATAAGAAGTAATCTGCCAGGGGACAGAAATATACAAGTTGAATTGGTTAAATGTTCAGAAATGAATGATACAGAAATAAACCCATCATCTAATCCAGGAAGCCTCCAGTGTGGTCCCACTGCACAAGCAGCAATCATGTAGAGATCATAGATAGCATAGATTTCTGCTAAAGGCTAAACTGTTCAACATACATCTGCAAAAGGGGTGAATACCAAGATGACAAAGTCTGCTTCTGTTAATAAAGCATCTATAATAACAAAAACATAACTTGACCGCAGAGAATTGCAGAGGGTTCTCACAGTGCTGAGTGACTCTGATAGAAGAGCAGATAAAACTCCAGGCTGATAAATGTAAAGTAATCCACACAGAGAAAAATGATCCTAACTTTTTACATACAGTGATTTACTTTGAAACTCTCATTACCACTCAGGAATGAGATTTTGAAGTTACAATCAACAGTTCTGTAAACACATCAACTCAGTCTTCATTAGCAGTTAAAAAAAATCAAATCAAATGCTAGGAATTATTAACAAAGGAATAACTATGCTCCCTTTTCACTCCCATCACAACAAGGCTGTCATATACTCGGAAAAGTAGAGAAGACAGCAAAGACAATCAAAGAAAGGAAATGGCATCCATTCAGATGAACAACTAAATACATAAGTACTATGTGTGGAAAAGAGACAGCTAAGAGTATGTTGAAGATCTTAAGATACTAGAAGTTATGGAAAAGTTAAATAGGAAACAAGTGTTCAATAGCTTGCATAATACAAGAGCTATGGGATGTCAAATGAAATTGCAACAGGTAATTACACTGTAGAATTCATTCCTTTAGGATATAAAATTTAGCAAAGGTTCAGAAATGAAGTGGATCACTGGAAGAGTGAAGGAAGTGTTACTAGGTGCTTATCCTGCTCAAGTATTTTCCCAGGCATCTGCTTGAGCACTGCCACAAACAGGATCTAGGTTTGGAAAACAGTATGAATTAGGCTGTAGTGGGCCAAATGAGCATACTACAACCCACTTCATAACACGTGGGAATTGCATTCTGTAAGGGATTTAACTTGGATGAAGCATTACAGTATATTCTGAGCTGTTTACAAACAATCAAAAAAACAAGCCTAGATGACACTGATTGCAACACGATGTTGGAAACATTTTCATTCTTCATAACAGAATGTTGTTTTCATCCTTTGCACCACAAGAACAGTAAGAAGAAAACTACTCAACAGACCCTGCCCAACTATAAATTACACAGCCACAAACTGCCAGAAAAGCCAGTGCATAAGTAGAGGCTGTAATGGTTTTGTCTACAGTTTTAGGAAAGCAGATTAAAAAATGAACTATGACAAAAACAGAACAATAAAAGTAAGATCAAACAATTTTGTCCCAGTCTGGAAACACCAGACATCTAAATCAGGAGACAGTATAGTACCAGCTTCAGGTTTTATGACATCCCATTCCAGATTTTTCCTCTTACCAAGTACTAAGAACACTCCTTGTTTTATGGCTATTTACTGTTTTTTTAAAAAAAATTCATAGGAAAATGCTGCTGTTGAATTCTTAGATTACTACTTTGTTTCCAGGATTAACACTGAAGCAACAAACATGTTCTCAGCCTTACTTCAATTCTGGAGCCAGAGATAGCACCATCTGCTTTGACAGCACAGCTATGTATAGGAGATATTGTTATAAACTCATAACAGCTTGTTCTGTTATTTATATTTCAGTGAAATCAAATCAATTCAAGGTAACAATCTGCCCGCAAAATAGAAGTCTCCAGACCCAGGCAGTCCTAGTGTGACTATTGGATAGCTAGGGAAACTAAGGCAACAGAACAAATACTTGTTTACTGACTTGAAGCAAGAGTGGCAAAACAAATAATACAACTTCATCCCTGTATTTAATAGCAAACCTTACTCTCTGCACAGCAGCCACATAACTTCCCAACCCAGGGAAAAGTCTCCATGTCTGGATCCCACAGCAATATGTATCATAGGCTTCTTTCTTCCGGATATGATCTTTTAAGTTGGTCGAGTTCTGATTTCCTGTGCAGAAGTACAAGGGCACAGAGCAATACAACCTGCAATTCAGACAACTTGTGATTTATTTCTGGTTCCACTACTGCCCTGCTGCATAGCCTTGAGCACTCACTCCACCTCACCTAGCTGATCATGGCTTTGTGTCCTGTCCTCTGCCTCTAAATAGTGGCCTAAGTAGGCTGTAAGCTCTTCTGCATCCAGGACTGTGTCTTTACACTCTGCAGCACCACTACTTAGCACAGCTGGGTCTCCGTTATGGTGAAAGCCCTTTGGCCTATACCCAATACAAATAGGACATGACAAAGATCCCTTCATGTATGCAGAGAGGGGAAAATAAGGTAATGGGCCAGGGATTAAAGATAAACAAAAAAGTCCTCAATTTACACATGTGGAATATTCCTGACACAGAAAAAGTATTCCACCTGCAAGAGAAAGACTGTCCAAAAAATACCACATAAAGGAAACTTGGATGAGTGTGTAACCACTGTAGTGTTACCAGGCAGGTCCCACTGGAAGCACAGACTGTTCTGCCAACACTGAACCACATGGTAGGGTGAGAGTGAAGGTCACTGAACACTCCTTGAATTTGCTCCCCCTCCCAAAACACCTGGGCTAAATAACTCTGCATCTGAAAGAAAAAGTCATTCACTAGCTATTCAACTTCCCTCTTCTGTGGGGGAATATGTGATGCTCTCAAGGCAGATCAGAGTACAGAATAAAACAAGACAAGCACACTTGTTCCCCAAGCTCCAGCATTTGCAGGACAGGTAGGAAGAATGGGGAGTAGAGCTGGCATATTCATGGGTCAGCTAACCTTTTATTTTAATATAAGGAACACAGTGGTGAGTTTGAAGTATTTAGGAAAGGTGAGGATCCAGCCCTATCTTTGCAAACCTAAGCAGAAATAAACCAAGACACCTTTAAGAACTTTTGCCTGTGACTGTGGAATAAGGGACACTCTTTAGTGTGTTTGAAGAGGTCATGAGTAACAAAGTAAACCATATGAAGTAGGAGCCATGCCACTGGGCATATTTTCTTTACTTTTTTTTTTTTTTAAAAGCACTTTCTACAATTAATTTGAACAACAATCTCTAAAATGGCTTTCAGCTAGAAAGATCTTTTAAAGTAGATGTTACAACAAAGCAATAGAAGTCTATTTACAAACATTTAAGACATTTACAGACACTCATGCGAATTGAGTGTTCCCCCTAAGAATTTTGACAGAAACTTAAAACAATGGAACACTTTTCTGTGATGAGCATATCTGACACTTCAGAGGTTAGAGTGTATTCCAGGCTAGAAAAGAAGTAGCAAATGAAGGATCATGGAGTCAGCTAACCAGAAGAAACATTGCATCAAAGGCCTTACGCCACTAGTCCCACCAGTACATATACACCATAGCTATGAAATATGGTAATATATTTTTTAAAAACTTCAAATTGCTCCTTTTGAAATTTTTTTCAAACAAATCCATATGTTTGACAAGTCATTTCATTAGGGGAAGTGAGTCTTTGCATTGGGAATGCTAAAGGTTTAAATACCAGAGGCCTTGGCAGGAAGAGCCCTTGTGGGTGGTTTTAAACACTAACACCAAGAAAGAAAGAAATAGAACAGAGATAACGCCATTAACACCTCTAGTGTCTCCCAGTACATTCCCCTGTATAAATGCTGGAAAATAAGCACATGGGAAGAAACAAGGAAACACTCACAAAGTCCATGCTAGTTTCATGTCAAGAATGAGAGTGAGATTCAGTGGAGATCTGGATTTTCCTGTGTTCTTTAAGTCAGCCCTACGAGACTCCGTTTTCGTTTCTTTTTCGGATTTAATAGGTTTCTGAGGGACAGCCTCAGGAAACCTTCTATAAAAAGTAAGGACTTTGATTACATTACTGTCAATATTTTAGGTTTAAAAGACAGACATGGGAGCTCACTCAACCTTACTACAAATGAATACCACAATTTAAACCGCACTGTCAACATTGCAATATCCCTTTTAAAAAATGAAACTCCAACAGTATAACTTTTTGATCTCCGAGGTACATTTATATACACACGCTGTATTTAGGATTGAACTTTTTTTAAAATTCAAATCCACTTTAATTCAAAGTTTCATTACTTCAGTAAGAGCAGGATCAGATGAAAAAACTAGCAAATAGTCAAGTTGCGCGTGATTACATCACTAAGTGACTCTTTATGGCTGTAGCTTTATGTTAGTGGCAGATGAAACAATCCCTATTAACATGCTCTAGAACCAAAGCTACAGCATGACTCTGCCTGTTCTTAGCATCAGAAAAGGATGTCCAGAAATCAACTAAATCAGTTTGCAATTTCCTCTGTGAAGAGATCAGAGAATGCCTTTGATTTGAGCACCCAACTAACTTCTGAGCACTCAGACTGCAGACTAATCCCATATCTCAAGTCAATTTACTTCAGGGCATTAAATGCTTTTGAAAGAAAGGTATTTATACCAACAGGCACGCAGGGTTCCCACAGTCATAGCATAGTGTGTTGGCATGTGTGAAGAAATGCACATTATATGGGTGCAGTATAAACAGCTCACAAACCGAGACCACTCCTATTTTGTCTATACCAGCAAGACAGCCACAGCTAACTTTCGAAATAAGTCCTCCTGTACACATGAGTAGCCACCACAGGTTACTTGCTTCTAACTCAGCGCCCATTTCCACACCAAGTATTACAGTAGCATGCATGCATCCCGCCATAGATAAAAATCACATACAGAGCTCCTGGCACAGCTCAAACAAGCACAGCACAGAGCAGAAATAAAACAATGGGATTTTACAAAGCGTTTCTCATACTCTGGTCTACCTCAATATATTAAATCTGCTTCTTACTGTTTAAATGGACAGAAGCACCATCCCTCGTGGCCCGCAGGAACCAAAGGTCATTTGGTATGTCAGGGAAAAGGCACATTTTCAACATTTACAGTAACTGGGACCTTTAAGCTGCAAGTACTACATTAGCCATCTCCATAATGGAAGACCTTTCCCATGCAGCACAACATCCAAAATACACAAGGAAATGGCAATTAGAGCTAACACTAGGCCAACCTCACAGCATCATGAGGTTTGCAACAACTCTTTACAATGTGCTCCAGTTCACAAATAAGAGGTTTGGCTTTGTTCCCTGTAAATTTAAATATAGTTCACCTTCCCCACCTCAACAGTATCAGATTTTAGATTATTTTCAAAACACTTGCCATCTTTTTTTAAGCAATGGTGAGTAAACCTGTGAATTATATGTATTGGCTGCCTCTGAAATAGTACTTAGACCTGAAGATAGAGATCTACTTCTAGAAGCAACTCAGTTTTACACAAAGCATCCCTTTTCCTCCTTTACCTCCCTTTCATCCGTTTTCCTTCCTCCCACCCCTCCCAATTCTCCTACAACGAATACACATCGAATGGATAAAGCAGTTGAATTCATTAACATTTAAGTTAGTTCTTCCAGATAGTTATGCCTTATATAGAATAAGCAATGAAGTGAGAGTATTTCAAACATGAACTGCTGCAAGCTGGGAGTCCTTTTTTTTATTTTGAGAACAGTGTAATATGCAAATATGGCACTGCAAAGGACTCCATTTAAGTAAAAACTCATCACCTCATGTCAAATCAAAGGTTTTTTCCTCATCCTCTCAGTGTTCACATTCTTCATGTGAACTTGTGATATAGCTAAAATATCTTGCTTTTTTTACAATAACAGGTAAAAAAAGTTATACAAATGCACTTTAAAGCTGAATAAAGTCTTGTAACACACAATTAGAGCTGCCTGTGTTCACAGTGCCCCAAATGTACAAAATTTATTGAATCATCAAAACAACCTTCCAATTTGCTATCACTATTCCTTCACCTTCCCATACTGCATTTCACATTATCATCTTTTAAGTGCTTACATTGGTTTGCGGGTTTTTTTGTAGGAAATGAGGGAATCAAGGGGTTATGTTTAAAATGTAATGCAGGGAGGTTGATACTAGAATCATGTGTAGCCTGAAAAAGGTACCAAAATCCAAACTCTACTCAGCTCTGGATTGCAATCTTGACACAGACTTCCTAAGTGCATCTGGGGAAGTCATTCAACCTCTCTGCCCCATTTATACCACCTACCAGACATTTTACTTCTGTTCTAATTCTGCAAGTTACTAACATTTAAAGGGAACAATCTCCATTACTAGAAGTGTTCAAAGCTAAAAGTACTCCTCCATCTCTCGATTTTCTGATGAGCTACAAAGTCTGGTCTGAAAAAGGGATATTCTGGAAGCAGTTATATGAGACTGCCTCTACAAGTGAGATTTCTACAAATTAATGGGAATGCTGTGAGGGAAAAAAAAACAACTAGGTAATGGAAGACACCAGACAGTAGATGCAATACATATCCTAAAGACTGCCGTAAAAAATAGCAGCTTACCGTGCCATACCTTTGGAAAATCACCACAGTGTTACCAAGCAAAAAAGGCCACTCTGGGACCAGTTTCTACCCATAATACACGTCTGTAGTTCATTTACCTGATGAATCTAAATTACACAGCCTCTCCCCTGTGATTTCAGCCTCCTTCAACTAATCCTGATTAGTCTTCCCAGCACTTCTTATTTAATGGTTCAGATTGGCAGCACCTAACTCAAGGGGTTAGTAATAGTGTCAAGTCACCTAATGCATACCTGAGAGAAATAATTAGACAGAGTCCCTTGGCACAAAGGCAGACACTAAGTGAAGCAAACACAGTGACAAAGACAGAGCAAAAAAAAAAAAAACCCAAAGTCTACTGCTTTCATACCAGTGTAATTAATGGAAGAAGCTCACTCGACAGAATCTAACAGGTAATTCTAGCATGGACAATAGAAATGAAAAACTGCAGAAAAAGACAATACATACCCAGCTACGCTTACAGCACACCGTTTTATTTGCCAAAGAAATATATTGTTCCATAGCAACTGACTAAAATACTTTCCTCTCACTACTGAAAACGTTAGCTTTTTTCATCTGTAATTATGGCACACCAATACTGGTTTTAGTTTGATTTGATGAGGATCCCTGTGTTTGTAGAAGTGACTGCTTTCACCAATAGCGCAGATATTTTTTTTTTTACATGAGAGGTGAAAGGATTGTTTTAAAATAACCCTTTCACACATAAGTAGACAAAATAATTGAAATTAAAACTGATTATATAAGACTTCTAATTAACCCATTTGTCACCAACCCATCTGTTACCAACCAATTTGGTCAATTCATTAAAACGAATTGCCTCATTACATTTAGCACAAATTATGAGAAGTATGAAGCTTTAACACTGTAAGGCAATAGAAAATCTTCCTTCTTTACGGAAAAGTTCCTAGTTGCCTAGAAAATCAATTAGCAGCACAGGCTGTTCAGTAGATCATTCACTCCATCTTTTGGCAGAAGAAAGGACTGCAATGCTATTGGGTTCCCTCTTCTCCCCTCCCCTACTCTAACTGCTGGAAACCCAGACCACTGGCTTACAAAAGGCCTTAGAACACTGCCCCACAAGCTGAAAGCTTAGCATTGAACATCTAACATTTAGAAAATAAAATCAGATGTCCAATAGTGATGCCTTGCATAAAACGATGCTGCTAAAGAGCACCAAGTCTCAGCTAAGAACTTCACGCAATAGTGAACTGGAAGTGACTGCAAGTTTCCGGGCACCAGCCTGGTACATCTCCAGAGGTCTTTGCCCTCACTGAAATAGCCAGAAGTTTTTTCTGTCTTAATTCATTCGAATAACAAGATCCATACCAAAAATAAGAAAGTCAGAACATCTGTAAAGGCACTTTTTAAAAATGTAAATGGAATAATACTTTGACAAACATTAAATATTATCACAGATGAAAGAAGCCACCTCATTCATTATTCACTCATAATATTTCCTGGGGGGAAAAAAATTATCTTTTGCTACCAAGTCTTTCATCAGCAGCCATGCAAAACCAAACAAATGAACACAAATGCAGAATTATTAATAATAAGCATGTAACAGTGCTTTTTTTTTTCAAGCTGCAGAAAAATAAATAGAAGGCTGACAGAACAAGCAAACAGTTAATACAGCATTTTGAACATTCTTATGACCAGTTTGAATAGCAAAGATGATGCCCAGCTCTGTAAACATCCAAAAAGCCATGCCATGGATCACCACAGAAGAAAATAAAATCATTTAAGGTAAGTATCACTTCTCTTTGTTATGGGAAATACTTTCATATAACTGTTAACAGGACATTTCTGTTATACTATATTGCTTTAGGCCATATTAGCATTATGTGTAGTAATATAACCCATGAGTACAGAAAGCAGACAAACGGGCTTACATGGATCTATTTCCTGGTATTCTTCATTTGAATAACACCCGTTTTCTTCGGTTACCGTAAGACAAAAACATTAACAAAGTCTTATTCACAAATCTATTTATGGAACTATAAAAATTGAATACTCCAGTAAGAAGCTAAGTTTTTATTAAATGAGTTTTTAGAACTCTTGATTCTCTCAATTAATGTAGCCCTAATTTTGCCACACCTGAGACAGAAATACCCATGACTGGAATAGAAGTCACACTGCTCATCTGAATTCTGATGCCAGCTTGATCCCCGACTGCACCTCACACTCTTGACAGGGAAGAAGAATTCAGGGAGCCCAAAATTTGACTAGGGTTTATCTGTAATTTTAGAAATAAAAAGTCCACAGAGAAATTCTCAATTGACTGAAAACCATTTTCAATTGACTGAAAACCATTTACACAGTTACTTCTTGGGGGAGAAGAAACACTTTGTACTTCACAGCTATAGATCAGATCATCTAAGTGGGGGGAAAAAAAGATGCAGAGCCTCACAGGTATTTCCAGTAAGAATCAAAGCCTACTTTTACAAATGGAGATCACAAATAACAGTTTAGTTAAACCATTCAACTATGATCAAAATCTGAGTCAAATAAAAACTGTATCTTCATGCTAAGAAGTAAACACAGTAACTATAAGCAAGTTAATAAACTCTTCGTCACTCTAAATCAAATATTAACAAAATTAATTTCACATTTTTATGCTGGAGGATATACCCAGTAAGTCTTGTACAAAGGGAGAAAAAGAGAACCCAAAAACCTGAGAGAGAAACATCCAGAGAACATGGGAATCTAACAGCTGGCAATTGGGTTCAGTGCTAAACAAATGCAACTACTGAAAGGGCAGCATATGCAGGCAGAGAGGAGGGGAGAGGTACAGAAGTGATGGAGGGAAAGAGAAGGTGAGGGGAAAAAAAACGACCGAAAACAACACTGTGTGGAGGGAAACAAAAGTGTATCAGGTTAAAGCCATTAAAAATCCACAACTGTGCTGAAACCCAGCAGTTGTGATAAATGTCAGATGTTACATGATTACAAACAGGCAAAGAAATATTCTCAAGTTCACAATTCATAAAGTAAAATGCCCCCAGTTAGAGAACGTTCAACACAATTTCAGAACATGCAGATGTCTAAGGAAAAGCCAGACACACCCCGCATGCACAAAAGCGTGATTTAGTTTTTACTAATAGGAATCATTGCTCTTTATTAAAAAGGCTGAGCTAGCTCTTCAGTATCTGGTACCAGCTGTTGATGCCACGTACTTCACAAAGCCTTTTTGCAGGTTACTTAGGTTAAAAGGCAGCTCAGTGAAAGCTTCCCATTCCACTGTGCTTAGAATCAGAAAGTTCATCTGTTGACTGTGAGAAATATTTCTGTCATGCCTCAACTTTGCATTTCATTTCAGATTAGGAGCTCCAAAGGGCAGGTTTAATCAGAAAGCCTGACTGGCAGCATCTGCCAAGACAATACATCCTTATGGAGCCAATGAATCATCCCTGTCCCTTTCAATTTGGGCTTAAGCATCAAAAGAATTTTGGATAATACCTATAGCATGTTAAAATCCTTAATCGGTAAATAGAAAGGAAGCAGATTTTTCCAGCATAGAGCTCCAGCTACAGTATGTTCTGCATCTTTGTGTAGGCTAATTTTACTGGCTCTCAAACACGAAGGCTTTGCCATCACTTCCAGAGATATCTATTCCAGGGAGATTTAAATGAGGAACAAATCAGAAAGTTATGATTTAAGACAAATTCCTGCAAACTGTTGCAATGTTACTCTATGCCAACTATACCCTGCTAACCTACTTCACCTCTTCCTCCTTTTTAACGCTTTTCATGTTCCTGTAGACTATCACAATCCCTTCCCAGTCTTGCTCGTATTTAGCAAAGGTCTACAGAAACATCTCTTGCTGTGTCACCAACTGCAGGGCAAATCCACAGTGCAATCTAAGTGCATACAATGAAGACAGACATTCCAGAGCTGGTATGCAAAAATAAGCAAAGTAGCAAGACAGTTGCAGCTGCATAGGTCTCAGTCCAGCCTACCTTTCTAAGAGCCCAAACCAGGTCAGGTGCTTGCAAACTTGAATGAATCCAGCACTCTGACAGCTGAGCTGTTACCAGTACTGGGCTAGCTACACTAGATTTAGCTTGCCTCACGTCTTGCTGTTTAGACACAGCCTGAAAAATTCCAGCCCTGAAAAGGGTGCAGGGTTTTTTTTGTTTTCAAAGATTTTTACTCCCCAGCCTCCTTCCATGCTTTACCCACTTTTCTGATAATGGTCATTTTGTCAACTCTGTAGTGATTAAATGCCCTGACCAGAGGCCAAGGTCTAGCTGCCAAGACTCTAGAATAAGAGTCTAGAGGCCAAGACTCTAGAATAAGAGTCACCCATATACTGCAATAGGAAACAGTGCTTACAGTTAAATCACCTATCTACTTACTGCCTTCTCTTTGCCCTCCAGGAATGCTGGTACCTTTAGGAGTTGATAACAGTTTCACTGGTGCTTTTGGTTTTTTTAATACAACTATCAACATCAAGATCTGAGCAGCTCTTGTTAAGAGAGTCCAAAGATTACACATTTGCCTTGAACAGTCCATGATTAAGAAGTTGAATCAACTCATTTGAGGCTCACTCAGAGTGAAAACGCAGTTTTCATGCCTATCCATAAGCACAACAGCTTTGCAGATTTGAGTCTGCTCCTGCTTTTAAGAATTCAACAGTAAGATGAAGCAATGAAAGAAGATAGGATAGATGACACACAAAAGGGAAGAAGATAAAACGGCATTTTGCAACACAGGCAAACTCACAGGGAAAAAGTCAGATTACGTGGACTGAAGAGACTTCCTCTAGTTCTACATTAATCTCCAGAACTCTGTTTGCCAGCTCGCAGGCACCAACGTGTCTTCTAGCCTCTTATATCACCTTCTTCCATTACTCATGAACCCTGACAGTTCAGAAATTTTTTTTTTTAGATCTGGATCTCCATCATGTGTTTCAACATTTTTCCCACCTGAATATCTAGCTACAGCTCTACAAGTCAAGTGTGTTTAACTATTTGCAACATCTGGTTTCAGATCCTTCTGCCATAAAACAAGACAAAACAACTGTTGTCACCTCCCTACCCCTCACCTCCCTACCCCTCACCCAAGGCAACAGTGTGGTTTTCTTGTTTGCTTTGGCAGCTTACCATCCCCACTTGCCTTCTCATTCCCCTTTAGAAGATGGCTGCAAAAGGACTGCATTTCTGAAGAAGGAACAGGAAATACACTTTCTATAGATTTTAGGATCACCCACTCAGACAAGCACACACAACTGTCCAAACTGCAGCACATGCAGGCAGCAAGGTTTCAAACACGTGCATGCATATAAAAAAGGATGAGCAACAGCACACGACCCTTGAAGGAGCAGAAGGAAGTCAAGAGCACAAAACCTACTGAGCAAATGCTGGCTGAAAAAACATTTCTTTGATGGCTTCCGAACTGCTCTCTTCCTGTTTTACTCCCCTCTTGTCCATTTCGGGGAAAGAAAAGTTGCTTTTCTGACTGTTAATATAGCACAACATCATGACAGTCTCCTGGTATAAGCAGCACCTCCTCCATCTTTCATTTTGGGAAAGCAGTTATTGTCCTTAGGGATCCTAGATGAGATTTAGGATAGCAGAAACACATCTTTTCATCAAAGGACCAAACCATTTTATGTCAGTCAAAAATTTATCAGCTACCTAATAGGCAGGAGGGAGAAATGCACTTTTAGGAAAGCCCGCATGCATTACATACAAGGTCCAGAACTATGCCTCTAAGAAGCCAGACCTGCACTTGGGGAAGCAACATGAAGGTGCAGGCATGTAGCCAAACAAAACATGAAAGAACACAGACTTTTAGAAGAAACAAGATGAGGAAGCAAAGCAAATTTCCCTAAGACAGAAGCAGTGATATGTTACAAAAGGGTATCAAACACAAAAAACCACACCAATTTTTTTTTTTTTTCCACTTAAGTTCAAAATCCTTCTTTTACAACTATCTTTTTATACCTGAAGACTGTCAATTTGGCTCTTCAAATAATAAACATACTAAGGAAAATGACTCTTGTCTAGTTCATAGTTTCTATGAAAATAATAAAAAGTTTGTAGCTGAATTTGAAACCAAGTAGTTCCTGTTTGTTCCCTAATACACATATACAAAAAAGTAAAAGTATGAAGTCAATTCAACTGCTCTTCCTAAGTTCTGATACAGCAATAGTCCTGCTTTGAATCTTTAAAAAAATTTTAAAAGTTAGAAGAAAGCTGCCAGGGAAAAGAGAAAATATTAAGCATTTTGGTATCCACACCCTACTTGTACAACATAAGTCACCCACGGGTCACAACTCAAGAAAGAAAAAAGCCTAAGGGAAACTGGGAGAGATACTTTTCATGTTGAATGCCCAAGCCATCAAACCAAAATTCAGAAGAAATATTTTGGGTTGACAACTTGAATTGAATACTGAGCCATATATTCCTTTCCTCTCTACATATATAAATAAAAAGTACAGTGAAAGTGCAATTGTGCAAAACAAGGACAAGCTATTCTAAGCATACAGAAAGTGTCAGGATGATAAACCACATAAGCACAGAATTAAATCAAAGTTAATGGCCACTAGCTGGTATTTAACTTACTTTCATTTCTCTTTTCCTTCCATTTTTCCACCTAGCCTGCTCAGCTAATAAAATTGCCATTATAAGTGAGAAGCAAAGGCACGATTCAATGCTACATCAATTATTATGACTTTATTGTGACATAGTGGTATTCGGCTGATCCCAGAAGGCTATACTGATGCCTTGGATGCAATTAATTTTTGATTGATCTAACTCACTCCAGTACTGCATGTAAAATGTTCATAGACATTTGAATAATTCTATTATATGTAGGAGATTACTGCACAGAGATCTTTGAAATTAATTGCCAAGTTATTTTAGTAAATGTAATACACGATTCCAGTCCTATTGTGGTAACAGTTATGTAATTGCTTTACAAAGTAAACTAATGAAATAAATGAACTCCGACTAATATGTGGCATAACAGGGCTGAAAAAGTGAAAACACACTGTAGATTTCTTATCTACCTCTACAGGGTTGGGGTTGGTGAGTTAACTTTACAGTTGCAGAGTTGAATATGAGAAGAATGACCTCATAAAAAGGATTTTGTTCCACTGGCTGAAGGTGACCCTAAGGAGGGTGACTTCTAAAAGAATTCATAGAAGACGACTACTCAATACCTTAAGTGTTCGCAAAACCTGAGGACAAAGAAACCGGCATTATCACGTGGAGTTGCCAGAGTTTGTTTTTGGTTTTGTGTGTGTGATGAGTTTTTCTCAGGGCTAAGTATCATTTAGCACTATCTGCCACACACAGAAAGTGAATTTTACGTTTTCAGTTGCTGGCTATCACCCAGTTAAGTCACAGGACACATTCAGTTTACAGCACAGCTTTGACATTAACTGTTGAGACTTTCAAGTGAGCCAGACAGACAAGACTGCTTTTAGCAAGAAGGTTAAGAGTTTCAAGTGCTGCAAGTCAGGACCTGGAGAAAGCAACAGCAAAGTTAAAGCAAGCCAGGCACAAGAGGTGTTTTTACTAGCATACAAGAAAGGTGCTTATTTCTGGAGTCTGACTGCAACTGCAGTGTCTGAATCTCCCCTTGGAGCACTGCATCCATATTTCAGATCATTACTCTAAAGTAAAGAAACAAGATGCTGTGATACTTTCAGTAGGGTGAGTAGCCCAGAGAGCCGCAGGTGTCAATACAGCCATTGGAAAACATTTCTCTTAACTCTGAACCTTGCCTCCAAGGATGTCAGAACACTTCCTGCCCTCAGCAAATATTCCCTAGAAATTACAATTTTAAAATGTTATTAAAAATACAGAAAGAGACATAATGAAATGGAAAATAAATACTTAATATTTATTTATCTTGCCTTTTTATTGTAGATCGTTTCTTTTTATAAATTAAGTTCCCTGGTAACAATCTTATAATTTAATATCAACTCCTTTTTCAGTGTTAAGAGAGACTGGATCTGCTGAAGTCTCACATGACTTTAACTCATAAAGAACAAGATTAAAAACAGAATCTACAAAATGCTGACCTCTACTTTTATCTTTAACAAAGAACAGTCAGGTACAGGAAACTGTCTTAGCGACTGCTCCAAGACCTGACAACTTGCACCAGCACTAGATTGCTTAGGGAATTTATTTCAGCTTCTCTCTTTGTCACAAGCTCCTAGCTATACTACAGTAGACTGTATTTTAGCAAGCATAACTACACTTCTGTTCAAAAAAGCAGGGAGAAGGAATAAGAGAAGCAGCATTCTATGGAGGGGAAAGGGACGAACGAGGGAGTGAGTAACATAAGGAAAGCAAGTCTCACTTCTGAGATCGTTTAGCAAAGAGCAGGAAAATACAGATTCTTTCTCTAGGCTGGGATACACAGATCACCTCTGTTAAAATCAAACACAGCAGCTTCACTGTGAATCCCAGCAGACACTACCAGGCATAAACAAGTGTTCCCCCATTAACTCTCCTCTGTCTTTGCTGGACTAGAACTGACTTATTTGCTGTATCATGTACAGATTTTTTAAAAAGGCGGCCTTCTTTATATGATTCTTCTCAAAAACATTTTTAATGTGGGTTAATTTTGGGCACACAGTCTGAAGATTTTAGTCTCAATCCAGACCATGTAGTCTACAGGGAACCACCACTCCTGCAGTGTGTGAAATTCATAGTTCTTAGAGCTGATCAATAATTACATTTTATGTGTGACTTACTACTATTTCTAATATTTTTAAACGAAAAAAATAGCAGCAACTATCCACAAGAAAACACCCTTAATATCTTTTCACAAGTCCTCCAGTGTACCAGGATACAAATAAATATCTCTTTTCTTAAAATATAACTTACAAGTCATATTAAGAAGTGAATTTGAGCCTGACTTCCACAGCAGGCATGGTAGTCTCCAAATACCAATGGCAGAGAACTTTTGTCCTGTTTACACAAAGCAGCATAGCTCCAAAGAAGCCAGAGTAAAAACAAGAATGCACACGGCAGGCTTCTTCAGGAGTCTGGACTACCTAGAAATGACACTAGAGAAAAGGATTGGCAGAGAATAATTGTCATTCTAAAAAAAAAAAAAAATATTTGTTCAATTGCTTTATTGTTACTGGGGCACTAACAACATTTTTGTTAGAAAAACCTAGCAAGAGGTGGTGCTTTGAGTAGTTGGCACAGCTACAAAAAGTGGCCTCATCAGGAACGATGAAAAAAACAATCAGCTGTCTGATACCCACACTGGCCTGCCAGTGATCTGATCTACCAGGTAGCTCAGGGCTAATCATTATTTTTCTGGACAAGTTTATTCTTATGTGAAATGGGCCGCCCTCCTTGCAGGCTTCAGTGCAGGAAGAATTCCCCATGCTGTCATTGTGGCACAGTTCAAAGAATCATCTCACGTTGGAAGGGACCCATAAGGATCACTGAGCCCAACTCCCTGCTCCTCACAGGACTACCTAAAACTAAGTCATATGACTAAGAGTGTCATCCAGATGCTACTTGAACTCTGACAGGCATATTAGGATTGACAGAAAGAAAATCTCTAGCAGCTCCGAGTAGTCACTAGCACTTAATGTTTTGCAGGATCACAGCTTTATTTGAGGCTGAAATGATCTTTGCCTGGCTTTAGAAGATAGGAAAAGTTGGTCGAGATCCAAGCAGGTGAAGCCAAACAGGTGAAGCCAAAAAGGTCCAATGGTGTCAATGCTTTAAACCGTAAAAGTTACATACAAGCTTTTCCTAATTATTTGAATACTTTATCTGTAAAAAGTATCAGTGCAAAAGAACAAATTTATATCGTGGTACAGTCAAAAAACTGAAAAACTCCAGAGACTCCCTTGTCTCTGACACACAAAGGCAATCAGCCCAAGGAAGAGGTATGAAGCTGTTATCACAGTTACTACTAGCCCAAGGAAGCATTGTACAGGAATCAAAGTCAGTTCAGATTAGCAACAGGGTGAGGGGGATTAACCAAAGCTAAGTACAGGGTGAGATCCCTTCATGTCTCATAAGGATTGTATTAGCTAAAAATGAAATCTAAGAGCAAATGTAAACTATTACAGAGGTTTAAGAAACCTTAGTCACACATCTCCTAAATACTGCCTGTAAAATCACTGGCAACACTGAATACACGGTAAGGAAAAAAAGAGTGAGTTTTCGAGATTGAGAGGTGGAAATTCTATCACAAAGAAACAGCTCCACCTTATGTTTGAGCAGCATGAGTGTTTTGTTCAAACCTACCTTCCAAGCATACATCTAGAGGAAATCCAGCTAATGCAATCCATAGAACAATGGTCAAAAAGGCATCATTACAGCATCTCTGCTCTGGAGTTATTTTTTTCCACTCCAGTGTTTGCAGTATTACTGGTAGTAATAATATGCTCTCCACAAAACAGATGTTGTGTCATGACCTCTTTACTTTTCCAGGCTGAATTCAATGTCAACAGTGAATTTTCTAGTGACAAAACGACGTTACGTTCAGCTGCAGTATTTTTCCACCTAATGCACAGCTGCAGGGGAAAAAAAATTTCCAACCAACCAGTCAGAACCCTTCATAAATTGTTCAAAAGTTACCAGGGAAATAGTTTTTGGTAGTGTATTTCAATTTAGGTGACAGAATCCATTTGTTATTGGAAAAGTGTATTTGCTTAACACCTCCTGGCTTTGATCCTTTCTTTTTCAGACTTTACTTCAGCACCTGATGATTTGTATAACTTAAACTGAAATTAATTCAATTCCAAATTTTTTTTAATAATTAATCTTTGTTTTTTTCTTTGCTGTGATCAGATGAATATCTTCCTACCTGGAACACAAACATTTAAGTCCAGAATTAGGTAGTGGAGTGAAATGTTGTTCTGAATTGCTATACATGGATTTTGCTCAAATACTACTACTCAGCTGAATGATGAACCGGAACCTGCATGTAAACATTTCACAGTCCAAAGCACAAAAATGATCTCCTTGGGGTCCCATGGCCCATACAGCAAAAGGACTTGAAGGAAAACATAGACAGCATCAAGAGACAGCAAAGAGTGGGAACAAGACATAATGTACAGGGCAGTAATTTTTTTTGTTGCTGTTTTTGCCAAGATGATGCTGTTGGCAGTCAGTGTATCAAACAACCAGCGTGTACCACTGTGGGGACAGCCTGAAGGAAAAAAAAAGGGGCGGGGGGGCGCATGCAATGAATTATCTCACTCGCAGTTAAGAAACCTGTAGAATTCTTTAAAAATCGGTCTTGATTTGCCAAAACCAATACTGTTCAGCAAAGGCAATCTATATAGATCCTCACACAATTTCTTAAGTGATCTTCTAAAAATAAATAAGAAAAAAGTTAAGTCACTCCATGCACGTATCAAACAAACAGCACATTTTCACACCTAACCAGTGTGCTATGGCCCATCAGGAGAAGCAGAGCACTATTCCTTTGGCTAAAGGTTATCATAGTCCTTTTGTTTAATCATGACTTTGTAAAAGTTGTCATAATCACAAAGATCCTGTGCATCCCACCAGAAAGAACAAAAAAGGAAACAAGAAGTAAACTGTGTAGTTTTACAAATTATTTCAGAGGTGAATTTGAAAGCTATCCCCGGCCTTCTGTAAGAAATGGTCTCCAGAAGGTACGTAGCAGAACTGCTACTTCAATAAATATTTATGAATACATCACTGCAAACTGGATTTCACTGATGTTTAATGCTTGCTGTGTAGTAACAAACATTTCCTTTGGTCTGTGATGTTCTAACACACATGCATATTTGTTTGACATATACACTTACATTCAGCCAGGCAAAATGTATTTGGCAGTCATTGCATGTTGTCATCACCTAAACAAACATCAGTACTTTGTGATGGCACAGAAATGGATCAAGGTTTTGACATTTGGACACAATTATTCTTGTTAGTGACCAGTTGATTTATTGCTAACTGAGATATGGCATCAAAACATTTATTAATTGCAGTGCCAAAGATTAAGGGTAATTGCATGTAATCACTTGAGCAAGTTCTGCACAAGCTATAACTTACATTTGCACTTGTATTCTTTTTAGGACTGTAAAGCTCATTTAACTTTTTTTTCCTTTGTAAAGTTTGTTTGTAGCCAAGGGATGTCTTCAGCTAGTATTCCATGTCAGCGACATTCTTTAACTATAAGTTCATATGCCATCACTGTTGCTTGCAGTTTCTAATGACAGAGAAATACTATGTTATCATGGAAGAAAAAATAGAGTATTACTGTTGGCATTATTTTTTAATTTGATCAAGTTATCCGTTGAGCAAGCCTCCCACATGTGTAAGGCATTAATTGTATCCAAACAGCAGACTTCACACTCTTTTTTTTTTTGCTAACATTCTACCTAGCGAGCTCAAATAATATTGTGATCTGCTTATGTCTGCTCTCTCGTTGCCTGATACCCACTGGTTCCAGTGCAGATAAGCTTTGTGTTTAGTACAAATAATTGTTGTGGCAATATTCTAATACAGCAGGCAAATAACTACCAAGAATCATCATGTCTTCTTCGCATCACCTCATTGTAGAAGTCTTTGCTCTGTACTCTTACAGCTTGCAAAGAAAAATTTTCTTTCATGGTTAAGATGTCCAATATCATTACTAGACCTCAGGTATCTCTACCATTCTTTCCTTTGTTCTAAGGAGAGGTGTTAGTTTTATGGTCAGTTTCATCAGTAGTGATCATGTTTATCAACTGAGACTGTGGTTAGCCTTTGAAAATATTACACAGATACACACATAAGGGAAGGGAGGGAGCTTTGGTTACCAGACACATACAAGCCTCCTCTAATACTTACCCGTACAATCTCCCTTTAATGTTACCTCTATCCCAGTTTGACTGCACTTTTGTTAGTCATTTTTCCTTCATATATATGTTAAACTCCACAGTTCTCTGTACCCCTTACTGAAGTACTGTCAGTATTTAGTGTTCCTCTGTTTCACACCTTTTCCCCTCTGTTTTATTCACCCCTCCTGCAGTCTCTCTATAATTACACTTGCTTGAAAAGACATTAATGAAGTCCACATCATCATCACTATGCTAAGCTACTTCTCTTCAAGCTGGTATGTTTCTGATTCACTCTTTCAAAGCTTTAACTGAAATTGATTAAATCACTTCTTCCAAGATTGGTCCATCTTTGTATTTTGGTCTGTTCTTCGATCTATTATTTCTTCCCAATACACTGCACAATCAGCTTTTCCTACAATTACAGCCAGGCTGTGCCTTTTCACACACTCTAATAATCCTTGGAGACTGAGTCGCATGTCCCCAGTAGATGATGTGTTACTGTCTTACAATTCCCAGAGCACATGCCTTTCTTTCCCCATATTGGTCACCACTTAGCAACAGCTTGCCAAGCCAATTCCAAACCTGAAAACAGTGATTTCTCCAAGTCTTCTTCTATTACTTTCTTAACGGCTCAAGTTTTACCTCCTCAGGAAGGGATACTCCCTTTCTTTCATTTTTGTTTCTTCATTCACCCAAATTGCTGCAAATCATACATGCACCCCCTTGTTTAAAGTAAGCAATATCTGCCAATTGCCTTTCTTTACTCATTCGAGCATTTTCTACTATTTTAATAGTGAACATTCATATTCACATGCTTCTATTTGCAATCCATACATTATTAGCGCAAAAGCCTTGTATTTTTCCACTGGTGTTCCCCAGTTCATTAAACCTAGGATGCACTATGCTAACTGTGGCCTTGCTATATGTCTACTCTGCGTTCCTTCAGCGTGTATCTTGTTGGGGAAGCGTGGTCTGCACAACTCAACGCTTCATTGCCACATACTCCCAGCATCCTACGATCCTTACTGAATATGAAAGTACTCACTCTAATGGTGTGAAAGCTTCTTCTGGGAGCATCAGTGGTTTTGATCTGTCAGTCACCACCCACAACTTCTCCCACACTTTTGCATCAGGGCTGCCCATACAACCTGGCTAGTAGAAGAGAACTGGTCTAAGTCTTGATGCAAAGAAGCACAGGGTGAGAAATGTGTTTTCCACAAAGCTTGGGTGTATTTGCATCAGTGGTCTGGACTGTACCAACTATCTCCACTTCACTCCCAAGGGTTGAGGTCTTCTGGGCTAAATTCTGCACTGATGAATGCAAAGACACCTTGCTCTTCCTGAAATGCTCTTTTCAAAGACCAAGCAACTCCTGTAGCAAGCTGAATGATTCAATCCACAATATTGCTTCTAGCTACCACTCTGAAGCTACTTAAGCTTTTTTCAACTGCCCATCTAACTACTCAGCTTGAGTTTTTATTGTCTAGCCTTTTACATGTCCTTCATCACACGCTGTCTGGACTCACTTCATCACAGATGCTCAACACAGGCTTTTTGCAGCACAGACACGCTACCCTGCACTACTGTGCTTCTGTTCTCCCACTCTGATTTCATTTCCGTTCCTTCAATAATTCGATCTCTGATTTCAAATCCACCTTTTCTTACCCTACAGAGACTAATTTTCCTTTCCCTAACTGTAATAATAGTCTATACTAGTCAAATTGGTTGCAGCTCTCCAAAGGGCCCCTACTGCAGCAACTTTAATGTAGCCTTAGATGTAATGCTCCCCTGACAGATTGTGAATGCTTGTCCACCAGCCTTCCTCAAAGGCTTCCATCTTCAGCCACAAAAGCTTCCTGGTCCCACACCAGAATATCTTTCAGATGATCCTACATCCCTAAATCTTCCTCTGGATAGGGAGAAAGTTCTCCCCTCTTCTCCCCTGGTAGAATCCTGAGTACTTTGAATGCCCGGTGACCAGAGCAGCAAAGCAGAATGACAAGCAGTATGTAACCAAGTATACTCTGCTTCTTCCAAGCATGTTCTACTATTTGCCTAGAAAAGCACTTGTGTAGATACACACTCAAGAGTTTTATTTACAGTGACAGAAATGCATTCAGTGATAGAGTAACCCACAGACTGAAAACCTTTCCTCAGAGCGACCCTTGCACATGTACCGTACTTTGCCACATTTCCCTTCTTCCTTTCCTCATACCGTAACATCTCCCCAACCCCCCAAGAGACTGCTCAAAATCGTTACACAAATAAGAGAAGGCACGTAAGCGCACTTTATGGTTTGGGTTTTTTTTTATCTAAAATTATTCCCCCAAACCCCTCCCATTAGGAAAGCATTAGTACTGCCAAGTCAAACATCCAGAAATGAAAAAAAGCCACAATTAAATTTTTTGGTGCAATCTTAATTTGCTCCTTCCTGACTCCTTGCTGTCAGGGACTACAAGCAGGCCGTAATACAACCTTTAGCTAGCTGACCAACACAGTCCTCATTCCACCCCACTGCAGGACTCTGGTGACCCACCACATGTTTATATTCAGACTGGCTAGGTTGACTTTTTTTTTCAGCAAATAAAAGAGAGATATATCTACATATAGGAGTTGATTATGCATGGTTTACCAACATATGAATGAAACCATGTCAGAAATCAAAAACAAACAAACAAAAAAAAACCCAGGAAGGAATCAAGATATTCACAAGTGATAACAAGGCTCTTTCTCACAGGTAGCACACGACTAGGGCTTGGTAGCTCTCCGTAACACAAGCAAGTCTCTTTGGAGAGCATCAGTGCACTGTTTCATACTCCTCCCCTCTCCCAAAAACAAGCCACAAGGGAGCAAAAGTCTGAAATCTTCCCACATTCAAGAACGTTATGGGCAAAACTCTTCAGTCTTCCCCCAAACTCTGTTATGTTCTTCTCTTTTTGAAGCTCTCTGTCCAAAGTGTATCACAAAGAACAAAACATGATTCTTGTTTACTAGTGGATTAGAACTACTCATACATCTTATCTGTGTTTAAGGACTGATATCTCAATTTTTTTCTTCTTCTCGACACAGCTTTAATTATTTCAGTCATCTTAAATGGGTCACAGATATAACATGTTTGTTCTCCTGGTTACGTTCCTTTCCACTTTCTCAGTTCATTGAGTTGGCATAGAACTTTGGAAGTAAGTCACACTGAACAGACATATCTGTGAATCATGAAACCTAGCTAGCAAATCAACACAGAGTTCTGTTAGATGCTCGCTTACCACAACTAAACGGGAATTCTGACAAAACAAAAATAGGAGTTGTTTTACCTTTCCCCACAATTACAACAGGAAAACCCACTATCCTACTGCAGTTGCACATGAAAGCGCACACTCCGAGTCCCTGAATGAAGCTCGCTATAGCAGCATGCAGTTAGAGGCACCCCAACTGAAAAGGGTTCATTCCTCCTTCCAGATCACAGCAAGATAGTACATGAACCACAGTTCAGATCCACAAACTAAAGAGAACAAACATTTTTTTGTGGAAGTAATCCAAAATGCAACAGAGATAAGTGCTTCCTATCACTGTTTTGTTTAGATCCCCAGCTGGTAATGCTTTTGAGAATGCCTTGCACTTAGTTTCCATGGCCCAGCTGTACATTAGTTCTGGAGAGCTTCAAACTTCATTATAAGCTCATAATGAAAATGAACTGCATTTACATAGCACTATCAAAAAGCAAATGAGTTATGTATTTTGTGCCGAACAAAATCATCACATCTCAGCAGATCTATTGATGCAATGACATGGTTCAAAAAGCCTCAGATCCTCTTTCTTCAGTAGTATCTTTAAAATAAGGGTAATTAAACCACAATAAAGTATGATGTTCAAACAGCAAGGAATATGAAATCCACAAAAAGAATTTCAAAGTTTAGGTTTAAGCACTATTGAGAAGCCAGCAAATTAGGACTAGATGACCTCAAGGTACTCACACTCAAGCAATCCTTCATATGAACTAAGTAGTCAACACCTCTTATGGGTGCTAAACTGTGGTCAACATTCAAGCTTACATCCATTACAACCTTTCATGCCTATTAAAGCAGATTGACCATTAAGGTAAAGCTAATTTATCCTAAAACTCATTTATTTTCCTAAAAATAAAATAAAAATTTTAAAATGCACATGTGGTCCCCCCGCCCAACTTCTTTACAAATAGAAGTTTTACAATACTATAAAAGAAAAAACAGTTGAAAGTTTGGTTAACTGGTTAGTACTTAACACTAGTTTTGCCAGTTGCTGCATAATTCAGCTAACAAACTTCATTAAATATCAGGTTTACTCCTAGCCACTTAAACAGTTTTTACGACAACAACACATTGTTTAAAAGCAAACAAAACCTTGGCCATTCCAATCCATACAAACATACATTTTGACAAAAAAAAAAAAAAAAAAAAAAGGAGGAAAAAAGTGACTATAATGATGTCATTTCTCACAAAAATACTACAATAATTTCATCAGTGTGGGTACTAGGAAGCCGTGTATAAGTTTCTAGGCTGACAAATTTATACGTGAAAGATCCTAGAAAGTCCCACCAAATTTAAGCATCAACCGTACCAAAGATACAAATAACACTCCAGTAAGCCTGCAACTGGAAGACAAAAACAAAATGTAAGGGAAATAAATTTTATTTGGTATTATCCTATTATATAGCCATTTTATCTTACAGTTGTTTGAATTTCATTTATCCAAGTATTTAAAAAAAACCAACACATCACACAATGTATGAAATCATAACCTCTTCAGAAAAACACTGCAGAACAGCTTCATGAAATTTACAGACAAGCATCCCATTGCGCCTTTGACAGACTGACAGAACAGCAAACAAAAGGGAAATTTGGTCAAGTGCAATCTCAACTTTGTCCCCAAGTTCAGCAGAGTTTGCTTCTTCATAAATAAAGCAGTTAACAGCTTTCACATTAAGGGTCACAGAGATAAATAAGAAACGAGGAGACAGCTTCACAGATCTGTACTTCCTGTCCCTCCTTGCAGTTTCCTGTCACAAAATATATTAAAAAACCCCCACAAAACCCAGCCATCACTGAACTGCTCACAGATCAAGTTTAAAAGACGAATGTATCCATCATTTGCAAATGAGCAATGATTAAGCCACCTTAAATGTCCTCCTGATTCACATGAAATTGCATTTTCACTTGCTGAGATACAAGAGAAATTTATAATTCTTTCCAATATGAAATCAAACTAATTAGTTTAAAAATGTAACTTCTCTTCAAAATGCGCACACAGTGTTTATACTAAAAAAGATTTCTGAGACTAGACAGCCCACTATTTGAACAGTGAGATCTCACATCGCCCTATTTATGACAATACTATCAGCAGAAGTAGTATCACCATTCAGCTGGGATCGTAAGACTAAACAAGACAGCATAACTTCAAGCTCATGTTGTATGAAAAGTTTCTTCAGTCTCCAAAGCACTTTAAGTGCAGGGCTATACAAAATTCCTCATTCCAAAAATTAGTTAAAATTCACTGTACAGATTGAGATAGTCCCACAGTAAGGTCCCAAAGTCATGCAGAAAAAGATAGACCCTAAAAAGAATCTGTAAATTCAACAGTCTTGGGGTTTGGTTTGTTTTTTTTTTAATTATGAACAAGCAAAGGAAAAAAAAACTGTATGCATTGACAATTTTTAATAAAGATATTTCAACTCACTGCAATATATGGAGCTGTATTTCATAACAAACTCCATACCTGACAGAAGTGAGGAAAAAAAAAAAAGCTGCAAGACAACTCAGAAGAGAAAAATTTAAAAGGCAAAGAACTACCAACTTCACTGAACAGGACAGAATAATGTAGAGTTTGTTTTATTTTGATAGAATTGATAACTTCAGAACAATCAGCGAGTCCCTCTCTACTTCCTTCCAGCCAGGCAATGTGGACACCACCATTAGCTAAGGAATTCCACCTTTCTCTTCCACTGTTACATTTTGGCTTCCCTGTGATAATTTTTCAATCACCAAATTCTCATATAAAATATCTCTGGTGATATTCTCCAAATGAAAATTACCAGAGTTTAGAAAATGTTTCTAACAGTACCAAACTGAAAATACTTAATCTAGAAAGTATTTCACTATGTGAGCTACGGTTACCAGGCTGAACTCCACAGTGCCATTACAGTGAAGTAATTTTTAAGCAGTCTGACAATCTGAGGAATTGCTACATAACTAAATTAAAAGCTTTTGACTGTACATGTCTGAGCAGACATTTTTCATCACTTGACATTTTTTGTTCCATCCAAACACTGCAAAGGGAACACTGGTCATTATAAAGCTGCCACTTGTACATTCTGAAACTGCCAAATTAGACCAGCAATAAATACACCATTAGTGGACCTAAACCAGCAGTCTAACATCTAATTTTACAGGTTCTGAAACTTCAAATTTTCAACAATTTAAAAAAAAATACAAAGGTTAAGATTGAAAAAGTGAAGGAACAAGACATGAGGAAAACTGGTTGTAACAAAATGTTATTGGATAGAAAATGCTTCAAAGCGTTCAACGTGCATAAATCCTTGAAAGAAATCTTATTAAATATATTTAACATTCAGTTTCACAGACATGATAAAATAATTTTATTGAGACAAATTTGTTCGTGCTGGCATTTAAAATCTCAGATAAAACCAAAAAACAATGGAGTGAAAGTAAGAAGTTTTATGAATAACCTTCTGCAACTTCAGCCTCTGTGTGATTGTACTTACTACCTTCTTAAAACACTGCTCAAGCCCCCTTTTTCTTTTAGCTAAGGCTTCAGAGTATTTTTAATAAGTTAATCAATACCCTCGTAAATGAATGATATGCTGAATGAAATAACCTTACATAGCACAGACACATGCTGTGTATTCCATTAATTTTCTTGTAAACATCAGAACTTTCTGTTCACCACTTTAAAACACTGACAACTCAATCTCTCTGCACTGCATTATGTGCTACTTCAGTAACAGTTATATTGCTAATGGTCCTTGCTCTAGTGTTTTCTTCAGCTTTTTTTTGTTTCATGGGTTTTGCTGTCAGACCATTTATTTTCTAACCACTGAAGCAGCCCACCATGCCAAATAAGGGCATTCTTAATTACATCTTAAGATGTGAGCCATAGGATGCCTTCATACGCATACTCACCATTGGTAAGAATGGGAGCTCTCTAGCTGAAGTCTGTCAACTAAGTTATGTCAGAAGGGTGTATCTTAGATCTTCATTCACTGCCAAAGAGGCTGTTCGAAGAAAAGCTTAGAAAAGAATGATGCATATAGAGAAAATTACTCAGCTCTCTTTCACTGTACTGATCAGTTTAGAAGACAGAACAATATTCAGTTGGCAACCTTTTACACTGCCACTTCAATATCGATGCTTCCAATAAACTCATGTGGAAATCTTTTTCCATACAGATCTTCTGCAAAAAATACAGACCTTCACTGCAAGCATGTACAAGAACTGTTCTGCACATGAGCATTTCATGTTCCTTTCTTCAAATACCGGGAGAGGAACTGGCTTCTGACAAAGTCGATCAGCTTGGTCTCTGTGCAGAACATAGTAAAGATGGTTGCTGCAAAGCACAGAGCTCCCATGCCGATATGAATCAGCCTTGCCATCCAGCCCTTATCACAGCAGAACAACACCTACAACAAAGGAAACAAGCAATTACAGGAAAACCAGTCAACACAAAGTATTTAAACTGTCTCAATAAAAAATAAGGTCCAACACTTATTTTGACCATGCCAACACCACCATCAAGCTGAGCGCAGTTTTGCCACATGCACTGATCCTACAGTAAGTCATCTTTAGCAGTCACAACACTTGCTTAAGAAAATTCTGTCAGCAAAAAACAAGCATTCAGTAGATACCTGGTAAATGTGGAAGTTGCTATTATCTGGCATGCAGAAATATGTTAATTGAGATATTAGGAAAACTCTGCTGGTGCTATCACACAAGTCTGCTACTTTACAGAAACGTATTAGGCTGTTTTCTAAGAAAACCCCACTGGAAATCTCCCATTCCAAAATCTAAAGCTCTCCTTTCCATGGCATAATGGATTTTCAATGTCAAATTTTTGGACACTGAAATGCTACCATCTCTGTAATAATTAGTCTGCACAATTATCACCCTGTAGTCTGAATAAATGTGCTCTTGGTAATTTTTGTTTCCATTCTTGTTTTGCTTGTTTTTATTCTATCACTTTTTATTACAGAATTTTTAGTAACAGTTTCTTTGTGCTCCTGCAAATTTTAAATTATTATTAAGAACTAAGGACGTGGATTTATCTACAGACAGCAGAAATGTGTTACATTTTATTTTACTTGTCAGATACACCTTCTACAGGTAGCAGAGACAGCTGTATCAGACAAAATCTCCTAATATTGTATCTCGCCTTGCCTGTAATGGAAGTCTTCCACCCTATCCTCATCAGCCTTTTTTGCTAATGGTATTTCTCTGCTTGTGGACACAAAAGTCATTTGACACTAATTTTCACAGTGAAAGCAAAATCTGAGGAAGATGCTTACCTCTGAGAAGCCAGTGATTACTCCACTTATGATATAAACAAGTACCAAAAATGGTGAGGGAAGCAAGCCTGTCAAAGGTCTGTAAGTGCTTTCTTTGAAGTAATCATAGATATAGTGGATGCTGTGAGCTATTCGAATACCCATGTTAAAGCAGTTGGCAAGGATAAAGCCTATGCTGCCATGCCAGTGGGTCAAGAAATAAGAGATGCACAGAAATGTGAAGGACAAGGCCAGCATAACAAAATTGTACCTAGGAAGAAAGAGAAACAATTTAACAACATATACAGTTACAGTATTTATTTAACTTTATCTTTGAAGAAATACCACAATTTTCTAAAATGAGGAACAGAAATTCTCTTACCAGATAAATTTGAGAACAGAGTTGTTAATAAAAAAAATCATTGCAAGACTGGAAAATACATCAAACAAATTAAACCGAGAACTACATTATGTGAAGGAAATTCTATTTTACTAATCAGCTGTATACTCATTTCAAAAAGTAAAATTTAGTAGCAACGATTACTAATGTAAAAACTTGTGGGTGTTTTGCTATTTTATTTTAGGTACGTGTTAAAGAAAAACAACGCTCAACAACACAATGATGCTTCATTTAGTTTCTGCTCCAAACAGTGGCTTTGAAAACAAGTTCATATTTTAAAGAGGTTGTAAGCAGCCCTTGCTAAGTCTAAAAAGCTACTACTTTGACTGTGGAAAGTAGACCTCACTGAAATTAATTTGGAAAGGCTTTGTAAGGGACAGCTAAAAATAGCTTGAAAAAAGCCGCTACATAAGCTTCCCAAAAGCACTGGGAAGGCAACCAGGCTTCAAAGTCAATAACCCAGGACAAACACAGAATCAAGAAATAATCCAGGCTGGAAGGGATATCAGGAGGTCACCTAGTCCAAGCTCCTACTTAAACTAGATAAACCACTGAATTCAGACCCACAATTTAGATCATTCAGTAGTAGACCCGATATGTAGTAACTGTACATGGAAAATTTTAACACTTGCAAAATTTTCATGAGTTTTAAGTGACAGTCTGTCTTAAAAATTATAACTTCAAGTGCCTATGTACAGAAAACAAGACCACATTTAAATTACTTTCCCAGTTAGTGATGTACCAAAAGCTAATTTAACAATCTTTATTTCTTAATTTCTGACCTTTTTACCTAAACTTTTAAACATTTGTTAAAGCTTCTACATCTAAATCTTCATGCAGACAGCTAAGTAAGAAGTTGGTTTTCAGTGGGCCAGGATATTTTTATGCTGATTTCAAATGCACCAATATCTTTATAAGGGCATTACAAATACATTTTTAAGATCATCAATGTTTATCAACAAATACAAGCACATAAAAAACAAAAGTAGTGCATGTTTGCTTGCCCATCTCTGTTGCACCTGGCTCTGGAAACAAGAAACATAGTTCTTAAAGTGACTGCAGAAAGGAATTAGCTCTTTGGAAAAAAGCATTTCCAAGCACATATCCATGCATAACAATTGTTCTGTTTACATGCTGAACTCCAAGCAAGCAGTATGCAGTTTAATTACAGGAATATCCTGGGGACACTATTTCCTACCTGTCCACCTCTTCTTTGCACATTAAAGCAAACGTAAAACATTCTGTTACTCCATTGATAGCAAGAAAGAGGACATATAATGAGTAACAACGGAGGAGATCTGGTCCTAAAAAACACATTAGAAAGATAAGAAGATTAATTGTTTCTTTTATAAAACCACATTGTTTTTACACTCTAAGAGATAAAAGTTGTAATGTTATCACTAATAATGGAAACTTAAGTTAATCTGAACAAGTTTCTTGTCTTGACAAGAACAAACTAGGCAAATTAAAAACAAAAGTAAAACCCAAACCAGAATAGCAGCTATTGTAGTAACAGAAGAGAGAGCCATCAAAAATGTATTTTAATAAAGAGATTTCCTAATTAAAAATTAGTATTTATCAGAACCCAAACATTCTATTGTATAGAAATTTGTGGAAATTAACCCAATAGTCATTATGAGGAAGAAAAAGCAATAAACTGTGTATTTTGAACACAACAGTAAAAAAACCAGAAAGGCTGTTCAATACATTCAAAATTGTGCTAGATAAAAAACAATATTCAGATTTTTATGGGTCAGAGATAATTTATACATGACTTCAAAATTCTCCATTCAGACCTTAATCTTTTTCTTGTCTTTAGAAGTTGTAACACTGGTGTGACACTGGTGAAAAAATCCCATGCTTTCTAACAGGTTAGTGTGCATCCATGAATATCCTTCGTGATGGCAGCAATGTAGTTCGTATTACTGAGCCTCCTCCTGTTTCAGTCCTAAAGAACAACTGCCCAGTGAGCAGTTAAATACACTGCGGATGTTGGGCAGAGCTGAAGACTTTCAAGTTTGCTTAAAAAAGATTAGAATAGAGAGCACTCAGAAAGAAAAAAAAATTCCAAATTAATATATCCATGAAAATCTGGTCAAATAGGTCAGTACCCGTGCTCAACATTTCATTTTCACACGTTATCATTAGGTAAAAAAAAAAACCAAACAAAAACCACTTGTGAGTCACTTGACTTGCATCCATATAGCTAAACATAGTCCTTCTCAGTCAAGTAAGTGTGTATAGAAGATTAAGCCCAGACACTCATTCTTGAAGAGAAAGAGGGACAGAAAACATTTTCTTCATAAAAAGAGTTGGCTGCTACGGTCCATAATGACAATGTTTCACAAGTTTGCTTTCAAAATTCGAAATAAATCTGATAAAACCATCAGCAAGACAACTCAAAACAACATGCCAAAGTTATTAACATTTTTTCTGGGTTATGCAGACACAGGGTTTTCCTTAACACTATACAAATCAAGCACCAGCTTCCAAATAACATGCAAGGGTGTAAAGCAAAAATATCTAAATGCTTAACATTTTAAAACAGAAAAGTGTCTATGGGGTTAGAATATATCAAATGATCTTAACACTGAATAAGATAATTGCATTTAATTTTAATACCAAATAAGCAAAGTTCCGAGGTTATGGTTTGAAGGTGCAGAACTCTTTGACAGGTGCAACTGTCTTTAACACAATATACTGTCACATGCTTTCGTCTTCCCTGTAACTTTCTCTTAATTATAATGGATGTGAAATGGAAAATGCAAGAAAGAATTCTCCCACAACGGCACACAGGCAAAATTTCCAGACAGAAATGCAACAAAAAAAAGCTCCTCTGAAGAGCTGCTAGATCTTCAACCAAGACAGATCAGCTAGGAACCAAGACATTACACAGGTCTCAGCTACAGAAGGCAGGTTATTTTTTTTTCCTAGCAGGGGCTACTGTAAGTCAACTGACAAACCACTGAAAGAACCCAAGAAATCTCTAGGCTACAATTTGTGTGTTTATGTTTCAAGGAGAAGGAATTAAATGAACCTCTACCTTCTCTCCTGAAAATTCAAGGTGACCTACAAGTTCCTTGACTGCTTCTGTGGACGGATATGAAAAACTTACCCCTCAGTATGTACAACTATAGCAAGATTGTTACCATTATGTGCTTTAGCGCTATTAAAAAAAAGTATTATTGTTTTTACGCTAAAACTATGGATTCTTTGGTTCCAGTTTGTTGTATGGGCTTTTGGGGAGTTTGTTGTTGTCGTTTTAAACAGCTGGAGTTAGCAATTTTACATCAAGGAGTAGTCAAATAATCCTTTCAAATGTTCTTTTCTGACAATGTGCAATTGCAGGAAGGTAGAGCCCCAAACCTGATCATACTCATTTAGAGGTCCTCAGTATATTTTAGTTTAAAGTGACTACATATTAAAGATGCTATTACAAAGGCAATGAGTTCAGGATTCAGACAAGCTAAGACACTTTAATGTCAATAAGAGTTTTACAGAAAAAAAGAAAAAAGCTGCTGATTTACCCAAGATTTCATAATAGCTGCAGTTTCTCTTTGTAAAGAACGGCTTTTTTGCCAATTCTATAAATCTTTACCTGTTCCAGAACTGAGCATTGAGCCTCCATAAATATCCAGAGCCAGCTGAGAATAGGCATAGCCAAAAACCGTGATGGTAAAGCCAATCAGAAGCACAAGTTTCAATAGCAATTCTAATACATTTGCAGCCATAGCCAAATCATCCTGAAAAAAATGTAGTCAACCACGTGTATCAGAATCAATATAATAGTTATTTTCACTCAGAAAAGCTACTTCAAAAAAATCAGTTTTCACAGTGTAAAAAGGCATGAAACTTATCCTTTGTTACTGAATTATCCATACATGTGATCTTAACTTGCAACAACCTTTATATATTTATTATTCCATTCTATGTTTTACATATTACAAATTCTACACAAATATTAGCCATGAACCTCTCTGTTCAAGTATATGCACAAACAGCACTTGCACCTCTTTAACAGTTAGTAAATGGCAAAGAACAGCACAGCATCTGCCTCAGGCCACAGTTTGAGGCAGCGGGAGGGTCAGACTTTTATTGCTGCATGGGACTACAGGATTTGCCACACTGGAACAAGCAACTTGTCAGTTCTAGTACCTCATTACAAGCAGCATTCTTGTAATTCTTGTAATGTCATTTCAGTACATACAATGAAAACTCATTTTGCTAGTTATATACATGAGGCACACTATGTATAAAATATACACATACGTACAGCTTGCTTAGTCCACCGATGACCTGAAGCATGGGATTTGTTTAACTGAGTGCTACGATGCAAGTAGCAGGATTACTGCAAAAAGTTGTCATAGTATCAGACAAAAGCCCAGGCTGACTTTCATGACTGATGAAGAATTTCTTACCTAGAGCATGCATGAATATTACTCTGTGGAACAAAGCTCTTGTTTGTTTAACCATTGATACTCGACATATAATTCAAAAGCTCAAGAAAAATATAATTCTTTTCTTCCCAAAACTGCACTTTCTGAAAACATTACTGTTTAAAACTTAACAGCTACTTGTATTTTCAAGGAAGTCAAGTATTTTTAGACAGCCTTTATTTGATAGAAATAGCATGCTTTCATGTTTTAAATAATTGCCTATCTGGAAATACACGGTAGATTAGGGTTAACATCATCTGCTCCAAACAGTGTGATGTAAGCTTCAGCTATAATACAAGGCAGTATTTACCACTGATTATCTTAATTTCTTTCTTTTTTTTTTTTTTTTTTTTTTTTACCTATTTTCTTTTCTCTTTGGTCCAGCCTCACTTGACATTTTTGTTCTCCACTTAAGCTTTTCAATTTTAACAGCCTTTATGCTCAAATTTAAACACACACTTCTGACAGTCACGCTTCTGTGATTCAACTTGTCTGTAACATAAATCAAGCATTTGACATGTAATTAATCCAAAATAAACATACCTGCTTCTGATCCTTTACATTCTTCCCTCTTTCCAACACTTTAGCAAAAAAGACATAAAAACTCTCCTCAATAGGCAAAAAGATAAACCTGGCCACCAGTGAACCAAGATTATTCACGATATCATATACACCTTAAAAAAAAAAAAAACAACATAGCAGCAACCTGTAATTTTTTTAGACACATTTTAATTCCAAGTCTTTAACAATTACATGAATTCTAATTTAGCATTTCCACCAAACAAGAGAAAACAAGTGGAACTTAGTGCAACATTAAAGCACTTTTCCATAAAAATTCTGGGTGTCACAGCAAACACAGCTCAAAATTACACGGCTTGCTTGTAGATGGCAAAGCTATGACAAAAGCATCAACTACAGAGATGTGAATCTAGTAACAGTACCAAAAACCATATTTAAAATTCTTACTGTAGATCCTGATGAATTTTACTGAATGAGAACAGGAATGTAAGAATTTACTGATACAGAAGAAGAGAAAGATACCTATTCTTAGTGTGAGGTTCTTTTTACTTTCACTGAAGCAGAAGAGCAATCCTACGTGACATTTTACCAGCACTTCCATCCTCAGCAAGTTACTGCTCCAAACCCGCTAAGACATCGATGTGTGCATATATATATCTATACACACACACAGAGTACAGTCACTGAGAGCATACAAAGTCAGGCATGTGGGTAAGTGCTTTACATATTCACAGTGAAATAATAGAATAAGGTTCTGGCTGATTCCATAGAACTTGGAACCAATGTTTCTCAACATTTTGAGAGTACAGGCATTTTTGTACTCATTGCTCTTTTAAAGACCCTTCAAGTAAGAGGCACCTCAATTGTCCTGCAGGGGAGGAGGATCAGAAGCAGCCGCCATTACTGGCAGCAAGCACATATACTTGGGATTTATGGGGGAACATACTACTGCCAGCAATTAAAAGTAATTCAAACTAGCCAAGAAACTTCTAACAGTAAGCCAACAATTACAGCCTGTTTTCCTTCCCCAAGCTATAAAGACCTGAGGTGCTGCCAACTCAGTCATCTGAACAGCTACTACCATATATTACTCTGTAACCACACTGAATTCTTTTACAGAACATAATTCAGTTTTGAGACGCAATGCTATGAACAATTATGTTCTTGCCATAACAGATAACACAGATTTAAAAGGAAGACAGAAAACAGCAGGAAAACAGACTTAAAAAAACCTGAAGACAGACAACTATAACACATCAGATACTAGTGACATTCGTTTTGTTGTTGGTTTTGTTTTGTTTTTTTAAAAAAGATACATGGTATCATATATCCAATTGGAAAGTTTTGATCCAAAGAAAAACTAAAATTAAAATCCAGGATCTTAAATTAAATTCTTTTCTATATCTATATATCAATATCAATCATTCTCCAAAATGTATCTCAAAGGCTTTGAAATCTCAGATTTTCAAGTTATCTTCAAATACTTTAAGTCATTTTCAGAACCATCTAAAGAGCAGTGACTAAGAAAACTGTGCCACCATTCCACAACACCATCACACTTACCCTGATCTCCAAAATTTAACACGTTCAAAAAAGTCATTACATATCGTTCACCTGTAAGTTAAAAATAAAGAACATTAGAACAAGTCCCTAAATCTTTCCCAATACTTGTTCAGGTACTTGCAACATTAAGTATTCAAGAGACAAAGTCAAACAGGACAGCACCTAGTTCAGAATACCCTCAACAACTTCATTCAGGTTGGTAACATCCACTGGCAATGATCTCAGATAGTCACATGCCCACACACCCCTCCAGCTTTCTCAAGTCAATTTTGTGAACAGTATTCACTAGCCCTTCTCCATCACAACTATACACCAAGCCTCACCTTCTGTCAAAATCTGTTTCAAGAAGGACTGTTTGAAGAAACTCCAAGTCAACCATGCTTCCTTCCAGTTAACAAAGGTCTGCAAAAAATGTACTGAAATGTAATAAACATTATTGAAACTACAGAGTAGACATGGAAATACAAAGCTAGTACAATAGTCTAGCTCTAACTGTACTGATGAGGAAAACCCACAATGCTATAGCTACTAGCAACTAATCTAAAATACTGCTAAATTCAAATACCAATATCACTCTGACCTGACAAAGACTTTCTCCCTTGCTGCAAATTACTGTTGTTGCAGGTGAAGTACCCAAACAAGCTTTCTACAGGAAAAGTTAGAGACTGGGAAAAAACCCACCACACCAATTAGCACGTCAATATAACTTTCACCTTCACTGTAGATACAGACTGTTTACTGCTCTCCAAACTGTCACCACCAGTCTTGCAACCAAGAACCACTTTCACCTTATCTATCTGCAAGTCTTTTTCAAAATGTCTTCTTCCTCACTGTGTCTTTTCATTTCTTTCTTGCCTCATTTTCTTTTGAGAGAACATCAGAGATATTTGATTATCAGTAGGATGCTGTGTACCATCATGTTTATATCGTGGAGAAGTCCAAGTACCAAAATCCATGGTAAAATGGTTTTGATTTCATCCTGCCTCAGATCCAATGATACCTGGTCATTCCCCTGCACGCTGCAGATGTTCTATATCCAGTTAACAGTTTGTGCAAAGATACTAAAAGATAAATCAGCAACAAGCCATAACAACAAAGAGGTCAAGTTCCATAATGTTTTTCTGACAAGGATGTTATCGATACAAACTGAATTTGTATGCTTTTTTTTTTTTTAAATCAGTCATACCTTCTACAGTGCAGAGATATCATCAAAATACTCAATTAACTCCACCATCTCAAACTAATTTTCAAACCTCTCTCAAGAAATGAACTGTCCAACCTACCTCATCTTCCACCAAGTTAGGCAAGAAAGCTGTCATTCTAGCAACTGGAAATGACTTCTTTGTTGCTTCAGGAGACCCCAAAAACATCACAAAATAAATTACATAGCATATTACAAGGACACTGACATATAAAAGCTGGAAAGATATGGAAGAACAGAAGAACAACCAGTGATATAAAATAAACTTGCAAATACAGAATTACATGCTAGAGTTCCAAATTCAGTGAGAACAAAATGTAGCAAGTAGCCCTTATTCCTGTCAAATCTTAAACTAGGTGAAGACTTTAACCTCCCCCAAGAATGCTGTTGATTTTTTTTAATCTGTAGGTTATCATAGCTCTTTGCCAAGTTTTATGTCCTATTCACCATTATTAGAATGATTATTTGAAGTCCAGCTATAAAGCAATTAGTCAAAAAACAAGTTGACAGAGTAGCTAACGTCTATATCTTTCTTTGATCAGTTATAAGCTATCTGCTACTGCCACTACAAAAACTGAACAAAAAAATAAATGTCCACATCTGAGGCGGATCACATTTTCATTTCTAGGTAAACTGATATTGCACAAGCAATGACCCTATTTTTCAGGTGCCAATATATCCATTCTTCATTGTAGTAAAGAAAAAGTTTTAATCCAAGCACATGTTACACATGATAGCACCTTCTGATAAGGTGATATAGGTTCGTGTTACAGGCTTATAAAATTACATCCGATTATAATCTTCTACACAGTAAAAGCCAAAGTTTAACGTTAATACTGAAGCCAGGTGGTGAACAGAGTCGTCAAGCATCAGAATGCACAACTGATTAAGAAGAAAAGTTAACATAAAGTTTATACAGAGTAACATAACCTTATGTGCAAAACGTGCCTACACAGAGAGAACAAGGTGCTTCCTTTGTACATTCATTAAACTACTCAGGGTCAAAGTGCCAAGTCAATAACAAGTATCAGGAAAATACTAAATGCAGATACTAAAGCTTAAACCTCCCAAGAGCATTTTCCCCTCAAAGTTATTCAGCAGGCTACTTGTCAAGGCAGCAGCAAGTAACAACTCAGGTGAATCAAGATTTTATAGAAAAAAAGGTAACACAGTAAACTTACCTGAGCCAAAGAAAAAATGTAGAGGCCCCACTGAGGATAAAGAACTACTAAAATAACCGTCAAAATGCATTTTGACACTACTGAAAGACTTTCAGCAATTACCTTTAAGAAAGAGAAAATAGCGAAGGTTTTTTTCCTGCCAACTTAACCACATACATAAAAGTTAAAATACGTTGGTTTCACACACATAATTATGTAGGAATAGAAGACTTTCAAAGTTGTGTGACTTTATCACAGAGTTTCCTTCTGCTGAGTTGGCCATCTTAGACTGTAATTTCTCTGTAAATTTTCTATTCTTGCATTTCACAATTCTTCCATTGCACTTTCCCAGTCCTTTGTATGGGACTTAAGGGAGAAAATTTTACTTAAGACAATTGTGTTCTCAATTGTTGGCATTTCACAATTCCATGCCAACAGTCAATTGAAATGCAAAATTGAGGAAGCTGTGTGCCTCTCCCTCCAATTAAAACTCATGATTAAGTATTTCAATGACCACTAAAGTGGTAATTTCTAAATAAACCAACTTTCTTGCTTTAACAGGTACAAATTCATATCTATGTTACAATTATATCATACAGTACTAAACAGTACACACAGGTTGGGGTTTTTTTAATATGCTTGAATACACAAAGATCTAGCTCAGGAATCTGTTCTTTTCAACAGAGAAAGATAATTCCCCCCATACACATACATATCATGTACTTTACTAACCTTCAGTCTCACAAACAAATGAGCTTGTGCTAAAACCCAGAACGGTTCTCCCAGAAGTTCAATAATTGCAGAAAGACCAAATGCCACTACACCAGCCTCATAATGAGGAACCACAGAAGGATCAGGTACTTCAAGCAAGTGTAGCCAGACTAAGCCCAAGAAAACAGACCAAAAAACACCAAGAGGGACCCTGAAAAGTTAACATAAAAACCAATCAATAGAAATGTTACTTAAGCAGCAAAAAAAACCCCAAGAAAATTAGATCAAAATTTTACATATGGCCATAATAATTTAAAAAAAAAAAAGCCCTGAAGGATTCTTTTACAACACACAGAAAATGTTTTTCCGACTTGTCTATTTTCTACTCAAGAACCTAAGGTCAACTATCCAAAATTCTTGTTTCCTAGGGCCGAACAATTCTGATCCCGTATCAGCCTGCAAAATACTGCATATCCCTCACTGCTGCAATTTTTACAGCCTGTGGCTACCATGGGTTTGGCAGACAAGCTTTTCTGGATCTTGCTGCAACAGATAAATATGCCACCACTCCAACTGCTAGTCTCACTCTTCCAGAAATCACTGGTTCTCCAGAGAGCGACAGCAGAGTGACCAGAAGAAAATGCATGCCTGCGCCTGAGGTATGCCATTCACAATGCTCTACTGTAGCTCAGAGCCACTTTGATTAGTGACTGCAGCTAAAAAGCTGAGCAAGGCACAGGAGTGCAGACATGTATTACCTTCTGTTGACACTGCTTCAGGAACAGGAAGCTTCCGGCAGAGTGCAGAAAGTTTTAGATCATTGCAACAGGATCTATTTGACCCTCCCATTGTGAGATCCCTAAGGTATTTGATATCAAGCTCCTAAGACGCATTTCAGATACTTCAAGAAAGTTAATCTTGTTAAGTTATGCTTCTCTATGAGGAAAAATTTAAAAAGAAGAAGGTATACACAGTCATTGTGAACTATCATTTAATGCCCACTTGAAAGCCTGTCAAATAGCAGAAAACTGATTATAATACAGTGAACAGATCTAATATATTTAAAATATTAAGTATTAAACTTATCCCTGAAAGGGACAATCCCTATTCTTTATACCTGGATGCAGATGACCACGCACAACCCCTGGTTCCTGGGCCACATCTAATTAATAGCTGTGCAGTTCCAAGGAAAGTCAGTAGGGTGACCCAATGGAAGACTAATATTTTTTCATGCGGGATAGTTTTCCACCATATCAGACAGGTAAACTTACTTCTCAACCCACCTAATTGTGGCTGCACAGCCACAAGATCTGACAGAAAGGAAGTAGCAGTGAGGTGTGTCCAGGAACCAGAAGGGAGAAACAAGTCATAAAATCCACTTAGCTGCAGTGTATGATTACACTCTCTGGCTGCAACTTCATATAGACTTTAAGCTATCCACTTTCTGCGATAAAGAGCACTACAGTTGAAACAAGTAGTCCTACTTATTCCCTGTTGTTTAATTCAAATCCTTTCTTTCACCCTTCTCAAATCCCTCCTCTCCAACACAAATATTTATGTTACCATGACATTAAACAGCATCGGGGCTCAAGAAATTGAAAAAATTAGTTTGGGGGGGGGGGGGGGGGGAAATTAAAGCAGTTACAAATGCATGTCAAGTAAAAAAACAAAAGGCGGGGGGTGGGGGGTGGAGAAGACTACATATTTGTTCAACAGGATTTTCCTTTAACAGCTACAACATAAATGAAACTCCAGGCTAAGTGACAGAACAAATGGCTCCTGATAACACCTTTGGTGATGCGCATTCCCACGTGCTCCAAAAAAGAGATCAAGTTCATAAATGCTAAATCAACAGACTTGACCAGCTTCTGCATCAGTCCTGAAACATGACTGAGGCTACTAAATGCTCAGTGCTGAAATAATTACCTCAGTGAATAAATACTTGCTCTCATTTTGCAAGCCCTCAGACAAGAATTAGCGATAAGTTCTAAGGAAGTAATTTTTTAAAGGTATCTTACGTCAGCCACAATAGATTAATTGTTTTGGTCCAGTTTCGCTTTGTACTTCCACTCAAACAAGCTCTGCGAAATGCCTCCCTGGCTAGGAAGACAACTGTTGAATACAGCAGAGTTAGCCTAAAGGAGGTGAGAGGGAAAAAAAAAGAAAAAGGTGATAAAGTGATTTCATTACATACTACTTCCGAAATCCTTCATGCAGTAGCATCACTGACAGTTTTTACACAGAACTGCCTGACAGAGAAGTCTAACAGGTACACAAAGAAAACATGGTGATATAAGGTAAATTACCACCATCTCCTAAAAAAGGTGGGAAAGTAATTACAGGTGATTGTTCAAACGGCAAAAATATTTTAAGCACGCTACAAACCAGAAACGCAGTTACAAAATTTATTGTATAGCAACAGCGTGTAATACGTAGTTGCATCTAGCTTTTCCTCAGCGAGCTGATGGTTTAACATGAAAATAAAGCAGCGGTGGCCCTGCTTCAGGCTGTAGAACCACCGTGAGTTAAACGGCGTTATGCAAAGCGCGATTAGCGACCATAACCCCCGAGATCCTGCAGCAAACCCAAGCACCTCCCAGGAGCCCCGCCACGCCGGGAGCCCCGTTCCTAGGGAAGCCTCGCGTGTGCCAGGCCAACAGCGCGGTCGGGAGGCGGGACACGGGCGTCCAAGCCCCGGTGCTCTTCGGCCTCCTCCTCTCCTCACCTCACGTTGACCACGCCGATCAGCTCTCTAGAGAGGTAGCGCAGGGTGAACGCGTTCAGCCCGAAGGTGACCACCCGGAACAGCACCTGTGAAGGAAGCCGCACGGGAAACACCTGCGGGCCGGGCGGGGCTGAGGCGGCTCCCGCCAGGCACCGCGGAGGAGGAGGAGAGGAGGAGGAGGGGGGAGGCGGCCCGGGGCGGCCCCGCACCTGCAGTAGGGCGCTGGAGGAGGCCAGGCGGGTGGTCTGGCTGAGCACGTCCTGCGAGGCCATCAGCTCCCCGCCAGCAGGAAATGGCGGCGCCGTCGCGCCGCGATCCCGTCAGCGCGGCCGGGACCGCCCCGGTCTCCGGGCAGAACGTGGGCACGAAACCTGCGGGGAATGGGGCGGAACGTGCGGCCCGTGCAGCTGTCCCTAATGCAACGGGGTAAGCGCGGCCCTTTCAGTAATGCTTTGGAGATAAGTGCTTAAATTCCAATAAAACTTGGCGCTCCGGTCCACTCGGATGCCAAAACTAACGTTCAGCACCAGCTTTCTGCTTCGCAAGCAGGTATTCCACTATAACAACCCCCCAAAACTGCACTCTGGCTTATGAGAAGACGTAGCATATTAGATAACATTTTCTGACAAGCACTATTTTCCCAGAGATTTCTGAAAAATCTCCACGTGAGTTTCCTTTCTAAACTGAGGGCATACCCTCCAGCCTTCCCTGACTTAAGGAGGAAGGCAACCAAAACTGAGCTGAATCACCCTCGCTGCAGGAAGAAGAAAGCATTTTACCTCATTCTGTGTTAAAAAAACACCACCATAACCAAAAACAAACAAAAAAAACCAACCACCACCCACAGTTAAGTTGCATCTTTGCTAAGATAACAGGCTTGAATTTAATACTACACTGACTTGAAGTCTTCCAAGCAGATAAAACTTCAGACTAAGCATAAATCAGCACAGTTATTTCACACGATTTCAGACTGTTATTTAAGCAGCAATATATAAAAAGATTGTGTCTTTCTATGCTACCTTCAAAACCATGGGCACTTCCGGCTCAGTCGTCACATTTTTCCTAGCAATGCTACAGCTGAACTAAAACTTTTCATGCCAAACTGCAGCTGTTAGAAAGTGTTTTCAGAGCAGGGGAGGCAGGGGAAGTACCTGAGCCTACTCAGTTGAGTACCTACTCAATTTCAGCTTCTTCATGACAGAATATGAACAGCAACAGTTTAAATCAGCATCTTAAGAGGAGCTAGATAACCAGCCAAAATTCTTCAAGCTCATGCAAAGAAGCCTTCTCTCTATCAGTTTTGTCTTTTGCATGAAATCCCCTCCTCCTCTGAAGCATTGCACCTACCACTTTATTTTTCACGTGTCCAGAGTAAAGTTTTTCAGATTTTTTTTCCTTTGGTCATTTTTCCTGCTAGCATTATTTAAGTAATCTGGAAGTGATGTATAGTTGCGGATGTACATGGCAAAGGAGTATATCCCATCAGTAAGTGTGATACTAATATTGGGAACACCTAACTTGTAAAAACCTAACAAAAAGAGATTATTATCCCATTGTAAAGATGGGAGATGGAGACAGAAGAAACTAATTGGTGTTGGGTAATTGCAGAGACAGGAAGATATCTCAGAAATTTTGGGTTATAGAAGGGTGTCCTAGCTAGAGGAGAGGAAACATTGCCGCCTCCCCTCTCCTTTAGGCAGCTTTCTAGTTCTCAAATGGAAAAGGCAATTAAAAATGTTGTCCTAACCCAGGCTCTGGGCTTTTCTTAGTGGCAGTAATGGCGACAGTGGAAATCGAGAGTATTTATGGCTGGTGCTGATGTCAAAAGGCATGGTTGAACTGTGTGGATTAAAACCCATCACAAGTTACCTGAAACACTGCACAGGGAAATAAAAATGCAGTTGAGTAGCATCTACCAGCGCTGCAGGAAGGATTCACATTATTCCATATATACAAAAATATTTTAATGAGAAAAGTAGGGAACTTCAAGGAATAAACCAGGAGAAATTAGTGTGCTAACCAGACGCAACAGTCCGACCTTTTCAGGTATCTGCCATGGGCAACACTAAGTGACAACTAGTGATCTTTTGTTGGACAGTTTGTCTTGTCACCTTATAAAGCTGAAACAGAAACAGCTGCAAAGCATGGGGAGGTGGAAAAAGAAGAGAAACAACTGTAACTTCAAATGGTTGTGATAGGAACCAGCTTTACCACTTACACCCTTTTGGCATTAATGCGTCTAAGCCACTAGATGGCAAACGGCCTTTGAGGCAGCCAGCAGCAAGACACACTGGTCAATCCCCAAAGCACATGCCTGAGGGCAGATTGAAGAGTATTTTCACCCCAGTAACATCTTTCAGATTCTACTGCATATTATGTCTGAACAATAGGTAGACTAGGCCAACACATAATGGTAATGTGTCACAACAGGTCAAAAACAGAGTAAGAGCAGGATTTCAAACTTACAGATTGACCTATCAGCTAACATAATTTGATTCAAAATTGTGCGTGATCAACTGAGTTGACAGAAAATGCTTATTTTTAGTAACATAATTTGAGAATAGGTATAACTTAAAGGAGGACCTAATTACTGAACTGGCATGCAGTGTTGAGAAAGCTTCACGAGAATATGCACTCAAAACAATTGCTCTCCAATTCCCACAGCAGGCAGTGCCCACCTAGAACGTTCCTGTGTCTTCTCACCGCAACATACACCACTTTTGATTGTCTCGAGGCAACTTTGTGGCAGCATCCTCTATAACAGTTCACTTTCCTTTAACAGCAAAGGAGGCAAGTTAAACTTAACTACTACCAAGGTCTTTACTTCCAGAGTTAAGCTCCATCTGGAACTAAACTAAGCTGGATGTCCAGAACAGAACATACACTTCTTGGCTTGGGGCAATGGGATAAACCCTTGTTTTGATTAGATTCTCTGTAGCTGTGTTCCACTTGAGATAACTGCATTTCATCACCCCATTAATAAGGTATTTCAAGATGAAAGGTGGGCTTTGACTTCAAATTACAACCTTTATATAAGTTGAAAATTTAAATCCTGTTAAGAGCAGTTAGAGACCTTCCATAATATCACTTCCCCAGAAGGGACATCATCTTCAGCTAAAATATTATAGCTAATTTCCTTTGGGACAAAAATTCCCAAATTAATGATGAAGTGAGACTGAGAAGCAGGAATCTATTAAATCAGCAGCGAGACCTTGAAACAAGCCTGATCAGTTGCAACTTCTTATCTGTTCTAAACCAAAGATCTCATTGCAGAACCAAAAATCAAACCCAGTATAAAGGATCAACAGCAAATTTGCATTTTATCAACTCAAATAAATACTGCATTTTATAGTTAGTAATATATTTTAACATCTTAGTTTTATTGTGGGCTTCCTTTCCCTTAAAGGGCCCTTGAGGAATCAAGTTGGAAAGCCAACTGTGCTATGAAATCATAGGCTAAGTTCTTGCTGCCTGATACCTAATAGACCAGTGCAAGACAGATGAGGTTATGAGCTAAAGACTCTAGATTTCTGCAGCTGCTGAAAAAGCCTTTAGTTTTGCAGTCAGGACCAATTTTAGAAGCAAGCAAAAGAAATACTGAAAACCCCTGATGCTGCCTGAGCAACCTTCCCCCTCAATGCCATCCTCTGCAGTTGATTCAGTGCACAAAGGCCAAGCAAGATCTCTGACACCCAGAGGGAGCAGCCAAATGCTGTTGCTGCGCATGCACCCAGCCCTGCCCTAATGCCCCTGCAGCTGGAAGGAGAGGCTCTGAGGGCAGATGGCCATCCTGATAGCATGTGCTGCATTAAAAGAGGGATAAGCACTCCTCTTCCCATCCCTCTGGCCTGCAGCATAATTCTGTGTCATGGCTGGACATATGGATTCTAGTGAAAGAGATGAGCAGGTACAGAACTGAAGCTGTATAGTACTGGCTCTGCAGAGCTCACTTATCACACACGACACCTCACTCTTTGTAGGGAGATGCTTAACAGAACTCCTCTGCTTCTGCTACGAGTCCACACTTTAACACGAGGACAGAATACCTTATCCTGGGATAGCAAAAGATTGTTTTCCCTATACTGCTCAGAAGCCTTGTGCCAGAACAGGAAAAATTATGTTAAGTCTCGTTTTATTTTTCTTTGTTTCTTTTTTAAAAATAATGCATAGAAGAGCTCGCTCTCTCTGATCCTGATAATATGAAGCTTGCTCCTTTTCTGAAATAACTAGGAGGTTGGGGTCAAAGCAAGGAGTCACATGGAGACTTACCAGACTAGGCACTAAATCTCATTAAGCTTTCTTCCCTCCTGTGAGCAGCCCTCTCAGATCAGGGATGTATCTGGGCCTGAGGATGTAAAATTTCCAATTCAGTGCAGAACTGCAGGAAGCAAAAGAAGAGACTCACAGCCCATTTACCAGCAAAAGACCCACTACGAGTTACTGCTGTGCCAGTTTGTTCCCTCCAACCAAAGTGTCCCCGGAGGGCCTTTTAGATTTGTTTCCCCAGGCCTTGTGGACTGAGTTAATCTCTCTGTGCTTGTTCAATGGTTAAACAAAAATTTGCATTTTTTTTTCCTGACTGCATTATTAGTTCAGCAAAGATTTAATTTATGTCCTTTCCTTGGGATGGAAGAATAAAGGGGCTTTCTGAAGAATGCAGAGGAGTGGAGTTTTTTTTGTGATACGCTACATTTGAAAAAGGCACTGTCTCGGCTTTCCAGAGTAGCCTCTGACTTTGTAGTGTTAGTGTTAATGTTGCCTCACATGCTTTCACAGTGCACTGTCATTTAATGCACCGTTTATATCAGATTTGATCAACTGTTTTTGCTGCCTTATCAATTTCACTTTTAAATTCAACTTTTAGTTATTGAATGGTTTTATGTATTAAGTACATGGAAGACCATCACTTCCTTATATGTAAAATGTAATGTAAGCCAATGTTCAGCTCAAAGGAAAAGCAAAAAAATGCAGCAAAATACAAGTCAAATAGGAAAATATTTAGGATGGGACAGTGCTAAGTTTTCAAAACCAGTGTCAAATTATTATACTGCATACTTTATAGGCAGATTTTAAGAAATAACATCTATTGATTAGAAGAACAAAAATGAGCATTCTGCACAATGCTGCCTGCTCCCAATAAGCTTTACACTTTTCTTCTTCTCTTTGCAATTTAAAAATATGTAACATTCAACACACATTCTGAAATCTGCAAAAACCCTCCAAGTTCTTTAATCTGGAAAAAGTAATAAATTACAGTAGTTTTATCACTGGAACTAGCTAGCTCCTTACTTAAAATTCTTGCGAAATTTGTATATTCCTTAAACATGTACATAATCAATTCTGCACAATCTTTACTGTCCCATGTGTTCTAAATACTAATCATTTCCTTTGTATGTATTTATATGTGTTCAACTGAAGATGATTCCTGTCTTGCCTTCCTCAAGGCCAGCCATTTTCACTACGATCTGACTAACAGCCTGTCTTACCTGTCCCTTAACTGGCTTAGGAAACTTTGTATCAGCCCCTCACTTTGAACACTGAATAAACAATTTATCTAATTGCAGTGTGCTTTGGAAGCCTATCAATATATTAAAATGAGAAAACTATAATGGAACATCTCTCAATCTTCTTGGAAAGTTTATAACATCAGCAATAATCATAAGTGAGAAGTTCTCTTGTGGGTTGTTTCCTTTACCTTGTAAAATATTAACTGCCTTTGTTTATTGTTCATGTCAGATGCATGCAACTTCAACTATCACTATGATAAGTACTGTTTTGGGAGCTATTATATTTCAAATTCTAACCTACAAACTTTAATTCTAAATGTGGTGATGAGTAGGTGCTGAGGCAAAGCATGTACATTTTTCCTCCTTCCTATTCTTTAAGATTAACTTCACCATTATACTTGCTGCTGTAGATTTGGTGCTGACTAATGCATTACTATGCATACAGAAGTGTTTTCTGGAGCATAATAGCCATAGTAAACTTACAGAAACAGGTTTTGCAGCTGTAAGCACTTGCACTTGGAAAATCTTTACTAGCTAGTGCTTGGCATCTTTGCACTACAAAATCATTCCATAAGCTCCAGGCTACCTCCTTTGAGGAAAAATGTACTTGAAAGATACAGAGGTGCAGAAAGCCTTCAAATGAGACTTCTACTTGCTCTACAAACACATATGTTCACAAACACCATTTGCTTTAATAGTCATACAGAAATAAGGCTCTGTTCATTAAAACAGTTCACAGCTGTTGAGTACTCATGTTGAATTCTGAAAAGAATTCAAGAAGAAGTGTTATTAAACTTGCTTTGACCTCAGCATGACTTGTTTGTGCATGAAATGGCCTTAAGGCTTTTAAAATCAACAGTTACAATAACTCAATGAACACGGTAAAATATACACAGTGGAAAGACTCTACTGGCAAGTGCTTCTAAAATACACATTAGAGGAGTTGTAGATTCTGACAATGCACTGTAAAATACCCCAGTTTCTCTTTCCTTTTCTCCTTTGAGTCATCTGGATACTTGCTTTTGAAGTAGATGGAGACATACAGGAGTTATACTTAACAACCAGGAGGATATCTGACACAAAACAGAATAAGCATTTTTGCTACTTTAAGTAATTCAGCATCTAGGAGGAGAAGAATCGCTTAATGGAATGCCTTATAAAGGCTGAGAATACAAAATCTGTGAGTCACCATACGCTGCCTTCAAATTACATTTGTATGATATAATATTGTGCATGATCACCTGTAGAACAGAGTTAATTATGAGTCAGGTGCCTCTTCCTGTCGTTCATTTTTATCTCCTTTGAGAGCTGACTTCCATTCTTCACTGAAATAACCCCTCTGAGCAAGATAGTGATTAGTTTGACAAATTGATGGAATAAAATATCTCCATCCCCCTTATGGGACCTCCTCCAGCATTCATGACAGTCATGGCTAAGTGAAATACATTTTTTTTTAATTCCTCTTATTCCTTAGTGGCAAACAAGGAGTCTCTTAAATAAAATAGTTCCAGCATATGTTTATCTATTCAGTTACAGAAACTCTCACATTATCCTTCAACGGTTAAACTTCACTTTCAGTACAAAAACCTGAAATCCAATTAGAAAAAAAAAACAACTTCAGCAGCAATACAAGAAGCAGAACTTAACACTGTGCCCAGCAGACCTCTCTCAACTACAAATAAGGAAAATGAAAGCTCCCAGAAGGCCTATTTACCTTTTAGGGGGAGGTCACCTAAACCCAACTTTTCAATATAGGGGAACAATATTGAGAGTCAAAATCATCTCTGCCACTAATCCAAGTGTCCATATAGTCAAGTTACTGAGCTTCATTACCTTCATTTGAATTGAAAACATGACTTCATTATACATCTTTCTCTTCAGGCAAATGTACATGTACAATTATTCTTTTATAGTTCAAGGAAGCCCAAGGTCATAAGACAACTTACCTTGACAAGTCCTACTGTTCTCAGTTTGTTAGCAACAAGACTCTATGCTCCAGATTTAGCTTCACTGCTATCCTAGCTGGGTTTGTATGGAATGAACAAACATAGGATGGGTTAGGTCTAAGGACACCAGCTGTCCCCAAACATCACAGTTCTGGGGATGGACAAATAGAAAAAGACAAGTGAGATTGGTCACCACAGGAGATACCTTTCTGCAAGTCTTCAAACACAAGGATCTTGTGTCATGTTAACAATGTTAGGGGATTTCCTCAACCTTGCCCCTTAAGGAGACTGTGAAATAAAACTCCCCTTCTGTTTCCCTACTAAATAAGCTGTTCTGGCTTATTTCCTCTTAAAGACATACCTTTTTTTCAGCTTTGCCAATCATTCTGAGTTTGTATGCTAAGCAGTCAAGTAGAGAAAAATACTTCCCTTTGTTCAGCCAAGTTGTAACTGTATTGCAATTGAACCATGATGTTTCAACAGTTTGTCTGTAACTTGAGAAAAAAAAAAAAAAAAGATATACATTAACATATCCACTCACTACTAAGATTTTTTGGGGGGTGGGGTGTGATTAATGTTTTTTTAAGCAATAGATATTTTGGGCTAATAAACCCCTTAAAGATAATGGCAGCAATCAATGCTTGCCTCAGCTGGGCTGCACATTTCTGCTTCCTCTCTCCCTCTGCAGGTTCATGGTTCAGAGGGTAAAAATTTGCCTATTACAACAGAAGGTGCTGTCATCCTTTAACACATTCCTGACCACGCCTACATCCTGGTGAGAAAGATTGGTTGTAGTACTGTCAAGACTCTTGGGCATAAACTATTAGGCAGCTTACTCATAAATACAGGAGGTATAGCTTTAACTTGGCTAGGAAGGCAGTCTAGACACATTTCCTTTCCCTGATGATCGTATCAGGGCCATATGGGCACCTTGATGCTGGTATCTTTGTATTCTCTATACTTCCTGTGTGCCTAAGAATTTATGCTATGAATTCAATATCCTACCAGATATTCCATTTTACCAGAAAGTCTGCATCCCTACCAAAAGTCACAGTTTGACTTCTTGCCCAGAGGAAGAGAGGTTGAAAATTAACACAGCCAACTCTACTGCCTGTAAGAAGGCAAAAGTAACCCAATCAAACCCCAAAAGTAGGCCTTCCCAGGTTTATCTAAGTTCAAAATTCTTGATAAAATTTATTATCTTTACCAAAGGAGAGAAACTCTGACTGAGCAGCAGACAGAACTGCTCATACCAGATCAACGGAACTGATTATCGCTCTTGCAAATACTGGTGTCTACACACAGCAATGTTCATGCCTGGTAAGGAAAGCCATGCCCTGGCTCTTGTATTCTGTTGTTGCATCTACAACTATTACTTGCATCAGAAGAGAAATACCAGTAAATAGAAGAAATTTCATCTTCCTGACTTCACAAGCATTATGCTAGAAAGCTAAAGGCAGAGCATACAATGCTCTATTAATCTGGAGACATAACCTGGTTTTATTACCTTTACTCACTGTTCTGCAACTTGCAGGTCATAGTTCACACCACAGTTCTTTCATTTGCAGATTTCAAAAGCACTCTGTACTTCACCATGCATTTTTAGTTCTCCGTGTCCATCCTACCTAAAAATAAATTTTAAATTCTTTTCTTAGAAACCAGTAATATCAGAGGCTCATTGTAAGAGATGTCACAGGAGTCGTTTAAGGTTTTCGCGTATGGTAGAATACTCCCACTCACATCCTGAAGAATGTGGGGAGGTTCAAACAAAAGGATCTGACCACATGTCTGAGACTAAACCAGCACTGCATATCATCTTCTACCCACACCATACTCCTAAAACTTAATGTCTATTATGAAGCAATTTCCTTTCTATCTGCATGCAAAACTCACTACTTTATCAATCTTGCTGAGAGTCCAATAAGGAAAGCAAGAAATTGTTAGCAGCAAAGAGTTAGTGGCAAACTAACTTGAAATCCTTTCCACACACAGAGAACCTTGCAACATTCCCATATAAGCATTTAGGAATACATGTCCCTTCTGACTATTCCAGTGACACTGTATCCTCAGACTTTGACTTTAATCTCTTCATCCTCTCTCAGATATTAAACTGTACGGGGCTTCGTTCTGTAATGTTGTTGATAATGTTTTCAAATACTATACACTGGTTTAGTGCAGCCTGGGAAAGTGCTAGTCAGGAAGTTACATTAGAAATCAGCCTTATTTTGTTACTGCAATTCTGGCAGATCTTTATGTCACTAATTGCACATTATTGTCAACAAAGAAGAGAGCTCTTCTAACCATGATACTAAACAATGTAATTAATTCCATTATACAGATACAGAATACATAATTTACAACAATATAGGCCCAAAAATCTGAAGTGCCTTGGTAATCCATAACAATAGAAAGTAAACAATCCTTTTCATTATGTAACCGGATTTTTTCACCAGTTTATTCAAAATTGCTCTTGACCTTGCATATTGGTTTTTCAAATGTGCTTTTAGTTATTCAGAAGAACAATTACATTATCAGGATGAAACCTGTTGAGTCTGAGTTAAAAAAAAAATGGGTAATTTTGAAATAACTTTATACTTTTATATCTCACCACCACCGCCCAAGAAGAACTGTCTGCTTTTTAAAGACCATCAGCAGTTGTGACTTCTAGTTGGAGACTTGTGTAATTGCTTCTCTCTATGAATAAAACTGTTTGCTTTAAAGTGCCATTTTCTGGTTTGCTTCCCTAATGTGACATTATAAATTCCAAGAAGTGGAAGTAGTTTGGGGGTGTTACAGGCCGCTAAAACTGAAATGTGTGCTGGTGGAATTGCTTCTGAATAGTTATATAATATGTAATTGTAAATTTGACAATGGAACAACACTGCCAAAGCAGCAAAAGCTCTTCAGAACCTCAGAATTTGTTCTAAGCATATTACTGAAATCATAGGCTGTTTCCCCACTTTTTGTGTAGATAACAAGCACGTGAAGATTCACTGGGGAAAAACATTTAAGAAAAAAACCCAAACAAACTCATTCACTTTACTTGCTTTTTCACAATTCAGACTTACACTCAGTCACTTTTCACCTCTGAGTCAAAATCTCACATCATTGAAGAGACAGAGAACGCTAAATCATTTATTTAAAAGGTAATTCCATTTGAAGACCTTAATAAATGCAGACGCACATAAGGAGGTTACAGCTGGGCAGTGCAGTGGAAGAGACAAAAGCTCAAAATTCAGCTTAGAAAACAGTAAGCTTGCTCTTCGCCAATACCATCATCATTGCTTTTGTTCTATAAATCCTAACAAACTAACAAGCACAGCTGTGTAAAAAAAAAAACAAGCTCTATGCTAACAGTGGGGCACAGGCTACTCATGCATGGCTACTCTTCCACTGGTAAAGTGCTCTTTGCTAGTATGGTTTTTGCTTCAAAACTGTAAAGGAGATACTTCCTGATACACAGTAAAACAAAAGAAGAATAAAGTTACTTCAAAAGTGACTATGTGAAATGGGCAACAGAAGAATGCTCAATACTTCATTATATCACAAAAGGAGAGAAAGAAAAGTCTTGGAAACAAATGAGACTTATTGCATCAATCATTTTTAGAAGAATGATTATTCTATATTTAGAAAAGAAGTCAGACACTGGATTTCACAACCATATGTGGAAAACATTAAAGGGAAAACTAGATGGGATTGCCAAGGTGGTGTGGGGCCAAGAACTGCTATTTTTTTTTAAACCCACCCTGGAACATGGTGGGGTAGGAGGCACTTTCACACAACTCTCCTCTGCAACTATTGCTAAAGTAAATTTGACTAGCACTATGCAAAAACTGGCAGTGCCGGACTGCTACAGACACTGAATTATGCTGACAGCACCAGGGCAATTTTGGGACAGTTTCCAGTGTTCCTGCCCATCCTCTGCTGGTTTGTGAATAAATAGGAATTTTTAGTTTAATTATTCCAATGCAATTTGTGAGATGAACGACAGTAGATGGAACAGCAAGACTTCCCAATCTTCCCTTAGAAGCACACAAGAGGATTTTTACAGCAGTGCATTAGCCAGAATTTTACTGTTAACTGTAGAAAATTTGTGACTATATTGTCAACATAGATAAAAGTGAATGGTCTGAATATGTATGCCTTATTACCACTTCTGAATATATGCATCAAGAATAGCTAAAAGGGTCTTGCTCATAGCCCTCAAAATATTACTTCACTATTAGTTTGTTCCTTTTTGAGAAAAGATTACACCTAGTGAAAATCTGTACAACTTAAAGCCCAACATTCTTTTTTTGAGCCCATCCAGTTCTGCCAAAAGGCATACGGTTGTGTTGGCACTTACTCTATCCAATACTTTGCACATTCAGAGCATCATATCAATATTGATTAATTGTCAGAATGTTCATATGAGACATGCAAATAGAAACATGACAGCCAGATGCTGCAAACAGCACTGTATTAAATCAGATCATCTATTATCTTAACATTGCTTTTCCTTAGTATTTTCAGCCTAGATAGTGTAACTTAAGTTGCATATTCTCAATAAGCATACAATACAGTACACATCTACATAACTCACTACAAGTTGCAAAGTAAATGAATCATGGGGGGGTAGGGGAATGGAGCAGACCATTCCTTCGTAAGATTAAAACATGTATTAGGATTTTTATTTGAAAACTATGCCATGCAATTCCTAAGCTTCCTTTTCATCCCAATGTTTCCCAGATACTTTGTCCTTCACAAGACTGTATTTGCCTCTGGGGAAAACATAGTAATCCACTGTTCAAGCATTACAACTTGGCAGGACAGAAGAGGAAATAAAGCATATTTAACTAAGTGAAACTGCAAGTTGCATTTAGAGACTGAAATAATGCAGAGTGCCTAAGAGTGAATGTCCTCCTCTTAAAAAAAAAAAAATGGCATAGAGGTTTTAAGAGCAACAGCTTGTCAGCTGTCTTCCTTTTGGTCACCGTAGGAACGTGCTTGCTCCTTAAAAGGATGTCTGTGTCATCCTTCCATTCTTTAAGGCAAAATATGAGAGGGGTCAAATGACTCATTATGGATATCAAGACCTCACAGGACCTACTAACGCCACATCCCCAAGCAAAGAGTGAGGACATGTAGAACTCCTCACAATACTCCCATGGGAAGATACGTACTGAAGGAACCAAGAGGAAATTGGGAAACGGACTGAAACCTGGAACCCTGGGAACAGACTGAAAAGGCATAGACTCTGAAAGGACAAAATATATGGATTTATTTTACAGTTTTGCCTTCTCAGCAAAACAGCAATCACAAGTTGTCCAGAACTATAAGCAGTTCTGGGAGTAAGTCATACTCCCACTACCTGGAATGAGGATGTTGTTGCTTAGGGATCTGTGTTCATGCACCACTAAAGAAACGGGGAACAAATCTGCACATCAGAACACCAACGGAGATTTCACAACAAATACCTTTATATTCTTCTTCTCAAAATCGACCAGGATAGTCACATTTCAAAGATAACAGCTGTCTTGACTGATTTTTAGACTAACTACTAACTTTAGCTCTTTTCTGTCACATTATAAGCCTGCAAGTATTAGAGATCTTGTGTACACCTGCACAGAGAAAAGTACCTCCCATTTACTTAAGACATACCAGTGCAGGATGTACTCCAAATCAGTCCATACATCAAGTATTATTTAATCACTTCTGAAGGTGCTGGCTTTAAGAGATTACATAGTGTGCTCCCACACCTACATAAACGTGGCATTTATCTGGGTGCTGGGTTTTGTCCTAGACTGGTGCTTGCCAGCTGTTATTCTGGGAGACAGGTAATGTAAATAATTAACAGGCAGCACATTTGTCCAGCTGTTACTGCTGTAAAATAATTTCTCAGAACTTACCTCAGAATAAGATTTAATACTGATTATTAAGCACTTGATAATGATGTGTGGTAAAAGACAGACAACTGTAACAGAACAAACAGTGCATAGGAAGTGCTGATTTTTATCTTGCTGGCTTTCTGCTTCTATTTTCATAAAATTCTTCAGGAGTGATAACAGTAGACTGAAAAGCATTTTTTGCATACAGACAGTAGTTTTCTAGCCCTCCTTCCTGCACTTCTATCACGTCTATGTTAATAGCGATATGTTTTCATTAGTGATGGGGCATCTCTAGCTACTGCCACAAGCTGAGTCACATTCAGGTGGCTGCCCGCAGTTTCAGGTGTGCACTGCTGCTCAGAAACAGGTGTTTCCCTCTCACAGCTAACTGCACAGGCTGGCTGTTCCACAGAAAAACTGTCCACATCTGGCTGGGCAGACCAAAGAGTAACAGTCATAAGTACACTCAGACCCATTCCTTGTACACAGGACATTTATATGAGCCACCACATATTTCAGAGGTGAAATCCACCAGGTTTTGATTTTTGTACTTCGTTGTCAGAACCAGTGGGCCCTTCTCCGAGGTTTTCTCAGCCCCGAGAGCTGCAGAAGAGTCGGCTGTCACTGTTCATGATGTAATAGAAGTTATTTTAGCCCTTGTAAGAGCCAACAACTTCAGGTAGGCTTCTGAGCAGATATTGATACCAGTGATGTTGCTAATACAGGTGCAAACTGTCTGGAAAAAAAAGCCTTCCAAATGTTTAACCAGCCATCAGGCACTCTGCAAAGATCCGCATCTCATCATCACCTTGCAGCTTGCCCAGGATCTGGAATTAGTGAATCTAAGTTAATGAAGACATATTATTTAGGAAAGAGATCAGTTCACAATTAAAACTACACATCTAATATGGGAGTTTAAAAATAGCATGCCTGTAGGGTTTTTAAGCTGGAAGTTTGTAGTATATATGGTTTGGAGTGTGTTCTAGTAATTTGTGTAATTAACAAAGATACAAAGTTCTTTAAAAAGTTAAAACAGCAGCCCCATATACTGTCTCAAACTTTGTGCAGTCACCCAAGCAATTACATTCAGCCTAGTATATTTGCGGACTTCAACCTTAAAAGCACTAAACAAATTCTAATCTAGTGAGAAATTATGTTGACTTTGTTGAGAGCACAATTAGGCTTCTGCTACTTGAAATCTTCACCAAAACACTCTCCAAGTTTATTTTAATGTCACAATTGACAAAGCCAAAGATATCTGTTACTCTGTAAGAGTTAAGTCTTATGGATATAGCAGATCTTAAGAGCTGAAGGCACTCAGTACTTGGATGCAATTCCTGGAAAAGCTTCAGGAAGCTCTTTCATTAACAGTGTTAAATCAGTAGGTGTCATAACTTTTCGGTTACACAGTTATTAAGCTCATTTTTCAGTACCTGCAGAGGCTTCAAATGTCTGGAAAATATTTTTGGGAAAACTGAACTATTGATTCTGACTATTATAAGGTTACTGGATTATATTTTGCTTGTACGGGGATGCGTGCATTGTGTTCTGAGTATCTGTACTATGGCTGCAAAACCAAATCTGGAGACTGCATTGACCTCTACTGGAGTTCAACACTGCATGGCAGTATATAAAAATACTACTGTGGAGCAATTGCTTAAAGATGAGGTAACTCATGTCCGAAGTTCACATATTAGATGGTAGCCAAGTCAGTTGCCTGAAAATGTTAGTATGTACTAGTGAAAGTCGCTTTACTCCTGGATGACCTTTCATTCCTACCTAGAAGAATCCCAGATAAAAGTGTAGCCCTAGGATCTGAAAGATTGTTCTTTTCTTCAAAAACTGCATTTTTATTGTAATGCTGTTATCATGGAGCTGCTGAAAATTATAAAGTTTATAATCCTTTTCTAAGCAGAAGCTGGTAGTCGGCAACAATAGAAGTCCTTCAGCATGATCGCCATTCTATTGACATTCTAGAGGAAAAAAGAAGGAATGAGTTTGTTAAACCATAAGAGATTATGAACTTTGGAGGTTTATCCAAGCTACAGACTATGCAGTAGTGCCTTGCCTTTGTAGGCTTTCTCTGTACAACCCTATAATGTAAAAAACCAAAACAAAACCCACAAAAGCTAAACAAAACTGGGGGAAAAAAGGACTCATACCCGCTCATCAATGAAAAGCGGCTATTGCTCATAAACACTGCGAGGAAAAAAATCTTCTTCCATGAAGCAAACAGGCCTACCTTGAGATTGGAAGAAGCAGATAATATGTGCACATGATTAAACTAGATCTCAGTCTGCAGCTATCAGCTGTTTTCAAAGATGTTCTGATTAATCAATTAATCAAACACTAATTTAAAGTGTTTTAAGTGTCTCTACTATAACAATTAAATGCCTTTACTATTACCTTGTAACGTGGTTCATTTTAAACTGTGACTGGATAGAAGCTTGACTGTGCTGATAATCCAGTTATGTTTTGGAATTCTGTGTACCAGTTGATTAGATTAAGAGATGAAGACAGAATTAGGTGCCACTTGCCATAGCTACATCATTGTAGGCTTTTGTGTACATGTCACAGGGTTTGCTGTAACAGACTATGCAGACAAATGCTGAAGAGACAGACATGATACAGGCAAGAGCATTCCTTTGCTGTTCAGGTTAATGTGTGAATAAAGCAAGGCAGGAATTTAGGAGAGGTATTATTTTCTCTCCAATTAACAAAGATAAACAAGCTGGCCTAATAAAAACACACACAAATCCCATTTTCAAAATTTCATCCTGCTTCCATCATCACTGGAACAACTAAAATAAGCCACATCATCAGGAATTTTTTTTTCTACTACAACTATACCAAATAAATTGTGTTTCTCTGTGTGTGGGGTGTAGTTTCACCAGCCATAGCCATACCATCAATGCTTAAGAGTACATCAAAACAAAAAGTAGCAAAAGGATGTGATTTTGCATGGGATTACCCATGCACACTACTAGGCATCGATTTGCAGTTTTTACAATTAAATAAACCATAGGTAAACATCTACACTACTTCTCTTACCCTACATTTCAATCTCACAACAAAAATTGCAACCGCTCTGTAAAATTTACACTAGGAAAATTATATGCATTAATTATTTCCTCTAAAAAAAAGACATGCTTTTTGATGGCAGGACAGATATTTGCAGCTAATTTGCTTCCCATCACTGCACATTTTTCAGAGGTCTCACAAGTATTTTGAGAGTGATTCAGAAGTAATTCCAAAACAGTTCTCAGAAATTCTTTACCATGTATGGACATAGAAACTTCCCCCCCCTCTGCCCCTTTCTTTTTTGCAGTACACTGCAACTTACCAAATGAGGATTTCTGATGCAACTTCAAAACAGGCTGTGTTCTAGGTTTACAAATGATCGATTATTTCAGTTTGCATTTAGCAGTTCACCGTTCAAGAAGAAATATTACTTACTGGTTAGAGAAAGGGCTGTGAGTCAAGACACCAGGCTCAATTCCCAGTAGCGTTCAAGACTTGTGAATTCAAGCACTCATCTACATTTTAAGTGCCTTATTTTTCATTATATACAAAATACTTCATGAAGATAATATAGCACAGGACAAAATGTACTGTATACATACACAAAAATAAACTAGTTAATAGTAAAAACTTTTGAGACTTGCTGTGAAATGTTAAGAACTGAGTTATGCTTCTATTCTATAAAACTTTCATAAATATGCATGGGATTGTCTTGGGAAATGAAAGAATAGTTGCTGAAATGAAAGCTTGAGGCACACAGCTCTTAAATCTTCACTGATGGATGAAGATAAGATGCAATTTGGTTCTAGGCAAATTATAAAGTGCCTGATTACTAAATTATGAATTAGTGAAATTCTCACTTATTTCATACATTGCTGTTAAATAGTTTACTCTAAGATGACACAGGATCCAGTTGTAACCAGCCTGCAAGTCCTGGTATTTCTACAAGGTATATAAAAATTGGCTAATTAACTTAGATGAAAATTGTATTTTAATAAAAAGTCTGTTGCAGACTTCAAAAAACCTCAAACTTGTGGTTGTTACTGTCAGGAGACTGATTTTTAAAAACATAAACCATGGAATAATCTGCCTGGTTTTGTGAAAGGAACACTCCCGCCTCTTCGCTACCTGGGTAGTGGTATTTTGTCTTGAGCTACATATGGGTAAATGCCTCAAGCAACATTTTCACAAGCGACAGTTACAGATTTTAGTTGCAGTAGCCTATACACAATACAGAACAAGCAGAAAATAACATATTTCTCTAAGTCACTGACCTCCCCAGACCCAGACAGAGGTAGTAAATTAGCAGATGGCCTTAAGGACCACAAGAATCAATAAGAGACATAAACCACAGATGCTATTAAATGCTAGACTTTGGGACTGGGCATTGATTTTTATTGTCAAACTGTATTACTGCTGCAGGCACAAGATTCACTACAGACTTCTGTTCTGTATTGATTTTGTTGAACAGCAATCAAGAGTTCAGTATTTAATGGCATGCAGCTCAAACTGAAGTTACTGCACAGAGGTTTTAATCAATTAAGGCTTTCCATTACAGATTCTCATTCACTCTGTGTAACTGTCTTGCATAAAAACATAAAAGATAATGTCATTTTGCTATCATTAATACTCTATGAAATTCCCTTTACTCATTAATTTAGCAACGTTTGTAGATCTTCAGTGTGCAAGGCTTTAGAAGCAGTCTAAAAGTTGTCACAGATTTTCTGCATGACTTCTCATCTTTGCAACTTGGAATTACACAACTGTAATGAAAGACAAATTGAAGTATCGGAGAGAATTCCTTCAGTTACACAGCACTCTGACAGTCAACTTGACCTTATTACATGGGGTCCAATTAGGATTCCTTTGCCATCTAGAGTTTTAAATGACCACTATTGATCACAGCTACAGCATGCAAGATAATAAACCTGTTCTCCAATACGAATGAAGTATACTTTATCTTTGGCAAAGATGGTGAAATCACCAAAATAAATCCAACAAAGCTGAAAGATGACTAAAAATTACAGACATTGCTTTGGAAAAACTCTTTAAACTGTGCATGAATACTCTTGCACATGTAATTATACGTACAGAAATTCAATGGTTTTACCTTTCCAACCTCTTCACAAGGATGACTTCTAATAGAGGCAATTTGTTTCTAGCATAAGAGTCGAGTAATGAAAACCTGAAGCAGTGCTCATATACTCACTGAATCCACTGCAAAAGTAGAGAGAAATATAATTATGTGGAGGGCTAGATTTTGAGGAGACATTTAATTAATTAAGAATTCCAGTTGATAATATGAAATCGAGGGAACTATAAAATCCATATGTGTGAAAAGCAAGACTGAGAACGCTTAAAATACAAACAAGATGAGATTATTCCTCACAAATAATATGAAGCAAAATATAATAATTCATTACATACTTGAAATGTTAAAAGGAAGGAAAGCAAAGAGACTAATTGAGGCTTGCAGGCAACAGGTGATGGTCATAAGCATATGAAGTGACAACATAGTCTGAAAGAATTTAGATACATATCTAGAAGATAGACAGGACAGTAGTTCCCCTGATACAAAGTGAAAAATATGAAAATTAGCTAACTAGATTAGGTGTAAATAGCTTTTCACACCTTCTTATTAAAAGTAAGGGCAACAGGGATCACTTTACAAAAACAACTTGCTGATAAAAAACAACTAGTGAATTCTCTGGGTAGTTCTCAGATTAGCCAGTCTGAACGTTAGCACATAGATGTGATAGTGAGAGTTTTGATCATATAGAAGTAAAAATTATTTCTGGAAAAAATGAAGGATAACTAGAAAAGAAGAAAATAGGAACAAATGACCACAAAAAAAGAAAAAAAGAAAGGAAGAATGGTCTTGTCTCTAAAGTCTGCAACCTCTGAAGCATTATAAACATGAACAATAAATAGCAAGGAGCTTCCTGAAAAAAGCTAAGTGACAAACACTTTTTGATGCTGAGAAAACTAGGAAGCAAGCCAAAGCAAATGTAATACATTTTCTATTTAAAAATTAAAACCCGTTTTCCAACACTGTTGAAACTGTTTAGCTCTTTCTCCTCTGAGAAGAACGTTCTGTACAATGTGTGTCATGAAGTATTCTTTGAAATTGTAGGTTATGGAGATATGAAGCAAAACAGAGTAAGTTTCTGATAAGAAGTGATAATTGGCCACCGTACTGAGGCAAACTCCTACCCAATGTTGTGTGTTAACTACCAGAACTTATTACGTCTGTAAATAAAGTCTAAAGTTTTAACAGAAGACACATTCAGTTGTTTACTGTGCTGAAATTACTGCCAATGGAGTTAAAGCAGGGAGAACTATTACCAAGAAGTGATATCTGCAAAGCACAAAAGAAAATACATCTCCAGAAAACAAAACAAGAAAAAAAAAAAAGTTAAAACAAAGACAAGAAGGAAATGCAAGAAGTAGAAAAAGGGCTGTGTGTTGCTTTTCCCACCCTTCTCATTGAGCTCCAAGCTAACCGGTGCCATTGATTCTAATGATCATCTACAGTACAAAGCAGGGAACGCTTTTATAAAAAAGTCAATTTACTAGTAATACAGATTGTATGTTCACATGAAAAGGCAAACGGTAACAACTGGGAGCCAAGGCAGGGGGTCATTCATTCACAGTAGTTTTCCTCAGCTTCAGTTGACTGGTAAGGAGGGTAGATTGCTGCAGACACAGCAATTAGCTGCAACAGTCAATACCCAGATAACCCTAAGTCAGTGCAGATCCTTCTGTGGGGGTCCCTGCCAATAACTTAAAGAAGCTTCAATTATTTGATCACAAGCAACTCCAGCCAACAAACATAATCAAGGACACTGATGTTTAGGTGTACTCTATTGGTTCCCTGTCCAAGACAGTTTGTCAAAATCCCTTATGAAGTGACATTCCAGTGACAACTGCAGGCTACTGGAGCTACAGGTATCAGGAACCTTCATGCCACCAAGAACTCCTTGGCTAACAAACATTGAGAGCAACCATTGTCTGGAAGATTTGTGTTATTAGGCCATTTACTGATAGATAATAATAAACACCTCTTTGCAACTACATTGCTTTCTTATTCAAGACAAGTCACAATGGACAACTATAAAACGTGGAGAGAAGCTCAACTATGAAAAATGTGCATGCCTATGAATTTAAGTAAGAAAAGTTATGAAACCATATGAATATCTCCCCTGCTGCTTTAAGGTTTCTGTGCTTGAATACTGATAAGTGCATCTAAACACATGGCTAAATTGATCAAATGATAGAATTACTGAACAAATTATATCCTCACTCCACACGAAGTACATACTCTTTCCCCACAGCCCTCACTCGGAAAGTGCTTCAAATTAAACTGCCACAAAGATGAAAACAATCATTCTGCTCACACCTTATGAGGTCTGAATGGCAACGAACATTTGCATGCTTCATTTATAATGTGGTGTTATCTTCTGGAGGCAGACTGAGATATCCTCAGGGATAATGATTTTAAGTTAACATTCAACTGCGTGTTCCTCTGCTGCAGCCCAAGCTGTCTACCAATGAAGGGATTCTGAGACTACAAGTTTCTGTGTTTCACCAAGAGAAGCTTTTTCATGCAAACCACCGTGGTCAGGCACCAGAATGGGTCAGCTGTGGCAGTCCAGAACTCAGCATGGGCCAACAAGTTTTAACGGGTATGAAATATTAGTAATATGAACAGATAGCAGATAGCATGTCACACATTAACGTTCATTAGAAATGTACTGAGGAAGCCCAACACTGCTGGCTTTGTAATTCCCATCAGCATGATCTGGATTTTGCTAATGCCTCAAACTGACCTGTGCATGGTCCTCCCCACGTTTCCTATTTTAGATCACCAAAACAAACGTAAGACACTATGTACCTGAAGCACATGGAGACAAGTGATTATTTTAAAAACAACACCGTGGATCCATCAGGTTATTCAACAGCAATAAATGCTTCTATATGTAATGAAGCATGAATATTATACCAGCCCATAAAAGGCTGCCACATCTCCCTCATGTCAACAAGCAGCACATAAAGGGAATCTAATCCAGTATGCTAAGGTGATGATCAAAACCAACCTGAAAGTACCAGGGGAAACCCAATCTGCACATGATCCTTCAAACTTCATAGAAGAGTGATTTGTTCTTAAAAGTATTTAATTAAACAGGTTTTGGCAGATGACCAGGTAAGATGCATTCACAAAGGATGGAAAACAGTTGTACAACTGATAGGGCTAAGAGGAAAGCAACACTGCCTTTTTAAAAGATCCAACTGCTCATACCATCGGCAAGAAAAAGCCATGAAATCTGGCAGCTCTTTCAGGTGCATTCCACTTCCTTTCATCTTGAGTGAGCTCTCCTCAGGCTCCCATGGAAAAGCAGGTTTTTATTGGACAGGAATAAAAACAAATAAACTGTGAAGCTAATATAAAATTCAGCTCCTTTTAAAATGTCAAAATAAGACCAATTCCCTTCCTCCACCCACCAAACTTTGCCAGACAAGAGCTAAGTAATATTGGGTAATACCAAGCTAGAGGAATGAGCTTTTCAGGGGAGAACATCTTTGCTAAAAAAAAAAAAAAAAGAGGGGATGATAAAAAAGTCAGCTTCTTGCAAGCAAATTGAAGGATACTCAAAGGTCAGCCTGGAAACTCTGTGCCCAAGCCATAAGCGAACTGGGACTTCACTATCCTTCATGTTTTATAGCACAGCATAGAAATGATCTGCGCGGTACATGTTAATTTAGTCTCTCTGTTACTGTATACAGTTGTGCTTTATAAATTAAAATTTAGACTCAGAACACACAAGATCTGTGTGGTTCTACTACAAACAGCACTTTATTTTAAAACAAACTCCCTAAAACAGTATCCATACACTCCTTAAAAAAAAAAATCTGTAGGATCATCCAAAATCTGAAGTCTTTTCTGCAGTTGCTCCTGTTGCTTTTTTTCTTTTCAAGATCTTCCCCTATTGTACTAGAACTCATTTACAGTTCTAAATATTTTTTCTTACTGTACTCTTTCTGTGAACAAAGGCGATATTGCTCAGCACACCATTTGCTATCTTTCATTACTCTCTGCAGAGACTTCTCTGTTCATTCAGGCATCCATTTCCACAAGAGGACAACCCATTATTCTCTATCTCGTAGTTTCAAAACAGCAGCAACAAAAATGTATCATCCACATGACCAGAGATACAGCAGTGCAGCTCTGAGGAAAAATCCATGTCAATAAGCAATGATTAGACATACTTTACCTTTGGGCTAGGAAAAGTGTGTCAAAGCATCCCTAGCACAAAGAAAATGAGCCACATTTTCAGATGCTGCTATGCCTCCATTTGATCACAGAATGTAGAGGAGGGTGCTCCATCATCACTGATATTTATTTCCAATTGTAGGAGTGAAATGATAACTGACACCCAGTGGGAAATGAAGCACAAAGTGTTTAATTGCCCACCTGTGCTCATACCTACATCATGCTAAAAAATGCTGAAGGATATGACAGCCTTGTCTACGTTCCTGTTATAATCCCCAAATCCTGCAGTAAGCAAGGACAAGCTTGCTGAGAAATGCATTTAGCCAAGTCAAATGTCTTTCCAAGCATGGACGCGGCCATATGGTTTTCCATATGATACATCCAAAGCTTAAATTTTCATCTCATTTACTTTAAGACACAAAGGAATGTACGCAGACATTTTCTCACTGATGTGCCTAAAGGATTCTGTCGTTATTAGTAATATTATTGGCCCCAACAAATAACTGTTACCTTCTTATATATACCTTTGTAAACAAATTTGTAAACTAACAGACAAAAATCTGATTCAGAGCTCAGGCTCCCCATGAAGTATTTCCCGTAAAGGAAACTCGCAGAAGCATCACTGGTCTGACTGGTCTGCGTAGGGCACAGCAAGATTCTGGACATAATCACTTACTGCTGAGGATCTTTTCCGGCACCTTAGGGCTCTGCAGCCTGTGCAGAGCATTAACAAATCACAATGATCTTTGTTTAAACCATGGTGACATCTTAGACCTAGTTTACCCTTGCTTTACATACATGTAGGTGACAATAAGGTATGCATCACCTGAAAATCACTCACTCCTGCAGTGAGTTGTGGAAATAGAGGTAGGAAGGAAGAACTGCTGAAAAACATTAGGAAGAAATGGTGACAGTAGGAGTCTTTCTGGCTTTCAAGGAGCAAGGAGCATATTGTGATGGAAAGAAAACAAGAGTCAGGTAGAAAAGCAATGCTGAGGGCACTCAATGGTGAGGAGTAGGTATTGGATATGCACTGTATTTGATATCAAAGGAGTATTTAAAGCTGTATTTGCTCTGTAAAGAACGTGAAAACCACATAAGAGATGTGGATCTATCTAATTTAATCAGACATCATTAGGACAGATGCTGAAATAAATTGCAAAACATATAAAGTCAATACTAATATAGAACACACACGTTCAATTAATCTCTACCTATCTCATTACCAAGACTTGTAGCAGGTGATTTTGTGAAGGCTGAAGCAAGAGTATTTCACCTTGTCTAATCTCAGCTGCAGCCCTCAAGCATTCTTCTTGTATAATCATGGTTTGCTGTAGGAGGATGCGGGGGCTGTAATTGTCCCACTGAGGGCTTTTGATGGATGATTGTATTTCAGATGTCTGGGCCTGAGATTCTGTGAAGTTTACTTTGACTTATTATTACACTAAAAATAAAACGTGTAATTTTAAATAAAATGAAATATACCAGGTAAATGCAGTGAATTTTACAGATGTCTTGGATGCTGGGAGACACCTGCTATGAAAGTTAAGCTGAAAAGTCAGTAGATTCTCTTTGACAGGAGGAATCCAGGAAGTTTCTTTCCTACATCACCTTTCTTAGGTAGACTTCGCTAAATGACTGAAAAAAAGAACTGTCCCAAGATACTCACACTAGCCCTTTGTCAGAGGTTATAAACAGAGTAGCCAAGCCAGACACAGGCCTATGCCTCAACTGTTGTTGTGCAAAGCCTAGTACATAATTTGTTTTCACCTAAAACTTTGAGTGAGTTGGCAAAGATATGGTGAGGAGCAGAACTCAGTTACAAAATTTTAAACAAATACATGTATTACAGCTTTTCTCTCTGAGCCCTTGGTCTAACCTGAGCAGCAGGTCCACAACAACATGATTTTGCTCTTAGTGTCAGAGTTAGGTAATCTGTTGTTCTTAAATTGCACTTAACCACTTTAAAAGAAAACATAAGACTTGCAGGATCAGAAACTATTTTGTTTACACTGCTAATTCCATAGACATCAATAAAGTTACTCCTTATTTTCAAGCAAAATCAGTCCCAAGCTATTTAAAGTTCACATGATGTGCACAACTAAGCACTTTGTTTTGTGAGATAAACAGATCAATGGATTATTTGAAAATGGTATTCAGAAATAGAAATCTTACTTGCAGAGCTGTCCTACTGTAAGTCTTTTCCTTCACTAACATTATGGAGCACACTGACTACTTACTGTTTACACATAGCTTTCTACATTAAATGCTGAACTCACAAATCCACCTACTTACCATATGTCATTTGTAGCATAAAATGCCAAGCCACTTAAGGTGCTGTTGTTTTTTCAGCAAGTGACATTTTTATGGCATCCCCACAATAGCACAAAGATCACTTCAGAACAACTCAGTGACTATCATTTGGCAAAAGAGAAAATACTGATGGTTTATAATCAGAGAAATGCATTGTGTTAATTGGGAATATGATGTATGACACTGTGATGCTTACCCAGTGGCACAGGAAAATATGCTAGGTTATTACAGTATTTAAAATACACACGTGAGCGACTGTATTTTAAGGTTTCAAATGCTTATATTACACACTATACACAAAGGTGATATGAATATTCATAAAATCTAGGCCTCCGTTTTAAAGCCACTACTCTGGCTATTTCTCTTAAGAGACTACTGTTATAAAATTGAAACCAGCCAGCTCTGGATGCAAATTTGTACCAGTCAGTACAGTTACTCATACATACCTTGAAGTTATTGTTTTGACTTATTTTGTTTCCACTGTTTTGATGAGCATCAGGTAACCATTTGATGATGCTACATATGTCATACATATGTGCTCCAAATTAAATCTGTACAAAAAAGCAAATTTTTTTAGATTAAACTTTGGAAGAGGAAATGAAGTTGCATTCTTGGCCTTCTTCGATGTAAGACTTGTCCTTTTTGGAAATGTTCATAAAGCAGTCAGTTAGCTCAAGATAATGCCATATGTTCAAAGTGAAAAAACACTACTTCCCCAAAGAGGCATGTTAGGACTACTGGTGCTGGAGAAGGAAGAAATACTTGATTCACTGCCAGTGTCTGAACTCTCAGAACACTGCTGGTCGGGGCTCTGAGAACTGAGCTCAATACCAGAGCAGCTATTTATTTTTGTTAACTTGTTCATAGTTTCCCAACTTTTCAACTCACATCACCATTATGAAATTTCAACCTTCCCATCCTTCAGTCTGGCTATACCATTTCCCCCACCAGAAGTGGCATACGAGTGATATTCATAGTTTTACCACACGTTTGTAACACTCATTTTGTATCATTAGCTTGAGTATCTGCATCCATGAGTGAACATGCACTTACATTTAATGAATGAGGTTTCTTACTTATTATTCATTAACTCCTTAAAACATTTCAGTGCATAGTGTTCACTGATTTAGGGATCATGGATGGAAGCCTTTAAACATCTTTAATCTTTCAACCTGATATTGTGATCCATGAAGCTCCTTTTTCATCTCAAACTTCTATTACCTTCTACTAACACCCTGACATGTTAGTTCCAGCCACTGCAAATACCTGAAGGGCGTGGAATTGACTGCTGTAGCCAATTAAGGTGAGAAGAGTTCAGGAGAATGAATGGTTTTCTAATCAATAACTAAGCAATCACACAGTGGCAAGTTTTTTTTTCCAGTTGCAATCCTACCCCACCCACTTCTGCTGCTGGCTGGTAAAAGACTGTAACATGGCTCCTCAAATTTTTCATCTGTTCTTTGTGGTATCTTAAAACTCTGAGGACTCATCTACTTTTAAAGACTGCATAGCTCTAAGTCAGTTAAGAGTGTGACTACTTTTATCCTAATGATAGAATATAAATCATAAGTAGACACTCTCATACTGTAAAAAGCACCTAACACTGGTAGCTTATTTGGCTTGCCAACATAGACTATCAGTACGGCGCTTGAGAGTTTAGTTCACAATCAAAGAACAGAATGCACTGAATCAACTCTGTGCATACAGCAGGCTATGTTATTATAAAATTTCTCAAATGGCAGACTGAAATTGCTCCATTCAGAGAGCATACAGTTGAAATCAAAGGGTAATAGTTTCACTTAGAATATAGTACATTTTCATAACCAAAGTAACACACTCTCATTCGTAAGGGTACCAGCAACAGTACCATTTGTGGACCACTGTTTATTAAAGTATTTTTCTAATGTCATACATAGTTCTATCAAGCCTGTGAAGTTAACATTAATCCTGCTTAAGAACAAACATGTATCATATTTTCTGTCCTGATTGGCCTGCTATACACAGGCCACTGAACTAAATGGCATGAGACTGCATCTGATCCACGTGGAGAAACTCTAAATGCTTAGCACAGCCGATTACATTACACTGTTCTAGAGTTACTCATCCTACCCCATAAAGCTTCTGCTTCCAGCTAAAAGCACATTTGTTATTAATTTTTCCAAGTAGCTCCTGGGAGAAAACAACCCTTTCTTTCTGTTTAGATTTTTAAATAAAAAACAACCAAGCAACAAAATTAAGACAGGAGATACACATTTGACTGTGTTTAGATATAAATGAAATTTATGCTAATTCAGGGCAGAATAGAAGATCTCTTAAGTGCTATGAAACAGTTTTCCTGAGCACTATGTATTTTTAAATGTCTTTTTGACATCCCTTATTTGATGGCATCCCATCAAAAACAATGGTGCATTAAATTAGCATACCAGGAACCAAAAGATGGTAAATACTGTGGATTAGAATCTATTATCAATAAAATTATCAGAGTTTAGATATTCTTGGCAGTGTCCCTAGGATTAAAAACCCTTTTATATACCCATAAACCATCATGAGCTTTGAAAGTAAAGAAATGGTACACAGAACTACATCTCTGCTTGCCTGACCCCAAAGATGCTGCTGGTGTCTGGGTTTGACCTGAGGTTTGAGCACTGAGAAATCCCTTCGTAATCTCATCCACCTTCTCCTCTTCAGCTCTTTTTGGAGGTGTTTTGGTGTCCACAAAAATGTATTAAAAGCTTATATTTTCTTGAAGACTCTAGAAACAGCCTTCCCTTTTTCTCCCTCTTTACCCTTTGATAATCTATACAGATATAGCCACACTGTAGATCTGAAAAAATACTCTTTGAGGCTTAGCAGGCCCCTCACCTGCATCACTGTTTTGAGATGCTGCTTAGAGTTCTGCCTCAGACCCACAGAAAATATTCCTTTTTCTTTTCTCTCTGTTATGGGGAGAACGTCAAAGGATTTTGTGATAAACAAGTGTGGGTGGGAGCCTGGGGCTCTCCACTCCCAAGATACAGTCCAAATATGTAGCCAGCTCCCATACAAAATTAAAAACATATTATTAAAATATTTTTGGAGGCTGCATCTGTTCTCAACACCCACAACCTTGCTCCTGCCTTGATACTACTGCCTACTGATGTGAGTATTTCAGCTTTAGAAAGAAACCATTCTAGGGAGGAGGGCTAGTAAGGTTAATGACAGCTAGCTTATTATTCAGGTTGAATATGTCTAAAGTTAAGGACCTCTCTTTTTCATAATGGCAAGATCTCTTTATTTATTAAAGCTGAATATGAGTGTACACACAATCAAGCTCAGCCTGTGGTAGTAGACAAGTTCATTACTGCAGCAGAAGACTCTCACGTGAGCTTTAGTGACACTTCCAAGACCATGCAGCACCTTCAGCAAAAATTATTGGTTTTGCTGTTTCTTACTGATGCTGTTTGATGTCTTTGGGAGGGCTGGACAGTTTATGTGCTAGGGTAACACCGACATTAAACAAGTCTGAACTTTCAAATTTGTCCATGATCCAACTAAAACTTTGAAATGACAAATTTCTGTTTCTGTAGCTTTGCTTCTTAGACATATTCCACTGTTAGTCTAAACATACCAGTCAGATTTTCCAGTTGCCCAAGCAGTTGTACAATTATTAGGAAGTTAATTCCAGAACCACTGTACTAAAATTGGTTTAAGAGCTATTAACCTATGTAAATGTATGTCATGAACTTGGATCCCTTACAGCTGTTGAATATGTAGCAAGTATTTTCTAAACCATGTTGATTGAATTTTATAGTCAGCTGTGAACTGGAAAAATGACAAGGGGTGTTGTTAAAGTGTACAGAATATCACAGTATAATTTTTAAAGTTTTTTACAACTTCTGCTATTGACATACATTTGAGCTTTCATTCTGTTACTTTCATTATTTACATAATTAAAACTGATGATTTCTCAGGTGCACTAGTTTGAGAACATGGGGAAAAAAACAACATAGAAGTCTTCAGTCTAATAGTCCCTCTCACTAGCAGTTTCTACTACTGCTGAAATGAAAAAGTTACAGCAATCTGGACAGTTGTAATTAAACAACTTCTTTGATGTTCTTTGTTAGGAAAAGTAACAAGAGTTTGAGCGTGAGATAAAAGGCAACAGGGGGAAAACAGGGTAAAAGCGGATGCCATTGTTCCAACAAAACATCCAAGTTTATGCATGCTTCCCTGCCCCCCCAGCTCAGGCATGGAAAAAGCAATGGATTTTTCCCCACATCCTAGATACTTGAGGTTGGCCCTGCTTCAAGTGGGAGGTTGGACTTGATCTCTCTACCAACCTAATTATTCTGATTCTAATCCCCTTGGCAACACATGTCAAAACAGCTAGAAACTGAAGGATAAGGAAGGATTTATATGATTAAAGTACCTTTCCTATAGTAAGAAGTTTATTTGCTTCACAGCTCCACAACTTAATTTTGTTTTTTCACACCCAGATTCTACTGTAGAAATGGGGTGGCAGAAGAAGCCACACTTAAGCATTGTGGCATAGCAACTACAGCAGGCAGTCAACTGGGACCCTGCTTCAAGGAGTCATTACAAAATAGGGAACATTAGCCTGTGAACTAGTCACAAGCGGGAAGTGCTTGCACCACAAGACGAACCGCTGCTTAAAATCCTAGACAAAGTGCCAGAACGAAGATACACTTGCTGAGAAATAGCTGCCTCTGTTCAGGATCATGCTGTCAAAGAAAATGGATGTGAGCAAACAGTAAGCAAGTGGTTGTCAAACATTATGTGATTAAGTTGATTTATCCTTTTGGTCATTAAGGAAGTTTTCCCACAACGTAGAAGAATCTTAGCCATGCCAACCCCCTTTTCTAGAGTGTCTCTGATGGCTTGGTATTCACAAAGAACACCAACACAAATTCAGAAGGACAACTACAGTTAAAGATAAAGCAAAACCAGCAGGTAAGAGCAGTTTCATTGTCACCTATCTTAACAAAAGAAAAGTCACCTGACAAACATTTTTTTGTCCTCCTTGCACTAAGATAAGAAAGAGTTCAGTTTATTCTATTAGTCTGGATTTGCACAAGGGTAAGTAACTCCAGTAACATCAGTTGAGTTATTCTGGCATGAACCCAGTGTAAGCAAAAGCAAAATTTAGTCTCTTGTTTGTTCTTTATAAGGCTTCTGACCCTTAAAGCATCAGACTGTTTGGAAACAATCCCATAGCCTTCAAGTTAAGAAGGCAAAAAATCTGACTCACATAAAAAAATACAGGTATGACAAGTAAATTTGGTATTGCTTTATATTTTACTGGCTTAAAAAAAGATGCAGAAACACATGTTTTAAAAGAAAGTTTATAGGTCCTAGCAAGAAAGCACTCTTGATGGGTGTATTCTACTACTGAATCTGCTGCTTCTCCTGTTACTTTTGAGCAAACAGCCTTTTTTTTTTTCTTAAATGGAAACCACAGTTCTTGCCTAACTGCTTCATAGAAGGATTAAGAATTTTGATAGCTAATATAAAGAGTTGGATTTTATGATAGATAAGAAAACATTTCCTTCTGAGGTTTCTTAAAGCACAGCTGTTACGAGAATAACAATAAAAAGTCATCTTGTGTGCCATGGTAAGCTCAGCACAGGATACATTATGTATTTTGCAGTCTAAAACTAGCACAAAGCTTGTTGGTTTTGAAGTAAGGACTCAAAGGGACAAGTGGACCTCCTTTTGTAAAGGCTTCCCCCCACACTGCCAATCATTCTTTCTCCAGCTTTATCTCTTAAGCAGATCTCTTTATAAAGCAAGTAAGGAGTAACAGCAATGGCACCAGTGATGGAAGGAGTTTAAATGGTCCACAGTGCCTGCCTTTTTCTCTCTGGGGATTGAGCTGATTGATAAAGTTTGAATTCACATTTATAGTATATTTAATTTGTGGGGCTTGAAAACATCAGACATCAGTCATGAAACGTACCACCAGATCTTTTTTCTTCCTCTTTTTTTTTTTTTCAAAGGAAACAAGGCTAATTTGGTAACTATCATAGTTCTGACTGCAATCACCCATCTAACTGCTTATTTGATACTATTTAGGCATTTGGACCCAAGCTTCTGAAGTCTGACAGCATACAGAAACTGACTCCGGAATGCAGACATCTTCTCAGATGTGGATCCCCTGCCTTGCTGCCCCTGCTAGAACTGCAACTGCAGAGATCGATGACCTCAACTAAAAGAACAGTACCAGTTTCCTTCATCTTCTCAGTTGTTTTGTGCAATTCTTTGTAGAGATACATCATATGGATATTTTGGCTAAAAAAATTTCCTATAGAAATGGTAGAAACCCACTATTAACAGGATCTAGTCTTTACAAAAGAAATAATTTATCTTTCAATAAAAAGTAAAAGAAATATTTCAATTGAGAAAAACAGCACACCTGAACATCCTAGAGGCACTGGAGAAAATAATCTTCTAATTTCATTTAACTCACCCCTGTAAAGTTCTCCTCTTCAAACAGAAATCAACACAGCATCCTGCCTATCTGCTGCTCCATTGTTCAGAGCTATGTGGAATAGTCCTGGTATGACAGATGATAGTTGCATTTGATAACATACCAACTTCAGGAATCAAACAGCATCAATAAACTCCGTGCAGAGAGATTTCCCCATACTGTGACAGTGATGACATCTCTATTTGTAAACATAAAGGTAAGAAGTCCTAATAGAATACTATTTGGTAAACATCAATGCTACAGTTAGTCTCTATTAAACCAGGTTCTTGTCTTAGCAAAGGGTTCTGAGCTACCCATTGAAAAACTGTCAAGCAAAGGGCTTTAAGAGTGGCTCATTTATCCTGTTAAATTTTACTGACTAAAAGTCTCCAGCACTGTGTGGCACATGATTGCTCTGCATTACGCATGGTAGCTACATCAGTGACCAAAACAAGGCTGTAGGAGACACTGCATTAGCTATTGTGTGCTGATAGTTCTGTGTATGTACTAAAACCCTATCCAACAGAATTGTGAAGTGCTGTGCTAACAAAGCTAGTCAAGAACTTGAACTGTTGAAAGAAACAGAGCAGTTAAACATTGCTCTTCAACAATGCAGTCATTTTAGTGGTAAGGACTTCTGTTGCCTGCTATAATTTAATCAGAGAATGCAAAAGCAGCAAGAAGATAATGGTCTGTATTAATTGCTATTCAAAACATCTTGATTTAAACACTTGTCATTTTTTAAGAAGTTCCTCAGCACTGCTAATGACTGCAGTTATTAGGCCTTTCTTAGTTTTTCAGTTGAAATGCATTGTCTCCTAGCCTAATAGTCATTCACAAAAGGCTCACACACTTGCTTGATAAGGACTGCAGCATTCTTCCCTTATCGCATATTATCAAGCCTCTGAAGCTGCTATATATTAGTGATTTAACACATAGTGATAAATTGAAGGCAACGAAACAAACAAGTCATTGTGTTTCTCCCTTTACAGTTATTTATATGAAGTACAGGTAGGCTCTTACAATAGTAAGCTTTACATAAACATGCTTTTTTAATATGGAAATTAGAAACAGTTTTGAGATAAAAGTCTTAATTAGATTTCTTTGTTACATTTTTCTTTTCAAAATCTCAGCATATCACAAGAGAGCCTCCTTCATGTAGGCAAAATTGTAAGTAAATGGGTGAAACAACTGATGTAAGATCGTAACTGTATCAGAAGACTACAAGATACATCATGAGATCAGGTGTTTCCCTCAGAGTTTCACCCCTACGTGATGCAATTAAGGTCAGGGTTGACCTCTTACAGTCCTGAAAAGTTGTATGAGGACACATGCTACCATGAAGGCACAGGCAGCCAACTAACACAACTAGGCATTAGAATCCTGCAATAGCTGTAGATATCCAAAGAACTTGGACAGAAGTGATCAAATGCAGGAGACATGCAGAGGCCACACCTCACCCAGATCAGCTTGGGCCAGCTGAACTCTCACACAGCAGCCAAATAGCTGATTTTAAGGAAAGATGTACACTTGGTCCTAAAAAACCTAGTCTTGCCACAAATCTTTAGTTCTGAGTAAATAGAGAAGTTACTTAGAGTTTGAACTAGCATTTGTATGGCCCCACAAAAATTTCTACGAAAACCAGTAACTAGAGAATAGTAACAAGACATAAAACCTGTGTTTTAAAGAAAGATGATTGTTTCCAGGAATAACTCCGCTAAAAGCTAAAATAGACCATTTCCCATGGTAGTGACTGGTGAAATTGTGCTAAAGCATTCTGCCCTATCTTAGTCCATAACCAGAATGGACTAAGAGAACTGCTGAAATACACCTGTATAGTTAGAGAAATTAGGGACTGAGAGATCTAAAAGATAATGTTGCCACAGTCAAAGCTGTTGACATCTGACATTATTTAAGTCTATGTAGCCTCACATAATTTTGTTCTAGTAAGGCTACAGATCACTGCATCTCTCAACCTTCTCTGCTTGGCTACTTTTCTGTAGGGAATTTTTGTTCCCTATCCCCCCAACCAAATAAATGAGACACTTATTGTTGGAGTCATCAGAATTATAAATTAATATCTTTGTGTAATTTCAAGAAACTGGAACTCTCCCAAAATACCACAGCAGGTGTGACTGTAACCAAGTTGGAGGCTTAAAGTAGAATGCCGAACCACTCACAAGTTTGGAGAAACTGATGCTGGCTCCTTACAAAAAGGATAAACAAAATGAATTTTTTTAAAAAGTTAACACATAAGTAGGAAAGAACAGCATAAAGCATATCAGAATTAAAGCGTGCTTCTAAGCAACACCAACAACTTTCTACACACACACCCCCACCCACCAGAAGCTGTACATAGACAAAAGACAACATAAGCTTCAGGAAAGCTTCTGATCTAGACAATTGTATATACAGCTTTAGAAGTTAATAGATCTATTTTTATAAATTTGAGAAGAGACAGATGGAAGATTTAAACATTTTTGCAAAATGTTAGTAGTACATTTTTCTCAATTGTGTTGAAGTTATCTATCATTTTCTCTCCAATGCTTAAGAGATTTTAAATACGGGGTCAAGTTAGTAGCTTCTAACTGGAACTTCCAGTTAATGCCAACTCATTTGTAAATTGTTTTGGATAAGGTTTCATGCACTGATACTTTACAGAATAAGGGCTGTGCTTTTAAACTTCAGTTTACATGAGAAATGGGCAAAATTCCATTGCTCTGTGTGTTCAAATCCATTACAGTACAGGAAGATCTGAACATGCAACTGAAAAGATAATGTGCATCTCTAACATTGCTGAGCGAAACCAGAAGTAACCCCACACTCAGTGCCCACTTTCCAAATACAGCTATTTGCCCGTCCTTTAAACCAAAGTTTTATTCACAAACTGGCAGAGACTTTCTCTGCAGAACTTAAACCCACGTAAGTTTTAATGCTTTAAACCTTTGTGCTGTATTAATCCTAAAAATAAATAGCACACATTGTAACAGCCTGCAGTCTTATGACAGCAGACAGAACTCGCCAGGAGATTCAAAGCAGAGTCATTTGAAAGACTTCTATTTTGTTCCAAACCAGCACTTTTTCTTCTCAAGTGATTGTTGGGGTTGTGATGCTTCAGACTTCAAAATGAGCATCATCCCTGCCAGCATCACAACACTGTATCTTTCAATAGGAACCATCCACCATTCACAGGGGGATCAAACTAGTGCGAGTTATTCTATCTGACCTTTGTGCACAGGCTTCTGATTATCCCGAGGGCTTGAAGAAAAATCAGGCCTTCTGTTTTTACAGTGGGGGACAGTAAAGAGCACCTTCTCATTCCAACTAACCTTAGGGAAAAAGAGTGAAATTTAACCTTCCTATACAATGTATGCTGTTAATGATTATATAGAGATGTATAGTCATTATTACACCAAATATCAGAAGACCATGACTACTTTTGAGAAAGCAGTTTCCTTTAAGATCGGTAATCCAGTGTTTTGTGAGTCAGACTTTTTTTTTTTTTAAACCCTTGCCCTTACCAAGCAGACCTCAACACTTACACGAACTTCCACGAGTGGATCTGTGATCCTCTCCTTCCCACCCCTGTCATAACTACTCAAGGACCCTAATATAAGTGATGCTTTTGCATCCGCACTGGATCAGAAAGCTGAGACACAGCTTTGCTGGCATTTTCTGGAAACGGATTATTCTTCTGACTAAACCTCACTTCCATTAATTACCATCTGCTTCCTCATACTCATCTGCAGTTTGAACTGGAGAAGGAACTTTCTACTGTCTTTGAACTGCTGTGCACCAATGCAATACCAATGGTTTATTCTCAGGAAGCTTATTTCACTGGTAACTTCAACAGTACCTACTAAATGCACCTTACACCTACACAAGACCTCTTTGACCCTTCAACATTCCCTTTATGTCCATAAGCCTTTTGTGAAACAACTAGCAGAGGGAAGCCGACATAAACAAGCGCTTGCATTGAGACACCAGCAGACCGCGTTACTCTGTAATTTGTATTCTTGCACTGTTACTCCAGGATGATTGCATAGCTATTTGCAATGCCATAAAAAGGTACAAGAGACCAAGCCCTGCCCTTCTTGGTCAGTCACAAACCTGTAATTTGTGGTAGAAACAATCCCAGTATAGTAGAAGGGGTGTGATGGCACCATGCTTAGGTGTTTCATATGTGCCAATAAAATGGAGCAAATGAAAATGTTAACCTACAGTGGGAACAAGAAGAGTCGCTGGCAGAGCTCAGCTCTGGCAAATCTTCCAGCTCATTAATCACGTGGTCTCAACTCTGCAGTAAAAACACATTTTCTCCCCAGTTATTCTGCATTTAAATGTGGCCTTGTCCATGTCCTGCTATGTAACACAGTACCTGGGACCGTTCGACATGACAGAGGCTTAGCTACTTCAAGGGAAGTGTAGTTCCAAGACATTTTATTCGGTAAAACCATTAGCACAATTGCTAGAAATTCTTAGAGAGCTGAAAGCTAAATACAAAGATTTTCTTAAAGAACAGATGTCATAACTAATTCAAGATGCTTTTTAAAGTAATAGAAATAAGTAATGAAGTAAATAAGACAAGTAATGAAGCAATAGAACTAAGTAATGAAGAGCAATTTAAATGTACCTAGGGACTATTCCTGTTTCAAATAATAAATTAATGATCTTCCAATCATACATCCTTTTATTCATCCATGATTGTAACTTTTTATTTTCTTCTTTCTTTTCTGTCCTATTCATACAAACTTTGGAAAAATCAGTTGAAGATGTTGGCAGCTAAAAGTTAGTACAGACTGCATAAAAGTTCCACATCAAGCCATCAAATATATTAAGTTAATGCAATTAAACCACAGCTAAATTCTGTCCAGAATTCTTTCATTTTTAACATTGTTCATCTTTCTCTATTGTGCGACTGACCTAAACAAACAAAAATAACATAGTTAGGTGTGCAACTCTACAAGGAAAACAAACATGTTCATAAAATACAGGGCTATCTTAACCAAGGAAATTAGATCAAGTAGAAAGGCAATTTATGAAGTTAAAAGGCATTAGAAAAATGTCTGTTGGAGTAAATAGTTTGTGAAAAGGTAGAAAAAAGCCAAGTATTTTCCTACATTATTCCTTATTATCATAATTAAGTATATAAAGTCTGTTAAGGAAAAAAAACCCCAACCAATTTATTGTGGAAGGAAGAGTGTGTCAGTACCATAAAGTACCTGCAAGAAATTTCTTTCAGGGCAGGGAAGGCAGGAAAGGAGAGAAAGAAAGAGAAGGAATGGGAATGGCAAATATTATTCCGGTGAAAATGTAAACATACCACAAAATACAGGGTGGGTAATTCTGCCAATCTAGCAGGGAACAGTGATCCTTTAAAAGGTTAGACTACAGCTTGTAAAGTACCAGTATCAATTTGCATATGTTTATGGCCTAAATCAGATGCTAAACAGTACTGAAGTGCTGGAGATGTATGACAATACCCCAACAGAGGCTGATAACATTCCAAATGAGTAAGTACAGTTCTTCTGCTAGGCAGGTGTTCAACTGTACTTGAAATTTACTTATTTCTTCTTAAAAGAAGAAAAATAATTTTTTAAAAAATCGTTACTTTGAACACACCACTTACAGCATTTTGCTTTGCTTCCTAACCAAGTAAACTTTGTTTCCCCAGGCAGTTGATCCATCAGGCTTTGTACTCCTTAATTGCATTTTAAGCAGACACTCTGTGATGCCCTCTGCGTGGTGAAACAGAATACACATCATGAAGTGTTCTCACTATATATAAAGAAATGCTGTGCTAATGTATCCCACTGATTAGTACAGCAGCAAACAGCAAGAAGCTGTTCTCTAATGCCAGGGGAAAAGATAGGAAGGGGAGAACTATAAGACTGCACAACAGTGAGCAAGCAGAAAGCCATTAAGCCTCCTCTTAGTGCTCCTGAAATAGAAAACTCACTCAAAAAGAAGAGATGCCATGGCTTTTGGATACTGTGAAAACAAAAGTATTTTGCTTATGCACCTAGGGCTATTTTGTATTCTACCTCCCTATCTTCTACTCAAGGAAGACTGCCTACACAAATGCTGAGATAATGACAACATGATCATAGTAGAGGTAAGGGTATTCATCATTCAGGCTCAACAAGAAAACCAAAGTATATTAGTAAGCAGAAACTGTAGCCTAAGTTCTGCACTCGGTGTGTCCGGTTCAACGCCGCAATAGCTTCAGCCCACGTATTCCTAATTCATACCTTTAGAAGAGTACAACTTAATCCACATTTTCAAATTAGAATTTCTGCTAATATGACTCATGTTTTCACAGAATCACAGAATGGCAAGCGTTGGAAGGGACCTCGGGAGATCATCTAGTCCAACCCTCCTGCTAAAGCAGATCTGCACTCTGTCAGGCCAGCAGGGATAGATTAGCTGGGAAGCACAGCAAGTAGAAAATATCTGTGTATGAAAAACACCATGGTGAAATAAATTATGGCATACAAAAATCTAGTTAATCTGAAACTCCAAAGCAACTTCCTTTCCTATAGAAGAATCTTAGAAAAATTACTCTGTAGAGAATGAGGAGTTAAGCATTAGCCTTTACAAGGTGTCTTCTAGAGGGTGCTTCAGAACAAGGGTTAATCTGGCCTCTGCCAATTTGCTCTCACTCTGTTATAATAAAACACCTTGGTAGCCACAACAGGAACTGTCCCTCCCTGGTAATATAATACAGCTGAAACACATCAAATGATACAAGAAATTGAACAGTATTCACTACAAACAGTTGAGCTCTTCCCAACATTCACTGTGATGGACGACTTAATTCCCTTAAGTATTTACCCAACATTTAAGGAGCAACAATTTGAAAGCCAACAAAAAACCCACTCAAAGACTACAGTACATCACAAGCACACCCCATACACTAATGTATCATTTTAGCCAATACGCTGACAACGCTTATCTCAATATGAAAAACATTCATATATGTTAATGTTTTCTGTAATATCAGATTCCAAATAATTGCTGTTACCAAGTTTTCCTTCTAGCATATTTTAACCTGTATTATTCTGACAGGCACAATATTCCTCTTCAAATAGTAGAGCTCAAAGGTCTGCTTTCTAAATACAGAAAGGACTCTTCAAATTCAGTCTAGTACAGTAGGATGCTGTGATGGACACAATTACCATGAGTTTCAGATGTTTTCCAGCAATTCTGGAGATAGTTTTCCAGTGACTGAACAAAGATACAGTGAGAATCTTCTGTGAAAAATGGAAACTGAAACAATACCATGAACCCTCAGTAAAGGCCTTGCACAGCTTCATGACATATTAGCAGCAAAGTCACATCAAGCAGCTAGAGCTGGGTCATCTCTTGTGCCCATGTGTGACAATGGACAGAACTTGGCACCAGAACAACTATTCATAGAGTTGTGCTGTAAAGGGGGATCAGTGAAAGGATTAGTGTTTAAGAAAACACACCCACACCACACCACCCCCACCCCCCACCCCCCCCCAAAAAAAAACCACACTAAAGAAAACCACACACGCCTTCCACACATACTTTTTATGGTGGTTTCAACAGTCCAGTATAGAGCAACACTACACAAACAGCCCTGGCAACACATGTGAATAGTTGCTGAACTGAGGTAAGAACAAGAAAGCTAACTGTTAGGGCAGGTCTGCCAACCAAGTCAGTAGCTCATGAAATAACAACACTACCCATCTTAGCAAAATTTGATATCATTACACCAGAGGCATAAACTACCCAATATTGTTGTCCAAAGTGACGGGCATGAAATGTTGTCTTACCCTACAGCTCCTCCACCATAACAGGGAGGATAAGTCATTTATTTTAGTTCATAGAAGACACTCCAGGAACTGGAATTGATTTTGGAGTTATGAGGTCCTAGATGACACAAAAGAAAGAGAAAGGAAGGGGTTTTTTTAGTGTTTCCAACAGGCAGTAAAAAAAAAAAAACCTGTCCAGCTGAGCTCCACTGATCTCAGCTGTACATAATTTGCAATACTAAATGGTGGAAACCTGATTTAAGGGAGTAAGGAATACAGACCACACAAGGTACTTTGTTTTAGAACAAATCTTGTGATCTCTCCTACCCAACTGCACAGCCTCACCTGAGTAGAAAGTACTAAACTTGGTAGATCATGTTTGGTTTTGTGAAATACAATATTCTCTGCAGAAAATGGGATAAAAACCACCAGCTCATCCCCGCATTCTGACTAGACCTCTGAAAACGACAGGCTCCATCTTACCAACAAACCACCCCTGTGACTTTGCTATTATAGAAAGTTACCAACACTCCAATAATTTCTTAATTCCTAGCTTTAAAATGCCCCAAACTAACAATTTCAATAATTGTTTGGTCTGAGGGACAAAAGGCATAATGCTTCCCTTTTATTTTGCTTTTACCTCTGCTGCTCCAGCTAATAATGTTGTTGAATGTGGTGAGTGATGCTGGCACTTTGCCTCAGAAAACTAATTTAAAAATGCACTTGTGCATTTCATTTTCTTCCCTCCTCTAGGAATGGATTCTGTGGAAAGCAGAACTAAAAACTGCTTTCATTTTATTACGCAGAAAGCTTTAGGGCTAAAGTGACAAAAAGGAGAGCATATGGCACTCAAATAGAGCCATTCATTTGTCTGAAAGTTTGGGTTTGGTCCCATCTTCACCCCCTTCAGGTTGGGCTAATTTCCATCCCTTCTTTACTGTACATAAATGTTATAATACTTTGCTATCAAAACATGAACAGGGCAAGACTGAAAGCAGCTGCATTATCACAAAAGGTATCTCTACAAAGAGACAGAGGGAAGAGAAGAGGGCACCATGAATCTTAATGATAGCACAGAAATAACTCTTCTTGGAATCCTGAAGTACAGGCCTTCAGCAGAGATGACAGGGGAAGTCTATCTTTCATGTATTAACAACATTACGAGTTTCAAATGTTTTGTTTCAGCTACTGCAGAGCACGAGAAAAGGTGGGAACCAGAGAGAGAAATTCTCCCACCCAGACTTAAGCTGTCAGAACGGAAATGAAGAGAAGGAGTCAAAGAAAAAAGAATCTGTGATAACATCATATGGCTGCCAAGCTCTAACAAACTGCCTTCAGAAATATTGTTGGGCAGGGTAAAGGCTCCCTTGTCCTCTTTTCCATTTACACATCCCAAGATTTGCTGCGAAAGGAAACACAGATATTTTCCTCCAAACCTTTAGGGAAAAACAGCTTCATGTTTTTGCAGCTGCACTTGCCAGAACGCTGTTCCCACCAGTCCCTTGGTTCTTTCCTCAAATGTCCCATAGTTCAGATTCCTTTAAGGATAACTGTCAAATCCTCATATTGGTCCCCAGAACAGAGACATAACCCCCGTCTTTTAAAAGACTTCAAAACATTCTCCTGACTTGCAGTTGGTACAGCTCCTGTTATACAACACTGCCAAAAAGAACCCAGAGTGACCAAGTCAAAAACATGAACTTTTTTCTGTTTCTTTTTCTATTTCAGGATCTAGAAGCTGTCGAAGGTATACACAATCTGTTCAAAGCAGCAGATGGGTACACATGCCTTGAATTTAGAAGCTGCTCACATGGATCTATCTTGGGGCCTTTTAGAAGTTACCGTCACAAAGCTGCAAGTGTAAGAGCAAGGCTCAACACCTACAAAGAGAACATTTTCCTTTGTTCTCCTCAGCAACATTAAGCATGTTTATCCTGTCAGTGCTCACAGAACAGCCTTGCAGTACTCACCCCGTAATGAGACTGTACCTCATTAAAGAGAGCAGTAAGACAAACCAGCCCCGTAAGCCAGTTTTCTTGACCATGCCTTCTGCTTGTCTCTGCCTACAAAAGCAGTCAATCTAGAAAAAGGTTAAGAATATGAATATAGATGGACTAAATTTAAGGAGGAACATTACAAGTAGGAATATTACAAGATGACAGCAAGTAAGAGACATGTCTATTTCAATTGTTTTTCCACTTGTAGCTACTCCAACTGAATTAAAGAAAAATTAAAGGATCATGAAAAAAATACCCACCACACCTATGGAGTGCTAACCCTGCATGTTAAGTTAACTAGGTTTATAACCTTACAACTTATGGAATCCAAATTAAAAAAAAAAAAAAAAGGAGAGAAACTTTTTACTGTGCTGACCTATACTCTACAAGCTTGTAAAAAGTAATCTGTATTTTGCAGCAATTAAAAGTATGCACAGTATACAGTACAAAGAACAATAATGTTCTTCATTGCAAGTCTGTTCTGTTTGAAATAAAAAACAGTTGGAAGCACTCTGCCTCCAGCTTGTGCTGAAGTCCTTTTGAAACTCTCACTGGCTAACATTTGCATTAGAAGTAAAAATTTAAAAATCAGAATAACCTTGGTTGCTTCTGCAACATTGAACTGCACATAGATGCAATGCAGGAGCACAGCACACGCGATGTTGGCAACCTCAAAACAGGTGTCAGACAGGAATGCTCTTAGTGGCAGAGAACTTCTCTCTCCAAGATCCATTTCTCAGGTACTGCAACGAAAATAGTGCACTCTGCATTTATAGGCCCACAAAGCACTCCAGGCGGTTTAGTCATCAGCACGTAACGATGGACACACCCCTCCTTCAAGGGCTAAAAATAGGAGACTGTTAAGGACTCCTGAACCAGATTTGGTGAGCGATGTAGTACTACTCACCATCAGCAGAGACATTTTATTAGCTTAAGGTTTCCCTGCAGTTACTTACCCAGTGATATCAGTCCTCCTTAACTACTTGCCTTCAGCACAGCTAATGATTACATGATTAATCTGTATAACCCTTCACTCTAAACAACTCTTGTCAATTCTTATTGACAAAAGCAGTTAACAAAACCTCTTTCCTATCCCTCCAACACACAGCAAGTCACGCAAACCAAATTCTTAGAAGACAGTGGCAAGGTCACCTGAGCCCTCTGTATCACTTAATTCTAAGTAGATATATCCATCCAGCCAGAACAGCAGAAAATGTCTTTGCTTCCTTCAAAATGAAAGTGAAACTTGACCCTTGCTTCAAATAAGGTTACACACCTGGTAAAATGTTCCAGAATTAAACTTCAAGTGGTAATGAATCCTGAGTTTTACATGGAATCATTTACCAAGCCAGGTTTTAGCAGAATCAAAGGACTTAAAAAAAACACCAACAAAATCAATCAAATCACCACAAAGCCCACCTGGTGAAACCCCTCAACTCCTGTTTTTAAGCTTTTTCATAAAACTCATGTGGCACTTCTCAGCTTGTTGACAGTGCAGACTGCATTAATCTGGGCTTTCCACTGTTCTTTGAAAGGGTACAACAAGATGAGATTTCCAATAAATCACAGCTGGTGAATTTGCAAATAAATGGCCAAAACACACGAGGAGAATTAGTCCATTTAATCCCCTGCATAATATCTATTTCTTTCTTTGTTAGTGGAAAACAGAGAACACAGATCTCCGCTTTTGTAAAAATTCATGCACCATGCCTAAAACTCCTGGTGGTATCAAAAGTTCCACTGCTTAGCTGCAATTAACTGATTTCAACTGCCCCAAATCATCTTGAGAATAAGTGCCCTGCATCCTGTTATGATTGCCTCTCCTCCTTCTGTTTATGTGCCAATGGATAAAGAGCATTCAAGAGCAGCATGGGGAAAAGCAAAAAACGAAAAACCCCAAACTACAGAAGAGAACACAGCCTCATCACTTATTTCCCTGGAATATTCACATTTTTCTTTTGCTTGTCATGCTCTAGAAAAATATGAAAGTAGAACAAAAGAAAGCAGCATGTAATTTGCAGAAGTCGTATTAGAGAAAACTTAGTTCTAAGCATCTCTCTTTACCAAACCACTACTTTCCACACAGTTATACCGTAGAACAATTTTAAACCAGGACAGTGGAATGAAAAAGTAGATAACTAAAGATTGTCCCAAACCATCTAAATTATTTTCCTAGGCACTGCTTTCTGTAAAGAGTATCTTTGCAGAAACCCCCAAGCTAGAGAGGTCTGTGTTTTAACTTCTGTTGTACAAGAAGTAAGTAGGATACGGTGATAGAACACTAAAAAGGTAATAAATATCCTAAATATGTTTCCTGACAAGTCAGAAATGGAAAGAGAAACAGAATAAGAATATGAATGGGCAAAACCTCTTCCATTCTGGAGATTAGTTCTGATTTTATTCCTTAATGGTCAAACTGCTTAACTCTACCAGTTTGTATTTTTACAGCTAACAGATGAAGTTGACATCACTTTAACAAAGGCTTGAGAATCCACTTTCAGGCATTTATTTTCATAATCAATGATCAACGATCTAGCTGGAAGGTGGCTGCACTGAATTTGCAACTGTGCACAAAGGTCTAGACAATATAGATTTAATTTTGAATCCTTTTCTAGCATATGCATACCTAAATGCATTTTATAAAAACCAATTCTTTCATTTTTTTAACCAAATGTCTTCCTGCTACTTAATTTTGATCCACACATTTGAATTTTAGATGCTGACAAAAAAAAATTATTTTTATTCAGCAAAGAACTCTCTCAGAAAGGTTTTCTGGACATTGCTCCACTCAGAACAGTGTCAAAAGGGCACAGACTTAAAGAATCTTTTCCCACAAGGTGTGTCCCTTCCCAGGCTGTCATCCGACAGACGCATGAGAAACACCCACTGACCACAGAAGAGAATAGCTTAAGGGACAAAGGTGACAGCTGTACAAACATATTTTCAATGCCAGGTTTATCCAGGACAGTGAAATGCTTGGTTCTTAACCTTCTGAAGCCATCGCATATAAAGCCTCCCCTTCTGATTCCAAGAAAAATGAAAGGCAGAGAGCTCCAATATCTGACTTCACAGAAAAGCCAAACATCTTGTAAAATGAAGAAGTCGGATTTTGCCTGTGGCAAATTTTACAAGACCTCTTGACACTGCTTAAAAGGCTGGTTTTGTTTTGTTTTCTGTGTTTCTACCTCTTGGCTCTTGCCTGCAAATACTTGGGCAGATCTCAGTTTTAGCATTCAAATTACAAAGTATCCATGGTGTGTTTGACACCGCTCCAGGACAGCAATGTCACACAGGCTTCCCTGTGCTGCAGAATGGCAGACACCAGAATCTGCCAGGACACAGCCTGCAACTTCTCTCCAACAGCGATTCAGAGCAGAAAAAGGCAGAAAGATGTAACCTAGAGGGGTGAAGCTTTTCAGCGTACAAGGGAAAATAAATTAACTAATTTAAAATAAATGAAAACAGAAGGAATTAATTTAGTGCAGAAATGGGGACTCCCTTCAGTGCCTTGGTCATCAATAATAAAGAAATAGCTCAGGAGTTAGAATCAGGTAAGGCCAAAAAAAGACTCTGACCTGCTTGGGTACTTATTCTTCAGTGATGTGTTAACATTTGGCCTACATCAAGATTAATTTGAAAACCAATTGCTTAAAGGGTTCTGCAAGTAATAGACGGACAATTTATGAGTATGCAGTCAGTTTTACAAACCAAGGTTGATGCAAATAACAAGAACATACTTTTAGCACAGAACCATGACTCTCTGGTTCTACTGACAGTGTTTCAAGCAGTGCAATTAATGACATTAAGACTTCAAGAAAACCACGCAGATTTGAACAGAAAACAAGGTACACAGCAGAGCTGGTCAGGAACTCCTCAATGAAATACTGAATAAGACTTCTAACCTGAAAAACCTCTTCTATCTGGATGATGGTACTGGTGCCACTTTGCTGGCTGCTAGCAAAAGTCACTGCAGGGGGGGCACCTTGAGGCATCAACAACTGCTTGAATCAGCCAGCAGCAGTGACAGAAAAGGCCACATTTTATTGAAAGGGAAGCACGGGTATGAAGAAGTCTCACAGACACCTAAGAAGTTTGGATCATAGAGACATGGGGCTCTGCAAGCTTTTTTCGGGTCCAAAGACATGTCCTCAATCTCCATGGCCAGACCACACTAGACAAAGCGAGCAGCTGAGCAAGCAGTGGGAAGAGAAATGCTGCAGGTGTAAGACCACTTTCAGGTGCGGCAGTAACTGCTGCCCAGATAGTATCAGCATTAGCTTACACATTTTGTTCCTCAAGCCAGGTAAGGTTGCTGAATACTCCTCATTTAAGTATGTGCTCCATTTAATGTAGTGTGACTATTTCTCAGATGAGAGGAAACTAAGACTTGTAAGGCTTAACATTTGGCAAAATCTTCTTGGTTTCTCAGCTGAAGGTATAAACGAAATGTAAATACCAACCTACCTGATACTAACAGGTATTTTCCTGTAAATGGCACACTGCTTGCTTGTATGGAAATCCCTTACAGAAGAATCAGTCTATCAATACGAGTATCCACATGAAACCAGGAACATAAAAAAAAAACCAAACCAAGAATTACACCTGAGTCAGCATCATTAACCAGACTGAATCACTGTCAGACAAACAAGGAAGTTAGGAAACTGCATGACAGGTATTTCAGTTGGGAATTTCCTCTTTCATATAACTTGAGCTATTTTAAGTAATTTTTGTTGTTGCAGAAACTGATTAAAGGAACACTGATGGAAAATATTCTTCAAAGTTAGGTATTATATTAATAGTAGTAAATGTCAGTGTCCTCTAAATTCAGCCTCATGACTGTTGACATGTATAGTGACAAACACTTTGATACTAACTTGATACATAACAATGCATTTATGAACATATATAGCTAGGACAGTTTGTGCAGTATACATGTTATCACATTATTTGCTTGATCAGATTAAAGCACTCTCAGGTTTTTGCAAAGTAAGGATAACTTACTTTCCTTGTGAAGAAAAAACTTAAATGCAGGTAACAAATTTAACTGCTCAAGGTATACTGACTTGCACCTTAAAAGGTGTCCAATGCACACGGCATAAGATGTGTCTATTTTATTACTGGTGTGGAGGACAGCACGTGGCCTATTTAGCAGACAAAACAGTATTGCACAAGTACTGCAACTGGAGACAAAATGATCCACCCTGGTGAAACAACAAGAAAGGAAAATCAGGACAGTAACACCACACAGTTAACTGTGATATACTTGCCATGTAACTTGCATTACACTATTCTTTATTATGAAAGCGTCAGAGGATTCTAATCCCAATTGCCATAATTATGGCTGAATTTATCAGTATTTGCTTTAGAAGATCCCCACGCTTATCCTCTACAGGTTAGACCAGCTAAAGCACATGCTAAACTCGGGGATTTTCCTCACTCTTCAACTCAGCACTTGACCCCTCTATAGCCATAGTGGTTTTTAAAGTTACTCTGCATCGCCGAAATCAAAGGATGGAACTGTCACTAACAGCACTGAAACTCCTCTGTCACCTTCAGCTCCTTAAATCTACAGCTTGGTCTCTGGTAACCCACTGCATAGAACTGTACATGGCTCTAGTTCCACACATTAGGAAGCCTTCATTTGGTCATGACATTTCGCTACTAGGTTTTAATTGAAAGTAATTTTCAATGCTGCTGAGTTAGTTTCATTAAAATTAAGTATTCCTAATCAAATACATTAATCCATTTTGAAAAAGTACATCCATGCACAGGTACAGAAGAAAATATAAAGCTTTCATGGCAATTTGGACAGACAGGATAAATAAAATAGTTATTAATTTTAATCTGATTGAAGTTCATGAAGTGTTCCTGCCAACCCTAAACACTCAAGGGAAAGAATAACCAATTTCCCTACTGACTTCTGCTTCAACAGGATATAGAAACCAGATGAAAACATTGGGGTTTATAATCACTGGCCTAATCAAACATTTCTGGCAGACGCTGTAGCAAGTGAAGGACTATAAAAAAGGAAATATTAGTGTTCTTTGAAAAGTACAGGAAAAAGAAGGAATGAGATTTTTAGTGACTCATCTTAGGTATCTGTGTAACATTAAATAGATTTTTGTCTAGGCAATACTTAGAGGAAAGAAAGCTTTAGTTATTCCAAACCTCTGTCCTTTAACTGGAAGTATGAGAAATAACCATCATTGACACTCAGTTTATTCCTGAAGAATCCTAGAGCTAGCACTTTCAGTACTAAGGAGCCCAAAGTAAGCAAATGGGCAGATCACAAGTAACATGTAAAAAAAAAAAAAAAAAAAAAGGCCTAGCTCCTTTTAAAACCCTTTTAAAGACCCAACAATCTGTATCAGTAGTATCCAGAACTGTGATGTTACTGCAAGATATTCTGGGTTTTACAGTTTTTCCCCTGAAACTACTTCCTTGCCTGGAAGAAAACATTTCAAATCACTAGACAGCAAAATCCATCAAAGAAGGGCTATAAAGACAGTGTCAGATCAGTCCAGCTGGATTTTCTCTGCCCTAGTCTGTAGATTTATCCCAAATCTCTCCCTACACCCTTATCAAGACACAGATACCGACTTCTTACTTGTCACCCTCACCCATTATGGTCACTCACCTGTTCCCTGACCAAAAGGCATCCTTCCCTTTTTATTTATGTCAGCATCTCCTAAATAATTTTACATCTCATTTGAAGAAGCATGCCCACTCCATGACTCATTATCTTGGTCACTCAGCTGTACATACTACTCCTTCATCGCACCTTACAGTTGTCATGTCTTTTCAAAGCATGAATTTTCTGAATTTATACAGGGTTGGGTGAAAACGACTCCTTCAGGCACAACTACAGTACACAACATTCGTAACCGAACATTTTTTCCTCCCAAAAACCTAGGTGTCAAATTTAAATAATTGCATGAGAATATCAGTTCTCATTGAAAAGAAGTTTCTCGCTACCCCATCTGCAGGATAAAAGCATAAATCTGACCCAAACACACTCCAAACTTTCAGAAAACAAAGAAAACTCTGCTTTTCATATTTTTTACATTATTTTTTTTAGTCTTGGTTTCTAATAATTTGAACAATGAAATTGCCAGCTGTAATGCTGTGTCTCTTTCAAGCTGAAATTTGGCAGTCATTTGGCAGTAACCGTGATAGCAATTACCATAGGGAAGAATCATCTTCCACACATCTGTAAAGGCTCACCAGGTTTGAGTGTAGCATCGTGTAGCATCCAGATTTTTTTTCCTTTGCTATTTCAGACATATTTCTTCTGCTTACAGTAAAGCACAAACAGAAAATGAAAGGGTCCACATAAGTGGTTAGGAAACCAAGTGTAGTTGCAAAGAACATAATAGGACTAGGAAAACAGTAGCATTTCTTGTTAAACAGTCACCTTGCTCCTTGTTTATGAAGTCTGGGGTTTACTTGAACTATTCAGGAAAGCCTCCTACAAACAGCAGCTGATCACAAGTGGAAGGCGGGGAACACAAGGACATGTAAAACATACCCTAACTGCAAGAAGATGAACTCCCTTCACCTTTTTCTGTGCAGTATCAAAAGAAAATAGTAATTTTAAATTATTGTTGCAGACTCGCTAAAGGAAAATATTTAATCCCATTCTCCAAAACGTTATTCAACAACTAAGAAAAAAAACCAAACAGAAACAGATGGAATCACAGAAACCTTGGAAAGAACATAGGAGGAGGCAATGTAGCACAATAATATGGATGCAAAAGAACTTTCATATTTAAATGAGATTCAACCTCCTGATTCATCAAGATACCCATCTCACAAGGACAACTTATCTCAAGACATAATTACTTTGATGTCCCTTAAGTGGGACATAAATACAATTCCTGCTACTACTGTTACTGCTGTCAAAGACAAACAACTATTTTTTTCATGCAGCTAGTTTGCAACAACTATACAAGACAGCTTTCCCTTCGTGGAAATCAACAAATTGTAAGCCTAACTCATCCTGTGAGATAAAGATAAGCAGCTTCTGCTTCATGATGGAAATTCTGATTTTGCAATTGATTTGTAAAGAGTTACAAGCCAAGTGATGACACCTGGACAACCAGATCTTGATAGAGAAAAGCTTCAGCAGCTATGGAAGTGAACTCTGCACTATAATTCCATTTGACTTCAAACTTCCTTGTGGATAAGAGCACTGAGTGCATTTTAATACATGCCTGAGCACCACTGCCTTAGATAATTTTCTACAAAGCATCACATTTCAGATGTTTCACTTACAATGCCAATAAACAAGAAAAGGTCACTGACACATGACCTTTTGTCTAAAGATGTTGTTTGCCTTCCCCAAGAACTGCATTCCTTCACATCCCCTGGGGACTATTTACCCAAATGATTTTGCATCTCAAGTTCCTTACCTGTACTTGACATACGTCTGAGCTAACAGAACACCATAGCTTAGCAAGTTACTCTAGATTTCAACACTTTGAAATTATGTTTCCAGCAGAACTGGACATTAATACAGCTCACTGTTCTCCATTCTAATTGCTCTTTAACACGGTTTTCCTCAGTGGAGAACATTTTTGTTCCTAACTGAGGAACAGTGACCATGTAAGGCAAGGCTGATCACATACCTGTGTTTCACCTGAATATTCCACAGTGTTGTCCAGAAGTGGACTTAGATACCAACACAGCAGTAAGATCCCTTCCTTAAAGGCTTGCTTTTCAGACCCTCTCCCGTATCTTGTACCTTCTGGATTCAAAGCCTGGAAGCCCTGGTAATTCAGGACCCCACTTAATACTGTCTGAATTCCATCAGAACTTGTTTTGGGACAATAAGTGATCCAAAACAGAGTTTGGAAATGCCAAGGTTTTAAGTGACAGATCACATATTAGGAATAAGCTGAGGACAAAGCCACAAAAGAGTACAGAGCCGAGCACCCACTCCATTCGTGCACTCTATACAACACTTAACAGGTTTCACTAAATATATATAATTCTTTTAATGAAAATTTAATTGGAAAATGTCAAATTACTTTATGTTATATATGCAAAAATCCTCCATATGTAGCAAGCTATTCTGAAATGCAAGTTTATCAGCAACTAGACATAGCCTGTTCTGCAAGCACGTGCTCTATGGATGAACATTTCAGGGCAGCAACAGCTCAAAACTTCAGCAATTTCAGCCACTGCGGACCTGGGTGTGGTTTCTTTATCTTTGCAGTTCATTCTCCTTGCCCTGCAGCTGAACTTAATCTATTAATATATAACAGTAATGAAAGATTTCCTCTAGAAACAGCAATGCACTTAAAACAACATGTAATCGGTATTATTTTCATCTTACAGAGAAACCAAGCAATCACATAACAGCTCTCCTGCTCTCCAAATACCTTATCCTCTAAATCATGCTCCATTCTATTAGGCTCACAGAAGACAATTTCTCCCAAATCAGACCAATATTGGTGCCACCAGCATTTCCTCATCTGCAGTATTAAATAAAACATGAATCAGAACCTCAAAGAACAGCATGCTGCTTCTCTTAAATATGTTTTGAAGTACCAAAAATTTCTACAAAACAGGGTAGAAACACAATACAAAGACATAAGAAACCAGCACAAGATCACCAATTAAACTGCTACTTTGGTCAAATTAATTGAGAGTGTCTTAATAATCCTACCAAAGTCAGTCTCTTGAACTTCTCTAACCCATCAAGTCAGAATGATTAGAAACACACAAATCTAGATCTATTGGTCTTAGACTCAGGAGAAAATATTACATTAAAGAATCTGTTAAAAATATTCTTTTATAGAGAGGTTTGGGGCTTGATGTGTGTGTATTAGTCAGCCGCAACCACTCTCAGGGGATAACAATACAAGCCATTCCTCTCAACAGTTTAGCTGCACCGTTATTCTCACACTGATGTATCTCACACTCTCCTACAATCCCACCCTCCCGCTATGTACATATGCACTAATACATGCTTAGATTAAAACCCCCACCACCTTTACCAAACTGGACCACTTCCTCATTACTGTGGTAACAGCATATTTAGCTGGAGAGTTAAGATGAGCCTAACCTTTTCAATCTATTCCATGTGACAATTAAGAAACTCCTTTCTACCAGTTTATGCCAGAAATACGACACCTAAATTACCAACTACACTGGCTACACACATTAATCAGTATTGTAAAGCATAACATTCAGACCTGCACTGAACCTCAGGTAGGTAGCTTACATGCTTCTCTGGATCACAGTGAAACTTTCAGCAGCTTGCAGAGTAAGACCTGAAACTGGGGAAATTATGTACAATTCTATACAGACCCATCTGAAAGCAATAGCCATCATTAGTGCACATTCACATGTATCTGGAAATAAGGCAGATCTTGAATAGAAATCTTATGAAGATTGAGATGCCTCTGTGTTGCAGTATAAGAAGTTCTTAAAAATAACAGCTTGAAGCCTCCCTACAAAATAGATTTATCAGTCTACATTAGATTTGTATTGATGTCTACAATACCGTATTATTGTGAAGAGAAACTAACTAGCTGTATTAACAGCTACATACATCACATATTTCAGGATCACTGATTTATCAAGCTTCTCAGAAAAACATACCTGCTACTGAAATTGGAGCCAAGACTTGTAGCCAATGTAATATTTCCAGGATCTGAACAGCAGCTTTGTACTCATGTCAAAACAAGAAAAGCAAAATTATCTGGAATGAGTCTGTCAATCAGAGCACAATCCAAGATGTGAAATTATAATCGCACATTGTCAAGTGAAAAAAGTTTTAGCCAAGTGTTTCTTTCGGGGGGTTTTTTATGGTGGGTTTGTTTGTTTGTTTCTTTTAGTGTTTTTATGTTCTTGCAATATCTTCAATAAAGGATTTTTGTAATTTTCTTTTAATGAAGCTATAAAGAAGAAAGCAGAGTACATTTCCTGACAACAAATCACTACCTGGCAGGACTCTATTAATTGAGGGTTTTTTTTCAATTGCTGTAACTATAACGCACATGATGCATTTTGCCAAAACCAGAATGTTACCAGTATTAAAGTGGGGATTAAATTCAGATCATAATTATTCTTAATGCCCAAAGAAGTGTCCCTTAATAGCAGATAGCATGATCAGTCAGATTGTCCTGAATGGGACAACATTCCACCAACCTTCTCATAGTCATCAGTAGTGCATTACCAAAAATGCATTTCTGGGCCAGTTTTATGAGCTCTGTTAGAAGTCCTTAAGAAAGTCTCACAGGAAAAAAAAAAAACACCACATAACAGATTTTTCAAAATAATTTAAAACTGTGAAAAATTCTCTCTTTATCCACCAATTTAAACAGCTTGGAGTTTTTATATATACTGAAGTAAATTTGTTACCCTAGCAGACACTGATACCACTTTTCCTTTCAATTTTGTTATTGCTCAGCATAATAAAACAGAATTCTTCTTCTATGCCACTTCCTTATGTCATTGCAAACAATGCATTACTACCTCCATAAAAAGAAATCCTTTGGGTGCATTTCAGAAAAGTGAGTTTCAGAGTGCATCAGTTTAGTTCTCTTGACAAACTACATGCTGAAACACCAAGTTCATTGCTAACAACTTCGCAAATTAACAGATTGTGTCACACTGACCAGAAAAATGCTATCATCTAAAACAATTTCACATAGCTAGATGTAACATCCTGAAGAGATAAGTGATAAGGCCCTTGAAACCAGACACTGCAAGTTTCTAAAGCAATAATCTCCTTTTGCATGTTTTTTTTCACTATGTAGTTTGCATCAGGTAAAAAGTGTACCAAATAGTCTCAGTATGCACATTGAATACTGTACCAAAATGCCAGTAATAACAAGAAGTTTGTTCAAAGTGGCCCAAGACAACTATTACTCTCTGTCCCTGCCCCTCCAACATCATCACCCAGAACATTTCCAGAATTTCTGCTTATCTATAATTTTAAAATAGACAGGGGAAAAAAGTTATTCTGAAAATATCATTCAGACACATCACCACAGCTATCAGGTACAATAAATGTGACTTCATCTCAAGAAGCACTTCCTACTATGTGCAGACCCCATGCTTTAAATTAAAATCTACACAGGGTCAGTATCTGGACAAATAAAAATGTTTAAATGAACGGCTATTAGACAAGAGGTGAACAAGAAGTTCAACATATATAGACCACAATGTATACCAGAACTACTAAGAACTATTTACAGACAGTGGCTTAGTCACATACTTAGTCCCATGTTTTATAATAACCTGGCTATTTTTTTATGTCTTGGCATTTGCTGCATACCATCAATCGTTTGAACTACTGTGCGCTCAAGTAGGTGGAATACATAGTTCCAGGGGAATTCCATTATAACTTATCATAAATGAATCTTACCACCTACCATACCATCAAGTTCCCGTTGTGCCTACAGATTAGTTCACTCCAAGTATTTAACTCATTTCTTACTAAAGCATGTGAACTCTGAAATTGTACATCTTCTAAAACTTGATATGCACCTACAAGTAATTCACTTCAGAAGAATCAGTCATATTCTTGCATTTTTAGTTCGTGATGACTGTGCTCATGTGCTTCTATTTTTATTAGGATACTTTGTAAGTTACTAATTATTTGTATACCTTCCCTGATTAAATGAAGGCTTAAGAATTAAAATCACAGCCTTATGAAAGATATTATAATTTAAGCATCACAGTATTAAAACATTCGAAGAACAACTTGCATAAACAATATACTCATATTCAAACAATATTTCCCAGAGGACACAATTTCTTCTGAATATCTACATTTCATCTTCATTTTTGATATGGAGGCAAAAAAACCACCACCAACAGTGACAATTTACATTTATTGAACAAAAATAAACTCACCCAGACCTTTCCAGAGAGCACTCAGGATGGATTCCTTCAACTAGTTCAGAACAGCTCTCCCATTTTGTCATAAGCGCAAATCTTGACTAACTGTGGCTTACAGATTAACGCAGCAATGAAGGCAATATACACTATTCTCAGTGGACTTCATTTCTCCTGAAAGGTGTCAGACTGAGATACAAAATAACACAATCTGAAAGGGAGCCACACAAGCCCCCAGCCACACCATTCCGGCAACATTCATCAGCTCTAGAGGCACTAGGCCTAGCAGTAATTCAGGAGTTAAATATTTTGACTCTGACAGGAACATCTGTTTAAGCCATCTGCAAATTTCTGTCTTGTGACCATTTGTCTACCAGAAGCTGGACTAAAACTAAAGGTATATTGTATATTAAGAAATACCTGTAAAAGAGCAAAGAGGAACAGAATAAAAAGAAGAGACAAGGAATAAAGGGTAGAGGAACATAGAAGCATACAAACAATAACAACCTAAGCAATATCCAATTGAAGGATATTCCCAAGAGGACAAAACCAGCAGGGAATGTCTCAGAAGAAAATGACAAGGTAAAGAACAGATGGATCCAAGCTGGAACATTGGGACCCATGTGCAAACGAAGTGAGTGTAAAGCATGCAGCTCTGCCTGGGAGCAGACCTCAGTGTTTGAGTCTCCATTTGATTATTAGTGCCTGGAAACAAAATAGGTTTGAGTTCAGATTAGGAAGACATTAATTAAAGCTTTCTGCTATGTTGTTATAACTCCATAATTTGCTGCAATATTACAAGCAAGTTCTCAGTTTCAAACGGTGAATTCTTGGTACACCTGATACATGAATTAGGATTCAAGGAATGAAATCTTTCTTTCCAGTATGAGGTGTAAGGTGGCTGTGACCATTTTCTGAATGAGTATTCTTAAATTCAAGACTTAGATGTTTCTGAATAGGAACAGCACTTCAAAATCCTATCTTCCTCCCTCCACATACCCGGAGTCAGAACTCAGTTAATGAGAAAAGCAAGCTGGATCCTGAAAACATTTACTATTTAGAGTAAGCTTGGTGTTTACAGCTAGAACAATGAAATGCAGCAGTTGGCCCTCTGATCAACTTGAAGACCCACTCATAAGGACACACAAACACACTTAACTTCAATATAGCTCTGCTCAGACTTTCTGGCTATTCTCAAGTAAATTGAGCAAAACTGATTTTATACATACTTGTTTTCAAACAATTCAAGCCAAAGTTGTAGATAGAGAAAGAAATAGAAATTTCTTTTTTTTCAGGGGAGACTCAAGGCATTCTGACCATTTGGTTTAAGCAATGTACTCTCCTTCTAGTTAATGCAAAGAAACACAATCCTCCATAGGGCAAGTCAGAGTAGGAATCTGGATCAGGTGCTCTGAATTGTTGGTAGAGGAACCTTGCTTCCTGAAGAAGCCTAGGAAAGAACTATTTAAAAAAAGGAACCTGAAAGTGAGTATAACCCTACAACCCACTTTCCAACATGAAAGTCACTGAAACACCAAAAATTCATAGTGGTTCCTATTCATTCCTAAAATGAAAAAACAGAATGCCACATATATGTATGCAGCACAATTATCTAAAAGACCACAAAGAATTCTAATGATTTTTTTTTTTTTTCAGAGCTCCTAGGCAATGTCCGTGTTGCTACCATCAAAATTCCTCAGGGTGCCTAAAACAGCATTAACAACTTTGTACCTCTTACAAGCCTAAATGAAGTGCAGTCTAGGAGTGCCATTATATAACTGTATAAAGCAATCACCTTTTAGCTGCACACTTGCATGCTTTAAGTCTCACAAACAGATGAAGTTATTTTGTCATTTTGAATGGTGTTATGATGACTAAAAGACAAGCATTTCTCTCTTGCTCTTCTAAAAAAAGAACAAAGTCTTTAATTTAACTAAAAATGCAAGATAAATTTACATCACAAAAAAAAGACATTAAAATACCTGTGTGCATGTTTACCCTCCTGCTTCACAGATAACAGAAGAAATGAAATCTTATATAGAGAATATGGATTTTATCCAGAACAACTCAACTGTGACAACTTGAAAAAAGCATTTTCCTTTTCTTTCTGCTTACACCAAGACTGTATTTTTTTTTTCCTCTGTAAAAAAGGCAAATGCAACAGTTTTGAGGGCAGGTCAAGTTCAGGGAAGTACTCCCAAATGTTCCATTTACCCAATTATCCTCAGAAGGCCAACTGAAATGGGAACCTCACCACAGCTACCTACGAACAGGTATATGGTCAGATCAACACTAACTAGAAATGTGTGTGACCCCGTAAACACTTTCCAAATGTGGGAGAGAAAGGCCACACATTAGAATTCAGCAGACACAAGACACCATACTTGCATCAAAAAGCAGCAACTCTCTAGCCTCTTTTGAATAGAAGAATTGTAATGCCCCCCAAATTAGCTTTTTTTGACAAGAGACATTACAGACTGCTGAATTACACCAATGCCCCAGTTGCAAAGAGGTCAGATACACAGCAGAATTTATGTAGGAAATACATCTGGAATACTGGCTCTAGTGCCTCTAACAATACAACCTTTCTTCAGACACGTTTGCAAAGCAGCTCTGCTGCAGATGGGCTTTTGGTCTTCAATTTTGCCGCTAGCAGCCTCAATTTATTTTTTTACAACTAAGTCCTCAGGGAAATAATTAATTTTTAGCCTGTTACTAAAAACTAGAGTAAATATTCTCAGAGTCTGTATCATTTTACCAGATTTTAAACAGCAACATCAAATCCTAGCCTTCACCCTGCTACCAACAGCAGTAAACAAGCACAAGTAATAGGAGTTTGGTTCACCCATTATTTGGCAAGCTCAGTGCAGGACTATTATTTCCACCTAACACTCTCTAACCACCATGCAATGTGGGGAAGAGAGGCATGTTGACATCTCTCTCTGAAGTTGCATTACTCAGCATTAACTACACAAATTTCTCCGTGTGGTTCAACAAAACTGCAGCATACCTAGGGCAGGTGACTTCAATCTACCACCCTCCACCTGTGCAAATAGAGTCTGTAGTTTCATTATTGATGTTTGCTTTCATTTTAAAGGTTTACTAGGATTTATTTTGCATACTATCTTGTTTCTCTGATACTCTGCTTGGCTTTTGATAGCAGCACTTGCTGTATCAATAAAAATAAATCCTACCAAAGGACTATCATAACACAATAATGGTCTGAGCATTATATGTCTGAGTACAGGCAAGTAAATTGATTAAGATGGACAGCCTGGAAGACACAAAGCCAACATTGTAAGTCATAACCTTAACAAGGAAAAATACCCAAACCTACAGCCCAAGTAGAAAGGAATTAACACTTGAGAATTAAATGTTAGGTAGCAGCACTAGCTGCCAAAAGTATGCTGTTAATTTGGTCAAACTATGCTTTAAAATTACACAACTGACCAATGAAATTAGGATTCAGGTACTTCCATATCCTCACACCAAGTCACGATAGGACATATTTTTCTTTCTGCAAACGAAGCCTTGTTCCAGTCACAGCATGGGACTGATCCATGTTATCGTTTGCACAGCCTGATAGTATAGCTAGAGCATTTTAAGCAGACAAAAAATCCCCACCATGCAGTAATGCCACTGCAGTTTGCAAGTTTCGGATAACCATTTACACTGCTAAAAAAAAAAACCAAACACTTTAGTTAATAACTTCTGACCATCTGACAATAATCTGAAAAATAACACTAGCCCTTTGTCCCAGGGGTGGGGTGGTGCAGGTACTACAGCGCTTCAGTGACTGAGCACGCCCTGCTCAGTCACTGAAGAGGGTGCAGGACAGAGCAGTCCTTCCCCTCCCTGCTGTCCACTGCCAACAGAGGTGAAGGGGGTAAAGTCTGACAGGAGCCAACAGCAGAGTGGCCATACTCTTACGACCTCCCCTAACAGCCAGACCTTGCTGCCACTGTGAGTGACAGACCAGCAGCCTGACCAGCTAAGGACCCTCCTGTTACAATCCTTCAAGATTCACAGTGAACACGATGCAGCTGTAATCCCTGGAAACAAGATAGGATCATGCACATCGGGTTAAAATCAAAGCAAAACCTAATATCATTTCATCAGCTGCTATCATCTGACAGAACTCCCTGAATGTTGGAGCTCTTGATACCTGACACCCCTGAAACATCACCCTCAAAGCAAAAACTGTATTCAGCAGATTTGTATGCCTCAGGTGATTGCATGGTAGTTGCTGAGACTCATCATTCCTCTCAGGTCATGAAGTCCGCTAAAGTCATCTGATGGCCTAAATTCCTTGACTTGATGGTCTCCAGCTCGTTGTCATTGATTGATGAGACAACCATCACTCCCCCTTGCCCAAGCCAGCACACAGAAGGGTGAATTGTCTCTTTCTATGATGCCTTTGTTCTGTACAAGAACAGGATCTTAATCTCCTGAAGCTTACATGAACACCAAAAATCAAATGGAATTGTTTCAAGAGAACTTAAAAACAAACCAAAAAAATCAGAAAGTGATGCTTGTATTCTTTCTTCAACATTCACAGAAGCAAAACCAACTAGGAATAGGGCTGTGGCAAGCAAGAAAATTGCATCAATACATATACTTCCTTGTTCTACCATCGTATTAACTTTGCAAAGCAAAGATATCATAAGGGGAAGTAGAACACTTATGTTGCTCAAAATCAACACTGGCATGTTGAAACCCAATGTAAGGGTGTGTGTGCAGTAAATACCATAAAATCATTTTTAAAATTTAAATTCTTCTGAAAAACAGATTAAACTACTACTACAGTCGCAAATGTTCAAAATGCGGGAATCGGTCTCCTACCTTCAGCAAAAGAAGGCAACAGGGGGGTATTTATAAGACCTTCAGAGATTTTTGGGTTGCTTTTATATGTAGCCCAGATTTTCAGTCTTTTAAGAACTCCTAGACCACATTTGCAAATCTTCTATACAAACATGTAAAATAGATTTTTTTTTTTTATTTTTTTTTAAAGAAAGACGGAAAAGTGCCCAAGATTTTCATGTAATTACATTCTCAAGAGAGTCAGGCTATAAAACCATCAAACATCACAAGAATTGGCAATTCTCTAGGCAGGTGTCTCAGTAAAACTGCCAGGAAACTATTTTCTTGCCTGGTTTATAAGTGAATCATATATAAAAGTTCCTCCAAACGAGTAAAACTGCAAAGTGGTTGGGAGATAAAGCATAACTCAGTTTTAATCTCAAATTCTTAAGACTCACATCTGATAAGAAAAACCACTCTGCAATAAGTTGCTTATACAAATACACAGAAATTTGCACGCTTGCATCTGACATCAGAATCTTCCCCAGAACTGTTAACTTACACATCTCATCCTTCAGGAAAACCAAAAGAAATCCAAACATCATGCAACTGCAAGTTCTAAAACACAATACATTTTAAATAGAGAGATGATAGCTCCTCCTAGATGTAGTGCCTAACCACAGTGTCTCACCTGCAGGTAGTCTTCCTGACCCAATTACAGCTCTATGCAGGCACAACAGCTTGCACATATGCAACATGCACAGACGCAAACCCTTAAAAAGTAGGAAAGACCAACTCAGCTGCAAGTCACAATAAATGGCATGCTGACTCACACAAAGAAGAAACCCTTCCTTAGTGAATATAAAAACTGCACAGATAAGATGTAGAAATTAGTTGGTAACATTCTAAAAAAGAATCTCTAAAGTTGCAAGACTTCAGAAAAGGAAGGCTAATTTATGCTTCCCTTGGACATCAGTCCAAATGTATATGGCAGCCAGACCTCTGTATGCCCAAATTCAGTACCTATGTCACTGCTAATCCATAAAGAGCTCATGTCCTTCAAAGGAGAAAAGTATGAAAAACTGGAGGAAAAGCATTATAGAGAGCACAAGCCTTTGACCTCAGCTGTAAGAAAAAGCTGAATGACAATACACAATGTTCAAAACACTTCAAAAAGTGAATCTATACAGTAGACCACAGACCCACGTAGAAGGTAATGGGTGGAAACTCCCATCACCACCAGACTCTTCTTTTCACACCCCCACTACTATCAGAGAAGAGGAAATGAAAGCAGGCATTTAGTGGTTAGGCTTGGGAAAGAGAGACCAGTGAAGTCCTGTTACAAAGCAGGGCTGTGAAAAAGAACTTGGGGACAACTGCTATGATTATTTTCTGTTCTGAAATGACACTTCTGCATAAGTAATCATCTTTGCATAAGTCAAGTATCTGCCATCAGAATTAAAATCGGGTTTGTTTGCTTAAGGTAACAGGTACTGTAGACACAGCAGTTCAGCTCATAAAAGGTGATTATACACTTTTTGAAAACAGTTTTGTACCAGTCTGGCTCCGAAATCTTCAGGGAACAAGTTCTTAATTTCCACTGCAAATTTTTCACTTACATTTGCTGCGGCAAGTTTTCTCTCTCACTTTTTTTTTTCATTCAATATATGCACATGAAAGGGCTTTAAGTCATATCACCCCTTACCATCATCATGTCACATGGCAAAAAATTAAGTGGCTCCAGGCAAAGCAGGTTTTCTGGATAGGGAGATTCAAGAGAAAATCCAGCTTCAGGAGGCCCTGGTAGTTTACCTCCTCCTCAAAGTTTTCCGGTACCACAGCAGTGCCTTACCATGGGTTTGGGAGGTACTGGACTATCTACCCAGCTACCCGAGATACAACATGCAAAAAGAAAACAGTCTTGAGTTGGTTTAAAACAAAATATCTAAAGGCAGATTTTAGAAAATTGGATCACAGACAGTAATGCCCATGTCCCTGTGCCTCCATGCCTCTCCACATCCCTGTTTTTGTGACTGATCTTTTATTTCCAGTAGTTACCCTGTATTCTCAATGAAATCCAGCATGCCTTACCATTTACCTAGCTGACACAGAGCACCGCTAAAGGCTGTTCAATAAGAACTGATCCTCATCCCCTTCTCAGCTACACTGCCTGTAGAAATGTTAATAAAGCCTTCTGAGCAGCATTAGAATCTGTTCTGATGAAAGAACCTCCAACTGTAAGAGCATTACCACGCATTTTGCACTGCTGAGTTTTAAAAGCAAAATTACAGAAAATAATCAGACAGCAAGAAAGCCTCAGTATCAGGAAACATCTCAAGTTTCTAAAGCCACGTTTCTGTTACTAGTTGAGAAGATCCTCCATTTTATTTCCTGTAGATCAAATTTTTACATCTTTACTCAGTCCTAATTCAACCTGAACCCATTGACTGAACAAAGACGTAAAATGCAAATCTCTTTAGGCCTTGCAAAATTTTCACAGTCCAAACAAGAAAAGACTGTTTCAGAAAGGCTTGGACTAAAGTGATGCTCTAAATAATTGAAATGCAACAGTAGTTAACAAATAGCTTGCTGCAACATTATATGGTAAGGTCACAAACCAAAACGGACTCTCTCTGACCACTTACACTCCATTAAATACCCAAAGAACATGAAATTAAATGAAACACATTTTAAAGCACTTTCTGTTTTGCTAAACTTCACTGGAAGTATTGAAATGAGGAAAACTGCTTGGCCACAGTTAGCTTCCGCTTTTCCCGCCCTCTCAATCAAACTAGTTTTAGTTTTGCTTTTATAGCACAACATTCATGAATTCTCATGCATATAAAGTGCGTCAGATTTTAGCATAATCTACACAACTTTAAATGAGGGTCCTCATGCAATTTATTATAGCATTACAGTTAATCAGATGATATTCTGTCCCAAAGCAGGAAAATATTATTTGTATTTTCCAATTAAAAAAAAATCACACTTAAACAGGCATACATAAGAACATGTATCTGTACAAAATACTGCATAATTTGATTTGCAGCGCAAGTAAAAAGGAAACGAACCGAGACAACCTGCTCCATTGTTTCAAAAACTATACAAAACTCTCACCTGATGGTAATTTTGTTTTAAAATAAATTAAATTAAACTCCCCATATATAAGTAAATTATTGACAAGGCTGATTGATATAAACATTATAGCCTTTCAGATTTAACATCAGACAGAATAACTGAGGAACTTTCACGTTACCTGATGAACATCAAGTGAAATGCTCTACCAAACAGGTGGAATTTGGCTTTGTGAGATGACTCCACAGCCACCTAACCACCAGGTCACAGCCCCTGGCAATGCTCTGACATCCTCAGCTGCAACACCGCAGCCTGCAGAAACACCTGCAGTTACCACAGCATCACAAAGTCACACCAGGAGTTTGATCAGTTTTCAGCTAGGGCAGAATGAGATCATTTAAGATGAAAACACCTGACCTGTAGGAGTTAAAAAATTATGACAAAGGCTTTGAATTCCTATGGGAGTATGGTGACGTTTTCTCTGGTTCTTACACTTCACACATTCCTGTGCTGCAGCCCATCCCTAAAACATCTCATTTTAACACTGACTATTGCAGTGCCAAAGGCTTCAAGAAAAACCAAGCCCCATTACTCGTAACAGCGTACAAACTGGGGACCCTGGATGCCCTGTGGAGGCCTCTAACTTCAGGCACATCGTGGACAGCCATCTCCGTGGTAAAGTCTCTCAGGTGATGGCAGTGCTCACAGAGCTTTGGGCTACCCACCTTTGGCCCCCTTATTAAAAAAACATCCGTGGCTTTTAAGGCCACCACAGAATATTTTAAATAAAAGCGTGGAAGAGAAAGTGTGGCAAAGGGGCAAGGAAGCCCAAGTGCCGCTCGCCACCGGGCGGAGGCACGCTCCGAGCGCTCACTGGCCGAGCTCTGGCTCCTCAAACCCAGGTGCCCTTCGCATGTCGGCGACCAGTACCCCCCAAAAAAAACCAACCCCAAAACCTAACTCCCCCCGCCCCCGTTTACTCGTCTACAAACGCGGCCCGGCGCCCGCAGCACCAACAGCCTTCCCACCTCGGCAAAGCCTCCCACCGAGGTGGGCTGGCGCCCGCCCCAGACCCAGGGCTCCTGGGGCTGGGGCGGAGGCGAGGGCTGCGGGCGGTTCCACACGCGGCCGCCTCCGAGGGGCGGGGGGGGTGGGGGGAAGTAAGGGCGGTGAAGGGGCGGCGCCAGGTGGCTCCGGGCCGGGGCGCCGCCAACCACCGCCTCCCTCAGCACCTCCGGGCGGCGCGGGGGCAGCTGCGGCGGCAGCAGCATCAGGTGAGCGGGCCTGGAGCTGCGCCCCTGGGCGGAGCGTGGGGCGGGGAGCGCCGGGCCGGGCCGTGGCGGCGGAGACCCGCTTCGGTCTCTCTCGCTCGTTCTCGGGACAGCGCCCGAAACTCGGCGGCGGCCACGGCTCCTCGACGGCTCCCCGGAAGCGAGTGAGTGCCGGTACCTGCCCCCGGTGCCGGGGCTGCCTCCGCTCGGCGGTTCCTGCCCTGCCTGGCGTGGGGGGAATGGGCTGGGCCTCCGGCCCGGCCGGCTTCCCTGGGGCCCGGGGGCCCGGCGCCGGCCCCCGCTCGGGGCTGCGGGGCGGGAGTCGGCGGGGCTGCCTGCGGCACCGGGGCGCCGGCGTGCCGCGGGGCTTCCTCCTCGGGCGCGCCTCCATGTTGGGCTCCGCGCCCCGGGGTGGGGGGCTGCGACGGGAGCCCCGGGGCCCGCCCGGCCCCGCCGCGGACTTTAGCCACCGGAACCTCCCCGGGACTTTGTCTACCGAAACCTCCCCGTCGCCGAGCTCGGGATCGCGGGGAAGCGCGACCTTGAGCGGGGAAGGTCTGTCAGCCTGCGGCCGGAGGGGCGGGCGGGCGCGTTGGCGGGAGGGAGCGGAGTGTGCCCCGCGCGAGGCGGTAACGAGATCCCTGTGCTCCTTGACGGAAACCTGGAGTTCTCTCGTAGCCAAGTTTGATAACACCCACTGCTTTTTTTTTTTTCCCCGCCCCTCCACCCAGCCGCGTTGACACTCCTGTTTCTGTCTCCCTCACGACAGTGAGTTTGAAGCAGATAAAATGCATGATCTTTTAATTGGTCAGGTTTCCAGCTGAATGGCGACAGACAATAAGAAATGAAGGAGCAGGAATGCCTGTTGCTCTTGCATGCCGGGCATGCATCTCTTAAAAAACTATTTTCAGTTCATCGCTAGAGAATTCCCCATTTGCATTAGGGTATGAAATATGGAAATAATTGAATTATGGCATTCTGTGGTCGCATCCAACATCTGTTTACTCGTGGGCTCTGACCGTCGTGCCACTTTACTTCTAGATTATTCAAGTAGAGCAGAGCCGAGTGTTAATCTGGACCTAGGAGCTCTTGCAGGAGATTTATGAGCAAGGATGATATTGCCCCATATCCGTCTCTTGATAGTTGGATGCTTCTGAGGACAGAACTGAATCTGCAGAGAAGGCTGGTGTGGGATAATTGGTTCTCATGCTAGATCTTATCCTAGTTTGAGAGACTCATTTAAAGCCTGAATTACAACACTTAACATCTCTACAAATGGTGTCAAAATTCTGGATGCACTTGTTGTGTGTTTAGTTTCTTTAAAATTTTATTTGGGCCTTGGCCTCGTACAGTCATTAGTCTATTAACAATGTAATGAGCCAGTAAATAACCTCTTTGGCTTTCTATCTGTCAAATAGTGCCATGCAGCATTGTAGTGATCAAATAGGAAACTATAACCAAACACAACCAACACAGCTTTCTGAACAAGAGGCTATGAAGTACTTCTTAAGTGGTTAAGCAATAATTCATAGACATCTTTTTTAAAAAGTGTATATGCAGCATTTCCTGTTTATTTTAGTTCCTGAAAATGGCTGTATTAAAAAATTAGATATTTGTCTTTGGAATGATAGATTTCAGTCACAAAGAAGCAAACATAAGGCTGCAAAACATAGATTTAGATTTTTTTTTTTTTTTTAAAGTTTCCTACCCTCACCTTGGGTATCACAGTAAAATGCAGGTCTGTGCTTTACTTTAAGAAATTATTAAATGATGGCATTTCCAATTTCCTTGATCCACATAGTTTTATTTAAAGTTATCTCTCGGCAAAACTGAATATAGCAAGCTTCTAAGGAAGTATGATTATCAGAATAAAGCACATAACTTTTGAAACTTTGACAACTTAAAAATTGAACTACATAACAAGGTATTTCACTAGGCATTATTTGGATGGTTGTATGTAATACTAAACAAAAAAGATTTAGAGGTAGCATAAAAGAATTAAGAGTTAGAAATACTTTGATATTTTCATCCTACATCTCGTAATTCAAATTTAAGCATGAAGGAATTGCTGCCACTCAGTGGCTGACACAAAAGGATAGAAATCTATACTCTGTTGCACAGCTATGATATATGTGTGGTTAATGAGGCTGTCATAAGGTGATTCTGTTCAGTAAGTGTGTGTGAGGTAATTCATTAGGAAGATGCTCATTCTCAAACCTTTTTCCATTTTGTATTTCGTTAATTAGAACCCACCTTTTCATTAGGCAAAATTATACAGTAGGGTCACAATTTTCTTATTGAATGGAATAGTGAGATAGCATTATATAATAAACTTGTCTTTTTTGACCACACAGCGTAGTTGAAAAGGTACTGTGTAAAGAAGGCATTATTTTTAAACTAGAAACTATTTATAAACTAGAAAACTTGTGAAATCTTGTAGCTACTTTTGTTGAAGAGAAATCTTTAGAATAATCTTTCAAAGAAAACTTGGCTATTGATGCTATATAGATCAAGGAAACAAGAATAAATCCGGGAAGGAGGACATCTTTTATTAAAATGACTGGTTTCCTGAGAAAAGAGTAGAAGCTTTCAGTCCTCTGAGTCTATTTTGATGTCTAAAAGCCACAGTCTTTACAATTAAAATCCATGCCAAATTGAGTATTTCAGGGCCTAGTAGTTTAAATTAACCATCCAATCCTTGTTTCTGTTTGAAGAACTTCACTGTCACCCTGCCTCTGTGCAGAGGCACAAATTCTCTGCCCTGTGGATGCGATGCCCATCGGTAGCTAGAGCTCAGCTCTGGCTGCTGCTCCTGAAGAGAGGAGCTCCTTCGCCACCTCTCACTCCACAGCTGCCCTGTGACTGGAGGTGGGACTGTAGCATGTGTGGATGTATCCGAGTTCACTTCAGTCCAGCTAATCTACAGTGAAGCTGCAGTGGCACAAGCCTCACTGCAGACTGTGCAGTGTGAATACTGTACAGGTGTTAGCCAGCACTGAGGTATGTGCCTGTATTGGGTTCACTGACACAGGTGTGTAAGTTCCCTAAAGCTAACTCAGGTGTGTCCCTTCATGCTGCAGTCCAAATGTGTTATGTATCTACAGTCCACCATCCCCTTCATTACATTTAATGAAGTGTATATACTTAACCTACTGTAAAAAGAATGAAGGAAAAAAGGAATAGGCTAGGGTTTGAAATGCTTGTTGCAGATGAGTCAGAGCTGAATGTGAAAGATGACAAGAAGGGATTTACCAGTGGAGTCTGAGGGGTGGCTGACTTCATTTGGAACTGGATTTCTCTGTTAATCATCCATGGCAATGCAATTTTTACTTTGGAATTATCCTTGCATTAAATGCAGCTTCTCCATCCTGGTTATCAGATTCTGGCCAAAAGTTGCCTGAAAAGCACCAAACCAGTTTGTGTTCCGGTAGGTTTCTTTTAACTTTTCCTTGGTCCGCAACAAAACTTTTCATCTTTCTCTGACTTTTCCTTTACCCATATAATCTGAGTGCAGAATTTGGTTCTATAGAGCTCTATGCTGTGGAGCAAAAGAATGAGCGGGAATAGGGAAAGGGGGAAACTACCTGTGCCCATTCAGAGCTATTTGGGTAGCACATTAAAAGTAATCATTCCACATCCACTTGGCTGTGCTTTGCAAAGGTGTAATTATCAAAGATAAGCCTGGGAGAGCTCTTTACAGCCTTGGTAAAATAATGCTGAAATGTCTTATGTTCTTATTTAAAAGGCAGTTATTTCTACCTGTAAGAGTGTTTTTACACTTTCTTGAAGAGGCATTACCTCTCTAAGCCAGAGCTACGCCGTTAGCTTTTTATGATACTTAAGTAATTCTGCAAAAGTCTGCTCTTCAGAAAGTAGTGTGCTGCCTCTAACTCTATAGGGCCACCTACATTATACATACTGCCTTTATGACTGGAAGCTGCACCAGCGTGCTGCTCCTGTTACCAGAGACACCAGGAAAGGTAGAGAAATGAGAGATCTGGCACAGGAGTACTGGGGACCTCACCAATCTGTCCTTGGCAAGAGTGGTGCAAGATTTATTTTTGGTCTGATCTAGACCAGACTCTGTTATTACAAGTAACACTGATACAGAGAATGGAAATCTGATATGCATATCTGTGTGTTTCAGATTATTTTCTGTTGGCTTTTTTTTATTATTAAAATTTATGCAAGTGGAACATTATGTGTACCTTTCAGTGACAGGAAAGTGCCTTGACAACCGTGAAGTAACTTATGTTTTGAACTTAAGTTAGCTGTTGCTCTTTTCTGATTGACTGTAGATTTAACAGATTCTGACTAAAAGATGGAAGTGATGCAGCCGGAAGTATATCAATAGCTGCAAATCAAAGAGGCAGGCAGTAAAATCAGTTCTTTAGAAAAATATTTCTCAAGCTCAGAAAGTGCATAAAACCTCAGAATACCTCTTACAGTATCCTCTTACTGAAATCAGTTGTATTTCCTGGTAATTTCTTTGCCATTGCATGTAATGCTCTGTCTGGAGAAGTTTATTTAGGGATGTTTAAACATGGTTGGTATTCATATGATAATAATCACGATCCATAAAGTCTGGGAGTGACCATCACAGATAACTTAGTGAAACTGATGCATGTTAAGCTTGTAAGCCTGGTATGATACTTGCCTGACTGCTAAGGGAGGAGGGTGTGTGCTTGCCATCTCCCATTTGATCAGCCAACCATCAAACTTAAATAATAATTAAAAAAAAAGCAGCACCAGCACCTCGCTGTAGGCCTGAGAACAAGATTATTTTGAATTCCAAGGTGCTACTCACATTTGAGAACAAAGCAGATATGCAACATATATTCCTATCCTGCTATTCCTAATACTTTTCCTTAGAGCTGTGAGCAAACTATGGTCTTGTTCAGTTGAAATGCAACCAAGTGGCTTCACTTTTACCCGTTGGTAGTGAGAGTGGAGTTGGGATAGCTCCAGTGAGACTGGTTAATAGGTCAGGGTATCATTGCACTAGGCATTGTATGTGTCTGTGGCAAAGAGACCCTACAAAAACAAGGTTTTCCCAAACAGCTTTGCAAGGGTGCATCTCTTTTCTGCAGAGGTGCACGTGGGCTGAAGTCCTTTCCACCTCACTGGGCTCAGAGGAGTTGTCCGACTTGTCTGAATTAGTATCATGTTTCTCAGCTCCTGGATGGCTGAAAACCTCTAAAATGGGATGTATGTTTGTGCATGACTGGCTTTGATTTGCGTTATGTTTAGTCTTTTGCAGTCTCATAAGTGATTTAAGTATGTATAGACATGGTTTAATCCTGGCTACCCGCTATAAATATAGCGTATCTTGAAACATACGCAGTGAATCTAATCTTCAGTCTCAGCTTTTTCCCCACCCCTGAGCTATGAAGTCATGCATCCTGCTGATTTGGAACTGAAAGTCTAGACCTGTGTTGGTTTAGCCTAGGTGTTTGTTGTATGACAAATCTGTAATGATGAGATGACAAAGAAAACTGCATGGTTTTTTAGCTCTTGTGTGTAAAGTTACTTTCTGAGTGTTTGAAAATATTTTTTTTTCCCATCAACATCCATTTATTAGAGAACTAATAAAATCCTTGTTTGTATGTTTGATTATTTATCATATTCTCTGTTTTTTGGAGGAACTGCAGTTTCAGCTTTGCCATGGTTTTTCTGCCTAAGGAACTCAAGAAATCTGAATGTTTACTCAGTACCACTTTGTTCCTCTAATTTACTTCAGTGCATCAAATTTATCAATATTCGATATGAGGAACAGCTTAAAGGAAGAAGGATTTTTTGATTGTGATACCAGATTTGTCTTTCTGATAGTAAACCTTTTTTTTTTAACTTACAGCCAGATTTTTTTAAGATTTAGATGCTTTAACACGTAGCTAGATACTTGAAAAGATGATAAAAAATGTCTAGCAGCCAAACTCAAGGTTAGGTTTGGCTTCTACAGTCTGCCTTTTTCTGGGAAACTCCCCAGTGAGTACAAAGGCAGTGTAGCTAAGCTATTGCTAACACATTGTTCGATGGCTGAACTGTGCTTTTCTAGGAGGAGACTGTATTTGATTCTTGTTTGAATAAAAGAGTAATCTTGTATTTCTTTCTTAAAAGAAACAGTCCCTCCTTTTCAAAAAGCCCTCTGTGTGAACGTTTGGTAGGAAGATACAGTCCAGCAAGTAGGGCCCATTATATGCTCTTAACTTGTATTCTCAAGGAAAATTAAGATGAGTAGATGTAGTGCAATAACTTTGAAAGTCTGTCGTGTTTGAAACATGACACTGACTGCACTGTATGTTTTATCTCAAGATTTTTATGATCTGTTTTGTGATGCCTGTGGATGACTGCATTTTGCTGGCATGTCTATGTTACCAAAATAAGTATTTTGTACCCTACTGATTTTGTTAGTGCCTGTTGAACTGGAGGAAATACTTCATTTGCTAAAGAACACAGTTCTGTGTCAGAATGTTTTATTGGAAAACTCTTGTGAAAGTAAGATTTATTCTTGCTTATTTTAAAAAATGTATTTAAAATTCCTAAGAAGCACAATGGCTGTCTTACATCAAGTAGGTTGCCATCTTTATTTTAATACGAAATCTGTTCCTTTATAGGTTAAATAAAAAAAAAACTGGATCTGAAAACCTCAGTCATACAAGTATCTCTGCATGTGAAGGAGTAGATTTGATTATAGATGCTTTCAGTATTGATAGATACCTGGTTTTATTTTTTTTAAAGAAAGTGTTTTTTAATAGTCTGTTTCTTGCACTCACTGAGCAATGATGATTATATTTCTTCACATCCAGTGTGCTGGTCTGTTAATGCTGTGTTCGTGCTGAGCTGTGAATTGCTCAACAAGAGTTTAGCTGTTTCCTTATGTGTCTGTTGGCTGATGATTGTGGCCTTCACTGAACTCGAATGTACTTCCTAATGACTTAGGGATGCTGATTGCCAAATACCCAGAGCAGATTTGTCTGTCAGGAAATCGTGCGAGCTCTCTCATGTTACATTTGCTTGTGTTCCTCAATAACTGACAGGAGCTGACACTTAACACTTTGTGTTTGACAAGTTTATTTAAGAAGCAGCATCCCAGGGGCAAGAGCTTCTTAATATGGGTCTGAACTCTTTCAGGTAATTTAAGAGCTAAAATTCAACCAGTTTTGCTTTGATCTGAATGCAGTGAGCCATCGGCACTTGAACACATCTTCTCCCATTCCCTCAGCTAAAAAGGAGATTCTGGCATCCCCAGTTACCTAGTTCCTTCAAACCTAGCACAAGGGTTAGGGAAAGACAGGTAAAACCAGGGGTCAGTGGACAGCAGTCGTGTCCTACCTAGAAATAACCCGACTATGGGAAACTAGAGAGCAGGAAGATACAGCTCAAAGCAGCATTACAACTTTGGCAGGTATCTTGTCCCTGACTTCCCTGTGAAAGAAGCATCTCTTGTTCACATCCCATGAAGTTGTTCTACCATGGGACTCCCCACCCTTATAACAGCAGAAGAGAAATTTCAGGAGGGGATGTTGCCAGATATTTTTTCCTGGTAGATTTTTTTTCTACAGGCCTGTTTGAAGAAACGTGTGATTTGGACCAAAGGATTTGTAGGTCTGTCTGTTAATTCCCCACAGGGCTTGCAGGAGGTTCTTAGGCTATTTTTTTCCCCTTCCTCCAGTTTCCTTACACCCTTGCAGTGAGGGAATGTGCAATCAATTTATACCTCTCAGCTCATTCATAATTGCGGAGTAGCTATTCTGGTCGCCAAATTTGCTTCATTGCATATGCATTTAAAGATATCTTAAATAATGGAAGGTCCTCTGAAATCTAATTCTCCCCATTTATTTGGTCTCATTTTAGTAGAGGTTGGGGTTTTTTCTCCAGGAAGTCAGGGCATGTCTGTATCAATCAGGTTGGCTTGCCCAGTGGTCTCTAGCTGTGATTGCTGACTTCCCTGGCTGAGCCAGCATAGCCTCAGTGCAGGTTCACCAGACTTGCACATCTGCAGAACAGTCTGTTCCAGTTAAGGGTGAGTTTTTGTTGCATTTGTAAAACATGCTGTTACACTGCTGTCATTGCATCTGATGTGCATGCTTTTGCATGCAAATACCTCATCTTGCTGTCCTAGGTAAGCACTTTCAGCATAAGTATATGTTTATTTTATCTGAATTCCTTTTTAATTTTATTTTAAAAGATTAAGTTATTGGGTCTGCACCATCAACTTCCTGCACCAGACACCCCATGTGTCCATTGAAGGCAATGTGAGGGTTGCTGATGAGGAAAAGCTGGAATGCTGAAGCTGCCATTGCTGTTGTAAGGCAAGAGCAAGTGGGAGGCAGAGCAGCCATAGGAATATGGAGACTTGGAGTGCAGCAGGAGCAGCACAGTGCAGAGTGATGAGAACTGCCAAGCTGCGCAATGCTGCTCATCCCTGGTGCATCACATTTGTCAGAGGGGTGCTGCCAGCCCTGTTACTCTCGCTTCATCCTCACGAACTCCAGCTCCTCTCCAAGAGTTTTGCAAGACAACCCAAGTGCCTGCTGGCTGGGGCAGGAGAGGCAGTGGAGCTCTGGCTTGTTGCTTGTATTCCATTTTCTGTTTCAGTTTAATTTGCAAGCTTGCCTATTTCTAGCAGTGCCACTAAGATTTTTTTCAAGGCAATGCCAAAGCTTTAATATAATCTGTACTAGTATCTGTCAGATTGGTTTTCTGACCTATTTAGGGTATTGCAATTCGGAATTAATGTTGCTTTCCTTTTCCAGTGGGTGGCAGTTGAAGCAAAGAGAATTGTTTATTTGCTTGGAAGTTTAAATAGACATGTATTTAAGGAATGGGAAGAGAAGCCAAAACAGGCCAGCCCTTTATTGTCTCTCCTTATGTTGATCTCTCTTCTTTTTTTTTATTGCATCTCCTGGCTGGAGAGAAGGACAAATCACAGGACCTCTTGTGACCAAAATCCGCTTTAGTTTCAATCTCCTCTATGTCTGGTGTGTAGTGCTGTTGCTTGTTTCCTTATTCTCTTACTAGTTAATAACTGTGAGCCTAATCTTTCCATCACTAGAGCTTTGCATTGTATAAGACTAATTTCAAAACTTTGAAGCAGGGAGCTGCTGACTTCTTGCAGCAATGTGTTCAGCTTCTCAGATCTGTGTTCTGATTTTGAATGTAATGTGTAGTAGCATTCCTTTCTGCTTTTAAAAAGCAAATCTTGACAAGAAGTCTTCAATACTAATTCTTAGAAATTTAATATATATCATCACCCTAATATCTGTTTCCTCGAAGGACCAAATTTTGACTGAAATGTACTTTTCATGCACGTTTCTTGTTAGGAGTTAATGTGTATCTTATTCACAGCTGAGTTTCAAGCATATTTTATTAAAAGAGCATACTAGATTCCAAGTACTGCTTAACTCAAGTACGCATTAGTGCATTTAGTGAATATGTAGTTACAAGTAAAATAGAAGTGAAGTACATATTTATGGGAATACAAATTATTTTTAAATGTATAAACTATTGCATTTCTAAATGTAGTAGACATTAGGTTAAATATATTTTTAAAAATTGTAAGAAGTTTAGGTATCAGTGCTGAAACCAAAAGTCAGGTTGATAATTGTTCTTGGATCATAATTCAATGTACTTTAAGAAGAACTAGATTTCACTATTTTTCTTTTCTTTCCAAGCTGTTAAAACAGTGATAGGACTTTCCAGTGCTTTACATTGTGGGTAAATACCTAATGCTGCATAAAGAGCTGGAGAAGCCTTTTATTTTCCTGATTTTTCTTTTCCTAGGGATGAACTAGCAGTTCATCTTCTATACTATGTGATTATAGCTAACTTACCAATTAATCCTCATCTTCTCCCTGAAGAAAATGAGGTCTTATATAGGTGTTTAATGTAGCTAGGCCAAAATATATTTAGTTAAATTGGATAACATTCTTATAAATGCATTTCAGTGGTTTTGCTGTGTCCAAATTGAGTCAGTTTATCATAGCTAAGCTGTGTCTAAGCATATATGGCGTTCCACGTTGTCTGCTCCTACATTGATGCAGTTAAATACAAAAGCTTATGCAGACACAATCATGCTAAACACATCCAAACTGATTTGCCACTTGTGTGGATACAAGTTGTTCTGCTGCTGCTGTTAGAGCAAAGTTCAGCCTGATTGATAGATGAAACTTATAAAATGATTTAGGGCTCTAAATGGAAAAAAATCCAGGAAGAAACCTTTCTACCCCTTCCGGCCACATGAAATAAATGATGAGAAATTAATTACCAGAACAGCAAGGAGTTGAGCTTTGTCTGGTTGATAACAAAACTGATTTTACTTATCAGCAATACTCTTTGGCTGTAATGACCTAAAATGGAAATCTTTTTTTAAGCTAAAAAGACTCTGAAAGCCATGACATAGCATTGTCAAAGGTACACAGTCAAACAGAAAATGACTTTTTTTTTCCTTTCTTTTTTTTTTTTTTGTTACAAGACTTTATAGTAACATCTGTGATGTAAGTCAGTCAGTAGAAAAAAAATACTGTTTATTTTCAGTTCCTTAAATTTAACTGTCAATTACTGGATTGTCATTTGCTGGAAAAATTGCTGTGCACTTTTTTTTTTATACATCATGTATATGATTGAGTTTTTTTACTTTCCTGAAGACTTCATCCTATTGACAAACAAGTCTTATTTGGGGGGCTGTGGAAGGATTTGGGGGTCTATGGAAGGATTTTAGCATTATTTTGATTCTAGACAAAAAAAATTATCTACTTGTATTATGGTTTTGGTCCTTTACTTACTTTTTTTTTTTTCCATAGATCTGATTTTCTTACTACTACTTCGTGCTGCTTTCCAGTGAGTAGGCTGAGCCTAATGCTAAAAAAAAAAATTGAGTGAGTCTCAACAGAGGGATGTTTTCTTTGTTTCCTTTAAACAAACCATGAGAGTTATACAGGTCTGTTCTGAATTAACAGCTCTCCAAGCTAGGCTGTATACTTAACGCTTCTCAGACACTGTGGTGAGGCAGTAGTATGAGCATTCAAACACTTCAAAGGAAAGACAACCATCTCTAGCATTTTATCTTCTTAAAAGCACAAAAAAGGATGCCAGACGCATGTAATTGAAAACATTTGCTATAGGCAAGGTGTCCCAGGCAGACCAAGATGGAAGAATGTATCCTTGTTCTGCTGCATTTAGTTTTGCTTTAGTTACTAAGAGCACCCTGCTGCCTAATAAGTAAGAGTTAAAGGCAACTTAAAAACATGCCTGTTTGTGTCTCTCTGCTTTCAGTATTATTCCTGTGGTCTTTTAGCTCTTACTTGGAGTTCTAGTGGATGAAGTTGCAGTAAGTAAATGAAGAAGAGCATGCATATGATCAGGGTCTTATTTTCCAAAGTCAGCGTAATACCCCTACTGAATTGCTTAACCATCAAATCTCCCAAAGTAATTTGTTAGGAAATTTGCCAAGCTACAAAAAAGATACAAAAGCAGTACATTGGTTTCTATGCTTTGTAAGTCTTTTAAAGCCTGTGCGTAAATACCACAGCGTACCTCTATCTACCATCTGTGCTCAATGCATGAAGCAATGGAGGGAAGCAGGGGGAAGGATGATTGGAGCTGGATGTGGGACTCTGAAGAGATGTGACAGCAAGAGTGCTTTTGTACTGGATAGCAGAATTGTTCTGCTTCTGCTCCGACCCTCAGTGTGTTGTGTAGTTTGGGTAAATTGCTTGCTTGTTGCTTGCCCAGAAGAACATGGGTAATGCATCATGTTTTCTTCAGTGGTTTGCTTGTTTTTTCCTATTGCAATAGCCTGAGTGTGGGTGCCTGGTTGGGGGACCCCTCTGTGGGCTGTCATCTTATGTGCTTTGCTGCCAGCCCTATCCCACTCAGGGCAAGTGCTGAGCGGCCCGGCTGGGTCACTTCCCTTAGCTCTCATCCAGCGTCGTAGGACTGACCGCACCGAGCTCAGCCGTGTGTGCTGCAAATCAACACCCAGTTCCAGCCTTGCACAGCCTGAGCCCTTCTCTGTTGGAAACCAGAGAAATTTCCATGTAATTGTACAATACTGCATCAAGGCTGGAACAAAGATGAGGTAAATGTTTCTGCCAATGTCTCAGGGAAAAGCAAATATTCTTGAGACTTTGTGAGTTTTCTTGTGCATTCTTTGGGACTTCATGATGTATTATAAAGCTTCTGAGATATTTCTTTTCCTTGAAGTTAGGCTTTACATGAAGAATTGACATCTTTTGTGCCCATGCAGGTGTGTTAATTAAGATGGGGAGAAAATGAGCAGAGCAGCAGAGAGAGTTTTGTCATCTCTGATAAGAAGCTGGAAAAACTTTTTTGGTTCATTTCATCTTTCCACAGATTCCAGTTATATTCTCGCTCAGTATCACTTGGAGCCATGTTCTGATACTGACTGCTTCTCTCTGGAAGCAATTACAGAAAACCAGAATAGCAACATCATATTGTCCTCATGTTCACCTGAGATTATGGTTGGCTGAGTTTGCGAATCTTTACACTCAACTGAATAGAATTTCTCTTTTTGAATCTTCTGAATGCTTGATCTGATAAACTGCAAGAAAGGTATATTCTGGTTGTCAGTGAGCAGAACCTTTTCCCATGGGAGAAGGAACATGGGAAGAGGGAAGGCAGAAGCTATGGGGAGTCTCTGTTGTGTGTTTGGTGCAGTCACAAGTTGGAATGACAAGTTGTAGCTCAAAGAACGGGAGATTTAAGACTGTCCTCTCAGCCTCTGAGTCTTTATATGCAATGCAATTACTTCAGCTGTTGCAGCATTTTTTTCTTAAACTTTTCTAAATATTCCCATGCTATATAGAATTAGCACTTTTGTAATTTTGTGTTCAACTTGAGTTGGATAGCTGGAGGTGGAGAGGGCTGGCTAAAGAACCTTTGCACCATTAGTTGCATCTCTCCACAAACTCAAGCAGTACAATTGCTTTTTGTCTTTGCAAATGTATAGTGCCATATAACATCAGATGCATATGACATTCATTAATAACCTGTGGTGAAAATGTTTGTTCTTACAGCTGAGCAATAATAACAACTACACGTAAGTAATGATGTCCCTAGCAAGCAACATACTAAGAGGGAGTAGGCTGGTCGCTTCTGTTTTCTTAATGTGGATCCTGGAATCCAGAGGCTGGTTGGCTCTGACTATGGATTTGATAAATGTATTTCTAAGCTGGTTCCCACATCATTTATGTGTTGAAGTTGTCTAAGGTCTGAAGTGGCCTCCTGGAGCACAACACTAGTGCTCAGGGCAGGCTCTGAGGTTTCAGGTGCTGCTAAATACTAAAAAAAAAAAAAATAAATAATGTAAGCTTTGACTTTGAAAGAGTTTTTCAGATGTTTGGTTTTGTGTTCCAACTGTGCAAATCAAAACACTGCATTCTTTATAGATCACTAGAAAAGCCTGAACCGGTAGCAGTGATGTGGCCAGCATGTTACTTTAAGGGATCTCGCAGCAGCATAAGGGGCTTGCAGCTGCACCACTGAGTGATGTCAAGGGGCCCAAGAGGGGATCACAGAGGAACTTTATCCTGTTAATTACATCCAGTGCTAACAGTGCTAGAAGTAACCCAGCAGGGAAAGCAAAATGCTGTTTTACTTCATAGCCCAACCAAAAGCCAGAAACCTCTGTACTTCACTGCGCCTAGAGCCTTTTCCTATTGCAAAGACAACCAATTTTATCTGTGGCTGTTAGACTTTGGTTTGCCTACACGTACTCAAATACTCTACAGCCCATCATATCAGGAAGGAATTAGATAGTGACTTGAGCTCACCAGACCTTGAACAATATTTGAATAAAAACAGATTGAAAGCAGTTAAACCAGCTTTTCTGTTGTTGTCACTGTGCTCATGAAGATCTCGATATGGACATAATTTAGCTGGCATAGTAGCAGCATCATTGACATAGAAATAAGTAAACTCTCACATTCATACTTCATGCTGCAAGCTTGTGTTTCAAGAATGACATTTCCCTGACTTCAGCCAGACAGCCCATCTGATTTATATGTTAATGAAGCAATTTTTTTTTCCTTCTGCTACAGTTGTTTTAACCAGTACCATTGCAGTCTTAAGGGATGTGTTCCCCCACCCCCCAAAAAACTCTGAACCCCCACCTGTGTTGTTAAAGTCTGAAAATAGTAAAACATAATTTTGACATTGCTTCAAGCAAGAGAGAAATTAATTTGAGACCTCAAATTCTGTACTTTAAAACACATTTTCACATGACATACTCTGGTGACATCAGTCTTAATAGAGCCTATTTCGCAGAATTGTTTCAAACTCATCTTTCACTTTTACACTTTTTATTTCTGTGCTCCACTTTCTTATCCTATGTCTTTTATTTCTATACCTTGCTGAAAAGCCAGCTGCAGTTCAATACTTCTGTCTTTAAAAGACATTTTATACAGAGAAAGTCTGCAGTGAAACCTTTTAGATCATGAAAACTCCAAAAAGTTGTGTTTTTCTGCTGCAGAGCTCGCTCTTTTCCTTGCCATTTGGTTTCCGTGATACATAGGATACATAAGTAGCAAACCACCAAACTGATTTTAAGAAACTTTAGCTGGGTTACTTTGATTCTACCTTGTATTTTATTCCTTCCAGAGGCTGATGGCAATTCACTTGTGCTCCTAGGAAACGGAACATTTCCACAGATCATCCCTTATTAAAACAAATAACCAATTCCAATGGTAATACTGGGAGGAAGCAATACCGCAATTTAATGACTTTCTGAGATCAATTATTAAGTCATCTTTCTTTATCCTTAATTTGCTATATGGAAACTGCTGGTTTTACAGGTGTCTTAATTTTGGAGAAAACCCAAATTGGTGGTCTCTGAAAATGTGTGCAACTTTAGTATCTACTTTATTTAGAAATGGATGGTAAAATTCCAGAGAAAAAAAAGTGATGTGGTAAAATGTATTTTGCCCCAAATTAAGTCTCTCAGCCATCCTAAAAGAATGGGAGTGTTTAGGGGTTTTTCCCCACTTTTTTCTTCTGAACAAAATCCATTGGGCTGCTGTCAAGTCCTTTGCAGTCTGCAATCAGATGTTTCCAGGATCTGTCACAATAATTAGTTTGCTTGTCTGAATCTCTTCAAAGGAGCAACTTAAAAGATTTTTCTTTTAATTGCTGAAGTTTTGTATTAACCTTCCCAATAGGTCTTTGTTCAGTAGGCTAGCAATATGGGAGGGAGTACAGTAAGCTGACATTCAGAAGTTGCTTATAGCTGGAGGGTTTTTCCCTTTCAAAATGCTTTGTAAAGTCAACAGGGCTGTGGATGCTCAGTGTAAAATTCAGCGTGACTGTACTGTGATCAAACAATTCTCCAAGTGTGTACAGTTCTTTACTCTGAGTCTGTCACAGATGATGCTTGTTTTATTTAATGGAATACTTTAAAAGAACTGTTATGACATGAGTGTGAAGTGTAAGGGTATACAACTAAAGTAACGTATTCCTATAAAGCCCCACCTTTGGAAATGTATTAGGGTATAGAAGTTGTGGTTCTTTCACAGTAGCTGTTTTGTCCTTCTTAGTTAGATTTTTCCCACGTTTGAAAGGGTCTTTGTTACACTCTTTGGCGTTTCTTGCCATTGATATACAGGGCTGAGGTTTTCCTGTTCAGGGAAAAATTGGCTAGACTCACCGTGCTTTTTCTAATAAAGCTCATAGGGCAGAGTGTCATCTTGGAAAATGTAACAGATTAGGTTTTATTCAGCCAGTGTATTTTGGACCTTTACCATGTTCTCATTTATCTCTCACTCATAGAAACACCCTAAAATGGCAACCATTTAATCTTTTTTAGATTATAAAGTCTTTGTTATGGCTCCAGAGTTTGATGGCTGATGCTTTACTATATGCTTTGATCTACATTTGTTTGTTTTGGTTTAGGGTTTTTTTTTTTCCCAGTGCATGTGGAAAGTCCTGATTATTCTCAGGGGCTAATAAAACTTTTTATGGAATCAAATTGAAAAAGGTCTCTGTTAGATTAGTGCAAGCATACACATTCTTTACTTCATTTTGCAAAGTTGTATTTATTGCTAAATCCTAACTCTTCTCTATGAAGGCACAGGTTTAATAATTTTGCTTTCTGCCTCCAAGCTGGCTCTTGTCTGTGAACAAGGAAAAGATTCCTGGTGATGTTTCGTATGAAGCATAAGGGTTCCTCTCTTGTCTGCCCTCTGGCTTGTTTTCTGTTGTTGTCCGAGTTCAGGACATTTAGCTGTGATAAAGTTATAGCAGTTGCAAGAAGGTTGTGCCTCCTTATCAAGAGCCACATGTACTATTTCAAGTAATTGGTCTCAACTTCAGTGTGAGTGCTCAAGAGAACGAGGATCATGCTGTTCAGTTTGATTTCTGCTCCATTTACAGTGTGGAAAGCTTGTCTCCTGCGGCTCTGCCCAGTTTATCTGGAAAAGCAGGAAAAGTTTTCAAGCTACAAGGCTCATTTAGATGGATTCTTCTCGGTTTTGCTCAGTTGTCAGCTATTATTTCCTGGCAGGTGCAAGCGCTGCATCTACTCCCTGAAGGCCTCTGTCACTGTGACTTAGATTTGCCACAGCCTGGGTCTTAAAAGTTGTAAGCTATCTAAAAGAAAAATTCATGTGTCTGGGAAGATACTGCCGAAGAAAAATCAGAAAAAGAGGTAAACAGTGAGTCTGCAAAATATTTATTTTGTTCTTTAGTATTTGAGGTAAATAGAATTAATAGAGTTTAACTCCATAGAGTTAATTTTTTGTGGTTAGGCTGTACTAGAAACAGGTGGTAAGAAGTGTAGATTGTTGCGCTGGGCTTCCTGAGAAAGACAAACCTGGTGAGTTGTTGGGTTAGCACATCACTCGTCTACTACCCTGTGTACTCAAGGAAAAATCCCAGATACTCTTCTGATGATGTGACTGTTTCTGCCTTGCCTAAGCATAGTTAGGTGGGGCCCGTATCCAACAGTTTTAGAAGGCAGAATGAAATCCTGGCCAAGTATGAAAGACAGGTATGACAGGTGAGTACTCTTGGCAGACAATTTAATTTATTATGCAGCTATTTGAAATGACAAGCTTCCAGACTTCCACTTATAAAGGAAGATAATTGCCTAACAAGGTCACTAGGAACAAGGAATACAGTGGGATAGAAATTATGTCCTTCTGTGCTCTGGTGGAACAAGTCCTTTTATTTCATGACCTGCTGGAAGGACCCACTGGGCTGAAATCATGCCAGCTCCAGACACTGTGTCTGTATCACATCTCTCATTGTCTGCCAGAAAAATGAGTTTATGAAATGTTGGAAAATGCCCAAATGAAGATTAATATGCAAACTACAACTGGGCCAGTCTGTAGTTATGTGGTAGCTTCCTTAAATGTGTAAAGGCTGGAGGAAGGTGAGGCTTTTCTGTTGTTCTTTTCCTTTAATTCTGTGGGAATTGTATCTTATGTTTAATTTTTTGTTTATTTGCTTAAACTGCTCTGAAGGTAGTGTCAGTCATTTTCTTGTCCTTTATATTGTGTTTGTGATTAGAGTAACTCAAGCTTTTTCAGAGAATTTCTACAGTGTCATTGAGAGATGGAATTATCCTCATTTTAAAGGAGGGAAATTGTTATAGGAAAGGTGGAAGATTCTCATCTATTTAAGATGCTAATCTCATATTTTGTTTTTAACTATACCTGTGTCTCCAAAGTACATTCCAGGTGATTTCTAGCCATGTCCTAATAACGAACTGAAATTTTTTGGATGAAACTTTAAAAACTCCTCTGTCCCTTTGAGGCAGAAAACCTGCCAAGTCTGTGGAACTTCAATGTGGTGATTAAAATTAGATGTAGTTGTAAGTAACTGAAAACACGTCTACCAATCAGAGATGTTAAGCAACTCCAATGGAGTTTGCTAGCAGTCATGCCTGTAATGCATGTCACAGGCTATTATTGCTATTTTGTATGAATCATTTGGGTAACAGAGGTCATAACTTAATTTGTTATTGTATGCATAAGTACACAGAACACGGGAACTACCTAGTAACTACTTTTGCATTATAATACCTTTTTACTCTCTCATCACTCAAAAATGTGTTTTCAAAGGAAAAGGAGCAATCTGAAAGTAGTATGTGCTTATATAGGTTAAACTGCATGTTTTCAGGTGGATCAATCTTTTTGATGCCACACTGAAATATTTATATGATATTCGAATCATGCGCATGGAATAGGCACAATCAAATGTCCGTCACCTTCCAGAAAAGTTGCTCAGTGTTTTCTCAGAAGGCACCAACTTTCACTTTCTTAGCAAAAGAGGACCTGCTGTTTGGAAATGAGCCGGTGATCCAGCTAATGGAATTCTGTAGCTCAAATAATGATCAGTACTCAGTGGAAGATTAAAAAATACTGTAAGTATCTGCTTTGCTGCTTTCAATTTTTTGTTCTTTCTGAAACAAAAAGCCCCCAGCTGCCCTCACAAAAAGATGAAGTGGGGGGGGGGGGGGGGAAAGAAAAAGGTAAAAGAAAAAAAAAAAGCTTTGACTAACATCTTGAAATGGAGCATTTATGGAAGAAAAAGATGAGCTGAAAGACCTGCTGCTGAAGTTAGCTTGTCCATGCAGAATTCTTGCCTGAGCAACAGACTACAAATGTAACGAGAATGACTGTATCTCTGTTCATGATATTCCTGACATCCTCCAGAAAATCTTCTATGTTGCTGAGTTCTATTCTAACCATTCTTACCCCCCGCCCCCCTCCCAAAATGTGTTTTCATTGGTGTAGCATTGTGAGACATCAAAATACTGGGTTCTGAAAAATCTAAACTTGCCCTTGCCTCAGCAAATGGCACACTCTTCCATGGGAGTACTGCGAGCCTTTGAATTTAAGCTTTTCTTTTAAAAATCTAGTCCTATGGGTTGCATATAAAATGTGTTCAGTGTAAAGACAGGGTCAGCTAAGTAACTTAAATCAGCTTCAAGCTCCAGAAGTGTCAAGTCTTTGTAGAAGTCTTTGGGCCACAGCAAAAGTGATCTGCTTTCCCTGTCTCTGCAGCCCAGGACCAATCCTTTCTTTCATCTCCCTTAGTGCAGCAGCAATGGGCCATCACTCCAGTCCCTAGGCTTACAGGTGATACAGTTTGGTTTTGCTGAATCTGCCAAGGAGCTGGGATTCTAGTCAGGGCTGTGGTATACATCATATCCTTTCCTGGCACATGTTTTGGCATATGCCTCCCGCTAAGAAGACATGTTCTTATTTAGGAGCTCAAATGAAGTTGCTAGTCGTGGTCCCTGGAATGCATTGTGACAGGGATGCTGCCACCTCAGAGGAGCATGAGAAATGAAGTTAGCGATACCGTACGGTCCAAACACTTACACATGAGCTATTATTCCCTTAAATTGTGCAGTGCTTGCTTCCTAAATTGTAGCACAATTTTTTCTTTTTTCTCCAGACTACTTAATTCCTAGGTCTTGGAATTAAGAATTATCAGGTAAAAATTTTCAGGATCGTATCGGTCCACTCATGGTGTTGCTGCTCCTTGTTCTTTACTATGTTTTTTTTTAATAAACTGTGTGTTCCCGTGTACTCCCTGCTTCAGCAGGAATATTTATGTCTGTAAGCTATGCCAAAAGGAGCGCTTAAACCATTCCAGAAGTGGTAGGAGCTAACTGAGGTGTGATGAGAGGAAAATAGTTTTTTCTAAATGTACTTAATTAGGGCTTGTCACTTGAAAAAGATAAGCAGACTAAAATCTCTGATAATCCAGAACTCTGTACCTACAATCTGCTAGTTTGCCGGAGATGGAAAAATCTTACATGTGCTGTATCCCAAAATCCAGGCCATCAAAGTCTGGCCCCTGGATGATTAAGACATAGGTGAAAGCTAGCAACAAAAGTAATAAAGTTCCTCTCCACCTTTCCCACCTGTTGCTTTTTTTTTTTCTTCTCCCCCTTCTCCCCTTCCCCCCGCTAGATACAGTTGCCATACAGTTTTCTAAACTGTCTTAATGCTTTTGGCTTTTGACCCTGTTTGAGTCATTTGTTATGCATCTACATCTCTCCTCTTTGCTCTGTGGGTTGGCTCTTATTGACTTCTCTGCACACCATGTGGTCCAAAACATTTATTTCACCTACTAGATACCAATGAGTTCTTAAGAAACTGATTATCTCTATTAGGTGATCCTAAGTCATATTTTGTATTGCGTATACTGTTGGCCCTCAGTGTAAAGTTTGAGGATCTCTCTCCTGTTAAATGCTTAAGCATTATTTATGGAGTGCTTGTAAACTTACAGGCGGAGTGTCTGGGAATGTTTGGTGCGTTCCCATAGAGCTGAACTGTATTTTGACAGCTGGTTAATGCCACAAAGCCTCCAGTGGCTACTGCTCTCTAGCTGTGATTCCTCCACTAGTTAGATGACACTGTCATAGTTGTTCTGCAGACATGGCTGAGACTGACAATCCAGATTTTAAAATATAGACTCTTCCATGTAAACGTTGTTTGTGGGATTGCTTCAGCCCAAGTAATTTTGCTTTCATCTCTAAGTATGAGCCATAAATTCAGCTCGTTGTTCCAAGCTGAGCTGAGAGTTGGTGCTAACAAATTCTGGTTTTAATATTCCACTTTGTCTTGCCAGTCCTCACAAGTAAAGGACTTTGGCCAAGTATATATATCTTGTTTTATTAGAGCAAACTAAGGAACAGAGACGTTAAAGGGTTTCTTAAGATTGTGATACATTCAAGGTCAAACTCAATGGGATACAGTACAGTTCAATTTAGGACCTTCTCTACTTTTATGGATACTAACCCCCTTCCCTGTAGTAGCAAAGTCACTGATTGCTGCTATGTAATCTAATCTCTCCCTGTTCTTGTTTATTTTTGGATGTGAAAATGAGGGTTCAGTCGTTGTTTGTAGTGAGTCCAACGAATGTTGAAATCTGAAAGAATGCTATGCTTATTTCCTATTTGAGAGATGCCTGCTGAAACTAAGCAAGCTAGGCATTTGTACCAGGATGAGAAATGAAGAACCTTAGCTGTAGTGTTCCTCTGGATGGGGTGTTGTGAAACTTCTGTCAAAACAATTTCTCTCTTGTGTGTAAGGAAACAGATAAAAGGATGAGCATGTTTTAAGCCTGGTCTTGCCATTTTTCTCTTCTGAACAAAGACTATCTTCAGATACCTCCTAGCCAGGTAGTTGAGTAAATAATGTAAAAAACTCTTGCTAGAATGTGCTTTGCTAATGCTGGTTAATACACCAGGAAGAGAATATAATAAAATAAATTTGTATTTTAAGTTCTCTTTTTCCACTTCCCTGGGTATTTCCATATTCTATCAGTCCTTATATTTAGCTAGTTTTACTTAGTATTATTTATTGTGAAGGTACTGGTAGGGGAAGCTTGGGCTTTTGTGGGGTAGAAGTTTTGTAGGATAAATAGGTTTTACTTAGCACTTTGTAGAGCATGAACAGTTAAGGTGCTATTAACATCCACATCAAGCCTGGCCTATAGTCCTGGCATCCAGAACTAACATGCAGTTGCATTCATCTGCCCTTCAGCTCTTCAACAGATTGTGCTTTTGGTTGGTTCCATCGCCCAAGCCCATATACAGCTCCTTACCATCGCTCTAGGCTTCGCAGGACCTTTTTCATGATCTTTCTTAGGAAGCATTTGGAGCCCCTGTAGTTCCCAACAAGATTATTCCAAAGTGGATGGGTTTGCAAGTTTCATGGATTTGCATTTAAAATCTACGAGAGAAATTGAAGCAGACCTAGTATGTGCATTTGGTGTGATACCATATTAAAAATAATATTACAGTAATTTGTGCTATATTTTGATGGCTGCTGTAGAGTTTTAAATAATCCTTAGAGTATGGAATTGACAAACTGAGCTCTAAGTAGCTTAAATAGCTCCTGACTTGGTAGGAAGATTTTGTACTTTTGCCATAATCATAAAATCACTTTTGATTTTCAGGCCATTTAGAACAAACTTGTTGCAGGGCTCTTGAAATGAACAACTTTTGAAAAAACTGTGTCATTATTCTTGCTTATAATTTTATAAATACATATCTTAAAGGTGAGTAGGCAGTCTACAAACTGCTTGAAATGCCCCTTGGAAATTAAGTTTGCTGATTCTGTTTCAGATCTGAAAAAGGGCTTTGAAAGAGGACTTTAGAACTTTCAATAAGTATTTGTAATGGCAGATTACCTGTCCCTGCAATTCTGAGCAATATACTTACTCAGCACTCTTGGTCCTTGGTTTATGAGTAAGTGAGGAAGTTGGGAGTTTCCGCAAGAATGACTCTTCCCAGAATTATGGAAAGACTGTTGATTCCCCTTCCTGTAGGAGGCAGGATGAGAAATTCTGAATGTAAGTTCAGTAACACATTGCCTCAAAAGGGGGTAGAATTGCTGTTAGGAACCTGCAACTGGCCATTCTGACACCTTGCTTAACATATAATATTGATTCTTCCCGTGGATTGCTTTTGAAAGAAATAGTAAAACTCTGCCTTTTAAAACTTTAGAGTATAATCCTTAGATATGATGACATCTTGTTACTATTAGACAAAGTTTCCTCTATCCATTTGGTCAGCTATGTTTTCTAGTAGGTAGATGGTAATAGTAATTGGGAATGGATGCATGGAGGTCAGCAGTAAATGGTCACAAGCCTGAACCTTGTTCTTTTGACTCTCTCATGCCAAGATCATAAGCATAATACTGTGTTCCACTGCATTCTGAGTCTGCACAAGTATCCGAAATAACCATTTCTTTGTGTAGCTGTTGTAACTTCACTAGATGATGCTAGAGGAATTTCAACTGTATCTTTTAGCCTTGCAACTGCAAATGGCTTAGAGAGTTTTACTATTTTCTGTTTGGTGAGCAGAAATTAATGTTACCATAATGTGTTCCTTCAGCATACTGGAGGTTTATTTTGAATTAACCAGGAGCCCAAAAATACTTATTGACAAGAAAAAACAAACTAAACGGTGTTTTCTCTTCTCTAGACAGAGTTTTATTGTACTTCCTTATCCTAAATTTCAACATGGTGTTGGAAGTTATAAACAGTGACTGTGGAAACAGCTCTACCTTAGTACTGTTCAAGTTTCCTAAACTGCTTTTGTATGCTGCAACAGTACAAGATTAATGCTTAAAATGGTTCTACTTTCATTTTTTGTTCCAAGACTTAAAGTAAAACTCTAGAACTTCTCAGATCTACTTTCAAGGTGGGTAAAGTGTCTGTTTCTTGGGCAGTACCTAACTATGCATCATTGCTTCAGAACAGCACTATACTTGGGGTATTTTTTGCTTGTTGTATCTGAGTCTTTCAGAGGTGATAACCTTCAGAAATTTTAACAAAGTCTGGAATAACTAGGGATTTAAACTCTTAAAACTCCTAATGCCCCAATTTATACAAGTCTACTAATGTTTATCTACGCTGCACTGAGCCTTTTAGTCAATGTTAAGCATTTTGAGAAAGGTCAATATACAAATCCAGTTTGCTGTGTGACTAATGCAATGCATTAATGTGGGCTGATAAGAATATGATTAGCACCATTTTTTTTAAAGGAACTATTTTCAATTTGTCTTAATTTGCTTGTGTTAGTTGGGTGTCTTGTATCTGTCTATCTTCCATTGTAGATAAATGCTATTGCTAGAAAAATGTGTTAAGATTATTTGCAAAGACAGGAAAGAATCTATATTCACCATTTTTTTCCTGTTTCTTCCTTGAGAAGCACTAAGTATCTTTTTGTCCTATAAAGAAATAGGCAGATGCAGGCTTTCTTGTTCTAGAGGTTTCTGCATAGCTTTTGTGGGTAATGTCTGAAGTCAGCAGCACAGGGTTTATTCTCCATTTTCCTTTTTTACTGTTCCTCTGGAAAAAGAAATGAAAGCAGCTTGAACAGTCTGTATCATTTGCTTGAGATGTGCAAGATGTGACTACATGCAATGTTTTTATACCCAACTATAATCCATAATGCTAACAAAATAACGGAAAATATTTCTATAAAACCGCTGAGCAAATACTGCATGACGGACAGTATTTTCATCAGTAATACTGGAAACATTTTCCTCAGTTTCACTTACACAAGTAGATATGGAAGTTCAATTTTGCCTTTTGTCCAGGGAGCTGTTATATGTATTTGTATATGTTTGGTTGCAAGATTATAGCAAACTTTTAATATATTCAATGAATATATGATGAGTATCATGATTGCTTTATGCAGATATTTTTTCTCGTAACTTTATAAAACTGAAAAAAAACCCTAGACCTTTAGTGGAACAAAATGTTAGTGTGGGGAGATATCCTGAGAAAGAAGAATCATTTTCATAATATCTGATCTCATTGCATATGATATATATATATTTGCATATCTACCAATAACCAGTGTTTCTCAATACACATCTTGGATGAGCAGAGGGCACCGACAGCTACAAGAGAATCATGTGAGGTTCTTTTCTCGCTTCACATTTCCTCAGATGAATTTTAAGTGCTGTTTTTTAGAATTCTGGCACTTTAGAATTCTGACATTTTCTGACAGAAATAGGTTTTATACCTTTATTTTTAGAGATGGATTTAGCTTTAGAGCAGTTAAGAAAACCCTAATGCTCTAATTGGCAAACTATATCTTGGACAAGGAGATACACTACAGGAGCATAAAAATTGTATTTACAAAACTACTTTTTAATTAAGGCTTTTCACAATACAAGCAAATACGTTCTTCAATATAGCTGTGTTTCAGGTCTGAGTAAATATTTATGGTTTTTTAATAGTCCCACAGAGGCGGAATGGGGTTGTATATTAAAGGCTGGAAATGTAGCTGTCTGCAGGTCTTTCCCACAGAGTTGAAATTCGTTGGGCCAAAGATGATTTAACTTTTGTTTACTCGATACAGAGGACTCTCAAATTATCCATGATGTGGAGTAACTTTTCCTAAGAAGTGGGTTACGAGCATCTACTTACCTCCTTTTAGTTGTGTGAATTGCTTCTCAGTCCTGGTCACATAATATGTCTGTTAGCTATTGCTAACATGTAAAAGGCAGTATTAGAACAGGATTTATGTACTTAAAGTGCTGTAGTGGCAGCAAATATCCAGACCTGTGGGGAAAAGCCAGCATCCTGCGGCCTGTGGGGTGCTGAGTGCTGTAAACCAGAAGGCAGAAAGGAGTTTTTTGGGCTAAGTTGTGCCTGGGATGTGGCTTGTAAATAACAGGAGAGCTCCTTGCCAGCACCCACTACTCGCTCATTTGAGCCATGTTGATGTGTGAGACGGAGTATATGGCCACTGCTGTGTGGAAGGGAAAGGTATTTCGGATTTACAAAATGCTGGGGCAACTAAGTAGGTTGTGATTAAGCAATCTGCATAATAAACAGTATGAAAGAGCTGCTTGGCATTCAAGGAGGGAAAGAAGCAAGGCAGGGTGGATAGAGCTAATACACAGGGGAAAGATTTGGAGGCAGGACTGGGCAGACCATTAAGGGTAGATCTACTCAAACAAATTACACCATGTGGAAAGAGAATTTCCCACTCAGCTGCCTGGGGACATGCAGTCTTTTCATGCTGAGAGTTAAAGGCATATTCTCTGATTGCAAGTGGGAACATTTGCATTTGGAACTACTAGAAGCATTTTGGTTCCTGTGTGCTTCACTCCCGTGCTTGCAGTCCGTTACCTGCCTGTCCCTTTTAAAAGTACGATTGCGCTGTAAAGACTGGGAAGAGCACTGCACACACGATATGTGCTATCACTTTAGGAGCGTTGTGGTTTACAGCTGTTTGGTTTTCCTCAGGAGTTTTTCTGTGCTGGTAGCAGCCATACATCCTCCTTTTTAACTTAATGATCTAACAGAAATGGCCATGTCCTAAGGGTATGCTTCCCAACTGTGACATGATACAGGACATACTATTCAGTGATAGCAGTTTGTGATTTTTCTATCCAAAGATTGCTATAAAAATTAGCAGAAAGAAGCACTTCTATGGCAAAAGAGCTTGTACCGCAAAAATAAATAATTGGAAGGTGCAGGGAAAGTAACCAAGACTTTAACTCATTTATCCATTTAGTGATGGAGGAAATGATAGGTCATACCGAGCCAGGAAAGCTTGTTTGTAGGAAAATCATTGAATACTCTGTTGGTTCTGTGGGCTAACTGGGACATGAGAGCACAACTGTAATCAAAGAGTTTGTATTCAGTTGCTCTTTTGGGTAGTCTATAGGTGCCCTTGAAAGTCAGTTGCATGTGTCTTTTCTTCCTGGAAGTATTTTTTAGACAAGTAATGAAGTTTGTGTCTTGTTTATTAGTATGTTCATTAGTGCAATGACCCAAAAAAGTAACAAAACAGATGCTGACTTGCAGTGTTGTTAAGTGAAGTTCATGGTTTTCTATTTCTCTGTGTGTGTAGTGTTTTGCATATGCAAACCAAACATGTCATTTTTAAATGATTCTCCAGTTTTTAGTAGGACGAGCTGGAAGCTGGAAGAAGCCATGTCAGACAATATGCATCTAATAATTTGATCTGCACTCATCCTCCAGAAATGTGGGTCTTGAGCAGTAGGAATAGCATTTCTGGAAGGTGGCCAGAGGGTGTTCTTGACAGTGCCCAGTCCATAGGACTTCTTACTCTCTCAGAACCCCAAATAGTTGAGCATGTCCTGCTGTGGTTATCTCTCCAAACAAGACTCTGGCTCATCTAAAGCTCCAGGGATTTTTGTTTAGCTTATCCTTTCTTGTTTACTGTGTTGTGTCCCAGACATGTCAATGCTTAAAGTTTGTCTTCCCTGATAAGGGTACTAAAATGATATGTTTTTATTCATTTAGTGGAAAATCACTTAATATGTTTTTTAGCAGGCACATATCATAGTGTTTAGATAAAGACAGCATCCATGTCATCACAGTGTGGAGTTTATATGTTTAAACCATAAAATTCAGGAAAAGGAAAAAAAATAAAGGTTTGCTGTTAACTTCTTATCTGGAGGATTAAAAAGGAAGGAATTAAAAATGGTATTAAATAGTACATATTGCCCTGAGTTTACATTACAATTTGTACTGTAAACTCTGTGCTACCTTTAAATAACCCCAATCTCTCTTAAGATCTTTAACTCTGAGCTGTGTCTGTTTCTTGTATATTTTTGGGAATGCCAGGTCTGCTGTAGAGCTTTAAATGTTCATTTCCTCTAGAAAGTGATTCAGAGGGGAGGGGATAGTTAAAAATCATTTGTTGTTCCATTTCCTTATCTGTTTTTGGAAATCTGAGCCTGAACTTTGAAATTACAGCAGGAGCAAATGCTTCTAATTAAAAATAAATTTCAGTTACATTTGCGTCTTTCCAATTTCTCCTTATTGATCTCTGTGGCCATTCGTTATTTAGCATCATCCTATACATTCCTCAGTGTCAGTCAGCTGTACTTACTTTATCTCTTCATTGCAAAAGTGAGAGATGCTTTCACAGGTACTGATGCATGTATCCGTGTATGGCTTCACTGTTTATTTTCAGTTATTAATTTTTTCCTTTTGGTTTTTGGACTTCATGTTCTAGGTAATGCAAAAAAAAAAAACAACCCAACCCCAAAACAAAACATATTCCCCCAAAAAAAAACCAGGATAAAAGGATTCCTACCTACCCTGAGCAGCCTTTGAGTACCAGGAAATAGCAAGGAGGAGGGAGCATCATGCTCAGCAAGGCAGATTCAGCCCATCTTGCTGTCTAATGTCTGACTGAAGTGACTAAGTATGTTTGTGGCCCTCAGGGGAAAAACGTCTTCTCAAAAAACCAAACCACCCCAGTAATGCCAGATGCAGTTAGGAGGGAGGGTTGGATCCGTTCCTATAACTCAATACACAGTTAATGAGCAAAACTTTTGATTCACAAATCTTGTGTTCTTTTACTTTAAAAGCCTTGATCAAACTAATGTATCCATGAGCTGAATTGATTTTCCTTCAATGAGGTTATCTGAGCAGCAGATTTCTAGCGTGTATGAATGACGATACCGTTCTCTTGGCTAATGAATATTGTAGCTTTCCAGATACTTGGAGCATTAGGTCATAGCGCTGGCGGCAGTATGGATTTCTGGCTTGGAGGCTTGTGCTCTGCGAGAGGCAGAGGCACTGCGTAATCTGCTGATGTTTTCAAAAGTGCAAAGTAAAATTGTTCTCTAATTGGAATGTTTTGGCATTTTTTGTATTTCTGTTGAATGCTCAGTTTCTCTTACTTCCATTTTTTGCTGCTTCATTGTTCATATAGAGACATTAACCCAGTACACTTGAAACAAGACAAATTTCCAGTTTCCTTTTTTTCTTAAACTGTAATTGACATACTGTCTTTATGGTATTTGGCTGTTTCAGTGTTAAGGGGAAAGGAAAAAAAACCAACCCAAACAAACCCCCCCCAAACCCTCAATTTTTTTAAAGAGAAAGGCAATGTATATTGGGTTGTAAAAGTTTGGCTGAAGGGTTGTCATGTTGTTTTCTGTTTGGTTTGAAAATATGTTGTTGGCATATTGTGTTACTCTCTCTGGGAAATATATCTCAGCTTCCAGGTACCTTACAATGGCACAGAAAATAAAAAGCTTTGTGTGTGTAATTATATATTAGAAAATTTCAAACCTTATATTAAACCCTAGATCAAAATACTCAGCAAGAGTGAGGATGGCACTGAAGGACAGGCTTTCTATGTAACCCCTTTGTTAAAGGATGCTAATGGAGTTTGCCTGAAAGTGGATCCCTGCCCGCTTGATTATGGTGATACCTAAACAGACACTGTACAAAAAGATTAATTTTTTTTTTTTTTTTTGCTATTTTCCTTTGATTTGGTACTTCTGAAAACTGTATGATTAGTTCAGCTTTCCCAGTGTGCTGTTTGTTACAAAAATGTCTATGAACCCCCTTTCAGAATGGCATGCTTCCTGTGGAGAACCCGTATTCACATGATAAATCTGATGTACGGTTTTGCAATTCAGTCCTGATGACTAAATACTGGCAAATTCCTTGAACACTGTTGAGGAAGTGGGAGCCGAGAGCTAGTCAGGGGCTCAGATGTGCAGAAGGCACTCAGGGCTCTGTTCAGTGACATGGAGCCAGAGCTGGTGTACAGCTTGGCTCTGGGGTGTATTACTGCAGGGAGGAAGAGGTGTAGCTTCATCTCTTTCACCTGATAGGTTTTTTCCTCTGACATGGAGACGATTGTGTTATTTAATTGCAGGGAAAAAAAACCAACCTCTACTTACTCCCCAGGTCAAAAAAAAAGTTTCCTAATTAGTCTTAAATCATGCATGCATAGAGGAGAAAACATGGTTCACCTCCTATCTATTTTGGACATGCTCCCATTTTGTAATGTGATTTGATATTAATGAATTGTTCACTTACCGAGAGCTTCACCTAGCAGCCTCATTGTATTAATCCTTCCATGTTGTTGCAGTTGCTACTTATCAAATGATATCAGCTTGCACTATCAGAAATAATGAACAAAGGCTTCGGGCTTCAGGTAGCGTTTCTCCTCTTGCATGTTTTTAATGTCTGACATTAGGGTTTGAAGCTAATTAAGAGGATTCATTTTCACTTGTGTTTCAGACTTGATTTTTGGTAATGGTGAAAAACAGCCTGCCTGCAGTGCTTTCATCTACTGTCTAGTTTTGTGGATTCAAAGAGGAAGGAGAACTCGGGAGTTAAAAAAAAAAAACCAAGTATTTAAGTGGCTATTTCTTATGCACTTTTAAAGAAAAAGCAGCTGACAATACTTCCGCCCAAGAAGTGGTTGTGGAATACTGAAAAAGCCAACTACGTTGCTCCAAATGTGTGTGTGGGTTTTTTTTTTTCCCCTTTCCAAAAAAAGGACATTCAGTGTAAACTGCTTTTTTTATCTTGCAGCATATGCTGCATAACAGCCTGTCCCGCTGTCTATTTCAGAGTCCAAAATTCCCTCAACTTACTGATCTTTTAGTGTAAACCCCAGATCTGTCTGACTCAACGCACTTGAAACAAGAACACTCAACTGTTGTTACTGAGCTAATCATATGTTATCATATGCTCAAATAAATTGGGCTGCATGTCTTCCAAACAAACCCATGAAAGCAGATCTCCTTTAATTCTTCCTTGCCTGCTATCTGCATTCCCCTCAAGCTTCTCAGGAGTTTGCACTGCCAAGACTGAAAGAGTTGGCCTGTTCGGAAAAAGGTTTCTGATGCTCATATTTTGAAAAGTTTCTCATAATAATGATAGGGAAAGCATCAGTAACTATTTTTGGCCTTGAGAGTGTTGGGGAAATATCAATCATTTATATGGCAGCCATAAATTCATGCAGTTTTGGGACCGCTGAGCATGCAAAAAAGGCATGGAAACTCAGAATTATCTGTGCTTTTGGCAAAGTGGGAGGAAACCAAGGAACATCTCTTGCTACATGGCTTATCTAGATGGATTTTCTCCAGGCTATTGCAACACAGTGACAGATTTTATTATGTCATTGTTTCTGTTTCTAGCATTGTCCTAACCCAACAGAAGCAGAAATATCTGAAAGAAAATACTGAGGGGGGGAAAGAAAGAAATGGTAACTACATTTTTCCAAGCTAAATTTGTAGGACTCTGTGAACCACTCTACATGTACTATTTAGAAAAAAAAAAACCCAACCAAAAAACCAAAAAACAAAACCCCAAGCAAATGCCAAAACTTGTAGCATTTACACTAGAATTTAGTGTACAGAAGTGTAATTTTGAAATTATGAACCAGAAAAAAAATTTCATTTGGCAATAAATTTAAGAGCAAGTAAATTGAGTTGTGGTGTTAAATTTCTTGTCATCTTTTCTCACTTTTCATAGTCCTGTTGTGTAATTATTTAAAAACATTTTATGAAGAGATACTATTTTAGAAATATTACTGCAGAAATTGTAGGTGATTGGGCTGTTGGGCTGGTTTAAAGATGCTGTTTTCATGCTGTTTCATGACTTCCTGAAGGTAACTGCATTCTGTTAAATATTACCTAATGGATATATTTTGCTTTCATAAGAGTATAAGTCCTGCAGTTCTAATTTTAAGGGTTGGTTTGTTTGTTGGGTTGGTTGGTTTGTTTGCTTGGTTTTTAAAATCTTCTCCATAAGGTAGTTTGTCAAAATAGTTGCTGAGAAGCTTCTAATTACCATTCTTGGATGCCATAGACAGATGAATCAAATTAATAACTGGAGTAAATTAAACCATTCATATGAGATGGTTGCATCTTAATGGCTACACCTAAATGACAAATGGCTAAACCTAAATAAAAGCAAGAGTGATGCTGATGCAGGGACAGTACTTGTGGAGGATTCTCCTTTTCCTGCAGGGACCTACATGCAATGTCTGAGTTTAGCCCTGGTTTTTGGAGAACACTTTTCAAACCCTCTGTGGATTTTAAGCTTTCAAATCAGCGCCTGCAGGTAGTGGTTTTTGCCATCTCTGGCAGCTGTGATCATCATGATCTGTAGTGATCTGGTGTTCGTTGGTTGTACTTTTTTCAGGCTTTAGCTGGATAGGAGGAGAGCAATAGTCAGTAGTGCTTAGGGAAGTCCAGCTGATAAAGAATGCTGCAGCGTATCTTCTTGGCAAGGTTGATAACAGCAAATACAATAAGCCTCTTTTAAACTGACTTCATTTTTAGACTGACTTCTTCCCAAAGAGCATCAAATAGAGGCCAGGGCTTGCAACAGAACCTGCTAAAATTCTCTGTAGACTAAATTGTAGATGTGCAATGTAGACAGTGATTGGCATGATCACCTTGGTTCAGTGAAATGTCCCACAGCATAGGTATTGTTTCTTCTCTGTTGCAGATGGGATTATTTTGATTGTCAGCTGAACAAATACCTGTGAAGGGAGTTCTTCAAGAACCATAACCAACCTGTCTGCTTCGTGTGAGTTCTTCTGTAATGTAGGCATAAAGCAGCATACCTGGGAAAAAAACCCTATAATGTGCACATTAAAGGTGTGCACAGGTGAAGGGTGCTAATCACACTTCTAGCACATCTACTTGCAGGCTTTCTTGTATTATAGAATCATAGAATATTTTGGGTTGGAAGGGACCCCTAGAAGTAATCTAGTCCAACCCCCCTGCAGTGAGCAGGGACACTGCTAACTAGATCAGGTTGCTCAGAGCCCCGTCCAACCTGGTCTTGAATGTTTCCAGGGATGGGGCCTCCACCACCTCTCTGGGAAACTCGTTCCAGTGTTTCACTACCCTCATTGTAAAGAATTTCTTCCTTATATCCAGTCTAAACCTACCCTGTTTTAGTTTAAAACCATTACCCTTTGTCCCATCACATCTGGCCCTACTAAAAAGATTTTCCCTATAGGCTCCCTTTAAGTACTGAAAGGCTGCAATCAGGTCTCCCCGCAGCCTTCTCTTCTCCAGGCTGAACAAGCCCAACTCCCTCAGCCTGTCCTCATAGGAGAGGTGCTCCAGCCCTCGGATCATTTTAGTAGCCTTCCTCTGGACTCGCTCCAACAGGTCCATGTCCTTCTTGTGCTGAGGGCTCCAGAGCTGGACGCAGTACTCCAGGTGAGGTCTCACCAGAGCAGAGTAGAGGGGCAGAATCACCTCCCTCGACCTGCTGGCCACGCTTCTCTTGATGCAGCCCAGGGTACAGTTGGCCTTCTGGGCTGCCAGCGCACATTGCCGGCTCATGTCCAGCTTTTCATCCATCAGTACCCCCAAGTCCCTTTTGGCAGGGCTGCTCTCCATCCTTTCTTCCCCCAGCTTGTATTTTGGCGTTGGGCGCCAAAATAGGACTGTCGTGGTTTAACCCAGCTGGCAACTAAGCACCAACGCAGCCGCTCGCTCACTCCCCCCCCTCCCTCAGTGGGATGGGGGAGAGAATCAGAGAAAAGAAAAAAAAGTAAGACCCGTGGGTTGAGATAGAGACAGTTTAATAAGAGAGAATAATAATAATAATAATAGTAAGAAAGTATACAGAATATATAAAACAAGTGATGCACAATGCAATTGCTCACCACCCGCTGACCGATGCCCAGCCCGTCCCGAGCTGCGATCACACCGCCCGAGCTGCGACCACTCTGCCCGCGACCAACCGATCGACCCAACCGACTAACCCCCCCGAGCATGACGTTCTATGGTATGGAATAGCTCTTTGGACAGTTTGGGTCCTAGCTGTGCTGTACTCCCAGCTTGTTATGCACCTGGCCGAGCAGGAGAAGCTCAAAAAGTCCTTGAGCAGTCTGAGCACTACTTGGCAACAACTAAAAACATCAGCGTGTTATCAACATTCTTCTAGCACTGAATCCAAAACACAGCACTATGCTAGCTTCTGTGAAGAAAATTAACTCTATCCCAGCCGAAACCAGGGCAGGGTTACCCTGACCCAGGTGCCTTATCACCATGAAAGTAGCATAGTCACCTTTGCAGGCTATAGACAAAGAGGAAACAAAACCAAAACTAACCAATCAACCAAACCTGTAAATTGGAAATACTCTATATTTTTGCATCTTAAAAAAGAAAAAAGTTATTGCATCTTTTCAGGGATGGTCATCATGTGATGACCAACACCAATTGGTCAGCTGTGGTGCTGTCTACCAGTGTTTGTGTTCCTCAAAGCATTTGTGTGGCCTTGGAAGCAGCCTTGGCAAGGAGCTAAGCAGAAAGCAGTCATTTCATGCCATCCAGAGCATTTCTCTGAGACAGCATGGAAGAGCCACGACCTGCGTGTACAGCTGTACATCCATTTCCAAATGTTTTACAGACAACTACAAGGAAATCAGAGGCTCAAATCAGCAGGGGAGTTTTCTCATTTGTATTTCTCTTGGATATATAGCCCCATATCAGTGATGGAACAGCCTGCGCTCTGTTTGGGCCTGTCAGTTTGTCAGTCTCTTCAGTGCTCTGTTGTTGGCCTGTGTCAGCGTTTCCTCCAGATGATCCACTGCTTTGATGTTACTTCCCGCTTTGTGTAAAAGACACAACCGCGTCTTTGTTTCTGGACTGTGTTAGAGGTGGCTTGCCCTCACTGTTTATAACAAGGCAGAATTACAGCAACAAAGGAACCCTGACAAGTAATGCCTTCAGTTGCAGTGTGAGTCCTTGATAGCTGCTGTGCACTGCTGGAAGGGGAGAAACTACAGAATTTACCCTTTGTCCCATGTGTCTTTGTGGAGAAGATTTTTTTAATCTAACATGAATTCTGTGCTAGCAAATCTTGTGAAAATTCTCCTTGCAATACTTAACAATTTAATTTATTTTGAAGATTTCTTTAAAACTGTGTTACAAACACCTCCATGTGCAAACTGAATATTTTTTCATCTAGCAGATGTTGACATTCATGATATGAAGATATTCTTCCCCCTCTCAGTCCATGCATATTATAGTTGATAGTAAAATGGTTGATTTTCTTGCCATATTAAATAGTCAAAAGTTCTCAATTTTAAAGCTTCATGGAAATCACTGTGGATTTTGTAGAATCTATCCCAGATAGCACAGAATGTGGTCTTAGCTTGCAACAGGGCAGATCAAGGATCCTTGGCAAGACAAATCTTGTGCTGGACAGCATCCCATGGTGTACTCCGAATCAGTGTGGCCATCACCCTGTACTGCATATAGAATAATGTTACCAGAAGATTTTCCCTTAGCTTTTTTTCAGTTTGCACATGACTTTGAAACTGTTTGAGATATTGAACCTGTAATTTAGATTAGAGGTATTTTTTGGAGTTCGTATCTCAGTTTTTCCACCATTTGGTTTGGATAAAATCACACCCTTTGGGAAAACAGTTTGGCTTTAATACTTCATTGCAGCCATACAGATTGTATGAGTAGATTGTAAAATCTCTCTCAATTCATAGCTGGTGTTTTTTAGCAGTTTCAGTTCTTGACTGATACAGCTCTTAAAATTAGAGTCAGTGCTTGTTCTGTCACCTTTGAAATAGTCATGGAAACTAGAGAGGGACTCTTGTCTAAAATGCAACAAACAAAACATATGTATTACTTTCGATGTTTTTGCCTTTCAAATGTGACAAAACTTTGGATGAGTGTATTTAGCAGGGAATTTGAGAAACTTTGTTGAATTGAAATTAATCTTTTTCATTGAGTTTCACTGCCAAAAACAGTTTTAGTGGGGTATGTTTTTGTTTACAGCAGTACAGCTGATACTTGTCAACTATCACACTTCAATATCTTAGCATAGCCAAGGATTGGAAAATGTACCTGAGGAGCAAATTCAAATCCTCCTTTCTCACTTAACCTCCCTGTGCCACATATAGTCTGTCAGGTATAGTGAGATTTTGCATGAAGTCACTTAAAATCCCAACTTTTGTGAAAAAAGCATAATATATAAGGGTAGATAAACTTGGCAAGAACAGGTAGCTTGTTATGTGAAAATAGCTGTTGAAATAAGCTGTTGAGGTGGGTTTTTTTAAGTTGTTAAATGGAAAAGCAAAAATGGATCTTCTAGTTTCACAGTGACCTCGGACTGAGCACATTTGACCATCATCAGAAGTTTCGGAGATACTGGTGTTTTCTCCTAACTGCTGAATTGCTTGAGTGTAGCATTTCTGAGTGAGCATTTGAGATTGCACTGAAGCCAAGTACAATGAAACTAGAAGAAAGAACCGTATTCAAAACCAAGCAGCAGAGCTGAAAGTGTGGCCTTCAAATGATTTGGCCATCAGAAATTAGGAAGATTGTGGGATTATTCAAAATGCGTATGCATTGTACCTGTTTCTATTGTATATGTTAATTTGGAGTTAAAGAAGCAAATGTCAAAGCCTTGTATTCTGTTTCAGGACTAATGTTGGCTTGAGTTAGATGGTCTGAGTGAAATCATGCAATTGTTAGTTTAGCTTTGTCAGCGCTTTCCAATTTTTTGTTAGTGTAGTCCCAGACTTACTGGAAATTGTGACTTGTAGCTGGGCTGTCCCTTCCAGTCAGAATTATCCTGCAATCCTGTGATTCTGTCAAATAAACTTTCCAGTGGGAGCTACGTGCTGACCTAGCCAGCTTGTTCCTACCTATGGCCTAACTGGGTTTTAAAGCTGTTTCCCCAGAGGTGAACGATGATGACATCTGGTTTCTTTTACATCCATATTGAGCCGTAACTATGTGTGATCTGGTGTTGGCAAGTCATGTAGCAAGTCACTTGAGGGTAGTTCTGAACACAGTGAGCACAAGGTCTCTTGAGTAGCTAAAATGTGTTCCTCGTTACAACTCTTGATGAGCATTGTGTTTTATGTTGCATTTGTGAAAGTGAGGTATCGATGGTATTTGTTAATTTTTACAAAAACTGTCTGTTTTTCTTTCCTTGTGAGGTCATCTCAATCTCCAGTCTCATCAAATTGTGCTCTAAACTGGAATAATCAGTGGATTAATGGGGAAAGTTTGTTGTTTTATTGCGAGTCTGGGTGACCCTCTGTGTGCATGTGAATTATAGTCGTGGCTTTCAGTTCTTCAGTGGGATAAGCGATGATGCCAAGTAATCCTAAACCCGTTTTCTCAATTTGTCTTACTCTACAGAAAAGAAAGTAGGGAAACAGTCAGTTAATAAAAACTAGCTCAATAAATGTTAGAGAATCACAAAATTTTTAATTTCTTGAGAATGGTCTCCGCATAGGGAGTTTGTGTGATGGGCAAATAATGGTGTCGGGAGATATACGCTGTCTTGCTGCAAAGACTCTGATTTCACAGTCTTTTATCTAAATGACTGTTCTAGGACTTAAGAGATGTAAGAGGAATGTTAATTGCATCTCAGGTCGATGTCTTTACATTAAAAAAATGCAAGCATTTGCATCATTGCTTGAAATGTTCTTCCTAGTGCTGGTTGACTGAGTCGGTTAAAAACCTACAGTCAAAAGGCCAGCTCAGCCCAGTTTCAATTCTTTTTTATCATCATCTCTTCCTGTTGCCTTGTTAACTCTTTTCTCCTAATCCCTCCGTCTCTGCATCCCTCGTTCTCTGATCGTCCTATCATTCCCTTGGTACAAAGACTGTTTTCTCTTACCCTTTGAATAACTTCTTTGCTTCACAAAATGATACTGATGTACAAGCTATGGGGTTAACTCCATTGCTGAAGGTGCTGCGAATTGTAAACTGAAATCTGCTCTAAATTCAAGAGCTCTTAATAATGAGGGAAGACTGTAGTGAAACACATGTTATCTTTACTGTGCATCTGGTAGTGGGTTTTGCTGCAGTGTCCAGAAATTATACATAGGTTCAGTAGTTTCTCAGATAATCTTTAAAAAGAAAATTAACCGAAGGTGTTTCCTTTATCATTTGATTCCCTATTGAGGTGCCTATAATTCTGTCTGGGAATTTTTGAGGCTGTGAAGCAATTATAAAAGAAAATAATGCGTACCTAAAGAGCAACAAAATACTGTGAACTCTAGATGATTAATTTTGTACCTAGTTCTCCCTCCTTGCATTGTGAGAGACACTGGGAAAGGAACATGTGGAACAGACTAAACTCTTCTTCCTGCCTTTTTTTCCCCAACCTACCCTTCATTCCACATGTGAGGAAAAATGCTTTAAAACCCTCCAAACAATCTATTAGTTTGTGAACTACTTACTTGATAAGAATATTTATGTGCTTGTATGTTAATGAATAAGATCTCTGTGTTTAAAAGTTGGGCAAGATCTAAGTCAAAGGCATAACTGCTACTTACTTTTAACAGGATATAGTTAAAAGGGCATCTTAAATTCAGTCTTTGATTGTACATGGTGGGTTTGTTGGGTTTTTTTTCAGTACATGCCATTTTACTTCAGGCTCGTGGTCTCAAAGACACATTCAAGACTTGCAAACTTTGGAGTATGGGTTGTATGAGCTATGATGGCTGCTGAGAAATGTGTATCACTTTCTTACAAGTCTCAGACCAGGTCTTTTATTCTGTTTAGGGAAGTGATCATGCCCCTGTACTTGGCACTGATGAGGCTGCATCTCTAATACTGTGTTCATTTTTGGGCCCCTCAGTTCCAGAAGGGCATGGAGGTGCTGGAGCATGTCCAGAGAAGGGCAATGAAGCTGGTGAGGGGTCTGGAGCCCAAGGCTGATGGGGAGCGGCTGAGGGAACTGGGGGTGTTCAGCCTGGAGAAGAGGAGGCTGAGGGGAGACCTTATCACTCTCTACAACTGCCTGAAAGGAGGGGGTAGCCAGGTGGGGGTTGGTCTCTTCTCCCAAGTAACAAGCAATAGAGCAAGAGGAAGTGGCTTCAAATTGCCTGAGGGGAGGTTTCGATTGGATGTTAGGAAAAATTTCTTTACTGAAAGAGTGGTTAAGCACTGGAACAGGCTGCCCAGAGAGGTAGTGGAGTCACCATCCCTGGAGGTGTTCAAAAAAACATGGAGACATGGCACTTCTTTAGTAGGCATGGGGGTGTTGGGTTAATGGTTGGACTTGATGATCTTGGAGGTCTCTTCCAACCTTAATGATTCTATGATTTTTATTTGCTTCTTTCCACTTAGGTTGTGTATCGTTGTGAGCAATGGCCCCCTTCTTACGGATATCTTTCAACTCATTTGAACTGGGACCTGTGCAGAATCAAGGGGAACAACTGCAGCCTTTCTGTGCTATCAAGATGAAGGAAGCATTGACTACAGGTGAGGTTACAAATGGTGATGCTTTTCTGAATATGAGTAAGTTTTTGAGAAATACTGCAATCCCTTTTAGTCTGAATGGTAATGAGTCCTTTTGTTCCTGTCATGCCAAGTACTTCAGTGTGAGTTTTTTCTTTCAAAATGGGAGAAATAACAATGACTTTTGTCTCTATCCCCACCTTAAAAGAAGTGCTTTCTTGTACTGTGGCCAGAGTGCTCAGCACTTGGCAGGGTGAAGCTAAGTTTTCACAAAATATGGGGTGAAGGAGCTGAAATGTCACTTTTGCATGGGTTAAGGTGAGTTTTGAAGTTTGTATGACAAAGATTTACAAATGTTAAATAAAGCATTGTTCTCTCCAGTTCCGCAAGTGACAGACTGGGCTTGCAGAAGCTCTGCAGGAGGGAGAGTGGTGTAGGGGAGTGCCATGAAGAGGGATCTGAACTGCAGCAGGTTTGAGATAACCATCCTCAAGCACAGAGTAGTAAATTATCTTCATTGATTTGGAGGATAGGTAATAATGAGAAGCATAGTTTGTTGTTGTAGTAACTGAGGAATTTTGGCAGGATTATTTGCTTGGAATGGCTTGCACCTCCCCGTTCATTATGCCCTCACCCTTCAAAGACAGCTTCTTTACAGAAACTGGTCAAAAGGTTTACAATACTTTGTGGCATTTAGCTAGAATGCACCACCATAGCCAAACAGGATGAGAAGCAATTGCTGCACTGGGTTAGACCGCAGCTGTCTAATCCTGCACTACAGCTCAAGAGCTTCACAAAACATCAAAGAATGCAGGAAAGGGTGAATTTTCTTCTTCCGCACAACATGACTGGGCTTTCCCCTTATTGCTGAGATAAAAGCCGCATTTAAACACAAGGTGCAGTGCCCCTTGCAGAAAATGTTGTCATCAAGCAAATGTGTTAAGCTCTAAAGAAGCAGTTTCCTAGTCTGTTGGGAGAACCTCTGAAGAAATGGTGTTGAAAGTGTTGCAGCTGCCAGAATGTGTGGAGAGGTGGAAGTGGTCTAAGTAAATCCACTTTTTCTTTTTTTAGCTGGCTTCTTTGAAGAAGTAGAATTGTCCCAACATTTCTTCTCTTCGCTTGCTTGTGTCTTTGAAGTACTAAAAAATGGGGGAGGAGAGTGCAGTGAAACTTGGTGCAGTGACTGATTGGGGTAATCAGGAAAAGAAACTGATGCTCCTGTTATCAGTTTGACAAGATCTAGAATAACTTTTGCTGGATTTGCATGCTGAAACACGATCAAGGAAAAGCTTATTGTATAGGAAGAAGAAAATCATTTGCCTAATGATTAGGCATTAAGCCAATTTGCAAACATGTAAAATGTTTTGAAGCCAGTAGAGTTGGCAGAGGAACAAAGGAGACCTGAATACAGGAGGGGTAAGAACTGTGGTGTTCTTAAAGGCCATTCTTTGCTGACACTTAACTGTTCATTTGCAGGCGGGCAATGTGATCCATGACAAGTCTTGATTAGTATGATTTTGATTACAAAAGCAGCATGGCCAGGCTAGAAGTTGTTGCCGGTAATTCAGATTACTACTTAGTTTTACATAGGGCAAAAATCTATATAGTAACTGATCAGAGCAGATATTAAATTGGGACATGTGAATCAGGAGAGTCCTGTGAATGGGCTGAAATAGTTCTCTACCCCTCTTAAGATCTTACAAAGAGTATTACCAACTCTTCCGTAAACTGCTGCTGCTTCTGCAAACCCTGAATTATTGTCAAAGGTTCTGCAAATTGCTGTGATTTCTCATATTCCCAAGGATGCCTCCTGAAGCGTGCCTTTTTGATGAAGGGGTCTGGCTTTAGCAAGCCAAAAAATAGGCTAGTATAAAAGCCTTGCTGTGTGGACAGCCTGCTTTTAATTCCCTCATGCCTTTATTGTCCGTTCTAGTAATTTCTAAATTGTGTTTTGTTTCAGCTTTCCCTACATATTTTCACCATAATATTTCCAAATTCTTCTGTAGTTAAGAATACCAAGTATAGGGCTCTGGAAGTAGGTTTACACTGCTAAGAATCTGAGTTTTTCTTTTTGCAGAGTTCCCCAAATCCAAGATAAAAGCTTTTGACTGAGTAGAGGAGGAATGCTCAAGTTTGCTTTGAAATGGAGGAGGTCCTCAGGTGGCTGTTTCTGAGCATTTCGGATGTCCTATGGCAAGCAGGCTTAGGTTTGCTTATCAAGGTTGTAATTTGTAATGCTGCTGTTGGCAGGTATTCCCTAATAAAGAAGTACAAGGACACTATTTGCTACTCATTTGGATAGCTCAGCACAATTGAGTGGAGTGCATCGAGCAAGTTATTAATGAATGAACACAAACTTTGCCTTTAGTTTCCAGGAAGATTTCTAAATAATAAGTATCTAATTCTTCCTTTGTTGAAGTGAATGTAAATTCTGTTGCTGATTTTAGGAGACAGACCACACTGCAGCTTCTTGGGGGAGGGTCCAACTATTTAATCTGCTTTGCTACTGCCTTGGTATCATAAGAACATGTTATGCACTTAGGGGAAAAATGGATCATTCAGAGCCGGAGAGGCACTTAGAAAGCACTTTTATTGCAGTAAATGATCTTGATAGATAGAAAAAATTGTGCAGAATGTGCAAAATTATATTCAGTTACGTGAGCACAAATGGGGAATAATTGGCTCAGCAGCAAATCTCAAAGAAAAACTGGGGAGGTGGCATCATGTGCCAGAGTCACAGTGAAGAGCTGGATGCGGTTGCTTAGGAGGCAGTATTATTTTGGATATGTTGATGGGACTACTAAGAGACCCAGCTCTAGAAATATTCTAAAGCTTGTTATTGATGGTGCAATCACCAGCTGTTTTCTATGCCTGAGGTAAGGACAGGAAGAAATTAACTTAACTGGTAGCAAGAAAGACTGAAGCTGTGTATTAGGAAAAAAAATCCATGTAATAAGAATAGCGAAGCACTGTAAAACTCCTAAGGAAGGAGTTTGCAGAGGTGCTCTTATGGAAGGCTGGGTAAACGTTAACAAAAAAAAAAAAGTTTTTTGAGGTCCTTTCAGCCTTTTCCTTCTTCTTCAACTACACAAGGTTTGCACGTGCTACAGAGGACAGATAAGGCCTTGTAATACCCTTTGAAAAGTAGCAATCGTGGCAGAGAGAGTACAATGCCAAGGGAGAGTGACTGATGAATAGAAGTGCAATGTCGGGATAACTTGGAAGTAGATTAATGAAATGTGGAGCTTTTCATCTCTCAGCCACCAGTTTCAATTTAAACTAGGTCAGCATAAGACGTATCTTAATTTATCTTATAGCAGCAGGTATTCACTGTGATCAGACAACATGTCATGGAGATTGATACCAGAAAGCAGCCATGCAAATATTCCCTGCCAAGCTGTAACTGCCTAAGCCAACTTCTGAATTCCAGAATAGGATTTGTCCCTCCTGGTCTCTCTGGCTGAGTGTTAACACCTTCACTGCCTCTGCATGCCCTGTTAGTCGGGGTGAGCTTTGCCTTCCAAGTAATGAATGTTTGAACTGAATATTTTAACTTGGTACCAATCACAGGCCAAAAGTAGTAAGTCCGCTTTTGGTTACAGTACAAGGATTCTCTCTTTTGTTTTATTTTGTTGAGTTTAAGTACTAGAACTATATTATTTCATTTTACAGTTTCTATGCGCTTTTTTTTGTGGCTTTCAGAGAGAGGAAAAACTCTAGTTCAGAAGAAACCTACCATGTATCCAGAATGGAAATCAACTTTTGACGCCCACATTTACGAAGGACGGGTGATTCAGATTGTTCTCATGAAAGCAGCAGAAGAGCCATTATCTGAAGTGACTGTAGGTGTGTCGGTCCTGGCGGAGCGGTGCAAGAAAGGCAACGGCAAAGCAGAATTCTGGGTAAGGAAAAAGATTAATTCCTTAAACTTGCTGACCTCATTACGTTTCTTTCAAGCTGAACAGATGCCTTATGCCTTTTAAACTATGAGCGTTCAATCCCTTTAGCATGTGTGGCAGGGCTTGTAAGACAATTATTTTAGCAGCATTTTTGAAGCAGATAATGTACAAAGTTCAAGAAATTGACAATAAAACCCATGGCATTAGTGTTTGAAATAATGGTGTCTATCACATTGACTGCCTGTTTTATAAAGCCTAGCAGCTTTTCTAGCAAATAGCAGATGTTTAAATTGGATCTGATCATTGTAATTCATCCAGAGAAAAGGAAAGGTGAAGCTTATTCCGAGGCATTTCTACTTAAAATTTCTAATTTTTTTAAAATTTATTTTAACAATAAATTTTAGTCAGCTTAATAATGCTATAATTGGGTTCCTTTAATCCTCATTTTTGTTATCCTAGTATCTCTTCTTGCCCCTGTGTCCCAAACAATTTTTCATACATGAAGTCAAGGGGTATGGCATCTTGCAGTGTCATTTGCTCCTGTATCACACTGAGTACAATTCTGAGAGTCGAACTCAGAAATATAACAGGGGAGGTAAAGTCAGGGTTTAATGTAGTTTTAAATTTAGAAATACGCATTTAGTCTAAATGCCAGTAGTTATTATTAGGTGTCAAACTACATAAACCCAAACAACAACTTTTAAATAATCGTTTGCAAATTAATTTTGCACTGTAAACCTCAAATAAATATAAAATTCAAAATAGAAAATATTTTTTTGTTTTGAACATCTAAAGAGCGGGGAAAGTGAGAGAGGCAGGGAGGATAAAAACACTGAACCCAGAAATCTGAAATGCTGAACATACTGTTTTATTCATTTAGCTGATGTATTGTAAGGAATTTTTAAAGAATTAAGGGTTTAATCTTTGTAAAATCCTATTCGCTAGCTTCTTTTCCAACTTTCAGACCCAACTGAATAGGCTTAAATAAATACAATTTCTCCCTTCCCCCCCTATTTGATAAAGTTGCTGAGATCCTGGTCCAACAAAAAGGATTGTGAGAATGTGATGAGGCATTATTATCACAGAGAACTCTATAAAATCTTGAAGCAACTCTAATTAGTGTCCCAAATATTCAACATTTCTCCAAATGCAGAAATGAGATTCAGAGAGGAATATCAGGATATCCTGTAATTTAGGTGAGAGCTGTCTAGCTAGGTGGATAGGTGCTATAAATAGTCTTGCCCATCATCCAGTTGCATGTGAAGCTGTACTCCAGACGGCTTGCCCAGGAACTACATGTATTTGCTAATACAGGAACTGCCCATCTCTGTATTTGGACTACAGTTAGTGCTAAGGAAATACTTGCTAAATGTGAGCAGGTCTCCTTAAAATGTAGTCTTCTATTCAAAGCCTTCTGGACTGGAGTGTTGCTGAACTTGCCCAGAACACGAACCCTACAGGAGAGGACCCTTTCATTGGGTGGGCTAAAGCAGGATGAGCAGGTAGTTACAGATAGTTCCTGGTTATGTCCAATTTGATGAGCATCTCGTTTCTCACACAGTTGGCAATGCTGGTCCTTCCTTGGCAAGGGATGGATACATGAACTCTCTTTGGATGTATGAATGCTTGTTCTGAACACTGGATATGAATAGGAGGGAGTATCCAGTTGTTGCTTATCTTAGGATTGGAATACTTTTAAAAAAAAAAACAAAACACTCCTATTCTCTCTGAAGTCCATTTTTGCTGTCAATGGCAGGATTTTGCTCTGAGTATGTGCAATTCTAACTATCTCACCAAGTAGATCTCAGAAAAAATGTTACTTAAAGGGGTGCTTGGTACTGAAGGGGCTTACAGATTTTGCTAGGTCAGTAGGATCTCACTGGTTTGTATTCACCTGTTACATTCTGAAATCATACACCACTTTTCCCACACCTTAACTTGGATTCTAAGATGAGCAATTACTCAGAAGAGTAGTTAAAACTTAGTGATCGGTTTTAGTTTTAGTGATCAGTTTTAGCCAATTCAGTGGTCTGAAATCCTCCATGTATTATCCATAGAAGAGGTACCACGTAGAGGTCATCAGTGTTAAACTTCCTCTGTACAAACTCAGTCATGACCTGGACAGACCGTTGTGCCCAGCAAAGAGGTGTTTTCTTACCATATCCTCTAAGGTTATTTCTGTGAATGGAGAGACAGCCCATCAGTACTAGCAGTAACCGAGGTCTTTGCCTTCTGTAAGCTTTGTTGGGCAAATGTTTTTGGGTGTCAGACTGCCTTAAAGATGAAAACTTAGTCATTATCCCAGTAGGGGAATGGGATTTGTGGGGATATGTTCATGGGTGTAGCTAACACAATTGTGGGGTGGTGGTTTCTTTTTTTCTTCTTTTTTTTTTCCTCCTCCCAAGTTGCATTTACTGTTAACCCAAGGATACTTCGCTCTGTGCTGAAGTGAAGACTGAATCAAACCCTTTCATGCTTAATAGTTTCTTACCTTTTATGAAGACAGCAGTTTAAGAATTAGCAGTGATTTTCCGAGCACAGGAACTGACCTCAGCTATTGGCTTAAAAGGTGTTTGTTTTTGCTGGTCTGTAGAATTTGCCAGAGAAACCATGCGTAATGGTTTGAAGGGGAAAGTAAAATAAATTTTGAGGATATATTGTTTTTCTGATTGTGAGCAAAGTATTTGATATCTCTATGGTTTGTACTCTCAATAAACACATAAAGGATTGTATAGACGACTTCTTTTAAGACTGGGTTCCTGTGCAAATTGAGTTTACTAAGAGTAAAAACAGAAGCCAATGAGCTCCTTTGCAGAAACGGAGCAAACAATGCAAAAACCTGTGAACTTTGACTGCACCGAACTTTCGGATAGACATCAAAGCAATGCAGCACACTGGTGAAAGCAATAGAATAAAAGCCTTCTTTCTTTCCACAGCTTGACCTGCAACCTCAGGGGAAGGTGCTGATGGCTGTGCAGTATTTTTTGGAAGATGCAGGTAATGTCAACTGTTTATTTCCAGTAAGTTATGTAAAACTAAAACTCTTTTTCACCTACCTTTTGTAGAACACAGGATGTAGCTCACAAAAAAAGATCACCTGGTGTACTGAGAAGAATTTTCTGATTTTATTAATTTGTTTTGTAGGGGCTTTTTTGTTTTGTGTAGCCATGGCTGCATTAGTTAATTTCTAAATGCCTTGGTGCCCTGTATTGCTGTTGCATTTAGCCACCTTTGGGTCTTTAGTATGTCTGTCCTCATGTTTTAATGTGATAGAAAAGAAATTATCAGTTCCTTTTTAGGGCAAAGAAGTTAAACATCTTGTTCTACCTTAGGTGGGAAACTTTTTTTGTGGATTGGGGAACTGGGTCTGAGTTTCCTTGGGGTCAGATGTCATTCACTAATCATGGAAACTGATTGTAGCAATGAGTGAATGGTTAAGCATTAAAATGCAAATCTGGTCAATGTTCTGCCATACCAGTTTAAAAAGTGAACAACCTGTATATGTCAGAAATCTACACACGCTATTTGGAGAAGAAACTAGGAGGTAAGAGAAGATAGTTAATTACGAGCGGGGGAGCTTTAAGTACAGTAATAAAAACAAATGTTTTGGCAGGGATTGGTGTATCTGTGGAATTCTTTTCTAAAGGAAATGATGTAAACCTCACAACTTGCTTAGCTAGTTGCTAAAATTTTCCCATACTAGAAGTCACAAAACCATTATTTCTTGGTAATTGAACTGGTCTGCCCTATTAGCCTATCTGTCTTACATGTTTTAATACTATGTGTTTGTAAATAATAAGTGGAAAGAGTAAACAGTTTTAAAGCATTGGGGTTTGGTTTGGTTTTTTTCCCCAGATACATACAGGGAACGTAGTTCTGCTCTCATAGAACAAGTTAATTGTGAAGGTACCATATGTTTTTGTACCATGTGTGCAATCTGTGTAGCAGTTACTAGAAAAGCTGCTAAAGATAGAATGTTATATGCAGTGGGTGACAGTTCAGAGTTGACATTTTATCTTTGCAATGGCAAAAAAACAGCTATACACTTGTATTACTTTGGTCTCCTTATGAATAGTTAACTGTTTAAAGCAAAATTTCAAAAAACTCTGTGACACTGAAGAAGCCTGTAAGTAGAGCTTTTGATCTTCAGAGAAATGCTCTCCTGTTTATGCACCAGTAACTTTCTGGTTTGCATTCAAACTGTTGTGAGCCGTTACATTGGAAAACCTTGGTCTTGGTCTTAGTCATGGCTTTCCTGTGCAAGGCAGTCTCATGGGGCAGTGTTATTATGAGAATCTATCTATTTAATGAGACATACAGAAATCCATTTGTCCAGGAAACTTAAAGGTTTCTCAACCAAAACAGTACAAAACCAAATTCAGTATTCTGAGTTGCTTATTTGATGAGGCTGAAGCATATTTCCTCCTCTCCACAGAGACATGAGGAACAGTAGAGATGGTGTTAAGTGAAAACCTTCCATAATTTGCTCTTAGTTGTTAGTAGGGAGGGATTATACTTGTGTACTCTAGGTACCAAAATAATTGTACTTAGTTATTGATCAAAAGAATTAAAAAATAGATACAATGTTCTTGCAATTCTTTTCATTGCCTTTAGTAGGGATTGCAGATGGTAGTGGATGAAGCCTAAATACCAAATGGATCATTAAGTCTTGCAATCACACTTTAATCTGCAAGTTAAGATTTGCCTGTTAAAGCTCTTGTTAGACCTTCTACTTTGCAACAACTTCCTATTTACCTTCAGCTTTATAGAAAATTGCTCACCAATACCTTTTTGGTAACCAAACCACAGAGGCCATGGAAACTCCCTTTCAAGACATTCATACCTCTACATTTTGTGAAGGAAAGTAAATCAATCTGATATTTGCTGTGTTCACATCAAACATCAATACACTTTAACATACTAATCCTCCTCAAAATTACAGACCTCTCTCAAGTCACTCTCTGTATATTGCTAAATAGGCAAACATTAAATTATTTTTGGCTCATCATTGGACTGCTGTAAATGTTTTCTCTAGTTAAATCAGCAGTTACCAGTGTTAGAGAAGTTTGTTAGTGCATTACAAGGATGTTTGCATTAACTTCCATTCTTTTCATTGTTAAAACCTTTGGTTAATAGTTGAAAGCTCAGAGACAGTTCACATTCCTTCCTACGCACACTCCATTTCATTTTCTCTCTCACGTGCCTTTCCATGCGGAAGTGTATGGCAGCTGTGTTTCTAAAATACTAAAAAAGGCTTGTTCTGAAGCTGGTATTTCAGTTGTTCCCTAGTTTATTTGAAGGCATTCCTACCATTAGTATGTTTGAGTTATAGGTGCTACCTTTTGTTTGAAAATCTCCAAGCACTTTGTGAAGGTGACTAATTCTTTGGCTTCTTTTGCAAGCTAAAGCCGTTGTTTTTCAACCCTTCCTTTTAAGTAGCAAACCTTCTGCCATCTTGAGAAAAATGCTTTTCTCTGCTTCAGTGGTAGGCAGCAGTACTGACAAGTAAGCATGTTATTGCTCCATCATCAGTTTCATTGTTAGAGGAAAAATTTCATGGAATAAATGGGTATTAAAATTTGATCCATGATAGGCTACACTGAGACACTTCATTTGTATACTCTTTTTGCAGACTGGGGCCTTGGCAATTAATGTAGGGAAGTTCTTAAAATTGCAAGTCTTCCCAGTCTTAAGGGTTTTTTTCTTTCTAGACCCTGTAAAACAGGGACCGCAGAGGCCTGACTTAGAGCTGTTAAAAAACTTTTTTGTCTTCTGTCCTGTGATTTGAAAATAAGTTTGTGCTGGAAATTAAAAGGCTTTCTTCTGATGTGTGAAACGTGAGAAGAGGGTGTTGACCCCCACTTTCATTTCAGAATATTGTTTTCTTTCTGCCCCTCCTTCTCTCGTTGTAGTATTAAAACTAGGTTATCAATCTGTAAAGCAGATTTAGTTTTTAATAGGTGGGAGTTGCAATACATTTAATGCTTTGCTTGATCTTCGTTTATTCAAATGTAGTTAATGACCTTATCGAGTAAGAAAACCCAGGATCACAGAGGAGGCTTGCTGTACTGCTGAGCATCTTGCGCGGTGTTAGAAGCTTTGGAGGCTTTGGAAGTATGTTTGTGTCTCATTTTTGAATTCTGAATTGGTTTTTTGCTGGCTTAAGCTTCCTGGAAAAAGGGGTTAGTGAATTCTTTCCTTAAAATGCTATTAGGTGTATCAGAAGGTGAGTAATTTGCATGTGAACTTTTGATATCTTGAGTATCTGCCTTCTGGGAGAGGATCATGAACCACAGAGCTGCATATATTTTGAATACGTTTTTGTGTGTGTGTGTGTGTGGAGGTGAGTGTTGGGGAAGCACGAGATTTTATAATTTTTCCAAGGCATTTGTGAAAAAATAATAGGGTATATAACAGATTTGCTATGCCTGCATATTGTATGGGTCTAAATTAAGATTTGAAGCGAGTTTCTCTATGGATGAGGTGTGCTGGGGAAGGGTTGTCACACTATTAGTAAATAATAATGATGAGGGCTGAAAACCCAGAACTGGACCCTATAAATGTAAATGGGGTAGCTGGTGTGATTTAATCATTTAACTGAGAAAATACTATTTCTAGAAATTTGGCAGATGTGATAGCTATTCAGTGGCACCTAGCATGTGCTTTAATCTGCACCTAAAAGTATGATTGCATTAATTTAATAAAAACATTTTCCAGCTTAATTTTCTTTAAGAAAATCAAACATTTGCAGAGGTAGTAATTTAGTAAACACAAAGGTGGCAGTGTATTTGGTTGGTGAGGTGCCTAACGTGTTGCATAGAGCAGCAAAAATTTGATACAGTTTATATTTTCGCAAGAAATTTGGCTTAGATGCTGTACTTTTAAAGGTTGGTTTTACTGTGCCTTTGCAATTTATAAAAGAAAAAAGAGAAAACCTGTTTTCCAGTTTATTCCACAACGAATGAGATATCAGGTGTCTGTGCAGAAGTGTTAACCAAACCAGTTATTGAAGTTTAAAAAAAAAAAAAGGTACTCGTTACAGCCGAGCATGGAGCGTGTTAGCACAGCAGCTCCGCGGATGGTGCGAGCGCTACAAAGGCCGCAGTGTGGACATGGGATTTTTTTTTTTTTTTTTTTTTTTTTTTCCTCCTGGATTGAAAGGCAGAGCTTGTTAAAATGCTGGTGTTTTGTTTTAGCACTTCTATAAAAGACTATTGCGTTCATTAATGCCTATGAAAGACTACTTCAGTTGAGACACGCTAAAAGCAGCTGCAGAGCAGCCCAAATTGATGCTCTGCTGAGTGTCAGTCAAAGCAGCAGTAGGTGCTGGCTCCGCGGCCGAGGCCAGGCTTCATTCATTTATTTAGAGGAGGAGGCAAGAAGTCCGTGTTCCCTGGGTGTCCCGTGCACTCTGCGCAGAACAAAGCATAACATACTTGTAGTTTTTCTTAGAGGTGACATGCCTGTGCTGTCACCTGTAGCATACGTACCTTTTCATAAAGGTGCGACTTAAGAGTTTGTGGCACCAGGTTTGACTGCTCATGCTGAAGCTTGTAGTATAACTGATTGGGGCTGAGAGAGGTAATCTGAGATTATGTGCCAGCTTTGAGAGCAAATGGTGTTGGCTTGTACAACTGCAAATTATTGGTATCGCCACTTCAATGTTAGCAGTGTAAAATCCACAAGTACTGAGAATGGAGGAGATGGTTTTAAAAAAAAAAAAAAAAGATAGCAATATTAATTAATTAAATAAATTTAATAAATTAAACTGTCTGTAAATGAAATGATGATCACAAAACCCCAAATGATTTAACATAGCAAATTCATGTCACAGAAATGTAGACTTTTGGGAAACTTGTATTTCTGTGAATGGTTTGTTGGTTTGGTGTGTTGGGTTTTGGGGGGGTTGTTTTTACAGGTGATCGGTAAAGCAATCCTCTCCAGGACCAGGTTAAAGAGCAGGTTTCCTCTGAGACAGTTCATACCAGGGAAGGCTCCTTGGTGAGGGATAAGCTTTCCTTTTTAATGATTGCTCTGTGAGATTAATATTTTTCTTGACCTGAAGGCACACTTAACTTTCAAACAAAGCCAGTGTTTCTACAGCAAGGCAGTAGAAAGCAGAGGACACTGAACAGAAATGTTGGTAGGGTTTGTAGTTTATATTGTAAAGTCTCAGGCAAATCTCAACTTGAGCAGCCAGTTAACTCAGAAAATGCTTTGCCTGTCCCCGTTTGAAGTGAAGTCCTGGTTCTCAGTTTCTGACAGTAGCACTGTTATCCTTCGTCTGTTCACAAACATACCCATGAAATGAGCAAGTTAAAATGAAAAATGATAGTAAATATTTTTTCTATTCTTTCTTTTAAAAAACCTAATAGGTTTATTCTGGAGGTTGTTTTCTTTTGTCCTTGAGCTTTTGAGGTTCAGTTGAGACAATCTGACATCTCACCTTGAGGCTTATTGCAGTTCAGCAGCGTACTAGCTGTATTGCTTTAGTAAATTTTTTCCAGATTGTGGGTTGTGTGTTTTGCTAGTGGCTGTAAGGACCGCGAAATATCCAAAAGGACTGGCACTGCAATTAAGTAGTGTATACAATGGTATGTTACAGCTCTTATGGAGAACTGCACTGTCAATTCACAGGCATGCTTAATGGTTCCTTAATGAATATACAGCACGGAGGAGTTTTGGGTGCTTTTGTCGGATCAGTTGCAAGTTTTGAGAAGGGACCTTGAAATACACGAACAATGTGTCGGTGATAAATATTAACCACAATTCTTAATGGAGGAAATAGATTATGTTTAATGGTGTGTGCTGGGTCCAAAATGATTAATTTCAGGTCCAGGCCGCAGAGGTCACTTGGATTCTAGTTGCTGATTCAGCTGGTTTGTACAGGACTCTTTCTGACCATGTGCTGGCCCAGGACAAACGTTTCATCTGTGGAAATCCTGGCTGGCTTGGAGGGGGAAGCAAAAGCTTTCCCTTTGTCTGTCTTGCCCACCATCTCTACCCTGCATCCATACAGCTGTTGAGAAGTTTACTTCCCTGCAATTGTTAATTCTCTCTGCATCTTTGAAATAAAGCCTTTATTCCCCAGTTGAGTTCATGGTCGGCCGAACTTCTTAAACCTTCTGGAGCAATACACGTTAAAGGTAATTTATACATTACAGATAACTTGTTAAACACACCCACAGTAACTTTAAATTAACTACGCCATCATTTCAGAGCCATCTCAGCTTCGGGTGTACTATCCAAACTGCTCAGCTTCTGAAGCATACAAAAATGTTTTCAGATATTCTGGTATATTGGTTGGTTTTGGCAAAGGTATTTAATAAGGCAACTGGTTGTGAAGACTGTGTGTTCTCACGTGCAGATTTTGAAGTTCCGCTGTGCTCAAGGGTTCTTGACAGTTAAAGTAATGTTTAAGGAAAGTGTGGGGGGTGTTCTCTTTTTTTTTTTTTCTTTTTTTTTTCCTTTGTACAAACTAAGTGATTAGTCAATTAATTACCTTCTCAGAAAATAGATGCCAGTCTGATGTATTTCTGTGAAGTTTGACATCAGGGTTCCAGACAGGGAGGAAACACCACAGTTTCCCATATCCTGATCAAGTTTTGTCAGAGAATTTAGCAATACTAAATTGCTACAAGTATTTCAGGATGAGGGGAAGCTGTGTCCATTCACCTGGTGAATCCCGTTAGTTCCTCACTAAAAACTTGGTTTGCTTGCATTACAGACTTCAGGGAGGCTTTGCCTCTTCATCTGCTTCATGACAGGTTATCTCCTCAGAATGCAGGCTATAAAGCAACGTGCCTTTTTCCGCTTTGTTGCTGTTACTGATTAAATCGCCCTTATGAAGACATCCTTTTCATGCAGCAAACAATACGGATTACTGTTGGCTCTCAACAATGTTGTTTCCCTTGCACGCACATTTTGGTGTGTGGTTTCCCTGAAGCATTTGAGGAACAGTGGGTGAGGTCTGTGTATTTGCTCAGCAGGATTAAGCAGAGAGATAGCACTATTTGCAGACTTCGACAAGCTGAAGCACAGCAGCTGATGGGAGTTTTTGTTGGGTGAACTCAGTAGCCTGTTTGAACAGCAGAAATTAATCCTGTTCCTGGAGGGGAAGAGGTAACTCTGAGGCGTACGGAGTGCCAGGGTGTTGTAGTGCATGTTGTGAGCTCTTTTCAGGGGGAGACAGGATGGGTTTTTCCCTGAACCAGATGGCCAGTTTTTCAGAAAAGTGCATTAATGCCTAGTGGCAAAACCCGGGGACCTTTTTTCATCTTTCTTTTCACTAGTATGATTAATCTTCTCTTAATCTCTGAGCTGACGTTGTCCTTTCTTTTCTAAGACGGTACATGCTGCTGCGCTCTGGCTGCTGTTGGCTGTGACTGATAAATTAATTCAGGACACTCAAAATGGTATCAAATGATAGATTGTGTTCCAGGTTCAGCGGCCTGTTGGGATAGCAGCAGTGGCAGCCAGCTAATAAAATGACAAAAACCAAGCACCACTAGCACCAAGAAAAGCAGAGCTCCTGGGTAACTTTGTAGTAAGCTCAGGTATTGCACTCAGCGTGACTTGGCAAAGGAAACAAATCTGTTTGTATTGGTATAAAAAGCAAAGCTCCCACTGATACTGATAAAAGGCATCAATCCAACGGAGCAAATAAAACCCGATTGTACTGACAGTGGGAAAATGTTCTTCTCTCTTTTTCCTGATTCTGTTGTTGTGGCAACTCCCACCCTGCCAACAGCAATCTCCTCTTACCCTGAACTTTGCAGGACTTCCAGCCTGTGAACCATCTCCACGTTTCTTCCAGATTGGGACCCACAAGCTGCTGGCCAGAGCTGATGCGGTTAGCAGTGGATCAGCTCACCGTTGCTGATTCCAGCTGTTATCTTTTCCTGCTGGATGGGATTGTCCCTCAACAGCACCTCTCTATTGACAAGAAATGTGTCCTAGGGTTAAATTACTAGTCACCCAATCTCTCTTGATATGCCTTCATGGGGTTACCTCTGTTAGAAACTCCTGTTATTTTCAAAATGTACAAGTAAGACTGTATAGACTGAGTTGTGGCTGAAAGATTGAGACACAAAATACTCTTTTTTTTTTTTTTTTTTTTTTTTTTTTTTTTTTTTTTTTTTTAAGAGAAACTCAGAAGCTTCCTTGGAAATGAGTAGAAATAACTATAACCTGTAATGAAGGACCTGTACAAGCCAGTGGGGCTCAGAGCCTGAGAATTTTTTTTGTTGTTTTATTTCTTGGTTAATACTATATGTAATTTCTATGTAATACAGTATTAGATGCTACAGTATATACTATACCATGTACTATTACTACTATATTATTATATAGTACTACATACTGTAACCCCATGGGCACGGCTAGGAGGGGAGAGGGATGAGACTGAGAGATGTTGACAGATACAGTGTTATGAGAAATGGAAATGTCTGATTGAAAATCTCATTTGTGCTCATTGCTTAATGATCCCAGAGGCTAGAAGAAACCCATCTTGCTGTACTATGGCCCGGTGGTGACTCTGGAGGTCCTGCAGCCCTTCACCTACTGTAGTCCTGGTTTGGGAGGGCACGCAGAGCAGCAGCATGAAAAGGCTTCTACTGAAGAAGACCCTCATGCTTCCAATAAAATGTTTATTTCTCTTGCACATAAATCACATAATGTATAGCAGCTTATGTTTTTTCAAGAAACAACTGTGGTTGTCATTTCTCTGGCAAGACTGTACTCCATTCTTGCTGCTTCCTCTCAGCTCGTTTGCTGAAGGCTTCTTCTGAATGAGCAGGAGAGGGAAGCGCTTGCAAACAAGGACGTGGGGACACCTTAGGAAGCAGTGCATGCGTGGGTTGGCCTGAAAGCCTGCAGAATGCAGGTGTAAAATAAATAGAAATGGAAGACTGAAACAGAAAAACAAACTGAACTTTTTGGAGAAAGAAATATTAATGTGTAATACCTTAAAGCATTAAAAGTGCATCTTCTTGTCTCCCCCTTAGACTGCAAACAGTCAATGAGGGAAGAGGAGGGGACGGTAACTATGAACAGGAGAGGAGCTATCAAGCAAGCCAAAATCCACTACATCAAAAATCATGAATTTATTGCTACCTTCTTTGGACAACCTACGTTTTGCTCTGTCTGCAAAGACTTTGTATGGTAAGAAGGACACACGAAGCTTCCCCCCCCCCCCCCATCCCCAAGGGCCACATAACAGCAAAATTCACTTTAGGTATATTGAGACAAAACATGACGTGTAAATTCATATGTGTTGGGAAATGGAAATTATATATTTACTAGGAGCATTGTTATACCTAAGAACTATAGTTGTTTGTTTCACATTGAAAACTAGAACATATTTGCCACTGAAATAATTGGCAAAAATTCCATCAGCATCGAGTGAGATCTGGCCCATGATCGACAGCAGCTCTTTCACAGGAGAGTGGGATGGGTGGATCTGAGAAAATGAAGTTCAAACTTTGAGATATGAAGTGGCTGATAGCAGAGTAAAGACCCATAGAGAGCAAGAAGCTGGATCCCTTTCATAGTAAGGCTGTTTTCATAGTAAGTCAGATGAGGAGGACTTCCCACGTTATTGAAACCACCTCTTTTCTGGGTTTCCCTCCTAATTTGCTGGCCTATCAAAACATGCCACCTTGTCTTCTAAACCTTGCTTTCCTAAGAGAGGATTTTGAGTAGCAGAATTTAGACCAGTTTATTAATTGGAACAAACATTCCTGTAGACAAAGGATTGATTGGTTGACATGGTAAAAATAAAAAAAAACAACCACCTTTTATTCCAGCAAACATGTGGTTTTGATTTCCTTCTTTTTCATTTGTTTTTTCAGGGGACTCAACAAGCAGGGATACAAATGTAGGCGTAAGTTAATTTTACCTTTTTCTTGCACTACTTTCCACATGAATCTGTAGATCTAATAGTTACTGTTGAAAAATCTTCTGTAAACATGCACGGCACAGAGCATCATCACCACAGGTGGTGGTAGATGTTAAACATGAGTTTTGCACAGTAACCTAAGGCTGTCTAACTATGATTCCTACCTGAGCTTTTAGTATCAAGATTTAGACTTGGCTATTCTTCTCATAAGTGCTAATGCCGTTGAAAAGTTGCGCTGGTTTAGAACAGCAGTTTTTGTGAAACCTTTTCTGAAGTGAATTACATCTATGGAAGGGTTTTACAGCTGAATTGAAAAGTGCTTTTGACTTAGTATAGATCTCTGTGCATTACTCCAAACAGTAAGGGAGATATCAAAGGGTAGACCTCAAAAGCATAATATTGTCCTATTACCAAACGCTGGTGACGTTGCCTGTGGAGGCAGATTTAGTTTAGAAATGGAGGTTATGATAAAAAGGGGGAGTCAGCTTAAAAAAATACCATCTTCTTGATAGAAATGTTTTGGTGCATATAGTATGCTGGAAAGGAGTGTGGTTTTCACATTATGCTATGAAATGCGAACACCTCATCCCATGTATTTATTATCTGAAGAAATCCTTTTTTTTTTTCTTGTGCATGTCTTGAAGAATGCAATGCTGCTATTCATAAGAAATGTATTGATAAAATCATTGGGAGGTGTACTGGTACTGCAGCCAACAGCAGGGACACAATGGTAAGAGCTGTAACAATATAGTTAGAGCGTAATTGTGTTAATAAACACTCCAGAATTAACAAAACCTTGTATAGAAATGGCCAAGTCCATTTGGGAGGTGCTTGGCTGTACAACCCAAGGTACTGTCTTCTCTTGAAGACTGTATGTAACATGTAGTGGATGAAACTTTAAAGCAAGAGAAGTAGTTAAAAGCCCTGCAAGGGGGTGGGTAGTATTTGGTGGGCAGGTTCCTCCCCTGCTAGATGAGGGATGTTAAGACTGGGGCTGTAGCTTTGTAATACCCAGGCCGTTTCCTCTTAAGAAGCTGGTCCTGTTTGGGGTGAGGTGCCTCACCCCTCTCACTGTCCTCAGTTTCAGAAGGAACGTTTCAACATTGACATGCCTCATCGCTTCAAAGTTTACAACTACATGAGCCCTACCTTCTGTGACCACTGCGGCAGCCTGCTCTGGGGGCTGGTCAAACAGGGACTCAAATGTGAAGGTACGGAGGAGGAGGGAGAGCAGCTGGGATCATCCCGTGCTTTTCCAGTGTAGTGTTCCCCTCTCTGCCCCCCGCTAGAGATTAGCTATTGCTACACACAGTGCATTTGCATATGTGCATTGTATAGAACGGGATTCACCTCATCCAGCTGTGGGAGAGAAATAGGCACTTGGCTCATGTGACAGCTCAGCCAAGGTGAGCTTCTAACGCAGTCAGAAAAGATGCTGCGGAGGTGTGAGCTTGACTGTGGTCAAAATTACTGCTTTATAGCCGAGACCTGGTGCATCTGACTCAAGGTAGCGCCTCAAAGTCTACTGAAATTGTTTACTCTAAATAGCGTGGTTATAATTCTCCCACAAAAAGGCGAGCTGATCTTTATTGCAACAGATTCTGAGAATAAAGTAATGATGATTGGAGTTTTTTTCCTTTTGAAAAATTTTTGTAGCTCAACCTCATTGAATTAAAAGGTTAAAACTGCAATTTTATTAATAATGATAGATTCCTGTCCAATCTGGTCCTATAACAAGGTTTCTGAACTGCGCAGAGAAACAGTCCTATTTATTCTGATGTCGGACAGTATTTTCCTGGTGCTTCTATAACCATCCTTACATTTCTTTTAGAATGTGGGATGAATGTGCATCACAAATGCCAGAAGAAGGTGGCAAACTTATGTGGAATAAACCAGAAGTTGCTAGCTGAAGCTTTAAATCAAGTTAGCCAGGTATGCTTTACTGCCATTTGTCAGGTAATTAAGTTGTTTTTCAGAGCATTTTGGGGGTTTTACTTCACTTTTTCTGTATCACTTTTATGGGGAACTGAGTTTGGGACAGAGGAAATGGCGAACAGCCTTCTCTTCTTAATTTGACCTGTGAAGAGACTAACAAAGATGTCAGTAGCCTAAAGGTGAAACTGGGGGGGGGGGGAGGAATCCCACCTAACGAGGAATTTTTAAAAAGGTGTGTGGTTCCCTGAAATCCAACTTTGTTCTTCTGTGGTGCCAAGGTTACTCTCCCCCTTTCTGTTTAATTGTTTAACACTGGTATCACAACGCTGAACTCTGCTTTTCCATGCTTCAATTTTAGAATTCCACTTGAATGCTAAAATTAAATAAATAAGGAGAAACATACCAGATATTCTCAATTTTTATTAATCTGATATATGCACACAGAAAACTCATCTGGAAGTAACCCAGGCCCCATAGTTTACGTTGTTCCTCTCCTGCTGCAGCACAGCTCTCTTGTGGTTGGCTTCTGACTTGCAAATACTCAGACACCAGCTCTGAAATAAACCAGGAAAATATATCACAAAAGCCAACAGTATTTCCTCTGAGCTGAGTGTTCCTAAGCTCTCACAGGATATTTACGGTGAAAACAGTAAGAGCTGTTGTGCCAGCTCTTTCATGACACAGAAAAGCTCAATCTTTTCATTACTAAAATTTGATATTGGGGATCTTACGTACACAAAATTTGTTTCCCTGTGCTGAAGATGGATGTCACACACAGATATGACTTGAGCATATCCAGTATGACAGCGATTCCAGTCTCCCGTTTCAAATGAACATACATCCCAGGGGACACGTTCCCACAGTTTAAATTCTTCCCACTGTGGATTCAAACCATTATACTGCTAATAATCTTGCAACAAACAACGCAACAGAGACTGCTGGGGAATTTCAATGACTTATTTTCTAACAGCGAAGGAAGTAAAGCAATTGGCTGATCCGAAGCTGTAAAGAATGTGGCTAAATAGCCTATGAACCAGGCCTCTGGAGAAAAGATACGTACTAGGAGTTAATAATTGAACAGAAAAGCTTATACTGCCGTCGTGTTACATTTAACGGCTATTGTTATAAGTATTTATAAGGTAACAGTGCAAATATAATTTCAAATGTTCCCTTCCTCCTCAGAAATCTACACGAAGGTCCGATTCTGGATCTGTAGAAAGTGTTGGTATTTATCAAGATTTTGATAAGAAGCCTAGAGCTCCAGGAGGAGACAGAACAGGTGAGAAAAGCTACAGTGTTTTAATTTAGCCACTTACCTACCGGACTACACAAACTAACAATTTAAGTCCTTATTCATTCTTGCCTTATGTTAACTTTTTTTTTTTTAATATGCACTGGTAAAAAAAAATATACGCATAGATTTCTTTTTACCTTCTCCCAGCCACACAAAACACTTAACGTGACTTTTGACAAACACCTGTAGTTTTTAGTCCATGAGCAAACCCCCACCTTTCTGTAAAATTCTTGCTTCACTCACTGCAGCGCAGTTCCCCACACTGGAACTGGAGGACGCCTCGCTGACCAGACGTGCGCGTCCAACGTGTTTCCCTCCCCCTGCACCCAAAATGTCACGCGCGTTGTTAATTGTTTCGTTCACAAACCATTGGACACCAATGACAAGTGCTACCTGGTTTAGGATGCAAGTAGCCAAAATAGTACTTGAGATTGAATGGCTGAAATAGTTTACAGGTTCAGAGTAAGGCTTTGTTTTGTTTTTTTAAACTATTGCTAAAGAGTTCTAGCACTTATTTTGTATAAGCACTTGTATGTATAAGCCTTATTTTCATAACAGCTAACCTATGATAATTTATGCAAAAATAAATGCAACTGTAGAAGTAACTCTTTACCAGATGGAAATCACCCAGCTTGGTAAGAGATAATGGGTGGGTTTGGAGTGGCACAGGATTTTATATTCATCCATACGTTGAGCTCATTCTGTTGAAATGCCCAGTAAGAAAATGATTTGATATTACTTATCCTACATGTTCTGGTTTGCTGGAACAGGGGAAAAAAAACCCTTGCAAAGGTGATTTGGTTTAATACAAAGTCAGGGTGCAGTCCCTGTGATCCCTCCCTGGTTATCGCAGGTGCCGGGCAGCTTGTGGGGCACACATGGTGTCGTCTCCTGGTGATCATCAGTGTCCTGTTAGCAACCCAGCTCATCTATGAAGCAGAGGGCAAAAAGAATTAATATTAATTAATTTTAATAAGATTAATTGTTCTTAGCTATGAATCTTAGGATATATCCAGGATTAACTGGTATGATCATGCTTCTTAGCCAGCACTGGCCATAAATCAGACCTTTTTATGGCCTCTCTGCTTAGGCTGATGGACTAGACTGTTCTGTTAACAGAAGAAAAATAATCTGTTTACCAGCAGTCCTTGTAAAGTGTGTTTGTTTTTTCCAAATTCTGCTCTGTATCTTTTGTCGTAGGGGAAAGTTAGGGCCTTTGATTTTCTTATAATGTCTAAGTATTGTTTAAACCCAGAATTAGAAACAACTGCAGATTCAATTAAAATCCAACGCTACCGAGTATGCTCCTGTGATTTACACTGTTATGAACTATGGGAGTTGACCCCATGTTTAGATTCGCTGCTATTCCAGCAGCAGATGCACTAGAGTAGCGTGTCAGTACTTCATGCTTAGTGGGGGATCTGAGCCAGGCAGCGTCTCTGCATATATTGAACTATAAACTCCCCATTTCAACTGGCAGATAACAGCGAGTATGATAAACTCTGGGAGGGAAGCACACCCAAGACGGCGTCACGAATCGCAAGCAGGAGAAAATTCAACATAGACAGCTTTGTCTTCCACAAAGTACTAGGGAAAGGAAGTTTTGGAAAGGTACGTAACAAACTTACGGAGCTTAAGGTGACTGCCTTGCTTGATCTCTGCTATTTCCATTAACCAGAAAGGTCTTACTGCTGCAGCTGCTTGGGCAGATGATCTTTTAACAGAATAGAATACAGGCACCTGCGTCAAAGACAGTAGAAATTCATCGCCTGAATCCCGCCTAAACTCACAGTGATTCGTAACGCACAACAGGTTTTCAGTTACTGAGTATCAAGGCAGAGGAATTGCCCTTTGTGCACCACAGTGCAAAAGGGCGTTTTACGTTCACACGTGCTGCACAGAAGCAGCCTCCTCGCGTGCCGGTGCAATGGCGGGGGGAGGTGTAGGCGAGCAGCCTGACCTGCACGGATTCTGTCCGCTGTTGTTTGTGAAACTACAGCTCTGATGAAGGAACAGGCTTTGCACATTTTGTGCTGATGCACTCACGAGACATTGGCAGAAAAGCTGCCTTGGAAGCGGCTGGTCCTTGAGCCCCATCTCCTCATCTCTGTGCCCAGCAACTTCACCTTCCCAAATCTCACTCACCTTTCCCATTTAAACACTTTTTAATTGTCACCACACCTTCTGTGAACACCTCTGGCTTTCTCCTACTGATACCACCAGCAAGTCTTTCCTGCGCCTGCTGTAACCTCATCTTTTATTTTCTGGTAGGTTCTGCTTGCTGAGCTGAAAGGGAAGAATGAATTCTTTGCTATCAAAGCTCTGAAAAAAGATGTGGTGCTAATTGACGATGATGTGGAATGTACCATGGTGGAAAAGCGGGTCCTCGCACTTGCGTGGGAAAATCCATTTCTCACGCACCTTTACTGCACGTTTCAGACAAAGGTAAGAAAAAGCCCAATGGCGACAGCAACGCAACAGATTTAGCCTTGTAATGGATGCTGTTACCAGCAGTCAAGTGAAAGTAATTTAGTGATGCAAGAATTAAATTCCCTTTTCTTGTGCTCTGTGCAGTAGTTCACAGGCTTTGTGGAAAGTAAACAAGTGTGACACACACACACACCATGCTGATGAGAACGGAATGAGATCAGAAAAACATCTATGCAATCGGGAATAACAGGCCGCTTAATTTAAATTCTTGATCTTAGCTTGACCCTCGGTGCAGGGAAAAAAAGGTAGAAATCAGTAAGTCTGTTTAAATTTATATTTTTATTAAGTCTAGAAATCCACAGAACACAAGATCAGCCATTTAGCTTTACAAGACAAGACCGGGCTACTCAAATCTGTAGGAGCCTCATGCGCTCTTTAGGGGGGCATGAAATACAGAAATACTTCAGGAGAGGAGGAAAGTGGCTGCTTGGTCCCCAGTAGCCACATCGCTACTTCCTACGTGGTTGCAATTGCATCAGTAATTTTTCCATTCTCTGGTTGTTTGCAAACAGGATCACCTGTTCTTCGTTATGGAGTTCCTGAACGGGGGAGACCTGATGTTCCACATACAAGACAAGGGGCGTTTTGATCTCTACAGAGCAACGTAAGTCCACAACCCTTCCATCTCCATCTCCGTGAATGATTTTGGGGTGTGTGGTTTTACCGCTGCTAGTTCTGCGCCACTTACCTGCAGTCTTTCACTCAAGTTTCAGTGGCAGATGACTGAAAATGTATTTTCTGGTTTGATACAGCAAAGAAGCTCACTTAATGATGTGTGGGGTGAGGTTTTTCTTAAATTACATAGTAGTGTGATGTTTTACTTTAAGGGATGCTTGCACCTAGCAATGCTGGGTAAACCACAACATGAGCCAGCACTGAAAAGCAAAAGGTACAGCTTCAGTGTCCCTTGGAAAAATTATAAAACAGCATGGGGGTTGAAAAACCCAACTTACAGTATTTACTATCTATTGGTAAGTACTCCTGTGGGGCTACTCCCACTTGCCCCAGCAAAAATCTGCACAAAGCCTCTCCAGCTTACCTGCACTTCAGCAAATGTCTGTGCGTCCAGCAGCCTCTCCTGGCAGCCTCTGCACCTATTTCTGAAGTTTTGGGGTCAACATTCATTCTGCTATACAGAACTGGAAATAGTTTTGTGTCCTGGTTTCGGCTGGTGCTTAGTTGCCAGCTGGGGTTAAACCATGACATTTTGTATTTGTTTAATCTTTAAAAAAAACAACCAAAACAACAACCTTTTAATACATTTCTAGGGGGAGAGAAAAGCTTTTTTTTTTTTTTTTTTTAAAAGCATTTTCCTGCCTATCCTCTGGATTGTCACCTCCTTTTTGAGGAGCATGCCCCGGAAGCAATGCTGTTTTTCAGACTGCTGCAGTGGGGCAGGTGCAGGAGGAGATGGGCGAGATCCCTTCCTCACTTGGCCGTTAGTGCCCCGGCCCTCCTGAAGCAATCCTGCCAGTACTGAGCTCCTGATAGCCGTTTTTCAAATGGCACGTGCATCTCTCTAAGTACATACAAATACTATTAAAGATCAGAAAGGGGACAGTGTTCCCTAACGGAAGCGGAATGAAGCATTACAGCAAGTTGCTGTCCCCTCTACTGTTTGGCATTGGGTAAGACAGAGGTGTGGTGAAGGGATTAACTTGAAGAGTACAGCATCTAGCTGTATGAATGCAGCTCCACTGGCAGGTAAAGGCGCGTATGATGCTTCTCACTCCGTGAAGAGACGCTTACAGACGTGGTTTTGGCCAGCTGCCTTGACTATGTTTCAACTGAGCAAGACAGATTAAAAGATGTTTTGGTCTTTTCAGGTTTTATGGAGCTGAAATTTTATGTGGGCTACAGTTTCTTCACAGCAAAGGCATTATTTATAGGTGAGTACCAACCAGCTCCAGTGTGGGACGGGTGAGTTGCCTTAGCGCTTCAGGCATCTTTGAGTTACTGATTGATGTAACAAGTCCAAGCTGTCTGTCAGAGACCCGATGTTATTCCAAGGGCATTAACATGCCTGAGATGAATCTGTATCTGCGCGTCTTTTCCTTGGCAACCAGAATGATGGAAAGTTATTTATGTTGCACAAAAGCGGTTTTGTTTCAGTTGAGTCCATTTAGTTTGGAGGCAAGGGAGAGGGTCCTCAAGCCTCTTATTTACTGTGACAAGAGAGAATTCTTCCCTTCTCCCTACCGCCTTCAAAGTACAAAAATACTGGTTTGTATGTATTGTGTTGATGGATTATTATTTTCTTGAAAAGCCGGTTTGTGTGATGTAAGGTAGGTGTTTATCAGTGAAGAAACTGCATGCATCTGCGTACAAAAATGACTCAGTTGTCCTTATAACTTTTTCTTTTTTAAAACACTTTTTGCAGAGACCTGAAACTGGACAATGTGATGCTCGATAAAGAAGGCCACATCAAAATAGCTGATTTTGGAATGTGCAAAGAGAATGTTGTCGGTGAGAACAAGGCAAGCACTTTCTGCGGGACCCCAGACTACATCGCTCCTGAGGTCAGTACGTCACTGCCCCACGCCGCTGGGGTGGATTCAGGACACCGATGTCAGAATGGCCGTTGCGATTAATCGTCCTTTCGTAGACTAACAGTTCAGAAATGTGAAAGTCTAATAAGCACAAGGAAAAAAAAAAAACCAACACATTAAATCAGAGTTCTCTGTAGAAGGTTCCTGAGACTTGGAAATATTCTATAGCTGCACATTTAAAAAACCATGGGTTTGAAGTGTTAAAATGTTCAGGTTTTGACCAGCCAGTTTTCCCTCATGCCTTTACAGCCAGCATACACAGAGGGCTCCCGCAAAATGAATCTATGTGTGCTGCAGATGGTGAGCAGACCCGTGCCCTCACAAACAACCAAAATTCAAAGCAAAAGCAGCTTCTAAGGGGAACCTCACCAAGATAAATTCCCTGTGTTCACAGTTGGGTTTTTATCATCCAAACAAGGCAGTTAGCTGTTAAAGCTATGAATGGTGGCATAGTCTGTTTGGTATCAATCTACTTTTCATTGCTACTTGCTTCTCCCTTCATCTGGTAGGGAAACTGGAGAAGATGTTTTCCAAGTATATGGGTATTTAAAGTTAATGGGAGAAAACTTCTGAATGAGAGGAAAGATCTGTCCACTCACCTGTGCACATTGCCACAAACAGCAGCCAAGAATAAAACTACCGATGTGCATCAGTGTCCCTAAATATTCTAGTTATTAAAGGTTCTCTCTTAAAACCCCTTGTGTTTTGTTGCTCTATATTGCAGCTGCCTTTTACTAATTACTTGTATTTCCTTCTCTGCACTTTTTCTGTGGAACAAGATCCTGCAAGGCTTGCGGTACACATTCTCTGTGGACTGGTGGTCATTTGGGGTCCTGCTGTATGAGATGCTTATTGGACAGTCCCCTTTCCATGGGGATGATGAAGACGAATTGTTTGAGTCAATCCGAGTGGACACCCCTCACTACCCACGCTGGATTACCAAGGAATCAAAAGATATATTAGAAAAGGTAGGACTGATGATCAATGAGCGGATCACTGCTCTGTATTTGTCTAGGGAGGGACAAATGGAGGCTTTTAAAAGGAGCTATTTATCAGCAAGCAAATTACTTTTATAAATGGAAAGCCAGGTCGGATTAATTACTAATGGTTTGTTTGCTGGAAGCAACCTTTGTTCTTTTAGATGCCCATGCTTCTTCCATTGCCACTTCCCTTCTGAGCAGAGGCAAGGCTTTACTGGGTTATCTTCTCTTGCAGCTATTTGAAAGGGATCCAACAAGACGACTGGGGGTCACTGGGAATATCAGAGACCATCCTTTCTTCAAAACCGTCAACTGGACAGCGCTGGAGAAGAGGGAGGTAGACCCTCCCTTCAGGCCAAAAGTGGTACGTGGGTTATTTGTTCCGTAGCAGTACTGCAAATGTCAGCCTAGGGGTAAAGGGCGATTGCCCTAACTTGCTCAGACTGCCCTGCTGCAAGTTTCTCCTCATGTTTTATAAACGAGATGGCTGTGGATCTCAAACCCCCTTGGTCTTGGATGGTGCAGTTATAAAAAGACTCGCTGTGTTCCTCTGACTGCCCTGAAATCTTCCTGTTAAGGCCTCTTCCTGTACTCTCTCAAGGAGCTGCTTCACTAATACAATCTTCAGGAAGATCAACTAATAGTTCTGATCTCCACGCTCCTCCATGTTAGACACATTGACAGTTTCCTGCATTTTTCTCTTCTGTAATGCCACGTGGGAGAAGGACTTGAGGCTGCTCAGTTGGGAACTGCCTGCGGGCATTCTGCACAAGCGTTACATACATGCTGATCAAACTCATCTGAGCGTCTCAAAGTGGGCAAAAAGATGCATTCTCTATACTACTAACTTAGAGTTGTCATGTACTCGCCTAATGTTACCCAAAAAAAACGTTTAAGGAAGAGAGCTTGCTCATGGTCTGTGTCACTGTGGGATGCTGCTCCGTCATCTCACGTGGTTAAAAATCCGAACCAGTTTTCCTCCACCCTGTACTCGTACAGGTAAAATGATCTGGAGGTAACACAGTCTCTTTAAAAGCTACTGATGTACCCTGTTGAGGAGAGCTGTCCTGTTCAAGAACAGGCGCTTCATGTTGCATGTTCCCATAGAAACAGGAACTCTGGAAACTTAAGGATCCTACAAACAGGAACCTTTAGAGGCTCAGAGTGTAAAACAGGGTCTTTAGTAATGTGAATTTTTATGGAACATGGACAAATATTTTATCCAAATGCAAAGTGGCTGCAATAGGTCAAAAGTTTTTTCTTTGAACAAGTACAAACAGTGAAGTGCTTTCAGTAATTTAAAAATTTTGGATAATGGTAAGAAACGTTGGGCTTAAAGATAAGTGCAGCATTGCTTTTGTCTATAGGGAATCTTTGGGTAATTCTGTGACACGGTATCAGAAAGCCAGGTGGTTCTTCACTAAAGCGACCTGGTGCTCTTTGTTTTCAACTAACAAGCAACTGCCCGGTTATAATCTTAGAGTGGTGTTGAAATAGGCAAAAAGGCAATGTTCCTCTAAAGGGAGGGGAGGGAGTTCAAGAAGTAACTTCCTAACCTTTCCTCTTTGACCAATTTGTTCTGGAAGAAATGACAAGTCTATCTCATACTGTCTTCCCTCTCTGTTTAACACAGAAGTCAGCAAGCGACTACAACAACTTTGACAGAGAATTTCTGAGTGAGAAGCCGAAATTGTCTTACAGTGACAAAAACCTGATCGAGTCCATGGATCAGTCTGCATTTGATGGATTTTCTTTTATTAACCCTAAATTTGAACAGCTCTTAGACAAGTAAGTCTCTGAACAGAGCTGGACTTTAAAGCAGGGTTAAACATTATAAACCGAAAACTCCCGCGTGCTGTGTTCCACCGGTGTTGTCGATACTTCAGAGTAATACACAGTAGTGTGGTTGATTATGTCCAACTGCTGATTTATTGGCAGTGATCTTTCATGCATGGTTGGGTTTAAGGTATGTGAATCGTGCATTATTTTCTCTATTTGGGAAAATGTAAATTCTGTTTGGTACTTGAATGTAGTTATGTTATATGTATATCTGCTGTATATTTTGCTCAAGAGACGACATTGGGGAACAGATGTCTTTTTAAAAAGTGTTCGAGCCCTTGGTTCTTTTATTTGTCTTCAATTAAAAGAAAGTTACGTTAAACTTTCATTCATGGCTTTATGATTTTTTTTTTCCTAGAATACAAAATTAAACTCCAGTTGTCCTTAAACTACAATTAAAAACTAGCAATTTGTAAGCCCTGACCCCTTACAAAAACAACACAAGTATTTCAGGAGAACTAACTTTAATGCTGCAGAATTAGGCAAAAGCAGAGGTTCACAGTGTGACAGTAGCTGTATTTTTGTATAAAGCCCGTCTCCCAGCAGAGTCAGGCTTCAGTGCTGAGCTGAACATTTATTCTGAGGCAGCGTAAGTGCAAGACCGTGAGGCCGATGTGTCCCGCAGCAGCCACAGCATGCTCCCTGGGAATACGCGCCTCTGCTGTTCAAAGCCACGTCGCGTTGACAGCGACATGCGATGTCATTGCAGCAGCTTACCGCGAGAGAAGCATCGGGTAGCGACTGCGTGGAGCGTCAGCACCACTCGCCGGGTCTGCCGGAGAGGACGCATCTTGCCAAGCACAAAATCTCTCGCCCATTTTTATTTGCTTGTTTTTAACACAGCAGCTGTGGCTCCTCCTACTTGCTGTAAAAAGGGCACAAAACCAGACCCGGCGTTGTTGCAATACCTGCTTCTGAATTCTCATTCTTAACCATTAACAAGAAAGAAAAACTGATGTCATTACTGACATTATGTTCTTTCCAAAACTCTTCTCCTTGTAGTCAGCTCGTAAAATACAGAATGAAGCAAGGTCTCTTGCATCTCAAAACCCTTCTGTATCTTGTAATGCTATTGCAAATTATTTAATTTTCTCAACCACCGAGCACGCAAAAGAAAATGTACTGGTGAGGATCAGGTTGTCCAGCAGTTACATGGTGCTACAGAGCTCTTGGGAGCACCCTGTAGCTTTTGGGTAGTTTCAGACTGTTAATCCTGCTGGAAGAGCAGGAGAAAGCTATCGCCCATCCACTAAGACTTCATAGAGACTCAAAAAAGATACACTGCTGCCTTTGTTTTTTCTCCTGAAGAACAGCTCTAGCTTACTCTTACAATGCACGTAATGCTGGTAAGACCTGGATGGCACCTAAGGGTAGAGGAGACTGAGGCTGGAACAGTCAGAACACAGCTGGTGTTCCCACGTTTGCCCAGTTACCACCACGTGCATGTTTCCTGACTGTACTTGCCTGCTTCGCTCTGGAGCAACAGGAGCCAAACCTGGCCCTGCCACCACCAACGTCAGCTTGTTACAGCACCCAGAGATGATGTTTCCGCAGGTCATGCAGCTTCAGGGGCCTCCTCTGCTGTGCCTGAGGGCCACCTGGCGGGCAGCAGTCCCAGGGGTTCCTCAGGCAATTTGGTCTGGGCAGTCCTCATGCTGGAGGGAGATGGAGGTATTAAAGAATTTTGGCCAGAAAGCAACCTAAGGGCTTTAAACCAAACAAAATCACCTCCCACACAAACATAAGTACGAGTTAAACACCAAAGGGTATGCGCCTCCCACCTAGCAGAGGACATACAAGTGGTTACCACCCAAGAGCGTAGAGTGATCAACAAGATGCAAAGATCTGAGTACGTAATTCTAAACCACAAGGTAGCAATTAAATTTGTCCTTATCCCTCAGAACAACAAGTAGTGCTGCAAATTTAGTGCCACCTACACCTGCAAATTTGCACCAGAAGGCAGTGTTTTGCTGTCAGTTTTCAGCTTTCTCAAAACAGCAGCAGCACTTGGAACACAACGTAAGAACAAGATAGCTTTGAGTGTGGATCAGATCTTAAAATACCAACAACCAGGTAAAATGAATAAAGTCTTACCTTTCCCCTCCGTTGCTTGCAAGTCTTGACTTGTGTTTATTCAATAGATTCTTCCACCATCTTCCTCAGTTACTGAGTTTGTTACTTTAATTATAATTAGTTGTCAGATCAAAGCAACCAATGGAGTAAATTAACTTTGTTCTTATGCCTATGTATAAGCTCTCTTAACCAACCTATGCTTCTGAAAGCTGTGGAAAGCTGCTGACCCGCAGGAACACCCACCCCCCCACACCAGCTACTGTAAATGAGGACGGAAAGAAACACACGTCAGCACGCATTGTAGCATTTGATCTTTATTAATTGTATCAAAGGTCAAATGATTACATTTGTCTGAAAGGCCAAGGATGTAAGAAAACGTTTAATCCCATCTGAGAGACTGCATCTGAGCTAGCAAGTGCGTTAACAGTCAGAAGGCAGTAAAATAAACATGGGTGTACCCAGGTCAGGACAAGGGTTTTCACCTCCTTTGGTCAGGAGGGGGGAGACATACGCTGCTTTAGGCAGTGACAATCAGCTGCAGCGCTTACTAGTGCCCTTCCAGAAAGGTGGTTATGCCCTGGGGAGAACTGATTGCTCACTTCCCATCTACATTCATTGTCTGCACTTGCTCTGGCCAGCTAGAAAGGGTGGGATGCAGTCAGTGACTTAGTACCTTCCTGAAGTAGAACAGACAACTTCATGTTTTTCTTTTTTTTTTTCTCTTCAAGTATCAGCATAACAGTTTATTTACACTTGTATACAATGCTTTTTACTGAACACCCAACTTAGTAAAACACTCATCACAGTATATTCAAAAGCAGGCTATAAAAATACCTACTATACAGAAAACATTTAGCCTCAAGGAATTTTACAGCACCTCTGAAAGTTGAGAGAGGTAAAACAAAGAAAGGGAGAGAGGGGAGACACCTCAGGCCGTGCCTGCTGGTGAAGAGAAGCAGCTCCTGTGCTCAGCTCTTGCTAGGGGAAATCTTTCCTTCCACCGCATTTCTGCAAGCAGGCCTGAGCTCAAGAAGTGCCACAGCCTGATGGTAAAGCCCCGCTTTTCTAATGCAGCCTCCTGGGATTTGCCCTCCGTCACTATGGGTAAACTCTGACCTTGGCAATTTAACCACTGTTTAACAGCCCCTGGTCACGGCTGGACGGCGGAGGCCTGGAGGAGCGAGGGCAGCCCAGCTTCCCCACACATGTCAAATCAGGAGAGGAAATTACTTCTACATTTTTTGCCACGAAAGGTGGCCTTGTTAACTACATGTCAATAAATTAACTTCTTCTCTGAGCAGTGCTGTGCAGCCTCTCTCCTCACACAATAGCTACAGACATGGCTGAATTAATAAAGATCTGACTTGGGCCTTACTGAACGCGTGGATGGCACACACAAAGCTTTAGACAGCAGCGCTTGAAGCAAGTGTTTCTGCTTGTTCCGTACCCTACGCATTCCTCGTCTGAAACGGAACCCAGCGATACGGTATGGCTTACTTCCAGAGCTGAATATATTGCTGAAATTAGCTTATTAGAACAAATAACAACAGCAGCACATTATTTTATAAACCCTGCACAAACAAAAGACAATTTAGCCCTTGCCTGCAAAACTACCTTATGAGGGCCCGGTATTTCACACAGGAATTGAAAATAAGAAAACCACAAACACTCAACAAAACAAAACAAAACACCCAGCAACATACGTGGTAACAGCTCAATTAGGTGAACAGAAGTCCTCAGAAAAACACAGCCCAGCTACCAAAGACCGTTCTCCTCAATTCAGCACCAAGAGCCAGAAGCAGTGCTGGCAGCTCGCTTCAGCTGTCTGGTAGCAGACGTACAAATACACGTTGATTTAGTTCAGTTAAAAGGTCATGGCCTCAACAGACACAGAGAATTCCATTTTTAGCACTGGAGTTTCACAAGGTCTAAAACAGCAGTAAAGAATCGGGACAGTGGAAGGTGCTAAAAATCAACACAAGAAAACCCCAAGGCAGGTGTGCTATGTTAAAAATAGTTTCAGAATTTACTTGGTGTTTTTCTTGCATGAGCTATTTGAAGGGTTAAACTCCACCTAACCTTTCTGTACTGTTTCCTGATGTATGTATTAAATATGGCTATAAAAGAGAAACATATGTTGGAATTCATTCCAAAAATTGCCTAAAAAAAAAAAGAATTAATTAAAAATCATAGTACTAGTAAGACAAGAAACTTCTCCAGCCCTGGATAGTCTGAACACTTTTCCCCTCCCCTCCAGTCTCAGAAAAGCCACTCACCCCCTCCTATAACTGCAGCAAGAAAGGGCCCCTCACTCTCTCCCCTCGTTGCCCAGGCTGCTAGCTGTACTCACATCCACCACTTAATACTGTGTCTTCCACTGCCCTCCAAAACATAGCTGGCCCCTGGAAAACGTTAGAATCTTGCTAAAAACAGATCTTGAAGGTAGCCAATCTAGCTTTAATGCTTTTATTTTACAAGGGGAAAGTCTCCCCCTTGCAGAAAATAATTAAGTTGTGGTTGACAAACCAAAGCTCAGTTTAAAGCACAGACGCTGACAGAGCTGATAGGTTTGCCCACTTAAGGTAGTTTTGCAACATGAAGCCTCCAATGCTTAAAATATAGAATTTCACCTATGTTAAATATGCCATCAGAAAAAATCTCCAGGTAATTCTAGGCAATCATTCACAGTAAAAATAAGAGGAACTCTTAGAAAAACACTTTAAAAAGAAAGTAAAATCTAGGTAAAATCTGACAGTAAAATTGACACGGGCAATTAACCATCTTGCAGTATCCACAGATGAACACTAAAAACCACTGAAACTGCACAAATTTACATACAGAAAATCTAAAACCAATTCTACTCTGCTTCCCATAAATCTTTTTACTGATACCTCTCAGCACTGGGAGTTATCCAGAACTACAGGTTTTCTTCAAAGAAGCTGAATCACATTCGAAATGTCTTAAAAGTGACGGGGAGGAGCATTCGTTTCAACTCACTCAGCGCCCAGCGACGCCTTCTCTGTTCTCCTGGACCTGAGCTGCTACTTAATGCTCTTGCAATGGAGGAAGGGCTGCCCGCCCCTGGGCACTGGAGCTATAGGTGGTTAGGTACTGTCCTCAAAGCTTCTTCTCTGGACCGATCCACACCTACATTCTGCAAATTTAAAGACAAAAAAGATTTTAAATCAAGGGTCTCGCAGTCAGCTGTAGTTTCGCTTAACACACAGCTATTACGCAAGGCAAAAGATGAGCAGGTTTTAATGCTTATTTCCTCAAAATGCTTTGTAAAACACAAGGAAAGGTCCCAGCCCATGGGCAGAAGTCAGAAGCCAGGCTTAGACCCCGTCCCAGCTGCTATGTGCTTTGCAGAGCCCAAGCCCCTTGGATACCTAAACACAGGCTCACTGCTGCCAGGAAAAAAGCCTTCCTAAGGCACGTTATCACACCAGGTCTGGCAGGGCAATCAGCCCCTGCACGCCATACGCAGGTCACAGTGTTAGGGTTTTTAAGACTTTTTTTTTTTTCTTTAACCACCTTTTTTAACCACATTGGTCTGATCCACCCGCTCTTGTCTTTATGCAGATAGTGTAAAAGAAAAAAAACTGAGCCACACAGCAAAAGTCATAAACCACACCAGAATAGATAAAATCTGGAGGAAGAGAAGCCCAGCTCTCCTTGTTTCAAGCATGCTCCAGAAAATTACTCCTTCACACCGACAGCTATGAAACCAATTCTGATCCTGTCTGTAAGCAGCTCAGTCACTGGAAGGACTCTGAATAACTCCCTCAAGAGCTAGTAACACAAAGTTTTCCCGCAAGAGCTGGTACCACAATGTTTAAATGCACTTCAAGATACATAGGCATGTTGGCAGACGTCATACCGACACCAGATAACATTTCAGTGGGTTTATAACCGCATTTATTGAAGTGTACTTAGAAAACAAGTCTCTTCAGTCCAACTCACGGAGAGCCCCGCTAGCGCACAGCGAGGGGGATGCGGCCCAGGCCCTCCGACAGCACACACACCACTCCATCAGTCAAAATGCATCAACTTATAAAGCAAGTTGTTCCCCTCCCCAAACCAGTTTGTAGAACATGCAGCCACTGCTTATGAAAATGGGAGACAAACAAGCAGCACCAGACTTGATTTGGGGGTTGAAGTGTGCCAACATCACTTCTGCCCTGACCAATTCTCCTACATTAGTGCCAGCCCTTTCCTTTCTCATCAGCCCTCAAGCCCTTGGGTACATCACCCTGTCTTCCAGCACAAACACACCGCGCCAAGGCTTCTGATAACACACACGGGAATGCTGCTGGGCACAGTCATCCAAGTCCTGGAAATCTCTGCACCCACCAGCACAATGCCCAACCGGCTCTCCGACTTCTCTCTTTGAAGGAAGGAAAAGCAACAACCCCATTTCAGAAAGAAGCTTCTACAGGTACCATCTCTTCTGCAGCAAAGGACACACAGAAAGCGTCAGCATCTGGCTAGGAAAATGAGCAGTGGGCAAAACAAGTCACATGCTGCATGACTACATGGGGAAAAAAAACCCAACAAAACATGCTGGCATTTGTTGCATTTGTTTGTATTTTTCTTAGCAACGGATGCAACATACCCAGAAATTCCTTGGGACTGCGGAGATGTCTACACAGGCACTCCAAGAATATTGGCTGAAATCTTTTAAGCCAAGCAGATGATGCTGATTCAAAGAAAATTAAATGGAGCATGAAATGGAACATCAATATGCAGGAATCCAGAGGTACTGGAAATTAGCCCACAAGCAGCAACTAGACAGCTATAACATGAAACCAAAAGGAAGTAAGGCAGAAGATGCAGCTTATTTAAGTCAATGAGAGGTATCGGATGAAAGCAGCATCTTAACAACAGAGACAGACCCAAGAGGGAATATCAATATGCAGTCAAGTTGAAAGCAAAAAGCTCTTCAATTTGAGTAAATGTGAAGGAGAACAGGCTGCCGAAGCGAAGCACACCGAACTGTCACACTGAAGAAAGAAAACTCTGGGATAAACCCTAATAAACACACCCTAGGGCCTGTTAGATGAACAGAATACCAAACTGCAAGACCAGATGAACTGAGGCTTAGAAAGGGACTAATATCCTCGTTAATGGTAAATGGATCCCTGCTCGCAGGAATCACATCAGATTAGATGATGGCAGCTAGGATTGTACCCGCTTCCAGAACAGCCACAGGCATCGAGAGAGAAAAGCCACGCAATGAGAACAGTGCTGCTGCTTCGAAGGACGACTGAGGTTTTAGCCTTACTTTTGGCGCCAAAAGGTGTCCCTGCAACTGTCCAGCACTGCCTTACCAAAGCACACCCAGACAAAATTACCGCCCTGGGAACAGCACTACAGCTGCCACATGCCAGCAGCAACACGGTCTGGAGAGCCCAGGAAACACAGGAGTGGGAATAAAAACCACCACATGCCCTTTTTAAATACTATTTCTACTAAGGCAAATGGGCTCTCCCTCAGTCAGCCCGGGCAGGGGCTCACTGCTTCCAGAGCCCGCTCCACGAGGAGGCCCAGCACTCACTGGGGGGTCCATCTCACCCCATCATCCCTGGAAAGACTCAAAACATAGGGATTAACTCAAATACACTCTTATAGCACTGTTCTTCCTCTCCTCATCATACTCCTCCCTGCTTTGTACGTTTGTTTTTTACAGAAGAGAGCTGCCCCAGAAGCCACGCGCTATGGGTTTCCCAACAGGACAGAGCCCACCATTTCAGTTTCATTTTGATAAGCTACACGCTGTCTTCACAGCAAAACAGGAAGATTTTGCAGGAAAGCTCCTCTAGGGAAAAGAACCAGCACAGGCATAAATAGAGAAATAAAGAGCATGACATAAATAGCCAGCTTTCCCTTGGCGAGCCGTGCTACAAACCATCACTGCTGCTTTCCACCCAGCATTAGGCCTTTCCTTTACTAAGAAAATAATCCAGGGAGGACTCTTAAGCAATGCTGCTGTAATAGGAGAACCCTTAAGAGTACAAAACTATTTTTAAATATCCACTTCACCCCGTTGTGCACCCCAGCACAATGAGCATTATGCTCAGCAAAGAGAACACCACACAGCCGCAGCCCCAGGAGATGGGGCTGGCAGCAGCCAGCAGGGTTGGGGGGTCCTGGGCATTTCTGCCACTTCCCCTCCCTCCACAGCCTCCACCAGCCACAGAGCAGGCAATCCCAGCCCTCCTCTCTGGCCAAGTCCCTGCCCCTTCCATCTTCCCCCTCCATTTCCCTCGACAGCCCAAGCTGTCCTTTTTCCTCCATCGAAACCATAACGCGTTTAGTTTAAATTCGCACAGCATTTCCTTAGTCGTGGCCCGCAGAGGTGACAGCACTCCGAGCTGCCTCGGCACAGTTCCTCAGTACCCGTCTGTGGCCAGTGTCTCTGCAACCTCCCAGGGACATCACCTCAACTGACAGGTAAAAGCAACCAGAGTCACTAAAATTAATGTGTGCAAGTGGGTATGGCAAACTCAGATCTTCTCCTCTGGGGTATTTGTTATGGCAAAGCACATGCCAAGAGGCCAGGGCCTCGGCAAAGTGACAAAACACTCCCACGTCACTGTCACGACAAAGAGAGGAAAATAATCCAGGTCCCCCCCCATCCCAGCCCATTCTGGGACACTAGTTTAACTAAATACCAAGTGGTATGGTGGGAGGCTCTCTGGCCAGGAGGTTATTTCGTTATATCAGATGTTCCTGATTGCTACAAACCTCTGAGAACTTCAGTGTAATTTTAGAAGTGCATATATGTAACACTTTTTTTCCCAAAATCCCAGTTCTAGAAAAATGTCCCACCAGACAAAAGCTTGCCACACTTACTTACTTCCAAGACTAAGACCCCCTCAGAAAACAGTTCCAGGACTCGGTGATTTCCTGCCTTTCTCAGACTCGATGCTACCTCAACAAAGTTGATTCAGCGGCACCGATGCTTCCCACTGCCTCATTTTGCTCCCCGTAACATCACAGAGAAAGGAGCCAAGGCATGGCACCACATCTCCAACAAGCTGCAGTCTTCTCCAGCCTGTGAAAGCTTTTGCTATAATTCAGTTCAGATCTCAAACCCTGCTGGTTTGAGATCCTGCACCTACTGGAGTCACAACCCGGCTACAAAATCATCAGGCGAACTCTGCTTCCACGTCCTGAAATGGTCAACGCTGCTCCTGCAGCCTAGGTAAAATCTGAGTACAAAACATATGGAGCAGAACTGTAAACACCTGTCTATCACCCATGTCTGTACAAGAAGCAGGAAAAGAGGAAATTTAAAATCACTTCTGCCAGCGAGCAAACCCTAAAGCCTGGTTAATGCAGAACAGCTGTTAAGAAAAGTCGTATATTAAAAACATTCATACACATTCCTATACCTCGAATAATTGTTCTGGAACGAAGTGAAAACTTGCTAGCCCCTTCAAACCGCACATCATTAATTAGCACATCTAGAGCACTAGTGCTATGAATCAGCAGGATTAAGGTTTTGCAGTAACTATGGATTGTTATTTTATGCTACATAGCAGTCCAATCACTCCCAAGGGCACTGAAATAGATAATACTGGAGCCTGGAAAACAAACTTCAACTTTTTCTTATTTCACACAGGATATTGTGTTTCATGGCTTTCATAAATAAACACACTGCAACTAATATTAAATGATTGCTGGCTGTTACCATAAAACTTAATGCTGCAGGATCTTTAAATTATAGCAATTTACAAAACCAGCATTCCAGTGACAGCCAATCAATGTTTGATAATTCATCCACAATAAATTAACCAGTGCAATACAGTTTTATTGTGTTTTGAAAATTTTTTCAAGTCATGCGCCGTACAAACATTTGGTTTGGGTTTTGAGTTGTTGGGTTTGAGAGGGGCTTTTTTATTTCAAAGTGATTGGAATGATTAGCTTTTCGATTTATTTTGTAGTAGGATGAAAACAGCACCCCAAGTTCGATAGTTGGTCAGCACACAGGATTCACTGATGAGCAGGGACTGTTACAAGAGCGTCCTCGGGAGGTCTGGAAATGTCTACATTCTGTATAATAATAAAAATACAGAGGAGAGTATTTATCATGCAGCAGTAAGAGCAACAAAAATACCAATCAGATTCCTTCACAAGTACACAGCTGCATTTATTTAAAAGCTGAGATTTTTTTTACCCCACACACACCCTGAGAATGCAGCAGACTGACAGCTGGTTGGTGTCCCAGAACTAAGACAGCAGGAAAACGTATTTACAGTAATCGCTGATCCCATGCTGATAATATTACCAAAAGCTCAAGCCATTCATGTTTAACAGGAATTCTTTCACAGGCCCAAGCAGGAATCCATTAAACATGTGCTTCAGCACACGCACATCTATCCATTAAGCAACTTACAGTGCTTTGCTGACCTATGCCATACATTTCTTTCCCAAAGGAAGACTTTAATGGGTTTTTTTTTGTGCTACAGGCAACATACTACACCTGACAAAATAGAAGTATCTCTTTCCAGACACCTTAACCATTCAAGACTGATCACACCAACTAGATCTCACCTCATTTCACAGAGGCTGTAGGAAAAAAATTATATTCGATGCAGCAAATGATGCAAACCCAAACCAAACCAAACCCCCAGCACAGCCAAACACTCGCCCTAGGAAGCACAGCTCGGAGTGCAGCCATGCAGAACCAGGCTCAGGAATCACACCCACCACAGTACCAGCTCATGCAAGTCCCAAAGACTGCGATTAGTATTCTCCCTTCTACCAAAAAAGGAGACTATGATAAACTGTTCTGAAGTTCATTCCAAGATCCTGATCTGACTTGGCCCGTTTTGGGCCAAATCACTGCCAATTTTTCAAACTTTGTGCTGACGAGCTTCATGAGTCTTACTTGTTTTACACCGTGGTAAGCAAACTCAGCTTTTGGTAACATCTCCCTCTCCCTTTCCAGCCACAAAATCAAAAAGGAGATCTGGGTTTCTTGCTATGAGTGCTCTTCCCTATCCATCATTCACCAACTAAGACAAAGGTGCAAAGTGGACATTTTCCCCCAGTGCTTGTTTTCTGGCCCGAAGAGGGGACCCAAGCAACAGCTAAAGTCATTCCCCTGAATTATTTTCAGTAAAAAGACTGTAGACTCCTTCATTTGAAAAGGTCAGGAACTTAAGCCACTACAATGCTGACAAACACAAGGCTTCAATCCACTTCAGACAAATCATTATCATACAGTGAAGTTCACACATACCATAAACAAATACTCTAGTGCTTTGCCTGCATTTCTGCATGTGCAAATAGATGTTCTCAGCTGAAGCCAAAAAGGAGTGCACTGTTCTGAAACATGGAATACAAACTACTCGTGGGGGCACAGAACAGCACACTGGGCAACGCTTAATCAAACAGTTTCATTGTTTAACAATGCTGTTATCTGTGATGCTGTATTTAATGAAATGCTTTAACTTGAATAGGCTATTTGAAAATTAAATTTTACAGAAGTAATTAACATTTTTGTAGGTGATGTAAACGAAAGCTTTTGAAATTTTCATAGCCCTTTGAGCAGCATTTAAACACAGACGGGATCTACTTAGTCCTTCATTCAGCCCTAGTAAATGAAGAGCGTATCATCACCCATACTTCACTGGGCTGGGTTTCTTTGGGGACAGAGGGAAAAGAGTGTTTGGGTTTTTTTAATAAAAATGCCTCTGCTCCTTTTTTTTCTTTTTTAAAATTCATTAACTCAATTTATTTCTGTGGTTTTGTGTCCAGTACCATTCAACTATCTGCATGATCCTTTACACGCACCTGAAATACGACCACCCAACACCAACATCAGAATGGACACATCACTCGCTAGACACGGTAAGAGTCACTTGGCGATTCAGGCAGAGCCTTCCCCCTCAAAATAAACATCTTCAGTTAGAGAAGTGGCATTCCCAATAGCAATCCCAAGACACTTTAGCAAGCTGTAAATTCAGCACCAATATTTTAACAGCCAAACTAAAAACATTTGGTTGATCTACATTATTTAACGCGGATAACCTAACACCTGCTCTAAGACATCCTCATCTATTTTCACCATGCTTCTCCAACACCTTTCAGGCACTGTGAAAACAGAATGGATTTCCTAAGCCTAACATACATAACTAAGACACAAAAGTGGTAAAACAGAATGACAAAGGAGAAAGGGGAGAAGAGAGGAAATACGCAATACGACTATCTAACAGAAAACGTCTTGGCTAAGAACAACCAAAAGTCAGTATTTTCAGAACTCAGAATACCCAAGTCATTAAACCAAAACTTCTTTGCAGACCCCTCCAGTGTGAATCCTGCACAACTGCCACAAACGTGTATCCTCACATAAGTAAGGCATTGCATACCTTACTGAATACACACACACAGAGAGTTATCACTATATACCTTTTCACCATAAACCACTGTTCTGAAAACCACCAGAAACAGCCCTTTTTTCTCACAGTATCAAATTGACTTTTAATTCAGGTATTGAGGTATGGCTCATAACCTCAGCGAGGCATCAGTGCCATACCTGGTAGTACTAGCATGCGGACCTGCAAAGGAACCAGAAATTTTTAATCTTGACACATTTTACATAACTTCCATAATGCAGCCATGGAAGAGCTTCGCATGAGCAACAGAATCAACCTAAGCTCATGTCAACAGTTAGGAGCACACAGAACTGTGAGCTTCACACAGGGAGACTATGAAGCTGCTGTGGTCTGACATCTTATCTCCACGTAAATTCTACAAATACACTCAATTTCCTTTTCCCCAGCTGTTCTGCTGTATCCCAAGATCTAGTCTTCCTCTCCAGCTTTGGCTTAAAAAACAGGTGGCATCATCAATTCCTCTTTTTCATACAGCAATGATCGTGGTGATGAAACAGCTGATGATGTCATTATTTACTCTCTCCAAAATAAGTGTGGCATTCATAACAATGTACTTTTTGAATACACCCTACCTCTACTGAATGACAAAGCCTGGAAGACCTTCATACAGTTTTTAGATTGATACCGTATCTTCAAATTCTCATTCATTTTTTGAAGATAAACTACTCCAGCTAGAGCTCGTATGTAAGATTAATTTGCTCAATAAAAAGGGTTTTTTTTCCCCCCCCTCAACAGAAAACCAGTAGTAAAGCTTGATATATAAAATTAAATATGCTCGGCTGAGTTATCAAGTAATTTTCTAACCACAAGGACAATGGAAATCAGCTCAGACAGAACTTGACGTAATGTACTTCAATTTGAAAAATATCCTTACCTCAGGTTTATCTCTGTGTGTGTTTACAGCTTCAACATTCAGGAATATAGATTCCACTTTACATCCTGTAGATAGAAAACACATGTTCAGAATTGGTCTGCTTTAAAAATGAAGCTATATAAAGATGCAATCTAATTTTGAGTTGGTGAAGGTTAATCTCTTCCCCCTTCTGATTCATACTAGTTTCCCAAATTCTGAACTGCTAAAGCTATTGAAATGAATCTATTCCACCAGGACAAACATTATTCTCAATCTGATAATCCATCTCCTATTCTCACCTCAGCTTTATCATTATTTTCTTTGAAATAAATTCCTGTTTTTAAACATACATGAACAACAACATTCAGTCAAGAAAGTTCTTATTTCTATCTTTTTGCTTTAAACATCCTAGACTTCTTAGAATTTCATTATAATACAGAAGATAAACACTGCTCGTTTTTTAAAACATGAAAATGATTACAAGAAGGTACTCTGCACATTGTTAGCAACACCATTCCTCTATGCATGCAAAACAGAGTTTTAACCCCCAACTAAACAGAACTTTAAAGTTGACTTCTTAAAAGGAACTTCTCCTTTTCACCCAAAAATGGAAAACTCAAGAGAAGCGAGAAAAATTAAACAGTCAGAAGAGACAACTATTACTCAGGTAGTATGAACTGACCCACTTAGAGAACTATAATTACTCAATAGACTGTGACCATACCGTTTTAAGCCAATAGCCAATTGCCAAGCACTGTCTATCTCACATGAACATGACTTTTAGAAGCTACCACTACCCTACACAACATTCATGAATAGTCGAATTCCTCTGACATACCACAGAGTCCATCTTCTATCACAAATAGGTTTTCAGTTTTCTGCTCACTTACTTCCTAAAGTCATAACACACTCCATAGAATTACTACATGACAGAAAAAGGCAATTTTATCTTTTCTTAGAAAGCACTTTAAAAAAAAATAATGTAATTTAGTAAGGCAGTACTTCCCTTATTCTGAGAAACCCCATTTCTCATGAACACTGCAGGAGGACCAGCACGCAGAGAAACAGTCAACAAGAAAACAGATTTTAATGGGGAAAAGAGCTCCATCTCCCACTGGAAGAGTACGCTAGTCATCCTGTTCACAGATCCATTGCAACCCCTGACACCAAGAAAAAGCAAGCTCTGATCCCTGATGCTGGCCATTACTAAGGGCTGGTTACACAGCAGACTTCTCAGTCCTTACCACTAGCTGAGTGTAAGATCTGAAAAAAATATTGCATGAAAAGCTTTGAATATCAATCTAAGGGACATGAGTTACTCCAACAGAAATTACAATGTGTGTATTCCCAACTCATTTTTAACTACCAAAGTACAAGTTCATACCTACAGCAAGATGTAGCTCTCTTCCCTATGTACTCCCCCACAGACCACCTCTATCCGGGATTGTTGGGTAAAGGTCTAATTTATCCTAATCCAACTGTCAGGCTGTAATAGATATTCCCCTACTAAAGATCAGATGCGCAGGGTGGAAATGATGCTAGCTTCAAACGCCAGGAAGAGCAAACCCCTGAGGGAGGTGTTACCCCAGAAAAGAATTAGCTGGAAGGTATTAAACACACCGTGTTTGATCCTGCATCCTGCCTCACAGGAGCCAAGTGACACATTAACTTGGAACAATGCTACAGAACATTAGTGTATAAGGAGTTTACACAGCCCTTGTATTTTCAGATGGTCAAATTCCAAAAAGCAGGTAAACTGAAATGTGCTAATCAGACATACGTATCAAACACTTAAAAAAAGAACCATGGTGTTTCACTGAAGTCAAAAGTACAAGGACAGTATTTAATACCACTTCTTTTCCTTCCTCATTTAGCAGGTGAGTAAACACCACAAACATCCAGGCCCTCTTAAAATTTATGAACAGTCACCCAACTTCCCACTTAAAAAAACAAAAAACCAAAAAAACCCACACCAACAAAAACCACCCCAAAATAAAAAACTCTCTGTGGAAACAGGCTGAAACTAGGTGAGTCAAGAGAAACCAATTTCCAAAAATCGGCTTTTTTTTAAAAAAAAAAAAAGTTTTAGCTGTTCTAAATCTCTATTTTCAAAACTCCAGCTTGTCATGCAAGGCTAGGAACACCAGATGTCACCAAAGTATAGATGGTTACTACTTACTGTAGGACGTCACTGCAATTAAATGACAAAAATCTCTTCAGACAGATTTTGCAGTGTAACAGCTATTTACTTTGTCTCAACTTCATTTGAAACTTAACAAAAAAATGAAGTACAGGTCTAGACTGCTATTTTTCAAAGATGATAATCAAAGACAGCTTTGCATTTCCGATTAATAACTTGACTAGCATTTTTGGCAATCTATTTCCTGGTAAGCTGTGCAGATAGTTCTCTTTTGTCTATAAATAACCTTCTGAAGTGTAATGAGATATCAGAAGATATAATTAAGTCATTGCTTAAAGAAAATTAACAGCAGGCACGTGCTAAGCTGAGGTTGAAACACACGCGAAACTTACTTGGCAATCAGCCTAGAACCTAAGTAGTACATGTTGCAACCCATACCCCACTCTCTACAAGCTAGCAGCAAATCTCAGTCAAAGCTCCTGAGCAAAGCACTGGTAATAGCTGCTGACAAACAAATGCCAGCAACAACAAACAAGGTTAAGTTCACACTGGTAGCATGAAGGTCCACTAATAAATACTTCAGGAAAAGAGAATAAATTTACTTATGGGTAAGGGGAGCACGCTTTCTAAGATGATAAACCTACATAAATGTAAATTTGCCCATTTTCTAAAAAGCAATACCCTCAAATACACCTATAAAAACTAAGATCTTACTGCACCAGACATGTAAATGGCATGGGTTTGCCAGAGAAATTAGTGAAATAGCTTATGAAATGAGTACAAAGAAAACTGTCCACTAGCAGTTACAGCCACTGGTAGTTTCAGGCCTTCACTAATACGTACGTATTTTCTGGCACAACTCAAAGGAAATGTAAACCAAAGAATTCACTGATTCTATCAAAGCTGTACAGACATATGTGCAATGTCAAACCTAATTGTTCAGTTCTCTTTTATACCAAAATGAATTTAAAATGTGTTTTAATTGAAATGCTTCACACTTTACTGATGACAGACATAAATAACCGTATAGTTACTTATACATTATATATACTTAATACCACTCACCATAAGCCACTGGGGTTAGCTTTAAGACAGTATGCAGCGGGCACTTCAGGTAAGGCAGCTGTTCTGAGAAACCAAACAACAAATTACGTATGAAATAGAGATTACAAAAACACTTAGCTTTTCTATTATGTTACAGGCCAACCACTTAAAACACTCTTTTTATCTGACAGTCTGTTTTCTTTGCTAGCACTGCTATTCAAATAGCTGCAGAAAAACAAACATTTTCAGCCTTTCAGGTGAGAAGTAGCTCAATAAAAATCACCTACGAGGTAACATGGGTAGGTCATATACAAAAAAATTACACTTGTGTACTTGCCTGGCACAACCATCCTCTGATGATAAAGGAAATCGTTAGAATTCATTGGAACTTTAATCGGTAAATTTTCAAAGAACAGACCATTTGTAACGTATCGAGGAAGACTTACCTGCAGGCTTGTCAAGAAAATATGCGAGCAAACAGCGCATGACAGCTTGGTGACATATGACAAGCACATTTTCCTGCCTTTCAAGTTCCATAATTACCGGCTCCAGTCTCTGAACAAGATCTTCATAGGACTGGGTGGGGAGGAGAAATACAGAGCACATGAAAAAGGGAAAACTCTTTGAACAGTGTATATATATACAGTGGAAGTTATTTTCATATTGCTCTTATTACTCATCTTCTAAATGTTGTAGTAGTGCATAAATTCTGTAGTAATAATTTTCCTTAAATTAAGAACACAGTCCAGGTCTTCCAGACTATCAAAGAGCATACATATAACAAAATATAGCACCCTCATGGAAAAGCTTTATTATATCAGTTTCTATGATCAAGAATTTCCACAAAATCCCTAGAATTTAATTCACAGCATCTGCAAATGTACAGGTTAAGTCTTGCACATTATTTTCCACACCTCATCTTCAAAAGCATCTCCCTTCCAAGCAAAAATCTGGGAAGCCCAGCCTACAGTCATCACACAAAGAGTTCACAAAGCCTGACTTGTTCAGCCTGCCCTTTGAAAACAAACTATGGGCTTGACGAACTGGCCTGGTGATGGCAGCCACCATCCCATCAGAAGTCACAAAGCAAGGAGGCCAGGTTTCTCTTGCAACCTGTCCCACACAGCACACGTGCGGTGAATCTGCTGCTGCAGGTAAACAGCAGGCATTCACAGGTGAGTGCTTAAGTTCATTTTCACACTGACAATAAAGACAATACTTCCATGCATTGCACGTGCAGAGAACACAGCACATCACCCAGCAGGGCAGGGAGTGACCACTGCAGAAAGCCTGCACCCTGGTCCCAAGGCAGGCCTGGGGCCTGCCTGGCTGGAAAGCGGCACTGCTGATTCAGACCTTGGCAAGAGGAACCCAGCGGTCTTCAGTGAGGCTGTGCAAAGGCCTGCAACTGAGAAACTGCCTTTGACAAACAGCTGATATCAACTAACCACCCCAAGGCGACCAGGCAGTTCAAAACGTTTTGTCATCATCCTAGGGGATGGCATCAGTCTGAAAAACAAATACTCCTTGTTCAAATGGATTAGAAGGACTTTGCAGCTTCATGACTGCCTTATTAGGAAGACGGGGGTCACACCCGTAAGAGCACTTGTCTTATGACAAGCTGCTCTCAGCACAGTGATTGCTCTTGACTGCTGAGGAAAGAAGACCTCAGAGCTCTGCTTCCTCACGACACAAACAGCAGAGCAGCTGGCCCAGCTCCTCCACCCTGCTACCCCGAATCCTAAGCCTTTAGCACCCACAGAAAGGCCGTGTGACCATCTGGTAACTGCTGCACTGTAATGGGTTTGCTTTAGAAAAGCTGTCAGCAAGTTATTTTCCCAGAGGCAAGGAGCTTATTAAAGTGAAAGGCCAATGTGGCTACAGATTTCCATAGCATTTCAGCCAGAAATGCATGAAAAACAGCCATTATCTTACAGCAAGGATGAACAGAAAAAGGCGATTTTGGCAGTATGTTTGCATGTGCAATAGTTTGAAGCCTTCCAATCATTCTTCCTGCTTTATCACTACAGGATCAGCATAGAAAGGATGTCCACAAGATCAAACCTCTCAATTTTTTCCTAAATCTACTGTTTTATTTTTCAAGCCAGGAATCAAATGGAATGGCCTGGGCTCAATCCTTGCAAGCTCCTACGTGCTCTCCCCTGGAGAAAGGAACAACCTTTTTATTAATCTTAACATCTATTCTTTTCCTTCCTAAAGCCAGCATGCATGTATTCAAGACAAGGAAACCTTTTACCTTAAGAGAGAAAAAATAGCATACCTCTCCTTTAGGGTATCTGTATCTGTATTTGTCTTGGTCTCTCAGTGCAAATTCAAGCGGATAATTTTCCTGTATTTCTTCATATGTCATTTCTTCACACACTCCCTATAGGTAATAGAAGTGATTTAAAAGCATGCATTACCAGCAGTGCAAAAAGAAGATATGACTCTCAAATAAAACCATATATAAATAACCTTTAACAATTGTGGTTTGTTCCTCTGACACTTAAAAGACAAAATTGTCACATGTGATAAACAGGACACTCAGCTGGACTCAGATGTGGTTAGAAGGAATCATTAGATCCCTATGTAAGTGAAGGGAGATATGTATATATATATATGGGCAAGCAAGGTCACCGAACAAGGTCACATTTTATCTATTGCACCTGCTTACCTATCTTACAGGTGCAGTTGGAAAGCGCCAGCTAGCAACCCCCACCTACCAAAAATTTCATAGCATCATGGCTTCTAGCAGGGGAATGGTTTACTGAGAAAGCCAAACCAAGACTAAATTAACTATGGCAGAATTTAATAAAATGTTTAACCTTGTTAACAGGAATTTTTGACAATTTTTCCAGCCTCTAGAACCAGCTTAAATGACTTTCTATCCCATAAAAGGCGTATCATTACAAAATTAAGTATGTGCTTCATGCCTAGAAAACAAAGCAACTTACTAGACATTTAAAAAAGAACTTACTGCATCTATCTCATTCAAAACCTTCCACTGCTCATAAGGCACTCCCAAGGCTTCAGCAGTCTGAATTGTCCTTTTCATCTGGCTGGTCCAAACTTTCAGATCTTTGATATTTTGCTCATTAATAAATTGTGCCAAGCTTTTGGCAAACTGAAAGAAAAACCATGAGACACTGGATGAGGGCTCAGAGCCAACACACTGTGTTCAGTTTGGAAGACACAGGCTTTAGCCTCTGTAAACTCATTATAAGTTTTCCAAAAGGCTCTGTCGAGTTTTTGCTAAGAAATACAACACATTCCACTAAGCCAAGAGGGACAGAAGAGGGAAGGAAAAGAGTACAAGGAAGATATAACTTTTCTGCAGTTCCTATCTTTACCTCCAGGAATTTTCCTTTAACTTGTGAACCTTCCCAATTATCCAACAAGTCAGGATTTTACAAAAATACAGTTGAAAAATAAAGCCCTGGACAACTGCTTTGTGCTGTAGAATAAAAAGGAACTTCAATCAACAGAACAAGGGACAGATAAAAGGGCACGTACCAAATCACAACACAAAGTGTGTCCATCCAGTTTCCACTACTCACATTTGCAACAACAACAAAAAAATCCTTCTTAAACATGTTAAGAGGAAAAGGGTGTAGAGGAAGAAAGCTATAATTACACAGCACAAGCTGCACACATGCATAGATACACACAAACCCCAGTCACACTTGTTCGGGAGGTACGTACCTCTTTCCCCCTGACAGACAGTCCAGGATCTCCTCCTATTCTCCCTTTCAGATTGAGTTCACTTTCTCCATGTCGACAGAGGTAGATTGACCGAGGAGTCACATGGATATTCATGAGGTAGTAGACAATCCGGCTCTGAATGTGATCCATTACTCTGTTCACAAGGTAACTCCTTCCGACATCCATGATTTTAATATAAGAAAGATCCCTTTCATGAGCAAACAGAAAAACCCAAACTCATAAGATTCCACATAGTTTCTGCTAGCATGTACCACAGTCTTCCCACCCTCTTTCATTATAAAACAAAGGGGCAACAAGCAAAGCAGTAAGTAAACCTCCAATTACGTCTGGAATATGGATTAGTCCTAAGAAACAATGCAATACTCCAAAGGTAAAGGATGAACTTTATTCCTTTCACATGTAAGCCGCCCACATTGCTTTTTTTTTGGTTCCCTTTACTTGCACTCTGTCTCTCAAATCTAGATCCTGCTCTTGGAATAATACAGACCTTCCACTGAAAGGTTCAGGAGTCATTCAACTGTGGTAGCTTCAGTAAGATACCCAGGTATTTTACCATACCAGGTATTTTTCTCCAGGTTACAAATACTTCCCCCGCAGCAAGTGTTTGTCCAATTGCACCCAGGTGCCAAAACGCACAGTCACTGTTTACCCATCTCGGTTAACCATTCCAGAAAAACTATAGCATCAGAAGGACAAGGGACTAGCCTGAAGCAAGACATTTTCTTTCTCAACAACTATTTAGTAACAGTACTGTAATTTACCACACCACTACCTTCTCTCAGCATCAGACAGGTTATAATTTCAATGTTCACTGCTTATCCTTTCTTGTCTGAACTACAATTTCAGAGCAGCATCTAGTTTAAAGGAGGAAAAAAGTTTAATAAGCTGAAAATAACCACTGTTGGTTTCTAGTAATGCGTTTGAGACATCACACCACAATAAACCAGGAAAACTTATAATAAAACCAAACGGAGGTGATGAGAAGCAAGCATCATCACCTCATCTCTGATAGCGCTCTTTGGAGTTAATCATTACTTTTTCACTCAGGCACAACCATTAGGTCCATCACAGAAATTACATGCATGAACTGATCTGATTGAACCAGCTTCACGCTGCTTACACTCAATTACATTAAAGTGCAGCTCAGCCTTCTCTACAGCACTGGTCCTGAAACAAACCAGAAGCACCTGGTATGAGCGCAGCTCAAAACCCCACACTGAAATCCTGGACTGTAGCAAGATGAACAGGGCTCCTCCTCACATGGTTCATCCCTACCTTACTTTCAACTGTTGAAAGCAAATGAAAGACAGATGAATGCTTTGGCATGAGGGCAAATCATCTAGCTAAGAAAGTTTCTCACAGCCCTGCATCTGCAGGATACTTTGCAAGCACAAATAAACAACAGAAGTCACATTTTTAAGACTGATGTGTTCAAAATTCATCTTAGCCATATCAACAAATGAAGCTATGCTCACAAATCACTCAGGTCTCCTCTACATACTAAAAACCCAAGTAACAACCAACCACTACAGCAAGTCTGGAATAATTTCTAAATGCTGGTTCTATCCCAGAAGAATCACACCGTTCCCCAAGTGGGAAAATCAAAAAGAGTGTTATTGCAGAGTAGACTCGTTAGCCAATTTTCCTCCAGCAAGAGGTTTCCAGTCTACACCCCCAGAGTCAATTCTCTCTAATTTGCTAAAGGAAAGAGAGCTCAAGCCATTAAAAAAACACGACTAGAAAGCCCTAATCCCCTGTACAGGATGCTCCATCCCCTAAGGAAACATCTTAAAATAACCCAGTTGTGGTCACAGTATTATTTCATCACTTACTTGTCAAGAGTTTCATCTAATGTCTCATATGAGTTCTTGTAGCACTCTATTCTTTTCATGAAGTCTTCTGTTGCTTCATCATTACTACAATCAACATAGTCAGGACTACCCAGCTTCACTTGCTGTTTAAAATAAAAACAGGAGAGTAGTACTTAAGTTTCTTTCCCTTTTTAATGGAAATTTAGGAACACAAACCAAAAACTTATTTTCTGGAAGTTAATTAAAATACGTGTAAAGCAAAAAGAGCTGTTGTTCACAGAATTAACCTTCTGAGTTAGTATACACATGGACAGGAAAATAAATGAAAAGTGTTCCAGTAATGGGAGTTGATGGCGCTACTGGAGGTTCTTATAATGTACTTCTAAAAATACTGAGCTACTGTAAACCTCTTGACTTAAAGCAGTTAAAGCAAACTTTCCTATACTCACCACAATGTTTGCAGCAATGACCTCTGGATCTACACATATTGACTCAACAAAAAAAGTCTTCAGTCCAAACGCGAAGTCACGTGTACAGAAGGAAGGAAGAAGGAAGATGCATTAAAACACCTCCGAAGACTAACACACACAAACGGCACGTTGCCCACTTCCATGCTAACTCCTTTTTGAGCCACATGTTAAACTTCCCTCCATTTACTCAGGTTTCTCCAAACCCTCTCATCAGAAATTGTTGGCTTAGTATTCCCTGAAGCATCGTGCTCTATACTGTTTTCCCCAACAATGCTTGTAAGTGCAAAAATTTTGCAGTGAGAAAAATTTAGTACAGAAGAGGAAGAAATAAATGGATGCAAGAGGATCCTTGCAGAGGATGCAAGTTCAGCCACACAAACAGTAACTAATGCTTCTGAAATAATTTAGAAGCCTTTCAACTAATGCAGTAGCCTAACTTAAAAAGGTTTGTGTTTTGCTGCCTCAAAGGTTTGTGGAGACAGAAGTTTAGAGGAAATAAAAGATTACTGGAGAACAACTAAATGTGAAACAACGCTGGACAGAAGGCAGAAAGCCACAGCAAGTTTTTGGTTTGTACAGAACAAACACAGAATACCCTATGTGTTTCTGCAGCAAAAATCTGAACTGCACCAAGAACAGTATTTTAAATAGTTCCTGATGACAGTACTCAGAACTACAGGTCCAGGATGACACAATTGTAGCCACAGCATAAAAGAGAGTAGCTCCAAACAGTACAAACATTAAAGACGAGAAAAGTGAGGATTGGATGCCTTTTAATCACAAACAATGCTTGATAACATAAAATGCACTATTGACTAAACATCCAGGAAGGATGTGGCTCATGCTAGTGCCCTTAATTTGGAGTACAGATAAGGGCAAAATTATCACTGCCTTACTTGTCCAGGCATTCGCTCAGGACTCCTTTGCTTTTGTCTCACCTTATATCCATTTTCTTCACCAAATTTGTAAATAGTTTCTCTACGTTCTCGAGTTGTGTTTGTAGCATCAAAGACCTAAGAATAATATGGGGAGGGGGGAGGAATTAAAAAAGCATCATAGCCTGTGAAAAACACTGTGTTAGTAACAACAAAAATAAGGGTACAAAGCCCCTCAACGTGAAGGAAAGCAATGAAAACACTAACCCTTCTCTCTACCCCACTGCCTCAACACACTCAGCAGGAAAACAAAAGACATTCCTACTTTACACACATGATTTTCTAAATACTAAAAGAGAGTTATATTTTGAAAGCACTACTAGCAGAACACTATATTTGGAAGAAGCAACCAAAATTTAAGCCTAACACATAGTACGGTACAGAATCTTCCTCCTGGCCCATATCAGCATTAAATACTAATGCATAGGCTTTTAGTGAACTTACACTACACAAAAAGATGCTGAAATCAATATGCTATTCAAAATGTAAGTGTAAAATTTTTATAGGGCAGAAGATCTGCAAGACTTGTAAATCCTGCCCATGAATTACAAGGCACATGCAGCCATTTTCCTAAGAACTTACATTTAGCTCTGAACACACGCGTGTTTTACCAAAGTATGAAGTTTGCCAAAGTATAAAGTTTACCTTATGTCCCCAGCAGAACTTATAATTAACGTTTTTCCCTGATTAGTTAATGAAAACACCACAGAGTTGTGTCAGTAGTCTTAAGAAAAACAATGTTATGCAAATCAATGTGAATAAGCAACATCAATAGTTGAACAGCTGACGTTTTGCATCCCATTATTAAATACTCAGATGTGCAGCAGTTTACTTTGAGTTTCTCCTGCTCTCTTCAGAGATTTCTCACCAGTAAAACAACTGCCAAGCAAAACACAGGACGCTTTTTGTTCCGCAAGCCTTTACCTTTCACTTGAAAGACTAGACTATCAAATAGAAACACAAGTGGAACCAGAACAACAGATGTGCTTAACAGTACATTATACAATGTGGAGAGAAGGGGGACATTTTCCTTAGTATTACTCTCTCTTCAGTTAACCCTCAAATCACAAAGGTGGTTGCTCATGGCATTGTCACCCTGAACTTAAGTGCTCCTTTCACTGCAGCAACAAGACAGATCTAATATACAACTCCCAAAGAAAAACACAACCTGATACACTGAAGAGGTATTGGAATTACTCAGGCTATATATTATCCAGCAGATACACACAGTTTTGTAGGGAAGCATCTCAAGAACGCGTTTTCAACAAGAAACTTACAGCAACGTGCCCATTTTCTTCACTGAGGTACTGTCGAACATCATTCAGCGCTGCTAAGGCACACTGTCTTAAAAATGAAAGAGAGTAAAACTGAAATGCTAGTTAAAGTCATTTTATTAATGTACTTGTGTATGTGATCAAAGTGCCCTGCAAATGTTAGATAAAAAATACATGGGTTTGAGAGAGATTATCAGCCCCTCCCCCCAATATAGGAAAAACCAACAGAGGTCAACCAAACTATACTAAGGAAACGTGGTCATGGCCATCTGCCTAAAAAAAGATCAGTCTAGTGCCCCTCTGTGTAACTGATATGACTCTACATCACCACAGGATACCCATCAACTTTGCTGACCAGGATAAACTTTCACTGATCTAAAGTAACATCGCTGAATCATCCCTGCAACTGTATTATTTTCCCAATTACCTATTCATAGATACTTGCTTCTTAATTTGATTCTCAAAGAGGAGAAAAAAAAAATAAATCAACTTAAGGCTTTTATCTTGTGGCCCTAAGTTGAAGTGGATAGGCAACTGTTTTCCAGCAATCTACTACTTCTCTTTTGAACTATTGTGTAAAATATGCTTATGTCAAAAAAATCTGTTAAAGTTAGCACCAAGTATTAGGGACAGAAGTGAAAATAACATCCCATTGTAGTCACCAACCCAATGTAGTTAGTACTGGAGACTGTGGGGACACAAACACCAGAACACCCCACCCCTACATACTTGACACTTGTGTTAAATCTAGACAAGAATAAATTCATTTGCAACTTTCCTATTTCCCCAGCACAGTACTATCTTCAAAGGCCATTATTATTTCTAACACATAAGTAATACTGGAGGGCAACATTAACATTGCACGATTTACTCATTAACAGAACCAAGCCCCATCTATTTCCAGTAAGTACAGTCCTTTTGAGTCCCCCTCCCTGGAGGTATTTAAAAGACATGTAAATGTGGCACTTAGGGACATGGTTTAGTGGTAGACTTGGCAGTGTTAGGTTTATGTTTGGACTCGATCTTAAAAGGTTTTTTCCAACCAAAATTATATATGATTCTATAAAAACCTGTCAATTTCAACAGCCTTTCTATGCATTACTATTCTGTTTTGACTTCCATACTGAAATGCATAACTCTTCTCTTACATTTAACATATTCTGCATGCACAGCTTTATCTTAAAAGAAATGAAGGCTTTTCAATCCTGGCAATATTTCCACGTTGGCATGGTTAATAGATGTCAGGAACTGAGATTCATCAGTCAAGCCTTCGCTAAATAAATACAAACCTCCTTTACTCATTGCTTACTAGGCAGATTAGCTCACACAGCCCATTTCATGTTATATTCCTCATCATTTAATCTAAGAAGTGACACAGCAGGGCACTGAATGTTTGGCTCTACCTCTAAGCAAAAGGTAGGGGCTTGCAAGGCTAATGCACCTCCTATCTGCTCTTTGATCCCAAAGGATTAGGAGGTTCTCAGGCAAGTTGTTCTTCTTTGACATTAACAATACTCAACTGCTGCTGAAGGGGAAAGGGAAGAGAGAGAGGACAAGCGGAGGAACAGCCACAAAAGAAAGTCCAGACAATAGGAAAGTCCAGACATTTTTTATTTTTGAGCTGAAACAAAATACTCAGTATTTTAAGTAGCTGAAACAAATTGCATTTCCATTCCTCTAAAATTTGTTCCTTCTCATTTCATACTGCATTCTCTTAAACGTCTTTCTGAACATACAAAAAAAGACAATGAATGGTCAAGAAAACAGAGAGACCTTCCTATTTGATCTTCTATAAGAAAGAGGCAGCTCCCTCTTGCTCTGACCTTCTCTTTCTTCTCAAGGTCTTTCTTCTACATTAAAGTACAGACTCTTTCCAAGCGCTTCATCTGGGCACAGGTGTTCACACTGGTGCTCACCTTGCTTTGCATAGTATTAGCAAAACATGGCAATTTTGGAGGCAGTGCACTGATTGACTGCATGAAGCACCTGCATGGTGGCCAAAAAGACAATCTCAGGGAGAGAATAATAGTGTTTCATTCCCGCTCATTTGAATGGGTAATGGCAAATACATTCCACGAACTCCAGGTGAAAAATTCCAGTATGCAAACCAAAAATAAAAGCAGTTATGTCAGGTTTTTTCTTCTTTATGATCCACACAAAAGCTCTAAAATGGCATTTTAGGAATTAGACAGCAGAAAGAACCACACCTACTAGCTGGTACCTTACAAAGAGGTAAGAAAAATAGTAACTATTTGTTAAAACTGCTCTGTTCTCAGTGAAAATATCCTGGAATATCTGCAGGAATAACAGCAGTCGCAGCCAATGGAAAGGTGAAAAGGAATCAAGTATTTCCTTCTCTGCATTTTTGATGCTTGAGATGAAGCAATTAAAAAAAATTACCCCAAATTTTAAGCAGCCTAAACCAATCACTTTTCCACATGCTCTAGAATTTCTTTTCCTTGTCATTTCATACTGCAGTCTCTTAAGGGTCGTCCTGAGCATGCAAAAATGCAATTTAAAGCAGCGTCTAAGAGCAAATTACACAGGGTACCATTTTAGTACAATTAGCATTGTGTAGCCAAACACATTCAAAACTTACTTCCTGATTTTCAAGCCTTCTTCATTGTCAGGCAGGAAGAATTCAAAAGATTTATACTTTTTCACCAAATCTCGACGATACTGACCAACATTAAATTCTGCCAAGAAGAAATCAGTATTAGTGGGAACTAATGGTATTCACATAAAAAAGGACAAAAGCTTTGAAACCAAACTACCTGCAAGGATAAAATAATTTAGCATGTACAAATTCAACATATCTTATTACTTCTTGTGTTTTGGGGGGGGGGAGTGGTTGTTTGCTTTTAAATACAAAGCATAATACAACAAATCACGGAAGTGGCAAAAGAACTCTGGGCTGTAGGTAGCTTCAATAGAGTCACTTGACCACATTGCTGCGCCTCTCTCTGCCAGTTTGCCTGAACAACAAAAAGAAACTCTTTCCCTCCTTTGCAGGGGTGGCTGGAAGTCTATTTCAGTAGTGTACAAACAGACTACTAATAATCTAGCTTTTTCTTCTGCATACATGTGCAGTGAAATAATATTCCACCAGCACCTCCCAAAATTTTCAGTGCTTATTTAAGCAAGGAAGGGTTCCAAATAGGACTAACCCATCTTGCTTTTGATAAATGAAAACTTAAAATTCAAGTTGTGCAAATAGTTTTTCGGAACTCTGCTCAAATATATCTGTTCCTTAAAGATCAGTACATACTATTTCACCACCCTATTCCATTTGTTTAAAAAAATGCTTAAGTTGTAAAAAATAAATAAATAAAAATCTGCATATGGACTGAACATAATCATACTGTGATCTCTTAACAGTGGTCAAGGAAAACTACTCCTTACCCGGGCAAAGGTCTGTAAGGTCTATGGCCATACACATCACAGTATCAGATATGGGATTAGAGCAACGCAGTTCTCTTTTGCCACACCACAGACAATGATGCTGCACTCTTACCAACTTCATTCAACAACTCGGCAAGTATGTTTCTGAAGTGCAGTTAAAATTTAACTTCTTCCTGACCTATAGGTTTTCTCCGATGAACTGCAAAGCATTTTTTTTAACATTAGATCAAACTGTTTGATAAGCTGCCAAGGTATAACTACTTGCCAGACTTCATTTCTGGAAAGAGGAAAAGTAATGGACACAGTTTCTGAGTTGTAATTAAGAAAATAAGACATAGAATAAATGAGCTGAACTGTAAGCTGCTGTATAGGGGTTGCTGTTGCAATGGGGTCAGAGGATAAAGAAATAAATAGTATTTATCTCCCCAAAAGTCAAGTTTTGTTTTAATTCGACAGTGTTGATGTTTGTGGTCAACTGTATGACATGGATTATAGTACAATGCAGGTTATTCTGTGACAGGTTTAATGAGCACTGGCCAGAGTGGCTATGTGAGAAGGTGGCTCCTTGTAAGAAAACCAGAAAATGCAAGAAGTTCAGATGGCTAGTGTTGTCAGGCCCTTTAAAAATCAAAAATAATGAACTTCGTAAGAAACAACAGTTACTGCAAGAGAGTCATGCACAGCAAAGGACAGAGTCCTATCTAGCAGGACAATCTTTAGCCCCTATTATTAGCATCCACCCCTGTGGAACAGTTTCACAAGGCTAACTGGTATCACAACTACCACACAGCCAGAACTATTCAAAAAAGTTTCCCAAAGTTCAGTATCTAAAAACCACACTGCAACACAATTCTATTCAGGCATCTAATTGACCTCATTTCCTTCAAAAAGCCCAGACAAAAGTCCTTTGTATTTTTAACCACCTCACATTCTAAATGACAGAAGATTTTGGAAGGAACAAAAGAAAACACAGAACTGATGGCTGAAATTATTCAACTAATATCAACTCTGGACTATTTACCTCCACCTTCTGTTCTTGAACTCTCCAGCTTGCCTAATGTACGTTACATGAAATGATGGCGTTTATCTTTTCTCTGGTTTACATAACCTCATAATTTGAACCATCTGTCTCAGGGAATAAGACCACTTACTACATTAAGCACACACTAATTTTAAGACATTAAGAGCCAAAGGGTAACAGCTGTTAGGGCTACTCAACACTCATCATGTATCAATCCAGCCCCAATCAACTGGACACATTAGGCAATGTGTCATCTATTCCCTCAGCCAGTGAGGTATTTTAAATTGATTTTAGCTTCAGTCAAATTGCAGCACTGATGACACAAACAACTGGAAGAGTCTGTGGTTTTCCAAGAAAATCCCAAGTCACCCTTTCTAAGAAAGACAAACCATAACCAGCAACCTAGGATGGAAGCTCATATAGCAACCTTATGTTGTGTATGAGCAACTGCACATAAAATTAGGCGGCAATGTTGTAACTATTTTTATTAAGCATAGGCACATATATCTTCTGATGTGCTGCTCACAGTAGCACATGAAACTTTTCTGAAGCAGACCACCCCTACCAATTTTACTGCATTCAGGATATATTCAACCAAGCAGTAGCCAGATGTGGACAATATCTTATTTGTTATCCAATACTGAATTTCTGCTTTTCGAAGTTCACATAGTGAAATGCTCAACACAGTGACATATATACGTACCATGCCTACATACGTGTATATTATACATTTTACCAGCTTGGATATAGGCTAACAGACTGTTATTCCACTTCCAACTTAATGGATAAAACTGAAGTCCCTGAATACCTGATACAGCTCATCAGAAGGATGATCCTGTGTGAAAACAGTCAAAACTTAGGTGATAATTTAAATCCTGTAAACTGTCAGACTCAAACAATGTAACATATCCTCCATGACATCTCATCTAAAAAAAAACCTGTATCAGGCAAGTTTCTAAGACCTTAAGAGAACACCAACTCCAAAAGCTATACCCCAGAATCCAAAGGCAGTTTAAATATAGGCCACAACTCTTCATCTGGATTTCTTAGAGCTACTAGGAAATACATCTCTGAATTTCCAGCTAAAAGTCTACACTGCAGTATGATCTGTTTCATATTATTTAAAATATTAACTAGTCATACCTATAAAGCTACCATTACTGCACCAGACACAGAATCACAGAACACTGAAACTGTCTTTTCCTTCTACAGAGATAGAGGCAGGGAAGATGGCTGCTCAGAACATCGGATGGACTTTGGCCTTTTTTACTTGTCGATCTGGGCCCACAAGATACCAGAGGAGCTCAGGAATGAGGTAGGACAGCCAAATCCTTGGCATAGCCAACCTGAGCTGTCATTTCCCACTCAAAACACACATGTAAAGTCCTTAAGAGAGTGATTAGCAAGTGGCTGCTTCAGTTTCTTGGGCTCTTCATATTCAGACAACAAGCTGTAACTCATTCCACAAATGCAATTTAAAACAAAGCGTTACACAGAGAATTACACATTGCACAAAGTTCACAGAAAAAAGATGGAGAAGTCAGAACTTTAACCCAGAAGTGCTGACTGCTTGTCTGCTTGTAAATGAGATTCCCTTTCACCCACATAAAGAAAGGAAGAAAGGAAAGAAAGAAAAAAAAAGACAGCTGAAGAACAAGGTTAAGGGACAAGGGCAAAATACTGATTTAGGCACCTGGCAGAACAAGGAGGTAAATGAACAGTCACCAGAATTTGATAAAATACTATCTAAACAGAACAGAGAGCCTGTGTATGCTATTGCTTAAAAAGAAATTAACAAAGCAGAAGGATTTTAAATAGTCAAACTGGGCAACAAAATTACTGGGAATTAAGTTTATACTTAATATTATATATATATATGTTTTATACTTAAACACCTAACATTGCCTTGGTCCTTCTGATGTAAACACAAGTAAATCCATCACCTTTTGTAGGCACTCCAATCCAATTTAAATAGCGTGTCAGCTTCTTCGAGATGTAGGTTTTTCCTCTCGCTGGGAGACCCACCATGACAATCAGAGTAGGGCAATTGGTCATACATACTGAAACAGCAAAACAGAAAACCAGCATTTACCATTAACACTCCCACAAAACAAAGGCTTATACTGCGGTGCAAAACTACAATCCATGTGCTGAGGAAGGGATCGTTCAAGCAGCTCATGCACTGTGTCTCACTATTTCAGGGGTTTTTTTCAGGAGTATGGTGGACCTAACCTGGTTTCTTATGCTGTGTTGAATTTTGGAAGGGCAAGTCAGTGGCAGTGCAACGCCGGACACGCAAGTTGCATACAGGCAGAAAACAAGAAGCCTATGTATTTGCATACATGTTTTAAGACATACAAAAAATGATACCAAAAAAGGACACTGACATCTTATGCCCCTATGTACCTTAGTTCAGTGCTTGCATTGAAAGGAAACAGCAAGGTGTACACGATTTTTAGATAATTTTTAAATCTTTAAGGCAAGACCTTGATTGCTCAACCTTTTCTTGGTTTTGAACAAAACAAGCATGACAGATGTAGCTTAATACATTATAGTATGACATGGTACTTAATATTTATTATTTCTCCTTTAAATATTATTAACACAAAAATCTCTCCTGAAACAGAGTTCATTTTGAGCATTCTTCAATGGTTAGTAGGAATAAAGCACAAGTATCTACGCAATCAAGTACAATAATCTGATATACAGATATACATACAGAAATACTCAGTGTTTAATTTTTGAAAAAAAAAAACACTGTAGGAAATTAAAGTTATATTTATAAACTGAAAACCTTGAGGCATTTCCTTTCAAATGACAAGTTTTTGAACATTTTAATGGCACAAAACTACGGATACCTTGCATGAATCTATCACAGCTACAAGGAACTGCCTAAAAAGAAAGAAGGTATTAAAGTGGCGCAAAGATACCACCAGCTCCCTCCATCCCATTTCAAAGGGAATTAATTTCTATGCAATCCACACGTGCATCAATTTCCTCAGTGTCTTGATGGGTCCAAAAGACTAAATCTTAGTTGTACACTGCAAGGCACAACTAAGCTGCTGTACAAAGCACTGTGATTGCCTGAAATTCCCAAACCTTGGATTGACAAAGTCCCATCCCACAAAGTCACTTGCACGAATCCAGCACAGCTACTCCACATAGTAAACCCATCAAAAAAAGAACAAACAGATTAGCAGACACAGATGCGCTTTCTTAAAATGCACATTGAAAAGAAAAAAAAAAAAAAAAACACAAACCCCAAACCCTTTAAAAACACATCACTTTTCACGAGAGAGAGAGCCGGCAAAACCATACCAAACCTCAAACCCATGGAACAGTCCACTACTCCATGTGATTAAAGTTATAGGGAACTGAATGCAAACAAAAAAAAAAAAAATCCATCCAAACACCTCCATGTCTTTGGAAGGACACCAATAAAGCCCTCACAGCAAGCTCCTCTGTGCAGAAGCCTGTAAACCAGAAGGATAATGGTTTTTATTGTCTCTTTTCCTCTTTGTTGTAAGTTCAGGCCAAAAGCATTTAAAGATACAAAGCAACTTTAGAGAGAGAGATTTCTAAGTTTCCTGGGGAGGCACTTGGTATAACCAAATGTTCGAATCTTACCCCAAACCATCCAGATCAGGGCAGGGGGGAGGGGGGGGAGAAGAGAGGCTCAGCCTGTCGACTGATCGCAGAAGTCAGTGGTACACACTGATGGTATCTTTCCTAACATCTTCTCTCTCTTAAGCTATTTTATATTATTTTTTACCTTTCAGGTGGAGCTTGAGTGACTCTAGTCATACATATCTTTGTTCCAATTGGCGTAAAATTTTCACGCTTCGCTTTTAAAGGTATAAACAAGAAAAATTCAAAGTGCAAGCTCAGCAAGGGGTGGTTGCACCTTGGAGGTGGGTAGCTTTTGGGATGGAGGTGTGTTTTGGTATTACAATGATATTATAATGAGCAAAGTTTACCAAAGGACAGCATTTTGTCAAAAAACATGACAGACTGTTGGCCCAGGGTAGCAAATATGCAGCTTATCAGTTCCGTGGTACCTTCAAGTTCCCATATTATCACAGAGCCTGGCCGCAGCGTCTCCACTCCACCCTCCATGCAGTTCCTCTTAAGAGTCAGCACACCAAGCTCCCCTGGTGTTCCCAACATCTAAGGTTGCAGGCCTAGGGAACTTCCATGGAATGGATTCCTTGCATGTCAGCCGCACACCACGCTGGAAGCTTCTTCAGTGCTGTACCTTTCCTTAAAATGTTAATATAAGTTTAATTTCTAAGTCACCTCCGGCACTTATTCCACTCCAAGAGTAGGAAGGCAGGCTCAGGAGAAATGAAGTCTATGAAGTGTAATGAGTACAGTGCTTACCAAGCTTAACAGCTTTGCTTCTGGTTTTAAGGGCAATAAAATAAAATACTGAGACAAGAAAAATCCCTGAGCCCCTAGAAATTGTAAGAGACACTGTCCTTCAAAGCCAGTTTGAAAGGTTCTTCATCTGAAATATGCAGGTTGAGTTTTAAATACATTTCCAGTGTAAGCTGTGAAGAAAGAGTTGTAAAAACAAAGACCAACCAGGATCTGTACACTGCCTCAGGTCCACTTGCTCTGCAAGGAACCTGTGCTAAGCAGAACAAGCTTTTCTACCCATTCTGAACAGAATTTACCAACTCATATTGTACCTAGATCACCTCAATTTTTATGTTTTTTTCCCCCTGGGGTGAGCTATGCAAATTTAGCCTTCTCACAGAGCATTTGTCTTTCAGTAAGGTAACGATAAACCTATACTGAGTGAAACTCCATTGTGCAAAACTAAGGGCTAGGAAGCTACCATAAAGAAACTTGCAACCTGCTTAAATGGGTGCTTCACAGATGACACCAACGACCGCTCTCTAATCTACGTCCTTCTGCCAATGTCCAGTTCGAAATGGATCAAACAATGTGCAAGAGGGACATTTCCTCCCATTGCCAAGCAGTCAGCATGCAAGTCTGGCATCAGGTGCATTTCACCCAAATTTCCTCAAAGAAAGTACAAAAAACTAGCAAAATTGCCTTTATTGCAGCCCTATGCATACAGTTTAACACACATGCCTAACCTGTTGCTCTGATCACTCTGTGCACCACTATTTAGCATGCAACCATAGAGCAGAAGCCAAGGGAATTATCTGCTGTTCCCATTCAAACATGTTGCAATACTATTCTGATTAGGTGCCAGGCTGACCCAAGAACACTATTCTTCTTTAAGGCAAATACCAGTAAAAAAAGTGATCTTAAATACTCTGCTTTTTACCTAATAGTGTAGCCCTGTAAACACCACTACACAGAACGTGGTCCTACGGCACAGACCACCCATTAGCGCTTGTCTTCAGTTTGCAATCTAAAGTTCAGGACGCTAAAACATGTTTGGTGTTTTGGTTTTAGATGGCCAACAGTGGTTGTGGCCAAGTACCACTTACACAGGTGGCACTTAGTGACAAGCATACCCTATGCATTCGGAGGTGGAAGTCAAAGGGACGTTTGCTGGCCAAAACAGCAGATAACAGCTAAATGACAGGATTGAAAATAAAAGCACACAAAGCCACTATTTTATTTTTTTCTGTACCTTGGCGTAGCATTCTCAACAGCAAACATAAGACTCAGCACGGCAAACACAGGGTTTTATTTTCTTCCTTACAATCCTGTGTCATTAATAAGGCTGAATTTTGCTCATTAGCTCAGTAAAAAAGCCAAGACTAAGCCAAAATGCAAAGTTCTGAGGATGTACCAAATACTCAGAAGTTAAAAATAATTTAATTTTCTTTCACTTTATCTGAACCACAAGTTTCTCAGCGAAATGTTGCCAACACTCACTGCAAGTGGGGAGGAACCTTCATTCCAATGACAGTATTTAAAATGTCAGTGTCACAAGACTTCCTTTGAAGAAATATCAGCAATTTTGACATGAGGATGTGAACTGATAAAAAACCCAAACAAAACACAAGTTACACATATCTAACTCCCAGAATAAAAAAGCCTCTTCAGTTTAATATTTTCTCAATGGCACAATGCCCAATTCCCCTTTTCACAGTACCTCACCATCATTCAGTTTATATGAAAAACAATCTGCAGCACAAAAGCAGTTATATAGGTACAAGTCACAGAGCCAAGGCAGACCCTTAAGTGCAGCTTTCTCTCAATTCCTTATCGCTGGACTCTGGTTTACCTCCAGAAATCTCTCTACACAGTCCAGTCTCAAGAAAACAAACTCATTTTTTAATACTGCTTCGCATATGTAACTCCTAAGGGTTTTGAAGAGCCCCAACCTGTGGACATGCTATCAACACTGATTTTGCTAGAGGAACATACACATTCAGAAGAGCAAAACAAAACTTCAAGGGTTGTATGCCATCATTTGCCAAAGATGCTCTATGACTTTACTCAGTTTTTTTCCTTTAAAATAGATGTGTGTAGTACATACACATAAGACTGCATGTTTATAAACAGCAGCAAAAAAAAAGAAATTTACGTTGCATCCCCTTGCTTACAGGGAACACAAAAAAAAATAATGCTCAAAATACCAATCAGTGAAGCAAAATGGCCAAGTGATGAAGCACATTAAAATCAAGTATTGCAATTTAAGCAAAGTCATTATCCCAGTTAAAAATGTCTTGTATACTACTGAACAAAGCAGCAAGATGCAGGTCAGAGTAAAATTATGACTGCCTACCCTTATAAAGTTTAAGACTTAACACTCAAGGAAAGAAGAAACTACTTGCTCATTTCTTGCCTCTGAGACTCTATCATAAAATAACGCAAGATGCAGAAGGTTGTGAAACCAAACCAGGACATTGAACAACCTAGATCAGCTGCGCAGTATTTCGTCAGCTCTCAAAACTCACATGGTCTTGTGAAATCAGACAAGAGTTGGTATTTTTCAAGTTCACCATCTACCTAACACATTATCAGCTGTCCCTTCCTTTTACCCAAAATGACATTTTGTTTTTTCCTTATCCGTGTTAAATTTTTAAGTCAACTTTTAAGGTCAGATGCTTTCTGTATCAAGCTGCTCCGGTTAGCCATCTGAAGTTCACAAAGGATTCTTGCTGTTTCTATGCCCTTCGACTCAAGGCCTGTCCTCTGAAATCACTGTACTCTTTACAGGCTCATACGCAAATATCTTTTAACTATAAGCCGATGAAACCACCCTTCCAAATAAGGTTAGCCCTACGCATTTTCCCTTATCACTTATCTAATTTAGCTACTGCTAATCCATTTTTTCCTGTTGATCAATGACGACAATTGGTCACCCCTCTTCGCGTCCCACAGGGACGAGTTCCCCATCATGCTGCTCTTCCTGAAGAGCATCCTGCTCCTGTATCTGAAGAAGTCTATCATCCTGTAATTTGTCTCTCCTCTTTTTGTCCAAATCACCAGTTCCTAACGTCACCTTGGTACAAGGGATTCAGAATGCAGATTTGTCCTCTAGCCAGCCTTGTGCCACCAGCTGCTCCTAGCAGCTCTGCTGTCCACTTGCTCGGGGTTTACCACTTCCTACAGCTTTGATGCCAACAGCGAAGGGCCCATCATACATCTTGATCCTCAGGCTACAGCCGGATGTCATCCTTACCTCACTCGCTTTCTCCAGCCTCAGTTCCTAGGGTTGGGAGTACAAATGCACATAAGCAGCGCGAGCTCAAAGGGTAGAGGTCTTTAGAGCAAAAATAATCCTCATTTGACACTTTTTTCCCCCAGACCTGATGTACATTCATACTGCTGTACAAACAGCAACTAAAATTACTTAGAATGACCCAATTCCAGCTGCTTTCAGGAAAGCAAGCCATTAACTGTAGTTGGGGGAAACAGAATGTTTAGCCACAGGAAGTTCACTATTTATCTCTCACTCTATAAACACCCTCTGCTAGGCTCTCAAAACAACTTTCACTATAGCATACTTTGCTATATATTTTTATGTCCATGTTTGTAGCCCATTGCTTGATTCATAGAGTTTGAAGCAATGTGACATCCACTGCCAAGAGTAGCTTTAATGCAACCTATTTACAGACAAAACCTTTCAAAAAAGACCACAAAAGGTAAGTGGCAGTTATTAATAAAAATGTGCACTTGTACTGCCTCCAAGTCTTACTTTGGAAGGTCATTTAGACCAGCTACCTTCATTTTACTGGTCTCGCCAGCTGTAAAAGCTCCATCTGCTCAGCAGGCTGCATGCAGCCATAACTCCTCCTTGAAGAGCTCATAATGCACAGATTAAAAGAACTGGCTCTTCACAGCCCCATGACAGCTCAACCCTGGCACACTGAGCCAGATTTCTTCTCCCCCAGATAATTACAGCTGCTACAACTTTTAGAAAAATCACACTAAAACCAGGTAACACAAGGAAGTCCCTCTGAAGATGGATCTGCCGAGTCCTCAAATGGAAGTGTGCACAATTCTGCTCCCCCACCTCGTAGAAAGATAAAGACTAAAAGTAGTGCAGATAAAGGTCATCAGCATGAATGAGGAAATAGAAAACCCAAGCCTAGAAATTCAGAAGACATCAGAGTGACTAGGCTTTTCTGCTTCCACTGGCAAGCTACTCTTGAGGACAAGAAATCCACTTCCAACTTGAACTTGTATTTTTGAACAGTAATGCTTAATACAGTCACCTGTAAAAGCAGAGAACTGAAACTGCCTGGGCAATCCATCCTGAGCTGCCACAGCACGGCTACAGGGCCCGCAGATCACGCTGCTGCATCAGAACACAGGGCGATGCATGACACATGGAAACCTGAGGATAAAGGACTCTGCAGCCCCCTCGCACAGGAAAAATTACAAAGCATTCTCAGTTTGCTGAAATAAGAGAGATGGTTTTATCAAGGGAGAGTAAGTTCTGCTCCTCTCTAGGCTGTTTGTGAATCTGATGTATCACAAATGACTGTAGATATATTATGTGTATACTACAAAAGTATTAAAAAAATATGTCCAAATCTGGGTTGGGGGGGGGGGGTGGGGGGGGTGTAGCAAAAAGGTTTCTCAGTGGGGTCTTGGGCATCAAAAATGACAGGATCCTACAAAAACAATGGATATGTAAAAATGTAGGTTTATAGTCAAGAGAAGCTAAATAATCCTGCCAAGATGACTCCGTAGGTCACCAGACTACGTGTGACCAATGTGCAACTTTGTTCTTGTGGGGTTTTTTGTATAACAGCATCCATGTCAAAGTTATAACAAATGTTATTTTGCTTGGAAAAGAGATGCCACGTTAAGGCCAAAATAAAGCGTTCTCCTTAGAGCATTTACAAAAGCACTTATACACACTTTCTGACCCTTTTCCTATTTCAGCATTCATCTCCTTTTAACACCTACTATTTTTTCAGATGCTGGAGCAATTCAGTTCACACAGAAACACATGCCTGCTTCCTAGCAGAAATCAAGAAAGTTTGGGCTTTTTTTTTTAACCAAGAGCTGGCCCAAAGCAGCCCCAGCACAGAGAGGCAGCAGCCCATGGACGCCCGCCATAGCAGCAGAGCCCTCAGCTCTGTCAGCGCAGCCTCTTTGCATGACAAATAAAAACAATTCCACAGGACAAAGCCCCTTTTGTCTGCAGAACTGCCGTGTACTGAACCTCAGTTATTTAAGTAAGGGGGGGGGGGGGGAAAAATCCGTGAGGCAAAGTTTGTTAATAAACTATGGTTTACAAACACCACAGCCAAAATCTTTAGAGACTGATGACTTGGTTGGCTGCACCTCAAAATCAGGAAAGCCATTAACTCATACAGCAGATGGCCTGATACAGCACTGGCCTTTAAAGAAAAGAAAAACAAAAATACAGTGACATTTTTAGGCCTCTCTTCAAGAAGAATATACTGAATATAAACGCTCCTCGGAACCAGAGCATTTAAAAATATCAAAAAAACCCCCACAGCCGAGAAAAATACTCTTCTCAGCCAAGCTTTGTTGCCTTCCGTTGGGCACAGATCCAGCAGCTTCGGGGTTTTCTGCCCTCCCCGCCGCTGCAGGCGTCCTCCATGGGGGATCGCCTCCGCCTCACCCCCCGCCCCCGGCCGGCTGAACCATTACACGAGCCCCTGGCACCAGAGGCGAGGCAAGAGGCGCGGTGAAGCCCAGGCAAAGGGCCTGGAGCCCGGGGGAGGGGGGGGCCCCCCCGGCTCCGGCCCCCCACGCGCTTTCCTCGCACCTCGGCCCCGGTGAGTGCGAATCGCCCGCGGGCGATGCTCCGCGGGGCCCGGCTCACCCGCTGCGGCCCAACCGAGGAGGGGGGCCCCCGGGGCCCCCCCCCGGCCCGTTGGGCCCCGGTTGCAGCGGGTTCTGCGTGAGCTCCCGCGCCGGCGACGCCGCCGCCATCCTCGCCCGCCTCCCGGCTCCCACTGCAGTGGCGGCGGGAGGGGCGGCACCGCCTCTCCGCTCGGCGGGGGCGAGTCCGCACCGCCCCCTGAGGCGAGGCCGGGCGCGGGAAGCAGCGGCCCCGCGGCCGCCCTGAGGGGGAGCGGCGGCCACGCGCAGCGGCGGCTGCCCCGGCCCGACCGAGGCCCTCGGGCAGGAGCGGCCCCGCACGGGGCTCCCCGCCTCGGCTGCTGCCCCGCAACGGGAGGACCGAGGCGGTGCCGCGCCCTCACGGGAGAGGCTTCGCGCAGCCCCCCCTCGTCCCCGGGCCCCGAGGGACTACGGCCCGGCAGGCTGAGGCGTCGCGCGGTTTGTTTGTTTGGTTTTATTATAAGCCGAGCGGGGCGGGCAGCGGCCCCGAGCCGCCGGAGGGGGAAGATGGGGGTCGGAAAGCGGGGCTGTGCCCCAGGCGACAAGAACGACCCTCCCGCTGCCTCACAAGGGCCTTTTTTTAAAGCCCTAAAGAGGGCACATCCAGCGAGCAACGCGTTTTAAGCAGCTGTGGAGGGAATGATCTGGTTTTTTCCCAATTTAACTCTTTATTTTGGCCCGAAGGCTAAATTAATATCAGTGCAGAAGACGGTAAAAAGGCAATCGTTTTCTAACGTCTTGTTTAGCTACCGAGAAAAACTATTTGCAAACTGCGCTGGAAAAGATCCTGTGCAGCAGTGGCATGGCTAAATGCAGCACCCAGCTGCCACGCTTCCAAATCAACAGCACCAGCTTTGCAGCTGAGAGAAACCCCGCAGCCAAAGTTCATCAACTGGGCTGAGCAAAGTCCTAAAAAGCTGAATAATTCACTGTTACATACATCTATGTATTTTACAGAAAATTAATGCAACACACTGAAAATACGGTAGCGAAGTGCAATACCCACAGTCGTTACTAGGCACTTGGACGTTGTGACACCGGCCTAACTACAAGTGAAGGTCAGTATGTGTATTTTTTTCTTATGTTGTAGTTGGACTCAGAGCATCTGAGGATCATTTTCAGTTCTTCTGTTCCACTACGAGCTAAAAGGTAGCTTCTTAAATAACAGAAAGTCAGTTCCAAGACAGTTGGTGAGACAGCCCCTGGAGAGTTAGCACGGGTTTTCCAAACCCATGTTTGCTCGGCCTGCCCTTCCCTCTTTTCAAAGTTCATTTCCTGCTCCTCAAGACCGATAACGATTTTCAGCCATAGGCACCTGCGCTGTATTTTTATGCTAGCTTTTTTTTTATTATTTCATTTCGAGCCAAGGTAGGGAGGGGCAGAGGGGTTACAGGAGTTACATTAACAAGGCTCAGAAAACTACGTGCAGAAAGAGGGGGTTTTTGAACACTTAAAAGCTTCTTGGTTTCTTCTAAAGTATGTATTTACTTCCAACAGTTGCCAAAAGAGTTTAGCAGGAACAGTTTGATCTCTGTTCCCGGAAGCCTGCATACGCAGAGCCAAGGCTTCTGCTTGATCACACAGAAACCCTACTTTGTATCTGTAAATAAGCTGTATCATATGGCAGCCCTATAAAAAGTTCCACAAGATCTGCAAAGTCTCTTTCATGGATGTCATTGCCCTAGTAAAGATGCCACTTTATAGTCTGAGCGCCTATAAAACATCCATAAACCACCCAACAGCACTGCCTCCTGCCTCTCCACCACCGCTCCAGCAGCACCAGCTCACTACCTGGAGTAGGAAAAGAAGATTTTCCGGTCCTCCCACTGCCCGTGCCACACCGAGATCCGTCAAACGACCGCAGGATGCGCCGGCGCAAGGTCACAGCGGCGGTGCGTATAAGCGGGACTGCTGCGAAGGAGCCCCCGCGCCAGGCCCCGAGATGAAGCACGTGTGACGTTCCCGCATCGCCAGGCCGCAACACTATCCCATTCCTGCTCTTGCCACAAAATGCACCGCAGCTTTTTTTTGCGGGGAGGGAGGGGAGGAAGGGAGTTCTTGAAACACAGAGCAAAACTTCCAAGCTTCAAAAGCACAAGCCTCCCATTTCTCCCCTTTTACTGATGGCGATTAAAAAAGCACTTTGAGATGTTGGCCGTGCTTCCACTGCGCAACCCAAACCGGTCAAGCCCGGAAGCCTACCGCACTGTTCTCTCACCTGCTTACAAAATACGACACGACCTGGAGATTTTAGCCGAAACGGGGGGCTGCCAGCGGTACTCGCCCCCCCCCCCCGGGGCAGCCCCGCCGCGGCTCTCGGGAGGGCGGCACCGCCCCCGGAGCCGCGAGGCGGCGCCATTGCTCCGCCCGCGGGCGTGCCAGGCTGCAGGCGCCCCCTAGCGGCCGGCTGCGGGCACAGGCACCGCCCCCCGCGGCGGGACGGGGGGACGGGGACACACGAACCCCAGCGCGGAGTCGCGGGGTCCCCGAGCGAGGGCTGCAGGTGCTCGCTGCCAGCTGGTTTAAGCAGGCCGAGCTGCGGCTGATGGCCCGCGCCCAGGCTATTGCCCCTGAAAATTTCGGTAACGCACTTTCACATTTTAGAAACCTGCAACCGAGTCGCACTGAAACGCTGGGCCTGGAGGTACTGAAGCTTCACAGGTGGCTAGCGTGAAAATACACCCCTTCTTGGCTTTTAAGCGCCCAAGGTAGGGTCAGAGGTTACAGACAGCTACTCTGTCCTGGTTTTGGCTGGGGTAGAGTTAATTTTCTTCCCAGTATCCAGCATATCCCTGTGGTTTGGATTTAGTATGAAAATAACATTGATAACGCACTGATGCTTTAGTTGTTGCTAAGCAAGGCTAACACCAGTGAAGGACTTTTCAGCTTCCCATGCTCTGCTGGGTGCACAAGAAGCTGAGAGGGGCACAGCTGACCCCAACTGGCTACAGGGCTATTCCAGACCATATGACATCATGCTCAGTATAGAAACCGGGGGAGCTGGACAGGGAGCTGCGACCAATGCTGGGGGACAGGCTGGGCATGAGCCAGTGGGTGGTGAGCAGCTGCATCACTTGTTTCTTTCCTGGGTTTTGTTTCTCTCTCTCCTGTTGTTTTCCTTTTCATGACAACTTATTTTTTAAAATTTTATTTCAATTATTAAACTGTTCTTATCTCCACCCACAAGTTTTCTTACTTTTGCTCTTTCAATTCTCTCCCCCATCCCACCAAGGGGGTGAGGAGGGTGAGCGAGTGGCTGTGTGTTGCTTAGTTGCTGACAGGAGCTAAACCAAAACATACAGGGGAGAAAAGTCTACTAATCCTGAGTTATTTTCTCAACCAAATAAAAAAAAAAAAAATACGGGGGGGAGAGGGGGAAGATACACTCAAAACTAAGTATCCCCCTTTTTTCCAGATATTAAACACCAACCAATTCTATTTCATCATTAACCTAATACTTTTCTCTAAAGCAACTCTCTTTCCACAATGTCACGAGGTAATTTTTTTTATGCCTGCAGTATGTTATTTACCACTTTGAGAAAACCAGTAGCACCCAACCTCTACACACACAACTCGCAATAAAGAGCTGGCAAAACCCTAAATCCAGGTTGTCCCCTATTGCAACTGGCAGATTACTGTTGTAGCTAGAATTAGGAATTAGTTTAAGTGATTGCATCTTAAAACAGGTATCTGCATTTTCTACACAGTGCAATGGTGAGAGGAGGAGCAAGCAGAGTTAGAGTCCTTACTCCCCCTTCCAGGAGGAATACGGAGAGGGCTGTATGGCCCCCCAGCTTACAGCTACTCTAAAAGACTTCACCCACACAGCACAACACAAGCTTAGTTTCAGTACAGTTTAAAGGAGGCACAGAAAAACACAGAATTTGAAAAGATCATTCCGTATGATGTTATTTGAGAGAGAGAGACACGCACCAGCACCATCTTCAGCCACACGCATATCCAGCTTTGACATACAGACTAGATGGCTCTGACCGGCTGACTAGCACAGTATTTCTATAAAGCATACAGGATAATTCCTATTGAACTTATGACTGATTTTCTCTCTTAATGAAAAAAAGATGTCAAGCATACCTTCAGCAGGCTTGTGGCAGTCCTTCATTGGCCAAAATCCATGCAGCTGGAAGCATCGCCTGAGGATGGCCGGTGACAGCTACCTGATATACAAGGCAGTTACAACACTGCAAGCCAATGAGAAGAGATGGTGACCAAAGGCACAAATATGCTTCACCCTTTTTGGTCACAAGTAACAACACTCCAACATTTCAAAACTGGATTTCGGGTGGAATGGGAAAGCCTTCTCCCCACACACCTTATATAAGGCTTATAGTGATGATTTTTTTTGTTTTGTTTTGACCAAGCACTTGTTACGACGCTCTTACATGGTGAAAAGCTGCAGCTTAATGGGTAATGACAGCATCCAAACTTGCAACCACACTGAGCTTCCGCTATAATGACCAAAACTACCATAGAGCAGATGGGAGGCTTGGCCTGCTCAATCAGGTGAGCACCTCAGCAGGGGACAGACTGCTCCCTCCCCCAGGTAATTCCCATATTCCTGAAGTACAGAGCAAGCCTGGCAGGTTTTTCCTCACTGCGGAAGAGGAGTCTTTAACAAGCTAGCTAAAACACAATGCAGGTCTGCTGGGTATGCTGTCACCTTTGTAAGGGAAGTAGTAACTCAGCTTTTCTCTTCAATTGCCAAGGAAACCTAGAGATAAAGGAAGCTGTGCTAGCAACTGAAAAGGTGGCTCTCTTCCTCCAGGGCTGTTCCTGAGCTCCTGGATGATGGCAAAGAGGATGCCTTGGGAACAGTCATCCTGAGAAAGAGATCCCTCACAAGTTAAAAACTCACACAACTTCCCACAGAGAATAAGCTCCTTCCCACAAAGAGCTTAGCAAGCACAATGAGCAATTGGCAAAGAGATATTAGCAAAGTTACATACATTGATTCATACTGTCTCAGTTCAGGTTCTCACGACTTTTCACTACGTCGGCTTCTTAAATGAAAATTCCCGTCTCCCCAAGGCTGCCTATTGTCTTCTCCTCAACCAAAAGTACTGTCCTTTTTGTTTTCATACAGTCTAATATCCCAGGAGTCAACACAACAAGAGTGACAAATAGCCCACCAAGTCCCCCAAAAATTTCAAGCATCCCACATGACAAGTTCAGCAGGTTCCCCATACCATCTCCACAGGTCCTTCCATTCAGGACTTGATTCCAAACCAACTGAAATCACGAGGACCAGGCCTTGTGATACATGGTCCTAGCACTTACTCCATTTCTTCTGAGCAATAAGTACATTTATTACTGGCACCATCCACTCCATATCTTATTTCCTATCACTGCCTAAAGGGAAAAAGTTCCAGTTGTCTTGAAGTAGACTGCTACCTCAAAGACAAGCAAAGCCATTAAGGATTCAGAACTAAAAAAGAATCTGCCATCAGCAATACAAACTTAGAAGTTATTTTATAAGAGTTCATTTTGCTATTAGACTTCCTGGCTACAGATCAATCTGATGAAGAGATTCAGGAAACACACCCATGCGTAATCATGCTTTATGTGAGAATGAGCTACTCCTAAGAACAAGAAATCTCTTCGGTGCTAATTGGGGAATAAATTTAAACAACATCCGAGATCCCACACAGGCAAAGCTGTATAATTACAGATAGAGTCCTTAAGCTGAAACAAAATAATACTCCTTAGCACAGATAAGGAAAATAACTCATCCAAACAGAAGATGTCAGTATAAAGTGAACTCGTGAGAAAACAAGTTCCCGTCTATTCTAACAATCATCAACACACCTGATACAAGGGAAGATCAGACAGGGCTCAGGCACTCAGGAGCCTCACACCACACTGCTTTGGCTGGAGAGGGGATGAATTCCCACACCGATTTGCATTCATTGTATTTTCTTCATCGCCTACTGAAACATCGTGATAATTATTCCTCATGCACGCAAAACAATGATGTATCCCTTACAGCAGTGTTTATGTGTGGCTTGGTTCCAGCAGGGTTAGGTGTTTTCAAAACCATGATTACCTAATGACCAGGAAACAAGTACTAGCTATACAAGGGGGTTTATTCTAAGAATTGTACCAATAAAGTCTTGGATAGCTTCCTACAGAACCCACACATCGTATCACATGCATATAGACCCATCAGACAAACTAAGATTACTTGGGGAGGTACGGGTTATCAGCAGAACACCATCTCACCAACACATGGACTGCATGAGAGTCCCAGAGCATACACTGAGATTCACATACACAGCAGTATCAACTAAATAAAAAAAATACACCTTGCTACACTGTCACTATTTTTTCACTATCTTTACAAGAACCATTCTTGAAAGTGTGGCCATTCAGAGTACTTTCATTATTCCTAAATATATAAACAGCTTTGTTCAGATGTTTATCACATTTCAGAAGAAGTAAGTGCTTTATTTTTAACATGGGAGAAACCTAACATCTGAAGATTAATCCTATCGATGAGATGCCACTGTTCTCACGCAAGGCAGTTTCCTGTGTTAAGTCTACCATGAGGCATAGATTTAAGGCATTAACTGTATTCTTTAAATCTGAAGGATACATCACTAATTCTTTACACCTCCAGTCCAAACAGCCACCTCCCACCTTCATCTCTGAGAGAACATTTAAATTATTCCCTTGAAAAACAGGCCAGATCCTCAAGTGGTGCCTCTGGGTATTGCTTAAAACCATTTCCATCGTCACAACATTACGCAACATTTTAAATCTTCCTGTTATGACGCAACATAAAGGAAAGATGGCATCCATTATTCATGTTTTCTGAGCACAGCCCAGTGTTAAAAAACGCTGTGTAGCTTACTGTGTACCAGGGACTCCAAACTATTTACCTGAGGGGGTGTGTGCCTCTAGGAAGTGCAGAAAGAGGACATTAAAATACACAGCATTTACACAAATTGCCTGTATACATTCACAAGTCTAAGAGGGTAACTGAAAATACTGAGTTTCTGAGGCTGTAAGTCTCCTGGGGACAGTCATTCCTACACATTGTTCTGGTAGTATCTGCTGTAGTATCAGCCCTGCACAACCTCTGGACGGCTGGTGGGTGTATCCCGATACACTCTCCTCTTCCTTGCAAGTGTGATAGAGCAGTGAGTCTGCTTCTTCACCACTGTTCCCTGGAACCCATGATACAACCCAGGAAAACCAAGGCTTGATAAATTTGTGGTATTTGAAAGAGGAGGAAAAGCAAAACCATACTTGCAGCCACTAGGATGTTTGTCTTTGGGCCTCCTGAACCTGCGTAAAAGCAATCTCTGCTGAGCAGTCTGAGAGTGTTTCTGTCACCTTAAAACTCTCTATGCCTCTTTCCAGTCACATAAGCATATTAGAAAAGCCTTCCCAGTTCTGAGTTTGGGTTTGCTGTATGAGCAATAGTACAGTTAAAAGGAGCACAAGGAAAGGATCAGCAATTTTAAATAAAGCAGACAACCCTTCTCCAGGCTAAAAGGCTCATGAATTATGCTCACTTACAGACAGTTTTATATTGGGTATTTTAACATTTATGATGTATACGTATCCTTTGTCATTTCATTCGGCTAGGATGCCATCAATTCCACTTGTCTGCAACAGCTAGATCTGGGCTGCTAAATATAAAGAACAGCAAAACGAGGGCAACCGCCTTCTCAGAGTGAAACTAAAATACTTGCCATCTTTAAAACCAAGCGCTATCAACTACCTTCAGAATTGGAATTTCTCAGGACAGCCACTTTGAAGTAAAACATCTGTAATGCACTGTTACATGCATTAGAAAAGTTGTCTGATGAGCTAGAAAAGGAGACAATAAAGAGTACGCAGAATTTGCATTGTCATCCAAACACATGAAGTAAAACAAACGAATTAAAAAAAAATAAAAACCACAAAGGCTTTGGGACAGAGCTACCTATCAGGTGACAGCGTTTTAGAAGACGAGATAAAGAGAATGTGGGAAGCACCATACGAGAGATAAAGAGGACATAGGAAGCACCATCAGGGGGTTGGGGCTTGAAATATTAAATGACTAGTGATGGAGAAATCAAAAAGGCGAGGACAAAGACAGCTGCTGGACTGGGTGACAAACCATCAGAGGTGTCGAGTGCATCTGTGAGTCATCGGCACAGAACAGAAGTTGAAGGCATGCGAGCGCCTGAAATAGGGCACGGGGAGACAAGAGCAAGGCAAGGTCAAGTGGTGGCAAGAGAAGGGAACGCTGGACGGGGAGGCAGGGAAGAGTATCATGAAGGAAAAAAAACCCAACAGTTTGTTAGCATAAGCAGTGACTGTGCAGTGAGGTCACGGAGAACAAGAACAAAACAGGGGTCTTCAAACATTTCAGCAACATAAATAACGTGCAAATAGACAGAAGCACCCAAAATGGACTCAGCACAGGAAAGGCTGAGGTTACACAGCCTCACGTTGTGAGAGGGACTAGGCTTGCCCAAGAGCTAGAGCAAACAAAAAAAAGGGGGGACAGGAGTTAAATGTCCAACAGAGTGTAGTACTCCAGCATATATTACCCTATGGGATAAGTAAGTCATTAAGGAAAAAGCCCATGGCAACAGAAGCAAGAGCAAACGAGTTAATGGGGCAGCAACCGGTCCCGAAGTCCTCTACACACACCTACAGTTATACTTGGTTCCATGAAGCAGGCTTTCAAAAGTACAGAATAAATCTCACTGGAAAGCCAGTGTGGAAAACCAACACAAGGAGGAAAAAAACCTCACAGCATTTGTAAAGCCAGCTGCCTCTGGAAATATTCTCAAACATTATGAAAAAGGAGTGTACTCATCCAAATAGAAACACAACCAAGCTAGAGCAAAGCTTCTCAGAAGTGACTGATAATAGAATTTACAACAAAAGCAAAATTAATCTTAATCTGGCAAACTGCAATGCTGTTATGTAGTCTAAAACCTAGCACTGAAGTGGAAAAAAAAAAAAATATACAGGCCAGACATACAGAGATCCAAATTGCTGGAGAATCTCAGTCTTCATAGCCTCCAGGGCAAATTTCTCATTTTCTGTGTATTTTGCAAGTACAGCTAGATGGCTTATCAGCTTCCTGAGACTAACAGGATCAATATGTAGATGAGGAAGCTTAATAAGGATAATAAAATTATGACAGCCTATAATCTAATTTATGGAGTGCAGAGAGGCTAAACACCACAAATGCTACAAACATTAACTCTTGCAAGAGGAAACATTTACCAAGTGAAAGTCAATATTAGCAAAGAAACTTTCCACATCTTTTTTTAAAGCAACCCCTGAATTCTCTTTATATTCCTAAAAATAACTGTTTCAGCACTAGTCTCCCTAGAGAAAATAAAGAGTGAGTCAGGTGTGCAGAATGCCCATACTCCAGCACATATAGCATATGTGAGACCATGGCAGCAGAATATGTAAATACACATTCAAACATTTAAATTTAAATTGAAAGCAAAACATCTGTGGGATACAAAGATTAAAAAAAAATAATAATAATCAAAAGCAACAAGCACACCAGCCCTCACAGACTCACCACCTCCAGCGAAAGGCCAGCTGTCCAGGCTTGCTGTCTCCAGCCACTGCCCGGTGGGTTGGTCTGTGTCCTCCTTGGGTCTCTCCCTCACCACCAAGGACATCTGAAGTCACAGACCCATTTGAACCTTATTTCACAGAGGTCTCAAAAACATTAGTCCCCTACATTTTAGTGAAAACCAGCTACCAGGAAAGAAGAGTGCCCCCGCTACGCAAAGTACTTTGACCTGTCCCATCAGACACGAGATTGACACCGGATGAACCCAAATCCTTGGAACTGACCCAACCTAGAGAAGAAAAAGCAATTGCAACCCCAAGACCTAAGCCCATATGAGACCTCTCTTCTAGAGCTGCTTGAATTTTAAGCTTCTATATTCTAATCCCCAAACAGAGCATTCCTCAGTGTTGTGGTTTAACCCAGCAGGCAGCTGAACACCACACAGCTGCTTACCACCAAAAAAAAAAAAAAAAAAAGCAGTTAGATTGATCTCCCACCAAAAATTATAACGACTTCAGCTGTAACAGGAGTGCTCGGTTCCTCCATGGCAAGGGCTGCCTTGCTGCCTTTTTCACCTCCTCCTTCGCCCCATCAGTCTGCCTCTCGCAAGCCATCTGAAATTTTTTAATTGCAAGAGGTCATGAACCCCTGAAACCTCCCCATTGTTTTGAGGAAACCAGTTTCACACTGGTAACAGAAAAACTACAAAGCTCTTCTATTTCCTTCCCCCACTCCTTAATGTGAAAGGTAAATGTTGCAGAGCTCCAAGCTTCGGACTATCTATAGGGATCCCATGAACAACATACATTGCTTGTTATTAACTGACAATATCAACTAGATTTCCAGGGATATATGGTCATAAAAGAAAACTTAAAAGGAAGAAAAAGCCAGCCTTAACTCCAAATATTGTTGGGGCAGCAATAATTGTTAGAAACAGTTTCAGGTGCACTAAAACTATTCAGGCTTGTTGTGTTCCTTGATTAGTTTTTGTCAAAAGGCATGTATAGTATCATACAGAAGCTTTTAACTATAAATAAATCACCACAGATATTTTGTCCCTTGCATCATTTGCTTTAAACTACCCACTGGCAAACTGTGTATAATCCAGTCATGAGGATTCCTTGCCGCTTAAGGAAACCTTCCCATTTATGCACCCAAGACATGCGCAGGATCAAATCAAGCCTCTGCAGTTTCAGTGTGGACGAACCCAACAAACAGAACATGCTGCTGTCTGCAGATGGAGAAATCATTCACTCGCCGATCCCTTTCAGAAGGTGCAGCACCACAAGAGGCTTTTCCGAGCGAGGCAGAAATAGCACGCCTGACTCACTTTTAGGTATCGCTCAAGAACTACGTACCAACCCCACAACAGATTCGTGGCTGTTGTAGCTCTGCTTTAGAAGAGAACAGCTGCCCAGGAGCCTGGATCGCACAGCTCTCCCGGCAGCCCAGCGATTCCTGGTGCCAAGGCACAACATGCGTGAAAGCCAGCTCCGAAACCATGACACGGACAAAGACTTGATGCTAGGCAGAAAGAGAAGAAAATTCACATTTGGAAAAATAATTATTTGGGAACAAGTTAAGTGGTTGACTTTAGAGTGAAAAAGGGAAATAAGAACTTTGAGCCCATTCTGATTTACCCTTCCCTACCTTTTTCTATTTGTGCACAGCCTGTAAACAAGAGAGTAATGTACTGAATCACCTGGAAACTAATGCCATGCAGTCATTTTGGATATCTAAGTAACCAGTTGTGTTGAAATTATACCAACACATACAAATTTAAAGCTGCAACAGGCACATTATTTCCACAAGGGCACTCATGACAAATCCATCCCCTTATATTAATAAAACACAACAAAACATCCCTTTTATCCATCACATGGATAAAGTCAGTTGCAATTAGGAGACTCATCATTTGCATTCAGGACCTTCCGTAGCAGCTACATGCTTAAAGACTTCAGGATTAATTCCGATGCATCGCTTCAGATCCTTAAACATTGCAGACGCCAACATCCAGAAGAGGCCCCCATTCAAATGAGAGAGGAGTTTGACATAACCAAAACACAACCTCAAAGGCAACCACACTGCGTGGCTAAGTTTAACACATTTCATGCAAAACCACAAATACCACTTTGCACCGACGCAAATTCACAGCACCACCACATTTACAGTGATTTGACTTAAGACAGCCACATCGCACACACCATCATCTGACAGCTACAAGGTCAGAACTTCACCTGACGGTAAGTACATCTGGAGATCAGCATTCATAATTAGCACACAATTACAATATTTAGTGGCAGGTTTTGGCAGGCACCCAAGAGCAAGCCTGATTATTAGCCAATCTGGCCCCCCATGGTACTTTGTCAGGGTCAGCCAGGCCAGCACTCCCCCCTGAAACTACCCCTCGGCTCAACCATGTCATGCCCAAAATAAATCTACCACCTCCAAAAATAACAACCTGGGTGAAGCAGCGTGGGACTCCTTCTCACATCCCCACTTCAAGCACCTAATAAAAACTGAGTGAAAACAGGAATCAACTTAAATTACTTAATTTTAGCCACTGGAGAGGCCAGCCAGATGGACTAGTGAGTTTGGAGTTCATTATTCTCTTTTATTCCCCTATACAATTTAATTACTTAATCTCTTACACTCTCAAAGACTGCAAGTCAAGCGCTATGTCTGTGACAAATGGTTAACAGACTAATAATTTGACTTAAAATAGGAAAAAAAGGCTCTGGGGAAAACCAGAGCAGGCCCAAGAAACCCAGCACTGCTCAGCACCATGGCTGGTGTTTCCTCAGTTGTATTTGGAGAATTTTTACCCTTTCTATGATATTTGCCTTGTGACTCTTCCCCAGGACCTGCCCCACCCAGGGTGTGGGAACACAAGCTTAAACCGTATTCAGTAAAAAAAAAAAAACAAAAAACACACCACAACACCAAACCCCCAAAACCCCCACAAAGCCAAACCACCAACCACAACCATACAGAGCAAGAAGGCAAGATTATTCCACCAGGTCATTTCCTTCAGAAGAAAGCTGAAATGCTCCCCAAATGTATGAAGTTTTCCAGCATTTAAAATCTAATGTTTACATTGATCTCAGAGAAAAATCTGTGGACATTACATGCACAGTTTAAGCCCCAAGGAAACCATGCAACTTCAGTGAGCAATTTAGTACACAACCGTAGTGCTTCATCAGCAATTAGATTAGCACCCACAAGTTGGATTTACCAAATCTCTTACTCATAAGAGCAGAAGGAACACTGATGCAATCAAATTGAGAAAAATACTGGTGTAACCATGATAATTTTTTTAAACTAGATGGATGATACATTAAAAAAAATAAATGACGTGCTAAAAGCATGTAGTTGAACAACACCCTACTACTGGTAAAGGTTATATTTTTAAGTTAGTACTTTTTCATAACAAAATGTCCTATGTCACTTGACTAAAGCAGACCCTTCCTTCAAATGACCTCAAAGAAGTTCTGAAACAAAACCCTCCCCGAAACGCCGTCAGCTTTGGGCCCTCATCCTGGGTAACTATCCCTACATGAATGCTCTCATTAGATGATGCGCCAATTTAAGAGGACCAGCACCTTATGTAAATGGATGTTATTGCTTTTAATTGCAGCCATAATTATGGGAGTGCCTCACAACTGAGTAAGGCCACATTAAGCAAACTTACTGGAAACTTTGCAAACTGCTCCGCAACATATTGGATGAGCACCAGGAGTCCCACAGCCAGTATTTATTCAGCCCCATCTTCAGTTCTCTGCAGCTGACCCTATACAGGATTGCTCCGAGTTGTACTTGGTTTCATATGTTTTTGCCTTATGTTAACTAGTTTCTCTTCAACAGGTAGCAATACAAAATGTTTAATTAGTTAATGTTTTTAGAGATTTAAAAATCTTAAGGAGTCCAAGTTTCTTTAACGTTAACATTTTTTTCTTCCTCCCTAAACTCCGAAAAGCCACACAAGCACAACGGGACCTGCCACAGAGTCAACAGTGAGCCAGGCTACGAGGCATTGAGAACGAGGAGCAAGAGCAGTATCTGTTCCAGCAGCTCCCCCAGCACAGCCAACAAATCACTGCTCATCGAAGACGCCGGCACAAGCGTCACACAAACGACCCGAGGAACAATGCCGGGTTTTCAGTTCAGCCACGGGTAAGCGGTGGCCCATTGCTTTGCTTCAACAGCTGAATCAGGGGTTGTCATGTGTCTTCCCCCCCCCTCCCCCCTGCTTGGTTTGGAAACCACCAACCTTACTGAAATCCATTGCCATGCCCTGGGCCGGAGTCAGGCACGGATGAAGCAGGCAGCTGCCTGCTGTAACACCAGCAGAAGCAAAGCGATGCCTGTAAACAACAGCAATCCTCTTAGTCACCGGGCAGGAGGCACAGCCACTCTACACCCAGCAACACCCAATTTTCTATGGCACGAGGCAGTGCAGGGTGCCAGGCCAAGGCTCCCCGGTCCCGTTAACAGACCTGTGTACGCCACCGCCCTGCTTCTGCCTCTGTCCCTGCTTCCCCATCCTGCCCACAGCTGCCAGGGAGCCCAGGAAGGTGCCAGGTTTATCTTCCAGCCTACGTAACACAATTTTCCTGGAAAGGGGGAAAAACAGCCAAACAACCAAGACCGAGCCTACTTTCAAAAGTTTTGGTGCGCTTGCATCACAGCTGTCAGCCTGCATTACACAAAGTGCCTAATGAACATGCCAGACCCTCAATCCTCAGGGAGAGTCCGCCCTTTCCAAGGAAGGCGCCAACGAGCCAGCGGTCAAATCTCACAGGGCAAGACAGAAAAAGACGCAGATTACGTGTTTTTATGGTGTTGCCATTAGGAATAGGGGAAGAACAACTAACCAGTTGGATCAGCGTTTGCCGAAACACTGATTTTACAGCCTTCCTCAGCCAACGGAAAGCATCAACGCTCGGTGGAGCACGATGTAAACACACCTTCCCACAGGTAGTTAAAAAAAAAAAAAAAGAAAAAACAGTCACAGCAAAGCAATTTCCAAAAATAACTCGGGGAGCACACAGCCACTGCTGCGCTACGATTCCCTCTTTCCACACCGCATCTCCCGAACCTTCCTCCGCCTTGCGCCGCTCCCAGCAGAAGCCGCGATTCCCGCGTCCCACCTCCCCAGCCTTGGGGCCACCCGCGCTCCTCCGGGGGAGCCGGGAGGGAGGATTCAGACCAGGCTGTCCCACGAACGCGACCTGGCCCCGCCACCCCCCGACCCCGGGGGGAGCGGCGCCCCGCCGGCTGGGGCTCCTACCTCGGCAGCCGGCCCTGCGGGCAGCCGCGGCGGCGGCGGCAGCCCCACATCTGCGGCGGCGAGGGGGGGGAAGGCTGCGAGCGGGCAGCGGCGCGGCGGGGTCCGCCCTCGGCTCGGGCCCGGCTGCGGCAGCGCCGGCCGCCTGGCCCCCGGCACCCCGGCCCCGCCGCGGCCAGCGGGCACCCGCTCCGGCCGGGCAGCGGCTGCCGATGCAAGGCCTGGCGCCCGGGCCTCGGCAGCTCCCTCCCGGGACGTCAGCCATGCCTTCGCTTTCTACTCAGAGTTTTACGTTTTTTAAAATGAGCCAAACCTTTAAAAAAAACCCTCAAATAAACGGGGGTGAGGGGAGTGGAGTAGCTGTAGTCATTTTGCAGACCTGGATGCGAAGGCAGCCAGCCTGGTGGAAGACCGGGACCAGCAATCTCTCCCAAAAAGGGTGGGTTTTTGGAAACGAGCACTCAGCCCAGCTCGGGAGCAGCTGCCCAGCCTCTCCGTTGAGCGGGTAGGCGGGAGCCACGGGTGACCCCAGCACAGACCCAGGGGGACCAAGCAGCAGCGCACCCCACCCGTGTCCCCCGGTGGGGTAAGGAAGGGAGTCAGGGTCGGGATCCGCCGGTCAGTAGGCCGAGGGGGTCACCGGTGAAGCACATCTGGGGCAATTTCAGCCTGTAAGTGCACTCAGGGCACAGCCACCTGCTTGCTTTGTGCTGGAGCTTTTCCGTGCCCTCGCCATACAGGATCCCCGAGGACAATCTGGCAGCTCAAGCTTGGTGACAGTAATCTTCTAGTCCCTTACACCCTCCTTGTGGTGATATTTAAGTGCGTTATGTTACCTTGTTCAAGTAGGGACTGATTATCTTTTGTGGCTCGGCTTCATTAACAGCTTTGTCATTTTATTAGGCCGCCCATCTGAGGTAGGCATGAAATAAACAGGTGTGCCTAGCAGCTTTGATGTTGTTATCATACTGTAAGCAGGTCCTGTACTTGGGGTAAGGAGCTGGAGGTGCAGCAGGAGGAAGTTGCTATCTGCCTTTCAGTGCATTTGGCCTGCAGATACGCAAACAAGTTTGGGGAGGGGGAAACACCACTACTGATGAAAGAGGGGCCAAACAGAGAACGTAGGAAGCTTAAGGAAGCATCAGTCTAAAACCACTTAATAGTGAAAAATCAGAGTAATTTCCCCTTAAGATGAAAGTGGTTGACATAAGCAACTGCACTAAGAATTTTTTTAGTTTTTGCTTAAAATTCAGGTGTAAATTTTACCTTGGCAGGATGTCTCTTCATCTACCTACATATCTTTGTTCTGCTTCCCAGGCTCTCTCCAAGTGATAACAAGTCTAAGTTTGCCGTTTGGGCGGCTGGTTTCAGACACCCACTGGTAACATAAGCATTGTAACTGTGCCGGCTCTGCTTGGGGATCGTTTGATGCTTTAAACCTTTAGTTAACAAAGTACAGCTTCTTAAATGTTAATCACTTACAGAAATTAAGCCACATGAAAGAAAGGGTTGGGGGTTTTTTGTAAACGGGGAATATTGCATGCTTATCTGTCTCCAGATGATGATGCTTCCTGTAATGAGGAAACTCGGCGGCTGAGGTCAGTACGGTGCTCGGTATCGCTTCCTTGAAGTGTGTGTACGGTGACTCAGAGCAAAGGCTGAGTTAACATTGGGCTAAGAGACCAAACCCCTACCACTCCTCCAGTCCTAGGCTGTGTCAAAAGAGAGCAGAACCCATGCAGAAACCCCTCGGGAAATCTGATTTTTTAGGAACTGTGGACAAGTAGGGGATAAAAAAGTATCACTGTTGATGTAATGCTAAGGAACAACCTTGTTTTGGGGAAACATCAAAGTTAGATCCAGCTCCTTGTGCATCCCCAAGAGAGCTGAAGACCTTCTCAAGGGGGCGTAGTGCAAGTGTTTCGGTCTGTGGAGCAGGAAATTATCTGTGTCCACCTTCTGGACAATACACAATCGTTATTAACTCCCTGTGATTTCATCTGTAGTATTAATAATTAATTTACTTTATCTTCCAAAGAAGCCCAAGCAATTTTACATAACTGTGGCCTTCTCTGCGTTAGGAAGCTTTGTTGCCCACTGTTAACAACATGAAGAAGGGGGATGATACGGTGCATACACCCAGCCGCCGTGTCACCAGTGCTGTTCTGGAGCAAAGCATTTATTACTGGCACAGACAGTATAGCTCAAAACTCGACTTAGTTGACTCTGGTTTTGGTATACGACTCCTTGCAACTAGGAGCAAGAGCCACTTTGCTGGAGTTGTTTGGGAGTTTCTCCGTAAGAAATGTCCTGTGGTTGTGAGCCCTTAGGATAGGGGAGAGGTCCTCTGTCTCGTCCGTTCTCCCCTTGAAACATCTTATAGTCACAGTTTCTGGGCCTAGTGAAACTTTATTCCTTAAAAATGTTCTCCTAAAAAAAAAAATTTATAAAGTTTTTTGCAGCTGGTGTGAAGCAGCATGAAGCAGCAGGTAGGGAGGCAGGGCCAGAAACAGAGCTCAGGGGGCTGGGCACTGCAGCAGTTCACACCCCCCCCCCCATCCTTGGCCTTAAAAATGAAGAAAACCTGACAAAAACCACACCGCTGCAAGGATTCCAAGTGACCCCCCCTCCGCTCCTAGCCAGTGGGAAGTTGCTCAGTAACAGCCAGAAACTTCGACTCCCCTTTTGGCAGAAGAAAAGGTCCCAAATACCAGTTGCAAAGGCAGCCTGTAATCCAGCATGGGTTGATGGACGGAGCCTTGCTGCAGATCAAACAGGGCTCTCGTGGGTTTTCTGGTGGTTTTTGTCCTCTGCTGAAGCATGTTTATCCTCCTCCGCAGCTTTTCTTCAAGGTGGAAAGACAAACCTTAGCCCTCGGCCCCCGCAACGCTCCTCCCATTGTCTGCTTGTGGTCAGGCTTGTCCCTTCTTGTCCCAGACAGTTTGGCACTGTGCTCCCAGAAAAGCTGTACTGCAGGATACTAAATTTGCAGAAGACTTAAGTGTTCTTAAAAGCAAAACACATTAAATCACTGATAAACCAGTACAGGTATTAATAACAAGAATTGCTAGAAATCTTGGGTTTTGCTCAAGGCCTGTGCAGCCAACCATTGATCAGGTTGTTGAGTTTTTGTCCAAGCATGGGAGGTGCAGTTAATTAGGCAAGCGGAACTAGGAACAGATTCACGGAAAAAAAACCCTGATAATTTATTTGCATTTAGGAGACAAGAGTTCAAGATAAGTACTCACAGAGTTTCTGCCTGGGATATTTGGTCCCACCTTGTGCTCAGACAGACTGAGCAAGCAGGGTCATCCATTCGGAAAATGTTTGACTTAGTCCTGTGCCTGTCTCAAAAATAGTTAAACTGGAAACATTTCCACACTTACAGACCTTGGAAAATCTTTTGCCCTAAATGTGCTTTTGTGGCTTCCAAGATCCAAGCATGTATTTCTACCCCAAGACTACAGAAAGGCCACAAAAATACAGCTTGCCCTCAGGCGCTTGGCAAGCTCACGCTCATCAGAACAACTTTGCTGTGACAAGCCTTCAGTGACTGGGGGCACTCATGCCATTAACTGTTATTTTCACAGCTTAATTTTCTCCTGTTTTAGTGTGAGCCACTAATTTTCATCCCTGAATGACAATAACTTAAAGGTGTGTAAATCAATGAGATTTTTGTAGCTGTTTTACCTGGGTTGTGGTTGAGTTCCTCAGTTTTGCTGGAAGGTTTACGCTGTTGGGTCCTTTGTGAAATCCCTTGGGAACTGGGCCAGTGCAGGTCTGTACTGCATTTGGTTGAGCCAGGCAACACAACTATTTTTCTTAAGGATATTTTGCAGTCTTCACCCAGATAAATTGTAAGTGTGCAGGAGAAGAATAAAAGGCTGAAATGTACCAGCTGGTGAACTGGCAAGCAAAAGTTAATATGATTATTCATGTAATCACGCTGCACCGCATTTTTCCTTTCTCTGAGCTATTTTATCTGTCCAGACTATAGAATCTTAAAAAAAATGAGGTGGACCCTTGTCCTGAAGCATAGGAACGTGTTAAGGTACCCCAAGACTGGACACTTCAGGTGTTTGGGAAGCCTTTTATCTTGGTGAGTGGGAATTCTCATCTCAAGTCTGGTCAAACCCTAAGAGCTTTCCTGGCCTTTCTCAGGCTCTTTGGAATGGGGAATCTTGTTATGTGCATTGCTGGAGTGTTTGTCCGGCTATTTTTATGCTGCCTTTTTTTCTGTACGTGCAGCTGTAGTCAAGTGCTGCTTCTCAGTCCCAGACAACTGAGATTTTCCATAACCTCTGACTAAGAAAAAAAACCTGTATCTTTCGTCACAGCCCCCCTTCCCAACAGACAGCACATAAGAAGATTATATAAATATTATATTAAGCACATTTTTGGCAAATTGCTTACACTGGTGTTGCACTTCTTCCCACTAGTGTCTGTGTAGTAGAAGGAATAAATGCCATGCTCAAACCATGATAGAAACGAATACTCTGATGTATATTCCTTCTGTTTCACTTGGAGATTGCTCATCAATTAACTGCCTTGTTATTTTAACTCTTACATTGATTCATCTAGCAAGAACCTGGACTGAGGCATTCTAAAGATGAGATCCCTCTATTCTGTGTTATTGGTAGGTATTTCTGTATAAACCTGCCTATGTAGAAAGAGTTTCTTCTTGCTTAGAAAACAAAGGTTAAGGCTTACTTTGATAGCTAACAGAAAACTAGCACTGGTATTATGCCTTTAGCCTTAACTGAAGAGGAAAAGGTTTCACGACGCTTCTGACCAACACCCTGAAGAGTACCTGCTAGTAGATTTTGGTGATGGTTCTTTTGGGCTCACCTGGTTTCATACACTGATGGGGAGAACACAGTTTTTCAAATAAATTCATTCAATTTGGATGTAATTACTGATTCAACAAATTCTATAAGCAGGTTGTCAAAGCAAACTGAAGAACTGTTAGTACATGAAATAAAAAGCAGCACAGATATTTTTCAAAGTGATTAAAGGCAGCATGGATTTTTGACAGAAAATCTGCTCCATCTAACTCATTTTCATAGGGTGGCAGAGATGCAGGGGGAAAGGGGTAGCTTGTTTTAGGGAGGCTTTTCTGTTCTAGGCCAGTGAATATCAAGAGTCACTTGTGCCTCGAGAGCTGGTTCATGCCGTCAGGGAGAGCTGGCTGGTTTCAGATGACTGTATTCAAAGGTCACCACCTCCACTGTTTTATAAAAGGAGATTACGATTAAATACAGACCACCTCTTTTCCCAGCCGCCTTGAAGACAAGGGAGCAAACACATGCCCCTCTGGCACTGCATACATTCTGCTGACACTTTGCACAACACACACATTCCCCAGAGTATGTAGGGTATTTGTGTTCAGACACCCACTGTAGGTCTGCATCGTGCACCGTGACTGTATATAACATATTCTGGCAAAAGTCAGTCTTCCAACAGTGCTGCACCTGCTATGCTGGATGCTGCAAGTTATCCGTGTCTTCTTACTCTCCTTATAGATTTGTTGTTATGGTGAGAAAAGCCAGGCCTCAAATACTGAACTCCCTGTAACCTCAGCTGGTATCTGCTGTGTGCAGGTATCAGTTGATGCATATTAAAACAACTAAGACAGTGAAGAATATAGGCTTTGTGCTGAGGGCAGGTTCAGTCTCAAAGGTTTCTTCCTTCCCCACTTCAATTCCAGCTTGGTTTGTTTTTGCCAAAACTAACCCCAAACTCTGCCCAACAGCAAGGAGGATTACAGCTATTTATGTCTTAATTGGGAATTATGACCAGTAATCTGTCAAATCAGATTCTTCCTCCTGAGAAAAGTTACAATCAAAAACAGGACAGTTCGTGCAAACCATTTTGCTATAATATCCGGTGTTTGCTTTAAGTCTGCATCAGCAGATTAGAGCAGTGTTTGGAGCACTGCATGGTTTTATGCTTAACCATGTAATTGGAGAAAAATTAGTCTGCAAGGCGTTTTACACAGCACAAGCAAATGGCTTCACTCGAGTCGGTTCACAAGGGCTTACTCTAACCCTCCTCGGGCCCTTGGTAACACTCCTGCTGACTTACTAATGCCAGCACAGGGCACTCATTAGCCTGTTTTTTTAAAACCCCAGGGTGGAAAATAACTAGGAGAGGAGTTACTGCCACATCAGAGATGCCGCAAATAGCATGAGCGTTCTGCCTCCGACGGGCCTGACTGCAGTGAAAAACACAAACCACATGTTTCCCTAACAGAAAATGTGGAAGCCCTTGCAACCCGCGTACCAGCTCTGCCCGTGTAAGACCCAAAACACTCATAAGAAAGGAGCTGCTCCTGCACCCGCATTTTTGTGGTGAAAGCCCTGCTCCAGTGCCCAGCCCCACTGCTGGCAGATTTAAAAAGTTATGGAGCAAAGGAGGACAAGCTTCCAAACGCAGAGGCATTTTTGTTTATGTAACCTGAAGCAGGGTCTGCTGTTTGTGCTGGATGTTTAAATGCTTGCTGAGAGCCCACAAAGCGTGCTTCAGGGTTTATATTTTTTTTTCCAAGTAACTTCTGAAATTGCAATCTGGTGAATCAGAGGAATGATGTCTGATGTTCCTGCTAGTGGTCTGAAAAAGGTATGTCAAATCCAGGGCAACAGTAGAGTCTGTGGCTCCTGAAGACCGTTTTAGATCTTTCCTAGATCTCTTTTTAGATCTTTTCAGATCTTTCATAGAAATACCCAAGCTAGAGAAAAGGTAAGAAGTGGGTGGTTTTTTAAATACAAAACCCAAACACAAAGAGACTACAAGGAAGGAACCCTTTCATTTTAGGTAACCAGGAGCTACAAGATCCTGCATTCAAATCAGGGCTTCTGTGAGTGTACAAAAGAGGACACCCACACTGAGCTGGGTTTTGGGAGGAGGGATGGGGGCTTATATTCAAGCTTAGGGAAATGGCTTCTGTAGGGGTTGGTATTTCACTTTTGAAACAATAATCAGAAGCGAGCTTCGACATTGCATGTGAAAGAGAAGTTGCAAGTTCTATTTGAAGTATTAATCACCAGGAAAGCAATGAAGCCTTGTGCACATCCTTGACACTGCTGGTATATATGGGGGTATGCTTTACTCAAAGCCAAAAAACCGTCTGTTGCTCTGGGTAGCACCTCGAGCTGCTTGCACAGTCAAGGATCTTTGGAGGCAGTTTTTGTGCCTCCTCCTGGTCTCATGTTTGCCAAGATGTCTCTCTCCAAGTCCTCTTAGCTGCCACAGCTTGGTGAGCTGCTCACCTGTGAACTCTGGATACAGTAGAGCAATGCTTGTTTGGTAGTTAAGTGGACTTTCTGTAACTGCAGCTACAGAGCAACCAAAACCTATTCCCAAACTCGCACATCCCCATGCCTGGGCACTAACTGGAGCAGCTGTCTGCTGACACTCCCGTGGAGTCCTGCCTCCCCTCTGACTGTCATGGCTTGTACTGAACTTGGGTTGGATTAAAGTTGGTCTCTTGTGCACTGAGAGTTTTGCAGTCACTCCATGCAGCCTGACATCAGGTCAGTTATAGGAGCCTATTTTTGTTCACTTCTCATCCCCAGGGCTGTGCTAATTTACATGCAGGTAGTAGGTCCTCTCTAGTCCAGAATCTCAGCCAAAAGTATGTCTCTCTTCAGATGCATCTAACACCAAGCTGGCACCCACTATTAGAGTCTCCTCCAAAAGCAGAGCACCCAGCACTCCTCTGTCTTCCTTCAGCTGCAATGTGCTTACACGTGAACAAAGCAACCGGGGCTCTTAAGGCAGTCATGAGCTCTTGAGTGCCACAAGCCTCCACCACAGTGTAAATGGAATAAAAGGCATTTTAAAGACCCACATGCCACCTATTTAATATCAAGCCACACAATTACTGTGATCTGCTTTTGGAAGGATTTATTCCTTCCAAAAGAGCTTTGTACTTGTACATTGAGTCCAAAGGCCACAGGAGAAGCTCAGCACCCAGCTGCAAGGGCTGCAGGAGAAACGGTCTGGAAGAACCTTCTTCTGATTTTCGTTTTACTTCTGTCCAAAGCTGTGGATGAAGTGAAATGCAGTGGCAAATGACAACTTGTGGAATCCTAAAACAACTCCTGAGGTCTCAAAATACGGTCGCCCCCTTGGTCATCTAACCGTAGGTGTGGGCTGTTAATGCAGACAGAATTGAGAACAGTATCTTAGTGTCTGACTAAACAGACTTTTAACAATGTGGGAAATTTCTTTGTCTTTACTGATTTTGACATTTTTAGTTAGGGAGCAAGGCAGATGAGAACTTTTCTTATTAGCTAATTAACAGGCCTCTATTTTCCAACTTCTGTATATGAAAAGCCTGTTTATTGTTTGCGAGGGCCTTCTTCATCTCTTTTATGCAAGACTTAATCTATACCTTGCCATTTAGCTAGATTACTTTATGTCCTAGTCACATCAAAGCATTTAAAGGCTTCTTACTATTAGCATCTTCATTCTATATCCTAAAAGGTCTCTCGAATTTTGAAGCAATCAGCAATTCAATTTTTTCTGTTTGAGACAGTTAACCACAGTAAGTACTTAAATTCTTTTTGAAGAAAACAAGTGGCTTAAGCTACCTAGACAAAAAAATACCCAGTTGTTGAAATGAAAAACTAAGCGATGTAAAGACAGTTTTAAGTGACAGCCTGCCCTTGTTTCTTTAAGCAGCGCATGGAAAAAGCCTAGAAACCAGCTTTATGCAAACCCCATAACACAGTGGACAAGCAAGCTCTCAGCACAGCAGCTTTCTCAGTCATCCTGAGCACAGAAAACAGGAGCTGGTGTGATGGCACCATAAGCATATTCCACCCATGATGTACGGAGCAGCCAGAAATGTGAACCATGCAAAGGCCCAGGGCTGCTGCCAGGTTGCTGCTGGCACCCCTTGCTTTGGCTCCTCTCCAGCACACTCCCGACAAGCGTGGGCTCACTCTGGCGCTGCAGATGGATTTGCAGAGTACTACGCATTTACGAGGCAGAGCATGGTTTTTCAGACCTGAAAGAAAGTAACCCAGCAGATGTTCAATGCATCCAAGGCATCTGTGGGTATGATGCACAGTGTCTTTCCAGTCTCTGTTTCTTGGAGTCTGGAGGAAGACAAGCTAGCTATTACATGAAATCCAGTGTCTTAGGTGTAAGAGGCAAGGACCGAGGAACAGCTGCCATAAGTAGGATGAATAAAAGAAATCCTCTTACACATTTAAGATTTATTTGAAGGCAACAAACTGTTCGTGCCCAAGCCTGCATTACTTCAACAAGAAACAGGGCAGGTCTAGGTTTCCAGCCTCACTTAAGACAAACTGCAAGCCAGCACCTAGAGGCAGGGTTTCTTACCGTGCTCGTGCAGCTTCTGACAGTGTTAAACCCTTCTGCAACTCAGGAGGAAGCATTTCTTTCCTGATGCACATTCCAATACTCAGTTCAGTTAATGGATTGAGATAACATAAATGTCTGCACCCAGCAGAAGCCCCAAACCAGCCTCTAATGATGCACCAGATATTCAGAAGCTCAACACCTGAAGGATATTAAATGACTAAAAGCTCCATGCACACAGCTGTGATACCTTCCAGGCATAAAAAGGACTTGAAAATTCATAGTCACTTTCTTTGCGGGAATAACAAAGTGAACTTTGCTTTCAATTTTGGCATTTAATACATGGTAAATACCAGATTCTCTGTAGCTTGGGAGGCGCAAGTTTGCATGTTCATTAAGTTAAATCACATTCCACACACAAAAAGTACTAAGATAATATTGTTTCCAACATTTACACCCAACATTTACCAAGCTATCTCTATGAGAATTAGATTAAACAATTCTGGGCCAAAATCCAGTTATGACTAATTTTTTCTGGGGCTGCCAGCTTGGCAAAGACCTTGGTAATAACCCAGTGCATATTTCTGAAAGCTGTGACTGGGGAATCCAGAGGTCTAATCATGTCTCTAGTGGTACCTTCTCACATCCTTATTCAATGTAATAAAAAGAAATGAGCAAGTCAGCTGCAGTAACTCTGCAGAAATCTAATGCTGGTTATCGTTGGGGTCCATACAAGCACTGGGGGTACTCACAACCCCAAGTTATTCTAGCAAGGTCGTTGGTGTTAGTAACTGCTTTTTGAAAGATATTTGTGCCCCGGAGAGAGCATCTTGAAAACAGATGTTTGGAAATGTTTCCATGGTCATAGGGTTTTGTTGCCGAAACTGATGCAAGTGTGTCACCTGTACAAGCTCTCCTGCCTGTAGACTTGAATGCTTCTGCATTACAGTAGCCCATTGAGAAGGCAGGAGCCACCCTGTCCCAGGAGAGAAGAGAAATAGGAAGTCCGTGCTGAGCAGTTTCCCTTCCTTCTTTCTTTCTGCTTTTCAGAAAGAGCTGCCCTCTTGCTCTGGCTCTGTATTGCAATGCCACTAGAAAAAGTGAAGGATTGGAAGAATTCTCTGCCGTTTCCCCAAGGCTTTCCCTGTGTGCTTGGCTACGTTCTCCTGTGCCTGGCAGAGGCTTCTTCCTACACACTTGCCACTGCTCTTTGCATTTAGATGACCGCAAACTTCAGGCTGCTTTGACAGCTTGGATGATGTTTCCTTATGGTTCAGCATCCAGTGACAAGACAACAAAGAACGTAAGGACATTTCTGCAGGTGTCAGAGGTGCCCAGCTGGAAGACTTCCCAAAAATGGGGCACTGGCATGCCCAACGCTGCAGACATCCCCGCTCCTCCCTGAAGACCCACTCCTGGATGCAACCAGACACAGCAGGATCCTCTCATTGCCTGCAGCCATTCAACACGGCTTTACTGACTTCTGGGCTCTGGAGTCCCACCACTGGTGGCTCTGGGAATGAAAAGCAACAAGTGTTCTTCAGCAATGTCTCCTCTGGCTGCTCCCCTCTGCCAGAGCACAGGTGCCACCCAGCAATGTCACCGCCACACGGCACAGGCACCACGGTGACCTTTGAGAACATCCCATCAGAACCCACAGTTGTGTTCAACCTGGGCTGGATTAACTCCGTAGGTTCGTGATTCCCTTGGGCTAAATTGAGGTGAAATGACACCAAACGGTTGCTTAAACGTTTTTTTATCTGTGGCAGAAACAACTTGATCTGTGAAAAGCACAATGGCGAATGGCGCGGGTCCTACTGAAACGTTTACGAGAGGAAAAGGAAAGAGAGGAAAATGGAAAAAAGAGGGAGAGATGACAGATCGCCACCCCCTGGCTCCCGCGATGACATTGATGAAGGTGGTAACTGCGGCTATGGGCGCGTGCCCAGCTCCCTCGTGTCGCACCTTTTACAGCCCCCTTCCCGCCACGCGATCGCGCCAGTCACGCCCCGCTTGCTCCCGCCGCTCCGGCACTTGCGGAACTCCCGGCCTGCTGCGCAGGCGCCGCTGCGGGGTGGGGGTCGCTGGAGGACTCGGGGGTGAGGGGGCAGCCACGAACCCCTTCCCTCAGCTGCACCCCGCGTCACTTCCGGCTGTAGCGGGCGCCTTCTCCCGCCGGGCCTGGTGCTGGCCCCGCTTTGCCGCCACATCTGAGGCGTTCGCCCTTTCGGCCCCTCCCGCTGCCGCGTGCCTCAGCCGTTGCCTCACCTAAACCGTCACCCGGGGGGGGTTCCCACGTAAGGGGTAGAGAGGCCGAGGCCCGCGGGATCATACACTTCGCGGTGCCGCGGCCAACCCCTGGAAACACGGACCCACACCCCAACGCTGTAACAGGATTTAAAAGCCATTTGTCCCACCCCATTACGTCCCAGTGAGCGCGGCGGGCAGGAGATCCACCAGGTCGGGGAGAATCCATCGAACCAACCTTTCGGTTGCGTCAATTGGAATAAGTCCCACAGTTTTATTGGTGACCTCCTTCATTTTGGCTCAGGCTTCTTGGATCAAAGGGGTCGCGTTATGGGTGGCAATACAGCGTTCTCTGTCGGTAAGATTCAGCATTCCGCACGCTCCCTGTTCTTTCAACAAAAGTTGAAAGTTCCCTCCTCTCAATTGCACCCCACTGGTTCCTGCCCCTCCAGGTATTTGGCTTTTGAAAGCAGTTCCTATGCTTTTGAAAATCCTACACTGCTCAGCTCCCAGACAGCAAAACCCCAGCCCGGGGTGGCGATGACTGAACAGAACCACCACGTAACATTTTCACCTGAGCTTTAGGTTTCAAATGCCCCTGAGAGTCCTTTTCAACATCCGTGCTCGTCTTTTGCAATTCAGAGTCTTAGTTCTCATCACTTGGGGTTTTCCAGTCTTGAGATGGTGGCAACTAACTCTTCTCCTTTGCTTTTTTTGGGTACTCTACTACTATAACCCCAGCTTTAAAAGAGAGCATCCCCGCCTGCTGAAAAAGTGCAAGAGGAGAGTTGGTGTCAAGCGGAGAGCCCCAGATGCAGCAGAGATGGGCAAAAGGCAGCCCTCCAGAAGCCCAGAGGGTCAGCCTGCGGGGGACAGGCAGGCATCTCCACCTGTGATGACCCCACCCACCAAGCAACGGGCTGAAGCACTTCCCGACCTTGGCAGCACCCGTCCATCTCCACCAGCAGCTGCTCCCGCGCTTCCAGAACCTGCCGGAGTAGCAGGCAGCGAGAGTTTCATCCCTCTGGCCCTCTTCTTCCTACAGCTTCCCAGCAGCCAAACCCCAGACGGCCTCCAGCAAGCTGCCCCTGCTCCTCCGCTGCTTGCAATACCCATGCTGGCAGCTGCCTCAGCTCTGCCGAGGCCAAGGTCACCCCACGGCCAAAGCCCGACAGTCCCCCACTGCCCCACCTGCACCTGCACTCCCAACACTGCCGATGGACCCCAGCACAGCACACCCTAGGGAGAGCACAGAGAGTCAGCAGCAGGTCAATAGTGTCTCATTAATAGCGTTGTTAATAGATAGAGCTTGATAGAGTTGGTAATAAACTGTCCGGACAATAAACCTTTCCCAGTTGTCCTCTCCTGTTTGCACAGCACAACCCCAGTTTGCGTTCCTGTTTCACCACCCACAGAAGCAACATATCTGCCACCTGTTGAACCATTTCTGGTGAAGAGCCCAGCATGGTTTCTCAGCACTAGCGAGTAAAAGGCAGGATGAGGGTTGCACGGTGCATGCACCAGGGATGCTCTTCCTCGTGATATCTATGAATGAGAGCTCCTCTCTCCTGCAGAGACATTGTCCCAAGGCCGTGCCAGGAAACCAGGATCTCACAAGTCCTGGGATTGTTGTGGTGAATGGAGCTAAATCCAGTTGGCGGCCAGTCACAAGCGGTGTCCCCCAGGGCTCAGTTCTAGGGCCGGTCTTGTTTAATATCTTTATCAATGACCTGGATGAGGGGATTGAGTGTGCCCTCAGTAAATTTGCAGACGACACCAAACTGGGTGGGAGTGTTGATCTGCTCGAGGGGAGGAGGGCTCTGCAGAGGGACCTGGGCAGGCTGGATCGATGGGCCGAGGCCAACTGTATGAGGTTCAATAAGGCCAAGTGCTGGGTCCTGCGCTTTGGTCACAACAACCCCATGCAGCGCTACAGGCTTGGGGAAGAGTGGCTGGAAAGCTGCCTGGTGGAAAAAGACCTGGGGGTACTGATTGACAGCCGGCTGAATATGAGCCAGCAGTGTGCCCAGGTGGCCAAGAAGGCCAATGGCATCCTGGCCTGTATCAGGAATAGTGTGACCAGCAGGAGTAGGGAAGTGATCGTGCCCCTGTACTCGGTGCTGGTGAGGCCGCACCTCGAATACCGTGTTCAGTTTTGGGCCCCTCACTACAAGAAAGATGTTGCATTGCTGGAACATGTCCAGAGGAGAGCAACCAAGCTGGTGAGGGGTCTGGAACACAAGTCATACGAGGAGCGGCTGAGGGAACTGGGGTTGTTTAGTCTGGAGAAGAGGAGGCTGAGGGGAGACCTGATCGCCCTCTACAACTACCTGACAGGAGGCTGTAGTGAGGTGGGGGTCGGCCTCTTCTCCCTGGTAACAGACGATAGGACGAGGGGGAATGGCTTGAAGCTGCGCCAGGGCAGGTTTAGGCTAGACATTAGGAAAAACAACTTCACCGAGAGGGTTGTCAGGCTCTGGAATGGGCTGCCCAGGGTCGAGTCCTCATCCCTGGAGGTATTTAAAAGAAGGATAGATGAGGTGCTTAGGGACATGGTTTAGTGGTGGGATGGCAGGGTTAGGTTAAAGGTTGGACTCGATGATCTTAAAGGTCTTTTCCAACCGAAGTGATTCTATGATTCTTCAGATGGCACAGCTGGGCCACAGGACCACGGCTCAGCATTTACCAGGAGGAGTCAACCCATTGCCCAGGAACTGCAGGAAGAATTTCTGATAAGAGCATTTACCAAGACACAGTTTAGCAAAGAGGATTTAACTGAAGCATCTAAATGAGCTGCTGCTTCATGCTGGCCTTCCTTTTTAATGAGCAGGGGGTTAATTTCTTCGTGAGCAATGGCTTGCCACACGTGCTGCAGAGGATGGTCTGTGCTTTGCAGTGGTTTACGTTAACCAGCGTAAGAAATAAAGGTGCAAGTTTATAAGTCCCCAGTAAACGTGCAGCGCTATGCAGCGTGATCCCATCACAGAGGATTGCCCAAATTAGGGCCTAAAATCAGAACACGAGTATGTGATTCCCCCACCCCACATTGAACATCCAGATGAAGATGCCAACATCTTCATCTAAGCTGGACTGAAGGTGCAATGTGTCACCTCATGCCTTCTCCCGATCACTTTAAAATAGGCATTGCTGATTCAGTAGCCTGGATTACAGAAATCTGTGATCTTATGTATCATTCCAGGGTTAAACTGGTGTGCATAAGTGATCCAGGAGACAATCAAAGTGGGGACGTTGGTTTCACACCGCAGCCCATTATGCCTGTGGAGGGGCAGGGGGTCCCGCACACCTCCAGCTGCAGCCATATCTCTTCCCTCTCACCTCCCCTTGCTGGCCGCTCCCCATCAGTTCCCCTTTTCCTCATCCTCCTCCCCCACTACTCCCCTTCCTATGTCTTTTCCCATAAATTTTCATCTTTTTTTTTTTTTTTTTTCTGACTTCTCTGAGGCGTTACACTCCCAGACCCGATGCACCAGCCTTGGCAGCATCGCAAGGCACCACCAGTGTTGCTGGGGGACCCTCCCACCCCAAAACATGCCGTGGCAGAAGACAAAGAGATGCTTATGGGTGCCTACCAGTTTTATTAGCGGCACCGTGGTCGGGTTCCCCACCCCACAGCGAGGGTGCTGGAGGCGCAGGGTGGTGTCACCCTGCCCACCCCGCAGACCCCGGTGCAGGGGGGTAGGTCACTCAGTGAAGCGCTGGGTGTTGCAGCGGGGTCCCTGCCACTCATCGTAGCACTGGCAGCTGAACTCCTCGGCCAGCTGGGAGGCATCATCGATGAACTCCAAGCTCTGCGCCACCAGCCAGGGCCTGCCAGCTTGCAGGTCGATGGCAAAGCGGAAGGGGTCAAGGTGGAGGAAGCCCTTCTTGTTCTCCTGGCGCACACAGCGGCCCCGGCTGGAGCACAGGCTCTGGCTGCACAGATCAGCGCTGGCCGTCACGTTGACGATGTAGTGGCCCAAGGGCCCCTCTACGTAGTCCTTCAGCCTCAGGCACATCTCCTGTAACAGCATGTGGTGTCACAGCCCTGCACGGCCAGGGAATGGGGGGGGGGTCCCTGCGGGTGGTAGCACGGTGCCACACGCCACACTACTCACCTTGGAGGTGCTGTAGTTGAGGCTACCCCAGAGAACGATGCCGGCAGCACCCTGAGCCGCGCTCTCCCCGATGGTGTTCATCAGGTCCTCCTGCACCCAAGGGGAGAGGAGAAGTCAGCAGTGCCCAAAGCCCCCATGCTGCCCCAGCAGAGCTAAAGACTCCCCGGCACCAACCCATCAGCCCGAGAGGTGCCCACTGTCCCCACGTCCCCATCACCTGGGAGAGGAAGTCAACAGTGCGGTCAAAGGCAATCTGGGAGTAGGGCAGGACGGGGATGCTGCCATTGATGGTGTTGCGCTGGACAGCAAAGGCCTCGGCGATGCGGTGCCGGACATAGGTGAGTGCCTTGTTGGTGCCATTGAGGCAGGGGGGCAGGTAGATGCTGGGATAGAGCGCCCGGCTGCTCTCCCAGAGCCACCACAGCTCCTTGTTCCTCTGCCGCTCCACCACCGGGCACGTTCCAGTGTAGGACGGGCTGTTAAAGTCATTGTTGTAGCAGTTGGGGAAGCCGTAGAAACCCCAGTAGCTGTTGGGACGGAGGGTCTTCCCCAGCTGCAGGGTCTGCTCCATGAAGTTGCGGGCGCTATGCTCAAACTCCTGCTTGGCTGTCTTCTTCACCAGCTCAGGGGGCCACTGTGGGTGCTGCTGCCGCACCAGCTCCTCTGACTTCTGCTGGTAGATGTCCATGGAGCCCCAGTTGCGGATCCACAATGGGCGCCACTTCTCCCAGTCAATGATGGCCAGCCCACTGTAGGCAGGGTTGCTCAGGGTGACATGGATGTTCCAGGCAGCCTGGAGGAGGTGGGCCTTCAAGCTGGCATTTTGGGGGAGCCCCCCGTAAACTGGCACCCCCTCAGACGTGTAGTAGGGGAGGAACCCCAGGTCGTTGCTGTAGAAGAGGGTGATGTCCTGCCCCATGAAGGACTGCTGGTCGTTGGCCAACACGTCAAAGACCTCCAGGTTGAGGGTGACATTGTACTTCTCAGCGCAGCGCTCGGTGGGGATGTTCCAGATGGTGACGAAGGGGCGGTTAACAAGGACGGGGCCAGACCCCCTGGCACGGGCCGAGGGGGGCAGGAGCAGCAGGAGGACCCAGCAGGACCACCCCCATGCCATGGTGCCAGTGGGTGCAGGATGGGTCCTGGAGCTGCTTCGGGAGAGGCAAGACGAGCTGAAACCCGGGCAGACGGCGATGGTTTTATCCCCAGTCCAAACCGGGGCTGGCATTAATCCACACCCCTGTCCCTGAGTGGTGCCAGTTACCAGGGTCACCTCTCCCACCGCCTCACGTGATATCCCCAAAGTTATCAGCAGCCGGAGCCCAGCACAGTGGCCCGGGAGCAGGGACAGTGGTGTGCCAGCCCCGGTTATTGACTGGCGGCAGCGGGCCCAGCTGGGGAGGAATGCGCAGAGTCAACATCCAGTGCCTGGCCAGCGATGAGCTGGGCTGGAAAGACAAACAGACACGGATGGGGTGCGGGGGAGGTCAAGGTCATGGTGACGGACGTGGGCGGGGCTGGGCAGGCGCCATGAGATGGCAGGAGGAGGGCACTGCTGGGAGGAAGCTCACCGCATCGGGCAGGGCCTGGCAGGACACAGCCCTGGGAACGGTGGTGGCACAGGAGCTCAGTCTGGGGCCACGCACGCGTGGGGACAGCAACCACGGGAGGATCTCCACCGGGGGCCACGCAGAGGGGTGCTGGCAGGGAGGTGGCCGCGTCACGCAGCGTCGGCCGTCCCGGCACCGCGGGGCCGCGCCGTGCCCACGGGCACCCCAGGGACGGGGCCGGGGCGAAGGCAGAGCAGGACTGCTGTGGCACGGGGAAGAGCCACGCGGGGCACCGCTCGGGGACACCCGCGGCAGAGGACAAGCGGCGCCCGGGCCAAGGGCGCCCCCGGCCCCGCGAGGCCGTACCCACCCCCCGCCGCGGCCCACGGGACGCGCTCCCCGGGGGGCCCCCACCCCAGCCCCGCCTGGGGTAGGCAACCGTAGGGTGACCTGTGCACCCCCCCCCCCCAAAATCAGCCCACACACCCCTCACACTCCACCCAGCTTTATTTGAGGTAAAGCACTTTCGTGTGGGGCAGCGCACAGGGGCTCAGCACCACTCAGCACCCACTCCCCGCCCCCATGCCCCCTCACCCCCATCCCTCTCCTTACAACAGGAGAGGGCCCCCATCCGCCCCCCATCCCCATCCCCATGCGGGGCATCTGCCCTGCAGCAGGGAGGGCAGAGGTGGGGCAACCACCCCGCTCCCCCTTCCCCAGCAAGGGGCAGCCCCCCATAATGAGCTGCCTCATGGGCAGGGAAGGGATATCTTAAATAGGTCCCCTACACCACCACGGAAAGAGGGTGCCGGGGGAGAGGGGGCAGCTCAGTCCAGGGGTGTTAGCACCAGCTTGCAAGCAGCAACAGCACTCCAAGTCCCAGCGGTGCCAGGGAGTCAGGGGCATCACTGCGGGGGCCAGCAGGCACCTGGCAGCCACTGCCCTGCCAGCCCTGGTAGCAGCGGCAGCGGAAGTGGGTCCGTAGGAAGAGGGTGTCAGCAGAGGACAGCTGGCCCTCAGCCCAGAAGAGGGGGTGCTGGGGGTGATTCCCATCCCGGCGCCGCAGCTGGAAGCTGGTAGAGTTGAGGTGGAGGAAGACATCGGCAGTGCTGTCCTGGCGCAGGCAGCGGCCCTGGCCCTGGCACAGTGCTGTGCTGCAGAGCTGCGCTGCCGTCGTGACATTCACGATGTAGCGGCCCAGGTCCCCCTCCAGGTAGTTCTTGATGATCTGGCATGAGTCCTGAGGAAAGGGGGGGCATCAGAGGCATGTTGGGTACCCCAGGGAGAGAAGTACCCCAGATGGAACAGACAGCCCAGCTTCAAGCCACTGGTCCCCTCGGAGGGCAGGTGACCCCCCCCCACCCATCAGCTACCACCCCATGAGTGCACTGACCCCAAACCTACCCGGTTTCTAGTGTAGTCCGCATCACCCCAGAAAATGGCCCCAGCTGCACCCAGCGCCGCACTCTCTCCAATGGTGGAGATCAGGTCCGGCTGTGGGGACAGAACCCAGTTAGTGCCTGTAGAACCCACACAGCACCCAGCCCCCCCACGACAGCACACCCTGAAGAGCCCACTGAGGTCAGGGAGGCAAGACCCATCCCTGCTCCAGGCCATGGGAAGAGGTGACTGTCCCAGCTCCTTGGGGTCAAGGCTCCCCCACCACCCCCCTCCTCAGGGGCTAAGCCAGCACAGCACAGGGGCTGTGGGCTCACATACCCGGGGGCCCTGGCTGCTGGGACCCAGGGGTCCTGCAGCACCTCCCAGGCACTTCCTCAGGGAGTGTGACCATCAGTGCCAGTCCTGCTCCCAGACAACCTGCCTGCGAAAGGTGGGCTCATGGCACCCTACTGCCCACCCATGGAGGGGCAGGGCCACAGGTGCTCATGCTGTGAACCCCCTTGGGAGGAAGGCAGGGCTGGACACCCCCTCTGCTCCCTGAGGCCAGCCACATGCACCAGCAGCCCCATAACAAAGGGTGCTGTTCACTGTCCCACCTAGGGACAGCCAAACCACGGGGGTACCAGTGACACCACGAGGGCAGCCGCCAGCCTCCAGAGCCACCCCACTTCAGAGGGAGCACCTCAGCTGGCCCCAAGCCCAGATGCCTGGGGTTTGGGATGAGGACATCCTGTGGCACAGCCCTACCTGGCTGAGCACATCCAGCTTGCGGATGTAGGTGGGCCGGGTGTAGACGAAGACAGGCAGGGAGTAGCCTCATGGTGCTGCTGTGAGATGCGCATGGCCTCCATCACCCGTGCCCGCACAAACTTGCGGCTATTGGGGGTGGAGGCCAGGAGCAGGTCGAGGTAGATGGAGGGGAGAGGGCTGCCCTGTTGGGCAGCCGCAGCCATGCCAGCTGGTCATTGCGCGTCTTCTCCACGTCCGGGCACTGCCCGGTGTAGCTCTCCTTGTTCTTGCTGTAGTCGTGGTTGTAGCAGTCAGGGAAGAGGTAGAACCCCCAGAGCTGCTTGGGTCGGAAACTCTTGGCCATGCGCAGGGTGCTCACCATGAACTGCCGGGCAGCTGACTCGAATTCAAACACCGCCTGCTTGTTCACCTCCTCACGGGACCAGGTAGGCTGCCGCTGGTGCACCAGCTGCTGAGACACCTCCCGGTAGATGTCCTTGGGCTTCCAGTTGCGAGCCCAAATGGGTCGCCACTCCTCCCAGTCAATGACGGCCAGCCCCTCCTTGGCAGGCGAGCGGATGTACTTGCTGATACCCTCCTGGAGGCGGGCGAGGTGCTCGGACAGGCTGCTGTTTTGGGGGACGCCGCCGTTGACGGCCACATGCTGGCTGGTGTAGTAGGGGTAGAGCCCCAGGCGCTCCTTGTAGAAGATGGTGAGGTTCTGCCCCACGAAGCCCTCGTTGGGGGAGGCCTGCAGGTCGAAGAGGCTGAAGTCGAGGGACACCTGGAAGCGGGGCTTGCAGTCCTGCGTGGGCACGTTCCAGGCCACCAGGAAGGGCCGGCGGGGGGGGGGGGGCCGGGCCAGCGCCGCGGGCCGCCGGGCAGGCCACCACCCCCCCCCCCCGGCAACCCTTCCCCAAACCCCGCGCCCGGGGTAGAGGCGTCCCGGGGGGGGGCGCAGGCAGGGGTCCCGGGGGCTGGTCCCTGGGAATCCCGGTCCCAAGCGGTTCCGCCCGCCCCCGGTCCCGCCAGCCCCCACCTCCCCTCGCTCCCGGTCTCCCCTTCCCACCCCCGCCGCTCCCCCGGGTGCCGGCGCGGCGCCTCCTTTGTCCGAGACCGGCACACAAAGCGCCCCGGGGGGCCCCGCTCCCCGCCCGGGCCGCCCCGTCCCGTCCCGCTCGGCCGTCCGCCCGGCTCTCACTCCGCTTCACGCCATGCCCCCGCCGCGGGCTCCCACCGGCGTCGCCCCCCCCGCCGCCCGCTTTAAAGCACCCCGGCGCGCACCACTGCCGGGGGCGCCGCCCCCCCGCCCCGGCCGGCCCCGCCCCAGCCACGACGCTCTGGGGGGGCGGCGCGGACCACCGCGGGGCCCGGACGACGCAGACGGGCGGCGGTCCTGTCCCCCCCTCCCGCACCCCCCCACCTTCGTGGGGCCGCGGCACCGGGCAGGGCGCGTCACCCCCCGTCCCGCTGCGCTTGGTACGGCCCGGGAGGCCCCGCCCCCCACGCGGCGGAAGGGGGCGGGCAGGGCCGCCAGCAGGGGGCGCCGCGGGGCGCCGCGGGGCAGGGGGGGATCCCCGAAACGGTGGCGACCCTGAGACGGAGAAGTGGCCGCGGGACAGCGGTGACCCTAAATGGTGGTGACCCCGAAATGGTGGTGACCCCAAAATGGTGGTGTCCCCAGGATCATGGTCATTCCAAAGCGGTGGTGACCCCAGGGTGGCGATGTCCCCAGGGAGGCGGTGTCCCCAGGGTGGCGATGTCCCCAGGACGGCGATGTCCCCAGGACGGCGATGTCCCCAGGACGGCGGTGTCCCCGGGCGGTGCCGTGTCGGGCAGGACGTCCTGTGCGGCCCCCAGGCCAGTCGGTGCTGCTGACTCAGCCATGGCCCCACGGGTTTCCTGACCGGGGGGACAAGGGGGGCTGCAGGCGCAGCAGGACTGGGGGGGCTTCCTTCCCGGGGCTCCGGCGGGGCTCCCCCTGGAGCGGGCAGCGGGACAGGCAGGGCTCAGGGTCTGGCAGTGTGGCCGTCCCCCTGTCCTGCCTGTCCCCTGCCCACTCTGGCCAGGGCTAGACACTGGTGAGCTGGGGGACCATTGGGGTGTGCCCACAGAGGAAGCTCCGTGGCCGGAGTGCGAGGGTGTGCCGGGGTCAGCAGGGGAAGGAAATGGAGCTGAATCTGCGGAAGCGCTCCCTGGCCACCCACTGGCTCCCTGGGGAGCAGGCAGGAGCACCAAGCCCAGCATTGTTTGGTGCCAGACCCCGGTTCCAGCAGTGCTGAGCCAAAGGCCATGGGCACATGCAGATGGCTACAGCTAGTGGGACCCACTCGGGTGCCAGCTTTCATGGCAAAGCTCCCACTGTGAGGATGACAGTACCACCGGGGACAGGCACAGTGTCCCAGCAGGCCACTCCAAACCCAGGCTGAACCCCACGGCTCAGCCTGACCTGTGGGCAAGGCCAGGCACTGTCCAGGAAAGGGGCAGGGGAGGTCGGCCACTGGCTGGGTACTGGCAGCCAAAACCTTTGGGGGAGATTACAGGCAGCCAAGAAATCCCTGCGCCAGTGGGCGCTGCCCTTTCCCTCTGGGCAGTAAACAGGCTCCCTTCGCCAGCAGCAGAAACGCCTAAAATTTTCCATCCTCCACAGCCTCATGTGCTGAAGGGGTCACAGCTCTCTGCTGCTGGGAGGGCTGAAAGTCCTCAACACAACGCAGCTTCACGCTGCTGTCCCCACAGAGGGCTCAGCATCACCTGCCTCCGTCTCCCTCCTCCCTTCCCACAGGGAAGACCCTGGATTTTGGGAGGGGGCCACTGGACACATCCTACTTTCCCTGTCCTGTCTCACCCTGCTGACCATGAGAGGATGCTAAGCCATGCCCAGCCGGGCACGAGAGCCCAGCATGGCTTTGCCACGCCAGCAGAGAGGGGCATGGGGCAGCGGAGGTGGACAGCGGCCAGGCCGAGCCAAGCAAGTGAGCTGTCCCATGTGAGCAGATGCGAATCCATCACGGATGCCGGATAACGGGGCGTTAGTCACATCCGCTCGCTCTGGATGGATCTGGCCAAGATGCTCAGCTTGGGGACAGAGTGGCCACGGGGCCAGGAGGGGAGGTTGGCACCCACCTCCGCCCCAGGCTGGGGGCTGCAGGCATGGCCTTGCCCTGCGGACAGCAGGGGGGAAACTGGGGTGTCCGCGGCAGACACAGAGACACTTGCAGGGCCAGTGAGCCACAGCCACTGCCTTGTTTAACCTTGCTGAGCTGTAACACCCCGCGCAGCCACCCCATCCCCTTCGAGGTCACCATGATCCATCCCTCCCAGGGTTGGGGCCCCTACGGATCAACAGGCAAAAGTCCCAGAGTCTCGTCCCCCGCAAGCCCAAGCGCTGGCAGGACATGCCGCACCACTCGCTCTGATTACAGCTTTTGTCAGCGGCTCGTTTCCGAGCCGGCTTGCATGGAGGAAATGATGAGAGGTGGCGGTGGCTGCAGGAAAACATTTGCAGGGTGTCCAGGGGCAGGACGTGGGGCACAAAGTGAGATCATGCTCACCCCACAGACAGCCAGCACCGCTTGGGGGACAGGCAGCATCCCAGCACAGGGTCACAGCGGGTTCGAAAAAGTCATCAGGCCCCGGTGATTAATGAGGCACTCATTTGGCAAGGACAGGCAATGAAGGAGCAGATGAGCAGATCCTCCCCCTGGTGGGGCTCAGGCAGAGGGATCGGAAGAGGTCGGCTTGAGGCTGTGCTGCCTGCAGCACCTGGGTCCCTCCAGACCCCACATGGGAGGGGAGAGGGGCCTGAGCTCCAAATCTATTGGGCTGAACAAGAAAATTACATATATTTATATAAACACCTTATAGCTACACATTTAAAGGATATCACAGCAGCTAGGAGCAGAGGCGCAGCTTGACAAAGCCACCAACTCCTGCCAGTGCCATGTGCCAAACTGGGGCACAGGGAAACGGCCGCAACCCACAGCTCCTTCACCACCAGTTCAGCCACACATGCACAAACATCCCCCTCCTGGAAAAACAGGAGGCTCAAAGCGCCAGCAGCAAACAGAACAGCACAGCAGAGCCCACCGCCCCTCAGCATCTCCTTCCTCCCCACATGGGCACAGCCACTTGCCCTCCCCAGTTAAGACAGCTCTTGGGCTTGTGGGCTCTACAAATAAATTTTATTGAAATTTAACAAAAGTGGACAGATGCACTGGGAGGGAGGACCATAAATAGCGTACGTTTCCCAAACCCATGGGTCCTACCTACCCCCTAGAGGAGCAAGAAGCCTAGTGTTGGTGAGTATGGTTCGGCTACACATCCACACGGGAAAGCACAATGTTGCACAGAACTTGTAAATAAACAACAACAAAAAAAAAGAATTTAAAGGAAAACTTTCCTTTTTTTTTTTTTGCTTGCTCCAACACACCACAGTGGACACAGATACTATTTACAGCGACCTTCACATTTTTCAGAACCCTCTCGGTGCTCCCAAGGCCCTGCTGCCACAGCGGGGCTGGAGGCCGGCAGAGGGGAGGGGGCCGGGGGCTGGCTGCTCAGGGACCAGCCTGGGAAGAAGCAGGGCAGGACGCAGCTTGCTGGCAGCCTGCAGAGGATCGCTGCCACTCTGGTGACAAGGGGGGCGTGGGAGAAGTCGTGGGTTTTTTTGGGGAAGCATGTTTGATGCCCTGGGGGAAGGGTGGGCTGCCTGTCAGGGAGGACAAAAGCATCCTTGCTAAGCCGGTCTCAAGTCTCTGCCCGACCCCCCGACGGGGTTCGGGCCCTGCCTAGTCAGCAGATTTTTGGCTGGTAGCCAGGCAAGGGGCTCCCTGTCGGGGCAGAAAAATGGCACTGGCTCCCTCCCCACTCCTCCTCCACCTTCCCCCATACCCAAGGCGGGTTCACCCTTGGACAGCAGTGGGGCAACGTGGTGTAGGCAGCCTGGCCACGGCTTTCTCTCCTCTTCCTGGGGACAGCAGCTCCTGCTCTCCTGCGGAGCCCAAGGGACACCCTTCCCAGGGAGATCCGGCTCGGGACAAACTCGAGAGCAGATGGTGCAAATAAGAAACACTTCAGTGGGGGATTGTTTTAAGACAAGACTCTTTCAAGCAAGCAGAAGAACAAAAGATGTTGAAAGAAGCACCCAGCATCACAGTGTAGACGAGCTCCCTGCCAGAGCCCTGCCCAGCTCTGCCTTGTTTCCCTGCCTGGTGGCAGCCAGCACATCCGCTTCACCCTCCATTCCTCACCTTCCGTGCCTCGCTCCTGTCGATGGGAACAGCGTGTGGGGGGGACACAGAGGGAAGAGGTGGTGACAGGAAGACGGCAACAGCCACGCCACTGTTATCTCCCCGAAGCCGGGAACTTGGCCCCATGCCCAGGCAGCTCTTGGTGGGCGCGGGGATGGATACATCCAACATAGACACCGACAGGGCTGGCAGCCAAGTGCCAGCGGCTTAAATTAAAAATCGAGGTAGCAAACGTCTGAAGTGCTTAGAAAGTAAATAAGTTCTGGAACGAAAGAGGAGGAAAGTTGAGCTGGCTGCTGCAGGGAGTAGGCTCTGACCCAGTTTAAAGCTGTGCCCGCTGCCCCATGGCCGGTCCGGGGGCAGCCGAGCAGGGAGGCAGTGGCTCCTAGTGCTGGCGAAGGTGGGGACACGGGTCAGGCTTTTCCCCGGCCCTGCAGCAGCAGGCTCAGCACCCCGGGGCCTGTGTGCAGGGGTGAGAGGTTTTTCGGTGCTGCCAAGGCGACCTTGACCTTATCAAGCAGGAGGAAAGAGGAGAAAAGAGCAGGACCTTCCAAGACAGAGCAGAATGCCTCCCTTTAAAGTGCATTGCATTTCTCCTCCTGATGCCAGCTGGGATGCGGGAGGAACCGTAGTTCACATCGCCAGGGAGATTTCCAAGCTGGGGCAGGCACACCAATTGATTGTTTTGGGGGGACAGGGAGGGAAGAAATAATTTCCTTCTTGCTTGGCTCTCTCAAGACCCACCCCACCAGGAGGTACGTTCAAGAGACGAGTGGGGGGTGAGAACGTTCCAAGGAGATGCCTTGCCCAGCAGCCTGGCCCTGCAGTGGGCAAGGGACTCAGCAGGAGCCAGCTTGCTAACGGGGGAGGCAAGTCTGCTGAAGAGCTGGGGACCTTGCTGCCGCCAGCAGTGGCCATGGACCGCAGAGATCTGCAGGCAGAGGGACCATGGGCAGCAGCGAAGCCAACCTCCCCAGAGCCGACATAAGCGGGGAAATGCATGGGAGAAAGAGAACGAGGTCCGAGACAGCAGCATCTGATCTCCATCCCTTCCCAAGAGGAGCGCAGCGGCCAGCCAGATGTGCTTCAAGACCAGGCCCCCCTTTGGCCTTCATCCTCCATCGACAGACCCACCCGGGGGAGCATCGCATAACACCCGTGTCAAGCGACATGCTGCAACACTGGCCATCTAACCACCAGGCCCGAGGGACCTTGGGGCCCCAGACAGTGCATTACCTTGCCCTGGCTCTCCCTGGGCTGCATACCTGAGAAGCAGGGGATTTTGTCTGGTGAGAAGTGCAGGCTCGCTCTCCCTTTGACAGCTCACACACAGCAGCTCGTTTGCAGTTCCAGTTACCCATCAAACGTCAGCTAGAGGCTACAAAAGGTATTTTTAGTCTTCTGACTCAAGCGAGGATGTTTGTAAGCAGTTGTTGCACAAGGTCACCCATCTCCTGCGAGGAGCGCTAGCCAAGCCCAGCCCAGCCTGCTCCATCCCGCCTCACCTCCAGGCGAGGGGAGAGCCACCGTCCCCGCCGCGTGCCCAGAGTCCTCCTCGAGTGGGAAAATGACGCAGCCTCGCCTGGCGAGGCTGGGGGCGGTGGGGCAGGGCCTCCCACCCGCAGGCAGCAACGTCTGGCCACTCACACCTCACAGATGATCACCGGGAAATCCACGTGAATGCGAGGGTGCTCTAGTTTCACTATGCCCTGAAAGAAGAGTCAGAGTGGTGAGCAGGGAAGACCACCGAGCAACAGCCCCAAGCCCTGCGAGTCACCCCGTACAGGCAGAGGACACCATGCCCTCGAGGAACATGAGTCCGTAAAAGCTGCCGTGACACCCAGTATGCCTGAACGGCAGCACGCAAAGCAAAATGCCCTTCAAACTTATCCCTGGAGAGCCAAGAGAGGCGCGGCTGGCTGCCACACATGACGGGTCTGGAGCTCAGCAGGGCGAGAAAGGAGGGAGCTGCTCTGCCAGGCACTGCCCGTGCAGCAGCTGGTGCGTGACTGGCAGATATTGGCCGTCTGGGCTTTTCATCCAGCACCTTTCATTCACAGGATTTAAAAGAATGAAAAGAGCTCTCTGACAGAAAGCAGCCAAGGCAGCTGGCACACAAGAAAAGCAGCTTTCTATCCAGAGGCGAGGCTGCTGAATGCACGCTCCCTCCACGCCAGCTACAGGCGCCTTTCCCATGCTCCATCCAAGCCTTCTCCCGTTACAGCACTGGGAGGACCCACTGGCAGGTGGGGGGCCAGGGGTGGAGCAGGCTCAGGCCGGCTCACTCCAGCTCAGCTGAGCTTTCCAACCAGGTGAGTTTCAACTCACACCAATGAGGAATTGGTCCCACAGTCTAAGCTTGCCTCTACGAGAATGCCAGCCCGAGGAGCAGCACTGAATCCTTCCTGACGTAACTGCCTACACAGCGCTCAGAGGGGTCCCATCCCACTGTGGGACTGCTCACCCCTCAGAGCACACCAACGGCTCGCCCCAGGTGCTCGCTAGAGCCGTGCCTTTCTGATTACTTAGTAAAGACTCCTGCAGGGTCTCTCTCCAACCCTGAGTTGATCCTCCCTTTCCTCCGCTTATGCCCCCAGAAGCCTCCCTACATGCAGGCTATCCTTCTGCTCCACTGAGACCCTCAATCAGTGTCCCAGCCCCTGCCTGACTTCACCCCAGTTGCTTATTTTAAGAGGAGACTTTTGCACTGAGGTGCAAAACGCAGAGCTGTCAACACCACTGTCACTGTTGAGCAGCCAGGTGGAACACGTGCACACTCACGTCAGTGGGTGACGGGCTTTGGCTCCTGCTCCTGAAGCCAGGGCCCTCTGCAGTGATGGGACACGGGCTGAGCAAGCACAGCCCCCCACACCTCAGGGGAAGTGGTCGGTGACGGGATGCCATGGCCGTGCAGGGCTGCCTGACATTCTGCACCCCATGACACACACCCAGCTGAGCTATCTTCCCCAGCCTGGCAGCTCTAAAATGCTGGGGCACCGCTTCCTTCTGGAAAGAGGGGCTGGAGAGTGTCACCAGTTCTCCCTCTCCTGCCACAGCTTCATGAGGTGACATGGGCATGAGCCAGGACACACAGGAGCCACAGCTCTGAGGCAGGAGCTGAGGAGCATGAGCAGAAAGCCTTTGCCTTCCCGGCAAGAAGGTGCCCCGAGGGAGAAGGCAAAGCCGGGACTTCAGTCATCACCGTGGGGCTTTGGCGCTCACTTTCCCCCACCCCTCTCCACATGCTACCTGAGGTATCAGGTTCTTGTGGATCCTCTTCAGCTTGGCGCGCTTCCTCCCGTTCTTAGTGACGATTGTCTCCTCGTAGAACTCGTGGGCGAGATCCCCGTCCTCGTCGTAATACATGGAGCTGGAGAGAGAAGGCCGGCGGGTGGGTAAGAGCCTGCCGACGGCTGCCGGCTCCGGGCGCCCCGAGGGGGCCGCAGCGGCCCCACGCTGCCGGCTCAGCGGCTGCCGGGGGGGCTGCCCTCTCGCCCCTGGGTCCCGCCGAAGGCCAGGGCCCGCCCCCCGGCAGGCCTGGACCGACCTAGCGGCGGCCCCCGCTCCCCCCCAAGGGGGTGCGCGCGCGCGGCCCGCGCCCGGGCCAGGGCCTGCTGCCCGCCGGGGCCCTCAGCGCCGCCGCCGCCCGCCGCCGGGGAGGCGAAGGGCCACAGCCCCCGAGACTTGGAGCCGCTGGCGCCCATGACGGCGGCGCGGGCCGGTGGGGGGCAGGGAAGCGGCCCGGAGCCGCCCGGCGACGCCGACCGAGCGCTTCCCTCCGTGCGCCGCCGCGCTGCGGCACTTCCGGCGCTTGGGGCGTGCCCACCTCCACGCCCGGCGCCGGCGGGAACCCGGGTGCTGCGGGTTCGAACCCCCCGCGTCCCCGCCCCATGTGCGGGCGGCCCCGCCCCGGTGGCCACCGGAGTCGTTGTGTGTCCTGTCCGCCCCAACACCGGCCCCCCCCCGGCCCCCGCCGCGGCCCCTGCCCCCGGGGACACCCACTACCTGGGCCAGCCCCATGGGGGCTGCAATGGCCCAGTGGGTCCCGGGGCACCCCTCTCCACCCCCCCTCCCCGGTGCCCCCACCTGCCAGCAGGCGAGGGTCCCGGCGCACTGGCTGGCCATGGGCGCAGGTGGCACGGTCACCCCGGCGTGCGCGTGGCCAGCGCCTCTTGCATCTTCTGTCGGCAGCGAGCGTAGCGGTGCCGCAGCTGGCGCACGTGCTCCTCCTCCTCCCGCTGCAGGATGCGCAGGAAGTTGTGCAGCTCCGGCAGCGTGAAGGCGTCCCACTGCGGGCACATGGGCTGCCATCGCAACAGGGACGTGGCGTCCCTCCCCTCCACAGCCACGTCCCCCAGGGGGTGTGGGTGTTGGTCCCCTCCCTGTCCCTGCACTCACGTTCACCTCCCCGGTCTCGTTCTCCTTCAGGACGAAGCTCAGCACCTTCTCGCTGGGGCCAGCCAACAGCCGCAGCCGCAGGGGCTGCTCCTCGTCAGCCAGCTTCCGCAGGTATACTGCAATGGCGGCCAGGTGTCACAGGGGGGGACATCCCCACAGGGACACCACCGCTATGGGGACATCACTGCCGTGAGGGACACTGCTGCTACAGGGATGCTGCCACCACAGGGATGCTGTCACTATGGGGACATGGCCACCATGGAGGACACCACTGTCATGGGACACGTCGCATGGCACGGGAGCACTGCCACTGCAGGGGACACCCCCACAGTCACTGGGGATGCTGCCACTGAGGGGATGCTGCTGCCCAGGGGAAGCTCCCTAGGATGCTCCGGGACACCACCACCATGGGGGATGCCAGGGGCTGCCACCAGGGGGACACCACCACCCCAGGGACATTGCCACCCCAGAGCCGCTGCCACCCAGGGGAAGCTGCCACCACGGGGACAGGGCCACCCTGGGATGCTACCTTGCTCATCCTTCTCGGACCTCTCGAAGAGGGCGAACTTGCGGGGGTTGTCGATGACAGTGAACTTGCGGAGGAGGGCGTCGATGACCTCGCTGGCGCGGGTGTGAGAGAGGATGTGGAGGTGCTTGACGGTCCCCTTGGGCAGGTAGAAGGATGTGCGGCGCTTCACCCCCTGGGCGCGCAGCCCTGGCCGCCCTGCCTGCAGGGAGGGGACCCGCTTGGTGGCCGGCACTGAGACAGGGCGCACCAGCTTCAGCTGCACCTTGATGAAGCCGGTGTAGGAGCCATCCTTGTTCTGAGAGACACCGGGGGGGGGGTGGTGAGTGGGGCGACAGCAGGGCACCGTGACCCCCCCCAGCCCCACGCTGTCCCATACCAGGCTCATGAAGAGGTTGCTGTTGATCTGGCTGTTGTACTCCTTGATCCGCTGCTCCACCTGCGCCTGGTCCAGCTCTGCCTTCTCCCACTCGCTGGGCTCATCCTGCGCAACAGTGGCTGGGCTGAGCAGCACTGTGGCTGGGGGGGGCAACCCTCTGCCCGCCCCGGCATCCCACCGCCCCCAGCCTGCCCCGAAACACCGGCTGACACACATGCACAGGCCATTGCGCGGGGTTGCATCAGCCCGGCTGGCGCTGAGCTGGGCTGTGCTGGCTGAGCACAGCTGAGCTCACCATGGCCCCAGCCCTGCTCCGGGGACACCAGCACTGCCACCAGGCCCCCCCCCCGGCCAGCCCCGGGGCCAAAGGGATGGGTGAACCCGCTGCAAGGACACCCCAGAGCCAGGTGTCCCCTCCCAGCACCCCAGGTCAGAGAGGTGTCCCCGAGGCAGAGCGCCAGCGGCCGCCAGCCTGGCACTCGGGCAGCAGGGCAGGCTGCATGCCCGCAGGGATGCCCCAGGATTTGGGGCAGGAGGGCAGGGCCAGGCTGGGGGTGCAGCCTGCCCGTGCCTCCAGCACCCTGCTTCAAAGTGCCAGCCCCACAGAGGGGGGACCCAGGCATCCCAGCTTAGCGTCCCTGCTGCCGGCAGCCACTAATGAGTATTTACGTGGGGCCGCGGAGCTGCCGCGCAGAGCTGCACATGTCCCCACGGCGCCGTGGGGCTGAGGAGCACCTGGGGCTCCCGGCCCCCATGGCCACCCCATGGGGTGGCATGCAGGCGCTGCTGGACCCTGCCAGGGTCCCCTTCACCCCCTCCGGGAGCAGCTGCACCCCCGGGAGGCCATGGGGCAGCCCCAGGCAGCAAACCCCTTCCCCTGCCACGTCCAACCGACGGGCCACCCGGGGCACCTCCCCCCCGCCCCCCGCCCGCTCCCCAGCACCCAGCCCCCGGGGGGGGTTTCGCTCCCCCGGCTGACGTCACCCTCCCCCATGACGTCACGGCCGGCGGCCGGGGAACCGACCTGGCGGCGGCGCGGGCGGCGGCCGAGGGAGGTGCGGGCGGTGTAGAAGAGCTCGGGCTCGGAGTCGGAGTCCTCCTGGCTGCAGTAGCCGCTGCTGGCCGTGCTGCCCCCTGTGCCCCCCGCGCCGCCCCGCCGCAGCGCCAGCGCCGCCGCCGCCCCGCAGCCCCCGGCCCCGCCGCCCCCCGGCCCGGCCGCGGGCACGGGCACGGCGGCGGCCACGGCCCGACCCGCCCGCCCCGCGGCCCCGCGGGCACAGGGGCACGGTCGACCCCGCGCCAGCCCGGCCGGCCCCCGGGCTGGGGCCCGGCTCAGCCCGCTCGAGGTCCCGGCCGGCTCAGCCCCTGGCGGTCCCGGTTCGGCTCAGCCTGCTCCCGCTCCCGGCTCGGCTCGGCTCAGGCCCGGTCCTTGTCCCGGCTCGGCTCCGCCCGGTCCCGGTCCCTATCCCGGCTCGGCTCAACTCAGCACAGCCCGGTCCTTGTCCCGGCTCGGCTCCGCCCGGTCGCTATCGCGGTCGCGGTCCCGGCTCGGCTCGGTTCAGCCCAGTCCCCACCGCGGTCCTGACCCGGCTCAACTAGCCCCGTCCCGGCTCGGCTCAGCCCGGTCCCCCGTCCCGGCCCCGCTCCCGGCCCCGCCCCGCCCCGCCCCGCCCCGGGATCTACCCGCGCCCGGCGCCGCCCGCCCGGACCCGCCCGGCCAGTATGGCCTGGGCACGGCCCGGCTCGGCTCGGCACAGCCCGGCACGACACAGCAAAGCCCGGCACGGCACAGCCCGGCACGACACAGCAAAGCCTGGCACGGCACAGCTCAGCCCGCCTCGGCTCGGCTCGGCACAGCATGGCCCGGTACAGCATGGCACTGCTCAGCCTGACATGATACAACATGGCCTGGCATGGCACAGCCTGGCACAGGCACCCCCAGGTTGGCCACCCCCCACCCATGCCCTCCCTCACAGACATGGGCCAGGCCCTACCACGTTGGTGTCCTTCTCCAGCGCCTGCTCGGTGCCATCGTCCTCGTCGCCAGCACCCAGGGGGCCACTGCAGTCCAGCCGCACCAGGGCCCGGCACCGGTAGTGGCAGGTGAAGCTGCAGTCTGGGGATGGGGACAGGACCAGTGTCACCACCATGGTGCTGGGCATCAGGGTCAGACACTATGCTGGGGGGGGTACTGGTGCCCAGCAGAGCAAGGGCTGGCAGGTAGTACCAGTACTGGTGCTGGTGCCGGCTGCCTGCCCACGCTCTGCCGGTGCCAGGGGCCCAGGGGCCAGCACCCATGGGGGTCGCAGTGCTGTGCCGTGTGCTGGCCGGTGCCGCAGTGCCCAGTATCAAGATGCCTGGTACCTCCTGGGGGTACTTGGCACCAGGTTGCCCGGTGCTGGGTGTGGGTGTCCAGCACCGGGATGCCCGGTGCCCACTGGGGGTGTCTGGTGCGGGTGCCCAGTGCGGGGATGCCCAGTACTCTGCGGGCGTGCTGGTAGGGGGATGCCTGATGCCCAGTGGGGGTCATCCTGCCCGGGCCCAGACTGGGATCTCAGCCCTGCTGGGGCCTGCCCAGTGCGGGTGACCAGTACCGGGATGTGCCGTAGCTGGTGAGGGTGCCCGGTACCAGGACGCCTGCTGCCCGGTGTGTGTGTCCAGTACCGGGATGCCCATGCTCAGTATTGGGATGCTCAGTGCCTGATGTGGGTGCCTGGTGCCAGGACGCCCATGCCCGGTTCTGGAACACCCAGTGCCCAGTAGGGATGCCCACTACCAGGATGCCTGGTACCCAGTGGGGATGCCCGGTGCTCAGTGGGGGTTCCCGGCGCCGGGGTGCCCGGTGCCCAGTGGGGGTTGCCGGTGGCGGGACGCCCGGTGCCCGGCGGGGTGCCCGGGGCCGGGGCCGGGGCCGGGCCGGCGGGCCGGGCTGCAACGCGTTGGTCCGCTCCAGGCGGCCCCGGCCCGGCCGCGGCTCCGGCTGCAGCTCCCGCAGCTCGATGAGCTCCATGGCGGGGCGGGGGCCGACACCGGGGATGGGGCCGGGGCGGGGACCGGGAGGGGCCGCCCCGTCCGGGCACAGCGGGGGAAACTGAGGCAGGAACGAGGCGGGGAGGGGGCGACCCGAGCAGCGCCACAGGGTCCCGGTCGCCTCTCCCGGACCCGGCAAGCCCGGGCGGGGCGCCCGGGGGGGGGGGCCCCCCCCTTTCCGCCACCTCCCCGGGACCGGGGCAAGCATCGCTCTGTGCCTCAGTTTCCCAGGCAAGAAGCAGCCAAAATGCCCCCAGAGAGCCTCTACACTCGGTCTGGCCGCAGCCCCACCCAAGCAGCTTGGGCTCAGGTTGAGGAGTAACTCCTGGGCTGCTCGGCCAGGGCTGTGGCCGGACTGAGATGTTTCTTGACCGCTGTCATGGCTCCCACAGCAGCAGTGCTGGTGCAAAGCCTGTTTTGGGGTGTGTGGGGTCTCTCAGGCACCCCATCACAACAGGAGATGCGCGGCAGTGCCAGCAGCACCAACCTTTCCCAGCCATGCTCAAAAGACTTCAGCCCCTCGGCTGCTGGCCAGGTAGAGGTGGGGATTCACCCCAAAGCACAGTGGGCCACCAGTAAACCCTGCAGAAGACTGGTGGGCAGGGGGTGGGGGGGGCAGCCCTCGGCTGCCAAGGTCACATCAATGGAGAGGAGAGGGAGGTGGGGGGGAAATTGTCCTTGCAGGGTGGCAGATGACAAACACACAAAAAAGCTACATTTGCTTTCTCACAGTGAGGTGTTCGTGCTAACCACATCCTCTGCCTCTCCCCGCTGCTCTAACGGCGGCAGCTGAAATACGAGAGGCAGCATGGAGGCCTTCTCGCCCCCTTCCCTCCCCTGCCTCATGCGCTTGGCCCTTCTGGTAACCACAATCTTATTTGCTCTTTTTTGGGGCCTCTCTGGGCTTTCTGTTGTTGCAGAGGGGAAAAATGGACCCACACCCCCTCTCCCCTAGGTGCAAGAGAGGGGAGGAAGAGGTTTAGCATCTTCGTCTAGGAGAAAAACAGGAGCCAAGCAGCGGTGAAGTGCACACGGAGGTTTATTGTAGAAGGCTGGTGGGGAGGTGGGAGAGGAGAAGACAAACCCGGGCAGTGCTGCCCAGGGCTGGGAGCAGGAAGAAGGGGCCTTTGCCAGCTTCTCCTCTCTGGGCTGCACGCAGGGGGAATCTCTGCCTCGCCAAGCCATGGGCCAGATGCCCGTCACTGCTTCTCTTAGGGGTCGTCCGCCCTCCTTGGTGCCCCAGCCATCAGGTTGCAGGCAGCCTTGTGCTTCTGCCAGTGCTGGACCTGGCACACTCTGTGGCAGGGAAGGCCACTGCTCAGGGACTCTACTGCAAAGCGGGGCACCCGCAGCTCAAGCAAGGATGCAGTGGTGCCACGTCCATCCCGAGAGCGAGCCAGCAACAAGGACAAACCCCAGCACCGCGCTCTTCCAGGCACTGGGGGCGATCTGGCATGGCCAAGCATTAGCCCAACAGGGAGGTGGGTGCAGCCCCCAGTTCCAAGGGCTAAGATGGACCTTGCCAGACCTTGCGATATGGTTCAGGACCAGAGAAGATTTCTTTTACCGCCACCATCCCAGCTGCCACATCTCAGCCCATCACCCACACCCAAAGAGCCATGGGTGCTTTTCTCCCCGCTCCTGCCCCACCACGGTGCAGGAGAGGGAGACTGTGTCACTGTGGGAAACCCAGCCCGTCGCTGCCATCGGTGTGGGCTGGCAGACACGTGGACAGGCAGCAGCAGCACAACACCCGCCAGCGTCTCCTCCACCAGCACATCAGCCCCACCACAAGGCTTAGAGAGGCCCATGGCAAACGGAGAGCCAGCAGTGCTGAGCAGCAGTGGGACCCCGGCTCCCCTTGGCCCTTTCACAGCATCCTCTGGCAAGGTCTGTGGTGCTCTGGGGAACAGCGGGCACTGGAGGGGTGGCAGGGGGACACCGGGGGGTGGCAGGGCTCCCTTACCGTGTGCAGTACCACTCGTTACGGCAGCGAGAGCACCGCTTGGATGCCTCCGTGCCGCACACCCTGCAGCGGGGCTTGTCGGGGGCCAGAGCCTCCATCATGTCCAGGCTATAGGTCTGTGCCCACCTGCAGCAGGCAAAGAGGGGGCAAGGCTGCTCACAGGGAACTGCTGACAAGCAGCGAGCTGTCCCCGCTGCACCCCACTGCTGAGCAGACATCCCCAGCCAGTACCACAGACCCCCTCTATCCTCCCAGTGCTGAGCTCCAGCCCCTGCTAATGGGGATACTGGCTCCACTGAGCATCCCGTGTGCATGTGGCAGGGCCTTACCTGTATGCCTGGAGCTTCAGCTCCTCCTCAGTGGGGCTGAAGACATGCTTCACCTGGTGCTTAGCGATGGCCTCCCACTTCCCCGCATTTTTCTTGAGGATGTGGTCCCAGATGACGGGAACCTGGCGGGAGAGGCAGAGCAGGAGGAAGGGGTGCTCACAGCTGGACTGAAAGTGCTGTGGTACAGGGGCATTTGGGGGGGTGGCTGGCCTTGGGCATGAGGAATGCACCCCTCCAGGAGGGCAAGTGGAGGTAGCACGTGCAGAGGCAAAGGCGCAGGGAGTGAGGGTGTGCTTTTGGGTACAGGGAGGGGACGGATCCGCTCATGAGTGTTCAGGCGAAACAAGGCAAAACCTTCAGGGTCCGGCTGGGAGCGAGAGTTCAGCCCTGAGGCCCAGGCTCCCGAACAGAGAGCCCGGGGATCTCAGCACCCTGTGCACTGGCAGCAGCGTGAACTCCGTGCTCCGGAGCCATTTGCCTGAGCAGATTTTTCCACTCGTCACTTCCCCAAAGATGAACACCCGGGGAAAGGCTGGCCAGCACAAAAAGGAAAGTGCCGGCCAAGAGCAGCGCGTGGCGTTCAGGCTCTGGAGAGGATGATGCTGCTTCAAACAGTGCTGCCTTCTCCAGCAGAGTAAAAATAGCCAGGCTTGGATGGGGAGGAAGCTGCTCTGGGAGCAGCTGAATGGAAAAAGGCCTTTCCTCAGCTTGGCTCGGCGACAAGGAGTGAGTTCACCGCTTTCTGGGCAGAGCAGGGAGCCCACATGCGTGCTTCCAGCTGGTTCTCCCTTCCCACCCCTTGGCAGAGGCAGGAGCAGCACCAGCACAGAAGCAGAGCTACAGAGAAGGGCAGCAGCCTGGGCAAGGGCTGGATAAGGTCCCCAGCGCGGCAGCTGCCTGTCCCTGCCCCACTGACACGCTGGCAGTCGAGGCACATGGAGCAAATCCATAACCACCTCCGCCCTGCCGCCATCCCCAACCACTCAGCTTGCCGGTCTGCAGCCTTCTCCAGCCCCAACTCCCAGCGTGGGCCGTGCCTCTGGCTCAGCCACAGCCAGCTCCGGCCAGGACACATCACCCTCCTCCCAGGCCACGCAGCCAGCTGTGCTGGGCAGCGTGCTCCCCCTCTGCACAGCCCAAGTGGCTACTGCCTGTCCTACCCATCCGCTCCGGGAAGCGGCGTGGGAGCCTCCAGCAGAGGGGAAGAGACTCTGCTCTCCCAGCTCTTCTCAGCTGCCTCTTTGCAGATCTGCCCCCCCCCCCCCAAGCGAACCCCCTTTGCAGCCCCGCTAGCTCACAAGAAAGCAGTAGAAAACTCTTTTCTCCAGAGATTACCACTGCATGGATTAAAAAGACCAAGAACCTCACACTGTTTGAAGACCCTCAGGGCCCAACTCCCAAGCCCCAGCCTTTGGCTGGGACCAGTTTGACTCCAGCCTCTATTACCAGACCTCGGCATCCCTCCGTATGCAGTGTGCCATGCAGCCCCGGGCCAGGGCTGTAAACCAGGACTCTTCCCTGGGGAGTCCAGAATTCATCAGGAAAACACTGATAAATATTAAACAAAAGGGTTAATTGTCAAAACAAGCCAGGGTTTGCCTCTGTCCCATGCAGCCACCACTCAGTGCAATCTGGAGAGCTGTTTATAAGCCAGCATTTATGCCTTCAGCTGCAACTGCTTGGCCATTGCGGTAGCAGGACGAGGCTCCCATATCACCCATGGACAACTTTGCTGCCAATAAGGGTATAACTGTGAAATGGGTGCTTGGCCGCTTTACCAGGGCACCATCTCTCCAGAGCTGAGCTTGGTGGGAGTGAAAGGGGGGTAGGGAGCTATCAGGCTTAAAGCAGAGTGGCTGGAAAGGCGGAGGAAGGATACCTGCTCCAAGACGAGATCCTTTTTGGGGGGAACCGGCTCTGTCACTGCGAGGTGGCTCAGAAATCTCTGCATCTCCACCAGGTTGGGCAGCTGGTCAATGAGGACATCCGTCAGGAATGCACGGAGCTGCAGCCATGGAGGGGAAGAGAAAAGAGAATGGAGAGAGGTCAAGACAAGGGAGCCAGAGCTGGGGAAGCAGCATGGCAAGAGCAGGGATCTGTGAGGCACTGGCAGAGCAACCCATGGGGGTCCCACGAGGTGCACTTGCAAATGCAACCTCTGCTGCTGGCATGGTGACAGACCCCCCCCAGCTCTCCCACCACTGGCTCCTAGGAGCCCATGGTGAGGATGGGGAGAGAAGCCTGGAGGTGCCTGGTGCTGGCAAGGTCCTGCTCCGTGCTGCGGGGCCCACAGCCTTCGTGGTGCAGGGTCCTACCTTGAGGAGCTGGCTCTTGTTGAAGCCATCGAAGTGGTATTTGCGCTGGCACTCGGGGCTGAGCAGGAGGTTGAAGAGGGCAAGCCACACCTGCCCATCGAGTTTGGTCATCTTCACCTGGTCTTCCGGGGGCACCACATGCCATGTGCCGTTCTCAAACTTCTTGAGCTTGCCTGAGGGACAGAAGCACATGTGGCTCCAGGGAGAGACAGCACTACCCAAGGGAGGACACCTCAAAGGTGGGGATGCTGGCCTGCACTTGCTTCCTCACTCCACCACAGGCAAACCCCTCTGCTTCTGCCTGCCTCGCTTTCCCCACCCCTTTGCTCAGCATAGCAGCCTTCTTGGTACTGAGACAATATATTAGAGAGCAAGAAAAGCATAAAGAATATGTATTAAAACAATAGGGCTGTGGCAGGAATCAAAAGATCCCTGTCATATCTCCCTCCGCACTTGGCCAGGAGTGTAGAGCACTGGTAGGTGGTGGGGGAGCCCACGCTGCAGCAACAGTGGCTGGAGAGGCATGTTTTGGGGTATCGCCGTGGCCAATACCTGCTCTTCTGGAGGTTCTTCTGCCAGTGAAAGCCAGAAGTAGCATGAACGTAACAGAAATGACAAAACAAGCTCCAGGAGCTACTGTGCTGCTCTGGGTGACGGAGGGGATGTAACCCTGCATCTGCACAGCCTGGAAATGCCTTTGCACTCTTCTTTCTTTCCAGCCCCTCCCTCAGGGCCCTGGATCAAAGCTCCCTCTGAAACCCCGAGCACACAGGCGAAGAAAAGGGATGCGTTTCCTGGCTGGAGGAAGGAGGAAAGCTCCCACATCCAGCTGGGCTCCTCTCAGCAGGCACAGAGCCACGTGCTTCCCAGCACTTCTTCCTCCCCTGCCCGCACTGTGACCCCCCTGGTGCTGGGCTGCGGAGGGGCCTGTGGGTTCCCACGCCCCAGGCTGTGCCCCACTGCTGCTCAGAGGCAGGCAGTGAGGAAGCCAGGGGGCTGGCGGTGAACACACATGCCACGCCTGGCTACAGTGGTGCAGGAGGCAGGGCCGATGGTGCAGGTAATGGCCCATGGGCACAACCTTGCCTTCGGCAAGAGAGAAGCTCAGTGACCAGCAGCTTCAGGGCAATGGGTTTGGTGCCTGGGAGAGGCCATGTCTGGCTCCAGCTCTTAGTGATGTCCAAGAGAGATACAGACACACTCTGGTCCTTCTCTGTCCAGGACAGGACTCCTCAGAGGAGCAGGAGGGGCTGGCAGATGTGCTATGCTCCTGCTCCTGTCCTGGCCATGAGAGACACAGCCCTGTGTGAGGATCAGCTTTTGGGAGAACTGCCGGGTCCCCAGCCCAGCTGCGCTGCAGCTGCTTTTGAGCTGAACAGCTTCAGGCAGGAGCTCTAGAGAGGAGCAAGGGGAGGGCAGAAGGGAGGGTAGGGGGGGGGCTGGCTTTCTGCAAGGGCTTCTGCGGCAGACCCGCCAGTGGGTGCAGGTCCCAGCCACCACCACGGCACCCCAGGTTTCCAAGGGTGCACGATCCGTACCCGCTTCGCGGCAGCTCCAGGGGCAATGCTCCACCAGCTCGACAAGGAGGCAGGGCAGGTTATGGGTGTTCAGCATCCGTGTCAGCGCACTCAGGGGCAGGCTGGAGATATGACAGAAAGGGTGAAATGGCACTCACAGACAAATGCCAGAACAGATACAAATGTTCCCTGAGGCTACTGGGAGAGGCAGGAAAAAACCGATCTGGGTTCCTGTGAGTACCATGGAGCAGGATGGAGCGCTGCTTCACTTGCCTTCCAGGGTGCAGTGCCACTGCCACCACAGGTACAGCCAGCTGCTGAAAGGGGTCCAGGCACCCACTGCGGCCCTGTGGGACTCTTGGTCGGAGAGCCTGATGCATGTCCTCTGCTGCTCCTGGGCACTTACCTCTCCACCCGATCAGTGATGAACCGCAGCACGGACAGGGCTTTCAGGGAAATCTCAAACTCCATTGTCTCTGCCTGCTTCTGCAGCTCCTGTGGAGGGACAAGCACAGTCTCAGGATTTCAGGCCCCATTTCCCAGGAGCTGCAGGGAGACAGCCTGTTGGCTGCACATCGGTAACCACAGACTGGGGAGGAAATCAGAGTCCTGCAAAACAAACTCTGCTTCTCATCTTGACTGTGCCAGCACTGCCTGTTTGCCAGGGCAGCCATGGCAGCGCTTACAGCCCACTGTTGTGTGTCCCTCATTTCCCTACACCTAACAGGTTGTGAGGGGCTACTGGCAGCAGCACCCCTGCACAGGGACACCCCCTGAAAGAGCTGCATGATCAGCAGATGAACACGAGGAAGAGGAGGAAGACGAGGAGGGAGAAACTTGGCTCTGGCGCAGCTGCAGTCCTATATCCACCCCTCCTGGATCTGCCTCTCCCCTTCAGCTTGCCTACAGCCAGCTAGAATATCTGCCTGTGGTTACCCCAGCCCACAGCTACACCAGGCTGTCCAGCCACCCGGCCTCCTTCCCTTCCCAGGCAGCGTGGACACCCTGCTCATCCCCCACGAGCTCAGGCTAACAAGCTGACCACCCTCTGACTCAGCCTTTTTCGAGACATTCAGGATGGCTAGGCTGAGAGGTGCCAAGTCCTTCTCCCTGGCCCAGGCAGAGCTTCTACTCTCCAGACCCCACCGCTCACATCTTTGTGAGTAGAGCACTGACCTCAGCAACTCATTTCTCTGAAGCACCAGTGCAACAGTTCCCTTCCAAATTCCTGTGGTAAGAAGCCCTGCGCTCCCCGTGCCGGTGCCCCACACACTACTAAGAAAGCCTTATGGGCTCTTCCCCACCACCTCCCTCTCCGAACTCCTCCTCCTAGTATCCAGCCCTCATCTTTGCTACCTTCAGGCAGGGACTATCTTTTGCCTGTGCTTCTGGGGGACAGCAGAGCAGGTCCTGCTCCAGGGGGTTACCACCATACACAGTCACAAAGGACAAGAGGCTCCACAACACAGGAGAGGGCAGGAACAGCTTTTTCATAGGGGGTTATCGTGTGTAGAGTCAGGCAGGGCTCGAATGAATCAGAGGAAACCAGGCTCCTTGGGAGACGAGTGCTTTTTAGAACGCTGTTGGCTAGAAAAGGTATTTTTTTTTAACTTGAGCCATGTCAAATCACTAACAGAGACACCCCCTTCCCCTCCCCAGCTGGGAAAACATTTCCTGGAAAACATCCCTATTGTGCTCTGACCCGTCCACTTCCTTCCCTTTTCTGGAAGAGGAGCACGTGCTTGGGCAAGAAGCCAAAGGATGAAGGCAACACGGGGAGGTACGGCCAAGCTCGCAGGCTATCGCTTTAACCCTGCTTCTCCAGACACTCCTCATGATGTGCACGGTTTAAGGAGAAAACTCAAGGTACTGAGAAGCACCAGAAGCAGGGAAGCTCCTGCACTGGGAAGGTGTGTGTGGCAGCCCAGGAACACCTGACTGGAAACAGCTCCGGGCTCGCTGTTGGCCCAGACCAGCACAAACAGGAGGTATTTCTCAGAGAGCTGAGCAAGTTGGGGGGGAAACACATAAGGACAATTCCTAGCCATATGGTACATTGATTTAGGGAAGGATCCCTCTCCTGGTTAACCCTGTCTGGCTCCAGTGGCAACCTGAGCTAAGGTGGTTTCACAAGCGCCAGGGAGACATACCCACACAGCTTTCAAGAGCAACGGCAAATGGCCAAAACCCCTGTACTGAATATTTTGCCTAACTGTCAACTCTCCAGTGTCCCTCCCACACAGAGCTCAGACCATGTCCTGCAGGAAGCCCCAAGCTGGCACTGTCACAGAGAGGGCAGGAACACGACTGCAGGATGGAGGGAGGTGGGTGCAGCCACCAGCCCAGAAGAGCTGCTGGTGCGGACGAGCACCAACACCAGACACCCTTCAAGATGGGCAGGAGGTGCTGGAGTTGCAGCCAAGGGGTTGTCCATGGGAAGGCCCCCCCCCGTGCCTCTTCAGGCTGCCCACACCCCCCATCACATGTATCCCCAGTGAGCTACAGGAATTTCTCCTCACCTGCATAGACGAGGGGCTGGCCAGATCCTCGGGACGAAGCTCCACCAGGGTCACTGTCTGTCTATTGGCAGTCCGAGCTGCGAGCAGGGTCAGTTTTCGGTGGCAATAATCAATTAAATCCAGAATGCTGTCCTCTGCTGATTCACAGATCTCCTTCACAACAACAAGAGTTTCACAGAGGGCCAGCCCCCCCAGCCATGGGTTTCTGACCCCTGGGGCTTTACACTGAAGACAGCTGAACCTGCCTCTTACCTTGTTAAAAAACACTGTCTCCAAGAGGTTAATGATGGAGGCTTCATGATGCAGCTGTGGGAGGAAAGTGGCAAGAGTGAGGTAACAGCAGAGCAGTCACCAGCACCAAGGACACAGGCAACAGGACTGGGAAAAGGGCTCTTCTAAGAAGCTGCTTATGTAGTTGTGGCCAAACGCAAGTCCAAGAGCCAAATATATAAGTAATGCAATCTTTAAAGCAATTCCAGTGCATATCAATATTTATGTTAACATGACTGTGACACTGTAACATGCCGATATAGAACCCCCCTCCCCAGCAGGCAAGGCTCTGTCTCTGTGCTACAGAGGCAGTACTACCGTAGCCTCCGGGCAAGTGGCAGCTCCTGAAGCCAGCACAGAGCCACTGCCTGAGATGGGACAGTGCTCTGCACAGCTGCACTGCTCTCAGCCCCTTGGACCACAGCAGACAGCCTTGTCCCAAGACTGGGAACCACGAGGTAACTGCCCCGAGGCAATGCTGCAGACAAACAGCTGCCCAGGGAAGACACAACCTTTCCCCAGCAAGGTGTTACCCTGGACTGAAAATGGGCTAAAACTTCCAAGCCTCAGGCAGATTCCCTTAGATCAAGGGCTGCATGCCTCCACAGGGGAGCCGAGCTCCCGAGATGGCTCCCTTGCCAAGAAGAGCCCAAGGGACTATTGGTCCCAGAAGCTTGGTAAGAAAAAGCTATGGTTTTTTTTGTTAACCTGGAGGCACGTAACCTCAGAGAGCCCTCTGGTTAAAAGTGCCAGAGAAAAATGGTGCTCAAAGAGGGGCAAATACCCTGAGGGTGTTGCTGCCTGGGAGCCAGGGTAGCATCAAGTCGCACTGGGAGCTGCAAGCCAGGAGCACAAAGCTGGCAAAGCCCCTGCATGGGATTAAGCAGGGGAACAGCCCTACATGGGGCTGAGCTCCCCTAGGAGTGGGTCCCTGTCCCTCCTGGGGGGGCAAGGACATGGGTTTGTTGCTTGTGGCTTTGGGAAACCTGGTGCTTCCCACTGTGTCATGCTGTCCACCACAGCTTTTCAGCCTGGTGAGATGTAAAACCCCAGTTCTGAGATTGTCAGGGTGAGATTTAAGCACAGAAGGTCCCTGCCACATTTCCAGGCTCGTTCCCACACGGAGTTCCCCCTCTACTCACCACCACATAGATGGGGAAGGTGCTTCTTGGCTTGAAGTCCTCCAGCTGGCACAGCACGGGAAAGATCTTGTGCTTCCAGATCTCCACAGAGATCAGCTCCCCAATGAGAACAGGAATCTAGACAGGGAAGGGATGGGGGAGCAAAGCCTTTCAGACCAGTGCCAGAGCGGGAACCAGTTATATCACTAATGCTCAACCACACAGACCTTGGAGTTGTCCCACAGAGGAGGGTGGCCGTGGGGCACACTGCCTTTATGTTCACCCAGCTCAGAAATCAACAGCTTTTCACCAACAAACCAGAGTGCAGAGAGAGCTCCTGGGGTTGCAAAGGGGGAAGACGACCCCGAGAAGCAGGGGAGGTCCAGGGCACCACACTTCCCAGTGGAGCCTAGTACATTCTAGGGCAGCAACACCTCTGGTATAGGGCAGAGATCTGCAACTAGAGGGGACTAGTGCACAAAAGAGAACAATGCAACCTCCAGAGAGGAACTAGAGACCAGCAAGTAGAAATACCACAGCTTGACCTTTAATTTTTTTAAAAAGCAACACTGGCAAACCACCAAATATTTTTGCTGGAAATACAGCAGATTCTTCACCCTTTTATTCCAAAAGTGCACGTTGTCCACAAGACAAGCCCAGTTCAAGGCCGAAGGCCTGGCACGGGGATCACTACTGCTCCCACGGAGGCTCACCTTGGTGTAGGTGACCAGCAGCTCGGTGAGGAGCTGCTCCTGGCCCACAGAGGCGCTCAAGATGGCATGCATGTTGAGCTTCTCCACACACTCGTGCTGTCGAAGCCATCTGCGGGGCAGCCAGCATGGGCACCAGTGCCAGAGACCTCTGGACACTGGCTTTGGGGCTCCACTTTGTGCCTTGAGAGGGTCCCTCATGCAAGGAAACCTGTTCCCAGCACTCTCATCCCTGGGAAACGCCCCAAGCCTGCCAGGCACCCCCAAACCCCATGCTGTCCCTCAAGCCTATGCTCCCTGGGGCAGCAGCTCCACCTGTGGCAGCCGCAATCCCACCTCCCTCCTGCCTGCCCCCAGCAACACCCACCATGAGACACCCTAATGGGAACACCCTAAAACTGGGTGTTTTCTTCTCTACCGCCCCTCCCCAGATCTGGGACCGCTCCATACCCCCACCCGCAGCCTCTGGGGAGGCCCCAGAACCGGGTCCCCTCCTCCCCCCCACCGGGGGCCAACCGGGGCCCTCCCCCCCGACCCCGTCTCCAACAAAGGCAGCCCCCCGCACCCCTGCCCGCCGGCGTCACGCAGCTCCGTGCCCTGCAGCGCCCGCACCAGCGCCTCGGCCTCGGCGGGCAGCAGCGGCGCCGGCCCCGTGGCGGCCATGGCGGCGTCGCGTCGCTATGGTAACGGGGGGGGGAGGGGGCATGGCAGCGCCGAGGAGCCTCTGCCGCCCCCTGGCGGGGCGGAGGAGTGACCGCGGCTGGCGGGGCGCAGCGGGCTCCGGGGACACACGTACGGCGGGGGGAACGCGTGGGCGGACACAGGGGCTCCGGTGCGGACCCCGGCTGCCATCCCCGACGTCACTTCCAGCACACGATGATATTGGGGTCGTTCTCCAGGCGCTCATCCAGCTCCTTGTAACTCATGCCTGGGGGAAGAGGCAGTGGGGAGTCAGTGGGGTGCCTGGCAGCGGCGTCGGGGGGCTGGCCAGCCCCCCCCAACTCCTGCCCCTGACAGCATGGGCTTGGAAGCCCAGTTCAGCCCAGAGTCCCGTCCCCCTGCGGTTTGAAGGCTCCCAAAGGGGTGAGGGAGACCCCGAAACCAGTGCCCAGCCCTGGGCACGCAGGCAGCCCCCTGCCTTCCACCGGCCCCAAGAGCTGCACGGAGGAGCTTGGATCCTCACCAGTCTTGCAGCAGATCTCATCATAGCTGTGGCAGCCTGTGTACAGCCGAGCTGGGTGGCTCCGCTCGTCCCGGGCGACCTTGACGGGGTATTTCTGGAGCCGTCGGATAAGGCCCTTCATCAAGCCAAATTGGATGAGCCTCCTGGGTACGAGGAGGGAAGAGACTGGGACCATGACACTGAGGCCTTAAAACACCCCAGCTCCCTCCATTCCCTGCTGGTTCCACCATGCCACACCACTGCCTCAGTTTCCCCACTTACAGATGCAGGGGTTGGGTACTCCCTTCTTGCTCCCCTACACTCGCCCCCACCATCCCTGGTGTCACTGCTGCCCTCGGGGACCGAGCAGGAGGGTGCTGGCTCTGACCTCTCGTCCACCCTCTGGAGCTGCAGGGTGTAGCGGGAGATGAGGTCTCGCACCGTTGTGCCGGGGCTCAGCCCACAGTACAGCTGGAAGACGTCCCTGAGGCTGGCTCGCTTGTGCCCTGTGGGGACAGGACAAGTCACCAGTCAGCGGCCCTCTCCCTCTGCCCCCACCAGCAGCCCAGCGTGGAGTCACTGCACCTTGTTTGGTGACGTAGGACAGACACTCTTCCTGGAGACACTTGTCATCCACCAGGTCCTGGACCTTAGGCGTGGTGCAGTAGACATTGGAGTACTGGAGGGCAAGGGAAAACCAGCTCTGCTCAGCCACAGCTCTGAGAGACAAATCCACCCTGCTCCAAACCCCGTTGTCCCCCCTACACAGCCACCCCAATGGCACAGCCACCCAAATCCCACTCGCAGCCCCACATGCCAGGGCCTGACCTACCTGGAATATGGAGACGAGCGTGACAACCCCGTAGTACCTGCAGACAGACAGACAAATGTGAGACATGCTCTGCCAGCACCTGTCAGCATCCCTCCTGCATGCTGTCCAGGCCCCCTTCCACACACTCACAGCAGGTTTTGCACGGCAATGCGCACCAAGTTCAGCTCCACGTCGGCTTCCGCGGAGATTTTCTGGACATGCCGAAAGCCATCGATGTAGGGCAGGATCTAGGAGGGGAGGAGGTGAGAGCTAAGAAGGGAGAGAGCAGAGAGGCCCGAGGTACCACCCTGAAGCCCAGGAAACTCCCCTGTGTCTGGGAGCACACTGGGACAGGCAGGCTCCATCCCCAGCAGCATTTTATCCTTATGTTGGGTGAATGGGTTGCTCACAGGCCCGAGCACAAAGACAAGGGGAACACCAAACCATGCTCATTAACGTGGTGATCTCTGGGACAGCCTGACTCTCCTCTGCCCCCGGGTAGGCTGGAAACAGACCCCGTTCAAACCATACTGCCCCAGTCAAGCACACAGACCTGCTGTGTGGTGAGATCCCACTGGGAGTTGAAGAAGTCATCCTTGTCTTGGGTGAAGACAGGGACATCATACTCCTGCACGATGGGGGGGTCCGGACGTTGCTCAATCACCTTCAGGTGGATGGTGTTTGACTCATCTGGCCAGGGAAGGGGAGTGCTCAGGTCCCAAGAAACCTCTGCTCCCTCGGGAGCTCACGATCATCAGCCCCGGACACCACAATGCCGCACAGAGGAAGGTGTTTGCAGCCCATAACCCCATCCCTCCTGGCCCTTCCAGGGCAAGGCTGGCTCAGATGCCCCCCAGCTCCAAGGGCAGAGAGGCAGGGAGATGCCAGAAGCAGTGCAGGCAGAACTGACCTGGGCAGGGGACGGCCCAGCTGCCTCCCAGCACTGCCCTGCCCCACTCCTGCCCTTGCTGCCAGGATGGGGATGGCGCGGCTGCCGTACCTATGGGCAGGGTGCACTTTCCTTTGGCATTCAGCTCCTCAAGCAGGATGGTCATGATGGGAACCAGCTTCTGTTTACTCTCCTCGTTGGAGATGAAGCCACTTTCCAGCTAAAGAGAGAAGAAAATCAAGTCAGTGTCCCCCCGCCAGGATTACTGGCTATAGGAACCACACATCTCAGACCCCATCCTCCCTCAAACTTCAAGTGACACCAACGCAATCCTCTCCCCACTGTAAACCTGGCCCCTGCCCAAGCAATGCCCAGTGACCCACAGCGTGCACCGGGACAGTGGTGACCCTGGCAGGGCGCATGGTGAGGCAGCCAGCCCCCCCTCGCATCGGCTTGGGCCTCACCTCGAGGGTGGTGAGGTAGCCAGCCAGCTTCTTCACTATGGGCTCCAGCGCACAAGCCTTGGCTCTGGCATCGCACACAAAGCCCAGGTTGAAGAGCAGAGCATTTCGGCTGTACTTCTTGTGCTCAATACACACGGGGCAGCCGATCAGCTTCTTCTCCATGGCCGTCCTGTGGGAAGACAAGCAAAAGCATAACCTGCACCTACGCCCTCAGGGAGGCCTGAGCCCCGCACAGGGCTAGTTTCCAGTCAGCTCTAGAGGTGGGGGCTTCTCTGTTTTTCAGGAAAAATGATGTCTAATCCCCAAATGCTCAGAGTGCAAAACACAGTGTGAAGAAGTCAGGGGGGAGGAAGTCAACCATCAGAGAAGAAAACAGTCTCCTTTCAAAACCAGCACAGCTCTCTTTGGGAATTAAGAGACCTTGGTTACTCTGAATTGCTGCTTCCCATTCCTCTCCCCCAACCGTTTCAGACCACAACAGCAGAATAGCCGCACGGGTATGCTGCTGAGCACCTCCTCAAAGATGACTCCATCTCATGCAGCACAACCCGTACATAGATGGACACAGAGCCCACTACAAGCACGAGTGCAGTCAGCTGCATCTTTCCTGTTGGGCTAACCCATGAAAATCAGACCTGCTTTTCCACAGCATGAGTGCCCTGCAGCCTTCAAAACACTTCTGCCGGCCCGTAAGCCATCTGACTTTCCTGGATTTGAGGCTGACAGAGAACCACGTGCAGCACCAGCCACGCCCAGAATCAGGCACCTAGCCCCCCTGCACAATACCTGAGGGTATTGTAATGAACCTGCTGACCACTGGGAGAGAGACCCCTGCGATCCCAGAGCTGCCAGCAGCCACTCTCACAGCCCCAGGCTGTGGTCTCCCGCTGGCAGAGACTTGCCCAGTTAACACGAGGACCGTGGGTCGCCCCTAGGAAAGGGCAGGTGGCTCGGGCAACACTCACACGGTGATCAGCTTGTTCTGCAGCTCGGGCTTCGTGATGACGTACACCTGGATGGTGTCAAAGAGCTCCCGAGAGATGAAGTCCTCTGGGACCTGCAGCAGCACAGAAGGCTCCGCTCCAGCCTCACCCAGCGGCCGAGCCCCGGCCCCCCCCATGCCCCCACCTGGGGAGCAGCCTCCAGCCCTGTCCCCCGACCCCGTTCTCCCCTACGGGCGCTCCTGGGCCCCAGCCCCTCGCGCCGGGCAGGTGCTCCCGGGGTACGTCCCCCCGCCAGGGCGCTGCCCCGGTACCGGCCCCCGGCAGGGGCTTTCAGAGCCCAGTCCCCCTCCAGTCGCAGGCCCAGGCGCAGCCTCCCCACACACCTGGTAGGTGATCTTGGGCCCCAGCGTGGGGTGGAACTCGCTGAAGAAGACGCACTCAATCCTGCCGCCCATGCCGGCCCGAGGATGCGCCCAGCCGGGCCCCGGTCCAGCTCCGGTGCCGCACCGAGGACGGCGGGGTAGAAGCCCGAACGCGCATGCGCCAAGAGCCCGTCCGGCCACCGTAGCACCGGTCCTGAAGGGACCTTGCATCACACGGCCGCGCCAGCGGAGGCGGGCCCTTCCTCTGAGCGACAGCACACCCCACCCATTCAGCAGCGGCTCGGCGCGGAGAAGGCGGGCCCTAGCGCGGACGGACAGCCCACCTCGCCCAATCGGGGTCCGCGCCGCGGCCCATCCGTCTTGGCGGTGGTGGCGGCGGATTCCCCCCGCCGCGGCCGCCATGGCCCTGACGGCCGAGACCGAGTCCCGGCTGTACCGCTCGCTGCGCGCCGCCGCCGGCGCCGCCGCCCACCTCGTGGCGCTGGGCTTCCCCACCGCCGTGGCCGTGCTGGCGCGGCCCGGATCCAGTGAGTGCCGGGGCCGGGCGGGGCGGGTAGGGTCGGGCCTCTCCTCCTCTCAGCTCACCTCAGCGGCTGCCCTTCCCTTGCAGGCCTCTTCTCCTGGCACCCGCTGCTCATGGCCCTCGCGGTAAGTCCCGCTGCCCCGTTACCGGCCGCCCCTCTGCCGTGGGCACCTCCCTCGGGGAGAGGAAGGGTCCCTGCCGCGGAGAGCGCCAGGCGCAGAGGGCGAGGCCCCTCTGCTTTCCGTGGGTGGGGGGAGGCTGAGCCCCGGGAGACGCGGGCCCGCCGCCGGTTCTGTCCCCGGCCGTGGCGGGGGCGCCCGGTGCCAACCCCCCTGCCCTCTGCCTCCCAGTTCTCCTTCCTGATGACAGAAGCCCTGCTGATCTTCTCCCCGGAGACCTCGCCGCTCCGCTCCTTCTCCCGCAAAGTCAAGGTGCGGGTGCACTGGGCCCTCCAGCTGCTCGCCCTCCTCTGCACCCTCCTGGGGCTGGGTGTCATCACCTACAACAAGCACCTGAACGGCAAGGCCCACTTCGTCACCTGGCATGGCCTGACGGGGCTGCTGACCGTGCTGTACACTGGTGGGCAGTGCGCAGGCGGCCCCAATGATGAAGAACGGATGCTGGCCAAGCTCAAGCTGTACCATGCCACCTCGGGGCTGGTGGGCTACCTGCTGGGCTGTGCCAGCCTGATGTTGGGCATGTGTTCCCTGTGGTTCACCGCCTCGGTGACCAGCGTCTCCTGGTACCTCGCCATGCTGTGTCCCCTTCTCACCAGCCTGGTTATCATGAACCAGGTGAGCAACGCTTACCTGTACCGCAAGCGGAGCCAGCACTGAGGGCCCGTTGTGAATTCGAACTTTCCCTGTGTGAGCTGGCAAGGCTGGGGCTCCCCCCTGCAGCCCCCCCTGTCGGGGTCCCCTGCTTGCACAGGGTCTCCTCGGTACTAGATTTCTACCTACTCGTCTCTTGTTAGCCCTGGATTGTCTGTAGTGTCTTGTCCCCGGGGAGCGGCTATGATGTGTGTGACACTGACTGGGCAGGAGCTGCCCATCCTGTCCCTGCCTCGGTGGGGACGTTTCCCAGTACAGGTAACGCTGCTGGTCCCACAGCAGCCTGGTGCTCAGTGCTGGGAACTGGAAGGTTCACTCAGGATTCCTGCTTCTTTTCCCTCCCCTTGCCACCTGGGGCTGCTTTGGAGCGGGCAGGACAGGAGCTGTCACATTCCTGGTGAGGAGGGCAGGGGGTCCCCGCTCACCTGGGAGGCTGCAGCGGGCACCACGCTGCCCCTCCTGCCACAAAGGCAGCTTGGCCAGTGAAAGCGCACAGCACGATTATGGCTTCAGCCTGGCTGAAGCAGGGTGGCAGCACCCAGGGCACCTGTCCCCACAGCACAGCCCCACACAGGGACCTGGGGGCTTCCTGGGACTGGTGCTGTCAGCCCTGCCCGATGGCTGTGGATCTGGGCACCCATCACTACGCACAAATCCTTCCTGCAGGCTAGGACAGCAAAGCTTCAGCTTGGCAGGAGGTGGGGGTCATTTTACAGAGCAAATTACCAAGCTGGGCTGCACACCAGCAGCCTGCGAAGGTGGTTTTGCCCTTCAGAGGGGCACAGGGAACAGCGCGAGCAGGGCAGGGGGAGCAGGGCTCAGGGGGAGCCCCCAAGCCAGCCTGTAAAACAGCCCTTGGGAAGGCAGAAAGCAACCTCCTCGCCTCTTGCCTCGCCATCGTAACAGCCTTCCTTCCAGCCCGCCCGCCACCAGGGCAGCTGGGCACTGTGGAGCTCTGGCTGCCCCAGTGGCCCAATGGCTCCTCCTTGGCATGTATCCTGCTCTCGGCAGGGCCGGAGAGCTGGGAGCGGCTCCTGGGCTGGGAAATTCCTCTGTATCTAGAGCTTTTATTGAATAAAGATTTCAGGCAGCTACAGTGCGACAAGCCCTCTTTACTGCCTGGGGGGGGCTTCTGGGGCATGGGCAAACATCCCACCTCCTCCCCCTTGCAAAGGGTTTCTCCCAACCTGCTGGGAGCACCCAGGAAGAAATCCCCTCCCCAGGCTCCTGCGCAAGAGCCCCCATGGGCTGCTCTGCGCCCAGCCCCGCCCCCCCCCCCTGCTCTGCTGCGGGAGCCAACTCTTTCGAAGAACTCTTTATTGATACTGAAGCGTCTGTGTTTTGTTGTGTTTGTTTTTTTTTTTTCCCTGGCTGACAAAACCTTTTTGTGTGGTCCTTTAAAAAAATAATCATGACACCATCGTCCTGTGTCCTGGACTGGGGACTGCCCAGGGGATCAAGAGCTGTGAGGACGCTGCTGCAGGTAGCATCCTCTCCATCCATTAAAAAAAAAAAAAAAAAAAAATCCCATCACCATGGAGGAAAAGAGAAGGGGGAGCCCGTATCCTACTCACAGGAAAGAAAACCTGCTGCCAGAGGAAGCAGCAAGAGCCCCACTGTAAAAATGAATTCCAGTTTCTAGTGTAATCTGACAAACGGATTAGCTGGGGAGCGGCTGAGGGCAATGGCTCCTTGGGGGGCTGGCTTTGGGGGTGGGAACAGGAGGAGGAGAGAAACCCCCGCACGCAAAGCCCCGAGCTGGCAGTGCCAGACCATTGCTGTGCAGGGCTAGGTGGCCTCCTCCTGCCCAGCGGCTGGTCCCCACGCCTGGCAAACCTCTCACTGGTCATGGCAAGCTCCTGCCAGGGCTGGGGGAGGCTCCCCATGTGAAAGGGATTTGGAAAAAAAAGTCGCCGGTCTTCCCATTCCCTCAGGGACAGAACTACCTTCAGAAAGGAGGAAATAAGTGTTGAGTGCTCTGGCCAACCCCCGGTGCAGAGAAGTGAGGAAGCGCTGCTGACTTCACTCCTGTGTGAGCAAGCGCAGCAGCCTCAGGGCAGGGATCAGCCCCACGTCCCCCTCCCGGAACAGCCCCTGCTGCCGGTGCCGACATCCATGGCCCACCCTGCACCAAGGGGAGTGGCTCAAGGAACCCCGTCCTTGCGGTGGCAGCAGCGTCGTCATCCTGTGTGGCCAGTGCTGGCCACGAGTGGCGACGAAGCATTGGAATGAGGTAGCCCCCCTGCCTCTGCCGCGGGAGGAGTCCCTGCTCCCTGTCGAGCGTCCCGGCTGCATGGGGGGAGCCAGCGGAGGCGGGGCGGGGCAGGGAGGCGGCATGCTGGCAGGTCACAGCTGGGCTGGGGCATCCTGGAAGGTGATGAGGCTGGACTCCTGGCCGGCGCCCTTCCCGGCCGTGTCAGGGTCAGGCAGCAGTGGGCTGTCGACCTTCACCCCCACCTCCTCCTCGTCATCCTCCATGCTAGGCCAGGCCGACTGATCCTCCACACGCTTCAGCCGCTCGTTCAGGGCCTTCAGTGCCAGCTGCCTGCGGGGCAAGGGCAGATGGGCAAGTTAGCCCCAGGTCTCCACTGTGCGAGGCCACCCCTTCCTGGGCAGGAAAGGATGGATTTGGCAGCACTGGAGATGACCCGGAACACCTGGGACTGCCCCGCAGAACCCCACTCGTGCTCCCAGCTGACCTATGCAGAATTCTTGTGCCACGTGGTACGCTTGGAGCCTGTCAGACGGCATGCGGGCCGCTCCAGGAATGGGGGAAGAAAGGCATAAAATAGGACAGGGGAACACAGAGCACCTTGTCCAAACCTTCCTGCCGGGACTGGAGAAGGCCAATGCTGGGAGTGTGGGGCTGACTCAGCACCTTCCCCCATGCCATGATGATGGGTGCAGGGCTGCCATGAGCGGGGGGACCTGCACCCCCCCAGGCAGCTGCCGTCCCCCTTCTGTAGGGCCCCACCCCAAACCTCACCGCCCCTTCCCCAGGATCTCCTTGCTCCTCCCCTGCGCTCCCACCACCACTTCACATTTGGAAGAGCCAGACATTGTCCCACCAGCTCCCCAAAATGCTCTCCACCAGTGGTAGGGAGGGCAGCCCCCAGGAGACCTCCTGGAGATGGCCCCCACCTTAGCACCCTGCACCCAAATCTCCCCACTCCTCCGTGTTCGAATTTTAAACCCAACCCTTGCTGCCCAGAAATGTGATCCCCATGAAGTGAGCGGTACCTCCTCCTCTCGGCATCCTGGGGGTCCGTCCCTGGCAGGCTGATGGTGATGGATGATGGGGCACCCACGTCGTAGCGTTTGACCGTCTTGCGGCAGACCTTCACTTTCACCAGGATGCCGTGCACCAGGTTGGCCACCAGACCCACCACAGGCTGCAAGATCTCAGGGAAGAAAGTGGCAAACGCAAAGTGGTCAGACATGTCTCCACGGCCTCTACTGTGCCGCTGGTAGAAACGGAGATAGACCCAGCTGGAGAGGAGCCCGAAGCCGTACGAGGCCAGTACATTGCTCTCGACGAGGGTGGTGAGCCGCAGCAGAGCCAGGAGAAGGAGCAGGAGCATGGGGACAGCCTTCATTCTGACCTGGGGCACCTTCAGGACGGTGCTGTCCCCCATCGTCTGCTTGAGGGCCACCAAGACTCCCCCAAGGAAGCCCAGCCCGCCGTGGATGTGGATGGCAAACAGGTAGGCAAGGTGGAAGGAGGCCACATAAGTGAGGAAGTAGGCAAGGGCCCCCAGGAGCCCCACTGAGACGTTCACCACTGCGAAGAAGACCAGCAGCTCCAGGGCGCCCCAGAGGGGCTCCAGCAACCGGCTGGCTGCCCCCAGCGTGGCCAGGCTGGCCGCCAGGCCCCAGGCCCGCTCCTCCACCAGCCCGTGCGTCAGCAGCGTCCAGACCCAGAAGTTGGGGGGCAGTAGGTAGCCAGGGGTCACCCCCAGGCCATAGGCCGGTCCAGGCCGAAGGACAGCAGGTACAGAAGGAGGACGACGGCGCTCAGCGACTTCACCACCACGCTGGTGCCGGCCAGCGCCGCCAGGAAGTGCTGCCGGGCCACCGGCAGGTACCGCCCATCTCCCCCCCGCCGCCGGGGCCGCCTCCGCCTCCGCCTCCCCTCCCGCCGGGCCCCGCTCGGCCCCCGCCCGGGCCCGGGCCCCTCCAGCCGCCGCCGCAGGCCAAGGCCGCACCGGGCCCCGCTGCTGGGCCAGGCCGGGCGCGGAGGGCGCGGCTCGACGGGGCCGGGGTCGGCCCCTGGGGGCGGGGCCCCACCGCGGGGCACGTCGGGACGCGTAGTCCGGCCGGGGGGGGGCAAACGTGGGGGGCCATGGGGAGAGGCGTAAGGGGAGCACGGGCCTAGAAGAGGGATGGGGGAGCACAGTTATGGGGGCGTGGGGGGGGCAGCCATGGGGATGTGGACACGGGGTCCACAAACCCTGGGGGGACACACGGACGCAGGTGGGTGGGCACGGGGTGGCACTCGGGGACAGGGACCCCACAGGACAGGGACACACGGATGAGGGTATGCAGACACAAGAGGACACACTCGTGGAGGGGGGAGGTGACATGGGGAAGGGGGGACATGGTCCGGAGGGGATACAGGGGGGTGGAGGGACCCGGGGGGGCTGCATGGCAGGGGCTGAGCCCCTGCTGCCCCACAGCCCTTCCTCTGCGGCCTGTGGGCGCCTGTGAACCCCCACCCCTGCCTCCGGGCCTCCCCACATCCTGCCCGTGCGTCCCTGCCCGTGTATCGCTGCCCGTGTCCTGTCCCCGTGTCCCAGTCTGTGTGTCCCAATCTGTGTGACCGGCTGGGTAGATGAGGAGAGAGCAGTTGATGTTGTCTACCTTGACTTTAGCAAGGCTTTTGACACTGTCTCCCATAACATCCTCATAGGGAAGCTCAGGAAGCGTGGGTTGGATGAGTGGACAGTGAGGTGGAGTGGGAACTGGCTGAACGACAGGGCTCAGAGGGTTCTGAGTGGTGGGGCAGAGTCCAGTTGGAGGTCGGTAGCTGGTGGAGTTCCCCAGCGCTCAGTAGTCGGCCCAGTCTTGTTCAACTTATTCATCAATGACCTGGACGAGGGGACAGAGTGTACCCTCAGCAAGTTCGCTGATGACACAAAACTGGGAGGAGTGGCTGATAATGCCGGAAGGCTGTGCTGCCATTCAGCGGGACCTGGACAGGCTGAAGAGTTGGGCGGAGAGGAACCTGATGAAGTTCAACAAGGGCAAGTGCTGAGTGCTGCACCTGGGGAGGTTGAACCCCATACAGCAGTACAGGCTGGGGGCTGACCTGCTGGAAAGCAGCTCTGCCGAGAGGGACCTGGGAGTCCTGGTGGACGACAAGCTGACCATGAGCCAGCAGGGTGCCCTTGTTGCCAAGAAGGCCAACAGTATCCTGGGGTGCATTAAGAGGAATGTGGCCAGCAGGTCGAGGGAGGTTATCCTCCCCCTCTACTCTGCCCTGGTGAGACCCCACCTGGAGTACTGTATCCAGTTCTGGGCTCCCCAATTCAAGAAAGATGAGGAACTCCTGGAAAGAGTTCAGAGGAGAGCAACTAGGATGATAAAGGGACTGGAGCATCTCCCCTATGAGGAAAGGCTGAGAGAGTTGGGCTTGTTCAGCTTGAAGAAGAGAAGACAGAGAGAAGATCTCATCAACACGTAGAAATATCTTAAGGGTGGATGTCATGAGGATGGAGCCAGACTCTTCTCGGTGGTGCCCAGCGACAGGACAAGGGGCAATGGGCACAAACTGAAACATAAAAGGTTTCAGTTGAATATGAGGAGAAACTTCTTTACTTTGAGGGTGACAGAGCACTGGAATGGGCTGCCCAGGGGGGTTGTGGAGTCTCCTTCTCTGAAGATATTCAAAGCCCACCTGGATGAAGTCCTGTGTAACATGCTCCAGGAGAACCTGCTTTAGCAGGGGGGTTGGACTAGATGATCTCTCGAGGTCCCTTCCAACACTTGCCATTCTGTGATTCTGTGTCCCTGCCCGTATGTCCCTGCCTGTGTTCTGTCCCCGTGTGTCCCTGTCCATGCCCTGCCTGTGTGTCCCTGTCCGTGTGCCCCTGCCTGTGTCCTGTCTGTGTGTCCTGCCCGTGTCTCCTGCCCATCAGCCTCACAGCACAGGTTGCAGGCAGGTGTAAAGGCAGTGGCCTGGCTGGCAGGAGCACCCCAATGTCCTGCCCGCCCCCCCGGCACCGTGCTCCCCCCTGGCCCTGCCCACATACCCGGGCAATGACGCAGCCACCGCCTGTGAAGTGAAAATATGAACATTATTTAATAACTGAGTCTCTGTAATAAACCATTTGAAAATATTTTACAAGGAGTCACACGCACAATATCTTACAAATTGTCTTTTTGTTGGTTTTTTTTTTTAAGTTTTCCAACTCTTCTGTACAAAAAAAAAAAATTAAACCCCAAAGAAATTAAAAATAAATTAAATAAAATCAATTAAAAACCCAACGCCTTTGAATGAGCAGAGAGAAGCTTTCAGGTGGGGACTGGGCAGGAGGCAACCCCAGCAGGACGGGGGGGGCCCGGGGCCATGCTGCCCCTTCATCTCATTGGTTTTTAACTTAAAATAGACTATATATGTATATATTTATAGGTATGTATAGTGGTGGTTTTCTGGCAGAGCACCTAACTAGACTACAGAAGTACACACACTCCCGGTAACACAGAGCCATCTGTTCAAACACGGTTCCCAGAGACAGTAACCAAACACACACTGAAAAAGCTACAAGCAGAATGACCATTAATTAACCCCAGCACTAATTAGCGCCTGGCGCCCTCCCCAGCCCCCCTGGGGTGGCCGTGCTGAGGGGGCTCCCCCGGCCCTGGTTGATGAGGTGGCTCTGAGCAGGGTGCCCTGGGGGGGTGAGGGTCCCCGGGGCTGCCCTCCCGGGCGGGGGCCCCCAGCACTGCTGGGAGCAGTGTGGGGCATGGGCAGGGGGTTCAGCACCCCCTGCACTGCAGCACCCCGGGGTGTTACTGCCCAACACCCTGCACCCTGTGGTGGGCCCCCCCAGCCCTGTGGCACCTCTCCCGGCTGGGGTGGTGGGGTGCAGTGGGGTGCAGTTGGGTGCAGTGGGGTGCTGGGGCTGAGCAGCTGCTCCGTCTGCCTCCTTAGCACCCAGCATTTTGGCTGGGGGGGGGGGGGGGCATGATCCCCAGCACCTCGAGGCACCCCACTGCAGGGGCACCTCCTGCCCCCCCAACACTGTGTGCCCCCAGCCTGGACCTCAGCAGCACCCGGGGAGCAGCTCCCGGTGGCGTGACCTGCTCGGGGGCACATGGCACACCCCATTTGGGGACAGGCAGCATGTCCCCCTCAGGGACAGGCAGCAGGTCCCCCTGGCCAGCACGGTTTCTTTGGCAGGGCTGCCGGGGTGAGGGCGGCTGGGGGGTGGGCAGGGCTGGGTGGGCAGGACTTCACAGTGATCTGCAGAACGGAAAAGAAACATAATACACTTTTTTCCCCCCCTCCCCCTCCTTTTCACCCCAATATCTGTGCCCCAGGACGCAAAAGAGCAGCTGAGCCCTGAGCAGGGACCCAGGGTCCATCCTGCCCTGGCACAGGACACAGCCGGCTGCCCCCTGCCTGCACCCGGCCCGGGCCCGCAGGAATGCTGGAGCTCCTGTCTGCCCCGCATGGCCCCAGGGGCCGGTACCTGCTGGAACAAATAATACTGACCCGAACAGTCAAGTCAAGTCCTTCTTTGTTATTTTTTTTTCCCTTTTTTTCCCCCTTTTTTTTTTCCATGTGTCCTTGTTGCTGACAATAAACACCGCCGTTCTCCAGGCGAAAATGTTGGAAACTCAATGTAGAAAGATCTGGTTTAAAATCTTCAGGCTAAAAAAATAGGTGAGGTGGATGGGGGGGGTCGTGGGAGGAGGGCACCGACGCCACTTTCCCAGTCCGAGCGTCTGGGAGGGCATGGCACCAGGGCACCCACCCAGTCCCCGCTCTTCTGGGGAGCCCCTGCCCGCACCCCGACTCTTCTTTGGCTGAGGCCGGCGGGGAGCGCAGGGCGGCATCGCAGGGGTCCCCAAAGTGACGGAGGGGATGTCCCTCCTGCCCCACTGGACGGGGGAGGGGGATGGAGATGGAGCTCGAAAGTAAAGGGAGCTGGCGGTGTGGCTGGGGGGGCTAAAGGCAGGCGGCCGGGGGCAGCGGGTGCCGGCTGGCACTGGAGTAGAGGAGCAGCAGCTGCAGGGAGAGCAGGACCCCCGGGAGGGGGGAAGGAGCCCCTCGGCCGCAGTCTGAGGTATCTTCCTGGGGGGCAAAGGGAGAGGGGCCGTGGGACACCCCCAGCGATGCCTCTGTGCCCCAGTGGCACCCATTGTCCTGGCAGGGGCACCCCCCGGCGGTCCCCCGAGGGGGGCCCCAGGCCGCTCTCCTAGGGATCCCCCATGGCTCTGATCTCCCTAGGGGGCACCCCAAGGCTCCTGACCCCCCCCCCCCCCAGTGCTCCTAGGGCTCCAAACCCCCATTGGGGGGTGTCCCAAAGCACTGCACTCCCGGGACCTCCCCATGGCTCTGCTCCCCTGGGGACACCCCCATGGCTCTGCCCCCTTCCCCCCCACCCCCCGGGGACACCCACTGCCCCCATCCCCCCCCAGGGCCCCCCCAGCTCCACTCCCCCCCGCACCCCACATACTGTTGCATTGTAGTCGAAGCAGATGTGGGGGCCTTTCCGGTAGCGGGGCCTGTCCACCAGCTCACACTGGTTGGGGTCCCTCGGGGGGGCTTTGCAGGTCAAGGAAACCACCAGGGACAGGGCGGTGGGGGCCTGGGGGGCACCCCATGGCCACCCCCAGCCCCTCTGGCCATGGGCTGGCTCCCTCCACACCCGCTGGACCCCGTGGCTCCCAGCTCCCCTGCCCTGCTCCACAGACCCCATCTGTGCCCCCAGCCCTCTGCCACCACAACCTGGTGGGATGCAGCTGGGCCACCAAAGGATACCTCTTACCTCCGCCTGCAGCAGCTTGACGGACTCGCATTGGCTGCAGAGGGGCTTGTCGGCCACCACGAAGAGCAGGTTGGTGTTGGCCAGCCTCTGTGCATGGAAGAGCCTGGGGGTGCGATGGCAGCGGGGACCCCAGTTACGCTGTGCCCTGATCCCTCCCTGGCCCCTGGTGCCATCTCTGCTGGCGGGTGGCTCTGGGGAGGCTGAGCCAGCAGCGTGTCCCCATATCCAGCCTTATCCCCATCCTTGTCTCCATCCCCATCCCCATCCCCATCCCCATCCCCTCCCCATCCCTCCCCATCTCCAACCCCATCCCCATCCCATCCCCGTCCCCACCTCCCTTCCCGACCCCATGCCGAGGGGCTGCCCAGGGAACCGGCACCGATGGTATTTCAGGGCTTGGTCCCACTTGGAGGAGTCTTGTGGGCATCATTATCACCCCACAATCCATGGGGACGCTACCATTGCTCTCTGTCCCCCCTGTCTGGATATCACAGCCCCCTTGAGCGCTGCACGACCCCCACGCAGGTGGCTGCAGAGGGGTCCTGGCAAAGACAGCCTAAGGGAGTGTCCCCAACCGTGCCCGGGCAGTGGGATGGTGGCAATGGACCCACCTGGAGCAGTTGCCGCAGTCAATGATGGCGTTGTAGGTGGCGTTGACAGTGCTGAAGTAGTACTGCGTCTGCTTCATGATGCAGCTCGTCTCCCTGGCCTCCATGCTGTCCCCCGCCACCTCCTCTGCGCCGGCACAGTGCCGTGGGCCAGGGGCCACAGACCCCCTGCCACGTGCCCCTCCCATGCCCCCTGCCCACCCACCCCCCAGCCCCGGGGCTCCCCAGGGACTCACCCGTCTGGAACCAGCTGCTGTAGGTGAGGCCATACAGGAACTGCTGGAAGAGGGACCTGGGGGAGGAGAGCGCGGCCACATTGCTGTCCCAGCCCCAGGGACACACCGCTGTCACCCCCCAACAGAAACAGCCCCTGGGGAAAGGATGCGGTGAGACTCACCAGGCTGCGGCCGAGGTCCACCAGGCAAGGTTCAGGAGATCTGCCACGGTGGGCTGCAGGCAAAGAAGGGGGCGGTGAGCCAGCGGGTCCCCGAGAAGGGCACTGCAGACATCCCCGCGGGTCCCTGAGCTTCCAGACTGCCTGGCAGCCACCATCCCCCCAGGCACTCACCACGAAGACGCCGCGGGGCGCAGCGCCCGTGTTGCTCTGGGCCTCGGGGGCGCAGACGGACTGGAAGTCGTAGGACTCCTTGCGGGCGTAGAAGGAGTTGTTGTAGAGGGCGGACATCAGGTTGGCGTCCACCTCGCTGAAGAACTTGCCCACCTGGGATGGGGACACTGAGTCTGCACCCAAACGCCACCTTGCCGTGGTCTCGCCTGGCGGGGACTCAAGCAGGGCTGTGTCACACCACCCATGACACGAGCTCAGAGGTCTCGGCTCCCCGCTGGCATCCTACACCCAGGAGAGCTGCCAGGCGGGCACCACTCACCTGGTACCAGTGGTCCTCCTGGTTGGAGAGCACCAGGAAGCCCCCGTCATCGATGAGGACGCAGATGAGGTCCTGGGGAAGGAGAGCAACATCACCCACCCCTGGCTGTGCCGAGGGCAAGGCAGGACAGGCAGGGCGGGGGGTGTCAGGCAGTTGGACAGGGGGCCCAATGCAGTGTCCCCAAGCCCGGGGACTGCTCAGGAGCATCTTGGTGCTGGGAGCACCCGCGCTCAGTGCAGGGAGTGGGAACTACCACCCACCCCGTCAGGTTTAACAGCCCCCTTGGGGGGGTCTGCGGTCCAGGGGGCAACTCCAGGGACTTTATCCCTGTGAGGGGGACTGGGGGCTGGCTGAGCTCTGGGAGCGGCAGCAGGCAGGGTGGGCGCAGCCCAGACAGCATGGGCAGGGGATGGGGAGCCCTCCCAGCATCCCCCGCTGCCCCCAGCCCTGCTCAGCACCCACCTTGTTGTTGGCCTCACAGTCCATCTCACAGCTGGTTGAGGGGTCGCACTGTCAGCCGAAAGTGGGGCAGAGGGACAGGTTAGTAGGACCACCTTTCCCCGCCAGCGCTGTCCTCCCAGGAGAGAACATGTAGGGCAGTGTCCCCAGCGGATGGGGATGGGTGCCCCAAGCAGGGGGACAGGCAGTGGGGCACAGGCACCATGTCCCAGCAGTGGTCCCCAGCCACGTTCCCAGCAAGCAGAGCTCCCTCCCTGTCCCTGTCCCCATCCCTATCCCCGTCCCATCCCCACACCGTGCCAGCGCTGCAGGAGCCCGGGGGACGTACCCGGCGGGTGCCCAGCTGGTCGCGGTCCGTCCGGTTGCTCGCCAGCACTTTGAACTTCTCAGCCCAGGCCTCCAGGTCCAGCTTCACCCCCACCACTGGGGCAGCGGGGAGATGGGGTCAGCCCTGGCACAAGGGGACGATGGGGACCCCCCCCAGCCTGGCGGTGACACCCAGCCCCCTGCCTACCTGCTGGCTTCAGCGTCTTGCCCCCAATGCTAAGCTCCACGGCAGTGCTCACCAGGATCCCGATGGTGTTGTTCTCCAGGTCCAGCCCCCGGTAGCTGGCTGCAGAGGGCAGGAGTGGCATGAGGGGACACACAGGGCCAGTGGCAGCCTGTGACACCCCCTGCCACCCCCAGCCAGCACCTACCGTCCCGGTAGGGTGGCTTGAAGATGTAGCCCTTGTTGTCCAGGCTCCGCCGGTAGAAGCTGGCATTGAAGGGCTCTGGTTCCTCCTCCCAGTCATCTGCAGCCCTGGCGGGGAGCAGTCATGGCTATGGCTGTCACTCGGCCCAGGTGACACCGGAGATGGCCCCATGGGAGCAGGCATGTCACCGCACGGGGCTGGGTACAGATGCACCCCCCAGACACTCACTTGTTAGGGAAGACGCGGGTGATGCCCCCATCGGTGGCTGCAAAGACAGCCAGGAGGCTGTACCTGCAAGGAGAGGGGCCGGGCACACGAGGCATCAGCGGGGCTTTGCTTTGCCCCTGTCCCATCCCCGTAGCCCGCCTCAGACTCCCCATCCCCCTCTGTCCCCAGCCAGCGCTGCCCATCCCTGGCCACCTCGCCCCCACCTACGTGTTGAGGTCCTGGTCTTTCCAGACCCGCTCCACCAGCTGCTGTGTGATGCCGGTGTCCAGGATCAGGTTGTGCAGAAGGAAGTTGTCACCTTGGGAGGAAGATGGAGAGGAGGAGGAGGAGGAGGTGAGGACCAGCCCTGTGAGGGCCACCTGCACTCCCCTGCCTGGCACTGGCATCCGCCCTGCAGCAGCTCCCAGGACCCCAACCCCAGCATGTTTCACCCCCTGCCCCATCTCCCCCTGTTCCCCCATACCCCCCCAAACCCTGCCGCCAGCCCCCACAACCAGCCATCCCCAGCTACTCACACTGCTTGGAGTCTGGGGTCACCTTTTCCATGAGGGCAATAAAGTTTTCCAGGAACTCGGTGTTGTTATCCGACAAGTCGAGGTCTTTGCAATACTCTCTGGGGTTTGGGGGACAAGGTTTGTCGTTCGCGAGGATGGAAAAGGCAAGGTCAGTTATCCCCCAGGGATGGCGGGGCAGGCGCCGGCCATGCTGCCAGCACCCAGGCTTGTTGGGGGACACGACGGTGGTGACGTGCCACCGCTCCCACGAGTGTCACCCCGCTGGGACAGCCGGCTGCGGGCAGCTCTGCAGACTGCCTGGCACCCAGCCCCCTGCTGCCTGCAGTGCCACCAGCTTGGCTGCCGTGCTGGCCACCGGGTCTGTCACCACCATGGGCACCAAGGTGCCATCACCCCTGCCACAGCCAGGTTTGATAGATCCCAGTTTGCCCAGACTACTACGACCCCGAGCCCGTCTCTCCCCATACTGGTGGGGCTACTGGTGGGACTGGACATTCCTGCCACTGTACTTACCTGTGGGGCCAGGCGGGCGCTGCCGTGCCCACCCTGCCCTGCTCCTGCTGCGCCTTGGGGAGCGGGGGCTCTGCTGCGGGTGCGAGTGGGGGTTTGCCTCGGGAGCCCCGTGGCTGCGCCAGCAGCACCACGCAGGCGCTTGGCAGCCATATCTGTACCCTTTGTGCAGATAGTCCAGTGAGTGAGACCTGGCCAGCGGATGTAGGCACTTGCCCATGGGCATCGCTGGCCCTGAGCCCCTCCTGAGATGGGCACTGCAGGGGGTGCCGTGTCCCCTCTCTGGTCTGGGACCACCCTGAGTGCAAAGCCCTGGCCCCACTGATGCTGGGGACAGCTGTGACCCCATCAGTCACTGCAAGGCCCTAGCCGGATGGCAAGGGTTAGTGCCACCCTGGGGTGCTGGGAGCCCCCCAGCCTCAGTGCTGTGGCTGCAGGCAGTGTGGGGGGGCTGAGGGCTCTCCCTGCTCATTCCCCTCTGCTGAGCTCCTGACTGCCAAAAACCTCGTGAAGAGGGCAAATGCTGGAGCAGAGGGTGGCAGGAAGTGTGCCCACGGGGCAGCCGAAAAAGCGGGGCACCCCAGCCAGCCCATCCCGGCCCCCTGCCCCCTGCTTGGGGGGAGCAGCCGCCTCAATATCTACACCGACACGCACAGATACAGGTACTCACACACCCATGGGGGACAGGGATATACGGTTTCTGAAAATTTCCAGTGGCCCGTGGGCACGGTAGCGCCGATGGCAGATCATACAGTTGCCCTGGGTGCTGGGCCCCCTCCCTGGGCATGTGGCTCCTCCCTGTGCCCGCTCACGCTGGGCTGGCACCCACCGCAGGGCTCTGGGGAGCACTGAGGGGCTTGCCCCGATTTTCAAACCCCACCTTTTCTCTCCAGCTTCACTGGCTGCAGAGCCCCGTGCCGAACACTGACCCCATCACTGCAGCCTGAGCAGGGAAGTTTGGGGGCAGACCCATGGCTTTGACCTTGGGCTCAGACATCACCTCCGTATTTATTCCCTTAGCACAGTTACCAGCCAATTTTTTAGTAATAGGGTTTTTCTGTTTCTCACAAGTAGTCTGCTTTGGCTCCTACATTTCCCGGACCTCATCCCTGCTGCCCTGTGCAGCACTCGGGGACGAAGGTCCCCCCAAAAAGCCAGGGCTGCTGTTTTGGGCTGTTTTACCCAGAATTAGTGTAAGTGAGCGAGCAATGGCTGCTGTAGGCAGGGAGGGCAGGGGGTACCCGCAGGTGGTAGGACCCACAGGACCTGCTGCAGTCCCCAAGAACCGCAATGCTAAAGCATCCACTAGCGGGTTGTTTAGCTGTTGGAATGATGTATAAGTGACAGGTGATTAGCTCCCAATGCTAATTAGGGCTGGACAGAGGTTGCACTGCAGCGGCGGGAAGGGCAGCGTTTCTGGCAGAGCCACTGGGCTCCCCGAACAGCCAGCCAAGGGACAGCCCTTCATCCCTGCTAGGTGGCAAGACTGGGTGGCACGGCCCAGGGCAGAGGACACGTCTGTCTGTCCAGGGGCCACTACGCTGTCTGCATGTCCCTTTTCACAGCCGGCGGCGAGAAGCCTCCCCAATCCCCCTGGGGCATCCCGAATTTGAGCCAAAACCTACCCTTCCTTTTCCTAAGCCCCCACCGCCAGCACGACTGTATGATGCCACCGCCAGCCCCTCGCTTGGCAGGGGGATTTTCAGAAACTATACCTATATATGCACGCCCAGAGGTCGGGCCGTACCGGGTGCATATATACCGTGCTGGATGCGACCGGGTGGCGGAGCGGGGCCGGGGTCCCGGCGACAGCCCCCCTTGGCCAAGCGGGCACACAACACACACAGCAGGGGGGCAGCAGCGGGCCGGGGCGGATGCACACCCAGCAAGCGCACACGCAAAGCACCTGGGCAACCCTTGGGCGGGCAAATCTGCAAGAGAGGGAAGGTTATCCGGCGGGGAGGGGGGACAGGGATGCTGGGGGCCAGGAGGGAGAGAGACGGACAGAGAGAGAGGGGAGGGAACAAAAAAAAAAAAAAAGAGGCATTTGCTGCTCTTGGTAACAAGAGAGGAAGGAAAAGGCCGTTCTGCTGTCGCTGGCACCGCACGGGAAGGAAAGTTATAGCCAAATCGGGAGAGGTTTGCCCATCTTGGCTTGAATTTGCTCAGTTGCGGGCTGAAGGCGGGCGGTTGCGTACGCGCGGCCGGTGGCATGTACGCAGGGACACACAGAGACACACACACATATATATATGCGCGCACATGTATATATATGCATGTTTGGGAGGCGTGGGGCGTCTCTCTCTCGGGGGGGACAGGGTGGGGGCGAGGGCAGGGAACTGCATGCTGTGCTCCTGGCCGGAGGAGGAGGATCACCAAAACACTCGGTTGTTGGGAAAAAAAAAAAAAAAAAGGAGTTTTCAGGCATTGACATGGCCAAACGGGGAACCTTGCCGAGGACAGTCCAACCAGAGGCTGCCCGCCCAGCAAAGTGCTGTGCAATGCGCTGCCAGGCGCCGGTGGCCCCCCTCCCTCCCCAGGGTGGTGGGACCCCAAGGGGGACGGGGGCCCACGCTCGCACACCAGCCTGGCGCCTCACTCTGCTTTAAGCAGGGGGTGACAGCCCAGCAGGGTTTGGGGTGCCTCTCGGGGACCCCCCAGCAGAGGGGCAGTGGATGTGGGGTTCAGCCTGTGGGGGTGAGTCGGGTTAGGGGGAGTGTGTGGGGGTGCTACGGGACATCCTGGGGCTGCTGGCCCCCCTGGTGGGCACCGCCACCCCCTCGCCCTCCCACCGGCCCTTGGTGCATTGCAGGGCACAGCCAGAGGTTGGACTGTTGCTCTCTGAGGGCTGTAGGCAGGGGCTGGGTACAAGCCGATGAGAGGAAGAGGAGGAGGAGAGGAGTACAGAACACTTGTACTTGGTCCATCAGCATTGCCATCGCAGGGGCACCAGGAGGAGGCAACTCAAAGCTGATAGAACAGGGCTGAGGGTAACTTCCACCTCCCCGCTGTCCTGCCCGCCTGGCCCTGTCCCCCCTGTCCCCCCATGCACTGCCGTGCCCTCCACAGCCATCCACCTGCCTGCGCTGGGTAGTGGGTGCTGCCAGGCAGGCTTGCTGGTGGGCACCGTGTATGGGGTGCCATGTGGGGCGCATGTGGGATGAGGGTGGCGGTGGGTCCCCCGGGGACCACACGTGCTGGGGTGTCCCCTGGCCCGCCATGGGGCTGCGTGGGATCTGTGGGTCTAGTCCCATGGGGCCCCTCCTGCTCCGGTGAGGGGCCAGGCATCATGGGGATGTGGGTCAAATCCTGCCCGGGGTGATGTCCTGCTCCACTGCAGGGAGGGTACGGGCCCCAGCACCCCCTGCCTGCCTCAGTGGGGCTTTGGGCTCAAACTCGGCTGGTCCCAGGGCGCACAATGGCACAGGGATACTGCAGCTGTCACGGCCTTTGTGCCATGCTGGGCCCCGGGGCCGGCCACTGAGCTGCCATGGGAGCAGACAGCGCAGCACCCCGGGGCTCAGCCACCCCGTGTCCCTGCAGGGCCAGGCTGGCTGTCCCCTACGCAGCAGGGTGGCATTGCCCCAGGGTGGTCCTATCCCCATCTCCATTGAGGGCTTCTGCTTGGGGGGCTTCCTCAAAAGAGCCTGTCCCAGAGGGCAATGGCAGCGGAGGACTGGGTTCCCCACCTGCCCCCCATCCCTGCCACCTTTGGGCACCCACCCTGCAGCCCCCTGCTCCCTGCACAGCCCTATCCCTTTCAGGTTGAGTTGTCTTGGGGAGGAGGAAGCGGAGGAGCCGGGACAGAGGGATAAGGAGCTGGAGGAGGCGAGCAGGGGGGAGAGGAACAAGAAGGGGCAGGGAGGAAGAGCAGGGTATCAAACTAGCTACGAAAAACCTCGTGGATCAAAAACGGCGGCGTTTCATACAAGATCGGCTCTTGAACGATACCGAACCGGGTTTGGGAGTGATGTGCAGGGAGGGAGTGGGGGGTCGTCGTGACAAAGCTCTTATGGACAGAACAAGACATGTTGCTTTCAAATAAAGGGGGAACGGGGAGAGGGGAGGAGGAGGAGGAAGAGGAGGAAGGGTCGGTTTCAGGTTCGGTGTGGCAAACGGGCAGGGAGATGGGCAAGCAGGGGGGCTGAGGGGGGGACTGGACACGGGGCGGGGGACGGGGTGGTGAAGGTGAGTGGTCTGAGACTGAAAATACTTGCCCTTCATTTTGATGTTTGGTACTGTGTGAATCCACCATAGAGAGAAAGCAAGAAAAACAACAAACAAAAAAACAACAAACAAAAAAAAAGGGGGTTGGGTGGAAAGGGGGAAGGGGGGCACAAACAATATTTTATTCAATCGACGTTTGAATAAAAATATTGTGTATCATAATCATACCAAAAGGAAACCTCTTGCAAAAAACGACATGAAAAAAAACAAAAAAGAAAGAAAAACCCAGTAACAGAAGGAAAAGAAAAGGCCACGGTGAAATAAGAATAAAAAAAAAAAAGCAAAGATATAACTATAGAAATATATATATATATATTTTCAATACTCCAAAGGAAAATGAGAGTCAGTAGCAAACAGTTGCAACAGTCTTGATATCGAAATGTCCTCACTGAGTTAGGGGGCATGCACGGCACGGCGGGCAGAGCCGGGGAGGATGGGGGGATCCCCCCTCCTGGGGACGGGGACAGTCTGGCCTCGTCCCCGCGGGGACACGGGGCTCCTGCCGATGGATGGAGGGGGCGGCAGGGGCTGGATCGGGAGCAGCGTGGACCTGCGGTGGGAAAAAGGCTTGGGGGTCAGGGGAGAGAGAAAGAGAGAGAAAGGGGGGGGCCAGGCTAACACACACGTACACAGATTAATTCCAAACGGAAATTGAAACCAACTGAAACCAAACTCATAAAAAGAAGAATAAATGGCTTAAACTGAAACCAAAGAATCGTAATAAACCAAAGGAAATTAAAGAGATCCATGCAAACTTTCCCAGGCTTGCAAATTAAGTGGCTGCTCCAGTGCCATCCCTCGTCCCCAGGAGGCAAACAGACAGCAGCGCAGCCCCTGTCTGCAGCCTGGGGCTCAGGTTCTGGGGTGCAAAACGTAAGGACCAAACCCTGGCACCCTGGGGCACCCCAGGCAGGCAGTTCGCTTTCCCTCTCTGCGATCACCCCTATTCACGCCTCTCTTTTCTTTTCCTTTTTTTTTTTTTTCTTTGCCTCTCATAGTGATCCCTATCTCTTTTTGCAATTTTTTGCTTCATGTTTTTCCCCCTGACAGCCGCGGGCCGGCGTGGGGGCGAGCAGGAGCGTGAGAGGGCAGCGGGGAAAGCCAGGGGCTACTTACACTTCACTTGCAGGATCTGGTCACTGAGGTTGGCCTGGATGTAGTAGGTGCTGTACGGAGGCAGAACCAGCCCCAGGCTGCAGAGGGGGAGAGCAGACAGGCAGTGTAAGGCTTTACACCCACCCAGAGCCCTTGGCCTGGTGCCCCCCGGCAGCACCCAACCCCGGCCGATGGCAGGCAGCAGCCCTGCTGGCCTCCTGCACACCCCGCTGCCTCCTTCTTTCCCCAGAGCACCCAGGGCCACCCTTGGAGCATTCAGGGCCAGCCTGGTGGCACCCAGGGTCATCCCCAGCACACCTACTGCCATCCTGGGGCATCCAGGTTGGTCCCCAGACGGGGCACCCAGGGTCACCCTGGGTCACACATGGCCATCCTGGTAGCACCCAGGGTTGTCCCCAGAACACCCAGGGCCACCGCTGGAGCACCTAGGGTCATCCTGGTGGCAGTCAGGGCCATCCCAGGGACACCCCTGAGCACAGGAGGTGGCAAGCCTGTCCCACCAGGGCTGAGATGGGCAGGACGTGTCCGACGGGGAATGAAGGGAGATGTACGTGGAAGAGGGACACAACATCCCTGTGAGGGAGGAAGGCAAGAAGAGTCACAGCCCTTGAAAGAAGGGACAAACCCTTTCCAGCAAGGAGAGACTGAAGACAACCATTACACAGGCACCGGCTACTGGTGAGCCAGGAAGGCAAAGGATCCACCAGCCAGGAGTCTGGCATGCAGGGTGCAGGATGGGGATGGGAAAGGAGGTGGCCGGAGGTGGTGCGGGGCTGCTGAACCCACAGGAGACGCTGTCGGAGGAGCTGGGCTCCTGGGTGCTGGCTGCAGCGGACGGTGGCCCTCAGTGATGGTGTCTGTGCCAGGTGCTGCCTGGGATAAGCGAGCACTGGAAGGTGAGGGCCACATCCTTGAATCTCATCAGAAGTCACACCTGCACCCGAGCCACCGGGACCTGGATTTGCTCCCCTTCAGCTAGTCCTGTCTGCGCCCAGAAGCACGGACTGGGCCCCCCAGCAAGCATAGCAAAGGTGGTAGCACCCAAAAAAGCATGGCAGAGGTGGTGGCACCCCAAACCACAGGTGGCAAGAGGAGGGTGGCGACTTTTTTCCTTCAGTGCTGGTGGCACCCTGTGCTGACGGCGCCCCAGGGAACCCTGGGGAACATCCCCGCAGCAGTGCAGAGCCATGGGAGCGCAGAGGCCCTGGCAGCACCTTTCTCCCTACAGATCAACCCATGGCCCCTGTCCCAGCCATGTCACCCCATGTCATTGTCCCCCCCTTGACAGTGCTGCTGGGCTCTGGAGGGGTGCCACCATGGGGGACAAGGCTGGGGCTGTGTGGGGGACACGTGGCAGTGCTGGGAGGTGGCTGTGACCCTTGCCAGCCCCTCCTGAGCTGAGTGGTGAGGAAGAGGAGGGTACACTGGGCAGCAGGGGGACCACATGGCTCCTCACAAGGTGAAGGCAGCACAAGTTGGACAGCACAGACATGATGATGCTGGGGTCTTTTTTTACACATCTGTTAGTCCAAACTGGGTGATAAAATGCAGAGGGGAGCTTTGCTCTCCTCTGCCTCTGAAGCCGCTGCCTGTGTTGCAGGGTGGGTGCACATCCCTGTCGCCCACCACAGAGCAGGCAGAGACCTGCATGAGCCCCTGGCCGTGCAGTCAGGTGGTGGCAGGGGTGTCCCTTGTCCGGCACCTTGTATGTCAGCCCTGCAGCTCCTGTGCTGAGCCCTGGGGACCGCAGCCCAGCTCAGCAGTGCTGAATACTGTTGGGCAGCACTTTTGGGAGTGCCCTCTAGAGCATCACTGGCTGCATGCAATGACATGATAGCACGTTTGCAACCCACAGCCCATGGGACATGTTCCTGGTGACCTTGAGGACCTCCTGAGCTGCAGGCACAGGTCTGCAGCCCTGTACTGGTGCGGGTCTGGATGATGCCAGGCGAGCGCAGGTACACCGGCAGTGCTACTCACCTGTAGTTGGTGCTTTTGATGGGGGCCCACGTGTAGGTCCTGAACACCTCGTCGATGTATTGCTGCGAGTCAGAGGGAGCCAGTCAGGCCTCCGCGGTACCAGGACCCTGCCAGCACGGTGACACGGGACCCCGGCTCCAAGCCCGTTGCCAGACACAGCCCCTCACCCCCTGCCACTGGGGCAGGGCGCTCAGCATGGCAGTACTTTTGGCCATGACCCCCTTCCCCTGCAGTGTTACCTCGTCCAGGGACTTGATGAGGGTCTTGATGAACCTCTGCCCGTCGTTACCATCAATCATGCTTCTCCGGATCTGGGAGACATGGAGGAGGCAACTGAGGGCCACAGAGCCCAGCCACATGCCTGTGGACACCCACCCCAGCGGGGTGACACTGGGGACCCACAGGGTGCAGGGGCAAAGGGTAAGCAGCCTGGTGGGGACTCATCATGCTAGCACCCAGGGGACTGTGACCCAGCTCCTGTCGCAGCCATGGCCCCATGGGAGCTGTGCCAGTGCCCTTAGGATAAGGCACTTCCCAGGGTAGGCTGGAGGGGCTGAGTGCCCTTTGCAACTGCAGAATGGGGGCAGATGCAGCCTGTACCCCAAAAGCTGCCTCTGAGTCTGCCCACCTCTTCCTTGTTCTCATCCTCCAGCTCAGCATCCAGGAAGTCCAGCGTCACCGGCTCGCGGAAATTGATGATCTGCAGGCAGAAAGGGAGAGCCAGGGAAGGGCTCAGGGCTCCTGCAGCCGCCGCTGAGTCCAGACAAACATCACAATTCCCACAATTAGTTCCTAATGACCCCGGGAAGCTGTGGTCCCACGGGCCTGGCTAACCCCCACTGCTGCCACCCCGATGGGCCCCTCCTCACCTGGGGCTGCAGGTTGGGGTGCAGCAGGACGTAGCCGTTCAGGTCGATGGCGAAGATGTAACCGTTTGCCCCCAGCTGCAAGAGGACAGGAGGAGGGATGAGGCTGGCCAGGCAGCTCTGCGGCATGTCGTGCCATACTAGTGCCATCACCCTCACCTCTGCAGGCAGAGCTTGCCCCATGCCACCCCTGGGGCTCAGCCTTTTTGATCCATCTATTTCTATTCTCAGGCCAACAGCATCTCTCACCTCAGCTCTGGATTTTGCCTGCTACCCCTTTCCGCAGGCTGGTGGTAAGGTTTATTCCCTGCTGACCCTGCAAGGGTTTCAGCTCTGCTCTGGGTCCCAGAGCATCACCCGGCTCTGATCCCTGCCCTCCTGCCTGCCCTGGTCCCTGCCTGCAATCATGGCTTCTGCGCCCTGCGACTGTCAGTGCTGCTGGAGGTGCTATGGGGTGCTGGGGGGGGGTGGGCAGCTCAGGGCTCCCCACAGCAGGCTCCCACGCCGCGCTCCGGCAGCGCAGGGCAGGGATGGAGGGGGAGGGGCCCCCACGCACATTGTATCGCGGCGTCAGCCTCTTGATGTCGTTGAGAGCGACGTCAATCCCCATCACGCCCAGGATGAGCTGGTTCTGGAAAAAAGTGCAGGGAGGGAGGAGGGTGGGAGCAGGGCTGTGGCCTGCTGCCACCAGCACATGGACGGAGAAACAGGGGGATGGACCTCCACCCCAGGGGTACCAGTGTCCCCCTCCTCTGCAGCCATGCCCCCAGCATCGGGGGCACCCTCTCCACCCCACTATGATCCCACACCTGGGACTCCTGGTGCAGCCAGGGCTGTGGCAGCCACAGTCTCCTACCTTCCTGTCACTGCTGTCCTCTGTCAGGTTGAACACTGGCAGCGTGCCTGTCACCACCAGGCCCAGTCCCTGCACAAGCACAGAAGGGTCTCCCACGGCCCCTTGCTGGTCCCAGGACCCAGCACTGGGGGTGGGCAGCAGAGGGGGGTTAACCCCCTGGCAAGGGAGATGGGGACATGTGCTGTGCAGGACCCTGGGGCCAGTGCCCCCCCCCGCACCCCAGGGCTGGGGGTGCTTACCAGGGCATCCTGGTAGACGTTGGTCCACTGAACCTGCTTGGCTCGGTTCCCAGCCAGGACCATGGGTCTGCCCAGCACATCCAGGTACTCCTGCCAGGGAGACAGGGCAGGGGAACACATGACACAGGAGTCATATGCCTCCCCACTCCAGCCCAGTGACACCCCTGTTCCCACGCACGCCCAAGGGATTATTAATAGGGTGTGTGGTGCTGGCCCCCAGTGGCAGGCTGAGCTAGGGGAAGGGGCTTGGCAGCTACCAAACCCCAGGGTAATGGCTCCAGCTGAGGACCAAACGGGCCTGTCAAGATGCAAACAAGGCTCTGCCTGCCATCAGCACGTGCATAGGCAGGGCAGGGGCTCCCCAAGTAGTGCTAGCCAGAGCCCCCCTGGCTCCCAGCCACTCCTGGGGCTGGGCTTGCTCTGTCACGCCCAGACCACATCTCTGCTGCCTCCCTGGCTACCACTACCTCCCCTCTTGAGATCTTTTCCCGGGACAGGTTTCCCTTATCCTGGGTCACCTTGCCAAGGCAGACCTCTGGGTGGGGGAGCAGCCCCCATGCCATGATGCCAGCCCCTCACTGAGGGGCTGCCCTGCTCGGGGACACCCCCATGGCACCTTGTGTGCATTGATAAAAAGGGGCAGGAAAGGGGCAGGGGGATGGGGTGTGGGGCAGACACGCCTGGCTCTGCTAGGGCTGGCCCTGCCCACGCCCGCTCCCTGCCCGCGCTCGGCTCTGCTCTGCGCTGATTAACGCCTGATGTTTCATAATTAGTCACTCAAAAGGCAGCAGGTCCGTGGGGAGCTGCAGAAGATGAATTACTTATTTCAACAGCATGAGGCCTGGCTGAGGGCTTGGCTCAGCTCCCCAGCTGGCTGCCACACTGGCTGCGAGCCTTTGGGCTCTCTGCAGTGGGGCTGGGGCTGCCTGAGCCTGCTCCCAGGCAGGGCACCCCTGGGAGGCCAGCACTGCCTGCGGCACTGCCTGCCTGCCAGCACCCTGTCTGCCAGCACCCCACTGTACCTGTGTGTTGATGCGGATGGCGCCGATGGAGGGGATTTCAAAGTAGTAACCTTGGAAAAGAAAGAGAAAGGCAGCTGGAGAGCTGGCCGTCTGCCTGTCCGGCAGTCTGGCTGTCCTGCTGTCCAGCCCTCCAGGGTTGCAGCCAACATCTTGCCAGCAGCAGCATGCACCGGAGTACTGGTGCCAGCCCTGGCGCGAGGATGAGCCCAGTACCCCGCAGCCTCCTGCACCGGCTGGGTGCCAGCCCCGCTCACCTTTGTTGGCACAGGCCATCCACTGCAGCGGGGTCACGTCGTAGTTGTGCTGCCCAACGGAGAAGGTGAAGACCCGCACCTGTGGCAGAGCACAGCAGTGAGGACCATCCGCCGGGCACCTCGGTATTCCACACTGGGATGCTCCTAGCTGATGGCAACCTCCCTGAGGACAGTGTGGCATTGCCCTCTCTGCCATGTGGACCATGCTGCCCATGGCCAAATGCAGGAAGGCAGAAGGCTTCTGCAAATGCTGGCAGGCAGGCAGGGACCCCCTCTCTCCCTGCCTGGAGCCAGTCAGTCCTGTCCCCCATCGGCCAAAGCCACCTACCCTGTAGGGAACAGAGGTCCTTGTGATGCAGCATCACTGCACAGGGAGGGGTATGTGCTCTCCGAGGGTCCTGCATGGTCCAAGGTTCCCCCCAACCCCATGGATTTTCAGGTCCTGGGGAGCTGGGTGGCAACAGGGACCCTCCTATCTGTGAGCAGCCCTGTCGCCCATGCCTGGCATGTGCTCCCCCCGGAAGGGCAGGTTCTTGGGGGGGCTCACCAGCCCCATCTACCCCGGCAGCCCGTGGGGTGCCTGGCCCCGTGCCTCCTGCATGCCAAGGTGGGAGCTGGCTATAAATAGCACCAGCATGTCACCACCTTATTACCAGGGCAGCGTCTCGGCGCAGGAGCAGGCTGTCAGGGAGAGAGGATGGTGACATTGCTTGTGGCAAATGAAGTGGAAGTCAACAATGGAGCTGCAGCAGCCACCTCTCCCCTAGCGAGTGGCCCCAGCCTGGCCCCACAGCCCCTCACCGTCTTATTGGGCCAGTTGTACTTCTCAAAGACGTCCTGCACCCGGTCCTCACCGCCGTCTGTGAACATCATGATCATCTTGTTGCAGTTGGCACGCGTGATGTTGGACTGTGGAGCAGAGAGACAGCACCTGAGGTCAGACCCAGAGCTAGCGGCACCGGGCTGGATGTGGCCAGGAGGGCCCATCTCTTTCCCCAGCCTGTTTCTCTGGGGTGAGGGTGGCTGGGGTGAACAGGCAGGAGGAGGGACACCATCTGCTTGGAAATGATGTTGTGGCTATTGCCACTCAGCACCTAATAGCACCATTTATCTTTATTTTGCCTCTGGTACGGTGTCTGGCTGGATCCAGCCCCCTCTGCCCAGCCTTGCTATCTTTTAATAACCCAGAGGGGCAGTGGCTCCAGCAAAACCTCAGCTACAGCGTGCTGGGGGGTATGATGTCCCCCCAGCATTGCAAAGGAGGACAAGGAGCCCACTGCATGCCGAAGCCCCAGGCATGGGGCAGCAGCCAGGTGCTCAGAGATCTCCCATCGCCCTCAGCACCCATGGGTGCACTCTGCCCGCCCCCAGCCTGCAGCCTGGCCCCCAGCTCACATTCTGCAGCTGGTCGAAGGCGTACTCAAAGCCAGCCTTGTAGTCGGTCGTGCCCTTGGCCACCATCCCCTGCACGTCCTCCTTGAACACCTTCTTGTTCCGGATGTTGGCCTGCACCAGGTGCTTGAAGCATGACACCGGCTTTGCCTTCTCGTTGAACTGGGAGGTGAAAGGGAGGGGAATGGGTTGCAGAAAGGGGTTGGGGACCCAAAGGCAGACCCCAGTGGGCACAAACCATACACCACACTCAGCTCCCATGAGGCAGCCAGAGCATCCTATGTCCCACGTCCTGGGAATGGCCAATGCTGAGACCGGGGCTTAGCTTTGGCCAAATCCAGCACCGAGACGCCTGGTGTGGGTGCCAGCAGTGGGTGCTGCCCAGGGCTCGCCTGCACCCTTGCTTCTGCAGGACCCTGCAGGCTCGTGCAAGCAGGCGTGCCATGCTGTGCCGGTAGCGGGAGCAGGTGCTGCCTCTCGTTTATGGCTTCATTTGCTGGCAATAGGGCCCATTCATTAGGGGAGCAGCGATCCAGCTAACGGAGCTGGGCCAGACATGTTAATTAGCGCCAGTGTGCTTGTGGCCAGACAGGGGAGGGCCGGCATGGGCTGGGTGCCCAGCAATGCACAGATGTGGTGGCATGGCTGCTGTGCTGTGTGAGGGCATGGGCTGGTGACATCGCCATGGGGGGGCATGATGTCACTGGCTGGTGACAGACAGGAGGTGGCTGGTTGGGATCACCCCAGGAGCATCTCTGCTGAGCGCCCCATGATGGGGGCAGCTTTTGTTTTCCACCACATACAGCTGAGCCCCGAGCAGCCATTTCCTTTCTTATGTGCAGGTGGGTGGTTAAGAAGATAAAAAAAAAAGGCATTTCTCTCTCTGCAGAGCCCCTGGGCAGGTGGATCTGGAGGCAAAGGGGTCCTGTGGTGGGGAGCTGGGAGCTGTCTGGGGGGCACAGCCCTGCCACCCGCCCTGTGGCACTCACCGAGGCCACGTTGACATAGTCATCGTCCGAGAGGGTGTCCAGCATCTCATAGACTGAGGTCTTCATCAGCTTGAGGGTGAGGCCGCTCACGCTACCGCTCCTGGCAGGAGAGAGGGGGGCCTGGGGCTCAGCAGCGAGGGGTCACCCGGCTCCCTGCCAGCGCTGTCCCACACAGCTTCCCTGGGGCCACTGGCGGAACAGTGGCACCCTGGCCGCTGTCCCACCGTCTTGGCCTGGCTCAGCCCAGCCACAGACCCCACCCGTGTACTCACACGTCCACGATGATGACCATGTCCTTCGGGGAGGAGGCACCTTGGATGTACCTGCGGGGCGCAGAGGGGGGTCAGGAAGGTCAACTTGTTTTGGGGGGGGGACCCCAACCCTGCTGGGTGCAGCCCAAGTTTGCTCTGCCAGGGCACAGGCAGCCGTGCTGAGAGTGCCCATGCACCCATGGCTGTGGTGACCCCGCGGCGAGGAGCAGGGACAAGGTGGCAGCAGGTGAGTGGAGGTGAGGATGTGGTGTGGTGCGGCACGGCACGGCACGGCAGACCGCCAGCGACCCGCCGCTCAGTACCGTATCAGTCTAATGAGCTCTAAATGCTAAACTCTTCCATCATCGCAGGCCCTTTTCTGCGCGCTGATTATGCTGACACACACATCCATATTAAGATGCTATTTACCCCCCGGTAGCTTCAAAGGCCAGGCTGATTAGGTTATTTTTAGCTACAAGGAGGAAAAATAATATTACTACGTAAATCCTCCCCCTTGAAAACAATTAGGGAACCCTTCCTCACCCCTCGAAGCAGCCGGTCCTGCTCTCAGCCCTGCTGTGCCATGCTGTGTGGGAGGGGGCCGGCAGGGTGCTCAGCACCCATCCCAGCCACGGCCCAGGCTCAGCCCAGCCTCCCCGTCACATCTCGTGGGGCCTGATCCTGCCACGGATGAAGTCCAAGGGAGCCTTGTTACTGGCTCGATCAGGATCAGGCCTGACACAAATTAGTTAGTGTGTTATTAGTATCAATTACCCACCATTACTGGGGAGGACTGGGGAAGGGGCAGGCTCTGACTGCTAATCCCAGGTCCTGATGTTCCCTAATTACAAGTGATTACCAGGGCAGGGTGTGGGATGGGGGATGCTGGCAGGTGGGGCCCTCCTGGCACGGGTGCTGCGTCCCCCCAACACCCCCCATGGTGCTGGGGTGCAGGAGCGGCAGGCAGCTGCCTGTGGGCTTCCTGCCAGCTGGCGGGGGCCAGGGGCTCGGTGCCTGCCCCGCTCCCTGGGGCCGGGCTGCCGATGCAGCACAGAGCCCAACTAAGATGCTGCTGGTAATGGGTTGTGGCAGCGCATCCATCTCCGGCTGCCCCGCTCAGATGAATACTCTGGGCTCGGCGGGAGAAGGCCGTGGTTAATAGTGCCATTCATCAAGGGAGGGGAAGGCAGGCGAGCGGCGCTGGAGGCCCCGCCACGGCTGCGGGCAGAACCGTGGCCCCTGCCAGGCCCAGCAGCCGAGCAGCAAGGGCTGTGTGCTGCACCAGACCCTGGCTGAGGGCAGGAGAGGCCCCAAAGGGGTGCTCCCAGGGGTGTGCTGCTCCCCCAGCACAAAGGGTGCTGCTGCTCCTCCATGGCTGGGTGGGTGAGTGCGTGGCCAGCCCGGCTAGTGGGCGGAACCAGGCTTGGTGCCCCTGTTCACCGTCTCCGCCCTCACGACGGCGAGGTAGCCCCTGTTCAGCAGCCCCCCCCCCCCCCCCCAAAACAGCCTGCCAGTCCTCCTTCTGCCAATAACCTGCACGGATGCCCCAGTGGCGAACAGTTAATAATTAATGTGGAGCAATCAAAGACAATTAACCATAGTGGCAGGGCCATTAATTTTCTGACAAGGAGAGGGGGCAGCTCCCGGTGCAGGCAGGGGGACAGGCAGGGGGTGCTCCCTGGGATACAGGGCTCGCCGGGCACCTCCCGCAGACCTGTGCCTGCTTTCCTCTCCATGCCCGCGTTTTTAGGCAGCAACTGTGGGCAGGACGGGGACGCAGCTCCCCCAGCCCGGTGGGCAGCTGGATAATTAGCACTGCCATGCTGGCACCTCTACCTGGGCTACGGGGAAGTGACTCAACCCCACCTCACTCGGTGTGCGGCTAAATGGCTGCTCGCAGCTATTGCTTAACCACAGCCTGGCGCTGCCTGCCTGTCTCTCACTTCCATCCACCCGGCTCATGGTTTCCGAGAGCTGGTTGTTCTCCCATTTGGATGGGAATGCTGGCTGGGACTGAGCGCTGGCAGCCACAGCTGCAGGCGGGAGCGGGGTGAGGGGCAGCTCTCCATGCTTGATCTGTGTCCAAGGATTTATCGCTCCATCCCACTCTGCCTTCCTGGGAAGAGGGGAGGGGAGTGGGAGCTGAGAGCCGCAGCTCGGATGCCCCTGCCTGTGTTACGGTGTCTGTTTGCCAATGACAACCATGTGTGAAATGAAATGGGGAGGGAGCTGGCTGCTCCCAGCTGGGAAAGGCCAGCAAAGATGCCCCCCTCCCCACCCAGCACCGCCTTACCAGGGCCGCCGGCGCACGTCGTAGAGGTCGATCTTATTGGGGGCTCTCCACGGGGTGGCTGCAGGGGGAAGGCAGGTGGTCAGTGAGGCAGGGTTGTCCCAGGGCAGGGGACGGGGCAGAGGGATGCCCATGGCTGGGGAAGAGGCAGGCTCTGGCAGGGAGCTCACACCAACAGTATGGGTGCGTGTGCCAGGCAGCCCCCAGGGCCAGTGCCAGGAGTTGCTCGCCTGCATCTCATGGTGAGAAGTGCTTGGGCTGCCCTTGGCCAGCCCCTGCCACCGGCAACCGCCCACTGCTGCCCCCCACCACGCACCGGGGTAGTAGCGGGTGACGCCGGTGGCACTGCCGAACACCTGCCAGAGCAGGGAGGGATCCTCCTTTCGGTTCTCGATGAAGACGTCCTCCAGTGCCTGCGTCCAGTTCAGCTCGTTGAGGATGACGGTGGCTGTGGGAGACAGAGCCAGGGGCGGGTGGGTAGGTGTGGGGGAGCAGCGAAGCCTGGGCTAGGCTGGGGGGTGACAGGGACCACGGTGTCCCTGTGATGCTGGCAGGGAGAGGCAGCGTGTCCCCTCTGCCCCTTCCCATGGAGGACCCCACAGGGACTGTGCAGCTGCTCTCATGGCCCCCTTCCCATGGGGCTCCAGCACCAGCCTGCTGTCCCTCATCCCCAGAGACTGGAGCCACCCTCCGGGGCTCCCCCGAGCACTCACCATCCCCATCCCCTGGATCTGGGGCAGGGACAGCTACTGCTGGGGTCAGCTGGCTTGCTATCTCACCCTTTTCCCAGCAAAATGCTCCACTCCTCCCGCCATCATGCCAGCCCCACTCCCTGGGGTCAGCCACCAGCTGGGAAACTGAGGGGTTGTGTCCCCACGGGGCCATGCAGAGCCTTCCAGGCCCTGCTCTGCATTCCCGCTGGCCTCCACACCTGATGCAAAAGCAATTAAGATGCCGGCAAACAGCAGTTTTAAATTATTCAGCTATTAAAGCAAAAGATAAGCTGCCGGCAGCCCCAGCCTGTGATTAATCAAGGGGGGCTGGTAGAGCAGAGGGGCCCAGTGTGGCGAGGCAGGTACGGGGCTGGCCAGCCAGCAGGGAGGCTGTCTCGGGGACAGAGGACCTCCTGGTGCTCACAGGGTCTTTTGGGGCACCCCAAACACTGTGGGTGCCCCGAGCCCTGGGCAGGCATGAAGAGCCCCCCAGCATCCTCTGGCAGCCCAGCATGGGCTGCCCAAGGACCATGGTGTGGAGGAGCCAGCTGTGCCCCTGCGGGCATGAGCAGGCAGCCAGCAGCACCCCGAGGCCACACTTGCCCCTCCTCAAAACACTGTCATCACCCATTCAAGCCTTCACTATGACCCCAAGGTGCTGGTGGGATGTGGGCAGGTTTCACCCAGGGTGAACCCCAGATCCCTCCGTCCCCACACCACCGCTGAAGAAGACTTCTCGCTCCCTCAGGCAGCTGTGCCTTCAAGCAGTGATTTACTCCATCTGTATCTCCCCGGCCATTTCTCAGTGCCGTGCCTGCACACAGCGCTGTTATCTGAGCACTTAGGACGATTTCTTGTTTGGCTCTGTCACAAGATGTGGGCTTTTCCTGGGAAAAGAGTCCACGAGCAGGCTGCAGGGTCCTGCCTGCTGGGAGCAGACCCGGGCAGCGCCGTCGGCCCTGGCCAGGGACTGTGCTGGGCACCAACACATCCCCAGCAGCCTCAGCAGTGCCTGCACCCCCAGCCCCTTGGGGCCCATCAGCCACACCAGACTTGTGTCAAATGCAGCCCCTATACCCTCCCTGCACATGAATGCAGCCCCTATACCCTCCCTGTGCACAAACACAGCCCCTACACTCTCCTTGTGCTCCATGAGGAGCTACTGCTCATCGGACAGGAGGCTGTGTCCATGGTCGGGATGGCTCCTGTCCCCCTTGGTCAAGGCCAGAGCTGGCAGACCCCCCCGTGACATCTCTGTCCCTGTCCCCATCTTGTCCCTGTCCTCATCTTGTCCCTGTCCCCATCAGGATGAGCCCAGCCCCGCCCCACCAGCAAGCGACTGCAGATTTAATTAAAAACGGCACAGTAAATAAAACACATATAGGATGTAATTTGTGTGTGTAGTGAGGGGTGACGGCAGAGGGCGTCTCTGCAGTGGTTTAATTAGCGTGCCAGGCAGCGATAGTGCCTCTCTGCTGGGTCCCACCGGGGAGGATGCTCCCAGCCTGTGGCTTTGCAGGGACCGGCCACACTCACTGGTGTCCCCAGCAGGAGGGGGCACACAGATGCCCCATGCCCGTGCCCCAAACCTGCTCTCTGGGGTGCAGTGGCTGAGCACCCTGCCCTGCTCCCCGGCTTTTTGGAACACGCTGGCATGGCCGGGCATGGTCTGATCCCTGTGCCCATGCACCGCTGTGCCCATGGCTGCGGCCCGTTTTCAACCCCGGGACCCTCCACCACCCTGTCCTCTCTCCAGCATCCCCCTTTGAGTGGTTGCGAGTCCCCGGAGCATGTTAATCTCCTATTTGCTTTCATCCCGTGGCCGAGTGGGGTGATTTATGTGGCTGTGGCAGGGCATCAGCCTCGGTGTGGGCCGGTGTGCAGGGGTGAGGAGCAATGAATATTTCATCCCGCGCAGCCCATCCCGCTCGCCTGCCCCCCGCTCGCATGATGTGCTTCATTAGCTGCCTGGCCTGTGCTAGCTGGGTAATAAAACTAATTGCAAATTTCTAATCCACTGCCACCGCCGCGGTGAAATTGTCACACCTATGCGGCTCTGAGCACAGCCATGCCGGTAATGAGCCCATGTACCAGGAAAACGCCGCTCAGGGCAGGAACATGAGCTCAGCCCCTGTCACCGCCATGACCACCTGGGAGTCCTTGTCAAGTGCCACCAAGACAAGGGGGTGCAGGGACAGCGGGGCCCTCAGTAGTGTGGGGAAATGAGGGGTGCTCCCAACAGCAGGGGCTGGGGCAGGCTGCAGGATGCGGCCCATGGGTGCTGGAGGGTGATCTCCAGCTGGGAGCAGTCCCCAGCCTGGTGCAGAGCAGCCACTAGAGGGAAATGGAGACCGATTGTCACCATGTGCCACCGCAGCAGGGTGAGGTAGGAGAGAGCTCTGGAAGCTCAGGGACTGTGTCACCTCCTGGCGGGGACTGAAAACTGGTGTGGCACTTCCTATCCCAACCCTCCATCCATCCATCCGTCCGTCCGTACATCCCTCCCTGCTCGCTCCCAGGCAGGCCCACTGACCCGGGCCCCTTTCTGGAGCAGCCTGTGCCCTCTGGCAGCTGCAGGGGCACGGCCACGGGGCTGAGACCCCCTGCACGCTCCTGGCAGCGAGGGCTGCCCCAGGGCAGCATTGCACTGTCCTGCAACCACCCTTGCTGCCTTCCTGCAGGATTTCAGCAGCTCTTCCTCCCTTTTCGTAACCTCAGCCCCAAGCAGCCTGAAGGCAGTGAGGAAGCATACCTGCCTCACCCTCTCCCACCGCCCAGCCCCATCTCGCTCCCTTCTATGAGCAGGGAGTTGTCATCTCCGTAACTACTCCTGCATGGAGCTGCTCAGTCCCTCTGATCATCTCCAGCTCCTGCTCTGAACCTCCTTGAGCTTTGCTGAGCTCTTCTCCGGGGAGGATCACAGCCATGGGGGCACAGCCAAGCTCTACTCTGTGCCATAATTCCCATTTCTCCTTTGCTCTCCATCCCTTCCAAATAACCCCTACTCCCCAATTTGCCTCTTTGGCCCATGCTAAGATCTTGAGGGTCCCTGGGGAGGGATACGCTGTCACCTCTGTCCTGACATGGTGACTCTGCCTCTGCTCAGTGCCCACCCGGCTGGGCACCAGACTGCCCCAGCACCGAGACTCAGCCAGGGCACCCCAGGGTGATGGTCCCAAGGGCTGCAGCACCCTAAGCTGGAGAGGTGGAGGCTGAGCCTGGCCTGGCCGCGCAGAGCAGATCGGAACGGGTGAGGAGGGGCACTCACAGCCTTTGTAGATGTCCGTGGGGATCTGCACGGCAGCGTACGAGTAGTTAACCTTGGTCTTGAAGTTGGCATCATCAGTGAACTCCAGCTTCAAGGAGTTGGACTTCTCCTTCTCAATCTCTTCTCCATCGGGATCGTCCTGGGGAAGGAGCAGAGCACATGGGGTCACCTGGGGGTGCCAGCCCTGGACACACAGCAGGAACACCGCTGCCCAAAGCCCATCGCCAAATATCACCCCGTGGAGACAGGCCATGCCGGCTCTTGTGTCGGATTTAGCTCACAGCCCATGCCAGCACCGGGAGCTGGTGTGCATGAAGGCGAGCTCCGGTTACCCTTGTCTCTCCAGCTTTGGTAACACAGCAGGTATTAAATCAGACAAAAAAAACCCCCAAACAACCCAAAAAAAAGCCTTGAAAATCAATTAGCAGCAAAAGGCAACTATCAAAGAACAAATTAAAACGGAGTGCAGCTTAGCGCTCTGTCAATAAGCAATGCAAACAATATTTAATTATGGTGGAGAGACAGCAAATTCCCCACTGCCGGCGCTGGAGCGCACTCCCTCGCCTTCCCAGCCCTCCTCTCCCTTCCCAGGGCTCTGCTGCTAGTGCAGCAGGGAGAGAAAGCCCCTCCAGCATGGGGCAGGCAGGATGGCCGATGGCTGCAGGCAGCGGGATGGGATTGGAGCCGAGGCGCGGGGCCATGCAGGGAAGCAGGAGAAAGGCAATGGCCTTGCTGCAGAGCTGGGGAAATTGCCTTCACCATCCTGCCGGGAGCAAAGAAACCCAGGAGAAGGTGCTGGCTCCAGGCTGCAAGCCCAGCAGCTGGGGAAGGCTGTTTGCAGCTGGCTGTGAGATGCTCAGGGTCGGGAGGAGGAGGATGCAGCATCTGCCCTTTGTGCCCCCAGAGCTACCCCCCCACTGAAGCGTGGCTGAGGGCAGAGCTGCCTGCCCTCTCTGCAGGCAGGGAGAGGGAACACGGGGGCAGGGACATGCCAAGCCTGAGCTGGGGTGTAGGATAGCTCTGGCCGCTTTCCCACAGCCCTGGCTGCAGGACCGAAAGGGGCAGGGAGGGTGCAGGAGAGCAGGAGCAGATCCGGCTGCCGAGCTGCCTGGTGAGGGAGCGAATTCCCCTTGAGAAGCAGCTCAGTGCCTCTCCCTCTGTGCCTCCCCCTGAGTGAAATGCCTATCTCGGAGCCCACGTAAAGACGTCTGATTGAGGTAGCAGAGATCAGCCCCGGAGAAACGACAGCGGACGTGACTGGAAGCGCGAGCAGCTCCAGGCAGGTCTTGTGCAGTGCTGTGCTGGAGATGGCCACCCAGAGGGATGACCCACGCCGTCCTGTGTCAAAGCACCCCAGCACCAGTGGGGACAAGGGGTAGGGGATGGACCCACCCTGCCGTCTTCGATGGTCCAGCTCGAGCAGCTCTCCCCCTGCCCAGGCTCCTTTCGACAAAACCCAGGGACAAAGGATCTGAATTTCTCATGGGAAAAGCCATATATTTAAATATTTAAAGTCAGATTATGTATTTGGGAAATAAACTACGAAGCTCGTTTAACACCCATCCTGGCCTCCTCCCCGTTTCCCCTTTGCAGACGACATGGCTCCGGCCAGCCACCGAGGCGGTGACATTCCCCTGACATTGTGAGGGGTGGCCAAACCATTCGCCACAGCTCGGGAGAATAACAGGATTGATATGCGAGGTTTGGGCTTTAATTCCAGCCCATGGATTGTGAGTGTAGACATGCTGCTGAGCTGATCCCATCCTGGTGCTGGGGCTCCGGCTGTCCAGAAAGATGCCGAACTCAATTACAGCCGCAGTAGCCAAGCGGGTGGCAGGCAGGGACCGTCCCCACCTCCCCTGAGCCTTTTCGCCAAAATTAAAATCCAGATCATGCTCTCAAATTCATGTAAATCTGGAGAAAAGCCACAAAACTGACTGCTGGACCCCTTGCAAAGCTGTGATGCCACAGCAGAGCCGGCACCCTGGCTGTGGGCTGGGCCATGGGCTATTCGAAGAGTGGATCTGTCCCCAAATCCGCCATCAATGTGGGGCTCAAGCCCCTGGGGGAAAGCGGTTGCACACAGAATAGTTTGTCCCTGCCACCCTCTCTGAGCACCAGACGGTGATTCAGAGGTGCCTGCTGAAAACAAGCTTTAAGAAGGGATAGAGCCATGGCCCTGAGGGCACCTGCAGCACCAAAAGCTCTGCTTTGACACTAAAAACCTTTTTTTTTTTCCTCCTGAGCCCAACAAAGTCCTGGTGATAACCCCCCCTGCTCCTCCCCATTTCAAATCGGTAAGGCACCCTGCTCGGGTCCAGCCCATCCACTGCCCCCCACCACCACCAGCAGCAGGAAAGATCCAACCCTCCCCGTTTCCCCCGCGCCAGCGTGGTTATTCCCCACTTTGCCAGAGCTGGAACTATGGTGTACTATTACCGCTCCTCTGTTTATCATTATTCCGTTATATCACCCACTTCTGAGGGGCTAATTTGTATTCTGCCAGGTTGGGCGCTGTCTGGCTGCTCTCATTCATGTAGCTGTAAAGAGGCATATGTATAGATCTCGGAGACAAATATACAGCTATCTATACGGAGGACACTTCATGCATCACTGACACCTATATGGCAAACAGACCCGCGGAAAGAGCTGATGTTATCCAAGCTACATTTATCGTTTATCCATAAATCTCCCGACCTCAACCAAGTTATTGCTGTTTAAGCCAGGCTGAATTTGGCCCCTGAAAGGGGATCATTTCCACCCGGATAAAGGCAGGCAAAGCTGTCACCAGCCCAGGCAGGGATGGGAGCATCTCGGTGCGAGGCTGGGGCTACAAGGAGCCACCTTGGGAGGGCCAGAGGAAGAAATTCTGCACTAAATTTATATTAGAGCAAAGGAGATGATTCAAGTTGTCCTGGATTCACATGGGTTTAACTGCGAACATCTCGGCAGGCCCCCAGCCAGATTTTGCAGCATTTCTCATCATTACATTTCAAAAGAACTTGGAAACATCTATTTATCTGTTCCAATATGTACAATGCAACACAAATAGATGCTACAGTTTGAATATATTATTTGCTACATGCCATTAGAAATCGACTCCATGGCAATATATCAATATTATACGTATTTATTGCTTCAGCAAGAAGTCATCATGTGCTGAGAGCTTTTGCCATCTTCAGTGCGTTAGCAGCTGGGTTGCCAGTCACAACGTTTTCTCTTGAGCCTCCCAAATGACGGACAGGGGGCAAACCCCAGAGGTGCTCTAACACCCAGCGAGTACCAGTGGCCCCACCCAACAGTTTACTGGAAGCTGCCACGTTCTCAGCAAGTACCTGCCCTCCATCACATCCAGGCTGGTGCTGGCTGAGGAGGGCCAGCCTGCCCACGGGCACAGGGACTATCAGGGGCACCCCACCGGTGACAGGATTTGGAGCTGCGGATCGAGCCAGGGATGTGACCTGGAGCAGCAGCAATGCCTCGGCCAGGCAGCTCCTGCAGATGCAGCCACCCCCGTTCATTGCTCATCTCCATGGGAACGAGCCATCACAGCTAATGATGACTGCTTAAATGGCAGCACCGATGACAAACGCAGGGTTGATCTGGCTGGGGGTGCAGGCAGCCGCTCTGGGATGCCAGCTGGGGTTTTGCGCTTCCGGCCATGCCGTGTAGCCACACTCTTTCCCCACGGTGCTCCTCCTGGTACCTTCGGCACCAGAAGAGCTCCTGTGAGCCACTGCACCCTGACAGCATCCCCGTGTCCCACGTCCTGCTCCTCACACGCCCGACCAAGAATGTACCGCACCAAGATCCCAACACATCCTTTTAAATTTCCCAGGGGCACCCATCCATGTTCAGTCCAGAAAAGCCAGCAAAATATTCATATCAACATGCTGTGACTACTACTACTAATGAATATAAATGGGATGCGTGGCTCAATTCACCTGCAAGCCTCAAAGCCTTTGTAAAGGTGTGGGGGGGTCATTGCTGTCCTCTGCAGGCGAGGGGAAATGAGGCCCTGGGCACGGGCCCATTTGCCCAAGGTCAGATGAGAAGCTGGGGAGAAGAGTGGTGACAGCAAAGCCCCCAGCCATGCCCACACAGCACCCACCGGCGCATCGCCTCACGGCAGGGCCTGGGGGTTCCTCATCAGAAGAGTTTTATTGTTGTTGCTAGAAAATGCCTCCCTTTTTTGGTTTTTATTTTCTCCAAGGAAAGGCCAGCTCAGATCTGAACAGCACGTGTTCCCTGGGCAAGCTGTCCTGGGGGAGCCTGCTCCTACCTTCTGAGACAGGAAGATTTTGAAGCCATCCACACAAAGCACTTTGCCCCATTTGCGGAGTCTGAGGAAATATCAAACACCCTTTTTTTTTTCCCAAATTCAGAAGGATTTTTTTCCCCTTAACTGCAAACCCACCACGTCCCTGCACCAGCTCTCCGGGAAGCGGGGCAGGACGAGCAGAGGGGCTGAGCCCATCCCCGGGGCTGCGGTCCTGCCCTCTGCCCCCCCCAGCAAGCTCCACGGTGCTTGGCTGAGAAACTCCAAGCCCATGCAAAAGGGCCTTTCTCCTTCTTAAATATCTCAGCTTTTCTTGAAATGCAGCAATTTAATACCAGGGAGGGAGCCAGTGCATTCTCCAGCCACGTTCCTGCTTTTATACCAGCCCAGGTTATAAATAACAATCAGCCTCTCCCGCCAGCCTGCTCCCCTATCCCCCTTCACTTTTTTTAATCTTTGCCAAAGGTACTGTTTAGAGATCTTTCTAGACCATTTATTTTTAAATTACCAGCCAGAGGAGAGAAGAAGGAAAAAAAAAAAAAAAGAAAAAAGGTAAAAGAAAGAAACTTCTGGGGCTGATAGCTTATCAGGAGGAAATCCAAATGTCACATTAGTTGAGAAAGTTGGAAGATTAAATTTTCCAACACCCTTCATCTGCTGCTGACATTTAGGGGCTTTTTTTTCCCTCCACCCTCTCCTTGCCGTATCTCCTGAGCGGGGTGGGCAGCGAGCGGGCAGCCCCTGCCTGCAGCCGGGACCGGGGCTGTGCTCCCCCCTGCGCAAGAGGGTGCAGAGGCTGGTGCTCAGCCTCTTGCCACACACCCCCTTGCTCCCACCCCTCCCCAGGGACCTCGAGCAGGCAGGTGAGTGCCGGAGGGCTGACCTTGGGGTGAGCAGTACCTTCACCCGCACACTGCGTCCCTACAGAGGAGCAGCAGTGATGTTTGGTTTGGAGGGGGACAAAATGACGTGATCCCACTTCTCCTTGTTGCATCAGCTCTGCGTCCTGCGGAAAGGACGGGGACAAGGAGCAGGGCTTGCACGGAGGTCCCCAGGGGGGGATGCCAGGCCCTGATGGATGCTAAACTGCCACTGGTACCTCTCTCCAACCACAGGAGGAGCAGCAACAGCAAAACCTCTCGTTTGCCACTTTACAGCCTGGGAACCAACAGCTCCTGGCTGATGCGAAGCAGAAAATGAAGTCCGTAACATGGTCCTCCAGCCAGGACCTGGGCATGGCTCCATCAGCTCCCACCAGAGAATGGCACATCCCAGCAGATTTCAGCCTTAGCTGTGACTTAAGCATCATCCCCTGCCACAAATACAGTACTAAAGATGGAAAATCACTTTATTTCTGCATTGTTCTGCCTGTGGTACCCAACTGAGAGTGTCTGCTGATTTGAACATTTCTCCCTGGATAAACCCCATAGCCCTTGCTAGCAGGGAAAGGTGACAACACCGCTTCTGCAAACATTTTGAGAGCCTTGAGGGCCCCCAGGAAAATTTTCTGATGTTCCCATTTGTTAAAAAACACTTGGAAATCCAAAATCTGTTTAGGAAGATAGTGGAGCTGAGGTGTAAGCAAAATGAGTAGGAAGCTCATTTCTTTCTTGCCGTAGTTAAAGCCAGTGTAAGGCTTGTGAATAAGCCCCAGTTACATTGAATAGGCATTGTCCATCAGAACTAACTCCATTTCGGCTAGATCCTGCTCAATTTAAATATAAAAATTGAAGCTAAATAAAGAAAAGATGAAAAGAGAGCTATTTAGTTCCATTCAGACCTTCGGGTATCATCTCCCTCCTTTTTTATTTCAGCATCACCTTTTCTCTCCATTATTTTTGCTAGAATTAAATTTGCTGGGATTTCACTGGGAAGCAGCAATGGCATTGATAGGGAAGGGCCCTCCCTGCTGAACCCACAAGCCTCGACAAGAGGACACCCCCAATTTTACTTGATTTTTCCCCAGAGGAGGACTGAAGTCGGTGTGGCTGATGATGGCTTTGCAAGGCCGCTCCTCCTTGATGACATGCCATCTCCCTCGAGGACGGAGCAGGGACCAGGGAGCCGAGCCCCATGGTCCCCAGGAACACTGTGCCACGCTCCAGTGCACAGTTCCTCCCTGGTGCCCCGTGCACCGGGAGGGCTCAGCGTGCACAGCTCCGAGGTGGAGATGCTTCCTATTTCCCAATCCTGCCTACTGTACCCAGGGATGCTGTCCTCGCTTTCAGAAATGGCCAATCTCAACGCTAATGGCCACGAGTTGCCAGCTTGGATTGCCACTGCTGACACCAGCTGGGCGTGGGCAGCTGGGACCAGGCAGGGTAACACGAGGTATGGGGACGCCCAGCTCCCCTGTCCCCTGCTGCGCAGCAGTGACGGCAAAAGCCCTGCCCAGCCTAGTGGCTGCATCAGTCCTCCTCCTCAGCCCCCCCGGGCAGGGAGCTGCCCTGCTTCCTGGGTGTCTCCTCCAACCTCGGCTGCCAGACAGTTTTTCCTCTGCTTCTATCCAAAGTCCACTTTGATGCATTTTAAGCCCATTACCTCTGCCCTCTCTGGAGAGGCTACAGAGAACAGGATTCTCCCCTCCCTCCTTTGACAGCTTCCCCCAGGCTGGGGAGGGACCGGAGAAATCCCCTGGTCCAAATGAGTGGGACCCTGAGCAGGGAGACCTGCTCGGGAAAGCAACACCCTCCCTTTCAGTCCCAGCATCTTTCTGACCTCTTCCTTCCACCTCCCAGACTCTCTGTGGCTCTGGCTTCCCCTGCCCTCCTGCTGTCACCGCCTGGGGACAATGGCCCTGGTGGTTTGGCAGTGGCTCTGCTTTGAAGGCATCCACCCTCTGCTCCAGCCTGCTCCGGCTCTGCTCTGGGGCATCACCTCCAAGGCAGGGTGAGAGCCGGAGCTCAGCGCAGGGTCCATCACCTGAGCTGGTGGGATCCCATGAAGCCTGGATCCTCCCCTCCCCTCTGCACAGGGCCTTCTGAAGGCTCATGGGGTCACATGAGCATTATTTTCCAGCGAGGCTGTGTTGTTTGCAAGTGGTTTGCTGCCAATGCCATGTGCTGCCGCTCCTCCCCTCCTGCTGCAGTACCGTCCCCTGATGGCACTTCTGCTGCTGGACTGGTCCTGGGGCACTGCGCTGGCTGGGGCTGTCCCCAAGCCCCCACCCTGCTCTGCTCGGGGCTCCCAGCCAGCTCCAAGGACACCACGACACACCCGCTCCCCAGCGGCCCCACGCCGAAAGCATCACTGACCCGGCAAGCCCCTGTTTTGGAAGAATCCCGCGGCAGGGCATAATGTGGGAGATGGGTGACTCGTGACCTGCCAGCAAAGCGGGGTGCCGGGGGACAGCAGCCGTTGCCGGTGGAGCGCCCTGCGCCCTTGGTGTGGCACCTGAGTGCCGTCACCATCACCGCGCAGAGGAGCCGGCAAACGCCAGCCCCCTTGGGAGTGCCAGGAGAGCAGAGCTGTCGGGTCTGTATTTAAAGCACTGATTGCCAGAGATCACAGGATGGCTGTGCCGGGAGGGGGGCAGAGAATTAGATTCAGTCTCTAATTAAAGGTTTGCTCTTAATTTGAATTTCAGATGCCAGCTTTAATTTTAGAAACTTTTGCAGGTAGTGGAGCGACCTGCCCACCTGCCTGCTCCCGGGCCCAGCGCCGGCAGACAGATGCTGCCACGGCTCGGGCTGGGGGGACATGGCTGCTCACCGGGCACTCGCTGCCCACCGCAGGCTTGTTATGCTGGCTGTAACAAATGCTGTGCCATGCCCCCCCGGGACAGTGCTGGGACAGCCCCAACAAGGGGCTCAACGCTGTGCCAGGGTGGTGACTGTGCCGGTGGCGCAGCAGGGTTGGTACTCACGTATTCAGTGTCAGCCTTAGAGTCGTAGTACTCGATGTCTTCCTCCTGCAGGGAAAAGGGAGAGCTGAGTTAGTGCCGGGCAGTGATGGGGATGGCAGAGGGGTCTCTCCCCGTTACTCGTCCCCTCGACGCCTCTGTCATGCTGCTGGCAGCCACCACATCACTGGGGAGCGAGGCCTGCCCACCCCACGCTGTCCCTGGGATATGGCTGGGACCCCATGACTCTCTCATCTCCCTCCCTCCCTCCAAGGACCGGCCACCACCTGCTGAGCTTCCCTCCGCTCACGGCTGCTGCCGAGCCGCAGCAGCATGGGGCCATGCCCAGCCTCTGCTGCGGCCAAACAGCCCCATGACAGTGTCACCAGTGTGACTGCGGCCTCTGCGCTGCCACCGGTGTGAGACTGCACCATGCCCCTGCGCCTGGGATGCTTTGGTCCTGCTGCAAGCATTGGGAGCCACAGCAGAGCTGGGCATGGGCCGTGTGGCAGGCAGTGGCCCCGCAGCAGCCCCGCAGCTGGCACAGCTCCCTCCCCGCACAGCAGAAACAGGGAGAAGAGCGTCCTCGATTCCATGGAGAAACACACGTCATTAATTTGGGGTATTTAGAGCCTATTTAGGCAGAAAGGTCTGCTCAGATTCCTCTTCCCTGCGTGTCAGGACACCAGGCAGCTGATAAAATTCCTAAAGAGGCAATTCGGAGAGCAGCAATGCTGTCACAACAGCGTTTCGTGTGCCATCAGAAGGGGTAATTAAAGGGCACTCGGAGACTCTGCTCTGCGTGCCGGGACGCCAGCGCGATGCAGGCGCACTGGCAGCCGTTGCGGCGCTAACATGTCTGCCACTCAATCAGCCGTCAGCAGCCGCCGCGCAACCCAGCCCTCCTCCCCGCAGGCACGGGCAGCGCTTTGGCATGATTATTGCTGTTACTATTTAACGACAAAAGCCATCTGGGCACGGAACAGAAACCCAGCCCAAACCCTTAACGGCGCCGACTGCATCCCTGTCCTCCCTGCTCCTGCCCTGCTGCTGCCTCTGTGGGACCCAGCCTGGCCATGGGCTCGTGCTGGGGCCGGTGGCACCATGACAGCCAGCCCAGCCTGGCCATGGGCTCGTGCTGGGGAAAGGGACTGGCAGGTCCAAGCAGCTTGCTGGGCAGCCAGCACCACCTGCTCCAGTGTCCTGGCCCCATGGGAGCTGGCAGCCACTAACCCCTCGCTGGTGTTATCCTCTAGCCACAGATGTGCTCCCTAGAGCAGTTGGCTGCTGGTTCCCCAGGCTGTTAGGACACAAGAGCATCAAAAGGTGGAAAAGCTCATGGAGCAGGGATGCTGCTCTCTTGGGGGCACTGGTGGCAGGAGGACCCCGACATGCTGCGTGGACGATGTCCCCCCTGGGATGGGATTGCCAAGAGCAGTTTCAGCATCCTCCCTGGGCAGAGGGGCCAGTCCCCACCGTGGGCTCTGGGACACGAGTCACGGCAATAAGGCAGCACCAAGAGGGGAAAGTGTGAAAAAAAAAAACAAACCAACACGGCATCTTCCAATTTCTGCTATTAAAAAGCCTAGTCATTAAGGGAATGTACTTATTAATTATCTGTGATTTGTTGTGAAATGCTGAGGGGTTTACAACAACAAGAAAAGTGAAAAAAAAAAAATTAATTTCTCTTTGGATGCCCTCCCCACGCCACTCCTGGTCCGTGCACCCCCCTGCCCCTCGCTGGTGCTGCTGTCTCCCTGGGTCTGTGGCCATCTGCACTTCCTAATTAAAGGAACCCCCAGGAGACCCGTAACACAAATGAGCTAATTTCATGTTTAATGATCTTTAATCAGAAGAGAGTGTGACTAACAACAGCCATCCAGAAGGTGCTTTGTTATTCATTTTAAACTTCCATCGGCTCCTCTGAAAAGCTCAAATCCCCCCCGATACGTGGTGGCCCCAGACCCACAGTGGGGGAGAGGGTGGCGAGGTGATGCTCAGGGATGAGAGCCGGTTCCCTGCTCCTGCTCCAGCGCTCCCATGGCATGGCACCGTACGGCACAGGGAGCAGACCTTCTGGAAGGACATCTCTCCCACTGGTTTCCCTAGGGATCACAGAGCCCTGGCCACACAGTTTTTCAAGCCCTGACAACCCTAGGAGCAGCCGGGTGAGATCCTGGTCCCCCTCACACCACCGCTGAGGTTGGCTGATGCCAGGCTCCGCTCTCCTCGCTATGATCCTGCTGATGCTGCGGGGCTTGTGGGGTGCAAGGGAACCTGTGGGAGCTGACAGGGCATTTGCATCCCTGGCATCCAGAGGCCAGTCGAGCCGGTGGGAATTTATTCCAGGAAGGAGAGATAGAGCCCTTGGAGACCCTCTAGGGGGATGCCAGGGGTCTCCTGAGAGGCAACAAGGGGCCCTACAATTTCCTTTCCCTAATATTTGTTTTTTAAACCATGCCTGCTGCCTTCACATAATCCTCTCTTCCTCCTCCTCCAGTCCATGTTAAACCAAGCATCCGGTCTGTGTAAATAGCACTGATATTTCTAGAGCCTTTCAGAATAAATACCAATAAAGAAAACAAGGCGGTTAAGATGTCGAGGGATTTCAGGGCAAAACATTGCCCTGTCTCTTGCAAACGAGTCTGCAAAAAGCACTCGCCGGTTCGCGTTGAAGGGGAGGTGGATGCTGGGTAGCTGCTCCTCGATGATGTGTCAACCGCTGCCCATTTTCTCACACCGTAATTGCCAAATGGCATCTGCGTAATGGCACTGCAAGCGCCGTGTCGCTAGCAGATAAGGAGGGGATTATTTCTGTCTCCTAAAACCTCAGTGCAAGTTATGGGGAAATGACTTTAGGAGTTAAGTGCAATCGCAGACTGATCTGCAAACACCGCTGAAGCCATCGCCCAGGCTTCTCTGGCAAAACCACTGAGTAACCACCAACCCTTGTGGTTTGGTGTCACCAGGCAACCCCTGGCCAGGGCTCAACCCAGGCGGGACCTCCTGGATGGGGCTCCAGGGATGCCACGTGCCAGAGTCTCCCCAGGGACCCTACGTCCTGCTTCTCCCCCTTGAGCCCTCCATAACAGCCCTGTGCTCCAGTCCTTCACCGATTTTAGACCAAAACGCCAAGTGAAAAGCTAATTAACGAAACCAGGCTGTGAGCTTCTGGAGAGGTGCAAGCTGGAGCCTTGACAGCATAGGGGAGGACCCTGCTTTGGCATGGGGTCTCCCCGGCCATGCACCGGCCGACCAGGTTTGAACCAAAGCCCACAACAAGGAGGGGCATGGAGGGGTCTCAGGTCAGCAGTGAGGGGCACTCCTCCCCACCCCCCCTGCACAGCCTTCTCTAAGAGCATTCACATCGGTCTTTTTTCACCCAAAATGCAGCCCAGCGATGTCAAGATGGATGGGTGCTGGCCCAAACCTCCATGTTACCAGTCTAACGAGGTGGCAATCAAACCACATCGCGCACGCAGCTGCCACCACCCCCAAAAAGCCCCTGAAGGAGCTGCTGGTGGCACATCACTCCTTGCTCCAGCCCATCCAGCTGGAGCACGCAGCTGGCAGGGATGCAGCAGAGGCACCACAGCTTGCTCTCCCCCTATAGCTTTTCTATAAGATCGCCTGTGCTGGCTAATCCTTCTCCTGTGGACCTGTTGTCCTCTGCAGCATCACTCACTGCCATCTTGTAAGGGTCACCCTGCTGACTGCAGGCCCTGGGGACGCTGCAGCTCCTCAGGGCGATTTTGCAGGTAGCTCCCACTGCACCGCATTGATTTTGGTGCATCTCAGCCCTCCAGTTGCAGGTTTCTTTCCTCTGAGTGGATGGGTGACCCCTGCCGTCAGAAAATCTCTTTCAAGATTTAATTGGCTCTAGAAGAGCCAAATCCTGCAGCAGTTTGCCTTCCAGGCAGTTAGGAGGAACTTGGAGGGCGGTGGGGAAGATGAGCCGGATACGAAGCTGGCATCTGCCTGTTTTCCAGCTGCCGATGGGGCTGGTGGCAGGGCCAGCATCCCAGGCCATGGTGTGCCGATGTGGGGATGAGCCAGGTGACCGGGATCTGTGCCTGGGAAATTCAGCAAGTGGGGACAGCAAACAGCAGCCAGCATGCCCGTACAGCGCCGGTGGCTCTGCTCCCCGGCAGCTCTTTCCTCTGCCATTAGCACTTATAATGGGCAGTGAATATTTAGGGAGTTCTTCATGTCCCCAAACCATTAAGCACACAGAAATAGCAGGAGATTTTGGTTATAGTTGCACCTTTCTTATGGAAGATAGCCTGCGGCGTGTCACGCAGCTCCCGCAGCTCCTACCGCGCCTGCAGCACCCGCAGTCTTGTGTCTGAATTAAGGACTGGGTGGCAGCAGGGGACGAGCAGGGGGACACAGCATGTTCCCATCGCAGCATCGCCCCTGCCAAGCCCACCCGTGTCAGGAGGAGCGGGATGGAACTGGCCAATGGCCGTGCCTGGGGATGGCTCCATGCCGGCCAGCTTGCCCTGGCCGGCAGCTGGGGCTGGAGGTCCCAGCCGGGCGAGGGCTCACCCCAAGGTCTCCCAGCCCTGCCAGAGGCACAGTGACCTTCTCAGCTGTAGAACAAGGCAAAGAAACTGTTTCTGCAACAGCTGCCACGGGGTGGTGTGAGGCCCACAGCCAGGAACAGGCTCCTAAAGGGACCGGATGAATTCCTGGGAGAAATTCCTACCTGCAATCACAACCTGGCTCTGGGCATCACGAAGAACACTGGCAGTGGCTGGTAGGGGCTGAACCTTTTATTTCCACTGGGCTAGAGCTATCCTTGTCCATACGCATCATGATGAATCCGACCCCACTCCCCCAGGAAGAGGAAAATATTCACAGTTAGCCCCAGCCACCTTGGGCTGTCAGATGGACCCAGGACTGGTCTGGTGGGGACCGTGCCTCTCCTGCAGCCCTCACCACGCGAGTCCCTCTGCATCCTATCCAGCAGCAGAGACGGTATGCATTACCGAGGACAGGTGGAAACAGTCATCATAATCTGCCTTGGCATCTTTTTTTTTTAAAAGCAATTTCCTCCCTCTGCCTCTCTGACAGAGCTGGGGAAATATTTAAGTGACCCGTCAACAGTTTTTTTCATCTCCCTGGGAAGATGTTTTATCTGATCATGCCTCGCCGGCTATTCTTCTTTACACGGCATCTCCCGTCCGCTCCTTCGAGCCTGCCTCGAATGCGGTGCAGCCACCTCTCCCCTCCGCTGCACCCAGGTACCACAGGGATGCCAATACCTGTGCAGAGCCAGTGGGTGCTGGGGACCCCCTGCCCTTCCAGGGATGGGATGGGATGGGATGGGATGGGATGGGATGGGATGGGATGGCAGCACCAGGAGGAAAGCCAGCAACCCCCACACCAAACCATCACACCTGTGGGATCACCATGGGTGGCCCAGCCATCTTGCAGAGTGGGGGGTGAGGGGAGCCCCCTCGAGCCCCATCCTTGGCTTTTAAGAGGGAACAGCACCGACACGGGGTTTTTGTGAATGATTTTCTTGTTCTGCGTTTCGGCCAGAACAGCTCTACAGCAAGGTTGGTGCTTTAACACAGTAATTCTCTGAGCGTAATGAAAGCTGACATTATATCAAACACAATAAAGACTCTCAGTTGATGGAGATCATTCCTGAACACACAAACCCATTAAACTGAAAAAAAAAATATCAATTCTACACACTCGCCAGCCAAAAGAAAATGTGATTTGTTATCTAAAAGAGGGTTATAAACACAGCTTCAATGCACTTTCTGTGCTGTAATGAAAACTGGGTTTGAAATGGCAAGACGACTGCAAATTAGAGCATTTGATTTTATTTTCTAACTTTTTAGGTAAACCTTCTACAAGGGCAAGTGCAAGGTTACGGCGACGATCTTTCTGTTCTCGGCCGATAAGTAGGATCTGTAATTAAAAGGAGGAGAAAAATGAAATGGGGATAAGGAACTGGCGTTCGCCCTTCTAACACTGCTTTGAACACAAAGCCCTGCCTGCATTGCTGCGGCAAACCCACAGAAACAGCTGCCAGCGCCCACGCACGGCGTGGCACAGCCGCCGCTCCCCCCGCAGACCGGCACCAGGCACACCGCGGCCGTGCTGGATGGAGCAGCCGGTTGGCAGGGCCGCGGGCCCGGTGGGATGCTGCACCCACGGCTGTATGGCCATGGAGGGGCATCCGGCCATGCCACCACGTCCCCCTGCTTTATCCCTCACCTTACTTGGGCAGCCAGGAGCGAAATCTCTGTTATTCCCCCCGTCCTTCCCCATTTGGCAAACAGCGTTCCTGTTTTCCCTGGAGTTTCATTTCTAATGGAGCTTGAAATTATCTGGGCTTTGTTATTTGCTTGCGTGCTTGCAGGCAGGGGTTATGGATGGGGGCAGCGGCGTGGGGCTGCCCGCGCTCCCTCTGCTGCCTCCACGCACACCACCGCACCCCAAAACCACTCATTCTGTGCCCAGCAGTGAAACCCTGTCCCCAGCAACTCTTACATCTGCAGCTCAATGTCTAGCTATTTTTTTTTTCCCAAGGAAAAAGGGCCTGCTGGGCTCTGACCCTTCAAATGTCCCTTTGCAGCACCCAAAAGGTGGGGAGAGGTGGGAGGCAGGGGGGCAGCAGGCAGAGGAAGAGGGGAGCTTCCCAGTGTAGTGATGGAAAATGCAGTGAGGAAGAAGAACTGGGAGAAAAACAACAGTAATAAACATTTTATGAAGCAGAAAATGGCTTATAAAGAAGTCAACTTTTAAAGGCAATTTATATAATCCTGCCAAGTGCACATAAATGTGGGGATGGCTCTCTGCAGTGTTGGAGGGGTCCCGTAAGGGGACAAATAGCCCTGGCAGCCCCAGCACACTGACACGCAGTGATGACGATGCCCTGGGATGCATTTTGTAGCTGGCGGCACAGACCTATGCCTTCAACAACATCCCCTGGGTCAGCACAGCCCTGGCTCCCGTGCACTGTGAGGGTGCGGGATCCCACTGATGGTGCTGGGATGAAGCTGAAGGTCTGGAAAAGAACCTAAGGCACTGGAAAACCCTGGAGGAAAGCAGAGCACATGGGCAGAGAGGAACTGGGAGAACACGGAGCTGGCTGGGATGCCTGACAGGCAGCATGGCAACTTGTCAGCGAGGATGGATACAAAGGACGGCAGCAAAAAACTCAACATGACCTTCCAGTGTTTTTACAGGTACATTTTGCAGGTCTCTCGCCTGAGCAGGGTGACAAACAGGATGGAAGCCTGGTGAACAGCATTGCAGCATGGGCTGCGGCCCTGGCATCTCCATCTGCTGCAGGGATGGTCTGCAGTGGGGGGCTCAGCACTGCTTCCATGGCTGGGGGACAGGGCTGGGGACATCCAGAGCCCTGATGTGCCTTGAGGGACAGTCCCCCCATGGCTCTGCACAGAGCGGAGCCAGCCTGTCCCAGCAGGCCCCCTGCAGAGTCCTGGATGCAAGCCCGGAGGCCAGAAGCTTCTTACTGAGAAAACTGGTTGGCCAGGCCACTGCAAACTGCGAGCTTTATGTCATTTCTGATCATACCAGTGCCAGGCAGTCGCAGTGCCCCATGGTGGGAGCCTGCCCCAGGACCACAGGACCCAGCTCTTGCCTTTCTGGGGCTCCGCCAGGCTTTGCCAGCGTGTGAACGTGCATCCCTGAGGGACCCTTGCTGTGCAGGGCATGGCCTCTGCCCCCTCCAAATCACCACCCCGCACCACAGCCTGCCCCACCGCCTCCCCCATCCCTGCCCACCATGCCACTTTGAGCTGCCACCCAGCCCCGGGGTGAAGCAAGATGGAGGGATAACGTGAGGGGTGCCCTCGGTGCAACTGCATGGGTGGCCCTGCGGCCAAGAGGGCTTTCAGCCAAGGGAAGTGCTCTGGTGTCCAGGGCAGCTCTGGGGACATGTGGGGGGGGGAGGGTGGGCAAGGACAAAGAGCAAGGATGGGGCAGGACAGCGTGGGGCAGCGGGGAGTGTTTTGGGAGCTTTGCAAAACCCCCTGAGGCGGGAGGCCAAATGTAACCCCTTCAGAAAGGCCAGCGTGGCTGGTGTGTGGTTGGGAACACCAAAAAAACCCAAGAAGAAAGAAACTTTCTCCATAGAGATGGGTCGTGAGTAGCAGCCTCCCAGCCACTCAGGCTCCTGCTCCTGCTTCATTTTCCTCCGGACTTCCATAGCAACCCATCTGCAGCAAGGTTTAATGGGGCTGCCATTAACACTAATGCAGCACAAACACTCAGCATCTGCTGGCGCGCCTTCAGACGGAAACACAAAAATAACCGCGTGCTCCGCAATCTGTCATCGACTCCGGCATGAGGTTAGGACACGACACGCAGGGAGAGGAGGGGAGAGCTGCAGCCAGAAGGAACAAACCACTCAGTGGGAAGGGAGGAGAGGAGGAGCTGGGGATGCTGCGCTGCTGCCTTCCCTGCCCGCTGCCTGTGCCAGCACCGGCAACAAGCCGGGGGCTGCAGCAGAGCCAGCGTCACTGGTGCTAGCATGCAGGTCTGACTGTGCCCTGCCATTTTACAGATCAAGGATGGCAAAAGAAGGTTCAACCCCAGCAGCAGGAGCCACGTACGCAGCCCCTCCATCCCTCTGCTCTGCCTGGGAACCAGGGCTGATGCAGGCAGGGCTGGTGCAGGCAGGGCCGATGCAGGCAGGGCCTGGCAGGGCTGGTGCAGGCAGGGCCGGTGCAGGCAGGGCCGGTGCAGGCAGGGCCTGGCAGGGCTGCCTGCTGGCGGGGAGCACCCAGCACCCTGGGTGCTGTGCGCAGAGCTGGGCCAGTCCATTAAGTGTCCCAGACGGGTCTGGGCTGTCCTGATAAAGCTGCAGCGAGCTCTGCGGTGACGCATCGCTGCACATTGTTTCTGGGTGACTCGCTCCTAATTACCTTGATTAAGTGGTTGCAAACAGTGCTATTAAAAATATTTTTTTCTACGAAAGTGGATTTCTGAAAGGTTTGTGCCATGAATGGCAAAATGAGCCAAGAGCTCCCCAGCGCTACAGCCTTTCCCAGCATCTTTTGTATCCTGACTGTTATCCCCCTCGCAGCAAAAAGCAGTCGGGTCTGGATGGAGAGGGAGCTCTTTGGAGCTGTGGAGGGGCCCTGCAGCAGGAGCCCCCGCAGCGTGGCAGCCGCCCGTCCCTGTGGCCCAGGGGATGAGCAGAAGCACCGAGGACTGCTGCAAAATGCAGGGACATTGCTCCAGCTCTGCCCGCCCGCCTGTGCCCCGGCCACAGGCATCCCCCCCCAGGTGACAGCCCAGCGCAGGGTGCTTGGGGCCACCATGATGGCCCTGGGGTGCCCATGGCCAAGCTTTGGGCGCTGCTTGGGGATGAGCTGCCCTGGGGCTCCCTGCAGGACACACAAGATCAGGCCAGCACTAGGGATGGAGACAAGAGCCCATGGGAAGTGCCCGTGGCTCCCAGCCTCCCCCAGGGTGCTGGTGAGGCACTGGTGCTGGCATCAGCTGCTGCCCACACCAAACCTCATTATCCTCTTAACCTCCGCTCCACCAGCCTCCCGGGAAGAGGTGACAGTAATTCATGCAGAAAGGTCTCGGTGACGGCTGGTGCCAGTGACAACTGTCTGCTGGACAGGGGGGCCAGCAGGGACACCTCACCTCTCCTTAGCGAGGCTGCTTCTGCTAATGATGCAAGCTCAGCCTCCCTGGGTGCCTGTGGGACACAGCTCCTGGGAGGATGAGAACCGGCCACAAGCATCCACCCCTGACCACATGGTGAACAAAAGCCAAGCAGGTCGATGCCTTGCCCTCTCTTCTGCTCCTCCTGCCTCTTCCTCTCCACATCAAACCCTGGTGACCACTGCCAATGGTGGGAGGGTCTGCATAAACGGGATGCGGCTCCGGGTCCTCATCTCCTCTCCTCCCTGAGCACATTGCAGTTGCAGACAGAGAAATACTCCCCAAGACACACCAGCAAGGCCTGGCAGCAGGGCTGTCCCCAGGCTGTCCCCTCAGCAACTGCAGGGGGTTCCTCGAGGCCGGGCAGGATCTGGCCCAACCCAGAGGAAAGGGCTGGGTGGCTCAGGAGTATTTTTTATTGTAGACTCCATTTGCACTGGAAGGAAAACAATCTTTCCTTCCTTTTGTATTATTGTTATAATTTGAGAGCATTTCCAGACAGAATCCTTCAGGTTCCCGCTGAGCGCTATCACCGCCAGAATTACAAAGTCAAATGCAATCATTAAACCCGCATCTTCCCTCTCCCAGCCCAGATTGCTCCTTCCCCCAGAAACAGCCCCCACCGTAACTGCTGGCAGGTGACACGGACGAGCCACTGCTGCCGTCACCCTGCATGAGACCCTGCTCGGCACCAAACCCACCGGCTGCTGGAGATGGCAGGGGGGTAAGAGTCTCCCTGGCCCCCAAACCCTCAGCGCTGAGCCGCCAGCTCGACCTTCATCTCCTGCCTTCTTAACAGCATGTGCAGGCAGAGGCAAGGCTGCAAACAAGCTCAAAATCACTTCATTTGCTCTCTTTAGTGCTGGCAGGCGGCGGGGCCGGGGCTGCTGCGTGCCAAGCAGCACTGCACAGCCCGTGGTAACTCGTGAGGGAGCCGAGAATGGGGGTGACAAGGGAAGGAAGAGCCGAGGGATGGGAACAAGGAGGGGACAAGGAGCTGAGTCCTGTGCCAGGAGCCATCCCCGAGGCCAGTGCCTCCACGTAGCTCAATATCCAGGAGGGAAGGGGGTGGAAGTGGCCAGGGCATGCACGGAGCCTTACCCGGATGTTGTCCTGCCAGTGGTGAGCCTTCTGGAACTTCTCTGCTGCATTGGCAAGTCTCTGCAAAGCAAGCAGGAGAGGAGAAGTGAGCCTGGGGAAGGCGAGAGGAGCCGGGTATTTCCCACATCAACCTAGGACCATGGGTGCCACCCCAGCACCCACCATCCCTCTGGGGCATCCCCCAAGACCCTGCCAGCCCTCCGCCATGCAGGCAGGGGGGCAGAAGGAGGGATGGTGGGCAGCAATGCCCAGAGAAGGACATCCCAGGCATGGGGAGCCAGTGTCTGCTTGCTCCCGCCTTTCCCAGAGTAAGCTGGTATCCCCAGAGGAATTCCTGCTACTTGAACTCAAACAGAGCTGAGCCACCGCATCTTGGCGGCTGTTGGCATTACTGCTGGAGCCAGGCAGGCTCTCATTTGCAGCACAGGGCAAGGGCTGAACCCGTATCCCTGTGTCCGAGAATGCCCATCTCTCTGCAGGGCAGGGCAGACCCTTCAAAAATGCTTCAAACCCCCCACTCAAGGATCTGGGGAGCAGCAGAGGAACCAGCTATGAGACACAGCAGCTCTGCCTGCCCTTGCTGCCTGCAGCGGGAGGCTCCAGGGCTGAGCTGCCTGGCCAGGTCTCACCCAAGGCTGGGGCAAGCACAACCTTCTCCTGCTAAAGCTCACAAGACTTCCAAGGAGACAAAAGCGTCTCCATCCTGATGGCTCCGGAGGCAGCAGGAAAAAAGGGCAGGCTGCTGCCCACCCTGGGGTAGCCAGAGGAACCAGGGCTTGCCAGGAGCAAGATGGAGCAATGCTCAGCACCGGGGCAGCCTGGCTGAGCTCGGGCTCAGCCACCAGAGGCCTCACCAGCACAGGGGGTGCAGCAGGGCAGGCAGCCCGGCAAAGCACAGGTACACTCGAAAGTAAAATGATGAGCAGTGAAAGACATCACACGTCTGGCCCTTGCCAGACAGATTCTTCTTATCAGATGCAGGGAAACACATATCCATCACTGCATAATCTCAACACGTGCTGGCCAAAACTTTGCTGTTTAACGTTTTCTCTTTTTTTATCTTGATTTCCAAATCAAAGTGCTTGCTTTCAATGGCCAGCATCCAAGGGGAAAGATCAGCTATCAGCTGAGCATTGAAGCAAAATACCTATGGCTCCGGTGGCGCAGAGAAGAGAATGGGAGGCAACGTGTGGCTGGACAGAAAAGCCAAGTGATGTTAATTTTCAGGGCAGTTTTGTGGGGGGCTCACCTGCGCAGTCACAGCCCTGCCTCCCTGGAGTTGCCTAGAAAAGCTGTGGCCCAAATTCTGCACCTCATTCCCCCAAGCTTTTTGTGCTCTGTTTGTGTATCGAGATGGCTGATTAAAGGCGAGCATTTATTCTGAGTTGCGTTTAAGGCAGCAATGATGAAATATGCATTTTTCTATACTTGATAAGAGCGTGTTTGTTTATTATGGGATGGGGTAAGATTTATGGACATCTTTAACTATTCATCGCCTTGTGCGAAGTGCCTGGAGGGTTGCAAATGGCGTAGTAAGGGACGGCTACACCCAGGAATGACACTTCAACGGAAGATATTTTTCCTCTGGAAAACGTCAATTTGTCAAAGTCGACCTGGACACATGTTTGTTTTTTAAAAAAAATAAATCCAGATGTTTTTGTTTGATAAATAGCATGTTGCAGGGACAGGGGAGCCCGCAGCGGGATGGCACAGCCATAGCAGGGTGCTGTGCTGGCTCCTGGCAGACACCCACCCCGGGAGAAGCGCCCCAGAGCCTCCCAGCTGTTGCTTCTGCAGCATTTTCCTCGCTGAAGACATTTTGATGACGTGATGGAGAGGGGTACAGGGAGGAGAGAGGGACCGAGCGGGCAGCCAGCCGTCCCTCCTCTGCAAATGGGGGATCCTCTGCCTGTCTCCATCCCTGCTGGAGGACATGCTCGGAGCAATGCTGTGCCAGGGGACTCCCATGGGAGCAGCCCCAGCCCATCCTTGGCTGGCGTGCCCGGAGACACACATTGCTTCAGGACGTCCCCATTAATGCCAAATGAGTTCATCATGAATAACATTATTGTGATCAATATAGCTCAAGGATTATTTGCAATCCTTAATAATGATTAAACCATTATTTTTCAAGTGTTACAGATCAATCAGTCCATCTCAAGGTGTGCTGCGTGCAGGGACTGCGAGATGCCTGAGATGCAGGCAGCACGCCGGAGAGCTGGGCAGGGGTCTTGTACCCGTACACAGCAGGCATGGAATCCTCCCAGGGGCTTTGGACCTGGGGTTGTCAATTGTATGGTTCAAACAGCAAGAAAAATTAGAGTAATTATCAAAAATAAGGCATGGGTGTGAAATACCTGCAAATTTCCAGCAGGCTCTGCTGCAGGGACTGCCCCTGCATGGCACTTTAAGGAGCACGGTTCTTTCCCCAGAAGTCACTGAGGGCTGAGGACAGGAGATTTAGAGGCTGGAAACACCAAATTGAAACGACTCTGCAGGTCACAAAAGGCCAGCAGGAGATTTGCAAGGGATTCATGTCTGGTGATCCCAACGGTGGGGGTCTGAGAGGGGGAAGGTGCTGTGCCGGCTTTATCACACCCCAGCCTCTTTCATATTCCACACAGCGCTCCTCTCCACCTCACTGCTCACCCAGGCAGATCCATCAGGAGCTCCCTGCTCGGCTCACTGCCTCGCCTTGGGGATGGCAGGGACTCGGGATGGGCAGGCACTGGCAAAGGTGGCATGGCTGGGGATGCACCCTCCCCCCTGAAAGTCATGTGGGAAAGGAGAGGGGGGACACAGTGGGTGATCTTCTGTCTGCCTAGAGGATGGCACCTCTGAATGCACGGCTGCTGTGTTTTCCCCAATTTTGCTTTACTTCCCAGCCCCAATCACCCACAAGCTCACCCCCCACACCCCAAGCATGGCTCACCCACACGTGCATGCCCACAGCAGCATCTTTTGGGGGGCAGCTGGTCTGATGCCCTGAAGCTGCTGGGAGTGAGGTGGTGGGAAACAGTCTGAGCATCGGAGCTGGTGCAGACAGGGACTGCAATGTCCTCCCTAGGCGGAAGGGACCGTGCCTGCTGTCAGCATCCCCAGTGCTTGAGGGGCCAGCGTGCAGAGAGATTGTCCCTGACACAGCAAGCACCCAAGGGTGGGTGCCCACCTCCTCCTCATCATCCCTTCTCCCCCATTGCACCTGGGGCTCTCCTGCACTGCTCTAATATTTTTGCACAGTGGCTTTCCAAGGGAAACAAGTCCAATGCTTTGCTAAATCTCTCTTCCCAGCCCCCACGTGGCAATAAGTATGCCCTGCCCGTTCCTGACTCTGTCAGATCAGTGGATTTAACCTGGGAGGCAGCGGAGCAGAGACCAGAGCAGCATGGGGAGGCCAAAGGCCAAGGTTGGATTTATAAAACAGGATTACGGCAAACACCCTGCAAGAGGAGACTGAGCAGCCTTGCATAACGGCAGCAGCGCTGCCCCTGCATCCCAAGCCTCCCCATGGACATAAAGCACCCCACGCCTATACCAATGCTAGGGGGATGTTCCCTGGGGAGCCTGGGATGGGGTTCCCGGCTTCTCCCTGCAGCCGGTAAGGAAGGGCCTGGTGATGGCCCGGCACGCAGCGGCTGCATGTGCCCAGGGGTATTTTTTCGGAGGGAGAGCTGCTCCTGCTAAGCCTTCATTTAACTCCCCTCCGCGCGGCTGTTATCGCCCTCCTCTCAATGCCTCCTGAACGGCGCGAGGTGTATTAACCTCCCGCACCTGAGCACACAGCTGGAAGGAGAGATCTTTGCTGGAGATTAAAGCAGCCCCGCGCTACCAGGCCAGCGAGGTCTGCGCAGCATCTCATCATCCCCACCCTCCTCCCAAAGTGAGAAAACACAGGTGAAAGGTTAAGATGAGAAGGTGAAAAACAAACACATGCGACGAAGCCAAGCAACCCAAACCCTGGGCAGGAACACCCCCTGGGGGTTGCTTTTGTAGCTCTTCCTCCTCCAGAACGGAGGAATGAGGATGGCTCAAACCCCTCCTCTGGCACCAACCCCCCCTCCATGGATGGGCCACCCCGAAGCCCCATCTGTCACCGTGGGGCATCCAGAAAGGCAAAAGCCCCGTTCCACGTCCTTCACGAGCCTCCGTCCTGGTCTGCCTGTGTGGATCAGAGCAGAGGGCACCTCCTCGCTACACCACAGCCCCACCTCCCGCTGCCAGCTCTGGGGTGCCCCCACCCCGGCTCTCCCTCAGTCCCCAGCCCATCCTCTCCCTGTGCACCGAACTCACCACACGCACACCCCTGTGCAAACCCTAATGCACAGCGCACACACCGCCAACAAAAAACGATCAACCACCGACAAAAGACGACAACTCCCTTATATACACGTAGGGAATATAAGTCTTGAGTAAACACCATAAAGCAGCAAAGCATCTCATCCTGTAATAATCTCCGAGACAGTTGATCCCAGGGCTCTTATTACTCTGGCAGCTGTCATCTGAAATTCAGTCGGCAGCAGGCTCAGCCATGGCTGAGTATTGATCAAGGAGGCGGCTTCAAACATGCTGCAGTGTTTTTCTTTCAGAGCACTAACTTGTTTGTCAATAACTCCCTTGGCCACGCAGAGGGAAAGGGGTGGCTGGAGCCCATCTCTCCTCCTCTGGTGCCTGGGTCCAGCCTGTCCCTGGGGGAGGATGGAGCTGGGGCTGGCGCTGGCTGCTAATGCTCTCCTGCCCATGGGAGGGCAAGTAAAGCCCCAGGGAACAGTAAAGAGCAGGTGGTAAATCCTCCGAGGGCTTCCAGACCCCAGTATCATACCAGCTGGTGTGCAAGCAGCGAGGGTTACAAACACAAACCTGGAGCAAACCAGAGCCAGAGCTTCTGCAGACCCCACGGGGGGCAGGGGCACAGCCAGCACCCAGCCCTGGGAGCCTGGGGCAAGCCCTGCAGCCACAACTTTAATCATTTTACTGACCAGCTCAGTAACTCACAGCTCTGCAGGCCAGCAGTGTGTGGCTCTTGTTCCCCTGCCAGTGCCCCTCTCTGCTCCTCCTCCAGAGCCACATTTTTTTGCTGGTAAGAAACACCATCACCAATTGTAATAACCACAAGGAGGGGAGGAGTGAAATGTCCCAAGTGGATGGGTACCCTGTGTTTGCTGAGGTGGGGGGAAAGGGAGGGCATCACTGCCCGGGGGGTTTCCCCTACCCCAAAGTATCGCTCAGGCCTCCAGAGCACCTTAACTTCTTGCAAACAGAAGAGCACCAAGGGCAAAAGGACTGCAGGTAACCAGGCATCCTATGGCACCTTGCCGGGCACTCTCTTTAGCTCTTCTCCCCTTGGAGAAAAGTCCCTCTCCATTACCCTTCTTCCTGCGTTTCTGCCCTCCCTGACGGCTGATGTTTGCTCTCCAAAATCGCAAGCAGTGTGCAGTTTTGCCCCTGCTCCCTATCACCCTGACTGCTCCCCAGAAGGGGAGGAGGAGAGCAGAGGGGGCTGTGCCCTGTGCCACCATGGGGACGTCTGTCCCTGGGGACCAGCAATAGCAAAGCCTCAGCTCAGCTGCTCAGACCCTCCCCGGCTCCTGTTTTCACCAACACCATGCCAAATAACCACTGCCCCATCCCTCCTGGGGGAGAAACAGTGAACATGAGGGTGTGGGACCTGTTCCCACCTCCACCAGCAGTGAGACAGAGACATGGGATGCAGGATGGTCAGATGGGTCCGGGTACAGGCAAGTGCAGGCAGAGGCAGGCAGGGGCAGGCAGGCTTGGCCTCTCTCACCATCCCCTTCCCCTGCATGGAGTCAGCAGAGGCAGTTCAGCCGCACCGGCATCACTGCTTCCTGCCTTTCGCCCTGGAGATATGGCAGCAAAACCCGCTCCCGTGCTAGGTGTGCCGTGAAACTGTACTGCTAAATGCCATTGTGCTTCAGCTCTGCTGGAACGTGCTTCCCCCTGGCTTTGGGATGCAGCCAAGCCAGGCACACTTGCCTCCTCTGTTGAGGACCTGAGAAAAACCACTCTCCTCCATCCCCTCTGCCACACTATTTGCAGTCATGATACCTTTCTGCACCTTCTACAGCTGATGGAGAAGAAAGCAGGGACCTCTGCTCTGAGATCCCAATATTCAGCCAGAGGCAGAGCCGAGCAAGAGGCTTCAGCTGCCCCATGGCAGCACAGCTCTCCAAGCTGTCCCTGACGGGGGGCACCTGGGCTGCCCCTAGCCAGCAGCACAGGCTGGGAATGCTACTCTGCATGGCTACTCTCTGCTGTGCAGCTTGAAAAAGGCAGAGGTGAGAAACTAGAGGACATTCCTCAGCAGATCCAGTCCAAACTAGGGCAAACACCGCAAGCCTCTGAGACAGGATAGATGATAACGGAGGATGTGCTCAGCTGGGCCAGTGCTCTGACAGCCGGCACTTGCTGTCCCTCAGCCACAGGAGCTCAGCTCTTTGGGTCTCAGCCTGATCCAAACTCATCCCTGGGGCTGGCAGGCAATGGAGTTGCTGCCACAAGCCACCCTCAGGACCCTTGCAGTCATTTCATTACTGTCCTCAAGAGGAAAAGGACTCCGGATGGCATATCAGACATCCTTTTCACCTAAAATGTAGGGAGTGTTTGACGGTAAGAAGAAAACAAAGGATGTAAATGGCTTTTCAAAGGCTGTCCTGGGTGATAAATCCAAGCCCAGCAGCTTTAAATCATGCTCATTTCACACCTCTCTTCTGGATCATGAGCTCTCGAGATAAGCAGGGCGGGGAAAAGCCCAGTCTGTTCTTAGGAAAGTTTCTATCACTTCCACAGTAGTTAGATCAGTTAAGGTCTAACTATTTAACTGCCCAAACAAAATCCTGGCTGGCAAGGAAGAAAGTCTCTCTTGGGATGAAGCTGGAATACTGACAGCCAGCTCCCAGCAGATGCTGAAGGGCTGGGGCACATCAGCAGCACCCCAAAGGGGTGATGGATACAAACCACCTGACAAACGTGGCTCCAGTGCTGTCTGTCAGCTGCAGGAAGGACAGACGTGTCCCAGCCGTGTCAGGACTGCCCACCTTCAGGGCTGCCCATCCCAGTCCCAGCCTCCCAATAATTGCAGTGCTGCTGCTAATGGGAGGGCTGCCAGCCGCACACACGAAAGCCTGGCAAGGGCTGCTACCCATGGCTCTCATTATGGGCTGGTTTGGGGACAGCGAATGTCAGGGTCCTGCTGTGTGCTCGGTGGCACCGGCATGGTGGGGACAGGGCGGGTGAGCTATTGGGCACAAACACGGCATCCCAGTATGGCACAGCGGGTCTGCTGGAGCTCTGCTGCAACGGGAAGGGCTTGGGGACTCTCCCCCATGGTTCTCATTTGCTGGGTGATGAGCAGCTCGCTTGCTGCACAATAAGGTTTCAGATGACCAGAAATAATTCCATTCGAGGCACATTTCCTAGCAGGTCAGGGCTGGGGAACTGGCGGCAGGAGGTTCACCGAGCTGGGGAGGGGACAGGGCTGCCCTGGCTCCTTCCCTCTCCTTTCCCTGCTGGCTCCCACAGGACAGGTCAGTGCTGGGCTTGGCAGGCTGGAGGGAGGCAGCTCCTGTGAAGGGAGACGCAGCCTTATGGCAGGTTCCAGAGCCACCTCGGCTTCTGTGGTGTTGGGAGGTTCAGCAAAGTTGTCAGTCGGCATCTCGGCCCGCTGCTCCAGCCCCAGCTCCTCCCTGCCCTTCCCTTCGATGGCGCTCCCCAAAACACATTAAAATAATCTACAAAGCTTCAGTTATGATCATCGAGTAGGGCCTGTCACAGTTCAACATCCATTACAATAACCATGAGGCATTTCAGCGGCAATTATAAGAGATAGTTTCACTTAAAAATCAATTTTACTTAGAGCTTGGGGGAACATTTTTTTTTTTTTAAGTAAAGGAGGGAAAAAAAAAAAAGGAGGTGATACAGCTTGACATTTGGGCAGGAGAAGGAGGAATTTGCCTAGCCAGGTCTTAGCAGCCAGTCTCTCCAAAGGAAAAAAAAAAACCTTCCTTGTCCTTCCTTATTTCAGAGAAGTCCCATATTAAGGTGACAAGAAGTTCAAGGAGTGGCTCCCCCTCCCCTACCAGTGCTCCGCATGGTACCAACAACAGAGAAGCTCCTGTGACATGCAGGAGGCATCCCTGGGAACCCAAATCGCAGCTGGCCTTCATGCCCGCATCCTGGCAGGCCCCCAGCTCCCTGCTCCATGGGGACGAGGCCTTTTGTGCCTTTGAAATTCTCCCCTTTAGCTCTTCACCTTTCATTCAAGGGGAGGCTGCTAGAAAGCTCGCACTGGAAACCACTTACAATCGATTTATTTTAAGGCATCACCTCTTGCTGCGCTGTGATGTGCAAGCTTTAAAAAGCACCTCGTTTATTATCTGCTGCCACGCGGGGATTTCCATACGGCACATCACGGTGCAGCGAGAGTTCCTCCGTTATTAAGTTTTTATGGTAAGGAAGATTTTCAGCATGCAGAAATCCCCTCATAACTCACCAAAATGTCACCAGCCCGTGCCCCCAGCAAGCCCCAAGAGGAGCCCCTAAAACTTCCCAGCTTGAAACCCTCCGGAGACATGCGTGGTGTCTTCCTTGTGTCCCCCAACGCCACCAGCAACCCTCCCGCAGCCTGAGAGGGGTCGGGCATGCTGATCAGTAACTGGGGCCCCCACTACCACTGCAATATAAACCCAACCAGAGCAGTTTAAATTGCCAGTTTAAAACACCAAAGAAAAGCAACTGTGGTGCAAAAAGTCTTGTAAAGGACTTTTTTGTGGTGTTTTGCTCTAAAAAAAAAGCATCGTAGTTGGAACCAGCTTTGCTCAAACTTTCAGAAAAATGGCCCCAGAAGCTCCAGGCACCGGAGGGAAGCCTCAGGAAGATGGAAGCGAGCAAGCTCAGCAGGTCACCAAGGGGCTCTTCCCAACGTGACTGTGACCCCAATGCTCATCCATCTACCCCCCGCATTTCCATGGGGCAAGGGGTAGCCTCCCAGATGCCAGGACCCATTTCCATCCCTTTGGGACATACACCTCCACCCTTTCCATGTTCTTGTCATCCTCTTCTGCCATGGGGACAACACTGACAGCACCCAGGTGGAGCACGCAGTAGGGTCCAGGGCATTGCCAGTGCCCATGGCCAGCACCACACACAGCCCTGTCCTGGGAGCAAGAGGGGCTGTGCCACAGCAGAGGGAGAATGGCAAACAAGGAGGAGGAGATAGGTCGAGCAAAGAAAATGTCCTGTCTGAGGGGTGAATGGTGCCCTTGAAGACCTGAGAGGAAACCACAATGAGTGAAGCCTCCCAAGGAGGACCCACAGCTTTGGATGCTGCAAACAGGAGTGGACGGAGCAGCAGGATGCCAGGCAGAGCCTCGGGTGGGGCTGGGCAGCCTCTCAGGGCTCGCCCATCACTGCAGTTTCACAATTGTACGTAAAGATGGCCTGACAATCTATCAAGCAAATTATATGCTTCATTTTGAAAGTCCGTTATTATGAATTTACACAATAGAAATGTAAGAAAAGGCTTCTGGAGTTTGACTTAGCCCATGAGCACCGGCGACGCTGGCATTGCCACTGCGTCAGGAACAACATCCAGCAAACAGGGAAAACTAATAAACTGCCCAGGGACATAACACACAAATCTCACGCCGCTTCCCTATCCTGCCCTTGTTTTGCCAGGGCAGTTGTTCACCTTTCCTGAGCGGTGCAGGAGGGTCAGCTGAGCGGCCCTTTGGGCCGATGGGATCATTCACATTCTTCACACCAGTGTCCAGGTTTGAGAAAGGATTGCGCACCCCTTTTTGAGGTTATGATCCTCACTCGCTCACTCTCTCTTGGCCCGTCAGCCTCTTGCTTTTTGGCAAAGCTCAAAGCTCAAGCTCTTCAGGCTTTGTTGCTCTTTAGCAAGATGTCCCAACATGCTTTCCTGCTCCTCTCCCCCCTTGTTCAAAGCCCCAAACCCTCACGCAGTATTTCCTTTCAGCCCCTACCCCTGTGTTGATGCTTACGGACCACACGACAAATTGGCTGCTGTGCTGATTGAGCACGATTGCTGTTCCTTTGGTTTTGCCCTCTGTTCACCTATTCTCTCTTGTCTGGAGCCTAAAATTTGTCATTTGACTCTGCTTTTTTACAGCACAGCAAGCCCAACTCATGACCCAGCTTCCTTGGTGTTACAATAAAAGAAGGAACCAAACAGCAGCAAACCACCACCATGGATACACGGGCATCTGATGCCCACCCTTGCATGCAACACCCAGCCCAATCCCTGGCAGGAGACGTGTCCACTTGATTTCACCCCACATCTCTCCATTTTCTGGCTTCCACAGACTCCTGACATTCCTGTAATATAATCTGTCCAGAGCGCTTCAATACAGATCTGCTCCTGATGAGGTTATTGTCTTTCTTTCTTTCCTTCTCTTGGTCCTTTTGTAAGGAGAGTACTCTTGTCGCCTGCTGCAAATCCGGGCACATAGCTCCTGCCAGGCAGACATGGCACCCACAAAGCATTGGTGCTAATAAAGTAATGAGAACTCAGCTCCCCTCCCTCTCCTTTGGCAAGTGTGATTGCCTTCCATTCTCACAGGGAATAAAGAGCCACCCAAGCCAAGGAGAGGGACTCAAAGTGCATTCACTCACTGCTACGCCCATTTCTTGGGCTTCATCTTTATTCATTTCATCTGAGACGTGCCCTCACTGCAGACCAGCCCTCCCGCCGAGGAGCCTCTCCCTTCTCTGGGGCTCATAGCTCTGGCACGGCTGGAGACCCTACAGTGCTCCCTTGGGGTCTGCATTTATTGGGAGAAATCCTTTCTGGCTCAGGTTTTCCCTATGGCAATGCTGGCCTGAGCCTGCAGCTCCCCAACAGCAGCATCACTGCTGGGAGCCTGCAATGCCCTTCCCTCCATCTCATTCCAGGAGCACGTTTTGGTGTTACCATTAAACCCAAGGCGACTTGACAACTTTTTGTTTTAAAGACCGAGGTGGGGGAGGAGAGGGCGCGGAAGAGCTCCCCTCAGGGAAAAGCCGTCAACTGGAACAAGTTTTCAACAACTACACGTTTCTTGACCTTTTCCACAGTCATATCTTTAATGTTTCATGGACAGATTTGATAAAAAGAAAAAATTAATAAAATAGATTTCATTTTTTAAAAAAGGTCAGGACATGTGTTACAGGGAAAAACTCATTTAAGTCCCTACCTGCGCCTCATGGATGCCGAGGAGCCCTCCCCTGCCTCCCACCCGGGGTACTCCAGCCCAGGCATCCATCTCCCTGCCTTGATTTTCATTGCATTTGGGGTTTGATGTCTTCTGGACTTTTCCTTCCCCTCCCAGGCATGGGGTCAGGAACCACAAGCACTTGGAGATGCTGACAAACACTTGAGAGCCACAAATCTCTGGTGCCGTGTCGCACATCTAGCCTGGAGAGGCAGCCAAACATGGAGAAAATGCTTGTCCAGGCTCTAGCACAGCTCTTCTACCTGCTGCTGCTCAACCTTGGGCCCAAACTCCTCTGGCAATGTCTCGGTAGACATTGAGGCTGTGGCGATGCCCAAGCCACGTGCAGCACGACGACCAGTATCTGCACTCTCATGCTAACAGTGACGGCCGTTCCCATGGCTCTTGTACCCACCCCGTGGGACATCACCCCTTGCCCCTGCCTGTGGACACCAACGTAAATCCCATCCGCTGTGTTTGAGGCTGGGCAAAGCAAAACAAATCCCCCAAGCACAGAGCCAATTCCTGCTGATCAAGATGTTTTAAAAAAGAAATGCTATTTAATAGGAGCTCCTTCCTGGCTGGCACAGTGGCCTGTTCCCAGAGGCTCAGAAACAAAAGCATCCTGGACACCAGCTACGGACGTTTGTATTATTAAGCTCACTCTGCAATTAGAGCAGACTTCTGTCTAACTTCTGCCTCCTTTTACCATTCCCTGATTTTTTTTTTTTATTCACGAAGAACAAAATATAATTCATCAAAGTTTGCAAAAAAATATACGAATTACTGCGATAACATCATACTAAGTTATTAAGTGGTGACAATGGGGGACAATTACAGTATATAGTCCATTATATAGCCCTGCTGTCAGGATGAATCAAAGTAAAACACACGGTGAATGGCGAGAAGCTTATTAACAGGAACATTAGTGCGCCAGAACATAATACCTGCCATTCAGCTGGGGAGTTATCGCTGCACTGGTGCTGGTGGGGACTGGGGAGAAAAGTTGCGGAAAGGGCTGGCAGCTTTGCTGCACAGTTCGAGGCACCAGGCCAGTGCTGGGGACACTGTGGATCGATCCTCAGTGCTTAAACAGGGAAAAAGGGCAAAACCTCAACCCTGGGACACCACCATGCAGCATCTCCCTCCAATTCTGCTTCTGGAAGGCCCTAAAGATTTCTGCAATGGCTTACTTAAGCGCAAACAGACAAGGATTTCCCCCAGCTCCCACCAGCCTCTGTGGGAGCATCCTCTCTGTGCTCACCAGCACCCCAGAGGGCACCTCACCCCTGCCTTTTGGGCAAGGGCTGCTCTGCCTCCACCACCAAGGCTTTGCAGGTTTGGGTATTTTTTATTTTGAAGTTTCCTTCTGCCTGAGCAGTGCTCATCCCATGGCAGCGGGGCGGCAGCAAAAAGCCTTTTCGCCTCCGGTCTGCGTGGCAGCAGCTTGCACGCAGGATGCCACACCATGGCCATGGCAGCTCTGCAGCCTGCTGCCCTGCCTGCTCTCACACCCACCAAGCAGTAATACTTTTTTTTTTTTACTTTTAATGTTGAAAGCCCATCAGAAAATTCTGAAAAGGGTGGCCAGACATAACAGCTTGGTGTGAGACCAGCAAAAAGAGGGGCAGTAATGACGGTGCTGAGCAGCACCAGCGCTGCCCTGGTCCTGGAAAGAACGCCATGGCAGGCGGCAGGGCGCTGCCAGAGCGGCGCAGGCAGCAGGGGCAACTGGCGGGCAGTGGACGAGCCTCATCCCAGCCCTCTGCCGAGCTCCGAACGGGTGAGAGCTGAAGCGAGGCAGCAATTGCCACAATCCCAACGCAGGGTGACTGGCTGGGACAGCACCAGGAACACCACCGCAGCACAGCTGGAAGAGCTGAAGAATAAGCCCTGGATTGAGACTACATCACAAATGCACATTTTTTTTGAAGGCTTTGGGGAGAAGGAGGATAAAACCCAGCCCAGTTCCCATGCCGTCGTCTCGGTGACCCCAGCAGAGCGTGCCACGCTCTGGCTCAAACATCCCCTGCACGACGCTTGCTCTCTGCTGGCTGCTCAGCATTGGGCTCAGATGTCCTGGTCCCACTCACTGGCATTGGGCACATCCTGGGCTCCTTTTCACCATAATCTGAGGCTGTCTCTTGCCTGCATGAACCAAGGAGGTGCAAGAACTAATCTATCCGGGAAGATGCTATTTGTTGGGAAAGGAAGCAAGAGAGAAAGCTGCACGCCCGCTCCCAGAGCACAGCAGCGAAATTCCTATGTCTGGTTCTGTGCAAGGACTAAACCATGGGAAGGACTGGGTTTATGCTCTTCCTCCCAGGCTCTGCAGCTCCCTCAAAGCCAACACACCTGGCTGTAGTTCGGTCCTGTCCCTTCCCTCTCTGCTGGCCTGAATTTCTTGCCAGCAGTGAAACCCTACTCTCCTTCACCGGAGCCAGCTCTGGGTTCCCTGCTGCTCCAGCAGCTCCGGCTCACTCCTTCTAAGACGTTATTTTTACACTTCTCTTAAAATACAACGCTAAGAGAGGCTTCTTGACTATATTAACATTAGGAATCTAATCAGCAATCAGACAGCTCATAATTTTCTGATTAGCTCTGATTATACTCAATCTTTAGGAACGGGAAAAAAAAAGAGGAAAGAGTAAGAAAAAAAAAGGAAAAAATATAAAAATATTCTCTGCTCAGTTTTCCCACCCTGATTCCCTTGAGGAGGCACAGAGTCATGGCAGCAGCAGCTCTCCTGTCTCTGGCTAAGCAGGGCTGTTGCACCATGGTGACCTGCTGAGCTAGGATTGCTCAGTAACCCTGCGCCATCGCGCTGCTCATATTCATCATTCTGGGCTTGGCCAGGATGTCGTCCCAGAAAGGGGCTGCTCAGAGAATGGAGAAGACATCACAAGTGCCAGAGCCACTGACAAACCTGGAGGAGTGTTGTGAGCTCCGCTCCTGGGCCTAATACCTCAGATAGTGCTCTAAAATACTCTAAAAATCAGGGTAGAAGGATGCCATGGAGGAAGGAGATGATGTGTGTGTGTATCCAGCTGGCTTCAGCCTGGAAGGAGAAGCCTCTCCAGGCAATGAGGAGGAGGAAGATGAATGCTGCGAGATGAGGCCATGGCCACACACTGGCTTGATAGGGGATGACAAGTGCTTTATGGCAGCCCAGAGGGAAAGATCTCAAGGATTCAGGATCTGAGGAATTCCAGAAGCTGGGAGGCAAACGAGAAAACAGCCTGAAGACTCTAGGGCAGGAGCAGAGGATGCCCCCCAGCAGGAAGATTTACTTTCAGACCGGGCAGCGGGAGCTGGGATGCCATCCCAGAGCAGGCTGCTCCTCTGAGCATTTCCAGCCTCTGACAACAGCAGCAGGGAGGACCGAGGGGAATTTGAGAGGTGTCAGGTCCCCAGCACCACCTGGCCAGGGTGTCTGGGACACAGCTGGGCAGGCAGCTGATGTTGGTGGGGAGCTTGGGGAAGACTCCTGCTTGGCCTGGGGACAACTTTCTTGCTCAGCTTCTGCAAAGGAGGAGAAGGGGATCTGCTGGTGCTGAGCCTCACAGCTGCAGCCAGGAGGAAGGAAACTGAGGAACAAGCCAGGGGAGGAGGCCTGAACCAGCCCTTCCAACAGAGTTAATCAGTTGTGCATGCTCTGTGTAGGAGATTCACTCCTGACTGCAGCAAGCGATCAGCTGATGCTGTGAAGCATGAGATTTAATTATTTGTATCATAGCCATGGCCTGCATAACTACAAATGATATTACTGGTCATAAAATTGTCCAGCTGGCTCTTCAAACCCGCCACCGCCCTGACTTGCTGCCTCCTGCGGCAGAGACTCGCCACCTTGCAAGGACCGTTTGCACCGCGGCACAACCAGTGGCAAAGCCCATCCACCGAGCATTGCAGCAGGCAGACGCCATCTGGAAGGGCCATCCCATGTCCACCCAGGGTTGCTGAGCACGGAGCGCATGCTTTGTGTCTTGAATACAGCCTCAATAACGAGAGGTGCTCCATCAAAGCCCTGGCTGGCCATGCATTTGCATCGACTTAGCTGAACCTCTGAAGAGCCTCATGCCCACTCGCAGGCTGGGCATCCACTTTGCTGGGGAAGAGAGGGCAGCCCCGGCTCCCTCCAAGCTACTTAGTGCTTGCCTTTGCTCCAGGCTGTTGTTCAGGTCTGCTGGCAGAGCTGCACTCTCCTCCCTGCACTGCTCCTCACTCTGGACAAACCGAACTGGGTTAGCTAAGATCTACACTAAGCTATGAACCTGCTAGAGAATAAAATAGAATAGAATAGAACAGAACAGAACAGCTCAGGTGGCAGGGACCTACAGTGATCATCTAGTCCAACTGCAAGACTAAGCAGACAACAGCTCAGTTTGAACCCAAAGAATTCAACTGTAAAAACAAATGCCCAGGTCAGAGCAGAGCAGCCACGACACCGAGCCCCCAGCAGCCTGATGCCACTTCCCCTGTAGATCACCTTGGCTGAGGTCCCCAGTCACTTTTACACTGACTTTGAAGAAGACACCTTGAAATTCCCACTTGAACTAAACCGTGGTGAAGGAAAAGGTGCACACACCGCAGGGCTTGGCTCTCCCAACCCTCTTCACTGCAGCATCCCACGCAGGCAGCAGGATCTCCCATCTCCTTCCAGCCCAGCAAAGCTGCATTTGCAGGTGAGACCCAGGAAGAGGTTGCACCGGCGCTGGAGATAACAATGGAGGGGATCAATCCCCTTCATGTGCTGGGTCTTGAGCCCTGCCACTGCTGTCTCCCATAGCAGACACAGTGCTTGGCACCTGCATGCACCCAACAGGGGCTCTTTTATTAAACTATCTCAGTGCATGCACAAAAACCCGCCTGAGTTCACATGGCTGAGCTCTCCCTCCTCCCCGCGCCGGGAAAGTCTCCTCCTCACACTCCAACCCTGCCACCGCAGCCGCAGAGCCCTCTTTTGTAAAGCGGCGCCAGAGCTGTAATTAGTTTGAGGTGACCTCTGGGGGGAAAAAAAAAAAGTTCAAGTTTAAAAAGAAAATCTCTCTGGTTAATGTTATGCAAATTGCCAGCGAGGCAATCAGGCTGACTTTTAAACACTGGCCCCTGTCGGAAGGGCTCACAAGACAGCCTTATTGTCTCGCTATCAATTTGCATCTTATTACACACAATGCGCCCGCTGGTTGGAGGTAACCTTTCGGGGAACACGCTACTGCGGCGGGGAGCCTGGAGACAATACGGTTACTCCTGTTTACATGGCTTTCGTGTGGCCCCGCACCCAAAATGCAGTGGTTGAGAGGCCAGGTCACAGCCAGCACTGCCCGCCACTCGGCTGGCAGCACCCTGAACTCATTGTCACTTGGACCTGGCATCTTCTGCCATTTCCTCTCAGTGCCCGTGCCTGTGCTGGCTGTCCCACGGGCACTCGCCCACCGCAGGTCCTTCCCTCTGGGCTCACCTGCTCCTGCGGTGCTGCGGTCCCCAGAGGCTGCATGGCAGCAGCCTGCCTCCGCCCGGCCATTCAAGATGTCTCTGAGAGGCTTTGCATGCTTTTCCACATCTCTGCCGACCCTGGCCACCTTGGGGAGATGGTACTGAAACAGCATTTTTCTGCAGGAGGGAAATCTGCCGCATCCTTGTTCTCAGCCTGCTCCTGCTTCTCCAGTCACCCCAGCCCCTGCAGCAGTCTTCCACACCAGGTGCCTCTGCCCTCTTTGCCATCCCCACCAACTTGGGGTGATGAAACCAAGTACTCAACAATCATTTCACCCATGTGAATCACCGATTCCCCGACCGAGCCGCCCCCAACGTGCTGCCACAGGGAGACTGGCAGGCCCTGTCCTGCCTGACTCAGCTGCACCCCACTGCCACATACAACAAGGACCTTTTGTTCCCCAGGGCTGGAGCAATCTATGTGACTTCATGCACCTCCTGTAACGTGATTCAGCCAGCTCAGCCAGTGAGCATGGGGACCCTACCTCCAGGATGCTCAGCCTGTGCACCCGCTCCCTACCACCTCTGCCTTGCTCCGGAGCCTCCGTGCTGGGGCGGCTGCAGTCAGGCCATGGATGGTACGGTCAAAGTGCTGACACAGCACGACCCCTCCTCCTGCCCTGCCAGACCCAGCGCAGGCATGCCCACCTCCTCCAGCACCCAGGAGCTCAGCTCGGCCAAGAGGATCTCCTTAGACGGTCCTGTGCTCCTGGTGGTGGTAGCCCAGGTGTTGCATTGCTCCATTTTCCTTCTCCCCATGAACTCTGCAGCGTGAGACCTCCCCAGCAGAGCAGCAGAGCTTTGCTGCTTTGCTTTTTTGCGGATGCCCACCATGCCTGGCTCCCCAGCATCCCGTCGGAGCTGCGTGGCACCGCCGCGTTGCTAAGCACTGGTGTGGCCCTCCACCAATGCGCGGGTGCCACCTCCGCCACCCAGGCCAGAGGTGCCAAGGCAACAAAGGGACTTTTAATAGGCGAGGGAGCACCACTGCGAGGAAGAAAACCCAACCGTTTAAAATCATTCTGAATAATGGCGCTGCCTCCCCGCTGCTCAAATCAGCCACAGCACTTTGTTATTATGATAACTAAATACAGAAGATTTTAACAGCTGGAAATGCAGCAACAATATTTAAAAGAGTTTTTTAAATTGTTGGTATTTTATTCAATAATGGTAATGGGCTTTTTTATTATTATTTTTTTAATTTTTTTTTTTATTTTAAAGGCACAAGATTCCCTACTCTGTTGTTGCATGGTGCTGGTCAGGCTGCGAAGCCGGCTCTTGCCTGGTGATGGCAGGGACTAACACCGAGACAATAACACTGAGACACAGGGCTGCTCGAGGGAGCTGGCAGCCAACAGAGGCATGGAAATCAAAGCTTGCTGCTCTGACACCCTGCCTGGCCCCGCACCGTGCTGGCAGGGATCCGAACGTGCAAAACTTGAAGGTGCAAAATCCAAAAGAGCAAAACCCAAAGATACAAAACCCAAAAGTGCTGCATGGGAGCAGCAGGAACCAGGCAAAAATAACTGCAGCATCCCTGGCCAGAGGTGCCAGCTCTGCAGCCACTGAAGTCAAGGGGAGGCCTGGAGGTAGCTGCCACCGTTAGCAGCTCAAACCCTCAGATACCAGAGCCCTTTCACCCTTGGAGCAAAGGAAAACGCTTGGTTATCTATCTCCAACACCGCATGATAACAGCTGGGAAGCATCTCCTCTTTAGAGGAATTGCAGTGCTGGAGAGCATGGTTTGGAAATGTGCAGAATCAAAAGAAACCTCCAGAGCCAAGATGTGAGGCTGAAGAACCCTGGCATCGCTTGCCCGCACAGACGTGCAGATAGCCATCGCCCCTCTCTGGGTTTTTGAAGTGTGTGTGAGCACAGATCCTGCTGGTGGCAGATTTTATGAACTGTCTGGATGAGACCTGGTAAGTCAGTGATGGCTGTTGGGACACGCAGCTCCCAATGTCCCCGCAGAGGGATGGGACCCTCTCGCCTCCCTCCTGAGCCTGCAGAGCCCAGGGGTCTGCGGGTCACTCATCTTACAAGGGACCCATTAATCTTGCAAAATGCACCATAATCCATTTGTGGAGTATCAGCAAGTAATTAAGAAAATACCACCAGTGTCGGTGTAAATGAAAAGGGACATTTTACGACGTAGTATTTTGTGTTATGGGTAGTTTTTTTTTTTTTACATTGCACTGTGCCAATTCATGAGAGGCAGTTGGCAGTGGCTCTTGCAGTCACCAGTGAATTGCATCGTCACTCAGCCCTGCGACCAAAGATCCCCACGTGGCTTTGAGTGCCCGCAACACCAGGCCTGAGCAGAAGAGCTGCCTGCTAACGAGACATCCTCTGTGGTCCAAGCTCTCGTTGAGGCAATGGAAATCCTGCCTGAGAGTTGATCAAAAGTGTGCTCTGGCCCATGAGGAGTCATCAAAGCAACCTCCCTGTGATGGATGGCAACCTGGGAACACACCTTGTGCCAAGGCCCCCATCCCTCTGGGACTTGCACCCTGGAGCTGGTGGCTGATGGGGATGCCTTGGAGAGCCCAGGCAATAAATCTGCTGCTGCAGCTCCTCCATGAGCCAAACCGGAACATCAAGGAAGTGGCAGGCACTACTCCAGAGGGGAAAGCATCCCACAATGTCCCAGGAGCAGCATGGGATGGAGACAAGGCTCCCAAGCATCCCTTTTCCAGCTCTGCTCTTGCTCTAGGAGTTATTAACCCTCCCAGCACACCCGGTCCCGCCTGCATCCTCCCCTACGCATCTGCAGCATGGTCACAGCTACACCAGGTCCCAGCACCTGCCAGCACCCTGGGACCTCTCCTAGGGACAGCACAAGCAGACAAGTGGTCCAAACACACACGCTACTACCAACAGGCTGAGAGTCAACCATCAGCTCCCAGGACCTGGGCTCTGGGTCCTCCAGCAGCCACCCCCACCCCAGATCCATCAGCTGAAGCTCCACAGCAGAGGGACAGACCCCTGCCCCACCCAAGACCCTTTGCCTGAAAACCATTAAAATCACCATGGGGGTCATTGCTGCAGTGCTCGGTGCTGCTGCAGAAGTCTGTTTTCCCTACTAGCACTCAAATAAATAAACCAGGGTTTGGAAGTGCCAGCAAAACCATGGCAAGGAGAGCAGTTCCTTCTGCCACCCTGGTTTTGGGGACAGCAACTGGTGAGGAGGGGCTGCATCCGAGGCAGCGTTACCTGGTATTGATTTGAGGAAGGTAGGACAACCAGGAACTATGGGGAGGGGACAGAGGGATGAAATTGGAAGAGATGAAATTGGGGGGACAAAAGGACGGACTGGGGTGGGGAGAAGGAGAAACGGCAGAGGGAAGCAGGGAGGAGGGGCTGGAGCTGCTGGGGAGGACAGCACTATTCCGATGCTTCATTCAGAGGCCCCGGTGCCCTTCACCCTGATGCCTATTTAATGTCATCCCATTCAGCAAGTGTCCCCATGATCTGGTAATTATCTTTTACTTACAAAAGAGCATCTCTGTGTCACAAATGCTCCCCTCTCCGGCTCTGCCACAGATCAATATCTCCTCAAGGCCTTTGCCATTGTTTGGGGAATGGAATTGATTTCTCTGAGGAGCGAGGGGAGGAAAAATATATAAATAAGTGCTGCGGAGATGTGTCCTTGCCTGAGCCCTGCTGAAGGCTCTGCTGGGCAAGTGGCGAAGCAGAAAGAGAGCAATCCCAACTGACCATCGCATGTATTGTGTCCCATCGCTGTCCCAGCTGAACTGGCTGCAGGGGACACTCAGTTGTTTTATCATTCAGGGCATGAGCATCCCAAATGCTGGAGCCAGAAGAAATCTCTAGCTCAAGATGTCACCAGCTTTCAAAGATTTTACAGCAGGATAAGAAGCGTGGAGGTGCTGATTCAATACCATCCACGGGGACGTGTTCATGTCCCACTTTAGGGTTGAAGCACATGGTTGAGCAGTTGCTGCTGCAACCCTGGTGGGCCCTAGAGAGGAGCCGTGGAGACCTCCTTGGCTTAGACACCAGCACCTTGGCATGACCAGCACAGCACTGACACTGAAATCCACAGCAATGCAAGAGCCACCAAACGACTCTGCTGCTGGGCTGCCATCAGTGTGACCGCACAAGCTAATCCCAGCAATGCTAACCAAACACCCTTCACACTCCTCTCATCTGGCTAGAAGATGACCTTCAAAATAATGAGATATAGGATAAATACAAGTCGATCTTGTGTTTGAGTCAGGTCTCTCAACCTTTGGGATCTCTGAGCTGAGCCCCCCAGTGCATCACACGGCTCCTGCAGCCAGGGGCTTCAGAGCGACGGGGAACAGCGCGGGGCAGAGGTAAAACCGCTCCCCCGGCTCATGCTACACAGTGGCAGACGGAAGCTGCAGCAAAGGGGATGAACGCAAGGAAAGATACCAAAGGGTTTAAAAATTATGCCGGTGTGGGGAAGGAGGAGGGGTTTGTTCCTGCCTCCTCACCAGCACCAGCAACCTTTTATGTATTTGAAGGCTGTATCATGTTTTACCTCTGTCTTCTCCAGAAAAAACCCCAACCTCTTCTTGTATTATCTGCATACAGGCCCTTGCTTTCTAATCCTCTTTTCTGTCCTTCTGTCTGTCTTTCATTTCGCATCCCTCTTGAAGCATGCCGCCAGGCACTAGACCCCAAGCCAGCGCCAGCCGGGGCCCAGCCTGTGCCGAGGAGGGAGCCAGGGTTACACCACTGTATTTATACAAGGGTATATGAGATTGGTATTTGTCTTCCCTTCAAACACCTCGTCAGGGTTGAGCCATGCTGAGCTTGCAGTCTAGCAGAACCACTGCCATCCATTTCAACCTTTCCCATCATGTCCTAATTTTTTGTTGTTCAAGTGGGAGGAAAGGGGGAAAAACCCAAAAGAGTGCAGAGGAGGGTGGAAATTTGACATGAGAAAACCTGTGGCAAAACCCTTCTTCCAAGGGCCTCTGAAAGTGCATTTGTTCAGCTCCTTGGATGGAGATGCTCACGGATTTATAAAGCGCTGCTCAGCTGCTGGGGCCTCCTTGCCTCCTGAAAAGCCAGTGAATCTCAAGCACACTCTTCCGTGCAACAGATCTCAGTTGAGCCTGGTCAGTCTGGGGAAGAAGAAATGAGACAGGATAGGAAAGAGCATGAGGTGAAAGAGAAGGACGTCTCCCAGTGCACAGGCACCACAATGCTGGCTGTAATAAAGAGTAGAGGAGCATCCTAAGTGGGAATACATATGCCGTGAGAAGGCTGCAATCCTTTACAGAGGGGGAAAAACATCAGATGGGACTAGATACACATGCAAGTAGCTTCAGAAGGAGTCAGCTCATTCAGGGAATTCAACAGCACATCAGCAGATGAAATTCAGGGCAAGCACATCCAGGATCCCGCTTTTGGGGAACAACAATTGGGACCCGTCATGCATGCTGATGCAGCTCCAAATTAACCCCAACCATTCGAGGAAGAGATGGAGGCATGGAGAGCACAAACATTGCAGTGGAAGCGATGGTCCAATGATGCTAGTTTGTGCTAAGAAGCAAGCGGTAAATAAAACTGTCATATTAGCAAGCAAGTCTATAAATCAGTGGGTCCCTCATCTGTGACACCGTGTGTGGTTCTGCTGCACTGAGCGGTGGGAAGAGGCAGATGCAGGGCAGGGGAGAGCAATGCAGCTCCTGGGAGCATGGGAGGAACCCAGGCAGTGGCAGACTGAAAACATTCAGGGGCTTTGATTCACTTAAAGGAAGAAATGAATTTCAAAGGACACAGAGGTATAAATCCCCACATAAGAGAGAAGGTACCTCTGAGCTTGATTATTTAAATGTTCAGATCTGATGACGAGAAACACAGTTCCCTGTGGAACTCAATGCCTTGAGATGCCAGGGACACAATACTTTTTTTTTAAGGAACAGAAATCAGATTAATCAAGAGTATCATCGGTTATGCTAGCTGAGATCAAAGTACAGTGGAATGTAAGTGCTATCACTCAAGGATTTATACCTCCCAAGTAACTTCTTAGGATTAGAAAGAAATTTCAATAATCTGCCAGCTAAGTATGCACTGCGAGAGTAATAATCCTCCTCTCCCAACACCTGCTAGCAGCAACTAATGGAGATGGTAATAAGCTAGGTGGATCATAAACCTGACCCGATCTGATTGCTACCTTATAAACTGGAACACGAGGGTTTTATCATTTCTCCTGGGGTAACCTGTCGTCAACCAGGACCGCCCTGAGGCAGAAGCCGCAAGATCAGAGCATCGAGATGCCTTCTCCTGGAGCTCACCACCTGCGGGAAGGCAGGCCCTTCAGCAGAGTCTATTGATTTTTATATAATTTGTTGTAAACATCTCTAGCCGCTTCCTAAAAAGGAGCATTTCCCCAGCAGACAACATATATACAAAGCTACAGGAGGATGAGGGCTCAAATGTGTGCAGTTTCTTGGTGGTAGGTCTACGGCTTGAGCTGGTACTCGATGTAGCATCAAACCCTAGTAAGCAGAATTAGCCTTAGATAAACCAAACCTTGTCATTGCTCTCGTTGGCTTTCCCTTTCTGTCTCTGCTTTTCTCAAATGTGTGGCACACTTGATGGAAGGTGACCCATTTGCCATTTAAGATTGCACATGGGGATGTGGGAAGATGCTGCCCACTACCCCGTCTTGCCCAAAGATGCAATGTTACACCGGTGGGCTGGGATACAGGACGCTGTACACTGCCTACACCCGAATGGCTCCAAACACCACCAGGGAGGGCTGGCTGGAGAGAGAAGGTATGGAAATAACAGCGAGAAGAAACAACATACACGAAGGGAGGAAGCAGGGAGAGAGGTGAATTATAACACCAAGGCATCCAATATAACTGATTTCCTGCAACAAACTCTGAGTGAAAGGTTAGCTCTGGTATTAGAGCTGCAGGAAAAATGTCAAGAGTTTTTCAGAGAGAAGTGAGTAACAATTTTATTCCCCATCCTCTCCTCAGAAAGTAAACCAAGGTGAAACAGGAGTGGGGAGCAGCACCCGGCTGGTTCTAGGCCCTGCTCTGCACGTGCAAAATCAGCATGAAACACATAGGAAAGAAAAAAAAAAATTACAGTGTACTTTCCTCTCAAATTCACTACAGTTTTGGATCCAATAGCCATAAAAACAGTCTTTCCTGAATCTCTTACTGGCTCACCTACACCAGCAGCTGGTCTGGAGGCAATGCCCCAGCACGTCAGCCCCTGCCCCTATCCTGGAGGCTGGGAGTACCCTGCCCCTGTCTCCCAGCTCCCCACCGAGCTGGGACAGCTTCAGGGCATGTTTGGCCCCATGGGATGTGACATCCCAGGTCACAGGCACCAGTGCCTTATGCGAGGTTGCTCGCTGGGGACCAAGCCTCGGTGGCTGGAGCAGCGGTGCCAGTTCAGCCAGCTGGGCAGGCTGCGTCCCTGCCAAGGTCACCTGCGTGACTTCTGCTGTGCTGTGATCCATCCTGGCTCGCACAGCAAACCCCGAGCAGTTCTTCACGTGTGGCTGGCTGCTCTGGGGAGGATGCAGGGGTGACCAGGCAACCTTCCACATCCATCACCCCTACTGCTGGGTGCCTTCGCACCAAGCCTGACCAGTGATGGCCTCTCTCAGCTCTGCTTTTCATTTTTACAGGCCATAAAATGCAATTTTAGGAGAGGGAAAGCAAGAAAGCCCCTTCTCCAAACCCATCTCCAGAGGAGCAGGATGCAGCCCTGAGTCCCACCAGGTGCCGGCGTGGTGACCTTGGTCTCTGGGCACACGACCACCGAGCTTGGTGGAGCCATCTTCCTTGGCAGAAGAGGAGCACAAGCCATCACGACAGCATTTGATGCAAGCGTGCTGGTGACAGTGGGAATAAATTTGGCCCGTAGCTTAAAGAGACCAAGCAGATGGAAGGAATCACCTTAAAAGCCCTTGCAGAAAAAAAAATGCCCCATAAGCACAAAGCACTTCTTAAGGCAGAGCACCCATGGGGACCAACTCTGCATGGAGAAATGTGAAGGGGAGCCCACTCATCTCCCTGTGCTCCAGTGAGCAGTGAGAGCTCAATGCTGGCACCACTCCCAGCTCCCCACTGCCCTCCTGAGACAAGAGCATCCCTCTTGTTAGCTTCTGGGGGCCACCCGTGGCCAAGTGCCGAAGGGTGACATGTACGAAGCATTTGCCGGGGCCCCCCAGTGTCCTGTCCATGGCTTCCTCCACCTTCGGGAGAAGGGCACACCCTCCCTTTGCAGCGCGTGTTTCTCTTAATACAAATTAATCCCCTATTGATTCCCAGCTTAAGTGGAGCCGAGCTGCTTATCCTTGCCTGGTACAACCACCGATACTCATGCACCTTCTGGGCCTGCATAGGGAACGCGGTGTAGATGACAGGAGCTGGTGCAGAGCTGGAGGAGGTCTTTCCTTGAGACCTGCAGCTGGGAAGAGCGTGGCTCACTCCCAGCAGAGACACCCCAAGCAATGCAACTCCTGGGCTGCTCGCCCCAGCCTAAGTAGGGGGATCTGACGGTTAAAGAAACACCCTCTGTATGCACCCAACCCAAAGGCACCAAGTCCTTTTTTCCACTTGAAAATCATAATTGCAAAGAGGAGGAATACTTGGCAGTGCAGAGAAACTGTGCAACAAGAAACATGCCCTGGGCAGGTGCCCCCTCCAGAAGCTTTGGTCTCCAACAAGACACCTCCCTGGAGCCCCTCCTGAGGCTGAGCTCACCGGGAAGGTGCTGGCATCAGTCCTACACCACATTTCAGCCACACACCCAAGGGACTGTCATCACGTGCATGGCCCAGACCCCTGGAACAGAGGTCTGGAGCGAGAAGTCCCGGGAGCTCCTGGCAGCTCAGCCCTGGGGACTCTGAATACAGCTTCTTCCCACCGACACCTACCCATGTACCGGCTGCTAGGTTATTTGTCATCTCAAAAAGAAATGCTCCAGTGGATGTTCCCATCACTGGAACCGACCTGGGGGGTGATATGGCAAAGGATGCCTGAGAGTGGCCAGTGCTGCCGTGCCCTGCCTGTCGCAGCCCGGCAGCATCAAGGACAATGTTGGAGCCTCGTCATGCGTTTCACTGGCCACAAGCAGCAGAGAGAAAGCATTGCTATGGGAACGGGATGTCGGAGTTGACAGAAGGTGGCCTTTGCAGGCTCCTAGGAGGACAGGGATGCAGTGCTGCCTCCCCTTTTAAGAGGCCGCTGTTTGAGTTGTGATGGGAAAATGCACTTTGAAGGGGACTGAGCTCCAGCCCCAGCTGGCAGCAGGTCTAACAGGCACTTCCAGGGCTGGGAACACATGCCAGACACCAGCAGTGTCTGGGGCCAGGCACCCTGCCTGCTCAGACCCATCGTCACCTCCATCCACTGATGCTGGGTACCCAGCAGACAAGCCTCGTGGTGGCTCTGCCTCCTGCTTGGAGCTCAACACCACTTCTCCTGGCCTTGGCAGAAAGGGGGAAAACAGCAAGGAAGGAAAAGAAAGAGCTCAGTGAATGGGGACAGTGAAAGATGGAGCTGAGCAGAGCCCAAATAATGGGGCTGGGCAAGACAGAGGCAGGAACAAGCAGAAGTTAACGTAAGATGTTGTCTTGTCTTTGCCAGGATAGGAGCCCTTCTGCTTCAGACAACTCAGGCTACCCTACAGCGCGGGGAAGCATGATAGCTGAGGAGGTGACTTCCATCGTCTTTCCACCAAAAGGGCTGGTTTTAAATGAAAGCAGATTTGCAGAGACACCTACAAAACTGCTGGGAACTCAAAGGCAGGCAGTGGGTTATGATGGTGTGTTCACACACCAAACAGCCCCACACGTCTCTGGGTCCAACCTTGCAACCTGTGCTCGTGCAAATCCCTTCTAGATCATTATATCCTCCAAGGCTCACCTCCAAAAGTCTTAGCTCAGCACTTAAGTGTGTAGCCCAGAATTAGCAATGAAGTTTCTCGAGCCCCCAAAAAAATGGGCAACAGAAAGAGGCAGCTGAGTCCAGCCTTTTGCTGCTTTGGGGGCTTAAAGACACAAGCTCTGCTCGTGCTTTCTGCGACCTTCGTCAAGTCATGTAATCTCTGTCTGTCCCAGCTGGTTTCAAACAAGAGAGAACAACCTCCCTCTTGCAGAGAGCATTGCAAGGTGCAACAAGCAGAGAACAGGCCGAGATGAGAAAGGCAGCACCAATAAGGGGTTTTATCATAGAAATTGACCCCAAAAGCTAGAAGAAACAACAAGCAAGCCAAATGTGCAGCTTGTCAACCAGAACATTTCACTTAATGTCTCCCTCTCCGTAAAGCTTAGAAAAGCACAATATCATTTCAAAAGTATCACAAGGACTACCCTGGCTTTTCCCTGCCTTATTCTGCCCTTTTAGTGGTGAAATCTGTGCTTTTTTTGAAAACAAAACCATCTGATAAAACATGCCCCCCAGGTGGGTACAAAAATACTACAGCTAAAACAGAAATACCCAGCAACAGGCTCCTGTGACAAAGGACTGATGTCAGACACCCAAAGGATGCTCTGGCCAGCTCCACCGGTGAGACCCTAATCACACCAGAAGGCTTCTGGCTTGGGCCGAGACAATGCAATTGCTTTTTAATTTGCAAACTGTGCATATTTTCCTGATGATGTTTACGCCGAGCTACAGATCGGTGCTCTGCCATTGACCAGATAATTGCCGAAGAGTTAGCTCCTGTCTAGGGTACTTTAACCTTGCTGTTTATATTCAGCAGCACAACGGTTTGAAGTCCAACTCAGAAGCACTTGAGGGTAATAAACTGGGATAGGGAAGGGGGAGGGCTACACTATACTGTTATGATTCTGCAAAGGTTTCTGTTTTCTTTCTTGTTATCCTAATAACCCTTTTATAGAGCACGTTGTTGGCAAAGCCCTCTGCTGAGGCAGCCGGTTCTGTGCAGGCACAAGACAATTTGCAAAAGCAATAAACTGACATTCAGCTGAAAAAGCCTGCTAGAAAGATGAGCCATCAGCAAATCCCCCTACACATGCATGGCCTTAAAGACACACTGGGTTTATATTGCAGTGAACAAAAAATAAAACAAACCCAAAACAAACAGGCAGTGTACCGCAGTGCCCCAGCCGCACTGGCACGCTGCAGGGGCAGACACCAGCTCTGCTCTCGGGTGGCTGGGGGCATGGTGGCCTGGGAGGTGCCCCGGGGTCACCGACCACAGGCACCTGCTTCATGGGAGCCCCTTTGGAAACTGCTAATGGACCTGCCTGCAGACAGGTCGGCTGATTGCCTCTGCGACCACTGGTAGGGCGATTTTCCAGAGCCAGCTTCCTTTGGTGGTTAGAAACCTTCAGGTTGGCAGCCCAGAGCTATCCACTGGAAATTTCTCTTTTATTCCAGGGTTGATGTTGTACATGAGCTTGAACAACCTTTCTCCCTCTGCACTTTCCCCCCCTTGCTGTATTTACAAGAACAACTGCATTTCTCCCCAACCTTTGGGCTTCGACTAATGCTCAGAGGCAGACGCACAAGATGAAGTGGGGACAGGTCCCCCATTAGCCCAGGTCTCTCCCTTCCCTAGAAGCTGCCACCCCATTGCAGGGATGGCTGAAGAGGACAGGTAGCAGCCCCCAGGCTGCTGGCGTTCCCACTACACACATGGCTGCTGATCACGGGTTTACACTGTAAACCACAGTTTACTAGAGCTCCGTGGGATGGCATTTTGACCCCCGTCTCACTGTGTGGGGCTCCCCTATGAGCTCCCCTAGATCCCATGTACTTTTTCCATGAGCACATCGTGTCAGCAGTCCATGATCACCCTACAATCAACAACCACCACTCAGACTTTCCAGCCAGTCAAGCCCCCATTTGCAGAAGCAGCTCTCACCTTCACCTGTGCGCTGTTATCCTTCTGCACTGTGTCACCCCTCTGTCCCAACCTCTTCATGTTTGCCTAGTCCTCAAGGTCGTGGGGCTCCTGGGTGACAGCCTGACCCTCCTCACGTGGGACTCCAATAGATTTGACTGGCACAACCCCCTTTGTGTCCAAGCCATTAATCAAAAATAAGATTAATTTGGAGACTGGAGAACTGCACCAGTAACATCCTTCAACCCTAACAGTTACACGCATCCTAGGCCTTTCTGTAAGGAATTGGTTTCAGAGTAGGCAAGCACAAAATTCAGCTTTGAAGGGTCCGTGGCTAGCCAAGGACACAGGCTCCAAAGAATAAGTCATCAGCTGAGGTGTAAAGAAGAGCAAAATTTATTGTATTCAGAGCCAGGCTGGCTGGAGAAATCGAGCCTGAGAAAATAGAGACATATTACCAGGGCAAAGCCTACTGCCAAGTCTTAAGCCTATACTTTTGCAGATGGCTAATCCTGCTAACATTAAAACAGGAGCTGAGGGTTTTTAATGGCAGAGCTATTTATGGAGAGCTCATCTAACTCTTCATTATCTCCCTAAGATGATGGTGGAGGAGAAAGCCTCATAACTCAGAGGCCTGCTGGACACAAAAGGCAAACAGATGTCAATGTAAGTGGACAGAAGACACGGGGAGGATCTGGGGGCACATCTGATAGCCCCGCTGATGGCCCTGCTCGCTCAAAGCAAGCAGACTGGGCACGCCATGTGCAGCAACACTGCTCTTGCTTTGGTGATACCATTTACAACCTGTGCAGCTCAAACAACTCACTGTGCTGACATCTCCCCTCTCCAGTCCTCTACCAAGCCTTGTCCCACCTACCGTCATCAGGGATACCTTGTACCGCACCCACCACGCTTCTCCCCAGGAACCTTTTCCACTAACTGCAGACCTTCAGGGCCAACAAGCACAGGGCCACCCTTCAGCTGGAAATCCTCACCGCCTTTGCAGCGTGGCAGCCACCGCCGGTGGCCTGGTTGCGCCCATGCCCGGTGGCCGTGGGAGACTGGTCATTAATCAGCAGAGAGCAGAGGCGGAGGAGCTGGGAGCAGGTGGGGAGAGCAGGAGCAGCAGCTTGCTCCTCGCTGGAGTCCTGGCAGCCCTGCTCAGCACTTTGTCGATGCTCCCTCTGCTTAACCTTCTTTTCAAAAGAGCAGCTTGTTTAAATGGGATAATTCTTACTACGATAATTAACTCCTCCAGTGAGAGCTGATCCATTGCCACTGACTCAAAGCTGCCCAAGTCCTTACCTTACCGAACTGCATCCCCTCCTTCCACAGATACCTGCCATGACCTGCTGCCCATTTAAAACCGTTTTTGGGCTTCCCACTTGCCTTCCTCCTGCCCACCAACCTCCCATCTCCTTACATGCTCAGACACCCCATTTCTGCCCAGCATCCCTCAGCCTGTTAACCCCAACTGCCCAGCAGACCCCAGCTCCCCAGCCTGCTGCCTCCCCACCTTGGTGCAAGCTCTTTGCCATCACCCCCAAAAAGCACTCTGCTACTGAAGAAAGTCTATCACATCCCAGCCCAGGTAAGCAAGGGGATTTGCTGCTCCAGCTGTTGTCCAGATACTGGTAAAGTTTTAATTTTGATCACCGGCCGCAAGAAAAGAGAGAAACCAAATCCCTTCTCACACTGGCACAGTCGCGCTCTCTCTCCCCACCCATTTCTCAAAATAAGGGCATCTTTCTGGAGCAAAAACTTCAGGGGATGGGGAGGGTTGAGGGGTTTTTTTACATGTTTCACGTCCCTTTTATTTAAAAAACCCTTTATGCAGCTGTCAGAAACCAAAATGAGAATTTTGGGGTTTTTTTTAGCAGTCTTTGAAATAAGGATGCTATGTGGGATCAATTTTTTATGGCAGTAAAGGGGGAAAATAGCAGCAATTTTCTCTTTTGAACATGGCCTATTTAATGGCATGGATGTCACGGTGCAGCTTTATCCAGAGAGAGGGAGAAAAAAGCCACAAAATGGTACTGTGGTCAATCAAAGCCTTCTACACTACAATCTGCTTCTCCATCTCTCCTACAGCCAGCTGAGATTTCCATCACTTCTCCTCTTAGCCTTTCTTCCTGTCTCTCCCCTCTCCGCAGCCCTGACAGAAGTTAAAATAAAGCACTAAGTGCCCAGATCCAACAGTCCCTCCATGGAAAACGCTGGCACGCCAACCCCTCCTTGGGAATCGCAGACCGATGCAGCATGTCAGAAACGTGCCAGATGCACGCAGGGAGCCGCAGAAACGCTGCTGCTCCAGCAGTGTTTCGGTCCCTGTGATACCACATGAGCAAGAAAATCCATTTCATTACAGCACTAACAAACCCGCACCGGCTATGCTTAACCCTGCAGTACATCTGAGTACTGGGCAGATATTGCTGCCCTCCTCCCTGCGAGAGCAGCGGGGCTCAGCGCGCAGCCCCCCTCCCGTGGGAGCTGCAACCCATGCAGCCTTATTTCCCATGCCCATCGCCGACCTCTGCGCAGAGGTGTGGACTTGCTGAGTTTTCCCTGCCGCTTCTTGCCCTTTCTTTACCACAAACAGCCTTGACAATGCCGTTTGACGATGCGTGCTGCCCTCCCCAGTACGGCTCACTGGGACAAAGCAGGACACAAACCCTGGGCAGAGACACGTGTTTCAAACCACGTCCCCAGAGGTGCTGCTGGCAGCACCCACTCCCAGGCACCTGGTGTAACAGGGAGCTCTGCTCCATCCCTCATCCTCCTCACAGGGACCCTGCTGCAGGGGCCCTGCTGTCTCCTCCCATGGAGCAGGGGCTCAGTCCCTGTCCCCTGAGGGCCAGGCAGGAGGGAGGTCCCACCCCACAGGGGTCAAACAGGGACAGATGCAAGGTGTGGGTACTGCTGGTGCAGTCAGGAGGACACAGCCTTTACACCTCACCCTCCCACTGACACAAGCCTGTCCCGCTTGGCCCCGGGGATGGTCTGTGGAGGAGGTGACCCACACGCACTGATGCTGGTGGCACAAGAAACCACCCCAGGGAGACTGGGGCAAGCTGGTGGTTGCAGAAGCCCTGCCTACACTGGAACACCCAGCAGTGCTCAGACACCAGCAGTGGGGAGGTTACAGGCAGCAGAGCTGGGGGAAGCCCGGCTGGATGCAGCAGCGTGCCAGTGACACGGCTTGTCCTTCATCCCCTGTGGTGGCAGAGAGAGCTGGTGTGGGGGATGAAGGACAAAACTCCTTGCAGAAAGCCCTTCCAGGTTCTGGCACCTTTGACACCCCCCTGCATGGCAGCACATGAGGCGAAGAGGGCTGCAAGGCTCACCCAGCTCCAGCCAGTTCCTGCCAGCACCCTGCCCATGGGCTGTGTAACCGGCAGGGCTCGGTAGGCTGTGGCTGTACCTCCCACTGCTGTGGATGGACAGAGGCCAGTCTCACAGACGGCACACATCGGGAGGAGCAGCCCAACCCTGGGCAGTGCCTGCCTACAGCGAGCATCTCCTGCCCACAATGGGGCCTGGTGCTGGTGCCCCACGGAGCAGCAATAGCTGAGGCTCCTGGACTGGGGCAAGAGGAGACTGGCAGGGAGACAAATGTATTTCAAGCTGTCAGCTTGTTTGAGTCCCATTTTTAGGAGACTTTTTTTTGCAAACAATCTTACACGAAACCTTATATGGATTAAAATACACACAGGATTGCATTTCTTCTCAATCCCACTTAAAACCACAACGCCTTTCAGTCCCCTTCTGTGCTGAGGCCCAGGCACACACGTGCCTGGCTCCGGCAGGCAGCAAGGAGCACCCAGCCAGGATCCAACCCAGAGAAGGTTGGGCACAAACAGTGTTGGGAAGAAGCAGGAATGCCCTCATTTTGATTATTTCAGCCTTAATTAGACACACATTGGAGGCTTGGAGCCAAGTTTCAGATTCTGGCTTCCCTGAGGCTTGGGAGCGCTGGGGTCCGGGGTTTGGTTTTGGCACCAGAGCTGGTTTAATTCTCATCATTAACAACACAGGGAGGGACTTTACCCCAGCCTGGACTAATCCCTGCCATAATTAGCTGTGAACAGGGAGGATGCACGAACCTCTGGCTTTCAACACACCCAACCTTCAAATGTCAAACATCTTCACGTCTCCCATTCTGCTCTTGATGTTGGGGCTGGGGTTGGAAGCAGGGGCATTGGGACAGCAGTTGCAAAGGAGCCAGGTCCTCCTGGGGACCCCAGCCCTGGTTCTTCCCACACACAGCCATGGTGGTCACTTCCACCGGAGAGCCAAGCCCCAGGTGGTGGCACTGCCAGCAAGGGAGCTCTGCACTTTTTGTATCTATCGCCATCAGCTTTGCTTGACCCATGGGGACATGAAGCTCAGAGGGGTAAGTTATTTGCCTGAGCCCAAACAGCCAGTCAAAGGCAAAATAAGAGACCATAGCCAGACCACAGTTGATACACAAATCCCACACCCAGAACAAGCACTGCATTGTGTTAAGGGTTAAAAAAATAAGAATACCAGTGAGGGAAGCAAGGGGACAAGGAGAAAACTCCCTGTGGGGAGGCAAAGCATGGTCTGAGGGATGGATGCAGCCCAGCTCCTTGCAGGTGCTTCCACTGAAGGTCCAGGATGGGGATGGGGAAGCAACGAAGCTCCAGCTGTGAAACAGGAGCAGAGGAGCACAGCCTGTGTAACCGTGCTCAGGGACAAATGCAATCCGGGGCTGCAGCAGGGGTGGGCACTCAGCAGTGCCTGCTCTCCCCGTCTCAGGCACGGCGCAGCCCACTGCCATCCTGTGCCTGGGCAGCCTCTGACACCCCCAGCGCTGTGATCCTGCCCACTGCCCCCCCCCACGACCCACACTGGCTCTCTGCGGGGGTCCAAATCCCACTGGCAGTGCAGTGAGCACCACTGCAGGATGACCCCAAGGCAGCTGTGGCTGCCTTGCTCTGCCCTTGCTGTGCTCTGCTCTGCAAAAGGCTTCTCCGTCTCCAAGGGCATGGGAAGGACGCAGGGGCTGCCACGCTCTCATTGCGGCAGAGAGGATATGCAGGGCGACACAGCAGTCGCAGAGAAAGGAGCTGCCCCAGTGAGAGGCTCCTGGAGGGAGTGGGCAAGCAAGGCTACAAAAATGCACATGCTTCCCAGGTGCAATCCCTGCTGCTGCCCGCACCGACCCATGGGACCCCTGGGTGCAGATTCCACCCCGGGAGCAGCCGTGCAGCCCCAGGCCTCAGTTTCCCCACGCTGGGGCACACTGGGCACTGCAGACAGTGAAGCTGAGGGTCCCAACAACACTCACTGCCTTCCAAATGAAGGGCAAAGAGACAGCTCTGATACAAGGAGAAGCACAACCCAGTGACATCTCTGCCAGGGGAAGGCGCTCCAGCAAGCTGCTGCTGGTGTTGCTATCAGAGCTGCTCACACAGCTTTCCGTCTAAAATCCTCATCTAAACCAGCCCCAAGCAGCTCCGGTGGCGCCTGCACAGCCCAGCTAGCAGAGCAAACACCCCGACGCCAGCGGAGAGACGCGGGCGCTGGAGCACTCTCGCCCAGGGCCTGCCACGCTGATGTTTGCCAAGTGCTGTTTGCAGAGGCAAGCGTTCGCCTCCGTCTGCAGCTCTGCTCTGCTTTGGGAGGAAGGACTTACAAATAATTTATGTTAACCGTCTCGTGGCTCCTGTTAATTGCTTTTGTGCATCTCAAACCTTCCTCCCAGAGCCAGCTGAAGCACGTGGGGAGGACTGAAGGGGAGAAGCACTCTCCCAGACTGCCATGACCTGAAGCACCGCAGCTCCACCAACAGCACAGGCGTGTGCCAGGCTGTTTGATGAGGGGTGAGCAGGGCACATCGGGCAGGGGGAAGGCAGTTGGCTACGAAAGCAGGGCAGGAGCAAAACCAGCCCCAGGGATGGGTGGACAGGCTGCAGGAGGTGGATGCTGCTGCTCCAGCTCATGCTGCAGCCCCGTGGCACCACAAGCCCGCTGCTGGAACCATGGTGACAGCAGGGAGGGCACCTGCACGCAGCAGCACCCAAAAAGCCCCAAGATATCCCCAATGTATCACAACACAGACAAGGTGGCTGAGGACCATGAGTCTGGTTTGAGTGCCACAGAGCTAAAACCTGCACAAGAGGAAACACTGCCAGGCACCTTTTACACCAGCTGCCGGGCTTTGCCCCATGGAATGGCATGTGCATACGCCAGCACACTTGCCAGCCCTGCCTGCAGCCGGTGCCACCCAGGAAGGGGTGAGAGCAGGGCAGGGATGGGTGCTGGTATGGGAGGACTCCCCCCTCAAATCCCTGGGGACAGGAGCGGGGAACAGCCCTGCTGGCTGGCCTTGTGGGAGCCTGCCAGGACACAGTGCCAAGGCCAGGCTGGTGGTCAGAAGCTGTTAGCAGGAAGGCAGTGGTGTCCATCACCCTGCATCCTTGGGTGCTGGCAGCACCCGCTACACCTGCTGACAGCTGCATCCTGCTCCTCCTGCAGCACCGAGCCTCTGAAGCAATTAGCAATTCTGAACTACAAAACATTGTCCCAGTGGGATAATAAACTCCAACATCTGTCAGAAGAGCTAGCGCCTATCAAATTGCCAGGAGAAACGTTTTTCTTCTCATTCAATTCACAGCTAAATTGAAAACAACCCCAGAAAGTATCCAGTGGCACCGGCTCACCATCCATCTCTGCAAGCGTGCAAGCTGTTCACCATTGCAGGAAAAGCATCCCGTCCATGCAGTGATCACTCACTCAAATTAACAAATCATTTTATTTAGATATGAAAAGAAGCCGTAATTGACTGATGGTTCGCTCCCATATGGCGCTGTACACTGGAGAAGTAGTAAAATATTCAGTGCAATTACCCCCTTGGAGCACGCACTTGTTGCAGCTCCAGGAGAGGAATGAGCTGGGGCGAGCAGCTGCGGGGGGCCAGGCTGTTGATGTGGGAGACTGGGCTATTGATACGGGGGGTCATGGATGCCTGGCCCCTCTGCACCAAAACCATTGCCAAAGCACAGAGGAAGGTGATGGTTTCCTGTCCTGCCAGGCCCAGCAGCAAGGACCATCCAGGACAAGCTGCAGCACCAGGGCAAAAAAGGCAGGCACCCTTATTTTACAGATGGGGAAGCCAAAACTCATGCATGGGAATCAAGTGGGTGTCGTGGTTTAACCTGGCTGGCAACGAAGCACCACGCAGCCACTCGCTCACTCCCCCCCTCCCTCAGTGGGATGGGGGAGAGAATGGGGAAGGAGACAAAAGGTTAGAGCCGTGGGCTGAGATAAAGACAGTTTAATAAGAGAAAATAATAAGAATAGTAATAATGAGAATGCTAACAGAATATACAGAATATACAAAACAAATGATGCACAATGCTCTTGCTCACCACCTGCTGACCAATGCCCAGCCCATCCCGAGCAGCGATCAGTCCCCGAGCCACGATCACTCTCCCCGCAACTGACCGACCAACTACTGCCCCCCCTGAGCATGACGTTCTATGGTATGGAATATCTCTTTGCTCAGTTTGGGTTAGCTGTCCTAGCTGTGTTCCCTCCCAGCTTGTTATGCACCTGGCCGAGCAGGAGAAGCTCAAAAAGTCCTCAAGTAGTCTGAGCACTACTTGGCAACAACTAAAAACATCAGTGTGTTATCCACATTCTTGTAGTACTAAATCCAAAACATAGCACTATGCTAGCTTCTATGAAGAAAATTAACTCTATCCCAGCCAAAACCAGGACAGCGGGTCTACGGCATCTCTGCAGGTGCTGCTCCAGCAGGGATTGGCACAGGAGCCACAGGACAGTCCCTGCCTTGTCCCCTCATGCTGTCTAAGGATGAGGCGGGCAGCTTGTCTGAGAACTGGTGGTCTCACGGGGTCCATGCAGGGACATGCTGGATGGGAAGGGCTCACAGCCACTTGAACCCGACTGTGCCTCTTAAGGGGCACTTCAACACATGATGTAGAAATTGTGGTGGGGGAATGAGCTCCTACCTGCTCTACCAGGTAAAAAACCAAACCTTCCTTCTGTCAGTGACCTGGGAGTTGTCTGCTTGAATAGGCAAGAAGATCATCCCAACAACATGCACAGAGTTGGACAACGCTCCCATTTCATCTGACTTAATTCACAGCATCAATACAAAAGGCCTTATTTGGGGGAGTTAGAATAACACGGTTTCAGGGGTGCTTACTGAAAACAAAAGTCAGTGTGTTCCCAGTACGACGTTTCCTATCCTGCTTCCCATTTTGCTGTGAAAAACCACTGGCATATTGAGAGTGAAATGGCAAAGTGGGGTGCTCTGAATGCCCTCCCCCTGGGGAAACAGCCCAGAAAAGCCCAGTGTCCTGATGAGCTGCAGGGTGGCTGCTGCTGGTCCGTTGGGGACAGATACCCCAGAGCAGCGAGTGCTGGGGCGCCCATGCATGGACAGGACAGATGGCCCCGGTGCTGCCAACGTGCCCCATGATGGCTGGCATCAGCCTGGTCTTTTGACAAGAGCAAAGCAAATCTTGGTGCTTCATCAGTGACATTGTAAAGGTTGTTATATTTGAATGCTCCACTCAATGGACAGAGACAAAGCAAAGACCTGGTCTCTCTGCAACACCTGGTAAGATTTAGAAAAGCTTCTCTTCAAAATTGCTGCACAGGGTTCACTTTCCACCTACCCACATCAACCCTCACAGGACATTGGGGTGTACAATGCCTGAAATCCCTGCTGCCACCGCAGCCCCCAAGGCTCTCCGCTCCCTTGGGCAGGGGCTGTATTCACAGTACAGGGAACAATGAGCTGCCAAAACCCAAAAAGCAAGTGGCAATGCCGGCAATAATCCCTGCAGGATTCTGTAGGCCAAGGAGGCATCTCACCTTCCTGCTCTGCAACATGCCGAAAGCCCCAAGTATCATTATAGCTCAAACATAACACAACACAACACTCGCATACAGAATCCTCCAAACTGATCTGAGAGATGGTTTGCTGACAGTATGTCCAAATTAGAAATAAGTAGCAAAGAGAAGCTGATTGATAGCCATCCACCTTTTTCCATATTGTCAGCAACAGTTTTGCCAACCATGCACAATGCCGGGTGAGATTTCTCTCCTTCCCCCAAATGTCAAAATCGTTCTGAATGCACGGTCGGAAGCATTTCATCAACAGAGAAGAGCTGCCTCTGGTGCCTGCCAGCCCCGGGATGGCAGCAGGCAGCACAGCCTGCCCTGACCCTGCAGCTATGCAGCACCGGGGATGGAGATGGGCAGAGCAGGTGGGAGGTGCTTGCTGCATCCCTCTCCCTCCCTGTGATCTGCAGGGGTAGCTGGTTTCCAAACAGAGGAAGGACGCAAGAAGGGGAATCCTTTTTGACTCCCTGGAGAGGAGGGAGGGGAAAAGTCATAGGCCAGCGAGGCCAGAAAGGTCTGAAATACTCTGCAACCCATCGCTGCCCTACAGCACATGCCTCCGCTGGGTCTGACGCTCCCCTGGGGCCAAACTGCAGCTGGCTGTGGATGTGCTGGGAGCGGCATGTGAGATGAGATTTCACCTCATGGTGAAAACCACCCCTGACTCTCTCATTCACACAGGTAATGGGGGAGCGGGGAAAGGTGGAAGAGGGCAAGTGCTTGGGTTTGGCTTGGTTTGCTCCTTTGAAATCTGGGCAAGTTCAAGGGAGCGTGTGGTGTATAAAACAAATGGGATGGGTACATGTATCTGAGCTGCCCTCCCCATGCTCCATGTGCTCAGTGGCTCCCAAGTCCTGGTCGTGGCCTCTTCCCCAAGCCCTTTTCCTCACCCCCCCCAGCAGCCGCAGTGCTTGCAGGCAGTGGGCAGGGATATGATACCCTTGCTCCTGAGGTGGCTTGCAGATCATTTTAGGCTCAGCAGGTATGACAGACCTTGCAATCAAAGCCTCGCTCAGACTCACAGCAGTCTCTTGAGAGCATCCCTGTGCTGCAGGATCCAGTGCGGCTCGCACCCGCGTTACTTACTGTCACGTTAAATAAGCACTGGAGCAAAGCTGAGTTTTGCAAGGGCTGCTCCTCCTGAGCAGCTGTGAAACCACAGGGAAGCTCACTCTCCGCGTGGCTGGGCATCTCAGGGAGCTGGGTGACATTTTGAGACCTTTGCAGTAAATAAATGAGGCAGCGAGATGATTTCCTGGAAATTATCCTGGATTTCCTCACCTCTCCTCCTTTGGCTCTGCCACCACCAGAGTGGCTGTTTTGTGGGGCTGGGAGCCTCCAGCAACACCAGCCTGGAGATTCTCGCCCAGAGCAGGCTTCCAGGAGGAGGCTTCTGCGAGCAGGTCCTCCCCCAGCAGCGGGAGCAGGTTCAGCACAGACGCACCTCCACCGATCTGACCCAGCTCACAGCAGGCCAGAAAGGCCAAACAGAAAATAGCCAAAAGCAAAAACCCCAGCAGACAATCCTGCAAGAGACCAGCATGATCTCAAAAACAGACACATCGCCACTGGGTCCATCTATGTGGTGCTCTCCAGCTCAAAGAGAAGGTAGGGACTTGAGGCAGGAATTACTGGGTGATATTCTCTGGCCCACATTAGGCAGGAGGTCAGAGCTGATGGCTGCAACTGTCCCTCCTGGCCTTCGTGTCTATGAATGTCAGAGAACAGGGAAAGAGAAAGAAGCTGTTCCCCAAGCACTGCTCCTCAAGGTTAAAGAGGGATGGAGGGTTGCTGAGCAGAGGATGGAGACAGCTTAGGCACACTGAGGGAGCTGTCAGGCGGCTTTTGCAGTGGGTTTATGGACCAGCAGGGCATGGTGGTACGGAGAGAAAAAGAAACCATAAAGAATAAACATAGCCTTGTCCAGCCCTGGTATTCTGAGGGCTCACAGCGGACACCCCACGGGTAACCCACAGCCCCCGTCCCACATTTACTCTGGGATGCTCTGCACACCTCTGACCACACTTTGGCATAATGGCTGCATCTCTCCAATGCTTCCTCGCTTAGAAACCCCAGAGATTAATGACCAGAAGAAGGAGTCTATCTGGGAGATAAAAGCATTATGTTAAAAGCATGACAGCAATTACGTTAGTATTAGTCACAAAACACTGCACACTTGGAGAGATCTTAAGTTGTGCTCCTTGTTTATTTGCTTTGCTTTCCCCCTCCCTGCACAGCTTTGGTATTCCCACGCTCCCTGGAATGGCAGCAGCACCGCTGCAGCAGTGACAACCTGGCCGAGCACTAAGCGGGTTGTCAGGGTTGAGGAACAGCAATGGCCACCAACAGAAGATGCCAACATGGTATTTCTCATTCCCCACCTCTCTCAGTGACCATCCAGCTCCTTCACGTGAAGGTGACAGCCCAATGCGCCTTCACAAAGACAGGAAAACAGGAACACAAACGAGCTTTTTTGCCCTGAGATGCAGCCCGTGCCTCCCAGCCATACAGGGATGCTGGGTGCTGTCCTGGTGACAGGCAGAGCTCCGATTTTCACCTACAGCTCCTCGAGTGATGCCTTCTGCCCAGAGACAACCCCTGGGAGCTTGACTCCGTCCACACCCCCACCCTCTTGTGACTGTAACCCTCATACCCATCTGGTACCAGGATTTTAGGGCCACCAGCCATCCTCGCCCCAACAGGACTCACAGCCATGCCAGAACGATGCCACGCTGCTGTCCCAGCCCTGCGTTGGCCATCCTCAGCTCTCCAGTGCTCGGCTCCTCTACACTGCCAGCTACCGACCCGCTGCTCCATTTGTGCAACATGCACAAAATGTCCCCAACAGAGCAGGGTGAAGCCACCCAGTGAAGAGATGAACCAGTGTCAATCTGTCCAGTACCACCTCCCCAAGCACAGCCACCGGGGATGCCAAGGGTCACACGAGCATCCGCTGATGCTCCTGCCTCCTCCTGACCTCCACAGCATCCCATGGTGCAGAGATTTAGCTCATCGCTGGCAGTCCCAGAAATGCTCTTAATGGTATTTTCCTCTTACAAATTTGTCTAATGACTTCTGGAAGCTTCCTAAACTCATCTGGCAGCCAGTTCCACCGTTCTCCTTCCTCCTGCCATAGAGGAGCTGCCATGTGTTTGCTCTGCTCCTGCAATCTATCAATTTAATTTGATGCCCCAGCAGCTGATTAGCAGAAACAAAGAAAATTCACTTCCTACTGATCTCGCAGTGCCCACCCCTGCCTGTACAGCCCTGGACCGTGCTCCCCTGCCCACCCCTCCACAGCTTTTGAGCATCTCTTTCATTGCCAAACCTTGCAGGGATGTCCAGCACCTTTGCTACCCTGCTCTGTCCCTGCTCTGGCTCCCTGCTCCTCTTTGCAGCAGGGAATCAGAGCTGCACACAGTATTTACTTCCCATGCAGAAACATGGTAGATTTATGCAACAGTCTGTAACCGTGTTCTGGGTGTTGTTTTCTCTTTGTTTCCTACAAATTCATTACATTCAATCTGCTTTTTTGACTGCTACAGAGTACCAAGTCAATATTTTCATAGAAGTGTTTATCCTAACTCCGAGACATAGCTCCTCACCAGCAACAGCCAGGTCAGAGCCTGGCACTGCTTACAGATGTGAAGGTCATTTCTCCTCGCATGCGTCACTCAGCCTTCAAGGGTGCTGGATTCTGTCTGCTGTTTTACCGGGCAGCCACTCAGTACCTGACGTCCTTTGCAAATCTTTGTGCTTGACTCATTCTCACCACCCAGGACAAGCCAGGAGCACCACACACCTTTGGTGTGGTGTTCTCAGCCTCCTTTCCCAGACTATATACGAAGACGCTGAACAGCACTTATCCCACGTGAAATTCAACAGCACAGAGGAAACTTACTCCATACCTTTTAATCTCTCATTTACCCAATTATCCATCATCCCAAAGCAGGTTAATTCTTTAAAAGCCTGTGCTGAAGGACCGTAGCGCAGTGCTCTTGACAACCCAAGCAGGAATATTTCACCCAGAGTATCCATTTTCCCCAACAGACCTTTGCTTACAAATGCTGTACAAAACCCCTCCTTGCCGTACCCCACCTGCACATGCGTCTGCCAACGCGCCTGTCTGCAACTGCCCTGCACAGCGGGTGGGGACATTGCTTCCCCGGTGTCCCCAACCCTAGTCCAAGGCAAAGACACCTCCCTCGCAGATATGTGTTACGAGCGACACAGAAAATTCAGAACACAAAGGAAAGGGGAGAGACCCGGAGTCTCCAACAATGAAGTTTTGGGGTGCTGCCACCATGCCACAAGCATGACCCCCCCCAATCCTGCAAACAACTCCAGCTGAGAGCAAGGGGAGCGAGACAGCAATGAAGCGGGGGCACCCACTATCTCATCCCCACTCTGCGGCAGGTAGGGACAGACAGCGCCTGCGCGAGGATTTGTTGTCCGCAGGTTGGCTCGTTGTTAGTGATCTCCAAGGTGACGGTGACTTTAAGCGAAAGCAGCCATCAGGTCTTGTTGCAGACCCAGATGTCAGGGCAGAAAGCAGGTACTCTGTGGGAGTCAGCCCGTAATGCCTGCGAACAAGCTACCAGGCTCATTTCACTGCTCGCTCTTCTATGCCAGCTAATTACTGGATTGTCAGGGACACTGATGCATGCTCCACTCACGGCAATTCAATTGTCCTCTCTGCTCCGTACGCCTTATCAATATACGTGCAGCTATATTTTCCCTGAAATCTCACAGAGGTGCAAAGAGCTGCCTACGGGAGATGGATTTTGCTCCCAGCATGCCGTGCAGGCAGCGCAAACGAAAAGCAACTGTCAGTGGGAGCCACCGAGGAGCTCTGCTTGTATTTTTGGGGGCTGTTGCAGGCACATGAGACAAGATGGAGAAATGCACTTCAGGGAGAGAAGAGGGAGCAGAGCAGGTGGAAAGTCGAAAGCAAACAGCAGAAGGCCTTGGTGAGGGGGTATTTTTAATTTATAGACAGAAGAGAAAAAAACCACCTTTGCAGCAGCCTGACAGGAGAGCAACTGTGAGGATGATGGCTTGGAGACCTGGGAGAAGCATGGGAAGGGCATGAGGGGGAAAATGTGCACAGGCAGGTGAAACGGGGCGTGGACAAGCAGGCAGTCCCTGACAATAAACTGCAGTAAGAGAAGGTCATGGTGAAAACCATCTACAACCAGAGGTTGTGACCACATTGTCGTGAGGGAAGGAGGAGTCAGAAACAACAGAAATATGGAGAGGAGAGAACAAAACAACAACAAACCCAATTGCATCGGTGTTGGAGAAGGCACAGCAAGCTGCCAGAGAGGCACCGCGGAGAGAGGAGGCTTCAGAGGTAGAGGGGTGTTCAGTCATGGATGAAGAGACTCACCCTTATGCCCCCAGAGCAGTAACCATCACCCACAACCCCCTGGGGAAGAGGTGGCGGCCGGCAGGGTGCCAGGCGGCACGTCCCCGAGGGGTCCAGCACTTGGCACCGGCTGCACGCCGGAGGAGACCCAGGGCTCAGCAGTACAGCAATGCAAACCAAGCGCTTGCAGCGTCTCACCTGCTTCCCAGCCACCAGTTTGGCAAAGTCCCAGAGGTTTATCACTGCAATGATGATCAAGGCGTGCTATAAAGACATCTCTCCATAAACCCATGTGTCCAGCACGCATCCCTCGCACCTGTAAAGCCTGGTGTGAAAGTCTTTAGCTGGCACTCAGAGTATTACCACATCATTAGAGAGATCACCTCTGCATCAAAATTACCCTTAGCCACCAGAGTGCAGTATGAGGTCAGGGTCAGTACATGAACTTCACTGAAGTTCAGAGCCCAGTGTGATAAACCAACACATCTGATGTGTTTTCAGAGCGACGCTTGGGCTACAGGAAAATTTCACAAACCTCCCTAAAAAGCTCGGTATTTTTAAAGTGCACAGTCACTGATTTTAGCGTCATGGTTTGCAGCATGCCAAGTGCGTCCCATAAGAACATAAACTCAGAGCTTCTCGCTTTGCATAATTCTTCCCAGAACTCAAATGCCTGGAAAGTCTTTACATGAAATACATATGAAACAGGAGCAAAAAGTCACCTAAGAAACATTTTTAATTTATGAACTGTCAGACAAAAATGTCTCAGAATTAAAAGATAAGGGGGTTTAGAAGATAAAGGGCTCTGCATCTGACACCCTCTGCAGCCTAGAAGTATCCATGTGATTCCTTTCTGAAATACAGATTTTCCCACTGTGCCAGAATGTGGGAGCGGTGGGTTGGAGGCATAGACAGATGTGCTCCAAGCCAGAAGACAGATGTGCTCCCAGACAGAAGTATGGCAGGAGTTTACAACTGCGGTACTTATTTAAAAGGCAGCAATACATTATCCCTTGAGGGGAAAAAGAATTTATACAGTTTAAGAAAAGAAAACAGGATGATTAATTAAACTTGCTATTTCTAGAAAGGACCTGCCAGAGCAGATGTGCTCTGGTCCTTCCCTGGGGATGATTTACAAAAACGGAGCCCTGTGGCTCTTCATTCCCCAAAGCTTTGCGTTGTTACCAATGAAGACAATGGCTGTATGTTCACTTTTTTATTTTAAGTTGGTGATTAGCAGGTGGCTTGCATGGAAGGGCCTTGCACCACCCTGCAGAGATGACCGCCCAGAGAGGTGCTCTGGGTGCCCATCTCCAGTGTTGGCTCAGCAGCCACCTTCATTTCAACTCAGAGCAGCAAAGGAACTTCTCAGTTCCAGCACGAGAGGTTCCTGCAGAGCAGAAGTCTGAAAGCTGTTTCAGGGGGGAACAATCCCTTCCTGGGGTTGAGTGGGCGAAGGCAGCATTGGCTGGCATCGAACACTGTGCCGGGGAGGAAGGTCAGTGTGGAACAATTCTGCTCTGCATCCTCACTGTGGAGCCATATGAGGAAACAGCATCAGAGCTTACACAGGTAGCAACCACAGTGGGAACAAAATCACCAAGCTGGAAATCTATTAAAAACCCCCAAACAAGCAAAAAACCCCAGCGGACATGTTTCCTGCTTGAGGCCACTCTTCCTGGCATCCCGCAGTGACAGGAACACGGTCCTTTGGAGGTGGCACACACGGCAGTGGTTACAAACCGATACTGTACAAATTGTCACTTAAGTGGGATTACTGCTGCCTCCTCCAGCAGCTTCTTCGCTCCCCTCTCTCCCTCACCCTCCCTCTGCTCCAAAAGTGTGTGTGTGGGAGAATGACAGATGCAATATTTTACAAAATGAGATAATTATATAGCAGCCACATGGGAAGATTAGATTAGCAAGAGATTTCAATGCAAAGATATTTAATAAGAACGAGACACAGGTACACGGAAATGCAGACAGCAAAAGGTCATCATCATCATCATCACCACGTTGAGATTATGAAACAAAACGCTTATGACCTACACGGGCTTTGATGCTTGCTGCAGTAATTCTATTGTTATTGCAACACAAATAGGATTATTCCGAACAGGAGATGTATAGCTGCACACAGACAAGAAGAATTAAAAAATAACACTACAGTGACTACAGCAAAGTAATTCAGATGCAGGGCAGAAACTCCATCCTATCTTGAGCCTGCCCTGCCACGCTGTAAGATTTGCATGCTGTGTTCCCATGCCAAATACCACGGAAACAGCCAAGAGCTTGGGGCCGAAGCCTCTTTTGCTGGTAGTAAAGCAGCATGACCCTTTCCTGCAGCAGGACCAGAGGGCTCGTGCCCACGGGCAGTGCTGGCCAACCTCTGCCGGTACGCCTCGCTTTCTGCCTTGGCCCAGAGCATCCCCATGAGGACACATGCTTTACCACCAACGCAGCAAGTCCTCGCATAGGCAAGGCCTTCATTTGTCAACGTCTCAGCCTTTGTTAGGCTAATGTAAATCCATCTTTATGGATTACCATCTTATGTCTGTTGAAAAATTCCCTCCATGTTATCTCAAGTGTGAGGGGGGAGCACGGAGGGAGCCGGACGAATCACTCCCGGGAGCGTGGAGGAGCCGACATGACAGCCGAACCGCTCTGAGGGATCTGATACAGACACAGAGATAGATCACACAGACGAAGCGATAATTTCACAGTGATTAAGCCGCACTCTGTAGGAACCTTCATTAAAGTCTGCCAGGGAGAAGAAGCAAGCCCTCTTGATTTTTATTTTTTTTCTTAAGACAGCAGATATTAACTCTCTGAGCATATTCCCAGATTTGTTTTAGAGAGGGACCTTCCCCACAGGAACATCCCAGACCCTTTTACTAGTCCCTGGCTGTTCTCAAGCTGCAAGCCCCCAGCCTGCCACAGGTGCTGAGCTGTGATCTGGGTAAGCCTGCAAGGGCATGGCCCTGCCAAGAAGTTGGGTACGGCTCCACAAAGCCTCCGCTCGGAGCCACAGGCACCACGTGGAGAGAGGAGTCTGGATGGAGATGCTGAACCTCAGGCCGAGATGCTGAACCTCAGATTGAGATGCAGGACTCAGACCAGCTGATCCCATTCTCTCCGCTGTGGGTCCCCAGGCATGAAACCTAATTATTTGCTTGCAGCTCCAAGTTTTACTTTTGCTGCCCACACTGTACTGTCCTGGATATAAAAGGCTAATTCTCGGTAGCTGCTTAAAACCAGGCAGAAATAGCCCTCTTGCATGAGGCTGCTACTCACCAGTGCTGCCTCAGCAAGCTTCGCTCTGGGAAAATGTCATTGTTTGATTGACACCACAGAAACACCATTTGCAATGTGTTTTAAACAAAAACATCTGCACATACTTGTACAGCACAAGTCAGAGAGATGAGTCCCCCCTCCCCTTGGTGAACACAGGGAGCAGGGCTGGCCCTGCCACGGGGCCACCCATACCCGGGTCCCTCGGCACAGCAGCAGATGCGGGACCTGCGGGGACAGCCCACAGTTCACTGTGGGGGAATGAGCTCGTCCTGATAAATTGAATAGCTCCTTGCAGGACCAAGCAAACAGCTGCACGCAGTGCCCCAGGGAGGATAGAGCTGGGCAAGCAGGGCAGGTCCTGGTGCTGGCTACTGCCTCGCTCGTATCCACGGGGAAAGAGGATAAATCCTCCTCTGGAGGGGCAATACAAGTGACAGTGGCCCTGCTGCCTGGGAGGAGATGGCTAGGTCAGAGCTTACCCAGAAATCACATGGCTCGATGTGATCCCAGAGGGATGATGGTGGTGCACACAGCTCCGTACCAGCACAGCATGACAGGCTTGGGCTTTCTCACCCCCCCATCCAGGGGCCAAGTGGTCCAGTGTTAAGTGCATCCCACCAGCTGCATGGCCATAGAAAGTAGACTGGCTCTTGGCCCAAGAGATTGAACTCATCTTCTCTGCCCCAGGGCCCGGGCAGACATGTTTCACATGCAGTCACTACCTCCCCTGCATCGGCTTTTCCTTCAGAGTGGCTGGCAGCAAGAAAGCCACCACGCCGGGCAGGGAGCTCCAAGCAGGCAGGATGAATACAAGATCTTACAATTACATCCCAAGAAATCAGAGACCCAAAATACAGAGACATGGTTAAATGCAGGCACGTTCATCTTCTACAAGACAAATTGCTTTCAATAATCTGGAATTATTTCTCTTGGGCTTTTTAAAGACTTCTCAAACATATTAGGACAGCCAGGAGCACAGATGAACTATTTAGCTTCCTTGATAGGAAAAATACTCTCTTCACACAGTCGGTACGACTTACAAGAAACCCAATGGGGAAATCTGTGCCATCTTCACACAGAGATGTGTAGAAATTATTAATCTAAAGTTAACTATGATTTATTGCCCCATCCCAGGAAAAAGGCCCCAAACATAGATAACACCGCCTGTATCCAAAGCTAACCCACGGAGTTAAACAGCTTCCTAAGAACAACTGCACCTTCACCAGCTCGACCCATCACTCAGGAACAAATCCTGGCAGGATGGTCTCCTAATTAAAATGGTAGGACTTGGGGGTCCAGGAGTTAATTCTTTGCTCTGCCCTTGTCCCCCCTGGGTGACATGGTAACCCCCCAGGACACTGTTCCTCTTCTTCCACAGGGGGAAAGCAACCCCCCCACCCCAGCCCGTGCTCCTGCGCCTTCTCTACTGCAGCACCTGCGTCTGCATACTTCATTTCAGATGGGGCTTTGTATCTGATACCTCATCACAACTTCACTGCTATACTTTGAAATTTTGTCATTTTTACCTTTTTAAGCTGTGTAAAAAGCCTGAAATTTGGGATTTGGATGGTTACATCTCGGTAAGCCATTAAAAAACAAAACCAAAATAAAACCAAGGCGCAGCAACGGTTTAACAAGTGGTTTCGGAGAGGTTCTATCAGTTTGATTTGGATCACTTTTTTAGCCATGGAAGAGGAGCAGATGAGGCTGGAGGACAGGCATCCTCCTCTGGCAGCAAAGCTGGACAGACAGACACACCCCAGTGCAGGTGCAGCAGCACTGGCTCCTGGTCCCCCTGCTCTGGCGAGTGTTCAAGCTCCAGTCGCGTGGATTTGTCACAGTCTGCCAGTGCTAAAATAAATGAGGAGGACCTCGGGCTGCAGGGTGACGAATGTGCATCCAGCACACCAAGATTTCGGTGGGCCACCATTCTGTTTAAGCTCAACACAATTATTTTAATTATTACCTGGATCTCAATTTCAATTGGCCGCCCAAGGGCGGGTATTTATCTGGATGCAGGAGAGCATTTCTGTGGGCAAGAGCTAATACATACTTTTCCCTGTATCAGAGATGTCAACTGTCCCTTGGCTGGAGAAGGAGCTGGGAGGTTTCCCGTGGGCCACTGGTACCTTCTCCCACCTTGCCAGGCAGCAGGGGCTGGAGCCATGAGGCTTAACCCAAGTTCCTCTAATAAGCAAACTGACATACCCAAATCCAGCAGCAAGAACTAATTACAGCCTGTCCTCTAGAAGAGAACAAAAGCCCCCGTAGCTTAAAACACCAAGGGTTTTTCCTGCAACCTGCTGACGGGGAAGAGGTTGACAAGCACAGGACTGTACTAATGGTTGTGGTAAAACACTCGCCCGTTTGCAGGAGCACTTTGATACTCTTACCAGACAAATGCCAGCCAGCAAAATGATTAAAAATGCTAAGGCTGGCAAAACGTAGGAAGCTTTGAAGAGCATGTATCAGAACAGCTTCCACCGCCCCGACACCGCCTTGGGCTCTGCAAATCCATTTCTCCCTACAATTGTGTTAAAGTACTAGTTTATCTCCCTTGTTAAGTAACCTGTATCAAAACGATCGGAGGAATATTTTTTTGAAGTTTCTGGTGACCCAGTTCAAAGTAACAATGTGAAATTTATTCATCCAAGCCAGGCAAAGGATGCAGGGAGATGACACTTCTCATCTGCATAGGGGCCTATAAATATCCTTATGCAAACCACGGCCAGGCTCTTGTTAATGCCAACACGACCTGAAAATAATGTTAAATATCGAAGGGAAAGGGAAATTCAATTACTCTCATTTAATGCAGAGCAGGAAAGTGCCCTTTAGCAGCACAGCAGTTTATGAACTGCAAGCAGCGGAGATGTGATGGGGACGGCAGAGGGACTGCACCTCACTGAGCTGGGACTGGGTGCTGAAGGGGCCAGCATGCCACAGGAACCCTCCAGCCAGGATTCGCTCAGGTTTAATACTGCATAGGTGTCAAATAATAATCTCCAGCTTTTGAAGACAGAGAGTCTACAAGTGTTCCCGCATGACCATCCCCAGCTCATTTGGAGGCTTTGCTCCTCTCACCAGGACACAAGCTGCATTTGGAGCCCCACCATCCCCTGCAAATCCCCCCAGGTTAATGGGAGTTGGGAGTGTGCAGTGAGGAGGGTTCACGCTCGCGAATGATTCACTGTCAGTAATAGCAGGTGTGCGTTAAGCCTCCCCCAGCACCCCTCCGAGGGTTCACTGGGTGGAATTACAGTCATCACCGAACTGTCAGTGATGCCAAACAGCCCTCAGAGCCCAGCTGAGCACTGCACTCCCACCCCGCCCCGAGCAGGCTGGGGCTGCCTGTCCCACCAGTGCTATTATGAAGATCAGAAACCATGGTCTAATTGAAAGCATGGCAATGCTATCCCTGCCAAATGGGGTCCCGGTACTAGGAGAAGCAAGCCAGACTTGCAGGCTCTCCGAGCCCCATGTGCTCATACCCGAGGACACTACCACAGGCAGCACTCTGGTGTTGAACAGAGAAGGTATTTCCAAGGATTTCTGGGACCTCTGGACATCACTGAGACCATCCTTGCACCCCCAGCACTGCTGGTGAAGATAGGCTGTACCACCCCAAAACCCACACGGTTCCTTGAGCTTTGTAGGTGCCTCTGAACGAGGGCTAGACCCTGGTGCTACTCAAAGCAAAGGGGATCTACAACAGAGTAGGACCAGAGCTTTCCATCTCAGCAGCTGGAGCTCGCCATGAGCCAGGGCTGTGTTCACACTGGGATGGCCCATGGATAAGTGACATAGGAGCCCACCCCTTCCCCTGTCAGGTCCACAGCTGCCAACAAGGCCATGTAGCAGCAGCCGGTCTGGCTTAGAGCATCCCAAAAGCACAGTAACTGGGATCAAATCCCTACGTTGCATCCATTAACTTCCATGAGCAGCGGAAGAACAGACCCCACTGCAGCTTCTATCACCGACCACATCTGATACCCTCTCCACTGATACGCACCCTACAAGCTGTCCTACTCAATTCAGGGGAACAAGTCAAAGGTACTGTCCCTTCATCCTACCTTTAAGACAGCTTTGTTTGCTTTTCAAGGCAGGTATTATACAGTGGCACAATACAATCAGGAAAAGCAGTGGAGGAACGGCACCGGAGCCGTAAGCGCTTGTGATAAGAGATGAGCATGCAGCGCAACGAACATCTCTTTCCCATTAAACCTTTCTGAATGACTCTCATTTCCAATCTTGATGCACCCTATGGAAAAATATGATAGGTTGTTCCTCATCTCTCTAATGTACTTTAAATAGATGATGCTCCAGATGGTATTGACATTGCTAAACAAATTGTGAAACCCACATGCCAAAAATACTGTGGGTAAACATACTAAACCACCCTGTGCAACAAAAGAGGCTAAAAGAACTGCAATCATCATCAACTTTAAATGCTACTCACATCGCGGAACAGGGACTGGGCTTCAATTTTTGTTACTTTTAACAAAAATAAGATAGTACAATGCTAATCAGAGATGAGGCTTGTAACATGCTGCAGCCAGGAGCTGGGGGAAGAGCTGCCAGCTGCAGAGCCTTCCACCTGTACATCGACGAGGTGGGTGCAGCTCAGGTCAGCAAGGACAATGTCAGCGACGCTCGCCATGCTTTGTGCCTGGCTGACAAGCTGGTGAGAGTCAGTACAGCTCTTAGCTGAACCCCCCCCCTAAACAAACCCACTCATCAATGCGACTCATCCTTCTTGCCCCACTGATGCTCTCAGCATGGCAAGTTGGGGTGGCACGGAGAGAAATGGGCTGTGGGGAGACTTGGTGCAGAACAGCATGGTCATCCCCAACACCATTTCCCTTATGAAAGCAGATCTTGTTAAGAAATATGGTCAAGTTTAGCATAAGAGAGGGAAATGGAGTTTCAAGCCAGAACAGCTGCTTGTAGTTAACTCAAGAAAGAGCCACAGTACACTCTTTGTGCTGTTAATGCTCACAATAAAACCCTACTCGGGAGTACAAATGGCACTTGGAAAATCATTGGGAAGAACAGCACTTAGCAAAATCCTTGGGGAACTACCTCTGCAAAATCCTCTCCGATGGCATTCAGACAGACAGGCAAAACAGCAGCCCTCTCTCTCGGTGTCTCCAGGCGCAGGTAGCACAGATAAGGCTTTGGGCAAAAACTGGTTGCCACTAAATACCTTCTGTAGCAGGGGATCGGGGCTTGTTCTTGCATGAAGAACAACTCCGACCTCAGGAGCAGCTTGTATTAAGCAGCTGAGCTTCTCAGAAATAAGCTCAGCTGTGTGAGCATGCAGCAAGCGGCACGCACAACCATGTGCGTGCACACGGCTAAGCGCAGGAGGTGAAGGCTGCACGGCCGCCCTCCCGGCACAGCTCTCCAGCACGATCCTCAGCAGAGTCGGGGAAAAAAAGGTAATGAAGAAGTATTGCCACCCTTCAACCTAATTCTTCCCCCCAAAAGCACCAGCAACTCCTAAGTAAGCAACAGCATGCATGCCACCGTCACAAAAATAAAGCACCGGATAGAAAAACACCCATTTAATAATGAAAGCTGGGGTGGGGACCAAGAAATATTTGTAGAAAATCAAAGAAAAGTGCTGAGGAGCAAAGGGACTGCAGGCTACTGGGAGGAAACCTGTTGATGGGTACAGTCAATTTGCGCTGCTGGGATGCTGAGAACGACACGCGCTACCCGCTTCACCGGGAAGCTTGAGTCAGCTCTGTCACCCCAGGCGCGGGGAGGGGAACACTCAGCCCCTCTGATTACAATACAAGTGGAAACAATGAGGATAAGAGGCCGCAACCACACCATTTCCACATCATTAACGATGATCTGCATTTTAAGGGGCTGCTCCCAATCTTCGCACCAGCCGTTTCAGCCCAGCAAGGGCACTGGGATTTATGCCGTATGCTGTAGCGTGGTTCGACTGGCATTTATTATCATTGTTACTATTTGGTTTACCATAGCTGCAGAGACAAGTGTGGAGGAGCAGTTGCCTCGCTGTAGGTTGCACTAGGACAGCCCAGGGCTGTTGGTACCCACCTCCCATGCCGTGCTTGGGGGACATTCAGCTGGCTGCTGGGCTTCCCCAGCATTGGGGACGAGTCGAGTCTGGCAGCAGCTCCCTCCCAAAACACTGATGCTGCTCCTTCTCCTCGTGAAAGCCGGCTGCTGGCTCAGAGAGACGTCACTGCATCATTTATGCTTGAGTCACGGAGACCAGGCCAATTAGTGATAGTTGATATTTCACTTTTATAAACTATGGGTTCTTCCCTTCAGGAGGATGCAGAGGGAAGAGGCCAGCAGGGTTCGGGGTTTTGGGCTGGCATCCCCCTGACCCCCGTGCGGTGTTGCAGGGCTGGTGTGGTGGGGTGCAGCTCTCCAGGGACCCCCAGAAAGCACAGAGGAGGGCTGCATAGGCCACATCTCATCACCCCGTCACACAGCACCAGCAGAGCTCTGGTCTCACAAGCATCTCGCCATGCCTATGAACTCCTGATGAAAACCCCCTCACAAACCGCAGCCAAGATGTCTCAGTCCCCAAGGTGGGTTACGCACAGCTGATGAATCCAGCTGGTCTTTTATCCCACACTGACAGTTAACAGCAATAAATACAGCCCCCACAATTTCCTCCCCTTTGCCTTCCTGCCAAGTAAAGCCTGCTCTTCTCTGTGCCCTCACCACACAAAGTCAGGATGAAAGAGGGATGCTCTTTAACCGGCATCCCTGAATCTCAGCATCATGCTGAAAGAGCCCTCGGTAACCAGCATGACAGCACGTTCCTATACTGTCATGCCTAATTTAAACGCTCTGGATTGCAGTCATTTCCATCTCTGAAATACCAACAGGCAAACGTGCCTTAATTGAGGGCAGACCACATGGTGTGTGTTCCCGCTCTGGAGGTTTTGCTCCGAGGGGAAGGGAGAGCGCAGGAGTGGAACCAGATGTGGGGAAGGAGGGGGATGCCCTTGGGAAAGGGCTTGTTAGCCAGCACATTTGGGACAAGGCAGTGTTTAGCAGGTGCCCGTCTGGATCTGGAGGGTCAGTCAGCTTCTCGCCAGGCCACAAGGCTGAGCGCATTAAAGAAAGCAACGCTCGGAGGTATTCTGCCATCGCAGCAAGAGCCTGGACACTTTAATCACAGCGGCTGTGCAGCAGCTGGACTTGGCTGAACACAAGAGCAAGAGGGGGAACGGAAAATGCAATTTGTGGAAAGCAACAGCCCAATGACCTTGAGGTGCACAGAAAAGGTGTGGAAAGAAGCAGGGGACAGAGCCGGGCCAAGACTATTCTGACCACACGCTCTGACCGTGTTTTTTACTTTTCCCTCTCACCAACAGCACCAAATCTTTGGGTGCAAGGGGAGGCAGGGACAGCACGGGGACATCAGATTGGGTTCTTCTCTCCCAAAATGGCAGGGAGCATCAATGTCCCCAGGAAGATCAGCAGCACAAGCCCAGTCCAGGGGGCTGCATCTATCACAGGGAAGGTGTGTTCCGAGATCCCTCCTGCAGCCCTGAGCTCCAGATCCGCCCCAGGAGACCCGCTGGCCTCCAGCAACAGCTCTTCCTCGCTCCCACACCTGGATCCGTGGACATCTGCAATCCACAGTCACCCATCCTCCCTGTAAATCTGACCACACTTTGGGCCTGAGCCACAGCACCTCTGCAGCCAGCCCTGTGCCATGCAGGTAAAAACCACCACTAAAAACACTTCCCATCATCAGCCTGAGATCTGCTTCCTTCCCTTTTTGCTGCCCAGCCTTTGCTCTTGTAGCAAATTAAATTCTCATTTAAAACAAACAAAAAAAATCTCATAAAAAAATTAAATTCCCGTGCTGCCATTTCCTGTACATTTGTGTCCGTACGGCTCAGCTCATCCAGCAGCAGGTCCCAGCCCCAGCTTGCTGACCCGTTCCCACCACCACTGCTTGTGTTCTCCTGCCACACTCCTGCCCTCGTGCTGCGCGTTTCCAGCCCAGCCCTGCCTGGGGGGTGGAAGGTTAAAGAAGGGACTAGTTGTAAAAAAATGGGGGTATCCAAGAAAGGAATGAGTGAGAAGACAGTAAGAGTGAGGAGAGATGGACTCAGTTTGGGACAGAAGAGGAGGATTTCTCTTCCTCTCCTGGCTGTGTGGTTCACAGCCAGCTGGGAGAGTCCTAAAACCTTAAAGTGAAGAAAAAAAAAAAATTTTTTTTCAGTCTCTCTGTTGTTCACTCAGGTGCAAGGCTGAGATTTTTCTAGAAACTTTTGGGCAACCGAGCAATTCCGGACCTGGATTAATGTGCCCAGCAGAGCTCTACTTGTGTCTGAGAAGCAGGCAAGCTTGCACATCTCCAGTTGAATTGCCAAACAAATGAGGCATCAAAATCATCATCAACTCCTAAAAATTCCCAAATACTTACTCCCTTTACAGGCAGCAATTAGTCAGGCAGCTGCTGGCTGCGAGGATAAGGAAGCACCTGCCCTCCAAAAGAGAGCACCCTGGCACACGCAGCTTTTGATGGGTGGGCGACCAGCTTGCTTCAACCTCATGGCTTGGCCGTCCAGCAGAAATGCTGTCTCCTGCCTTGCCCCAGAGCCAAGTCGCCCTCCGGCCGCCCACCTGGAAGTGCATTCCCACCACGCGCGGTGCTGGGAACATCAGGCTCCCTGCAGGCAGCCGAAAGCAAAAACGGGTAGTGCTATAAAAAGCCCGAGATTCCCATTATTTCCTCTTCCACAACAGCTCCTCCCGCGAAGTGCTGGCTGGGGTTCAAGAATCTGTCATGGCAAACAGCGGGCTGGAAATAAGTTTCCTAATTGCCATATGTTAACAGATACATGCGTAACCAGTGTGTGAGGTTTTGGCTGTAGGAGGTTTCCTCCCGGCCCATCCAAGCTGGTAGCATCCCTTCTTCCTCCCTGGGGCAGGGGCTAGGGACTTTGCTCTGCAAAGCGACAACCCCTCGGCCAAGAGATGACCTGAGAATCTCAAATTGCACTTTACAAGGAAAGTACATTGCTACCACTCACAGTTGTGGCATGAAGCTTTAAAATACAATTCCTGCAACTTCAGAATTCAGTGAGGTGGGGCAGGGTTATATCCGGAAAGTTAACAGGTTTCATTTGCTCTTGTTTTGCGACTGTGTCACGGTCAAAGAGACCTAGCTAAGCTGAGCACGGCAGGCCAGGCAATTACTTCAAGGCAGCTTTCCAGCAGGAAAAGTGGTGAAGCCAGCCTACCCACCTCATCTTGGCCAAATTACAGGCGAATCTCAACAGCCCGCCTATCCACAGGTACTCATGGCAACCCAGGGACCTCCAAATTTGCTGCTCCATCTCTCCTTTACAGACAAGGAATGGAGGGACAAAACCATTTGTGGGAGATTTGTTCAAGGTCACGGGGCTGTTGCACAGCCAGGACATGCAGATATGTGTCCCAGGACAGGACGTCACCCGTGGGGCTACCTCCTCCTGTCCCCTCCCCTGCAGCGTGGGTGGACAGTGGCTCAGCCCCACTGGTGAGAGTCTCCCACGGAGGGAGGGATGGGGCAGGACGGGCCAGGCAGGGCACTGGCTGCTAACACAAACAGACCATTTTTCTAAAACAAATTGGTTTTCAACAGAACAGAGCATCATTCAAAATAAGCAAATAAAAGCAGCAGCAGCTGGTTTAATGAAATATATAGTGACTTATTTTCAGATTAGATATAGATGCCAAACTTGGATATGAATGCTGAGCGCCATGCCCTGCAATTACCACAGCCAGCCTCGCAGAGAGGTCTCCGCCGGGCAGCAACTGCTTGGTGCGGACGAGCAGTCCATCAGCCTACAGCAAATCTCAAGAGACAGCAACGTTCTTGTTTTTATTTTTAAGACACTAACGAATTTTACCCTTTCTAATCCCACTCACTGTTTGAGGCTTCACACAGTGCAAGAGAGAGGGAGCACAGCACCCAGTGCTCCCTTCCCATGATAAATAAATAAAGCCTGAGCACCCCGGGGCTTTGAGATGGGTCCCACCTATTCCTGACCCCCAGAGCAAGACCCACCCCACTGCGCTCCTGTACATCTCCCATGCTTACATCAGGGTTTGTGGCTTGGCAGCCTCTCAGCTCTGCTGAGCCTGACAGCTTGGGCAGCACATGAAACAGCCTTGCCTCCCTCCCCAGATCCCTTCCCCACCTCAAGCAACGCCATTTCTTCCAGAGCAAGTACCAAGAGGAATGCAGGTCTGCCCACCTCCCCTGCAGCACGTCACATTTGGCAACAGTCATTATAAAAAGGAAAGCACAGGAGCTATCTGGTCAGGTGGTGGGACAGGGAAATCCCCACCACCAGGGGAGAGGAGCCTGAGTTACTGCCACCCGCCCGTCCCTAGCTCACTCAGGCTCATCACAGGCACTGTGAGGACTCAGAAGCAGGATGAGAAATAAAACACAAATAATGAATAAATAAAGGACCTTAAAGAGCCATAAAGGGCCGGCTCACACAAAGTAAGACCCCCTGGGGAAAGGGAAGGCTGCCACCTCCAGCAGCCTCAAGGGCAGCTAAGGATGTCCCCGCTGCCCTGGCAAGACCATGCCAGGCAGAGACGGAGCAGGGCTAGGGAGGCAAAGCTGAGCTCAGGGCACATTCCCCACCCTCTCCTCCCCTGCGCTGTGACCTTCCTGTCACTCCTCATCATCGTCGCATTGCTGGACTCCGAGAAGAAACCGCAGCAGATAAACTTTCCAGCATGTAAACAGCAGAGCAAGAGGAGCTTGGGGCAAGAGAGGAAGGCAGCCCCTGATCTGCCAGGCTTCCCAGGGAGCCTGGAGAGCTGAGGACATGCCACTGCGGGTTAGCAGAAGGGATGCTCGCAGACAGACATCCCCCACGTCCCACCCACGCACAAGGGAGAGGCAATTGGAGATGATTCACATCCCAGGATCAGTCCTCCAGCTCTGGAGCACCAACTGAAAGGGACCATACTTCACCAGGACAATGAATCCCCAAAGACTGGAAAGCCACAAAAGAAAAACAAGGAACGCAGTGAAAGAATCGGAGCCGATACAAACAAGATGCTCTAGAAGCCAGCAAAACAAATAGCATCCATTGTTTGTGCAGCAAGCTGGAATAACAACATTTGCTTGCCCAGCCTTGCTCGTCTCCCCTCTCACTATTGTACCTCCGCAAAGCTCCAGCGAGGCATGGAGGCAGGCTGCTATTGTAACTGGAGTGGGCTGAATGCTATTCACAAAATTCAGCAAATTGGGGCTATTTTGGGATTTACTAGGCATTTACAAACAACTCCAGTTGGTATTTGAAAACATGCACTGAGTATCACAAGCCAACAAAAATGACAGCCCATGGGCTGTTATCCAAGAAGCATCCGATAGCGCTGGTCTGACTTTGGGCTTCTGAGCTGGTCGCACAACCGCAGCACCTAAGGGTCATTGAAAGATGGGAGCAAGGCTTTCAGGCCAAAGTTGTTGGTTCAAAGCCATTAAAAAGTTCTGGTATGGTAGAAGGGAACCTCAGCCCTCCTGACTGCAAAAGTATGGCCCTTTCGATCTAAGAGTTAGGCTGCTGCACCTTTCCCTCTGTCCCTCTCCTGGGACGTGCAGAGCCTGGGCACTGAGTTCCCATGTGGCTGGATCCATATCCTGACTCAATCGCTCTAGATCTCAGTTTCCCCACCTGTAAAAACAAGATTATATCAGATTTGGTCACAAATGAGCTAGGGCCCGACTGAAAGCCCAGAAGGTCCACGGGAAATCTTCGCCTCCACTTTCATGGATTAGGGTTGGGTGCCAAAGCATGGCAGGCAGTGCCAGGACAGAGACAGGGCTGCCACGGATGGAGGCAGCCCACAGGCGCTGATACTCCAGAGGAATATTCACCTATTTCCCACCCCTTTTGTTTAAAGGAGGTAGCTTTAATAGGCTAATTCCAGTATTTCTGGAAGGAAGAATGTCTGTAAAGGCCAGCTGTGATGAAACATTGGAACAAGACAGGACGAAAGTCAGAAAATACTCTGGAAGAAACAACCCTGCACCAGTCTCCTGAGGAAGGGCTTGGCAAGCACCATGTCCCTCTGAGATACCGCTATGCCCAACGCCTGTACCCCAAGGGCCAGGGGGCCAGGCATCCCCCCCACAGCCCTGCCAGCCCACTGCCTGACCTGCTGCCTCCCACATTATTCTGGCAGGGGGGCTTTCCTGAGAAAACACGGGAATCTGAACTGATTTCTGCTCTAACTGGGATGCTGCTCTGAGGACCACAAGGAGCAAATCCAACATCCGAATCCTATGCGATTCTGTCAACAGCAGAATGCTAACAAGAATTTTCCAGGGCAAATAACACAGTTTATCGAAGCTGTTATCTGCTCCACTGAAGTATGAGGGCTGAACCAGCTCCTTCAGCTGCCTTGGGACGCAGTTGATCCCCGGGAAAGCTGTGCAGACAGCAGCTGGTGGGACCACAGCAGTGGGATTCACTTGTAGCGGGAAGAAATCTCCCCAAGGAAGGCTGCACCTTGGAGAGCCCCAGCTGGGCACCCACTGCAAAATGCCCACCTCAGGGGCGTCATGGTGGGTGCTGTTCTTCAGAGGGAACTTGTGTCAGCCTTGAGACCTGGGGAATAACTAGAGAGCAAACTCCCAGCCAGCACAACAGGGGCAAAGGCTGTTTTGGTCCCTCGCTGCCCTCCAATGCACCACCACAACAGTCGCATCCCTGTGAGGAGCAGAAGTGCCAGGCTCTCTCCTGGGGAAAGGCACAACATCTGACTCACCTGCTAACACTGAAACATCGCTCCTCAAGAGAGCACAGCCAAAAGGGAGACGCATACAGTGCGCCTGCGTGCAGCAAAGGATGCTGCTTTGAAGGAGAAATTAATAAGCCCCTGTTTTGAGTGTAGGAAGGCACAGGGCAGACTCACCCAGGACCGGCATCGCCGGCTGTTCTGTTCACTTGGCTGTTTCCCTCTGCAAAGCTGACGGCTGCAGAGTGACATGGACTGCCTGATGTGGAGAGAACAAATTATTCATGAAAAACACAATTGTTAAGCCGTGTGGCAGCGCGTGCAGAATGAGAGGCAGACAGGAGAGGAACTCAGACCTGGCATCGCCAGCGAGGCTGCTCTGCCTGGCAAACTGATCAGCGAAACGCATTAGCTGGAAGAGATGAAAGATTAAAAATGTCACCCCGAGTACAGCATCTCCTATAATACCCTTTCAGGTTACAATCTGAGGAGCTGCCTGACATGTCAAGTCAAACCTGCAAAATGAAAGTGCCTCAAGAAGGGTAAACTTGTCACTTTGGCACACTCTCCCTTCAGATCCAAATTTGTTTACAGATGCAAGAAGGCTTCTCCAAGGCATGCCATGGCAGTCAGCACCAGCCGGCCACGCAGGGCTATCAGAAGGCCGCTCAAGGCAGCTGTAGGCAGTGGTGGAGGCCATACAGACCTCGGAGCTATTTCAAGTCCAGCCACTGACCCCGGCTTCTACAAGGCTAGGAGGTGGACCTGGCTGCGTGTCGCTCCTCTGCCATCACGGGCAGCAACTTGTGGATGGGTGCAAGTTAGTTTTGTCAGAGCATACTTGCTCCTTGGTGCCTTTCCCACCAGAGAGGGTCACTGGCTTCTCATACCCTGCCAAGTCCACCAAACCCCTGCAGGGTCTGTCCTGGTATGTCAGCGTCACGCATGAACCCATGCAGGGCTCCAGCTGACCCAGCACCCCTTCGACAGCCAGAGCTCTCACGGTGACAGCCTAAATGCTCCCCCAGTAGCAGTGAGGGTACACCCCCATGCACACACAGCGTGGCTTTGTTTTGCACGGCTGTGCAAGCGCCTACCCTCGGCCCTGTGCTGGGCATGCACACAACACTGTGGTGCTTATGGGGTGTCAGTCAGATGGAGTAAAACCTCCACGCACACCATCCGTCAGCTGGAAGAGCTCCCAGCCACCAAACGGCCGTGCAATTAGCAGGCACAAGGCTGGAATTCCTGATTGATTCCAGGGCACCCAGAGGTCTGATAGATGGAGCACTGAAACACTATCTAAAACAAAAGGAACAGACCGGCGCCAGCAGAATAAATGCTGGAATTGGGAAAGAAACTGTTTTCCTTGCTGTGCTCTTTGAAGGACAAATGGTAGAGTGACTCCGAAACCACAGTATTGCAGTGCAGAGACCATGGAAAACAGCTTAGGTTAAGCAATGCTTGCAGCTTGGAAATTTATTGTCCTTTCCAGGTATTTCCAAAGCCCTTCACAGCAGGGCTGGAAATTTTCACAGTCGCTTATGAATTTATCCTCACAGTAGAGGACAGGGGAGAGCTTTATCCTCCAGGGCCCCTTTATATATTTAGAAACATGTCCAAATTTGCCTGGGAGGGAGCAGCAGAGCCAGGACCTAAGGCACAGCTCCCCAGCACAGCGCTGTGACCGAGGGCCAGGCAGTCCCCCTTTAACAGGGTTATCCCCACTCTCTCCTTAAAGGCTTTATCCCCCCCGTTATCCCTACAGCCATGCTTTTACCTCCATCAGCTCTGAGTGATGTGCTGATACTCCAACCACAGCCAGTCCTGTGCAATTGCCACTGCTGGCTCGTAAACAGCTTCTCCCTCTCTCAATGGTCAGCAACAGAGGAGCATCTGCATCATCCCCAGCTTCAAAAGAGCTCCCAAACACTATCATACAATCAATCACCAAAAAACTCACTGAACGCAGCAAGGGCATTATGCATGGAACAGCACATTGCAAATATCATAAATCATCATGTAATGACTGGGGAAGAGAGGCTAGAACTCGCATCACTTAATACTAAGCAGGTAGGAACTGTTCTCAGGGAGGTTTTCCCTTTGCAGGCTGCCCTGGGGTTGGACCTGTCCCTGCACAGCATCACATGCCGTGCAGAACATGCACCCAGAACGTTTGCTGTCACTCGTTTCACCTCCCTCTCCTGCAGGGAGCTCGCTGCACCCAGCGGGGTGCAGCTTCCACTCTCAGACTTGTTCCTCAGCACTGCAGTGGGCCCAGGGCCACAGGGGAGGGCCAGGGGCGTAACCGGCATCTTTTCAGCAGTCAGAGGTTGTGCAAAACAGGTGTGAAAGCAATAGCGAGGAAGTGTAAGACAAAACAAGCCCTGCGGCACACGTCACATCATTCTCCATGCTCCATGGCCAGACGCAGAGCTGCAATAAGACTGACGCAGCTGCAGAGCTCACTCCTTACCACAACCACCGTCACCCAAAGGTGGAGGTCTCTGGACACCACACCTGGACCAAATGCACAGTCACTCGAAAGCCTTTGGGTTTCCAGCTGCCCATCACCAGTATCTAGCAACATAGAGTATCTCTATGCACATCAGAGAGTCTCCCCACTCGCCAAAAGACACTTTTTTCTCCTCTGGCCCTGCAGCAGCAGCTCTCCACCTCATCTGTGCAGCTTCCATGAGGGCACACTGCTAACGTGTCCCCAGCACTCTGGTTTAGAGATTTGTCACAACTTTGAGTGGAGAATTTGTTTTTACTCATTTAACCTGGAAACCACATTTAACTTGAACAAATTAAGACGGAACAGAAAAACGCTGATGGAATTATGCAAAGAGAAAACACAGTTAGGAGGGTTTATAAAAGGTACCGGTGAAGGAATGAAAGGTAACCACGCTTCACCTCCTGCGGTGAAATCTGCCTCTCCCTCTACCACACTTACTTGCACTTACCTCCTGTCCTAAGTCCTTTAGGGGCCCTGGAGAGATTTACTTCCTCTTCCCCCAAATAGCCTCCCTTTCTTCCCCACCCAGGACATAGTCTGGCCCTACATTATAAGCAGCATGGCTTCACTTCCTTGGAGATGCAAACATATGCTTGTTGGAGCAGACGCCACCTCTTTGGTCCACCACTGACTGACTCCTTGTTTTAGTAAGCAGTGAAATTCTCTCCATCCCTTCTCAGTTGGCCATGGACACTGGGACGCTTAAAAGCTGCTGAGGAGTGATGTTTCTGTTCTCTTCCCCCTCTTCTACTGGCCTCTTCCATGCGCTGACTCCTCTGAGAGATGAGCCGGTACGCTTGGCTGGAAGAAAACCATCCAAGCAAAACAAATCAAGGAGCATCTCTGTTCAGCTGGTGAGTCCAGGCAGCTCAGGGAAGGGTCCACCAGTGGGAGGAGGGCTCAGAGTAGCTAGCCAGTAGCTAGTGTTTAGTGGCAAGTACCAGTGGGTTTAGCTGTTTGCAAAACCACGGCCTTGGTGCACATGGTCAACAAACATTCCTGTAAGGTGAGTGGAGGTAAATGATGAGTGTATGCAACTCATTGCTGGCTCCTGGCGGAGGCCAGACAGTGGTAATAAAGCACCTGGGATGACCGACCTGCCGCGTAGCTGTGCTCAGCATACGAAAAGCCCAGTCACCTCCTCCCTGGCTGCACAGCCAGCACTGCCCGAGGCTGCGCTTGAGGCAGGCAATGCGCAAGGGGCAGAAGAGCCACCCGAACAGCCATGGAAAGCCCCTGGCCTGGTGACCAACCTCTCCACTCTCAGACACGTAACACGGGGCAGCAACATCGCCCCAAGGACACGGATCCCAGTCGTCCACTGGCCATGCCCAGCAGAAGACTTCTAAAGCTTGCCAGAGCCCAGCTCCCCAGCAGGGATTTGCAGTGCTCTGATTCAGCTCCAGCGTGTCAGGTGCTGTGTGGGCAGGGAGACAGACTCAGCGCAAGGAAAACCCACGTTTGGGGGAGGGCAATACTGAGGGATGCCTGCTGGGAGGGAAATGCTGAGCAGACACATGCACGGGGCTGGGGAGAGGTTAGAGCCATCCCTTCTCCATCTCCATCTGAGCTCTCCAGGGAGACCTGAAAAGCAAGGGTACAGTGACTTTGCACTCCTTGAGCAGGAAGAGCTTCCATGCTCAGAGGCAGGCAGGATGATTTGAGCAAGGAAGCTGCAAACAGATGAACTTCTGGTAGAGAAGGGGTTGCAGAGTGACAAGTCAGGCAGAGCTGAAGATCTTGGCAGAGCCTCAAGATGAGGCTGCCTCTGGCTCCACACCCTAGCCCTGGCCTTCCTCCCATGGCTGTGACATCCCTCTTTCTTCTAGCATCCTCCTGCAGGTCAAAAAGAAAATCCCCACAGGCGTCGTTTTGAGGAGAAGCTGATCATGCTCTGCACTTCCCAAACTTCCTCATCTCCAGCAGATTTCAGCCATTTGCTCTACAAATCACTGTGATTTAGGGTTACTGACTTCCAGTCCTCCCTGATGCAGCAAGTGAAGCCTCCTGAGCAGCCCAGCCCCAGCTCTGCTTCCCCACAGCCAGCTGAAAGCTGCAGCAGTAGCCGCCGCACTGCCACGGTCCCTTCTCCCTGCGGCGCCCGCCTCCTCCTCTGCTCTCCCTCCAAAGGCTTGCTCAATACTTGAGAGCAATCACGTGCCTCCAGACATAAGTGAGCGCTCTTCTGAGCGCCCTAGTTAGGAAGCAATGCCCCTTGCATGCACTCAAGCAGTTACATTTGTTTTTACGGTGTAGAACACAAATTTATTCAATGTAAATTTGACCTTTTAGCCAAAAAAAGGAGACAAAAAAATCATGGATCTGCTCGCTCTCAGCTGCCCAGCTGAGCAAACATTTAACTGACAAATAGACTTGCCCATGCTGCCTCCTGCACGATGCTGGGGAGACTGGAGGAGTGCCAGGCCTGGCTCCGGGGAGAGGAGGGGGTCTGGAACTCTGCATCCGCAGAGGCAGCACAGGCACCAGTGCTCCCTGCTGAGGCAGTGGCATTCACACGGTCAAACAACTCCATCTCTTTGCTCTCTAACCCAGAGCAGGAAGCAAGTCAATGGAGGGCTGACGCTGGGGACCCTGCAGGTACGCAGAGCCGGAGGGGTTGGATGTAGGAAAAAGACACTTATTATTAAGGACACTTCCTTCTATAAAAGAATGCAAACCATACACGCAAGTACATTTATTTTTAAAGAGGGTATGGGAAACCCCTTCAGCACTGCTCAGCCCTCAGGATTGCAAGTCCTCAGCCTCCTCTTCTGCAGCACTGTACCTGGATGAAGCAGATCCTGGGCAGGAGGGCAGGGGAGGCCAGGCATGCACAGGTGCTTATCTTAGAAGCAGCAAGGCAGTGCTGATGAACGCTGGGTTGACCTGTGGGCTCCAGAGGGGCTGGTTTTGGGCACGAGACACAAGCCAGTCAGTCTGGTCCAGCTGCCCAGGAGGCAGCTGACTGAAGACTCCATGTCTTCACTCCAGGCATTGAGGTTCTGGTCTCAGCTCTGCTAAGAGCTGCCTCTGGCAGATTCTCAATTACTCTTCTGCATTCACACACAAATTGACTCCCTGATGTCCAGGGTGGCACCCTGGACTCAAAAGTTCAGGAAAAAAAAAAAACCAAACAGCAAAGGAAGGGAGCTGTCAAAGCCTATGAGGTGTTGGCTCATGGCTCTCCCATTGTACAGAGCAGGAAGGGACATGGGTGATGTGTAGGCAGCAGGGCAGCTCACTGTCACGCCTTGCATCGATCACCATGCCAGGATGCCGTGGCTCAGCCATGTCTTGTGCTCAAACCTAAGCAGACTAACTTCTCACCACCAGTCTCCATTCCTGTCTGTCCTCCGCAGAGCACCTGATGACGTTAAGCATCCACTCACTCTTTTCTCTCTCAGAATTTAGCTCTTTTCATGGGTTGGTATCCATCTGAACCCTGCCCAAATGGCAGTGCTGCCTCACCATTAACTGTCTGTCACCGCACGTCTCCTCGCTCCCAGAGCCAGCTGCACGACGCCGCTTAACTGCCGAGCTCAGCCATGCGCAGACGCCAGGCACTCCCAAGTCAAGCTGCCGACGGACATCGGGCTTCGCTTTTTTATAGCTCAATGGCAGATTTAGGACTACTGAGCTAGCCGTTAGCTGCTTAGCCTTTCCACACCCATCTGTATTTTGACATTACAAAGCATGTTTAACTCCACGAACACTCCCAGAATATTCCTGCTGACGATTCACCCCTCCTGCCTGCCCATGCTGGACACTCACGCTGCAGCAGCATTTCCCAGCTGGTTTTTGGTTTTGGTTTTTTTTTTTTGACTCTCAGACTCCTACCAGTTTTCCAGCTGAGCTCCAGGCAAATTCCAGGCAGGGAGTTTAAGCTTAGTAATATAAGGCTGGCTTTTCTCAGTTGTCTTTTGTAGACCCACACACCCATGCTGAAAGCCTTCAGCCCATCTTCTAGGAGACTCTCACTGCAAACAGTGCACAGGCACTGGGGATGTTTGCTGGGTGCTCAGGGAATCCCCAAAGGGCTGGAGCTCAGTGCTGCTAAAGGCTACATAAGCAGAAAGAAAAAAAGCCCGGTGTGGGTAAGCAAACCTGACAGTGAAAATTTTACATCACTGCGGGCCTCTTCACACCACACAGCGATATATGTGCACATGCAACACGGCTTCCACCCCGAGCCATCTGCTCTTCAGGATAGACACCTCTTGGTGGAAATACTACTCTCATTTGTCCTCTTATCCTGCAATGGCAGAACGTGGGCTTGCCATAACAAGTGTAATCAAAATATTCCCACGCATAATAGCTGAAAGCATTATTGAGGGGTATTTTTCAAATCTCAATTAGAAACAAACTATTCTCTAGTCTCAGTTTTGCTTCAGTCTCAGATTGGTGGGGAAGTGGCATTTTAATTTCTATAAAAGAAAAAACAAATCTCAATATAAAGAGAAAGGAAAAAGGCAGGCATCCTGAAAAACAAGAGGATAAAAGGAAGAAAATCCGGCACAGCAGCCCTAAACAGAACTAGTAGAGCACAAGGAGAAAAAAAAAAATAGTACCAACCATTTTTTTTTCTAATTTACTTAAGAGATTGAGAGCACGGCCCTAAAACTGCAATAACCGTGCTTTCTTATAGGACAAGGAAACCTCCAGGCACAGCTGCCTGAAGACAGGCAAACAGCCTTCATTCTGCTCGCCCGCCGTACCAGCATGGCACTGCGGTGGGTTTGGGCTGCGACGGTGCCCAGAGCTCTGCAGACCACAGACCCGCTGTGCCAGGCAGCATGTATGCACATCCAAATACACACCCACATGTGTAGGAGAGAGTTCCCAACCCAGAAACCTTCCAACCTTATCAGACAAAGGCAGGCCTGAGAATCCCATCCACTGGAGACATTATCAAGCCTTAACAGTAAAGCTGGAATTCTGCAAGCCAAACATCCCACTTCAGGGAAGAGATCTGCCTTCACCCTCCTCCTCTCCAAACACGTTTTTGAGGTGAATGCCTTAAACTGACAATTTATATCACCAGCAGCCACACAGAGGCAGAGGAAAGATGGGGACTCAAGAGTTACGGCTCCCACTCCATCCCTTCCTTCTCTCACAGTGCTTGCGCATCGGGGGACCCCAGATCCAGATGGGACTCTACATGCAATAGTCTCGGTACTATGGAAGAGAAATTACAAACCCTCTCCCTGCTTTCGTAAATGTAAATTGGTGATTTAAAAGCCATCCCCACACTTCAACCTTTCTGACTGAACACAGTTCCAATGAAGAAGTGCCAGACTGGCCACCTTGGAAAGCAGGAGGTTCTGTCCATGCCATGTGCATACAGCACACAGCAATCCCATGGGCATCCCTGTACCACAGCGGGATTGCAGGGGAGGGGGACAACGGGGTGCCCTCGCCCCCCTCCTGATTGGTGCCAGGTACTGCCAGCCTGCCAGTGTCATAACCTGGAGGGTAAATAAGTTATTTTATGTCACATCTAGATTTTGTGGCCATGGACTGCTGGGCTAGGACCGAGACAATTGTTTTCGGGGTGCAGAAGCTGCCTCCCAGGTGAGGAGTGCTACACTGGAAGAAAACACGCAGAGGGACACACAGAGAAGCATGGTTACACTGCCTCCGAGGCAACCCAAGGCAGCAAGGCTGCTTTTACCCCGCCTGACCATGATCAGAGCATACTGCATGCTCTTATTTGAGGTGAATGGATCAAGAAATCCATCCTGGCAAAGGCAAGCACAGGGTCTCCAGGACATACCACTCCAGAGCAACTCAGGCATTAGGCTAGCAGATTATTTTCTTTGGAGGCTGGCGAAGGACCTGTTTCCATCCCCATAGCACCCAACAGGAACGTTAGATTGTTAATATCAGTGAAGATTGGTGGAATCTGGTAGCATGCAAGTGAACTGTGCAGCAACTTTTGGGGTGGATTTACTAAAATGCAAAACACATTCTTGGCATTAAAGCCTCACCCCTTTCAGAGATCTCTGGGCTTCGGTGCTTACAAAGTAATAGCACCCAGGCTCTTGGCTCTGAGATGCTCCCAACAGGCTGGCGTTTGAAAAGCTGATGTGTAAAACTCTTCGGGTTCTACCAAAATCTAGAGGGTTGTTTCCCCTTCTCTCTGTCTGCCTCTGATGACAGATTATTATACTTCGCATAGCACTGTGTGATGTTTGGGTGATTTGAACGTAATCAGGCTTAAATGCAGGCAATCAAAGAGAATATGCATTTCAGACACACTGATTTCCACACACTGACTACCAAATTGGCACAACTTGCTACTTTTATCCCAAAAGACGGAAATGGAGGGGTCAAGATCTTTTAATTGACAGAATGGGTAAAATGCGTGAAAAACTACTGCCTAAGAAACTGTTTTGTTTTTAAAGGAAAAGGCTTAGAAAGCAATAACAAAGTGTAGGGAGAGAAGAAGCGCTGAAGATGTGAACGTGCATCTCTTATGCCTAAAATTCCCATTAGAGCAGTGGGGTTACTCTCACCTCTCCTGTTCATCTTCCCATTAGTGATTAAAAAAATAGATATTTTATATCCAAACAGTTGATAGAGTTGAAAAGGCGGAGTAGCCATTGGGCTCAGCTACTAAGGCAGGTGTAATAAAAGATACTCCTCCTCCCCGCCAGTTGTACTTCATAGATACAAAGCAGTCTGGAGCTCAGCAAAGTAGGAGATGCCTGCTTGGGAGGTTCTCTAGAGGGAGTTACTGCCAGGTGGTCTCAGTCTGTGGTATGCTTGTAAAGCATGAACAGAAAAGTTTTAATGCATCTTTCAGGAAAAGCAGAGAGACTGCTGTAGTGGAAGGGGCCTGGAGTCCCACCAACTTTTGCATCCTGCAAATGGTCTAGAGAATGACCCAACTCTCATCACCTCAGCCTGAAAGACTGCAACTACGTGTCTTACAAGATCCACCTGCAAGAAGGGAAGTAATTTTCCTGGGCTCACTAATTAATTGCCTTAAATCTTCCCAAAGCAAGAAACAGAATAGCCATGGTCATTTAGCTTCTCCTCGGCTCAATTTACAGATACTCACATTGATCTGAAAGCCTCCATCACTCAAGTAAACCCACTGTTACAATGGCAACACTACACAAGTGAGGATTATCACAACAACTGCAAAATCAGAGCTGCTGTCCTTATTCATAACAAGCTTCCCTTCTTGGGTTTGTGTGGCAAGGTCTTGGTAGTGGGGGGGCTACAGGGGTGGCTTCTGTAAGAAGCTGCTAGAAGTTTTCCCTGTGTCTGCTGCTGGCCAAGGCCAAGACAATCAGAGGTGGTGGAAGCACCTCTGTGGTAACATATTTAAGAAGGAAAAAAAACGGCTGCGGCTCAGTAGCCAGAGAGGGAAGAGAAGTAAGAGGATGGGAGAGAAAACAGCCCTGCAGACACCAAGGTCAGTGAAGAAGGAGGGGGAGGAGGTGCTCCAGGCACCGGAGCAGAGATTCCCCTGCAGCCCATGGTGAAGACCATGGTGATGTAGGCTGTCCCCCTGCAGCCCATGGAGGTCCACGGTGGAGCAGATATCCACCTGTAGCCCGTGGAGGACCCCATGCCAGAGCGGGTGGATGCCCAAAGGAAAGCAGCTGTGACCCCGTGGGACGCCTGTGCCAGATCAGGTTCCTGGCAAGACTTTGCAGACCCGTGGGGGGAGGAGCCCACACCGAAGCAGGTTTGCCGGCAGAACTTGTGACCCTGCGGAGGACCCATGCTGGCCGGGCACCCCGTGGAAATTATGGACCCATGCTGGAGCAGTTCGTGAAGAACTGTAGCCCGTGGGAAGGACTCATGTTGGAGAAGTTCATGGAGGACTGTCTGCTGTGAGAGGGACCCCACGCATGAGCAGGGGAAGAGTCCTCTCCGGAGGAAGAAGCAGCAGCAGAGACAACGTGTGATGAACTGACCCCAGCCCGCATTCCCATCCCCCTGCGCCGCTGGGCGGGGAGTAGGTAGAGGAAACTGCGAGTGAAGTTGAGCCCAGGAAGAAAGGAGGGGTGGGGGGAAGGTGTTTTAAGATTCAGCAGTTTTTATCCTCTCCTTCTCTGATTTTGATTGATAATAAATTAATTTTATCAAGTTGAGTCTGTTTTGCCCGTGATGGTAACTGACAAGTGATCTCTCCCTGTCCTTATCTCAACCCACGAGCCCTTTGATTTACTTTTCTCTCCTCTGTCCAGTTAAAGAGGGGAGTGATAGAGCAGCTTTGGTGGGCCCCTGGTGTCCAGCCAAGGTCAAACCACCACATTCGCATCTTGCTGAATTTCTTGCTCTGACAGCATCTTCAAGCAACACGTTCTACCAGTTAGCTACAAGCTGTATTAAAAAGCATTCCCTTTAACTTGTAGTAGACCTGTTGCTTTTTAATTACACCAGGTGCCCTCTGCTTTTGCTTTTGGAGCAGGAGCTAACGGGACCAGGCAAATGGTCTCTTTCAGCACATTAATGGTTCTACTCTATTGTCTCTTTGATTTTCAGAACTCAATAATCTTAATGTTTCATCTAAATTTTAAAACTTTTAAAGAGTGATCTGGGGAATTAGTCTAATTTCAAGCCTTACTAAAACAGTGGAACAAACATTAAGAGAAAAGCCTAAAAGGATAATGGAATTGAACAATGGGCACCAATATAATGAGACAAACTTGATTGCTTTATTTTATAAAATTACAAAATCAGTGATCAGAGGAAAGAGGTAGACACCACACTCAGTTTTTCGTGGAGCGTTGATACAGCACCTCAAACACCTTGTTCTCAAGAATAAATTACTGTTGCTTTCAGTAAGAGTGCTGTTACTTTAGCTGAAGGACCAGAAACAAAGAACACTGGGTCACTGTTTAGAACAGAATCCTATTAATTAACCCTTTATAAATAATTAGCAGAGGTTATGAGCATGCTGTGGAAATGAGCGGTATGTGTTACAGATGGTTAGCAACACCTCAGCCAACTAAGTTCCAGATGATAATAAGATATGGCTGTGGGTGACTCGCCGACCGCTCCGCTGCGAGACAGCAATGAATCATTCATCCTCCCGCTATAACAACAAAACCACAATACAAAAATGCATCCAGACAAAGGACCAAATCAGAGCGGGATGCAATGAATGCATTCCTGTGATGAGCTATCACTGCTCCGAGACTTGACCAGGAAGAGAGGGAGGTGGGGAACCCATCGCCCCTGAGACCAGCATTTCTAACACACAAGTTATTTGGCACATCAGAAAGACTGAAGTTGTAGAAAATAAAGAAAATCTTAATTTGAAATTTGCTTAAGTAGGTAATGTAGATGGAAAAGGGCTATCTAATGGGGCTCACTGCACTTTAACACAGCGATTGAGGAGTAAACACAGCAAACCAATTAGGAGATTACAATAAGGAAAGACAGCAAAAAGCCCACTTCAGCTGCAGACACTGAATGTGCAGAGAAACCCCATCAAGGAACAGAAAAATTCATCTTTACCATGGATCAGGTGTGGCAGCTCCTGGTATATTCCAGATTCTGCACAATTCAATTCAGTTTTACAACCTTTTTTTTTTTTCCCCTGTATCCTGCCACAGTCCACTGGGGAAGATATTCTGAGTCCATCGGATGCCCCACCTGAAAGGCCTGGTGAATCCCACACTGGTGTGACACCTCTGTCCTGGAGGCATCTGTCTAATTTACTGGAAAAATCAGCCAGAATGATTCTTTCACTTCTCTAACATGTTGTCTTTACACACATTACTGTCATCCATTTGACAGTCCTCATGCTCCTGTTTAGTTTCCCCGCATGGCCTGATTTGGCTGCTCTGCCACATGAGGTCCAACATGCTGTAGTTTTACCGCTCTTACTCCCTTGTTTCCACCAGCCTCCTCAGAAACAACATCTTGACAGCAGTCAGCATAGCCCACCCTGCCAATGCTGACCAGTGCTCTCTGCCGCTCTAGCTGAATGGCTGGGTTATTTCCTACAACCGAGAAAAAAGCCAGTTTAACAAATCATGTATTATTTCAGCTCTGGCACATGAAATCCGCACAAGACCTATAAAGTAAGTCAGAGACGTGCTGTTCTCCTGATGATTTCAACAAAGTCATCTGTAAGACACCCTCCTGCAGCTCGGCTTGGCTGGAAGTCAGGAGCAGGTGTCCTACATACTGCAGGCAGCTTGTCTTCTATCACTCCTGCACCACCACCCCCCCACCTCCTTCCTCAGTTCAGAGCATGAAAGCCCACTTCAGTTCTCTCAGACAAAAAGACCGTTGTATGTCCAAGTCCCAGTCCCCATTCAGATAGGGCCATCTCATACTGGTACCAGACTGGGTCCAGCTGAGTTTTGAGTACCCACAAGGATGGAGTCTCAACTACTTATTTGGGCAACCCATTCCAGTGCTCAACCACCTGACACCCAATACCGGGCAAAAGGAATGCACAGGCACAGTTACAGCACCTCCCCTGGTGACAAGCGAGCACCAGAGCAGGCAGGAGGGGCTCTGCATAGCATCAGCATCACGGAGGAGTGCCCTCTGCTTGCCTGGCCACGGTGACATCCAGCTCCCTGTTGCAATCCAGGGCCAAAAGGCTGTGTTTGAAACATTTTTTTCCTGAATGAAAGGAGGCTGAGAAGTTGTCTCTTTGGAACAGGAACACTGAAATAAGATGAGGCATCACCTAAAACACAGGCTCTATATACAGGGCATGCCAGAAATGGATGTATGTGGGCAGAGGGTTACTGCCCTCAACTGGCTGTTGATTCACAACCATGTGTTTAATGGGGTAAAGGTGCCAAAGAACAAAGGAATAAAGAGGCATCAAGCAAGAGATCACCCGAGGGAAAGTCCCTAGACAGAAAAACAGATAGGCTGTGGTACTCACAGGGGCTTTAACCTCTCCTGCAGCTGCTGGAAGGGCAATACAGCAGGGTGTAAGCAGTTCAACATGTCTCTAGAGTATGCTGAAACCAAACTCTTTTTGGAGGTGCACAGGGATAGGATGAGCAGCAGTGGATGCAACATGACAATTCTAAAACAATCACGTGAAGTTGGTCAACACTGGAGCAGGGACCTACAGTGTAGGACCTCACCCTTGGAGATCTTCAAAACCCAACAGAGAAGGCCCTGACCAATACATCTAATCACCCCTGCTTCATGCAGGGGGTTAGACCAGAATCCTTCTATATTGCCCAGATTTTAAGAACAGCTTTCTGAGCACTGTTCTAGCAAGAATTTCATGCAACTGTGAGCAAAGATGTTGTATCAGCAAAACCAGCCTTGGTGTGTGATCTTGGAAGCAAGGAACGCATCACTAGCTCCATCATTAGTTCCTCCTCCTAATGAGGCAACCCACAAGCATCAAAGTATTATCTAAGCAGCTAGACCAGAGCAGCAGCAGCATGAAGGAGGTTCAAGTCCAGACTGCCAGAAGGCTTTGCCTGCAGAGCTGCTTCATGACACCGAGTTGCTCTCTTCCCAATCATCAGTCACAGCAGAAAGCAAGAAGGCATGAGGAAAGGACTGCAGGGACAAACTCCCAGCTCACAAGCCATTTCAAGGAGAGCAGAAAAATTTAGTTTGTTCTGGTTTTCACCATGTTCTTCTTTTCCATGAGATGCAGGAAAAGCTGTTAACCTGTCACCGATCAATCGAGCAACCCCATGTAAAGAACAGATTCACACACCAGATCCTGAACCCTTACAAGAAGCACAGTGAGCTGCTTTGCAAGAGGGAGTCGGATTCAGGCTAAAAAAGCCTTCTAGGCCCACAGCGGAGACGACACACTGGACTCAGAACACTTAAGAAAATGTCTATATCCTACCAGAGAGAGGGTCCTCTAGTTGTGGTTCCCGCCAGTGAAACTCATTTTCTTAGGAGCCTGCAAATGATGTTTTTTTCTTGCTGGGAAGCCACTGATGTCTCTGGAGGTTAATTCTTACACCATGTGCCCTCACCAGGAAGAAGGAAGAAAGAAACTGAAAATAAAGCAGAATGTGAGTTTACCATTTCTTTTGCACCCCAAGTAGGAGTGGAGACCAGAAAAAAGAGGTTGCGTCTCTCTCACAGGCACGCTCCCCCCTTTCCCTCCCAATGTAAATTGCAGCTGTGGCGTGATGAGTGCCGGCACTTTTGCATTTCGACTCAGCGCTACGGATTAGGTAAATTAGCCGGCAGCTTTCTGCAATACCGCAGCCAATCAGTCCCAGCTCCCCGCCTCGTCGGCTGCAGCCATCAGGAGGGAGTCTCATCCGGGAGAAGGCCCGCAGGTTTCACATAGGTGGAGGAGTTCAAAAGCGAACGCCTTGCAGTCATTACCTCTTCCCAAGGAAAGGGTATGGCTGAAATCCTGCCACAAAAGATTCATCAGACATTTAAGATGCTCTCTGGCTGACTGGGACAGAGCTACCCCAATGGGATGCTCGTTCCACACCTGGGCAGAACATGGCTCAGACAGACTCTAACAGAGTGCCTGGCTATTTGCCTATTTTTTCCAGGAAACCTTGTGGCAGGAGCCCTAAGACTGCTCTGCAGGCAAGGCAGGATGGACCAGGAGGCCATGCAGTCACCGGGACTGTGTAACTGCCCCCACAGGATGAACTTCAGCAGACCACTAAAGGAAGACCACTTCCCAAGAGTCCTTGTTACAGAGGATCTCAGTAGAAAGGTGACCAGAAAGGCAAGGACTCTGTAGAGTTCACTGCCTTTTACCCCCCTTATGCCTTGTTTTCCACTCATTCCTGTACAAAACCATACAACAGTAAAGGAGCTGTTCAGAGAAGACAACAAACCTCTCCAATACATTTACGCGCTGATCTTAAAGCTCTTGAAGTCTTAACAGATCTTTGATTCCTGAAAAAAAATCATTAAGGGAAAGACAGTGCCATTGCAAACAGGAGCTCATGAAATGATGAGTAAGCACACACCTAGGTGCCTTGCAGCCTCAAGGCCTCCTTCACCTTCTCACCACCACGCCAAGCTTGTCACCCCAGCCACCTGCACTCACCTTCCAGCTATCACAGCCAAGTCACCATCCAGGCCTTACTCTCCCCATCTGTAAAATGAGGACAATGACAGCAACCTCCCTGAGAAAACTGATTTCCTGGGCAGCCTGCTCCAGCTCTCCCTGCTTTGAGCAGGGGTTCAGCTGGATGATCTCCAGAGGTCCCTGCCAACCTCGATGACTTGGTGATCAACTTGTACTGCTGCTCTGAGTTGGGGCACACCAACCACGTGTCACTGGGGATTCACCAGTACAATGTCATGTGCCTGTCCTGCCTATAGTGCCTGTTGGAAACCGAGCACACAGGACATGGCTGACTCCTCTAGCCTTGGCAGTACAGAGCCACCAAAAATACAGTGTCACTCCAATCCAAGTGAGTGGATCCAAGCCGCAATGCACTTACCTGCTAAACCCTGCATGCACTGCCATAATTTTCAGCCCAAGATTGAAGCAGTAGACTCTATCTAATTTGCCTTCATCGAGGATGAATCTTAGATAAAATTCAAACTGATTAATGAAGAAGAGGTTAAGCACTTTCAATCAGGGTGGTAAGAAAGGTGCTAGAATAGTAGAATTGAATCCCAGACTATCTGTGTCTCTACACTTTTTAAAGGTAGATAAGCCAGCAGGACTCCTCCTGCTTCCCCACGCCCCTGTTACTGTGGATGGATGAGACCAGCTGATGGTCCATGGCACACTGTGTCTCCACCATAAACAAGGCGTCACAGCACACTTCCCTATGGGACACCAAATGCTAAAACCCATGTATCATCAATAACACAGAGTGAGAATTTCATTTCAAATTATTTCCATTTATATCCCCCATTCTGAAAATTTCATATTCCTACCAGCCAACTGCCAGGACTGTAAATAGCAACAGTACTGCACGATGGGAAATTGATAGCCAGAGCTGGGTTTTATCTTGGTTGCTGCCCTGAAATACTTCGCAGCAGCCATATTTTGCAAACCTTGGAGAAACTGGGCTTTACCAGGAGAGCTGCCTGGCGAGCAGAGCAGGGCTTGCTAACTGGTCTCACTAAACACATTTGGGTAAGGCAGCGCTGTTGTCTGTACAACAAGCTCTGCTGCTGCTGTAGAGACTTGATGGCCTGCTAGAAACATTCACAATACTGTGCCATCAGACGCACTGCTGGCATAATTTCCTGCACAAGAAAGAGCAGGAAGCCCAAAGCTGAGCTGGTGACCAAGCACATGCAAGCAGCAAGGCGTCCACCTCCATGCTATGCTATCACTGTGCACCAGGTCCCTCCCTTGGACCCACACTACCCACCTCTTGGGAGCTGTGGCAGCACAGTGCTCTCCCCTTTCCGGAGCACGAAGAGGATGGGAATCAACGGTGGTCCCTGGAAGCCCTGGCCTCCTCCCCACCCAGGCTGGGGAGCAGAGAAGACACATTTCCTCCTGGCAGTTCTTCTACACTTCCAGCAGAACAGGGCACAACAGTATTTGACGTGTTGGGGGTGACTCCAGCACTCTGTGTAGATTAGAGAGCTTCTGCATTAACTTTAGAGAAGATCCACATCTCTGTTTCTCCTCTGGGACATTCAACATCCACACTTGCATAAGAGAGCAGCCACAGTCTTTCTACTCATAGCTTGACACCACTTGCTCACCCGACGGTACTGAAGACAGACCAAGTGCCTGGAACCAAGCCAAAATCTTCCCATCACCATTGGCTGCACCCTGCATCTGAGCTCTGGAAGAATTTACAACCCAGAACTCCGACAGATTCTCCCTTGGCAAATCTGCATACAGCCAGAGCTCCAGACACTCCCAAGATTTATAGTACGATAGCTTAACATAGCAATCTTGGGGGGAAAAAAGAAGAGAGAGAGAGGGAAAACATTTATGGCAGGAGCAAGGAGGAAAAACTTTCAGCAAAGACATCTACTATATAACGGCAAAGATGACAGTTCCCACCAATAATCGAAGGATGGAGAAATACTATTATCAACAAACACGATGTATGCAAACTATACTGTCCTACAGCAGAAAGCTAGTGAACTTCTGTCCATACCCTGTTCCTTCAACTCCTATTAAAACTTTAACAGCTGTTCAAGAAAGATGAGGAACTCCTAGAAAGATTCCAGAGGAGAGCAACTAGGATGATAAAGGGACTGGAGCATCTCCCCTATGAGGAAAGGCTGAGAGAGCTGGGCTTGTTCAGCCTGAAGAAGATAAGACTGAGAGGGGATCTCATCAACATGTACAAATATCTTAAGGGTGGAAGTCACGAGGACAGAACCAGGCTCTTTGCAGTGGTGCCCAGCGACAGGACAAGGGGCAATGGGCACAAACTGAAACATAAGAGGTTTCAGTTGAATATGAGGAGAAACTTCTTTACTTTGAGGGTGACAGAGCACTGGAACAGGCTGCCCAGGGGGTTTGTGGAGTCTCCTTCTCTGGAGATATTCAAAGCCGGCCTGGACAAAGTCCTGTGTAACATGCTCTAGGAGTACCTGCTTTAGCAGGAGGGTTGGACTAGATGATCTCCCGATGTCCCTTCCAACCCTTGCCATACTGTGATTCTCTCATTCCGTGAAACTGAATTCCTTCTCAAAATTCTGTCTCTCCTTCTCTGCCCCAGACAAGGTCTTAGAGATAGGAATGGCATAACATAGGTTTTGGTATGTTACACAGTACTTCTAATCCTCATATCCTTGGTGAGCATACACACATAAAGGAGATGATGGTCTATTCTGGAGGACCCAGAGGAATTTCAAAACCTAAAAGAAATTTTCCCCTGGATGCATCTCCAAGAAGGACACACGCCATGTAACCATCCTCTTTGTGAGGAGAGTCTCAGACTAATTCAATTCTATATTATATTATCTCTAATCCATCCAAGTAGTCCTAATTCCCCAGTCCGAGTCCTGGGAGAAGCCACAGAACCAAACATCTGCACCCACTGACAAAAAGCAGTAGATGACTTCTACCAGGCGTTTTAGCAGAAGCTCAATCCATTTGGCTTCGTAAACCATCTTCTCAAATATATAAACCAAAGAAATTTAGAGTCCTAAGGGAAACAGCAAAGCCAACATACCACAGTGTCATTAGTCTGAAGACAGCCCTGGTGGTGAAACAAAGACAAACACACTGGCGAGCTTCCAGCTCAGATTCAACTGTATCTACCAGTTTGTAGGCACACCTATATGGCAATACACATGGTAACAACGGAGACCCGGACGCTGTGTGTGACAGATCAGTAAGGGACAGCAAATGTTGCACTGGGATCATCTTCATGCACCTGAATTTCTCCACAAAATGACACAGTTGTCAAATGTGTCCTTGGAGTGAGCAAGGGGCAGCAGGAGGAGCTGAGGCTCATCTTCCACAGCATGTGGCTCGGGGTCCGGCACAAACTCAATTTCATCCTTTGACATTTCTGAATCATAGCCATGACTCCTGCACCTAGATGATGTCCTGATTTTGAGTGTCCCTCAATCTGGTCAAGTCAGTGAGGTTTTGTTTTCCAAGCAAGGTCCCAGGTTTGCACTTGGCAAAGAGGCAGAATTGAAGCAGAAATGATGCACCGTAATTTAAGACCAGGCAGAGCTGACGTGAATCTTGCCCAACATCCCCTGGCTGCTTTGGTGCTGGATCAAGAAGCCTGTGTCCTCTTTGTTAAGAGATATAATAAAGCAAAATTGCTGTCCTAAATATTACTAAAGCACTGGCTGGCATGTTTAATAAACCTTTCCATTTGGGTAAATTAGCACTCATCTGGACAAGTGCTGAAGTGCTGTTACTTGAAGAAAAAAAATTCAATGCTCGGAGTCTAATTTAAATAATTATCAGCATATTTCTGCTCTGACTGTTTTGCTGAAATTACCAGGAGACTTGATGCAGTCTGAGTGTAAGTGCCTTTTGTCTGCATGTAATTTACTGACCCCATTTCAGTCAAGTTTTTGGCCCACTCATCGCTGTGCTGGAGCACTTCACACCACAGCCAAAAAAGGAGTTTACATCCAGACACAGTAAAATCAATAACAACTGATCTACTTTTATAGATCTTGAAAGGGATCTTGATAAGTTACCTCCTCGTGTTTTCCACAAGAGCTAAATCTCAGATCTGTGATAATCTTTTGCTGTTCTGGACCGGGGGCCTCCACGGGGAAGACCAACACATTGGCTGGGGATGATGGTCACCCCATCCCTGCAAGTCAAGCCAGGCTTCAGGCGCAGACAAATACTCCCTCACAACAAACCTGTGTGGTACCAGGATGTATGCTGAAATTTTTTAATAAATCCTCTAAAACCCACAGAGTGTGGATATCAGGTCTTCAGCACCAAGAGCTTCACCCTGCAGGCCTACTGCCATCCTACCACTGTGCTCCGCAAGGGACGCAGCCTGCGGCACCGCTTGGATCCCAGGAACAGAATAGTTCTGGGGATAATGGCACTGACCTACAGCCACGCTTTTAGCAGAAGGCCTTGGTAGCCAGCACATCAGCCATAGGATTTTATTTCTAGCAAGGAAAACATAGAGAAAACTCTTGGATTCTTTTTCTCCATTTTTTGTTGAAAAACAGCACAGATATTTTTGCCTTTTATTCTGGCCTACCTCCACGACTTCCAGCAGAAAACATCACAAGACGTCCTGCTTACTCAAAACACCACCTTTCCTGGGAGCAGCTCCGACCAAGCCGCCAGCACCGCTGGTCCAGAACACAGAGCCGTCCCGCACGGAGTGCTGTGCAGCCCTTGGCGCTGGATGCTGCTGCGAGGGAGGAGGCAAGGTCTGCCCTGAAGAGATAAAGGTGACGCTCTTGCCTCGCTTCCCGCTTCCCAGGCTGCATATGCATTCAGCTAGCGATCCTGCCATCTGCACCTTATGGCTGCCGTGACGAGGCAAGCTTCCCTCCAGGGCACGTTCCGCAAAGCTCGCATCCACTAGCTCATCAATCCTTGGCTCTCATCAAAAGACAAACTTATAAACAGGCCCAGACGCTTCTCTCAGGTTTAATGGAGGCAGCTAAGGAGCTGTGATCATTCGATGTTTTCCAATGATAGTGGTGATGCCTGAGGCCAGTGATAATATTACCATGAAATAAATCTGCAGTGATATAATTAGCAGGGATGCTATTATGGCTCATGTTTTGGGGATGCTCAGCACAGAGGGAGCAAAGCAGCTACTCAGAATGGGACCTTGCAGTGATTCTGGGTTTGAATAGGGGCTGGAGGTGGGAGAGCCAGAAAAACACTAATATCAAGGCAGTGGAGACTACCTGCATTAGTCTATATGCAAAATAAAGCTGGTTATTTTGAGGCCAGAGGTTATGGTAGACATGGCTCTGCGCAAGTCTAAGGGTTAAATCCAGCCAACTTTCTTCTCACCACTCCAGATACTGAGTGACTTCCAAATATTTGTGCAATGTTCAAAAAAGCCAAGTTCTGAGCAAACCCACAAGCTAGTTGGGAAGCAGGGGGTCTGCTGTATCCAAACATCCCTCCCCAGCCGCAGATAGCTCTTCTGTTTGCATCTCCATACCACGCTCGCTTGGTGCAGCGCAGGGGGCTGCAACGTTCAGATGGCGCTTGCAAAGCAACTGCTTCTTCCAGCGCCTGGTCTGTGATGCACTTTGTGGTTATCCAAACTAGGATGGGTAGATGGAGCAGGTAGATGTGAAACAACACAACTCTGAAGTCCAGGTCTGGTGGGAGGAGGAGGCTGCTGTTTTCTCTGGCGTGCTGCATCAAAGGAACAGCTGAGGCAATGGAGAACAACTTTTTCACTGACACATATCAAAGGTAGACAAATATCACTAGGTAAATCTAGGAGGAGAAGATGGAAGGGGCTGGGCTAGAAAAAGGGATGCTACTGGTATCTAAAAAGAAGAACTAAGGAGAGAGTTGGCACCTACCCAGTGTTTTCTTTTGCTTGCAGACTTAGCAGTAAAAGAGCAAGCATAGGCAAAGGATATAACCAGAGCAAAATGTTTAAGGAGCAATGCTCACAGGGGAGAGGAAAGGAAAGAAGAAAGTCAACATATGCCACGACTGATCCACAGTTTTGACATGAAATCCTTAGGGCAGTTGTTTTAAAGCCACACTCGGGGAATGGGGTGTTCCCCAGGACTCCCAGCTGGGACAGACACCCTGGAAGGGTTTCTGCCCCATACGCAGGACACAGACTCGTGAGCTGGAGCTTCTGTGCCAATGTCCACATGGCACGTCATTGCTCGGTTATAAAAGGTGACGTGCGAGGGGAGAGCTTGCACCGAATTCAGGAAATCATCCTTTAACTCAGCTGGGCAGGAGATGCCCCGGAGAAAAACCCTGATGCAAGCAGCCTGCCCTCAGCTAAGCCTCAAAGACTCTTCATAATTTTTAAGCGTGTTTCCAAATCTGCAGTCAAATCCTACACCTTCCCTCTTTTTTGCTACAATAAACTTTATCTTAGAATGTAATCTAGTAATAAAAATGGTTTTAAAGTGATCTGACAAGCACTAGAATCCCCATTTCTTTGACAACTCTGTTTACAGCACCACATACACTCTGTTTTATATTCCACATGCACTTCAGGCCCTCAAGATTTGGGATACATCCTTTCCATCCACTTGCAAGAATCAATTTCAGCCATGAAAAGAAGTTCCTCAGCAGGCAGAAGGTAGGAAGAAAGATTGCTTCTAACATTGGGGTCTCTGCACATCTCCCAGGACAGCGGCACGGAGGAACGAGCAGCCTCCCTCTCTGTTTCAGGGCTGTCTTGCTGCACTCGAGCAGCGCCTCCCAAGCTCCAGTGGCCACCGTTCAGGAAGTTCCACATGCCAAGCCTGAACAGGCCAGAGCGCTGCCTTGGTTTAGGGGAGGTGCAAACCACCTGGGCAGCGTCACGCAGGGAGAGGATTTAAGGCTGAACTCTTTTTAGAAGGGTGAATGTCACATTTTCTGTTAAAAAATTTCACATTCAAAGCCTGAACTGACCAGGGAACAACAGTGGCAAACCCAAGCAGAGCAGAGAGAAGGAGCTTTGAGCTCCAGGGAGATGTTATTGTAGTAACCACGCATGAAGGACACCTTGTAGCTAAAGCCCCAGAACTTAATTAGCGAGCACAACTCCTGTTCCTGAGTGTATCAGCAGCAAAATATGATCTCTCCAGGCCTCAGTTTCCCCATGCACAAAGCTGGAGCTGTCAAATACATCTCTCCTAAAAGAATTCATCGCTCGCTGAAATGTGCATGGGAAGCCAAACTACCACCACCTTGAAGTTTGCTTATCTGTTTCCATGCTCATCTGAGAGCACGGTTGCTTACCTCCTCTTCCCCATCATAGTTTCCCACTGCCCCCCAATGTTGCAAGCACATCAGCAGAGATATCTTCATTTGTGTGAGTGGAGAGCGAGGCATGGCTAAGATTAGCAACAGGAACGGCACAGACCGGCATTTTCTCCCTATATAATTAGCTGATATAAAAGCTGTGCCATCTACTGGCATGCAACATGAAACACTGCTCCCAGCGCAACTCCAATAAAGCTGTTGTTGCTACAGCAGCTCTTTGTATAGGGCTGAGGTGGGATTTCAACTCATGCCTCCTACAAGTAGCAGCCCACAAAAGGCAAATGCAGGACGGCCAAAGACAACCGTTCATTTTCCAGCACCGATCAGCCACAAACAGGCAGCACTGCCAGCGCCTGTGGGAGCCCTGTGCTAGCATCCCAGTCTGGAAGGGTGGTTCAGTCCTAGCCTTTATAATCCTCCACTTGTTAAGAAATTGCCAGCTTTAAAGGAATTTTTTTTCATTTTCACACCTGCAGACACCCCTTCCCACCCCCTTTAAAATTAGCTTTAATTCACGTTATGATGTTTAAAGTTTTGGGACAACATTTTGGCAGGCACAAATACCGATCTACAGCCGGCAGCCCTGCACCGCACTCAGAAAACTGGAGTTGCCACTTCCATCAAACCTATAAGGGCACTTCCAACAGCCTTTACCACCATACTCCTTGCCCACTTCCAGGGACATGGCATATCTGAAACAGCAGAAGAGGGACAGAAGGCGAGGACGTAAAGCAGAAACACCAGCCCAGAGAATAGGGGACTCTGGCAAGGTGCAGGGAAACAGAGACACACAAAGCCCAGGCTGGGTTACAGAGGAGCTCGGGTGCCCTCGCGGGCGCTGCTGCAGCCCAGCTCCGTGCCTGAGGAGCTGCTTCTGCTGCCTGTTCCCCCAGTTAACCCAGCTCCAGCCCCGCACGTCCCAGTTCAGCCAGCTGCTCCACAAGCACCACCAGGCAGGCAGGCAGGCTCACGGTTAAATATTTTTGCTCACATCTGTTTCATCTTGCTTTCAACTTCAGATCATGCCAGCGAATGCTGACAGATTTCTCATCACGTGGCTGTATTAAGCTGCTTTTTAATTGCATTTTGAGGGACCCAAAGGCCAGCAAGGCAGAGGAGCACTTCATTTTTTCAAGGAATGTTATTTTTATTGTGGCAGCAGGAAAGGTTTTGATTCATTCCCTGCAAGCAGACAGCTTCCATGCAGCATGATGGCTGCGGGGACAGCCGGTCCAGAGGACCAGGACGGTTTGAGCCCTGTCTGCTGGAATACCATGGGCTCCCAACAACTCCTCTTTAAAGAGCAGATCACAGGCTTTGGCACTAAACTTGCATTAAATTGATACAATCTCTTTAATGTTATCTCTGGGTCTTTATCACAATTGTACTTGCAATTTACATTCTTGTAGCTTTTTTTTTTATTAAGATTTGCTAGATCCTTATCACAGATATTTTACACATTGTTGTCGTGTCACTCAAATGTTTAATGGACATCTACTGCTCTGGGAATATATAATAGCTCCTTGCTATGGGGTAGGACTGGATGCTGATGGGTTTCAGGCTCACACCGTTAAAGCTGCAGCGGATGCAAAGCAAAGCTATGTGGAACAGAAAACACAGTCCCCACTAGACATCATACTACAAGACAGAGAGCGCGCTCGCATGCCAGCTCACATATGACAGCACAGCACCACTTGCCCAGAGCCAAGCTAAACGCTTATTATGCAAGCCATCTTCACACAGCCTCCTGCTCTTCACCTGCAGCTATCGCTGCTATTCGAGCCATAGGACTCTCGTGCAGAGACCTACCGAGATGAACTGTGCCAAAGCTGATTTGTGTTTTGTGGGCTGCAGAAATGAGACTTGCCAAATCCACTTTCTTTAGGAAGAGAAGGCGGGATTTGGAGAGAGCTTTCAAGACAAAAAAAACTTCATGCAAGTCCATTAACCTGCGGGACCAAGCCTCCATCTCCTCAATCATTAGAGTCTTTAACTTTGCTACTTGTCCATAAACAAAGCTATACAAATAATAGATTTTTAGTTCAACTAGGGGATGAAATCCTTAAAAATACCCCCAAAAAACCAAACCTCATTCTACCTGAATTGAATTAAAAATGATTCAGTGTTTCTTCCTAGGTCAATTATTCCCATTCAATATAAAAGCCTTCCATCTCAGACGATGCATTTCAAACATTCAGGGGGAAAAACATGAAACAAGAATAAATTTGTGGGAGCATTTTCTGCCCAAGATCTTGGGTTTCAGAGAGCTCTTCAAAGATGTACAGCAGTGTGGAGGGCAGGGGCTGGATTCCTAGGGACTGGGAGCAGATCCATCAGCGCAGAGGTACACACTCCCTGCAAAACTACACACAACCCTGTGGAAATAAAGATCCTCCCTTCACCCTCTCCCACCATGCACAGATTACAAAGCCATAGGACAAGGTGCCAAAGCAACTCTAACTACCAAACTGCCATGGAAATGCGTTTTCTCACACCAAAACTAAACAAGGAAATTCAAATAAATCCCTTTTTAGTGACATGGTTTCTTTTATTTTGCTATCATTGCAAACATTTCTTCCCAACCACATTTAAAGGTTGTTTTATAAAGAATTAAATGGCAATTCTCTTCCCTAGCACCAATTCCCTCGGAGACCCCTCTTCTATTGCATCACTCACCATTTCTATATCTGTATCTATCTATATAGATAGACCAGCAAGTCTTACCCATCTTCTTTTACCCCTTCAACCATCCCCAAACACATCCCCTTAGTGTTCCGAATAAGGCAGCCCTGCCAGACCTCAGGAGCTCAAGAGGGTAAGGACCAAGCTGACAGGTCTGAGCTTTGAGACAGCTAAGAACTAAAACTGCTGCAAATCCCTTGCCAACACTAATGGCTTTAGTTATCTCCACCTCTGCTAAGAGCACTGCTCCTGTGCTGGAAAAAACAGGAAAAACTGAAAACCAATGTGCAAACTGCTATCAAATACACAAGGCAGTTTTAGGAAGGGAAGTAAAACACCCTTTAAGCACAATTTATCTCTCTCTCCACTTGGTCTTGGAGGTCTCTGGGTTCCTCACACTGTAGGAAAAACATGCACAGTGATTAAACCTGTGAAGAAAGATTAGTTCCCATTACAGGGAGTTCATGGTCTTCCTCCCTGTGCGTGCAAACCAGGCCAGCTAAAGCTCCCAACACTGCTGCGTGACCTGAGACCAGGAACCTCAGCCCTGGACACGACACAGGGGCTGACAGCATGCTGCAGCTCCCTTAGACGTGCGTGCCTCGTGGATGAGGCAGCACACAGCACCTGCCAAAGGGAAGATGCTCTGGGGCAAGGAGGAATCTGTAAGCCTAAAGTACATCCCTGGGCAAAAACATCAGGTACAGAGTTAAGTGGTACAGAGCTGGAGCGTGAAAACCGGTGTAAGTTCACCTCCTGGCTTACAGCTAGCTGCCAGAGGAAGGGACCAGAGGGATATTTCAGTTTTGGGGAAGGGGAAAGTCAGGAAATTATTTCTTTGCACAGGAAAAGTAAGAAAACTCCACTCCGAATTGGAGAGCTACACTAAGAGACATCAGCTTATTTGCAGAATTGGTTTTGCCTCCCCTTTTGCTCCAAGCCTCCAAGATGGAGGGCATCCCAAAAAACCCCAAAGAGGTCTCTTCTCTGAACTGCAATCATCCAAACTTCTTAAAGCAAATACCCAGAAACAACAGCCTTAATCTGCCAAGGGCAAGAGAAGACAAAGGTTTCCTCATTTGTTCTTCGCCAACAGCCAGAGAAGCCCACAATGCCTGAAACCTGACAGCATGCATACGGGGCTAGAGACCTGCTATGGATTACTGAATATTTTAACAGGTCAGGACCATTGCTTTTCACTCCCCCATCCGTGACTCCAGTTTGCGATACTGAGTCTGTACCTCGCAGGGGTGCCCCCGAACGGGATCATCCCAGGAACCCTCCAACCTCCAGCATGCGGCAGCGCTGGGGGAGGCAGCAGCAGAAGCCCCTACGCCCTCGCAAACCTTCACTGCCGCAGAGTGCACCAAGCAGCTTACAAAGTTGTAAAGCCCATCGAGCTGGGCTGCTGCCAAGTGTTCATGGGAGAAGAAAGGGAAACGTTCAACATAATCTGCATGAAAGTGCAGGAAGCCCTAAATCGTGTTAGCACTATTAAGAAAGCTGGTTACATTGCTCTGCAAACTGGCCCAATACAGTTTTGATAGACTCATTACAAACATCTGATTGTGCCTGATTAGATTAGACAATAAACCCCCATCCTGGTGTACGGGCATTGTTCAGCTCCCCTCTGCAATCTGTAAATTAGAATTCCAGACCTGGGAGATTGGATTCAAATTGGATTACTGGAGCAGGTCCAGCGCAAGAACAATCGTGAGGCAGGAGAAGACACACGCACACACAAATGATTAAATAAATAAATAAATACATAGGGACAGTCAGCCAGGATTTGATTAAGAGCAAATTAAAAATAGAATTGAAAACAAAAGCCACCAACCAGCAATTACCAAAGAAGCAGGAAGAGGGATGGATTTGTCACTATGAATTAACAAAGTACAGAGATCACACCTTCAAAGGTTTTGTACTTCAACGTGCGCAAGACTGATGTGGGTTGTGGTCCTTCCTCCACAAATGCAATAGCTCCTGTGCATGGCCGTGTGGCTGGAACGGGGTAGGCGTGCACGGGCACCAAAACCACAGACTGCATCTGAACTCACCTGAAGTATGTTTCTTTCCTCTTTTCTCCCCCATTTTGCTGCCTAGGTGAGACAGGTAATGTGTCCCTTAACTTGGACAGTGGTCTGGGACCCAGTAGGCCAGGGTGTGACCACTGGTGGCTTTCTGGCATGCCCAGAAGTCCCCAGCCAGGTAAAATTCAGGGTTGTATTGCACTGCAGCAGGAAAACCCACCAGGGCTGTGTGTGCAGCACCACCTGCTGCCACCCAACCCAAACCCCTGATGCACTGCAGCTTGGGAGGGTCCCTCCTTCCTGTTCTGGGATGCCTCTAGTTAAACACACCGAAGACTTGGCCAACGACTTCCTGGAAGAACTTGCTTCAGACAGCTCAGCAGGGCAGGGAGATGGCAATGGGACCTTGCACTGCCAGCAGTGGAGGAGAAATCCAGTATGACCCCAGGGCTGCTCCTGCTGAATGCTGACCCCCTTCACTGCCTGCCCTGAAGACCATATGCCACCAAGACCAGAGGATGGCAACACACCCAACGAGAAAGGAGGGAAGAGAAAGCTGCTGAGGCTGTGCTGCCGATTTCCTACCAGCCCACGCCATGACAGAGGCCAACGCCTCTGCTGCCGAGAGAGGAGGGAGCGGGGAGATGCTCTGAACTGGGCTGAGAGATGCCTTGCTGCATGCCAATTTTTGCAGCTCTTTAGACAAATGAAACCTTTTATTGTCCCTATCAGGGAGCAGAAGAGCTGATAAAGACTCCGTTCACCACATACCTGCAAGGGAAATCTCAGGGCTATCAGAACTGTTAAAGGGATAAACCTGTCCAATTAAATCCCCCATGCACTCTTGATATATGCTTGTGCCAGACGTAAATGGAGCTTGGAACTTGTCCCAGCTGAACAGTAATGCACTGAGCATTCAACCAGGACTAAAAGCACAACCGGCCTGAGCTCTTACCTCTTGTGATGCCCCTGCTGACCAGCTCTTGCCCCCGAGAAGCTGGCTCAGTAAGTACAAGGAAAAAAATGCCAGTAAGTGGGAAAACCTAAAACTGAGGGCGGGGAGTGGAAATCAGAGACAACACTGAGAAACTTGCTTAAGGCAGTTAAGAGAACCCAAGCCTTACTCATCTCCAGATGAACCATCTTTGCTGTGTACCAAATCCCAGCTCTTCCAGCCACCTTCCCTTAGGATACAAGGCAAAGGAAGATGGGAATGCCTCAAACTCCCAGAGCCATGTTCATCCAGGCTTCATAGCCACAAGAAACCCAGCCAGACATCCCTGCAGTATGCTTTCAAAACACAGAAAATCCCCAGGGTCTTGTCCTTTATATTAATTTTTCTGCCAGAAGAAAACATCCAAAGCCAAGTGTAGGTTTTCCTACTCTTGTTACAAGAAAATCTGAAAGTGTTCAGTGAAATATACTGTGAGCTCCTACACCTTAGCTTAAAGAACAGGAACCTTGAACCCTCCTATCAACCCCCTCCTTTCCCCCAGATGCTCATCCCACACTGGAGCTAAATACATAACAACAAAAATATGCAGTTAAACTCCACAACAACAGAAAAAACAAACCCCACAAACTTTTATCTTAACTACTGGTAAGTGCTATTATTTCTCTCATCACCAGTCATGCAAGGTGCACCGAACCTACTACATATACACGCATCTATGTAAAATACACACACATATACAAAATACGTACTACAAATTCTCCGAGACATTAAATGCCACTTTGCTGCATCTCTGCTCAATGCATCGTCTTCGACACTTAGTGCACACAGCTGAGGTCCATGAGAAATATAATGAACTTCACCTTAAGCCAAAAGGTTTTGCCTGTGATGTACAATATGCAAAACTAAAACAGCTCTTTGGGAAAAATACCAGCCCAACCATGCCACCAACATCTCATGGGGGCAATGCCAGAGCCCGCGGACATTTGTACCATGTTTTATGGATAGGTAGGTCTCTTCAGGCTTTAGGCCAGTCACGGTGTATAAATAGCTCACTTAAGGGCATAACCCACTCAGTAAACTGTGGGATGTGCCGCTTGCAGGAGGCAAAGCAAATTGTCTGTGGTTAAATATGTGAAGGATGTAGCAGTCAGCATCTAAAAGCAGCCTTCGCAAGAACTGTACAAAAAGTAGAAACAAGCCTAAAACATATCCTAGGATCTAAAATTTCCATCTCAGCCTCCTTCTCCACCAAATCACAACTCCCTTCTCCCCCAGACTGCGGAGCTTTGGGATAGGATAGACTCTGAGGCATCGCTCATGCACTTCACCTAATATCATAACAGAAACGGATCTGGGGTGTCTGTAGCCCTGAAGGAGAGGGGGCAGTATGCTCCTAGATCCTGCACCATAAGAAATGACCTCCTCTTGTTCCCCCACTTTTTTACTGCAGAGATGCTTTTGTGGCAATAGAAGAAATTTCTGAGGCATTGGGCTTGTGCAGCAGAAATGATGCAGCAAGCCCTCAGCCACTTGCACTGATGATTTCCAAAGCCTTTCATCACCTCAGCAGCCCCCCCACACCCCACTGTCCTCTCGCTTTGATTTGCAGTGTTTGGCATTTCTGGCACAGGTGAGGAAGTAGGGCTGGGCTGCCAAGATCTCCTCACTGGCCACAAGGAGCAGACAGGGCTGGGGCATCCAGGGATGTGGCATGGCAGGAAGGAGCAGTCCAGCTCTGCAGGCAGAGCACGAAGCAGGAATGGCAAACAGCACAGGGAAGGGAAGACGAGATGCCCTTGTCTTCTGGGCACATGGAGAAGGCAAGGGGCTGGATTTGATGGCAAGGGAGGCTCTTTCCAGTTCCTTTCCTTTCTACAGAGCAACACAGCTAGCGAGGCTTTAGAGGAAGGGAAGGCTTTACCACTATGGGTGATGTGGGGAATCCTAGACAGGCTACAGTGAGAGAAGAAAAGAAAGAGGAATAGAGAAGAATGCCCCTCAGGTTTGGGAATCCAGAGCTGGCAGCCGCCCTATGCCCACCCCCAGGTGACGGCTTTGCCCTGGCTCGCTCACTGCTCCACCACCAGGAAATGCCAACGGCTGGGCTCCTAAATAAGCTCAACAAAGAAGCCCTAGCCTTGTCCTGGTTTTGGCTGGGATAGAGTTAATTTTCTTCACAGAAGCTAGCATAGTGCTGTGCTTTGGATTCAGTGCTAGAAGAATGTTGATAACACGCTGATGTTTTTAGTTGTTGCCAAGTAGTGCTCAGACTGCTCAAGGACTTTTTGAGCTTCTCCTGCTCGGCCAGGTGCATAACAAGCTGGGAGTACAGCACAGCTAGGACCCAAACTGTCCAAAGAGCTATTCCATACCATAGAACGTCATGCTCGGGGGGGTTAGTCGGTCGGGACGGTCGGTCGGTCGCGGGCAGAGTGGTCGCAGCTCGGGCTGAGTGATCGCGGCTCGGGCTGAGTGATCGCTGCTTGGGACGGGCTGGGCATCGGTCAGCGGGTGGTGAGCAATTGCATTGTGCATCACTTGTTTTATATATTCTGTATATTTTCTTACCATTATTATTATTATTATTGTTATTATTCTCTCTTATTAAACTGTCTCTATCTCAACCCACGGGTCTTACTTTTTTTTTTTTTTCCTTTTCTCTGATTCTCTCCCCCATCCCACTGAGGGAGGGGGGGAGTGAGCGAGCGGCTGCGTGGTGCTTAGTTGCCAGCCGGGTTAAACCACGACAGCCTGTAGGTACACATCTCTCTGGGCACATACAAAAGCAAGGAGGGTTCCAAACACACTGAGAGACTGAAGAATAGATAGGAAATTTAAGTAAAAAAAAAAAAGTTCCAGAAGAATCTATCTGGTAAACAACCAACTTGGTGAATTCTAGTCTTCAATTAAGTCGATCCATGACCCAGTCAGCTGTGATTCCCAGCACAAGGAAAACACAACAGGGATTTGTAGTCATGTGGCAACCTGCCACCTCTTTCCTTTCCACACGTGAAGGAAGATGTCCATCTTAGCAAGGGCAAGCTCATGAGCGTGGACAAGAGCAGCCCCTTACACTTCTACCCAGCTGGGAACATACCTTCTGTTTCCTTACACCTCACCTTCTAGTAAGATCCCTGGAACTTCCTCACAATGCAATAGGCTGCATAAATTTAATGTCATCTCCTTCAGGCATTACTCCACCTTAGCAATATATTTTACTTCCATTTCAAAGGAGAGTAGCCATACTTTTGGTATGGAAGACCACCTCTTCTACCTCCTCTCCTGCTCAAGCTTGGGAATAAAAGGCAGCTGGAACTACAGAGCCCAAAAGAGACTGTGAGGGCAGGCTTGAAGCAATGAAATCATCATGGAGAAAAGACATTGGAGGATGGTGATAAAATTCCATGTCAAGCAGAGGCCACTGCGTGGGACAGGGTAAAAGTCTCCTAGGAGCCAGCTGTAGGCTCTTCTCTAGTGCCAGCTGGAACAGGTAGGGATTGCAAAAAGATCTCCCTAGGAATTTTTCTGTCCCATGATAAGATTATCATCAGATATGATGGTCTGGAACAAAAAGGGAGGGACAGCATCCAAATAACCAGCCCCTTGTAGATGATTGTTATTTTAGAAAGCAATTACCTTCTTTGCTGCACACCCCTGGCTCCAGCACTCCTCCCAAAACCCATGTGTGAAATCAGTGTCCTGCTAGTGCCAGACCCGTGCCACAGCGCTGCGCCATGGCTGTCAGGGCCAGACAGATGAGTTTGGTTTCCTTGTGCTTGATTTCTGCTTCTTAGAAATGCAACACACAAGAAAATATATATTACTGATAAGTGCTCGGCACAGAGTTTAATAAAGACACGTTAATATTTTCACTTAGAAACAGAGGAAAACAGGCTCTTTGATGGCTGGACTGAATCACCACCTAATCAGAATGGCACTCTTGAAGCGTGTGTCCATTGTGCGTGCCCAAAGGCTAGCTAGCACCTCCCTACAAAGCCTCGCCAAAGCACAGGCAATATCCCTTCTCTTTCCTGCAGCAAAGGAGACGGGGAGGCACCTCCACAGCAGAGCAAGTACGTGAGTGACACGGCAATTCATACTTCAAGGAGATGATCCATTTCTCCCTCCTCACCTGCCCTCGCTGATACACAGAGTCCCACCTGACTTAGATGCTGAAAAATGTATTTCAAGAAGTCATCATCACTCCCATGAGTCACAAGAGAAGGGAAGGAAATGACTCCAGGAGATGATTCAACTAAGGGGAGAGTTGAGAAAGAGAGGCTGGAGAGTAGAAGAAGCTGTGGGAGCCCCACTGCTTCAAAGGAGCTTAGCACAATGTGGAAGAAATGTAGAAGATCCAATTTCTCCTCCTCCCATCAACTTCCCCATTTCTGGATTTTGTTGCCAGTACCACCAATCCAAGATGCCAAGCATTTACATGCAAGCTGGATGTGAGACTGCTCCATCCGGTGACTGCGCTCTGAAGGAGTCCTCTTGAACAGACTAATTCAGGTCAACAGTCACTGTTTCACCTAAGCAGTGCTGCCAGAATCACTCCTCTGCACCAGGTCCAGCATCAGGTGAACCCTTAACAGCACACCAACCAGTCCTGCCCAAAAACCCAACAAAAAAGCAGTCAAATTGGAAGACAAACAAGGTTATTTGTACCACAGGCAGCAGTCCTACCCTTGACTTAGCACCAGAAGGTGCACAAACTCTCTTCAAGTCTGTGTGAGTCAGAGCAAAGGGTAAGAAAAAACCACAGCGACTGATCAGCTGAAATTCAAATGACACAGTGGAAACCACCCAGCACAGTCTTGCTGTGTAACACAGCATTATTACTCTGCCCAGCCCACAGGAGCCACACGTTGTCCAGGTGTGTATCAAGTTTGCAATTAACTTCTGTCACCCGTGTCTTCCTGCAGGATCTACAGGTGGTGCACATCTTTGGAACGTTTATTAGATGATACATGCTCACTCACACACACAAATTACGGAAACACAGGGATGTAAGCTCACATTAAGAAAAGAACTGGTCTCCCTGTTCTTCACTTCTGCAAACCCAATGCAGTGGTGACAATGTCCACCTGTTTAGTCCCACTTCAGCTCCTTCCATTCAAGCTAAAAGACTTGCTGTGAGTCCCAGGTAGGCTTGGTCTTTACTTCGCAAACTCAAGAACTGATTATGCAACAATCTTCTTCACCCAAATCCCTACAGTTCCTCTATTTATCAGTTACTGTGGACAACCCCGTGCCATCCCATCAGTCAAGCTGGCCTTTGACCACACTTGACTGAGATCCTGTCTGGTCCCCTCGCCTACATGGGTGTCTTGCAATTCCTTCTGTGCAACTTCTCTGAGCTACTACTTCTTACCCAACTATAGAGATAGGTCACTTCCAAACAGATAGGTCATTTCCAAACAGATAGGTCACTTCCAAACTCTCACCACCTTAGTTACACCTCAGTTATTCCAACACCTTTTCCCTCACCATGGTACTTTCTCCTGTGCTCCCATTCCTGCCAGTCAGGCTGAAGGGGGTCCCAAGTCTTTTTGGCTATAGTCCCTATGTGGACACAACAGCTATGCTACCTGCTCCAAGCCTTCCCTTTGTCTATCTCCCCACAAAAGCACTTACAGTTAATCAAGCTGCAAGGCATGCCCAGTTGGCCATAGTGCCAGATGTCCATTGCACAACTTTATCCTGCTCGCTACAGTCAGGTATTTGAGAGGACACCACAGCTCCTGGAAGTGAAACTCTTACATGGCTCTTGTAACCCTCTGCAGTGGAGAGGGTATCTCCATCTCTCCAGGAAGGCAATTAATTGTCTCTTCCCCAGTAGCAGAGCACAGCCCCACTGCCGCCTTGTTACAGCCACTACCAAGTTTTACCCAGCCAGCATCATGAGCAGGTTACCTCGCTCCACTACAGATAAAATGAATTCACTTTAAAAGGAGTGCTACAAAATAGGATGATAGATTGGAAATGTATGCAGGCACCCACGAGGGCAACTCACACACGCAGTCAATCACAGGATTCGAGTGCCAGGCACCAGCATAAACATTTCAGTGCATCCTCTCCTAAACAGGAAAATAAACCCTACCTGTCTGAAACACTTCCATGAGCTGTTGCAGGGACACCACAGTACCTTTGCTCCTGCTCACCACACCCCCAGTTAAATGACTGGGTCAAATTTGCTGCCAGGCTTTTGATGTCACTTGTATTCTTGTGACACCACTTTCAGGTGTTTGCATGACGGTGGGAGGAGATAAGAAGCAAGAAGATACCTATAGTAGATCCTCACATGATATGTCCTCACCTCACACCCCAGACATACTCTATATGAATCCGTGCAACTGCAGGATGCAGTTCCCAGAAAAGGCCACACAACCATAGAAATTACTTTGAAGCTAAGATCATAATACTATACCAGCATCAACCCTCTCCTTTAAACTGAACATATCAGACAAAGGATCAACTCACAGGCCTGTCACCTTACCTTTAAAGCACGGACTTTCTTGGCCAAAAGGCTCTCAATGTCCCCTGCGACCTTCTCCACCAATTTCCTGGGCACGTTCTCCTTGACTTCAAACAGGTTTCTATTCTCATTGTAGATCTAAGAAGGGAAACAAGAGGAAGAAAGACAGTCAATATTAGAGAGAGGTATAGCAGTCTTCCCACAGAAAAAGCTCATCCTCTAACACAGAAGAATTTTAGCAACATGGATTAGGTAACAGTATCAGCTTTGGAAATGAGGGGGACAAGGGAAGAAAGGCTTTGCAAACAGAAAAAAAAATGCATCCAACCCGCTGCCCACACCATTGTCTTTACAGCTACCTGCCTTCATGCTTGCAGGCTATGAGCATCCCCTGTCTCGCTCAAAAGCTGAGCTGCCCACCACATTGCCCACACCCCCCACCTCTGTGGAGCCAAACCAGCAGCCCAAGCAGAGCCACCATGCTTCCTCCTGTGCTCTCCCTTTCCCAAACACACCCCTAAATCCCACTGATCACTCACGTGCCCCCTTCCCCAAGGCCACTTGCTGGGTTTTAGCAAATGCAAGACCAACTGCCTGCCTGCCCCCAGCCCCCTGTGCGCTGCCCGCAGGGTTCCTCAGGTGCAGAGCCTGGCAGCATGGGTGCAGGCAGGGCAGCCCCGGGCACAGGCAGCAGTGGGTACCAGGAATGGGAGCATGGGGATCACACGAAGTAGGATAAAACCTCATTTCTAAGCAAGCCATAGTACAGCGGCACACTCAAGAAATCAGGATTTCTACAACCAGTCCAGAACTTGGCCAGGCTGTGATGGGGAGGCTGGGGAGAGACACAGATCTATATTGGGATTATCCTGAAGGCCAGATGCAATTACCTGGATTTGAACATTTGCACCCAAAGCGTGCAGCTGTGACCCGTGGGCCTGCCCTTGCAAGCCGTATCACGCAACTGCAGAGGACAATGCCAACCCCAAGGGAAGTGCTCTTGGCATCGACGCTGCCCCAGCAGGAAGGGCTCAGTCCCACCACAAGACTTCGCAAGCACCAACCCCTCAGTCACCTCCTCAGATAATTTTCTGACTTGTTAACCTGGCCTGTCTGCAAACTCAGGTGCAGCCAACACAGGGTAAAAGAGAAGAGCTTTTTACAATCATCTGAGATTATGAAAAAAAAAATATTTTTTTTGCCTTATCTTTTCTTAAGTAAGATACATGAAGAAAAAGCACAGCAAACAGGATTCTGCTTCTCTCTGAATCCTCAGACTACTTGCAAATACCTGAAATTCCAGACGCGAAGACATCTGGCAGCAGAAAACCCTCCAAGGAGAGCTGGACTTCCCCAAGGAGGTAGCTGACTCCATGCCTAACTGCGATTTCCATGCTAAGCATGTCTGGCACCTACCCGAGCTTGCCTGATCCTTGGGAGCTGAATCATAGCTTCCCATGGGACAAAAACCCCTCTTTGCTGGGGCTTCATTAGAGATTAAACACTCGGGCTGTAACTGCTGGTTTGCTGCAGGCCTGATCATTACGGCAATGGAAGAGACCAGGTGGTGCAGAAACCATTTCTCACAAAACATCTGCCCGCCTCTGCCCTGGGTCTTGGAGCAGCACCCAAACACAGGCAGTAAACAGCCAGCTTTCACAAGACAAACACGTACCTCAAACACCCACATTTTGCCCCATGCTGGCAGCACGAAGGCAGGACTAAGGAGAAGCTTGGCTGGAGACACCTACCAGGCTAATACCACCACAGCTGTTTCTTTCAGTGGACCCAGCAAAAATAAAGGTACGGGCAGGCAGGTGCCCAGGATCTGGACAGCTGCACATCACACAGCTCAAGAACAGGAAGAGACCCTCTTGATATGTTGGGAGACTACTTACTGCACCCTTTTTCTTTTCCAGATGTTAATGAGCTGGAGCAGGAAGCGACTCCACTCGCTGAAAGGCAGCTGGCGATGAATTCAAGAGCCTGAGCAGAGACACCACCACCCCACCCTACCCTACCCCTCCTAGAGGCTCCCCTTTCCTTTTCTGGTTAAACAAAGCAGTTTCTGAGGTTGAAGCCATAGGAGTATGCTTGGGGACTAAGTAAAAATATGGCTCTTTTGGCTTTGCAAGGTCCCTCCATACCCACAGGGTTAATCTTCAGGCTTCAGCTTTGCTTTCTGCAGCTCTCAACTGGGTCCTCGCTCTGCTCAAGCTCCTCCTTTCTTCCATGCCACTAGGAAATTCCCAACAGCCTGCCTCTCCCAGCAGCCTTGCCTCCACATACACCATTACGCCATCCCAGCTTTACTCCAGGCAACTGGGTTTTTTCCCAAAAAAGCCCCAAGGGATTCAGGTAACCTGCCCTGGCTGCCAGGATAGTAACCCATCCCACTTCTATCAGTGAGGTGGCACACAAAAGGCTCAGACCTGCTCATTTCTGAAGTTTCTGGAGAAAACAGCATTTCTGTGAATATTCCTGGTTACTGACCTGCAAGAGGACGGCCCATGAGCCGAGAGCAGAGACGCAGCAAGTCAAACATCGATCCTCGTCCAACTCCTCAGTCCCTAAGAAACACGTGGAGCATGGCTCCAGTGCCCTCCCCGCGGCTCTGCTCTTGCAGGCTCCAGTCCTGCCAGTCTTCAGGGAAGGGTAACTCCAAGCATTAAGTTTTCAGCCAACCTGGTTCCAAGGGCTTCACCCAAATCTTTTTGGTCTCCTAACCACCTATACTTCATGTTAATTCAGCAACTCCCGTCTTATTATATGTGATCCTATATACGGTGACTCCAAAGAGGATGCTTTAGCAAGAGAACACATATCAGAGGCTTCCTCAGACTCCAGCAGAAATGATTTCTAGGTGTTCTTCACATCAGAGCTCCATCACACCCCAAGCTTCAGACCAAAAAGCACATATTGCCAATAGCAAAACATCCTGCGCTAGAGAAAAAGGTCCCACGTCAGCACAGAAAGGGTTAAAGCGAGGAAAGCTCGACACAAAACAATATTCTCTCATACTCTCTTTTTTCCCTTTGGTAAGTAACGGCATAACAAAGTAATGTGTTTGGAAGGCGCGCACTACCCCCAGCTGGGCAGCAGCAATTAGGAAAGCAAAGAGGAGCAATCTTCAAGGAGAAAGCTCTGGGTAAGGAGGGCGTCCTGACATTAGTATTTTCCTATTATGAAACAGCAAATTGGCTCCTATTGGTTATGGACAGAAACGGTGCCTGTCCACAAGGGAGGAAAAACCAGAAAAAGAAACCAGGAGATATTCCTCCAGCCCTCTGCAGCTGCAGAGCTCTGCAGTCTTCTTGGCTGAACAGTTCATCGACGTTAATTAGAACAATCCAGCATGAATTAACAGTGACCATACGAGCACAAAAACGTACCAGACAGGCAGGGGAATGAATGGTAGTGCTCCAAGCAATTACGAGAGCTTCACACTTTCCATTGTAGCATTTTGCTTTGGGTTGTTCAGAACTTGGCCGGGTTTTACTTATCTAACGTGACATTTCCCATATTGGGTTTTTCTTTGAGCTGAATCGGAGGGCAAACTTTCTGACCAAAGACATCCCAAACATTCCTCAGTGACAGCAAAAGCCCTTAGTTCTGTCCAGATTGGAAAGCCATTCTCATTGAAATTCTCCTGTGATCCAGTGTTCTGAGACCTGGGTTTGAAATTTGTAACAGCAGTGACCTCGGAGTCAAGGAACCGCTGCGTCTGATTCCATGTAGGTACGCTCACACACAGCCATACTGGCACCCTCGGGGAGAAGCGGGGTGCAGGTTGCATGCGCTTGGTAGATGGGGTTTAACTTTGTTAACACACCCCATCCCCTCACAGTCCGCATGTACCCCCTGACAGGCAGGGTGAGTGGGTGGCAATGCAGGAACATGAGAGCGAAGCCCAATCCTGCAACGCCCCAGCCACACTGAAACAAGAAGTAATGCCCCTGCATTAGCCCCGCTCAACGTGGTTGGCAAACTTGAAGTTATTGGACAGGAGAGGGGCTGCACAGAGCCCCCAAATTATCCATTGGTCCTCAGGCAGCACAGAGGAGGAAGGGGTTGTATTCAGGGGATGGGGATTGAGATCAAATTATAAACTGCAAAACTCAATAAAAAGTCTGGGAAGGGCTGAAGCTGGATGCAGTAGCCAGGAGATCCAGGCATGGCAGTGGAAAGAAGAGTCCAGCAGTGGATTCTAAGAGTGAACTAGTAAGTGGCAAGCACGTGGGGAAAATATTAGCACAGGCAAAACAACAGAAAGTATCATTAAATTAAAAAAAAAAGGCAGTTGGGGGAGAGAGAAAAAAAAAAATCAAACAGCTCAAGACAACCTGCAACATGAAAAATTTAATCCCAAATACTTCTAAGCATAGTGCAATTACAAACAGCTGAGAAGATGATCTAAACCAGTGCAGAAGTGCTAAGTAGCCTTACTAAAAAGCAGAGCTGGTAACAAAACCAACTGCCAATACATAGTAACAGCAGCAACTGTATAACCGAGGAGGCAGATCTGATATTGCCTCAGAACATCCATTCTCTAAATTCACTTGTTTGCCTTGCTTCTAATGCACACCAAAGGATGCTCATCTCTGCTGTTAATTCCCTCTGTGCCTACATATCCTGCCTACATCAGGGCTCAGAGAAAGCATTTGCCACTCCCCAGTCTCCCGTGAGCACACCCAATACCATGAAAGTGGGCAGCCCGAGAAGGAACAGAAAAGGGTGCAGAAATACTTCCACGAGTGCAGAAATCATTACTCGATGAGCTGCCACAAGAGGACCCAGCACCCTCCCATGGGTCAAGGTATCTGATGATAAAACATGAAGGAAAACAACAAACTCTGGGGGAACTCCCTGTATAGCACCATTAGTACATGTGCCTTTGGGCACCACTATTAAGTAAAAATTGTCTCATCAGCCCCAGCCTTGCTGTTTTCTGTGGGCGCTGCCCTCCTGTGCAGAGCAGCAGAGTCAGCCTCCAGCCTCCTTGCCTGGGACAGGCTGGTGGGGTACATGTGCGATGCAAACTAGACCCCTTCTCCTTTCCTCTCCCCCCAGTTCCGTTTCACATCCCCCAAGAAGCCGCCATTCCCCAACATCGAGCTATTGGAGGGGCAGCATTCCGCTGTGCTTGCACAGCATCATCTCCATGCCAAGACTGCCCCCCCTCCACCCCAATGAACAACAACCACCACCAAAAAGCTGAACAGTAACCCCAGCAGCTCTCAGCCCCGCTGGTCCAGGATACTGGCTGTACCCACAGCTCAAAACCCAGCTGGGGTTTGCTCGGGGCCAAGCCCTGCAGCCTCACCAGGAGAGGCTGCAGTGCTCCAGCTCCTCCTGCAAAGGCGTCTGGTCTGGGTAACAGTCATCTTCCAGAAATTATTTTTTTTTCCCCCATATGAATCCAGTACACCTGGTTTGGACAGCTGCAGTCCAAACACCAGTGTTTAATCACAGCGCAAACCCGGCATGTTTGCAAAAGAGCAAAGTGCAGCAACAGAGTGGGCTGCCTTCTTGCTCCCAGAGCATCGCACCTCAAAGTAGGGGTGCTCCAGGGGAGGGAGGCCAAAGATCAAACCATACCTCTACAGGCACAACAGGCATGCACACCTGAGAGAACACCTCACGCCCCAGAGATAGGACTGTGCCAGGTCATGCCCCACAAAGGCCATACACCAGGAAAATAAAAGGTTTTTCCCACCTGGCATTATTATGGGGGGCAGGGAAAGTCTCTGTTCAGGGGGATACTTCAAGCTCCTGCAGCCAGGCCTGTGCTGTTCAGCTTTGTACAGTGACCCAGATATGGTCTCTGCAAAGGGAATTAGTTGGTGCAAGAAATAGTGCAGCAGGATACCTGCCCTTAGAGGCACTGCTTGCTCAGATGCTCATCTAGTGCTTCTCCTGGAGTTTCAGGATCTGTCGGTCTCCACCAGAAAAGCATCGGGCTGGCTCATTTTGAGCCTCATCTCACCTACGGTGGGGTCCTGCCATTTCCCCATGGCTCAGGGCGTCACTGAAGAGGAACAGGGGAACGCTTGAGCAGACTTGCTCATGCCTTGGGTACACAGAGCAGACCCCTCTGACGAAGAGGTGGCCTAGAGAATAACAGCCCAGTAACATAAATGACCAGCAAGAGCACGGTGAGATGGTCCAGGCCAAGCAAGGAGCACTGTGGCTGGGTAACAGGGAGGAAAAGGAGTGCAAAACCTCAGAGATTCTGCTGGAAGATGGAGACTGCTCAGGGCCACAGGCAGAGAGCAGAGACAGCACAATTCCCAGCTTGCTCCTCGTCCCTGCTGCACCTACTGTTGTTAAATTTCATCGTCTGGTGCTTATAGTTCTTGCAATGATGGTAATCATCGTGGTGTCTATATTACATTAGGAGGATGTCAGCCTCGGCGCAGCGTCAGGGATAATCAAGCAGGCAGTGATAAGAGTGATAGCAGCCTTGCTGACAGCCCGCCAGGACAGTCGGTGCTGCCTGTACCACGTTGCACAGAGCAGATCACACACTACTGCAGGGACGAGGGGGATGGGGACCGGCAGAGGGCATGGGGATGGCCTTCTGGCGAAGCAGCCATCAGCCAGGAAGGTGCCAGATCCTAGTTTTCCCTGTCAAGGAGTCAGGAGCAGGGAGGGCAAAAGGAAGCAGCCGCAGGTGAGCAGTGGTGCCATAGTCCAGCGAGGGCTTTGCAAATCTACCCCATGCTAACTCCCAGAGCTGGTACCATGGATGCCACCAGCCCTGAGGACACGCCTCTGTGAGCACAGCCCCAAGACCTGGCATGTTGCCCTTTTAGGAGCAGTAAGGGCAGATGGGTCCCATGGAGCCTGGCCTGCCCCTTGCCGCAACCTCTGCTGTGTCCTCAGCGAGAGCCATTGCTCCTGCAGCCTGCGGATGTGCTCAAGCACACGCAGGAGGCAAACAGCTTGACATTTACTAACCCCATCTCCCTCTCTCCTCGCACAGTGCCATTTCCCTGCTGCGTTCCTTCCTTCCGCCTACCTAATAAAAAGCAAGCACCCTCCAAGCAGCTCTTCACAGCTCTCCTGCAGAAGCAGGACAGGGAAACGCGCAGTTTAGCTGCTCCTCAGGGATGGTCAGCTATAATTGAAGCAAACAAACCATAGAACTAAGGTCTGCTCCTTTCACTAAAGAGCCTGCTAAAAGGCAGCAGTACCAGGGAGGACATGGGGGACAAGAGGAAGGCAGCCCACTCCACCAGGGATGGAGAGGTGGAGCTGCTTTAGCGCTCCCCATCCTGTGCCATCTGGCACCGGCACCCACATCTCCCATCCTCTGTGGCACTGGCACCGGCTGGACTTCTGCTCGCTCAAACCAGGATCATGAGCCTCTACGGCTGAGACTTCAGTCCTGCCAGCCCCGAAGCAGACCTGAGACTGCTGTGCATAATTTAGCAACTAGACAGGGATAAAGGGCTATGCACGGTTAGCCTGGATTATAGAAAACCTCTTCCGGCTTGGAAAGCTGCTTTTAGTCTTCAGCAGCCCAAACCCTTGTACGGGGAAGCTCTCAAAGCAACAGACCTGCCTGGGTGTCTGCAGAGAGTGAATCTTCTGCAAGGCAATTCAGTACCACACAACTTCAAACTCAAGTCTTCTCCTTTCAGATAAAGTGCTGTAAAAATAAATCACCGCATAGTTGAAAATGTGAGGTCTCAACCAGGATGGGAGCTCTGCCCAGGCACTCCTCTGCACACTCCCAGCCACTTGGATAGCGTGGGTCTTACTGCCAGGTCAGAGCACAAGCCCACCAGAGCCTGCTATGCTAACGTATGAGAGGGAGAGAGCAGCTACAGCATCTCGGACAAATGCCCAAATACATTCCAAGGTCACACAATCTCTAAAAATATACACTTGTACAGTAAAACAGAAACAAAACAAAAAAACCCAACCTGATCCTTCACTCTGGCTGCTCTCTTGGTTATATGGGACATAACAAAAGCTTTACTAAGGAAAACACAGTACTTTTAAGAAGTACCTCAACTGCTTTCCTTCAGGATATATGCAGAAGAGTTTAACCAGTTTGCTTAAGTCACATCTATAGAGAAGAGCTGTACTTCAGATCAGCATCATTAAAATTGCACCTAGAATACCCTAGGTGCATCCTAGGAGGGATGCTGTCACAGATAAAGATGTACTATTCTGCTTTATTTCAGCTTTATACTATTTCTGTTGGAATAGGTGCCTCCGCGCAACAGATCTTACTGGGTTTACCCCAGTGTCCCCAAGAGAATGAAATTATTCTGTACAGAAATAAGGGATAGGTCAGATCAAAAGCTGCATTGATACAGCGCTGCAAATCCTTCCATCTGAAGCTCTTCCAGAACTATATGCTTGATTTATATCGGTTCAACAGAACTCAATTTCCCATTGGTTTACCTATAAGCAAGGATTAAAATCAATTTTGGAATGGATCTTCAGTTTAACCCAAAGCGGTTAAAGTGGTCGCTCAGGCAGATGGGCACCCATTCTGCTGAAGCACCACGCTGGACCCCCCAGGACAGGCGCAGGGGTCGGGAGGAAGGGGACACTGAAGGAGGGTTTAGAGGACAGAGGAATGGAGCAGGAAGCCCCAGGAGGAAGGGAAGGTTTGTGCTGGGACTGATGTTTTTAGAGAGCACATGAATGAGATGAACGGGAGAAGAAGATGAAGATGGTTAAGGAAAGATAAAACAAGAAACTTCCCTGCTTCTCAGATCACCCCTAGGACTCTGTGGCTGCAGTTCTGCCTTTCTCGCAGTTGCTGGATGGTTTAAAACTTTGTTTTCCTTCTTTATGCTGCTTCTTTTCCAAGGCCAAATGTTTAGGATGCTGAAATTACAAAAGCTAATGGGATCTCACCAGACTCAGTTTCCCTGGCAGCGAGGAGGATGAGGAAGGGACCACCACTGCTATGAGAGGAGATGGAAAGCATTTCTCCCAGCCTCTTTTGCCGAAGCTCACTGACAGCGGTGGTGCCCAGGGCAGGGCTGCTGCAGCAAGGCAAAGGCTGCTCCCCCTTCCCTGCAAGCGTACCCCAAGCATGCATGGCTGCCTTGCTCGCTCTACATTGAGTGATGCAAGACTCTCAGATCCTTGGAGATTTGACTTTAAATAAATAACCAGGCCTCTTTCCCAAAACAGCTTTATCTTCTGTGCCAGAAAAGCTGCTGCTACTTGTAGGAAGGGCTGTGGAAAAAGGCTGCGCTGTGCAGTCTCTAACACTAAAGCTCCCAGACATATTTTGCAGGCTTTCCTTCTGAATACACAAGAAAAAGAGTAACAATTACCTTGCACTGCCTTTTATTCTTCTTGATGGCTACCACTGGCCAAATTCAGCTCTCAGCTGCAGGGATGCAAATTTGGGATAACTCCACGGACATGGAATTAAACTAAATCTCTTATTAGAGCTAGAGCGATTGAAATCTAGGCCAGCATAAGTCAGCACTGTCAACAGTTACCCCTACAGTTTTTTGCAGAGTAATGATCTATTTTAAAGAAATTGAACTTTTAGAAATAGCAACTTTGCAATTCTCTTGATTTACCCTCTGATGTAGGTTTTGGGGCTTTCTCTGATCTTCAAGGATTCATATTTACAAGCTTTTCTCCCTAATCTCAAGCACTGGAAGCATTTCTGTAAATGCACAGACTCATTAGAAGCAAGGCTAGAAGAGACCCACTTGTCCAAGCAATCCCTCTGGCTCATGCAGGATCTACCTGACCTGTGCTTGCCCACTGGTGGTAAAGAGCCCAGGATTCCCCGGCTGATGTCCTCCAGTAGCCAGCCTGCTAGAAAGTCATTACCTGTGTCTAATATAAAGTTCTCTCTTTTGTGGCATAGGCTCATAAAGCTTCTCCTTGTCCCCACAGGGTATGGAGAATACATTTGTAGACAGCTTACTTCCACGCATTTCCAGACTCATCCTTTCTCCTGCTAGTGCTTCCTGCTCCCTGAGCCAGTGAGGTGCAGACACCAAGATTTTAACAAAAATACACCACATACCTGGAGATTTTAATACAGAGGTGACCCTCTGCAAAATCCTATCAGCTGAGATTTTCAACTTAGTCCCACCTCCAAATCCCCACCAGCAAGACTTGAGCAGCAGCACCAAACCTTCCAGCTGAGAAACCCAGGTTTTAGTTTTCAGCACAGTCCTGGATGGACACACGGCAGGACAGATACACACTTACAGAGATCCCATGGGATGTCTCTTCTGAAGGTAGCCTCCAGAGATTCAGCATCTGAATGGAGACTCCACTAAAAGATTCAGAAACCTCTGCAGCATCACAGAGAACAGGGCTGGGAGGGATCCCATCAGCTCGTGCAGTCCCAGCCTGCTCCGATACCCCCAGCGGAAGGTAGTATCACGGATGTGTCATTTCTAACATTGCTATCACAGTTATCTCATTCCTAACATGTTCCTCTGACATGTTTTTGAAGACATCCAGTGATGGACATTTCTGCACCTCACAAGACAAAATGCTCTGGTGCTTCATGACCCTACTTGAAAACTTTTTATGATGCCTTTGCTGCAATTTCAGTGTTCTTGGTGGAAAGAACCAGAATTAATGAAGAACAGGCACTTATGCCTTGTGCTGCTGTACACCGTTATATATCTGAACATTTGTCCTACTTTAGTTTCTACTCTTGTAAGCTAAAAAACTCAAATTCATTTGTCTCCCAGAAGTTAATGCTTTTCACACCCAAGCACCTTGGGTTCAAACTACAATTATGGCGACAATTAGGAAATGCTGTTGGTAGATTCTTCACCAGGGTGCTATTCAAAACAGTCCCCAAAATATCCAGGCATCTGTCAAAGCTGGGCACTTTTGATCAGATGCTCAAAACCAGAACTCTGGGGGAAAAGAAAATACAGCTTGGGAGTGAGGTGGGGGAAAAAACCAGAGCAAAAACAGAGCCCAAGTCTTGAGCATAACAAGGCACATATTTTTTTGATGGAAGGCCAGAGAGACAGAGCAAGAGTGCTCAGACAGGAATTGCAAGAGCAGATCTGAGGAATTCAGAAATCCTAGGTCCTGATTTGATTGCTGACGAGAGTGGGGCATCAAGCGGCTGCAGCCTGACATGGAATAACAGAGCAGGAGGTAAAGGTTAGCAGCAATGTGCAATGGAAAAACTGTGGCAATGGGGGGATTCAACAGTGTCCATCTGTGCTGTGTCCCACCCTTTCCTGTTCCTCCACCTTCCCCATCTTCACGACCTCCAAAATATGTGATTATGCCAGTGAAAAACTGCAGTCGTCAGTCAGATGCTCCTACTAAACCCAGCCTGCTGCTGCAGCCCCCCACTCCAGGCTATTTCTGCGCAGGATTTGCTAGCACGCAGCCTCCCAGTGCCACACAGGTGCAGCCATCACATCCCAGCCCTGACAGCCTGCTGAGAAGCCCTTCAAATTAAAGAGAAAATACAGTGGGGACCTCTTAGCAGAGCAGTAAATTGCCCTCCCCCCCTGCATCAGCCTTCTCAATCAGCTGTTCGTTTAGCTGTGGCTGTGAGAAACAGGGCACAGGGCTGCCTGCCATCATCATGGGAAGGACCAGACGTGGACTCCTCTTCCGTGGGGAGCAGAGGGTCAGCTTCCCATGGATCCACCCTTCATAGACCCCAGGAGGTTTCCAACACATGGGCGCTCACTCCCTGGGCTGCAGGCAGAAGTTGCTCCCTGCTGCACCATCTCCTGCCAACCTCACTGAGCACCCTCCATCCCAAACCAGCCACTACTCGCTCGATCAGCATTTTGGGGGGTTAACGATGGTGAATTCTCCTCCATCAGCCCTGAATGGTGCAGCAGTGACTCGGGCTCCCCCATCCTCGCCCTGGTATCAGCCAGAGCAGGTCAGCTTCAGCTCTTGGAAGGGTGGTCCTCAACGTGAGAGAAGGACCAAGGCAAAGGAAAATGCTCACCCTTTGCTAGGTATCCATACAACTAGCGTAAGTGACTTACTAGGAGATGCGTTACAGGCTTAGGACAGAGAACGAAGGGTAGCCTGTTTCTTTCCCAGGCAGAGCCAGACATACAGGCTTTGCAGAAACAGGTACATACGGGCTGCAAGTTTCTGTTCTCCATATGGCTGAAAAGGAGACAGCAGGGTGATCTGCAATCCCAGCATCACTCCTAGCAGCCAACAAACTCTGCCTATGTACACTGCTAAGATCGCAGGAGGGCCGTCCCAGAGATGGGGAAGAACTCAGTCCCTAGATCCCCATTGCACCCCAGGAGTAACAGGGTGCAGGGAAGCACCCACAGTGTGAAAGCCAGAGCTGGACCAGAGGGAGCCAGCAACCCCAGAGCCACAAGAAGTACTCATTCCGATCTACCCAGACACCATCACACAGATCTGTGCACACGCTTGCATCCCCACTCACCTTGTCCTCGCCTTCTTCAGTTCTTTCCCAATATCTGAGGGCTGCAGTCCCCACTGTCTCCAGCCTTTCCCCCTGCACACAGGCACGTGCTCAAATACACCGCCGAGCTCCAGACCCATCTGTTCTTACAGGAACAGCTCCCCACACAGCTCTGCCTGTGCACTTTGCTGTCGACACAAAGCACTATTTCAGCTCCACACCTGCACTCTCCCTACGATGGCGTGCGATCTTAATTAAGCTTCAGGCACAGATGGGGAGCAATTGTCTGGTACTTATGGCTGAGAGAGGGGACTTGGTCCATATTACCCCTTTGCCTCACGCGCAGTACTGACCTGCCTGCGTGACTGTGGGCAAATGATCTTCCCATGTCTGAATGGTCTCACTGACATCCCACTCTGAAAGAATTTATTGTTAATTTTTGCAAAGTGTTGTGGAAGCCTTAGTGGAAAGGTAGCATATGAACAGAGAGTATTAATATTCCACCAGGAGCCTCTAGGAAGTGACCGAGGCATTAAATCTACTACAAGCAGAAACAAAACTCTTGTACATGTCGAGCCAGACCCCCAGAGCACTGGCAGATTTTTTTCAGTTCATCAGCATTAGGAAACACATATGTGGCCTGTCATTACACATCCAGAGCAATTGCCCTGCTACTTGGATCTAAGATAACTTAACCAGGGGAGAGCACGACAAGGGATGGATTCAGATCTACTCAGTGTAAGAAAAGGTTGAATCAGGCACCATGTACGGGGAAGTATTAGTCTCCTGCTGTTCTAGCATAAAGTTAATCAGGGACAGAAATTAATCCCTCCTGACAGCATGTTGCCAATTTCTGATTTCATCCCCATTTGCTTGTAGCTTATCATCAAGGGAATGGGAAACTTGTAGCACGGACAAGCCTGCAACACGCCTCCTCCTTTGGTAAACGCTTGCACACACCAGCCATGGGTTCACGTGCACTCAAAGCAACACATCTGTGCTCTGCACATGCAGGTACCGTTACACCCATATGGATTCACCTGCCATTACACAGGTAGGCACAGTGAAAAGTTATGCATACACTTAAGGCAAAATGTATGTCCAACCATCAGCTTTACTCCAAGACAGTGGGAGGGAGGGGGGAGAAAAACAAGAACAAGAAGAAAGAAATCCTCTCCCTGGAGGGACAGTGCCAGAAGAGCAAAGTGGCATTTACAAATCAAGCATTTCCCTTCCCTACTCCCTGCTCCTTTGCCCAGAATGTTAATTAGCGTTACTCTAAACCGCAGCGGCAAAAGCTGAAACCCAAGCAGCTTCAATTACTTTAAAGGAAACCTGGTTGGGAATTCTTTCAGACGAGACATTTAAACTCAAATGGCGAGACATCTGATGGCGATGCAGCAGGTGCTTTTTAATGCCACCTTATAACTTTCCTTCTAAAACGAAGGAGTGAGTTCTAAAGAGGAAACCATAATTTCCCAGGCCTATAGGATTCTGCCTCATGTTCCAAACGTTAGGGTTTTATTCTGCAGATTCTTCTCCCAAGCCCAGTGGATCATGGATTGAGCCCCACAGCACAGCAGCAGCACCCTGCTCACTCCTGCAGTCCCGAACCATGTCACTGCACTTCGGGCTGGGTAACCCTGAAGGCTGCTTTGCAGTGGAGTTTGACTGATCACGTAACAGAAAGCAGGCTTGCAATTATATTCACAAATAATAGCGCTGACTTGGTTTTGGATCATAAATAAAACTTAGACGATTATATAGACCACGTATATCTCTGTGCGTTTGTATAATCAATATATATCTTGAAATATCACCAAATTTTAGCCGCAGAAATTGTAGCAGGAAACATGCTTCACAATTTGCTTCTCCATTTAGTGCCGTTCCCTTTCCTACTATTTATAAGTCTCCTCATCCAACTTATCAAAACTACTGTAGTCACCAGAAAAATCCTCTGCCTTGAGTGATCGATACCGCGCTCCCAGCACATCCAGTGCCACAGCTTACACAGCCAGGAGGAGCCTGCACCTGATCTCCTGAATAACACAGGCAACAGGGCTGCTGGAATTAACTCCTGCTGAAGTGAGAAACTCAACAACATCGCATGGATTGAAACAATCGGTCTTATACACGTGGATAGCAGCTCTCCGTACCAAACCCACGCGCAACTCCACACCTGAGCTAGGCGCCCAGACTCTGTGGTGATGGGCTCATCCTGAGCACCTGGACGAGCAGGCAGTAAACGTGCTGTCATCTCAAACGGGTCCCAGTACAAGCCCATACCAAAACAACAAACAGCAGCGCCATCTCCTATTTGAAAGCAGAGCGTGCACAGCATAGGAGCATCCTCTGCAATGCATTGCAGGAATATTCAGTCCCATTACCTTAGAAACCGAAGAGTTGTCATGAAATAAGTGCAAGAGAAACTGGCTGGGGTGGGTGGGGGGGGAAGAGCAGACTCTTGGCCACAAAACTGTTAGGAAAGCCAAAGCACGCTCCCAGCCACACAGGAGTTCACAGGAGAATTGCTCTTCTCATCTCCCTCTGGCAGATCACAGACCTCCATGTCACCAGCCCCTACAACCCAGCCTCCCAACTCAGGCAATGGGCAAATCCATGGCCAAACAGATATTTCTCATGTCTCCTGCTAGCATAGGGTTCTGCCCTCCTTCTGCTTTATTTTTCCAGGTCTGCTATCAGGCTGACGAATTTCACAAGTAAGTGGTTTTGCATGGAGCTTACTCAATAGGACATAATTGACTCTTGTTGCAAAGAATTAAGTGCTCTCAATAGAGATGTCCATTTTTAATGCCTTTTTTATTCTTACTAATGAATTAAGCCAAGATAATACCAAGTAGTTCCCAGATGAGACTGATTGTCAAGCCGATACGGATTTTATCGATAGATTCCCCCCCTTTTTTTTATGCTCAACTCAGAAAAATCATAATAAAAAAAGATACAAGCAGCCAGAAATGCCTTTTCCTCCTTGAAAAAGCATAGAGTAATCTCTCCAGGAGATTCCTTTCCCAGCTGTATTACTGTATTCCCAGTTATTACTGCCTCTGCATGGTTTCTAGTTTTGCATGCATTTGAAGAAAAAGGGGGAAAAAAAGCCCGAGTTCACAAAACTCCTTTATCTCAACCTCAGGATGCTTTGGTGAACATTTTGAATGAAATGACCCACAAAGTGATTAGCAGTTTATTAACTTGAAGGGCAAGTCACAATACCACTACAGAAAAGCAACACAGTATTTGTAGACATGCTGGGGAGTTTGCTTATGGACACTAATGTTCTCATTGGTTGGTTTCTTTTGTTTCCCCCTCCTTTTTGAAATAAAGGCATGCTTCCATCTTGTCCCACTCCTCTCACTTCCCACAAGCCCACTACCCTTCCAATTCACGAACAGGTGTCCAAACCTGCTACAGACACTGGTTCCCAAAGACCACTCCTGTGAATCGCAGAAGACACATGCTCACCTGCTCTCAACTTGCTCCCAAAATCCCTCACAGGCAGCCTGGAACTGTCAAGTGCTGTGGCTCCTGTCATTGTTAACTTTCAAATGCTTCTTCAGGTCTTCCTGTGCCCTGCTACCCAAGGTCCCTCTTCTTGTCTCTGCACTTTGCTCATGGTGCACAAAGAGGTCCACCACCCCCCACCCCTTTTCCAAGCAGCTCAGGACTCCCAAAGGAAGATGACCACAATTCCTACCGGGGAGACCATCCTGGTTATGCAGGACCCCCAATCTCCAGCTCCAGTTGCAGTTCCCCACACAAGACGGGGACCTGATTTACAGAGCTGGCTTGCAGCCTCTACGACTGTCTGACCAGGCTCATCTCACTTTCTGGAGAAAGAAAGAAGTGCAGGTATGGTGGTTTGACCTTGACTGGATACCAGGTGCCACCAAGCCGCTCTATCACTCCCCTCTTCAGCAGGACTGGCAGGGAGAGAATGAGATGGAAAGGAAAAAAAACCAAACTCGTGGGTCAAGATAATGGCAGTTTAATAAAGAAAAAGCAAAAGCAAAGGCCATGTGTGGTAGCAAAAGGAAAAAACCCCAAGATTTTATTCTCTACTTCCCATTAGCAGGTGATGTCCAGCCACTTCCCGGAAGTAGGGCTTCAGTATACATAGTTGTTCCTTCCAAAGACAAAACGTCACAAAAGACAGATGCCCCCCCTTCTCTTCCCTTAGTTTTTATATCTTAGCTGACGTCACATGGTATGGAATATCCCTTTGGTTGGTTTGCATCAGGTGTCTTGGCTACGTCCCTTCCCAAGATCTTGCCCCCTTCCAGCCCACTGGTGGTGGTGGGGGAAATATTGGAGACAGAGCCTTGATGCTGTTCAAGCATTGCTCATCAGTAGCCAAAACATTGGTGTGTTATCAAGCCCTTTCTACATACCAATAGAAAGCACATCCTTATGCAGCTTGACCCAATACAGCAGGGAATGAGGATTGCCCCCAAAGCATTTCACACAGAAGTTCTGCAGCAGGTAGGTAGGAAAAGGACAAGACAAGGCAGAGCAGAAGAAACCACAACTGGGAAGCTGGGCTGATCTGCTCAGTAATTCAGCACGGCCAGGCTGGACAGATGCTGGGGGTTGAGCTGAGGAGTTTCTCATAGCAGATGGTCAAGGAGCTGCGATTTGCAGGTAATCTAATAATCAAGTAGTCATATCAGTGAGGATATGAGCCACGGGGTCATGAGGGGTTGGCACACTTCCCCCATTTCTGTGGAAGTCATAGGACAGTGTAAAGCAAGGACATTAACTGTTTAGCTCTCAGCTACAGCCAGCAGCAGCTTCCTTTGGGGGGGGAGGGGGAGGGGGAAATCACTGTTGGGTACAACCAGGAGCTGAAGCTACACTGGCGCTCACTGTTACCCCAGTCTCCACGAGTGGACCACCAAGACCACATGCAACTGCTACTCCCATGGGGGCTGTCACCCCCACCCCCCCGCCCCCTTACCACAGCCCGGGTGCTGACACAAGTGATGGCTCAGCTCTGCAGTAAGTCTGCTCAAGTCACTGATCCAAATAAACTAACCCTATCAAAATTTCTAGCTGGGAATATACCATATCAAACTCTGAGCACGTTATGCCAGCTTGAACCCCTCGGAATTACAGGGTTGACTTCTTCACCCTATGCCGCTGCACCAGATGCGGGAGACCTGCGGTACCAACAAGGGAGGAGGAGACAGAAAAATCCCAGGACAAAGCCCTCCAGTGAAAAAATAAAATAAAATAAAACATTTCTAGAAGTGATGAAATGCCAGCACTCACTCTCCACAGCCCCCAACAACAAAAAAAACCCCTGTTCAGATATTTTTTTATTAACTGTCACAAAATGATGTAATGCATATAGTGTAATTATGCTTAAGTGCTTTCCATGTTAAATGTCATTTCAGTTATCACTTTTTAAATGCAATTTTTATTGAGTGCACAATAATAATTTAGCAAGTAAACAGGCAAGCTACAAGAAAAGAGTGGAAGTGCAGAGGGAGGCGGGAAAGCCTCAAGTGTGACAATGAAATGCACTGGGGTACATGGAGCTGTTACTTCTGAAAGCTTGGAAAGAATTATAAAAAAGCCATAAATTACAAGGTTGCAAAATGCAATAAATTACAGCCTCTACAAAAGGCAGATAATGGAAATGCGAAAGGATAGAGGGAAGGGGAGGAATCTACATAATTTGTCACCACTGACCCCAGACATCTGCACAGCCTGCAAAGAGCACTGGAAATATTTGGGTGTTTCAGTCTCCTCACAAACAACAGCCCTCAGAGGCCAGTGCAGGGGTCAGCTTTAGGGACACTTCCCCTCCACTGGCACAAACACAGCAGCCTCTCCCATGGAAGACACGTTCTCCCCTAAACGTGCAGTCTTCCCTGCATGAAACATAACTTGGGGAAGCCAGGGGAGCTCCAGGCTGAAGATCAACAGCCCTGCGCTTTGTAGAAGCTAAAGCCCATCAGTCTGCCAAGCCAACAGGAGCAGGGCGCAAGCAAGTGCTGACACACTCAGCAGGGAGAGGTATGAACATGCTTCATCCAGCCATTAAACATGGGCTTTCAAAGATATAACCCTTACTCCTCCCCCTTTCCCTTTGCAGAGAGGGTCCTGGGGGCCTTGGTGGACACAGAGTTGACCATGAGGCAGCAATGTGCCCTTACAGCAAAGAAAGCCAATGGTACCCAGGTCTGCCTTAGGAAGAGCCAGCAGGTCAAGGGAGGTGATCCTTCCCCTCCACTCAGCACTGGTGAGGCCACCCCTGGAGCGCTGGGTCCAATGCTGGGATCCCTGCTGCAAGGGAGATATGGGACTACTGGAGAGAGTCCAGAAAAGGGCCACTTTTCTGGTTAAGGGTTAAGGGACTGGAGCATCTCACATACAAGGAAAGGCTGAAAGAGCTGGGACTTCTCAGCCTGGAGAAGAGAAGGCTGAGGAGGACCTTATCAGTGTCTATAAATACCTGAATGGAGGGTGTAAAGACAACAGAGCAAGGCTCTTTTCAGTGGTGCTCAGTGACAGGGCAAAAAGCAATGGAAACAAACTAAAACACAAGCAGGTCCATCAAACCATAAGGAAACACTTTTTTTTTTCCCCCTCTCCCACTGTGAGGGTGACCAAGTACTGGAACAGGTTGCCCAGAGAGGTTGTGGGGTCTCCCTCCTTGGAGATATTCAGAAGCCATCTGGACATGGTCCTGAGTGACCCACTCTAGGTGACCCTGCTTGAGCAGGGGTGTTGGACCAGATGACCTCTTGGGGTCCCTGCCAGCCTCAACCATTCTGCAATCTGCGATTCAACCACCTTCCCAAATCCATATGATTGAACCCAGCTTCAGCACAGAGGGTGAAACTTTGACTGCCATTAAGGCTACACATAGCTGCTGAACCAAAGATGGCAGCAAAGACAGGCAACCTCCTGTGCAGCGAAGTGGGAGTCAGCAGCCAGGAGACAGCCCCCCACTATGAGAAAACACATTCACACAAGAAACGCTCGTCAGCAGTGACACGTGCCAGCAATGCCAAAGCCATTTGGTGCAAGAGGAGAAGCCACTTCCCAGGAGCAGGGGCAAGCACAGGCAAGATGGTGCCAGGTGCCAGAAGGCACAGCTCCCTATCGATTTCACGGCCGGCTGGGTCCCCAGGAATCAATACCCTTGGGGTTTCAGGATTTTCAAAACAAAGCCACTGACAGAAAGGAAAAACCCACTAGAGTAAAACCTACAAACAAAACAAAGGCAGCCAAGTTCCGAGAGTGGAGATGAGCAGGATCTTAATCTCTGGAAAATTAAATCAGAAGAAAATGGAACAGGCGCAGATTTTGGCTGACAGAGAGCATCCTCCTTTCAGGAGCGCATGTGCCACGTTTATTTGATTAAAACTTTTCAGATGGAGAGATATGGATGAGAAGGGAGTGTTTTCATTACTAAAGTGGGAGTGAGGAAGAGGAGGAGGCGGCCTATAGTTGCTATAGGACCATTTTTACTACTAATGGTAGCAAATAGTCACAGTGGATGGGATAAAATGATTTTACAGGTTATTTCGCACCCTGGGAATGGAATTTTTTTTGCAGGAACTGGATGCAGGCTTCCTTGTGTCCATTTGAGCTCCGGGCTGACACTACAAGCTCTGAAATAGCCTAGCAGTTGCTTTTACTGCCTCCAGACCTCAGGGAAGAAAAATCCAACCTCAGTGCTTTGAGAGGTTGATTGGGAGCTGAAGATGAGGTTTTGTTACTGCAGTGGCAAGCCCTGGACATTCCTCAGCCAATGCTGAAGGGCTAGGACAGGCTGAACATTGCCAATGACTCCTCAAGGGCCTTCTTGAAGTAAGTCTGGCAGGGCTCAGCTTAACTCCCAATCTGTCCACTCTTTTCTCTCTGTCTAATCCAAGTTCCACCGCCCAAACACCTCCAGAAGAAACACCTGGGCAGCACAATGAGCATCAGCCGAGAGAAGAAACCAGCTTCTCAGCCCATGCAGGCAGATAGGCAGAGGAAAGGGGAAGCCTGCCTCGCTTGTGAACATGCCTCCATTATAGGAAAAGGGGCTAAAGAAAGTCAGGCAGCAGGGCTAGCCGGGAAAGGCAGGGCATGCCAAGGTGAGCCAGCAGGGCATAGGCGGGCAGGCAGGCATGGCAGTGCTGGCAGCAAGCCCTGCAGCCCCAGTAAACCAGGCAGTGAGCCTCCTCAAAGCAAGGGCTGAGTAATCTCTACGTTTCCCCTCTATCTCATGCTCCCCAAGGGGCCCTGCCTCCTGTGCGGATGGGTGCCGGCACAAGTTGCTGATCAGGGCACAGTGCGAGCACGGACTGGCAGGCACTGGGCTCCAGAACATTTTTCCCCAGCAGAAGCTGAATGCCAGCAATTCCCCTGAATTTAAGGGGAAAAAAAGTGTCCCTGTTCCAGATTAACTGGGGGAAAAAGGCTTCAAAGGTTTCAAAAAAAAAACCAAAGCAGAAGGTTAAAGGGAATGCAGTTTCCAAGGGAGGAACGATTAACCTCAGGGTCCAAGCACTCCTGCCACCCTCTCCACCACGCTCCACTCCCTGGCCTCAAGTTGCACTGCAGCATCATAACAACGATCTGCCTGCAGGTCCCCAGTTCAGCCCTGTCCCAGGAGCTCTCTGCCACCCACATCCCTCCTGCCCCATGCTGTGGGCACTCTGCTCCTCTTTCCCAGGCCTCCCTTGGCCCTGCTTCCAGAGCGGACAGTGCTTTTAGACCCCCCTGAGCTTGTTAAGTTCATCAGCTCTATGAGGCCAAGTGGAACAGAGTCACTGAACTTTACTAGAGATGCCCAGAGGTGCTGCCAGCCCTGGCAGTTCTTGCCAGCCATCCCTGCAGACAGCCCCTCTGTTGACGCTGGCAGCCACCAGGTCAGGATGCTCCTCTGCTCACAAAGCCACTGACCCCATGCATGGGAAAGCGGCAGAAGTAACCCACCCACCGGCAACTGCCTCGAGGCAAGCGGGAACCAGAATGCAAGCCAGGATCCTTCCAACCAGATCACTGTCCAGGCCTCTCCAGTCCCTTCAAGCTGTCACATCTCCATGCTGTCTTTGCCTTCACCCTCACGGACTAAGTAACACAAAATATTCTGCAATTCTCCTCACAGCAACCTAGTCCAGCGCTGCTGAAGATACACTGGTTTCTCCCACGTCTAATAGGCCAGGATAAAGCAAAGCCCATCCCTATGCTCATTTTTCTTCTGCCTTGCTCTCTGCCTCCACAGCACAAAGACCCCTCTTCTCTGCGTGGGGCCAGAAGACTGTTACCCTGTTGGAAAAGTCTGCTCTGTAACCCCTCAGCCTCCAGTCTATAAGGACAATAGCTACAAAAGCAACTTCCCATCTCATTTTGGGATTCTGCCATCAGCTACAATGTGGAAAGGAGGGAGAACAGTCTCCATGGCAGCCCTTAAATACTTTGATTTGCTTTGGTCATGCTCACCCACCTGACTTTGCTGCCAGCACTGCACTGCCCTTACCTGAAGCACTCTGGCACCCACAAGGACAGGTTTCTGAGGGTTTAATACCTGGGAGAGGATTTTTACAAGGTTTCCACATGGGTGATGAATGCTAAATAAGGGCTTGGTCACAGGAAGCTGGAAAACCCATCATCTGCCAAATAACCCTAAATCTAGTCCTTACCTCTTCATGCCTCTGCCCACAAACTCATTCCCACAGTGCTATACCAGCTAGAAACAGCAGCCTTTTGGTCGTCTTGGTCACACCCCAGAGGTGCTAAATTCCTCTCCCATCTCTTTCCTTTCCTGCTCTTGTCCAGCTCTCCCTGAAACATCAAGGAGACAGAATCATCCTATCAGCTCTTGATTTTGGAAGACAGTGAGCGATGGGCCAAAAGCAATCAAAATGGAGGGCACAAAGCAGGAAAGCAGGGGAGCTGGAGTCAGACTAAATAAAGGGTGCACACTTCCAAACAGCCCCTCCTGGGACAGGCTGCCCCCCAGCAGCAGCTGTCACTTCTGAGCATTTCAGAAACAGGGGGTATAGATTAGGGCTGCTGAACGTCCCCATGAAAGTGAGCAGAAATCAGTGATGTGCCATTCGAGCCCTTGAGATAATCCTATCTAATCAAAGAGACCCAGAGAAAACAGCATCTTACAGGCCATAAAACACCAGAGGCTTATTCCCCTCATAAATACTGAGCTGACACCACCACTGCAACAGCCCCTTTGGCTCTTCCTTCCTCCTCTCCCATCCTTCCACTTGAACGCTTGGCTGCTGACAGCTCCTAATGACTTGGACTCCGATGCAGTCCCTGACTGCCTAATCAAGGTTACATTAATGAAGCGGTTCTCTCATCCAGCCCGACCCCAAAACATCCTCAGCAGAGCAGTGCCCATGCCCAGTGCACCAGCGAAATTGGTATATTTGGCAGCAGCCCTTGGCTGGTGGGTCCAGCTCCACAGCACAGAACACGCCTTAGGTAGCCCAAGGTAAATCTGCATGAGCCCACAGCAGAGCTCCTTTCACAGCAGACAGGCTGATATTTCATTCACATTTCAACCTTTGGGGTCATAACAGTAGCCCATACCCTATTCCTACCCCTTCTCCCTCCAAACCTTCCTCTCCAAGAGCTACCAGGAATCACTCCAGTCACAATAACAAGGCAGTCTTCTCACACCTTCTCATTTAGGGTAAAGACTGAGCACACATGAGCCTTGTGAACATGATGAGTATCAGATGGAGCTTTAGCTGGACCTCCCATAGAATAGAGTATTTGGCACTTTTCCTCTGATATTTGGTCTTTGATTGCTGTCCAAATTATTGCCTTAAAACTGCATGCTGAGGTAACTCTTAGCAAGCCCAGGATGCTTGGCAACCCACACCCAAGAGGCAATCAGTGGCATGCATGTGTCATGGCTAAATGATGTTCTGATGGGGAAGATGGCCCCTTGCTTCCCTGCCTGCTGCCACCCAACGTAACTAAGGTCACTGCCAGTACTTGCAACACATGATGTTGCAGATAGGAAGCCACTGAGTTCAGGACATTTCTGCAGACAACTTATCAAGGAAGGTGACATGTCCTAAAACTGAAGGAAACACTGACAGTCCTCCCACCTGTGAATGGGAAGTTCCTCACCAGAGGCTTAGCAGCTCAGGTGAAGAGGGCTACCTCAGGAGCTGCCCAAAAGAAATTCTTCCCCTATTTTGCATAAGGGGAGGACTACTGGTGGGACTGTACCCATGCAGGGACACTACCCTGCCTGGTAACAGCCCTCCTGTAGGGTTTAGTCTTGTTTCCTAGCTTCACCAGTTTTGGCTTCCCAATTCCCAGGAGACTCCCAGCATGCCCAGTCTTTCCCAGGAGGAAATCTCTCCACACTAAGGAGAAATCCATCTGCTTCCTGGAAAAGCAGGATGCAGCTGGGAGAAGTTTTTGGGACCTTTTCCCTCCTCCTCCTCCTCCAGAGTAATGGAGTTTACCTCCACCCCCCCCATCACCACAAGTCTCCCCGGCACTCCCCGTGCCTCAGAGGGCTGCAGCAGAACCCTTTCTCCCTCTCTTCCCTCCCCTCAAACAGGGCAAAGAGGGTGGGAATAGCAAAGCCAAGGGGAAAAACATAACAACAAAGCACTGTATAATCTGCATATTTCACCATTTGGCAAAGGGGATTTTTTAATCATTTAATAGTTTTAATCCTTTATCAGATGCTCATCTAAGAGGATTTCGCTGCACATACAAGATTTGGTACAAATTCATTTGCAGTAAATACAATAATTTAGCAAGTTTATTTCCCGACTGGGCACTGAGTGGGGCAAGCTGGCTGTTACTTGACAAAGGTGGCGAGACCTTGCTGGAACTCCTTCGTGCTGTATTTCTCCCGATTTTTGCAAGCCAGCATCTCAGCTACTGGAGAAAAATTACATTGGTCATCCTCACAGCTTAAGGTTCCACAGACCATGTGGCACATCTTTGAACACACCCAGTCCTGCGGGTATCTCCTCCTGCCAACGTGCAGACACTCACCCTGCACTACTGACTCGGTACCACTGGAGACTTGCTGGCTCCTTCTACACTAGTAACTAAAGAGGACCACAGCACATGCTACGGCACTGTCCCACCACCATCCACAGTGGAGCAGTCATGGCCCAGACCCACCAGCCCTCTCCCCAATATATTTTGGGAGAGACACAGCCCAGGTGAGGTTACTTTGTTTTGGGGAGGAGAGGTCAACCATGAGGATGTAAACCACACCACGCCACTTGCCTTCAGAGCCAGAGAATGGGCACTGGCTTATTTTACTTACTAGGACAGATATAACATCTAACAAAAACCCATGTGTTTGAGGCAGCAGAGAAGGCAGGCTGATAGGGCAGGCTGCTGCAGCTCTAAGGAGCCAGGCTGCAACTCAGGACAGCTGGGTTTTGTTTGGTCCTACTGCATTACTGACCTAGCCACCTTCTGCCACACAGCTGACGGGCTGTCAAGGCCAGCTCAGCAGAGCCCTGCTTGCAGCACCAGGTGATTGCAACATGCATTGTGAAGGGCTGCAGTATTTCATTGCATCTGCAAGGGACACCCAAGAACACAGCTGAGACATGGCTGCCCCACCAGAGTCCCACTAGCTGGACTCTTGTGGGATAAAAGCCGTCCCCTCTCCCATGACATAGAGCCTGTGCATGGAAGCGAGAATCTGCATGCACATGGAAAAAAAATGCAGACTCTTAAGTGCCCGTGCCAGAGGGCCTGTCTGTATGACCAAGATTGCATCAGATGTGTGCTTCCAGCAGGCTGTACTTCGCAGAAAGGCATCAAACCTATGGCCTCAAAGGACACTATTACAAATGAAACCATCTGTGGCTCCCAAAGGAGATGCACCCACCTTTTCCTCAGCAGAAAAAAAAAAAGTTGACAGAGGTGAAACTTGCCACATGGTCTCAACCTTGCAACATCAGTCACATACAGCAAGCAGCAGCTATCTTGGGTGTAAATCCAACAGGAGCAATTCTGGAGGCCACCCGAGACAGAGGACTTCACAGTGAGTATTGCCTTACGCTACCTGCCAGCATCAGCACATGCCAAAAACTGTAAATCTGCTTTCCCAAAGACAAAGGAAAACACAACTGTAACTAAAACATCTTTTCTTGTCCACAAAGCCTGCTGTGACAGTCGCTGCCCAGTAACACCTGCATTCACTGCAGCCCAACACCAGAGAGCAAACCATGCAGTTGAAATCTCCAATTCTCAAGCTATTTTGCAGAGGTGGACTGGGGGGGGGAAGAAGTGGGAATAAACATTAGAGTGAATTTACACCATTCTAAGGTTCTCAATTTACAGGCAGCCAGAAGATATCCTCTATATTATAAGAGCTATGTGCTCTGTATGCATGCAAGCAACTGTTGAGGCACAGCAAAGGTTTTCCAACTTGAATACAATTCATAGGATATAATGATACTTCTTTAGATGGCTTAAAGCTACAGCAAGAGCCTGCTGCAGGGCTGATCATTTCTCATGTTGTTTGTGTGTTTCAGTTTCTTTATGTGTTTGCTTTTGGCCAAATATGCAGAAATACCCCATAGGAACTGAAGCTGGATTCCTCAAATGCCAACTCCATGAATTAACCAGTGGGTTGTTCCACCACCAGCCTCTCTCTTCTCATCCCACAACCTCTGATCTTCATCTAGAGAACGGAAGAAAAAGTTTCCCCTTTCCCACAGCTGTCAGGGAATGCAGAAATCCCTCTTACCTATCTTTAAGGCCAGTGCAAAGGACCCCTTTAAAAGGAAATGGCACAAAGTATTTCCCTGACGCTTTATACCCTCCTGGGCAAAAACTGAGCACCACGCTTTTGTGTTCACAGACCAGGGAAGACAACGAGCAGCATCAATGCCAGCACAATGATGTTGTTTCTGGGTTGTAACATCTCAGCACCTGAGCATCTCGGCCAGACAAGGGATAAGAGCTGGAGGGTGAAGGGGTCGTCCCCAGTCTCTGTGGAGCTGCCAACAAACCAAGTCATGCTGATGCATGGCTTTTGGATGGAAGTTTTAATCAAAACACAGGAGTGATTTTGGCTGGATTTACGCCAGGAGCTTCCACACTGAAAGCTACCTTCCTTTCTCTGGGACGCCACTGATGCACAGTCAGCTTTTTAGACAAAAGCAGCTTTTTGGCTCCCCAGCATGTAATTCCTGCTGTAAGCACTGTGGGGCAGAGAGCACACCTCCCTGGGCAAGCAGAGTGCATCCTGTGCGCTGCAGCCAGGCATAAATTCTACTGGAGCATAAATAAGTCATAAAAATATTGTGCCCAGTGCAAGCCATGGTTAATTCAAACAAGCCCACCAGTTTTTGACAGCTCAGTTTGAATGCTCTGGTGCTTGAAATGCAAAATACAACATAGTCCATTACCCTGTGTCTGCAGAGAATTATATCTTGGGTTTTGTAGTTTATTCAACAAATCCAATAGAATGATCCTACCCTATTCCCTGTGCCTTTAAGACAATCCAAGAATCTATTTACTTTCCTCTTTCCACATGGATGGCAGCAGTGATAGGTGCTTTGGGAGAGAGAGTGCCCACTAACATTTATTTATGGTCCAGCAGCGGCTGCAGTGTGCAGAGCGCTGCCTGCGTGCATAGTGAGATGCACTCCCTGCCCCGCATCCTTACAGTTCGTAACATTTCCTTAATGTTTATCTTTGGGATAACAAGGGCCCAAGAAAAGATTTCCAGGGGTAAATTGCCTTCTGCACCTCTCCAGAGTACCTTGTGGTGGTCCCTTCCAAAGCCCAGGCACCAACATAGACCAGTGCAATCAAAGTTGGGCAAGTGCTGTGCCCCATTTTGTGGATGGTGAATCCAAGGCATAAAAAGGTGAAGAGCTTCAGACCTCACAAGCAAGACAAGCCTTAAACCTTTAAAGTATGCTTTCCTCCAGAAGCACACAGGCAAAAATGTTTTGGGTCTCAAGAGCTGTGCCTGGCAGCATCCAGGAAGAAGCTGAAGAGGCTGCCTGGGGAACTCATTCAGAATTGCAACCAAGGCAATGTTCTGCTCTCTCACAGTTCTGCCCAGCTTCGAACCGCTCAAAGGGCCAAACAGCCCTCAACAATTGGGATGTTTTCAATCCACAGCCAGATCCAGACCACAATTTAGCAAACAGCTGCTGCTCAGTAGGACAGACAAGCCCCAGGCCAGGATGCAGCCTGGCTCTATTTCTGCAAGTCCAGAAGACTGATTCAAAATCTGCAGTTTAGAGCTTTTACCTCTCTGCATAAATATATCTGATGCACTCAGGTAGCAATGTGTATCTGTCACCTCCAGGGAATTTATTTTCCCCCCATTTGCCAAGATAAACAGCATACCAAGCATGAAGGGGGGAGGAGACAAGGCTGATTTAAGTCATTTCACTTTGCAATTTTCTGTGTTCTTTTTAAGTCGCTTATCCATTTCAGTGCTCAATATTCAGCTCTTTCCCTAATTAGAAAAATCGCTAATCTGCTCTGAAAAATGTAAAAGTGAGTCTTGCTTACGTGCACTGCTTGGAATATGCAAGTGTGTTGGGTTTTGTGTTGCTTTCAAGCTCTTTTTAAAAAGCTTCTGGTGTCTCCAGCTGGCATCACTTGCTCCTGTTGATCCCTCCCCCAGTCCGCATTCAACCCCTGTGTGCAGAGCAGTACTATGCATACCTAGCACCTCCAAGAAATTATTGCTGCTCTATTCCCAGTACACACGTTAAATCTTTGGCACCCCTTTAACTAACATCATCATCCCTTTTTGTGCCTGGTAGATACCCCCCCAGCCAGGACAGGGCAGCCTCTCCACACCACATCCCAAACACCAGCAGCCTAGAAACCCTGGGCAGGGACAAGGGAGAGCTCTAAAGGTGAAAGCTCAAGAAAAGCGAATTGGCAAATCAAACCAGCCAATTGTTAAGGGTTCAACAGCAGCACTGAGTTACACCATCAAGACCATGGCTGGTGCCAGGGAGCAGTGAGAGTGGGGCTTCTCTATGCAGGGCACAAGCCACGAACGATGGGCAACCACAGGACACCCCTAGCTGACCTGTCTACCTGGCACAGTCCCACCAAGTCTGAACAGGGCTGGGTGGTGACAGGTCTCATGAACAGCCCCAGGCAAGGCAAGGTGACAAGTCAAGGCCAGGGTCCACCCACCAAGCTCAGTCAAGAGCAAGAGAAAGCCAGAGCCAGACCTGTAGAGGCTACCTGCAGTGTAGGTCCAAAGTCCATCCAGGAGATGGGGTTAATGGCCAAGCTACCCACAGTGTAACTCCAAGGTCCATTCAGGACACCCAGCCAGAGGCAGGGTTGTAGCAAGGAGCTGCAACACAGGTCTGGAGTCTGCCCAGGGAGCCAGCAGAGCAAGGACCAGAGCTAGGGACAGGCACACCTCCAGCACAGCTCAGGAAAACATGGAGACCTGAGCTCATATGAAGCCCCCGAGGCTGGGGTGGTGGATATGGGTCCCAGGTGAGGCTGGTTAAGGCAATTGAGGCTTATTAGCACACTGGGGCCCTCACAGCTGGTCATCATCTACCACCTCCCCACTCTGCCTGCTGCTGCTGGAGATCCCAGCCTGTGTAAGCAGCAGTGGAGGCAGGGACAGCTGGATAATTCAACCTAGTGTAGGATGGACAGGAGACCGGACCAAGCAGCTCCCAGCTCAGCACTACCCCGTGCATCAGGAATTCAACGGCTGCTCTGAGGTGTAAATCCGACTGTCCTGAAGGTCAGCAGCTGGTGGCCTTAGACAGCAGTGTCTGGCCTGGGTGATTCATCACTACCCTTTCGTGGAAGAAATCCCATTAAGCAGGCACCAGCATAAGCCCAGAGGGTGAAGGCTGGTCATTAACAGCTCACCCCGAGCAGGCAGCACAGAGATCAGGCTCCTCTGCAACAAGTGAATGCACCCGCAGAACGTGCCTGCTCCCCAGAAACGTGCCTGCTTCTCCTGGGCAGAACTGGGAGCACCCCCATCAGAGCACAAACCCCTTCAATCTGCAACATTGCTCAGCCAGCAGTTGACATTGTAACAAGAAAAAAACAACCCACCCACACACTGCATAACCAGCAATCAGGGGAAAAAAAGAAATCAGGAGCAGCTGGCCTGCAGTGCTCCAAGCCTCACCTCAAACAAGGCACCCGCCACCTCAGAGGAACACCCCAGAAACCTCTTGGCTAGCAGTGTACTATGGACATCATAGTACATCTTTTAAGGACCACTGCACACACACACAATCCCCCCACCTCTGTTATTTTAGGGACTTAATTTTTGATCACTAGCCCACCAAGACAAGAAAGATCTCTTGCGTACACAGCACAGAAGTGGAATTAAAGACAGCCAGGCACTGTCCTGGCCAGGACAGCCGCATGCTGCTCAGCCAAGACAGCCTACTCCACACCCTTTCCACCACTTTTCTAAGTGTTGTCGCTGTGGTCTGTCACACTTGGTTACCTGCACATTAATATGAGCAACAACTTGCCCTGCTCCAGTGTCCTGCTGTCAGCAGCAGCTCTTACACTGTGCATCTTCAGCTTTTTTAAGGTCCTTTCCACTCACGCCTCGCCCCATGCTGCAAGAGCCATCCCAATGCCCTTGCTCACAGCTTTTCTCCTCTGGCTCTGACCGAGGGCAGCATTGCAACATCTCACTGGTTTGGAAAGAGCTCTGTGTGTGGCTAAGGTGTGCCCATTGCTGAATCGCTATAGGCACCTGCTAAAGCCATGCCAACTGCCATGTACCCAATGTACCCATCGTCTTGTTGCAGACACGTGCTGGCTATGTCTGTCCCACGGGAGCAGAACCAAAGCAAGAGAAAGAAATTGAGTAGATATAACTAGCAACAGCACATCTAAGTAACTGGGAGCCTTCACATTACACCACTTTCCAGGGGTGCTATTTGCTCACAAGCTTTTCACAACCAACTGCTTTGCTGAAAAGATGAGTACAACTTAAACAGCAATTAAAGTCACCCATCCTGTCTTTGTTCCCAAAGGATCTCCAGCAACATTTTGGGGAAAAGATTGGAAGAGTTGATCCAAGGCCAACATACACATCTTGCAGCTACACGGACAGTTTTCCACAAATCCTCTCCTGCCCAGACTGCTTGCAGGAGAGGAGGGGAACACAGCTGCTATCATAAACCTTTCCAGCCAAACCGCCCCGCTTCATTATAGTTTGTCACCTGCTCAGGGAAATCACTTGTCACAAAAATTTTATTTTCCACTTAATGACTTCAAACTCAATTTGAGGAATGGCTCAGCAGACTACAGCTGAGGTGCCTTTCAACTGGAGTGTACACTTTCCCTTGTTACGAGCCGAGGGCTGGATGGATCACAAGCGCATCTTCCATTCGGGATGCGGAGCTGTCATAAGCTTGGTGTAATTAAAGGCCTGACTCAGCAAAACACACCAACCCTACCAATTGTAAGCCCACACTTACTGCTTAATAAGGATGAAATTAGTTGAACTAGGCTGGTCATGACAAGTGATCTGGAGAGCAAGGCAGAGGAAGAGGCACTCCACTTGGCTGGACTTGAAGGATTTGTATCACAGTGTGTAGTCTGTTGGTGGGGCCAGGATCAGCCCAAAGCTCTTGTAGAAGTTGCCCTAAAATGCAGAATTTCCTTAGCGGTAAGCAAAAGGATCTTACTGTCATAGATCGATACTCTGACCTGCGCAGCAGTTCATTGCTGATGAAGCACAGGTATGGCTCATGTCGCCACCACATACTCAGACTGTTACAAGATTGTATCACTGGGCAGAACAGGCCAACTCTCTGAGTCATCGTAACTGTAGAATAATGCAAATACTGCTCTTAAGAAAAGTCACAAATAAAAAAATACATTGTGAAACAAGGGGAGCCAGGAACACAGAGGCACAGAGAAGTTAAGCGTCTTTCCTACAGTCACCAAGCAAGTTTCAGAGAACCCTTCTTCCCACCCCACACTGCCTCCCCAACATTTTATGCTACAAACACAAAGTCTCCCTACCATAAATCTGCTCTAAAGTTTTTCCTACTTACCGGAATTGTAAAAAAAAAAAGTATTAGCAACAACTACCTTGGTTGGTCTAGAACAATCTGTTAAAATTCTGCGCGTTAATGCTGTTGAATATAAGCGTAAGGCAAGCAAACACTGAGTACCATATTCCCAGTGAAATTAATAGGCCCTGGGTTACGATGGAGCAGAAGCAAAATCATTGCTAGGACTGAAGCAAAGCCATTATTTATTTATCTAGTTTGCACTGTTCCTAAGTAGCTGCACACAGTATATTAAGTTAAGTTGAACATGCATCTTGTTACTTCAGCAATCCAACAATGGCAATCACACCTCTTCTAAAAGCAGAATATATTGAACAGGCAACTAATGGATCAGCTTGAGAATCCTCCCACCCAGACGCTTCCGTCTCTACAGCCAGGACAGCCACTCCGGCCGGCACCATCCCACCCCTGCAGGTCCTTGGCAGGATGGATGGAGCACAGGGCTGGTCCTAAAATCCACATGCTGCCCATTCTCTCGGCAAGGCCCTAGCTGGGTGCTCCCAGGTAGCAGGCTGACGTTACCCCCCTGCTCTATTTGGCTCAGCAGCCAGCAGACTGAGTGTGTTGTCAGGGGAGAGCAGCTCAGATTAGCACATTAGCAGAACTGCCAAGAATTGAAAGCCCGACGCAACCAGCTGAACACTTGAGATTTGCTCCAGTGGCCGCTGGAGTAAACCCTGCAGAAGCCACAGATAACACAGCATGCCGTCTCAGCGACACAGACCATGCCTACAGCTGGTGACCCTGCCCCACACTAACACCGACCCAAACGCAAAGGCAGCGCAGGACAAAAGCATCAGCCCAGGTCCTGAAAGCAGCCCCATACTGCACACAAGCTAAAAAAGGTGCTGCGTTAATGGATAGAGCATCAAAACCTGCTCCAGGGTTTGCTGCACCTCAGCGACCTCATCCCTGCATCATTCCCCTTTGCATGACGCAGAGCTGTCCATGCTCCGGCAGGCAGTGAAGCACCCCGGAGCGCTGCTTCGCCTCTTGCACCCAACCTCAGAGGTGGTCTCCAGGAGCTGACCACCATGCACCCTCCTCCTCTTCTCCACACCCCACAACCCCCACCCCAGAAACCCAGTGAAGATTTAAGAGAAAAGGGAATGTTAAAAACACTTCATCAAGAACACAAAATACTTTCTTCAGGCGACTGCAAGGCAAGCAGAGGGGACAGTGTTTACTGCAATGTAGGGCTGAAAACTGAGATTCCTGTTTTAGAGGAAAATCTGGTGCCCTGGCGGTTTCAACCTGTTCTTTTAAACCCCTGTAATAGAGACTTATTTCAGCTCCTCTCTCCACAATGGGTCTTTAACTTACTAGTAACCCCACTACATTAGTTACACAAGCAACTAGTTCCCTTCTAATTGGTTTATAAGACAGCAGGTCTTCCTTTTTAATGGCTGATTAATTGCCTCGATGCCCAATGCAAGGCTGTGATTCACTTGTCTCTGTAGAGATGTAGCAGGGAAGCCCAAGGCTTCCACGTAAAAGAAGGGATTGACACCGAAAAAAAGTTGAGTTGTGATCCAGCCAAAACTAAACCAGCTAGCAGTCTCTCCTGGTAACCTTCCCACCACCTTCACCCTGCAAAAGTTAGGGGAAATAAAGATACTCCAATTTTTAAGGCAAAATTCAATGTTCAACAAGGAGATAGGGCTCATTTAGTTTTTAATTTTTCATTTACCTCCAGGTTAAATCCAGGCAGGGAGCCTGATGTTGAAATGAATTGAAACAACTGTTTTAACACAATCCAGCTTCCTTCACAAAACTCTTCCATCTCCCCACCCACTGCCAAGAGAGGGACCAAACTGGACAAGAACAGGGAGATTAAATAGAAACAAAAGTCAGAGTCAGCACAAGGCTGGATTAACATAGGCACGGCTTTCTGTCGTTGTCATTTTGCTGTTTGTTGTCTGCAATCCTTTTGAGGTGGCTGCAGCTTGCAGCCAGCATAATCCTGATTTTGTAAGGGTTTGGGGTTTTCCCCCCCCCTTCCTTTTTTCACATTGCCAGCAATTGATTTCATTTAACATTTTCATTCCTCTGCCCGCTGTAAATAACCACTTGGCAGTTGAATTTCTCAAGTAGAACAGGCAGCGGCTGCTTACTCTCTTCCTGGCAGCTGGGGGGGAATCTGGCAAGCACTAAAGCAAGAAGCTGTTTCAAGTAGCTTTGAAATGTGCAGGAGATTACACGGGTAGCACTTGGAGTGGAAGAAGTCACAGTATGGAAAGGCCGAGAACTTATTTTTGAGATGCCTAGTGAAATTGGTGGCTGAGAGACTAAATTCACAGGTTAGAGATGAGCATTTCACTCCCAGTTCATGGCCCTACGTAGCCATGGATGCCAGCAGAACAGGGTACTGGGCTGCTGCAGCTGGTTGGTGCCAGTAATGGCATATTACTGCACTTAAACCAGCACAGACATTGCAAGCCAAGGAGAAGACAACCCAACCTGCCACCTCCATGTTCTCTGCAAATCACACATGCTCACTGCCATGCTCTGCCGTGCACATCAGCAGGCTGAGATGCTACACTGGTGCTTGACGCACCAGTCCTGCTTTACTCCCAGGAGCCCAGTACCGAGTGTATTGGTACTGGATTCACATGAAGTTCAGCCAGACAAGATACCCGTGACCTGCAACAACCTCCCGCCATACCCGTCCTGTCCTCTCCCACTGGCTGGGCAAAGCAGCTCCACCCTGCCAGGAGATGTCAAGACCTAAGATGCAAAGAACTCCACATTACCACCCAGTTTCGTAGGTATAACCTTCTGTTCCAGCTCATAATCCCCCAAATCCCTGACCTCACTAGAGCAGGACAATTTAGGGCCATAGCAAACGTCACTGTAAGTCAGCCTCCTCTAAATAATACAAGGAGTCACAGAATCAATGACAACCGGCATCAGATGACTCTGGGGGTTCATCTTAGTCATGCCAGCATAGTATCCCTGTAACTCCTTTAGGCTTCAAACAGTTTATTTGTGTTTTACATGAGCTTATGGAAGGAGAGGAGAGGGAGAGGGGAGCTGCTGTCCCACAATTTCCAGGCTGCCCCCAAACCCAGGAGCTCTCAGTAAAAGGCTTTGCTGCCATCCAAGAGAGGCCGAGCTGAGCACTCCACAGCCACAATGATCAAGCACGGGAATGGGTATTTACCACCCTCAACGGCTGCGTGCGCAGCTAAGCGAGCGCAAAGTATTAATAATGATTAATTTGTAAGGTTGCTTTTTAGCTTTTGTTCAGAAAAAGTCAGCATATTCTGAGCAGAGCCATTAACGATACCAACAAGCAGAGTTTGTACTACAGGCGACATGGCCTAATTCCACCCTGCTTTTCTGATGCTGCAAAAAAGCTGCAGTAAAAGATATCGGTAGTGACAGGATCCTGGCATGTACCGGCCCCCACCTCACATCTCAACCCTGCAATGCTCCTCAGCAAGAGCTGCTCATTCCTCCCCAGCTCCCTGCCCCTCCAACCCATGCTGGGAACTACAGTGAGTGTCTTTGAAAATGCCCCCACTGAACTCATAGAAGCAGAGTGGAGCAGGGATGACAAAATCGGAGCTGGCAGCTCTGCAGAGCAAAGCCCAACAGTAGGTTCACCTTTCCCGTCCCCTCTCTAACCCACCATGAGTGGGGGGGAGCTCAGCAAGGAGGACGGCGCAGCCCAGCAAATGCCAGGCAGCTGGTGAGCAACAGAGGGCAGGAGGGGAAGGCAGGAGACAGAGGTGGGCAGCAGCTGCATCCTTAACACGATGACGCAGCTGGTCTCCTTGCTCTGAAAACGCAATCACAAAGGGCACAGGCCTGCAACGGATGCAAACATAGGCTGTTCAGGAGTCCCTTGGGGGGCAGATTCAGTCTAATCCACAGCTACACAGCAAACTAAAACACTTGCTCCCCCCTCAAAAATACACTGGGGTGCAGAAGGGGTGCAGAAGGAGCCCAGCCATGGTTCTGGCCAGGTGATAGATGGCAGCTCAGCCCTTGACATGTGCCTGCCACAGGGCAGGAAGGCTGGCATCCCCCTCTCGCTGCTGCCGTCCACACCTGCTTGCAGAAGGGTAAATATGAACCTCGATCCCACAACAATTCAGAGCCCACTGTGCTAAATGGGAAGACAGGCAGGGCTAATCCCCATCTCACAACTTGCAAAGCTAAATACATTAAAAGCTGGTTTTCTATTCTTCTTTTTTTATTATATTTATTTTAGCAACTTCGCTTCACCCCTTTTCCCCCAGCAGACAAACAGCGGAGTAGAGCAAGCATGGATAATTCTCATCCCATTTTATTTTATTTCTCTGTGGTGTTTCTCTGTTTGCTTTGGAGAGGGGGGGGTTGTTGGAGCATGTGTATTGCTTTGCAATTACAAATTAGCTTTTTAAATGAAGTGTGCTGCAAGAGGCCTGATATGCCATGTGTGAGCACGCTACTCAGCCTCTGATGAGAAATAAAAATGGAAAAAAACCCACCCTACAAAAAAAAAGCCTCCCTGCTGCTCACAGAGCCTGGGCTGACAGAACCTGGGCTGACCGGGGAGCTCTGTGCAAGTGCCTGTGCAGGGCAAGAAGTGGTCACAGACACAGGTTCCTCCTGGGAGTTTGGTTCCCACAGCCAGCAAGGAAGACTTTTTTGACAGAGTAAATGGAAGCACTTGACAGCAGGAACCAGGTCAAAGCACAGTTCTGCTCTGCTCAGGATTCAGGGAGGCTCTGAGTGGAGGGGAGGAGACAGGGAAAGGGCATCCTCCTCTCCCATCAAGTGGGGCCAGCTTTCCCCAGACATCCAAATGAAGACGCCCCCTGCCAGCAGCGCTCTCTGTGCAGGAGAGCTCCTGTAGAGCTGAATTTTACATGCACCAGAGTGCAAGGGTTGGATACTGAAAAGACCTGCCATTTCCCATCTCTCTACCGTGAAAATCCTCAACAGCTGTAGCAGCAAAGCCAGGTCCCACACACATCTCCCAAGGGTTTCAGCACCATGGGTCACCACCACGCTGAGGATTTGTAGGTCTGCTCTGGATCTGACACCTCTGAGGCAGCTGCTGATGCGAAACACACCTCCAAGAGCGGTTCTGCAAAGGCAATTCGTTATGCTCTCAGTCTGCCCACAGATTCAGGGAACTAGTAATTGCATATGAAGACTGGAACCACCTCTTTCCTGATGTCTGTTATTAGCAAGCTGAGTGAATACCTTATTGTTGACAAATATTCAATTGCAGATGTGCGGTAGCCATGTCCCAGCCTCTCTTCTTTCATCACCTGCAATTGTTGCAGCAGCTAGTCAAACGAGTATAAACGCTACGACTTTTCAGCAAATGCTATCAGATATTCAGCACAAAGGGAAAGTTGACAAATGATCAAATGCGGTTGCATCTACAGTCTGCTGCTCACAGACAACTGACAAACAGAACACAAATGGTGACATTCCCTCTCTGGATTACAAGGCAGTCCGAGAGCAGCCATTCAGCTCAACAGCTGTAATAAAAAAAACCAAACCACCAAACCATACCCAAAAAATCAACAAAACTAAAAAACTCTCGTTTGTTACTCCCAGAGCTCAGTAAACTTCTGTCCAGAAGCCACTACTCAGTGCTGGGTGAACACAGGGAGCTTGCTCAGATCCCCACTGTGAACCTTCTGGTACCACTTTGGGTTTCCCTACAGCTGATACTTTTTAGACACACAAGGGCTTTTATAGTTTATTTTGATTTAGGGCATGGGCAAGAATCTACTTGAAGCATCTGACAAAGAGTTCCCGAGTCCTCCTTCCCAGGTCCTGACCACTTTGACCTGTCCTTTCCCCTTTCCCTTTACTGGTCTCTGCCCAGCTCACCCAACCATTAAGGAACATGTTCTGTAGCACTAACCTGCCATCCATGGCCTCGTGCTGCTGATGTGCTCTCCTCCGTTCCTCACCTGTGAAGGACTTTGTCTGCTCAGACCAGAAGGGACTGGTATTTTCCACCACACCCTCACCTTCTGCCCAGCAGAGTTTGGTACATTTTTAAGGCCTCTGTCAGCCACCCCTTGTCCTTTTTACTGCTGCTGAACTTTTTCTTAGAGCTGCTAAATCACAAACCTCTGAACATCTGGACATTGTGATTTGTGTTTAAGAAAATAAAACACATGTTTTATAAAATACTGGCAGAGTTCTTCCCTCTGTCCTTCATTAAGCCTTTTTGTTTCACATGACATGTCCCCCATGCAGACTGTAGCAGCAGCACCATGCAAGTTCAATGTAGGAAGAATAAAAAGCTACCTCGAGATTCACAGCATATTAAAATTAACAGCCACTGCAGTCAAACACCGTATCTCTTTCCAATCTCATTACGAACAGCTTGTGACATAAACCAGGATCCACTTCACAATATTTCATAGAAAGATCCACAAGGAAATACAGAAAAGACAAATACATGTCAGAGTTTGCTTGAGCAAAGAACAAGAGTGTGAGGGGAAGGGAAGGAGCCAGATGGCCAGGGAGATGTTAGCCACACACTGCTTTTGTACACAAAGCAGACTGCACCCCACTCACTGCCTCTGCCTATGAGAGCACTGCTCGGTCACAAGGGCAATGCCTGGGGAGCTCAGGTTTGGGCTTTCTGCTCCAAATCCAAGCACAATACAGAGAAAAATAAAGGCAAAATAAATGAAGACACACTAAGCCTGGAGCAAACCAGGCAGGCCATGGGCTTGTCTTCGCCAAACGGTCATTCAGTCGGTGTCCTAGTTCGTCCTGGTCATCTGTGGTTAATTGAGTTCCTGAGTGTTTCTTGACCTCATTTCCCAAGACACAACCCACAGCTCTGCCCTTCCCAGGCACCTCACTTCAACGAGTCCCCGGCAATCCCTCTGCACATGGAACATGTGCCCGCCAACCCCAGCTTCCCACGCTGCACAGACAGCTATGTTAATCCCATCGGCCAAAAAGACAATTTATTTTCATGAAATGCAATGGGAGGCTGCAGAGCAAGGTACCCTGGAGAAGAGCCACAGACACTGGGGGGTACCCCACATCAAAGCCCCTTGCCCCGTGCCTATAAGCAGTTCCCTACAATGCTCTCCTTCCCACCCAGGCACAATCTTTCACCCCAACAAGTTGCAAACACCACCTTTTCTTTGGTAGTGACTCCTTTGAGGAAGGAAGGGTGGTTTCTGCCTCAAAGCACACCCAGCTGGCTCATCCCATCCATCCAGGCCAATTGAGTTTGCTAGACATTCAGCAGCCCAATGTTTCTCAGAGAAAAAGTGGTGCTGTCAAGAATTGCAACAACAAGGGAAATTGCTCTGGTAGAAAACCTGGCAGCACATGTAGCCTGTAAGCCCATGAAGCCAGGCTGAGAGGAAAAGGGAGCTGAGAAACTGGTGAGCTCTGGGAAAAAGCTTTCACCCCCATTTTGCCACTGGAAATCCCATTCAGCAGGAAACCTATTAGCAAGAGCTCCCTGGGACTTGGCTCGTGGGAGGATGGAGTCTGGGGGAACAGGCACGGTGGGGGGGAAGCACAGAGTATGTGTCTCAGTCTAAAACCCCAAAAAACTTTCGCAAACCCAGTTACAACCATGCACTAAGGGTAGAGGCTTTATCCCTACAAAACCAGACTGAGGACACTGGCTCCTTGGACAGCCCCCTCATCGCACCTGATCTCTGCAGGCAGATGCACCCAGGGGAACAACCAGATGTATGTTATTTCTCACGGTCATTCCCAAAAAATTGCCATCCCCTTTAAACCTCAGCAGCCATGTCTCCTCCCTGCAGCCAGTTTTCTTGAGAAATACACGGAGCTCAAAACCTCCAGCATCATCAAGTGCTCCACGCACAGAAAGGGCACAGACAGAAGCGGCATTCATCAGGCTAGTAGACACAGCATCATTTCGCTGGGTAGCTGGATGTGGTTGACTTGGATTCGCTCTCTCCCAGGAAATGATTGTGATTGTCAGAGGAGATTGGTATATGATTATTAATAACAACACCACAAGGAAAAATAGAAGGCAATCAGCTGAGCGGGGCCGGGAGAGGAAGCGGGGAGGGTTTGCAGCGTTAGCGCTGGATTCTGCTCAAGGCCTGTCAGGCTGCGAGTACCTTGCTACATGTGTTAGGCTGTAACACAACTTCATTTTGCTTTTCCAATGAACAAATTCCCCAGGTGCCACGCAGAGCAAGTTAATAAACAACAGCAGAAGCAGTGAGGAATAAAGAAGCGCAGGCAATGGAAATGGGGTTTGAACAGGTGATTTGCAGAGAGCAAGAAGCAGAGAGTAAAAACTGGTGGACATTACTCGAGAGAAGTGTTCTCACACCAAAATTGGGCATAAGAGAGCAAAAGAAATAGTCAAAAGGAGCTCAAAGACAGATTTCAGGGCACCATCTATTGCTTGCATAAAAAGAAAACACATGTGTAATCTCATTAGGCCTCTAAAAGACATAAGAGTTATGTTTTTAGAGGGACTGCGGGGGTTTCTAGTGCATGAGACAATGCACGGTTCATGGTTATGAGTGTCAAGACAGGAGATGGAGGTGCTTTGGCTTCTCTGCTCACTCGGGCACCCTGGCAGAGGGCCCTGGGCAGCTCTGCAGCCTCTGGGTTGCAGCCACTCAAACCCATTCACTGCCTGCCTATCTCCCAAAGGCACGACAGGTCTCTCCCTCCAGGGGTATTGCAGCAGCACACCAGCCTATACCATGCTCACCTGTGCACCTTCCCTCGGCTCCAAAACCACCCCCATCCTGCATACCAAGGTCCCAGACTAAATTGCTTGCCCAAGGTCATTCGGGGGGCTTACAGCACAAAGCGGCAATGCACAGCACGTGTCAAGTCACAGTTCAATGCCTTCACCCCAAAAACATCCCTCCATGTGCCCTCTTTTCCCACCTAATCACCCCCATGACTTGACATCAGCACCAGAATTTCAGTTTTATGCTGTATTTGAGAGAGAACACGTTCTGATAACAGCAGACAAGCCTGAGACAACACAAATTAAACACTTGTCCAAATAGCATGCGAACCTCTCCTTCCACTCCTCCTGCAGTGGAGGGATGGCTGCCAGGGAGGAGGAGGAGGAAGGCATCTCTCTGCGCTGCCTTACAGCCTCCCCAGGGAAGGGAGGCAGGCTGCCAGGCACGGGGGCGTGGGTCTTCAGCCTGTAACTGTGCAAACACTAATGCTGCAAAAGCTAATTTTACAGAGTTCCACTCTGCGGACTCCTCTTTGTCCCAGGATTCCTCAGCCTGGGAGATTAGCAGTTTAGAGATGGAGAAAAAAAAGTTATTTTAAAATTCAGTATAAACTCGGCTCGGACTCAATGAGCAAGACAGTTTGGGAGGGTGGGGACAGGCACGGGAGGGAGGGCTCAAATAAATGAGAAATAATTGAAAGACTAGGAAGAAGAAAGAGCCTATCTGCCACCCTAGAAAGCTTGATATTCGCTTTCATTTTTTCATGCCTCTTTGCAGCTTACTTTCTATCCTTTCCAAGCTTTCCCTGATCTCCACACAATATTCCTGCCTCTGGCTGTGTTTAACTCCCTCTCCACCAACCTCCAACCACACTGGATATTTGCTACCATGCCACAGGCTCCCCAATAGTTTTCTTGAGCCCACCGCTGGGATGAGGCTAACCAGCTCGCACAAGAAATCCCTGCTGTGAGCAAGTCATCTTCTGCAGGTTCCTCAGGCCCCCACCACCAACCCCATCAGCACCTATGTGGACCCCACAGACACTACATCCTCACATTGCCATCTCTGGTGTATTTATCCTTGCAACACACTGAAGAGGGATGGAGGGAACTGCTGTGGGAGCAAGTGGGTGCGAGCAGGATTACAAGTTAAAAAAACAACAGCTCCCTGAAGGAAGCCATGTGTGATGCCCCAATGCCTGAGCTCTCCAGACACAACAGCAAAACCTGCAGACTGCAGCGCACTTAGAGCTTGAATTCTCCTCGCAAATGAGTAACGCAAGCACCAGCAGCAGCTCGCACTCATCCAGCCTGCGTGAGCAGGAGTGTACCCACACATGCGCACACTTGCAGCACGGGAAAGACAACAGAGAAATGGCTTCGGCAGGAGTTCATTACACTTGTTTATCTTCATTTTGCCTGTAACAGATGAACAGCATAATGGCTTTGGCTTTCCTGGATGCCACAAGCCCAGAAACATCCTAATGAAAAATAAATGTATTTACAGGGAGACGTCAAAACAGCCCAAGACAAGTCAAAGTAATGTGCCTGCATTGGGAACGAGTGCTTTTATTTCATCACCCCTCCATGGCCTTCAAGCAGATCACACAGTAGAGAGAGATAAATATTTTAAATAGCGACACTTCAGCGATGCACAGTTGTGCAAGACAGGGAATAATTAGAAAATAAATTACTTTTTTTTAGCATGGTAATTCCAAATGTTGAAAAATTAGATTACTTGACAAACTCCAGACCCATTTCAATATCCAGGGTCCTATCCAAGGAGATATAGGGAACCTGGCCTTCAAAAAGAAGCCAAAATACAAATAAATGCAGCTTAGAGAAAGTGTTTAAGATCTGCCTGGCAACCTCGATAAATCTAAAAGATGGAAGGTTTCTTCTGGCCTCACACCAACAGTTTGGTCTAGAAATAGGTTAATCTTCCCTGGAGCAAAGGAGCCATCATCAACACAACACACTGACTACACGCACATACCTCCTGCCCCCCACCACCACCCACTGCTGCCCTGGGCAGGCACAGTCACATGGGTGCACAAAGGCTGATGAACTTAATTAATGAATAGCCAAATCCTCTTCCTTAATCCACCCTGTGGAAGTTCACGGTGCCATCAGCTGACCTGCTGCACCGAGCAAGGAGAGCTGTTGCAGTTACTTGGAAGAGTCTCTCCTTGCTTTGTTTTTTGGAAGACCATTTGCATAGATGCAAATGTGTGTTTTTCTCCAATCCTGATTAATTATACAAATGTATGGCTATACAGGTTGTGATGAATATGCACACACACACTTTATTGTTGTGCTGACAGAGCGTATTGCTTATTTGGGAAAAATAGTGGGATTTTCACTTGTTCCAGTAAAGAGCCTCTCCTCCCTTGTCCCCACTCTCTTTGTCTGATTTTTTTGTCTGATTTAAGTTGTTGGATGGTTCTATACCTGACTTACACAGACATATGGAGACTGCCATTTAGAAACTTCTGAAAACCACGGCTAGGATGCTTCTAGAGAAAAGCCATTCAAATTCAGGAAAATGGTGCATTAGTCTGTGCAGGGCTGCGTCTTCTCGATGCTGCTGTGTGGGCTGTGCAAACCCCAACCTACCTCCCGTACAGGCACGCACACCAGACATTGCTGGTTAATTCAAGTTAATTGTTTAAGGACCTGCTAAAAAGGCTATAAAACCAGGGGCAATTTTGCCCACCAGAAGCTTTCAGTTACAATAAATCTATGTTAAGATAGAGCTAAGTGGGAAGAGTACTTACTGATTTAAACATGAGAAAACCCCTACAAATCCTAAGGAGTTGTCATTAGCACCCCCCAAAAGGATTATGAAGCAGAGCAGACATATCAGTGATTTTGGATGAAATATTTAAAAGCAACTGTGGAAGAACATGCTTGACAAAATCAGGAAATTTGATGTTTTAATACTAGACAGAAAGAAAAGCTAGCAATACCTGCAACCTGAAATGCACAATGAAACAATCGAAAAATTAAATTGTCTGGTAGTTACATAGCATGAGACACTTTAAAAATATATTAAGTTTTGACTTATGTTACTTAACTTGGGTTCTTAAACCTTAATCATGACTGTTATGTTTTTGTTTAATACTATTAGAAGAAGTGAGAGCAGGAATTTTCAGTATGAAGATAACAATGAAAGAAACACAGCTAATTTAAAAAAAAATAAAAAAAATCAAGCTTTCACATGATTCAATGAATTCTAACAAGGGTAGACAAATGGCTCTAGTTTGTAAGAGGGCAGAATTGAGATTTCTTTTGGTTTTAGCCAAGAACTCCTTAGCCTAACAGAATTATACATCATAATGGGTGTTCTTAATTGTGCAAATCCTGGGTTTAGAACTGACCACTGGAATTGCAATGCTCTGTTCAGAGTGCACTGATGTGCACTCTGAAACATCACTCACCTCAGCACAGTGTTTCCCTGAAGAATATCCTTTGTTTTCAAAATTATTAAAAAAAAAAAGTAATCAAATAGCCCAAGGAGGAATTTGCAATGCAACATTTGTTAGCGCTTTGAAGTTAAGCATCAATCTCAAACCGTTTAAAAAAATGCTTTTAAAGGCAAAGCTACTAACACATAAAAGCTTGGGGAAGTAACAGCATAAAAGCTGAATTTGCAGCTGGTTTTGTACCACTGGAGCAGCTGAAGTGAACTCATTAATCTGGCCTTTAATTTGTAATTGATTTTATGACTTCGCAGTGAGTGTGGGAACACAGGTCTCTGTGTAGGAGGAGACCAGGGAGGGATCAATCGTCCGGACTGAACACCCATGTATTTCCAGAGCTCCCCACTCAGCCCTTCAGCCCCCAACCACTGCCACTGTGGCATGCACTGGGGCACAGCAGCTCTACCTGTAAAGACTGGATACGTGGCCTACCGCTGTATGAGTGGTTGCGGCACACACCTTGTCCGCATCAGCTGTGAGTCATTAGAACAAATGCCCTGCACACAAGCTACCTGTAGAAGAGGTCTAATGTAACATTAGACCCTGTTTTGTAGATGCTATGCTGCTGACTTAACTTCATTGTGTTTGAGTAATTAGATACAACCATCTTTCTGGGCTGCATCAGGAGAAGCGTGGCCAGCAGGTCGAGGGAGATGATTCTGCCCCTCTACTCTGCTCTGGTGAGACCTCACCTGGAGTACTGCGTCCAGCTCTGGAGCCCTCAGCACAAGAAGGACATGGAACAGTTGGAGCAGGTCCAGAGGAGGGCTACTAAAATGATCCGAGGGCTGGAGCACCTCTCTTATGAGGACAGGCTGAGGGAGTTGGGCTTGTTCAGCCTGGAGAAGAGAAGGCTGCGGGGAGACCTGATTACGGCCTTTCAGTACCTAAAGGGGGCCTATAGGAAAGATGGGGAAAATCTTTTTAGTAGGGCCAGCTGTGACAGGACAAGGGGTAATGGTTTTAAACTAAAACAGGGTAGATTTAGACTGGATATAAGGAGGAAATTCTTTACAATGAGGGTGGTGAAACATTGGAACGGGTTGCCCAGAGAGGTTATGGAGGTCCCATCTCTGGGAACATTCAAGGCCAGGTCGGATGGGGCTCTGAGCAACCTGATCTAGTTAGCGGTGTCCCAGCTCACTGCAGGGGGGTTGGACTAAATGACCTCTAGGGTCCCTTCCAGCCCAAAACATTCTATGATTCTATGATCTTTCATAATTTAACCAAAGTATGACCTGGCTGCCTCACATAGAACCTGTGCCAAGCTTTCAGTTACAACTACAGAAAATTTGTCTTCATTATCTTGTTGTTACTATTATTTGGAACACAGAAAAAAAACTAGGACAAATTCCTCAAAGGACCTGATAATTAATAATCAATCTTGTTCATATTTGCTTATAGACTTTCAGAAAATTCCTTCACCCACAGTCCTAAGTACTACAAACTTGGATGCTATGCTCTACATTCACATTAAAAAGGCTATGAACTTAGGTTTTAAATTAAATACTCTTAAATTTCCCACAGTTTTGGTCCAAGGCATCACCACCTGCAGCTGTTGCCTAAAGCTTGGTATTGAGAGGGTGAAGCCAATGCTGTACAGCTGGGAACTAGAACGCCAAGAAGGTTTTTATTATTTATTTATTATTTTTATAAGTCAACACCAGCCTTCAGTGCCTGGTGCTAGACACAGAGCATACCAGTAAGACACAGTAGGAGAGATGGTCCTGCCAACATCTATCAACCATCAGAGGTTTGTCTGAGCTGGCGGTGCACTTTGTTCAGGACACGGGGAAAGCCTGGGAAAAGCTGGTCTGCCTCCTTTTGCTTTAAATGTGTGAGGTATAAATATAGAAGCCTTGGAAAGGTGCCTCGAGTTTGCTGCATTGCAATTGCCGTAACAATTGGATTATGATCCTTATTTATCCTCATTGACAAAGAACTGAGTTTGGTCAGCTGGATCTCTTCCCTTCCTAGTGGACGACAGATGGGTGAGGCGGCCCCAGGTCTCCCAGGAAGGCAGCAGAGGTCTGGTTCTGGCTCATGCCCAGAGAAATTCAGGGCCCTCCCTGGGACGATTTGGGCAATCCGGTTGATCCACCACTTGCCGAGCCCCTCTTGGCTGCAGAAACTACCGCTATGAGATGCTCTTCAGAAGAGGTGGCAGAACAGATGCAAGAATGATTCCTCTGCACACTGTGGACATGACACAGACCCATCCCAAATGCTGCACCCTTCTGTTGAGCTGGAGCAACCAAAAGGTCAGAGATGAGGAGAGTCTCCCCCCTCTCAGTTAGCTTGGTGCTGTGGAACTCCTCTAACCAGTCTAAAAACTATCTAAATTTTCTAGACACAGGGCCAGACAGGCAGGACAGCTCTTGATGACAAATAAAAAGAAATTCTAGAAATCCACTAGAAACATTGGAGTTGCACATGTAATGGGTGGGGTGGCATAGGGGTGAAGATGGGTTTTGGGGTGGCAGAGATAGGGGAAGATTTGAACAAGAGTTCTCGTATTATTCTTACAGAAGATTTGTTCTACCATGGTTTAGGGTGCCTCAATATTTTACCAAAACATCTTCAGGTAAATCCAAAACATGGAAAAAATAAGCAGGAAAAAGCAATGACAAATGCGATCAAGCAGGAACAGTCAAACCAAAATTCAACAGTCTCCTCCATGAAGTGTTATTCTATTATGGTAGCATCTATATAGCAAAAGAAATGGAAAGAAAGAGAAGTAGGAGTAACAAGATTCCTAAAACACCTCCAGACATCTCAAAGCATCAAGATGCCACTTGGTAACAGCTAGTGTCAGAACAGGAGAACTGAATAGCAAAACAGGAAGGATTTGTTGGGGAAATATGCTGGGACCAAATGCCACAAAAGCTTGAGACTTTGGCTACCATAGTTGAATTCCTAAGTTATCTGTTAGACAACAGACATATCTGAACAGGAGCCACCAGTAAGAACCAGAGGATACTGAGGCAATCATTGCTGTACCGCTGCTTTCCCTTTTGCTCCCAGTGCTGCAAGTACCATGAGCAGGAATGACAACTGCAACTTGACGTGCCCTCAGCTAATGAGTGCAATGCTCAGAGAACATCTGAGAGAGAAGACAAACAAAAACCTTCTGTAAGGGGCAAGGGAGAAACTAGGAGGAACGCTACACATTTAGAAGATAACAGATCTGCAGCAGATACATATCGTAAGACCACAGCAAAATGGACAGGAAGAAATACGGTAAATATTCTACAGCACATACAAGCAGCCCTAGAGATGTACCAGAACAAATACAGAGGAAGAAATTATTACATATAGCTAACAGAGATCCACATTAGGAATGGTATTACAAGAAAGATTACCTCCATCAAAGCCAACCCCTGGAGACCTTCTTAGGCTAATGTTTGTCCTCAACAGCTGCTCTTAAGGTCCTTATGAAATAGGGACACCTTTTATTACAGCACCAATTTCACTTCCGCTCGGTCTAATAATAAACTAAAATAACTAAAACTGAGGCAGATCTCAACAACTAGAAGAAGCTTGAGCCTTAAACCCCCATTTAGAAGCTTGGGGGGGGAGGGGGGGGAAGGATTTAAGTGAGTTCACATGTGTGATTTTTCCAAGGTTCGCTGGATCTCTATGAAGAAGGTTATAATAGCACATGAAGAAGCTGAAACTAAAAATCTGCCAAAATGTACTTTTCTATGAATAAGAGCAAAGTAGTGCAAAACCCTGTTGTGCCTGAAGTTTTTCCTTACTTTCAGTTCAGGCTAATTTCTACCTATTGCGTGTCAACTTCAAAACATGAATTACAAAACACTCACAGTGTGCTTATTTTTCTTTTCTTTTCCTCTTAAAAATAACCAGCAGTGTGCAATTTGTCCCTAGATTTTTCTGTGGCAAGTGTTACTAACATTCATCGAATGTGAATTTGGAAATCCTCACTGTGGGAGGGAAGTCCATCAATGTATTTCTACACTGGGATGATGCAGAGATCAAGGACCTACCCAGGCTCACAGAATAGGCTCAAGACAGAGGCAGGACCCAAGGACCCAACCACAGATACCCTGACCAACTGCTTTCTACCTGAATCACAAAAGTCTTTCCTTCCTTTTGCCAGCAAATCAGCTCAACTTTGTGCCGTACCTGGACTAACTGAAACTTCACAGACATACTCATACAGAAATAAATTTTCTATTTGTCATGAAATCCTAAACCAAATGCCATGCGAGGAAAAAAGGTCAAAAACCAAGTGGGATGTGCGAGTCTTCCAGATGCAAGTGGCTTACTTGGATAATGAACAGCCCAGAAAGCTCTACGACATTCTCACGCCATAGAAACCCTCAGATAAATGTTTCTGTCCACCTCATTAGAGCAATAAAAGGAAAGTCACTATGTGATTTTTCTCTTCGGTGTGTTGCAAGGGTTAAAGCTAGCCACAAAGTTCAGACTGGGATGTTGAGTGCTGTTCAGATGGCAAGTTTTTTTCTTCATTTCAGATATGGGCTTGAGCACAAGTGTTATACACTATAACAGCAGTTTATAATTAATTGTTTATATTGTAATAACTAGTTTATAATTAATTGAATTTTTTCTGTATAATAGTTTCCCTTTAAAAAACAATTTTTGCTTTCTGATGAAATTTGTAGACATGTGCACTGTAACTGTTATTGGTTCCCAAAAAAACCCAATAATCTAGCACAGAATATAGAATTTGCAAGTTAACAGAGGCCTATGCTTCTTGAAGGTTTTTGTTCTGTTTTTCCTTTTTTAAACCAGTCGATGAGCCACTTCTAAGTGAAACAAATCTTGTTAATGAGAAATTCATGTTGGGAAAAAAAAATTTTACTCTACCCTTCTAGATTTTAGTGTGAACGTGCTTCTCTTTTTTGCACATCCCCCCAATTTTCCCTTGTCCATTTTCAAAAGGATTCATCCACATGCTTGCACACTGGAAATGCCAAGAGCACATTTAAACTGAGGATAGACAGCTATTATCACCATCAATATCTATGCAACCAGTAATTTTGGAAATCAAACCTCCAGCCCCAAAGCACTGCTTTTTAATCACGGGGACCACTGAGTAGTTTTATTCTGTTCAACACAGAGGTGCTGAATTACTTACCTGGTGTTTTTTCTTTCCTTTGAAGCACAGCGCGCAAAATAAACCAGTGGAGAGAGGACTCAGATTATCAGACCTAGCTGCCTAAATTCCTACTTTTCCTCCTGTGTTGTTCTGAATGTGTTCAAGTGACTGATGGAGACCCTAGGCACAGAGGGCTGCAATTGAGGCACCAGAAAGAGGTTCACGCATATATGGCATTACAGCATATTGCCAGAGCAAACCAGCTGCTGAAGTGAAGAATTCAGCTTTACCCCACCACATGTTTGAAAGTTATTTGCAGATGGATTTTTGCAGGCTTGTTTATTATTCCAAATCATATGGTAAGCTGCTTTTGCCAATACTTCAGCTTATCCATATTGCAGAGTACGGTTCCTGGATGCTCTTGAACAGGGACAAGGCTTTGGAGGTGCCCTCTGCAGTGTCACATAAGACCACCTCTACCATCTGGCTGAAGAAATCCAACAACCAGAAGCTGCCACACTGGTCTGCCCCCCCAAAAAAACCAACCAGCCACCCAAAAAACCCCAAGAAAACAAAACAAAACACCCCTCCACACACACACACTTTACATGAAGCTACTGCAAGTGGCTCTGATAAGATCAACCTGTAGCTTTATTCAGACAGGTGGAGCTTGTTCAACTAAGTGCCTGGACAAATACATTCAGTGTTAACTGTGAAAATGTTGGGGCACCACAAATTCAAGCATCTAACTTTTGCCATTTCCAGCACAGCAGTGGCACTTAGGAGAAAGCTCATAGTCAAATAGAAATACAGTATCTGCAGTAAAATACATACAAAATTACTGGGAAAGTAATTGCTTTTGGTATAAATGGTCGTCTTCAAAGTTTTCTCTAGCATAGAAGTCTCTTCAAAAAGAACAAGAATAAATTTACTGCATGTGAATTTATTCAAAGCTAGTAGATTCAATATAATGAAATCCTCCTAAGTAAATATCTGATAAAGAAGCAAATGCTTAGCACTTGACCCCAGGAGCTGGGATTTCTTGACACGTGGCTGTAATGCAAAGCAGCAGGAACCTCAGGACTGCTGGCACAGAGGAGTCAAGCAAGGAAAATCCTGAACAGAAGAGGGCTTGACTCCTGCGAGGTGCGGAGGCAGATGGCACGGTGCACAGAGCCATGCAGGGGCTGGGACAGCCCACACCTTGGTTCGCAAGCTGACCGAAGCTACCAGCGCTACCAGATGTTCTCTTTTCTCTGCAGGGGACTCTAAAAAGCCCCCTAACTCACAATCCATTCTGTACCCTTCCTTTGCCAAGAGCCATGAGAGAACCTGCATGCATCTAGAGTGATGATTTTTGCTGAGTTTTCCCTACAGACTACTTTGTCCTGCCGCCCTAGATGTGAGTAGCAGCAGACTTTGGTTGTCCCTGCACAGTCAGATGCTCCTTGTGAGAACAACTGTATTAGTCTGTTAAATAAGAGAGGAAAACAAGGTGCCATTCAGTTGCATCAAAGGATCTTCACTCCTGTGATGCTTAAACCTTGTCCAGAGTGTTGTCTCTCTGTTACCAGACATCTCACCGACTCAGGAGCTGAAGGGGCTGGGTGCCCTGCAAGGCTAAGTACCCTGCTCTGCCATTCACTGGGCTCCCTTGTCCTTAGGAAGGGATTCCCTCTGCTGCAGATCCTCCCACATCCCAGTTTCACGGTGTATCACTGCTCATACAACAAACACTCCTCTGGGTTATGGGCAATGGCTGGGGTAGCAAACCCTGCTCCTGTACAAGCAACCAAGAGCAAGGGCCAAGGGCATGGTGTCCACTTTCTTTGTATGTACATGTCACAGAAGATGAAATGCAATTCTCTGCATACAGCATGTCACCTAATTGCCCAGAAAAGCATCTTGGAGAAGCATATGGGAAGTTTTCCCAAGAAAAATGACACTGCTCAAAGTTTTTTCTAGCTAGAAACCACTCAGCAGTATCTATCACTACTGACATCTGGGACGTAAGCTTCAAAGCAGTTAATTTACAATTTTAGCTAGAGTCACTTTCCTATAGAAATTGATATCTAAAATAGATAATTGTTATTCCAGAAAGCAGAATCATTAGAAGAAGAAAAAGGTAAAGAAGAAACCCATGCAGTAATTACAGAGAACACTGCTGCCACTCCATGCATCACTTCTGCCAGCACTCAGGTTGCAGGCACTTCTAGAGCAAACCTTCAACCACCCCTGTCCATATGAACATCCGTAGCCCGGCCCACCTCCCAAGTGCTGGTGCCCATTTACCTCCCTCCACGTGGCCTCACATCAGACAGGCAGGATGGTGCAGCCCTACAGTGTGGAAGCACCGCTCTGCCATGGACCACCTACAAGAGGGTTTCTCCTACAGTACCCAGACCTGCCAAAGCTGCATTTAGGATTGCTGATGCCTCCCTCTTTGGCCTCTAATGTTACAGGACTTTTAAGGCAATACTGCTACAAGCTATTCTACAAGATACTGCAATGCCTGTAAAAGCTAATCATGAGCAACCACCAAGACAGGCCCCCAGCTAAGTCCCAAGCCAGAAATATAAAGCCTGTGTGCATATTTGTTGGTACAACTGCAGATCACCTTTAGCACGGAGCTCAGGCTTCTCAGCTGTGCTAATTAATTGCTTAAGGAGTTCTCACCGTCTCACCATGATGCAGAGTGAGCAGCCATTCACGCTCCTCCACTCGCTGCCGCAGTCACGTTACCTGTTCTGTCTCAAGGACCTGCAAAGGCTGGTCTCCCCATCTGTCCCTTTTACAAACAGGCACCCCTGCTCTGTCTCTGCAAGCAATAACTTTAAAGAGCCAAATCACAGCAAGACTTTAGAAGCAAACACTTCCTCTGATGCTTCTCCATCTCTGTCACCCCAGCAATTAGCAGGAGCTTCAGTCCTCCTGCAGGGTTTCTAACCACACCAACAGTCTTGGGGCAAGGCTGGTTTCTTAGCCTGGTGTCCCACCTCCCTTTGGCACTTGCAGATGCCAAGACCACACGCAAGGACCATTCTGCCTAACACACAGCTTACCCCAGATACTCATTTACCAAATTCAGAGTGCTCACCCCTACCATGCCCATATAAATCTTGTGGTGATGGACAACAGAACAAAACCCTGCTAAGCCCTCCAGAATCTGCTGCAATAAGGCCACTGGAGGGAACTGAATAACTCCATTATGTCATTTGTCTGTGAATCCTTTCCCCAATCCTTTCCAGTAGCTCCAATACTCTTTTCCAGCCCATGAGGCTAGGACCTGCGATAACCCTAATCCTACAGGCTAAAAGCACGTGGTTTCCCCCTACTAACAGTATTCCTGGGGATGCCCACAGATAGCAAAAGATCTGAAAAAAGGTTCCACAGCCCTATCAAGTGGGGCATGGTCCAGAAGTCACGTGCCAGATGGCTGATAGGCGGATACCCATGTAAAACTAAAACCATTCTTATTTTCTGTCTGCACCCGGGCAGTAACTGGCTTTTGTTTAAAAACTGCTACACCCTCATTTCCCAGTCTTGCCTTCAGAGTTGTATGAAGAACAGGGCTGGTTATTTTTTAAAGGTGAACCAACACCAATTCAACTTGATGGTAACTCAATGACTCCCATCAGCAAGCCCAGCGACCTCAAGCTGGTGTCTGACTGGAGGTCATCCACGTCGCTGTAGGCACAGTCACAGCAGGGGCTATGCACCGCAGCACACCTTCCACAGAGACAGGTATCTTCTTCTAACAACATGAATGGTTGTAACTTGTACTGGATATCAGCATATGTTTTAGAAATGAATCATACTGTAACCAATATGTTAGGAAGACAGGCCAGACTCCTGGAAGAGTGGGGCTAGGAGATGGTTTCTGCTAGCAGAGCACTTTCAGTTTGAGGTTTGCATTGAAGTTGTTATTCTACAGCTGCGATGAAAAAAAATCCTTAATACTGTTTTGCAATAGCAGGAGAAACCTGATTTCTTACTGAGTCGTGCAAGCAGAGGCACCAAGGCTAGAAGTGCCGAAAAACTGCAATTCCCTACCCTCCTTTGGGATGCTGCAGATCAAGGTGGAAGTACAATGGCAAGTATGTTTGCCCTGATGCTGCATTTGCTCTGTGGGTAAACAGAGATCATCTACTCCCTCAGCTGTCATTTGGGCATCTTTCATGACCACTAAACTCACTTTTAAAAGAAAAAGGAGGTTTTATTAGAAAGTTAGCAGACGATCCAAATGTCAGAGTGAAAAATCCAGAGGAAGGTTGAGGGCTTTTTTTATTTTTATTATTTTTTTTTGGATACAGCTGCACTGGAGGTGAATGAACACCAGAGCGTTTTGATTTCCTGCCTGGTTTCAATAAATGTTGCACTCCCAGGCACCCAAGGGACTGCTGTGGTTTGTCAAAACCAATTAATTTTCTTCTACAGAATGCTTCAGGCACCTCAGAATGTCGTTTGAAAGCTAGCACACATCCAAGGAGGAGGGAAAGCTAGCAATCAACTGCTGCTCGGGCTCTGTGTCAGGAGCACAGCCCTCCAAACTCACACTCACCAACAGCAGAGGCAAGGCAAGAACGAAGGCGTATTACCTGGTCATGGCAGGTAGCTGAGGGCAGAGCCAAAATTAAAATACCACATGTTATAAGCCCTACGAATATAAACAAGAAGCTGCCACTTGTGAAACATGCCAGAAATAAGTTTCCTAAGGGAGAATTCAAAGCAGGAAGTTTGTCTCTCTCACTTGTATTTCCTAGGATCCATTCCTCCGCGCTAACAGACGTAGAGCGGAGCCACAGGTGACAACAGGAACAGTTGCTATTATGGAAGACGTTTGGAAGATAAACCTTGAAGTCGGGAGTCACAGGTTCCTCCCCAGCCCTCCATCAGACTCACTGTGCAGAGTAAGGATTTCCCTCGCCTGAGCCTCAATTTACCTACTTGCAGTGGACAGACTGTAATGTTTTCCCTCTCTTCTGTACAGAGATGTGAAAGCAAACTTGTTTGCAAGTAATTTTAATAATCAGCCATGAAATGCACTAATTAAGCATGGTATTAAGATGTATTATTTCTTTTTCAATGAACACCAAGACATTGAGAGTTTAAGAATACATTGGAGCTATCATTTATACTCAGAATCAGACATAGGCTGTATAGATGCTATGAATACATGCTATGAATACTCTCTTTATGTAGATACCTCACGTCAAATAATTATCACTGGATGTAAAGTAGACATCTTTTCCCATCTACAAAAGGCAGGGATGGAGAAGAACATTTTTCTTGCACGTTAGCACTCTGAAAAAGGGGCAGAAGACAAAAGACAGTTTGAATTTTAAACATTTTGTTTTGAGCACTGTAGGGTCACAGGCAAATCCCTGCTAGAGCAGGGAACAGAAACAAGAGCTGATGTTCCTAACAAGCGCTGCGGTAAGGCCCAGCCTACTCACAATGCCTGGGGGAACTGGGAATCAAGGCTGCTTTGAAGATCCCAGGTCCCTAATCTCAGGTCCAGTGTCATCCTTGCTGGGGCATTGACAAAACCAGAAACAAAGAATTAAAAATTACAGCATGCTGAGCAGTGAAGTGAGCTTTACAGTGTAACAAATCTTTAGAAGAACAAGGAATAAATCCACCTTTCTTTTTTTTGTTCACCAACCATGGTATCTTCAATGACCTACTTGTTTTTAAAAGTAATCCAACATTTACCATTACAATCTTCTTTGCTCCTCAAGTCACATAAACCCCCTGCTGTCTCCTCCTTCTCTATTTACCTGGCCTTACAGGCACAGCAGGGAACTGAAAATCTGCTCCCTGCCTCCTAGCTACAAGCAAAGGCTTCACTTGGGCATCCAACAGATAACTAATGCTACGGCTTAAACAATCCCTCAAGTGCCTCCCCTGACACCTACAAACATCTAGATCCTGCCACCAGTCCAAGACATGTCGCCCAGGCATTTAGGCAACCGCCCTGATAGAAACAGCCATGCCTCTCATTCACAGCGTGTCTTCGCACTGGCAAATCTCATGTTTCATTCAGATAGGAATTTTCTCAGCGCTCTTACTTACTATTTAATATTTATACTATGGTCAGTGTCCAAAAAGCATGACGCTATCGGTTATGGTAGGTGCTGAACAAACACATATTAAATTGTCTTGGACGCTTACAGGTGTGAAAGGTCAGTTAGAAAAAAAGGGAAAAAAGTCAATAAAATCTGAAGCCTAGTGAATAACTGAATCACAAGGGCCAGACACAAATATAAATCCCCCAAAATGAAACAGAAATCATCCAAGATATATCAAAACAAAGAGGAGATGCTCCACTTACATCAGCTGGCACTGATCAGCCCAAGAGCAATAGAAGAGAGAGGAGAATCCATAGCCATAAGCATCACCTTCCTGCTATATTTCCTCCTTAGCCTGTTCATCTTCCTTTCTCCCTTCATTCCCTCTGCTTTGGATATGACCTCTCAAACTATGAGAGGGCCTGTCTTATCCCTAAGACACAAGAGTGTGGGTTTTTTTCAAGCTCATTTTATGCAGCATCATCAAAGTTAGCTTCAAAGGATACAAGTGTTGGAAAGCTACAGAACCCTGAAGGTTATCAAAACCCGGAGTTTCCCAAGAGGTAGTTCCTCCAGAAAGCAGAGCCGTCTCTTTCCATAAAGCAACAGCAAACCACAGCTTTAATCATAGCACAGGTCCTCAAGTTTTCAAGCAAAGCCCACCAATATAAGCACATCACTTGGACTTCAGTGAGTAAGACAAGGCTGATCTAATATCAGACTCTACTCTCTCAACATCCCTTACAATAATATTTTAACTCTAAATAATTAAAAGGAAATAAGTATCTATAAAACCAGCAGAATCATTGAAGGCCAACAGGTCAGCATGGCTGGGTGTTTGAAATAAGGGTCCCATTCAAGTTATTCACATTGAATGTCAAAAGTGATCTGTTGTAATGAGAAACGATAAATATGCTCATTTAACATGCAAGCTCACAGCTACACTCTACCAGGTTGAAGCCACACTAGAACATAAAAAACCCCACAACTGTGCCCTTGACAAGCCACCTCCACCGTGTTCTCCCCACCTTCCTGAGCCCTCCTGCATTTCTACATACAGAACAAAGGAGATGCGACGCATCTTACTGCTTCCGCCATACAATAACCTGGAGTATCTAACCACAACTTCCTTCTTTAAACCTTTTAGTACAACTGCATATTGCGGCGCTGGCAGTTGCAGGCTGCTCCACAGTCCAGTATTTGGAAGCAATTGATCAGCCGCACGAAAACCAGGATTTGGTAGCATCCGATACCAAGCGTTTGCTTGAAAAACCTACCAGGACGAGAAATGCAAACTCCACAGCCTGCAGCATTTCAAGCTGAGGGGGCACTTACAGCCTACAGATAACAGTTAAAATTTGAAACGATGATGGAATATGTACACCTATTTTCTATTGTTCCATATCTTGATTGGTGATAGAGTTGCATTTTTGGTTATCAGCTCTGCTCAGCAGAGACTGAATCCCAGGCTATATCAATTCCCCTGTGAATGTAAAGGAAAAGAACCATCTGAAGAGAATAATAGAACAATTAACTTGCCATTAAAGAATAATCTATGTATGTTTTTAAGGAGGCAAACTTTAATGATCTCCACCTAATTATTCATCCTGCATTCTGGCAGGGTTGGTTTGGACTTTGTCTTGCTTTGTTTTCAAATGCAGTCTGAAAGTAATGATGTAGCCTGGATCAGACGTGGGGACCACACAGGCTCCTTCAGTTGGGGACTGGACAACCTGGCTGAAGGAGGTTTCCAGAAACATCGACCAAGGTCTCACCATTCCTGTGGGTTCATATGGCTGTGTAATAGCAACACCATCAATTTTAAGAGTTTCACTGAATATTCATGAGGATCTTACAAACATGGCTGTCGACTGGCTTGGTACAGCAGCTACATTTTTGGACATGAAGTGCAGAGTAGCGCACGCACCTGAACATCAGTCTGTTGAATGCTGGGCTCATTTAACTTGTCACTGGCAGCAATATAAATCAGAAATGACTCCATAAAACTCAATGGCAATCCCTTCTGATTTTGCTAACTCACCAACTAGCTGCAAGTGTATTATCTTTACAAAGTAATTCTGTAAAATGAAAAGGTTCAAAGCAAGGGCTTTAAGGACTATTACTATGCCTGTTACCCCTCTAAACACATATCCCTCTAAGGACCTGCTGGCTGTACACGTGATGGAGCGCAGTCCAGGCTGTACCACACGTTCGTTACGCAGACCTGCTCAGCTTAACCACCTGCCTCAGTTTCCCAGTGGATAATACTAATGAGCTAGTAAGTGTGCATGCCTGCACTTCATTTCAGTTTACATAGCGCTTTCCAGCCAAGGCTCTAAAACATTTGGAAAAGACCAAATATAGTTCAAGCTAAAATTAACTGGAACATAAATACCAGAATTCAACCACTCTGATGACTCCTTTAGAAAACCTACCTGGGACTTCAGGCTTTCCAGCATGAGAACTTGTACACTAAGGAGCTGGTAAATAGTGAGATAGTGCCCAGGCAATCCTTTGCTACTATTTATTGACCGACTGATTAAGGTGAGGCTCTGTGATACAGTGCAGGCAAGTTTATCCCCCGCCTCCCGCAAGCTACTAAGTTTTATGATCTGAAAAAGCCTTTAAAAAAACCCAACCCATAAACCTGGCACACAAACTAACAAACTAGTCACACCTGAGTCCTGCTGGAAAAATCCCTGCCTCAGCTTTCAAATGTTGCAGAACATTTTAATTCTCAGCTTCTGCATAAATGGAGGAAGTTTTGAGCCTAAGAGTCTAAGGCATTTGAGCCTCTCAGACTTCTAGCCTGCTCTTCCCCTACAACTGTAAGAGCCCCTCTTTCTCTTTATATATATATATATATATATAATATATACACACACACACACACATATATGTATGCACACCCCAATTTCAAAGCAGGGCTCCTGCATCTGCCAACGTGCTGTACACTGCATCGGCACAATGGCTCTGGTGCAAGATCTGCACCACCCACTGGAAAGGATTTAGTGAGGGGTGCTAACGTCACACACTGAGCAGCCACATACAGCTATAAATTATTCATACACATTACTCTAATTATGCAAATGTACTAAAAGCTGGAGCATATGTTTCCCTGACATCTCCCAGTACAGATACAATATGGTTCTAGTAGAGAGGAAGAGTGAGAAGTAAGACGATGGGTGTAAGGGGGCTAACAATGGCAGACACTGGCCCACGTAAAGGGTGACAGGATCTCCCTTCTCCAACCAAGCTGCTGCAAGGCTAAGGACATTTAAACGCTCCTCCTTGATAATATATTGTTGGCTTTGCTCTCAGTGCTGAACAGAGTGCTGAGGCTGCTGAACGGCCCAGGCAGATTAAAATAAACCCAAGCAGTTTGGAACAGGAATGTGTTTATCTGGCATCGCACACTTCCTCTTATCAAACATGAGGAGCAGGGGAGGGCACAGCGATGGTGTGCGGAAGCAGACTGTGTGCACACTGGTAGGAGAGGGGGAGGGAAAAGGAGGGAGAGGAACAGCAAGAATCAGACAGATAATGCATGAGCTTGGGAACCAAGAGCATGGAGCTCTTGCAACCAAGAGCATGGAACCATCATCTCACTGGGTTACAGAGTCCATACTCTTGGTCAGCTCCCAGATAGGCAGTAGATATTGGAATACTCCATTAGGTCCTTTCTCCCTTGTAGCATTTGGAAGAAGGCAAGCATTCAGCACTTCTGTAGCATAAGCAGCTGTCTGTGTGTGTTGCCCAAGCTTTGCACTCAAACTCCTTCTCTGAACTCTGTCAAGTACAGTGCAGTCACTGGGCATCACCCATCTCCCACTCTGAAAACTGGGGCTGACTCCTCAGAAGGAAAAAGCCAAATGCACTCTGTAATGGTGTTTTGAAGTCCAAACTGTGGATTATGGTACTGGACTGAACATCAGAAGATGAGCATCTTATTCCCAACTCCAATTCTAAAGTTCGCATCACTGTCCTTCTGTCAATGCTCAGTCCATCTGACAGAGCCCTTTGGAAGCAGACGTGCTCCTCAGATGCTGCATGCAGAGCACTGTGCAGGGGAGCTCCAATTTTCTAGCATCATTCATTTAAAATCCAATAAACACTTTCCAATTTCTCCATCCCTACTGAATGACCACGTGAGTGTTTCTATACCCAGACAAAACAAGAGAGCAAATTAAACATCATGTAATACCACAGCTACTTGGAAGGTTTAGGCTATGTTACCATTAAGCCAGTAGTTACACAAGATCAAAAAAGTTGAACAGAAAACCTTGGCAGCTCCTTTGATAAGAGCATGTCTTACTGCCTAGTGCTGGCATTAAAGACACTCTCTAGCTCTGTACCAGCAGTCTTGTAAGGATGCACTCACACAGCCATGTGAAACACTCAGTACTGCGGAGATCCCATCACAGGAGGAATGCTAGCAACTGCAGCAATATACAAGGTGGATGCCACTTCAGCTCTTCAGATCCAAGCCAAAACTCTGCTAGTATACTTTTTTTTTTTAATCCAAGTTCCTGTTTGTGCATGGCTCAACCACAGTTCCTCACCTGTGGCTGCTCCAACTCAAGGATGGCCATGCTTTAAAAACAAAAGGTGACATATCAGAGAAGCAGCCCTAGGCAGAAGGGACGGGCAGGCTGCAGGTGATACTGCGAGGCCGACAAAGGTGGGTATGCCTGTACAGATCCTGGTCACTCTGCCCCAAGCCCTTGCCAGCAGGATTTATCCTTCCCTTTCACAAAAGACCAGGTGAATGAACAGCAGCAATTCTGCCAGGCAGAGATGCCAAACTGGCAAAACAAAGCTGAGAAAACAGCACAAGATAACAAGCAAGAATAAAAGACAGAGAAATGAAAAATCCACTGAAGTAAAATAAGATGTTGATTACAAGGACGAAGTCCAGCCACTTCTGCTTTGCTACGTTCAGCAAAGCCCTTGTGGGTAGCAGGCTGCATCCTGAAGGGCTCCTGCTCCCTGGGCACATCCTCCTTTCCGTGCAGTCACACGTGCTGAAGACTGAGTACAGCTCATGCAGCAGCTCGCTGCCTGCCCAGCTCTGCCAGCAAGCTGCTCACCATGACCCACCCTGGGCTCGGGTTTGGGGCCATCTGGACCTTTATTGACTGGGTGTTTCCTCACCACCAAGGCCAGCAGCATCCATATCTTCCAGTTATAAGCCAGTGAGGCAGATCCAGACATTATCTCTTGACTTCCCTCAAGAGCCCAGAGGAAAGGGCAGGAGGGTGCAAAACCAGCTTGCCAGACTTGAAGCTCTGTTCATCCAAACCACCCAGAGGAGAGCAGCCACAGCACAGGCCCAGCTCTACTACTCACTCTGCCCCTGCTAAAGGCCATCTGCCAAACAGGGAAAGGCTGCATCGCCACTGTGCAATGCCTCCAGGTGAGTGCTCACCCCAGCTGCTGAAGCAGTCCTCAGGAAGGACAGCCAGGGCAAAGAGCAGAAAGGAAGACAGCACAGAAAAGGGGGCTCCGCACTCAGTCTTTCCTCATCTCATTCTGAAGGCTTTGGCTTCCTCAGTAATTGTTAGCAAAGAAACAAGCCCGTTAACAGGCAGCCACAGATAAAAGGTACTAGAAGAGGAGGAGGAGATGGTCTGACCAGCTAGCTGCTCACCTCAAGAGACACAGGATCAAATATAATTTAGGTAACAAGCCAGAGGAGGCTCGCAACCTCAGCCTGGCTATCCAGCAAGAAAGGTTTAACACAACACCCAGGGGAGCTGCTCAGTGAGGCGCAAAACCCAGCAGCACGCACAGCTGTGCTGCAAGGACCAGCACAGCAGGACACTGGCAGGATGGGACAGAGCTGCACCAGCACGGGAAATATCTCAACCACAGAGTCTACCCTGGAGCAGGTTTTGCAACATGAACAAACCATCCAGGCTGGAAACAACAAATTTATCCACTTTTGACAAAAGTCAACAACTTTTACTTGTGCCAAAACACTGGAAGAAACAGAAATTTATCGTAGTGTAGCAGGAAAAGTCAAAACCAAACTATTTTCTTGTCCTGCAAAGTGATGAAGAGTCGACCGTAGCCACAAAGAAAGTCACTAATGGAAGAAGAATAGAAGTCAGGGAGTTGGATTGTTAGTGTAATATTCCTCATTCTAGAAAAAAAATTATTTAAAGGATTTTAACCTATTCAGCTAGCATTTTAGGGTTCCACACATCATTGTGCCAATCAGATTTAAATTAGCAATGACTTGTGCTCTCAGTTATTTTGGTGAGCCACAAGGGAGGTAAGGACAGAGAGGCAAAGCAACGTGCCCTAATCTCCAAGTGCTGGGATTTGTTTTGAGGCATGCCGGGAGCAACCAACCAGCCAGCCAGCACAATGCTGCACCACAAAGCACCCAGAGGGCTGAACGCCGACTTTGCCAGGCAGAGAATCAACTCAGCAAGGCCACGGTCCTCCCTACAGCCACAAGCTCCCAGCGTTCAGATATATGCATAGCCCCACCACAGCCAGTCTGACCAATGGGGCCATTTGCACTTCAGTGTTTCCAAGGTCTGGACTTCAGGAGGGAAATGAGGTGATGTCTCACCACTGAAAGGCAAGCCCCTGGCATGACACCCCTTTGCATCCCAGAGCTTCTTACCCTCCTCTGTCCACCTGAGCAAAGAAGCATCTAAATGGTGTAAGCTTGGATAATCTCCCCAGGGGAAGCATACGAGGTGACTGCCTGTTCACCCTGCAGGAGAGGAGGGCAGCAGGGGCATTTGACATTTAGCACCCCAACTCTAGGAAATGACCAAAGAGTTAAAATAAAAATCATTCTTGGGTAGGCAGCATTCCAGCAAGATAAAATATTCAGCACTGTTATATTCCTGGACACCATATCTCTGACAATAAATTTCATGCCTCATATGCCACAACAGTTATACGATTTCAGTCAATAACCAAAGGACAGGTCCACATCCTTTCAGAGCAACCCAAGAAAAAAAAATATTCGTAAGTAAACCTGACAAACCTCAGAGGAGGGTGTTTTTATTATTATTTACTGGTCTGTCACTTTGATAGTCAGGCCTGAACTGGAAAGGGAGGATCCATTTCTGGCATGGCACCACCCCCAATGTTTACAGGCTTCTTAGACCCATAAGAGCTGGCAGTGAGACCCACCGCCTGCACTGCAGACCCCACCGAGTTCAGAAGGACCAGTTTTGGTTTTGGTGACACTGGAATGCTTTTTCCCCTACTTCTAATATCACTCCCTATGTGCTATGTACCAGAAGTCCCCCTCTACAGACACTTTGAATGTCCCAGGCTAACATGGCAACCCCAAAGCACATCAGGAAGTTTTGGCAAAAAACAGGCTCTACTTGCCCCATTTTTCTTTAGTCTTCCTGCCCCACTTGGGCCTATTCTTGCTTAATAATAAACCCTCCTGAAAAATCCCGATGGGTGGGATTCATCTCCAGCTAGACAGACGTTTCAGGTCCCACCGCTCCTCAGGCAGTGGCTTTTCCTTCTCCCCTGAGCCTGCTTGCTCAGTGTCAGGGCGCTCTGCCGCACTGCGGGGTGGTACCAGACTCCAACACCTACATCCTGGCTGCAAGGCAGCACAACAATGGAGCAAGGTGAGCTACAAAGTCCAAGTCATGCCCAGGTAGTGCCCTTTACAAGAAGGGAAGCAAGGACCAGTTCCAACCTTAAGAATTAGTTGGCACCCTCTAAATTTTGAGTGTGGTTGCAGCAGAACATGGATTTTTTTTTTTTTAATCCATGTCTCAGGGTGGGTTACAGTACCACTTTATGACATTAACAGCTCCCATACTGCAACCCAGATGAACCCGTGTGCAAATGGTGGGTAAGAGAACTCCCTGCGAGGACAGCTCTGAGTTCAGGATGGAGCACTCTGTGCTATTCCACGTCAGTGAAGCTATGCTAGTTTGCACTAGCAAGTGATGTGGTCTTTAAGTGCCATTCACTTGATACTGCATTCATGAATCAAACCTGAACTCCACATCCCAAGTTCCCCCTGGAGATCCACAGACAGCCTCTACTAGTCCTTTCTGGTGTTTTAATGGCTGCATGTTGGAATTTTCAGTAGCTCGTTTATTGGCTTCAGGTGGTTTATGCATTCACCAAATAGATACAGTAATTGTGTGCAGCTCCCTCCCTTCACAAGAAGGTTCCAAAACAGATTTCAAAAACCCCCTTCAATCCCTCTGTAGTCAGTTTATCTGGTATTAATTCATTAAAGTGATGCACTGTGTTCTATTAGAAGAATTAAACAGAAGAAGTGGGAAGCTCTCTTACCTGTAATTGACTGACTGGCCAATAGGAGTCAAGTGCTGGCAAATTGGAGGTGTAATTTCTATTTAATTATGGCATTAAAAAAATTACATGATATACCTATTTAACATGCAAAGGAGCAAAATCAAAGCTAATAAGAATAAATTGTAAGAGAGGACATGTACAAAATGTAGTAGCAGTCTTTTTCTTTTTTGAAAACATGCTCTGCTGAAGAGTATGCTGGCTGTTGCACCTATGTATTTTCTGGAAAACTTGTATCCCTGCCTCTGATCCTAAGACCCTGCCAACATGCAAAACTGCATTGCACAAATGCACCAATACAATCAAAAATATTTGTTAAAACCAAAGCAGTGTATAAGCTTTTCATGTTGCAAATGAAGTTTACATCAGTCCAGCTGAAGTTCAGTTGAAACGAATGCAAGCAACTCCCAGATACACCATTCTAGAGCTCAGAGATGAACGCAAACGAATGGATGAACTATGAAGAGTTTTGCAAGCCTACAGTTAAACTCATTTTAAAATGCATTTAAAAGAAAATAGTGCAACCTCTGTGTTTAGACAATGGGTTACAACCAACAGTATAAAACACGTGATACCGCACGAACAGTTCTGTTGAAGCCAGTTACAGCTACTAGCGTAAGACAGACAGTAAGAGGCCCATAAATCACTGGCACCTGAGAAAGACATGCCACTGTCATCAGAAGCCACAATTACACCCTATGCTTTCTTCTGGGGCAACATATTTATTCTGATAGAGAAGCATGTTTTCTTTAGATCAAGACCATAACCCTAATTTCAAATCATCCAATTTCAAAACAGCTAGTCAGCACCACAGTGTTGGGAAGGAGAAACAGGATCTTACCAGGAAGAGGAAACAGGGAGGGTCTTAAAGACCCTTTGATCCACAAACCTAAGAAACCATGACAGAGTCATCCTGTAACTGCCCTAACCCAGCCCAGAGCACTGCTGCCAAGAAAAGAGGAGGTCTGGCTCTCGCAGCCTCCCATTCCCAGGCCCTGCTGCTAAGTCAGGGAGCAGGAGGCAGACGCCAACATCAGTAACAGGGTTTTGTTTTACACACTTGGAAACAGAAGCCAAACAAGAATTAGTTTTACCTGCAACGTGTATTTAAAAACACAGAGCTTCCAACGGCTAGTCAAATTATCCTTTGAACATTTCCTGCTTCGTCAACAGAAGTTTAAAATTAAAGTTTTGGATTTAATGCATTTAGTGTATTGTATAAAAAAAAAAAAAACAACCCAGGTACATGCTCAGATAGCAGTGACATGCAGCCCAAGAAACAGACAGATACAAAACACATTCACTCCCACACACTCGATAAATGCATCAAATTGACCAGCAACCAGAAGCACAGCCAGCCATGACCCTGCACATGGAGTGAGGTGAGAGGGTGACTTATTGCAAGTGTTCACACAGGTGATTTCTGCAGATGAGAACATTCATTGCCACAAGGAAGGCAGCACAGGTAAAAGACAGACAGCTTACCCCTCTGAGCTGCTGGACTCCACCAAATATCCTCATCACTCCATCAATCTCCTGCTCCAGCCTCCTGGCCCAGTACTGCATACTGCAAGAGACAGAGAGAAAGAGAAAGGGAGAGAAAGAGAGAAAGAGAGAAAGAAAGAAAGAAGGAAAGAAAGTCAGAGCCCTGACACTTTGCAGATAAGCAAGGCAATTGAAGGGAGAGGGAGGAAATCAGTGCCCTCAGCTAAGTTAACTCCTCGCTCTCTGCAGCACCAGGTGCAGGCAGAATACAAAGAACATGCAGCTTTGAGAATTATGACTGGGGCAGGTTATAAAACTTCAAGACTTCAAAATTTACATGGCCCAGAGAGAACAGGGGGAAAAAGGTAAAACCAAAATTGCAAGGCATGGGTTTTGGGTTTGTTTTTTTTTTCTTCTTATATAGAACAGTTGCAGTGGATAATTATTTAAGCCCAGAGTGATTAACAAGGTCTAAGTGCTGTGGCATACAGAAAACAGCTTAGTGCTTCAGGAGGGCTCTGTGGTAGAGAGCAAACACAGAGGCACGGCAGGACCAGCAGCGCCTGTCCTACTGCAGCAATGGATTATTGCTGCGGCACAGCAGAAGAGACCTGGGCAGAGCCAGGAGCCAAGCACAGGGCATTGAGTGCCTGAGGGCTCAGCTGCTTTGCACCTTCAGCTAAGCCCAACCTGAGCCGGGCACAGATTCTGCCCATCATGGGCCGAGCTGCCTCCTGGGGCAGCAGAAAGGGCCAGGAGCTGCCACATGGCACTTCCTTTGTCCTGATCTCTGTACAGGAAGGGAGCTGGCTGCCAGTCCTTCCAACACACACAACACCCTCCAATATATTCAACCACACAGATTTCCACTTAGAGCAATAACACCAAGTTAAAACAACAACAAAAAACCCTCTTATAAATCCTCAGAACTTGATAACTCTCCTTCTTTTAATGAGATTTCCTGACTCCAGCCGCTGGCCACGCAAATGTCAAATCTCCCATCTGACCTGGAAAAGCAATGCTCGATTGCCTCTGCACCACTTGGGGCTGCCATTGGTGCTTTATCCACAGCAACATTCATCTCTCAGCGCTACACCGGAGAAAGGAGGGAAGGAGCACAAGGAGTAGAAGGTAAGGCCAGCAACATGGCAAAGCAATGGTGGGAGAGCGCAGACCAGCTCGGAGGTTTTGCATTTTGCTCAAGTTCACCAAGTGATTTCATTCTTTATGGAAAGAGACATTCCCCTGGCAGCCCACGCATGCTTCCCCACCACCCACAAAGCCACCGGAAGAGGCTCTCCTGGAGATCAAGGAGCAAAGAAACCCACCAAAGAAGCAAGGCCATGGAGGACTCTGAATCATACAGCATAGCCCAAAAGCTGGGCAGAAATAACAAAGCAGAAAAATGCCTGAGATGACCAGCAGAACAGAGCTGAAGCATCACTTGGGTGGTGGGGGAAGGAGGGAGGGCAAACAGAGACAGAGGGACTGGCAGACAGATGTGTTACTCACACAGGCAAAATTAATGCCAGTTAATAACATACGAGGATGAAAAGAAGATTTAATTGCACATGCCAAATCTTCCCAGTTTTCCAGTGTAACTTATGCTATTTCCCACATTCCTGAAGAGGCAACCCTGTCTCTTCTCTCCGGGAGCCTGGCTGGAGAGGAGGGGAAATCCAGGGAAGGAGATGGGTGAAGACATCTGCAAAGCCACCTTTCTGCCAACAGAGGGAAAGCAAAGCCTTCAGTGGGACTGCCAGCATAAAGATAACAGGTCACAAACAGACCTGAGGGGGGGGTTGTGTTTTTTTTTCCCTTTTCCTTTTTCAGTCAAACATTTTATTTGTTATCAAAGGTATATTCAGGTTGTCCAGAGTTACCCATAAGTCTTCTGAAGTATTTTCACCAAAAATTATGTACTTTTAGACCAAAAATTATGTACTTTTACACAAGTAATTCATTTTAAAAAAAGCCTTGAAACACCAAAACTGATTTTTTCCCCTCCTCCAGTTTGTCCAGTGAACTGGAAAAAAAAAAAATTAAAATCATTTATATGCTCATACTCAGCCACAGGTCCAAGAAACCCCAGTGATGACTTATGGAACTGACACCTTCCCTTAACTTCCAGCTCTATGCAAGATCCTCGATGTCAGTGACACCTGCCTGTGTCATCTCCCTCCAGGAACACCTACACCACCACAGCAAGGGAAAATTACTGCCCATCTTGAGCTGTATCCATCAACGTTAACAACTGCTCATATCCGCATAAATGTCACATATGGCCAAGCCTTCAGAGAGGATTAGTTATAGAGGAAGACAGAGGCATCAGTATTACTCTGTTGCTGTATGCAAAAGAGACACTGAGTGCTCAATTGGGCTGGGATTTAAAATTAATTTAAGTTTAGTCAGCAGATTTGCTTAAAAAAGTTGTTTTTTTAAACTTAGCCCACTCCCTGCCTCTGCCCCAAGAAGTACTACTGGTTTAGGGCAAAGCCATTCAATTTTTTATTCATGTGAAAGACTGCAATTCCCTTTAATTGTGCAGCGTTATGATACCTGGCTTTCAACCTCACAGACCAGCAGTTTTCCAAAGAGTCCAGCTAAGCCTTGTAGTACAAGCTTTAGATACCACTGTTAAAAAAAAAAAAAAAAAAAAAAAAAGAAGTGTATTACACTACCAAAAAAGGCAGGAGGGGATTTCTGCATAGCTGACACCAGGTTTCTAGATTAAAAAAAATGTAATAGCAGAAGCAGCTTCTTTTTTTGGTGTAATATGGCTATATGAGAGCTTTTACCAGCAGCAGTAAAAATTCTTTTTTCCAACTAGCACATCCCTTACCCACACCACAGCACTGGCAAAAGCCCTTGTGTGTATCTGACCCATATCTACGTCCCTCTAGCCCTGGTAATGTCCATGACCAGAAGTCTCTAGAGTGGGCCCCCTCCCAGAATTTGGAGGTTTCATCTCAGTTGCCATATGCTGGGTTGAAAGCTACCATAAAAAAAAAAAAAAACCCACAACCTAAAAAACCCCAAAACATAAACCCCATTATTAGTCTGTCTCAGTTGACCTTCTGCCTCTTCTCTTCCACAGCCACTGCACTAAAAATTTTATGCAAGATGACCGTAACAAGGATGAAGAGGGTAAAGAAACTGATAGCCCATTATGAACATGGAGATTTCTCTTTGAAGCATGTCTCATATGGAAGCTGTAAGCAATAAGACATGACAGTCGTTGCATTCCTGGGCCATTACTGCATGCCTCAGGTGGCGTTACAGGGCTTGAGGAGCGATAACTCCTCAAAACACGCAGCCTGGAGTGCCCTACTGCTCTTGTGAAATGGCATTTACAAGTAAAGCATAAAGAAAACAGCTGATGCATGGACTGGGAAGCCACGAGCATGGATGTAGTGCTGCTCGCAGAAAGCCAGCAGGCCGCCTTTATGAGCCATGCGTGCAGTCTCCCCCTTAAACCAAGTACCACTTCAGCATCCTCTGTAGTGAATTAACACAGGCAAGGAGAAAACCTTTGAGCTGGAGTATTTGTGATTGCACTCAGTAGCTCTGTGCCTACAGGAACTGCGCACAAGGAGCCTGGCAGCCCCGCTACCCCCTGTCCCCTCTTTAGCAGTGATATGCACAGCACATCCCAGTGATCCCCACCACATCAGCTGGCTCTGCCTTTGCTGGGGAGTCACCGTAGGACGCTTCTGACCCAACAACTCTACAACTATCGTATGCACAAGCATGATCACACATATTCAGGATATACATTAAAAATCTCTTGCATTGAAAAAAATGGTTTTGTTTCCTTCCCCTGTATATTTTACAGCCTCCTGTGCAACATTTAACAAGGGACATCATAAATGATTTTTGAAAACACAACACCATTTATCACTGCCTCTCCAAAGAAAACTCTGAAAATGCTAATTGATTTCATAATTTGCATATTTGATTTTTCTTAAAGATGAGATAAAGTAGGCTTAGGAAAAAGCAGAGGAGCTTCAAAAATATTTACTGTGACAAGCAGCAGATCAGGAGGCAAATCCCTGCTGTTGCATCTCGCCTGTCCCACTCCGGCTCAGCGGGTGCCTGTGCCTTGCTGCTGGTCACAGCAACCCTTATGCAGGGTTAGGGCACGTTTCATGCTTTAGGTGACCCAAGCAGTTGCAGAGACTTTTGTGCGTGTCCACATTGGTTTGTGAGGCTACACCACTGCTCCAGCTGTGTGGCTTCAGAAGAAAATGAGAATTGGAAAGACACGAGACAGGCTGTCCTTGGCCCACATCCTCCCACACTTGTGCACACAACAGATGGCAGCCTGGAGTCCTGGTCTTCCGTACAGAAGCTGAAAACACTGGCAGACAAGCCACCAGCGCAAGCCACGCGCTGATGGCCTGCAGTCAGCACCACAAGGATGTACCACTGCAGCTCAACCCAGGGTCATTCTGCCTCTTGGTGGCTCAGGGTACACGGGACAGAGCCTTCACAGGCTGCACAGCCTCTTCACAGCTACCCTAGGGGTGAGGAAGGCACTTGCAGAAACTACTAATGAGTGTAAGCCACATTGCAAGTGGCCTCACACAAAAGCACAGGGAAAGGAGAAGTAAGAGGAAAGAAAATTACTTTTCTGCTTGAGGACACTTTTTTTTTTTAAAGCAGCCTTAGAAGAGTGCTTCTTTGGCTGCGAGCATGAGAAGATGTTAGGAAAAAAGAAAAGGATACTCTGTCCTTTCCTCTTGCTGCCTTCCTGGCCCAAAATATAAGAGAAAGACTCACACAAACATGAAAGGACAAGAGGAAAAACTACTTGCTAAGTAGATATACTGCCCCAAAGCTTATTGGGTTCTACACAGAGTGGTCTGTACAAGTGTCTACACTTCACACAGTGTGTTCAGCCAAGAATGCTTCACTCTGATTCATACGCCTTGGTTCAGTGCCCAAATATTGCTATTTAATAAGGTTATTAATTACTGTGTTGTCTAATTTTTGCTGTGCAGGAACTTCTTATAATTGGCTTATTCCTTCAAGATGCTTAATCCTTTAACTATAATAGCGCGTGTGTCAGTGTGCACGCATGCATATGTGTATGTGCCTGCTCATGCCCCCTCTGAGTTTTCTTGATTTCTTACATACCTAGGCTATAAAACCCCACATGAGCCAACATTTACAGGTCAAGGAAAAACAAAGTTCCCTTTTTTTCTTTCTGAAGCGATAACTTCCACAGAGCCCCTGTTGCCTTCAAAATAACCAATAACTTACTGACCATGCTTCCAGATGTTATTGAGCCTTCCACACTGTCATTTGAGGACTCCTTTTTAATTTAAAGTATGTGCACAGGTGTTTGTATAAAGGAGGGGTGGGGGAAAAACTTGCCTGCTGGACTAGTCTTTTCTTAGTATTTGTCAAGATATTATTCACATCTACCATCTGGTCTCTCTTATAATAAGCATACATTTTTGACATTATTATAGGAGGGAAGGAAGGGACACGTTAATATTAAAAACTATAACCCAAGGAAGATCTTTAAGAAACACGAAGGGGAAAGATAGTGGGATAGCGTGTTCTACATTCAGCTCTATCACCAAACTACTTTGTTCTCCTTGATTCAAACACTAACTTTCTGTGCCTGTTTCTTTCTCCTATTCTTTGTCTGCTTTGTCCTTACAATTTTTTGCAGCAAGGTGTCTTGCAAAAAAAAAAAAAAAAAAAAAAAAGAGAGAGAAAAAAAAAAGCAAGTGCCAAACTCTCTACCAGATCCATCCTGATCCCAGTTTGATGCCCCAACAAGTATTACAATACAATAAAAAGGATAACTAGGGAGTTTTCTCAGCCTGCAATTATACAGAAAATTCATGTTTCATTAACAGTTCTGAAGCACAAATATTCTTGTAGGGACCTGTAGGAAAACCAACAGTAACCACCAACTTGCCGCCAATGACATTTAGGGCAATAGAAAAATTGTAAATATTATTTCTCCATCAGGAAACAAAAGCATTTACTAATTAAGGTCTAACCCTGTCTAGAAACAGAACTAGTAGTAGGTGTTCAGTCAATCAGAGACATGTGGGATGGCAGGAGCTTCGGGAATTCCTCTTCCACCATTAGTTGCACTGGGATGTGTAAACACCTGAACTGCATGAAGTATTGTCTAATCTCTTCTTTAAATCTTCTGCTGAAGGTGAACCCAAGATCCCCATAGTACCTTCTTCCAGTTCCATTTTTCACCATGTGGTGAAAAAGTTCCCCCCTCTCATCCACCCAAAATCTCACTTCCCTCTTCCCCACATATCCCACCTACAGCAGACACTGAAAAATTCTTATGACAAGCTCCTAAGAACTGTAAGATCATTATTCTGTTGCATCCTTTGCCCTTTAATTCTTTATTTTTCTACTCCAAACTGAGGGGTTTTTCAGCTTTCCCTTTTTTGCACTGTTTTCTTAACATCTAATCCTTTCTGTTGCCTTGTGCTGGATTCTCTACAGTTTACCTATATCTCCAAAGGCTCATGCCAAAAAGCGAGATCAGGTACTCGAACAGACATCAAACCTAGTGCTGTGTGGAGGAAAATATCAACTCCACAGTCTTGTCCAAGGAACTACTGTACATTGCAGAATAAATGTGCCCCTTTTGCTGCAACAGCACTTTATTGATTCAAAGTTTGTGATCTGCAATAATTCTCAAGATCTTTTCTCCCATATTGCTACCTAGACAGATATTCTCTATTCTGTATTTGTACATTTGATTTCTCCCTCTTAATTGCACCTCTTTGCATTTGTTTTCACTGAATTTCATTTTGCTGATATGCAGCTTGCCGTTCAATTTTTCTAGATCATTTTGAATTCTGATAATGCCTTCCAAAGTACATCTAACCACTCCTAGCTCAGTATCACCTGCAAATTTTATAAGCATATTTCCCATTCCATTGCCTAAGTTATTAATGAAACTATTGAATAAAAGTAGGTCCTGGGCAGATCCCTGCAGGACCCCACTTGAAATGCCCTCCCAGTATGACAAAGAGCCATGATAACTATTCTTTGAGAGTTACGTGTCCAATCAAAATATCTTGAATTTCAAACTTTACAAAAAGCTGATTTGGAGTATTTGATATGCAAAGGAGCTGGAGCCAAAGGATAATTTAGTGAATAATTTAAAGCTTAAGAGTAGGTTTGAGGAAAATGGCAATCTGTTGGCGGATGATTTGCCAATAGAAAGAGTAAGGAGAAGTCTTTGGATGTGTTAGCTGGTACATTTGTCTGGCAGTGCTGTGAAAGACCCCCATGCAGGCACTGCATTCTTCCGATCAAATGCATGCACGTGCCTCTCATTGATACAGTAATGGAAAGAACAAATGCCAAAGCAACCACTGTAAATAGCTTCTGCAGTCCATACAGCAGAGGAGACCGTTTTCCCAAAAGGCACTTCCAGATATGAATCCCATCAAGTTCCTCCCATCCTTACCAGCCTAGAGTTCATCTTCAGGCCATCACTCAATGACACAGCCATCCTGTGATGGATATTTGGACATTAAGAGTGTTATTTGGCAAGACCTCCATATGAGGATCCCCAAATACATTGAAAATGTGCAAGAATTAATCCTCACAGTCTTAAGGGGTAAATCTGATCTCAGCATGTTGCCACCAACTCATACTTCTGTAAGTGGAAGCAGAACCAGGCACCTCGAGATGGCACAGTGGTTTGCTGTTTTCAACTGGGAGACAGAACAAGTTCAACATGAAGTCCTCTGCCATGTGGGGAGCCTCATCAAGCTACTTACGAACTGTATAAGCAAAACTGAATTCAGTTGCCTTAAAACAGGAATAAATTAGTTATTGAATTTATGTCTGGAGATCCAAATTGACTGTTCCTGCTGCTATGGGGATGGTCCTGCAAGTGGGAACTTGAATGAGTAGCTCATGTACTTTGACCTCTCATGTGATGCTGGCAGAAGCACCAGCACGCAACTCCAGGACTGTAACACACGCAAAATAAGCCAAAGGCAATGGCTACCATTACTGGAGCTGTACTGGTGATACCAGCAATGTGCTATCCAAACCAACTGTTTTGTTCGGAGCCAAAGCTAACCTAGTATCTTAGCCCCCCTGCTTTTTTGAAAGCTATGCTCTTATTTTACATCTTGAAACTATATTTCTATGGCACATTTGCTGATGCGCGTCAGGAGTGAGAGAAGCCTGTGGGTTCCACCTTGTTTGCACTCTCGCCACGCAGGATTAGAACTGGGCTCCTGATCTCAAAGCCTGTCACAAATCTGGACTTGAAACACAATGAATTAATAAATAAGTGAATAGGTGTCAGTTTTATGAAGCACACCACTGCATAAATTTTACCCAGTGCAGCCACTTGTCATTTTCAGCACCCCTTGAGACCCCAATGGCTGATAACTCTTGCACATCACTTTGCAACCCCTTATACAGAAGGAGTTTTATGATAAAACCTTCCTCCTCACTGACTCCTTCTGTTTTACAGATGCAATCTGAGTGGAGGCTGAAGAGATCCCATCCCCCACGGCAAAGATAAGGTTGTGGAGGGTAGGTCTCAGTAAGGATTTTGCAAGCTGCATGAATTATTAAAGTCCTTTATGATATAATGACAGACATAACAGGTTATTTGTTTATTCTGTGTATAATTCATGACTCTCTTGGGAGCTAGACAGAAGCAGGCTAGCTTGTTCCATCTTCTTGTTCATTCCAGTAAATCCTCATCACCAGATAGAAGGCCGAACCACGCCAGAAGAAAACAGCCACACCTTGCAGGATCTGCACCTATGGATGGAGATGGGCAAGCTTTTTTCACAGCCTGGAGAAACAGTGAAGCTGTCACTTGAGTACGTCCAGCTAGATGGCTAGAAGAGGACAGTCTAGGTAGTGTTTCTGTATCGTGCCACCAGAACACTAATCTAAAGCATATGCAAATGGCTTTGTGATTAGATGCTATGAGTTGCCCCGTGCTCCTGTACCATTGCTGAGCAACAGGAGGACTATCCAAGCTGCTGCAAAACTTTAGGGTAGTTCACAACAACCACCTCCTGGCTATGCAAGTAGTAAGCTATTGGGCAAAGCAAAACAGTACCCCTTGCTTGGGTCATTTGTGTAAAGAGTCTGGTCAAGATATGACGCAAAGCATGATAAAGGAGTGCCATGTCCTGATGGCTGGTACGGAGTTTTCAATACATACATTGTAGTCATCTCTCATTTCTTTAGCATGCTGTTTAAAGGGTGAAATGTTATGCCATAGTGGCATCCAGGAAATAAAGGATTGACTACAGCACCTGACAAGAAAGAGCTTCCCCACATGTTCACACAAGGTACTCCACTCAACAATGCTCCTACTGCCCTGAAGAGTCATACTACTATAGAGAGTTGCACCAAAACACAAACATGGCCAAACTGAAAGTGGCACACTGCATAACTCTCACTAGCCACAGGACACCAAAGGACTGCTTTCAGCATCCACCCTTCCCATGGCAGATTTCAGCCGATCAGAAACTGACTAGGCACACAAGGATTAATCAGATATCTAAAATACAAGCTGTATCAAGGAGTCTGATAGAGGACTACTGACTAGTCAGACCTCTGCTGAACTTGTGTCTGCATCTTCTCTCCGTACCAAGAAAAGATATTATTAACCTCTGCCACAAAGACCTCCTGCTACAAGAGATATTTTGGGGCATCCACTGCCATTATTCTTCAGCCTCTAATCATGTTAAATCCAAGTCTTCTAGGGTTTTTGGAGTAGCCTCTCACAGCATCATATGCAACATTCTTCAAGAGCTTTCTGGGTGTCACTGTCACTAGATGTCTATCTAGTTAAATCCCCCATCTTAAACAACCCCTCTCCCCACCATCCCCCTACCTGAGGGATTCCTGGCTCCTAAGAGAATTGTAATCATTGTTATTATAAAGCACTTAGTGATGCTCACTCATTGCATCTCGCACCAGCCAAACACCCAGAACTCTGTTATTTTATATACAGTCGCCTTCACTTGCAGTAGCTCTTCATTGTATTAGTCCCTTTCAGCAATGAAAGAAAAAAGGCTGGGGGTGGAGACCATTAAAAAAAATAAATAATAGCTTACTGCATTTTATGCCATTACCTCACTACTTTGTGACAGACATCTAAAAGCTGCCCACAAGACCTCTCCTGTTGTAAGGTGGCATCCAGACATGTTCTGAGGCAGGGATAGTGGAAACCTGAAGCCCAGTTTTGTCCCAGTGCTGCTGCATCACTCAGAGCACTACAGCAACAGGGATGAAACAGTGAGCGTTCACAGGTCACCTCCCCTCTCCTTCTCCCCAGCCAGCTGGGACAAACACTGCTCCCTCCACAGGGACAAAGCATAAACATACAACCTTTCATTTGAAAAGGATACAAGCCTATTGAAACAGAGGTGGCTGAACCACGCTGGGAATATTCAGAAGGTGCCACAGGATTTGCTATACATGCTCAGGACGTTGGTCCATCAGGCTCAGTTTCCCCATCTCCAGCCGCAGCCAGCTTTTCACACCAGAAAGAGTGTACCTCCTGTCCTGGAGGACCCTGTGGAAGGAAGATGATGTGCTGGAGCACCTTTAGGAACAAGAATGCTGTGCCAAGCACCTTGGGAGCTCCCCCTGCTGCAAAAGAATACCACTCTGCAACAAGCCATCTCCCCTTTCAAGAAGGAAGGGTCACTAGGAAACTCAACTGGAGCCCAAGCACTGATGCATCCCTTTCCTTGCCAGATGCCTCAAACTAATAAGCCAGCAGCACACCCACAACCTTGCTCCACAATTATCACAGTTACTGTCCACATTCTCTCACCATTGCAATATTGCAGTTAAAGCACAGAAGGGACTGATCAACACTAAACTGTCAAATCCTCCTAATATGTCTGACAGAAATATTTTCCATGTTTTTCAGGAGGGAAGAATGGAACTACAAAGGTGAAGCAGTAGCCTCAAATCCAGCCAGACTCTGGGAGCAGCGTCAGAACTGCAACTCAACATCTTGATGCTGAATTTGATGTTTGGCCTTGGAAGAAAGCACTCGAACACCAAAGCAGGAAACTCGCACACCTACAGATACCCCGGAGTAGGTCTCCTCCGAGCCCTCACACACAGTATGCTCACATGCAACTGAAATCTAAGATTACAGGATAATTCTCTCTTCTGCTTTTCTAAATTAGTATTGACATTAAAACCAAAACCATCTGACATCCAAACCCCCTATGAATATAATGCCTCGGACTCTTTTCTGCAAGAGAGAAAAATCCCAGTATCTAATGTGGTCCTCTCAATGGGGCCTGTGACATCACCAGCCCCTTTCTATTTAGAATAATGACTTCTTCCACACGCCAAGAGATTTGAAATTACCTGTGAAATATATTTCCCTAGGCACAGGCTCAAGAAGCATGTAAATTACCCAGCTTAATGGCCTCTAGAATTTCTCTCTGAGACACACACAGGGAGTGGGAAATGTTCAGATGATATCTCAGGTACTGTCCAAGGGGATAAACATCTGAGGGATGGTCAGGAGCTACTGGCTTACAGCTCCCCCAGAACCTGTCCCACTGATGAGCACTTGCCACAAGGAGGCAATGAGCACAGGAGATCCAATTCTAAATGAGTGCATGATCAGCACAAAAATGCAATTTTAAAGAGAGCATTTCTTGGGAAAAGTGCCTGACTAACTTACACAGCACAAGCAGCCAACATAGGGCTTATGTGGCAGAGGGCACCCATTTAATTTGCAAAAGCCCAGTGCTGAGCATGCTAAGCACTCGGCAGCAAGCCCTCTCACCCTCCACCTAACTGCACAGAGAACAGCACTGCCCAATATTTGATGGCCAGGCATTTGCCAGAGAATTATGTCCTTCAGAGAAGCTTTTCATCCACAAGGCCAGTTCCCCCTTTCCCAACACAGAAGGGACAGATACTGTCCCTGGACTCCAAATCTTCCTGGTCACGTTTCTGTTCTTGCAGTTGGATCTGATGCCTTGTTAATACGTAGCAGAAGAAACATTTAACCTGAAACAAAGAGCATGGATTCATTCAGAGGAACAGAGGAGGAAGAATTACGTGATCTGGGTTGCATTTCCTGCTCCACCACTGACATATTGGAGCCTCTAAAGCCTTAGTTTCATCAGCAAAATGAGCAATAGGGAAGTGCAAGTATTATAACAAAGCATGTGTAAAAAAAAACCAAAACAAAAACATTTTAAGGAGTAGAAGACAGAACAGGACAAGATGCTCATACAGCAGTGGGGAGGGGGGACAATCCCAAGGGCACCATGAAAGAATTACTTGTCTCCCCCGGGAACAAGCCTGAGGCACACAAGCTTTGCTCCTGATGCTAGCCAAGACTGACAGGTTGGTCACCTTTTAACACATAGTGGATAGAAAGTAGGCCAGAAGATCAAAAGGGGATAAAAGAACAGGAAGATAGGCCTGGCAATGGAAAATGGGCCAAATTCCTCAGTGTAAATCTCTTCAAAGCAAAGGTGTAAGACAGGGTCTTCGCTGAGACTCTCCCAAAATGAGAATCTGCCCTCATTCTCAGCTACGAGCATTTTGCTAACCCACATACTGCCAGAAGCTGTGGTATCACAGCAAGATTAACACAGGAGCAATTTTAACAATTTCCAAGCTAATTTCCTCACTCACAAGCATGCCACCAAGGCTGAAGTCTGTCTGGACTCCTCACAGGTAGCTGTGCTACATCACTGCCAGTAATGCAAGCACTCCACTATTCAGAAACTATTAAAAGATAAATACTAAATCTGAACATTGTAGCAGTAGAAAAAATAATTAAAAGTAATGACATTGTAATAAATATTGTAGCCAAGCCAAATGAGGAAGCAAGGTTAGTTCCATGTAGAAAGTTAGACAAAAAATACTGTGTACTTGGAATAGTCCTTGCTTTTGTCATGGGATCTGGATTTTTGTGCAATGAACTTCACAAACTTCAGAACATTTCAACAAACTGCAGTTCACCCAGTACTGCAAGTTGGCTGCCCTGGTACAGGATGAAACAGCGCTCTCACCACCAGTTCCACCCAGCCCCTGAAGCACCAGGCTTTGCACATGAATCCTTCATCCAACAAGGGGCACACGTTTTTAAGTAGAGAAACTACAGGTATATGAATTACCTGTGGCCCAAACATGGACCTCAGGTAATACAACAGCTGGAGCATCTCACCCACAGCAGGTCCCTTTTTCAGCTCACCACCACCACACTGCAATCACTCTGGTATTCCTCCAGAAGAAGGACAGGTACCATTTACTAAGCCTTTCGTTTTTGCAGCTCCTTGTTTTCTTTGGAAGAAAATTCACATACAAGAATCCTCCTGCTGTCTTGTGGGATCTAATAATAACTGAAATGGCACAAACACAACAATAAGTAGATTTAACCAAGAATGAAAGTCAAGGTCTACGATGAAAATTCCACATCTTTCTTCTGGCAAGTGGCAAACCTTCTCTTCCACCAACCAGCTGTGTCTCCAGAGAACAGGACAGGGTCTGGCAGCCACTTCCCAATGAGAAGGCGGCCGTGCACTCAGTTGCCTAAGAGTCACCAAATAAGTGACATTTATTAAGTGGCCCTTATAAAATAAAAAGGCCACTTTCAGCACACAAAATCACATTCATAAACTGCACAAACCAGCAATGCTTTCAGCACAAGGCCCCACTTGGAGTGGTGTCAAGAGAAGAAAGGCAGGAAAAGAAGATTCCCGCACACCAGCATTGCCACAGGCAGTGTTCCACACAGAGCACCGGTGTTGGGATGCAGCCTCACCTCTGACTTGGTAATGCTGTGCCTGCTTGAGCAAACACGACACTAGCAAGGCTGTCAGGACAGGGCTGCGAGAGGGGGAAAAGGTACAAGCTAGCTCAGCAGCCGCAGCGGTGAAGTGAGACCTCATGCCAAGATGCAGCTGTCAGAGCCCTTTCATACCCAACTGCTCCATCCTCACATCTGGGCAGGGAGCACAGGGAAGCAGGGGGAAGTAGAGGGTATGAGGTTCACCTTGGAAGGAGCCACTTCTCAGGAAGGAGAGCCCCAGCCCCTAGCAGGCAGCAGGAGTGAGACAGAGCTGGTTAGATTTTTCTCTAAAGTAAAGACTAGATCAAAACAAATAAACATAGCGAGGAGCAAGTGACACAGAAGGGTTCAATTTAGCCTTAAGATGATGGGTAAAAAGGCAGTATTGATGTCAGAAATGCCAACACAACGTTTTTGTTGCTGGGTCAAACAGGCGGACAGGTGCTAAATGGGGTTATTTAGAAACTGGGACCAAAGCATGAGCAGATAGCAGATGTGTTAGATGCATTTATTTTCTCCATCTCACAATAAAAATCACATAAGAAGCAACCGCAACCACCATAATATTTAGAAGTTAAAAGACAAAGGCCTGAAAGTTGTCACTGGCATCATCCCACAGCATCGTTACATCAGGGGTGAATTTGGCCCAGTATCTAGAAACATTTTTTGACGTTTCTCGGCTTTTAAACGTAACATAGCCATAGCAGAGTACAACAGGCAAGACTGACAAGAGCAAATTCTTCTGCATCGTAACAAATGCAACATCAGGAAGAATGGCTCAATCATGAGCAGCCCCCACAGCATACAGCCAAGGAGGGGCATGAAAACATCCCTGCCTGCGCACAGAGGGGGCCCCTTTTGGGCTGATGCGCTTTCAGTCTGCGCTCTTGGAAGAGCTGTCATTCTGTGGGAGGCAAAATAAATGTCATCAGTTTGGTCACTGATCGACAATTAAGATTTCCCAGCAAACAAAACCAGAATAAATAAAAACCAAGAGCTGCATAAAAATATTGATTCCCCCCCCATACTCATGTAATTTACCCTCCTTCCCAGAGCAGTCAGGGTGAGGAGGAGGGGAAAGCAGAGTGCCCATGAATCTGCAATGCATGCCTAAGCTCACTGTCCTGAAACTCTTTTCAGCTTGCAGGTCTTGAATAATTAAATGCTGTTTCTTCCACCTTTTTTTCCCCTGGTATGCATGACATGCTGCTGCAGAAGGTTTTCTTTTACCTGGGCAACGGGCATCCTTTCCTCTGCCCAGGTCCTGTAAGCACATGAGCCCACACAATACATTTTTTATTTCTTTCCCCTGCTGATCCCAAGAATGTGACACTACAGTGAATGCTTAGCAGAGACCTCTAATTTATAAGACTACCTCAGACATGAGGAAATGGTACTTTGGCTCCTCCTGGGTCTACTGCGTTCGTTATGGAGCAATAAAAAGATGTTCATCCACTCACAGCCTAGAATCTGACTCAATCTTCAACACCCGATAAAGTTGAATATTAGGTGCTTCGCTTGGCTTAAGTCTGTCTCTATTTTGGTGTCCGTGTTATAGCTGCCAAAAACCTGACTGTGAAACCCACCATACATTAGAAATGCAAACAAGGCACTGCATTCATGACCCTCACTGTGTCATACTGTAGAGAAAGCATTCATTGGCCACAATAAAGAGATATTATTACATAAAATTCAATAGAGATGAGAATTCAAATACAAGAATATCTCTGATTCAACAGAAATTAAATCAGCGAGAGCTTTATACATTTTTGAAGCGTAACTGGCTTATACAAGGTCGGCTCTGAAAAATATTTAGATATATGCCTCTTGTTTTGTTTTCTTATTTGGAAGATGAATGTGAACTCAGACTTTGGATACTGGATTCTTCTGGACTGTAGAATATTAAGTGCCCACTGGGGAAGAAACAGCCTGACAGCAAACAGACTGGCAGCTTGCAACAAGAAAAAAGTTTCAGAACCCAGCTCTGTTATGAGTTGAAAGACATTGGTATTTATAAGAAGAACTGTATCCTCATTTGTCACTTCAATGGAGATGGATACAAAACTCTTTCCCAATTCTTTTCACCAATTTAACAATTTAAGGGGTAACTTTGTGCTTGGAAGGCCAAGAGGCCTGGAAGCCTGAAAGCATGGGGGAGGCTCTATTTACCAACAAACCTGTACGCAGTGGCAGCCACACCGCAAACCCACACTGTGCCTGCCACATCCCTGGTTTTTAACTCTGAAATGGTGTTCCAGCAGAGGCAAGCCAAGACGCTGCTGCCAGGGCAAAGACTCTTATTGCCCTCACTCTCCCTGTTGGATAACACCAACTTAATGCTCCTGCGGGCCACACATCTTCCAGGTTATCCTGAGTAAACCCCTCTGGTCCACAGCCACATGCTCTACACACTCACAAGCCTTCCAGCCGCCAATTGCACACAGAAAAGCCTGGCCAGTTCTGGCTTGATCCTTCATTTGGTGGAACTCGGATAAGGAAACTTCACTGAAATGAGCACATACTTTAAAGAAACTACCCCTGCAAATTACATTCCTATGGGTGGGAAGCTGCCAGCATTTTGGTCATGGGATTTTTACCCTTCTCTGTCATTGCATCTGTACTCCTCACCCTTCCCCTCCCCGCCCCCCTGCCCCACCTTCCCTGAAGCCTAAGTTGCTTTCTAACACTACACAAATTTTTGCTCCAATGCACAGTATGATCTAACTAATTCGCACTTCATTGCTCTGCACACCTCATCATTTGCACATGAAAACAGCAGTCTCTATCCCTCCACTGGCTGCCTATTTCTTCCTCCTCCTCCATCCCCCACCTCCTGTACCTTCTCAGCAAAACTCTACTACAGAAGCTGCAGTGAAGAGTCTCACATTACCAGGACTCCATTGCTTTTACAAAATTTACTAGCATGCTGTGAAACCTCATAAATAATTCAAGATAGACAACCTTTGTCAGGTAAATGAATGTGCCTTTTGTAATCCATCACTCCGCGTTTTCTATCACGGCGATACATATACTCACTAAAGGCATAACCCATATTGATTTGTAGATTCCCCAAGTGTCAGTGCAGGACAGGGTAGCAGAACAGTTTTGGTACCAGCAGAACCCAAGGATATCAAAAGTCTGTCCCAGGCTTCACTGGATTCATAACAGATATCCACTGGTGCAAAAGCAGCTCCAGCCTAGTCCATGGAAGGAGCAGCTCCATTCCCACCCTTTGTGGGCAATGGATTGCGGTTGGGGTGGGGGGGCAGGAGACTAATTTTTTTTAAAGATGTCCTCACTGCAAGACCTTCAGGGACTTTTGACACAAATCAGAGCTAAAAATCATGTTGCACCCTGCACTTTTTGGGTTTAACTCCACACACTTCATTGGTCTTACTGCACAATGGCACTTGGCTCATTAGAGATATGCAAACTCAACTTCTGTTTTGGCAACTGCGCCCAAGGCTTTATCATCATCAGAGCTATTGCACTAAATGGTTTATATCCCTATTTAGCACCCAATCTGATTGCTATCAGCAATTACCTCCTCTGGAGTTCTCAGCCTCAAGTAGAATTCTGCAAGGAGAGGAGGCCGGATCCTGGTGCTCCTGAAAGGCAGTCTCACAGGGTCCTGGGTGCTGTACAACAGCTCCTGCACTGTCCCCACCAGAATGAGAAGCAGCTTCAGAGGAGGCGGCGTGGTAGCCTACTCACAGGCAAGAATAACAACCTTGTGCAGAGTTAATGAATAGATACAGGAACCACAGACTGTGCACCCTTTGTCTGGCCTGACTGCCATTCAGATCCTTGTGTCTCTTGCACTGCAGCCCTTTCACCTGTCGGAAGCTGATCTGGCTAAATATCCTGAACACTCACCCATCAGTCAATGCGAGAAACACTTTGCTTTACAGAAGAATTAATCCTTTGCTCTGGCTAAAGACCTTTTATTTTTTGTGATATTCATGACCAAAAGATAATGATTGAGACAGAACCGGAAGGGTCGTAGGACAACTGTCAAAGTTACGAAGAAAATCCACATGCATTCTCTGAAAGATCAAATTATTCAGCCTAAAGAAAGCCATGTCAATAGCTTGTTGATTACAAACCAACTCTCCAGTAACAACAGTTTGTACAACCCCATTCCCCATGGAACCCAGCCATAATACATTTGAGGATGAAGGCGAGATTACAGGAACAGCTCTAAAACAAAGCACTACCAACACCCCAGAGAAGAAAAAATAATTTTGCTAACAAAACATTCTGCTTTCAAGAGGGTTCTGGAAAAGTAAATATCAAAACATTCAGATACTGTCCTTTCTTGATGAGTATTTCACTCAAGTATTTTGCTTAGTAATGACTTTTTCTTCTATTTTATCCCATCTTGAGTACTTCCCTGGCTGAAAAAAAGCATTGTCTAAATTGTACGGTTTGTGCACATGTGCAATGTTATAGTGTGCAGATGCCCCAGCACTTAAGCCCTCAAGAGCCTTTCTGATGGCTTTTGAAGCCAGACACCAGGAAGCTCATTCAAGGATAAATTTTCAGGTTTCAATTTAGACCCTATGTAACCACCTTCAGCTTTTAAGGGGCTGTTGCATACATGCATACAACACACACAAAGCTTCCTGACAATGAAGCTTCTGAACAATGCATGTCAAACACCAAGAATGAGCCCATTTCTACCCTCAGGTCTACGTGCAGGAGCCTCACTGATTTCAGTGGGAAACACATGCTCTCCTAAGAGAACTTAAATTAACAATTTTTCAATGTATACAGTTGAAAAACTCACACTCCTGAAACCACAGCCTTGCAGGGGATCACTGCAGGCTGGGTGATACTGAGGTGTCACAGGGACAGGCAAAGCAGTAGTGCCCTGCTCTGTAATGCCTGCCCCTTCCACATGCAATACCTGAGCAGGAAGCATTCAGGAATGGTAACAGGAATGGGGAAATTTTTTTAAAAGTGCTGAATAAATATTGCAAATGGCTTTTAAAAAACATCTGGTCCTCTCCCTGGGGCTGTTCTTTTACCTCTGGGCAGTTCAGGGTGCCCCCGTGCACCCTGAAGCTGGTTCTGGCACTGATGCACAGCCCACGTGGGGCTGTTGCAGGGCCACTGGGTGTTTGTGCCTCTACCGGGTACCAGTTCTCAGGGAGGATGCTCAGCCCTCCCAGGGATGGAGTGACGTTATCTGTCAGTCACTCACTGGGGTAGATTGCCCTCCCAGGGAGCTGTCTCTCTGCTCAGCCAAGTGTAGCAGAAGACAAGCAGGGCCATCTCCCCACTTCTCTGCTCCTTTCCGGACAAGTTCCCTTCCCAAGCATCAAAACCGTAATTGAAAGAGATTTTCTGACTGCACAGCAGGTGGGCAGTAGAATAAGAGAAGGAGCTTCCTCTACATGGCATCCTGCAAACCCTAAAGCATGCAGTCCTAATAGAGTTATTTATTTCAAGCCCTGCTAGCCCAGATGTGCCATCACTACCAGCATCATTAACCTCATTTGGGGGGAAATGACACAAGTACAAATCAAAACCTGCTAAAAGGAAGCAATTAATTTGGTAGAGGCAGCCTCAAGACCACCTTCCAGGGGTGATGGGTGCCTATTAGGCCCGATTCCTCTCAGCAGGAGCCTTCACTGCTCGCTGTCCCACTGACAATACCTCCAGCTTGCTGCCCAAAACTGCTGTCTGCATCTGACAAGTCCTAAATCTCATGCTTGAGAGGCAGGACCAGACCGTGGTCCCCAGGCTGGCACCTTCCCCTGCAGACATCCCTTTCTCCTCTGGCTGGCTGGTCAGAGATGCCCTGCAGAGCAGTGACGAAGCCAAGCCTCACCAGCGGACACGCAGCAATTCTGCGCACACCTGCTTCCTCACAAGAAGCAAATGGCTCACCACCCTCTAGCAGATGGCAATTTTCTTTCAAGTCCAAGTGACAAAAAGCCTTTCTGCAAAGTGAGGAGGGGGTTTGTTCTGCTCCCAGGCGGCGGTACTGGCAGCCACATTCTCCAGCACTCACATGCACACAATCCCCACTAACAGGAGGCAACGGCAATACCAGTGCAGGACTCCCCTGATTGACCAGGCTTTCGATCATCTAAGATCAAATCCCTCAGAAATTCAAGCAGAGGTTGTTACTCTGCTGCCACAGGAATCCCTCTGCATACTATTGAAAAGAAAAATTAACTGCAACAAACAGACTTTCCTTCCACAGCCATTAATCCCGTTGACCACACAGATGCACATTCTTGTTCGTGACCATTCCTAAAAGGAGCCTTGTCAGTCAGTGGACATCACCTAACATGCCCGCCCCAATGGGCTTGTTCCAATCTGGGATTTTGTTTTTTAAATCTCAATGAGAAATTCCCCTTTGGACAACTGGCTGAGCTGAGCCTTCCTTAGCTCAGTGTAAGATGATTAAAGCCATGCTACCCGGGAAGAGAGAGATAATGTGGAACACCAGCGATTTACCAGGGACGGAACGAAGAATCAAGACACAGAACCACAGATGATAATTAATACAACAGTAAAAAAGAAAAAAAAAAAAACACCAAACCAACCCAAACCAAAAAAACCACAACCAAAACAAACAAACAAAAATTTGTTCTTTATTTTTTTCTTTTCCCTCCTTTGGGCAAAATTACCTGATCATTCAGACTGCTGCCTGTCAGAATGAAACAGTTCTAGGGCTGCTTTAAAAAAGCAGCCTCATTTTTGAGAGTCCCGTACTAAAAGATGACTTAAGTGATTTACAGAGAAAACCTCCAAAGACAAACAAGGTTTCTAATCAATGCTCCAAATCATTTGCTGTTGTTACAAGGGTGCATTGTCCGAAGTAGGAGAAAATTGGCTTGTAACGGGGAAGAATTTAGCAGCCCATCTCATCAGCTCAACTCAGCTTCTGAGGGACAAACCTTCAAAAAACATTTAAATTATATCCAGTGTCTTTAAAAACAAGAAGGGTGCAGACAGGGGGCTACTCGGGGCGGCGGGAACAGCCAATTAAAGAGTGTTGTTCAAGCCTTGGTGCCAGCTACCATTGCACTCTTTACTCCCATTAAATATTTCCTTCCCGAGACACAATCACGGCAGCCCTAGGGCAGAGCTCGCAAGGCATTTCAGCCCGCACGTTACAGCATTAACCTACTGCTCAGCAATTGTGCATCATCATCAAAGATCCATTTGTGACTATTCTCTTCTCCGGGTTCACAAAACAGGTCATAGGGGGAATAAAATGAGTGAGAAGATACCAGGTCAGGCTGAGGTCTTGCGTCCCTTCTGTGTCTCTTCTCTGGATGCAGCCAGGCAGTGTTACATCTCACCAGAGGCACACACAGAATTACCAGTCTTTTCAGGACCATTCCTTCATTTTTTTTCCCCCAAGAAATTATGAATCTTTGCCACTGGGCTCAGTTTTTATGTATCTTGCCTCTCTCAATACAGGATCAGGCCCATTCTGATAAGACCACTGATAAAGAGAGCACAGAGCGAACAAAATCTATCCTAGTAAAGCCCACCAAATTATCAGGAATAAAACTGCTTTGGCTAATAAACTGTGCCAGCTTTTTAGAACAATATAGATAATAATCAGTCTGGGTGAGGGGAAGGCCAATGCATTATTTACAAATTATACACCTCTCTTAAGTATGTCTCTCCTGGTATAAGAACCTTCTTCTAAAACTTTCTGCAGTTAGAAAGAAATCACAGTTCTGACTTGTAAACCGGTACCCAGAAGAGATTTATCCTATGATTCTGCATTCCAGATTTAGGAGGAGAAAGCAACAATTTACAAGCCCTGAAAAAGCTGCTGAAATATCAAAAACATCCCACAAACTTTGTCTGTGCTTCACCACATACATAATCCCTTTTACTTCTGTAGGGATTCTCATGGAAGTAAAGATTATTCATGCAAGAGCAACACGGGATCAGGCTATAAGGCTGTGGTACTTAGAGGAGAACTGGCACGTTCCCTTTCCTCTCCTCCCCCTGTAGGTAGACATTTCTCAGTCTTATTCTGAAGAATTTCTGTATTTATGTGACAGCAAGAAAAGGGAACCCATCGGCTCCCAAAGGTCAAAGATATTTAGAAATGGGGATACGAGACCCAAAAGAATTCAGAAAGAATCTGAATGGGAGGTATTTCTGAATAAACAAGGAGCACAAGCAACCATGCCTTCGGTGAGGCCAGACATTAACACAGTAAGCTACAGCTCTCCCAAATAAACAACGCTGTTTCTTCTGCCAATAAGCCTTCTTTTCAGAAGGCCTGACTACATGCCTGTAAAAACGTACTTTGAGATCAAAGACGTGAATCTAAAAGGCTTTCAAAAATACTTCCTATGACATATATATAAAAATGTATTTCTATTCTTAAGCAAATCAAAAATGACAAGAAAATTGTGACATAAAACAGTGCACATCCACTGGGGCAGCACAAAGTTAAGGGCAACACTGCTATTATTAACTCTATGTCATTGAAATCTTTCCCCACCTTCAGAAACGCAGACTGTAAGGACACGGTGTCAGCCTTTACTTTGAATCGTCTGGATTTTTTTTTTTTTTTTTTTCAGTTTTGTGTCAACAAACCTCAACATTTCATAACAGAGATGACAGCCTCTTAAAATACATCTCGGCAAGATTTCGCATGGCTCTGTGGAGGGGGACAGGGCTTCGGGGTTATCATGGTATGCGAGAGAGCCGAATGTGTTAGCAAATATTCCCAAACATTAACTTCCAAAATGCTCATTTTCTTCCAAGAAAAAAAAAATATCTATTTATATCCTTCCTGCAGCGACTCTCCAGTCCCCCACCCCCTCACCCAAGTGAGCTGCTTTCCGACTTTCTCTTTCAATAAGATTATAGCCAATTTTTGTTGGTCCAGAGGGAGGGAGAGGATGAACCACCAGCTCGGATAGCCTGTGGAACTGTCCATCCGTTATTAGTTTATGCTCAAACTCCTGTGGGTACGGCCGGTCGTGGGTACCATATTGTGTGCTTGAAACGGGGAGGGGGGGAAAAAAAAAAAAAAAAAAAAGTCCTTTTTCTTCTTTCCCCCCTCTCGCCACATTAACGCTCCACTAGCCGCCCTGCACACCGGCACCCGCCGGGGAAGTTTCTGCTTTCCAGCAACTTTGGGTCCGTTCCTCGCCCCGCCGCTCCTGCAGGGAGCGGGCGGAGACCCCCGCGCCCGACCGCATCCAGCGCGGCGGGGCGGCGCGGCACGAAACCAGGCACCGGCCGCGGGCACCGGCGGCACCGGCAGCGCCCGCCGCGGCCCCGCCGCTGCCGCTCCCCAGCGCGGCGCCGGCAGGCCCCGGGGCGGCCCCGCGATGCGCCACGGCGCCGGGCCGAGCCGCGGTGGAGGGGGGTCCCGGCCGGGGCGGCGGCACTTACGTGTGCTGCTGGGGGAAGCTGTAGCCGTGGGCGGCGGGGGCGGCGAGGAGCAGCAGCAGGGCCAGGTGGCCGCAGAGGGCCGGGGCGACGGGCGCCGCGCTGCCGGTCGGAGCCGCCATCGCCATGTTTCCATTAACGGCGCGGCGGGGAAGGGGCACAGGCGGCGGCGGCCCCGCGGGGCGGCTCCCCCCGCCGCCACTCGTGCGACGAGCGCGGCAGTCCTCGGCAGGGGGGCAGCGCCGCGCCGGCTGCGGGCACCGACCGGCGACCGCTCGCCCGCTGCCTCTCCGCGGCGGCCGGCCTGACGCCGGCGGGCAGGCAGGGGCCCGGCCCGGCCCAGCCCGCCCCGCCCGGCCGGGCGCCCACCCCTCTCCCGGGCGGGGGTACCCCCCGCGGGTCTGCCGCTGCCGTTCCGGCCGGCCACCGCGCTCCCCTCGGGGCCCCCCTCCTCTCGGTGCATGGGAATCTCCAGCGATGCTAAATAACAATAACAACGGCGGCCCCGATTGTTTCTTTTTAAACGCGCCGTGACTTTGGGGAGCATTCGTGAGCGTGACAGGAGGGCAGGCAAAAAATTCGAAATAACAGAATTAATACACACAGCCCAAAGTCGCCAGGGTTTCTGAGCCCGACTTTTAAAGGCCTGGGTTTTGCAACACTGTCTTCTGGGGAGCTGCAGCGTAATTTCATCTCTAAATCCAAACCCAAGCTGCTCGGTTTCATTGAAACTGACCGCTGGCGAGTCGCAGGGACAGCTGGCAAAGGAGAGAGGGGAATGCCGTCCACACGCACTCCGATCCCCTCCCCAGAAAGCCTAAACCTGGGCAATCACAGGCTAGGCAATTAATAGCCAGCACTGCTTTGCCCTCTTTAACTTCAGGAAAGGTGTAGTATTGGCAGGATTGCCAGGATCTGGACAGACCTCGAGGAAGAGCCTGACAGACTATGCACATCAGCGCTTTAAAGATGCAAAGGCTTCATGGTCCTGCCCACTGGAACAGCAAGGCGTACTGGCAGGATGGGAGCCCCTGGCAGTTTGGACCCCAGCACAGGGGTTTCAAAGCCTTCCAGCTTGGGAAGGGGGGAGGATTTTGATGGGGAGAGGTTGCTTCTCTGAAGCACTGTGTGCCCTGGGTTGCAGGAGGGGTTTCTTCTGCCCATGGATGGAATTGCCTCCATCCTTTGTTTCTGATGGGAAAAAGAGACGTTTTGGAGCAACACAGACCCAGGCTCAGACTCCCAGTATCCCGGGAGCACCAGAAGTGCTGCCTAAATTTATGTGGTCATATCAAGGCACACTACAGATTTCATGCATATAAGGATTTCCACATATAAGGGTTTGATGCGCTGACTCCAACCTGAGCTGGGTCACAGAGACAATTGTTTTTTTTCATGAGGGAGAGAAATGCTATCATTTTCCCAACTCATGTTGGAAATCAGCAGTAAAGCCCAGACTCAAATCCAGAAAATTGGACTTGTGAAAACATCAGACAACTAACCTGATGTGTTCAACACAGAAATGGATATGTGCAGTAACTTAATGCTTCAATGAAATACTAAGAAATACTTCCGTAGTCCCTCTCTAGCTCTTGTACCATGTGCAGACTACAGCTATTCTTTGCACACCCTTCAGGATATGGTCTGCTTCTGCATCCCGTATTTCAACTGCACCTACCACACGTGATTTAAGCTGGGTTTGCATGGGCTATTACAGTTGAAATCACAGTTACTGACCTGTCATACAGAAGTTTCCAATTTACAACCTCCAAGTGTGTTTCAGCAGTGGTAAGTGGATAATCTCTAGCGTATACATGGGAAACAGGGCAACAATACAATAAACAGCTTGTCCACTGCTGGCAGAGTCAGCAGCAGATAGTGAACACTCTTCATTGTGTAGAATCTGGCTTTCCAAACTCTTGAAAGACAAATTCTGTTGTCTGTTACATCCATACTTTCTTTCCCAGAGGACCTGAGTTAGCATCTGTCTAACAGATAGAATTTAACTCAAGATATGGGCCCGCAGGGTCCAGATTCCAGGCTCCTAGTCTAACAGGATACCCAGGGTCGATGAGGCAACACTGCAGTTGCCAGATAGCCTTTATAATATGGGATTTTCCTGCATTATGCCATCTGATCCTCTGTCCTGTAAGAAAAGCTCAGGGACACAACTGTGTATTGCCACAGCTACCAACTGCTTTTCCAAATGCCTGGCATCCAGCAGCTGGCTGCTCTACAATTGCAAATGCATCACATGTATGCCACAGCCCCAGCACTGGGTGCTCCAGCCTGTTGTGCTTGTACTGTGCATGTATACAGAGCAACTCGCCATCGCAGGCACAGTAACCCGACACATTCAGAACGGTGTGGGTGATTTATTTCTTTGAGACGTGGCTCTCCAAAATCCTGACAACTGTTTTGTTTTAATCCAGATATCAATATCCTTCAGAGCAAAATTTGACCTTGTAGTCTTGCCGTAGGAGCAGACCTCTAGATGTCAAGTAATTACTTTCAAATGTTGCTGTTTGGGTTTCTTAACAGTAAAGCTTTGCTGATACGTCCCTGTTTTTAAAGAACAGTCCTGTACTGCTGAGATGGACATTTTGGTTTAGTTTTGTTGTGGTTGTTCTCCTTTGTTGTTTCAAATGTTTCTGACTATGTGGTACTTGTGGCTGTGATCTATGCAGTCCATACATGAATAGGTTGGTTAGTAGCAAGCTGCTTGGACACAGTTTTAAATGCAAAGGGGCAAAATCATGGAATTAGCCAAGACATATGGCAGGAAAAAATGTTGATTCACACCTGCGTGCTGCTAGATTAACCCTGTCACCTCACAACCAAAGCCCACTTCTCAGGGCACAAATGTATATGGATTTATGAGGGGGCTCCTTTTATTACCACTCTTAAAAATGCTGTGAGATTATTTTCCAAGCTGTGCACAGGAGAGAGCAACATCCAGGACCTGAATAAAACTATGTACTATTGAAACCTCATGCCAAGAATTTGAAAAATCAACTCTGCCCTAAAAGAGAGGGAAGCAAATCAGTGGAGTCGTCTTCTACTTGGTATTGTTGAGAATGACAGGAAAGACAGCATCGCTACGTACATTATCCTTCACATTTTCGGCAGCAGGCCTTGCTGCACTGTGGCCTCTTTGAAATGCTGTCAAACCTGCAGTGCCAAGCACCACCAAGGCACACAAACATGGGCTTGAACATGGAGTTCAAGCCATAGCCTCCAGAGCAAGCTTTTAATACGTTAGTGTAGGTTCTCAGAACAAGTGTGAATCAGCCTAAGGTTGCAGTGAAAGCATCGTAATCTGTTCAGGACCCTTTGAAATTCAGCATGGTACCTGAAATACTGACAGGGTTGCAGCAAAACAGGCAGCACCGCTGCTGTTCTCCCACGTCTTTTAGTGGAGAAGCCACGTAGGAGGAGGCTGTCTAAATTGTTCTTATGGCTGATTTATTTGCAAATGCAGGTGAATGCTAGAGAAGGTGTGAGCTTAACTCTCCCTTGACTGATCATTTCTCAGGAAAAATGTGAGCCTTTGCAGTCAATAACTGCTGCATGGACATGTTTCTTTCCTTAGTCCTTCAGGTACACCAAGTACAGCCTTCCCCTGTCTCTGCTTTCATGAAGTGCATTGGTGAGAAGGCAGAGTCATCCACACTGTTTTCGCAAAGCATGTCCCCTTCGTGCAGACCAAGTGACAGAGGATTTAGCAACAGTGAGGCTACTTCTTTCCCCCTCTTAGCAATTCATGGGGAAATGCCACTGCTTAGGCATTTCTGATGGGCATCTGTAGGGGAGATTCCCGCGTGTCGAAGGGGAGCACAGCTCTGCACAGGATCCCCTTGTGAAGGTCAGTCAGTGTCCCAGGAGACAGGCTTCAACTTTATGCCAATTGGCACAAGCACCTGGCTTGGTACAAGAAAGGTAGTTCAGCAGAACAAATATATGAGTTTAAACCTGAAGCACTTTCATGGAATTAGTCCAGATTCACACTTGTGTAATTGCTAGCACAGTTTTGCTCCCCCACGGCTAAACAGGCGCCTGTAACCGGAGCAAATGTGTACCTACATTCTTGACAAATCAGTTGCTGAGTGAGAGTTTAGAAAATGTTGTTGACATACCATTAGAGGGAGACAAATAAGGGGAAGAGGTAATTAAGAGTGAGCAAATGATAATAGCTAATACACATCCTGACTTCAGAGGTTCATTCGTATTCAGGGTTCTTAACACCCAAGCTCCTCAGCTAATGATGTATGGGGTTGCTTGATGCCAGATGTTAGTGTTTCAGAAACAGGAGAAAAGAATACACTTACCGTTGATAAAAACATAGTTAGTAACTGTTGCACTTACTTACCACCAGTCATGGAAAGCCACCTTGTATTTAAGAGCCCAAGGAGGAAGGAAACAGCAACATGGATGTTTCCAGTTTCTGAGCTGGAGCTAATAAGGACCTGCAAGTACGAGCAAAGAGGCATCCTAAGGATACCACTATGGATGGGAAAGAGAAACAGCACAGGATATGAGCTATTCCAAAATCCTTTCCCATCTGTCTCCACAGGGCGCTTACCTGCATATTTCAGGGCGTGTGCTGGCCTTATATGACAGAGCCCGTAGAGTGTATGTTTAGAGAAGCATAAAGGTTCTTTGCCCAAACTGATGTCATGCCAGGACAAAGGCCTGGACTGAGTCCACAAGTTGAACTGATTCCTTCAGCACTATCATTAGTGCTGTGTATATTTTCTAGACAGTCTATGAAGTACATACGCTCCATCTCGAACTGGCAAGGCTCAAGATCTTTCTAGGTGATATTCACATTTACAGAGGCCTTCAGCATGACTGGAAGCCTACTCTGGAAGTGTAATTGGGATTTGCCTGTTGAATTAACAAATTTTTTTTTTTTTTTTTTTTTGCTTTCAGTACATGGATACAAAGCCCTATCCATGATCATAAACTTTTATATCGCTGTAAAGACCTAGCCTCATTGCCAAAGGGCTGATAGGCTAGTATGTAAAATTTGGTATAGTCCCACAATCGCTTTGTCTTCAAAAAGCTGAAGACAGTATTTTCCTCTGGATTTTATCTATACCTGTGCTCAAAGTACAGATCTGTTGTGGCAGAAAAAAAAAAGGGGGGGGGAGCATTCAGTCAGTCAGTTTAGCTCAAGTCTAAGTCATCTGCCATTGCATCATTTATCCTTGGGATCCAAACGATGTTTCCGCATGATGTGAGGGTGAAACAGCTGAGATCAGCATTGTATCAAGTCACAGAGCATTGCACTCAGTTACCTAAAGTAGTCATGCCTCACTATTGCTTTAATTTAAAACACGGTTACTTCACAACAGTAATCAGCACTTGTTTCAGAGTTCAGTGCAGGAGATACTCAACCTTGATCCATATCTAACATGGAGGGTTTTTTTTTCGTTTAGTTGGACAATGATTTAGGATTGCCATCTTGTTAAGTGCTTCTACTATGCTCAGCACAGTGACTAATATTGTTCCCCCGGCACTTCACAGTTGTTAACATATGTACTCCATGAAGGAATATAGACTCGTGGTATTCCCATCCTGTAGGTGAGCATCCAAGAAACAAAGAAGCTGAGTGACATGCCCAAGGACATGCCAGAAATCTGACAGAGGAAAAGTGAATTCCAGTTTCCTAAAAACTGAGCCCTAAAAACTGGCAGTTCCTCAGGGCCTTGCTCTGTGATTGGAGCCTGTAAGTGCTTCTACAAAATAAATAGGTTTTTCTTATTACTAAATTCAGAAGAAAACCTAAAGGTGATTTGATTAGATCATATAAGTACCTTTATCATGAGAACACAGGGCTTTTTAAAGGGCTTCTTAATCTAGTGGAAAAAGACATATTACAAGAACCAATGTCTGGAATTTAAAGCCAGAAAATTCAAATTAGAAACAAGGTGTGGAATTGAGGGTTTTCTAACTGTAAGGATGATTAAATACTGGAAGGACTATCCAGGAATTATTTGCCTTTTGAATTCCTCACATCAAGAGTAGATGTCTCTCCGAAAGATCCAATTTTGTCAAACAGAAGTTACTGGGTTCACACAGGGGTAACTGGATGAAATGTCTGGTCTTTGCTAAGCAGGAGGTCGGATTAGATCATCTAATCATCCTTTACAATCTTAAATTCTATGAATCTATGAATAGTAATGACCATTATTCTATGTTACAGTTTGTAAAACAGCAAAGACCATGCTGCAACATAGCTGGGAGACAGAATAAAGAAGCACGTTATAAAAAAACCCACTTTGCTCTGAAACTGAACATGTGACTGGTAATTATTTAAACTTCACCCATGTGTTTCCAAATTTTCCCCCCAAACAATATTTTAATTAGGCTTCAATTATAGGGCAAAAAAATAATAATCCATTAATCAAATAGGTACTACAGCATCCAGAACAGCATTGCCAACATTTCTGCATAATGTTTAAATGGCCAATTGATACAGAAATAGCCGTCAATTTGCAGGAAATATACACAGGAAATCTGTAAAGGGGGGTTCTTCTATGAAAGGTTTTATAGGCCTGCGCCTGGGATTCCTCTGTTATATTTGAGTAGCTATAAAAATTTTTGTGCTAGATCACAACATTCTGTAGTTGTGAATGCAACAGATTTTACAGAAAATCTGTTTTAGAAATGTCTCAGGGAGTTTTTCAAATAAAGACATTGGCACTGCTTTGTGCTTCTTTGCCTATAAAGCAAAATTCTGTTGCTGTCATGCTTCTGCCTTGGTCTTAAATGTCCACATCCATTGATGGGCCCACACAGAAACCAAGACTTGCGTGTCCTCCCTTGGGGTTGCAAATGTGATACTTGTTTGTCACACAGGGGCCTGAATAAAATCCATGGAAAGGGATCTGTGAGGCCTTCTGTTTGCATATTTGCCTAACGTTCATCTCCACATCATAGCATTTGAGCATCTCGCAGTCTTTAACAGATTTATCTTCCCACCACTTCCGAGACAACAAGAAGTGCAATTCCCACATTACAGTTAGGAAACTGAGATATGGGGCACACAAAGCCATTTTCCTAACATCAAACAAGACATTTGTAGCACAGGAGGGCTGAATCTTGTGATTCTGAAGAGGTGTACCTCATATTCTAGATTGTCTTCACCCTTCTGCATTTGTCTGGAACACAAATGATAGAAGGAAAAGTGACACAAAAAAATCAAGTTACACAAGCAAATTTTCCCTACAAATTGCTGCTTTTTGATGGGGGGAAGGTAAGAGGGATATTACGCTTTGCGAGCTTCTGAAAATCTCTACCAATGTCTTTCTTAAGAATTTCAGTCATTGATTTTGCATGTGAATTTTGGAAGGAGACACACACGCACAGAGAAGTCCTTCTCTTGGAACAAGAGCTAAAACTATAAAAGCAAGAAAATGTGGAAAGCAGGCCTGCAGCAGTGTGGGTTGATATTCCGTCTTTAAATCATTCTGGCACTTGTTTTTTTCCCCTCGAGGTGGAAGTGGTAAGCATCAAGGCAGAACTGCAGTAGCCCTAAATCAGAACATGCTTCTGTTTCTGGGTTTACAAAGCAGACTCTTTGCATTCCCAAACAGAGGTCTTAGTGGTTCTCTAAGTGGCACGAAGACAGTTTCTGCACAGCTGTTCCCTACATACAAGCCAGCTTGCTTTCTTTCTCACCATGCATATTTTAGTACCGTTGACGTATTCTGATATGACCATTGCCTTCTTTTCTGGCCACATACAGGTGGCCCCTAAACACCTAGTGTTTGAAGGATCCAAATCTATCATGCTACTTATTCCGGAGAAGTGAAAACTGTATAAGCCTCCTGATTTTATGATATAACTGAAACTTTGTGAATTCTTTGCTATTTTAAGAGATTTTTTCCTTCCTCTTTTTTTCTCTGAATCTGTATCCTATCCCTCTGCAACCCCTCTCCCATTACTTATCTTTCCTTCCCTTTTCTTACCTGCCCTATTGAGCTCTTTAGTCTGAAGATCAGGTGACAGTACTGTCTTCTCTCAAATCCCCTGGATCTTTCCCTCAGTCTCCCTGGCTCTACCAAGCCAAATTCTCTCTCCTTTTTTCTCTCTCCTCCCCAATGTTACATCTCTCCATTTCTCTCTGTTTCTACATCTGAAATACTCCTTTAAAGCAAGAGTCTCTGTCTTCTTGTGTCATTTTGATCTTCTCATTGCTACCAAAATGACAGAAAAATATCTCTGGCTTGTTCATCCCAGTTAGCATTACAGCAAAAGCAGTCAGCTACAACAAACATTGAAAAATCAAAAAAGAGAAGGGTACATTCAAGGGGCACCCCACTTCCAAGCTAAAGGATGGTGAATCACAGTGTGTGTAGCTCACGGGGCAGAAACAACATACTGTCATGATGGTGCATTAATATTCCCCAGTGAACACTGAAAACTGGTCAGATCACCCCTGATCCTTATAATGTGGACTAAACAAGAAGCCCACAGAGAGGTGCTTCCCAGAAGGTATGTCCTCCCAAGGAGACACTGGACATTATTACAGCCGGAGGAGATGCATTGCACGTGTCTCTAGTGCAATTGCATGCATCTCCTAAGGTTAATTCTTCTATGAGCTGCGGGTGGCTGTGGCATTTTTCCAGAAGACAGACATCTGCCACAGCTCCCTGAATTATGGCCAAGGTAGCTCATGATTCATGCATGCCCATAAGCTTAATGTAGCAAGTGCTTGGCAGGGCTAAAGTGTTAAGTGTAGCAAAACGACCAGTGAGAACAGCAGTGGGTCAGGCCCTTCCATGTCTGTGGGTGTAAGTGGGGCATAGAATGGACATGAAAAGATAAAGCCAAATACAGTTTATCAACACGCAAGGGTGAATGCATTCTGGGTTTAACCATTCCAGCCACTTCTCTTGCTCCCCAAACACATTCCAGCTTTCACTGGGTATCACCCTACTGCTGCAAGCAAAGCACTCAAGAAGTAATGTGCACTGGAAAAGGAGCACAGCCCAGTCACGACTTCTCTCTACAGTGCTCATGCAACCCACAACCATGCTGTGACACACTCTATGCATCAAACCAACGAGTGAGCCTGCGTGCTGGACAGAGTCAAAATTAAGTAATGGTGCTAGCAATGAAAGTAAAAGTCAAAGCTGCAAAAAATTTGGAATAACAAATAAGCATTCAGGTGAGAATATATCTACTACTTTCCTTCAAATAGCTAATTATTTTATTTCTTGAAATCTCCCACCTTGCCGAAATGGCTCCTGCCACTTCCTGGCAGAGGTGAACATTTGTTTTTTACAGTCTGTGAAGACTGCCAGATTCATAGTTTACTGAAGGCTGCAGGGTTTTCTATTCTGGTGGCTTTTTTTTTTTTTTTTCCAAAATCCAGGCTCTTCCTTGTGCCATATGCCAAATCGTTCCTGCAACAGGGAAGCAATATCCTGTCCTACCTGGGGTTCAGGAAAGTGGAGTGGAGTTTTCAGTGTGATTGACATATTTTTGACTTCAAACCAACCTGAGCTCCCTTTGGTTTGAAGTGCAATAGCGGGGAGAAAAGCAGGATTTGAAAAAGAGCAAGGGTCTCAATTTCCAGTCTGTCCTCAATTCTGCAGAGAAGGAACTGGAAGAGATACTCCAGATAAGTGCAGACTGGAATTAGGCTCTGGCAGTGTTATTTTAGGAAGAAAGGGTGCAGCAGTTCTGCCGTGTATTTTCTCTACACTAGGCTATGAGAGATAGTAAGTCTAATGGTTAAGCTAAGAGTATCAGAAGACCTTATTTCTAGCCCTAATTATATCAGAAATTATCTGTATTTCCTTAGGCAAATCCCTTGGTTACATAGTGCCACAATTTTCCAGTCAGTAAAATATTTAGACACCTCTAAAGCACTGAGATGCACAGATGAAAAACATTACTGTCATCACATGGCACAATTCACTCACGAAGATTCATGCATGCGAAACTTCTGACCGAAGTTGATGGCCAAAGTTTGCAATGCTTTATTACATTCTGAATTGCCTCTTTATTAGTTCAACAACAATATCTGTGAACACTCTATTTTATAAGCCCCATGATACTTTCTGTTAGTATTGGCTTACAGTTTCTCAAGTCTATCTAAGTTTGTAAGTATGTTTATTGCAAAATGAAAATCAATAAGGAGGGCTTTTTTAAAAAAATGGCAGTATTATATGCTTAGATAGAAGGGCAAGGAATCCTGTGCATCTGTACTGCTTTTAAAACTACCTGACAATAAAGTCTCATCTTTGGCATAGAAATTGAGCTGTTCCGTAGGCACATTGTTTGGGCTACATACAGTGTGAATCTGTTTCCCCAATCAACCCTCACTCCAGGTCTGTTTGCTGACTCTGGCTACCACCATACTGTTGCAAAGAAAAGAGGTATCCAGATAGCAACACGATTCAAGGGCCTAGGAGACCGCAAGGGAGAAAAAGGGTATTTTCCGAATCAGTTCCCCATGAAATCACTGGAACTAGCGTTGTCCTGGGGGATAATAGAATGGATCATTAGGTGCCTTAAAAAGTTCACATTGGATTTTGAAGCCACCCTGCAAGATGAAAAATCAATAGTTTAGGCAAATAAATAAAAGTCAGTGAATCCTCTTTAAGCTGCGAACACAGGGGCAAAAGGGTTTTAAGAAGAGAGAGATTCCATTCTTCACAAATGGTATGTTTTGAAACTCCCCCCCTTCCATTTTAAATCCTTCTTTCTCTTCCCTGGTGATTTAATCACATAAGATACTGTAAATCAAATTGCTTCCTCTTCTCCTCAAGTATGAGTTAGCTCTTAATTAGGCTATTGGGCAAAAATGAAATGCATCCTATTAATAGCTTGGGATATCCTTTGTGTTAATATAAAGGTTAAAACGTATCTTTTCAGCATTTCAGGAGTGCGATTCTGGTCTCTCAGACAGATGCTTCACCTATTGCTGAATTCAGTGGAATTAATTCTGATTTACGCACGCATAAATGAAAGAGTAATCAGGCTCACGGTATTTAATTTTTCTATTTCAAACTTCTATTCAGATAAGGGAAGTGGATACATGGGACTGAATGCCAAGGTGAGAGACCAGATCATTTGGGCTCGATTATTTTAATTCTGTGCTTCCTGTATGTACATCATGGGGTATAATCTAACATCCATATTCAAGTGAATCTCAAACCTGACAGGAGTATTCACTGTACATATGGAGGTAATTGGACATTCTCCTCAGATACTGCTCCATCATGCTAAACAGACATTGCTCCACGACATGATGAATTGATGTCATCATGCCATGACAGCACCGAGTGACGTGATGGTATTACATTGCATTGTGATGGCACCTCCTCATGAGGACAAGCTATCCTACTCAAGCACTCAGGTCACCAGTCAGAGGAACGGGGACTACTGCAGCTTCTAGTTGGCATCGTGACTGTGTCGGCTGGCTTAGCTATGCATGGTCTGGGATGAAACCCCTGGCACACATGTAAGGCTGATGTGGAACTGATGGGAGCTGGACTCAGTCTGACAAAGCCAGCATCTGAGTGGAACTTCTCCCACATTGGCCTGAGACAATGACAATATATGTTGCCATTTTACAGATGATGAAATAAATGCACAGAGTTATTGTCAACATCCAGAAATACAACCTAAGAATTCTGGTGCCTCTAGACAATGCTGACTAATATTTACTGCTAAGCTTCTTCTTTTCTGGGAGTTATTTATGAAGACTCATATAAGGCTCTGTTATGAAAACTTCTTCCCAGTCAGGATTTTTCATAGGATGATTGAAGATGTCTGAGGGAAAGGTATAAACTTTGCAGACTTCTTTAACAACACAGATTGGGATTGCTTAGTCTCTTATATCCTGTTTTGAATCAATCGCTGCAGTTTAGGATAGCTCTTTGGAATGAAAGGTAAAGCCCTGTCCAAGATACTATACTACTACAAAATCCCAGCAGAGCAAAGCATACCTAACATTTCTGCTCAGAAATAGGTCCTTTCCCACTGCTAGCTATTTTTCATGTGAGCAGTATAAAGCAAAATGGAAATGATTCCTGCACTAGCTAGTGTGACTCGGCTTATAACATCAAAGAGGAACCCAGAGAACAAAACATTAGTTTCATGCTAGCTACAGTAAACAACATTAGACTGGCTGAGAGCTGTAGTCAGGTCCCAGGCAAAACAAGGTCTTTGCTAAACAACATCAACACAGTAACTAAAATGTGAATAACTAAATCATACACTGTGCAAACTGAACCACCAAATGAAAGTAAAGCGCTGAATTATTTGAATGCTCTTCAAACCCAATTTAAATTTCACCCACTACTGAGACCTCCATTTACTGGCATCATAACTAATAATGGGAATGCTGCTGAAACGTCAGTTTTAGTGAGAAGCCCATTAAGAGAATGAGAAAAAAAGAGACATCATACAAGAAAACCAGCCGTTTACAACATGGCATATAAGCTCCTTGCATAGAAATACAAAATAGCTGGAAATAAAAGCCAGGCAGTAAACTGTCCTTTTTCCAACATATTCAGTAATCACATCCATCCAGAGCTTCACACAGGAAGCCCTGAATATAAATATTCTACAGCAGATGCTGCACTGGCATTAAAGTTCCCTGTTGGGGGACTGGATGATTCAAAGGGTAGTAGAAAATCTGTACGCCTTTAAGATATTGGTCTGAAACCAGCCCAGGTTAATTTTGGTATGGAAGTCGTTTCCATCTGAGAGGATTTTTTAGCCAGCTGGAAATAAACTGGAGGTCTACTATGTCCCAGTCTCATCTGGCAGCTCTACAGAGATGCTGATATATCAGGGACACTGATCTGTTCCTAAATCCTACCAAGGTTTGTGGCTTGTGTAAGCGTGGAGCTGTTTAGGAGGCAGGCATTCCTGTGCAATGCTGTGCATGCACGCTCTTACTCCAGATCAAAGGCTATGGAGACTGAACAAATCCCTGCACATCATCTGAGCTGTGCGCACATTCTTATCCTCTGCCCCCAGCTGCAAGGTAAACTATGCCAGCATAAGCCACCGTCAAGAGAAAAGTGGGCTCAAGTGGCACATGGGTGTTTGCACGTACCCTCTTCTTATCAAGGGCGAATCACCCCTTTTGGTGTCTGTGTCCAAGTTTGCTCAGTTATTTAATCAAAGTGAGTACAAAAGGTTGCACACAGGGCTAAGATTAAGCTTCACAACATCATGGCTGAACATTTATAGAAATTCCGTTTTCTTCTTTCCTTGCTCTGCTCTAACTCCTGCCAACAAGGTTCCCAAAGCCCCAGAGTGCTAGAACACTCCATGTCTTCTCTAAGCACTGCCAGCTGTCTGATCTTGGGATTTTCAAGGGCTTCACCTCATATTTTCCCATGTTACCTCCCATCAACCATTTCTAGCCCATTCCCCTGACATATTTTGTGCTTTTCAAAGGAAGTGTCTAGCTGATTCTTTGAAGTTAACAGCATTTCTGATGTGTCATAAAACCCACTGTTACTCTGCATGCAGCCTTGCTCTTAGTCACTGGGGAGCTGGGAAACTACGCTGAGGGTCTTTGCAAGTGACTTACCCCTGTAAGAACCTGGTGGCCCCAAGAATGACCTCCTCATTGCTCATCTCTGCTTCAATGCATGGGACATTCTTATGCAGCTCGAGCAGCCAAAGGGTCCAACCCTTTGATAGGGGATTTTTATCAACGGCTTTCCAAGGTCTAAACAGATAGAAATGTCATACACATTCATTTTATCAGCTCTCTTACTGACCTCTCCATAGAGAGTAATTAGGTTAGTTTGATATGGGCTGTTTTATGTACAGTTCTCTTGATCTTATTTTATTTATAAATCTCGCTATTTCAGCCTATTCCATCAAACTGTCTTTTATAATAGGCTCCACAGGGCTCAGCTTGCCTCTCACAGGTGGGTAAGTCAGGAATGTTTGTATTCAGTGAAAACTGCCACCCTGGTTTAAAACCATGGTCCTAATGATTAGAGTCAGTCCTCATAATTTTGTCAAATATTGAAGCTAAACTAAATGAGTGATGCTTACATGGTTGATAACTTTTTTTTTTTAAGCTGGCTTAACATGAGATATCTTCTAACGCAGACAAATTGCTAGCAACACGAAACATTACACTCACACTGGCTGGTCTGCTGCCCCTCGTCTACTGTGTTCCTAAAATATCCCAAGGCAGATATGTCACATTGCACACAATATGCTTATTAGCACAGTTAGGAGCCATTAGGGAGAACTAGCAGAAGTGTTGTTAAAAGGCCTGATGATGAGGAAAAAAAATTCTGGTGCCACTCAAGAATTGCAAATATTATATTGTAGGTGGCATAAACAGACTGGGCTTATGCCCATTACTGATACTTCAGAACAGAAGAATTTGGTGTTGGCATCCAGCAAGTTGGGAGGTCCCTTACCCCATTGGAATGCAAATTATTTGAACCTGGTAATTTATTACATCCACATTTTTTAAACATAGTCAGCATGAACCTGATTTCTCAGCTTGTAAACTCATCAGGGCAAGGACAGCCTGCAGAGCTGAGTTCAGGGGAGCCTGATCCTAACTGGTGTTACCAAAGAGCAGTAATGAAAAGCCAGTGACTACTTCATCCATTGTGCATGCTTATAGCTTGTTTATTTAGTCATCATCACCATCCTCCTTAAGACAACTTTACTCAGTTCCTCTCACAGATTGATCTTTCTTGCACCAATAAACTTCACACAGATTCCCTCCAAAAGGGTTATGTCATCTTTCCGCATATTCTCAGTTATGGCATTTTTATCGATTAACTGTACTTTCACAATTCTGAATGGCTGACAAGAGCAGGCTACACACTGCTCCATGGCAGTTGTCTAAGGAGCAATGCTGGAGACGAATGAAGAGATTTGCTTAAAGCTGGGCTCTGAAAAGAGCCCAACTCCCAGAAAGCATCGTCTATCTGGATGGGACTTGGCAGACTGAGGTTAAGGAACAAAGCTCACATTGGTGATGTCTCCAAAGCATGAAGTCTCACTCCAGAGCTCTGTGAACTGTGCGCAGCCCATAGACAATAGTTGGCCCATGTCTGGAAATTAGCTCAGATGAATTAGTTTCCTTCTCTCCTACTTCCCTGACAAAATTCCACTCAAACAGTAATTTATCAGGTCTTCTCATTACCGCTCACTCTTGAGCTGTTGGAAAATGATCTGCTCTTTGGCAACTATTGTATTAGTTTGTCAAGGGCTTCCTACAGGAACATGGCTGGCACCGAGGCAGCCCTCTGGGAGCTGGCTATGGGGCAAGGCTTGGCAGGAAGCAGTGGGGGAGACCCATCGCACTGCAAGAGGATACAGACGGCAGCCTGGGATTTGGCAGTCTGAAGAAAACATGCATGCACGGAAGAATGACTTGAGAGAAATCTCAGCTGGAGTGCCACTTTTTCATGTCCCTCTTTTAGACGACCTCTCTTGGCAGAGTTAAAAACTGTTATAGTGATGGGTAATATACTTTAGCTTTGGGGTTCAAACCTCTCCAGTTTTGGCTGCTCTCATAGGGGAATACTGGCCTAAGAAAGTCTGCCTTAAACCTGTGCAGGCGAGTGCTCCGAGCACAGGCATTCAGAGCTCACTGTGTTCAGACCATCTGATTAACTATGGAGGAAAGTCTGATGTGCCAAGACCTTCACAGTCCTTTGGTAGTTGTTAGATACAGTAACTTCTGCCTCTTTACTACCTCACTTACAGGGATCTCACGGATTTGCTTTATGTGCAAACAGTGGTGGCAATTTTTGTTGTATTTCGCATAATATCTGGAGATTCTGTTAGGGAAAAAAGGAATTTCCTTGTCCTCAGGGTTTTCATGCAGCCACGTGAACTTGACAGTTTCAGAAGCCAGTAGGCAAACCTGAAGAACAAGGAATTTGTCATTTTTAACCCAAGGTGATGAAATTCAGAGCTCTAACATTTTTTGAATAGCAAGGCTTGATGATATTACATTTAGCTTCTTGTTATATCCTGGAAAATGTAAATATTATTATGCCAGCTTCACTATTGTAGAAACTCAAGGAAGTTCCCATTGTAAAGTCACTGACATTACTGAGTCTTGAAAAGTAGGACTGGAAGAGACCTTGAGAGAGCATCTAGCACACTCCCTGGCCCCAAAGCAGGAATAGTTATATCTAAGCCTAAACCTCTACAGTCACTAGCTCTAACTGGGACTTATTTAGTGATGACTTGAACATATTAGCTTTGGACAGCAGTTTTCGTATGTAAAAGAAGCCAGTATTGATAATCAGTTGACAGTTTTGACATACATAATATGTGCTATAAAATGTTCAGTGGTTAATAGGATCCACATTGCCCAAATGTGGATTCTATGAAATACCAATGTTTTGACCTAACCTTATACTATACTTTCACCCCTTTAGTATTTACTAGAGTTACTCTTCTTAGCAAATGTGCTCTTCTTTTATTCACCTTGGCAACACAGGAGCATTAGTCTGTTACTTCTGTGTGTACTCCTGGCACTGGGGAGAAGATTGTTCCTTTTTCTAGTGAGAACCAACCTCAGTGTACCACAATGCCTACCCCTCTATCCCGTCCACAGATCGTCTGCTGCAATTAAATCTCAGATAGTAACTTGAAGCAAAAAGAAATGGGTAAATGTTGGACAGGTGATGTGAGAAATTGCAATACTAAAAGCCAGTATAAGCATCACTAAATATGTAAAATAAATAATTTAAAAGTGGGTTGCCCCATCTCAGACATGAATAAAAACACCTGGATATTTCTGTCCACTCTTGCCAGACCCATCTGCAAACAGTTTAATGAAAACTGTACTGTGTTTGTATGGTTTTGTATGGCAGTTTGATGTGCCCCATATATTATAGTTTGGTCTGCAGTAATCAGAATTCACATCCCAAAATTTTCTTTGATCTGTTATCCTTACTGGCATTTTCTACAGGAAATTATGGAAAGCACAGAGGCCAAACTGCCCCTTGTGCTCTTTGAGTTGGTATCTCCAATTTTATATAAGCAGCACTTGCACAGTTTATGTCACTTATACCCATTCAGTGGACTATCCAAAGTGTGAAGCCCACATCTTCCATCAGTATAAAACTGGTTATGACTTCAGTCAAAAAAAAACCAAACCCATAGTATCACTGGCTTGGTGGCTCATATTCTCCAACTGACAGCCAGCTTTTAATTCAGTCCCTGTTCCTGCATCCCTAAGAAAAAGAGGCTTCAGAGAGCTTGGGAATCTGGCCCAGTAGTTACAACAGTAGATTGAGACATATGAAAGCTCAAATCTACACTTTGCTTTGCTATTGTCTTCCCTGTGATGCTTCCTTTCCCTGGAACCATTTCAGCTGTGCCCTATTTTTTGTCTGGTCACCAAGGCTCTAATGTAGTAGTCCTAATAAAAGCAACACAGTAGGTACAGGAGCTGCAGGCTCATCTTTGCTCAGCAGTGCAATAGCTTCTTGGAAGCAAGCAGAGGTGCAAAATATAACTACCTAATTTTCCTATCAAAATCATCAGGAGAAGCCAAAGCTATAGCGTCATTGTACTTAACATGAATGAGTCCTGGTGCAGTACCCTTCTGCAGCAGTTTGATCAGTACTGCTATCTCTGTCTTAGAAAACTGAAGAAGCTGAAGACTTTGAAGCTAGATGATTAGTCCAGGATGCACTGAGAGTCTGTTTCAGAGCTGGGTTGGAATAAGAGTGTTCCCAGAACTTGGTCCTTTGGTCAGACCACATCTCATCCTTCCTGTCCCTTCACCACAGAATACTGAGGTAAAAAATAACCCACCAAAAGACCAGAACAGCAGTCACAATTGAAAGAGCAATTAGAAGCATCATCTGGAAGAAACCAAGTATTATCTGCCTGTTCAATAACAAGGGGCCCAGAAAATGGTTCTTTTGAGGGGTTTGGATAAGACAGCCCAAGGATGGCATTCAATCTGCCTATGTTATGCTGTTGTTTGTCTATTGCCTTTGGTTTTTCCCCTACAGCATTTGCCTCATTCAATCCATCTTCCATTTTCTTATCATCAGATTAAATTATTTTGGTCATTTAATGCCCTGTAATCTTTAGATCTAATTCTTCTGAAAGAACATTGTGCACCTAAATAAAACATAAATATGTATTACTGGTAGCAATGCCTACAGTTAAGGTTGCTCAGCTCTTTCTCACATAAGACATTGGGAATGGGAATATGTCTTTTGCCATCTCCAGGGAAAAAAGAAATGCAGTAAGGTAATAGGAGGGACCAGAGTTAGAGTGGGGAGATAAAAAGGTACAAAGAGGGAGGGAGAAAGAGTCCCAGGACTGGCTAGGAGTGCAGAGGGAAGAAGTCAGGCTGTGGGCCACGTAGATGGCACAAGATGAGGCATGTAGGATCAAAAGAAGGCTCAGAGGGGAAGAAAGCACAGGGCGACTACAAACTAAAAAGAAGGGAAATGGCAATTTGAAAAGTGAGCTGGAACTGATGGAATTTTGCTTGTTGATGGAATGAGTGAAAAAAGGACATCAGAAGAAAAGCTGGGGAAGAGTGGAAAGCTCAAGAGGAGGGAGAACTCACTGAGAGCAAGGGAACTACAACACAGACCTCAAACTGAACCCATCCTCCTGCGTCATCTATTGTCAGCCAGGATTGTGAAATTTCCTGACAGTGTGCATCTGATTATTTCTTTATTCTGCATCCTTTAATGTCAGGATCATATGACATACAGCAGTATAACAACATACCCTGTTAGCTCAAGTGATAGAAGTCTGTGCTACAGATCTGAAAAAAGCAATGTTAAACTCTTGATGCAAGAATTGCTACAAGACTTGCTCTGCTGTGGATCTAAACATCAAAACCTTGCTGACTGGGGAAAACCATCTCTTTGCTCTAATGAAGAGAATTACACTATAAAAGATTTTAAAGAATGTTAATGTTGCAACTCCACTGATCCTGAAGGCGTACACTAATCAGATCCCAAAGACTGAAAAAAGGGAAAAAGTTTGTCCAACAGACATTGCAGCTAGGACTTGAATGTATGCATGTGCCCATAAAACTAGAGACAGAAGGCATGGGTGCTATTCTTACATCTGCCAAAAGAATGGTATGACCTTGGGCAATCTATTAACCTCTCCACACCTCAACTTCCCCATCTATATTAAAGAGTGAGAATGACATATTTTGTACTTGACAGGTTTGTAGATCACTAAGACCTATGAGATATACCCAAGGGTAGCTCAGAGTAACTAGCTAGTTCTGCATCTCTAGTTGGGAAAGCTGCTCTTTCCATTTTATGTGCCACCCAATGCAGTCAGAATTATGGTCAGGAGTCAGCTCCTGTGGTCCATTAATATACACCCTGGCATCTCTCAGTGCTGCATTTGAGAACTAATCTGCCTCCAGTCTCGGCTAATTGGAAAAGGTTTTTTTCTCTATGTTATGTGGATTTCCAAAGTTAAATCTTGAGTGATAGACAGTGCTGTCACAGCAGCATTAAGTGTTTAGAGAATGATTATTCTTGAAAGACTTTCATTTTTCAAACTTCTGCTTTCAGAAAAAGCTGTGGAAATAAATGAGAACACCAAGGGCTAAACAACACTTTGAGCTTTACAAAAATGGTCTCCAGAAAGGAGGATGCAATAGCCCAAAGCCTTGCCTATTGCATTTACAATTATAAGAATCTGCAGGTTACCTCATATCACTGTTGGCATTTAGGGGCTTGCATCATGTAAAATCCTATTCATAACAGTCAATGTGCTCCTGAGAGGAATCACTCTCAAAACATCAATATACTTTCTTGTAACCTTTCTATTTAATAAAAAAGAGACAGCTTCAATTAGTGAGGAATATTCCATATAAATTAGATTATTTTAAAAGTTCCAGCAATATTAAAAGATATTTTTAGTAAATGAACAGCTGTCACTCTGGCAACATTTGTAGCCTTTTACTCTTTCCCTTCCTTTTTTTTTTTTTTTTTTTTCCAGTTTTGATACCTGGTCACTTATTCTGTATGAGTCAAAGCCACACTCATAATTTCTCACTACAGCTATGCCTGCTGAGACGATGAATAAGGAATATTTGGTGTTTATGATCCCACTGCCACCAGCAGCTAAACAGCCAGCTATGTGGAAGCTGAAACTTGCCCCACACAGTCTGCATGTTGTTGACCCCTGAATCAGTGTAAGTGGGAGCGACTCCGTGGAAGGGCAGAGAAGGGCTCAGTTTAGAACAGCAATCCACTTCATTGTCTTGCCAGAGGGAATCAGCACATTGTGCCCTAGTGATGCGTGGACAGCCCAGGCTGTAAGCACTGCCAATGTGCCTACCAAGATGAACATGCTAGCTGTTAGGAGATTAAATCCCAAACCTTGCTATCAACATAGGTGGAAAAGCAGGTCCTTTCCTAACAGCACAGCTCCTCTTCCATTCTCCTGGCCTCCCCTCAGTACCAGGGTTTGAGCACTTCCTTGCCTCTTATTCCCTAAAGGAATATTTAACTTGCATTTTAGCAAAAAGCTTTTATTATTAATATTATTATTATTATATACAGATTTATCAGTGAAACTCTTCAGGGGGAAAGCTTTTGTCATCCGTGAAAGTGCAGCACAAAGAAACCTGGCCTTATCTTACTAATTACTCCAGTGCCTCCCCAAATCCTATCAAGCTGCTTGTTATTAATCAGTTAGAACAGTGTTGCCTGTATGGCAATATAACATATGCCAGGATGAGACCTGTTTACAGAACTCCAGCTTTGGCAATGAGCAGGGAGACGCTGATGCCAAGAGAAGCAGTCTTGCTGCAGACTATCAGCTGGATCAGGGGCCAGCAGACACGTGAGATTTCAGGTGTTGCACCCAGAGGGCTGTGGATGCCATGCCCACATGCATCTTCCCCACATCGTCCCTAAAATAACAGCGTGTTTTGACTTAGCCTTGAGCCCAGAAGAAAAATTACTGGGATAGATCTGGATATAACTCTATCAGGGGTATCAAACACCATGGTGCACATCTGATGTCTCATGAAAAGAAAGAGGTTCTTTTACCCTTCTACCTGCCCACTGATTTTATACCTGCATCCCAGCAATGCAGAGGAACTGAGAAAATCTTATCACAAAGTCGTTTTACTGTCATCACCCTGAAGTTTCTCTGTGACAATATGTGGATTATCTATGGGGCAAAAGTTATTCTGTCAATCCTATCCAACCAGCATCTTCTCTGGTGGAGGCTGAGAAATTCACTAACAAACTAATGGATCCAAGCCCAGAGGTACTAAGTCCCAATGCAGTGAGCAGTGGCATGCTCTTTCTTCTCAGAGGAGCATGTGCAGGCTGCTTTCAGATGGGTTAGTGCCAGTCTTGACTTAGCTCTTCAAGCAAATTCCTGCTTAAGGCGAGCGAGAATTTTGCCCCAAGAAAGGCTGCTGCAATGAAGGCAGAGAGCAAAACAAATCTGCAGCATTCCTCTAAAAGACATGTGTCTACTGAGGAAAAAGCTGCACAAGTTGATGAAGAAAGTTGGACAATAAGGTTTCACTAGAAAGTGATTGCAATTTTTGCCAAGTATAGAATGAAAGGTCTAGAACAGAACTGCTTCCTTAGGGTGGGGGTGAGGAAATATATAAGAAACAAGAGAAGTATCATGTGATCTTTCTCTTGAGACTTCTTTCTACTTTCTAGCAGTTGGCAACTCGGAGTGAAGATGCAGCTGAACCCATCCCTCTTCCCACTTGAGAATGTCAAAACATTTTGTTAACAGTGGTAGGCCAAGTTTCACAGCCAGGCTGAAAACCAGCAAATTATTACTATTGCTATTTACAGGTCATGAAACGGAGACACCCAGAGATGAAAGAACTTGCCTACAGTCCATTAGTAGCAACACTGAGAAGAGAATCCAGAAAATCTTGTGGCTGATGATCTGCTTTGTGCATCATCCCATTTTCTTTCCCCAAAAGGCAATGCACTGTTATAGGTATACTCCATTCAGTAAATACTCTTCAAGCAATAGCACACAGTAATCTCACCACAGTATTTTTCCTTATTTTCTTCAATGATCAACAGATAATATTGCCTCTCTCGTTTTACACATTGTTCCTTCCCCATTCCAGGTTCAGTATTTCCAGTCTGGAAAGATACTGGTTTTGCAAGAAAACACAGAAGTAATTCTGCTGACTTCAAATACAAGCTGGTCTGAGTCTTTTGTAACAAAGGAAGAATGCTGGCTAGATATATGGGGCTATCCTCTATTCAAGACATGCTGTGGGATCCTTAATATCCATCTGGACAGGACATGGAGAGAGCAGATGGGACTTCAGTTTAGCATTTATCCTAGCAGCAGCATTCAGTAAGGCAGCATGGCTTTGAGTCTGAGCCCCAGGCCTAGCATAGTAAAACCTAGGTTGACCTTCTAGCCAAGGATTAAGAGTACTGTTGAGTCAGCTGTAAGATGATGCAGAGGAAGATGGCAATGGCTCGTAAATCTGTTTTTTATTTCAGCGTGCCATTAATCTACTCATAATTAGGACAAAGCACAGGATGAAACTCTAGGCAGGCATGGATGCTGCCCTTATTACCTGTGGATTGATTCTCCTCTCACATATGCTGGCGTTACATCAGTGATTTGCTGGTGTTTCTCTGGTTTACTTTGCTGCAGTGAGGATATGAATCTGGCCCAGAGCTCTAATATCTGTTCTAATTTAATTCATGTCTGTCTCCACATGGGAATTCTCATCTAGACACAGCCCCTTTGGGCCCTGTGCTATTTCCAAATATAGGACCTTTTCCCATTTGTACTGGATTTGGCGGGAAGCCCACCTAACTCTAGTTCATTCACATGACTTGCACCACATTTTAAGGTTAGATTTAAGATGTTTCTCTCCTCTGCCTACAGTTCATTTTAAGTACATTGCATGTTTTATTGTTTTGTGTAGTTTTCTTGCACATAAATCAATATATAATGAAGCTAAGCACTTTTACACTTGCCAAGGCACTGTGCAGACATTAACTCTCCTGGCCCTCTGGGAGATGAGTAAAACAAAGAGCATTATTAGCCTCTCTATCTAGGTCTTTCCAGTGCATTCCAGAGCAGAGTAGGGACATGTCAGATTTCACAAACAGACAAAACGAGGCTGGGAGATTAAGGAGTGAATTGTACTAGGACAAGGAAGAATATGACCCAGAGAAACCAGCATGTACTTATTGCAGCTGAAATGTTCAGAGAACCCACACTTCTGTGTACCACGAAGCTGTGCTCTCAACAATGGACTTTGCAAGCAAGTCAGATGCTAAGCCAAGGCCAGTGGATTTATGTAGACATGATGATCACTTCCTGATTCTACCCTACAAGGGATATACCTTCAGAAAGCAGGTAGCTCCAAAGATTTATGGAGATGATTGCTTTTCTTTGGGGCCCAGGCCAAATGTTCTGGTGCGTTAGACTAGAGATGGAGATGTAGTGGTTTGCCCAAGGTAATGCAACAGAACAGGCCAAAGAAGTGGAATCGCAGAGGTTCTGGCTTTCAGCTCCAAGTGCAGTTCAGCACAGCGTTACTATTGCAGTGGTATTCACTTCTCCGCTGATTGACAGATTCACATTTAATACATGTATATCCTTAAACTCTTGAAAGGACAAACCTGTGAAATGAACCATTTCCCTATTTCAGCGAGCCCGAATGTCACAGATGACACCCCAGGGCAACACCGTTCCACGAGTAAACACCTGGGAATGTCTGAGGAACAAACTTTCGGGGGAAGGAGGAAACAAAATGTCATGGTGTAACCTAGGGGTGAGCATTTGTTATAAGACCCCCCCCTGTGCCCAACCACAGAGAATATGGGCTTGCTAGAGCCTGGAGCTCACGCAGCAGCAGCTCACAGTTGTTAATTCTAGAGAATCAAGCTCAAACCCTCATGTGTTGGCCAGGATGGAGGCCAATCACAATACAAGGCAAATTCTTTTAATACATTGTATATCATTGCAGTAATCCAAGACAAGTCTCAGAAAAGTATATGCCTTTGCAAAAGTATTTTAGTCACTGTGAAAATTATTCCAGTGAAGAAATGGCAAAATGATCTTAGCAGTTGCCTGTCAGCCAGGAGTCTGAGGCCACAGCATCCAAGAGGATGCCAGGGAATGCTGCCTTTCCTGCCAACTTCTCTGCATGAAGGCAAATGTGGTTGTACCGACCAAGGCAGAGAACACACCTACACAACACAGCACCAACACAGAGTTTACTTTCCTACTCAAGGGGACCAACTCTATTTGTTGTAAAATTGTTACACACATGTGCACACATACCACAGCTGCTTTATAGCCCTTTCTGACTTCCAAGGTCCAATGGCACATGCCGAACGTGTCTGCAAGCCTCTCATTTTGCTATCATCAAGTTTAGAAACAGACTCTCTTAAAACATAAAAGCTGAGGTTCAAATTACTCCAGATCATACCAATTTAAGAAAAACATTAAACATTTCCAGACATAATAAAATTATGAGACCTGTCAATACCAATGACTATTTGTTAAATAACTTATACCAAATCCTGCCTCGGTTGCCAAGAAAGTACTATAGATCTAATCAGAAATTTCCACTTATCTAGTGAAGGTAGGAAAATCAGCCCTCTTTCACCTGTGGCAATCCATACCATTTCTCAGGGTTTCCCTATTGCCATGACACAGGAGAGAGCTGTTCAGATGGAATAGGTGGATTCTGGCTCCTTTAAATACATTTTCGGAGTATAAAAGTTCAAAGGCTGAAAAAAGTTATTTTTAAAAATACTAAATAAGATGCTGATTGTGAAGAACTCTGAATTGGAAGAATGCCTTACACAACGAAAAGATGCAGAAGAAATCTATAATGAACAAAAAAGTAATTTAGGATGTTCACCAAGGAAAATAACCCGAAGCATATCTCCTTAAAGCAGCAAAGAAATTCATGGAAATGAAGACTAATTTTCCTTTTTTTTTTTTGTCAGAAAACATCACTCCGATTCACACACTGAAGACATACCATCAGAATGGTTTACTTTTTTTAAGTCATTTTGAAAAATAAAAAAAGTGCTTGACACAGGATCTGAAGTTATCAGTACAGCTTTAATTTCTAATGTCTATACTCTGATCTTTTAAAATTCTAAATGAAAATCCTGAACACTTTTAACATTATCTAACACTTCTACAACACTTTTCACCATTAAGTCTTAAAATGCCCTACGAAGGTTAGAGATATTATCTCCATTTTATGAAAAGGGAAACAAGCATGGAGAGACAATTTGCCCAGACCCACCAAAAAGACCGGGAGCAGCTAGAGAGCTGTGATCCATCCTCCTGTGTGTTCTAGTCCTGAGGAAATTAGCATTCCCTTTAATTGCATTTTTATTTCCTTTTAGGGAGCACATAGGAATATCTGGAAATGTAGTAGCAATTTTTAAAAGTGCTTTTGGGGAAAAGGAAGATTTTAGTCGCTCATTATGTGACTAAATTAATGCACATAGAAAAACACTCTTATGAATATAAAACATGGCATACACTCCACTTCCTAGGCTATTTAATATTTGCTCTGAAACTCTGAATCAAATCAAATCCCTCAACTCAGTATTGTTTACAATTTATTTCAACTTCAGTTGATGAGACAACACAGAGGTTCTCTTCAGTTTACAAGTGGCTGTGCTCTGCTGGTGTCACCTTCAACAACACTTGATCAGGTCTTTTGTAGCCCTCTGCCACATCCAGCTCCTGATCCTTTCTGAATATGGGTACCTATGGGTACTCTGAAGGGAAGCTTGAATCCATCCCACTGCATGTTTCAAGACATGTATTTAGCACAACGGTAATATCACAGCTTTTCCTTACCACCTCAGTTCTGTCTCAACCTTCGTTCTGTAACTTAACAACATCTACTGATTATTTGGTTACAGAGTCACTTTCCATCCATTCGTATACACAGGCATTATTATAGATACATAGTGAGCTACAAATCAATTCCACAAACATTTCTAGGCTAAAAACATAAACTCCCCTGCAAATCAGAAACAACTTTGGGCACCTTGACAAGACAATGCTGAAGCAGGAGAATACTCACCGCGTGAGTTAGAATTGCTGGCATCTAACCGACCCTTCCATTTGCCTTTGAGTCAGGGCTCTGGGAAATACACAGTCCCTGAAACTTTCCCAGCTCAAGTATTGGCATGTTCCAGACACGAGGAACAGCTAACCTACGTATTAGTCTTTGGGGTAATACTAGCTATTTAACACCACATATCAGAAGAAAACAGAAAAACATTTTACCAGGTAAAGCCGGTGGGAAAGCTGGAGTAGGTAGATGAGGTATAATTATACTCACTGGAATTTGGCCAGAACACTAGATCAAATACACCTAAGAGCTACATTAAAACCTTAAACAGTTGGGGATACTTTAGTTTTCTGTCTTACCTAAAAGACAGCACGTTGTCTGTATGTGTAATAACATACCAACTGGGTCACAGTGGCTTGCAGGAGACTTTTAAGTGTGTATTGTATGTATTAGCACATACCTACCAATATTTGAAACCAGAGCATCAGTAGAATCTACTTAACACAAATTTGCATAAATATACATCAATTTACATACTATTACATAAACACATGGTCATTTTCTCCCCAACACCCACTCCATGCACTTACCGCTTATGCTGCGCTCCCCATCCCTCCTGAGGGACTTCTCCCCACTCCTCAGCTTCCCGCCCACCCACTCATCCCCCAACACCGCTTACGCTTCACCTGTGCCAGGATATTTCAGGGTTATTCAGCTGTGCAAACACACCTAGAAACCCCTGTTCCCGACCTGCAGGGCACCTCCATGCGCCCGGCCCTGCTCCTGAGGCCCCAGCCTCTGGGCGGGTTTCTGCCACCCCCTCATGAGGGACAGCTTGCGGGGAGCCCCAGCAGCACGAGGGGAAGGGCCCTCAGGGTGCGGGGGGAGAGCCCCAGGACCATGAGGGGAATAGCACCCTTAGAGATGGTGAGAGAGCCCCAGGACCAAGAATGGAACAGCCCCTTAAAGGGCTCAACCCGGAGGCCATGAGGGGAAAGTCCCTGTAAAAGGGGAGACCCCCAAGACTATATGTGGAGTAGTTTCTCAGAGGGGGAGCTCTGAGGGGAGCAGACCTTGGCCTTGTGATGGAAACAGCTACCCAGGAACCACCAGAGGAGAGGACAGAGGGCATGGAGATACCTGTGAGAGAAGTGGAGCTGGTCCAGCTTGTGTGAGTTTTGCAGCAGTGCTGGGAGGAAGAAGGGCCAGGGCAGAGGGAGTGGGGAAAGGTGGGCAGCATAGCCAGGGGTGGGCTTTGGAGGGTCCTCATGTGGGTTGGGGGGGGGAGTAGGGCCCCATCTGGGAAGTCTGGGTCAGGGTCTTTGAAGGGACAAGGGACAGTAGCCTCCTGGAGGGAAGAAATGAGACTAGCCCACTCCTCATGAAGGTTATCTGCTCTTCCCTTAAAAATGGGAGAATAATTGCACTAGGCTGTCTGGTGGGGTTCCCTATTAGGCCTGTACACAAGTCAGTTGGTCTATGAACCCTGTCCTGTTCAAGTGTGTTCCTGTAGCTCAAATGGCCGAGGCCTCTGTTTTGTACTGCTGGAGGATTTGAGTCTAACCCTTAACCTTGTGGAGCAGGCAGGAGGTCAAGGGAGGCCTTGTCATGCACCTGGAGCTTAGGGACAGTACCTGTTTGTGAGCACTGTTTGTGTTTGAAATGCAGGGGCAGTGAGAAATTCCAGCACTCTGCTCCTGAGAAAGCTGTTCTGGAGGTCAGCAGATGGGAAATGTCGTGACCAGGAGGAAAATGAGTGAGGTAGGCTGTGGTCAGCAGGATACTGATCATTCTGAGCAAAATTATCTTTAGGGTTACAGTGGTATCTCTAGGGATGCTGCAGCGAGACAGTAAAGCAGTTCTGGGCTTGTTGCAGTGTCATTAAGATCAAAGTCTTGTAAAAACACTGGTTTTGTGGTTAAGGCATTGGACAGTGGCTCAGCAACTGTGGCTACAATCCCTGCTCCCTGATTGTCACTGTAGGCAAACTGGAGCAAAGCTGTTAATTTCTCTGTGTCTTACTTGCATATTGCAGAATTTTTACTATGCCAGTTAAATCAGGGATATCTCTTCCTGTATAAATGTACAGCATCTAGTACGGTGATAATCTGCCATTCTGAGTGGGTTTCCAAGGGTGCTAAAATTTTTTGAAGAGAATTAGTAATTTGATGAAACAAGGCTTTATAAATAATGATGTTATTTAACTGTAAATGTTTTATTATATAAGAGATGAAGGGGAGAAAATAGAAAAAAATAATTCCTATGTAGAAATTCTTTAAATCAAAAGATTCCCAAAACCTTGTAGTAGGGAGCAGTAGATATTTAAAGGGCGCTGTTGAGTAATATTAAAAATAGTTTCAGTACTCATTGCTTGTAGAAGTCTCTCACAACCCTGCAAATGATTTCTCTCTGTACTGACTTTGTCCTTTTCCCATTCACTGAGCAATGATTATTTCCCATGCTTTTAAATGAAGCTGAAATTAGCTTGGTTATTTTTGTTTAACAACAACAACCTCAATGCATGTTGTGCTTTGTATCCTGCAAAAAGAGCTTTGTTTGTTCCCTGGCATTGGAGATGATGTCAGCAAAGCTCCCGGAAGAGCAACTGCTGTTAGTTAATTGCTGGCTGCTTCACAACCAGCAAAGGCAGGAATGAAACCAAGGTACATTTGTAGGCCCTACAGAATGTAACCTGTGATTATATTCAGTGGTGTAACTTTCTTCATTACAATACAGCATGAGGTAGGCATGAAGTAGTTAAAATATAACCCCTATGTGTTAAGATAATTTTCAGAATTTAAGTTATTCTTCTGTTCAGTAACAATAATAGTAATATGTAGGCTATTCCTGCTTTTTGTGTTCAGGGGTGCAATTTTTGCATAAAATATGAGATTGAAATTTCTGAAAGGATAAGCCCATTTACACAATCTGGCAGGAATTTGCACATGGGGTTGATTTTTGTCACTTCAGATAAGGGCAAGGAAGTGTGTTTTTGTTTGTTTGGGTTTTGGGAGCATCATTCATCCATCTAGGACATTACCAATCTAACACATGCATCCTGTTCCCACTGAAATCAGTGAGACAGACCCTGAAATGAGGGCAGAAGATGAATACTGTGAAGATAGAAGAAAATGTCTTCCTTAATTCCTGCTGGCAGCAGTTCATTGTGTCACGCAGAGTGCTAAGGTCTAATTGCATAGAGATGGCCAGGCCTCATACAGGAGTTTATCTCTTTTGGCAGATGAGTAACTAGGAGAATGGTGACTCCTCAACCCTGCAGTCTCATGAGCCAAAGGGTTAATTTTTATTCCTGCTGTGGTTTCTCAGACTCTCTCCTTTGATGGAATCCACATTCAGATTCTCCAGCAGTGAAGAAGAGGGCAGGTTTTTCCCTTCCAGGCTTTCATTATGTTGCAGTTTTCATGATTTTCCAGGGCTGCTAGGTTCATGAAAATTAATGCAATTCTGCCAGACTGTTTCCTTTGCTTCTGATGTGCCCTGATGCATTATGAAACCATTTGAGGGACTGAAATTTCCCTTCCACTGAGTTCAGACCAACAGGGTTTGATTTGTGCTGTTTCTGGAGACTTCTTTATGACTCTGGTATTGTTCTAAGTAGCCCAACTGAATAAATGCAAGGAGTCTTCTATGCCTTGGACCCTTCCCTCCAAAGCTTCTTCCCATTTGATGGCATCATCTCACTTTGCTGAGAAGCGTTACATCTACTCAACAGGCAGATTTTGCAGATACATCTGTCCTGTAGAATTTCAAAAACATTTCTTGTCCTTTCTCTTCCTTTAATTCCTGGGCAAGGAGAGGGAAACAGACTAAGGACAGAGAATATTTAGCAGATTGGAGTTTTCAAAGGCAGCCAGAGACTGATGCAATTGGTGTAATGATAACTGAACACTTTCTTCTCTGATGTATACTTTTAAGTCTTCCAGTGATGGCATCTCAGCTGATGGTAAGCTCAATTTTAGCTGGGGGAATTTCCACTGCAGGCTTGGGTTTACTCTAGTGCTTTATTGATTGCTATAAAGTAGTTCTGTTCTTCAGAGAAAATCTTCTGTCAGGCGCTCATAGTTTGGATTTCTTGATTATGTCATGCCTGTGTCTTGTGGCAGAAAAAAAACCTCGAAAAAGAGAAAAGTTGATTTTGAATGTGAACGTGAAAAATCAGGGCTAATCCTGATCATGTGTACTAGAAAGGAATAAAGGTTTCACTAAGAGCTGTCAAAAACCCATGCAAAGAGATGTTTATCCCAAATGTAAGGGTGATTGGGAGCTGTAAGCTGTGTTCAAAATGAGACAATGTGTATATATTGGTGTGCCACGATGGCACATCCTGGAAGATCAAATGAGTATGATAAGCTTTTATTTTTACAGTTTTCAATGTATGCTGTGAATATATGGGCTCCATCCAGAATCTTTTCCTTACCTTTTTACAGTGGTGTACAGGTGTAACCAAGCCATCTTCAACCAGATGGCAGTCATAATGGGAGCACAATACAGGCTTTCCACAGGAGGCCGCCATCTTTAATAAATAGAGATGCTGCATAGGATAAAGCCAGTCTGTGCTGTCTGCATTGCTTTTGCTGTGTATGTTGTCTAAATTTGAACTAGCTGAAGGATGCCAGTATGTGCTGCAATCACATTCCTGATTGCACTGTAGACATACCTGCAGAGAGGAACTAGCTCAGGAGAGTCCCAACCCTGTCATTCACATGGCAACATCAGGTGGAGAAAGGGCTCTTCCAAGGAGTTCTCCCCTGCCTTTTCGCATTATTGGATTTCTATCTAGTGGTTTGGGAACCTGCAAAAAATGGCCAAGGGGCACCTTACCTCCCTTCCCCTCTCCTATTCTCTCCTAACTGTTTTCTGAAAAGACAGAGAGAAATTCCAGTGAGTATCTCCTTTTAAATTCATAGGCAAAGATTAAAGCGGATGAGGAACTTCTTCTGGCTCCCTGTCCGTTTCTTAGTGGTTTCCTCAACAGCCCCAGAACACTTTTGTGATTTTTCAAGTACGTAAATGAGCCAATTCCTGTCTCTTTAGGTATTTCCAAGTAGGAGACAGGCAAGCACCACCTATTCCAATGATTATATGCCTATTCTGTACTGTGATCCCCTTCTCATTCCACTGGGACACCTCACACTGTTAGCAGTGCGTGAATAGCAGGGTGCTTATGACATGCTGACATCTACTTACATCTTGCAGCTGAAACCCCTGGTTCTACAGAGAAAATTGCTGTAATTTCAGGTATAAATGCATGAAAATTCTTGGTGTCAATACTGTACTGTCTTTATAATGGTGCCTGATGCTTTTTCTGGAGGAGCAGGGTAAAACTGTACAAGTAGGAAGTTGGAGCGGTTATTTGGTGGTTGAGTAAGTGCCCATTGGGTAAACTGTAGATAAAGCATCTAGAACATTAGCTGCATGCACAAATAAAAGTATCTCAGTGCAGCTGGCAGAAAATGCATGGCTGGATAAAACTGCATTTGTAATGGAGAGTCTCGGCCTTTTCTCTGGCCTGGGACATGGAGGCAGTGTCACAGTGGGCTACTGTAGCAATGAGCTATGCCTTCATCAGCTGCTCTGATGAATCTACTGGAGGACATTGCCCATGGCAGGGTGTCAGCCTGCCATTAGGCTGCAGCCCAAGCACCAGAAAGCTGCAGTTGCCTGTTGCCCTGGCCCAGCAAGGTAACACTGGCATCCTGTTATATTAGCATAGCACCTTGATGGCAAAGTCTGAACTTGAATGAAAAAGCCCTTCAGCAGCATTCCTTCCTCCTTCCTCACTATTCCTGCACTTTCATTTCTTCACAGGTCTAACTGCTTCACATTTTTTACTTTCTTTGTGGCTTGAAAGGATCAATAGGGAATCTTCAAAGAAATGGTGTAAGGACTCATTCTTTTCCCAAGTTTTTTCTTTTTTTTTTTGTTGTTGTTAATTGGATTGCTCATAGCCAGTGGGCTTTTGATCTACTTAGCTGCTCCCACAGCAGGGGAATGGGGAGGAAAGGAGAGAGTATTTTAAATGCTATAAATCATGCAGAGATTCAGAATTGTTTATAATGATCAATAAAATAAACAATTATCCTGTCATTACCCAATACACTGTCATGATGGCTTCAAGCACCGGCAAGGAAAATACAAAAAATGACATGCATAAAAAGGAAAAAATCAGAAGCTTCATTGGTGATGATAAAATCCACAGCCCAGTAAAATGAGGCTCCCAGCTTAGAGCATGTCAAAGGTGGGAGGCAGAACTCACCAGCAATTATTTAATATTGGTTTTACTTATGTCCTAGCAACACCTTTAGATTTTTTGCTGAGATCAGGGCTCTGACTACACTCATCACTCTACAGAGTGAGAGCCAGTCTGTGCTCTGGAGTGTTTCAAGTTAAGCAGAAGTAACAACAGCCAATATTCTTCCAGGGACTAGGTTTTCTTCACTATGGGAGGCACTGAGGACTACAGTTAACTTCTCTTTCCACTGAAATGCACAAGCTCAGGCTGAGATTTTCTTCTCCTTGGGCTCAGAAAAGAGACTCCATGGATGCCTGTTGGATTTTCCCAAGTGTATTTCCCAAATTTAAACTGGTGGCAAAACTTGTGTTGGTTTCAAAAGGCGCATATTGAATTAATCATTTTATAGACACTGCTTAAACCAACACACCCAAAACAGAAAGGAACGAGCTCTTTTAACACAAGCATCACTGAAAACAAGGGGGCATGCCAAGTGATGATACTGTTCCAAGGCAGACTCTCCCCAGTCCCTGCCCTTGTAGTGCCTGTGCACTCCTTAGAGAAGGCCTGGACCTGTGCCACTGTATAAACTCTGCCTCTTCCCCTGCCCTTACCTCCTGCTTCAGTGAAGGCTTGCCCTACCTACAGCTGCCCTAACAATTGACTAAATGAAAGATTCCCCATGGGATTAAGTGCTTCACTGAGAAGTTTAATGGGGCATGAGGTGGAGTTATAACCAACAGCCACAGCACCAGTCCCTTTGCCTGTAACTAGGAAGCAGCTATACCAGTGACTATATTGTCCCATCTTACAGCACCAAGATGGACTCCATCTCTACAAATCCATTGCCAATGGCCCTGGATCCAACTAGATAACATGCATCTGCCATGTTGCCAAACAAGCAAGATGATGTACCCTTTTACTAAAAGTTCACTCCCACTAGACATCGCTTATGGTAAAATAGATGCTTTTGTACCAACAAACAGCCTGCCTGCATCCTAAACATTCCCCTGGTTTCTGTGGAAATCTGCCAGCCCAGCAGTGGGTCTGGGAGACCAGCAGGGAAAAAGTTAATGCAATTGAATGCAGAGAAGAAAAAGCATTGAACTTTTCAGTGGTATTTTTCTGTTTCATTTTTTTAAATGCAAGTGCTTAAACCGATATATTTATAACAGCTGGAGGAGTTTTATAGCACTGTAAAATGCAGAGTTTTACAGACTTATAACCTGTTGTGTAAGGGGTGTGGGGGGATGTTGCTATAGAACAAAAATAATGATGTCACATTATTAGTACTTTTGCCTTCAATGTACCTGGCTGCTGGAAAATTACAGTGTTTGCAATAGACATTACAAAGATAAACACCTCAAATTTGGAACAAGAGCCACATGGTAACTTGTTAAAAAATTAAACCCACCCACAGGAGCCATTTCTTTGTTCTTGCATCTCTGGTAGAGGAATAGAAATGGCTTGATGCTCATGATCAACCCTGCATTCACACAGGATGTTTTTCAAGCTTCGCTTACTTTCTCTTCATGCAATCCATCTTTAGAAAATAGATGGGCCTAATCTTCTTGAATCCACTGTGCAGACATGGCTCCTTGGTTCTATATGGTCTTTAACAAATACATCTTACTTGAGCTCTGCTACCTCTTACTTTCAGAGGAGAGGGATCTGGAAGAGTCTCTTGGAGAGAGAAAGGGAGTGAATAGAATATTTGGGTGATGTCTGTCTCCATACTATCATCACACTGGGACTAACCTGGCAGGGGTGCGGAGTTTCTCTGTAGTCATTGTTACCTTTACTTTGACATTTCCTGAACATCCTGGTTGGGCTCAGGGCTCACACTTTACATATATGTAATCACATCTCCTTCAGGAGAAAGAGGGCTAGAATGCTCCAGACATTTGAAATTCCTAAATAATACCATTGCTTCCAGATATGAGCTGACTTACAGAGCCAGCTCCAGTATTGCTGCACTGCCCTCTCAAGTACATCTATATCAAGGGGATCTCATTTAGCAGGGCACAGCTCTATGCAAATATACAGGGACAATCTGCTGCTGAAGTGATCTTGCTTCTTTAATACAATGCTATGCTTCAACTACTACGCCTATGACAGGGTCCGGTAGAGCTTATTGGTTGTGCTCAGTGTGTGTGGCTATTCTGGACCCAGGCATCTATAATAAAGCTTTTCTGCAATTCAGAGAAACATTTCATGGCTGATGTAGAATTGTCAACAATAAGTGGAAACCTCAACCCCCGAGAGCTTACACTTTAAATAGAAAGCAAGGGCAAAGGAATGATTATTCATCCTCGATTTGCAGATGAGTAGCTGGTGCATACTGAAACTAAATGCCTCATTTAAGATTATGCAGGGAATCTGTGAATGAGCTGAGAACCGAACTCAGACCTCCATTGTCCTAGCCTTCTATTGTCTTTCCTCTATTTGCTGCTTGCACTTTGTTTTTTGCTTTCTTGATATAGCTACCTAGTTCTAGGTTCAAAGCTCTCGGTGATTGAGATCCTTCTTACATTTTAAGAAGTATTTTGGGAAGAACAAAGTGCAAGGGATAAGTCTAACAACAAACACTTCTTGGCCACACAGGCAATGAAGACGCCACCTGTTCCCTCACAGGGAGTTAACCACTGCCCACTGAAGTCCATGGACATCTACTTATAGATTTCATCAGATGCTCAGGAAAGCCTTTATTGGGGTGTCTAAGGTGCTTAAGCTAGAATGCATCAATGTAGGTTAGAATATATGAGTGCTTGCATTGTTTAACATACTTATTCACATGATACCTCTCTCCCCACCCCACCCGAGTTGATGAATGGCATGAGGGGGGTCGGGAGGGCAAAACCCTTCCTGCTGTAGGAGAAGATCAGGTTCGTGACCACCTGAGGAACCTGAATGCACATAAGTCCATGGGACCCGATGAGATGCATCCCAGAGTCCTGAGGGAATTGGCCGATGTAGTCGCCAAGCCACTCTCCATGATATTTGAAAAGTCATGGCAGTCAGGTGAAGTCCCTGGTGACTGGAAGAAGGGAAACATTGTGCCCATTTTCAAAAAGGGTAGAAAGGAAGACCCTGGGAACTACCGACCTGTCAGCCTCACCTCTGTGCCTGGGAAGATCATGGAACAGATCGTCCTAGAAGCTATGCTAAGCACATGGAGGCCAGGGAGATAATTCGAGATAGCCAGCATGGCTTCACCAAGGGCAAGTCCTGCCTGATGAACCTAGTGTCTTTCTATGATGGTGTGACAGCATCAGTGGACAAGGGAAAACCAATGGATGTCATCTGTCTGGACTTCTGCAAAGCCTTTGACACGGTCCCCCACAACATCCTTCTCTCTAAATTGGAGAGATATGGATTTGATGGGTGGACTGTTCGGTGGATAAGGAACTGGCTGGATGGCCGCATCCAGAGGGTAGTGGTCAATGGCTCGATGTCCGGATGGAGACCGGTGACAAGTGGTGTTCCTCAGGGGTCCATACTGGGACCGGTGCTGTTCAATATATTCATCAATGACTTAGACAGTGAGATCAAATGCACCCTCTGCAAGTTTGCGGACGACACCAAACTGAGTGGTGCGGTTGACACACCAGAAGGACGAGATGTCATCCAGAGAGACCTGGACAGGCTGGAGAGGTGGGCCTGTGTGAACCTCATGAGGTTCAACAAGGCCAAGTGCAAGGTCCTGCACCTGGGTCAGGGTAACCCCCAGTATCAATACAGGCTGGGGGAAGAAAGGATCGAGAGCAGCCCTGCCGACAGGGACTTGGGCGTGCTGGTGGATGAAAAGCTGGACATGAGCCGGCAATGTGCAATGGCAGCCCAGAAGGCCAACCGTACCCTGGGCTGCATCAGGAGAAGCGTGGCCAGCAGGTCGAGGGAGGTGATTCTGCCCCTCTACTCTGCTCTGGTGAGACCTCACCTGGAGTACTGCGTCCAGCTCTGGAGCCCTCAGCACAAGAAGGACATGGACCTGTTGGAGCGGGTCCAGAGGAGGGCTACAAAAATGATCCGAGGGCTGGAGCACCTCTCCTATGAGGACAGGCTGAGGGAGTTGGGCTTGTTCAGCCTGGAGAAGAGAAGGCTGCGGGGAGACCTGATTACGGCCTTTCAGTACCTAAAGGGGGCCTATAGGAAAGATGGGGAAAATCTTTTTAGTAGGGCCAGCTGTGACAGGACAAGGGGTAATGGTTTAAAACTAAACCAGGGTAGGTTTAGACTGGATATAAGGAGGAAATTCTTTACAACAAGGGTGGTGAAACACTGGAACGGGTTGCCCAGAGAGGTGGTGGAGGCCCCATCCCTGGAAACATTCAAGGTCAGGTTGGATGGGGCTCTGAGCAACCTGATCTAGTTAGTGGTGTCCCTGCTCACTGCAGGGGGGTTGGACTAGATGACCTCTAGGGGTCCCTTCCAACCTAAAACATTCTATGATTCTATGATTCTATGATACTCCTTTTGGCTGGACAGTTTTGCTGTTGAATTTGGAAGAGGGAACACTGAGGCACAGAGAGACTAGACGACCTATACCAAAGTACACACGAAGTCAGTGGCAGAGGAGAGAGTTGGATCTGGCACTCTGAAGCCCCAGGCTTGTACCTTCAGCAACCATCAACACCACAGCCAGCCTGCCTACCTCTCCTAGCAGTTCCACTTCACCGGCGGAATTGCTCAGAGACCGTAGAGCACGTAGCTACCCAGAGAGGGAGGGAGGGACAACCTGCAGATATGGATGCTTGGATATGTTCTCTGGGATGTTTATAACCTGGTACAACCTAAAGTGTGAGAGTCCATCTATATATGCAAATATATAGATTTTGTGGAGGAAGGCAGGCATTGGTTTTGTGTCCTGTGAATGGCCTAGCCACTGTTACAACCTGTCAGTTCTTCAGTCTGCATGCTCTGTAATTTATCATTTCCTTTGGCTGCCTAAGAGATGTCAGTTTTTACGAACTGTACATGTTGGATGATACACAAATATGATCCATTTGACACATCACTGCATAATTTTGCCTTTTGTGTAGTGTAGGTGTGACTTGTCACATATGTTATGTGGTAATTTTCCTGTGACACTGATTGTGACAGCTTGAGAATAGCTACCAAGAACTGGGAACAGCTTAAAGGGTAAACAGGTCCAAGTCTGGGCCAGAAGCATCTCCTATTGGGAATGAGAAAGAAAAACTAAGCAGAGTCCTTCAAAGTGAAGGAAACATTCTGTAAAGTCTTATCCTAACCACTATATTTCACACTGGACATCCATAACATCATAAAACCGGTTACAAGTAAATCTCTACTAGCTTGGGCACTTCAAAGCTATGAAGATACTCCGGACCAGGAATGGCAGAGGGGCAGCAGAGGTGAAGCTCTGGCCTGTTGCAGAAGCACAGCATCCAGGAGGTGCAGCACCTTTGACACACAGTTCATCTGTCTGGGTTTTATCCAGTAGAGGGGGGTGTTGCATACTGACCTGGAGACGGTATTTGTTTCTAGGTGGTGTGGTCATGGCACAGTTCCCATTCTCCTTGCTTTCTGTGGCATTTAAAAGCAATTGATAGGGTTTTTGACAGAGGCCTCATGATCAGATTACTGTGCTCCTTGTTTGCAAAGGGAACATGTTGTTGATGTTTTAACTAGTGCGGATGTAGTGATTGTATCCCTTTAAAAATGTAAATCCCAGATGACCGCAAGGGAATGGGAAAGGTTTGGGCTGTGGCATACCAAGAGTGCAGGGAAAAAAAGTGCATTATGATGGAATGGAGTGTGATAATGCATGATTATGCATAATTAGGCCTGAATTATTCTTTATGGAATAGAAACCAAACCAGATCTATAGAGGGTGATCTATTATTGGAGAGATGTCTTATAGCTAAGAAGTAAGGTATCTATATTCATTCTTATAGCAGTGGATCCCTGGTTATGCTGTGAATATTTGTATTTGTCTACTTAGATTCATACTTTGGTTTGGGCCAGGTGGCTCATTGCTTCTTCTTTCTAGTGCTACACTGTTGCATATTGTTGCTATGTACTGCTAAACAGCTGTCATGCTTCACTACAGAGCAAGTGTCCTATCGGTTCTAGGAAGTCCTTCTTACATGCATTTGTTTCTAAAAAAAAAATGTACAAAATCTGTGGAAGTATTGTGGTCTAAAAGCAAAGGTTGTTATTCCTGAGGATCACTTCTAACTGCGTATAGCATGTTGACAACTCATGAAGAAGAAGGGCTCTCAGATGCCTTACTACAAGGAGGAAGAACTGGAGACCATTTACCATCACCAAGCAAAAGATAAATGTACTCCAGAGAAGTCAGCAAGAATTACATAGACCCTTGGACTTTCCATATGAATTGAGTCAAATTGGCTAAGGAAAGCTATACATTTGAATCTAATACCAGAGCTTCCTCCATGTGACTGTATTTCAGGTCACTTGCTCTGTGGGAATGCCTCCAAACAGGACCTAATCAAATATAGTTTTCCATGTCCAATTTCTTGTCTTTCCCACCATCTTTCTAGCCTCAAAAGAATTCCCAAGAAGGGAAGCCAAATCCAGGATCAAAGAAAAATGCTTTTTGTGCAAGTATTGACTAAACCTAAAGGAACAGATTCTGTTTTGGTTTGGCAAGATAAATCAGAATGAGCTCACCTGCAGTCAAAGGAGTCAAACTAAATCATGCCTTTGGAGTCAAGTCCAAATGGAAGCAGCACAGAGATGACATTTTGGCAGCAGACAATGAAAATAGGATGGTAATGCCCAGCAACAAGCCTGTTTTGAACACCTCATGAATGTACCTGGGGAAGAGTCAAGGTATCAACCTCCTTGCTTTCATTCTGGTTCCTTTCCTAGAAGAAAGCTGATGAAAAGTAAGAAAAACTACAACTTAAAACATGTAAAATGGAGGTGTATCAGCTTGAGAATCCCACTTCCTCTTGAGATTTGTGAGTTATTCCTCACAATTCAATTAAGAGGGCTTGGGTTAAATCTGTTGGCAGTGAAATTGATTCTGATCCAGGCTCAGGCAGGCTGTCACACGGCCTTGGCCATGCCAGTATATCTCACTGTGCCTTGCCTTATCCAGATACAAAATGTGGATTACACTGCCCAAGTGAGAAGAGCATGGAACAGTCCCTTTCAGTTCATTAGTGTGTATAAGAGATGGAAGAAAAGAGAAAAGTGTAACTCTCTGTAACTGCACAGGTCTGTTGAAGTAAATGGGAGTTCTGCCATGGAGGATGCAGAATTGGAGCTTTAGGGGCCAACATATTTTGGCAAGCTGTAATCCTAAGAGGGGCTGCTTTTTGCCTGATAATTCCTTGGACCTACCCCTGAAGCTTTGTCATGAGATGAAATGCTCTTTTATAATGCACAGCTGGAAATACTTTATCCCCTTATAGATTTCTTCTATTGCCTGATACTTCCTACAGCATCATGTAGTATACTGTATAGTAAATCTCTCCTCCATCAGACGGACAGATACAAAACAGAAAGTGATTTATTATTCTGCCCCATTATGCCTGTTTTCATAGAAACTAATTATTCTGCATTGTTGTATTAGATACTTTAAGAAAGATTACATTTTCTTACTTTTGGCTGATAAAAAAAATTAAATCCATCAGTTTTCCTAAACACATTAGAGTAAAGACAGAATTTCTGGTTCTAATTATTAATCAGTTGGATTTGAGGACACAGAATATTTGACTTAAGCTCAATATATGCACGAACAATGTCCCAATATCACATTTTGTATTGAAACAATTTTTCACTTTATTAAAGTCTTTAGGAGAGGAACCCAAGCTGCAGTTCTCGCTCAAGGTCGTGGGAGCTTAATGCAGCCTTGTCGGTGTAACAAAGCTTAAACGTTATCTTCAACTTTACAGGCACTACAGCCATCTTCTTGCCTCCCATCCAAGCCCCTCGTTATGTTATGCCTTAATGTTGTGGGGATGAGATAAGGGAGAGGGAAGCTATCCATCGTGTCTGAAGCCTGGGTGGGAATGCTTCTGTAGAAATAAGAGAGACCAGGGACTTGGGGCAGAGTTAAGGTGGGTCCTGGAAATTTTGATAGAACATTTCCTGATGATTTTTATAGACTTGATTCTGGAATTCAGGCATGATTTGGCAAAGAGCATATGTGTGCGTTTATACCTGAGCACCCAAATCATCATACTGCATGTACAGGAATAGGCAAAGTGAAGCATGGGTCTACAAATTTTTCTGAATCTCTTCTACTGGCAAGGACAAGCAGGTAGGTTCGACAATGGCTCTGGTACTGTAACCATGTGACCAGGAGAGCCATCTGGGTGTGAGCTAGACCCTCTGCACTGACAGATCCTGATGGACCCATCCCACCAAGCTTCTGCACGTGGGATCAGACAGCTCTGCAGGGCCTCTCAGGTAGGAGGGTGCAGCTCTTCGCCCTTACGGTTGTATTTCTCCTTCATGCAATAGTAGTGCATTAGATTTGTTGTTGCCTTTTGCTGTGTAAGCAGATCTTGTACTGAGGAAAGGGGAAAAAATAGCTGAATTTTATTTTAGTTTTAGCCTGAACAGCCTTTCAGTCTTCCTGGGTTTTTTTTTAAGAAAGATTTTCATTATCAGTTGAAGAGTCAGAAGAGGTGGTGATTTCAGGAAAATCAGAAATAGTTTAAACGTTTTCCACTCCCCATCATGGACAGTGGTTCTGTGGGAGGACTGAGGATAGCTGACTTGCAGAAACACACCAGACACAGGCCCTAATGTAAGCCAGGATGAGTTCTGGTTACAACAGTTCTGCAGTGGATGATAGATAACCTCCTCACTAAAGGATTGCTCAGCTTTTAAAATATCTGCCCCTCCCCAAAAGGGCGTTTATGGTGTTATCCCAAGAAAGGGACTTTCAGCAGAACTCAGTAAGGAAGTAGAACAGAGAAAAGAGGATCTGTTCCTGGCCTGCCTTTGAGGCTTAGATTTAAACCAGTGGGTGGGCACTGTTAAAATGAGTGGAAAGGGCTTGTGTCATTGCTGTAGCATTCCTCTGAGACCCCAGGATGTTTGATGTGAATTAACCCTCCCATAGGCTTGGAACAATACTCTGCTCAATGCATGCCTTTTCTTGAAGGTGAACTTTCCCATTCAGCTACTCCACTGCAGTAGGAAGAATCTCATCTCATAGGTCTCATTTTCTAATCAACCATGCTCCATTTCTGAACATCACTTGTGTACACAATTATGGTACAGTCAGTAACAGCATAAGGTAGTTATGTGATTTGCAGGCACCTGCATCAAATATTTGAATAAACTCATGATGATGTCACATCAAATTTCCATTTTGGTGGCAGAAATTTACTGCACACACAGTCATACAAGTATTTTCTGAAACTGGGTGCTCTGCCCAACAGTGCCAGTATAAAGATCTTCTTTCTGAGATACCAAGAAGCCTGTAATTCATTTTGTTATGCTATGCTGTTCATTGTGTTATGTTCAGAACCACATTTGTTTCTATAATAACAGCTGCAAAAAAACCCCAACAACCAAACCCAACCCTACAACCCCATGTCTTTTCAGGCTCCCCCCGCAAAAGCCCACTGTCAACATAAAATGTAGGGCATCAAGATTAATGGCAGAGTAATGCACATAGATGTCATTTCCATTTTAATTCTAATCAGTGTTTAGCATGGCAAGTGTCACTGTAATACAGCATATGGAAGCTGACACTCTGTCACTGTTGTCATTTGGAAAAGGATTGTGGGTAATAGTCCAAAAGCTAGGGCCTTGCTCTGTTATTTTCTTCTGGTTAGATATCACATTGCAGCAAATTAACTTTATTTTGTTGTCACATGCTCTTCTGTAGCTGCTTTCTTAACAGTGCTGACTCTGCAGGCTTGAAAGAATAAGTGCTAGTGGTTGGAGGGAGGTGGTTTTGGGCTCCTTCAGGTGGCCAATGGCACTGAAGCTACTGGTCATGGGCATGCCATAGAAGGAAATGGAGAGAGCAGGGATAGAACTGAGAAATGTTTATTACCTCTCCATCTCCAAGTTTGTGCAAAGTATTTTGCTGTTTCTTTATTTCTTTAGCATTTCAGTGACTCGGAAATACGCTGTGAAACAGCAAGCCTCTGGCCTTTTCTCGCAGAGGCACTCTATAGTGAGTGCCTCAGCCAGAACCAGGCTCCTCAGGGAGCCTTGTCTGGGGCTCTGTAGGCTAAACGTATCCGCCTTTTGTTTCTCTAGAGCACTGCACTGCACAAATGTCAGGTCACACACATTGTGTGTGTCACTCCTTTGGCCTCCTCATGTGCTGCTGTCATTGAATCTGCATGTCTTGCACTTGCAGCACAACACCTTTGTGTATTTATCTCCTGCTCTGTGGCAGGTTTGTGACTTGCCAAACAGTTGAAATTCTTCAATGAGGTCTCAGAGCAGAAGAGAGGACAAGGGATTGCACTGCTTTTGGGGTGTGCAGTCTAATGGGGCACCCCTATTCCAGGAACTCTGCTGAAAATCCCCCATCTTGGCTGAGGCTCAGGTGAAAACTTTTCCCCAGCTCTGTTTTTCTGGATCCTCTTATCCTTTAACATTCAGGACTTTGTTTATTCTTGTAAATACAAGCAACTGCAGAAGAGATAGCTGATTGTATCTGTAATTTTTCTTCCCTTCTGCAGGCTCCCAGCTTTGACTAACTATTCTTTTAAAAAGAATAAATAGCCCTTGGGAACATGTGAACTGGAAACCAAGATCTCATGGCAGTGAAATGTGCCTGTGTAGCTCATATATACTTGATAATCCTTTTCCTGACTGCTGTTCTCCAGGGCAGATAATGATTTTATCTGTAGATGGCACCCCTGGAATACCCAGAAGTTGTATTCTTGAACGAATTTTGAAGATAATCCCATTGCCTCATTTGGGTCTGCAAAGTACTTGACCTTGGTCTGTCATTTCATGCCTTGAGGACAGTCCTTCTGCACCTTTCTCAAAGCAGAAAGGGAAAGGGTAGCCACTGGTCTCTAGGAAGCATTGCTAGAATGGGGGAAGGCTCCATGAGGACCTTTCTTCCATAGTCACATAGGGCTTTCTGTTATATTTATGCTGGGCCTGGTACAGCAAAGTCACCACTGCTCAGGCTCACTCCATTCTCTTTCAGGAGCCTGACCCAGTAGGACTAAATCACCACTGACAGTTGTGATGAATCCCTGTCATGACATACACTGTTCACTGCTGGCAGTGCTCCTGTGCCTGCCTCTCACCATGCTTCCCACGCAAGTCCTGTGGTTCTCATAGACCCAGGAAAAGGGGCAGGGAGGTCAAATACTGTGTCTGGTTTGTGGACAGAGCTGGCAAATATAATTTGTCCTCTTTTTCTATTTTATTATTCAAGGGGAGGCAGCCTAATCTTTCTAGTTTAAAAAAAAAAAATTTACAACAGAAGCCTCTCCTGGCCACAAAGCAGCATATCCAAGAGATTATAGTTTCCACTTTGTCATCTCTGTTGTAAAAAGCTTATCAATTGGATGTTTGCACTACACTTAGATTACAGGCAGTGTGTTCTAATGGATGAGACTGGGATTTAGGAAGCTTGAATTTTAACTCAATCTCTGCTACTGGTTTGCTACATGTCCTTGCAAAAATCACTGCATGGCTGTTTCCCTTCTGTTATTCAGCTGTTAAGTTTATCAGCCTTTCTAGAGAAAAGCCCACTCTTCTTATAGATACAAAATCCAGTACAGTGGGGCTACCCCACTCATGACAAAAGCTGTTTGGCAATTGCCCAGCACCTGTTCTGTGGAGATATCCCAGCTTCATTCTGACCTCTGAGGTTGTCTCAGGCTTGAAGAGGGTCGACAAAGGTTTTCCTGAAGGGTGTGACAGGATTGTGCTAGATTAAGATCAGACAACTTTAAGTGGTTACCTTCCCCTGTGGTTCTTCCCTTCTCCTCTGACAGGCACTACTGCCCCCAAGGCAAGGTTGTCTGATCTGCTTCTGAATCAGCTGCTGAACCACCACAGTCTTCAGCCTGGCACTTTAAGGTAGAATGACTCTGTAATTGAGTGGGGATGATAACCATTTCAGTAATCTGATTTTAATTTGCCACCAAAAGCAGTCCTTTCATGAAAGGAAGAGTTCACAGAATGAATGTGTACTATATAGCATCAAATTTTAATTTTTAAACATTGAAAACTGCTTCTATACTGCCATTCCTCACAGCCTTGTTGACCACATGTAGTAGGATTGCATCACTGTTGCTGTACTGGCACAAAGAAAGTATCAGCAAGTTTAGAAGTTGCAAAATAAGAAAAGAAGTTCACAAACATGAGCAGAACAGCCCTGTGCCCTGCCACTTCTCACTCCAGAACTGCCTTGCTATTCAGACCAGACTGGAGGGATTGCTTCTTTTAAACAGATCTCAGGCTCCCTTTACTGTGAATGAGGCTTTGCAGAAGCAAACTTTGATTTCTGTGGCTTGCTTAGAGGGCTGATGCACCAATGTCAGAGAGTATAAAAATACACGATGCCACTGAGTCTCTATGTAGACACCTAACAGGAAGACACAGAGGTGAATGTTAAGCTGGAGAGGGAGCCTTTTATATACGAGCTTTCAGACATATTCCTGGTTTTCCTGACAAGGATAGAAGAGCACCGTCAAAAGCTTCTAAGAAACATTTCTACAGCACACATCTATCTGTCTGTCTTCTCCCTTTCTTTTACTCCCTTTCTCTCTATACATCCCTGTCTACTATATATAGACTCATTGCTCTCATGATTTATATTGCTGCTTGACATCTTCAGTAGAAGTGCTGGCTTGTAGCATGCACGGCTTGGGATGTGTTTTAGACAGACTGAATTTCAAAGCAAAGCTTGAGCAGAACCTTCCACTCTTGCAGCAATCCCTGAGCTCCCTGTCTTTCTTCTATGTAAATATTGGGCTGATCAAAGTTTTGGACAGAAGAAATACTATAGGGGTAAGTTTCTGTCACCCAGTGCCACCTTACAGCTGAGCCTCCATCATGTGCAGGGGAAATAGAAGGAAACGGAGCCTTCATGGCTGAGGTGTTCATTGACATCTCTGCTGAGGATGACAGCAAAGAAGCCATGCTGGTTTGGCTGAGACAATTCTGAATTTTGACGTACTTCTCTGGAAGACTGATGCCTTGGCCAGTGTCCCAGACCTGCACATGAGAGTCCTTTCCTCAGCTCCCTGCTTGTCTGGTTCTTTCCCCAGAGACTCCCATATTTTTCTCTAAATAGGCACAGTTCTGTCTGCGTATTGGGAGTCCAGAACAAATAAAACTAAAGCCTGATAGAGTGGCAGCTGGAAAAGAGAGGTGCAGCCTGCAGGGAAGAGTGGAGCTTGTTTCCAGAGAGAAGCACAGATCCGTTCAGGGATGGTGCTGGGAGAAATGAAGGGCTTCAGGGTGAGGGGGTTTAGGTGGGAGGGGGCTGAAACCGAGGAGCGTAGCAATGGCTGAAGCAGGTGAGAGGCAGGAGGCAGTAGGGGAGCCTGTGCTCACTTACATCATGGAGATTAGAGGGTAGTGCACTGATTGCTTTCCCCCTTACTAGCAATGCTGAACTAGCAAAATGACATTGTTTCCCCACAACAGGAAAGGAACTGAGGCAGCAACCTCATCCATATACCACACAAGACAATTGATATAAAGCATTCCCCAGTTAGTACCATTCTACAGAATCTTTAAAAGATATTTCTTTTCGGTTTTGTAGCAATCTCTTCAGCTCTTGCTGATCCCTAGGGAACATAAAAACAAACCACAACCTAGCTCTGAAAACAAAAACAAAAAATAACCCCCAGCAGACATCACAGGACTGGGATCAAGAGATAACAGCAGAGAATTCCTCTCCTGCATACAGGTTAATTAAATGACACAGATAACCTTGTGCATGCCCAGGAAAAGTGTGTCTTCTTTCTGAAATCATATCAATCATTTAATTATCCTACTTCTCACGCTGCCATTATCTAGAGCTAAAGGCTGCACAATTATTTCTTGATTTAATTTTTTAAACTCACCTTTTTTTCCTTCAAAGTCTGAGTTATCACTCAGTTAAAGATACATGTAGGCACTCTAGCCCAGATCCGACCTCCCAGCTTATTTTTTCGAAGTTCTTGCATTTCATTTCTCATCACAGTATATGCTAACAACTTCTTAGTGGTGTATGCAGCAAGTTAATTGGTATTTGTCACACATGGTAAAGTAAGATGCTCAAAGTCATACAGTAGGTCAGTGTCAGAGAAGGGGTTCATTCTCAAGCTAATGAACTCTTTCTACAACCTGTTTCTTTCTCACCTTGTTGGCTTTAGGAAACAAAGATGGTCTTTAGGCTTTGAATGCCCTCAATCTCTATAAAAAGAGGTTTAATTATTATCTCAAATCAAAGGAAGAAAAAATTGCTCATCTTCTCTGGTGATAAATATGCCATGAATGCATAAATACAGGTGTACTGCACACAACACACCACATAGTTTGGCCATAGCTGACTGACTGTGACAAAAATAAAATGACTTCTAGAACACTTGAGGGTGTTGCAGGGAAGAACTGGATTTACATCATCTATGTGGTGCAGAACTGAAAAACAGGGGAAGCTTCAGGGCAGAACTGAGAGAGATCAGCTGAGCTGCATCGGATTGCAGGACAGAAATGGCAGGTGGAGCTGTGAGTGTGTGAAATACGTTTGCAGAGCAGGATGGGAGCCTCAGGATCCCATGGCGGTGGGGGGCTGCAGGACAGGACCATGTACATTTTTCTTGTCTACGAGCTGCTTTCCAGGATACTAGTTCTCAAGCCCCAAACCTTGCATGGGCCACCAAACTTGCAAACCTACAGTGGGTGCCAGAGCCCACTTTCCCCTCTTCACCCCATAGTTGTATTCCAGGGCAAGGTGTGTGTGGGCAGCATATCTCCCAAGATTTTCAATCCACCAGTATCTGCTTTTGCACTATGGAAAGCAGAGTGGTGGGAGGCCAAGGAGGAGTGTGTGGGGCAACTGGAGTGATGGAGAGAACTTCCTGTGCATTAGGAGGAAATTCTTATTGGCTTTGACTGCAATTTGTGCCTTGACAGCCTGGGTCCCCCGCCAGCTGTTTTTCCTGCGCTGAGTGCTCTGCTTGCTCTTGTTCACATTGCATTCTCCAGGACTGTATTATTTTTTTTTCTTAACCAAAGAGCTGCCAGCTGGTGTTGTTGATCACACTCCCAGCAGCAGGCACAAAGGCCAGCACACACTTTACACAACACTCCTTCTCTTTCCCATTCTATTTTAGCACTAATAAAAACATTGTCATTTTAAACAAGCAGCTGGGAGTGTCACTAATTTCAGTCATTTCATTAAGGTGGTTTGGCAGAGCTTTTTTCATACAGCTCTTTTTGCCCCAGAGTTATGGCTGGGCAAGGGTTGACCAGAGCCCAACACCCTCATGCCAGGTGCCTAACCCTCACTCAGCAGCAGTTTGTAACCCTAATTTATCTGCGCTGCAGAAGCAGCCCTCGTCAGCTGTGTGCTCCCTTTCTTCAACCCCCTCAGAGCCTCCCCACATTATCCTCTGCTGAGAATTGTCCCTGACCACATTATCCATTCTGTTGAACTTCTGAGCCCTTCCTCCCTCCACTGGCAGTCATTGCTGTCCCTCTGCTAAGGACACAAATCCCTAACCTACCCACTCTTCCTCATATAGAGTTAGTCAACAGCAGTCACCCTCTTGCAACAGCCTAACCTGCCTAACAACTTAGATTTTGAAAAAGAAAGAAATTGATGGAAAATGATTATGTGTCTTTTTGGATGTTTATGGGGAATTGCTCCTAACTTTAAAATATGAAGGAACTTGTAAATATAGTGAATGTGCAGTGGGCTTTGGCACTGTGCGCTAACCAAAGGGGAGAATCTGCCTGTCAGAAGTGACAGAGAGGGTAGCCTGCAAAGTGAAATCAGGAAATACTGATCTAGATCCATCCCAAGTAACTTTAGGCAGTTAACTGAGGTGCTTCAACTAGGAACGTGGTTGTCATAGGTTCTTTGTATGGTCCGTGAAAAGCAAGAGGCTATTGAATATCTGTGTTACATTCTGGAGGTGTTTTTTCTCCCCTGACTGTAGAGAGAGCCTAGCATGGTAAGGTTTCCATCTCAGATGCTGAATTTAAGTCGCTGAAGTTGGACGCTTTGAATCTGGGCTTTGGAAATCTGCTACAGCTTACAGTGGCAGACTCATGAGTCTCCTACATCTGTCTTACAGAAAGCATTTTTTTCCCCATCCAGTACCTGTCTAATACAAAGAAGTTGAGAATGTAACTTGTGCTAGGAGTGACCTCATGAAGTGCTGAGGTCTAGATGTCCAAAGTAAACACACCTACCACTGACTTTTTCAAGACACAAGATTAACCTGAATCACTGACTTTTCCTCTCTCTGATGGATATCCTTTCCATACCCTTTCCATTTCCATTATATCTATATCAGCATGCATGAGAGAGAGAAAGTGTAAATAGAGTCAGGGCACATGATAAAGAGCAGGGTAATACATTTTTTATTCCCACCAGTTAGGGATGACAGCATCACATATTTACTCTCAGTGAGTCGTGGATGTTTGCTTCTAACAAATGTAAATCAGGAGCATGGTACTGCACCATCCATCACTTGGTATTTTTAGACCATTCCAGAGTTGCTGAGGTTATACCTGAAGTTGCTGATGTTATTAATAGGGGTGGCAGTGACAACAAGATGCTTTGATACCTTATTTCCCAATGGGGTTCAGTCCTGCACAATGTGTATTCTGTATCTGTATTTTTCCAGCCTTGACTTGTGTTCTTACCCCTCTGGTGTCTGAGCGACTGCCTTCATTGTAAGCATCGTAAGAGGAGCGATGATAATTTTCATCACCTGCACTTGCAGATGCCCACCTTGTCTTTCAGCCTTCCTGAGGATCCAGGCAGTGACCCATCACATCCCTTTGAGTGGCTCTGAACAAGCAGACAGAGGAGCACACCTGGCTAACCTTCAGTAATACAGGAGGGGAAAGCCAGGATCTGAAGGTCTCTTTTGTCACAAATTGTGCTGGGCACTGCTGTGTACTAGCAGAAGGTGGGAGGGGAATAAGGAACAAGAAAGCAAACGATTGATTTGGAGAGATGGCTGTCTGCTGCCAGCTGATGAAAGCAGCCTGTAGGGCCACTCAGTCAACTTCTCTCTCTCTTTCTCTTCATTCGTCCCACTTGGAGGGCAGGGGGGATAGGGTGCTTGGCCATGCAGGCAGCCTCTCTCAGGGTTCACAGCTAGTTGCACTTCAGCACAAAAAAAAGAAGCTGGAATGTCTCTGTATTTGCTCATAGTTTAAAACAACACTAGAAAAACCCCACCCTAAACAATTACCGGTCTCTCCACCTACTCTCCCACTCTCCATTGTTCCTGTACAGAACTTGTCAGCCTTCCATCCGTAAGAGAGACGAACTGCAGGCAGGGAGGAGGGGTGAAGGAAGGCTGGGGGCTGGAGCCATTTAAGCTGTCACCAACTCTATCAGTGCATTTAAATCACTGACACAGAATTACAATGCCACATATTGCAGTTCAAAAACAACCAGCACCAAAATTCCCATCAGCGTAGCATCCTTCCTCCAGGATAATGCATTTTCTGACTTTATAGTATATTTGTATACAAAGAGCAGGGCAGACTCATGGTCTGGATAGTGTAGCAAGGGTCTATACATGGAACTTTTTTCTGCTGCTGGGTAAATCAAATTCAAACAGCACAAGCCATTTATGCTCTCCTCTTTCTTTCTATTTAAATGGGTTACTGCTGGTAAGCGCCATAATAGTTAAGGATCTGTCAGCAATTCCAATACAAAGAAGAGCAATCACACCTTTAAGCAGACTCCCAGTGATGGGCTATAGACTATCAAAGTTAAATAGATTCTTAAAATCCTAGCCCTTAGGGCTGGGAAATCTTTCAGCACTAATAGTGCATGACTGTTCCTGCAATGAAACCATCATGATAAGTGGTTTAGCCCGTGCTTCTCAAGAACAGTTCATCATGCCCTTGTGGCCACCTCCCTTCAGGTCAGGTATCCTGTCATCTAATCTGCATCAATTTTAGAACTTGTCCCCTCAAGCCACCTTCAGTCAGGAGAGATGCCCCTACTTTTTCAGGGGGCTGTGGTCTTGGGGGTTAGTGCTGATGCTGGCCTATCTGTCTCAGTATATCAATTTTTGCCCTGCCAAATCTCTGCCTTTGCCTGTGATCGCAGTGGCTGACCCTCAGAAAAGGTAAGGGACTGTGGTTAGTGCTGGCTAGTAGAGGTCTCCTTTAACTGTGATTTATAGAGTAATTGCCTGTCTGCAGCACATGGATACACTGTTGGCCATGCCTTTGTTCCCCTTCAGTTCCTCTTGAATGCACTAAATACTAAGCATTATCCTCTCTCCCTGGGTTGCCCTTCGCAGAGATACACTCTTCCATTCCCTGAAACTCATACCAAAGCCGGTAGCTCTGAATTTTTGCATCAACTCTGCTGCACCTTTTCTGGATTCTCTGCAATTTATTTACATCTCCCTTGTGTTACCTAGTGATGTGACTTCTGTGTGTATTTGATACTCTGACAGTAGTCTGCAGCAAATTGCTAGGGAATAATACAGGAAACAGGGCATGTACTGAGTGATCTTTCTCTTGGTATATTCTCCCAATTCTCAACAATTTGAGATGTAAACACTTCTTGAGACAGAGTTTGGGGCAGGAACAGTAAGACTAGGGGAAACAGCTAGTGCATCTTCATTGCTTGACAGCCTCTTCTGAGGTGAGACAGATTTTTTTTTTTCCTGACAGTCATTTGATGAGATGCTGTAGGAGAACAGTCTGTTCTGATGTGTGGAACTCTGTTTTCTCAATAAATTCCTATGGGAACTTAAAAAGGAAAATCCAAGGAGCCACTTGATTTTAGGTCATATTATATTTGGTTAAAAGTGGGAAACAAAGTAAATAGACTTTCTCTTCTTACTGGGACACTGATAAAAAGGCATGGCATCCCGTACTTTTGGAGAATTGCAAATGAAGATTCAAAAACTTTTATTTCATTGAGAAAAGACTGGTTGCAGCAAGAGAGTTCAGAGTGTGTGAACAGAAACTCCCCCAAATGTGCTAAGACCTCATTTTGACACAAGATGACTTTGTAAATGAGTGGACCAAAATAAGATACTAAAGTTGTTCCAGCTTGTCTTTGTGATTGCTTTCCCAAGGATTACTGCCACCACAGCTTACAGGGTGAAGTCCTGCCATTTTGCCAAAGAGCTACCTAAAGTGTACAAAGTCAATGGCTTTGCTCTGAAATATGCTAAGCAGCTCCCACCAATTCTGCTACAAACCTTGGCTCTTTTGACAGAGGGAGAGTGACAAGCAGTTTGAGAGTAGAAGCCTCTCACAATACTCCAGCCATTTGTCAAGAGAAGGTATGTGAGCACTCATGTCAAGCAAGCCACCCTAATGCTGTGCCTTGATGTTGTTCCATTTGGTCTCATCCAGTAAAAGAGTAAGTTCACTGGTACTCTCCACTCTACTAGTGGAGTAGCTGTTGCTGCAGCAGCAGATTAAATGTCTTTGTCCTCATGAGAAGTGAAGAATTGGAGTGCTCTCTACCCTATACTCCTTTGTTTCTGGCTGCTTTGTATATTGCTTTTTACTTGACCCTTGACACATGCTGGTCGTTTTCATTTAGTGAAGGTAATTGTCCTCTGACAAAGCCATTCCAAGTAGGGGAAGACAGTGCTTAAGTGAGATTAATGCAGAACAAAATGCATTAGCGCCATGATGTACACAGATTCCTTTCACCAAAACTGAAAGCTCAACCCTCTCATCCTCTGCAGCAGCAAAAACACTAACGGCCTGGCACGCATACCTGTGTGTTTTAGGGATGTCCTAACATATGAGTTTGAAGTTGTGTGTTCTGTTCATCTATGTCTTAGGGCAGATTCCTCTGGGTTCCTCTCACTTTCACCAAAGGTCACAGTGCTTATACCCTTTGAGTCCTGCAGAATCACCTCAAACCAAAGTAGCCCTTACCTTATTTCTCTGGTTTTGTTTTCTTTAAGTGATAGGTATTATGTGGGACTCATCTCCCAGCTGTGGAAAATATAGCAGGAAGTACACTACTCTGCTGGGTATAATGATTACTCAGCAGTCCGAGAGGTGTGAATTTAGTCATCTTGCAGCAGTTCCTAGCAAAGCAGGGCCCCACCGAGGTTACTACATTGCTGGTCTTTGTCACAAAATGGTGCTGAAAATAACCTTGCATACCTAAAGGTATCCTTTCTGAACACAAATGACATGCAAAAATGCAATATGGACTGTGCTGTGGCCAGGTGGGGAATCATCTTTTCTCATGGTGCCTTTCTCAAGGGGTGGTTAGACTTTAAGTAGTCATGCCCTTCTGAGTAAAGAGAGGCATAGATTTTCCTCATTTAATACAGCTTTAAAATACTAAGCTGCATGTGTTTGTGGGAACAGGTATTTGCCATTCCTTGAGCAGGATTGTAATTCTTCTGTAGAGCATGAGAGCCATGATTAGGAAGCCAGGATTGCTCTGCTCACAGGAATCCTGCCATTGTCTTTGATTGCATGGTATTAACTGTAAATTATACCCTTTTGGAGACCACATGTAAAAATAAAATAAAATAAAATGTCAAAAGACAGAGAAAATATTGATTCCAAATTAGAACCTTAACAAAAAATAATAACAAATGAGCATTTGTGAGGGTGAAATATAGGGACTAAGAGAAGAGGGCTGTGATTCTCCCCCTAGGTGTATGCAAATTTCAAGTAGCCCCATTGCAGGCAATTAAATGTCACTTGTTTAAGTAAGAATCTGGCTCAAGATACTAAGGACAGGTACAGGGCATAGATAACAGGGTTGTTATTAAGGTGCTGGTGAGCTGGAAGTGTATTTAATTAAAAGCACAATATATAAATAAAAATGGAAGAAGATACAGCCTGAGCTTGCTATTAAGACCTCTCAGATTTCTGATGACATTTCTAGCTATTAGTGACGCAAGTTTCCATGTCGGCTTGTTCTCAGGAGTCAACTTTGTCTGTTGTTCTATGCTGATGACAGATACCATTGCAATCAGTCAGCCTACAGTTTAACTGGTAAACTGGAATTGCAACTGGACTTTGTCTCGCTCCAGCCCCTGGAGGCCTCCCTGCAAAAGCTTTGAAGGTGCAAAATGGTGGTAGAATTATAATCACTAAAACTCTTCAAGACCGAGGCTGCTGAAAGCTGAATATAGATAGCCTGGAGAGATAATGGGCTTGCAGAAAAAGCAAAGCATAGAACAGATGGCTTTTTTTCATAGATTCATAGATTTTAAAGCCAGAAGTGAATATTAGATCATTGAGTCTGGCTTGTTGCATGGCATAGGCCAGAGAATTTCACCCAGAAATTCCTGTTTCAAGCCCATAAATTCTGGCTGAGCTAAAGTGTATATCTTTAAAGCACACATGCTGTGGATGCAATTCAGACCTAACAATTCTATGAATCTATTTATCTTTACCAGTTAGGGGATATATGCCTGGCTGTCCCAGCCTGGTCTGTTAAAAAGACTAAATGAAGGTCACTGGGCAAAGACTGAAAAGAAAAACAGCTTTGCAAAGCTTTGAATGAATATCCAGGACAATGACTGAAATTTAATACCTGTTGGTGAACTCTTTCAACTCCTGCACAGTGTAGTGAGTGAGCACAGTATTCATTCTGTAGGTTTCTGTTCCTTCACCCTTCTTGGAGTCTGGTTTTACTGGGAGCTCAGCATACAAACACAACCAAACCCCTTGTCTTACTATTCCTCTGCCATGCTTTGCTGTTCTTAGAGTTCACCTCTAAGATCCCCAGAGTCCTAGATCTCTGACCAAAAAAACAATCTTTTCACTCTTGATGATGTTGGTTGGAAGCCCTTTTCCACCCATACAAACTCACTTTGATTCTGTAGTAATTACTCAGATTTTTTTATGTGGAGTTCTAGCAAGAGACCACTTCTTTCTTCTGGGCAGCATCTGCCACCACTTCAGTCCAAAATGGATTGGCGCTTGCATCCTCTTGCCTCAAGAATCCATGAGTAAATCTGTATGTCTCCCACTATCTTTTATAGCACATATTAGTTCCACGAAGGTTATTTTCTTTTTACCTTTCTGAGTTCTACTGTCCCAATGCAAAGCCCAGATTAGCCAACCTATTGTCCTGAATTTTTCCCATCCAAATCTTCTTAGCTGCCTGATTGTTGTTGATATTTCAGAGATCATTCAAGGGGGAAAAATGCAGTGGTATCTTGTTTTTTTTTTTCAGTAGGGAAAAGCCAGGGACCTTTACAAGACTTTCCTTCTCTTTCAGTGATGTTCTCTCCTTTTCCAGAGCCTACTTCACTGGGAATCATTACGCATCCATAGAAGGCAGACTGAGACTTCCTTTTGCACTTTATCCCAATACTCCTTGAAAAGCAAGAGTGCTCCTGTAGAGGAGGGGGAGCAACATAGTGAGGCTGACTAATGCCTCTCTGATCCAGGTGACAAATCAGGCTGTTATTCCACTCCTTGTCACAGGAATAGAAAACATTCTTCATGTGACGGTTTAGCCAAATCACTATCAGCAGTTATCTACTGTATGTTTATGTTAATAGATATTCTCACAGAAAGGTTATGATGAAAGAATTGGGAAGGAGGGGAAAGAATTAAAGTGGATGGTGAGAATGAAAGAGGCACAAGTAACCTGAGCATGACTTGTTCTTATGAAGCCTGTCTTTTATTTCCTATGTTTAGAGAAAACAGTTCTTAGTTTATGGCTTTTGTTCAATCAGAGAGAAAACGAGCTATAAAAGCAGAGATAGGAAGGAGTTAACCAATTTCCAATTCAGTGTGTTACAATTTGCTTCAGTAATAATAATAAAAAAAGAACAATACTGGGAAACATAATTTTTAAAATGAGGACTACTAAATCAATAGGCACTACATGACTAATCATTTTCTATTTTCTTGGTGGAGGAAGGTAGAGCTGTGATCAGAAATCAAAAGCAGAAGTCCTCAGCTTCTCTGCAATTCTGACAAATTCTGCTTTTCCTGTAATCCACAAGAAAGAAGATTTTCACATGAGCATAAACTAATGCTGGTAAATGGCATTAGAAACACTGCCCACTAGCATCATCTCATTTTGTGGAAAGATAATGAAATCCATTTGATGCTAGATGAGTTAATTCCCAAAATACCCACATTTGTTGGCAATCAAGTATTTCAGACAGAGGGCAGGGGTGACTCCATCACTTACACAATCTTCAGTTGTGGCGGGACTTGACATAACAGCTGCTTAAGTGTGTGTTTGACTTAAAGCATGCGAGTAGTCCTGTCACCTTCAGTGAGACTACAGACTGTAAGAAAGGCAGGTGTTTCAGTGCTTCCTGAACCTGCCACTCCAGTAGTAATTTGTAAAATCCTATTTGTACAAATAGTCCTCAAAGTAGTGAACAAAGGTGAGCAAATTCTCTCTTGACATTGAATATCCCAGGAGCACACAGCATCAGTAGAAGACTGAGAGGAGATGCTCAAGAATGAGATTTCAGTGTGCATTGCAGTTCCTCAAATTACTTTGAAAATTTCCACCCAGATTTCTTAACATCTACCCTGAGTTTCCATAGCCCTCTGGCACTTAACTGCTCCTTTGCTCTTCTTGGGTTTGATAGTAGATGTCTTTGATACTGTAGATTCTTAGAAGTAAATGAAAGTGTGCTAGCTAATGGTTGTAGCATTATTCTGTACAGTATCTTACACCCTAAAGGACTCAGCACAGCTGCCATAGTTGAATGCATCCCAATACAAGGTAGCATGCAATAGCTATTTAGCAGAACAAAGCAACCAGCTTAAAAGTTTTAACTTTAATGGTTTTAACAGGACATCCTTGCTGCTCACGCAGACCATTTGGTATACTGACAATGTACTGCTCAGGCAGTGGGGACATTATGTGCAGAATTGGCTCGTTGGGTCATTGCGTCTGGGGACTGGGGAAGGAAAGGACATATGTGTCAGGGAAGTTGTCACCTAATTGAAGTGTCCATAGTGCTGAGCATTTTCTATTCCAATTCTGTTCATTGTTGGAAAAGTTAAATGCCATTCACACCTAGAATCACTGTATGCCAGGCTGTGCAGTACACAATGCCCTCTGCCAGTACAGTTTTTCAGAGATCCATAGTGTAAAACATATCACTGAAAAGATACAGGCTAGTCATGTTGTTGTGGAACAACATGGTTCCACAAATGAGGACATGGTGAAGTGTGGTATATGGGACAGACACGAGTGACACACAGCATGTGTCATTCTGGGAGAAGAACTACCTACGCTGCATTCTCTGCCAAGGCCTGTGTGATAGGAAAACTGCACTCAGCCTCTCAGGGGTGGGTGACATCTAACTGAGCAGTGCTAACCATGAGAGTGATGTCATCTAAGCTCATCAAAACCCACCATTGCTTCTGAACAGTGGTGGAGCAGTTGGAGCAACTGACATAAACAAAAGGCATTTTGATTTGACAAAGTCCTGGGGTGTATTTTCTAGCACATACTCAAATACCAACTGAAAGTTACTGGGCAATAGGCAAGAAAAAACAAACTTTGGTTTAGCAAAATTCCCTTTGCAACAGAGGCTGTGTTTTGAAGGTGCCTGCTTTAGTATACAAGTGTTTGTGGGAGATTAGTACTTATTAACTAATAACCTTTGATTATGTTTACTCCCACAGCTGATTTGCTCAGGTGTTTGTCACATAGAAGTAGAAATAAGCTTCAGTGACACAGCTTGTTCATGGTTCAGTCTGCAGAGTTTTATAATTTCTTGGCAACTAAGTGATGGATTACTATTTTCTGTAAAAAATCTCTTTCCTGAAAGGCCTTTCACGCAAGGACTCTGGGGTAATTAGAAAAATAATAACCTTGCAATACCCTCTTGATCTGTTTTTAATGAAATGAAGTGCGGGGAGGGTAGGTGCTTTGTCCATAGTCAAATAGTGAATAAGTGGCAGAACCAAAAATAGAACCCAGGAGTCCTAGTTTCTACTCTTTGCCTCTAAGAAGCACTTCTACTACCCACTGGGTTATCAGATGTTTAAAGAGTATCTGTCTTTTTTTGTACAGGACTCAAAAAAATAAATATAGTGTACAGGGAAATCTTGCATTGGCAGAAGGTGGACCAGATTAATTAGCAGACTTATGCTGGGTCCTCAGTCAGTTTTCTCCAACTCGATCACGGTTTATTGAGCACATCAGTCATTTGTGAATGTTACCTTTAAAACAGCCCGGTGAAGTATTACCTCCCTTTCAAAAACAGGGAAATAAAAGCACAGAGTAGATGAAGTTACTTGCCCAAATTCACAGAGGGAATCTTGGACACACCTGTGAATTTTGCTGGCAGCTTGCTTTTTTCCTCAGAAAAGTCTCTTTTCTGTTATACTAGGTTGTTTCCAGAGTTAAGAATACGCATCCCTGGTAGGGCATTAAAACCCAATGGACTTTCTGGATATAGAAATGAGTAGCTTCCAGGATCTCAGCCTTGAATTTAAAAAAAAAAAAGTTTCTAAAACAATAGTACAGATTTTAATAAATGCCAGAAGCTGCCAATATGGCACTAAGCTTTTGAAAAAGTGACATTACCTCTTCACAACTCGGTGGGGGCTACATGCAGTGCCACTGTAGCCCTTGAAAAGTCAAAACTGTGCTGTCCACGTACCTGTCCATCAGAATACATCAGCAAGGAGAGGTAGTAAGGTAATAGAAAATGTTGCATCAACATACCTAAGTTTCTAAAGAAGCTTGCAAGATTAGAGAGGTGCTTCTAGAGGATTTTAATATTTGCCCTTGTAGAAGGGCAAAAAGTTCTGTGCAACAGGATTTGCAACCATTCAATTGCCTGTGGCTTAGCTGCAGGGGGCTGCCTTTAAAAAGTGAGTGGGGGGAATTCTGTCTCTTTAAAGGCAGCATTAGATCATCTTTCTTACCCTTCATTTCTAAATCCTCTGAACCTCTGATTTTTTATTTCCTGGCCTATAACTATAGGCTGCCTGAATTGCTGGTTTTCAATCCAATTTCCACTAGCCCTGTCACAAAATCTGATAGACAAAATACTCTTTTCTTAGCACAGTTGGCACCAGGTTGAAAGCAGTAAAGGCTGAAGTCCTGCCTGTATGCTTTGAGCTGGCATTCCTTGGGTAACATCACTGCAAGCTTTCCAAACTTCACTGCACCGTATTGTCTCACTGTCATAGAGGAGTCAATTGAGGATTTACTCTTGGTGGTCTATTTGTAGTGCTATTCACTGCCCAGGTCATCATCCAAGGAGAATGAAACCAGAACCTCTGATTTAAAAACAAAAGACTTTATTTGAACCAAAGACCAGATAATTTACTAATGGACTTGTTTTCACTGTCTTTTGCAGAACATTTAATGTAAGATTAATGGAAAGATCTGTCTATTAGTAGCTGCAGTGATGCTGTCAGTTCTTTACATACACGCCTTTTGAATCGTAAGCCAGATATCAATATTTACAGAGTCATGCTGGCCTGTGTTGATTTTCTACCAAATAGTACTCTTTATCCCATGCCCATCTCATCCATCTCTAATTGGGTCAATGTGAGTGACATTACTTCTTTTCTGGAGGGAAAAAAGAAGTCTTCACAGACACCTCAGATTCCGTCTGTCGAAGGTAAATGAGAATGTCCACCTCTACAGCTGTGAGTGGAATTGTATTCAGGATGTTGGAGAGACATGTTATGTTACTAGGCAATGAGGTGAGGAGACTGCTATATACCTACGTGTGTTAAGATCCTTGTGTCTGAAACAGGGAGGAGCAAAACTGCTCTAGGCAGAGCAAATGTGCTTTCACATGTCACCATTGTGACATGCAGCAGCTCCTAGGCACATCACTGTGTCTGCCTGTTACAGATGCATGCAGACATGTGCACAGTCATACAGCTGTACACAAACATCATTACACAGCAAATACTGTCTGCAGAGAGAGCTAAAAAAAGGCTGATGGAATAACAACAGTATCCAAACTTCCTGCCGGGATGTGCCGTGGGTGGCAGAATAAATCTACGTCTTTTTCCCCTCTGGGAGCAGCTGCCTGCTGGAGAGAACTGGGTGGTGTATTGGCATTGCGTTGCAGTTTATTAGCAGAGAGATTCTGGACAATGATGTTTCTTAATAAATTGATTAGAACAATAAAACAGCCATTCCAGTGCTGGAAGCAGAGGGCTTGCTGAACAGTTTTGTCATTCATGGAGACTTGGTAGAAGAGGAAGCAGCTAAGAGATTCTCTTTTGCTGTGGAAAGAAAAAGGACAGGGAGTTGTGCACTAGTTGGTTTGTGAGGAACATTAATTGCTTACAGGAAAAGGAATGTTTTCTGGAAAACAATTCTGCACTTTATTTGACTTTGTTGCAGCTTCTGTGAAGACAGGAAGGACTGTTCCACTGCCCACTTGCCAAGGTGTCTCCAAGCCTTTGCTTGTTATGCAGAAGTTGGTGGCATCTCTATGGTATACTTAGACTATAGCTGTGTGCCCAGTTGAACCTTGTCTCCCCAGTGTTCACCCCTGCCAGAGGCCTGCTGTTGTTTCCACTTCAGAGAGCTTTTTTCTGGCTTGGCCATAATAAGGACATCATTTTGCCTGTTATCCAGCTGCACATGATTGTCTACTACATGACAAAATAAACTTCGGCCTGCAAAAAGAAAAAGGCATTTACTCTGCTCATAAAAGTCCCCACCTATACGGGGAAAGTCTAATGACATTTGAAAGGTAGGAGGACTGAGTTTCTATCATAGACCCTGCTCTGCTCCAGTCCTACAATGCAACTCATCAGAGACCAGCATTTTGCAGCGGTCTTGTAAGGATTAAAAGTATCAGTTAGTCAGTGCTGGCTGTGGGAAAGGCTGAGTCAAGCTCTGACAATTGTTCTCGCAGTGAGTTTATCTCAGTAGAGTGGGTCAAGAGCACCTTGCTCTTGTGCAAAGGTTTCCCAGGCAAAATGACTTATAAAAAAAGAAGAGCCTTCTACAAAACATCAGTCCATCAAGATTTATGGAGCTTCCTGTTTCTTGTGAATCTTTCCATGGCATTTCAGTTAACTTTTTAAAAATTAAAATACTTATGACAACAATATCAAAATTATTAACAAGTATTCTATGCACTATGAATATGTTTTAGTAAACAAAACATTTTATAGTTTTATGTATCTATATTTACTAAATGTACAGTATTCAGCAAATACAACTTCAGATGAGTTTTCAGGACAAAAAATGGTAGAAAAGTATGAAAAAAAATGTCATGGGCACCCTCCTGACAAAGCAGAAATAGGTCTATTTCATACCCTGTAAGAAGGAGAGAGTTGAAATGTCATTCAAGATGGGCTTATGTGCCCAAAGGCTTTTCTTTTTTTTTTTTTCCTAGCCATACTCCTTGTCCTTCTGAAAGATATTAGCCTTATTGACATCCTTAGATATTCACAGCACAACAACTTTACTGCCACAATCTTCTCTCTAAATTTCAAGCAGCATGTTCTGAGTGCACTTGGCTGGAGTCTCTGCATCAGTGCCATATCCTCGGGGTGGCTGGAGCCTGGCCCTGCTTGGGCAGTAGCGCTCAAGCAGTCCAGGGGTAGCTCTCCCCATGTGCTGTGGATTCACAGCTCTTTCTCAGTCCTTTCCAGAGCTTCCTCACACATGCTGTTACCTTAGCATTTATGTTGTGGGGAAAGAGCCAGATATCCTCTGTGAGAACATAAGAAATGGACAGGATGACTTTTCTGAGAAGAGACTTTAGCTCCTCCTGCTCTCCCTCCTTCTGCATGTGCTATGGCTGAGAGTGCTCAGTCCCGAGACAGACATTTATTGGGGTAAATGCTACGTCTGGTGTAAGGCAAGTTGCTGTTGTTCTGCTCTCAGAATGCCCTGTATGTGAGGACTGGATGTCTCCCTTACAGTGTGGTGGGCCTTTTAACAACATTAACGTTTCTTGTGACCCTTAGAGTAAAACTTGGTTGATAACCACATTTTATACAAAGAGATGCTAATTCCTGTTTAATTTTCTCACTTTTATTACTAATCATATCACTGCAAAACGTAGTTTACAGCAATATAAATAGGATCCGTTGCTGGAGGGAATTGTGCAGCTTCTGTCAATTTTTCAGCACCCAAATGTGAAACAGAAGCAATTAAACTCTGAGGGGAAAAAAGTAACAGTGTGGAACACATCAGAAATCGGGTCATGAATTCACACAGATGGGAAAGCCAGGAAGCAGTGGGAAAGCAGGATTTTGATTGACTCACCGTCAACAGTAAATGAGCCATTGGCAGTTTACTGTCAATTTTTTGCCTTTTAATCTGCAAGTTCCAGAGGTGATGGCATTCTCCCCGACCTGCTGCTTGGGGGTGGGAGAGGAGAGGAACATGGAACAGAGAAAGCAATGGCAGCAGTTTATGTGAGGATCAGCATCGCAGAGGGAATAAGAATATTTTATCATTCTCTAAATCTGATGTGTGGAGCTAGAATTAAACAATATCCAGGCAATAGTCATGGGCGTTAAAAATATGCCACCCAGAAGGGATCATGAGGTCTCTGCAGACTAAATAATAGTAGCTTTGTGGTAGTAATTAGAGGCATTGACCAGATCCAAACACTGTTGGGGGAACTGCTATACAAATATAGTAAGGACAGTTCTTGCTCCAAAAAATTTGTAAAGCAGAAGGGAGAGAGGAAGGAGCAGAAGCCTCCAGCTGAAGATAGAGGCAATGGGACCCTGACAGGGCTTCAGAGGTGTTTAGCAACATGCATGCTGCAGACGGGGATTGCTCTTTTGTTTGCTTTTATAGAGCATCTGCTGAATAGGCTGAGAGGAAGAAGAGATGTGTTGTTCAAATCACTCTGCTCCTATGCTAGTCCAGTTTTCTCCAGTGGAAGTCCAAGACCCAGACACTAGACTGTGGGGCACACCAGGATACCCCACAGGATACCAGAAGACCTGTTTGCCCTTGCTAGCTAGGATGTGCCTATAGCCTGAACCAAGCTCGGGGGGAATCTGTGGGATTTTCATACCACACAAGAAAATATGAGACCTTGGAAACCATGGGGTATTTTAGCATGCAGGAGCTCAGTATATATTTTCTTTCAAGTAGCAGCACAGCACTTCTGAGAATGAAACAATCAGTTACAAAAGTAACCTTGCAGCAAAGCTTCAAGGGGGAGTTATATATGCCAGCAAGTTTTTACTGTTTATTCATTCTAGACATACTTATAGACTAATTCTCCTCTTACTCTGATTTTGTATCAATTATTTGCCATTGATTGAGTGGAGTTAATTTAAATTTACAGCAGTGTGAGGAAAAGCGGCTTGTAATCAGTAGCAAGTTGATTCTGCCACCTTTACTCACCATGAATAGTACCTTACTCATTGAATAATCCTATAAATTCCTCTTGGGATTTCTCACAGAATAGGATAGTATGTGATCTGAGTAAGGATGGCAAATGTTTTTCATACTTTTCACATCAATTACGCCAGTGGGCTAGGTGATACAGCACCAGATTCTATGTGTGCACCCAAGATTTCTAGAGAAAAATGACCTGGTGTTGTGTGGTCTGTAAAAAAGTAGCAAGGCTGTACCGTGATTTATACCCTTGAGTCAGAGCTGACACAAAGAATTTGAACTTGATCTGAGAGTTTCAGATTTTCAGCTGTGCATTCTTAATAATTATCTAACATCTATCTTATAATGACATTTCCTACCTACCATGTTATTTGGAGTTGGGGAGACGTGATGTAATAAAGGAGCAAAAATGCTGTAACAGCACTATTTGGATAGACGCCAATGGGAAACTCTTACCCGTGAGAGACAATCACCTATTTAAATTGTGTATTTTCTTGTGCTTCTGAAGAGACTTCTTGATTTCCTCTTACTGGTAGATAATGAACATGAAATGGTATTAGAGGAGGGTAATTACTTGCTAAATTTTTCACTAAGAAAACCAAGTTTACTATTGCAATCCTTGTTCTGCCTGTGTGTGCCAAAGTGATTAGTCAGATCAGGACTAACCTTGATAGGTGTGGCCTATTGACATTCTGAACTATGACAAAAAATTAAAGATTAAACTTGGTGAGCACAGAGGGTGACCTTATTTAAAAGATTTCTAATTTTTTAAAGTCCAAAACAGTCATTTATAACACTGTCAGAGATGAACTCAAGGTCCCTCAGCAGTGGCTCAGCTCTGTATTCCCATTTTAGCATGCCTGTTAAATGAGAGCTCAGAAATTTAAAAAATAATAGCAATTTTTAAATTATATATTTTACCTTTTTTTTTCTTGCCAAACCCAATAGAATCTTATTATCACTCAGAAGACATAGATAAAGTTATGAAATAATTAACTATGTATTTATTAATCTTTTGAGAATGATTTAGCTTGGAGACAATCACTCAGTAAGCAAAAATTATATTATTATTGTTAAGCATACAAAATAGAGGCTTAGAATGAAACCCCTTCTGCAGGGTTATCTGCCGTGATCTGTACTAGGAGATAGGATCTGTGCCTCTGCAGAAGGATGTATATTCTTTCTGTTGAGCCAACCATTTTGCCAGTGGATAGGCCTGTGCTTAAAATGATACACTTTTCTTTTTTTGCCAATTGAAAGGGACAGGAGAGGAAACAAAGAGTAGGAACCAGCAGAGGAGATATGAAGGGCAAGTTCAAGAGAGGTGCACTTCCTTAACATTAACAAGCAAGACAGATGCTACGAAAGGGGATACATTAAGACTGTGATACAGTGTGGATATGTGTCCATGCACTTAGTTATATTTTTGCAGTATTAAAGGAGCAAGCTCTCACTCATTCCTGCTTTGCCAGTTTTGCTAGAATGATTTGAGTTAATGATAAGGACATTGAGAGGGAATCTCCTATCGTGCAGCTGGAAGGAGTGGTAGATGCACATCAGGCAGAAAGTACCCTGGCCCAGTCCTTAAGGGCAGAAAGCAGCTGAGGCTGCTTGACAGGATTTCACAGCCTCCGGCTGGATCTGGGTATTGTGTGACAAACCAAATTGCTTGTCTCTACGTGACTGCATGCATTTCCACTTGATGGGTTTTATATTTACATGTCTCCAATGGAGGAATGCACAAGTATGGAAGTACTAAAATTTTCAGGATGTCTAAGTAACCTGGCTTTTTTTTCAAAAAAAAAAAAAAAGTTTGTGATTCATTTTGTGACAGCAAAAATACATTTTTTCACCCAGAGAAAGTCTCTCCATGAATAAGAGCGGTGCAAGGATGTTTCAGTAATTGAGATGGCTGCATATCGATAAAACCACTGGAGCCTCATTAGTTTCAGTGGTGATACTGATAACCGCATGTATTTGGCAATAAGATGCAGAGCCAGCCTTAATTCTGTATCAAACCCAGGTACTCCATGAAAATGATAGGGCAATTTTTGTGTCTTGAAGCCAAAGCATAGGGGTTTTTTTTGTGTGGAAAGGCAGTGGATTGATTAACAGGTATATCCATGCATGTTTGTGTGGTTTGTGCTGGGTAAGTTGAGAAACTGCAAATAGGAATTTGTTCACATTTGGAAGCAGTGTAAATGCAGTGGATGCTGGGGACCTGCTGCAAACCTGGGGATTCCTGGCACTGCTATTGATCTGTTATATGATTTACTTCACCTTCTGCTTCACTGCAGTGTCACTCATTGTCTTACGACTGTAAACCTTTCAGAAAAAGGATTATTCCTAGCCTGGAGGATTCTTGCTATTATTTGAATCTCTAGATGCTCTGGGAAAATAATAGTAAAGAAGATAGAAAACCTGTTTTAAATACACAGCAGTGTATACTTGTGAGAGAAAAGATATGGAAACTCCAGAAGAAATGGGGTAACCTCGCTATGGATACTTTCAAGCTAGAAACGCAAAGATTCTGAGAAAAGAGTTAGGGAACAGCTGTATAGGTAAGAGGGGCAAACAACCTAACTACATTTAAGGTGACACTTATTAAAAATAAAGTTATGAAAGGGAGTTTTGTTCCGACTGTGAGCAGAAGTGGGAACTGTACTCAATGGCCAGTGAATTACTGTTCTATGGTCTCGCGTCCAGCGTACATAGGGAAAGGACACAAAGTCAATAAATTGCATGGTAAGAGCATCCAGAATAATTTTTTATGTAACTGTATTATTGCATTCTGCCTTAGTTGAGAACCAAGTGGATTGACTAAAGCAACAAATAAAAGCAGCTTTGTAAATTTTGTAGGGGAGAGCAGCTTGACATGCAATAAAACAACTTCACCGTGCAAAAAAAAAGCTGTGCTTCACTTAATCAACCACATTTTCATTTTCCTGTCTGCAAAAATGAAGCAAGGGAAAACCAAGTAACATAATTTACTTGTACATTCAAAAAATTAAGGTGTAGAAAATGGAGGGGTCAACATAAAATGAGTTATTAATTTTCAACATAAAAAGGTTTCCAGGCACAGGGAGCTGCCAGGCTGTGTAATGGAAACAATGTTACTCTGTGTTCCTCAGTGAGCTGCAGGCCAGGTGATCGATAGAGGCTCCAAATTTTCAGCAAGTGATTCAGAGTTGAGAAGACCACAGGTGATGAAGAGGAACGTTAAAGTTGTGTAACCAAACAAATAAATAAGCAGCCCAACAGCAGCTGGAACTTACCTGAAAAGATGTTTCAGGGTAGTGAATGATTAAAGTTACTACCACGTATTACTGTTTGTAATCCTATATGTAACACAAATAACCTGTAAACCTGGATTATTACAAATTCAAGTTCCACTAAGAACTATATTGTATATAACCAATACATAAGAGGTATAAACCTGTATGCTTCAAAACATGAAGCATACCTACTGGCTCAAGATCCAGAGGAGCTACTAGATTTACTTTGTACATGTTTTGTCGTAAATGTCTGTTACAAGGAGAGGCCATCTTTCTCTGAGCCAAGAAACAACTTTGGTAGCCCTCCCAGTGCATGTTATCCAGTTATATAATCCTCCTTGGTGTCCAGTGTGTAAGAAAGGTAATTTCTATATAGCTACAAAAAGACACCTAATTTCTTTATTCAGTTATCTAGCTATTTGGCTCTGCTTTATTCAGAATTTCCTTTTTAGGACAATTTACTTGTTCTTCCCAATCAGCACCTCAGTCCAGTTCAAAGGCCTCCCTGATCTTTTTTGTTCAGAACACTTCAGTTCCTCAGAGTTATAAAGTCAACATTTTATGTCTTCCTTTTCTTGACAGAAAACATAGTCACTTCGGAGCTGATTAACATTTTTTCACAGAAATATTTTCCCATCAGACAATGTGGTTTCACCTAAACTGAAATTTGCAATGAGCAAATGTCAGTTCTGATAAAAAAAAAAAAAAGGTTTTCCAGCTGGGAAAAACATAACAAAATATTTTGTTTGGGGACATTGCAACATAAAATGACTTTTTTTTTTTTTTCCAAATGTTGATTCAAAATTAGAAATGCCATAACAGAATGACATGTTGGATCATTCTGTTTTGATATAAAATGTCTAGAGCTTAACATTTATAATTTTCCCTAGATTTTTGACTTTCCGCTCAAGTTTGAAATGAAGAATAATTTTGAAATTCCCCATGGGAGGAAAATTCCATTTCCTCTTCTGCCCTCACATTAGGAGGAGAGATTGTTCCAAAACTGAAGGAGCAGGTAGGAGGACTGGGCAGCCTCAGTTTCACATCCTGTGTTTTATGTCATAGCTTAGCTGCATACATTTGGCCAAACTGCTTTGCGTCTTAAGACCCCCAATTAGTTGAGTGGATTGTGGGGTTTTTTGTTAAAATGATTCAGAATGTTTGTCTACATCCCCAGCAATGCATTGGAAAATCCTCAAATCCTGCTTGTAAATTAGGAATAACAGTACTTGTCTGACTCACATGGGAGGGCTTGAGTCTTAATTAATTGTTGCTTATGAAATTCTCTCAGATTCTTGAAAGGTGCTGTAGAAATCTAGAATCATATTTACTGAAATGAGTTATTCAGGTGACTTAGATACAAGTGCTGAGCAAACCCAGTTGTTACTTCTAACATGTGTGAATTATTTGAGTTGAACAGTACCTCTAATCCTCTCTGCCAGGTTCTGAACTCCCTTCTTCAGATTCTTTTCCTCACCCTGCATTTTTATGCATAAATGTAAAGCATCACTTTTCAGTAAGCTAAACAGTAGTACTAATTACAAGGATAGCTTCTTCTGCTGTTGACAATGCACAGGGATCCACAAGGGGCTTCTACACTGTTTCACTTCCAGCCAGATAATCATGGCTCTGTCCCTTTCCTTCATTTTTTCTATTGTTGACATAATCTTTAACTCATGCACATAGACAGGGAGTGGTAAAAGCTGTGGGATCAGGAGGATAGAAAATGCTGCAAACCAAAGTGGATAAAGTAGGAGCTTTTGTCTCAGACTCCTTTAGCCAAGGCTCTGTCTTGCTCTGCTTGACATTCAGACTTTTGAAATTGTTTTCCACAGAGAGTTAAAATGTAGACTATGTCAGTTCAAGAGGAAGAAGATGGACCAGGATTCTTGTCTGCATTATACTGCAGGTTCTTGTTCTCTTCAGTTCAAGGCTCTTCATTCCAGTAGCTTGCACTGAGACCAAGCCAGTTCTTTACATTCCAGTGTCATGAGTGGTGATGTCTTCACTCCATGTCTGCACTCAGATAAAAGCATCAACATCAGTCCTATCAAACTCAGCAGGATTTGGATGAAGTCTTTTGTTTTCAGTAATCTTTTTTTTTTTCCCCTTTCTGTCTCTCTTCTTCTGCCTCCCTCAGCATCTTGCTCCCTTTCTGAGTTTTCATCTGGATTTCATCATTCAGCGGACAAGCGTGCTCTGTTCTGCAGCACCTGCCATTTAGCCACACCACCAAATATGACCCCTCTCGACACATCTCTACCTCTCCTAGCTGAAAAAGAACCTCTTGTCTTTCATATCCCCAGCTCTTTTAGGCTGCTGTTTGTCAGGTAAGCTTCTGTCTGCCTGCTGTTTAATCTGTTTATTGCTCTGTCTGATCCTCACCAGCTGTACTCTTATTCTCCAAATTCTCTTGAGACTTTGAGCTTTTTTGCTGCAGGGTCCAGAAGGACAGCAGTGTATTTTTTCTTGCACCTTGGGCTGTTGGAAAACATCATGCAAAAGCACTTGTCCCAGCATACCCATGATTGTGTAGGCACAGGCAGAAGAGTCCTTTTCCTAAGAGGCCTTTTAACTCTTTACCAAAGGAAATTAATATGAAAGAAGGCACAAGTCTTTTTGTTTATTTTTTTGTTTCTTGTTTCCTTCCTTCCTTGCCATTCCTAGTGTAATGGCCTCCCTAAACAAGCTTAAGCTAGTAATACAAAAATGACACTACTTACTAACTGATAGTATTTAACAAGTTTCAAGCAGAGAAATCAGCAGTGTGTGGTTTGAGTGGGTATCTGCCAATTGCATCTCCAGGAGGGTGGTACATGCCTTAAGAAAAGAGTATGCATACAGCTTGTGTTTGTACTCTTTTTCTCCCCAACTAACTAGTGGCTCTTTGCTGTTACTGGTGATTCGATTGACACAGTGACCACCCTTGATGATAGTAGCTCTTCCGTCATGGCTGCTGTTGCACAAAGTATGATGAGACAGGCTTACATGCACAAAGTTTTTTAGCAGGGTCCCTAGCTGATAGCATATATCAGCTTTAACAAATCTACTTTAGGAGTGAATAAAAAATCCAGAGAAAAGGTAGGGGGAAAACTCTCTCCAGGGACCAGCCAGAAAGGGCAGTGATGATGTCCCAGATTCTCAGAGCGGGTGCAAGGCCATGAGAGCAACAGTACAAGAGTAACAGCAGGGAACAACAAAGGAAAAAAGAATGAGAATAACAGCATGGGAACAATACAGGGAAAATACTGCCTCACAGCTGAAGTGAAGGGTTATAGAGCTGCAAATAGCAGTCCCTTGGCATTACTAAGGCTAAAGCTCTAAGTTATCTGAGGCCTTCTGCAGCATTGTGAATGCTCTGCTTTGTTTCCACATCCTCTTCCCACCTATTCTATAATCCATCTTTTCTAATTTCCTGGTTGGGGAATCCCCGTGTAAGAAGGGCAAGGTGCAGCATTCCTGTAAATCTCATGTCTGGGCATCTTCAGCCTTCTGGTAAGGGATTTGGTTTAGCTGTACCAAAAAAAAAAAAAGAAAAAAAAAGTTACTTTTGCTATAGAGCAATACATCCCAGATTTATCCAAGTCCCATGACTAGTAGCTCTCTGCATTTCTAAAGCACTAGTGAGTGGGTCACACTGCATCATTAATCATTAGTCATTAATAATCACTGCCAGGACAACAGAACCTGGTCAGCTCATTTCTTCATTACAGTTCAGTGGGTCAGTCCTTCTCTGTGGTATTCACAGGGAAAGTGTCCCTATTATACATTACATGGAGATGTGGGGGAGTAAAGATTTATAGCCAGGATTTTCACAGGGAACAAGGTGGATTAGGTACTCAAATACCCTAGAATTTCAGTGGCTTAGGCACTTTTAACAGCTCAAGACAAAACAATTGAGGAACAACTGGTAGATTCATGACATAATCATATTTAATATGATTCATTCTCATTTATGTTCTTGTCTCTGAGTCTTCCAGTCTCAAGAACTGGATTCTCTGTCCTAGTTCTCTCTGTGTCCTTCCATACACCTGTCTGCACCTTCCTAGCGTCTGATCAAATTTTCTCCTCATGCTTGGTGTCGTCTCTCCAGTGAATAATTTGCTCTGGCTCTCCTCCTGCACCCTCTCCTTTACTTAGGAAGGCCAGAAATGTTTACCTGCATGTGGCATCCAGGGCTCTTGCACTGAGCGCTTCCTTTGCATTGTGACATCTTTGTTTTCCCATCAAGAAGCATATCCTCCTTGTGTTCAGGCGAGGAAGAAAAGCTAAACCAGTAAACAGGCACAGTAATTAGATTTGATGCCTAGGCTCTGGAGAGGAGATTGGGAGATAAATTAAAAGTTGGTCCCATTGGAAGTTTCCCCAATGGATATTGATCAGGCTCAGGTGAACTAGAAACAGTCCAAGGAGAATTTATTAATTAGAAGCTGACAACCAATTGTTTCTTCCTCTCTCTGTTTCGAGGTTGTAGTTTTTGTTTGCCTGCTTCTCTGATAGAGGCAGCAGGTAAATTCCTTTAGCTGTACTCCTTTGTTTACGTCCAAGGGGCAGCAGAGCAGAAGCACAAAGGCTGGCAAAGCTCATTAAAGTCAGGAGCACGGAAATGGAGCGCAGGTCTTGCTCAGGGTTGCTCTGTACTCCCTTCTGAGACCCTGACCTCTTGCCCTTCAGATTACACAGTTGGTTAGCTGAAACCTTTGCTCTTGGATTTCTAACTCTCTGGCACAGACAGCATTCCTATGGAAAACACACATGTATCTGCTGAGGAGTGGAGGGTGGCAAAGGAGCACAGATAACCCTCAGAGGCATTCATCTGCCTTGTCAGCAGATCTAGCTAAGAATTCAGAGGGGGAAAGGGTATTTTTCCTGACTGCAGAAGCCACCTGGCCTTTTAAAGTGAGTTATCGGTTTGCCCTCTCACCATTGTTTTAAGAGTTTACTACTGTTAACAGATTCCAATACAGCTGAAATCTAAAGGAATTAGGGGCTCAGTTTTGAATATAATCCTGCTCAGGGTAACACAGAAACGCTCCTGCACATAGGTACTCTTCTATGAAGATCTTAAAAACTGCAAAGGAAGCTTCAAATCTTAGGAAAATGCAAAGTTAGCAAACGCAAGCTTGAATCTTCTCTTGGGTATACAATAAAATCTTTAAATGCATCTCCTCATACTACTTTTTATCCAGCAGTTCTGTCTCAGGACACTGCGCAGAATAGATGGAGCTTTATGAATAAGCAGCTAGTCAATATTTTATTTCCTTCTCATTGTTTGGCATATGGCTCCAGGCTTTATTTGCTGGACACAATTCAAACCCTACTCTGGAGAGAAAATTATTAATTTTCTCGCAGACATTTTTGTGGCACACATCACCATAATGGCTAGCTGCTGTACAAACATTAGCTAACAGTACTACATCATCTCTGGTTGATGAGGGCATGCTGTTGTGTTGGATTCCTGATTGGGAAACTGAGGCAGCAACATTGCAGTAGGGAGTTTTGGAGAATTTCACACATTCAAACAACAGCTCCCATCTTTGTTTGTTGTGGATAGGTATGTTCAGGATGTCTGTAAATCACAGCCCAGGCCTCAAGTCAGGAATCAAGAAAACAGGGCATTCTCTGTTAGTGAGTGACCTTTCATGGTACTTGGTTTAAGTGTCTTGCTTAAACCAAGACATCTGTACTAATGACATTTGTATTAGCAGGCAGGAGAAAATCCATCCCTCTAGACATTCAGCTTCATTAATCTTGAGACCCACCTCTATTTTTCCCCTCAGTTCCTTGCCTCATTTACCGTACCCCTTCCCATCTTAGGAATAAATGAGTAGAGATCCTAAAGACAGCATCTGCCTTCTGTATAGCCTCCTGTTCTGCTGAAGAATAGGTCTGCCTTGTGCAATATGTAAGTCAGTCTTCTATCGGCAAATAGTATGTGATAGGATAAGAAAGGACCAGATCACCAGAAATATGTTCAAAGGAACTGGATTTACTAGGTCTTCATGTTAAATTTGCACCTGCTATTTCCTATCTTCTAAATACATGACTTATCAGTACCAGCAATTTTTTCAATGCCTTGCTTCTCTTATGTATGTGTCTGTGCATGTATTTAAAAAAAAGCAAATGGAAACGTCAGAAATTCCATCGTGTGAGTTCAGATTCACTCCTAGGTGATTCATCAGTAACGTGGGAACATTTATACATGCTGTATAGACCTCTACTACCCAGGTTGTGGGAGTCACTGATAGCAGAAGTACAGTTATCTTCCTTGTAGGTCAGCATACAGAGGGGAATGAGGCAAACATTTTGCATCTGGGTTTTACAGATGCTTGCTAACAACAAGAGATAGTGGGACTCTTGAATCCTGGATTATATTCTGGGCTCTGAAAGGGAATTTATGCTACTGGGCACAGACTTTTCTGCTTTTTCTCCCCAGAGCGATCCTAGGTGCCCTCTTCGCTACAGTTTATCTGCATACTCTACCTCCTCTAACTTTGCTAAACTCATACCCTGAGAAGGTATGAATGCAAACCCGGACAATACAAGGTTGCTACTGAAATGTCAAAATTCTGTAACAGCTTTACAGCTTCATGTAAGGGATATGATAATTTTTTTGTCAATTATTGATGTAAGGAAAGGTGCATTGTATAACTAGTATAATACTGACTGATATTTGCTGCTGAATGTGAAGAAAAAGCAGCAAATAAACTGCCTTCCCCTATTTCTTCTCTCTTAAAATAAAATCTGTAAAACTCCAGGAAGATTTTTCCTAGATTTATCTCCAATGGGTTAGTAGCCGCTAGGCCAAGATGTTTCCCTATGTGATTTATATGTCTTTTCACTGGTCCTGGGAGTTAATGTTTCCCCCCTAGGTGTTGGCCATTTGTAGCACAACTTGAAAGAATGAAATAGTGTTTTAAAGTCTCCTTTCCATCTCAAAGTTGGGCTTTCAACTTTAAAAATTTATTAACTTTGGGTGAAAGGTCCTGGCTTAAAGGGTTCTTGGGAATGAGGTTCTTTATTTAGTGACAGAACTTGTGCATCATGGACAGGAACAGGAGACACTTCCCGATCACCATCTCTCCTTCCAACGTGACTTGCTCCTGAACTAGAGGTATCTGCTGTGGGGGTGAATTGATAGGTATATTTTAAAGGTCTGGTCAGTCTCTCTACTCTCTGTTGTTGATGGTGGCTTTCTCTGATATAGATCCTTTTCTAGGAAGAGCTAGATACGGGATTGCTGGCGTATTGCACATAGACCATTCTGCCACCATTATATTTTATGAAGTTGAGCTGAGGTCACATTGGCACATAGACCCTGGAAATGGGCTTATACCCCATCTCCAGCCTTTTGGCAGATTGATTCTCTTAGGAATTTGTTTTGCAGCTTGACAAAATATAAAGCTTGATGAAATGCAATTTTGAAATATATGTATTTGGTAAATTAATGAACTAGCACTGACTAAATGAAATTATCAAGAGCAATCAAAACTCAGAAGATAAATTTTTTCAGGTGATTATAATGAGCTTCTCTCTTCCCATGGACAGAAAATTCTATGTGAAATCAGTGTTTCATAGCAGAAAGGTTCACTTTTAGCATCTGTAATAAGAAAACACTGTATAAAAGAAGGTACATGTTCAGATCCATTTCACCAGCTTCAAATTTGTTGAGTTCAGATTAATATTAGAAGAACAGGATCAGACAGGGTTTTATTCATGTCCCCATGCTCCTTTTGCAGTTAGAAGGGACTGCTCCTATGGGTTTGACTTATCTGCAGCAATTTATTATTCAGTGAAAAGCTTCTCATCCCATGCACTTTGACAGCAAATAACAGTGGAGAACAGAAACCAGGTGGGAGACATGAAATTCTGGTGTATCTGGAACTAATACTGAAGCTCCCACTGGCTTCAGTAGAGACAAGGTTTCTCTCTGGGAGTTTAACTTAAGCCAATGTGTATTAGCAATTTACTCTAGTAAAGGAGCTCATCCCGCTGGTGACTAGGACCTGGGTGGGTCTTAAAGATGTGCTCACTTTCAGTAAACTGGGCTCTAACTTGTGGAAACTTGGCTTCTGCTTATGGAAAACAGTGATCCGGGGGTGTCTTTCTCATGTAGACTGTTTAATCCTGTATTTTCTCAAATTTCTTGTGCAAACATAGATGACTTGCCTGACAGTGAGGAAGATGCATCCTCATCCTCCTCTGCAGACAATTCCTAATGTTCTCCATTCTCTTGAAAAGAGGTACATCAGACAGATGGGCTGATCCAAAAGACATAGTGTCCTGGTTTCAGCTGGGATAGAGTTAATTTTCTTCATAGTAGCTAGCATAGTGCTGTATTTTGGATTTAGTACTAGAAGAATGTTGATAACACTGATATTTTAGTTGTTGCTGGGTGGTGTTTAGACTGGCCAAGGACTTCTCAGCTCTCAGCTCTGCCAGGCGCACAAGAAGCTGGGAGGGGACACAGCCAGGACAGCTGACCCAAACTGACCAAGGGGCTATTCCATACCATATGACGTCCTGCTCAGGATATAAGCTGGGGGAAGAAGAAGGAAAGGGAGGACATTTGGAGTGGTGGCATCTTCCCAAGTAACCGTTACGCATGATGGAGCCCTGCTTTCCTGGGGATGGCTGAGCACCTGCCTGCCTGTGGGAAGTGGTGAATGAATTCCTTGCTTTGCTTTGCTTGCGCGCACGGCTTTTGCTTTCCCTATTAAACTGTCTTTATCTCAACCCACAAGTTTTCTCACTTTTACTCCTCTGATTCTCTCCCCCATCCTGTTGTGGGGGGAGTGAGTGAGCGGCTGCGTGGTGCTTGGTTGCCAGCTGGGGTTAAACCACGACACATAGTCAGGAAATGGTGGCAGAGTTTTGACTTCACTCCTCTCCTGATTGTGGCCTCACGCTTTCAACATGTTCGGTGGAAATATGCCTGTGAATATGTCGAAATTCTGCTGTAAACTTCAGTAAAAACAGAGTGCCAAATTCATCTCTGATGTAAGTCCTGTTTGACTTTAGCAAGCTTACTCTGGGGGGAGATTTGGTCCTGTGTACTTGATGTGTACTAAATGGAAATGTGAGATTTTCTGTTAATGCTTTCTGCTATGGTTAGGTTAGAAAAGATGCTGTTGCACTGTTTTTCCTATGAAATAAGAATATATATTTATGTACCTATATCTCTACAGCTGTCTCTATATCTATTTATTTGTAATATTATATATGCAGGCTTTTTACTCATAAATGGCAGGCTTGCATTCAGAGTTTGAGGGAGAAGTAGGATCAGTTCTGGATTAGGACATTGCATGCAGGACGTTGGCAGAGGCATTGGGAGATGAAGGCAGGTCCAGAGATGGGATGATGCAAGCCAGGACTGTGGAGCGTGGGCAGGAGTCACAGGTGCCTTCACTGAAAAGTTCCAGGCAGTCATTGGATCCTTCTTTTCAGAAGCAGCAAAGTTAACCTAGGGGAACGGTTTAAATGATGAAGTGGAAACCATTCATGATTTTTAAAAGAATTGGAGGGGAGCTGAAATGAAAACTGACACCCAGCTTCATTTTCTTTATCTGTGCCTTATGAAGACCTAAGGAGTAGAGGGAGGCTACCAGGGCCAACAGACTCCCACCAGGGGTACCTAGTGCAGAGTTTGCCCCATGGGGTGTGAATTGCGTAGGTGCCCTCCCAGCACCATCCTGCGTCATCTCAGAGCCACAGTGCTGTAAGACTGCACAAGCCAGCCTCTCCTCAGGGAAGACAAGAGCAAAGATGGATATAGTTCTGCCTCTTTCATTTGAGTTAGTGTGTTCATACCTCGGTGGAAGAACAGTAGACAAACAAGGGATTCAATCACTCACACCAGGGCTCCTGAGGAGTGACAGCATTATGGCCCTCCTGGGCTGCTTCTTTGCAAAGACAACCACTAAGAAAAAAGGAAGGAAGGAGGGAACATGGACAAGTTTACTCTCCTCTGTGTAGCATCCTGCAAGTCTGTATGATGACATTTATTAATGCTGCCCACATATTTCTGTCTCAAAGGTGTCTGGAATAGAGGTTAGACTTTGTAGGTCGCCATTAAAAAAACAAAGCCCTGTTTCAAAGGTCTCCACTGACTGGCTGGGATATTGGGCAAAAAACTGCTACCCTTCTGTGCCTCATTCTGCCCCAGTGATGCCAGCTCTCCTCCAGGAAGGCTCGGATGGTTGAGAGCCATTGCATTCCTACGGGAGAAAGGCATCTTGGGTTTGTTCAGTGGCTGCTCTGAGTGAATCCAGAATATCACAGATTAAAGTAGGCTGAGTTCTTACTCAGAAACCCTCTCTGCCCCTCACTGACAATCTTCCTTGGGCTTCTGTGCTTCCTGGTAAAAACACAAGGTGGCACTGAGTCAGCAGGACCTTGGCTGACAGTTGCCTCTGCATTTCTTTCTATTTATACACAATTACGGCAATTTATAAGATCTCCTGTGGGTAGACTGCATCTCCCAGTTCTCCCATCGTCTTGTGAGGACAGTGCCAGTGACCATCCTGATTCATTTATTGCAGGAGTTATTGTATAGTTACTTTATGTAATGTACTGATGATTTCATTAGGAAACGTAGTGCCAGAGTAACCTAGCAGATTGACAGTCTCAAGGACTACATTCTTATATCAGAGTCTCCGTAGAAAAAAAAAGCTGTATGAAAAAATTAAAGGGAACAGGAAGCTGTATCAAGGAATCCAGGGATCACCTGAATGGTGATCTACCATCAGGCCCAGACTCCTTATCATTGATATTTCCGCTAGAGAGAGAGGCCTAAATTGCAAGGCTCCATCTCAGCACCCTGCAGGATGGATGTGCCTTATGAGTTCTACTCTTTGCTAGCAGCAAGCAATTATCAAATGAGAAATAGCGGTAGCATGATTACAGGCTATATAAAAATACAGGTTTGCCCAATCCCTACTGATGTCTTAGAACAACAGTCTCAAAACACCAGCTACAAAGTGCCCCTTTCCTCTTTACTGTCCAGCTGAAATTACATGACTGACAACACAGTTAAAACTGGAATTTGCCTTCCTCTAGGATCTGGTCCTGTTAAGCAGAGGTAAGTTTACAATGGAAGAATATCTGACACTTAGACTTTTTATGGTAAACCATGGGCAATATGCTTATTCCCTCAGGAATTTCCTTATGTGTGATGTGAGCATGATAAGCTTTCCTTCTGTGGACAGTAGCATGATGACAGAATACTGGATGATAAAAAGTTCTAGTAGATGTGGCATGCAAATAGGTGAAATATGTAATGCCATTGCATTCGGACTGTTTGATTGAAAGGGTTTGTTTGCCTGCCTGCAGGGTGAATGTCGTTTTGTGTAACAAAGCTTGTGCAATATGTTACAGACAAGACAACCCCTCATACAGAAATTTCACTTTTTTTTTTTTTTTTTTGGCATCACTGAGATGATAGGACTAAAGCACAGCAAGTTTTTTGACTGGAAGATGTGATGAAAGCCTAAAAAGTCTTTAATTTACCTTTCAGTTATTATAGTACTGCCAGCCAGAAATCATATTCTGTTTTCCCTTGTACAAAGCACAACAGCAATGACAAAAAATAGTGTCATTATTTGTGGATCAGCTCTCCAAGCCCTCTGTTTTCAGTGGTCTTGGGCAAGTCTCTCTGGGTTCAGGGAAGTGTTTGCATCCTGCTCGCTCCCCACTGCCTGTGCTTCCCCACCTTGCTCTTTGGCTCTGTGGAGATCCTTTCCCAATCCCCTGCCTACAGAATAGTTTATTTAACCTTGAAGTTCTCTTATCAGCTGCATCACCCTGCTGTAGCTTCGAGACCTAAATTGTTTTCCATTGTCCGTGAGCTGAATGGGGCCAGGCCTTCAGAGAGCACAGGCTTGGAAGCACTTTAAATTAGGCAGTCTGAGATGGAAATGCTGCAGGTAGGAAGGAAAAGTAAACAAGTCCCATCCTTCTCCTGAGGCCTTGTGCTCCTTAAATGCCTGGTGGCTATAAGGGAGCCCCAGCCCATCTCTCAGGAGACTTGTGCACGACACATGACTCTTAATTAAATATGTATTTTTGTGCGATGTGGAGGGAAAGGAGGCTGTTACCAGTGCAGACCAGCAAGCTCCTCCTCTGTGACCTGTAATGCCAAAGTTCTCTCCTCACTGCCATGCCACTGCTCTGGAATATCCCTTGCTCTTAACTCTTGGGCACCAAGTGTGGAACTACACATGTAACGTGGGCACAGTCCCACTGCACCCACATGTACTGTGGGTTTTCACTAGTCTGAGCTTGCGTGTGATCAGTCCTTTCAAAAACCTGATGAGACCAAGCCTGCTGCCCAATCCGTGGTGAGCTGAGGCACAGGAAGTGGAGGACAGGTGAACGGCAAGTGCCTTGACTGCCAGACACGGCTGCTTTATAGATAGAGGGAAGGGAGCAATGCAGCGTGGCACATATGTGCTGCATCAAGTGGTGCTGTCAGGGAAGTTACAGTCAGCTTTGCCTCCCTGGGAGCAGTCTGGGGATCTGCTCGTGCACGTTCATGAACTGGTGCAATAGACCTTGTGTATCTGCAATGTGAATGTAAGGTGCAACTGCAGCATATGCAAACATATGCAAGCTTGTTTGCATGCCAGCAGTACAGGGTACAAAGTAGGGCCGCTGCCCAAATTTATATTTAGAATTTGCATAATGGATGTGTGTGGTCCATGCAATCACATCTTCACCTGGCTTACTTATAATCAGGGCACAAAGCTGTGTTTTGCACAAAACCAGTTTGCCTTGACATTGGAAAAACCACAAAGAGGAAGGGATTGCAGCTTGTCCTGAAAATTTCCCTTAACTTTCTGGCCTGTCCTCAGTCACAGGAGCACGTACCTGTTCTTCAAGTGGAACTGCGTGGCTTTACTCACACCTTCACTGCAATCTTGTGTGGTAATTAAATGACTGGGGTCCCCTGGGGCTGTAGATCGAATGCAAAGAGAGATTATGTCTTTTCTGTCTTCAGTTATCTTTTTTGCATTTGGATTGCAAGTGGTTTTTGAGCACAAGTGTGGTTTTAGTATCAGTTATCACCAAGTTCAACATGGTCCATATGAAACCACAATGACTGATGTGAGAAGAGTTTACCTGGCTTCACAACTGTTCTTGGACATCAGAAAGAGCTGCCCTCTATCTTCCCATGTGTTTATTCAACATGTGAGCTGCAGGTGAAAAATAATTATTTAATTATTATTGGAAAATATTAATTTTCTCACAGCATAGGAGGTCCGTGAAAGGACTTGTGGCAGAACTGTGCTCACGGGAGCTCCCATGCAGAATATTTCAAGCACAGTGTTGTCACTAGGGTTACAGGATATGTAATGATGTGGAGCTGATAACACTAGTGTCTCCAATGGAAGGCATGTGGCTTAAAATGTCAGGAGCAGAGTTGGGAATATGGTGCATTTATTGGTTCCGTGGCTCAACCAAAAAAGACTAAAATCAAAATTCTGGATTTGTGGGAGCTGAATAACATTTTTCTTTAGTTTTCAGCTTATTTATCCATTTCTCCTGGGTTGCTTTTTTTACCCTTTCTTCTTCACTTCAAATCAATTCCTTAAGCAAAAAATATTTTGAAGAAATAAGGAAACATTTTGTACAAACTATATAAAAATGAACAGTTTTGACATTTTGAAAACTCTTCCCTGATTTTCTGCAAATACTGCTCAGCAAATTCAGTGCAGTCTCATCAATAGCTTTATTCTCCTAATCTTCTGCTAAAATACTATTTTGTGCAAATTTACTGTCTGACAGGAAAAATAGTGACATATTTCTTCCAGGAAGGCAGAAATTAGGACTATTCATGAGGGCTTTGGACACCCTGGCCCCTTTCTCTGTCTGCCAGCAGCATTTTGTGTGGTCCTAGAAGGTCACTGCATTTCTCTGCTTGTTTCATCTTTCTCTGTGTGGCAAGTTCTTAGTCAAGTAACGCTACTCAGCATGTATCCATCCGGCACAGATTCGTGAGGGGAACTGATGCTGATGGTGATCCTGGGTGTTATTTTGATAATAATTTCTGTTACAACTTCTGCTCATGCAGTGAACAGGTTGTGGTGTGTGGTTCCAGGTTGAGGAAATGGATTTCATTTTACAAAATGTAACAGAGTTTCATCTGCATGAAATCCTAATTGCATCCTTTGGCTTTACTTTAAGCAAGTGAAGCAAATTACAACCAAAGCAAATGCTATATATATTTAGAAATTGCAAATACCTTTCCATTTCAAGCCAAACAAGTGTTTGTTCATCTTCTTTTATTACTGTGTCTCACACTACATAAAGGATACAATGTTGGACCTCCCACCTTCAAATCTAGCCCAGTCCAGCCTGCCTCATCCTGCCCCTTCAGCCTCTTTGAGGGTAGATGGGCAATTTGGACTCCTGGTTTTGCACTAGCATAGCAATCTTTCCTGAGGATCTGTAAACACTGAATAATGAGGGGCAATACTGCCAACCCTATTTCACACAGAGTGTCTTGACCGCAGAGGTAAGTGGTTTACGGATGATCATGCTGTGAATCAGAGTCAGAACTAGACTCCTGGGCTCAGTCTGCTGTTGCACAGCTGTCCTTCATTGACAGCAACATGAGTCAGAAAGCACCACTGCATATGGTTCCTAAAATAACTAGTAATCAGCAAAATTCACAGCCCTTTTACTCAGTCACTTCTCTTGAAAGAGTCTTGTTAGGCCAAATTCCTTTTTTTCCCTCCATTATACAAGTGTTGTTCCATCGAAGCTAATGGATTTGTTTGGGTATAACAGAGAACAAGATAACCATTGTGGTGTTCAGGAGGCATTTCATCGGTGTAAGGATTTGGGCAGCTATTATTATTTAGTTACAGGCGTGTTGGTGTTTTGCTAACCATAAAGGAAAGCAAATCTTTTTCATTAGATCTAATCAACACAACAAGCTAGTTTAAAACAGAGGTGAGAAGGGAAACAATTTCAAGCTGGAAATGCAGTGTAGGAACCTTTGGATATTTCTTTATGCCTCTCCACCATGCCAAGCCACAAAAGTTGAGCTAGCTCTGCGTAAGCTGTCTTACAGAGCAGAAGCAGTGCAGCTATGATAATTCCACTGAGATTCATAGCCCTGCTGAGATCCTGTTTGGCCCAGGCAGACCATAATCTTCCAATATTAACAGAGGTTTCTGTTCTCTGTAACACCCCAGCAAACCCAAATACTTACAGTTCTGGTATTTTCATATTTTATCCTCCTGCTGCTTGCTCATAGTAAAAAATTAAGGGTTTTGCTGGCGTTTTTTGAAAAGCACAGTCATATGACTAAATTGACCAACTATAAATTTATTAAATAAGCAGTAAACCTGAATGATTATAAAACAGGTTTTTTAAGGTTCATGAGAACTTTCTCCATTTATGAAAGAAAACCAAATCAAGCATGGAAGTTGTACCACAGTGTGCACAAAGCAGAAAGCACTTGGCATCAGCCAAACCTATCTTGGGCCATTCCTTTACCCTGCACAAGCCGTTGATTTGTGAAGTTGCTGCTTTGGTCTTTGTCATTCTGCCCCTGGCTTGACCTCTTGATTTAATCTGGGAGTTGTTTAGGGAGCTTTCTATCCAGCATTCTCAAACCATGGCAGGGGAATTCTGCCTTCTATCTAGCATTTGTGCAGCTCTGAGTAAATTGCTCCTGCTCCAGCACTTCACCTGTGCTACCACTTTGCTCTGAATATCAAATGTATCATCCATTAGCCTGACTTGTGGTATCATGACTCTGACTGCTGCTGTGGTTATGCTAGAGATTTACAGTGCAATGCTGACACGCGGGGTACCAGACATCCAAGGAGCAACCCTTGCTCAAGGTGTCGTATCCTAGTTCAGTCTCTGACCTCAGGAACAATGCTGCCTCAGGGAGGACAACTTACTGACAGGTCCTTGACATCTGTTTCCAGAGAGATCACTATATGACCTTTCAGAACCTTTGATTTGACTTGCTAATAAAGTCTAATTGTTTGCTTTTTTTTTTCTGCTATGTCGCCAGGCTTTACCTACTCTACTTTTAGGAAAAATGTCAGAGAAAATGCTGAAGAAAAGATCATCTGTGAAGTTTACTGTTAAAAATGTAATCTTTCTTACTTTGATTTCTTTCTTTAAACAGCTGTTCTGGGCTAGGGACAACAGATGTGCTTTTAATCTATTTTTTCCAGCAGGTGGTCAGCCAGAATGCAGAGCCACTTTGTGCACATAGCCAACCACACAGCTTTCGGGTGATGGTGTTTGTCATGATGGGAACTGAACCCCAGTAGTGTCTCACCTGCCCCCTTCTGATAAGGGAGAAATTGCAAGGGGAAATTTGCTGCAGACTTCTGCTCAATGAAGGGGACTGAGCACCACTGGCAGTCTCATTTCCTCAGAGAGTCCTCCAGCTGAATCCAGTGATGATCCTCAAGCTTGTGAGTGCAGCATGGATGAGAGAGGCAGCCTGCAGCGATGGCTTCTGCCCACAGCATCTGCCTGTATCCCCCTGAGGCCAGGCTCCATCGTCTCCTAGTCAAACTTTCATACTGCCATCTCCTTGTTTTCTCCTCTGCTGCTCATCCTGTGTGAGAGGTCCTTCCTGTAAGCATTCAGAAAGCCATGTCATTATCCTCCTTTGTTCCCCACCTTACAACTCTCTATTTCCTGCAAGGTGAGGCAATGCTGACACCTTTGCTTGCCTTCCTGACAAATGTTTTATCCCGTCACTGTATTTCATTCTCCAGCTTTTGTCTTTCATCTTTAGACTACAATTTTTTGTGTCAGGGAGTGGTGTCTTGCTTGGTAGAGGACAGTGGGGTTTATAATTAATGTTCCTGTATATTGTATATGATACTAAAGTACACCACACTAAATGTTTTTAGCACAATCTACCTACTGTTCTGGTCCACCTGAGTGATAAAAGCTATGAGTTGCCTTACAAAACAGGCAGAAGACCTAATATTTGAGTAATGCAAACCGCATGCGCATCAGCCCAGAGAGCATGGGCATTGCTAGCAGGGAAGGGGTTAATCCAGTCTTTTTTTTTTTCCCTGCAGTCCCTGCCGGCTGGATGAAAATGAATCACATTTCATTCTGCTCTCAGTCAGCCGAGATTGCTCTATAATTTTGTTTTTAGTCATTCGTGACTGAGACCTTCTCTGGCAAATTTAGTCACCGAATGTTTTTGCTGTTTAGCCCCAGTCGCTTGAAATCTCAGGGGAGAGTGGGTTTCATATTGCGACAGCTGAGAGATGAGCAAGGGGAAAGCTGATGGATGTTGATAGTTCAGGCTGCTGATATTCAGTATCGTTTCCATATCCCACATGGCCGGGCAGTGATACTCAATTCATTTATTCATGATCATATACAAAGGATTTTAGTCTTCAACATCATAATAGCTTCTGACCTTAAAGGGATACAGTCAAGTACTTTTTGGGCGAGAATTTAACCTACTGTAGAAATTGCTATCTGCTGAGATTGATATATAATAATTCCTGCAACCATTACCTTTCATCCTGCTGTCTCTACATACTACACACACATTACTAGTGAAATGCATCTCGTGACCATTAGAAGAGATGGGAGTATCATTTTCCCTTTTAACAGAAGGAGAAACTGAGGCAGAAAGAGGTTAAACAACTTGCCACATACAGAGTCAAGGACAAGATTACATGTAGGATTGAGGTCCTCAATCCAGCCTTAACTCTTGAAGGAAAGTTTCTGAAAGAATTTGAGAAAGAAAAAAAAAATTCCTAAAATGCAGAAGCTCCCTTTGTTGACTGTGCTTTAGCAGTGGTTAAGCAAAGAACTGTTTCCAGTGTTTTCTCCATGGCATTGACAATGTTTCTGATGCACAAACAGAAAACCAATTAAAACAGAGACATGAAAGTATTCCTGCTCCATTCAGAGAAAGACGGATGGGGAGAGACTCAACTGGGATGAGCCTGGAAGGCAGAGGGGGAAGGCAGAGGTATGTGCATCTACCCATGAGCTTATGTGTGCAGGACACAATGGCAATCAGTCTGATGAGAGACATTTTGTTCCCCATTTTCCAAGAGGAAGTTACGAGCACCACAGAGTCATGCGGCCTCTCTAAATGGGGTCCTGGTTCACTTGTCATGATCAGGAAATAAGTCTGTAGCAGGATTGCAAAGGGCTGTGTCACAGCTGAGACATCCAGTTGTGTTAGTGTGGTGAGACCCTATGGTTTCTGTGGAATGGTGCTGGCTGTTGACAATAGGGGCTGATGGAGAAGGCATTTCCATGATGTTAATGGCTGGCTGGTGGAAGTTAGGGCCTGAGGCCATTATTACCATTGTAAGTTCTGGAAATACAAAAATGCAGAGAGAAAAAATAAAGAAAATTGCCTTTTTATATATCAGAGAGTTTAAAGTTGAGCTGCCTGTTACCATGGCTACAATATTCAGTTTGCAGTCTTTAGTTATTTAAGACCAAGGGCTCGATCTTGCTGAATCAGTGAACTCAATGGAAACGTGTCACCCAGCCTCAGCAGGGGAAGAATGAAATCACGGTCGCATGGTAGGAAAGGAGAACCCATTCCCATCCCATTAGAGACTACATCCCCTGTGCTCAAGGAGGCTTTCTGAGGTGCAGGAGTGGTGCCTCTGCAAGGAGGTGGGCATGGGTGCAGGCAGTTCCTCCTGAGTTCCCAAGCCAGGATGCTCCACACCAGTTCTCAGTTCCTCATAGTACAGCATGGGCATCTTTGGAATGGAAACGATTGGGAGCAGGGCTGACAACCCCGTGTTTATAAACTGCCAGCAACTACATAAATATATGGACTATATTAATAATTTTTAAGATCAAGATTTCTTAAAAGGAGCCATAGTTTTTCACTGACAGTTAGGCATGTCTCAGATGTTCACCTTATTCCCAGAATGGGCTTTTCATGGTTCATCTAGAAATGGCATAGTTTGTGTTTATGATGGAGAACTGAATTTTTCCCAAGTTCTTGTTGAACTGGATTAGGATCCCTTAATGATCCCTGACTACTTGGCTTCATCTGTGAAGTCAAATGGGACCATGGTGGAGTACCAAGAAAATGCAACCATCAGGAGTTTTTTCCCCATCTTCTCTTCCAGTGGATTCCCCAGGGGTTATCTTACCAAACAACAATTTGTGTTGTGAAGCATTGTCTTACAAAAAAGTGGGTCTTGACTATGTGCCTTGATGCCATTCTTCTGTTTCTCCCCTTGCCAAAGAAGAACCAGAAGGATTTCACAATCTTTATAGGAGGAAACAAGAAAAGAAAGTACAAAATCAAATTCTCCAGGTCAGAGACAGCAGTGTGCATGTCCTCTGTAGCAGGCTGCCCTAGCCTCACAAAGTAGATGTCATTCTGTACAGACAAGTATGTTATAGGTTTAAATGCAATACTGAGAAACACAAATGCCTTACAGTTGCAGAACTGATTACCACATCAGAATCTGAGGTGAAAATGTATGGATATGATTCTCTGAGTTGTGTCTGTTTCCTAAAGTATATCTATCTGTCTGTGTAAACACATTATCTCACAAATGAATACAGTAGCTTAGTATTTACTATAATGCTGCCATGTCCCAAAGCTGCATTTCAATGCCCAGGATTTGTCTGTGGATCCCTGTTCCCAAAATTAGTCTTGCGGGCTGATCCTAGGGATATTCAAATGGGTCCCAACATCTGTAGGCTGGCTGTTTCCCTGCCTTTCTGATATATTATACGTATTCCTTGTTGCCTCAAGAATCATGGTCAAATGTCCCCTTTGAGACATCTGGTTCATATGTGCTATGGTTGGTTGCTTTTCCTCTTCACCAGACGGGAGATAGAGCACTCCCCAGATCAGCCTCAGAGCTTCTGTGACCCCCAAGTGAGACTAGATAAGAGTGCCCCATATTGAGACAGAGACAGGAGAGTTTTATCAGGGAGGAACATGAACCGAATGAAAGCTTTGGGATTTCACTTCAAAAGGAAGATGCCATTAGCAGCCCCCTTTGTGTTGGGTTGCATGGGTGGGCAAGCATTTTATTAAAGTTGTGAGCAAGCAACAGGGAATAGCTGCCTGCATGTGGTTAGTAAACAGCACAGGGAGATGACATTAGTGTGAAATTACAGGATTCAGGAGGGAAAAGGGAGATTTCCAGAAAAGTTAAACACACCCACATAACCAAGGAGAGGTCTTGTCTCCTTAGGGAGAGCTACACCAGTGTAATCAAAAACTCTGGAAGATGAGGAGGGAGAGGTCTCTCCAAGAGCTGGCCACATCCTGTTCACCACCACCATCATTCCATGCTTCCTCCCAACTCCTCTCCCAGCTACATAGCCCTTATACACCTCTAGCCTCTTTCCACAGTGGAAACTGTGCCGAGTCTCCCCTTTGGTGATAACATGAAATATGATCCAAGTTTCCAGTTTAGCGCTGAAGGGGAGACTCCGATTGCAAGCAGAGCACCCTACACCCTGTGGAAGAACAGGGGGTTGCTCACGCTTCCTCCCTCCTCCCATGATGATGCTTTCCAGGGTGTGTTAGCAGCAGTTCCCAGCATTTCTTTTAACGTTTCTCTGTCTGCTTTCCAATGATGTGGGATCCATTTGAAGAAATAAATATGCTAGGAAGTAGGGAAGGGATGATTTCCCCATTCATTAAATCAAAACAACTTATATTGGGAAACACTGAATTTTTACTTAAGATGGAGGATGCAATGGAACTTCCTTTTATAAATGGGTTACTTTTTTGTTGACTGCTGCTTCCATTGTGTGTGAATCTTAAGACTTACAAACTGCTAGATAATATTGCTTAGACCTACATATGGCAGTGAGAAAGGTTGTTGAGACTCCTTGGGAGAGGTCTTTTTTCCTGTGTTGGCTCTGCCCCCTTCTAGAGGCTTTCTACCAGGGAAGATAAGTTTCAGTACAGATCACTCTGCTATGTGGACTGATGTTTGCTGGAGGCTCAACTGTTTTGTGGGTCACAAGCAGGGGCACAGTCATCCCTTTATCACTGTTGTGTAAATCTGGATTTGATATAGCAAGGTCACCCCCAAACTCACCACTGAGCAGAATGAGGCCTGGGATATTAGGCTGTACCTTGAATATTATGTTCAGTTTTGGGCTCCTCAGTTCAATAAGGATGTTGAGGTGCTGGAGCATGTCCAGAGAAGGGCAATGAAGCTGGTGAGGGGTCTGGAACATAAGTCTTATGAAGAGCGGCTGAGGGAACCGGGGGTGTTTAGTCTGGAGAAGAGGAGGCTGAGGGGAGACCTTATCGCCCTCTACAACTACCTGAAAGGAGGATGTAGCCAGGTGGGGGTTGGTCCCTTCTCACAAGTAACAAGCGATAGGACAAGAGGAAATGGCCTCAAGTTGCATCAGGGGAGATTTTGACTGGATATTAGGAAAAATTTCTTTACTGAAAGAGTGGTCAAGCACTGGAACAGGCTGCCCAGAGAGGTGGTGGAGTCACCATCCCTGAAGGTGTTAAAAAAGTGTGGAGACATGGCACTTTGGGACGTGGTTTAGTAGGCATGGGGGAGTTGGGTTAATGGTTGGACTTGATGATCTTGGAGGTCTTTCCAACCTTAGTGATTCCGTGATTCAGTATTGGCCCACATAATTTCCTGTCCCTAATGCGTCACTTAATGTATTGCCTTAGTATATCTTGTCACATCTGCACAGGAATTTTATACAATTTACATGTTGATAGGTAATTTCTTTTCTCCTTGTGTCCCAATCCTGAATTTCCTTTTCCTCTCTCTCACCCTTCTTCTCTCCTTCCTTCTCTTTCCCTGAGCTGTCAGTACTAATGAACACAGAAACATCTTTATCTAACCCCTCATGACATCTTCTGTATCTGAACTGCCTGCTAATGGCTTATGGGAACCTTCCATTGATTGGGTTAATAGAGAATAAAATTGCCTCATAACTGTATTTCACTTTGATTTTAAAATTATTCCCCCTATCCCCATCTCTGGGGAGAGGAGTCATTAACCCTTTTGTTGTTCCAGTCCTGATGTGGCTACCATTGCCTTCTCTAGTTGCTGCCCAGTTTGGAGCTGGGGAGGTTGGGTGGAAATTAATAAAATCCCTAAAGGAAATATCTGGAATTTCTGTGAAGATAGTGAAAATTATCTGAATAGAAGAAATATCATGAAGGAAACTACACATACATTGTAAATGTAACTGAGAGCGTGGATTACTGGGTTGCTGTATTCAACCCCTCATATTAAGAACTCAGCCCCTTTTCCATCAGACCCATATTCTTCACCTGTGTTAAAGGAAATGGAGATTGTTGTCTTCTTGTGAATTCTGTATTACCTAGGCTTTGTCAAAATCTTAGAGAAATGTAAAATGTTGCCTGGCTCTGCTGCCACCCATTGGAATTATGCTTTGCTGTGTGTATTGTTTCTGCAGCATTTGTGGGGGTATATCTCTTGGTCTGAACTTTTTCAAGATCTTTGTGAAGTGCACAATAAGGGTTTCCTTCCTTCTCTGTTCTGCCTGTGGCCACTGCAACAGCAGATTAATATGGACTTACTCTGGTCACCAAACAAATTTCCAAAGAGCAATACAACTGGCAAAATAGTCTGCAGCACGTGTAGGAGTTTCAGGTATCTTTGAGATATCTTTCCTCTATCTAACTTCATTAATGCCTTCATTTCTGGTCTTTAACAACTTGTCACAATGGTGGACAATAACAATGACATCATTTCTTATAGTAAAGTATGCACTTTCATCCTAAAGGGTCCAAGGGCGCTTTGCCAATATGTGTGGCAATAACCAGTATACCCTGGCCGTGGAACAGCTATCTGAAAGACTGGGAAATGTATGTGGCAGTATGAAGAAAGAAACAGCATGGTGTTCCTTTGAAATTGTTGTATAGAAGAGACGAAGGGGGGATATTTCTTAGTGGTGGGAAGTAATTCTCAAATATTAATTTGGTCAGGGCAAACAGGATAAATACCCCATCATGGCACAAGGGTCTTTAGTGGCAACAGTAATTAAGGATATCAGCATTTTAATTTCTTTTTAAGCATTGCTAGAAGCACAGCTCCCTTTAATTCTGTTGAGGGATTGGTTCAGCACCAACTCTGAGAGAAGAGCTCTCCCTCGGAATAATAAATACTGTTTTCTGAAGCTCTCTGCCTCTTCTGCAGGTGTCTCTTCCATGGACCAGCAAGGCCTGTTAGTAATTAGGTGATGAGATTCGACAAGATCACAACACAGACGGATATGGCTGCAGGTTTCTGCCTCAGTTTTCAATTATTATTTATCTGAGCAAAACAGCTCCTCTGCTACATTGTAGTGGTTCACAGGGTAATTTTTCAAATGAGCATTTTAGCTAATATCCCATAATGGCCCAGATATGCAGACTGAACCTCCTAAAAGATTTAGATGTTTATGGTATTTACCTGTAAGAGCTCTGGCTCTTGGGCTGATTCCACAGTAATGCCTCTTTCCAGACTGGTTCAGGGCAGACTATGACAACCATCACAACACTCATTCTTTCTGTCTCAGGATTGGGTTCCCACAGTTGATATAGATGCTTTGCCTGTCTGCTATTAATTTTCTGCAGATGGAGACCCTTCTTAGATAGCAGAGAGCCTGCTCTAGTGACAGCATTCACATCCCAAGCAGCACAGTGTCCTTGCAAAAACAATTTGTGCACCCCTTTTGTCATTATTGATTGTAGCCAGACTCCCCCAAAAACATAGCTTTGAAAATAGTCTCAAGCTTTTTCTCTGCAGATGAGTATCTTACAGCTTGGGACATTCCCACCTACTGTTGTGGAAGAGAACAGATTCTGAGATAGATAACTGTGTTTCTGTGAAATCTTGGCATAGACGTCAATACAAGCACTAAAGAATATACCATTACAGCCCTGATTTGGGGTATACTGCTCATGATTTTATCCTGTATGTCATTTACACTCTTCTTATGCATTGCTGGCGGTGATGGGGGTATGAATCACATTACTGCAGCTGTTAATTTTAGAAACACTGCGTGGGAATGCTGCTAAATATAGAGAGGGGTGAGTAAAAGGCCTTCCTCGTATCAGGCATCAGTGTAGGTTCTTGGCATCTCATAGATACCGGTTGTATCGTTCCTGATTTAAGGCTCTGGAGAACCTTTGACGAAGCCATGCCTGTCCATCATAGAGCAGAAAGCTGCCTGGAGCCAGCAGTACATTAAACGGAATGAGAGGTCTCCCAGGGCCAGGCAGCACGTTGGTAGTTTGTCAGGTAGGACTCTGCTGATGAGCACTGCCACTGCAGGTTTAATTTGAGACCTGTTCTGTGTTATTTACGGGGGATCTTGAGACTAAGTAGGAAGGAAGAAACACTTGCGTTTGTATCCACAAGCTGAGGGTAAAATACGCAGGCTGCAGTGGGTGGAGGAGAAGAAGTAGAGACAGTGTAGACCTATGATTCTAGGCAGGATGCAAGACTACAAGCCTCCCCAGCAGGAAAAATTAAAAATGCCATTAAAGGCCATATGAATAAAACTATCATGTAACTCATGCCTGATGGCTTGGCTATGAGGCCTTTGGTTGCCATACAAGAGATGCTGATGCTAAGAACCTTTCGCACGTCAGCAGTGATCACAGTGACACTCTCCTTCTCAAATGGTGGAGAGCAAGGAGGAGTTCTGCCAGTACTACATCTGTGAGGAAAACCAGGAGTCTCTTATTTACTAAGATGGTCTCTTTCTAAGCGGAGAGTTTCTTTCCTGATTAGCACACTGAAATGGCTTTCTGAGCAATCAGTGTGCACCAATGCCCGCAGGAAGGTGAAAGCAGGATCTTGCAGTCAGTAGGACTGAACTGAGTAGGAGTGAGAGTAAGAATAAACTTCCAAGTGTCCCTGCAGTGCCAAGGTAATGCAGCTTTACTGGTGCGAAGCCACAGCCCACTCTTGCTGGCAATGGGAGAGAGATTACGTTTCCATGTTTACAAGCTTTAGTTTCCTCCAGGAGCAAGAAGCCACCCTGGAGTGAGTTCCTGCAAGTGTTTCTTCATCTGTCTACAAGTGAAGGCAGTTGGAGAATTATTGTTTCCCTGTAACTTGTGGTTTTGCCTGGATTTTTTGTTTTCATTTTTCAGATTTTCCCCCTAAGACCCAAAGTACATTCCTTTGCCAAGTACAACTAAGCAAGTGTCAACGTTTTCCTAAAAAATGGCCATTCCCCAAATGGTTTTCTGCCCCAAAAATGTCAGTGGAATTATTTAAACCAGTTGCATTTATACTGGCAGAAAAAACCCAACAAGATGCCAGTATACGTCTCCATGCAAATGACATCTTGCAGCCCTGTGATAACCAAGACTTGGAACATTCTTGTACATGGAAAGGGAAAATAAATGGGGTGTGTGTTTGTGTTCGGTGGGTGACAGAAAGGAGAGCCCATACAGAAAAGACCTTGCAAGCCAGAGCAGAAGAGAGCTTTCATCTTCTTCCAAATAGAAAAGAGTTTGCATATCAACTGTAGAACAGAGATCCAATTTCCATGCCAATACCAAATGAATCCTGCATGCCAGTGCAGAAGGAAATTTACAGGTCAATACAAGAGAGCTTTTCTGTGAATCACACTACAAAAGAAGGTGCACATACTGACCTAAAAGCAAGGGCTTTTTTGCCCAAATTAGCCCAGAAGAGTTTGCCTACCAATGGAAAAGAACCTGCCTAAAAAATTTCTTGTAGCTGCCCTAGGAGAAAAAGAATGACAGAACCAGTCTTTTCAAACCTAGACCAATTAACAAGGTAAAAGAAAAAGTCCTATGATAATTAAAAATTAAAACCAACAAGACAACAGTGTAAAAAATGAAAGAAATGAATAAAAACAATTAGCGGAGATGAAAAAACAGGGATGGGAATGATATAAATTGAACCTATTATAAGGGACTAATGACATTTGAAAACCTAATTTTTACATTGTCAAACCATTTTGATTAAGTGTTAAACGCTGCTCTTATGAACTTGGCATATATTGTGCAAGAGCAGTAATTTCTGCCTTTATCTTTTTTGCTTTCTCTGAAAAGGTGCTTGTGTGCTGAGAGAGGCAGCAAGCGCTCATGAGTTATCAGTACTCTTTTCCTTTTCTTTGTACATGCCAGGAAGCCCCAGCCCTGCCTGATAATGGCTATCTTCATGTTTGTGGGGAGTGGGATCTGAGTAGGGTTGGGGGACAAGGAGGAGAGAGAGGTGAGAAATGGTGAAGACATTGGGTGCTGATGAGAAAAACAGACGTCTTTATAACTAGGAAACTTTTCTGCTTTTTTTTCCTTTTTTATCCTTTTTTTTTTTCAAAATGGAATAAGAAAATAATGGAAAGAAAGAAAATTGACTTTTTATTGCTTTTTAAGTGTTTAACATGAAGTTTCATCTAGTAAAATTATTGTTATTTTTATCTTTAGCTGCGTCGTTCATGCTTCTCCTTAAAGAAGATATTTCTCCAGTTCAGGATGCCAGCTGCAAGGAGCCGCGCAGAGAATGACAATGGCCTATGCAAATACAATGCATCAGCTATAAAGCCTGTTCCAGAGCACCCGCCCCTGCTGAAGCAGAGCTGCTGGCAGCACAGAATGCGGCAGGCAGGCAAGGCCTGGCCCTGAGATGTGCTGACTGGCTGAGGCTCCATTTGCTGCAACTGGGAGGTGAGAATGCTCCACACCTTGCATGAGTCCCTTAGTGTTACCAGTACCACGCAGCAGGGAGTGACCGGCAAGGAAAGAGAGTGCTGGATCCACTTACATGTCAGGAAGGCTCAGGGAAGCCAAATGTGGTTATTAATTTAGGATTTGTGACTTCAGATCACCACGGTCTCGGTTTTCTGAAGAATCACTTCACTATCCTAGTCCCCCATTGCATCAACCCTCAAGAAGCTGAATGTCTGTGTAATTGCCAGTCACCTTAGTTCAGAGCATGGGGTTGTCTTTTCTGCCCAGGTGTCTTCTGCAAACTCTCACTGATCAAGATTCAGCAAGGTAACACACCAGGCCCTAGTAGACTTGTGCAAGGGCTTGCTACTCTAGAATTGGTCAGAAAGGTGAGAACAGAGAGATATTTCCACTGTGAAAATAAGAATTTTCATCAAGAAAAATAATAATAAAAAACTGAGAAAGAGCCAGGAAGGCACTTTGCAGGTAGGAATGAGCATATGGCTATTTGGACTGTTTCTGGGTCCTGTGCACTCCTCAGCTTTGTCCATAAGATAGTGACAGACTTGTAAATGATAGATCTGGGCTAGGTGAGAGACCAGAAGAACCCTAATCCAGCATGATGGTCCACATGCAGCAGTAGGTAAGAACATACTTCTCCCCAGCACCTGTAGATCAGTAAGTTACAGTAACTAGGACAGGGACATGTAGGTATCATGACCAAGGGCAACGATCATATGAAAGGTGGTAACACAGAAACTAAATTGGTCGCAAGAGGGTGGCATGTCTGGAAATTATGGTGCAGACAGAATCTTTCTGCTTCGGCAGGGCACAAAGTCTTTTTACAGAGACATTGCATCCCTCAGGATAAAAGATTTGATCGCATCTCAGTTGGTGCCAACCTGACATAGAAGAAAAATTATACATTACAAAATGCTAAAAGACAGCTGAAGGGAAGGAGTCAGAAGAGGGGATAGAGAAACAAAAATAAATCAGAATCACCATAGAGAAAAGAGACTGAAAGTAGAGTGAAAATATGGAAGAACTTTTGGAAGGTGAAGATTTTAGAAAGAAACAAATATTGAAGAAAAAAAGGGAGGGAAATAAAAAGCCAGGACATAAAGCCAGGCAGTGTGGTCAGTGTCCTTTATATCAATTTTTAGTACTCTTTTTCAGCTGCCCTAGGAATAGTTCATAAACCAAAGCATTTATTATAGGGGTGGTGTCACACACTGCAAACCTATTTTGCGAATGTTACCACTGGGGATCACATGTTGAACTGGCCTCCATTGCAGTTGACAGGCTCAATAAATTCAAAAAGATCAAGAAGAACGCAGGTGACAGAATGTATTTGGAATGTGCATGTTCTTCTCTCTTTTTGTTCCACAAAGAAAGGAATGTGAATCCCCCATGCTACCAGCCACCACATTTTTATTGTAAGCCTTGTAAAATCTGATGTTAAAGCCTAAGCTCTCAGGTCATGCAATTATGTGAGTCTCTGCTTTCATTTTTTAAAATGTCAGTTTCTAACTTGTCTACCTGTGGAGAAAGACTTGGAAGCACAAACATGTTCAGACTCAAAGCTAACTAATTATTGATTTTTTTTTTAGTGTTTTGATGCTGGGTTTCTTGATTTTGAATGTCCAGAATATGGACAATGGGAACAATGGCTTTCTTGCAGCCAGCACCAAGGCAGATGTGAAGGTCTTAGCATATTCCTCCAGTTTAGAGATCTAGTATCTCAGTGAATTGCATCTTTGAAAACCTGTAGGTCTTGATGTGAGTTGTACAGTCTTGACCGACCTTTAATTTGTAGCAAGTGCCTCATATAAGTGAGCTAATACAACAAAAGTTTACAAAGCTTAGCCAGCTTTTATTACATGGAGATACATTCCTCATATTAAATATTTATTGTATTTATCTGTTCCTTTTATTTAATGTGGCAGATTTCTGGGAGCAAGCATCCATTAAATCCCATCAAAACTGGATACAGCTCCACGGTGCTAAGAAGAACCATGATGTCGAGGATTCTGGACTGACAAAGCCAGATTGGGTTCCATTCAAGAATTCATTTCGTGATGTAAATGAAAGAAGGAGCAGCAATTCAGTAAGTCAGAAAGGGGGAATGCAGGCAACTTGATCATACGTTGCACAAAAAAAGAGTAGCAAGATAGTTTAAGACCCTTTCTGGTATGTTTGTAGCCACCCATGATGGCAATATAGACATAGTAAAATGTATGATTTGAAAAAAGGGGAGAACTCGTATGAGAAAGAGCAGATTGCTTTGAACAAGGCCACTAAAGCATAGCTAGGATTCCTCTGTTAGCTGTCCTCTCAAGAGGTACCAGGTAGCCCTGTTGTCTCATAACAAAGAACAGTGGAACTGAGGATTCACCAAGAGTTCGAAGGATTTCATCTCCCCTTTCTAGTTACCTCCAGATTCTGTTTCTGTCTTGCTGCAAGAACTTGCTGCTTCATTCTCCAGTGCTGTGCTACAGCTTGTCTCCAGCTGTGCACTAGGAATACAAATTATGCTAGTGCCGCAGCAGGGCAGAAGAGATGGGAATACTTGGCTTGCTAAGGCTCCTCCGGGCGCTTGTGCAGATTCTCCGCTCCAGCCCTAGGAGAAGCTTCCCTCTGCAACCACAGCTGCTGAAGCCATGGTGCCACTCCCTTCAGGACTGTGCTAGGGACAGGGCTGTGACACAGAGCTCTGTGGCAGCACAGCCACTATGCAATCTGGTCTCTATGGAGCATGCAGCATCTAATCCGTGCATGGTTTCTGTTTGTGGAGAAAGAGGGAACTGAGGTTGCAGCTTCTTCTGCCAATGTACCTTTTTCCCATTCACAGTGTAAGTACTGTGGAAAATTTAGAAGGACAGACAAGCGGAGGCTGAAAGGTTGAATTGTTTACAGAGTCAAACCTTGGGAAGAAGCAGATTTCAGATATTTATTCAGGTCTGTGTCATCCACATAAGGACTAAATTTGTTTGCAGGATCTGGTAGGCAAAGAAGCTATATTAAGGAGGGATGTAGAGTTAGCCATGCGAGCTGATAGAAGTCCAGATGCTCAGGTTTAGCAGACAGGAGTGTGTGTGCTTGCAGGACAGAGAGCAAGCCAGATGACCAGATGTTCCATCTTCTACCACCCCCCTGGTTCTTGCTAACTTAGTTTAAATTTTTCTGCTTTCTTCCCTCTCCACCCTCCTAGTTGAGTGATTACCTCCCTCCTGGCTGTAGTTCAGGCCAATTCCATTCAGTGCTTTGGCAATGGAGATCACTGGCTTAAGATTAGAGAGGGTGAAGTCGCTGCTGGCTGGTGATCTCATATTCAGTCCCTCTGTGGCAGCTACCTGTGGGCCCTGACAGTGCCAGTCATTGGTACTCTGCTTCAAAGTGCAGAGTGTGGACCTCATGGCCTGAGGAACAACATCTGTCGGGAATGTATTGGACTAAAAGAATTTGTCACCACTGAAGGGACAGTGCAAGCTGTGGAGGTGAACTTGTAAGATGGAGAGGGAACAGAGCTTAGGAAAGAGAAAAAGAACACTAAATGAATAGCATGGTTAGATTCCACCTTGCAGGACAACCTGATACTAGACATTCTCAGTCTCAGCACTTCATTCTTTTCCTGGCAAGAAAGAAATAAAAAATGGTAGGAAAAAAAGCATTTCTAATGTGCTGGCCTTGAGGTGTGAAGCAGCCAGGCCCAGGTTACCTATTCCTTGGTCATCCCTAACGTGGGATTTAATGTTCTTGACTCCTCTGCCTAAGCAGAAACTGCAACATTAACTCTTCACAGATTTATTCTTCAAAATCTGTCACAGGACAGTTGAAGGGAGCAGAAGAAAGGCAATATTGTCTAAGAAGAAAAAGGCAGCAAGGAGTCTGGGCTTATTAGCACTTATGCCACTGACTCATTGCATGGTTTGGTATGGTTTTGTCTTTTGCTTCTTCACAGCACTCTGGTAAATATGGTGGGTGTATGTAAATAGGCCTGATATACTTGGATGGAAGCCATGCAAGAAAGGAATTTATAAGAGCATAGCATGATACTACAGAGCCTTAGCCAAAAAACTGGAAAGACATAGCTCCCCTAGAGTCACTATGAGATATTTTCATTTGTCCTTTGGCACAGCAGCTTCAAGCCCTGACATTTAGAAGTCCCTCCTCTGGCTGGCTCCTGCTGTGCTGTCAAAGGAATGTGAGAAGCACACCCCTAGGATGGGGTAGAGTCCTACAGAGCAGGCAGCAGTGGATTTGGAAGCCAGGAGAGAGATATTTGCACTGTTCCCAACTGAGGAGGCAGTGCAGAGAGACATACTGCTAGAGGCCACTTCTGTTGAAGGGAAGTCTGACAGAATGATGGTCATACAGTGAAAGGTCCCTTTGTGTTGCTGACTCTCAAACTTTTTCTGGCTCCCCTAATTATAGTGTTCTCCCTCTCCCAAAGTCAGGTTACAATTGTGAAGTTCATCTTTCTTTTAAAAATGTAATTACATTTCTAGTACCCCTGTTGCAGACAAAAAACTGAAAATGTAAATCCTAGTGGGTTTTGGTTTGTTTTTTTTTTTAAAGAAGAGGAAAATAAGAATCATGTGACTTTTTAAAAGAAAATACTCAGATTTTTGGTACCTTACTCATGACTCTTGAAGGCCTGAGACTAGCATTACTAAGTGGGCTAGTACTACCAGTATCTCAGATTATTAAAGATAGAAACTGAAAACTAATTAGGAGTTCATGTTGGTTTTTTCTCTAATGTTCCACTCAGCTGGTTGGAGTGATACCAGCCTGTTTAATTTCCTTTCCTCCTGTTTGTCAGTTCCACTGCCTGTTTTTCATATTGGTAGCAGAAAGCTCCTGGGTTCATGACATATTTCAGGGCGGGAAGACCTCTGTCAATATCCAGTCATTCTCTGTCTTAGTTTAAATAAAGTGAATAGGATATTACAAATGTATTTTTTGCTCATGGTTCCAAATTTATAAAGCTTACATTTTTGCAGGTATGTAAACATTTATAGGGGATCCATCATGCTTGAGATCCAGGTAGCCGGTTGGGGCCATTCTCTGCAGTTGCTATATTCATGATCCCAGTCTTTCCAGTCTCTTTTTTCTCTATCTTGCTCTTACCTTCCCTTAGACATGCTCTCTTTCCTACGTCTTCCCTGCAAAGTTGTCTTTCTGATGCTGCCTGTACTAGCCATGCCCTTTTTCCCCCCACCACCTCCTCCGCTGCAGTTGTGGCTTCACACCGCATTGTGCGTACCCCTTTCTGCCTGCTGTGTTTCCATCTTTGCTCTTTTGCTCTACTCCTTCTCTCCTGTACCTCTCAATTTTTCTCTTTGCCTTTGTCTCCTGCTGCCTCATTCTTCTGTCTCCCAAGGGCTGCTTTCCCAAGAGAAGCTAAGTCGAATTGATCTGCCATTTAATTACCTGATGTGTTCATTGCCTGTGCCTGCTGTTTGCAAATAGGCCTGCCTGAAAGTCCCCGGGGGAGGCGAGGTTGTGTGGCAATGGGGGAGGCAGATAGATGGGCTGGCAGCAGCTCAGCCAGAAGGCAGCTTCCTTGGAAACAAAACACCTGCCAGTAACACCTGTGCTCGTAAATGTTTGCTGCCATCCTTGGTCAGACCCCAACACTCAGAGAATGAACGCATCTATTCCATGGCATCAAACCAAGGCAGCTTTCTGGCATGTGTGAAAGCTTCTAACTAGCACTTATACCAAGCACTCTACGTTCAGGTGGAGAAATGCAAGCCAAGAGGCACACAACTCTGTAATTAAGGATATGGGCATACTGTGAGTCCTCCTTTCAGCCCAGTAGTTTTTGCTCCAATGGGCCATGTCATTGCACCTCCCCATGGGATGGGTGGGTTGCACAGAGGTGTAGATGAGGGAGGACCATGGCTTTGTCTTGTTCTGAAACCTTTCGCTCCAGGATTTCAAAGGACTTTGTAAGAATACCTAGCTCCAACCCTTATGGTCTCCATGAAGGTAAGTAAGGCTCCCTTTTCCCTATCTGACAGGCACCAGGAAGTCATTGACTCATCCAAGGTCATTGCAATGATTTCTAGTTGCAGTTAAGATGAAATCCATGTCTTCTGCTTCTAGACTGCAGACTCAGCCTTCTTTTTCCAAAGGGATTTAAAGAGGGACTATGGTATGAATAGCAGCAGACCCATTTAAGGGAGATCTTTGCAGCAATCCTGCCTATGAATTGAGGTAGTTTGGATTTAACACCACTGAGTTGATTAAAGAACATGAAAAGATTAAACATCAAGACAATTGGTCTTGCCAGGGAGGCATAACTAAGGATTTTTGCACTGAGCATGACAGAGATGTCCTTCCCTTTCCCCATATTTGTGCACATTTACCTAACTTGTTTGTCACAGAGGAAAAGTGTGAGCTCCATTCCTCTACAAACACCCCAGAGGTTTTGCTTCACCTCGGTGTAACAGCTGGATGAAAGCCCTAGGCTCCAAAGGCTTTGACAATTAATAGACATTTTCTCCTCTCTTTAAACACCCCATGTGACTTCCTAAGCTTTAGGCAGCAAAGCATTCATGGAAAGAGAAGGCCAGTCACTAGCACCAGTCACTCTGATTTTTGCTGCTTTCCTAACTGCTGTCCACACTGACCCTTGCTGCTAGCAGAATGATACAAACTGTTGTTAGGGGAATAGAAACAGATTATAGTGTGTGTATGGAAAAGAGTATTATGTCTGCTTCGCCTGGTCAGACATAAGAAATAAAGGAGGAAGTTAAAACTGAATAATAATACATAAGGAACACAAAGCCAATCTGAATTAGCCATAGCAAGAGCTGGCCAGTTGTCTTCATTGCTTTTGTGAAGCAATTTCATTATTTTCTCTGCAGCATCTAGCTAATGGCATTACAGACTTATTGAATTAATATGGGTATGGGCCCTTCTGGTAGGCTAGGCTGCACACACAAATTCATATCCTTATATTGTTTCTGCTGGGTTTTAGGTGCATGTATTCAACAGAAGAAATACTATCTGTCTGGTTTTTACTATCTCCCTTTCTCAGACTCCCTTTCTGTCCTTAAAGGCCTTGAGCTTTCTCTGTTTTATTCCTCTGTTCTCTTTCTCTCAGCATTCATTAAGTCAGCAAGCTCTTTGAGAAAAAAGGTAGTTTTTCATTCTGCATGTGAAGTGTGGCCCTGATCCTGTTTGGATCCTGGAACTGCTGCTGTTCATCTGGAACTGTGCATGTGCTGCGCAGCAGTGAGCACAAGATGGCTGTGCAGCAATGTTTCTGTGAGCTGTGCCCATGGAGGCAAGAAGTCAGGATGTATACTTGGTACGGGGCAATGTCTGAGGATCCCTTTTCATTTTTCTCCTTACACTGGGGATTACATTAGAAAAAACAGATAGTGTATGGCATAGACAAAGGCTACCTTAGGAGATGCATCTTAGGGAAGATTCTTAGGCTGGAGATGAAACACAGAGCTATGACTCCCTCTTCCTAGTAGATGGGATAGCAGGATGGCTGCATACGTCCATCAATGCAGAGCTGGCCAGCCCTGTCCTCCCAGCTCTTCTTGCTTCTGACTTTGAGCTTGATACACAGAATATTCTTCAGTTCAGTAAAGCACCTTGATTTGAAAAAGCATTTAAGCTTGTACCTCAGTCTCACTGAAAGCAATGGGATTTAAACACATGCTTAACCTTCATCATGTTCTTGAGTATTCTTCTGAACTGGGCCTTTTACAAGGGTACGAGTCTCTGGGAACTTGTAGTTTTGCCTTCTTGCATGCTGCTCCTCATATACTACTGATGGAACAATCTGTTACTCATTAATGCTGCAGATTAAGCCATTTTGCCTGGATCTGTTTTTTTCAGATGTTTGAACTGCTCATCTTGTATGATATATTTATTTGATTTCCAGTGCCTAGTTACAATATGACAGCAAATCTAGAGTAGGTTTAATAACTATTTATTCTGTCTCCTCAGGCATACATTGACTGCAGGAGGTGGCATGAACTCAGTGTTGGCGTTAAGCTTACAGCAGTGATGGCCATCCTAGAAAATGAAACAGAGAGACAGAGAATGAAAAATGCCCAGTTGCAAATTATCGTCACGTAGATGTGAAAGACATGAATCGCTTCCACTGGAATTTCAAGGACAGGTTCCACAGAAATCTGTCAGGAAGGTTCAGGGCCCTATCTGCTGGTAAGTGGACTATTCTTTGTAACTTTCTGGAGGAGAAAGGGTACAATCTCATAATTAAGGGAATTAGTTTATCACTGAGAACTGCTGAATGGGAGCCCCAGCTGTAGAATAGATATACCCTAGGGAGCTCAAATGATGTCAGTGTGTATGCTTTTACCACAGAGTTACCAGCCTGCCTGCCTGGGATGTGGCTTTGCGATTGATGAATATGTGGAAAGGATATTGGACACTGTGGAGGTGACAGCTTTGGTGGAAGCTGTTTGTCCTTCCTCCTCCTTGTGGGGATTAGGGGTTTTCTGAGCATTACCAACAGATAGGTCCCTGTTGTGAGACTCTCCACACTTGTCACTCCAAACTTACCATTCCACACTTGTCACTCCTTGTTTGTCACTCTGTCTGTCATGGTGTCATTCCTGTTCACCCCCCTGGCAGGAAGTTAAGGGGGTTTCCTTTGGCAGATGCTTTTCATGCTGGCTCCCTGGAGAGCAATGATCCTTCTGTTCATCTGTATGCAGCTCACCTCCCATTGCCCAGAGACTGTCTGTCCTCTTGGAGGTTGGACTTCTGTGTGCTCAGGACACCAGTTGTGCACTGGTATGCACACTAGAAAAGTGTGTTATTGACATTAGACAAAGGTCTGCAAAGTCAGGGGATTACTTACCAAAGAACACCTTCTCTGAACTGAGAGAGAAAGATGTCTGTACAATTGGCCTAGAGAAGTTCTGCTGCTGGACAAAGAGTAGCAGGACACAGGAAAGCCTTCAAAACAGGTTTGCTGAGAGGTCACAAGAAAAACTGAACAACATAAATAAATTCACCATGGGAGCACATCTCAGTATTACAGCTTTTCTTGGAGTCTGGTTTAGTAAACCACTGTGAAAGTACAATATTCCTTGGTCCTTCCTATTGCTCCAGTGCATTCAGAGGCTGGTGCACGTGAGCTAGGGAGCTCTGCCAGTCCTACTGCAATGCCTGCCCTTTCCACAGCAGCTATTAATCCAACCATAAATCCCTTGCTGCACCGCATGCCAAATGAGCTCCTTCTGAGGCAGGTGTCACCCTGATTATAATCAGCAGAGATGATACAGGTGTGGCTGAGAGCAGCGAAGGATACAACCTTTCCATCCGATCACAGATGGCAAGGACTGCCTTTCATTGCTGTGGCTTAGGCAAAAAATGTCCCTCTGGATGCTCAGGAGCGGGTACAGGAACAGGTGCTCTGGAAACCATGTGAGAGGAAGGGCCAGAGCCATTTCAGGTGTTTTATCATGCTGTCCCTATGCCTGGCCCCTCATGGAGGCAGAGCCCTGACGGTTTCGTATTCATTGTCTTGTAGGAAGAAGGTTGACAATAGGAAGGTGTCTGTTTGCAAGGGCTCAGGAATCAAGTAGTGGTTTGCTTAGTACTATTTAGGTGCTAAAAGAAATTAAGTTTAGGGCAAGAGCTGCCTTGTGAAAGGACTGTTAGCTATTTCAGTAAGCAGTGGTACTATGTATTCTTAATATTCTTTCTCTACTGAGCATTGCTAAGGTATAGGAAGGCATGAATAATTCAAACACCATCCGTGATTTCTTGACTGTGTTGTAAGGTACAAAATAGAAATATAAAACTGGCCCATGGCAAGCTCCTCTTCACTTTGCTTTAGTCATGGTGTTGATTTTGTTTCACCTAGCTCTGAGGCTAACTGGGAGACTGTTTCAGCACCAAATGTTGTTGCCTTGGTGTTCCTCGTATGGAAGGTTTTAAGAGACAGGCATCATCAAACTGCACATTCTCCTTCATTTGGATTGAATTTGTGATGGCCACAAAAAATTCCAGTAGCTTTTGATCTTAAATAAGGACGAGAAGAGTTTATCTGCCTCTTTCCTCTGTGTCTTAAGATATCCAAAATTCCAGTGTTGTGAGCTCTGATTTGTATTTCTGGCAGCACAACACATGAATTAGATAACTTGTTCTTCTTCCTAATACAATTAGATAATTTTGTGCTGTTTCACCAACCTCTTCTTGTGTGACTTAGGTGATGAGTCTGTGTGTCTGGGACAGGTTTAATGCCTACCCGCCCACAGGTTCCTCTTAAGCTGTCATTCTACACTGTCATTTTATCAGAGTTCCCACCTGAGACTGTGACTGCAGTGATGTGCACTTAGTCTGACTTTCAGCTTGAACTGCTTCCAGCATTGCTGCTTTCCCTGATTTTTTATGATAACTTGCAGGTGATCTCAGAAATGTTAGAAGAGACTAAAAGGAGGCTGTAAGAGCAGCTGGCCTTGACTGATTATGTTTAACCTTAAGGGAATTTGTCTGTGATAAACTTGCTTTTACAGTGGGGGAGGGATGTTTTACCAAAGACAAGAGCTGTTCCCATGCTGCCAGCTCCCAGACAACTGAAGATCTGTGCTTAACACTGCAGATAGAAGGGGAGGATATTCCTTTGGCCTGCCCATGTTGCCATTACAATACGCCCAAAAGTCATGGCTGCAGGTGACCCACCAGATCCTCAACAGGTAAAATTTAGAGGCAATCATTTGCTAAGCTCTGTTTTCCCAAAGGTCATGTGGTTATCAAAGCAGAACTATCACTGGGAGATACAGTTCTAATTGTACATGAAGGTGATCTGATTAATTAAATTTAAAAGAGTCTTCCAATCTAAAAAGCAACAGTAGTCCTTCTTAGATGGACTGCATAATTTTTTATGGCCTGTAATGATTCTGCTGGAAAATTTACACTTTCTCTGAGGATTAGCCTAGCTGATTTGGAGGACTTTACACTGGGGGCAGGAGGGGAATTACCTTAGCTGAAGAATGGAGCTGTGCTTTAGTGCCCTTAAGCTGTTTTTCCATAAAACATGTTTCAGCAGAGCATTTGCCATGATGCAATCCCTCACATTTTGCCACAGTGCTGAACAGCCCTCCTCTTTTTATAGGAATGTCATGTTGTCTGGGAACATGGGTTGTGTTGCACTTAATTTTGTGTCTAAGGCCAAAGTCCCAGGGAAAATTTTTCAAATAAGCCTAAAGCGATGTAGCCGTGTCAGCTCTGCTGCTGTACCATGCTGTTCTGTGAGCAGCCATCTCTGTTCTCCCTGCAGGAGCTCCAAGGGGGTAAGTGGGCTGAAGCTCGGAGACAAGACAGCTAATGCTAGTTTCTTTGAGAAGTAGCGGGAACATGAAGCATTGTTTCCATTACTGAGTTGCTTATTAACAAGGATAAAAATCTACTATTTCTTTTTCATTTTTTCCTGCACAGGTAGCTTGAAATGCTCTTCTCCAAGTACTTCCTGCGGAACTCACCCCTTTTCTTTCTGGAGAAGCTCTTACTCTGATTATCTGTTTTAATGGAGGCTCTGTATGGGACTGTCTTAAAAGACCACTCAACAGTTTCAGAAACCACAGTTCTCTGTAGATAGTATTAACTGCTGGTTTCCTTTAGAGTGCAGTTCAAAGCAACAGATTTCGTATATACAGCGGCACCTGACCCAAGCCCGGGTTTTGCTGGAGGCTGTGTTTCATGCAGTACATGTCCCTGCTGCTTAGAACTGACAACAGGCTGTTACCAAAGCGTCTTACTGGAACCCTCATGACTCTGCTCCTCATTTTTACCATAAAATGTTGAGGTTTAAACAATGTAACATTTACTCAGCTGTAGGCTTTGTCTTAAAGAGGAGTCTGAATGAGATAAGGTACAGTAGATTGGCTAACGAAGTTTGGGCTAGAAAGAAGCTGAATGTAGTCCTATGTATGGTTTATAACCTCAAAAGCAGAAAATTGATGATCTGACAGGAAAGTCTGATTTCTGACCCAGTTTCGATATCTAAGATATTCTGGACAAGTGACCAGAACTTTTTTGGGTATTTATACAAGCAGTTCACATGAGGCTAATTACAATTGGTTGTTTTGTTCCAAACTGGAAAGGACTGAACCTCCTTGATATCACTGGAAGCTCCCTATCTTGCAGTCCTCTTCAAGTATTAATTTTATTTGGCTTTACATTGAGTACAACCATTTGGTGATGCCTTTAATTTCTAACACCCATTTCAAGGGCAAGATGAGGTCCTACACAACTGCTTAATTTGCAGTCACAGCTATACAATGTTGTCCCAAGTTATAACTCCTGTAAAGCTAATTTTGTGATAGTACAACCAGCAAATCCACCTGACTTGCCTTTGTCATTGATGTTGTTATTCAGGCTGTAACCTAATGTTTCTGCTCCCCCAGTGACCTTTTGCTAGCCAGTGTCTCTGGCTATTTAAAGAAAATGTTCCAGAGTTCTAATTTTTGCAGAATTTTAGTGCCTGGGAAGTATGCCAGACTGACAGACATAGAAAGAGACATCTCTCTTTTTTTTTGGACAGGTACAGCATAAGCAAACTACCATAAGCTCCTTCTCTCCACGCATTGCCAGTTTGCCTCAGTCCTGAACCAGACAGATCCCTACCAAGGGGGGCAAGACAACTTAGCCCTCATGATCAGTTTTAAGTGCTAGCCTGAATGCCCACAAATTTGGAAATATGAGCTTATTGCCTGTTTCTTTAGTGGTGTAGGCAGCTATCCAATAGAAGGTGGACTGAGACCATCAGCCAGTTTCAGGTAATGAACATCCATCAGATCTTTAGTCCAACGCTGATCTTTGTCAGCTTAAAATCAAGGGCATACATGCAAAGACTTTATATCACAGTCCTCTGAGACTTGTCTCATAGCCAGCCTTGAGGCTTTTACAGAGCTCCCTAATCGTCTTTTGCTGTCTTAGAAATCTGTATTTTTACTAATTAGCCAGCCATTGGAAAACATGGCTGGACAGTGCTATTGGCAGAATTAGGCTGGCTTTCACCAATTTGTCATTGTCCTGCATGGCTCTAGAGATGGCAATTTGCTGTTGCCTGCTTATATGGTAGCAAGGCGCTGAGGAACTTACAGCTCATCTTTTATATACTTAGAAAGGACTGTCAAGATGATGCAGTGTTGTCTCTCACTCCTCCTTCTCTTACTTTATGTAGAATTAGAGCACACGAATGTGAGGAAAGACAGCCATGGCTGCAGTCAAGGCATTGTGCAAGTTTTCCTCCCACAGCTGTGCTGGTGCAACTCAGTCAAGTTATTTTTTTTCCAAATGTGGGCTCCCATACTTTGTGCTAAAGCCCTTTTTTCCAAACCAATTTTCAAACTTCTTCTTCTAGGTTCTGACATGTAACAGCACCTGAGATGTGCTCTCGCAGGCACTCCCAGTTAATACTGCAGCAATCCAGGTTAGTATTCATCTTTGTGAATGCACCTCTGCACCTCCTCATTCCTAGACCTCGATCTTTGCTAAAATACAGCTCTAACCCTAGCAGAGTGTGTAACAGCAACTCTCAGCTTGGTTTATTGAGCCAACATGGAAGATTGAACTAATCAGCCTGGTTTATACTTGTAGTGAAGGCAGGAGAGACAATTAGGACAGAACAGGCAGCCTTTGCTGTCGGACTGTCTTACTGATGATTGGCCTGCTGTTGTCCTCTGGTTGTTTCTTTCTGCCTGCTTGGGAAGTTATCCTCTGCAGGAGACCACAGAGAGCTAATCTGACTAAAGTGATCTTGTGTGCTTCTGGAAGTGAGTCTGAAAGCAGCAACAGCAAGTATTTCAAAGCTCCTTATTGAAGTGACCTTGCTGCACATTAAGATGTACCAAAAAAGACGGACTAACGCAACAGGATGGTTACCAGTATCTCATCTCTCTTTGTCTAGCCAAGCCTTGTAATTCTTCTTTGTTAACTAACTATAACCGGATAAAACCCAAGGACCTCTGTGAAAAGCAGCTACTGTAGCAGACAAGATGACTTGGAGGGGACAGTTTCAGCAGTGTTATTAAAGACATACTTTTTTTTGCATTGTTCTGAACTGAAAACATGAAAGCTACAACACAATTCTTTTGGTCTGATAAACCTGCAGGCATGGTGACAGCTGCATGTAATAAAGATCATTTAACACCTTGTTAGTCCTCAGAGACCCATGCAGAATTAAAGTTGTGTTTTACCAGGCGATACGTGCACAGGCGGTGGCGTGAACAATGTACAAGATAATAGTTGCACTGCTAGTACTGGCTTTAAATGTTAAGGGAATTGTGTATCTCTATTTAGGTATATACTGAGTATCTATCACTGTGGCATTTCTGGAATTGCAGTCTCTGTTAATCAGGAGGCCATTACTAAACAGCTACAAATTCCAGGCACAGGTAAGCAACCTTTCACTCAGCTTTGCTGCCAGCTTAGTTTCCTGTATTTACAAAGGCTTACACTCTGTCTGAAACCACACAGACTTACACAGGTATCTAGCACAGAATCACAAGCAGAAACTAAACATGTCATTTCAATATCTAAGGACTACCACTTCCTAAGCAGCAAGCTGAGAGATTGAGAGAGCAAGCAGCAAAAGGGAGAGAGAGATATGAAAGGATGGGAAAGGGAAAAAACAAAGGAGGGCTACCAGTTAAAAGAGAATAGATAAAAAAAATTGTTTAAAAGAAGCAGGGAGAGAAAAAAAAGAAGAATTTCCAGTGGTAAAATTCAAATAGAAAAGCATACAACAAAAGGAGACTTTCATTAAAAAGAAAGAAGGGAATTATTACAAGGCAGGCATAGAAATGAGCATCTGCTGTAAAGAAAGCCTGTGACTGGAATATTGCAGAGAGAACAATGAGGTGACCCAGGGCCAAAAATTTGCACTGTTTCTCATTAATGCTGTGACGCTAATGGCTACCTTCCCCAAATCTCCTCTTTCCTGGGGTACCCTTTCTTTTTGAAATGTTCCACTTCAAATACAAAATTGAGGCAGTTTCACCAACAGGGACTACATCCTGTTGAGCTACATTGAGCTTTCAGGTTGAGTTGGCTGTTCCAGTCAAGTCTGAGTTTTTATTGGTCAACACCAGGCTCTTCTTTAATGTATACTACCTGTTTTCCTGTTATTGTTATTACTACTACCAAATTGTTCTAGAAGTTCGTTCAGACCTCGATCATGGTCAAATTCAACTGCAAAAAACATTGTCAAAAAAACTTAAAGTAGTAATAAGCAAAGGAAATAATGTTATTCCTGAGTCCAACCAAAAGATTATTTGAAGAATGTACTTTTCATCAGGAAACTTCCATTTACTGAAGCTGTTCCTGGAAATTTTTGAATCAGCCAAAGAGACAAGGTGGACACGTAGCAATTCACTAAAGCTGAGCTTTATCTGGAAGACTCTGTTGTTGACATCACCGCAGTGTCAGACAACCATGCAGTCTGATGGCTACAGACAAAAAGAAAATAGGGCTTGTGTCCCTTGAGAAAGATCATCTCTGATAGCACTGTACTTCCTAATATACTGTTGAGACATTAAAGGAAGCGTGCCTCCTACGGCCTCCACAGCTGTGGGGTTTTTTTGAGCAACCATACTTAGAGGACTGCCTTGCAAAGGCTGATCTACCCTAGACCTGAGGTTGTAACCTTGTAAGAATGCAGTCAGTGTTATATGGGTGCAGCCCATGAACAGAGGGAACAGCTGTTTATGATGCCAGCAGACGGAGAGCCCCGAACCTACAAAAATACACGTGTGCACATAATTCAGAAGGAAAGTGCTCTCTTGCATTATGTATTGTCTGTCTCTCATGAACTTTCTTTCTTTTGCTGTTGTATTTTCTAGTTAAGTCTTCATGGTTGCTAGGCCTCAGCTCTTTTCAGTTCTTATTGTTCCTCCCCAACATAGCAAAACAAGGCCTCGGGTTCAGTTTTCCAAATCAGCCTCCACAAACTTGACTAGCCAGATCTCCACAGGGAACGAAGTCACATAGATTTCTGTGACAAAACCCATTGATCTGACAGGGACTGAGATAAATCTGCCTCAAAAAGTTAAAGCAATAGAAATCCGGATCCGCAATGCGAGATTTCAGTGACAAAAAACAGGGAGCTGACAGGGACTCAGACAAATCCATCCATGCTGAGTGACTATGCATCCATTCCACACACAACTGCCTGCTTAAAGAGATAGTGATGAGAGATCCCCACACAGCATCTAACACAGCATCGGCATTTGTTAGGAGATTAGTGTCGGGAGGGAGAAATACCCAATTAAAGAGGTATTACACTGCCATTGGGGGATTGGGAGTAAGTAGCAATAATCATGCCAGCCACTGCCATAATAACAGTGCCGTGAAGGAAAAAAAATGGAATGCAAAAGAGTTTGAAGAAGAAAGAGAAAGCAGAGTGTATTCATGGGTTTGGAACTGTGGCAATGAAATAGCTCAAAAGAAGACAACCAGCTCAGACTCCAATTTAAAAATGTATGGGATCAGGACAAAAAGCAGTCTACATAGCAAAATGGGAACTACATCATTCAAGGTCCTCATGTTCCTGTCCAGCTAGGGGAGGTGCAGCGGAAGCAGTGACTGCAGAGTGATAGAAGCTGGTGCTTGGTGCAGGCTATTGGTGCATTTACACTGTCACTTAGCACAGACCGCTTAAGGCAGAATAACATCAGAGCATGAGAAGCTCCTTCCTGGAGCAAATAGATGGTACATTTGGTCAAATGTTCTGTCTCCCACACAGCAAAAGGACATGCTCTGCAGGGGCAGCCTATAAGCCTTGGCACTTCCTGCTGTTTTTCCTGCAGCATTCAGAAATGTTGGATATGGGGTGCTAGAGGATATATCCCTGCTCAGTTTTCAGTATCTACTTGTGGATCTGTTCTTGAATTTGTCTAGTAACTTCTGGACCTGATGGTACCTAATGCCTCCACTGTAGGCTGGCTGGTGATGACTTTCATTAAAAAAAAAAGAAGGAAGGATTAAGAAGGAGACCTGTGGCTAGAGTAGCAGCCTCACGCTTGGAAAACTCCAGCTCCATTCCCTGCTATGTTGTAGACGAGGTGCTGAGAGTGACGCTTTTAGATACTTAAAGATGACAATTTTCAGAAACAAATGGTGTCTAATTCCCATTGAAATCAATCAAAAGGAAATAGACTCCTCAGGGCTTTTCAATTCAGTGATTTGAATTGCAGTTATGCCTTTCATGTGTTTGAAAAGTGTATCAGTCAACTCTGCATCCATAGGTTTCTTAAGGACCTTTAAAAACTTGCCTTTAGTCTCTGTGCCCTAACTTCTAAACTGTAAAGAAAGGATTAGAGCTGCCCATCTCAGGGAGGTGTGCTAAGGAGAAACATGTTAGAGACCATGAAGGGTTCATCTGCTAAGGCAAAGGAAGGACATGTAAGGTCCTGAACCATCTAATGAAGAGCGAGGACAGTCAGAGGTTCATATTTGCCAAAGGCCCTCAGCTGAAGATGAGCCAGCAAAATGGGCAACTGACCTTTCCACACACTCACAGAGAAGTCCTGCACACACAACAGTGTAATCATGGTTGGAAGGGAAAGGAGGTGTGGAGGTGACCAGTGAAAAGTAGCCCCGAGGATGCTGCAGACTGTTCTCTCTCTGTTTCTGTCTTTGAGTCTGAAATGTACCAGCTATGCTGAATCCATCAAATGAACACTGCCTGATGTGGGGTCAGCTGTTTCACCTCAGCATGCTCCCCAACTAAATGGAGTGCATGAGTGCTAGTGGTCTTTACAAACCTCAGCATGACCCACATCAGCTTCTGTGCTACTGCTGGCTGACCTCAGACTTCTGAGGTTGAATGGAAGCTGGTAGCAGAAGGCTGCCACGTTAGTCAGGGTGCTGACTCCACATCCTCCAATGATAAAGCATTGGCAACAGTTGTCACAAAAATTGTCACTAACTAGAAAATCCTTGCCTGTGGAACATCAGAGAGATGCTGCCTGTGTGGTGGCAGGAGAAGCTACTCTTGGATTTCCCTCTGACTTCCCCTACCAAAGGCACAGGGATTTATCTTGCTTGCTTTCTCACTTTCTGTTCTATCTGCTAACCATTCCAACTGCCTGTCTGGTTTCACGTTGCTCATCAGTTTTCTTGCCTAGGAATGTGAAACAACTAAAAGCACTTCATGCGCTGAAGTAGCTTTTCTGGAAGGGATAAAACACTGCTGCAGCCAGGTACTCTATAGCTTAGAGCTCAGCGTCCTGTTGTTACTGTAAGCACAGATCTTTTCAGACGTGATGCACACAATGGCAATATGAGAATGGCTTTGATGTAGTGATTTGCCTTTTAGGGAGCATACGATATCGGTTAAGGCAGCATAACCCACAGACCAGAACACCCTTATGGGATGAGCATTACACTTTTGACTTGCCAGATGCTGTCTGAGTCTGGGCCAAGCTGCTGAACAAGCGATAGTTTTCTCACTTCTGTCTTCCTGGCAGATTCCCGTGCTAACTGTTTTAAGCAACTTGGTGACCTAGAGTCAGACAGATCTAATGACTCTATAGAAATGCAAACGATGTATATGTAATTGAGAGGTAGTGACATCATGTGTCAGAAAGGGACCTTCCACTAGTACTAGTTACAGGCGATTCCCCTTTTGGCACAGAGGGCCTGGGTCGCTGGTTTAGTTTCTAAAGGAGGCATATGTGATTTAACTATTAATAGTATCCATCTCTAGTACATTTCCTTACAGTGTCATTTAATGGTTAGAAAAAGCAATCTCATCATGGAGTCATTCTGCTGCTGCAGCCCATCAAATAAAATGACTGTGGATTCAGAGAATTAATATAATGGGTGAACAACGCTTAGGGAAGCTCCTGTGCCGACAGCAAGCTGTAAGACCTAGTGTGTGCTGCAACTGTGTGGCGCGTTGCTTGGGCACAACAGACAAAAGTAGCACCTCCTTTGCCACTGCCTTCCCGGCACAGCGCTGTCCTGTGGAAGGGCGTGCTGCTCTACCCATCGTGCCTTTTCGTGCTGGCCCTTTAAATGTGGCAGTGCAAAGCTGCTGGAGGCCTTAGGTAGCCATTTGGCAACTGGCTCCCGTTTGCTTTGTGCCCTCTCTTTGGCTGGTAAGCACTTTTAACTGCTTTGATACTCTCCTCTACTTGCTCTGAAAGAGACTGTGCTTTGTTTCTCTGGTGGTTTTTGTTATGCATTGGGTTTTTTGACTTGCGTCAGAAATAACATAGAACAAAAAATGGGATGCAGAAAGTGAAGCTCTAAAGTTCCCCAGCCTGTAGGTTCCTGCCTTGTCGTGATGTATAGTCTGCTAAGGGGGGTGTGTGTGTCTGGCTTTAACATAACATGTCTCCTGGGATTAGAGGGATCTAATTAATATTAAAACTGTTGTTTTGGCAACATATCTGTACCTTACCCTGGTTAAAGTGAAAAAACTTTCCATAAAACCCTAGTACTTGCCACATTTATAATGCTCTTTATTAATTAAGAATGTTCTTCACAGCTGTATCATATTTGCCTCATATCACCAAGCTTCTTAATTTGTGATAGCTGGCACCTCTGTAACGATAAGAAAATAACTGTTTCACAAGTGTTGGGCACCTCAGCAGGAAAAAGCTCTAAGCTGTAGTCCTAACTCTGCCACAAATGTGTTTCATCTTCTATTCACTGTCTCAACTGTGCAGATGCCAGTACTGTTTCAGCTGTAAGACTGAGGTGTTGAGTGCCCTGAAAGGGTTATGAGGTTCTAGAGCTGTGTAAAGCATCATTATTATTTCTATTTTTATAGATCAGGAAAAGCATGTTTGCAGCAAACAAGAAAAAAGTATTTCCCAGCTTTGAATGTGTTGTATAGGAAGAACTATATTGTTCAGCTATTATGGTACCGCGTAATGGTGAAATATAGGGTGTTCCTCAAGTTGTATTACAGCTGCAAAACGTGTCTCCTGAAATATTAGGCATGCCAACCAGTTTGGATGTAAATAATAAGCATGTGCATAGTTAGCATTTTAGAAGCACAGGAAAGCCATTTGTTCAAATGCCACCTTGAACCTTCACTTCCTAGGAGTAAATGTTTGGTTGGCTCTCTGGGTGCTCTGGAAATGCTCACTATTTAATTTAGCTGTGGACAGGTTTCCTTTGCTCCATTTCAGACTATTTTCTCAAGAGAGGTGTGCTGGTTTTGGCTGGGGTAGGGTTAATTATCTTTATAGTAGTTCGTATGGGGCTATGGTTTGGATTTGTGCTGGAAACAGCATTGATAACCCTGGGATGTTTTCATTGCTGCTGAGCAGGGCTGACACAGAGCCAAGGCCTTTGCTGCTCCTCACCCCAGCGAGGAGGCTGGAGGGGCACAGCCGGGACAGCTGACCCCAGCTGACCCCAGGGGTACCCCACACCGTATGGCGTCATGCTCAGTGTATAGAGCTGGGGGAAGAAGGAGGAAGGGGGGGACATTGGGAGCGATGGCGTTTGTCTTCCCAAGTCACTGTTACGCGTGATGGAGCCCGGCTGTCCTGGGCATGGCTGAGTGCCCGCCTGCTGGTGGGAAGCAGGGAATGAATCCCTTGGTTTGCTTTGCTTGCGTGCGTAACTCTTGCTTTCCCTATTAAACTGTCTTTACCTCAACCCATGAGTTTTCTCACTTTTACCCTTCTCATTCTCTCCCCCATCCCACCAGGGGGGAGTGAGCGAGCGGCTCTGTGGGGCTTAGTTGCCAGCGACTAAGCGTTAAATCACGACAGGAGGTTAAGCTGTACTTCAGGTAGCAATGTGCCCTGAGAACAGAAAACTATTACTTGGGGTTTCATAGCAATATTAATTAATTAAGGGGATGTTTGCATCAAAACATCATAAGCTAGGTCTCCTAAAATCCAGATAGGGACTTAAAATCTCTGGTATTTACAAACATACACATTTATAGAAACCACAGAAGTATATGCATTTAGTTTTTTGAGTGTAATAGACATACACACTCTGGGGATTTTTCATGGTTTCCTTTTCAATGAAGTAGTTTAGAAATTTTATTTTAAAATTAAATTGCTGTTTCTTTATGCAATCCAGACACTGGAGCTTTAGTGAAAGGCTCAGATATGCTTAGGTCCCTGATAAAATAGGTGAGATTTGACAGTGCCATTTTAGGGAATTAGCTTGGATTGTTTTCTCATGTTCCTTTCCTCCCCAGTGAATTTATTGTAATTAAGAACCAGCGCAATAGGTGCACAGTCTGTTAGACTGATATCACTAGTTTAGCTGTACCCTAAAAATAAACACATGCAGAAACATATTATTCTGACTGGCAGGCTGTTTGGTCTGAGGGAGGGAGCAGACTTTTGGGGACAGCAGATAAGCTGTGTTATTTTAATGGGGTTGGGTTTTGCTCAGGCTCTGTAGTAGGAGTCTGGAGGCCACTGTCATAAGCCAAATCCTCTCTCCGGTGCTCCAGAGGGATGGGTTTTTAGGCAGGAAACAGTGCCTTTTTCAACAAGCAAAGGAAACTCTTTTTGCCTTATTACAGGTGGGTCTAGATATAAAGGACCTACAGCAAGAAAAGGCATGAGCACCGAAGTGAGAAAACACTTTTTTCATTCCACATGTGAGACCTACAGCACTCAGGAACATGAGTTAATTGCACAGCAGTCAAGAAATAAAGCAAATATGGAAATGTATAGTACTGTGCAATCTGTAGTCTTCTCACTTCTTCCGCCCCCTTCCCTCAACTCTGAGTGCTGATCACAGCAAAGTACTTTTTTCTTTTTTTTCCCCCCCTTACTTATACTGTCAAACCTTCCATCTCCCAAACCCTGCGTGTATAAAGCAGCACCCTGCTGGAGTCGGTGAAAAGCATCAGTGCACACAGTCACAAGAGACACTCAGCAACATTGTAAGCTCTATTACACGGGATGAAGAGACAAAAGTAAAAACTCAGGGGAGGAAAAGCATTGGATTTATTTTAGTATCATGATGACAGTATGGCTGTCCGTGCTTCTTGGAATTTGTACACATTAGAAAATGTGATCTTTATAAGTTTTTATTGATCTTGTCTCAGTGACAGTGATTAATAGTGTTTTCATCCTAAAATGTCAGATCCGCTAACAAATCTGAATTTTCCCTTTCTGTGCTACCATTCCTCCAATCCCTGGAGAGGACTGATATGAGAAGAAACTGAAGCTGAGGGGGAACGGTCTCAAGGACCACACCACCACCATATGCAACTCCATTAAACTATCAAGTTCTTTTATTATTACCTCTTATTGTGGTAGCATTTTGCATCTGCTAAGTGGGGGACATCTGTGTTAGATTTTTGTATGGATGATAGAAAGGGGTTTCTTATGTCAAAGAATTTAGTGCCTAATGAGCTGTGTGTGGGGATAGTATCAAACTATATACAAGGACTATTAGGACTACACTCCTTGGAGACTGAAGTATTTTATAGCTTTTAGAGGAATATATGCAAATGCTGTGTTTATTTCAGGAGGACTCCGCTGGATTTAATTTCTTGGGCAGGGAGGCGATTACTTTCTAATCACTAATCAAACAAAAGGTGATGCAACAGCAATACATCAGCTGCATACCTAGTGCTTGCCCCGAAAAATTTGCATGTTGGAATGTAGTCTCTGCTGGTCCTCCCTTAGTGTTAAAGCTGAGGGAAGCTGCAGTTCTGCAGTGGGTTTTAGCTCAAAGCAGATTATCCATCAGAACTGGAAGATTTGTTTTCCTATCACTTGCCAAAATTGGAAAAAACACACTTTTTTTTTTTTTTTTTAAGTTCAAGCTCAGAGCTGTATGGTATTTAGCTGACTACCTTCTTTTTGGAGCTCGAGGTAAACTGAGGTACCTAGATATCTTTGTGGGCTGGCTTAAACACCCACTGGAGAGGAAAAATAAACGTACTGTGCATTACTGCTCTGCCTGTGAGCCTTTGAGCAGTCAGAGGACTTGCAGCTGAATTGCTATTAAAGCTGAATGCTGCTCTGGGTTATGCTGGTTCTGGAGTGAGTGATTCTCCAAACACCAGATGGGGTAACAAGAAAGTGAAACCAACTGTTACCACATGAAATTATTTCCCTCCAATTTCTCCCTTGGGCCAGGGAGAAACTTCCAAGAACAAGGGAATTTGGAATTCTTTTCCCTCTGAAGCAAAAAGAATTTCTGGGATATAGGTTGAGAGAACTGATCAATAAGTAAAATGACTGAAGGTGAAACGGAATGCTTTTTGCCTTTGCTCATGAGAAAATGGGACTGTTCTGTGGCTCAGTTTGCCTGCTGCTGACACGGTTATTGCTGTCTCCCAGCAAGTCCGTAGCGCTGGATAGTATTAATATGTTGACAGGGTAATACACGTATCCATCTCCCCACAGTCACACTCAGATGCGTGCCTCTTAAGTACAGCCTAGTACTTTATCGCTGTTTTGCCTGTGGGTCTTAGCGAACAATCTTAAGGTGCTGAGGTCGGAATTAACAGTCTGCATCGGAGGCTGTGTCCTCAGCAGAGATTTTCTCATTAACTGACGATGAACTTATGTTTCCTAGCAGGTTTGTACATGCTAGTGTGGATTGTCCATAAATTTTTATATTATGTGTGTATCCCCAGAGGATGTATGTGTGTTGTTTACCAGTAGGTGTGTAAAACTATGCTGCCAATTTCACGCAAAAATATTTACTTTAGATCCATCTTCTGAGACTGAAGAGGCAACACTGGAAATATTTGTGTAATAATTACTCATGGAAGGCCAATATCTGAACATGTCAGAAATTAATTTAGTGGAATGTGTATGTGATTAGTCTGGATGCTGATGCTATCTTGATGAATACTTTCCTTCGCTTTTACTGATTCTTTTTCATGCAGAGTATACAACAACTGTAATGTTGAGTTAATGAACATTGGGGTTTTTTTGGTTTTGGAGGACATATATATAATTGCAGGGAAATAAAACATCTGTGCAATGTATATTACATATCTGTATCTGTCCTTAATTGTTACAGTTTTTCCCTTTGTATTTTCAGAACTGGAGACTGTGGAGTGTTATTGAATCTTTATTGCTTCTAAGATCCTGGATTGATATTTGGAAATAGTGGGCTATATAACATCACTGATCTGATTTTGCTTTCTATGCACTGCAGCTTTAAATTTCTAAAAAGTGAAGGCAGCATCTTAAAATAAGAAGCAGTTGCAGACTCCACTTCCTGGAGCCCTCGCTTTTGTTCTTTCTTGGTTTTAGTCTAAAATAAGTCATTCAGAATAAAAGCCTATTTTTGTTCTTTGTGGGTGGAAAAAACTTACCTCCCTTGGTTCTCATACTGAGCACATCACCGTGATACATGTACACCCAGTGTTAGTATCTGGGAGATACCAGATAAAGCCTTCAGTTACTTCAATCTACTAGTCACGTGTTAAAAGCAGGAATAAAAGTTCCTCTTTAAAACACGGAGATTTTGAGGTATTTGCAGCATTGTGCTTTCCATCCCTCAGCATTTTTTAAATGTAGGAAACTAATGGGAAGCGATCACTTGAACCATTGCATGAAGAAGGCCAGCCTTACTGTAGAATGGAGTTTTTGTAACACATGGATACGAAACACAAGGGCTTAGGGTAAGGTGTGCTATGGTCAGCCGAGGGGGCCAGGGGAATGTCTGGGTCCACAGAGGAGATATTTAAATTACAGAAATAGAAAATAGAGCTTATGAGGTCATTTCTTCTTTTCCCTCTGCTCCCCAAGGCAGGATTTTTAATACTAAACCACTTTTGACAGATGACTGTTTAGCCTGTTCAGAAAAATTCAAATGATGGAGACTTCACAACTTCCCAAGGCAATCTATTCCAGTGCTCAACTGTCCTTACCATTATTCACATTTAATCTGTGGAGGACACAACGGCTGATATAGCTTCCATACTAAAAGGAGGGACTTTTAGAACATACATGATCTTTAATTTCAGTGGGCTGGTTCTCCTGTGATGTGAAAGATGTTTTTTTCCCAGCACACAGCGCTTTGTCACATAGGTTGGGCACTTGGAAGAAAGCAGCTGCTAAATTAGCATTTCCAGAGCTGCTTGTGAGCTTGGGGCCTCAGGAGCTGACAGAACTGATCCGTCCTTGTGTGAGACCAGAGCATGGGCGCCCACACATTCCTTGTGCTCCCAGAAATTTTGTATGGCTAGAACTTAGGATTTCTGGACATATGTGGGACATATGCAGCAGATAAACAAACATGAGAGACCTACAGGAGGGCGGGACAGCAGCATGTGAAGAGCAACCGCAGCTGCAGGGATATTTAGCACCCACCTGTGATGTCTGCAAGGAGGGAAGGGAATAAGAAGGAATAGAAAAATATGCTAGGCATGCTAAGGGATATTAAAAACATTCACATAAGGACGAGAGGCAAAGATGCATAGGAGGGGATTTAGAGTACAGGTAGCTGTATGCTGTTGTCAAAGTAGAAATGCAGAATCTCAGTACAATTTGTGTTTGTGTCAGTTCCTCTCTGCAGAAGTGCTGCAATATGAGCTGGAAGTGCTGATGTGGTAAGCTGTCATGCAGGGCATATTTCAACCATGAGTTATAATTCATGTTACATTTGTGTAGGATTCTCGAAAAGCGGTCCAACGTGGTTCTTCTGGACTAGCAGATGCTAGCTTGTTTTGCAGGGCAGAAACTGCCTCTTACTTTGTGCCATACCTTATCCACACACTCTGGTGCCACCAAACAAACTGTAAAAGGAATGACATGGGGTTTTTTTCTAGTGAAATGGGTTCTGAGAGGAAAATCTGCAGGCCTAGGAAGGTGTGCTGTTAGGGGTTGCACCGTCACAATCACGGCTGAGGGGTGATCAGGTTATTGGCACAGCTTGAATGAAAAAAAACGCCAGCCATACTGCCTTGGTCTTATCATAGTTGGATGTCTCAAAGATCAGTTAAGTGTCCTTGGTGGATGATGGGCATCTGGATTTATTCAGATTCTGGGTAGCAGAAATACTTGGTCTTGTGTTATTCAGCAAGCCATTACTGGAGATTTGGAATCTGAAGCCTCCTGAGACCCGGTCTATATGCGCTGGCTGTGATTTCTGCCCCCCCCAGATGCAGACGGGGAGCTGAGGTGCTCCCACTGTAACTGGTGTGCCTAGCATATGTCTCAAAACATCCTTTCTTAGATGGCCTGAGAGCTCTCCCTAGCCAGTACCTTCATTTCTCTTGTTGGAGGAATAGCATATGTAGCCATCCATACCTTCTGCCCCTCTTGTAGCTCATGCAAGGTAGATACTGAATTGGGAGCAGCTCCGAGCTGTGTGACAGCACCCTCTATGACAGGCAGCTATTTTTGCTAATGGTTTCCTGGCATCTTGGACGAGCAAGCCATTTGCAGCCCTCAAAACTTTATTGTCAAAATTTTAACTGATGACTCCTAAATTTTACTGTTGCATTTGGTTTGGATCTGCTGCAAATTAAATCTGACTTCCTCAACTGGTCTTTACAATGCCATCTGCTGGAAGGGATCCAAGAGTACTGCCTTAGCCAAACTCCGAATCGGGTACCTTTCCCTGAGCTCTCTCTGTGGCTGAAGCAGGTAAGATCTTCCCTCAGCTCTCATCCTGTCAGGTATTTCAGTACATCAGTAATATTTTAATTAAAATGGCAAAGTGGAGCAAATCTTAACAGATATCTCTAGGTTATACAAGTATCTTAGACTGGAGCACATTTTTAGGTACAAAATGGTTAACTGCACATGGCTTCATATGCATGTGGAAAAAGAATGACACCTTTTTCTTTATCAGCCGTTTTGGTGCTGTCTTTTTTAATCTTTTCAGGCTTTGAACTCCTGCTCTGAAAGAGAGTCTCTGTCTCTTCATCTTCAACGGCTGCCAGGTCTGGAGGCCTAATCAATGCAGGTTATTGATAGCAAATCAATTAATGCAGACAAAGGATCAAAATTAAGGAGCTTTCACTAAATTAATAAGTGATGCCAAGTCTTTTAACAGAGTGCCTCAGATAAGGGCAGCTCAGTCTACTGGGACAGCAGCCTCCAGTCCTGTGTTTCCAAAGACAATCAGCTGCAGAGAGTGAGCTCTGCTTTTACTTTTTTTTTCGCCATTTAAATAACCTGGTTTGTTCAATAGGAAGTGCTTAAAATCTGAGTCTGGAAAGGCTGCCAGGAAGCAGGTCCTAACTGAAAAGAGCAGACTTATCTGCATAAGGTCGTCATGGTCTTGCTCAGCTGATTCAGGAAGGACCAGTTATTTCAAAAGCCAGATTTCTTTAAATACCAGCCAACACCGGAGTTAAGGTTCGCTTCAGTAGCAGATGTATCTGAAATTGGACTAGAGATGTCCTCAGAAACAACTAGGTGCAGGAGAGCCTAGAATACTTTGGAGCTCCTGCCAGACCCAGCCCTTCCGCCCTATGGTGTGCCCTCCTGGGAGAAGGTGGGCCTGGGTCAATCCAAACTCCTTGCAGTTGGTTTCCCTGCCCTGTTCCCTGCCAGAAAGGGTCAGACAAGATGCCTGACACTCCTAGCACAGCCAGCATCCCTGCCCCAAGGCACTCAGCCTGTCCTAGGGGGCTGGGCAGAGACCTGAAGGCTGGCAGCTCCCCGACAGTTACTGCAGCTTTTCCACCTTCTCTCCTGCTTTGACCAAGGGAAACCCAGCAACAGTGCCATGCAAGAAGACGAGAGCGTCTCTGGCAGTTTCTGTGCCTGTAGTGCTGCCTGCTATCTCCTCCTATTTTCCTGCTTAATAAGAAGGGCCATTCTTTGAAATGCCAGAAACTCTCCTGCTGTGACAGTAATTAACAGGGATGGAGCTGGAGCTGGGAAGTAGATTACAGGAGTGCAAATACAGCGTGTAGCTCACTGAAGATGAGGAATGGTTCAGGTCACCCCATGAATCCCCCTCGCAGTGCAGTGGAGACACTCTCCCTGTTTGTGCCTAACCGGGTCGCGTCAGGTTGAGGTGCTGCCAGTGCTTGGTGCAGGCTGCGTGGGGCTGGATGCTGTCCCCAGGTGCTGTGCGGGCCAGCACTGTGCTCCGTGGGCTGAGCAGTGAGGGTGAGAGCAGTCTGCTGGCACCTGCCAAGGGACCACAAAAAGGGGTTCAATGGCCTGGCCTTGTTTACACACTTGATCCCGTGATGCCAGGGCAAATTCTGAATTAAATTCCTGTAGGTTTTGATGGTAACCCTAATTGCGAGCCATCTGGTGTTAAAGAATAATATTTTTATATGCTGTATGAAAGATTCCTTAAGACTAAAATGGCTGCAGCTTGTAAAACTTCTGACTAGAAGCTTATGCCAGAGGTGCTAATATTTAGATGAATATACAGAGATGTACAAATGTAGCCCTTGTCATTGTTGATAGCAGACTTGTACCTGAATTCCAAGTTTATTGGGTCAAATTCCACGTAATCAAAGGACCTCTTCTTTCTGCTACACACTCTACTGATCTCTGTCTGCCTGTCTGTTGCCACCCGTTGCCTATTCTATTCCTGGCACTGACATCCAGTCTGTTATCTTCATCTGCCTGCCTCTGGACTTAAAACAGCAACACAGCTGATGTTTGTTGATCTAATCCACTGGTGATGATGTGCTCCTGCCAAAGAGTTACAAAGCTGGACACATGGCATGGACATTATAGTCGGCATTGCAGCCCAAAGCTTGGGTCACATCTGAGGGAAGGACTAGGTTAACTTATCACCCCGAATCGGATGGATGAGTTGTAATACTGTGAAAAGGGGTTCCTCTGGGGGTACAGTGCTGCTGTTCTTTGTTTCTGTGCCTGTTGGGAGTGACTGTCATTGCTATACCGCATCTTGCTTACTTCAGGCAGGGTTTGCAGACCTTAGATGTGCTCTGCTTTGCCTTTCTTCCACCGCTTTCAGTTTCCTCCTACAAATGCCTGCGCTGACTGCACTTCTCTGCAGCCGCATGTCTCAGTAACTGCTTAACCTAGAAATCCATTGCTAAAAAGATCTGACATCATAACACCCTAGAAAAGACTCCTCTCTACCCCCTCCCCCTCCACGATCCTTCTCTTTTCTTTTCCCAGGATATATGAAAAGCTGTAACTACCAAATCAAAATCTATTTGATTTTTGTACTCCCTTGATAACCGGCCAGCTGATCTCTATCACCCGGCTAAGGCTTATCTGCTGCCTCCAGCCTCCCTGCTATAGCAATTGGTTCCTGCGGGGACAGCGCTGGGTTATAAAGTGAGACTGATACCATGGTCAGGGCCTTTTGCTTTCTAACTGTGACCATTGTTGGCGAGATGTTCCTGAGCAAGTGGCTTGTTTTCTGGGAGGACAAGAAGGAAGAACTGGCCCTCTGGGGTTTAGAGGTTCAAACATATATTTTTAATCCCTTTTTTTTTTTTTTTTAAAGTTGTGATGTCAGGGAGCATACAGGGTCAACAGCATTGGCTAGAGCCAAGGTAATGGGTTGTGGTTTTGCTTTAGCTCTTAAAGTTCCCAGGTGAGATCTTGGCCTTGTTGGGCAGGCACTGACCCACAGTGTTTCTTTCATTTCGTCCTGTTCTGAAAACCGTTCTATTAGAAGAAAAAAAAAAATTACAACTGCTGTACTTAGTATATTCCTTGCTAATTTTTAACTATAATTGTAATTTTTGAATGAGTTTGCCAGGGTGCTGAAGAGGCTGTAGATCCATATCTACACAGCTGGATGTAGGTAGTTCACTCCCAGCTACATAACACTAGTAGGATGTGGGAATAAGAGCATTCCCACCCCATCCTTTCTGGCTCAATCATGCCCTAACTGTAGTGATTCAGTTATCTGAGGCCACTGGTAAAGGCTGCACTCATGTTAGCACTTTTAAATAACCTAGATGGGAGATGGGGAAGCAGGGACTGCCACGGACACAACTGCGCTGGTATTATTTACCTTGTTCAGCCATCACGTGTAATTAGATTTCTGTTACTCTAATTGGGCACTAGCTCAGGGTGAAAGGGAATAGAGTTAAACCAAATTGCCTTTCTTCCCTGGTACTGAGCAGTCCGAGCAGCACATGCAGCTTTTTTGGCAGTTTGGTTCAAGACTAATTGGCAGTATGGATAAAACTGCATTTTGCTGTCCCAAGGAGAAGGGTAATGCAGGGTAGTTCTTGCAGTGGGTGGTGCAAGAAAAAAGCTGAGCTAGGTGAAGTGAGGCAGCTGATAAAAGTCAGCCAAGTGATAGAGATCAGCTACAAGAAGTATGAAAACAAAAAAATGAGATAGTAATTATAGCAGCTTCTGGGAAAGGCCTTCCCTCCACACGCTCATTCCCAGCAGAAGTCATTGGCCTGTATATCCTGTCCCTGCTTCAGCAGCAGCCACTTGGGTTGTATAGGGCTCCAGCAGAATACAGAGGGTCCACAGCCATTCTGCGATCCTGCCCATCAGCTTCTCTATACAGCTGCTGCTTTGCTAAAGTGTAAAGCCACCCCCCCACACACTCTTTTTATGCTGCAATGCTGTTTTTAAAAGTAGCACAGCCAGGCTGGCAATGTGTTTAAGCGTGGTTCTGCTCACGGAGGAAGGTGAGGTGGAGCCTTAACTCCTCACTTTTCTCCAGATCTGTTCTTGTGGTGATACTCTCACCCATCGCCAACGATACCTCCTGGCACAGCAATAGCCAGGCACTGGCAAGCTGCCTCAATTTAGTGGCATGTATATTGTCTGATTCCTGTCTTTGCTGGCTTGGTCTGCCTTGTACACACAAGCAGATCTGTTCAGTTCACAAGTTAACTTCTTTCAAAACCATCTTACACGTGTCTAATAACTAATACAAATGAAATAGTGTAAGACTTACAACGCTGAGTATTCCCAGACTGGCTGCTTGCTGTATCAGGGTGCCCTCCCTCACGTGAACTTACACAGCTGAGTTACAAACCCTTCAGCCAGGCTGATAAATATTATTTTGGCATTGCTCCCAAGCACTTGCATTGACCACTGACATAAATGTAGGATTTTTTTTGCTTTTAAGTGGGCAAAACTGTTCCAGTTGGTGGTCTTTGTGTCTGCAACAGCCTAGAGCAAGCCAAAGTCCTAATGTACTGTAGGACTCCATAGCTTGGCTGTGATGCTGACACTCAGACATCCAACAGCACCAGCTGGATGTGTCTGAAACCCTGCCTGCTACTGAGTGGGTTACAGGCCCCCTTCTCTGCACCTAGGTATTAGACAAGGAGGAACTGTGATAATGTTTTGATAAACCCTGGCAGTTTTATGGTTTGAAACAAATTCAGGAATAGGTGTTTGCAACGGAGCTGTACTCAGAAAAACCCAACAACTTCATACATAGGTAGTACTTGTCTGTAGTTTAGACAGATTATTTTATATTCTAAGACTGCATAACTACAAGTGGTCAAGATACTGAAGCTCAGCTCGGGCGGTGAGTGACCATGTGAACTGTTCCCTTCACGAAGCAGTGAAGTGCCTTTGTTTAAACCACCAGAATGAAGAGCTACTACCTTCCCAGAGATTTAAACCAAAATGTTCTGTTCTGCATTAGAGTTGAATTAAAAGGGTGTGTCTTTTTAAAAAAAAAAAAACATGTTGCCACAACCCAGCGGACATACTGTAATTTGCTAAGCCAAGGCAACTTCACTGTTAGCAATCACATGGCCATGCCATGCTTCTCCTCTGGTTGAATTAAAGTGACTTAATCACAGCTGCATAAACACTTGAGTTTTAAAAAGGCTTTTAAAATGCATGTGCTTGTATTTGTCTGCATGTATCAGACCTCGACACCCAAATGCAGGAAGTGGATGTGCAGACACATTGGTTTCGCATCCCCAAAACAACTCATGCCTATTCCAATGTCATGTATGTACCAGGAGGATGCCTCGGATATCTGCTCTTTAACAATGGATTTCTGCAGCAGAAGTAGGTTTGTGGGCCAGGAACTACTGACATTCATTCCTGTCTGATATTGCTGATTGGCAATGTCATGGTGATGACAATGTGAATCTTTTTTCCTGTAAGAAATGTTACATACATACCTGTTTCATCCTGTTACCCAATGCCTTCTAGGTCCAGCATAGAGACCACTCAAAATCCAGAGATCACCATGTGGTATTACAATTTTGCAGAGGCAGAACCTTCTGTGTTACAACTGTGATTGAGCTTTCCCTTTGTAATACTTTTCCCTTCACAGCTGGTACAGATGTCCTTGGGTTCATCATCCAAAAGTTTGTGGAGAGCTGAGACAGCCTTATAACCCTGACTGCAATGAAAGGTCTGAAGTTCCACCTGTGTTTGGAAGTGAACATGTATAGTTCAACTACCAGAAGTGAGTCCTTGCTGGTTGGTTGTTTTCACATCAGAAATGGCAACAATAAACTCTCCTGAGACTTTTTTTCTGCAAGTGTTCCCTAGTGGGCAAAGGGTGGGCTGGTGGTAGGAGTGCCAGCCATCTCATGGGATGGGCCTGTTTCTGCAAAACGCGGTTAGTCTCCAAATCTGGAGAAGCACAAATCATTGCATTATTCTGCTCCTGGAAAGTGAAAACAAGGTCTAACAAGCGTGTTGCAGAACTTTGATGCATCCCACTATCATTTTCTTTCTGTTGTGGATACCCCAAACAGCGTTGTCTTCCCATTAAGGCAATGAACTGAAGTCTGCAAAAGGCAGTAAAATGACTTCAGGATTGTTGGAATTTCTGTAGCATGGCAGTAAGCCATTGTATAGCAGTTGACAGAAGTAAAACCATTTGTCCTTACAGTATGGCAGCATATACTGTCTCCAATCAAAATGCAAGCTCTCATCAAATAGATGCATTGGGTGAAAGCTAGGAGGGGAGAGGATGGCACACAGACAGTGGCAGACCTAAGAGGAGACTGACCTTGCTGGGCTGCTTCCTGTTACAGCCCTGCCCACTGGAAGGTACACTTTTGGCAATGGCTGTTTAGTATGCAGCTGGGCATTATTTTATATCTAGTGTAATTTGAAAGTAGTCAGGATCTAAAAAGCTCTGAAGAGCAATGATGCTGAGCAACTGGCACTGCTTCCAGCATTGATAGAAGCACAGATTTGAGCTGGCACTGAGAACAGAAAACCGTGCTTTAAAAATATGTTTGACATCGGAAAACAAAGAGTTTGCCACCACTGTCCTACCAGGTCCGGTAAGAAGTCATCAGGAAAAGCTGAACACCTGTGACTGCTGCAGCCCAGCTGCTGGACACCAGCATTGTCTGTAATGGAAGCAGCTTTGATTTTTGCTTGTTTAGCAGTTCTCAGTTTTGCTTGCAGGAAAAGAAAATAAACAAAATCCCTTCCCCACCCCCTGCAGTGAGTGATTCCACATACATCTGTCAACAAAACAGTGTAGTAAGGGATTGGGCTGGGCTTGCACAGGGTTTCTGTTTCTTAGGCCATGGAGAGTGTTGCTGAAATTCTCAGCACTGAAAGCTCTTTGACTTCATTTGCTAGAACAGAGCGTGGCAGGGGACAGTCTTCTCTGTTTGCTGTCAACAGCGGGGAGGGGAGGGAGCTGTTTGCGGGTGGGTGGGAGATGGTACCAGTGCAATTAAATAATAAAAGCAGGGACAGAATCACTCTCCTCCATATGAGTATTTTATAGTGCCTGAGATCAGCAAGAACAGGGGCACCCTTATGGCTTTGAGACACAAAGAACTCCTCATTATGAATCCTGCTTTTCTGTGCACTAATGCTTTTAAAAATACCACTTCCCTTGTCTTCCTACTCCTTGCAGAAACAGCATCCCTTTATTCCTTTTAGAATACGCGCACACACACACACACTTCTTTTTGCAAAGTGCACAATCCCTCCATCCCCTTACTAAATTGAAATTCAAAATTTCAGCCTGACTTCCCAGAAAAGGTGGTGATACTTAGTGTAAGGTGGTTTATTCCATCTGATGGCTTATTATCATCACTCACTTCACTTTTCTCCTTTATCTCAAAGTGGCTGTTAAAGGAACCAGTGCACCCTCACCATCCCTAGTTAGCAAGAAAACTCAAGTCTTTTTGTTTAGCAGTGCAGGCTTTGCTAAGACTGTCATTTTAGGGCTGCATTTTGAAGAATTGGTCATGTCATTGGTTTTTGGTACTGAGTGGAATGATACTTACGTTCAGTATGGCCTGAATAGAGGCAAAAAGTGTGTAGTATGTGTACTCAGAACAGTTCTGCAAGGACATCCACATGAAGAACAGACTGGGGTGGAAATGAAAGACCCTAAATGTAGACTGGTCCAGTTGTGGGTATAGACTCCGCTCCTACCAGAGAAAGAGAAGGGAACTAGAGGTCAGGAGAGTTGAAGCTGTATTTCTGATCTGGATGAAAACATCCCGAATGCCACTGTTTTCTTTTCATGCTGTGCATGTGCTCTTTCCTGCCTCCTCCAGTAGGATGAAATACTCAGATGGTTTCCTAGATAAAAGCTTACTCTGTGTGTGTGTGTGTATAAATACGGTATCTTCCTTCCAGTGTTTAAGAAATAAAAAAAAAGTTTCTCTCTGGTAGCAATGATGGATTCCAGAGTGCATGAATGAAGCTCAATAGAGCCTGCTGAAGTATAACCTCCCCTTCTGCAGGGGGGGAAAGCTGAGCAGCAAAGATGAGGTGACTTGACTAAGACAATGTGAGACAGAATTAGGAACAGGAATTAGGAATTTTGTACTTAAGTCTTTGGCTTTCTGACAAGATCACCCGTCTGTCATCAACAGACTGGAAACATACGGGTTGTGGCTTTGTCTTTAGGAAGAAGAGATTAAATCCAAGTGGGTTATTTCAGTTTGGTCTGAAAGGCTCAGTGGCAGGTGCAAACTTTCTGCTTCCTGCCATCCAGCTCTTAATTGCAGTTTCTTTGCTGTTTGGTGTAGCATTCTGAATTGCAATGACGTTATGCTACAGCAAGGCCATTCAAACATTACTTTGTTGCTGTCTGGTACCAAATTCTTCTTTCCGGATGGGTCCATCACAGTGTGAACTGCTAAGCATGACCAAGTGTCAGGTCTTGACTGCAAGTGCTTGGGAACCTGATGTAGCTAGAGGTGTGATGTGATCTGACGCTTGCTGCGTGCAAAGTGGGTGACTTTAGGCATGTGTGGCTACTGCCTTGTTCTCCTGACACCCACGTAATGTTGTGAGCTTTTTTAAGGAGACAGGAGGTGAGGAGAAGAATCGAAATGTGGGTTAAGGTTTGCAGTACAGCCTGTTGTGCTGACTCAGTTGCTCTCTGATGAAGGAGGTTAACAAAGAAGAGCAGAAAGCAGGTGTATTTCACTGATGATATGGGGACTTTCGGAAAGAAAAGTAGGGGAGAAGGAACAAGCTGTTCTTAGAGTACTGTGCTACAAGGTCTGTGCAGTTACCACCACCACCTAATGCAAGCAGTCACTCTGGAGATGTTTGCTTCCTTGTGCTCTCCAAGAAAACAGGAATGATCCAAGGAACTGTAGTCACTATGCCTAGGAAATGCTTGAGTTGCAAATGCTGCTGGATCAAAAAGTTTCTTCTGTTCCTCACTCGCTCTATGTTGCTCAGTGGGGACAGCTTTTCTGGTGGGCAGAAAATGGAACACTGGGTCGTTGGTAATACTGACAACAAGGTGTCTTGAAGCACAGGGCTACTAAAGCTAGGTGCCCTGCTAGTGTCTGTCCTTGCTGGCTGCTCAGGATCCCTTGGTGTTTCTAATCTGGAGTACCATAATGAGACTGGGCTGACCTTCACGTGAAGGAGGTTTTAGCAGTGAGGCAGCTTGTTTTGAGGGGAAGGGAGGTACCATAATCAGCAGCAAGAGTCCTGACTCCTTGCCCTACTCCAGTGGAAACTGGTGAAATTCGCTGTGGCTTCAGGAGAGCTTTGGACTGGCTGGCCTCAAGGGTCTGCCAGTATGCTGCTGTAGCCTTAGGCATGTGGCTACAAAGGAAGGGGGAGAAAAGCTGTGATAGAATGAGTGAGAGGAAAGGGGCAGGAATAGAGATTGAATCCAGCTCTCTATTCTACAGGGGAAAATTAACATTTCTTTTAAGCCAGTGAGATGGCAGAGCCTGGCTGCACAGAGATAAGTGTGTACAGCAGCTGCCCAGTGGGATTTTACAGGTTGACAGTGTTTAGCATGCTGCATTTAACAGTTTCATAGCCAACTTTTCTCAGTGACATGACACAAGGTGCAAAATCTACAACAGGAAGGTGAGGTGCATGTGCTGAATCCTACAAGAAATGGTTTCTCCACTCTGTGGCCTAATGAATGCCTGGATGAAAGAAGAGGTGAAGCAAGCATGTGTGAAGGACAGGTAGCTCATATCACCTCTGTCCAGTGAAGTGACAAGGAGTTTAATGAGGATACCTTGACAACAGACTGTGGCTGCGCTGTCTGTACAGGCAAATCAGTGCTGTCATGATTAGCTGCTTAGAGTTTGTATGTCTTAATGGGGCCCACCTCTGAAGAAATGAATGTGCCCCATTGTCTGCAGTGGTGAAGCCATCTTGCCTATTCTTGCCTTCCTGGCTATTTGTTACCACACAGTAAACTGGAACACTGAAATGGTCTCACTTAAAGTGAACAACTTCTTCTTAGGGGGAAAGGGAAGAGTTGTCCTCAGTGGCCTCTAACATCTGGAAACAGAGATTTTGTTCTGGTATACCTGAGGTGGTTCTGAACTTCTGCACAGAGGTGGGAACAAGAAGACAGAGGGTGATTCAAGAGGAGCTTTTTTTTTCCCTTCTCCAAGTGTGACATCTCTGGGGGCAAGGAAGAGTGTTTCTGGGTTTAAGAAACTCATAGCTTGCTTGGAAGGTCTAGGCAGCCATTGATAACTGGGCCTACATGAGTACTTGAGCACAGTGTGTTGCTTGATGTGGGCCACTTGCTTTCACAGTACCTTAGCTCAAGTTGATTTCCTCTTGCTGCATCCAAACAGACTGCGGTGAACTTGGGCTCACCAGTTTTCCTATGTATCTTGGCTCCTACCTGCAAGAGGCCCTTGTAGCACTAAGATCTCATATAGCTTCTCTCGATTGTGTCAACTTTATTTTCTCAGTGGGATACTGAGGTGGATCATTCTGGTGAGACAGAAAGGTGGGGGCAAGACAACTAGATCTGCTGGAATTCCTTTGGAGGATTAGTGTGAGCTGGCTGGAGCCAGGTCAGTGTTGGTCTCAACCAACAGAACTGAGGTTCATGTCTGAGCCCTCCTCCACCACTACTTTTCCATCTCACATTCTGAATTTTGGCTTGGGAGATGAGGACAGCTGAGATGATCAGGGAAGAGAGACCCTGCCTTGTAAGAGAATACTAAAAATTTGACTCGGTGTCACTAGCAATAAAAGGCTGATGGGTCTGTGGAAGCTGTCTACAAATGCATCCTAGGAAAAGGTACTGGGGAAGAAGATATGTTATTTAAGCTGAAGGGAAATGCCAGCATAAAAGACTGTATAGCCTAGTCCTCAACAAAGTGAGGTCGCAAATGAGAAAGATGGTTCCAACCATCAGAGTGAAGTTGTGAAGCATCCTTCCCATAGGAACAGTGGAGAGAAAAACTAATTGTCTAGGATGTTGCTGATTAATTACAGAGCATGAGTAACAATAGTAGCAGGGGCTGGACTCAGGAACACAGAACACCCCTTCCAAGCCAGATGCCAGATCTGACTTTTTAATTTTCCACACTAAGCTCCCAGCCTTGTGAGAATGGTGAGAAATAAGCTTCACTTCTACACCCAGGTTCTTCACCAAGGAGTGGGGTGAGAGCACTTTAAGCATGTCTTCAGGAATGACCAAGAATTTATCATGGAAGCTTTGAAGAGGAAGATGTGTTTAATGTTAAGCTGTAGTTTAAACCTGTTTTATCACCACTGGCTTGCTGTGTAAGGAAATTACAGGATGAGGAACTATCTGCCCTAAGTACAAATAAGTATATTTTGCATGTAGTCTTTTTACAGAACTGCAGGGCAATATTGACAATCTGAAGTTAGTCTGGGCAGAGGAAATGAACCGTCAAATCTCAGCAGAGAGGATGAAGACTATAATGCTGGCTGCTAAGAGCAATACAAGATCCCTCTTGAATATCAGTGGAAAATGATGATGATGAGATATTTTCACAGGGTGGATATGCAAAACAAAATAGATGCATGGTTCACACTGTAACACTGGCAGGAATACCTTGGTATCAGGAAATCATCTTCATATCTTCTGGGATTCTCCTAAATTAAATGGCTGATGTTTTAGAAAATTGACATGAGTTATTTCAGGGATGTATCCCCCAAGTTCTTATTACCATGCTGTTAGGAGAATGTCCTGATTTCCTGCAATTAAACCAAGATAGGTTTAACATTCTGTGACTGAAGCCAGTAGCTGTACTAAATTACTGTATGTGCAGAGACAGATACCATCCATAGGAATGGAGTTGTCCAAAATAAGATAATTAAGAGGAGTGGAGTTTTTTTAAGGAGGAGGAATTACTGCCTCCACCTGATTAGCAACTGAACTCTTTGAGAAGGGAAAAGACCAAATGGCAGGTTTTGCTTTAACATTTTTTAATAGCAGTACTTTTTCTCAGCATCTATTCCATCTCAACTCTTCTGACTCATCTTTTAAATTATTGTGGACAATCTTGACATGTAAAAATGCCTTGTATGGTCAACAACTTGCTCTTCAATAACAGGTACCATGTAAAAGGGACTTGTCAAACTGGTGCTCTCTGGTGCAGTTGTTAGTGCTGAAAATGTTGAGTTGTGTTTCTGTAGTTAATAGGCAGTCTGGATGTTTCCCTGAGTCAAAGGCTCCCCCTGTGTTGTTACTCATTGCCTCTCTGCATAGCTAAAAACAGATCTTAGCAAAATTTAGTAGTATTCTTCCATCGTTGGGCCTGCCTGCGTACATGATCACAAATAATCAGCTGCACAGTAGCAGCTTGTTTTCTGCTATCTGGCTTGTTGGAGATGATATATGAAGTATGAAGAATAGTGTGGGATGTTTTTCTTAAGCTACGTTAAGCCCACTGTGCTGACAGCAGCAAAACAGAACTTATTTTGACAAGGAGTTGAGCTAACATGACACAAAAGCTAAACGCAGGAAAGATGACGATCTCTATGAGACCCCAGTGATTTTTTTTTTTTTCTTTTGTGGGTAATTTTTAAAAGCCTTTCCCCGGCACTCTCCTAGGTTCCCAGGGTTTATTTTCTGAGCTGTCACCTTCCCACAGTGTGAAAGAGACTCCTTGGGTTTTTTTCCATTGGTCTTTGTTGCTTCCAGCACAAAGGCTCAAGATTTATTTTGAGACTTATGGGTCATTACAATATTGATAGTGTTGCATCTTTATGTGGTTGTGATACGTCACTGTGAGTTGTTGCTTCCAGGGAGACTGATGCAGTTCGACAGGAGGAAGACAGTGTCACGTCTTATGACATGTTTCTTCTGCACCATGGGGCATATATGAGGAGTTAGAACCCCAACACAGATGGCTTAAGCCTGTAATCACTCTGTGTCTTCTCTTAGGCAAGCATGGGGAATTCAAATCATCTTCAGGGCATGGACCAGACAGGATTTTCTTTTACTGTAACCATCAAGGGGCAATTGCTACCCCAACAGGTCATTGAACCAACTCATTCTGCCACAGTCTGAAAGATGGATTGCTTTAGGTCTGGCATTTATTCATGCGAGATGGGTATGAATAAATCCTGTGCTCCAGTGTGTCATCTGTTTGCATAACAGAGGTTGGAAAGATCCCATTCTCCACCCCCTGCAATGCTGCATGAAGGCTTGGCATTACTCTGAAGGCTGAAATATTTAAGTTTACAAGAATCAGGGTGTTGAAGGTTAATGGTCCCTAAGAGTCTGTGACAAATAGCATTAATGCTTTTCCATTGATCACCTTTATTGGGGATCAAAGCTTCCCTATTCCATAGTTCAGATCTAGTGAGTTCATTGGGGCCAGGATTTCATCCTTTTGCTGGATATTTTGTTGGTGGCTTTTTTTTGTCTATGAATTTTTTCTGGTGGGTTCTCTTCTCTGGATAATGGGCTTGCTGCTGCTGTGAAGCAGAGAAAGCACAGTGGTACGTGGGAGCTGATCTTAACAATAAGGAACCACTCCAGTGTTGTCTGGTAGGCGAAGTTGACTTGAAAAACTGCTCACTCTCAGAATTGTGCTACCAGAAGTCTTTTTCCCCCAGTACTTGTTCAGTGTTCACCAGTCACCAACATGCAGTAACTAAAAATCAGTCTTCCCTGATGCCGTGGGGTTTGGATGACAGTCCGGTTCCCAGTGGCCAGGTAACAAATGGGTGTTACATCAGTAAATGGGAACCCTTCTCCAGGGCTGCATGAGCCATGGAGGCCTTGTTCCCTGTGAGGCCACCCTGACCATATTGGGGTGGGGTGAGCTAGTTTTCTAGCTTCATCTGTGCCTTCATCTGTTGCATCTCTTCTCAAACTGCTGGTCCTCAAACAAAATACTGAGTAAAGCAATAAGCATTGGTAAAGCACTCCAGGATTGTAAACTAGGAGCAACATTAGGGTTCATCAGAACAACTTAGAAAACTCTTTGACTTTCATAATGCTGAGTGTCTTTCCACTTTCACTGAAAGTGGCTGCAGAGCTCTCACTGACTTCATCTGTGCAAGACAGAGCCAGGAAACGCTGCACTTGTCTTGCTGCCTTGCCTATGGTGATGTCAACAGCTGTCACCAACTGTGAACCTGGTCCTGGCAGGTAGATAAAGTCCCTTAATATGCAACAGAAACTATTAATAAGTTTTAAAATGTGTTATAATAACAACCAGCTGTTTGATTTTTGCCTTTGTGTGTCCACGTGCTTGTGTTGAGCAAGAGACAGAAATGAATAGCAGAGTGCCTGCAGCAGTCAAGGGACCAGTGCAAACCCCTCTCAGAGGGAAACTGTCACCAGTGTGATAGGAGCTGGAGAGAAGCTGAAGCCTTGGGGAGCAAGGAATATGGTGGGTGCAGGATGGCTGCAGAGAATTATAGGGCTGTGGCAGTTGTGTTGGGATGTGGCTTGATTGGTAGAAAGAAATAAAACCAGAGGCTCAGCTCATGCAAATGGACCAGGCTCATAGGTCAGTAGAGTCCTAGCAATTTACAGCAAATGGAATACTGTGCACTGCAGTGAGAGCATAGTCTGAATGCTATCCAGTACTCCTCTCGGGAACCTCAGAAGAAATCACTGTCTCAGCTGAAGGAGTAAATTAGGGAAGAGTGTCAAATAGCCCTCAGAACAGTGAGCCTTACTATTGGTGGAAAAGCCAGCCCCCCTGCTCAAAGCAACTTCTATGTGCATACTGCATTCAGTTGGATTTGGTCTATTATTTAGCATTTTGTACCGTTTACTCTGCAGTCATGATTTTCTATTACCAGAACCATCTGTGAGGGCATAGGAAGTGTAGGTACTCTTTTATCTACTTCTGTCCATCTCCAGATGAGGTAGCACAGACGGAGATGTGTTTCTCTCATATGCAGAAGCTTTGGCGTTGGCGTTGCTGTCTTATGCAGGAGTGGGACTGAGGGCCATGGCAGTATTGCTCTAGGCTTTGCATGAGCATATATATATGCCTGGATGAAGGAAAATGTCTTCAGTAAAATAGAGATCACACTAGCAACCACTTCTGAATGTGAGAGGAATATTGTCATAATTGCTAAAGTTGCAGTAACATCTTTTCTCGAGCTGAAGATGTAATGGGAGATGAGTGTCGTGCAACAGAGGTAATGGACCTGAATCATCTGAGGTGGCTGATTTGTTGGATGGACCTCTGTATGTGTTTGGTGAGGAATTGGATCTGCTCCATAGTTTTCTAAAGCACTGTTGTAGCTATCTGGTGTTGTCCTGCATGGCATGTAGTTTATATGAGTATTGAAGATTTATTTCTAACCTGCACTTTCCAGTGTGGTAAGGGAGCGTATGAGATGCAGAGCATTAGGTCTCCCTGTCAGATCCTTGTGTGTGGTTCAGTGAAGGATCTCAAATCCAGGCTAGAATTGGATTATTCTTCCTTTGTGGTTCTAATAAACCTCCTATCAGTGGCCAGAATAGTCTTATGTTCAATAGTTGTTGCAGTATCACACACAGGCTCAACGCTCCATCCAGCCAAAAGCTAGGTGATAAGATGGGATGCTCTCAGCCTTGCTTTCAAAGAGACTTTTGCCCCTGTCAGAATCACTCCAATCTCCCTAGGCATTTTCAAATAGCACCTGTGTGCAAGAACACAGGTGCTGGGTTGCATCTCCAATCTTGCTGAGAGCTACTAACTGCACACGGGAGTTTGACACTGTAATAATAGATTTCTTTTGTCAGATGAAATTAATCTTGGATTATCTGCTTCACCAATCCAAATACAGGCTCCTACATTAGCATCCACTTTCCTTAGGCTTGAATCTTTCAAGAAATAGATGCAAATTGGAAAACCTATGTGAGTTAACTGAGGTTTTAAATCCCAGCCACATCACACGTGAGCCCAGGAGGTAGAGAATAGCTTTCAAACCACTTCCCACAAATTGAGAGTGAGTGCTGCACTCTCATACATCTTATTAAAGCTGTGGTGAGAAACAGTTTGCTAATACAGTGCCCCTGTGCTTGAAGCAGCCACTCCCATTTAACGAACAAAAAATACTGTCACCTACCTCCAGCCAGTAGAATCCAGATTAACTTCTTCCCTCTGAATTAACACACCAAAACTTTGTAATGAGTCACTTGGGGCTGCACTCAACAGATCTGACACAAGCCTGCTGTGTCAAGAACTCTACAGTGAATCAGAGGAGCGCTTCTGTCTCTTCTTCTCCCTGCCCTCAATGCCTGCAACATTTGGGTTTCAGTTTTGGCTGCTAGGTCATTCTGAGGGGGAAAAAGTGTGAGAGGGTGCACAGTGAGGAGTGTCAACAGTGCACACTGCAGTGCAGAAGTGTCTGAGCTAGCAAAGAACCACTTGGAACTGGAAGCAGGATTGCCAAGTTGAAATATTTTTGTGCCTGGACTGCTCAGATGCAGGATGCTCTGGCATAGCTTTCTGGCTCAAACCAAAATATTCTGTCATTTGCTGTGCTGTGTGGATGTTAACCCCTTTTCTTTGCACTGCATCATTGCTGGGAGTCAGACATACCCTAATTGCCCAAGAATTCATTTCAGGAAATGCCTATGTTTGGGCAACCCCCTTCCTGTTTTTTTGTTGGGGCTTTTGGTTTTTTTTCTTTTTTTGCAGTCAGACTACATCCCTCCAACTGAAGCCTTAGAAACTTTGTAACTGTAGTCCAAGCGTGATTTAAAAACATACTAGGAGTGGAAATGCAATTAAGGTACCTTAGCTGCCTTTACTCTGCCCTGCAGCAATGGAAAGGAAAACAATTTGTTTTTAAAGGTTATTGTAATCTATAGCTTTAAACTCTAACATGCCTTAATCATTGCTGAATGGTTATTGAAGTTGAATGGTTATTGAAGTTTACCTTCATCACATTCATAAAGAACTGCTAAGTAAAATGCGCCTTCTATTATTTTATTAGGCAAACCGCACAGTAACAGTAGGCATTGTGGCCATTTCCTAAAATATTGAGTCAAGTATCAGTTAGCAAATGAAACAATGTCAAGTCTCAGCTGACATTATTAAATAGTGATAGTCATACCAAGCACAGGTATGATGTTCCTTACCTTTTTTGGCTTCCTCTGAAGAAGGAAAGTCAGTGTATGATAAGCTACATTTCAATACAAACTGCATGTTTCAGTCTGGTCCTACAATCATAGAATCATTTAGGTTGGAAAAGACCTTCAAGATCATCAAGTCCAACCATTAACCTAACACTGTCATCCCACCACTAAAGCATGTCCCTAAGCACCACATCTACTTGTCTTGTAAATACCTCCAGGGATGGGGACTTGACCACATCCCTGGGCAGCCCATTCCAGTGCCTGACAACTCTTTCTGTGAAGAAATTTTTCCTAATGTCTAACCTAAACCTGCCCTGGCGCAATTTCAGACCATTCCCCCTTGTCCTATCACCCATTACCAGGGAGAAGAGGCCAACTCCCACCTCACTACAGCCTCCTTTCAGGCAGTTGTAGAGGGTGATCAGGTCTCCCCTCAGCCTCCTCTTCTCCAGACTAAACAACCCCAGTTCCCTCAGCCGCTCCTCATGAGACTTGTGCTCCAGACCCCTCACCAGCTTTGTGGCTCTCCTCTGAACATGCTCCAGCAATGCAACATCTTTCTTGTAGTGAGGGGCCCAAAACTGAACACAGTATTCGAGGTGCGGCCTCACCAGCACTGAGTACAGGGGCACGATCACTTCCCTGCTCCTGCTGGCCACACTATTCCTTATATAAGCCAGGATGCCATTGGCCTTCTTGGCCACCTGGGCACACTGCTGGCTCATATTCAGCCGGCTGTCAATCAGTACCCCCAGGTCTTTTTCCACCAGGCAGCTTTCCAGCCACTCTTCCCCAAGCCTGTAGCGCTGCATGGGGTTGTTGTGACCAAAGTGCAGGACCTGGCACTTGGCCTTGTTGAACCTCATACAATTGGCCTCGGCCCATCGATCCAGCCTGTCCAGGTCCCTCTGCAGAGCCCTTCTCCCCTCGAGCAGATCAACACTACCACCCAGTTTGGTGTCATCTGCAAGCTTACTAAGGGCGCATTCAATCCCCTCGTCCAGGTCATTGATAAAGATATTAAACAAGACCGGCCCTAGAACTGAGCCCTGGGGGACACCACTTGTGACCGGCTGCCAACTGGATTTAACTCCATTCACCACGACTCTCTGGGCTTGGCCACCCAGCCAGTTTTTTACCCAGCGATCACCCACTCATGTGCTTCACTTGATATTCCTGTGGACTACTCACACATCTAATGTGAAGGCCAACATATGTGTTTTTCTAGAATGAGGGCCTGATATGTCTTCTCAAAGCTTCACTTTCCTTACATTTTCCTTGCATTTTGAAGCACAGGGTTGAAGGGCAAAAGAAAGGTCTTTGTTGGGTGTGAAGCAGGACTGATTTGCTCAGGCCACATGGGACTGCAGTCTGGGCACCTGCTCACAGCCTGTCCTCGTCTTCCACCATTTTGCTAATATGATTTGGTAGGTTGTACAGGACCGCACAAGAGAAGAAATTTGCCCTTATGTTTATTTATCTTAATGAGATGGAGAGCTTGGAGTGCATATTTTTCCATTTTTTGAAGATCTTTCAAGACAAAGAAAAACCTGCTGTTTTTCTTGAAGGACAAGGTTTCAATCTGTTGTTAAGTGAAATTCTTCCTCCTGCATGAAGGCTTTTATCTCTCTGTGTCTTCGCTATTATATATCTTCCTGTGAGCCATACGATGAGGATTTCAAAACCTGTCACTGTTGGTCTTGACTGTTGTCTATGGTGTGAGAGAAGTTGATCCAATTGCGTACGTGGAAATTTTCCACCTTTGTAGGAAGGGAAGGACAGAATCCGATGTGGATCTGTGGTGCTGTAAACGCTTCTGCTGGCTGTGCTTCAAATCCAGTTGTACACCTGCAGCTCAGCTGTGCTGGGCAAGGGGGTTCATTACACATTGCCCTGCTTATCAGGTGCACCGTTTTGTTAGTGCCTGAGCTGCCATAATCTGACACTTCATTTGGAAAGCATTTGCTGTCCTCTCCTGACAGCATTCTGTGATCCATATTTTTTTTATGGCTGGTATAATCTGAAAATCAAGTACTTCTGGCAGTTTTTGTAGCTCCATATAGTACACTATATTCATCTGAGCAACTGCCATTTGCCTATAATCTGTCCAGATCCAATTATTTTAAGTATCCACCGGTGAAGCATTAGAGACCACATGCCCTTTCCTTTTAAAAAAAGGAACTCTTTGTTTTACCTGTCATGGCTGGAGGTGGGAGCTCAGTTCCTGGTCCTCCACTGGCATGTGATGTGACAAGCACTCCTCTGTGCCTCAGTTTTCTCATACATGCAGTAATACTGCACCACTCCTACATTTATAATATGGATGGAAGTCTACAATGTGCTTGATATGACGAGGGGAGACTTGTACATCTGGCCTCTTTCATTTGTTCAGTCCAGTTTCATTGGAGAACAAAAGTTTATTCAGTATTATCTTCCTTTTGAAAGTAAAAGCAGTGATACTGGAGTCTTCTGTAGCAGGCATGGTCTGGGCTGGCACAGTCAATGAAAGTGAGGAAAACAGGGAAAAAAATCACTTGTGTTTGTTAGCTCTGTGTTTCTCAAATGTTTCATGTTAGCAATACTATTTAAAGTGGTAATAATAAAGTCTAAACTCTCCCCTCTTATGCTTGCTGTGCAAGTGCACAGAGGTACGAGTGGTAACAGTGTTATGCCAGTATAATTGCTTTCTATGTTTAAGAGGCTGGCAAAGAGCCCTTGGCTATAAAGGGTTAGGGTGTGCAAGGAATGCAAGAGCAAGATTGCTTTTGCCTGAGATCATAGCTGCATGTTCAGCATCTCTCTAATCCTCTTTTCCTCCCCGGACTGTGTTTCTTGACCTCCTTGGGGAATTTTGATCCACCAGTAGAAAACCCCAATCTATTACTCAGCCATAACTACCTGTGGAAATACACCAAACTAAAACCTGACTGCCAACACTTCTGAAACCATAAGTCAGTCTGAGTGAGAGAAAGGTCTCCATCTCTGGTGGGTTAACACATTGCCTCAGTTTCCCCGCTGCTCCTCTGACCTGGCTGCAGTCTCTCATGGATTGCTGTGCTCAGCTGTTTGCAGGTACAGGACACAGAGCTGGTTTCTCAAGTAGCATACGCTGTCCCAGCAGTTGTTCCACTCCTGTGTAAGGCCAGATGGACTGGGGGTTGCTCTAAAAGAAATCTACCATTAGCATTTGTGCATGCTGTAGGGAAGACCACCTGTAGGGAAGAACTCAACTCTTCAGTGTCTTGCTCTGCGTGTCAATGTGTGCACCATACCAGAGGTGGCATTTTACAGCAATGGCAGTTTTGCAAGCACTCAAAAGATACAAGCACAATGAGATGCCTAATTTAAGCAGTCCTGTCTCCTGAGCTCTGCAGTGGTGCTGGGTCAGTGATGCCAGTTAGAAAATACTGGCACTTCTCTGTGGAAACAGAGCAATATCTGGAGAGAGACCCAGGAACTGGACTCTTTGGCATGGATGTCCCCACCAAGAGTCGCAGCCTGTGGTCAGCTGATGGAGGATTTATCCTCTCAGTAATTTCTGAGCTAGCAAAAGTTAATACTGCCTCCTTAGGGGCTATTTGGTGATACTTAGCAAAAAGGTTTGTGGTCTCAGCTGTAAACCAAATAGGCCATTTACCTCCTCACAGTAGTAGCTACCACAGTTGGCAGTAATTGTCCCCTCAGTCACTGCTAGTCACCTCTCAGCCTGAGAGCTGAACTGAGGCCATGGGGATGGAATGATCTCCTTGCTCTGAGACATTTCTGCCAGCTCAACCTGGGAGCTCAGCAGCAGCGTGATAGAAAGTAGTGCTTGGGCTGTGTCTCTTCTGGAGCCAGCAGAGCTCTTGGCCAAACACCCTTCACCTGCCTTAAATTGTCAGGACATCTTTAAAGACGAAGAGCCTATGGCTTTGACTGCTGACAGCTGTGTGAAGGAGTTGGAAGAACCAGGCAGCTGTCTGATATGCCACCACCTCTGCCTGCTGCCTGCAAGGAGACCCAGTAAGTCCTCGACATGCTCAGCCAGCCCAGCACATGTGGGAGACGCCTACCCACCCGGAACAGACAAGGCCCATTAAGAGTTAATGCCTGCAATTAGAAATGAGCTGCAAGAGCTGGAGGTTTCAGAAAGTTGACAGTGGGTGTGAAACACTGTAACATTCCCTTTAATTCGAAATGTCTCCTCTCTGGCCAGAAAGAAGGGCCCAGATTTTTTTAGTCAATATTAATTTTACACTTGGCACCACAGGAGAGTGTGAACTGCTGAGTTCACAAAGGGTCCATCTAATAAACAGACAATAGAAAATCAGAAAAGCGAAGATTGAGTTCACTTGCCCAGGTGATGAGAGTATAATAACCATGAGGGCTGCAGAGGGCAATGGAAAATTCTGAGCTGTAATGAGGAGTCGCAGCAAGAGCCTGTGCCGTGGCTCTCTGATGGGCACAGGTAGGAGCAGCGAGAGAAGGTGGAATGGCTCAGCATTGTGTGGGAGGGAGGAGGTCTTGGATCTGGAAAGTGAGACAGATGATGAGGAGGAAGATATCACATCACAGGTGTGCTATAGGAACGGAGGGCCAGTTAAGAAATGCCAATTGTTTCCCTGCAAATGAATCCCAAGCCTGATCGCCATCTGATTTCCTTTAGAAGAGAGTTTGAAATCTTAGATGGGCTCCCACATGCATGCCTGTTGCCTGTCAAGTCTGCTCTGCTCCTTCCTGTTTTGATCCCCAGGCTGGCTGGTTTACTTTAAGCAAGCCATTCCTGTCTTCTGGTGGTCTGCAGAATACTAGGTGTCAGGCTTTGAAAGCTGTGATGGTTAGCCAAGTAAATACTGCAGGAGTAAGGGATGAACTGGATTCCAAAGAGCCAGGTGCGACTAACTTTCTAATAAACCCAGAGGAAACTCTCTGGGCACAGAAGATAATTATGAGAAAGACATATTGCTTTGAGGGACACGTTTGCCTGCTTATCTCAACTTTCAAGCAGTCTGCAAAACAATCAGCAAAGTCTGCAAAACTAGTTTCTTTTATTCAATCTTGTTGCTAGCATGAGACTTTCCAAAACCAGAACTACTTAATTTCAACACTGTATTGCAACCAATCCATGGGCACTTCAAGCTTACATTTGTCCTTGTGCTTCATGCCTCAGCCTCTCCTTTCTTCCTGGGATAGCTGGGTCCAAAGCTGGATAAGGCTGAAGACTCCATTTCCTGTTTTGGCTGAGACGTTTCAAAATAGAGATGTGTTTCAAAATAGATTGATTTTTGTGCAGAATTGTTCTTTTAGTTCCCTTCCCTTTCTTCTTAATGAACATATTTGATATCTGTGGAATCTGAATTCTACCATGATGGAAATGGCACCACTGCTTTCAAAATTCAAAGCCTTTATCTCAACCCCCAAGCCATTGAAATCCCTGACAAACCTAGCACCTGGTTAATGAATACATCTTGAGAAGCCCAGATATTTTATTTTCATTTCTGTAACACTGTTACTGTTTTTGATCTGACCATTAAAGCAGCAAGGTGAGAGAATAAGATGCCGCCTGTCTGCATTCTCTCTCTGTGACAAGCTACCAGTGGATGCTGCATCTGATCAGCTGTAATATTCAGGACTGATTTCTGGATAGGAAGCCACTGATTTTGCTTAAGATCAGAAGAGGGAAAAGAGGTCTAGCCTTCTCAGCGTAGGAAGCAGTTGTGAACCTGGCAGTGAGATGAAAAAAAAGAAATGCAGGTCATGCAAAGTACTCGGTAAGAGAGAAGACAAAAGCCGTGGTAAAGAAACATGGAGAGAACAAAGTGTGGTTAAACAAAGGAATAAGGGGATACATGTGAAGTGCATGTGTCGGAGAACTGAAATGGGGCAAACAGACTCCTTTGGAAGAGTGAAGAACTTCCAGAGCCCTGGTGTGAAAAAGGGAAGGAAAGGTTTGCAGAGAATTCCTAAAATATACTGGGAATGAGCATAGGGATGGAAGAAGAAGAAATCGTACGGGGCGTAGAAGCAGAGTAGCTGGATGCAGAGACCTCCTGCAGCATCAGCGATGCCCTTCTCTCAGGGGTGGCATGGGACCAAATGTTGAAGACCTGTGACTGGGCAGGGCAGAGTAAGCCATTGGGCCTGGGTCTCTGGACCATCCTATCTCACATTGCAGCTTTTCAAGTTTGTTCCCCAGGTGTGTGGCTGAAGTTTTCTAGCCTACGATCTGAGATGAAAAAAACCCTCTTGCAATCTGGAGGTTTTACTGGGTTTTCAGTCAAGCTGTAAATATTCTAATTGCAGCCATCTCTTGGCACCCAAATTTTCAACACTCATGATTACAACCAAAAAGCAACATCTGTTTTGAGGTGTGAGTTAATGCCCATTGTGCATCCCTTTGCAGATGCCCTGCAGTTGGTTCATGCCCTTCCCCTGCTTCTTGTTCCCTGCAACCCAGAAGACTCATCCTGGAACTCTTGGGGTGTGAAACATGGACTTGGACCTCTAGCAGCTGTATCCTCCCAGGGGATCAGTAGAGCTGGGGGAGCCAGCTGTTCTGTTGTTCGTCTACCAGCAGGAAATCCCACTCACAGGAGTGGAGTGCAGTACAGTGAGACTATTTATTTTTTAACTTTCTTTCACATCCTGTTTATGAAATGTCTGCTTAAAGGCAACTAGCTGTCTTGTACCATTTAACTGTGGTGCTAGCTGTGCTTACAGTGGCTATGTCTGCGGGTGATGGAGGGATAAGGAAGGCAAGTAAAGCTCTGCCTGTCATTGCAACCTCTGCCCTAACCATCTTGGTATGCAAGTAGTAGTCTTCCCATCCACATTTCTGTAGTGAAGTGACACTTCCTCTTTCAGCCCTTCATAACATGAAGACTTCATAAACACAACCTCTGTCTTCCTTTTCTTTTTTTAAACGTAATCCCTTTGTCTATTTGTCTTAGCACCTCAGTGTGGTGGTTGGCAAACACCACACCAGGGCTCTGCTGTCTGACATGATTTTGATCAGGCTCAAAGGGCTACTCTGAGTGATACATATCTGTTCCAAGATAACCACCCACTTAGTAAAATGCATCATTTAGCCAAATAGATGGGCAGTTAAACTACTTGAAAACATATCCCTTTTGTGACTCATGAGTGTGTGGAAGCTACTGCTCTACGATGGTGGGAGTATGAGGCCTTGGTGTGAATTGTTACTGCGGAAATGTCATTTAGTTTCACTGTTCCTTCTTGAGTACAGTGATCACTGACACATTTGTAATGAGGTCCACCCCTCTACTAGGGTATGTGAGAGAAGTTTGTGTAGGAGTATGTGTATGGGGCTTCATACCTAGCTGTCACTAGATGGTCTTTCATTCTGAGCTCTTTCACCTGGCTGCTTGGTGAGGGTGTTGATAGCACCTTCTTGTTCCCCCACTCTGTCACAGAACATAAAATCCTGGCAAAACAGATTTGTGATTTGGATCCAGAATCCAACATTTGAGCAGCCTTGAATGCTAACAAATTGCCAGGACTAGAAGGTTTCACCTGAGGTCTGAGGAACTCAAGGATGAAATAGCTGTATTGCTAAAGGCGCTGTATAACATTTCTCTTAAAAATTTCTTGGCACCTGAAGCATGGAGGATGGGTAAATGTAGCATCAATCTTTAAAAAAAGGTTTTGGGAGAATCCAGGAAACTAAAAGCTTGTGAGCCTGTCGTTTGTAGTACACAAACTAGTAAAACCTGTAATAGAAAAAAAAATAATTTGACAATGAGATAAACACAGTCAGTTTTGGAAAAGTCAATGTGATTTCTGTGAAGGCAAGAAGTTTGTCTTGCAAGCCTCTTGGAGTTCTTTGAAAAGTATGTAGATAAGAGTGAAACAGCTGATACTAGATTTCTGTAAGACTTTTGGCAAAGTTCTTTTACAAAAGACCTTATTGGGAACCTGGGCGGGCATTGCCTAGGAGAGAAGGTCCTGATATGTATAAATAATTGGCAAAGAGGTAGGAAACGACATGGGAGAAAATGGGACAAAAGTTATTCCGATGGAAGGATGTTGCCAGGGGAGTTTCACAGGTTGGTGCTGGGATCTGTAGTGTTGAATATATTCAGGAATGACCACTGAAAATAGGGAGAACAGTAAGACTTCAAACTTTGCTGATAAAATTAAGTTATTCAAGACAGCAAAGACAATGGTAGGCAGTGAAGTATTGTTGAAAAACCATATGAGACTGAATGGCTGGCCAGTAAAATGGTGGACGAAATTTCATGGGAATAAATGTGAAATGAGGCATGCAGAGAAAAACAGTGCTTGCTGTGCATAGAAAATCATGGGCTTGGAGTTGACCATACCACTCTGAAGCAAGATCTTGGGGTTTTGTTAGATAGTTCCAAGAAAGCATCAGGTCAAGCTTAACAGAAAGGCAAATCAAATGCTAGAAGTTAAGTAAGGAACAAAGAACAAGCCAGAAAACACTATTGCACTGTTCTGGGTGGTGTATGCATGTTTGGTTTTGGTTTTAGTGTTTTGGGGTTTTTGCTGGTTGGGGTTTTTTATTTAAAAGAAAATTTTCTTCATCTTCAAGGAGTATATTAGACATGGGAAATCCCAGGAATGGCTTCTGTATGGGATTGAATGAGAAGTTGTCTTCAGCTTGGAGCAGATGTGACTGAGAAGTATAGCAAAGATGGAAGAGCATGGATAGGGACTGACTGTTTATTGTCTTCCCCTATGCAAGAACAAGGGTTTTCCACAGAAAACCTTGGCCTCAGCCACCATGAATGTTCTTACCTCTTATGTTCTAGGGTGATTTTTCTCATGTATGATGGAATCGCCTCTCCTAAGGAATACTGCTGTCCTATCTGAATTTCCTTCCTGAAAAGGGAAGACAAAGTCTCCCTAGGTAAAATCCTGTGTGATAATTGTTGGATTCGCTATTCTGGCTTAGCCTCCAAATAGAGGTTTGGCTGTGGAGGGAGTTTCCTCACCCAGATGAATCACTGTCACTGGTATTTATGCCATACATGCGTGATAATCCTTTTGATCTCTATAGGCATCTGGGATTCTTCTGCTTGGGTAATTGGCAGCTAGCCTAGCTCATCTGAACTGGCAGCTGCAAAGGTAGAGACTGATCAGAAATAGTTGGAAATTGATAGGATCCTTTCTGGAGACCCCTCTTCCCTTTGTACTTTGAAAGTATCGCATGCTCTATTGCCATGTTTTCACGATTACTTATAGTCTCACCTTTGTCATCTCTGTCATCAGAGCACAAGCCCTTTCATAAGAGCTGGGTAAGTGGGAAAGTGAGAAGGTGAAGGTTGGAAGGGGCAGGGTTCAAGGTGGACTTCAGAGCACATGCATATTCAGCCATAGCCTGTCCTACTGGAGGCTAAATATAACTGAGCTGCTGTCTGCAAATCCCAAACCATCAATTTGTGTCTTAAAGAACTTGGGGAAAGCATTGGGGTGGACAGATATTTTATCACCAGCAGGCTGGCTCCCACCTGCAACAGCACATGGCCCTATCCAAAGGTCAGTTAGGAGGCTGAGCAGGACTTTTCACATCCCGTAGGCTTCCTCTCTTTTATGTGCATCATTACAGACATTAGCTCTCACACCTTGTTTCTGTGCAAGGCGTGTGTAATGTTTAGGTCATAAAGATTAAGGCTTGTGTTCGTCCACATACATTTAGCACTTAAGAAGAAAAATCAACACTTCTCAGGAAAGCCTGTATGAATGGCTCTTTTCCAACTCATCCCTACTTTTCCATCACTTCCCCTTACCTAGTCCTGTTTCTTTGCCACAGTCCTATCAATGCACCATTTTTCTCACCTTGAATAAATCCATCTGTGAAGTGCGTCTAGCAGAGAGGTGTTTTGATGGATGTGTATGTGCTTGAGAGACCTTGGGGCTTTTCCTCTGGGGAAGCCATGGGGAATAAATGATTTGCCAGAGTTTAGAGTAGTGCTGCCAGAGTTATGGAAGACAGAAGTGGCATGAAGTACCTGAAGCCAGAATGTTGAAGTGCCAGGGAGTGAAGTGCAAGTGAAGTGTGCAGAGGAGAGGGTGGGAGGAAACAAACAAACAAAAAAACCCTCAAAACAAACCAAAAAGATTCTAAGAATACATTTACGAGCAATTTTAAAATCAGATTTTCCTAGTGTTTCATTTCTAACAATTTGTAATCAGCTAATACTAGTGCTGTTCAAAGCAGGTGTTTGGCCATCTCTGCTGGTTCCAAGTTGCATATGTTTCAGTTACTGGTGGGTTCCTGTCTGCTCAGTGGCATTTATGCTCGTCTTGGTAATGGGGAAAAAATCCTGCAGCTTTACCTCTGGGAAATGTGTGGGGAGAGTGCCACTGTGTGGTGACACAGAAAATGTCATCCTTTTCACAGAAGGTTTAAAAGACCATCTCTTTGAAGGTAATGGAGGCATTCCTGACTTCTCCCCAGGATTTGGGTTGTGCCTGATAAAGGAGCAGGAGCAACAATTCAGGCACTTATATTTTGCTTATATATTCTTCTTCCTTCCCTTCTCTCTCCCAATAGCCTTTTGACAAAGTTAAGGCAAAATGTGTTCTTTTCCAGTCATATGTTAAAACTATGTCTTTCCACAAGGGATAGTGAAATAAAGGGATAAGAACATACAGATAATATACTGTGCCCTACAGTTTTCTCTAAACAATCTGTTTCAAATTGTCTCAGGCGTGGACAACACAAATTCACGGACTTAGAGCTGTGATTTCTCATACCTGTTCTGGTGATGCCGGGGCTGTACTGTGGTCATTCCTCTATTACAGCATGCATTCTGCACCCCACAGTGCTAATACTGAGACTAAAGTTATAGAGTCCCCTGTCCTGGCATCCTCATAACCTGGTCGTTTGGCTTTACTAAGTAGGTCTCACATCTTAGTGCTTGCTTTTCAATGCCTTTTAGCTCTAAGTCCTTAAGTATTAAGGCTGTGGCTAATTTGCTTTGGTTCTGCTCCAGGGAAGGGAATGCTTCCTTCTGAAGCTCAGTTGTTTGCTATAGGATTGAATGGAAAAGAGAAGTACAGTAAACAGCAGCCACCTTGCCAGAGGCATAGCCTGTAGGCTGTACCTGTGCTGTAAGCCCAGCACTGGCTCTCCAGCTAATCTGTCACTGTGCTTATTGGTTCTTTGCAGACATCTTTCCAGAATATCCTGACTTCATGAGTTCTTCAGCCTGATCATAAGAAATTTGGGATTATTTAGAAGTATATGTGAGCTTTCCCTTTCACTCTTCCTTTTACTTTTTTAAGACCTAGAAGTATTCAAGGTACCTTGAAGCTGCACATGGGATACACATTGCAAAATCAGGGAAGGGAACATGGTGTGCACTGCCATTGCTGCTCCTTTAGCATGAATCTACTTGACGCAGCGTCTGGGACACGCCTCTGATTCTCTTGCTGGGACACACCAGCCTTTGGTCTACCTGAAAACTTTCTACAGGAACATTGGAAGAAGGACACAATCACTACAGGAGCCCTCCTGAGATGTATGTTGCAATCTTCAGAATGGCCCCATTCAGATGTGGAGGGGAGACAGATTTGTCTGTTTTACGCTGCATCTCTCAGAAATTCAGACCTTCCAACTGGGATGCTCATAAAATCTTCATGCCAGCAAAGCACCTTTGGGTAGCTGTATCAGTTTATGAGGACTTGCAATATTTCCTTTAAACATTCCACCTTAATGTGGTGCTGCTCTGCTTCTCCTTTGGATGACGGCCTAAGGGCCTGAGCTGCCTCCCACAGAAACATACATCTTCCTCCATATGTAAACCTACCCCCCAGTGTTTGGGATGCTGCTTGCTGTACCTGCCAGTCTATGCTCCCCAGCTGTAGGCTTCCTGCTCTGCCTCTTTAGGGGGTAGTCCTGTGATATGGACTGCTTGCCATGGGTCCCTCTGTTGATGCTCTTGGTTGCCTCTGGTCACAGATGAGAATTATCCAGCCTTTACTTTTCCATTGGGATCTAGTCCTCATTCATACTTGGTTATCTGCTGGTGGAAGGCTCATTTTGTATTACAAAGGTCCTTCAAGGCCATCTCCAGGCCATCATTCACAATGTTGCCACATGGCTTTATTAAGCAAGGTGTGAGCTCTTTCTAATTCTAACTGCACCTTTCTTGCCTGCAGCAAAGCTGTTCCCTCGTCACTTCTCATTCTCAGTTGTCCCACCTTCCTCACCTGCATGTTGTCAGGAACACTGTCTCCTGCTATAAAGGCAGAAGAGGGTCAGCCTTCTTACCAGCTGATAGTGTTTATGGTGTTGCTCTACCAGGAGTCACCCTTCCCATTGCAAGAGCCAAATTCTACCACCTCTGGTAATTAATCGACAGCATTTTGGCCTGAAATAGTGAAATATCCTTTAGCTTCCCCTGTGTGAGTCACAAGCTTTGTAGCTGTAGGACCAGCTGGTTTCCAAAGACTTGAAAGTAATACCCAGGCAGTTCAGGAGATTTTGCAGCCATGGAGAACAAGTAGAAATTAATTCTAGTCCCTGTGAATCAGCTGATTTGGCCTTTTGATAGATACAGTTCTGCATGAACTGTATCAGCCTAGTTAGAAACTTTATGTCATAAAAAAGAGAGCTGGGAGGCAGCCTGAGAAGTTGCCAAACACACTTTATTTCTAGGGGGAGCCTTATTACCACCCATGCCAATCCTTGTACGTGCATGTGACCCATTTTTAGCGTCTCCATGGGCAGAGGCTCCACAAACTCTATAAATTATTCCAGTGCTTTGCTGTCCTGACCATTAAGTCATTAGACTTTCCTTAATGTTCAACCTAACTTTCCCTTCTGCATTTAAGCTGACTTTTTATCCTATCCACATATTATTACTTCACTAGATGCCACACTATTCTGTGTATTTGAAAGGCATTATCATGTCCTTTCTGCTCTCCTATCCCTAGCTTTAACTTTTTAACCTCTGATTTTTGGAGGCCCTCTAGCATGTCCACAACTTTCTCAAAGTGAGATTTTTGTAACCCTGTATCATCCAGAGAGTTTGAATTGCTGCTGAGCATAACATGAAAGAAGAAATATAATATTATGGGGCACACTTCCATTACAATGATAAAATACAGCGTGGCAAATCTATTTCTTATCTTGTGGAAATCACACCTCAGCCTAATCTCCAGTTAAAATATTCATTAATACTGCCTGAATAATAAGCATGTATAGAACAATTACTACGAAACTGGCTTTCATTACACTTACGAGATACAGGTTTGTGCACATGAGAGGTTCTGACAAGATCAGGATAGCAGTGAATGAAGCTCTTTATACACTCCTGTCTAACAGAAAGGGATTATACACAAATGAATCTACAGTTAGTGTTAGCCTATGTATATCACGCTATACCACAGTGACCAATCTAGTTTCTGGAAGAGTGAAGATAAGGAATAGGAATGCAGGCAGAGACTTGCACTGCATTGTGGTAGAATCTGGATGTTTCCTAAAGGAAACCAGTAACTATCTTGCAGGCACAAGCTAGCCCTTGTATAGGGCAAGTCTTGCTGCAAACACACAAAACCCTCTCAGGGCGTGAATATCTTAGCAAGTCACTCAAGAGTGGAAACCTTGCTGATTTTTTTTTTTTTTTTTTTTTTAAACATTTAAGAAGAGTTAGTTTGAAAGACTCCTGTCCTCTAGATTTGGTTGCTGCTGTCTTTCTGCTGATTGGTCCAGCTCATGCTTGTTCCTCCTTCATGGGACCTCCAAAAGAAATTTCATCGGAAGGTGCAATCATGAACAGCCTTCAGCCCTTGGCCAGAAACTGTTCTTCTTCATAGCAGCTTTTCCAAGGTGCTGTGGGGACAGAAGCAGGATGGACAATGTGGAGGCAGTCCTGTTCTGCACCTGACAGCCAGGAGCCAGGTCTCCGCTTAGCACAGCGCTCTGCTGGTTTGATATATGCTGAAAACAGGCAACTCAAATCTTTGTCTTTCAGAGCTCGCCTCTTGGCATTGAGGCTGCCCAGGAAAAGAAATCCTGTTATTTGAATGCAGAGGGAACAGGGATCAGATCTACCAGTCTGCCCAAGGGAAGCTTTGATGTTATCCTCACGTACCTAGCTGCATGGAATCAGCACATGGTAAAACTGTTTTGCTGGCAACATCTTACCTAGATATTGATATCTAAGATACTGATCTTAATTCCCCTTCCTTGCAAAATACACCACTACTATCCCACTGTAGAGTGGCAATGGACATATTGGTTAATTCATGTTTGTAAAGCAGTTAAATGGTGTGGTAAGGACGGCTATTGTAAAGTCCAGGGGCAACAGATAATTTTTACCTTCTGAAAAAGGGTTGTGCAGAGCAGTAAAGAACTGGCCAAAAGGGTAAAAAGAAACAGTAGTGTTTAATGGATGGAGGGGACAGCTTGCAAAATGAATGGAAATGTAATAGAAAAAAATCGTTTTGTGTTCTTAAAGGGCTCCTATGATCCTTGGCCATCAAACTACAGGAGTGGAAAAGAGGAATTAATTTTACCTCTGTTTTAATGGGGGTCAAGGCAGCTACTGAAGTAGGGCATGCTGCTTTGGTGCCCTGCTTCTTAAAGGGTATTAATATTTGAAGATGAGGAGAGGGGCACAAAAATGATTTTTTTTTTTTTTTTTTTAAGCTTTACAGTGTGAGACTTAAGGAGCTCAGTCTATTTAATTTTTTAGAAGAATAGCGTGAGTGGACTTGATAACAGTGTAGAAGTATCGCTGAGGGGGGGAGGTAGGGAATAGGTAGGCTGGGTGTTTATCTGAGCAAAGTACGATAAGAACCAGCACGTGCAGTCTGAAAGCACACGAATCAAATTGTAAATTAGGCACCCTTTTTAGAGGGGATTAAGCACGGGAACACATGTGCAAGGGTAGTGGTACATTCTGCTTCCCATGATGTCTTTAAATAAGAACACATGATTTTCTGGGACTGATGCTTCAGTCAAGTATAAAAGTTTTGGGCTCAGTCCAAGTATAACAATGAAATGACAGTAATTTATATACAGAATGATCAAAAATTTTCTCTTGGCTTTAAAAGTTAATGAAATTATGAAGTGTGGATATGAAATTAAAAACACTATCCTCCAATATATGCCCAATAATGATTAAATAGGACTCCGTGTGCCAATTTTATACCTGACATTTCCTATGAAGTTTAATTTCTACAATATTAATAATGTTCCTTAGCACTTATGGACAGTCAACCATCTCTGGTTTAGTGCTGTAGAATCCAGTTTAATATGTCCTTTCCAGGAAGTATTTGTATCAAATGCAGATTTCTTAATTTCATCCAAAGCAAAACAATTCAGGTTCTGTCCTAGTCATTATGATTATACTATGTTTGTACAGCATGTATACAACTTTGTCTCCAGTGTTATTTAAAAAATAGTATTAAATAATATTAAAATATTTTTCATAAAAATGAAAAAAGTTTGTGTATTTCCATACAATACAGTAATGTGTATGCAGGAGGACTTTTGATAGATTCACTAGGTATATTTAAGCATTTCGATTAGTAGATTATGATTTTCAGGTACTTGAATTCATATACTATTTTATGATTTTTGGATTAGACATTGTTGTAGGGGTGATCAAGTGCTTTTCTTAACATTTCATGTTGATTTTTTTTTATTAGTGGTTAACAGCTCCAAATAAAGTCTTGAGCCACTTTCCCTAAGACCTGTGTAATTAGCTGGTGGGAAATGTATCTCTTCCCAAAGAAAATGTTGTCTAAATAAGCAAGATACTACCTGTTCTGTGTGTTATCCCCACTTTACATGTGGGAAACTCAGTACAAGGAAAAGGTGACTTTCCTGAGGTCACACAGGAAGCACTTGGCAGCCCCAAGAACTGGACACCTTTCCAGAGCCACCATGTACATCCTTAACCAGGAGATCATCATCCCCATGTTAATAAGGATGAGACATATTTTCAAGACTGCAGTAAGTGATTTAGGAGCCTGACTGACATTTTCAGGAATTTACTGAGGAACTCAAGCCATTGCAAATCTATGTGGACAGCTCTGACCAAAAAAAAAAATCAGTCTTAGTTTATCCAATTGTACTGTCACTGTAAGCAATTTACTATCTGACATAAAGAAGAGTCCTCAGACTTTGTCTCTAAGATACTGTAATAGGTTTTATACAGGTCCAGATTGAGATATTTTAATTCTTTGGTTTTGCTAATGGCGGTGTGCCAAAAACTCCAATATATGCATCTTAAATATACCAAGTCAGTAATATGAAAAGTCTGCATTTTCCTTTGTAACATACTTCTGGGGACTTTTACCAGCTTTAATGGTTGTTCACATAATTAGTATAGAATACCTAACTTGGAGCCATGCAACATCTCCTTTCTAAATACGTTTATGCTCAGCTGAAGTCAGCTTCCCATTTTTTTGTGGCTTATAGTAAATGCCGTGAGCACATTTTGCACTCAGATTAATAACCACTTCATCATCACAAGCCTTCCTGGGGCTACCCATTTGTTGGGTTTTTTTGTTTGTTTGTTTTGGGGTTTTTTTCTTTCATAAAGCAGGGCCGGCATGATTCTTTCTAGCACTGGTAAAGAGGGAAGTCTGTGAAATGATCTGTCCCCTTTATTCAGCTCATTCATTTCACATTTGGAAATTGGCCTTATTTTTAGTAAGCAGGGCAGTGGTATAAGAAAGATGCCTGGTGTAAGTGGTCTGGTTGGGGATTTTTCTTACTTTTGGTTGTTGCCAGTTTAGTGTGAGACTCCAGGCAGGTTGAAGTGAACTCAGTTTCACTTGCTGTCACTACTCAGGACTGCCATCAGAAGGAGATCGCTGGCAGTGTTCACGCTGCTTTCCATATCACTAACTGGGAGCGCAATAAATAGTGTTCGGCTCATTGTAAGGCTCCTGAAATGAATGTGTGCAGACACTTCGGTTAGCTGCTTCTCTCCAGTGCAGAAGGGGTGTCAGCTGCTGGATACCTCTGTCATTCTCTCCTGCCTTCATTGCTAGGTCTGCTGGGGTCAGGTCAAGAGGCGCTGCCCAACTTCTCAACAGGTAATCTTGTTCCTTTCTTACCACATTACCAAGCCTGCATTTGAAATGCGTATGCAGAGCTCATCTGCAAGACGCTGGGGTTTATTAAGGCACAGGGATTAACAAATTGCATCTCAGTAATTGAGAGAGACTGGAAGTCAGTTAAGGCACAAAACTTGCTGCCTCGTATGTCCCTGTGCCAGGTGCCAAAATGCCTGTCCTCTCCAGGAAACAGAGAGGGCCATTTCCTGGTTTTGCGCAAGTGGACGGTGTTTTGCAGATGTCAGTAGTTGGGCTGAACAAGATAGTAATTCTGCAGAGGAGCAAGGCTTGATGTTATCTGAAATAAGAGAAGACTCTGATTTTTAATTATGTTTTAGTAACAGCAGATTTCTCCTTATCCTTTATTTCCCTGTTAATACTGTTGGGTTTTTTCCTCTGGTTTAACTCTGCAGTGCTTGGGGAGCTTGCCTTTGGGTGAAAGTGTCTGGATGGAGACTTTAAGAGAAGAAAGAGTCCTTTAGCAAACGTTTGGGTCTTTGGGCAAATTCCCTAAGGGAGAATTTTAACAGGCTCTTAATGTGTAATGCTAGGGAGTCTACCATCTGCACAGAGGCATTAAGTGTCACTGATCTGGCTTGATATTTTTTGGAGAAGTGTGGAAGGGTGTCTAAGACCTCAGGCAGTGGCCTGGGGTCCTGAGTTTGGTACGTGCATTTCCAGTGAGCTGGGCCCTGTATGCCCTACCTGCTCTGGTTTAGGAGTGGGTGAGAAGTGCTGTGCAGTTCAGCAATGCGCTGCAGCTCTGGGGAACCCAAACTCACACCCCAGGGCTGCTCTGTGCCCAGTTCCTAGGGCAGGGAACTCCAGCTTACAGCTCTGGGCAAAATTAGTCCCACAAGCCTTCAGCTTCCTGGGGAAAGAGAGTAAGGGTGTGTTCTGCTGCTCAGCAGGATGTGGCTAATCCTGGGCTGTATTTCTTCTGTTGTGACGGCCTCTCCTTTGTGCTCCCCGACACAACGACACGGGGGAGGCTGCTGGTGCAGTCTACTAATAATGCCTTGCTCTGTTCTCTTCTGCTGGGTGTTCTTAGTGTTACTGTGCAAATAGGAATGACTTGAATCCTCAGTCATCGTCATTGCCCTCTGGTTGAGGGCAAGGTTTAATACTTCCAGTGTTATTCCATAATCTTATAGACAGGAAATCTGAAGTGCAAAAAGATTACATGACTTGCCCAAGATCAGAGTCAGGAACAGATTCCAGATCTCTCTTCCGCTCCGGTCTTGGTATCCAGCAGTGCTTTACCATGTCTTCCCTGGGATGGTTAACTGTCTCCTTCCTTTGCCTGATCTGATTGTAAGAAGCCTTGGGGCCTTGGCAGGGCTTGGAAGCTGATAGTGCTGAGGTAGGGTTGAGGTTGAGCCCTTCACTGTGGAAGTGTGTGGCAACCTTCAGCAAAAGTCCTGCACATACAGAAATGAATAGGACCTCAGTGCATCTAGGACTCCACACATGGCCTGACTCATTCCACAGGCCGGTGAAAAGCCTCACTTTTCTGAGGAAGGAGTGGGAATATTTTGGGCTAGCTGCAGCAGAGCCATGGTGGTATTTCTGTGATTAGTTGTGGTATGGATTAGGATAAGCAAGGCGCCTCAGAGTAGTAACTGGCTCAGGTATCTGGACAGAGAGCAATAACTTGGCATGCACTGCATCAAGCGTGGGTTTGTTCAAGAGAGTGCTCTAGCAGTATATTGATGTTGTGCTGAAGCTGGATGCTCAGGATCTGGGAAATAGGAAGCAGACTGTTCATGTCCACTTCATTGCTTGAAACTCAGTAGTCAGCAACCCTTTTCCCATGTAGCTGTGCATGTCTCTAAAGTAAAAAAAAAAAAGCTGTCTCTTTCCTAGTAGATAGGTCTTTAATCCATAAGCTCCTATCCCAGATAGCAGCTCCTGCCTGCCTTGCTGGCTGTCTCAGAAGGACAGGTGCAGAGAGGATGGCCTCTTCCTGCCTCTCTCGGGTTCTTTCCCCTCAGTCCCATCACCAGCGTAGCTCAGCACCATTTTGTGGATGGGGAACTGAAACACACGCTGAAACACCTGCTTTCATTAGGGCTACACAGAGAAATCTGTAACAAAGTCAGAAATGTAACTCTGTACATAGAGCAACAGAAGTTCCCGTTCAGGCCTTGAGCTGGTCCCTAGCACTGATGTGAAGTGTGGAAACCCGTATGGTTCCTGTATTTTTTGTCCTCTGTAAGCTTAAATAGTTTCTGTCTTCTGAACTGGATATTTTATCAGCCAGGACATGCTGGAGGTGGTGGAATAGCTTGCTGATTGAGTCAGTTTGGAAGCTCATGCTATTAATCTTACACAGGAGCTGAATTTTCCCCACTGTTGCTTAGCCTACGCTTCTCAGATAAGAGAGAGGTTAAGTTAGTCAAGCTGTCCTCACTGAAAATAGTTTGGAGAGTAAGAATCCTTATCATATTCAAAAGTTTTGAGCTCAGATTGGAAAGAGTGTAAATGACAACCAAAATGATTAGGAGATATGGTCACATCCCAAGAAACTGGAACACGCTGGCTTGTTCAGATGGGAAAGATGGGGGAGATCAGATTAATGTGTATATCTGGTAGAGTGGGTTTAAAAATGGAGGAGAGAGGAACATTGCTGCTGAAGGACTCTGGTGATGCAAGAACAAGTGACAATAAATTGCTCATTAAAAAACAAAAACAACAGGAAAGGAACTAGGAGACTTTTAATCGTAAGACCAAAGAAGGCTTAGACTTAGCCACTCAAAGTAGTTAGGGAAATCACTGAGAGAGGTTATTTATGTTTTTGAGATGTGATTTATGAGACAGTGGCAGTTACCTGCTGTTGCCACTAGCTTGATTTAATAGCCCATAAGTTCCTCATTTCACGGACAAATCTGGCAGAAAAGGTGCATTTGCCAGAGTCTTGCTACCACTACTCTTTCCCAAGGGAGATATTCCAGAGCTTGGCTATCCTGCTTTTCTGGTAGAACAGTCCATGGGGAACCACAACAAGCTGTGGTATTTCTTGGTCTGCTGTGACATCTGAAAAGATGCGAGCAGTTGATTTCTCGGAAGGTGAAAGTAATTTCTCATAATGCAAGTGCAGATTGTTATTGCTACAGTTATTAGAATGAAAGGTTTCTCTCTGCCTGGCCTTCTTAGTCCCCATCTTTAGATGTCTTGACTAACAAAGACTTTTATTCTCCTCTGCTTGATTCAGGGCTTGGGCCAAATCTCTCCCCCCCCTTTTTACTAGAATGACTGAAGAGTGACCACATACGCGTCAGTGAAGTTACCCTGGCTTTACTTCGTCACACATGACAGCAGAACAATGGTGCTGCGCTACTAAGTGGGAGTTGTGCTTTGTGGATATTTTTTCCTATTATTAGAGAGACAGAGGCAGAGTTAAGGATATAATGAAGGGTCTTTTATAATCACACTTCTATTATGCTTTGAAAAAGGCTTTGTGAGCTTTGTATTTTGTATGTGGGCACTGCAGCTAGACAATCATTTTCTGGCAGCGTTTGCTGTGAATCATGCACGCAGTTTGGGGGTTTTAGTACGATGTCTCAAGCATCCCTGTCTCACACTGTATTTCTCCCAAGGACATAGCCTAAAATCTACCCTCCCTGAGGAAACAAACAGGAAGGGGTTCTGCCATTTTATGTACCTGCCCAAGTCAGCAGGCTCATCCCCAAGGCTTCCTCTGTAGCCTGTGGAAAGGGAAAAGTCCCTCAAGAACACTATTCAATAACCTGTGTTAGACTACAAGTACATTGCCCCCAGGAGGACCTTTCTTTTCCTGAGAATTTGGTATGGCAGAAAAACTGGCTTTGTACAGCTCAGCACCTAAATCAGGTGCAAAGCGTTAGACTGTGAGAATCCCCTGTCCTCTGCCCAGGGGTGCTTTTGGGCCATGAGGTACTTTGTTTTAGGTGATGTCTCTGCAACATAGAGGTCTGAACACTGCCAAAAACATGTATTCACAAACCTACATCATTTGCAAAGCTGTGATGTGGCTGACATAAAGGTGATCTAAGGCCCACAAGCATTTGGATAGGTTTTTAGGTCTTGTGCCCTTGTGGATGGTGTATTGGACAGGAATTAGCCCTGCTGGCTCTGCTCCCAGCCGGGAGAGCAGTGACCCTGTCAAGCATACTTGGTTTTTGGTGTACAATGGGAGTCAATATTGGTTTGGGGTTTTATATATATAAATGGAAAGCTATTGTTGAGAAATTTGAAGTGGAATCACAGTGGGTGCTTTTGCTTTGTATGATTCTTACATTGAGTCATGTAAAGCTTACAAAAGCCGTAAGCACTGATGATTGTATAGTTTTGATTGTGTTTTTTTTCTTTTCACACCAGGCTTCAAGAAGTGTGTGCCTTTGGTGGGTGATGGGAAGGTGGAAGAGAGATGTACAAAGACACTGCTATCTCCTGGCAGTCTCTGTACGTTTGTCTGCAGTCCTGTCTGTAGAAAGCTTGCCAGACATATGAAAGACATTGTCGAGTGTATCAGTCTCGTAAGATTTAGAAAACAATCATTGTGCAAGAACTGGCTTTCTTTGTATCTGGGGAAAAATTAATTCTGTACGCTGTGGCTGCTCCCACTTGAATAATGACATGCAAAATTTGGATTTAATGCAGGTTTCAGTTACAGCAAACTCATGAGAGAGGTTGTGTCAATAAGAGCAATGGCTTCAGTGTCTGTCATGGCTGGGTACATTTTGTTAGAGTATGGAGTGAAGGCCAGAAGTTTTCTTTCTGCATCTGCCAGTGATGTTTTAAGATTCTGGGTGTCCAGCCTGAGGTGCCAAGCAGATAGTACAATCTGAGATTGAAAAATAAAATACAAATACTTAACTCAGCCCTCCTATCAACACAGCCTCCCCCAGATATAACTACATCTTTTGTTACCTTTGCCAATACCTGCTATACCCCATCATTCATACTGCTCCTTACACTTTGGCATTACCATGGAAAAACAGGGAAAAAAACATGCACATATGATACTTTTCAAGGACATGTTTATATTTCCTCCGTAACTCGTTTCCACATATTAGCATTAGGACCTGAATTCCAAGAGGCACTGAACCAGTGCTTTCAGACTGCTGAGATCCATAGGTAGATGCTGTGTTGTCAAAGCAGCCATAATCTCTTCTCAGGGACCTGGCTTGGACAGCACTTTCACACTTGTCGTTCCTATGGCGATGTCTGTTCCCTTTCCACAGGCAGCAGAGGGGAGGCTCAGGCTCAGGAGGCTTCAGGCCACCTTGGCAGCTCTCCGGGCTGATCCGGCAGCAGATGTGTGCAGCACGAGCCAGGGCTAGCTTAGACCTGCCTTTGGGAAGAGGCACTAAGGCTTCTCTGCTCCTAGAGCAGTCCAGGGTCTGTGTACTTCAGTGACTCGCTGCTGCCTCAGCCAGCCCCAAATGCCAGGACCAGCACAAGGTTGTTTGAGCCCCAATTCTTACCAGTAAATGCAAACACAGGAAACAGTAGATGGACCAGAGGCCCTCTCATCTTTGAAACTTGAACATCTGATCAAACTACAAAGCTCTGGTAACAGTTTCTAAAAGCACAGCTCTTCTCTGAAAGAGGCTGCAAAAGTGCTTCATGCTTGTCTCTCAGAGACTTGGTGGCAACTGTGCGTGGCTTGCAAATACAAAGAAACTTTTTTTTTTTTCCTAACTGTCTGCCTTCCAGATGCAGCCTGAACTCAGAGACCTGAGCTATGGTCTTTCTATCGCCCTCTGATCAGAGGTTCTGATACAAAAGCTGAGTGTGCAGCCGCACCAGTGAGCTGGGTCCCAACAGTGTGGACAAAAGGACATCCAGGGAGTTCGCTAGGTAGGGTTGTTCATGCGCAAACTGGCACTGAACCCAGCTTCTGCCCGCCAGCATTATTTTGAAGAAAACAGTCACATTCTTCAATGTGGTGCAGCTGTGCTCTTACTTGCAATACTGCCTTCATTGCCTCAGGTAGAGCCTGCTGGAGGGACTTAGGGAACCAGCAGCACTCAAAGCTGATGGGACAAAGAGCTGTTTAAGCACACTGTTGTTGCCTTTCATTTAACAAGTGAGGAGGGAGAAACAAAACAGGTAGAGCAAAGAGCTGCAAAAAACATTTCTTAGGTGGAGGTAGAAGTGCTTCTATAGGCAAGGCAGATTACACCTGCAATGTCTAGATTGAGAAGGAGAAGGCAATGGCTTTGCACAGAAGGTAGAAATGCATTGTTCATCTATATACTCCTGCTTTCCTAAGCAAGCGATGATGTTGTTTTCCCAATCACCCTATTGTCAGCTCTTTATTTTGTGGTGAGAATTACTGACAAATGAGGATTCAGCCAGTGCTGCTGGCCTCTGTCCAGCCAGGCTCAGCCCCTCTCATCTTGAGCTCTCCCTCCTGTGTGGAAAAAAAAAAAAAAGGAGGGCCAAAGTCTGGGGAGGCTGCAAGTGGCTTTTTCAAGCAGATCAGCAAACTGGGAGCTGAACTCGGATCTTTGGCTAGAGTTTACCTCACATGCAAGCAAAAGACCAGTGACCCCCACCTCTCCTCATGTGCCCAGGATTCAGGTGCCAGCTGAGCTTCTGGCCAAGGTCTCTTCCCTCCTCTTCCTGCTTTGGGTTATGAGGGTGTAAAGGCTCACAGTCAAACTGCCACCTTCTCTGGCAGACAATGCCAGAGGAGAAACCTCAAGCAGAAGCAAGGAAAGTCATTGGTTTCCTATGCACCCTCAACAGCTCATGATCTTGGTTATTTCTGAGAGCAAACAAGTCAGATCAGGGCTCATTCCAACCACAGCAGGCGCTAAGTGGAGCTTGGGGACAGGGAGGAGGCTGACTAGCAAGCCTGCTGATACAAAACTTGCAGTAGTCGAACCAGTGCTCAGGATCCAAGCAAACCCCAGGTCTGGGTGACTTCTTTTGTCCTGTAGGAAACAGTGAGCCTCGTGCAGGACTGGAGGCTGAATGCTCTGAAATGGGGTCAGGCCATCTCTCCAGATAGCGCCTGTTCAGTCAGTGATTAGGAGCAAACTCTTGAGGAGAAACTTCAGAGCCAAATTCACCTGTTAAAGAGTGCGTACCCTGATACTTGTTCTCTCAAGCACCCTGATACAGGGCTCTCTTTGCTGCGGATTTGGGTCTCAGGATTAGCTTTGTTATCTGATGACACAGGAGCTCCAAATGAAGCTTTAGTCTTGAATGGGGCATTTATAACTCACCACCACCACTTTGTCTCCCCACCTCCTTCCTCCTCAGGGAAAGGAAGCCTACAAAGAGGGGATTTCAGAGAGCTGAAGACATTGTGTCAGTTTGGATGAAACCGGCCAACAAAGGGAGAAAGGTAGATGCAGGTACCAACACGCTCTGGCACCTGGAGCAATCAGCTCCTTTGGCCAAAAGCCTCAGAAAGTTGAGGAGTGGGCCATGTAAGAGGATGGTTCAATAATGTTTATAAAGCATGGTTATGCTTCTAAACATCTGCTCTGTCCCAGACTTTTCCAGCTGATAAAAACAATAGCAAGCTCTCATGCCCGATTCTCTCTTGTTATTTCAGCCTTGCAGGTAGAGGAGAACCCATAACAAGATAGGGAAAGAAAGAGGAGACAAGTTTTCTTTCCCAGTTCATGGAAAAATAACCTGTTGGATTATCATCTGGAACCAGTGGAAAGTGCCAACATGAGCAACGAGAGGCCAATGAACCCCGGCTCATCTACACTGACCGAGGGCCTGAAGAGAAAGAGGGGAAGACCAAAGAAGCAGCCACAGGTGAGGGCACATCATCCTAAGAGGCTGCCTGAGGATACTATGGCATTAGCCTGATAGGATTTGCAGGCAGCCCTGGGAAGCGGCTCACTAACAAAGAGCAAGGGAAGCTGAGGTGTTTTGTGGTAAATATTACTGCTATTCAGGAACGCAGCAGTATGTGCACCCTGGGGCATCTCGGCAACTGGCTTCAGAGGTGCCTCTAATGTGGCAGGCCATGACTGTTCAGGCCAGAAGATGGCATGAGAGGAGCTAGCCAGATCTCTGTTCCAGTCTGGAGACTTTTAGGTGTTATCAACCTCTGTTTCTGCACCAGTAGTTAGAGCGGAGAAGGCCAAAGCCATTTCTCTCCCCACTCCAGGTATTATGGTCTGAGTTCTTGGGAACTTACTCATTTCCCCAGCCCAGAAGATGAAGGAGTAGGGGTATTGCTGGCCATCTTCTAATGCACTTCACAGCTGGAAAAGCAGAGACAACCACGTATTTAGTGGTCTGGGTGCTATTATTGGTGTAAGACAGTCTAAGGCACATTAGAATGAGAAGCTGTAAGTTGTTCCAAGGATCATCCTGCTTAAATGATTTTCTCCTTTTATCCCAGGAGGAGACTGTGGGACCATTGCCAGTGAAGAAACCACGAGGAAGGCCAAAAGGAAGCAAGAAAGTGACTGCTGTGGCTGGACAAATGGTAAGAGTAAACGGCTTATATTCTTTTATGGGGGAGAGAGAGGTATTGCTAGAGGGACAAGCAGGGAGGTTTTTCTTAGCTTAAAGATAGACAGTGCAAGTTGCCCCTAATTCAGCTCAGCTTTACTTGCCACGGTTAGACAAACCAGTTACTGTGCTTTTAGTCCTAACTCACCTGCCAGCCTTCCTGTGTTGCTGCTGCCTGTTCAGCAGCTTCCTTCTAGTGTTTCTTCTCCACCATTGCCAAATAATTACAACCAGCATATTCTGGCAGGCATTTCCTTCTCAGCTGTCTTCTATCCTCAGCTTTTGCCTTTTCTGCTACTTGTCTCACAAGAATTTTATAGAGAGGTCACCTTGGCCAGGTTCGGTGTATTAGTCACAGTGCCCAGCAAATATGAGAGCTTAAAGTATTTTTTTCCCCTTTGTTTACAATAAAGGCAGAACCTTCTGCTGGAAAAAGGCCAAGAGGGAGGCCCCGCAAGTGGGTGAGTACAGTGTTTAGTCCTTTTTCTCTTCTCCAGTCACAGATCCTGGAGGATTTTCAGTTGCATTTGCTCTTCTCAGGCTCTCTATCTGCAATGACATTCTTTCAGCCTAGGTGGCCTGGAAATCTAACACATTAGGGAAGCTCTGACTGCCTTTCCAGTCACCCCTAAGATTCAGCTCCTGAAGAAATCTGAGAGCCCAGGACTGCTGCTGTACTTAATCCAAGACTTATTAGTACTTTCCCAGGCTTGGAATGTCAGACCAGAGATTCCAGCCTTTCTTGGGCAGAGAGGTTGTCTTCCCAGGAGTCCTGAAAGAGTGAAGTGATCACTTAACCTGTCAGTTTGTCTCAAAAGAAGAAACTTAAAATTAAGCAAAAAGAGAAATTTGGTGAATGACAAAACCTTGAATCCTGCCAGCAGGAGGCTCTTCTATGGAGCAAACAAAGGATTAGTAGGAATCAGTAGATGAAGATAGAATATTTCAGGCATGAAAAAAAGATGAAAGCTTTTAATCAGTAAGGATATTCAGTCCTGTGAGCAATTAATGGCATGTTATCTATCATTAGGAGTGATTAAAGAAAAACCACAAGAACTGCAAACCATTATTTGGTGTGTATCTGTTACAAAAAAAAATTCTAGGCCAAACCCAAACTGTGCACTTGCTGCAGGAATCCATAGGTTTGTTCTACAGCTGCAGTGCCACAGGAGTGCTTAGGATGGAAGGAGGCACCGGCTGGTTCAGCAGAAGCAGAGGGATACAGCAGTCCGTGAGGGCTACGCAGGAGGCTTGGAAGAAAATCTTCACCAGGGAGGAAGTGCCAGGATGTGGGAGCAATTAGAAGCCTGACATGACACCTTGGCAAACAAATATTTTTTGGTAGTGGTAGAGGGAAACTTGTCTGCAAACCCAGTGCAAAACTGATTCTCTGAGACAAGAGATCTACTCCATAAATCTGTCCAGTTGCTGGTTTTTTCTTTGAAATTCAGGTGAGAAGGTCACAGTCTGGTTAAGTACATAGCTTTTGCTAAAAGCCCATCGCTTTTTCTATGCCCATTTATATTATGGTATTTAAATACACCGTGTAAGGAACTCTGGTATGTTATTTGTGCTTAAAGCAACCAACTCTGCAAATTGGGATCCTCAAACTCTGTGGGAAAACACCGGAGGCAGAAATGGCTGTGTCTTAGAGACCAAAACCTCTTACCCAGTGAGTTCTGCTGGTGCCATTCATGGGCTAACAAATCTCAGAGAGACCTAGAAGGACATGAATAAAGGACAGTGTTTTCCCTTTCAGTAGTGGTAGGGTGCCATGGCCAGGTTGTTGTGAAAAGCCCAAAGTGCATTTGGAGGAAAAAGAAATGTCTCAGGGCTGCAAAGTAGAAAAAGGAAAAAAAGAAATTGGGGGTGAGGGAGTGGGGTGTTGTCGTTATCTTTGTTTTTTAGAGAGAGGAAGAAATGAGATGAGGGAAAAAATACAAAGCAGCAGCAAATTATGAGAGAAGATGCTCTTTTATGAATTAGATGCAAGCAAGCAAGCAAGCAAGAAAAATGACTTGAACATATATAGCTCAGAGAGATATATACTAGAGCCACGTGCATTGGGAGATACCAGAAAGGGATAAGGAAGCACAACCAGTCCTAGGCCTTGATTCTCTTTCAAGGACAGAGTGGGTCAGAAGGAGCTCAGATTCTATGGGGAAGATGTTATTTTCCTGCCCAAAGCCTCTATAAGCAGGGGAACATAGATGGACCACATGAGGAGCACAGTCCTGTTTAAGCACAGAGCCCAGGTCAAATGGGACTGTGAGAAGGGAGGCATTGTCTGCTGATAGGGAACAGAGCTGAACATTGCTGAGCTGGACTGAAAATGCCAGGGTAACACAGCTAAGCGTGAGACACAGCATCAGCCTGAACTAGGGCTGGGGACAGGGAGGGACCTGTACAGCCACAAAACATACCTGTGACTCCCCACGTAATATGGATCAAAGATAACTTTATAAAAATAAATAAAGTGAGAGAGAGTATAGGTGTTCCCTGAAGGATCAGAAATTGCAGGGTTCTCCCTGCTCTGAGAATTTGTCCTGGAAGAGAGGGTTTCTCACTCCTTCATGGAAGGGCTGGCTGCTGGCAGTATACTCTTCAGATGGGGTTGAGATTGTTTGAACTCTGATAAGTTACAAATTGCTTTGCAAAAGAATTTCAGACAGACCCCAGAGGAAAACGGATGGAAGTTTCAGGGAGCTCAGAAGGTGACTGTTAGAAGTTACTCCGAGGTTGCAACCCAGCTAGAAAGCAATAGCTAGGAGAGGAGTATTAGTTCTGAAAAGAAGCACTAATGAGAATAGAGCAACATCACATGGCATACTCTCACCGCGCGAAAGTGGGGTCAGGGACTGGCATCCAGATGGTTGCGTGAGGGCTAGCAGACAATCTGAGTGGTGTGACACTCCTTCCTTGGGAGCAGTGAAAGGTGGCAGGGCTTTGCAAGTAGCTTTGAAGCAGTCTGGATATTGCTGAGTTTGAGATGGGGTTAAGAGGGATGTTCAGCAGCAGGTGCAATTTGACCTGGCCACGGGCACAAGGGGAGGCAGAGATTGAGAAGAGAGCGGGAAGGAGGCATCAGGTACTGCCTTGTCTTGGACAACAGTACAAATGGATGTGTCCTGTATGCGAGGCCATGAACTGCGGTGGGTAAATGCAAATGCAGAGGCCAAAGGACTCCAGAGGAGCCGGCAGGCAATTTCTGACACTAGTTTATGCATTCTTCATCTGATCTGAAATAGGCAAGTTTAACCCTCAGGAGTGCTACAGTGCCATTCTGCTTCCTGCCTGGTAAGGGAAAGAGCAGGCAATGAAATTCTGTGGGAGGAATAGATTCAGTCGCAGCTTCTGCTGTTGCTGTGATGCAGAACTGGGACAGAGAAGCCTTGGCTGTGAAACTCTTGTTATTGTAGGGTTCAGGAAAGCCAAAAAAAGTGAAGTACAGACTATATAAAGCTGAGGATCCTATGCAGAACAAGTCTGAGAGAGGATTTCAGAGCAAGGGACAGTTTATAAAACACCTGCTGGTAGGGCTGCCTTGTGGTTAAACTGACAGTGATAGTGCTAGAGGAGATGGCTTCAGCCCTGCTTTGTAGCTATTCTGTGTGCCTGACATGGCTGCAGGGAGAGACCCCTGCCTTCCCCCTGGGGACAGGCTCCTGCAGTGGAAAAGGAAAGGGGGGCAGCCAGGCAGTGTTGAGAACTGCTCTCCAACCTCTTGTGGGGCACAGAGGTGTGTGTTGTCAGAAGCTAACATCTGAACTAAAGCTAGCTGGAATAGTTTTCCTGTCCTATGTTCTCTTTTTTTTTTTTTTTTTTGTGGATAGAAGTGCAATTTCAAAAATATAAAATTCCATGGAAATGCTTATTTTTCTGTAATGATAATCTAATTAAAACATTTCCTTAGAAATTCACTTGGCCCTTTATTCTTCCTTGAGACCTTCATGCCACACAGAAGCAGCAAGACAACAGTTAGGAGCATCCTGGTAGCTCCCAGGATCTACTAATATTGGTATTGAATATCTGGTATCCCTCATGTGTCTGTGTACCTAGGCTTCTTTTTATTTTTTTAGGATCATAGTATAATTTAGGTTGGAAGGGCCCACTGAAGATCCTTTAGTTCAAACCACTGCTCAAAGCAGGTCTAATTGGATCAGGGTGCTCAGGGATATGCCCAGGCTATAAACAGCTATAGCATGCTAGAAATAATTTATTGCCATCTCTGATCTATAGCAGGCTGCAAATGAGGTTGGAAAAGACTCTTCCAACCAATCTCTTCTGTAACAGACTGTAGTAGCTGTAGTTTTAGGATTAGGCTTGGGGTTTTGTGGTTAAATTAATTGAGTTGTGTGCCAGAGCTGTAAGTTAGGGTGTTTATTACTATAAACAATGAGTTGCATAATAATTTGGAAAAAAAAAAAATTCTTTGCTACATGCCAATTTATTGAGGTTAAAACTTTTTGTACACTGGCTCCTTTTTCTTTTTTTCTTTTTTATGTTTCAAAATTGTCACTCTAACTTTGGTTAGCGAAGCATTCTAATGCTTCAGTTCAAAATTAATTTGTTTCAACAGCTGATTTGGGAGGGGAGCAAAACCAAAGCAGAAGAAAAAGAGCAGCCGTTTGGTTTTTAATTTTCAATGGACAAAACATTTAGTTGCTCAGGACATGAAAATATCCTGAAATATAGAAAGTGTTCTCAAGGATGAAAATATTTCTCCACAGCTGCATAATGGGGAAATTTTTTGAAAGTGTGAGGTCACATGTCTCATAAGACTGGTGCTTATTATGGATTTTGACAACCATTCAGAGACGCCTGTGAATGTGTGTGGACACTACATGCACCGGCACTTGCTCTTGCGTATGGTTGGGTATAGAAGTGGTGGCAAATGGGCACGCTTTCAGGGCTGCAGAGTCTTATTTTAAAAATGTTGATCAAAGCCTTTTTGCTTTCCATCTACTTTGTGTATTTGCAGTTTTGTCTCTAATTTTATGTGGGGGGTTTTGTTTGTTTTTGATGTTTTTCTTTGTAGCCTCAACTAGTGGTCCAAGGAGTGTCTCAGGAAGGAAATCCTCAGGGAAGCAGTGACTTGAATTTGAACACGGCACCAGCCACACAAGGTTTGAAATTAGATAATCATAATTACACGAGACTAAACTGTGCAGCCATGCTCCTAGCAAAGCATGCATGTACCCCCAAAGCTGTAGCACTGGCTGCAACTGTTCTGGTAAATCCTAAAACAGAGGAGAATTTGGAAGGCTTCCAGCACATTACAACAGGAGGGGTAGCACATTCCTTCCATCTAATTCAGATGTGACTACTTCAGCAGAAGTGGAGGCAGGAAAGAGGGATGGGAAGAGAATGTGTACCTTTGTCTTTCCCAGAAGTTGTGTATCATCTGTGGTTCTGGTCACTGTTACAGGTATGGCTCAGTGAAGTTGTCTGGCTGTGTTATGCAGAAAGTGAAAATAGTCTATCATTAATGTCCTACCTTGAAAAAAAAAATGAGTTGAAGATTCCTTGACATTTTGGATATCCTAGTATCCTGGATTAACTCCAGCATGTTGCCATGATGGTCTGGCTCTCTCCTTCCTGGCTTGTACTCTAAGGCAGTGCTCTCTGTTAGTGGCTGGCACACTAGCAGAGATGTTAGTGCATCAGCAGCACAGAGAATGACAATGCTGACAAGCTTCTATATAGGGCTGCAAAGTTATCTAAGCCTCTCTGAGATGAGATGCTGGATAACTGTTACCACTGTCACAGGAACTTACAGATGCACCACCCAGAGCCCCAGCCTCACTATGACCCTGGGAAAGTGCAAATCCAAGTCCAGCCTGTACCATTCAGGGCCATTCCTGAGGCAGACGCTGAGAAAACTTGTGTGCAGCTGAGTCTTACCTTCAGTGAGCATTGTAGGAAGCTATTCATTAAATATTTTCCCTTGAGTGGGAGGGGGAAGGGGCCAGCAACCCAGGAGAGGCAGATATTGCCTTGTTTAGCCATGTGGTCAGCACAGCTGCTCCCTCATCCCGCTGCCGTTAGCGCTGTTGAGTGTGGGTGCGAAGCAAGCTAACTGACGCTGGGCAGCCAAACCCAACCTCGGGTTCTTAGAAAGTCCCTGGAAATGCCACATGATAAAACGCCAGAGTAGTTAACCTCAGTTGCTTGATTCAGTTTCCTCTCAGGCTCCTGCTCCCATATCACTTCCTGCCACCGAGTCGTGTGATGACATCAGCAGAGCCGCAGGCTCACAGATGATGAGCTCACCTCTGGCCCAGTTGCTGCCTTTTTGTAGTACTCTTAAGCATCACCCAAAACCACAGCTGATGTGGGTACTTTCTTCTTCCTTTCAGTTTAAGTGGGACCGAGGGCAGTGACACGAGGAATATGTTTCCCTCCTGTTGCAATGAGGTAGAACCAGATGTGACAGGATAAGCGGATGCTGCGGTCAGTAGGAGACAGCAGTGCAGCACATGATACTGCAGCGCAAACCACCCTGTGTCTGCACACTTCGTGCCAGGGATGGAGAGGGGAGTTTTATTGTTGGGGAAGGTGTGCACTTCTGTAAGAAAAAAACAGTAGTTGAAAATCAGTGGGGATAAGCACGTACACATGAAACCTGGCAATCCTCTGGAAAATTGCATAACGGTCATTTTTCGCTCAGGAGCTTGAGACGGGGTGGTAATCCTGTCTTAGAAACTTCTGACTAAAAAGGGAAAGAGGGGACTTACCATTCTGACTTACTGGAAACTATGTGGCTTGTTTCCAAGCGAGATGGAGCTGTAACCGCTTTCAGACAGGTAGTTTCTGGATGAGCCCATTCTATGGGTCTGCGTTTAACTTTGGTATTATATGCCTGCAAGCTTTTGTGCTACTCGTGCAGGAGGCTACTGCTCTGAGATTTGTTAGCAGGAGTCTGCAATTGCATAATAATCTTCTGCTATAGGCACAGCCAGAGATTTTGGTCATTGTCGGCTTTGTTGGTTTGCTTTTTCCTTTCAGGGTGAGGATTTTTGAGCTGCTGTGTTAGAGGGAGGGCATGGGAGGATACATGTGCTTGTTCATCCTGTAGGTCGTACGCTGCACAGCTCTGAGTGGGAAAGAGATCTGCCTTGGGCTTCATGTCTGCAATATTAAGGAAGAATTGCTGAAATAAAGAATGACTGACTCCCTGCTTTTCAGTTGGCCTGTCACTGGGAGAATCAAGAAGTAGGAAGAACCAAACTAGAAATACGCAAGACTTGCAAGCCTGCCATGGGTCAGAGAGCTGCTTTAAAGCTAGCTGGTTTGTACAAAGCTAGCCTTGGTAGCTGGGGATCCAGCTCTGGTTTTCCCATGGCACTGGTTATGGGTGACTCTGGGTTACCCAGGAGCAGGCAGAGGTTTGTTAATGGTTCAGGCTTTATTCTGTTGCTACCTGCAGATGCTGCCAATCACAACTCATTTTTTCTGTGTCAGTTTTCTGTTTGTCTGGGCCAAGAAGCATTTGTCTTCTCTTCCATGAGTACCACTACTGAATGATTGATGAAGCTGATTTCAAAGCCTCCTAAGCCACAAAAGCAGCCTTGGTTTGTTTCAATAACCTTGCTTGGCTAATGGAGGAGAGGTGTGAGAGGGAAAGAGTTTGCTTTATGGCAGAATTTCCAAGACCCAGTCCAAAACCAGAAGCAGCCTTGGGATCTTGCTCCTTTTTGCCAGTCTTTCCTTCCCTGTGTTGTTCTTAGCACATTGAGAGCTGGAGCAGCTGCAAACTCCTTTGCCTCTCTTTGTTCCCTCTGCTGCCCCCATGGTCACCTCAGCTTTCCTGAAACCAAGGGGTTAGCTGCAGATCAGAGCAAGCCCATGTAGCCAGAAACATTCCCCACTCTAAGACAATTTTCAGACCTTCTGTGCGTCTACTTTTCCTAGTGGTTGTGACATTGGTTAAGGCACTTCTGGTACTTTGTGTCTTATGAGGATCTAGGGTGGCAGTTGGAAATCTATATAACTGCTCCCAGCACACAGACCACGTGTGTTTGCATAGCAGAGGCCAGAAATTCAACACACACTATAACTTCTGGGCTCTCAATAGCCTCATGCTGCCAGGGAAGCCATTTTTGTCAGGCTTTAGTCTGGAGCTATGGGTACAAGAGCAATAGGAATGTTGTTGTGAAGACCTTTGGTTGTTTGGGAATGGATCCTTGCCACCTTTTAACCTTGCACTGACTCTGTAATGGGGCATTTTGGCAGCTAGGTTCCTGGACCCAGAGCTCTAACTCTCTCTCCCATCATTTTTCCCTTTAGGCATCACTGGAAAAGACGGTTCCAGGCCTGGCAAAACTACTGGTCTTAGGAGATCTCTGAGTAACATCCCTGCCACAGCTCAGTAGTATGCCACCTGTTCGTGTCCTGCTGAAGCCAGAGGACTGGAAAGCAAACAGGATTTTTAATGTCGTATTTCAGATTCTTCCTTTGTGATAATTTTGGCCAAGCTTTCTCTCCTGTTGTCTGCTGGCTTACCCCAAAGATCCAAACAGGGACTTAGGGGAAGAAATGGCAAATGCCTTGTCAGGGAGATGCCTTTCAGAGTTTGTAGTGTATCTTTTGTGAGGATGTTAATCTTTCTTAAAAATACTTGGATAACAGGACAACATGGTGCCTTGCCCTGCCATGAACAGCAATAGTTCAACAGAAAGATAGTGTGGACTCAGTAATGCATATACAGTAAAGAAAACCGACTTCACAGCTAATTGCTGAAATTATATATCATACCACCTCTGGTAGATTGATGGAGCAGTCCCAAGAGTTAAGTTTTGCTCAGTTGCCCATAGGGATTGCATCTGTAAGACAATCTTTGAGTCCTTTCTTTACTGTATCAGAAGGCAAAACCTTCATGCCATTTCCAGCTTACCTAATGCTGTTGCTCAGTAACTTGGATGCTTTAGAGGAAAGTTCACACCCTGATGTCTTGGGGATCGATTCTGAAATCTATATCCTAGCATTATCAGCTCAGGGCCATCTCCTGTTAACTAGCTTTTGGCCTGGTGGCCCTCCCCCTGAATTTGATAGCAACTCTGAGTGCACAGTGTTTACAAGCTTAGTCACAGCCACTGGATTTCATCGCTTCAAAGGAGTTACACAAAGAACCAGTTACACAAAGGTTGCTTCCTTGCAGAGCCGCAGGATTCCATTTAAATTAGTTGTATCTTCAGTCCACAATGTGCATATGTGGGGTCCTCTAGTGTTGCAGCTATGCAAATAAAAGCTTGCTGATACAGTTTAGTTTGGGGAGACAGCAGTAGCCGGTTGGGCTGAGATTGTTGCTGGCTGCTATCAGCCTCACATTGCATGCAGATTTGTGCTTTCAGTGTCAGAGCTGATCTTGCTAAATTCTGAGGAATTGGGGGTATTTCCAATATCCATTTGCAAACAGTGAAATTGCAGTGGTATTTTCCATTTTGTGGATGCTCTGCCTGACTATTAAAGGGACAAAGTGGGTATTTCAATTATCTTTGACAAGATGTAAAATTGGCTAGCTTTACAGTGTTAAATATTTAAACAGAACATAATTGGCTTTAAATTTATGGCAGTGCATAGCAGAAACCCATGAAATGGCAGTATATATTGAGCTCATTTGTTATCCTTTCATCAGAGGTCTGTTCCCTCAGCAGGTATTTATTTAACACAAGAAAATGTATGCAGAATTAAGAGGAATGGCTGATTGGAGAGCGATAATAGGGGGGGAAAAAAAGGGTTTTTTCCTTCCAGGTCATTTTCTCCAGTCTGCCCAGTTTAATAGTGACCAGAGTCCTGATCCTATTAATTCTGTATGTTGTCTGGTTTGCCCTAACAGTAGTTTCTTGTGTATGGAGTTCAGTGGTCTCAGCAGAAAACTGCATCACAGAAAACCTTTGTGCCTCCTCTACCACATAGCAGTGAAATCAAGGATTAAATGGATTAGATCACAGGGACTGACCTAAATCTTATGCTGTAGGATGAGGCATGCTGCCAGGCATGGAAAGACTTGTTTGACCCTGTTCTCCTACTGTGTGGATAAATCCAGGTGGGACATAACACACACCAGTGTAACTGTTGATGGTTACACGAGATCCAACTGGTGTTCCTCTGAATTCAGGTTAGGGAGCTGCTCTTCTTCAGTGGCCACACAAGTTCAGTTGCAGTTCATGTCTGCATTCAAAGGCCACTCCAGTGGCAGACCAAGATATTTTACCAACTTCTTTACCTGATTTTCAGGTGAATTGGCAGGTTTAGTGCTCTGCCTTCAAGGCTGTCCTGCCAATTTAATTAACCCCTGTTACCTAAGATTAATAGCTGGTACAATGTGAGACTAGAACTTCAACTTCTCCTAAATGGATTAGGGATTGCATCTGTAGGAGACTCAAGCTTTTCTTACGACATCAGTCAGACCTTTCTCAGCTGGTGGTGTGGAATGGGGATGGAAATGGCCTCAGCTAGACAGTAAATGCATTTGCTATAGGTCTGCAGTATTCCTCTGGGACATGCATACAAAGTACTTCTCTTAAAAAAAAAAAATATTAAAAAATCTAGTCTTTGCTACCTAATACTCTATTGGGAAGCCATGTGTCTCCATTAAAAATGTAAGTGCGTGCTCAAGAAAAAGCAGAATTCCACACTATTAGGAGCTATTCTGTGTGCAGTTGAAATGCCAATCCATAGCTTCAGCTTCCATGTTTATGCAGAGACTTGGAATGAAAGTCAATTATTAAAGGTGGGCAGAATTCCAGCCATCTTCAGAGATCTAGGATCTCATGCTGGACTACTTGGATCTTCTTTTTTTGAAATGACAAACACTTTTTATTTCCCGTATAGTTAGTTACCTTTTCTGTGTAGCCAAATCCTACCTCTAAGCAAATGTATTTCAAGTGTTTTTAAGCTCAGTCAGTTTTGGTCTGACTCAGTCAAAAATAAGGGGTAATTGCAGTTCGATCAAAACACGGGAAATGAAGGAGTTTGTCATCTAGCAAAGTTTGGAAGATTCTCATAAATAGTTTTGGTGAAGGCATAAAGTGTTGGCAACTTGCAATTAGCCTTGAAGTTTGTTTTTAATAAAGGTATAAAATGTAGCACCTCAGGCTTCTGCTTTGCCTCCTCCACGTGCAACAACCTCAGCACACATGCATATCACCAGACAAGGTGAGTTTCTCTTAAGCTGAATTGTAGCTTTGGGGATTATAAAACAAGATCTGGTCATTCAGGAGCACCCACAGACAGGCCCTTAAACCCAAATGTTGGTACCTAATCCCATCCTCTTGTATATCTTATTTCTATAGCTCCTAACTGTCTTGACTGGAACACAAGCCAATTCTGCTTCATGTGTGCACCCAGAGGTCTCCACAGCTGAGTCTGTTTATGCCCCACATTGTTCTGTGTGTCATACAACTATTTAGCTTTTCATACAATTAATTCTGTTCCTGTGCATAGCCTCTTCAGTTAATCTGACAGCTTTCTTAACTAGTCCCAAGTTTTGGGTCTGTGGGCCAGAAGATGAGGCAGAAAGCAAATCTGAAATATACCAACAGTATCACCATGGAGCTACCGATGCTGCTGCCCACAATGTTCACCCCAGCATGAGCAGGCTACTGTGGACAGAGCTGCAGGTGAGCTGATGAATCCCTAGTTTGTCCAGGAATTCAGCTGGTTGAAGGATGATACGTCAAATAGGCAAGTTGGATTTTGTCTTTCTGCACTCTGGATGCCCAGGATCTGCTAGGCTGGAAGGTCCTGCCTTCCCAACTTCTCCACCAAGCACCAAGCCTTCCTGAAGAGGTCTGAGTTTCCATGCTGTGGAGCACTAAACCTTGACCCCCGCAGAGCTTGTCCTTCCAAATTTTTCACACTTACTTCAGTGTTTGAAAGAGTAGGGGAATTCACCGCGTACAAATTACCAACAGGTACTGAGGATACACTCCAGCAGTTTTCTGCAGAAAATGCAAGTGATGGGGAGGGGGAAGACAATCACACTAGATTTCATGTAAATAGTTTAATTATATTTCAATGCTTAAAACACAGAAATAAATTAAATTACATCATAATGCTTCTGCTAAATTATACATATACTTCCAAGAACTGTGAGAGGAGGCGCTATTGAACTAAAAGAATACTCCAGTACAAGCCCAGCAAATACCCGTAATATTCTTCTAGTCTTCTTCTCTGTACTTCTTTAATCTAAGGGCAGTCATCACAGGACAAAGCCTACCATTACAGGAAGAATGGTTAAAGAGAATTCCTCTGCAGGTGTGTTTGTTATATAAGATATATCTCAGCATGAACGTGGAACAAGGTGCATGTTTTTGCACCTGAGCAGGCAGATGCACTGCTTGGCAGCTGCCTGTGAAGCACACGGAGTTGGGTAAAGAGCATGAAGTAGGCTGTTGGTTTGAGGAAACAGCTCAGCTTACAGTTGCCTTTTATTGAGTTTAAAACAACAAATGATGTTCCAATCCTAAGAGTTCTAGGGGAAACGTGATTTAGGACAGCCACACATCCCTGCTGCTGCTTGCATCCCTGTCCTGCTGCAGAGCACGGGAGCGTGACAGGCAGCGTTGTGCCACCTGCTGAAAAGCAAAATCTGATGTCTCTGTGGCTGGCTGCCCTCGGTGAGCTCTTGGAGGAGATGGTAAGTGTGCATGGGGGGTGGTGGTGATGTATTTGCTTCTCAGCTGGTCACATAGGCATAACCTCTGGGAAGACCCACAGTGTCCAAATTCTAAGGACCTAAGCCAGACTACATTTAGTATTTGTACCCACACACCTTTCTTCTAACGGTATCCCTGGAGTGCAAACACCAGCAGCAACCAGCAGCCCAGGAGTGCCTCCTGCCAGATCTCCTGGGTAGGGAGGATGGGCTGTTTTCCACAGGTGATGACACTCCTAGCCCTAATACACTCCCAGAACTCCCTGGCTTTAAAAAGAAAGAGGGATACTGAAAAATGAAAGCAACTTAGCCCTGCAAAACTGCCATGAGGGAAGCTGTGCCAGTGAAGGAGGGAGGGAGGGCTGGTAAGGAGCTATGCACTGCAGGGGTCAGTGGCACATGCCCAGCAAAGAGTCTGCATTGAATGAATATCCAAAAAATCACAGTGGGGAAAGGAAAAAAAAAAAAACAAACACATTTTGAAGAACAAAAACTAACCGGCAGGTCCAAGCTTGCAACAAAGCACATGATACCTGAATTGCCACTCAGTGATACACAAGTATCTCCTTGCATAAAGCCTACCTTTAGATCTGCATTCAAATTTTGGCTTGCCCTGATTCCCTTTGGACTTGTGCTGTGGATGGAATATGATCTGACTGACGAATGCATGTACTGAAAAAAAATCAAGAGGTGATCAGCACGTGGCTGGGCACTGATACTTGCATGCAGGCTCTGCTGCTGGCCCCTAGCTGCTGTGCTGGTGGCCACCAAAAGGCTCTGCTGAGGACAGCCCCGATGCCGCACTGCAGCATGCCAAGGTGGCCAGAGACCCCTTCGCACTCTCTCTCTCCTGCAGCCCTGAAGGACACAGAGGCAGGGATGCTGCAGGGTTACAGGGAAACTCCTGGCTTACCTGTCTACCCACCTTCTGCATTAGCTGGTAACATGAACAGAGGCTAACACAAAGCTCCGTTTTTCCTTCAGCAGGAAGAAGAGAAGGCTCTGACTGCAGGTCCTGGCAGGTAAGGAAGTACGAACCAGCTGTTCAGTCACCTCTGGGGGCAGACATGGGGCTGTTGTAAAGTTGAGCCAATACATTTTTTTCCTTATTTAAAAGAAAATATTTCAAGGCTTAATCTTTTTTTCTGGATAACACTCTGCACTGTAGAAACTTCCCTGAGCCAAAGCAGGAGGGGGATACAGGGTATCAGACTCCCACTCAACTCCTCTCTGTGGCCCAAGCACCACTATTCCTAGCTCAGCAGCAGGGAGTCACGTAGCCAGACATTGACACCCATTGCCACTAGCTGGGAGTTCCCCTCTGTCTATACAGCAGCCCTAATTTGGGATATTCAGCCACTTCCTCAGTTAAGATGTAATCAGCCAAATGTTAACCATTTCACTTTTTAAAGCTAGTGAATTTCCCATACTTCAACATCACCCCGGGTGCACGTTTATCAGCAACCCACACACCAACAAGGGGGATAAGCCTATGGTATGTGTTTTCCCTGGTGTGCCCCAGATTAGCACTCAGCCAGGGGAGTCGGCTCTCCTTGCTCAAAGGGGCTTTGCCACCAGTCACCCCTCCAGGATCTGACAAAGCTGCAGTCACTGTACCAAGGCTCACTCATTGCTTTCCTTGGGGTCTGGTGGCACAAAGCCAATGAGGAAGCTCTCCAAAACGTGCATCTCTCCTTCCCTAACCCAGAGATCATGCACATCTGCTCTGACAAGTTAATCTACAACAAAGCAGGCACTGTTCCTAAGCACGCAGCTTGGTAGATGGTATCAGTCAGCAGCAGCCCAGAAACTGCAGCTCAGGACCTTTTAGAGGTAACAGATGCACCAAAAAACCACCACTGCCATCACAAAGGGTTTGCTTCCCAAAGTGACAACAGTTCCCAGTGCTTATGCCCATCTGTAACACAAACCAATGGGGTGACCAGCTGGGCTCAGTGGATCGGCCGTGCTTGCGGGAAGTCACTGGTTTGTTGGCTTCATCCTCCCCAGTCTCAGCACGATCCCAGAGCAGGGGCAGGTATTGTTCATGCATTGATGGCATTGGCAACGTCTGTGAACACAAGACGGCTGGGTCTCTGGAGGGCTCCTTGACTTGTCAGCAGAATCTGCATTGAAGCAGTGAAAGATGAGACCCAGCAAGTCTGCCTTTGCTCAGGTGCGTGTGCTTGGGCACAGACTGCATAGTATTGTAACTAGATTCTGCCCCTTACTAAGGGGAGGCTGGCTGACATTAACAAGGCTGTGACAGAAATACTCAGCAGGCCAGAGAGCAAGTCAGCACATCTGTGCCAGTTTAAAATCCCCACATAATTGGATTACTGGGTCTCACTATTTATATATACATGGCAGCATGAAAAGACTTGAAACATCAAGAAGGCCTGGAAACATGCCATAGACTGAACTTTGGCTGTTCTTTTAGACTCTCCCTCTCCTGTTATATTAAGCCTTTAAACTTGCATACCTTCCAAGCAGAGGTATCTCTGCATTAGCAAGCTCTGGAGGGATCTGAGGTATCCCGCTGGCCAATCCCTATATAGGAAGGATCTGCTTTTACTGTGCTAAATTTAACTCTGACCTTGTCATTCCCCCCTTTTACTACCTGAAGGGAAGTCCTCTATGTGCAGTAATAGAGGGATCTGATGTTTTCCCAGTATGCACTACTTGGAAGACAAGATTTTATACAACAGTATTTCTTGCTTTCCCAAACCAGTGTATGGAATATATTGACTATCTTTCATATTGCAACACACACATCTCCTTTGTGCTCTTTAGCAGGTTGGGAAGCATGTATCAAGGTAAATATTTTATAATGACAGTTGTATTTCTTATCTTCTCTTTCCCTTTCTGCTTACACCAAGCTTGCTACACATTATCTGAAGGTGTAAAGTATGTGGAAACTGAGAATTGTTTGGGTGAACTCCTGCTCCTGGAACTGGAAAAGCAAGGGAAGACGGGCAACATGGAGCAGCTGGAGAGGAATTCAAGAAAGGAGAGATGTCTACTCTAAGGGGAGGCCGCATCACTGGCTAAGAGACGTACCTGTTCCAACCATCCCTGCTGGCTCTGTCTTTCAGAAAGGCTTTTTGTGTGGTGGTGGTGACAAAGGAAACAGAAAACACTGTGAAGCTGTCTGCAAAGGATGGTGAGAAGCCCTTCTTCCCTATTTCTCCTACCTCTTGGTACACTGGGGAAGGAGATATATAGCCTCTTGTGAAAGATCCATCTGGACCATTAACCACAAACAACTGGCCAAACTATCAAGCTCTCTCCTAACTCACAAAGGTAATAAGCCAGCAGTCTCTGAGGACCTTATCATTTCTCAGCATGCTGCATGCCTTTGAACACTCTGAAGTGGTCAAAGCAAAGCCTTCTTCCCCTCTCCCCAAATTCAAATAGAGAACTCCCCTCCCTTTTCTCTTTCTGAGCCATGCCTGCTCTGTGCCCAGCAAGGTTGGCTTGGAGGAGCTGACAAGACCAGATGTGCCATGCCACAGCAATGTGCAGGCTTTCTGCCTGCATTCTTCAGGGCTTGCAGCACAGTTAACTGTTACGTTTACAGGCTTTCCCTCAGCAAGGCCTCATTCCCCACGTGTAGCCTTAGGCAAAGCAGGGATACCTTAAAACTGGGTAGAAATTATTTGCTTTTCAGGGCCAGGGCAAAGGAGCCTCAGTGCTTTGAGGGCATTGAAGCCCCATCTCCCAGAAAATGGCATTCATCCTACTGCTCCCTTGTGGTGCCCTGGGTGGTAAACTGTAGTAAACTCACCCTTAATTACTGAAGTTGCCCTTTTCTTTCTGCTAGTTGAGTAGAGCCAGCACTGTGCCTCCCCAGGCCCTTCATCCTAGTTGCCTGACTCGTCAGTCCATCCTAAGCACTCTAAAATGCTCAAGCCCCCTATCTCTAGGGCTGGCAGAGAGGGGGGAAGTCCTCCTGAGGTCTTATGTGGTTTCCTTACCCTACAACCCTACAAAAACTCATTGACTCTGTAACAAAAACAGTGCAGGTACCAGTGGTTGTAGTAACAGACTCGCTGGCCCTTGCTGCCTACCTTACTCTGTGATGCCTGAGAAGATGCTGCATCTCGCCCATGTTCCAGCAGCTCCTGCTCCAATTCATCCTGTTCCTCGGTGGGATCGAAGTTGTACATGGGCATGAGCTGGTGCCGTAGCTTCTCCAACCTGCCGGTGGAAGGGAGGGGAAAGAGCTGGCTGAGAAGGACAGATGCTCAGGCTGCCTTCCCCACCCCACTGCTGAGGCTTTCTGCAGGCTGTTTCTCCTGCTGCACAGTGATTCTGCTCTTGTTGCTCTTGCTGGATAAGGGTCATGTCCTGTCCTGCACGGATGAGGATAAGAACCTACTACACAGAGCTGGCAGGAGTGGAAGATACCCAGAGTGCAGTTACAGGTATTAATTGCCATCACTAATCTATGTTGGCAGGCATTACGCACAGAAGAATCAGACAGGGATTTAAGATCCTGCAGACCTTAAAAGATCAAGCTTTATGTGGTGGGACAAAAGAGACAGTGGAACATACTGGCTAGGCATTTTGCGACTTCTCCTGTCCCTCTGCTCATGACAGCCAGTCCTGCCATGTTGTTCTACACCTGCCAGCAGAAGTCCACTTTTAGCTCCAGTGGCCTCAGAGTAGTACTTTAACTCTGGGGCTGAAATACATAAAAATAAATAGAAAATAATAACAAATAGAAAATAGGAAAGAGATTCTCATAGGAGGCTGATGCCTGTGGACAGACTGTTCTTACTCTTGTACCATTGCTCCAAGTGACAGAGCTATAAAGTATTACCCCAAGGGGTGTCCCTAAATACTGGGCAGCTCAGCTCAGAGATGGAGGATGGATGGGTGGGCACGCTCCTGTGAAAACACTGAGCCCTGCCTTAGGCTGTAACTGAGTTTTGGGGAGTGGGGGAGGGAAACACACAAGCAGTTACTGGCAGTGTCACCACAAATATCTATTTTGGCAAGTGTTAGGATAACACATTCCCTCCCTGCTTCTACATGGGTTTGCCAACACAACCATTATCTCCAGCAGCACTATGTTCACGGGCCAAGCATTAGCTTCTCCTGTGGCAGTACCCAGATCTGGGCTTCAGGGTCTGGCTTGGAAAATTAGCAGTGGGCAGCAGCACTTCTTGAAAGTCCATGGCCAGGCCAGGCCTGCCACAAGGAGGTGGCAGGGAAGAGGTACCACATCTCATGGATCTTTACCAGTGTCTCTGCTGTCAGAGATGGAAGAATCAAGATGCCTGTCTCCCTCTGTGCTGCTCTCCTCTCTATTTTCAGCCAGAGAAAATTAAGACACTAAGTCTTGGGCTAGAGAGCTGCATCTCTGCACTCTGCTGCTGCCAGCTGCTGTGGCTGGAGCTAAAGAGGCCTTCAGCCTTGCAAGGCCACTGTCATTGGCCCAGGCTGTTGGAAAACAGGGATCTGGGAATGGCTAAAACGTGATATCCACACCTCTCATGACAGAGTTCTCAGCTTCTTTATACACTCATAACCCTTTCCTCTGTTTTAGTGCATCTTGTAGATGAAGAGTTTGCCAGACCCCTAACCTCTTCCCGCTCAACCACATTTTCCTTTCCAAAGCTGTGGAGGACTCTTTGAAGCTCTGTTGTTAGAAGGTGGGCCAATATCAGGAGTGCAGCGCCCTTTGCCTCATTCACACACACCTGATTCCCCATAGGCTTGTTCTCAGACAGCCATCCCTTACACTCTCCCCATCTCCCTGTCTCCTTCCTAGCTCCCTCTGGATTTTGAAGCTTGAGTTCCCTTCAGCCAACAACAGACAATACTTACCTCTTCCTCTTCCTGATATACAGAACCTGAAGGAGAAAAAAAAACATCATTACAATAGCCCCAGTAGGATGGGGAACAGCTGAGAAGAGAAATTTTGGGCACAGGGCACACAGAAAGGAGGTATAGCAAGTCTGGTGTCACTGCACACCAAAGCAGGGGGAAGGCAGGAGTGACAACTGAAAATGAAATTTCATATGAATGAGTGTAAGCTCGGTAGCACATCACGTCTGATACTAAGTGCTTGAGTAGCCTCTTGTTAGGTGTGTTAGTAGTAGTATGAGTGTTAGGTGCATTAGGTGTAGCTCAGCACATTTTGGTGGCTACAGGACATACGCTGCAATATAAGAGTGGATGAAGAACCCTCCCCTTTGTGGTTTTCACCTGTAGATTTCCTACAGTGTGGAAGTGCTGTAACCCCCTCCCCAGTATAAAGGGAAGAAGCAAAGAGGGCATGCTCAGTGACTTGCCTCGTGTCAGCCAGTAAGAGTGGCTGCGCTGGGAAGGAAGTGAGGCTTTTGGCCTCCAGAGCCTTGTTCTGAGAACTACGAACGCTGGATGTTGCTCTTGGGAGCTTATGACCTTTTCCAGGATAACGTTCCCAGGTTCTCTTAGGAGCTTTTGGAAAAATTCCTCCTTGGGCCTGCAATGAAATTTTGCAGTAGTCCCTTTCTGTAGGCTCCTCTGATGGTGGTATTAGTGAAGCTCTTCCTCATATGAGGAATGGGAGCTTGCCGCTACCTTCTGTTCTCTGTTGGCAGGTAAATGAGCTGGTTATATATCAAAAGACGAACTGCAGTGCTCACATTGCCCATGTCAGGCACAGAACTATAGTTTCTGCAAGTTTCTGCCTACAGCATTAATGGCAAGGTTAGTTACGCAGCAAATCCTCAAGGACTTTGCTGATACCCAGCAAGTAGAGCCTTGGAAATGCAGTCCAGAATGAGCCTAGTTGAATAAGTCTATTCAGGTGGCTTTAATTCAAAAGGGCATGTCCACAGGGAAGATTATGGTGGTTTCAACAGCCTGCTATAAAAGTTAATTTGGATTAACTTTTTTGGGGGGGAGGGAGGCCCGTGTTGACAAGGTTTAAATCAATGCAGCTGTTCCAGTTAACAAGTCAGAACAGAATCAGCTTTGTGTTTTTTTAACTGAACTTCCTATTGCTATTAAAAATAAATACTGACAGTACATATGGCTTCCTCTAGGCCTGCTGAGCATCCCCTTCGGACTAGACCTCAGGGAGACTGCAGAAACATTGGAGCACTGGATCAAGGCCTTACTAAGAAAGGGGTCTCAGGAACTATCAGTTCCCAGCAGTTCTGGGTGAGTCTTTAGTAGAATGCAAATAAATTATTCAACCCAAATCAGTCCTAGACCCCCTTTGATACCCTCCACACTCGACAGAGAAATATTTAGCAGGGCTCTCTTACCATAGCTACAGCCAACCCAATCACAGTAATGATCCCAAAGGACAGCAGCATCGTGCTCATGCCAGGTCCAGTGCTGGCGACATCTGGGATTTTGGTGCTGTTGAAACTGGTGGTCTCAGGGCTTACGGTAGCTGTTTCTGGTACAGTCACATCCAGAGTTGTCCCAGGGTCTGGCCTGGCCGTGGTGGTGGTGCTGTGATACAAGTCATGCACAGAGGGTGAGCTGTAACTCATCCTGCCAGCTCTTGGTAGTTCCTTTTACCAAGCTGTTGTCCTCACCCATCAGCTACAGAAGCAGAGAGCTGCCCTTTGTATCAAGGACCGACATGTGAGACCTATCCTGTAGCATCATTGCTGATGGTTTTTCTTCATAGGAACCACACTGGTTTCTGCCTAGGGAAGAATAAGAGCAAATGAACAGTGCAGATCTCTTAGAAACAGGCACAACCTTTTCCGAAGCCTAATTCACTAGTATAATTTTTGAGAGCAGCTCATGGGTGTCCACTCAAAATAACAAAAAGATTTTTCAGGGGTACTGAGAGCCCCCAAAGTCATGCCTGATTCAGTTGAAGTCAGTGATACGCTCCCCACTCATGGCTTCAGCTCTGCCTCCTTGCAGGCACCTGGCAGACCTATGTGGGGACAACCTCAGAACTGTTGTCTTTGGTCTGCTCCAGGCTGAGCCAGGTGGCCTCCATCCACCCCAGTAGATACAGCATTTTCCTGCTTCTGTCTCTTGCTTTTAATTTTTGGAAAGTTACATGGATCCCCTTAAATTTATCAGTGGGAACACATCCAATAAAATGGCACTCAGCTGTGAGGCATCCACATCTCAGGATGCTTTTTACTGAATCCAAAGTAGGACTTCCCTGTTGTGATAGTCACTGGTGACTGGTAAGTCACTGCACTATCCATCGCCCCACGGTTCCTCATCCCATGCGCTCTGGAAAGGCAGCTTCCTTAAAGCAGTGGGTTGCACCGGTCCCCCATCTGCTACTAAAAACTGAGTATTTCTCAAGTCCCCCATGGAAGCACCCACTCAAGCTTAGTCATGCACTGCTAATTATCAATATTAATTTTAAAATGAGTCCAATTTTGGATTGGAGTTGTGAAATTTGATAGAGCTATTCATGCTGAAAACATGAAAGGCTTTAATTGCTTCACGCTTCTATTGTGCAAGTGATCAGGAGTTGCAAAATGCCATGGGATGATCCTACAGGAAGTATTTGCACAACTTTGTTTATAAACCCACTGTATATAACATTAGTTCAGCAGTTGCTTCCATGAAAATGCAGCTACCTCTGGACCCGAGCAGTGCCATCCCCGAGAACTACTGCAGCAGTCCTCTGATAATCTCTCTGCAGTTTAGCAGACATTACATCTCTGGACTGGAATGCAGCTGGGACGCAGGGGTTAATGAGCTCTGAATAGAAAAAGATGTGCCTGCAAAGAGAAATGAGCCATTGTTCAGCTCCACTCTGTTCTATTCTAGGCAAGGTTATTGCGCAGTTCCCATTACTGTGACGCCTTATTGCTGTCCATAACTGCATTGAACGGTGTGATTAACATCTGTCACTAACAACTGAAGCAGAGAAATCGTACCAGGCAAACAGCACCAGGCCGCCCAGTGGCCAGTCAGCAGCCCAAGTAGCCACCTTGACTTGCACAGCACTTGTCCTGCGTCTCCCCGAGCAGGTAAATCTCTCGCCACACACACAGGATTTGTCTCACAGCTCCCTGTGAACAACTTTGTGGAGCAGGAGTTGCTGGGGGATTTTGAAGTGCCTGGGAGACAGAGCCATCAAACTCCCGTGAATTTCTAGGAAATGTGAAGATAGCAGTTCTAGTCTGGTCCCACCTAACATCAAGCTAAGACACGAGTTCATTGCAGCTGAAAGGGACCAGGTCCTTCACTCACCACCAAACCATGCACGCCTAGTTTAAACCATGTGGCACCCGGATTTCCCCAGCCATTACTAACCACAGTGGAGCTCAGGTGTAGTGGATGCTTGGGCACAACAATGACAAATTTGAAATCTGAGTGCCAAAACAGCAGCAGCAGCTACAGCCCAGGAGAGAAAGGGAAGGAACTGTTGAGCAGGTATTGGGCAGACCGAGCAGCTGCTCAGAGAGAATCATCAATTTGTGCTATTCAGGGAAACTCTCCATGACGATAATTCACATTTTTAAAAAAGCCACCACCAAGGAAACAAAAAGTGGAAAAAGAGCCTAAGTGAAAGGAATGAAGCAGGCCCAAGGGCTTTGCAAAGTATGGCCCTAGATCTCAAACAGCTCCTGAATTTTGGAAGCAAAATGGGCTAGGCCTTCATCTCAATGCAGTGTCAGTTTTGGAAAACCACTGGAACTTGGATGTTAAAGCCTTTGGGTAAGACCCCTTTTGTATGGACCACACACTGTGCTGCCGTGCATTGCTCCTCTGAATGAAGTTAGGCTAGGTTAAAGTTAGCCAGCTCAAAATCTGGTCAAGTAGGAATGGGGGCTCTAGTTCATGCTTTCAGGGTCTTGACCATGCTGAAGGATTCCCAAGCCCAGAGACCTAGCTCTGCAGACCTAACAGCCCTGTGTGAAAGGTTTCTGACACAGCTTAGACAACCAGTTCCAGGTCCAGATGAGGGTATTTCTGTGCCCCAGCCCCTTTGGTCCAGGTTGCAGAGGGCCAGACTGGGGAGGCTGAGCACAAGTGTGGCCCAGAGCCCATGGCTTACAAAGGTAGAGCTGGGCGCGGATGATCTTTCCCACCACCCTCCTTTCCCAGTTGTCATCCTGGTGATGGAAGTTTGATCTGCAGGCTGGGCACTGTCCAAGTCTGATGGCTGCTCTAGGGCCAAGGACAGCTATTAGCTATCGCTGGCAGGTTTCAGCATAGTCCATGCACAAATAGAACAGAACAGAAGAGGAACCAGATCCTCAGCTGCTGCGAGCTGGCATTCTTCCATTGCCTGCACCAACAGAGCTTCTCACACAGCCAAGACCACTCTGTGCTGGGCTCTGCTGGGTCTGGGAAAAAGAAGAACATGGTTGTTTCTTGCCCAAGCCAGCATTTCCAAACTGGTCTCTGATAGGTGCTGCGGTGGCCAACACCTCAGATTCAGAACATCATGTCAGGCACTAGCTTGAGACTGCTGGCTTTCCTGAGTCTTGGTTTTAATCTCTCTGTGCTGCAGTTTCCTCTTGGGTATGACAGGAATAGAGGTTTGTGTCACAGGGATGAAGATGGGTCATGGGGTCTCTGGATGAAGAAGGCAAATAATAACTAGTATTTTTTCTACATTACTTCACCAAGATGAAGTGTCTCTAGTAACTCAGCAAAGCAAGTGGCACTGGGTTGCTGCTGGCTACGGGATGTGGCTTCCCAGTGCGTGAACTGGTGGCTTCCTCTCCCCCAGCGAAAGGGCTGACCAGGCTCCAGGACAGCCCACAAGGTGGGGAGGAAGCCCCAGGCGCCTGGGTCCCCCGTCCCACAGCACCTCAGCCATCACCCTCCCACTGTCAGAGAGGTACCACGGTCCCGTCCCATCCCACCCTGGCACAGGCGCGGGGGCACTCCCCAGCAATGTCACTGCGCTGATGGAGAACTGAAATGCAAGCGATCGCCCCCATCCCTAAGCCCCTCCGGGCCGCGCCACCCCACAGCTGGCCAGGGACTCCGTCCCTGCGGGAAGTCACTCTTTCCCCGTCCCGGGGAGAAGTTTCCAGACGGATAACGGGTTATACGGCCCTTCCCGCTCCGAAACGCTACCCAGGGATCAGCCCCAGGACTGGCAGCCGACTCCCCGCCGCAGCGCTGCCTGCGCTCGGCGCCCCCGGCCCGCCGGGGCCGGCACTTACTGAGCGCTCCCCGCTGAGGCGTCCGGTCCCCCCGGAGCGCCGCCGGCGGTGGGGCCGCCGGGGGGCCGCGCCCTCGGCCGCGGGGCCGCGCTGCCCGCGGGGGGCGGGCCGGGCCGGGCCGCGCAGCACCGCGCGCACTGTCGCACGGCCGGCGGCCCCGCCCCGCCGCTCTGCGCCCCAGGCGATTGGCCGGCGCCCGTAGGGCTCGGCTCGCGGTTGGTCAGTGTGCCTGTCACTCATGCGCGCGGCGGCGGGCGGGCGGTGTGGCGGTGCTTGGTGAGCGGCGGGAGCGTCTCGGCTGTTTCCCTCACAGCCCTTCCCCAAGTCCCCCGCCGTGGGATGCGGTGCGGGAGGCGGCTGCGCCTCCAGCCCCGCCAGTGGCGGTAGCCGTGAGGTGAAGGCGTCGCTGTGCGGGCGCGCTCGCCTCTGAGGGGGCCCCCGGGCCCCCCGCTGCCCAGGTGGAGGAACCCCGCGCTAGCGCCGCGGTGCCGGCCAGGCGGGGTGCCTGGCGTCGGCGAGGGTATTGCGTGTGCAGGGGAGGCCGGGACAGCTGGAAGGAAAGCCGGGATGCGGTCCCGGCGGTGTCTGGGGGGCTCGTTTACTGCCGGAGAGCCGCCCGGTCACCGAAATGAAGCGTGGGTGGGCAGCTGCCTGGCTGGTAAATGGGGACTCGTACCCCCTGCCGCGGTACGGCCAGCGGGGCTGTACGCGGGGCCGGCTCGGCTGACCGCTAACCTAGAAGCAGGAGGGTATTGACTTGTATGGTGCAAGCCCCAGCTCCTGCCCGAGCCTGTGAGCAAGACGGGGAGTGTAGGGCAGGAGCCGAGGGTGGGACAGGCCACGCCTTTCGTGCACATGTCGGACTGCAGTGAGTGGGGAACTGGGGGTTGAATGGACCAAACCACAGAACTGCAGGAAAAAAAAAATCTGTTCCCTACCTGTGTGCAAACAGGTACTTGCACCAAGAAGTAGCATGCAGGCACCTCACAGCAGCAGCTGGTCTCCTTTATTAGTAATGACAGTAGTGGTGGCATTGTTCCAGCTGTGGCAAATTAAAGTCTTATCTGCCTCCCTCACAACACTAATGGTTAATTTTTTATTGCTATAGTGTTCCTCTTGTGGCAGTATCCCCAAAACAGGGTCCTGGAATGGGGGGCTGCTTGTGTAAAGACTGTAGCTGTCAGACTGCTTATGCATACCATAAAGGCAAGTTCTCATAGGGGCTGCTTGTTTCTGTGCTGGGGGTAATGAAGATGGTAAAGAGGGCACCCACCCCTTTGCCTGGAGGTAGGAGGTAAGCCAATCTTGAGATCTTTGCTGTAGGGTATTCCCTCTGCTGCTTCCCTGGGCTCTGTTTGATTTCATTTTGCGCAGGAAGGGCAGTGGAGGCCTGATTCTTCCCACAGTTTCACTGTGCAGCAGGGACAGGGCAGGCCCCACACTGCTGCCTGCGCAGGTGCCCCACGCAGTAGGGTCCAGGGCTGCTGCGAAGCTTCAGTGCCAGCATTTGCCCAGGTGGAAGCTGGGATCTCCTTGCAGCAGCACTCCTATAGAGCAGGGAGCCACCCACCCTGGGTGCTGCTGGCTGCTCAGGAGAGGTATTCTGATGTTTGTGTGGTGGTTTTCCAGAGGAATTGGAGGAGGGCTGGTTGTGGCCTCTCGGAGACTGTGATGAAAAGCAGCAATCAATAGAGAAGTGGGAATGGGTGCTTAGGGAAACCCACAGTGGCTCCAGGGACTGTGAGTCAGAAGGAAGGGGGGCCCTCATTTCTCATGGATCACAGCAGGAAAGCGGGGTAGTTGTTCTGTTTGTCTCCATTAAGACACAGTTCCAAGTGTGATATGCAGCAGCTGTTTTGTAAAGTTTCATCTCCTTTGTCTCTTGCAACCATCCTCTTTGTTTTTCTTCCCTCCCTGTCTGGCTGTGCCTGTCTTCTCCTTTAAGAGACTGGCTTCCCTCTGGCAGGGTTTGCCTTTTCTGGCCTTTGCATCTTTCAAGTGTTTTCCTTCTAATTTTATCTTGTGAGTTTTCTCCTTCCCTGCTCTTAGCAGCTCAGCCCTGGCTCTGTGGCCCCTTGTCTGCTCACTGGGGACGGTGACAGTGTGGAAGACCCATGGAGGCAAGGTCTTCTGTGAACACACCTGCTGACCTAGGACTTATGGTTTATGAAGAGAGGGAGGAATAAAAGAAGTCTCTCTCTAGGAGAGACTGAAGGTCTTCCTGCAGGGAACCAGGGTGACCCACCCGTGGGGTGGAGAGCCAAGGGCTGGAGATGATGGTTGGTGTGTCTGTGGCTTTCTGGGACCAAGGACAGGCAGGAGTGCTGTGCCTGCATATAGGCATGCCTGCTTCTGCCTTGCCACAGGCATGGACTGGCCTCCTAGTAGCTCTGGCCTGTGGAGATGCACAGCTCTGCGAAGTGGACTGCAGTGGCAGAGCTGCCGCCTGAGTCTTGTATCAATGCTTTGTTACTCTCAGGGTGGGAGTAATTGAGTTTGTAACTGTGGGCTGGGATTAGGGCAAGCAGTCTGCATTCTGTCAGAGGGGAACCTGTGATTTGCTAGCCCGAGGGATTCAGGCTGTACTCTTGCCTCCTTTTCTAGACCAGAAGAGCTGCAAACCAGTGCCATTTTCATGGTGCCCTGAGGAGAATCCACTGATGGTGATCAGCTGGTGCTTAGCCACAGTGGCTTGTGGTAGCACGAAGTGTCCTGTGAGTCTCAGCACTGACTAGCTCAGCTGATGGCAACGAGGAACACATGTGGAAGTCAGGAACTGATTTCACAACAATGAGACGCTTCACTCACCCACTGCTCAGGAGGTTGTTGGGTCTCTTACCTCAGTGCCTGCAAGGGGGATTGAGTCCAAGTAAAGGTCCTATCCTCAGTCCAAAGCAGTTGTCTCTGAGGCAGGGCTGCAGTGCAAGACCTGAGCTCGTTAATGCCACTGATGTGGTCAACTACTGGCAGAAGGTGTTTGAGACCAATGGGATCCCTGAAGCACGAGAATCCAGTGAATATATCGTGTCATTTGTCCTGGGAGCAAAAACAGTTAAGTAATAGGAAAAGAATGAGGTCTGTGCATGCCTCTCACTTTGTCATTTTGGTTGAATCCCTTACCTTTCTTTTTATCTCACTCACAGGAAGTAGAACAACTTTTCCCTACCTTAGATGGGAGAGAGGGTGAGGTGTAATTAATGCCAGTAGAACACTTGGGGTCTCCTAAATGCCTTCTTTTGCAGAGAGTAAAATGGAACCCATGACATATACAGCCACACTGTACCCTGACTTGCTTGGTGGAATGATTCTTAATTTTACCTATTCTTCTGAACCCCAAAAAGTAGCAGAACAACAGTTGTGCAGGTTTGTTTTTAAACACGCAGACAGGTTCTCCTGATTATTTGTGGTTTCCAACAGTCCCAGGCATATGTGTTTGTCAGCATGCTGGGTCTCCCTGGAGGATGCCCTTGGGAGGGTGCAGAGGACACTGAAGTGGCACCAGTGGGCAGGTTTTAAAGTGACCTTGTCTTCAGTTTCAGAGCTTGAACTCCAAAAGCCTCCACACTCCGCTTACAGCAGTGCAGCAGGAGCAAATCCAGCAGCTGAGCAGCAAGCGACTAGAAAGGTAGGAGCATCCTCTTACAGTTGTTCCTTTGGAGGGCTTTCCTTCAGTCTTAATGCAGCCAGAAGAATGGCAGCAGAGAGAAAGCAGAAGACCATTAGCAGCTGACATGTCAAGTAACAGTGCTGTGTCCCATGGTGACTCAAGTGATGGGTATTTGCTGTCAATATCAGGTAGCAAATCACCTGTCTGTCCTGGCTGGGAGGCAAAGGGGGATGATCAGCTAGAGGAAGTTGCTCAGAGCCATGCCCAATTCATTTTTTAGTACATCCAAAGATAGATAATATGCAACCTCTCTGGACAGCCTGTTCCAGGGTTTGACCAGCCTCTCAGTGTTTAAAAAAAAAAGGAAAAAAATAAAAAGGGGGGATAGATCTTAGGTTTAAATGGTATTTTCTCTATTTCAGTCTGTACCCTTTGCCTGCCTTTTCAGTGGATACCACTGGAAAAGAGTCAGGCTCTGTCGTCTTTACTCCATCTCACCAGATACTTATGGTTATTGATGAGATTTCCTTCGCCTACCCCCCAGCTCAAGCCTTTCTTTCTCAAGGCTAAACTGTCCCAGCTCTCAGTCTCTCCTTGTATGTCAGATACTCCAATCCCTTAATCATCTTAATGGCCATTTGTTGGACTTACTTGTATGTCCATGTCTCTCCTGTACCTGGAACCCAGGGCTCCAGATGTTTCCTACCAGTGCTGAATAGAGGGGAAGGATCCCCTCCCTTGACCTTCTGGCAACACTCTGCCTAATGCAGCCCAGGAAACCACTGGCTGCCTTTGCTGCAAGGGTACATTGCTGGCTCATGGTCAACTTGTCCACTAGATCCCTTGGGCCTTTTCTGCAAGTCCACTGTCCATCTGGTTGGCCCCCAGCCTGTACTGGTGTATGGGGTTATTCCTCTCCAGTTTTTAGGGCTTCGCATTACCCTTTACTGAATTTCATTAGGTTCCTGTCAGCCCATTTCTCCATCCTCCTGAGGTCCCTCTGAAAAGCAGCACACCCATCTGGGCTATTAACCATTCCTCCCAATTTTCTCTCCTCTGCAGACATGCCAAGGGTATTCTCTGTCCCTTCATCCAGATCGTTAATGAAGATGTTTTGCTATATTGGTCCCACTATTAACCGCAGGGGTACTCCACTAGTGATTGGCCTTCAGCTGGACTTTATGCTGCTGAACACAGCCTTCCAAGACTGCCGGTTCAGTCAGTTTTCAGTCCACCTCATTTATATAGTCCATACTTCATCAGCTTGTGTATAAGGATGTTATGGGAGACAGTATCAAGAGCCTTAGGAAAGTCGAGATAAAGAGTATTGATTACTCTCTCCTCATGCACTGAGTTAGTTGTTGTGTCATGGGTGGCTGTTAGGTTGGTCAGCAAGGGTTTCCCCTTTATAAATCCACACTGACCGCTCCCAGTCACCTTCCTGCATGTAGTAGGTTTGGAAACAATCTCTAGGACTATTTGTTCCATCATGTTCCCCAGTATGGAGGTGAGGCTGACTGGTCTGTAGTTCCCCAGGTCCAGTGCTTCATAGTAAACTCTTCCGTGGGAATGGAGCTCCCACAGCTCCCTTAGAGTACACATGCACGTTGCGCATGCGGTTGAGAGCCTCAGGGGTGTCTAGGTGCTCACACGCAGCAGGGTTATGTGGTTAGTGATGAGGTAAGCATGGTATTGAGAGCTTTTCTGTGTTATGGAGTATAGCCCTAAAGTGTTCACATTTGCTTTTGCCTGCCACAGGATGCCGGTGCAGTATGTGCTTGGTGAGTGGGACTTTCAGGACCTGACTCTGAAGATGAGACCCCCAGTATTTATTCCTCGGCCTGAAACAGAGGTAGGAATGTGGGGAACGTGGCAGGGGCAGGCTTGAATTACATCATACAACACAATCATAGCCTTGCTATGAAGGCACTCTGTATATCATGAAGGTTGTAGCAATGGGGAGGTCAGATCACTCCACTTCTTTCAGAACAGAGGGGGATTCTAAGCTTATGATCTGGAACTGATGCTGGTGAACTTTGTCTCCTGGCTCAGAGCAAGAGATGTTGCAAGCTATCACTTAATTACACAGAGATCCATCTCCACTGATGGAAAGACATGGCTTTCTTTCCTTATTTCTACTATACTTATGACTCCTAGAAGTTCAAAACCTATATTGCTATATCCCAGTGGCTTAGTACTTTGATATAAGGACAAGAATTTCGAAGATGTACAAAGGCTGTTAGCAAAATCCTGCAGTAGTAGAAAGCTGCTACTGGAAAATGGTAATGGGCTTCAGAGAGCTTGTTTGTCCATGTGCAGACTAAAACAGTGCAGGCTGGTAGGAAATGGCACCTTTCACCTGTCTGATGGCTCCACGGTGGTTTGTGTGTAAACACTGGAAACTGAAGGGCAAGTTCTGACCTGGGCTGGAATTAAATATGAATGTCAGTCATAAGAATGTAAAGGACAGCCATACATGATGAAGTTAAAACTCCATTTTCCCCATTGTCCCTGCTACTAGGGAAAAACCTAAGAACTACATGGTGACACTTGCCCTGACAGTAGCCTAGCTTTCAGCTCATGGACCATCCTAGCAAGGAAGTCTTTCTGTCTACAAGTCCTCAGGAGGTTTTAGGTTTTGTGAGGGCTTTTTTTGGTTGTGGGTTGGTTCTTTTTTGTTTGGCTGGTTGGTTTTTTTTGTTGGTGGGGGTTTTTTTCCCTTCTGAGAATTTATTTTCTTTTGGCACCTGTGTTAACTTTTGGAGATGAAGTGGTCTCCATAGCCTGTCCATTTAGGAGTCCCAGAAGCTTAAGCCTGTTTAATAGTTATTTCTTCAATCGTTTGCCTGCTGCTTGGTGACTGTTATAATGTGCTGGCAGCCCTCTGCTCAGGTCTCGGTAAGTAGGGGTCCAGGCTTTAAAAAGAATGAAAAGGCTCGTTCAGACAGAGCATCACCTACTGAGAACGTCAGAAGAGATGCCAAGGACTGAGTGGGCTTTGGAGATGGGGAGACCACCTTTGCTTTTTGTGAGGAAGGGATAGTATTGGGAATGTATGAAGAAAGCAGCAGCTCACTAAAGAGAGGATGCAGTTTGCAGAATCTTTCGTCTGACACCTTTTATTACACAAGTTAAGAGGCAAAGGCAGCCTGTAATTCCGTTGTGCCCTGTGAAGAAGAGGGTGCTGCTGAAATCAGTAAGAGTGTTCCAGACAATTTAAGTGGGACTAAGCACAACTACCGCTTAGGCAGCCTCTCATCTCAGCCTGTGGAAGAATATTCAGAACCAGAGTCTTGATCTGGTGTGGGGCCTCAGCAGCATCTCCTTGAGAGCCTGCTGGACCCAAGTCATCTTGATGACACTTTTGTCCAGAGAAGGTGTGAGCTCTCTGTTGTGTCTGGGTTTGATCACTCTGTGGCCATTAAGTTTGGAGATAGGGCTCCAAGAGATAGTTTTGCCAATTGGAGCCCAGTGATGGTTAGCTTTGTTATTGTCAACAGTATTTCTCCTCCGGTTGATTCCAGAGAGTATTTCCAATCTCAAACTCCCCATTAATTAGTGGATGCAATGTGAGCATTAAAACCAGGGAGAACTCTCCATGCAGTGCCAGGCTTCAAAGGCCTAGTGTGTGGAATGGAAACCAGGGTGGCTAATACCTGAGAACATTGTTAATTGCACCCACATGCATGATTTTGGTAAAAGCATTTCTGCTGACCCAAACTGAAATGCAGTGCTGTGTAACATGTTGTGTTTGAAACTGCTTAACACACCCTGGTGCAAAAATGTACCATAAACAGCTTAACCCAAACCTTTTTTCCCTGGGAAAACTTTTTGATGTGTCACGGTACTTACTGTGAAGGCACATTTTTAGCACATTTATTATGGAAGGCCAGAGGTTTATGATGATAGCTGAAGAATGGAGCTCTGTTGGCAACTGAGTTTTCTTGTGATGTGGGTGCTGGGGAGTTTACTTGGAGAGGAGGAGCATGGGGACAAGATCCAGCTATTTAGCAGCACGTGGCAGGACATTGCTTTAGGCACGTGCTGCTTCCAGGAACTGTGTATAAAGTGAGTTGGTGTCCAGATCCTTTCCTTCTGCTAGGAAGGAAAAGTTGGTCATCTCCGACTCAGAGCTTTGTGGAGTGTGTTTGGGTTGGGGTTTGCCTAGGTTTTGTTTCATCAGAGTAATTTTTCCAGACTTCACTGGACTTTAAAACTGTGGTGAAAATACCTCCCTTCAAAAACATTGAAGTTGGTTGCATCTGTTGCTCTCTTTCTGTTTAGGATTTGTCTACAGCGTTCTTAAAACCAATAGTGCTGAAACTTTTCCCCAAATAATATCTGTAAATAATCCTTGTTCTATAGGAAGCAGTTCATTATCGACATTGATATCCCAGCTTCAAGTTGCTTATCTGTGACTGCATGCACAAGCCACATGGCATGTCTTGTCCTTGGCTGAGTAAATGTGACTCCCTAAATTGACTTGTTAGTGCAGATACACAAGCAGCTGCAAAATTTGCTTCCTAGTTATATTTATGTGGCTTCTGCAACTGTTCCTGCTTGTTGATTCAAAGCCTGAAAAGAAGAGGAACCGCCTTTATGATGCACATTTTATTCTGTGGTTACAACAGAAGGGTTATGACTCTTGCTCCCAGATGCATTGGTAATAACATGAAGGCAAACGCAGTATGATATAAACCACCAGCATTGTTTCAGTCCTGGGGACAGAGACACATGCAAAGAGAGAAGCTCTGCTGTCTGCTTAATTTTGCCCTGTGTGAAATTTTCCCCTTTGTAGTATGTTTTGTTCTCTCTGGTAGCTGAGCCCTCTCCCATTCATTCCCTCCGGGAATATTTTTTTCAGCACATGTGGCTTTGTTCTTCTGTTCTATGGGAATCCGAGTGGCGAGGGGACAGGCAGCCAAAATTAGGAAACTAGCAGGTCCTCTAAGCTGTGAGAGCAGGATAACAAAGCTGATTGCATTCAGCCATAACTTCTTGGTGTGCAGGATTGATAGATACTTCTGTGAGCACAGACATACTGAGTTGGAGGAGAGTTCTGTTAAGCAGTCCTCAGTCTTACTTTCCTTCAGTTACCTGGCTCTCTGTGAGCAAAGCTTTGGACTTGCTGCTGCAAGGACTGGCTGGGTTTGCAAGGGCTTGCGGAACCCGGTGTTCTGCCTACTTTCCTCGTGTGACCACCAGAACCAGGTTTCAGAAATGCAGAGGTGTTTGGGCCAAAGTTTAACGGTGTTCTCAGTCTCATGAATTATCTTTGTTATGCATTATTATTGTAATGTCTGGGAATCCCTGTCTCAACATTGCTCAGTCACTGTATTAATGGAGAGAAAAGTCCTTTTCCCAAAGCAAGGCTTTCTGAAACTTGGGCTGTGTTACCATCACAGCAGCTTTGTGGATCAGGAGAAAAATAGGACAGAAGAGGAGGAGAACCCAGCCAACCGTGGATATATCATTCTTTTTTTTTGTACAGGCAAATATAGGCTAACTGAAGCCTCACCATGATGCCATTAAAGAAGTGTTTAGTTTGGTCCAGGGCTTCTCTGAAGGAAGTAGTTTGGGGTATGCTGCTCACCAGTCTTTTACCCCAAGGGGGCACTCCAGGCTTAGGCTCACAGAGCTCCTGATGGCTCTGTTTCCTATTAATTATTACAGGATTTCGGGTGTTTCTGATCCCCTCCTCTCTCAGATGCTGTGTTTTAAAGCAAATGAAGGCTTTAGTTCAGCGGAAACAAAAATGGTCTCCTTTTATCCTTTGCAGGTACTGTGTGGGTAGAGTCAGATTCTCAGACACTAAGTTTTCATTTTCGCTGGAGGAAAGCTGCTGCGAGGAGAGCTCCAGTTCTGCTTGGGAGGATTGTCACAGTCCCACCATCCCCTCTGACCCTCAGGCCACTCAGGAGTCCCCTGGTGACACCTCCTTGACCTGCTGTGAGCTCAGCATGAGCTGACGCTATGCCAGTGCTCAGCAAGAGGACAAGGGGCAATGGGTACAAACTGAAACATAAGAGGTTTCAGTTGAATATGAGGAAAAACTTCTTTACTTTGAGGGTGACAGAGCACTGGAACAGGCTGACCAGGGGGGTTGTGGTGTCTCCTTCTCTGGAGATATTCAAAGCCCGCCTGGATGAAGTCCTGTGTAACAGCTCAGGAGAACCTGCTTTAGCAGGGGGCTTGGACTAGATGATCTCTCGAGGTCCCTTCCAACCCTTGTGATTCTGTGTAATTTTTTTCTGTCTTGGCTTTGTTGTTGTGGCTGTGTCATGAGAACAGTCCATTGTCCTGTAAGGGCGGGATGCTGTAGGGTGAGGATGTGTGTTTAGCCTGGGAGACATCTTAAGGAAAAGAGTTACAAGTCTGTGCCATGCTGACATTTTTAGTAGTCATGCAAAAACGGTCGTGGCTGCAATCTCCTGTGAGAGCAAGAAAAAAGATATAGTGGATCAGGCTACAATCGCCTGTCTAGTTCAATATACTGTGTCTGATCAGGGCTTGTAGCAGATGGTGGGGGAAAAATTACAAGGGAAATGATAAGTATGAAAGGATCCCCCCCTTCTTTCCATAGTCAGCAGTTAAGGGCTGTTCTTAGCCAAAGCTGGATTTGGGGCCATCCTGCTTCATAATCACTAATGGATCTGTCCTCCGTTAATTTGTTTAATCCTCTTTTGAGTCTGTCTGTGTCTAGCCTCCATGACATCATCTGACAGTGAATCTTTCTAATTTTGTATTGTAAGTGGGAAAAGTATTTTCTTTGCTTCTGGTGCTGCCTGCTTGTTTAACAGGAAAGCCCTTACTTCTTACTGCATAACACATAAACCATTCATGCTCTCTGTAGCATTTGTAATCTTTAGTCCTGTCACTGTTTGATCAATTCTTTTTCCACCTATGATTTTTAAGCTTTTAACTTGTTTCCCAGGCTAGATTGTATCTTTCCCATGATAACGTGCTCAATACACTGAAACCATTCCTGTTTACTTGCATCTGTCAGCTGAATGGCAGCCATTGTGCTGGGGTGTTCTGCGAAAGCACTTTAGGCAAAGGTTTGCGCAGAGAAACCTTTCATGAAGTTTAACTTTACTTCTAGCTAAACATAATCATTAACCTTTCAAGAAGGCCAAGTGCACAGAGAAGGGAGGATTTTTGCTTCCTGACATGTATAGGCAAATATACGGACTGTGAGGTGTGGCTTTTCTCCAGTGCTTTATGTCAAAGCAGGGTACACATTTTCTGGTTTAATCAGTGCTAAAAGGAAGCTTTTGATGCAGAATGGCCTTTCATTTCTGTAATATCATTGCCACAGATGGTTACTTTTTTGAAAGTTCAGAAGGTCACGCTGTCTAGTGCAGTACAGCCATGGATCAGGAGTCAGGAGATTGGCTTTTTTTTTATGGTTTTACCTCTGACCAGTTGTCTCTTCAAAGGAAGGCTGCTTCTCCTTTCTGCATCACTGGCTTCCCAATTTGGGAGATGAAAAGGTTGATGGTGCCCTATCTTGTACATAGCATAAGGTTCTTTCTTGAAATACATAGACTCCTATAAGGTATATTGAACATAAATGCAATAGGGCGTTATTTAACAGATCAAAAATTAACTGCTGTCTGTCAAAGCTGTAAGCAAATGTGCTAAAATTGGAGCATTGCTATTGTGGCCTCATGTAGATCAGATTTTGCCCATATGATAGGGAGTATTTTATCAGCATGTTGGAGGAAAACAATCTTTTCTGAAAGTGGGCCAGAGACTGGGGGATGGGAGTTATGAAGGGAACCTGTTGTTGCTGCAGAGCAGCTGGAATTGCCCTTTGAGCTTGGCATGAGTGTTTAATAGGATTATATATGCAGAAATAAATTATGCAGCCTGTGTCTTGTGGCTGAGGGGCTTTCCCTGCCAGAAGAGCTTGGAGAAAGATTTGGGGCTCTTATGAATATTGGTTAACCACAAGCACTCATTTTCGGTGGGCTACCCAGCAGGCTAATGTGATCCTTGTGTGTGTTAACAGGGGATCACCAAGTACAAGTAGCAGGATTAAATAATCTGTGTACTGCAGTAGTGGAATAGTTGGAAAAATATTATGTCCACTTATGTTACTGACCGGTTGAGAAAGAAATGGAAAATGAGGTTTGGAGAAGAACCAGTAAGTAGGTTAACAGCTGGAAAAATCTGCCTTGTTGTGAAAGACTGTTTAGCTCATCAAAGACAAGCTTAGGGGTTAATTATGTGGCACAGGGAGCAGAAATTTGATAACAGAAGTCTCTTTGGTTTCATAGACAAGTGTATAACAAGTGCTATAAACGCAGGCCGGAAGAAAGGGTGCGCATCTTTAACAGAGAGTGTAATTAATTACTGAAACAGCTTAGCAGGGGTCTATTGCTGGCTACTTTAAAATCAGGATAGGATGTTTTCAAAGGACAGATTTCTTCTTATTCAAAAGGAAACTGAGGAAGAAACAGGATTGTTCCTGGCTAACTGGCCAAGATGAGCTATGGCAGTAGTTTCTCCTGGCTTCCTATGCAAGAAAAAAAGGCTGTGCTAATGCAGAGGATTACTTCAAAGTTGTTGATTTCCAGGACAGACTCAAAAATGTAAATTTAAAGCTAAAATCTGTGCTGAAGGTAAGGAAAGCAACAGCTCTTAAGTCATGCACAAGCCTGTTCCCCAGGTTAACTTATATAGACTTTCCTAGTATGTTCTCATGGAGCTCCATGTTGTTAATGCCTTTATTTTTTTGGCCCTAAAAGAACTCTATGAAGTCTTCAGCCTTTTAATCTGCCTTTTCTGATTGAAAGAGGGTCTCCATTTCCGTGAGTTTCATCTGAGTAACTTAGCTCATCAGCAGTTAGAGCAAGATTTAGGACTAGAACTGGAGAAAAACTACAGAATACCTGTAACAGGAGGAATGGGACTCAAGGGGATTCCCACATGAACAGGGAAACAAATCTATTCCCCTCCTACTGTTTCTCCCAGACATCCAAGTAACTGGAATTTCGGAGCTAGGGATTAGTGAACTGGACCAGTGCATCTGTCTAGATGCTGTGTCTGGCAGTGGTCAATACCAGTATCTGCAGAGAAAGAAAAAGCCTTGATTGTGGAGAGATGTGCCTAGACAGAGGTTTGTGCTGCAGACCTGAGTACAGTGACTTTGATCCACTCTTCTTGCCCCTCTTGGGCATGGCTAAGTTTAGACGTGACAACTAGTAATTTCTCTTGGGCACTAGGACATACAGGTTGCAAAGGTTGCTGCCTTTTGGTAAAGTCATTTCTGGGTGCTGTCACAGCCTCTCCTCCAACAGATGAAGCAGCCCTTGGCATGTGCCCTGACACATCAGGAACTTCTGCTGCTGTGTGACAGAGAAGCCAAACCCCTTCCTCAGTATTAGACGTGCCTTTACTTATTAGTATGTCATTGCTTCTGCCTAAAGCCACCTTTTCTTTCAGGATCAGTGGCTCCTTCTGAAGTTATTCTGGTGCTTTGCTTTCCGTACATATACAGGGAGAGTTGCATGGGCTTTGTGCAACATTTTCTCTTTTCTACTGCAGTGCCAGGCAGAAGAGCCAATGACAAAAATGCTGTAGCCTTCCTGCCCACTAAGCACTGGGCTGGCTTGGTGGCTTGGTTTTGGAAGGAGGTCACGTGGCAGTAATCTTCTAGGGCCATTGCCATGGAGTTAGGTTTCCAGCTTGGCTTCCTGGTGTTTTGTCATGTGCTGATTGGCAGCCAAGTGGACAAACAGGAGGGGAGGGGTGATTTGGTTAATATCAGATCAGGCTCTATGGAAAGTCCTGGATTCTGAGAACAGAAGTTTCTGGAAAGCACACAAATAAGTAAAACATTCCCAGTTAATGTACAAGAGCAGAGAGAAGGTTACCCAGGTTTTCATGAGTCTTTTGCTGCTTTCCTTGTCCTATTTGCTAACCTGGGAAGTTACAGCCTCTTGCCACCATGGCTTGTACCGCTGGAACCTTGCCTTCCCTGCTTTCCCCAGAGTATGCGGGGTGCGAAAAAAGGGTGCTTCTAGGGAACACAGTGCGACTTCCACCCTTGCTTTTCACATTCCTCCCCTGCTCTTGTTTTTCTTAGCCTTGTACTTTTAATCGCAGAAATGTCACATGGGTTATTCACTATTGTTGGACTGTAGCACATGATTGCCTCAACTCTGGACTTCTACACAGCTCTGTAGCCACCGTTGAGCAGCAAGAATCTCTGCTGTTTCCTCCTGACTGACTGTGTGCTGAAAGCTGCGTGACCTTGCACTGTCTGCTGGTTGGAGCTGTGCAGCTGTGGAACTTGTGGTTTGGGTGCTGGCAGACACTGTCCTCACACTTTTTGTGCAGCTGCGGTTCCAAGAAATACAGTGAACTAGAGACCCAGCTGCAGGGAGGGGGAGGTAATACCAAGAACCTGTCAGAACATGAGTGTGTGCTGGGGGTGGGGTTGGGGAACAGGAGTTGTGGGTGGAAGGGTGAAGCAGAGGCTCATGGGAAGCTGGAGGTGTTCACAAAGTTTTGCATTTGTTTCGCTCAACTGAGAAGATGGAAAAAAAAAAAAAACCAAACCCCCAAATAAATGACAGCATGAACTTAGGGCGAATCTGGCAGTGAAGCAAGACTTCCTGGAATTGCAAGGTGAGAGCAGGCTGTGACTAAGAGACAAAAGCTTGAGAACCTCAGAGTGCTGGAAAATAAGTAGCATGGGAAGCAAATATTTGTGTCCCCTGTCTATGGAACCACAGGTGATAGGTCTCTTTTAGTCCTTGCAGGCTCTTCCTTTGCTAGTCAGGACCAGATACCTTTCTCCCTTCCAAGGATGTCCTGCATTTTTCTCTGTAGGGTTTTAAATTCACTTCTGGCAAAGATATAGAGGGTCTAGATACCTTCTTCCCACTCTGTTTTGTGCTAAGCAACAAAATGTAGGTCCCTGAAAACCCATGACTTCATGCCTGCATCACCTCCAGCCCAGTGCAATGTAAAAACCCTTCCAAGTGCTTTGCTTTGCACCTAGCTTACAACCCTCATGAATGCACAGGTTTCAGAGGTGGCTGGTGCTCTTGACATCCTCTCGAATATTTATTTGCACAAAATCCTGTAAAATGGGGAAGAACGGGAAATTAATTCATTATTGCTGTGCAAGTGGATTTTGCAGCATGCAGAGAGATTGGGGTTTAGTAACACTAGTCACTCTGTGGAGCTGTGAGCTGGCCTGTTCCTAAGCCTAGTATATTGCCCTGACTGTTGTGCTGTCTGCCGGTAACAGATGATGGAAAGGCCATGGAGCACACTGGCATTGCCAGTGCACCCTGGAAAGGCACACGGCAATCCTGCAAGCTTTGGGGGAGAAGACAGCTGTGGGGCAGTTTAGCCATACATAAGATTTGCTCCAAGAGACTGCAGTGGCTACTAAGCTCACCTCTCCATGTGACTTATAGCTCTTCCTCTTGGCTGCTTGAGCATCTCCAAATCTATTGAATGAAACCTGTGATCTGTCCCTGCACACAGATGTCAACAGCTCCGAGTCATGGGGGCTGCCCCAGCCATGCCCAGGACCCTCCTTCCCTTCTACCTTGATGGCATTGCTAGCAAAAGCAAAGAGAGGGTTTTAGTTTCAATCTGGTTTTGTCTGTTTGCCATTTAGTCCCTCCACTCGTAGAATCCTTTAGGTTGGAAAAGACCTTTAAGATCATCAAGTCCAACCATTAACCTAACCCTGCCATCCCACCACTAAACCACATCCCTAAGTACCACATCTACACATCTTTTAAATACTTCCAGGGATGGGGACTCAACCACTTCTTCCAAAACTGGTTTTTGCTGGGGGAAGGAGCTCCTTGCACAGACTAGGGGAAAAAAGATCTTCAAAACGTTCCATTTCCTCACTCTGACACAAATATGCTTATACCCATGTATGTGTACACCAGGCTTCAGGATAAAAGTAGTTCTGCCAGTACCTGTAGCACTGGTTAGCAGGATTTTTAGTGTAGGCTGTTTTGTTACTGACAATGATGATGCATACTGTAAGCAATAATTTGAATTTTAGTAACTCCACAGTTGAGCATTCATCCTATCCAGTGTTTAGCATGCTGTGGGCACATATGGAATTGGGTCACATTTCTAAGGTATTTCTTTAATTTATAATTTTACTTTCTCGTTAATACAGATTTTTTTTTTATATTTAGATTTTATATTCATAGATTTTTATCTAGAAAACCAACAGTAAAAACCAAAAGACAATTCAGGAGCAGCCAAGCACTGTTTGTTTAGATGATGTGGGAATCTGGTTCTGATCTTTGTGACTTCTGCTTTTCTGCAGGAGGTCAGCTGCCCTCACACAACTGTAGACCTGCCTGTTCGTAACTGGAGTTTGGGGGACCCGTTTCCATAATCTAAAGGGGTGTCATTGGAAAGGTGCAGATGGGACTTCTGGGGCATTGAGTTCAATGCTCTGCTCTGCCATAATCCTTCATGACGTTGGGATAGTCATTGTTTTACAGTTGCTCACCTGGAAGATGGGAGTTGTGAGGATAAATGTGTTAAAGGTACTGAAGTGCTCAGCATGTTGCAGGGACAAGGCACCTGACCAAGCTAATGCATTGCCCTGTTTTTAGAGACTATAAAGATGTGCTGATTGGCAAGTCTTTGTTTTATCCAACATAGCCGTTTTTTGTAGTGAAGGACATTTCTCTCTATTGAATCCTGTAAATGGTGTGAATGAAAGTAAACCCTTTTGAATGGCCTGCCATTTCAGTTTAGAGTGCCAGATTGTGGAGAATTTGCCCAACATATTCCAAAGGTTAATTACCTAGGCTGCCAAAGTGTTCTCTCTCATTTCCCAGTGGAATTTTTGTAATTTCATCTCTCAGCCTTTAGAGCTGATGATCAAACTGATGGTTAAGATGGCTTTTAGCAATGATGGCATTATATTAGCAGGTGATTGTGCTCTGAATCTGTTCAGTCTCAGATGATGTGCAGTATCCTACCCAATAAAGACCACAGCCTTTGGCCATCTGCTGTTGTCCCAGTTTCTCTGTGTCTGGAGCTGGCATCTCTTTTTAGCACCTTCTGCCTCTTTGTTGCTCTTCCCCAGCTGTGGCTCTGGTCAGATTTTTGTACAGAGGTAGGGAATGTCTGTCTCACAGAGTATTTTGTTGTCTTTGTATGAACACTGTAATGCGTGGTCAGAAATACTTCATCTCCCAAGATGAGGTTTGAAAGTGGTTCTGCTATGTTCTGCAGAGTGCTGTAACTTATCAGTTTCCAGTGATGACATCTCGGAGACGATGGTATGCTTGGAGAAGCACAGATTTTGGCTGGATTGCCTGCTAATCGATGAAAAATACTGAGAAGAATCTGAAGAATACTGTTTCAAAACAATTCTGTGTAACTTGATCATTCATGATTTCTGAAAAGGAAACCTAATGGCAGTGGGCTAACTGGACAGACTGTATCGTGGTTGCTGGAATTGCCCAATTCTTTGGCAGATGTTGGGGAAACATGATTTTTACTTGAAAGCTGTAAATGAAGAAAAGGACCATGGTATCACAGCCAGTTAATGTAGAATTACAAAATGTCTTATTCTAGTGCATTCTGTTTTGCCTTTACTTCTTCCTTTTAATAGATGCATAAATTGCAAATTTAATTCAACATTGAATAATCTGTGCTAGCAATTTTTTTCCTAATTTGCCAGTTAGAAGTTCTGTTTTGCTTGCCAATCAAATTTATTTAATATTTTTTTTTTAAGGAAAAATATGTAGTTTCTTTAGGTTGTCACTTTATTTTTAATATATTTTAATTTTTAACTATTATGATAAACTTGTGTATTATGAGAGAGCTAGCCTTTGCCTCAGTAAGAAGTATATGAAATAACCAAGACAATAAGGCCAGGGTGTTGGGAAATAGGATACAAAGCCTGAGTAATACCAACATCCCTTTTTTAACATAAATTTGGTAAAAACTAAAATTGGCCATATTAGAATAGGAACTTTGGCAAGCACTCTAAAAATACTTTCACTCCAAGCTTGAAATTACTAATGATAAACTTTAAGGAAGTTAGTAAATGCTGACAATAGTTCTACTGTTATGGAAGTTATATTTGGACATTTGAAATCAGTAACTTGTGCTACACATGATCAGCCCTGGAGACAGATGGTTCTTCTGAGTTAATGTAGCAATTTCCTGGAAATATTTGTAAGTGACCAGAAATGGCTGATATTTAAAAGAGTGATTTAATGGCCAAGCAGAATTTTTTTGAGTGGCTCTTCTTCTGTGGTCTTGGAATCATCAGCACCTGCTTCCCAAACCAGCTGCAATTACAATCTCTGTCTGTCTCCATTGCAGAAGTGTTTTCAAACTGATTCATCTGGAGCTGTTAGCTGAAAGGCAAAAGCCATTTTCACACACAAGTGAGTAGATAAGGTGTTTATTTTTTTCCCTGTTGTTACCTGAGTGCTGGTTGTCCTCTAATGGTTTCTCACAGTCCTGCTGGGAGCCCCTAAGAATGTTTTCTTCCATAATTGTCTAGGAAAGGAATCCCAGAGCAGCAACAAGGAATATGATTTTGGAAGCTGTTAGCAAAACTCCCTTACAAGTGCAGTGCCAGTAATGATGTGGTAACCTGGGTCGGGTGTTGCGGCATGGCTCCTCATACCTGGCTGAGGCTAGCTTAGGTGTCGGTCACCAAACTTAACTTTGCAGTGAAGACACACCTCTGAGAGAGCCCTCCAGCCTGTGGGCTGCTTCTCATTCCCTCTTGGGCTTTTGGGTATGAGCACAAGAGAGTTCATCACTGAGGAGAGCTGAAAGCTGTGGAAGGCAGAGGGCACAGTCTGAAGAAGCACGAAGGCTGTTGTCATTGAGTATCTGGTGAGCAAAGGCATGGGCATCTCTGGCTCCTTCCAGCTCAACAACTTGAGAAGATTTTAGAGAAAACAATGAAAACAGTTAAAAGTCTCTGAAGGCCCTAAAAGGCTGTGGCTGTGAAAAGGAGCCTAAAGAAAGTTGAGGAGCCCATGGTTCCCAAAAGGTTATTTGTTGGCAGAGCCAGGCTATTGGAAAAGCAGCAAAGCCTAACATTGCTGAGTTGAAAATGGCAAAGTCTTAGAAAAGCTGATCGGAAGTAGTACTAATGTTATTAGAGGCAATATATGGAGTGTTCGCATGTTCAAATAAACCTTTTTACTTATGCTTTCAGGCTCTTCTATCAGGAGGAATCAACAGCCAAAGGGTTCTATTAAAATAGAGTGGTTCGAAGCAGCCTGGCTTTGCAATGTTGAAATATACCTGTTTCTCCATCCCGGACTTTGAAGTAGTGCAAACTTCTGTTCTCTAAGCACTGGGTGTGTGCTTGTATGCAGGGGCACAGTACTTTAATATGTTTAAAAGCATTTCACATCTTGTGGGAAACCTCAGAAAATGCTGTCTTGACAAAACAGCCTGTGTCTCAGGTGCTCTGCTGCGGATGTTTCGTTGAAGCTCATCTACCCTAATGCTTCATTTTTATACCTTTTGCATCCTTCCTCCCTACTTACTGCAGATACAAATTGGCTTAGCATGAAGGATGACCAGCAGCAACAAATACCTTCATAAAAGCTATAGCTTTACACAAGGCATCTATTACACTGCACCTCAGTTAGGGTGATATACCCGAGGAAGGGCTTATGCCCTTACATACAAGCATACCCAGTTTAGGCTCCTGAAAAAGGCCATTGCTTTACTAAAGACAAGCTGACCTGACTGCCAGGATGTGTTACTTTTAAGTATTCCTGCTGAGGCCAAGAACATGCAAGATTCCTTGTAAAAATGGAAGGCTGATAATTTTCCTGGTAATGTCTTTAATTTTTAACTGTTGGCAAAATCAAGCCAATTTTATTCTTTGTAAATTTTGTTAAGCTTTCTGGATTTTCGGGAGAGATCCAAGAGCAGACCTCTCAAGTGAAATAACCTAGCCATGGTGGGAGCGCCTTGGGCAGTAAGGGCTTGTTTCTGTACTGTTGTGCCATGAAAGCACAAGGACTGTGGGGAGCTATGAGCACCCGCTGAAGTTGCTGATGCACTCAAGGTGTTTAGAATCATACAATTGTTTAGGTTGGAAAAGACCTTTAAGATCATCAAGTCCAACTGTTAACCTAACCCTGCCATCCCACCACTAAACCATGGCCCCAAGAACCACGTCTGCATGTCTTTTAAATACCTCCAGGGATGGGGACTCGACCACTTCCCTGGGCAGCCCATTCCAATGCTTGACAACCCTTTCACTGAAAAATTTTTTCCTAATGTCCAACCTAAACCTGCCCTGGCACAACTTCAGACCATTTGCCCTTGTCCTATCGCCTGTTACCAGGGAAAAGAGGCCGACCCCCACCTCACTACAGCCTCCTTTCAGGCAGTTGTAGAGGGTGATAACGTTTGCAAGGTTTCTGTCTTGCAGTTTTCTCCAGTCAATAGCAAGGGAATTTTGTGCTGCAGTCTGAGGGAGGCACATGTGAGCTTTCTCTTGTAGCTAGTTGCTTGTTTTCACAAACCTTAAAACTGTATCTTTTTGACACCTCTCCTGCTTTGTTGGATTTTATATGAAATTGCGAAGGGATTTAAAAAAAGAGGAGATTGTTGGGAGGGAGGAGGAGGCGGTGGTGATGGCAGAGATGCATATGGGTCCAGGAGAATGGATGAAAATCTTTTCCATGTGACTTTATACCAGCAAAATGCAGTAGGAGTCCACAATCTGAAATCCATGCAGGGAGCTGCTCACTTGGCTCACTTAGTAATGAATTGCTTTTGCTTTTCATCTGCAGGTTGGATTATTGGTTTAGATGCTGTTAGGAGCTGTACCTCTGCCTCCAGAGTACATACCATACTGAGACAGTGTAGAAATCTCAAATTTTGAAGTTTACAAATTCTGAAAGCTGGAATTTTGGAGTAAATAAAATGGTGTTGCAGAAAATAATGTGCTCCAGCTGCTTGGTTATTGTTTTTCCCAACAGTGCTACAAGATCTCAGAGGATCTGTGAGAAACTGTATCCTGAGGATTTGGTAACTAATCAAAGCACCCTGTGGGGGAGATGGAGCTGAAGTGACTTCTGGCATGTTAGTTCTATTGCTGTCATCTGTGTTTTAAAAATTAGCAACAAAAATACATTTCATTGGTCTACAGAACCAAGAAATTTAAACTCCAGTCCTCAGACCACAAAGGTGTGAGTCAAAACAGTGCCCTCAGATTTTTTGTTTGTTTTGTTAGGATCTTGTCTCTTTAGTTGTGGAGGAAGAATCTCGGAAATGTGAGAAGAATTCGGGCCTCTACTTCCCGGTTCCTGTCCCTCATCCTGTGATCCTGGAGATTGGCTGCGGCTCTGGAGCAATTGCTCTGAGTCTGTTGTGCAAACTGCCCCAGGTGAGCTTTTTTTCAGTGCTTGTGGTACAATAGATGCCCATGTTACATGACAGTCTCGCTCTACTGGTCTTCATTGAGACTTCACAGACAAAATTCTTTGCTTTGAGGGGACTTCAGCAGCTAAGGTCTCTGACAGTCAGACTCTGTAAGTTCGTGCTAGGTAGAAGAGGGGTATTTGTGAATTGTTCTCCCCAGCTGTCTGCAGGAGTAGCGGAGACAGAATGGAAGAAGCAAATGTGCTCGTTCTTCAGCTGTCACAGCTCACTATTAATCACCTTAGCTTGAAGCACTGGTGGGTGTTGGTTTAAGCTAATATCCTGAGCTGTGGACAAGAGGGACTGAGGCATGGGCACACACTCTTAGTTGAATTTATGGGGCAGTCATCTCTATAAATCACCTTGCTATAAACCAAAAGATCATGTCTCTAGGAGACTGAAGACTAAATTAATAGAGGGAAGGGATTACCACAGAAGTGTCAGTACTTAGGATCAATATGATGAGCCTATGTCACGCTGCCACAACTGCCAAACCACTTTTTTTGAAGTCTTTTGTTCTCTAATAACAACCCACACCTTTTGAACAGAGTGAAAAGGGCAGGAAGGGGACTGAGATCTGGGTGACCAAAGCCCTTCTTGCCCCTGATTATTGTGACATGTAACACGCTTACTGAGATATTGTTGCTAAACAGAAAGAGAAATTAATCCAAAATCTCATTGTGTGTGGTTAAGGGAAAAAATATTCCCCTTTCCTCAGAATTGCAAACCAGCCAGTTCTTCTTGTGAACAAGAATTGCTGTGGCCAACCCCTCCTCTTGTAGAAATATATGACTTGGTGTGTAAGAATTAGAGGTTGATGCCTGTGTTCCTCTTCCCAGTGACCTGATAAGGTTAATACTTGAGCTTCATGACTTCAAACTATAATTACTCTGATTTGCTGAGCTGTACTTCATGCTCTTTTCCTTGCCTGTTAAGTTAAAGAGCTGTGTCAGTCTGTCCCTGTAACTGATTTCCCAGCTGACTAACACAAACTGCTGTGCCCAGAGAAATAAGGAGCCTTGACTGTTTAGAGTTAGTGGTAGCCACACAGACAGCTAAGTGGAGTTTACACTCTGTGTGATCTCTTTAGCACTTGAGGCAGAATTTGGAACTGGGATATTGAGAAAACAGCAGCAACTTTTCACTCACAGATTCAGCTGTGTCCTTCGCCTTAAGGGTCAGCTTCATGTGGGTGGGTGCTAGTCTCAGGCTGTGAAATTAATCCCCCTAGGAATGATGTCTGATCACACCGTCATCTCCAAATGCAAAGTAGTTTCTTTGAGTATGCTTTCTCTATGTAAATACTTACCAACATCTGTGTTTAAAAAACATGAAGCAAAGCAAAAACAAGTCAGGCCTTTGCCTGCACTTTTCCTAAGGTGGGCTGGAAGGTCAAGCAAATCTCTAGCTGTGTAGTCCTATCTTAATATTATGCTGGAGGATTCTCTCTCAAATACTTGACACACAGTCAAGTATGCACAGTCAATACGTGCAGTGAATGTGGTGTAAGGACTGTACTGGAATAACTAGGCAAAAGGTGTCTGCACAGCAGATGGAAAATGCCGGAACCTCTGTCCAAGTGGTTGTGTTAATGCTAGAAGGGATTCTGTTCACATTAGAGAGGAGAAGCCTAGGACATGATCTTCCTTTAACCTGTGTCTACCCCAGAGTAGCCATAGTTTTGAGTCTTACACTACTAGGAGCTGTGAACGTATCGGGTGATGTGAGTCAGTGTGACTGACTCCATTGTTGTCGGCTGAGTTGGTCTGGTCAGGAGCCTGTCTATTTTGGTAGGCTGCTGGCAGTGTTGCAGAGTGCCTTCTGTCACGTTAGCGGCCTTACTAGAAGTGACTCATGATCCCATCAGTGCCCTGAGATGCATTCATCATGAACTATTCCTTTTAGGAGCCAAGAGTGAACAGTGAATTGTCAGTTCTTATCTTGCATGTCCCTTTTGGCAGAGCATGCCTGTTCAGGAACCCTGATGTTGTAATACTTGTTTGTTGTTGCTTTTTTCTGTCCCAGAGCCGGGTGATAGCCGTGGATAAGGAGAAGGCTGCTGTGGATCTCACCAAGGAGAATGCACATAGGTACAAGCCCACATATTATCCATTTTTTGTAAATTGTTGTTTGAGAAAGACCAAGAGTCCTCAATATTTGAGCATGTCGGTCATGTTTATCGCTACTGGAAACCAGGGAATGTTTCTCTGGTTTCCCTAGGTTGAGCTGCTAAAGAGTGTAAGAATTCAGAAAAAAACCTGCTTAGATTTACCAGAGTATTTTTTTCCCTTTGCACTTTGCCAAGGCAGGAGCCTAAATAAAACAGTAGTACTTAAATGCTTCTGCCTCTCAAGGATTTTCAAAATATTTCATGGTAACTACTCTTAACCCTTTCTGTGAACTTGGGAAACTCAAGGCAGCAGGTAGTAAGAATGTAAGACAAGTATTTCTCTCTCTGGCTCCCTATATCATTATTGCTGTGCTTGTTTCTGTCATTGCTCCTCTGAATATCGGCTTGCACATTTAAATAGCACCTTCACTCTGATGTGCTAGCGTGGTATCCCTCAGTATCCTTGCAGTCTTGGGTTTGGTGAGAATGACGCTGCTGGGTCCCGTGCCATTTGCACAACACCTGCACTGTGGCTGGATGTTCAGAGCTGCTGAATCATAGAATAGTTTGGGTTGGAAGGGACCTTTCAAGGTCATCTAGTCCAACCCTCCCGTAATGAGTCAAGCATCTCATGCCTGAAGTCAGAAGAGCTCTGTATTAGGTTGACCTTGCCCTTCCCAGTGGCACTGCTTCCTCAGCTGGTTCTCCTTAACCCAGGTTATTCTGGACTGTCACTAACATAGCAAGCACCAGAGCTAGAATCTCAGTATGCTTTTAGTCAAGGATCCCAGTCTCTGTAGACGTATAAGATACAGAGCTCTAGTATGTGTTCAAATCCTCAGAAACCTCTGGGCCCTAGGCATTAATTAGAGCGGTCTAGGAAAGGATTCCTATTGCTACCTCTTATGGAGCCTAGCACAGCTGTGAGTCTTAAGTGGTGCTCATTAACTGATATCTCTGTCCCCAGGGCCTATGTACCTTTTTTTTTTCCAGCACTGGGGCTACAGAGACAGGCTGCTTCTGTTTCTGGTTTCACTGAGCTGCACCTCTTCACTTCTTGCAACCCAGTCCCAGCTCTTATGTGAGTCTGAAGTGATGTGTAGGAACAAATCCTTCCCAAATTTGTCACCTCACTGTTACCCTTTGCCTCCTAGTCCGGTTATAGGGAGTGGGGAGCAGAGATTTCCTTCTGATGTGTCAGTGTCAAACCAAGTTCTGTTGCAATTTTTCATAGATACAATAAAAGCAGGCCGGATCTTTGCCTCCTTTGTAGGTTATTGCTCTGGCAGCTGAAAGAAATAGTCTTGTTATTAACATTGCTTTTTGGCTCAAGAGTGGCCAAGTGAGTGTAAATGCAGTGCCAGAGAACCTCATATTTCTCCATGGATATTTTCCTCGTGTCCCTGTGATCTTGTCCATGGCATGGTGCCCTGTAGCTTTTGGGTGAGAAGCCAGTAGGATAAGCTGTGGTACTGCTTGACTGAAGCCAGCTTGGTTCCTGCTTTCTTTTCAAAGCTCCCTTATTACAGCTGTGTTCTCTAGATGCTTAGGTGAGTCTTGCTTTCACTAAATCAATCCCAGTGCCAGACAGCCCATCTGGGCACATTGCAGACAGATGCAGGAATCCCTCCCTTTCTTGATGCCTGTGTATACTGACAGGCCAGTACCACAGGCCCTCAGCAAAGGCAAGTGGGACTTGGGTATAAGGCCTTTGTCGCAGTATGCTCTATGAACCCCATGTGGTAGCCCTGAGATGTTACACTGAAGAGCTGGGAAGAAAACTCTGCCACTGTGGTGGGTCTCTCATGGGAGGAGAGAACATGCTGGGAAGAGCTGGGCAGTTTTGTTTTCTGTAGACATTGACTGCACTGAGGACAGGAGTTAGGGGACAGTGCAGACTCTGCCACAATGTGCTGTTGCTGCTCAGGGAATGGCATCTCATGTGGGAGGCTTGGAGTCTTTTTCCACCAGCAGATCTTGACCAGCCTTATCTTTCTGACTTTGCAAATTGCTTCCTCTGACACTGCTCAAATGTCTTCACAAAAGCCAGAGGCAAGCCTAGTGAGAAGAGAGGTATTTTAGTGGGTGGACCATGTAGCTGAGGAATTGGAGGTTCTGTTCCTTCCTTACTGTCTCACACTCTGTGTTTCTGTGACCTCTCCTGTAGTATCAGGCTGTCACCAAGCACCAAGGCTACTTTCAGACTGGCCTTTCTTTCCTGTCCCAGGACCATCAAGGGAACATTCCTCAGGACTCCTAAGGTTTAAGGGGATTGCTGTCTCAACTATTTTCCCCTGGCAGGGACTATATTCTGTAGCAAGCTGGGAGCAAGGGACAGATCATGCCAGGTTGTGACAGACTGCAGCAGCATGCAGTGGCAGTCTAGCGTCTCAAGGCTGTTCTACCTTGGATTAGTGCAGTGAGTCAGATCAGAATCTCGGCCAAGATTTCTCCCTAAGAAATACCAACATGTTTATAGACCTGTTTCTTAAAAATAGCAAGCTAGCATGCTTACTTGCTCACTTGTCATAGTGGAGAGGTATTTGTGTCTTCTGGTGCCTTCAGGGGTTCTGCTGGTGTGAGCACCCTGGGGACGTCTGGCTGCAGATAAAAGGCACTGACCGTACCATGTGTTTCCCAATTAATGTGCACAGAGATGTCAGGGGCAAGAAAAATCATGAGTTAGAAACTAGCATCCGAGAGCTTCTAGTGTGTATTTTAAATACATTGTGCTGTACAGTCTGTGCATGAGCTGTCCCTAAAGGAGTCCCTTTTCCTAGCCCTGTGTTTGGCAAGGGGTTCTGCTCTACGTACTGGCCTCCCAGCAGCGTGCAGTAACATCTCGTCACCTTAGCAATGGTATGTGAGATGAGATCCAAAGATGCCTAGAATACACTGAGAAGACAGAACACTGTTAAGATGTAGATTATCAGGAAGACTGGAGAAAGAATGTGGCAAATACGAGCATGTTGTCTCCACTTACAATAGCAGGTTTATGTGTTTGAAGCAGGTGATTTTGTTGGGTTTTTTTGTTTGTTTTTTGGGGTTGTTTGGTTTTTTTTTTTTCTTTTTCAGGAATGGTGAGTTAACCTGGGGGGAGGCCTTGGAGATGTAGTTAATATGCAGCAGGGTGGGGGAATACTGCTGTATGTCTGGCAAGGGGTGATACATGTAGGTTTTGGCTGCACAGGAGCCACACCCTGGAATCACCATGGGTGCACAGTGTGCTCTTTGCTTTGAATTTTGGTCCTCTGGCAAAAAGCAGATCCTAAACTTCCCTTGCAGCTTGAGAGGAATCCTACTGCAGTCAGTGGGGTATGATATATGTGTATCAGTTAAGAGATGTGATATTTAATGATCTGTATACAGAATGTGCTGTTGATGAAGCCACACAAACATGCTTTCTAATCTGTCGTCTTTCTGTTCTTGCATCTGGAATTTTACAGGCTGCAGCTCCAGGATAGGATGCACATCTTCCACCATGATGTTTCATACAGTAAGTTTTTTCATTGTTGTAATCCCCATTGTCTTTCTCCCTTTTTTACTTTGATGGGGGGAAGCAGGCATGAGAGACCAAGGGACCCCTTGGGATGCGGGCATCAGGAGGGTGTGGAAGTTAATAGAGAAAAAAAGTAATTGAGAAGTGAGCCAGTGAAGCTTTTCACTTCAGAGATTTCCAGGCTGGATGATCAGCTGAGGGAAGTCCCTGACTACATCAGAAAGTGAATTGTTCCTGGTTTTAAATGTTTAAAGGTTGTGTCTGAGCTGGTAGTCCAGGTGTTCTCTAGTGTTACTGGGGAGAGGCAAATATATACAGAGGGTAATTAATTTCATGTTGACATGGATGCTTTAGATAAACATGTATGTGCCTGTCTCTCCATTGATGCTAGAGGGAGCCCAGATATTTAGCTTAGATTAAATGCCCAGCCTTATTCACCTGAAATTAGGTGAGCTGAACCACAGAAGGATACCTGTTGTCTGAACTGGCTGAAGCCAGTTAAAGCTCCCATTTGGTGAGGTTTATCCAGTTAGGTAGATATGTGCTCAGCCAGGAGGTGCAGCATTGTAGATTCATTAGTGCACCTTCCTGACATGATTGGTTTTGACACTGTACTACCTCTTAGAGGTATGTCTGCACAGACTTCTATCTGCAAGTCTGAGTTTGTGCTGCTGATACTCCAAACAGCAGTAAACCAGCCAGCTCCAGTCCAAAAGCCGCGTAGCTGTGTTGGCATTGCCCCTGCATGGGTAAGCTGTGGGCCAAGAGGCTGGCTTGAGGACAGTGCCACACTCACATGGTTACATGATGTCTGCTTCAGGCCTGGTATGTGCCAGTGCAGACAGTAGCATGACCATAGTGAGCTGAACCTTGTCTGCAGAAGAGCAAATCATTAGATGGTAGATACTGCTGAGAGAACCTGGCTGTCTTGTTTATTAGTGGCCCTTCTGCAGCTCTGATAAGAGGAAGGTTATGCATCCTGACAGCTAGTCCAGGCTCCCACTTAGGTCTTTGTGGGCTCTCTCAAGTTCTGGTTGTTACTTTAGATCCAGATGGGCACAGAGCTCCAGACCATCAAGGTCCTGTGTTTTGTAATGCGTTCCACTAAGCGGGGCTGTTGATATGAAAAAATGATACTTTGCCTGTGCCTAGCTTTGTATCACCCTGGCATTCAAGGTGGGAGAGTGAGCAGGCCAGACTATCCCAAAAAGAAATGGGATAAAATTTTATCAGAGAAAAGCAGAACCAAACACACATGGGTACGTGTCTGGAGAGACAGTTTCCTGGGTAGGATTTTGACACTGAGCTTATAAGGAGGATTGCTATGGTTGAGAGCTGGTTGTGATTCTTTTTCTTTTCTAGGTTCTGCCAAGCAGCTGCTCCTCTGGGGCCCCATAGACATCATAGTCAGTAACCCCCCATACGTCTTCCACAAAGACATGGCTTCCTTGGATGCAGAAATCCTCCAGTAATCAGATAAATAGATTTTTCTTCTCCTGTTTGTTGAAGCAAGGTTTTCTGTCTGCTTCCTTATGCTACATCACAATTGCACACAAAACATACAAATATAGTATGCATCTATATATTGTAGATGTGTTTCTATGGTATAAAATAATACAGTGTTACTTTGATGCTGCTTACAGGTCTGAAGCAGTATCAAAGTATTTTAAATATTTATAAAATGGAAAAAGCACACACTTTGAAATTAACAAGTTTCCAATCCAAAACTCTTTCAGAATGTTTTTCCTGTTTGGCCTTTTTTTTTTTTTTTTTTTTTTTATAATTGGTTTATGGAAGAAAGTACGAGTAATCTGAGCAACTTTTTGTGATGGAAAAAAACTTGCGTGGAAATGCTGTGACCCATTTTCATCCTAATACTTGTCTTAAGCAAACAAACATTAATAAACTCTTTTGGGATGTGGAACTACTTTGTGTGTGCTGGTTCTTCCTCAGAATTGATTGCCATGCATGTCAGGAAAAAGTCCTGCACCCACCTCTGTACAAGATGTACACCAGAGCAGATGCTGAAAGCTGAGCTTTCTACATCATAATTTGCTCTGCGAGGTTGGAAGGCAGTCCAACCTGGTGGTTGTCACGGTTGAAATAAAGCCAGTGATCCCTTGCTGTACAACCCCTCTCTCCCTGTCCAGCTAGCACAGAGAACAGATCCACGTGTTGGAACTGGGTGATCCTGGCTGCAGTTGGCTTGTAATTTTCAGGAAGAGTTCAGGGGCTGTTTTCTGCTTGTGCTCAACATGGAGCTTCTCAGCCTAGTGGCAGCTGCCTTCTTACTCTCTGTATTTTACATAAAAGCTATGAGTGCTGTCACCTGCTATAGGAGTACTGGAGTTCAGGTGTGTTAGGTGCACTGTTATTCATGGAGTGTGGGGCATGGCTCGTGCCACATGAATTGCTGTTAATGTCATCTTATTCCCACACTCCAGCTATGAGGACCTTGATGCACTGGATGGGGGAGATGATGGGATGAGAGTCATCAAAACAATTCTGGCTCTGGCTCCTTCTCTTCTGAAGGATTCTGGGTAAGCACTGTTCTCCATTTGAATTTCATGTCTTTTGTCCATTCACTTCTATAACTTCTGTTCTCTTTTCATACAGGGAAGGTACAGAGGGAAAATAATTGCAAAAATATTCTGTCCCTCCCTGCCCTATCTAATAATAGCAGTTTAAAAAGCATTATGTGTATGAGCAAAATTAGCTTGAAATTGGTTAATAAAGGGATATGAGACTTCCGTGACCAGTGGTGGTGTTTTGTAGTCATTAGTGAAGTGAGAATCTTTAAAGGTCAAAGCAGCAACAAAAAATATGAAAGAGAGCAAGCAGCAGAGAGAGTGCAAGAAAAAAGAAAGCTTTCTAAGCAGAATAACTGATTGAAGGAGAAGCAATATAGAACTCTGTGAGAATGGATGTAGATCTCTTCTTCACTCCCACCCTTTAATTAGGGGAAACTTGTTTATTGTGCCAGGATACAATGCTGAATATCCCAGGAGAAAGATGATGAGCCAGGGATAGTTACTTAAATGTTAAATTTCTGCATGGTAAATGTTCAAGACTGATTGTTCCTATTCTCCGTCATGTGGGATCCATTTTCTTAAAGATCAACATGCTGATACCCAAAAGTCTGTTGTGCCAGGGTATTCAGTATCGTGTTGAAAATTTCTGACATTTTACTAGCATAAGAGAGGTCATTGAAAATCTGCTGGTTTGAGGAGAGGAACAGGAATATTGAGAGGCATACGGCATGCAGAAGAATTCATTCGTCATGCTTTGCGTGACCACAAGAGCAGAAGATGCTCCTCAGAACTTCCCAGCAAGAGATTGGTCCCATGGGGTTGTTTGTTAGGACTGTATTTTTTTCCTTCCCCTTTTGCTTGTTTTATAAGGTGGAGCCCCCATTGAGGAGTGGAAGTTTTTTAAGGTCAAGAATGAGATCCACACCCAGCTTGTAGTTAGTTTGATGTATTTATAGGGCGTATTCAGTGTGGGATGTTTTAGGAACTCTCAGGAGAGCATACAATTGGGGCTTGGCCTCTGTTCTTTGCCTGTTAAACTTGTATCTTGCTGCACTGTCACAGGCTGTAACCGATTCCATTGTCTCCACGTGCCTGTAAGCTAGAGTGGTTCTGCCTCGTCACAGGAGTGGAAACTCAAAAATGGGCCGGTGTCATAAAGCCCGGCTGCAGCAGGGATGGACATAGCCCTGCAGTGTCCAGGCCTAGTCCTGGTGTGCTGACTGAGGTTGTCTGAGTAGTTCCCTTATCGCTGCTGCACTCTTCTTTGTACGGTCCTCTACATAGGTTTGAATGCTAGTACTGTTTTCATAACTGATTTATGGAGACATTTACTGTGGGAAAATGTGTGTGCTAACTTGTACTTTATGACTGTCGCTACTGGGACTTAATGTCACCCTGGTTATACAAAGAGGAACTTCATGCTGCCAGTCCAGTGCTCAGTCTTCATGCATTTGCATCATAAAACTTTATTCTAGCCTTAAATCTTTGGGGGCTTCAGAAAGACAGAGCTGGCAGTATCTCTGCATGAGGTTCAAAAGGGATCCTTAAATCTTGATACAAGGGTTTAGCTGCTCACACAGAGGAGTACCGTGAGAATTCCCCCCAAGATCAACACTTTCTCCCTCTGAAGGAGGCAGTTGGTATCTGCATCTTAAATGTACAGCTATGATCTGCTTTGGGAATATTGGATTGCAGTGTGTTTGCTGACCTTCTCATTTCTTGCACTGATAGGAGTCATCCAGAAAGAAAGACCTTAATTGTTATCAATTTAGGAACTTAAGTGTATCTCCCCATTTTCTACTCCCAAATGTGTCCTTTCAGGAGTGTTTTTCTGGAAGTTGATCCCAGACACCCAAATATGGTGAAGAACTGGCTACAGGCACACCCCAACTTACTACTTGTCCTTCGTGCCATTCACAAGGACTTCTGTGGCAAGTAAGTCTTTTTTACCTTCAGATTTTTGCTTCAGGTATAGGTCTGTGTTGTTTGTAGATTATGTCCCTGCACCCTGATGTATTGAATGAACTAAGCCAGAGAAAGTCCACAGCTGAAGCCAATCTTTAACAAAACAGGGGCTCCCTTCAAGCATCTCAACCTTTTCATATCCTGAAATAGCCTGGCAAGTGTTTCTGAGTCAGAAATTCTGATGCAAGTAAGCATTTCTTCTGGGGTGACTAGCTCTGGTGAGATTATCACCACTGGAAAATTGCTGCCTTTATAGGATGGAGGTAGAGGCATATTCTCCCTAGCAAGACTTAAAGCTCTGATCGTTCTTTTTCCCACAGGCCTAGGTTTCTGCACATCCAAAACCAAAGCAGATGACAACTGTACCAGAAATAACTCTTCTTGCAGTATTCTTTTTGCTGGTGAGCCTTGCTGAACAGCTTGTTGAAAACTGCATGGCAAAAGGAATCTCCACTTCATTCCTCAGTGCATTGAATTCTCCATGCAGTGGCAGACCCCCTTGTTTCCTGATACAGACTTCATCCAGAGATGCAGAAGTCCATCAGAGCATGCAGAAGTGTTTCGCCTTCCTTGGGGAACTGCACGCAGCTTTTTAGTTCGCTCTGTTGAGGTGACATCTACAGCACCTGACAATTGGTGGATGCTGCCAGAAAAAATCAAAACATTGTAATAAAGATAGTGCTTCAGATCAGTGTCCTTACAAGAACTGCTGTGCAATTACGTTTTCAAACATGCTAGCAGACCTGAATAAACATCTGGCACCCGTGCATTGCTTCTCATAGCAATAGAAACACCTAACTTCCATGTAAGGCATTTAAATGCAGGACTTTACAAAAAAGGCCAGAATTGCTACTCTGGTTTTGCAGATGGAGAAGTTGAAAAATGGGAGGTGAAATGACTTGTACAAAATTTGACAACAGGCTAAGTTTGGAGTAGGACCCAGTCTCTTGACAGCTGTGGGAATAGCTGAGGTCTGTTTCTTTGGAAAGGATGACTCAGAGTAGGTCTGCCTGAAACAACACTGAGAGAAGTCCCTGAAATGGACAGTCAACATCATAGAATCATAGAATCACCTCGGTTGGAAAAGACCTTTAAGATCATCGAGTCCAACCGTTAACCTAGCACTGCCATCCCACCACTAAACCATGTCGCTAAGCACCTCATCTATCCTTCTTTTAAAGACCTCAAGGGATGAGGACTCGACCACCTCCCTGGACAGCCCATTCCAGAGCCTGACAACCCTCTCGGTGAAGAAGTTTTTCCTAATGTCTAGCCTAAACCTGCCCTGGCGCAGCTTCAAGCCATTCCCCCTCGTCCTATCATCTGTTACCAGGGAGAAGAGGCCGACCCCCACCTCACTACAGCCTCCTTTCAGGTAGTTGTAGAGGGCGATCAGGTCTCCCCTCAGCCTCCTCTTCTCCAGACTAAACAACCCCAGTTCCCTCAGCCGCTCCTCATATGACTTGTGTTCCAGACCCCTCACCAGCTTGGTTGCTCTCCTCTGGACCTGTTCCAGCAAGGCAACACCTTTCTTGTAGTGAGGAGCCCAAAACTGAACACAGTATTCGAGGTGCGGCCTCACCAGCACCGAGTACAGGGGCACGATCACTTCCCTACTCCTGCTGGTCACACTATTCCTGATACAGGCCAGGATGCCATTGGCCTTCTTGGCCACCTGGGCACACTGCTGGCTCATATTCAGCCGGCTGTCAATCAGTACCCCCAGGTCTTTTTCCACCAGGCAGCTTTCCAGCCACTCTTCCCCAAGCCTGTAGCGCTGCATGGGGTTGTTGTGACCAAAGTGCAGGACCCGGCACTTGGCCTTGTTGAACCTCATACAATTGGCCTCGGCCCATCGATCCAGCCTGTCCAGGTCCCTCTGCAGAGCCCTCCTCCCCTCCAGCAGATCAACACTCCCACCCAGTTTGGTGTCATCTGCAAATTTACTGAGGGCACACTCAATCCCCTCATCCAGGTCATTGATAAAGATATTAAACAAGACTGGCCCTAGAACTGAGCCCTGGGGGACACCGCTTGTGACCGGCCGCCAACTGGATTTAGCTCCATTCACCATGACTCTCTGGGCTCGGCCATGCAGCCAGTTTTTAACCCAGCGAAGAGTACATCCATCTAGGCCATGAAATGCCAGCTTCTCCACGAGAATGCTATGGGAGATGGTGTCGAAGGCTTTGCTGAAGTCCAGGTAGACAACATCCACAGCCTTTCCCTCATCTACCAGGCGGGTCACCTGGTCATAGAAGGAAATCAGGTTGGTTAGGCAAGACTTGCCTTTCGTGAACCCATGCTGACTGGGCCTGATCCCCTGATTGTCCTCCATGTGCCTGGTGAGCACCCTCAAGATAAACCGCTCCATAATCTTCCCCGGTACCAAGGTTAGGCTGACTGGTCTGTAGTTCCCCGGATCCTCCTTCCGGCCCTTCTTGAAGAGAGGCGTCACATTTGCCAACCTCCAGTCATCTGGGACCTCCCCTGTTCTCCAGGACTGCTGATAAATGATAGAGAGTGGCTTGGCAAGCTCCTCTGCCAGCTCCTTCAGCACTCTTGGGTGGATCCCATCCGGCCCCATAGACTTGTGGATGTCCAGGTGGCATAGCAGGTCAAAGACTGCTTCCTCCTGGATTATGGGGGGTTCATTCCACTCTCTGTCCCCATCTTCCAGCTCAGGAGGCTGGGTACCCTGGGGATAACTCATCGGGCCATTAAAGACCGAGGCAAAGAAGGCGTTGAGTATCTCAGCCTTTTCCTCATCCTTAGTGGCAATGTTCCCCCTTGCATCCACTAGTGGATGGAGGTTCTCCCTGGCTCTCTTTTTGCTGTTAACATATTTATAAAAACTCTTCTTATTATCCCTTATAACAGTGGCCAGGTTAAATTCCAGCTGGGCTTTTGCCTTTCTAATCTCCTCTCTGCATGACCTGACAAGATCCCTGTACTCTTCTTGGGTTGCCTGCCCCTTCTTCCAGAGCTGGTAAGCTCTCCTTTTTTCCCTTAGTCACACTAGTAGTCCTCTGTCCAGCCAGGCCGGTCGTCTTCCCCGCCGATTCGTCTTACGGCACATGGGGACAGCCTGGTCCTGTGCCTTTAAGACTTCTTCCTTGAAAAACACCCAGCCTTCCTGGACCCCTTTGCCCTTCAGGACTATCTCCCAAGGGACTCTCCCAACCAGCGTTCTGAGCAGGTCAAAGTCTGCCCTCCGGAAATCCATGGTGGCGGTCTTGCTGACCCCCTTCCTTACGTCACCAAAGATCGAAAACTCTACCATTTCATGATCACCAAGGCCTAGATGGTTTCCAACCACCACCTCTCCCACCAGTCCTTCTCTGTTAGTGAACAGGAGGTCAAGCAGGGCACCTCCCCTGGTAGGCTCACTTACCAGCTGTGTCAGGAAGTTATCTTCCACACACTGCAGGAACCTTCTGGACTGTTTCCTTTCTGCTGTATTGTATTTCCAGCAGATGTCTGGGAAGTTGAAGTCCCCCACAAGAACAAGAGCTCGCGACTGAGAGACTCCTGCCAGCCGCTTGTAGAATTCTTCGTCAACGTCCTCATCCTGGTCGGGTGGTCTGTAACAGACTCCCAACAGGATATCTTTCTTGTTGGCCTTTCCCCTCATCCTCACCCATAAGCATTCTGCCTCACCACAAGCATCAAGCTCTGTACATCTAAACACTCCCTAACATACAGAGCCACCCCGCCGCCTCTCCTTCCTTGCCTGTCCCTTCTGAAGAGTTTGTAGCCATCCATCGCAGCACTCCAGTCATGGGAGGCATCCCACCACGTTTCTGTGATGGCGACTACATCATAACCATCCTGCCTTACAATGGCTTCCAGCTCCTCCCGTTTGTTGCCCATGCTGCGTGCATTAGTGTAGATGCACTTGAGCTGGGCTGTCGGTTTCCCCCCCAGCAATGGGGTGACCCCCCCAGGCTCCTCTCTAGTGAGCCTGTTTATATCCCCCCCCCCCTTCAGGCCTAGTTTAAAGCCCTCTCTACAAGCCCCGCCAGTTCCTGAGCGAGGATCCTATTTCCCTTCCGAGAGAGCTGTGCACCGTCTGTTCTCGACAGGCCCGGTGCCATGAAAACCTCTCCATGGTCAAAGAAGCCCAAGCCCTTCCGATGGCACCAACCTTTGAGCCACACGTTAACCGCTCTAGCTTTCCTATTCCTTTCCGTGTTCCCTCCTGACACTAATGGGATCGAGGAGAGCACTACCTGCGCTCCTGATCCTTCAACCATTTTCCCTAGTGCCCTGAAATCCCTTTTGATCAATTTGGGGCTTCTCTTTGGCAATTCATCGCTGCCTGCCTGTATAATCAAGAGCGGATAGTAGTCAGAGGGCTGTACCAGACCAGGGAGTCTCTTGGCAATGTCCCTGATCCGGGCCCCAGGGAGGCAGCAGACTTCCCTAAGGGATGGGTCCGGGCGGCATATCGGGCCCTCCGTTCCCTTCAGAAGGGAATCGCCCACAACAATTACCCTTCTTTTTTTTTTTTTTTCTTTGTACAGTCGGTCTTGATAGGTAGGGGTGACCGTCTCTCTCTAGCCAACCCCCTGGTTGGGCCTTCATCCCCATCTTCAGTTGCCTGGCCCTCAACTTCCAGAGCCCCATAGCTGTTACGCAAGGGCAGCTGGGAAGGTGAAGGAGCCCGGGAGGGGACTCTCCTCCTGCCCCGAGCAGAAACCTTTTTCCATCCCTCACCATCTCTTGGCTCTCTAGCTTCTGCCTGCCGGCCAGAGGACAGAGGATCCTCTGCTACCTGCGGAGCCTCTGTCTGTTGCCGCGGCCTGAGGGATGGTAGAGTGCGGCTCCACCAGTCTATCTCCATCTCGCATTCTCTAATACTCCTTAATCTCTCCACCTCTTCTTTCAGCTCTGCCACCAGGCAGAGCAGATCATCCACCTGCTCACACCTGAGACAGCCCCTGTCCTTACCAATCTCTGGTACAGCTGACAGGCTGAGGCACTCCCTGCAGCCAGTGACCTGGACAGCCGCATGTTTCTGTTTAGGCGGGGACTCCGTCTGAGTCGCCACGTTCCGTCTGGCAAGGGCTTTCGGACGAGTAGAAACCATTGCTCTCTCCTCGTTTGGGTGTCTATGGGTGCTAGGCGAGTGAGCCTCCGAGCCAGGAGGGGAGCACGCGCTCACTGCCCGCGCAAACTGCCGCGCCACGCCCTGTTTGCCCGTCCTGTTCGCCGCGCTCCGGGTCGCTCGCGCTCTCTGGGGGCTGCTTTTATATGTCAGGAGGGTCCGGCCGCCCTCACCCCTGACTCCGCCCCCGCTGAGTCAGAGCTGCCCGCTCGTCAGGAGCCCGCTCTTTCGCGCCCTGGGAGGGGGGGAGGGGGTTGGGGTCCCCTCTCTCTCCCTGTGCTTTTTTCGCCTTTTTGGCCTCCGCGGGTTTTGCCGCGGTTTTGCCGCTTCAGAAAGGGTCCCTCGGCGCGATCCTCTGCTCCCGAACCCTTCGCCTCAGTGACTTCATGACACTATAAATAATGGAAGGATTAAATTCAACCTGCTTCTTGTTGGTGGTGTTGTCTCCAGTGTTGCAAGTTCCCTTCCTGACCATAGCTAGCCAGGGAAGGAAACAAAGCAATTAGATCAAAGGATCTGGACTACCAGTCTGAATGGAAGCAGTTGCTGGGCCAGTGGAGGTGAGCGCTCAGTGGAGGGTCTAAGTGTCCAGACAGTGACAGATGCTGTCAGGCTCTCTGTCCAGGCTGAACTGGGAGCGCAGAGCCAGAATCATTAGGTAGGAGCTGCATCAGCAAACTACATCTGTTTGGAAGGCAGCAGCAGGTTGAGAGGGCTTTATGTGAGCATTAATACATCTAGTCCCTTCCCACTCTACCTCTTCCACACTCATGCCCCCCGCCCTATCATTTGCTTTTTAACTCTTGAACATTGGCCCTGCTTTTCCACAGATCTTGAGTGCGCTCTGATGTACCAGTGCTTGGGTCTCCAGTTGGATCCCCTCCCCACCCTCTGGGCTTTCACAGCTCCGTTCACACCCATTGTACCACTCAGCCCTGCATTTATTCTCCCCACCGCAATACACAGCCCAGTAGTTTGCCATGTCCTGTACACTCTTTATTTGAAGTTATTAGCCTTCTCTGGACTGCAGTACCTGCCGTGGTTAAACACAGTAGAGGAAATCTAGGGAAGGAGAGAAGTAAAGTTAAAGTTCACTTGATCGTAGGTTTGGAAATAAAGTTCCAGCGCAGCAGACTTCTGGCTGTTTTGCCTGCTGGAGCTGTGAGTATAAATTGTAGTCAGAGGTGGTGTGGTGTTTTTTGGGTTTTGGTTTTTTTAAATAATAGTTTAGGGTCTTTTTTAAAGTTCAGTTTGTCAGACTTTAATTTTTAAACAGTTCACAGATTTCATCTGGGTGTTGGCAGTGTTTATGCATGAAACAGCAACGTGCACAGCTTACTTCTGCAGGATCCTTTAAAAGCTGGATAGTTTACTAGCTTATGAGAGCGTAAAACGGCACCATATTGCATTCTTCAAGGGGTAGGCTGATTGCCGGCAGCAGGCTAGAGTTAGATGTCCCTCTGAGAGCGCTGGTGGCTGGGCTGCAGAAAGCAGCGTGCCTTTTCTCAGAATCATTTGTCAGAGCTCTGAGCAGGATGCTTTCTCTGTGAGACAGACTCTTGGTCTAATCCAGTCGGACAAGTGTTAAATTCCTCTATTTATAGCTAAAGCATAATAAAAATGCTTGCATTTCTGTGGGTTTGCACTGTGTAGTGGTTATATGTCTTGGAAAATCACATGGTGCTGCTGACCTTCTCATAAAGACAAGAATGGAGAAAAATTGTTCTTCCTCCCAAGAGGCTGGATTTATTTGTCAGGCTTGCATCTGAGGGAATGTGCTGGTGTAGTACAATGTGTTCTTCACTGCTTTATGCTATTGGCCCAGGCTCATTTTGGTGTAGAAGCACTGCAAAGCTTTTTGGAGATGATGGTTTTAAGGAACCACAGGCACTCCCAGTACCTTTGCTAAAGCACTGGAGCATCTCTGTGTTGTCTTTGTTGCCTGCGAGCAGGAGGCTCAGCTGATGCTGGCAATGTACTGAGCTCTCTGCAGAGGCATAGCTCCTCCCTGAAGCCACAGAAGGCTGATGCTTCAGTTGGCATTTTATGTAATCCAGTATCTGACATACATTTAATTCTCTGGGACTTCACTGGGTCTTTGGAACTGTGTCAGAACATCGGTTTGTTTCCTGAAGTGATGCTTTCAGAGAGGGGCTTTGTTTTCCTCCAGGACTCCAAATCAGAGTGTGGTTGTGTGCATGTGTATGCTCATGTCTGTGTTTTGAAGAGTTACCGAGTGTGAACTATCTACTTGGATCACACTGGCCTTTCCTGAGGAGGAGTTGGTAAAAGCCTTGCCTTTGGCAGGGCCCTGCAGATGGTGCTGTGGTCCCAGCTTAGCTGTATCTGTGCTGGAGAACAGTCTTGCCACAGGCTTCCTGCTTCCTTGGAGCATGGCAAGGTGCAGTCCCCCAGCAAGAAAATTCAGGTCAACAGAGGGCTTCATTGTAGATGCAGCTGCAAAGTGGGGCTTTAATTCTCATGCCACTAAAACAGAGCTTTGGTGCAGGGCTCGGGGGGAACCTGGGAGGGGACCTCGTGGCTGTGATACAGAACTGGGGTTGTACCTCATGCTGTTAATGGGAGGCCTGAAGCCTGCATTAATCCATGGTTTTGGATAATGTACAGAGTACCATCTTTGTTCTGGTGTAATTTCAATGTGAGCAACCTGAAGTGCAAGTACTGCCTGTGTTTTCAGTCTTCCACCCAAGATGTGGGATGAAAAGGACTTTCTCAGGGACCTTAGAGAGCCTAAAAAATGTGCTTATCATCACAGTGCTCTCAACTGAGCCTGTGCTCTTGTAGGCCTGAGAGTCCCTTCCAGGTGAGGAATTGACAGACACAGAGTGACTCTACTAGGGTGACGCAGAAGATGTCTGGGGACCCGAGGTGACTGAATGTGTGTGGATTACTGGGCAGCGCTCAGTTCCTCGATTCCATAGATCAAAATGGGTTGGAAGAGAGTTTGACAAGTCATTGAGCCTAATTTCCTTGTCCAAATAAGAATCAACTTGGCTTACATCATTCCTGACAAATGTTTGCCTAACCTGATCTAAAAAGCCTCCGAGGTTGATAAGGACTTTTGTATGCAGTCTGTTCTGGTGCTTTGTTGTTCTTCCTGCTAAAAAGTTATCCCTTGTACGTAGTCTTCCTTGCTGCCATTAAAGCTGAGTACTGAGGTGGAGAGCAGCTGACTCCCTCCTTAGAGCAGCTTCCATGTGGTAGTCTGTTGCTGTGTTTCTTCAGAGTCTTCATTTCTTAGGAAAGAACACCAACATTGTGCTGTTTCTTTAGGCCGCTTGCACATCCTTCCCTCCCTGTTTGAGAGATGGAAAGGGGGACCAGGTGTGCTGAAGGGCAGTGGGCTTCAGACATGTTGCAGGTGATACTTGTGCCTATGGTGATGGAATAACAGAGCTGCTACAGCTCATCTTATTGCAGAGGAGCAGTCATTTTCCAAGCAGTGAAAACCAAGCCAAAACTGCATTAACACTTTGTTTGTCTGGGCAAGTTTTGAAAAGCTGTATTTAAGTTTTAATAGACTACTATTTCTACTCTGGGTTGCATCCAGAGGGGCAAATACCCAGTGAGAGAAGGCTTCTCTCACAGTCAAGAAGATGATGAGATACCGAGAGAGACTTTATCCATTTTCCAGCCTGTTTCCTCTTCCATGGATATTTTGATATGCTTTGAGTTAAGTACTGGAAGTTTCAGATGTCCTCCCTGTGGACTGTCATGTCACAGTCATCCTGTTTCTTTTGCCTGGCAGCTGCTTGCAAATCTCAGCGTGGTCCATCCAATAAAGGAGGCTATGTACATGCTACCACCCTGCAGTCCTGGGATCATGGCCCAAGCATGCTCTGCACTTGGCTGTTGCAACTGGGACACGTAGCACAAATTACTGTAACCTCAAAGATGTTCTAAAATGCGCCCTAGTTGCAGAATCAGACCTGTATGTACCCAGCTTTCTCCTGTCTTGCAGTCACCTCTTTGGTCGTGCTGGATGGACTTAGGCTTACATACCTGGGCTGCAGAGTTGGCATCTGAACCATTCCCAAGATTTGCCCCCTGGCCAGGGTAGACTTTTGTAAGTGTGCCTGCAAGCGGGAGGTGGTGTCTTGCGGGATAGGGACCTGTATGATCTCTCTGCCCTGGACTCTCGGTCTCGCTTGTTGCTGCCACAAGGGGTCTGGCAGAATAGCCTTCTGAGGGTAGAATAAAAGTACAATCAAGTACAAGCGGTTTGCTAAATTGCCTGCTCATGTTACTTGGGGGTTTTGATCCCCTTCAGAGAGGGTACATAGGGGCTATGTTACCCCCTAGGTAGAAGGAATGGAGCAGACCAAGGAACATGCTAGGAGTAAGAGGCGTGATTGTGCTAGCCTGTGTGTGCACCGTGCTGAACTGAATACCATGATGGTTTTACTTCTGGGCTGGATCCTGGGATCAGGCCTTTGGGGAATATGGTGTGTGCAGATGCACTGGAGTTTTTGCAAAATCAGCTGTTTTTCAAGGGATACTCTTCAGCAAGCTGCTTCCTTCATGCCTGAGGAAAGAAATCCACGTGCCTGTGGATTTCACTGTGGGGACAGTGGGTAGGGATGACAAAGAAGTGGGGACCTCTTTGCAGCAATTCCTGCCCACAAGCAAGGCCTGAGAGATTCTAGCTGTGCCAAAAAGCAGGTGTAACTTGCACTCTTCTCCATCTGGTATTGGTAGGTCAGAGGCAAATAAGCTGTCATTCCAGTTTGCTCCATGTGGGAAGTTTAATGCTGCATTTGCTGGAAACTTGCCAGTAGTTCTGTCCTATACTGGGATTCACCAAATCTCAATTCAGACCCCTGCTGTGTGACAAACTGCAGGCCTGACCTTGCGTGTATTATTGCTTACTTTGTTCCCTGCTGTTACAGTTGGAATAATATCCCTTTGCTGTCTAACAGACTGCTAGAGGACATGGGGTACTCGGTTACCTCAGAAGGGACTGTGACTGTCCTATGGCAACCTCTTCATCAGTTACATCCAGAAAGAGCAAAGAGTGAGCCAACTCTTATGAAATCCATCTCATCTGCTTCTTGGTGAGATGGCATACCACCTTGCTGCAGGATGATAAATCAGATTTGCTTTGCTGATTTCCAGTGCTGCCATTGCAAAATCATGGATATGGGAGTAAGCCAAAGCACCAGCACTAGTTTTTCTGCAGCAAGTGCATCTCTGAGCATGATGAGACCATGATGCATGGACAAACCAGCCTGCTGCAGAGTGCTGAGAAAGTGCATCCTGTTCACAAAAGCAACGGGTGCTTTTACAGTGCATGAGCATCAAATATGTTGCTGTTGTAGACAGGTGGAGAGAAGTGCTGCCCCATGTTGTGGTCTCCATTGTTCGTCTCCTTTATGTGGTTGATGTCAGAACTGTAGCTTCGTTTAAGTGGTAGCTTCTAGCTCTAGAGATCTCCTTCACCTCCTCCCTTCATCAGCTAACCTGAATGGTCACTCTTCTGTGTCTCATGTGCTCATCCCAGCATTTTGGGCAGAGTGGGCATCAACATGGCATTTCAGTTGCAGCTCCCCCGTCAATGTTATGATGGTAACCATGGCTACATGAGCAAGGTTGCCACAGGATAGAAGGCCTTAGAACAACTGCATGTGAACAACCTGCTGCCAGGGGAGGAAGGGGCCTTGTTCCCATTAAATACATGCTCTGGGTTTAGCTTGCTTCAAAGGGCTGCATAAGTAGTCTCAGGCTTCATCCTTTCTCTTGTGACAGCCAGGATGTTCTGAGATCATCCTGTCCATGGCAGGGCACATCAGGAGACATTGCAGGGATTCTCAGCTCCCAGGCTGGATTTTGCAGTATGGCAAAGATGAGTTTGCCATCTAAATATCTGGGGCCAATGGGTGTGGCAAGAAACTGAGGCACAGCAAAGGAGGAACCACGGCAGGGTCACAGGAAGAGCTCGAATGCTCTTAATGGCAGTTTTGGCAACCTAGCTCTAGCTGTAGTTGTTTCTCCCTTTACTGGTCTTTAAATAGTATAGCCATCCCAGCTGTCACTTGGGAGGACGATAGTGCCTCGAGAGTAGGAAGTAGTTATTGTTGTTCCTTCCTGTTTGCATGAAGAAAGGATGGGAGAGTGTGACCAGAGAATGTTCAGTTTCGAGATCCTTAGTCTTCAGATATGGCACGAGAGTAATTTTCATGTTTGCATTACTGGCACAGCTGTTACTAAACACTGCAGGACCTGGACGTATGGAAATGGCAGATGGGATGGAGGAGGAAGGGAGTGGTGAAGAAACCATTACATAAAGTTCATCTAGAGAAGGCAAGATTCTTGAGAAAGGGTGTGTTCAAATGAAGCTGAGGTTTTAGGAAGGATGGCTTGTGCTGCCACATTCTTGCTTTGCCATTCTGAAATGATAAGTAGAAGTACAGGACTGAGTCTCCATAAGGTGCAAGTTATGTACAGGAGGCAAACTCTGAGCATCTCTGCTTAATGTCTGCACTTCAGAGAGTGAGCGCAGCCCCCTCTCCAGGGTGGATGGCTTTCTGGTGGACCACAGGCAATAGGCAAGCAACAGTGGACAGAGAGCAGGACTCTGAGGAGCGTTGTTGATCAAGAGCATAGCACTGCTCAGTGTGTCACAAAGACGCTGCTCGCCCAAGTTTCTGTAAACTCCAGTTGTGCAGTGAGGTAGGAGTATATGGGAGGCAGAGCTCTGCTTCTAGTGGGATGCCTTCAGCATTTCTTACATGGGAGATTTTGATTTCTGTTTATGCTAGCTGCCGCCTATAGTTTTAGCTCCCCGCCTGCTGCTTTTTCCTTTCTGGATGGTTAGCTTGTCTCCTCTGTTTTGTATATACGCTGTAGCTCATCAGCTTGGCAGCACAGTGCCTGCTGCACTGGAGCCCTTACCTGGCAGACTGAGGTGCTGCAAGAGCTGCAGTACCCAGTGATGCTGGTAGAAGAGTGGCTTCAGCCATCAAAATCCTCGCTGTTTGTCTGAAACATTGATCCAAGAATGTTTAGAATGTGAATACAGTTGCTTGGGTTGTTGAAAAAGGCTTGAATTATTATAAAATTCCTGGCCTGGCATTTGGCTTATGATTAATTACTTAGGTTTGCATAGTGCTTTGATGTTCCAGCTGTAAATCCAGATGAAGCTGTTACAACTCTGTTGACCTCAGCGTAGACATTCCACTCGCTCCAGCTGGGTTGAAGTTGGCTCACCTGGTGATATGTGGTATTTGTATTCTGTGAAACCAGCATCCAGGCATTGATTTAAGCCTTTCCAGGGACTGGAGGCTGTTAAGCTGATAAATCTTTTCTCCTTTTCCGTATTGCTCTGCCGCTTATCTGGGAGCATCCTTCTCACCATCCCATTTGATTTTGAGCTTGCTGCTCCTCTGGAATCCTCGGAGCCTTTGCAGTTCGTGGTGTGCTTGTATTGCCATAGTGCTTAGAAGCTTTTCTCACAGGTTGCTCCGTCTCTCTCTAAGCTTTCAGTACTCCATTCCCCTGCCAGTTGTGTAATTCTCTCCCTGCCAATATTGTTGGCTTGCATGGATAAATTTCTTTATGCTAGATAATTTGGAATAAGCTTGTGATGGAAAAATCCTAATTTGAAAGGCAGTTTCGTCTTTTGTTGTCCTTCATGTGATTTTGCTGCCGCTGATGTTTGCTGGGGTGGGAGTCATGGTCCTGGCATGTGCTGTCTTTTGCTTGAGAAGAGCAGTTTAAGATCATGCTTCACTCAAACAAGGCTTCTTCATTTAATGTGTATGGGCAGTAAGCACTCAGGCTGAAAGTAGATTTTGTACTTTAACTTCCAGGTCAGTGAGTTTTTTGTCTCATTTGTGTCAGCAGACCATAGCCCTTTGTTCAGCATCACAACTTTTTCCACCTCAGCAAAGCGCACGCATGCACACACACGTGGTTGCAGATCCTGAATTGTGCAATAAACTCCACGGTAAGTTCCATAAGCCCAGCAAATACATCATTTGTTCTGCTTCAGGGCTAGATTGTGTACCCTATTGAGCAGCAATAAAGTCAGGAGCATGGTGGTAGTTAGTTATTAATTTATTTTCACTTTTCAATCCATCATTGCCTATGTGGGAAAGAAAAGGGGCATGAATATTTTGAGAATGAAAATTGTGTCTTTGAGAGGTGGCCTTTGTAACTTGTGAAAGCTGGACAATTTAATTTATTTAATACTTGACTAATTTCATTAAGTATTTAATTTAGTAATTAAATAACTTTATTACTAAGTAGGGCCAGGATTATGGCCAGGCTAGGTCATGAGCATGAAAGGTGATGAGTCATTAGCACAAAAATAAAAAGATGAATGCACCCAGATGAATGCCCTATAGCCTGTTGTTGGTGTCCTGATGAGAAAATAACCGCCTGAAATCCTGCCTTTGCAGCAGCTGGTGCTTGCTAGCACCCTCCTCTGCACCATCCTGCTGCTGCTGGTGTGCTGTCGTGGTTTAACCCGCTGGCAACTAAGCACCACGCAGCCACTCACTCACTTCCCCCCCCCCGGCTCAGTGGGATGGGGGAGAGAATTGGAAAGAAAATAAAAGGTTAGAGCCGAGGGCTGAGATAAAGACAGTTTAATAAGAGAAAATAATAATAATAATAGTAATAATGAGAATGATAACAGAATATACAGAATATACAAAACGAATGATGCACAATGCAATTGCTCACCACCCGCCGACCGATGCCCAGCCCGTCCCAAGCAGCAATCACTCCCCGAGCAGTGATCACTCTGCCCGCGACCGACCAACTAACCCCGCCCGAGCATGACATTCTATGGTATGGAATAGCTCTTTGCTCAGTTTGGGTTAGCTGTCCTAGCTGTGCTGTACTCCCAGCTTGTTATGCACCTGGCCAAGCAGGAGAAGCTCAAAAAGTCCTTGAGCAGTCTGAGCACTACTTGGCAACAACTAAAAACATCAGCGTGTTATCAACATTCTTGTAGTACTAAATCCAAAGCACAGCACTATGCTAGCTTCTGTGAAGAAAATTAACTCTATCCCAGCTGAAACCAGAACACTTGCCTTTTCCTGAGCACCCCTCTAGAAAGTGCAAGCGCTTGCCAGTAGAGCCTCGAGCATCCATTTATGGATAGCGGTATATGTCCCACACAGGAGCAGGGCACTTCTCCCTCTCCAGGTCTGACCTGCTGCTTTCCTGCAGGCAGTGGGCAGAAGTGAAGGCGACCCCCTTTTTCCTCGCTCTTCTAACCTGGCAGTGCCTTACTCCTCTACCAAAGCTCTGCTCAGCCCTGGAGTGCTCTCACACCCAGCTGCATCTGACCTCCCATAACCTTGCTGTTCGTGCTGTGGATCCCTGCAGAATTCCCTCTATCCTGATCCTCTTGGACTTTGTCCCTAGCAAAAAAATCCTGCTCGGGCTTCTCAGAGTTAACGCACATTAGCCGAACTCAGAATTGCTGTTTCCTGGAAAGTTCTTACACTGTAAAGTTTGTTTGGATTTTCGCCCCTCTTCAATCAGAACTAAATAATTTATTTTTTAAATTTTCTATGAGGGACTGTGTCCTGGATTTTAAGTTTTAGAAATGTTTTGCTCTGGGATTTCTGAATTTTTGTTTTGAGTTATATCCATTTTAAGTTGTGTTACTGCTTATGTTTACTGCTGATTTGCCAAGTAAAGACTAGTAGTAGGTCACAATATGTATGTCATTAAAAAAACACAGTAATTAGTGGCTTTTTTTTTTTAAATCAATAAGAACAGCTGCTGCTTAATATGACTGAAACATCTTATTCTCTAGAAAAAGAAGTCCATTGTTTGCAATGCAATGAAAGTCTGGCACTGCCATTACAACACTCAGGAATGTCTTCATCTAGAAAAGCAGGTAACGTTTTGTTCTGTAGTAAGTAGCAATTCATCCTAATGATCTAAAAAGTAATAAAGTATTTCACTACTTCTGTCATGTTAGGGCAAGGTAATAACAATGCATGTGGGATAAAAACTGAGAAGATAAAATATGTACAATTTGAAAGTTCTGAAACAGAGCTTCTGAACTGCCAGAAACAAAGCTGTTTCAAGTAGCTTTTATCAAAATCAATGCTCGTTCAAAAACAAATTAAAAAAATCTGTTCTTAAAAAAAGTTTTTTTCCCCAAGAGGGTGTTTTGATGGTGCTTTTCTACTAGCTGTCTTTCTGTCCCAGCAAAGGCACTTATTGTTGTGCCCATTAGCATTGTGAGTAGAGAAGACTTGGACATTTCTCTCTAGGACTGAAACCCAAGTCTCCATAGTGAAGGTCCTAAAAATTCCTTTGTTGCACAAGCTGCCCTTCTCTGGCTCCTGCACTGCTTTTGTACTGCTAGTAAAACATCACATCAGGTGTGAAATAATTCTCCTTACCCTGAGGCAGGAGTGTGCTGTTCAGACAGCTACTGTCTTTCCTGCCCCTCACCTCGGGAAAGGACAACATGTTCTCATTGTTGGACCTCTTCCATGGAGGCCTCCCTCCACACGGAGGAAATGGCAAATGTTGTCATGCCTGTTTCTCTTTTCCAAGGTGCTGCCCAAACAAGCCACACAAATGAGTTCCAAAAAAACCCAGGATGGGCTGAGCAGGGAAGATAGCATACATGACTGGGAGGCCGCAGAATTAATAGAGCCAAAGTTTCCTTTCCTGTCATGCTTAGCATTGAGATTTGATGACTAGTAGGTGGGCCTTTGCTGCTCTTGTGGAGGAAGGTGTTTCTCTGGTTACCTTTCAGCAGTCATCACTGCAGACACTTTGTGGGAAGCCACAGTTTGGGGAACCACATTCCAGTGTGGCTCACAGCACAGGTGAAGATTTTATCACTCTTAAATTAAATCCATGCAGCTATTACACCATATAGTTAAAAGAAAACACACTGATACTGTAGAAGCAGCTTGCTTGTTTGTTTTAAGCAAACATGTTCAATTTGGGAATAGCATCCACAATGGAGGAGGAGATCTGAGCTGCGGAAAGGACTGCAGTGGCAATGGGAATTATAAGTAGGATATTTTCATGGGAGTTGGTACACAATCCAGGCATCAGTATTTTTAAGATGTAATGTATCCCAGCAGAGCAGCATGAATCAGCAGTCTGCTGCTGAAACTGGTCTGCCCTTAGCAGGACATAGCTGCCACGTTCACCCCACTCCACTGATTTAAAGACTTTCTTTTTCTTTTTCTTAATAGTATGAGTGAAGGAAATGCTTACCTAAGAGGAAACGTTAAGCTTTCCAGAAGTCGGAAATAAAGATTGCTGACAGCTTTGTTGCAAATGCAGAGTATAAGAGGATGAGTGACAGTTTTTGAGGTAATGCAGAACAAGCAGATTTCATGAACTGGTTTATGCTGTGCAACCTTAAGGCCATTATTAATTGCAAGGATCTGGGAGCAGTGCATGAGTGAAGACAGGACATAAGGGCAGTTTCTGGAACCACGCCACTGAAATAGCACTGGACAAGATCCCATGGGTTTAGCTATGTCCAAATTGATTCTTCGTGCAAGTATGAAAGTGCCTTTGCTTGTTCTTAAATGGCATTTTATACACCATTTTTGCCCTGTCTGGGTTTATACTGAAAGTGGATCTTTGAAAGGCTAAGCAAAAGGCTGTAATCTGGGAGACATCACAGCTATGCGTACGACCCTAGAAGCTACAGGGAACCCCCAATGTAATGAAGTCAGCAGGAATTTTGCCCATGAGTACAGAACTGGTGTTTCATTAGCAGGGAAGCCTGAGGAGAACTCACCCATGTTAAGAAAAGGATGTTCCTGTTGTTCATGGCAGCAGGTAAAGTTCAGTGGATGTATCTGACCATTCTGAAGAGGTTGTTTGACTGTATTTTGGAGCTTGTAGAGTCTAGGGAATTTCTGAATAGGACAGAGGTCTTACATATGGGGGCCTAAGGGAGGCTCCGTCCTGTCACCACTGACTGAGCCACAGAAGATCCAGGGTTGAAAGCCAGAGAGTCAGTGGTGTTCAGAAGAGTCTACCACCAAGGGAAGGAGGCCCAGGAGGCATAGGATCAGGGGAATCTTCTGTGGGAGTCAGCTTGTTTTAAAGTTGGGGAGCAGGGCAGTGTGACTGGTACCTGCAGTGTGTGTGGGAGAGCCCTACGGAAGTGCAGAGAGCGCGTGACTGAGTGCCGCCAGGTGGGATGATGTGCACGAGGTGCTGGCAGGTGGGAGTAGAGGAGGGAATGAGCTGAGCGCTGAGGAGGCTGCTAGAGGCAGCAGAGGAACTTTGATAGTGATAGGAACATATGGCGGAGAAGTGTCAGGGCTGATACGGTTGTAGGATAGTTTCAAGGAGACAGCTCTGCTACAAATAGGGAGGTTTAAAACCAAGGTGCAAGAGTGTGCCAAGAACAGTGTGTACGGTTCTGTCAGAAAAATGTACTTACGCAGGAGCAGGTGCAGAACGGGGCTAGGAAGATGAGTAAGGGACAGAAAGCTTAGCAGATGAGAGAAAACTAAAAGAGATGAGTTTGTTTTGCCTAGCAAAACAAAGACAGGGAGAGGAATGTGATGTCTCTCTGTAAACACTTCATTGCAAAGTAAATACTAGAGGGGAAGAAAAGGTCTTTATAATAAAGATCAATGCTAGCACAAGGACAAATTGGTACAAATTTGCTATTAATAAACTTAGACTGGAAATTAGATTTTCAACCACTAGAGGAGTGAGATTCTAGAGCAGTCTTTCAAAGGGAGAAATGGAAACCAAAGGAGCTTTGTAAGGAGGAGCCTGCAGTAGCAAAGGGAGAGTAAATTAAATCTCTGACACGGTCTTATTTTATTTTATGCATGTTGGCGTTACAGACAGCCTGACCTGGTAGTCTAGGCAGGAGTGCAAGTTACAGTAGAAGGTGGAAGCAACAGTCAGCAGCCGTATTTAAGAATCAATAGCCAAGTTACAAGTCAGCTGCAGGAGATGGGAGTTTCAGGATAGCTGAGCTGCGCAGATATCCAGCTTTGGCTGTATCTAGTGTTTAAGAGCAGAGACTTCACCAAAATGACTAAGTTTAGAGCCTTTTCACAGCACCTTTTAGAACCAAAACTTGCACAGTAGGACTCTGTGCTAAATCTTCCGTCTCCACTTCCCAGTTGCTGCCATTTTCTGCTCCATTCTGTCACAGATGTACATTGTGGCTGTAGTATGGTAGCTTTGTCTCTGTGCCCCTAATTCCTCATTCATAAAAAGATAGGGATGTGTTTTAGGACGTATTTTGAGATGTCTCCAATTTTGCTGGAGACTTCCCAAGAGAGCCTTTTGGCATGAAATTGTAGAAGGAAGGTTAGCAAAGTTTAGCAGAGCTGCTTTTGTCAGAGGAGGTGCTAGAAGCCTTTTGCAAACCAGCTTGTTGGTTTGCAACAAGCTTGAAATTGTGTTGGTAAATTTTTGGATTAAGAGAAAATGAAGTAATTTCTTGAAAGTGTTTTGAAAATTAGTGTTATCCAGGTCAGAACTGAGGAATGTTCACCTATAGGACAAGCTGAAATTTTCAGGGTAGGAAATGAGAGGAAAATGCAAATAGATAAGCAAAAAAACTAACCAGCTAAAATAAGAACTTCAGCCCTTAATGGGGGTACACAGAAAGATATTCCCAGAAATGGCAATTCTTTGGAATTGGGAGAAAGAATGCAAGAAGCAAGCACTAAACAGAAGATGCATCTGGACAAAAACTTGAGGAATGAAAGAAGGGATAGTAAGGCAGGCAGAGCAAGTATATTTTTTTCAGCTGCTCCTAATCAGACATAAGCATTCAGGGCAAAGAGAGAGTTTACTTCCCATTCCTTCTGGCTGCAGACCTGGAGAGCATCAGAGATATATGGGAGAAAGCTGGAGGAGCATTATTGCCCCGCTGAAGAAAAAAATCTGCTGCTGCTTTGAATTTTGCCACAATATCCATCATGTAGCTCTCCTGAGTTTGTTTTTCTGTGCAGTATTTTTCTCTTACTAATAGACTTTACTTATTTGTCCCCCAGCATGATCATGACTTGGCAGTAAAACTAAGCAGTGCATTGGAAAGTTGCCATGAATTGATGGAGTCAATGCATTGGAGGGATAATGTGAATAAAAAAATTGCATTTCCCAGAGGAGGCTCTTATCTGATGATGTGAGAAGTCATAGGTCTTTCAGAAGTGGCCAGCTTCTCTTGCCTCCAGCTCATTGAAACATTCTGTCTTTGCATTTTCAGGTGATTGTGGGACCAGAAGGGAATTTTGGTAGGGAGAGGGGAAGTTGTGAGGAACTGACACCAATGTGATCTGATAGTTGGCAAAGACAACAAGCCTAGTCCTCCTCTGCAGCCCAGCTTGACGCCTGTAGTCCTCACGGCAGAGACTCAAGCTCTTGCCTTAATCCTTTTCAGTGACTTTGAACCATTTGGCCTACTTACGGAGAAATTAACTGTCCTGTGCACATGCTGGTTTTGTACCTTGTTTTTATGTTCTGGTGCACAGAAATGGTGAGGTTAAAGCCAGGCCTCAGGGGTGCATGACCTGCAGCTGCTATTGACTTTGAGGGATGTTTCTCTCCATTTGAGCTGACAGGTCAAGAGAGACAGGATTGAATCCTGGACTTACCTACTATAAATGAAGACAAAAAGTTGCTCGAAACTGTATTCTAATATATCCTGTCTGGAAATAAGTGCAATCTTACCCTAACTCTTCCCAGCATTGTCTTTCAACATTAAAAAAAAAAAAAAAATAAATAAATCAGAAAAAGTTATGAGTAGACTGGCACAATAAGCTAAGACTGTTTCATCAGGTGAAGATTATAACATTTAAATGATCTGAATTTCTTAATGGAATAATTCCTACAACATTACCTCACTCTTCTGAATGTTTGGGGCGTTAAATATTCCACATACCATTGTGGTAAGTCTGAATTTCTATCTGGTTTCCAGCACTTAAAAGCTGTGGTTGGATTCGGCAAGACCTAGATCTGTAGTTTGCAGAAAAAAGGGATTTTCTTTCACTTTTCTTTTTCTGCATTATCTGAAAAATTGAGTTAGAGACTTATTATTCTGTAGAGACAGAGGTTTTGTCCTCCATTGTCCAAACAATGCCTGTTCAGATATGACAAGAATATCTCTCTTCCACACTGTCCTAGGATGTTTGCCTGAGCAGCATAGAGGCATTTGGAAGAAGCCTACCTACGTGCTTGCAGTAGCTCACAGTCTTCTCTCTTAGCAAATAGGAGAGGTGAATACAGCAAATGCTGCTCACTAAGACGTTGGAAGCCTCAAGAAACTGTAACTAAGATGAATCAATCTCCTTCTGAGATCTTCCACAAATTCTTTTGTACTTTCTGTCAATTTAACATAGACGATAGTCTATGTAGGGGATAGTAAAAACATTTTTCTTTCCATTTGTTTTCCTTTCTTCCTCTGCCACTCCATTCTTTCTCTTCTTTCCCTCACAGCTTAAATGAAACTAAATAAGGTGCTTGGTAAGTGTTGTACTGTTTTAATTTCTTTTCTTTGTAACTCTTATTAGTTAATATAAGAAACTTTTGCACATTGAGGAGCTATTTTTCATTATATTATTTCCAGTAAAACAGCAATAGCAGAAACAAAGGGCTCGAGTTTCATTTGCCTTCCCTTTTTGTTATTGCTTACTCCAAACCAGAGCAGTGGATGTAAAAGAGGACTGAAAGAATTCTGAAAAATGAATAGTTGTAAACTTGCAAGTTTTGTCCTGAGGGCATGCTCAGTTTTGAAACTTTCATTTTTGCAAGGTGTTTGAGCTTAGAACAGTGGGTCCTCAAGAGTTTGTGTATTCCTGTAAATTGTATTGAGAATCTGTCTCAGCTATGGACGTTCCAGAATGGCAGTGTCCTCAGAATAATGGAAATGTTTGGAAAATGTTTGCTGTGTCTTTTTACCCTCTGGTACTGCCATGTCTCCTGTCTGCTGCCTGTATGAGTTAGGCACAAAATCATGTTTGGCCTGGTTTACACAACCACAAGGGCTGCCCTACAGACTTTGAGAGCTTGTAAAAGCGAACAGTGGGTGTCAAACCCCACCCTCAGTTGGGTGGAAAAGCAGAAGCCAATGGAGCAACCCAAGCAGACTTCTCCAATACAGAAAGTTGAGTGGTACTTGCTAGTTAGCAGAGATAGCCAGGTTGAAAGAAATTTCAAGGTGTTTTTTCTAATCAGGGGATCCTTTTTAGAGTCATAGAATTATTTAGGTTGAAAAAGACCTTTAAGATCATCAAGTCCAACCATTAACCTAGAACTGCCAAGTCTACCACTAACCCATGTCCCTAAGCAGTCCACGTGCAAATGCAGTCCTGTTTATCCTGTCAGTGACATGCTCAGTACCTCCCTCAAGCCGAGTTTCAGTCTTTCTACTTACTTGTGTCAGTGGTGAGGGTCATTGCAAAGAGGTTCTCCTTCAACCTGTTCAGCTCTTCTTGCATTAGCTTCAGTCTGACAATAAGTAATGAAGGGTGGAGTATGTGAATCCTAAAGACTGTGTTTATAAATTGAGATTGAAAAAAACGGTTGAGTTTGGAGTGTGTTGCCCAAGATGTATTGAAAAAAACAGCCACAGTTTCCCTGTAATCTGAATGCTCCTATTCATGATTGTCAAATTTTTTCCATTAAAAGGGTAAAATCCCTGCACTGAATAATGAAGGGTCTTTATCCTAGAAGTTATATTCCCCACTTGTGGCTCACTTAGGATGTTAGTGCAAGTCCAATATAAAGGACGCCCCATCTCCTGTCCTATCCTCCTACCAGCCGTTCCTGTTTCCACAATTATCTTGGCAGCCGGGGTCGTTCTTTGTGCCGGTGCAGCATGTTCGCTCATGCTGAGATGGTTTCTTGCTGCCATGAAGGAAAAGGTTAAGAACTAAAACTAGCTCTGCCGTCATCCGTAAGGCATTAGGAGTGCGGTGCCGCTTCTGCTTTGCGGAATTCCAACACCCAATGGGCTGGACCTTGCCACCTTCTCTGAAAGACAAGCCAGCTATAGGGGATTTATAAATACCCTTCCATACGGTGGGCAGGGAGAGTGGCAGGGTGGAACTCAGCACATCCGTGTGGCTTGGTTGAGATTCAAGTGATGTGAGCCCTTTCTTGAAATATGTCAATTATAACCAGTGCCACAGCATCATATTTTGTACCACTTTGTCTAGAAATATCTGAGGGGGCAAATCTTGGTCATTTTGGATGTGGATGGCCTTCTGTGCTCAATTCAATCACTGCTTGCAGGCTGATTGTGAGGATGCAGCAGATCAAAAGAAGGAGCAGGTGGCATTAGAAGGTGGATTAATAAAATGAGGAAGAAGGCTGCAGGCAGTGGGGATTACCCCCATCTTTCCCTTTTCCTGGCTAGGTGTGGGCTTCTACAGTCTTTGTAATACAGAGTTCAGTGCCTAGCTGAGAAGTGTGGTCCAACTAGTGAGGTGGATGTACTTTTTAATGTCCACTGCTCTATCTAGGCCTATGGGTAATAACGCTTCTCGTTAACATCTGAACACAAGGGAGTCTGCATTCTGTGCTGTCTGCTGCCCAAAGGTTAATTTAATCGTAGCTGAACAGTAAGGGAGGAGGAGGAAGGGATGTTTGTCTGAAGTCTGTGTTCAAGGCAGTAGTGCCAGACTCTGGAGAGGAAATCCATTTGAGGAAGCGAACTAGCATGATGTAATGCTCTGACAAAAACCTATATAAATGAGGAACCACGCTAGCCTCAGTGCTGTGCCTTTTGGTCTGACTTCTGTGCTGCTGTTCACCAGGAGGAGCAATGCTAAACAGTCCCTGCAGGTGATGAGGCATTTGCCTTTCATCTCACTGGGTCAGGGTAAGGGATATCATATACAGACAGGACATCATCTAGTAAAAGTTAAGTTTAGCTGCAAATATCATGGCGTATCACAGTGATATTTGTGTGAGGGGCTTCTAACCTGTTACTATGAAGGTGTAGTGCTTCTCATTTTAATCAGTTTTTTGAAGTATTTACACCTTCACCATGCTTGAGCCATTCACATTGACACCTGTTGGATGTATCTGAAATGCAACCATGGAGGCTGACCTGTTACACAACCTTGGTCTACAACACACCTGTAATTTCCCACTGTAAAACCTAATACTGCTGGGAGGGGTTAATGATAGGGTGACTCACAACCTGCCTGTTGCCTGCCCAGCTCTGATAAAATCTCTGCAAAGAGGGTTCAGATGATCACTTGCTCTGATCATACCGGCTCATGTGGGTGCTTTGTCTCCAAACTCCTGTCTCTGCTGGCAGACATCATATTTGTGACAGCTCACATCAAGCTCCTGGGCTTTTCAGTGACTTTAGCAGAAGGATATCCAAGAGCTATATTTATGACGTAACATATTGCATCATAGGTTGAGGAGCATCAAATAGTTCAGGATTTTTTCTTCATTCTCTTTGAAGTGACAACAAAAGCAAAGACCACATTATTTGAAAACATTCTGGTTCTTGAGACTGTGTCTGCTGGGTTCTGCGACTGCTCTGTGCAGAGCTTGGTCCGTGCTGGGGATGGATAACCTCTGTGAAGGATTGAAGTGATTGGATAGGTAACTGGGGGGCACCTGTGACAACTGCCCTTTTTACCTGGCCCGTGAGGCCCTTCATGTGCATGCTGCTCAGAACCACGCAGGTGCTAGGTGCAAGTCAGAAGTACATCTCCTTCAGAGAGCACACGGAGCAGCTTGGGCACAGGTCTGGTTTGCAGTAGTGCATCTTTACGTCTCTCTGGTGGAGTAAAGGTGTCTCAGAGCAGGCATGAATTAATTTTTCATCTGACCTCCTTTCCTCACTGACAGAGTAGTAGAGAGGCACTGTGATATGAGGACGAAGCAAATTGATCAGTTCTGGTGAGCATGATGGTGGTGATGAGGCTGCAACAGTGTGCTGACAAAATGGTGCTGTATTAACTTTGTGTTGGTTTATTCTACATGTGAGCACCGTTTGTTCCCATGCGAGCAAGGAAGGAAGGAAGAAGTGGAGAATCGTGCTTAGTATTTGTTTTCAGTTTTGCAGTTAATTGCAGAGTTCTGTGAAAAGTGAATATATTCCTTTTACTACTGTTTCCCCCCTCTGTTAAACTAAGCATAGGTGAAAGCATTGGCTTCCCAAAATAACCATATTAGCACAAGGTCATTTTTGTTTTGTCTCACTGTTCCATATGTATTAAAAGGAAACAAATCCAGCCTTGCTTGTGTGCCTGAAAGATGAGGCTTAAATATATTTCTTCTTTCTTCAGAAAGAAGAGTCAGACCAACCCTGATAGCCTTTGAAAACTGAAATGTGTGGGTTTTAATATATGTAAAAAAGAAAGGGGTTATGTAGATCTGCACAAGAAATGGAAAAATAACTATAGTCCTTAAAAATGCTGGGAGAGAAAATTATTTTTTACAGAATAGAAAACATCTGATTTGATTAAAAAGGCCATTCTTTAAGGCAAAGTTCTGATTTTTTTTTTTTACTTGAATTGATTCTGTAGTATTGCTAATTTGTGGTTTGAACAGCACATTATGCATTACACTTCACTGTAAAATGGTTATTGCAGCTTAGATCACTCAGAGCTCTGCTTATCTGTATGTGATATCTGTACCTTAGCCTGGTTCAAGCTTCCAGCAGGCATTTATGTTTATTTGATAGCTGAGATCAACTCTTTGTTCTTTGTGATCTAATAAGAGATACAGAAGAGAAAGGGTAGTGTGTAGAGTAATAATATGCTCAGTACAGCTTTTATATAACAAAAATTGTACAAGGTACACAGTGATCCAGTTTACAGTGAAGCATGAAAATGGGCTATGCTGAAAGCTTTGGGAGAGGAAAAGTATCTGTAGGAGAAAGTAAACGCTTGCCGGGATTGTATGACGAAGCATACACTTCTGTAGCAGTGGAACGACAATATAAGCAGCCATTTCTTTTCTTTGAACAGTGTTGCTAGGTTTTTACAGATGAGCGTGTTTGGTTTAGAAGGGTAGTCCCAGTTTTACAAATATCTGAGACATCTGTGATAAAATGAGGACCTCTGAGCTGCTTATTTCCTGTCTTAGTTCAGATTAAATACTGTGGCCCCATCAATGTGGGTGGCTTCAATCTTGTGCTCAGTAAGCGAGCAGTTCTGTGACTTAGTATCACTCACAAAAATGTATATAGTCCTCATATGGTTTGGTGGTGGTTGAATTTTGTTACTCAAAAGATGCACTGAGATGTAAAATCAGGAGGACTTTACATCGCTTTTGTTTCCCAAGCAAGTGTCTCTTTGTGCCACGGGCTGCTATGTATTCGGCAGTGTTCATGCCTGAAGCACACTAGTGAAACTCTTTCCCAGCGAGTGATCCACCTGTGGCCTGGGCCCCTTCTGCCTTTCCACTTCCGTATGTACCAGCACCTGCTCTCCGTGTTATTCTCTCACCAGAGGCATCTGTAGATAAACTGTGACTCAGTTTGAGCATTAGAGTCGTGTTTGCAGGGTGAGGATTGAACAGGGGAAAAAGGAAAGGCAAAGCACCTGAGCAGTCCTGCACAGCAAGGCTTATAGGACTCTCATAAAAATGGAGAAAACTTCTTCCAGCTTTTTTGAGGTTGATCAGCCTCCACAACAGTAGACAGCAGAGAGCCTCTGCTGGCTCAGGAAGCTGTCACGCACAAAGGCCTTTGTGGTGGCCATAAATGCATGGAAGGCACTAACTGTACCTGCCAGTGAACCGCGTGGCTTGTCTCTGTGCCACCGAGTGGGGACCAGAGCTCTGAGCGGGAGGAGTCTGTTCTTCATACTGCTTGGGAAGTTGTCAAGTACGGTTTATCCTCTTAGGATTTCATCAGGCACAGCAGGGACAGAATGAAGGGGAAGGGAAAGTTGGGGGTATGGGTCCAGAAGCATTGCAACTCCTTCACGGTACATCAGCAGGTTCTCACCTTTGAGGTGGCAACAGTTGCTGGTACCCACTGAGCTCCTGCAAGGTCAGGAGCTGTTGCCTCACCCAGGAGCAAGTGTTTAATTCTTTCCACTTTGAGGAAGAAGCAAGAAAAGGGTGTGCTGGATTTCAAAATGGGGCAGTAGCCATTGTCCATATCATACAGCAAATCGCAGTGTAAGTCCGCCCGCCTCCCAGTAGAAAATACAGAAGTAGGCAATGAACAAGAAGCTGCTGAAAATGGGCTCAGCTGCCATGGAGAAAGGAGCAGAAAGAAGGTTAAAAAGATTTTTTGACTAACAGGCCAGGTAGATCAAATCCTTTGCCTCTGATCCTTGAAGGGACAGAAGAATAAACTTGGCAGAGTCATAGAATATGAGCCTACAAACCTAAGAAATGCCTGATCCTCCAGCAGAGCAACCGGGGCACTGACAAATGAGTGTAAGTCAGATTCAGGTGGAATGTATCTTTCTGTCACCATTGACCCTTGAAGAAGCTCCTGTTCTAAGAATTTCAGTTAGGTGTCGGCATTTAGCTGGGTCAATCTGGGCAGCAAGGGCCTATACTAGTCTTGTGCTGAATTAGGTTTTTTTTTTTAAAAAAAAAAAGTCTGATGTGTTGTTTAGTGAATCAGTTTTTCCTGGAAGAAGATACTCCCAAAGAGTGAGATTACCTATTTTTTTGCTTTCTTTACAGCAGTGTCAATGGCGTGAATGGAGCCAAAGTGGTGCACGAGTCTGGGCAGAATCCTCTATCAGCTGTGACTTTCACTCAAGGTAAGTCACTCCTCTGCTTTAAGATCGTTACGCGATCAGTGTCGTGCTCTGTGCCCTGTGGTAACTGTAAAACCTGCAGTGCTGGGGAGAGAGAATGACTGTCTTCTATGCCTTTTCTATTCTGGTGGGCCCAGCAGGCCTAGGATACCTTGGGGTACCAACCAAATGAAACGCAGTGCTTGGGGCAAGCGCTGGCAAGTGGAAATTGCTGAGACTGTTTCTAATGTGATGTATGGTGGGTACACAACTCCTGCCCTACATGCTGCCCTCTGAGTTGGGACTTGCTGGAAGGGGACTCCTAGGAGTGCCTTAAAAATAAGGGAATGTATGGAAGGCAAGAGTGGGGGGATGCTCAAGGCTCCCCATCCCCTTATACTGTGTGCCAGAGGAGTTGTCTTTGGCTGTTGTCTCTTGCTTTGTTCTGTGCCTGTGTTTTTTATAATGGGTTTAGTGAAGACACTTCCCTCAGTTTTTTCCTGTTGATATGACAATGAAGTAGAGAGATGTGGGTAAAACGTAGGTGTTCCTTGCAAAGTGCTATTTCTGTGCACAGGAGAATTCAAGGCAGCAGCATCACAAAACCCACAAGATACTGGTGCTATATTATAATACCAGCTGAACAGCAGTTGTTGGTTGTGTTGTGTTTGGTTAGCTGAGGAGCCAGGAGTTAGCAACAAGTGGTAAAAGCCAGTCTGACCAAAGGCTCATTGTATGGGGGGGGGGAAAAAAAAAAAAGAAGAGCACTTATGTGATTGGCTGGGATTTTTTTGGCTGGAAAAAAAATCAATTTACATTTAATAAATCTGTTTCCCCTCACAGTTTCTCAAAAAGCTCTTAATTTTTACCAAATTCTGTGTGTACATATATAGGTAAAAAATGAAAGCCCGATGTTCATTTGAGGATGGAGTTTGTATATTTAAGCTGTAATACCCTTGGGTATCTGGTAAACAGTGATGTAAATATCTCATGAACAAAAGTTCATGAGAAGAACTTTTAGAACTAGCTGCAGTTCTCAAGACTTCAGAGCTCCGTGTGAACAGGACGGATGGATGTGTGACAAGCTGAAGAAATAGGCCTTTTGGCTTTAGCCTGACTTCTCGGGATTGGTTAGGGAACGCTGCTTAAAGAATCTTCCCCCTCTTGGAAGTCAGTTAGCATTTCAAGTTAAAATTTATTTCAGTTAACATTGAGTAATTTTAAGTTAAAGAAAGGGCTGTAGCTGTCACTGCCGAAAGCTAAAAGTACAGCTAGAGCAGAAGGAAATAGTCACATACCCTAAAGGCTACATGCCGCAGCTCAGTAAGTAAAGCCCCCCTTTTCTCATAAACAGATTTTCCTTCCTTGACAACTCCTTCCTGAAAGCTAGGGTAAGTAGGAGACTATGCAGCACATCTCAAGGTTCATCAGACCCAGTTACTCAGAACAAGACAGGCTCCAGAAAGACAGACGAAAGCTCTTCGGTTTCCTCAGAGGTTTCTCGTTATGGCAAGCATTCTCACACCACCTCCTCCCCCGAGTTCCCTCTGCACAGAAGGGAACCTAACAAAGCGTTGAGACTAATTGCCTTTCTCCTGGCTGCTGATCTAGAAAAACGTATCCACAAAGGCTGCGTTTTACTCTGGACAAAAGCACAGAATCCCCTGGTCGCTGTTAGTAGTGTTTCATTCCTGGAGCCCTCTGTGGTCTATAACTAAGTTGTGGCAGGTGAGAGGAAAGGGAATATGCCTTGTGATTTTATGGTGAATCTGTCCAGTGGTAAAAACAGCCCTTCACGTCTTATGAAGTGATGGCACTGCAAGTAGGGACATTCCACAGATCAGCCAGCTAACCTGACCTAAGTGGTGATCGCTTGCTGAACCCAGGATGTCTGATGAGTCTCAGAGATGAGGCGTGTTGGGTTTTTTAAGGCTTTGGGACAGACTTGTCTTGTCTCAGATAAGAGAGGTTAAGTGAGACCCAAATGACATAAGCATTCCTCACAGTGGTTTTGTCATGTAGATCAATGTTTCCAATAGATAGGAACAGCCCTGAGTACTACTGTTTCTGCTCACATGTAGCTAGAAGAGCACATAGCTCTCTTCATAGGCACCAGTGTTGCCACAGTTACCCACCTCCAAGTCATGCCACGGCAAAGCATTGGATATGGGACCATACACTGAAATCACCCTGAAACTGAAGCCAGCACAAAATAAGAGCTGCTTGTTAAGCAGTGCTTCGTGGCATGTGGCAACAGTTTCTCAGGACTCATGTTGGCTCGAGTGGTATGAAAGAGGAATTCAGCCTGTGGTTGTAACCTGTGCCAGGGGTTCCCAGATTTGTGTTGCTGTAACGCACAGGCAGCAGCAATAGCAGCCATAGGTATTAGCAACAGCCGTCACCGTCAGTACTGGAGTCAAGGGCAGATCATGAGATGGTGGCCGCTGGAAATGTGCTGTTTCATGCATGTAGGAAGGTGTGCCTCAAGTTTCTGGTTTGTACCGTTACGTCAAATTTTTAATCCTTAAGCTACCATATTCCTTCCCAGGGGGACCCATCCTCCCTGTCCTGAGTCAAGACCCGCACCGTACCCTTTCATTTATCAAACCCCATCCCCATCAGCTTTAACTGTGCTCGTGGAGATGTTTGCCCTGTGACCTGGGCAGTGATCCTGGTACCACAGTTTGGGAAACACTGGCATTTGTGTTCAACATATTGAGATGATCTCTTTACCTTTTCACTTTGGGAGAGCACTTCTTTCCCCACAACAGGTGGAATCCAGCTGAGAGATATTTCTCTGTGGGTTTTACATTGAGCACTTGAAATAAGATTAACTTAGGCCAGTCCATTGCTGAGAGACTAACCACTGAGTGCCAGAAATGTATCCCTTGTAAAATGCATTGTGTTAGTAATGAATTAAATGAATTGCTGAAGTATCAAAACAGTGCAGGTTTGGGTGAACTGTAACTTGTAAGTCGTGGGTGAAAGACAGTGGTGGGTAAAAAAAAATCTTCAAAATAAATCAAGACACATTGCCCTTTCCTGATTTTCTAGAGCTGTTTAGTTCTTTAACAGCTTTATTAGGTCTATACAGGTGAGCTGACTCCAGCACAGAATTGAAATAAAAACAGTGGATAGGTGCTAATGCTCTAATGCAAAGGTCATAAGAGCTTTTTGAGATTGCCTGTGTTCAACCAATTTGAAGAAGATTGCAGTGAAGGTAGGTTAAATACCTTCATGAAATACAGACAAGCAGTTACATTTAGTAAAGCATGAAAGAATTACAGAAAATATGGCAGGAAAGTCCACCTCACTTTTCCCAGGGCAAGACCAGATCTTTCCAGATAATCTCCATCTGATCTCTGACTTCTTAACAGCCTCTGCTGCATAGGTGAAAAGTCTCAAGGACAGTGTTCGAGTGAAGAACCGTGCATTGCAAAGCAGGCTCCTCAGAAGAACACCTGCAGTTTCAAAATATCACAGGGTGAATATCTCAGGTGTTTTGTGGAAAAGTAAACCTTATTTACTCTTCATAAAGCTACTTGTGGGGTGCTATGCTTGGTAGATCCCTGCTTCCAAAGGTAGAGTAGTGCAATATTCTTTGCCATTATCTTTTTTTGTCCTTTTAAGGTTACCTTTGAGAACGTAGGCAACCAAGCCAGAAAAGAGTGATATTCTAATATCTTGTGAGGCTAAATGATGTCTCAAAAGAACTTGAAGATTTGAACTGAAGACTGGTAGAAAGCTAACGGATAATGACTGCAGAGCATACCTGCTGTAGGATGTACTTTGCCTGTGAGTGCATGTGTACAGCATCTACAGAACATACCTGGGTGAACTATGTGTGGAGAGGACTGGATGCTTTATCTTCTGCTGTACTTAGTACAGGGCATTAAAATCCCAATGGAAAGGTTTGCGTCTTGGCATCCATGGTTTTGGTAGTAACAGTGTCACCAAATGTGAGTTTATTTCTCCACTTAGTTCTTTAGTAAAAAACTATTGAAAACCAGACATATCAGGATGGTAGCAGATAGAGTTTAGAACAGTTCTCCATTTTTATAGTATAGGATGGAGCTGAAGAGGTTTTAAAAGAAATGTGATTGTGTAGTATGTTAATCTAAGATAACTTTTTAGTGACTTTGTGCTGTTTCTCTAACTCAAATGTGTCTAGCATTGAAAAGATAAACTTTCAATTTTATTTGATACCAGATTATTACATGGATTGCCTGTGAGTGTAGTGTACCATTTGGAAACCACTTAAGGAAGCTAGCAGGTCATCAGCGAGCCCTTGGCTCATCTCCCTGCTGGTAGGCTGCTCTCCACATCCAAGAGTAAACACCAGTTTGGCTTTCAAGAATTGTGATTAAACAGTTGTCCTGGTTTGTAGCAATACTTTCACTTTTCAAATGGGAAAAGCCCATTTGCAAACACAGTAGATTATTCCAGTATTTGGTCTATTTGTACATGTCTCCTCCTTTGCAGTCTAACTAATTGCAGACCCAGTGTGTCAAAACTCATGGACAAAGACCTGAGCAACCTGGTCTAACTTGGAGGTTACTCCTGCTTTGAGCTAACTTGATGCACTAACTGGAACCCAGAGATCCCTTCCAACCTCAGTTTTATTATGACAGATATACTGAGTTTCTCTGGTGCTGGTTGTAGCACTTGCTTCTTAGTGGTTGGTCTTATAGTGAGAAGGCCGAGAGCCTTTGTTTGAGCAGCTGACAACTGTCTTTACCTTTAAGTCTGAATCTTCTCCATGGTAGTTTTCAGCAAATGGGTGTATTCTGTGATCTTTGCTGCATTCTTCAGGATCTGTCTTTGGGAATTCTTGTGCAAAAAGTGATAAGATAGGAGAGAGGGGGCTGGGGAAAGCAGAAGAGTCAAAGTTCCAGCACAGGACAAGCCTTCAAAAGAACCTCTTCCTTAATTCTACATAATGGATTTTTGTTTATTTGGTTTTTTGCTTCCCTTTGAAGTCCTTGGGCACTGTCAGATGTGGGTAAGGATTTGGCTAGATCATAGCATTGATCCCATTTGGCAGTTTAGAGGGGCAATTTTTAAGCTACCCTGATTTTTGTGGTTAGTTCTGAATACACCAAGTACCAGGACTTCTGTAAGATCAGACTGCTAATTTGTCCAGTGAGATTCCAAACCCAGGGTTTTTTTTTTCCCTACCTCTTTGTACCCTTCTCCAAGACCAGGAAATGCAGTTATTCAAAGAAGAACTTTGAAGAATCATTTCATACTCTGACCTAGGAATATTAGCAAGAGGTGTAGGCAAGTTTGGTTTGGGTTGGGGCCAGAAGTGTTCCCATGTGAGATTTAGTAAAAAACCCAGTTTCCTGGGCAGAAGGGTTGATGGGCCCTTCAGCTGCTGGAGTTCTCTTGCGCAGTTGGGGCTGGCCACTCAGAGGGGGTTTGTCTTTGGCTTTGCACAGGGTGGAAGCCAGGAGGGAGCAGTTTGACCAAACACTTAATCAAATGCTGAAAGCAACAATTTCTTGTTGGGTGGCATGAAATATCTGTGGTCCTAGAGGTTAAAAGCTTTCCAGTAAATGCAGTTACTCATCTGACCCTTTTCCATTCTTATTTTTCTCCTCTGGGTTCCAGCTGAGAGGGTTCTGCCCCAAAAGAGAGACCCAATAAGATATTTCTGCTCCTTTCACTGATGTTCTCTTCCCTTGCCTTTCCTTCTGTCCTTGCTGGAGTCCCCCAGGGGCAGTGGGGTCTCAATCCCCAGCTGCCAGCCTTCATTGTGATCAGCGCTGTGCAGAATTCAGGCTCTTACTTTGTCCCTCTCTATTTTCCAGCCATGATATTTTTCATCCCTTTCTTTCACACCCATTTCGGGAGCACTTTTTTAAGATCTAACTTTCAGCCCAGCATCAGGAGGATGCTCTGCATGCCAAGGAGAGCAGAAATGTTCTCACGTGGTGGGGGGCTGGAGGTGCACGTTAGCCCCTGCTGCCACATCGACTCAGTGGCTGTTGTGCAACTGGAGTCCAGGAATCTGCATCTAGAGAAGCTAAGTGCACGTTGGTTGTGCAAATCAGCAGGTGCAGCCTCTCAGAGCGGAAGGATTAATTAAACAGAGCCAGCATGTCTGGGAGCAAAGGATTTCAGAGCCGGATTGGAAGTTGGTAGTATCTGCATGACTGCGACCTCGTTAAAGATAAATCTAAATAAAAAGAAGACTTCCCCAACTAATAAGGTAACATATAGTTTACCCAAAGTTAAAAGACTTTTTGAGTTAAACCTGGGGAGTTGTTTTACAGGAAAAAATATTAGAATTAGGTATTCTTTAAGAACAGTGCATTATATGGCAAAGAACTGCGATTCTGCCCTCAGGAAAGAGGCATCTTCATAAAAGCTGATTGTTGTTCAGTGGCGAAGAGAGCATTAGGAACAAAAAAGTAAAAACAACGTGGAAGGGGAGGGAGAGTGTGGCACAGTTAATATAACTGAAAAATGAAGTGCAGAAAGCTGGAAATGAAAAGGCAAATGTAAAATTATCTTTGGCTGCTATCTTCAAGGACAATAAAGAAACATTCTGCTTGAAACAGAGAAAGAATTGTGTGAGGCCTCTTTGAAATGGAAACGGTGCAATTGTTAATGATGATGAAAATAAGTAGAAGCATTTAATAAGTGTTTCTGATCTGTGTTTGGATGACAGCAGAATAATATGCTAGAATCACAGGAGGATAATGAATTAATTTCTAAATTATTAGGCCTCAAGAAAAAAGTATTATAAAACACTGACTAATAATAAGTATTTTAGAGAGTACATGTTCAGATAACTTGCAGGCGAGAGTCCCAGCGGAGGTGCTAAGAAGATAGGTGGTTTGCATATGGCAATTTTTAATACTAGAGAAATCCAGAACACTGGATTTTTGGCTGGGGTTTCAATATGCCAAAAGGGAAACTGGATTAGTCAAGCAAAACAATCATGTGGGAAGTTCAGAGTGAAGGACTTCTTCCTAGGCTCCCTCTTTCTCTGCGGACTTAGGGACAAGCCCTGGGGGAGACGATGCCTTTGTGTACCTGCTGGATTTAAGGCCTCTCGTGGCTCTTACAGGACAGAATGACGCTTCAGCTTCTTTAGGAATAGGACGTTCAGAATCAAAAACAAACAAACAAAAAAGGCTCTGGGTCAAAAAAGGCCACAAAGTGCTGCTGGTTTGAGAGGGGAGAGAGCTGGCTGAGGTTCAAAGCCATCATCCCCCAGAGCAATATCAATTTTGGATTAAATGTCAGTGGGAGGTGGTAGCATGCTGGTTATTCTTGGATATTCTGTCCACCAGTGAGTTAAGCTCCTGCTTCCTTATGAATTATTTTCCTCTGGAAATGTTCTGTGTGGTGATGCAGATGCTGAAATGGTAATTCCTCTTTTGATGGGCTAGGAGAGGAGCGTGGAGTCTGTGCAGCTTTGAGCCTCCCTGCTAAGGAAAAGGTACACTTGCTGTTGAACTTTTGTGCTTGCCATGACCCTGTCCAGCTGCAGGGCTCCGATGATCTGTAGGGAGCATGCCTGTCATCTGAGGGAATTCTCCCACCTCTGCACCTACTCCAAAAAAGGATTTATAAGATTCACTAGAGGAAAGTCTTCCTACGTGCTGCTGTGTCTCCACTGGGGCACTAGCAGGGGCTTGCCTGCTATGGGCTCAAGGCCTGGATCAGATCTGAAAGCCCGGACTGCTTCTATGTAACAAATTAGAGCATGAAAGTGTGTGATGTTGCCCAAAGATACAGGAAAGACATGCCTGAGTGCCACTTACCAGCCAGTGCCTCTGAGCTCCTCTCTGCAAAAGCGTGCAGCAGTAAGGGAAAACCTGCTCAAAGGAAAAGCATGCCTTTGGGAAGAAGTAGAAGGCACGGCTAAGGGTGAAGCATTAAGCTAGTTCACATGCTGATTCTGCTTTGCATTGTATGATAAAAGATATTATTTATTGTCTATACGTCTGCACAGTCCCCACCTCCCCATCAGTGTTGCCTCACAGCTTCTCATTTACCCTCCGTTACAGCTCTGCTGTCCTCAGCTTGAATAGTTTCACCACAATGGCAGTGGTGATACTTCCACTTCTATTTCCTTAACGTTGCCAAGAGAAGTCAGTGGCTTCTACATGTGGGAAGTAAATTGAATCCTAAAACTTTTTTGGCAAAAGCTGTTTGGAGGACGTTTCTAGGGGCATACCCTGCATGTGACAGGCTGTTCCATCTGTTTGCAGAACAGTTACAGACAGTGAGAGCCGAAGAGATGGGGAGGTACAACTGACCTCTTCAAGGGTATTGCCAAAGCTAGAAAATACAGCTCAGAAATGTATTTTAAAAGACCTTCCTCTGACTTAGCTCTACATCCATCTCTTTGCATGTCCTAACTTGTACTGTGAGGCTTGTGATGCTGATATAGAAATACATAAAAATGAAGCTCCCTTTCATTCACTGTAAGCTGCAAGCTTTGACAGTTTCTGAAGCATTTCAGCACTCGTTAAATGTCTGACTGTGTTTCTGCTTACAGAGTATTTTCTTTGTCTTATTCTTCTACAAGTTATTAGGTTAGAATATGAAGATGAGATTTTCCTAATAGCAATATGAAAATTGGTGACAGAAAAAAGATTTTTTTAAAATTTAATTCTCCTGGTCATCCCCCCTGTAAAAATTAGAATATTAAGAAGAAAAGGACAGAAAATTGAGTCTTTAGTTTATCTTGTAAGACCTATTAATAGTGAATATGAATGAGCACAGTGCCGCGGGCTCCTGCCTTTCCTCACTTTGTTGTTAAGTGCTGCTGCAGTACGACTGCTGCTTGTTTTATGCATTTTGCAGTTTGTATACTGGATTTGTCTTTTGGTCACTCCTTTCTATACCTGTCACTGAAACGGATTAGCATTATTGTGGAAGTACCTCAGACCTGTCGTTTCCTTAATCCATTAAGGATAGGGTTCTGAGGACATTCTTACTACACAGTGAACGGCAGACCATAGGAGTTGTCTCTCTCAGTAATTCCTTGTGCGTGGGCTGCACGCTCTGAAGGGTTTCATGCAGTCCCTGGCCTGGGTCACTGTGAAGCCACATTTAATTTAAACAAGGGTACATTGAGCTGGCTAGAATGTCTGTTTGGAGTTTAAACTCGTGGTGGTTTCCTCTTCCCTCCATGGGGCTGATTACCACACATTCCTTTCTTTTAATTTCAGCCCTCTGCAGTTCTAGGAAAAGGTCATTGATTAAGTACTGAGAAACCAGTCTATTTGTGGGTCTAATTTTGTTGCTTCAATTACATTACTGTATGCTAAATATAGGAAGGCACCAAGCAAATCCCAGTTCCTGGACTGAACAGGGTGTTCAAGAGGACTGTTCAAATTTAAATGGTGTGGCTTGGGCCTCTGTTTAATTCTAGCTAATGAACCAATTTCTCACAGAGTGTAAATCAGCACATTTACATTGATTTATAGGCAAGTAGCTGGGTCATCACAGTTTCACACAGCTAAAAATGAGCCTAGTGCCCAACTCTTCACTTCCTGTTTCTAATTGGAGGTAGCAGAGACAAATGGTGCGTCATGCTGGTAGAGTTCCGAAGCCCTGGAGGGACAGCAGACTGCTTCCATCTCTTACCTGGTGTCTGAGAACTGAGAAATCTGCAAGGAGAGAATGTGCAACAACCTGTAAACTGATCTTGTAGTTTGCTGCTGACTCTACATTGTTTTCTGTGCTATTCCCTGGGTGTGGTTTCTTTCTTTTTTTTTTTTTTTTATAGCCCTAAAATCCATGAAAGATAACGATGAAGCCTGCTTATCTTCTATACTTGTGTGTATGGCCTTGGCATTTCAGGGAGCTTGAGAGTCCTGTGTGACCATGCAGATTTGCATTTTCCGTCTGTCCAGCAGGTGGAAAAAACACCCGACAAACGGAAACCCACAGCATTTTAAGTGCATGGAACACTTGTAATAGGTGAGAGACTGATTGCACTGGAGACAGACATCTTATCTGCTGAACAGCTACTGTATATCTCAGGGAACAGCTTCTCCTGCAACGCCTCTGTGGCAGCATGCCAGGGCCCTGTCCTGGGGTGAACAGTTGTTAGTCTGAGCTGCTTTGTGGCCCATTCATTCCCGGGCTCGTTGGCCAAGATGCCTGACAAAGGAGTCAGCTTGTTGGGCTTGTTGAGGCCTACCAACACGGGTGTCACAGGCTTTCTTTTATTTTTCTGCAGGGCCATACCGGAGTCTGTATAAAAGATGGTGCAAATTCTCATGCAGACGCACTGCTTGCTGCAAACTTTGCAGCAGGATTTCTCCCTCTATTCACAGCTCAGTGCTGCTGCCTTGTACTTCAAGGGCAGCTTGTGGAGAACGGTGAAACAAACTCAGTCTGATTCCTGTTTTCCTTTTTTTGTGTGCCTCGAGGATATCCTCACATTCCTCGCAGCTGGTGACTGCTCTATTTCCCTGAATCTCATTCAGAGTACTGTACCTACGAGCCAGATACTTGTCATCTCTAAAAGATGTTTGTTTCCACAGAAGAATAGCAATGAGGTTACTGTCTGCTCCCTTCACAGTCAGCCAGGCTGGGAGAAGTCCAAATATCCAATCATCCCTTGGAATTTGTATTACATGAAGATAAAGCAGCCAAAAATAGTTTCCATGAGCTGGATGGTTCTATAGCTTTCTGTGTTTATCTAATAGGAGAATGTTAAGAAGTACAGTAGGTCATGCACTAAACTGAGCAAAATCATGGGGCATGTGGGAGCTCATGGAGATGAGCTTATCATTTATTTATTTGATTAACTTAACCTCTCTCTGCTTGAGAATTGCCTGCAGTTTTCTTGCATTGCTCTTATGTTTATTTGATAAAAGGAAAAACCAACCCAGCTGTACTGTGAGGAATTAGAGATGCTGAAAGAGGCTTTTGGGGAGGGGAGGAGGGAGAGAGGAGAGATTGCACAGCTCTGCCAGAGCCTTATTTTTTCCTGCCTTCCAAGAACAGGGCTGTGTTCCATCCCTTGCCGCCCCCTCAGCTGGTGCTGGGAAGAGCAGCTGAGTTTAGCTCACTGTTCCTGGAAGTCACTGAGACACTGAGCATCAAGAAACCAGCATTTTCTGTAGCAGGCTCTGCTTGAATGGAAAAGATGAGCTGATCTTCATCCCTCTTGTTCACTAGCCTGGATTAACCCTCACTGCACCAAAAGAGGCTACAGAGGCTACAAAATGAGCTCTTATAGAAAGGATGAAAGGCTTTCTTCATTCATTGGGACCAGGTGTTTGGAAGCCACTCTGAAATACAGTGTCACACCATAGGCCAAATGCATCCCTGATGTAACTCAAGTTCACTAGATTTATGCTAGGACCACCTTTTATTTTCTTATCTTGCCTATCAGAATTGAAGCCCGAGCAGTTCTTCAGCCAAGTGGACTGCTCCGGCAGCCACGTCCTCCCTGGGCTCTGCGCTTCAGTAAGGGAAGTGTCTTTTGGAGTACAAAGAATTTCTCCACCACAGACTCCCCCAAAATTGTCCTGGTTCAAGTATGCCTTGAGGGGGTGGTTACAGCATGTGCCGTGTACTGATGCACAACATATTTGATAATGTGCTTTAGGAGGCATATAAAGACTGTGTGTGCCAGAGGGTAAATTCCAGTCAGTTAAATGAAATTACTCGTATGGGGGTCTGCATTTGTGTTATGGATAAGGAGGAGGAGTTTGTAGCTTATAATCTTGTAATTTGGATTCTGTTTCTTGCTGCATGGCCGGAGCCATGCACTGTACTCGGATGCCTCAGTTTCCCCTATGTGTGGTATAGGATGTACTGATACTGTGGTTCGGTTGGGGATCATGAGGGTTTATTAATGCCTGTGGGGTCCCCAGGCAGAGAGCTCTCTGGAAATGCAAACTATTACTGGGTCACTGGAAATGCACTGGCTCATTTGCTGCTTTTTTCAGGCTGACTCAAAGCTTGTTATTCCACAGCTATGACCGTCACAGCCATAGCCCCAGTGCCGAATTTATCTGAGTCTGATGGCTGTGATGAATCTGATGAGATCTAGAATGCAGCTTAAGGTGACCAGGACATAGCACATGCAGGCATTCCTATTGCTATTTCCATGGATGCAATTAGCCGAAGACGAATAGTCCAAAGGTTTTTCTCTTTCAATGGTTTTGATTTGCTTTATTCAGGGGAGAAAGAAAATCCCTTCCTTTCCCTCTGTGCCTAAAATTGGCTTAGGCTTCTCACTTGACACAGGTTGTCGGGTTGATTTTGGTCAGCCTGGGGGCTTTACTTTCTCAGTCAGGTTCTAATGAGGGCTGGCCCCTGATTTCAGCTCCTCAGTGCATTAATCTGGAAAAGAAATCACCACACCACCACCCCCCTCTGAACACCAGCACAGGCATCTGTCAAAGTACACACAAAGGAGGAGAGAATGAGAAGGGGCTGGGGATAACCTGGGGTGTCACACTGTTTCTAAGCCAGCACTGGTAGTTGCATGTAATGAGATGACTTTTTGAGATGATTTTTGTGCCTGTGCAGAGTTCATGGAAGTGACTGATTTTTATTTTTTTTCCTGGCATGGGGGCTGAAGAAAGAAGGGCTAAAGCACTGAGATTTTATGAGTCTCTGCTTTGCCCCATCCTATCCCCTAAAAAAATTTATTGCTGTTGAAGTTTCAGGCTTCACAGTCAACAACCTGTAGTATTGCAAGGCAAGGCTGTGGTGTGTGAATCCTGTCCCGAGAGTATGGCCTCTTGTGAGGGAACTGAGCAAGCAACCCTATCTCCTGCCTCCCCCCTGCCACCGCCGTGGAAGCACTGTGGTTTGGTTAGTTGCCTGGATAAACAGCGGTGGGGAGGTTTTTCTATTCGAGCGTGTATTCTGGGGAAGTGTAACAGCACGGTGCCGGAGGCCGCCTCTGGTGTTTGCAGAGGTGCTGAAGGTGCTGTCTCTGGCGGTTCCCTGCATGCACTGCTCAGCCCTTCTGTTGCGTGTGGTCTCGTTATGGTTTGTGCAAATTCTTGCTACAGCGTGGGAAGTTGCCAGAGCAGTGATGTTCTTGCTGCTGATGAGCCTGTAAAAGTTTCTTTGTTGAACTGTCTCAGTTCTTGGAATTGATGTAGGCTAGGCAGCATCTTGAAAAACAGTAACTAGAAAAAGAAACTCTTCCACCTGTTGCTTTCTTATTAACACAGATTCAAAGGGAAAAACAGAGCCGCTGCAAAAGAGTGCAGGCATCCTGTGTGGTGAGGAGGTGTCAGGAGCTGAGTCAGGCTCACAAAACACCATTTAAACAAAAATCCATGAGTACCAGCTCAGCTGGATGCAGCTTCACCCCTGTGCTGTGCCCACAAGGTGGGTGAGTGTTTGCAGGGGGCAGAATAACTAACACATGCTTATATAGCACAATACCAATAGTTTTGGTCCTTGTACTGTGGCCTTACAGATACTGCCTACAGGAGCAAATTGTCCTATTTCTGAGTAACAAACTGGTCACAGTGAAATAAGGAATTACAGTGCAGAATCTCACCGAACCATGACAACAATCACAAATTTTCAGCAAACTAGTTTTCCAGCAGCCTTGAATTTTTATGGGTGAGGAATAGAAATTTACTTTGATTTGGGCTTTATGATAAAAATGTTACTTTTTTTTTTGTTACCAGAAGTTGTAGGGTTGCTTGCCTCCTCCCCTGTGTGCAGTTCTGATACACAGCTCCTCTTCCAAGGCTCGGTAGCCCTGGTACATGAGGTCATATGAGCTGTGAGGTTTGTTCTGGAAACACCAGGCTTGAAACTTAAAGCACTCGTTATTATTTCCATTACAGAACCATTCAGCCTTTTGCAGTCTGGGATGCATTTAATGTTACAGGCATATACTGCCCAGCAGCCAGTGCCTGGGAAGCTTGCATTTGATACCAGCAAGGCAACCAAAGGGAGAAAAGGGACCTGGAGCCCAAGGACGCACAGTGGTTTGTCCCAGCATAGCTGACGGGTCGGGGCAGAAATGGAAATAGGCTTTAGGTCTCCTGAGTCTCAGCCAGCATATTTGCTGCCCCTCAGTTGAGTGTAAAATCCTCCGAAATTGATGGTTGGATCACTTTTGGATCCTGACTCAAACATAACTAGCAGAACAAAGTTACAGTTGAAAGACTGTACGGTATTTTTTAGTGCCATGTTGTGCGCAGTTAGGACTCTGAAACAATGCTTGAAATACAGTTGAGATCTACTTCAGAAGGACAGAGCCTCTGTGCAGCTGCAGCCCTGGAGTGTACCTGAATGCTGGAGCGTGAAGCTCTCCTGGGAAGCACAGAACAGTCCCTTCTGAAAATGTTGGAAGTGAATTTTCTGTATAACCAGGCCTGAATTTCCCTAACTCATGCTGTGTTCATGATTGTTTAGTGGATTTTGATGCTGGTGCATTGGGACAGGATGGGTCTTTTCTGGCTCTCTGACAAGTTTTTGTGAAAGCCCATGCGTAGCAGCAGTGTGTGCTCTGGTGTGCGCACGTGCCAGCCGTGCCTGTGCTGGGACAGTGAGCGCTTCCTTCTCTCTTTGTTTCATATTCAGTAGTTTGTTTGCAAAAGCAATTTTGTAGGCATGGTTTTGTCTCCAGAGAGCAGAGGGGTGGGAGTTTGGAAGTTCAGCTGGCGTCAAGCTCCCCAAGGTGCCTGGGAGCTTTACTTGTACAGCAGAAATTGCCAGAAACCTACTTGTGTCCTGAGATCCTTTTACACCAAGTGCTGTACTGACACAGGCAAAGGGCCGAGCTTGTGTGTGCTAACATTGCTCATGCCTGCATTCATGGTGAGGAAACAAGGACAGTCCTGTATGGCTGAAAAAGGGTGATTCTTTTTTTTGTACTTCATTCCGCCCCCCTGCTTTAGGTCTTTGGTTGTTTTTCAGGAATGGCCCTTACACAGATGAACAGAGACCCAGAAATGCGAACTCTGGCTCTGGTGTGTACTGAGAACTCAAAATAGATGGCAGCCTTTTTCCCTCAGCGTGATGTTTCTTTGCTCTCTCCATCCCAGGGGCATTTTGTTTTTCCTGTACCTTCCTCATCACTCTGAAGTGATTCTCCCTATGATGTTTTTTCTATCCTCTCTCTGTCCTCCTTGCTTCCCTGGCTTGGCCTACACTTTTGGCTTCTTTCCTCCCAGAATCTCATGTATCTCTCTCACTGAGTGTCCCCTCAGCAGTCCTGACCACAGAGACTGTCTCTTCTCCTCCTAATGCCACCACATTTGTCCTCTTCTTCTTTCTCAAATTCTTTCTTAAATCTTCCCCTCTGTTTGATAGCTGGTTCCTCTTTTGCTCTCAAGTACTTACATCCCTACGCTCTGTCTCTGTGAAAGAAGAACAAATAGACTAAACAAGAGGTTTGCCGGGTCTTTGCTGTGCTCTTGATAAATTCAGTGCTTCTGTAGCTCCTCGTTCTTCTGACAGTGCAGGCAGGGAGCCCAGCATCCCCCCTCCCACGTGATGAGCTCACAGGGAGCTGTCGCAGTTTATTCTAAGAAATCAGCTAATGTACAGTACTCAGCAAAGGCACCCCTCCCCTGGGAGGATCAGCAGAATTAGGATGTGCAGCAAGTTATCTTGGGGATTACACAATCTTATCACCTCCTCCAGGGCACTGGGGAGCAGTGAGCACCATGCACTCTGAGTCATACTTCCCCCCATGACGCGGTACAGGTTTCCTGACTCACTTCCTCCCAGGAGTTCTGTTTCCTTAGGTCTCTGCACCAACATCACAAGTAAAAAAGATGTGACAAGAGATGGGGAAGTCAAGGCAGCCATGGTCCCCAAGCCATGGTAATGTCTGCCCTTGTCTGTGCTCCTTGTCTGTTCTGACTTCGGGTGGGCAGCGCACAGAGGGCCACTTGCTCAGCGCTGGGGAGGCAGTAGGAGTTTTATTTGGCTTGCTGAGACTTAGGACCTAGCTGAATGTTTTCAGCTGTGTGGCTCATTTGTATTTTTCAATGCTGAAACATCTGATCATACCTTTACAAATGAAATGCATACCAATCAGAATCGTTTAGGTTGGAAAAGACCTTCAAGATCATCAAGTCCAACTGTAAACCCAGCACTGCCAAGTCCACCACTAAACCATGGCCCTAAGCACCATGTCTGCCTGTCTTTGAAATCCCTCCAGGGATGGGGACTCAACCACTTCCCTGGCAGCCTGTTCTAGTGCTTGACAACCCCTTCAGTGAAGAAATTTTTCCTAATATGCAATCTAAACCTCCCCTTATGCAACTTGAGGCCATTTTTTTCTCCTCCTATTGCTTGTTACTTGGGAGAAGAGACTGACACCCACCTGGCTACAACCTCCTTTCAGGTAGTTGTGGAGAGTGATAAGGTCTCAGCCTCCTTTTCTGCAGGCTGAACACCCCCAGTTCCCTCAGCTGCTCCTTGTCAGACTTGTACTCCAGACCCCTTGCCAGCTCCATTGCCCTTCTCTGGACACACATGATCACCCTCTTTAGGTAGGCAGCTTGTTCCTGTGTCATCTGAGTCTGAAAGGGAGTGTATGGGTGGGAGTTGGGAGTGGGCAGAACTCCTGTGGCACAAATCCTGCCTGGAGAGCCAGAAGGTTGCTAAAAGCATGTCCTCTAGGCAATGGTGGTGGGCTTGCCTTGCTGCTGGCTCTTTGAGAGCTGGCATCAGCCTAAACTATCTCCAGCCTAAATTATCACCTAGGGGGATGCTGCAGTAGTTAGCTCTCTGCATACTTACTGTTTTTTCTTCAAGCTTCTGGCTCTGGATTCATAATTCTCTCTCATTGTGAGATAGTCTGTGATTTTATTTTTTTTCTTTTTTCTTTTTTTTTTCTTTTTTAAATAAAAGAAGATTCTCAGCCCTTATAGTGACAGGGAGAGATTGGAAAATATGACCTTCCAAAGGGTCAACAGTCTAAAGGCCAATAGCCAGCCACATGCAACTGCCATGTTCCACCCTGACACCCCTACTACTGGCATTTCAGTCTGTTGATTTCTTGGGACCTGACTCCTGGGTTCAGAGCGCCTGGAAAAAGTCTCATGTCACTCGCTTACCTACTTCGGTGGAGTGGGAGGGGAATCTGAGTTACTGGAATCGCTGTCTCTTCAGTACCTGGAAATATTTTCTCTCTCTGCATCACAGCCTTGTTTTAGAGCGTGCTGTGTGACATAAATTAAGTTCAAGTTGCTAGTCATCCCCAGGGCTCAATTTTGTCAAGCCTTTATATTAGACAAATATCTGTATGAGGTGTAAAAAGTCCTGCTTATCTCCACAGTGACCGGACTGACAGTGCGCATTTCCAGGACATGTTGATAGAAGGTCAGAGCCCGGTCTGGTGTAGCACTCCTGTGCGGAGCTCTAGATCAGACTGTAGCAGCTGGCAGACTTCCTGACGTCTGCCTCCGATATCACCCCTGCATGCTCTCAAGTCGGTAATACAAAGTCATCGTACTGACCCGCTAGCTGGTGTCTCCCTGCTATTTAGTGGACAAGCGAAAAAGAACAGGCCTTTCCATTTTATTTAATACGACTTCCCTGAAAGCACTAGAAGGAGCTTAAAAGAGAGTAAATGTGACACCTGGTTCCCCTGTTTATTTGTGTGCTTGTAGTTCGGCTGAAAGACAGGAGAGGGAAGTGTGACTGTATGAGACTCCACTTGGCACTTTTTCCTACGCAAGATGTGTGTTGCTGAATGAAGATTTACTTGCACTAGTTAGCGAATAAGTTGTCTCAGGGAACTGGGCATCGGTTACTTCTTTGGGAAGTTTGGTTTTCTGTACAGGTCAGTAGGACAGCATGGGACGACCGGGCTCCATTGAGATGCAAGGCAACTTGCATTCTGCCTTGCAAATTAACACTTTACAAGGGATTAAACACTTTGGCCTGGGTTGAGGATATAGTTTTCTTTTACTCTGACAGCAGAGATGATGGAAAGGTCTTTTTTCCTTCTTTCCCTCTTTCTTTTCATTTAGCAGGAGCATACGCTGCTCACCTTGTTAGCTACTAATAGCCTAGGAATGCTGCGCCCCAGCGGTGATGGCCCTGTGCCTTAGCCAGGAGATAACAGTCTTGTTTTTCCACTGGGTCACAGGTATACAAAGCCAGGAACAGTACTTGTGCAAAAATCACAAAGTCAGGTACTAGTTTGAGAGTCCTACAAGAAGGAAAGATACCAAAGGTTCCCCAGGTTTGAGCTTTCAGAAGGGGAAAAAAGGAGAGCCTGCAGCACACCTGGGTTTGGAGAACAGGAGTAAGAGCATTGGCCTCTGCTTTGGGTGGAGGGAGATGGGTTTAGGAGTCTCAGCGGCTGCGGAGGGCTCTGTTGTAGAATATCCGAGCAAGTGTCAGGTTTATTGCTGTTGAAAGGAGGGATTACAAATGTGGTCAGATCTTAACTCTGAGCATGTGAGAACACTGGCATCTCCTCTGGGAAATAGGTAGCAGCTGATTACTGTGCCCATTTTTGTGGTATTAAGTGACTGCACTTTTCCATTTCTTTTTTACCCCTCTTTAGTGACCTACAATCTTTGGCCTTTAAATAAAAAAGCTATAGGACATAGTAGAGTGTTGAATTTATATTAGCAGTGTCATAATCTTACTGTGGTTGCTATAACTGTATCTTGAAGGGCCTCTTTAGCAAGAGAAGCCTGACCTAACACAGGTAGTTCTACCACAGGACCCGCTTCCCCTATACTCCCACATGGTAGCTTGTATTTTTGGGATGGGCAGTCAGCTGGATATGAAGGGCAAGGAATGGCTTGTATGTGCCTAAGGCATTGTGACTAGTGGAGGAGCCTCTCCTCTACTTCAGAAAAACTTTGGAAAGCAACCAATTTGTCTCTAGCTGTCTTGAGTTCAGAGAGGTGGAAGGATTTTATAATAGCACCTGGTTGCATTCTTAGTTTCCCCTCTGATATCCCTGAGTACTATCCTGGAACACTGGGAATTTATCCCCCTGTCTCTGCAAGGATTTTCTTGGAATATACCTGGTAGTTAAAGAAGTAGTTTTACAGTCTTGTCTAATGCTTATGGAAAGAGTCCTTGCTTGACAGCTCTTGCAATCTAAATAATGCAAGATAAAACCGCAACAGATAAAACACAGGGCATGAATAGAAGGAAAGATTAGCGAGAGGACAATTTAGACATAAACCAATTTAGACATACTGAACTAATTTTTTGTTTTCACTGCAAAGGTTGAAATCAGTAATGTGGGAAAAGGACTTTCCTTGGAGGCTTGCATCAAGTTTGCAGCTCTGGCCAGAATAGAGCCCTTTGCCCAGCTGCTTCCATGCCTCAGTCTGCTAAACCTGCGAAAGGGGAAGGGCTGCGCAGCAAACAAAAGGCAGCTTTGACGTCAAGACCTGGGACCGTTGCCCTGACACTGGGAGGTGGAGCGCCGAAAAGAATCCATAGCTAATAGGCTCTGGACTGGAGTGCACTTTGGCAGAGGGACAGCTACTACCCCTTCTTTCCAGGAATAATACTGTTTATTTCTATCTCACTCTCTCTGGCTAAAGTTACCCTAGTCAGATTTCACTTCACCTGTCTCTACCATAAAGTCATCAGAGCCCAAGAAAAATCCAGTCGGCAGACTCCCTGTTCTCCATACCCTCTTCCCCGAAGAGCTACACTGCGTGTTTCATTTGTTTCTTTGCTTTGACAAGTTCACTGCCGCAACTTTCTCTTACTGAAGCTTTTGCTGGTACAATTTAATAAACACATACACACGCCATTTGCTTTGTTTCTGTGTGGCTGCACGCATATGTGTAGATGTTCAGGTGAGTCTCATTCCTACCTGCCAAGGAGGAACGGTCTCTGCAGCTGTGTGTACATGCATCAGATTCACTGCGTTAACAGCAGCAGATACTTCTGTTTTGCGCAAATGGCTCTGTCCTGTGGACTAAAGCTTTGTTCTGGGAAGTTTCAAAATGTTGCAACGCAATGCAGTAACAACCTGAAGTTCAGTGGATTTGTTACATGGTTTTGATTGGCTCTGGATTTGTTAAAAAAGGGACTATTTTTACATCAGTTTCAGGTTGCCAGCCTTTCCTGGGCAGACTTTACAAACTGTTGAGTCATGGACCAAACCTTTAGTAAACTGTCCCATATTTTCTGTTTTATTCATCTTTCCTAGCTCTGCTGTTCAGGTCAGTGAGCATCTGCCCCCTGTGTACTTATGAACACTGTGCAGCCTTTGAGAGTTTAGGAGCTGAACCCCAGCCTCTGGACAGGATGGCAAAGGCGCTCTCACGTGCAGCTGTATTTGGCTGTGTATGAGCCAGGAGGAGATGAAGGAGAACTTCATGACCAGCTTTGGAAAGCTTCACTCAGTAAATCAAATGCAAGTTTGTCTCAGAGTCCTATGAGTTGTATTCCCTGATCGCTTGTTCTTTAGGTTGGCTGTAGGGAGCAACCTCTAAATAGACATTCCTAACACCACGGGAGGCAGTACTGCTACTCAGACTAGTAAAGTTATGGACTTTTTCACCAGCTCTTAGTTAACCCTTCTGAGATTTAAGATCATGAAAGTGTGTTGCCACTCTTTTTACGTATGCATATGGTATGAATTAGAAGTTTGAAAACAGGTCTGCAAGATATTAATGACGTAAGAGTTTATAGCTTTCTTCAGTTTTGATATTTTTGAGTTAAATTCACCCCTTTAAAATATGTGAGTTCATTTTTTCTGTTCGCTGTCAGTTACTCTAGATTGTCCCTGGTGAGATCTGAGTTGCTTTGCTATGTTGGCCCACCTCAAATTTGAGTGTTAAAAATCATGGAAATTATCTATGTCAAAAAAAAAAGTTTAACCTGAGTGTTTGGCAGCTCCTCAAACAGGAAGATTTAAAAGGGGTTGTTTTTTCCTCTTAGTTCCTAGTACAAGCCCGTTGCTCTCATCTTACAACATGCGCTTGGGGATCTGCAAGTTTTCAAGCTCGATTCAGAGCTGTCTGCTTCGCTCTGTACTTCCCTAATCTGAATTCCTCACTGTGTATGTGTTGTAAGAGTTTCTTTGTGTGTCATTCTACACAGAAGCTAGATCCCAAGAAGCAGTAAAAAGGTTCTTTTAAAAAAAAATTCGTTTCCTCTTACAATCTCTTGACCCTGCTGTATGATCGGGTGGTTGGCAGATAAGTGATTCTGCTCTTGTCTTGCCTGATTTCCTGGAAGAGCCTGGCTGCTGGCTGAAGTGACCACAGGAGAGAGGATGGGAGGGACTGTCTTGCAAAAAAGCTGGTGGCAGATGAGTGCTAACGGAGAAGAAAGAGTTCTTGGATCTAGTTTAATTTCCCCAGCCTTCCTAAGAAAGGGAGGAGAATGAATGCAGCTCTCCAACGCTGCGCTGTTCCAGCTGCCTTCTGCCCTTCCATATAGGCTCTAGTTTCCATGTTGAGCAACATAGAACATGCTCCAGTCTGGACTTACAGCATCTTAACACTTTAGATTATACCACAGTTTATTGCTGTTTCCCACTGCATTTTAATTAGAGCTTATATTATGTTGTTACTCAGAGCCTTTGTCATCTCTTTAGACTGCACTGTGAGAAGGGGGCCACCCAGATGTTTCGGCAGTGGAGGAGGGCAAGGTGGGGCACTTGGAAACACAGGAGAGGACTTGAAACATGAGCACACTGGCTGGGTGCTTCTGATAAACTGATTGGCAGTCAAGTAATTGGCACTGGCACACTGCTATCACTGAGTATTGATGCAATTTGCTTGGATCAGGCTTTCAAGGTTTTTTGCCCAAGTCCTGGTCCTAGCAACCCCACCGATGAACTGCAGTTTGTCACAGCAGAGGGAAAACTGGTGTGATAAATCGTGTGGCTGCCCAGCTATGATAGTTGTAGCTGGGGGATGAAAACAGGCAAGTGGGGAATTTCTGAGTATCGGTAAGGGCAAATCCTGGCAATCAAACCCCTGTTTGGAATGGTTTCCAAACCATGGCTCTGTGGGAAAAGGCTTTGCATTTTATGCTAGCTTAGCAGAAATACTTGCTGGTGATGTGTATAGAATTAAGCCCTGAGAGGTGAGCCTGTGACACGAGTGGTTTGCTGGAAAAATGCAGCAGTTACCTTAGTGGTGGCTGAAAAACTTGGTTGAGAAATGGGCTATGTCTGTTTGGACAGACTTGCAGTTGGTTTTGTGCTCAGACTCTGAGAACCCCGATGAAACAGGGAGGGGCATGGAGAACAGCAAGAAGGGGAAAGAGGCTTTTTTGTTGGGTTTGGTTGTTTGGGGTTTTTTTAGGTTTTTTACCATGCAGTGGTATGAGGTCAGGCAAATGACTGACTGCATCTGCAGTGGCTGTTCCTTTTAGTTTAGAACACGTTTGTGTGTTTATTTTGAGAATAGAACAGGGACAAATAATTGGGGGAAATAAAGGATATTGGAAGTCCCCTGTGGAAAATGGGTAAGGTGGTGGGGCAATGTGTGATAAATTAATTAAGAAGCTGAGGGAATCTGTGAAGTGTAAAAAGCGTAAAAATCAACTTTTTAAAAGAAAGTGGAAATAATGCAGGGAGTGAAAAGGGCGAAAACAGCAACTGTGAAAGAAGAGAGTGAGTGGAGTATAGCCTGAAGAAAATGGGACAGGGGGAAGAAAGCACCAGAAGTGTGTGAATTGCTATGGTTTTTACCTTTGGTTCTGTATTTTATTGAATTTCTGTGGCACCAGCTAATGTCAGACTGCTTACTCCTTTCTGTGCTTTGCATTGTGTGCAAACATGCGGGAGCTTTTTTGAAAACTGCCAGGTGTGCAGCACAACTGCAGTTGCTTTGATCTCACTGAATGTTCACAGCATCTTCCCATCCTTTGCAGGGCTATGGAGAGTTGGTCGGGATGCAAGCAGCTCCATCCTCTGTGCTGGGGGCAAATTCTTCACTGGCTCATCAGGCATTCAGGGAGTAGTTCTTAAAGCCTATTGCAGACCTGCTTTTCTCTCCTAGATGCTTCCTTTCTTACACCTCCTTCACGTGGGACATAGTGTAAGAGGCAGGTGTCTGATGCTGTAGCAGTAATGAGCAAGTTTAATCACTATTTCGAGGATTAGGTATTATTTATTGTTTGTGCAGTTAGGCCTTGATGGCTGCAGAAACAGTACATCTAGAACGAAGAAGTAAGGAAGGAACGTCTTGTTCAGCTGATCAGCCATTCTCTGAGAAAAGGTGAAGCTCTGCGGTCCTGTCGTAGGCAAGGCAAAGCAGCTGCACAATTAAAGTTGTGGAGAAGGAATTAAGGACAACCATTTCCCAGACTTGAGTACGGCTGTGTGTGCAAATTGGCAGCAGTGATGGTACACTCTGTATTAAGAGATCAATACACAAAGGAAGGGTTATGGACTCGTTTTGTACAGTTTTGCATCGCCTGGAGAGTGGAATCACATCTCGTTTGTTTTTCTTTTATTTTGCTGCTGGGATTCAAAACTTCACTGGTTTGGCTAGCAGAATTGGAGTGAAGGATAAAAAATAGCTGGTTTTCTAAACAGAAAGAAAAAATGGTTTTCTTGGAGTGCTTCCTGCGTCTGTCTTCTCTGAGATCAGTTAAATCACCTAGCTTGCTTTGTCTGAGTGAGAGTTAATTTAGCTGTATTGTCTGTAGCTTAATAGCCATGTGAGTTACAGCAGCTGTACCTTAAAAAGCATATTTAAGACATTTTCTATGTAGCTCTATGCTTATTATAAATATTATATGTTTATACCTCATAATACCATATATTAATAATTGATAGGTAGGTTTCTACTAGGCTCATCATAGTAGAGCTGAGGATGCCTAGCTGCCACCTTCTGTGAAGAATTGTCCTTAAAGCTGTTGCCCAGCTCATCTGATGCTGTTCTCCTGTCACCTCAAAAGGGATTCCTTCTTCTATCACGTTGGTGCAGGCAGAGGGGGTTAAGAACATGATTAACCTTTTCACGTGTCTGCCATCTAGGGAGAGCTTAGGATCTGTTGTATTGTAGTCTCTGTTTTAGAGGTGATTACTCAAGGAAGCTGCTTGGAATTTAACAGGAGGAGCTAAATTAGGAAGGAGTGAATATAACTTAGTACGTAGGTGGGAGGAGGAAGAGCATCACCTGTCAACCCCCACCCAAGGCATTCAAAGGCTCAGAGAAACTGTTTGCAACTCATCACCTAGGGTACTGGTTGTCAACACTTTCAACATGAATAACTCAAAACTTTCCATCAGGAAGTTCTCCTGACAGTAGGTTTCCTCTAATTACTCATCTCTCATGGATGTCAGCAGTAATTCATGGAAACTGCCTGAGTTCTGAGGACTGCATCTTGAAAATCACTGGTGTAAGACAGCTTGATGATGCCTCTAGTGACATCAGTGTGAATTTTATAATGTCTCTTCTTCTTCCCTTTCTGTGTCAGACAGGGACTTGGATCTGAGGGAAGTTGCATTCCCATGTGGTCACTGTAGTCCTTGTGCTGCAGGGTCAAAGCCAGTGCAGGCTTGTCCAGAGTTGTGGTGGGACTTCAGCATCAGCTCACGTCCTTCCCTGTCTGGCATGTTCTGACCTCTGGAGGTGTCTGACGAGTGTAGAATTTTGCCAGTTGTTCTCTGCTTGAGTAAGGAGGGATGATTTCATTTGCAGTTGTTCCTTCTGGAAAAGGGAGACCAAGTTGAGGACCGATGTCAGGCTCCCAATCCTCTTGATTTCTGGCTGTTTCTGTGGCCACTACAAACAGAAAAAGGACTGTCGCCAAATAGACCACAGAGTTTGGGGACATAGAGAGTAGGACAGACCGCCTTTTGGGTACTGTGCATGCTTGATGGCCTGTTTTTACAAACTACGGCGCAGGGTGTGTAAGTACATGAAGTTCCAGCCTGTTGACGTTTCCAGATAAAGTAAGCTGATAAGCTATGCCAGCGTTTTTTTGGCTCCCATGGAAAAGGCAGTGTTGCACATGACTTGTTAACTGCAGCTTCTGCCCACCTATTTAAAGTAGTATGTGAGCACAGTAGCCCCAGGTATGTGATCTGTAATAACAGTATCATAGAATCATAGAATAGTTTGGGTTGGAAGAGACCTTTAAAGGTCATCTAGTCCACCCCCCCCCGCAATGAGCAGGGTCGTCTTCAACCAGATCAGGTTGCTTAACTGACATCTTCAGCGACATCAGTTCTTATTGCTGGAATTCTTCTGCACAGATCGGTGTGAATAAATCCCTGGATGTGTCTGACTTCTCTTGTGATAGGTGGCTTGAGAGGATCAGCAATGGGAACATTGTGAAGCTTCGATCTTGACATTTTCTTCGTTTTCCCCTTGTGTGTAATAAATATTTTTTTAAAAAGCATTTGAGAAGGATGTGGAACGACACCGAAAGCCTCCTCTCTTCCAAAAGTGCAACCCCCCCATATATGTAAACAGAAGTAAATATTTTTCATTGCAACTGTCACACTTGGTTTAAGATCGCGAAGGTGAAAGTCCATAGTAAAGTTTCTGTGTTACCCAAGTATGCTTCTTTGACCTTATGAAAACCAAATAAACACACTGTATTGTGGCCTTGGGGACAGGCCAGGAAAAACTCTGTAAATGGAGCAATATCATCACCTTTCATTGCAGTGCAGATGATTGAAGGAAAAACGTGTGCTGTTAGAGAGGGAAACCCATTTAGTTTATTTACTTTCTTTCAGCTCCTAATTTTCATCCACCATGTTCTGGGTTTTTCTGGCTGTTATATTTCAGCCAGGTGCTCTGAGAGCTTCCTTCTGAAAACCCTAAGTCTGTCTGTGTGGTGAGGAAAAGGCGGACTGTGGGCCAAATTCTTTCTCCATCACCTTGGCACAGTTTTCTCGAAGCAAGAGAAATTGCATGCAATTAGCTAAGAAAAGAATTTGGTCCCAGACATGTCTGGCTCACACTACCGACATCTATTCCCTAGAAATAAATTTTATAGCTAGGTGTGTGATGGGCCATACACACAGCTGCTTAGAGCAGAGTTAGGAGCTGAGGTGGCTCTGTGTGAATGCTTGAGAAAGCCATGACGTAGAAAAGCTGTTGTATAAAATGAGCACACTGTCAGAAGTGTGATGACACGACTGCACTAGCACACAGCCTTTGTACACAGCCTTTGTACACAGCCACTGTACAAGGGGCTTGTCATGGAGATCATTCCCAGTGTAGATTGCCTGTGTTAGGCTCAACCTAGTTTAAACTTCACTGTTGTGTGGCAAATTTCCTTCTCAGTGGTATTTGTTACCCCCGATGTTTCCTGGTATAATGTGTGTTGACGCTTGGAAAGGAGTTTCCGTGTGATACCTAGGCATGGCTGCCCCCTCCTGCAGAGTCGTTCTCAAATCCAGGAGCTGGAATTGCTGAAGGCAAACTTGGTGTGGCAGGAGCAGGGAGGCAGCGCCGAGCAGAGGAGCTGGGGGAGAGGTGGGAGCTGCTGCTGCCAGCTGACGGTCCAGACAGGCTGCACCGGGCTCATCCCGCGTTTTCCAGCACTTAAAAGTAAGGTAAAAATAATCTTCATGAGATTCACGTGAAAAAGGAGAGGAGGGTGTCTGGAATGCTGAAGGGTCTGTGCAACGTGGCCTCTTTCCTATCACCCTTCCTTCCCCTCCTCTGCTCCTCTTCTCCCTGTCCCCCCCCCACCCCAGCCCCGGAGGGTGAGTGAAGGCCCAGCGGTTCTAGGAAGAGCTTGAGCCGAGTCAGCAGCCGTCAGTTCTGGGAACTGCGGCCCTGGGCCCCATGGGACGCTTCAGGGAATTCTCGCTGCCATTCCAAGGATGGCAAAAGAGCTCGTCCAGTGACCTGGGGCTCCCCAGCGGCAGGGGGCAAAAGTTTGGAGTTGCGCCATGGGACTGGGAAGATTACCAGAGATGCAAGGGCCTGGAGATTTATGCCCCACTCAGAACTGTAATACAGTATGTTGTTTGGCTTCTTGGGGGAGAGAGAGAAAGAATTTGCTACACAGGAGATACCAGTAGTGACCACAGGAATTTAGAAAAGGGATATGGAGTTAAAAGGTCAAAATTCCCTGCCATCAGTCATCATCTCCTTGGTAGGAGTCAGAGAGGGTGCCAGAAGCTCAGACCCTGAAACCTCACACAACCACATGACCTTGAATAAATGAAACAAGAAGCAGCAAACTGAGGTTGAGCCTGGCTTGTGCTGCTGTCCCGCACTTTCTGCTTCCCAGTGCTGTGGCTCCCACCAGTTGTTTGCCTGTTCCAGGTTCAGACCTGCTGCAAGTCCCCTCCTTCCAAAGCAGGAGACAATGGGAACTTTCCTCCCAAGCCCTGCAGAGCTTCTAAGGAAAACTCTCAGCACAACACTGACAAATTAATGTTATTCTTACTGCCCATTTACAAGATAAAATTATTTCACATGCTGCTGGCAGCCTGGGAGGAGTGAATTTCTCACAGCCCTGGACATTAAATACATCTTCTAGCATGTGGTTACCGAGTTGCTCTGAGTTGGCTTCAAATTAGCAGAGATTTGAGGAGCAGAAATGTTGAAGCTGGATATTGTCTTCCAAGGTACTTTTATAAGTCGCTGTAGCAATGCTGGAGGCTGCAGATAGTACCTGCTTTTTCTGGTTTTATGTGATGCATGCATGGAAGTGTTGCTTTCCTGGAAGAGGTGGTTTAACCCACTGTGAGTTGTTCAAAGAGAGGAGGCAAGGAGCCACATTTTCTGGCCTTCTCCTAGGCAAGACCAGATAGGTCCCTTAGGCCTTGATATCGTCGGTGCCATGAATTTTGTTAGGATATTATCATTCTGCACACTATTTCACGTCTAGTCCTAATCTTTGAAAAGTCCTGTGAACTCTGTTCCATCTCCGACCCTGAGTTTTGCTGCTCTTTTTTGACTCGAGCTGATAACCGCAGTTCTGGCATGTTGGGCTCCAGCCAGCAAGTGCGTTGTCTTCTGGGGTTGTTCATTTAATGCCATCTGTTTTCCCCAAGACATTGTAGCAGATTGGTTCTTTGCTTTTACATTTAATGCCTTTCTAAGGTCTCAGCCCCCAGACCTCTTTCTTCCCATGTATTTGTTGTGATTCTGCTTCTAGTGTTTGGTCAGACTTTCTGGTACTGCTTTTGAGCCTTTCCTCGTCTCCATTTTTTGTTTTTGGTTTTGGTTTTTTTTTTCCCCTGTGTATTTTTCCACTGTGGAGAAATTTTCATAAAACGAGCGCTAGCAAAATCTTTTCAGCTCGCACATGGCCTTGGCTTGGGAAGAAGCATATGCTCGTGTTTGAGGGGGAGGCAGCTGTTCTTGCTCTTCATGTGAAAGACCTTAATGGATTCACAGGATTATGCTGCTGGAGTAGCTGTTCCATCAAAGCCATAGTGACTTCCTTGTTGCCTTTCTTTTTCTTTGGCTATTAGATGTGTTTGGTTTCTATGAACAACTAAATAAAATGCAGAGTAGCAGCTCTCTATTAAGGTTTTATTAACATTTAATTTGCTTTTTAGTTTTTGGTAGGAGATCAAAAGGCTTCGCTCTTTCCTAGAAAGATAACAGAAGGGTTGCAGTGCTGTGCGAGGATAATCTCCCTCTAATAACTTCATGTGCTCTGTGAAGATATGGGCAGAGACTGCTGCCGTCGGGGGTATGTGAAAGGACGGCGTGGAGGGGGTATGCACCCGGTGGCCAAACCAGAACCTGGGAATCTCCTGGTTCTGTGGGCAGGAGCAGCTCTGCCAGCTGCACTGAGAGTATCCTTCCTGCCCCTGGCGTGGAGGGAGTCCTGTGGTCCTGCACACTTCTTGCTCACCTAGAAGCATCTGAAATCCTGAATTCAGGCCCTCCAGGGTCCACCCTCCCTCAACCCATCTCCCTGTACATGCTGATCCCTCCTTGTTGTGCTCTTGCACCACAAGGGTGAATGCTTAGTAGAGGGTGATTCCTTGTCACAGCTTCTTCACAGTTTTTTTGCTGGTGTGCAGTTCATGCAGGCTCTTATGGATGAGAGTGCACACACTTAGCAGCCGTCTTTCAAAGACTGCCAGTAGAGTCTTCACCTGGAATCTTCCATTTCTCCTAACAGGTTCAGTGGGTTTTTTTAGTTACCTTTCTGTGCTAAGTCCTTGAGGGACTGGGAGAGCAATATATTTGGGTGGTTTGTAGAAGTCTGCTTTAATGGTGTTATTCCCAGGCCTTTTAGGGTGTCTTCACTGTGCCTGAATGTAGCTAGGACAGCATAAGTAGCTTTTTCTTTCATGTCTCCATTTTTCCCTCCTTCACCAAATATTCTCCTTTTGGGTGCAGGCACATGTTTAGAATACACAGGACGACTCCTTGGTTTTGTGACTTGTAGCTTTGCTGCAGCAAAGAGACAGGATGGAGCTGAGGGAAGCTAAGAAATTCTATATAAAGTTAAAAAAAAGAAGTCCTCATTGCTCCTCTCTTTCTATTGCTGCAACTGGCATAAATAGGTGCAGGTGCTCACATGTCATTATTCACTCAGGTATATGCAGTGTCAGCAGCTACTATTTGTGTGGATGGAACCTGCATTTCAGATGTTACTGCCAAGATGGAGGGCATTTTTTGATGACAGAAACTTCTTGCTGCCATTGCAGATCAGCGGTCAAGTAGTAGAACAATTACCATTTTTGTTTGTGAAGTCTTGAGTGATTTTTGATCCATCCATTGTTGTGTTTTCTATTTACTTTCCCTCTAGGAAGGATATGGTTTGAAGTTTGCATGTAACTTGTTTATTATGTGTGTCTCCAAAAGGTGAAACCAGCCTTGTTAGCTTTCAAACAAGCTATGCAATGATTCCTCAAGGTAGCTATTGATGAGTTAACTTTTTATGAATTTGTTACCTAATCTAAGGATAAGGAAGATGATCAGCTTGCTTTTCCTATGGGAAACTGGTATCCTAAAGCAAACAGATCCTACCCTTCCCTAAACATACAGATATATTGCTATATTTCCTTTGTCCTGTCAGAGAAACCCCGTCTCTTCCAGGCATTAAATGCATAGGTATTTCCTGCCTGAGCAAGTTTCCTCGCAAGTGATGAGCAATGCCTGGAATTGAGAACCTGAGCATGGCTGCATCCTCTGCAATTTGGGCTGGGTATCTGTGGCACTTTGGCTAACTTAATCGTGCCACACGCTATTTTGGCTCCTAGAGTAAAGCAGCTTTTGTCCCTCCTCCTGGATGTTCTCTGTGCCACATTGTCGTGCCAAGAGTTGCAGTGGAAAATGCTGTTTGCTGGATGCCATGGAACCTGCAGGCAGACAGCAGGGGCTGGCACAGCAGCAAGTTTGGAGCAGCTGGAAAGAAGTGAGAATAATTGCAGCATAATGTTTAAAAACTGTCCCCATCTCTTTGTGGTGACCTAAGAAGGGCGCAGAAGGCCTGAGACTCCCTGTTCCATTAGCCATGGGAGAAGTCTGTCCAATCTGAAATTAGTGCTATCATTGGAAGAGGCTTTTCCCTGCAAACTGACTCTTAGGTGGGGTTTGGAGAAGGCCTGTGCAGATTTCTTGCTCAGTAGTGAACGGGAAGCTTCCAAAGGTATTCACAGCACCATATGGTTGCAATGTGCCAATGTATTAAATTCTTCCTGGTACTGCATATCACTCCCCATTTGTTTGCCTTCTCACTTGTTAGTTTATAACCCTGTTGCATGAGACTATCTGGGGGAAGGTTGGGGGGAACAGAGGCAGGTGAAAGCTTTAGGAACCTCACAATATCCTGGAGTAATGCATTAGAAGTTGTCTTTATTCTTGCTTCTCAGTCCAAAGGGGCTGTTTAAGCAGCTTGAAGGCTGTGCAAACTCTCTGTGATAACAATAAATCACAATGCAGAGCACAATGCTGAACCTGAGCTGGCACAACCCTCACTAACCCCACAGCTGGAAATGCTGAGCCTCTGAAACTGCCTGGATGCAAATGGGGTGTGTTTGCATGATGTGCACCCTACCAGCAGCAACTCACTTTGGCAGGAGGACCTACTGGTTCTCCAGCAACATAGCTGTGCTGCTTGCAGACCAGAGCAGGAGAGCGCTTGCAGGGCGTGCAGTCTGGTGCCTTTGCCACTGGAGAATCTGCTACAGTGAGAACACCTGCGCTGGGCTCTCCCTCCCTGCCCCTAGGTCTTCCTGGGGAGAGCAGCCACATCTGCAGTGGGCCATTTGTGGTGTTTCCTGCTCAGAAATACTAAGAATTTGATAATGCTATTTTCTAGCTGCAACTGCTGGAGGAATTTGAATAGAATCCATGAATCTGGCAGCTACACAAGCCTTTGCGTGAATTTACTCCCATAAATAGAAGGTATGAGGGAGACATTGAAAACGGTGTTTCAACCCCTTTCATCCCAACTTGATGATTATCTGCCTTTCAGCTGTGCTTGAGCCCTTCACCTTGCACAGGACCAGAGATCCTCTGTTCAGATGGGAGAGATGTGCATTTATAGTCAAAGAGCCCAAGACAATATAATGTTTGCATCTTGTCCAGCCTACATTTATGGATAATGGGTTTCACCTCCCTAAATTCCTTGTGAACACTTTCTGACTTCCAGTTCCAAACTGTAGTTTGGAGGTGCTGCCTAGTAATGAATTTCTGGCTTTGTTTTGCGGGATAGAGATGTATAGAGTAATTCCTATATATCCTTTAGTGACTTGTGCATCAATATGCGGTAAGGGTAAGTTCTACCCATGGTAAAATTATACCTGTGCTGAATTTGGCACATTTTCATAAAGCCTTTAGAAAACCTCAAATGAAAAATCAGTAGAAAGCCAATCGCTATAAATAACAGTGGTATGTATGTTGCTATATTTCTGTTTGTCTTGCCACTGCAGAGAGCGCTATGGCATGTTGACATGCGGAAAACGGACTCCACAATCTGTAAGATTGTAAAGTAGGTATGTTTATTCAGCACTGGGCAGCACGGGGGGTAGTCCCACCAAAGTCGTGCACATCTCCACGTGGCAACTTGTCCTGTTTATATGTAGCAAAGTGTTACATATACATGAAGTTTCCCAATACGCCTATACATATGCATAACCTGTCCCCGCTTCGTATTAAAATTAGTTTCATGAGGTCATTTCCATAAGTCCCTCCCAACTGTGCTTGCTCAGTGCCTCCTTGTGGTGGTCGTCGGGGGTCGTGGGGATGAAGGCTGCCAGCTCTTCTTCGTCACCGCTAGTAACCCCTTGTTCTTGTGCAGACTCAGTCGCTCCTTGGCTCTTGCCAAAACTGCAGGGTCAGTATAAACCAGTTCTTAAGGTAAACTCCTGGTTCTTATCAAAAACTGTCCTTTGTAAGGAGCCACAAATCTTCCTGCGTCAATTAGTTCTCATTCCTTCTAGTCTAGCAACCTTGACAAACCGTTATTATCTTTTTGCTTCATCCCCTCCTGATTCTTCCCGTCCTTGAATAGGGTTCTAAATTTATTAAGTAACTATAGTACTGACTTTACCAAAACATCCAAACTAGACACTACTGACTTTAGCAAAGCATCAGCAAACTAGACAATAAGGCCTAAATCACATGCATGTAAGCCGCCTACATCTGAGGGTCTTTTAACCCTTAAGGTATCAATGTAAGATGTTTCAAAGCTTGTTTCCACTCTGCTCCATCTTCACGTCCGTACCTGTGGCCTACAGTAGTGAGCAACCAATTCTCTTTTCAAAGTCTGGAGAAATGTTTGCATATTGCAACAAGGCATGTTGCAGAGATGCTCAAACCGGAGCTAATCTGAGCTTCTGTGTCCATTCAGTATGCGGCCATGGTGATACCAGCTTGGGTCCCAAGAGCAGCGTAGCTCTCTGTGGGACCTTGTGTCCCCAAGCTCGTAAAACAGTGGCTGGTGCCTGATGAGTGCCTTCCCATTCAGCCCCATGTATACTCTGATCCCTTCTGAGAGCACCTGCCACATCTGAGTGGAGTGGGATTGTAAAGAGAATGGGGTCATCTTAGACGCGCCAGGGCATATCCCCTTGCGCTTTTTAGGAGATCAAAGTATGACTCTCCCAACCTTGCAGTGCCCTATGTCCTTGTAAAGTTTGGATTAATTTCAGGACCTCGGTGCTGCAGGAAGATAGGTTGCTTTACGAGTTACTACAGTACAGAGAGGGCAACTGGAGCTCTACAAATAACAAGTGTGCACTCAGTGTCCTTGGCCTTACTTCCACCACCTCGGTGTGCTAATCACTGCTAATGGGTTTGCATAGTGAATAGCAATTCCTGTCACCTGGTGAATTCTGAGTCAGTCATTTTTTGGTCCACAGCTCACACTGAAAAGTGTGCCTAAAAATGCCACCTTACTCCTTTTTCAGGCATTGATCCCCAACCCGAGACACCCCTTTGAAAAAGTGTGGGCCAGGTGTGGGTCTTGTGTCCTTCCAGACACCAGGGGAAGCTCATCATCAGCTTTGTGTGGTTCCCTAAACAATATTTCCAGCTGATCCTGTGCCTAGCATCTTGCCCTCTGGGTTTTCTGTTTCATAGAATTTGCCTGTAAAGCAAAGCGGTGGGTGTTGGTTGTTTTTCTTTTCTTTTTCTTTTTTCTTTTTAATAAAACATGTTCAATTAGCTTCCTTAGAAAAACCTCCCTCGGTGCTCTGATTGGGTGTCTGGCAGAGGAGGGACTGCTGTCAGCATGTCTGAGTTCCTGGAAGAGCTGAAGTGCAATGAAAATGACCCCAGGGAGCAATGGGCTTTCCACAGAAACCCAACAGTCTGGGGGAGGGCTGACTGAGACTGGATGGTTTAAGAGCTCATTTAGTTTCCTTTTTGCAGCCTGGCAGAGACATGGAGGGAGTGACAGTGCTGCACACAGCTTCAGTCGCATCCTTCATCAGTAGGGTCTTAATGCTTCCTGCAGCATCGTGCTCGGTAAAGGCACTGGGCCATCCTTCTGTGGTTTTTCTGTGTGCCACAGGGCACCCTGTGGGTACTGTCAGCATCCTTCTCATTTCTGGAGACCCAGAAGCTCAGCAGATAACTTGTCCACTCCTTATTTAGACTACAGACTTTTAATTCTAGATCATGTTCCCATTTGTATGATGTTTTCCTTCACCTTTCACTATTTTACTTGCACTGTACTTGCCTCTCTACTTTTAAAGAAACAATCAAGACTTGCAAATTCCATAGCTGTGATTCAGTCTTTTCCTTGGCTTGTACTTCTGGGCTGACCTAGTGATAGGGCCCATTCTCATCTTTTTGGATTGTTGTCATCCCACAGATATTCTGTTATTTAGAGAGTCATATCAAGCTTGTATCTTCTCTTATCTGGACCAAATACCTTTTGCCTAGTGTTTGAGAGCATTCAGGGAAGAAGGGAAAAATATCATCTCAGTCTTTATAGCAGAGGCCTAAGGGAATTAACATTAAATGAAAAATCTGCCTGTGCTACAATCTGGAAATAAGACAGCAATGGAAAGATCTGGAAGTTGGTTTCCACCCCAGCTAGCTTGCCTTTGAGTGCAGGGAGCAGTGTCCTCTGTGTGCAGCCTGAGATGTGAGCAGGCAGGGGAAGGTCCTCCCACTGTGGTGCTGTCAGACTGAAAGTGCTGCATAGGAAAATGCATGCGCCTGCTTTGCATGAGAGCAGTCTTGATTGCTGGGTGTTGCACAGCAGGAAGACAGCAAACCTTTGGAGCCTACGGCTTCAACTGCTTTGAGTTCAAGAGCTTGTCTTTATCAAGAAGTCAGAGTGCACTAAGCTGGTGCATGGATTTATAGCGTCCTTGCTGCTCTCTGTGTACTCGCAGTGTCTTCCAAGAGGTCAATTTGATGTAATTTACTGACTCACTGAAATGATTTAATTACCTTGTGTCTGAAACAGAGACCAGAATCATGGGAGACTTGGGGTACTCTGATGGTGCAGGGTTGATGCCATCCTCCTGCAGGTTCTGAGCATGACGAACTATGGCCCTGGAAAGTAACCCACCCGGGGTTTATTCCCGATCCTGTAGTGTAGGGCAAGCATCAGCTCAGGCTGCAGGCCGCATTGGCACTAAGATCTAAAATGTTCTTTTGCCTGCGTCGGCGGTTCTTCAAAGTCTAAGTAGAAGAAAGAGGCATGCTGCTATTGGTGTTATGCTTGATCTGTGGATGGATCCTGCTGCTCAGCCAGCAGCAAATACAGCTTTGTTTCTTGGCTAGTGAAAAGTCAGAAATGGCTCTGTAGAGGGGTTTCTTGAACAACAGGGCCACAAGGTATTATGGGAATATGTGGACAATCCAGGGTTTGTAAACAGCGTGTCCTTAATACACTGAAACAAGTAAGAAGCTATGAGCTAAGGCAAAAATGTGCTGATTGCAAGTAGAAACTAAGATAGCTGTGTGCTTTGTTTTATATATCCAATCACTATTTGAGAATAAGCGCATGGACAGTAAAGCTTAAACCAATGAAAAGTGTTACAGGTGCGGTCACTGTCTGAGGAGAAGCGCGTGAACAGTGTGTTAAAACCAATGAAATTATTGCTTGTGCCGCGTGAACCCTGCTTATACTGTAAGTATACCCGTTCTCGAGAATAAAGTTAGAGCATTCACTATACTCCTATGGAGACCGTGTCTGCTTTCTAGAGCTCCCCTCTTCCCCAGTAGCCCTATCGATCTAGTCGCCCTGTTCAACATGGCTCTGCTTTCATTTCCCATCCTAGGATGCGTGAACAGCCCAGTAACATGAGTTTCCCCTGCTGGCTCCTCCATTCACACATCAAAGCCTTTTCCTGGGCTGGCTGCAGTCACTGCTGCACGTAGTGGTGTGGCGCCTTTCACATGCACTTCCATAGCTTGGGTGACTTAACTGGGAGCTGCACCACATTTACCACAATATGGAAGGAAAACCACATCTGAAATATCGTGCATAGGTTACAAAATATTAGTGCGCTATATGGAAGAGGCAAAAAGTCCTTTTCCAAGCAGGGGAGGTTGAGGACAATTAAAAAATTATGTTTCCAAGCTCCTTTGGTCTGCTTTGGAGACTCAAAAAAATAACAAAAGCACTTGACATTTAACAGCACAGGGAAATGAAACTAATGATATACGGTGCATGAAGACAGCAGGAGGAAAATGCTCTTTTGTGGTTGGTTTCTTTCCAAGCAAATCACCTTAGTCATCTTCTGTCAAGCAAACACAGGGTGGAATAGGTGTTTGTCGTAAGAAGGGTGTAGCTAGATGTAATTAGTAACAGAATCCAACTTTCCATGAAAAGCTTATCAGCTGGCGTGAGGAGTCAGACCTGTTCAGGTATGCTGACATTACGCTGCTCCTGCTAAATCAGAGAGAGTTTCTGAAGAGCAACTGTGGTCCATCACAGTCAGCAGTGAGCTGCCCACCACCGCGATGGGAAAGGGTGGGCTGTCTTTAGCACTCCGGCAAGCAGAGTGCTTATGTTTGTGCAAGAGCAATAAAAATACAGCGTGCGAGCTGTCAGACGAGAGGTCAAGTCGGAGTGTTTTCCATTTGAGAGGGAAAGGACCAAGGGAAGACCTTATATGGTTAGGAGCCCAAGAGACAGCTTAGGTCCCAAGCTTATAAAGCCAGGCTTAGAAATGTGGGGGGGTTCTCTGCATGGGGATATGTGGTTGATTGCCCTAGGGACAAGAGGAAAGGTTTAGTTAAGTCATTTGTGCTTTCCTTTATTGCCCTACCATTCTGATGGACTTGTCCCTTCCCTGGCAGTGCTGGGGAGAAGGGAGGTTGGGCCACTTACAAATAATTCTCACTAGGATTTGAGGCAGCATTGCAGAGGGCAAGAAAAGTCACCTTTGTACAGAATAGCTTTGTGCCCGACTTTGTTAAGGTTACGTGTATTGGTTTGACCTCAGCAGAGGCGGCAGCGGAGAGAACCAACCCCTTTGTGCACTGGCTGCAATCATTTCTCCAGAATTGTTTTTGAGGTTGTTTTTAAATTGCACTGCAGGAGACTCTTCAGGCTTGGGTAGAGCCACGTTAATTTTGGTGACAGGCTTTTTGCCCATTGCTCCTAAAGGGCGTTCCCATTGCGGCGGTTCCCGGCCGGGCGCGTGGCCCAGGGCTCTGCACGAAGATTTGAGCTGAAGTTTTAGGTCAGAGGAGGAAGTCTGGGGGACTTGAGCTCAGTTTGGTCCCCTGTACCCCTCACCCAGGGGACCTCCCCAGGCCACCCACCAACAGCCCTTGCCTCTGTGCCACTGCCTGTAAATCCACTGACTGCATGTGAAGCGTTGATGTAGCCCTGCATCATCCCTGGGGATAAAGGAATGATTTGAACACATCCTCTGTTCTTGGATTGTTCAAAGGGTTTTGAATAAGGTGCAAAGGATTACTTTTAGCTTAATGTAGCAATAGGAACTGCCAGATAGCTGGAGTAACTGGTTTAAGTGAACACACCTATGGCCTGTCTGTTTTGAATTTGACATTGAAGAAATGACCTACTTTCTGTGGGGAGAGCTGTCATTTTAAGATAGACATTAAATTGTTACTTGGTAACTGTGTAGAGTTTGAAGTATCTTTAATAGTCCCACTTTGTCCTCAAGCTGCTGAATTTTGTAGCTACCTTTGCGTGTCTCAAGATCAGGTTGGTCACCACTGTTAATTTTGCATCACTCAGGTATTTTCTGATGATGTGGAAACAGATCATCAGTACAGGGAACAGAAAGGAGGAATGACATGAAAACTCTGCTCATCCAGGCGCTTCTGTGAAGTACCATGTAGGAGATGTACACACAGTCCTTGTGTCCTCAGTTCCTGCCTCCCAGCTGGAGTCAATGGACACACAAAGCCCCAACATCTTTCTGCCTCAGAAACTTCCTTTATCTGCCAGTTTTCCTTCTGTTCCCTGGATGTGCACAAGAAAAAAAAAAGTCGCTGGGGTTCATAAATTTAAATAATCAAATTAAAAAAAACATTATCTGGAGACTTTTTAATGCAGATTTCTGATGTCTTTGCCATTTTGCTATACTGACTCCATTGCTGTAACTATTTATAGGTTTGCTAGCATCTGTGTACCACCATCCTTTCCCTTGTTGCTGTTAGAAAGTATCACAGCCATGATTCTTTCAGGATAGGGGGCAAGTTAAGAGGTTTGGTCCATGGAATAAGACTTCAGAACATGTTTCTTGTTGATCAGAATCATCTCTACATACATACTAATCCCAAAGTTTAGAAACTGTGGATGGAAACTGAAGAGAGCCTATGTGAATGATATTTGATCACTAGCATTCTTCACACAAACACACAGGTATGATTTTGGGGGTGTCTCCCACAGTAATGAGCTGGGCTCTTTCTTTGGCAATGGTTCCAACTGGCATGAATGCCTTAATGACAGAGATGGTCAAGGGCCTGTTTTTTCCCCTTTTCCTTCTTTGGTTGATACCATAACATATAAATCTCATTTAACTTCATCTCCCTTTGCATCAAAAAGCCATCTCTACAAGGCAAAAGATACATGAAAAATCAGTGTTCCCTGACATCATTTGAAGAGCTTCCTTTTGTAGGCTTCAGTCATCACTTACCTCCAAAACAGCACTGCTGTGCTGATTCTCTCAGCCATAGGAAGGCTGGAGGGCAAGGGTAAAAAAAATAAGTCCTTTATACTTTGGTTTCCTGAGATACCGGCTTTTGAAGTGCCTGTCTTTGAAAGCAAACATCCTGGAACAGCAAGGCATAGGGAATATTTATATCTCTGAGGTTGGTCAAGGTAAACCCTATGAGGAGTGTTGACCTCAGCTAGCTACATCATCCAGTATTTGTTGGGTCATTACATGAGATAGCTGGCTACCTAGAATCCACCAGTGCCCGCAACATGTTCCCTTTTCATTAAGTCATTTGTTTTGTCAGTAACTGCAGAGAGAATTTTGGGAGTGTTCCTTTTTGCTCCAGTAAGAATTAATGATGCTAGGTATGGGGATCATTATAGGATATACAGCATTTGCTGTAAGCCTTTGGGGTTTTAATTCCACCTAAGTAATAGGCTGAAGAGGGATGCTGGCTGCTGCTGCTGGGGGAATGGGAAGAGATAATTAAGAAACAGCTTCTCTGGCAGTTACCTATTTCCCTTAATCCAAGTGTAAGAAGAGAATATTTCTTTTGGCTCACAGGGAAAGGATTGTCCTTGGTTTACGAAGCTCACTCTTTGACAGGAATGTTGCTCTTCCATCAGCTAATTCCTCTAAGAAGAGCTGAGACAAAGGAGGTGGTTGTTAGAGTGATAATAGGCCAAAAGGAAAATACAAAATAAACTGCAATATTGAAATACAAAATCTTCTGCTTGTTGCCTCCTGCAAATGGGGTTAAAACCATAAGCAAGATAATATATTTATTTTTATTGTTTATTAGTCAAGTAGAACTGGATTGATAATGTGCGGCAGGGATTATCTGACTGTGTCACAGAGTGGACCATCTCTTTCTGAACTCATCTCTCTTTCCATCCAAAAGGGAGTGGAATATTTCCCCTTCCAGTAGTTCTGATGGACCCTCCCTTCGAAACCATGGTTTACATGAAGAAGTAATTCCAGCGTGAGTTTCATATTTTCCATCAGAATCTGCCAATACACATCTGTGTTTGGAAACAAGAGAAGCCAGCATGTGACACTTTCATTTGCTGCACAAGTCCGTGTCACACTGTGAATTGACACTAATGTGAGTTATTTTGTTGTCGCCTGCATGCCTGATTTGTGCTGTTTTGTGTAATGAAGGCTCATCTTTTCAGGTAAGAGAGGCTGTGTTATAGAGCCAGGCAGTAGAGAGCTAAGGGACATAAAAAATAACAGCCTTCAGATACCTTCTTCACGCAGCACATCTGCCCAAGAGGGACCTGCGTACTGGGGAGAGTGCGGATCTGGCCTCCTCCCTGCCTGAAACAGATTGGCCAGGCACGATGAAATTCTTCCCTTAACTCAGAGCCAAGCTAGAAGGTTATATGCAGCCTGGGAGTGCACGAGTGTGTCAGACAGAAAATGGTGTGGATGAAGAGACTGAATGGAGTAACAGGCAGTTGTAGGAACGGCAAACCAGCCCGGTTCCTGTCATCTGAGTGGTCTACACTGAAAGTGGGAAGTGCAGCTATTCACTTGGTAACAGAATCAACGACTTCTGCAGCAAAGTGTTTCCCCACTACCTTAATGACCAAACTCTTCCTCCCAGCTAGTTTTCAGCATCCTGAGGCACTGAGGTTCTTACAACATTTGCACACTCTTGTTTGGAGCTGCTGTTTGTGAATACCCCTGAATCAGCAGCCTGGCAGGTCACACTAACCCCGCTCCTCACTCCTAAGGATTTCATCAGCAAGAGGAGGTTTTTCATGCACAGGGAAGCCTTCAATCACCTCTATTCTTGGGAAAAAAAAGAGTAATATGGAGTGCCCATGTTGGCCCCATATGGGGACCATTCAGCCCTCAGCTGATCCGCCCAGAAATCTTGCAGTGCTATTTTGTATGTGTTCTTTCTGAAATGTTGCCCTGCGCCTCTCAGCCAAAATGGCTTTCATAGTACATGACTGGAAGGAAGGGAATTAGAGGGGCGAATTGCAAAGAGTCTTAGAAGAATGTGAGGAGTATTCCAAAACCATAGGCTTAGAAAAGAAGGAGGTATTTTCAAAAAGAGTAACAGATTTTCCAAAAGATTCCCTGGAAATATTAGGTCATGTTTTAGGCTTTTTCAGATTTGCACTTTAATCATAACACCACCTTTTACTACTACTTAACACTTTCAGACATGTGCAAACACATAGCATGTGCATCGTGCAACACGTTTCTTCAACATATTTACAGGCTTGGAGGTAGTGTTTTGAACTCTGCCTCTGCAGTGTTTGGCAATGACTGCGATGACACTTGCATGATGGGAAGAATCGTTGCCAAGTTGGGTAACTTCTGACAAGTATAAACACAGCTCTGCCTTCTGTAAACTAGATTTCAAACTATATTGCTGTTCTGGGGAAGAGACAGTCCTGACATTAAAGAATATACAGCCTCTCTGGTCTGTTATTAAATCTCTCTGCCGGTTTGCACTGAGTGATTCTATGAAGAACAAGCAGCAAGGGACAGTTGGACAGGATGGGCGCCCCAGGAGCTTAGCACTGGGACTTGCTGTCTCTTTGTTACAAATATATCCCAGATCTGTTGTTTTTAGGAGTTGTCATCACTGAAAGCTCTGTCTTAGCCAACAAGGAATGAGTTTGCTGAGATCAATCTAGGTTTGTCTGCTCGGTTTTCCATGGACTAATGTTTACATCCTGAAGTGGCGTTGCAAATGTTCTGTCTGGCATATTGGTAGATGAATTCAAGTGAAGCCAGGAGTTAACTGTACAACGCATGATGAGCTTTTCTTTTGCTTTTAATGAAGAAATGTCCCAGTTAGGGTTTGTGCATGCTAGTGGGGCAGTGTGTGAAGGAAGGTTTTTCTTGTATTAAGTAAGCTGCGCTTCAGTGTTAGAGTTTCCTCTCAAGCCAAATCCACATCAGAGTTACACCCGGGGGAAATTCCTTGTCTGTAAAACCTGGAATATCAAGTGGCAAATTCAGCCCTGAAGTAAGTGAATTCCCATCACACTCAATAGAAAACAAACCTGGATTTAGCCAATTTTGTTTTACAGGTTTCACAGGCAGGGCTGTTTCTCTAAGAGCAGCACTTCCCCAACAGCCACAGTTGGAAAAGTTGCAGCGTATCTTCTAGATCAAGGCAATCACATGATGGAGTTATGCTGGCTGCCAGGCTGGAGTCTGAGAAACTTGAGTCCTGGGTGAGCTCTGCCACTGATTTTTGGTTGACCAGCTCTTCCCTTGTCCTTCCATCTGGCATATTTATATCATAGGTTTTTGAGAAATACCAAGTCTCTGATTATACGTTTGGACAATCTAATGCTGCAGTAGCCAGTATTATTTAAAGTTTTTATTGTCATTGTAGTTTCATGGGGGTGCATTAGAGCAAATGTCTTTCCTGCCTAGATAGAGTACTCTCTTAAAATAGCTATTTTTACAAAAACTGACATTGTGTTCATTTTTGCAACTCAAATCTCAGCTGCTGCAAAGCGCATTTACACGGCATTTAGGAAGTAATGGCATTCAGGAGAAAACTCTTACCAGTAAGGTCTGAGAAAGAGGAGCAAAAGGGTAAATACAGCGCTGTTTGCAAAAGGAAACCCTTTTCTGCGCACCTAGGTTGGTGTGTCAGGTGGGGAGCAGTTCTGACTGGATCCCTTCCTCTGCTGGGGCAGACTGCTTTCTCTGGGGTCTGGTCTTTTCTACATTTAAATTATTCAAATGATAATTTTGCAAGAATGCAAGACCAGCTCCATGTGGAGCTGACCTGGGGGCCGTCTAGCCCAACAACATGTCTCCAGCCATGACCACTGCCACAGCTGATGAAAAGGAAATTGCAAGGACAAAGCCACCGATGATTTGCAGTAAAATTTCCTTTTTGTGCAATCTCATCTCTAATGAATATTAGCTAAAGTTCTAGAGCTTTGTTGTATTCCCTCCTCTCTCCCAATCCAACCCCCTCTAAATTATTATGTTAAGCCTGTTACATTATTATGGAACACCCAAATTGTATTTTACTTACAGGAATCCTTTTCATAGTTTCCTTTTGAAGTTTATTGCCCAGGCTAACAGTGAAGCCATTAGAATGATTTTTCTTCTGTCTGGTCTACATTTTGCCTACCAGTAGCCTTCAGCTTTGAACAACATAACTGTTTTTCAAGTGAAAAAAAAAAAAAAAAAGAGTGCTAAAATTTGGAAGAGTGTGTTTGTGTACACTCATCCATCTATGTGATGTGAATGCTGAAAACCTCTAATCTCATTTTATTCCCAGGCCCACTTTGTCATTTTTCTTTAAACTTGTTTTTTGATGTGTAGCAGAGGTGACGATGGATATCTGATTGATGTTGCAGCACTGTGTCTGCTCCCAAAGGCACTCGCTTTACTTGTTTGTGGAGCATGTAACAGAAGCCACACAATCGTTGTGTTTCTCTGGAAGCGTAAGTGGAAGATCAAAAGGGGGTTCACATGAGGCAGCATTAGTCTCCAGATAAAGCCCTGTCTCCACGCGTTCCTATTCCCTGACACTCTGGCACCCATGATTATTAAAAAAAAAAAAAAAAAAAAAAAGGCAGGGCTGGGTGTGGGCAGAAAATCGACATGTCTCAAAAGAAATTAGTCTGAGTCTGAACGTGTTATCAACGCACTTAGCAACTGCATAGCCCTCTTTTTACTGTGGTGCCTTTAGGCAATACTGGCAGGACTGGGTTCCCTTGTAGTCCCTCTTAAAAATTCAATGCTAGGTTGCTGTGAATAGAAAAAGGCAAAAGGATGAACGTTTCTGCCCAAGGACAGGGCAGATCTCTTTAATACCTCATTTTTACCTTTGGCTGGTCCGTTTCATAAGGAGCTGCCTACTCTGGTGGGTTTTGCTTTCATTTTCTCCTGTGAGTGATAGGTGGGGTTCACTGAAAATGAGACATAGATGTTGTGACAATGCTGCTAGGAACTGAGTTGGGAGATGTCACTTGGCATCCAAAGTTGCTCTGGCACATCTTGACTGGATATTGCTTTACTGCGTGCTCCAGACCTTTGGACTGCTGATAAGTTCAGGGGTGGGGAAGAGTATAGTGCAATCTGTAAGGTTTGCAAGTGTTTCAGCAGTCATTAGGGAGAGACAGGAAAGGACCGTGGTAATTGGCTTCTGACAGATTTGAACTGAGAACATGATTCAGCAGAGCAGAAGAGCCATACATACAGTGCCCACTTAATTTGTATTTTAATTTTCTTAATTTCATAGATAGCAGGTAAGACTGCCAATGGAATTTGGACTAGAAATGCTGTGTAATAGTTTTGATAGCTGGAAACACCTGACCATGTCTGTCGTAAGAGAATTAAATACACTCCGCTGATTCGCTGCATTTCTTGCTGGTTCATCTGGCTTTGGCTAAGGGAAGTTGTGCACTTGAGAGGATCTGGGGAGAGGAATGAGATTTCAGTAAGTTTGAGAGGATAGGAACACATGCCCATAAACGGGTTATTTTTCCCTTGCATGTGTTTCAGAAGGCTGATTATTTAAGACAGAAAATGATACCATATGTGCCTGGCAAACTGCAGGATATTTCTGCTGTGGCAGTGAGCCATGGTAGCATGGTTTCAGTCATGGGCTGGGGTTTCTATTCCTGATCCTATCAGTCTGCTTTTTGGACTTTCAGTGAGGGCTCCACATCCGTGTTTCTATCTGTAGTCAGAAACTACAAAGCAAGAGAGAATCCAACCAAATTGTCATGCATTGGCTCAGCAAACCATACAGGTGTCTCTGGGAGAGGTGTTGCAGCTGTGCTTCAGTGATTATAAAGGTCAGTCTGCATTTCCACGAATGCTCCTGTTTCCAGAGGTGTGGAACTCAGTTGTAAAAATCAGATCAGTCTGCACAGAGTTTTGGTGCAGGAGTTCTCAGAACACAGACCTGTTTGCTTTAACAAAATGTGCTGAATATGCAGGAGTGGGAGTCGTTAAGATAACAGCCGATGCAGTAAAATGATATGCAACTGCAGTTATGTATTGGCTTGACTCATGCCAATCGTTTCTGCCTTCAATCTGTGGAAAGGGAGCAGTAGGGTTTCATACGTGTAGCTAGGGAAAGACTTTAGCCCGGCTAAGAAATTGCTTAATAATGTGTCAGAAATGCTGTATCTTTCTTTTCAGTATTCCCCAGGGTTTGCAAAATTTCCTTTTAAAGATGGATGCAGCTTTTCTTTCCTTTTGTTTTAATTTTTCCACTTACTTTGATTGTGTTTTGTTTCTGCCCTGCCTAGCTCGCTTTCCGCATTTCCCATAAAACCAAGAGGGACGTGATTTTTTTTGTTTAATAACTTAAACTTGAGAAGGTTATTCCATTGCCAACGTTTCCTAGTTGGTGTGCAATGGAAATCTACCCATGGACTCATGTTGATGAGGTTGTGGAAACAATGGTTGCTAGGGAATGCCAGCCCTGTGACTGGCATAGGAAGGACAGCACGTGCTTCAGCAATACTTTAAAGCATTATTTTGAACTTTGAAGCCAGTGGGTGCAGAAGGGGAGAATGATGGAGAGGAACTAGTTGAGCTTCTGGGATTTTTTTCTGAGCATTGTTTTATTGTTTCCAGTGGTTGTGAGCACGGCGTGCCTTGCTTCGGGCAGGATGGGGGGACAGTGGCATGAGCATCTCTCCTGGGAAGCGAGTGCAAAGGGGCCACAGTGGAGTCATGTACCAGCAGTGGGATTCCCTCTGCGTATTCCCTGCATTTCACAGAATTAGGACAGATGGGGTGGCCTCTGTCTCCTGCTGACACCAGAGGGCAGATAAGGCTCCCTGGTGGTCTCCCCGCCTCCTGTGCCTGAGAGGTGATGAGAAGGGTGCTGGGCCAGACTGCAAATATGGGGAGACTGAGGCCCATCAGCAGCAGAACCTGGGGAAAAAGCTGATGCTGTGAGTCTCGCATCTGAAGCATGAGCTACCTTTCATGAACTCATTTTTCAACACTACCATGAGCAGAATTTTAGTTTGGGGCCAACTTGAAGCCTGCTGTAAACAAGTTGCCAAACTTCCACTTACATTCCATCTCCTTTCCCCTAGATTGTAATGGTTTTCTATGGCACACAGAAGCAGTACAAAAATCATTCTGGTGTTTTTCTACATCATAAAAGAAAGTTCCTTAAGCCCTTGGTAACTTGGGGTCTGCTGCTGCTCGTCTGTGTGCAGTAGAAACCAGGCCCACACTGATGATGATTTTGGTGTTAACCCTCCCAGTATCCTAAGGGCTTTTCTTTTTGTTAAAGGTTTTTCTGTTGTTTGAAAAAAATGGTCAAGAGTTTGTCTGGTTGTCTTGGGGAACATTTCTGCGAATAGGAAATTAATTAATCCATTTGGATTTTACCAAAGACTTCTACATCAAGTGGCTTTAAAATGTATTTAAAATGTTTATTAAAATCCAAGTCAAATGATTTTTAACAAACTGTCTCAAGATAGACGAAACTGCCTTTTTGGAGTAGCTATATTGTTTATTCTTTGTATTGCAGTAGCACCTAGAGAACCCTATTGTGCTAGATGCGGAACAAACATGTAACAGAGATGGTCCCTGTCCATATGAGCTTACAGCCTTCAGCTTAGCCTCTGCATCGTCCTGCTGGGGGATTAACCAGGCATCCGTTCTTGTTACATGCTTCTGCCATTTTAGCTGGGCTCTCCTGGGGCAGTGAGGTCAAACCCACAAGCTTGATTTCCTCATTACCCCCAACAGAGAAAAGATCACATAGGAGGCAAGTTTCAGAGCGCTGAACAACTTGCCCTTTCGCGCTGTACATTTCTCAGACTGATTTTTCACACACTGTAGATACCAAGTCTGTGGCCGAGCCATGTGGGCTTCCTGAGATCACTGCTGCTCCTTGAAGAGCTGTGGTTTCCTTGTTCCCAGTGTCCTCAGGCAGACAGAGGTGTTTGGATAAAAGGAAGCCTTTTCAGTGGTTTATGGTTTCGATTATTTAAAAAAAAAAAAAAGTTTTCTTTTTTGTTTTGCCTTCTAAGTTTTCATTCTCATTCTGTGGGTACCTTCCCACAGTTGCTGCCATCTGGGGCAAGGGGAAGGATATAATAAAAAGCAAACCTGACATCACACATGCACACTGCCAATCACCAAAGTATCAAAAACAAAGCTTGCAAGAGCACAAACTTGTATAAATGTGGAGGGAAAAAAAAAAGGACACTGACTAAGCACATCAGGCCATCTTGTCTCTTTGGGCAGCTTTAAGTTAGGGTGGAAGAAACTCCACATGTTTTTTGAGGTTGTCTCCTGGGTCACCATCCTGTCCTTTTCCACCTCCTCTCTCAACCCTCAGGTATAGCTGGGATTTGCCTCTTCTAATTTACAGAGCCTTAGAGAGACAGTCCCGGGGAGGGATGAATGAGGAATCCTGAACATTGATTCATGCTTGATCAGGTTATGGGATTTTATGGGGCAAAAGAAGCCGAAAGATAATTTCTCTAGATCTGTCTGTTCCCTTCTCTACTCTCACTCAGTGGCATGGACTGGCTCTTGCAGGCTGGGAAGGTGATGGGATCGTGCGAATGAAGAAGAAGGGAAAACTTCTCCATCTGTGCTTGGTTTTGGGTAGGTCCCATCTGCTGTTTATCCCTCCTATCCGCAAAAGAGCAAGGGAGAGCCATTGTGCTTCATTTGCAGGGGTGTGAAAGGGATGAGGTGCGAGAAGTAAACCCAGAGCAAAAAAACCCTAAGGACAACAAACATGCACGTTGGAGAAGGGGAGAGGAGAGGTCTGAACCTTGGCAAACAGAAAAATTGAACTGTGTTTTCCAGTGTGTGCTAGAGCCTAGCTCTGATTGAAGCCACGTGGCTTGTTAATAATGCTGGCAGAAGCAGAGCAATAGGCAGTTTGGCTTTCTGTTAGCAGAGGAAGGACAGCTCTTTCTACTGAGGTGCTTCTAACTTGTTACCCCCCCAGAAATAAATAAATAAATATCCTGAAGTCACATGTGTCTTTGGTGCAGCTCAGCGGAGCTGTCTCTGAACCCCTGGTCAAGGAGACCTCGTTCTTGCCCCATGTCTCGCAAGGCAAGGGCAATGTCAGGGAACAGCACTTTCAAAATGCCAGCCAAATGCAGAGTGCTCTGAAACCAAATCCCTCTGCCTGCAAACAAGAAAGTTGGTTTTCTGATTACATGTTTCTAAATGTTTTCTCACTAACTTCCTTTGGAGATTAGGAAGATGAAAAAAAAAAATGGGATGAGTGCTCGCTGGCCCAAGCTCAATATCCAGAATCTCTGATTACAGCTCTCAAGGACGAAGGGCTTCCTCAAAAAAGTTTCCTGTCCACAACTTATGATGTATCATGTGTCTCCAGGAGATGCACAAGCTGCTACCAATGTGTTCTGAGGTTACAGTACCCAGCCCCCTGTAGCTAAGGAAGAAAAAAACCCCAAATATTCTTCACCTCTGCAGAGGTGGGTCTAGGACACAGTCATCTGAGTCCCACATACCCCAGAAGTCTGGGGGAGCTTGGATGTGGACTTCTGTGACCTGTTACAGGGACAGGCTCAAACAGGAACGATTTGGATGTGAATCCAAATCCGAATTCCCACAGATTTTTGGCTGCCACTTGTCCGGGAGCCTTTATTCTATCTCTAATTCCACAAAAGAAACAGAAACAAAATACAATAAAGTAAAAGGTGCTTTTAAAATACCACGAGGAGAGAAACTGCCATGGAAATAAATAGCGAAAATAAAGTTAACAATTCCGGTGTCACAGCAACTCTGAAATTCAAGTAGTGTGCACATGCCTACAGGACTTTCTCACAGCCACTATCGGCGCGGCCTGAGGTTCAGAGCTCAGATTGTGTCCTGTTGTTCACTGAAACAACCAACTCCTCCCTGGTGCTGGAATGGATTTAGAGAGAAGGGGAGAGGAAAGGTGGATGCAGTCTCTGCTGAGAATCAGGTCTTTACCGTGCCCACCTGATGCTGCGCTTTAGCAGGACAAAGATGCAAAGTTCTCTTATTTCTGTCCCCGTCTGTCATGCCTGCGATATAATGGCCATGCTTCAGAGTTGGAAAGGGTATTGCTTCAAATAGTCCCCCATCCGCCTGGGCAGAGGGAGCTGGTCCACGTCAGCTGTATACTTGTTAATCCGTAGCCGGCACAGGTGCTGTAGACTGGGGATGTTGTCTTTGCGGCTGAGCGGCCGGATGAGTTTCAAGTGTACTGCAGCTGCTGCCATCTCTTTTTGCATGGGAGGTAGAGGAGACGGAGGTGGGTAAGGAGCCTCATTCTTGCTTTCCATCGTGCAGGACATGACATAATGCTGGATAAGACTGACTACATCTGGGAAGGCCAGGATGCGAGGTTTGGACAAGTAGTTTGAGTCTAGCCGGAACTTGCTGTCAGTGTATTCAATGCGCACGTTGGTGGGACCTCGATTTGTCTTGACAGAGAGTGTGAACAGGTAGCTGGGGTGGGTGCTGTCCCGTACCAGGAAGGTGCCCTCTGGCATCTTTTGGAGATGCTGCTTGGCCTCGCTGGCAGTGATAGATCCCCAGTACCAACCTGGAAAAGCATTCCAGAAAGAACTTGTTAGGGAAAGAACGTATTAAAGGACTGGCAGTGTATTTAGGGAAGGCTCAAAGACTACTGAGTTTAGGGCTTGAGAAGTAACCAGGCTTTCCTACCTATGCTTGTCATTGCTGTGCTGGGGCTTGGGATGGGGATGACTACTTTTGTAGTTACTGCAGTTCACAGAGAAAGAGGGGCCTTTTTGCAATTCTGTCCCCTGATTCAGTTATAAAAGACAAAGCTTTTACTTACACTATTAATAAATTACTTCATGATACAAGTTTGTAGAGACTGAAAATACACTCGCTGCATCCACAAGAGCCAACCGTGGCTGTGACAGAACCAGGTTCCTATCTGAAGTGGAATCGGGAGATTCCTCCTGAAGCTCAGATTGCAGAATTGGCTCCCTGCTCCCTTCTGACTCCTTGACTTTGTGAGCTGAGCCTTACCAGATTCTCGCAGATAGGAGAAGGTTTTTGCAATGCAAAGAAGGTCTTCTTCAGGGTCTCGTGTCTGTGGTGGGTTGCTGTCTGGAACCGGTGCTGCAAAGGCAGGCGCGGACTCCTCCTGGAAGGCCATAACTGGGAGGGGCTGCATGATCGGCTCTGGCAAATCCACCGCAATGTCCCTGAGCGACAGTCTCCTGATCTTTTCCTCCGCCAGCAAAGGATGAGGTCTGAAATGAAGGACACACTCTGCTATTTTTCCTTGCCTTGAAATAGGTTGCAGCGTATGTTCAGTGCATGCTACGTTGTACTACAACACGTTACATTTTGTAAACAGATCCTCAATATGATTACGTTTCAAACAGAGAGGCAAGGAGGGGAAAACTGCACCGCTGAAGATGAGCCCTTAGAAACAGGGAGAGAGTTGGCCTCTTTCGCCTTGTAAATGGTGGCCTATCTTGCAATTTAGGTTGATTTGAAACCTGATATTTTTAGATGTTGCATTTTAATACATTTTCAGAGGCAAAATACATTTTCAGAGGCAATAATGTTCATAGCAGCATTACAGCTTCACTTACATTACAACATTGGAGCATTTCCTTTTTCTGCCAGCGGGTTTGTTAGTCATTACTGTAATATAATTAGAAGCAGAAGGGGGAGTAGCTTGAGTTTTGTCCTACCTGCTTTCTGCTCGAGGTTGACTTGATCCTAAGTTAGAAATCAGGGTGAGCTGATCTTGTAGGAGAATAATGAGAATTCTTGTTTTAGCCAAGCCTGTGCACTGCACAAACCCTAGCGTTCAACAGCACGACGGAGATCTCAGTGCAACTGTAATCCCTGAAGGATTACGGCAGGAGGAGGTTCTGCCATGACTGGGCTGCTATGAACATTAATCCCTCTGTGGCCTAAAGAGAGCGTTAGCATCACTGTTCAGCATCTAAGTGCAGTTTCACAAACCCTGGAGCTCTCATGGGCCATGGATGCTCCTTCTCTGCAGCATGGAGATTCCTAAAGGAAGACAGAGCCCCAGGGGGAGGATGGATGTTGGGGGCCAGGGAAATGACTTCATTCCCAGGCAATCTCCTGAGCAAAAGCATTAGGTTCTGTCTTTTCTTTTAGGCTCTTTACCTTTGTGTGCCCTGTACTGCTGCATGTCCTGTGTTATATCACCCACACGCACTCGCTTGCTTGAAACATTCTTTCAGACACTTGACATAAAAGATGGCTGAGTTTCTAGAGAAATACTACACGGCCCTCAAAGTGAGACCGTCGCAGCACCACTGGAGCTGATGGCAAAGGCAGCAGCCACCTCCTCCCACATCACTGAAGAGAGAAGCGGAAGGAGACTCTGAAGTCATAAGGAGTTCCCTTCCCATCTTCATCCTTCTCTGTGCTTTGTGTGAACAGCAACACTTTAGGTACATAGATAAAATTGTTGTAAAATGATCTGCACCTGATCATAGCTGCACTCCACCTTCTTGCACTGCTGAGTCTCAGGTATGGGACGGGGAGCAGGAAGGAGGGATTTTGGGAGAAAGTAGATTAGAGAGAACCTGAAAACAATTTCACAGTGATTTGTGAGCGAGAGCCACGATTGGTTCCATGACTCTGCATTTCTAATAAAACCACGTAGGTTTGGAGTAAGGTTTTTGTAAAACCACTGGCAAAATCAAATGTACACTTCTTGCCCATGCAATACATGGCAAAACCCTGCTATTCTGTTGGTATTTAGAAAAGAATATTCTTTCTTTTTCCATATGTCAAATCACATTTCAGAAGCAGGATATCTTACTTGGCATTCATGGCATTTGATCCTAATTTCTTAATTTCTATCCATGGGTAGGAATGCAAACCTAATAAAAGTGATTGCTGGCCCTTATCTTCACCAGGCACCCTTGATCACAGGGACTGCGTTTTCAGTGGCTTTCGCAGAACAGTGGATCATGAATATACTTTTATATCTGGAGATTGCTGTTGGGAAACCTCCGAGTTCTCTTAAGTCCCACCTGAGCTACATTTGTAGGTGTTGAGGGGGCTGCATTTCTAAAGATCTCTGGATGTCTCCCTCTTAATGTCATGGTCTTCACAAATGTCTAGCTGCCTGCCTTCTGGGGGAGATTCCCAATTCTCCATTTCCCCCCTTTTTGAGCAAGGAGGACTATAAACCAGATCCTTCACTGTGCTGAATCTAATACAATAGTTCATACTGTGCAGAGAGGGTGTTACAAAGGACTGCTGGCAGAGCATTCTCTCTCAGGTGCGTTCTTACACCAAATGTTCACTGAGCTGGAAATGACTGCGACCAATGTTAAGTAAAATCAGCCCTGCACCGCTCACTGCCCATTCCGTCCTCAGAACTTCAATACTGCGGTCTAAATTCCAACTCTCTTTGAACTTATTTTCTCCTGGAGAGTTTTTCTGTCCTACCCTTTGGGAAAGGTTTTGAACACAAGGGAAACTTTTCTTGTTCCTAGCATGGAACTACTTTTTTGAATTTTATATGCCTACTTTGGAGAGGAGATTAGGAATTGGCTGAGAGGCTGGGAAGGAAGGGAGAGATAGCAAAGCTACATGGGGAAATGTACTCCTCTTTCACTGCAGAAAGTTGTTCATTTCAAGGGCTGTACCAGTTCACCATTCACTCCTCCAAAATACACATCAGCTGTGTGAATTTGTCAGTAGGTTTCTTTTACAGAGCTGCTGTGGGTCTCTCTTGAGATGAGGTTTCCCACTGCGCTGGCTCTCTGCTGCCTTACGCTTTCTGCCAACCCAGAGCTGAAGGAGCCCAAACCCCAAGCAGTCACTGCAGAGATCCTTCCACTGCAGCCAGAGAAGGGCCATGCTTACACTCTTCCTATTTTCCTTCTACATACCTGCCTTAAGCCCTTCTCTCCCCCTACAAAAAGTCCTAGTGCATTGTGGAATTAGAAATTCCCATAGACCAGGAGGTGCTGGTGTCCTAAACAACTTTTGTGCATAGGTTGAAGAAAAAAAGAGCTGCTGCTGTGACCAGAGCAGCTCCAAGCACAGGCAGGGGAGAGCAGAGGGATCAGTGAGTAATGGCAGACTACAACTTCTAATGCAAGTACATTTGCAAGAGGGGTAAGAAGAGTTTGCTGGGATAAGGACACGTTGGAAGAAATATGCTGACATGAAAAAGGCAGCCCTTTAATGGGGCAAAGTAAGATTAGCGTTTGCAAAAAAAAAGAAAGTAGAGGAGAGACATGTGGAGGATCAGGACTGAACAGAGTAAAGTTTTAGTACAACAGCTGCAATGGGGAAGAAAACAAATACATAAAATTTGGCATGTCTAGCTGGTAGCCTGTGCAGAGTCTCAAGAGAAACAGCAAATGAACTTCCCTGTGCTTTGGGAATTAGTGTTTCAAAAAGCTTTGGAAAGCCAAGAAAGGTCAAGAGAATCAGCTTTGTCTGATATCATTTAGTGTTAGCTTTGCAGGTACTTTGCTGATAAGCTAAACTCTGTAACACAGTACAAATAGCACAAGAAAAAGTGTCTTGAGCTCCTCTCCCTTACATCAGCCAGGGGAGCCTTGTCTGAACGGAAGGGAGAGTATGGAGTCCAGGACATATGAAATCCTAGAGGAAAATGAAAACTGAGCAATAAATGGTCATTAAAAAAGATATTAAGAGACAACCATCTACACATCTGGCTATGTAACAAGTTCTTAGTAGGTGAAGGGAAGCAGTAGCTCTGGTATGTTAACCCTGGAGAAACGCTTCAGATAAGGGTTTCACAAAGCCTAAGCTGAAAACCGAATTCCCTTTGCTGTGGCTATAGGAACTGCAGCAGCAGACTGAAAATGAGAGTGAAGACAAACCCACCTGAGTAGTAGGAAAGTATTGGTAAGCGTGAGCTCTGCTTGTCTGTGGAACAGATTTTGGGGGAAAATGGCAGAAAAATCCCCGTGCTTTAGTCTTTTAAAGCAGACAAGGCAAATGCATTGCCTCTGAGGAAAATCCACTGAGGGCAGGAGGGATGTGTAATACTGACATTATACAGGCTCAGGCTGAAACAAATGCTGACACTTCTCAAATATGCAGCCTGTGTAAAAATGCTTGCAGATTCCTGCAGACCAGGTATTTACACATATTGATGACCTGAGCTGATCATACAGACACCAAAGCACCAACACCAGTACCAGGCACCAGTGCCAGCAAATGGACTTGGATATTACCTGTTTTACTGAACAAAGTTGGTGTAACTGTATACGTGCCCCCTGTGGCCCTCATTCTACAGAATGCTGTGTATGGGTACATCTGTATATACATGTACATATATTTCATCTTACTCCTAAAAGCAATAGAAAGTGGAAATTATGTGTTGAGCATAAATATTTACTTAGAAATAGACAAAAAACATCTGAAGTCCCGGGAGGTTTTTCCCTGGGACCACTTTGTTTCCACTGGGACATTAGAGAAAACCTATGGTCTCGAGCCTGCGTCCCACAGGTGCCGCGCACACACCACTGAACAGCACACTCCAAGTTTTTCCTAATTTCTACTCCCCCAAAGACTTTGAATAGCATGTAGTTTTTCAGCATAGAAAACATGGAAATCGGGAATACTTGATGGTCCTATTTTGGCCATGGAATCTAAAAAGCAGACATATAGAGCCCACACGCACAACTTAGCTCTCAGCCATCCTAAGTCATTCCTGTTCCATTACAGTCACACATGGCAACTCACACCAGCTGAAAAACTGTCCCAGAGAATCTTACTAATTACAGTTATCACAGCTTTTAAAAAAGGCTGCAAAGGGTCTTACCCCTGAACACAAAGGATCATGTCACTCCTGGACCAGGGGAAAAGCATGAAGTCTTCAAGAAGGTGGGAAATGCTTTCTCCTCTTCTCTTTTTTTCTTCTCGTCTCCTTTTTCTTTGCTTCCCAGAAGGAGCAAGCGAGTTCCAGCCTCTTGTTAGGGGTTCACGGTAAGAGAAGGCTGGAAAGTCCCAGCAAACCCTGTCTGCAGTAGGTTGTTTCAGACAGAGAAAAAGCTGGGCAGACGGTGAATCAGGCTGTCCGAGAAAGACTGTGCAGATCGTTTAGCAACTTTGGCCAGGAAAACTCTCAGAGCTTTAGAAAATAATGTATTCTTGTTCTGCTTTCCAGAAAGCGACAAGAGGGAAAAAAAAAGTTTTAAAAATAACCAGAGAAAAGCTAAATTATATATATTTAAAGAGTAAATAATCTTCCTTCAGAGCAGTCTTTTAGAAAAAATATTCAGAGCACTCTGAAATAATAATAAATAGATATCAATAAATAATATCTCCCCGAGGGCTTGGGGGAAGAGAGCCGGCAGAGCAGCAACCTGCTTTTTCACTGACTCCCCAAGTAATGAAGCTCCGAGAGGAAAAAAAAAAAACCACCCAGCCTACTAAGTAATCTTTTGTTTGCCCCTTTTAATCTGTTCCAGGAAGCGAGGGATTCCTGGAATCGTATTGTATTCACATCACTCTTCCGATACCAGCCACGCGGGGGGAAAAAAAAACCAGAAGGTATAAATAGCTGCGTCCGTAACGGCCGCGTTGATGTCAGCACCGCTCGCCGGGGGAGGGGAGCGGCGCCCTCCCGGGGGCCGGGCGGGGCAGGGCGGGCTGTCGGCCGTGCGGAGCCGCCGCCGCCACCGCCCCGCGCGTTCGCGGAAACGGCTTTGATCCATTTCCAAGAACTTTCCAGGAACGCGGGGCCGCCGCGGAGGGCGCTGCCAATGGGCGCCCGCCCGCCAATGGGCGCCGCCGCCCCAGCCCGCCCGCCAATGGGCGCCGCTGCCCCCGCCCGCCGCATGCGCGGGTCCGCCTGCCGCGGAGGGAACGCGGAGAGCGGCTGCCGGAGCCGCTCCGCGGGGCGGCACTGGACACCGAGCACCGCTGCCTCCCGGGCACACGCTGGACTCCCCGCGTCGCACTGCAGTTCATCTGTAGCGTTCATGTATTTAGTCGTGTTTCTTTGCACGCGCTTCTGTTTGGGTTTGGGTATTTGCAGTTTTTATTTGTAATTTTTAAAATTTAGCTTTAAAGGCCTTCATTGCGTTTCCGTATTCTCCCCAAGCTGGTGGCCTCCATCTGACTGGCTCGGGTGCTGAGGGAGGTGGCAGGCCGTGGGGTTGAGGCACCTGGAAGCCCAGCGTTTCTCTGGGATGCACCGGCAGCTTTGGGGGTGCGGGCGCTGCCCTGCCCCCCCCCGTTCCCCCGGGTGTTGCCTGCCCGGGTGTCTCGCAGTCTGGACAGTGAAAATGCAGTTGTCACGCAGCATAGGGTGGCCCCATCTCTTGGGCGCCTGGGAATACCCTGTGAATTCGGATTTCAATTAAGTCTCCTGGAAAGGGTTGCACCACCACCATTTTGTCATGCATTTATAGAGTGTTGTCAAGTCAAAACTGGGGGACCCGTGAGGAAATACTTCAGTTATTTTTAGGGTTACTGAAGCTTTTATTTGTAAACAAATTTGTAAAATTTTGTATAACAAAAGTTTGGCCATTCTTTTCCTGCCATAAGTTGCCACCTCATCACATATCGGAGATAAGAGAGAATGCGAGAGCGGGCTGTCTGTCACCTCCACTGAAGCAGATTGTATATTTAAAAATATTAGTAATCACTGTGCAGATGGGGCCAGGAGGGGAGGGGAAGGTGATGATAAGGGTAAGGTTAGAAGGATGTTCTCATGGGCAGGAGGACATGAGCCTGAGAGTCCAAAGCCTCTACTCAGCTCCTGACTCAGCCTTTAACTCCCTGCTGTTCCATTCAGCAGCCTTGTACAGGCTTCCATTCCTTGTCGTTACTACATCGGGGACACTGCAGTAATGAGCGCTACTAATGACACTGAGCTATTCAAGGAGAGAGGTGCTGAGGGCCGTCCAAGTATCCAGAGGGATGGGAGTGTCACCGTGAGTGCACCCCTTGACCAGTTTGCTTCTGCTCCTACAAGGGACTTCAGCTGACACTTTATCCGAATGTGTGTAAATTCACAGGAGAGGCGAGGGGAGAGAGGAATTTCAATCCTTGCACTTTCTGTGCAGAGCAAGCACACCGATCAGAAGATATTCAAAGATTTACCTTTGCAGTTCTGGCACAGGGTTGCAGGGGGACGCCTGCGTGCATGTGCTCCTTTCACATCTAAATTCGGCACTATTTAAAACCTCTTATTATGTTGGTGGTGCAGCAGCATGATGGATTTGAGCAGAGCTGGACTAGAGAGTAGGAATTGGCTGCTGTCTCCTGCAAACTGTAGCTAACCTGCACGTTCAGAGGGTATTTCATCATCAGCTTTGGAGGGGGCACTGAGATTGTAGGTGTAACGTGCCGTAAGGCGGGAGTGCTGCAACCTGGCACAGACACTGAGAAGCTGTCTTTACATGATTTTTTATGTAGAATGGTGCTCCATCTAGTGATTTCTTCTGGGAAAGTCCTTGTGTGCAGGCTCTGTGCTGTTGTTTGAGTAGCCATTTGTATCTCTGGAGCAGGAAAGCATTGCGAAGAGCTGTACGGTGGAAACATCACAGGCAGAAACAGGTCTCAGTTGGCAGCTCTGTATTTCTGCTGTGGGGAAGCAGCATAGTTGTTCATGCCAGTGCAGACACTATGCTGTTTGGTGTGCATCGCATTCTGATGCAGTGGTTTTCCACCTGCATTCACTAGATCTGTGCCACTCTTTTCATGAGTCCTACAGGACCGTGAAAGATGACCATTACATTCAAGTATCTAATGTATATGAGAATTAATGAAGGGAGCTTCATTTTCATTGGAAACATTTTAGGCATCCACCTCAAAAAAATATTCAGACTAATGCCTGGGCTATTTTGTCTACAAAATTAGTGATCGGTTTTAAGTCGGAAGCGTTGAGGAGTACTCCATCGCTCCACTGAACGTTCTGCCCCTCATTGGCATTCCTCACGCACAAGTAATGCCCTAAGTAGGAAAGAGAACAGCGTGCCCAATTTGCCAATGCCCCAGGCCTCGTGCAGGTGGTTACCTGTGCACAGTCAGTATAAATTGCTGCCATTGCAACAAATCAGTTGTTTAAACCCAGTTTATACTGGTATTAATGGCTCTCCAGGGTTCAGTGTTGAAGAATTAGGAGATTGCAGGCGCAGTTACAAGAAATACTGTTGAGTGATATTGTTGAGTTATCAGAGGTACCAAAGAAAGCTCACAATAAAGTCAGGGAGGTAAGAAAATCCAGAAATCGTGAGCCAGTTAGTCCCTTAGGGAAGTTCACCAACACAACAGCACCATCTACTGATAGATGTGTATTTGAGAAGACAGGCAGCCAGAGTCCCCTTTCCACTGAGGGCAAGTTACACTGCTTCAGCTGCACAGTCGGACACTTCTGTAATCTTGTATAGTTGCTGTTAATGTAAAATGACATCCAAAATCATAACTCTTGAGAGAGGGCTGTATGTCTGGAGACTAGATTTACCTTCACTGTAAGCTTGGATATGAAAGACTAAGAGAAAGATGGCCCTCTGGCTGCTGTGTGTGTGGCTGTAAGGCCACCTCTGAGCCTTACTCTGGTTGTAATGTAAGAAATCACATGCGACCGAGAGAACGTTAACAGTAATAAGCATCTATTCCTTGTTTAGGTGGGCCGTCTCGTTATTTGAGTAGGGCACACCAATTTCTCTAATCAACAACACACTAGAGGGTGATGAACTTACTGTTGAGGTTTTGATTTCACAGCTTGGTGTGGAGCAATGGTGGAGTCCCCAGGGTGCAGGTGAGCTGTGCCATGGATGCAGGGACATCTGAGCTGGCTCCATGCAGAAGTAGGACATGCAGGACAGCAACAGGCTTCACTTTGGGCTACAAAACAATACCTTGCTGTTTACTGTAAGGAACTCACAATACTCATTGTCCCTAGGCTCACTGACATGTGGTGACCTAGAAGATGATTGCAATATGGCATCTGTTAGGAACTTTTCTGCTTGTATCAAATGCTGCATTTCTGCAAAAATTGTATTCCTGAGTGGCCTGGAAGGCCACCCCAGGACTGTCAGACAATGTTGCCATACCCATTAGTCGCAGGATCTTTTTCAATGAAAGAGATTAATGTCTTGTCCTCCACTGCAGCATAAAATGAAGCACCATCTTCTGGAGAGAGATTGGAAGATCTATGATGCTTTTGATTTATGATACTTCTATGAAAAAAACTGTCTTTTTTTTTTTCTCTCTGCTGAAATGGAAATATCCCACTGGTATCTCTCTGACTCTCTCTGTAAATAAGCTGTGTCCTAGAGCTCCTTCTCCTCTAAGATCCCTGGACAGCAGTCCTTAGTGGAGGAGCAGGGATGGAGCCTCCTGAAAGCTTCTTGATGACCAAGACAAGGTGTCTGTAATAAGGTGTCGGAGTCCAGGATTATAAAAGCAACTGTCCTACCCTTTTCTGTATTTTTATAGAAAAACACCTTCTGAGTATGTGCTAACAGGGAGGAAGTAATCTTGAGGAACCAAGTCAGGTATTGGGACACGCTCTCCAGATTGTACAACCGGTACTCCTAAGACTTCAGTTTTCTTCACTAGCAGCTGGTTCATAGCTAGAATTTGTAATTCCTCCTAGAAACCATGTTGTAATCCCAGGTCAGGGCAGAGGGTGTTGAGAATAAAACAGAAGTTGTTCTAGTTTGGTGATCACAAAGCATCAGGTAAAAATCATTGCCTGTGAAAGAGCTCTATAAACCTTTTTTTTCTTCAGCAGTTGGAGAGAAAGGAGCCAGGCTGCTTGCTGATGAGCTTTCCTAGTTCTATGGGTAATAGAAACTATTTCAGTTTCCGGGTTGTGGTTGGGCTTTTCTCACTGCTTTTTTTTTGTTTTTTTTTTTCCTTTTTGGGAAGTCTGAGACAGACACTTCCAGAGCAGAACTGAAAGACAGGTGAAAAAACACGTATATAGTCTCTGTTTCAGACCACTGTGTACATGACAGACTAAACTGAAGATCTGACAAGAAGCTTCTTTTCTTCTCCCTCGTATCACAATATCATTCTGTAGAACTGCCCTTCCTTTCTTTTAATATCCCAGATGCAGTTTCTGAAGAACTTCCTGATAGATTTAATAAGGTTGTTGCAACCACCCAGTCCAAAAAAGCTGCGTCCTCACTCCCACCTGAAAACAGTCTGACATCTATACATCTATATAATGCATCCCTGAGAGCGGATTTTTCATAACGCCAGGAAAAATATATAGCTGTTACTCAGAGGAAGCAATGTTTCAGAAAAACAAGTCACTATATTTTCAGCTGGTGGTGGTATTTTCTTTATTGTAGCTGATATCTATTTCCACAAGACATTGCTATCACAGGACTAATCTCTGTGCAAATCACTTTTGTATATAAATAAACTCGGGTAACTGTAGCATTCAGGTAAATATCACTCCTCCAAAATATGCTATCCCTCAAAGAACATTTGATGACATCAGCTTTCCTAGTTCCCCAGATGAGAGCAAACTCAGATATTTCATTTCATTTTTGTTAAGAAATGAGATATTTGAAAGTCTGAAATGTCTTTGATCCCAGATATTACTGTTATCGAATTGCTACAGTATGGCAAAAAGTCAGTGAAAATACCCAGTGGGATAGCCAAAATTAACCTTCTGTACTTAAATGGTAGCACGCTCTGTGCGTAAACCAGGTATCTGTGATATCTAAGACATGGCAAAATTAGGAACAGCGTATTCCAACTGCACACTGGCTAAAACATGAAGCTTCACAGAGCTCCCATGCTAGCTTAGAGAGATGGGGCTGCTGCCCTAAAACTTACTGCAAGAGTAGGGCCTCATTGTTTGGTTATTTTCTCCTATAAGCTACTCATCTAGTTTGGGGCAAGGCAGGCATAGCTGAGCTACTAAATTCTCTCTTGAAATAAGTTGTTTCGTGTTGTTGCTGTTGGGGATTTTTGGTAAAAACAGGATTAATATTTAATTTACAGTTATAGGGATTTTTGTGAGGATGAAAGAACTTTTGCCGTCGTGGGCTCTTATCCTGTAATAGTACTGGGGTTTTTTAAAACTTCAAAAAGCAAACATCAATAAATAAATAAAAACATCTTTTTCAATGAAAAATGTCCCCCAGCACAATAAGCTGCAGTGGGCCTGTCAGCGTGTCCTCCTTCAGTATCTCCAAAGGATGCTAACACAGCTCGACCTGCCACGAGCAAAAAGAGAAGCTGCAGGATCTGCAGCGTAAGTTTTTGATCCTCTGAGATGTAATTCCCAGGGAGATCTAAAACTGGTGTTTGAAAGCTGACATTGTGAGAAATGCTCCCGGAGCCAGACGGGTATGACTGCAGCCAAGGTGGCCGTGCTCGCTTGCTCGCCTTTAGGATGTCAGAAGGTGTTGGGGCTAAATGGCTAACCCAGTTATTAACTCCAAGATGTGTGCCTGGACCTAGCGTGCTTGTCCCTCCCCCAGAGCTTGTCAGAGAAATTATAAAACCTTAAGCAGCTTAAGAGAAGGCTGTTGCCCAAACAAGCGCTCTCGGCTCTGTATGAACGGCGTGTGGATTGCAAAGGCTGGGATTTAAAAGCGCGGGAACTTCAGAGTGGGTTCCCAATGTGGGTTTGCAGGAATGGTCACCTGAGACACCACGCCAGGCCACTAGAGTCGGTTCAGTAGTGCAGCACCCAAACCAGGCTGCTTTGGGGTTGCCCAGCCTGGTCGGAATAACATCGAAGAAAAAGCCTCAGCTAAGCAGAATCAGGAGAGGTGTCGGGTGGAAGAGATTCAGCAGTTCAGTACAAGAGCCCAGGGTACTTTTGGCTGTTACAGTATCAGATTGCCACCTTGTTCCTTGTGAAAACTCTGTTGCAAAGACTTTTAGATACCGAGAAATACTGTCTTTGTCACTGGTTTTCAAGATTTCCTGCACATTATATTTGTGTTTTGCCTGGGGTAGAGATATGCTTTGTGCTCGGACAACCTATCTAAAAAATGAACACAAAAAGCAAGGGAATTTATTTGCTTTTTGTTCCTCAGCTGCAGTCATCCTTGTGTACAGTGAGGCTGGTTGATACTTGGGGTGGTGCTGGAAAGGCTTTTTCAGAATTTATGGTGGGTGAAATTAGCAGAGAGTTGGTGTAAGGCCTTATTAACCATGATTCACACTGGATTTTTAAGGTCTTTGCTCTGTTTAAACTTATTACTGGTTGCTGGTAAAACGGTGAACTTTGCCAAAAGCATATATAGACAATATTGAGTAGTGAACCTAAATGACCGTAGCTTCTAGTAAGATATCGTTTTGAGCAGTGACTCGAAAAATATGTTCTGTATCCTACCAGTTGAACTCTTCTCAGTGGGAGACTGTTGGTAACCGGGACGTGCAGAACCAAAGAACTTCACACAGAAGAATCCTGCCTTATTCCCTCATCTCCCCTCCTTTCTTACCACGCAAAGCTTATTTTGTAGAAACCCATTCTTGTAATAGTTAGAGAGAGTCATGATTTCTTAATGAAATTCTTTGCTTCTGACACACTGTAAAAAATAGCAACCCCTTAAGTAGACATCTGTTTGGCATTTTTGCAACATTTAATATTTCCCAGAATAGGGCCATAAATTGCCTTCTGCTAGCTTTAACGTGCTAGCTGTGTTCTGCTCGCTTTGGTCAGCCATAGGCTTTTGTGTAAGGGTTACATGGAAAGATCAGAAGTGGGGCTGGGAATGGGAGCTGCAAATCGGTGTGAGTGAGTATATTTCTCAAATTATAAAATACAGAAGAGAACTGAGAGATTTAGAAGTTTTCTGAAGGGTTTAGCCCCCAGTGACTTTTAAGCTGGGAAGAGGACTATAGTCACCTGCTGCAAAGAGAAGGAAATTACCATCCAGGACAAATAAAACAGCAAATACAGGCAGAAACCATGGGAAGGAAAATAAGAACAAGCTGCTGGCTACAGAACAGTGTTACTGGAGGTTTGCAACCTGGGAGCTAGCAGTTACGTACACATTTCCCTGAGATTGCCACAGTGGGAGGCGGTACAAAGCCTAAGAAGGCTGGAAGCCAAACCCAAGAAAGAAAGGTTGAAAATAGCTGTGTTCCTCTGGGATTTGATTAGCCCAGAATAGGTGAGGAATCGGGGGACCGGGCCCTTCAGTAGCTGAACTGCTGAAAGCCTGGAAGGGAAACCTGAGGCAGAATAACTGTAGCATCATATCACATGGCAATATACTGCAGATCTGCATCCTGCTAAGTTGAACTACTTTATATCCCTTGGAGAAAGGCCTCATTAGCCCTTTTAATTATTTTCCTAACTGCTATAACTCCAGATGCCATTACGTTATGTAAAATGACAAATGTATTTTTAACTCGTAAAGCATGTGAACTTTAAGTTCTTTCCAGTGATACAAATACAGCTCCATTTCAATGCATGACTCATCTTCACATGTAGGAAAAACTCAGCATTTCACATCCCGGTAACGACACGCTGAGCACCAGCGATGAGCGACAGTTGCTGTGGGAACCATCACTTTTAATACCCTGACTGTGCATGCAGAAGTGCAATGAAATACTGACTGCTTATTTGGCAGAAAAGGTCGCCGTTAATAACAGCACCGGCTATTTCGGTAGCCGTAGTGCCTGAAGGATCATAAGCCTGTCCAGCGTCGAGTCTCAATGCTTTGCTCCATAGCGATAGCCTTACTGTTTCAAACAGGGTTTAGAGTGAACGTCTCAATCCTGTCCCCTTCCTAAAACGAGCGACTGGGGGGCAGGGGCCGGCGGTACTCCCGGCCGAGCCGGGCCGGGCCTCGCCTCCCCGCCGCGCGGGCGCGCTGCGGCACAAGCCCGGATCTGCCGAGGCAGCTTCGTCCCCCACCGCTCCCCCTCTAGTAGGGCCATTTACCCCAATAAATGAATAACGTGGCCGTTGCCTTAAAAACACCGCCCTACGCAGGGGATGTTCCCCGCCAGACGCTCGTCCTTCCCCGGGGAAACCTGCCGCCGGGCGCCGCCCGCTCTGCCCCACGCAGCTGCGGGGGGGGGGGGGCGGTGAGGCAGCGCTAGCCGGGGCCTCTCCCTCCCCCTTCGGCCCTGTGCGGGGCCCGAACCGTACCGACCCCGGGGGAACGGGGGTCGGGTCGGTCCGGGCCCCGCCGTGGGCAGCCTCCCCTCAGCGCGGGGGGAGGCGGCGCGCACCTGCCCAGGGCGTCGGGGCGGGCCCGGCGACCCCGCCTTCCGGGACCCGCACCGGGAAGCCTCGGCTGGGGCCGCGCCGCGCCGGTAAGGCGGTAACCGTCCTCCGGGGGGCCCGGCCCGGCCCGCCCCCACCGCCCCCGGGGCCGGGCTCCGCCGGGGGGCCCGAAGGTGGTGTGTGTTCCCCCCCCCCTCCCTCTGCTCCCCCCCCCCCCCCCCCCGCCCCGCTACCACCCTGGCCGTCCTGCCCGCTGCGCGCCGTGGGGGCCGCCTCGCCTCACTTCACCTCACCTCACCTCACCTCACCTCACCTCAGGGTTTTCCCGCCTCGCAGCTTTCCCGCCCTCCGCCTCGCAGTGCGGGGGGCTGAGGGAGCCGCTCCCTCGCCCGGGGCGGCTATCTGCGGAGCGGGCCTTGGGCCCGGCAGCCCCCCGGCGTGAGGAATGGCCGTCAGCCTCCCTGTGGCGCTTTACCACGTTAATTAACGGGGCACGGAGGCCTTGGCACCGGTACCTCCCCCGGGGCTGTGCCCCCTGGTCCGCAGTGGTGTCAGGCAGCTCCTTGGCTTTGGGAGCCACGCCTTTGCATCTCTGTGTAACCGAGTTTTTGGGTGGTTTGATGGCCCCCTAAGTAATGCCGCACTTGCCCCTTGCTTTGTGGATTGTGGTAATTTGGTAAGCGCTGGCCCAGCATCAGGTCCGATGCCTGCCCAGGTGGTGCCCCTCTAGAGTTTAATCCGGATATTCATGGTTCTCTTGGGTATCCTCGAGCATCGGTATGAAGCAGGGGACCATTGTGGAGATTTCTACACAAAATGTTGAGACAACAAAATTGTTGATGCAGGTTTATAAGCTCCTTGAAGCAGAGGCCATCTCTGTTCTGTTTTATAGAGCTTACAGACTTTAGTGCAGGCACTTGTTGCAGTAAAAGCAGTAATTTATAACTGTGGACTGATAGGTGTGTGTATTGGAACTGGGGTGACTGGTGTGCTTTCCTGAGGTGAACCTCTGCTTTTGGTCTCTCTAGCACCTGGTCATCTTGTTAAGAAAGGAAGAGAAAGAAGCGGTTAGATGAGAGAATGATTTGTTTGCATCACTTACTAATGCTCATTTACATTTTTACTCAGGACTAAATGGCAAGTAAATGGACTGTTTGAAGCACTGGGTTTGATCGCCTAAGAGGAGGGACTCTGCTGAGGATAACCCACAGGGAATCTGTTGGGTATCGCTGTCATCTCAGACTCTTCCCTGATATGGAACAAAGTGAAGGTGAACAGGAGACCCAGCCAGAGAGTCACGTGGATAGCAAGAGCAGCGTGAAGTCCTTGCCTGGGGGAGAGGCCCATGTCAAACTAGAAATAAAAAAACATGCGGTTACGGATGACTACAAACTCTCCAAACGGGTGCTAGGGTTAGGAATCAATGGCAAAGTACTGGAGTGTTTCAACAAGGAGACAGGCCAGAAATGTGCTTTGAAGGTATGTAGGTTTTTTCTTTTTTTTCCTTATTTATGGTTCGGAGGCCAGAGTTCACTGCCAAAGCCCTGTAAAAGCTACTTGTTCTGTTTCACAGAGAGTGCTGCATGAAGAATTTGAATATGTGGAGACATTTGCTATTACTTACAATACTGTAGTCCAAACTTGAGTCTTTTCCAGAATATTCTGCATGAGTTTCTGGAATAATATTATCAGCTGTGAAATTCTCGTGTTCTTATTTAAAAGACAAAAAAGCAGGGGAGAGAACAGTGTCTTGGTGTGTTCTGTGAGAAAGCTTGCTCGATTTTGAATGAACATCTTATGCAATACTTGGGAAGGAAACTATTTTGGATCTCATGCAATGGAATAGGCCTAAACTAGGAAGTATTTAAATGTTCATTGGTCTTCAGGCTTTCCTCCCTTTGAAGACTTTTCTTAAGGGGATTTCTAGTTGTTTACTCACTTATTCTCCTCTTTATTTTTGTGATTCATTTACAGAAGGGTATTACCTGGGAAAGCACTGATTACACCAGTATTGGCATGTAAGTTTAGTAGATATTTATGGTGATAAGTACCACTTAAATAAATGGAGCAATAACCATTCATTCGAGAACATAAGGCTTACCTGCCTTTTGCTCTTCAGCTTTTAAACTTGAAGATTTCCCTGATGCTTTTAAACCATATTAGAAAAAAAGCAGCTCAAATGAGAACCAGGGTGGTTCTATGTGGTAAGACTTGAAAACAAGCTAAAGTAATTGACATGAGAATTACTTAAGAATGTTAGTGAGTCCTTGCAGGAGTTAATCTGATTAGTTGGGATGTCTAGCAGGCTTTCATGTACCCTTCCTTTTCTTAAACCTCACACTCCATGTTTGCTGACAGCAGGATAAATCTGCTAGTGGTCAGCTGGAAGGTCTGCCAAGGTCTGGATTTGAGCTTACCAAGCTGAGCTGCTATCCCCAACAAAGCCTTTACCCTTTGATAGAACAGATGGGAAATATCTGGTGGCTTTGTGTGTTGAAAAGATTTTTAGTAGAGGAACTAGAGAAGCTTACAATACAGTAACATGCTGATTAACTCACATTTCCAACACTTCTCATTTTCTTTATTACACAGAAGTTTATCAGGGAGAAACTGGAGGTTTTAGCAAACAGACTGGAAGTACTGGGGGTTTGCCCCTGCATACGGAGGGGAGTGTCAGATTTTTACAACTCTGAGATGATCCATTAATTGGATCCTTCCAAAGTGCTATCAACGTTAATTTCTATACTTAGCATACTGTGAGGAAGGATAATAGTTAATACTGAAGCTGTTCTGCTGTTTCTGAGGAGTTCAGCGGCTTTGTTGCTGATTGTATACCATTCATACTGCAAAGGTTTTGCAGTCATAAGGGCTGGAAGCATTTTAAAATAGAAGTTGCCATTCCAGAGCGCAGTCCAGTGGCAGCAAATGTGTTCCAGAGCAAATTCTGTAGCTCTGGAATCAAATAGGAAATACATTCCTATGGATACTAGTATCTGTAATTTTTTTTTTTTTTTTTTTAAATTCAGTGCTCAGAGTTGGGGAAGGGGAGAAGAGAGGTAAAGTTGCTGCGCCCTGACAGAATGTCCTCTGTCTGATGGGGAGGAGTAACCTATAGCAGATCCTCTAATACCAGTTTCTGTTTAGCACTGAGTTGGCTGATTTTTTTTCAGAACTTTTAAAATATATTAAGGACCAAAGCACACACCCCACACCCTGCTTCCCAAACTGGAGTTTTGTCATTAATGGCTAATATATCACTGAAATTATGTTATATATGTGTTTGTCATCCTCCTTTCCCTCCCTGCCCCAGCTTTGGAATGTGTGCACTTTTATTCTGAAAGGGATAGAAATATTAAGATGTTTATGAGTTCTCTAGGGAGTTTAAATGGCGGATAATAGTTTGCTGCTTGCGTGTATGTATTTCTCATCGTTATGAGTTTAAGTGCTGAATAAAAAGTTAAATATGCAATTAAGTAAAACTGCCAGCAGCCCAGAGAGAATCCGCTATTCTCTCCAAAGATGGTCTAATGAGAAGATTACCCAACAAGGAAGGATAAAAGCTGTGCTTGGTTAATTGGAAAGAATAGAAAGATCTCTTCCTAGCCCTGAAGATATTTGCAAGCATGAAAATATTCAGTGGAAGTTTTTCCGTTGTTCCGTGTGAAACCTGAATTGGGCCATGCAAGTCCCAAACCTGCTCCAGATGAGGCTTCAGAGCAAACCATCCAGTCAAAACAGTTATGGAAAAGGGACAAGAAACTTGGAAAAAAAGAAAATGTTCAGAAACAGCTTCAGCTCAGAATTCTCTGTGTAGGGACAACAGGGCCTTGGCGTTTCTGCCTTGCCAGTGCTCATACTTCCTAGGTGTGACGGCAGGATTGTCATTCACTTACAGGAACAGAAAGTGGAGACTGATGAAGCTGTCACAGAAGAAACAACTGGTCTGACGGGTAAAGAGAAATGTAAAGATTGAATTGCAAGTTGAACAGGAAAAAAGGAATGCTGGATGGATTTTTTTTTTCTTCCCCTGGAGGTTGCTTGTACACTATCCATTGAGATCTATGTATATTTGTGGACAAATACTTTAGGCATGAGTGTGCTCATTGTAACCTACTCCTTGGAAAGGAAAAACATCACTCCTGCTGCTGAAGAGAAAGCGTAATAGCCTGTTCCCCTTCCACCAAACTTGCCCATTAAAGCAGCTTCTGACTTGGCAGATGGCACTGCTTTCTGCCTGCAGGTTTTCTTTTATATGGAAACAAAGCCAGCACAGCCAGGATCTGGACAGAAATTACTCAATGGAAGGAATTTTAACTGAAGTACTCAAGAGGAAAGGGCTCAAACAGGCAGAAACATTCATTCCCAGAGCCATGTGTCAGTCAAGCACTACATACTGCAACTGGGCGGTCCCTGTCATCTTCTTTAGTCTGTGTCCGTAATTGGAACTAGTTAGAATTTCACTAATCATTTTAGAGTGGGAAAACACAAGACCTCCTCTCAGAGATACTGCGGGGCTTTGGTTATTTTCCTAAAGTATTACGTGGCTTAGTTTACTCTGCTTGGCATTGTGATTTGCTACGCACTTCTACAATGTGCTGTCAGCTTTGTTTCTGTTAGATTGAAATGCCACACACATTGCTGTCCTGCTCCAGAAAATCTAATCTGGTTACTCACTTAGACACGTAATGTCATTTTGGCTGAACAGCACTGTTTCCAAATAGTGAGAATGCAGGGATTTAGAAAAGTAGAAGCATAAAAAAAAACTGCTGTGCAGGACTGTGGCCTTCTAGAAGGCAACTGGGTTTTAGTCTGTCTCTCCCTTGCAAATAAAAATCCTCAGATCTCTTTCCATAGTTGATCCAGAAATAGCAGTCAAGTGAAGTCTAGTCACTCTTCTATTTTTATCTCTTCTTTGCCAGCCTGCCCCCTTCTGTTCACTTTACCTTTTGGGGCTAAAATTTACCCTCCACTCCTTTAACACTGTCATCAGCCTGAGCGTTCTCTGCTGTTTTTCACACTCCTGCCTGTTTTCAGGGAGAGGAGGAGACCAAAATAGCTGACTACCTGTGAGGATAAATGTGGACTCCTGGGACTTGCCTCCCATTAAAAAAACCCACAACATACAGTTCCTTGTTCTTTCTTTCTTTTTCCTTCACTACTTTTTTTTTGGCACCAATTCCTGCTAAGTGGTATCAAAATAATATTTCAATGAATTTGATGACCTACTTTTATTTTTGTGAAAGATGGAAGAAAGGGCTCAGACAGAGTTGGGATCAGGAAAAGAGAGCTAGAGAGCTTTCTGATGGGGTATTGGGACTTACCCACTTCTGCAGCATCAGGATTTTGGTGGATGATTCTGGATGTAAAAACAGTGTTACATGTCGTTGGCATGCTGTTCACCTACAAGCAAACAGATGTTGCTTCTTTCTAGGAGAAGAAAAGGATGGACAATTCAGGTGTAGCAGCAAAACAAAGACTGCTGGAACTAGGAAAACGAAGTACATTGGTTATGAGTGTATTGCTACTTCTGATACAAAAGCTCCCCTGAATAACAGTTGTACAGTGCTTCTCCCTAAGCACTGTGCATATGCACCATATACTGCAGCTGCCTTCCAAGTCATCTGAGACCTCTAGGTTAAGGCAGAGAGCTTATGAATGGACCTGCTAGTTCATAGCTCTTTTCCTCTGCAACAAATAGTGAGTTAAGCCATGACCCTGCCTCATGGAAAATGTCCTGTGCCAACAATACAGTGCATGTGACTTGCTGATTTGAAGACAAATAGGTGAAGCCACAATATTAAATAAAGCAGAAAGCAATTAAAAAAAAAAAATGAACAGGCTCCTTGCCTTTTAGATTTAAGGAACTTTTGGTGAATGATCTAAATGGTAATCATAGAGTAGGAGGCTCTACTGTTATTCGTAAGAGTATTAGCATAAGTTTGTGCTCAGAAGGAAGGAAAGAAGGTAATGGAGAAAGAAATTTTGGAAAAGAAAAAAAAAAATATTATTCCCAACATGGTTCTTGGAACCACATGTAGGGCTATATAGAGAATGTTGTTCTGCTTTCCGAAGTGGAGTCGCTGTGGAGAAAGATAGTCATTCTGCATTACCTTAATTTAGTCCTGAGATACATTTCTGCCTCTCACTCAATTTTAACATTTCTGATTATGTTAAATAATACTACATCATGTAAGCTAGTTGCTGGATAGTCCATTTTCAGTTAGTGTACCCTGAAGTCAAGTCATGATTGCTCACAAATGGGAGACTGTACAGTCCAAAGTATTTGTTTTGCAAGTTATCTAAATAGCTGATACTTTTAAAATACCCTGTTTATTGCCTGAAATAAGATGATGATCAAGGAAAAGAATGCAGCAGTGGAAAAGGCAATGCATACACTGAAAGTGAAAGTTATTTTAGGCTGATGATTGATTGCAGGATAGGAAATGTTAACAAGCTTCTTAGATGCTATAGATTGCATTTTTAGAAGAGAAGAAAATTATTCCAGATTAGGAATGAAACATTTCAGCATTTTTAGGATAAGGAAGAATAATGTTGTACTAAGCGAGAACTGTGGTGGGAATTCGGGGAAACCAGGTGTAATTACTGGTTAGGTTTTGTGCAGGATGAAGGAGTTCTTGCTTTGCCAGAGTGATTGTACATTTCAGGAGGAAATTAGCACTTTCTATTGAAGTATTCTGTAGTTCCTTCTTACCTACCATACTTCCTGCAGCCCTATTTATACTGGTTTATCTCATGCTTCAGTAAATTCAGTGTCAGTAACACAGCTGAGTATGAGTAATAAACTCCAGGAGCTAGATCAAAGCCAGATACAGTATAGAAGGAATATGAGTTCAGAAAAGTTCTAGTTAAATGGCAGCCCCCAGTGTATGGAGGAGTTCCTAAAATATGGATAGCATGAGCCTGGTCCTTGAATTTTATCCTTCAGTGACAATCTTGGTAAGCATTATGTAAATATGCATAAAATACCTAAAATAACATTCAGTCGATTAAAAAGTGGGTCGTTTCTACTGCTACAAGAATTGTTTTTAAACCAGTGAGTCATTCAAGACCTGAGTCTTTCAGCACTTTGTACATATTTGGGCCAGAATGGCACCTTCCAGAGTGTCAAGTTGGACTAGTTAATTTTAAAAAGGTGGACTTTATCAGTTTACTTCAAAGACCTGGCATTCTTGACTGGTCTTCTCCTTATCTGAAATACAGCAAATAATTAAAAAAAAAACAAAAAACCAGGCAGACAAAAAGATGGGCTTGGTGTGAAATAATAAAACCATGTGAGGTAAATTCTTACTAGGTTCAATGGCAGTTCATTAAGTCTATAAAGTGCAAACAGAAAGGCAGATGCTCTAAACCATTAAGTCATCCTGAAAAAACAAAACTATGTTGATGCATCTTTGCACCTTCTGTGTTCTCTTCCAGTCTACTAGCAAGCTGGCACACGTTATACCCTGACTTGTGTAGCAGCAAAGCTCAGGAAGATCAAGGTGTGTTCCCCTGCCTTCACCCAGGTTCAAAGATCTGAGAAAGTATTATAGATAAGTGTCTTATTTCAACTGTGAGGAAGGTGCTTAAAGGGAGAGCACGTGTGCATATTGGTCAGACGTGACTGATCGCTTGACATCCTCTTTGGACTAGAAGACCCTTCTCTTTGTGTCTCCCTCCTCCCTTTAGGGTCTAACTCCTCCTATTCCGTTTAACTAAAGCAAACCCTCACTGATTCATGCTAGCTGGGAGTCTCATTACAGACAACTGGATTTTGCAGATCAACTTTAGTTCAAGGGAACAGTAAGCAAGAACTTTAAAGTTCATTTACAAGACAAGTGTACTTCAGCTCCATTTACTTGTGGTAATACCATCTAGAGAGATGCCCAGACTGGAAAACCCCGATATCATCTTTTATAATTTGGGAGGAATCAAGGCCACACCTGAATGTCATGGCTCACACGCATCTTTTTTTTCCTGGTATATTTTTCTCTGTCTGTGGTAGCACCCTCTATAAGAGCAGCCTGCTCTGAGAATAAATGGCTTCTCGTGATAGCTTGCTGCCCGTTAAATCTCAACAGAAAATAGAGATTATCTTCATCCTGCGATAAATTCATGGGAAGCATAGAGAAGGGAGATGTCACTGGGAGCAAGAGCCAGTGTGAACTTGAGAAGGTTAATAGATTAATCTCTTGCATGTAAAGACTGTTTTGTGTTAATATCTTAACTGTATACAGTGATAATTTTTTTTCTAAAAAAAAAAAAAAGATAATCATATGCAAAATTTTCTTCCCTAAATGTTTTTGCATTTACTATTTGCTTGACCCTGAAGAAGTTCCCATTTTTCATATAATGTGCATACGTTTCCTTGTTATGGATTTTTTCCACGTTAAATACGTCTTCAGAACGCCAGACTTTAGGATCACATGTAATATTCTAATAGCAACAGTATAGCTGCCTGCCTAGCTACCCTCATGTCTTTGGGTACAGTGGAGTTGTTTGAACTGTTTGCATTGTGGCCCTTATACTGTAAGAAGACGAGGAGACATTCATAAAAAGGAAAGCAGCAGAGAGGTGGCCAGCATTGGAGGTGGAGAGTAGATGACCTATTTACTTAATTGGAAAGCTGTGAGAACTACTTTCCGTCATCACCAGTGAAAGCTGGTGATGCGGTCTGTCTGGATTAGAGTGTATAAACTGCATAGATTGTGGTATTTCACACAGGCTTCTTAAGTACTTAAAATGATTCAAAGCTCTGTAATTGAGATTAAGCTATAACGCTCCAGCATTTTAATACCTCACAAGTGAAGGGGGAGAGAATTCTTGCTCAGCATGTAAATCACACATGGCCTCCTTGTTCCTGAATCTTTGTAATGTATGACACTTTGCACTGAAGCTTTCATGGCCTGTTTTAAGAAAAAAGCAAGTATTAAATGTGTGTTAAATTATTTTTTCCTCCAGAGAAGTTTGCTTGTTGAACTTACTTAAAAAACACCCCAAACGAACGAGCCCAAATGTGCCATCTTTACAAGTAATTTCAGATGTTCCGGCTAAGGAGCCAATCTTATTAAAGTTGCACTGTTCACAGATCTTAAGTCTTGCCAGTTCAAACTCTGGCTCTTCTCCATGGACTTTTTCCCAGGATTATTTCTTTCTTTTCTTGAATACTCTCTTAAGTACACTAGTGTTCCAAGTAACAGGCCCTAAGGCAGCTCCTGGGATCTGAGTCAGCTAGGGCTGAGGACAGATTTATTAAGCCCATTGTAAGGGGAGAGCTCAGAAAACCTTTTCTTTCTTTGTTTTTTTGGATGGTACTTCTAAAATATATAAACTGTTTGGAAATGGTAGGGGTTGGAGTGACTCATGCTCTTCATCCACTGAACTTTCTTGTGTGGTAAAATTTTGGCTGGGGCGAGGAGTTTGCCTAGGTGTGAATCAGCTGTAAGCCCTTATGAAAGCACTTGAGTAGTGATTTGTAACTGCAGTTGGTTTCTATTATACTGTGGGGTGGATTTGGGTTTTGTTTTTGTTTTCAAAGGAGAGCAGTTAAAAACTGCATAGGGAGCAGCCGCCTCACACACCTGTGTTCTGCGTGGGACTCCTGTGTACCCCTCGGCATCAAATCCACCATGTATTTCAGGGATGAAGAGTCCTTAAAATTCCATTTGCAGTGCCACAAGGCCTGGTGTTTGGTACTGCCGTAGCTACCAGTGTTCTCCTTGCCTGTAGCTCTAATTATGAGAAGTACTATACTTCACTTGCTTCACTTTTAACCAAAAATATATTTATTTATTTTTCTTGTAAAGGATTAATTTCTCCTAAGGCCTTATTCCATTTTCCCACATGTTGCTCTTAGTCAATGTGGCTTTGTCAAAAGCAGTCTGGTTTCCACAGCAACGGAGTTGTTAACACCAAAGATGTCGGTGCTCGAAGGTAGGGAGGGGAGGGCACTGCGTTTTCTGGCTCAGCTGCCTCGCCATGGTAGAGGCCCTTGCTGCAGTCACGCTACACTACAACATCTCCATTGTCTTTGTAAAGAGTAAAAGCCTTTCATTTTGTCCTACTCTTCCCTTTCCAATCAATTTACGGTCAAAATTTGATACTTGGGAGGGTGACGAGGCTTGATGGTTCCTTGAAGCTTAGAAGCTTCCTGTTCTTTCAAGCCCCCTGTGCTGCAGGGCGCTGCTCTGTCCTCTGCTTTTTAAAGAGTTTTTCTGTCAACAGATAGCACTTGCATACATGGAAAACTTGTAGCAGTAACTTTGTGATAAAGGAGAGCAGAGCACTATTCTTTTTGACCCATGTTCAATGTCTGCTTACGAATGATAACATGAAAAGTGATCAGTCCTTTTACCTTGCCCAAAAATGTGAAACCCACTCCAATTAAACCTGCTTGGATGGGTTTTCTGAGGCATCCATCCCCTTAGGGTGGGAATTAAGCCTTGCTCCTATTGACTTTGGAAAATTGCATTGTTTAAAAGTGATTTTCTAATACATAGTTAACCTGTGAAATTCATTGCCTCAGGAGCTGAGTGGTAGTCATGCTGTTAAGATCTTGAGAGAAAACACCACTTCTCCTAGTATTGCAAATGTGAAGGAAAACCCTGTAGTTTCAATATACTGCACAAATTTGGCTGTGGTCTTCTGGATCCTGTTGTTACAATTACAAAACTGTCAGGATAAGTAATGAAACTTTGAGCTTCAGAAGGCATCTTACGCTTCTCTTGTGTTAAGCATATTGCTGCTGCAGGTGTGAAATACCCTCCTCTCCAAGGAGAGGGAGGTGGAGCTTTGGTCTCAGCCTTGCCGGTAGCTGTAGCTATGGGTAACATCCATTACTTGCATAATAGTTTCATGTAAGGGTGTGTCTTCCTGGGCAAGTTGTTCTTGTTTAACCTAGGGTGTAAACATAAAGTGAAATAGATTTTCACAACGGCTATTCATATTTAGATCCTTTTTTTTTCCCCCCCTTCTTATGAAGGGCAGGGCAGGAAAGCATTTTTACCAGGCTTGGCCAGTGGAAATGCAAACAGTGTAATGTTGAAGCTTCTTTTCAGGCATGTTCTGCTGCTTATTTTCACCTTTAATAGAAATTATGGTAAAAAGCAACTACTGAAGACAGTTAAATCCAGAAGCTGCAACTTTAAAGTGGGAAGCTAATGCTTTAAACTGGCTCAAATCATAGAATCATAGAATGTTTTGGGTTGGAAGGGACCCCTAGAGGTCATCTAGTCCAACCCCCCTGCTGTGAGCAGGAACACCACTAACTAGATCAGGTTGCTCAGAGCCCCGTCCAACCTGGTCTTGAATGTTTCCAGGGGTGGGGCCTCCACTACCTCTCTGGGCAACCCCTTCCAGTGTTTCACCACCCTCATTGTAAAGAATTTCTGCCTTATATCTAGTCTAAACCTACCCTGTTTCAGTTTAAAACCATTACCCCTTGTCCTGGCACAGCTGTCCCTGCTAAAAAGATTTTCCCCATCTTTCCTATAGGCCCCCTTTAAGTACTGAAAAGCCGTAATCAGGTCTCCCCGCAGCCTTCTCTTCTCCAGGCTGAACAAGCCCAACTCTCGCAGCCTGTCCTCATAAGAGAGGTGCTCCAGCCCTCGGCCCTCAGATCATTTTAGTAGCCCTCCTCTGGCCCCGCTCCAACAGTTCCATGTCCTTGTGCTGAGGGCTCCAGAGCTGGACGCAGTACTCCAGGTGAGGTCTCACCAGAGCAGAGTAGAGGGGCAGAATCACCTCCCTCGACCTGCTGGCCACGCTTCTCTTGATGCAATACATGATGGAATCATGTACCCAAATGCAGATATGGTTTTAATTCAATTTTTGGATGTCTATTAAAGACTTCTAAAGATTAAGCTTTGTATCTTCAACTTAGAATAGAATTCCAACCTGCTTTTGACAACTGGTTGTATTCTTACTGTTTCTTTCTGTCATTTTCTTAACAAGCATCTGGCTCTGCACTGGAGTTAACGGTACACAAGTCATTCTTATAAAGGAAGGCTGTGTCTTGTCTGCTGGAATTAGGTGTTTTGCCAGGTTTATCAGATTTACTTGGGTGGTTTTTCAGATGATTTTCTTTGTGTTTGGAAACTACAGAGTAACATCTCGCAGGATTTCTGGCACCAGAGTGCAGGGAAGCAAGCTGACAAAGTGAGAGTAGTGGATGAGGAAAGGTCAATTAATTTAGAAACAGTCTCAGTTCTGGTGGATTGGTATCAGGTGGAATTTTCCTCCAGTCTCTCAGCTCTGTAATAGCTTTTTCCTGTTGCTGAGGTGCTGTGATTAAAGACCTCTTGAGGGTGGAGGGGAGTGTGAGAATGACTTTTAGTTCCAGTTGCATTTCAGAAACCCTGATTGCCAGGCACGCCTCTATTTTGGCAGGTGAATGTGACTGCCTTGACTTGGACTGGGGCTGTATGCCTGTTACTGTTGAAAAATGGGATATGACACTCAAGATCTACAAAAACTAACCTCTTACTGCAGTAGGGAGGAGGAGAAAACAGCAATGTACATTACTGATAAAAGACTTTATACAAGAGCAATTAATTCTGAGTCTTTCCCACCTCTTTGCTGTCTGAATCACTGTTGTGGAGGTGTGAAGGAGGGTGAATGACTGCCATGTTGTGTGTTTGTGCACAAAAGCCAAGTCTCACAGGGGAATTATGGAGAAAGTTCTCACAAGTGTTGGTTCAATAAAACATCCAACACAGCAATAATAATTTTTCGTTAAATCAAAATACCCCAAATTGGTTCTTGGTGTCTGTGACAGTCTTGATTTTTGGCAATATGAGCTAATTACTGTGTAGGACTTTAAATTAAAAACTAAAGCTGGAGTTTGCCTGCATTCTACAAGCAAAGGAATATGTTTCACAGGAGGGCAGTTTTGGAGGAGAATGGTTTGAGCTTGGAGCTTGGGTAGAGTCAGTGTGAGAAAGGGCTGTGTGGCAGTCCTCTACGGATAGGAGGCGAAAACATCCATAACACTGCTGAATGTAGAGTTTCTCACATGTCATCTTTCCCATCTATCCCAGGCATCAATGGCCATAGGGAGATTGGCGTTCTCTGTTTTTGTTATTGTAAACCTTCTAAACGCGAACATCTGAGCCCATTCAGTGTACTATGACTCTGTATTGTGTGCTGAACAACTGTTTTCTAATGCAAGTCACGTGTGTTTCAAATATGACTTCTTCACATCTCTTTCTTGAGAATGCTTTGGCCCAGCAGACCAAAATGGTCATTTCTGTCTTTTAAAATTGATCTACTGACCTGCATTTGAGCAAGTTAAAATAGGGGTGACTTGGTAGGGAAAGGTATTGTTGTTATCACTGCTAGTCACCAACTTCTCATTTGCACAACACACCACCTACATCACTGAGGAACTTTGCACTGTTTTGTATTAAAAATGAATAACACTAACGTGTTCCATCTTCACTTGGTTTCCTGCTGCATAAGGGATTTCTGTTAGACAACCGCATGTCATTACCCCCTACTTCATGTGCACAAGAGCATTAAATGCTTATTCTCTTTGTTGGAGATTAGCATTGTTAATGAATTATTATATAGGGGTCTATAAGGTCTAAGGCTCTGGAGCACAAGTCTGATGAGGAGTGGCTGAGGGAACTGGGGGTGTTCAGTCTGGAAGAGAGGAGGCTGAGGAGAGACCTTATCGCTCTCTATGACTGCCTGACAGGAGGGTGTAGCCAGGTGGGGGCTGGTCTCTTCTCCCAAGCAACAAGTGATAGAACGAGAGGAAATGGCCTCAAGTTCCGTCAGGGCACGTTTCGATTGGATATTAGGAGAAATTTTTTCCTCAAAAAGGTTGTGAAGCATTGGAACAGGCTGCCCAGAGAGGTGGTGGAGTCACCATCCCTGGAGGTGTTAAAAAAATGTGTAGACGTTACGCTCTGGACATGGTTTAGTATGCATGGTGGTGTTGGATTGATGATTGGACTTGATCTTGGAGGTATTTTCCAACCTTAATGATTCTATGATTCTGTGATCATTAATATGAATCAAGGTTCTATTTTGTGATAGCTTATTACCCAAAGGTTCCTCACCTTCTCTGAAGGCCGATATCTTTCAAAGCTCCCTAGTATATCAGGGTTGTTTTACAAAAGCATTCACCAGAGTAGAGCTCCCTCAATTTCATCTAATTAACTTGAAACGATTCAAAGGACGAATGGCTTTTCTAATGTGGTGATCCTACTGAGAAATCAGGCTACTTTGAGTTGTCTTAAGCTGTCTGTTCAAGCCTTCAAATAATACTTAAACTTTAATTAAAAATAAATTAACTTTAATCAAGATAATTTACATTTTTGTACTACATTTCATCTAAATCTGCAAGTTATTAATCTAAATACCTTATACCTTTGGACTGCAGTCAATCTTTAGATTTCTATGTACATTTTGTTGCATGACCATACAGAAACCTTGGCTGATGTTTTGCATTTCAGCTTGCATCTACATAGAGTGATTGGTGTCCCTGCTACACAACTTGTGGGGATTTTCTTCTTTTGTATTTGCTTTTTAAAAAATTGGTTAATTAAATTTATAAAGCATTTTCCTGAACAAATAAATAGAATCCTCTGCAGATTCTGAGCTGTGTGTTAGTGTATATTGGTCACTAATTACTGCCACTGAGACATCAGGAGCAATGATCTCTTTTCCAGTTCAGTATGATTGATTACTATTCATGGGTTCATGAAAGGCAGGTCTTGCCTAACCAACCTGATTTCCTTCTACGACCAGGTGACCCGCCTGGTAGATGAGGGAAAGGCTCTACCTGGACTTCAGCAAAGCCTTTGACACAGTCTCCCATAGCATTCTTGTGGAGAAGCTGGCAGTTCATGGCCTAGATGGATGTACTCTTCGCTGGGTTAAAAACTGGCTGGGTGGCCGAGCCCAGAGAGTCGTGGTGAATGGAGCTAAGTCCAGTTGGCGGCCGGTCACAAGCGGTGTCCCCTAGGGCTCAGTTCTAGGGCCGGTCTTGTTTAATATCTTTATCAATGACCTGGATGAGGGGATTGAGTGTGCCCTCAGTAAATTTGCAGATGACACCAAACTGGGTGGGAGTGTTGATCTGGTCGAGGGGAGGAGGGCTCTGCAGAGGGACCTGGACAGGCTGGATCGATGGGCTGAGGCCAATTGTATGAGGTTCAACAAGGCCAAGTGCCGGGTCCTGCGCTTTGGTCACAACAACCCCATGCAGCGCTACAGGCTTGGGGAAGAGTGGCTGGAAAGCTGCCTGGTGGAAAAAGACCTGGGGGTACTGATTGACAGCCGGCTGAATATGAGCCAGCAGTGTGCCCAGGTGGCCAAGAAGGCCAATGGCATCCTGGCCTATATCAGGAATAGTGTGGCCAGCAGGAGTAGGGAAGTGATCGTGCCCCTGTACTCGGTGCTGGTGAGGCCGCACCTCGAATACTGTGTTCAGTTTTGGGCCCCTCACTACAAGAAAGACGTTGCCTTGCTGGAACAGGTCCAGAGGAGAGCAACCAAGCTGGTGAGGGGTCTGGAACACAAGTCATACGAGGAGCGGCTGAGGGAACTGGGGTTGTTTAGTCTGGAGAAGAGGAGGCTGAGGGGAGACCTGATCGCCCTCTACAACTACCTGAAAGGAGGCTGTAGTGAGGTGGGGGTCGGCCTCTTCTCCCTGGTAACAGATGATAGGACGAGGGGGAATGGCTTGAAGCTGTGCCAGGGCAGGTTTAGGCTAGACATTAGGAAAAACTTCTTCACCGAGAGGGTTGTCAGGCTCTGGAATGGGCTGCCCAGGGAGGTGGTCGAGACCTTATCCCTGGAGGTATTTAAAAGAAGGATAGATGAGGTGCTTAAGGACATGGTTTAGTGGTGGGATGGCAGTGCTAGGTTAACGGTTGGACTGGATGATCTTAAAGGTCTTTTCCAAACCGAAGTGATTCTATGATTCTATGGTTTGTAGCTGACTGCTTGTTTTGTAGGGAATATTTCTAGGGAGCCCAAAATCAGTATTCCTGGGACCTCTGACATCCTCCTTCATGCTTGGGAGAACTTCATCTGCAAATACTTATGGGTTTGTGCTTTCAGTCAGTCTATTCCATGCTTTTCAACTTTTTTCTTCTGTGTAATCAGGGCAGAAGTTGATTCCCGTCTCTACCACCCCCACCTTTTTCAGCTATTCATTCTCTGGAAGGATTACATTTTAACTGCTAAATGTCAGTAAATGTCAAATTTTCCTTCCACCCCAAAACTTCCATTTTATTATTAAAAATTATATGAGGGGAAGGTAGTCTGTGAGGCATTACTCTCTGCAGTTTTTCCCTTTTTCTCTCTGATCCATTTAGCATTCAATAAATAGAAACTGTACTTCTAAAGTATGATTAAATTTTTTCCAAACTACTAAATTTGGAGTTTTCAGCATCTGTTTTTTTCATTTAACAAGGCATACATCAAAGAAGGAAAAAGTAGAATTGCTTTAAAAATAAAACAAGTATTTTCATCCGAACAACTTCTGAGGCCAGGTAGAAGTGTATTCTCTCTCTACTCTGCTTTTTCTTTACCATTGATATGCTCCCCAACTAGTTAGTTTTTAAGGATTCCTTTTTTTTTTTTTTTACTAGTTATATAGAAATATAAGCTCTGGTATATTATTTGCATGTTTCCCCTTTTCTGAAATGATAGAGCTTGTTAGCTCAAAATAAAACACATTGTGTTGCCCTTTTTGCATGTTTGTATATATCCTTGTGTGAGAACATGAGAGCCAAAATTTATATTCTTTAGAAAAAGGGGAACAAATAAACATTAATTACTGGGAACTGTGGCCCACTAGAGGCTTGTTAGCAACCACAAATATACAACAAAATCAAACTTGTAGGATGAGTAACTAAAACAAAAATGTTAGATTCCTTTCTGCCTTTTTCCTGAAAAGTCTGTTGGAGTTTGGCTTGAATTAGGAATTCAGTTTTGGCATTGTATTTGTTTTCTCACTGACTGTGAAAATAGAAGTCAGTAAGCACGGCTACTTTCAGGAAATACTCAGGCTTCCATACAGAATATAAATCAAGGATATAAGGAAAATGTAGTCCCAAAATAGATGGCATGCTACTTCAGCAGCTCAACATAATTGTACTGCATTTATGCTTCTGATGACCCTACAGTAACCCAAGTTTCTGTGATTTGACACCAGACCTGTGAAGTCTGTGTTCCTATTTCAACATTTACATTTTCCTGTCTATCCATACAGGATTATAATTTACTTCTTAAAATCTGCCAAATGTGTTAGGAGAAAAAATTGGCTGTATGAGGATTTTACTTAGCAGAATATACCAAAGTTTACCTAGTTATTTTGTTTGATTTAAGCGCTACTATAGGAGGCTTGGAGGAGCTATGAGGCGTGTTTACCCAGGACTTCTACTGTTTGGGCAAAGTGCTTTTTACATGCAACTGTTACTTTTACATGCAAATTTAAAAGGCTTGGAGAGCACTGGGGAAGTTGGCCCCTGTGCCCACTTCCCGCTAGGCTGTATTAGAAGTAAGTGTGCTCTGCTGTGCAGCATGGCTGCCTGCCTGCCTGCAGAGCTGTTCTGGGGTAAATAGCACAGTCACTGCCCCAGAATGACTCCCTGTGAAGGACAGGCTTTGATTACACAAGAACAAGGGAGTATTCTGGGATGTTCCTCCAATGCATATGCTTTCCACTAATCTGAGTTTTCCTTAATACGTAGTCAGATAAGTCTTCCAGGGTGGCATCTCCCCTACCACCTCCCAAATGGCTTCTCTGGTGAGGTGACTCAGGTACAAGGGCGGGAGCAGGTAAATTGATAAGAATGGTATGGGATGATTACCTGTGACAGATAAGGATGTGCCCAACTCAGGTTCTTAGCGTGAGGGCTGTAACCTGAAATTGAATGCAAGTATCGAAGAGCATGGTCTCCTGTAACCTGTAGTTACAGCATCTCATTCTGTGATAGCAGTAACAATTTATATAATGTCTGCAACTAGCTGATTGAAAACATGAGCCAACTGTTAGCACTGCCTTCCAGTAAGCTTGGCTGCTCCAAGAGCTGCTTCTGCACATCGTACATCAGCCTGCTTCCCCTTTCTTGCTGTTGCTGTTGAACTGGGGTCTCTCTGCTGGTGCAAGAGACATAAATGTTATAAAAAGCCTAGCACAGAATTGGCCAAATAGTCTGACTTCTTTAACTTGACTATATTTATTAAAAATTCTCTTCTGTTCTTAAAATGTAACTTGTTAATTGCACCGAAAGTAAGTAAGCGTGAAATAAATATCTTCTAATTTCACCCATTTTATTGTTAGTTTGAAATGGGAAAATAGGAGGCAGCAAATTACTTATCGGTCGACTTTGTACGACAAAGAAATAAGGCATACAAATGATCCAGTGTTGCCCAGTGGAACTGAGGAAAATAAAAATAAACTAATAAGTATACTGGCATTGAGCAACATAGAGATAATGACCATTGCTGAAAGAGGAGAGCAATTGGATAAAGGAGTCTAAGAATTACTGATTTTAATTAAAATAAAACAAAATCAGAGTGGTAGAAAATTAAATGTTTTTTTAAAAGCAATGTAGTAGCACAATTTTTTTGTGATATAATGGTGAAATAAAGATAATGCCTAGTTTTGATGATTGGATTGAGCAGGCACTAATAAAGTTAGAAGTTTATTCAAGTCTTTGGTTCTTTACTACACCCAGTCTTCCTAGAAAAATGAGGCTGAATTTGAACAAAGCAAATGAAGAAGTTACAGTAAAAGATGCTACAGGTTGTGTTAAGTCATTGATTCCTCTGTTTTTGTAAATTATTTTCAAGTAAAAGGAACAGAATAATAACAGAGTGAAGTAATCAGTACAATGTTACAAAATCAAAACAAAGTGGAAGACTTGTAGCTCTCCAGAAGGTGGGAGAAATTGGCAGAAGTAAACTACTGTGAATGATGCAGACTGATGCTGGAGTACAAATCTATTCCTTTTGGGGATTAATTAATGACAGCACAGCAGCATTTAAAAAGTTAAAGAACTTTCTATGCAGCTGCACTTGGAGACCCTCAGTTATATTTGGTGGATCAGGGTTCATCTGATTTGCTACAATAGTGCTGGTGTTGTAACTACTTAATGTGTGGATGGAACTACCATCTGCACCCTGCAAATTTCAGCATGAAGTGACAGGTATCACCTATAAAGAAGAACAGGGAAACATCATCTATCTGAATTGTTCCAAGAGTAGATTGTTCTGGATAATGGGTGTTTGCAAGGGTGAGCAATGATGAAAGCTGAATATATATGGTTTGAAGACAGCATCAGGAAAAGGCATCTCAAGACAAAATACTCATTACTTTTCTGATGTAATTAGTTTCTCAGGCAGTAACAGAGTTAATTGTGGAAAGAAGCAAAAATAACCACCAAAGTCATTGTCCTTGCTCAGGCAAATATCTGTTAAGTTAAGAGAGCGGTTTATCTTGGTGAAAACATCAGGACTGTAACTAATGTGATAAATCTTGTGTAAAAAGAAAAAAATAGACAACAGGAAAAATGATGTTATTGTGAGGTCAATGCTATGATTCCTTTACCAGGGAACTCTACTGTGGCTCTGGAAAGATGCAGAATTGGGCTGGGGAAAAGCACTTGCCTGTAGGCAGGGCTCATAGCTTAAATTCCTGGTGGGATTGCCTTGATCAACGTGACCACTCTCATCTTAATATTCTGACAGATTTGAAGGATGGTATTCCATGTGCTGAGCAGAAATAGTTTTGCAAGAGTTGTTTTGGCAGAAATTTTTCAACCATTTCCAGTAATTGGAGGAAAAAGTTGTTTTGCCTACATAAAATACAAATTAAGTTTCTAGTGATTTGCCTGTTATTCGGATTTGAAGTTTATTGGGGGGTGAATTTTGTTCTCAGAGTGTCTTGCCCTGTCACCCTTAAAATCATCCCAAGTTCAGCCAAGTTCTAAACCTTTAATAGTCAGTAGAGATGCATTCGGTTTTAACAGCTGACTTTCCCAAAGGTGCATTTGCACTGGGCATGCCACAAACTAGCAGAGCAGGTATTTTCCAGGGATTGAATCCCTGTACTCCTGAAATCTATCCCGGCTCTGGAAACAGGTACTAAGAGAAGCAACCTCTAGTCTGCCCTTTGACCCTCCCACTGTCTGCAAAAGCACAGAGGAACAGAGATCTGCTGGGTACCAGCAGAGAGAATGGGGAGCAGAAGAACTGGGGCGTGGACGTGGTTAGAGAAAGAGACCTGCTGAGGCAGCACTGCTGAAGGTGCAGGCAGGACGCAGAGACAGGAGCAATAAGATGATGGATGGGGAGCAGAAAAGGTTTTTTGGCCAAGGGGGCTGGTTTGGGGGGGGGAAAGAGCTCCCTGGATGATGAAGCTTGGTAGGAGAGGACAATGGGATTAAGGCAAGGGGGCAGAGGTGCAGATGGGACCAGCAGGAGGGTTAGGGTTTGGGGGTTTTTTGGGTTGGATGGGTTTTGGTTTTGTTTTTCAGAAGATAAAATAGTGCTCACCCCTCCAGGCAGGACTGCATCCCAGAATCGACTGGTTTCCTGGTTTCTCTCCAGTCGTCAAGTAGCTGTAAAACTTGCTGGTATAAAATGTTTTATGCTCTCTTGTTTATCCACAGTTGTTATATTCTGTTATTGTAATTAGCTACTTCTTTAGCTAACTGTCAGAGATCTGCACAGTACATATGTGAGCTTTAGCTCTGCAGATAAGTCATGAGGAATATTAGTATGAACATGCATAAGGAGATTTGCTATTTGTTATTTTCAGGGTTGTTTTGCTGTTGCTAAAAAAAAAGAAGACACTACAAAAACTAGACAATCTCTCACATACTTCCCAAAGTAGCAGTTTTGAGTTGGGAAGCTGAGCGTTCAGATGTAGTAAATGTCAGGATCCATGCTATGTATATACTTTGACTATCTTGCACTCTGTATTTTCTACCACACTTCAGCCTTTTTTGATGCACAGGCAAAATTACTAGATTGTTAAATGATTGGCTTCAATAGCTGGTTCATTGTCATTGTTTGGCATATGGACCAGGCTTCTTCAGGTTATTTTAGACCTACTCTGAAAACAGATTTTTTCATTTCTTCCTGGCTGTGCTTTGCGGTATTTTCACTGTAATGGCTAGATCACTGTTATTTTCACAACGTTGCTTTGAGATAAATTTGTATTGTCCCTACTTCCCATGTGGGGAGCAGAGGAATAGGTTAAACTTCTGAAAGTAAAAGTATCCACTGAATTTTGGGAACTCCGTTTTGAAATATCTTGGATGAGGATGGCTTGTTTTTTGGCCACGCCCTACTCCTCCTCAGTGTACTGAGTAGCAGATTGCACTTGAACTCAGGCCAAGCTTTTTAGACCCAAAGTCTGGAGTGCCCAGAACTTTTGCAAATGGGGCTGCAGTCTGGGCTTCCAAGAAACAAGGTATAGGCAGGTAGTGACTACCTGTTTGGCTCAGTTGACTTCTGAGCATTGCATAAGACATCAGAAAGGGACAAAAGTAGAATCCAGATTTATGAGAGTAGCATTCAGCTGTGGTAACCACAAGACCCTTCTTTCTTATATTACACTTTCCAGTTTCTATGTAAAATGAAGAGGAGGTGGGAGAGTCTACAGATAGCAGCTCCTGTCACTCTGCATCCTGACTTGCATCCCTATCAGGTTCAGGTTGTACTCTGACTGTTGTGAGGATGAAGTTGAAGAGGGAGGAATAGTGTATAATAATACTGTGTTTAATACATACAAAGGGAGCAATATTGTTAGAAGGTCTAAAAGGGCAATTTCAATCCTGTTACGAAATCTGTGATTTGTTTTTGTTAATTATCACAGAGGCCTGTTGATAGCAAGAACAAGGTAGACTAATGATTGTTTTTTCATCTGCAACATTTTATTTATTACATATTTATTGAGGAGGCATTAAATGGTTCAGAGAAAACTATTTGGAGAAACTAACAGAATGATGAAGTTGCTAAGCTATGCTGTATGCACAGAATTTGTATTATCAGGATTTATTACAGCCTCTGTCATCGCTGTGTTCGAGATTCTTAAACAACTTGTGCCTAAAGCACCCCATTGCAGTAAAATGTGAGGAAAGTGACATCCAGAGACAGTTTTTGTCCCAAAAGAAGTCTGTGACCTAGGAAAGCGTCTGAATTTTTTGAGTCCAGTCTCTTAATGGCAAGAGCATAGCCTCTTAACCATGCCAGAGCAGTTCATATAGGCAACATGTGTAATGTAAATTATTCAGTCAGAAAAATCCATGATGTAGTCTTACAGGCACTTTCCAGGGTCATGAGCTGCAGCAAACTTGCAGTCCATGCAACATGTAAAGACTTTATCGCACAACAGCTTTCAATAAACACTTCTCAGTAATTCAACTGCTGGTACAGTTATTTTTACTTCTACTATCCATCACTTCCCATAATGCATCACTATTCTTCCTCTCTTTCACAGAAGCCTTTTCAGTGAAAACTGCAACCTGGACCTTGCCTCTTTACTCCTTTTTTATTATTATTATACTTTTTTGGTCAGGAATATGCAAAGAGGATTTAACTTTCATTTATTTTTCTTCACTTTGTTTTACAAAAGTTACCTCACTTGCCTAGACTGGATCAGAACTTCAGGTTTTTGAACTACCATGCAGTTTCTTTTATAGGTGCTTCTAAGTGTGTGTAGCAGTTACAGCAAACACTGCAAATGGTCCTGGTGGGAAAATAAACTATATAGCCTGTGTTTTAGTGGCATGGCTTTGACAGCTTAACTATGTAAAAGAATATGAATGTATATGAAAAATCCAAACATCATCTGGAGTTTAAACCTGCAGCCCTGTTCTGAGCAGTGAAAAGAGTCCATATTAGGGTATTGCAGGAGAGGTGGGCAGCTACACACAGCCTAGGACAGAGGGCAGGAAAACATGGGGCTGCGCCTGTGATGTCTGCTTGCTTTCATGTATTATAATTGGTAGGAGTACCACAGTGAGCTTCTATGCTAACTTTACCCAAATAATAAAAAATTTGAGACAAGATGCCTGAGCTAAAGGTACAATAAATAATAAACACACACTGAACACAATAGATTATTGATAATAAGGAAATTTATAGCAACAGTATTTACAGGCTGACAGCATGGAGGTCGGCAAAGATAGGAGGAGGAATGTGACTGTTGACTGAGTGTCCTGAATTTTGGGAGAGGCAACAACAAATGTTTTTTGGAAGATTTGCATAGTCGAAGGGAGGTGATGTTATCAAATGTGGCCTAGATGAAATCTGGACTGAGGGGTACTGCAAGGATCTACAACACTGTGAGTATTTATAATCTAAAAATCTGAAATCGTTAAATTTGATAGTATCTTTGGAGAATGGAACCTTTAAAGTTCACCTTTGAAGTGCCAGAGAGCACTGCTGGATCCTGGGATTTAAATATATTTCTCTCTTTGGCTTCTACTAGATATTTGATGGGGTTTGTACCTTTTGCAAGGTATGCAAGATAATTAGGTGGCTGTATCTGAGAGAACAAAGCTATTGCATGTGTTGCAAGATGGCAATGGCCAAGGCCTGCAGGGTTGTCAGGGGGATAGCAATTTTTTATAAGCTTCCAAAGATGTGTAGGCTGTGCAGCTTTAAAAGTTGCAGTCAGGCCTTTTTTGGGCAGACCAAGAGGTGGGATTATGGGTTGTGGCTAAATGTCACAGTTTCAGGTTTCCAGATGTCTCTCTAAAGGAGGATGGTGAGCTCTGTCACTCACTTCTTTTGATGCATATTCTTGGATTGGTTTTTGGTTTGCTTCCCTAAATAGTTGCTTTGTTCAAATCTGAAGCTGTACACTTTATAACTTTTCATCAGACTTGTAACTTGTAGGTGAGCATAGGTCTCTTTAGCTACACTGAACCTATCAGTAAGGTTGGTTCAGGGCTTTTTTGGGGGGAGGTGGTGGTTGTGTTGGTGCTATTGTGGTGTAGCCAGAATTGGGCTCACAAAAAATGTGTGCTTCGTCATTTCAGTAAGCATCAGACTTCAGTCATGTTTTTGCAGCCAAGCTTTATTCCATCTTTCTCAAAAGGCAAGATAGTTTTTCTTTCTGATACAGAGGTTGAAACACCCTTTATTAGAAACTGCCTTGGTAAGCATGTTGCAGAGTTATGAAAAGGCTTCACTTTCATACTCCAAGTCCTTGTAGTCTTTTCATCTGAGGCTCATGGGGATAAATGAGCGAAACAGGCATAGGTATTTGTGTAACAGTTCTTTGGGAAATGAGCAATAATATTTTTCCAGTAGTGCTTGCTATGTCAGTGTATGTTCTAGAAACTAAATGCAGATACCGTGTGGCATCCCCCAGAGACCCTGTGAGAGTCCTGGTGTGCAGCTCTCAAATTCTTCCAGCATTCGTGAAACTTGTCTTAGAGGTGTCTTGTCTTGGGCTGTCTTCTGAATCCCCCTCATGCTGCAAGTAATGAGTGCATGTACCCCTGAGGAGATTTTATTGCTAAGGCTCACCTTTTCCTTTCTTCTGTACTTATTGTTTTTAGAAGTACCTCCCTTAAAACTGAACAGGAAATGGCATTTTGACTGCATGAAAACTTTATCAAGGACAAAATTTTTTATTCCCCACATTTAGAAACACCCAGGAACTTTAAAAACTCATGAGAAATGAGAATAGTCATACCCAACCCAAAATAGACAGTGGTTCCCATTCAGCTGGGATCTGAGAAATTCAGGTCTCTGTTCCCTACTTTGCTAACTTCCAGTAGTGGAAACTGGGAGACATAGCACGCTGTAGACAAGCAAAGAGTTCTCTGTAAGAGCTGCAAGGACGCAGGTACTGAAGTGGAACACCCTGATCTAATTCAGGCAGAGCAAAGACCTGGAAGTGTATTTCTGCACCCAGACTTAATAGGCAAATCAGTTATTGATTATCTGATATGTAAATGCAGGGTCTCTTGGTGGTTTTGAATGGTGGTTCTATCCAGGACCTAAGAATGCTTTTCTAGCAATCTGTTGTATATTTTCATGTGGAAACTTTTAGTTTTGACTAAAATAGTTCCAATCATGCAGTTGGAGATACAGCTAGTGATGGAAAATTATGAATTCTGGCAGAGCACACCCCCCCTTATTCAAAATATCACAGCTTCTTAGTTTAGAATAGTCAACTGCTAAGAAGAAACTGAGGCTTCGGGAGCTTTAAGGTTTAATGCACTAAGGTTTGAAAAATGTCTCCAGATTCTGCAATAGTTGGTATCATCATTTAGTATTAAGAAGTGTTTTGAAAGTGGTCACATTTGACCTGGCTGAGCTTGTATTGCATAGTTGTATGATGAGAACAATATATCACTGTCTTGCTGTTCTTTCACCGGACCTTCAGGGATTCTTCTCCCTCACCCAAAACAGAGCAATGAGAGTCAAGAAGCTTGTGGTGGTAGGGATGCTGGGGTCCTCTTTGGAGCTGGTCTCTTGCTGGTTGTGAGCAGCCCTTGTAACTTCCATTAGTAACTAATGGGAGGCAAGAGGGTTGCAAGTGTGCCTGTGAATTTGGACAAATAATGCCCTCTATCTTAGGACATGTGATTATCAAATGGTGAAAACAAACCAAGAGATAGTTTCTAAAGGTTTTCAAAGTGGCCGCTACTTGGAAAAGTGTTATGTGGCCATATATAAATAGATAAGCAAGCATTTTTGGTGATAGGAGAAGGATTAACCCATGAAAGTTGAAATTACTGCCACCTGACAGGTCTTGGACAAAGTCCTGCATATTAAGCAGGTATCATCCAGCTCTTAGGGAGTGCTGCATGATGTTCAAAGTCTGCAAATTTCCCTTACCCTTCCTGTTTCCACGTGGGGATCTGTCTCCCTGACTGATGGGAAGAGCATCATGGCTGAGTGCCTTCTCCCCTTGCTGCTGCCTGCTGTGAAGTGTTGAATCAGCTCTGTTGAGAGACCAGCAGCTGCACAGCTCAGACAATCTGTTTCTCTGTTAACATGGCTTTAGCACGGGTATGTTTTCCTGATTCCCTGATGTGTCACGTCTTGGAGAATGATACCGGATGGCACATTGCTTCTGTGAAATCATCACCTCGGAAGTCATTAACAGTTTTGTGGGGCAGCTGCTTCCACGCTACTAATTTTAGTTGGAATTGGGCAGGTAACTTTAGGCCGGAAAGATCTGAGTCCCTTTTCTCCATTGCCCCAGCTTTCTTGCTCCCTCCTACCCCTTCCTCGAGCCCAGACGTCTCTCTCTCAGGCACGCTGACTTGTGGAAACGAGCCAGTGTTGCAGTGTACCAACAGCAGATACTCCTGCAGGGAGAAGGGGGGAAAGGACAGTTTCTTAAGAGAGGGACACAGGTCTATGTTTCAGCTTGGAAAGATGAAGAGGATTGAAATTCCTGGAATGATTTTTGTGCAGCAGTGCTTTTGCTACGTCTCATTTTTCTGACCCTGGTGCAGTCCTCAGCATGGTGCCGCGTTAGCTGAGACATCAAAACATTAGACTTCCAAATATTCTTGGGATCCTCCTCCTCTTCCTTTTGCCTGTGTAGTCATGAGGCAGCCAACACAATGCAGGAGCAGAGAGGAAATCTGTTCAGGAATGTGAAGGAAATGGTCTTGATTTTGGCAAAAAATCAACCTTCCATTTAAGCTGCTCTGTTCTACCTTTGTGGTGTCTGACTGCTTTCTGTCATCTGGTTGCAGGGAATGCGAAGCAGTTCTCTCTAGCATCTGTCAAAGGAATGGAATATAGATGTTGAGGATGGAGCCCTCTGCTCCCACCTCTCACTCCACAGCATATCCTGGTATAAGGAAAAGCTTTAGAGGGAGGCTAGGTGGCTAAAAACTGAAATAAAGTGGGCGGCAAAATGGAAAGATGTTCCATGTCCTCTGGAGCTATGGGGAAATTAAGTCTGCCTGCACAGAGTAGCTGGGAGCAGTGACTCGTTGGGGGCTAGCAGAAGTTCTCAGCTGTTGAAGGAGAACCTCCAGGGGTTTGATGCTTGACTAGGCAGGGTGGGAGCCTGGATGGGCTGGGCGCATAACTGAATGGGTTTGGATGAAGAAGGGGAGTTGTGGCTCATGATGGTTTTAGATTAGAAGGATGGGGTATTTATGTGGTGGAGGGGATCTTCCTTAATGGCAGCTTGTATGGTGTTTCTTGAAGGTTTCTGAAAGGAACTGGGAAGGACCGTTAGGCTGTGTGAACTGGCAGCTCCCAGTTGTGTTCTTGGAAGTGTATGTTTTCTAGTGTCCTGGATATTAAAGGCACTTAATGAAGTAGTGAGTGCTGTAAGGCATTAGCTGCTCCAGGAGCGTGCTGTGGGGCTTGGGAGAAAGGTAATGTTTTTGATTGTTAGATTCTGATGCTGTTCTGACAAAGCAGAGCTGTAACCCTGGGTGGCTAAGCTAGTGCATCGAGCAAAATGAATCAATGAGAACTGCAACATAAACAACAGTTTTACTGCACTGTCACTTGCTTATGTTGACTCCATCTGTTGAATTCCCTCTTCCCCCAGTTTATTTCTCTTCTTTCCTTTCCTATGTAATAGTTTACTTGGCTTTAGAATAAATATGCAGACAAAATAACTACAAGAAGTCTTGGGAGAGCAATTTACTTTCCTCTTTCTCTTAATGGCTTCCTTTGCATTTCTAGCCTCTGGTGAATGCTGCATCATTTTGTTTCCATTCAGTCACACCATTCTGTCATATTTTTGCTGTACACAGTAAGCAGTTCCAGGGATCTTCATGCCTGATGGACCTTTAAACCATCAACTGCTCTCTACTGAGTTGTGATTCAGAAATAGATCTAGAACTTTGCTTGAAAATGCTGACAGCAGACCTTGCACAAACATGGGTGTGAAAACATACATAGCAGTGATTTGAAGCACTAGAGAAACCTTAGATGTCCTTGCTGAAGATTTTAGGGCTTTGTTTTGTTTTTGAAGACAAATCAAGTTCCCACAGGTGACAGCTTTCAGGAGTGAGTTTTTGACGTTATGCTGGCCAGTCACTCCAGTTAGATTCCCAAGAACGGAGTGAAATCTCAATATCTCTTCTGGGAGGGACATGAGGCACAGTTGCTGTCAGTGCCATGGATGCCTGGGGTTTAGCAATGCTTAAAAGAAGTGATGAGCCCTGTGGAATGGGAGAAGGAAGATTTGAGAGTTTTTGTTTATTTCTGGGTTCTTGTGTTTGGATGATTTAGGAATACTTGAGATAGATGGTGCAACAGAGGAGGGAGACACTGCTTGGCCTGGTAGGTTATGTGACAGAAAGCACAAATATGGGTGTAGAGAGGAAGAACAGCAATATCTGTGAGAGAACTGGCCTGGGATGGCATATTGCCAAGCTTTCCATGCATGGATGACAATCTTTAAATTCTCCTGGAAGAGGTAGGGAAGTCAGCTAAAAGGGAGTTTAGGTGTGCGGGCAGTGGTATGAGGACGGTATCTTCATTCTGAATTCTGCTGCCAAGTGGTGGGGCCGTAGAGGAGAGCATAGCTTCTTGTTAAGGTATTAACTGTCAAAAAGTGGGGCTGGGGTGCAGAGCAGAGTGAAAAGACAGATGCATGGGAAGTGCCTACAGGACAAAGCCAGCATGTACCCCAGAGAGCCTATGTGTATTGGGGAAGGATGTCAAAGCCTTCATGGGAGTTCTTGAGCAATTTAATCATAATGATTGTAGTCATATATGCAAGAAATATAGAGAAAGGCTGGGGTGCAGCACAGGTTCCTCTTGGAGCTATCTGTGGTTAATGAGATTAAACGTCTTGCTAGTTTTTGCTTCTACCTTGTTCAGTATTATCACTTCTCTGTTAATTTTGATACTGCTTATTAGCATGAAGACTAGGAAAGAGAACATCAGACTTAGATCTTCTCAGTACTTCTTTTTTCTGGTTTGTGCCTTCTGCCACATCCTGCTCCAACAAAGGTGTGCCATGTGTCGCTAATCTTAGTATCATTGGCCTGCTGTCCCACACAGCTATACAGGTGGGTTTCATGGTGGTTAGCACTGAAATGAGCATTAAGCACTCTGAATAACATTTGTGATGTTTGGTCTCTCCACTTCTTCCTGTGGCAAATGTGTGTAGAGTGCAATGGCTGTTACTACTAGAGTGATTAGGTATGTTGTTGGGTGGTTGTTTTTTTTTTTAAGAAAAACAAAAGTGCAAGACTATATATATAACAAAAATGTTATATTATTGAGAAGGGGGGCATTAGGGGTGGCTAAAATGGAATTTAGCAACTGTGGCAGTCAATACTGGGAAACGTGTGAGAGAGTCACATCCTGGCAGACACACATTCCATCCCATTTCATGACCAGGAAAAGTGCTAGTATGTTTTTTGGAGGTATTGCTGCATCACAGTCGCTGCACAGGAGAAAGGTAAGGAAATACAACTGTCACTTAAAAAAAAAAAAGGGGGGGGGGGGGTGATGGCCATAGTTCTTGTGGAAATTTGTGTCTCAGTCTCAGATTGGCCCCCAAGACAGGTCTGACTCCTGTACAGGCAAGATGTATCCTCATTGTGGGAAAATTCACTATGGTAGGGTAGCAAAACTGTTGGCTGTAGTGTATGTGTCAAAGTTTAAAGTGATCTTTCATATGGTTTAATTCAAGCATATAAAGGTGTTAGATACCTAGAAGATCAAGATTATGTTCTTGAATTTGTTTTAGTGTTCTATGAGTAGTTAAAGTCAAAGCAGAGGAAAAGTTTTGTGGGCTCATGATCTGAGGAGGTGTCACGGCATTTTGTACTGCTGGAATTTTCTTAAACAGCAGAGTTTCACAAGCAGGCTCTATTACTTTTGACCAGCCAAGGACTGAGGTATATGAATTACTGAAGCCAAGTCACCTGAATCCTTGTTATCAGAATTTATGAACTCATAGCTGGCAGGAGTGAAGTTTTTGTTGAGGGTTTTTTTTCTTCTTTTTTTGTTTTCCTTTCAAAGGCAAACCTTGTATCAGGCACTAGAGTGAAAAGGTAAAGTAAAAAGTGTCATAATTTTCAGCTGGGATTTTAGATTTCCTTAACTTAGAAATTTAAGAAGACTAAAAATAGTGGTAGGGCTACAGATTATTCTGTTTTAATCACAATCCCAATTTATTGTAGGTTTTTATGCCATACAAGATTTTGGAAAATTTGGCATTATGCTGGTAATCTGAGTATGCTATAGGCAAAGCAATGTTGGCACGTCAGGCTGAACAACCTGCATTTTAGGTGTCGCGGCTGCCAGGTGTCCTGTTGCTGTGTGCCTGCAAGCACTACAGTCAAAATCCTGCTCCGAGGAAGGAGACGATGGTTTTGGTGGGGAAGAGCATCTCAGCACAGAGCAAAGCCGTATCAGTGTCCTTCAGACCAAAGATCAGGCATCGAAAGTGTGACATCCTGCGTTTCTGCCTATTCCCAGAGAAAGGGAGGCTTTAAAATGAAGGGTGGAAAGACCTCTAGAGCACTGCCCAATTTTGTTTCATCTCAGATGGTCATAATATGCATATTAAAAAAATTAAGGAAATAAGGGATGTTTTGTAGTGTGTCTGGGTTTCGGAAAGGGCTTTGCAGCAGGTCTCCCCAGATGCTAAATACTGACTGCAAGTACTGAATGCAGTTGTCAGTGCTGGCTAAACGGCAGCGTTTTGTGGTTGAAGTTGTTGTAAGAAGGTAGAGAGAGGAGATGATCTCTAGGCCTTCTTGTATAAAAAAGCATTTGCGGATGTTCTTGTCTGGTAACAGCATGTTTGCTGCTGTTGGTAATTTTTTTTTTTTCAAGTACAGTTGCAATATTTTGAATAAAATAGAAGTCACAAGTGGCTGGTTTGTAGCCTATGCCCAACTGAGTATAACTGGAATCTTAAGGTGCCAGTAGGAATTATTTTTCCATCCACACAGCAGAGCAAGTGCAGTAATAAAATGCAAAGTAATCTTATGTATGTAGCAAAATTCATAGTGTGCTTTTTATTTAAATCTACATATACCCCATAGTATTGAATGTACAGTTGAATACTTTTGGGACTGCAGTTCAAGCAGATTCATGTAATACTATCAGTGTATTTATCAGGACAGTAGCTTTTCTTCATGAGGATTTTTTACTCATTTTTGTGCCTGCCTTTTATGCTAACCTCACGTGTGTGAGGGAATGCCTTTGAAATGTATACTGGCCCACTGCTTTGCCATTTCAGTTGTATTTGCCATATCTCCACTCACATTTATGAACAAAGACGGTTGACCTTTGCAGAGTAAATGGCTAGATGCATGTGTAATTAGAGAATTAATAGTGGTATGTCTCATTTATTTACTTCAGGTTGTAGAGTCATATTGAGTGCCTAGTGGTGATTTGAATACTGCTACAATAAATAAAATTCAGAACCACACCAAAGTTATTTTTGAGAGACCTAGTTGGTTCACTGCAGGAGAGAGGCTTGGAGCAAAATAATATTTATGCGGTGTGCATGCTTGGGGGGCTAATTTTTTCGGCGGATTTGCTGTACGTCCAGTGTGCAAACTCTTACAAAAGAGCACATCTTTCTGTTAACCTGTTCTTTGTATCTTTGTCCATTCTACTCTTTCATCCTATTTTCCTCTTAAAACATGTGCTTAAAAAATGTGAAGCCTTGTGTGTCAGCAGGAAATTGGTTTCAGTGTGTGACTCTGACACCACATGCAAGCAGTCCTCTCCGAGTCTTCTTCATTCTCGCTTACACTGGCAAGATACCAAAGATCTGTTGTAGCTTTTGCCATTTTAAAAGGTAAGCTGGATAGAGACTGGAAGACTGGAGAGACGAGGTGCATAGAGCAGGGTTCCTCAGTGCGGACAGTAAAACCCTGATAGGCAGTAGGTTGAGTGAAAGGTTTAGATACCGTAGGCAGGAGTGTTGCAAAATCGCGCTACTTGACTGTGCTCTATTATTAACCTGGAGAAGCCCACCTCTGGGACTGGCTGTCTACCTGAGCGCTGAAGGAGATGCCAGTTAATGCCAACTGTGGTAGCAGCTTGGACAGCTCTGCAGGAATAGGGGTGACAGTTTATTTCAGTGAAGCCTCCAAGCAGTTTTAATTTCTAATAGCCTAAGATGGATTTTAAATAAAAGCAGAAAAGTGGAAGATTTAGTGATGACCCACCTGTGCCTACCCTGGTTTTATCCCTTGTCTATAGACTGATGCTTCAGTACTAAATGATTCGAGCAGAGATGTGTTCTATTTTTTATTTTAAGAAAAAAATCAATGCTTTCTTTGAGATTTGCATGTGTGGATTTCCCTGCTTTTCTGGGCTGCCATTGCAGTAAGACCTGTGCTTCTTGCTGCAGCTTGACTGACTGGCAGCGCTGATGTGTGTAAAAGAAAACCTTGATAATTTCAATTCCTTTAACATTCTAACACAAAGGATGGCTTTATCCCTTATGAAGAGATCTGGAAACAGATAAAGATTGTTAACATTGACTTAATAGATGTAGTGCAAATAATTGGGATGTAATAGAAGACAAAATGTCCAAAGCCATAGTGATAGCTCTTTTCTTCTTCCTCCTCCCCCCCTTCTTTTTGTAGCATAGGGGAGGGAGGAGATGAAAGAAACATTATCCAAGCCTCCTTTTGCCATCAACCCCTCTTGAATAAAGAACGACTGGAAGAGCTGTTCTGCAGCAAATGGTGTTAGTTTCTGTGCATCAGCCTGAATTTAGATTCCAAGGCTTATTTGTAGGATTCAGCATTTTTGTAACAGCTACATGCAAAGAGGAAAGAAAGCAAAAGAAGTTAGACATTTACCCACTTATGCCTGAGGAGAGACTTCTTTTTTTTTCCCCAGCTAGAAAAATAAAGCAAACTATATTTAAGTGCCTGTATATTAATATTACAAGTTGAGGACCCCTAGGACTGGAAGTTTCTGCTGGTCCCATTTCTTTTTTATTAATGGGAAGCCTTCCTTTGAGGAAAATAGCATAGAGGTTATAAAAGTGACAGTCTACTGAAGGAGAGTTCAGATTGTGGAATTGGTGCTGCTTTAACGTGGGCTGTGCAGTAGATGAGAACTGAGCCTCTAACAGGTCTAATCCAAGCACTGCAACTGTTTGGAACTAGGAGGAATTGCTGAAGTTTAAAACAAATAAAGAAGCATATGTGGGGGTCTTAATCCCCTATGTAGGGAACAGATAGCAGGTGTAATAGTAATCTTTGTAATCTGCTAGTGCACGTTAAAGGGAAAGCCACAAAGAAGTCATTGGTTCCTGTCCTCAGCCTGTTTCATACCTGTGCCCATGGTATCTTCTCTCTCTGTTGTTACGATTTCAGAGTCCAGAAAATCACTTGCCGCTCCCTGGAGTCCTTAGAAGGCTATTTCCTGTATAGATCAGACCATTAAGGTATGAGGGTTCCTGCTATCCTTCCTTGCTTACACAACACTGAATCGATGGAAAAGCAATTAGAAGATACTGTGTCACTTTTCAGTCTCCATTTTTTTTCTATCAAGAACTCCTGCGCAGGGAAAAATTTCACAGAGCTGGCCTTCCAGGCTGCAGGTTAGAATCTCTTTTGTTTTGCAGCCTCTTGTTAACACGAGTTAGGCCATCGCCCCAGAATTTAGAGTTCAGGCCTTCCTCCACCACCAGGCCCTGAATTAGCAGGGTGTCCTGGAACGTCTGCTAGCATCTGCCCTCTTGTTCCTCTGAATGGGCAGAGCACACCCCATGGCACAGCTCCCTTCCCTCTCCAGCTTTTTCAGATACTGAGAAGACTTGTTTGAGTCACTGGGGGTTAGGGCTGTAGAGCTCTTGTACTTTCTTGCCTTCCATTGCCTCTGTTTTTGGTGAATAAGTGTTAATGCTTGGTTCATCTGCTTCTTTTAGGCAGTGATTCAGTAATGCTGAGGTGCAGCAAAAATACAGTTTTCTACTGTGCAGCTCTGGATCCAAACTGTGTTGCCTGACCACACACATGGGCATCCCCTTGCTGTTATGCAGAGTCTGCTGTGCATTGTGCATTGGATCACTGATTGGGCATCATGAAAAATTGGGAGATGGAGCATGTTTCTTGGGGTTGTCTTGTTTTGAAGCTAGGTTTGTTCATGATCCTGCCCACAGCCCATCGTGACAAGCTGTGTCTCAGCTGAACTGTGTGGGAACTCCAGGGGGATGACTGGGGGCTCCTTGAGCTGATACTGTTTGACAGAGCTGCTCTTTCCTCAAACCAGGATAAACCAGCAGTGCTGGAAAACTTAACTGAAACCGGGTTTGTTCACAACTATGTCTGCCCTTTGTAGAATGCCAGGGGAACCTGGTCCTAGTCTTACCAAAGCTATTGCAGCAACAGAAGCACAGTCTCTCTTCAGGTTCAGGAAGATGGCAGAATGTCCATTTATGTTTTTTGCAAGTTTGTTAAATTTAACCATATGGCTACAATTTCAGCCTGTGTTTCTAAATCATCACCTAAATTTTGTAGAAATTAGTGCTTTCAACCCTGCCTGGCTTTCGTTTTACAGGTGTCTGTGTCTCTAAGATGTCTTAAAAGGTATCGTTATGGCTTCAAGTTTTAGACATAAGGAAAAGATTTGATTTATTTTTAAGGCTCAGAAGGAGAAATGCAAAGGTTAACAGTTGGTTGATGTATCAGATGTTGCTTGGTATGTGTATCTGCTCTTTATTTTTGCATTTCCTTTTCTCTCCTTCTCCAGGTGTCATCTTGACATGAGTACATTTGAGCTTGGCACTAAGAAGTATATGAAACTTGCTTGTAGGGGTGGAGAAAAGAAACTGCAGCATCCTTGTGTGTATCAAAATGCCTTGTAAAAGCTCTTTAGAGAGTGAGAATTCAATTCTGTGAAACAATTTTCATAAGCACTTGGTACAAACATGAAAACCAACATCTCTGCACATTGTGCAAGCACAAGATACACAGATTATAGTGCAGTTAACATTAATGAAGAGAATAGTTATGTCTAATTAGTAGCACAGGATAGGTGAGAGGGTTTTTGAAGTGTCCTGCTCAGAAGTGGCATTAATCCAGTAATATCCAAGCAGTAAACTCTGTAATGCTTTTCTAAATGGCCTGGTTAGTCCTGAGGGTGTTTGGGCTTTATTGTTGCACACGTAATTTAATGAACTTTTAAAGAGACCTCTAGGCAACAGCCCAAACTCAGAAGGGCAGAGGGGAAAATGCTGATAGACAGTCCTACTGAGCTAGAACACAGTGGCTGGGAAGGAAAAGCCGTTGAATGGGCCGATGGCTGAAAGAAGTAAAGCAACTGCACTTGGACTCGTTAATGGGCTTTTTGTCCAAATTGAAGCCATCTCTTTCTTTAGGAAGTTATTTCTGTTGGAAATCAGGCCACAGCCAGGCTGGAGCAGGAAGGAAGAGGTGGATAGTTAATGATCTCAAAAGGGTGTGCTCTGGGTGCAGAATGACAGCTGTGGAAGAAGTAGGTTGGCTGCGAGGGCATTGAACTTGGCAAGAAAGCTTCTTCAGCTCCTTGCACCCCTGAAAATCTGGTGTCATGCTGGTGCCTTTGGAGCAGAGCTGAGGGAGCCTAGAGGGTGGTCACGGTGGTGAGGCTCACTGCCCATTTCAGCTGAGAAGCCAGCAGCCCTCCTGAGGCCACTCGTCCCTTCCTGCAACCTCTTTCTGCTTCACAAAAATACAAAAGTGTGCACTCAGCAGAGGAGTGCTTGTCACCCTTTCCCTGTTCCCAGCCTGGAAAAGAAGTGAAGCCTCTTACCTTCTGTCTGTCAGTTCCTCAGTGCTTCCCCAGCATTTCATAAAGTGTTACAGGCCTTTCCTGCCATGTTACTGTGTCTGCTTTGCTGAAAGGGATGTTGAAGCAGCAAAGAAGTGTAAGCTTTTTTTTTCCAGGGATGCAAATTGTCTGTATTGGAGTCAGTAAAGAAACCAGAATTTGCAACTTCCTTCCTGTGACCTTTAAATCATGCATTTCCGTATACTGAGAGGTGCCTCTGACACTATTTGTGCCTTAGCTTGGCAATTGGATGGAAAAGCAATCTCATTTTCCTCGGCTGATTCATAGGTCCCTAATGACAGGTTACATGTTAATACTTGTTTTCAGCAATTACCATGCAGTTGTGTTTTGACTAGGACCTGATAGCAAACATGAGAAGAGCTTCAGGCTTAAGGCTTAATAGTGCAGCAATGATACTTTTTGTTTGCCTGTTTGAAAACAGTTCCCCCACAGTTGTTGTAATCCTTGTCTAAGGCGAATAGATCAGAGGTGATTGTTCTTTGCTCGTTTTTTATTCTGTTTCAATGCATTTGACAATGTTTTATATAGCATCAGTTTTGTTGCTGCTCCATCATTACAATGATTGTTATTATAGGGCATAAAATATCAAACTCGGATCACAGCTGTATTGTGTAGGAACTGTATAAATGTGCAGTAAAGAGAGTCTCTGTTGCAAAGTGTTAGTGGTATCTAGAGAGACAAGGCAGAGAAGAAAAGGTACGATTCAGCAACATGCCCCTGTTGCACGAAATCTGAGTTGCAGAGTCTGATACAGAACAGTTCTTCAGATGGGGACATATTTCTCATGTACGAGGTTGCAGGATCAGGAAAGATGAGCTCTTACCTCCCTTCTAGAGATTAGCACCTTTAAAATAAACTGGCCTTGCATGTGACAGAGAAAGAAATTCAAGCATCTAGATAGTCAAAAGTCTCTTTCTGACCCTGATGGGGTCAGGAATTTGTGTGGTATTTAAGAAGCACATTCAGAGTCAGTGTGAAAGTCCATATTGTTGTAAATCTCGCTGAACTTTAAAGATTTGCACTGAACCTAAAAGTGTCTTTTCCCAGCAGCTGGGGTGGGAGAAAGGGCAGGTGGGAGGGTTGTTCTCCTTAGCAGAGGGATTCTTTGTAAGTACCACAAACAAGTAGGGACAAAATTGCTTTTTCCCGTCCAGAGGTGGGTGAGATAGGTCTGTCTCCATCTCAGATTCAAAATCTCTCCTCACTGCTGCTCGAAGTCCTTCCAGTTGCAAGGCACCAGTTGCTTCTGTATTCCTCAATCTAGAAGTTGGACAGCCCAGAGATGGTGAAAATCTTGTGATGGATTGGCATCCTTTGGCTGGGAAAAGTGCTAAGAGTAGCCTTTGCCACCATCTTTGAGCTCAACAGGTGCCAGTTTAAAGTGGAGCGATGCTGGCTCACTGACATTGCTCTCTCCTATTTCTTTACAGCTCCTGTATGACAACTCAAAAGCCCGTCAGGAAGTAGAATATCATTGGCGAGCATCAGGGTGTCCCCACATTGTCCATGTCCTGGATGTTTATGAGAATATACATCATGGAAAGAGATGCCTCCTCATTGTCATGGAATGGTATGGACGAGCAGCAGCCCTCCACCAAGCATTGCTCTTTGAGGGGGTGGAGGGAGTGGGAGAATGTGTTGGCCTAGATGAGAGCTAGGTGAGCTTTCCCAGCAGCACCATTTTAGTTTGCACAGCAAACCTTTTGTTGTCTTTATGGAAGTGGTAGGGAAATGTATAGCTGCTCCAGCCAACTTGTATGATGGAAGAATGAGGAACCTTAACCAGAAAATAAATTTTCTTTTTCCTCCTTGACAATTGTCCTCATTAAGGCATTGACTAATTAATACAAACTTGAAAGATATGTCTCTAAAAATATGATACACTTTGATTGTGATTGGCTTCCAACTTCAGGTGTAAATCCTATGATATGACATGATCCTTTTTGCTACTATTTTGACTCTTAACTTTTCCTGTTCTCTCTTTGATCTGTAATACCACAGTTATTGTCTTCTTCACTGGGGACAAATTAATAATCCTTTTCAGTGTCTTTACTTCCTTCTTTCTTTTTTCTTCATCTCCAATCCTTATGTAAAACAAGATTACTGTCAGCCTCTCCGTGCCAGCATATCTGACTTCCCAGCTATGTGTGTTGTTCTTTGCGACAGGGTGCCTTAAACTGAAAGCATCAAAACTCCTTGGTCTTGTTTTGTTTTCTAATTATTTCATATCAGAATGGCTTTGTGCATTAATTCAAATGAGTGTAATGTTTAGGAAGCATTGGCATAGGAGGCAGCATGTAATCTCTTCTAATCCATTCCTGCCATGGTTCTGTGTGATTATATGGATGCACAGTCAGGTGTTAATTTGATCTTTTCTACTCATGTAAGGTGGGGCTTTTTTGTGTTCTTTATTTCAGCATGGAGGGAGGAGAGCTGTTTAGCAGGATCCAGGAGAGAGGAGATCAAGCTTTCACTGAGAGAGGTGAAAAATCACAAGTTTAAAATTAAAGTTTGTGAAAGATTGCTTCTCTGTTCCTCTGTCCCCTTGCTTAGTTCCCTTACAGGAATTTTTCTTTGATTTGATTTTTGTTTATAATTTTTATTTTTTTTCTATCCAAGTCTGTATTAGTTATTTTTTTAAAGTTCCTGAAAATTGGGAATTACTGGAATTGGCCAAGTTGAAGCACAGTGTAGAAAGTTCAGAGGAAAATTCCTCATACAAATCTGCACAGCTTCTTCGTTTCTGAACCACTGCAGCCTCTGTTATTCTAGTCCCTGGTCTCCTGCCAGATCACCTCTAACACGATCAACGCAGCTCCTACTGTGATTTCTCTTCTGGCTGTCCCTCAGGCAGCATTGCTGTGCACAGCTATACTGTTAGGTGATGAATATAATGAGCAAATCACATTTGATGAAACATGTCTTATTCAAGGGTTTTAAAGTACTACTTGAAAGGAAGTGTTATTAGTCACACTGTAAACAAGCCTGCTCATCTCTAATAGGGACTATGTGCAAGTTTAACGACCTGCTATGAGTCCGTGACAGAGCTTGCAATAGAATAGTCTTGCCATTTTTATTGTCTTTGCTATTTATTATTTGCAGAGTACCACAGGTGTGCTTGACTGTGATTCTCCTTGGCCATTCACAACAGACAAGAGCTTGTTTCTCCTAGGAGTAAAAATGTTAGTGTTTATAACTAGCATCCTGACAAAATGATTAGAAGAAGAAAAATATATACCTGAGCTTGCAAATTACTGTGACTGTTTTGCAAGCCTGGTACAGAAGCCAGGCTTTTTTTTGATCCCGTGGTCCTTTGTTTCCTAGCCTGGTAAGAATCCTTGGAGTGGAATGAGAAACTCATGTAGGGAAAATTAGCATTTTCAGGAACTTTATTTGTTCCTCTCTAAAATACAAGATTCCAGGGGTGAAACTGGTTCTGTGATCATTAGTGACTCCACTCTGCTAAAAACATTATTTTTATGCATTAAATACCATCGTATAACATTCTAAATACTTACTCAGAAGTCATCTGGGAGTGTTAAACAAAAAAACCACCATCATTCTTTCCTGAGATAAATGAGCCCTGTTCCACTGGATTCCCAGGTTCACTGGCTGTTTATATATCAGCCGCAACTTCCCATTAGGAGCCAGGGTTTTGGCCTGGGCCAGGAAGGAGGAGGTTGTGCAAGGTTTTCCCCAAAGATGATGAGTGTTCCTGCAAGTGGTCCTTGCCTGAGATTGTGTAATTTCAATGTCAAGCCATATGAAAAAGGATTCCAGGTTACAGTACAGTAATTTCTACTTTCTCTCTCACTACTGCAGCAGAGGCTTCTACCTATGCAGAAAACAGAGGATCGGGTTGAAGTTGCTAATTCTGTTTCCCTGTCAATGGAGATTTAATATAATGCTCACTTGGTACAATGGGAATGTCGCTCCTCCCTGCTCTGAAACCTCTCCCTGTGTAACTGAACTCTTCCAGACTTCCAGAGTACTGCTGTTGCAAGGCAGCTCACCAACCACTAGAATTTCCCACTGGGGTTATGTAAAATTTTAGAAACATATTATTTCAAAGATGGCAGTTTGAGGTTTGCAGAATAGAACTGTTGATTTTGTTTCTCCTGAGCAAAAACTTCTAAAGACAGTGAGGAATGAAGATGTATATTGTTATGCTGCTCTATTTTTAGAAAATCTGTTAGATCCTCCTATTACCCCTGAACCAGAAGCTGAAAGTTAAAACTTCTGTCTCGGACAACCAAGGACACATCCTGGACAATCAGAGATATGTCCTGGTTGGGCTCCTTTCTCCACAGTCTTGCATGTTGCTTGCATACCTGCTCTGCTCTTGCTGCTTTTCTGGTGAGCAAATTAAAGCACAAATTTGCAAGCTCGTAAGAAGCAGGAGTCTCAACCGTTTGGTTGCAGTGCCTGCTCAGGAGGAGGGCTGAGCAGCCGGGGAATTGGGGGGTATGGTTGCCTGCAGAACCAAAACACAGCTGTTAGGGCTAATTTTAGGTTTTCTAGTTTTGACGCTAGCCCTGTATTCCAACAAGCTGTTTGTAAGTCATAAGCATTCCCAAGCATGTCCCCGAGTTACAGTGGGAATGTTAATGTGACCTTTCTTTAAAATTGTATTTATAGAGGCCTCTGAGATAATGAGAGACATCGGAACAGCCATCCAGTATCTGCATTCAATGAACATTGCCCATAGAGATGTCAAGGTGAGGCCTGAAGGTGTGTGGGCAGGGAGAAAAATAAATGGGCAGTGGTGGTTTAAATAGAACTAGGAGTACAATCAGACGGTCAAAGTATTTCTGTTCCTCTGCCAGTGTGAGAAGGGATCTGTTCATAACTAGTTTGCAACTAGTCAAAGGTCAGAATATTCATGTGTGCTAATACCTTCCAGTTATGTACAGAATGCAGAAGAATCTGGTGATAGTCAGATAGTTAATCAAAGAGGTGCTACCAACTAGCAATCCAGTTAGTTAACAAGAAAATAACACTGCCTGAAATGAGCTTATACTAGATGCTATACCTCTGTGTTCAGTCTTTGCCAGTTATTAGCTATTTTCAGAATCATACTTGCCTAAAAAAAAAAAAAAAAACCAAAAAAAAAACCTCAACACCCCCACCCCCCCAAAAAAAACCCCCAAAACCCCAAAACCAACAAAAAAAGCAAACACCAAAACCCCCTTCAGAAACAGGAGGAACTGCATATATGGGAGGAATAATACCGATTCCATGCATACAGCCCACTTTAATAGTATGTGTAAATATTTGGGAAAATAGGGAAAGCTCAGTTACTACCATATGTGTGGAACAGTATGCTTTATTAGCTAAAGTTTGTACCCAAAGCTGCTTGTGGAGATTTGACAGGGTTTGTAGTATTGTATTTTGTGTTCATTCTGTAAAGTGTGCAGCAAAGCAAAGACAGGATAGCTGCACCAAGGCGTTTCTAGCACAGCAATACAGCAGTGTGATGGAGTGTGCTGGAGAGCAGGTCACATAATGATAGACTGAGATATCTGATTGATTCCGCAGTTCTGATTTTGTGAATTTTCTAAACACGCTTCTTTGTGTTTAGCTGCTTGGTATCGCTGAGGGGTATGTTTGAGGGTTTTTTAGGCAGGAACTGAAGAATGACTTAACAGTTCAGAGACTAAAAATCTGTTCACTTTTGTGGAGCTTTGTGCCATTGCCTATCATCAGCACAGAAACTGAAGCAGTTAGCCCCAAACACCACCTACGCACACTCAGTGAACTAACATAGAAATGGTTCAAATTGCTTAATAGATCCTAAGCGCTGTTTTCTTTCAAGCTCTTCCTTCTTCTGTATGTCCCTAAACACTAGCATGAGAGAGGGCATAGCTTCCTTATGACTGAGAAACTGGAAAACAAGTTCAAACAATTGCAGATTCTGGAGATGTGCTGTTGTCCCTGTTCTTGTGCACAAAAGCTTGTACTTCCCTCTGTGCCACTTCTGGTTTTGGAGAGCCTTTATGAGAGTGTGGAGCAAGACTGGAATTAACTTAGGTTTCAGGAGACAGAGGGGGGAGCAGGAAGGGAACTGTGGCTGTATTGGTTAATTCTGATGGAGTTATGCCAGTTGCTCATAGAGAGTTTGGCTGATGACTTCTCTTGTCTTCCACCTCAGCGACTTGAGTGCAGTACAGAGTGCTGTCAGATAAACTGGTGTTGATCAGACAGAACAATCCTAGTCAGTGCAGTGAACTAGAGAGGGGTTCAAGAAGCCAGACTTGGTGCCCATTGGACCTGATGAGAGTCTTGTGATTTGCTCTCCTAAATACCATGTTGGGAAGGATGTTGATCCTTAGTCTGGGCAAAAATGCTGTATGTTGGGAGGGAACTTTCTGCATGGTATGATGGGGATGTGAGAGAAGTAAGAAGAGACAGATGCTGGTGATGTGATCATCCAGGCAAGCAGGAGCGGTTTGACCTTTCGGCTTATTAGAGACATTTCTTCATTGTCCAGTTTATCCTTTCTCTTGTTGGCCTTTCAGCCTGAAAACTTGCTTTACACTTCTAAAGAGAAGGATGCTGTACTCAAACTCACAGACTTCGGCTTTGCCAAAGAAACCACTGTACAAAATGCATTGCAGACTCCCTGTTACACTCCCTATTATGTGGGTAAGTTATCCAAGATGCATTTCTTTTGCATTTCAGTCTGTCATCCCTCCCCTTAATGTGGCCCTGTGGACTGTAGGAATGGATGGGAAATCTGCTATTGTGGATGTAATGCAAAGGGGTAGCCTGCAGAATTTAAACTGGCATCCAACCCAAACCTAGTCTGGTTCCAGTACAGTTCAGTACTCCTGCTTTCTTCCTTGGTTGCAGAAGAAACAGCCTTAACAGGGGATGTAAATGAGGATCAAGGAGAGAGGACATACCACTTCTGATTACACTTGAAGTAATCCTGATGTTTTCTCTGAATGATGCAATAAGCGCCATAATTTGAACTCAGCTTCATGATTATTTGGGTGTTCCCTTGCAAAACTTCCCTTAGCTTACCTAATGCAGTAGAAGAGAACAGGGAGAGTATTGCCTCAGCTGTAAAGCTTCTTAAAGCTGGCAAATGGACGAATTGTTAATAAAACACCAATGTGACTTAATCAGAACTGAGTTTTTGCCTGCATTTTGTCTAAAGACAGAGCACTGTGTAATGAATGCCATAGTAGACTGTCCTTTATGCACTCATTTTAGAGTACATCCCTTTTGGTCTTTGAGTTAATAGTCATTCACCACATGGTATGACTGAGGCAGTCTGCACTTGGAATTTCTTTGGAGGAAAAAGGGCTTATTTTTTTGGAAGAATTAGTTCTCTTCTACAATGTAAGTTTTTATAGGTTTTTTTTTTGTATTGAAAGATACTGTTATTCATTGTTACCAGAGAATTACAATAGCAATTTTTTCTGATGCTTTCTTCTATATTTTTGTAAGTTGAGATCAGTGATAAAATGTTAAGGAATTTACCCATATATGTTTCTATGCCTTTATATTTGTATGTAAACAGGCTGATATTTCCCTTCTCAACACCTTTTTATAAACCAGCATGATTGCTTTTATGTTTAAAGAATCATTTTTCTTCCAAAATCAAACTCCCTGCCAGTTCACCTGCCCCAGGGGAAAAAAAAAAATCCCCTCTAAATGTATCTCTCCATAATTTTGTTACTTAGTGAAAAACTGTAATGCTCTGGAGGCCAAAGAAAAATACATTGCTTTGTAGTTGCTGGAGATAAACACGCTCCACCCAGGTACCAATCAAAATTTTATCACAGCTCAAGTAGGTCCTTTCTGTTCTGATTTCTGGAACATATGCTCCTGCCTCTTTCAGTGCAGTGTCTCCCTGTACACTTTTAGCTATAGCTCCTTCTGCTTTTCTGTAATCTTAGTACTCTCTTGAGCAGAGAGACACTAAGGTGAAGACTAGGGCATTTTGCCAGCTCCATTCCTCCTTTTTAAAGCTACGTAAGATGTGTTTAGGAACTTGTCAATAGAAAATACTACCCAATTCCTGCAGAGAGTTGCATTTTTTTTTTAATGCCTCCAATATTTGTTGTTGAGTGTGCTGCTACTTACAGGGTGGTGGAGATGAAAGGAAATATCTGGTGGTCTGTTAACTTATGTTTTTAATTTTCAGCCCCAGAAGTCCTTGGTCCTGAGAAGTATGATAAATCATGTGACATGTGGTCGTTGGGTGTCATCACATATATTCTGTAAGTATTTGGAAAGACGCTTGATGAATGGAAAAAAGACACATTGTATTAAATCTGCACCTAAAAGTAATTAGTCACTAGAATCATGTAACCTGCAGAGGAATATAAGCTTGTACGGGACTTTGTAAGAGAGGAAAGGACATTCCTAGTTATAAGAGTTCTTTTGTCCACTCTTACAGTCTGTGTGGGTTCCCTCCATTCTACTCGAACACTGGTCAAGCCATTTCTCCGGGGATGAAGAGAAGAATTCGGATGGGGCAATATGGGTTTCCCAATCCAGAGTGGACTGAAGTATCAGAGGAAGGTAACAATGCTCAGTGTCACTGATGAGTATGTGCATGATGTGCAGTGGTAAAGCACTTACAAGAGGCTATTTCTAAAAACCTGCCTTAGTTTTTGTTTCTCTTTTTTTAGGACTTAAATTAATTTTTTGTGAGGTGATGCAGAGAACGACTGGGAACTCAAGACACTAGCCAGCCACCTAAGTACTACAGAAAGTAAATGACTACTGAAAACTTTCTTTCAAATTCCAGCTAGTGCTAGTGAATGCCAAGATTAAACCCTCTGGAAACAAAAGTCTTTAATCCTGAGAAAGGAGACTGCCAGGGCAGCTGCAATGCAAGCTGGGTTGGAAGAAAGGCAAACTGTCTCAAGAGCTCGTTCAGTCTTTGGCCTCCTTGGTGATACATCCAGCAAGGATGGCAAGTTTTCACGGTAGCTTTTTGTGATGTGGGAACTTGACAGCCACCACTTAAATCAAGGTCAGCAATTTATTTTGCATAAGTCATTGACCAGAAGCTGCTGCTGTTCAGCTGTAACCTGGATGGGCTCAAACCAGTGTCCCGAAAGTGGATGTTTTTGATTCCCTCTTATTCTGGCAGTCTCATAAGCTGAAAGCCTCAGCTGCCCATCATATTAGAGAGAAAGGTCAGCAACCTCTGGGCACATCTTTTTTTTGAACAAGGCCTTTATATTGCTGTTGCTAGCATCCTATTATTGTCTGCTGCTTAGCAATAACAAATTATCATTGGATAACACTGTGATCTGTGGCACTTTAACCCCTGATTGGATCTTAAGGTTGCACGTGCAGCATGGACTACTGAACATTAATAAGGAAAATGTTTTACCTATGGGATGCTGGCTTAATATTTGTCTGCCTTGGGTCTTGTTCATATTGCAGCATTATTAAAACGATATGGAAGCTTTGTGAGAGAAGATTTGCTTGGAAAATCTGTAGGGTTGCTTGAATGAAGTATGATTCCCTGAATGAAGATAGATGCACTCTACCTTTCAACCTGTTAAGATCAGTGAGTTTATGTGCACTCTTTTAGGCTGATCAGGCACCTTCAGCAGACTGCTTCTTTTTGCTCTCCTTTATACTATTCTTGTCATGGTTTTCTTTATCTAATCGTTCCTTCATTGCATCTATGGAGGCTTCCTCTAAATTCCCCACCAGCTTCCTGTAATCACCTTAATGGGCTCTGTTCGTGGTCCCCTCCTTTTGTTTCCTTGTACTTTTTAAGCTCCAGGTAGTCTCTTCTGTGAAACCCCTTTGCAGCCTCTCTCAACAAACTAAAGTCTCAACTTGTATTTCTGGCAGCTTCTTACAAGCATTTAGTCATCTTGTATTCAATATTTCTAAAAGTGAACTCTTATTCAGAAATTTTTCTAGGTTCCCCCAAGGAAGTTATGTTTAAGTCTTTCTGAATAATGTCCCTTGGAGGAAGCACTTCCTGTCTGTCCACCTACATTAATGAAACTCTGGTCCAGACTCCCATCATCTCATATCTCTGTTACTTACTACTCTTGCTTTGGCAGATACCATGTTCACAGAAAGCTGCTACAAAGCCTGTTTGTACAATGCCTTTTTTTTGACTTTACATCCTTTTAGTGGCCTCTCAGTTGTCAGAGAGAAGGTTATTTTCTTCCTCTGCCTCCCCACCCCCCCAAACTGTGCTGGTTTTTGTCTTCTATCATTTCTCCAAACATCAGCTTATGCATTCATTCAGCCCATAATGCCAAGCTTCTCACTGTCTTTCAGACAGGCAGCTTTCTGTTCCTGTGGTTCTCTTTTCCTCAAGTTCATGCTCTCAGAACAGTTGGTTTGGTGATGTAGATAGCATAGATGGAATCCCCAATCTTTTGTCTTTCCTTCTTACTTCGTTTTGGATGTTTTAATGTTCTGCCTCTTTAAACATAATAATAACCTACCACACTGTACATGTCTTCTTAACATGGTAACAGTAATAGGTAAGTGTTCTGAGTTCTGCAAAATTATCTTCCTTCATTCAGTAGGTCTTTGTGGTCTCATGGTTATTTGGGAACGCAGTAGTAGACTACAACATGCTATGTTGGTTCTGTTTTTCAGCCAAGCAACTGATTCGCCATTTACTGAAGACTGACCCAACAGAGAGGATGACAGTTTCTCAATTTATGAATCACCCTTGGATTAACGTGAGTTTCATATCTCTTTTTACAAGGGAGCAAGATGAATTTTTACATGAAGAACTTATATGTAGCTCCACATAGCACAGCAAGAGAAGGATAATGATTACTGTTAGTAACTTAACCTACTGTGCCCTCTGTAGGGGGTCATCTGCCTGTAGAAACACAATTCTTCTTGGTATTAGCAGAGGACACACAGAGAGAGACACCCACAATAGCGTCCTTGGAAGCAAAAGCTGAATGTATCTGTATCTTCTGTGAGCAGGCAATCACTGTTGACTCTGCAGCATATGCATGTGTTACTCTCTTTAAAAATATAAAAATAAACTGTATGTACTTACTTCATCGGTGCAGGATTTAAAGAGAGCTATTATTAGTGGTCGCAGGCACCATTGTGCATAGCTGTGTTAGCGTGAGCACAGTCCTATGCTTAGTGGGAATTCTCATCCTTGGCAGAGTTTGGAAATGCGTGGCAGGAGGAGCAAGGGTCTCGGCTTAGTGCCCTGTAGGAGATTGCCAGATAGGGTGGTACACAGAGTCCCAGTTCAGGTTTCATTCTATGACCTGGTTGAATTTACTTTTCCTTAAAAAATACCTTTTGGGGGAAAAGAAAAAAAGACTAATAATACAATATTAATTATTTCAAACAAGAGACAAGAATCCGGGAGTTATCAGGCTGAGTTTCAGGATATCTGCTCTGCTCCGCAGGTGTCACTTAGAATAATCAATTATACTTTTCACGCTTATGCCTAAAAGGACACCAGTCTTGTTCCTGCTTCCCAAAAAATCATCAGCTAGGAACAGAATCACTTGTACTGTAGAATGCCCTGTTCTCTCATAGTGCTTTCTGTGTCTATGCTGAGCCTCAGAGGAAGGGGCAGAAACAGAGGCATGACTAATAGTCAGCATTTCTATAATGTCTGTTTGAAGATCTGAAAGCCCTTAGAATCATATAGAAATGTAGCTGTATAACATCCCGATGAAGTAGACAGATGTCTTCATTTAAAGTTGTGAAAACTGAAGAATTAAGGTTACAAAGACTCTATGGAACTGGAACAGAAACTAGACAATGTCTCATAGTCTTTTTTAACCAAATAAAAATGTAATCACTGTTCAGAATAAATATCTCCAGCTTTAAGTGTTTGAAGACCCAGGAAGGAGGTGTTCCAGAAGTCAGCAGGCGATGAATTTCACAGAATGAGTGCCTAATAGCTAAGGAAGCTACCACCTACAGTGACACATGTTACTTGAAATATGCGTATAACCAATTAATAAGGAGGAGATTAGAGACAAGGCCTATAGACTCTGCTGCACCAAAGAGCCGTGCTAGAATACTGTTCCTAGAAGAATGCTCCAGGAGCTGCAGATTGGCATTTTTTTCTGCTGAAGCTAATGTTCCCATGAGGCAGAGGGAGGGAGAAGGAAAGACCAACATAGTGAATGTCTGCATTCTTCCTTTTCTTTTCCTAAGTCCCTAAGTGGGAACATGTATGGGGAGATGCCTTGCACAAGCAGTGGAGGAGAGTGTTTGTCTCTCCTCTTTTTTTCTTTTTTTTTTTTCTTTATTACATGGATGGCAGAAATATTATTGTGAACTATGCAAAAATTGTCAGTTTAGGTGGAGCACATAATCCTCTAGTTAGCTTGTAGATAAGATTTATTTAACAAGGAGTAGCTCACAGCAGATAGGAAGGCAACTTCCACACCCACTCAGGGACACCACTAAAGCCTGTCTGCTGGTTTTCCATTTCCCTCCTCCCAGCTGTGCTTGATAAAACTGTACCCTGGCCAGCTTGGGTCCTTTTCCAGCCGATGCAGGAGTCATGATTTCTGCTTCTGTAACTACTGCAGTGGTGCTGTTAGCTCAGTGGAGTATAAGCAATGCTTCCAATGTAATGCTTATTTTACAATTACATACACGGGGATCTCCTTAGACTTTGTTGACCTGCAGCTGGTATTGAACACCACAGCAGTAGACAGCAAGTTTGACTAGAAAGCATAAGGGAGATACAATGTGAATCTATAGTTTGGGTTACAGACTGGCAAGAAATACTGTGATTCTTGCTGAATTTAGCTAGGGAACTGTGCTTTGTGCTTTAGAAATTGTACCTTATTCTAATTTAAAGTATCTACTGATCTTTCATAGCAGGTGAGCATAGATCTCAATTTTATGTGGAAGAGTATCTCAAGCAATGCACTGTCTTCTGAACGGTGCCTTACTCTGAATAATAGCACAATTTCCTCTTTGGGGCACACTGATGATCTGATAAACTGGTATTCTGAGTTAATGTATATGTGCATGAAAATGTCTCCTATGACAAATCCTAGAAGATAAAGGTTAAAATAACCACTTTAAAACATTGACTAATGAATAGTGAAATGATAGTTAAAATCTAAGATGTACATAAAAATTTATCTAACACAGCGTTATTGATTGGACTGGAAGGGAGCAGAGTGAGACGAACTCAGCACTGATTTCTCTTTCTTTTTGTTCTTTAAAGATACTGTTGTGTGGGGACTAGTCCTTTTCTACCTCACACATGAATTAGCTTGTGGAGTGATTGAAAGCATGAATAATGAGGGCCACTGATGGACATTAGATAACTTTTATGCTCTCCATACACATAGAAGAGCAAGCAGTCACTTCCCAAACGTGATTTTGCAGAACACTTCTTTGGTATTTTTCACTTTTCTCAGAGATCAATGGCAGTGCCACCAACACCTCTTCATACTGCACGGGTCCTGCAAGAGGATAAAGACCACTGGGATGAAGTTAAAGTGAGTCAATCATAGTTCAGATTTCTTGAAGTCGAGTCCAACAAGAGATCAAATGGCTGGCTTCTCTGCCTATGCTTATTTCCTTGGAGATTTTGACTGTTTTGAATACAACTGTGTTAAACAAGGGAAGCATAATGAGTCCTGGTTAGAACAGTCGTGTATATGACAACTGTCTAAAAAAGAAGAATGCTATTTGAGCTTCATCCGACAGCATTACAGCTGTGCCAGATACTAACAAAGAAGATGTTTATGATCAAAGTTATTAATGATGCTACCTGCTGAGCTACTGTATGTAACCACAGCGGAGAAGGGATAGTGTTGAGGGAGCTTCAGGTTCATTATTGTGAAATGAAAAATGTAATGAAAATGTAGGGGGCAGGGTGGGAGGGTTGAGTGGCATTCTGCTTTTCTACTCTGTTCTTGTATTGTAAAGGAACATTAAATAGCCTTAGCCTTCTCTTGTTGTGACTTTTGGCGAGGGGAGATAAAAACATCTCCTTCCTTAATCTAACCAGGTGTCTCACCTACTGTTTGTGCTGATGACAGTTGAATGCTTCCTGCAAAAAGAAACTATAGGGCAGACTAAAATTGTTTGCAAGCTTTATCTCTTTCCTGCTGGCCAGCAGGTTGGCATGCTTTTACAATTAATTCTGAACTTTTTGCACTTACAGTGCTTGGCATTTTGATAATTGCAACATTCCTGTAGTGTATCTTACTGATTACTGATTTTATTTAAATCACTGATGTATACTCTCAGCTGTTGAACTATGGAATGGTAAAATTTCGTAGGACCTAGAAAACATTTGCCTCCTGAGTCAAAGAGATCAAACAGATAGTTTCACTTAGTGTTCTTCATTTCCATGTTTCTAAGAACTTCTTATACTTGTGCTTTGTATAGGTCCCAGAGGTTTTCCCTTGGGCCACCAGCATTCCCATAACATTTAATAGTTTTTCCTTTCCTGAACTAAATGGATAGACGTTCATTTACTTAAGGAGATCTTTGCTCAAAGCTTTATTAAAAAGTTTAAAATTTGCCCACACTTAAACATTAATTCAGACTAAGGAAGCATGTGAATTTGAAGCACATACTTCTAAAGAACTTAGTGTGGGCTCTTTATTCTAATTCTGCTAACCTAGTTTGGTAACAGAGCAAGGAAAGCAGTGCTCCGACTCTGGCGTAAGAAGCCCAGACTCGGTAGCTAGTGAAGGCCCAGAGCCAGCTGGTAAGAAATGCTGGGCATGGGGACATGGTGGAATTTAGGCCAGCGGAGTGTGGTCCTGCATGCTCACATATGAAACACTGTGTGAATAGTTCCTCCTGAATGAGTCCATGAGTAGAACGAAGCCTTTAGTCATAGTCCAGCCCAGCAGAAAGGGCTCAGCTATTTCTGGCTGTAGAGTAACAGAGGGGTTTCTTTTTGTACATTCATCGCCTGGCAGTAGTGTAGATTGGCTGTGTGCTCTCTGCCTCAGGGTTTTCAATAAATTGCTTCCTTGGTTTCAGGAGGAGATGACCAGCGCTTTGGCTACCATGAGGGTGGACTATGATCAGGTGAAAATCAAAGACTTGAAAACATCCAACAACCGCCTCCTGAACAAACGCCGTAAGAAGCAGAAGCAGGCAGGCACCTCTTCGGCAGCCCCAGGGTGCAATAACCAATGAGAAGAGAAGGCAAGGACCTGTGGGTGGAGGGTAAAAGTTCAAAGGAACAATTTAAAATCACTATGATCAACTCAGTCCCTACCACAAAGGCAATGAGACCGTAAAGAAGCTATCCTGCAAAGAGGGAGCAGTGTGAAAGATTACATTTTTATAACTTGAATCAGGGCTTTGCTTTTAAAGGCTAATGTATATGACATGATTCTGTTGCATATTGCTAGGGAAGGTGCAGTAATACCAGAAATGTTATGGGTTTTTGGTTTGGCTTTAACTGTGTCGGACAGGAGGAGAGAACAAGAGGCAGTCTCAGCGTACTAATGTACTGAGGCTTTAACAGCCATCTACAAGAGTAACTTCTGCTACTTTTTTAAACTTGGGAATAGAAAAATGCCCAGTTTTCTGCTAGGAGGGTTTTAGTAGTTCAAACATGAGTACTGAGAAAGGAGAAAAATGTCACTGCTCTTTATATGAGTAGCACAGGTGCGGTTCTGTTATGGATGCATCCGGACAACATGTTAGAACTGGTAATATTTCCAAAGTTACCTCCTATAGTTACAGAATATCACTTAAACAGTAAGCAGTTATTCCTGTTACAGGAAAAAGCATCCATACATTTCCATTTTCATGAAGTCTTCACATAGTCTCATGTGAGGATTTGAGTGTGTCATGGATTCTCATTTGATAACGTGTAAGTTTTCTAAACTGTAAGCATTATGTTGTGTCTATGCCACTGTCAGATCCCTCTTTTGTAATGTTTTAAATTTAAATGGTACTTTATGTGAAGAGTTTTAATAAGGATTTAATTAGTTGAAAGTATCCTGCAGAGGATATTGCTGTTCCTCTTGGATCCACAACCTCTAGGGTGCGCAACCGGACATGCAGTTGTATACAAGAGATTCCTCTAGAAGAGAGGCTTCTGAAATTTGGGAAGAAGTAGCAAATGCATGTTCTCTAAATGGACCCTGGTTTCTGCCAGCATCCCTTCTGGTAATTATCTCCAGATCCTGTGCCTAAGATGTGCTGATAATAGCAGATTTTGGGGTGCTGGGGTCGGTTTGTTTCCTGGGGTCAGGGAGGGGGAGGATGCTACTTTATTTGCAGTGTTTTGTCAGTGTTTCTGGATCCAAAGATTTTTGCCACCTAAGGGAGATTACCTGTAAGTATATCCACCCATTGCTTTTTTCCTATTCTAATTCTTGGTTTATGGGATCCTAGCCTTGGTTTGCTAATTTGTTTTACTTGGTTATCAAAATATTTCCTCTCACTGTACTTTGGGTTTGTTTTTTATTTTTAGTTGAGGTGAAGCAAATATTTGTGAAAGTATTATCAGAGTCTAGGATGAAAATCATGTGCTTCCAGCGATGCAGGCAAAAACTACTTTGTGGTAGGCACACAGAGTACTGGTGTGTTAATAGGCTCAGAAGAACGTTAAAAGACAAAAAGGAAAACAAGGCTCCAGAGAGGATCTGGATCTTCAAATCTGACTGTCACATAGGTCTTGTTACCTCCAACAAAGATCTGCTCGAGGCTTTGGACCTTGTCTAGGGAGCCCTGTTCCCATCTCCAAAGTGTTGGATGAGACCTCCCTTCTTCTTTGTGAACTGATCCTAGGGTTTTATAAACTGATTTTAATAAATCGTGTTACAACATTCCTTCCTCCTGTCATCGCTGGTTTTGTTTAGATATTTCAGGGATTGTACTGCTTTGCGAGGCTGTGTTGAAGGTGATGGGAAAAGGGAGAAGGAAAGTGTTCAATGATGTCCTCATTCAAAGGACATTTGAGCATTTTTTAAGATTACCAGGGTTTGTTTCTAAATATCAATCTCTGCAAAGATGTATTTTAAAATTGTTTCCTGTTTATCTAGGTACCTCTACAATTATAGCATGTCCTGTATATATTTGTTTTATCATATTACTTCCATGAATTATGCAAGTATTATTCACTACCTGTAAATAATAATACAATGAATGAGGAGTTGTGACGTGTTCAGAGTTGCAACAGCTGGGATTAGAGCCAGATCCGAGTTTCTGTCCCTTTATCCACATTTTTGGAGGGTGCTAAGTACATTGCCCCTGCCCTCCCATATCTGTGCCCCAGCAGGGTGATATGTGCTCCCACTCTCCCAGTTAATGGGGCAACCTGCGCATAATGTGGTGGTGTCCTGGCTGCCTTGGTGCTGAAACTGTTGCAACCCACGGTTTTGCTTCTGCCTTGCCCAAAGTTTGAGCAGGAGCTCTCAGTTTCCAGCTGGTGCCTTCTTGCTTGTCAGTTCAGTCTGGAGCTTGAAGATATGCATCTGTTCCTGAGTATTTTTCCACGGGGAACTGTAAAGCACATCTGGACCTGATTCCTTCCTGTGGGCTTCCAGTCCCGTTCAGAATCTGGAGTGATGAGCTGATGCACTAGGGCACGGCACCTTCAGCTTGGAGAAGAGGAGGCTGAGGGGAGACCTTATCGCCCTCTACAACTGCCCGAAAGGAGGTTGTGGCAAGGCAGGGGTTGGTCTCTTCTCCCAAGTAACAAGCAATAGAACGAAAGGAAATGGCCTCCAGTTGTGTCAAGGAAGGTTTAGATTGGATATTAGGAAAAGTTTCTTCACTGAAAGGGTTATCAGGCACTGGAACAGGCTGCCCAGGGAAGTGGTCGAGTTCCCCATCCCTGGAGGTATTTAAAAGATGGGTAGATGTGGTGCTTAGGGACATGGTTTAGTGGTCGACAGGCATGGTTGGACTTGATGATCTAAAGGTCTTTTCCAAGCAAATGATCCTGTGATGCAGCTTTCAGTCCCTGTACAGTAGGACAATATCATGTCATTAAATTCGGACTAACAGTTCTTGCATTCTACCCTGCAGTGACAATATCCAGGAATACTGCAAAGCCTGGTGGGAACCTGAGGAGGGCCTCAAAATGGCAGCATGGAAGTGTATGCAAGTATGGTACGGAAGTGTTTGTGCTTATTTTACAAAAGAAAGGAGGCAACTCCTTGGGAGCTGGGAAGCAGCTGCTGTGCAATGTATGGACCCTCAAACGGCTGTCCTGCCTGCACCACAGCTGTCTCGGGTGACGCACTGGGAACAGCGTGCGTGAGCTCTGGTCATCTTAACCGTGTCCGAGTCAACCGGAGCGGTGAGAATCTGCCAGGAACCAGCCGGGGGGGCTGTGCTTGTGTGTGTGTGTGTGTGTGTGTGTGTGTGTGTGTCCCAGCAGCTGTGAGGGTGGCTGTGGTGTTTGCCTGTCCGTACGGGTATATACATCTCCCTCTCTATAGGCGCACCCGAGTGCATGGAGCCGTGCCCCGCCCCGGCTCCGCCGCGCCACCTGCCGCCCTTGCCGCCCCTCCGCAGCCGCGGCCCCGGGGCGCTGGGCTCGGCCCGCCCGAGCACCGCCGCCAGCACCCGGGGCGCTGGGCCTGACCAGGAGCCCCCGCAATCCCGGTAGCTGGCGCCAACTGAAACAAAACCCGCCGGGGTCTCGGGGCCCGCGTCGCGTTAGTGGTCTCGGCAGAGCCTGCAGGGAGCACTGCCTGTTGCTAGCACATACACTGCGCCCTGCGGGAGCCTGCACTGGGATCCATGGGTTAGGTTTTGCAAAGATTTTTCCTTTCTGGCTGCTAGCTCTGTTATAAGAAGGGCCCGCCTTCTAGCTGCATTCGCACACATTATAAAGAGCTCTGGTGTGCTAGTGGTGGTATTTGGGTCCATATAGTATAATGGTCTCTTTAGAACGTGCTGCTTAGGATCCAAATTTATAGCCTGTTTTTAGAAAGGATAGGCTATTATAGAACTGATTATGCATTTGCATATTCATCAGCCATATAGAGGAGGTAAAGAGCTGGGAAGGGAAAGAAGAAATGAATGGTCAATAGAGAAGGCTTCAAGGAGAACACAGATTAAAAGGTCTATTTATTTTTTACAGCAGAAGCTAAAAAAGGGCTGTGCACAATTCCCCACCCCCATTCCTTTTCATAGCAATTGCTTATGGGCCGCTGCCTCCCCTTTTATTTCTCTGCACTGTACTCCTCTCATACACGCGCATTCTTGCTCGCTCACTGGCAAGTGCACCCTCTCTGATTCACACATGACTGTGTACACAAGCACAGCTAAAACTCCCTCCCTTGCTTTTCTGTTTTTTGCACTATCCACTGCCTTACCTCTTTGACCACATGTGCCATATGATGAACCTTTTTTGACATGGTAGAGTTAAAAACTAACACTAATGGTCAGCTCTTGGCCTACTTCTGTGTTTTTCCATTTGTCAAACCCCAGCATGCAGTCCTGGGATTGCTTTTCTCTCTTAACACTTCACTGCCTAGAGTCTAGAGGCCCAGTTACGTAACTGCTTCTGACTTGTCTGACATGAGGGATAATGAGCATGCCACATACTCAGTTTGATCTAATTTCCTGTCCTCTTTTCAATTCAGGCTTTATTTGGCCCATGTTTAGACAAAAGCGCTGTTGAGAAAAGGAAGATTTAGTGAGGAGGAGAAAATTGAAGCTTTTAATTACTTGCACGTAATCATAAGTACATGTACTGTTTTAAACCTGTGTTAGAGGTAGGGAAGAGATAATCTATGTCCAGCTGCTTTGGTACATTTGCTTGCTTAGCCTAAGGATGAAGCCAGCCATGGGAGCCAGCTCTGCTGTACTTAACAGGAGGAAAACTTGTCCTCCAGGATGCACCCACGCACCCTGGCTCATTCACCAGTGCCCTTTCACACTCACTAGCAAACCACAGGGACAAAGGGAGTGAAGGCAAGCAGGGAATGAATTTACATGTGGGAGAGCTCTTTTCTTCCAAGAGTACATGTTTTGGAGGGGTTCTTGTGGAAATACCAGAATTCTCTTTTTCCTAGGTTCCGATATTTCTCCTCTTTGCCTGGCTGTTCTCAGTAGTGGAGCTGGCATAGCTGAGAATGAACAAGTTAAGTCTCTTTTAGATAGCCTAACCAGGATGAAGACAAGGAAGCAAACTTGGAAGACAGAGAACACGTGGTAAAAACCTCAAAGAAAAAAAAATATTGTTAAAAATCCTTGCAAGCTAACAAGCAAATTTACTTCAGGTACATACTTAAACACATCTCACATCTGGAAAATTGTGGTTAGAGCAATCCTAGGTAATAGCATTTGCTGAAGAATTGTTTCCCTGAAATCTTTGCACTGGGTAAGAAAATCCTTTTTGAGTATTAAGTACAGCTTTAAAATAGGATTTGGGTTTTTTTTTTTAGGCTGTGTGGTTAGAAGAATTTAATGGGGCAAAGGGAGTAGAAATGGAGGGTGATATGTCATGTTGAAGAATAAGATAAGAAATGTCTGCTGTTGTATTCTATTCCAACTTAATTTTTTTTACTGCAGGTGCTACCTCTGTACAGACATAGCAGGACAGATGCAACATTTTATTAGTCTTTTTTACCACTGGAGGAGGAAGAGAATGTTCCTGCACTATAGAGGGGTGTAGAAGATAACGCTGTGGCTGTAGATGAACAGATGTATTGGTAAATCTGTAGATGATGCCTAGTGTTAGCTGTATTTCAAAATTTCCTGCCTCATGAATCTACCAGGTGCCAAGATCTTGTAGGTCTGCTCTAGCTGCATAAAGGCACAGAGGCATCATTGTCAGTGGGTTTCCTCATACTACTTGAGACTGCAAAAAGAAGCAATTGCTGAAATATACTGCAGTGGTTTTAGCTTCCAGGAGCTAAAAGAGAAAAAAAAATGCAGCTTTCAAATAGCTGGAAGTGACATGAAGAGCCAGGCTATCTTTTGTCTGAGGAGGGGTGGTACTTGAAGATAGTGTAGAGGTATCTTGACCTTGCTTCAGTTCAGCTTCCATATCTGATAATAAACATGTTTTAGCTGTGTGGGGCTTCAGGCCCAAATTACTAGTAAAGTCTCTCCTGCTTTGACAGCATGCTGGGGTTTTTTTCTACTGTTGGACACTGAAATGTGCTTATTTGGTCCATGGCTGCAAACCGTTTAGCATTCTTGGTCCTAGGGCTGCACTGAAGCTGAGTAATTCAATAAAGGAGGAGTTGCATCATTTTCTTCCACGTTAAGCTTCTAAATTTATTTCTGTTGAATTTTACTGCATTCAAGTTAATTACCGGTATTGCTAGTGTAACAACTGTTTCTTATTGCACCTTCTTTGTTTGTTAACAGTGAGCATAAGTGCTTCTTTTTGGGGATGTCTTTTTTTCTTTTTTGTCCTAGGAGTTTTATTCCAGTTTTGAAATTAAATGGCAAAGTTACTTTGCCTAATAACATTCTCCCAAATCTTCCAGGCTAACCCTTTTGGGAAACATGGAAGATGTTCTCAAGAGATTTCTTATTGCTTAGCTACTGAAACACCTGCTAAAGCTGAGCTTTTTAAAAAAACTGAAAATTATTTAAATGTGAAAAAGAGTGGGTTGATCTGGAAAAGAAACTTCTCAAAAGACTAAAATTAGAATGGAATGTGTTAGAAGAGAAATACTGGTGGGGGAGGAGGACTAAGGTTTTTAAAATAAAAATGCTACCACTTGAGTAACGATCAAGGAATTTTTGGTTAGGATATTAGCTGCTGCTCCAACCCAGAGCAGTTCCTGAATTCAGAAATAATTATCTTTCCCTAAAGATAGATATGCAATACAGACTCCATTTTTTTTTCTGAGGTAGTCTAAAGCAAGGCTCAGCTTGATGTTTATAAATGAGACTTTTTAGTAAATGTTGTTAGTATACCAATGAAATGGCCTTTTTTTTTTTTAGAGCAACTAAAAACTGAACAAATACCCTTTGCAGATTAAGTTCTGCTCTCCTAAAGTTGCCTGAGTGAGCTCCCTTTTTGCTTGCAGAAACCTTGTCAAGGTGAAATTAACTTTCTTTTTTGCTTTCAGAGATTTTGCATTTCTATCTTGCAGTTCATCACTGTGTATTTGACACTTGTCTTGAGTAAAAATCTAATGTGTTGTCTCAAAGCTAACCTTCCATGATGCAGTGTTTTTCCTTTTTTGGGTCAATTACAGTTGTACCACCTCTTCTCTTATTTCTGAACTTCTTTTAGTGGTGTAAAGTATTGGAAGATTTTCAAGGAATCTCACTATCTGGCAGGAAACAAGAAACTACATTGTACGTAAAATGCTAAGGAGGAAAGTCCCAAGCAATGGGTAATAGTAGAAAAGATATCCCTCTGAGGCTAATAGAAGACCTCCACAAAGAAATCAGCCCAACTAGAATTTAATACTTTTTCTTACTGTTTAAGAATGGGCTGTGGGTATACACTTAGAGACAACCCAAGAGGATGCTGGTCTCCCTTCAGAGTCATAGAAGTGCCCTGCATGATGGTGTGGTGAGCAGCTCTGCCATGCTTGCCTTGCAGAGACTTCTCCCAGAGGCTGATGCACTTCCTCCATCAGCATTTCTCATATCCAAGGTGCTGTGGTGAATGGGGGGGTGTACATAGAGTCATCAGCCCTTACAACTCCTGCACAGGATGTTTGAGCCTTTGCTGTTTCTCAGCTTTATTCAGAATAAACATGTTTAAATTTCTTAGGAAATTGTTACTTTAAAATCCCATTTCCCATGGAAGTTAAGCTTTTTTCTAGTCAGCTCTGTAAGGCACCACGCTAGTGTCCTGGGTCATAGAACTGTTACCTCAAAATCTCTTGGTGCTGGTTGTACATTATCTCACCAAGAAGTAGCCACTTAGAGCAGAAATACTTTTATTTCCACCTCCTGGCTTTTAAGTCTTTGTGTGGAATTCTTCACTTACCTACAAAGAGTAAAATGAGGTGGACTAGTTATCTTCCTTTTAATCCTTTGATTTTCTTCTCTTTAATTTTGCTAGATTGATGTATTTTATACTTTTGGGGAGTCATGAGTACTTCCTTTAGAGAGACTTGATTGCAGTATTTCAGTTTCTTCTCTAAACATAAAAAAAAAATCCTATTGAGGCCTTTTGCTATAGGATATTTAAAATCTGAGGAGTAGGAAGGAATTTAATTTTCTGATTTCAAGTGACTCAGCTAGGTCTGCCTCCTTGTTTCGTAATATATTCTCTGCATCCAGCTCAAACCTTGGCTGGCACTCAGTAGAGCTATCAAATGTTTTCTCGATTAATTTGTCATTCCTGCACAAAGTCAGTTTCTAAGCTGTTCCTCGACAATCCTGGAACAACTATCTAGTAAGCAATCATTAGCTCCAAAAGTACACAACTCTGTGTCATAAGGCATCTGGTGCTGTCACTTGAAGGTTCTGACATCTTGAATTACAACAATTATATGCCTGGCTAATGGGAACTTAGAATAAGTGATTACTTTAGTTTGTTCATATCGTTTGCTTTCATAGCATATCTACAGTCATTCACACACATGCATCAAACCTTCTTCCCATAACTTCAGTCTAACATAAGGAGTTGCTTTGTTTCTGTATGAAACATAAATGGTGGGGGTGGTCTCTACTAAGCAAATTTATTTTAAAGCATTTCTTTTAAGCCTGAAACCTCTCTTTGTAGGATTCCTGAGATTGTATATTTCCCTTTGGAGCAGATTTTGTTCCCAACTTGAGAAAATTATTTCCAGTGAAAATTTAAAAAGAAAGTTCATATTTGTTACAAAGAAAGTTGGTATTTGTGTGCTATGTATGATTGCATATGTTGGAGTAATAATGTGGAAGAATCCAATTAGTCTTATCCAGGCAACTGAAAACCTTGAGCTTGCTTGGTTAGAATTAAATACTGCATACATGAAAGGAGAAATTTAATTCAAATTTCTATTAATCAGAAAAACAGTTTTGCTAAAGTTTTTTTTTTAAAAAAAAAAAAGATATACTAGTCTTCTGTTTGTATGGCAATGATTTCCGTGTTAAGAGTGACTTTGCGTGTTCACATCTTCGAAGTTATATACACTGAAGTTAAGTACACATGAAAGTATTTCAAGTATTGTGGCCCAAATACTTTCAATTCAGAAGTACAAATCAAATACGTATTTACATATGTAGAGAGAGATACTCTGGCATGAAGCCTAAAAAATTTAATCTGAGCTTTTGTTGTCAAGTTAATTTTTTTTCCTTCCCACAGCATCATTAAAGTAAGGTTCTCACTGCCAGTAAGTGTGGTGTGGTTTCGTGTCTCTGTCATCTCTTTCCCATCTGCCACTGGACGTTGCTTAGTCCAAAGAAGAGGAGGAGAGAAGCAGTGGGGAAGAGCTCTAGCTGGAATTGCCTGCATTATTCTATACAATCAGATGAGGCATGGCAGGTTGGCTAAAAGGACATGGAGTTAGTTGTCTGTCTGTATGTATTGCTCAGTGTCTGTAACTCAGCTCTATAGGAAATTTTAATTTTGTGGGAAGCTGCCTGGCAGATCACGTGCTATCATCCCCTCCCTGAGAGTGAACCCAGTCCTAGTCGGTGTGTGCCAGAGGAGAGAAGGTATTAGCACAGGTATGAGTGGTGAGCAGGAGCAAGCAGTATGCCAGCTCTGAGGGCTGGGCCTCTTGTACTCACAGCAGCTGGGTGCCAGAGCATGGTCGTCCAGCCACAGCCCACGTACGGTGTACTGCACTATGTGGCAGATGAGGGGGAAAATAGACTGTGACGGAGCGGTGGTTAGCACTTGGCTGGCCATTTTTAGCTCATACTCTTAGGCTTTTTTCTGGTTTTCCTGATAGAACTGGATTTATAAGAAATCTGTGTTCTGTTAAAAGTGTCTTACAGAGAGTTAGGGAAGGGCTATTTTATTTGCTGAATGCTAGCTTTGTGTTGATTTGTGTGTCACAAGCTATGAAGGAGCCTGGTAAAATATTAACTCATCTGAAATGCTGCCAGCCAGAAAGATGTCAGCCTGTTTGTTGTCAGGGCTCAGAGCAGGTGTGGAGGCTGTCTGCCTGTCTTTCTAAGTCCTGAGAAGTCCAGGTGACACAAGTCAGTATGTGGTGACCATGTCATAGACCAGTGATGCCCAGTCTTTCTGTCCAGCCCAGACACCACGGACAATATAACCTCATCTAGAAGGACACAGGGAGGTACACAGCAGTCTCTACAAGTGTTTGAACTTATGTTAGGCAGGCAATTAGCCTGGCTGTGTGACGATTAGCAGGAACAAAACCTTATATGTGACCAGTTGTCACGAAAGTGGAAATACATCACTCACATGATGGGGACATGTACAGGCTGCTGTCTTGTTATACAATGGGAGCAAGAAAAGAAATTATCAGGGAATGGCCAAATGCTGAATTTCACGTTCTGTTGGACTATATGTTTAGCTCAGGGGTTGAACATCAGCCCTCCTTGATAGAGAAATTAATAGATTCTCTTTGAAAGCAGATCAGAGAATAGTGTGTTTGACTGCGCCCAAGTGCAGAAATACAAATGTTAGACTCAGTTCCAAAATCTGAGCATATGTAACAGCAAAGGGGAAAGAGTATATAAAAGTGCACAAGCAGACTTAGCGTCATACCTTATTTTGAAAATAATTCGTAGTAATCTGAATGTTATTTAGAATGCTTTCTGTGGGCATTAAATACTTGGTTTGTGACAAAACTGTACAATATTCCTATCCTTGAAAGTTGAAAGGGACTTAGTAAACACCTTGCAGTGTTTTAGTCCTAAGGTTTAACTCCACTTTTGAGGGAGGCAGAGAAGGTTGATTCTGTGCATCCTAAAGGAGTTGGGATGAAGTGTGGGCTGCACTGAGCATCAGTTCATCTGTATCTGCCTCTGCCGTTGTAGGACTGCAAGGGAGAGTAAAGCCCAGGCTTCCATGATAGCAGAAGCTAGACCTTGAATTCCTGCAACTGCTGCATTGGAGGGCAAAACTGAGGCTACAGTAATTTGTTTCTCATTTAGTCCTTCATCTTCTATCTTTATTCATGTCACTAGAGATAGGATCACTCTCACAGCTCTAAAGAGGGGAGTAGGACATTTCAAACAGTTGCCTGCCATGTTTGTGATAAATGAAGAGCCCTATCCATGCACACAGAGCGAACTGGAGAACTCGGAGTATGTGCTGAGTTCCAGCACAGTGTATATAAGAGATCTGACCTTGTGCTACTGGAGACAGGGTGCTGTGTCTGGCATCACAGCTGTTTTGTGTTTCTCGCACCTTTTTTTAATATTTTTTTAATAGGAAAGGTGTGGTCATGTAAAAGACTCCTGTGCTCTTTGTTTTGACTTGCATGTATGTTCCTTTCCACTGTTTTCCTGGACTTCTATCATATTTACCCTGTCATTGGGAGTGAACATTCAGAGATCCTCTGAGCATGTAGTGTAATCTCTGGCAGACCCAGGCAGCAGCTATTGACAAAGAGGAGATAATGTCCCTTTGAATGTCCCCAATTAGAATAATTCTGGTTTTTAGCTGTTCATTCATTAGCAGAGAAGTAAAGAGTGCAGACAGAAGGTTGTGAAGCAGGGTGTTTATTCACTTGTTTTCTAGCCTTCTCTCCGGATTAATGAAATGACTCATAGACAGTAATAACATGCTTGGAGTAAAAAAAAAAAAACCCTGGAGGTGGGACATATGAGGCCAGATCTTTCTGTTAGGACACCCACATCTTGCCATACCTACATATGTGATTTGACTCTCTTTGTTAAATGTAAAGAATGGATCAGTTGTGAAGATAGCCAAAACCCCCAGGGCAAAAAAATCAAATGGGCATCTAGTAAGCACAGGTTGGTTTGAATATATGCAAAAGAAGGGGATTGCTGGTGAGAATGTAAGACTATGCAATTGCTTGTAAATGACTGTGCAAAATTACTTTTAAGTATTTTCCTACCTTCTCTTCTCTGCCTCTTTGACAAAGAGGATGAATGGTGTGCCTCATGTAGGTGAGTAATACCTGTTACATCTCTGCCTCTGCATGCTGCCAAACATACCCACTGTGCTTTTTCCAAAATGCCCATAATCATGCTCAAACCCTTACCAGTTGTATGAAATGGTGAAAGTAGAATAGTGAGACTATTCTTATTTCAAAGATACTCAAGGACTTACTGACCTTTCAGAATCTGGAACTGAAAGACTTGGAAAGGTTACATGAATTTGGGGCAGAGAAGGAACCTGAACACAAAACTAGGTATCACAGATGCACATTCCATGCTGGAACATCTCAGTCCTCTCTACTATAACCTCTCAAGGAACACTCAGACCCATCTTTGTGAAGATTATGTGTCTGCTTTTGAGTTGTTTACTAATAAAAAATCTACAAAATTTCCATATTAAAAGCTGCCTGGGTGATAAAGCACAGGTATGTTTTAGCATAACAGCAGGATTTTTTGACAAGGTTCAACAAACTGAAAGCAGGATGAGAGAGGAATAGTAATTGTAGAAATCCTGAGAAGAATTAATTATAGCATATACTACCAGGCAACTCTGATGTTGAAAAAAATAAACTGAGATGCACCTAGGTCATACTTTGACATACAGAAAATACTACTTAGCATTTGTATTTGATTCTGAATTGATGATAATTTCTGTGTTATTTAAGGGAAAAAAATATGTATAATGCTGTAATAAAGACCTCTTTGAATATGGCTGTTTCTCCATGGGAGTACATACCACACGGAAACCTATACCCCTCAGCCAGCTCCTACTCTTAAAGCTGCTTAATTTATAAATTCTCCAAAAATGGGTATATAGCCAAGATATTCTGCTATTTATTGTTACTTTATTTAAGATTGTTTATTGGTAGTTTCTGTGTTGTTTCATTTTGAGAGGAACCAGTATATCTATGCTGGAGATTTTAGCCACACCAGGCAAAAAATGGGGATGGAGCTGGAGAAGGAAGAGGAATTTGTCAAAGCTTGTAGAGAAGAAGTGAGGATAATTAATCAGACAAATGGAGATAGAGAGCAGGTGCACAGAGGGAATAGTCTGATGGAACAAAAGGCAGTGGTATGAAAACAAATGTCAGAAGAGGTGAGTGTTTCTCTCTTTTAGAAATTATAAACTGCAGCAATGAAAGTTTTCCTTGTCAGTCTGAATTTTTATTTCTTAAAAAATAGCCTTATAAACATTATTCCAAGCAGTAGCATTTTAAATGGATTTTTAATAGCAAATTGTTTATTTAATATAAGTAAATTGATTCAATGCTGACCATTTAAGCAGTGGGATATGAAGCCCACTCACAAGCCTATGAATTCCAGAAAATGACTAAAGTATTTTACGTGAAAAAGTAGTTTCTATAATGTGGATAAAGGGAATATATTAGAGATGCTAAACTGGGAAGAGAAAGGGAAATGTAGGGCAAGGGCAAAACCAGTTTTCCCTTGACATGTTTGTAAACCAAACATTGCGGTATTTAGGTCAGTGCAAGAGGCAAAAAATATGGTTTATAAACTAAAGTCAAAGTGAGCAGTTAAGGTTCATATCCACACAGAGAGTTGAAGGTCAATGCTCCCATTTTTCTGCTCAACAAGGTAGTGTCACCTACTTCTCCAAGGAGCAAGAGTGTGGCTGACAGCCCCAAAGACCATCAGAGATAGAAATTCATTCACTGCTTTTGCAAAGAGAAGCGGCCAGTATTACTTGCGGTTTTGAGATGGAAGGGAAATGCTCTCTGATTCTGTGTTTACTTTGCAGTTCCTACCCAGAGCTGCTAAGGAGCCTGTTGCTGCATTAAGGCTTTTCAGGTCCTGTCCTCACTTTTTTCCACTCTCAGGGCAGTACTGAAGTATTTTCCTCACTGTGCCATTTGTTGTTCCCTGGAGGCTAGAAGAGTGGGAAGGGATGAGCACATACTGAAGGTTTGCAGAGCAGATCAAAAGGGTTGGCTTTCTTAGATGATCGAAAGGGGAAAAAATGGAGGAGTAATTTGGAATGCATAAAAAGAAACAGGAAGGAAGGAAACTCGAGGGATCCAAAGACCACAATCCTGCAGATTTGCAGGTGGGACCATCTCTGATGGTAACACACCTGAGCTGCTTGTCTGTGGTTAGGCTGCCAAGACTAAAGTGAATGCCCATGTCTTTTCTTGCAACTGGTCCTCCTTCTGACCAAGCTGACTAGGAAATGCTAACTGTGATGATGTAACAACACAGCTGAAGAAATAAATTGTTGCCAAAAGAATGAGGTTTTTTAGTAATAACTGTCTGAAATACCAGAGTCTACCCAGAGCATTTAGAGTAAGTAGAAACAGAATGCATGGATTGGGCCCTCTTGGGACGGTGGGGTGCAGATAGGTGAATTCAGAGTACTGATTCAGATCATTTCTCCCTTTCATGTGATTGACGTTATGCCTTCACTATAAAGTTTAAGCTGGCACTAAATTAGAAAAATACATATTTTGAGCCAAGTGAATGTCAGTATCTAAGTAATTGCAATTTAGTAGTGTGATTTACTGCTGCCACAAAGCTGATGGCAGGGGCCTAAGGTGGTCTTCTAGGTGTCCCCCTCCTTGTATAGAATTTTATTTGTAAAAGTATTTGACTTAGTAGTTATCAGTTTTCCTTTCTCTTTTAGCTGCAGAGGAAGCAAACTCCCATTGTTGCAGCAATTCTCAGCCTTTTTTTTTTTCCCTTTTTTTTAAGGAGTATTTTTTAACCTATTTTATTTTTAAGTTAGAGGAAATATTAGCAGAGACTGATCTGGACTTACAGTGAAGAAATTATTCTGTATGCAAGCTTAGCAAGGCAGACTCTTTTCACTCTTTCCTTTGTGACTGTGGATTTAACAAAGATGCATGTTTAGGTCCAGGTTCACAAAAAAAAAGAGAGAGGAAAGGTACAGTGGGATCACAGCTGTGATATCTATAGCAGTTTGCCTTCTCCAGGAAGTTCATAGAGAGTTCTGCATGGAGATGGCAAAAGGTAAAATCATCATTTCTTAGCATTAAAATAGACTGGGCAACACAGTTTTTCTAACGTCATCACTGTTCTCAAACTCTTTGTACTGCAGCTTCTCTGCAATTAGTTGAATTTTGTAGTCTTCATTAGCTAGTAACCATACACAATACATTAAAAACAAAGAAAAAAACCGTCTTCCAGGCTCTGCATTCCTTTCACAGTAGATGCTTACTTAATCTCTGCCATGTCTAATCATGAGCTTAAAACTATGCTGATGAACTTTCTGAGTTGACGGAACTTTTCAATGGTGTTTATTCCTGGGGTTTTTTTAATAATTGGCTTGTTCATGCTGTGCTAACAGATACGCATCCCTCTGAAGGGTTTCATCAGTTCCCAGTAACATGAAAGTCCAGGAACATTTTTCCTGTATTAAGAATAAATAAAAATTAATTTAACCTATGTGAATTTAGTACTTGTGAAAGAAGCAGACTTGACAGCTTCAACGTCTGAACTCCACATCCAACCTTGGCATCTCTAGTCATGGCATCAGTGATACAGGACCTGTTTCACAATCTCTCTACAACAGCATTTAAAACTACCTTATAGTGGGGTGGCAGCTGTAGAAGTAGTGGGTTTGGGTCACGTCTGTTTTGCACTGCAGGGAATGCACTTATACTCTAAATAACTTCTTCCCTTATTCATAGACAAACCTATACATGGAGATTGCAGTCCAGTTCCATTAAAAAAGTAAGTAGGTTTAATAGCTTTTAAACTAGCACTTTTATGTTCACTTTATTATCATACCTAGTTATTTGGTATGTTGTTTAAAAATTTGTCTAGATAATTATTTATGCTTTACACATAGGACATGCCCCAAAAAAACCAAACCAAAATATAAAACTCATAAATCCTCCATGTAGATGCTGGTGGCTCACCTTTTTTCTACTTTCCCAAAAGGAAGTTCTATATTCCTTGTTACTGATCCACTAAGTTAATAGTGAAAATGTTTCAAGCAGTCATGAATCGTTAATTTGAGTTAACAGGAACCCACAAAAAAATCAGAATAAGTTAATGAGAAAAATTACTCCCATAGAAAAATCTATTGTCTGTCTCTTTTCATACATGGTATTTACCCTAAACAAAGGCGAATTTCTTTTAATTCTGTAGAGATTTAAAAACTAAGATTCATCTTTTATCTGCTTGCTAAGTATAAAAATGTGCCTAGAATACTTTAGGGCTGCTGTGTTCCATAGGGTCCCTGTTGTGCTTTGTGTAATGTACTCATAGCTCACCATGGGCATTCTTATATGACTTCATTTTTTTTTGTGAAGCCTTCTTATTTTTAGAATAAGCTTATGCTCTGCTGCTGGGTCCCAAATTTTTATGGATATGCAGATGGAAGAAAATTGCTACCATAAATCAATCTTAAAAGAAAGAGATCACAAAAGTAGGACAAGGTACCATCTTCAGATTTTAGAAGGGGAAAAAAAAAAAGAGAGGGGATTTGAATTAATCCTAAACTGACTGGCTAGCTGGTTGTTTGGAAAAAGTACCACAGGGACTTTTGTTCAGGGAATAATATTTATATGTAATGCACTTCCATGGTGTGTATCAGGAAAAAAAAAAAGTCAGGATTCAGTTATGAACGTTGACCTTGGGAGCATGACAACACAGCAAACATTTCAGGGATCATCTATGCAGAATTGTGCAGAACAGTTTCTGGCAGGGAGGCATGCACCACTTCCAACAGGGCAAATCCTGTCGTCACGTGTGGCATGTGTAGCAGCAGACTGTCATTGCCAGGAAGAGAGCATATATACACGTATTCCCCAGCTAATGGATTAGAAACATGTTTGTAAGAGGTGGAGGGAGACGGGGAAATGATGAGACTGACAGTAAGCACTGAGGGGAAGCACTAGGTATATTGTCAGCAGTGGTGATTGTGCTAGCAATTCATTGTTATTTGCAAGGACAAACTCCTATGTCAGTCACTTGCTTTTGATTCATATTGCATTGATATTTTTTGAGTGTGGTTGTATTCAAGCCCAAAATTACTTTTTTGTGGTTTTATTTATTGTGTTTTTTCATTTTATTTTGGTTTTAGGTTTCATTTGATTTGGGGTAAAATTATTGATGGAAGTAATATTTCAAAGTTAGTTCTTACGCCACACTTGAAAATATGTGAGTCTGTCATGCCTGCGTTGTTTTATCTGATTAGAATGGCTTTTCTTCCCTGGCCTGCTAATAGACTGGAGGTCTGTGTTACAGGCAATGCGATGATGACCAGCAGAGTATAAAACATCATAGGATAGGCAGTGGTAGCACACAGATCTTGTAAATAATATCTAATAAATCTGAGGGAGCAAACAAGATTTGCTGAGTTTGTCTTGTAGACATGTGAAGTTGGAAGGCTCCTCGCTGCTTGGTTTGCTCTTTTCCCTCTGTGTCAGAGAGGGGAGATTTATCTGCACACTTAACAAACAGTGATCTTACAGCATCACCTAGAAACGGAAGATATTGCCAGTTCCTGTTTCTCAAGCTTGTTTAACCAGTGAATCAAATGGAGAGGTGCTTTACAGTCTGGAAGACTGCATTCATACTTGCAGGAAAGAAAACTTGCACTGATGAATGAGAATTATATTGTGATCAATAGAAAGATGACATCCCAAGTTGTCTAAATTATCTAAAACTAGCATTCCTTTAAAAAAAATAGAAAAATATTTTGTGTTGTTTTTCATAGATTTCAGGTGTTTCTTTGTGTAACATGGGCAGTACTGTTCCTCCTAACATCTCTTAGTTTTTAACTTCCTCTGATGTTGTAAGGTAAAATATTTGCTAAGTTTTCCTTTTCCTTTTATGATTTAAATTACATCTCTAAGAATTTAGGAGTGTGGATTTTAGATTGTGTTATATTTTTCTCAGTAAAATACAGGAAACTCTGTGTTTGTATGTATGTGTGCATACATATGTACAGATATTTAAAATTGGGGACTGGAATACTTGCCCTACCTATTTGGGTTTAGCAGGAACTGAGTTAAGAGCTGTATAAGCCGCCACAACAGGTGAGCTTTGTGTGTTCACAGAAGAAGGTGACTTCTAGGACCTAAGCAAATTTGAAAAGTAGTCATAAAAGACAGCAGAGCGTAATTCAGGGACCCCATTACTGAGAATTCTGTAAGCCTTATTCTTTCAGCTTAATTCTCTCTAAGTGAATTAAATTCTCCTGAAATAAGTGTGTGTAGGAACAGTTCTCCTTAAAATTCATACAGTATTTATTTTAATCTGATTTAACTTGCTAGATAGACAACCACTAATTTTCCCTTTATCTTGAATAATTCTATATGTGGGTCACGTTGTAGGGTGAAATAAGTAAGATGGCTTTTTTATTTGGCTTGTTTTTATTTTAGGACCTTTCTGTGCTGGCTTTCTTCATGTTCCCCATTGACATCATTACAAGAAAATTATTAGAGTTCTTTTTATGCTCCTCTTTCGGTGATTATTTAGAGCTAGCAGAGATTATTATCTGGAAGACTCAGCTTGATAGCAATCCCTTCTTGTTAATCTGCTGTTCTTGAAAATGAATTAGGATTAGGAAAGCAACCCTTTATCATGAGTAATAAAGACCAAAAGGTCACAAGTAGGTTACCTATAAACCTCTTTGTGGTCATTTTTTGTAGACAGTTTTGGCTGAAAGGATTTTGCTGTTACATTTTTCTGAATCTACTTTATTTGGCTTTTCTCTTATTCCTGCATCATAGCTCCAATCATCGGAAAATCTTTACCACATTATTCTAATTATTCTTCTAAGTTTCTCTTCTCTTGCTCTTTTCTGTCCTCCTCCATTATATCTCAGTCTCATCTTTATTGATAAGCATTTTCTAGCTTCAGAGTAGTTTGAGGAGCAGTTAAGTTGTTTATGGAGTTCCTATTAGACAAGTTGTACACCAATGACGAAAATGAAATTAGAACAGTTAAGTGATTTGCCTTGGGGGAGGTTTGGTGTGCAGACCAGGATTAGAAATCTTTTCCTAACCTTCCATTTTATGATTCAGGTGGCACTTTCACCTTTCTTTCCTGCCTTCTCATCTTTATTTTTCTGACCTGTATTCTTTTTTCTTTCCTCCCTGCATAAATTCCTTTTGCATTCATTCAAAAAGCAACACCTCTGACCAGGATGGTCAGAGCAACACCTTTGCCAGATGGGTTTATAAACCAGACACAAGGCTGTTCTGGAACCGCTGATTCAGCACAGAAAGAGGTGGCTTTGTGGCAGTAACAATATGCAGTGAAAACCATTGGAAAATATGTTAGAGCTGGACAGAGCCACAACTCTTAACTAGCTGATGAGCCTTTCCAGAAGCTTTGCTTAATGAGGACATTACCCTTAGATGGGGACGTTTCCTGCAGCTGCTGTTGTGTGGTTATGATGAACTCTGGAAGGGGTTGCCCAGAGAGGTGGTGGAGGCCCCATCCCTGGAAACACTCAAGACCAGGTTGGATGGGGCTCTGAGCAACCTGATCTAGTTAGTGGTGTTCCTGCTCACTGCAGGGGGGTTGGACTAGATGACCTCTAGGGGTCCCTTCCAACCCAAAGCATTCTATGATTCTATGAACTCGGATCCTGCAGAACTGCCAGTTTGCCTGTCCCTACTGTGAAGGGTTCTCAAAAACAGGATCCTGAAGACTAAAAACCCGTTAGACTGCACTTTAACTTAGAGTTCAGTCATGTGCCCAGTGACAAATCTTCAGCCCTTATTCTGCCCACTGTGCACTACATGGAGTTTTTACCATCAGATTTGGGATTATTTTTTTTTTTTAACTTCAGCAGGTAACATTTTTACTTAAAAGTTAACAATTCTTCTACCTATTGAAATCAGCTGGTGATGTTGGTATCTGCTCATCCTTTCCTTCCCATTAGAAATTAAGGTTATGGTTAAAGAAGTCCCCTCTGGTGTAGGAGATTTTTTGACTTATGCCAGGGAAAGTAAGGTCTGGGGATATTCAGAATTCCTTTATTCATTTTGGCTTCATTGCAATTTCACAGATTTAAAATAGTTACTTGGTTGTTGTAGGCCTAAATTCTACTAAGAGTTGGATTTCCATTGTAATATATTTTGGTGGGAAAGTGTGTTAAAAGTATGTGCATGCTCAGAGAGAAATGGGAGCTCTATCAATTTAGTAGTTGAGATGTACTCAGAAGGCTCTAGATTCCTGATCACTAGAAATAACAGCTTTTCCCTTTCCTCTGTCTGAGCTGATTTAACTTGAACTTGACTCTATTTTGCTGCACTGAGGAAGGTGAGGTTGTACACACATGAGAGCAGAATTGGCTTCAGGGCCTTCTTGGGGGCAGGTAGAAGGAAAGAAACTTTTTGTTCCTTCCTCCAGAGCTTCCATTTAACTGTTCAGTTGGATTCTTTGGACACTTCTTATGGCATATGTTTATGTGTTTTTATACTCTGCATGTGTAAACTTGTACTTATTTCCTTTCTAAAGCAAACCTGGATCTCCCATGCATTATCTGGAGAAAGAAATCTACCCAGATTCTGCCACTGTTTAAAAGATGACACTGAGTATTCTTTGATCTCTAATCCAAGAATATTATATAGTACAACTTCAGAAGGTTAATATGAACACAAGAGAGTGCTTCCTCTATAAACTACTGTTTCCTTTTTGGAAGTTGGGAAAAGAAAGCTGTATGACTTCTTCTAGAATATAGTTTTTACTGATTCCCTGTTTTCCTGCATGGCATGTTCAGAATGTAAATGCATATAAAAACCAGTCACCTACCAGCGTTCCTGAGAAACGCTGCTGACAAAAGAAGGACATGAGTAGGGGAAGGGTATTGTAATTATAAGTTGACCTCTCACTTTCTGAGAGAACTCCACGAAATCTGAAATAATTGCCTAGTGCCCTGGTATGTATTCATCTCCCTTTGGGATTAATAAACCCATGTGTCTTTGTGGCCCCTGAGGTATCTGACCTTAGTGAGATGCACGCGCAGACACCATTAAGATCAGCATGAAGAAGTATCAAAGCAGAAAAGGAGAGTAGTGGCGATGAGTGCCCCATGTGGCAGTGGTAGATCTAGGTGCTTTGTCTCTTCTGAGTTCCATGGTCTTCAAACCTTTGTCACTCATTTGCCAGGGAAGTGCTCTTGCCATAAGGTTAGAAATTTGCGAGTGGCTAGGAAAAAAAAAAAAAAAATCAAGATCTACAGGACTGGAGAAGAATGAATAAGAGGGAGAAAAAGTTTTATGGAGCAATAGGGAGGCCATTCATGCAAGGTTTCAGTTCCCAGGGCTGTTGATATCTTGTGCCTTCTTTATCAGATAAAATACATAACCACTTTTCCACCATCAAAGCTAATTAGTGTTCATGCAAGCCTTGACTGACATAGCTAATTGTTTCCAGCTCCATCAGTAGCTCAGTTGTTGTTAACACCGTGGGCCTCTGTGCAGCGCAGATATATCCTTAATCCAGATCTCTCTGGTTTGAAATGTATGTTTGTAATTGGGTTGTGTTAGACGGATGTGATTTGAGAAAAACTCTTCAGTCTTCACTGTTGGTTGGCTTAAGTATTGCACCACTCTGCATATCATCTGTTATGAAACCTGCTTTTAGGTGCCTGACTTTTTTTTTTGCATGAATTGTGCGGGAAGCTGCATCCCAGCTATGAGCTCTGAAGTTCAAAGTGGGAAGCAGGTGTGATGTCCCTCCACACCCCCCACTGAGCTCTCCTTATCTGGGTCCAGTCCACTGGGTACTTTTATTAGAATCTCTCCTGTTGGTAGAGTAAAATCAGTAAATTATTTCTGTAGGAATTAAATTGTGGCTGCATTGTATATTGCACAATGGGGTATGGGGTTTTGCAATTACCTAAGGATATATATATAAAAAATGTTTTACTGAAAAACTAATTTATACTGAAACATCAGAGAAGTAGTTCTGTAAGCACTGGTATCAAGAAAAACGTTATCTTCCTATGCATTTGTGTCTCACTTGAGCGACTACATTATCTAGGTTAGTACAGGTTGAAAACATAATGTTTCTTTTCCATGTGGTGTTTATCTGTTTATGAGGACTCGCTCTGCTGTTGCTAAGAAGGTGTGTACATCAGTGTTTTCCCCTCTGACTGCCTATTTTGTGAATTTATAGGATCTAGATGACTTCATCAAACCAACAGGTTGTGGGTGGAACAAAAAGAAAAGACAAGAGATAGGAGTACTGTTTCAAGCAAAATCTGTTTTCATGGTTCATTGTTTTGATGGGAAAACAGACTTTAAAATGCCTGTTCATTATGTTTCCATAACTTGAGATATGAATGGAGTTTGTGTTTGGGGTTTTTTTTGTATGTGTGTGTTTGCTCTGTTTCAGTAAAGCCACAGAAAGGCAATTTTATTGTTTTAAAGCTTAGGAGGCTCTGAACTTAGAACAAGTAAACTATGCTTAGTAGGAGACTACATGTATTTTTTCTTTCCAAAATCTCCATTTGAAATTATGTTTTTCAAGCTCAAAAATGTGGGTTTTTTTTCTTTGTAATGACATTGGTAGTCATCTGACTTCTTTCTCTCACCTGGAAACTGTTTTATGATCTGCATGAATGTGAATATACACCACCAGTGAAGTTCCTAAGCTACAGATACAGACAGTGGCTTTGAGGCTTTTTTTGGTTTTGTTAGTTATTGTAGCCTGCTGAGGGTTGTACAGCAAAATGGTTTGTTTACTCTGTACAGTTTCGCAGAGTACAGACAGCTATGACAACTGGAGTTCAACAAGTGTAATTTTCTTTCATAAATTTTTATATTTCAGAAGATGCACATTATTTTTCTTAGACTTACCGTGAAAAGTCAACTTCAAATCAAACTATGGAGTAATTCTAACCTTGTAAGTCCCTTGATACCGAAGTGCAGAAAGATGACTTGGTATACCAAGGAAAATGCAAGTGGTACATAACTCACATTTTGCACCCCATATCAAGAAATACTAATCATGTGACAGATCACATTTTATATAGCTTTTGTCTGAAGAACCCCAGAGGGTTTTCTAAGTGAAATATTCATTCCTTCTTCAAATGCAAACACCTATAAGGTGAATTGGTGTTTATCGGTGCAGTGTCTTATTAAGACACCATGACCAGTACTGTATTTGGACAAAACTATAAGTGAATTTAATGAGATAGAATGTAACCTTGCTAACCATTGCTTAAGGGAAAACCAGAATGCCAGAAAATCTTCACTGGACTTACCAGCTAACTGGTATTAAAGTGATCTTATGATAAAAATAAAGGAATTCTGAGTAGTGAGTTATTTTGAAATATTTCACTTCTGATAAACTTCTGTCAAATCCATTTTAAAAACTGCAGCCTGACTTTTGAAAGGAGTTTAAGAACCTTCTGAAATTGCAGTCTACAATTAAAATTCCAGCCATGTGTCATCAGATTTGAAGTAGCACATTGTCTTCTGGCTGATAACATGCACTGATACTGCGCTAGCCCTGAGGAAATCCACTCTCTGTTAAATCTCCAAGGAAATAAAGAGAAGAGGGACCTCCTGGGTCAGGAGTCTAAGCCATTTCTATCATAAGCGATCATATCAGTAAAAATCCCTTTGGCTAATGGATTAAGCTTAGTCTCAGAAATGTAAGCTGTCCCTGAAACTCCTCTTGGAAGACTGTTACAGAATCTTATTCCAGCTTTCATTTTACTACAACCAGTTTCTGCCCATTGATTCGTGATGCAGATGTTTAGCCTGGATCATTGTTTTCTTCTCCTCCTCACTTGTATGAGTGTTTGTTCTCCTAAAGTACTTAAAGCAAATTATTATTATCTTAGCCTTTATTTAGACAAGCCAACCTTTCTACTCTCCTTATAAAAGACAGGCTTTCGATTCCTCATATTCTTATAGTAGTCCCTCAAACTGGTACTGGTGCAGGAAATTATTACTTAAAAAAACTCATTACCAGAGTTCTAGAGGTAACTTACCCAATGGTGTCAATACTTCTCTACCTCCTCTTCTTCCTGATGGTACGGATACTTCTCTACCTCCTCTTGACCCTCCTTTCTGAGTCATAGCATTGCACTGCCATGTTTTTGATCATGTTACGCAGGTGACTTGGGATCAGCTTCAGATTTACTACTAAAGAGAAGGTTTTCCTCTCACTTGCCATAGGTAAGGCTGAGGCTTATAGTAATCTTTGTATTTTATTACTAGTAGCTGTGTATTATTAAATTTTCATCTGGTTTGATTATTCTCTTAAGCAAGATCATCTACAAATAAAATTCCAGTGTAACACCCAGCCTCTGCATTTGCTGTCTATGCCTCCCTTGTGTCGTCAGGAACACCCACAAGTGGTCTCCTACTTTTTGAACTAACACTATTAATTAAAATACTAAATAAATATGGTCCCAGATGCAAAGCTGAGGAACACCAGTAGCAATCATTTTCATGCACAACATTTTCCCATTCAGAACAGCTTACTGTCTGGTTTTTACCCTTTTCTTTTTAAACCAGCTTACAGGTTTTTATACTGGTCTCTTCTCCAATCTCATCATTCCATTATTTCTCGTATAGTTCTATGTTGCCCAGTCTAAAGGCACAGACTGTGTTGCATTCAGGTCATAACTTTACTTAGTATTTAGGTATAAATAAATTTTAAATTGTAAGCAAAGCTAAGTGCCTTAGAGATTTCTTATCTGAGGTTGCCAATGCCAACGTGTTCATAGCCCATCATAAAATCTAGGAAATGTAATGTTTTCCATGCTTTTAATAGTTTTTATTGGAAACAGAATAAGAATAAATTAAGTTACTCAGAGATGAAAAATGCAGTAACTAAACTGATTCAACAAGACTGAAACAATGAAGCAATTCAAGTGAGTGTATCTGCAAATTAATACACCGGTAATGAAGGCAAAGTATAAAGCTGATATTAAACTGTTCTAGTATCATTTAATAACATGCTGTCTAATCTGGAGGGCATGTAAGAAGCCAGATTCTTTTTAGTCAGGTATGCCATCCACTGCTCTAGCCAATGAAGTCTAATAATTTAGCTATTGATAGGCATAAAGTAGGAGTTTGTCAGCATATGTATTTGTTCTGGTATTAAACCCTCTCAAAGAAACTGTTAACCCTGATGGTAAAGGCTGATTTGGATTGCCTTATGGCAACTTGGGGTTTAAATTTTTGTAGCATTGCTTTTGTTATCTGGAATTAGACAGTGGAGTCTTAGTTAGGTATCGTAAAGGATGCGTGATCTCGTGTCTAATTAGAGTAGTCAGCCTGGCCATAGGAGTAACTCAGGTATTTCACCTTTTTCTTCTGGATGGCTTGTGAAGAGGAGAAAGGAATGTATGTAGCCTGAAGAATTGTTGGGTCATTCTAGAAGCATTTTTGCCTTCATACAACCTTTGCATTTTATAGGTGATGTTTGCTTCAGGAACCATACTCATGACTTCAAGATCTATTGGAGCCCAGGTGGGACTGTCAGTCTGGTCTGCTTCTCAAAGAGCAAAATCCTAAGGGTGAATCAGAAAAGATTTAATTCCAGCAATGTGAAGAACAGGATATGTGAGTGGTTTCTGCTGGTAATGTTACAACACCAGACTTTTGACAGAGACAGTGAGAAGAATGCCCATGATCAGTAACCATAATTTCCCAGAGTTTTCTAATAATCTAATCAGCATATTCTTTCCATATGCATGTTCTTGTCATTGCAGTTATTTCCATGTGCTTTTCCTTTCTCTCTCCTAAGCAGTTTCCCAAGACCCCTCACTAAATAAAAATCTGGGAGCTACCATATCTTAATTCACAAACTCTTTTTACATTGTATGAAAAAATTATGTAAAGACTATGCAAAATAATTTATGTAAAAAGAGACTATACGTCTGTGATTAAAGGTTTCAGAGGGCCAGCTTAAATCAAACCTTGTGGTTCTCATCTGCAGAATCCCTTTTTCCATTGCTCGATTCCTGATCTTTGCATTTCTTGCTATGAATTACTGATTGGCCTGGCATTGCCAGCTTTGTGAGAACTGACTGTGGGCAAGATAATAGGCTTCTCGGCTATAATGACCCATCCTTTCTGTGAATATTCTGATAGAGATTTGCATTTTTTATATCTATTAATCTATACATTAATGATCTATAACGCAATAATAAATTGATTACCATCACTAAACAGTGAAGAAGAGCAGTGACTTCAAAGAATCAGACACCTGTAGCAAGACTGAAACTCGCATGCGTGAAGAACTTATTCTGTCTTTAAGCATGGGCTGTCTGAATGAAATTCTTTTACCTGGGAGAAAAACAAGTCTGTGCTTCTCTCAGTATGTGTGCAGTTCCTGTCAGCATTAATTGGAATGCTGAGTGAAATTCATAAAGAAAATAGACCCTGAACCAGCAGCACAGCAGACTCTACAGTTGTGTATTTGTAATTGTGCCATGGTGGAACAAGCCCTGGAGCAAGCAAAGAGACCTGGAGATTTCCCACCTACCTGGCAGCTTTTCTGACTAATTCAGCTGTGCTGGCAAGTACTGCCAGTTAGCTCCATGCTATTTTCAGAATAAAATGTATCCAGCACAAGGCAAGAGGCGACAATAGTGAAATTCCCCCTTTGTTTCACAGAGGTGCATTTAACCCTTCTGCCATGTGTAACGGCCGTTATGGGGGTGTGTCAGGACATCAAAGATCCTTTTGAGTATTAAAGAAACATTGGCTGTCTAGCTGCACAATTGATCTCTCCTTAAATTCTGACTGCAGGAGTTTAAAATACAAATACCTAAAGGGCTTTTTAGTAGTAGTTCTTCCCTTTATGTAAGCATGCCTGAGAATCTTGCTAGCCTGGGAAAACAGCCTGTTTTGATGCATTAAGAAACAGACTGCTTTACCTGAGAGTTCTGTCTTCCTATAGAGATTTCACTTCAGCTCCACCCCACTCACCCCAGTTTACCCTGCCTCTGCTTTGGTGTGGTGGTTGTTCTCAACCAGGGCTTTCTCCAATCCACTGGCACTGGCTCTGCACAGTCAGTAACTGGGCGGACCAAATGTTCTTGTCCATCTTGTGATGTCCCAGTGACATTTCCAGCTTCCACCTGGCTCAAACTGGCACCTTCCAGCCCTGTCTCGTGACAGGTGGTTGGGACTTCCCTTCCTTTGACAAGACTCCAGAGGAAGTCTTGCTTTCTGCTCTCTTTGCCAGCTTGAACTTGATCAGATTTGAATTTCAGTGTGAAGGAAGTACAATAATGTAATAAAGAAAGAGTAAAGAATACCTGCAGAATTCTTTTGTTTGAATTTGCTTAAGATATGGAGAAAACAGAGAAGTCTGCTTTCAATGAGAAATCAATTTATGCTATAAAAAAATAAATGAAAATATTCCTGCAGAAAAGTGCAAGTAAAGAGGTAATTTTATACGCATAAAGGTTACAGGAACAACTTGAGTGGCCAGTCTGTTGACTTGTGGTTTATGCAAGGTTTTTTATGTATCAAAAATTACTGCAGCTCCAGTTTAAAGCCATTTTGCCTGTGAGACCATTCCTTTACATTTGCTATGGGGCCTCTATATTCTTCTAAATCTAACAGGAGGGGATTTTAGCTTATTCCTTTGGAGCCCAGTGAGGAACAGTTTTCTTGGTCTTTTTTTCTCCAGTTTTCTTGAGACTGCTTTCTGAATGTATGCCAAGGTGGTCACTGTTTTCTTCTAAGCAGAGGAGCCTGTGGGGTCTGAAAGCTTCCCAGATAAGGTGAAGTTAGAAAGTGGATGGACTTAGAATGTGAATTTCAGTGGCAGCATAGTCATTGCCTAGCACTGGACGTCTGATGAAAATTGCATCAGTTGCTTTTCAAAAGTTGCCAGACCTTATTTTTTATGTTAGCAAAATAATGTATTTTCCTTACTCTAGCTTTGTTGTTAGAACCAGCTAAACTGTCTGTCTATAAGGGAAGAAAATAAATTACCCTGCAGGTGACATTCAGCATGAAAATGTTCAGGTTAAATAGATAAAGTTTGGCAAAACCAGAACTAACTGAAAACTGAATGTCCTGATGCCACATGTCAGGTCAGCTTTAGTGAATAGGACCAGTTCTGCTTTTGCACATTTACAGCAGCATCCTCAGTGAGTCCTAGAAGGAGATAGAGTCTGTTTAATGTCTGTGAAAGTGAAAACTGAAGTTTTTTTCTTGTATTGTTTAAATGTCTCTCTCCTTGTGTTAGTATTGCACTACTCAGCATAAAAGTCTACATGGATTTCCTCGGCTAACAGAATAAAATAGCATATAATATCCCACGGCTCCTGCAGCACCATTGCCAGGTCTGCTGCTATTAGAAAGATGGTAACTTACAGGAATAACTATAATTCAGTCAAATTTGAAATAAAAACTGTGGAAAATATGTTGCTTTGGGGGAGATGAAAATATACCGGCAATATTGATCTTAGTACCATATGATGTTCTTGCTGAATTCAAATGTGACAGGACAAAATTGGTAAAAATGAAGAGCTGGCTGCCTATCACATGATTCAGCAGCCTTTTAGAGGCAGGGATATTGCTTTGTGTTTCTTCTACCAGTTCTTCTCCCCTGTTCTGGTTAGAAAGAAGTGCAGAAGAAGAGCCTCCTGGGTTTCTAGCTGTTTGCTTTGCTAAGAGAAGTTTTAGATTTGTTTGTTTTGAATAAAAAGTTGTTCCTTGAGGCTAGGACATAAAAGAGGTTTGACAGTGAAAGACGTTGCTACTTAGAGCGGGCAATTCTTCTCTAAAAATGTAATTATTTGGAGAGGTATGAGAACCCTGTCTCTCTCTGTCCCTGAAATTTTTGGTCTCTTTTTTCTTTAGGAACAAGAGCATTTTCATTCTCATATGCCAAGAATGAAGCTTAGACTCAGTGCAACCATGTTGACTATCAAAAAACAATGAAACCTTAAGGGTAGCTATATATAAAGATTCTTGTCTACTAGGGGAAAATATATAATCTATAAACAACTAATTACTGAGTATTGAACTCCTCTAACCAAACAAACACAGCCCTAAACATCATTCTCAGATTTTATTTACAAGCGTTGGGCAGAATTTTACAAGCAAAATTTATCCGTCTCTTTAGCTAAAGACAAACCTGTAACTTACTTTCAATACAGAAGCTGTAACTGAAGGTGATTAAGTATGCTCTAATTTATTGTAGTTTACAAGCCAACAGCAATATATATATATGTCCTACAAATCCATATGGTGATATGCAAGCATTTTGCTCCGGTAGTATATGTTTAGAAAATGTTTATCTGTGCCAGTGCTCTAAGCAATTTCAGAGTAAGCCTTTGACTAGTGTCATAAAGATCTTATGTTCTTCTCTGTTAAAAAATTCTGAAAACAGCTGCAGAGCTGAAGCTGTGTCTGTGTGCCATACTCTTTAAGATTTTTTCTAGGCCAGAAGCCCAAGTGTCTTTGTTTGTTACGCAGAAATATCAGCGTTTCTTGCAATTGTTTGCACTGGAGTCTTGTTTATTTATTTCAGCAGCCAGAATAGCTTTGTCTGCCTCTCTGATTATGAATCCAGATCATGATAGCTTTATGGCTGATTGGATGATGTGTCTTTGCAGTTTTGAACCTGCTCGTTCTACCATTTACTATGAATTTGAAAGCTAAGACAGCACACAGTCTGAAAAGGCAGTTCAATGCTGAAAGGAATGCACAAATGCAAGTCTTTTCTTTGTAGCCCTTTTGCCATGTTCTGGCAAATCTTTAAGCTCTTGTAGCTCTTTTAGCAGTGGCAGAAATTTATCTTCATGTACCTGCTGTATTTGTATGATACAGCGTAGCATTTCTTGATTATAATTTTCATGTTTCTACTTGAATTTTGCATATAAGAGTTTTCTGTTAGAGAGGATTAGAAACCCTGAAACTTTTTTCCCCCCCTATTACTAGGGTAAGATTGTGTGTAATATCTTTCACAGTTCTGGCTACCAAGCTGTCGTCATCTACTTCAGTCGTGTTTGTGTCTGAGGACATGCTGCTGGCACCATTTTGTTTTATCTGTGCTAGAAGACTGCCTCTTCTCCTTCTGTTCTTGTGCTGATCTAAGTCGCAGATTTTCCCTTAACAGGAAAGTGCGTGTTATGTTTCTGTCATTACAAATTCTCATTTTAGTTGAATAATCCTGTTTTTAACTTTCCAGTCCATCATTATAAGGTAACATAATAAGGCTTTGGTGTGAATACGGTTGCAGCATGATCCGTGTTTCATCGTGTTTCTTGAGAACGTGTGCAGCCACCTAAACCCACTGGCTGCCTGATACAAAATGGGCCACTTCTAAGAATATGAGAAAGCACAGCACTTGGATTTGGGGCCAGTACTGCTGGGGGCTGATGCTGGATGTATTTTTGGTTTATTTTTATTTTTGTATAAGAAACAGAAGCTGGACAAATTGTTGGGAATGGTGGTAGTTATGGCATACAGGAAGATTTCAGTACAGGCGGGTGGCTGTACTTAACAGATGATAGTGCCAGCTATAAGATTTTTATCTATATTTAAATTGCCTTAATGAACGGACTGGTTTGTATTCAAAACTGTTTTCGCATTACACAAGAATGGCAGGAGACGAAATATTGCTTTGAGAAAAATTCAGTAATATCTGGTGAAAGACATAAGCTTCATCTGTTCAGTATGGACTAATTATTTTCCATGTGTGATTTCCAGAAGTTTTGTTCAATAGATAGTCTCTTGAGTAAGTAAGTAATGTACTATTCTAACAGTTCTAAAATTCTGATCTTCCATTTTTGTTCTTTCAATCACTTCAGTTCTGCAATGAAACAGAACATTATCCCACATATGCCACATGAAGTCTTCAGTAAGTCTTTAATATTCTGTATAGCAAGGGCAATTTGGATGTTTGTCTTTTCTTTTTTCTTTTTTTTTGGTTGGAGATGGGATTCTTTGATAAAAAGTATCTTAGACCTAAGTAAGCTTAATTTAATTTCTGATTCAATGTAACTCTTAACTTGTACTGTAGAATATACAGATAAATTATAGCTTTGAAGATACTGTAGTCTGATAGAAGACAATTATCTACTGGATGTACTAGTCCAGATCCTCTGCTGGTAATTATCTGGGTGGAGCTAAACTAATTTACACCAGAACTGTATATGTTGCTGCTGTCTGAAGGAAACTGATGAGCAGGAAATGTGCTGGCTGAGACCTTGATAGAACCAGAATTGGATATGCTGGAGAAGTCTTGTTCAGAAATGCAATGGTGTTGGTTTTACACATTTCCATATGGAAAGGATCTCTCAGGACAGGACAATCAAGATGTGTGAGTAACAACTTAAGTGATTAAAGGGAAGTGTCCCACAGAATGGACCTGTCATGCTGTATATACAGTTAAAAAAAAACAACATTGGGAATAATTGCAATTAATAGCAAAGTGACTGTTTTGGTTTTTTTTTTCCAAAAGGAGGACAATCTCTAGATACTTTTTTTCCAATTCCTTTATGCCTCTCTGAATGTTTTCTTGTTTCATTGCCAATATGCATGGAGTAAAACTTCAAATTCATCAAGAAGTGTGTACACCAGGCAAATGCAGACAAAAGGATGCTGATTGTGAAATGTTTCTGTTCTTTCTCAACAAAACAACGGGGTTGGGAGAGAATAGAAAGGACCAACATGCTTATACCTTTGAAATTTTCCAGCGTTGAAGACCTTGGGTCCTTGTTCACATACTATGGCTGTTATCAAACCTAGAATTTTGTGAAACTTCTGGGATCAAAACCCTTGTTGCATGTGCATCAAATTCAGTCCAGTGCTGCCTTGAAAATGGTGCTCCTTTGAAGTTTGTGTAGCCCCTGCTTGTGAACTAGAGCATCTGACAGTTAACAGTGTTTGGGCCAGTCTTCAAAGGCTGACTTTGGAATCTCTAACTCTTAAATCTCTCCAACTTTGTGCACCAAGAGGCAATCCATTCCTTTTTCTGCATCTTCTTACAGTACAGCTACCACTCCAGGGCCTGCAGATGAACCTGTTCAGAAAGAGATTTGTGAGCTCTGTTGCTGTTTCTGCGCTGGAGTTCATCATATTTGCACGTACACAGGCACTCAGGCAAGTGAGAAGATCCAGTCTCTTAGGACTTTGATTCACTTAGGGGACAGTGCAGTTCTAGTGCAAAGTGGCTGGAGTGATTACAGTTCTAGAGGAGTTTCTAAATGCAGAGAAAAAGCTATCAGTAATTTTTCCTAAGTGTTAACAAATAAATACGATGCGTGCGAAGTGTGGTTACCTGGGGAAATTTAGGGAGCTTTAATCCTCAGCTGAAAATCAAAGCCTTACTACATCACTAGGGGAAGATGATGGACCTTTTTTTTCCAAACGCTAGACATAGCTCAGGCTTTCTGGCAATGTCCCTGGGATTATATTCATTTCTTCTGAAGCTGCAAATTGATTAAATTAGGTCAGTGAAAGGCCACTAATGACATGTTTTGGTTCTCCTTTTATTGCAGCAGCATGTTAATCTTACATTTGGAATTTGATTCACATGGTGGCTGGCTGTTCAAAAGAGCGATTGGTCAGGGTCTAGACATGTGCAATACAGTGAAGCTTCTGACCACAGCTATTAAAAGAGAAAACAAAGGAGGGAAATCCTAAAATCCTGCCTCATACACATATTTTGATGGAATAGGACAGCTTTGTTTCAGTCATTTTTCATAAATAGTTGTGTGGAATTTTAATTATGTACTCTAGGTGTAGTGCTGAAACACATCTCCCAAAAAATTGCTCTATTTCTAAATGTTTAAAAACCACTCTGTGTGTCACTGGACTCTCAGTTTGTTGAAGCATTAATACCTGTTGATGAAACCATAGATTTCCCCCCTCTCTCCTCCCCCATAAAAATACACATGCACACACAGGAGAGGGATTGCTCTGGGATAGTATGGGGATTCCTTCACAAGCTTTCAATGGAATCTCCTCCGGTTTTATCCCTTACAATTCTCTTCAGCTAAAGTTCAGATCATAATTGCTCTTTTCACTCCCTTCTCACCCTCTTTCCTGAGCTATAGTGAGGCTTTTTGACACCTCAGAGCAGCTCTCCCTATCTTAAATCCTGTCCTTTCCTGGTGTCCCTCTGTCAACATACTGCTTCTCATTATAGCTCTGGACTGGTATCGTTTTCTCCTGGGTGGCAGTAGCAACTGCTCTGGCTCAGATATATTTATTCCTTATGGTACCCTTCATCCACTTCCACCAGAATCCCAAGTCCCTTTCATTTTTCTTTCTATTCAGTCATTTCTTACTTAATGAACCCTTATTTACACTGGAATTGATGTGATACTTTCCACCACTGTTTTGTTTGCATATCATAGCACTTATCTCTAGCTTATGTCTCAATATTTGTTTAGAATGTAATTGCCTTTGGGTAGGAACTGCTTCTGCCCATGTGCGTGTGCATAGTGTACCTATAACAGCAGCAACTCCTCTGTTGTCTGTTGAGAGCCAAAGGGAGCTAAGCATATACCATATACTTAGTATGTTTTTAAAATATTTCAGCTAGTCTGATCTGAATTAATGACAAAATATTTAAACAGCTACGTGTTCATACAATTCCCTTGACCTTAGATGAGATTTAGGCATTACTTAAAGTTGCACCTTAAAAAGTTTTTTTATCTCTAAAAGTTTTTTAATCAGGGCAAACTCAATATTGTATCTACATTAGTATAATTTACATTTTCTTCTCCCCATCTCCATATAAAGCATAATTATTTAGGTTCCCATTTAGATACCCCCGAAAATGTGATTCACAGCCCATTTATACACTGCTATTGCCATTTAATTAAATTAATTCTTACAACAGCCTCAGGTAACAGAACAGATATGCTTCAATTCTGATAAGTCTTCACTGATTCAATCAGTTTTATGTAGTCACAGACCAGGTTTTCTGAAAAGCTTGTTTGCTGTGCAAGCACTATAAATGCTCATTTCTCTAAGCATTCAGCATAGTGGATATTCAGCAGAGTAGCTGAGTATTTTGGAAAACTTGGCCGTAGTTGCTGGTGCAGAGCCATACAGTCTGTCTCAGAAAATTCTAGGGTTTTATTTTCTCAAGTTCTTTCAAAGTTGGGGGATGAGGAATCCCTTTGAAATATGTGACTAGGCTCTATATAGCTCAGAAGTGAAGTGAATATTTCTGAAAATCTCTGTCGGGGTGTGTCTTGCCAACGTGGATCGCAAGCAATGGCAAAGCTAGAATTGGAATAACAAAAGAAAACCAGAAATTGCCTTTGAAACAGATTTTGAGATTAAATTAAAAAAGGTAGGCTTCTTTAAATCTGTTGAGGTTAAATAGCAGGTCATTTTGCTAGCAGCTACACGCTTGTGCATGTATTTTGAAATGCAGTAATACAAGTTCAGTATTTGATGATACATCTTTTTAAACATCAGTTTTCTCAGCAGGAGTAAAATTGAGCGAGCAGAACCACAACCTCTGAAAATTGCCTTTTCATAGGAACTTCATACTGAAATTTCTCCTGGTATTACCTAGCCTGGAAACACAAGCAGTCATCCTTAAAGAAATAGCACTTCTTTTTAGCCATGTGAACGATTGTCCCTGTAGTAGTAAAGCTGCGATTTTTTTCCTTGAGGAATTCCTTTCTATCTGTTGCTTCCTATGAGGTTCTTGAAGGCCATTTTTCATCTAAACCAGCTTTACACTGCCAAGCAACAGTCACAGGAAACCAAGGCTCCAGAAATCCTGTAGGGTCCTCCCACTCAATATTGCCTGGCTAGCCAATTACCTTGATATTTTTATCTCTAATCTGATTTGGAACTAATTGTAAATTACTATTTTACCATTCTGTTTTCTGTGATAGATGCCCTACTCAATTATTATTAGATCTGCTCCTAGCACAGCTAAATCTCCTTATATCTGTGCCATACCTTTGTGCCTCTTCAATCTAGGGATATAGAAGCAACTTCTCATCCTACTTCACTGATTCTTGATCTCGTCCCAGAGACAGTGGAGGATTTTCTAGCACGCCCTTCACTGTGGTAAAAGTGCCTTTTGGGATGAAGGTTCATGTCAGTTGTTTAACTTCTGTCAAGTTGCTTTCAAAGCAAAGCCAAATTCTTTAATTCAGGGTCTAAGATGACACAACATTCATTTATAGATAAATATATATGTTATGTACCTACTATATTATATTATAATAAATAACATTCATTTTTAAAGCTTGAGATGCAGTTTTTACCACAGAGTACATCAACCTTTGATGCAATTTTGAAGTAAATGTCTCAGTCATTCCCATTTACTGCACTTTGCCTCTCGTCACTGAGTGGTGTGAATTTTAATTATGTACTCTCATTGGATTCCTTCTGGTTAAAACTAAACTAGAACATGCACTACAGGAACACCCTTGTATGCTCATTAAGCAGTTAGAGAACATTAGTTCCTGGGTCCACGGCAGGGCTCATCCAAAGTGATGTATATTGGAGATGCTGGGTTCTCAGCACCAACTGTTTTGCTGTGCAGGTGTTCTCCTATCTCACTTCACGGTGCAGGAACACTGAGGTGATGGCATGCATATGAACCCTGAGCAGAAAGTAGTGCTCTTGCTTGCCCCAGTTTTGGGAAGTTCATTGGAGACGGGGAAGTAGGATCAGAGAGGTAAATAGCTCTGCTCATTACTGTCTTTCCTCTTCTCCATTTCTGTTCCTGCTCCGTGCTCAGGGAACTGAAGGTCTTTCAGACTGTTTCAGTTAAGGCTGCTGAGCAGGCATGCTGCTCTTACTTGTCTTAGATAATTTACCTAGATCCCAAGAGTGTGGTGTACAGGCCACTGACAGAAGAAGCAGGCGAGCAGTTCACTGTCTGACTTGTTAGTGTGTGCCTAAGTAACAGTATCTGCCCAGCTACAGCTAACAGGAATCATTAGACTCACAATCAACTGGAAAGACCCCTGAGGAAGGATGGAGTACATTGGCAATCACAAGTACTTCCCAAGTCTGCTGCTTCCCTACAGATCTTAGCTACCTTGTTTCATATAACTACTGAAAGAAAATGCAAGATCCATCTATCCAGATTTAATCATCTGCATATGAGCTTTTCATCTAACTCCAGTGCGGTCATTCAAACAAGCAATTCTCTTCCACAGGCAGCTGAGTTCATGGAGTCATGTATTGGAAAGTCTCACACAAAAGTGAGCTATGTGTTCCAAACCACTGAGATGATTCTCCATTAGCACTTTAATCAAGGCCTTTGCTACAGTAAATGTTAAGCACTGTAAGTAATTGGTAAAGACTGCTGACCTGATAATGCTGTGGTAGGTTCAGCCTAATCTGAAAAAGAAATCCCCTAAAACATTTACTGCATTACTGACCCAATGAATCATTGAAAAAGCAAAACATAATCTGAATGTTGTGCTCAGCAAGTAGAAATATGCCCGGAATATTTCAGAAAGGCAACACTGAGAAGAAACAAAAGAAGCTGCTCAAAGCGGAGCATTTTCCATGCACTGTTCCATGGGAGCTGTCACACAGAGACCCCCTTTGGCAACAGGAATCAGTATGCAGGTGTGTAAATACTGTGACTGCTTTTGGCATCACAAAGTCTTTTTTTTTTCTTTTTTTTTTAATTGGAAAGTGTGCACAAAGTTATGGTATTATTGGGAATTCATTGTCTACTTTCTGAACTTCTGAGTCTTAACCACTTGATAACCGATTCTAGGATTGTATGAGTCAAAAGCAGTACATGGTCAGGAAAGCTGTTAGTGTTAAGAAGTCCTTTTCCATTTCTTTAAACAAAGACAAGCTTGAGGAGGTGACAGAAGGCTGGTTGTCTTAGCAAAGAGCAGGTGAGTGTGAAGGCTGGAGCAGAAGCTAGTGGATTGTTTTGGAGTTTGATTCATTTGCTTGGGAGTGAGTCTCAGGCTGAGAGTCCTTGGGTGCCAGCCCTGCCCGGCGCTCTGTTCTGTCAGGGAGGCAGGAACGTGACAACAAATGATATGCCAAGGGGTGTGGGGCCCCTCAGCTTCATGCCCCTCAGCACAGGAATCAAGACTAGGGACTGATGATAGGCAGAGAGGAAAGACCGAAAGTATGAACAGCCAGATAACAAAATAAATGGAAGTAACAGTTAAGTCGATATCATTAGAGTTGTGTATTTTAAAACCTAATACCTGTGAATTTCACCAGTCAGTATTGACCATCTTACTGACACCCTGCTCGCAAAGCCATCATTTCCAGGATTCACTCAGCCATTCCAAATCTCTGAGCAGATTCAGACAGCTGCATTTCTTGAACAGATAAACCTCTGGTTCTCTCTTTAATAGCAAATGGAGATGGTATTGCCCACTGAGACTAAGCATAGTCTGTCAATGCGCCAGTGAAAGTCATCATGTCTTTTGGTTTATTAAGCCTGGAAGGAATTTTTGAACTACAAAAATAAGAAAATTCACAAGATCCTAATAGCTAAAACATTTATTTCCTGTCTGTGAAAATTCCAAAGAAGTCATATTTTGTGGTGATCTTTTTTTTCTTTAGACTGTTTCAGGCAATATATAATGAGGCTTCTCTCCTTTCACTCATGTGCAAATGAAATTTTGTACAGAAAAGGATAAAAAGATGTTTTTAATTTTTTCAAAAGGTTTGTTTCCATAAAATAGACATCATAAAACCCCACAAAGCATCTAGTGATGTAATTTTGAAATAAAACTTGTATGTCCTATTATATTCATAAAAATATATTTTAATTTTAAGTAATGAAAATAAATTTGAGTTAGGATCACCTACTTAATAATTTGTTCTATAGAAAATGGTTACAATCACCTACTTAATAATTTGTTCTATAGAAAATGGTTACAATAACCTACCTTGAAAAACATGAGTCCAAGAATTTAACCTAAGAATTACTTCAAGAGTGTCCTTTCTGGTTGAGCTAATGAATGCTTCTTCAAGTCACAGCCAACCTGTGAAAAACTGAAGCAACAAAGAATCTTTTCTATCTTCTGGTAAGTTGTACCAATTTACTCGCATGATTAAAAGTCTGCACCTATTCCATTCTGCATAGGTCATCAGCATTGAGCCTTTTGATCTCGTAATGCCTTCGTCTGCTAGACTTAAAGAGCTATCAGAAATATCCTTGTTGTATATTTTTTTTAGCTGAAGAGATTGATCTCTTTAAATCTCTGTATTAGGAGGAAATTTGTTTTTGAGGCCTCAAATTACTCTTTTGGCTATTTTTCCTGAACCTTTTCTGTTTTCTTTTTTGGGAAGGATGGATATCAGAAGTTGGCACAGTATGTTACAATATGAAAGGGATGCAAAACTTTGTGGTAAGATTCATGCAAATTAGTTAGAAATAATTGTTTCCCTTTTCATCTGAATCCATCCAAGCACCATATTGCTCTCACTGAGACTTGTAACAGTATGAGGTTTGTTATGATTAATTATGTAGCTGATTACTTCGTTCAAGTTGTCTGGACTGAGCTACTGCTAGTAACAGTAGTAAAATCTTCAGAGTGTTGTATTAATCTTTAATAGATCTGTAATACCCAGGATGCATATCAATGGTATTTTAGGAATGGCAATTACCACTATATTTTTCAATATTATAATATTTCTGTCCCAAAAGTATTTTAGCTAACGCATTTATATGACATTAAGCAGGAAGTCTCCTATGATTCATACTCATTGTAAATAGAAAACTTTTTTAATATTTCAGCAAATAATCCTAGAGAAATTAGGCATCTGTGGATTGTAAAGATCTGAATTAGTGAAAGTCATTTCTGAAAGTATATCCGATGTCTTGAAGCTTCAGAAGGCAAAGTTCCCTGTTTAGGATTCATCACTACTTTATAGCTTGCTCGAGTAGATCATATGGCCTTGGTCAGGCTCTGAATCAGTTCCTAGGCTGCAATTCCCATAAACATGTATTTAGAATAAAACGTAAAAAAGTGACTTCTTAACTTCAGGTAGCTCGACCTGCCTGTCTGTCCTCGTTGTAAGCAAGCTACCTTGCTATGTACATATTTCTCTAGTTCACTCTGTCACCCATAGGATCATGTCTAGTATATTTGTAATATTATGAGAAGTTCACAGCTGCTCTTGGCTATGATCAGTGGATGTTATACTGGTTTCAGAATTATTTTCTAATATTGTCCTAAATTTCTCCTGAAGTATCTGTAAGAGGATATTCTTTGCATCAGTCACATTCTGTGTTTGGGAAGAACAAGTAGGCTCCCATGCAAACTGCTCAGGGTACATTACAGGTACATGTTTTGGCCCCTGGACCTAATCTATATCCAGTTACAGCAGCAAAATGTCAGGCAGGTTGATACCTCCTCTTGTCTGTTTTTATCATGGTTACGTGATAGGTAACTTTTCCTCCCTCCAAAAGAAAACAGTCATATAAGTATTTAATAAAAAAATGGGGGAAAATGCTCTGAATAAAATATTTGTTTTATTACAATAGCAATCTAATACAAGATTAACCTTTACTGCATAACAAGGCCTTTCTAATGGACGTCGGACTGGCAATGATCTCCTAACAGCCATTGCATCTTCTCTTTGTTCTCAGCAAGGCAAGTGAATTTTCTTCTCTTCATCTCTTCTCACATGACGGATCTTCCATTTCCCTAACTGTTCTAATACCCTTTCTTTGTTCTCATATTAATCTTGCTGGAAAATGGGTGGTATCATTACATAAAGGACTCCTGAGTTTTCACTAAGAGTTTTTACCGAGGCTTAGTCGAGTGGTCTGTTTTCAATGAAAAGATTTGTCCTGTTTCATCTTAGTATCACACTTGCTTTTTTCCCTGTGGTTGCACCACAGATCAGGCTGCTAGCCATCCTGTGATCGGCCACACGCAGGCTTTTTCCCTCCTCAGCCATTTTCAACCAATGAATCTTAAGCTTATGCATTACAGTCAGTTTATATTAATATAGTGTCTGGGATTTGTGGAAATGCTGTTAACGTAAACACTATGTGAAAATATGATCTCAGAAAGAACCCTTGGGGGCCTCCACAGCCACTGGCATCTCTAAGGTAGTTGGCTCCCTGACTAAGATCTTTTTTCTCTACCTTGTGTACTGCTTAGTCTCATTGAATCCTAGGTAGGATTACCTGTAGATTATCATATATATATATATGTAGTTTTATCTAGAACAGTAGTGGTTTATATTTAAAAAAAGCTTATGTTTTGTCACATTTTCTGTTTTCCCTTTAGCATTTCATTCAAAACATTCAAGAACTTTGCATGCTGCAGATGTTTGACTAATCGTGAAGTAGTTGCTTGGATCACCTGTTCTGCCTTCTAAATGCCAGTAATGAGTCTGTCTCATTTTAAGACTAGAATCAAAAGATTAAATATATTACAAATTTCTGGTTTCTGAACAGGACACTGAGGTATCAAGATGTTTTAGAATCTGGAGCTGTATACTGTGAGGTTCCCAATTAGGTTGTGTTGGTCTCTTCAACCTTTGCCTCCTACACATCATTCTTTTCACATGTACACCAAATGACTGATGTTAATTTGCCAGTCAGCACACGAACCTGCTGCACTCCTTACTGAAAATTGAAAAAGAAAGGGATTTTTTTTTCTAGATTGCCTTTAATCTCTTGTCTCGTGCTACTTGCCATGTAGTCCCAGTTTTTCCCTTTTTAAAAAATCTTATTGTCCTTTCTATGACTTGGTTCAAATTGATTTCTGGAAGTTCTGGCTTTCTCCTTTCACATTTTACACTTGTAAGTTGTACCAATCTCTTCCAACTTCCTACCTTTTTAAAGCCCTTCTATAGGTTCTTCATTTTCACAATTAACTTTCTTTGGGGGGGTTATTCCTTTGGCACCCATTTTTACTGAAGTCTCTTTGCTTGATATTCAAGTTTTAGAAACGGTAAACTATTTACAAATTATATAAATTCTATACCTTCATGTTCAAGTTCATAAGTTTTTCAGCCCAATTATTTTCAGTAAGTAGTTACCATAGTTACTCAAAGGTTGTTTTTCTAAAATCAAGATTGAGCCCAATGTTTGTTTACCATTCCATTTAATTTAAATTGAATCATCTTATGTACATTCACTCCAAGGTTATTTGATCAACTCTTTTGTAATGCCCTTGTTGCAAATGAAAATCACAGTCACAATAGTATCACTTCATGTGAATTTGCTAAACATTTGGAAAAGAAATCTGTCAGCTCTCACACTAATGAGTGTATCAATGCTACCACTAACAGGAACATTTATTTTCCCATCTCTGTCTGGAAGGTTAGTTCCTATATGGATACAATTTCTAGAAGCCATCGAATTTTAAAAAAAAAAAAAAAAAAAAAAAGTAATCAAATCAGAACGTAGGATCCTCTTGAAAATCTTGAGTGAACTCATTTGTTTGCTCATCATTCCCCAAAATTTTTTGGGCTCAGATAAATTCTGTTCTGTCCGTGCTACCTATATTTATTTAACGTATTGTCTCCTTGTTTCATAACAACAGTGTATCTGTGTTTCAGCATTTTATTTCTGTAATTTATTTTTATCACTTTTCATTATCATTAACTTTAGATGTTTTCATCAGTGTCTTTTTTTAAATGATGCATTAGACATGAGTTAATTATTAGTTATTCAGACAGCAATCTCACACACAACAGTAAAATATTTCATTTGCATCACATTGGTTTATATTCCTTTTCATTTTTTTTGTTTTATTAGTTATAATTTTTTTATTTTATTCTTTAGGGATAAGCTGTATTTCACAATTCCAACTATAAATGTTATACTTCTGTAATGAATTCCAGTCCTTGCCTCTTTATATGCACTGGTAGTAATTTTAATAACATTATTTCTTCAGTGGCTTGTGTGCCCAAAACTGTGTCTGTTTCTTTCCTCGCTGTTACCTGAGTTGATGAACGATACCTACACTGACTTCATTATTTATGATAGAATGAGCAGTTTGCAAACCACAACAATTAATATGAATTCCAAACTAACTAGTAAGGAATAGTAAATTTATTTTAGTGGGTCAACAACAGATTTTACCAGGTTGCAATAGAATTAGTATTAGTGGAAGATTACCTGTCCTCTAGAAATCCTGCCCTTAGCTCCTCCAGACAGCGGCTTGAAATCTTAAATCTCTGCTGAATGCATCCTGTCCAGAGGGTGACAAAGAACAGCTGTCGTGGTTCAACTCGAGCTAATGCAGTCAAGCGTTCTGAGAACAAACCAGTATTTTGCACTGCAGTGGGGAATGAGAGATGTATCAGACACCAAAAGAAAATATTTCATATTGATAGGAAAATGTAATCATTGCATCAAAATTCACACCCTTCTAATTCTAAACAGTAAAACATTTGTAGCAGTGTACGCCGAGTCTAAATTTCTGGAGATCCTTCCTTCTCTATTACCAACAGGGAGAGAAAAAATGAGTTCTTAAAAATTGTCTGAATTTTATCTTCATAATCCTAGCAGGTTCAATTAGTCGAGCAACCTGTTTGCAGAGTATATTTGGACTTTGCTTGACAGGCATGTTATATTTTTACATTGGTTGCTGGGTTTAGTACTAAACTAATATGTAAGTTTGTTTATGCTGTGTAGGAAGGTTGCAGTGGCCATAGCCAATCCAAAACCTGACAGTAATCCACCTGATGGTGGATAATTTATAAGTCATAAATGAAAAATAAATCTTCTAACTGAATCTGTCCTTTACTGTGTGTCATGTCGTGTAGGTAAAGGTATGCCTGTAAAAAATAAGCTTTTGGAAACTCTTCTTGAGGTTTTTCCCTTCCCTTTGAAGGAATGAATGGGTTTAATGAAGACTTCGAATTTACGCTTCTGCGGCTGAAACACTACCTGGGTCATAACTGGTTTCTGAGTCACCATTTTAAGCTTCTTTCCTCAATTATTTTTCTAGTGTGTGAGATTTTGTGCCTGTCATTGACCCCTTTATATTACAAAGTTTACCACATTATGGGTATACTTTCCTCTTTCAGCGGCCTGCCTTTGGATGGAATGTTTCTGTGAGAGCTTTTGTGGAGAACTCTGCCCTTCTGTTTCTGACAGACAGTTATGTTGATCAATGTTGCTATTTATTTAGTTTGTTAATGGCAACATACAGAATTAATTGTATAGCTTTACAGGAGACAAAGAACCTACTCTTTGCCTTTACATAGCACCCGCACAATCTTAGCTGCTAATTTTTCTCCATGTGGAAGATAGCCTGCTTAATCTAGGCTTTTTCTCCCATTGACTGATTCAATCACCAGATGCAGTCATGTCATGATATGAGGACATTTCTTGCTGGTTTTCAGGAAAGTGCCTCTCATACAGACTGAGCTGTCTGCATGTCTGTAACAGCTAGACAGCATCTTGAGGAGCTCTAGGCTGTCTTTACTGCTTCAGTTTACACGAGAGTTGTTCACTGAGCTGGGATGGGGGGGAATCTCTTGAATCCATATCCTTTTAGCTATTGACTATCAGAAATGTACTTACTCTATCGCTGAAGTGTCAAGACGACTATTAAGGAAAAGTGAATATTCAACACCCTTGAGGAGACATGTGGATGTCTTCTAACTCTTTCTCTGCTTCTGAGTAGAAGACAGCTGAATATATTAAGAGCTCTTTGCCAGTTTGACTATACTACATTATGGCAGGGGAGTGTATTTGTGTAATTATTGATTGCTTCCTTGTGGTGATAGTTGATGAGGTGTTCGTGCTTTTGTTATTTAGATGAATCAGCTGCTGGTCACTTTGTGCTGATTCACTCTCAGAGCTGGATATAAGTATTTGAATAGATTTACAGTAACTTCATCCTTTTTACTCAGAGACACGCCAGTTGGCATAATTGCTATACTTGACTAATTGTTCTGCTGTGTCATGTAACAAAATATTCTACTTTCTTTTGTTCTTCTCAAGAAGATTGTGGCTTCATTACATAGGTCAAAGTTCTTAAATTAAATTTCTGTCATTTTTTTCCTCCAGTTAACCTAAGTGACACAGGTGAGTGTCTTTGGACGTAGCTGTGATTTAGGCATGCATGAGACAAAGTTTCAAAAGTTTGCTCTATAGAAGACTGAAGTGGTTTTTGGCATGCTGGGAACACAAGTAGAAGATACCTCTTTCTCTTAAACATGAGAATATTGTCATGTCTTTCACAGGGATTGGATTTCAAATTAATTTTGGAATCTGAAGCTCGTATGAAGACTTAACTATTGTCTACTTCTCAAGTGGAGAATCTCACTCTGGACACGTGACACTAGCAGTTAGAAACTTAACTTGGCTATTGATTTTAAAATCTATTAAAATCACACTTTAATTGTTCCAATCTTAATAAAATAATTTTTTTTTAAAGCTTTCTGTATTTTGATAGTATATAAATGTTATTCTTTGTTTATTTCAAATATACATATGTAAAATACTGAATTTATCTAGATTAAAATGATAAAATAATTTCACAGTTAAACATACTGGATGTTTATCTTTTAAAATATAAATATGTAATTAATATGGACAGTACAATAGTAGGAAATGTTAAGCAGCGTTTCTTGGGTATTGAGCACCTTGCCGTGACTGAATAGTCTCGTAATCATTCGGCTCAGCAGTTAAATGGGAACAGTATGCCCACAGCTAAACTGGGTGCACTAGCATTCCTGTAAGAAAAAATGGGATGAATGTAGACAGGTCGAGCATGACTCCAAATTATCCACCTCAGTACTTTTAAATTCCAGTTTTTCCAATTGTTTATGTTAGCACTAGTTTTATTTCCTGATAACAATGTATTTTCTGTGCAGGTCAAAAGGTCATGGCTAGTACAAACCAGTCTGCTGGTCCTTGAGTTGATGGGTTGACCAAAACGGCCAGCTAGCGCTCTCTTCATAGAAAGGCTGGGGTATGGGGAAGGTGGACTTGAAGTGATGTATGACGGCGGAAGACTTTGAACTCTCGAATGCAGGAGGTCACTGCCAACCCGCCGGCAGCGGTGACAACGTGCAGCCGTGCCGGCAGCAGGAGGCAGAGGCCGCCGTCAGTGCGTCCGCCCGGGCTGGCGGGGGCCCCGCGGCAGCACCAGGGACAGCGCCGGGGCGCTGCCGCCCCGCGGAGCCGGCGGGCGGGCGGTTTGCTCTCCCCTGACGTCTGCCTTACGAAAGGGATGGTGCCCGTGCACGCACTGCACCGGAGGGGAGAGGAGGGGGAGAGAGTCTTCTGAAAACAGCAACCGTGGGGTAGTTAATCTGATGGTCAGGCTGCCGCGACTGATACGCGGGACGGAGAGGCTGCGTGCTAAGCAAAAGCACGCAAGAAGGTACCCTGGCTTTGACCTTGCAGCCAGTTCAAAATGAAATACATCTGCTCACTTTGTCGTTTTTACAGATCAACACGTGTGTAAATAAGGATATAGAGCTGTTCAGTCCTCAGCCACTGTTCCCTGGAGGTGCGTTAGGTTGTTCTCTACAAACCGACGTTCAATTGTCCCTGAAACAAAGCAGTAAGATTAGAGAGAGTGCTTGAAAACCCCAAACCAGCAAAACTCTGCATTCGCTCGTAGAGATTTGGCTGGGGATTAATTAAGTGATAGCTAAAATCAGTTAAGGCAGCCTGTGGAATGGCAACCCTGTTGCATTTCCATGAGTGATGAAACCAGTTCTCTGATGTTTTCTCTCAATAGTACAAACTTCTTAGCATCAAAGAGATCTCTTTCAAGGCAATAAATAAATATAAGAAATACCTAAGGTCAGAAATTTAAAAAGACCAAAAAAAGCACACTCACAAGAAGAGTTCACAAATGTTTCTGAACTCTCATTTCAAAAAATAAGACAGGAGCTAATTATTACTTTTGTAGGGTTTCTTATAACCTGAACATTAGAAGAAATTAATAGGAAAAGGTATCAATTTGTCACAACAGTGCTAATTAATGCTCTATGATTTTTCACTCTTTTAATAGGTAATTTGCTGTAGTGAGAACATGAGGGATAAGCAGGGATGAGGCTGCAATAGTATTTTTCTCGAATTTCCTAATTATTTATGAAACATGAAGATTTAAATGAATCTTTTCCTTTTTTGCTAACTGAAGAACAAAATACTCTGTGTCTTTAGTATCAAGAAAACATTCGTTCAGCATAATCTGTGATCTATTTTAAATAAAGGTCCAGCTGACTAAATAATTACCACCTGCACTGTGAATTCTTGGTAATTGTACTTGATGTATGCTATTGGTATTAAAACATTAGTCCATTCTCTACTTCTGTGCAAAATTTTTAAATTATTGTCCTAACTTAACCCAGATACATTCTAGGCAAGCAACGTACAAACTTACAGACTGTGATATGTTGGCATAACGACATTGATCCATACTTGTGCTTACACAAGTCCTGGTCTTTTCTGTTTTTAGAATTTGTTTTCAAGCAATATTACAAATAGAGTAAAAGTAACTTTTAACATTGTATTTGTAATGGCAAATTGTGTTATTTGTTATTAGTTTTGTAGGGGGTTTTTTAGGTGAGACTTAACTCCAAATGTCTAATGTTCTGGAGGCGTTTCTCTGCCCCCGATGACTCTGAAGAAGCTTACACCAAAAATAGGGGATGTACTGGAATATTTTATGCTGACTTCCATTTTGCATGAAAGAAAAATGTTGGTAGTAAAGGAATAGAACAGCAGAACTATCGTAATTGAGATGTTCCTAGGATTACCAGAAAGTTATGTTCCCTCCATCTTGTGTGATAAAGTTAGATGTGTGTTGGTTGCTTTCAGTCATGAGCTCCTACTTCAGGCACTCGACAAGGAGTCAATGATGGAGTGATGACTTAACTGCAAGCTGGAAATGCTGCCTGGTGTATGAGGGTCTGCTTTCCTTTCCTGCCACTCTGAGAAACATTGAGGATTGGGAGCAGACTTGCTTATAAGGAGCTCATTCTGAATTAAAAATTTTAAAAAGAAGCCTTAAGATAATGGCCTTTAAAATCCTCCTTCAGTCCTGAGCACTAATCAGAAATCATACTGATGAAAGAAGAATTAGGTGAATGAAGTTGTGGGACATAAACACTGCGAGGCCTTAAAGGGAAAAACTGGTGCTATTTGCTCCATTTACATTCCTAATGTGATGGTTTGCTCCTTTCTTTGTCAGGAAAAAAATCCATGAGATGGCCATGAGATGCCATAGGGCAAAGAATCTATTTTGGATCTGTACATCAAAAGCTGAGACCTCCTGCTTAAAAGTTGCAGAAGATTACTTCATCAAAGGAAGAATAGCTCAGTTCTTGAGACATGCGACTCCCTACTCTGAGGCACAAAGGAGAAACACTTGGTGCTTCAAAAGGATGTGCAAGGTCATGAGAGATGGTGATAGAGTGTATTTGCTTTGGATCTTTATGTTTCTCCCTGCAAGGTGAGGAATTTATAGTTTAATGGGAAAGTCAGGTTGTTTAATGGCTTAAACCATCTTATTGACAGGGAGAGAATATGAACTTTAAAGAAACAAACATGCAACGTTGTAACCTCGTGTGTAGAAAAGGAGGTAACTTAAACAAATAAATTGGCTGTTGCAGGGAGTTAAAATTCATCCCTGATTTTTTTCTTTTCTTTTTTTTTTTTTTTTTTGGTGATAGCAGGGTTCTGGGCCATGTTTCTAAAACAGAGGTTTGAAGTAACAATGGAAGTGGAAGTACCAGCATCTATAGCCCTGAGAATGGGGAGAAAGGGTAAAGTATGGGGATGCTCTTACCTGAAAGAGAGGGCAAGAGGGTGATGTGTTCCATGATACCTTAAGGCTGAGATAACTGAGAAAAATTTGCTTGCAGGGAGGTGTGAGTGTCTCTCTGCTTTCTGCACTCCGACCTTCCATTGCCCCTTGCAGAGCATTTGAAAGGATTGTGCAGTTCCCTTGATCTATTTAAGAGAAAGAAACTGTGTCAAATCTCTCCATTCCCTAGCCAGCTGTCTTTCAGATCACATCTATATTATGGCAAGATAGTATGATGTAAGATGAACTGTCTAATGTATTTTAATTAATGCTCTGTTAATGCATATTCTGTTTGGATAGGGACAATTCTGTTTGCAGTAACTTAACTATAAGCAACTCGCACTACTTCTGACCTAACAGCTCCTGTGCACAGTGGATGTCAAGTAACTTTTAACAGTGTTATTCAAGTGATAAGTGCTCTCCTTCTGACTTGTCTTGTTCATTTAAATAAGGTCTTGAAATGTGTATTTGCAATTATTTCCATGTGGTGCCACACAAAACTGTAGTGACAAAGACTCAGAACGGCAGCTCAGAAGACTTCTGCAAGGGGGGACCGCTTTTCTCTGAAAAGCATTGGTGTTTGGGACACATGATGTCCACCAAAGTAAGTTCTTCCTGCAGGAGCACTGACATTTACAGTGAATGTTAAACTTCAGTTTGATTGCTGAAGTTAATTTGTAAAACTTCTTAACAAAACCTTAAAACCATTTAAATAATCTAATAAAGTAGGCATTGGATTCCAATTTTGTGGTGGTGGTTTTTAAATGTGCAATCTTTATGATAAACAAAAATAAAAACAGCTCCAGAAAAAAAACCCTGAGGCACATAACCCTCAGAATTTCTTGTTTATGCTTGCATAATACTGCTATGCTTTTCCCATGCTTTACAGAATAGCATGAATATTGAGGTTGGCAGGAGTGAGCACTGTTAAGAGAGAAAAAAAGACAGAAGAAACAGTGGTTTTGCAGCCCTGCGCAATAGTTGCCATTTGCTTTGATCCATCTCTTGCACATGGGTGATCCTGCATATCCACTTGCTGCCTGGGAGATTAGCGCCTCTGCCTCCTTTACAGGATGGGATGCTTGTTCTCTGCTACACTTAAGCTAAGAATATTTACTAAAGCAATCAGTATTTATGTAGAGGTGATAGGAGACTCATTAAACTGGTGAATGCATATATTAGAGGAACAGGTGTAAATGTATTTAGTAACTTTAAGTTATGCAAACTTGCATTACACTGACTCTACAGTAAAATACACTGATTCTCCCCCCCTCCCCTCCCCGAAGTGGGTCATATGCCCCTCTAGTGACTCTCTGTTTGAAAATAGGCATCACCAGCAGCAGTGCAGGAAAGTGTTTGGAATAAATATGTATTATATTTCAAATAAAAGTAATCTATCATCAGTATAGCCATACCTGTTAATGTTGTCATTTATATGTCCAGGAAATACGAATGGCATAGTTGCCTATAAACAAAATGTTTCTTGTATTCTGTAAGGTCCTCACAGGTCCCATTCTGTCAACTATTTTGGTGTCCTCCTCAGAGTTTATCCGGCCTTGCAAGGTTCTCACCTTGTCTTCCCAAGTTCGCCTTCATTCCATATTTACTTTAATGGTAAGAGTCAACTCGGACGTGGTTGTGTTTTGAAGAAAATTCTGCTGTGTGTTTTCTTAGGCAGGAAAAGTTTTTGTTTCACTACCGGTCAACTTGGCAGCCAGAAGAATCCATGAAGTGCTGAGGCTGTAGAATGAAGAGGCAGGAAGCTGGAAGACTTAACCAATTCCTGTCACTACAGAGTTTTTCTGCTCCCCAAGTACTAGCAAGAGATGAAGAGGTATTTATTATTGAAATATACATCTATTACAAAAACAGATTCTCAAACCCAGCAGCAGCCTATCTCCAACAGATGCAACTCAATGGCTTTGTCAGGTTTTGTCCCTTCAAAAAGCTATTTCTGCATGCTGTGGGAGTGCCTCAGGAAGTAAAGTAATGAAGCTATTGTAAATATATATGCCTAAATGTGAATATGAATTAAGGTGTGATTGAATAACTTGTTTTTTCTAAATTAATAATGAACAAAGATGCTTACTTACTGGCCGCTTTCTGTTTGCACTCTACATGGGAAAGCAAAAACAAACAGCCCAAAAGCAAACAAAAAAACAAACAGAAAGCTGTCCATGTTCAGTGTTGAAACATAAGTTGCACATGTTAAAAAAATAAATAATGAAGGTTTCCACAGCAACCTAAGTTCTGTAGTACAAATTGATGACTTTCGTTCTGTTTTATTATATAATGATAGAACAGATATTCTATAAAAAGTGTTGGGTACATCTGAAGTTATATTGTTACAAAGTTTAGCATAATCCTAAAACTTGACATCAGGCAAGTTATTTACCAAGGTTTCTGAAAATGCTGTATAAAAAGTGGTTTGTGCCTTTAGCTTTGGGAAGGCTCTGACTGGAGCAAAAGCACTAGCCTGGCGGAATATTTGCAGTGATCAAAATTTCAGTTACAGGAAAAGTTCTGAATTACATGTTTCAGCTTTTAATTTGCTGCGAGGAATTCAAATTTAGGTTTTATGGGAAGAGTAGAAATGAAAGATGAACTCAAAGATGAAACCTAAAAACTATTTCAAATTTTGGGTAACTGTTCATTGTGCAACCTGTACAGATTTTGCCAGCTCCTTAGAAGCTTTGGAAATTAATTTTTAAAAATGAAATCACAGTATTAGACCAATTTTGATCTCACTCAGGGCTGCTGGTTTCACCAGTTAGAGAGCTGACAGCACTTCCTGATTCTCTTTCTACTCAAATGCCAACCTGAAATGCTGCCACTGTACATGTAGGTCAAAAAAAAAAAAAAAAAAAAAGGAGAAATAACAGATTTTACTAGTAACTCATTCAACAGTTTAAGTTATTGCTCTCTACAAGTACCTGAAAGGAGGCTGTAGTGAGGTGGGGGTTGGTCTCCCAGGTAACGGGTGATAGGATGAGAGGAAATGGCCTCAAGTTGCGCCAGGGCAGGTTTAGATTGGGTATTAGGAAAAATGTTTTCACAGAAAGGGCTGTCAAGCATTGGAACGGGCTGCCCAGGGAAGTGGTTGAGTCCCCATCCCTGGAGGTATTTAAAAGCCAGGCAGACAAGGTGCTTAGGGACATGGTTTAGTGGTGGCATGGCAGGGTTAGGTTAACGGTTGGACTTGATGATCTAAAGGTCTTTTCCAACCTAAACAATTCTATGATTCCACGAAGTATGCTGACTTTAATTTCCTCTGTTTGAAATCATTTGATACGGTTTCCATAAAGGCAGTAGGTGAGCTACGACTCTCCAAGTCCCGTTTGACACCAGGGTTCAAAGTAGGAGGAGCACCTCTGTGTGCAGGAGCAGGTGGGTGCGGGACACCCCCGGGGCGCTTTGTAACAAGGGAACAAAAGCCAGGATATTTTTTTTTCCTTCTCCTGGACTGAGTTTGGATTTTTCTAGTTTTAAAAACATGCTCCTGCCCCAACCCTATGTTCTGGTGGTTTCCACAGGTGCAGTAGGAAGCAGGCGGCGCCCTCTGCTGCAGCCTGGGGTTCCGGGGTGGGGTGGAGGGGTGTCCCCCTCTGCTCACCTCCCACCCGCCCGCCTTGGCGTGCAGGTTCACTTTCTCTGTTTTCTTAAAAGAATTTTAGCTTTATTCTTGCTTTTTTTAAAAAAAAGGCGCCTGACCGACTGGGGGGTAAAGTTCGAGTGCACGCTCTGAGGGGACGTCAGGGGCTGAGGATCCCAGGAAACGCCCCGGGCTCGCTCTCGCGCAGCCCTGTTAAGCCGGGGGGGGGGGGGGGGTGTCGGGTCAGGCTTGCCCCGCGTCCGCAAGCACCGCCGGGGCTCCGTGGCAGGCCGCCCCGCGCGGCGCGGCAGGGCCGTGGCCGCAGGACCGGGCCCCCGGGCCACGCGCCACCGCCCCCGCGCCTCGCGCCCGCGCGCGCCTCGTGCGGCCGCGCAGGGCGGGGGGAGGCGGTGCGAGCCGCGCATGCGCGCCGGGCCCCAGCGGGAGGAGGAGGTGGGGGGGGCGCGGTAGCCCGAGTCCTGCGGCGGCGGCGGCGGCAGGAGCGGCGGTGGCGGCGAGGAGGAGGCGGCTGGCGGCCGCTGAGCTCTGCGGGGCCGCTGCGTCGGCAGGGCGGGAGCCCGCTGGGGCGGCGGGGCCGCGCTAGGAGAGCCGCTGGGCCGACGGCGGGCGCCCGCCGGGCGCTGAGGAGAGCGGCGGCTGTTGCTGCCCCGGCGGGCGGGGGGCGGCGACCCCCCCCCCCCCCCCCGCCCCCCGGCAGCGGCGAAGGGACCCTCCGCGCAGCCCCGGCCGGAGCGTCAGGCGGCGGCTGCCGGCGCGGCGGCGGAGCAGCGCCCCCGCTGAAGGGAGGAGGGGGGCGGGAGGAGAAGCCGCCCCCGCTCCATGAGCGGCGCCCGCCCGCCTCGCTCAGCCCAGGGGATCCGCGGCCGGCTGCCGCCGCAGCAGCATGTGGAGCCCGACCGAGGAGGAGAAATACGGCGTGGGTAGGTGCTGCCACATCCCCTCCCCCTTCCCCGCGGCTCCTCGCAGCGGCCGGACCCCGGGGGTGCTTTCCGCTCCCCCCCCCCCCCCCCCCCCCCCCCCGGTAGCCGCTGCCCCGCCGGCGGAGAGTGGGGGATGGCGGGGAGGGCAGGCGCCCCCCGCCCGCGGGGCCGTGGGAGGCTGCTCGCGGGGGAGAGCGGGCATCGGCTGTGCCGCTGCGTGCCCGCCGCCCTCCCCGCCGCTGCTGCCCGCAGAGCCCGGCGCGCCGCGGATGTGGCCGCCTGCGTTTGCATTCGGGCTATTCCCCGAGTTTTTCCGCGGCGAAGCGACGGGCGGCAAGAAAAAAAAAAAAAAAATTAAAAAAAAAAGTAGACTTTCGGGGTCCGCGCGCAGGTCCTGGCGGCGCAAATAATCAGAAAACGAGTGGCCGAGCCCTTAATCTGTTTAGGCGCGCGGTTCCTTGTCCTCTCCGTTTTAATCTGGGGTTTGTGCCGATCCTGTTGCTGTGGAGTTGAGGGGCAGGGAGCGGCTGCGGTGCGATGTCATTAGGGGGCGGCGGTGACGCACCTGTCCGAGCCGCGGGGCGCTGGCGGCGGAGCGCCGGGCTGCGCGCGGGGCCGCGCCGCGCGGGTTGGACGTGGCGGGGCTTGGGGGCTCCGGCGGCTCCTGCTGCCCCTGCGCTCGAGCCACAGCGCTCGTGGTGCATTGCGTTCACGGAAAACCGCTCGCGTCCTTCCGCGAAGGCACGGTGGTGGCGTTCCTCGTTGTTTATGGTAAATCAGGCTTTATTGTCATCTCGCATCTTGTTTGCTCTAATTTGAGAGGTCATCGTTGTGGCTTTGGATTTTTTATTTTGGCGTACAGTCATCTCTCATCAGAGCAGAAATGTTACGCCTAATGAAAGGAAAACAGACTTTAACTTTTATTTTTTTTATTTTTAAAAAAATGTTGGCAGCTATAATAATAAAAATAGGTAGTCTGCCCTGGTTACTTACCTAAATGCTTCATTACATTTATATTTATTAATTGTTGATGTTGATTTTTAAGTTCCCTGGTGTGTAGTGCTGATCAATTTCTGCAAATATTTTAAAAAAAAACCCCACCCATAAACAAACTTGCTACAAAGATTTGTTACCCTGTATGGTTAAAGTGGGATGTTGACAGTTGACTTCTGAGCAATAGAAGGTCTTAATGCCACTAAAATTTAAGAAGAATGAAAAGAAATCTTACATAAAAAAGAAATTTTGAGCATGTACTCAATAAACATGAAAATGTGGCAGTATTTTTTTGTTAATTTTTCACCTTTTGCAATGAATACTTTGCTTAGTACATTCCACATCTTCGTAATGAGCGGAAGTGGTAAGGAATTCACTTTTGTTTCAAACGAATGCAGTCAGGCATTGTGTGTTAGATGAGAAGCTGTAAGTGTAGGGTGGTACACACAGGTGGCATAGAATAACACAAGAAAGGCATTACTGATGATACTGTCCCTGTGTTTGCCAGTTGCTGGGAGTGTATAAAGTTAACGAGCTTTGTTACATCTCAGCTGGGTGTTGGGAGGATACGAAGCATCCAGGCTTGCTCATCCTGTAACCGTTGGTGAAAGGCCACCTCTGTTGTCCTGGTGCTAAGCTTGCTGGTGTAATTGCAACAGATGCTTCAGGAAAGAACTGCTCATTTCTCAGGCCTTGTTGGTTTTCCTCTGTTCTGTTTATGTCATCATTTTTGTTTGTGGTGTTGCAGGGCTTGATGTTCAGAGTTTTGTTTGTTTGTGTTTGGCCCATGTTCTCAAATAAGAAAATACATGTGCTGCCTTCATCAAAAAGCAGGTGAACTGATTTTTTTTTTTTTTTTTTATGCAGACATATTGGAGGAAAAGGTAGGAAGCCTCCATTCTGGTTATAAACAAGTCTAGAGGAGGCAGCCGGAAGAGAGAGTAGTGAATGAAAACAAGTGTTATTTCAGTGACTATTCTGTAGCCTTAAGAACATTTCTGTGACATTGATGTTTCTCTTTCAGACAACGCACATGTAGGTAGGTCTGAGGTAATGGCCAGGTCTTAAGAATTTTGGTGATCTCTAGGCAAGTGTTTTTTTTTTTATTCTTGGATAGTATTAATTAATTTTCCTGTAATTGAAATGGGTTGATAATCCTCCAGAGAGGGAAAATAGGTGAAAAATGCTGCCTATGTCTGGAGTTTTGTTACGATAGGTGGGGAGAGGAGTACTAGTTTTTCAGAAGTAGATCTAACATTGCTTGCTGGAATGGTCATTTTTGTGCATTTTTGAGAAACTAGCCTATGGAAGGTGTAGACCTAAGGTCTTACTGCTAGCGGGTGCACTAGGGGGAAAAAAAAGGGGGGGAAAAGATTTTTTTTTTTTTTTTTTTTTTTTCTGATGCGAGTTATCCTGATTTCACAAATGGATTCTGTGCAAAAACAATTTTCTTGGCATGAGTTGCTGGTATGAGGTTCTGCCTTGGGCTTTAGTAGTTTGTTTTTATTTTGACCACTGTCTATGCAAAAAAAAAAAACCCCTGTGTGTTTTCTCCGTGCTCTTGTTAAACCATGAAAAGTTCTTGATGGGCTTTTGGATTAAGGCAATAGGCTGTATGTCTTTATTGATGTAAGTTGAGTGGGCAAAAAAAATCAGTTCTTTCCGCAACTGGAATACCACAGAGAGCTTTCTGGTGAAATAAAGGGATGTCTGGGCACTCCAGGCCCTGTCCATACCTATTCGTGTGTATCAAGGAAAGTAAAAGTCTCATAAAAAGTGGTTAATTCTGATGCCGCTGTATTTGTTGAAAGTAATTTGTGATCTGTGTCATATTCTCTGGGTAGTTGGCTCAGAGGTGATAATTTATAGAAACTGTTCCTTCAGAAAGACTCCACATTCTCTCTTTCAACACGTGGGTATAGAAGGGCTTTGTGTTCTGCGTTGGCTTTCAAAGAGTTCAAGACAAAGATGTGTCTTACGTGCTTGCTGGAGCCCCTTTACAGCTATGCAGGCTCTTGGCTGCAAGAGAACATGTGAAATTTACTGGTGTAACTGTCATCGGCTTTTTGGCGGTTCTGGAGTTCTCTTTGCCTGTCTAGCTGCAATTAAAAGAAGTTTTCAGTGCTTAACAGTAGTAGAATGCTATTGTATTGCCTGATTGTCATCCAAGTCATTGTATGCTTCTGCAACAAAGATATGAGAAGATTGCTCAGGGTAATGTATAAATAAATAAGTTAAACACTCCCCTAACAACACTGAAGTTCTTCCTTGTATTGTATTTTTCAGCTGCTATAGCATAGCAACTACCTGGTAGCTGTTGTGAAGAATTCCTTTCTGTTCTGTGTAGAAATATTTACGTTCAGTTGCTCTGATCCTAACTACAATTTTAAAACTTTAGAGTTGCCACTGAAGGGCGAACAATTCTTCCGCAGATGCTGAAGATGACCGGTCGTGAAAACAATTAGTGAAATCTCTGACCTGGTTAGTGAAGATAACCAGCTCTCTAGCCCTCTAGTGTTTTAATATTTTTAAAGCAGTTTCTGTCTCTAAGAAAATATTTATTAAAGTGATCTGATTAGTTACATTAGTCTTCTAAAGCAAGTGTTAAATAATAATGAAGGGAAAGGAAAAGCTAAGCAGAGAGAACTCTATAGTAAATAACTGTTAATTTAAAATTTGGCAAATGTGTGAGAGCTGATTATGTATTTCATTAGGCTGTCAGTTTCTGCTGCTTTATTTTTGTGCAAGGAGCACGTTTAGGTGGTTCTCAGAAAGGTTTTGTTTGGTTTTTTTGATGCAGTTAATCCTGTAATTTGTATGGCTCACCATATTAAATATGGATGTATTAAATCATGGAGAAGAAGGAAAACCTGCCTGCATAAACAGCACCTGTTCTTAGTTTATTCAGAGAATTAGTGTTAAAATCTGTTAATTGTTTTGTTTAAAATGGATTTTTTATCTTTATTTTCACCACTTAATTGGTAACAATGAAAAAAAAAATCCATAAGCACAAATACATATAACTAATATTTCCCTTGCCCCTACTAAGAAAGGATGGAACATCATAATGTCCTAGTTACAGTCCTGTGCTGCAGCTCCTGCTTTTTGATCAGTATATTGATTCCCACCCCCCACCCCCACCCCCCCCGACTAAACATTAGCTTGCACATTGCCCAGTTCATATTTGTGTTTGGAAAAATGGGACCACAAGCTATACAAAAAGTCTGCCTTCCCTCACCAAGTCTCTTAGTGTGCTACTCTTTTCTTACCTGTTTACGTAGAAGGCGGCTGCTGAACAAAGGAGTGCTTTGAGTTGGCTGATGCTGCGGTGTCTGTGTGTCACTGAAGCAGTTTGTTACAGGTTTAAAATGAAAAGTTTCAGTGAGAGAGAAAAAAATCCATGTTCAGTAATCTGGGAAGTAAAAGCAGTCACTGCACCTGGGTTCTGTGTTATGGGACATATTATATTATTATATTTCATCTCTTTCGTACCTTATTGCCAGGAACTGTAATTGTCTGGCAGCAGGTGGGAGGTAACTAAGGATATTCTTCGGTGCTCTGTCTCAAAACCAAAGCTGTATGGAAGGATTTACTAAACCTCTGCAGCGCTGTTTTGGGAGGAGGTGGTAATACCTGGGGACTCGCTCGTTAGTCAGGAAAACTAGATGATCTGTGGATTGGAGTAATTTTTAGTTCCCTCAATATTTTGCCCCTAAGGGCCTTTTTTTACCCTTAGGACTTAAGAATGAACAAAGGAGTATGTCAGTCAGGGGTCATACAGGAAAGGTGTATGTGTTACTTGACTGAATGAGAAACTTTGAAATAGCCCTGGAAAAGAGCAGCTCCCAGGATGTGCCCTATTGGAGACTTTCAGTATGTAGTGAAGCGTCATTTAATGTAGTGGGCAAATTTCACTTTCAGTCTAGCGTAAACCTGTATTTCTGCTGTTGCTGAGATGACCTGGAGATTAAAGATACAGTTTTGTGGGAAGAGATTAATATATTTTGTTTCGAGGGTATTGTGGTTACTCTTGTGAATTCCTGGTCTGAAGATCTGGATGAGAGTTAATCTAGAAGATATGACTAGTTCGGGATCATCTAGAGGCCAGTTGTCCACAAATACATTTGCAGCAGAAATTAGCCCAAACTTTCTAAATATAGGAGGAATGAAGTAGAGAAACAGTTTTGCAAATTGCTTGCTAAGGCAAGGAATCCAATGTGTATGTTTAGCAGCTTATTGCGTGGTTTGTATGGGAATGTGGGCGTGATCTTAGAATACGAAGTGATAGTATTGCAATGTGGGTTTTAACTTCTGATGGTGTTGAGAGCAATTTTCTCCATTTATTCGTATTTATGCCATATTATTTATTCAGTTAGGACCTTCAGGACTTCAGCTGCTTGCCAATAGGGCGGGGGCAAAAGTGGTTCCTTTCTGAACTTCATCCACGGTGCAGAATGGATTTTGTGTTTAGACTGATTTCTTAAGGGTGGAAATCTGGTAAGTGTTCAGGCTTTCTGTCCTCACCTAACAATACCTCTCAACTGTTGACTTACTGTCGCAAGGAATGAGCGGTATTTTATGATGAGAGTTGGCAGTCTCGGGCATACATTTCTTACAGATTTAATGAAAATTGGTGGTGCTGGGTGGGCAAGAAAGAACTTACTAGTGTTCCTGTGGATAGAAGTGCAGGTAAGTAGCTACTGACTTGCTGAAAAGAATGGATAATAAGGTTCTATCAGGACTCTTCCAAATACAACTTTTTTGTTTGCTTGCTGGAGAATGTGAAGGGGAAGCTGACTGGGAGTGAACTTGGGGTGCCTTGTAGACCGGAGTGCTCAGGAACAGCGAAAGATTAAAAGTCCGATGGTACTGTGTTTGGTGTGTCATGGGACTGTTGGTGAAACAGAGGGAATGGGAATATCCATTGGTAGTAAACAAGGCTTTTCATCTTTGTTCAAGGAGCAGGTTATTTTGCTTTCTTTTTTTAATGCAGCAGGTATCAATTACACTTAAAACCAGGGTATATGCCAACATGCCTTAAATGCTCCTAGTTCTTGGAAAATTCAGGTGATTGATTTATTTTTTGTGTGTGTGTTTTACTTGTATGCATTGGGTTTAAATTAATTGTCAAGCCTGTAGGACAGGAAGGGAGATTCCCCAGAGTGAAATTAGTAAGGGAACTTTAAAGTCCTCTCTCTCTTGAACAATTTAAAGCGTGGGGAGTTGGTGTGTGAGTATGGGGTGATGGTGCAGGTCACAGTTCCAGCTGTATGTAGGAGGAAGAGGGGAAAGTTGGTATTTTTATTAACCCTTCTGAAGGTAGCTTTTGTAGTTTACAGTCAATGGCATAGCTCAGCTGAACTTGAGTCTTGCTATCTTGCAAAGCCTTTCTTTTCAGCAGGTCAGTATTTACAACATCAGAGTCCAATATAAACGTCAGGGAAACATTTAAGAACTATTAGCAGAACTTGGGATCTAGAAAATTCTCTACCACGTAACTGGTGGCATTTAAAAGCCCACAAAAAGGGAGTAATTGGGAATGAGGAAGAGTTCTTTGTCTTCATATGCACAATGACATGTAGATACACAAGCTTTTCTGATTAATATGTTAATTATTTGGAACATAGCTCTTATATGGAAGAGCTGTAAATCCCTGATGACCTCCAGCAACTAGTGTTATCGGTGGCCACGCACATCTCATAGATTGGTTCCTTTGAGAAATAGGAACTCTTAAGGTGTGGGTGTGAAGATGCTGACCAAAGAATGGAAAGTCTTTGGAAGATTATTCAGCTGTTAAAGAGGCTGATGCAACTTTTTCTCCTGCTTCAGAGAAATTCTTGTTAATTTGTACAGTGAATTAAGTTTATTGTGTTCTTTTCTCAGCTGTGATACTTGCTGAGGAAGAGGCTAAAGGAAGCATACGGTAGGATCTTGGTTCAAAACCAGTTGCAATTGACAGCAGTCTTCCCACTGATTGTTTTTAAGTTAGGAATCAGCCTTAATATCACTACATTTTATTCTGTTCTTTTTGCTGTTTCAAAGTCTGTATGCTTGCTGAACCTCAAGGCAAAGACATGAAATATCTCACTCAAGTGACTGACGTGAAAATCAAACCTCCATTCAGGTTTTTGCCTGTCAAAATGAACCTTACGATCTCTTCTGAGATCCTGAAAGCATCTCTTAAGGGTTTTTTTAGCTGTAATTCCTTCCTCTTAGACATATTTTAGTGTTTGTTTAAACAACGAGTGTTCAGTCAGAATTTACCACAGGTGTTAGGAAGAATGATAACCGTGGGTTTGAGCAGACTGAGTGCTTTCCAGTGTAGTTGTGAGGCAATTACTTACTACAAGGATAAGACTTCCCTCTTGTCCCACTTCAGCATTTGACTTCATTTTCTTTTCTTGAGTCTTTCTGGATATTAAGCCTTAAGGAAAGTTTATGACAAGTGGTGCCAGCTAACTCTTGGTGATTAAAAGCAGGTCATTCTGCTTCCAGAGGTAAGCTGATACCAGGCACTCTATGAAACAAAAATAAAAGTTTGGGTAGATATTATAGTGTGAAGAAGCTTATGCACTAAATGCTTTTAGTGTTGGCAGTAGGTAGTTGATGGAGTGGTGAGTTATTTTTTTTTCAATATAAGCCTTTGAGCTACCCAGCATGCTAGAGTTCAGTGTGCTTTGGCAGGTGGCTTACTGTTCTAGAAATCTCTTGTTTCTGTGTATTTGAACAGCAGGGGACTCTCTCTTCCCTCTAAATATGTTTATGAATGAGATGTTTACGCCAACTGTTAATGTAGTATACCTCCCCTTTCAGTCTTCTGATGTGATAAATGAAGCCTTGCGTATGTGTCAGAGAAGCCCGGAAGAACTGTTAAACAGAAGCCAACTGAAAGCAATACATGACTTTTTATGGGCCTGTTTAGGTATTGTGTTGCATACAGTTCTCTGTCTTCCTGGGGTGTGTGGTCTACCTGAACAAGTTGTAAAGGTAGCAGACAACCTTCCATAAGAGAATATTATAGGCAGTGTTCAACAGTCCCGGTGGGGAGCGGTCGGTATGTTTGTAGTAAGTGGGTCTGGATCTTGGAGGATAGGAGGAGATGCTTGTATTTCGCCCATCTCTTCCTTTGTAGAGAAAAATACCTGTGGAAATGTTTGCGTAAAGTTGCCTACTTCACCTAGGTGTGTGTTCTCATTTATGTAAGTTTATGTATATATGGCTATACTATATATGTGGACAGAGAGTGTAGGCACAAGTGAGAAAGTGTCAGCCAGCATGGGATAAACAATCCAAAATCCTATGAATTATTGTAAAAGAAGGTTATTGAAAACTGGTTTGAACTTTGATGTTTCTTTGTGGGTTTTTTCTTTCCTTAAATGCTCATGAGCTGGATGATTGGTGACCCAGTTTTTGATAAACCAAAGAGGCAACTGTCTAGTCTCACCGCATTTAGTGAAGCAGCATCAACATTTCTGTGAGATAATTTTGCCCTGACATCTGCTGTTATATAGTGTACAAAATGGAGCTGCATGCTACCTGTGCACCTGGCCTTGCATGAAGAGAGCGACTAGGTGAATCATCTGCGTGTCTGGGTTTCTCTTCAAAGGCAGCATTGACCGGCTGTTCCTCTGGCAATGACTTGTGAGAATGGGACGAGCTGGCCTGGGGCACAAAAAGACTCTGTGAGCTGATGTGCTCAGGCCTGCTGTCTGCTGACCACGGAGCTACGCGTCCGCTTGGAACAGCTTGTGCTGCTGCTGTCAGTAGCATTCCCTCATCACTCCCTCAGGCGCGCAGGAATTCGCAGCTATCTGTTCTGCCCGCTTGCTGTTCCCTGCCAGCTGTTCTGAGTATGTTGGGCTGATTGGAATTATGATCGAAGTTGCTCTGCTGTGGGTTTTGTGGGTTTGGAGTTTTTTCTTTTTTTTCCGATAAGTATTTGGTTATCTCTGTGGTCCAAGGGTTTTACCCCAAGGAAGATTGCTTTTGAAGTATTGGTCTTGCAGAAACAGCTTCTCTTTTGTCTCTGGGGAAGTAGAGGTAGAAGATAGGCTTCTCTCTAGCTTTATTCATCACAGCAAGGTCCTAAAGTGCAACTCCTGATCTTGTTGGGTTTTTTTCTATTCTGGAGTGGCTACATTTCAGGTTGCTGGCACAAGACACTATTCTTCTTTTAATAATGAAAATAACAGTTAATTATTTCAACCTGGGTGGAGAATGCAGTAAGAGGAAAAGAGAATTTTCCCAACATTTCAGATGATGATGATAGCATTAAAAAAATGCATGTTTGCTCAAGTCAAGAATAGAAGAGGTAAACAAAAAAAGGAGTATTCAATTATGCAAGGCATCAATTTTTTGTATTTTAGTAGCAAATAGTTTACCAAAAAGGTCAAAGTTCTTGTGGGAGGGGGTTCAAAGGTTTCTTAGCAGTCTTGTAAGCTGCCTTCAGGTGTCCACAAAAAGTTCTTTTGTGGCAGACATGCATATAGGCTAAAATACAGGGTTTTCAACTAAGATGCAGGAGCTTTTATACATCTACATAAATATACTTTTATAAATCTACCCTATTCTTCCCTTCCTCCTCCTCATAGGAAATGTGCAAACTGGCCATAAATGCCTTTAGCATGTTACAAACTTATTTAGCAGCTAGACAGGAGGACTAAAAGTCTTCTGATGTAGTCAGTGTAAAATGGGGTAGGATGTAAAGCGCTGTGGTATCATCATACCTATGTTCTTCCATGTGCGAACGTGAATCGGTGGTGCTCTCTCGTAGCCAGCCGCGTGCCAGGCTGCGTTCCTGTATAGCCAGGGTGTTGACCGAGGTGATCGTTTCCCCCTTTAGGGAATCTTGGGGCTGCCTCTGGAGCACAGCATCTCGCAGTATGAGGAGTGAGGTCAGGAGATGGTTAGGAGGCTGGAGCACATGATGAGAGAGGAGGGGTCTGTGAGGTCTCTGGTGGTACAACTTGTAGAAGAGAAGGATGAGAAGGGGTCTAGTATGTGGTCAGCTACTTTTTAGTGAGTTTTGAAGAAGACGGAGCCAGGCGCATTTCGGAGTTGCACAGTGAAAGGAAAAGAAGCTGTGGTGGCAAATTACAGCAAGGGACATTGATTTCCACAATATGTGTGGTAAAGCACCAGAGCAGGTTGCCTGGAGAGGTGGTGCAGTCTCCATCCTCCAGGATAGTCAAAACTTGTCTGGTTTCTTATTTTGTTTCCAACAGTAAAGCGTAGACATTTCTGGGTTGCGTTTGCAGTCTGTGGAACACAGTGCAGAACGGCTCCATGCTCCTCTGTGCAGAGGGTGCTACGGTCAGTGTTGGAAAAGAGGGAAGAGGGTTCCATAAACTGAAAGAGCCTGCTTTTCTGCTTAAAAGGGAGAAAAAGAAACTGCTGCATTTAGTTCCCCCATAGAGGGCATGATGTATGGGCAAGGGACTTCTGTAATGCCAGAGTGGAAGTTGAATGAACTGATAGCTGAGGGAATAGATTTACAGGAAGGGGATGAGTAACCAGGATAGATGTCTGCAAAGCTGGAAGCTCAAAATCAGTTCATTAATGTAGCTAAGGTAGTGGACAACTCTGCGGGTTTTTGATCTGTTTCTTCAAGGATGTGCAAAACTATTTAAAAGAGCTCATGATTTTTGAGCCTAATCTCTATTTTCATCTTAGAGGATAGGGGAAGGATGCTAGCAATAATTCACTTTGCCACTGAATGATCACCTTTTTTCTCAGGCATCTGTTTCTTTTTTTACATGAATATTTTCATAGTGGTGGTATGACTCAGTAGAAAGAGGCGGTGTTGCTAGGCAGCAGTTTGAGCACTTTGCAGATGCCATGTGATGGCAGTAAGCTGCCTTGTAATAATCCATTGGTGGCAGTATTCCTGGCTGAGGTTCTGTATGGCACAACGAAAAAAGCATCTCTGACAGGAGCAGATGCTGCCTAGCAACTGCCAGTGTTCCTGGACCAGCCTGAAATACCTTCACTTAATTGTAGTGTGATTTTGGTCATATAAAAAACCCCTTAAGTATAACAGATTGCTTTCCATTCTGAAGTATATTTTTCTTCCTCAAGGTTTTGCATAAAAGTTCATAAAGACCATTAATAAGGTAAAAAAAAAAAATCTTTAGCCCTCTTCTAAATAGTGTCTTTTGTTTAATCCCTACTCTTCGATTGTAATGTTTGGATGGCTTTTAATCAGCTTTTGATAATCTTTTTTTTTTGTGTGTGTGTGTATTACATTAGTGCCTGGCAATTCCAATCGGATTAGAGCCCTGTTCTGTGTCACCAGCACACTCTGCAAGAAATGCGCCTTGCTGCAAAAACCTTTTGTTGTTTTATTTGGGTAGTTGTGGTTTTAGGTTGTAATTGGATATGTCCTCTCCTTTGTACCTAAATTCTTTATATTGTCCATCTTGCTTAAACAGCAGAATGTTTTGGAAGTACTAGACCTGGGGTTTGTTCCCTGTTTTCTTTGTAAACATATTTGCTGCATGTGGCCTGAACTTCCAAATAAATTAATTTCTGGCAAGTAATTGAAACGTTCACCCACAATTAATCATTTAAATAGTTGGAAGGTATACTGTGAAGGTGAAAACATTCTTCTAGGTATTTGTAGAATAAAATGAAAATGTTTTCATTTTAATCTCCTTGTGGTTCTGCTTCCTTGTCAAATATCATCAGAGTCTAATTGTGCAATCTATGAAGCTGACAGGTTTAATCAAGCAGTTCCACAAAAATTTAATCATATTGGCCTTTAATTGTGTTATAAAAATGTGAAGGTTTTTCCTCCTTCATAAACTACTTTTTGGTCTTTTAAATTATTAAACCCACCATTTTCTGTTTGCAAGAACTACTTCCTTGCTGGAAAAAGGTTTGCTGTTCTGAAAGAGGCTGGAAGGTAGAGGGTGGTTTGGAAAGTATTAATTCTTTGCTGCCTGTAGGCGTGATTGTGCAACACAGTTGCCTCACAGAAAGGTAAAGCTAAATCTTGACTCTTAGCTGTCTTTTCCTCTATCTGGTAACTTTTATCAAGGTGGTGTTTTGTGTTTTTTTTTTCCTTGCACAGTCACACTGCTGTGGCTTAGAGACTTGGAAGGTTCTAAAACCGTAAATACTGTGGAGTGAAAGAATAGAAATTGATTGTTCACTCTTTTTATTTTAATACAATTCTGAGAGGGCATTGGTGATGCAGGATCTGGACAACTAAAAAACACTTTCCATATGATGCTAAGTGAAGTGTGGAGTTCTGGAGTGGTGTGGATGTTAAAGGCTGATGTGGTTCAAAAACATTTGGGTGGGTGGCTCTGTAGAAGAAAAAGTATAGAGAGGGCTATTAAATACATTTATGAAATTAGTACTAATAAAACCTTCTAGTTTAGGAAGTCCCAATCCACAAACTGCTCTGGCTGGGGAAAGCTGCATCCTTGCCCTGCTCTGGTACCCTTCCTTCATCTCGTTGATTTTAGCCTCTGTTAGGGAAAAGTTGGATTTAGAGCTGTCTTCGGTCTCACCTACCACAGACACAGTTAAGTTATGTTACATAGAGCCTTTATTGTCATTTAGGTACTGCAGGCAGGAAAATTAAGTTAATCTTATTCAGCTGTTAAAACTAGCTTATACTGTTGGATACTAGGCACTTTTAATAGATGGATTCGTATGAAAAAGCGTTTTAAGGAAAGATACATCATTGTCATAAACATTGATTTATCAGTCTGGAGTAATTTCATTATTTTCTTAAAGATCAATTGATATCAATCAATCTTAGGTTTAGAGATTGGATTTATATTCCATGTTAACTAGCAGTAGTGATAATGGGTAGTAGTTGAATATGAAATTAAAACTACAATCTTGCAGTCATGTATATAAGATTAGTTAAGAAATCACAGTAATTCATTATGTGTGGTGAGCACTGGGGTAGGAGGGGAGCTTTGCTGTGGGGGTAAATATCACTTAGAGTATGACTTTGTTTAGGAGCCTTCCCCAAGATTGCAAATAAGCTATGAGTTATAAAAATTATTCTGGAATTCAGATAACAGCTTTCACCAGTATACTTCTATTCATGTAATTACTGATTTACAGAGTGACCCACTCTGGTAGTTCTAAAATAAAAAAGACGACATAAACACTTCAGGCAATCAAAGTTTACTATCACATTAAGCAAATTAAGCAAACAAGCAAAAACCCTTTACAGATGATGGCATGTGACGTTTATTGTAAAATTAATTGTATTCTACTCGTTATAAGGACTGTGAAATGTTTGTCACCCAAAGTAAACATGAACACCAAATTTTCAGTTGGTGTGATTTAAAATATGGTTATGTGTTAAAGAAAACTTCAGAACTTTGACATTTGTAACACAGAGCACAATTCTCAGTGCCTGCTCCGTGGATTTATAAATTGGCAGGGTATGATGATGGGTAATTTGGGTATAGAGCAACACAGCTGCATCCGGGCTTCTATGTATTATCCTTGCCATCCCTTCTGACACTAGTTTGGTTGAAGATACGCTTAGAGCGTGATTAATGCATAACCTGAATAATTGCGATCTGACTGTAGGACAGAGGACTTACAAAAATTAAACAGCATACTTTAATCTGAAACTCTTGCTGTTCTGCTGGTGTCATCTAAAAATATTGCAAGTTACCAGGCTTCTAGTAAGACAGATAGTAATAATGAGTTGAGAACTGGAAAAAACTGTCACAAAGGCCAAGATTTGTCTTTTGAAGCCATGAGTAAAGAGAGACATGCTGAAAGTTCAGAGAATTACGATAGTTACAATGGAAGGAGTTTAAGAATTTTGGTTCTTTTGTTACATTTATGCACTGAAAAAAACCCAGTGAAACTAAAAAAAAACAAACAACAAAACCCAAATGTATGTTCACAGCTGATAATACGAAATGTTGTGGGTTTTTTCCCCAAAGTTAACCCATAGAGTTCATTAAATCTTGGCCTCACCAACATCTCGGGATAAAGAAAAAGGAAAACATGTTTTAGCGTATTGGATAGGTTCTAGCAGCAATGATTTCTATTGTGGAAGAGAAAATACGAGAAATAAATAATAATTTTTAAAAGCCCAACTTTATGATTAGAGAAACAGTAATTTAGATTTGGGGAAGGAAAAGGGGACAATGTAAACCTTCTGAATTGATTTTGTTTCTCAGCCTTCATCTAAATAAATACTTGTAATTTTCATTGGTATGTATTGGGGGGTGGGGAGGAAAAGGACTCTGTTCCTTTATGAAAATAAATTACTTATGGGCTGAACTGATATTTTAGACTGTAAATAGAACATTACGCAATGTCATTATGCAATTTTTGCAGGCTTTACTACAATGTGTAGAAATAGGTTGAAAAAATTAGAAAGTATATGAGAAGGCATGTACCTAGGCATGCCAGTTCATTGTGCTGCAAAAAAAATATTTTTATGTATATGCTAAGAAAAAATGATGCTTCAGGGGAAGCAGCTAGATGCTGCGTGATGTTTATGTGTATGTATTGTGCTGGACATTCCTTTGGCATTTTCCTGTTCTTGTTTTGGGTTTTCCCACTGTTCATGTAAAAAATGTGGCACATTTCTATTACTGTGTTTACTGTGTAATTGACATCTGTTTGAGAAGAGAAATGATCTGTGGAGGCACTGGGACCCAGGTGAGACTGGGTGGGGAAACTGGGACATAGGAAATTGAATGGGAATGAATTGGAAAGGAAGATACATTTTAAATGTTACCACAGCAAAAATGAAAACAGGTCTGTTATTTAGGCACGCAGCAGAAAATAATAATGACACACATGAAAGCTAATGTAGCATTTCTCTTAACTGTGAATTGTATCCTCTCTTTTTTTTGTGGTAATAGTGTTCAGATGAGGTCACAAATCAATAGATAGCAAGGGACAACAGAAGCTCAGGCTGTGATTCCATAACAACAGTGCGAGAGAGATCATAACAGTCGAGCCGCACACCCATCTTGCTCCGTGTCCTGCCCTTGCCGGTGAGCAGTAGTGGGTGTTTGTGGTGTAGTAGCACAGCAGGGTAAGCGTATGTGATGCTTTCTGGGTCAGGGCCTCACTGAGCTGAAGGTGGTACACATCCATTAATTTGCCCTATTCACTTTTGAACTTGAGTGAGGAATTTTACAGTTTATGCACTGTGTGGAAAAGTACTTTATTTAATAAAGTCCTAAACTCTTCTCTGCTGTTTCATTTGACACTGCTCTGCTTTTTGTACTGGAAGGGATGATTAGCACTTGTTCCCTGTTAACCTTCTCCATGCAATTTATCGATTACACTCTCTCCACCCCTTTCAGCTGTCAGTCTTATTGGTAGAAGAGTCCTATCTTGGTTCATAGTTAATCATATAAAAGCCCTTAGCAGTCCTTGGTATCTCTTGTCTCACATTTTCTACCTTTCCTTATTCTGTTTCATCCATTTTGACAAAGGATACATTTTTGACAACGGGAAGAGGGGGAGACTGGCATGTGGTGGTTCACTGTGAATTTTATACAGCACTGAAGGTAATGGTGCCTTCCCTTTTTTCTGCTGTGACATGGCGATGGTGAGGGGTGTGGTGCTTGACAGTGGCCAAGCATTGAGCTTATGACAGAAACTCCAAATAACGTTCCAGGGTTTCACTTAGGGTGGTAATAGCAAGGGGAGAGATGATTTTTTTTTTTTTTTTTTTTGGTATGCGAGATTAGGATTGTTCATCCCTCACGAAACACCATGTAGGTGAACGAAATGGTGTACCTCTGCCAGTTCTACTCATGGTACTTAGGTCTATCTGCAACTGTTTATCACCCTGAATAGTTTGACTGGCTTTGCAAACTTCGTCACTTTTCTAAATGATCAGCTTTTCTGGATCATTTAGAAATACTTTAAACAGAGGAGGCTCCAACAGACATCCCTTTGGAGCTTGCTGGTCAAACTGCCTTCACTAAGAAAACTGGCTACTACTTCTGTTTCCATATCTCTTTGCTCGTTACTTGTCGGTGCGAATGCCTTCCCACATTGTCACAGCCAAGCTCAGCTTCTGCAAGAGCTTTTGACAGGGGCTGTTTTGGCATAGATCTTGTAAAACCTACTGGATTGTGTCAACTGAATCTTCTTTGTCCATATAGCAAGCAGCTCCTTTAGATACCTAACTCATGAGGAATTGGTAAAATATCAAAGATGCACTGACCCTTTCTTAAGTTGCCATGTTTATCTGTGTCCCCTTATTCTTTCGGAGCAGTTTCTCTTACTGCTGGTGACTTAGGATGCAGCTGCATATGCTGTGTCAGGGCATGTCCATAGGCAAGGAAAACGCTTCTGAAATTGCCCTCTCCTGGACCTTTGGCTTTCCAAACTGCTTTTCCAATGCTATCTGTTCTTACATGTTATACCCACCAATTCCTTCATGCTGTCTGCTTCTTGTGTGAATTAGTTTGTGCCTTTCTCATTAATAAATTGCAGAGGTGCAGAGGGGAAGGGTTTCCTTTGCTGCAGCCCACTTTGATCCAGTTCAAATACCACAGTTAAGGAACCTTGGAGATAATTCATGAAAGTGGCATGTGGTGCTTTTTCAAAGCATTCCTCTTTGGCAGAGTGTTGAGTTTAATTGCTGGCTGAAATTATGTTTTGTGAGGGGGAACTATGACCTCCTTATAAACCTGAATGATGGCAAGAGGCTTTAATATCTGAAAATAGGTGTTAAATATTTCAGTAGTCTGTCCTGGGATTCAGGAGGGATCGTTCAGATCTGTTAACTGGTGGGTAAATGCTTTGTTGTATGCCTATTCTGATGATGCATTACTTCTGTATTCTGGTGACCGAGGGGATAACTCTTTTAAGAAATGATGGAGACTTGTTGATTGATGGACAGTTTGTAGATGATCCTATGCTGTAAGGAATTTTTCTGTGGGAAGGACAGACATAAGTTATTGGAGTCCTCTCTGTAAATTATGTCTCCAGAATGGTTAAATTATTCCTTATTTCCCATATACATTTATGTTCATATTTTTCAAATAATACTGCTAAGAACTGTGTGCCTAAAAGTGACTTCACAAATAAGATTGTGTTGCGTAATGCATTTTTAGCTTAACAAGTAACATCCATAACTTTGGAAGTAACCTTTGGAATCATATCTCTGAGTATAAAATAGCTTCACATTTCTGGAATTTGGTCATAATTGGTAGCTATTTTTATCATTTTTTATTTCAGAGATGTTAAATTGTGTTCTTGTTGAACAGTTTTAACGAGATATGGTTTGGTGTATTGGGTCAGTAGGTTCTTTAATTTTCCTGGACTTTCATTTAGTGTGGCTGGAAAGTCAACTACACTTGAGATATGGCTTCTGTTATTTTGAAAATACCCATATTGCTGTTCACATACCTTACTGATTATTAAAATTGTCAGAAGAGACACAATTTATTGATGGCTACAAATTCATCGATGAAGGAATTAAGAGTTCCTACTGCTGTTTAAGAATGAGGAGCAATGAGATGGATGTTATTTTTTATGAGAACTTAGTTTCTAATTGTGAATGATCATCCAGATTGTATCTGCAGTTGAGGGGATCAGTTAATTTCTGTTCTGTGATTTTTGTTTGTTTTTTCTTTTTCGACTAAAGTAGACCTAATAAAAGAGCTTTGGCTATCTTTATTAATAGAGTACTCTGAATTCTAAAGAGCTGATTACATATCGATGCAGTAGAGTCCTTATATCAGATTTTCTTTGTGTGACCAGTAGAATCCTTTTATAAATGGACAGTTTGCATCTATAAGCTAACAGATCTATTAGAATTACTTCTTGCAAGTCTAAATATATTAAAGTCATTATTCTTAGCCATATTTTTAAAATTTATTATATCAGCAGTTGAAAAAAAACCCAGTACTCTCTTTTCCTGGTACCTTTCCTTTAGCTTTCATTCCAAGCTTGCTTTTTATGGTTACCTGATAGGGAAGTATCTGAGGACCAAAGAACTAGTAGTTGTATCAGATCCAGTTTCTTTCCTGGTCACATCCTTTGTTCGGTAGTTTTCATATGGTAAGTAATTGGCTGAGGAAGCCAGCTGTTGTTTGCTCATTCAGAACTTCCAATGCACTGTTAACATGCAATAATGTTTTTTTCAGACTGACTGGTTGGACTCAGCAGAGTAAGACCAGTCAGTCATTAATCTCTCTACAATTCAAACTACTCTTTTGTCTACGACCGCTAATACTTGTGTGTCCTGTGACTGGTGCCTCTGTGTCATCATAGTCTTGGCACATACAGAGAAGTTGGAAATAGCCTGGAAATTGGATTTAGTATTATTACATATATATTAATTTTTTTAGTAATTGTGTATCTAGAATTACTCTCGTAAATGAATGTATCTTGTTACTGTATTACCCTTTCTCCATTTTTCTGGTGTTTTCAATAGTAGCTTTTCACTCAGGACTTTTGAAATCCTGTGGGTTTGAGACATACTTGAATTTTTTAGTATTTTCGTTGGTCTGAACAGAAAAGTCACGTTATTTTAATATAGGATTGCATTTTGCAAAACAGCTTAAATAGAAGATGTTTATACCTTATTTTTTTGGTAAAATTGCCTATTAAGAAAAAAAACCCCACACAACATTTTCTGTATTTAAAGGATACTACCATCTAAAATACTAGAGGGGCAAGGAGAACCCGTTAGAGGTTTGGTTGTGACTTGCCAGTGAAGCGTTTGGCAATTCTCTCTGTTCCTGCACTTTGGGAGATGCATTAAGCAGTTTTTCTTTGGTTGAAATCCATATTTATGATTTCTTCATGGGTGAAGAAAGAATACAGAATGCTGACAAGCTTAGTGTTTTTCTTGGTTTATGTTGTCTGCATTACTCCAGTCTGGGGCCAGTTGTTAGGTTTCTCCTGTCCCTGATGTAAACAAGAACTTAAAACCTCATTTAACTGGCGGTGACTTCTGCTGGGCCCTGGGAGCTGAGATAACAGCTCAGGTTTGTTGGTTTGTTTTTCCCTCTTTAGTTAAACACTGCTTTGAGTCTCACTGTGGAAGAGCAAACATTTGATGCTGTTTGGTTCTCTTCAGATTTTGATTCAAATTCTTTCTCATATTACTCTCACCTGTGTGGGTGCTTGCCTGGTGTAGGTAGTTTGTTCTTTCTTGCCCTTTGCCTCCATGAAGTCTGTATATATGGTTGAAACTGTGTTTCAGTTTGGTGGAAGTTTTTCCTATGCTTTTCTCATTATTTCTTGGAAATCCAGGGTTCAAGAAACACACTTTTGTGGTAGATGGTGTGGATGATAGTCTTGGTTTCCATGGTGTTTTTCGCCTGGACTTCAGACTTTCTGGTTAACTGCTTTAAGTTCTGCACAGAGTCTTTAGTCGTAAGGGGTTCAGTGGCTTTGACATAAAAAGATCCTCAGGGAGGAGATGAAATGCAGCTCCATCAGGTGGGAGCATCTTAACCAGAGCCTGAGCGTGTGCATTTAAATGGGAGTGTTCTCCTAAATGGGAAGAAAGGATGATGCCCACTGGAGGTCACTGTTTCAACTCATGGAATTTCACTCACAGTGCTCCACTGCGTTAGTGTAGGTAACACATAGGGCGTGCTCGGTGACTGAGTGTATATTTATTTAGAACACTTGAACGATTAAGGTACTTGAACAATTAAATTAAATCTGTGTCAGAGTGAGTTTTTAAATGCTGATGAACAGGCGTTACGGGACTGGGGACAGGATGCACACACAGACATATGACCTTATTTGCAATTCATCCTTTGTTTCGACATGTTTCAGGTAACTACCCATGTCCGTGTCCCTATTATATTTTCATAAATATGGTTAAAGAATATATCGTTATACACCATGATAATTTTTAAAACCTTCTTTTTAAAAATGAAGTTTATTCAGTAATTTTTTTATTGTATTCACGTTTTCCAAAGCATTAAGATCAGTTCTTATTTTCCATGGTTAATGAAAACTAAAGATACCTAGAAAAATACTTAAGATATATGTCATGTTAATTAGTGCTTATGAAAAGTACAGGTTGTTACGTATTCTTTTCTATATCTACTTAAATAACATATGGTAATATAGGGGTGTTTTGCAGTATATTAGTTGCACAGGCAGTACTTGAAATAGTTTCAACCTGGAGGAAAGTAATTCCTGCAGTTGACTTCCTATTATAATCTTTGCAGTTAGGACTGCCTGTTCCGTTGATGAATTGTGTAGTAGAGTAAGAATTGTGAGACAAGGAAATCTTTGTATGCAATATGAATCAGGCGTTGGTGATTAAAGTGATTAAAAGCCTTGCTTAATTCAAAAACCTTTCAGAAAGCATGGTTTTTATATTGCTGCTGAGCTTAATTTCTGATAAGGGCCGAAATAACGATATCTGATGAGGAAAAGTTGGCTGACAGGTTTTCTGGGCAGCTATGTAATAGCTATTTTTATGTAAGTGAGCTAAAGTGCTACTCTTAGAAGAAAAAAAAAAAGTCACATGAAGATTCAATCCTCATCTCTCTCTCTCTCTGTTTTTCCCCACCCTCTAGTGATATGCAGCTTCCGAGGAACTGTACCGCAAGGCTTGGTCCTGGAACTAGGTGAAACTGTCCAGATCCTAGAGAAATGTGAAGGTAAGTGTGATAGCCAAGAAGGAATCCCATTTTCTATATAAGAATATAGAAATAATCTAGCAGATTTTAATAAGTTGTTTGGAAATCATGATGCATCAAATAAAAGCACTTGAACAAAACCTAATCTGACCCACTTTCTGCAGGAAGGGCTGAGTGCTGTTGGCACTAATCCAGTCTGATAGGGGGTCAGTGTGTTTTAAGTTAACCATCTGTCCAGGAAATCTTGAACCATGACCTGATTGTTGTATTGTAATTGGGTCTTAAAGTGAATTTTCATCATGTAAGCTATATAATCAGTATCTCTTTTTACTGTATTTTTTCAGTGTTACTGTCATGCATTTCAATTAAGTCTATCAGAGTTTATTATTTAGAAACATCTGAACACGTGCAAAATATTAGTTGTGAAATGGATTAGCAAATCATTTGGGAGCAATGCTGGAAAAAATGTAAAGAATATGGGTTTAGGGGGGTTTGCTTTGTGTTTATCTTCCTGTGGTTTTTTTGTATCTAATGGAAAGTGCCACTGTAACTGTTATAACAGTAATTCTTTTTTATGTGGCTGGAGATGTCTGTGTGTGAATAACTTGCATGTCCTAATCCTCCGCTTTATTCACATGAATAGTGTGATTGAAGTTGCTGTATTTAAAAGGAGAATGATTTTTATCCTACTGTTCAGGGTAAGCAAGTGGTGTAAAACACATCTATTGAGAAGTAGGTTGACAAGGTACAGTATGAGAACATGTTTCCCTATAGTCTGAGGTGGAATAATGTAACCTTAGTCCTGAAGTGTTAAAACAAATTCAAAACCGTATCTACAAATTTGAATTCCAGATTAACATTCCACAAAGCTGGAGGGGTTTTTTTGTGTTTGTTCAGTTTACAGTAATTTTTCATCTCCAGTGTTAATGTTGCTACACAAACCTTCTGCATGCCTGTCAGAAGACTGCTTTTCTTATGCCTGGAACCATCTTTTGCTCTTGATGTTTTTTCTTGTACTCAGGTGTTTTGCTTGTTTACCGACTGACTTAACTCTTCATGGAAGAAATGACCTCTTACATGCTCATTTTTCTAGGAAAGTAGTAGCTTCTGCATCTACACTTGTAAAAATTTTCTGTTGAGTGAGAGTTTTGCAGTGCAATAGCAACGTTTAATCCATGAAGAAGCATGCTTGTACACAATACCTGTAGTATTATACCTGCAAATGATAATGTTTTTTAAAAAAACCACATGTGGTATAATGGGCTAAGTTTCACTCAAGCACTGAGTGTTGACTGTAGTCATTCTACCAGGTCTTGTGAGTTAGTACATGGTGCAAGCGCAGGAAAGATTTATTACTTTGCATAGGGTAATATAACTCTAAGTTGAAACGGTTTATATTGCTGAAAGCAGTCATGATACTTTCAAATCATTTCTGGTAATCAAGAAAACTTTAAAAACTCTGGGAAATAAAAGCATGATCTCAAAGGAGTGGGTTTACAGAAAAGCAATAGGATAATCCAGTGTCTCTTTACAGTATTACAATAATTAGGCTCTGTATATTTCCTTTGCCAGTAGTTTTGAGGATGATTCCTCAAAGGCCATTCATGCCAGTCTTCAAATTGCTGAGAGAGGAGGCCCTCAGACAAAGCATTTTCCTGGCTGAAAGGAGGTGTTTGTACAGAGGTTTTTTGGTTTTATTTTTTAAGCCCTCTATCCTGTCTGTCATTTTGTTTGAGGTGCCTTTACCATGGACTTCAGGTATATAAAAAGGTATATTAATTTTGATAATAACATCTGGAACTCCACAAAATGAAACTCATCTGAATATTCAGATGGCCTGCGCTGCAACTCTTGCATGTGTGAATTAGGCAAAAAAGCACACTACATGTGCAAAGTAGGTTCTTAAAAGAAAAAAAAGTAGTCGTCGTTTAAACATTCTTCTCTAAGTGGCTGTTTAACATGGTCCCTGGTTTGCTTTGCAAATTTAGAATGCAGCATACCTCATCTCCTACTGCTGCATTATTTGCTGGGGATTCTTTTGTCCAGACAAACTGGATAAAGTAATGTTGGCCTATGCAAATAAGGGTCACTGCTGTGGGAGTCGACAGGAGATCCATTGCTGTTTCAGCCTCACTTGGAATAGTTTGTGTGTAATTCTCTACAGTAGGGACTTTGCTGTCTGGGTTGAAAGGATTCATGTACACACAAACGTAGTAATGTGAAGAATGGTTTCAGAGATTCGCTGAAGAATTCAAGGCTGACAGATTCAGATACTAGCTATACTTCTGATTGTGCTTATTTTTAATCATAATGACTTACTGAATAACTATTATTATTACAAAAGAGCAAGTGCTCTTTTTTAGTGACTGGTGTAAAAAGCAGTTACTTCATTTAGATCAATTGAATGGAGGAGTGGGGACTTTTCTCTATCAAGTTCTCAGGTACCTCTGCAGCTAAGTTTTGTATATATTTTCAGATTAAAGGTGTATATATACATGTGTGCATATTTATTTGTTCCTTTACTCTGCAAATATTACTGTTCATGTGCTTGGAGTTGGAACTTTTGAATTTCAATCCATTTGCATGCCTGCCACTGCGTGTTTTCATACCAGGCCACAAATGTCTAAATCGCTGTTTTCTAACCCTGACTAAATCTGACAAATGCCTCCCACTATTCCCCCCCCCCCCAGTAATTTAATGTGACAGAGTTCAAACCCATGGACTTAGTGTCTGCCTTTCTTCTGGAGCTACCATAAGCTCCATCCATGTTTTCATCAAACGTTACGCTTTCTCTAAAGTATGTGCTGTGACTAGGGTGGTTTTGTAGTTCCTGTTCCCACAAAGTGCTCCAAGATCCTCGACTGGTCTCACTTGAAGGTAACAAATATTCTTCAAGATATCAGTTGTACATATGCTTGTCTTTCACAGCTTTCCCCTCTCTCTGTTCCCCTCTCTGAGCCCTTCCACTTACGATCTTGCCACTGAGAGAATTGAAACAGTAAATGATGTTCTCTGCTTTACATGCCGTGCATTGAAGAGGCAATAGTGTGCCACCTATAAATGCTGAAAGGCAGAGTTTTCTTTTGTCAAGGGACAGAACATGAGCATACTCATTGTTTGAAATACACATGTGGTCTGTGCGTTCTAAAGAACACACTGTTTTTCAAGTCATACAGCTTTGCCCTGCCACTGGCAGTAGCTGTGAGTAACTGGTGGCATTCAGAGTAAATTTAAAATGTCTGTTTTGTCCACTTACTTCTGTTGCTAGGGAGCAGTTTTCTTTAGATTAAAAATGCTACGACTTCAGTGACTTTAATTATTACCTTGAGACTCTCATATATTCACGGAAGAAAAGAATCACAGAACCATTGAATCGTTTAGGCTGGAAAAGACCTTTAAGATCAAGTCTGACCGTTAACCTGACACTGCCATCCCACCACTAAGCCATGTCTCTAAGCACCACACCTACCTGTCTTTTTAAATACCTCCGAGGATGGGAACTCAACCCCTTCCCTGGGCAGCCCCTTCCAATGCTTGACAACCCTTTAGGTGAAAAAAAATTTTCCTGATATCCAATCTAAATCTCACCTGGTGTAACTTGAGGTCATTTCCTCTTGTCCTATCACCTAGGACAAACACCAGCTGATGCCTGAAGTGCCAGTTAAAAGAATATTATCTTACCCTTGCATGTTCTGGTATCCACACAAGTATTTATTTACATGATTTTAATGTTATGTTATGTCTGTATGTTAATAGTAGTGTTCTTAAGCCATGCATATAATATATTTAAACTTTCCCTGTGTTGTTCCAGCAGTGACAACATGGTCAAATGAAGGCTTTCCAGTATTTGGGACACTTAAGCAGCAGAGATAGCTTGCAATTAGGGTTTTTTCTTGAAGAATTCAATGTGCTTGAGAAGTGCTATCTTTGCCATGTTTCCAAGTTGTATTGTACAGATGAGTGAGGAATCGCACTTGAGACTGTCATTGCTGTGGGAGCAATGCGGGTTTCCTTCCATCAGGAGTCGGGAGATGTCTTGTGGCTGACTGGGCCAAATGGACTCACTCCCAGTAATCTGCGTTTACCCCAAGAAAGATGTCTCCAGTGAGATACCCTATTTTCCCCTTTGCCTTTTTTCCCTTTTCATCCCTTTTGCTCTTTGCCTTTTGTGAAACGTGCCAGTGGAACTGAAGTCTCTTGGACCAACACAGCTGCTGTGAAAGATCTTGCCTGGCTATTCTTTTGGAGCACAGGAATGGCTTCTTGATGGCCCTCTATTTGGCTAATGCTAAGATCGAACACATTCTCTCTCTTCTGCTTTTGTTGTGGCAGCTCTCTGACCACATTATTAGTATATTCCTGTGGTTCTGCTGGCATGAGGCTGCTCCCCGACATGGTCCTGGCAGGCTGGGTTGGGTATTCATCTGCTGCTTGTCCATTCCTGGCACTGCTCAGAGCATCAAGCTCAGAACAGAGTGGTCTTGGCATTGAGTGGTTTCAGCATCAAGAAGCTTTTGTGAAGCATTGTTACCATCCCTCTTCTGGGTCACTTTGAGTACCTTTAGCTCTGCACAAAGATACTCTGCAAGCAGCTTGTGTGCAGATTCAAAGGTAAAAGCAGTTGTTTACTGGCTAGCATATGCAAAAGATAGCTTTCCTCCAGATTTGAGGGTTACTCACAATACTACAAAGTATACTTATTTTTGTAGGACAAAGAAGGTTCGAGTTCTTGTAGCAGATTCTACTAGCAGTGCTTTCTTTAAGAACCAAGTTTAGCTTTAGGACTTCCCGTAAGTATTTACTTATTTCCAGAATTTGGTTTGTCAAGAAATTATATGCTGAATTCGTTTTTTCCTACAGTCTGCAACTGATGCTACTTTATTCAACCCAGATATTTGAGTTTTATTTTTCTGAAAAATAGATCAATACCTTTCAGTTAGGACCCTTTTGTTTTTCTGCTGCTGAGCCCTCAAAAGGGACAAGCTTTTTCCATGTGACTGCTTGTTGATTAAGTGGAAATCTGAAATGGGTTACAAGGTGGCTTTTAGAAAGAATATCCTGTTTTGTCCAAGGCACTTTCAAGTAAAGATCAAAAAACATCGGTAACTCTTCTAATCGCTCAGATTGAGATGTGCAGGCCTGCCGCAGAGCTCCTTTTGCAACTGAACCGGGATTACGCTTTTGCTGAGACTTCTGAGCGTGATGTATCTTTGGAAAGACTGTTTTTCAGTCTTTGTCTAAGACTCTGCAAGTTTCTGTAATGTGGCTTCAAGTTTCCCACACTCTGAATTTCCATATGTACAGGTAGTTGTAGGTGAAAGATGTTACTTATCTAAGCATTTTTTTGATATGTGATGTTGGTATATATATTCCAAATCCATTTTTCTGTCCTGCCTCTGCAGAGGCCTTGTTGAATTCTGGGGTTCAGAGGAGCTACGCAGGAAGCCTAATACTTAGCTGAAAAAGCCCTAGAAGTGAAGGGAAAGACAGGGACACATCCCCTTGCATGTACTGCTAAGTAATTTAGCTTCTATTACTGGCCTGCAAGTAACCTACAGTGTGAATGTATATATAGACAATGTATTCTGAAGAAAAAGTTATGAGCAAGTGGTGGTCTTAATGTGCAGGGGGAACAGGTATAATGGGGTACTCTTCCTTTTGTTTTTCTCCATTTTTATTACCATGGAAGTGATCTTTGAGGGATTATTTGCTGTGTAGGGTATACAGAGGGCAGAACTGCAGATAGCCTACTCTTCACTTTTCTTAGCTTGTATCAAATATCATTAGATGGTATTGAAAAAAGCAGCTGTAAAGAGTTGTGTGTTTTCCTGGGGTTTATGTTTTACCTTACAAACATAATGTTTAGACTCTGTGGTAGGTTTAGCTGGCACGGATCATGGCGCAGCGTGGCTGTATTGCTTTAGGTAGTCTGCTTGGTTTACCTACTACACTTTCCAGTACAGTCCATGTAAAAACAAAGTTGGAATAGGGCTATAAGATACAGTAACTTGTCCAGAACACACTGGCATGGATAAGATGCATTCAATTTTCTTACAGTACTTGGGTTTAGCCTTTGTCTTGGGCATACTGAGAAGGTAAAGCATGGTCAGTTAGATTAGGAAAGTGTATGTAATTCCTGCACTGACAGTTTCTGTTGTACTGAGGCATTGTATCTATCATGGTATCAGTTTCTTTAAAACAAACAAAACCCCAAAAAGCTTTGTATCTCTGTTTATCAAAATTTATCAAGTATTTGTCATAACACTTACCCAGAAATACAGATAAAAACAACATTGAGATGCAGTCCAAATGACTGCATTCATCCCCAGCTTCTCACAGATGTTCAGATGTAACAGTGTTTTCTTCAGTTGTTACTGGGCTGTGGTATAAGCAGTAGGCTCGTCCTGTGCCTGTCTTTTTGTGTGATCCAAGAAAAAAAAAAGTTTGCTTGCAGTATCATCTGTATCGTTGAAGGTATTTTTACCCATTTGAGGATGTCTTTGTCATTTTGTCTACTTTATTTTGACTATGATATATACTTGAAATTCATCAGGCTTTATAATATATTTAGTGTTCTCCTTCCTATCCTGAATAGGATATGGCTTAAAATGGTGCTTCTAATAGACGAATTTTTGGTTTTCTTGTAGCAGATTATGTTCTATGGTATGGAATATCCCTTTGGCTGATTTAGGTCAGCTGTCCCAGCTCTGTCCCCTCCCAGCTTCTTGCCTACCCCTAGCCTACTCGCTGGGGGTGGCACATTGGGGAAAACGAGAAAGCCTTGATGTTGTACAAGCACTGTTCAGCAATAGGCAAAATGTCCATCTTGTATCAGCACTGTTTTGGCCCCAAATCCAAAACACAGGACCAAACAGGCTGCTGTGGAGAAAGTTAACTCCATCCCAGCTGGCCCCAGTACAATGATTCATTGTTTGAAAACCAGTTAGAATTACCTGTCTTCCTTTCCATGGGTCATCCACTAGGTCCAGCAGCTTGAGAATATTCTTAGCTGTCAGAAAAGGGAAGGGGGGGAGGGATTGTGTGCATGAAGCACAGTCTTTCTCTGTAGAGATTTGTGGGTATCCTGGCTCTGGTCTTATGCCTTGCCCTCATCTGTCTTCAAATTCTTATTAGTTACTGGTCATTATTAGACAGTTGATCTGTTCAAATTGTGGGTATTCATGATTGGTTTTTTTCATTAACTTATTGACAAATTTCTTGTCACTTCATAGCCACATTTTTCTGTTTCTTAATTGTAAATGCCATCTATTTTAGCATTTCCTTGAAGCCAGTACCCTGTAAAGGCCGTGTATCACTAGAAAATGAATGCCATAATTCTAAAGTATTAACAATTAATTATTTGTAGTACAGTAACATCTAAAACCATTAGTCAATATTGAGGTCTAACCATGTGGTGCATGTTGTGATCACAATTAGCTGAAGCACCTGCCTGGATTTGATGACTATGGTGATTAAATCTTCCAAAATAAATTTTCTTTAAAACGTATGATTAGATCAATATTAATCTATTTAAGACTAATTCCAGAATAAAGCTGTAGTTCATTTTAGTGAATAATGCAGATGCAATTTTCTAAATGTGTTTTTTAACAAAAACATTGTACCTCTTCTCATATCTCTCTTGAGGTACAGAATGAGGTTTTGGTGGTGTTCATTGTAAGCAAATAAGGAATTACGATTCAGTGCTTTCAGGTTCTGGTGAGCTCGTTCTACTGTATCTTGCTTGCATGGAGTTGGAGGAAACTTAAACAGAGAAAGGTGATTCTAAAACTGCTATACCGCAATGAAAAAGAAAAGAGAAAAGAAAGGAAGTCAGATCCAGAGAGCACAATCTACAAGATTAAAGGGACCACTTTTCAAATATATGAAGGTACCTACAAAAGGGAGGGAGGTCAACAAAATGTTTTCCATATTCTCCAAAAGACAAAATTAGCAGCAAGGACAGTTCAGGTTATAAAGTGCACATACGTTGCCTGAGCCGCTGAAATAGGTTGGCCAATGAGGATTTGCCATCTTCCACTTGGCATAAACGTTCTAGCTTCTCAAGTGCTATACCAAAATGTTACTGTTAGATGCAGTTTTCTTGGCCGATGTTGATCAGTGGGAGAAATCTCTTCTAGAAAGATGCCTGTGAAACAGCACCACTTTCAAACCGGTCTGTGTGGAGTAGCAGAAATATACTCTGTTTCCTTGGAATACTGTGCAGAAGTATCTTGGAATTTAGGTTTTGTAGAAGTCGTATGGATCATTTTTCACAGGCAAGGAGTGATGTGTTATTCAGTCCTGATGGTAAATTCTTGGGCACTGTTAAAAACAGGCTAAACATCTGCGTGGAGAAGTTTAGAGGCATCTCTTGGATGAGCAAGATGATTTCTCAGGGATCCTTCCATTCATGTTTTTTATAGCTCTGTAAACATACGCCTTATAAGCTTTGAAGATTTATTTTGGGATTAAGACCAGGAAACTCAGAAATAACGTTGTTTTTTGGAAATGTGCTCCATCCTCTACCCTGCACATCTAAGTCATTAATAGACACCTGCTTTATCAGATTTTGTTCTCATTTTTACAGTTCTGTTCACAAACGTAGATAAACCCACTTTTTTCCATATTTACCGAGAAGTTTGCCGTTCTGTTTATCTTAAAATGAATGCTTATTTCTAAGGTACAGATTCTATGAATATAAAAGTCAGCAGCATGCTGTATTTAATATTGGTAACAATGAATCACAGGATAAATGCATAATTTTTTTTTCTGTGACCTTAAAAATACGTAGCATCTGTTACTCAAAAGCAGGTGTTGCAGGCACAGTTGTGCGGGGTTTTAGAAATTAGTCATTGTAAGGATCTGTATGTGTTGTTTGTGCATACATGTTTCAGTTGATATGATTGCCATAAAGTTTGATCAATTAAGAAATAAATTGAAAACAGCATTTTATTTTTTAATACAAGCAATAATTTCATGGGAAACAATCTTTGTGTTACATCCTATCTTCATGAGAAATTTGTGTGATAAAGAACATGGGTTTTAATTTTTCCCTACTAAGATTTGCAGATGTCTTGAATTAATAAATTATTTTCTTTTATATAGAAATTATTCATCAATTCAATTAGAAGTAATTAATCAATTATTTTCTTTTATATAGACTCAGGTTTCTTTAAAAAAATAATCTAGATTAGCAGGCTGTCTTTAAGGCCTTCTTCCTCTCTTTGGAGCCTCTAAATGAGACTTGTGCCATAATTCAGGCAAATATGAAGTCCTTTTTCTGAGAGAGACAAAATACACAGTTACTTTGTTCTGCTCTTCTCTATTCTCTATAGCAAATTGCTGACAGGTTTTCCTAGTGCTCTTCTAAATGCTGCAGATACTAAATTATATCTGTCCTCGGGGGGGGGGGGGGGAGGAGGGATTAAAAGTTGCTGGAAAAAATTAGCGGAATCTTTATGGAAAGTGGATTTAGATTATCTGACATTGTTGGGTTTTGGCAAATTTGGGTGGTTGCCTGTTTGAATACTGGGCTGCTGTAGATGGAAGAGTAGTATGCCAGCAGTGGAACTCACTGCTTGTGCAGCAGCTGGGCCTGGCTGGCTTTGCCCATGTGTTTCTGATGCCCAGGGATGGCCAAGCTTCCTCCCCAGAACCCGCACCCTGGTGCTCTTCACCGCCTGTGCTCCTGCAGGGTGTTCCAGGCTCAGGTCTTAAGGTTTAGCTTCGTGTTCTGGGGCTGAAGCATTAGACCCAGTTACAAGAGAGCAGCATTTTTTTAATAATTCACGGTAGTTTTGTGTGTCTTACGGAGTGGAAGAGCAGCTCATCTACCATGACAACTGAAGTGTGCTCCTGGATGGTGTTTCAGCACTTCTTCCTGGTGAATCTTGCCTGGAGTGACATTACTTTCACCTGTGTAAAATCTGAGTAATTGGGTTCTTCTGTTTAACTTGTAGCTTTTGCTGCTTTGACTTTTTGTCCTGTATTTTTGTCCTGTCTGGGGCTGTTAACTGATGAGGGATACAAGAATAATAATTGGGTTTATGAAATTAGATACTGAAGTCTGTTCTCTAGTCTCTCAGACAACATAAGAGCAGACACATGCAAAGGGTTTGTATTTGTTTAAACAATATTAGAAATGTATGATAATGGCTTTTCCTGTCTTTAAAAGGCTAGGTTTTGAAATCTGGAGATTTTGTTAAGATAAACACTGGGAAGAGACTCATGTGAGAAAAGTGTTCAGTACAGATTCTTGCATGAGTGCTGAATGCATCTTTGCCACAGTGGCTAATGATTGTGAGTACAGTGACTAAGTACGCCAAGCTGCTTTTACTCCTAGAGCTTAATTGCTTGTCATCATTGCAGAGCAAAAAGAAAAAAAAAAAAAAAAAGAAAAGAAAAAACACCCCAACCCCCCCAACAACAACAAAAAAAACCCAAACCAAAAAAACAACCTTGAAAAAAATTACTTACATGGGGCACTGATGGTTTTTGAGATGACCTCAGTAACTGCATAATTTTCAGTCAGTTTGCTTCTGTGTAAAGTAAGCAATGCCACAGATTAATATAGTGTGTTTTATCTGGTTTTAGGCTGGTACAGAGGTGTTTCCATTAAGAAGCCCAATGTAAAGGTAAGTGTGAATATATTTTTTTTTTTTAATCTAGTGGGGGATGATACTTTTTTGTTGTTGCAACCCACTAAACTTTTTGTTTTCTTCACTCTTAGGATTTTACTTCTCTAACTTTTTTTCCTGTGGGAGGATTGGATTTAGTCTCTAAATTGAGAGAACGATACTCATTAGTCACCCAAAGGATCAGAAACCTTCCTGACATGTAGCATGTAATCTTCCCAACGTTTATAGATCTCATCCAATTTGATCCTCTCCACCCTACTGCCCTAAGAAAAGCATAGATGGGTGATCTTGCATTGCTTGATGCAGGATTTTTAAAGAACGCATTTAATAATTTGCATTATTAATCTAAGACAACTTTGAAAAAAGTCTGATGAAAAAGGATGTTGTAAGTTTGTTATTTTTTCAGATTTTTACACTTTAACCGCTGCACTTGGTTATTTTCCAGCCATATCCATGTTTTGCTCTTGTAGAACTTTTTTGGCTGTTCTGATACGGATTTTTTGCGAGCGCGTGTATATTTTTGTAACTGTGCATATCCAAATATGTAAATAGTTGCTTTTAGGTAAAGCATCACTTCATTGTCTTTTGGGTTAATACAGATTCTATTTAAAAAAGAGTACCAGACTCCTCATGTTTACCTGTATTATGGAATGTTGTATTACTTGTGTTATGTTTTCATGACTGCAGCGCTCTTTTAATGGAAAAGCATTCACTGTGTGTGTGTTGGTACATCTGCTTGCATATATGTTTGGTTTTGGTAGGATAACCCTTCTAGCCTTCCTTGGTTTCTTAGGTAACCAGCACAGGATCACAGAAATAAACAGCATTACTTGGAAGCGAACCAAACTAGAAACTGAAGTAGAATTTCTTCCTTTCCCAAATTTACATATGGCTGAAAGCACACGCATTTACTTTTTTTTTTCCTGATGAAGCCATTCCTTTTAGATTCATCTTCCTTCTTTCTGCAATTTCAGTCTTGCCTATGAAAAAAAAAAAGGATTTTTTCTTAGCATTTTGAATCATCTTTACTTAGTATTCCTTTCAACACCCCCATGAATTTTTTTCTTCCTAAATTGTACTATTTTAAAGCTCTAAAAATTTAAAGCCCACACTTGATTACTGACACTTCTGTCAGAGGCTGTCAGCTGGTTTTTAACCTGAAGATTACCAATGCTGATCCTGTATTCCCCACTGAAGTGCAGGCTTACCCTTCTTACACGCTGCCTGAGTTTGCTCTGAGGATTCAGGGCTGTGTGTTTTACAGAGATAACGGAACACTATGAAAAGTTTGGTTTAAATTACCTCTTTTTTCCCCATGTCTCATCACACAAGAACACAATGGCACAGGCAAGGTTAGAATCCAGCCGTCATGGGAGTGGCAAAAGTCAAATAACTAGAGCTATCCCAAGTGAGTTTAAACAGCTCTTTGTTGGAAAGAGGGAGGAAAAAGGATAGCTCCAGGGTATGCAAGTACCAGAATACTTCTTTCCTTAGTGAAAGACTGGTATGGGGGCAAGGCACAAATTTGATGGTGGGCTTTTTGTTTTGGTTTTTTAAAGCTTATGTCCTTGTCATCAAATGTAATGTAGCATACCAATGCCTATTCTGGAAGCATATGGATGCTGTGCTGCAGACTACATGATAGCAGCTTTTCTGGCTGCCCTGGCTAGCTTACGTCTCTCCAGTAAATGCTGATGGTAGTTCCTTCTGCTACTCATTCCTTTCTGCTAACTGCAAGCTCTTCTCTGAAGTCTTCCTACTTGTCGCGCCTTTTCCCTACTTGCTCATCACCTCTTAGGGGATTATTGGGCCCACACAGTCTTTGCAGTAGGAAGACAATTGACCAAACTTAAATGTTCGGGTTTTTTTTTAAATCAATCTTGTCCCTTCCAAAGCAGTTGTGTAGGATTAGAGTGACGCCTTGTCCTATTTGACTTACCCATTATTTTTATAGCAGAGCATTATTTCCCATACAACAGTATTTCTGAACACTTCAGGAGCTTTTGGGAATAAAAAATACTCAGCTTGCATCTTTGTACATTTTTATTGAATAGACTTGCAAAACTTCCCCATTAAGAAATGGATCTTTCAAGATGGAGGTTTGATTCAGTGTGCTGTCCTGTTCTAAGATGGATTAAAATGATCAGTTGTGACTAATTTGAATGTTGACTTTTGACTATGGTAGGTTCTTTGACACAGTGTTAGGGTTTCGGGGTTTGGTGGGTTTTTTAGTAGGTATATTGGCAGTTATTTATTGTGGCTTAGGATATAAATGCTTAAAACTGCAAGTGTATTTTTCTAACCTACAGACTTTTTCTCTTGCAGGGGATTTTTCCTGCAAACTATATTCACTTGAAAAAGGCAATTGTCAGTAACAGGGGGTAAGTATTTTCCTTCTCTTTAAGAAGCTGCAGTGTTTCTTATCTAGAAGGGAACCTAAGAAACAGTTATTAAAATCTATAGAGTGGGTTTAGTTCATTGTTTCTTTCGTTGTGTATTAGGGTTTGAAAATTAAATGTAATTCTGCAGAGCTTTGGGGTTTTTTTGTTTTTTAACATAGCAAGAATCAATTCTGTTGGTTACTCCTGTTCACCTTTGCTCATAAAATTGTTACTCCAGAGGTATCATCTGAAACATACACATTTTGAAGAACTCTATTTATATTTTTCATTTCTGCTTGTTCCTCACTGGCAAAACTCTGTATGTTCCCGCTTGTTACGGAAGCACTGGCATGTAGACAGCCCCTCTTGTTTGTCAACAGATTTTCACTGAGACATAGCTGACAAGATAGCTATGTCACTGTGAAACTTTTCAAAAGGATCCAACCCTCCACACTTCAAGCCAAAGAATGACTGAAGTACACCGCTGAGAATATTTTACCTTCAGTGTCTTTCTATGTAGCTCATATGTTGCTAGAGGTAGGTTTAATTTATTTAATGTGAATAGCAATACTGACGGCAACATAATGTCAGAGATTTTATTGTGTATAGGCTCAGTAACCTGCCAAGTTTTGTGCGAGATTGACTGAGACCACTGAAATCGGTATCTTGTGTCTTCACTGCTGCTCTTACCTGCATTTTCTAGATTAAGGCCACTGTGGGGAGATTTATAAGTGCAGCATTTCAGACAGTGACCCAAGGTAACAGATTAAATGTGGAAGATAAAAGGTATTAAATGAGATTTAGTGAAGTACCTGTAGAAAAATATGTGGCTTCTGATAGTCCTGAATTGTATGTTTATCCTCAAAGGGACTGAGTAAAGATTGTAAGGGCAGCTGTAGTACTGATGCTTCCTAACTTTGGGGTGTAATAAAACATATATATATATTGCATAGAGTGACTACTCCTGAGATGTGCTCTCCTTAGGGGGAAGACCAGTTTCCTGTAATTTGTAGTTAATTACTACTTGATGTTAGTTCAGAATTTGTAAAGGGCAACCAGTTCAGGATATTTAGATACTTACTAGGAAAGCTGATGTACTTTTAAAAAGTAAGACTGGAATACCAACTGATACAACAGAACATAATACAATTCTGAACCAGAGACCATGGTTATTTCATGTTTTGGTAAAAGAAATTCTGCCCCTGTATTTAAGAATATATTCGAAGTGCCAACATAAGGCCTTGTGAAATAATAGAGCATGATATATAATGTTCTTATGAGTCATAGACCCAAAGTAATGTCATTAATATGTGGGTATAATGGAGGAAGTGCAGGGCTATAGGAATGCAAAACATTGTATTTACATGGTTAAATGTAGTCCTGATGTGCATTCTCTTTAAATCTAGCCATACTGTTGAAGGCTGATCTTCCAAAATGTTTTATTTTTCACTGATGCCAAAAGTTTGTAAATCCATTTCCAAAAATAATCTTTAGAAGAATATTTTTCTTTGGTTTTGATATAAACACACACACGCCCCCCTAATTAGCTAAAGTGTATTGTGTGATTCCTTTCATCCTTTCCTTTTCTGTGGTTCCTTAAGGGGATGTTGAGCTATTTTGAATCCCTTCCCTGTAATGGTGTGTTACAGAGATCTGGAAAGAACTTCAGCTGGAAGTGGTTGTGACATCATTTTTAATGTTGTTAGTGTCAAGAAAACTTTTGATGATGCATACTAAATGCAGAATTTCTGTTTAACCATCAAAACAATCTTTGAATATGAGCTAAATAATAGGTGTTGCGATTTTCATTGTACTCCTAGTGTCATACTTCAGATCACAAGCATACTCTTTGGAGAATTTGTTAAAGCATGAATTAAGATTTCCTAGTCTTTCTGTGGCCAAATTTGGGGGCGGGGGGAAACCACTAAAAAACAACCAAACCAAACAGAAACACTGCGGGAGTAGAATGACACAGTCACAGATGCCAAGTGTCTGTCAGTGTTATAGTTTCTCACAACAAAATGTGGGAATGATAAGGTCATGGCATAATAATAGAAAAAAAATTGTGATCTGTCTTAGTCTCCTGATGTGTGTGTGAATCGATGCTTTCCAGTCCCAGTTTTAGTGGGTTGAATGCATACCTGATATGACTATACTAGGTTTTTAGATAGTGATGTTTCTAATATATATGTATTTATTTTGGATCTTTTGTATAAGATTTACTTATGTCAATGATGTGAATGAGATTTTGGTAGCTTGGAAATGAAGAATTGAAGCTTTTGTTTGATAAGTTTTCTGCTCCAAGAATATAGAGAGACAAACAGTGACTTAACTTTATCATCCACTCCCCCATTGCTTGTTACTTTTGGCTTCAGCTAATGTGGCACAATTATTAATAGCAAGAATTCTCAAAAGGGCAACATTGCCATTGGCTTTTTTTTTAATGACTAACCATGTTCTCTTTTAATAAAACAAACAAACAAAAGACCTCCAAACTTTTTGGAATGAATTAATCTCATTGTTTACATATTTACTTATTAGTACTCATTTATGTCTGCACAAAGGACAGAAGAAATAGCCTGAACTGGTTATGGAATGGGGAGTTTGTAGCTTCCCTTCAGGAGGATTTCAAAATAGCCGTGAGCATGGTTGTACTGCTGAAGAGGGAGGGATCGGTGTCCTTCATGGTTGTTGGATGTGCTTCAGAGGCTGTCTCTCACTTGACATGACTTGTCCCAAATCACCAGTTGAGCCAGTGTTTTTCAGTACTGCTACTTTAGGACCTATGGAAAATTGTTCCAACAGAGGGTGTGTTTCAGGAACATGTTGCTTTGTTGTTTTTTTTTTTTTTTTTAATTCAACCTCTTTTTTAAAAATTGCTGAAAGAGCAGAAGCTTGAAATAGACTTTATTTTTACAATCTGACACTTGTTTCCATAATAGCATTCAACATAAAGGGCAAGTCAAGGCACTAATGGCTCAGGTAATATAATAGTATTACAATGCATGTGTTGGTTATCACATTTTTGCATTTCAGTGTGATGAAAGAGCTGACGTGGACCTGTTGGAGTGGGTCCAGAGGGAGCCACAAAAATTACAAAAAGTGATCCAAGGACTGGAGCCCCTCTCCTATGAGGAAAGGCTGAAAGAATTGGGGCTGTTCATCCTGGAGAAAAGAAGGCTCCAGGGAGACCTGATTGCGGTTTTGCAGTACTTAAAGGGAGACTATAGGAAAGATGGGGACAGACATTTTAGCAGGGCCTGCTGCCATCCATGGGTTGAGGGGCAATGGTTTTAAACAAAAAGAGGGTAGATTCAGACTAGATATAAGGAAGAAATGTTTTACAATGAGGGTGGTGAAATACTGGACAAGGTTCCCCAAAGAGGCTGTAGATGCCCCATCCCTGGAAACATTCAAGATGAGGTTGGACAGGCTCTGAGCAACCTGATCTGGTTGAAGATGTCCCTGCTCATGGCAGGGGGGTTGGACTCGATGACCTTTAAAGGTCCTTGCCAACCCAAACCATTCTATGATTCTCCTTTAATGGGTATGGAGGATCTTGACCACAAAGGGACCATTCCTGTTGTTTTGATTTAGAGGATAGCTCACTCAGGTTTCATATCCAGTATTGAAAAAGTCTTCTGGATAGGACAGAGTAATACATGGAAGATCTTTTGGGTAGTTAATGACATTGGCTAACATTAATTGGAGGGGAAAAAAGAGTTGGACTGGTTAGAGAGAAGGGACACAAACTGTGAAGAACCCCTTTACAGGTAAGTTAATTTAACACACTATAATAATGAAAATTGTTTTCATTGACCTTGTGTAGAATGAAATTATATTTTTTAACAGGTAACTAGGAAATGCATCACATAAGCTCATTCTTATGGAACACAGTGGAGGAACAGTTGACACGACTCTGGAGTTGCTTCAGTGCTACAATAGACAAAATGTTGCTTTCAAGATATTTTCCTTTATGTTGAACAAATTAAAACTTAATTAAAATTTCTTTCTCTACCATTTCCAGGGTACCTTTCCTAATTTTTCCCCCTCTTCTTGTATAGGCAATATGAAACAGTTGTTCCACTTGAAGATTCTGTTGTGACCGAAGTCACAGCGACACTGCAGGAATGGGCTGTGCTCTGGAAACAGCTGTATGTGGTAAGAACAGTACCCTTCTCATTGTACTTTATTTCTCCAGTATCTTGGGAGATATGTTGCCTGCATTTCAGTCCATTAGGAAAAAATCATAATCAATATAAGAATTGTTAGATTCATTTTATCAGCTGGGGGGTTTGCTAAATGTAGAATCACTGACCATGTGAGGTTCATGTGGGCTATGTTGAAAATTTCAGCAGTTTTGAAATTTTGCCTACAGAGCTGAAAGCTTCAGAATTTAAAAAACCAATTTTTAAAGTGTTCTTAAATACATAAGTAGTATATGTGTTTAGTAACAGAAAATGGAAGATTCCTGTAAGTCCCATCAAAGACTTCAAAGAATTACTCAGCACAATCTATGAGCATTTGTTTTAGCATCTAGAGTTTGAAAGAGGAAGAACTCAAACGGAAGTGTTTTCGTACAGTTGTTCCTTCCTCTATTAAAAGTAAAAACTCAAGATGAGTGTATTGAGTTTTATACTCACCTATTTTATATAATTTTCAGTTGCTGCCCTATAATGTCACCTACCTCTGCTTTCATCTTTGTCCTCTTACTTTTTAAATAGCCAAATCCCATGGAACAGCAAATAAAAAACTTGCACATTTTTTTCTGTTTGTTTTTTTCTCTTTCAGCTTTTTAGCTTAGTAATTACAAGTCATAACTGTAGAATTAAGACAAAGAACTGTAGGTGGTACAAGCATGATTTTCCTTTCTTTCCTTAATTTAGAGAAATATCCATACATAGAGCTGCAGCAGCTTTGTTTCCTTCTTTAGACCTGAAGTGACAGTAGTTAGATATCTAGGAAATAAGACTGAAAAAGATCTGATTCAATGAGTCTAGCATATCCCTAGGATAACCAACTGTGTTGCATGCTCCCTTCAAAAAGCAATCAAGTCTAGTATGGAATCAGTTTTACTTTCGTTGCTTCCACTTCTTCTGTGGAGATCATATGCCTCTGAAGAAACTTTCTTGGCAAGTAGCATCCAATGTAATGGGGGGAGTGGGGGTGTACATGGCATGTACACTTTTTTTTATATCACTCTTACACCTAGCACTCCTTGTTTTTCCATTTCAAATGCTTACCTTTCTGGTGTATGTGAATAAAGTGATCTTTTTTGTTTTCTTCCTGTAAGATTTTTCTCGCTCCCCAGTGTCAGATGAAGAAGGCAACAGTAATACTGACAGTGGTATTGAATTGTAGAAAGGGGATTCATTTTACCTACAAATGACTTACACTTCCTTTCTACTAATATATTTCTTTTTTATTGTTGAAACTAGTTCCTTGAGGGGAGGGAGAGAGAAAGCTCTAGCTATAAACTTTCATTTAGTGATTTTCTTTCTGGGACTGCTTTCTATTCTAGCTTATTATACTTATTATAACATTGCACACAACATGAGTGTATTCTTAAGTAACAGGGGAAAGAATTTACTGTTTTCATAGGACTTTGGAAGGAGACATCTGTTCCATGACAAGATGAAATGGCAGAGTTTTGGAGTAGAAAATATAGGTTTGTGTTTGAGTTTCTCCAGAAATTATTAAAAAAAACCCCAACAACAACCACCCCCACAGAAAAAAACAAAAAACCACAACAACCAAAACCAAACCAACAACAAAAAGAAAAAAACCCAACCAAAAAAACCCCAGACCAAACCCAAGTATTTTTCTAATACAGAAATGATCGGAGAATTGTTTAGCTTGGAAGGAACATCTTGAGATCATCTAATTCAACTGCTTTCTCCAGCAGGGTCATCTAGAGTAGCTTGTCCAGGACTGCATCCAGTCAGTGTTTGAGTTTCTTGTGAACGGAGACTCCACAGCTTCCCTGGACAAAGCTGTCAGTGTTTGACCACCTTCAGTCTTATGTTCAGGACTACTGATGTAGTACCATAGCTCTCCTGACATGAAAGAATTATCCACACTATTTTTAGGTGGGTTAATAGAAATTAGTGCCATTTATAAACTTTAAATCTGAAGTCTGAGGAAGTGTACAGGGGTGCACAAATGGATGTGGCAGAGCTGGGATTAGGATTTTATGATTGGTATTTAGGCTAGAAGCTATGCTGTAGGGTCATATCTTAAAGTATGTTAAGAGACTAAATGGAAATACTTGCTTGTTGTTGGATCAGCACCAGCAGAAATCTTTTATTATTCCCAAACCGTAATACAAATCATCTAGGAAATCTAATTAATGTTATTTATCATGCTACCGTGCCTAGTCAGCTCTGTAGAAGACTTTCTTATTGTAGCACAAGTTCAAATGCTAGTTGTTACTGCAGATGTTTTAGGAAGGGCAGTACCTATAAATGCTAACAGTAGGCACTTCGTTATTTAGCAGTTTTGAACTGCAAGACAACTGCCAAACAAAATGTACAGCACCTCTTAATGTCTCTGAAGAAGCTGAAGTGTTCATCTCGTGCTTTTGGGCAAACTTCTTTCTTGGATAATGGTTTGAAAGACCAAGTTTGTTTCAATTAAAAAACCAAACAAACAAACCCCAACCCCCAAAAACACAAAACAGATTGCTGTAGTAATATCATTGAGATAACACTGTAAGGTTTGTATTTGCCTTTCACTTGAACAATAGGAGCTGGAATGTAATACCCAGGAAGCCTGGGGCAATTAAAACGCTGCCTGAAGAGGGTTGCTATGTTGTTCCAAGATAAACCAGCTCAGATTTAAAAAAAAAAAAAAAAAAAAAAAAAAAATGGAGGGAGGAGGAGAACAGTGAGAAATGGAAGGGCGAAGTGAAGCACAACTTTGAGACAGTTGTAGAAAATTAGTTTGTGGAAAATATCAGCAATCTTCCTCGGTTCCTTCTTACCACAGAGAGTCCATGCCATTACTAGGAAGAAACTGTGAGTGGGGAAGCTTAAATAGGTTCAAGTTGTAACTTTACTTTGTAGGTCTGTGAAATATATATGGGAAGGATTAGCCTGAGTTCACTGCAGTAACACAGGGCTGTGATATTCTTGTAATTATTGCTATCAAGGTGAAAGCCAAGTGATAGTCTTAGTAGAACTAGAAGCTGAGACTGTGGAGAAAAAGGTACTTAAGTGCAATGAGTTCTTGAAGGCAGGGCCGTGCCTAAAATGAATTTGAAATAAAAAGATGTATGGTGTTTGCTTTGCTTTACTGTAATATCATATTATGCTCTGACTAGTTAGATTCTGATATTATAACACTTTAATGCTAACAAAATAATAAGAATTTTGAAGATGCAAGAGGTCTCTCAAATTGGAAAGGGGTACAGATAATACTGGTATGGAAGGTATCAGAAAATTTATTCAGGGTTTTTGATATATATGTTGGGTAATTTTTGTAGTAGTAATGATAACCTTGTTAAAAATTCTATGTAAAAATCACTTATTTGTTTGTTAGTGAGTAATCAGTAATAAATTTAAATATTTAGTATTTTTAAAGGAGTGAAGGTGATATGACTTTTATGGTTCTGGGATACAAAAGAGCACTATTTGAATACGTAGCCTGTGTGCAGATAGATACAGGGTCATGACACTGGGAAATCAAAAAGCAGTTCCTTCTTTCTGGTCTGCCTGTATCCAGGCTTCTAAGATGAGCACAGAAACAGTAAGATTTAGTAAATGTTTTCTGTCAAAAAAGGTCACTGTTCTGTTTAACCTACTTGGTTTGGGATTTCCTATTTTTCACTGCCATTGTACAGAATCTTTGGGAGGGAGTTCACAGGAACAGACTATTTAAAATCTCTACTATGTAAACACTGTAAATACTGATTTGCTCATACTGTGGATGGAGTTCCTGATAACCCTAGCTGCCCAGATCTGTGTGAGTGTAGGTATACACATACATACCCATCGTGCATATGTTGTCACTGAGCGTGTGGACCCTTCTATCTTGTGTTATTGTTTTGCCTGGCTCAAATGATCCATATTGTTATTTAGATTATTTTGGACAAGATACCTATTTTGTTTTGTGGGAAGCCTAAGAAATATAAAAGAAGGTTCTACTCATCCTTTCTCAGTATTACAAAGTCTTAAAGCCCAAAGATGCCACTAATTCCCTTCCCCAATATTATACTTAATATAGAGTAGAAGAGAAAGAAAAATAAGGTTATTATTGGTACTATGGGAAACTGTGCTTGTTCTTGTGACTGCTCCAGAGGGACAAGGAAGAGAGAGCAGAAAAGCAAGAACAGACCTTGCAGAGCCTTCTGTAGGTACAGAGGTGGATAAAGATGCAAAATTGCATTTGTAATGGTGAAATGCACAAGTGCAGCTGTCTTGTAGTTGCCCAGACCAGTGTATGACTTCCACTGAGACAGAAGAATTATACCAGTAAGGTAGATAACTTTCTCTCTTACCCTGTATGTGTTGATAAGATTGGTTATTTTTATACTACTTCTGAATAAAGGATCTGCAAGTTCTCTGTGAGCTTTAGTTAATTAGGTCAAACAAGACTCCTGTGAGTTGTAAGTCAGCTAAGGAGATCACTGAAACTCACAGTTGGAGCATAGCAACTATTTTAACAGTAAAAAAAATTCCTCAGAGTTTAAGATGTGATGTGAGGACTATTTCTGTTGAAATAGCAGATGACTGTAGAGAGACCAAACATAATTGCCCAATTTAGAATTTGGTCAGATCAATAAAGGTAACTTGCTACTTTTATGCAGAAGGGGAGCGGGAGAAAGAGTGTGGAGTGACTTCTTGTTTAGTGTTTTAGGAGTAAAACCTAATGGCGTTGGGAATAGATAGAATTTTTGCCAGCTGAGTCTGAAACAAATTTCATTTTGGCTCCTTTGACGTTTTCTGAGGATTCTATCGAGTAAAAGAGAGTGGGTAAAAGGACTTGGTGTAATTGAAGCGATCTGATTCGGGTGTTTTAGGGTGTCCCTAAAATTGAAAGATTAGTTCAAAACTCAAAAAAAAAAAAAAGCCATCACTAATATCTTGTATTGGAGTATTTTATGAGACGTTTTTACTTAGTGAGATGCCTTTTGCTTCATATCTGATGAAACATGGAACTGTTGATGCATTTTCTAAACTATGTAGACAGAAAAAAGTGTGGTATGATCTAAATCAGACATGCTGCGTCTGAGGTTTACTTCAGAAGGTCTCCCTTGAAGGAATAGGATGGAAAGTCAGGGCTGAGCATATTTCGTACACACTTACAGTTCTGTGCAAGCAAAGTCCTGGTAAGTTGTGGTATTTGTGCTGAGACATATGTACAGAGATAGTACTGCATATATATGTGGTCCTCTTTTCTTTTCCGGAGTAATTTTCAAGGTTACCTGCAAATAGGAAAACCCTTTAGGGTGATTGTTCTGGCATTGTGAGAGAGACGTCCGTAAAGAACCTTCAGAGCTTGTCTGGCCCCAGCTGACACTTAACAGAGAGGCTCAAAGTTATCACTTTATTATCCCTAGTCCTATATTGCAGTGTTCAGCAGTATTATGGATATTTTTATATCTTTCTCTGTTTGGAGTAAAGGATGGATCTTCATGGAGTGGCCAGAAACTCAGAAAGGAGTTTGGGGCAGCTGATATTCTTGTTAAGATCTGCACAGAATACAACAGAAACTAAAAGTAAATATTTCCACTTCCAGTAGCATCTAGTTCTTCAGTTCCTCTAAGGGAGCAGTGTGCTGGGAAAACATTGGATTGCTTAGCAACCTAATCAGAGGCCTTCAGGAGAATTGTCATTTGATTACTAGAAAGTACTTGAACATTTTTCTTGATTGGGCTGTGAAGGGTACATGAAGAATGATTTGTAGAATGCAGAATGATGAACATGTTAGTGTTGTATGCGCAAGGTGGATATTTTTATAATTTGGTATGTTCAGTCATGAAGGGGGAAATCACAGAACCATAGTATAGCCTGGGTTGGAAGGGACTTCGAAAGATCATCTGGTCCAACCTTTCATGGGAAAGGGAGCCTAGATGAGATTGTCCAGCACCGTGTCCAATTGCATCTTCAAAACATCCAGCGATGGGGACTCGACCACGTCCCTGGGGAGGTTGTTCCAGTGAATGATTATTCGTACTGTAAAAAATTTCTTTCTCATGTTGAGATGAAACCTCTTCTGGTGCAATTTATGCCCATTGCCCCATGTCATCTCCATGTGCCTCCTTGTGAAGAGAGAGCCTCCATTCTCTTTTTGTAACCGCCCTTTAAGTACTGGAATACTGTGATGAGGTCCCCTCTTGAGCCCTTCTCCAGGGAGAAAAGACTGAACTCCTTTTGTTGAACTCCTCACAGGACAGGTTCTCCAGCCCTTTGATCATCTTCATGGCCCTCCTTTGGACCCTCTCCAATCTGTCCACATCTTTCTTGAATTGTGGGGATCAGAATAAAGGCCCTAATATAGAAGTGTCGCAGGGTGATTTATGTTTACTCGCTACCTTAGGCGGTTAGACATTTTTGTACCTAAAATCATAGGCTTTTATGCTGCTTAGATACATTGTCTTCTGAAAGTTGAGTAAAAGTCCTTCTCATACTTTGTTAAATTGAGACTTGCACTTACATAAATTTATTAGCTATGGTTTCGTGGAGGTCTTTAGTGGATGTCATGACCTCTACATTTCTTCTTTGGTGAAACAGCCCTAATGTAGAATCTACACTTAATATTTATTAGGTCCCTGCCATAAAATGCAATCTGTTTCAGTACATCTCTCCATTAGTACTAACTTACTGAAGTTTAAGTGCTTCACGTTTTAAGCCTATAAAGGATTCCCATAATTATTATTTTTCCCTTTCCTATTTTTAAGAGATTTAATGCAGTTGGTCTCTCATAGTGATTTGTGGAAGTCTCCAAGCTTTAAGTAATTTAGAAGTAGGCATAACGTTTTCAGAGAGTAAAATAAAATTAGTTTGTAATCAAGTCTTATGTCATTAAAATTTGAAAAATTACAATAATTGGTTTGAAAGTTACTTTCCTTTGAAGACCACAGAACTTATGGTTAGTTTACTGGATTTAAAAAACAGTATAACAAGGAGCAATATATACACTATACTTCACCTTTCGTTTACTTCCACATACAGATTCATGATATCATTTAAGGTTATTAGGATCAACTAAGACAGTTCTTACGTATTTTCAAACAAACAAACAAAAGGTTTGGCTATAAAACAAAAACTACAAAGTATTAATCAGACTGTACGGGAGGAATATATGTTTTGAGTTACCATGGAGATGGATAGATTTCAATAGATTTTAAAAATAAAGACAGAATTAAATGTAATCACCTTCTGGTGTCCTTGGCAAGTCCTGCTGCGACAAACTATGTGCAGGGTGTTTTTATAATTTCTTGCTTTGTAGGAGAATGTTATTTAGTCGTTAATATGCTCTAGCATTTGGGTAAATAGAAGAGAAAGCTACCTTCCTGATAGTGAAATTCATAGCAAATTTTGGGGAGACTCGGAGGGGATTTTTTTGAGATTAATTTTAGGTTTTTGAAGTATTAGCTAGTTTGTACTTAACAAAGAACTCTTTTCTTTTAGAACAATATCCGCTCTACTGCATGCTGAACCCAATGTTACGTGTCAAGTACGTGTGCAATATTAAAATATGGGAATCCGATTTTATTGAATGCTGGTTTAGCACTAGCTTTGAACAGACAACCAGCAGGGAAACAGAATAGAATTTGCTCCAGAGAAACAGGTGGCTGACCTGCAGATGCTTTCAAACTATCTGTTTTGTACTGTAAATATATGAGCGCTTAATTACATTAGACTAGGGAAAGAATGTTTTAATGCAAAAATCCAAACAGGAGTTTGAGGGTTTCTTCATCAGTAACTGGAGAGACTCATCTGGGTTGTTAGAGGCACATGGTACTGTGTTTTGATTTTAGTCTTCCAAAGATGTCTTTTGAGGAAACGTGGCAGTTTGTTTAGGTTTTGTTTTATTTTTAAAGAACAGAAAATTAGGGAAGGGGGGGGATAAGAAGGGTAGGGGGGAAACTGGCAATCTGGCTTTTTGGAGTGAGTGAGCAAGCTTGTGTGCATCCATAGAGCTTAGAAGGAAAAAGACTGATCCATCCCCAGTGGGTATTTATTGGAACTAAAAAGACAGTTTGTTGGATTTCGTTTTATAGAAGACAGATTTTTATTTTTTTTTTAATAGAAAAGCAAAGAACATCTGTCCTTTTGGCAGCCTCTACAGCACTGTTGTCCATGTGGTATCAAGAAGTGTCCTTCAGTCTTATCCTGATTTTTGTTGCTTTGTTGTTTCTATCCTTAATCCACAGAGAGGAAAAGGTAACTAACATATAATTACAATTATTAATAATTATTGTAATCTTAATATCTATATATTTATAACACTATTATATATGTTTTCTAAGGGGAGTGTGAAGAACAGGGCAAGCAGTTTGATAGGGCTACCAGGTGAGAGGGGAGCTCTGGAATGCAGACACAGTCTCCATAGGAGTATGGTGAATGCTTCAACTTGATTGCAAAGTGCAGGTATACTTATAGTACAAAGCAGGGTTCTTGCGGCATATACAGTAATTTCATTGCTCTAAACAAACTGTCCACTCGCTTCTCCTCAAATGGTGATTGGATATCTGAAACAAAGCACGCAGCTATCTTAGTTTGCCTAACAGCGCGTCTTGCCTTAGTTTTTCTTTAGTTGTTTTCCCCAACATAGCTTTCTGCTTTTATCAGTGTGTGAAAGACACACTGTTTTCTTGAAACCCTGGATTGTCCACACAGTCCCATAATATTTTGTGGCCTTGTTGTTCAAGAAACTCCTCTACAGGAGTGGGTAATGGGAAGTTTCACAGGTGGGAGGGGTAGGAAATCAGGGTTATGAGAATTCATGTACGCACAGGCATACTAAAATCCTTGTGGCTGGAGCCACACGGCAAACACTGTAGCTGCAGCTGTGGACAGCCAGCACTTGGCCTGACAAATTTGATTACTCTCTGTGTTGTTGCATTTGGCTGGGCAGGAGGTAACGGTTGATTATTGTGTCCTTCTAAACAGGAATAAAAATGCATCTCAGTTTAAGAACTCAGTGGTAAGTCTGGCAAATGGATACATACTTAATTTTACATAAGTTATTAAGGTGAAATTAAAACATTTAACAAGATTATTAAAGACCTGCTTCTTTTCTCTTATTTCAATGTCCAGCCACATGATTGTTGATATACTGTAGAGATAATTGGTAAATAAAAACTGTTCTAAAAGTATGTGTGGGGTTGCAAGGGCAGGCATTCCAGAACCAGGGAAATGCTGGTGTTCTCAGTTTAGTCTACTTTTTCTGTAATAGTTACGATAAGACCTTTAATTTTGTGGTCACTTACCATATGGTATATGGTAATGAGGCTGTAAACCCCCTTCCTTCTTCATACATTTCAGCTGTTCTCCAGTGAATAGTGTGATGGAGACTTCCAGAAAGAGGGAAATGAAGAAAATCCAATGCTGTCCCTCACAGAAGGGTATACTATATATTATATAGCTGTTGATATTATAGCCATTATCACAGGCTAGTTGCACAAAATTAGGGGATGCTTTATACTTAAATCTCTCTGTGAAACCAAGATAATTTCTCTAGTCTTGCATGTGTATTCACAAAAATGTTGTATGTTTGAAGCACTCGGATGCTGAATGTTACGTAGAAATCATTAAGAATGGGGAGTATCTGCCTTCATGGTAAGGCTTGAATAATTTTTAGTGAACTAAAGCCCTAAGAACCATACACTGAGTCACAAATAATAACAAAAATCTGGATGGTTCATTAATTGGTCAAAAGAAAGAGGGGTTCTGCATGTGGTCATGCAACTAAAAACTATTGTAAAGCATATGTTCAGGAACCAGGGCTAATTTCAGTTATTGTTTATCCTCATTTTCTTGAGCGCTTGACTTTCTCTTTGAGTAATTTTCTCATAACATATCTTTTTTGTGAATGTTGGAATAAAAAGGGGGCAAAGAAATACAAATTTTATCTTTGGAAACTGCTCACATAATTCCTAAAATTGGTTGCATTTTGGTTTTGAGCTAGCAGTGATTGATGGCCTTTGTAGAAATGTGTTCTCCTTTCAGAAATTATTCTGCTGTTTCTTCAAGTTTTATTGTTTAATAGAAATTATCATACTATGTTTTACACATAAAGATTGCTTAAAATAGAAGGAATACAAAGAAAAAAATAAATTGGGAGAGGTTTCTGTGAGAAAAATGTAACTTCTCACACTTTTTGTGTTCACCTTCCTATAAATTTTATGGTGGTTGTGTTTTGTTCAATTTTCAATTTAGGAGCGGAGCCTTTTGTTAGCTGATTGTTCATAGGTACAGCTTTGGTTTTAGTCATAAATGTTGATTAAATATAAAAAATGACTGATTGCCAAGTTTGATGTCAAAGTCTTTAGCTGTTATCACTGTACTGCATAGTAAGAGCTTTTTCAAGTAGTGAAGATACTTTACGGTTGTATGTGTGCCTCTAAAAATAACACATGGCCTTTGAGGGGAAAAAAAAAAACCCTATCAGATGATATGAAAAGTTAATTCCAAAAGACAAATTAATTTAGAGCACCCTGATGGCTTATAAAATAAATACCCATTTCTTTTTAGTGCCAGTGCTCACTGCCACTAATAGCTCCAGATCCAATGTGTTTAGATGAGATCCAGTACATATTACAGAAGAAAACTGTTGCTGAAGTAATGGAAAAGATAAATCAAGTGTAGGACTGTAGTTTCTGATAATAGCCACTGATACACGTATACCTCTTTGTATCAGTGTTGATGTGGTGTCTCTGTTTTCCCTCAACACAAACACATGCTGCTGCTCATGGTTCCGAAGGGGATGGCAGTGCTAAGGGTGCACAAACAGTACTCGGCCAAATACTGCATCTCGCAGGTGTGGGGCTGAGAGCGGCTCCTCCAGCTGTTACGCAATCACGTGCAGAGACACAGGAAATTTAGGAACCCCTATTCTAGGGGTTACGGGGGACGTAATACCTTTGGATCCAAAGAAATGTAATTGCTTTTTAGAAGTGGTATTTAAAGTCCACTCTTTTGCTCAAAGTTTTATCCTCAGCGGTTAAGCTTGCACGCATGTGTGACTTGTCGCAAGCCTTTCCAGGGCTAATATGACTATATTAATTCTTTCTTTTTACTGTGTTTTGCTGAGCTGTGAGTGAATTTTGGAATGTCATAGAATCATTTAGGTTGGAAAAGACCTTTAAGATCAAGTCCACCACTAAACCATGTCCCGAAGCACCACACCTACACGTCTTTTCAATATCCCCAGGGATGGGGACTCCACCACTTCCCTGGGCAGCCCGTTCCAACGCTTGGCAACCCTTTTGGTGAAGAGTCCCTGACCTGAAAGTATTTTTCATAAATTTGGAAGATGCTGAGTCCCAAGTACTTTATCTGAAGGTGGGGGTTTTTTTTGTTTTTTTTTCAATAAAACAACAGTAGTGTGAATTCAAAGACCTTTGCATAGCAGGGGATCTTCTATGTTCTCGTGGCATCTTCTTTGCCATTTGAGCATTAGATATTTGATCTAAATTAAATTGCAGTTGATGGAGTGGATTTCAGTTTATTCTTTCAGATGCGTCTTGAGAGGTGTTGGGGAATTTGTGAGTTCTTGCTCTGTAGCCTGTGCAGGAGCAGGCATTCAGAAGTGAAGCTGAGATTGCATCCTTTCAGAAGGAAAGGGAGACTTATTTAATACCTCTCCAGACTTTTCAAGCTGATGTAAGCTGGCACTGCTGCTGAAAAAGGCAGTTTGCCTCCTGCCTGTCCCCTCCCGCCTCTGACCTGCTCCCACCCTGTCCTCCCTGGCAGCAGTGGCCGCTGATGAGGGGGAGTTTGAGCTTCTCTCTTGTTTAATTTCAGGAGTTAATAATCTTTTGGTAGAACTGTTACACTGATGTTTATAAAAGATGCAGGTTTATAATTATTACATTACTGCAAGTCATTCTCTGATTTAAGAATCGTACTTACAGGTTTCTTTTATGAATTAGCTTAAGCTCAGTTTATTGTGTACACATGCACGTATTGTCAGTGCTTTCTAATCCAACAGTTTAAGTACTAGTAGTGATCCTGGTGCTATCAATTTTCCACACCTTCTATTACTTGACACCATTTAATGTTTTCTTTTGAGTCAGGGTAGGCCAGTAAAGGGTGGAAAGCAGTAATTTTATTTTGGGAATCCATCTGTATCTTCCTCCTTCATTTTTCCTGATAGCCTCAGAACTTGATGTAAGAGTTAATAAAGTCTTTCTGTGCTATATATGACCTGGCAATCTTAGCCATCTTGCAGAGTGCATATGAAGAAGCACTGAGTTACCATTTTTCAGGAGTGAGGTAGTTTGGAATTTTTGTTCTGACCTGAATAGCTCAAGTTTAATTGGAATCGCATGGGGCCAGTTACCTTCCACAGTGAGATAAACTTCCGCAGTCTCTCTGCAGGTGAGATTTCTGCCTAGTGAGTATCTACTGATTGTAAGTGGTTTTGCTAATACTGTCAAATGGACTTATTTTATTAGAGGGACGTGCTTGGAAACCTGCTCAGATAGGATTTAATAAATTTCTAAAATGTAGCATAGAATGCTGGCTCATAATGCTAAAAGGAAGGGAACTTATTTTCTGGGGAAACTGAGAGAGAACAGCAGCAGAGTTTTCTTTCTGATGCTGTTTTCTGTGTGTTTACTAATGAAAAGGAAGGTGTAAAGAAACAGGTGTGTGGCAGGTCTTCATGAATGTGTTGATAGAGTTAATTGAGTTAATTAAATTGCTGTAAATAAAAACATAAATTACGGAATATTTGGTAGAATGGAAGAGAGGGAAGAAGAAAAGATTGTAACCACTGTGATGGATTTTTTTGTTTGCTAAGGGTATTGTATATAGATATTACTAGTATTTTAATTTCATTTAAATATATGTGGTGGCAGAAACCTTTGCTCTAGGAAGTTACTGGTCCACGTGCTGGATCCTTATGTAGATGTGGTGTATTTTTAGTATTTCAAAAGTATAATTAAAAAAAACCAAACCACTATACTGTCACTTCGAATAGGGAAATGCATGTTTGTAAACATTGTGTGCTTTTTAGAAGACATCAAACCCTGTCATCTTTCTCTTGCTCAGTCAGAAAGACCTGTACAATGCGGCAGATCAGCTCTGAATCGGCATAGCACTGTGCTCTGAAGACCAGCCTTAAGTTTCTCAGAACTCGTGTCCTTTATTCACTGGACCTCAGATGTTCAAACAAACAAACACCAGCCCACCTGCCTCCCACCCCATCCACCCCTCAAACAGGGAAACTTTGATTTGTGCTTTTATACAAGGAGCTCAGCTAGACACTAGAGGTAGTGAAATGGGGATATTCTGTTGCCTTTCAAAAGAGGAAAATACAGCATCCAATCCAGTGCTAAGAAAGATGCAAACCAAAGATAAGTTTTCTGTCATTTTTTTTTTTCTGGCCCTTGTGTCACAGAATGCAAACAAAATGGCAGTTTGGTTTAGGGGAACTAGCAGCACCACTGACAAGTTTAGAATTGGGAGGATGATTTTAATGAGCTCGTTAGGCTTGTTGTTGTATTTTTGGTGTCATACTCTGAAGTAGCCGCTGAGTTTGCTGTCTCAGATCCGACAATAATTGCAGGTGTGTCAGCTCTCACTGTAATACCGGTGGCTGTCAGCATGTAAATCTATGTTAGAAACACATCTAAATGCAAGTATTCTATTTAAGAGCTATTCTGTTACCAGCATAGTAGTCCAGAAATAACATAATTGTGATTTGATATTGTTGAAACCAATGGCATTGCTGTGTTAGATAAGGCACAGAACAGTGGTGTTGAAATAGCTGCAGAAAGAGGAAAGACAGATGTTAGGCGCATTTCCTTTTTTAAAGAAAATTGTCCTATGTGAAACAATCTAAAATAAATCTTTTCTAGTTGTCAGTTTCATTTATGCTGGAAAAGTCATACCCTGTTTTAAGATATCATTTTTTAATACTTTAGTTCTTTATTTCACTACCATATTTCGGCGGGGGTTTTTTGTGGGTAGGTGTGGGAAATACATAACTGCTTAGCTCACAGGCAGCACCCAAAAAAGCCAGAATTTTCTAATATGGACAGTAAGCTGAAATATACATTGTGCGTGAGTTTCAGATGCAAATATCCTGTCTCAGTGTATTGTTGCAAGATTATGCTAAATTTGATGCTGTTGCTTTTTTATTTTTTTTGAGAACACTATACTGCAGTGAAAACCACAGTATTTCTGATGGAGTTCTCCCATTTTATTAGAGGAAATCAGAAAGCTATGCCGTATGAATCATCCTTTGTTAGAGGTCCTCAAGTTGGCCTGGCCAGGGCCATCTAATGGGCATCCCTTTGAATACTGTAAACAATCCCCTTTGATTCTTCTACCCCACCACCCTATTATCCTGAATCTTTTTATCAGTTCTAACTTAGTCCAACCAAACAATTAATTTTCTTGGAAATAAGTGGCACTGTAGAGTGAAGAAGTGTAATTTTATTGCTGTAGGACAGACTGCAGTGCAATTTCAGCCATATTGTGAAACAGAAGGGAATTCCAACAAGAATGAGTGTTGAGAAGCCAGGCTTCATAATGTGTGCTGCTTATTGCACACAGGCATACCCTAGTGCCTTTGTGGCTGTGCTGTGGGAATCAGGGAATTATCTGTCTGAATGTTAACCATCTTTAATTCTGTTGCTGTTTTTTGGCAGATTAGATTCTTGATGGGGCTCACTATTCAAGTGTCAGTCGCAGTGTGTGGAAAGGAAACTATAGGTTCAGCCAATGAAGGGGTTTGAGACGACTTGCTTTTTTTCCAGCAATATGCATTCCTGGTGGAATAAACTGGCTGTGCTGCCACAGTGTTACACTTTAATGTAATAAATGAGTGGTTACCAAAAAAGAGAGTTTTTATGCTATTGGTAATAGTCTAATGGCAGGGGTTATTATATTGGTTATCGCAAACTCTTCTGTTGTGGAACTTGATTATTGCTGTGCTTGTTATCTCCATCATAGAGTTTTGGCTTAAAAATCAGACAGAACCAGGCAGAGGATCTCATGGCTCACGGGGAGTTTTACGGCTGTGTCTTAAGTCTTACGAGCACAGAATCATAGAATCCTGTAGATTGGAAGGAGCTTCTGTGGGTCTTCAGTACAGCCTCCTCCTCAAAGCAGAACCTATTAGAGGACGTTGTTGAGGATCTTGTCCAGTTGAGTTTTGAATATTTGTGAAGATCCCACAACCTCTCTGGGCAAAAGTCTGTTCTAAATTTTGACCACCCACAAGGAATAAGTTTTATCTAGTTGGAATTTCCAATGTCCGTTGCCTTTATTCCTAATCTGGTGCACCTCTGAAGAAAATCTGGATCCATCTTTTCTAAATATTCTCATCTGGCACTTGTACATGGTAAATAAGTACTCCAGATGTCTCATGACTACCGAATAGAGGGGAAGAATTGCCACCCTTGACCTGCAGGTTCTTGCTAATATAGCCTAGTCCTTTGCTGCAAGGACAGCATTGCTGGCTCATGATCACCTGGTTGTCTTCTGTAAAGCTGCTGCCTGCCCTTGTTGCATAAGATTATTCTATCCCACATGAGGGCTTTGTATTTGCTTTGGAAGAACTTCACAAGGTTCTTATTGGTCTGTTTTTCCAGCCTGTCATGGAAGCTCCTCTGAATAGCAGCCTCCAGTGTGATGACTGCTCCCCCAAGCTTGGCATCATCTGTAAAGTGTCTGAGACTGCGTTCTATCCTAGTATCCAGATTGTTAATAAAGATGTTGGTACACTGAGGGATGCCACTAGGAACCAGCCACAAGTTGGTCTATGTACCGTTGATGACCACCGTCTGAGCCTGGCAGTCCAGCCAGCCTCCCACCCAACCTATAATCCATTTGTCCAGTCCATATCTCACCAACATGGCTTATAGCACATGTTCTCCAGGAGATGTGAGCCGGCTGTCCCTGCCCAATTACCTTTTCTGACCTCAAACCTTGAAACTTCATAGTTGAGTTTCCCTGTTTTCTAACTGCTAGCCTTCTCTTCAGAAACTGTCAACCACATCAGAGATAGAAACCATGCACGGCCCTAAATCTGATTACAAGTCACATTGATAAAGTTAACAATAAATGTAGGACTTCTGCAGGCTTTAACTAACCCTCCCTTGACACTACGATTAAAAAAAATTAACAGTGGGGAATTATATAGTATTTACTAAATGGTTTAAAAACAGATTAATTGATAACAAAGTAGTTGAAAATGGAGCATTGTTATTCAGATGTGCTGCTTGTAATAGGACCTGCAGGGATCTGTTCTTGTCTCGGTGTTATTCACTATTCTCATAATAGGAATCAGAAAAAAAAAAGGTGCAGTCTCATAAAATTTGCTGATGATGCATAAGTAGTTAAATAATGATTACTTCAGAAATTGTATGGTTTCTGTCAGATACTTGGCTCATTTAAGCAGCATCTATTCTAATACATCCAAATATAGAAAGGACCTACAGATGGTGTTTGTGTCCTGAGGTGCAATGACACTTAACATGATGAAACATTATTATGGCTAACCGATTAGCATCAGCTTCTTTCTTGATTTTGATAGCTAAGAGGATAAGAAGCCTTGCCTTTATAGGCAGGGGGCCATTTGGGGGGCAGAGGAGGAGAGTAATTGAAAATCTCTCTGTATAGACTAAATTAGGTGATCGTTGAGCAATTGCTACTGATTCTGCTGTGGCCTCTTCAGAATAGATGTGGAAACGCTAGAAAGATTCAGAGGTGATCTTCAGTATTTGATTCTTGCAAGGCAAGGAGCAATAGGAGGGGGAACCTACAGTGGGAAGGGAGGACCTAGAATGGATCATAAGGTTACCTGTCTTTTCTTGAGGTCAGACAAGATAATTGGCCTGGGACAGCCAGGGCACATCTCCTGGAGAACACATGCTGTATCTATCTATCTAACTCCTCTAAGGCAAGTTAATTTCCAACTATGGCATTTTCAACATATGCTTGTCTTGCCTGTTATTAAAGAAAAAAAAGTCTGTAACAATGGATATTTTGCAACCTCTCAAAAAGTTCAGGGCTTTTTGGCTTGTACTTTTAAAGACTTTTTCTGAAGCCTGTGCTGAATCTCCTTACTGCTTGTTATTTCTTACTCTGTTTGCTGTGAACAAGGAGAAAAGGTTATTACGTTCCTCTTCTGTGCAAGTTTTTGATTTAAATTGTCTTCCTAATCATTGTAATTTCTAGACTAAACAGCCAAATAGTCGAACCCAGTCTTTAGAATGTCTAGAATATCTTTAGAATTACCTGTTTATCCACACCGTCTCAGTGTATAGATAAAAACATATATCCAGAGAATTAAATACATAAAAATGAGAATAATATTCCAGCAGAAGCCTGACGGATACAGAGTGAAGAAATTACTTTGTACATTTATTCGGACAAACTGCAGAAGTTCAGTGAGGAGTTAGCCTGTTCATGGCTTATAAATGGATACAAGGAGAAGGTTTCAGGTAGATGATTGCTAATTGAGGTAATGTGTCAAAAATCTGTTTCAAACTGTCAGTTCTGTCATTAAAGGTATAACAAAGTCTGGTATTTACAAACTGAAGCCAGGCAAATTCAGAATAGAAATTAAGCCACTTTTTAATAATTATGGCAATTAACAAATTAATTATGGAAAGCAGTGGTTTTTTAAATATTGTTGCCACATTATTTAGAGGAAGCATGGCAGCAATCTGTGAGCGAGTTTCTATGACGTGTGCCCTGCAGGAAGTTAGGCTAGATAATCACAATAATCCTTTACAGTCTTGGAATTGATGAATCTTTAAATCTGTTTAGTCAGGACCAGCTGTGTTGAAAAACCACAATACTAAAAGACAAAAAAAAATATGCTAAGAAGTGGATATACTATACTGACGTGGTTTATATTCTTTCGGGCAAGAGAATTGTATGCAAAAATCTAATCGTTTTTTAGGAGTCTTTCTCCAGTGATGTCTCTCAGAGATGACATACTAATTCTTCTACCCCTTTAAACATATTCATTGTGGTTTTTGATGGCTTTTATCTACTTGGCAAAGACACACTTTTCAGCTATTTATATATAAACTGTGGAAAAGATGGACATTCATTACTTTTTTTTGGCTTGCTTGTTTCGAACACTGTAGAGGACAGCAGATATTTTGGATATCTTTGAGTAGGAGATCACCAGAAATTGTTCAGATGCTGTGTAAAGGTGTAAGGGTGAGTCAGTAGCTGGTTCTTCTGCTTTTGAGACTGCTGATTTGGTGGTTGATAATCAGTAGTGTACTTGAGGGTACTGCGTTGCCAGATGTGTGCTATGTTTCAGTCAAGAAATAGTGCTGACATGATGCTTGACTCTTAGTTACTAACTGGAGTTTTTAACCATTATACCCAAGCTGAGTGTTAGAAAAATTTTACACAAGCTTCCTTTCCTTTTGGCTTTTGTCCATGGAGTGTTCCATTACATTTCAGGCACTAGTGAAAACACCTAACTTCTCTCTCGGAAAGTGACCCTATTTAAAATAGATGAAAAAAACCTCCATATTCCACACTAACAGGAATGCTTTGATACTTATTTTTTTATAATAATGAGATGCCCTAAGTGGCAAAACATGTTTTAGTTCTGATGCTATTGCGATCTTTGTTTAAAAGCTGCAGGTTTTAACAGCTGCCAGCCACATGTCCATTACAAATATTTGCAGTGTTATGGTCACGTACATGGAACAAACATTTTTAAATTGGAGAGGTTTGAAATAATTCTTTATCCTGGGAGTTGCACCTGTTTTCTCCTAGCTTTTTATTTGCAGCTCTGCTTCTCATCTTTTAACTATTTTATTTTTTTATTTACCAAAGGCTTGCATATTTTACAGAACAAGTAAAAACAGGTATTTGAAAACAGGCTTTATTCATAATTTACATCTTATTTGCTACATTCTACCTTTTTGTGGTTTTTGTTTAACTACTGAATTGTAGTTTGTTTTCAGTCCCGCTGTATTGTGAGGTGGCTGTCAGCTCAGTCCCAGAGTTTACAGCAGGTCTGCTTCACTCATTCGTTCATAGGGTGAAGGAGCTCATCTTTAGCTTCCATTTGAATCAGTTACTATTTTACCATTATTGTTCCTGAGGCCATAAGTGGTGCTGCATTTACTGTCAAGGCAGAAGAAATTACTTCTTTATATAAGTCTTACCTTCATGCATCAGACTCTTGTTAACAATGTTTCTGGCTGTTTTGAAATCCAAACCGTCTTGTCAGAGGGTATCTGAGTTGATCATACAGTGCATTTCCATTTGCTATTGCTGGGTGCAAGCATCGTCAGCTGGCGACCTGCATGGCTCAGAGATGTCGGTGTCAGCAGGGTTGCCGAATAAAATAGCTCCTGCTTTTACCAGCTTTGTGTCCTTGACCTGGCAGCTGAGGCAGAGGCCTCAGCCAAGTGGTACGAATCATTGACAGAACTGATACTCTCTGGATCTTTCTCCTTAGGAAAAATTTTGTTCATCATGTATAAATGTTAAAATCTGAATTTGAACACATAAGGAAAGGACAGTTGCTTAGTCAGTAGTAACAGTTGTTGTTTTAAGTGTGTGGATCCCATGACCTGCCCTTTATTTCTCCTTCTGTCATGCTCCAGAGTAGGAGTATCGTAGACAGTTTGCATAAATAGGAGCTGTGGCTCCTGCATTCATTTTCCTTTTCCATAATAGTAGGGGGAGGCATATAATATGTCTGATATGTAAATCAGCCTTGCTGTTAAAAATGTTGATACTTCAATATGAGTTTGCATAGATTGAAATAGCTCAAAGGACCATAAAGAATCATTACTCTCAGTAAGGAGAAAATACTCATGTATAAGGGCATTCTGATTTTCATTTTCTCACAATTTTATATTTAATATCTGGTGTTTGAGTAAAAATAATTGTGTTATAATGCAGAACAGAAGCAGAAAACTTGAAAATCTGAAGATTTTAAAGTCAGAAGATCATTTTCAGTGATTGGCTTACCTTCCAAAAAAAAATAAATCCTGAACTTAAAAGTAAAATGTAAATAATTTCACTTCCTTCTGGTCTTTGTTTTAGAAAAAAAAGTTATTTTCTGAACTCTGCTAAGTAATTATGTTATATAGCCAAAATTAAGACTTCCAGGATGGATTAGAGTTATGCTAAACATCTGTGTGAAGTGGTAGAAATGGATCAATTCTCTATTTAAATTCCTAGGTAAATGGACTGTAATCCTCTCCTGTGTTTTCCTCTGCTGGACAGTGGTCTCTGATTTTAGAAGCTTCTTCAGTTAAGGTTAAGTAGTAGAACTTTATAATAATTCAGGGAGATACTCTGTTTTTTCATCTTGCTCTTTTTTACCCTCTTCTTAAAGAACGGGTTAGGATTAATGTTTTTGACATGTGTAAAGCAGTTGTGATTTTATCCATAGCATTGGTTCAGTTGTCCTTCCCTGACAGAAACGTAAATCTTATAAACCTTAGTTCATTTTGGTTTTCAGTGTATCATGTAAATCTGGTGGGTTCAGTCCGCCCAGCCTATAAAAAGGTAGGTTGTGTTGACTACACTGCCTTTAACTGCATGAGAATAAATGCTACAGGTAAAATGTGAATGTGAACTTTTACTTCTTATTATTTTCTATCTGAACAGTGTGATACTCCTAATCTAAAGTCAAGATTTTAAGAACAAGTGGGATTTTGTAATTAGTTGTGTAATTTTTCATTTCTTACTGTAATTTAAGGAAGTTGTGCTGAATACTTATCTATGTAGAAATGTGAGAATTACAGTCAATGTTGTTAATGATACTACTAAGTAGTTCTTTGCAGAATGGATATTATAGGCTAAACCCAGATTTTTTTACCATGTTGTTTGACTCTGAAACAGATATTTGTGACCAAAATCATAAACAAAATGCTGTCACAGGTTAAGGCATGAGAAGCCAATATGCTTTTTTACTTAGAGCTGTTCCTCTGAAGCCGAAGCTGTCTCTTTTGGAGGAATGAAATTTACTGGAACCTATCTGAGAGGCATAGCTGCAACATCTTTGCAGTTGAACAATATTGAAATGTCTTTTTTAAATTTACATGAGAAGTATGTAGTTGGAAAGGTGTTAGAATACATTCAGCCATTTTCTTCAGGGATTCACAGAAATGTTGCGGGACAAATGGTGGCATCGTGCCCAGGAACATTAATTACAAAATACGCTAATCAAACTGGTCTGCAAATAATGGTCTGTGTTCCATATTTTATTGGAATAATAGTCTGTGCTTTGCTTGTGGGTGGGTGTTTTTTTTTCCCATAACATTTTAGGTGCTCCTAATAAAACTTTAAAACCTGGCTTTTGGCAAAATCTTCTTTAACGTAACGAGTTTGTATTACATGACCTGCGCGAACATCCTAACAGAGACAAAGAATTATTAGAGACATTTAACATTACCCAGCTCTACAGCCCCTGTGATTTCTTTAAAATTTTTTTCTCCTACTGCTGTGTTTGTTAAGTCCGAAGCAGTAGTATCGCTTCTGGACCACTCCGCATGTGTGAATGAGAATGTTAATTTTATATCCTGTGTGACACTATATAAGAGAAGCTGGGAAAAGGATGAAGTTATCGGGTTAGAACGCTTGAACTCCCCTGGATGTGAGGCTTTCTGTTAAGTGTGCAAATAGCATTGAAAGAGCAGGTGTTTAACTTAAATGCAATGGAAATGCTTTGGAGAGAAAGTATTTTTCAACTTTAGAATTTGGCACACTGGTGTAAGGCACTGCTAAGGGGAAAACATTTATCTGACAGCACTTGTTATGTACTGTAATCAATTTCTTGATAGGTATTTATCATGTAAGCTGTAATGTAGACAGTTTGACTATTGTTAATTAGTGTGAATGTTAATTATGTATTAATATACCTCTAACAAAGATGATACATTTATTCAAAGTGGAAACAAAAGCATTTAATTCTACTCCAGAACTGATGTGAAAGGTAATAAAATTTCTCTGTCATGCAGAAAATGACCTTAAAATACTGATTTACGGGGGGGGGATTTATTGTATTTGTGAAAGAATGTAGCCATTTAGTCATGGGTGGGAAGCTTTCTTCTGAATGTTACAAGTTTTTTGCATTTAAATGATGGCAAAAAGCCTACTAAAAATATGAAATACAGAGGCTTCCACACATATTCAATACTGCTTCAGTTTCTTTTGGAGCAAAATGTTTCGTTTATTACCTCTCTGACAGGTACACACTTCCAGTTAGTATTGAATGCACAGGCTTCCTCAAATCCTCCAGATTTATATCTTTTCTTAGATGGAGGCTGTACAGCTTCGCCTTTTCTAATACATCAGAGGATAAGTGACTTCTGCTGGCACTCAAAGACAGTGGTTCTGTCGTGGTTTAACCCGGCTGGCAACTAAGCACCACGCAGCCGCTCTCTCACTCCCCCCCCCCCCCTCAGTGGGATGGGGGAGAGAATCGGAGAAAAGGGAAAAAAAAAAAAGTAAGACCCGTGGGTTCAGATAGAGACAGTTTAATAAGAGAGAAGAATAACAATAATAATAATAATAATGGTAAGAAAATATACAGAATATATAAAACAAGTGATGCACAATGCAATTGCTCACCACCTGCTGACCGATGCCCAGCCCGTCCCGAGCCGCGATCACACAGCCCGAGCTGCGACCACTCTGCCCGCGACCGACTGACCGACTAACCCCCCCCGAGCATGACGTTCTATGGTATGGAATAGCTCTTTGGACAGTTTGGGTCCTAGCTGTGCTGTACTCCCAGCTTGTTATGCACCAGTCCTTGAGCAGTCTGAGCACTGCTTGGCAACAACTAAAAACATCAGCGTGTTATCAACATTCTTCTAGTACTAAATCCAAAGCACAGCACTATGCTAGCTTCCAGGTTCCAGCAGGAGGCATTTTGAATGACTGTAACAGAGATGGCAGCAGGAGGTTGAAAGTCTTCCTCTTTCAGCCAGATTTACCAATATTTCAAACTTTGTGGGACCAGAACTTCTGGGGGAAAAAGAAATCCACTTGCTGTGGATCAAGATAATCAATGCTCCTTCTGGAAGACCACATAATTCAGCAAATATATTTTGGGATATACAGTACCATTATGACTGATTTTTATGTAAATAGGGGACACAAGTCTACAAGGAAAATGGAAGGCGATGATGCAAGCAGGGAACATTTGATACCAGTTTTGGTTCCACTTATTAAAGCTCGTTCACTGCTGGGACCTTGTATTTACAAGCAAGGAAGGGCAGGTTGGGGATGTGGAGGTCAAAGGCATCCTTAGCTGCAGTGACCTTGAGATGGTAGAGCCCAGGATCCTGAGAGGAGGGAGCAGGCCTAAAAGAATCACAAACCTGAACTTCAAGAGCAGATTCTGAAAGGTGATGGAATAACTAATCCTGGAAAACATTGACGGGCACATGAAGGGCAAGAAGGTAGCTGAGAGTAGTCAGCATCGATTCACAAAGGGGAAGTCACACCAACCTGATAACCTTCTATGAGGAAATGGCTGGCTTGGCAGATGAGGAGAGCGCAGTGGACATTGTCTACCTTGACTTCAGGAAGGCTTTTCAACACTGTCTTCCATCAGATCCTCATAAAGAAGCTGATGAAATTTGGTCTAGGGGAGTAGACAGTGAGGTAGGTTGAAAACTGGCTGGATGGCCAGGCTCAGAGGGTGGTGATCAATAGAACAGTCCCATTGGAGGCCGGTAACTAGTGGAGCACCCCAGGGGTCAGTACTGGGTCCAGTTCTGTTCAACATCTTTGTTACTGATAACAGGTGATAGGACAGAGCATACCCTCAGCAGATGAGACACAATTGCGGGGAGTGGCTCATACACCATAGGGTTGTGCTTTCATCCAGAGGGATCTGAACAAGCTGGAGAAATGGGCTGATAGGAACCTCATGAAGTTCAGCAAAGGAAAGTGCAGAGTCCTGCCCTTGGGGAGGAACACCCCCAGGCAAGAGAATATGCTGGGAGCCAACCTGCTAGAAAGCAGCTTTGCAGAAAAGGCCCTGGGAGTCCTGGTGGACACCAAGTTGACCATGAGGCAGCAGTGCACCCTTGCAGCACAGGTGGCCTTGAAGATCTCACATACAAGGAAAGGCTGGGAGAGCTGTGACTGCTCAGCCTGGAGAAGAGAAGGCTCAGGGGGGATATCAGCAAAATGTATACATAAGGGAGGGTGTAAAGGAGACAGAGCCAGGCTTTTATAAGTGGTGTCCAGTGGTGGGGCAGGAGGAAACGGGCACAAACTGAAATACAGAAGGTTCTGTCTGACTGCAAGGAAACACTTTCACTGTGCAGGTGACCAAGTATTGGAACAGGTTGCCTGGAGAGGTCATGGAGTCTCCATTTTGGAGATATTCCAGACTGGCCAGACATGGTCCTGAGCAACCTGCTCTAGGCGACCCTGCTTCAGCAGGAGGGTTGGACCAGATGACCTCCTGGGGTCCCTGCCAGCCTCAATCATTCTGTAATGGTTTCTGCTGGCTACAGAATAACCAAAGGTCCATGTAGGTGGTGCAGCGAGAGGGTAATCATCTTGTCAAAAGCAGCACTTCATCACTTGTGATGGGTTCTGTCTTTTGTGGAGGGAATGATGTTGAACATGACTAGCAACATGCTTGAACAGGAATTTTCAGTGTTGTCCAATTTGGAGATGTTATCACAAGTGTCATGCTATTTCTAGTTGTTCTCAAACCTCCAAAATCTAGTCTTGCAATCAGGATAATTTATTCTTCATGTAAAAAAGGAAAATGAAAATTATGCTTTTCAAGCCTAGAGAGGATCTTGAAAATGTAACCTGTGAATACTCCACACAGAAGGTCTTTATATGTCTCCCAGAGGCATAACAGAATTATCAGCTGCAAAAGTCAGTTATATGTATGTCAGATTTATTTGTTTTTTCCTTTTAGTTCGTTCACAGACCTTTCTCCTTCACCTGTATTTCTGTTTTAGTTGTACTGATCCTACTCAGAGAGATATTTGGGGCCACATGCTGGGTAAAAGGAAGCCTCTTTCACATTCTTGGGCTCTTTCTTTACTGTATTATCATTCAGAAAGTTGATTTAGAAAGTTGTTTTATATTTATCTAGTTTAGGTAGTAATACTTCTGAAGAAATATGATAAAGCAAAATGTATTGTCTTCTTGTTGTGCCTTTTAACAGTTATATGATATGATAAAGCCATTCAAAAATGGGGGTAGACACCAGGAAACTAAAACTCAGGAAGTCATCCTTGATTAAATAGCTAAAACCTTGCATGCATAATTTTTTTCCTCAGAAGGGAAAATAAACTTAAATTGCATATTCTTACATTTCAAAATGAAAGCAAATTAAGTACATCTAATATGCAAAGGCTTTGTAACCAGCTTCAATAAATGTACTACGGACTGAAGAGGGGTGGGAGTGTTAATGTCACTTGTTTTTACGGTATTAGAAATGAAGAATGAAGAAAGGAGGTTAATGTTGCTTTACTCCTAAAGAATTAGAACTTCAACTGAATTTCAACAAAATAATGGTAAGCTGCAGTCTCTTCCATAATATCATTATGTAGGTTTTTCCAGCCCTCAGCTACCACCAGGGGCAGCCAGGGTGTGGGGATGGGCTGGAGACAGAGGATCACTTTAGAGTATTTCTTCAACCAAATTTTCCCTCTTCTTAAGGTAATTACTCCACAAGAGCCCCTCCTTATTTTTACTGGAGAAGATCAACCTCCCTTCTTTGCCTCCCTATTTTTCTGTTAACCAAAAAGCCCTGAACAACACTAATTTACACCCAGACTACCTGTCTTGTTCTGGCCAGATTTAATTTCTTGATGATACAGAGCCTAAAAGTAACAAAAGTGTATGAATACTATTAGCATCAAGCTAGACACCAAAGCAGTGTCAGGTTTGTTTAGAATTGTTTCTGTGACTGTTAAATGTCTTCTGTTACTTGTCCCAAGTTGCTGCATTAGACAGCTTGGGTATCTGAAGTTGTAAATAAGGAAAAAAGGTAAGAGTCAAGATGCACATCTTGACTGCTAATGAGTGTAATAACTTGTACTTAGAGTTACTTACATATACGGCATAACTGGTTTTTAGAGTGGAAAAGTTGTTTATAAAGGAAATAGAAAAATACTACTTTCTTTGTACCGTACTGCATTACTATCAACAAAAATAGGTTCTCAGTTGCATCTTTAAGTTAGACATTTAAGGTCTGCAAGGTGATATGAACAAATAGGAAAACACTTCTCTTGAAGAAGGGCAGTAGCGTGGTACTAACCCTTCATAAATGCATTTTTCTTCATAATATTCTCTGGAAAGCTCTGAACTTGAGATGGGTTGATTTGTTAAATTGTGTTAACAGGTTTAGATGTTACCTACTGTCCTTCATAGACAGTAATGGAGATCATAGGAAAGGGAACGGCCCTTTCAAGAGCAAATAGCTTTGGTAACGTTACAAAGACTTGTCCTCCTCTGCGTTGTGTTATTACCTTGAATGTTGTTACTGCTCTAATGTTACCTGGGTTCCCCTTGGCCTGATGTTTATAGCTATGAAAAGCTGTAGGGTATCCATTTGGTTTGCAACAGATACAACATATCACCAGGTTTTTAGACTTGTTGGTAGATAGCTGTGTTTCAAATACACCATTTAAGTTTTGGAGTAGACCAAATAATTGTTGCTTTCTGTTTCTCATAAAGTAATCTCATTTAAAAAAAAATTTTTTTTGTAGAAATATGCAATCCGAGGAAGTTCTGAAATTATTTTGGAGACAATCCAGTTGCTGCTTTGCTGTAAAAAGTTTCTGGTAAAGCATGTTAAATGTTCTTATGTAGAGGAGGAGGTTAGCAGAGGTTCTGCACAAATGAACTTTCTGGTACATTTTGGAGAAATAGTGGGAATAATGAGTGGTAAAAAGAGTATGAGGATGCCCATATAAAATCAGCTGCTGTATAATTTAAGACTTTGTATCACAGGTTTCATTCTTTTGAGGTCTTGGGGGTTTTTTGTTTGGTTGGGTTTGGTTTGGGGTTTGGTTTTTTTGTGACTTGGGGAAAGCCAGAATTCTTGTAGTTTCTACTTGGATTGTTGCCAAGAGTGGCAAGGAACCTTTTCATGAAGTTACTGATGTAAATTCAAGATACCATCTAGCTCTTAGCTGAAGGATTTCGCTATTTCAAAGAAGCATATGGACATAGTATAGCCAGAAAAAAGTTACCGTACTACTTAAGTATGGTATACAGTGATTCCTGATATGTCATTTATTCTAGTATAAAGGAAAAGCTTGTAGCAACATCTCTGCTTACCTTGTAAAGGCTTTATTTTGTTGTTTTGCTCTGCTTTTGCTTGCTTTATTGATGTTCCATCATTCCTTTTACCGCTTAAGTTTTCCCTTCATCATGTGTCAGTATTTTAAGCTATTTTAGACATTTTCATTGGCAAAAGTGAAGAATTTACTAGTAACAATGTGATATAGTAGTCTTCTGTCACTCTAATTTATTCTGCTTTAATACACACTGTAAATTGAAATTCCCTCTGTGAATACAGTAGTGAATCCATTTAAAACAGATTTATATTAGAGTAAATAATTCCTGTTTGAAGCTAAAAGCTATGAATATTCATAGGAGAGAATAAATGCTATTCATGTTAACGTGTTCTTACTAATTGAGAACTTCAGGATAGAAGAATGGAAATAAAGCAAAAGTGAGGTGCCCTCTGTTCTCAGTCTGTTACTTCTTTGAAAGACCAGTGTTGTTCGTTGAATGTTCAGCTGTGCGCTGCCAAAGAAGTGAGAGCTCAACTCCAGGCTCTTGTGAAGACTCCAGGATGGTATCACAACCCTTTGTAAACATACTTTGTAGTTTTAATTGGGAGAAATAATTGTTAACTTCGTTCTTGCTTGATGCTACTTTTCCCTATTTGTTTTCTGTATTTTTTAACTCTTATTAAAGTCCATTTTCATTCTGTAATAAAACAGGACTAGATGTCTAGGCACGCATGTGGAACACAAGAATATGTGCAAGTATTAATTGTGTTCTCAAATTCCTTTGCTTTTCTGAGGGTGCCAGTCTTGATACCCCCAAACTATCCATATCTCCCACACAAGTTTTAATTCAGTTCCTTTACCTATTCCTGAGACATCCTCTTACCGACTTGTAAAATCTGACCTTTATTCATCAACAGGCACTTGATGAATGCTGTCTAATTTGATAGGTAGAGTTTAAGGTTTGCATGGTAATAATACTAGAGATTTTGGGTAAGATTAAACTATAAATATTGCACAAATCTATAAATTCCAGCAGGGCTTTACTAAAAAATAATTTGCTTAATTAAAAAATCCAGACAAAACTGAAAAGGAAGGAATGAGTTTTGTGTTGTTTCCAGCTTTGCTATTTCCTTTCATGTGCTGATGATGCTTGCAGGCTTTAATATCTAATTTAGATCTGGAAATCCATAACAAGGAACCTGTGAAAAGCTACTCACTTTTATAAGGAAAATAATTTTTTGTGCCCCTCTCCCCCATTGCAGCCTAAGGCAGTTCTATAGGAAATGTCTTAAGGGACTGCTCTTGAGAGAGGCAAAATCCTGACTTCTTTACAGTAGTGTTAAATGAAGTCATGGTAACAAAATGACTATAAATAGGTCATTTTCCATACTATAGCAGTCTCTTATATGTTTTCATATTTTGTGGTGTCTATTTAGAGAATAGACATATTTAGCCTTAGTATTTCAAAGCCACGAAAGGCATGAAACGGGGGTTGTGGTTTTGCACTGATGAAACAGCTTTGTGCTCATGTGAGTGCAGGTTTATTTCATGTGATTGTGTGTTTAAAAAACCCAAAACACCTGTGTGGGATGTGGTGCCCAGGTGGGCAGTGGGAGAGGGCCAGTTACGGCTGGTTCCGCAAGAGACGGGTTCCAGGGCATGGCCGAGCCCCTTAGCAAAGCCAGGGACACCACTGGGAGAGGAGGGTTGAGAAGGGGCAGCGCAGTGAAGGTGAGGGGGGAAAAAAGAGCGAGAAACAGCCCCACAAACTGCCAGGCCAGAGCAGGAGGAGGGGAGGAGGCGGTGGAGCAGGAATCCATGCTGTAGAGTGTGGGGAGGACCACACCAGACTGCAGCCCACGGGGAGGACCCTGCTGGAGGAGCAGGGGAGGAGTGTGAGGAAGAAGGAGCAGCAGGGAGAAGCTGCCATGGACTGGCCACCCCCGCCATTTCCCTGCTGAGGGGGAGGAAGGATGTCAGGGTCAGGAATGCAGGAGTGAAGTTGGGCCTGGGAAGGGGGGGATGAGACACACAAGGTGTTTTGGGATTGGGGTTTTTTGGGTTGGTGGGGTTTTTTTCTGTTTCTTACCACCCAATTCTATTTTAATTGGCTATAAAGTAAATTGACTTCCCTCAAGTCAAGTCTGTTTTGCTGGGATGGTAATTGGTAAGTGATCTTCCTGTCTTTATCTCAACCCACAAATACTTTAATTTTTATTTCACCACCACCACCCTGGCCTGTTGAAGAGGGGAGTGAGAGAGCGGCTGGGTAGGGGCCTGGCAGCCAGTAAAGGTCAACCCACCACAGCACCAAAACCATCTTTTGGTTTTTGATCTCCATAGGGTTAATATGGAGTCATTCAAAGAAAAAAAAAATAACACCAGGATTCCACTTTTTGATGTGTAGCTGTGTATATGAAGATTATCCAAGCACTGATAAGTGAGACTTGTTAGTAGTAACAGATGAAAGAAACACAGCAAATGCATTTTGTGTCTGGGGACAGTAAAATAAGGCAACAAGGTGTGCTAGAGGACAGGCTTGTGCCGCTTGTAAGAAGAGTCCTCAATTCGTTAAGGCTGTCCAGATGCGTTGTCCCTGACACACCTTAATTATTGCCATAGGCGTTTTTGCATAAATCCTTACTTTTATATTCTGGATGTAAAACATTTGCCAAATATGTTCATAAATGTGTGCAGCAGATCATTCTGGATGGACTGATACAGTGCTCATTGCTTGGTAGCCTGTGACAGAGGGAGATGAAAAATGGGAAGTTACAGGTTGTATGAAAGTTTACTGTAAAACAGAATGGATACTTACGTATGAGATTTACTGGCATTTTTTTATTTAGCTGCTAAAAAGATGACAAAGTTTCGGGTTTGTTTGTGGTGCTACCCTGACTAAAATTGCTTAAAGTTATTTTTTACTGAAAATGTCGTGTCCAGGGTCCTCTGTTTCTATTTAAGCAGGTTTTCTTTACATGAGGGAAGGAATCCTGATCAGCTTAGCTTAGTGTTGCATTTTGAAGGTCTTTTTTTCTTGAAAGAAAGAAGGCAGAGGAAAGTCATTAAAATATGTGCACCTCCTTCCTTCCCTCCCTTATGGAGCTCTAATAAGCTATTAGTCGCTAGACTCTTGGGGTGTGAGGAGGGGCGTTATAAACTGTTGTTTGACTGCTTCAAACTCTTTACTGCTCTCAAGCCTGGAATTAAGCTACCTTCAACTCTGTTCTAGCTCTGCTTTCTCTCTCACAGGTCTTTTCCTTCACTTCCATGGGTCTTGCATCTGTGGTTCACTTCGTAACTGCCTGAGATCACAGCTACAGCTTCTCTAGCTTTCCACATACTGATACGTCTTCTTCCTTCCTCGTAGGGGACCTTGTCTTTTCTGAAAAGGACACCATATGTTTAGCTCTCTGGCCATCAATGCTTGCCGCTTCTGTTTAAAGCAGATGAAATATTTTTTGAAGAATAAGTCTGATAACTAAAGCTGAAAAGGGCGTATTGTTGTGATCGTGGAACACAAGAGGTATTTGAGGTTCGAGAGAGGTTTGAGTTTGAGGGATTTTCTCTTGTTTGGATCATTGCCTAGGACCTAATGTGACCAGCTTTGACAAAATTGTATTCTACAATCTCATTTCTCATTTATTTGTAAGTACTTCTGATACTTATGTAAAAAGTAACTGTGTAGAAATAACTCCAGAACATACAGTAATTTCACCAGCATAGTGTTCTGGACTTGAATTTGTCTATAGCCTTTAACCATCATTAGAAGAGTGAGGGAGTGGCTCTTTCAGCAGTTTTATTTGGTAAATACAAATATGAATATCTTTGAGCTGACTCTCATCATCATTTACGTGCCAACTGTTTTATTGATAGATATGCCTAATTTGTTTATTTGATACTCCCCAACTCCACTGTCTTCATCTTCTGTTAGAAGAAGTTACAACCTGTTGTTTTTCATGTAAATAGCGTATAAAAATGGACATTCTCTATACCTACTGTTGTCTTCAGGTTATGCAGGACTTAATTTGGACCACGCATAGTGAAAAAAACTAAAGACAAATCTAGTCACTTTGTACTTATCAGGTATGCATGATTATTATCTTCCTAGAATAAGTATTTTCCGCCCTGGAAATATATGCCTTTCTGTTGGATCCAGTGTCTATATTTCATTTTTCAGGCAGGACCAGAATGTTGATGCATAGTTGAAAGATGGTGCATCGTTTCATCTCAGAACTGTTTGATAAGAACAGCAGTTGATTCCATCTGTGCTTAACCTGCTTCAGCAAAACAGATGTGTAATCAGGTTCAGAGAAATCAACAAATTGCTGATCAGAATGGAATGCATCAAAATCTGTTTTCCTAAGTCACGCAAACCTAGTGGTCTTCTAGGAGAATAAACTCAAGTGGAAGGAAATTCTTTTTTCATCTCAACTTACCTATTTTTTGTAAAACAAATGAAAATCTTTTTTTCTGATAATATGTTGCAGTAGAAAACACATTTTTCTTTGTATGTGTTCCTCTATGACATCTAGTTTTGATAAATGCAGGTATCTTCATTTAGAGAGCTTTTATAAAACACTCATTTACAAGCAGAAATGTGGTCAAGACAATGCTGGCTTGTGAAGTGTCGGTTTCAGTCCATCTTGTCAATGTTTTCCCCAGGTGAGATGCAAACGTTTTTGCATACAGGTAGGAATGGAGCTTAGTTGTTTAAAAAAAAACAGCATTCAACTGCAACAGGAGATTTTATTTTTTCTCTCCTCAGGATCCTCGTTCATTGCATGTTGGCCATTTTGTGCAGTTATGAGACATGGCTGCATAGACAAGAGCCACCTTGACGCACAGTTCTCATCTAGCAGATAGTGGAGTAGCTTTGCCACGCTTCCTTATCTTATGGGTGCTTATAGGTGGCCTTGGTGGTTAACCTCGGAATTTCTTCTTTGTGGGCTTCCCATATAGTTATTTCCTGCAGGGGGAAAAAACTATTTCCACTTCTGACTGTGTTTTGGGGGTTGGCTTGGGGTTGTTCTCCCCCACCCCCCAATATTTGAAAAATACTATTCTTTTTGGAAAGGATTGGGTATTAGTTGTTTAGATTTTGGGAATTGTTTGGGGTTTTTTTGGCTGGTAGTGGTAGTGTGGGCGTTTTTTTACTGTAATTTTCCTTTTTTAAGGTAATTTTGCTGGTGGATTTTATCATTAATTGCTTTAGTCCCTTTTAGAGTGCAGATAATGAATATTCATATCTCCCCCTAATATGGGTAAACTTTAGTAATTGGAATATCAAAAATATTAAAAGTGGTTTTCTGTTGTGGTGAGTCATTGTTGCTAACTCTTCAGAACCATTAAGGTAGCTGCTGACAGAAAACTAACTTTTTCACCTCTCTGTTACTTTAAATCTAAAACTTTGAATTTATTATATGATTGGGATAAGTGATCCCTGATGCACATAATGAATAGCATTAGGCTCCATCAGAAAATGGGCCCCTTAGCAGATCGAGCCTCAAGTTCAGAAAGAAAAAGTTACTCAATTTAAATAGCATCAGTTAGCACTACTTTTTGATATAAATATTTTAAAGCTTGTACAAACTGGATTAATGTTCCTCTAGGGTAATTAAATGAAAATTTGGTTACTTATTAATCTCTCTTTCTTTCTTCTTTCTCACACTCTTTCTCTTTCCAAACTTATTAATCTCTCTTCTCCCCTCTTCCTCCCTCCCCTTCTTTCTTTCTTTCTCACTCTCTTCCCCTCTCCTCCCAAAAATATGCTTTTACAGAAACATAAGGTAGATCTTTTCTACAAACTGCGCCATGTGATGAATGAACTCATTGACCTACGTAGACAGCTGCTGTCAGGTCACTTGACACAGGATCAGGTGCGAGAGGTCAAGAGACACCTCACAGTGAGGCTGGACTGGGGCAATGAGTAAGTACAGGTACCAGCTGGGTACTGTTTGTTCTAATTATTTTTCAATAGCTTTTATTAAAAAAAAAACCAAACAAGCAACAACTTCTTCCTTCCAATAGTATTTCTACACAGGTAGAACATTTTGTTATTTGGAAATCAAATACAACTTCCTACAGTGAGTTTATTGCACAGTTCCTCTGCTGTTTCTGTAAAATGAGCTGTTTACTTATTAGTAGGTCTTTTCTAAGACTATCTGTGCTTTTAAAAGTTTTAGGTCAATCTGCTCACTTTGTATCAATATAGTGAATATTAGGCCTGGGAGTATGTGCTCAGAGATACTAAAAACCCATTTGTCAGTTGAAGTATTTTAATGCTTGGTGCAGTAACTAGAGAATCTCACTGTCAACAGTGACAGTGGAGCTAAGGCCTTGATATTTAGACTTTTTATATAATTACAACACATAATCTATGTATTCAGCTGTTGATGACATTTCTTGGATGTTTAGACTCTCCTTGGTGAATTTGTGGAGAGTATTTTTTAGAGCCAAAGATGACTGCAATTCAGATAGAAGCTGAAAGGGTAATAAATTGCCATTAGACAAAAACTAGCCCTTCACCAGGACTGGCTTTGTTCTGAGATGTAGTGTATCAGACAGGTAAGTTTTGCATGACACTCAGATGACCTTTTCAAAGGAAGTATCACCCTCAGGCATATAGTGACTGCCTTTCAACTAGGAGTTGCTAATTAACTTATGGGGGAGGAATCCTGTAAGTGGACAACTAAGGAAGAAAGTCAAATGTTTTTCACTAACATATCTTTGTTATGACTCTGTTCCTTAGTCACCTACTTCAGGACTCCTTATGAGAGACATACTTGAATACATTCATGAAGATTTAGCTAGCCCCCATGCTACATTTCATTTCTCTCGTGTTGAAAGCAAGCTCTGAAGGACATAGACTAACAGATTGCATCAAGTCATTGTTCTGAGTGCAGTTAGAGATATTTTCTGTTATCATTCCCAGTAGAGTAAATGGGAACCAAGAGACCATTTTTGAACAATATGCCTAGATGTTTTTGCTCAGTCTATGGATGAAATTAGCAACAGGAAGCTGCAAAAATGTGGTAGGAAAAAAAGATGAGAGTAGACAGCAATGCAGCAATGAAGAGAATAGGCTGTTCAATGAGGTGGCTATAGACTTTTTTTTTAATGTAAAATCATTAAATACGAAGTACATTAAAACTATAAAGGTAAATCTAATGCATGAAAATTATGGAGAAGCATCAGTGAAATCAGTAAATATAAATATGTTAATGATTAAATTCATCTGCTCAGGATGCACGTTTAGGAAAAAAAATTCTGTGTTTCTTACTACATAAGAACAGATACTGACCTCCCTAGAGAAAAAGGTACATGGTATCAGAGATACCTGCTTAAACAGAAAAGGGTGTCAGTAAAGGAACTGCGTAAGAAGGCATATGATTGAAAAGAGATTTAATTTAATCTGTATGTTGTGCAATATTTAATTACAAATATCTGGGAGTTTGGAAGGTCCTTCTGCAACATCACTCTCTTCCACAGAATTTCTGGAAAAGTTCTGTTACTTTCTTTTATCTCCCCTCTCTGAGTTTTATCATGAAACTCATAATCACATGTCTTAATCTGTTAAAGAACCTAATGATTTTCATATATATATTCACACAGTACTGCCCTTTCTCAAATAATGTAATAATGTTCATTGCTTATTCTGTTATACTTGAGATTTGCAAATAAAATAAATGAAAAATGTTGGGTTAAATATGCATTAATGTTAAGTGAGAAGCTTAAATACATGCAATTGGAGCAGGTCTGTATTATTCAAGATAGTACAGTCTAATAGGAGACATGCTATGACCAAGTAGCTTTCAGAAAACAAGTAATCTTACACATCTAGTATGTAGTTTGTGTGCTTATTTAATGTGAAGCTACTTTTATCCTGACCTTAATCATTAATGCATTGTATTATTTAGGAAGGTGAAGGTGTGATGGAAACATGAAATTCACACTTCTGTCACCACCAGTTAGGGTTTTTTTTTCAGTTTGTTGAACTGATACAGTTTTTCCTTAAATACAGTCGCAGCGGTTCTGGTAGTCATCCCCTGTGTTCTTGTCAGAGTTTGTGGAAATCAAGGGACAGATACACTCCTTGGATTAATAGTTACAGATTTTTTTTGTGAAAGAAGTTATGTAGACTGTTTTCAGAACTACTGTAGTGAACTGCTTTTGCTTATTGTTGTATACTTGGCCTAAATAGTAGGTTTTGCTCAGTAGTTTGGTCTGTTAGAAATGTAGGAATATAATTTATTTTACAGCTATTGCTGCTGACCTTTTGTATTGGTGCTAGTCATTCTCATGATGCAATGCTGATTTCCACTTATTCTAGCAATTTAATTTTCTATTGCTTAGACATTCTTTCTCCCCAGTACAAAAATACGAGCCTGCATACATCCTTTTTGTGTTTTCCAGTTTCCCACAGTTAGCTTGATTGTGTATGCATATAGTGACTGGTATTCCTGCTATATAGGTTTTTGTATTTCCCAGTTGCTCAAAAGAGCAGAATTTACTACCTTCAGATAAGCATCTTAGTGGTTTTAGACTTTCAGTTTTAAGTGTACTTCTGTGTATTTTTACACAGCTGAAACCTCATACACTCCCTTGTTTTTCCTGCATGACTTACTAGGTTTTATACAGAATGTTACATATATTTGTGCTTTTTATAAATGTTTCACACTGAGACAATTTATTAGAATATGGGTCTATTGAAGTCTGAAATGCTATTGGAAGTGTCCAATGGTTTGTAAATAACAAGGAAAAATTTGTAGAGCAGGAAACAAACATTATAAAACTTCAGTCTGCAATTCATCATCTTAAGTCATCTTAAAGTGAAATCTGTGGTTCATCATCTCATTTTAAATCATGCTGCAAATAAAGTAGAAACTTGATTTTGAAATCTTTAGGTTTTTTTAAAATGAATGGGTAAGTTTTTCAACTTCTGTTAGTGCTTAGAATGGAAAGCCAGAATTAAACTTTTTTTACTAACAAATCCCTGTTATATTCTAGAGTCTTTTGCATCAAAAACAGGTGAAGGAATCTGCCTTACAGAGTTTCTATTTGAAATGTGAATGCTCTGCTTCTGCTCCAGTGCAAAAAATTAATTGCCCCAGTGTGTGCATACCTTATTTACCTAAAAGGCAGATGAAGATTTCTTCCAAGTAATTTAACTTAACAACCAGAGGTCATCTTAAATTATCTTAAAGATTGATTCTTTCAGATTAATATAGTATCTGTCAGGAGATTAATAGAAAAAGCATCCAAGCTTCTGAGCACAATCACTTTCCCTTTTATACTGAGGGAAGATACTTCCTTCCCTATAAATGTGGGATAGATATGCTATGTTTAGGCTCAGAAACAGAGTAGGGGAGGGGGAGCCACCAATACTTGGAGATTTTTGACAGATAAAAGACATAAACAAGATGAGTTTGTGGGCTTATGTTACTTTTCAGTCAAACGTTATTCTTCATATAAAATGTTATTAAAACTGTTGCATTAAAAGAAATTTTTGAGATAGTTGCCATAAATTCTGCACAGAAAAATCCACAGATAGCCAAAAGTTAAATGAATGTTTAAAAAGAAAAACAGAGGGAAAAGATGTTAGAAATATATCTTTCACACTGTCACACAAATAAAACAAAACACTGTTTTAAAGTCATGGTCTTTCTCTTACCTCAAAATTGCAGTTGGAAAGCCAGAGGCGGATGCAATGTTAGTACCTACTAGCTACTAACATGCCTAACCCTGCAGAGGGAGTAGTGTGATCCAATGAAGTAAGCATAGTCTCAAAACTCAAAGTCCTAAATTTCAGTGCTCACATCCTTAGAAGATTATTTTTGGGCTTTGAGTGACTTACCATCTTGTCACATTTTTCTTGGCATAAAAGGAAGATTAATTACTTCCTGGCAGTGTTGCAACAATTAGCTTAAAATTTGTAAAATGCATTTGGAGGTACACATTAAACGTACATAGAAGGTTGTAATATTTGGAAATCAGTTTGAGAATAAAAGAAATTCTTTTTACAGTAGTTGTCATTGTTCCATCAAAGGGGATCAAAATAGGAGTGAACAATTTGAATATAATGAAATACCTTTTAAGAAGGTTGCAGAAACAATAGTTGCTGTTTCTGTCTAAATATATAATATTTTTTCCCTCTCCTGAATATACCTGTAGTAATGATTGAATAGGGATTAAAACTGTGAGGAATTCTCTTGGATGTCAGTCTTTGAAGAAAACCTTAATAACCTCTCTCTGTAGTCTGATACTTCCGTGCTCAGAAGTATTTGCTTTCCATTCCCCTTAATCAGTTCCTTACTAAGATTACTTACCTTCATCTCATCACCTTCATTTTAAGAAATAATTTCCTGTGTAGCATTACATCAGTGCTTTAATAATTTCTTTATAGATTACAGCCTCTGCAGTTTCTTTGTATACAAAATAACTTAATTCTGTCAAAGAAAAGTACCAACTTGTATTAGAACAGTCTAATTTTCACAAACCTGTTTTTCATATATTTCATTTTCCATGAGTTTCCGTATCGGATTTCCTTCGATGTCTTTTTTTTTTTTTTTTTTTAAAGTCTGCACATTGTTTATGTGAATCACTGTCAGGATCATTTTCTTTCCCTTCACCACTTTTGTAAATGTATTTGTGTAAGAGAAATATGAATGATATTAAATGAGTCTTTGATGTAGTGAGAGAAGGAATACAAGGAAGATTGGTGGCTGCAAAATTAGAGCTGAAAAGAGTAAAGGTAAAGTATGCGGGTTTGGAGCAGAGAAGATGAGATCTTGCACGCTCTAGAGATGTGATGAGTTCTCCCAGTCTGTTCTTCAACTTTGGATGTGCACCTTAAAGGCACTTCATGATCAAATGACATATTTCTGCAAGGTTCTTCTAGGAAAAGTTGTTATGACTAAATGATGTCGCCTTTCTATTATAAATAAATGAAAATACTGGAAATGAAGATAATTCTTTGAAATTACCATTAAAGCCAAGTTTATTTTCTCTAGAAGCCCGGTTAACCTGAGGTAGAGTTGTATGTTCATCCCTTTCAGTATTAAAAATGCCAGTATTTTTGTCTCTCAGCTTGTCTTTGTATAAATGGAGAGGAAAGTATCTAGAGATTTTGGCTGGTGGATTCCCCCAACATGAAAATTCTAAAGACTTCTGTGTGGAGGAGGAGGAATAGCTAAATGTCAGCTGGAGTTATCCCAGGCATGTACTATCCAGAGGTAGTTGATAGGCTTGGGGATATTTTGTAGGTATACTTGGGAAATATTTGTGAAAGGCAATTCAGTGTAAAGGTAGAATAAAAAGGCACATGAATTTGCTTGTAAAAGGAAAGTATTGTGGAGAAACGAACTGTCAAATAAACAAAACAGTACATTATCTCATTTTTATGCATGCTGTGTTTTGGAGAAATGCTGCTTGCCAGCTGGTGCTCTTATATTCCCACAGTATTTGATAATAGAGAGTGAAAGTGGGCCACAGACTGTCATTGCCATTTCAAGCATTATGTCATCAGTCCTTTGCAGGCTGATTGATACATATTAAATGCATAAACCTGAAATTCCACCTGCAGCAAGTTAGTACTAAAGCAAAAGAGACACCTTTATTTGCTGGGAGCAAGTAGTGTGCTGGATTAACGTAGTGTTAGAGAATGAGAATCTTCTGGGCTGGATATCTATGGTGTTAAGGGATTTAACTAAAAATAGGATATCAGATAAGTTTCTCAGGAATGCTACTGCAGTTGTGTTGAACATTATTAAGTAGGGGATAATACTTTTGTCATGTATTGAGTAATGAGTCCAGCCACTGACCTGAGTTCTCTAGAGTGTTGAAATTATGAGAATACAATAATATCAGGCTATGATTAGCTTTGACAGTTTTTTTCTGTAAAACTCTAATAGTGCTTTGTAACTGTAATGCACTTAAAAGTGGGTTTGATAATGTCATTAGAGAATAATTTGTTAATATCAGTATGTCGAGGAGAAATTCTTTTATGAATATATTTTAGGGGTGGGTGGGTACATGTCAGTGACCAGGTATTTTGGAGGAGGTTTAGATACTCAGATGCAGGAAAACTTCGATGAGCATTAACATTTAAAAAAAAACCTTTGAAGTGGACTCTTTGCATATTACTATTTTTATCTGTTACCATCTTTTTTCTGTTATTTTTTTTTTACTTTCTATTACAAGTAGACTCAAATGCCAGCTGCAGTTAAGAATTACCTAGTCCAACCTTATTTTAATCTTTTTCATTTGGTAAATAGATAAAGTAATTTTCATCTTTGCAGCTGCATTTTTCAGATACTGATCTTGGGCCAGGGGTAACTTGTGTTTGATAGGTTTAATCAAAACAAAGTGTGTAAAAGGTGTATAACCATTACTTTCACAATGTAGCCTTAGTTAAGAAACTGGTATTTGGCATGAAAACTGCATTGAAAAAGGAAAATAGTTCTTTTTTCCATGGAAAATATAATTTGTTTTGTCAAAGAACTAAGAATGTGGGAATTCTAGTTTGTCAGTACGATATTTTAATCGCAGTTACAGTACTGCCTAACAGTTGTTTGCCAGCAAGTGGACCAGGGCTGAGCTATATTTTTGAGATATGATGGTTTAGGGATATAATTAAAGAAGGATAACCTGATTAAGCAAAGTTTCATAAAGAATTATGGAGTTGGGAAACTTACGGGAAATTATTAAAAGTACAGTGGTCAGCAAAGGTAACTGGGCTTCCTACAGACCCCTGGTTCTTCCAAGCTGTTGTTTTGAGTTAATTGCTCAGAAAGAGACACTGTATTGCCTGGAGGCTTCTGTTTATTGCACCATAGAATTATTCTGCGGTACCTGAGAGGCTTTTTCAAATAAAATTTTTCATTTGCCATCAGGAACAAGTTTGCAGAAAATGTTTCCCTCTCTGATTACAAAATTAAATTGACTTTTGCTTTTCTTTTATAGTTAGTGACAGAAAGAGTGCAAAGGTAGTACATGAGGGCACCTTTTCTGATTTTTTTTTTTCTTTTTATTATTTAAGACTATTAAGAATTTCAGTATAAAATATCTGTAAATGAAGTATCAAAGTTACGTAAGATGAAAGCAGGAAAATGGTTCATTCATGTGTTTCTTTAATTTTACTCCTAATGTGTGTGTTTAGAATAGCTTTTTATTTTAATGCTTGGAACTCTTTCTGCCTCAGAACCTGGAGATCTACAAAGCAAAAGTTGTTTTTTGACACCTTTTAGGTTGTCTTGTTCTGCAGTCACCAATTATTAATTAATTGTTAGTACTTGTTAATTTATTTGTCTGGATGCAAAATAGCTTACTCTGTCTGGTACTCACATGTGGCTGTGACCTGAATTGCCTTCTTTATTGCAGAATTTCTTAACTAGTCATCCTCTTTGCACTGGTATACTTTTTAAAAAGAAAAATAGCTTAAATATTTTATTTGAGACAAAATATTATTTCAGTTCAGAGTAATTAAAAATGTTTTTCATATATGTGTGTTACAAATACAGATGAAAATCCTTGTTTATGTTGCCGTTATGGTTTATCACAAAAAAAAAACCCCAAACCCTATGTTTATACAGTGGTAATACTGGGGGGTTTAGCTGCATGAACACCAGCAGTTTCAAAGCAGCTTCCCAAGGTGCAGTATCTATTTGCACATTTGAACAGAATTACTAATGGAACTTTTTCATTATGTGGTGAAGGAACCTACTCAAATACTGCAGCAGAGACCAGAGCACTAACTTTATTTGCCTACTATGTTCCCATGTATGAAATGAACTTGTTCTGGATACTGCACCAACATACTGGCTGAAAGTTTCAACTGGCATTAATTGCTATAGCTACACTGAAGTCAGTGAACAAGAAGTAACAAGTTCATAGTGGCTTCTTTATTTGATATTTGCATTTAATTTTCCTTCGAAGGATTATCTGTTTAATGATTAACAACTGCAAAAAGACTTAAATAGTTTAGTATTTCTTGTGTCCTTGCCCTTGAGTAAGCCCATGTAGTACATGATAGTGAACACTAATGTATTCTAGTTAACCGTTGTTCCTTCCTTCTCTTCTGCAGGCATTTGGGCCTAGATTTAGTTCCTCGGAAGGACTTCGAGGTTGTGGATTCAGATCAGATCAGTGTTTCAGATCTTTACAAAATGGTAAGAAATCTGTGGGAGATTCATTTGAGCTTTCACTTTGGGAGAGAAAGAAGGGAAAAAGTTGTTATTCTTTACTCTTACCTATTTTCTTGATTAGAACAGCGTCATAAGCTGAATGGCTCTTTCATTTGCACCCTAACCACCAGAACAGTGTCTGTAGTACCCTGGGTTTAGTAAGAATGAACCAACTTTCTTTCAGAAATGACATGCTTATATACATTTTCACTTCGGTTTACAAAGTAACATGCTATGAAAACTGGAGAAGGTAACTTTGAAAGTTGATTCTTCCTACAGTTTTCTTGTTTTTAAAATCTATTGTTTCAGAAGCAGCAAAAGAAGTTTAAAAAATTAGATCTATCCTATACAGCTAATGGGAATCCTTTTAAACTTTGGTCTTTGTTACCAAAATCAATATGCTAGCATTAAATAAAGTAGTAATAATATTTTTTCATTTATTTGTAGAATTTAAGAAAAATAGGGCTGGAAAATCTTAAGAGGTTATCCAGTCCATTCTCCTGCTTAATGTCAGGATCAACTGTCATTTACGACAATTTCTTCTCTGTTTCTAAAAATCTCCAGTGGTTAAGACTCCATAACCTACCCAGGCAATCTTTTTGCTCAGTTCACTGTTCTTACAGTTTGGAAGTTTTACTAATGGTGGTCTTTAAATGTAGAGGTTTTTCACTGCAGGTTAAACTTCTTATCTTCCTGTCCTGTCCACAGAGAAACAGATCACTCCTGCCTGTTTGCACCACCCTTATGTATTTGAAGACTTGTTAAGTCCCATTCAGTCTTCTCTTCCTTAGGCTAACTAACCCCATTCTTTCAGTTTTTCTTTATAGGTCAGGTTTTCTAGACCTCTGGTTCCTGCATGTATTCTGCAGACTTTGTTACATAATCTGCAGCTTGCTGCTGCCTTTTGCAAGTATACCACTGAATTCTGTCAGATGGGAAATAATACAAAATCATGGAAGCTCCAGTGATAAACTGTGGTTTTGTCTTGCAGAGGTCTGTTCATTTGAAAGCACCATGAGCTAGGCAGATGTCCTGGCAAATTTTATTGATGTATGATGAAGGCAGCTAACAGATTGACATGCTTTTGGGTTACTCGATCATTACTTTGAACAGCAATTATTGACTTGCTGGGAGAAATAGAACTGCTTACTGTTGTAGGATCTAGTGTTGATCAGCCTATTTTTTCTGTTAATTAAAGCTTCTTGAGCTTGGAGTCCATCAACAGTTTGTGTGAGTCCAGAAAGTCTGTGAGAGCCACTATTTGTTCTTTCAGGAGAGTCTGCAGATGCAGGTGAAGAATACTTATGTGAAGTCAGCTTCTAGCAGTTGAATAGATAATAAACATCTTTGCCCTGTTTCAAAGATTTTTGAGCTCACAAAAAAAGGGGAGGAAGGGGGAAGACCAGTGAATAAGTTAATTTAAGCAACACTAGTCCTTGATCATTAAGGCCATCTCTGTTGTGTGGCAGTTTCCCATAGAAAATATAGGTGGTGCATTTGAATAAGAAAATGTTAGGATTTTCAGGAAAAGTAATACAATTCCTTCATTGCAGTGAGTTCCAACTTTGATCATTATTAGTCACTAGTACAGTCATACTAGTAAACAGAGTAGTTAAAGTTGGTTTAGAAATGTGAATTGTGCCATTAATGAACTGTAAAGCCACTAATGCACTTCACAACTTGACTGCGTTTGGATTCTTCTTTGTTAGTAGGACTATGTAATATAGTTAACTTTGTTTTGGATCATCATGTAACTGTAAAGGGAGAAGGAGCATGTAATGTTCAGTGGAAAGTGAATTAAGACCTTTTCTGAGATGCTACTTTATTTAAAAAAAACAACCAAACAAAAAACCCACCAAAAAACCCCCAGCAATTATGTTAATACAATTTCTTAGCTTAGTATCTTCTAAAGAAAATAGTGTTTCTTCTACATAAATCTTGTTACAGTTTCACTTGCTTATAGTGAGCTTTTAATTTCCTGTCTTAAATGTTTTTGGCTTTCAGCTGTCTAAGATGAGGGAGTGAGGGCCGTGTCTAGGTGGGTTTTTTTGATATGCAAGATTCAGTTCTCCCTAAAACAAAGGCATGTTTTGTAAACAGGCTATATACTGTTGCTGGTTTGGATTATTTGGACTGTATAACAGGGGGTTTCATGGAAAGAAATAAAAATTGTTACATAAGAAATACTGAAGTTCATCGCTCTGTAGTACTAATCTTTAATGTTTGTTCCTGATTTGCCATAGACCGAGGAGAGTTTCGTGCTATTACAGCAGTTTTCCTTCAAATACAGTGTAGAAATAATTCTGCACAAAATTCAGTCAGTAATGACTCAGAGAATGCAAGATAAGTTTCCAACAGGATTGCTTTATTACTCCATGTTTCATTCTGAAGATATATTTACTCTGAATACTTACAGTACAGCACGTACATAATATTTGTCAGAGTAGTGTGATTATGTCACCCATCTTGGTCTTGAAGAAAATGTCCATAGCACATTTTGCTGCTCAGATCTGTACTGGTATCAGGACATGACCATTAGTCAGTTCACACTTCATTTGCATTAGTTTGTAGATTCAGGAAGACAGTGCTGTCTAATCACATCTAGTTCATACTCAGAAGGCAATTTCAGGAACCAAACCAGCTGAAAACTTGAGGGTTTTTTAACTTAAATTTAGCAGAAATCAACGGAGGGGGGGTATTGGCGTTTTTTTCTTGTTTTGGGGTTTTTTTGTGTGTGTTTGGGTTTGTTTTTATTATTTAACCCAGGGAAAGAATCCTCCTTACTCCTGGCAAAATACTTTAATGGCTTCTCAAATGAGCAATGAGGTTTTATGTTGTAAAGTAATCTTGTGGGAGTAGTTGTGAGAGCCCAATTACTTTCTCATGTTTGCAGGATTGTAGAATGTTAAATGTACCATAGAAAACAGTCTCGTATTAGCAGAACAATGGACGAAGTAACACATTAGACTTTCCTATCTGTGACTACAAATTCAGGCATTTTATAGAGTCATTAGACTTAGCATTACTTTTCTTGGTAAACTTTAAATTTTAAAATTTGGGCATCTTTTTCAGCTCTCATTTTTCATTGCTAATTATATTTGTGACTCCTGCATGATTACTTATTCATTTTTTTGCCAGAATCATTGTGCTTTGAGGCCTTGTACATCCTGTTTCTCTAAGTTACTTGTTATGAAGCTAAATACTAGTGGCTTCAGGATGCGCAGCATTTGTCAAAAAGTCATTGCTTTACTCCTGAAGGAAACTAAATTGCCCTTTCCTTATGACAGTGTTTGTGATTTTAACTAAGATGATGGAACACTTCTTTAAAATTGACATTACTTCTGAAATTGTGGGAAAATATTTTGTCAGAATTCTGCCACAGAGCTCAGTGCTGGAGTTGCCACTAGATTAAAGCTGTCGTTTAGCCACATAAGTCCATCAGAATGTCAGAAACACTTGGGTAGCACTTTTTAATGAAAGGGGTTACAAGACACAGATGTTTGGAGGCATTTGCCAACATCAGAAATGTTCAAACCTGGTGATTAAATATGTTTTGCTTTTCTGTAAATTTATTGATTTGCGTATGTGTCTTCAGGATGAATTCAAGAGGTGCATGAAAGGCACAACTATTGGCTATGTTACTGCTAGGTCTTAGCCATCTTCTTCATCTGAAAAAGATACCATCAGTTTACCAGTCTAATAAATAGACAAGTTTAAATTGATGCTGCCATCACCTCATAATTGCTTATTCTTTATTGATTAATTGATTCTTTATTGAGATTGATAAGAACAAGTAGTTATAAAACTTGAAAATAGAGACTTCAATTGCCCAGAACTCTGTTAGAAAAGGAAAACAACAAACTGTGCAGGAAATTAATAAAATCTCTGATGGTTTATTTATTTATTTATTTAACAAAACAGATGTCAGAGGGCAGGTTTATGTACATTTGGTTCTAAGCCCTAGTAAGAAGTCAGTTGAGACTATGAAGATAGAAGGCAGTTTGTTTGAGACTGACTTGGTAATGATAGGGTTCACTTATCAATCATCATTAGGAAAGGGAGGAGGAAGAACAGCAGTAAAACTTAATATTGATAGATAAGATATCATGAGAAGCCAGTTTGATGGGGAAAAAAGAGGTGAGGAGAATTACAGAATCACAGAATGGCAAGGGTTGGAAGGGACCTCGGGAGATCACCCTCCTGCTAAAGCAGGTTCACCTAGAGCATGTTACACCAGACATTGTCTAGGCAGGCTTTGAATATCTCCAGAGAAGGAGACTCCACAACCCCCCTGGGCAGCCTGTTCCAGTGCTCTGTCACCCTCAGAGAAGTTTTCCCTCATACTCAACTGAAACCTCTTACGTTTCAGTTTGTGCCCATTGCCCCTTGTCCTGTCGCTGGGCACCACCGAGAAGAGTCTGGCTCCATCCTCGTGACATCCACCCTTAAGATATTTGTATGTGTTGATGAGATCCCCTCTCAGTCTTCTCTTCTTCAGGCTGAACAAGCCCAACTCTCTCAGCCTTTCCTCATAGGGGAGATGCTCCAGTCCCTTTATCATCCTAGTTGCTCTCCTCTGAACTCTTCCTAGGAGTTCCTCATCTTTCTTGAACTGGGGAGCCCAGAACTGGACACAGTACTTCAGGTGGAGTCTCACCAGGGCAGAGTAGAGGGGGAGGATAACCTCCCTCGATCTGCTGGCCCCATTCCTCTTAATGCACCCCAGGATACTGTTGGCCTTCTTGGCAACAAGGGCACCCTGCTGGCTCATGGTGCGCTTGTCGTCCACCAGGACTCCCAGGTCCCTCTCGGCAGAGCTGCTTTCCAGCAGGTCATCCCCCAGCCTGTACTGGTGCCTGGGGTTCAACCTCCCCAGGTGCAGCACTCGGCACTTGCCCTTTTGAACTTCATCAGGTTCCTCTCCACCCAACTCTCCAGCCTGTCCAGGCCCACACCTCCCAGTTTTGTGTCATCAGCAAACTTGCTAATGATGGTACACTCTGTCATTGATAGCTCTTTCAGTACATTAAAAACAAAACCACAAGATACTCACTAAGAGGCCAAGTTGGATAAACGAAGAATTCTTCATTGCCTCCAATCACTAGAGTGAAAGGAAGGGAAACTAAGAGTACCAAGAGCACGTATAGAAGATCAGAAGTATAGAAAAGTATAATAGAATAGCACATGTGGGTAAGTAGAAAAATTAAAAAGGCAGTGCACAAATTAAGATATAGCAAGCAAATATTGTCAATTGTATCAAGAAACAGTTTTATATAAATAAACTGGTAATAATTGGGAAACTAAAAAGTTTTTTTCTGCTAGGGGGAAACCAATTGACACCTGATGCAAGAAAATAATGTGGCGTTTAATGTCCTTTTTCCTGCCCTCCCAAAGCTCTGGTAGTGTGGTAGGCTGTATCAAATCACTAACAATACCTGTGGAAAAGTGAAAGGACTCACACCTGAATGGGGGAGGGGGAGAAGTTTATAAAGTATTTATCAGTTCCAGCAGATTTAGAACTACATACATTTAATCTGGGATGCCTAGAGAAGCTGTATCAGGCATGTTAGTGATGATAATTGGAAAGACAGGTTAAGTTCCAGAAGACTGACAAAGGGCAAGCATACTTTACACCTTTTAAAAAGGTGATGGAGGAGGAGGAGCTAGTAATCATGCTCTCCCTGTAAAAAATGCTGGAAGAGAAAAAAAAAATCCAATTATTTGCAACAAGGAGGTGAGTAATAGTGGCTGTGAGCTTGTTCAGAATAAGCACTTTTAAAAAGTTCCAATTTACTTCCAGAACATAAATGAGTCTAGTGGATAGAGGAAAAGCAGCTGATGCCATATTTAGATTTTCATAAAGATTTTAATTGGTTTTTTAATTGAAATTCTCCTACAGTCGTTAGTTCTAGATGAAATTACTGTAAAGTAAACACAAAGCTAATTAGAAAACCCATACTCAAAAAAAAAAAAATGGTGAAGAATGGTTGTCAATAATTTGGTTAAATAGGAGGAGGGGTGAATCAGCTTAATTTCTTGTGGTCATCCTCCATTTTGTAGTGCTTCATGTTTCATTAATTGACTGGATGATGAAATAGGGAGTATGTTTACTAAACATGCAAATACCACAAAGTTAGAAGTGGTAGTATATGGGAGGAAATTCAAAATAGTGTAGAGAAATTGAAGAAATTATCTGAAAACTGTAGGATGCAAGTGAGAATCATAAATGCAAGGTTTTAACTTCTGCAGTCAATTGTTGCTTCTGAAGTACAGGTTGGGATGCTGCAAGCTACGGTTGTTTTGTAGGAGAAGATTTGAGTATTATATAATGAATTGTAAGCTGAATTAATTAATCTTTTCATGCTAATGATGGATAAGACAAGAATCAGTGGGCCTAGGTTACAATGACAGTGATTCAGTTTAGGCATCAGAAAGCACTTTGATGAAGAAAGATACACTGAAATGGATCATCTTATCTGTTAAAGTTTGCACAGCCTTAACAAGCAGTTGTCTTTTGGAAAAAATAAAACTGATTTTTTTTTTTTTTGAAGGAAGATGGATAACTTCTAAACAGTCCTATTTTTATATCACCTTGCAAGGCTTTTCAGGTTGGAAGGGGCTACAGGGGAGATCTAGTCAAACTTCCTGCTCAATGCAGGGGTCAGTACTGAATTTAGACCAGGCTACTCAGAGCTTTGTCCAGTTGAATCTGAAATTCTTCAAATATTGGGTTCCTGCTCTAATGCTTGACTGCCTTGATGGGGTTATTTTTTTCCTTGTTGGAAAGTTGGGATGTCCCATGTTGTAGTTTATAGCCACGTGATTTTGTCCTCCTCGTGTGCAGCTCTGTAAAGAGCCTGGCTGTGTCATCTTGATGGTAAGTTCATAGTCATTGGAAGGCTGCCGTCAGGTCACCTCCAAACCTTCTCTTCTCCAGACTAAAAAAGCTGCATTCCCTCCATCTCTTCTCATAGAGCATGTGTTCCAGCTCCCAGCTGCTTTGGTGGTCCTTTGCTGAATAGGGTGCAGTATTTCAGGTGTAGTTTACTGTATGCTGAGTAAAAAGGAATAAAAGTTATTCTAAATCTACTTGCTACATTCCTGTTAATAGAAACAGTAAATTGTTAAATGTCCTAGTTGCCAGAGCACTCTCCTGACTTAGTTTGGCTTGCTGTTTAGCAGGAACCTGCCAGTCAATTCTCAGCCTATACCATGGAAGGATTAGCCTGTTCCAGGTGCAGGACTTGCTGTATTTGTCCTTGCTGTATTTCATAAGGCTCCTTTTAACCAATTCCTCTGGATTGCCTAGATCCCTCTAAATGGAGGCTGCCTCCTTGAATACATTGACTGCTGCCCCCAATTTAGGACCATCTGTGAAATTATTAGGCTGCATAGGTCTCAGGATAGACCTCCGATGCCATCAACCACTCCCTTTTGAGCCTGGCAGTCCAACTGTTTGGGTTTTTTTTACCAATATAGTTAGCCTACCCATCCGGGTGTAACTTCACAACTTGGGTACAAGGATGCTGTGGAAGACTGTGGTGAAGGCCTTGCTGAACTCAGGACAGGCAACAGCCACTAGTCTTTCCTCATCTGCATTGCCCCGGAGGGCAATTAGATTGAGCAAGAGTGATTTACCCTTGATAAATCCATGTTGGCTATTTTCAGTCACCCTCTCATTCATGTACCCAAAAATGGCTTCCAAGAGACCATGTCTGCTTTTTTGCACTTTGCCTAGCCAGAGGCAAGGGTATGTAAAATTAACGCAGTCAGTGGTTGTCTGTATTGTAATAGCGTGGTCCTGAAGCATAAAGGCAGAGAGTTAGTGAAGCCTAGTCTTTTGATTGAGAAAAATTGAAAATCTGGGTTTTCGCCACTTACTGTGACAGGTTTACCCAAATGTGCACTCTGTAAACAGCTGTGTTCGCTGAGGAAATTGTAGCTCTTTGAACCACCTCTCCCATTTCTGTTGCTTGAGTTTATCTCCCACTTTCTTACTCAGATTTAGAGATGAATTTTAGTCAAAAGAAGCCAGGATACCTTGAGCAGCTTAAATAACTTTTTTTTTTCTATGCCAGCCAGTTCCGAGTGGTTGCAGGTGACAAAAAGATTAAATAGGCAACTCAACTACCTAAACTTAGAGGGTTAAATTCAGAAGACAGTGCAGTAGTTAGACAAACAATGGAGCTGGAGATCATTATTTCTTCTGCTGACAGTGTGAAAGAAGATGTTTTTCTAACTGTGAATGTAAATAGATGTCAAAATATGCCATTTAAGTTAATATCTTGATTTACTCTCATTATGAAGATTATCTCTCCTTTTGTGGTAAAAAGTCATATTTTTCCTCTGTGTGAAAGACAGTGGCATTGTTTGAAAAAAGTATTGCTGAGTACATTTTTGTGGACTGTCTTTTACTTTCACCTCTTTTGAAGCTATGAGGTTATCAACAGATCCTGCTGGTCTTGCTACCGAGTGTGTGTGTTTGGTCAGAATAAGATGTTGGGTATGTAATAAAAGAATAGAGAGGGGGGCGAATGAAGACAATATTTATTAATACATGGTAGTGTTAATGTTAATATTTCAGTTTAAAATGCTAATGTTAAGACAAATATGTGCAGAACAGGCATGGTAGAATCAATGATATGTTTTTTAAAGCTCTCTGGAACCTTTTCAATTTAGATTAGTATTTGAATCTCACTTTGGAGATTAAATCAGTTCAGTGAGACTTGCAGTCCATTTTGATTATAACATCTCCTATCGTAAAGGGGTTTAAATACAGGATCATCCTCTGAGTTCCGTTTTGGAGATGTAGCTCTTTATACTGATGCTTCTTTATAGGTGTTGGCCAGCTGAAATTGTAGAAGAGTCTTTAACCATTTGTCAGGATTTGATTTTCTGATCAGAGCAGAAAGTTTAAACAAAGTCTAAAATCCATCCTTCTTTTTGATGTCTGTGTGTTTTAATAAAAGTACCTTTTTATAGACAACATGCTGGTAGATGAGGATTAGTGGTGAGGTAACCCCATGTTTAGCAAGAAAACACAGATTATACAGTACAGAGTTATGGACTTTTAAAAAATAAATGCTTTTACAAGGAAACTTGTCTAGCTTGTGACAGCCATTTACATTAAAAGCTAAGGTAAGTACCACCTGTAAATTCAAGTAGTTACGCTAAGAAACAGCTTAACTGAGAAAAGCCGTTAGGATAGCTAGTGGTCTTGTGAATGATGATATACAGTGAAAAAAGGCCATGAAAAGTTGGTAATAATCTCGAATAGTCGTATTTTAAAATTGCTGTTCTAATGCTCCACAGATACAATGTAAATATTTCTTACTTTCAAAAAGGTTTAAATTTTACTATTTTGTATCTCCACAGCATTTGTCAAGTAGACACAGTGTCCAGCAGAGCACATCACAGGTAAGCATCATCTACATAGGAATTTTTATTGTCTTTTAAGAGTTTGGTAATGTAGGTAAAGGTATAATGGAGATGGAGATTATTTGATAGGTCCCTACCCATAGAACACTTCGTCAGAAGATCCCCAAGTGATTAACTTATTAAGGTCCTTCTTCAACTTCCATTTAGGCCTTTTTTCCTTAGCTCTAATTGTTGTTCTTAAAAGATCAACTTCTGTGGTGGTATCAAAAGCCTCAGTCTGGCCATGTGAGTCGTCTTTCCACCTGCTAACATGTGGCTTACTAGGCTTCTGTTTCACACGTCCTTTATGTGGTAATGTAATCCTTTCCTGGTCACAGAATCTGGGTCTAATCTTTCCAGGAGAACTGTGCTTCCACAGGTACCTGCCTTTAAAGGATGAGGATTTAATTTAAAATCCAGAACAAAATTAATTTTAAACTCTACTTTTTTTAAGCTAGTACAGGTCTGGTTTGAACGTCTGAAAATGCTAAGATTTTGTTTGTTAGTGTGTACGTGTCTACACATTCAGAGGAGACTAGTCTAGTGAGCTTAGGATACTCATGCAACCTGTTTATTAAGATCAGCATACAATGGATAGAAAGGCCTATAAAAATTAAAGAATTTCTTCATTTCTAATTATACTTCTCTACTTTTTCCTCCACCCCAGTTTTCGCTGTTGTAAATAGGTCTTGATATACTGACTCAAATGGTAAACCTTTCTGCTATTTGGCTTTATTGGTTGCTCGTGTTATCAACTGTTCTTAAGATTTCTTTTTGTTATACCTGCAGGGCATATTAGCCTGTGAAGCCTGGTTCTAAATGACCTCCATAAATGAATTGTAGCTGCTGAAAACAAATAACGTAACAAATGTTGCTCTTAAAAATGCTTTGAAGTCCATCTGCTTTAAATGGAAATCATCAAGAACCACCCTAGTACAGTCTTACTGTAGTTCATTTTCAGTACCAGAATCAAGACAATATTTGAGAAATAGGATTGACTTGGTTTAGTGGATAAAAATAGATTTCAGATGCATAAACCATTTATCTCTTATTTACTTGGTTATTGTGGTTTCTCCAACTATTCAAATTAAAAGTTGAAAAAACAGAGGAAGAAAACAATCTGGCATGTACCTCTAAGGCAGAGTATATTTGAGATTAAGCTTTTACCTGAGAGAGGAGAGCAGAATCTCAGTTGAAATTATCAAGTTGGTCACATCTTTTATTTGTGATGAACTAAAAATCATTTTCATTGTTTTTAATCAGGTGGATACAATTCGTCAGCGTCATGGGGAAGCTTGCCGTATGCCAGTGCCTCATCACTTCTTCCTCAGTCTAAAGAGCTTCACCTACAATACAATTGGAGAAGACACAGATGTCTTTTTTTCTTTGTATGATGTTCGAGAAGGCAAGCAGATCAGGTAGGATTGTATCAAATAACTGAAAAGCTTCCTAGGAAAAAAGTTGTGAACAAAGCAAATACATTGGAGAAAAACATGTGAGCTATTCTTGTGACACAACTGAAAGGAGAAAGCTGGTAAATCATAAGTTGACAGCCCTGCGATGCATGCATGAGAGTATCAGTAATACTAATCATTGTATATGAGAAGTTGTGCTTATGTATAAGCAAAGCATTAAAGGCTTTAAATAGTTGAATTTTATTTAGGTTTCTGACTTGGCCTCCACATATTACTGAAGATCTTAGTGTGTAGTAGCTGCCTTCTTAGGGCTCTTGTTTGAGAAGTACTAATAATGGCAGGGTCATGATGTATGACTGTTCCGAAAAGGGGGACTGCTGTGTGTTTGGGTGCTGAATTGACACTCTTGAGCTCTCATCCACTCCTTGCTATACTTACAGTCATGTTACAATACAGCTTGTTTTCATTACTCTATTGCTATCTATATAAACTAAAATATTCGTTTCATCCATATGTCTAGGCTGGACAACTGTGCTGCTCAGTATGTTGAGGTAATTGGTACTAACATTAGCAAATAGGAAATGTACTGTATTTTTCCTTTACAAGCATGTGTTTTAAAAACATCACGATATTTAGAAGAGTATTGCAGCATATGCATTGTGTCTTGGAAATTAAGTAAGTGTAGCTTGGTCTGATCTAAAGTACAGTATGTTTATGGGTCTTTTTGAGTTTTGATTAAGGTATATCCTGATAGTTGGCACAGACCACATTTACTACCGTGGTTAAAACTGTACTAGTTTTCAGCAAATTAGATTTAGATTTGTTCCAAACGGAAGAAAGAGCACCAGAATGTTCTTTCCTCTATTTGGAAGAACATTATTATGTAGAGTGATAACAGTTTTGTAGCTCTTCAGAATATATCCTGCTGAAAAAGTGATCTGTATCAGAAAGCTCTAGTGACTTGATTGCGTCTTACAAATAAGTGTCTGCCACCATTTAGTTAGGCAATTTAAGGATCATTTTGCAGAATATGGCAAGAACGCCTGATCTGATACTACATCATGTTTATTTCACCTCTGCTAAGTGAGAAATGTTTGTTTGGATGTATTTAGGAATACGTGCCTAAAATTCCTCGATTGAGAGAATTAACAGAAAGTAGCTGTTAAGAGGAGAAGGTGCAAATGGTAAATCAAAACAGAACAAAATTATTCACAAATAATTAGCTCATACCACAAAGCAGTAAAATATCACATTATTTAGATGAGGAAAGCTGCAGGGAAGAGGAAGGGAAAAGCTGCTGCCATGACGGTGGAAGGCCTCAAAAACTGCTTTGAAAGCAGATGAATTGTCTTGGGCTGCAGTTTGCATAGTGTGTAAACATTGAGTGGGAAAGCCTTAAGAAGGGGTTTTGCTAGTGATAAAAAAAAAAAGGTAATAGTTATAACAAGAAAAAGTACAAATTGCAGTTCAGGCATATTTAATTATATTTATAATAATGCTTTGATGTGCAAGCAGTTGTTATTACTTAGCTCTTCATATTGCGCATCAGTGATCTGCTGCAGTGAAAACAGCATAATTTTTACATTTTCTTACATCCCAAAGAGTGATAGAGAAGAAGTGTGTAATGAGGCTGAGCTCTGTTTTAGAGAGGAAGCTTAAAAACAGAAAACAAACACATTTAGAGTGATGTTTTTATAACTACTTTAAAAGATGAAGTTTCTTTCCTTTTCTGAATGCCTCAGGACATAGTACATTAGGTAAAAAAACAAGCAAAGCTTCTTCACGCTGCATTCTAAATGGAAAGGACAAATTGACTTTTCTGACATGGTTTCGAGGTTGATAAATTTCTTATCCCAACAGTTCACACTGGAGGTTGACTGGCTTTCAGTGTTAGTGCTTTGGACATGCGGTAGATTGCAAACCTCATTGGACCTGTTGGTTGCAATAGTTATTTCCCAGCTATGTTAAGTAAAGAATCGGTGAAAGTTGCAGTGTTTTTCAAGAGCTGAAGTGATAGCATGTACCAGCTATTGATTAGCAATCAGAAGGTTGGAGCAGCAGCTGAAATACAGTTTGAGATATATTCCCAGATTCTGAATAAAAATACAGTACTGTACTGTGCTTAATGGTTTGTGCTGTCTAAAAATGAGAAGCAGACAAAAGAAGACAGAAAGCAAGAATAACAATGCTGCTATCTGAGGGGTAAGACCTAGAGGTAAGAAAAAGGATAAAGTTACTTAATATTTACTCTGACAGAATTATAAAAAGAAATACTTGTAAGTAAATAGAACTGGATCAACAAATGTCTGCCTCAATAACTTGTTCCAGCCCACAACAGAAACAACCTGTCAATCTGAGTATTAGATAATGGCACAGATCAAAAGAGATAAAAGTCTTATTTGTGTCTTTTAAAGTATTTGGGATTTTTTGTTGCAAATATTGTCTGATATTTTTGCATACAAAAGACATTAGTCTAGCAACAAATCTTTGTAACTAAACTTTAATACCTCAGTTTGTTTGCCGTGTGGAAGTTAGCAGAAAACAATGAGAAAATTCATCTAGTTTTGATGACAGTGCAGGGGAAGTACAGCCCCATTGTGAGAAGTACCTTGGGATGAATGATCATATAATGATAGAGTTGATAGTAACTAGAAAAGAAAGAAAATTTTAAGGTAAAGCTGGTGAGCTTCAATAAGGCAGGTGTCAATAAATGTCAAAAAAGGTCAACTGATATAGACAAAAAAAAATTTGAGTCTCGTCAGTTCCTTAACAATACTATTGAAGAGCACAAAAGCAAAGTGTTTCCATATGAAGGAAAGATTAAATATATATCGCAACAACAGAAAGTCTGTATCATGTATTCTTTGGTGAAATAGAGTCTGGAAGGAAATATAAAATACGAAATATAAAAAAGGAGAAACTAACAGAATCCTTGCACAAACAAGGATGGGAAGAGACAGAAACTTGATGAAAAAATGCAATTAGAAAAAGGCATCAAGGATAAAGAATAATTCTTTAACATTTTAGCAGCAATTTATTTTTTTTTTACAAAATCAATAAATAATTGAACAGATTAGAGGGGACATTAAACTATCAGCGAGGGAGCTGGAGTATTTAATAGCTGTTTTGCCTCAGTCTTCCAAGAAGGTCAGCTGTAATCAGATGACAAATGCAAAAAGTTCTTGATCAAATAAACTATTTATTAGTACTTAAAAGCTAAGAAGACACTAAGTAAAAGTCAACATAGATTGGTCAAGCACAAGTCACGTCAGAGCCAACTAATTTTGTTCTCCTATATGGGAATGTGCCTCATGCCTCGAAGAGAAGCATTAAACTTGATACGGTAAAGTGGGGAGATACAGACTAGATGAAACTACTGTAAAGGTGCTGGAAAACTGTTGGAAAAACAGATCCCAGAGTGTTATCTGTGCTGGAAGGATGCAATGAATAAGACTTATCTTAAATTTAAAAAAAAAAAAAACAACCACATGTTTTCAGCATTATTTTGATGGACAGAAATAAACTAAATTCAGTAAAGCAGTGAGGTTTACCTACCTTTACAGTAGCTATTTTTACTAATAAATGCATACAATTATGCATAACTTCAAAAATCACACATTCAAAAGCATGATACCAATTTTTTCTGAAAAAGAGCTTAAAGAATCCACTATGTATGAAAAAGGATAAATAAATGTCAGTAGATTTTTCTTTATAAACTTTGTTTAAGCATGTAAAGTTGTTTTTTCACTCTGAATCTTAAACCAGAATAGATGTTTCCAGCGCTGTTTTACCAGTTACCCTATTTTACTCCATTGAGGCTTAAAAGTTTCTTGTCATATAGAAATATCCTTAATTATGGAGAGTGAATAGAACAAAAAAGAAATTCTGATGTGATTTAATTTGAAAAACTGGGGCCTATTCAGTAATTATGCATGGAAAATAGTGTGATGCATATTTCTGCTTGTAACTCCTCTGTCTGCCTTTACTGTGTCTTTACCGTGCCCATTATAACAGACCTCCTCATGACTGGAGATTTTGGAAGATGTGATAAGTATCCATGGCAGTGTTGATAGCTTTGACAGAGGCAGTCCATGGGTACATTTGTCATACAGGATATACTCAAGACCTTTTTGTTGTGAGACCAGGTTTTCTCCACGGTATCTGTAGAAGGCATACGTTTGCTGATGATCTCTCTTTAATACATCATGTTGTGAGAAGGCCTTATGATCTTTCAGCTGGTCTGTTGAGTCAGAATGCAGCACTGCCTGGGGTTTTTATTTGTTTGTTTCTGCATAGTGTCTTTTCTTGCTGTTATTTTATCTTACTATTGCATTCTACAAAGTATGAGGATGGCCCATTCCGACATGCAGACAGTCAAGCAGATGCATCAGATTAGCTACCTGGGAGAACTAAGAAATTACTTGGGCCTGCAGAGACAGAATTAGAAAAGCAAAAGCTCAGCTGGAGTTGAATGTAAGAGAGGGAGAGGGAAAGATACACATGCACACGTATGCACACGTGGCTTCTGTAGGTTCATTGGCAGCAAATGGGAGACAAAGGGGAACGTGGCCCAAATGCTCAGCGGGGCAGTATATGATGTGGTATGAGGAAAAAGTAACTGAGAACAGTGGCTGCTTTAAGTAATGGATATTTTCAGCTTAAACAATTGTAGTAGTAGCAACAGGTGGCTGTACATATTTTTAGATGTAAATTTGCACTGTAGTTTGGCAGCTAAGAACATTTACAATAAAACAGTAATGTAACTTAAGATTTTGCCATTGATTTTTTTTTTTTGGTATGTGCATGAAGACAGACATTGAAAGTACATTCTTTTGTTTGCATTGTGCAGTATTCAAAAGTTTAGTTGCTCCCAATTTGTTGCTTTTGTGCCATCTGCCTTTATAATCAGCTCTTCGCTTACAATATCGCATACTCACCATAGCGCACATTGTATTTTCTCCTTCCTGCTTATATGACTTTTATTATTAACATTTAATATTCCATTCGGTCTGTGTAACTATTTTTGCAATGTCTACATGTTATTACCTTCATTTTGCTTTTGGAAACAAAGAAACAGAGGAATTCCTTAGCAGTTTTTCCAGAGTATTGCATTATTTATCTTAAACTCATATATAACAGAGTTACCCAGAAATGATCGCATAGGACAAATTAAGAAAGTACGTATGGACAGGTAGATGGTACTCAGCTTAAGAACTGCTTTCTCTTGTGGTATTTTTCTGTATGATGCTCCCAACACTTCTTGTTAAGAGATTGATACGATTATATTCTGAGAAACATTAAATGTACGGTGTGTCTAAAAAGCCTATATTATAGACACGCAACCTAAAGCTAGAAAATTTTAAAGGTAATGAAAACGTATGCTGGAAGTGTTACTTGGAGCCACAAAGAACGGGAAGTACAACAATACACTCCTCCCCATATTATCTTGTAGTGCCCCAGGAAAAATGTGAGAAAGCTTTCTTAAGGTAAAAAAAAGTTGGGATGCAGTACAGAAAAATACATTACTTTTTATTCCATGGTTTTACCTTGGGAAGATAGCAGAGAAGAGGAAAGAAGAGACAGCAATCATCCGAACCAAAGATATTCCTATCAGAAATTAAGATTCCAATTTACCCAAAGAAGGGTGAAAGCCAACTGACACGCTGACAAAGCCCTGGGGAATACTTAGTGTGATCTTCACGGTGCATTCTGTGGGTCCGTATTATCGTAACTTTTTCAGTACTGCAGATGTTCAAGTAAGCATCTTCTTTTATCCATAAATTTGATCTAGGTAAAAATGATTGTTAGTGATCAGAATCCAAACTTGTCTTACCCAAAGGTGTGGCAGATGTTTAAAAGTAGAGTGCTTAGCATTTTTAGTGGCTGTCTGGGTCCTCAGCACTTTGTTAGCAGGGAATGCAGGGGGAATAGTGTGTTCATCCAGAGAAGCTATGCAACCAGAGGAATTGGGAGGAGAAGAAATGTCCTCCACTGGCAGAGGAAAGTCTTATGGCATATGCAGTATGGTAGTGGTGAGTAAGTCTACACTTAAAAGGTCGCCAGGGAATTTACATTATATACAGCTCCCTGCTTTATTGCATAAAAAGACAAGTTTAGGTTTGTCAATTTTTCCTGCACTTTTTTTCCTGTTGAGAAGCCTTAGGATGCTCTGATCCTGAAATAATCACCCAGAAGTCTTCAAAGCCTCTGTTGTTATCTGATGGTATACGAGAATTCTTCTGAAAATTAAGGAGTTTGGATTCAGGTGTCTGTGGCTGAACTGGAAGCCTATCTATATCGCTCTCCAACAATACTGAGTTTGTTTTAATACGTGTGATTCTCCATTAAACAAGAAGGATCAAATAGCATTACAAAAGGCACCACTTTTACTGATCTGTTTAATTATTTTCATTGCTAACTATGCCTTGGATTTTTTCAATGCTATAGAGAAGGCAAAACAAGATGGGTGATATATCTTCTACAGAAAGGCAATTGGAATGATGCTTATCAAATAAAAGATATTTTTTAAAAAATCATGTAATTGACATATCTCACATAGGGCCTGTTCTAGTAACAGAAAGGTAGAAAATCCAGGGTGAAAGAATATAAAACTGGAAAAAAAATAGATGGTGGTTCAGTGTTGGTAAGGACTACTGTCTGTTCCTCATGTGAGGGTACACATAGGTGCATCATGTAGATCTTGCCTTCCATGTGTTTCAATATGATTTTGCTTGACAGTTTTGTAGTGTCTAGGCAGCTTTGAAGGAATTTATGAATGCTGTCAGTTAGAGGTGGGGGAAAGGATTAACTTTTTATGGAGAAGCAGAGAAATAAATGCACCTGCAAATGCAGAACCACGTATTCCTTCTGCTTAAGTAATTCCCAGCTAGGCTCTCAATACATGGGAAATTTCTGGGGATCACAGGTGATGGTCAGGTTTAAAGGGCATATATAAATCCTATATATTGATGACCCAGTTATCTTACATACAGTGAAATGAGAGGGAAGATGCTGCATAGTTATTGACCTTGAAAGCTATGACTAGTTCTCATGTATGCAAATTCCTGCACTTTTTCAGGGGTGTCTCTTTTCCATAATGCCTCTCTGAGTGCGCTAGTACAGAGCACAATATTCTACCCACTGACTTTTTTCACATTTCTTTTTTTTTTTTTTTTTTTTTTACTTTAAATTCTGTTTCTTCAGGACCTAATCAAATAGATATCTAATCTTTTCACCTTTCAACATTTTTTTTAGCTTCTCTCAAACCGTTCCTTTCATTTCCTTTTGCAGGCGTCCATCCTTCAATAATTTATTGTTAAGTTAAATTTGGTTTTTTTCTTCAGATCTTTATTCTTTCTCTTTGTTGTCAATACAAGTGAAACATCCAGATGGAATCAGTAGAATTTCTTCCTCTGATTATAATTTAAAATAACTTGATTTGGAATATAAAATACTCATCTTTCTAAGGGGGAAGAGAAAGAAGGAAGAGAGTAATGGAATTAAAATAATTAATGAGAGCCAGTTTGTGGGAGTGTTAAGTACTGCAATGAGAGGGGAATGGAGGAAAGGCACAGTAACAGTGAAGTAATAATTTGGGTGTTTATTAACTTGGACTGGTTAGCATTTCACACCTTTTTTTTTTTTTTTACTCTGACCTAATTGTGCCTTTGGCTTTATCTAAGTGACGTTATGCTGTATAACTGTAACCTTACAAAGTGAGCACATACCATGTTATTATGATATTTTTCTTATTACTTAAGTGATAAATGTAGATGTGACTGGAGATAGTGTGCTCATGCTTTGAGATACGGGGGCAGGGTATGATTTGCTACCAAGAGATGTTTGCTGTAATGTAAGATGCCTGTCCAAAATTTTGTATTGAAATACTGTGTACTACCAGGGTATACGTCATTCTTTTACGCTATAGATGGATGTCCTGACACACATCATAAGCATAAATCGTTTGCACTCTAAAGTAAGGAAAGAGATAGCAAATGCTCATACAAAGAACAATCAGAATGAATGGAATAAAAAAAAAAGGAATAACAAAATACGTATTTTTATAAGTCAAACATCTGCCTTGGCCCCTCCTTAAAACAAACAAACCCAAAGGTTTATATTAACAGAAATGGTATGTGGTCTGTGTTACATAGTAGACAAAAGGGAATTGAATGATCCCATCTGCTCTTAAAATTAATCTCTTAGATAGAAGTCTTTTCTACTATATTATATCAACTGGTAGTTTCCTAGCAGCATCATGATGGAAGCTCATCTTGAATAGAGATTGCAGTTAGGAAAAGGTATGTTGGCAGAATATTTGCCCCCCAAAGATTCTACCTTAGAATTCAAATTCCAAATTTCACACTGTTCCTCTTTGCCTAGGACAGTAAGATACAGGATGGAGAAGCATGTGTCTGCTCTGAAGCAAGACTTAATCCTTCAATGGTTAATTTTTAGCTGCTTGTAGCAAATCAACATTTATTGGTTAGGTGCATTACAGAGAAAGTCCTTGTTCCTTTGGAGGGAAAAAAAAAAACCCTGACAACCTCTGAAGTTCTCGAAGCAGCTTCATTGCCTTATTCTTTGACTCCTACCTCAGAGTATGTGGAGATATTAACAAGGTCGACATCTAGCCCTTTTTAAAGCATCTCACTGTGTTTCACTGAGATGCCTTTTCACATTCCTTCTTGCTGAAGGATAAAACTGTAATCCATTCTTTCTCAGCAGATGGCTAGGTAAAATGTGACGAAATGTGAGAAAACGGAGACCCACAGTGATTTTAAAATACTAGACATGTAGCAACATATCTTCTACCCGGCCACCAATTTTCAGTTGTGCTAGGAATTTTGAAGCATCTATTTCTGTGTTAAAATGGAAAAACAATAGGCAAAATGAGAGAAAACACAACCTTGTTCTTTAATGCTGTTGCTAAGAGATGATATGGAAAGATGGTTTCTGTGGAAATGTTCTGAATTTCTGGGTGGATGTTGGGGAGAATGCGAGTACTGGGAGTCTGTCTCGCATTTTTTGTCTTAAGAATTTAGCACCATTGACAAAGCAGCTCTCAGGAGAGAAATGTGATTTGGAAACACAACTAAGGACTAAAAAAAGCTCTTAATGTATATCGTGATAGTTGGATTTAGCCGTTTTAAAGTCATCTAATGTAAAATCATCTGCCCCTTTTTTCAAGGCTGAATCAAAAAAATTTGAGTGGCAATGTTTTGTTGTTAATACTGGTCTACAGTTCTGTATGGGTGGTAACTGCAGAAGAAACGTAGATAATTTCCCATTTGTAACTCATTTCATGATCTTGAGATACTTTCCAACCAAGTTCTTTTACCAGAAAAAAGTTAGCAGACAAGTATATAGAAGTTTAAGATATTAAAGGTGTAAAAATATTAGAGAACAACATGATCATTATTTTAAATGTATTGTCTCCTTGGCCTCGTAAACAGGTTCACTTTCACTGCATGATGAAACTGGTTTTGGTTTGACCAGTGTATGTGTTAGAAAAGTAAGAGTTTTCTCAAGCTGCTACTCACTTGTACAGTCTTGTCCTGTTTTAGTATCTCTAAACTTCCATTACTTCTCATAGGTGTTATTGAATCGATAAAAGTCATGATGCTGCGGGGAAGGGGGAGAAGGGAGGCAGGGGCAGGTGGGCTGTAAAAAGAAATGTTTGTGACAGTGTTTAGATAGAGTAGAATAAAATTCACCTCTTTGAAACACTGAATTTAGAAATTATGAATTTGAGGGGAATTGATTTTCACTTTTTCTGTAGTAGGAGTTTTCTCTGACACAGTATTCCTAATTCAGATGTCAGAATACAAATCTGTGTACCAACTTGCTGAAGGTAACCTTGACAAATTTGACAGGAATCCTTCATCTCTTTGTGTATTTATTGATGACAGTTAGCTCCGTGGTTCTCATCATCATTTAGTCATATTTTCTTGACTTTTAAACCGTCAATAGGAATGTATATCAGCTGCTAAAAAATGTTAGCAGGAACAGTGTAGCTAAAATTACATTGCATTTACACATTTCTTTGTGAATAATTTTCTTGTAGCACTTCCTAATGGAGACATTTATCATCTGGAACTTTCTTTTTAAACACTAAGCAAACTTGTGAAAAAGCAATAGCAATTTTTCCACGAGATCTAACTGAGTTTTAAGGGTTTGAGTCCCCTCCAAGCTCTGATATGCAAGGTCAGCGTGCTTAATGGGAGAACACCTGTACAGAGCAACTCTACATGCTCCAAACCAGAGCTGTAGACACTGAATACATTCTAGAAATCAGTTGCTGCTTGTGTAGAGGGAGGCTTAGCAGCTGAGAATGGCAAAGGGCAGGTGAAGAATAGACAGGAAGGATAGGCATTAATAAGGTCAGAAGAAAGGAAGACAGGATCACTGGTAAATGAATATGGTTGAAGTTGAATAGCTCAAAAAGCAAAAATGTCTGACTGCATTCTCTCCCAGCCTATGGAACTGACCTTAAGATCCCTTTTTCTGCATTGTTTCTCTCTTTGGCTAATAGCCCTGGGAGTGCTGTGACTGTATGTGTGTGTTTATCCCCTGATAATTGCTTTAAAATACTATCATGTTCCACTATTGCCAGTTGCTATAGTTAGGAAGCAGAAAATTGTATTTTACTTTTATTGTGCAGTTACATGCTAAGCTTCCTATGTGTTATGTTTTTTTAATAGCAGCCTTCTTACAGTTATTTTAAAATAGCAAAGTTATCTCATTCACTGTCAGTGTAACGCTTTGTCTGCTGGGAAAAAAATAACTTTGTGTCATTCAGAATTATTTCTTTAATATTCAGAGAATTGTCCTAGGGATTAGGTTTACCAAGTAATGAGGGCTTTCTTCTGCTTAGTCATGAAAAAAAATCCATCTAATTTTTACTTCATTTCCAGCAATCTGATCTGTTGGGATAGCTAATCCTCCATCAGTTCCTCCTATACTTCAGTTTATTGTGTTCGTAGTATTTCAAGGAAAGTATTTTTCTGAGACTTGTGCAATAGGTAATCCACAGAAGTAGTAGCAGGGAGGATATCAGTTCTTGATTCTGCTCAGGATGAACTTCCTTAAAAACATAGTCCAGTAAGCAAGAATTAAGGAATGTTGCCATCCACAGCAATGGCCCTTGTTCATTCTAGTCAACATGGAAAACAGGCAGGTCTCTGAAGTCTACTGCACATGTATGGCAGGGGACAAATAGCCTTTCTGTTATAATATATTAACTCTTAGAAAGTACAGGTTTGATCATCATTGGAGACAGATGTAAGCTACGGAGTATTTTATAAGGGGTTTTTTTATGTGTGTAGATTTTTTTAAAAAGGGCGAAGGCAGAATAATGCCTTTCGTTCCTTAGGTCTCTCTCCCAAATCTGCATTTGCTTGGTTTTCCTATTTATTCCCTTTCCTGTTAATATTATTTATTTTAAAGAAACTATTACTATCTAGATTTGCATATGAAAGTTGCTGTAGAGAGGTAAGTGGTGTCATTAGAGGTGGTCATTCTTTCCTACAAAACTACTAATACGAAGCTATGATAAAACAGGAGCTTGTACAATAATCAATCATATCTTCTATCACCACCACCACCACCCTCCTCCTGAAAGAAAATTTTTTCAGGTTGGGGATCAGATATGACATATCAGTAGGCAGGGATACAGATTTTTCTACAGGGGTATTTCCATTTTTTACTTATTAACAGGAAGAAATCAATTAGTTGCAGGTATTCTAAGTTCTTCCCTGTTCCTGCTCAGAAAGAAAAAAAATGTGTCTTGAACACATACAGCTGGAAGAGATTTTGCTGTCTTGACTGGCAGGGTACAGATACATGTTGTTAAAATGTTTAGGTGAACTACATAGCTGAGAGAAAGCAATTACAAGTAATTCTCTGTCTGTAGGAAGGCCCAAGTGCAATGAATTCTGTTCTTCATACCTGAGCTCTTTCTGTTGCAAAAATTCAGTGTCAAAACCCCATTCTCTGTCTCTCACTGAAATTGTCAGGTGCAAAGCCAAGTAACAGGGATATGTGGTTTGTAGAGCAAGAATTAAATGAGACAGCTGCTGTATTAGACCTCAGAACCATTAGCTTCTCCCAGGTTAGAGATCATGATAAAATACTTACTCTATAAAATTCCTGTAATCCAAAATTAGAAGTCTTCCCTACAGTTATGGTCAAAGCAATTCATACCTACCATCTGGCAGGGTCGGTCTGGCTTTCTTTTTGTTGGTTAAAATCGTGATCGCGAGCAGGGACTAAGGAATCATGCTATATGACTCACATGTGTGTCTCTTTTTTTGAAAGAGAAACTTTCTCTAGCTAGCGGAGAGGATTCCTTTCAGGAACACAAATATGTACCTTTCGTGATGTAAATAACAAAAATATACTAATGACAGTGTCAAATGTTCCAGTGTTGCAGACTCATAAGAACCCAAGGAGAATGTAATTGGTGCTTAGCTACATTTCTTCTGCAAGCTTTAATAATGTTTTTAATGTTGTGGGTGGTTTTCCTTGATGTGGTGGAGAGGAATGACAGGTACTTATTTTCTCTATTTTCTGTTTCTAGGGAAACCCAGTGTTTGCAGTAACAGTCTTACTGTAAGCTCTGTAATCCTCCCCCGTGGCTTCTAGCCAATGTGGTAACTTAATAATTCATGAGCATTAAGCCAGAATTTGCTGGGAAGTAAACTGGGTTGCTTGGAGCCATTTGCTCAGAGCCAGATTAATTTCCCTCACAGATTTAGTGTTCTTTTCTCTAAGATGTCGTTATAAAATACACTCCATAAACTAAACCAGTGTACTTTTCTTCACTTGTTTTTGAAATTGGGGTTATTGGAGATCATCTGTATAAGGCAGGTCATGAAAAAAAACCCCTTTCTGCCTCCCTCCCCACCTTAAAGAAAAAAAAAAAGAACAGAAAAGGGTGAAAAAACCAAACACAGGCCATGAGCATTTGCCTGAAAAGGAAGGTTTTAAATAGTCCATGAATCACTGTTCAGACAATATGCAAACTGAAAGTTCAGCAGAGGTGATCTTTCTGTCTCAGGGGATTGGGAGTGACCCCTATAGATGATGGGGTGCTCAAATACTGCTGTGCCATGGGATCTAGTATACGCTGTTGGGTTACATTATAAATTGGAATTCAGTTCTTCACAGACACGGTGTCATACTATACATATGCTTTGACTTACTCTTGCGCTTAAAATGAGAATTGAAGACTCATTCTGTGGAGCACTGGGAGATTTTATTATTAGGTCAGTCTTACAGCAGCTGTAAGGACTTAGATTTTTTTTTTCCAAGAGAATGAGCAAAAATTATCAAGTCTAACAGGGAAACATGATTAACAGAAAATAAACTTGAAATTTTTTCAGGGAGGATACTCCTAAATGGACTGCAAACAAATTGCTTAATCGTCTCAAGAGTTCTGCCTCTTAAAGTGCAATAGCAATACGTAGATGAATTCTGAAATATTTTCACAAAAAGGGAACTTTGTTAAAAGTATTTGTGATCTTTCCACAAAGTAGTATTTACAAGGGACTTCAGCTCTTAGGAGGAGGCAAAATTATTTACCGTTTGATGATAACTTTACTTTTGCATTTCTTCACGTACTTACATAGGTGTTATGAGCAGTTGTACTTCATTAGAAACCCTTTCTCCTGTTGTTTAAATCATCTTTCAGGTGAAAAAGCCACCCTGTATTTATGAAAGTGGGAAGTGATTGAAATACTGATATACAGGCACGCTTTCTTCATGAATATGAGACTATCTGGTTGAAATAAAAGTTCAGAAGTCCTGACATAACAGTGGTTTCCTTTTTAGAAAGTTTCTACAGGGAGTTCTCAAAAGCATCAGGATACAGTGGGTCCCATAGTGACCCATTTTGATCACTGAGCAATGTTTTTGAGAAAGATTTTGATGAATTTGACAAAGGGAATGAAAACAAAATTCTATGTTTTCCCTGATCTTCTGTAAAGTTGTACAAGCAAATATGAGAAGCCTGGTATTGTTGTTGTTAACGATATTGCATGATGCAGCACAAACGGAAATCTGGGGCAATACAGCCAGGGTTTTTTCGTCTGCCACCAGATAGGCAATTGGAGAGCAATAATCAATTTTCTGAAAAGCCAGCTAATGCTGCTGCGTTGAGGCTTTAAAACTTCTGCTGTGCTGGTTCAGTGTACTTCCTCTCTGATACTAACTAATTCATGCAAATATTAGTTTGTGGGAAGAGACTGTAGTTCAGTTATCTTCTCCCCCCCCCGGCGCAAAAAGACCAGAAATCTCTTTCACAGTGTGTCTCTGCTAACTAAGGAATGTTTTGAAACAAGCACTTTTTTTTGCAGCTTTAAGAAAATATGTTGGTCACATACTAGTAATTCCTATCACACTTCCATTCACTTGGTCAACATACTGTCCCTTCTAGAGCTTGTACACACAGCGGTGCAAAGAATGCAGTATCCCATGGCATTGATGAAGTAAACTGCCTGAAATACGGTGTGCACAGCAAGACTGCAATGGTTTGAAGGCAAATGTTGGCAAGATTTCTGTTGTCATAGAGAATGACTAGCTCATCGTGAGGTCTATCCTGGTCAACCTGGGCTTGCAGTGCATACAGTTTATTCTTGAGATTTATCTGGGACGAAAAATGGAGCTTTTACAGCAATGCCTTAAAATACTTATGATATTCATGTGCCAACTCAAATTTTATTCTAGAGTTATTGTCAGGCATATTAGCATTCATTAAAAGAAAATAGACTAGATGAGATTTTTTTTTTGTGAGAAATTAAGTAATATGCTTATTACCATTTCTTAAATGGTAGAACTGAGTATCATGAAAGGAGGTGAGCTGTGCTGGTTGGGCAAGTCTTTGTATCTAGCTTATTCCTGCTAGCTTCTGTGACAACATTTTCAGATTTTTGTTCCTGAATTTTTATTTTGTATACAGGTAGGGATTTACATGATACTAGAAGAGTAAGAAAGAAACCTAGGGAGACACTGAAACAGGATCAAGGACTAAAATACAAGTTGTTATATGATCTTCTCTTCTACCATGTGACCCTTTTCACTGTGCACTGTCACAGTGTCACGGGACCAATATATATTTCAAAAATAACCTTTTTTCTTAGAAGGGATCTGTCAAATGCTAGATTCTGAAAACCCAGTAAAACATAGCCTTTAAGAAAGGACTGAGGTGCTTGTAAAAATGTTGAGGGTTTTCAGTGTTCCCCCAGTTGTTCTCTGGATCTAAGTAGTACTGAGGAAAATAAGAAAAATGAGGGAACAGATTTGAACCTTTTGCCTTTTAGTGGCATTTTGTAGTGGAAAGGGTGGAGGAATTTGTTGCTGGGAGAAATGGCTACCAAACCATTAAAGTCAAGGGAAGGGTACAGTATGTGAGGTGTCTGCTTAAGGGGATTGACACCCTAATGTGTCGCTGTCTTTACTTCAGAAAACCAATCTCCTGTACGCTGTTAAAAAATTTTTTAAAAATCTGTGTTCTGTACCATCAGTTTCCAATTCAAACAGAAAATTGGTCTTCAGTCTCTCTACAGACTACTACTGCTTTGGCACTGTGCATCTATTGATGCTGTACCTACATTCATAAATGGATATGCAGTTAAGATTTTTGCCTCACAACCCCGCACCAGTTAAACCTGCCAATGAGTTAATACAAGGGAGCTTACTAACCCATTCCAAGCTCTTTGCCAGGCCTTTTGTTGTCATCTTTGCATGTTAGGCAAAAAAAAGCGCCCCACAAACAATCAATCTCAGTAACAAAAACTCCCCACAGGCATAATGCCACTCCTGCTCACCCAACAGTAAATTTTGTCCCTGTTTGCCCCTTCCTTCATGCTGAAAATGTAATGTCCCAAACCATTGATTGCTTCCTTCCTTTTTGCAGAAACAGATGCCAGTTCAGTATGGTCCTGCTTTTCAGACAGTTAAAGGAAGCCAAGAAGTGAGACACTATGCTGCTTTCATTTTTCTTCCTTTCCAGTACAAGAACAAGAAGCTATTTAATTTTGCTTATCAGAGCAATGTTTCTTATATTTGAGTAGCTTTAGCAATTACTAATCATACGAGTGATTGTAAACCTGACTTATGGCTACACAAGGGGTGGTTTCACTATGATGTAAGTTAGCACAAGAGGAGAGCTTGCAGTTAGAGTAATTGGAGGTTGCTTATAGTGTGTAGGAGCAAGAGGAATAAATAAGCTTTTGTTTAAGACGCTGCTACTGATGTGACACATCTTAGGTCTGAACTCAGCGAGGTGAAAATGTTAATTCGCTGGTGCATTTCTTCTCTCCAGTTTTATGCAAGGGAGAACTGGTTTCGGTGTATTTTCAGAATAGCTGAATTTTTTTTTTTTTGACAGCAGTTTGATCAAGCAGATTGCATCAAATACTCAGTGTCTCCCTATACTTATTTTCCACCACTCATTTAACAATTGTAACTACTAGGTTTTTAAATTTTCCTTATGATGTATTTGAGGTTTTTTTAGAGTAGCATGTGTCTGTTTTCTTTAAATTATAGCATATTAAATTACAATAAAAATAATACTTAATGCATGCAAACATGGACAATTATTTCCATATGGCGTTTACTCAGATTTGGTATTTTGGTTTACTAAACCATACTCTAATGTTGTCGAGATTCTGTGCAAGCTCTTGTCTCTGTGCAGAAGATAGGCTTGAGGAACAGACACACTGGTGACTGAACTCTTCCAAAGGAAGTAGTTTCCAAAATAAGAAACTGAGTGAATTCCCATTAAGTTTCTTGACCCTATCTTTGTCCAAAAAAGGAGCTATAATAATAGCTGAAGACAGTGGATCTTCAGATCATTGAAAATAGAGTTATTCTCCCTGGTTTCCTTTGACATAGAAATAAATTTTCAGTTGGAAAATGGGGAGCATCTGACTAACTAGTTCATAATATGGGTCAACAGTGTAAAAAGGTTTAAGTCCCATTCCAGGATATACTAACATTATCAGCACTAGTGAGACCTTAGTGGACTATTTAGACCAGTTTCTGTAAACTGTTCTCGAACAGTAATACGAAAGATTAGAGAAATACTGGAGTTGAGAAACAAAACTGTAAGCTTAGGAGAAATGACCCACAAGGAAAGGTGTAAGAACTTGAGGTTGCTTCGTCTCTTAAGGCTACCTATAATCAGCACTGTCTTTTCGTTCTCCTTGTCCTGTCACTGCATCTCTCCTTTGACAGAATGCCACTTTATGTTCCACAGTTCTCAAATGCTACGGTTGCCTCAAAGTCCCCTTAATTATTTAGTGACACAAGCTCAAAAGGACTGAAGGGAGGACTGGAAATTAAAGGAAGGAATTTAAAGGCTGTTACTGAGGTAGTGCTGGGATAAGGGAACAATTGATGAATAGGCAGGTGAAAAAGTTGGTGGTCTGCTTCATCTCTTGAAAAGCACTGGAGTATGGGGATGGGAACCAGGTTTTCTCTGTGGCTGTAACAGGAAAAAGAATGAATTGCAAATTTAAAAAGATTTCCACTTGTTAATGCAGTAAAACCTTGCAAGAGGCTATCAAATGAGCCTCCAGAATATCTTTCTCTGGATGTTTTGAAAGCAGACTGAGCAATACAACTGTTGGTAATGAATCAAGTATAAATAGGCTATCTCAGCTCAAAGGCTTGACAGTCCCTTCTCTGCTGTTGTCGGAGGGATGGCCTGCACAGGATTCTGTGGCATACAGTATTGTATTCAACCTCAGTTATGAAAACGAAATGCTTGTTAGTGCTGAAGTAATTTTCAAAGAAAACCTGTGTTGGAAATTCAAAAATACAGAACTTATTGGAGATTTAAAATATAATATGTAATGTTATTATTGAGATCAATGGAGGTAAAAGAGCAGTTATTATTTCTTGAAGAACTTCAATTGAATGATTTTTAGTTCTTACATTATGTTATATAATGCATATATATATATGCATTTGTGTGGTACATACATATATTACAAATTACTGTAAAGTTCACTCTCGAATAGTAGCTCTGTGAATGGCTAGTGAGAATTTTTTAGGCATGACATTCTGAATACTTTCCTGGGTTTGATATATCCAGGACTATTAAACCCAAAGCTATTGCTGCTATTCTTGAGCTTCTGTGATTCTATGATTCACTTTGGTGTAAGCTGGTAGTACCTATCAGCAGTGTGTTACTGTATGCTTTCTTTAGTCTTCTATTGTTTCCACTGCTAGATATTGTCAGAAACAGCATAGTAGGGTAAGATGGACCTTTCATATGGAGGGATGTTTGTTAGGATTTGTCTAAACTCAGTTTAACTGCGGACCAGCACTTCTGCTTCTATAATATTGGATAATAGTGTATATTTCCTGTATTTTTATCCCAGAATTTGAAAATACTCTGTCAGTGGTACATTTTAAAATTTCTGTTTTCCCTTCCTTTAAATAACTCTTCATCTTGCAGAAGAGCTTGGTGTTCTGCTAGTGGCTTGGTTTCCCTTCAAAACGTCGGTCATCCTCTGAATTAAGAGAACGGGCCTTGATCTGACCACTAAAATGAAAGTGAAGATATTCCAGGTGTTTATTATATAGGGTATAATAACTTCCAGGGATTTACAATAAAATATGAGTGAGCCAGCTTTGATCTGCAGTTTGATTTCAGATGGGTGTCTTCACCAGTGAACACATTTTCCCCTGCAGACATCATTTATATTGCTCATAGTCTTCTACTGGCAGGCTGCTTGTTGCCTTGTTTCCTCCTGATCCCAGGCTGCACGTATTACCTTTGTGTTCATCTGTTGTACCCCTGTTTGGTGGCTGGATTACATTCCCAGCAGCAGAAGTGAAAGGATAGTTTGCCAGAGATCTTGTTTGTGTAGTATGGGTCTGGTTTGTGCTCTTATCCTTAAAAATGGGACACCATTAATACGCATGAGGCATAGTAATTATTTTTCAGTGTATTAGTAGACAGTGTTGGCAAATTTCCATTTAACAAGTAACTACAATCATTTAATTATAGTTGTTTCAAGTTGAGTTTTAAAGAGGACCGGGTGTTTATTTTATGAAAGCTACTTTTGTAGCTCTGTAGGTCATGGTAGTTTTTTGTTTGTCTTCTTTAAGGCATTTTACTTCATGGAAGGAGACATGCTTTACAAATTATACTTGTAACAAATTAAATGTATGTTACCTCCTAATCTTTCTAAATGAAAGATTGTACAATAAAACTGATTCAAGGATTAAAATTAGATGGATTTATTAAAATTAAAGTCTCCCTAAATGGTGTTTTTGAAGGCATTGGAAACATTGATGTTTATTGCTGTGGCTTGGAAATAACATGGTTATGACTGATACCTCTTTAAATTCCTACATATTTTTAATGATACAAAGCATGATTCCTGTTTGGAAATTGATGGTATAAAAGTTGGTTGTCTTCTGCTTTATTCCCTGCATTAACCAGAGCTTACCTGTGGACGTTGCTGTAACTGTCCTGCCTGCTCCTCTTCTGAAATTCGTTGAGTAGAGAGCTGAATGCCAGCAAACGTAATTGCTGCTGAACTAACACCTATTGCATTTTGTGTTAATATTTAGAGTTCTGCAGTGTAATTGTTCAGGTAGTGCTGCAGGTCCTGTTTGTGTGGCCCTTTCACAGGAGCAACAAAGGATGGAGGTGAACAGCTGGGAGAAACTACTGCTCTGGCCATCGTGCTCGAATTGCTTGCAACTATGTGTTTTCACAGCCTTAATTAGTTACCAGCAAAATAATGGGCACAAGGCTGAGTTAATGATAAAGGTTAAGAATGTAATTAATGTGTTTTTATTGAAAATAGATCTTATTTTGAAAATTCTGACTTCATTTTTTGCGATTTATGTATTAGGTAAAGAGCGGTAAATATGAAGACATAATATTGTTGTAACTGTTACTGTAATGTACTGAAGCTATAATACTGTACTGCACTCCACTTAATACATCATAAAATTCTTACTAAAAGATTAGATTATACCATGTCATTGAAGCATTTGATAAAACATTAACTTCCTAGTTGACATCTCAGAAAGTAGTTGTAGGTAAAGAATCATCAAATATCTGTTTCTTGTGGGTTTCTTTGGGGCATGTTAACAGTCTCTGAGCTTATAAGCATCTGCTGTAAATCCATTAAAATTATCACTGAATGAGGTTGTGGGATGCATGGAGATTGGATTAATACTGAGTAATAGTGAAACAGCGAGAGAGCATGATCTGGATTGCTTAGCAAGATAAACTTGAGCAAATAAACATGCAAAGGTGTGTAACAAAATATATGAGTCAAGCTTACAGAATTAGGGACCATTCTGACGCAGCAATTTTGAAAATCAATATTTATAATGGACAGGTTGCTTCAGATGAACTCTCAGCATAACGCTGTAGTAAAAAGGCTAATATGTGATGTTGGATAAATTGCAGTTGAGAGTAGTAGGGACTCGATTTCATATGTGTGAAACACACATGTGTTTATTTGTATTTATGATGTAGGCAGTACCAGTACTAGACTGTTACACACTTACATTTTTAGAACTGTTCATGAAATGGTGTTGAAAAATTGCACTATGGGTAAGTTCTATAAAATTATTCCAGCACTTCTTGACTTTCTTAACAGCATTAAATTACTTACTTGTTTGGAGAGATATTTGATTACATAATATAATTAATGACTGATATCACTACCCTGTAAGAAATTAGATTTTCTAAAGGGCTCTTCAACATACAGAAGCAAGTGTAACAGAAAGCAGTGGCTAAACACCAAAACCAGGCATTTCCAAGCTGGTGTTAACCCATGCATTTTAACAGTAGGGATAAATAGCCTTTTGGAGCAAGTTACAAAAGGAAGTAGTGCGTACTCTATGTTTTCATATTCTTCAGGCCAACAGTGGATAATATGCTGGAGATTCTCAAAAGTCAAATAAAGGTTACTGGAGTTGATCCAGTCAAACTGGATAAAATTGAAAGGATCTGTAATATAATGGAAATGTAACTAGAAGATGTAATGGTGTGATCTTGCTTTATTCCTATGAATCTCTAGGAAGAAAATTCTGGTCAATATACTTAGTGCATTGTTGCACATCTAGTAAATAAATTACTCTTTCTCATCTAATTTATTTGTATACATAAATTCTCTGTCTGTCTTAAGAAATAATACCATTGTCCGCGGCTCGCTGTCCACAGTAAGGATTACATATTTTGCAGTCTGGCTATACATGCTGGTTTTGCTGGTAAAAGAACTGTTTAATCTGATTGATAAGCAGTTCCATCAATTGAATCTTAATGTGTTTGAATTAGGATATTACTTCTATAAATAGTACATGTTGAAGGAGATTGCTTAATTGGTATTCTTGTTACTTGTAGTTTTGAGTGGATTTTAATGAACTCAGTTTTACTAAAGGCAGTGTACATCTCAGCCAAGTGTGCCTTAGCCTTTGTCTGAAGTACTTGTAATGTGTTCAAATTCTGTGCTTTGTATATTTACATTATCTTAATGTTATTGCATCATGAATATACATCAATATGATGTTCTCACATGTGGAGTACCTGCTGTTAAGTCTTCTATGCTATTCCATGAATTCTATCTAGACCAGTGAGTACTGTTTCATATGCTCTCATAATTAAAAACATTATAATACCTAGTGCATCTTTAAAAAAAAAACAAACAACTCTACCTGTATTTTTATTTTGAAGTGTGTACATGAAACTCTTGTTTATTTTTTTAATATTGTTTGCTTTTTAGTGAGAGGTTTATGGTGAGGTTAAACAAGAATGGAGGCCCCAGGAATCCAGAGAAGATGGATCGAATGTGTGCACTTTTCACAGTACGTGTCTGTTCCCTTTCTTCTTCCTTTACGGTAGTATGATTGTAGATGTAGTCACCCTGAGGGGAAAAAATCCAATTCTTCCTTTCCAATAAATATACTGAGTAGATAGGAGGCTGTTTCTAAGTTTTGTTATGGTTATAACTAGATGTTAACGTAAGAAAATGGACGTACTTCTAAATTGGTTTTATGACAAAGTAATATTCTGAAGTATTTCCCTTTTAAGTGTATTTGTTCCTGCTTATAGTTTGAAATTTTGAATATTTTCATTGCATGTACTATGCTCTTAGATAACAGGGCACAGGAAGAAGGTGCATTGGCCTGAAAATAAAGCAAGGCACTTTTTTCAGAATCAAAGCTATAAAAACTACTACAACACACACACACACACACACACACACAGAGAAAACCAGAAAATTCTCCAAACAGATTTTTGTCATGGCCTATTCAAGAGTCCACGTAGCAGCCCCAGGTAGATGGTGCAACAGTAGCCTCCCAGGTTGGCAGCACAGTGGGTGTGATGGAACAGAAAGACCGGGATGTGCTGCAGAAGCAGCAGCCAAGTTGAGCTACAGAGGGTTGGTTGTAATAAAGGAAACACTGTGACTTCCTAAGTTTTTACATTAGGTCTGTGCAAATAGCTACCCCGTCCTGACGCAAAGCAGATATGACCAACTGTACCAGCAGTCTTCAACCATCTGTGCCAGAAATACAAGATAAGTAATACCCATCTGTGACTCCTACCAGATGATACCTCAGTTGGGAGTGAAATAGCCTGCTAAGGTTTACTTCCTTTTAATTCTTCAGACTCGTCTCTCACCTAATTGCCTTCTTGTTTTATAGTTTTCGTTATACCAAAATAGTAGTTTCAAAACACTCAAGCTTCAATATCCATTTTGTGCTGGTCTTAAGTTCTGTTAAAAATTGCTTCAGAATCGTGTGTCAGACCATGATTTTATTTGTCACTTCTCAGAAAGAATATGGAAATCTAGAGACACTGAAACTTAACAGCTCATCACAGAGTAACTGTAAGGAATTTCAGATCCCAAGTGTGATAAACACCTTCCATCGTGACTCACCTTTAGCTAGTGCACATGCTAGAAGCTCTTTGACAGAAGTATTTTTACCTCCAGTGAAGAAGAAAAAAATGGCAGACAGCCTTGGCTATAAGCTTTAGTTCCAGCAGTGAAACCCTCTAAGGTCAAGCAGGGCTGGACACTGAAATAGGCTTGGTTCCCACCACTGTTTCTGTTTCTCGTTTAAGAAGAAAGCTGAATTTCTCCTCTTAAGGAATAGAGCATATCTAGCCAGGTGTAAGGATACTCAGTTCTGCCTCTGGGTATAAGAGATGCAGATCAATCCCAAATTAGCACTGACGTTGATGCTGACAGCAGTAGCCGTTCTGGTTTTGGCACCATCAGTGAAGTGCTACCAGCTGATTAAATGTCAGCAGAGGTAACAGTGTCCCTGTTGCCATTGGCACTGATGATTCCACCGTTGGTAAATCAAAACCAGGTATCTTTCTCTTCTAAGAGAGCAAGTTTCAGCACTGGTGTCTGGATCCTGCAAAAAGGTTGAGTGTAGGATTCAGAATTGCTCTAAGGACTGCTCCTAGAAGGCAGCGTAGACTGGTTCATACCAAGTTTGGCACTTTCTGGCCTCTGAGGTTCATCATTCTTAAAGAGATTTTCACCATCAAACTTTCCCGTCTACACTGATGCCACACTACTTGGGGTTATTGGTTGTGAACAGTGTGAAACAGTTTTGCTTCAGTGACTTGAAACCAGTCTCTACGTGATTTCAAAAATACAAAAAGAATAATGATATGCTATGGCGAGGGGCATAATACAGTTGCAGAAGAGATCTGCTGCATATTATGAGTGGGGCCAGTCCAGTTTAAAAGAGGTCAGCCCCAAGTATTGCAGATGTGTGTCACTCTATAGCGCCTATCCTTCTGACCAGAGCTTGCTCCCAAGCTGCCTTGCTACTTAGCCACACAAAAATACAAAAGCTGCCTCAGTATCAGCTCTGAGAGGTGCTTAGATTTGTCTGTCACGTTCTCCGGTAGAATGCATACTCTGCATAACAGGAATTATGATGATTGGGAACATTATCTATGCAAAAAATTTCACACTCCTGATACAGTATTTTTCATCAATGTATTCAGAGAACTTGTCAAATTATGTAGCGAAGGAGCAACAAATGACAGCTTTTTGAATAACCATTTTATCTGCAGTGGTTCTATTTTAGGAAACCTTTAAGAAATTACAGTAAATAAGATAGTCTTATGATTTTCAGGTTTATTCCCAAATTCATGTTATTCTTGCCTTTAAATCTAGTTACTTATTTCTTTGCCCTCCTCCTCCACCCTGCAGTATCTTTCTAAAACTCTAATCTTTCCTAGAGGCAAGAAGCCCCATATCTTAGATAATTCAAGGTATCCCTGTCTGTTCCTGTTATCTCTGTTGCTTCTAGGGGTTCAGCTGTCTTCTTGTGTAAGATATCAAAATTACTTAGGCTTTGGTTTTGAATCTGCTGTCATACCATACCAAAGGTGAGAAACTGCTTCCTCTGAAGATTAAAGCTCACTCAAGCAAACCTCAGCCTATGCACGCTTTAGAAACATTCCCATGTCTGAATTCAAATGTAACTACAGCATATAAGCTTGCTATTTTTGTTAAATACCTTACTCTGTGTGGCCTATGAGGTTGGGAACTGAATTGGGTAAAGCTGTTTAAATAACTAAATAGTAGCAGTCAGGTATCTGATTCCACTGTTTTGGGGGTGGGGTGGTGGTGTTTGGGGTTTTTTTAGCATACAATTAGACCTTTATAGACACCAGCATTGTAAAGAACTATTATTACAGAGTAACTCTCTTCCATACCTAATATCCGCGGAAAAAAAATTAGGGGTGATTTTCTAAAAAGCCATGCAATTGGAATTATTATGAAATTATTTTTTTTATCAATCAGTATCACTTAAGTAGCTCAGAAGGATGTGGGAAATAAACCCCCTGTGGCTGCAGTGCTAAGAACTGGAAACTGATTTATTTATATTGCAAAGAAGCAGCAAATAATAAATGTAGTTTGCCCTCTTCTGGGTCCTGAGTCATGCGCAGGAAATCATCTGAGGACTTCCTCACAGGGGTTGGGGTTTTTGGTTGTTTGGTCCATGTCACAGTAGGAATTTCTCCCCTTGTAAAAAGCCTCTGCTGTACGAAATGAAACACAAGGCCATCTGGGCCCACATTTTTGACTGTGATACAGTATATTTTTTGTGAAATTGAAAAGCGACTGAAGTGTGAACCCATCAATATGTGCATGCCCTACCATTTTCTGGTATTTTGACAGCTGCCCTTTGAAAAAACAGTTCTCTAAATTGCTGTTAATTAGAACTGGTAATCTGATAGTATAATAAAATTCCCCCTGTCAAATCACAGATATTTTCAAAAAAATCTATTGCTTTCTAGAGTATTAAGTACTCCCTCCAAGTTTTTTTCCTTTTTGAAATGTACTGTCAGGCACTACTGAGACTGAAACTGTGTCAAAGCCCTTCTTACTGTGGAAATTCCATTTCTCCAAGACATGCAAGATAAAGCCTACCATATGTTACACTAGTATGTTAGGTGATGAAGAAAGGCTAGAAAGTATGTTCCCTTATTCATGCAGCAGCAAAATAAGACTTGAAGAGAAAATGCTAAGGAAGATTTATATAGCTTAATTCTTTGGCTTCAGAGAGACATGATCTGCTAGCTGGTAAGCATACCAAACAGCATATTTGCAATTCACTGCATATGCTGCCCAGGAAAATACAGTGCTCCTTTTAAATGGGGTGAGGTACAGCCATGAATTTATTACTTGCCTCCTGTAATTTAGCAATATAACACTATTTGAAAGGGACTGAAACTTCTTTTTAGAATAAATTCTCTCTATGCCTAGTTCTCAGTCACTGTGCCCTGATTTTATTGTGCTATATGTCACTATAATCTGAAGTTCTGTGTCTATGTGCATTGCTGTCATAATCTCAGGTGTTGAGATTTGGTTTCTCAAATTACACGGGAAAGAAATTTGCTGTGTGAATGAAAGTGCATGTTTTAGCTTCCAGCAGAATACGATTTTTAATTTACTAAATTGGTTCAAAATAGGAATGACAGAACTTAGATGTCCACAGCTTAGAATTTACCCCCTTCATAAACAATTGCATTATTTCTTTCTACAGTGGTTTTATTACCACTTAGTTTTTTATCTGAATGTGTGTTACTGAGATTTTTCCAGTTGATTTTTGCATTGTATTTTCAAAAAAAAAATGGTAGTAGAAGGCTAAGCTGTTCTGCCCGCACAAGCCTACCTTTTAGAAGTGACTCTTACTGCTGGGATGGATATCTCTTCTCTTTTCCTTTTCAGTTGAATAAAGTGAAGAAACATGAACACATAGCTATCATCTCAAGTTGTTTGTAAGGTCATATATAAAGCCCTAGACCTGTTTTTAAAAAGCATCATGTTGAAAACATTTTGTACGAACAACAAAAAAAAAATAGTTTTAAAACTATGTGAGATTATGTCTGTTGTTTCAGTGTAAGGGGAGGAGTGAAGTGAACAACAGTAACTGAGCTTAAAACCTTTTTTCTGGACGTTTCTCCTTCACATGCGCACACACTTTACTCGCTCTCCCACATTCTTAGGAAGAATACATTAATCATTTTGTGTTTCCAGTTGCTCTTCTAAGAAATGACTGGAGCGATGCCCTTTATGTTTGGAGAATTGGGAGGCTGTATGGTGTAAGTCAGTACATAACACTAAGATGATAGCACTTAGAGCGGGGGGAGAGAAAGAGAAGCAGCAGCTGTTGCTACAGTGCACAAGGAGCTTTTTTTCATCAGTCAACACATGAATGTTTTTAGGAAGAAATGTTTCTTAGATCTTCTAATTAAAAAAAAAAAGGGGGGGGGACTGTCTTAGAAGTTGATCTTTGTTTATAATATTGTCAGAAAAAAATGTAACATGCCAAGGAAATGGCAATTAAGACAGCTTCTAACATGTTAATGCAAATTGACAAGTACTCTATACCTATGTCCTTAATTTATTTTCTTTATTATTAAAGGCTTGACAAGGTCGATAATTTTTGTCTTGTTTAGCTTCAGCGTCCCTTTTGCTCTTCTGTAGGTTCTCCTTTTCCCATGTTTTTTTGGCTTTTCTTCAGGGTCATTTTTAAAAGTTTTGACCTGCTATTCTGTGACATGGAATTTCAGCATTTTCATCCATGTATATAGCTGCTTGCTATAAAATAACTTTCAGAAGATCTTAAAGTCTTATGTTTTACCAAGCAATTACCTCATCTTACAACTAAGTTTATTCCTTAGTTTTTTCCAGTACCCTAGCACTGTTTCTAACGTACTAAATATAAGTGACTATCTGTGCTACTTAAACCGTTTGAATGTTTTTAGCCAAACGTGGCCCTTTCCAACTACCATGCTCCCCAAATCATCCCATCATCAGTTAGAAAGGGGTAGAAGGCGTTTCCAATCAGTAGTTTCCGTGCAGCCTACCCTGCTTTTGGACTTCTGAGAAGGTTAGCTATGAACTAGCTACCCTTGGCTCCCATCAACTCATACAGATAAGAGCCGGTAGGGTCTATGCATGGTTGAGGTAATGCCTTGCTGCTTTCATAACGTAATGAAGATAGATCATATGAAACAGGATTAAAGCTGCACATTTAAAAGCATTACAATAAGCCATGTCTCCGAGTCTCCTACCTTTTTTCCCTCTTCAGACTTTTGCTTGTTCTGAGGAATTGCACCTATCCAGTCATAAAATAAACCAGACTTCAAGTTTTATCTCAGTTCTGACAGTCAGGCTGCAAATTTTTTCTAGAGCTATCATGTGAGACTAAGACTACACAATGAGAAGTCAAAGGCCAAGAAAGGAACACAGAAGCAAAGGAACAGGGTTAGGGCGCCAGGTCTGTGACCTGCGGTCATGGCATGGGGTAAAGGAAGCCAGAATGGGTTGCAGCTGAGCTAACTTAGGGGTTTAAATTTACTTTGTAAATTTAATACATTCTAATAATGTGTTTGAATTAAGGATTAAATGAACATTTCAAATGTTTGCTGGAATTTTGGTACAGCATCACTAGTCAGTGGAGTCAGAATCTTTCATTTCTCTTCCTTCTGAAAAACTTTCCAACCAAATACAATTCTTCTATGCTTTATTTTTCTTGTCTGTAAATTAGAAATAATAAGAATACTTTCTCTAATGACACAGGAGCTAAATGAATGGAGAATAATGCCTTGTAGTCCTTATTTTTGTTCGTGGGAATTTTGCAGGCACGTATTTTGGCAGTGCGGTGTGTTGTGTTTTTTTTTTAATGTAAATATTTTTTCCAATCTTTTAGGATCTCAGCAGCAAGGACATGAAGAGAGATTTGTACATAGTTGCCCATGTAATTCGAATAGGTATAGTATGATTTATTACTTGACATAAATGCAATTAACAATGTTTTTACAATATTTTTAAATGTATGTTTTACTTATCTGACATTATAATGATATAATCAGTTAGAAAACTCTCGTGCCTATGTGCTGAGATTAATATTCAGACCATATGTAGCTAAGTGTTAAAAGGTTACTGGTGACTGTTTAACAGTGATTTTTTTTTTTTTTTCTTAGTCTGAAACAAAATATTTGATTAAACACCCCATTTGGGGGAGGAGGAAGGATCTGAAAGGCTTTTTGTTGGATGTTCCAAAATGTCAAATGAGGTTTTCTTACTGATGATATATAGCTGGCTTACAGGGCAGGACATCAGTGTACCTGGCCATTCACATCTAGTAAATCAGAGTCTGTTAGAGAAATATATATAAAGATGGGTTTTCTGCTGCAGGAGTCTGCAGTGGATCCAGGAACCCACACTCAAGTTTAGAGATATGCCTATAAAGCATAAGAGCAGGGAAGCTGTCACAGCTGTCAGGTGCTCTTTCTACCTGCTGATGCCAAAAAGGAGCAGCAGCAGTACCTGTCTGCTGGCGACCTATCAAGATCGCAGCCTGACATTTAGCAGCATACGCTTGCTTCTTTCCAGGTTCTCTTGGCTGCTCGCATAGAGCTATCCAAAGGAGAGATCTGGATGCGTAGTACCTGACCCTAACCAAGGAAGAAAGTCCTTGGTAATTCACTTGACTACTCACCCTTCATGGAGTGGGTTTCTTGTAGGCCAGGCTAGGCTTCATTTATTCTTTTTGAGATTTGCAGAAGCAAGAATGGAATGTGTTTGTGATTGAAGTTGAATTTAGAATGTGTCTTATGTGGTATAGTACTAGTGCTCAAAGTAGTTAACAGACAGCTAGATGAATTTTTTAGCCCAGCAGTGTGTTTAAGCGAAGTGACTGTATGACTTCTGGTACATGAATTAAATTGCTAGAATCAATTCTAGATGGAAGGTGCTGAATAGAAAAAAACTCTAGTTAATAAGGCTATAATTAGTTAGTAACAGGGAGTTAAATGGTTCTAAACTATGAATATGTGTACTTTCACCAAGAAATTAGCAAGCAAATATTTTACCTATGTTAAGTATTTAACAATATATAGCAGGAATAACAGACGGTCTCTTCAGTTGTATTCTTCTAAGCAATGGGGTAGTGCACTGTCTTTCATGTTTTCCAGGTTTTCAGTTAACTGAAAAATGGCTAGGTAGTATCTGCATTGAAGGGTATTTAACCCTGTTTACCAGCCCCAGGTATCTTTTCTGAAAGTACAGATCTAAACAGATTAGTGACACCATAGCTTTGTTGTGTTGTCCCATGAATTACAGTATGCCTTCTAAGTCATAAATGTGTTAGAAGAATCAGTTTTTCATTATCTGACTTCACTGTGTCACAGTGTCTAAAGTTAGAATTATTCAGTATCACTTGAGATGATAAATGAAGCTTGTAGAAAGATAGGATGTAGTTCAAGCTCAGATTCTTAACCTTGATGCAAGAAGTGCTGGACAAATTATGTGTAATGCTAAAAGTTGGCTTAGATTATCATAGTGATTCTTCTCTATTAAAAAACTGCTTTAACAATAGGAAGTTAATCATTGAGCAGCTTTGTATCTCAGAATTCCCCTTTATGTGCTCCAAGACAAACAGGATGACTCAATATATAATACATTCCTTTAAAGCAATATATAATGAATAAAAATAAAGTGAAAATTTGTGTAAGTACTATACCATAACGGAAGGACCACAGTGAATCTTTCTGTAAATGCAGAGAGGTCAGTACAAGCCGTATTCTTGGCTCATTCAACAGGTGAAAATGTGTGTCATGGGGCTGCAAATCAAAGATGGCCAGACATGATGCTCTTGACTTTGCCCTTGAGTGTTCTGCTAGCTAAATGAGGTGATGGGCCTAAATCAAAGAGGCCCAGTGGGTTGGGTATGTTCAAGCGGACCTCTGGATTTGAAACTATGTAAAAAGACAAAAGAGTGAGAAGTACAGGAAAGACTGCAAGATGTGGTTGAAACTCACTGTAGATATGCACATTCAGAGGGATAATAGAACAGAATAGACAGAATGGCTGCATGTGAATCTCTAATGTTTTAAATTTCTTTTAATTTTAGGTCGCATGTTGCTAAATGATTCAAAAAAGGGCCCCCCTCATTTACACTATCGCCGCCCCTATGGCTGTGCAGTATTGAGTATCATGGATGTACTTCAGTCAATCTCTGAAATAAAAGAGGAGAAGGATTTTGTTCTCAAAGTTTACACGTGAGTAACTCCTAGAAGGGAAAGAATTAGGAAGAACACTGTATATGTTGGGTGATGAGGTACTAAAGAGATATTAAATATCATGGTACCAGAAACTGGTTTTGCTGCTTTATACTCTTCACAATGTAAACTATTGTTGTTGGTATTCTTTTTGCTCCTTTATTATTCCAGAAGCTCATAGAAACTAATGAATATTATCACAGATGTATCGGGTATGTGAAATGCTTCAGAAATTATTTAATGTTGCCCAACTTTATGTGACCAGCAAAGTTGCACTTTTATTAATACGATTTATTTTAAAGCTGCTAAGCTCAGAACAGAAGAAATAGGCTGTATTTCACCTGATGATGGGCATAGTTACTCATGCCTTATCTCCTATTCCTTATTAGTCGTGGTGACCAACAAAAGCAGTAGAAAACAACTGAAGTCAACAGTGTGTGACCAGAAAACTCAAAACAAGTCAACATTTTTTGAGCAAGAATCTATCTTCAGTTATTTGTGATTTTGAACTTCGAACTAACAAATTCTTACTATTAAATGTGGTCTCACAGTCATAATAAAGAGGCCACAGACAAACTGTCTGGAGACTTCAGGGAATATTTGAATCTCTTGTCAGTGAGGATTAAATACTGGCAAGATCTGCTTTGCAGAGGGACTGAGATACAGCTGACATTCCTTATTGGTCTGTGGCCATTATCTGAGTAATAAGTTTAATTTGGGGGGGGGTTATAGTACTTTGTTATTCTTTGAGAAGTGCATTCAGCAGCAGAAAATCTGACATTCAAGGGAAACGATAAATGAAAAAATGGCTTTCACTCTTCAGTGAAAGATTCTTGGATATCTCTTCACACATTAGAAGTCTGTAAGTCCAAAGAAAAGTCTCTCAGAGTTAGCTCTTCCATTCTTTTGCCAACTGTTACGAAAACTGCAGCAAAAATGTCAAGCTAGAAGACAGAAAATGGTTGTCTTCTCTTTGCCGATAGAATTTGGATGATATTGGCGTTTTGTCACCATTCAGTTTCAGCTTATCTCAGACCAATGGTTTTTGGTTATATGGTTTATGTTAATACTGGCTTTGTAGATATGTGTTAATATATTGCAACTGCAACATTTTGAATATTTACTGCAATGGAACATTCGGAATATCAGATTTCTGTTTCAAGGCCCTTTTAATGCATCTTTAGCTTCTTACTGAAAAATAGGAGCAAAAAAACCCTGTAAAATACTGGACTTCTCCATTGGTCAGTGACAAAGTCATGCAGCTAGTTAGAGCAATCCAAAATCCTAGTTCTGTGACCTAGGATGACAGGACAGAGAGCTTCCCTTTTCTTCCTCTTAATCTGAAGTGTTTTGTAAATGTGGATTCCCTTCACACCACCCAAAGTACCAGCTTTGTCCACCTAAAGGTGTAAGTAGGTTTATACCAGCTGCCGTTGCTCATGTCTGCTTCCCCACACACTTTGCTTTTAACATCCACACGCACCCATTACTACCTTCTGAGAGATGGAGTAGAGCCCATAAGAGAATTCAACTCTGTAATCAGATGCTTGTAACTTTTTATCGCTGTTATCATTCGCTTGAGTTGTTATAAGCCTTGTACATCATTATTTTATGCTACTGCTATTGGGAGTGTTCTCTGTAAACCTCCAACAAAAATCTTCAAAAGGGAAAATGGATATATCTAAAGGTCACCAGCTTATCCTGTTGGCAGCTTTAATAGCTGTTGGTCTTCCACGACAGAATGTTTTCACAGGTTTATCTGCTTGCATCTTCTCTTTGCACATTCTTTTAGCTAACCTACCTTTTCTTGCTTTGTAGACTAAAATTGAAATGACACATTTTTGTCCTTTGTAAGTTTAAAATTATACATGAATGCTTAAACAACGCTGAACTGATTTTCTTACCTGCTGCTCTCGTTTTGATTATTGTTAAAATGCCTCAGGCCAACCCAAAAATACCATAAAGATGAAATAAGGAGGCAGGTGTGTTTGTATTTTTAAAGGAGCGGTAAAAATCATTCTTTTTCTAGCTACCTGGCTAAAGCTAAAGCTTACAGCTGCCACAAATGAGGCAGTCAGCATACAGCCAGGAAAGCCTTTTCATGGGGAGAAGCTGGAAAAAATTTGAGAGACTGAAAACCTAACAAAGGCTGAAACAAATACATGGTGTTTTAAATGGAGACTTTTGCTGGATCCAGAAGAGAAGAATGGGGGGGGCGGCGGGGCAGGGGGGAAATCAATTTACTTTCCCAGTCTTTTTCAGCTTGCCTTATTATTCTTAAAGATTTATGTCTGAAAAATACTTCTTTCTCACAGTCCAGATTTTCCTGTCTGTTAATCCCGCAGTCATGTTATAATCTTACTAAGAGGATATAGTACCACAGCTCTAGTTACAAGCTCATTATATAAAACATGAAGGTTTACTTTTAACATTTTTTTAATAATATACATGTAAAATATTTAAAAAGTGAGATGGAAACTAAATTCTTGATCCATTTTTTTTCTGAGACCACTTGATTTTATATGGATTTTTATCTTTAATGGAGTTTTTTGCTCATTGAACATTACTCTCTGTCCGTCATTTCATTCCCCTGAAAACTTCATGTATTTCTCTTTCATATTATCTTCTTCATTTTTATATTTTGCTCTATTTTCTCTCAATCCTTTTTTTCTCCTTCTCCTGCCTTTTAATGTGTTGTATTGCCTGAATGCCTTTCCCTTTTGATATTCAGTTGCTGCTATTTGCTCAGCTGGACAAGAGCGTACATTGCATTTCTGTCTCCATCTGTCTGACATCAGGGTCTGATGTAGTATGCCAAACATTCCAAATGGTAAATTTACTGTGGAACTAGCCAACCTGAAAAGGTGATGGATGGCGCAGGAGAAAATTCTTATTTAAACTAGAAATATATTTTGTAACATATTTGGTATTTAGACAAGTAAAACGTTAACACATTAAAATGCATTACGGGAAAGTGTTTTCAGGCCTGCATTTCAAACTTGGGAGAATATTCTTCTTTGTGTTCAGGAAATGTAAAGTGCAGCTTACTTTGTTAGTTGGTACAAAACTAGCTTTAAGCTGTCTTTACAGTCCATTGATTTTGGGGGTAACTTTGTTCCAGGTTAATTTGCAGGCATAAGTCATTGGAGGCTGAAATCTTATTTTAACTTGCGCTCCGGAGGCTAGTATAGCAACTAAAAAGTTATCAGAGGTTAGAAATTTTCTGTAGTCTCAGCCATGAGGCTGGAGGATAGTATAGAATTTGTTCTATTGCTTATATTTGGGAATATTATTTGCAGTAGGGTAAATGATTTTGAACGTCTTGGCCAGAGAAGAGAAGAGAAGTAAACACAAATATAATTCACAAAAAAATGTGAAGATTTTTTTTTCTTTTTCCCCTGATGAGTAAGCTGAATATTGGTTAAAGTTCAGACTTAACACAGAATGCCGCAATTATTGAAAGGGGTTTTGTACTGTCTATTAATGTCTTCGCTCTGTTGTGTTTTGGTTTTGAGAGATTGTTTTGGGGAGTGCAAATGCAGTCAATTGACTTAAAGACTTAAAAAATCATGGTGGGGGGTAAACTGTTCACAGAATACAACAGTACAAGGATTGGGGATGCTCAATGAAATTGGTAGGAGGTGACATTAAAAAAGATAGAAGAAAAGTACTCCTTTAGAAAGCAGGTTATGATCTTCTGGGTTTTATCGCCACAGGGTGTTGTGAAGACAGGCAGTATTAGCAGGTCCAAAGGGGATGAGGCAAGTTTGTGAACAACAGGTCCATAAAGAGAGGAATAGGAGCAGGCAGGGATGTACACTCTACCATCCCTAATGCAACAACCTCAGGGCAGGGTACATGAGCCTGACTGCTCACGTACCCTGCCCAAGTAGCACCTCCTATTGCCAGTGTGGGAAGCGTTTTTTTTATGTACTTACATTCTTAACAATCAGCTGAGATGTCCGATACCTAAACCCATTGTACTGAAAGGAGGAGTGTTGAGATAGCTGGAGCTAAGATTTCAGGTGGAATAATCCCAATCTAACTGCACCAGATAACCCAATCAGCATTTTAATTAAATGAGTATTTTTGGATAGTATGCTGGGAGGAAGTAACTCGTAATGGGTGTTCTCCATTTTTTTCCTTTTTTACTGTCTGTACATCATGTTTGATTTATTCCACGTTTTCTAGGTTCCTTTTGCTTTTATGATAATCAACATCTGGGGGGGATGTCAGTAAGTGTGCTATAACAGGCTTTGTGGGTTATCTCATTATTCTTGGCAGTATATGGTTTTGTAATACTGAAGCTGTAGAAAATTACCAGCTACTACTTGTTCTAGATAGCCTTAATTCCTTTTGCCATGCTATTCTTCAGTTACATAATGCAGCAGACAAAAAAAATCCCTACTATCTTCACAGTAGGTGGTTTGTATCTTACCCTAATTTTGCCAACATTATGTACCGGGGTGGGGGGGGAATGTTCATATGCTTGGGAGAAGTTTTACAAAGTGACTTATTTCTCAAGACTTCTGTCTTGCTAGGAGCTGAAGTCTTTGTTTCTTTTTTTTCTTTCTTTTTTTTTTTTTAACTTTTAGTACTCAGTAGGACAGAATTTTAATTTAATCATTTAATTCAACTGCACTTCAGGAGAAATAAGATTCACTGTTGCTACTGAGTTAAAAATTGCTGACTTCATGGGGAATCTTTAGATCTTGCAGTTGTCATTTAAATAAAGCACAATTGAATTTAAAAGGCAATTAGAGTTGATCAACATACTGGGTTTTTTCTTTTTTTTCTTTTCCTTTTTTTGTTTTTAACCAGTAGCATGGTTTGTGGTAACGGTTCCTTTTTTGTTTTTCAGTCAGATTACTATACTGGTAAAATTGTCATTTCACCTGTGCTTACACCAGTGTAAAGTATTTCATAACATTTATAGTGTGTTGCTTCATTATGTGGTAAGAAGCTGTATAGCACCAATGGCACTTTTTTTCTGGTGTGATTCTGTTCAAGCTTAGTGAGTTCAGCAGGTTGGATATACAGCTTTACATATGCCAGTGCAAATAGTCATGTGTCTTTGATGTTAAGATAAATAAGAATCCTAATTCAGGTTAATAGGGGGACCTCTCTAGTCCAACCTCCTTCTCAGAGCAAGGCCAGCTATGAGACCAGACCAGGCTGCTCAGGGCTGTCATGTCTCAATGAAGTCCAAGGATGGAGACTGCACAGCCTCTCTGGACAACCTGTTCCACTAATGCTTGACCGTCCTCACAGAAAAGCTTTCTCTAATATCCAGTATGAACCTTTCTTGTTTGTGTTTATGCCCGTTGCTTTACATCATCTCACTGCACACCACTGAGGAATCTGGCTGGCTCTTTTGTCTTAATAACTGCTTGTAGGCCTTGCTGTTAATGTTCCCCCGCTTGCCTTGTCTCCTCCAGGCGGAAAAAGCCGAGGTCCCTCAGCCTCTCCTCCTACAGCACATGCTCCAGCCACCTGCCCATCCGCAGGACTGTCTCCAATCGTCTGTTTTGTATTGGAGACCCCAAAACTGAGCACCATATTCTAGATGCAGACTACCAGCTGAGCAATGTCCTTTCCTAACTGACAGCAGAAACATGTAAACAAATACTATTTAAATATTGATATTTTGTATAAAAAGTAATTTACAAAATACAGCTCTGAATATATGTTAATCAGCACAGAAAGTTTTCTTTAGCTTTGGATCCTGAACAGGAGTGTGGCACTTCTGACTCAGGTGCCCAAGATCCAGAAAGAAGCAAGCATCCAAGTGTGCTCTTGTTCTGTTACCTGCTTTGCTGGTTTTCTGGTCACGTGATGATTTTTTTGTGTCTTATCATTAAAAGTTATCTGTATTTCTCTATGACTGGAAAGGAAACTGAAGCATCTGTTTCTGATGGTCTTGGCTATATCTATCACAATGTAATTTCCAAATGTTGCAGTGTCCCTAATTTCTCTCTCCAGAATCTTGCCATCACAGTAATGAGAATATCTAAAAGAGGATTTTTTAAAAAATGTTGCTCCACTAGAAAATATTTATACATAAAGCATGGAATGGAGCAGTAAGAGATGTTGGGTTTGACTTTCAACGACACAGTTACGCAGTCTGATTTTGTCGCGATGAAATAGCATCATGCTGTGGTAGAGAGCATAGCTCCATGCCCCTGGGTCCAGCCAGGCACAAGGCTGAACCTGTAGTCCACATGTGTATACACACACAATACATGCACATAGAGCCAGCCACACAGATCAACACAGGCAGAAAGTCACACTCGTACAAATACATACAGCACGAAAGGCCTCATCCTATTTTCCTCTGGTTTATCAGGGTAAAAACTTGTTAGTGGAAAATTTATATATGTACATAGACACACTACAAATCCCTCCAGTCCTTGGTTTTAGACACTCACTTCAGGCACAGGGCATGACCAGACAAGCATACTGACAGCAGCCTACTTGCACATGACTGGGCATTTTATACCCTTAAACTTCAATTTCCCTACAGTTCATATTAAGGCTTGAACAATCCCAAAACGCTCTTCCCCAACATCTCACTATCACCAAAGGCAGTAACCCATTTCAGTCTGTGAGGTGATCCAGAGAGCCTTTCTGGGTGACTTATCACAGGGTGAGGGTGCTGTGTTTTCTCCAATGAGGTTATCAGGCTTCCCCCACCTGCTCTTGTTCCTCTTCTCCTTCTTGTCGAAGATGATGAGCCTTTAACTGCATAACCTAACAGGAAAGATATGTTGGTCGTTTCAGTCCTAGAATTTTATTGAGGATTTACAGATGGTAATGTAACTGAAAATGAAATATAACAGTATTTACAAATGCTAATGAAAATTACACACAGATGAATAAACAATCGTGAAATGCTCCGTCAGAAGATGAGATACATACAGAAGCATACTTTGTGGTGTTATATATTCTTGTCCCACAATCTGGGAGGTGGGGGGTTGTATCATGATTCAAGGCGTTCTGTAAAATTTGTAGGTAAGCAAAAGGTTTGTTGTAAATGTCTGAGATACTAAAAATGAGGGGTTTATTTAGTCTTTCAAATTTCACTTTTTACTTCTTTGTTCTAACTTTTATTAAGCACAGAAAGCTAATATATGCCATCAGTTAATTTCAGCTTAAAATTAATATTCTATGTGCACAGAATTCAACGAAAGATGTCCACAGCTTTATTCATTCTGTCATAATATAAAGAGTGAAACAGTGACTTTGATGACAGAAAAGTCACCACAGGCTCCAAAGTGTTCATAAAAAGGAGATAACTATTAAGGAATGTTTTGTTGCCTTCCGCTTTTAAAGACAAAAATTATGTGGGATTTCTCTCATTCATGAAAACCCCACAACCTTTCTTGTTACCTCTACAGCAAAGGTGACTTTCCTGTCCTAAGATGGTTCAGCAGAAAGCTTTTAACTTGAATTAATGTTCTTTTATTTTAGGTGTAACAACGAAAATGAATGGTGTCAGATCCATGAAAATATTATTCGCAAGTCCAGCACCAAATACACAGCACCCAGCTCAAACTATGGTAAATATTTACTTGTACATTTTTGTCATAATAACAGCTGAAGATTTCCTTTAGGAAACTGCTAATTACTTGTAGCAGAGAAATTCAGTGAGATGTGAGATTATGCATAGCTGAATTTCTCTACTTGTGATGATTTAAAAGTTCAGCTAAAATACATTCACATTCCATTTATGGGTGAAAATCTGCATTGTATCTGCCAATTTAACCAGGAATTAAAAAAAACGCACCTGCCTGATATCTTTCCTTCTCAGATACAGCTGACAATAATATTAATTCAGCATTCTAAATTTCTTTCATCGTTGTATCTGTAGTGCTGTTTTATCTAGAGGGATCAGCAGTGGACAGAGCTAGTGGTCTGCTGTAGTATAAGTTACTCTGTGAGTCTTCATTTATTGGCTGTTACAGTTACCACATTTAACTCTGCTTGTAAAAACTGGTAGCCTGTGGGGAGGATATGACATAAGCAGCAATCAGCATTGGTAGAACTCCTTTAAAAGTTGGTGTTTTGGGGTTTTTTTGTGACACTGGTTTAAGTTACTGTGACCAGACTTGCCTGCACAGGAAGAATTTAAATTTTATTCCTTAGAATTTCCCTGAGTAAAACTTCCTTTTCGTCCTGTATTCCCTTGAAAATTCCAGGTATAACATATCTAAGGCTTGCTCTCCTGAGGGTACTATGCATCCGTGTCAGCAGAAGCAAAGCCAGAAGTTATATTTGTCTAACATTTTTGTTCAGAAAATTCTGACTGTCCAGAAAATAAGCAGTAGTTTTGTACCTACAAATTAATTATCAAGACACTCTGTGATAGTTTCAGTGCTAAATGTTTTTCACATAGTTGAGGAGAAAAACTGTTTTGGCAGAGTTTTTGACACCTTTCAAGTCCATTTTTATTTTCTTAGTTGATGACAGATAAATATGGATAGTAAATCTTGTCCTATCTTGTTACCTTGTTTAATGATTTCTGTAGTTCGGTAATTCAGAGATATCTGTACTGTCCCATTCCAAATGAACTAGCCAATAAAATACAGTTCTGCTTCATTACAGCTAGTTTTGCATTCGTTACCGAGTGCCTGATTCATCGGCATACTGATGTCCAAATACTGATATTGCCTTAATTTCACTTGTTTGCATATTGAGGTATTGTAGTGGAATATGCAGTTCACACTCCCATAGAAGATATTAAGCATGACAATAAGCAAATGAAACAGTTTTGAGGTTTGGAATTTTATTATACACAAAGCTGTTCTCCTTCCCTGCTGTTTCTCCTGTTACAGTTAAGGTCATCCACTGCTTATGATTAAAACATTTTCCTGAATTGTTTGTAACTTTGAATAAAGTTATAACTTGGCATTTCCAATGCAAGGTGTCTGCCTAAAACAGGGTGTTTTTTTCCAAGCATGAGCTTCTTTGAAGAGCAGAAAGGAAGGGAAATAGATAGCTTTTACCCTTGCCAATGGCTTTATAAAATTATTATTTCAAACATTTCATTAAGATCTAGTGCATCTCTGGAATAGGAGGTTGAAACTTGGCAGAGGCATTGTCCTGGTGGGAGGGGCTATATTGCAGGCTGGCATGACTTAAGCATAGGTAATGCAGTTTGGGCCTTTCAGAACCTGCTCTTACAGTGGAAAATGCTCAAATCACAAGTGTGATTTTTCCCTGAAGGAAAGCTCTCTGGTTGTTGAAAGTCTCTCCCCACCTTCCCATGTCTTCTGTAAAATTAGTCCTTCAGATCTGCTGCAGGGAATAGAAAAAAAACTGGAAGGAGAGACTGGTAGAAAAAGAGGACTGGAGGGTGGATTTACAAACACTCAGGGAGAGCAAGAAGTTAGGCAGAAGATTTTTGGGGTGCAATATGTAGGAGGGTATCACTTAGGTAATATATGTAATACCATGCTGGAAAATTACATATTCTATTACCTCTAGTGACTTATTTTTATAGATAATAGATTATTTCTGATGCTATTTATTAAGTACCGGGGGTGTTCGGTGTGGAGAGGTCTGAACTTCCAAATTTGCTCCAGTCCTTTATGATGGAATTTTTTGAATTTATTTTTGTTTGTTTGTTTTGAATAGCAAAAGAAGATACAAAATGAACAAGTTTTTCTGTGAGTGGCAGAAATAGTCAAGACTGATGTCTAATGAATGCATCTCCTGTGTTCCAATAAACCTTCCGGAGCGCACACACAAATGTACGCTCACTCAAACACGGTATTCAAAGGGCTTGAATTTTTTCCATGGTTATGAAGCCTCTGTTTTCCCTGCAGTGCTTTGCAGCACTCTTCTGCCTACTTAGCTGGACAGTTGCAGGTCTATGTTTTGGCAGCTTCTGAGTACATACATGCTGGTTGTCCAGCTGGCTGGTTGGCCTCCCTTTTCCTTCATTTTAAGGCTTTTACGCTCTTTTTTTTTCATCCCAATTCCCAGTATGCATAAAACTTACACAATCTTTGTGTTATCTAGGTATCTGCTTATTTGCCAAATTTGGCTGAAGCCAAACAACAGCCTTCAAAATTATTTCAAGGGTAGAGAGCAGAAACTGGGTGGGAGGTAGATGATATTACTGGTTTCATTCCCCTTGTAACTTGTCAAACAAAACGGTGATTAAATGTTGTTCACAAAGCCAATATATTAAGCTTAGGAAATAGCAGAACATTAGATGGCTCATGCAAGTATACACACACAAGGCAGTGTTTCTTTTCGTGTGTGTTTTTCCAGCGAGTGAACAGAAAATATAGAAAGAACTATTGACTACCATTCATTAAATGAGATAAAGTTTGTGGAAAATTACTATGTGAACGTAATTCACATTGATATGTGAAGCTGGTAGTGTATGCTCAGCAGATGAGACTAAGCTTATATGGTTGAGCTTAATCCTGACATTTTCTAGTATCTTAATGCTTGATTTTGTAACTTTACCAGCACATTATCCTCATTTTAGGGGTGTAGTATGCTATACATTAAAAGCAACTAGAGAAAGCAGTTGAACTGAGATTAACCATGTAATTATTTCTAGTCAAGCTGTTCAGCTGATAGGCTGAACAAAGGGTCGCGTTGAAAGAGCTAGTTGCTGAGCCTTTCTTACTCTTGTTTTCTGAAGTCAGTTTGACTGGTTGGTATGCTTGAAACATGTTGAGGTACTGAAGGGATTTTCATTCACATGAACGTTCTTGTATGAAGTGGTTAAAGAAACAAGTGGTACAGATAACGCTTTTGAGGGGTTTTTTATGGTATTAAGTGGGATTAAAGGCACTTTAGAGATGTGTGATGTGGTTGTTCAGATGGAGGTGGCATTGCTCATACACGTGTTGTAACCTGCTGTGTGAGAGGAATAGAAATAATGCTAAGTAGTTTACTGTAACTTGTGAGATCTCTGCGAAATTAAGTATTCTGATTTTTAAAAGTTGTATTTTTGCATAATATTATGCTCTTAACTGATCCCTTACAGCAGATCTGTTTCTTGCATTTCACTGTTACATTACTCCAAGGGAGGAAAGAATTCTGTATTTATATATTTGTCTTAAATTAACCATGGAGCAAAGCATTATTTTACCTGCATGCCTTGTATATACAGACATCTAATTCTTAGGTCTGAAAAAATAAACATCTTATTTTTTTCCAGGACTTATAATATCTCTTCAGCTTCTACGTGGCGACATGGAGCAGATTCGAAGGGAAAACCCCATGATCTTTAACAGAGGCGTTTCTGTTACCAGGAAGCTGGGTTTTCCTGATGTTATAATGCCAGGTAAACACAACAGCTCTAATTTTAAAATATTGGTCATTTTTTTTTCCTCATACTCTTCTAGACAAGTGTCACTGGGATTGGTGCTTTACTCAGAGAAGATTATTAATAGAAGCATTGCCTTGTTTATCACTAAATGCTAATTCCAGATTTAGGGAAGCATGCTAAAACATTTTAATCAATGAACATTATAGTAATAGAAGGTGTTAAATTCACATGTATAGAAGGTGGTCTGGAAAGATTGCTTTGATATTCCCCCACCCCGAACCCCCAATTAGATATCCCTCATGTGTGCTAAGCATGGAGTTGTTTCTTTAAAAATGCATGAAGTTTCTTCTTCCAAATAATCCAAAGACTGGAAAAAGAGTTTCCACTTTGCCACCTTGATTTTTAGAGTTAGTACAATCCTATGACAATACATGAGGCTGCAAAACTGATCTGATTTTCTGGCTGGCCTTACAGACCAGCTAGTCCATGCAACAGCTGTCTTGGCTGCAGCGTTGCTGTACTTCATTTTCCCGTTACTTCTGGAGCAGCAGCTTGAGATGCTTCTGGTTTTGGCACAAGTTGAGGTAGCCCCAGCATAGCCAAGAGTTCATTTAGGGAGGAAACCGGAACCTAGCCAGTCATGCAATCAATAGATATAAAACCTGGCATTATACTGTCTTGGTTTTTACAGTGTAGTAAGAAATGGGCTAACTAATTACATTGCATGTATAGCATTTGAAATACTATCTCATTGCTATGCATTATAACCAAGACCAAGACCAAGATGACTTTGCAGACATGGGAAATTTTATGAAAGCATAATGGGAAAAGTATCAGATTTTATTACGCGCAAGACTGCAGTGATACATCACTATCAAAAGTAGTTCTTGTAGCCTCGTTATGGAGGCTCTTCATAAAGTACAATAAAAATAGGGAGTAGGTGGGAAGAATTTCTAGAAACTGAAGTAAAAGGGTTTAGAACAGTATGTGTTTTATTTACTAACAGACTTGAAAATAACAGCAGGAGAGGATGTGGGCTATAAAGCCAATTATAAATTTTAGTTTTTAGTGACCTTATAGGGTTCCAATCTTAACCCAAAACAATCAAATTGAGAAAAGATGAAATGTTGCATATTGATATGCAGACACAGCTGCTGCAAGGTGGTCTGCTGTAATTGAGATCACAGCTGGATGTGTCAGCTAGAACAGCTAGATCACAGCTAGAAAAGTCAACATCAAAAATAACATTTACTTACCTGTGTAAGTGCACAGATTCTCCTACAAGAATCACTTTATTCTCCATTTTTATGTATAAAGCTGTCCCTCAACTGCTTCAGACTGCTGAATTTTAGCAAGCTTAAGGAATAGCTTTATGGCCTCAGTGTTCCCCCTAATTGTTCTTTCATTTTCTGGGCCCTAGCCTCTTTCTGCAAGCTGGCGTAGTGGGCCTGTCTTCCCTCTACTGCTGCTGGTTTGGGCCATGCTTTTGTCCCAGGGGTCAAGCAAGCAGGTTGCAAGCAATTGCTCCTACCCTAAACTTTAAAGATCCTCTATTCATTGCAGCTAATTCAGTTTTCTCTCTCTAATTAAGAACTCTAGCAAAAACACCGCCTCAGTGCAAAAGAGGTCCACCAAATCATAAGTAGTAGTATGATCTTTGTGATATTCAGCCTAGAGACCTTGGACATTTAAGTAAACTAAAACCAGATTCCACAGCGTAGGTTTGCAGCACTCCTGTTGTAAGGCTGGCTACGTGTGTGCAGTAGTAGTCTTCCCACCTCTGGTGAGCCCATCAGTTTTTCAAATGGTATTCTTCAAAAGACCACAGTTGCTTGCTAATCTCAGTTTTGTGGGAACCACAGTTCTTGCTGGAGAAAACACAGGAATTTTAAGATGGAAATTTGGTCTCATATATATATATATATATATATGTATGTGTGTGTGTATATATATATCTCTCTCTGCTCAAAGTACTGACTGATACAAACAAGTGTGTGAAAGGACCACCATTCTGCTAAATGCTTACTGCCGCTCTAGAGGTGCTGGACACCCAGAATTTCTCGATTCGAAGGCAGCTACCAGAGGTCTGCATATATAGAGCTTAGATGCAAAGCTTTAGGCATTTGTATTTGGAAAAAAAATATGGCCCACATTTGTGGAGAAAAGCAGTTTGTAAATGTCTTTAAACACCAGGTAAGAAAAGAAAGGCAGCCATGGAAGTGTGAATAAACTTTCACTGTAATGATGAATTAGGATGTTGCCAGAGTAGAGATGAGATGTGAAGAGAGGTAGCTGTGAATAGTGCTCTAAACAAAAATTTTCATTATCCGGGGTATTCTCCAGGAAAATGAAATGTTTGAAAAATTAAGAGATTAAATTATAATGTAACTTCACTGATGCAGTGAACAGTAATCATTCTAATTACTTATCAATTTGGCAATGAAAATATGTTTGACATTATTTAAGCAACAGCAGATACTTGCCTGTTGTTTACTTTTAAAACAGATCAAACTGTGGTTTGAGTTTACCTGATGTCCAAGATAGAACATTTGGGTAAAGTAAGTTATCTTTCAGGTGGATTAACCAAGCTATGTGAACAAGGGATGTCCATCAATTTACTTTGTGCTTATGTTGTTACAGCCAGAATCAAACATTCTTTTTTAGCTTTACTAGTATTGTCTCAAGTTCAAAAATACTTTATTTTTGAAAAAAACCAAACCACACAAACAGAAAACCAACCCTGTTATGCACATAAGCAGTTCCCAACCATGTCTGCTGCATTAATTGTCTTTGTCAAACTACCTTTGCCTTGTTTTGCTTCAGAACTGTTTCTTTCTCATTAAAGACAGGGTTTCTTCTTGCAGAAAAGAACACAGAAAGTTCATGACTTGTATTTTGTATTTTGAGATTTTTTTCAAGGCAGTGTGATTTTAAAAATGTTTTTTATGAATAAATTAATAAAGGCTAGGTCACCTAGTATTGTTAAAATATGATACTAAGTGATCATTCTGCTGAACCAAGAGAAATCTATTTTTAAAACAGTAAGTAGCTCTAGCATTTCAAATTAGTCTTCTTGGTCGTAGGTTTTAACATCTTCACTTTCTTTTTTAATAGGAAATCCTTTTGCATGTAGACATCTTAACCATTAAAATTCTGCAGCTGTGTCTTATCACACAGTTTTCTTACCCATTTTGTTTTCTAAACAGTAGCCTTAGTTCCTATGTCAAGCTCTTTTCCCTTACTCAGATACGAGAAACATGAGTGGTAGCTGGTCGTCATTAAGAAATAAAGTGTCTTTATGTGCTTATATCTTGCATGGTTATGCAGAGCAAGATTAATATCCTACAAAATAACCATGCCTGTCTTCATTTTGAAGGATAAAATGTTCTTTGTTTCCTACTGTGTTGTGATCTGAGAAGAGCATCATAAAGACTTTAATTATCTTTTTTGTCCAAATCAGAAGAGACTCAGTCAAACCAGCCTCATGAAGAGGTGTGGTGGGTTTTTCTTCATTTGTGGGGGTTTTTTCTTTTCTAAATTGCTACTGGGTTTAAAACCGTCCATCTGATCCTGACAATTTTACCTTTCCCCAGAGATAAAAGCAATGAGGCATGTGCTGCTTGCCTTTTGGATTGCAACTTTATTTGTGTACAGAACTTGCTGATCAGAAATCTATTGCATAGGCATGGCGTTTGTCAGTTCCCCAAAGGACATCCCTTCCCTTCCCCATGTGCTGATAAGTATTCTGTCTTTTACTTTGATCCTCTGATGAAAAGTGCATGCTTCATCTTCTACTTGTGAGATGTTTCTTTCTCTTTTTTTCTCTCTCCTTGTCTTAATTTCCTGGCTTCTTTCCCTTTATTCTCTCCCCTTTCTTTCTGATGCAGAGATGAAGATAGTTGGGTGTAAGTTTCTGCTTTTCTGTGTAATGTCTGCTTATTGCTTGCTTTTTCCCATTTTCATATCTTTCATGGAATGTTGGGGACTGGTAAAGATAGCAAATCATGACATCATAGGAAAACTTTGGTAACACAGAGGCGTAGACTATTTTTACCAGTCTCTCCTCATACCACAATGTTTCAGTCAAGTTTAGTAGCTATGACAGATGCATCAGTAGCAAAGGTGAGAAACATCTCAGCATCTGTTCTGTCAGTGAGCACAAAGTCATGGCAAAAATACATTAAGAAACGGACATGGCAAACTCCATCAGCTATTTTCAGAATGTTCATGGTAAAAGAGTCAATGAGACCAAAAGATGTAATTATGTAATCATTATCCCCAAAAAGCATTTACAAGGAGAATAAAAAATATTTTTGTCATTAATAAACTGGCAGAAATGGAAAGTTAAAATACTAAGCTGGAGGAGATAAGAAAAAAAAATATTAAAAATCAACTCCCTGCTACTGTTTCAGGGAAATAATTGAATTTTAAAAGAGCTATAAATTGTTTTTTAGACATAGAAGTTGAACAATGGATAGCAAATAATCTAGTAAATATTTTTTTTCCTTTTCCTTGAAACAACTGAGTGTTCTGTTCACTGAAAGCTTGAGGAACACACACAGTTAAACTTGCATAATGTTCTCTTTATAGGGAAAAAAAAAGTTAATTTAATTTCCCATACAGGCGGTAGATAAAAGCTCTGTTTCCCCTTGCTGCTGTAATATTACTCACAATAGTTGCATACTATAACTATTTCAAAAACACAGGCCTTAAAAAAATTAGTGACTGACTGGTGAAGGGGCAGAGAAATAAACTGCTGAAATGGATCTGATGTGATTCCCAGAGACTGTCTGAACATACCAGGCTTCTTAATTTTAACAGGCAATTAGTAATACAGTGGGCAATACAGCAGATTTTACACCAGGGTCAAAGGTGACTTCACTGTTAAAGCAAGGGAAAATCATGCAGTGTGAGGCCTGTCACTCTTAATCTTTTGAGACATGACTGAGAACAAGTCCTTAGCGGTCTGCCAGAAAGCAGGCCAGAGAGCGTTTGGGACACTTCCCATACAGTGCGCTTGGTCAGTTTTTTCCTTTAGTCCATTTTGAAAAAAGATCATGATGATCCCAAAGCTGATTGTGGGCCTCATTCCAACGTTAAGCTCTTCTGTGTTGAAATTATTGCACTTCAGAAGTAGCGTGTTTTCCTTGGGGGAAGTTAGAACTTAAAGTAAGGGTGTAGAGATCAGAATCCTTTACTGGCGCCCTACTCTTGTGTAGCGGCCTCCAAAGCTACTGCAGAGAAGAGTGGTCCGTCAGGGGAATGTCTGGTTTAATGTGGTACTCTTGGCCAGACAGAAGAGCAGCTATCATTGTAAAGAGCTAGAACAAATACAGCCAAAGCACGTATTCTACATTTTATAGTTTGTCTCAGAGGTTTTAGTTACTCACTGGACTGAGTCTCTTACAGAGTCAAACCCTTAGTGATTTAAATTGCTGTAACTTCACTGAGGTCAGTGGGATGATGCTGATTTACTCTAGTTGTGGGGATGCTCATTTATAAATAGGACATAAATGTGTGGTTTGGTTTAGTTTTTTCTTTATAAGCCATTGTGGAAGATATGCTGAGTGTCCTTGCCCGTTCACAATCTAGGGTTTATTGGCATTTTTATAAAATCCCAGTATTTTCAAAAAGATGCCAAACCCGGTGACGTTAGAAAGTCAGGTGGACAGGATATCACAGTGTTGGGCCCTAAGTAAGGAGGGCCATCTCAACAATTAAATACAGACATAACTACTAATTTTTATAGATAGATTGTTTTTTATATGCTTGGCTGCTTAAATTGTAAACTTTCGGTTTAAAAAACCCAGTGAAGATTCTCTGGATAAATACAGCTATTTTACTAAGTTACTTGAAACTAGACCTGCACATCCTGAATGTTGTGAGCTGGCATTTTTCCTCAGCTTACAGAGATATTTACATATCCTTTACGGGTTCACAAAGTCAAGCGGCATTGACCTCTTGGAAAACAAATTTACTAAAATCAAGATGTTGGAGATTGGTTTGCCTGTTTCTCCGGTAGGAATTTGTGTGGATTATGTAACCTTCTTCTGACACAGTATTCACCAGTATAAAGCAGGGACCATTCCTGTCCTCGGTGTACAAAATCTTTTAGGAGCCCTTAATAAAAGTGTTACATTAAATGGGAATGGCTTCTGTAAATTGTTACTACGTTCCAGCTCAAGTAACTGGTTAGTCTTCTAGTGGAAAACCTACAAATCCTACTGGGATAAATCTACTTACGCTAATAGGTACTAGACAATTATTGGCCATTGGACTACTTAATGTTACTTAGTCTTGAAAATGATAAATAAGTATTTGGAAGTCTTCCAGTACATTTCTTTATATTGTAAACACAAAACCGATAGACGGCTCGTGTAGCCTTTTCCACCACTCCTTTTTTCCCCCATTACCGTTAAGTTTCAGGTGATACAAGAAGGGATTGCATTTCTATATAAGCGAACCCCCCAAAGCTATAATTTATGATTCTTAATTCAAACAACTGTACATTTGACATAAGTCTTTCTACATAGGTTAAACCAAACAAAACAAAACCCACATAAAGGTGAAGGGAGGGTAAAGGAAGAGCTGCATATCATATCAGAAAATCATTCTTTTTTTAGTGTTGTAAAAAATGCTATATTTCAAGACATTTTATAAAGAATTGGTAACTGCATATGTTAAACTGCACATATTTTATGCTAAAAAGCACTTTACATTTGGTTTCAAATTGAAAACAATTGTAGAGAGATGGGCTTTAAAACAAATACCATTCTGAAAACTCTCATTAGGTTTTCAGTTCCTCTTTGACAGCCATCTAACACAAAAGAGACCTCAGCTTAAAATGTCATCCGCAGGTTTCAGCCTCTAAATACTTTGGCCCACTAGCCTTCTAGCACTTTTTTATTCCTGTACTAATGATAGGAGGCCACAGCTAACCCAGTTTTATGATCTGCACTGCTCTATTTGTGAAGATGTGAGGCCTAAGTTGGTGTACCACCCTGCTTTTCTCTCAAAATGTAAGAGTTACTGTCACTTCAGAGCCAGTACTGTTTATACTGTAGTTTGCCACGCAGAGGTCGTGAATTATTAGACAAGTATTTATTTATCTTTTTACAATGGAATTAAATATGGAAAAAGCTCTATCTGCCAAGGTTTTTGACTTGATATGTAGCTGTCATTCTGTGTTACAGCTGACAAGGATCACTTCTTGATCATACTGATCACGCTTTTTGTTTAATCATGTGCAAGCTGCACTGTGCTGTCTGTTTGTGCACTTGTGTGCTGTTGTGCAGAATGTTTTCTCTAGCCTTGCCATTTGCATACTTGAAATTTTTAATAAATTGCTTGGTGCTCAAGCCTTTGCTCCAATGCCCATTAGTGCATCTGAGCTCAAACCCCTGAAAAACAGTAGCAGTTGGAGAAAAAAAATGGCTTGTGAGGACTCAGCAAGAGATGTGTTTAAAATGTTGGGAAAAGGAGATACTTCTTTGTAGTAAGGTTATTTTCACTGCAATAAATGAAGTGTTTGAGTTTGTAGTTTAAACTCCCAGATTTTCAAGAAACTGATGGGCTCTGTACCTGGTAGTTAAATGCTTTTTGTCTTTTCTAGATACATTTACTTTCCTATTTTTACTGTATGAAATAACCTTTTCGATTTTTTTAAGATTCAATAGACAATATTTTTACAAGAGACAATGAACCATTATGCTTCACTAAAATAGTTTTTCCCTTCCTTTTTCTTCATTTGATGCAAACCCACTGTTTTTTAGATTTCTCTACCCCCCCCCACCAACGGCCTTTTTTTTTAAAATTAGTGAAGTAATATCCCTCCTGTTGAGTTTAATGGAAGATAAGATGCTATATATAACCAAGTGCTGCCTTTAATTTAGGCTGGAAAATTATTTGCTGTCTGACATTGGACTTTGTGTAGCCAGACTGTCTTCCAGAAAAGAGGTCATAAATAGGAAGCACCAAAATGCTAATTATAGTGAGTACAATTAATTTTTATTAAGACCTACAGCATACAAATTGAAACTTTTTTCCTTATTGTATAAACTGCTAAGAAAAAGATGGAGTCTGTTAAGCAGGAGGATTTTCAAACAAAAGTCCCTACTTAAAAAATTCATTGCAAAAGATCGTTTATTTCTTTGATATTCCTATAGTCAACATATAGGTAGCTTAGCTTGATTTTTGCACAGCAAGATAATTTTCTCTGTTGTTGTGGAGTGTTGCATTTGATGACTATTCTTTGATGAGAAAAAACAGGTCAAATATTTGAGGTCTTTCACCAGCCTCTTGCTGTCATCTTTTTCCCGTTAATGAACCACAGCATTTTCAGACCTCTGACTGTGAGGTGTTTAAAGCAGTCAACTCTGTGTGAATCTGTAGTGAGAGAGAGGTTGATGGAAGAAGGAGGACATTTTGCATACAGATCTTCATTCATAAAGAGTTCCCAGCAGAAAGCACTGAATGTCAGCTAGAGAGCTGTATTTTCCATGCTTAAAAAGTTGCGCTTATGTCCAGAAATAAAAATGAAAGTAAAGACAGGACTGAAAGCTTCTATTGTTTGTCCCTACAGTAGATTAAGGAACAAATTCTGTGGGGTTATAGACTTCAAGAATTTGAAGTGCTGCTTGGACAGGCTCAAGAGAATATCCCTCACTGCCTGAAAGCAAATGCTGCCTATTTCATTGTGCTTCTGATTAATAAACAGATTTAACTGTGTCATCTTCTCCAAGTACTGGGGTGGAAGAAATCAGACATTCAAGGAGTCTCTGCTTTGCTGGAATAACCATTCCATTACTTCATTATTCAGTCTCTTGAGGCTGCTTAACAGAATACTTGCCTTGAAAGGGTTTAATTTTTTATTGTTTTAATTTTTTGTATTTTTATATATTGCATTTCAATATGTTTGCCTTTGTGGCAAGTAAATAAAAAGAATTGGTAAGTGAGACATCATGAAATGGTGACAGTAACTAAATCTTACAGAAAAATAGGTGCTACCTGCTATCCTTTTGGTGGATGCTTTAGAATTGCCTGCCGTAGTTTTGAAAGCAGAGTTTCCCAAATCAGATTCTTTAAAAAAAAAAAAAAAAAAAAGTGAGTTAGTCTGTCAAATTCAGGAAGTTAGTCTGTCAAATTCAGGATAACAAGATGATGAGATAGATCCTAGCATTTGTATTTCTGAATATAGTCATTTGCTCTGAAAGCTCTTGAAAATGAGGTAGTAAGAAATTGGCAACTAACCATACTGCCTGCTTTCTTATATTCATGCATGTGGATACCAGAGGCTAGCCAAAAATCTAGCAAAAAAAAAATATTTCTAATTCCTTCTTAATCCATCTGAACTGAATTGCAACCAGGTTTCCAAAAAGGCTGCTTTTATTTTGTTGTTATGGTAAAAAGAAATTATGAAAATGTAGAAAATACTTGGAAAAGCTAACTGAACACAATTTTCTGCTGATCATCACAAAAATACTTATCTTTTTAAAAATATATTGGCAATGGGAAGTCTGATGTTAATGATATTTTGTCAGGCTTAGCCTGGTACTTCCAAGTCAGCTGACTAGACAAAGTAGTAGATGATTTTTTTTTTTTCCCCTTCCCTGCTTACACACAATCAAAGCAAGTATTGATTCCAACTTCCCACTTAATAAAGGCATTACTAACAATGGTCTGATTTTACGCACTGATATTAAAATGTTCATCTTTATTAACAATTAACTTGCTGCTTGGAATGATTTGGGCATCAGCCGTAGTCTTGTGGAACACAGAAAATGGTTTGCAGAATCAAAATATGTTGCACACAGGCACTGAGTCTTCCACATTGAATTGAAGCATGTGACCCCACTCTTTTACTGTAGGTGATATACGCAATGACTTATACCTGACATTAGAAAAGGGAGACTTTGAAAGAGGTGGGAAAAGCGTGCAGAAGAACATTGAAGTGACCATGTACGTGCTCTATGCGGATGGAGAAATCTTGAAGGTAAGTGCTTATTTCCTCTGAGCTTCAGGTGCCATCTGCTTGCTCCTTGGGCGTGTTCTCTTCTTCTGTTGTCTCTGATGCAGGGGAAGTGCTAAACTAAAACTAGATCATACTGTTTGGTGTTTTCTTGCGCTAAGTTTTTAAGCTGTATATTATGAAGGAAGTGGTTGGTTATAAATTTGAAAGAATTTGGGGCACTTCCCCTATATGGGAATAGGGGACTTGGAGAAAATATTCATAAACTAAAAAGCTTATGTAATTTCAAAATTTGTTGTCAGTGGCTATAGTAAAAAGAAAATTTAGAGTAAGTGTAGTCACAAAGAGTTGAAGAGTATATGACAAATATCTAAAATTAAATAATGTGTCGTACAACATGATGGAGTGTGATTACAAGAGAGACTTTTAAATCTTGAGTTGTTGGAGTTATGGTACTGAATGTAGTTTTGGAAAATAAATTTGAGTAGCTGTATTTCCAGGATCTTGGCTTTCACCCTGAGATGGCTCCATTTCAGCTGTGGATAGTGATGTTTAATGTTTTTCTTTCTTCCTCTGTTCTTGCTTTCAGTATTATTGAAGAGAAGAAGGGAGATAAGTCAGCTTTCTGTGGGGTGGGAGGGTGTGAAGACAGGGAAGTAAACACAGTATTTCAACAGCAACATCTGTCAGAAATGGAGAAATTGCTGCATTGAAATGTATTAATTATAACTTACCCCTACCTTTTTTAATACCTCCACTGCAATAAAATGGCCTTTGTAGCCATTATCATAGAAGAGATGAAACACCAACGTGCTCATGTACCAAACTCATTGCCACAGTCTGGTTTTTTAATTGAAAGGAGAACTTTTCCTTTATTACTACAATTGCTTGTGATTTCATTAAAAGTAAAAGTATCTCTCTTGTAAGGAACTAGTTTGTTCTCATAGCTGTTGCAGGAAGATCACAGTCCTTTTCTGTTTAATTGCATTAGGCATACCTTTCAAATTGAGTGACATATTTTTAATCATTGCTTTATTTCACAGCAGTCTGCCAAAGGCCAGCGTAGGTCGGTACCCTCCAAACTGCCGTATCAGCATCTTCAAATGCTGATGTACATAATGGTAGCTAATTATACTGTAACTGTGGCTAATGATTAAGTATAAAAGCCATATGATTTCTAGACATTACATTTCAGTAGTCTTAACTACTTCTGTGGTTTTGGTTGGAAAGGTCATTCACAGATACTAAGTTACCCTTTTCTTACCCTCGCCTGTTGTTATTACTCTAACAGTGTATCGGGGCTGTACATGGGACAGTGGAACAGACATGGTACAAACAAAGACTAGTAAAAGGTAGTCAGTCTGATTAGAAAAAACGCAGGTGAACATTTGTCATAAGAGGAGACTTTACATATAAAGGATCCTTTGTGTTTTTTAAATTTAAACCACATATTTAAAAGAAAAACTTGATACCAGTTTTTATGTTCTTGCTCGTCTGTATAGTTGCAGTCAAAGTAACAAAGATACTTGGTTTGCGTCATGGGTATCTTTGGTTCATGATGTCTCATGATGCCTAAGATCCACTGTATTTCAAACAATACAAGCAGTAGAACTTTTCTACGTAGGAAATACTCAAAGGTATAAGCTAACATATCTACTGAAAAATAAGGAAAAGGGCCATCAAGGACAACAGAAGTTGAACTCCCCTTTAATTTGAACACCTTCTCACTGTTTAGGTACACTTGCATTCTCTCTTAACTTCAGAATAGAACTAGAAAAATAACATATAAAGCTGAATACCAGATGAACTGAATATAGAGGCATAGTTCAAAAGTGGTCAATGACAAGTTGAAGGAATAATCACATGCACATGAGAGAAAGTAGCAGCTTTGAACTGAGTTTGCAAACTAGCCATGTCTCCTCTTTTTTTGTCACTGCCATAGTTTCTACATGATTTTAAAATTCTGCAAATTCATCTAGTAAAGTTAGAGCAAATGAGATCTGCATCTGGAATTACTTATAACGTAGTGGATTATCTTACCATTCAATGGTAATGTCCTTGTCCTTGTAGAAGACAACTGACCCTATTAAGTGTATATGGCTGCTCTAAGTCTATAGAAATGTCATGAAAATGATAATGATTCAGCTCCTTAAACTGTAGATTTCCAGTTTGTCTAAACTTTCAGAATGCAGATTTTGGTTGTAAAATACAGGCAAAGTTTGTGCTCAAAATCTTCCCATGCTTCAGGTGAAAAGCCCTGAGAACAAAGAGCTCCATTGGCTCTAACTATCCCAGCTGCGCGATGGGTTTTGGGAAGACTGGGTATCCATTTGTCTAAAACTCAACACAGGTCTGCAAGTCTGGGTTATTTTAGTATGTCAGTAAATGGATACTGGTTTACCTTTTATATTAAGAATTTAGTTTTAAACCCTGGGTGGCTTATTTTTCACTGCAACTGTCTGGTTTATGTAATCTTTGGTATGGACACCAAGAGCAGTGTGTGATGACCTGCCATTTTCTATTAGGAGAGAGCTGGTTTCACCCAAAGAGAGAATATAACTTCATTCCTAGATGAAGCAGCTGTAAAGAGACTGCTAGATCAGGACTTGCATTTCAGTCATGCAGCGTAATCTAAAAGAAAATGCTGAAGCCTGCAACAAGAGGAGTCTAATTACTTTTTAGTAAATGTTAAGAATAAGGTGTGTGTTGGATAGAGCTGCAGTACTGACGAAGGGAATTGCTTTGTTTGGGTTCCCTGTCCCCTGAATGATCACTTGCGTGACCTGAGGTTGCTTTCAAAGTGTAGCTATTTTCTTTCTTCTATTTCATTGGTCTAATTATGATGTTAATTTAATAACTTTTAGTAGGCAATCTAGAAGAGAAGCTAATAAAAAAATCCAACTCAAGCTTACAGTAGTATGGGCAGAATGCTGAAAGTTCAATCTTTGAACCCAAAGTGCTACTGTTCTTGGTTGAAATATCCTTTACTGTTCCTGACCTACGGCCTTTCCAAAGCAGAGACTGCCAAATGAGAAAGTGTGTGCTGAGTTACACGGTACAGTGGGGAAATTGCCACAAAATTTTCATCTGCTATTAGAATAAAATCTCTATAGACTTGTCCTGACCAGAAGCACAATCCAAATCTGAATTATGCCTTTGTGAAGACTTTAGCAGAGCCATATGTAGTGTTAATGAGAATATTCTGTCTCAAATCTTTATTGCTGTTGAGTATATCTTGGAAAGAAAGCAGTGAAATTATTCCCAGAATACAGTGCTGTTCAAAATGAAAATGGGTATTTCCCTTTCTAAATGGTATTCCTCAATTGTTGGTATCTTTCAATATAGTCTGAAAAATAAAAAACCTTGACACATTTCTCTTCTTTCTGTCCCAGTAGCAGGAATATCTTAATAATTGCAAGGCATACCTTAAATGATAAAGTTATTACCGGACACTTTTGCTAGTTTAGCTTCCCTTACTTGCCTCTGCCCTTTAATTCACCGACATATTTGGGTCTCATGGTAACTAGGTGTACAGAGACTAGTGAGACTAGTTTCATGTTTATATTTTGCAGATCACAATTCAGAATTAAAGATTAAAATCCTCAGACTATAGATTGTAGTATAAATGCATCGAAACTGAGTTAACAACCGGAAGGAAAGAGTCTTCACCTATTCATTTATTTAAAGTTTATAGTGTGAAATAGCATTCAAAGACTGACCATTTGTCTGCCAAGGCAGGCAATTTTTCAAAGCAACAGCAAAAAGCTTACATTAAAATCTGAATTTTTCCTGTACCTGATAGAAGAAGTACAAACACTATTTTACTTCCTCCCAAGAACCTAATGCAGAACGAGGTTTTGGAATTGCTGTGTTGAAGCTCAACAAGTTACTCCTGTTACAATATAGAACTGGGATATTGCAGACATTCTGCTCTTTAGTACTGCCACCACTGTTCTCACTCCAACCTGTTAATATCTGCAACAGTTAATTCTTGTTGGTGTGTTAAAAAAATCGCCTTTATGCCGGGATTGTGGCACATACCATATGGTTACCAAAGACTTACTTGAGAGGACTGAGTTTTATGAGTCAACTATAGTTACTCAGTTTGGATTAGAGCCTTTGCAATGAATCTCTGCCCAGGGAGGCTGTTCTTGCATTGAATCCCAAAATTCCAGAGAACTTTCCTTTCTTTTTGGGCTCCTTCAGAAATTCTTAACTTTCTCAAAGCCGGAAGAATATTACCACAGGCCATACTAACTGGGTCTGGTTAATGGGATGAACTTGACTTGATAATGACATGATTAATCCCTTGATTACAGATGAAAAAATCAAATCAACATTGTTGATGTTTTCTTGGGATAGAATTCAGAGATGCCTTGGGGAAAGGACCAGTAGTTCTTCTGTTCCGTGTGGGATGGTTTTACATTAGTATTTATATTGCATGTGTCATTCTGGGCCTGCTTAGCTTCTGTTTCTTCTTGGATTCATTATCCTTAGAGATGTTGTAAATGAAGAATCTCTAAGCTTGTCTTTTTTCTGCATGGTTTTTTAAGATGTCATATCTTTTGGGTCACTTTGTAAGCACTAGGTCTAGAACACAGGTTAGTGCTTATATTAAAAAATGTGCTGCTTGCTCCATGTCTTCATTACAAGATTTTCCTAATCTTCTTTTCTCGTGTTCTTACTAAGGATTTCTGTTTCCTAAATAATATCAATTCATGGTTTTTATCTGTATTTTGAGAATACACAGATTGGTCAAGATAGCTGAGCTTTTTGTATCTAAAAGCAGAAATTTAGATCCCATTATATTTTTAGGTGATGACTATTCAACAGAAATTCTTTGCTTACCACTAATGAAGTAACTAAATCACAATTTTCTGGGATACTCAGTGAGGCTGGATGGTTGTAGTTTCAAAAGACCAACATTTTTAAGAGCTAGAGAAGTTCAGATATCGCTTCTGAACTGAGATACTGAAGCAGAAATCTGATTAAATTATATTTTCAGAAAAGTCTATTATTACAAGTGATGGTCCCATTAGGTCCTTTTTCTACTTACGTGTTTATGTCTCTGTTCTATGCTTGATAAAATCTTAAACAACAACTTAAATAATAACTTAATATACTGGAATTCATCCAGTATCGTAGGTCTCCTAGATCATCCTTTGACCCAAAACACAGTTTAAAGATCTCTTAAAAAATTTCAGACTTCATTGTGCCTGAGTTTCTGCTTCCGACTCTTCCTTTATGTCTACAGAAAGATATGACTTATATAAGGGTTATCACCATGTAATAAAATGACTCATCTCTAGTGATGTGATGTCTTTTAATCTTAAATTGTTTTCTTTTGTTCCAGGACTGCATCAGCCTGGGCTCAGGGGAGCCAAGCAGGAGTGCATACCACTCGTTTGTCCTTTACCACAATAACAGCCCTCGATGGGGGGAAATCATCAAGTTGCCCATCCCTATAGACAGGTTCCGAGGGTCTCACCTCCGCTTTGAGTTCAGACATTGCTCCAGTGAGTGCAAAATATAACCAAGAGAAATGTAAAATAGCTGAGGTCTTTCTGTTGTCAGTTTATATTTGGATGAGGCTGGTACTGGGTGGAAAGCAGGAAAGGGGTGCCAACTTAAAATACAGAAAAGGTGCACTGCTAATTAGCCAGTTGCTACATTTATTAAACTGCACATTAAAAACATCGTGAGCAATCATTGCAGGGCAAAACATTTTGTAGATGTTCTCCCCTGTGGTTCTTTTGCTGTGTTTCCCTGTAGAATATTTTCTTCACAGCACATACATTTTATATTTCACTATGATCAGTGTGCTTGTGTTTGTTTTGAGGCTTGCTGATCATTTGCATAGAATTAGACATAGTATATTACGTGTTGTTTCTTATGTAGCATGCATGCTTTTTGTTAGGCATGCAGACGAGTTAGTGAATAACCTTGTGCTATATACGGAAGGACAGAATACGTAAAGATATGATTCCTTATTTCTATCTCTTGCTACAGCAAAAGACAAGGGAGAAAAGAAGCTCTTTGGTTTTGCATTTACTCCATTGATGAGAGATGATGGCACTACCTTGTCAGATGACATGCATGAGCTTTATGTTTATAAGGTACCGATTCTTCTCTGCAGACTTTTTACCTACTCATCTCTGCTTTGGTTTAAATAAGCAATGGTCATTATGTTATCTTTTTTTTTCCCCACCCTCATTAGAAGTATGTGAGGAACAGATTCATAGTTTCAACATTTTATAAATTCAAAATCACATGACTAGGTATGGATACAGCCTTCTATTCTAGGTACAGCTCACCTTTTCCCTTCAGATAACGATGATTTATCTCCTGTTAATACTTTCCATTTTGAATTCAAACATACAAGTGCTTATGAGCATTCAGCAGTTTTACCATCATATGGCATTACTCTGTACCTTTGTATTATGGAGTTATGCTGTACTTCAAATGCATCATGTTACAATGCTACAGCTTGGCACCCTGTAGCAAGGGGTTTGGGAGGGGTTGGGGGTTTTTTTGTTGGTTTGGGGGGGGTGGGGTGGCCTTCCTGGTGATTTACCTTGGTTTATTTCTCAAGTGTGATTTTTCAGACAGCAGCACTAAGTTGTACAGTTGGAAGATCGTGGTAAGTTCTAAAGAGTCAGTGGTTAGGAGACAACACTTTCTAGAGCTGGGCCTGTTTGGTGTATGTACAGGCCCCAAAGGTGGTAAGCACAGCTTTTTCTTAGAAGAGTCTCTGTGCGCCCAAAAGATCAATAAAAATACCGTTAGGCAGTTCCTATCAGGGTGGTGTGAGTATGCGGAATGAGATAGACTGGGTACAATTCCATTTCTTGTCCTGTACCCACAGTGTGATGAGAACAGCACATTTAACAACCATGCACTGTACCTGGGGCTGCCTTGCTGCAAAGAGGACTACAATGGTTGCCCCAACATTCCTTCCAGCCTCATTTTCCAGCGCAGCACCAAAGAGACCTTTTCAGTCTCCACACAGCTTTCTTCTACCAAACTGACCCAGAACGGTAAGTAGCTGATCCTTTGAAATTGCCCAAGGCAGCAGGGATTATGAAAAAGAGAGATAAGAGGGGTAGGTTTGTGCTCTGTTTATTTTACTAAAATACTCCTTTGTTAAATTTCTTTGTACATATGCTTTTTTTTTCCTAACACTATTGAAATGAGCAGAAACTGGTTTTTGGAGGAAATAAGGATATTGACAGATGGCAGAGAAATTACAGACATTACTGTAAGTGCAAGAGAAGGGTAATATGCTAAAGCAAAGTTAATTTTCATTAAATGATTGAAGAACAAAAAATTCAATGTTAGCTCTTTTACACAATCCAAAGTTTGTTTTGTTCAGCTTTTACAGGGTTACTAAGTAAATAAAAAATTGTTATGGCAACATCCCTGACGTGTGGGAAGACAATAGTGGGTTGTCCACAGTGCTGTGTCAAGTCACATAGGGAAAAATGCGGCCTTTACTGTTTTTCAAGTTCTTTACCATTACACCATTCATTTCTTTGTTAGTAGTGGACTAACTCCGTATTTTCCTTCTTGTTTTCCCTTATTTATTCTTTTTTTTTCTGAGAAGTGTGAATTGCAACAAGAGCAGAAGTGTAACATGTAGTGAGTCTCTGGTGGGTCTGGGGTTGCCATTCTTCCCTCTGCGTATGGATTCTAGCTCTTTCTCTCACTGTTCTGCAGTGGATTTGCTTGCCCTACTGAAATGGAAAGCTTACCCAGATCGTGTGATGGATATCCTAGGAAGACTGAGACATGTCAGTGGCGAGGAGATTGTTAAGGTACAACACGAAATAACAGGCTTTGGATGTATCTGTGCTAGCAAGTGAATTCAGACCTGCAGTGCACTTCTGAATGTTCCCTCTTACATAGTACTTTTTGATTCATGCTATGAATTCACAGAGTGTGTGAATTGGGATTTTATTTTGATGTGAAACTGAACAGGAAGATACACTCCAAAAATTAACGGCTAGTTAGTCCTTGGAATCAAAATAGAACTAATCCATAGTAAAATTCCCTCACCTACGTGTGCTGCGAGTATCAGGTCCTCAGCACCAATTGTTCCACTCTGCAGGCCCACTCCTGTTGAGCCACACTGCTTGCTGGTGTAGACGTGGCCACTGGTAGTGGTGTTTTGTGCAAACTTTCTGTTCCAGTAGTATTTTCTGAAGGGCATCCTCTGAAATTGTGTTTTAAATGTGGTTGGTCATTTCTAGAGTGAAGAAAACAGAGCTGACTCAGAAAACTTGGCCTTTTCAAACAGCTAGTAGAGTTGACAGATATTTCTGTTTTGCAAATAAGTTCCAAACATCTGTGTAGAGGGGGAAGAAATGTGAAACCTTGGAAGTTGTTTTGCTCAATGGCCAATGAACCATCCTGCAAACCCATTTTCCTGTCCCAGCACTGTGAAGTGGAGCTGTTGCCTAGAGCACCAGTTGCTCTCTAGGATGTCTGACCTATCAGTAATCTATCTCCTATCTGATAATTTCATCGTGGTTTGTAACCACTGTTGCTCTACGTGCCAGTCCTTTATGTGACCTGAGCTTTCTTAGGTCAAAGGAACTTCAAAATGCATTTGAATACTTGTGTTCTCGGCAAAAAGAAAGTGTTTTCCAGATATTCCTCTGATAATTTTAGGTGTGCTGAGAACTCTCCCTAGAATTTATTTCTATAAATCTGGAAGTAAGAGGAGATAATTTGTAATGGTAAACAACCAAAGAGAAGAAACCAAAGAGAAATCCCATCGGTTAATTAGTACTTTATAATTAAAGCCACGACACTGTAACTCATTTGAATGTTGCCATATCTTGAATGTCCATCTTCATGATAACTTCGTAACAGTAACAGAAGAGGACAATACCCCATTTATACTAGAATTTTTCAAGAATGTCATGTTTTGTACACTTTGTTTGCAGGGCAGTACAAGTATCTGTTTTTTCTAGGGAAAAGCATAAAAAGATACGGATTAAATCATTCCAAGGGGAGAAGCAATTGATTCCCTCCCTAAATCGTCTGCCATTTGGCATTGGGATATGAAGAACAAAATGCAATAATTCAGAAAAAAAGAAATGTTCTCCTTTCAAAGACTTCATAAACTGTTATATTTTATTTATTGTTTTCCACATCAGAAATTTAATTAGAATAGATTAAAAAAAATCATGAGAGAATGTGCAGTTGACTTGATCTCAGCATTCTTCTTCACAGTTATCCTTTCTGAGGACTGTGCTTTCAGGAAGGAAAATGACTGAATTGTCATCATTCAGTAAGCCACAGTGTTAGGAATGGAAGAAATAATTGGCAATATGTAACTTCACCCAATTAATGCTTGTTATAAAAGCTTTGCCTTCTGTCACATAACAAAAGTTTTTAATATTAAACATAATTGGGAGCACCAGTTAATGTGCTTCCAAGTCTTAAATTTAATGACAAACAGTATCTGATACACTCTAATGATGTGAGAATGAAAGTAAGTTGGTTTGTCACTGTTGTCAGGCAGCACTTTTAGTCAGCTTTACAGGGAAAGGAACACTCAGTTACATTTACAAATCAGGGGTGCAGTACATATTTCTTATTTTTTGTTTTTCTGTTGTTTTTGTTTAGAAATATTCCTTGTAAAGAGAAAAATTCTTCTTAGTAAAAACAAACTAAAATCTGTCACATCATACGGAGGAATCTAAAGGGGTTTGTTGTTGGCAAGGGTTGTACAAAGATACCAACATGTAGGAAATAATTAAAGGGGGGGGAATCTTCTTTTGTATACAAATGAATTTGAAATTCTTTATTTATTCATGTTATTTTAGTTCCTACAAGATATTCTCGACACATTGTTTGTAGTTTTGGATGACAACACAGAAAAGTATGGTCTGTTGGTCTTTCAGTCTTTGGTAAGCTGCTGAATTGTTACTTTTCTTTATCTCATCGTCAGTGAGTTGTAAGTTTCTTATTATCACGTTGCTAGTATTTTACTTCCGTGAAATAGGAAATACTCAGCGGGTGTCAGCCTTTCGTTTCCTGTAATAATCTTGGGTGAGGAGGGCAGGATAGCCTCAACAGGACAGCTCTATTTGCTGTCACTTGGGAGAAGCAAGCAGTAACATCTGTAACACAACTACTGATTGTGTAAAGAAACTCATGTATTTAATTGTTCCTTAGCTTGTGTAACTTGTTTGTAGAAACCTAGCAACAATGTGCAGTTGCCTTCAGTGTGGGTTCACTTTTTATCTCCTACAGGTATTCATCATCAATCTGCTGCGTGACAGCAAGTATTTTCATTTCCGACCTGTGATGGACACTTACATTCAGAAGCACTTTGCAGGAGCACTGGCTTACAAGTAGGTCTTATTTATCCATTACTTCACGAGATGGTATTAGCAAGCTTTTGAATGATATCACCATCAGAATCATAACCTTCACATTAGCAGTGGTTTTCAAAAGTATAACTGCTCAGATGAAAGTTTTCTAGTGCAGCTACAAAGAAAAGCTGCTGAATGTCACCTGTGGCTAAGCGTGAGCTGACTTTGGAATTTATTTTGCCTTTCTGAACTGGCAAATCTATCTTTCTTTCTTTTTAACTGAAGAGACACTGTCACTCAGCAGCCACTCGTTATCAGTCTGTACTGATGAGCTACCAAGAGCATATATGTTTCTTGTCTTAAGGATGTTGGGATAGAAGACTTGTGTGAAAGCTTAAAGAACAAATTGTAATTTCCTCTCCCAAAGTAGACAGGTATTCACATAAGATGTGGTATTTGATTACAGTAAATCTGTAATGTCAGTAGATCAGAAACTTAATTTCACCATCACTTTGAAGATTCTGCCTTATTTGCTAGTATCCTTTTTTGAGTTTTACATCAGAGAATAAGACAGATTTTTGAAAGCAGCAACAATTGCTATTCAGGGTGTTGGTTTTCCTTTCTTTTAGACCATTTCTTTTGCATATTTGAGCATATTCTATCTTTGGCCACAATAAACTATTAAAAACAGCTTTTAATCAGTTTTGATTGTTTTAAGCCATTCACATTTTAGTGTTATTAAAAAATATATATTAAAAATATTCTGTTAATGGCAGGTAAAAAATAGCAGGTACTATACAACACTAGAAGGCATAGTCATGTTCAGAGGGTAAAAAGGTGTTCTGCTTTGTGAAAGTTACCACCTCTTTCAGACAAAACATGAATTTTTGTAGTCTGATGTCTGAAATAAAACATGTTTTTAATAGAGCTCTTTAAGTTAGTCCAAATGATATTGCGTACTTAGGAAAATAGATGCCTGTATTTTCTTTGTGATCTTGGTTTCTAGAAACTGATTTAGGGGAGATCTGGAATTTCTTATTAAAAAAAAATAGTATGTTTTGGTCTTAGAACTATATTGCATGCATCTATCAAAGCTATCTCTTTAATAACATCTTTTTGATGTTCTCTTAGCATTCCTCATGGTCTAAGTCAATTACAGAGCAGAAACTATTTTCTGATTTTGAAACTTAAATAAATGTATATATTATGTATATTCAGTAGCTAGGACAGCTATAGCTGATCACTGAAATGGATTGAAATGTGACTATTTTATAGATTTCTCCCTAAAACCAAAATGTTTGTTGCCTGACTAATTTTAAAATACTGCTGAAGGTTCCTCTGCTTTTCACTGTTTGTTATATTCAGAGAACTGATCCGATGTTTGAAGTGGTACATGGACCGTTCAGCTGAGCTCGTACGCCAAGACCACATCCAGGAAGCGATGAGAGTATGTATTCAGTAAAAGTATTTCTGTGTCTGTTCCATCTGTGACTACAAACAGGCTGGGGAAGCTGTAAATAAAACCAAGGGTAGTCTGGCACTGACTTCTTATTTGTTTGACCAGTTTTGGTTTTTTTTAGTATTTTGCCAAAATTCTAATTTTAGGGGGAAACTTACTCTTGTGCAGAAAAAAATGGAAGGATTAGTCTCCTTAAGTCCTTTTGAAGCCCTGTGGAGAACTTAAGTGGGAGTTACATGGAGTATATACGTACTGGCCATTTATATATGCGGTGTACACCTTGCACTTCAAGAAGCAGTTATTGTAAATGTATTGGGCACAGATGCTGTGCATCAGACAAATGCTTTTTATTTCTGGCTGTGACACAGCTTCATTGTATTGCTGGTTGAAGCTCTGGAGTATTTTACAAAGGAGATAAATGAGCCTTCCACTGGATGGAAATTCTGAGCCCTGTCATGGCCGGAGACCTGAATCATGGTTCTATGATGGGAGTATGATCTTGCACAGCTTTGTGTGAAACAAGGGGAGTATTTTTGGTGCTATTACAGAGAGATCAGAGAATAAATGAAGTATTAGTTTTACCATGTGTAACTGTGAAATTGAAAGAGTGTGCGCCAAGTGCATAAATACAAGATTCTGAAGTTTGCAGGAAGATGCCTTTCTTGGAGTGAATGTCCGTCTGTACCTCCTTACTCTGAGTAGGCTTATGTACAAACGTTTGAGTCTGGGCACTTTTCGAACTAGTAACGGTGGCAGAGATGAGCACTTTCTTTTTCTTGCTCTTTCATGTCAGTACAAACAGGTGAAGCATCTTGCAGGTGAAGCACACACACATACGTATACTACTCCTTTAATTTCTGGCAACCATCTGGGAAAGTCAGAGGTTGTTCCCTGCAAATGCATTTATGCTTGAATCTTGGCATATATTTTGGACTTTATTATGGCTTTTTCTTTCTTCTAGTCATATTTTTGGTCTTTGTTTTGCCTCCTTTAGTCCAACTTAGTCAATACTTTTGAGGATGTAATTTTTATTTTTTGAGAATCCTTGTTCCCTTTGAGTGGTATGGCATCACCGCCATCAATTAGCTTTCAGGATCCCCTGTTAAGATCATATCCTGATACTTACAAGGGCATTATACCAGTGTTTACTTTGTCTTTTGTAGATATTTATGTACTTAGAAATAACTTCTTTGTAATACTTTTCAACCACAGATTCATAGGGAATAGTAAAAATGGGGCAAAGATGTCTTTTCAAGAAATTATCAGCTTTCTCATTCTTTTTGTTTCCATCCTTATCCTTGCTTTTTTTCTGAATTACAAAGAAACCTATTAAAATTATGAGATGAGAGGAAGCTCTCTAGCTGGAATGACTTCTAGAAGGTTTTCTTCCCTCTCAAACCACTCATTAGTGCTATATACAATGCAGCAAATAGAGATGTGTGATACTGTCCCTGTGTGATCTGCTTTTTTGAACCTCAGTAGTCCTCTTCAGAAATATTAAAAATATGAATGCTGGAACATCTTTCAGAAGCTCGGTTATTCAACATACAGGTTGTGAACAAGGTACATTCTTTGAAGGATTTCAAGGCAGCTCTTTGCTTGCTGGGAATCTCAAGTGCTTGCCTAGAAAGTAGCTGTTCCCTCTGTGAACATGAGGTCAATATGAAGACTGGACAGCCCAAGCCTTTCCAAGCACAGGAATTATAATTACTGCCAGAGTTTCCACACACCTAACAGTGCATCCTCTGCCACTACTGTCACATCTTACTCAGACAGTTGCCTTTGCAGGTATATCTTGGAGGCCCAAATTAAGGTCTTCATCTTCTTCCATTACAGGGAAGTGATTGGTTTCCTTTTTTGTTTCCCAATTTTATTTCAGGCATTTGGAGCAAGTTTGTACCAAAAATATTATTGTTGCTAATGTGTCATTACTAGTACTTTATTCTACTGCTGGGAATTTCTGTGGTCTTGGATGTCTTCACTACATTCCTTGCATTAGTAGTTCTTCAGCTGAGAAAACAGGATAGCTCTCTACCCCTTTTTCCCCTGAATTAGCTGTTAAATGGTACCCTAAAGCAGGTATTGAAATAGTTTTGCAGTCTTTTTGGGCTCTTGACTGCCCATGTATATTCATGGTGGATACGCAAATGTCTCGTAGGATTCTGATTTTCAGCCTTGGCGTTAGCAAGCGTGCTCTGGACTATTTCTACAATTACTTACCTCCCTCAAGACTGCTCTTAATTCTCAGAAAAATTCTATGAAACCTGGAGGAACTATAACTGAGAGGACTTCTCCACCTGTGCTAGAACACATGGCATCACGTTCCTTGATTATGCCCTATAACGAGCCCCACACGTGCTGCATCCACATACAGCTGCCTGCACCTCCCTGGAGAGCTCTGTAACGAAGTGTCCATGTATGGCTCCACAGACAATTTTACTTTCCTACTACTCATGGCAAAACTTAGGAAATGTCTCTAGGAGATGCCCTTTTCAGCTTCAGTTATCTTCCAGTAGTAGAATCAGGTGGGTTTTGCCTGGATTGATGAAGCCACTGAAAAAGCAAGGCCTTTTCTTCTCAGGAAATCACATCTTCATATCAGCGTTCTGGAGCTGAACCACACAGAACTTTTTTAGAGGCTTTGAGGTACTGTACACCATTACTGTGGGGCTTTACATGAATCAGTGGTATGGACAGGGTCAGTCTTCCCAGCTGATTTCTTCAAAACCCTGAACATCCTTTCTGAGCCATGCCAGCCAGGGAGCTACTGCATGGAAGATTTAAAATTGCATTCTCAGCCTGTCTTTTGAGACTGGGGAGTCCTCCAAAATGTCGTCTTCACCCTGAATTTAAAAAAGAAATGTCAGTCTGTTGCTTTTGAGACCAGGTTGTCTGTGGACTTGTTAATTACCTCATTCAGAAATCTTATTTACATTGGTGATTTACATTTTTCTACCATCTCGCTTTTTCAAAGAACAGCAGAAAATTGCTGATGTAATTGTAATGGTTCCACCCTGGTCAGCCTGTCTATGGGACTTGCTCCTTTTACTGCTGATGCCTTGAACTTTGTCCTAGGTCTTTTATCTGCTCTCACAAGGCTCAAATTGGTACCTTTTTGAACCTTTGCACTTTTTTTAGAAGTTTGCTAGCTGCTCTTGAATGGTGAAGTGGCTACTCACGGACTACTGAAAATGGTTTTTATTCACTTTGGTTAGAGCAGTGAGATTCAGACCTTCAGAGCTAATCCTCTTCACGTATAGTGTGCTTGTGATAAGGTTATCCATTCTACATATTCCAGATTCTTTCCTAAAGTAATCTTCGGGTTTCTTGAGTCAGGAAATTAATCTGTTCTTAAAGCAGCTCTAGACCTGCAGAATAAGCACAGAAATTTATCCACTTCCTTACCTGTGTTATCATAGAACCTTCTAACTGATGCAGCTTACAGAATTTCATACGTAAATCCTCTGATTCATTGCAAAACATAATCTTCACATTAAAGTTACGAGCTTTCAGGTTAGAATTATGGTTGCCTACACAAAACCTATAAAACAGCTTGTACGAGCACTGGACTTGCTGTATTTGGGTTAGCAGCAGAGATGCTAACCTGAAAGAGCTGACTCTTGTGAACCAATTGATCTTTGTCTGGATGCTATCCAGGAATGGCAAGTATTATTTCCTGGTGAAAGTCCTTGGTGTAAGGAAGCTTCACTAGGAGATGTTTTAGCACAGAAATACAAATAACGTACTGCCAAATTACCAAAGTTGCCATCATTCCTGAAAAAAAAAAAGGCTTGTCAGAATCAGTGAGGAATTTCATGGAATCATAGAATCGTTTAGGTTGGAAAAGACCTTTAAGATCATCAAGTCCAACCATTAACCTAACCCTGCCATCCCCCCACTAAACCATGTCCCTATTCTCTATCCTTAAAGCTGCAGCATTCTAAACCTTACAACATAACATTGCATATTCGTGCATATGGTGTGGTGGTTCAACTAGGGGCATCTTGTGGTTGCAAAAATACCTGATGAGGGCAAAATTCGTATTTGAATTAACTTTCAGTTTCCAAACAATGAAGCAGGACAAGAATACTTTCCAGCAAATATGGTGGAGTATTACTAATGTTTCTGTATAGCCTACGATTACTGACGCTCCAGCCTGTTTGTTTCCTGTGCTGAATTTTGAGGATATCATCAAACTATGCATCATGTCTTAATCCTGCTTTAATGGTGTATCATGTTAAGCACTAAGGAGAGGAGTGAAGTCTAAACATCACTGACATTTAGTACATTTCAGTGTTGGCAGTTGTGTACACCAGATGATCAAAAAGGCCTTGCTGCTGTGCGGAATATAACATTGCCATATTAGTGTCTGCGAGAAACTTTGATAGACTGGTACACTTGTTAAAGGCTGCACAGAGCAATTTATTTTTCTTCACTGACACTGCTGCCAAATGGAGTTCTGAATAATGCCATTTACAAAATTTTAGTTAAAGATGTTTAGGTTGCAAATTCAGACTTAATCTAGACACGTCATAGAGCAAATTCTCATTCTACTGCAAAAAGATCCAATTTGCCAGTCCTTCAGGACTGCAGCATCTATCACACGTTGTATAACAGTGTTAAATGCTATCTTCTGTGCAGGTTATTCTCCCTCTGCTGGGAGCTCTCCAAGTTCCATGTGTGATGATAAAAGAGACTTTAACTTATCACAGCTCGAAGTAAAAAGATACTCTCTGCAGTACTGCTGCTTGCTGCTGCTGTGGGCTGCCAGAGGGCTTCACATGTTGCTCTTCTCTTCTGTTTCTGCATCTGCATTTATTTCTGTTTGTACATGTAGCTGCCAGAAATACAGGTGAACCTTGCTGTTGCGTTCATATTAAAAAGTAGATTCTCCTTTTTCTAGGTAACCGTTCTTCTGTTCCACTGACAATCCCGTTATCTTCATCTAGATTAGCTAACTTAAGTAATTAAAGGTAAAATTTGAATGAAAACAGAATAGCTTCTTCAGACACTTACAGTCACTGTGCCAAGTCATGAGAAGACCAGAAGCCTCTTATCTTCACCAAGATTCTCCTCAAATTTTGTAACTCGAATTTGTCTATTTGACTTCAATGCATACTTTTTGTGTTAGTGGGACATAGTAGTAACACGGATTATTTGTTGAGAATGTGTACTTGTCTATGCTCTTCCTTAACTGAATTATATAACTTACAAAACCTGTTTTTCTTTCTCCTTTCTAAAGCTGAAGAATTTAGTTGTTATGCACCTGGAATCTTTCCTGGTTCTCTTTAAAGCTCCTTTATTTTTCTTTCTCTCTTTTTCTCTGTCTTAATCTCCTTCCTCTCCTGCTCCTTAAGGCCTTGGAATATCTTTTCAAGTTCATTGTCCAATCTCGGATCCTTTACTCCAGAGCTACTTGTGGAATGGAGGAGGAACAGTTCCGCTCCAGCATCCAGGAGCTTTTCCAGTCCATCAGATTTGTGCTCAGCTTGGACAGCAGGAGCTCTGAGACTCTGATCTTCACACAGGTTTGCTGTTTTCTACACTTTAATGGGCAAATCAAAAGGCAGCTATTTTCTGCATGGGTAGTATATATGGGCACGTGATGATTAAATGCAGATTAGTACTGAGTTTAACCCTCTCTAACAAGCTGATGATACTGGAAAACTACATAGCCAATTACTGATACTAGGCAGTAGCTTTGCACCACTTCACAGATATAGGTGAGCTGAACTATGGGCTCTCAAGAGGAGAGTGACTTGTGACATCAGAATATAACTTTTGCTCTTCGCAGAAGTGAATGGCATTTTTAAGCCTCTCATTCATATGTCTAACAGTTGGCCTCAAGAAATTTTAAATCCTTAACTGTAGTAGCTCAAGTCAATACTTAAGGTCATAGCAACATCACAGTAGAGAAGTTCAGTTGATGTGCTCACAGTCAGTTAAAACTTAATTCCAGCATACTCTAAAATTACAGTCAGAATCTTAATGCAGCCTGGCCGCAAGCATACTGTGATACCTACGCTCACATTTAATACGTTACTTTGAATATGGCCCAGATGACTTCACGAAGACTTCGTGTGGGCTTAAGATGCTACTCAAAGCGAGTAAGGATGCTGCTAAGTTTTGTTTCATATTTTAAAGGCTACTATACTAAATCACATACTTCTGTTTTTATAAGTTTTAAATGGTAATGTCAAATGTGTCGTGTGTGCTTCAGCTCAGCAAATGTCAGAATGGACCACTTAGATCTTCCTGGTTTTATGAAGGTGATTTGTAATCACTAATTTACTATTTACAGATGTTTTGAACGCCAAAGAAGCAGATGTTTGTGAATGTTGCAACAAAACAGAGTGACGCCACTAGTTAGGGAAGCTGCCAGCAATGTGATCTCTTTCTTACAAAGCTGCTCTGAAAGATTTTGAGAACAGCTGCTCTAATCTTTTATTTAACCACCCATTAGTGGGTATAATAAGATGAGCCAGGAGTGTGAGAAATCACTGCACGGAATTTTGCAGGCAAAAGTGACAGTGAGTGGAAACAGCATCTTAGGAATGCAGGCACCTTAGGGTTCTTTGTTTTTCAGTTTGTTGATCACAAATACAGAGGGAGACCAGATTTGAGGATGGGGTTATTTTCCCTTTTTCTCTTTGTCTTCCCCCCCCACCCCCCCCACCCCCTTCTCTCGCTATGGTATTTCTTACTTTGGACTTTTGTAATTTGTAAAGCCTGTCCTTGTTTAATCTTTGAAAAGTTTACTTTTTGTTTCCCCCTTGCCACTATGTTGCCCCTTGATCCCAATTGCCCCATAGGCCTCTCAGCCTGGAGGGCAGGCGAGTGGAGCTGGGACTTGTGCTCCACAAAAATGTGGTGGTGTTTCAAGGCCGTCATTTAATTCTGTAAGTAACAATCCCCAGAGCTGCACAAGTACTTCATCACAGATGTTCCCAATTAATCCCTTTTCCCTACCCCAAACCCTCTTATCCTGCATATAAACTGGAATTTAATGTTTAAGTGGCTGGTACTTTAGGAAATGTGGAATATTTCAGTAATTAATGGAACCCCTTGTGGCATCCACACACTGAAAAGACAGTACGGAGGGCTTCTGCAAGATTATATGCGTAAAATTGTCAGGAGAGCCAAGGAGATTATTCTGGAAATACGGGCAACTGTTAAATATCTATGGAAATGCTGAAGGCCCTAGCAAACATAATTTTCTTCACACTTGTCCTCTTATCCAGGATACTAGAGAGATCTCAATATAGTTCTTCCCAGCAATGAAATTAAAACTGAGTATGTCCTTCCTTCCAAGCAATTAGCCTGACATGAGTAATGTCCCAGCATATTTTAGGGTGTTGTACAAAAAAGGGCCCTTCAAGGAACTGATGAAATGGTGTAGCTGTTCCTCGAGATGGCTCCAAAGCTTCCTGAAGAGATCCCGTGCATATCGTTAGCTTGCTACTGGATATCCTAATTCACCACAGAAATCCTTCTGCTTTATAGTAACAGAAATAAGTTCAGGAAAACTCCTGTTAGGATTTGTTGAGCCAATATTGTAATTTCACTTACATTACCCCAAAGATAAAGATGATGACTGGATTTGTGGCTGCTACAGCCTTCAAAGAGTACCATGAGCTATTTAAATGATTAATTTTTGTTTATTTTGTTAGTACATTGTATGTATGTAGCAACAAATAGGTGACAACACCCAGGAGGCTATGTGGGGTTTTGTGTAATCTGAATTCATTGTAACAAGACAAGATGTTGAGAGAGATAACAAGCATGAAGAAAGAGGTAAATTTATATTAAGAATAATTTCATGGGCTCTACAGTGTTAGCTGTAAAAATAACTTAGACTTTGCTCAAAGACTATTAAATAGGTAGTGGTACCACTGCTGTTTGAAGGAAAAGATATTTTGAGGAAAGGCTTGGCAAAGAAGGAAGCTGCATATTATATGTGATTAGGAGAGGCACGCCAAGCATTAGAGCCAGCAGGGGAGAAGGACAGAAATGTTTATGCAATGAGAAAACAAAAAATATCTGTGAGGAGAAGGAGAACTTGCAGAATAGAAAAAAATACCGATAGGTGGTGAGACTCTGGAAGGGCAAAGCTGAACAGAGATCTGCAACAAAGTTTGGTAAATCTGAACTTTTGCAGGAGATCAGTGTGGGGAGCTTCAGACAGGGGAGGTGGAACAGCGAGAAGGGGCAAGCGTGGCGGGGGGCTGCAGCTGGGGTGGGTGGGAGTACGGCAGCCGAACCAAAACCAGACTGCCTGGCAGTTCAGGAAAGCAACCACCTAGGAATTTAAGTATTTCTAATGAGGAAACAGGTATGGGCCTTGGGTAGAAGAAAGAGAAGAATTTTAAAACATGTTGGGTATGACACCATGGCTGTGGAACTTGAGGGTAGGGCGATGCATGGAATTTTCTACTGTTATGAAGAAATAAATTGAAAAAGTGTGAAATAAGAAATGAAGAGTTTGATTTATTTTGTTGTGCTGATATTGTTTCTGCGCTTCAATAAACACCTTCAAGGATAGTTCCAGCTTGCTGGAAATACCCGTTATTGCAAGAATCACATGCACAGTTACTTGCATGATGTGATGCCTCTTGCACGTGAAATCTCACCCCAGCCCTGTTGCAGAATTATTGTGACGTCCCACGACAGTGCTGCTACGGTTAAGGGTCTGTCAGTGTGTTCTTCACTTCAGAATATTTTCTGAAGAGTTTTAACTGTCTTAGTTGCTCAGTACAAAAAACTGTTATGAAACTCTCTAATCAGAAGCAATTTTTATATTTATTGAAAAAAGTAAATCAACAAAAATGGACTATTTTCTGTTCTCTGGTACCTCCATTTTTTCCTGTTTTGTAAAGCTCTGCTCTAAAATATAGCCTTTCAAAGCTCTACAGTATGCACGCGCTCAACTCACCATAAGACCTAGTATTGCAGCAGCACTTGATTTTCATATAGTACATGTGATTTGTTCACTGTCAGCTTTAGGTATTGCAAACCATTAACACCAGCCATAGTGCACTATTCGGTAGCTTTTTGCAGACCCTTACTTCAGTTTTACTGTTGTTTCTATTTCTCTGCATCTAGCTGCAGTTACAGAATTCAGAATTTTCACTTTCTTCATTTACTTTTTCCAGGCTGCTTTGCTGAACTCCTTCCCCGCTATCTTTGATGAGCTGTTGCAGATGTTCACTGTGCAGGAAGTCGCAGAGTTCGTGAGGGGTACTTTGGGCAGCATGCCCAGTACAGTACACATCGGGCAATCAATGGATGTTGTTAAGCTACAATCTATTGCACGCACTGTTGACAGCCGCCTGTTCTCTTTCTCAGGTAAGACAGCAGTATCCAAGGCCGCAGTCTTGCTGCTAACTAAGAGCAGGAGCCCATTACGTTTGTTTTGCAGTTGTTTTGTTGCAAAGTGCATTGCTGAGTGCCAATAATCTTGGTAATTATTTATCTCGGTGGTATCATTGTTACGTATATTCACTGCAGGTACTTTGTATGTTTCTCTGTAGTAGAAAATGTTTATAAATCCATCCTGGGTAAATTGTAGTTACCTAAGGGTTGATAAAAATACGTACCTTAACAAATCAAGTCAGTTATTAAAGCTGCCAAATCTCACTTGATACTTTGTTATTCCTCGTCTGTCATTGTCATGGACAGGGAGATAACCTTTCCAGCAAGCTTATTGTCTGAGGAACAGGGAGATAAAGTTATGTGAGAAACCTACCGCCATCTTTTAAAGTATGTTTATTCATTACATTATAACTTCAATATTTCTTTAGCTCAACATATTAGTTAATTCTTTAAGAATTAATTGAATGAAGAAGGGTTGAAGAATGTGAGTTTATTTCATACATAAAGGTCTGAATGAAAGAAGTTACGAGGGTAACAGTGAAAGACAAGAAAGCACTATTGCACTTATCTTCGCTGTAGTGAGGATCTCAAGTTGGTGCATTCAAATTATTCTACTCGGTGCAGGGTGAGAATGATAACACAGAATCATGTTCGAACCATCCATTGTTATTGTTTATAAACATATGAATTTTTTCTTAAATTTGAAATTAATCTCAAAAAATATGAGTGTGGAGAACGAGTAGGTTAGTCCTTTGTGGGGGCTGTGACACAGGCGGTGAATTTTACCTAATTACAGTGTTTTGAACCTATTGCTAAAAATATTTGTGGGTGCCAGTGCATGGGCAAAATCCTCTTCTGTCTTCTTAGTAAAGCCAGGTGTAACTTCACCCACAAGGTCCAGCACTTCAGTCCTTCCCAAACCTTCATTTCTCCTTTACAATGATACTGGCAACGAGTGATGCTTTTAGCTACTGCAGAGCACCATGACGCCTCACTACAGCGCCAAAAACCAGAGAGCAAGCTTCAGTGTTGCAAGGCAGCTATGACTACAGGTGGCACATTTCCACCCAGCATAACGGTAGACCCCTGTCCTATGGAAGCATGACCCAATACTCCCAGCTCAACAGTCTCTCCCATGTCCTGTCAGCACCTGGGAAGATGAATCTATTTTCCAAAGTTCTTCTGGCTGCCCACCCTACCTGCTCTTAAGGCCTTGCAATTAAAGGAAGATACAGTCTCTTCTTCTTGCCTCCCATATGGTGATGACTTTTTTTCCCCTTTGATCTCTCCTATCAGTCCGTTTGCTGACACTTTTTTCCCCGTCTCTTTTTTCCTGTTTCGGCTACTGTTCTCTGCAGCTGCTACCTGCTCTTTCTTCTTTAATAAGATTAAGGTTTGTAAGCCAGCTAAGAGAGAAGAATTAGCTGGCTTCCAAGAAGCATATATTTGAGAAGCTCTATTAGCTGGGACAATAGAGCTGGAAAGCAATGTGAAGTGGGGAAGGGTTCGCACAAAGGAAATCACCATTAGAAAGTACCAGTTCACAACTGGTGTTTCCAAGCTGTATCTCTGTTGAGAACATCACGTATACTGCATTTAGAAACTTTTGAAACTAGATGCGCCATGAATTCATTAGATACAGTTCTTGGAAGTGTGGTGCACTGCACCCTGTACAGTAGAATTTGCACCAATTAATCAAACGTGCTGTTCATCAGTAGGCTATACAAAACCCAGGTACCAAAAGGCTGCTGATTGGGATGGTTGAAATGTAATTTTCTTCTGGAAGACCTGTGACCTGATTTTCCTTTTTTCAGAGTCCCGGCGCATCCTGCTACCTGTAGTTCTTCACCACATTCACCTTCACCTACGACAGCAGAAGGAACTGCTTATCTGCTCTGGGATCCTCAGTAGTATCTTCTCCATAATCAAGACCAGCTCTTTGGTAATCTGCTGCTTGATTATTTTTTTTTTAATTTTTTTTAATTGCACCACTGATTTAGTAAAAGGGAGACTGAGGGATTTTTATAGGTTAATACAGGTTTTTCAAAGATCCTTTTAAAAACAAAATTCTCCTAACTTTATGTCAGCAGGAGAATATCTGAAATGAGGGTCTGCTATCGTGTGCGTGACTCAGAATCAGAATTCTGATTACACAGTGTTCTTGCTGTTAGGAGGGGAATAAAGCATACGCATTTACCAGGTTTGACACTGTTTAATTTTCTTCATCCAAGCCCAGAACTTAGATGTCGATGGAGTTCAAAAGCTCTACGCAGCTCTAGGACATGCAGTTCTGCAAGAGACAGTAACTAGCACTTTGTGATTCCTGTTAAGAGAATACTCTAAAATTATCCAATCAATGAAATCACACTTACTTCTGGAAATTGCTGCTGAGTTTAAACACCCAGCTTTGATGATCATAATACTCTGACCTCAAATGATAACTTGATCATTTAAAGCAGTGCTCACAAACAAAGGGCAGTGAAGTTTCCCCGCCTGATTCTAAAGGAGGAAGCTCATGGTGCTAAATATAATTCATACCAACGAGTATTCCCAATTACAAGTTATGGTTTTGTGTGAAAGGAATGAGATGAAAGGTATCATGGTAATAAGCTGAAATAATGCTGCCATAGAATAAAGGTTTCTGAAGATAATTCGATCCCATTGTGTTCTAGAGCATATGCAGACCTTTGATTATAGATTTACCTTTATGGCTGTGACCCTGAATGTTTCCGTCGGAGACTGACGAGGTAACACACACACACACCAGCATCACAACAGTATCTGGTACCAGTGATGACTTTGTACTTCTCTGAACCTCCATTAGGGAGCTCTCTATCAAAACAAGATTGTGGTATGGCTGACTCAGCAGAATTGTCTTTGCAATTCTGTTCTCTCCAGTTTCTAACTGTTTGCTCACCTCTTACTGTAGGAGGGAGATGTCGTGGAGGAGGTTGAGATGATGGTGGAGAGCCTCCTGGATGTGCTTTTACAAACTCTGCTTACAATCATGAGTAAATCGCAGTCTCAGGAGGCGGTAAGAGGGCAGCGTTGCCCGCAGTGCACAGCAGAAATCACTGTTAGTAACTAACAATCAGTTTCTATTTCCTGCTTCTCTAACCTTTGGTTCAGTCCCTCACTACCACCGGCACCTCATTATCATCTCTGCTGCATGAATGCCCAGGGCTTTGTCTCTTTCCCTTAATAAGCCAGAAATCCATCCCTTCCTCTGTGCAGTAGTGAGGCCTGCAGGAAGCAGTGGAGCTTAGGAGGCTTTTGTGGATTTCCAGGTTATTTTCTTGTTTGTCTTTGCAGCTGTGATTGAGAGTTACTGTTTGGAACTTGAGGCATATCCTAGCTGGGTAGCTGCCTAGGGCTTCACCCCTAAATGGGTCTCACAAAGGGCTATGTGAGCATCAGGCTCTGATTCCTGAGACTAATCCCTAATTCCTAACACCATAATGCTCAGTGGACAAGTCCCTTTACTTAACACCCTGGAGAGCTTCTGTCCAGGTTCACTGATTATTTCATGCAATGAAACACAACATACTTTGGAAAAAAAATGGACAGATCCTAAGTCAAGTGAGCTGTTGAGCTTGGTGGGAGGAGAGGGAAAAGCCACTACTTTGTCCAGACTGTCAGCATAAGCCAAGGGGAATCATAGAATCATAGAATGTTTTGGGTTGGAAGGTTCCCCTAGAGGTCATTTAGTCCAACCCCCCTGCAGTGAGCAGGGACACCGCTAACTAGATCAGGTTGCTCAGAGCCCCATCCAACCTGGCCTTGAATGTTTCCAGGGATGGGGCCTCCACTACCTCTCTTGGGCAACCTGTTCCAGTGTTTCACCACCCTCATTTTAAAGAATTTCTTCCTTATATCTAGTCTAAGCCTACCCTGTTTTAGTTTAAAACCATTACCCCTTGTCCTGTCACAGCTGGCCCTGCTAAAAAGATTTTCCCCCTCTTTCCTATAGGCCCCCTTTAGGTAATGAAAGGTCGTAATCTTTGACATGCAGTGGAAGAGGAGAAGAAGAATAGAATTTTGCTGTTCATCTTTATTCTTTTCTGGATTTGTTGCCCTTTTCCATTCTTGCCTATTTTAGTCTAATTTTACTTGTCAGAATCTCTAGTGCAGATTTAGCACCATGTATGATGTTAAGCTGTTGTTAGAACATCCCTTTTTTTCAATGTGCTATTTTATCTAGTGGCTGAAACCTCAGAGGTTCCACTGGGAGCGGGTGTACACTGAGGCACACGTCTCACACAGGAGAAAAGGTTCTATCTTCCCACGCATAAAATAAAAGAATACAGATAAAAGAACAAACGGTAGAATCCTAACAAGGCATTTTGTAGTCTTCAGACATGGTCCTTGATACAAAACAGGAAAGGCGCTAGCTTGCAGATTTCCAGTGACATCTCAGTTTCCTGTTACTCCTACCACTTGACTTACTGTTACTGATCATATGCCACCTCACACGTAACAGCACACCTTTTTGCCTAATGAAATTCAGCCCTGTAAAGTTCATTGGAACAACCTCTGTCAAAGCTTCTGGGTAGATGCTTGAGCCAATCAGAAAAAAAATGAAAATGGGATGGACAGTCCCAAGTATGAAGTCCCCTTGTATTTGTTCCTGAATTTGTATTTCACAGCACAGTGATACGTAGAATCTTATTACATAGTGCTTAGAAAGTTGTTCGTGTATTGTACAAATTAATTGCTTGTTGTCACAGAAAAAAAAAAAGTGTTGTGCAAGGGACTGGCAGTCAAAAGACATAGTTCTTACGTTCTTGGCACTGCCTTGCCTGTTATCTCGGACAAATTGCTTAACTTCTCTGTGCTTTGCTTTCAGATATATAAAATGGGGGAGCTCATCTTTGGAAAGCACTTTGGGATACTGTGGTAACCGGTTAGGGTGCATCTCCTTTGCAGGCCAGAAATGTAATTGTAGCTCATGTAGGCTTACCCAAACTGTACTCAGAGTACCTTGCTGGAATACTGTTAGTACTGTAGCTATGACAGCGCGTAACTCGGTGAACACTAATCAGCCAAATATTTACAACATTCCAGACACCTTTTGTAGCCCGCACTGATCCCATGCTGTCATCGCTATACTGTTTTGAGTATCTGAGCCAATTAGTATAAATAATTCCTGCATGAGCTGCAGTCACACCGTTGATAGCTGTAGTATATTAAGTATCTGAAGAAGGTGATTGTCAAAAACTGCATGCGTGGAGGGCGATTCATTAATGTCTGCACTCATCATTTTAAATTATTTTTGTTCAGACTACAACGTTAGTTAAAAGACCTTTAAAACTGGCATCTGTGGGGGACTCTCTAAGAGGTGTATTCCTATGTATGAACAGTAATTCAAGAACTGTTAACGTGCAGTATTTTTAATCTCTGTGCATGTCAGCTTTCCTCTCATAGGCATTGGGGCCATTTCAGACCCCTCCCTTTATACCTTACCCCAGGTTGAGTTTTATATTTATGAAACTTCAGATTCTCTGAATGAAACAGCTTTCCATTCGGTCAACAGGGAGAATATGTCTCCTGCCTTTTATCTTTGCTTCGTCAGATGTCAGACACTCATTTCCAGCACTTACTGGACAACTTCCAAAGCAAGGATGAACTGAAGGTATGGCAGAACATCAGGTTTGTAGGGCAATTCACTCAGGATGTGAGAGCAGAGGGGAATCCCTCCAGCACTGCTTGCTCTGCTGATCATTCCCATTCGCTGGAGATATATTCAGGGACCTTCCTTCACTGTTATAACAGTAGGTGTTGTGTTACAAAAATATTTAAGACCACAGGGCACTGAATTATCTTTATAACAGCAAATAAAGTCCCTAGATAGGTGTTGTTGGACATAAAAAGATATTGTACGATACGAAACATAGTCAGAGGAACAGGGTTTTTTTTTTAAATCCTGTGAATGTGGAGTCAGTTGTTCTGTAGCATTTTACTGGATGTTCAATATGCATTAGCGCTTACTCACAAAGGGTGTTGATTTTATGCCAAAAGAGAATTTCAAGCCTTCTTGGGTATACAAATGTCTCTAGCAGATGAAATCTTTTTTGGGAAAGCAGTAAGCTTGCTACTCCACTTGCTGCATGCTTCCCAAATTTGTGAACGTTAACTTAAATTATGGCTCTTCATGGACAGAAGGGGTTGGCGAGGGGTACAGACCTTTCTGGTGGCTTTTTTTGCCACGGACACTTTGAAATGGCACATCTCAAAGCAGCAGAAACTAACTTTTTATCTCAGCTTCCATAGGAAAGAGGAATATCTCCAACAACAGTCTGTTTAAAAGGCAGAAGTATTTCATATATAAAGACAAGATTTTATATAAAATGTTTCTGATTAGCATGGCGCTCAATAAAATACGGACAATAAGAATGTAATGTGGCAGGAACTTATGTTGCCTTAACAAATGAAATGGAGGAACAGTGAGAAGTCCTCTCTGAACAGGCTTTCAGCTTCGAAATATTTTGTGTGTGTACAGAGAGGCTGAATAAATCAGGGAGATAAATTTGGGATGATGCAATTCTTACCTTTAGGTTGCAGGGTTCAGTGTATCTCGAGTTGATAGTTATCTGAGATTGCTACCTTTCAGGTAACTTTCAGATGGCTCATAGGAAAATGGTTGGGTAAATTAATTCATGTTAATTTTTAATAGGTATTTTTACAAGCTATAGTTCTTATGTCAGACCAGTGAAAAGGTCTGTCATTGAAACAAAATTTGTCTTTACATCCATAAGAACAGACGCTGTTCTATCTCTGATAATCTAAGGATAAATGTTCCAGGAGTATCACAGAGGCTGAAGATTTTATACCCAACTTTTATTCCAACTATCAGTTGCCCTAATAAAATATATTACTTTTCCCTCAAATATTGCTGTAATAATACTTTTTCTTGGATGGAAAGACATTGTGTTCCCTTACCAGTGTCACACCTAGGCCAAAGTGAGGCCAAAAGTCAAGGAGCTTCTAACACTTTACTTTTTGCTCAGTTACACCAAGACATTAACCTCCTCCTTGCCGCCCATGTTAAGGCATAGCGGTAGGACAGGCTTGTAGAAACCTTGGGCTGCCACTTCCTGTGCTGTCTTGATTTTGTGTAGAAGAAAAACAAAACAATAAAATCATAGTTTGCAAGGCCAACAACTTGGCATGTTTTATCACTCCTTTATAGACACGGAGGTGCAGGTAGTCAAGAAAGAGAAATTAATTCAGTTTGGGGATTTTTTTGGAAAGCAAATGCTCAGTGAATGTGTTTAAAGGATCTTTTCTGCTGCATCTTGCCAGAAATGGGGTTTTCTATTACTATTTTTAAAAGCATATGTAGGAGTTTTATTGGGCTTGGGTGTGGGGGGTTTTGTCAAATTTGTGATATAAGTATAAATTGGGACTGGAACTTTCAATGATAATATGGGAAGTCATACACGATTATGCACAAAAGGAAGTTTTTCATCTCACTGTAGAAGTTAACATTTAAGACAGCTGCAATTAGTTTAGTACATTGGATGCATACAAAGTTAATAGAGCCATATCTCAGCATATGTTGTTTCCATATTTTCAGGTGAATGGCTTAGTAACACAAAGCTCCAGTGGAGCACACTTAACTTGTCTGTCTTATAATCAATAAAAGAGATTAATCAGCAGCTACTGGTGATTTTTTTTTAACATTTTTTCCCTGTGTGATAGGAGTTCCTCCTGAAGATTTTCTGCGTATTTCGGAACCTGATGAAAATGAGTGTCTTTCCTCGAGACTGGATGGTGATGAGGTTGCTCACCAGCAAGTAAGTAGAGAAGCAGGTATAAACTGTTGACATTCTGTATCGGAATTTTTTCTCCTCAGCTGGGCAGTTACAACCTGTGATGCAGTGTTTCATCAGATTGAGGCCTCTCACCTCCCTTTCTCAGTAAATTACTACATTAAACGTCTGTCTCTTCCCATGAGCATCACTCCTTAGCCTCCCTAGGAGGAGGACTCGTTATTTTAGAAGAGGAGCAGACCCTAGCGATGACACCACGTGCATTATATACAGAGTTATTTCTCAATTAAATGGTCATTACCATTTTAATGCTTAATTTTATCTGATCTTCTTGGTTCTGATGGGTTAATTACCGTGCTGTTTGGAATGCAGCAGTGTGATGAATGTGGGGTGGCTGCACTTAGTTGCTAGCTCCTCTACATAAACTAGCTACAGGATTACTGCTGATGAACTGATGCCTGGAGGGGTTCCCATTACATGATGGAAGTTTTCCTCGAGGATGGCTGCTCAGCTGAGCTGTATGTTCTGCAAGCTCACCGTGCTAACGAAAAGTGAAAGAAGTGGATTTCAGTATTGCAAGCACAAAGATTAAACAAAATTCTGTAAGAAAAGAAAAACCCACGTGACAGAGTAGTTGCCTCAGATGCTGTAGGTTACCTAGTTCCCTTTGGCGTAATTTTGCCGTAAACCCTCAGACTGATAGGTAAGTGTAGCAGTGCCACTGAAGTATTGCTTGCATGTGATGGGCTGTTTCTTTTGATAATATTGTTGCCTTATCTACATGCTATTTATTAATTCCTGAATTTATCATGTGCCTTGATTGCTTTTCACTAAGGTGTATTTAGCCACCTACAAAAAAATACCAGGGAATCCAGAATTGGCAAAATACTCACAAATATCTTGAGTTGAATTGTGAGCTAGATGAAGGACCATTGCATAGCTCAAACTTTGAGTTGCTCTTCTCAGGGAGGGGAAGAAATCTTTCTGCTTAAAATAGGAGGAAGATGGGTGTATTTTGTCATTCACTGGGGGTAATGTGGCCCAGCCATACACAACAGACAGGATTTTAAATGCTCCTGTGTAAATTCCAAAAGTTACAATAATGATGAAGATTCTTAATCTTGTATCACTTAGTACAAATTGTTTATTAAAATGTAGAAAGATAGGTGACTTCTATGGAAATCTAGCAGTGATTACATGAAGAACACCCCTCTCCTGTACGTATAGTAAAATCTGCACCACAGACCGCTGTAATGTTATACTCCAGATTCAAATGTTCTTCTTTTGTTTCCTTTTTTTTTATTTTTGACTGCAGTATCATAGTTACAACAGTTCAGTACCTGTCTTCTGCACTGCATAAGAATTTCACGGAGACGGACTTTGATTTTAAAGTAAGAATTCATTCTCAGAAAATGTTATGACATCTTTTTAAACTAGCAGTGACAAAAGAACAAGAGCTGTTCTCTGCATTAGCTGATTATACTTGCAGCAGTTATTTGAGTATCTCTGAGGAAATGACCTAACTGCTAGAAGACAGGAATTTGAATCTGCTGTGGAACTGAGGGGAAATAGAACAGATACACTGTGAGATCAAATCAAGAAAATTGAGCCTCTCATAAAGGAAACAAATATCTTCATAAGCAGTGGGGCTAATGAAGCATGCTGGCTCACAGATTCATTGCTAATAAAATGTAAACTCAGGCAATGCTTTTCCTGAAGTTGGGGCATTCATCATCTTCCTCTCCTAGAGGTGTCTCTGGCTGTTGACTTCAAACTTGGAAGAACACCGTATCTTAGAGAGTGTTTTCCCTCTGTGTGATGTTGCTGAAAATGGGCGCCATGTTCAGTGTTACTGAGGAGAAGCTGCCAGCCGTACCTAGGCACACGTACACACAGCATGATGGCAACAGCCTCGGTCTTTGGGAGAACTGACTAAATCATAGGGCTCTCATTCATCATTTAATGTAATCTCGGGGGATTTACTTTTGAGGGATAAAATCTGTTTAGCCTACAGAAGAAAGAAAACTTCACTGAAGTCACCAAGCTCATTTTGAACTCGGGTGCTAAGGACAAAGCCCAGCGGCATTACCTTCTTGGGGTTTTTAATTTTAGTTCCTACCAGGTTTTAAATTGGTATCCATAAAGACTTTAGTATCGCAGTAGTTAAGATGCATATTGATTAAGTTCCGTCTTCATTACAAAAAGGAACAGTCTGATTCGACATATAAAGGAACATATGTTCTTCCTACACTTGTTTAAAACTTACTATTTGGAGTGTAAAGTTACAAAGCTTCCTTCCTGTGTCACAGGTGTGGAACTCTTACTTCAGCCTGGCAGTTTTGTTTATAAACCAGCCAAGTCTCCAACTAGAAAATGCGACACCAGCTAAGAGGAAGAAGATTCTGGATAAGTAAGAACATGTTTTGTTGGGTTCCCAGCCTTTTCTGCCACCTCAAAAATGAGACTTCTTTTTCTACAAGTCCCTGTCATTTATTATGGACTTGGGATGTGGAAATGTTTGGGAAATCTATAAGTAGATCTCTCAATACAGTGTTCAGTGATTAGTCGACTTGTTTGATATTCTTATGTTGACTTAAAGGTGAATTTGATTTATTTTTTTTTTTAACATCACTGCCTTGCCAGTTTTTTTTCCATTAGGTAGTTGTCTGTCTCCTCTCTTTTAGATATGGCGATATGAGAGTGATGATGGCATACGAGCTCTTCAGCATGTGGCAGAACCTGGGTACGTCTCTCCCTTCTCTGTCCTAACAAGCACAGCCAAAGTTACTCTGGATTTCTCTTGGAATTTTTTTTTTTAACCTTTTGTAGCATCATAGAATACTTAGTTTCTCTCAAGAGTTCTAAAACCAGGAAGCACTTCTCTTCTCCCACCAAAAACTCTCCCCTGCGCTACCTCATCATGCTTTTTTATTTGAAATAATACATTCCTGTAGATTTGAGAATTTCTTCTCAAATGCAGCAGTGGCAGGTTTGGGTTGGTTTGACACATCAGTGACAGTTTTTATGTATTAAACACAAAATCATCTTTTTCTGATCCCTTTAACTGTGCTGCAGCCAGGTTCAGATGGAGATACACTGTTGCTCTCTGACTTTTGTCTGATCCATGGCTGTAAAGCAGAAATTTAAATTTTCACAGCTATAACCAACTTTGTAATGTTGTAGATGACTGAAAAGCTAAACATGATTCAAAATTATGGAATCATAGAATCATTTAAGATCATTGAGTCCAACCATAAACCTAACACTACCAAGTCCACCACTAAACCGTAGCTATGTCTGTTTGATAAGGAAGCCCAGAAGTGGCACAGTAAAGCTGCTTATCTAGCGTGCATAACAAATTCTACATTACTACTTTAAAAAGAAAAAAAAAAAACTAAAAAAAAAAAAAAGCCAAAAGCCCTGTCCATAATAACACAGTGTTTGTGATACAATTTCAAGTTCTGTGATTCATTTGACCTTTTTGTGTATATTTTGATTTTTCCTGTATATTTTTGAATTTTGAAGAAATTAAGCATGTTGCAAAATGGGGAAAAATGTATCTCGCCACAAGCCTCAAAAGGTAAATGGAGATTTTTCATCTGGGACTTGTGCTTTTGGAAGTGTGCTGCAGCAGTCTTGGGTTTAGGTAATCCAGGATATTATTACCGGAAGAGCCACATAACATCTGTTCTGCATCAGAGCAAGTCCAGCCAGGCCAGTATCCCGTCTCCATCAGTGTCCAAAAATGAACATCTATGGAAATGTTTGAGGACAAAGGGAGCATATAGTATTTTAGAGGAAAATAAAAAAATGTTTGCTGATGGAGATCACAAATCATACAAGGTTCTGAGAACGGGTAAATCATTAAGAGGGCAAGGAATGATACAAATGAGATTGGATAACTTGATAATGTGGCTGCAAGCAATATATTCAAAGATCCAAATACAAACATTTTATTTGTAGGAGTAAAGGTAGGAGTGCTGTTCAAGAAAACAAAGACTACAAATCATGCTGATGATCATCTGAATGGGAGCTACCTGTAAAATGCCATCACTAAAAAAAATACCATAATCTTTGAGAAAATATGTAAGCATCTTGAGTTTGCCCAGTCTTGCTTTCTACAGCTCAAAAAACGCCTCCAAACAAACCAAGATAGGCTGGACGGAGTTCAGAGAGCAGTCAGGAGGATGACTACTGCAGTAAGAAAATGCCTTATTATAAAATACTGAATAAGCCTGACCCAAGTCTTGCACACCTTGGCTGATACAGCTGGGCTTGATCAGTTTCTAAGCATCTGTGTGGAGAACAGAGGGCTCTCCAATATGACAGAGATCAAATCACCAGAAAATTATGCTAGACAAATGCAAATAAGAAGTGAAAGCCCATTTTAGATATGTAGATACAGATACTTATCACTGACTGTTGTTTCAAATGTGGCTATTTTGATTTATTCTCTGTGACTGCACAATAAGCATGCCACGGAAGAGACAGCAAAATGCCTTGGGTTTCTGTTGCTGAGAAGCGGTGTAATTTGGTCCAAAGTCAAGGTCAGTTATGAAGTTGCGAATTCCATAGCACTGAGGCTGAAGAGCTCTCTGAAATCTAAATATGTTCTCTTAAATACCATTGTTCTTACCAGCCCTTTCAGACTCTTTTTCTTTATAAATTAGAAGTGTCTGTGGCCTCTTTTCCCCCTCATTAGTATGTTTTAGTCTGGTTATTTTTGATGCTTTGAATTCCTTTGCAAGTAAAATTCACTGACAAGTTTTGCTGAAGGCTTTCACAGTGAAATTAAAAATGCTCTTAGAGACTTTGTGAGGAATAGTGTAAAGCAAATACTGGTTTTCCAGTCCTTTCAGGAAAAGAATGTGTTTCCTTTCCTAGTGCTCCCGCCTGCTACTTTGTATATGTCATTATTGCAGGGGTTCCCCGTTTTCTCAGTGACAGATAACAAAGGCTTTTATTTAATTACAGTTGCTTTGTATTGTACAGGTGAGCATAAGATTCACTTTATTCCGGGAATGATTGGCCCCTTTCTTGGTGTTACACTTGTTCCACAACCAGAAGTCCGGAATATCATGATCCCTATCTTCCATGACATGATGGACTGGGAGCAGAGAAAGAACGGCAACTTCAAACAGGTGAAGCAGCTTCTCGAGCATTTGCAGTATTCTTTTTCTTGCTCTATCTGCAGTGTCCAGCTGGAAGTGAGGGGTTTGTATCTGTTGATCCATTTCTGATTGTGAAGATGTTGTCATGTAAATATATAAAAATAGTAAATTTGAAGCGTAATTTACAGAACTATTACAAGACAGTGCACTTCACCGCAAGCTGCATTTCCCCTGAACATAGAGAAGAGGAGCGTTGTGCTCATGACATGGGAGTTGAGAAAGAGAAAAGGATTTTGTAAATGCTGGGCTCTCACTGCTCCTCTTGGTTTTCCTTAGATTATCAGTCAGCCATTAAATGGGTCAGACTGAGACCCAGAAATGGAGATGTAAAGATTTAGCCAGTATTTGTGAAAATAGTGGTCTTTGCTTCTCTGTCTTCAATTTCCAGCTAGAAAGTGGTAACGTATAATTAAATAATTACACCATGCTTCGAAACAGACTGTGTATTTTTTAAGAAATTGTAGCAGCTCTCCTGGAATGGTTATGCCCAACAACAGTTCTTTGGCTTCCACCTGCTGTGAGCTCTGATTGCAAAACAGGGAAGGGAGCCTTCATCATTCTGTTGCCCGGTCATGGGCAGAAAATTGCTTACATTTTCCACTGCAAAAGAGATCCCTGAAGTGCAAAGTATTAATAATGAAGGATCGGTTTGGACTGGGTCCTCAGGTGACAGAGCTTCATTGTTCATTGAGTTTAGGGCAGTACTGGGGGCAAGTATCTGCAGATAAGTGCTCAGAAACAGTAAATCCTTTTATTTAAATGATCATAATTCATGTGATCATTTATTATCCACAAACTCACTAAAATGCCAGATCTGATCTATTGTTCCAGGAGAATAACAGACCTTTTCCATAACCTGACCTGTTAAAGGCTGTGTGGAAAAGTATTACCAGGAGCTTATGTTTTTCTTCCTCTTCAACTTGATTATTACTATTATTATTATTTACTACTCTTCTTGTTACAGTAGCATTTGATGATGATCCTCTTTTGGCGTGTTTTAGCATAACAACAGAACAGCCCCTGCTCTGGCATCTACAGTTACAAGTACCTGCGGTCACCTTCAAGTTTCTGGACACAGCTGTTTGTACTTCCTCTATCAAGATGAGCTCTTCATAATCTTAATCATCTTCATTTAATTTTTATACTCACTAATGTATTCTAAAGTAGAGCTCCAAGAATCTTTCTTAAACTACCTGTGGAGCAAATTTCCACGCTGTTTTAGGAAGCATATATTGTAACTTGCTAAGATTAACGACAGAATAATCAGCTGTATTAGTGAGACTGAAATAGCTAAATAGCACAAGATGTATTAAACCTTATTATCAGTAGCTGCTGGAACCAGGAAGTTATTTGTTGACCAGCATAATGCCAGATAGCTGGACAGATGCATTACTGATTTCTGCCAAGTCATTGTAGATCACAAGCAAGGAGAGGGTAGGGTTTTTTAATTTTGAGCTTCTCTTTACTTTTTGAATACTAAATTGGTTGTCAGAAAATATAAACATCCTGGAAATTAATTTTCAAGCCCTTTTCTTATTCTCTACAGTAGCTCATGTTCTAACAAGGTTATTTTTTCAGCGATACTGGGTAACACTGCAGTCTGATTCATGGCCTAAATCATGTCTCCCTTTAATGATCGCAGCAACAAGAGCACCAACTCCATTCGTGTGCCACTGTGTGATTTGCTTTTCCTTCTCATCTTTGCTTCCTTTGCAATTTGACTGCTGAAAAAGAGAGAGACTCAAACTACGCCTGTCTTTAAATAAAAACAAGCCATATTTCTACAAACGGTTTCAACCTCTAGGAACCTGTGTCTGTATTAGTACTGAAAGCACGTTTCCCACAAGCTTTCAAAGACTACATGAAATTGTTTTTTTTAATGTTAGATACATTAATTTCTGCATTTGAATCAATTTTATGTGAATATCTGATACCAAACTTGTTAACAGGACATGTTACACTAGGGGGGAAATGAATACATAGTCAGAACCTTTGTAAGGGAAGAGAAACATAATGATGCTGTTGTGGCCCTATATGTAAGAAAATGTGTCATACAGTGATAGAGAGGCTTGACAAAACTGGGTTTAATGGACAAATAATCTTCTGACATAATGATGCCTGGATGATTGGAAATCGATTACCTACCAGCAGAACCATCGCAGCAGACCAGTGGTGATCACACCATTAATTCGTTTCTCTGCGTGGATGCTCTGTTACAGTACAGGATATAGTTTATCTGGTATGCTGGTTCACAGAAAGAGTGTCTGAGTGATTTATTTGATAAGAGAATAAACTTCAGAAATTCCTGTTGAAGAAGCAGCATTACCTCCCCTGGGATGTCCATTTAGACCCTGATAAGCAAAAGGATAATTTAGTTTTAGTCGTCCTATTTCACTGACAAATGAGGAAAGTGTCTCCATTTAACTGAGCCACAGAGAAATAAATCACTCGCACATAGAAGTGGGCAGCCCCAGGGCATGAGAAATAACATATTCTCCCAGTCTTCCTTGTGTTTGGAGCTCTCGTCTTCTACATGTACAGCTGATTTGTAACCAATCGCTGCTTCTCCCAGGTGGAGGCTGAGCTGATCGATAAGCTGGACAGCCTGGTATCCGAAGGAAAAGGTGATGAGAACTACAGGGAACTCTTCAGCCTGCTGTAAGCTATACCAGTTTGTGCTCACTCGGTCTTGTGCGGGGTCATGGGAAGAGTCGCGGTGGTGATCTCTGCAGCCACAGCTACAGTGCCGATCCTCAGAGAAAGCAGTAAAGGGCTTTCTGGCAGGTTTTCATGACATGGGTCCGTGAAATAGAAATATGTCACTAATTCTGAAAAGAATATAAACCCATAAATTCTTCTATGTCTTCTTTCTGTGGAATCTAATATAAGGCTGCAGAGGTAAGTAGTTATCATCCTCCTGTCAAAAATCGATTTGCTGGAGGAGCCAGTGCCTAAGTGAAATCACGGCCTTAGGATTGCTTAGAGAAACAGCATGCTGTCTAGAAGTCAGGCCTTGTTATAGCAAAAGAGATTTTCCTCAGCATTTTCCTTTTCTGCTTCCAATTTTTGAAGGTTGCGTTTTGGTTGGCTCAACAGTAGCAAGTTGCTTCCTCCAGAGTCCATCATGACATTGTATTTCCACTCCCTTTCATACTAAAAATCTGTACTCGTCAGGATAAACTTTTTATGTCTGACTTCCCACTTAGTTATTTTTGATTACTGATCTGTTTCCAAATTTCATTTCCAGGGATCCTAGTTTATTTCAAAAGGACTTGTGAGAGTCCAGAGCAGTTAACCCTAAATCTTTTAATATTCCAGTGAGCCATAGAGATTGTTAGCTGAATTTTAGCCACGTATTCCAGACAATGTTATATGGCCCCCAAGAGCATACTGGCAGTTTGAGGCATAAACTTTAGTTTCGCTACAACCAAGACTTGTATTTCTGAATTCACAATGGCACATTCATTCATTTTCCAGACAGATAAGCCTGCCCATCCTCTATGCTTATCCTTAGGAAGCATGTAAATGTATTTGGTTTTGATTTGTGTATATTCAGCCTTAGGAAGTCTGGCACATTGTGTGTACAGATAACAGAAATCTATTTCAGGGATAAAGGAAAGAAAATTTTTTTTTTTTTTTAATTCACCTGGCAAGAGGAATACTGTGCATTTCATTTGCTCCAGTTGAAGGTATTTGCTACCCAAAATGTTAAGAATTCGGGGACTGTAGCTTGTTACTTATTTTTAGATGATAGCAACTGGATGTATTGCCAAGAAACACAGCCTGGAAGTCCTGCAACCTTTTAGTTTATATTTGCAACTGACTTTTCTGAGAACGATGTGAACTTTGAGGAAACAATTCCACAAAGTCAATAAATGCTGTGTGAAATAAAGAGTTGACCCTGAATTCTACTGTCTCAGATATACTGCTGAAATGTGAATTGGCTCCCTCAGCTGGAAGTCATTCCAGCGCAGAAGAGTTTGCCTCTTCTGAGGACGTGTATGACACTCAGTGGAATTTCTTTCCTCTTGCCAGTATAGAATTGGCAAGTCCTTTGACCTGAGATCTGGTTTCAAGAAACTAGGGCATAAATTTGCTCTCTTTTTTCATGTTTTGAATAGGATTTTCAGTGTTCTCACTCTGGCCTTCTCTCATCCTTCACAGTTGTCTCAGTGAGATGCTCACTCCATCATCCAGTCTGCTGGGCAGGAACAGATTGCCTTTAATTATTTACAGTTTAAATAAATTGTGATTTGAAGTTGGTTGGTTGCTGATAAGAGACAAAAATTGATGTGGGGATGAGCAAAGAAGAGGTATTTGCAGTAGGTTTAGACTCCCAGCTTCTGCCTGCTGTTAGCAGTATTTCAGCTACAGGCAATAATGTGGGAATCAGCTGTTGCCATGAGCATTGCCCTTTTTCATATCTTGGAAATGGCAATGTGAAGATATTTTTCCTTCTCCTGTCAATTCTGTAATTTCCTTGTCTTTGCTTTATGCTGCCTGGAGTAGAACCCAGCTCTTTGGGCCTTATCCCAGGTAAGACAGTAATTCTATGAATTTGTTCTATGAGGGAGAAACCAAATTGTCCGCAGCTGTCTGCATGCACTATACCATTTCCCTGGAAGACTCATCTCTCATCTTCCCTGCTCCAAACAGTTTGCTGGAGAAGATTGAGCAGGAAACATGGCGGGAGACTGGAATCTCTTTCGTGACATCAGTTACTCGTCTCATGGAGCGTCTGCTTGACTATAGGTATCTGCAACAACAGCAATATATTCTAAGTGTAAGAAGTTTGCAAAGAGGTAGTACCAGGTTTCTTTTCTACAGGGAATATTTGTATTGTTTATCCAGCCGCATGCATCTCTGGTGGCAGGTATTATGTAAGTACGCCTAACTCATTGCTGCTGGGTTCTGAGCAAAAATCCTAAGTCCTCATTTCTAGAGCCCTAATTCTTGTTCTTGTATGCTCGTTCCTGGTAATAGCAAGGATAAAGAAATTTTTTAATTTGTAGTTTTGTACTAAGGTTTATTCAGGTTGCTAAATTATGAATTCCTTCTGTCACTGAAATGGTCTCACGTAATTCAGCAAAATAGATGATAAATGCAAGGATGATCTCAAATGCCTTGCTGAACCAAGATGTGCTGAATGCTTCATCTAGACATGCAGGGTTGGAAAACTTTTCATCTAAGGAAAGTCATGGAGTCATCTGAGGACATGTCAGCTGGTGACTCGTGTACAAGGCTCCACCTAAATTAGGAAGCCTTTGTTTAGTTTTAGACTGAAGTTCGCAGGACTATTGTGTCAATACAGCTGAGCTTTGATTCAGTTACAAGAAAATATTTTCACTCACAGACACACATATACACACACACACACACACACAGAGTTATTTTTATGGAATGGTAGACAATTAGAAACCAAATGCCCCAAATATTTCTATCTTTAGCTTACTGACAGGAGTTCAAATAATTTTTCCTTCTGCTGCTGCTCATTATAGGTGAAAACCTGTGACTAGGCTGGGTATGCTGCAATCCCAAATCCTTCCCTGGGCTTTTTAGTTTGCTGTTTGTTATCTGTACCAGTTTGATCCAATCTCCTGTTTGTTTCCTGACAGCAGCTGCTGTTCAACTACTGTCCAGCACCAGGTATCTGAGACATATTTACAGGGAATGCAAGGGAGCCGATTTTTTTTTTTTTTTAATGAAATTGCTATCAAGGCAACTTTGATACACAGATACACATTTAATTGAGGAACAGATATCAGTTTTAAATTGATTTTTAGTACACAGCAGATTTTTTTTTTCATTCCCAGAGCAGAACAGAACAGGGAGCTGCATTGGAATTTGGAAACACACAGGAAACCTCTTGGAGTACAGCCGGCAGTTAGTTGACACATTACTTCTCAAGACAGTTTGCTGTGTCACTGCTTTAAAAATTTTGTCTCTTTTTCACAAATGAATCTGACTTTCTCAAGTCAAGATTAGTAATTTCTGAAGCCTTAACTTTTTGTATTGCTTGAATAGAAATAATTCCTAAAATATTCCAGAAACTAAAGATGAATTTTGTTATTTAATTTACCTATGAAAAAGTTCGTAATCTAATCTAAATTACTGTGGTTGTATCTCTCAGCATGCCAACGCTGCATTGGAGAGCTGAATTTATGAAACCTAATCCCTTGACTAGGAAACCACTAAACAGTTACATCTGGATAAATAATAGTTTTTCACCTTTATAGTAGATCTTTCTTTCAGATTATTTTTGGCCACTATTACCTGATTTTTGTTCACATTCTTGTAAGAAATGAAGTAGCAGTCAGTCCAGGTGCTTGTTCTCAGATGCAGACATGTAAGAGGACACTCAGGTCTCCTGTCATTTAAGCCATAGCATGGAAATTTTTCTTAGAGGAACTTTACAAAATAAAGTATGTGATGAACTGCTGTTTGTGATCCAAGGAAACTCTGGAGGATAAGATTGCTTCAGATTTATTTTAAAAGGAATTTTTTTGCAGATGTATGTTTCACCATGGCTCTGCTTTCTTAGGGACTGTATGAAAGGAGATGAAACAGAAAACAAGAAAATTGGCTGCACTGTTAACCTTATGGTAAATGTTCCCTTTATCGCTTTGTGATACTGTGCAATGTTGTCGAAACCGTGATGGGAAAGGCTGGGATAGGAATCTGTGTCAGGCAAGTGTAGCTTCAGAATCCGAGCACTGGGGTGACAGACGAGAACCACAGGTATTGTGAGGATCCCCTGGAGGTCTCTGGTATGACTCTCTGCCTAAAGCAGGGCTAAGTAGGTCAGGTTCCTCAGGGCCTTGTCCAGCTGAGTTCTGAGTATCCCTGTGACAGAGGTTCTACAACCTCTCTGACCTTCTCTTTCAGCTTTTGACTACCTTCATTTTGAAAAAAAATCATGACACAATAGAATTATTGGGGTGAATCAATGTGAATGTGAAAAGAATCATTACGATTCTTCTACACTAATGGTATATTCTCTTTTCAATACCTTTATACATACACAGATGCTGCTGATTGTCTTGAAGGAAGGGGCTCAATAACAACTCTCTTTTCTTTCACAGAATTTCTATAAATCTGAAATTAACAAGGAAGAGATGTACATTCGCTATATCCACAAGCTGTGTGACATGCACTTACAGGCTGAGAACTACACAGGTTAGTCAGGCATCGTGTGGGGTCTGCTTGAAATCCTGGCCAAAGTGTTTGACTCTCCCGGTGTTATAACATCTGATTTATTCTTTTGGAAAAAATTTGTATGAATCGGTTATGGCAGTTGGGAAGATAAGAAGCTGAGGTCCAGCTCCTTTCCTCAAGCCAAATAATGTATGTCTGTGCCCACACAGCAATACGACTGTTCCGTTACACTCCAAATTGTACATCAAAGTGTTCTATGAGGAAGATTGATCCAAAAAATCACAACAGTGGAATCAAATTTAGAGGAAGATTAAAATCACAAAACCATTGCGACATTATCATTTGTCATATTTCCTTGCATTGTTGTATTTAGGGAGCACTTAGGAAGTGTATAGACTCTAATTCTGTGCTGTCCAAGCTCTGTTTACAGCTGCATGCTCCAAATCTGGTTACGTAGCTGAACTTCCGACTGTGCATTCCAATCCAGTAGCTAGTAAAAAGAAACTTGACAGATTTGTACCTAAAAATTAGTTTCATAGGAAACAGCTTTGTGCTGCTATTTTAAGTAATTGAATAATTTAATGATCATCTAAGACTTCAGAGTGTTTTCTCAAATTGTAAATGAGAAATTCCAGACTGTTTAAGCAGGTCTAGTGACCTTTCAACCTACTGGCTGTATTTATTTGTTGTCATTGATTCAGTGTTCAATAATTGCATTTCCAACAGAGGCTGCATTTACTTTGCTTTTGTACTGTGAGTTGCTTCAGTGGGAGGACAGACCTCTGAGAGAGTTCCTGCATTACCCATCTCAGTCAGAGTGGCAACGTAAGGAAGGTCTGTGCCGTAAGATTATCCATTACTTCAACAAAGGGAAGGTATGCCAACTTCTTCTCTCTTCCAGCAGCTTCCTTCCCTTTTCCTGACTTACTTAGGGCTTGCAAGCCTATCATCTCAGTTCAGTAGTCTGGAACTAAATTTGTACCAAAAGGTTTTATAACTTGACAAATTGCTTCTTGCCTCTCTGGGTGAAAAAACAGATGAGAAAACGGATATGGGGATTTCATTATGCGTGGCATTTGGAACTAGTGTGGTGAACCAAGAGGAAAAACACCTAAACATTTTTATACCTTTAAACCAAACTTTGGATCACCTGATATGGCAGAAAGCTCTATGAATGCCAGTTCCTTTGCTGTTGGGGGGGCAGCATTGCATTTTGTAGTTGTCTATGCAAATTGCTGTGTTATGGCTCACTTGAGAACTTGTTCTGTTTCTAATCTATAGAAGTAAATGGCAGGCAATGCACTGTAGGAGTTCCTTTATTAAAAAAGACTTAAGTCTTTTCAGTGTCACTGTTATTTGAAGTGGCTTTCAATTAAAGTGCAGTTCCATCCATTGCACAAGAAGAAAATCAATACATTTCAATTTCACATATTCGGTATGGGTTTCCTACAATAAATATTTCTTCTAAAAATTACTGCAGAGGTAGGTGTTATAGTCCCTTGTGTCATGGCATTTTAGGAACACTCAGAGGTGAACCTTAAAAGTGATCTCATCTGTCAGACTGTTTTCAAATTTTTCCCTTCCCTAGAAAAATTCCTACAGCTTATATTACTGGAAGATAGCATCTGTATGTGCGCCTCAGGGTTGCTTTGCCTGTGATTGCAATGATGATGGCATTAAATACAAATGTGATTTGGTTCATATGGGATTACCATTCCAGAAAATTCTTTTCTAGCCCTGATAATGGAAAGCTGTACATGGCAGAGACATTCTCTACAGAACCTGCAAAAGGAAGTCAGACTCCTGTGTGTAGGAAGAAATCGCCTTATTTAGGAGGAAGTGATTAATTGAGAAGGGGGACAAATTGTTCTTTTGTAGTAATACTGCACGTGGTTCTCTTTTTAGTTTCAGAAATTTTCAGGGTTTTTCAGACTGCACATAAAAAAATAAATAACTGACGTGCAAATATTGCAGTACTGTACTGTCTGAGTAGACAAGATGATCTGAGACTATGTAAAACAAGTGACCCTGTATTTTTGACAAAAACAGGCAATCCACATATGCACTGAAGGGGAGTAAAAACTTGATGGATGTAATTTTGCTATAAAACTCCTAACAGATTATAGAGTGTTAACCTCTTGAGGCTTTTTCCCAACTGGATGGTTTTGGAGTTATTTGACTTTGTGTTTTAATCCTCCTTTATTATAAATGGTAGCTGAATGACTAAATAATCCACTTAAGCAGTGTGTATGTCACTCAAACTGTGGAAGTGAAAGATGCTGGGAAGCCAAATCCCCCTGCTGCTTTTCAGCACTATTCTGCTGCTGTGTAACAGCGAGCAGCTCAGGGCATGGAAGAAGCTTGCATCCCTCACCTTGCAGCTGAGAGTTTCTTTCCGCACTCCCCAAGATGGTCCCTCCTCAGGTCCTGACAAGTGGAATTTGTTGTTCTGTGTCCTTCAGTTGCATTTCTAGAGTTAAGTTTCTCACATTGCTCCTGGCATCTTCCACTAAGTAAGGGGGTCAAAGCAGCATCAAAAGGGTGTAAGAATTCTGCATTTGTTAATGGGAAAACTTTCTCAGCACAGGAATGAGGGAAAACTACGGCCACAAGACTGTCTTGTGAGTTTGATGTAAAGACCCTCGGCAGGCCCACAGCACAGCAGTGGGGTGCAGAATTGAGTAACTCCCACTCTCACTGCTGCCAGTAGCAGCAGGGTGTTCCCAAGCTCTTTTAGCCTTCGCTTTGGCCATGTGCTCCTTCCTACTGATTTCTGCTATGGTTTACAGCTCAGTCAGCAGTGTGTGCGAGTGCACAACTTTAAATGAAGATTATTTTTTTTTATCACAGTTACAATTTTGTCTGTTAAAAGTCAAGCTTTCTAGTTGAAGATGACTGTGTATGGAACAGTTTGAAGCCAATTGATCGTGCTTGTGGACAGCAGTAGCTTGAAAACTACACAATCCTTTTCTGTCCAGTTCACTGCTAGATTTTTTTAATTAAAAATTCTGACCAGCTCACATCACAGCATGTATTCTCTTTGGCGCCAGCCAAGTGCTGAGAGACCCAAAGCTGCATTTCAAAGCAGTTCATTTTTAGATCATGTGCTCCATACCCAACATTTTAACTAATTTCTCTTGTGCATCCTCATGTAAACCATATTTCCAAAAGAAGTCTGCACATTGGGATGCGAGTAAATAAAGGTTGCCATTCGTAAATGTCAGTTGTCTCTATCTGTGCCTCCTTGTGTGCAGTCAGTAGTGCTCAGCTGAGAGTTGCTGGTGCCATAGGAGAAAGCTGCAATAAATGTCACATGAATGTGTTCTTCAAGGGAAGGACATAATATGGAACATGCAAACAGATCAGACGTCAGCAGCACAGAAAGCAGTAATGAGGGAAATTGGTGTGGAGACATTAGGAAATTATTTGAAGGGGGGAGGAATGATGCTTTAGAGGGAAGTGACACTTGCATAGCACATGGACTTACATATTAAATTTCTAGACTGTGAAGATGGTACCCATTAACATCACAAATTTTAAAACTGAGGATCCCAGTGACTCAGTTATCCATTCATTCTCTTTTCCTTTCAAACACCTGCAAACTCTCTTTCCTTTCTAAGAAGTTACCTGTATATTGTGTTTCTTCGCTTCTCTCTCTCTTCTGATATCTACAGCATATTCAACTAGCACAGTGGAATTTCTCTGTGTGGAAATCTAACTGAAACAAAGAGAGAAAGCCTGAGTTAGGATGACAGGAATGGTATGGGTACAGGTAGAAGAGCACATATAAAGGGAAATAAGATGTGGTTACATCTTGTTAATTTAATTCACATCAGAAAAGGAGCATGAAAAGGCTACATCTTTAGGATCACCTCAAGGGAAGACAACCAGCGAGCTTGCTGCTGCTGTCCAGAAGACAGAGAATTATGTAGGCTTTAGCCACAGCATCCCATCTGGAAGTGAGAATTTGCTCATGCTCTGTGTGACAAAAGCCATTTATTCCAGATGTTTTAGAAGAGACTTTTCCATTCTTTCAAGTAAACTAGCTAAGGACTGAAAATCTATGTACATTGTCTCTGTAAAGAATGTTGAAACCTATAAAAAATGCAATGGTGTTTGTATTTGCAAATTTAAGCACTTAACTGGTTGATGTTGTTGATGCCAATTCAGCATATCAATTTGTACATCATGTACTTTGACAACCCACAGCAAAAATTGTGTTAATTTGAGATCACAAAAACCTGCGTAATATTCTGAGTAGTCAGTAACTGCACTTTCAGTTCATTTCCTATTGTATGTATTGTGTTCATCTAAGTAAATCTCAGGCTTCCCATCATCCCAAACTACTAATACTATCAGAATATCCAAATTTATTCTGAAAAAATCTTTAAATAGCAAGTTTTTATGTAAGTTTTTGTAATTAACTGAAGTTAGTGGATGTAGGATCATTAGTTTTGCCTTTTTAGTTCTTACAGCTATCCCCTCTTTTAATAAAAAAGTTCTTACACTTACTGGTTTTGCTATTCAGGGAAAATAAGCTTTTCTGGTATTAAAGATGAGAGAACAGACACTGTAAATGTCTGTGCGTAAGGAGAAGCATTGTGAAGTACCTAATACACCAAATCAGACAGTGTAGAGATTCAGTTTTTTAAGTGAAGGTACACGTAACCAGAAAAACTATTTCCATATTAAATGCTAATATTTTACATAATTACTGTTAATTACTGTTACCAATAATTTACAATATTGCTATTAATATTCTGAAAATTTAAGGTGATAGTCTAACTCACACATTAATTTTGTTTTCACTACAGCAGGGTCCCAGTTAAAACTGGCAAGTTAACCCAGTAATACATAAAAGTTAATGCAGTAAAGGTTCAGCTGAGACCTTGGTATTCTAGATCCTTTACATAAGTATGGTAAGAAACAGCCATTCCCCCAAAAGGCTTCCAATCTGTGCAGGTAAAAGATGATGGGAGAGGAGATCTCAGTTCAGTTCAGTGAGCGCTCCAAAAAGCAAAGTGAGGTAACGGGAGTCTCACTCTCAAAGTGGGTGTGCCCAAACTCAGTCTATTTCTTCCTTACCTCAGAGGGTGAGGGAGCATGGTGTGCTAGAGAAGATTTATTGTATGCAGACTGTAAGTATAACAGTTTTGCTTTTGGTTCTGGATAAGAATATTCACCCAGTGCAGTAACACAGGTCAGTTCTGAGGATGTTTTGTCTCTGTATTTGAGTGCTTCCCATTGCTTCACAGTTTCATGCTTGCAGTAGGAAGTAGCAGCCCTGGGAAGGGGAGTGCTTTGCTGGGGAGCTAAGCCCTACCTCTTCACTCCAGGGAGTTTTAGTGCAGAAAGCAAAGGAGATACTGGGTGTGGGTTGAAGGGGTGTCCCACAAGAAGGAAATTTGTTAGTTGTATTGTCTTTCTCCAAGTAAGTTCCCAGTCTTGTGAGTGAACTGTCAGTAACAAGCAGTATGCATGTGTAATTTCAGTGGAACATATGCCTCCATTACCAGCTTGAAGAAGGAGTTAATCTGATATTTAATGGAAACTGTCTCATCACATTGCATTTTCACATCTAATCCCTGGCATTTCATACTAAATGAATTCCCAAAATTGAGTTTCCATATTCCTCTCAGCCGAGTTGGCAATAACATGCTCTTTGCTGTGAGTGTGATTTGCTTTGGTTTCGCAGAGCTGGGAGTTTGGAATCCCGCTGTGCAGAGAACTGGCCATACAGTATGAAAGTCTCTATGATTATCAGAGCCTCAGCTGGATTCGGGTAAGTAGCAGCAGTTCCTCTCCTTGCAGACTCTCATGTCTTTCCCCAGGGAATTCTGTTCTCCTGTCAGAACATTCTGAATTTAAAAAATAATCATATTCCCTATACAGCTCCATGCATTTACTGGAACTCCTTTGCTATTGGTTCATTTTGATGACTTTGTATGTCCACTGAAGTAATTCCTAAGTCTGCTAGGAGTAAACTCCCATGAGTATATGGAGACAGCACACACACAGGAGCTAGGCTTGCTATTGCAATTGCTTATTTATATATACTTACCTTTGCATAAAATATCTTTTTTTTTCTTTTTTAAAAAATATTATACATTGATATTCCAAAAACATCAAGGACAGCTTGTGCCTCAGTTGACATATGAGGAACAAGAAAGAAAGAACAGAGAAGGCAAACCTTTATGGCATTCTTGTCAATTTACAAGCATTGGTCCTCTGGTAAAACCAAACATGGTGAAATCAGGGCACATTTGCATCATTGTGCTTTAATCAGATAAAGTCAAAAGTTCTGGTTGTTATTTAAAAGCTTTGTGAATGTGAAAAGAATTCATCTGCTTTTGTCCCCTGGGGTAGCATGCATATACCCAAATTTAAGATTTATGCTATGTGGATGTATTCTTATACACAGTGGTTTAAATTCTCTTTAAAAGTCAAATTTATTCTCATCTGAAGATATCTGTCTAACTAGGTCTTATGAACTGCACTTCTGAAGAACCTGTTTTCTTCAAAATGGCCCTAAAGAGAGTACAGGTGACCGTCTTGGGCTTTATTGTAGACATCTAAAATAGAGCAGTGTGAAAACTTACCCTGGTGTACAGGAAATACCGTATTGGTAAAGTGCTCATGAATGATAAGCAACAAACTTACTAAAGGCTTAGTCAAGTCATGCATCAAGACTTCATTTCCTAAAACATCAGTAAATGTTTTTTACTGTTCTTGCTGCCTCTTTATTGTTGGGATTTAATCAGCTGGCAGGTGAAGAACATCTTGCTGATCAGTTTAACCAGTTACCTCAGCCTTCGGTCACCTGTGTGTGATCTGTTCAAGTTTCCTAAACCCGTGTTGACCTGAGCTGACTTGAATTTCTCCCCACTCTATAGGAGTTTTCCTCTGTGCCGTTCACATCATTCAACATGTTCCTTTATTCTTCTTGATATAACTTTGGGACCTTCTCCATTTTAGAGAAGGAGTTAGTAAGTGTGGGAACCAAGAACAAAACCCTGATGCAATATCCTAAGTCGAAGCTGCTAAGTCGGAGGGTTGCCTGCAAGTGGAAGCAATGATGTCAAACTGATTCTTCTCTTTTAAAAAGCTTTTTTTTTTGCTATATTGAAATTCCTGTGAGCCTTTCAACTGAGATTCAGTTTGGCAGGTGGTCTTGAAATCTCACTCATGACATAACTGCTAGCACAGCACCACAAAACTAATAATTGGAACTAGAGAAAAGTCCTTTTACTTTTTTCAACCGCCTTTTTTTCTTCCAAGTTAAACCTACTGGTGCACGGAGCTGTAGAAGATTTAATTTTGTTTCATCCTTTTTCATGCCCCTCAACTCAATTAAGGCAAACCCAATTGCATTGATACAATTTTCCAGACAGTGGTATAGATTTTGAGCTGTAGGAGAGAAATAGGACACTGTGGGCCAGGCAACACAGATCTTAATCTCAGCTTTGCCATTAATTCTGCAATGCAAAGAAAATTACATGCAAGACCTGTTTAAATTAAAATTAGATACAACAGAAAAATTTTCCCATGTCACCTCCAAAAATGTAGAATGAGTACGATGATACTATAGCCTGTTCCACCATGTAGACTGTTTAATTAATAATTTTTATCTTTAAAAGAATTTCAGTCTTTTCATTAAAAATTGTGGGGGTAAAAGAGTAATGTGATATTTCAATGTGTCTTGAGATGCCAAAGTTTTAAGCACAGCTATAAGGGTCTGATAGCAGCTTTGTTTTTCCTCCACAGAAAATGGAAGCTACCTATTATGATAATATCATGGAACAACAGCGCTTAGAACCTGAGTTTTTCAGAGTTGGTTTTTATGGTCGGAAATTCCCATTTTTCTTGCGGGTAAGCCAGATGTACACAAAATATGACAAAGTGACTAGGCTCAGAGTAGCAGTTAAGGCTTTGTATTTTTGTTGCAGAGATACAATGTCTGCCATTCAGTTTATTTTTTACGCCTGCACAGTAGAAACAGCTTTCTGGCTGAACTGAAGGATGATATGGTCCATTGGGAATGTTCTTAGGAACAGAGATCAGAAATTTGACTCATGCCTATGTGTATATTTGACAATCTGCAGATGCAGCACCAATTGCCTCTATATTAAGCAAAATGCTGTATTGCAGCAATGTTGGATCATTACTCAACTAATTTTCATCATCTCAAATTATCACGCTTTAAAAAGTCTCACATGACAGCATGATTCTAATACCAGCCTGATGACTTTCTTATGCTATCTACAAGTGAAAATTTCCTCTCTCTTCAATAAAAAACCTAGTGGCTTCTCTGGGCACGTCCTCACTTGGAGCTTATTGTCTGCAGGTGTATACAGGATTAGCTGGGTCTGTGAGCCATTTAAAAAGCAAAATTATCTTATTTTCCTAATGAGGAATCAAACTTAAAATAGGTGTTTGTTCATACGATGTCTTGTTGCTAGTTCAGAGCCAGGAAGGAATATCATCTGACAACTGCTGTAAGAGCTTCCTGAAAATTGATGGTAGATGCTATCTAGCGTGACAGGACAAGCTAACTTAAAGCGTGTTTTCAGGGACAGGAGGTGCATGATTTGTGTTTTCTTTAAAAAAACGGTTTGACAAGAGATGGCACCACTTGAGTTACACAGTAAGAAGCTACAAAAATGCAAACTGTGTACCATTTTGAAAACCGCAGTCTTAAATTTTCCCCTGAATACTAAGTTGGTTTCTTCTAAGCTAGGATTTAAACACTGGTGTTTAATTACAGTCTTTTAATGGAAACACGGGCAGGGGTAGTAAAGGCAAGTTGGAATTAATCAAGGTGAAAATGCTAGTGGATGAAAGGTGGCTTCATGTTACTCAGAGGTGAAGTTGAACAGTGCCATAATGTCGCAGCCTGAATCCATGTGTGGAACACACCAGCAGAGGAATCTGAGGAAATGACAAGTGCTGCAGCATGGAGCAGTAGCTCCCCTGTTCATTAAGATCTCCAGAGAAAACCGACAATGTCTTTTTTTATATCTAACAACAGATGTTTCAGAAAATGAATTACAACAAAGTCATTATGGCACATAAGCGTTCCTACATTTGAAATAATTCCAGTGAATCTAGCTCATCTTATTATACGATGGATCCTACAGTTTCATCTTGGATCCTGCATCGCCTATGTGTTTAACACTGCGTGAGCCTTCAGTGCACAGCACTTACTCTTTGCGAAACGGTGTAACAATATGGATACTTGGCTGGAGACATTAACAGTGAACATGAGCGTACATAATTATAATCCTTGTTAATTCTGCAATTATATTTGGTAGCAGTACTTCTGATAGCAGATTACTAATGTAGCAATCTCATTAAAAGCCATCCTCCTCCTTTCTCTCTCTACTGATCCATATACCATACACATTGCGAAGCACAGGCTAAGCCCATTAGCAATCACATCAGCATGGATCACACTGTAAAGAGATTGGAAGCAGCTATTCTAGAGAAGAACAAGATTTACATGGTTTTAAAATTTTCAAATGGATATGTGAGTGATTTAAAGTGATCAAATAACTCCGTGCCCTTTTCTCATTTATTTTTCTGTTGCTGTATGGCTTAAGACAGAAAATAACCACTTCTTCCTGCACCTTTGATTTTGAAGACCCTTTGTCTATAAGTCATTGTTTGTGTTTCTATGAACTGTGTCTCTATTTCTGGCCTTCCTACATAAGTAAATTAATACTGCCCATGTCTTCCACCCACCAGAAGTTCACGTAAGGCCACACAAGCCATGTTCTGAGATCTTGTGTTGGCATCTCTCTGAAAATTCTATTAAATTTAGCTTTGAGGTATTTTCAGGGTGTTATTTTTAGAATCACAGTAACTTTATTTATAGGCTTACGGTTTTCTGGATTGCTGCAATCAAAAGCTAAAATAGAGAATGCAGTAAGTGTTAGGAACAGATTCACCTTCAAACGTGGACTCACTCCAAATTGCGTAATAGCTGCAAAGTTTGGGCATTATAGACTGAACTGTCAAGATTCATCGTGCAGTTTTTCTCCCAGTTCATTGCTTGCTGTGACTGATGCATACAAAGTGACATACGTCACAGCTGGAAACATGAGATCTGTTCCATAAAGTTGAAATGCAAAGCCAAAGATAACTGCGCTCCTTGGCCATGTTTTGTGATTGGGTTTTGCTGCTTTCTTTTTGATTTTGCTACAAGAGCAAGAACTGTTCCTTTTCCAGAGCAATTAAAAAAACATTATTGCATATGCTGCAGCTTCTAAATGCAAGAGGGGGGGCTTGTTTGCTGAGATTCTTTATTTACTCTGTGAAGGTGAAAATTTCCCTGTACTTCCAATTATTGTTATGTGTGTGAGAGTTTTAAACTACCAGAATGAGAGAACTTGCCTGCTTTGATCGGTCTTGCATCAGGAGACATGTACACCAGTCAAAATTGTGTTTTATGGTGAATAGGGTTAAAACACAATCTTTATGACACTGAGGACTTAAGAAATCCGGTATCTTGCTGTTAAAAGTTTGAGATGGCTCACAAAAGCATCCAGGAACTCTGCACAAGTGTTTCAGTGCCTCATGAGACATATCTAAATGCAAGCTTTCCATTAGTGGCAGAAACAAAATTTTGTTTATCAAGAGGAAAGTGCTTCTAGGGCTGAAGGGGAATTTGCTAAGTGGCCACTGAGACTTCCTGGTAAGGCTTTTCCATATTACTGCGCGATAGACAGGGGAGTTCCTGAGGATGTATTGTTCAGCGTGATCAAAGGTAGATTGTATGGCTCTGACAATACAGCAATAATTAAACAATGATTTTTTGTGAACAGTTTGTTACAGCTTCGCTCTAAGGATAACTGATAAATCAATAAACGTATATCTTCCTCTGTTCTGTGAAATCCTTATATCCACCTGGTGTAAACTGTATTTGACAGCAGCTTTCCCAGTGTAGAACAGCCAAGCTGGTGACGTAGTCTTAAGTCTTGGTTGACATGTTTCAGTATAGTCCCAATTAAAAAATAGTCCTTTTTCAGTTCTATGAAAAGAAATAAGAAAAGACAACAGGACTGAATGTGATGTATGGATGGATTAGATGCTTCTGCTGAGATGAGTGTCATAGTCTACTTATTCATCACTTCTTGATGAAATACATTGTACAGAAAAAGGAAGGAATAAAATATATCAGCTGTGTTAAATGCACGTTTTACTCTCACATTAGCATATTGACCTTGTCATTTATCTTTGTTTTTGAAGGAGTAACATTTCAAGTGAGATAAAAGCCAATAGAATTTAACTTACTTTTAAGGAGGCTAATCTATGCTTGCCCTTCTTGCAGAACAAGGAATATGTATGCCGGGGCCATGACTATGAGAGGCTGGAAGCCTTCCAGCAGAGGATGCTGAGTGAGTTCCCACAAGCCATTGCAATGCAGCATCCAAACCACCCAGATGACTCCATATTGCAGTGTGACGCCCAGTGTATCCTTCAGTGAAAGGGCAAGCTATGATTACAAGAACTGTGGTAGAAGACAGAGGAGGAAGGTATTGAAAATGTCTTCAGCTTGGGTAACTCAGTTCCCAAGTGTCTTAGGTGGAGCTGGATATGGACAAAACCATACACCTGCCTACAGTAGGCATTAACTGGTTCATTGCACTGCGTATCGCTGGAGAGAGCTGCCGCTTTTTATTCAGGGAGTAATGGAGGTCTTGTGCAATGTGTAAGTGGTCACATCTGCTTGGTCACATCATGTTTTAACCTTTACGAACAGTGTTGTCATAACGCACGTTTCGCATCATTAAAAGTATTCCTGATACCTTCTTTTGGAGAACATTTTGTTGGGAGCAGAAATTAATTCCAAAGTGTTATTTTCCATTACGTTTATTTTTCACATCATTATTATTATTTTTGTCCAGTCTCCCTTTATTTTAAATGGTTGAATTGTCCTACACCTTAGGCTTTGAATCTCTTTCTCCTCACTGGTAATCTGTCCTGTGATTTGATACAACCAGCACAATGCTATGTACACTTAAAGACTGAACCACTTAACATTTAATGGTCTGCAGAGACTTTTGGAGATTGTAGTCATGAGAATGCCACTGTTTGGGTTGTGTGACAACAGCAAGGGTGTTACGGAGGACTTTAACCATAGGGACGTTGTCAGCAAGTGAAATCTCCTGAAATCGGTTGATGTTTCCCACTTGCCTTTCATAACACGTGCTTTTCACTCTGCTTTGCTATATAACAATGATACTTTCACAGAGGGGTTGTGCATGTGTGTATTTTGGTTGGTTTGTTTATGCTTGCAGAGATCTTGTCTGTAACACTGAGGTTAAACCAGTTTAATTTAACTGGCTGTAAATTGATGAAATTAGGGCAACTTTGGTTTGTAGACAAGGTGAAATTATCAAAGGTAAATATTAGATATTATAATATTATAAATATCAAGGCAAAATTTATCAGAGGTAAATAGTAGATATTTAAGTACCTAAATACATCAAGATCTACTAAAGTGCCTGCACAAATGAGGCACCTAGCTCTAATTAATAGGAAAAGGATATTTTGCCTGCTGTAGATATTTTGGGTGTCTTACTACATACTCTCTGCATCCTCAGGTATCTTCCTCTTCAGTTAATCTGGCTGTGAGGCATACTGTAACTCCCAAGGCTCTCCTGGTAGTTCTAGTCTAGTGTTTTGTTGTTTCACTTGAAAAAGACAAGCGCTGGAAAACAAAGAGGAGCTTGACTTTCTGAATTCACCACCCTGTTTATTTCCACGGTAGCGGTAGCTCTCCTGTTTGATATCCCATGGCTTTCTTTGACTACATAACTTACAGATTTACAGATCTATGCAGTGACTCCCATCCCAGACAATATAGATGTGCTGCAAATGGACCGTGTCCCCGATCGCATAAAGAGCTTTTACAGAGTCAACAACATCCGGAAATTCCGCTATGACAGGCCTTTCCACAAAGGCCCAAAGGACAAGGAGAATGAATTTAAGGTAGAAGTAGCGAATAAGCAGTGTTTAAGTGTTAATCTTGTCAAGGCTAGTGCTGTCATTATTTTATGCTGATACAGTCTTTCAAATAATCCTGATTTGATGGCCAAAGATACTGTAGTAACTCAAATAACAAGTAGCTGTTGAGTCCGGTGGTTACACGCCTGACCTGATTAAAGCATTGTCCAGTTTGAAGGCAAGTTATTTTAGAGAGATGTGTTTTGAAGCAAGGACGGGTTTTTTTCGTTTGGCTGGAATTTTTTCTTACTGCCATGTATGTCTGCAATGTCATCTTGGTTCACATGACAGAATTGGTGGTCAATCTTTAAAAATTAGTAGAAATGTTGAATGTGTTGCTTTAGAGCATACCAGATTCTGGTTTTGTTGGTCACGTGACTTTCAGCATGACACTCTGCAAAGTAAATTAATGCTCAGGAGGTTAATGTAGTCTTTTCTGAACTTGACCCTCTTAGCACCTGTAGTAAGAGTACAGATGATGTGATTGTGATCCGCTGTGTACCTCATATCCTCAATTACTCTTTGTAGAGCTTGTGGATTGAACGTACCACTCTGACCTTGACTCACAGTTTGCCTGGGATCTCTCGTTGGTTTGAAGTGGAGAGAAGAGAACTGGTAACATTCATAGTTCCTGTAATTGGGGTTTGAAATGGTGTTACTAAGGACAGGGGATAGGCAACTTAAAACTCCTTTGGCTGAAATCTTGCAGTTTAAAATTATGAACTTTACCAATGATTAAGTGTGTCCTTTTTCCACCACTTATTCTAAATAATTGCTGAATATAACTAGAGGAATTATGTGAGGGAACATGGCAGTATAATGGAGACAGTGCCAAAAAGATAGAATAATTGCATTGTTGCCATGTCTTCAGTATACAGAAGTTCTCGCAACTCAGTGACCTGAAATACAGCATTGCTAACAGTAAAATTTGTTAATGTTTTCTACAAAGCAGTAAAAACTAAGAGAGATCACTGAACAACCCTAGAGTATCATTTCATTACAAGGAAGATAATAAATCTTAGTGAAGCATCCATGGAATTAAAGTATATTTTATTGCCTTTGAGGTTGAAGTAAGTCCTTTGGAAAATGCCATTCAAGTGGTTGAGAACAAAAACCAGGAGCTAAGAACACTGATAAGCCAGTACCAGCATAAACAAATGCATGGTAACATTAATCTCCTCAGCATGTGTCTAAATGGAGTGATTGATGCAGCTGTTAATGGGGGAATTGCACGATACCAGGAGGTAAGCCAGGCTCTGCTTCTGAATTTAGTATCATCTTTTCTCAATTTTATTTCCATTTCTCTTTCAAAGAGAGTATGACTTGATAAGATAAGACATTTTCATGCACATTATCTAAATACGAGGTTAAAACACCTACTTGGTTATTCTGCATCAGTGCTTGCATAGCCACATGTCAACAGGAGGATCCAAAGGTGGAGTTGGGATATCGCACTGATGTAGGTACAGCTGAAGTGGGGTTTCTCAAGAATGAAACTTGGCTTACCTGGAAATCCTGACTTGGCAGGTAAAAGTGTGAAGCAGATTTTTTTTTATACTGCTTACATCATAAATCCATTTTGGAGTAGAGGCAGTAATAGAGACTGATTGGGCCTGTAATCAGGAAAAGCGTGCTACTCAATCGTTATCTTTGCTAGCCTAATTTCAGACTCACTGTAACCCCAAAATGACTGTATATGCCGTATGTTATCTGGCATAATCTTTGGCAAGCTGTTACTTAAACTCTGCATGGCAAAAGCTAAGTCTAGGGTGAAATAGTGAAAAATGGCAGCAGCAGTCCAGGGGTGTGGGATGTGTCTTCCCTACAGAGCCATGAAGAGAACGCTCTTCATGCTTTACCTTAGTTACCACTTTACTCAATTCCTTTAACTTTAGGCATTTATGTGAAGGAAACAATATAAAATACAAATAACTGGACGATATAAGGCTTAGTGGTGTTACTCATCGCTATCACATGGGGAAACTTGGTCAGATTCATCAACAGGATCATCATGGTTGCCAAAACTGTGCTGTAGCTTTACCTGGATCCCAGAGTACTAAAAGCAATACAATTGAGCTGCTGCTGTTAGCGTAGTGTATTTAGCTTTCCTAAGATGTTTGGACCTTTTCAGCCTTTGACACGAAGTTACCGTGAAATACCTTCCAGTATGCAGTGGGCTTTCTTTTTTTTTTTCTGCAGGCCTTTTTTGATAAAGATTATATCGCAAAGCACCCTGGAGACGCAGAGAAGATTACACAGCTCAAGGAACTCATGCAGGAACAGGTACTGTTTCTCATATGTAAAAGAACATTGCTGCAGTGTCTGGATTCAGCAGCAGTCAATATAAACATATCAGATCCAACTGATTCATTCAGAAACAAAGAATTTTGGTACAGGGGATCTAAAGTACATTTAAACAAAAAAGATGGGGGAGTTGGCCAAGGAGTTTATGAACAAGCCACTCACCTTATGGGACATGAGGTGAAGCTCAGCTGAAATTACATTAATTTTGTTGTCTCCATTTATTATCCAGTAGACATCTTGCCATGTTTCAAGCCTGCCATTCACTCCTTCAGCAAGTCACTTAACAGCATTTCAGATTTCCCATCTGTAAAATAAAGATAATGCTTATCTCCCTTCAATCCTCAAGAGGATGTTTGAAGATTAATTAGTTATTGTTTGTACAGACTTTCGATCATGTAGGGAATTATATACGTCTTAAGCCTACGGTCATTGCTATTTTCTTTCATCTGAGAGCTTATGTAATCTCATTCAATCACTAATACTATATGTTTGACCTGTGAAAAAGTGACCTTTAAAAATAAATAGTGAGCGACAGAAAGAGTGACTATGCATGCCACATTGCCTCTGCTCAGCTCAGTTATTAAAAACTCCTTTTAGAAATCTCTGTTGGCAACTTTGACCCCTCCTCTGACACTGGGTGGAAGGAATTTCCTTTGTCAAGATGAATTATCTTTGTGAGGACGTAATGCTGTTCACTCTGGAGAGAGAATTAATCTGGTAGTTTTCTTACAGTTCTCTCTTTACGAAAGTAATCCAACATGACATAAGTGTACTTGTCTCAGACTTAAAGTACTTGTTGAAGTAACATGAATTTGCCAGGTCTTCTAGACTTGCCTAATTATCAGCAGTCTTGTAAATGAACAGTGGCATATTGTATGGTACTTTCTTGCCCATGGACAGAACTGCAGGACAGGTTTCTAGTCCATCTCTTAGGCACGATTTATTTGGTTTTGTGATGCTATGTTTTCTTTTTAACAGGTACATGTCTTAGGAGTGGGTCTGGCAGTCCATGAAAAATTTGTACACCCAGAAATGCGTCCCCTGCATAAGAAACTGATAGACCAGTTCCAGATGATGCGATCCAGTCTGTACCATGTAAGCTGACAGTCATTTTTCCCATTTTGAATCATTCAGAGTTATGATTAAACTTCTATCAGTTGCAGTAAGGTTCACAAAAGAACTGGGCTGGTACAGCATTGATTGAACCTCTGGATTGCCAAATTAGCAAAAGAATTCTTGACTTCTCTGCAAGAAAGAAGTCCTAGTAAGTCTGTTAACTTAGCCTTCATTTTAAACTATAATTTTTAATACTTGTATGTTCTTTGTTGTATCACAAAACAATTGTAAAGCTTAATTTTCAGTTATTGTCTTACACAGTAAAAAATTATGTAAAACAGATGAAGAAAGATTAACAGAAAGTGTTAGATGTTGAGCTCTTTAAAAGAACTGCCCTAATTTAGCATGACATGGATTAGTCCCTCCAGAAGTGTCTGTATATAGGCAGTGCCAGAAGTTCCTGTTGGTTACTTTAGGCATCCAACTCTGGTGATCAGGACGCGCACTATTATGGGTCTGTAGCTCCTACATAGCAACGGAACCACCTCCAGAGCAGGTTCACCCCACCTGTTACACACCAGAAGTGCAAATGTCATCTTCTAGGGGCGATACCTTTCCTTCTGTGTGTGCTCTGCTGTACATTAGTATTCCGTGACAACTACACGAGACATTTTTGCCAGGTGGGTCTCAGAAATTTGCAATGCATTATCCTCTTCCTGATATAGTGGAATCTTTATGGATACCTAGGGTCTACCTTTAACACGATCACAGCCAAACTGGAGCATTTCTGTCTATAATGTCAAAGTATTATTTGAAATGTGTGCATTAGCACTTTACTTTCCAACTAGAGTATGTATTTTCTAAGGTAGCTTCCAACTCGGAAGGCCTTTTCCTCCATTCTTAGGAGTGAACGCTATGCAAGGGTGGCCAGAAATAACAGCACCAGAATTTTAAAATACAGCCTTTCTCTTTCAAAGCAGATGAGATCCATACAGGTCGCAGTTGCCATTTTGAGTTCACTATCTTTCTTGAGAGTTTAGTCGAGATCTGTATTTTTGAGTCCACATTTCTTCTTTAAAAAATGTAGGTGGCTGTAATTCAGGCCACGCCATACCTCTATTTTCCTTCCAAATTCCTGAAATGGTGGCTAGAAAATGTCATTGGAAATAAACAGAGAATGGGGTTGTAAAGCACTGAAGCTCTTTATGCTATGGAAACACAGGGTAACTGAGCATAAGTGTAGAGAACATGGAAACAGATGAGGATTTTCCTGGGAAGAAAGCTTGCCATTTTCCATGACCAGCTTAGCTAAAGTACGTTTCCTTTGCAGGAGTTACCTGGATTGGATAAGCTGAGTCCGGCCTGTTCAGGCGCTAGTACACCACGCAGCAATGTTCTGGTTTCGCATGGACCTATGAGCCCAGAGAGCATAAAGCTGGTGCATCGACACAGGTACCCTGGTTTTCTCCACTAAAATATCTAGGATCTCTGCAGACTCTTGCATTAAGATTCAAAGACCTAAGTGGTTAACAGTACTGCAGGAGGAGCAGGATGAGTTTGGGCAGAAGTGTCTTTTGTCTTCATTCAGTGCTAGTTATTAAAGTCTGATTGAGGATTGGAATAATAAAGTTGAGAAATCCAATTTGCAGCAAATGCTGCACACACTGGGGTGTTACTCCATCACTTTACTTACTGTAGAGGCAGAAACACGCATCTGCCACTCAGATCTCCAGATTCAATCTGACTTTGGAGGTTCCAACTTCCTACCTCTGTTACACCAATAGCAAATAAATGGGTCCTTATCTACGATAAAATGAAAATTCTATTGCTTGGTTTAGAACCCAACTCAGGATGTACCCATTTTTAAGGATCAAAAATGTTCACATCATTATTTTTTATAATTCTGATCAAATCAGAACCCAAATATAAGAAAGGCTACCAAGGTGTTTTGATCAGAATCCCCCAAAATGGTTCAGTCTTCACAGAAACATCTGAAAATGTGGATGCTTACTCAAACTGAATACCCATCTATAAAAACTGAGATAATGGTTGAGGATAAAAATTGGTATTTTCAGGTCAAAACAGTGGTTTTGTATCCAGCCAAAACTGCTTATTTGGAAATGCACATATCCATGCCAGTATGAAAAACAGTGACAAGAATGTCACTGAAGTTAGGAAATTTCAATTATACTTCCCTGTTTGTTTCTCTCGGTGGGCCCACAGAGCTTAGCTGTTTTTAAAGCCTGGCATGAAAAGCTTCAGGAACTTCTCTTTAGTACATGAATCCAGGATGGTGACGTTCTTTTTACTATTAAAACTGAGTCACTCTTGTACTACTTTAGTGGCAATTTGACAATTGCAATCTGGCTGATAAACCTTTTTTCTTCAACATTCCTCACTTTGTAAAGCCTTTTTTAGTTTTTAGGGCAAACTAGGGAGATTCTATAGTGTACAAAATATGTATTTGTGATTCAGAGTGACAAAGAAAAAATTAATTTCATGAGTGAGATCAAGGTGCAGCCTGCACACCAGCTGGGCTGTATTAATTTACTGTAAGCTACAAAGTTGCCTTCAACTCTAATGCTGAGGTCCAACAGAGGCAAAAGGAAAACTATTTTGATGTGTGTGTCTCGTGCTTGGCTTCCTTTGGAATGTTTTTTTAAGCTGCTCCCACTCATCGTACTTCAGCATTAAAAATGAGAGTGGTTTTGGAATGTTCTATTGTAACCAAAACAACTATGCACCCAGGGTCATGACGTGATGTTAATCTGGATTTCGATTCTGAAATTCTACATCCTACATAGGATGTTGCCTTACATGTAGCCTTACTGTCACTTCTTTCATATTTACTCACATTTATGAAGTTGTTTAAGCTTATTCAGCAGTTTTTTGAAAATGTTTGACATCTAGAGGCGACTTAAAGCAGGTACTTACTAGCTTGGAAAAAATCAGGCTTCACAAATTAAAACACGGGTTCAAAAAGTAACGATGCCCTTGTTCTCTGTTTTTATTCCAGCCCACTGAACTTGCTTGGTTCAGTCCGACACTCATCTTCCTCTCTGTCATCCCACACCTCCAGTGAAACAGGAAACCTGGTTATCCTAACAGACAGTTCCATGGGGGAGACTGCTGAGGATATGTACCACATGCAGGTACAGCTCCAGCACAGCCAGGAGCAGTTAGGAACAGCACTGAACGTGCTCTGGAGGGGTATGCTCAGGAGGAGCGTGCTCTACCCGTGCACATGCTTGGGTCTGTCCTGTGATATTTTTCTCAAAGAACTGAACAGGTATAATCTAACATTGTTCAAGAAAGATGACAGAGTGATTCAGCTAGGTTTACTTTGGGAAGAAATCTTGTGTATTTGTACAGTGAAAGTTGCTACTGTGGTCCAAGGGCATACTGTTGCTTTCAGAAAGTGAGATTTTGGTTGGCATGTTATTTATGTGACCCGTTCAACATACGGAGTTGGTATTGCTCTTGGTTTGTGGGAGGGTGAAATGAGTCCCACAGTCCTGAGTGCAGATTTATAGTGGCCTGCACTGAAGCTATTTCCTAGACAGAGGCTGTGCTAGGTGATCTGAGACAGGTAAATAGCCGATGCACTGATCCGTTCAGTTTTCTCTTGATGATTTCTCTGCCTCCTGCAGCTTGTTTACCCTAACTCCAGGTACCAAGGCTCAGTCACCAACGTCTCTGTTTTATCCTCGTCCCAGGCTAGCCCTTCCACCTCAAGCCTGAGCTCTACTCACTCGGCACCATCCCAGATGATTAACTCTGCCCCTTCCAGTGCTCGAGGTAAGAATGGATGGACCAAACGAAGGGTTACCTGGACCTTGCAGCATCCCCTTGCCTTACTGGTGAAAGACCACCTACACTGCAATATACTGCTGTTTTTCTCTTGGAGCTGTAAATGCCTCTTCAAAAATTACTTCTTAAAAATGTTTTTCATTCTCCAGAAATTGATTTAATCATTTTCTTTCAGCAGTATTTGGAATGTATCTCTAATACATGCTGGTTTCAGGCAGTTGAATTTCATAATGATTTCCATTGTTCCACCACAAAATTGTGGCAGGCAATGTAGAGGAAAACAAGAATAGTCTTTGGTACAGTACTGAGAGAGATCATGAAGACAAAAGCAAAAAAACAATTTTACACATTTAATGAAATTATGGCACAAAAAAGGACTTGAGGACATTTAGCAGAAATGTATGTATACAAAAGCATATGTATATGATGAATGCTGAAAGATATGAATTTTAAGTACAGGAGTTAAAGAAAGGCTTCCCTGCTGGGAAATTCTTCAAGGAGAAATGTAAAAACAGACTCTAGGGGTACTCATGTCACCTTTGCTGTTACAGCAGCTGGTCTTGATATTGCTAATAATTTTCTTCCCAAGCCTCAGAGCTGAAGCAAAACCACTCCGTGCAATCAACTTTGGTAACTGCTATTCAAGTTTTCTTTTTTTCCCCACCCTCTCATTTTGGATGCTCAGTTGCAGGTTCACAAATTTCTACACCTCTTTTCACAAGTGTCTGAAGAAGGTATCCAGGATATAGTCAGAGATAGAGGCTGATATTGAAATCTGACCCTTTTTTCCCAATCAGGGGAACTGTATGTCTCCTTATGGACAGAGAATACAGAGAAGGGCCCTTTCTCTTTGGCCAGACTGGGGCTTTTTTCCCCTCAATCTTGCGGTAAATCTTAATTGACTGGTTGTTGTTACAACACAAATGCATCAAAGTGATTTAATTGAAGGATCAGATGGAGTAGGAAGGTGAGAAGTGGACATCTTCAAATAAAGGCAAACAGCTTCACCAATTACCAAGGGCTAGAAGGCAAATAATGACAATTCAAATAGTAAAGTAATCAGATGAAACTGGGATAACAGGAAAGGGAAGATGGAACTGAGTACAGGGCTATCATGGCAAGAAGATGTCCATAAATGGATGTGCCTCAGCTGGCACGTGAGGTCTGAATCTTCGGGGGGGTTCGGTGCTCATGGTGTTTCAAGCAATTTTCCACTTTAAAAGTCCAGTGCTCGCAATGACAGGCTGTGCCAGTCTTTCTGAGCTTGATGACTTCACAGCATCACGAACTTCCCTCTTTACTGTATTCTTTGCTGTTGCTTAGAAACCAAAGTGGTGGCTGCTACAAAGGGTACAGTGCTGATGGATGAGCCAACAGCACCTCCCAGAGATGAGAACTAGACAGTGTAAATGACCACAAATGAGGAAACAAGAGAAGTAATGATTTTGAAAAACACTTCAACATATGTGTCTGTTTTGTTCTTCACTCCTAATAACATGTTTTGGTAGCCTATGACACAACATTTCTTGTCTGCTAGTTTTGTTCACTTTTAAGTTAGGTGAGCACAGCATGCAGACATTTTACCCGCTGATTATGGGATTTCACTGCTAGTGGAGTCCCAGATGCTCTCTGTGTTTCACAGTGTCCAAGTCACTATTCTGGTTATTACAACACCGCTGTCTGGAATGGAGTTGTTCAGAATGAGGAAAAAGCCCTTACACTTAAGTTCCACTGTGGTAATACAGCTTTGGTTTTCTCCTTGGTGATTTTTCCTTTTGTTTTGTTTTTTAATTGGGTGAATTTGATGCTTGTGAAAATGAGAGACCAGTATCACTGGCTGGAGCAAGGTACTTCACAAACATTACATGTGCAGCTCGTGCCTATGCACCTCTATCCTTTTTTTTTTCCTTCCCTTTTTTTGGTATTTATTTATATTCTTTTTAATTTAGTGCTGGTGAAAGGTGCTGGATTGACAACACTGGAGGCTGAAGCCCTCTATTTATCCACAGAACAGATACAGCATGGGCGGCAGCCGTGCAAGCTTCCCCACACTGCCCCCACCAATGTGCCTCATCTCTGTCCTGGAGGGACCACCTCTAGAGGTGAGAGGATAGTTTAGTCACCATGACCCATCCAATCCTTGGCCTTTCTGCTGAGACTGCCAACACAGCTATGATAGTCACGATGCTGCAGTTAACCACTTTTCACATGGGAAGTATACAAAGGCCAACAATTAATTTTGGACAGGCCACCTAAATTTATCAACTTAGCATCTTTGTCACCTGTGGCTTTAACCTGAGCATGGTTATCAAGGATTTCTAGCTTCTTGTCAGATGTTTAAATGCTTCTCTCATTAACTCAAACGTTAATATAAAGATACATTGTCCAGATACTTACACCACCACCTCTGTTTAACTGCAGAGTCCTTTCTGGAGCTCACCTGCTAGCACTGCTCTGAGGAGTTGGGTATCTCTAGAATAGAGACTTGTTCAATTAGTGACCAAAGGAAGCCACGGCCATTTGTATTGAGAATCCAGCAGGAATTTAAATCTTATTTCCAATTCTCCACTTCCAAAAAACAATCCTTTCATTGATGTTTAAAACAGCAACACAAGCAAATTATTTGGCTTGTCCAAAGAAAATAATAAAGTTATTAATCCAAAATGTTTTTAAAGGACAGTCATCAAGACAGTAGATTAATGATTTGATATCACTGATTAAAGCAGCCAACCTTACACTAGGTATAATAGACACAAGTTAGAGCAAAAGTCTTAAACAGAATTGTAATCAGAACACATTAAGAATTATCTAATTCTCTGCTAACATAAAGACATTACTAGTTACTCTGTTTTTAAGATTAACAAGTATGTATCTTCCAATTTTCACCTGGCTTGACCCTTGTGTAGCCTCTTCCCTATCAAGAAAGCAACACTGTTGTTGTATGGAGGATAGTAAGAAATTCAGAGTTTGTTTTGGCTTCATTTGAGGTGACTCATGAGGCACTGCTCTAACCTTGCTGCAGTTAAAAGATTATGTAAGCCAATGTTTGTTAAGCAGAAACTGTAATGCAAAAAGGCCTGGAAAGAGTTAGGAGTGGGTTAGGGTTTTTTTCAGTAATTTTGTTTTAAAATATGGTTGGGATTCCTCCGATGCACTCTAAAAGCAGCTCCCACTTGACACTGGATGACTCGCCTCTTAAGGCATCCCTACTGCTTCCTCAGCACAGCCTCCTTTTTAAGGTGTAGAAAATGAGTCCTGGTGTCTTATTCAGCACTTTGCAAGAACCCATGTACTTATATTAAAAACTTTTTCTTAAAGCAAAGTTACTATTTGGTGCAAGAGCGAACTGTTTTCATAACAGTAATGAAAATGATGAATCGGGAGAAAAGATTGATTGAGTTTGGAGTTTAACTACATTAATTTTCAGTTTCATTCCTTAAAACAAATACTTGTCACAAGTGGATTAACAGTTTCAAAATTAAAAAAGAAAAGCTACCTGTGGCTTCAGCATAGGTTTTCCTTTCTCATTAATAGTACGTGCAGTGCTGCACAAATCAAGTGTACCAAGCTACAAGATAAAAGGAATAAGCCCTGATACATGCTGCAGCATTTTATATGGCCACTGGCTGCTCTGGAAGCTTTTTAAAAGCTTTTTTTTTTACTTTGTTTTTTAAGTTTTGCCAGTCCCTGAAAGGAGCCATGGTGATTGTGCTCACTATCTGTCCAAAGAAGCAGGCCTGATTATTAATAAAAGCTTCAGTTACAGCCTGAAGTTGTGGCCCACAATTCAAAGGTATCAGTACTTAATTTCATTTGCAGACTGGATACTTGGCATAATTTCTTTTGATCTTTATAGCTACAGGTATTTACAAATAGGGTACCAAACAGCAGACCTGTGTTGTAAACTAGACTCCACCACCATATTTAGCACATGTGGGATTTCAGGTCATGCAATGCAAGGTCTGTGGAAACTATAATCCCATATAAACTGATGGCACATAGAGGTGGTTTGCATCTTGGATATAAAAGAACACGGATGACAAGATAAATACAAGGGAAAAGTTTACAGTGTAGGTCGTGCTGTGATGTAGTTCTGGGCACACCTACAAGTTCAGCATCCTTACATTTGTCGTGCAGAAACAGGACTACCTGTGATGTGTGAGTAAAAGAGACTCAGCATAAAGCGTTAACACTGTGTTTTCCAAGCTGATGTTGTATACAAGAGCAAATAATGTCGTCTAATTATGTTTCTGTTTTATGTCTGGGGAGAAAATGAGTTCAGAACTAGAATGCAGATACTCTGCAGCTATTCATGTTGGGGAGGGGGGTGTAGATTAATCTGGGATCTGCCACCCCTGATGGAATTGTTACAATTGTAGGGCCTTATCCTGCATTCTGCTGGACACATTGTTCCTTCCACTGTGTGCTGAGTATCAGTCCCAAAAACTGCATGTTTGCTTTTGCTGGGGTAAAAGCTGCATTAACCAGTACCAATGCCTTTGCTCATATGTTGGAGTGCTGTTCAGGTAATGTGTGTGGTTGTGAAAAGTTTGCAAAAGGGGGCATGTATTCCCCAACAGCCGGCATGGCTCTGTAATGCGCTGTGTGCTGCCATCTGTTAAGTGCGTGTTTGTGACGCAATGAAATAATCAGTGCAAATTAAAGCTCACTCCAGCAGCTTCAGAACATCAATTCCTGCCTAATATTGTGCATCCCAAGGGATGCCTGTATCAGTAGTATCAGACTTTAGGAAGTCACTAATGGGAGTCAATCTTCTGGCAAATCCACTGTCAGCTATTGCATATCAGAAGGCATATTGTTATGTGGCACTCATTTTGAAGGACATGAGTCCCAAATAATTCCACGTGCCAGGAAGCCATTTACATGAAATACCCCAGTATCTTAGGTGATAGCTACACAGATAACTAATAGTTAAGTCAAGCATATTCCTTCTATATAACTCCAAGCACTGGTAAACGTCCTGTTGTCATAAATGGCTCAGTATACCAACACACTCAGTAGTAATCATAACATTACCCAGCGGCATGATAAGCAAAGAGCCACCCACGTTTACAGAAAATTCTGTTCATTATTGGTTTTTGTTTTGCCTTAACAAAGAGGAAGCTAACCAAGGTATGGCCAACTAAACAGCAACACCTCAGACTATCTCCACCAGAACTGAGAAATGAAGTAGCATCCTGCAGCTTCCTGCTCTAACTGAATGGTGCCTCTCAAACTTTTATCCCTTTCTTCCACATTCAGTGCCAAAATGCACAGTTTTATGGCATTTCTGTAACTCTACAGGACTTTATGTGGTGAAGGGAGCATTAGGCACTGCGCACCACGGCTGCAGCTGATGCCACACAGATGCCTTTATTTTTTAAGAGGAAGCATTTGCAACATACAGCTAGGGACACATCTTATACACCTACATGGTATGTCCTTAATTCTATATAACAAGCCAGTTCTTACTTCATCCTCGTGCTGTGCACCCCACCAACAGTTAGCTGCTTCGTGGGCTCGGCGCCATGTTTTCTTGAGTCCTGTAAGATCATCCGTCTGAACAAATTGCCAAGGAGGCCTAGGTCACTGGGCATGCGGAGACATGGCTGTTGTTTGTCATGTGTATGTGATTATTCTCACTTGTTTACAGGCTCTCCCTCTCTACCAGATAAGTATCGCCACTCTCGGGAGATGATGATGTTGCTGCCAACCCACCGGGACCGACCTAGCAGTGCCATGTATCCCGCAGCTATCATGGAAAACGGACAGGTAGCAGATCTAATTTCTTTTATGCTAGCTCAGCCACCTGAAACTCTGACTCTACCTTTACTATTTTTGACCACTTTAAAGCTTCCCTTTTTATTTCTGGAAAGCACAACAACTTACTTAGGAACTTTTTCAAAAGCAATGCAGAACTTTTCATATTAATTGCCCCCTAGAGCCACCCGCTCTGGTAGTCAAGTGGCACAGATTGTGGTGGCTGTTCAAATTGCAGCTAGGCGCTGTGCACACGGACGCTTCTTACTTTGCAACTTTGTCCCGTGAGCCCTGGTCCACTGCAAGTAGTCAAACCATTTTATTTACTCATTTTTCTAGAACCATGGCCATCCTGCAGTCTAGCCTCCAAGTTGGTTCTAAATAGCTTTATGGTGATTTCCAGAGGTATCAAAAATCACAAAAGGCTGAAATAATATAGGTTATATATAAATATATACATAACACAGACTCTGTAAACAGTCTGTGCCCGTATCTTCTACTTCTCTGGACAAATTGAAAAATTCAGGGTGTGCCTACGCGTAAGCATTTTAACCTGGCCCTGGCCTGCACTTTTGATGGGAATCTCCTGGTCATGTCCACTTAATCGCACTTCAGTTCACTTCAGAGAACTGCCTCAGAGCATGCAAACTCAATTCTTTCAAATGAAACCAAAGCAAAAAGTGAGCTCCAGCAGGGCACATGACATTTGAGCTGATCACGGGCACAAGACCAGGCCAGAGCTGGTGTGAAATAACTCCTCCAGAGAACATAAGCAGCATGAATTGTGGGTCCTGAGCACTGTGACACTCTACTAGGATTGCACTTCAGTACTTGCTAACGTAGAGACAGCATAAGGTTCCCATGAATTTTTTAGTTAAAAAACTGTCTTTAATTAAAAAAAGCAAATAGAAAGCCCCAGGGTTCTGTACCAGCTGTTCTGTAACCTTACTTTTCTGTGCTAACTGTTCTTCTCCCTTAGCCTCCAAATTTCCAGCGCGCCTTGATCCAGCAAATGATTGGACCATGCAAACCTTGCAGCGATCCCAACCTGTCTGTGGCTGAGAAAGGTACTCTTTTTCCTAGTTAGCATGCATGCTTTCGAAATTATTATTACTCTGGTCATGCTACAGCAAGTAACAAATGGGCTTCTACATTTCCTGGCAGAGTGCCCCCTCTCACATTTTTTTTAATTAACAGTGTAATTAACTGGGCCTTCTGCCAACCTATAGTCATTTCAGATCATTCACAGAAGGGTGGAGTTGCACAAACCTCTCTATTTCAGAAAGCTTCCCATGTTCAGCATTTTGTTGTTGAAACAAATCCTGCCATCTTTATCAAGCAAAACTTCAAAACAGCAAAAGAGAAGTTATCTGAAAGAAGAGTGCAAGATTTGGACTGTCTTTTTAAATAATGAGATATGCTGCTTTTTTATTTCAAAATATTAACGTTTCTTGTAATCCCTCCCTGAATTAGTTCCGTATTTAAGTTTATAATTAGGAATGTATGCTTTTTTAACTCACTGCTTTGAAAGAAATAGGCAGAGCCCCTGCAGAAAAAAACATGAAAGAGGAGGAGGAGTTTGTTTGGTGTAACAGAAAAGGGGGAGCTTGTGAAAGGGGTGCCATGGACAAAGCGATGGGCTCAAAAAATGACCTGAAAAAGCAGGAGCAGGCAAAATTCATGAGTCAAAATCTGAGACAAGGAGGCTGCCTAAGCAAGCAACAGTCATGTGTATGGCTAGGAAAAATGGTATCTTGAAAGATTTTTAAGGCCAGGAAAGACCATCACAATTCTCTACTATGACCTACATAATGCACTCCGTTAGATTTTTATCAGTATTTTTGTTTGGGTAGCTGTCCCTGAACTAAACTGTATCTTTTTGGAAAAAAAAAAAAATCCAAGTTTTATTTTAGAATTTCTAATAAATCAAAATACACTACTCCAGCAATGTGACAGCCTTACAGAGTGGTCTGGATTGAAACCGAAAGCCAATGTACAGTTCTGAATAAATGACAGAACAATGACCTGATGACAGTAACGAATGATGACAACAGAGAGTTAAGACTAGGAGGTGAGGGATTAAGAGCTCTGTCTTAGCCATGTTCGTTTGAACTGAACATATCACAGAGGTGGTGACATCCTTATACTGGACAGGAGAAAGCTCTGAAAAGGAAGGAAGATAAATATTTATTATCTGTCTAGAAAAAATACTTCAATTTATATTTGTGGGTCATACTATGCAAGAGTGTAGTATACAGCACAACAAGAAGGGGATCAAAGACAGAATCCCCTCCAGAGGCCCAGAGGAGCCATGAAAGACACAGATGATGTTCAGTAATTGTTCTTAGGGGATGCTGTGACAGGAATCCCAGCTCTTCTGCCAGGTTGGTAGCATAAATACAGTTACAGATGTGTTTTGCAGCTCTTGAATCCTCGTAATTCTTTGTAAGTCAGGACACCATCTGCCTTGGTTTTATTAACAGTTAGGCGCCGTGAATTTACCCATCCCCTTCCTTGCTGTGTCAGAAGCTCTGCTTGGTAATTCTCATTGACAGCAGTGTGACATCAGTCGCCCAGAGCAGAATGGTTCAAATGCAGCTTCCCTACTAATTAAACTTGCCCACCAAGCCAACAACACTGTTCTGGAGAGAGAGGTGAGCTAGAGCAGAGCTCTAAGAGCTCCCTGGGTATGTTCCTCCCTAAAGTGTTTTGGATAAAACACTAGGTTTAACAGGCAACAGCCACTCACAAAAATCATCTGACTCAGGGTGATTTCCAGCATTCCTAAATATTCAAAAGGCCATGAATGAGGGAACACTGAGCAAGTATAAATGGATTATGCACTGGGGTACCATGTTCTCTCTGCATTCTGCTACTGCATCTCGGTGTTTAAAAAAAAACAAAACTAAGCACAACAATCATTTTACAGGCCAAGCAGATCAGGTTTTATTCTGTCCTTTTTACTTGCTGCTGCTGTATTGCAGAAGAGATGAGCCTGGCTGGCACTGCTAGACATCTTGTCCCTCTTTTAGCCTTTTGACACCAACTGCAGTTGTGCAGATTAGAACACTTTGGTACATCTACAGGGTGCTCAAAAAATTCATCTGAAGACAATACCTGTGTTCAGATTGTAGCCCTTGTTTTGATCTTGTTCTCTATCAAGATTCTTCGTATCTTCTTTGTGTGCCTTTCTCAGTTTGAGGGTGTCTCTTTAAAAACAACATTTACTTTTATATTTTTCTGGGGTTTGTTCCATCTTAGGAAGTTGTCACTTTGTGATCTTTTTTTACTTTAGGGAATTTTAGGTCTTGGAGAGCCTGTGTTCATGCTAACTTAGGAACTAAGGAGGAAAACAAAACAAAACAAAGAAACCTTTCAAAGTCATTTTAGAAAAGAAATGCACCAAAAAGGGCTGCAGGCATTTTAATTAAGGAGAAAACATTTTCAGATGTCAAACTCCATGTTTATTTCTCCAGGCTTCCATTTTCCAAATTGAAGATGGAAAAAGCTGGTTTTATCTCAGTTTTCTTTGGTAGGCTCACCAAATTACTTTGTTTTCCTTTTTTCTTCTCTTTGCTAATCTGAAGAAATTGCTTCTTTCTTTTTAAATAAGCATACACTTACCACATGTCTGTCTTCGCAGAATGAGTCAAATCTTGCAGTACTGGGAAGAAAGGAAGGTGCATTTTAGTAATGTTTAAAGTTGACAGAATTCTCAAGATCTTGAAAAATGTTCACAGTAGAAAGCAGCAGCTTTTATTTCTATGAAAAACCAAAGTCACAAAGATCATGCTCTCTCTATCCTTCCTGATCAACGACGACTTGATCTCTTCAGGTAATGTTGCAATACAAGGAGTCTGAGCTGCTGTCTTTAAATATTTTGTGATCAAAATCTTTTTATCAACTCTGAAGCCTAGTAAATTGGGGATTTAAAGTCTTGATTTCTTTTGTAGCTGATCGAGGTATAATTGCCCTCATGTCCTTTACTCAGTCTTACTTAGCTGCTGTAGTGCAGCAGCAGGCCTTCCTGTGTTTCATGAGGGTTCTGCCACACATTCCCTTCTGCTCCATCATCATTTACTGCCAAGCAGAACAGCTCAAACCTGAGCTCTAGCTGCCGTTCCATCAGTGAGACTTCATTTTTGCTTACTCACTGGTTTGCAAAAAAATCAAGCAGTTCTACTGCTCTTCAGATTTGCTAGAAATGAGCCAAGGGGGTCATGGAGGGGAGATGGGCAGACTAACACTGTGATCACCTAACTCTTGCTTCCTTAACTTACACAACCTGTAAACTTAACACACTGTAGACTAGATGATGTCTTTGTATGCCTTCAGTCCTACCATTCACTAAGTCCCTAGAATCTGTCTCTTTACTACTGAAGAGCACACCAGAAAGCCAGTCCTCCTGGCCCCAAGAACTCCCTGTTATGTTACCCAAGTTAAATCTGTTTCACTCCTTCAGCTGTGCCAGCAGCACCCAGCAGCTGGAGCCTAGACAGCGGAACCAGAGAGGCCCTGCCATTCCTGTCTGCCCACGTTGGGAGCATCTTGGCCCCACCAGTACCTCCCCGAAGCCTGCCCCATGGTAAGGAAATGCCCAGCAGGTCTGCTGCATAATGCCTGCAGTCACGCACAGATAAATCTACACCACCTGAAAGCTGACCTTAGCCTTTTTTTTCCCCTACAAAACCAATCAGAAACAAAAACCCAAAGTCTTTCCTGGTCTGCTAGGTTAGCACTGGACAAAGTTTTCAATTTTGTTTTTTTCCAAAAAAAATCTTTGAATTTTTTACAGTCCTTATAATAATGGGGACTTGCGTGTACTTTGGGACTAGAATTAGGTGTGTGAGTGTTGAAGCTTGGCCTGGCTTCTTGCCTGTGACCATCTTCAGCAGTAATTTAAGGTTACAAAGTGATTAAATGAAAATTCCCATGTTCATTGTTTACGAGCCTGTTGCCTTGCCATGAGATCCTTGATAACAGGGGTGGGTGGAAATCTATCACTGCACTTCACTTCTCCTTAGCATTTTGTGATGTGAGGGATGCACTCTGTGTTATCTATCAGAAAGGAAGCCCTAGGTTGGAGTGGAGTTATGAGGAGTTGGAGCTGTTACCTGGCATTACAGCGTCTAAAACCCCAGCTCTTTTGCTGCAGTGAGGCAGCACAAGTCTGCATTTCTGATCCTTGTCTCATTCCAGGACACTACTCACTGCACTTTGATGCCTTCCATCACCAGCTCAGTGACGCTCCTCCAGCGCTGCCTGCACGAACATTGCGCAAGGTAAAAAGGAAGTGGCAGGAAAGCAGAGAGGGATGTAGAAGGAAAATAACAGGCTCCTGAAGGAACCCCCCTTCCTCTGCTCCCACCAAGCAGCTTTTGAATACAGACAGACTATTTTTAACATGCTGGTAACTTACACATGAGAAAGTCCACTGAAAGCTCATACCTTATTCCAGAGTTGAATTCTATAGAAATAACTTACACCTGTTGTAGGCCCTTCCACTTTCCTTCTTTGCATCACATGCTGTGATTTCAGGCACCCTGTTTATCACCTCAACTGCTGTTTCTTTAACAGCTCTGGTGGTGGTAAGTGCACTTGCCAATGATTATTGGTTTATATGTGCACTCCCCTGATGTGTATGGAACTACAACATCTTGTGGGCAGACATTTTGAACACAAATGGAACCGCGCCACTGTTAACATCACTGTCAAAAGCTGAAATGTGGAACAACAGACAAGATGCAGTGTTGCCTCCTTTGTCAATTTTAACCTGGTTTTGTTTTTTCTCTGAACAGTCCCCTCTTCATCCTATCCCTGCATCACCCACCAGTCCACAGTCTGGTCTAGATGGAAGTAACTCCACTTTATCCGGCAGCGCCAGCAGCGGTGTCTCCTCCTTGAGCGAGAGTAATTTTGGACATTCTTCTGAACCACCTCCTCGCACAGACACCATGGATTCTGTCCCCAGCCAGGCCTGGAACACTGATGAAGATCTAGAGACACCCTACCTCCCTGTCAGGTACAGTCTCTCTGAGCCTGATGTCCTAGAGTCACTCAAATCCCAGCCATGTCGAAGCCACTCTGCTCCGTCTGGAGTCATTCCTCAGGACACCATGGACCCTCCTGCTCTACCCCCCAAACCTTACCACTCCCGGCTGCCAAACATGGAGAACGAGGAGGGGTTGATAATTGAAGATGATGACAAACACCGTCCACTGCATCGTAAAGCGTCCCAACCAGTGAGTGGTGGAAAGGAAGAGCAGGCCAGGGTAGCATGGGAGCATGGCATCAATGAGCAGTAGGGACAACTCCTGGTAAGCAGCTTGCACCATCATTCCAGGTCTGACTTACAAAGGAGAGAGATAAGGACTCGGAGAACAGCAAACCAGTTTTCTACTGCCGCAAGTTTATGTCTGGAGCCCACAGAAGCAATCGGGCCAGCATCAGAGGTTGCTGCTTTCCTTTTTAATTTCTTTTTACACCTTTCAGTTATGTTTTTTAACTTTCTGTGCAGTGGACAGTTTATTCCTTCTGCAGTTTCTTAACCACATCAAATGGCACACTAGCCATAGAGACTCGCAGAAGCTGAAAAATACAATTTTAAGTGGAGGGGGAAAAAGGGGGGGAATGTGGCAAGTTGATTTTTAAACTGCTTTCCTCCCAGTTCTGAGACGCACATGAGTAGAAGCAGTTGCACTAGGGACATTTCTTTGCTGTACAGAAATGAAAGCTCATTGCGGAAATCAGGGATTCTATGAACTGTCAGGCTGAAAGGTGCATGAGCTGCAGGCAGTGGAAAGATGGCAATTCTAAGAAGAAATTGGCTCTTTTGAGAGCAGGATTGTACATATCTCTGCAGTGGTCTCCCTGCATTGGTTCAGAGGTGCTGAGGCAATCTAACCAGTGCTGATGCACTGATTTCCAAGATATCATTTCCAACAAACTCTGCCTCCTTTGTTTTTTTATGTACTGTTTGATTTCTTAAATTTTGCTTTCACTGGCTAAACCAACCTGCTTTCTCATTGGAGTCATATGCTATTCATCTGTGCTACAGGATGAGAGGAGGTTAGTATCCATTGGAGATGCAACCCCATTGTAGGCCTTTCCCATGCCCAACTTTGGGCAGGCTGTTGACACCAGCATTTCTGTTCCAGTTTTAAAAAAAAATAAATAAATAAATAAATAAAAAACCAAACACACAACCAAATTGAGTTTTTCATGCCACAGCTGGTTGATGACTGAGCCAGTAAAGAAAAGGTGGCTTACATGCATCATAGCCAACAATCCTTGCCTCAGGGCTGAACATCACAATTCTCACCCATTTCCATCATCCAGGAGCTGAGATTCATTCCCTCTTAACATATGATCCTCAGTCCCTTGCAAAAACTCACTGCAGCTGGTGTGCAGAAAGAATCTCCATCTCTCGCAGTAGACACACAACACTAAGAAGAAATGCCCAGTATAATAGTGTACACCCTAGAGTCAGGGATCTTAAAGGCAACCTGTAAAGAAGAAACGTTTGTTTCCTCTTTTGCTTCTTTAGAATGCATAAAGATGCTTTAAGAGCTTCTTCCTCTCTCTTCTGGAAGGCTGATTTCTTTTTTCCTCAGGCAGCAATACAGCCTTCTTCCCTCATACCCCCAGCTTTGATTTATTTTTTTTTTTTTTAAATAATTGACCCAGCTCCAGAAAGGGCTGAAGGAAAAAAAACAACCACAAACCAAAAACAAGAAACAGAACTATGCAGAGGTGAAGACAGTACAAGTCTATGAACACAAAACAAGCCTTTTAATTAAGTATTTGTTTAGTTCAGTACATGACAAACCATGGAAAAAAAATCTGTGGGTAATAGAGCCAAGATCTGGTCTTTGTAAAGAACAGTAAGAAATATCATCTTCCTATTTTCAATATTTTTCAAGAAACTTTCAAGCTAGAGAGTATCAAACATTTAATGGTTTTAGATAAACAAGCAACGTTCCTTCCCCCCACCATGCCCACACACGTTTTAGCCTCCCTTATAACCCTGTCCCCCTGCAGATTGCAAAGCACACACCAGACGATGTTAACAGCCCACCCTCTTTCTTACCACTGAAAAATCTGAAGCACATTCCAAGAGACTTACCTCCCCCATGTAAATTAGCGTCAGAATTGGGAATAGCACTCAACTTTCATACTCAATTCTTGCCCTAACCACTGTTTCTCATGCTACAAACAGCACAAAGAAGCAAAAAAGGATATTATAAATCTTTTACAGGTCACCTTTAGCACTACCTCTAAATACAGTGACTGGGCAGAGTACATTGCTTCTGAACTCTCCTAAAGATGGTCGGTCTGTACAAAGTCTGGACTCAGCGGTTGTATGAAGGGGATTTTAAGAGGATTTGATTCTTTTCTTTCTCAAGCTCTAGCCCATGCAAAACTACTAAGTTATGGATTTGTTTCTTAAATGGCCTATTTGGCTGGAACGAAGTCTCTCTTGCTTCCTCTATTTTGTTATTAACACAGGCTGCTTGTAATCATTCTATCCTTCACAATTAAGAAAATGGTAGTACAACCTGGCCCATAGTGGACATTTCATCTCTAGCAGGAAGGAGAGTTTCCCCATATAGGACAGTCCTAAATGTTAATGAACCAAGGGTGGATCTCTGGTAGAACACATGTACGAAAACTCAACTCAAAATTATGGTTTTGGTAAAGGTAAGTCAAGGTAATTCCTTAGAAATGAGTGAAATATTTTCACATATGCTATCCTCCAATCTGACTGAGATTCTTCAAGTGAAGTTTTTAAGAGAACTAAATACTCAACGCCATCTCCGCTGCCCCTTTTTTTTTTGGCAGGAAGACTAAAAGTGCTAAATGTAGTAACTTACTGAGCTTCCTTATTGCCAAAAGCAGCAGGTCTTGCAAATAAAACTTTGCAAAAACAAGAATGCAACTACCATGGGACTAAGTCCCAGTCAGCTGGAAAACCTGCCCACTGGAGCTCTAATCAGTCTCTCAAAACTATCGTCCTGCTCTGATTAGAGATATCGTACAACAGCAGTGAGTCCATTTGGGGAGTCTGACATTACTATGTATTTGTAAGGGTTTGAAGATCGATCAGATGATGTATACAAATACCCGGTTTATGGCAGGTCCGCACAGGGAAGGATGGAATAAATTGCTGAATTTACCAAATTTAAGCCTCTCTGAAGTTAAATTTCTGTTACTGTTCTGATACCTACCAAGTATTCTGTCTCCCTTTACAGTGCTTGCCTTAAAGGGGGCAGAAGATAGAAATACTATTATTAAGATTTTGTGAATGCTGGAACTAATACTTCTTTGAACTAATACTTCTCTGTAGGGTGGGGTGTCTTATAGCATAGTACAACTCCAACATCAAGCTCAGTCCTGGAGTAGGTGGAAGCAACAGCAGTTGTTGCACTTGCCCAGCAGGATTTGAAGATTCCTTGTATAAACCACAGCAACAGGATGTTTTGAACAGGACCTTGTCATTCTATATTTATCTCTAATTCAAACTTAATATGTACTTGCCTTCATTGGGTTTTCTTTGCGTAACAAAATAGCATGTGCATTCCTGAGAAAATTGGTGGAATTCTGCTACAAATCTCTCCATCGTCAGTGTACCTGCTGGCCCCATCTGAAACAAAATTGAGAAGGAACTACAGTAGTAGAAGAAAAGCAATTAAAAGAATTTCTCCGAATCCTACAATTTTTTTTTCAATGGTTGGGTTGGTTTTGTTACTGTGTGCAAGACTAAGATTCTTTTCCTGATTGCTTTTTAGCTTACTTACCCTTTTTTAGGTAAGGGATATTACATATCCCTTCTGTGGGAGAATCAGCCAAAACTGGGGAGGCTGGAGAGAGCAAGAGCCTTTGAGAAACAAATTATGTGATATTTAAAATTTCCTCTGATCATGCTTCTTTGTAAATACCCCCATTTGAATGCTGTGTATTTGTACAGGAAATTGAGCAAAAAATGTATAGATTGTGATGTCTGACTGGTATTCTGCCCTGTAAATGTGTTTTTAACCTCTGGCATTCTGTGCTTATTTAAAAAAGGCAAAAACCTCTAACCACTTCTCTTTTGTGTATTCATGTTTAAAATAAAATGAAAACAGCTATCTTATCTATAATGGAAATCAAATTTAAAAGGAAAAAAATAATTTGTACAAGTGTCCTAAAGGTACTTCATTGTATATATTGTGATAGCATGTTTCCAGAACCAACAAATAAGTGGTGTGAATTTTAGATGTAAATATCTGCCATTTGTTTTGGGTTTCTTTCCCTTACCCATTCACTCGACTGCTGTGATGTGGAATTAAAGATTAATACCTGATATTAAAATGGTACAGCTGTATGTTCATTGCTGTCCTCCAGGCAGGGTGTTGTGATTTAACCCCAGCCAGCAACTAAGCACCACACAGCTGCTCGCTCACCACGCCACTCCCCTTGCCCCCTCAGGTAGGAGAGAATCCCCCCAAAAAAGTAAAACCCTTGGGTTGAGATAAAGACAGTTTAATAGAACAGCAGAGGAGGAGAAAATAATTATGATGATAGAAGAATATACAAGTGTGCACAGTGCAATTGCTCAACACCTGCTGACTGATTCCCAGCCTGCCCACCAGCAGCCATTGATGTCCCCTGGCCACCTCCCCCCAGTTTCTATACTGAGCATGACATCATGTGATATGGAATAGTCCTGTGGCCAGTTGGGGTCAGCTGTCCTGGCTGCGCTCCCTGCCAGCTTCTTGTGCACCCAGCAGAGCATGGGAAGCTGAAAAGGCCTTGACTGGTGTAAGCCTTGCTTAGCAACAACTAAAGCATCAGTGCGTTATCAACGTGCTCATACTAAATCAAAATCACAGGGATATGCTGGATACTAGGAAGAAAATTAACTCTACCCCAGCTAAAACCAGGACACAGGGTTATCCTCAGGCTGCTCCAAATCTTCACGAGGGATGAGGAAACAGCCATTGCCTCCCAGTTGTGTGTGAGGAAAATGGGGGGGGTGGCAACCAAAAGGACCTTGTGACTATTACGTGTGGTGAGGGAACAGCTTTCACATTATTCTCATAGCTGACAGTACACTATTTTATTTAATATCAGCTACCTAAAGAAAGCATCAGGCATATCAACCAGCTAGTCTAATCAGTTAGGTAGATTTATAGGATGCACCCCCCAACAGTCTGAGACACCCGCTTCTCTATCACAACCTTTAATGCACACTTTTGAGGCAATACTTTGAAAGCCCAACTGAATCTGTGATTAGTTCCTCCAATATGTACCTCACTTATTTCACTTTTTTTTTATTGTAATAGCATGGCATTTTGGCAGATATTTTGTTTCTTAATTTTAAGCATTTAACTAAATAATTTTAAAAGAATGGGTGTGAAATAATTGTAATTAAGACATGTAGGATTTGGGAATTAAGCACTACAGTGGCTTCTTCAAGATGGGCATTTTCTTTTCTTCTGTTAGCACTAATAAATCAGGTCAAGGTGCAGGACCCAGAAAAAGTAACCCAATTCTCCCATCCTGTCTTGATAAACCAACGAAAAAAAAGTGTATGAAACTTGTCCCAAAAGACATTTAGCAGTAAAATATAATAAGCTGGTCCTGGGGCAGGCCTAGACTGCCAAGCCACCCTTTTCATTAAGCACGTACCACATACATACAAATACTGAAAGAAACTGTAACAAGGTACTTCAAAGTGCATCTAAAATACCAAAATGTGTTAAAGTGCTCACCTGAAAAAGTCTGTATAAATCAGACCCTTTGTGACTACTCCTAGCCCAGCTTACCAAATCTTAGTTAAGGAAGTATTTTTTATTCAGCTTAAAAAAAATATGCATTAACTGAGCATAGGAAATAAAAAGTGTATTTGACACAACAAAACGTGTGAAGCTTTAAAACAAGAGTTAAACAAATCTTCTAGTTTCTGTTGAAACCAACATAATTTTTTCAGTGCAGGTCAATAATTTCATCTAAGCTAAGGCCACGCTAGTCAGATTGAAATCTAAATACCCCCTTCAAATACGTCTCCTTACCTAAATAAGAAGGCTTCAGCAGAGTTTCAATATGACTTGTGTGACTCAGTATGAATTTCACTGTAAAGCCCACAAGAGGAAAAACTAAACTTCTAGGAAGGCCTATAACCTAGCCGATAAAGATTCAGCCCTCTACACCTCTGCATAAGTGTGCCTCTTGGTAGACACTTGACAAACCATGGACACAGAGACACAGACAGTGTTTAGGAGATAGATAGAGACACACCACATTACAGCCTAATGCCAAGAGGCCTTAGCTACAGGCCTTCTTACTGTTATGAGACAATTCACGTAGCACTTTTCCCTTTTCACAGGCTCTACTATCAATCCCACATAAATTAAAACCAAATTTGGAACAGTAGTTCTACTACACTTCAGCCTCTCTTCAGCATTCACTCACAGCAGTACTGCATTACATTTTTTTCCACCAAACTAACCTGGTTTCACACACACACACCCCAACAGAATACAGTTCATTGTCCTCTCAGACCAAGACCTGAAGCTAAACCCCTTCATCCCCTCCAATACCTGTGCACAGACCTGCCGCCTCAGACCGCAGAGACAGCAAAGGTCCAGCCCACACAGCAGCCTCACCAGGAACACACAGATCCCGCAAATTATGTACCTTAAGCCTCTCACCACCACCTCTAATCCCCACAGATCTACCAAGCCCAATTAACTCTCCTGCTCACTCTTCACATGCTGCTCTTGCCCTGTTAGCAACTGGGTGATCAGGCCAGAGAAGAGAAGGCTCTGGGGAGACCTTAGAGCAGCCTTCCAGTACTTAAAGGGAGCTACACAAATATGGAGAGGGACTCTTTATCAGGGAGTGTAGTAAGTAACAGGGCAAGGGAGTAGCGGTTTTAAACTAAAAGAGGGTAGATTTAGATTAGACATTAGAAAGAAATTCTTCACTGTGAGGGTGGTGAGGCAGTGGAACAGGCTGCCCAGGGAAGCTGGGGATGCCCCATCCCTGGAAGTGTTCAAGGGGCTTTGAGCAACCTGGTCTAGTGGAAGGTGTCCCTGCCCACGGCCAGGGACTGGAGCTGGATTATCTTTAAGGCTCCTTCCAACCCATACCATTCAGTGATTCTATAATGACCACTATTTAAGAGCTGACCATATTCCAACTCCCCTATTAGCCCAACCCTGCTCACATCTGCCCTTTGTACTATTAGCCCACCAAAACCATACACTGCAAGATCCCCCAGCACAAAACCAAACATTCGTAGCTACATGGTTCCTCTTTTTTTTTTCCTCCCTAATCAGAGCATTTTCAGCTATAGAAATTGCCTGGTAAGAAACAACCTCAATCCCAATTCTGCTGGTTATCAATTGCAAAAACAAGCAAACCATTTAAATGCTGAAATAAATTTCTGCTTCTAACAGCCCCCTCTGTCTAACCATTGCCCTTTTCCACATGCAAGATTGAACAGGGATGTTCTGTTTAGGTATTCTTTAAATTACCCACTTTTCTCTCACTCATACATGCCCAGATACAATGGAGTAATGCCTGGTCTTCACTGACCACCTCCCCACAAAACAAGAAACAGTCAACAGTGTACCCTCCTCTCCTCCCCCAACCATCCTACAACTTCAAAAGCATTGAAGCGATAAACTCATAGGGTCAGGGATTGTTCAAGGCAGTTCCCAGCACATCTTGTGAGCGCTCTGTGAACAAAAGATGATAGGCACAGTGATTGGGATAGGAAAGAAAAAAAAAAAAAAAATCTTAACTCGTTTCCTTTGCTCTACAAAAACAACCACCAAAAGAACGAGAAACAAGTTGTCAACACTTTCAGCTGTCCCAACTCAAAGAATTCAGGCCTCATAACTCACAGGGTGTATAGGCATAACCACAAGCTGCCCGTGCAGGGCTTTATCAGCATTGAAACTAAGGCTGAGGTGAAGCCTGTCCCTGCCGCACCCGCCCCGCCGCCCTCCCAAAGGCTCCCACCCAGGCGGCTCCTCCTCTGCCCTGCCGACCCCCCTTCCCCGGCCTCTCGCCATGCACCCTCAGCGCACGGGAACCCAGGAAAACAGAGGCCCGATGACTGCAAGCTGCCAGCGGCACAGAACCCCGCGCTGCTCCAGGGCCTCGGGCAGCCGCCTCGAGCAATCTCCTCAGCCTCTCCTCGCGCCCCGGCGGCCGCCCCGCCACAGCCCGCGGGAGAAGAGACACCGACGCTGCCCGCCGGCTCCTGGAGCCCAGGCAGCCGTGGCCCTTGGGTGCCGCTCAGCCCAGCCCCAAGGCGGGTACCGAGGGCGAGCGAAGGCAGACCCACCCCCGCTGCACCCCTCCGCGCAGCCCAATGCCCTTTTAAAAGATGGCGCCCGCAGGCAACTGTTAGGAAGCGCACGAGGACGTTTTTCCCCTAACAAAAATGGCGGCTACGGGAGGCGGGGAAACTCGCCACGCGCAGGCGTTCCGCCGCCTCCCCCAATCAGCGGCCGCCAACTCTCCCGTGGAGGCCGCAGAGCGGCCAATGGGAGAGGGTAGCGTGGAAGCCGGGAGGGGAGCGGACCAATGGGGCGACAGCGGCGGGGGGAGCCGGCGCGGGGGCGGCCGGTACCGGTGCCGGTCGGCGGGCGCGCGCGCGCGGGGGGCGGTGCTGCGCGGGGGGCGCGGGCTGCCGAGCAAGACGGGATGCAGGCGGCCCACGGGCTCTGGGCGGCGCTGGCTCTGCTCCTGCTGCCGGCCGGCAGCCGGCCCGGGGGGGGGGGGGCCGGGGGGGGGGGGCCGGCCCGGCTGGCGGCCCCCGGGCCCGGCGGGGTGAGGCCGCTCCCGCCGCCTCCCGCCCGGGCCGGGCCGGCGGGAGCGGTTCCTCCCGGGGCAAGGAAAGTCTCCTAAGTCCGCCGAGGCCGGTGGGCCGGGCCGGGAGCGCTGCTCTGAGGGGCCGGTCCCGGCCCCCGGGGCGGCGCCTGGGGGAGCCGGCGGCCGCGGGGGAGCCGCGCCGGCCCCGGGAGGCGCGGGGCGGGGCTGCCGGCGGTGCCCCGCTCTCGGGCTGGGGCCCGCCGTCCGTCCCGCGGGAGGGGCCGGCACCTCCCTTCGGAAGGAGGCACTGCCGTGCCGAGGAGTTGCCGGTCTCCTCTCCATCGGGTTAGCGGTAGCGCAAAGCTCACACGGGAGAGGCGGGAACCGACCCCGCGAGACCGGATCGGCGCCTCAGATCAGCTTCGCGTCTTCCGCAGCTCGGCGTCTGCGAGCCGGGGTGCAGGGTCTCCCCCGTCCCCTTTCCGAGCCAGGTGCCGGTGAGCCGAGTGTGGAAGCAGGGAGCTGATGGACGAGGCAGGATGCAGGGATTGCCCGCTTGCCCACCACAGCGTCACGCTTGCCCTGGTTTGGGCCACTGGCTGCTGGAGTATTGGGTGTCCTCTCTTTAACACGTGAAGCCAGAAGCGGTGTTCAACTGGTCTGAGACAAACTGGGGGCTTTGCGGACCACCTAAATACAGAAGCCTCTAGGGCAGAAGCAGTTGAAACGCACAGCAAATTAAACTGCTTTTGCATGGTGGAGCAGAACAGATTCCCCAGGTGAAGCAAGAAAAGCTTGAGGTGGGGCTACAGTAACCAGTTGGGAATTTGTGGTACTAATGCTCACCCCTTCCTCCTTTTTGTAGGGAGAGAAACAGTAAGACAGAAGGAGGGGGAGGGAACGTAGTAAATCAAAACTTTTGGCCGCTGTCCCAGCACTAGGTTGGAAACTTGTTTCAACTGTACTGTAGTCATCGGTACCACTGCCTGCAGCATCTTTATTCTTTCCAAAGGTTCTCACTTCCAAACAGCGCACAGTGGACATCAGTGTGTGTCTGTGACTGGGGACAAACTGATGTGAGGTAAATGATGGTGTTGTATGCATACAAAAAAAAAATGTTTTCCTAAATGGTCCAGCTTATAATTACATCCGGTTTTAATATAATGAGAGTAAGTTTCTGCTTGGCTTTGTGGTGGTCTTACTCGATTTCCTGTATTTGCCCGTTTCCTGTGCCGTGGCTTGTGTTCAGAGTTGAATACAAGTTGGTAATGACAATAATATTTGAGGATCCCTTCCTGTTGGGGTAAACAAATCACATACAAGACATAACTCGTACCTTTCCCTAGAGGCAGGCCAGTCCCTGGCGCTTGTCTCACACCTGGAAGCCATGAGAATCCACAGGGATTGGCAGGGCCATAGAGCTCTTGGTCCAGGCAATGCCAATGTTCATGGGCAAGTTGTGTGAGCAGCAGAATGAGAAAAATCTGACCCTCTGCAAACTGGCAGTGTCTCGGTCATCCCATCGCACAGATCCTGCAAGCTGCTCTACCCATAGCTGTCTGCCCTCCGCCCCAGCAGCATGTGGGTGTGCTGTGCTTGGTCTGGAGCGTATGCGGAGCAACTGCTGCCAAAGGGAGAGCATTAAAAACTAAGTTGTACCTGCCCTCCCCACAGGCAGGAGCTTGGATCTGTCTTCTCAGCTGCTGCTGCACTGGCAGGAGTTTCATTCTCTTTTAAGACTCTTCCCTCTTCCAATATGAAACTGATTCAGAAGCTTGTGGGAATGAAGAGAGGAGAAATATGCCAAGTGGAGATAGCGTGTGATCACATAATTTCTTTTTCTCTTGGAAATAACTTACCTATGAACTGAACCAACTTGATAATCAGTGACACCGTATTGCTAAAAACAGCACACATGGAGTCTGTAATGGCATTATGTAGAGAGAGTTGGTTTTTCAATCAGAACTCGTTTTGAAGCCTGTCGTCTGACAAGCAGCAAGAATAAGACAGAAAATTAAGTTTCTGTTTTGGCACGGGCACTGTTTTGTGTTGTATCCCTCAGCTGAATCCTGCTGCTCACTCAGGACAGTGTACAGAAGGCACTGGACACTTCCATGGATCTGGTTTCTCAGATCATCAAAAATCCACCCCAAATTCCAGGGCATATTGTTAATTCACGTGTGCTCTGAAAGACTTACTGAAATACTTGTGAAGTCACTGACTGCTAATGCAGCTTCTAGAAGTTCTGTTCTCCAAATCCCTTATTCTGTTCCCCTACAAGTGCCCTCTAAGAGCTGCCATGAGGTTACTGCAGTGGCGGGTAACTCCATCCATCTTCCCTTCCAGTGTGCGTTACGTTCCTGGGAAGGTTCTACCAGAGTCTAAAGGACAACGACATTGAGTTCACACCTGCCAGCATTGAAAAGGAGCTCTTGAAATCCTGCAAAGAAGCAAAAGGCAAAGAGAACCGCCTGGTAAGTAGTCGGTGACACTTGCCTTTTGAGGGAATAAGTTGTAGAATACTTGGCAGATGAGGGGAAATTAGTGCTTTGGAGTTTGTATGATAGGGCTTCTCAGGGGCTGTTCTTCCTAGCTCTGTGGCCACAACTGGTCCTGTGGCTTTTCTATAAGAGCTCAACCTCTTCATGTTAAAAAAAAGAACAAACACAAAACCACACAAACAAAACCAATCTGTCAACAAAGATCTTACTGGCTCACCTTGTTTCTCCCTGTTACTGAAGTGCTGGGGATTACAAAGCTCTTATTTGCTGTAGGACTTCCTTGTCCCTTAAACTATTTGGGGTGCTATATAAGCTGTTAAGGTATTTACACTCTTTGGCTGTTTAGCTGAAAACTAAGTAAAGGAAAACCAAATTGCCCTAACTAAAACCAGAAGGCAATCTGCAAATGAGAAGCCCCAAGGACAAGGCGCTGAACTCTCCTGAGAAGAAAACTGCAGAGACGCACCATCAGAAATGCAGAGGGGAAACGCTTCAGAAAGTCTTTCTCCTTGAATGAAGAAAACTTTATTCTTAATCAGATTTGATTTTTTTTTAAAAAGTTGAGAAACAAGACAATCAGCCTCAATGCCTTTAAAAGCAGTGTGATGGGAAACATCTGCTTGGTACCTTGGGCTCAGAGTTGGCTTCCTTTTACCTGTCTGTAGCAGTCACTCGGAAAGGTTCTGTAATGGTAAACGTGTAGCTGCCAAGCCAAGTGAGGAGGGAAGATGGACAGGAAACTCGTTTTAGAAGCATTTCTCTATGCATCCCCACCTCATTCTTTTCTTCCCTCTAGTGCTATTACGTTGGGGCCACAAGTGATGCAGCCACCAAAATCATTAATGAGGTATCAAAGCCCATGAGTCACCACATCCCCGTGGAAAAGATCTGTGAAAAACTAAAGAAGAAAGACAGTCAGATCTGTGAACTAAAATACGGTGAGTTGCTAGCGTAAGGGGAAATGCCCATGGGGGGTAAGGATCATTTGGGGTAAAACAGCATGCAAAAACTACTCAGTCCTAAGTTCTGTAGCAAGATTGCAAGCCTAATTAGGTTGCACAACCTGGGTTGCTCTCCATGAACATCCTAGAGAGTTTTATGGAGGTGCTCAAGCAAGATTGTTGGCTACTAATGCAGTGTAGCTTCTGCAGAGCCTCTGATCTGCCTTGAAATAAGCAACTCCCAGGCGTATCAGCACTACTGCGCTCCAGTCGCTATTTTGGATACTGTACCTAAAAAAGCATGCAGTAAGGCTTGTCCTGAGGAGCAGCCAGGTGTGTCCTATGGCTGGGGCTGAGCCATTCACTAAGCTCTGTAGTCCCAGCTGCTCTTAGGTTTGCCAGTAGCAGGAAGATAAATGCTTCTTTCTCACCTCCTCTGGTGCCTGCTCAGAGCATTCAGCACTCTTACCACCTTCCGTGAACTCCCGTGTTCCTAGATGACGTACTCTTCCTGAAAAGACTTAATACGAGGAACAGTCTGGGCAATACCTCCCTCTGATGGCTTTCCTGTATCTCTGCCCTTAAGTTCCCCCAGAGGCACCCCTTGGATTGTGGGTCTTCATACTTCATTTCTCATACTGATGTCCTGTTGCTTCCTAAAAAGCTTTCTGTTGTCACTTGCTTATCTTTCCTCTGAAATCACTCTGCTGCCTTTTATTTGTCCAGTAGAAGAGAGAATTGAAGTACTGCTGCTCATATAATAAAGGGGCTTTCAGGGCTACTGTGGAACTCCTACATCTAAGCGGCAACCAAACTTTCTGGCTTCTAACAATGACTTTTAGTGTTAAAAACCTTATCTGCTGTCACAAGCCTAGCTTTTAGGCCTTCCTTCCACCCCCCGGGAGCCCGGCACCTCTCTCCCTCTTGCATTTGGGCTTCCTCGCCTCCCGTGCTGGTCTCCTCAGCAGCAGCCATCGGACCCCTCTCCTCTCCTCGCCGTCTCCGCACGCAAAGGCGCCGGCCTCGTCTGCGGCGGCGGGGCCGGGACCCCCGCTGAGCGCGGCTCTGCTCTCCCCGCAGACAAGCAGATCGACCTGAGCACCGCCGACCTGCGCAAGCTGCGCGTCAGGGAGCTGCGGCGGATCCTCGACGACTGGGGCGAGGCGTGCAAGGGCTGCGCCGAGAAGTCCGACTTCATCCGCAGGATCCACGAACTGATGCCCAAGTACGCGCCGCGGGCCGCTGGCGCCCGCGCAGACCTCTGAGGGGCGGGGCGGGCGCTGAGGCGGCCGCGGCGCGCGCCCCCGGCAGCGGTAGCTGAGGCGGCGCGCGCTGTACGGGAGGTTCATTAAAGTGCAACGGTCTCTACCGGGCGGAGACGTGCCGTGTGACGTCATTGCGGGCCGCACCCCTCCTTTCCCCCCCCCATTACACATCGTCCGTACCCCGTTCCGGTAGGAGCGGCACCGCGCGCGCCCTCCGCTCAGCGGGGGGGTGGCGGTGGCGGTGGCGGTGGCGGTGAGGGTGGGGATTTTGCCGCGCGCGCGCGCGCGCGCCGACGCCTTTCGCGATTGGTCGCCCGCCGTCACGTGCGGCTGGCCGCCCCCGAGGCGGGGGGCGCTCTTGCGTCACGTAGCGGTGCGGCGCCATCGCGCCCCTGACGCCGCCATGCGGCGGGACGCGGGGCGATGACGTAGGGCCCGCGCCGGGGCGCGGCTCCGCCGGCGGGGATGGGGGGGGCCGCGCCGCCGCCGCCAAGCGGCCCCGCGAACGCGAACGCGAGAGCAGCAGCCGGCCGGGCGCCTCCCGCAGCAGCCGGGACAAGTCCACGCCCGGCGGCGGCGGCGGCGGCGGCACCCCCCCCCCGCGGCGGCGGCGGGCCCACCCCCCGCGGGGGCGGCGGCCCGCCGCCCGCGGCGGCAGCCAGGCCGCCCCTTCCTCCTCCTCTTCCTCCTCCTCCTCGTCCCGGGCGCTCGGCGTGCCCAAGGCCAAGGCCCTGCCGGGCGCCGTGGTGGCCCCCTCGCTGCTGCTGGCCGGGCCGCCGCCGGGCGCCGCGCCCTCGCTGCTGCTGGCGCCGCTGGGGGGCTCGGCGGGCCTGGCCGGGGAGCCGCCCGGCTCCTGTGAGTACAAGACGCTGCTGGTGAGCGGGCTGAGCGCGGCCCTGCCCGACCAGCTGCTGGAGGACGGCCTGTTCCGCCTCTTCCAGCGCTTCGCGGGGGGGGGCGCCGGGGACATCAGTGTCAAACTCTCCCACACGCCCGAGCTCGGCCGCGTTGCCTACGTCAACTTCCGACACCCCGGGGACGCCCGCGACGCCCGCCGGCATGCCCGGGCTCGGCAGCTGCTCCTCTATGACCGGCCCCTCAAGGTGGAGCCGGTGTATCTGCGCGGGGGCCGGAGGAGCCGCACGCCACCCCCTGCGCCCTCTCCAGAGCCCCTGGGGTACCTGCCACCCATTCACAGCACCTACCAGTACAAGCAGAGATCGCTCTCTCCTGTCACCAGCCCCTTGCTGCGGGAGCCACGGCCCAGGCACGCTCATGCTGCGGCCGCCGCCTTCGCTTTGGAAGCAGCCGCCATTGGGCTCTCCCGGGAGCGGGAGAGGGCCCTGGATTACTACGGGCTGTATGATGAGCGCGGTCGCCCTTACAGTTACCCCATCGTGGCTGAGGAAGACCTGATGCCGGAGGATGATCAGAGAGCAACCCGCAACCTCTTCATCGGCAACCTGGACCACAACGTCTCGGAGGTGGAGCTGAGACGTGCCTTCGAGAAGTACGGCATCATCGAAGAAGTGGTGATCAAGCGCCCTGCCCGGGGCCAAGGTGGGGCTTATGCTTTCCTCAAGTTCCAAAACTTGGACATGGCACATCGGGCCAAGGTTGCCATGTCAGGCCGCGTTGTCGGCAGGAACCCTATCAAAATTGGCTATGGGAAAGCCAACCCTACTACCAGGCTGTGGGTGGGTGGTCTTGGTCCCAGTACTTCCTTGGCTGCCCTGGCGAGGGAGTTCGACCGCTTCGGCAGCATCAGGACTATTGACTACGTGAAGGGAGACAGCTTCGCTTACATCCAGTATGAAAGCTTGGATGCTGCCCAGGCTGCCTGTGCGCAGATGAGAGGCTTTCCTTTGGGTGGACCGGAGAGGAGACTCCGAGTGGATTTTGCCAAAGCAGAAGAGACAAGATACCCGCAGCAGTACCAGCCCACACCGCTCCCCGTGCACTACGAACTGCTAGCTGATGGGTACAGCAGACATAGAAGCCTAGAGCAAGACTTGAGGGTGCGAGATAGGACTCCTCCACACCTCCTGTACTCGGACAGAGACAGGAGCTTTGCAGAGGCAGACTGGGCCAGCCCTGCCAAAAACGCTGAACGCAGAAACAACTTGGAAAGCTACAGCCGATCGGTGCGTAGCCGGAGCGGAGAGCGCTGGGGCAGTGACAGTGATCGCAGCGTGCCCAAACTGTGGGAAGAGAGGCGGAAACGCCGGAGTCTTTCCAGTGACCGCGGGAGGACTACTCACTCGCCTTATGAGGACAGAAGCAGGACAAAGGCCAGTGGGCCAGCTTTAGACCGCAGCCCAGATAGGGCTCGCAAGGAGAATCACACTACAGAATCCGGAGCCGAGAAAGAGCAGAGTAACTCCCTTCAGAACAATCGTCATGCGACTGAGGAGAAATCCCATCGTGAGGCATCCGATGCTCCTCAGCCTAAAAAAAGGGACAGCGAACGCAATCATCGAACTGGTGAATCGGAATCAAAAACTCACGAGGAGCCAAAATCTGAGACCAAAAAGCTAAAGAGTTTATCAGAATATGCTCAAACACTGCAGCTTGCTTGGAATGGGCTTCTTGTGCTAAAAAACAGCTGCTTCCCCACCTCTATGCACATCCTGGAGGGAGACCTTGGTGTCATCAACGGGCTCCTTAAAGACCATTCATCCGGCGGGAAGTTAACGCAGCTCAAAATTGCTCAGAGACTTCGGCTCGACCAGCCCAAGCTGGATGAAGTAACTCGCCGTATCAAACAAGGCAGCCCCAATGGCTACGCTGTGCTCCTGGCAACCCAATCCACCCCGGCAGGGGCAGGGGCTGAGGGGACCTTCCCTGTTGTAGAGCCTGGCTTGCAGCGACGGCTTCTCAGGAATCTGGTCTCCTACTTGAAACAGAAGCAGGCTGCTGGGGTTATCAGCCTGCCCGTGGGAGGGGCGAAGGGCAGAGACAGCACAGGCATGCTTTACGCGTTCCCTCCTTGTGAATTCTCTCAGCAGTACCTCCAGTCAGCACTAAGGACATTGGGGAAGTTAGAAGAAGAACATATGGTGATAGTTATAGTCAAAGACACTGCCTAGCCCACACTGTCTTTTCAAATTCCATGTTTTCTTTGTGTGTCACACAACCCAGTTGTTTTTTAAGGCCGATCACTTTGGTGGAGGCTCAAAACACCTCGGCCAAAGTGGTAAGATTTTTAGTTTCTAATTAATTTTAATACCATTTAAATAGAGCCCATTTTATTCATTTTTAATATGTGACACTGTCCGCTGTTGTTCTGTATTTTTATTTTTTAACTGTATGAAAAGTTGTCAGTAAAGCCTTGTTCACTGATGGATTTCTAAACTTGTGCGGTATCCTAGTTTTTATGGCCCAGGAAGGGCTGGTTCCCTGTGCTGCCAGGAGCTGGAAGGTGATGGTCCCAACCCATTTAAGTTTCTCAGACCACCTCCTCTGTCTCTTTTGTGTCCTGCAAGGTGGGAGGGGAAGGGGGGTTCTTTGTGCTGTATGAGAGACAGAAAGGTTGGTTCACTATATTTTTTTTTGTCCTGTTTGGGTTTTATTTCATAAATTTGAGTCTGGATGCATTCCTGTTGATTCTCTATTTGAGGATAGATGCCTCCCAGGAAGCCAGCTACCAAGGAGGCAAATCCTGATCAAGAATCAAAGTGGGTTTTATACACAACAGAAAAAAATTACAGTTAATACTTGGCGAAAAGTTTGCTACTAAGCAGTCAACTCTATTCAGTTCTGTGAGGCTTGTGAGCACCTGATAAATGTCTTGGTTTGCTAGAAGTTTCTGTGTAGAACAAAAATGCGTCTTGACATTCCCAGTTTTTTTATAAAAGAAAAAAACAAGCAGGAGAAAAAAAAAGTAATTTAAGGGGGAACCCTCTTGGGGCCTGTATTAGATGTAGGACAAGCAAATAAAGGGCACACAGGTTTTGGTGAACTGTAGGTGCCCGTTTGCATAGTTGATCATGTTGCACTATCATCTGAAATCCTTTATTAAAAGACAAACGGCAAAATTTTTTCGCTAAAGTGGAAATGTGTTTGCAGGCTTACGAAAAGAAAAAAAAAAAAACAAAACACGTCAGGCTGTCTGAAAGTGTGTGTTACGTTACCGCAAGTAACCTGTCTATGACTGTAGGAAATTCTAGAGATCAAAATTTTAAATTTAAGATGGGATGGTTCCATCACCTTTTCTATCTGTGGTATGAGACAGATGTTCAGGAGAGAAGCCAGGACACCTGCGCCTCTGCTCAGTAACATAAGGATGCGGTAACTCGTACGAACTGGAGTTAAAATCCACATTGTTCAATTTGGGGATATTTTTATTTTCTAAAATGCTGCCTGTAGATTTTAGGAGGCTTACAGAAAATTGTGTGGGATTAAAACCACTAAATTTTAAAAAGTTTTTTTTAAATTTGCAGGGTTTTTTTCTTGGTTTTGGTGGTAAACAAGTGAACAAAACCCTGGGAGACCCAGAGTCTTTTCTTGCACCAGTCTCTGTGACCAAGCAGACTCACTTGTTGACGGCTGCCAAAGGCCCTTTTAAAACTGTGCTCTCAGGTATGATCGGTATCAAAACCTATATAAGCAGGGAGCATAACTCAGTCTAATGATGCTTTTATTCTTTTTTATTTTTTTAACCCTGCGATTTCACAGTAGGGACATCATCAGCTGATGATGTACGAGCGGTTGCTTAATTTAATAACGTGTTGATATCAACAAGTATGGGTTGGTTTGTTGGTTTGTTTTTTTTTTTTTTTTTTTTTTTTAACATTTAATACTGTGATTATATTAAGAGTAAATCTGATGAGTTAGTGTGATCATGAGGGAGGTTAGTATTTCACTTGATGATGCATCTCCTGTACCCCAGAAAATGTAATTCTGTCCGTAAGGGCCCAAGTACAGCTACAAGGCCATGGAGGGTTTTGTCCATGGTGCGTGGGCCCGGTTCAGTGAGAGGTAAGCTGGCTCGTCTGCTGGGAGCCGCAGGGCTCCGGGAAAGCCGATTGATGCTGTGGGAGCAGAGGAGCAACTCTGCTGCTCCCAGCAGCCAAGCCACTGCTCCAGGCTCACTGCACTGGGTTGCACTGGGCAACGCAGAGGTGCCCTTCACGACGCCACAGCTGCGCAGCGTAGGGTAGCTGGACTGCCCCTGGTTTTACACGGTTACAGGGACGCCGACTTTTAACCTTGTGACCGAGTCCCCGATGCTGTTGTAATGTAGACAGTGCCAAATGTCAACCATTGTAACCGTTAAGTGTTATCTGAAACCAAGTGCTATTAAATACCCCTTATGGCCAGAGTCATAGAGTGATTAGAGCTTTTTGTCAGAGTATCCTACGTGTTGGAGATGTCCGTTCAGTCTGAGGCAGAGCGCATGGTGGTGCAAGCACGAATGCCTGGCTGGCTTCTTGCTGGCACGGAGCTGTAGCTCATACTGCTGTGGAGTGGCCTCGTGTGTGTCTGTGTGTGCACGCGCGCACGTGCACATGTGTGTTAACAGTGTGTCAATGTGAGGAAACGGAAGGAAAAAAATACATGATAAAGCATGTGTGCATGAATGAGGCACCAACAAATCTCCCTCCTACAAATAAATTAACAGGTGTAAATGAGGAATCAGAGAGTTTAAGGGAAAAAAAAAAAATACCTGGGAGAGAAGCAGCATCAGCCCTCTAACTTGATGACCTGAGCCTCTTGGCTCCCCAGGATGCAGGCAAGCCGCCGATGTTGCTTGAACAGACTGTGCTGGGGCCAAAGGCCCCTGTAGTCCTGTCCCCTATCCCCTCATGCATGTATCCAGGCTGCTTCCGAAAGAAACAAGCCTGAAAAAAGGATAGATAGTTACAGCAAAATAATGCTACACCTGTGTCTTTCAGCTTGCAAGACTTAGCCCTTAAACTGGGATGGGATGCAGTTCTGGGGAGATACATGGTGGGAGGGTGGGAGGAAAACCACAGCCTGAGCTGGGAGGCGTAAGACACTCGGTGATGGTGGAAGTTGGTGGGGGGTTGTTGGGGGGTGTGGGGTGTCTGTCCTTCAGCCTTGTACAGCAGTGGCAGTAAGATAATCACAACAGGGTAATGGCCTCTGTCTCTTTGGGGGTGATCTGAAACTCAGAGTTGTGGGATGGTAGATCTCACAGTCTGAGAGCATTACTGTTTAGACTGAGTTGCTGTATTTTATTTTTTTTTTAAATACCCATTCAGTAAATATTCTGTCTTACAAAGCCTCTTTTTAACATCAGTTTTTAGCCATCTTTACTACAACAGAACTATGGACAAGAGGGCTAGCCCCAGGCCATCCCAGGTGCCCAGCAAGTAAATATGACCAGTGCTGATGAGCCAGACACCTTGATTACTACCCTTAGCTAACACCCAGGTCATACTACTGACCAGCTCGCAGGTTGCTACCCTACCCTGCTCTCCCAGCCATGGCCTACAGGATATTTTTTTTTTCCTTTGAACCCCTATGCTGCAGGGCTCTGCACGCAGCCTCCCAGGGTGCTGGGAGAACATTTGCGCAGCCTGTACTTCCATGGCACTGTGCTGCAGTAGAGCAAATGGGCTGAGCGGTTACTCATGGTCCGGCCACAGAGTGAAAAGGACCATGCTGATATGAGGGCATGGGCTGGCACTGGGATAGTCTCTGCTCACATCACAGGGGAAAATGCAGCCTTCGTCCTGCAAAGGCTCCCCTCCATTGCAGAGAGGTAGGTACACATCTTATCCAGCTCACAGGACATATACATGCTCCTTCCATCCCCTAAGCCAAGGTCTGTAATGCTTGCATAGAAGAAATACTGTATGGCATCACATCAGCAACGTGCTGTGTACTCAGGAAGATTATAGGCCTTTTTCCAAGCACAATGCTTTTAAATAAATTAATACATGATGCCAGGGGACAAGATGAATTTCCAAACACTGAGATTTCTCTCCCCATCCCAACTACTGACAGAATTATGGCCTGACAAAAACAAACAAACAAGGAAAACCCTGCTAGTCTGCAATTCTGAATCCCATTTTGCACCCAGCCCCTTACAGCCACCCTATTCCCTGGCACTCTTAAATGATGCCCCGCAAGAACAATGGAGGGAACAGAGGGTGCAGGCAGCCTCCCCCACAGCTGCATATTTAACTTTGGTGTCCTGTTTAACTTCGGCAGCAGGGAGGCCGAGAGCCTGCCCAGGACAGGCAGAGGGGGCTGCTTTAGCAGGTTTTGGTGGGTGAACCGCAGACTGCAGCAGCCAGGTGCTGCTGTCTCAGCCACAGGCTAAGGCCCAAGCACGCTCCCTTTGTCTCTTCGCTAAAGCTGGGGTAGGTGTGGGAGGGGAGGGATTGCACATATACTTATGGTGGCCCGGTTTCAAGTCAAATTTATAAATAGGAACTCCATTGTAGATGTTTTGGTCCTGTCTCACAAAGTAGTTGGTAAATTTCTGAGATAGCCAGGCCCAAAACAGCAACAGATGCAGCTGATTATAGCTGTGGTATAATGCCAGAACAAGACATGGACATCTGGCACAGTATCTCCCTCTCTTAGTAGTAGTTGAGTACATGCTTTATTTATTTTTTTTTCCTCCTCCTGAGCAGCACATTTTCTAAGGTAAAGTTGCATAAGATGCTTTTTGATAAGGCAGAGGCTGGCTTCCACAGCTGCTGGACAGCATATCCAATCCCCTCATTTAATCAGAATGCTGCTCCAATTGCTGGTCTTAAATGCTGTAGTAATCGCAACTCGTTCATCTTTATCAACTCTGTAGGGTACAATTATCCATTATAAGTTGCAGCAGAACCTTTCATTTTAATTATTAACAAGCAGCCCTGGGTAAGTGCATTAAGTATATGCGATGCTGGAGGGAAGAAAAGCTATCCCTTCTCCAGGTTAAAAAGAAAATCCTTCCTCTTCAAGCAATGCAACCTTGAGCCTTAGTTGAAACGAGCACAGTTCTTGGTGGAAAACTTGCTGTAGCATCAAGGAGTGAGAAGCCTCCAGCTCCCTGTTCTGCCTCAAACCCTATTCTGAAAGTAGCCAAAATAGAGAAAGGGTAAAAAGTTGAGTGGATGTTATCTGAACACCTGGGAATAAATAGCACATTTAGTGGTCTTATCCAAGCAAACAATGAGCACACCTACCTTCTGGTTCTGACTCACAGAACTAAGCTGTGCAGCTGTGTGCTTTACAGTGAAATCAAACACTCCACTGCAATTTTTTTTATCCCCTTCTAAGGGCAGGGCCTCTTGTCATGTACAAACAGGAGCACCTAATTTGCCTTCTGCCAGTATAGCCACAAGGCAGCCTAAGTAATGCCAAACCACAGATGGATGAGGAGGCCGAATGCTGCTCCCACCTTCTGGCACACACCAGCAAGGTGGTGAGAGTTCTCCACAGCTCACCGTGCTTCCCATAGCTGAACCACAGAGTGGATATTCTGGTGCATCTTTAAACAAAATCCCAGCCTGGTGTTAGCAGCACCTTCCAGCTCTCGCAGCGCAGTGAGGATGCAGTGCCGTGCTGCCTGCAATCCCACTGAGAATTCAAGGCTGTCAGGAAAACCAACAAGTCAGAGTTGAACCCACCGGCGCTGTGAAATATCACTTGGCTCTGGGAATCCCCATGGACTGGAGCAGCGGGCGGAGCCCACACTCTCAGAAAACTCACCCCTCTTTTACTGTGCCCTTCCTTACTGCAGTCCAGCCGCTAGCTGCACTGAGCTGCTCTCCTGCACAGGGCTGCGCTCCCCAGGTGCAGAGAGCACCGCTTTCGCATGGGCATGGCTACAATTCACAGCCATAAACAGAGACAGGATTTGTATTTAATTTTTTAATAAATACACTTTACATTAAAGAAAAAGGCCTTCAATTTGCAGTTTCCACACAGAGGGCAAAAGGGAGGGGGGGGAAAAAAAAAAAAAAAAAAAGATTAAAAAACTTGAACCACAAAGGGCAGAGGGGAGAAAGAGGGCTCAAACTTCTCTCCTGGATCCCCATGTCTTCAGGAATACCAGGCTCTGACTAGACCAAGCCAGGATTTCAGCCTCCCACTATAGCTGGTACCACAGCGAGAATCTCCGCTTTAAACAGCCTGTACCTCAGTTACCAAACACCCCCCGGGCTCTTCCCTGGAGGACAAAAGCATCTGAAACACACTGGCGCACCAGCAGGTGTTAACACCTGTTGCTTTTTTTTTTTTAAAAATAAAATCATATTTAAAATAAAAATATTCTCACTCCTCAACAATTTTAGAAACCATGATCCTCTTATTTCATTTAGCAGTTGCATAAAAATGCCTCTTCTTTTAAACAATTTTTCTCCCCTGAACCTACCCCATGGTAACAAGGTACTACAGGAATACAAAGTTCATCCCCTCTTTACTAGAACACCTGCCTTTTTTTTTGGTATTTTTTTTGTTTTATATAAAACTATTTCTGTTCTTTAGGAAAGAACTTTATACAAAGAAAATATATTGTGAAATATCTTCAGAAGTTTCCTTGTAGAGGAGAGTCATCTCAGCCTAAAATAAAAAATAAAAAAAAAAAGGCAGAGAGAAAAGAGGCCTAACCCCAGGTCTCTTTATTGTAGAGCCTCAGACTTAGCCCCAAGCCTCAAACTGATTCAAACCAACACAGCGAATGGGCTGGAGTTCCTCAGGTTTTCCCAGGAGAAAAAGGGTTGGGGTGTTCAGAATCGGTTTCCAATTTGGTCTCCGGTCTTCTGCAGGGAAGGGAGCGTCTCCTCCTGCCAACACCCTCCGCCTGGCAGTCACTCCTCACTCATTCAGAGACAGGATTATGTCGTCCTCCAAGTCAGAGTTATCTGAGCTGTCGGCTGAAAAGGAGACATGCAGGTTATGTTTGGTTTGTGGAAGAACACAGCTGTCGGGGCTGCTAAGCACGGTAACACATTCATAGTTACAGAGATGGCCACCACCTGTTTGAGACCAGCAGCTCCCCAGCAATGACAGGGGCAGCTTGCACCATTAGTGCATTTCAAGTCAATCAAAAGCAGTTAGGCAAATCTGCACCAGAGCTTGCTTTCCCTGGTTAAGGGAGGGTCAAGAGGAGAGCAGCTTTAGCAAGTGCAGTTTCTATTAGCTGCCGGGTTTTTTTCCCCCATGACAAGATGGGGAGAAGGACACTAGCAGTAAGTTACCTGCACACAAGCTGCCTGCACAGCTGACTGTGCACATCTCAGTGCAATAGCTCTTCATGCTGGGGGCTTGACAGATCTGGCAGTCATTCCTTACAGCTATTATTTGAAAGCAATCTTGACAGTTCCACCAACCTTATGTAGTGAAATATGGCCTCTGTATAATGTGCACGGGGCTAATTCATTCTGCTGTCAGTTAGACCCAGACTTTCTCAGTACCAGGTTCTTATTGCCCTGTCACTCCCCTCTGCACAGCACAGCAGCAGAAGCAATCCACACACTCACAATTAGAACCTTCCTCTAAGAACCTGAAGGTTTCTGTAATTAATTTAACTACATGCAACTCATTAAAGAAGACCTGAAAATTGTGCTTTTCCTGGTTTTCTTCGTTGTGGTACAGAATGAAGACATGAAAGGATTTGCCAAGAAGCAGTCACATACACACTTGCTTTTTATCTTAAAACATCTTTCCTCCCTCAGTTGTGCAAGAGGAAGTGGTAGCAGCTCTGGCAGCAAGAGATCTCCTGCCTTACCTTAGAGAGATGACGTTGATTCTTTTTCTTATGTGAATTCATTGGATGCTGCAGTTAACTAGGTGTTAAATATTAAAAACTTAAAAAAAACACCAAAAAAACCAAACAACAAAACCAAGACTTCCTCTTAGCCACCTCAGTTACAGTAGATCTTTAAAATGCCTGTCAACATAAGCAAGGCCTTTTGGAAGGTTCACCCCTTCTCAGATGCTTTCCTTAGGAAAAAAGAAATCACAGGCAAGCAGAGGGCACAAACCCTTTCCACCAACCCTCCTCCCTGAAGATCAGCCAGCAGCCCTTCAACTGTGATCAGCAACGGATGCTCCAGTCTTCCCATCCATCATACTGAGCCTAAGCTGAGGGGTCATCAGTGCTCCCAGAACAGCTAGAGCCATGGAAGGGGAGCTGGAAAACACCAGCCAGTGCCACAGCAGCTACACTTACACAGTAAGAGGGAAAGAAGCACAAGCAAGACAACAATCCAGAAACTCTGAAGAAGAGAAGCTGAGAAAGTTGTTGGGGTTTTCTTTTTTTTTTTAAAAATGACCAGCGGAAAGCTTTGAAAAGGGATCTCCTAACTCTTTATTCTCCAGTCCACCACACAACCTTCCAATTTTGAGCTCCATGTCTATAAGCAAATCTGATTGTAGCTAACTGCTTGGCAGAAGCTTATAGACCTGCCTGGAAGTTGCCATTTTCAATTACAGAAGAAGAGGAAACAAGAGTCAGCCATGCTACTGATGAGAATTCCATATATTTCTTCCATCCTATGTCACACGTGCATTTAAAAAACGACACCCCACTGGCCCAGGAACAAGCTTTTGAAAGATCTGCACAATGCATAAACTGCTTTGGTCACGACAAACAGATCCACCCTCCCCAAGGTGGTGACAAAGGAGAAGACAAATTCATACTTAAAAGGATCTCCATGGATTATTCCTGATAAGGAAAAAACCTCTTCCACAGCACAAGGAACCAAAGCCAGCTGTTCTTTGAATTACTTTGTTTCGAAGCACACCCACTGTATGTTATGGAGGTTCATCCAAAATACAGCAAGGGTTTGCAGTAGGAAGCACTCTAAATACATCACCACGCCTCAGATCTGTACTTTGCAACGGTGTCAGCACCCTTACAACCTTTAATTCTGTAACACAGCATAAGCAAAGCAGAGGGAATTTTAATTGCTCTTGCTGGGTGAGAAACAAAAGCAAGCCAGATGAAGTTGAAGCCACAAAACCCCACCCATCAAACGGTGTGCAAGGACCACACACACATCAGCCTGGAAGAGCTGCACTCCCTGCTTTAAGTTCCCAAAGATGCTGCCAAGCAACCTAACAGCCACAGGATGGGCTGGCTGCAGCTCCACAGTGATACCAGATCAAAGTTCTGATCAAGTGGTTCTATCCATAAGCAGTGTACAGATGTGGCCATTTCATAATATACAGTGCTTTGCAGAGCACACTTGAAATAACTTAAGCGCCCAGTAGCATCTAGTTTTGTTACAGGAATAGTTACTGAAATGGCTTGAACTTCCCCTCCATTCTGCCCCTTGGACAATTCAAGGTACAGCACCCTGGGTGCCCTCTTCATAGCTCCCGGCCCTGCATAGCCTGAGGAAACAGAAATGGAGTTGTGTCAAGAAGGTCCTGCCAGCTACTAGGACAGGCAGAAGTTATCAGCAATCCCAAAATGTGGAACTTCAATATGCTATTAATGAATCAGAGCCATGTAAATGCCCTATATGGCCTTGCATTGTACCCCTACTGCCTTCAAGAGAACCACAGACTGACCTCACAGAACAACTCTGGCAACCCCATGTGCCCGCTGCCTTAAAAAGGACTGAGCTGCATTCTAACACAAAAGAGGGGCGTGAATGAGTCTGCCAGCCACGTCAGTGCCAAAACAGAGGCCTGGCACACTTAATCCTCCAGTGCATTGGCAGAGAAGATTCATCAAGAGCTGAGGTGGGAATCAGTCTCCTATCACTGCAGGACTTCAAACCTTGCACGCTGTAATTACCTATCCTTACCAACCTTTTAACTTAAGGTAACTATTATCCCCATTTTACAGCTTGGAAATTAAAAAGAATTAAGTGGCTTGGCCATACATACTCAAAAACTGTGCTGCAAAAAAGGGAACAGAATCTGGTGTCAAATCCCAAGCCTGATGCTGTCCTACTCACGTTCTCTTTCTTGTAAAGGCTTTTTCCAAATTAAATTGCTACATAAAGAGTTTTCAGACCTTTCTTTCTTACACACACACACTTCGTTAACTTTCAAGTCTCTGTATCTGTGGAATGCCAAAAAAAGAGAACAATTTAAATTTTATCCCCGAAGTTGTTACCTTCAGAAGAGTCTAAAAAAGGAAGTGAAGTCAGAAATGCCATGTTGGTTTTGCACTTTAAGCAATCACAAAAGAGAAAGAATAGCACCAAGGAGCAAAAATACTTCTCTGTCCTTACAGGTACAAATATGGCAGAGAGAAGACAGCCAAGGTAACAGTTCAACCAGCATCCCCTTGAAGGACAGGACAGGCAAGCAATTATGCAAGGCTTCTTCACATCGAGTTTCTTGGCCTGCCTTTAATTTCTCACACACGCACCTGGGAACACTTGAAGAAAGGAGATACCTTCCTTTCCAGAACTCACAGTTGTCCTCTCAGATAAGAGCTGGTTTTACCCATAGTTTACCTTGAGAAGCCATAGGTGAACAAGCATGATGATTGGTGCCTTTCAAACCAGCGAGGGGGAAAGTCAGTTAGGCCATTTCAGGGAAAACTTAGATTTGCATTTTCGCCAGGACATTAAACAAGAGGACAATGTCACCTGTGGTTACCAAGCTGGGCACACACTTACTATCTCCAAGAATGAGCTCAACTTCCTCATCAGCATCAGAATCTTCATCTTCACCCTCATCTCCCTCTTCCAGGAGGTTGGCAAGCTCCTCATCATCCGAGGGAGAAAAGTCATTTTCTCCATCCTCACCAGCATTCTCATTGTTCTCATCCTCCTCCAGCTCGGCCTCCAGCAGCTGGTCCGTATCCAGTTCATCAAGGTCATCCGTATCATCATCATCTTCATCATCATCTTCTTCCTCTTGCTCTTCTTCCTCCTATAAAGACAGCAAGAATAGCCCATTGCAGACAGTAAAATAAATGTAAAATGGAGTAACTGAAGAAAACATACCTATAGTTTTCACTTCTCCCCATATCCAGACATCACACATTATAAACACTTTCCCATCACCCATATAAACACTTTCTCTCCACAACTACAGACCACGACACATGTTAGATCATTTGCAGGCCTGTGAAGTCTTATCTGCAAAATGCTGGTGCAACACAGGTACCATTGGCTCAAGCTCCTCTCCAGTACTGGCCGTCAACATGTGTCACCACAATGCACTCTTGAGAAGGACATGCAGTAAGACTTGTTAATCCATGGCTTTGTTGCTAGTCTTGTACAAACTGCTTTAGTTTCTACTGGACCAAAACCTCTACTTTGCATCAAACAGCATGCAGCATAGGATGTTCAGTCTCTCGGTCATTCCTGATTTAGAGGAGAGGTAAAATGTAGGGAAAGATACTGTTAGCCTAAACCAATCCCTGAATCACTCAGCTTCAGATGATGGAACTGTTTAAAGCAGCTCAGAAGTCTCATCTTTGGCATTTACCTGTGGATCAAGATCTTTCTCTATCAAACCATAAGAATTTGCATTCAATAAAGCAACTGACTTTCTCATTGTACAGCTCAAATCCAGAAATTCACATCTAGAGGTTAAAATCGAGTGGGAAGAAGCTGTTACAGTCGTATCGTTCTTCCAGGCAAATGAGAGGCCCAAAAGTGCCATCACAAGCCAAGCTCCGGAAAGTCTTCAAGACTCAAAGAAAGGGTTCAATATACCTGGACATCTCCTCAGAGTCACACCCTTTTTCTCTAGCAGAATGCTCTCATGTGGCAGGAAGGCAGGTCTCAAGTCATTCAGTCTTAATTGCCCCTTTGGTTTGGGAGGGAACTCATTTTGCAAAATTATGAAGCAGTTAAGATAAATATTTAAACAACCCACTCCAAGGGTTTGGTCCTCAAGCTCACCACGCTCACACTGTGCTGTTTATACTGCTGCATTTTCAGATCTAAAAGGACAGAGGAAAGAGACCTTACTGTCATCTCCCCAACCTACTTTTTCTTCGGTCAGTGCTATAAAAAAAATCCACCACACCTACACAAATCCAACATCTGTCATAGGCAAAAGAAATGAGGAATGCCAAAAAGCCTGGGCAAACGTTAATTGTTCTTCACTTGCAAAAGGCAGCCAAGTCTCCTCTACTGACCAGAAGTGCTGTGTTATTTAAATGGAGATTACAGTATAAAAGCATTGGTTTGCTACATAGAGTTTTCTTTCTGAAAGAGCTTATATTAAGTATAAAATTAAAACAGCCTTTATTAAAACCTATGCTTATTTTAGGCAATTACAAACTTCACTTTGAGTCAATGCATCCTCAAATAAATGGACATTGCTTTTTGAATTGAGTATACACACTGGGAGAGGAAATATCTTACTTGCAGTTCACACTTTCAAACCGCAGTGCCGTATTGAATATAATGTTCCATAAAATATATTAAGTATAAAAGCTTGTACCTTGATAACTTTTACTTTTGTTCTATGCAGTATCTGCAGAGACCAATATCTTGAACTTTATTAAAGTTTATTCAGAATTTAAAAACTGATTAAAAACTGAGAAGGCAGAAGAGTTTATTTTCTTTTTTCAGTTTCTAAAGAACTCTGAAGAGGGAAAGGAAGAGATCAATTTATTTTAAAAGCTTGGGAAAATTAAGCCAAGTTTTTCAGTGTCTGAAGATAGACACACAACTGTAGACATTGGGAAAAAAGTGTATTGTCTACAGGATTAATTTAGAGTCTATGTAGTTGAAACCTAAAGGATTCTGAAATGAGTTAGGCACCCTCTTAGCTTCCACAGCTGTGGAATTTCTGAAAGCATTTTTTTTCCTAAATATCTAGCCCTCAATGACTTAATAGAAAATGTCAGAACTACTAAATTTTATTATGGTTCACATTTAATTATTTATTGGAAACTGAAATACTATTTTACCATTTTTTTCATTCAAGCTTAAGGCAAGGCATATACAGCAACTTTATCCTTCAAATACAGGATGAAAAGAATTATTGTTTTATAAAGATTAAGATTTCTTTTCTGGCTGACAAGAATAAGCACCAAGTTACACAGAAAGGGTGTGTATTTAGCTGCAAATTAACTTTGAAGGATTATTATACCAACCAGTGAGGAAAAAATCCTTTGTGAAAATACAAATAGCAACAGAACACTCGAGAACTGAAATCAGTGTTTCCACCTTTCCAGTTAAAGTTAGTTAATCTCAACTAGATGATTATAATCAGGCCACACTCATTTAAAAACCACCTAAGAACAGTAAGATGTGATCCAAATTATACCCATCCTTGGTAAACCAGAATAGTGTGAAAACCACGCTACAAGACCATGTATCACACATCATGTGACAGAGAGCACGACATGCGCTCAGTGCATGTCCTTACCAAGCTGAATGAGTGACACAGAACACAATTCAAGCGGAGTGATCTTAATTAGTGAGAAACCTGCACTTTATCACATTTTAAAGAACACAAACGGGAACCTGGAAACTGTGAAGCTTCTGCTAAGTTGGTCGTGATGATCTTCAAGGTCTTTTCCAACCTAAATGATTCTATGATTCTAAGTGACAGGCTAATTCTGTGTTAGCTTCTGAACAATCTCCAAGCACAAACCTCTGCAGGCATGCTGCAGTGCTCCAGTCTAGAAACACAAAGCTTGCATATATGTGGCGAGATCTCTCTTAAGAAAGCACTGAGCTTCTACACCAAAACCAATCTGTGGGACATGCAACTGAGAAAGGTGTGAGGAATACCAGATGGAGTCTACCACCATCATATGAAAGTGATATCCAGTCTGTTAATGGATATCTAGGCTGTATCCTCATCAGATACAACTATCCCACATACGGGATCCATATACAGAGAAAAAATGGCACGCCTTCCCCAATGACTCATTCACTATGCTTGTATAAGAGCAGCGAAAAACATCCTTGTGCAATGTCACTTGGGAAGATAGGCGGAACAGTTATTCCAAACCGTATCTGGATTTGCGAAGGCAAAACCTGCAAAAGCAAGCTCCTACAGACTCATCCGTAGCTCCCAAGAACCTTGGGCAATGACACAAGTGCTGCTAGAAAAAAGAACCAGCATATACATCTTTGCAAAACAAGCACGCACCTGTGCTTATCTTCCTCATTGGAATAAACCGATCCACAGAAACCATGGAACAGCACACTCCATATGACTTAAACAATGTCAAGGAATTGTTTTAGCCGCCATCACTAACTCCTTTACATGCCCAAAGATATTCTTCTATTTGGGTTGGTCTCTGAAAAAGCTGCTTAGATCAGAACTTCAGCTGTTCATGGAGTCCTCACATTCCTCCTCTGCTCCCTTAGAAAATATATTCTCTTCCCTTTCCAACAGAAGCCACTTCACAGCTGCCAGTTATCTTTACAGAAGGCATGAAGGTAGTATTGTAGAATCACAAACTGACCATCTCATAACCTTCCCCCTGTAAAACATTTTACCTCACTGTCAGCACTCTGACTCACTACCCAATATTTCTGTGTGACTGCTCTACAATCAGGTGCACGATTATTACCATACAGCCAGACCAAAACCCTATCCTCTTCCTATGTTATTTATTTAAGATTACAAACAATCCCAACCCAATGCTATGATGGAAGAAAAAAAACTAAAAAAAAATCGAATGTGCCCTCTTTAAAAAACAAAGTAGGCAACACTCAGAGGGACATGATGGAGCCCAGCTTTTGAACGAAGGATGTCACATTGCTACCCATTTTAGCATTTTAGTTACACTGTGATACAGGTATATTAATTGCTTGGATATACCTAAATGTAGGATTAACTTAGGGGAGCTTTACCTTGATAGATGCCAAGAGTAGAACAGTTTAAAGTAGAGTACCCACTGACCCCTAATAAATCTGTATTAATTTTATTATTATATATTAGCATGAATACTAGGCGTCTTCTGTGTTATCTTCACAGTACTGTACCAGCGGCATTATAGTATCAACATACCTGGATGGCCAACTCTTTCTGCTCTTCAAAGACATGGTATCACAATTATAATAAAGGAATTTTAATCTAGGAAACATCCACTGTTTCATACACAAAATGGCTTCCTGGCCCCACTTCTCTGCATAAATACTTACGGCGTTGACTTTACCCCAGTTAAAGCAAAATGACTGCAAAAATAAGGCAATGAACAAAGACAAAGCTGACAATTTAAAGCGTACAAGAGAACAAATCAAAACCCCAGTTATAACTATAAGGGGATAGCAAGGAACAAGGCTGCAACATTAGTGCAGAATAGCTATCCACAGACGTAAGTAGGATGTCAACACAGGGACAGGCCCCAGTTTAACTTAGAAACTGTTTGACTCAACTAAAGGGTTAATTTGACTCAACTAATAAAAACTAGTTCAGGCTGAAAAAGACCATCTATACAAAGGGTTTGTATCAATTTAACTCAAAAAGTCTCAGGAATGTAAGTCAGTAATACATAGTATCATCAGTTACACACTTTAGACAAGTATAAAGGATGCAGGAACTATCAGTTCTTCTAGGATAAGATTGCCAAATGGGACAATTAACTTAAGCATGCATCTTAAAGAAATCTCTCAAGACTCACTAACTCACCAAAATTCACTAATTCACTTACACAGTAACAGATAAATAGCTTCAACACACAGTCTACGACCCTGGAACTACTTTGAGGATGATTGTGAGGACAAAAGTAATTCACATCAGCTTTTTAACATGCCTGCATACAGGCAGACTTAGAGAGAAGTAGTACAAGAAAAGCTGGACATTAACTTACAGAATCAGAAGAGTTGATTACATAGCAAAGGATTATCTCAAAGCAAATTACTGGTAACTTAACTCTACTACCAGTTTGCAATTTCAGATAAAGATTCAAAAAGCCCAGGTAAATTTGGTGCAATTAATTTAGCATTTATAACTACAAAGGAAAAAAATAAACAACATTCCCTGAAGGAATGTCATATATATGGGTGGCAGCACTGTAACAAAAAAATGCTTGACCTAATTCTTCATGTTGCCAGTATTTACAGCCCGTTCAGAGCTAAGTAAATACCCTTTGCTCTTGTTCAAGCATTATGCATTTTCTTCCAGATTGTTCTTTGATGCACATTTGCACGCACTTCATAGACTTCCATCATCACAGACTTTCTTACTGTTCCCCTTTACCATTCATTTTGCACATACAAAATTCACAAAATTTGTCTTTTTGCTTAGTACAGGTTATCAATACTTAACATACTCTCCGGTGTTCATCTCTCAACAAACATTCAAACTCTGACGAGAAATTCATGTTAACTGGGCAGAACTTTGATTTTAACATTTCTGCACTGTATTTTAACATAAATCAGTGTATGTACAAAGTGCTTTCAGAAATATGGCTTACAGCATTGCAGATCTGCAGTATGTAAAATATACCAACTTGCTTTATAAGCACTCTTAAGGCTTTTTATAGAGTTTTCTTATATTTCTTGAATCCAAAAATTTTTTATGACCAGATGAACAGAATTTGAGACTTTTCAACTGCAAATTATGTAATCTCTCAAATTTACACTAGGCTGGCTGTTAGCTGCCAAGAAAGGATCCCATAGGTCTTTTTCAATTGTTGATATCAGGTTTGGAAACATTAACTCAGAACTGAGATTTACAGGTCACTGATTTTTTGCTTATTTGACATTTTTTCAGCTGTTACAAAAAGCTTCATCTTTTCATCTAACGCCTCATTTGCTTCTCTTGCTCTACTAGGAGTCGATTCACAGTCCAAACCAAGTATTTACACCAATAGTTCTCTGCCCAACTTCCTGTTACTGCTCTATGAACTCTTCAGCTGGCATCATCCCAGGGCTGCTCCTTCCCCAGCCCCATGCTCACCTCCTATCATTACTTCCAAGTCAATACCTCTCACCTGCAGATGCTTTCCAGCAACAGTCCCTTCCTCTGCAAACACAATCTCTATTGCACCTCTCAGTTTGAATCATGCTACATGTTATTACTCTAACTATTCTTATTTTCACCTGTGAGGCTGCCTTTTCTCTACCTGTAAAACAGTTAATGAAATGTCACTGAAGCTTCTCCCACTTTTTCAAATCTTTCAGCTCATATTTAATTCACTCTCGCTATTTGTAGCCAAGTCTAATCATCTGCTTCTATAAGCTGTTTATTTGCTTTTTGTTTGTTTGTTTTTTAAAAAGAAATTCATGTTTCCCAGAGTCTATTTTGGTCAATTTATTTGCTTTTGCAAGAAACCACCTACTAGTTTATTTCTCCCTCTCTTTCACCCTCCTTCCCCAAGTTTCTCCTAGAGAAAAGCAAACTCATTTTTAGTAATCTTATCTCTTCCAAATTATCAGTATTATTTTAATTACTACCTATTTCCAGCACGGGAAGGGGCTTTGCTTTCATAAAAAAGAACATATGATCATTGTTCAAATAAAAGTTCACTGAAGCATGTGAATTCACTCCAGAGGACTAAGTCTCTCCTAGTTTTAGTAATTTATCTTTCTCCACAGACAATTCCATTGTCATATCTTCTGCCAATTGTTCTGTTTGCTTCCAAAGCATCTGTGTAGCATACTGGCACTTTCTGATCCTTTGCTATGCAATTCTCAGGAGTGACAAAATGACAACGTCTGGTTTTCAGTCACTTAGGAGTTTCTATCCAATTCCTCCCCCACCCACTTCTTAACACTCCTTGAACAATGGGCACTGGAAATAGCAAACAGTCCTTCTAGGGTGCCAAGCACATAAGGAATTTTATGTCCTAGATTTAGATTACCTAGTCTCCATCCCTCCCCTCAGCTAACAAGCCCAAACTTACTTCCTATTATCATACCGTTAAATTCATTGTAAGTATTCCTCTTCTTCACACTATAGGGCTGCACCTACTTTTACCTTCTTGGCTACTTCAGTGTTACAATTTCTACTTCTTCATAGCCATTAATGAGGTCACAGAGCTAAAAACGTAGAAGCCTGGGAATGCGTAGAAGTTACTATATGTAACAAGCAAGGAATCTTACCATAGGCTTCTATGCAGATGTAGGTATGTGCAGATTTAATACAGGAAACAGCACACAGCATACAGTATGTCACAGAGGCAAAACATGGAGTGAAGAAATAAAAAAGCAGTTATTCTCTTAGTCTATATAAGTAGATTTAGCTTGTCTAACAATGACTACTTACCTGTGATGAATGAAAAAGCATCCATGACACAGATAAACAAAAACTTTAAAGTAACTGGGCCTCTGCTGGATTGGCATGTTCAGTTGGAACTCTTTTGACCAATACTCTGGTTTTGCCTATGAAATGTTTCCATTTTAACATGACTGTACGTACCTGATGATAATCAATCTAACCCCAGCATCACTGTCCAATTTGAGGCATGTGCAAGTCATCATTTCTCAGTTGATACACTCCATAATGCTAGGGATAAATATGTTCTAATGTGACTATTCTGTTCTCTGTGCTGTAGGGCTCAGAAATAATATAAGCTGTCTAGAACTAGGTGCAATTTCTGAATCTGCTTCTCTTCCTTCCTCTCACTTACAAAAATAAGCCCATTCCTTTAACTGCATGACAAAAAACAATAGCGTGTAAAGGAATTTCAAAATTTGGCAGGTGTATGAACTCTCTCTCTATGGATGAAAATTTGTTCCTTTATTTTCTCAAGCTTTGGACTGACATTTCTCACTGCAGCTGAGGCAGCTTTTATTTTCTTGGATCCCAACTACTCTGAGAATTCTAGAAAGATGTGTTAGGTGAGAGGAAGAAAGGAACCTTTGATTTCTGCCACTGAACAGGCAGAATATGCTTTCATCTCTGCTGAAGCTGTTTTACTCCGTAATACTAGGTCTAGCCTTCTGAAAACTCCAATTATTTTTCCCTTTCCAAGCATTTCCTCTGTTTGCACTGACAGCTAGTGAAACTAGATTCTGAAACAGCAGAATAGGCTGAAGCTGTCACAATTATTTGCTACTATCTAAAAATGTGGTAAGAAGTACAGGTACTGGGAAAACTTTTTTTTTTAAATATCTGTTTTGGAGGATGCCTGTTCAAAAGCTGGGTCTGTTATGTAAACAGGTCTTTGATGGAAACCACTCTTTACTTAGCCTCCCTGGCTGCAACTAAATTCAAAGATTCCTATTAAGGTGTACAATAAACACATGTATATTATTATCAGTTGAGATATTTGTCTGAAAATACTTGTTCCCAGCTATTACCCTATAAACCATTTAACCGCCAGCAAGATTTCAAAACAAAACGTATCTTCACATACTACAGGAACAGCTCCTGAAAAACTAAGGGTCCTTGGTGACATTAATCATTCTAGGCAGCTCATAGTGACAAAGCACCACCATGGTCTGATGGTTCTCAAATACATGTGCAAATATGGATTAAGGTTTGGGTAGGGGGGGTTCCCCAGCAAATAAGTATCTGCATGAAAAAAAACCTATATCAAACCAACAGCAATAAAAGTACAGTAGAATTGCTGTTGCGGGCAGATAGGAGGGAGAGTCCTAAAATAAAAGTAGAAACTGGGATCACAAAGACCACATAGAAAGCTGAGGAAAAACATTCTCCATCCTGGCTAAACCACATGTTAGAATAGTGATTGCCTTCAGAATCTTTATTGCCTTGTCTCCAAAGCTTTCATTTCATATCACCTAGAATTTTCTAAACCAATGCAAAAAGACAAATTACACACCTACCATCACCATTTCGATAGCCCAGAAGCACTGCAGGATAATTAACAGTTCTTCAGTTCTGGCAAAAGAAGTAGAACACACTTTATAGGACAGGGACAGCTAGGTGAAGCAATCTGCTGCTGAAGCCATAAATCTCTCTGAACATGACAATAACTGAGAATACTACTTGAGCCTCACAGATGCAACATCGTCTACATCATGTACCACAGAGAGAAAAATAGGCCTTAAAGAACTAATATGGGAAAGAAAAACTAAAATAAAGAGGTAAAAATGCACAGACTGAAAATCCTGTAACCCACTCAGAAGATCACATCATCCAGACTCAAGGTTCACAGTTTTGAGTCTACTCTGTGGTCAGTCAGTTCCCTTAGTTTTAGCTTTTCTGATCACTTAGTATTTCTGAAGTCTCCTTTTCTAGCCCATAGCAACTGCCATGCACCATTTCTAGGCCAGATCAGTAGGTTCACTTTCCTTTGCTGCATTTCCTCTGAAATTCCTGGTCTGCCTCAGTACAGAAGACAGTAGATTACTGAGTGAAAGAGGGGATACTAATCAGCCAAGAAAGGGAAATAAACAAGAATTAAGCAAGCTAACAACCAAAAGACAGTCCAGCATCTGTCCCAGTAGCTCAGATACCCATCTTATTTTTGCTAAGTCTAACTCTGAAGGAGTGTATCAAAATAGTGGCAAATACAGGAGGAAGAGGAGGAGGATGTTGCTGCAGGACTGAAGAATAGGAAACTCCCTATTTCCCCATAGACTGAACATAGTTTCACAAATACTCGTGAGTGAGACTGTCGGTCACTGATGGACCAGTTTAGGTACTCACCCATGAGTGAAATAATACACAAAACTCATGAAAGTTCAAGGCAGAAAGACTACAATTTCTGAAGTAAAACATCCAACAACAAAAGCTCACAAACAGTCTCTTGCTAGGCTTGTTAGATCTTCACTTTCCCTCTGTCATCGTAGTAGGTACAGACCACAGATTATCAAACATCCATTTATCATTTGTTCTGTTTAACAAGGCTGGACAACTCTGGATTTCTGGCCATAGCTAGGAAAAGGCAGCTTTCCAGAGATCTCATATGAAAGACCACGTAACAGTCAGGGAAGACCCTAGCTACAGTGGTGCTGTTCTCAAGTATCTCAATCAAAACCACATTTACTGCAGCAGTACCATACTCAAGACAGCTAAGTCAGTCCAATCATTTAATTTGAGGGTAATTTATGTAACAGATCAGTTGATTTTATGAGGTTTGGTTTGAGAAAGGGGGAGTAATATAGCTGTTTTGTTTCTCTGCTTAAATAAGAGAAGGAATTGAAAGGTATCTATAGGCCAAATACCCCTGCTAGGTTCATTTTATGAACTCTCAATCTTTTGCTTTTCCAAAATCTGTCAGAGAGCTATCAGCTGAAACTTGTCAAAACTGACATCATGAGGTGTCACAATTTAAAGTAAAAAATGTCAGGCAGATATTTTTCTCCACAGTTCTTAACTTGCCTCAAGCACAATTTTTAAAGCAATTTTATTCTCCATCACATGACTTCTAAGCAAGGCTTGCCCATCAAACATGGTTCTATTTGAGTACTTATTAGGTTCTGTACAGGCAAAAAACTGTACTTGTGGACCCATGTAGATCATATACAAAAATATATATATGGATGAAGTCAAGGTGTGAAGATATAGGGGCCAAACTGATTAATATCTGCTCTAAAAATCTTGACCAAAGTGATACCAGATTAATGTTGATTCACATGGATTTCCTCACACACCATTTTAATTAAAAAGATAGAAAGCATCATCTTTTATCCAGAAGGTGGTTTAGAATATCCATGAGAAGTCCCAATAAGTTTGAAAGTTTATTTCCAGTTTTTCAAAGCCTAAATCACAGAAACTAACTGGGCAAATAATAAACGCCTACATATGCTCATACATATGTATACACAGAAAACTCCTGTTCACCAGGAAACAAATTACTCTTGTTGGTCTTAACAGACAAGTGTGCCAGAGAGATTCCATCTTTATTTTAGAAAACCTCTACTCATTCTAGCTCAATGCTGGATGCCTCTATGGAGACAAAAGCTATATTTTGTAAGCCCAAGACTAGAACAAACCTGGAGGAACAGCAGGGAACAGCTACAGGACAGAGCAAGGGATTTAATTTATATTTTGCTAACTAAATACATAGATTGAATTGAAATTGGGTTCCTAAGTGTTGTTTACATTAAAACCAAATCTCTCTTAAAGACACTTGATTGTAACCACCCCTAAAAGTTACTGTCTAGGAAACATCTCTACACCCCAGAAATGAAGACCAAAAAATGCAGCAATTATACAGTATTAGCTAGTCACTCTTAGCTTGCCCATCGATCCCAAAGCAGCTTTGTTTGAATACACCATAAGCTTTACAGAAAAGCTTTTAAACATACTTAAATTCTGCCTGGGGCCACCTCCATTTGTAAGACAGGAAGCGTCCTCAGCCACATTTGATGGATGATAGACACCTTATCTCTGCTTGGTACCTAGTGTTACAGCCTGGAACCAACAGCTTTCGGACTGCTTCCTCTTATACAAATACAGATCTCCACTTCAGTCAACACTTACCAGCGATACCACAAAGCAGTGTCTTGATAGCTGCTAGTTAATCATTGTACAATGCAAAATCAATGTCTGCTACAAACTATTTTTAAGTTTTTATAAAGAAAATGTGAATAAGCTTACTAAAATATACTGATTGTGAACAAAAACAATAGAAGCAGAGACAAAAATAGAAACTATTGCCTGAGGCAAGCACTGGATGGCTAGAAAGTAAAAACATTTTGGAAGGAACAGGAATTTCCCTGCCCTTCATTGCTTCCCAAGGAAGTCTACTCTTCACTCATCCTAGAAGTTCCTAAACTGAATCCGTCCAATCTAGGGATAGAAACAGTGACCAATGATTTCATAAGAATGCCAAGATTTCAACTGCAACCTCACAGCACATTGAGAAGACAGGACACCAAACTCTGTATGCAAGACAGAACTACTGCTTTATCTTCAGAATTGCAGTGAAATTGTAACAACAACAACTAACTGCAAACAAGATTACTCTTCCCTGAGATCTGCTATCCAGAAAGTAAAAGTTTTAACCTAGCAACAGGAAGATTCAGAGACAGAAAGGATATCAGAAATCCAGTGTTCCACACAGTCTAGGAAAAAAAGCCCACCAAAATATTACCTTCTGGCATTCTTTGGAAAAAGATGAAGCCAGCTTTTCTCAAAGATACAAATATATGATTTACTAGAATGCAGACATCAAAGAGCAGAGAATAATGCATTTAAGATCTTTAGGGAATTAAGCATAAGGTCTTTGCCTGTTCAAAAAAACCCACCAAAAACCTGACACCCAAAAAGCTACAAATTTGTCTTTAATTCTCATTGTACTCTAGTAATTATTCTGTACTAATGTATATTCTACCAACTGCACCCTGAGGAGTACTTGTTGCAGTTCTTAGCTCTTTTGTCAAGTTGCCAGAGATCAAACAGCTGGTCTGAGAAGGAAAACCAACAAATCCCAATGCAAATCTACAGCTTTCTTTAAAATTCTTAAAACATTTTGCTGTGTAGAAGTACTGTGCAATTTCACTGCATTAGTCACAAATTGTTTCATTCAGAAATCAGTGACAAGTTATGCCCAAATATGAGATTTGGAATTGAAAAAAGAAAAACCTCAAAACACTACCGTCTCTACTGGGTGCCAAAATATTTTAGAAAAAGCCAAGCAGAACAAACAGCTAAGTTTCTGACCAAGATTGAGACACTTAGGGAAATTAATAAATAAACTATGAGTTATTCACGCTGGTTTACAGTGCACAAAGTCATTGTTCACACAGGTTCTGCATAGATAGTCTTAGTTTACACTGACAGTAAAGCGATCTGCTTCACATTAGGTGAGACCAAATGAGGCATCTGTACTTTATGGGTAATAAATGAATACCTGTGGCCTCTCACGTGTAGATGGCTAACAGCTACTCTTGAACAACCAGGTTAATGCTGTACTTCTCACCTGATCTTCTTCTTCATCCTCTTCATCTTCTGCCAAACGCTGCCTGCCCACTTCATACAGTCTACAAACTGTATCCATGTTCATGGCATCCATGCTCCCTTGATTCTGAAGACGAGATGCCCACACAGCAGTTAGCCCCAGGAATTAAGCTCAGCATTCATATTCAGTGCTATATCTGATCCCAGTTACAGAAACATTACCAAAATCCTTCCATCCCATTTAAGAGCAGCAGTACAATTAGCACTAAAAAAAAAGAGTCTTTTTGGTTTCAGCCCAGGAGTGATATATCTGTCATCTACAAGTTACACTAGCAGACTTAACAAAACCTTTACTGGATCTTTAGCATGCTTTGTTTTAGTTCTGACCTAACTTCACACTTCCTTTCAAATTTGCCTCCCGATGATATCATTGAACCATATGCCTTAAGAGAACACTAAAAGCTGTCATATAGCAAGAGTTCCAGAAGACAGCAGTCTGATACCCCAGCAACCACTGCTGCCACATGTCAGGAAGTAACATTTCCAATGACTTCTATAAAAGAAAATTTTCATATCTTGGTCTCACAACCTTAGGAACTCCAACTTCAGTAGTTAAACATAAAGCTTGCCCTACTACAAATTCTTGTCTCGCTTTTTTGGTCTGTAAGGATCAGTGGCTCACAGAGTATTAAGTCGATGGGATTTTAAATTAGTCACTACAAGACCCATCAGCTTAATTTGACTTCCCCCTTAACAGACCAGAAGTTTCACTCAGTAATTTTTGCTTCAAATCCTCAGCTTCTGGGATTTTGCTAGGAAGGTAAGTGAAAAAGGAACGGTAAGAGCGATTCACAGAAAAGCTCCATGGGAAGCCCCAGGAAGACTGCGTTTCCCAGTTATTTGATACAGTGCAAATTTTAATAGAAACTTATTGCTATAAATAGGAAAAAAAAATGCATTTCTCTCTATGCTTACGAGAAGGAAAACCTCTTCAGATTTTGAAGTGGGAAGTGTTTGAAGAAGAGAGTCAAATGTGTTTGGAAGTTTAAGGAATCAAAGGCAGAAAGATTGCTGTGGGTGGACAACAAAAAACTAACAGCATCTTTACCATCACCAAAACACCACCACCGCATAGGACACAAATTTAACTGCAGAAACTCCAGAACCATCAGTTCTGAAGGTTTTAAAAAGAAACAAAAAGGACTGCGCTCAAACCACAGCTACAAAGACCACAGTTTATTCTTAGCTCCTTTACCTCAATGACAGCCAGATAGCAGTCCTTGCTGTCTGTGCACAAGTCAAAGATATTCCGCTTTACATCTATGGTAGCTGGAAAACATCACAAACTCAGTTGTTAACTGCACATTACTTAATGCTCGCTGAAAGAAAAGACCTAACAATATATGTCTAAAATCAGACTAAAAAAAACCTTTGGGAAAAGAAACAATAGCTGAAATAAAAGTGAAATGAACATTTGTATCTAATTCAATGGTAATAAAGAAAAGAAATGTTGGAGACTGTCATAAAAAATAGCCAGGTAAGTTCTTAACCTGCTCTGCACACTGCCTCCTCCCCTGATAATACATTTATTGGCTTCTCTAAGCACAGTAAACAACAGATAACCTTCCAGGATAGGTGGCAACCAAGGGACTGAGTAGTCACCCATGTCTCCTTTCAATAGCAAAAGCCACATTTGTTTATGTCCATAGCAGCAATTAGCTTAGCTCCAGGAGCTTTGCAAGCTGGAGGCTAAACTGATAGCATTTTCAACTGCCAGCATGGGGAAATGCTGTTGGAAAAAGGAAAAAAAAAAATTATCAAAAAAAAAAAAGGCCCTTCTGGAAATGAGACCAATGACATCTGGGCCAAATGACCTAGTATCTCACATTATGCCCTACTTGGAAAGAGGAAAGGAAAATAAAGCCAGAACTACTGAACAGAAGCAAGTAAGGCAATCACATACCGAACAGGATGTGATACTTGAACCTATTTCAGTGTTAAACCCAACTCTCATGCTTCAATCAGAACAGGTCATAGCAGAATTTGTAGTCATACACACAAAGGGGACAAGGAAGTGAATGTTACTAAGCAGAACTTCCAATAAACCTTCAAACCTCCTGACTAAGCTATTTGCTCCTCTCTTACTCTTACCTATAGGTTTATAATCAGTTGCATTAAATGTCCTGAAAGAAGAGCCAAAGGGACTTCTCATTCTCTCCTCCAGAAGGTCATCTTCATCATCTGCCTGCAACATAGCTGATACAAGGAAAGATTATTCCACAAATCCACCTTCCATTTATCACTATCACTAATCAACTTAAGATAAATCAGACTTTGATGCAAATTTTCTTTTTATTTAATAGCTTGGCAAGACCCATTTAATATCTACTGTTCCAGAGCTGCCTTTATTAATACTGCAGATCATTGAAACTTAATACAGAGGACAAAATAATTTTCTCAAGCATCATCAGATCTGCTGTTATACACATTTTCTTTTTCAATAGGTTGCTTTTTAATTGCACAAATGAGTTGTGATATTGCTGATGTTAGAGAAAACTGTCTTTGACAGCAAAAACGTAGCACAAACCTCCTGAAAAAAAATCCAGTTCACGCATGCCATTAAGGCTTGGAGTTAGACAGGCTCTCTGAAGCTTTCAATTTCACTGAACTAGCACCTGCTTATCTTGAACCAGAGGTGATCAAGGAGAGTAATATAAGACTGAGAAGTCCTACCTCCATACATAACTGTGCCAGTATAGTTGAAGACCACACGACACTGATCCAGTGCAGGTACTGTGTGTAACAAATGGAAAGTTCGGAGGTCCCACTGAAAAAATACAGGCTAAGGAACAACAAGCAATTGAAAGTTTCTATTTCCTTTTCACCACAGTGGCAAACAACTGATTAATTGTGTTCAAGAAACCTCATTGCCACCCTCTTGAAAGTATGACAGAACCAGTCTGATTCCAGCACCACAATCCCTTACATGTGTTCAAAATTAAAAAATTCTTACTCAAAATGTCATTCCCAGTCATGAGATTACTGCAGTAGCTTCAAGGTTGATCTTTGTAAGGGGATGGGAAGAGAGCATAGAATCATAGAATCATAGAATCACCTCGGTTGGAAAAGACCTTTAAGATCATCGAGTCCAACCGTTAACCTAGCACTGCCATCCCACCACTAAACCATGTCCCTAAGCACCTCATCTATCCTTCTTTTAAATACCTCCAGGGATGAGGACTCCACCACCTCCCTGGGCAGCCCATTCCAGAGCCTGACAACCCTCTCGGTGAAGAAGTTTTTCCTAATGTCTAGCCTAAACCTGCCCTGGCGCAGCTTCAAGCCATTCCCCCTCGTCCTATCATCTGTTACCAGGGAGAAGAGGCCGACCCCCACCTCGCTACAGCCTCCTGTCAGGTAGTTGTAGAGGGCGATCAGGTCTCCCCTCAGCCTCCTCTTCTCCAGACTAAACAACCCCAGTTCCCTCAGCCGCTCCTCGTATGACTTGTGTTCCAGACCCCTCACCAGCAGAGGTACTACAGAGTATATTAGAAAAGAAATCTCTCTTGCTCTCTCCGTGTTAAGTATTTCCTCTAGGCCATATCAGAGGCAGAATCTAGATTTAAATTAGCTAGCTGTCTGACAGTCCCTACTTACAGACAAAAGCTGTTGTTACACATAACCTGTAACACAGCAGACCACTAATACAACTTCTGCAAACAGCTACTCGTTTATCAATACAAATTCTTTAGGTCCCAGCATGTCAGTTACCACAGTGGCCAAAGGATACAATTTCTGTGTTGACTATGACCTCTAGCCCATTGGGGTGGAAAACACCACTGATGGTCATGTTGAATTTGTCAAACTTGTGGATGGCTTGTGCCGATCTGACATCCCAGAGGACACCATCATTTAGGACAAGGTCATCAGTGGGGTTAAAGGTAGCACAGTTCTTCTTGTAGTTGTTGGCAAGATCTGGGTTAAACAGAGTCAATAGCTTGTTGCCAGTCTGAATATCATAGATCTTTTAGATTAAAAAGAAAAAGAAAGATTAGTCACAATTTGTAATATACCTGTGCCTAAAATCACCACATGTTCCCCCTTCCAGATTGTTTCCAGAATAACCCCATTTCCCATTTTGCTTTTTCATTGCAAGTGAGAGCATTCCAATGACAACCCTTCCTGCCAGTCCTTTAATGGTTTTTCACAGCTGGAACAATTTCTCAAAACATGTTTTGGCCAGTACTTAGCTTACTGCAGGTTCACTAATAAATTTCAATACAACCAGGATTAGTTCCAAAGAAACTAACCCATTATGAGAAGTGGGCTGGGAAGATGCAGTCACAAGGTACCACTTGGCCAGAAACTGTTTCAGAAATGGAACTGCTTTCAGAGCAGATGGTATTTACAAACATAAAAATTCCAAAGCACACAGTGAGGGGAAAAAGCCAGAAACTACAGAGCATTTACATGGAAGGGCAACTTTCTGAGCTTTCCCCCAACTAACTGTTGGAAGATAAAAAGATAAAAGGGCTTTAACTAGTACAAAGGATTTATGACCATCTTCTCAGATAAATTTGACCTGTAACATCCCTCAGAGCCTAGCTCTTGTTCAAACATACAGAGAGGAAAAAATTCTCTAGAATTGGAAAACAAATCTGTTTACCAGATAAACACAATACACAAACTGATCTAACTTCCAGATAAAACAATGTTAAAAACTGGGCAGGAATGGAAACTGGGCAGGATATTTGCTTAAACAAATCAAGAGCAATAAGTAAAATAATAAATAATTTGAGTTATGTTTCATGACAACTTTTTATGCAAATACTCTTTTGAAAGAGACAGTGTCTAATATGAATGCAAATAAGCACTGAGAAGAAGCAGCAGCAGAAGCACTCTGAAGCCTGCATCTGTCAAGTTCGCAGGTATTCATACAAAGCACTACAACAGCATTCTTTGAAAATATATTGGTAAAATTAAATTACCAAAAGCAAGCTGAAAATCTGGAGTCAAAAAGGAGGACACTTTTTAACAGGCCATTTTCCACAGCTGTTGACTGAGCTACTGTTTACAGTGGAACATGTATTATTATTATTACTATTACTGAAAAATAAGGCCAAGGAGGCAACTTCAGGAAAAACAAAGAAAAAAAACCCAAAACAGTCCTGCACAATCTCTCTCAAATGAACAAAACAGATTCTGCAATTTCCCAGAATACTAACCACAGAGGCAGCACATTGCACACTGTTTGTGCTACAGTTGGTTTGGAATGGTCAAGTTTATACCCTTAGACAGAGGAAGAAGTTATCTGACACTTTCAAAGATTTTCTCTAAAGCCTTAGTTCATCAGTTACACAAGAGCATCATAGCACACAGATCTGTTAATAAATGTCCTGTGAAGAATAACATTCTTGTCACAGCTTCACAAGCATGACCTTTATTGGTACTTACATGGGCAATGTCTCCTTTTGTGCCAATGACCCTATCCTGAGAGTGCTTGCTGAACTCCACATAGTGGTCATCAGGGAAGGAATGCCTGTAGATAGAATCAGTGAAGAAGTCAAGGAACTGCAGATCCAAACGGCCTGTTTGAACCAAACACGAGCCCAATACCTCCATCAGAAAACTAAAGATGTAGAAAAGACTCTCCTTCACCATTGACCATGGCACACTAGAATGCTAAAATGCTCCACTGGCATTTACAGGAAAATACCTGTTACAGACAGAGTCTTTACAGCAGACTGGTGGAAAAAAAAAACCCCACAAATTCACAGACTTGTCATCAAATTACTACTGCAACAGGGTCTGCCATAAACATAACACTATTTAGAAGAGTGATCAATGAATGGCATCATGAATGTTCAAATGCATATGCAGGCTTGAAGCACATTAAACTTTTTATCTGAAGAATGCCCTCTAGGTGACCTAAAACAGGTCACGCCAAAACTTTTTGGTTACCGCTGAGGTAGACAACAGTCAAACACTTTAAAAACTAAGAGCCTTCCACCCATTTTTTATTGGAAGGAACAATTGTAAATACTGAAATAAATTTTAAATAGCTTTATCCAGGTCTGAAATACCTTGTATCCATATCTGAAAATGTCACCATGCAAATCACCATGCCAGTAAAATTCTGTAACTGGCTACAGAAAGATTGTCAAGGTAACTTACAAACATGAGAATAAAAATACAAACATATTTCTTTGCCTTCAGGGACAACAGTGATTTTACTGATCTATCTTGCACTAAATAGGACTTTAGGTAGTTAGAATTTAGCAAAGCTAAACAGGGACGATACTAAACATAAGAAAGGGAGCGCATTCTTTTTTTTTCACAAGAGACGTGGTGAGAGCTGTGCTGTACTGTTCTTTCACAGAGTTTGTTCTTAGGGTTTCTGCCTATATTGAATGGTTCTTCTAACTGCGACATAGTCCACAGCTGGATCAGGGTATACCTACTTCATATCAAAGACAGACTTCATTCCCCACAATGCAGACAGAGGTTGGCTCCACGTAGCAGATGTCAGCAATAAAGATCCATCCTGTATTTCCAGATGGGAGTGGAGGGGCAGGAAGGGAAAAGAGTATCACTTTAACTTACACTCCCAAGATAAATTCAGGAACTATAGCAGATTTTATGCTTACTAAGCTACTCCTACGGGGATAAAGTCTAGGTATCTAATGCTTTGTATAACACAAAGAGCTCTTGGCAGACAAAGAAAAACATTACAGATAACAATGGGAATGATCTGTGATGTTAATAGCAGCTAAAATCAGGATAATCCATGCCTGAACTTTGATGCCCTGTGAGCGGAGTTCATTCTGCTAATAAATCAGTTACCTTTTATTTCTTCCTAGAATCGCCCCCCAAAAGATTTCCTTCTTCAACAAAGGTACGTTATATAAACTCTGATACCCGATATCTTATCTCACATTTATCTTAAATACACAATTTAAGCATTTTTCCACATCCAGACATACATATTCATTACTCATGAAGGCACACAGCCACTGTGCATCTTCTCTATTACCTCGGGAAGAAAAAAAATAATTGTAGAACTCAGAGAGGGAGTATACAACTATTACAAGTACTTTAATAACAGGTATTGCAGGCCAAACCAGTAGGTGAATTTTAGATGTAGATGTGGGCCCAAAATATACCAGGGCTAAGGCTGGGAGAACTTCTAAAACTCAGAACAGGCCTTTGATTACTTACCCTGGATGGCTCAAGGTGCGTGATGGCAGAGTTATGGCAGTTGTAACTGGCCTCTTCCTGTCCACTGAAGACGTTATACAGTTTCAACTGCCCTGTGCAAGTACCCAGCATTAAGAATCGTTCTCTTGCAGAAAACGCACAACAGGTAAAGCCACTCTCATCCTCATTTGCTTCCCTGAACACAGAAATTGGACGGAACCTAGAGGAGGTAGAAATACAACGGTCACCCGAAAGAGAGTAGAAAAGCAAAACTGAACTGCTGTGTGATGATATTAAACCCAGTCCTTAAAAGTCATGTAGGTACAAGTTACAGCTTTTTTCTAGGACAAGCTAAGTGTCAACTGTAAGACTAGCGCTCAAGTGAGTATGTTACAACAGTGTTTCCAACATTTCAGGGTTTGTTTTGCACTATTAAGTACTTCTGTTAAAGCACATCATTAAGTTGAAGCACTTGGAGTCAGTCTTTAAAGTCAGATTGATGGAAAACCTATAATGCCATCACCTGGATAAGTACACACAGCTAGGTAAACATTTTCTAACAGTTCTGAAACACTCAACACAAGAAGGCATGGCACATCAGCCAAATAACCTCCTGTCATCATCATTTCCCAAGGTGATACTGGTTTCACTGTGAAGATGCTTTCATCTATGTGTCATGTTTACTTTTATAAACTTTACATCATCTTCCAATTTAACCTCAGCACAGAAAGGCCACATAAAAAGGCTAGCAATTTGCGGTGCTGCGGATTCAGCTGCAAGAGCAAAATATGAATTCTGCTGTCCTGCATTTGTCTTGTGTAAAACTGGTGTTACATACTTACCTTCCAAAGGAGAACAAAGAGCTATGAGCTTCATTAGTCAATGTTGCTAATTAATTCACATGATACTGAAAATAAAGTGCACTTTATGTACTAAGACCAAGAGAAACAGAACAACTTCTAAAAATGTCTTTCAAGGCTCTCCCACATGTCACTGTTGAATTAAAACCGTTTTCTCTCCAAGGATACTCCGCAGTGGGACTGCACAGCCTAAATCCAGGAAGGCTTTCTGGCACAGGGTACATCCTGAGAGGGATCAAGAAACATTTTTCTTCCTTACCTGCTAAATATAAGGTGTCTATCAAAGCAGCCACCATCCACCCCTCCGTACTTCGGAAAGGCTGCCCTGCGGGTCAGCCGTGAGGTAAAGTTAGTTGGCGCTTGGCGCCTCTGTTTTGGCTCAGGACACTGGTGGGGAGTAAAGAGAGAGAAAGGGGGACAGGTGGCAACAGGGTTCTTGCAGCGGGCATGCTGCTCCCTAAGGTACTCTGTGATTATACTGTCCAGCGTGGGTGGGGAAGGAAGGTGTCTGTCCAGCTGCTTTTTGATAGCTGGGCTCTGGCTGTAGGCGCCATGGTCCGATTTTTGTCGCAACACTCTGATTTTTCTGCCATTGCAGGGAGATGGCCTCTCCCTGACAAAGCTAATCCTGCCAATCAGAGGAGAGTTGCTGGCGTAAGAAGGGCCTGGAAGGGCAAGCGGACCTTGGGATGCAGACGGCCTTGCCTGAGCATGGACAGAGGTGGCAGTGGAACCTACAGAAGTGTGGCTAGTCAAACGGGCTGAAATGCCGTTAGCTATGCGAGGAGTGCGAGGCAGGGTCACAGGAGAGGCAGCAGCTGCAACAGGGGTGAAGGCAGATGAATGAGATGCTGCAGTCATGGGTAGGTCAGCCTCTTTAGTAAGGACAGATGCAGTTTCTCCCAGGCCCTTAGAGATGAGATGGTTCCGAATCAGGAGGAGCAGCTCCTTCTCAGGAAACGTGATCCTTGACTGGGCCACTACATCTGCTTTCTGCAACCGAGCCAGAGACACATCTGTGCCAATCAGCAACGGCTTCCCCGAGACACGCTCTATCAGCTCAGCAGCATATTTGCAGAACTTCACGTGCTCGCTTCGCTTGTCCTGAAGCACGGGCTCTTTCATCAGCTGCTGAATTTGACAGCTGCTGAAGAGGGGGAGCTTGCTGATAATCTGCCGGACAGTACTGCTACGCGAGAGCCCCACCAAGGCTTTGCAGGCTAATGCTCGGATCTGATCCGCATCTGTGATCGGCATTTTTATAGACAGCAATGACAGCAGCACTTTGATGCCATTGTTGGACTGTACCACATTCCACATCTTGGCTAACGTGTGCTCACTGCTCTTGGGAGCCTGAGGAAGCTTTCGCCGAGGAGTTCCAGAGATGAATTTGCCAATACTGGAGATCCGATTATCTGGGCCACATACACAATTGATGATGATCTGAAGGGCTGATTTCTGAATTTCGGCGTCATGGATGAAAAATTCACCCTCAGCAACTCCAAGGATGATACTAATACCTAGTGAGGGAAAGAAATAGTTCCTTTAGTACTCTAAAATGTATCTTACGTAATTCATCAGACAAGCAATGGAGTCTTCAACAAATTTGAGGAAAATAGGTAATTCTCTGCATTCTGGGAATTCCCAAGTTTTGCTAACTAGTGTAAGACATATTCTTCTACCTCCACAGAAAAATGTTTTCATCCTCCACTTCATCATCAGTAAGTAGGGAGTCAAACAATCTTTCAGACAAGGTGATCAGGCATGGCCCATGAACGCAAAGTCTGAGCTACCCGGCATAGGGAAAGATGCAGAGGCACAGTTCTAATGCTTACTGCAGAAAGGGTCTCTCTTGTATAAATACTAACAAAGTGGAAATAGAGAGTAAGGAAGGGGATCATGTTCTGAAGAGAGAAAAAAAAATAAAAAAAATCACAGCTTCCAAAAGTAGTCTGTCAAAAAGGAAACTTTGGGTTTGGTTTCACCCCCTGGGAGTTCCTGTTAGTTTCACATCCACTTCAGAAGATGAAAACCCTCACTCAAGAAAGAATTGGTGTTTTGTCTAGAGAAAGGTTTTGTGCAAAAGAAATTGTCTTTTGCCTATATCTAGTACTCTTCCCACGTTTTACTTTTCTTAAAAGAAAAGTCATGCCCCATTTAACACATAAGGCTTAAATCTGATCCAGGCACATCTCATTCATTTGCATACTGAATCTGCAGGTAGCCAGTTAGAGCATAACTCAAACAAACAGAAATAATTGTTCCTCTCCCATATTCTCAAATATATCCGCAGGAGACCTAAATTTCTGAGAAGCCAAGGGAACCCAATAGTCCCATTACAAAAGTAGATTCATCTCCATCTGTATTTAACGAGCTCTCAAAAACAAGTGCAAGTCAAAGACCATGACTTCAAATTTGTAATCCGACCACAGTGGTAATCATGACATAATTTTAACCACAGTCTACTCGCCCATTTATTTGCAATCCTGACAATAACTCTGAATACATTAATTATTTTAACCATTGTCTCACTGTAGGTGAGAAACAGCCAACTGAAAAACCATGTAGCAGAGCACAATTGATAAGTTAGTCATCAGGACCATATTCAGCTTACCCACAGTGGAAACAGTAGATCCAGCTTCATCTAACACATCCACAGGTTCTGCCAGCTGCAACTGGATTTTAGGAACCACAGTCAGGATGGCTAGTACATCCAAAGCATATCGTACTGTGTCATTCCTGGAAGACAATAAAAGAACTTCTTAGAGGTGTAAATATAGAATTGTTTCAATAACATAAAATAGTATTCAATCTACTCTAACAAATAGGAGTTAATCAGTCACATCTGATGTATTTGATGGTGCCTTTTGATTTTAGAATGTTCCACCCCTAAAGGGCTGATCTCCACAGAAGGCAGTGTTAACATGCACACATGCCTGCAGTCTGTCCACATCTATGACACCCTGCCCACAGGCTACTAAAAGCACTGTAATTTTGTATTTATAAAAATAAGAATGGTAAGACTTATCCACAAAAGCATTCTAAATTAAGCTTCTCAATCTAATCTAACTCTCCATCTTAGTTTTGAAACACTGCTGCCTAAAATACTCTGTCACCCATCAATTAGAAAGGAAGTTTTTCTGAAGTCAAGGGAAACTGTTTAGCAGTAAAACAGACAATGGTGATAGGGAAAAAGGCACCAACTCAGGCACTGGTTTAAGAGACACACAGGTGTGTGGAAGATGAAAAGGGCTGTTAAGCAAGAGGTGGAAGGGCATAGCAATGTAAGAAAAGGGGGGAAGGTTTGCAAGCCTGTATGGGAAGGTAGGAGTTAACCCAGCTAGCAATTAGGAAACAGCTGCAGAGAGTAAGAAACAGGAGAACAGAAACTACCCAGGAGAGTGCAACCTGAGAGAGAGGGGGAGAGGCAGGGGATTGCAGAAGCAAAACAGATTTCAAAGTTCTTTCAAGTTAAGTTAGGCAAGGAGCTCCTGCAAGCAGCAGAAATAAGGAGGGAGTCCTGGTCACAAGAATACAGCTGATGACAACTAGTTGTAGCAGAGAGTGACTCACCAGTTAACATATCTCTAGAGAGGACTAGAGCTTCACTGAATATTCACTTGAATAAACAGAGGCTGGAACTTTGCACCCATCCTCCTTTTGAACTGTGGAGAGGATCCTAATGGTATCCTATCAGAGCCTGGTGGCAGTTCCCTTTTTTTTTTTTTTAAACAGCAAGGATGCTGCAGACTTTTTTGGGGTGGGCAGGTAGAGGGAAGAGGTACCACAGAAAGATAACAGAATATCATGGTGCCTCCACAGCTTGTCTGGGGCCAAGACAAGGGAGAAACTTAAAAGTGGCATCGCGAGGTGGGCGCCTCTACCAACATGTTGAGTTTAACAGCTCGCGGTGTATCGTCTAGGGATGTGAACCTGAGCAATGCACAGTAATGATCTTCAGTCTTTTTCCTCTCTCAAATGATGGCTTGTTGCATATTCACACAACTCCTTTGCCCAGGTATATCTGCTCAGTAAACTTCAAATACCAACAAATCAAGGTAATACACAGAGTGATACTCTCTTGAGTCAGCTAAACTTTCTACATCCAAAGAGATATTCCACCTCTTTCCAGGATTAAGATATGTCTTGATTTTATCCTCTACTTTGAAGGTTTTCTAGCCTTTCCCTAACAAAAAGGGAAACACATTTTGAGACAGATAGAAAGTGGAACATAATTGCAATTAAGCTCTACTATGATGCTGATTTCTCGGAAATCAAAGGCCTGAAACATTTTGGCTCTTCAGAAATCTCATGACATCCCTCTCCCTACCTCAAGATCTTAGTCCTGCTTTCTACAGTATTAACTTTAGTAAGCACTGCGCAACCACAGCACAAGCCCTAACAGCACTAACCAGTACGTGCCTGTTTTAAATGCTATCACAGAGGCAGAAAATCTAGAAATGTAATGTCCTACCCAAGAGTCACAACTTACTGCACTAAAATACAGTACTACAGCAAACAGCTCACCTTGCATAGTATGTCTTCCAGTTGCATGCTATTGAAATGAGCTGAAGCATGAGTTGGACACAAGACAATTTGAGAAAAACCTCTGCTGGCTCCCAGTAGAGCTGTGCTGGACCATACTCAATCAGGAACTCCATCATCTCTACAATCTGCTCATGAGTATACGAACAGGCCTGCACAGAAATGAGTTGGAAGCATTAAAAAGAGATCACAGGGGTTACAAACTTGCACGTCAAGTCCCCCACTGCTGGGATTTAACTGAAAACTGCATCCACAAAGATTAGATTACCACTGTTACTTGCAGATTATGTATTTACTTTCTGGTTTATTCCTCAAATATAAAAGAATACAGCAATTGTCAACTATAATATACAATAAGAAGCTTAAGAATAATATCCTTTAAGTTTCTTGGCAGTCCTAGGCGGCTTAGGCCAATTTAAGAAAAGTTACATTAAATTAAAATTCTACTCTGCTTTTAAGATACTAATCTAGTAGTTAAAAATAAATTTAGCTAAAGTATTAAAAAAGGAAAAAAACATTCAATTACAGTTTCTAAGTGCTGACTACAAAATATTGTAAAGAAAAAAGGAAATTCCTAACACGCTTGCCTTTCAGTAATTTTTTTAAGTTACACAGGCAGCAACAGCTTATACACGTTTCTTTAGTTACTGGAAATAAGTGATTCTTGCAGAAGCAGAAAACACCTTGTGTTTTCTTATTTCAGCTCTTCTACAAAACCATCATAAATTAAACCAGAAACCACAGGTGAATGTGCTCCCTCAAAACAACCAGCCATAAAACTATTCTTTAAAAAAATCGCTTTGCAGGGAGAAAGTAGGAAAAAAAATCATGGCTAACACAAGAATCTCCCAGATAATTCCTAAAAACTATGGTTTCCAAAAGACACATTTTAGTCATCATTATTAAATCAAACTTATTTCCAAGTTCTTCATCATTATGCACATTTCTATACATACATACAGATTTTGTCTTTTCAGAGATTAAAAGCATAGAAAAAGCCACATATATCAAAAATAACCTGCCTTTAATTCAGTTTTTGAGAGATGGAAGGTGAACTACAACAGATCAGCAGGAGCCTTAATCAAATGTAGTTCAGATGAACCTCAAAGGCACTTCTGTATTTTTCTATTGCAGTGTCATTCCACAAGGCAGGAAAAAGGTACAAGTAAAAAAAAAAATCCCTAGCCCTATAAATTGCACGCTGCCTAGTTATTCCACTGGCTCCACAGGACATCCACATATTCCTGCATCTTAGATTTGCTTGAAAAATGCAACGACTATGTTATAAGCTTGCAACATGCTGCTCACCTTGTAAGGGGGCTGTGGATGGACCAGAATGCCACCTTCAGTGCGCTGGAGTGACTGCTTCACCTGTTCAAGTTTGATAGCGAGATGAGCCTCAAAGTATCTACGCAAGGCCATGCAGGTGTGTTTCCCAGTCTGGCGACTGGCAAAGATCTCATCATCACTCAAGAGGGCTCCTTGGTCTTCCAGGTTTAAGATCTCAAGTGTGCTTATCTTCAGAAAGAGGTTGGGTGGGGGAGGAAAAAAAAAAGTTTTGTCAGCTCACTTCTCAGGAAAAAAAGAGCACATACAATTCTCAGCTACACTTGGACTAAAACAAACTTATTTCGCTGTACAAGACATACAAGCACACTCTGAGAGCCGATGAAAGCTGTCTGAACAGAAAAGGCTATCTGCATGGATAAAGAGTTAAGTCTAAAAAGAACCATTCCCCCTTCTTCACTATCTCAGAAGAAAGAAATCCCACAGTTACATCAATATAAATCTGGAGGCAACATTGTGCCTAAGACTATTAAGCATTATATTACACAAGACAAAGAGCACTTTCACCCTGCGGTGCTGGCATCCCTAAATTAGTACCAACCCAAGCTATAAGGACCGCACAGCAACACCATGCAGACATACCAGCTTTTGTACATGAACAGTATAATTTGTGCTCATAAGGTACTGTGATTACCACAGCACAAACACAGCCATACCTCTCCTGGAACAAGGCTGGATGTATCTGCATCCTAAAGGGTGCATGGCAATACTGCATGTGTGTGAAATGGTGAGAAATATTTTAACTACCGCTAAGGCATCACTGTGTGATTAAGTGCTGCTTAGTCCCAGAGTTGCACCAAAAAGCTCTCAAAGGGTAGCAGGTCTCTGGATAATGATCATAATAATAAGAAAAAGAATAAAGATGAAGAGATCCATGTGTCTGTCGCTTAGAAAACTCACCCCACCTCTCCATCTCTTGGGAACTTAGGAGGAAAAAAAACCCCAACAAACAAGACAAAACAAAAAAAGAACAATTCTCCACAGTTGCACTGTAAAGGGTGCAAAACCTGGCACTAAAAACCCTCTTAACCACATAAAACTACAAGCCTTACCAAGTTAACCAGACGTCGAAGGCCATCGTGCCTGTCAAAGAGCTCCAGGACAGCACGGAAGGAGAAGCAAATGGAGAAGAACATGGTAGCATGGCAGCAGCCTGAAGCATGGGAGCACTCCATTAGCCATAAGGTGTAGTTTACTACATCTGAAAGCACATTATGGGGGTGCATGCACACCTAGGAAACAAAAGAACATTCTTGAGAAGGACTTCAAAACAGATTGCTGAAGAGAATTTGTCCAAGGAGAACAAGGGTTCTTCGAGAGGCAAACAGACAGGACAAATATCAGTTACTCCCAGCTTGACTTGGGATATCTGAGACATGAAAGTCCCATTTCCAGACCAGTTAAAAAAAGCCACAGTGAGACTAATAAAGGCCATGATGTGGCAATGCAGGACTAGCAATTGGTCCATTCCCAGATCTAAACACAGTAAATACAGCAGTCTTAATGTAGTATAATTCCAGAGAGCCCTTCTCCATACCACTTCAAGCCATACAAAGAATGTTTCGCTAGAGGCAGAAAAGGAAGAAAAGCTACCACTGGAAAAAAAAAAAAAATTCTTCTCAGTACAACAGTATCATACACTAGGTGGAAGTTCTAGCAAACTCTAGCAGCACCGAAGTCTAGGGGAATTGCAAAGATCATCAAATGCAAATCTAAAGCTTGACTTTCTCTGGAAACAGAGAGCTGATCATCATCTTTTCTCAGACCCTGCCTCTGAGATGTGCAGACCATGTGCTCAGAGCTGCACTTTTGCATATGTTTGTTAGCTTCTAACAATAAGGAACTCTGAACCCTCTGCCAGGGTCAGTGCCAAGAGGAACAGCACAGGGAGCTAAAGCACTGGCACCAACTGCTGTATGCCAAGTTAGAAGATTTTTTTGTTTCTTCTCTGCTGGTGTTGGACATACTCAGAGAATACAGTGCTACCAGCTCCAGCCTTGCTTCCAGCCCAAGACCTGAGGCTCAGCATGGACTAAGCAACAAGGGACTGCCCCTTGAAACTGGCTTCCTCTGAAATCCGAAGACAAGAGAGGAATGTACCACAGAAACCTGCTCTACCTGGTATTTGTAGATATTAGGGATAACATCTGGCAGATGAGACAATGCCACTACAAAACAGCTGCATGGTTTTATGACATGGCCTGAAGGTGTCAAGTAGAAGGAATCCTCATGCAACACCTTGTCATGGCTTTTGGTTTTCTTTTAAACAACCATGCAAGCAGCAAGTGGAATCAGGGAAATAAAAAGGAAAAAAGGGAGTGTAGAGAGTTTTTTTAAGACAAATTTCAGAGAAACATCAAAGCAGGTCATATGCAGCCAGGGTCCATCTTTCTGATATAATGGGCAAAAAGAAATGGAGGGAACATTATGCCCATTTCACCTTTCTTGCCCTCATAAGGGAGATGTAATACAGGGCACAGACAGCCCTGATCAACCGTGATTACCAAAAGGTCTTTCAACTCGCTCATACAAATGCTGTCAGAACACAAATGCCAGCAGAATCCACACAGATACAGCCTTAAAAACCACTAGTCCGTCCTCTACGTGCTCAGGAGCTTAAGCACGTTAAATCACAACACACATTCAGACAGCATCAAAAACTAGAAAAGAATAAGCAGAAATGTACAGTTACTAGTTTAACTGCTTCCATTTTCAGATTGGGGGGAAAAAAAAAAGTAATAGTGCCAAAGACAGGCCTAAAATCAAAAGCCATCACTCAAAGCAGAGCAGAGTTGGAAGGCTTAAGGCTACAACTTTGCAGTTGCTTTGAATGAATCTTAGAGCAGGATGCTCCCGTATGCCAGTACTAATGCTCACAAGCTTAAAGTTCATCTTTTTTTCTTGAATGGTAGCAAGTTTATTCTAAACTGGATTAGATCCTAAACACGTACTGCTGCCAGTACAAAGAATAAAAAAGGAAGTTAGAATCACTATTTAAAGTACCTGAAACTTAAGTTTAAGGGTGGACTGCCGTATCAACCTGTCTGAAGGGATGCTTACTGGAGGAACACTACTGAGCTCAGAGGAGGATTGCAGAATTTTTTTCTATGTTAAAATACAGGGTGAGGAACTTTACCTTCACTATCAGCTGGTTTAATGTTTATGAGCTCAGGCCACAGAGAACCCTTAAAGAGTCATTTAATTTGATTTTCTACACAATGCAAACCAGACCTGCATTAGTCTTCTGCTGCACTCTTAACACCACCACAGAAATCGTGCTACTGTCTGGAATCTGACTGAGGTATTGTGTAACACCAAAGCTCTCTATCCACACTGGGACCATGCGTGGAAAAAACAGTCTCAGGTATATGAGTCCATTGGAACAGATGGGAAAGGAAAGACAAATGAGAACGGAGGAGTTTTTCTGTTTTGTTTGAGGGAAAGAGGGAGTAATAGGATGAAAAGGGTGATGAAAGTATTGAGACAATGCCAACAAGACAGAGGTCTTCAGTTAATTCCCTAGGAACTGAAATCCACACCCTTGAAACAAAACACTCAAATAAACCATTACATACTTCCTCTTGCCTCTGCACATACTGAAGTCTTCTATATAAATTTGCTTTTTAGCTTAGGATATGTTTATTCACTGTTTGGATACAGATAGAAACACTAAGAAACCACAGGAATCGCTGCAGTTATATTAAAAGGATGCCTCTTACCCTCTCCATGGCATCTTGATTGTAAGACAAATAATACAAGCACATAGAGACCCCTGTGGCTGCCATGGAAGGACGAGGAATCTCCAGCAACTTTTGCACTCCTCCATGAGCAACAAACTCAGTTGCAAACTTGTTGTGCAGCAGCAGTGATGCCAAATGCTAAGGAAGGATAAAAGCAGATTAGACTGGAATTCTTCAAACTGTCATCAGTTCCATCCCCCGTTCCATAGAAAAACACATGGAAGAAAGAAAAAACACTCTGTGCTTTGTCCACCTTACTTCCTCCTCCCATTACATTTAACTGCAGAATGTAGCATTTATCCCAATGACAAAAGCAAAAAAGGCATCATCACTTCATTTTACACATCTCGCAAAAGAAATAGCGGAAAAGCAGAGCAACTCAGAAATTGTCCAATAGGCCACATTAAGTCTTCCTATTCTTTTTATATTAACACTTTCTATTATCAGTAAGAAATATTAAAATTTACATTCAAACTTTGTATATGCCACATTGCTGGCAAGAAGAATTTTACAAAATGAAGTTTAAAGGCTATTGTTAAAACTGAAGTCTGCAGCTGCACTGAAGTTTACTCCACTTTATTTTTCTGTAGTACCAACACCTTAAGAGGAAAAAGTAAGAGCCACTGTAAACCCCACCCCACTCCCAACTGAGGTAACCTACACCTTTTGTAGGAACACTGCTCTTTGGAAATAAATTCTCAGACAAATGACAATGAAACAGAGAGAAAGATGACACTGGAGGACCAGAGGCAGAGAAGTCACCATGAAAGAGGGAAAGGACGCACAGAAAAAAATAAATTGTGCTGCTGCACTGCAGGTTTGGCTTGAATAAGGTTATTTTATGTGGTTTTGTACCTCAGGAAGGTAACCTAAAGACACAAAGATACTGTATTTTAAACATTAAGCTCAGAGATGTCATGCTGGGAGGTTTCTAGGAATAAGACACTTATGCTTCTTATCCCTCACAAGTCTCCCTTGAGATGGCAGGCAGTGGAACAACTCAGGAATGCCATCTAAGGGCAGCAGGACACAAGCACTTGACAGAAAAAGGAATATTTATCATCTTCAGATAGGCAGATAGCAGGTGAAATAAATTGCACTTCCTGCACAATTAGGATCTTTTTATCCCCTCCTCACCTTTTTTTTTTTTTTTTTAATTTTAAATACTTGAGAGTTATAAAAACAAAACTGTAATGCATTGAAGTTGAGTGAAAGCCAATTCCAATCCCAGGGAATGCTGCAAGATACGCGGGCCTAAATAAGGCAAGCATTTGCTTTTGACGCATGCAGCAAATATATATTCAATGTTTTTACAATGTTTATGGTACATTTTATGCATTATGAAAGTAATTTACCTTAAGGGCTTCAAAAGTGAGCAGCACATCGTTGGTTCGCTTCAAATCGATGTAGTACATCATCAGCTCCCTTGATCCCAGTTGCATAAAGATGGGCAGTAGCTGAGGAAGATAAAAAAGGGAGACTAGCTGAACATTTCATGGGAAATACAAGGTCTGTTTTGGTTTTTACTCTCTCAAACCCCCAATTTTCCCCTATTGGCAGATACCTGTTATGAGAGGTCAGAGGTAACCAGCTCCATCCATAGGAAGCAATAAAGGTTAACAGACCTCTTGTAATACATCTGCTGACTGCAGCAAGGTGCATGACAGCTGCCACACGGAAATCTTAAGACTCTCCTTCAAGTGCGACTATGGCAAGTCCACACAGATACCACCCTGGCGATAGGTTCCACTTTCCATCTGTGCAAAGACAACTACCCAACAACTGAACAGAAAAAACAGGAGAGCAGGGCAACAAACCAAAACCCTTTGCATAATTCTTTGTGTAACAGCTTTATACTATTAATTCCTATTTTTATATCCTATTATTGCTGGCATATGAAGTGATCCAGTCAGCATGCAGGGTATTAGGGAGATAATGGTTTCTTTGGCTCTCACAGAAGCAAGGCACACACGTGCACACACACATAATGTATATCACAAAGCAAAACTGTGTTGCTTTGTTCTATTTCAAATTAAGTTAAGCCACCTAAAAAAAGATTAGACAGAGATAAAGTTGGTCTGCAGACCTATGCTAACTTGAGTGTTATGGGTTAAAAAAAAAAAAAAAAAAAGGAAAAAGGAAACACACTTTGGTAAATCTGACACTGCCCAACTACTTTGTCCATGTAAGTAACAACAGCTCTCAAAAGCATCTGCATAACGTGGGCACTTCCATTTCTCATCAGAACTACTGCAGAGGTTACACAAACAACTTCATTTAGAATTTCAAGTTCATTATTTCCTCAGACTTTTAATTGTGGGAGTCTATCACATCTCCCAGAGGAAACAGGAAAAGTGTCTGTATTTCAAACAAAATGACTTGCCCTGTGTCACGTAAAAAATCACCAAATTTAACAGAAACCAGGAATAAAATTCCTAGTCCCATGCTCCAACTACTAGACCACACTCCCACTAGGTTCAGGTTTGAGTACTGTTTTCAGTATTACCTGGCAGGTAATGACTTCATCAGTTTGAAAGTCATCAACTACTCAGGAAAGGTAAATTATCTTAATTCTATCAGAAAACATCAGAGCGCGATATAACAGTTCTGCAAATTTTTCCCCACAATACCGCTCCTAGTTTTGTCAGGAGAATTCAAGCACAGAGTGCTTCCTCCCACCTTCATATGCTCACCTCTTGATACTCCCCTAAGGGAGTCAGGTACTGAAGAATAAGCCTCTGCTCTATGGCAGGAGTCAAAGGGTAAAGCGTATAATTAGTGCCAATCACCCACGGGGACATTTCTGACCAGCTGCTGTTGGACAGTTCAACAAACATCCGCTCTGGTTCTGAAGCAGAGAAGCCCAGCTTTTGCTTGGCCTTCCGGAAGCTGTCTCTTTCATACTGTTTCCCCGATTTGCTTTTTCTCAGTCCCCCATCATCTAGCTTGGTAGCAGAGTTTACTCTGCTACTGGTCTTGTGACTTGAATCAAGATGAAAGGAGATCTCCATATCCCCAGAAACTTCCTCTTGCTCTCCATCTACTGCCATCTCCCCATAATCCATATCCACAGCCTCTTCATCCAGAGGCAGCAGAGGATCTGATGGCACTTTCCGAGGACTGGGACGCTTGTTTTCTTGTTTTGTAGTCATTTCAGTAACCTGTAATTCTCGTAGCCGTCGAAGCACCAAAGCCACCTGTTTAGGAACAGAAGAATGCATGAGAATATATTTCCTGCTTTGGTCATGCATCTCACATTGACCATGTTTTTTGTTCTTATCGTACAACCAACTCCACAGCATTAAGTGTCAAGCATGCTGTGGTGTACATTTGCCCAGAGAAATAATGATTTCCAAGTGAATAAGAAAACACCAATCCTTTTTGCTACAGCTACTTTCATTCTAAAATACCAGCACCTAGTCTCCTGAATGAGAAAGAAGGGGCTTAAAAGCCATTAAGAGCAGGTGAGCTATATTCATGCTAACAGAACCACGCACCAACTTCTACCATTCTTCCATCATCTCTGCCTAGCCTAGAATAAGAGAATGTTGCCTTTATCTCTGTCCAGTATCTAAGTCGCAACAAGCAATGTTGTGTTATAGTTGTAAAGCTTCTGAATGTTACAGATGTAAAGCTTCTGAAAATTTTTCTTTAAGGGGGCTATGAATATGCATCCCATTAAAAAGTACAGTATTTGCCTTCTTAGCTTTCCATTGGCATTTTTAGCACAACTGGTATAACAGAATAATCAGTCCACAACCTCAGCAAATGCAGTCAGGAAAGCATGGAAAGCGTGAGTTACTGACTCTTACAGACATTATTATAACCACTGTAGGACCCATATATTAACTCATGAATGTGAGCTCCCCACAAATAAAAAAGGTAGAGGTACTTGCCCTCTAAAGAAGGAAAGTGATCAAGAGATCATTACCAGTTGTGAGTTCTCGTCCCTATAATTTGCAGCAATATCTTGGTTTTCCATAGCTCCTCCTAATAGCCCTGTTGCGTATGTCCGTAGTGGTTGATCAGCTTCTCGTGCCCATTTAAAGAGATTTTCAACTATGCCTTCCTAGAATGAAGAAAATAAGAAAGCAATTCCAACAGCAATATTTCATTTTAACTTCTCAGTCCCAGTGAAAGCATCTGTTAGTAACAATTCTCCCTACCTCTAGTAACAAGCAGGCTACATTTCCTACCAATTATATAATGAATCAAGATTTTAAAATATCTGGAAGAAGGAAAAAAGAATCTAACATTTTAAGCTGCATAAAACTATTCCCAGGCTTCAGATACTTGGAATCAGGATTTGCACACCTGCAAAAATCTTCTGAAGTGGCCACTCAACCTACTGCCTAGGAAGTAGCAAAACACTACAGGTATAAATTGATTAGTCAAAACAAACAAGCCCAAAGCTCCTGTCAGTTTCACTAATATAATTCTCCAGCAATTTAGCAGATTTCAAAGAAGCAGTGTTGAACTTACACCAAGTATAATTGAATTTGGCTAAATTTCTTACATTTCATTAAAAGCTTACTAAGGCTAAATTGAAAAGTCACTTAAATAAGCAAGCTACCTCGTGCCCAAGGAAGTCTTTACACTAATGACTACTCACCAACCAAAAGAACAATTCTCAACATAGAAATTCATAATGTTTGGAGAAGAGGGAAATGCATGCAAGTATACCAATCTGCACATATGCCAATCTTAATGTTAAGTATGGTTAATATTTTTAATAGTTAACAAAACTAGCTGTGTTCGAGCACAGACTGCCATGCAATTTTTCTTAATAAGGCTGGATAAGTATTAATTAAAACAGTCAATTAAAAAATAGTGTGTTAGAATGAAAGATGCTTTTTCTTCCTCTAAATCACTACTGGATTTTGAAACATCATACAGCAACACATCATTATCATACAGGAATCTTTTACATAATCTGAATCATAGGTACAATACAATAAAAGATCAGTTAAAAGTAATAATGAATAGACATACATTCCAATATGAATAGACATACATTTCAATGAGAACTCTCAGCTTACAGATTTTTAAAGAGTTGCTTGTTATATATTTAAATTAAATTGCATTATTATTTAAATGCTCTTATGTCATTAGAAAAAATAAAATTGGTGAGATGTGAAATACCTTGGCCGCTAGAGGACCTCTTTATGACCAGAACAGTACCCTCTTCAAACAGATTTGTGAGCTATGCTAAAGCCTCCTACATACAGGAACCCAAAGCACCGTAATAGAACTCTACATATTCTCGAGTCAAAGGAAAAAAAGTCTTTAAGTGCAAAAACTTAACTTAAAAATTTAATTTTAATTTACAGAGAGATTTAGTCTCAGGGAGAAAAAGCTATATCCTCCACAAATATGCAACCATTGGTTTGCTTTTAATTTTTTTTTTATCAAAGTCTCACAGCCTTAGCCTTTCAACAGATCACAAAGATTTCAAGTTAAATTCAATCCTTCACAAAGGGAGCACATATTTCCTTCCTTTTATCATGCTTTAGAGTTCATATCCATATATCCAATAGCAAAGAAGCTAAATTTGGAACTTTTATATGAAGTGCTACCTGATGTCCAAACTTCAGAGAAACATGACATTAATTTTTACAGATGAGGAAACTAGGGCTCAGAAGTGAAACCAACTTTCTCCTCGCTTTTAAACCTCTGTGCATTCCTTCAGAAAACCACATTTGTCAACATACAGAAGTCTGATTCAGCTGTCCATCACAGCTCCAGATAATCCCCACAAAGCATGTGGATTTTAGACTGCTTAGTTAAAGTATGACTTGCTTATCACTTAGCTCTAACAATGCTATCACTCTGCTGTAGCTGGGGATTACCGGGCAAGACTCCTACAGCAAGTCTTCACATTCTATACAGCCTCTCCATTCACAGGCCTATGAAATAACAATTCAAAGTATAACATTTCCCAAAGCATTACATTAAGTCCTAGCTCCTCTGTCTGAATCAGTCCTGTTATACCTTACAAGCTGCAACATACCCAAGATTTGATCAGAGGAACAAGCCAACATCAAAAAGCCCCAAACCATTAGTAAGACTGAATAGATTGTCTCCCAGACACAGGATTTCAATATGGCTTTTTACTGGTTTCTCCTGTGGGAAGAACTGTTGGAGTCCATAATACGTCAAGTTTAAAAAACAAGCCTTAAAATAGATGATACCTTTTCCTGAAAGACAACAGCTGTTTCCAGTCCCGGCATGATATCCAGAAGAAGTCGGCAGGCAGCAGTGTTTAATGGAGGTTCTCTGCTTGTCATCACATAAGCATTCACTAGCTAGAGAAGATCAGGAACAGCATTGGTTTGAAATTCAACTCTGACCAAAACCAGTGCAGTGAAAGCCTTATAACTCCCACAGCAGCAAAATGATAAAGTAAATGTCAGTATGGATTCCCTGGATCTAAAGACGACTAGCCTTTAACTTGCTCCCTCCAGTGCCTCAGAAGTTGAAACTACTTCTCAGAGAACCAAAATTCCCCTTTGATCTGCTGTTCACTGACTAAACATCTATCTTGAACTGATTTGTAAAGACAAATGCCTAAAATAAAAATTACAGTTCAGTAACAGTGTAAACATGAAGAGGTAATAGATGAAAACATTAGAAATGCACATTTTTAATGGCATCTATGTTTGCTTATCACTTGCATTTTAAGGCAGAAAGCTACATGCAAGCAATCTGTCAGAATCCTTACAGCAATGTGCACTGATACAGGTGCTTGCAGGGAGGCAAGTGTAACAAAAATTCTAGCTATTAACTCATGTTAGAGTATAGCAAAGCAAGAGGAAAGCCAGACTCTTGCCTTTTAATCCTCTTCCTGAATCTTCTAGAACTGACACACTCCTCTGCTCCTGCAAGCAGTCCAGCATTTCCAAGTAGTCAGAGACAAGGCATTGGAATTAGTGGTAATAATTTCCATTACAGAAATTAATTATGCTTTTAAACTTCTATTACAGGAGCTACATTTTCTTTAAAGATACTGTTAAATCTTGAGAAGAACCAATTCAGTTGTTAGTACACATACTCCAGCACTCCTGAACAGCTCATGAATGCCCCTTTCCTTGAGTCATTTTAACAATGGCAAATGAGGCACACAAACCCATTTTAAAAACCACTGCTATGGAAGAGATAGTCTCTACACCAGTAAAATAAGTATTAAACAAGTACTGAGGTCAATCAGCACAGAGTAAACAAAAACCATAAGAATGTGTCAGGAATTGACAGATACAGTTCTCAGGGCAAACCTACCGCATTCATGAAATCATCATTCTTGAAAAGTATTCTCAGTAAGTGACCAAGCATGCACTCTGGGTCTGCTCGACCTGTGGGAGAAACAGGAAAAGACTTATCTACCTACCTCAAGATGTCAAGATTAATACTGAACTGCTATCTTCAAATTGATTCTGGAATACTCTAGTTAGTAGGACCTTTCTCAGATGGAAAATTACAGAAGTCGTCATATGAAATATTCACTGACTTAACGTTTTTTTCTAGAAGGCATTACCTCCCTAGAATTCCTACCAGCCAAAGCACAACACATTTTAGTGGTCCAATAGTACTGAATTGTCATTTTTGTAGACACTGAAGATGGAGTTGCCAAGCAAACTGTTCCAATAACTTGGAAATAAGTCATCTCCAGAAAAAAAAAAAAAAAAATCTAAGGATAACAAGATAAAAAGCATCAGTGGCTACATGTAAGTACTCTAAAGCACTGTACTTACTCAACAGCAAATACAAGATAATCTGAGACAGACTGTCTTCTCTGTCCCTCTAACACCTACTACTTCACATTAACTACAGCTCGTTAACATGATCATACCCTTATGTCATAAATCAGCCTCTGAAACACTCTTCCAAAACTCTACCCAGGGCCTCAAAATCTTGCAGCGAATACCAAAACTGCCAGATATCAGTACTACAGAGCGCAATTACCCACTGCAAAAGTAGTATCAGATCTTGATCAGCAGTGGGAACATTCAGGCTAAAAATTGCATACTCTTAAATATGAATTACCTGTTGTGACAGAGTTGGTGCTGCCAAAACCATTCAGGATATCTTACCTGGATGTCGGTCATCAAATGGGTCTGGATCCCCTTTGCGGTACTCTTCAGTCTCCTTCTCAATCAGCTCGGACATTCTGCAGAAGGAACAACAACAAATGAACAGAATTCATACTCTGTCTTCTCTTAGTACACAGCTACTCACAATAGCCTATGTCAAAGTACTATAAAACAGCTCATCAACTTTCACTTGAATGGTATTCAGTGCCACCAGAGGATTTCAGACCATTCAAAATACAGGGGTTAGAAAAGAGACTTGCATCTAATATCTCATCCCCCCCGCCCCAAAACTCACTGAACCCATATCAATGTCTCAGTGATGCACAAGCAATGACACTCTGGAGGGGCCAATACCATTTATTAAATCATGTTAGAGTCCTGGTGATGTTCTATGGCACATACTGTAGAGAACTAGAGCAAGGGGTTGAGTAGTACTTCTCATCATCACATAGTCTTTCTTTTGCAGTACAGTAAGTACTGAACAGGTGATTTAGCCCTTGTTCCTATTCAGTCTGTGCAGAGGGCAGCCACTCAAACTGCCTACACAATTTTTTGTTATTTGTGCGTATTAAATTTTAATAATATTGTGTAATAAAAGTATTTAATATTTAATAAAGTATTGTGTAATTTCTATTCAGCTTATCCCAACTGCTCCACTGAGGCTGAAGTTTTTAGTGTGTGTCAGTTACCACAATGGATAAAATAAGGAGAAACTCAGCCACCTCCCTATTCATAGACCTTCAAAATACTTTAAATGCTCCTCCGTATCAGACAAAAATTGAAGGTTGTTTTGAAGTTATGCCTTCCCCTAAACTGAGAAGCAGTCTCAACAGACACAAGAAATCCTATGCTCCAATTCATTTAGAATGAGCAGTAAGTGAATGAATTATTATTTTTATTTAAATAAAACTCAAGAGGGAGATTATCTCATGGTCAAGCAATAAATAATTCTATTAGTCACCCACTGTCTTTCTCCATGAAGTGTTACAGCAGAAATATATGCCATTTGAGGTGAAATAAAGAGCAGTATTCAAAAAACATTAGTAAATTAAATCTTACTTCCTTGGTATAAAACCTCATTCCCTCCCCTCTACTGGGGTCTAGAACGGGGTGCAGAATCTATGTGCAGCACAGCATTTTAAAACAAGGTCTTAATACCTCAGGGTAGTGATCTAGGCAGAGTTTATTACAATGCAGGGAAAACTGCTGGAAGGCTGCAGTAATCCCTGGAAAAATATTTGTCTTTTGCAGGGGATTTGCCTTATAGAATGCCGGTGACTTCTACTCCATTCCTGTTACTTTCCAGAAAACATCCTCTGTTCCCAGGGACAATTAGAGGCAAAAATGTACTTAGTTCTGCCTTTGTGAATTACACTGACTTGCCAGCATGACAGAGGATGATGTTATGATGCCTGCCCAGACTGTAGAACAGCAAATTAGCTGATCAGGAGTGAGAACTTTCCTGCTTGCCTCTGATCTGACAATTATCTTTCAGCAAACTGTTTATCCCGTGGGATTCTAATATTTACTTTTAGTAAGCCTGAATGTGAAGAGATGCAAATTGTGTCCCTTGCTAACAGGTGGCACAGCTTGAGCTCTCACGAATTTCTGGGAAAAGCAAGTTAGTTAAATACTCCACTGCCAGCTCCTCATTTTTTTCCATGAGAACTAATAGCTTGAGGAGTGCCTGCTGACTGACAACTGAGACAAATGGGGAGTTGAGAAGCTGCACCCTAGACTTGTCAAGTCTTTTAGGTGATAATCAGCATTTTGATTGTGTGCCAGAAAGGGCTGACAAGCAAACGTGGAAAGTGAGCATCACATTCTCATCAGTCCATCCTGTTTAGGTAGGCAGCCAAACAGCATGCCAGCTGAAACTGCCAAGTGGTTTCAGGGATGACAACATTATCACAGCCTAGATGAAACAGGCACGTGAATCACCAATTACAGTCTTTTTTGAAATAATTAGTCACAATTGTTTGACCAAAATAAAAAAGCACTGCCTCTTTAAAATGGACTTTCAAAAAGGGGAAAAAAAAAAAATAAAAAATCAAGCTTGCTTATAATACCCTCCTTTTCACTAACACATACAAAGGTAGTTTGTGAAGTGACTTGGATGAATCTATCTAGATCAACAGCTTTTTCAATTCTCAGTTTAAGCAACAGGAGAGTCAAATAATAAAGCTCAATCCTGCCTCATAACATAGGCACGTGGTACACAGGACTTTAACAAAAAACAATTCACAAAACCACAGAACTTTTATTCAGGTTTTGAGATTTCCTTCGTTCACTTGCATGACATTGGTTCTCTAGCCACTTCAGAGTTGGCAGGCAAGACCTAGGTTTTACATGGGGGTAGCGGTTCTTTCCCCCCACTTCTGACTAATTTTCTTTCTCTTTACAACTGTCTTTGTGACTATCTTTAGAAAGTTAGTCCAATCCTCATTTTCACTTGCCACATACTGAGCTCACCTTGGGGGTGGGGGAGGAAGGGGCAGCGGTATACATATAAGCATGTCAGCTTTGCAAGACTCCCACTGATCTAGATGGCAGAATACAAAGCCGTCCCAATAGTGCTCTGTGCCATCATTTGGCATTAATGACCAACCTGAACCTTTACAACAGGTTGTAACAGTGTAAGATGCTCTAGGATCCACTACCACAACACGCTTGGCTTGTGGCGATGAAGTATGACAGCGAGCTGCTGATTTATTCCCTTTATGAAAGAGGCTCTTGAGATGCAGTGAAAGATCTGACTCCCAGGATTTGCCAAGAATGGTTGAACATGACTGGCATCCAGACCATGAACTAATGCTCTTGCAGGGTCATTTCAATTTACATTTTTTTTAAAAACCATATATATATATTAAATAGCTGTTGTTTGCTGACATGCTTCCCAAGCAATTTCTTCCAATTCATACCCTCTAACACTCCAGAGTTCCTAAATCCAGAAAACCAGCTTATTTAGAAGTGACAATTCAGCTGTGGCCTGTAAGCCACACTGTTCTGTTCTTGTCTTATTACTGTTGAAACACTCACTACTGCACTCTCACATACACTGCCTTGGCATCACATTTAACAGGCCCCCATCAACACAGGGAAGTTTTCTTCCATTCAGCTCAGAAGGCGGAAGGAAGTAGAAAAATGTCACTCACTAACAAGGATGACCACAGCTTCCTCTGCCTAAGTCTAAAAGAATATGCGAGGGCACTGCTCTGCCTCAGGACACCAGGTAATGCAGGCTCCCATTGGTGAGGATTCCTAGCATCTTTTCCAGCAAATTCTTTTAAACCTATGCTGTACCTAAAACCCTCTACTCCAAACAGACATGTTTTTCATTCATACCTGAAGCACTGTAAATCCAACTTCTGCCAGAACCCCCGTTGCTATCTACCTTAAATAAATCTGTATCATCTCCACTAAAGCCAAAATACCCAGGCTTTCACCATCCATAACCACTCTGCCTGCTGCACAGAAACCTTGGAGAATGAAAAGAGTTATCAGACTTGTCCGGGCATAAATAATGTAGGGAACTCAAGGAGCTGAGGGGGAGCAAGAAGTGCCAGACTACTATAAACACAAGACATGTTTAATTCAAATTTCTTAGAATATAGTAAATTTCTGCTGTTTATGCCTGCAAGAAAAAGCCTTGAAATAGCACATATGTTTCCTTCAAGACACAAATCAGACATTACACAAAGATACACCAAAACATGTCTCATGATTTTCAAGAGACCTACTCATTTTCAAGTGTTTAGGATTGGCTCTCTGCTATTCATCACCCTCTTCTGTGCTGCTATTTTAAAAACATAGTAGGAACAGCAAAAAAGTTGTGTCCACTAGGCAAGGCACGACACAGATATGTGCAAAGAAGCTCCACCAGATTCATGTTATTTCCACCCAGTGCCAGCTCAGAATCTGTGCACTGACTTGTCTGACCCAACAAGGCAGAGCGGTGCAGTACAGAAGCCTGGATTTGCTCTTAATGTGCAAGTGCAGTAAGTGCTTCTGCATATACCAGGCAGGCCATGGGTCTGCCAGCAGAGGCTCAAGGAGGAATTGGGTGGAATTTCTGTGAATTTCCTGTTAAAGCAAGAGTAATATCAATTTACCCAAGAGAGACCCATCTTGGGAAACCACAAATGCAATTGATAATTCAAATGTTTCTCTTATAATAGAAGATGTCTTAAAATTAATGGTGTTACTAGCACCTACACACCTCCTAAAATAATTTGTTGGTCCAGGGAATATTTTCCTCACACATACAATACAATGCCAGTCAATCAACATCCAGTTTAAAAAAAATTAATTGAGTTTTAAAATTTCACTTTAAACAGGCTCTATGAGATTCAATAAAATCTTCTCAATATAACCCCCTTGATTCATCCAATGAGCTGCTCTCATCCTTTCATTTAACCTGATCAATGTTACTACAATCACAAATCCCACACCACCACTCTGATGGAACAACATCCTCATAGCTTTCGATTTTGATCAACGTTTTACAACTTCAGGTGAAGATACCAAAGTTATTTCAACTATTTATTGATTCCCCTGACTTCTGTTATTTCAGAGAATTAGATTCCTGTTTTAGGGACAGTTTGTGTAAAATCTTTGCAATATAAATTACTCACCAAAAATTGTGTGTATTTAAATACCACACTTATAGTTCAACTTCCAGACCAAGAAAATTGATTACCAACAAGTAACCAGGTATGTAAAAACCTCAAGCAAAAATGTGGTAAAAGCTGCTTGTCAAGTAACTTCAGACATTCAGATTTCGGAATGTATTTAATAGATCTTACCTGGTGAGAATAGGGACCATGTCTTGCCCGCTGCCATGTTCTTTTTCCCATTGCTCAAGCAAAGCAGTGAGCTCAGCCTTGGAGTCCACATGCCCAGATCCTGAAGTCATGGCTTAGCCTAAGGCAGAGGTAACAAGCAAAAAAAAAAAAAAAAAAAGAAAAATGAGCAAGAAATCCCACACAGCTTTGCTATATTCATCAAAATAATCTAAATCAAAGATGACAAGTCATTTGGAAGAGGCAAGTAAATACTCAGCAACAAGGAGCAAGAAAGCAAAATTAAGTGCCAGAATACTGCTGAACTTCACTTTAAAAGTTGGAAGCTTATTTTCATCACCTGAAGAATAATGAACATGCACACACTCTGAACACAAGTCAACTGGCGTATGACAACCTGGGCCATGATGGGAAGTATGCACGTGTAACCACAAGTGTGTTCAGTACTGAAGCTTTTTAAAACTTCAATTCCATGAGCAGACCTGAGTTAGTCCTTCACTGTTGCTCAGGGATTTACTCAAAAACCAACAAAGCTAGGGCAGCAAGATTATGATCAGTGTCATTATTCCAGTTTAACACCCTCCAGACAGCAGTGGAAGTGCCAAGAATCATATTAGCTTCACACTCCCAAGGAGGCAGAAGGCGGCAGCACTGCAGTCAGTGGAAGGAACACCAGAAGAGAGGTAAATTGGGAAATGGAGCAGGTCGCAGCATTACTATGTATTCAAGGTTTCCAAGAACAGTCAGTGGCTCTAGAAAGAGGGAAGAAGGATCACTGGAGGGAGCACTGGTGCAATTACTTCAGGTTTATCAGCCTTTATGTGCAAGACAGCAGCTGACAGAATATTTATCTTCCCAGCCTCAAAAGTGGTATCGCCCTACAGTACTGACTGACTTGTTAAGGTACCATGTAATGAAGGGAACTATCACTCCAGATTCTGTTTAAGCCTCTGAATTTCCAGGTATCAATTTCTGTTCAGTCTGTTAATAATCTACTAGAAATATTAACAGACCGAACTAGAACACAATCTGTCTCAAAACACTGCCATGCCCTTAGTTTCCAATCTGACAGACTGACTGCTGTGAAGAAATGTAACTTCTGGAGGAAGGAACACCCAATCCTAACTTATTGATCTTGTATTGGAGATGGGGGGGGAGAAATCAAAGCAAAGGGAATTCCTTCACGTCAAAAAATGCGCAAAAATTTCCAGCATTTCTTTGGCCATAACATAGTCAATATCCATCTGCTGTGAGTTTAAACACCTATTTGTCATGGCTGACCCACAGAAAGAACTTTCTAAAACAGTGTTAAATAGGGATATCTCTAAGACAGTGACATACACATCAACTCCTGAAGCACACATTCAGTATGTATAGGTCAAATGACAAACTATAAAGGGAGCCATAGGTCAACATAGATTACGTAAGCATTTATAGCCCAAGTTCATTCTGAAAAACGTCGCCGTGTTTGAGTGCTGGATACCTCTAATTGGTTTAAAACCTTTTCTCACTCAAGGAACAGATGAACAACCCTACAGCTCTACCTCCAGCCTCACAGGTGCTTCTGAATTTAATGTATTGCGACTGGTTAGTGAATGGGAGACAGCAAGTGAAGATCACCCCTCTGATAATGAAACTGGCAGAAACTGCCCAAAAATCATCACCCAAAGACTACAGTGACTACAAGACACCCAGTCTGAAGAACACTGTTTTGAGTACTATATGAAATGAGCGCATGCTAACAAGAAACCTACCTAAGCATAAAGAAAGATTATGTTTTCTAAATGACAAGTAATTATGATTTTATCTAGAGCATTTGTTATTCACTTATCACAGAACTAGGCTGGGAAATCGGATGCAAATGCATAAATGGCTTTGAAAAAAACCACTACCTAAATGCAGGCAACAAAACATAATGAGATTGCACACACACACACAAACACACACCCCCCTTTGAAAAGGAAAGCTATTCAAAGCTCATAAAGCTCCATTCTCTTTTTCACTAAGTGAAGGACACTTGCCAGCAGCTCTCCTGAGCTTTCAAATAGCACAGACAAACACTCAGACAAATCTACTCTGAGCTTCCAAATGCAAGTGCTGTAATGGTATCTGCATTCAACCATTTCAGACAACTCCACTTCCATTCTATACCCAAGGGATACTGAAAAAGGTGCCTTGTGACCCCAGAGCTTGTATACCGCCCGTACAGGCCTCTCCTGCAACCTGAAGAACAGTTTACTTCCCCTAACTACGCTTAATTATTCCATCTAGAAAATAAGAACGGGCCAGCAGTATCTGCAACAGGTTGCCCTCTGGGACACACGGTGCTATACCACAACAAAGTGAAAACAGAAAAATCCCATCTGTCCCTAAAACCCCAAATACTACCTCACTTAAAGCACATTATAGGTCTAAATAACTGGTGCTGACACACAACAATTTTCCTGAAATAAAGTTAAAACATAAAAATGCCACCTCTTCTGTAGGTACACAGCAATGAAGGTAAATGTCTCTGCAGCATCTCATCTATTCTGAATGCTTATCCCTCCCCACCTCTTCAAATAAATTTGACTACTCTACATGGCACTGCAAAGAGCAGCAACAACAAAAATTACCTCAAAGCATCTACTTCCACAGGTCTTGTATTAATGCACGTCAGCAATAAAGTATATATGGATGGAGTATCATGGCAGGTGAATGACTTTTTAAATACAAGAACCAAAGTAATTTCTACTGTGCTCACTTTTGTCAAGGATTCTAACTTAAATTGAAGTGAAGAACTCTGCAGAAAGGACAAGATCATAAATGGTATGAACTAAGCTGTAACTGTCAGAAATACACCCAGCCTGTTGGAGAGGAAGGCCTGTGAGAGCAACTCTGACTTTCACTATTTCCCTTGGACAAGCTGATGAACAAACTCAATCTCAAATTGCCGTCCAAGAACTAGCAGAACAGGGAGCAGCTATCTCATTGTGGATTTAAGTGCATTGGGAGTGGTGGTGTTAATTTCTTTTGTAATAAATTTTGAAAATCATGGCCTACTACAGATTTCAATTATAAAATCTAATAAGCTAAGGAATGGAATATTTTTTTCCAAACACCACTATTGTCAAAATATCATATTTAGAATCAATAGAACTGATAAAAACAAAACGTAAAGCACTTACTCAAAGGATTTGATTTTGAAAGACAACTGTGTACAAACTTAACTATCGCTCACTGTGAACAACCCCACTGAAAACACACATATGCATGCTTCAGCACGTGGCAGTGCACACAGTACTGCTTTGATGTTAAACACTACTTAGTATTCCAGTATCATAGCAAAGGTTTTGTGAGCATTTTACTCTTCTGAGATTAGATATAAAAATTTGACAGAAAAGGAAAAGCTGAATAGGTATTCAGCCACAGCTACCTAGAAGTACTCACGTTTTTGAAATCTGAGACACCTTACTGCTTGAGTCACCTTAGTCAGACACCGCTGAACAACGAAGAAAAGCAAGTCCCGCTGATATCTAACTTCAAACCTTGATAAGCATGTGGTATGGTTCAAGCAGTTCAGCTTCACCCTTTTGTTCCTCGACACACTTGGGCACCCCACTAACTGCAGTGCTACTACAGGTCATTCACTAATTTGGTGCTGTGTTCATGAAAAGGATTATGAGATTCCAAACATGCTGACTTCACTACAGATAGGCATTTTAAAGTATGAAACCTCTTAGGTGAGAATAAATCTATTTGTAAAATCTGAAAAACGACAATTTGGTTACTTGGGAAACAAGCGCAAAATCCAAACCTTAACAATTTAAAGGGAAAATGAAAGAGCCACATAACAAAAATTATCCTTTGGGGAAAAAAAAAAAAGATAATCAACTTTGTAGAAAGATTGCACATTTAAAGTCATATGTGGACAAAAATCACAAGAGGAATTCCAATGTCCACATGTATAGAGCCAGCTCAAATTCTAATAACTACCCTTTGACCTGGCTTAAATAATTGAGTTTCATATTGTTTTTAAACATGATTCTAAGCGTGGCCAAGGACACAACGTAGATGAGAATGTAATAATGTAAGAAAGGAAAATTAAGAACTCATGAATTGGAATCCAGTTAAATACATAGCAAGCTGAAGTATTTCTATATATCCTTCCATATTTATGTTTTAATGTGAAGAACTCCTTACTTTAAAATAAAAAATATCTCTCATCCCATTTATTGTTTAAATGGATGAAATACCAGAGAGCTATTTGCCTAAACCTGTTGAGTCTGAAATAACCATGCCAAAGTTAATGCGGAAGCACAATGAACTGTCAACACTGAAGTTCACTTGTGGAAGTAAGCATGCCACAAGCTACAAAATCTTCACCAGCTACAGAAAATAAGATAGTGTTTTGGTACCATAGGCGAGTGAAGCGCTGAGGGAAGTCCTCATTTGTTCCACTTCCCATTTCAACCCCTAACAGGACTCCAGTTTGGCTGTTACTACAGAATGTATTCCTAACGTTGCTTTAAATATTTGCTTAAAAAATCGTGATTTTTTTACAGGTGGAATGTATCTAAGGCCGGGGAAAATGGCAAATTTATTCAGTTTCCTGGAATTTCTGCTTTTACAAAACAAACCTGGAACTATCTGCTGATCTGCCAGGACAAGCACAAAAAAACAGGAACAAAATTCTGCTGTCTACAAAGGAAGGTAAAAAAACAACGCTCCCTTTCAACATCAATTCCTTTTTACAGGGCTAGAAGGGAAAACACGAGGCCCCACCTCCCCCGAGGAACACCCAGGCTCGGCCGAGCGAGGGAAGCGCGGCGCTCATGACAGCTCTGGCGGCGTCCACACAGCCCCGGCGCCCTGCGGGAGCAAACCGTTCGCCGGGTCCCAAACGGAGCAACCGCTGCGCCCCCGTTCGAACCCGGCCGCCGCCCCCTCCCCGGCCCGGCCCGCGGGCCTCCGCAGGCCCCGCCGCAGGAGGAAAAGCGGCCCCGGGGGAGGGGCCGGGCCGGCCGGCGGAGGACCGGGGCGGGCGGGGCTGGCCGGCGCGGCCCGCCCCCGCCGGGGGGCCCGCCCCTGCCCGGCGCGGAGGCCGCGGCCGCTAACCGGCCCGGCCCGCCCCGGGGGAAGCGCGGCGGCGGCAGCGCGACGCGCCCCCCCCCCGCCCAGCGCCCCGTACCGCCCGATGCCCGCGGGTCGCCGCCGCTGTCCCGGCCCCGCGCTCGGCCCCGCACACCCCGCGGCGGCCGCGATTGCTATGGCGGGCACACACTTTGCGCGTCACCACGCTCAGGGGCGCGTCACAGCGCGCGAGGCAGCGTCGCGAGAAGCTGTGAGGGACGAGGAGGAGGCCGCAAGGGCCTCGCGCTCGGCCTCCCGGGAAACGGAGTCCGCGCGGGGTGAGTCCTCTACGCATGCGCCCATGGGCAGCGCCGCGGAGTATGCCGGGAGTTGTAGTTCCCGGCGGGCACCGCCATTGCGCCCCCCAGCCCAGCCCGGCCCCGCCCCGCCGGCCCGTAGGCGAAGGGGTGTTTCCCGGGAGAGAGGCGAGGCGCTTAACTCTGCTTTTTCCAGGCCGGCACTGAGAAGCCACCGAGCCGCGGCTGCCGGCTCCGATACCCGGGTGTCTGCCCCGATAGCAGCATAGCGATGGGCACGCCGCCAGCCCGACCTCCAGCTCCACCGAGCAGGGCAGGGACTGTCGCCAGCTGTCTCTCTGTGTGCCTTTCTCACGTCAAGGCCGAATGTTCACTGGTGCATTGCTCACCTGTTTAGCGTTACTTCCAGGTAGACAGCGGGGTGTTTTAGTGAGGGGGCAGCTTGAAGGTGAGCTTAGGTGACGAGCATGCCTGCCTCAGCTCCCTCTGCAGTCTGGTTTCTCCTCTTATCATCTGCAAGACAGGAACGTCATCCTATTCCCGCTTAAACGGGGACCGTTTTCACCAGCGGAAGCCGAACCCCACAGCGGTGCCGAGCACCCACCTCTGCAGGGGGAGTGGGGGCTGGACTGAAGCATTTCTCAGGCTCTCCCGGGCCCCTAGGGCGAGCTCCTCTGCCCACATCGCCACCCTCCCTCCCAGCTGCAAGAGTTCACCCTCTCCACAGTCCTTTCCTCTAACATCCCCTGGGAGAAGCTACAGGCAGGCATGTGATGAAAGAGAGTCTGTGTGCAGAGAAACCCTTCAGCATTGTGTAACCCCATCCCTGTTTGCTTTCCACTTGCAAAGTCTTCCATTCCTCTGGGATTTCTTTTCCTTATCTGTTGGCTCCACAGTGGAAGTAGCCCAGCTCTTTGTGGGGTACTGTGTGCTTTTACAGAGGTAGTAAGTTTGTCTGCACTGTCCCTTGCCCCTGGCATATTAAGTTATCCATGGAGAAGACCTACACACTCTCAGCACTGCTGAGGGGGAGGGAGACCCAGAAGAATGCACTTCTCATCCATGCCCCCATGGCTGGTTGGAGGATCAAAGGTACCAGACCTGCCTGCAGCATTATTATATAGGGAAGAGCAGTACATCCGCAGCTGCAACTTCTTCTCCCCTGGCACCTGGCAGCCTCCAGGCCAGCCACAGACCTGTTCAGGAAGAGGCTGCAGAGGTTAGCACTCCCATCTCTTAAGTTCAAAGCCCTAAGAACAAAATTAAGTTTTCCAGTTCCTGCCACATCCATGGTGCACTGGAGATAGTGTCTTTTTTCAGAGGAAGTGGGGTTCAGTCCCCAGGCTCACCTGAGCAAGTAAGGAGGCTTGGAGCCTGCTGCTTCATTGCAAGAGCCTGGGACATTGTTGGAATGGGAGAGCTTGCAGCTACCCCCTGGCAGCTCTGCCACAGCCTCCTATACAAGCTGCCTGAAGTGCTCAGGCCTCCAGCTCCTGCATTTCCAGGCCTTAGGAGATATCTGGGAAGAACTCAGTCTAACACCCTTGTTCCCCGCAGGGCAGGAGAGAGTCCTACTGGCTCCCCTTGCAGGGCCAAGACAGTACAAGCTGTCCTTTAATTTGGCTTCTCTTTAAAACCAACAAAACCCCAGCTTGTGCTGCAGTCCTCTAGTAATAGCCCAGGTACTGTCAAAAGCTCTTCTCTTAAAAGAATAAATAAAAGTAAATAAGAGGAAACAAGGTCCTCTCAGGGAAAGGCTTCATAAGCACTGGCACCATTCCCAGCTGAGATGCTTCCTGCATCCACATTAACCCCCTTTCTTACGCTGCAACTGTATAAACCCCTGCCCCAGGCAGTGTTTGGACAGGTATGGATTCTGCTACAACTTACAATATTTGACTGTGAAGGCTTGATTAACTACAGGGTAATGACTGCAACAGTGAGAATCCTGCAGCAGAAATGCCCCCCTGAGCACTGGGCATAGTGAGTGAGCCCCCACCTTCACACCAACATTTTGCTTTAATAGTGCAGTTGAAGAAAAAAAAAAACCAAAGACCACTGTGGATTGCAGAGCGAGAGGCCAGCAGTAAGCTTACACCTCTGTGGGATCTTGTGGCTGAGAGGTGGCAGAGAGAGAGGCCTGTGGCATGCAAGGAGGGGAAGGTTATCTCTGCGTGTTCACCTCCATGGGCTCCCCAGCCAGAAAGACAACATACTCTCATACGATGGTCAGCTGATAGTAACGATGACTTAAGACTGAATCAAAGCTTGAACTTCCTTGAACAAAATAACCACTTCTCTCCATTGCTGTCATATCCCAGATCACCTTGCAATACTGTGGTAAGATCAGTAATTTATACGGAGAGGGTCACCACTTCACCAGGCTCTAATAAGGTTCTAGACTTCAGGACAATTAATTGTAGAATTGAAGAAGTAGCGACACTGGTCAGAGAACCCAGGGAGACACGAGCTGTATTTCCAGAGGATGCCTCAAGTACAACTAAGAGTGGAGGTGTGTGGCTGGGATGCCTCGCTCACCCACAGCTGCGAGCAGAGGCAGAGAGCCCCAGACCCAGCCTCCAGGCAGCAGTTCGCCTTCCTGCCTGAGCAGACCTTTGCTCTCAGAATGAGAAAAAGGTTTTGTGAGGCTTGCAACATTCAGAGAGACTCCTCACCAGTAGCTGCCCTACAAGGAGAGAAAGAACCCTTTAGGCTTTCAGGAGAGTTAATTGCTTACCTTGACCTCCAACACAGATCTACACTGACAAAGTTTATTGACTTCCTACACTTCAGCATTTATTAATTGCCCCATCTGCTTGTGGGAGTCAGTTTGCTCATCACCATGTTTCTACTTGCAATTGAGTTTCTGTTATAGGGTAGCTGAGACAGTAGTTTCTGACTTAGCAGCTACCAACCTCTGCAGCATAATATTGCTGCATGACTCAAAGCAGGTGAGTAGTAAGACCAGTACTAGAGTTCAGTCCCTTCTCAGCACTTGTGCGTATCACACTGCTGCTGCAGAATCCCAGCTGTATTCCCTGGCAGCATCTAGGGAAGGGTACAATACCAGGAACTGCACTTTTGGGAGGGTCTGAACTTGCCCTGCTGAGATCCTTGTAAACCAAAGGGTGTTTCTTTACAAATCCCATGCCCCAGGGGACTGCAGAAACCAGGCGGGAGGTCAGACATCTGGGGAGCTGCACCTGGGAACAGAGGACAGTTACCAGGAGTGCAGCGAGGTCAGTCTGCCCGCACACCACTTCAGCTGTGATGCACTCCTCTGCAGAGTGCTTTCCTCCCTTCCACCCTGCAGAGCCCATGGGTACCCGGGAGAGAGCGAGCAGCAGACACAAAGCTCTCCCAGGAAGGCCTCAGCTCTGACCTCAGTACCATTTATTGCTCTTCCAGCTTGATCTGCCCAAATAGTTCAGAAGTTTTTTTATGAGGTGTGATGCAGTACCGTGGCAGCTAATATTTGCAATGATATCCCTCGTGCCACAGGGGCTTTTAACACTGTCTAGATTCCCCAACAGCACTTGCTTGCCATGTATAAAATGCTAAATTTTCACATGCTGCGCAAAAATATTGCTTGATGGATTAGATTATGGCCACAGGTGACCTGCAAGCTGGCAACCAGCACATCAGCAAATTGTCTGCTCCTATTTCTTGCCTACATGTGAGAGAAGACAGATATGACAGTAGAAAGATGGGAGATGTATTGGGTCGGGCTGAGATGAAGTTAATTTTCTTCATAGTGCTGTGCTTTCTATTGGTAGCTAGAAAGGTGTTGATAGAATCATAGAATTGTTTAGGTTGGAAAAGACCTTTAAGATCATCAAGTCCAACCATTAACCTAAACCTGCCATCTCACCACTAAACCATGTCCCTGAGCACCTCCTCTACCCGTCTTTTAAATACCTCCAGGGATGGGGACTCGACCACTTCCCTGGGCAGTCCATTCCAATGCTTGACAACCCTTTTAGTGAAGAAATTTTTCTAATATCCAACCTAAACGTCCCTTTGTGCAACTTGAGGCCATTTCCTCTCATCCTATCACTTGTTACTCGGGAGAAGAGACCGACACTCCCCTCTCCCATCAGGCAGTTGTGGAGAGCAATAAGGTCTCCCCTCAGCCTCCTTTTCTCCAGACTAAAGAACCCCACTTCCCTCAGCTGCTCCCCATCAGCATTCTGCTTCAGACCCCTCACCAGTTTTATTGCTCTCCTCTGGACACACTCCAGCACCTCAACGTCCTTCTTGGAGCGAGGGGCCCGACACTGAACCCAGTATTTGAGGTGCAGCCTCACCAGTGCTCAGTACAGAAGCACAGTCACTGCCCTGCTCCTGCTGGCCACACTATTGCTGATACAAGCCAGGATGCCGTTGGCCTTCTTGGCCACCTGGGCACACTGCTGGCTCATATTCAGCCGTCTGTCAACCAACACCTCCAGTTCCCTCTCTGCCAAGCAGCTCTCCAGCCACTCTTCCCCACACCTGTAGCGTTGCATGGGGTTGTGACCCATGTGCAGAACCCAGCACTTGGGCTTGTTAAACCTCATACAATTCATAACACAGCAGTGTTTTGGCTTCTGCTGAGCAGTGCTCACACAGCATCAAGGCTGTGTCTTCAACATTCCCCACCATCACCAGTGAGCTGGGAGCAGGCAAGATCTTGGGAGGGGTCATAGCCAAGACACCTGACCCAAACTGGCCAAAGGGAAATTCCATACCACATGACATTGGCTTGGATGTAAAAAGCTAAGTGAAAAGAGGAGGAAGGGGGGGCATTTGGTTTTTATGACATTTTTTCTTCTGGGGCAACTGCTATGTGTACTGAAGCCCTGCTTCCCAGGAAATGGCTGGTCATCTCCTACTAATGGGAAGTAGAGAATAAAATCTTTGTTTTCCTTTTGCTACTGCATGTGGCTTTTGCTTTTATTAAACTGCCTTTATCTTGACTCACGAGGTTTTTTCCCCCATCTCATTTTCTCCCTGACTACCCTGCTGAGGACAGGAGTGATAGAGCAGCTTGATGGGTACCTGGCATCCAGCCAAGGTCAACCCATCACAAGAGAAAAGAGGCAGAAAGTGGGAGTAAGGAGGGGAAAGTAGTGCAGTGTCCCTGCCTGGACAACTAAGCAGAGCAGAGGGGCTGCAGGCATTGCTACAGGTTACCTGTGATCCAGATGACTGTGGGCAAATGGAGCCAAAATATATGCATTCAGTGCCCTGGTAAAGGATGTGTGACAAGGGAATAGTCCAATCACTAGGTGGCACACCAGGATCATCACACCAGACCAGCATCCTCTTGGGAGGAGAGGAAAGAGCAAAATAGCCCAAAGCTCAAATTAACAAGCAATCATCAGGGGCTGGTGTGCTTAGAAGGAGCCGGTTTTGTGCACACACATAGATCAAAAACGTCCAACAACTGGATGGAGAAATAAAATGTAAAAGTACAGAGAAAATGTATTCATTCAGTCAAATTCTGCCTGGTGTCCTTTGCTATTTCTGAGTGACAGTGGGTGAGGTGGGTGAGACCAGCTCCTGAATGGAGTGTGAAAAGGCAGCAGAGGCATAAATTGCTCCAGGGAATGCAGTTACCACCTCTTCATAGAGCTAATCCTGTTCCTGTGCGTGGAGAGAGCGTTTGGGTTTTCCTTCCAGCAGGAAAGGCCAAGCAAAGTGCAAAGAGAAGTTTCTTGCAGCAGATACGCAGATACAAAGGAGTTCAGGGTGGTCATTTGCAGGGAGAGAAAGCGTGATAGAAGAGTGATAGCATGGGTTCTGGGGTAGGTTTTTCTCTGGGCTGCAGCTAACACAGCAACACAAGCTGAAACCAGCCAAGCTATTTATGATGAGGGGCTAGGAAGAGACCTGTATTTTGGCAGAGGCCCAGCTACTACTCTGCATTGTACCACTACTGTAGATCAGTAGAAGCAGTTCACCATTGAAAGCATCAAGGAATGTTATCATGGCCAACTGCACTAACTCTTCTGGGCACTCACAATGTCTGCAGGACCTGCCATCAGGCAGACAGTGCACCTCAGGCTCTCCAAGTGTTTGCATGAATTCAGCTTGTGCAGACACAGGCTCACCAGCCAGCTCCCCCTGAGCAATGGTTTGCCTGAGAATTTAGCCCAGACTGAAGAGAGAAGCCAGATCTATATCTAGGAACAGAGAAATGCAGAAGAATGTAGTTCATTAGCTCAGATACTAATGAGAACATGAACAGGCAAACAGCTTTCTTCCAAACAGGCTAGTGCCAAAACCCTCCATTCAGACACTCAGTCCGATGCCAAGAGCACACAACTCCGCCTAGCTGAGCATCCAAATGACAGCACATCTGCGTTCGCAAGCTAAAAGTCAACAGGAAAGTTAACTAATACAAAGTGATCACTGTTGGGTGAAGTAGATATTCATGCACCTGCCCAAATCTTTTGCTTTCCAGCAGCATGACACCTGAATCCTGACCACGCTGCAGTAATGCTGCAGGGTGGCTGGTACTGGGGAGAGTCTTGCTGACAGCTTTATGCTCAGCTTCTGACAGGCATCTAGCAGCTTCAAGCAGATATTCATACCTCTCCTCTCTCCCAGATCACTGTGAAGTGGGGTTATTGATGTGTCCTGTGATGTGTGTTACTCAGGGGGATAACAGCCATGATCCAGCAATTGGGGAAGAGCCTTTGGGGGAGTGGAAGTGCACAGATAAACCGTGCACACAGAATATAAAAGGGAGAACATGAAAAAAGTAGGATATAGTAAGTATGCAGAAAGTGGCATTATGGCAATGAGACATGGTTTTCTGACTAAACTAATTTCTTTAACTAGGAATGAGTTAAAAGTTCGTTTCAGGCAATACACAAAATCCCTTGCTAGTTTTTGCAGTTTAACAAGGGTTTTCCTTTTTTATCTGTTTTGTTACTATAGGAAACAGCCACCCAACCAGCAAAGAAAACTCTTCATACAGGAGGAAGAAAGAAAAGATTATACACAGCATGCTGTGAAATTCCTGCAAGACACACACTAGGAAAATAAATTCCTCCTAATGTTTTCCAGCAACAAGGATCTTAGGGATTACTTGCTTTAAAAAACAAAGACTAAATAAACCCAGGAAAAAGTATGGTTTTAAGACAACTATTCTTTTTAAGAGAAGGGAGGGGTTTGTTTTGTTTTTTTCTCTTTTTTTAAGAGACACTATCAGGCCTTAAGTGCTGGTTATATATCTGTTCTCTTTGTGACCTCTCTCTACAGGAGTTCATTGGGTCAAGCATCTGTATGTGACAGTTTTGACACATGGGGAAACAAAAAGCAAATTGGTGAAGGCGAGCTATAATGATTGCAGGCACTGTAGATGTGTGTAAACAGGTTAATTTTGGATTCATGACTTGTATCACTGAGGGATTCCACCAAGGGTCTTAGAAATAGCTATGTGATGTTTATCATATGTAGCTTCTTCAGTATTTGGTAATCCTAATCTTCATCTTGACAGTGGTGGTGGTGGTTACAGCTTTCAGAGTTCTACAGGTATCAGCTCCAAGGAGCTACATGTGCACAGTACCGCTGCAATTGTCAAGACATTTGGACCTGGACCACTGTAAAGTCTGAACACAGATTACTCTCACGTAAATTTAGCCACACCTAGGAAAGAAGCCCTGAAGCTGCCCTAGGAGGATAGAGTATTCAACAGCTTTTGACATGGGAAAAATCATCAGCTGAAGTGAGGTAACGTAAAGCTCAGTGAAGTGTGAAGGAGCTTGTGCTGGGATTTACCCAGGACACTTGCCCTAAATTTCCCTCTCCCATGAAACAGTTCACGACTTTTTCACCCAAAAGGAATTATTTTCTCTGGCAACACCTCTCTTTGTGCTGCCCTGACCCCACATGGCCTCTGCTGCCCCAGAAACACTCCTAGACAGGGACATTTCCGGACAGCTTACTGAAACACTGAGCACCACCAAGCTCACATACCTTGGAAATGCAGGCAGGCCCTGGTGCATGATGTTAATGGCAGCAGACCCAGATCCCTGTTGTCATGAGTGACTTCATAAAGTGCTGGTTCTGCTGCTGAACTCAAAATGCCAAGTCAAGACAGCAGCACTGGCTCGAGGGTTATTCCCCTCCCTCTTCCACTCGCCCCACATGAAGACTACAGCGTCTCTTCTTTCTTCCAGGTGCTTTTCCCTGGGAGGGAATATAGCAAGAACAAAGTTTCATAAATTTCTTTGCATGAACAAAACAGAAGCACTTGAAAACAGGGCAGAAGGGGAAGGGAAAATAGCTGAATTTTTAGGAATTCAATCTAGTGCCAACCTGAAACAGAGAAAAATCCCACTGCCCCCCAGGGCACAGGGCACTGTGTTAGCAACTGCAGCGACATACTCGTGGGCTTTGCTTTCCAGGGAGCTTTCTTTGTGAACATTTAGTTGCATTTATAGGGGTGCAGAGTATTTTATGTAGAGGTCTATTCCTTTTGGGATGCACGTAAGTGTCGGGATGCAGATAGTCCTCCTTATTCTAAAACCAGCACTGGTAAATGATAACCAGAAGAATATCTGAACATCATCTCTGCTTCTGGAGCTGGGGTTAGGAGCAGTTTGGATGTCCAGTAACCACTGAAAATGATAATAAACAGGTGACATGAAGCTCTGCATTACCATTCAAGATGAAAGCCCAGTGTTTTCTCTCTAACTCACACATATCTCACTCTGTAATGGAAGAGGCTTCTGAGAAAGATGCATTTTTACCACTTCTGGACACAAAGGAACAACAAACTATAAAAATATCAATTTTAGTACTGAGCATTTACATGTAAGTGTATATCATTTGGACACTGTGAGTACATTTGACTTGCAACAATATTGCAAGTTGCATTTGCATGGCAAACCTTAAACCTGGCATACAATGTCACCTAAATTAAAGTGGTACATTTCTCCAGGCCTAATTGCCATCTCTTAGGTGTATGTATCTGCATGCTGCAATATGATCGTTCAATTGTGATAAAATGCAACTAATTATGAAATAGAAGGATTCTGGAGGGATAATTCTTGCATTCTCCACTGAGAATTAATTTTTTTTTTGAGAGAGTGTTTTTCTCTTGATTCTTTCTGCTTCAAGTCTCCTTCAGAGAAAAAGATCCTTTTGAGCTGTTGGACATAGCAAATCACCACTACGACTGGGTAGGACTGCTGGGAGTTTTGCCTGTATTACCTTATTTGACAGCCTACGTTTTGTGTTTAATGTAATGTTTGTATGCTTATCATAATATAACCTTACCTTTAATGTAGTGTCTGGGCAGTAATCTTTGGTGTAGTCTGGGAGGGAAACAATGCTTTAGCCCACAGAGAAGTTAAAAAGATAGGAGGAAGTGATGAGAGATGTTTATGGCTTTTATAGGCTGTTTGGACAGCAGAACTCACAGGAGATTTTAGCAATACAGATATAAAGCTTTGAGCCAGGAAGGAAGAGGGAGGTGTGTTTAGCCACTTTTTGAGGCTAGGATGCTATTTTCCATAAAGCAGGGTTTTGCATTATGGCTGAGAATACCGAGGTTTATTTTGTTTTGTCTTTGTATCGTGGGAGTAAAATTCTGGTCTCCTTGAAATACGTGGGATGTTAGTGACTAAGATGATAGAGGCAAGATTTTAGCATAGACATTTTGAATTATCTCCATCCCAGCCATTCCCAGCCTGTTTTGTAGCAGACAGGCACATCAGGCCATGCTACCTGCCTGCTGAGCTCCTTGTGATCCACAACCTTCTCCCGCTAGTTACTGTTAACTAGCCTTATGTTCTCCTGGGCTACAGAAAACTGCCCATAAGCAATGGGAGAATCTTCTGGAAGATGAATCCCCAAGGGAGAGCTGCAGGGAACAACACTGCCTGACGTGGAAAGACTTACAAACCAGTTGTGGTTACCCACCATCCAGGAGATGAATATTTAGTGTTTGCTTTAGAGCAGCATCTCCGGATCTAACCGTGCAACTCCCTATATCTCCCTTTCACAAAAGGCAACCAAGCTAAAAAAGGGAGTGCTGAGGTCTCACAGCTCCAGCTCTTCTGAACTTGTTCCCTCCTTGCCTGGACTTGATCAGCACCACTCTCCCAAGAGCCTGGCAAAGTGGGAGAGGAAGAAGAAGAAACCAGCTTTCTTCCAGCCAGGCAGGTTCACAGAACCATTTGGCTGGCTGGACTGGCTGCAGAGACTCCCCACAATTTTAGAGAAAGGTTTTTGCTCCTATTCTCAATGCTGCTTTTCTCTCTTGGTCCTCCCTGGCTGAACCTTTACTGAGGCTTTGGTAACACATGGATTTTGTAGTCAGTGGGGTTATACACTTTACCCCGTGCATGGAGGAGAACATGTCACCCTGCAGACACTATCATACTCCACAGATTATATCTCCCTTTCTCAGGAAACGGTACCCAATGGTGGGAGTTTGCTCAGCCAGGAATAAACCCCACGAGGGATTTGCAGCTGGCTGAGGGGGAAGGTGTTGCTGGAGGAAGGGCTGCAGCTCTCCTCTTCCCCAGACATCAGATGCAGCATCCTCATGCCTGAGCTGTGTTGTCTGGAAAGACTCTTTGACTTCACCCTGTGCTTCTGCCACAGTCACAGCATCCAGGTCTGCAAGTTCTGCTCAGGGCCTCTTGTCCCATCTCCAAATGCTTGATGGTTGGGAACCGCTGGGAGCACTTGTGTCCCAAACCTCTCTTAGGAATTCAGCAGTGTCCTGGTGTCCATGCAGGCACCAGCTGGGAGCAATCCATTCCTGCTCAGCTCTGCACCCAGGCTGTATGCAAGCAATTGTAAACCCAGGGTGTGGACTAGTTGAATATGACTAAGAAAATGAAAGATGACTAAGAAAAACAAGTTTGTGCACTGTGGAATATACCTCCAGCCTGAAACAGGTGAAGAGCTCTGCAGTTCTCCTGCAAAGCCCCAAGAAGTGCACAGATCTGATAACATCGAAGCACCCCTAGAGCCAGAGTCCCTGCCTCCAGCTCATCTCCCAGTAGAGCTGAGAGCATGGCACCTGTGTTCAGAAAGACCTCCTCTACCTGGTGGTCTTCCAAGAGTCTGTATCCATGGAAAAACCTTCTCTGCCCACTGCTTTTCACTCATGTGCAGCAAACAGCTGTGCAAAGGAGCAGCCAGGGCTGTCACCTCCCACTGCAGCCCTCTGCCCCATGCCCTGTCCGTTTGTGATTCCATGTCAAAGCACACAAGGGTCACTGTGTCCATGAAAGCTGTTGGCAAGTATATGCAACTTGTCTGGGTAAACTTCATTCCTATTACTTGGCTGATTTCTAACCCTCTGCAGCTACAGTTCCAGTCATTCTCTGGCTTCTTCTGTCTCTTCTTTTGTGGCTTTTCTTTAATTTCCCCCTAATAATTCACATAATTCTGGTTGCTATGCAGTGTTTCCAGGCTCAGCCATCTGTAACAATCCCCCACCATGGGTGTGGGCAGCTTGGCTGCAGCATGGATGCTTTGCTGATTAATTTGCCTTTTTTGCATAGTTATTTTGGATGCTTGGAAATAAGCTGAAAATAAAACTGTTACTAATACCTTCCCCCTCCTAGTGCCAACTAACTTCAGCAAATTAATCTTTTTCAACATCACCCTTTGTGTGGTCTAGACCAGGGTGCAGACAGTAATGTAAACTGTATGGCTTAATTTGCTCTCTACTTTTGTTCTCACCCGTGCCATGTAGACAAGGAAGGTGGGTAGAGGGAAGCAAGGAAGTGGCACAGTACAACTGCAAGTCAAACAGGGTACATTTGGACATCTACATGGGTACTGTGGTGGGTGGCGATAAGGGGAATCCCAGAGGCTGCTTCCTCTTCCAGAAGCTGGAGGAAGGGAAGGATCCACATCCTGAACACATGTCCCAGTTCCTTGGAAGAAAGGATCCAGAGCAGCCCTGCCAAGAGGGACTTGGGGATACTGATGGACGAAAAGCTGGACATGAGCTGGCAATGTGCGCTGGCAGCCCAGAAGGCCAACCGTACCCTGGGATGCATCAAGAGAATCATGGCCAGCAGGTTGAGGGAGGTGATTCTGTCCCTCTACTCTGCTCTGCTGGGACGTCACCTGGGATACTACATCCAGCTCTGGAGCCCTCAGCACAAGAAGGACATGGAACTGTTGAAGTGGGTCCAGAGGAGGGCTACAAAAATGATCTGATGGCTGGAGCACCTCTCTTATGAGGACAGGCTGGGAGAGTTGGGCTTTTTCAGCCTGGAGAAGAGAAGGCTGCAGGGAGACCTGATTGTGGCCTTTCAGTACTTAAAGACAGTCTATAGGAAAGACAGGGAAAATCTTTTTAGTAGGGACAGCTGTGACAGGACAACGGGTTATGGTTTTCTGATCTGTAAACAGTAACTTTCCAAAAAAAATAATTGCCTGGCCTTTTGATTGCTTTGTCCGCCCCTCCTCCGTGCCAACAGCCAGGCTAGTCAGGTTCCATTGAATTGTGGATTTAAGCACATCAATTTCTGCCACCAGCATGAGTATGTTCATCATCAATTCTACCAATGCTTTAGAACAATGCTTTGGCATCACAAGAGATGTGACCAATATCTGCTGGTAATAAAACAAGGGAAGGCAGAGTAGCAACAGAGAAAATGTAGGTACAAATCAAGAGATGCTATGGCTTGCATTTAGTTGTATGGAGCTTTAAACGTTAAAATGCTAATTTGAGTGCACAGGGTGTTAGGGAAACCTCTCCAGTACAACAGGCTCTGCATGGTGGATAGCAGGCAATGGCTACAGGGCTCCAGATGGGATGCAGCCAGGGATACCCAGCAGAGCATCAGGAAAGGAACAGCTCCTGGTGACACTAACAATTCATTGCCTGAACAGGCAGTTGTGTATGACCAAGGAGTCTCATACAGCACATTGCCTCAGGATTACAATACTGAAAAGGAAGCATAACTGATAATAAAGAGTTAAATCAACACTAATCCCTATACATAGACAGCTTAAATCAAAGAATTTGTAGTGATTACAGGTGTTCTAATGAACAAAAGATTAGCTCCCACATGAAGAACAAAGAAGAGAGTGGAAAGCATACTGAAAAGCAAAGAGAAGAGCTAGCTATCTTGTTTTATGGCTGCAGATTAATAGTAAACCCTGGACGAGTCTACAGAATGAAGAATCAAATACAGGTTTTATCAGTATTAACATAAAAAGTGCACTAAATTCTCTTCCCAAACCTTGATAATCCACCCATCATCCCTCTGCCTGTTATATGCCTGCTCAAAACCTAGTAGTTCTTTCATTATTAGTCATTTAATTGCACATATCCTTCCCCCCTCCCAGAAAAAAACTCCTTCCTTTGCCCTCCTCATCCATGAGGATAAATTTCAGGATAAACAATTAAAGTGCAGTTGTGAAATGAGCAAAAGAAGAAAAACCTTGTTGTTTCTAGCTGGTCTACAGCCATCATACTGATCAGCATCACTCATATGCAGTCCATAGTCATGGTAAAGCCCCAGCATCTTCATCAATAGACAGCCTGAGGGTAGAGGCCAACAGCTTCAACTACAGGGAGAAGAGCAGGGACTGAATAGCCCCTCTCTTCTCTAGCAATAGGAAATACTTGCTGCTCTGAAAGGGACAAGAAACTAGGAGCCAAGGGCACCCCAGGACCAGCAGGGCAGGAGTCTCACCAGTCAGTGCTCATACCACAATACCTGAGTTAGCAGGCTGAGGAATAGCAGCCAACATCAACCAAGAATCCAGACCATCAGGCAAGCTCATGGTGATAATGCAGAGCAATACCAAGCAGAATGAGACATAACCCAAGGCTAAAGGCCCAGGGCTCAGTTTAAATAGAGCCCCTGTGCCAATGGGCAGGCCGGTGTGAGCAGAAGCCCCAGGTGAGGTTGCTCAGGGCCATTAAGGCCCACTAGGGCTCTTACATCTGCAGCCCAACACAGGGACGGTATTATCACACAGGGGAAAGCCCGCTTGTATGGAGTGTTATCAAAGTTAACTCCCCAGGAGAAAGTTTACTGTGGCATTGGAAGGGAGGTCTTAGCAGAGGAGTGGTGATGAAAACCTACTCATGTTGGTCACAGTTCATGTCATCTTCTCTGCCCCACAGCTAATAACAGAAAAGTAGAGCTGGCTATAGGTGAAAGCAAAGTGAACATCAGCGTCCCCCAGCTCCTCTCTCGGCAGAATGAGGTTGCCTTGTCTCCAGAGTGGTGTAAAAGTTGGTTGTACCTCCAATAAGGACAAGCTGAGAGCTATCTGCTGGAAAGATGTAACCCCTTGGTGCCTTCTCCTTGTAGCTTCCAAAGCACAGCTGGGAGTGGGGCAGTCCTGACCAGATGCTGGTTTATCTTCCACTAAAGAAGTCAGGGAGGTGATTTTTTACCCTGTGCTCTCCTCTTGACCTAGGTGAGTGAAATGCTCTGGGATGCAGAAAGCCCATGCTGGCCAGGAAAGGGTCAGTGCATTTTGGGGGTGGAGTGAGGGTGCACGTTGTCATTGTCCTCACCTTGCTGCACCTGCTGTAACCAACTGGCTTGGAAGGAGGGCTTAAAAGGAGTGAGCTGAGCCTAGGAGGGAGCATGAAGATGTCTGATTTCTCAGGCTGGGCTTGAATGCAGACAAGAACCTGGTAATGCCTTATTGTAGGATTGTATTTTGATTGCTTGCTTCTCAGTTGCACCACAGCATGTGGTGCTGGCTAAGCAGAGCAAGGAGACAGCTAGATAACTTCAAAATGTTTTTGACCTTGCTGTGAATTTGCTAATGGGCCTGCACAGGTAATTTGATGATGCACTTAACATGTGCTGGAGCTGCAGGTTTAATTTCTACCCCCGCCCTCCATGGGAGGTCTGAGCACTGCAGGTCTCTATGGGCTTTGCTGCTCCCCTCACAGTCCTTGTCCTTGCAGTGGGTGGCTAAGCAGGGTGAGCCCTGCTTTAGCCAGATATCCTGCTGTGGGGATTGCCAGGAGCAACTGTGTGATCTTTACTAATAAGGTGTTGCCTTGCATTTGTCCTTAAACTTGTTACTTTTGTTTCTTTAAATATACCACTGCCTCTCCTGAGAGCAAGGCACTCTACCTTGCACCCGCTCCCTCCTGTTACTCTGTATTTCATCGCATCTTTGCTTCTCCCTTTCCTGACCTGAAATTGTAAACACTTCCACCTTCCTCTAGAAGAGGTGGTGCCTTGTTTTACCTTCCTGCTGCCTTCTCTGTGTGGCTGTGCTCAACTCTATCACCCAATGTTTGGGAATGGGGTAGTTGAAGGCTGAAGAGCGTTTAAAGTGAGCTGTGCTGAGTTATGCAATGGCATTACAACATTTCAGTGCTGTAATCCTTCCCAAAGCAGCTCACCATAGGGTTAAGAACACAAAATAAATGCCTGTTCTCCAAGCAGAGAGCTCTTGCTCTGTAATGACACCAAACCTGTTCTGGATTGGGCTAGTGCAGAGCCTAACACGCAGAGGAAGTGTTCAAGTTGTTTCATGTAATGAGGATTGCCTTTAATTTGCCAACAAGGAAACTCCTTTGTTTCTGTTCTCCAGTGTCTGGTCCTTAGCCCCTTCTAGTGGGGAAAGGAGAAGGCTGCAGCAAGCTGAGTGTGGAGGTGCAAGTGACATCCAATATCGTGATGCTGTCTGTGAAGCTGAAACACCATAAACTTCACAGGCCCCTCTGAGATGACGGTCCCTGGTAACTCCCTGACCAAATCCTTCAGCACAAAGCTTAATGTTACATTAAATGTGATGTTAAAAATAGGGTGAACTTCTGTTTCTGATTTTTTACTTTCCTTCTGTCTGCGTGATTGCTTGAGTACTTCTCTCAGGATGGAAACAGCTTGGCAGAACCTGCAGGTTTCCCATCCAGCAGTTTGGATGCACTGGTGTGCGTTCCCTTCTCCCATGGTGGCACGGTGCAGCAGCAAGCAAAGGGAACGGTGAACAGCATCCAGAGCAAGCACTAAGTGAATAAATGGGGAAAATCAGAGGCAAGTAAAGGCATGTGGAAAAGGAGGCAGCACAGATGCGGTTAAGCAGGTGAATGGTGGTGTGATGCAGAGTGCTGTGTGTGCAGCACAGCTGGCCAGGGAAGGCCTGCAGGAAGCATGAGTTGTGTCAGCGTGGCACACTGGTGCCAGTGCCTCCTCCATGCTAGGTAAAGTAACACAGATTAGGCCCAATGCTTGAAAGAGAAGGACCTAAGAAAGGGCATGTCCACCAGCAGTAGGAACTATGCTGTAGCACCTGCAATGCTGTCACTAAAGTGGTTCAGAAACAGTTGCTGATGATTTATGGTCCCACCAAACCCAATGCCTTTGTGCCAGTGACGAGGTTGGTGACCTGTTAACTGCTTTGAATGGGGTGTCACATGCTGGCTCCCAGCTGCTTAGGTTGTAGAGTGAAATTCAGGCCTGCTCCTTTGACTCTGTAGACTGAAACTTGATAATATCTGCTCTGTTTCCAAGCATCCCCTCAAAGGCTTTCAGTTTCTTAAACTCTTGGACAGAGCTTAGGATGGAAGAATCCAGAGGTATTGTAGTGTCAGGCAAAGCTGAGTTATCCTCCTGATGGGATATGCATTTTTCTCTTGCTCTAGGGACAACCTTCACAGAGCCTTGGCCCCTATGGCAGGGTGAGTACATATAGGAGATGCTTCTATAACTTTCATGGAAAGTTTTTGCAAGGGCTTTTCAACTCCTTACATGTTCTGTGGTTTATGCATTTCAGAGCATTTATTCAGAGGTGTGGAGACCTTCCCAAATCCTACCTTTCACCTCTTTTTTCAAAGGGACTGGTGTGGGAGGAGGGCTCAGAGTATCTAGAGCAGCGCTGACCTCCCAGTCAGGACACTGGAGCATCAATGCAGCAGATTTACTTGATGGACACTTTTTTTTGGACACAAACCTGAGGCCTGATGGCTCTATGTATTGAGATCTAACTTGAAGCTCTGATCAGAAAAGCTGTGAAAGGTACCACTTTGAAAGTGCCTTTTCCAAGTAGCATAAAACTTCATAAATTGTGCTCTGCTGGACAAGAACGACATAGCCAAGTGCAGAAGTGCTCATGGTTATGAGAGAATCAATTAAGGCATGTTGATGAATAATGCATGTGCAGCTTAGGAGGGATGGATGACATCAGTTTTATTTTTGTACTGTTAATTGAGAGTGATTCTGGGATGAAAAAAAGCACACAGGGAAGATGGGGAGTGTTGGGGGAGATTCTGTTCAGAGCATCAGGAGCTGGAGGCTCACCAGCAACATTTCCTGTCCATTAAGATGTAAAAACCTCAGCAAGAGGAATTGTGCTAATGTCCTCTACAGCTCCTAATCCAGGTAACTGATACTTCCCAGGAACCCAGTTCAGACTGTAAATGATATGAGCACTTAAAGAGATAGAAGTTGAAGCTATTGCTTTGAAATCTGATGGCCTTTCCTGTATTAAAATAAGGTCTGCTGTGCTCTTTTGGGGCCCAGTTGTAGGATACTGGTCAGCTCTATTTCTTCCTAGAGATGAGGCTCTGCTGTACCTCAGATGTGCAGGGATCTCTAAAGGAGACCTGGTGCAGTGGGGTGCTGGAGGAAGCCTGATGGGAAATGATCTGTTGCTGCTGACATGTGCCAAAGTTCCCCGCATACTGGTGTGCAGCTGTGTCATGAGAAGACCAGGTCAAAATCAACAGCTCTACAGATCCTGTGGGTCTCCCCCTGGGCCTGTGTTTGGGCTGGGTTTGCAAAAGCCAGGGATTCTGTGTCAGCCCTGAGACCAGCATAACTGTTGCAGGCTAGAGCAGGAGTCCAGCAAGGGAGAAGCAGTGCTCCACATCCCCTTGCTTTGGTGTTTCCCAACATCCAGCTAAGGGAATTTCCCCATGCTTGGGTGCCTGCCCAGCTCAGAGCAAAGCCTGCTGCAGGTGCCCCGTAGCATTCACGTGAGGGAAGGACAGAGGGCACACCGCTGTGGTGATCAATCAGCCACTAGCCTGAAGAGCCATGCCAATTTATTGCCTATATAGTACTTTTGGTGATGGTTGGTGTGTGTGTGTGAAAGGCTGTGAAGGGACTGGGAGGGTTGTGTGGATGGCTGCTCCACTCAAGCTGGGTGGCAACCACTGATCCTGCTTGGAAGATTTCAGACCATTTCTTAATTTGCTTGCTCCAGGATGGTCACTCCTTCAACCTAATCTTCCACAGTGGCGGTAAAGGACAGCTGGTACCTGTTTAAGGAGCCAGAGCTGCCACATGTGGTGGGACTTGAGGGTACTGGTGTTTCCTTGAGGAATAACACCTGAGCTTTCCACCCCAGTTCTATCTGGATGGTGTAACTCCAGCCTCAGTGTTGCAAACCAGCAGTAATAACTCATGCTTGCTGCTTGGACTGAGTGTTGTTGGTGGTGTGGGTTCCTGGTGGCATCTGCTTCAGTGTGAAGGTGGGTGTCCTGAGGCTGGACTGCTGTGAGGTGCCTGCTGAGAAAGCATGAGTGATGTGGAGCTGTGTGAAGGGGGCAAATGCTGCAGTGGGACTGTACAGGCAGCTCCCTTGTGTCAAACCCAGCCCAACGCATCCACCGGGCGATGTGGATGTCCAATCACAAAGATTCATCGACTTTGAAAGATAGTGGTTGCACACATACAGAAGGCAAGAATAATTTTCTAGGTCTGTTTTAGCTGCCTTAGTTAACTTCACAGAAACAAGGAGAAGGTGCTAGCTGCTGGAGTGCTTACAGGAGTGGCCCCCGAGCAGCCATCCTTAGCTGGACTGTGCTTGTCAGTGCTACTGTGGAGCATGTGCCGGAAGCATGACATTTTTAATGTTGTAAGTGGAATAAAAGCCAATAAGAACTCCTCACTGCTCTGCTGGGGGCTCTTTGTGCATGCTCTAACTTGTGCTTGTTCCACTCTGCCTCTGAGGCCTCTGCCATCAATCCCTCTCTCTGAATGTCTCCTCTGTGTGACAGTCTGGGGCAGGGATGGAAAACCTGGAATTTCATGTCAGGTTTAACAGAAGAAGGTCCCATGGAGGATTTGGGTGTGTCTAGGCAGGGAGGAGGGTGAAGGCTGTGACACCTCATGCCTTTGCAAAGTCCCCAGTGGCACACTGTTTGTGAGATGGCTCCATCCTGTTATGATCCTTTTATTCTGGATCAGGTCTGGCTTCCCTGAAATCCAGGAGACCCCTGAAGGACTAAGGGTTGAGTTACACGGGTCATGCCCAGGCTGCTGCTACGTATCCAGAGTCAGATACCCGTCTCCCACTTTTATTTTTCATGCTCTGGATATTTGAGTACCAGCCTGGAGAACCAGACATGCACTTTCTCTGGTGGTCTTGATCTTTTTCTTCCCTTTGACAAAAGGAAACACCAGGCTCCTGCACAGGGTGAGCAGCACACGCTCAGTGTGGTGTCAGCAGTGCATCCTGGCAGCGACGGAGGCTGTTGGCATGCTGGGCTGTCTCCATGGGACTACAGCCGGCTGGTGGAGGTGAGTGATGAGCTTTTTAGTTTTTTTACCTTTTACTCAGTGCGCATTAGATCCCATCTGAAATGCTGTGTGTGATTTTTGGATGCCCCCAATATGTGATAGAGGCAAATTTAAGCGAGTCCTGTGGAGGCTGTGAAAGGGCTGGGACATGATAGGCTGAGGGAACTGGGTGGATTGATCTGGAGAAGTGTTTGGGTGGACTCAGTGGTGGCTGTCCGGTACTGATGGGGTGGGTATGTCAGTGGCAGAGCCAGGTTCATGGCAGGAGAATGAGAAACAGTGGCTGGTATGAGGGAAAAGTTCTCTCCTGTGAAGAAGTCCAGAGCTGGAACGGGGGCTCAGAGGCTGATACGTGGAGGGGTTTAAGACCTGACAGGACAAGGCCCAGAGCTGGACTCTGTACGGTCCCTGCCTTGAGGGGGGGGGGGAGGGGGGGGCTGGAGGAGAGACCCCCTGAGGCTTTAATTACCATGGGACCCTGTGGTCAATTAACGCCATGTCGGGGAGGGGGGGTGTACCCCCACGCTCCGTGCAGTGACTCTCCTCATAGCCGACGGCACCGGCAAAAGCAGCCGAGGCTCCTGCCGGTGAGCGAGGCGGCCGGGGAGGCCCCGCGTCCCCCGGGGCGCGGCTCCCGCCGCTACCCGCTCCAGCCCCTAGGTGGGCTCCCGGGCCCGTACGCCGGGACCGTCGGCCCCGCTTGGGCCTGCCCGGGGGAGCGGGGCCCCCGCGGCCCGGGCGCCCGGTGCCCGCCGCGCGACTCACGCCGCCCTCCCGCCCTCTGGGGCGAGGGGGAACCTTTCTCCGCCCTGCGGAACCTTTGCGGCGGAGGCGCCTGTTGCTGCCCGGGGGATCCTGCGGTTGCTCCGGCGGGGGGTGGGGGGGCCGGACGCTGGGTGATGCGGCCCCCGAGCGGCGGCTGAGCGCCGAGGCCGGGACGGAGGCGGGCGGGCGGCCGCCAGCTCCCGGGGCCCGCCGCGGCCCGCAGTCCCCCGCCCCCCGCCGAGGTGAGAGCTCGGCGGTGCGGCGCGGTGGGGACGCCGCCGCCACAATGGGAGCGGGCCGGGAAGGGACACGCCGGCGGAGGCCCGCGGCCGCCCGCCCCGCCCCGCCGGGGGTGTGTGGGGAGGGCGTGGGGCGACGGCCCCGGGGGGGGGGCCAAGGGGCAACGGCTGCCGGGCGGGGGGGGGGGGCGGCGGGGGGAAAGTGGGGGCCGGGGGGTGTTACAGCCGCTGGGCCCGGGGGCGGTGGAAACGGCCCCGGCCCCTGTGGAGCGGCGGGGCAGCGCCACCGGACCCGTGGGGGGCGGCTCCCGATGCCGGCGCGGCGGTGTGAGGGAGCCGCCGGGCCCCCCCTGCTACCGGGGACCGCCGAGCCCGGGCTTCGCGGCCGGCAGGGCAGCGCGGCTCGCCTCTCTCGGCATCCCGCCGAGTTTCGGTCGGTGCGCGCCGCGTTTCGGGGCCTAAGCGAGTTTCTGGGTTTGGGGGCCGTGGGCGGGCCGGTGAGGGGGCTGCCCCTGCCCCCCTGGGCTGTCCTGGCTCCTCGGGTGTCGGCCCGTGCTGGAGGGAGGGTACTGAGCCAGAGTGGCCCGGCGGAGCCCGGCTGGGCCAGGGTGCCAGGTCTGTCACAGTCCTGCTGGGATCCATAGCGCTGGTAAACAGAGGCACAAAGTAATAATTTGGTGTCTGTGTGAGACCTGTTGGTGAGCTCTGGAGGGAGAAGGCTCGGTTTGTTGAGCTGTTACCTTCCCTCGCTTGATCTCCTCTCACTGCTTTTTAACTTGCTCCCTCCATCGAGTAGTTTGTGGGCTACTTTTGCTGGTGGTTGTGTTGGTGACTGGATGTTTTGGTGCTCGTGCTTGTAAGGTACTTGTAAACTCCGTTGATTTCCCCTCCTGCCTCTTCATCAATTTGTACAAAACTGGTGCTTTAAAAAGTTATTAGTACATCACTTCAGTCTATATGCAGGTGGAGAATTTTTATTACAAAAAGAAAAAATCTCTAAAAGGAAATAATTGAGCTCTTTTTGTCCCATTTTATGCTAATAAGATGCTAATGATCACATTTGCTTGTGTTTTTAACTTTCCTAGCATTTAATATTCCTTGTGCGGTTATCCAAGCACTGTGCCTAGCGAATAATCACTTAGCGCGTAGGAAATCGCTGCAGAAACTACTGTATTGGTTTAAGATGTTCCTGCTGCCTGGTTGAAGGTGGTAACTCCCCTCCCTTCCCTGACTTGAGTGGTGGGCTTGTGAGCACCCTCTGTCTGCTTCAATGCAAAATCAATTAGTTTAAAATAATCAGCCTTTGTTTTGGTAGTTCTGCTCTAGGGGGAGTAGCACCCAGCAGAGGAATGAAAACAAAACAGCCGGCTTAGACCACTGCAGCCGATTCTGATGGGAGCTCCGATGCAGCCTTGGTTTGCTAAGTGAGGCTTCTTTCCCCAGGTGTGAAGCTATACATCCTGAATATACCGAGGGAACAATGTAGCTTCTTATCCAGTGACCTTATCAGCATCAGAATATAGGGGTTCGTTAACGGTAGGTGCTGAATGTGAAATTTCCAAGAAAAATGCAGTTGCTGCTTTAGGGAAGAGCTGTTGTGGATGTGTGATGTTTTCTGGGTTAATACTACCTCAGACTGACTACCACCTTCTACCCAGAACCAGCTGAAAGTTCAGCCACTGTGTTCCTCTTGTACTACACTGGGGTAACTGGTAACTTCTGCATTCCTAAAATCTCTTGACATTCTAGTTTTGATATTTGAAAGTATTGCAGATCCTGGCTGGGAACATCCTGTGCTCTTTTGAGGAGAAGAACCAAACTACGTGTTTTCTGTCTCCTCTCAATAGTGGTTGCATTTTAGTGGAGATTTGAAAGGTATAATCTGACATAAAGAATTGTAACAAGGCCGTTATAGAATCCTCCATCATCCGAGTTGATGCCATAGAATAATTCAGGTTGGAAAGGGCCTCAGGAGGTGTCTAGTCCAACCTGCTGCTCAAAGTGCTTGACTGTCCTCACAGGGAAAAACCTTTTCTTTATGTCAGGTCGCAACCTCCACTGTTGCAGTTTGTCTCATGTCCTCCTGCCTCTGTGCAGAGCCTGTGCACAGCCTTCTGTCTTCTTGATAACCTCCGTGTAGGTATGGGAGATCTGCTGTCAGCTCTCCAAAGCCTTTTGTTCTCCAGTCTGGACGCCCCAGCTCTCACAGCCTCTCTTCACACAGGAAGTGGTCTGTCCCCCTGAGCATCTCGGTAGCCCTCCATCGAACTCGCTCTGGTTTATCTGTGTCTTTCTTGTACTGGGGGTGTCCGAAACTGCATATGGTCTTTCAGATGGGTCTGAAAAGTGCCAAGTGAAAGGGAGTGATTGCTTCCCTTTATCAGGCAGGCTGCGCACCTGCTGATGTAGCCCAGTGTGCCATTGTCTTGCATCACTGCCAGGGCACACTGCTGACTCGTGTTTAGCTTGCTGTCCACCATGTGTTACATCTTTTATGTGTTTGTATATGCATGCACACAACCATTTCTCTTGTCCTCCTGCCATGCATCTCTGAAAAGAGCCTTGTTAATGTGTATGCACATACGTGTGTATGTATACACGTGTGCGTCACATTGCACCTTCTGCAGCACTGAGCAGAAGTTTGTCCATCCTTTCCCACATATTCTGGCTGTTGCTAGTGGTGACTGTTGGCTACCTGACCTTTCCTAACTCTTCTGCTGTCACACTGACTGGTTGTGCCTCCCGCCAGTAGGTCTGCCTGTCGCATTGCCTTGACTTTGTTTCTCAAAATTATGGTGTTTCAAGTACCTCTCTTGGATGTGTCAGGTGAATAGGCGAAGAAGGGAGTGGCAGCGGAGTGAGACTTTTCCCATGAGGATTGAGTTGAATCCTGTTTGTTCAAATCCAAATACAGAATATGGTAACGTAGGGAGTGTGTTTTCAAATAGTGTTGTCCATGGGTATGAGTTAAATGAAATATTTAGCTACAATATTTTTAAGAATGCACTTAGTTGCAGTGCAGTTATGTTTGCATAGTTTCTTTGAACTTGTTTCCTTCAGGTGCTTAGAAGTTTTGGGGAGGTAATACCCTATAGGGTAAGAATTCTCTGCTAACAAAGTTTCTTATTTTAAACTTAATTCTGGAGAACTTAGTTCCTGCAGAGGTTAAGTACCATTTAATATTCCTAGATACTGGTACAGATATAATTCTGAGATGTGTTTTCTGTTTACACAAAATAATTTCTGCGTAATATTTTCATGATTGTCAAGTATGTTGAGTTAATTACAGCTGGGTTTGGCTCAGGGAATGCTCATTGCATGACAGGAATTTGTTGTGTTTAAGTTAACGTTTTTAGCTATATAAAACCAAAAGAATTTATAAAGATCTGTGGTTTCCCCTGCCCCCCAAATAGGTGTTAAGGATTTGCACCAACACAGAAGTAGAAATTGGTATTTGGGTTCAGACTTGTAGAATAGCATGTGTAGAATCTGGTACTTAGGTAATTTGAAACAATGAATGAAAATTTCATTCCTTGTAAACTTTTAGAAACCTTAAGTTTAATTTCTAGGGTTTTATGCTTATTAAGAAACAGAATCTTAAAGATGAAGGGCAGTGATAAAGTAACACCATTTGTGGTTTGAAAAAGGGGCAGAATTAGTTGATGAAATCAAGTGTCATTACATACTGTGAGAAGGAAGAAGGTGGAATTACAGGTAGCCGTGAGAGGGGAAAAATGTTGAACAGGCACCTTTAGAAGCTGGTTGGATTTCTGAGAATATGGCAGTGGTGTTTTGTTGGTGGTTGGTTTTTTTAAGTCATCATTCTTTTGAACTAGCTATCTGGTGACTTCTCTTTCTAAGTAATACTAAGAAAGTTACTGATCAATATTTTGTATGTGGTAACCAGCTAACGCTAATTGCACATATTTGCTAACAGTATAATGAAGTTGAAAAAAGTGTTTTGTGAAAAAAAAAAAAGGTAAAAAAGTATATATTGCTTTCAGCCATGCACATATAAAACCTATCAAGAATTGCTGCTTTGAAAAATACCTCAAAGTATAGGAAATCAGCTTTTAGAGATTCTTGAAGGTCAGAAATACCATTGACTCAATTTTATGTCTGACATGGAATAGCAAAATGCCAGTTTAGTCCTGCAAGCAAGACTGATTCAGTGCTATTGTAATCTCAAAGCAGCTGTGATAATTTAAATCTTGTTCTTGTTCAATGGTAATGCTGGAGTTGGGGTCAGTCTCACACCTCCAAAAATCTTCTGGCATTTTGAAGGTAACAAGAACTCACTTGAAGGGGGGTTGGGGAGGGCAAGTATTACATCATTTAAATTTAACAACAACGTTTTCAGCATGCTCTAAAATGTGTGAGTCGCAGCAGTGATTTGAAGCATTCTGTGGTGGCCTTCCAGCTTGTCCCAAAGCTGCTATTCTGCAGCTGTATCTGCAAGTTTGAATGCAGAAACAAAGGAAGAATGAACGAACTTGGATGTTAGTGAGAGCTGATTATTCAAACATCAGAAAAGATGTAAAGGACGATATGCATACGTCTGGAGGAAGTATTGATTCTGTGCTTGAGAAAAGCGCTGAATCACTTAATGACTGAAGATGTCATTCAAGGATGCAGAAATCTTAAAGGGAAGACTTTGAGTCTGTTGCTTCAAAACAAGGCTGAAAAAATATTAGATGTTATCAGTGTGGCTTGTAGTATAAACATGGAGTACCGCATTCAAACCTTATAAACAGTCCCCACTGCTGCTGTCCTAAACCCTAGGAGGACTTTTTGAGCTGCGAAGTGCAGTTACCATTAGCTTCTTGAACACCTATTTGAAAAGGGGGAGAGTTGGTAAGACGAACCAGCTTCTTGCTGATATGACTTGATGTGACTCTGTCTTCCTCCTCTACATGTGCACATACAGTGGTACTGGTAGAAGCTTTAGTAGATGCGATACACTGGCACAAAACACTTTCTACTGCTATAACTGAAATTTCTAGCCAAGTATGCTGGTTTTGGCTGGGGTAGGGTTAATGTTCTCCATAGCAGCTGGTTACGGGGCTATGGTTTGGATTTGTGCTGAAAACAGCGTTGATAACCGTGGGATGGTTTTGTTGCTGCTGAGCAGGGCTGACACAGAGCCAAGGCCTTTTCTGTTCCTCACCCCACCCCACCAGCGAGGAGGCTGGAGGGGCACAAGGAGCTGGGAGGGGGCACAGCCAGGACAGCTGACCCCAACTGACCCCAGGGGTATCTCTCACTGTATGGTGTCATGCTCAGTGTATAGAGCTGGGGGAAGAAGGAAGGGGGGATGTTGGGAGTGATGGCGTTTGTCTTTCTGAGTCACCATTACGTGTGATGAAGCCCTGCTTTCCTGGAGATGGCTGAGCACTTGCCTGCTAGTGGGAAGCAGTGAAAAGAATCCCTTGTTTTGCTTTGCTTTGCTTTGCTTGTGTGCATGGCTTTTGCTTTACCTATTAAGCTGTCTTTATCTCAACCCACAAGTTTTCTGACTTTTACCTTTCCAATTCTTTCCCCCATCCCAACAGGGGGGAGTGAGCGAGTGGCTGGGTGGGGCTTAGTTGCTGGCTGGGTTAAACCACAATACCAAGGATTAAGCATATTAACAGAAGCTCTCTTCTGCCACGGTAATTGGTTCTATGCTTGTGGACTTTTGCTGACAGATAAGTAGAAAATCAGAGTTGGAAAAGCTCAGTTTACCCCCATGCTTTCTTACGTTTCTTATGTTATAAATACATCGAAATTTATGGTGAGCATGAGGAGGACTTTGATCGAGGCCTAACATGCAAAACAATGCACTTTACATAACGAGAGCCTTAAGAGAGGCACTAAACTTATAAAAGCAAATAATTTTGGTTTATATGTGATTTGGCAGATTACAGGCAGATAACTTTACTCTGGCATTCTCTGTAGAAAGCTAGCTTGATTTAATTGACAAAGAACTGGAGCCATACAAGGGCAGAATTGATTAACAGAAACGACAGAACCTTTCTGTTACTTAGCCAATGTGACTGATCAGGTACAAAGAGTTTGTAGGGCAAGCACAGTATGGGAAATAATTGAAACATGGTGGAGGTAATATAAAATTGTAGAATAGTTTGGTACCTCAAAAGATTGTCTAGACCAACCCCCGTGCCATGAGCAGGGACATCTTCAGCCAGATCAGGTTGCTCAGAGCCTGTCCAACCTGACCTTGGATGTTTCCAGGGATGGGGCATCTACTGCCTCTCTGGGCAACCTGTTCCTTAATTTGTGCTTTCTTTCCTTGACAATGAAAATTTTTACCTAAAATTTTTGCTTGTGAAAAAAGCTTTTCTAGCCCATTGGAACCATGGAAATAATGTGTTAGAGATATGATAATTCATCAAAGATTTTCTCCAGTCTCTGAGAAACTCAAGTCTTATCCAGGATATCAGCATCAGTTAATTGTGGGTTATTATACTTGGAGTTGTTGAATCTGGAAGAAATAGTTTGTTAAAGTATATTGATTCAGTGTGAATTGCTCTAGCTGTGCATTGTACCCAAAGGCTAATACAATGACAACCAACCAGCCAAACCCCAAACCAACCAAAATCTATGAACCTGAAAAAGCCTGGAAAGGGATTGTGGGGTGGAGGTGTTCACCTGAATCAACTTGGGAAGCAGGATGTTTTCCTCAAAAAGGAATTGATTACAGAGGGAGGTAGAATTTACTCCAAATTAGTGAAGTAAAGGAAACTACTACATGGCTGGTGAGTATCAATGCTCTGGAAGATGAAGAAAATTATAATTAAGGCTCTTGTATCAAACATATACTTACGTATGGGATTTGTGTGATAATTACATTCCTATTCCTCTAATACTAATCAATGAGGGTATTGTTGAAAAGTGAATCTTCTTCAACAGATACTGTTTCGTGTATGGTCAGTGAGTCAAAACCTAGGTTAAAAATAGTAGATGTGGGAAACAGCATATGAATGGAGGATTTTTCAGGGGCTTTATAGTAGTGTGGTGCTTTATAGTATTTTGATCAGTGGCTGGAAGAAAACATGAAATTAGAGCTGATCAAATTTGTGGATTATGTAAAGGTTGCGCTGAGTGGTGAAGCATGAAGAGGGAATGGCAGCTGTACAGTGTCCTCCGCGTTGTTTGGGTAACTGGGTCTAATATGGCCAAGTATGTTTTTATAGAGCTTGTGCACAAAGTTGTGCATGTTGTGGGAAAGACTGGAGACTGTACATCTGGAATAAAGAACTGTGCTTCCAGAAACCAGTGACCTTGCAAAGGATGGCAGGAGCAGAGCAGATGTATGGCAATATGTGAGTCCTCAGAGTAACCCTGTGGATATGAGGGCTGTTAAAATGAGCTCGTTACTTTTTAACACTAATCTGCATCCATAATAACAGGAAATATTGAATAAAGCAGAGGTGAAATCAGTTTGGGAATATTCTGACCAGGTTTAGTGTTAGTGTTTTTGAAGAGATGTTCAAAAGCAACGAAGATGTTGTAGTGTTCAGTGTTGCTTGGGTGATTAAGTCACTCATTATAAAACTTTTTCTTAAAGTGCTCAATTGGTTTAGCTTATCATGAGGTATTTAAAAGTTTCTCAATTTTCTTTGGGCAAAATAGGCTGTGTACCAATGGGGACTTTAATTTAGTGGAAAAAGATACGATAGCAGCCAGTGCCTGGAAGTTGAAAAGATTATTTCAAATTAGGAAAAAGGCACAGATTGTTAACAATGAATGTGATTAACCACTGAAGGCATTAGGAAGATGCTTGTAACTATTAAGGGAAATTAGGATGTCTCCATCTCTCAAAGTCATCAAGTTAAGATGAAATACCACTTGGAAGATATGCATGAGGAGGAGTGTTTGCACACATACACTGTACATGTACTTGTAAATGTATGGGTGTGCATGCTACCACACAAGTACAGGAGTATTTGCACATGCCAAACAGATCTCTCCCAGTCCTGTTCAGATTAGGTCTCTCTCCTTGCCCAAACTGGAGTTAGTTAAATGACCTGATTATGACAGTTGTTCATTTATAGCACTCCTTTAAATCTATTAAGCATACGTTTTCTGTCAAGGGAATAGATGTGCTTGTATGAACCATGTACTTAAATGAAATCAAATGTTTGTCATCTCTTCTTTTGGGGAAGCACTGTCATTTTGAGGATAGGGAAAGGAAGGGGCTGTATGGGTAAAGACGGGGATGGCTGTTTCATTTCCTGAACAAACTGGAATATCTGCCCCAAACATTTTCCTCGAAAGTCCTCTTAAGTCTGCTCACCAGTAGTGAGAGGTAAACTTTATATTGTCAGTGTTGGGGGCTAAGTCATTACCTTCTGTAAAAATTACTTTTTAATTGAGGGAAGAAATTGCACGTGCTCATGGTGGCAGACGTAGTTTTGAGTGTGAATGCATGAGGGTGGATTGTCTTGTATTTCTCTGCCAGCGTGAAGTCAGTGTGTTTCTTGTCCACCAGAAGAAATGGTTTCTGTTGTGTCCTATCTGCCAAAGTGGTGAAGGACATAGAGAGAGAAAAAAAAAAAAGCTGAGAGTCCTCTCTTGCCTTGGCTGTTATGGAGATGATTGATTGCCCGTGGGTTCTCAGTGGCGCATCAGAACAGTTGTTTTGGGACGTTTTCCTAAACTCTTTCAGGAGTGTGATGGGAACTAGTCCAGTGGTGACAGCAGCTTACTCCTGGTAGGCACTCTTCTAGATATCTTGATCTTTTCCCCCATCACAGGACAAGTGCATGCCAAGTCATGTGAACAGAGGAAGGGCTGTGGGAAATACAGGCTGCAGGAGCTGGATGCTTTGCTTGTGGCAGATTGCTGCTAGATGGCCGTTTCCCCAGGTGCTCCCTTGACTTCGGTAGGAAATAGGTGCGTACACCAAACAGCTATTGTGCAGAAGAGATGTTGCCAGCAAGCATCAGATGTAATACATATGTTCGGTAGTTCTGATTTTGGGGAAGGGCAGGTGCTATAGTGAATGACTTTCTTATCACTGAAAGAGACTGTCTTGCTGGAAGAAGTCACCTCCTTGGGAACATTTTCCAGCCAAGTGCTACCTTTCCCCCTCTATTGCTTATATAATTATTTTATCATGACAAGCAAGGTCTTGTGTTCTGTTCTTTGCACTCTTGGACTGTCCTGTACAGGAAGACTTAGAGATAAAATCCTTTTGTTGAGGGAAGCTGTTTATATTTTAATCTTTGAATTTCCTTGTCTCTTGGAGGGGTGTGCATCTCCTTTTGTATCTCTCACTGTCCTTACTGTTATCTTGTCTGACCCATTTTGCTGGCAAAGAGAAGGCAGTAGAGAGAGAGAGACAGGAGATGTTAGAAGTGAACAGTTTCTTTACTTGCAGTCCTACAATCACTTTTTTATTTTTTTAAAAGAAGTTATCTTCTGGCTTCTCTTTACAGCTGCTTCTTCTCTAGGAGTGTGATAAGTGAGAAAGTCCTTCCCCACATGTGCATTTTTCTCCTTGCCTCTGGCTGTTGTAGGCAGTTGCATCGCTGAAGGGCTGGTGGAGTCTTGTATCTGGCCTGGGGTCTCATGCCTCAGTGCAAGCTTTGGAGAGTTAATACAACTCATTGTGCAGCCCTAAGATTTTGGTGATTGGCAAGAGCAAGGCAGCAATGATGAGTTATAATCATAGTCTAGACATTTTTGAGCTCTGTATGTCATTCTGGAGGGCTGTCAGCCTCCACAGCAGACAAGGCTTGGGAGCACACAAAGCTTAAACTTGAGTCTGCTTTCTCTCTCTCTCTTTTTTCTCTCTTAAAGGTAATCATTGTGAACGAGAATTGTTCTGAAAGTAATGATCCTTCTATTTCTAAATCTATTGCTGGTCTCTTTCAGTTTTTTAAATATTTTGGAATATAGTTTTCCTTAAAATATACTCTTATGTACTTTTAATGGAATTCTCTAGTTTTTCAAGTCTTGCTGCTTTAACTACAACCATTGTTATTATTGTGGAAAAATTACACCACAAGAACTGGAGTGAGATGAAAATGAAGAGCTATGTTTTTTCTTGATGTCCTGAAGGAAACTCCAAACTGGTACAATCCCCTTCCCTGCCTCCCCCCCAACTTTGAATACAGATGCTTTTTCTAGATTTCCAGAAATAATGAATCTTCCTTTTAAATTTAAACGTGGATTGGGGTTTTTTTGCAACTTAATAAAAAAATCCCCTCAATTTTACCTTGCAGAAAATGGATTTGAAAGTTGAAATTTCTGATTTCTCTCCCTTGAATAAAAAGAATATTGCTGTTTCACCTTTATTTTTTACTGTCTTTAAGTTTCAGGTTAGCTAATTTGTATTTCTTATGTGTTAGCCAAAAGAAACTCCAGCCTACCCTTTAATGGGCTTTTTGAACTTTTACAGATTCTAGTTTTTGTTTTCTTGTTGGGTGGCTTTTTGATTTGTGTTTAATGTCTTAGAAAATAAAAAAGCACAATAAAAATGGATGGGGCAGAGGGGAAGCAAACAATTTTTGGCTGTTCCTCTGTGAAATCCCATCAGTTTCATGCTGCTGCTCCCCATGAGTATTATCAGCTAACTCCACATCTCTATTTATGGCAGGGAAGATTCAGGGGGAACAGAGTTAATTGTCCAGGGGTCTGGATGAGATTTTTGGGGATGGGGGACGGATTGTAGAACTTGGGAGGTAAAGATTCCATTTTTTTCTATTTTGTTTTGTCCTACTATGCTGGAACACCTCCTACATTCTAGACCAGGCAGGTGTCTTTCTCGGGGCTGCTGAGGGGACCTCTCTCTTCTCTCCCTACCCCTAACCTCACGTGTCTCTGGCATTATTTAGTATGAGGTTGTAAAATGTGGAAGGGATTACCTGTGGCCTGGGTCAGAAAATGGAGACCAAGAGTAGCCATTTATAGCATGGCAACTTCATTCCTAGCAGCAAAGGGATGAGAGAAGGCTTTTAGGACTTCATGACTAAAATGGTTATGCCCCCTTGAGCAGTTTGGGTGAAGTTCAAGTGTTGAGTGAAACAAGCACAAAGCAAGCAGGGAGCATGCATGAGAGGCTATGCATACCGGTATGTATTTATGGCCAGAACTCCACAGGGGCCCTTGGTTGCATAGGATGGGTTGGGGGGCCCTGCTCTTGTGGAAAGGTTAGTCCTCAAGTGGAGATAGCAGTGCATGCCAGGAGCCATGCTTTTTGAGCAGGCAGCAAGGTATAGTGTAGATTGGGAGCAACGCAAAGGTTTCTGAGATCAAGAATAAAATAAAGTATTGATTCCCTGAAGATCTTAGGAAGAGATCTGTGTTCTAGGACAGCTCAGGAATATCTACTTATCCCAGACATAACAAGAGAGAACATGAAAAGAAAGGAAGGTAGAGGACTGAAGAAAGGGATTTTCTGTTATTCTGCTACTGAAAATTAGCCCTCGATCTCAGGCAAGGACATCGTGGCCAAAGCAAATTCCTCTTCATGAGGTTAAAGAAATTACCCATTTGTTCTCGTGGTGCAGATTGCATCACTTCTCTTTGTCACCGTGGAGAGGTGTTCCTTTCATGAGTCCTGCTTGAGTGCGTTTAGGAGAGAACCTGCCCTGACCCAGAGAAATTTGTCAGTGCTAGTTACGTTTCCCTAGGTCAGGGCAGCTTATCTTCCTGCTCCTCAGAACGGAGCCATATCCTTTCTTTGCCCATTTAATCCTAGTACCCACATGTAATTGCAAGGACCTGTTCATAGACACTGTTCATATTAAGTATGTTAGATGTTAAGGACTTGCATGAAGAGGTCTATCTGTATTTTGATCTGAGCTCTGGGCAGTTTAAAAGTATTTGATACGGGGAGAGAGATGCACGCAGCAAGGGTGTCTTAACTACATGATATAATTTATGGTACTTTTGCCCTTTGAGTGGCATTTGCATTGAATTTTCAATTAAAAAAAAACCAAAACAACAAAATGAACTTCAGAAATAGATACCTTTCCACACAAACGACATTGTGATGCCATGTCTATTTAAAGAAAGAAACAACTGAGGGGATTAAGCATGCGAATGTTCATGTCTCCCCTCTGATACGTGCACCATCCTTTTTGATTGGTGTTTGTAACAAAGGTAAGGAAGCTTTGTCATGAGGACCATCTCAGTTCCTCAAATCAAAACACTGTCTGTCCCCTGTACTGGAGCAGTGTTCTGGCTGCTAAGACCATGGCCCCAAGACAGTGATGCCAGCTCGGTCGGGCCGTACCCAGGGCTGCTTGTTCCCACCCTCTTGACTTTTTTTTCTTTGTGCCTGCACAGCTGTTCATGCAACTTTGTAATAAATTACATTTGGGAACTGAATTTTGCTTCTGGGTTGTTTTCCAGCTGAATTGGTTTGCTGTCCAGCCACACAGATAGTTGTGCTGGCACAATACAGGAGTGGTGTGCTAGTGGGAAAGAGCAGCTGCTGCCGAGAGTGTGTCCGAGGCCTGAGAAGCTGCAATCAGCAAGAGGGAAAATGGGTAATTTAATCAAGGCCAAATGTTTATTACCCTTCTGGTGCCTATGAAATCTGAAAACTATCTGTCAACGTCGGGGCATGTCACTGTCTCTAATTGGTAGGATTAGCATCAGGTTTTGCTTGCCATCTTCTGTTTCTCACTCTCTTTTATTTAGTCTTTGCATTTATTATTTACATACTTGCTGATGAAATCAAAATAAACAGCATTCGCAGTGTAACGTAACTGTCCAGAGGTTTAGAGCACTCTTGCAGCATCACTACTTAGCACTTGTGTGAAAAGGTGGCTGGTTGTGGCTTCTCCTTTCCAGAAATAGTGTGAGAATTGTATATTCCTTCCTTAAAAAAAGTGCCAGGGTTGTGGAGTGCACCTCAGCAACCTCAAACACAAGCTTCTGGGCATAGGGAAAGTTAGAAGTCAGGCTGATTTTGCAAGGGATGTCAGGGTATAGGAGGTAGCAGGAGCAAAGAATATTTTCTTAAATCAAGAAATTGTTGTAGGGGTGGTGTCATCAGTTGGGTTTTAGGTTTCTTGTCCATAGGTGTCAACAAATTGAGGGAACAGGACCAAAAAATAAACCTTAGACAATCAATGCCTTTCAACATGTAGGGTATGAAGTGTACTGCAAGCTCTAAACAGGGTAAAGCAATTGCCTTGAAAAGCAGGTGGCAAGATGACTATTGCATAGACTAGAGAAGATTCGAGGTTAAAGAAGTTAGCTGCTTTTGAGATGAGAGATTTGGGGAAAAGCTGTTATCCCAGAAGAGATTTCTGATTTTCCCTCAATCCTGGGATGTGGTCCTGCTATCTCTGGAGGAGAATTTCCTGGGGAAGCTTTTTTTTTTTTTTTTTTTTCTGGGGGGGTGGGGTGGGGAAGCTCCTAACTCTGGACAATACATAGCAAGATTTACCCTAGCCAGCATTTTAAGTTTTTGCCCACTGTAACTTCACATCCTGTTCTCCAAGGAGTGTGAGTAGCTAAGGCTGTTATTATGTGATCTGAATTTGTTTATTCTATAATGACAATAGGTAACTATTTGAGAGAAATAAGACGCAGATAATGAGTAGAGAACGCTGAGGAAATGGATGATCTGCTTAGTCATGCAGACTCTGTAAGAAATTGTTTTTTTCTGACTCTCCTTTAAAAAAAGAAAATTATTTAGTGGTGCCTTTTTCTTCCTCCTGTGCTTACCATAACACTCATGGAAAACAAGAGAGGAGATCTTGTATTTCAACTAAATCAATACTTCTGGTCAGTGAAATGCTTATTTTAACAGAATGAGATACAGAGCTCTTAGCCTCTGCTGCTGGTGTGGAACCATTTTGTGAATATAGATATGCTTTTATTGTGATGAGAAGGTGCACCCTCTGGAAAGTCTTTAACTTTTATCATTTGCCTCCTTTATTCCTAACAGAGAGAACTATGAATGAAATTGAGTGAGATTTTATAGCATTGCCAGTAAACCTGCTCTGGAAGCACCATGTAACTAGTTTTCTCTGTTACAGAATGCTCTTAATTGTGCCCAAGAACTCCCATCAAAAGAAGAGTTATAGTTACTATTCAGATTTCTGAGTTCAGACCAAATCAATAATGATCGAGAATTCTTACCATTAGACAAATGGGTAGTTTGAGTAAAATGACTTGGCAGCCTTGATTCAAGACTAATAATTCAGTTATCCAACTAATAATTCAAGTGGAGGGGAGGAAAAATAGAGATGGGACAAGGAGTTCCATTCCTGTTATATTTTGGGAGATAGCAGCAGCTGAGTGTAGGGATGTTGGCTTCTTACAACATATGGTCCCCTTTACTTGGGTTGGTATCATGTCAACAGGACGCTAGAAGAACTGGCTTGCCTGCAGTTCCTTCTGTACTTGCTGGGTATGGCAGCCCATCAAGCAGCCTTTGCAAATGCTAAATGAGCTTTGGTAGAAAAAGCGGTCACTTGGGGAAAGCAGTTGACTGAAACTTGCACTTAACTTTGAGAGAAAAAATACCCCAAAGGTTATGGTTTTTTGAAGATCACAACTGAATGGTCTTTATTATTCAGCTTCTGAATCTTGGAAATATAGCATTTGGATTCTGTGTGGGTGTGAATATCTATACAGTATTGCCTGTTCAGTAAGAACCAGTGCTACAAAAGATGTTCCTAGCACTTATCAAAGTTAAGTGAATGTATGCATTTGGGAAACAGTGGCATTTTTGCTCTGAAAGAGTCGTGTCTAGTAGCCAGCAGCTACTTGTGCAGATGACTGTCGTGGTGCTTATTCACCATACAGTATTTTTTAATAATTTGCTAGTATGTCCCTTTTCAATTGCTCCTTCCTGTCTTAGCATTAGATATGCTTGTTTGTAAGGGTAATTAATGTCCCGTTTAACATATCTTGGGACTGGACAGTTGGGTATGTTTACCAAAAGGGTGCAGGGGTATGTTATCTTTTTGTTAATATTTGCATATCTCCCTAGCCAAACGTGCATTGTGCTGCTTTTAGAGCTCTTTTGAAAGTAAGCTCAAGTATGTAGAGTCATATATGCACAATTTTATAAGCTAAAAATGTAATATGTATATCATGAGACTCATAGCTCAGTTTCTTCTGTGAAATAATATTTCTTATCTCTAATTTTGTGTGTGTATATCCAAATGATCCCCTGAACAGTGTGTTGGATTGCTTGTACTGTGTGGTGAGAGGCAGTAAGCTGCATTCTTTTCCCTTTGCAGGCTTGTCCAAACCACTGGGAGCTTTTGAGCCAGCGAAACGCAACTAAAGTGGTGATTCCATTACTAAGGACAAAACCACGGGAGACTATTTCATCCAGTTGCTTTCCATGTGAGCTGCCTATAGCATCAATCCTAAGTGTTATCAAAACAAATGTATTTGTGCAGGATAGATAAGGATCGGCGTGACTGTTTTATTTTCAGCTGTTTAGTGGGAAAGACAAAGATCTCCAGGTTTTGGTGACTGTTCTCAAAACCAGCAGAAAAGTGACCTTTATAAGTCGTGTTTCCTGTAGATTTTTCCAGCGCTGTGCAAGCAGAATGTTCTGTTTGGAGGGAATGACTCTGAAAGAAACCCATGTTTCTGACAGTTTTTAATCCTTTAATGAATTTTTAATCTACAGGGGAATCCAATAAAAATTAGTTTAATGTCTGATTGCTTGACAGACTGGAGCAACTTGGGTCTAACATATGCTAATTGTCTTCTTCATATCATGTGAGTTCGAAGCGGTTTATTTCTATTTCCTCCTACTTCAGGATTTTTTGGTTTTCTTCTTTCTTTTTTGCTTGTCTTCAAGTTTCTTTGGTAAACTGTAGGTGGCATAAGTAACTCTTTCTCGTTGCTCATGTAATTATCGTTGCTGGAGGTGCGGTAGGGAATAAAGAGGAATAAAACCATGCCAAATTCTTCCTTTTTCTAAAAACTGCATAAACCACAACCCCAGGTTGTAAGTCCAGTTCTGAAGAGGAAGAAAGATGAGGCATCAAAAGCAAACTCCCAGTCCTCTGCAACTCTTTGTAGTGAAATGCAGACATATGACCAAAAGAAGAGTTAAGTTGTATTTACTTTGTGATCTGTTGATGACAGAGTGTAATGTGACTGGTGTCTGTCTCGTAGGGGATGGTGGGTTGTCCTGGACCGCTGCTGATGGGAAAGCTTTTTTCTTGAGCAGAGACACAGAAAACAGGATAGACCAACTAGGCCTTTCAGCATCGGGAAAACATGCAATTTTCCTGATTCTGAAAGATGAAGACATTGCTTATGAGCTATATCAGTCTGTTTCTGTGGGATACTCTTCAAGGAGGTAAGCCATAACGTCCGCATATCTCAATGACCAAAGCCAGAGCTTGTCTTTGTAGAGTGACAGTGACTGATCTTTACCTGAGAGGGGATTAGCTCTTTGCCTTTTCACTCCTCTCTGTTCCACTGCTTCTGTTTATGTAATTTATTCTTGATTTATTACATAACTCCTTCTCTGGCACCTAGGTATAACAAGATCTTAAACTCCTAGAGGGATCTTTCGGTTATCTGGATCTCTCTTCCTTGTGGGAGTTGGCTCACCTCCTGCCATAGTTTGGGTACTCACAAAGAGAAAGCTTGGCAATCCTCTCCCATAAGCTCACTTCTAAAATCGGTCTTCTGGAATTTGAGAATCTTTATCATTAATGCAGGGCAGGCAAATTTGCCCTAAATTAATCTGCTATATGAAGTGTATTGAATATAAATTTGAATCCTGACATGCCATGCCCTACTATTGAGTCTTCCAATCATTTGAATCTTTTCTCAGGATTTTACTTCTCTCACAGGTACTGGTTGTTTTTCTATAGCTGTAGTACCATGGGCAAAACCTGTAAAAGCATACTTGAAAGTGGCTTTTATGTCAAAATCCTGTTTGCTTTGAAAGCAGAAACAGTGATCAGGGAAGGAAAGTTTCCTTTTCTCAACATTTTCTTTAGCAGGGAATGCAAGTGCCATTTATACAGCAGTTGCTAGAGCTAAAAACATAAATGGGGATTCTGTGAAGAGACAAAATTTCTGTTCATTTGTGATGGTATTAATCTAGATGAGTATCAGTAATTACTGGAAGCAAAACTGATCACATGTTTCTTACCTCAGATAGCCTGAAATTTTATGCAGTGCAAAACAAACCACTCTTCTAGATAGGGCTGTTTACTGGTGAGGACATTTTGAGTATTTCAAAGGAAAGAGTTGATTTATAGGAAGCCAATTTCTACTTTAATGTGATCAAATTGCTTTTAAAAGCAATGCAACATTGCTGAGGGAAATAATTATACATATATATACATATACATAATACATATTAATACAAACACAATAATAGTTTGCCCATTTGTGCGGGCTCTGTCCAGAGGTAAAGAGCTAGTCAGTGCCTTACAGAGGCACTGTGGAAGTCAACGCTGACATCTTATGAAGAATATTCAGGTTTTTTTTTCTTTAAAGGTTACGAAAAGTTGACACTCTTGGCAGTAGGGTGTACTCGCATCCCTTCTGAAATGCAAGAGAGTAAGGAGCTGGTGGCAGGAGGTTCCTGCAGCAGTTGACGGATGACACCGGTGTGTGCCGCTGCCACCAGTCCGGGTTGTGCAATGATCTGCAGATGCTGCCATTGACTCACGCTAGCTCTTTTTGTTCGGGATTGCAGTGGGAGCCAGGCCTTATGTAATGTTCATTGTCACATTCTCCATTCCAGCACTGTCCTGTCAGCAGAGGGGAAGGATTAGCTCTCCCTTCTCTTTCTTTATAGGTTGGTTTTAGGGTTGGGTTTTTTGTGGTTTTTTTTTTTGCTTTCTCCCACCCCTTCTTTCAGCAGCTTTTGTTGTTTTTGTTGTCAGAGAGCAACCAGTTTCAGGCTGGTTTCAGTATTGTGGTGCCTTTTAGGAAGGAGATTATAGAATCATAGAATCACCTCGGTTGGAAAAGACCTTTAAGATCATCGAGTCCAACCATTAACCTAGCACTGCCATCCCACCACTAAACCATGTCTCTGAGCACCTCATCTATCCTTCTTTTAAAGACCTCAAGGGATGAGGACTCCACCACCTCCCTGGACAGCCCATTCCAGAGCCTGACAACCCTCTCGGTGAAGAAGTTTTTCCTAATGTCTAGCCTAAACCTGCCCTGGCGCAGCTTCAAGCCATTCCCCCTCGTCCTATCATCTGTTACCAGGGAGAAGAGGCCGACCCCCACCTCACTACAGCCTCCTTTCAGGTAGTTGTAGAGGGCGATCAGGTCTCCCCTCAGCCTCCTCTTCTCCAGACTAAACAACCCCAGTTCCCTCAGCCGCTCCTCGTATGACTTGTGTTCCAGACCCCTCACCAGCTTGGTTGCTCTCCTCTGGACCTGTTCCAGCAAGGCAACATCTTTCTTGTAGTGAGGGGCCCAAAACTGAACACAGTATTCGAGGTGCGGCCTCACCAGCACCGAGTACAGGGGCACGATCACTTCCCTGCTCCTGCTGGCCACACTAGGATTGTTAACCTAGAGAGAATAAAAAAGCAGGTCCTGCAATTCTTCCAAAACTGATATATAGAAGTGGTTTTTAAAGCACTCTGTTCTCTTTTCCTCTCTGTCCCTGCTCCCCACGAATCACAGTGGGCTCCTTAATATTCACATCAAATGCAGACAAAGAATAGATGCGTTGTGCCTATGTTTGCATGGGGTGGGGAGAAGCACACTTGCCTTCCTCAGAAGGGTGGTCCAGGACATCCAGATGCTCTCCAATTTATGATTTTACAGTCTGCTACTTTTTCCTTTCTTTGGTTTAATATTCCTGTAGTAAACACATCACTTAGAGAGGGGATCAATGCCACTTAGTTTCTTTGTGATTTGAACAAGAGGGAATGAAGGAGGAGAATTGTTTTCTTCCTTCCCAGCTAGCAGTGTGTGGCCACCAGTTATCCATGAGTCACAGTGTTGTGGTTTAACCTGGCAGGCCACTAAACACCATGCAGCCGTTTGCTCACATCCCCCCTCCCCAGAGAGTCAGGGGAAAAAAAAAAGAAAAAAAAAAAAAAGTAAAATTTGTGGGTTGAGATAAAGACAATTTAATAGGATGGAAAATGAAGGGAAAATAATAGTAACAATGGTGAAAGAATATACCGAATAAGTGATGCACAATGCAATTGCTCACTATCTGCTGACTGACGCCCAGCCAGTTCCTGAGCAGTGGTTCCCTCGAGTTTCTATACTGGGTATGACATCATATGGTATGGAATACCCCTTTGGCCAGTTGGGGTCAGCTGTCCTGGCTGTGCCCCCTCCCAGTCATGTGCTGGCTGGGCATGAGAAGCTGAAAAGTCCTTGACTAGCATAAGCACTACTTAGCAACAACTAAAACATCAGTGTGTTATCAACATTATATTCATACTACATCCAAAACACAGGGCTATGCGAGCTACTAGGAAGAAAATTAACTTTACCCCAGCTGAAACCAGGACATGCAGCCGAAAAACTGTATTGCTTGAGTCTTAACAGTCTCAGACTGCAAAGGAAGAAGGGATTTAAATCACAAAACAATCAATTAAGGATGGCTTTAAATGCAATTTGTGGGGGTTATCACTGGGGGAAAGAAGATCCTGTTTATTTTTCAGTAAATGCTTAAGTTTGCTTTGTTAAAAACATATAGAGGATCTGCTGGACTAGTATTGGTCAGTAGCACTGTTGGCTCTTTTGAGAAAATATTTATCCTTTTAAGTGATTAGCCCTCCCCCACCATTTTTATATGGTAATGTAAAATAGAGATGTTAATACGTTACATAATGTAAGTTAGAGATGTTCTAATGTTTGTTAGAATCAAACTGTCCAAACCGACTGATCTCAACGTTTCTTATTAGATTTTTAAATGGAACAGAAAAGTATTCATTGTTACTTTTCAATAACATTGCAAGTTATTACTTGCAAACTGTTACAAGATTCTTTTATCTTACAGAGAAGCTTAAGCTCATGACTTCTTTAGTGATCCATCTGTATTCTTTCTAATAATTTTCCATTAGTTACTGAAGGCTACCTATAAGGTACGAAAACTGTGCTAGCATGCGATCTAGCAAAAAGCTGAGTTTTCTCCCAAAGAACCAGCAGTTACCTTCATATGCATTCAGTTTGAAGTGTTTGTGTGTGAGCTGCGTGTGTAAGAGAAATCTTATGGCCCCAACCAACCAACCATTTTGCTGCCAAACAAACAAAAAAAGGTAAAGGAAATTGTTATTACCATAAAATGTGACTGTGTAGCAGAAACTGAAGGACGTTATGCAGCAGTGACTTTGAAATACACAGTTTTATTAAACTGTCTGTGTAAATCCTCTGGTTTTTATTTGCCAGCATGCTTGATCCTGTTGCTATGGCCAGGCACCACAATGACTGATGCGAAGTCTTGGTTACAAAACAGGCTTTAAGGGACAAATCTTGATGAGTCCCAGGTATTTGGCTTGGCTGGAGGTTGGGGAGGTGATGGAATCCTCTTTACTATTCAGCACTGTAGTAGCATTAGTGTTAAACCTGCCCTTTCAGAAGGGATTTGTATGGGATGGGTGTGTACTCATGAACGAGTGTGTCCTGTGCCTAAATCACTTGTGTTGTAGCAGGCAAAGAGCTTCTGTAAAGCCACATTGGCTTCTGTGGCTTCCTGGAGGGACAGGGGAATCCTGCTCCTCCTTGCTCAGGTGGGGAAGGACTGCAGTCTGCCCTGTCCTGCATCCTTCCTTTTTACTTGTTTGTATTCGTAATAGTTAATTAAGTAATAGTTTAGTTTTTATAGTGCTGATGAATCTTGTGATGAAAGCGGCGATGTTGTACAGAAATGGGCAGTCACCAGATCCCATGATGTTTGCTGTTTCACTTAATAGTTTGGGGCATGGCACGCATGACCCTGTGATGAAAAACTATTACTTAGAAGGGAAGAAGTTTGCTTTGGCATTTCTCTCTACCTTCATATGTAAGAAGAAATGGTGATTTTTAGACCTTTGCAAAGTGAAAGAAAAACACAAGGACAACAGAAATGTGTCCAAATTTGCAAGCCCTTGAAGTTTCCTCATCCAGAACTGGGCCTCCTTTCTGTGCAGGCCGAGGAGGAGGCAGTCATCACCACATGGCATTTACTATCTGAAATGTTCTACCTTAAAAAAGCAAAGCCCAAAAAACTTCTGAACTATTTTTATCTTTGTAGAAAGACAGGATATAATACATGAGAGAGGCTGTCTTGGATGTTAATTTGATGTGCAGTTGATTGCAGGGTTTAACTTCCTGGGTAGGATAAACATGACAGCTCTTTTCTCTTCCCTAAGTAAGCAAGAGGAATTTTTCAAAGTGCTTTCACCTAATATCCCACCCCGTTTTCTCAGCAGCCTCACCAGGAATTGAACTGGGCAATGGACTGTATGGACCTCTGGCTTTCTTTTGTAAACTGTGGTGCAGCAGGTTTGGTTTGTATTTCTCAGTGCTGTTAACCCTCCATATGGCATACCGTTTGGGGTGCAGCTTCCCTTTCCATGGCAGGGCAGGAGGCTTGTAGATTGATTTAATGTGTGATGGCCAGAAAGTCCAGATGAACAGTAACTTTGATTAGGTGAAGGTAATCTGTTTATCTCTTGCAAAGTGCCCTTCCTACAGCGATTAAATGTTGAGCGCGGTGCGCCTGTGTGTGCAAAGGCAAGAGATGGGGCAGGTTGGAATAACTCAGCCATAAAACAGTAGCAGTAGCTACAATCTGGCCCTGTTGTGTAATTCCCCTTGGTGGAAGGCTCCAAACTGGGTCAGATCGGTGTGAGAAACGAGGGCAGTCTCACGGCTGTGTAATGCCTACCTGCCTGTCGTGCCATGTCCCTGCTGCGTGCTCCATGTCCCTGCTGCCAGCTCCCAGTGCCACCAGGCAGGGTGGGAGCCCTCCCGAGATCCGGGGCTTACGCAATGGAGAGCACCCAGTGGAGAGCAGCTGGGGAGCCACAGAGTGAGGAGGAGAACAGGAGGGAGGAAGGCAGGCAGACAGCAGCATGGCAGTAGGCACCGAGGAGTTAACCAGCTTTGTTTCACCTGCTTCTGCAAGGTGGAGTTAAGTCTTCTTGAAAACTTCTGTTTAACTCTCCTGCATGTGGCTGGGGCTGCTGAATGGATATTAAGGGTTAGCTTTTAAAGAACATGTACTTACTGCTAAACAAAAATAAAACTTAGATTAGAGCCCTTTTGTACTCTAATCTGAGAGATAGCTGCTCTGCCCTGGGTTTGGTTTTATTTATAGAAAGAGAAGGACCCATATCCTTTCCTTCAAACAATTTTCAGAAAGTGTTTTGTGGTGGTGTGTTTTGGTTTTCTTTAAGGTTCTGCCACAAACAATGAAATGTAAGAGATGACACACAGGAGGATACTGATGAGGGAAACTGTATCATGTGTCATTCTTTGACCTGGAGCATTTAGTGGCATTACATCACTTCTGCTTTTCCCATTTGTAGATGAGAATTCATTCCTGCCATTTTAGTAGTGTTTGTATTTCTTCTTTTTTTTTTTTTTTTTTTTTTGTGCTTAGTATGCTGGGATAGTTAAAACATGGATTATTTTTTTAATATGCTTCTGTTGATACAGTTTCCAGCAGATAGCATACAAGGTGCTTTATAGCACAGTATGGACAATGTGGGAATAAACAAATCCCCTTGAAATCCCAGGTGACCAGCAGAGGCCTATGAAGGTAACACTACTGACCATTTCCTTCTGAAATGCAAGGAAACCCATACAGCTTTAGAGGTTGTGCTCAGGCCTGTAGCTGTAAAGAGTGAAACAATGTTTTCCTTAGGGCTGAATATCCCCTGGAAGGGAACTTTGTTGCTATTTAAAAGTAAAAATAAGCTGCTGTTTTGAAATATACATAGACTTCAGAACAGCATTTGTCAGGAAAAAACTTCTGATAATAGATTGCTTTGCATCTACAGTCCTTGACTAAAATCACCAGATATGGGAAAATAAGCGGTGCGGTGCCTGGGGGCCACTGTATTGCTGCAGGCTGGCAGCAACAGGGCTTGGTACCTGCCTACCAGCAGACCACAGAAGTTGAATAAATCTATTTGGCTTGGATAAACTGGCACACTTCCACCTGAGCTAGTTTAGATTTTGGCCTTTTCTATGATCTGCTTGATGAAGCCAACTTATTTTGTGTGGCACGTGTAATAGTGTAGGGACTTCAGTTGTCTCTGCTTGGTACCTAGTGGTGAAAGGCTTCCTGTTACAACACCAATCTCCACAAAGCCTGTTCTTCCCCTGTGTTTATTTTCTTTCGGACCCTCTTCAGTGTTACTGAGGAGCTGAGAGAGGCAAAGCAGGAACTGATGACTTCAGCTGGAATAATTCAGCATCCTTGACAGATTTTCAGCCTTGCTACAGGGGTGTTGGATTGTGCTTTAACCTTCAAGTTTCTGAGCTCATCTAGTTACTGCTGAAACACAGCTGAAAAAGAAATTTTCCTGTTTCTTGAAGTGTTTGTAGATATGTATGCTGCCTTATCTGCTTAGAAGTTGCTTTTTTTTTTTTTTTTTTGACTGATTAGTTCTTAAACATTTTATAGTTTACACTAGAAATGTGGTGTAAGTCGGGGGCAGTGGAAAATGAGTGACAAGGGAATGTTTCCCTCTTTAAAGCTTTCTGGGGAATGTGTGGGTAGTAATTCTTCTGAGGCTTGATTTTTGAACACATCCTTTGCTTTATGTTCCTTGAGTTCAAGATGCCTTCTTTATTTTCCTTTCCTGGTTGTGTTTCTTCCTTTTCATCCATCTTACACAGCTCCTTTATGATAATTTTTAGTGTGTGGCAGAGGAGTACCCATTGCTGTCCAGAAGTGACAGTGCATGATCTGAACAGATAAACTTGTGGCTTCGTAATCACCCATGCCATCTCTTTAGGCTTTGTTGTTGTTTTGTACCATGATTTCTGCTGTGATGCACTGGAGTAGCATAACAGAGGAGTTATGCACAGCCAGCTCCAGTCTTGTCCTTTAGAGGAACGAAATGCAAATTTTCTCTGATCCATTCTTCCTTTGTGTTTGCTTTTCTTCTTAACCTGCTTTACAAAGGAACGTACAACCTTTAAAAACTGGATCTCTGTTGTCTCCTGTCTGTACTGTTATTAAGGTAATGCTGGTTTTGTTCCATTGGTTGGAATGGGGGCTTCATGCAGTCTGTGATGAGTAGATGGGTGACCTTGGCAGTGGGTACAGCTAAGTCAGGAGGGTGGACTTTGTCTGTGACCTGTGGTCTGCATACCATGATCATGTTTGCAGTGCTTGGGGATCAGGGTAACAGGTATTCATACGGGATTCTGAGTCTTTTTTTCTAAGCTTCATGTTTGGACAGTAGTGTTCTGAAATTCTTCACATAATTTATTTATTTTTGCATCTTTGTATAATCAGACATTGATACTAGGAATCTTTCTGCTGTGTACATGTCAAGGATACCAAGAAAGAGGTGGGGTTTTGAGTGATTAATTAATATATTGGTTCTGATATTGATTCTACAATGCTGGGTCTGTCTCATTATGATACATTGCTTATGGCATCCACTTTCTACACAGGATTTTGTGCACAGTCCGATGTAACTGTTATTTAAAAGACTGATGACAGATTTGTGTTTTTATATGCAGTAACCCTGCTATGAGTTTGAGCCTTGAGGCTCAAAGGTTGGGATTTACGAGGCTCATTATGTACCTCTTTTCTTGCAGGGCTGCCTCACGGTAGAACATGAGCAGGTAATGCACAAGGAGCACCACTGGGAATCATGTCAGACGAGTCAATCTCAGGGAGTGATCCGGACCTGGACCCGGACTTGGAGCAGGAGGATATGGAAGAGGAGGAGGAGGAAGATGAGGAGGAGGCGATGGAGGAGGACAATGATGGGGATGACGAGGAAGACTTACTTGATGAGAGTGGTAAGTTAATGGTGTTGTGAATCTCTGCGTATGTTTATTATACAAAACTGGTGTTACTAATTTTAGTGAGTGACACCTGGGTAGATAGCATAAGGGTTAGGATTTGTCCAGCGATTGGTAGGGAGAAGTGTTTATGTGGGTGTTTAGTTTAAATAGGATTTAATGTAGGTTAAATTTGGACTCCTGGCTAAAAAAAATTTCCATCATGAAAACAAGCCACAAGCATAAATTGTAAGGAGGATAGAATTTTTAAAATAGCTGCAGATTCTGGGGAAGCAATTATGTAAAGTAGTAAATAAATCAGTTTACAATTACTTGTATTATTAAAAGGATCTGGTGAAATTAAATATATTTAGATCACTGACTTGCCCATAGGTAAACAATTTAATGGATGCTATGGGTAATTATTGTTCACTTAACAACAATCATTAACAACTGGAAAATGTTCTTTTCTGACAGCGTACAGGTTGGGTTTATTTTTGTTTGTTTTACAGTATGAAAGGTGGCAGTGCTAAGTAAGTTGTCGCCTTCTATCCTCACCTAGTTATAACTGCCCCACTCTCCTCTTCAGTTAGGACCAGTATAGCTGTTCGTGGACCTGTGCTGTGCTGGTTACATTTAAGGAAGATTGGGTAACTGTTCTGGTTCATGGCATGATCCTAGAAATATGTTTGTTGGTCCAGCAGAAGGGCTGATGTTCTAGGGTACGTAGACAGGAGTGCATGGCTTAGGTGGGAATTCCCTGTGCTGTATTTGCCACCAAACTCTTTATATCATAAAACTTTGCCCCGAGCCTAATGGGATGCTGTATTTGCTTCCTTGAAAATTGTGACTATTTTTTTTAATAATTTCAAAGGGTGTGCAGATTTTTGAATGCATCTACTTCAACCTACTGAGAATAGTCTACCTTTTCTTAGCGTAGAATGTGTCAGACAGATACTTCTCTCTTCTTCTAGTTACTAAAGTATTTTTCCTTTCAAAATACATTGTTGTCCTCTGGTGTTAGTTGGTTGGTTTTTTCCCCTAATATTCTTTCAGCCATGTGCTACTTGAAGATGCTGGTTTGATTTAAAATGCTTATAAAATGTTTACACAAATGAATTTTATTCCTCTGATTTTATTCATGTGATGGCTTTTTCTAATGAGACAGTAGCAGAAATGGAAGCATTAGTTCAGATAATAAACAAGGGACTTCCCAGGAGATAGAGTTATAGGGCTGTAGATTACTGTGTCTCACAGAGACTGGCGGTGACCCCGTCACTTTGTTCATGGGAACCTGCACCCGGTGGAGCAATAGGAAGCATGACGTTGTAGACAAACTTATTAACAGAGAGGAGTGACTGTATGTCATGTCTGAATGGGTCATTCCCCATGGTTATTTTATCATAGACTTACGTATTTTATCATCTATATCTATATTATTGTGGCAGAATGCTCATAGTCGTTTGTCAGGATTATTCATTCCAAAGCAAACAAAATTAATGTAGGCATATCAGAACATCGCTAACCATTAATGGCAGCTGTTTATTTTAATCTTAAAACACTGAAATGTCTTTATGCTTTACACTTCTGTAGTGACTAATTAAAAATAAATATTAACAAATGTAGGAAATAATGAGGAAGAGTAAAAAGGCAATTTACATGTAACTAACATAAAATGTTTTTATAGTTGTTCATTAGGTACAGGAAAAACTCTCCCTTACACAATCTGAGCAAAGTTAGATTGCTCTAGTTAGGTTTCACATTGTTTCGGCTTTAATTCTGTCTGTCAGAATATCAGGATGCTTTCTGTGTGTTTAGCTGTATAATTATTGTTTTCTGTAGAGGTGTCCACTCTGCTTTTCTTGATGTCTATTCACAGCTACATACTGCCTCTGAAATGTCATTTGACATCTGTATTGCCTTAAATCTAATATAACATGGGTCTCCTGCTATTTGGCCTACAAAATATAGCTAACTTCAGAATTTAGAGGATTGTTTTATTTTGCCCATCTGATGTTTATAGTCCCGTCTCTTTGTAGATGGCCCTTGTTCATAAAAATCCTCTTAGGAACTGACAGTTACTTTTACTCACAAGAAGGAAGTGCTCTAATGTTTATACTATGAAGCTTTTTAAAAGCTTAATTTTAATAATTTCTGTTTAAAAATTTGTTCTCCCTGTTCCCAGCTGTGCTGTTCTCCTTCCCTCCTGGTATTGTGGTTGTTCTGTAGATGTTCCTTGGGGGATCCTGGGGGGATCCTTCCCTAGTGGATGGGCTCTTGCATATTTCTAGCACTACAAATTTTAGAAGATTATTAATCTTTTACAGTTATTTCCTTGGAAGGGTGACAGGCTGCATATATAGAATCATAGAATCATAGAATCACCTCGGTTAGAAAAGACCTTTAAGATCATCGAGTCCAACCGTTAACCTAGCACTGCCATCCCACCACTAAACCATGTCCCTAAGCACCTCATCTATCCTTCTTTTAAATACCTCCAGGGATGAGGACTCGACCACCTCCCTGGGCAGCCCATTCCAGAGCCTGACAACCCTCTCGGTGAAGAAGTTTTTCCTAATGTCTAGCCTAAACCTGCCCTGGCGCAGCTTCAAGCCATTCCCCCTCGTCCTATCATCTGTTACCAGGGAGAAGAGGCCAACCCCCACCTCGCTACAGCCTCCTTTTAGGTAGTTGTAGAGGGCGATCAGGTCTCCCCTCAGCCTCCTCTTTCTCCAAACCAAAACTGATTACTTGTTTAAAAAATAGTGATTATAACAATTATGAAATTAACATTTGTACTGCTTGCTTGCAAAATAGTGGCTTTGTTTTGGAAACGTAGGTTTCCCATGTTTTGATGGTGACGCTGATGACTTATGAACCTTCCAGGGTTAATGCAGTAGTACCCACACCTGTCGATGGTGGATAGTCTGGTCTCAGACTTAGAAGTGACTTGTCTTTTGCACATTTAACCTGGTTGTGTGTGGAATTAATACTTGTGGTCGTTTCAGTTTTGGAATTTTCTTTGTGTTCCTTTACGTTCTGGTAATCAAGAGTGCTGTCTTCAGGTTTGGTGCAGTTTTTCTTTTTTCTGCTCTGAGGACCTGAAGTTTTGTTTGCATTTAGTATAGGCTGTCCCATAGATGGTCTAGAGTTTACTTTAGTTTGGGCTTTTATGGTACAAACTTTCAGTCTTGATGAAAGCAGTTCCTAAACCTTCTCCCACTGCCCTCACAAAGAAGAAGAGCACAGAAGGCTAGTTTTCTGAATATTTCTGAATAAGTGAGAGTTAATAACCACATAGCTTACATCCTTTGTACATTTCTTCCTGTGGTGGTCAGTTAATGGGTCTTAGCATCGCGTGTAGGAGCTCTTATCACTGTAGCCTTTTTTTCTTAGAATACTTCTTCTAGGACATCCCTACCCTGACACTTGTAACCCCTTCCTAGGGGCTGCCAGACTGCATACCCATCTTAGCAGCATGCTTCAATCCTAGCCAGAGGCTTCCACTGCTTTTCCAGCCTTGTCATCCCTGCCCACCGCATCTGTTTTCTCATCACTTGTGGGTAGCAGCACTTGTTTTATCATGTTTGATTTTTGTGATATTAGTGTGTGACTGCTAAGAACTTTTTTTGTTAACTCCCTAAATCCTTTTCACTAGAAATATGATGTTCTGATGATTGTAGAGATAAAGGGTTGTTTCAAGTCCTGCACTTTTTCTCTGATCCCGGTAGTTGCTCAGGGCTGTGTAGAGCTCCATAGGAATAAAAGCTAATTTGAGCAAAGAGGAAACAAACCTCCAATATGGATTTTACAGATCATTTCAAAGGCAGGAACTGTTCATATCTCAGAGCTTTCCCAAGGAAAGCTGTTGCGTGTTTGAACGATTCCCACTGTAATTCTCTGGGTTTTTTCACTTTCTGAATGCCTTTGGATTATTCTGATTGAGGTCCCTAGAATCCATTTGTCTCCTACTCATATATAATGCTGAATTCTGCTATTAATTGTGATGGCAAGTTGCTTGTTTTCTTAGCTCTGAGTATGTGGGTTAAACACTTTTTTAAAAGTGTAACTCGGTGTATATTATTTCAGTTCTCTGAAAGATGCCTTGATTAGCACAGGCATTCAGACACGGTTCTCAAAAGGCATTTGCATTACAGGGTGTGTGGTACACCAGACAGGATTGCAATCAGTACTTCTGGGATATAGCAGTGGACAATTTTCCAATACCACAGCAGTACTGCAATTTTTAATGTACAGATGTACCAGGCAACACCAGTAGCATATTAGATGCTACTGTTGTGATATGACAATCTCCACGCAATTAGCCTTGTCTTCAGCCCTGTGTTGTCCTCTTTGCCTGTTTTCTCCTGTCCCATCCCCTCTTCCTTTCCCCAGGGCTGAGGGCATGCTAGTTCCATGGCATCTCTGCTTGACTAGTGGAGAACAGGAGAAGACAGAGGCAGTCTGCACTCCCTCTTCCCACCTCAGACTCACACTGTTCCTCTTCCTCCCTGACAAAGTGCAGGACCAAAACAAAACTGCTTTGTGTGGGCTTTCTAGGGAGATATGGACCCTAAGGGAGGAGTGAATAAGGAACACAGTCGTGTTGGTGGTACAGAATCGCAAGTCCCAGGAGAGCAGAGGACATACAGGTGCCTGTGCTCTTTTGCACTGTGGTTCCTAGTAAGGTGAAGGCACCAGGGCCAAGTCTCGGAACCTCTGCACGTTAGCACAGGAGGTTAGTGAGGTGAAAGAGAGATCCTTTCCCTCACCCTAGCCTCTTAAAACTGTGCTCATCCCTGTCTATGATATTTGGTAGTATCATGACATTCAAACAGTTACCTCTTGTTTCTGGGGCATGATCCAGAACATATTTCAACGGCTGCTTTTTGTTTGTACTTGAGTGTGCCAGTTGGTACTCACAGTTTTGAGTTTCCCAAGATACCAAGGCAGGACTTGACTTCAGATGACAGCCACTGTCAATTCAGGTTTGAAAAGGTCTATGCTTTCCTTGTAGTCTTGCTAGAGGAAAGCTCATTTAGGTAAAGGGGTGCTGCTAGATCAGCTTTAAGTACAATTTTCACTTGGTGGTTGGAGAAAAAAAAGTTGGCATGAAATTATAGCAAGAATGGATTTTGTTTAATGTGATGTTCCTTTGTGGCTCATCATCATGGTGCATGCAGCAAGGGGTGCAATTACATTGAAAGTGAAATCGATCTGTATCTGCCTGGATAATTTCCTTGTCTAACCTGAGGGGAAACCGTCAGTAGTTAACGCTACACTTACTAGAAAGTTCATTAGCAGCTGGAGTTATTAAAGCTGAAATTATTTTGGAAATCTGATTTTAAAGTAATGTGGAAGTGTGGGTTAATATTTTTGAATGATACATGAATGCATCCTTGAGGTGCAGGGAGCTGCTGCTCATCTTGGGAGATCATGTTATTCATGTGCTTCCCACCCCAAAGTCATTCCACCTTTTCTTCTCCCCAACAAAGTGCTGGAACAAAACAAAACTGCAGTGTGTGTGGGAGTCCCCAGCTGGATGTGTGGGGTTGGGAATAGAGCAAATTTCTGTCCTTACCAGAAGAGAGAGCAAAGTCTTTGGTATAAATCTGTTCATTTACCAGGCTCCTCCTGCTCATGTACATGAGTTTTTGCTTTTCATCTGAAGTTATTCTTATAAATTAGGTCATGTTATACTCACCTGTATGAAACTGAGAGGCAGAGTATGGAGACAGTCTCCTGATTAATACCATACTAAATGATATCCTATTCTTTATCATTTTATATCCAGATTTTAAAAGGCACATACTGCTGGAGGGAAAAAAAAAAAGGGGGGGGGGGAAGCTGCTGTCAGAAAGTCATTTACCTGCACTTTTTACTTGAATCGGATGGTCCTGCTTGTATTGGTAAATGGAGATTGGTGCCAGCAACCTGAAATCTTTTTGCCTTCTACCTTTCACCAGACTGCACATCATTTTCTCTTAGGAAACACTGGTTTTACATTGTCCTCCCTATCTACTAGAAAATGAAATGCATTCCTTAAGAGGAGGAGGAGCAAACACATACTTATTTCTTTACTCTCTCTACTCCTTTCAGAAAGCAGCTTTTCACAGCTGTGTCTTTGGGTGGTATCGAGGGTAGATGGGCATCCCAAGGTCGAGGCAGCCTCAGCTGCTCTTTGGGGAACCCGTTAATGGATGCTTCCATCTGCCACAGTACATGGGCACAGTGGACTTGATTGCTTCTGCCTCAGACTGGTGATATGTGTACTTTGATCTCTTGTCCTTGTTGTTTAGCTGCAGGCTGGTGGCAGGGACTACGGAAAGGCACAGGCCTGTTGGAGTAAGCTTGGAGTGGAGAGGAGGCTCTTTTTGTTCATTGAAAGTGGATAAGTTGGAGAAAAAGTGTGGAAAGAAAGAAAAGTCAGGACTTCCCTAAATCTAGAAAAGCACTGAAGACGATCAGGAGGGTTCCTTTAATTTTAAGCTCTGCTGTATTCTGTGTGTACATATGCCGGAGTGGTGGGTGCCAGTAAGTAATAATCCTATAATTTAATCTGCAAGTTACTGTTTGTGGAGCCTGAGGTGGATTTCTTGGGAGGAAGAGAAGAGTGGTTGTTAACATCTTTCCATTTTTATCCTTCTTGTTGGACTTTCCTACCTTGATTGTTTTGTTTTGGTTACTAGCGGCTGGATGCAGCTCCCTCTAGAGTCCACCAGGACTATTTCTAAAGAAGCTAGAAGGGCATGTCCTGGGGGAAGCAAACCTCTTCTCAACAGTGAGTTTGTTGCCTCCACAATGGCCCTGATCTTCACCAGCCTGGGAAACCAAACCTGAACTTCTGTGTACCACTGTGCACTTTGCTGTCCTTAAACAACCAGGTAGATTTTAATGCTTAATGCTGACTTTTTGTAGACTGGCTTCCAAGCCAATAGTAGCATGCAGAGAGGATGGCACGTGTGGTATCGTAGAGATACAAAAATAATTGCTACATGTGAAAGAATTTACTTGTGAATTAATATCCAGCATATTGGCATGTGGTTAAACCTTATCAAATTGTTGTGGGAAACTGTGTTACCTTAGAAAATGATCCTTATGGATTGGAGTGTTTAAATATGCTTTATCATAGGGGTGCAGACTGTGGGGCTCAGCCTCAAGTCAGGTGGCTGGGGATAACTCCGTCAGCAAACCTGTGTCTAACTGCAGATATTGGATGCGTTTCTCAGGTGACTTGCTGTAACTAAGCAGTTGAGGGAGTTTTATTGTTTTCTCAGCTTCTGAAAGGGATAAGAGCATCTCCGAAGTTGCTTTGTATCTGTTAAACATACACTCTCCGCCTCCACAAATCTTACATTTGAGACTTGTGTTGGTTTCCTAAGACCCAGAAAGTTAGGAGCTGGCTGTTTTCTATGTTTCCACAATCCAGCTGAATAAAATACAAAAGATGTAGTTAGTATCAAAGGTGAACAAAGACTGGAGCACTAGCATTTCCAGATTTAGCAATCCTGGTTACCGAGTAGTGCAGACAGGTTACATTGAAATTGCAGGGAAGAAGGTTTGCCTGTCATATTTAGGCAAAAGCCCCACTGATTTCTCTGCGAACTTTGCTTTGTTACAGGAGGCTGCATATTTTACCCATTATTTTTTTTTATTCTGGCAGCTTCCCTGTAGTACAGTCTGTCTTTCAGAACAAATTATGTTTGTGTGCAGTCGGAGGGGTTTGGACAGCTAGCAAGTGTCTGCATACCCAGCATGTTGTATGGGAGCTGCTAATGCCCGTGCAGACCCCGTGGCAGGCACCCAGCTCCCTTGAAGTGGCTTTACTGGACTCACTAAATGGTGACATTAAAAAAAAAAAAAATCCTCTTGGGTGCTTTGCTGGGAACAGCCAGTACTGTACACTGTGTTAGCTCCCTTTCTGCTGAAACTGAAGCTGCAGATTGCCTTGCCGGGCATTTTGTTTGTTTTGGGGCAGTTTCAGTTGTCGGAGGGTGATAGAGGCAGGTGGAAGTCTGTTGTCTACAGGCTGTTTGCCCATAAATCTGGAAGGAATAGGGGAAGGTAACAGGAACGGAGAGGAGTGTGGGAGGAGTGGCGCCTGGGGTTTGTGAGGGTTTTATTGACTGATTCCAGCATTTTAACTAACCCTGTGAACTAGGTTATTCTCAGCAGGATGAGGTGTGGCTTGATGGCTGCTGTGGGAAGGAAGGATGAGATCCTGATGGAGTGCTGTCCCCCCAGCCCCCTTTGAAGGGAATTACAGACTGACGATGTTGCAGGTCAGCCACTGAGCCTTTCGCCGTCTGCCTGCTCTGTCCCAAAGTGCAGACTCTTTCCCTGTCTCTTCTGCTTATCCCAAGCAGAGGGAAGCTCCGAATGAAAACATTCGTGACTCCTCTGCCCCCGTCCCAGGCTCTCTGACGGTGGCTTCCTTTTTGAGAGGGTGGCACAAAGTCTGGCGTAGTCTAAGTGTTATATAACCTGGAGTAATGACTTGCTTTACTTCTTTAAAAGGAGGTGATGACGCCAGAGCTCTGCTTCCTTCAAACCCGCCAACTGGGCGCAGGGACTGGCTGATCTCGTGAAATGATGTGGTATTATAACTAGATGCGCTTTTTTCCTCCCCCTCTTTTCTTCCTCTTTCTCTTTATCTATTGCGTATGATGGAATACAAAATAGAAAACCTTCCATGCAGTTCAAGAACAGCCCATGTCCATGGCTCTGCATTTTATATATATATATGTATATGGATTTTTTTCACATGCTTTTTTACCTGTAAGCTACATGCTTTCTCTTCTTAAAGCTGCCACAAACGTGAGAGTAGCATGAATGCACCAGGAGCAGGGTCAGTGAGCAAGCGGTTATTAGCTGAACAAAGAATTGCTCCAAGTCTTCACAGAGAGGAGAAGTATCTTATTTCTTCCTGCTTTTCTGATAGGCTTTGCAGGATATGGGGGTTGTGCTTTGTTGGCCAAAAACTTGCTTTTCTCATTTCACAAAGCAGCCAGGGAATGTATAACAAAGGACAGTCACACTTCTCTCTCACATTTGGTACCTTTTTCCCCATGTATGTTTGCAATAGTCACCTTTGTACCGCCCCTAGTCATTGCTAACAGATACCATACTCTGTCATCTTCAACTTCTGAAACCATGATAAAATCACAAGGAAACTAATTAGCAAAATTGTAATGTGGTATTTTCCCTCTTGTACAGGTAAGGAGTGGCAAAGTGACTTTGCCAAGGTCACCTGATGAATGTGATGAAGCCAAAGGCAAAATCCTCTGCTTTACATTTTAGGCAGCACCCCTTTTATTTTCAAATGTACTGGGAGAAACCCTTCTCTGTTTTGCATTTGAGTTTAAACTATGCAAGAGGTCCTTATTTTCATTTTTCCTTAATTTATCTGGTATTGTGCTGGTTTTAATGACTGGTTAAATAAAATGTGCATGCAGCTATATGTTGTACAAGTATAATATGCTGAGCCAAGAAACAGCAGGAATTTTGGAAGGAGGGGGAACTGTTTTAACTAAATTGGAAGTATTCTTCAGATTCTAAAACACAATTTCACATAAGTTTTTTGCTTTATTTGTTGTTCTAATTTCCTGCTTAGGCTTTATAGAAAACTGCAACACTGAACTTTCAGAAGTGTCTGGCTCATCATTTGGATTAAAGTTTTTTTTTTTATGCAATATCCTGGTTTTATTTCAACAACAGTAGTTTGTACTACAGATGTTGAAAATGTCTTGTTCACATTTTCTTCAACATGCAGTTCACTGACTCAGTCTCAAAAAAATTCTAAGTAGGAGTCAGAAGACATTATTTTCACTTGCAAATATGCAAATAGGAATGAGACAGGAGAAAGCTACAAGATAAAATCTTCTTGGGCTAGGTGAACAGAAACTTCTATTTTAAATATCTGTCAAAGCACATTTTGCAATTAAAACATCTGTAGGTAATCTTCATCTACGTAAAATGTTTAAATACACGAACTGTTAGAAGCAATTTTAAAATGGCACTTTTGTGTACTCTTAGCTTGTGATTTATGTCAAATTTGCACTTAGATGAAAACTGGAATGAAATTAAAGTTGTACAAAATCACTCATCTATGGTGCACAAATATATTGTGTCATTTTCAGCAGCAGAAATGTAGCAAGTTATAGGAGGAGATAATCAGTTTCTTGAATGTAACTAGGATCGTAACTTAGCTTTGAAGATGATAATAAATATCTATGGTATAACTCCTTTGACTTAAAATTATTACATCTGGTCTAATAACAGCTTGTTTTCTTTAACACATTTCAAACACCTTTGAAAGCCTGGGACTGAAGTCTGAAGCAGTGTATGTTTTGCCATAGTGATTGTCTGAAAAGCCTTTGCAGAAGGCACAGCTTTTCATCGCTACCTGTATTTTGTGTGATTAGATTTTTGTTCCATTATATACAACTTCCCCTCCCCCCCCCCCAATTATGATTTAGATGAGTGTGGGAAAGAAAATAAACTAAGATTTATATGAATACAAATAAAATGAGAAAAAACAGTTTGATCAAATGTGACGATTTATGGTTCAGTCCAAAATTCACTGAAATTAATGGAAATTCTGTGGTTGGTTTAGGTCTTACTCAAAATGTGTTTTTATTTGGAGTACAGTGTTTGTTTAAAAAGCAAGTTATTCTCAAAGCCTAGCAATACTCAGCTGCCAAGAGTGTTGTGGAGTTTGATTCTGTCTGAACTGTTTTAGGTTGATAAACACCACCTATACCACAACCAGCTAAAACCCCATACTCTTGTGTGTTTTCCATGTTGCTAAAACAACATGGAAAACAGGACAGGGAAAGTAGCCTTAATGTTATTTGTATGTGCTGCTAGCAGATGATAATCAAGAGTGAAATTTGGCTGTCAAGCCTAGTTTGTGTTAAATAACTTACAAACGGTTCGTATTTGTAGGCAGGTTCTTGACCTGTTGATGATCAGCGGGGTGTGCAGAAGCAGCTGGTGAATGTGGAGCAGCACGCCTGTGAGAAAGCTGTGGGATGGGGAATGGGCTGCACAGCCAGGGCAGAGAAGTCAAGGATGGGCGAGGAAGGTTTATTCTATTTTGCAGGGTAGCAATGAGGGTGAACAGCACACAGGGCAGTCATCTGAGAGAAGGGAAGCTTGCAGGGACCAAGACTGTGGTGGCACATTATGGATTCAGTGCTTCTCACCCATACTGCACTTGGTGGGCTTGGATCAGGTCAATGTTGAGCAGTTCTGGAGTAGCTTGGCCTGCAGAGCTCAGCAAGAGGAGCAGTGGATTGAGAGAACCAGGTTCAAGGTGGAAAACGGGCATGGGGATGGGGAAGGAGCTACTCCAGCTTGAAGGGATGGGGAAGGAGAGTCACTTGTGATATGTTTCTAGTGTCCTGAAAAACTTTACGATCAAGCTTCTTGTGTGTGTAGGCAGCTTTAGGGGTGAGTTTTAACCCTTATGAATTTGCAGTGCTCAGAGATGCTGACATTGCTGCTGAAAAGACTCATCAGTTGAATAAAAAACATGTTCTGAAGGGCCTTTTTCTTGGTATTCTATGAAAATACAAATTTTATAGTGATTTTCTTTTTTTTAACAGGGTAATCTCCTATGTTGTTTGCAAGGGAACCTCTCAAGTGACAACAGTTTATTGAAAAGCCTCTTCTGATGTATAGTGCAGTTGTACAATTGCAAAGAGCATGTGGTTTGAACATGAGGTAGGTGAGGTATGTCAGCTAGGTAAGATTTCAGACCCTGTAGGGGAGGGAGAACATTCTTCCTTACTGGCAAGGCTGGCCTCACAGAAAAGCTATTCAGTAAATGGGCTTATCTGTAACAAGATTACCTTCCATGAGGAGATCATTTTATAAACTGACTGTTTCTGGCAGATCTAATTCTTGGCTGTGTGAATGCGTATTTATCATGGCTAACAGTGATGGCCTCACCAGTAGGCTGTTGTGAATAGAAAAGCTAGAAAAATTCCTTTCCATTTTGCACACTAAGGTGAAGCAGTAAATTCCCTTTTTATTGCTGTGCGTAGAAGGACAGTTTGCCTGTTTCCCCCCAATGTATTGAACTTCCATTTTCCTCGTGCTTGATTGCTGTAATAAGCATGCCTTGGAAAGTACCCACTTGTATTTACACAAATACTTGTCTTTAAATTTTGCTTCCCAGTTTCATAAATCTGTTAGGTCAGATGCTGAGGTCATGTTTGTTTATTTATTCCAACCCTACAAAGTCCTTATAAGGCCTGCTGCAAGATCCTTGGCTATGCACTTTTCTTAAACATATTTATCCCTCTTTTTCCCCTTGATAAACACTGTATGCTCTTGTGTATTCAAATAGCCACCAGGCTATTTGTGAATCTGTGACATAGGTGAAAGGCCATCTTGTTACCAAGCCTCTTAAATTTTACCAAAGAAAAGATTAACTGTATTAAAATTATATGGCTCTAATTATGAAAATAGCACCTTGGGTTTGTTTCAAAGTAATAAGATATTTTGATGGTAGCAAGCATTCACTGCGCTCTGTCACCCTCTTGAATGAAAGGTCTAATAAAAATGTCTGGAGCCACACAAAGGGTAACCAGGCTCTGCCCTGGCTGTGTTTGCAGACCTCTGGACCAACCTTTACTGTTATGAGGGCAGCACGTTGTCCTGCAGATCTGTGCCAGAGCTGTTCAGATGCAGCCTGCTTCAGGCTTCTTGTGCTCGTCTTGGTTTTCCTGACTCTTGCTTGCCAGTTGTTTCAAGCAAAGAGGTGACTTCATTATGTGGACAAATGCTTGCTAGGAGCGAGCTGATTGCATTACGGGTCTATCAGCCCAGGTTTGCTCTTTGTTACTGGCAGCGGGTATGCCTGCGAAGGGAATCAGGCATGGAAGAAGTCTCTGTAGCGCTGAGGAAGGCCAGGCGTGATGGTTAGCCTTCAGGGGTTCAACCACAGCTTTAAAGTACTTATTCTCTCCTGTACTTACTTATTCTCTCCTGTACCTGTCCTTCTGGTGCAGATGGATGATGATGGGGAGGAAGGCTTGCTTAGAATAAGCTTGCACTCCACAAATTCTGAAAGGTTGTTTCCTAAAAACTGGGAAATCTCATAGTCCATTTGCTGCACTGAGAGCCTTCTGCAGCATAGTGGTGCTGTACGAGCTGCTGATTCGAAGAAGTGAACGGGATGCTTTTTCACCTGTTATTCTGCAAACAGGTTACCAGCTCCCAAGGAATTACTCAGGTTTCAGTCTCAGTTGGTTCCTTGGAAGTTAGCAGGCATCATGCAAATAGTTCATAAAATCACGGATACCAAGACTATTTTCAAAGCCGAAAAGGCTGTATTTCTTTTTGCAGCTCGTTCCCTCCCCTTTTCCTTTTGTGCTGTGAAACTTGGGAGCACGATTATGGCCCCACGTGTCCCCTGCTCTGAGCGCCCTGTTGTCTGTTGGGATTCCCCTTGCGTGGGGCCCCGCCAGAGCCTGAATGGTTATGTAAGGATTTTTATTTTATTCTCAGTCTTGGTCTCTGCCACTAGTTGAACTGGATCACGGGCCGAGTGAATGGGATCCGGTCCGATTCGAATGGTGCTCAGCTCCGCCGCTCGAGACAAGAGAGACCTCCCCTGTACACACCCACTCAGCCTCCCTGCTCTTGTTCTCTCTAACTCTTTTCCCAGGCGTAACTGAGGTTGTTCCAGCTGATTGGGAACACATACCGAAGCCAAACGGTCTGGGCAGCTCAGCTCCAGGCACCGGTCCCCAGTGGAGCAGCAGCTACCTCGGGCAGGGCTGTGTTGTTTGACACTCCAAGCAGGGGAGGAGATAAGTGACAATTTTTATTTAGGCTGAACACGAGGCATATTTAACTAGTTATATAACGGTGACCCTGGTCCATCTTGGCTGGGTGCAGGGAGGATATATGCGTACTGATTCCTGTCATACCGGCTGGGTGGATTCAAGCACTAGGAGCTATTTACCAAAGTTATTTTCAGAAACCTTAAGTGCAGGTTTCCCTGCCTGTACCCTGGACTGTTTTATCAGGAGGCATTTCCCGCTTGCGAACTGAACAGCCAGTGAGAGTGGATTTAGTGCTTGCTGGGCTGCGGGCAGAGATAACGAGTTGTCGGGAGTGACTGGAAACTTTTGTCCTGAAGACCCTAAGACAAGAATAGCAGAAGGGCTGAGAGCGTGCAGCCCTGTTGAACAAGTGTTGGGGCAGAGTCACGGGCTCTGTGCACTGAGCAGCATGTTACTTTTGGATGAGTCTCAGCAGTTTCCAGGTAGGACACAGGTTGGTTTTTTGTGGGGTTTTTTGTCTGGTTTTTTTTTTTTTTTTTTTACCCCCTGTTTTATGTTCCCTCTTGCTTTCCTGTTACAGACCATTCATCCTCCCTCCCCTGTGCAGGAGCACCCTACTCAGTGGCTAGCAAAGTGCAGCAGGAACCAAGATACAAGGGGCTCAGGTTTTAATTTGCTACCTACCTGGCAAGGATGGAAATGATTGAATTTTCAGAGTCTTGCAATGCTTGTTGGCTTGACGGAGGGAATATGAGAAGGAAGCTCTTTCTTTCTTTGTGCTTTTAATTCTGAAGACTTCAGTGATGTGACATTCTGAGTCTGGCTTTTATTGTTTCTGCTGCTGTCATATGTAATGCTGCAAAAGTAATTTTTAGCAAGAGAGCAGGCAGCTGTTAGTATCGGTATGATTTTATATCCAGTGTCCTCTCCTCCACCCTCTTCAATTTTGTGTAGAATTTTCCCCAACATCCTACTCTATAAGAGTTTTGAGAGCTTCTTTAGTCAGTGAAATACTTGGTGACTTGCTGACCGGGCAGCAGTCTGGGCACCAGGCAGAGCTGGTGGTGCTTGCTCCAGATCCCCTAATTAGTGCCTAATAGACCAAGAGCTACTTGGCTCTTGTTCTGCCCCCCATCAAATGGAAGATGCTGGTGAAACTCTAACACAAGTTTTTACAGTTTTGGGATGACTGCTACTTAGTTTGCTTGCTGGTGGGAGGACATTGTCTGTTGGAGAAAAAACTTTGTTGAGATTTGAAGAACTTTCTAAATTTGTAATTTAACTTGTTATTTTGAGGTCAGATACTTGGGGACACCAAGCTTCTTCCACCTTGTTCATATGGCAAATACCTTCAAAGTTCATGCTGTGAACTTAATAGGCTGGTCAGAAATGGTCCCCAAGAGTTCTAGCTCGGGGTTCCTGGTTTATTGTAAGAGTTCAGTGCAATGTGATCTTCATGAGGAGTTTTTATAGAAATAAGCCATGTAGTATTTGTTGTCCATTAGTGGGAGGGCTGGATTCTAGCAAAAAAAAAAAAAAAAAAAAAAAAAATCTTGCTTTCTTAGTTCTCTGGTTGTGGTGGCAGGACAAAGAAGCTAATGCTGGGAGACTGTGAAGTGAGAAGAGAAAGGAATTAGGATGCAAAATGAGTTTGGATAAATGAGGAATCTGGGTGATAAAAGTGGCTTATGTAATTCAGTCTAGATAATAGGTATAAAAAGAGAAGGCGGGGAGGGGAAGATGCTTTTGGAAATGAGACTGTAGGATGTAGATGGAGGGAGAAGGCAAGGTTAGAGGTCTTCCAAAAATATTGAGTGGAAAGGTATTTTGGGGTCGTTTGTACGGAGAGCAACAGTGCAAATGAATTCTTTGTACTGCATGGGTCATCAAGTTATAAAGTCTGGGGCAAGGTTTATCATGGTCTGTTCTACCAGTGGGAAAATTATCTGTTTGAGGAAGCATTTGTAACTGATCTAACGTGGTTGTACTCTGGCTGGTGGATCCAGAGAGGTGTCTGTCCCACTTCTCCATAGCCTTCTTGTCCTCAGAGAGGATGCACACAGTCACAGTGAGTTTGGGGCAGAACTGAGGCATCATGATCTCCCCTGCCTTTGTGCTTCAACCACTGGTCACTACCTCTTTTCCTCTCTGGTTTATGTGGCTTTTTCTCAGTCTAGGTGCCTGAACACTTCTTTGGGATGTTTGAAGTAGCAACCGCTTGTATATGCAGTGCTGTGCTCTGTTTGTTATTTTACAAATGTTTTTGGAAAGTTAGAGAGGATTTGAATTATTTTTATGGTAGCACCCACCAGCTAGTAAATCAGGGTTTGTGGCAGTACACTACCAATCCCCTGTTAGAAAAGAGGCTGTTGCCCTGCAAGAAAAATATCTTATTTAGAGGCCTGTCTCTTCCCCATATATGCTTCTTTTTTTACCATAGAGGTAGTTGTAATTTTAGCAGCCTTCTGAAGGAACCAATGCTTGTCTTTTTTCCAGGCTGTAATGGGCTTAGCTTTTGGGGTGTTACATATTTTGGATGGGGGTGTCCTTATGATATTGTGGCTTCAATTTGTGAGAGTCTGATTGCCATGAACAGCTTCGCAGCCCTTTGTCAAACTGCTTTAGCAGCACACAAAGCAGCACCAATATTTTGAAAAGGAAAACTAGAAACAGATTGTTCTTTCAGTGATGGTGTTTCATCCTGGTCTTATTAGCTTTCTCCAGTGCTCTCGGTCACTTTTCTGGCTGTACTTGATGGGAGAAGTGCCAGTGGAATGCGGTGGCACAGAGGCTCAAACTCAACAATTTGCATTTTTCTCCCAAGTGATGCCTCCCTCATTAAACAGAGTCCTTAAAAATTCCTCTGAAATTACTTTAGAGACTGAAGCAGAAAAAGAGAATGCAGCTGAAGTTCTGTGCTTTGTTACGGTTCTAAAAAAATCCACAACTATGTTTTGTTTTTCCAAGTAGGAAATTGTATTTAAGGAAAGGAAAGCGAGCCTGTTGGTCTGAGCATAGGGCAGGGAGCCAACAGCTTGGGAGTTACTCAGCACTGATGCCTACCTGATTTCTTTGCCTTAGTTTCCTCCTCTGCAAGATGGACAGGAGTGTGTTTCACAGGTTATTGTGAGGACCGCGTTGTGCTTGTGAACCCTTTGACACTGAAGTAGAGTGCAAATGCCAGGTATTATAATTTTGAAATCTCTCCTCTCTTATACCATTGCCATCATGAGCAATAACAAAGGAGCACTCAGATGCTGAAGGATGCTTTATGCTGGGATTATTTCCCATGCTGCTCTTTTAAATTAGGAGTGAGTGTCAGATGTCTTCTCCCCCCTTCCTCCCCCCTGCCCCATTAACAGGTCCTGAAGGAAGCTACTGTGAGGGCTTGAGGCAGGGAGTAAAGTTTGGTTTGTGCTCGGTTTTTGTTTGCCATTTTGGTGGCCTTGGAAGCGTGTGGCAGCAATAATCCCTTCTTTATTATTTCTCATTGCTCTGAGGGTATCCTGGTATAAAGCTAATACCACAACTCCCAGCTACCTAGTGTAAACTAATGCTTATGTAATCATTGCATAATGCGGAATGCTTGCTCCCCTACTTGTCCTTTTTTCTTAGTCCCTGAAATTTATCCCTAAGAAGAGTCATGGTAGCAGCCAGCTGGATTCACTGTGCTGGGAACATGTCAAGCCTCCATACACATCTATTTTCTGAAGTTAGGAGGGGAGATTTATCTTTGTTACCTAAATCAATATTTATCCTCCTTAATAGAACAGAACAATTTTTTTTTTTTCTCAAGTTTTGAACTATTGTGAAAATAAGTAAGGTCTGATGGTTAAATCTAATTACTTGCGGTTTAGATCCCTATGGTAATTTTTGTAATCTGGTTGGCAAAACTATATTCTGGGTTACTAGTTAACCAGGATAACCAGAACAGCAAGGTTTCTGTTCCATCCTGCGCGCAGCTTGTTGAAAACTTCCTAGCACTGGAGCCTGAAACACTTCCTGACTCCAGTGCGGGAGTTTTATATAACTCGGTTGTTCTCGCACACCCTCAGCTAAAGGACAAATGTAACCCATCCCTGCTTCACTGGCTACCTTAACGGGTGTGTTTCCTGGCTTTGTTTCCCATCTTGGCTAATGCCCGAAGTGTCTGCCTGAGGCGGGGGGGGGGGGGGGGGGGGGGGGGGGGGGCTTGTGAGGAGGAGGTAGTTTACATTTTAGTTTTGAGGGCTTTTATTGAGAAAAGTAACTTTGATTATATATCTAGAAGAGGGATGCCAGGTAGCAGCATTCTGCACTTCTCCAGTTCTTGCCATCTCAAGGCACTATGAAAATGTTTGATTTGAAATTTCACAACCCACTTTAGAGCGTAATCAGAGCTGGAAATGGACACGAGATTGCCTGGTAGCCATCAACCTCTCCTGTCCTCTGTGGTGCCTTCGAGAGTGAGGACAACCTGAGGGGCACCCCACCTGGGCTGCATTTTGGGGGCTTGTGCGAGGTCCTGGAGGGCTGCGCGCAGCTGCCCCGCTGCAGGGCTGGCCGGAGCAGCTACCTGCCACGCTCTGGTGGCACGGGGGTGCCGGTGGCTGCCAGCCTGTGCCATACGACAGTTATATAAGTGCTCTTTGGTGTTTATGTAACCTGGGTCTCGGCGTCCGCAGTGTTGAGGCCCGGCCAGAACAAGAGCTCTTGGGTATTTGGGGCCTCGTTCTGCTTGCATAACCCCAGGGTTAGAAGATATATTGTCTGTCACCAAAGTTGGCTGTTTGATGTTCCAGTTTGCCTCTCGGCACTTCTTGGCTGCTTCCTTTCCCTTCAGTTTTTTGGGTGGTACCTTCCTCGCTCCTGCCCTTCAAATTCTGCTGCCTTTTGCTCCTGAAGGATTCTTTCAGGCCAGGAAAGGAGTTCTGTTCTGCAGCATAACCTCATCAGTAACTGATACACTGAAAGACCTCTGAAGGAAAAAAAGAAGGGAAGTGCTGTCTTATTTATCTTTTAAAGTTTTCCATGAATTGGGGCTTACTTTCTGCCCAAGGAGGAATCTGAAGATGGGTTCAACTTTTGTGTGTTCCTGGTCTGGCTCCCTCCCCATGCTCTGGCCCGCAGAACCTGTGCTGGTGGTGTTTTCTTCAGAGCTCATTTCATGTCTCTCCCCTCCGTTCTTTGGTGCGGGGATGGAGGCAGCCTGACGTCTCTCACCAGCAATCTGCAGAATTCATGTAGGTTTCTTGAACCTGCAGCAACTGATTGCTTTACAGATACCTAGAGAAATAAAAAAATGTGTTGTTACTCAGACTTCAGACAGCCCTATTTGTTATACCAATATGACAGTCTCTGTGACTGGTTACAGTGACAAGTATGACTGACAGACCTGAGGTGGTTAACTCCTAGATAAATCAGCAATGGGAATGAAGATGTTGGAGGGAATGTACATGCTGTTTGACAGGCGAGGGAAGCTTCCCATGGGAGCAGGCAAGCTTTGGGGCTGGGCAGGCTCGGCTAGGAAGATGCCTTTGTGCCTGGCAGTACCATGGCGGTGACTGAGCAGGACACCAACCATCACAGCCGGGGCAAGAGCAATGGTGGAAATCAGTCATTCCTCCCATCAGTGGGCTGTGTTCTGTTGGAAGTAGAGCGGGGCCAGCATGCAGAGAGGGGCTGGGAGCTGCAGGTCCCGCTGCCCGAGACACATGGCATGGCTGCCCTCTTGGCCAGGGCACAGCACACCAGGCCTGGGAGCTCCCTGCAGCTGTGGCCCCGGCAAGGAGAGGACGTCCACGAGGGGCACCCAGACAAGCACAGGAATACCCCCTGCACGCAAGAAACCACAGCTGTAGACAAAAGGCCGATCCTGTCTCTGGTGTTGTCAGGGAGCGGGCGGCTGGAGAGAGCCGAGAGGCACCCCAGGAGTGCGGCCAGGCGAATGCTGCGGCGCGGGGGGGGCAGGTGTGCCGGCTTATATAATGCTTACATAATTAGGGCTTTGTTAAGCAGTTGTGGCTGGGAGGGGCATCCTGCCGCTGAGGACTGAGCCCCGATTATTTTCTGAGGAGAACAAAGTCTTGTTGCTAATTAGCTGTGGTAGACACAGCCTTGAGTCCCTGCAGGGGGTGCGTCCCCCTCCATCCCCCCTGCGGGATGGTTTTCCCTGTGCTTTGGGAGTAAGGAACCAGGTGTTGATGTGTGTCAAGCCCCAGGAAGGGGCTTTCTGGCTCTCCTGGGTGTTATGGCAGGTAGGGCCTGGAGGAAGGGAACCCAAGCTGCCACCTTGCTTTCGCCTACACTATCCTTGAGGGTTTTCACAAGGAATTTCCTGCCTCCAGCCTTGGGTTGTTTTAGTAATGCTGCTTCTGTGAGAGGGTTTTCTGTGCAGACACCTCTCTGTCATTCTTGCATAGCATCCATGCAACAGCTGCACCAGTTGCATGCAGAGAAAGAATATTCTGAAAAGATTTAATTTATTTTCTGCTTCAGCTGGATACGGGATGAGCCAGAGCACTCTGGCTGTTGTCAGTCTCTGAGATAATTGCTGTGCCACTGTTGGAGAACTGGTGTTCTTCAGGTGCCAAGTACAGCTGAACTCTGGCATCACCCACACACCTCTCCAGTGCCCAGTGCACTGGGAAAACATCACGTAACCCTGAAGAACATCTTCCAGCCTGTCAGCGCCTTTGCAGTCGGGCTTGCTCTGCAGAGTTGCTTCTCTAGCCTTCGGCACAGTTGAGGTTCAGTGTGTCAGTGACTGCGAGTGTTGCAGCTGGAGCTGTGCAATTAGTCTTTCTTGTGCCATCCCTCCCTGCTCCTCCCATTCTTGCTTTGACAGCTCAGTACCGGCTGTAGTAGTACTAGCTAGTACTAGCTAGTCTCTGACAAGCTATTGCCCACAAACTGTGTGGAAGTTCCCAGAATGCCTGCAATAATATGTAATTGCTCCTTGTTCTTTGTGCAGGACAAAAGAGAGCTCCCAAAGCAAGAATTAACTCCTCCCTGCTCTGCATGCAGCTACCTTCCTCACCATGCATGCACATCCCTGTCTTTAGGGTAGGAAATAATGCCCAAAGACTCAGCGAAATAGCGCTATTCAGCACCCTGAGTTTCTGTAGTGAAATGATTTTAGAAATAAACAAGTGTCTGTTTTTCAGTGGTACACCTTCCCCAGAGTCATTGGAGTTAACCTGGCAGAGAAGTTGGCCTCCCAGAAGGAGGATGAACCTCTAGCTAGCCACGTTAGCTAGCTAGTAACTGAGGAGACGACAAAGTAATCATCTTTCACAGAGTTTTGTCTACTGAGGGGTCTCTTGCACCTTCTTGTCCAACATCCTCAGGTAGGGGACCCTCAGGTTCTGTTGCTAGAGCCGTGGATGTTTACTTGTGTGTGCACAGACACTTCAACTTACTGAGGTTTGCCTTGGAGCACAGAGGTTGGATGCAGCTATAACATTGCTTCTCACACACCTCAGTGTCAGGAGAAGACTGTGTTAGTTACAGAAATCTCACACCCCCAAAAATGTACCTGCTGCTTTGTGACACCTCACAGCAACCTGAGCCCCCTTGCAGAGCAGGCTGTATGTGTCAAGAGCAATTCACTGCTGAATCAAAGATGCTAGACAATATTCTCCAGGCTGTCCCCCATGCTGTTTTATGGGAAGTTTGAGAATATTCTGCAAGGAGGAGGAGACGACCTGTGCTTTATAAGCTTGGGTGCAATAGGAAGTGTCCCACTGTGGGACAGATCTTTGGCTACATTATGCATCCTGAACCACACCTTTGTGTGGTGTTTAGGGGCAGCTCTGTCAGTTATGCCACAGGGAGCATCTGAAGCAGAGTTATACAGAGCAATCACGACTCTTCCTTACAGAGACTTCCGAACCGCAAGTGTTGGTCGAGAAGCCAAACATCTCCCCCTGCTTGTACATACAGCTGGGGGTGGTGGTTGCTACTGCTTAGTGAGCAAGGAAAACTGGCAACCCCTGGTCTGCAGCATGAACCAGAGCCATGCCGTAATTGGGTCTATTGGGTTTTAATATTGCAGGCGTATTTTTAAACCTCTGAAGTGCATGAGGACGGATACTTTTGCCACTTTTGGCGTTCAGGGTACCTTGCAGGACAGAGTGCCTGGGTGTCTGCAGATGTCCGTAACAGAGGACCAGTGGGAACTGCCTGGGGACCTGTCAGCTGGAGAGCTGTATCCTACCTGAAGGAGCAGCTTGCAGTCTGCGTTGGTGCTGTCACCACTACCCTCAGGAGACCATCTTTGTAGATCTGTAGAGCCTGTTCTGGTGAGCACAGTGCAAAACACGCCACAGAGCTGGTGTGAACCCAGCAGTTGGTGTTCCAGCTGATTCTCAGTGCCCACCGTGTGTAAGCATGGCGTGAGTTTACATCCTCATCTGTGACCATGACTGACTCGTGACTGTCTTCTGCTGAGTGGACTTAGGCCTGCTCTTCCCTCAGCTGTGCTTGGGCATATGTGGTTGATCTCCCTGTGCAAGGCTGTGCTAGTTTGTTACACGTGAACTGGTGGCAATGCTTTTCTCATTGAGGCAATGTGGATAACTGCCCAGGTCTTCCTAGAGTGCACTAACAGCTTAAGCATGATCGGGCAATTGTCAACATGCAAACATGGCTGGTAAATTTTTGTGTTATGTAAAAAGCTACCTGTATAGCTGCGTCAGAGTAGTGTGTTGAGCTCCTGTTACAAAACTCTAATTGCATTTCTGTTGTAGATGTAGGCTTGGCAGAATTGGGGCAGGAATTATTCCATTGATTACCTGATGGGACCTGTTCATCGAGGCTGTTCCCACACTCCTTCCAACCCAAAGACCAAACCTCTTCTTGTACAAAATAGGTTTTTGTGTGCGTAGTTAGTGTTTCTGTCCCAGTGTGGGTCCCAGTTATGCAGCTTGGAGCTCACCATGCTGGAGCCCAGCCACATGGCTGCAGTGGGGAGTATCGCTTTTCATATGCAGTAAGATTTAGGCTGTGTACACAATCAGGGGTTTAATACAAAACATCAACAAAACAATTCCTGCTAGTAGCTGCCAGCCTGTGTCACAGGTGTGGTGGGAACTGTTGCATGGTTTGATGGAAGGGACTTGTGATTTTATGATTGTGAAAAGCAGCTTTATTCGTTGTAGTGGCAAGGACGGGACCAGCCTTGGGAAGCTGTCTGTCCTCTGAATCCCACTGTGGCTGAATCGGTGTGGAAGAGATCTATCTAGAGTATCTAGATGGATATGTGTCAGGAATGTGGGCTGAGGCACAGATTGTGTTCCTCACCTCAGAACTTGTGTTGGTAGGACAAACACCAGCCTGAGCAGACACGGCTGTGGCAGATGAGGGCCTGTACTCAGTGCAGGGCCAAATTTGTCATCAGATTTTTAGTCTTCAGTTTCCTGCTCAGATGAGAATTATCTTTTAAAGAAACCTGTCTGATCCAGCTGTGTGTATGTTTCACCAGAGCTTGTATTACACAGGTTTAAGAGGAAAGAAAAGTAAAATGCAGAGATGGAATAAGTATACATAGGGATTGCGCAACAAATATGAAAATGTACAGAGGAGACACGTCATGGCCTCACCTGTGGGCTGCTGAGCCTTTGGATTTTCTTAGCATCACCTTCTACCTGAAGGCACCCTTTCCCGGCACAGTGCGGGTGGCAGAGTTGCTGCCGAAGGAGGTGACGTGGGTAATTGCTGGGGTGTGGGGAGAGAAGCACTTCCTGCTCCAAACAGGCATGACTTTGTGCTCTCTGATGCCTTGTCAAGGTCCCCTGGGCCCCGGGTGAGATGGCAGCAGTACAACCACAGCAGTGTTTGTCTCCGGGATAGTCACTGGTTTAATGACTCATCCCAGAGAATGTGATCACGTGTGCAGCCTCCCTGCTTCCCTTTGCCCTATTTCATCCAATCTTTTGATCTAGTTATATAACCCAGAGTCGAGAGGGGTGAGGGGAAGGAAACGGTGCTGAAGAATTGCAGGTAACGTGACCAAAATGTGTCTGTAGCTCAGATCGCAGAGCTGTTGTCTGGGAAGCCTGGGAACCTGGGTTTATTCCCAGAACCGTTCTCTGTCTGCAAGTGAATGTGACACGTGATGTCCGAGCTTCTAAGTTTAAGGAGGGATGGTGGGCGGACAGGGCTCTAAGACCTTGGCTGTGGTAGGAGAACTTCTGTGATCATAGCAGCAAACTCCTTTGCCTTTATCTTCACGTGCAACATAACTCTTTCCTGCATTCATCATGAGCTCTGTTTCATTACATAAGTTGTGGATACCCGTTTTTCTAGTGTGTGTAAGACTTGTTGGGACTGATGTTCACAGAAATGTTTGAGCTGCTCTGCTGATATTGGCCCACAGTGGGGTGAGCCCTGAAGTCCCAAGTGGATTCGATCAGGAGCGCAGGTAGTGCTCTCCTCGATCCCATTAGTGTCAGGAGGCAACACGGAAAGGAATAGGAAAGCTAGAGCAGTTAACGTGTGGTTGGTGCCATCGGAAGGGCTTGGGCTTCTTTGACCATGGAGGGGTTTTCATGGCACCGGGCCTGTCGAGAACAGACGGTGCACAGCTCTCTCGGAAGGGAAATAGGATCCTCACTCATGAACTGGTGGGGCTTGTAGAGAGGGCTTTAAACTAGGCCTGAAGGGGGGAGGGGATATAAACAGGCTCACTAGAGAGGAGCCTGGGGGCATCACCCCATTGCTGGGGGTGAAACCGACAGCCCAGCTCAAGTGCATCTACACTAATGGACGCAGCGTGGGCAACAAACGGGAGGAGCTGGAAGCCATTGTAAGGCAGGATGGTTATGATGTAGTCGCCATCACAGAAACGTGGTGGGATGCCTCCCATGACTGGAGTGCTGCGATGGATGGCTACAAACTCTTCAGAAGGGACAGGCAAGGAAGGAGAGGCGGCGGGGTGGCTCTGTATGTTAGGGAGTGTTTAGATTGTACAGAGCTTGACACTTGTGGTGAGGCAGAATGCTTATGGGTGAGGATGAGGGGGAAGGCCAACAAGAAAGATATCCTGTTGGGAGTCTGTTACAGACCACCCGACCAGGATGAGGACGTTGACGAAGAATTCTACAAGCGGCTGGCAGGAGTCTCTCAGTCGCGAGCTCTTGTTCTTGTGGGGGACTTCAACTTCCCAGACATCTGCTGGAAATACAATACAGCAGAAAGGAAACAGTCCAGAAGGTTCCTGCAGTGTGTGGAAGATAACTTCCTGACAGAGCTGGTAAGTGAGCCTACCAGGGGAGGTGCCCTGCTTGACCTCCTGTTCACTAACAGAGAAGGACTGGTGGGAGAGGTGGTGGTTGGAAATCATCTAGGCCTTGGTGATCATGAAATGGTAGAGTTTTCGATCTTTGGTGACGTAAGGAAGGGGGTCAGCAAGACCGCCACCATGGATTTCCGGAGGGCAGACTTTGACCTGCTCAGAACGCTGGTTGGGAGAGTCCCTTGGGAGATAGTCCTGAAGGGCAAAGGGGTCCAGGAAGGCTGGGTGTTTTTCAAGGAAGAAGTCTTAAAGGCACAGGACCAGGCTGTCCCCATGTGCCGTAAGACAAATCGGTGGGGAAGACGACCGGCCTGGCTGGACAGAGGACTACTACTGCGACTAAGGGAAAAAAGGAGAGCTTACCAGCTCTGGAAGAAGGGGCAGGCAACCCAAGAAGAGTACAGGGATCTTGTCAGGTTATGCAGAGAGGAGATTAGAAAGGCAAAAGCCCAGCTGGAATTTAACCTGGCCACTGTTGTAAGGGATAATAAGAAAAGTTTTTATAAATATCCACTAGTGGATGCAAGGGGGAACATTGCCACTAAAGATGAGGAAAAGGCTGAGATACTCAACGCCTTCTTTGCCTTGGTCTTTAATGGCCCGACGAGTTATCCCCAGGGTACCCAGCCTCCTGAGCTGGAAGATGGGGACAGAGAGTGGAATGAACCCCCCATAATCCACGAGGAAGCAGTCTTTGACCTGCTATGCCACCTGGACATCCACAAGTCTATGGGGCTGGATGGGATCCACCCAAGAGTGCTGAAGGAGCTGGCAGAGGAGCTTGCCAAGCCACACTCTATCATTTATCAGCAGTCCTGGAGAACAGGGGAGGTCCCAGATGACTGGAGGTTGGCAAATGTGACGCCTCGCTTCAAGAAGGGCCGGAAGGAGGATCCGGGGAACTACAGACCAGTCAGCCTAACCTCGGTACCAGGGAAGATTATGGAGAGGTTCATCTTGAGTGTGCTCACCAGGCACATGGAGGACAATCAGGGGATCAGGCCCAGTCAGCATGGGTTCACGAAAGGCAGGTCTTGCCTAACCAACCTGATTTCCTTCTATGACCAGGTGACCCACCTGGTAGATGAGGGAAAGGCTGTGGATGTTGTCTACCTGGACTTCAGCAAAGCCTTCAACACAGTCTCCCATAGCATTCTCCTGGAGAAGCTGGCAGTTCATGGCCTAGATGGATGTACTCTTTGCTGGGTTAAAAACTGGCTGGGTAGCCGAGCCCAGAGAGTCGTGGTGAATGGAGCTAAATCCAGTTGGTGGCCGGTCACAAGCGGTGTCCCCCAAGGCTCAGTTTTAGGGCCGGTCTTGTTTAATATCTTTATCAATGACCTGGATGAGGGGATTGAGTGTGCCCTCAGTAAATTTGCAGATGACACCAAACTGGGTGGTAGTGTTGATCTGCTGGAGGGGAGGAGGGCTCTGCAAAGGGACCTGGACAGGCTGGATCGATGGGCCGAGGCCAATTGTATGAGGTTCAACAAGGCCAAGTGCCGGGTCCTGCACTTTGGTCACAACAACCCCATGCAGCGCTACAGGCTTGGGGAAGAGTGGCTGGAAAGCTGCCTGGTGGAAAAAGACCTGGGGGTACTGATTGACAGCCGGCTGAATATGAGCCAGCAGTGTGCCCAGGTGGCCAAGAAGGCCAATGGCATCCTGGCCTGTATCAGGAATAGTGTGACCAGCAGGAGTAGGGAAGTGATTGTGCCCCTGTACTCGGTGCTGGTGAGGCCGCACCTCGAATACTGTGTTCAGTTTTGGGCCCCTCACTACAAGAAAGATGTTGCCTTGCTGGAACAGGTCCAGAGGAGAGCAACCAAGCTGGTGAGGGAACACAAGTCATACGAGGAGCGGCTGAGGGAACTGGGGTTGTTTAGTCTGGAGAAGAGGAGGCTGAGGGGAGACCTGATCACCCTCTACAACTACCTGAAAGGAGGCTGTAGTGAGGTGGGGGTCGGCCTCTTCTCCCTGGTAACAGACGATAGGACGAGGGGGAATGGTCTGAAATTGCGCCAGGGCAGGTTTAGGCTAGACATTAGGAAAAACTTCTTCACCGAGAGGGTTGTCAGGCTCTGGAATGGGCTGCCCAGGGAGGTGGTGGAGTCCTCATCCCTGGAGGTATTTAAAAGAAGGATAGATGAGGTGCTTAGAGACATGGTTTAGTGGTGGGATGGCAGTGCTAGGTTAACGGTTGGACTCGATGATCTTAAAGGTCTTTTCCAACCGAGATGATTCTATGATTCTGACACAGGCTTTGAGCTAATGCTGGGGCAGGTCTGGTGAGATGTCTGGAGAGGAAGCTTACAACCTTGGTGCTTTTGACCAAGGTGTGAATCTAGTTCTTGTCATCTCAATTTTAAGAGGTGATATTGGTGGTAAGGTTAATTTAATAGGCATGTTAACACAGCAGCTGTAGAGGTGCCTGTACGTGCAATGTGCTGTACTGAAGCATCCTCATGTAAGCTCCCAGCAATTTGAGAAGGGATGCTTTTTGTCTCCAGATCCCACGGAGTCCCAATGTGATGCTTGTTGGTTCTGTATTACTTCATCTGCCACATTCTTTTGTGCTAATGTCTTCTTTCCTTCTAAGTTCTGTCTAAGTGTCATTTCAGTTCAGTCATTAGCTCAGATACACAGTATAAGCAAGAAAGCTGATTATGAGATGAGGTTCAGGGTATCTCTTTGCCTGACACAAGGGGACAAGATGCTTCAAAGAAGCTATTACAAGGCTTGTCAGAAACAGTTTACTTCAAGGGAAGCTTTTGAACAGAAACATTTCCTTTCTGTGCTCTGCAAGCATTAGCTTGGTAACTGGCAGCCAGTTGAAGAGCAAAATGTCACATAGAACGAGATGTCATTTCACATAGTGCTTTCAGACTGAAATCGGCCATTAATGCAAGTCTGAAAATAGGAGAATGTTGAGAAAAAGGAGTGCATGTGGTTTATAATGTGGAAAGAGTATTGCCACTTACTTTTTGTTTTTCAAAAAGCTTGCCAGAAGTTACCATTTGACACCATCATAAGCATGGAGCCTAGTAATAAAACCACTGAGCTGCCGGCTAAGCCGTGACCCAGTGTTTGAACCAGATAACCTCTCGCATGGTATATTCTATTAACTTGGAAGATGGTTACACAGGTATCATATAAATGGAAATTTCTGCCCCACTTGAATGTTGTGAAACAAAGAAAGAGAGGTTTGAGTTCCTTGCTTTACTTGGAGCTCACTGGGCCCTTGTAAGGAAAACAGGTCCTTAGGGGCAGCAAGTCCTCAGTGTGGACTGAAATAATTTTGCCTTATTTTCTTGTCAGGATGCTTTTGGGCTATGTTGAGTGGTGTTAGCCTTGGCTTTCACTAGGAACAGACACTTCACCATAAAACTTTTTAGCATGCTTTGAGTGGCACTGTCAGAAAGGACCCCAGTTTTGGCCCTTCAGGGAAACAGGCTTGCAAATGAGTGAGAATAGGGATTGTTGGTTCCCATTCAGCTCGAATCCTAATGAATGCTCATGTAAAAGCCAGCTGCCAGCCTGGCACAGTTCTTATGTCCTTGCCTCCTTGTCTTTTCAGACCAACCCCAGGAAGCCGTGTTCAGCGGTGACCATGTTGAACATGTGGAGGATGGAGAATGGCAGCACTCTACTTCAACTACCTCATCTCAGAGTGAGCGGGCAGAGCGACTCTTGCAGAACCAGCACAAGAGCCTGGCCTCTGAGGACACCAAAAAGAAGAGGGCTCAGAAACCGTCTCACATGCGGAGGAACATAAGGTCAGCAGCAGCAGGACAGAAAGAGCTAGGGTCCTATACAGTCTTTTGGGTAAAAATGGAATCTCTGGACTTAGCTTCTGAGCTATGTTTTGCCACTGCTGGCAAACCAGATGGCTTCTCTTTTCCAGAACCTTAGAATTTCACCAGTGGGAGTAGTATGATCTCAGACTGGAGTGCTGCATGTGGGTGCAGACTTGTTTGGTATTTCAGAAGAGTGAGTATTTGGTTATGGAATATATTGCAAAAATTGTGTACTTGCTGCTGGCTTTTAAGACATGTAATTGAAAAACAGCACCACCATTAAGTAAACATCTAGTTTCAGATATCTGCTGATGAGGATCCTATTACAAACAACCTAAAATATAGTCGTTCCCTCTACTACCCTGGGTACTTGTTGGCAGGAATGCTGATGTTGTGGCTGGTGACTGAAATGTTGGAAATCAGTTTCACCTGATTTTTACAAAGCAATAATTGTTTGATTGTGTAAGTCACCGCATGTATTCTGGGACAGGTTGTGAGGTGGTAATTGACTATGAAATTTCGCTTGAGGGGATCTAAAATGCTCAGAGGAGTCATGGAGCAGGAAGTCCTGTGGCAGCAAGTGGCTCTTTTGCCCTGTGTGTAACGTGCTGGTGGTCTTTGGTTCATATTTAAGCTTGTGCAGGTTGATTTTCTTAAAGCCAAAGGAATGAGCACTGAGTAGGCCTTGGAAACTGAGGCTTCATTAGGATGGAGGAGATGTCCCTGTAGTGTGGGGTTGGGTGGATTTAAAGGCTAGTTTGAGGGAGCTGGATGTTACCACTGCTTGTATTGCACCTCTTCTCTGGCAAAAGAGCCTTCATTTCCAGGGCTGTACATGTGAAACTGAAGCAGGGGAAAAGCAACTTTTGGAAATAATGAAAATTACCTGTAAAAGTAAGGTGCTTTGAGAGCATCCATTGAACCAATTGTTAAAGACATTAGAGGTCCTAATTCCTGGAAATAATTATGTTAGAGAGGAAATGGAGTCATGACTTTTTGTGGGGGAATTGATGCCTTTTCTTCCCATATATCTTCTTTGCATGACTTTGTGCGTTTTCTGTTCATAAACTGCATAGCAATAAGTAACATCCTTTCAGATAGAAGAACTAATTTATGATAACCTGGCTTAAGTATGTACTTACCCACTCCCCTTTTTCCTCCTTTCATTATTTTGCATCTGTCAAATTTCTGTCTTTTCTTTGAGTAATAGTAGTGTTACCTGTGGAGGCACAGTCTTGAAATAGCTGTAGAATTTGTCTATAGCTTTTGGTGATGATGTTTCTAGTCTGTGTAGCTGACAGACTACCTGGAGCTTGTCGGTGATCTTTTGAGACAACTGTACAGCCATTAAGGTTTTCGGAAGAAATCATTTGAGTGTAACCAAATCATATTTCTCTGTTTGCTGCTGTGTTCAGAAAGCTGTTGCGTGAGGACCAACTGGAAGCCGTGACAAAAGCAGCCCAGCAGGAAGAGTTGGAGAGAAGGAAAAGGCTAGAGCAGCAGCGGAAGGATTATCCAGCCACTATCCCAACCGTACCCCTAGAGTTTCTTCCTGGTAAGCAGTGGGAGATGCCACCTGAAGCAAGATCTTTAAGGATAGAAGCTGAATGAAGAAGGTGGTAGTGCCATGCTTGTCCATGATGGAACAAGGGGAAATGGTTTTGAACTAAAAGAAGGTAGATTCAGACTAGATATACGGAAGAAATTTTTTGCGATGAGGGTGGTGAAACACTGGAACAGGTTGCCCAGAGAGGTTGTAGATACCCCATCCCTGGAAACATTCAAGATGAGGTTGGATGGGGCCCTGAGCAACCTGATCTGGGTGAAGATGTTCCTGATCATTGCAGGGGGGTTGGACGAGCAAACCTTTAGAGGTCCCTTCCAACCCAGAACACTCTATGATTCTATGCTGCACTTGGACTTCCAAGTGTAAACTCTTGAAACAGCAGTTCTAAACCACTTGTCAGTTCAGTTTAGTCAGTTCTACTTCTGAGCTAGCTCTGAATCAAGATGCTGTGGCTGCATGGTGAAAGGTACCAGGTAACTTCATTGTTGAAGATATTTTGACAAGTTAATTTTGTGTAAGCGGAATGCTGGACAGGGGTCTCTTGTCTTTCCAACTGGTATGGAAGCTTAAACCAATGGACTTGACAGAAATGCCATGTCCTTGGTCCAGATCATATTTGTACTGCAAATGGTCTGGTAATGCATGGGTATGGTATAGGGATAGTGGAACAATAGACTGGGTGTGCATATGTTCATGATGTTAGTCTGGGTGCACATATGTTCATGATGTGACTTTGTTTTTATGTTTCAGCAAGCAGTGAAATAGCAGGCAGTATAAATGTCTTCCGGTGAATATGTCATCTTGCATTGTCTTCTAACCTGGATCATTTCAGTGATCTAGTTTATAGCACAGCCTCTCAGACTGGTGTAAAGGGCAGAGAAGTGCAGTTGGAAGTTTTATCAGGGGTAAGGAGTTCTTGAGTTGACTTTGCCTCTTGAGAAAATGTATATTGTCCCTTAAGTGCAAGTGTTCAAAACATTTTTGCATGGGGGGGAAGGAATAAGAGCTATTTAAGCCACTTTTACTGCTGTGGAGTAGGTTGCAGCCCCAGAAGAATGTTATTGCTTGCTGAGTCACTGCAGTGGTGCTTATTTGGCCCTGTTAGCTAACCTCTCTCCCCACATGGCAGTACTTAAACATACAAGCAAATGGTCTTGATCAGCAGAAGTTGTTTATGATATGTGGGATGTAATTATTACAGTGTTCTGACTAACAAAGGGCAGTTATCATCCCTTCAGCAGTTGCTGCTTTCTCTGCTGGATGAAAAACAGCTTTTACTTCTGAGACACCTTCCCCCCCCCTTTCCCCCCCGAAAAAAAAAAAGGGACTTTAGCATGTTGCATGATCAGTGTGCCCCAGTCAGGGCATGCAACAGTGAGGGTGCCATCAGCAATGGGATATTGTTTTGGCATATTGAGAGAGGAGGAGACTGTGACCCAGGAAGCTGAGTCATAGCAGTATTGTAGACAGTGAGAGTCTGTTATGGAAAATTCCAGGGCTAAGTTATTGGAGCAAAAGTGGAAGGAAGTACTGTCTGGTTTCTGAACAGTTTTGTCTCCTTCCCCGTTATTATGAATTGCTTGTTGTTTGTAATTTATGTTTGTAGAGGACATCGTTTTCAGAACAGCAGAGGCTACCCAGCTCCCCCCTCAGGTCCTGGCTGAGGAAGTGATCTGCCTAGATAGTACCAGCAGTGGCAGTGAAGATGATGCTAAAGGAAAAAATAGCATTAAAGATGGTAAGTGACCAACTGCCTCACCCTGGTCTTCTCACAATGTGCTGTTTATTTAGCCACATGTCTCTTGTTTTCATCTAATCAGATGCTCCAGTAGTGAATCACTTCAGGTTTTTTAGGCCTATTGGTTTCCAAATATATGGCCAGTTCTGGCCTTTGAGTCCTGAACTGATATTTATAACCTGGCCTATCAGGCACTCTTGTGATCTTGTGTTTATTTCTGCTTTATAAATGCACTTAATTTTGCTCAGGGCTCTGCTGAAGAATGCTTATGTGAGATGTGGCATCATTTGCTGTGTATAAAAGGAGCATCTAAGTATTCAGATCTGCAACTGCAAGTGGGTTTTGTGTCCCTTGTCCCAAATGGATCTAACCTGACTCCTTTATACCACTCTGGTAGAGTACTTCTGCCTGATTTCCTTGGTGGTCCTTAGACGTTGAATCAACAGATAAAATGCATGTCTGGGTTTGGGAATTAAGAGGACACATGGAGGAAAATGTAAAACACTTACAGAAACTGTCTCATGTTTTGTTTGGATCAGCCCAAATTAATGTTCTATGAAATGTTCGGAAACTCATGCTTTTGTATGCTGGCCTGAGGGGCCTGATGTGTGCCTGTATTGTGCCCGCTTGTTCAGAATAGGTCAGTGTGGAACTGCAAAAGGTGGTAGCCTTATCTTGCAGATAGGAGCTTTTTTCCATGCATGATAAACCCTGACGTTAAGTTATCCGCTGCCCTTATTTTCTCCTGTTTTCGTTACTTTATAGAAGTAATTGAGCTGAGTTCAGGAGAGGATGATGCCCTCCAAATTGTGGACAGCAGTGACTCTGGCAATGAAGGGGAGGAGGATGGCAGCGAAGAGAGCAGTGGCTCTCATGTGAATGATGCCTTAAATCAGTCAGATGCTCTGGGGCAAGTCATTGTCAACATCAATCATCCACCAAATGAGGAGGATATTTTTCTGGCTCCTCAGCTTGCACACGCAGTAAAGCCCCATCAGGTAAGCTTTATTAGCTTTGAAAATGCAATGCATTCAGGCAAGCCTGCCTTGTAATCTCAGCAAAACTTCTTCGGTGAGATCTGTGACCAGTCTGGTTGTGGTGGTGGCTATGTGGGCAGTCAAATGATAAGGACAAATTAAAGGAAGGCCAGAGCTATGTATAACTTTGGCCGTTGTTTCATGATAACCAGAGTATTTAGCTCTTACTTCAAGAGCACATACTCATCTTCAATGACAAGAGATGAAAATGCACTGCTTGTTTCTGGCAGTACTTGTAACAAAATTCCTTCAGCTCTCAAAGGCAAAATATCTTACAACAATTAGAGTTCATTCTGATGCCCAAGAAGTTTTTTACCCGAGTGTCCTGGTGATGGACAGTGTGGTGATGTCTGGCACAGACAGGAATGTCTTCTTTTCTATATTTAGATGAACATTTTTAAAATAAAATTATATTTATAAACAAACTAATCACCCCTAATTCAGATTCTCTGGCTTCAAATGAATTTCAATTTATTGTTCTATTCCCAGAAAGTTTTATGAGAATCTAAAAATACTGACTTTGAGTCTTCCCTAGGTTAGAATACTGTAGTGAACTTGAAACATCCCCTTTATATTTTCATTGTTTATGTAATCCGAATGTGCTTGCCACTCTGTAAATACATACCCATCTTCTTGTTTTCTCCCACCATCTAATACCATTTCTACTTTTCTGTCTAGATTGGTGGGATCCGATTCCTGTATGACAACTTGGTTGAGTCCTTGGAGAGATTTAAAACCAGCAGTGGGTTTGGGTGTATTTTAGCACATAGCATGGGCCTGGGCAAGACCATACAGGTCATCTCTTTCTTGGATGTACTTTTTCGGCACACGGAGGCAAAGACTGTTCTTGCCATTGTACCTGTAAGTAGTAGCTCAAGTGAAGGGCTGGCTGAGGGGCTTCCTTGCACTACTTCTCTCTTTGTGTAGAGGAGATTGGTTAGTGTCCCGTCTCACATCAAGCTCTAGCATACCCTTGCTCCTCTTCTCCCTCTTTCATTCCTTTTGTCCCTGAGTTTGTATGCTGTGGTCTGCTCCTTCTGTCTGGGATCAGCAGGGTGTGTCATTCCCTATTCTCATTTCTGCCCTTAAAATACCAAGTGACTCAGTTGGGTTTTTAATCTTTCTATGCCTGATTTTTTCAGGTGAATACGCTCCAAAACTGGCTAGCAGAATTCAACATGTGGCTCCCAGCACCTGAAAACCTTCCTGCTGATTATAACTCCAAAGAGGTCCAGCCCCGCACCTTCAAAGTCCACATCCTGAATGATGAACACAAGTAGGTGCCAGCAAAAGCCCTTCTGAGCTCTTGGACTGTGTCTTATGGAACTGTTATCAGAACTGCTGTTGCAGACTTTTTAGTTTGGGCTAATTCTGTGCCCTCAACTCCCACATCTTTCCCACTCTGCATTTGTTGTGGATGCCATCGTGAGAGGAGGATTTTGGTACCTGGGAGAGATTTACTGTCTCTTTCATTCGATATTTATATCTTGTACTTCCTTCTCACAGTGCTGATGCACCTTTTTGTTCTTCTATATATGCTGAGATCAGGAACCTAGTTCCACAGACAGAGCTACTTCTGCAGAGAGGAGCAGAAGTGCTATGGTTTGTTTCTGGTGGTACACTGCTAGTCCTGTCAGAGTCCTGGGACTTGTAAGGCATGTGCCCCCAATACCATATGTCTCTTGCATTTTAAATGTTGGGGTTTTTTCCCCAAGATTTTTCATGCACTTAGGGATTCCTTCACCCAACACCTGTGACTTCCTGTGAATTGTGTTGTCCTTGAGGGATTCTGGCAAGTTATACAGAGCCTCCTTGTCCAGAAGGGAGAGATCAGTGATTGCAGTTACAGCCTGGTGTGGAGTGTACTCTTGGCTCATGGATCTCTGCTTCTTTCTGGGTCATTTTTCTTGCATGGATCAGGACAGCGTAGTGATCCTAGGGAACTCTCAGTTCATAGGCTATGTTCATACACTTATCTGTTGAGGTCTTCACCTCCTGGGTGGAACATACTTTGAATCTGCTGATGCTACTCCAGCCATGTATTTACTATTGGATGGGATCTGGTGTGCTCTGGGAGGATTGAGTGAGGACAGTGTCTTAATCTGAACCAATTCTGAGCAGGCTAGCATGGAAGGAATAATTGAGGGACACTAGCATTGGAAGAGACAACAAGGGATAAACAACTAGACAATTACAACCATACATGTTAGCAGCTTGTTCTGAAAATGTTTTTTGCAGAGGCAGTCTCTTCAACAGCTCTTTAAAAAGGTTGCTTTCAAGTTGGGGGTGCTTTTGTACATGACAAACTTCTACAGCTCAATTCCTGTAAGGATTTGTCATTCTCAACCCTGCTACCTGTGGCACATAAAAGGCTTTTTTCTTTTGCTCTGTACCAGATTGTCTCCTAAAGAAACTTCATTGTATTCCTCTGTCTCGTTTGTTGCGAGAAAATGCTTTAATTAATTGAACAGGTTTTCTTTCTCAGCAGACTCCAATCCAGTGGTTCAAACTCAAACTGGAGAGAAAGCTTACAGTTTATTTGGTTTGTTTGTTTTGCAGGACAACAGCTGCACGTGCAAAGGTGGTGAATGACTGGGTGATAGAGGGTGGTGTGCTGCTGATGGGATATGAGATGTACCGTCTCCTCTCACTGAAGAAGTCCTTTGCCACTGGCAGGAAGAAGAAAACAAAGAAACAAGCTGGCCCTGTCATTATTGACTTGGATGAGGAAGACAGGCAGCAAGAGCTTCTGAAAGGTGGGAGGCCAATCCTCAAGAGACAGAGAGTATGATCCTGTTGTCCAGCACCTACCAATTCTGGCAGCACAGGGAAATAACCTGTAACTTGCTTTTAGCATCCCTGACATGATCAAACTTTGCTGGGCAGGATTGTGTCCTTGGAGACAGAATGTTGCTGAAGCTTTGGTTGAGTCTTTTATTTCTTGCAATAGCTGCAAGTAAGCCTGGAAGTCAGTACACCAAACTTGGGGATTTGTCTGTGTGAGATTTACCAGTCTGATCTGATGCAAGACACTGAACTTGATGCAATGCAGGTCACTGAGCAGAAATCAAGGGACAGCCATGTCTGGTCATTACCACATTGTGCTAAATCAGAGCTAAGTGTCTAGTCATGTTTTATTTCCTGAATCAGCCTTGGTCTCTGCCACCCATGAATACTGCTTTTTTTTTTCTTTCAGAACTGCCCCTCTTTTTCTTTTTGCGAAGTTGGTGACCATATAAAACCAGAAATTTGTCTTATTCATCTCTAACTAATACTTAATGTTCCTTGTCCTCAGGGATTGAGAAAGCTTTGTCTCGCCCTGGCCCAGATGTGGTTATTTGTGATGAGGGACACCGGATAAAGAACTGCCATGCCAGCACTTCACAGGCCCTGAAGAACATCCGCTCCCGCCGGCGGGTGGTGCTGACTGGCTACCCACTCCAGAACAACCTCATTGAGTATTGGTGCATGGTAGACTTTGTCCGACCTGACTTTCTAGGCTCACGGCAGGAATTCAGCAACATGTTTGAGCGCCCTATCCTGAATGGGCAGTGTATTGACAGCACCCCTCAAGATGTGCGTCTCATGAGGTATCGCAGTCATGTCCTGCATAGCCTGCTGGAAGGCTTTGTGCAGCGGTGAGTCCACAAGGAGTTCCTATCCATGTAGTCCATGCAAACAGCTCCTTCATCCCAAATTAGCCTGCTTGTTTCCTGAGTTTATGCAGTACAGCTAATCATGCTGCCTTATAGAATCACAGAATTGTTTAGATTGGAAAACACCCTTAAGATCATTGAGTCCAACTGTTAACCTAACACTGCCAAGGCCACTATTAAACCATGTCCCTAAATGCCACATCTACACGTCTTCTAAATACCTTCAGGGATGGGGACTCGACCACTTCCCTGGGCAGCCCATTCCAATGCTTGATAACCCTTTCGCTGAAGGAGTTTTTCTAATATCCAACCTAAACCTGCCCTGGCACAACTTGAGGCCATTTCTTCTCATCCTGTCACTTTTTACTTGGGAAGAGACCAACACCCACCTCACTACAGCCTTCTTTCAGGTAGTTTTGGAGAGCTGTAAGGTCGTCTTTTCTCCAGGCTAAACAGCCCCAGTTCCCTCAGTTGCTCCTCACAGGACTTGTGCTCCCGACCCTTCACCAGCTTCATTGTCCTTCTTTGGATGTGCTCCAGCACCTCAATGTCTGTCTTGTAGCGAGGGGCCCAAAACTGAACACAGTATTCGAAGTCCGGCCTCACCAGTGCTGGCTAAAGGGGGATGATCACTTCCCTACTCCTGCTGGCCACACTATTCCTGATATAAGCCAGGATGCTGCTGGCCCTCTTGGCCGCCTGGGCACACTACTAGCTCATATTCAGCTGGCTGTCAACCATCACCCCCGGGTCCTTTTCCTCTAGGCAGCTTTCCAGCCACTCTTCCCCAAGCCTGTAGTGTTGCATGGGGTTGTTGTGACCCAAGTGCAGGACCTGGCACTGAGCCTTGTTGAACTTTATACAATTGGCCTTGGCCCATTGATCCAGCTTCTTAGGTTTGAGTTTTAAACAGGTACCTTATCTGTCTTTGTGGAAAGATTGTAAGCATACAGAGAAAACCTCAGAGGAGATCCTTAGGTTAGCAGCTCCACATTTCTCTCAGAATCTCTGTCTTGTTCAATCTGTCAACTGCAAAGTGGTTCTTATGGCTCCGTTTTGCTTTGGGGCTAGAAGTAAAGTTGGTTTGGTTTGGTACCACAGATTCTGATAATGGAGAACACCACCTCTAACTGTACCAGAGTGACCTCAGGCTTATTTTGATGTCTTAATTGTTAATTTGGATGCATACTTTCCAACATCCTCTACCCAAGGATCTGAAAGTGTTTCACAAACCCTCAGCTATGAAAAGTGACACTGTCTCCACCACTCTGGAAACAAATAGACTTTGTTTCTCAGATGGAAATTCTAAGATGCTGGACCAGTGATTTGGATGGAGTGTCTTAGTCATTGGCAGAGCTAAAAAGAGACCTGAGGTCTTATTTCTGTTTTTCAACTGCCATGGAAAAATAGGACTTTCATCACCCTCTTAACACTGTGACCTGTGCTAGAAGACTGTAACATTTGAGATATCTGTAATTGTGCTTACAGCTGGTATTTGGCTGCAGGGAGAGTTATCTCAGAAGTGTTGTGCATTAGAGAATCATGCAGCTAGAGGTCTTTCTCCCTGTAGCCAGGTGGGCAAGAAGTCAAAATCTTACCCTACACGCAGCCACAGAGAGATCAGATTGGGAAATTCCCTTCCCTCTGTTTATCTCTTTCTTTATTTCCTCCACAGGCGAGGCCACAATGTGCTGAAGGTTCAGCTCCCATCTAAGGAAGAACACGTCATTTTGGTACGTCTTTCAAAGATCCAGCGGGCCCTTTATACGGAGTTCATGAACCGGTTCCGAGATGCAGGCAACAGTGGCTGGCTGGGACTGAACCCACTCAAAGCTTTCTGTGTCTGTTGTAAGGTAGGTTTTGGCAGGAGCTGCGAAGAAATATTCTAGTATGTAAGGCAGGAATATGAGCAAAAAAAGGAGATAAAAATGTGGTTGGTCAGGTGCATCTTCTCTCCCCAGAGTGCTCTGAAAGGCCCAGCAGAATTGTTGTCCCCACTTCCAGAACTGGGGTGCAAGGATGTTAAATTTCTTGTTCATGTTTGTATAAGAAACCTGCAGCCATCAGCTGAACTGGTACTGGGCCGATACCTTAACTATTTACCTGCTGCAATGCAAACAAGCAGCTTCCTCTGTGTTTGTGCTGTGTGGGGTGCGTAGTGGGCTTCTCTTTTGTTCTCAAGGAAAGAATTTGTCTGTTTTAAAGTCAAGAGATCCTTGGTTAAGATGATTTATACCTTGAGTCATGGCAGAGTCATGTTTTCTGTTTTCACTACCTTAATGCAGTCAGACTGGCTTTCTCCAGTGCCTTACAGCTCCATGTGGGGATGAGGTGATTGAAGTATTAGTTATTTCCTTGAGTAGCTGGGAGGGCTTCCAGTCCACAATCATGGACAGGCAGCAGGCCAGTGCAGGCCTAACCACTTTCTTTTCTTACTCCTTCAGATCTGGAACCATCCAGATGTCTTGTATGAAGCTCTGCAAAAGGAGAATCTGGCAAATGAGCAGGATTTGGATGTGGATGACCTAGGCACAGCAAGTACTAATTCCCGCTGCCAGCCTCAGGGAATTAAAGTCAAAACAGAGAGTAATACTTTGGCATCACCAGTTGGAGAAGCTACCAATAGCAAGTTCCTCCAGAGTGTTGGCTTCAACCCCTTTCAGGAGAGAGCAAATCAGGTCGTTACTTATGAGTGGGTGAGTACCACTGCTTGGAAAACTCTTCATTTGAAGAGTTATGATAAACATAGATACTTACTCTGAAAGACAGTACCTCTTTTTGTTAGGGCAGTTTTCTGAACTAGAGCAAAGAACAGACTCTTCTGTTTAAGAGTTGGGGTTTTCTCATCCATTTTCTCTGCCACAGAGCATCTCAATAAGCATGTCTGCATGGCACTGGGTAGGGATTTTGGGACTCTTATGAGGCTGGAGTGCAGGCAACACACTTATACCATTGTTTTCATCTGAGCAAAAAGGCTGTGAGCTTTGTTATTCTAAAAAGGTGTTAGAGTGAAGTTTAATCTAGATAAGATGGTGGTAAAATTTAGTGGGCCAGCGGAGAGGTCTTGAGATAGAGAGTCATGAGAGGTTAAGAGAATGCTCGTTCATCCATACTCTAAGTTGTCTGTCATTTGGAGCTTCTGGAATGGGAGGTAGCAGCAGTAGTTGGGAGTCGCATTGTCACCTGGACCTGGCTGGATGTGTATAACCTCTCTGCCATGACTGACTTCTCTCACCTTGAGACAGGATTGTTGAACTAAACAGGGAATGAGCAACTCCACCTGTAATAATCTCCCATTTCTCAATAGGCCAAAGACATCTTGTGTGATTACCAGACGGGAGTCTTGGAGAACTCACCCAAGATGGTGTTACTGTTCCACCTAATTGAGGAAAGTGTGAAGCTTGGAGACAAGATCTTGGTCTTCAGGTAAGCAAAGTACCAACAGCTGATTCTACAGTCACTAAATGCCTGAGTAGTTGAACCCCTCTGGAACTAGGAGGTTGTTACATGGGGTGAGTGTTGAGGCAGTTCCCCTTTTCTCCTTTGTTGTAGGAGATCCTGTTTTTCCTCCATCGATTTTATACTTCTGCCACTATCAAGTTTACTAGTGAGAGGTGTGCTGCCACAAATAGGGTTTAACAACCATCAATGCTGTCATGGTTGGGGAAGAGTTCTGATATTCCACTTTTGCTGCTGTTGGGGCTTTCTCCTGAACAGAGATCTTTGTTTTGCAGCCAGAGCTTGTCCACGTTATCTGTCATTGAAGAGTTTTTGGCAAAAAGACCAATGCCGAGTCCTCCAGGCTCAGATGGAGGAGTTCACAACTGGGTCCGAAACATCAACTATTACAGTGAGTACAGCCAATCCTCTTCTCTTTTGGTGTGATGCTGTTTCCTAAAAATCACCCACCATCTTCTTGTAGTTGTCCCTGAGTGTGAAAATGCTCTTCTGAAGCATTCTTCTGATGAAGTCTCTTTCAGATTGTTCTTACTTCAGTTCCTTGGGAAGATGGTGTCAGTTTGATAGCAACTAACTGAGAATTTCTAAATGTTCTTTTTGGCATCTTACTCTGAAGATGTTAGACATCTTTAACATCTCTCAACTTAAAAGAGTACTAGTGTGTAAAAGATACTTCTTGTTTTCTGTTTGGCTATTTTCTAGATCTTGCTTCCCAAACCAGAACCGCTGTGGAATGCTTTCACTAGCTTGGGGCTGTGAATTCCTCCTCCCCTCTTCCCTCACTTTAAATCTTGTTCTGGCATGGGTTGTTGCTTTGTGTGGCTACTTTACAGGCCAGGACTGAGAGGAGCAGTGGATGTGTTGTTCCTGATTTTTGCAGAGCTGCCAGAGGCAAGCTGCTGCGCAGGAACAGAGGCACCATACCCCCTGCACTCCTTTACACCAGTACTCTCTGTGCTTAGATACAGTCTATGGAGTTTTGCCAAAGGCTTTCACGACTTGACTTTCTCTTGGTTCCTCGAGCTTCCAGCATACATGAGGCCTTTGTGCCTGTTGCTTTTGTTTGCTGTCTGTCTTGCCTCATACAGAGCCTTAATGGGCTAGGTGTGTTGTAGCACGCCCAGTCCTGGCCTTGCCAAGCTTGACTAATGTTTTGCTTGATCTTTCAGTTAAACAAATCCCAACCTGGCTGGCTGCATTGCACCTGCCTGGCTGAGCAAATTAGAGGTACTGAGCGGTCCAGTTGAGGTCCTGGAGTGCAGGACTTGACGAAGACCTAGAATTGGTTGAGAACCAATGCCAAAGCTCAGTATTTGGAAGCGAGTTTGTTCTGATGGGATTACCCCAAACATACAGAGCTTTTAAATGTATTCTTAATTTCCTTCTCAGGACTGGATGGCAGCACCTCTGCCTCGGAAAGGGAACGACTGATTAACCAGTTCAATGACCCCAGCAACACCTCTGTTTGGCTCTTCCTTTTGTCCACACGGTAAGTTGGCTGGAGCAGAAGGGCACAGTGGAGGACTCATGCTGATGCTCTATATGCATATGGGTTTTCAGTTAACTTCCTTCATAACTGCTCTCAAGACTCTATGGGATGATAGTGCCATCTGCTTCTGAATTCCCTAGCGGTGCAGAATTTTAGCCTTAGTCCTCTGCAACAACTTAACAGTAGTCTTGGAAAGCAAACATGGGTTTGAAGTTGCCTGTATGACTGGAGGGAGCTTTCCATAGACACCTCATGGACTCTTGGTTGTGATGGCTGTCCTGCCTAGAAGCTTTGAAAATTGGCTAAGGCAGCAATTTGAAATTTGCCTTTAATTTCCAGTGCTGGGTGTTTGGGTGTCAACCTCATTGGAGCAAACAGAGTGGTGGTGTTTGATGCTTCTTGGAATCCATGCCATGATGCCCAAGCTGTGTGCCGAGTGTACCGCTACGGGCAGAAGAAGCCATGCCACATTTACAGATTGGTTTCTGATTACACCCTTGAGAAGAAGATCTATGACCGTCAGATCTCCAAGCAGGGCATGTCAGGTAAGTGTGGATGGACATGACACTCCACTCTGGCTTTCACTCCTTTTAGCTCCTTTAAGTCCTGTTCCTGTGGTTTTCATAACTCCTTTTTTTAAGGTTGAAAACCAGACAGGCGAAGAAGTGACAGAGACACTATCCTAGGGCTATGTTTGATGTTTATGAGTTGGCAGTGACATGAGACCTTATAAGAAATTCATGGCAGAACAGTAGGGGTTGTAGAGCCAGCATCTTGCAGCAGGGTTGTGCTACCAGTCCAATGCAGTACCATTTACCTTCCCTGCTATGCTCCTGGTTGCTACAAGACACTGGAGATTTTGGGGGTGGTCATCCTGTTTTCCCCTGTGCTTGGGAATTACTTGTCTTAAACTGGGCATTACTTACTAAATAGCTCTGTACCTCCATTTCTCCAGCAGCAAGAGAGGGAAAATAGCGAAATTAAAATATATATTGATACCTTTAGCTGATGGTGCTCACTTAGGAGCCAAGAATAATTCATTCCAGTTTTGACCTGCCCTTGTACCAGAAGTATCTTCTGTGCTGGTTTGTGCCAGCTGTCAAGCTGCTCTCATAGAGCATGCAGCTGAGGGTTGTGGTGACCCAAAAAGAGTGCTGCTGCCTGCATCCTTCTTTGTCTCGAAACTCAACTCCAGAGGCAGCAGCCTAGCGTGATCAGCTCTGTGTGCTGTCTTGCACTCAAGGTGGAGTCCCCCTGGCAGCTGGCCTGGCTCCCAGGAGAATCCTGGATATAGATGTTTTCTCCGTGTGCTCCCATTTGCCCTGTGTGCAGGAAGGAATGTCCAAAGAAAACCTCAGGCTCTTGTGACGGAGGGACCATGGCTGCTTTTCTGAGCTTTCGACTCAACAGAGTTCTGTAAATTTCAGCACCTGGTTATTAACTTGGGCCTTTTTGGTGGGATTTGTGGGAGGGTCCATACTGATATGGCTGCAGCCCTGTCCCAGGGCTTGTATGTTTTCAGCCTTGCAATGTGAGATGGGACATTATCTGTAATTAGCTTCATGTTCCTGCATGCCATGAGCTCAGTGACCTCCACTGCATTGCTGTTCAGTCTGGAGCACAAGGCATTTTTGTCAGCCTGACTTGGTCAAACAGGCTCATCTCTGAATGTGGCTGATGATTTTTCTCCCTGTCCTGACATCTACAGAAGGCTTCTGAGGATCATGCAGAGATTGCAAGGAGGGAGCTCTATTAAGGACAGGAGTGTAGGAAGGGAAGCAGTTAACAGTACCCATCTCTTCCCTTCCCTGCTCACTCTGTTCCCTCTATTTTCCAGATCGGGTGGTGGATGATCTGAACCCAGTGCTGAACTTCACCCGACGGGAGGTGGAGAACCTGCTGCATTTTGTGGAAGAGGAATCCGACCCTGCTCAGCTCTCCCTCAATCCAAGCAAGATGAAGGAGTCTGTTCTACAATTAGCCTGTCTCAAGTATCCTCACCTCATCACCAAGGTAAGACCAACCTGCTTCCTTGCTGGCACAGTAGTACACAGGCAGGAGGAGTTCTGGAGGGGTCTGGCTGTGTAATGGGGACATGGTAGCAAGAAGGATGCATCTGTGTGCTGGTGGGAATAGGTAAAAAATCCTCTAGAGAGAGCCCTGAGAGCCCTGCCCTTTCCTGCAATATCTTCTACACATTAAGAGCCACATCTGTCCTGGACAGGTTTGGGGGCAGGTTGTAGGGCACCCTTTCTTCAACTCAGGGCTGTGCCAGGAAGCTGGCAGAGGCATGTCTCAGCCTGCTGCCAGCTCGCTTTCTGGGGTGGCTTTAAAACAAAGCTGGGATAACTAGCGCTTGTCTGTGTTGTGAAGAGTTTCACTGGTAGGGTGGTGCTGCAAAGTGAGCCTGTGGCCAGGTGCCGTGGGGCTCTGGTGACTGTGTGACATCTCAGCTGCTTGCGTTCTTAAACTTTGGCTCGTGGGTTTTGCTGTGTGCTCATGGTAAGAGATGGCCTTGGCTGGGCAGGCTTGGCAATGGTGAGCAATGGCTTAGCTGACTCTGTCACTCTTCAAGCTGAGCCTTGGCTACATCCACAGTTTTGCCCCACGCATGCTTTGCCATGACCAGTTCTGCCTCCCAGCTCCCCTCTTCCCTATTCCAGCCTGGGATGCAGACCTTGCTGATGCAGGGACCGGGTGGCTGCCATTTGGGGCATGTTGGTTCCCTCTTGTGGTGTGTTGGTGTCAAAACCTCAGTGCTGTGGGGTTGCAGGAGCCTTTTCAGCACGAGTCACTGTTGATCGACCGGAAGGAGCACAAGCTGACCAAGGCAGAGAAGAAGGCAGCCAAGAAGAGCTATGAGGAGGAAAAGCGAGCATCCGTCCCCTACACCCGGCCGTCCTACGCACAATATTATCCAGCCAGTGACCAGAGTCTGACAAGCATCCCTGCCTTTAGCCAGAGGAACTGGTGAGTACCTTCCTCTTCCTCTTCTTCCTGTGTTGTAGACATGAAATGAAGGGGCAGAGGACACTTAGCCCTGTCAGTGGGGGCACTGCACTTTTATCGCTCCTCTCTCACTAGGCGACCAGCCCTCAAGGGTGAGGACAAGCCGGTGGCAAGTGTCCGCCCAGTTCAATCCACCCCCATTCCTATGATGCCCCGGCATGTCCCCATGGGTGGTGCAGGAGCAACTTCAAGTTCCAACACTGCTGTCAACTTCCCCATCAACTATCTACAACGAGCTGGTGTCTTTGTGCAGAAGATTGTCACCACCACAGGTGAGTTGCTGATGCTCACAGTGAGTTCAGTTATGATGCCCATTGAGGAGCAGGGTGAGTTACTGATGTCCACATGGGCTGTGGGCAGACAGGCATCAGAGCCACTGATACAGCCCCTCTGCATTTGGGTGGTTCCCTTGTACCTGGAGGACTTTGCCTGCAAGTGTGCAAGGGGCATGGGCTTGGCAGGTTGTTGGGAGTGAACTCCCTGTGAGAGGGCCTGCAGTACTGTCACCATTTATCCCTTTTGGGGATAGGGGAGATGCTGTGCCAGAACTGTGTGGCTTTTGCTTCCTCATAGCCTCTGCTGCCTTCCAATGCCGCCCAGAAATAAACCCAGGGCTTACTTGTAGTACAGTGCATAGAAGAGATGACTACACTGCAAGCAAAGGGGTTTGGTGGTACACCTCCCTGCTCCTGACTGTGGCTGGTGTGCAATTTCACAGACACTATTCTGTTTCTTCCCCCACCGCCAGATATTGTGATTCCGGGTACAAACACATCCACTGACGTACAGGCAAGAATCAGTGCTGGTGAGAGCATCCACATCATCCGAGGGACAAAAGGTAAGTGTCTCTGTCTTGGTAAGATCTGTGGATAGGGTCCTAGCCAATGCTAATTATCAAAGAAAAAGATGTAAAAGCATGAATCGGTCCATTGAGGGGAAAAGAAACGAGAAAGGGAGGAGATCTGGACTCTGCAGTGGCTCTGTTGCAGCCCATGGTTTGGGTATGCTGTTGTAGCTGATGCTTCTGGGCTATTGCAGCTGTGGCTGCTGCTGCCTCTGAGAGGAGCCATTAAACCTTGTGGCTGGGTGTCTCATTCTCACAACGCCCACTGTGTCTTCTGGGGCAGCCAAACACTTCCCGGTGCTCCCAGAGCAAACTTAGTTCCAAGCATGATGTTCCACCTTTCCCATTTGGCAGCACATTGGGAGGGGGTGAGCTCCAACCCAGGAAAGCTGAAAGGGTGGAAATGAGGAGTGAGGAAGGGGCCAGAAGCCCTGCACTGATCTCCCTGTGCACGACCTGTGGGCTTGCCTTATGCAGCACTGCTGTCCTGTTCCTGCATGGACAGCCTCACGGAAACCGTGAATGAAGCTGTTCTGCCTCTGTTCCAGGGACATATATCCGGACCAGTGACGGGCGGATTTTTGCTATCCGGACCACTGGGAAGCCGAAGGGCAATGAAGACCGTCAGACAGCTGCCTCAGGTAGGGGCTTGTGAGGGCTGTGTGAGGCTTTCTTGCGTGCTTTCCTACCCAAGTGTCTGGGGCGGTGTTCCCTGGCTGCCATCCATCATGCATGTGTTCAGAGCTGACCCCACCTTCCTTTCCATTGCTGCTTCTTGGCCCCCAGGTTTTTCTCCAAGGTTGTCTTTCTCACCTGCTCCATCTCCTTGTTTCCAGGCTCCCAGAGCTCTTCACTGGAGTCCACAAGCAATGGCAGACACAGTGCCTCATCACCGCCCCGGCTCGGCCCATTCCCCTGACAGCCCCGAGATCATCAGCGAGCTGCAGCAGTACGCAGAGGCAGCAGCTGCCCGGGAGTCCCGGCACAGCTCTCCCAGCACCAACGCAGCACAAGGCCACCCTGCTCGCACGGACAACACGCCCGGCTTAGCAGCCCGAGGAGCCGAGCAGCGTGTGGGGATTCACTGCATGGCTCCCTCTGTGTCTTCAGCCCTGCCAGCCACCAGCCAGCACATTGATGCCCACTCGGTGTTGGACTTACGGGGCAACAAGCGCAAGTCAACCTCGCCATCGGCTCCGGAGGAGCAAGCCCGCAGGCAGCAGAAGAAGCGCCAGTTGCCATCGTCCGTGCAGCCGTACGAACACGGGTACCCCGTCTCTGGTGGGTTCGCCATGCCTCCTGTCTCTTTAAACCACAACCTAACCCATCCATTTGCCTCCCAACCAGGAAACTCCTTGTACATGGGCACTGGCTCCTCTTATTACCAGCTGCCCAATTTACTCCCAGACCCTCATCTGGTGTTCCCGGTGACTACTGACCCTCTGCTGACAGCCGGCACCGCCAGCTCTTCTGCTGCTACCTCAGCCACCGCCAGCATCCCCTCATTCATGCTAAACCCTTCTCTGACGGGGGTGCTGCCCAATTACTCGCTTCCCTTCACGCAGTCACTCCTGCCCGAGCCCAGGATGTTTGCTCCTTTCCCAGCCCCCGTCTTGCCTAGCAGCCTTCCCAGGAGCATGGCATCTGCCTACCCTGGCTACATGTCCCCTCACTCGGGCTACCCGGCCGGGGGCCTCCTTCGGTCCCAGGTGCCTCAGTTTGAACCCCAGGAGGTCCCAGAGGTGGGATGCAGCTCTAATGATGAGGACAAAGATGACGATGTTATAGAGATCACAGGGAAATAATGGGCCCAGCTCCTGCTTGGTCTCAGCTCTGCCAGGAGGCAAAAATTGCAGGACCTTTTTGGGAGTCAGGATTTCCCCTCTGGGCCACAGCAGTGGGTGGAGAAGGATGCGAAAGGTGTGGCATGGGGGTTGTTTTGTTCTTTTTGTTTTGTTTTGTTGTTTTCTAGCTGTCAAGGATCTGAATTGTATTAGGGGCTGGGAGATGGGAGGGGGATAGAGCGGACCTGTGAGGGCCAGGGGAGCAAGAGCCAGGGGAGGAGGGAAGCAGCAATGCAAACCATTAGGAGTGCCTCCCTCCCATGCTCGCTCTGTCTGTCTCTGTTCTCTGTCTTGTCTGGAAGGGGGAGGCTTGGTGGTGCGAGTCACTGCCTCTCTCAGGCCTGGAGGCACGGGCTTGACCGCTGGCAGGGCCCAGCTCCCTCTCAAACGAACTGCCTTATCTGTGAACTTCTCTCACTCTGGGAGGTGTGGGCTGGGAGGAACTCTAGCGGAGGTTGGGGACAAAGCATTTTTACTGGGGAGGGGTGGGGGGGCTTCTATGTCGTGTATGTTGGGGCGGCGGGGGGAATTGATGTAAAAAAAAAAAAAGGGGGGGGGGGAGGGAGAAACAAAACACCCCACAAACAATTTGTCATCCTCTTCAAATTCACATGAAACTAGTGTGAAAGCTCCCACCGCAGCAAGAAGGGCAGGGCTCTGGTGGGGGGCTCCCCTGGGCCCTTCTGGAGGGTCCTGTCGTCCCCCCAGGCCTTTCTGGAGGGTCCCATCCAAGGTAGGTTGGTCCTGTGGTTCTGATGCCAGCTCTGTGTGCCAGATGAGTGGAGCAATCCCAGAAGTCTTGGTGGCCATTGGAGGGAAATCCTGCTGACTTCCCCAGCTCTGTGGCCCTGCCAAACTGTGTGAAGGCCGCATCTCGCCCCGCCATGGCCCACCAGATCCAGGGGTAGGTGGGCTCGCTGCTGCTTCACTGCACCAGGCAGTGGAGAAGGTTGGGAGGGGACACTGGACCTAGTGCTGGTTGCTGTTGAATCTGTGATTGGAGTGACTTCCCCCTGCACAGAATCTCTACATTAATTTATTTCATGAAGGCATAGTATTTATTGTTTGGGGGACTCTTCTTTCTACTTTTAAATTAATTTCCATATTAAAAAAATAAAATGCTGGCCTCCGTCATGCAGTGGTTGCTTGTTGGGTTGTCTGTGTGGGGAGAAGCAGCCGGTTGACCAAAGCATAGCCTAGAAGCAGGGCCAGCTGCGGAGATTGCCTGTAGGTGAGCTGTGTTACGTTGGCTGGATGTGCCCCGTCGGGGATCGTGTCAGAGCAGGGAGGAGCTGCTCCCAGTGTTCTGCAGCAGCCGGAGGGAGGATGGAGTCCTCTGTCATGTTGGGCAGGTGGAGGAGCACACGTGGAAGCCTCCTGTGCTCATTCCCAGTGAGGAGGAGGGCTGTGAGGCATGTGAATTTGGGAAGGCAGAGTTCCTGCTGGGAAAGCCCCTTTCCCTACTCAGGGAGTGGCCCTCAGCCCAGCCCTGCTCTGTCACATGCTTTTGCAGGGGCTGGCCCTAGCCCCGACAGCGAACACGCTGGCTGCTCGCCTCGGTGCCAGGGCTCCCAAGGAGAGGCTACGCTACCCAAGCACGGCTGGTCTTGGTGTGCGTGACTGTGTGTGTGAACACGTTAGGATGGAGACTTGAACCTCCATGTCACTTCTGGATACTACCAGGCAGGAGATGTGCTCGCCTGTGTGGGATGTCCCTGGAGCGTGGCCGGGACCTTGGAGCAGTGGTAGCTTGTAAGGGACCTCTCGGGCTGTGGAAGCTGCAGTGGCTGGTGTTTGCTTGGGACCAACTGGGTGCAGGAAAGGGCAGGATGTCCTGACATCCTCCATCAAAGGGGCACTGGAAGATGGGGATCTCCCTTCCTGAGAGAGAGAGAGAGAGGGGTGCGTGTGCACGCATGTGTTACAAAAACATAATAAAAAAAATATCATGGGGCTTTCCTAGTGTCTTTCTCTGTTTAATGGACATTGTCTGTCAAACATAACCACACCATTCATAGAAGCCTTAGATCAACAGTTTAGCTATGCAAATTATTTTAATTATTTTTTTAAAAAAACAAACATTAAAATAGTGCTTTCTTCTTTAACATATCCTAGGAGTTGAAAACCGAGGGGTTCTGAGCAAACTGCTGGACAACTTGTCTTTGGATGCACCATGGAAATAAAAATCAAACCCCCCCACAAAAGTAACAAAGCAAATTAACTGATGGTGTTCATGCAAGTTTCTCCAAAGATTTGACAGTGCTGCGTCTGTGAGTCATGCCCTCCTGTGCTCTGTGTGTCCACCTCGTGCACAACCCTGTGACACTGATTGTATGACAAGCTTGCCCAGATGTCTGTTGCATCCCTGTGAGGCTGTCAGTTTTCCGGTGGATTTGGGGAATGGACCTAGGCAAGGGCTTTCCTTGTCGAGAGTAGCAAGTGTTGAGACCTGCGGCTGCCTGGGGGAGGCCGGAGTGTGAGCAGACCCTGACCAGAGCCCTGCCGCAGCCCCGGTCCTCACTGGTGGTGGTCAGGGTAGTGGGGTTCATCCGAGGGACCCTCCCGAGTCTTCTCCGAATGGGGCTTTTCTGTGGCTTTGTGCTGGGACAAGGCATGAAGATTTGGCTGGGGGCAGTCAGCACCGCGGCTCTGGTTGCGGTCCCTGTGACTGCACGCCATTTTCTCTGCTCCTTGCCCTCTCCAGCAGAGCACCTGGGGCTTCCTAAGCAAGCCCTGGCACATCCCCATGCTGCTGTCTGATGTCCTCGCAGGGTTCCCCAGTGTAGCCCAAGCCCTGTGGCTGTAGGAGCTGGAGGTGGTCGGTGCCTGGCTGCTGTGGGTCACGCGCTTTGTGCCACAGGCTGGCCATTAACCTTCTGGCACCAGGGCAAGGTGTGAGGGCTCTCCCGGCTCTTGCATGGCCGTGGTGGTTTGGAGACCCCTTGCTGCCCTCCTGTGGCACGGCTGCCTACGGATGCAACCCACTGCGAGGGGCTTCCTCTCGCTGGCAAACATCTGTGGGTCTGGGCCACTGCAGCACTGCTCAGCAAGTGCCCCAGTGGAGCCCCAGCCACCCTCCCTCTCTGCCCCACATAAGAGCCCTGAGCATGCCCGTAACAAGGGGCTGGCTCCCCTGGCCCCCATCTGAGCCTCGGCTGAGAGGTGGTCGCAGAGGTAGCTGTGATGCTGTGACCACGGGGCTCTCCTAGGGACTGGCAGCAACTGGGGCTGCTCCGAGGCAGCTGGAGGCACCTGCTGTCCTGCGGCGCTGTGGGAAGGATTTCCTCTGCCCCACAGAAGTTGTGAGGGCGTGTGGGTTACCCAGGGGCTTTTCTCATGGGGGGACCTCTCTGAGCCCTAAAACTCCTGTCCCATGGGACTCCCTCTCCCCCTCATCTGTCCTCCCCAGACTTCTCTTCAGCACATGGTTCTGCTGCAGAGGGTCCCGTCTCAGTTTTCCTGAGCCTGGAACAGGGGCTTTCCCTGCACTGGTTAAATTTTTCTTTTGCTGCTGAATTTCTGTCTCCAAATGACGACGGAAGCAGCTGCCAGTTGATGGTGGGGCTGCGGGTGAGGATGCTGAGGACAGCAGTGCGGGACTCTCAGCTGAGGTTTTTGGATGCTAAGTTAGATTTCTGAGCGCAGCCCAGAGGCCAGGGCAGAGCCGCAGGGGCCTCAGGTGGGCCAGCTGCCCCTCGCATTGGCTCCCAGCCCTCAGCCCCTCCCTTAGGTGGCAGGTTCCCGCTCTCAGGGACAGCGGGGCGAGGGCTGGGTACCGCTGTGGGATGTGATGCCACAGGCACGGGGGAGCTATGGCTGCTGTGTGCTCTGGTCCCTGTGGTCTCATTGCCTGCTGGCCAGCATGGCTCTCGGGGTGTTAGGGGAGGCTGTGGAGTGGGGGCAACACAGCCCAGCCTGGCCCATGGAGGATCCACTGTGTGTTTGCCCCCCAGAATGCCTGGGAGGTTGGTGGGGTGGATGCAGGTACTCACAGAAAGCAAATACTCCATCGAGCAAAGGATGGGTTTTCCATGCGGCTTTGCTAGAAATGATGTATATTTTGGCTTAATGATGTCAGCAAATGGTGGCATGCAAGAGAATTGCTGTGGGTTTGTGGATGGCTTCTAGGCCAAAAGGGACAAGTACAGCAAATACCTTTCACAACTGGTGTTTCTCGACACTCTGGGATGAATTTTGTTAATCCAGTCTTGGAAGGACCAGGGGGGAGGGCTGGGGTGGGGGGCAGAGTTTAGAAGGGGAACGTAGGCCAGCTAGATTACAGTGGGGATGATGGCTCCTTGCAACTCAAGTAGAGCAAGTGCTCCCTTTGAAGGGACGACGGTGCAAGCGAGGGAGAGCAACCTCGACCGCCTCCCAGACCACTGCTGCCACCCATGGCCTTGGGGCTCCCACCTTGGTGGCACCCAGTGCAGAGCTGGAGTCTCTGGCAGATCCACGGGAGCCTGAAGGAATCCATCACTGAGTCCCATTTGGGGTTTTCTGTTGGTTTGGGGTTGGGTTGGGTTTTGTTTTGGTTTTCCTTTTCTTTTTTACTACCGCCTTAGTTTGTGGCTTGTCTGTTTGTGGTTGGAAAGAAGAGTATCGCTAGCAGGGTGGGTCGGGCAGTTGGCCCCACGCATGATCATGTGCTTCCCTCTTCTCTGTCGAACGGGATGTGCTCGCCTGATCTCCCAGAACAGAGACTTTGAACAATTTGTTGTTTATATGATGTATTTATTTTTACTTGTGTTTCATGTCATTTTTAAAAAAAAAATAATAAATTGTAAGTTGGTATAACTGCCTGTTGTTTTGCTCTTTTTTTTTTTTTTTTTTAATAAAATAAATGTCAACTTTTTAAAAGCAGTGTGGTTTGAAGTGGATCAGGGCTGGGCATGGGCATCTCTGCAAACCCCAGGTGCCCCGTTGCTGTAGCCTGGGCTCAGCTGCCTCCAGTGGCATTTGGGCTCCACTGGCGCCTTCCCGGCCACCCGGGTGAGCACCCCACGGGGCTGCCGGGGCTGCAGCAAGGAGCCTGCTGCCTCTGGAGGGGAGGGAGGCTTGGGCACACGGGTGTCCCTGGTGGGGCTGGATGCTGTCAGGTGTTAGGGAACGGGCTTGTGAGAGCCGGCTGTTTCCCTTCTCTGTCCTCTCTGCTTATTATTGCTTCTCCTAACAGTCGTCATTGAGGGCCGGGGGAGAACAAGGAGAATAAATATTCTGCAGGGCCTAAATAGCTTTGAGTCTCGGACAGCCAGGGCGGGCTGCGTGCCCTCATCCTGGTGTGCCCCGTGGGGCGCACGGAGGGGCAGTGGGGACGGGCAGGGTTTGAGGTAGTAACAGCGAGGCATTTCTGCACGGGAAGCTGAGTTGTGTCTCGGACCTGATGCTCACGTGCAAGAAGGTCCCTGGAGAGACTGAGAAAGGAGCTACAAGCGGCCCTGGCTCCCTCTGGTCCCTCACAGGGGCTGGGATTGCCTCCGTACCCGGCTGTTCTTGCTGTCCGGGGACTGGTGCCGCCACTTCTGGTGCCAGGCTTTCTGCCGCTGCCTTTCCTGGTGCCGCAGGGCATTGCAGTAGACATCCAGACTGGTGCCCGGGGCCCCCAGGGCCCGTGGGAAGCCCTTGTAGCCTGGCTGGAGGTCGATCCGGGGCCCGGGGCTCTGGTGGGTCGCTCCCAGCTCAGCCCCCTTGCTCCGGCCCCGGGGCCGGGAAGGGGGGGAGAAGGAGCGCTCCACGGCCTGGCACTCGTAGGTGCCTGCATCCTCCCTTGCCAGCTGACGGATCAGCAGCCCTTGCTCCAGCACCAAGAAGCGGCCATTGTTCCTGACCTGGGGCAGGGGCAGAGCACGTGGGTCAGTCCTGAGGGACCAAGCCACGCCTGCACCTCGCCCCTGCCACCCTGTCCCCCATACCTCGCTCAGGCCCATCTCCTCACTGTGCCGCACCAGCCACCGCACAGTTGTCTGTGGGGAGCGCGCCAGGCACTCGAGGAAGGTTGAGTTCTTCTCCACCCCAAAAACCAGCTTCTCCATGGCAGTGGTCCCTGCATGGGGAACAGGACAGGGGAAGGGGTGAGTATCCTCTGTGGGAGCTGTGTGACAGGTGGGGAGGGAGGGCAACTCAGAGCATCCAGCACATGGAAGGCAGCATGGGACAGTACTGGTACAGCTGGCGGGCACTGGTGTCCCAGCACCACGCCACCCGCCCTCCTGGCCACTGCTGGCCCCCAGGCAGAGCTGGTTGCCTGCATGGGGGCTCCTCGGAGAGGGGCTGGGGCTGGCACTCACCCTCTGCGGTGTCCTGGCACTGGCTGAGTGGGTCAGACTTCAGCACGTCCTGGCAGCGGGCATGCCTGGAGGGGGGCAGAGAGGGCTGTGGGGTGGTACCTGCCCCAGACCATAGGATGCCTCTGTGGCAGAGCAGCCGGGAAGAAGGGGGACCGGGGAGGGCTGGCTGGCAGTAGGGCTCTGGGCTGACAGCTAAAGCCTCCAGGGCCGGTGGCTTGTACTTCCCTGCTCCGAACACCATCCCTTTGCAGGGGGACAGCAAGGCTGGCCTGGGCGGACGCTCACCTCTTCTCAGTGAGCAGGTGTGGGGCGCAGGTCTTCCTGTCCCAGGTGCAGTAAGGGTCCCTGGCCAGGCAGCAGTCAGTGCAGGTTTTGCCGTAGAGCTCGCAGCGGTACAGGGAGAGCTGGAGCAGCCCATGGGTGCTGCTCACAAACAGCTCCTGCTGCTCAGGCAAGCAGAGCAGCAACAGTCAGTACCCGTGGCTGGAGACTGGGGCCAGCCGGGGAACAGAGCTCCCTGCCCCGAGCTGGGGTGGGGGCACTGGGAGACAGGGGGAGTGGAGGACAGAGCCTGTCACCCCCTAGGCTGCCCTAGCAGGAGCCCTTTCCCTAAATAGGCAAGCCCTGAGGGCCAAGGGACCCAGGCAGAGGAGCAGGGGCCAGCTGTGCCCTATGTCCTGTCCCTTGGCTGCTTTAGGAAGAAGCAGGAGGACTCACCCGTTTTGGTGATAACTTCATGTCCAGGATGGGAGAAGGCACCTGGTGGGGAAGGAGAGGGTGCTGCAGCCATGTTGGTCCTTCCTGGGTGCCCCAGCCTGCCAGTGGGGCTGGGATCCCGGGGTGGCAGGGTGCTGGGGCCCTGGGCCTCCTCTCCATGCAAGCAGCCTGGGCTGGCAGCCGTGCTTTCAAACCTGGGCTCAGCCCTCTCGGTTTAGTTCGGGCTCCGGTGTGCCTCCCCCACCCCTCCTAGGGACTGGATGGGGAGCTGGGAGATGACTTGGCTGCCCTCCCCCTGGCTCCCCTCCATGCTAACAGCATTGCCTGCCGGGCAGGGCAAGTGGGAGCCACCAGGAGTGAGGCGAGGGACCTCCCTGATAGAGACTGGTGACTTGCTGCAGAAGCCTGCAGGGAGGGAGCCATAGGGTGATGGGAGGCTGCGTGGTCCAGCCCTGGCCTGGACTCCCATACCTTAGTGACGCTGATCTCCTCCAGGCTGATCACCTCCGTGCCGCGGCTCACCCCACCAGCCAGCCCCACCTTCAGGACTTTACCTTCATCTGTGAACGCAGTGGGAGAAGGACCTGTCGTGGCTGGGAGCCACCCAAGCCGGCAGGACCGGTGTACCATGCAAGCAGCCGTGTGCTGACAGTGGCCCCAGCACCGGGGTGAGTTCCCACCTGTGCCGAGGAAGAGCACGTCGTAGTGCCTGCTTTCCGTCTCCAGCCTGTGCACCAGCAGCTGCCGCAGCCGGTAGGGTACATTGACCCTCACCAGGACGGGCTGGTGTCCTTGCGGGTACACAGGCTCCCACATCAGCTGGTGGGTGCGCATGAAGCTGATCACCTCGTCAGGGAAGTCCTTGGTGGACTGCAGCAGGGGGTCATACGTCTCGCTGGGGCACTGCGTGGCAACACAGGGGGCTGCATTAGGGCAGGCCAGCCCATTCTGCTCCGCCCTGCCCCACTCCCCAGCCCCTTACTGTGCCAGGACGAGGATAGGGGATGCGGCCCTTGTATTCTACCCAGCGGTAGTCGAATCCCTCCTTGTGTGCAAAGGGGCCGCTGAAGGCAGCTCTCACGGCAGCCATGGAGTAGATGCAGACAGCAGAGCCGCTGAAGACACCGCTGTGGGGGGAGCGTGGGGCTGTCAGTGTCCTGGCTGCTCCATGGTGACCAGGCGCATGCACAGCCATGTCCCTGAGCCCATGCTGTCCCCTGCCAGCCCCAGAGTTGTGCACGGCACCCAGGAATCCCTTTGGCACGGCCAGTCCTGCCTGGAGGACCTCTGGCTGTGGCCGATGCCAAACCTGGTGGTTTGGCAGCTGGGCTGGTGAACCAGCAGCAGGGAAAACAGCAAAATGGCTGGTGGCCCTCCGTCTCCTAGCTGGGTGCTGGTCCTGCCCTTCTCCCCCCCCACAGGGCTCCCTGGGGGGCAGCACTGCACTGGTGAGGGGCTGTGGGGCTGGATTGCCCCATGCAAGGGCTAGCCAGAGCCCCGCTCACCTGGAGACCGTGAAGAGGCCGAAGAGAAGGGGGTTCTGGGGGTCCCGGGTACGCAGGAGGAAAACATCCTCTGCAAAGAGAGGGGTGGAGATGAGGCATTTGTGAGCTGGAGCACTGCTCCAGGGGATGCAGGCAGGCATCCTGATGCCGTGCCCACCTCCCTGGGGTGTTCTGGAAGGAGCAGCCATGGCGGAGCAGCATTGCTGCCAACTGCCAAGCGGGCTGTGCACTCACCGAGCTGGTCAAAGTGGGTCTCAGTACCCTGGGGGCCGGGGATGGAGCACACCAGGCGGGCCTTGAGGAAGGTGCTCCAGCGGTTGATGAGGCTGTGCTTCCCTCCAACATCATTCTGCCGGGCACCAAGAGCCGGGCTCAGCGCAGCCTCCCCGAGCCTCCCCCACCACCATGCACTCCTTGGTCCCCGCAGAAGGACAAACCCAGCCTTGAGCCCTCTGCTCTGTGCTAGGGGCACAGTGGCACACTCATGTCCCACTGTTGGCCCCTACTTGGGATGCTCCTCGGCCCAGAGAAGGTAAAAGCCCACCTGGGTGGGACATCCAGCCACAGCATGCTAGCCTTTAGTGACTGACCTTGCAGACCCGGGCCACCCTGGCATGGATGTGCCGCCTCTCCCACTGCCCAGCTTCCATGGCTGTCTCACGGAAGAAGACATAGACCTTGTCGTCGTGCGGATTGTGGGTATCGGGGATGGCGTAGGCATCGACAAATGCAGGCTCTGCGGGGAGAAGGAGTAGCACGACATGGCCCTGTGCCCTCATCTGGCCCTGTCGTGCTGCCCTTGGAAGCCCCTGGAAGCTGTGTGAGGTGCTGAGGGTATGCAGGGTGCCCCATTGAGACCCTGCTAGCTAGAAGTCAGAGCCCCATTCCTGGTGGTCAGGCCACAGAGTGCATGCTGGAGCGTGGGTCCCACCAGAGGCTTCGTCAGTGCTTCCCCCCGACAAGGAGAAAGGGGCCAGACCACGGAGCTCTGGACCCAGTGCTGGCCCCAGACTCTCCCCAGCAGGCAGGAGAGTCCCCCCACACCCCACAGGCCCCCCTGCTCCTACCATGTAGCCAGTGGTCCTGGTTCTGCTCCGTCCGGATGTAGCTCTGCTCAGCCCCATGGACCCAGGTCCGGAAGAAGGCAGCACTGCTGCCCATGAAGTCACTGGAGGTGCCTGAATACAGCTCCCCACCTGCGGGGTCAGAGGCGTGGGGGGCATGGATGGGTGCCACTGCTGGAGGTATCCTCAGAGGCTCGGGGAGGGTGGAGGTGGCACAGCCATGAGCCATTGTGGCTTCCAGCACCAGAGCATGGCTTCCAGCCTCATGCCCACCCAGCCCTTCCACAGTACCGGTATGAGGCGGGCAGGCTGGTGACACCACACACCCCCATGTGCGTGCTGTTCACTCTACACCCCGCATTCATGATTCCATGCAGGAACCATGAGATCAGGGCGAGCCTGAGCAGGACCAGGCTCTGCGGGATGGATCCTCTCACGTGGGCACACTCAGGCACCAGCCCAGGACCACAGCCACGTGCAGCAGAGCAAGGGTGCAGGCACCGCTGCTATCACCTCCCAGCACAGACCATTCCCAGTGCTCCCACCTTCCAGCGTCACCTCTGCTTCCTGCTCCCTCTTACCAATGAGGAGTCCTGTGAAGGGTTCATGGGGACTGTACGGGCACCGTCCTCGCCCTGATTCCAAGGAGTGGGTCACCAACCGCATGGGGGGAGCCCCGGGACCCTGCCAGAGCCAAAGAGGAGATGTCAGCCCAAGGGGAGGCTGGAAACAAGCTGGACATGTGGAGACGAGTGGGAAGGAGGACGCTGGTGTGCTCAGCTCTGCAACAAGCAGATGCCTCGAGGGTGCTGCCAGGACCTGGTCCCATCCCCACAGGGCACCCTGGCACTGCCAAGCCTGGGCTGCTTGGGGCCATGCATAGCGTCAGGGACTGCGCCAGGCTGGCTGGCCACCCTCCCCAGGCTCCTTCTGCCCCCCACTTGCTGGGGGTTCTCTTGCCACCTTCTGCAATGGGGCCATGGCTGGCCAGGGTGTCCCTCACCTTCCCCCTGGCTCCCAGCTGGATGAAGGCACAAACAGGCTGGTAGGAGCCGGTCCCGCAGGCGAACACGTGGCTCCTGTTGAAGGGCTGGAGGAGGCGGATGAAGTTGGCACACTCCGTCTGCTCGAGGGGAGATGTTTGTTAGCGGGCTGAGCCCAGCTCTGGGCGCTTGTGCCCAGCCCCGTGGCATGTTTGCTTGGAGCCCTGGCCAGATCCTTCCCTGGCTGAGCTTAATGCCCTCTGGCAGGAGTTAACCCTTGCCTCAGGCAGACCCCACGCTGCCTTTCGGGGTGATGTGGGTGTTTAATATCCACGGCAAACCACAAAGGGCCGTGAGCAGCAGGCTGCCAGCCCTGCTTACCTCCATGTTCTTCCCCGCCAGCTGGCAATGCTCAACCTGCTCCCTGGAGGCTGGCCAGAAGATCTGCAACAACACACAGACCCCACCGATGCAGCCCCTGCTTTCCTTGACTGCCTGGGTCAGCCAGCTCCCGGCAGGCACCGGTGGGAACGGGGTCAGACAAAAGCTGCTGCCAGGCTCAGGCACACAGTGAGGACAGAGGGCTGCTCCGCGACTGGTCTGACACCCCCTTGGGTCCCCAGAGCTCCGCAGGCAGCCTGCCAAATAGTCTGAGAGCAAATCCGGCATGGGGACAGAGCCTGGATGGGCCACGGCACACCCCGTCCGTAGGCAGCCTCTCCTGGATCCCGGCCGGTGGGAACGCCAGGCTGCAGCGCCTTAATGGCCTTTCCTTTTGTTGGGCTTGAGCTGCGCACCCCACCAGCAGGATGTCTTGGGATGACATTAGCGGGCTCGCTGCTGGAGTTGGTTTAGCTCTTGCAGCAGGAGCAGGGAGGAGGAATCATAGCAGGGCTCCAGGCACTGCCTTTCCACCAAACCCGGCATCCACCCAGGTCTCTTCTCCTGGCCAAGCTGTCCTGTCCCTCCCTGACATCAACCTGTCCCCATGGGGCTCAACACCACCAGGGATGGGTTGACGCCACTGATTGAGACATCCTGGTGTAAATGTGTCCCCGGTGACCTTGGACCAGCCCAGCTGGGAGCACAGTCACCTCCATGCCCCGGCAAAGGAACGAGCAGCAGCTCCGGGGCAGGAAGGTGCCAGCCTGGCCAGGGTCACACGCACACCCTCCTCCCAGAACTGACCTTCTCAGGCTCTCTGCTGGGATGGTCCAGGTGGAGCAGGAAGATGTGGTTTTTTGCTCCCACCATCAGCCAGGCCCTGTCTTCATCCATCAAGAGGGCTTGGAAATCCAACCCATCCCCTGAGGCCAGCAATAGGCGAGAGCTGTTGGATTTCATCAGATCTGAGGAACAGGAGGTGGGAGAAAAAGAAACCCATCCATTAGTGACATAGCAAGCAGCCAGAGGCCCCATGCTCCCCCTCTCCAGGACAGCTCTGGCTGCCCACTCCTGCCCCGAGGGAATGCAGCCTCCCTGCCACTGCCTTCCACAGACAAACACCAGCCTGGGCACCCGAAGCTCGTGATGGAGCCTCCTCCCTTGAGCCTACCTGGAGGAAGCAGAGAGTCACCCCTACGAAGAGGAAAACCACCCCGACCTTGCCCTGGGCTGGTTTGCAGAGCGCAGGGCAGGACCACGGTCCAGCCTGAGGAGCCCAGGTTGCTCCAGCTTCCAACCCGCCTTTCAGAGCGGCCCTTGGAGCCCCAAAGCCTCTGCACCCCAAAACCACGTGGAGAGGGCTGAGCATGCAGGAGGCTTCCTTGCTGTAACTCCCAGCCTGTTTTCCCTGGGCTTCAGACTGAGATAGTTCATGTAACAAAGATTTTGGCTATTTGCTGGGGCAAAGCATCCCTCCAAGGAAAGGCTGTATGGAAATGGAGCCTCCACAGCCCAGCCTGGACATGTCTCCCCTCAGTAACTTTTAGTCTGTGAAGCATCTGTTGGCTGCTGGGCTTTAGCCCAGGCATGGGGACAGGCAGGAGGGTGGGTGCACTGGGATGGACAGACAAATGGACCGCCGGTCCCCGGCCCAAGGAGCTTGTAAGGGAAGTCCCCAGCTGTGTCCTGGGTGCTGCCCTGATGCCGTTCCTGCCACCCACCTTTTGTGCCTCATCCTCATCCTGAAGCACAGCCTGGGCCTAGCATTAGGCTGGCTCAGGAAAATGGTGTTTAAAAGCACCCCTTTGGCACTGCTGGAGGGAAGAGTCACCTTGCCGAGGGGGAAAGTGTGCCATGGACCCCCACGGACACGGCAGGGCATCAGGAAGGGCTCCACTGTTCAGGCTGTAGCTTCTTCTGGGCAGAAGCCCAGGGGCAGCCAGCAGGGCCCCTCTGAGGGCGTGTGGGTGTGCGAGAGGGACAATAACCTCTTGTATGGTGGTTAACCACTCCTGAAACTGCATCCCTGGGGCCCACATCGGTCTGTGACGTGCAGCACCAGGTTTTGGGGCTGGCTGCCGGGGCCAACATCCCCCAGCATGGCAGGGGGGACAAAGGATGGCAGCAGCTGCCGCCCCAGTGAGCACCTGCTCCCAGGGATCAAAGCATGGGAAACCAGCACCGAGGCAGGCCTTAGAGCTTCTAGAAATTGTAACGTATTGCTTTCTTCTTCAAAAGTGGTGGGATCTGGCTGGGGACAGGGGGAAGGCTGGCTATGCCAGCAAGGCTGCACTTGGCTTTGGTGCTGTGCAGGGAAAGGTGCAAAACCAGGACCATGGGAAGGGGACATGGTGATGGGCTGCTGCTGGGAGGGGACTGGAGGGAGGTGGCGTGCAGCTGGAAACCCGGGGTGGTCTGTAAGACCCAGGCTGAGAAATCACCCCAAAATCATGTGGATTGAAGCAGCGTGTCAGGAACAGAGGGAGGGAAGCTGTCAAGGGGAGCCAGTGCAGTCCGGCGTGGACAGGAGCATGGGCAGACATGCAGCCCCGGGTGCAGGTGGAACGTATGTGGGCACAGGCATGGCTCCATTCAGAGGGGACCGGCTGCCCCGGGAGGTTATGTCTCTCTTCCTTCCACCCTGTTTCCAGGGCAGAGGGGAAGCGGGGCCAGTGCCTGCAAGCTGGAAATGCCACTGACGTCCGCTTGTCCTGGCAGGGGAAGGAGCTGCTGGGCCACAGGCAGCAGGCAGGGGTCCCAGCCCGGATCCATGCTGACGCAGCCAGGCTCACTCCCAGCTATCATTTCCTTCTCCCCTTCCTCCAGGGTCAGAGCTCCAGTTACTGTGGGACACAAATCCCCCTCTGCCAGGAGCTGCTCCTGGCCCTCCTCCTGCTCCCACAGAAATTGTGCACGGCCCCACTTCACTCCCCACGATGCCCCCAAGATCCCCTGGGGTGTCCTCTGGGTGCCATGGACATGGGGGGCAGATTTGCAAGCCACTTCCCACTAGCTGAATGGGATTAACAGCTGAATTCCTGTCCCTGCCTGCAGGCCATTGTCACCACCGGGTCCCCAGTGGGCTGCTGTGCATTGCCCACCCTCCCGTGTCTGCCAGTGCTTCTGGGACCTGCTGGATCCAGGAGGAAATGTCAGTCAGGGTGCAGGGGAGTCAGGCTGGGGTGGGACGGAAGGTCAATGGTTCATCCAATACATGGGTGTAATAAAGTAGAGTGGGGCAAGGCTGGTCCCAGGGAACGTCACCTGCTGGTCACTCTCTGACCTGCCTTGGCCCCATCCGAGGACAAGGTCAGGCAGGAGGATGGAGGAGCCCTCCCTGCTGCTGGATAGCACGTGGGTGGCACAGGAAGGACTCGCCGCCCCACACCTGCACCACGAGACCTCTGGCTGTGTCAAGGACCACGAGCGTCTGAGCCCAACCCCGTGGCACAGTTCTGCTCCCTCACCAAGGGGACGTCAAGTGCTGTGGATCCAGACCCAGTACACAGGAAACTGCTGTGCACAAACCAGCCTCTTCTTACCCCTCCATCTCATCCAAGCCCCAACCCTTGAGGCAGGGAACCAGGCGGCCTCCGCAGCAGCTGTGTGGTGGCTAAACCAATGGGTGAGCCTGGAGAAACATCCTTTCCCTTGTGCTCATTATCTCCCAAGGCCACAGTGTTTTTCTTTGTTGTGGGGACCACTGTAACTGCCTTGTCCCATCCATCATCTCCACCTGCCCCTTGGCCACAGCATCCTCAGTGCAGGGCGACCCTGGGCTTCCTGGGGTCACAGACCGGCTGTGCTGGGGGCCTGTCCTCTCCCCTTCCCCCAGCCACCAGACAGAGCAGACCATGGAGGAGATCCCTGGGGAAGCCTGGCACTAAATTGGGCTCCAACCCCTCACTGCCATTGGCTGATAAGAGACATGCCAGTGCGGCTTTTGGTACTGATAACCCGAGACCCACCAGCCTCCTGTGCACCTGAGCACTTGCTGCATGGTGATGGCTGCTGGGCTGTGGCCAGCTGGATTGGCTGCAGATCAAAGGCTGGCAGAAGACCCATTTGCCAGCTCCTAGCTGTGCCTGCCCTGGGTTGGTACAGTAGGAGGAGCTGGGAAGCGTGCTGTGGTTTTGCTGCGTAACTGCACAGCTGTACGGCCTCGGAAAACAGAGAGGCTCAGCTCCAGGCAGCACTGGGGCTGACCAAGCCTGACCCAGCTTACCCAGAGGCTGCCTCTCGCACGGCCGCGATCGCCAGCGTGCTATTATAAACCTCCTCCTCGCCTCCTCAGCAGGGTGGGAGCCGCTGCTGTTGTTCCTGGCCCCGCGCCCTGTGCCCCATCCTTCCTTTGCTCTCCCAGACTTCGGTGCTGTCATTTCCTTCTCAGGAGCCTGCTTGCGTCTTCTCCCCCCGCCCTGCAGGGGCTCTGCCTGCCTCCCCCATGCTGGGATCTGAGGGCAAGGCTGATCCTGCAGACGGATGCTCAAAGGCCTCCTTTTATATTTTTTTCCTAGGGTTTTTTAAACCTAAACTTCTCAAGGCATTGTGACCTTGAACCTACCCCGTGCTGTCCGTGACTCACATCCCCTGCCATTGTTCACCTTGTCCTTGAGCCCTCCTGATGCTGGGAGCTTCCTCTCCTGCCTCTGCCCAAGACTTGAGGGCTTTTGGCACGCCTGGACCCAGAAGCGCGGGGCTTTGAAGTCAGCAGCCCTGCTCTGCCTCCTCCGGCTCCATGGGAAGGCACCGTGTTTCCAAGCTGGGCTATCAGTGGGGACCACTTACCCACAGGGATGTCCTGCATCCCTGGGAGGTCCAGCCCTCCCCAGCCACAAGCTGGGGGTACCTTCCATGGTGGCCACTGCCTGGAGAGCAGCTTCTCAGGGTGACAGAGCAGGCTGAGAGGATGGCCCCAGACCTCTGAGCACAATGCCCATGGGAAAGCTGCTCTGCCGCCTCACCAGTGGGGAGAAGGGCTGGCTGAGCCCTGCAACTGCCATGTCCAGGCAGCACCAGCCATGTGCTGAGCTGTCTGCCCTTCAAAGCACCCTGCTCTTTTTCACACAGGAGAAGCTGAAAGCAGGTAAATTGGCCAAGTCCATGCTGCAGGTCCATGGCAGGGCTCTGCTCTAACCACTCATTCCCCTGCACAGACCCTGTCCCTAGAGATGCTCCCCTTTTCAACTTCCCAGCCAGGGTGTGTGCTGTGCTACCTGTCAGTCTGCTCCTGTTGCATCTTCCGATGACCGAGAAGAGGCCCCCCCGCTTTGTATCAGGCACAAGAAGAGGAAACTGTGACTCCCCTAAGAGCTCATACTCTAAACAGACAAGACAGATGCAGGGGGGGGAGGGTGAAGCACGACAGGGAAATGATCTGTAGAGCGGATCAGCCTCTCCTTGGCAGGGAAGGGCAGACAGGCTGAGCTGTGGCAGGGCTCTGCTGGTGGGAGGCAAGGAAGGGGCTGCAGCACTGCCTGAGGCTCAGGGTCCCCATCGCACTGTGAGCGTGAGGACCTGGGGCTGCCCAGCTCATCTCCAGCCCAGGACACGCCATAGAATGCCCAGAGTGAGTCTGCGCAGAAGGGGACATCCCTCCTGGTCCCGGTGCTGGGCTGAACCAGGGCAGGGTGTTCCCTGCTCAGCACCCTTCTCCAATGCCTGCAGCACCAGTGCCGCATCCTCAGGGGCTGCGCTTGGGGCTGCAGCCATGGAACGTCCCGAGGGCCCAATGTGTGGAGATGCTGCAGCCACAATGGTGGGGCTGCCGCCGGCCTCCTCCAAGCCCTGGCTGCCCCCTTTGCTCCCTGACTGCAGAACGCTCTCCCAGCCCTCCCAAGCAAGGCACAGACCCCAAGGAAATCCTCCTGGGCAGCCCCCTTACCTTTGTAGGTGAGGCGAAGGCGTGGGGCATGCTGCTTCCATGCTTTGTTGCTGCCTGGCTGCTGCAGGAGGAGGCAGAGGAGGAGCACGGCGAGGGGCAGCCTGCGGCCAGGGGCAGCGTGCATCCTGCAGCTGGGGAGGGGGCCACTTGCCTTCATAGCACCATGGTCCAGCGCTGAGATACCACCTCTGCCGCCAGCTGCAAGCAGAGAAGGGGGAAGGCTGCACCCCAGGCAGCTGTGTGCGGGTCAGGACCCCCGTCCCACCAGCCTCTGGCTGGGGAGGGTCCTGAAGGGACGGCGAGCAGGGGCTTGGCAGGTCAGCTCGTCCCCAAGAAGACGTCAAGCCAGCTGCCTGACAGAGAGGAGCCACTGAGAGCAAGTGTCCAGCCACCCACACGCCCACAGTACTGCAAAATGAGCTGGGGCTGCCGTGCCGCCTGCTGCGAGGGGAGGTCACAGCCACAGCGAGCTTGGGATGCTGGGCCAGGGCAGCAAGGCACAGGCTGGGGACCCCGCCGTGCCCGCCACAAGCGCCTTGCTGGTCTTTATCTGAGCAGAGCACCTGCAGGCTGCCAGGGCGCGGGGGCCACCCCTCCCTGGGGAGCGTGGGTTCAGGAAAGACAAGACTTGTCTTGAAGATCTCGGGCAGCTCAAACCAGCCAGGGAAAGCAGGGTCCCAAGGAGGTGGGCGTCTGGCTGGCTAGGCTGTCCTCACAGCCTCAGCAGTCACTGATGGCTTGGGCAGGGTGAGGAAGATTTCTGGGACACCCCGCACCCTCCGCCTCCAGGAGCGGGCAGAGCAGCTGGTGTTCTCAGGGCCAGTTTGGGGACTGGGAAACGTGACTGTGACTGGGAGACTCGCTCACTGGCTGCCCCTTCTGCCACCCAGGAGCTCCAACACATTCCATGTCCAGGGACTTCAGAAGACCAGCTATTATAGCCTGCCTAGGGGAGGCGTGTGGTGCCGGTGTGCCCTCAGAGTGCTCGGATTTGAGTATCCCAGGGGTGACTGACACGAGGGAAAAGGAAGGTGGTGCTTTGGGACTGGTACACCCCTCCAACCAGCTCTTGGAGCTTGAGCATCCTCTGCTAAATACCTGCTCACACCCCCGGTGCTCAGCCAGAGCCCAGTGAGGGACCTCTAATATTTGCCTTATCTCAGCTTGGGGTTAAATCTCATCCCTTTGGAGTGCTGTCCATAAAGGCCACTTTTGTGACCCCCCTGCCCCCCTGCTTCAACATCAGCTGCGGCTGCCTGTGGACACAATGCATCACTCTGGCCGGTAGCTCTGCAAATCGCCTGGTCCCCAGACCTCTGCGAGGCCAACAGCATCTGTTGGCTCTGGGATGCTGCAGGCTGGAAGGACTCTCTTACATTTACACACACACCCCCCGAGACATACAGGGTTTCACAGCCTCATCCACCAGTTCCCACACCTCCTGCGGGAGTGGGGCTGGCCTGGCAGCTCTCAAGTGAGACTCAGGCAAGTTAGATGCTTTTTCCCGCTTATAAATGTCCTGGTCCCTAAATGGCAGCTCTAACTCCCCCGCTTACTGCATATTAAGTTCTTTTAGTCCCATGATTGAAAGATTTAAAATGAGCTTTTTGGCTCATTCCTGGCCAGAGGCTCTTGGCACAAGGAGTGGGGGATTTCTGCCGTCCTGGTGAAGAGTTGTGTAGGAGGGATGGTGCAGCCAAGCATTTCCAACTGCCTTGGTCTCTGCCTTCCATGGGAAGGAGCGCTCGGCTCTGCTTCGGGAGGAGGTTTCAGGCTTGCCGAGGGTGGGGTTTCTCTCCCTCCCGGCAGACAGGGAGCAGGCAGCAGCCCGCAGCCAGGCTGGGCTGCAGCCCCTCGGCACAGCTCCTCTCCTGCCCCTTTCCTGCCCTTGCTGCTGCCTTGCTCTCACTCTGGCCAGCACAACCTGTTCTGCTCCTCAGCCTTCCTCCATCCCAGGAGACCTGGCACCACCCTGGGACGTGGATGTGACCTCGGGGTGGAGGCTGTGCCATTTTCTGTCTCTCTTGGGCTTGGGGCTGCTTTCTGAACCCATCCACCCCTTTCCTGGGCAGACTTTTTGACAGGTCAACCACCATCCAGGGGGAAGAAAAAAAACCAAAACCAACCCACAAACATGATGGGTTTAGCTAGGTTTAAATTGCTTGTTGCCTGACACATTGGTTGTGGGGAGGGGGGGTTCCTGGGTAGGAACCCCACCAGCCACGCTGGGGACCTGCCCTTGCTTCCCCCCAGATGCCTTCCCCACAGGCAGAAATGGCGAGCGGTTTTCCTGTGCCAGGGATGCTCCAGCAATTGTAGCTCTTCCCTGTGCCCAGCTGCCTGCAGCAGTTTCCCAGATCCGTCCTGCTGATTCGTGGACGTGCCTTGATGAGTGCTGCTGCCCCAGGGGCCATCGCAAGGGCGGGCCTGGGTTTCGACAGGGAATTTATTTTTTTTTTGGCCAATGTGCATTTGGTTGCTGGAGGACTCAGGAAAATGCTGGCCTCTAATTGCAGCTTTCTATAAATGGAGCGGGGCCTGTGCTAGGCTTAGGTTTGGGCTAAGCCAGCCCTGGGAGGAACCTTTCATGACCCGGAGCTCCAGGGGATGCCAGGGTGGGTTGGGATTCTGCAGATGGCAGGCAGGGCACTGCAGAATGCACGACTGCAGGGCGAGCTTCAGGGAGCAGTGAAGATGCTTCGCATGCCGGCAGCAAGGGCAGGAGCACATGCTCCCATGGACATCTCGGTTGTACCAGTGCTTTGTCCCCGCACCCTGAGGATGCGAAAGGCAGGTTTGATGGTGGGATCCCTCACTGTGCCAGCTGGAGCGGGGACACCAGGGGAAACACACAGCAGGGTCATGTCCCCTGCCTGTAAACCTCTGTCCAAATCTGCCTGGAGGTGAAGAGCTCGGCAGAGGCAGAGTTTACACTGGGAGGGGGAGCGTGGGTGTCTGGTGGATGGAAACAAGCTGCGGGTGGTGAATCCAGGGTTAAATTAAACACTCCCGACAGCTTTAAATAATCAACTGTCTGGAGCTGCAACTATTTCTATCTCAGTTTGGAGAGGGAAGCGCTTGATGAGGGCAGGCTGCTGGGTGAGGGGACGTGGGGGGGTGAAGGTTTCATACGCTGGGCACCACAGGGCCTGAGGGGAGGACGTGGGTGATTGCAGCCCTGTTTTGGGGGGCTGGCAGTCACCAGGAGTGCCTTGGTGTAGGTGGCACAGGTGGTGACACCATGGCACTGGGCTGACTTTGTGCCAGCCATTCTCCAGATGCCCTGGTTCCAGGGGTTCTCTCCCTCCCTGTCCGCCTGCAGAATTCCAGCAGGTTTAAGATTGTGCTCATCTAGAGTCACCGTTTTATGGCATGGTGCTGAATTTTTCCTTTGGAGACAAAGTCCCCTGGAAGGTCTTGCCAGAGACTGAGCAGCACAGGGAAAAGACAAATCCCTCCTGTTTGAGACACATGGGTATGGGAGGCAATTGTTTATGCACAAAAGCACCGATTTCCTCTTGACAACGCCTGGTTGCTGCCATGCCACGAACAGTGTAAAACATCCCAAATTTCAGAGGGGGAAGGGCCCTGAGGGTGGATTTATCAGGCTACGGATCATCTCCTGAGAGGGAAGAGAGTGCTGCAGGCGAGCTCTTCAGCCATCCTGCAGCACTGGCAGCAGCCCCCCCGGCCAGCGGGGCCCGCCATGTGCCCCACCGCTTTCACAGGCCCCGATTGTGTCCCAGCTAATCCCCACATGCCATTTGCAGCCTAGTGCCTTCTTCGGTTACACAGCAGGGCCGCCGGCAGGAGGTGAAATGCTGGCCCCCAGCAGCTGGGGGACCTCAAAGGAGAAGAGCCGGGGGGTGGGGGGCAGGAGAGGAGCTGCACCTTGTGTCAGCATTCGGCCACAGTGACCCTCCCCGCCGGGGGATGGAAACGCTCTGCTAGAGCTCACCATGAAAGGGGAGAGTCCCAGGGACCTGAGAGCCCCCCGCCAGGGACTGGCACTGCCCAAGGCTCCCAAGCAGCCAAGCCCTGGCTCCTGGACCCAAGCATCATGCTTGAGACCATCTATCCTCCTCCCGCAGATGCCCTGGGCGCGGGTGGTCTCCTCCCTGCCACTCCTGGGAGCCAGGAGAAAGGAGTCTGGCCCCAGCAGAGAAGCTGAGGAGCAAAGTCAGGGAACCAACGAGGACTTCAGGCAGAGAGGACACCCGGGCCCTGCCAGCACGGAGCCACCCCCTCTCCCGCGCCTTCCCACGGCTTAGCCAACGTGCCCGTCCCTGCACGCCAATCTGCATGCTGGTTGTGTGCACGCCACATGCACAGCTGGAGCTGTTGGTTGTGTGCCTTGGCACGCACCTCTGCCCATGGCTGCCCCTCTTCCGAAAGCGCTGCCTGCCCCCCTTCCAGCTCAGGCAGGCACAGAAACCCTCCCTGCTCAGCCCAGGGCTCCGCTTGTTCTCATCCACCCCACGCAGGATGATGGATGCCCCAGCAGCTGCAGGGAGAGCCAGCTGTCATCCTCCTCCAACCCAACCAGGAGGACAAATCCACCGGCGTGGGCCCTTGGCTCCCTCCCTGCCTTTCCCCAGAGCTGCCTGGCTGGGGCAGGACCAATGCTGGGAGAGCCTGCGGTGCTGAGTTGCTTACAAGATGGGGACAGAGGCACGGGGATGCTCCTGCAGTGTGGCACAAGTTGGGACCACAAAAGCCAGCACCAGAGCTCGAGTGGCACTGGGGTGTCATGGTGTGCCTTGCAAAATGGCAGGGTTTTAATGAACCCCTCGGTAACATGGGTCCCACATGCCCACACAGAGCCCCAAAGATCAAGGGGAAGTAGATTTTAGAGGGTTTGAGAGGAGAAATTATTCAATAGCAGAGCAAGGCCAAGGTTGCTCAAGCTTCACCCACATTTCTCTGCCACCGCACGGCAAGGCTGGCCAGTGGGCTCCCTTCCAGCCGGGATGTCTCCTGACAGCCTCCTATGCTCTCGCCTCCTGAGATGAAAGCCCACAGTCGCAATTAGCCCCAGATCACCACCCTTCCTTGCCAACCACCGCTGCCAAAGCGTGCCAAGTGCTGTGAGCAGGGAGGAATGAGCTCCAGCTGCTGCTGGCACGCTGCGGCCCTTCAGGACGTCACCCCCACCAGGCAGGGGGCTCCTTGCCGATGGGTACCGGCTGGTAACAGGGATGGGGCAGGGACAGCTCTGCGGTCTGGGTGCTAGCAGGGGCACTTTCACTGCCTGTGGTGACACTTTGGTCCTTTTTTTACATCTTAGGCATGCCAATGTGCAAACATTCCTGGTCCCCATGACCTGGCATGCCAGAGGGAGCACACGCCAGCTGCGCCACTACACAGACATGTACCTCAGCCTCTGCAGCTGGTTTTCCTCCTGCCCTGTTGCATGGACGGAGCCCATGCCTGGCGGTGAACCATCCCACCAGCGCTGCCCCAGGGCCCAGCAGAGCCCAGTCTCTGCCCCTCTGCGCAGGCTGGAGCTTTGTCTCCACCTTATCCTCAGCAGGGGGCAGGGGTAAACCTTTATGTTTGGAAGCACAAACACAGCATCTCCTCTAATGGTGTTTGTCTCCCTGAAGCTTCCGTAGCTGAAGGCACGCTCCAGTTGGGAGCACATCCTTTGAAAGCAAATGGGGAATTACCAAGACCAGGGCTGGCTAGGATATTAATAACTGTTTATGAAGGGATCAGGAGCTGGCTCCACTTAACATGCTACTAATCTCTTTCTTGGGAGGCTGCTGGCTCAGCCCCTACCTTTCCCTTGCTACTGAGAGAGGTGAAGCCTGCTCTGGCTTGGCTCTCAGGCGCTGGGCTGGGAAGGTGGCCCAGCAGCGGGGCTTGTCTCACCGCACAGCGATGGGGACGATGATGGGCACAGTGATGGGCATGACGATGGGCTGGATTGGCCTGTGTTTTCAGGCAGCAGGTCTCACAGGCCTTTTTGATGTGCCTGAATGTGCTGCTTGAGCCAGATAGTGCCAGTCAAGTAACCTCCACCATTTCTGCCTCTAATTCACCCCAAGAGCATCCAGCACCAGGGAGGTAGCAAGTCCAGTGTGCGGAGAAAGACAGATGGGGATGCAGCACAATTGGACCTTGTGAATCTCCTCCCACCTAAAACGCTGCCAGGCTTCGGGCAGCTTTGGGCAGCTTCCAGTGCCACCAGACTGCTGAGTCTGGTGCAAATGCGCCTTGGGGAAAACCTAGGCAGGCAGGGACTTTGTGGGACCCTGCGCATCCTCCGTCTCTCTCCTGGCCAGCACCACATTTCCTCGCCTCTGTTAACGGCTGTTGTGCCTGCATCCCCAGCACGGAACAGTGCTAAGGTCCTGCGGCTAAGCCTGGCTCAGGCCAGGGGCTGCAGGGATGCTGCCCAGGCCAGGAGTCCCAGAGGAGGCAAACCACACCAGGACGCCAGCTAGCAGTGGCAAATTCAGAGGCCGAAGGCTGGGCTCCTCCCCAGACAAAGCAGAGGGACAAGCACGGAGCAATTGTGTCTCATGCTGGGCAACAGCCACACAGCTCATCTCAGCCCAGCCAGGACTGCCTTGGAGCGTTGAACTCCCAACCTGTCTCCCAATGCAATTGAGAGGCTTAAAATTACTTCACGTTTGGGAAGGGGCTTGCCACCCTCTGATGTTACATTAGGGAAAAAGTACCCAAATAAGGTAGCAAAAGGCTCTGTGCCACCCGGTCCACTGCCAGGCCAGCTCCCCAAAGCCTCAGGAGTCCCCAGAGGCAGCACCACATTCCTCAAGCCTTTTATACCACGATGCCGCCCGCCGGCTGAAACCCACCCTTGCCACCTGTCTGCCACATGGCCTGACATTCAATACAGCCCTCAGGAGGCTCGGGGAGCTCTGCCCTGCTCAGGAGCCATTTACTGGGCTCCAGACTTTCCAGGCTGGGTCTGGGTGAACCACGCTCGTGCTAAAGCCTGTCAGGGGCTCCAAGGCCAGGAGTCAGCATGGGCTCTAGCCAGGGACAGGTTTGCTAATGCTTCTTGACCCGGGCTGGCTGAAAAGCCGCTGTGGGGGAGAGGGGCTGGGTAACACTCAGGGTTTTCATACAGAGCTCACCAGCTCCTGGTCACCAGCTTGAACCTGGCCAGGCTCAGCCATCACCCAGTGTCACGGGCTGCTGGTCCCTTGGGTGCCCCCAGAAAAGAAGCAGTGGGCTTGGTCAGGATCCTGGTGAGCACGTACCAACGTCCTAGGGACCTCTCTGAAGTACCCCAGCAGAGAACCAAGGGCTGGAGACAGCTCCATCCCCAGGGGTGCCTCATGAGAGAAGTAGCCCTGGGGAGCGCAGAAGCACCCCTGCTCCCCAGGCAGGCCAGCTGCAGTTGTTTCCAGCACTCCCAAGCTAGAGCCTGTCACTACCTTAAGCTGCCGAGGCATTTCTGCGGCAAACCCGCATGATTTGTGTCACACATTTCCTTCATTCACAGTGGGATGGCTGCTTCCCACCTCCGGACCTGTCAGGCAGGGATGCTCAGCACCTCTCAGGGAGCTGTTGGCTTCGCCACATTTCCCCAGCTGCAATCCCAGGGCCATTCCAGGTGGGAGCTGGCTGTGAAGCACCTGCTCCGCCACCCAGTGACCCAGCGCATTTGTTTCACCATTGCCAGCCAGTGGCACGGCCGCCGGTCACGTTTCCCAGGGCCTCTCACTGTCCCAGCCGGGGCCGCCTGCCTCCCCCAACACTTGAAAGCTCTGCAGTGTTTTTGTTTCATCAGCCAGAGCCCTGCTCTCTGCTCGCCTTGGCCCGCTGCACTAATTGGAACAGGCTGGGCAGGCGTGGGGGGCTTTGCCGGAGAAGGTATTTTAATGAGGACAGAGGGTGCCTGCACTGTTATCTGCTTCTTCTCAGAGCCTCTTGGCTGGGCTCCTTGGTAATTACAGCCTGGATTGCCGGGTAAGCTCTCTGGCTTGCAAAGCCTGGACCCCTGCAGAGCACCACGCTCCGTCAGCCTCCCCACTGGGCTGCCCTTCGCCCCGGCACGCTGCTCGGGGAGCATCTTTGCCCGGCGGTGAGCTCCCGAGTGGCTGAGTAACCTCGCAGCCCCCACCCCAGCAGCACTGCTGTGGCAAAGGGAGCTGCCTGGAGCAAGGCTGCAGCCTCTGTGCGGGGTATTTCCTAGGATCAGCGACCCACAGAGACACTGCAGATGGATGCTGGGCTGTTCACCCCAGCTGGCTGCTTTTTCATTCTGCCCCAGGAGACAGGCAGGTCAGCTCCAGGATGAGCTGAAGATGAAGGCACATCTGCCAGGGGTTGGGGCAGGTCAGCCACCAGTCGGCTGCCATGGCTTTTGTGTGAGAGGAACCGGGGTAACTGGGCAGCACCTTCCCCTTGTTGAATCATTTAATTTTTTAACCACAGAGATTGCCCAACCCAGCAGATGGTCGCACGTGGAGGCACCTCCTCACAGCACGGCTCCCTGGGCCAGCATCCCCCGCTGGTCAGCACAGCCCAGAAGCAACCACCACTGTGTGCCATGGCCAAGGCGTTGCTTCCAGGACACATCCTTCTCTCTGACCCCTAGGTCATGCGACGACTTCTCAGTCCTCCACATGCTCATCCGCACAGCATCCCACTGTTGGATGGCCACTGTGGCTGTCTTATTCCGGTGCAGAGCTGAGGCACAGATGGACCAAGTGACCTACCTGTGGCCAAGCGGGAACCCTAGCAGGACAGGGATTGACCCCAAGTGTCTCACCTTCCTCCAGACAGCAGACCATCCTCCTGCAGCACAGACCAGAGCTTTGAGAACACTTGGTGCTCAGCCTGACTCCACCACTGCCCATGCACAAGCAAGCGTGTAGTAGCACGCAGCGCCGGAGCTGTCACTACCCGCCTGTGTGCGAGCACGCACCGTGGGAAGACCGGCTCTTCTCTCAGTGGACAATGGTCAGATTGAAACTGAAAGCTTCTTTTTTTCTTTTTTTCTATTTTTTTTTCCATGCTACAAAGTGCTCAGGCCAAATTAGCTGATATCAGTGATCACCTCCTGGAAAAACGGGGAAATAAACCTGAACCCAATGGCGGGGGAAGCAGAGTAGCTCCTGCGCACAATAAATGGCAGCTGGCCAGCACATGAACAATAACCCCACATGGCTTGTGGGCGGCATTGTTTTAGGGAAACCATACCCTGGGCAGGCTCCCAAGTCAACTGGGGGTGACGTTTGCAACAACCATGCTCTGTGCCATGCCATCCTGCTGGTGCAGCTGGGTTGTGCCAGCCCGGAGCATTCACGTGGAGTGCCTGCAGATACAGCAGAGCTGGGGGTGGCGCAGGGCATACATGGGGTCACTGAGTTTGGGGATGGCAGGACCTAAATGCCCTACAGTGCCATGTCGGGGAATAATAAAGGCTTATCCCTGCCAGGAATATGGAGCGCTCCCTCCCAATTGCCACAAAATCAGTGTCATTCCTTGGCATCTAGCTACAAGCTAGATTTTTATGGCTGAAATTTGGGATAATCTGGTCTATAGGGAGTCAGAACGCCTCGGTCCCCTGCACTGTGAGCCCAGCTCTGCACTCTGTGCTTCAGTTTCTCCAGGAAAAAAGAGTTGGAGAAGGTACAGCCAGCCCCTGTGAGCAGGGCAGAAGTGAGAAGTCAGTGGGGAGGTGGCAGGCGGCTCTCAGGGACCAGTGAGGGCCAAAGCTGAAGACCCAGTCCAGAAGGGGTAACGCTGTTCTCGCCCCCTTTCCCACTGCAGCCTGTCCACTGCAGAAGCTCCTTGGCACCCCAAGCGGGGTATCCCTGTGCAGAGGGGGGATCCTCAAGGAGGGCAGGCAAGGCCTGGTATGTCCCCCCATTTCCCTGGCCGAAAGCCATTCCCAGCTGCCCCCAGGGCCAGGGGGTTACTCAGCTGGCTGATCTCTGTCTTTGCTTTAACATCAGGTTTGTAACTGCACATCATGAGCGCCTGTAAAGCCCTCATTACCCCGTCCTCTTGAAGCCGCCTCTCGCTGTAATCCCAGCTGGAGTGGGGATAGACCAAACTTGGAGGACGAGGCAGCTCCGAGAGCCTGGGAGCCAAGGTTTACAATAAATCTTCATCCTCACTGCAAACAGCCCCTGAGAGGGTGTCACAAGAGCAGAGCAGAGAGGGAGGCAGCCAGAAGCTGTTGCCGGTGAGGTCTGCCAGCCCTGCTGGCTTCACGGGCTTTGTTTGGCAAAGAGCATCATTAGCAGTGAGTCCTGCTGAGGACCCGGGGCTTGGCTCCTGCTCCCCCTGCTTGAGCCCAGCCCTGCTTGGCAGCCCCACAGCTTGGCATCGCCTCTTATCTAAGCAAGCCGAGACTACTCAGACCGTGGCATCCCCTCTCCGGCCTCCATGCACAAGAGCACTGGTATTTGGGAGAACAACTCACATCCTCAGGGGTTTCCTGTTTAAAAAAACCTCAACCTAAGGAACTGGAGCAAACGATCCCTGTCTTGCATCCTCATGGAATTCGGTCAGATTAGATTAGGGATGAATTCTTCCCATATTTCTTATAGAGCTGATATCTCTGCTCTGGCTTTCCAATTGACTTCCCGATCCCCGGCTCATAAATCATGAGGGTGTTTGCGTCCCTGCTGTTTCCAATACCATTAACTCTGCAGGAGAAATGTATATGTTACAGGAACCTGCCATGTCAAGCCAGTGACCCATTGGGGCTGCCAAACACCCCCCTCCCTTTGAAGGCTGTGTGAGGACCAGCTGGCAGAAAGCTGGGACACGCTCCACTTGGCAAAGAGAAAGCTCCCCGCGGCTTGCACACAGGTCGTGTGGCCGGCATGCATGCGGGCTAGTTGCAGTTCCGTGACCGGCTCTCCCAGTGCACTTCCCTCTCTTCCCTTGGGCACAAGGCTACATCCAAAAAATGCCAGTTTCCAGCATGGCAGAAATTTCATGCCTGTGCTCAGCAGCTGGGTTCATGCGATGGTTCCTTAGGGGCAATAAATGGCTTTAACTGAATACGGCTGTGGCAGCAAGCTGAGGCTCGGGGCTTACCAAGACCGGCTATCCCTGCCCATTAGGTGCCTCCTGATGATTTTCCAGGGACAGCGCATCCCTCGGACCAGCTGCCCAACACTTTCAGGAGCTGTAATTCACGCCAGAAGTGCTCTTATTTCAAGGATAGGAAGAAATAACCCTCTTTGTCTTAATTTAAGTCCATCGAATACTTTGATATTTGTTTTGAGACATAAACAAACATTTTGTCTTCTCCCCCCCTGCCCCGAATATCACAACCCCATTGCGCTGGAACACCCACCCATCGCTTTTAAGGCGCTCAAGGTACGTAAGATTCCCAACCCCCGGCCAGCCATCCCTGAGCTCTGCACTGCTTCTGAGCAGAAGGAGCACTGGTTTGGAGGGCTCCTTTAGGAGGGCACCTGGCATTTCTCAGGCTCTGTTTCTTTTCTGCCTGCTATATCGCATGCCCTGAGGCTCCTGAGAGCTGAGGCATTGAAGAACAATTTTTCCTCTTCCCCATGGATTTCATGAAGCCCGAGCAGGGGAAAATTCCCCTGTGACCATGGAGGCTATTTTTTTTTTTCTCCTCAGATAAAGGCTGTCAGAACTGCTTGGAGGCAAATGATTGATTTTTTTTTTTCTTATTTGGGGGGTGGGGGAAATCTGACAAAGCTGCCTTTGAGTGGTGGAACAGTCCCCAGCACGGGGTAGGTGTTTGGTGGCAATCTGTCCAATATAGGCATTTGGGCTATGAAAGCTTAGCAGCCAGCAGAGCATCGGCATCAAGGAGCCCCGGAAAAACCACCCCGGGAGACAGAGAGCTTTACCATAGCAATAAAACCTCCTGGAATCCTGGCATTAAGAGATATAACCGTAAAAGATTATTACCGTGAACTTTTCGTCGCATACTATGGTGAACTGAGCGGTGGAATAAGCTCCGCTCTCGCTGTAGGAGCTGGGAAAGGAGAAGTCACCCCCAAGTTACTCTGCACGTAGATATAAAATGCAGCGAAGCGGCCGGTAAAAGCCAATTTACAGCGGGTCTGGGCTGACGACTCCAGCGGGAACGCAGCCCCAGTAAGGAGACCGGGGGGAAGAAACGAGACAGCCCGGTCCTGCCGGGCTTTATTCGGGATAAAAACCCTCTCTCGGCTACTCACCCGCCCGGGAGCCCGCGGGGTCTCGGTGGCGACCAGCCCACCCTGCCGCCAGCCCCGCAGCCTCCGCCGCGTTTGCCCCCGGCAAACCCAAGCACCTGGAGGCTGCGGGGAGGAGCCGGGGGGGGGGGGGGGGAGCAGCGGGGGCGGGAGGAAGCCCCGCATTCACCAAACGGCCCCGGGGGCTGCCGAGTCCCCGTCCCGCCGCGCTCAGCCCGCGGCCGGCGGGGCCGGGACCCACGGGCGGCAATCGCCATCTAGCGGGGAGCGCAGCTGCTTGGCTCGCCCGCGATCACGGGCTTTTCCCCCGGGATATTTAATTCCTTCACGCCTGGACTGGGGTGGGACAGTAACGCAGCCCATCGGGTGCACCGCTCCTTTTTAGTTTTTATATTATTTTTTATTTTTCTGCCTAGGAAGGAGGGGGGATCACGAAAGGAAAGCTCTGCTCCGCGAGCGACTCCAGACACGGAATGTTATGGCAAAGGAAATCTGGGAGGATTTGGTCCGTGGTGGCTGCGCTCTATCGTGGGCACAGTGGGAGAGGACCCGTACAGTCGAGGAGCCAGTCTGTGCTATACCTTCTCAAGGGGGTTATTTTCACTCCAGACAAGCTCTTGGGCTGGTCTGAACGCCCATCGGTGGCCCGGGAGCGTGAGGTGCATTTCTGGAGCACATTTGATTTGGTTTCATCTGAAAGGAATCCAGCTGACACTCTCCCAAGCCTGAGCTCTCCAGAACTGCTCCAGGACATGATCCAAAGTGTGGTAAAGTGGGAAAAGGCAGGAGATTGTTTTCAGAAGCGTGTTCCTGAGCCAGATTAATAGGTTGGAGCAGGCACACCCCAACGGGGCTTTGGAGAAAAGGGGCTTTGCTGCCTAAGCGTCCTGTGGCTGGAAAGCAGCTCAGCCCCAGCAATAGGAAGGGCCCAAGGGAGCTGCCGAGATCCCAGCGGGGCCAGGGAGACTGTCAGAGCCCTGGGGGCATTAATTGCCCTCACCTGGGCCCCCACACACCCACCTGCTGCCTATTGGACTGGGGGCTCCATTTAAGCCCAACCTGGACTGCAGGTAGATCTGTGCTGGGTCCAGCCTGCTTGCCTTTCTGGACCTCTGCCTGATGGAGGCAGCTCCCTCCCCTGGATGGGCCTTGGACCAATGCTACAGGCAGCTTTGCCACTTGCTTGTTGTTGGGACCTGTCCCCACCACCACCCTTCTGGCTCTGCTTAGGTCTTGTGGGACAGCACCCCGATGGGCCATGGCACCACCTGTGCTGGGGGACCCTGCTCTTGCTGCTTCTGCTTGATGGGAATCCAAACCACTCCAGCTCCTCAGACCAAGCCCCTCCTTCCCTCCCGATCAAGCCTGGCATGATGCAATGTGAAGTCATGCAGTGTGTATGACCATCTGGGTAGCACAGGACCAGCTCGCCAGGGCTGTCCACAACAGTGGTGTTTGTAAGGGGACCACTGGAGCTGGGTCCAGAGGGTGAGCCTCAAGCTGTTATCCAGCTCTCTGCCCTTTCTGGACCAGCCCATCCTTCCATTGCGTGGGATGGGGGACTCTGTCCCCTGAGGGTGCAATGCTCTCATTTCTCAGCTTCCTTGCAGCACACCCAAGCACTCTGCAGGAAAGTGGGGTGCACTCCAACAGCTGGGTGGTTCTGGCTTCCTCCAGGCTGCAAATAGGCTGAGCAACATGTGCATGGGGCAGAACTGTGCTCCTGGGGAGGATGAGAAGGGCTTGCAGCAGTGCTGCTTACAGCTGGGTTGGCCTTTGTGTTGCTGATCTGCTCCAGCATCCTGGGGACCGGGCCAGCCCTGTGTGCCCCAGCACAAGAAGCAGGTGCTGCATGCACGTCAGCCCCATCACAGCAAGCTGTGGATCCCCCTCCACCACTGGAAATGCTGCAGAATCACAGAATGGTTTGGGTTGGAAGGAACCTTTAAAGGCCATCTAGACCAATGCCCCTATAAGTGAGCAGGGACATCTTCAGCTGGATCAGGTTGCTCAGAGCCTGTCCAGCCTGACCTTGGATGTTTCCAGGGATGGGGCATCTACAGCTTCTCTGGGAAACCCATGCCAGTGTTTCACCACCCTCATTGTAAAAAATTCCTTCCTCGTATCTAGTCTGAATCTACCTTCTTTTAGTTTAAAACCATTGCCCCTTATCCTATCAACAGCTTCTGCGTTTTTCCTCTGCTGGCAGTAACCAGCACAACTTATTCCCCTTCCAGCAGCACGCGCACCTTCCCAAGAGCGGAGGGGAGTGGGTGCTAAGCAGGGAGCCACCCATGGCAGATCTGGGCAGGAGAGCAGCACGAGTTGGTGGCCACCACCATGCCCAGGGTGGCCTGGAGCAGGCGGCAAGGGATGAGCTGCAGCAGCAGGACCCTGAGCATGCCTGGCAGAGTTCAAATGCTGGGAGGTTAGTGTGGAAAATGCCTGTCCTCTTGGCTGTCCATTGCTGTAGGGCAGCTTTTTTTTTTGTGGTCTTAGGTCCCTGGGCCAGCACTATTTTACCAAGGGTGAGGGGTGCTGCTGTGGGTGACCCTGGTGCTGTCTCATCTGGTTCAACCCCTTCCCCACACACCCCCCAGCAGCAACTTGGCAAAACCATATCCCATCAAAATGTGCCAGCAAAGAAAAAAAGAAAATCAATTTAGAATTTGGGCAAGGGCTTGTATCTGTGCTTATCTCAGCTATTCCGGTCATTATGTGCCTTACTGTAATGTCATTCATCTTCCTTTGGGTCTTTGTGCTACAGGATGGAAGTCTGTGAAAGTGCAGTTTCATAAAGATTACACTTGTTGGCATTTGAAGGCGTAATGTCTCCAGTGCAAGGAACAAAGAATAGCATGGTCGGTCTTCCCAAATTTAACTACAGGCATGTACAGATTTTTATTACTCTTTCATTTCAGATAAAGAGAAGGCCTATGGATTTGTTTGAAAGCTGTGTAAAAACAATGGCTAATTGCAATGTATTCACTTCTAAAGGCTTTACCAGCAGAACAACTGTAGCCCACCCCTCTTCTGCTTGCTGGTGCCCCCATGCTTTTGGGGATGTTCTGGCAGAGCTTTGCCTGCTGAGGACCTGCCCGAGTGCCAAGTCCAGCTGTACCTGTACGAGTGTGCAATGTCCCTGATGCCCAGCAGTGGCTGTACTTGTTATATTAGGCAAGAAATCCCTGGGGGCTGGGGTTTTTTTAGTTCACTTGCAGCTAAATGGTACAAGCCGAAATTGTGGAGCATCAGGTTTTGCCACTGAGAAAACCAGGGGGGTTAATGCCACCATTGATGGAGTGGGTTGGAGAGATGTGATAATTTTTCTATGCCAAACTGTGTGAAGCATTTCAGACGGGGTCCCCAAACAGACCTGCCAGGTCAGGGAGCTGTGGCCAGACTGTGGTCTCGGTCTTTGCGCTACCCCAGTAACCCACATTTTGCTCTCCCAGGCCCATGCTGCAGGAGGAACAGGAACCGCATCATGTGCCCATCCTGACTGGCTTTTGGGGCCATCTTCGCACACCCCAGACAGACCTGCAAAGAGTAAGCGTGCTTGTTTTGTAGAAGGAGCAGCCACAGGCTCCCATGTTCGTGGACCCCCTTGGTGCCATGCAGCAGAGGGAAGCAGCCCTGGGATCTGTATTTGCTGCAGAGCTCTGCTCCCTGCAGCCCGTGCCCACCAGGCTGTGATGGCCCCAGGGGGAGCTGAGCAGGAACCACATTAGCAGTGTTTTTTTAAGCCTTTTTTTAAGGCTGTGTCACTTCTGCTCTTTGGAATGGACTCTGGAGAGGGCTATAACTGAGATAAAGCTTCACTTGTTTTATTCAATCCACAGCAGAGAAGTCCTGCTCCCACCTTGTAGGAGGTCACTTGTATCAATATTAATATGAATAAGTATTGGGAATCAAAGACTATCTACTTGCTTTTCATTGGGAAAGGGGGGGGAAGCAGCTTCTGCTCCAGAGACTCTCAGATGTCTGAATCGGCCTCCTGCAAACCAACCTTCGTGGCTGATGGAGCTCAAAGACAGGCCACTGCCTTGGGCAAGGGTCCAAGTACAAGTGCCCTATCTATGTCTCCTGCCCTCTAAACGGTGGACTGAACCTCCCCTTTGGTCCCCCGAAACTGGCCACCATCAAGTTCATGGCTCCTGTTGCCTGTTCCTAAAAACGTCCCTGCGCCGAGCACAGCCGTGTCCCAGGAGCAGTGTCCTTCCTCACCCTTACAGGCAACCTTTCAACCCCCTTATTCTGCCTTTTCTTCCCATGCTTCCTTGCATGCGCGTTTCTCTTCTTACCCACCTCGGTACTGGTTACGGATTGCCACAGTCCTCCCCCTGTGAGCAACGTCTCCATGCCCACCAGCTGCTCCAGAGCAGGACTGACTTACCTTGTGATCTGTTCCAAAACTCGTATCTGGGCCTCACAAAAAAATAAATTGTAATCTTCAATTGTACCCATCAGCACAGGATGGCACGCAAGGCAACGTGCTATGCATGGCAACAGCGCTCAAATAGCTGTGAATAATCTCTGAAATACAAAGCAATTAAGAGATGTGAAGGCTGTTGCAATACAGCCATGGCTTCAGATGAGCATCCTTTAAAAAATATTGGATACATCAAAGCCACAATACCAATTCCAGGCTTTTAGCCTCTTACGCTATTTATCTCTTCCAGTTTGTCAATAACCTGGTTGCAGCCACCTCACCCCAACCCTAGCAGAGGGCTTATCCATGCTCCCTAATCCAGGATATGCCCCAGCTGATGGGCAGACTTCATGCCTATGTACGTACGCACACACATACCTTATACACACCGCACAGCTTCACGGGAATACACAGAGGCACTCGCTGGTCACCTTGGGCAAGAGGAATTAGGCCGGTATCAAAGGCAGGGATTACCTTGATTTTCCAAGGGCTGGTACTGGGATGCTTGCTCCAGTCCAGGCAATCGGTGTTTTTCAAGCTACGCATGGTACATCCCCTCGAAATCCTGCACCTCCATGAGTAGCATGACATCATTGTTCCAACAGCCTAAGCCACAGGCAATAGTCCTGATGGCCCATAATCATTTACTGTGAGCCTCAAAATGATGGAAGCCAACAAGTATAGTATTTCTATTATTAATTGAACTAACAGGAGGTGGCTCTACCTCCACAGAGAGAAAAAGGATTTCTCTTGATTGGAGACAGATGCACCCTGCAATAATATCTTAAGGTCAGAAATCACGAGGATGGAACCAGTCTCTTTGCAGTGGTGTCCAGCGACAGGACAAGGGGCAATGGGCACAAACTGAAACATAAGAGGTTTCAGTTGAACATGAGGAGGAACTTCTTTACTCTGAGGGTGACGGAGCACTGGAACAGGCTGCCTAGGGGGGTTGTGGAGTCTCCTTCTCTGGAGATATTCAAAGCCCGCCTGGATGAAGTCCTGTGTAACATGCTCTAGGAGAACCTGCTTTAGCAGGAGGGTTGGACTAGATGATCTCCCGAGGTCCCTTCCAACCCTTGTGATTCTGTGATTCTGTGATTTCTTCATTATTTCCACTCTACCAGAGCCATTGGGGTCCTGCAGTTCAGGAGGTCCATATGCCCATTAAAAGCACCGTTGCCACCATTACCCAGACCCTCCTGATCCAAAGATCCAGACAAGCTGCTGCTGGCTGTTTCATGTGGCCCCCCAATGTCTTTGTTTTAATGCACAAGCATTAGAAGGACCCTTTCTCCATCCCAGCTTCCACATGGTTCCCTAAAGCAAGTTTCTTGAGCAGTTCCTCACCCCTGGCTTACATGGAGCCCCCCCAGACCTGGCACGGAGGGGCTCTACAGCAGGAGGGGGCTGTTACAAACCCTTTCTAAATGACATGACTCACCCTGGGTGCACACGTTCCCTCCCCTCACACCCCCCTGCTCACCAGCACCTCAGTGGTCGTCCCCACTGTTGCTGGGTGCAGCATCAAGGACCGGTGTGCCAGCAAGCAAGTCCCCCGCTCCTCTCCAGGGTTGCCTGCTTTGGAGATAAGGAAACGCAGCTTGGATGGGCCTTTTGTTCCCTGTAGCAGCTGTTGCAGGTGGCCCTTCACCTCCATATCTTGCTGTCTTCAGTTTCCTCCTGTCCCCATTTTTACCTCCTTTGGGATATTTGGGTGCCAGCCACCGCAGCTCGGACACCACCTTCCTGCCCATCCAGCATGTCGTCTGCTCCCACTGGCCAGCGCCACCGGCATTGTCCTTATCCATACAGGCCATGCTCAGCCTTGTCACCCGCAGTCCCTACCACCCTCACACGCAGACATGATTTCACTGTGCTTCGACCAAACTAGCTCTGGTACCTGTCCCTGCCCAGCTGCCTCTGCACTTCCTGGGCCCACGCAAGCAGCGCTTGCCCAAAATGGCTTTTTCCTCTGACACACACAGTCCCTTGCAGGCCACTACACAGACCCTGCCAGCCTGGCCTAGCACAGCTACATCCCCAATACCACTGCCACCAGATCCAGCCCTCTCCATGCTCCGTGGGGAGGAAGGGGAGGGCTCTGCTCTGGTTGGGAAGGCCCAGTTAGACCTCCATTAGCTGTTAAGCTCTTGCTACTAATTGAACTCACTTGTCCTTGCTAAGAGCCAGGATGAATCCCACACGGGTCATTCCTGCTCCTGAATTCCTCCCAGGCCTTGGGGCTGTCCTCTGCTGCCAGGTGACATCCTGACCCATGAGTACAGGGCAACAGGAGCATGCACCCTCAAGCTGGCAGGGAAGGTGCTGCAGGGCAGTGACCAAACCTGTCCCAGACCCACTGACAAGGCCACAGTCCCCACGGATATCACTGGGAATCCATCAGCAGAGAGCAAAACATGATGGGAACCTTCCAAAGCATCATACGCTTTTAAAATATGCCATTTCAGGGAAGGCACAAGCACTGACAAATTTTCAGTTTTATTAAAAAAAATTCTAGCAGCAAAACCTGTAACAATCAAAAAAAAAAACCAAAACCAAACCCGCAAGAGAACATGACACAGAGAGGGAGAGGCATGGGGATTTCTCCACCATTCACTCAAGTTCCTTATAGCGGGCAAACATGACTCTCCTGACGGCGTCCCGGTAGGTCTCATTGGACTGCCTCTTGCCAGGCTTCCCTTGGGCCCCCAAGCCAGGGCCCTTCTTCCGATTTTCTGCCTGAAAACAGACACAGCTCATGTTAATGATTTCTCCTCTTCGCCAGCTGCCCATAAAGAAAAACCTTCCCCTGGGCTGCTTCAGGACAGCTGACTGCTCCCGTGTGGATCCGGGAGAAGAGGAACAGCGAGTGCACTGTGCTCCTCCAAAAGCTGCTTGGGAGAAACTATAGGCCTTTTGTGGGCAACAAAACCACAGCCAGCAAACACCCGGTGAGAATCAAACCACAGGGATCAGCTGCAGAGACCAGCATACAGCAGGGTGGGAGCGGGCAGCCAAAACAGGCAGCACCAGCAGACGAGAGGCATCCGTGTGAGAGCAAGGATCGAAACAGAGCAAAGGAAAGCACCAGCAAGAGAGCTGGGCTCCCAGGGAGCTGTTTGCAGCTAGCCTGCATTTGCACAAGCTCAGCTGTTCTCTCCTTGAATACAGGTCCCATGGGCTCTGGTAGCTCGCTTTGAATTTCAACCAGTTTTTAACAACTGGCTTTTGCAGCCAGCCTCTGAATTATTCAGTAATACCTGCCTAGAGTTAGCCCTGGAGAGCACGCCCAAGGCTGAAAGTTTCTCTTTGCTTTTAAGTCTGGCTTATCTGAATATCAGTGATGTAATCAATTAGGCCAAGAGATCAAAGTCCTGTGAGGCTGAAGTGGCCACATGGCTTTTCCCAGCATGACTGGGAAGTGGGAAAAAAGCCCATCTCCCAGGGCTCTTTTGGGAGGCCTTTATAGGGACTGTACGAGGGCTGTGCTTTGCGATCAGCTCCCCCATCGGGTCCTTCCAGAGTGCATCACTGGAGCTGCCTCTTTGGGCAAAGCCCATTTTATGGCCACAGAGAACTCTCCATGAGGACTTAGCAACAGTTGGGGCTGGTTCCTGTTGTCTGCGCTGAAGAGAGAATCTTGCCTCATGTGTGTGGGCTCAAGCAAGCACACATCATGAAGCCTCAAATATTTGCCTTTAATGACATACTCGGCTGCAAGCTGAATGTTGCAACGTGAGATGCGCTGCAAGCTGCCTGCCCCTCGGCAAAGTGCTGACACCATGGCAGCGAGGCGACAAACCCGCTGCAATGAGCAACAGCAACAAACCTGTCACGATGAGCAACTGCAGCCACAGGGGCGCGGGGCTGCTCACATGCCCCTGAGCAAGGGAGAGCAGTCCCTGCCCCAGGCCGCTTGCCAGATAACCACTCTCCAGCAAATTAAGGTCTACTGAGAGACCAGCCTGTCCCAGTAGGCAGGATCTACCCATCCCGGCCCATCCCTGAAGCCCTCTGCGGACAGGGACTCTGCTCCTCATCAGACAGCATGCCCTGGCATTCCCTTCCGAAGTCCAGAGTCCAGAATGGCAGCGAGAGCCTCACGAGCAGAGCAAATGAACAGTATCACATGCCCTATGGCTTTGGCTATGCTCACACTTCCCCAGGGGAGGATCACTTTTCCCCCAGCTCACATGGCTGCAGAGCACTGAGCGGTGACCTGCTCAAGCCCCAGCCTGGCTCTGGACAGGTATTAATCAGATGCTCACACCCTCCCTGCTCACCATTAGTCTATTCTCAACCCCTCCAGCTCCAAATACATTCTAACCTTTTTCCACTGCCAAGATACTTGCAGCCGCTCCTAGCCTGCAAAGTTAATTAGCGCACATGTATTATCCCATCAAGCAGGTGCAAAGGCTTGCAGCCTGACTCTTGTTCCGTCTGGGAACTCCCTCCAGCTGCCTCAGGAGACATTATCGACTGCAGGACAGCAATGTGTTTTGAAGGAAAGGGAAGACTCACCTCCATCGGTGATGTTGTGCCCTGTTGGTTGTGGCCGAAGCCTTTCTTCCACCCTGTGGATTGCAACATTCGGTTCCCTTTGCTGTTACTATCAATCCTCGGGTCATAGTCACTGCAAAAGAGGCAGAATCGATTGTCCAGTTTTGCAATGCTTCAAGCACATGCCAGGGTCTTTTAGCTCTGCTGATAGCACCTTCACTGACATTCCAACTTCTGAGGGATGCCCAAGTTGCTTGCAAGAAGCACACTGCTCAAGGAAACCAACACGGCACAGTCTGTGTGCAGGGCTCAGGCACCTTTAACCACTTAACTCCCTGTCCCACCTCAGAGGAAAATACAGAAGGGCGCAGGAAATGAGCTCAGGCTCCAGAATATTTATGGTACAAGCAAGCCAGGAGCGTTCTGTGCTTGCATTTCTTAATCTGAATTTTAGCAATAGCTAGAAAGTGAAGTCTAATCCCTGCTGCTCTGTTAGAAGTTTCTTTTCTCCCAGTGCTGTGGTCACTGAGCTCAACAGATGCAGCACTGATTCGGACACCCTTTCTCCCACCTGGTCATTACTCATCCAAGACCATTAATCAAAACCCATAGTTTTGAAAAACGCTCAGCACAAAAATAGCTTCCTTCAGGCAAGTTCTGCTTTCTGGCTGCCAATGACACTGCACACAAACTGCTTTAGTTTATCCACAGCTATTCCAGGGAAACAGAGGAAAGAGAAGATACAGATTTTTAAACTGCAAGACATGGAGGAAAGGTCTCCTTCTGAGGTGCTGTACCAGAAGAGAACAGGCACATAACCAGTTTTGTCTTCAACACATGCCTAGCAGTTCCTCAGCCCACTGGAACACGCGAGCTTGCAGCAGGCAGGCCTTTCGAGAGCCCCGCACAGCACGCACTTTCTTCCTCCACCTACTCCAAGTGAGATGGGAACAGCTCCCAGCATTCCTCTGAGTCAGTGGAACAGATGAAACGCAGCTTTGCTCTTTCTTTCAGTGGCTAGATGCCAGGACAGGAGAACAGCAAGTGCCTTAAGGATGAGGTGGATGGGAACAGGCTGCATTCTGCTCCCTGCACCTGGCCAGGCACACTGAAACCCCTCCATCTCACCCATCCAGCTTGTCTCTGCTTTCCCCTAAACCCTCGTTGCCACCCCTGCACTACACTACACCTACCCCTGGCCCTCTCCTACCCACTCTGAGAAGTCCTGCAGCACAACAGGCTCATGCTTTGGGGATCTCCACCCACAGGAATCACAGCCCGTCTGGCTGTTACTCTTGCAGATCTACCCCACTGGCCAATTCCTGGCCTTGGCATGCCAGCGGCACACATGCCATCCCAGCATCAGCAGCCCAAAGGAGACCTAACCAGGAGCAGCCATTACCTCTCTGAGTCCCGGTCGTATCTGAGTCGTTTCCTTTCTGGTGAATCCATCTGCTGGAACTTCTCTCTCTGGTCATTTCCTTTGTCTTTGTATCTCCCCTTCATAACAGAAAGAACAAAGTAAGTATGGGAGCTAGGAAGTATTCAACACTCCACAGGAGACTGCTCTGCAGCCAGTTCTCATCTCATCCTCAGCTGGCTGGAAATCTGTCCTGGGGATCCACAAACCCTGCATGTTTCAAGGACCCACAATCCACTGATGGTATCTCTTGGGCTGACCCAGACCTTGTGGTTGCAACCTTCCAGCTATGGCACCGGGAGCAGCTCTGCTGCCTTCTGAACAATGCAGAGTTACAGCTCTCCTCTTCCTGGCCAGGCAGGAGCAGCCCGTACACTGTGGCAATTTTAAGATGGAAATTTGGGTGCCGCTTAGCCCAAAGCCCAGCGGTGGCTTGCAGGGCAACAGAACCACACTCAGACCTTTCTGGGAAGAGGGAGAGCTGCTCTTAGAAATCACAGCACTATCTGCAGGTCCAAATGTGGAGCATGCCCACAGTTCAGTCTAAGACCCTTTGGGAAGCATCTGATGCCCGGGCTGCAGATACAGGTGCATAAGTGGAGGGTCTGCCTGGGACCAACATCCCCCTTGTGCAGGACCACAAACAGAAGTCTGCCCACCACCACAGACCCACCTCACGCTCTCTCTTCTCCAAATATGCCAGTTCCTGCTCAGACCGTTTGATCTTCATATGTATCTCCAGGTTTTGCTGCAAGGAGGAAAACAGAAGCCAGTGTCAGCAGAGGATACAAGTTATCAGGGTCATTTGCTCCATCCATAAGGAGTACAGGTAAAGCAGCTTGCTCTTGCACCTGCACTGTACCAGACGCAACAGCTTCTCTTGCAGCCCAGACTACCTGCTCACTCGCAGAGGCCAGAAGCCCTTCCTTTCCATAGTAAGGAAGGCAACCAGACCTATTTTAACCTGTGTGCAGTTTGGCCTAGAAGCAAGAGCTGAAAGGCAGCGCAGAACATGGGGAGGCATGTGCTAAGTTCTTACTGCTGTCGCACTTGTGTGTGCCAGCACCCCACCCTCCCCGAGCCTGAGCTATCTCACCACAGCTTAAAAAGTCACACCTGGATGTTACAGCACTCCTGCAGCAGGAACAAGCAGCTCACACAATGCTTTGAACAGAGCTCTGACAGGAACTTTGCCTGCTACTGTGTCAAACTCAGCACAGCTCTTCCCACCCAACCATCGCATTTTTCCCTGCAGATCGCAAAGCTGTTGAGCCAAAGGCAGCTTGCAGCACAGACGCAGCCCCCCAGCCACCAGCTCCCCTGTACCTTGTGCAGGTTGGAAAGCTGCTGGTGCTTGATGAGCACTTCCTTGTTGGGAAACTGCCTCCTGCACAGCAAGCAGGCCAGCTTGTTCCAGTCGGTCAGCTTGTCATCGCTGGCCTTGGCCTTCCTTGGCTGCTCCTCCCGTTGTGCTGGTGGGTGGGGAGGTGGCAGCCACTGCGCCTGTGACTGCTCCTCCTCTTCTTCCTCCTCTTCATTGTCGCTGTCTCCTCCATACTCTCCCAGAAGTCCTATCAGAGGGTTCACCACCTTGGGCTGAGGGAAGAGGCAGAAAAGCATGACAATCTGTAGCATCAAGCCTGCCCTGCCATGCAGGGTTCTGCTTCCCCCAATCCCCCCATGACTTCTGTCTCCATTCCAGCCCAAGAGCCAGAGAGCAGCATCCCAGCAGCATGGGCAGGGAATGGAGAGAAGCTGGCTGTCCAGCATTTAAACACCACAGGGTAGAAGCCCTTCTGTTCTCTGGACAGGCTGTGCTTTGGTGCCAGGCTTTCCCAATCTGCCACACACCTAAGCACAAGAAGCTGACCAAAGCAGTGGCTACTTGGCAGGGAGTTGCTGTCAGTCACTTCATCTAGCAATGGAGATCAGTGAGGTTTGGCCTTCCTCAGTCTGGAGGCAGCTGGAGGAGTTTTCTGTCTGAGGGCTTCTTGAGTGAGGAGACCCTGCTTAAATGCAGGTATTATATTCCCCCATGCTAGAAGCTTGCAAACAAGCTCAGAGTTATAAAACAAACTGCCTTTGCCATTCCATTTCCAGTGTTCCCTCCTCTGGCATGAGAAGGTAGCACCTCTACCACCCAAGGTCACAGCCAGGCTTTGGTGAGCCTCCTTAGTCCTCCCTACCCAGACTCCTACAAGACAAAACCCAATCCTAGGGAGACACTTACCGGGGCTGCACTCTCATCCTTTTTCACAGAGGGAGGCAATGGCTTTTTAAAGACATCTTCTGCAGAGAACTTCTCCTCCCCAGTCTCATTCTGAAACAGTCGAGATCAGGTGTTAAGACCTCCACAGCTCAGACTCAGTGCACACAACAGCTAAGCACCCATTTAAACAGGCCTCCAAGGAAACCAGGTAGCTGGCAGAAATGAGGTGGCGGTTTTGGTGGGAGACATTCCCATTCTGGGGAATTCATAGCTCTCCTGGAGCTACGCCCTTGGTTTTAAGGACGGCTGCGGCAGCTCACCGTGCCGTCCCAGTCTCTGCTGGACTGTGATGCCGACAGTGGCCTCAGCCACATCTCAAACTGGTGACGGAGCTGGGACAGGGCCAGGTCACATTTAGACACCTCTGTGTGTGCACAGAGGACATGGAGACCAGGCAAAAAGCCAGCCCCACAGCCAGCCAGGATGGGAGCAGAGAAACCCACCACTCCAGGAAGAGTTACAGTCCTGCTTGCCTGTGAGAGATGAGACAAAGCACAAGTACTATACGTAGGGAGGGAAAGGACAACAACATGGCCAGACCCAACCAGACCAGTGCTGCTTCCAGGATCTTCCTTATACTGGACAGAGAACACCAGAGACCGCAGTCACCCAGCACCGAAACAGGATGAGACTGTGATGCTCACTTGTATGCACAGCAGCACAAAGAGTACGCTGGGGTGAAGCTTCACACCTACATGCTTTACGGAGAACTGGTCTGAAGCCCTAGACGTGCTCTAGTTTAGCAGTTCATTAGCTCAACTGGGGAAAGACAAGTGCTGTGCAACATCTTACCAGGCCTGCACTCTCATCCTTTTTCACAGAGGGAGGCAATGGCTTTTTGAAGACGTCTTCTGCAAAGAACCTCTCCTCTCCAGGCTCATTCTGAAAAACCCAAGATTGGGCATTAGGCCATCAGCAGCACAGGTCTCCAAGAGTGCACACAGCAGCCAGGAAGCCAATTCTGAGCATCCATGGAAACCAGGCAGCTGGGAAAAATGACGGCAGGATTTCTACTGGCGATGCTTTCACCCTCCATTCAGACAACGTCATGTTTCTCCTAGGTCAGCGCCCTTGAAAGTGGGCATCCTCCATACCAGATAAGACTCCTTGGCTGGCTTGGTATCAACATCAGGGACAATTACACCCCTCAGGTCCCAGCTGCCCAGGACTGGTCATGCCACAGAGCGTTTACAGACCAAAAGGCAAGGAGGAAAACAAAATTTCTGCATTTGTGGCTCAATCACTTCTACCAATTCTCCTGGCATTCTTTGGGCCCACTCAGTATCACAGCACTGTTGTGGAAGATCCTGCTCCAAGCACCCATGCTCAACCTTTGGGCAGATACTCCCAAGCAGCAGCTCCCCATGTTGGGGAGACAGCATTTGCTCACTGGGAGCAGCACTGCCCTAGGACTGGGGCTGGACTCTGGGAGGGACTGTACAGGATGCCCGTCACAGACTCCCATCTGCATTAAATCTTGGTTCACCTTTGTAGTCCATCTGTACCGCCTGCCTCATCTTCCCGCCTGTCTGTGATGGTTGGAGGGGGCAGGAACTGCGGTTAGGGGAGAGCTGAATCTCCGTTATTATCTGACTTGGTATGTTTAAACATCTCTGCTGGTTTTCCGTTGGCTCTGTTACAACAGCTGGGTGCTTTCAGCAGTGTAAGTGAAATGTGTGTCTCAGTTACCTGGATGTTTCTGAATCCTTTACCATAAAGAAGGGATGAGAAGCCCCAACTTAATGTCACAAGAGAAAAATTTCAGGAACTTACTCCCACCTGGTCAGATAGCAACCACAATCCTGGCCTGCTGGTGACCCCCTGCATTTCATCGTTTTCTCTCACTGTCCCTCCCTTTTTGAATCCTCTATAAATTACTCTCTATTTTCTAACCTCTCTTACCTCAGCCTCCTGACCTCAGATCTCTGATTGTTCTGACACCTGGAGGGATTTACCTTAGCAGAAGTATTTTTCCCTTTCTCCTTTTTGTCCCTATTGTCCCTGCTGTGCGGTTCCTTCCTTTCATTTGTCCGTTCTTGGCTTCCATGTCGCCGCCTTCTGCTCTCTGTAGGCGATGAGCAGGCTTCTTGGTCTATCGTGACTTCTCTCTGAAAGAGGCATTTGGAACATGCTTAGCCAAACCCCTGCAACCTTCTTATTGGGCTTATCGTCCTTACTGGACTGGGAAGACCAGCACAGTGAGAAGGGGCTGCAGAGCCTCAGACAGCTGAGGGCAAAGGTTTCAGAACTTTGCTGGGGCAGAAGACAGCCTACCACAGCCATCAGACCACTACCCTGCTCACCCAGAATACTGACATCTCCAGTATCATGAAAACTGATGGCTCTTTCTTGGCATTCTTGTACCTATTGCTGGCTGGGGTTGGGGAGCAGAGACCACAGATGAAAACAGAGCTCCGCTCTCCAGCTGGTAAGACAGAGAGTCGCATATCACATGTCTTCAGTAAAACCTAGCAAGAATGCTCTGCCCCTAAGTCTACTCAGCGGAGACCAAAAACCCTCCAAAAGGCAGGGCTTCAGAGGCCAAAGAGGCAGCTACAGTAACTGGTTCAACACACAGCTAATGGGTTCCTAGCCCCTCATTAAGTTGATATTTTGGAATGTGCATCCCTTTTATACAGGTCAGAGGACTGAGTAATAGAAGCAAAGCTGCCTCTATGCTGTCCCACGCTAGCCTGTCTTTAGGATCTAGCTGCGGAATCTCTCCAGAGAAGGGCAGTTTGAAAAAAGGTACTTTGTGTAAAGCTTCCTTCCCATGCACTAACCTGAGTCCTGGGGTCATAGTATGTCCCAGCTATGGGATCGTAGTAATTCCCAGTTTCAGGATCATAAATGTACGTGGACACATCTGATGGAGCTGAACAGAGACACAACAGTTAACACCACAATCTTAAAAAGGCAGAACTTGCCTTTTACAAAAAGACAAAAGCATGAGCAAACATTACACTAGTGACAGGATCAAGAGTGGGAAAGAAGAATTTTTCTCTCCTGGCAAGAGAGGCATGAATATCCTCACATCACTGGACCTACATCTCCTTTTCTTCAAGGAGTAAGAAGGGAGATAGGTTTTCACAATTCTTCCATTTTAGGACTCTGGCAAAACTTCCACACCAAAACACGCTTACAGGGGCTGTGCTGAGATCACCAGACCACAACACTCAACTAGACAAAGCTACAAAATCCAGTAATTTCCCTAAGAATGGCGTAATGAGTACCAGGCTCTGTGTCCACCCACCCCTGCGAACAAGGAAGATCTGTGCTCTTTCAAACAGTCTCCTGTTTAAAGTGATGATGCCTCCCACATCCCTTCCACTCCTGGGTGAATAAAAGCTCCCAACAAGAAAGGGGAGCAAACTGTTTCTACAGGAAAAGCCAAAGGCTTTAAAGGTAGGCCCATAACGCGAGGAATGCTTCTCATTTCCAAAGTGTTATTAGACAGAGCTCAGAGGCACTACACAGAAGTTAGTAAAACAATCAGGAGTGTTATTCCAGCTACTAGCACTGCTGCATACAGTGTATTTTCTTCCGCCTCATCTAGTAATTGCCAGGCTGATTTTATCCCATCAGTTTACCACAACAAGGAAAAGCACACAGTAAGTTTCCTTTATCTGCATTTAGTTTTGCACAGTAAGAGTAGAGAGAAACACATCATCAGATAGGAAAATGTGACTAAACAAAGTTGGCAAAGGAACTCAGAAGTGGGTGTAGCAAACAAACCTACTCTTAGCCTTTAAAAATATTTTTGGGCTGATTTCTACATGTCAGTGCCCTTTTAAGGAAGAAAAGTCTCCACAGTAGGAGTGAGGCAAAGCTTAACTTACACTGTGCTCTGGTTCGTCTCTGTGATTCGCCACCCCTCCTGTCTCTCATGCCCCTTCTGCCCTGGAGTAAGTGAACAACACAAACAGATCAGAGACTCTTTGACAAACATCATATTGCTTCTCCTCCCTCTCACAAGCCCAAAGTTCAGGAAAACAGCTCATTTAGCTACCCTAAATAGGGCACAAGCAGACAGAGCTTTTCATCTACAGAGCAATGGTTGGTGTTGCAAAGCACAAAACCTCCGTAGCTTCCACGAGTCTTTAAATGAAGTGCTCATGGCAATCCGTATTGAAGCCTCCAGCGCATTTAGTACGGGAAGATCCCTGTAGTCTAGTAACAAGCACTAGAGAAGAGACACTCACTCCAGGAACTGAGATCAGTCATCAACTAAGTCACTCTGTAAAAGCGTGGTATAGAGTAATCCTGCCCAGAACTCCCTCAAGCAGCATCTGCGCTCTGACTTGCACTTCTATGCACATACATAGTTACGGGGTTTTTTATATTATGTTATTATACAGTGTTAGGGGAACAGTAGCAGTGAAAAGCACACTTGAGCATTATCATCCCATCTTCGAACATGTTGAACTTTCAGCAGCCCAAAGGGAAAAAGCCAAACAAGTCAGGCCTATCCCCCTGCAATGCTCCCTCCCCTTTCTGGCTACCTGCAAGGAAGCTGTGCAGACCTACCGGGCCATAGTAGGAATTGTCACCATGCTCCCCATAGTCATTCCTGTCAAGACAAAGGTTATGGGTTAATGTCAATCTGGCTTCACGTTAACCTCAGTATACTCAAAACGATCAGCAGCACCAATAAAGGCAGAAAGATCATCTTTGCTGGCCACACATTGGATCATGTCCATTCCAGGAGACAGAGACACCTTGGAGATCACTGTCTCCACAAGAGTTATGAACACACTCTCTGCTGTGTCTGCAAAGATGAATCTCTCCAACTGCTTCTTAAAAAGCTGAACCCATTAATTCCCTCACAATGGGATTTGATGGCTGGACAACAACAAGAGGCCATGCAATATGACAATTAATCCCATACTGCTCAACCACTGAAGCTTCTTCTAGCTCCAATGCCTTCAGGTCTCCAACATATTTTTCGGTTGTAGGAACATCTGTGCTAATTCATGTGCCAACCTTTAAGCACCTGGTCTGACAACACAGCTCTAGCTTCGTAGCACATCACACAAAGCACAACTCCAGTGCCTCATCTGTCTATACCTTCTCCTCCCTGTAGCAAGATTCACTTCCACCGTACGTCCATCAATGCAAATAGGGGGATCCAGATTCTGCAGTATCTTTAGCAACCTCAGCGCCTCCTGTAAAAGGAAAGGAGAATTTCACATCCATGAGAAGGAAACACAAGCCCATTTCCCAGATCCAGTCTGCCTGAAAGGAAGGATTTGTGCTTATATGATGATATAGTAGGACAGAAAACACAACACTTTTGTCTAAATATTAGTGAAAGGTATTTTGGATGTCACAAAAACGATAAATGCACTGTTAGGTTCTCTGTTTGTCCTATGACCGCTTTCAGCAGCCAGCTAGGGACTATATTGTCCTGGGGCTGCTAGACAATGCAGCACTGTGGCTGCTGTTGGCCCTGAAGAGTTTTGGTGAACACCTCCCGGACCAATGCCAAAGTGTAGCTATGGAGTCTGGGAGTCACCCAGAACAGAAAATGCAAACCCTCCAACATGGGACTGTCTGTTAATTAAGATTCTTGCCTTCTGCAGAAAGAAACCATTGAATTTGAGTTCCCTGCAAACAAAATACCTGCTCAAGAGGTGTTTGAGTTTAGGAGGGTCTACAAAGAAATGTACTGAGGCAAGAAACTCACTCAGCATCACAGCTTGTGACAACAAGCAATCTTTGGCTCCAGAGCCAAAGCGCAACATCTGTATTGGATATTCCCTGTACCTAGCCAGAGAAGCAGAAGAGAGGACTCACTCCAGGACAGCTGCCTCCCAAGTACAGCTATTTCTTATGTTCCTGTGGTTTCTCTACTTCTACAGACCAAAGATGCCAACAGGGGGAGCACGTGAAAGCAGGAAACGACTTACAGCATGCGAATCCAGTTCAATAAAGCCATAGGTCTGCCCCATCCGGCCAGCCTTGTTCTTCATGATGCGCACGCTGGATGTGGAGAGACGCACATAGGGGGCCAGGAGCCCCACAATCACTTCTGGTGGGGTGAATCGAGTAATACGCTTCAGCATAATTGCTGTGAAGCACAACGAGGGAGGTGGCCAGGAAAGAAAAAGTAAAAAAAAAGATAATTCAGATCCAAGTTGATTGTGACAGCACATGTAAAACTAAACCCACTCAAAGCAACAGCATGGCTTCCTGCAGTTGAGCCTGGAAGCCATCACTTTTTTTCCTCCCCACTTTGCAAGATGCTCAGAGCATCGCCTCCAATTACTAATAACCTTTCCTTCCCAGAAAACAGAGGAGAAAGTAGACCCCTCCTCAGAGGAGCTCAGCCCAGGGTAGCTTCTGGCCAAAGAGACTTTTGCTGCTGTGCTAAGTTAACTGTAACATTCTGAAGCCAGCTTGCCCTGAATTAATTTTCCTGAAGGCAATTTGCCAGCACCTTTGGTGCTGGACAGCCCACCATTACTTGATGTCATGGTTTGCACAACATGGAAACAGCCTCCAGAGGGTTTAGCAAAATGCTGCCCTTTCTGCAGATGGCCTCATGGAGTGCAAGCAAGAGAAATCCAAAATTGGGCCCCGTGCCACTCACTTCTGCTTCCTCCACCATCCTGCGGTGTGGCTTCCTCTGCTTCTCTCTGAGAAGGCAGCTCCTGGTGCCGGTCCATGTCCCTTCTCTTCTCCTGTGAGGGTCGCCGCTCTCTCCCTTCATCTCTCTTCCTTGGCTCCTGTTCCTGAGGCTGGCACTCCTGCTGTGGAGCAGGAACTGAGGGCTGGAGAGGCTGCTTTGGAGATCCTGGTTGTCCTGATAACTCTTGCTCAGGTTTTTCAAGCTTTGTCTCTGCTATTAGAGAGGAGAAACTGACTGGTTCCACATACAGTGTTTCAACATGTATTTTTCTTCTGCTATTTTCTGGCCACTGGGGCAGCACCCCTTACAAAAGGCTAACCTGTTCTGCCCTTTGCATATTCTGGGTCTTAACACTCTGCAGACCCAAGCTGTGTAAAGGACAAGCGAGATACTGTTCATCCTTCCATTGCCTTGTTTCACATCGGGATCCTTTACCTGACCTCTGCTGTCAGAGACAAGAGCCTTTCTGGCCTCCTTTTAGGATCGACTCTTGCCTGGGCAAACGTTAATCAGGAATGGTTTTGGACAATCTACATGGCAGTGATATCCTTACTATGCCTGATGGATTCTTAAACACCTATAGCTGAGTGATATCAACTAGTAGACTGTCACCCTATCCCTATGCCAGAGGAAAACTGGGTGCAGACCCCCATGATCAGTAAGTGAAATGCATTGTAGTACAATCACTCAGATGAGGCAGATATTATGTGGAAACACCCTGCCGCCCAGCCTAGCTATGTAATACAGAGAAGATAAATCCCACCAAATTTCTGTGCTTGAAGGCCCCTGAAGCATCTGGCTTCACTTCAAAAGAGATCCCTACCTAAAGCTGTTGGAAAGGGAAGCCAAAGCTGTGGGGCTACAAAGTCAGACATTACCAGTCCTGTACCTGCTGCTGAAGCCTCTTCCCACAAAGAGAAAGAAATGAAAGTGCGAGACTTGGCACAGCAAAGCTTCTCTCTTTAATATCCCCCAGAGCAACTCCCCATGGCAGAACACAACAACCATTTTGCACATAAACATTGGGAAAGCTGCACGCTGACTGGCTTGGCTGTCAGCACAGCTCGTGTTGGACAGGCCCGTACTAATTTTTCTGCAGTTTACAGTATTTTAGCTACACTGTAATTCTAGCTATACTTCATGAGCAGAACCTCATGCACAATTTGCATATGAAACTGGTCTGCACGTGCAGCTGTGAAAATTGCCCATGCAAATGACACAGACATGAGCACAACCCCAGAGATGGGGAAAGCAATTCTCTTACTGAATTCTTGCTCAGCTGATGCGTCCTCTCCCTCAGAACCACCTCTGGACTCTGGGCCCACTCTGCTCCCTGTAAGAGAGGCATATTAAAATCCGTTTCAAGACCATCAGTCACAAAGCACGCAAGGATTCATGCAAAGCTGCGGTAATGTCTGTATATGCCTAGAGAGTTGTGTTGTTTTGTTTCACTGGGCAATTAAAGGACAGTCACAGAGAGATTACCTCATTACACGTTCTCACAATCAACAAAACCAGGTCAGTAAGAAGCATGCACCACAATCTGTCTTCACAGCATCTTAAAGGCTCTGTTTAATTTGCTCCTCGGCAGTTTTATTACATCCCACAGTTGTGTTGGGCCAGCTATGTGAATTTTGCCTTCACGATGCTGATGGAGGAGCCACAGCGCAAAGAAAGCACAACCATGGGGAGAGAGCTTAAACGGATAAAAGAGTTCTGCATCAGCAGTTATTTTAATGCCCTTCTGCCTGGGGTATGTAGGTAAGAAACACAAAACATCAGAAGTCTGCTCAAAGATATAGCGTCAAAGCTTACAGAGTGCCCGGAGTACCTGCTCATCCCAAATAAATCAGTTCCTCAAGGGAGCATGTTTTGGCTCTCACACCCTCCCAGCCAAAATAGCAAAGGTGTTGGTGGGGTGAGGGGAAGATCCTGGCAAAGCAGAACTCCTCTCCGTACACTTCCTACAGTCAGCAAGGCAAGTTCCTGGATTCCGCTCTAATCTGAGAGCCTCTAAAGAGTAACACTAAAAACCCACAGCTGCATCTCCCAAGGAAGGTGGGTTGAGGGGAAGCCATCTCACCTATGGCCAGCAGTACTAGCTCACAGTCCTAGAGGACACACAGCCTGTAATTCTGTGGATGAAGGACAATGCCAAAGCAACAGGAAGGGAAGGCCTTGTGCCGTAAGACACCTTGCCAGCAAGCCTCCCAAGAACAGAGCACCCGGTAGCAACCCATCTGCATGTGACTTCTTTAGCGCAGACAGGGAAAAGCACAATTAATAATTCTCCTACACAGCGCTCAGCTAGTCCACCAAGAGGGATGCCACAGGGAAGCCAGAAGAGAAACTTACTTGTCAGGGCAGATGAAACTTTTAACCAACCAAACGCAGGGGGACCAGATATACTCACCATCTCTTGGGAGCTTGCAATAGGAGCAGGAAGATCTGTAGCCCACAGTACACACCTTACACTGCAATGGAAGATGGACAGCATGAGGAAGTCATGTTTTGAAGGCAGTGGGTACAATCTACCCCAGAAGGCCAAACTCTGCAGCGCTTTCAGAAGGTAACAGACACAGAAAAGTTACAGTGAGAGCCTGAGAGACAGGATGGGTAGTGGCAGGAGGAGCCTTGGATGGACTAGAAGGGAAATGCTCGCATAGCTCACAGCTGGGATTGCCTTGGGAACAGGATTTTCATACAAATTCTGAGCACAGATTTGTTCATGCCATGGAGGTACTTCCCTAGTCCTTGAGATGGGACCCTTCCCCCTCTGAAGTGATGCTGGACCAAAAAGCTCCATGCTAGGCACCATACTGCTAGGCACCCTGTTATTTCAAAGGATCCAAAATTACCTTTGTATGCTCTGATCTCAGCTCACTCCTAAAGCAGTGACGAAGTCCTTATCTGAGCTAAACTGTAGATACTGATGTATTTTGCTTCATAGGGAGAGTCAATGAAGAAGTGTCTGCTAACCAAGAGCAGAGCTGTATAGGCTTGGATGGTTATCCCACCGAGAGCCACCGTGCCCCATCATCACAGCTCTCTCCACCACAGCATTCCTAACTTCCTCTTCAAGCTCTTTGTAAATGCATTGCTTCTCTTTCATACATTTTTTTTCCCCTCTAACTAAAGCCCTGCAAATACTCTGGGGCATGAGAAAGCCCCTTCAGGCCATGCTTGTGCACAGCAACAGCAGGGGCACATGCTCCAGCTACCTCTCATTACACTGAGAGCTGTTGTGAAACCACCACCTGAAACTGTTGAAACTGCTGCCCGAAACTCTGCTTGATCTCTGGTGCACTGCAAGCATAGATGAGGTGCCAAGCAACGGCTCTGCTAGCAACTGGCCTGCATCCAGTTAGCCTGGACAAGGGTCTTTTTAACCCACTGGGATCCAGTGCTCAAGGTGGGAGTCTAACCAGAACCAATCCCTTCCCACCCTGCTGCAACCTCTTAGTCTGCAGTCAGTGGGAATGCAGGCAACTTCCCTGCCCCTTTGCTCTAGCATTCCTCCCCAGCGTACCGCAGCCGAAAGCGCCTGTTCTGGGAGAACCATGGGAAGGGCATGGGAACAGAACTGACCCTGTGGCAACTGTGCTTGCCCAGAAATGGGCCAGTTCCAGTCTGTGCTAACTGCTGCCTAGACTTGGACTCGTTTCCATGCTTCCTTCCCTGCTGCACTTCCTACACTCAAATCTAGATTACAGATTCCTGCGAGAGACAGAGGGGTGGTCTGCATTGCTATGCCAGTGAAGACTCTGGTTACCTGAGCAGTGGAGACACCTGCGGTTACACATGTGAACCAGAGCAAGAGCCTGTTCCATTCTGGCTGGAGAATCACTGTCTCATTATGGTTTTTAAGGAGAATGGATCCACACACTGTTTTCCTCATGTTAAAAGGGAACCGCTGCAAAAGGACAAAACTGCTCCATGCATAAACACTGGCTACCTGTACCAAAGCAACACACACTCGTAGGTGGTACCAAAAACAAGGTAGGGAAAACCACAGTTTAGAAGAGGCAAGGGCTTCAGGACAGGTATTACTCTTGAGAATCTTCAGCCACTGAGCAAACATCATGCTCCTTTCTGCTGCCACTGCTATGAGAGCCAGCAGGGGAAGCACAACACAGCTCTCTGGTTGCATACTTACACGTTTGCAGCGCCAAAACTCTGGGCACGGAGTGTACTCAAGGGTCACTTCTTTGCCACCGATCGAAAGAGTTCCCTGTTGAGACAAGGGGGGAAATGACGAATGTGCCCAGCACTCACAGATTACTCAGAGGTAAAGAAAGGGGTTAAAGCTCTGGTTCCTAAAGGTTTCACAAGTGAAATAGGGTGAAAAGGGGAGAAAGTCTTCCGGCTCCATTAGCTGGAGCTTTGCCATGGAAGTGGAAGGGAAACCGCCTGTGCCCTGCTCTGGGATGGGGCTACAAAGCTGCGTGTTAGCTCCAGAGGAATGGGGCAGAAAAGGCTTTGCCACCTCCCAGGAAGAGCAGAAACAGAGCAACCAGAGCACAAGAGGGAAGCTGCTTTAACTTGCTTTGTCCACGTGCTGGAAAGGGGCAGCTGGACAGCCTCCTTCACACCAGCTACTGCCAGGCTGGCCACAAGGCAGCTACTTGAGGAGGAAAACAAGGCCAAATGCCACCGAGGCGAGAGAATTTTCATACTTGGGTCACTCTTCATGTCAAAACCCGGTTGGCACACAGCCTGCCACATTCAGGGAAGTACGCCAGCACGTGGCAAGGCCACTGGCTCCTCAGCCAGTCCTTGCTGGGGCTGGCCTCGAGTACCTGTGCAGCAGCAGCCCTGCCCACAAAGACATGCTTGCCTTCAGCTCCATGTATTACTCTTTGGAGACGTGTCAGCAGCCCAACAAATCCACAAGCTTTGCTGAAATGCAGATGATTTAAGGGTGAAATGAAGTCGTAGGTGCAAGCCCCCCCAATTGCTGCCCAGAGCAGCCCATAAAAGCAGTAAGCAGCATGGATTCCTGGTGGCTCTCATCTGCCATGGACAACGGACCATGCCTGGGCATGCAGGATGCAGGCCAAGCCGCAAATGCACAGAGCCATGAGACATCTCATGTCACTGGCACCGCCGGACCAGGCAGTCTGCGTTTCCCAACACCACAACATGAGATTCGGTGACAATAACGAGACTCAGAGCCAGGTCTCCCAAGTCCCAGGAGAGTGGTCACTCTTCTGGCCCATTGCTGGATGGTACAGGGAGATGTCAGGGAGCTGTAAACAGCCCCAAGCTATTTTGGGGACCTCTGGTGAGTCAGAAGCTTCCCAGGTACTCTGACCCAGTAGCCTAGTCACGCAAGACCGCCCAGAGCAAACCACGAACATGACAAAACAAGTTCCCAGAGTTATTATTCAGAACTCATGATACACCCATGCATAAATTGCTGTGCAGAATGTGAGGGAGATGCTAGGGAATATGCGAAGTAGGAGGGAAGAGTTCATGGGAGGGAATCACTCGGCAATGGCGCAAAAACAATCCTTTAACCCCTACGAGAAAACGCGGAAGAGAAAGTTGGAGAGCAAAGACACTGCCCTGTAAGGTCAGATTCCACCACCTCCCCTCCTGGCAGACGGCCTTTTATGGATCAAAGCTGTCCTTTCCTACCAGGCCTGTATGTGTTGAACACTCCAGGGGGTTCCTTTCTGCCACCCAGCTGCTCAAGCACTGCTTGACAGCACAGACTTGCCGTTGCCTTACAGAAAGCTGAGCCGTTCCTAGACCTTGCTGAGGGCTTCTATCTGTACCCAGTGCTGCAAGCTCAGACGCAAGGAATCTCCCCCAGGTCTATTCACAGCATGGAGTCTTGCCTACTTCACATGCCTAGGAGAAGATTTGCACCTGTGAGGAACCACAAGTGAGCGGGGAAGTGGAAATCAAGGCTGTCCCGCTAGGACTGTCAGTCCCTCTGAGACGGACGCGCTCCCTCTCCCAGGCAGGGCACCCATGACATCATGTCACATCACGCCACGTCACATCACGTGCTCAGGAGACTGGCAGTGGCAGGAACACAGGCTAGAAACGCCCGCGTCTTCCTCGGGACCCACTGAGCACAGGCAGGGAGAGAAGGCAGGGTGCACATCCCCACGAGCAGAGCTGTGGACATGCTGTGAGCCCAGGGAAGTCCTCGGAAGCAGCAGCTCCGCAGCAGGCAGCTGCAGCCCTGCCTATGGGCTTGGGAAACAGGCACAACTAGGTTTGAGGATGCTTCCTCTGGTAGGGCAGTCCCTCACATAGCTTCATCCTTCTACCAGCCATTGAGGATAAAACTTGCCAGAAAGCCTTAAGGTTATTTTTGGGTTTACAGAAAATGTTTTTTAAGCGCATGTGGTGCTGGTCTCTTCTGCAAATTCCATTCTCAGAGACTGGAGAAAGTGTCACTTGCATAATTACTCCTTAATTTCCTTAACACCCCACTGATTGCCTGCTCACTTTTTCCAACAAGCTCTCTCTTACTGATTTCTTCTTGATAAAGTAATTTTCAAGATTGCAGTCATCATTTAACACACCAAAATGAGTCCTTCATTTAGGACACACATTGTCAGGATTCATTGACTTTAAATTCCCCCATTTTGCTACTAGATTCCATCCCAAATATTTTCAGAACCTTTATTTCCCCTAGTCCCTGTCACTGCTTATTCTTTTTCATCTACATCATCTTCCTTTTCCCCGCAAAATGTTTTGGATAATACTCTCATTTTCACTGCAGCACTTCCAATTAAGCAGATCTTTGTGAAATCACAAAGATTTTCTGAGAATCTCAGCGAACAGTGCTAGAGGAGGGGAAAAAAAAAAAAAAAGGGCAAGCCCAAGGTATGCCACATGTACTGTCCGGTACCCAGACCATAACAATCTCTTCAATATTTCACAGGTTTTCTCCCCCACCTCTCTCACTGACTCACCTGCACTATGCCTGTTAATTCTCCCCATGGATTTTCAACATCCTGTACTTCCAAGCAGCTTGGCCTTTTCTTTCTAAATCAGTACGCTACAGAAATGCCTCTCTGGTCCACCCAGTCAGGAAGCTCCCCCTCAAAACAAGGGGTAAGCACAGAGTTGACTCACGGGTGAAGGGTTTAACAGGCAGCACTGTTCTGCAGTACTAGCACACTGAGCTCTCAGCCATGGCAATGCCTGGGTTTCCAAGGGTACGAGCAGATTCCACTGTTTTTTCCTAAATTGCTGAATTCATCAAAACAGAGCATCAGGACTTTGCTGCTGGGGGCGATGTTTTATGCTACTGTTCGATATCTTTCAAACACAGTTATACATGTTTTTTTGCTTGGAGGTCTGTTGGAGATGCAATACTGGATTCCAGTCTAAGTGATACAAGTCAGTGCAAGCCATTTCAGCTAAAGCAACTAAAAAATCTGCATCATCTGGAACAACAGCTGATGGCCTAGTATGTGAATATTACTGTCAGGAGACTGAGCAATCCCATCACAATGTGGTTCTAGAGACAGATGCCATGAAACCGTAAAGCCTCTTTGCAGAAAGCACGCACAGCAAGTGGCAATGTTTCGAAGCCCTTCACTGGGCGGGGACAAAACCCCCAGGAACAAGTTAGAGGGAAAGAAAACAGGAGAATCCCTTAGCCATGATATCCACAGGTGATGAAATCCTTCCAAAAGCACTTTGGAGAATGCACAAACAGAACAGACCATACTCCTAGCACAGGTAATGCCCACTTGTGAGGCTGGTTTTAACTCATCTCTCGTTTAACCTCTTTGCAATCATACTACTTTCTACAAGGAAAGAACTCACCTCCTGCTCTGAACAGAGCACAGCTAACTCATGTGGGAGAAGTTGTGCGTGCTACCGAGCTGTGCAGATGTGTGAGCACAGATCGCTTCCATCGCCCTTCCTAGGGAAGCGACGCAGCTCCTAAGAGGGCCAGGAGACAGACTGCCGCCGGTCAAGCATGGCACGAGTTACCCGCTTCAGCTGCTTGTCTCTCAATTAACATTTACAGTTGGCAGGCTGGTATTTTTCATGCTTTTTGACAGCCTCCTAATGATGATGACTGGGGGTTGAGGAGGGGGAGAACTTGCCAAAAAAGTATCACTATGCTCTCCAAGACCAAGATGACAGAAGAATACAAATCATCAGTGTCAAAGTTTTTGCTAACTGTTTCTCTGAAAAAAAATTTAAAGCATCCAAGAGTGACCTAGAAAATTGGAAACGTGGAGAGCTTCTGGAGCACGGCACACTCCCTCACATCAAACCAGGCTTCTGCTTTAACTGAATTTGGCCAAACATTAAAATATTCAGTAAAATCTCACTTCAGAGCCTCTTAACAATGAGCTGACGGCTCTCCAAGTATTCCACCCCACGGGTCATGCTTCAGCAGCTACCATGGGGGCTGCCAAACTGCAGGGAGACATGGACGCAGCAGCCAGCGCCATTGTGGGTTGCTGTGGAAGGAAGCATGCTCTGGATCTTCCAGTGGGATGGCAACCTCACGTGTCACAAGAAAGGACACGGGTACCTGCCTTGGTGGAATAGCAATTGTCAGGCTCAGCTTTACAGATCACAAACCTGTAGAGGTAGGGATCATTTCTGGAACAGAACCAAGGCTCAGCTCTGGAGGGCCCAAAATCCACAGGGATTAATAAGCCAAAGTTTTCTCCTTGGCTACAACCACAGAGCAGCAACCAAGGGAGTGCAGGAAGTGCCTGCACCACCAGCAAACCATATTCAGATCTCCTCCAGCAGCTGGCCAGTGCACAAAACCAAACACCATTTCAGTTAATTATTTCCTTACATTGTTCATAGTTTGATTAAATGGAAAATATCTGTGCCATGAACCAAAAGGTTCTGGTTATCTTCCTTGCTGAGTAATAATCAAGTCAGAAGACTGATATGATTCCACATGTTAAAAATGAACTGAAAATATCATTTGCACACAGATATAAAATTGCGTACAAAGATTATGACAAAAGAATGCTTACAGGCAGCACAGCAAAGCAGTCACATTAAAATATCAGAATTAACCTTGTTTATGTGATGTTAATTCAGCCCTCTTATACATATGTACTATAATTAGGATGGTTATTCAAAAATCATTATACATCCACCATTTAAAACTTATTTAAATTGATTAATGACTAGTGTCTACTGCCTTGGGGAGCCTCAGATAGTACGCCAGGAGGCAGCCTAGGAACGCAGGGCGAGCCCACGGTGCCAGCAGCATTTCCTAGAACAGCGAGCTCTCACCATCCTCCAGTCCTGGCCTCCAAATCCATGGGACGGCACAGGCAGGGAGACAAGTGGCTGACAGCAGAAGTCGGGTTATCTAATTGTAACCGCAAATCAGACCGCTTTCAGGTTTTTCTCCTATTTGAGTACGGATTATAAATGCAAATTTAACAATCACATCCTATTTCACTGGCACAGTTCTCATCCCTGTACAGAGGCTGGAGGGAAGCTGTCAGGGAGAGTGCAAGGCTCTCTCCCTTAAGGTATTCATCTTCAGATAAAGCAGGCAGAGGGGGTCAAACACCAAAGGTCCCTCTAACCTACACATCCCCAGCTACTCATGGAATTCAGGAGGCAGCAGCTTCCTGGGACGGAGCAGAGGGCCAGCACCAAGACACCTGGGAGAATAAGAAACCAGCTGGATATATTTCAAAACAAGATCATCTCAGCCACAGAAACTGGCTTCTCATCCTGTTTTTTCCATATGCTGAAGTTTTTATCTCCAAGCTCCTTGGCAGCTGCTGTAGAAGGGACTTGACTCTACAGAGCAACAGGCAGTACATCTGCTTACCTTTGACAAAAAGCAGATGAGAAAAGCTGTGAACCCACAAACCACAATCCATCTGTAATTAAACATTTAGAAAACAGAGCGTGACATGGAGAGATGAAGAAAACGAGAGCAATTCAGCCTGTTGCAGGGTATCGCAGCAATCTGGCATTTCCTACAGGAACAGTACCTACAAGCAAATGCCCAGCGTAGTGGGACTTCTCCAGCCCCCTAACCATTTGCAGCTCAGAGGCTTCTTTTTATGGGCCTGTTCTATCAGCACTGAGCGCTCTACTGCTGAGTAGCTGACAGCCAAGGCAGAAGATTCAATCTCTACAGGGGAAAAGGATGGTCTGACAAGTGGCGGATCCTGGGGGAACAGTTACATCACCATGCAGCTCCCAACAACCTTGCTGTGTGTTATTATTACCACACGTCTCTATCAAGACTAACACTGAGATGGACCTTGCGCAGGAGTTGTGTTAGTGGTCACCTGGAAAGGAGGACGTTTGGCTCCTAAGCATCAGCGATGCTTGGAGCTCAAGAGCACACGGCATCACGTTGAACCATTTAGCAACAAGGCATTCATTTCAAGAGCAATCTTATGCCAAGCAGCATGGCATGCTCAGGGCTCGTGGCCTTCAAGGTCAGAGGAGGCCTGAGACTGAGCGCCCAAAGATGTCATCATCAATCCTGAGTGAACAGAACATAATTTCAGGCACATCACCGATAGGCATGTTAAACAAAATTGTTGCTAACACAGAACTGAGGCATTAGGAGGATAACTTAGAGAGTCATAAAGATGTAGTAGCTAAACATAACAGAATAAGATGCTATACAAGGATTACTTTATCCCAGATAGCACCCAGTGCCTCTTTTTCAAACCCCTTTCATACAAAACCCATTACCTACTTGCACTGGGACCATCCACCGTGACACACAAGTTTCCATTCCTACTTGCCTGGTTATCCAGGTCATTTGTCCTTGAGCAGAAGGTGCCAGTCTGCATCCTTTAAGTACCTTATTTCCACAGACACCCAATCTAGCCTGCTGAGACACCTCCAGTTTTCTTCCTACGATTTCTAAATTCCCTGGATACCAGCCATACGCTTTTTAAGCAAGTCCCAGTATCTTTCTACAACTCATCTGCCCCCACTGACATCCTTTTTGCAAATAGACACAGAAATTGCCTTTCAGACTATGCCAGCTCTCTACATTTTATTGCCTGAATTCTGAACTCCAATTCACTTCCGAGTTAGGACTCGCAAAGTGCTTATCTTTTAAAGACAGCATTTGCTTCACTTGTCAGCACACTCAGTCCTGCTCTGAGAACACCACCAAAACAGTCGGTACAGGCAAGCTCCCAATTAGGGCTCCAGGAAAGATAACAGCGAAGCATCGCAGCTGAAAAAACATGCAATACGCCTACGACTTCACATGCTCTAGGGCCAGCTTTGGGTGGTAGGTGATATGAACAGCTTTAAGGAGATTTCACATATCTGAAAGTTTTCTTTGATCCAGTGAAGCGCAGTGGACCTTTTACCTGCCACTGAAAGCCCTAACGTCGCCCTGTCCAGCTAATTCTAACCCCCAGCTTCCCCCACCCCTCTGAATAGGGCACCTTTGCAGCTGAAAATGTGGAAACTTTAAAATGAAAGCCTTTCCTATACAGTACAAAGGGGTCAGCAAAGGACTTCTAGAGTTCAGACAGTGAGAGTCTGGGGGCATCAGGAGATAATAGCTCAAAGCAGAACAAGTTCTGCACTCTGGTATTACTGGCGGTGTGCCTGTTACACAGCCAAAGAGAAGCATGGATGGTTAAGGACTTATTACGGGGTAAGCTAAGAAGGTCATGCAATATGACCTTTAATGGTTGGACTTGATGATCTTAAAGGTCTTTTCCAACCTAAATGATTCTATGATTCTATATCAAACACTTGTTCCCATGCCCAAAAAAGTATGAATCAGGTTGAATCCTCTATTTGAAAAGTATACCTAGACCATCAAAACTCAAAGATTATTTAAATATTTTGCATATCAACTATCCTTATTCATAGATGGCTCTAGGGAAGGGTCCACGTGGCTCTGCCTCATCTATATTCTTTTTCTGATTCATCACGGTCTACTGCCCAGACACTGTGTTTGAACAACAGCCGCTTCAAAGACTCCCTTTGCTCTTGACACAGGGATTCCCCTTCTCTCTCTCCAAAATGCTGCTCCAGTGCCTGGACAGATTTCTCAATATTTTGTTATACAGCTGCTGCCTTCCTCAAAGGTCACCTCATCCCATACGGCTGTTAAACAATATAAAGATTAAGCATGTTAGCACAATGCACTAATCCACCCCAGGACTTTCCTGTATGTTTCCCCCAGGGGTACCTTACAATTAGCAATGGCCATAAGGAAGCTGGGAGAACAATGAGGAAAGGGCCAGCTCCTTACTCATAGATTTGAAGCACACTATCAAAACACCAAAGAGCAATGCCAATGCAAAATCATGCTGGAAAAAGAGTCAGGCTGGAAAGCACTGCCTTATGGGGGAGAAACATATTCCTAGACTATTCAGCGCATTTGATTTGATGTAAAGATCCCACACCCAAACAAAAGCGTGTCCTTTTACTGGAGCATGAAACCATGGGATTACACACTGATTCCAACACAGCTTGGCCTGCATAGTGACCAGAGCGCAGGATGTTCAGCGCAACAGCAAGCATTCACTAAGAACATGCCAAGCGTAAATGGGGAAGGGAACAGTTCAAAGGCTCCCCCAGACATGCCTCCAAACTCATTTCTGCGCCCACCGAATCAAGTACTCGGAGCCTTCGCTGGCAATGCTTTCTCTGAAGCCAGTGCTCAGGCAAGCTCCCTGCAGGACAGCCTCTCTGCTGCAAGGAAAAGACCCCAAAACCCTGGGAAGAGAGGGCAGCTCTGGATGAAAAGAGGGTTTTGTCCTTGGGGACTTCATTTCTCAACACGCCTGAATTCCCAGTTAATGACAAAAGTGGGTGCCTGATGCTCACTCCAAAAGGACAAGAGAAAGAACCCAGCCAGCTGCCAGGGGAAATGCACCGGCAGTGCAACACTTACCTGTGCCATCTCAGTGATGGTTCCCAGCACATCACCGTGACCCTGAGGTGACCTGTCCACAAGCCAAATCCAGATCCTTAACAGTCGCGCCCAGACAGAACTACAAGGCAGCTGGCATATCTTCAGGCTGGCACCCGTACCCATTTCTACATCTGAACAGGTACTGTTTCTTAGGAGGTGATTTGGGAAACAGCTGCTTTAACCTCTTTGGCCCAAGAAACCTGGCACAGTGTGAGAACAGAGCTATCTGAGCCCTTTGGAAGTAAATGAGCTTCTCCTGCCAGCCCGGCTTGGGTGCTGCGTAACACTAGTGGGTGCCACAGCATCCACAGAGGACCCATTACAGGGACAGTGGGGTGTAAGAGGTCCAGGCAACTGCACTGCACAATGTCCAGAGGTACATCTTGATCCCTCCTTCCCAGCCAATTCCCAGAATTGCTGAAGAAAGGAGCTTAGTGCCTTGTCAAGGTACCAAGAGGCAGAAGAAGCGACTCTCCCACACGAATATCCAGGCTCCGAGGCTGCGGTACCTGACCTGAGCTCTTCAGGAGAGTCTGGCCAGAGAGATGAGCGTGTAGCAGAGCAGTTCCTATGATCACCCTGACACTGAGGAAGGAAAAGAACACGATTCCCCGTTGTGTCAGAAGTGCCCCAGCTTGGCTGAATTCCTAAGGGATTGGGAAGGGGAAACAGCATGCGCAGATGTTTCCTTACACTGTCAGATAAGCAGCATACCAGCGAGTGGCTCAGCTATTGCCACTTGAACCTCCTGTGGGACTCTAACACGGCAGGGATGTATCAAGCCAGGCAAGACAGCTCTCTCAGTACAAAGAGGGGCCCATGCAGACCAGGGGCAGACGGACACGGGGGTCCTGCCTGCAGCAACGTCTGTGTGGTCACCTCTCAGCAGCAAGCACGGGAGCACCAGAGAGGCGATGCTTTCAGCTGCTCCTCTTAGAATCAGATGGATCAGTCATTTGCCTGTCACTAAGAGGTATCTGTCAAACATTTTGGAATTCACTGCTTACATTTAATGACGGGCCCAGTACACACCAGAAGAAAAAAAATCAGACAAGCTAAGCTAGTGCAATGGGCAGAGAAGCAGGCAACAGAGGAGGAAAAACACCAATCTCACATGGACCAAGCACAGAAGAATGCCTTGTCAGGGGAAAAAAACCAAAACAAAACCACCTCAGCTCTCTTCTCCAGTGAGAAGTGGGGAAGAATCAATCAGGCTTTCCAAAACCTAGGACTATAAACAGTAAACCACCTTAGAAATCATATCATTAATGTACAGCTTCACACCATGAGACAGCTTCTTAGTGAGACTTTTCAACCTGATTTTACATGTATGAAAATACATCTTGGGATTCTGAGGACTTAAAATTACTTTCTCTGTTAACTGCTCCTGAGATCCTTGATAGAAAAGTACATCAAATGTTTGCTTGGGCTTTTACTGCCATCCTGGCTCAAATCTGGTACATGAAGTCCATCTGAATATTGCTAATTTCCTACTAAGACATGGACTGTACATCACAAAAGCCAAGATTTCCCCTGCTGTCTATGAAAACAGGAGATAATTACTTTCATCTTCTTGTTCTAAAGAAGACAGTTTCAGAGATTTAAGTACTTAAATTTCATGTTTACAGTTTTATAGCTTTGACCCTCATTAAAATTGTAATTCATTACATGACGTGCTTGATTTTAGACCCCTGTCCTTTGGGGAATCTACTTCTGGAAGCTGTTTGTTCATCCTGTGGACGACATTAACTAACTGAACTAATAGGTGGCCTGAAGTGATGGAGATGCAGGAGGACACTTGGATGCAACATCCAGTAGTTGTCAACGCATACACACAGTGCTACAGCACAGCAAAACCAACCTTAAGGCAGGATGCTACTTTACATCAGACGCTTCACTGCAACAAGTCAACTGCACATCGTACAGCTGCTGGTGCTGCAGAAGCCAGGAGGAACTTCCCACCTCCTTCCTGGGTCTCCTTGTACAAAATGGCTTCAGGGTTTTCCCCTTTTGCCCTCTTCTGGGAGCAATCCTAGCAAAAGATTCAGTAAGCTGGTCACACAATGCCACCGAGGACCTCCCAGTTGCTGTCCCATTCACACATTGGGTTAAACAGGTTATGACACAAGAAGAAACTCCCCCTCTGAAACGAGAGAGGATCGGGGAGACTTTGTGCCTTTCCTCAGAAGTGCAGAGGGCACCCTCGGTGCTCTTCCACCTCACGTACTTTCTGGTCCTGCACAGATGCAGAATGACAGCAATGCTCCTGATCTCTGATCCTGTAGCCTATAGACTGGTTTTTGTGATCTCTGTAGGTATTAAAGATTTAATAAGAGTCTTGAAAGTGTCCTGTGGCTCGCAGGGGAACAGGGCAGATAATAACTGTGTCTCCTTCTGTGTTAAATACCTGTTTCCTTGTTGCCTGTGATTGATGGATAATGATACAATAGTCCACTCAGGCATGCCAGCCCCCATTTTCCACTGTAATCACGCTGCATTTCTAGTCAAGAACATTAACAGCCCAGTTACAGTCAAATGGAAACAGAAATTCACAAATAAAAGTTGCTGACTGCCATAGCTTTGATCGTGCATCTTCAAACTTGAAACATCCGAATCTCAACTTTTACTTGTGTGAGTCTCATAACCTGAGCAGAAAATGGCAAAATTCAAGGTACTCTTTTTTGAATGTACCCCAGTTCAAGGCAGGCAGACTTCTGTGATTTACACTGAAAAGGTCCAACACAAACTCAGCTGGGAAGAAAATAGACTAAAATCCACAGCTGAAGGGAATTCCACCTCTCTCTCACTATCATAACCATAGTTATGCAAAAAACCTACTTCATTTCTACAGGAAAGCAGGCAGATGATTGCTCTTATAAGAGAAGGAAATGGTGCTTCTGCCTTCCTTAACCCCAGGGAGTGCGTAGTTGGACATTTTTTAGCCACTAGACTCAACCTTTTACCTTCCTGTTATAGCAATCCCACATCAACAGTGCACCAAAGGATAGAAAAAGCAATCGCTGCCAAGACAGCCTAAAAGCATGAACGAACAGTTCTGATGCCGAAGTTAACAAAAACGACTCATCGAGTGAAAACTGCAACAACATTTTGGTGTGCTCCCACTTGACAAAACAGTCCAGATGGAGTCTTAGCACTATAATCTGGCTCCTATGCTTGTAAAACATATCTGGTGTTCCCCTCAACGTTGTTGGGATTGGAGCTGAGAAGAACTGCCGTCTCTTTCACAACAACAGGTCTTGTGCAAACCACTATGGCAAAACCGTGATAGAAAATGGTCTTGCTCTGGAAATGGAAGTTACGGTGTGCTCACCGAGACACCTTTATTCACATAAACCAAACCCATACAGACATTTCCCCCGCACTGCCTCTGTGTCTCCTTTAAGCAACTTTGGTCATATCATCAGCACCATCCACTTCCAAGAGTACAGAGGGCGTTTTTTACAGCACCTCTGCAGTTCTGTTAGACACCAGCTTACTTAAAGGATGACTTCAAAAGCATCAAAGCAAATCAGTGGCATGAGTCCTACTAACTTTCATATAGGAGCTTGATCAAGGGATTTTACATTTTAATCCAAAATCACCTTCTGACCATGTATATGCAATCTATCAACTGTGGCAACACACTATCCGTCCTACAGCTGATTGACCATACTCCTTCGAAGCACACAGATGCTACAATGATCAAAATCTTCCACATGGTTGCATGAGAATATATTTAGGGTTTCTACAGATCTTCATAAAAAAATCAACTAATCATGAACATAAACATCATAAAAAACATACAATCTATGAGTAAGAGCAGCCAGCAGTAAAACACTGCTCTTCATTTTAAGGTGGAACTGCACCTATACGTAGCATCTGTGACTAAGATTTCCTCATTGTCACACAACCGTTCCATTAACACGTTAGGAGGAGAGGACCCGATAGCTACACAGGCAGGGCAACACCTGTAACCTGCATATGCGTCCAAGGACTATTTCAAATCCTTTCCAGCTCAAGGAAAAATCTCACCTACAAACAAATTCAAAGGATGAGGGTGCCAGATGCCACGTCACTCAGGAAAACACTTTGCATATTGACAATGACCAAAACAAAGCTATTTTTTAGGTGTTGCTCTGCCAATGAGTGCTCTACAATACAACTTTATCCCCATGGAAGGGGCAGAGAGTAGATTTATCTATGGTACAGGTTGCACTTCATATTCACAAGCAAAAGTTTTCAAGAGCCCCCATTTCTCTAACAGCCACGCTGGGCATGACCAGCTGCCCAACAGTCGTTCCTCACCTTGAGCCACCAGTGTAGGGAGCATCCACCCCCATGCACCTTGGGATGCTGGACAGCAGCATGCGGTACCTGACAGGACTGAGTGATGGACTGCAAGTACCGGTATATCCCATCGTACGATCGATCAGCCAGAGAGGACTGGACACTTATCTTGGCAATCACTCATCGGTCAAGTTATTTAAGCAAATTTCAGGAAATGACAATTAGAACAGAGAAAGCTTGATTAACAAGGCATTTGAGATCTACAGGGAAAGAACAGATATTTCAGAGATACATCATCACACAGATTTGTTAATGTCAACCGGCAAAAAATCCCAACGAACCCATAACCACAACATAAATGCCCAGCGGCCAGAGGGAGAAAAATTACATTTTACAGAGGGGTAGGGAGGGATGCTTTACATGGAACAACCTATTTATACAGCAGCCCAAGTGAACTTCAGCACACGGAATAGATAATTCTGCAATATACAGCAATATTTGAGTCCTGAGATAACCCTGCCGGGCCACATGTCCCCAGCAGCAACCAGAGGTACTGCGGAAGTCCTGCTTAAGCATCTGCTGCGTGCTCCAAACAGGTCACCCAGAAACTGTCCTCTGGGACAATCCCGTTACAGAGCAGCAGCTCAGCAGTAGCAATCGCATACAATCCTCATCACATGGGTAAGGTGAGGCTGAAGGAAAAAAGGAGAAAGGAAAAAAGGACAGGATTTTGGAATAAGAGCAGGGAGATAGAGGGACATGGAAAGCTGGGATCACACAAGTAGAGCAAGAAGATGCAGCTTCACAACTCTTCCAGTTAAAAGCGCACATATTTTAAAATACGCTGGTTAGCGTGGTTTGCTTCCTGAGGCAAGGCAGGACAGAGCTGCCAAGAAAATGGTTGTAGGTTTTTTTTATCTGGGTAGGGCTAGAAAAAACACATTGGTGGGCAGCTACCACTGGCTGAAGGAAGAGTGTGTGAAGTCTCTGGCAGAAGATCTCTTACGACCTCCCGTGCCAAAGAAAGAGAGAATAAGAGGATTCACATGTCTTGAACAGTTGATATGACAGAAGATCTTGAGATGACAGAAGTCCAGAGAAGTATTTTCAGTACCAGAATTTTTTGGCGGTTACATTTTACAACAAAAGACACCCTTCTCTGCACAAGGAAGGCCTCTGTAGCATGCAGAGGTTAAATCAGTCCTTCCGAACAGACAGTGCATTTACCACAGCATCACCACAGGATATATACATGTACACCCACGCACCCAGCCCTGGCACAGGTCATCGCAGGCAGATCCGACTGCTTATTCACTGGCAAGCCTCTGCCCAGCACCAGCAGCCTCCCACACCAACCTGGGAAGCTTACGACTCCAATTAATTAAACGACGGTACAATGCAGTGATTAGTGAGACCCAAGTGGGAATGAACAAAGGATTGACTCAACATGCCAAGCCTCGGTGATGTAAGACAGGGGTGAGCTCATGACAAGTCACACACTGAATCAGACACACACAACACCCCCCCCCCCCCCCAAAAAAAAAATAAACACAACCAAATCAGCTCTGCTGCCTGGAAATCCACTCATCTGATTACAAGGTAGCCTACGGAGGGAACTTTCCATAGGTCACTTGGATCATAAAAATTATTCCATAATGTGCATGTTTCCCAAATCATTAGGATGTTTATAGAAGAAACACTGCCTAGGTATACAAGCCTTTCCCCTCTCTATACACACACACACTCAAAGCATGACTCCAAAAGGTCATTCTAGAAATCCACACAGTCAAAAGCAGGACAGGTTTAACAGGGAAAGGAAAGATGTGTGCTAATGACACAACCTGAGCAAAATCCACGCACCTAGTATACAAGAAGAAAGGCAGAAGATAACGTCAGCTGATAATCCAAGGAGGACATCCCAAAAGCAAGGCTACTTCCAGCACTCTTCGCCTGACATGCAAATGTATTTCAGTCTGTTTGTGGACACGCTCAATTGTCACCGCTGCCCTCAACTGCAGATTAAAGCTAAAGAGACGGAGCGACGTTGTCAAGCGAGTAAATGATGGATACCAGACAGCCCGTGAAAATACACTTGAGGCAGGTGTCATCTTCCATTACAAGGGGCATTTTGCAGGTTCTAGAAAAAAATGCCAGACTCCACAACTCATCATATCCTACCAAAAGGAAAACAATTATTTTTGATGTTTGGACACGCATTTTCTCTAACAAATTGCAACACACTCCTTGCACCACAGGCTTCAATAAATAGTCCAAGGCTACAGATCACCAGAGCAGATGCGTTCTCAGGACAACCACAAGCTCCTTCTGTATTTAACTGGGAAGCCACACAGAGTTGTGACTGGTTACTGCAAATGTTTTCAGGACAGAAAGTCCTAGGCTTTGGCTGCTTGTCACAGCATCTTGTGGATTTTAACACCAACAGCTACATCAAAAAGCCTGTGAAGTCTGATCTGTACCAGAAGCTACGTTCACACCAAATGCAGAAAAGCACTTACAGTGAATGGATAAAAGGGGATGGGCTCAGAGCAGGAGAAATGCACAGCTGATGCTTCCAGTTGCATGCTGGTGGGATGTGCTCAAGTAAAGTGAAGCACCCACAAAATCCAGTAAGGATCCCTCTTACCCTCTCCAGCAAGCAACAAGCAGGGAATGGAGGTATTGTTGTGCTCAGCAAGCTGAAACCAGGACCGCAGAGCACTGCAGGGGAAACCACTCTCCAAAACGTGTGGGTCTCTGTGCAGGAAGGCACAAGAGCAAGCCTTGTGCTCTAGCACACGCCTGGAGACCTCCACGATAATTTACAAAGTATGTATCTTTAAAAGTTCATGCTATAGCTCTCCCATTTTTGCCCTCTTAAGAAACAGGAGGAAAGGATTACAAAGATGTTAGTTACTAGCAACAAAAGCGAGGAAATATTCACACTGCCAGTGTTGCTAAGTCTGAGGCCTGAAAGGATTTGGAGACAATACTACATAGTCAGTCAAGATTAATAATTTGCTCCAAAGCTTAAAAAAAGCTTCTTCTGCTTTTATATATATAACAACCAGATTCACACCTCAGCTAAAACAGTAAAATATCCAGGCAGCAGAGACAGGATCTCTCCATTTCTCCTCCTTCACCCGCCTTTATGATAGACGACAGTACAGGAGGGGTACTTCATGTCCCGCTTGATTTTCTTGCACCCAATAATGAGCTTATTACGTGTGTTTCTTCTACAGATGAAGGAGTGCATGAGCGAATTCAGGTACCAAGTGGCATCCCAACACATATTGAGAACAAGACCGTGGGATGTATTCCCAAATTTTTTTCCCCAAGAAGCCAAAATGGCACCCCAAGACAGGAACACTACTATACCAGGGGCTAAGCCAACCCTTAATGCAAAGAAAATGCAGTAAGATAAATACCACACCACACCCTTTCAAAATGAGAAGGAGGGAAAGATAATTTAAGAGAAATCATCTGACTTAGCAGACAGGAACCTAATTTTCCCTTCACAATCGCCATGCCTCCCCAAGGGAAAAGCAGCTCATCACAGCCAGAAAAGAGGTCTCCTCTTGTAGAAACCAAACGACAGCCAACTTGTAATGAAAGACCAACAGGAGCATCACAACCATGGGGCTGCAACAAGGGCTGCACTCAGGTTCTGCAAAACAACTCAACAGCCCATCCACCCTACTGGGGAAAAGAGCCTCCCAAAATTGAGCAGGAGAGCTCAGCCAAACCTGCTGCCCAACGTGTGCGCGCGAGCAACAACGTCAACCCATCACATTTCACATCCATTAGATGGGACCCTTTAGCTGTAATAAATTGCCAACGCAACAATCAACACGGCAAAGCAATTAATAAGGGGGGGGTGTATTTTTGTTACGTTAGCTGCAGCAATTAGTACAAGCGGAATGAAAATTCCCTACAAAATGAGGGCAACACAGAAGATGGACGTATCCTTATCACGAGTTACTTAACAGAAAGCCCCCTCAAATCTCAGCGCTCACATACACATACCAGAGTTACTGAATGGAGGGAGTTGGACCTGGTAAATCTGTAGTTAGCAAATTTGGAAATGATCTTAACTGAGTTCTGGTCTGTGCTGAGTGAAATAAAAGGATTTCACAATACAGGAATTATACGATATAGGTATGTAGCAAATTGTTCCTTAAGCAGGGGCAGTTAAACAGGCATTAAACAGCATCGAAAACGCTGCCTCTGCAAAAGCTATTTATTGCTAGCCTACGGATGACTGAGAAAGAGGCAGGTTGACTAGCAAGGGGCTAGGATGTCGCTGTGGGCTGACACCATCAGGCTATTTATGCTCTCACAAGCGACTGAATTTGACAGGGATAGCTGATAACCTTCTGAAAATAACTGAACTACTGAAGAATCTAAGCCCTAGCTAACACAGGTTTTGGTTTTTGAAGCTTGTAAAAATGCAGATTAATTCTCAGTCTAAGGAGACAATCTTGCTACTCTACACTGGAAGATATTAAAATGGGGTATCTATTGCCTAAGGACAACTGAATTGCATAACTCCCTTTCAGGATATCTCTATTTGGCTTTTACTGAGAACTTAAAAGACAGCTCCCTTCCTTGCAGCAGGTCAGATACAGATTTTACTACTTCTCTCCTTTTTTTTTAAATAAAAATAAATAATCCAAAGGCCTTTTTTTTTTTTTTCCATGTTCAGTCAAGAGCAACATAGAGAAATTAACCTATGTGGGGCAATCTAGAGGTTACAACTCTCCTGACCAAAGTCATATAGCTTGGGTCACCACAAGCCAAAAAGCACGTTTCTTGCTTCACTAATTACAAACTGCTGTAGCTCTACTAAAACACAGTGAAGACTGGAACACTCTTCCAGGTTTCCTCTCCACACACATGGAGCCATGTATAGCACAAAGGAAAACTGGAAGACTTCATACCCTATCTGTTTTTAATGTGTCCCAGGTAGAGTACAGGGCTGGGACCGTTACCCCCACTGCTAGCGGGGTTCTGGCAGCACCATTCCTGGATGCTGGAAGGGAAACATGGTAAAAAATTACCCAGCCTGGAGGCTTGCTGTGACTGCTGCTGGGGAGGGTCAAGGTAAGTCGTGGTCAAATGAATGCCAGCCAGAACCTCCTCACATGCATGTGCGTACAGTGATTTACTGGGCACCTCTAGGCAATTCAAGTTCAATTTAAGGACTGGTGCTTACAGGCTCTTTGCTGTAGCAATGGACTGAACCTGACCAAATCAAACACCCATCCAAGTATGCAGGGACGTTCCAAATGGGAGAAGGGGCTTAGCAGGCATCAACAACAGGAAAAAAAGGAATTCTCAAATTCCCAGGTATTTGGGAATCGCTCTCACGTGGGGAGACATTACTTCATGGGAGCAGAATTGGGGAGAGAATAGGGAGAGGCCTTCAGTTAAAAGGAGTGTCATACATAATTACAGATTTCCCAGTAACAACAAAATAAATTGGGAATTGTAGCAACACTGAAGGGGAAATAAAAGTTGTCACTGATGGTAAAAGTAATACTTAATTCTAGAGCCTTCTCTCTCTGTGCACACCACCACCACTCCAGTGGGAATGCACCAGGCTCTTTCCCAGCAACAGAATTATTTCAGTAAATCATTTTTGTAAGTTGCAGTACCTCCATAACTGAAAATAGAGGCAAGTGCTTAGTGGGACCTTTGAAACCCCAGCTGTGAAGACTCATTAACTGTAAGTACGTTTTTGCAGATGCACAGCTATGAATCTGACTCATGACTCTCCTCCCATGACAGCGAGGCTTGGGATTCAGGTAAAAAGGCTTTAGATAATTGATATGGATTCTTACTCAGGCAAATTAGGAGGAAGAAGGCAGCAGAGAGGAGACTTAAGGGATGTGGTGAAGGAAGGGGGATCAATCGTTTAGTGGTTTTTCTTGAACCTGCAGTTCGAAGGCACAGGAAGGGTGGTGTGAGATGGGAATCTATGTTTTACCGAACAAATTTTACGCATCTTGCTCTTGTACGGTGGACATCAGCTCTAGCCTCAAATAACAGGTCAGAGTAAAGGCTCCCCTTGGGTACTTATTCACTGGGGATTTAAGCCATTTTGCACTTTTGAGGGCTGGAAATGTTCAGATTTACCAGGCGCAACTGCACTGAGGGTAGTCCTCATGTTTGCATCTCCAGCTTGCCAAAGGACCGGATAGATATGGGGGAGACGCACAATTAAGAATCTCTCCCACACACAAGGCATATGGAAAAGTGGAGCGTGCAAGTCACAGTTGACTCAGAGCTGCATACCAGAGGCCTCACCTACAGTCATATGTGTATGTGTGCGTGCACGCACAGCCGGGGGAGGCATTTAACACTAGCAGAGATCTTCCCAACTGGATTTCAGTGTGAGTACAAAAATATCAGGGCCAAAACCTGCATTAGGAGTCTGTCAGCCACCAGCCTCTGACTCTAGCCAGCATGCCAACGTACGCTAGGGAGGAGGGCAGACCATTTGATGTCCAGCAGCTCTTTCACACTGGCATTTCTAAACCTTTTACAAGTTTCTGGAAACAACATATAAACCGCAGTGTTGTGTATTATACAAGAACAGATCTTCCTTTGAATGGTTAAAAAAAAAGAAAAAAGGAAAAAAAGAAAAAACTCATCGGTTTTCCACCACCCCACCAAAATAAATTTAAAAAATCTTCTAGCAGCATTGACCGAAGTTTAAAGCAACCTGGTTGGCTTCCATGCATCCGATGGCCTCTTCCAAGAGTGAAAACTCCACGCAGACATAGCCATAGTCGTAACCTGGGGACAGCATTTAAATACAGACGGGAGTCATGTTAGTGCCTTGTCATAAAGAAAGCCACATTAAATATTTAATTTCCCTTTCCCTCCAATGACAAACCCTCTGACCACCACCCCTCTACTCCAGAATGAAAAAGGAGAGAAACCAGGGACTAGCTGGATGATGATTAACTGTGCAGTTTATCATGAATGTTAATAGTACAGTGTTCCCACTTCCCCTTACACAATCCAGTAACAGGCACACCCTTCCTTAGGGCAAGAAATAATTGCTTTGGATTTGGTTTTTGTGGGGGTTTTTTGTTTGTTTTTTTTTTAAGGCATAGTGATTTTGCATTGCTAGTTTCACATTTTGTGCTACCTTGGAGGCAGTGCTCTCCAAAGCAAGTGTTATTAAGTCATTTCAAAGTACCTTGCTGCAAATGTATTTTACATGAATAGCCAGGGATTTAATTGGGCAATATTTCAGAAAGAAATAACGATTCCTTTGCCTTTCCTATTTTTCCTTCAACACCTGCTTACTTTTGAAGTCCAAACCCTCATATTATGAAAAAGTGCAGTGGAGCAGGAATGAGAATGCCAGCTTTCTCATTTTGGTATAGAGGTTATTGCGCATGTAACGAGAGGGTGTGGGAGCTTAAGTTTAGATGCAAGAAGCTAGAGAGACTTTAGTCTTCTCCCTCCTTGGAAAGCTGTCATCTCAGTCAGTGGCAGAAGGGACCCACTGATTTGACTGTGTACTCCAGTTACCTGTGCTGAAAGGTTATGTCCCGCAGTAAAGTGCAGGGTGAACGTTACAGAAGCTAAGACCATCCTAAGAGCCACCCTTGACATCAAATCTATCTCCAAGAACTGGAGTGCTGAGGAACACCCTAAAGTCACAACCTCACCCTTCGCATGCCAAAGTCACCTCACTCCAAAACAGTGCTTTCCAGACGATCATGAGCTGAGATGCTTCTACACGGACAAACAGCGAGAGAAAAGGCTTGGTTGCCTCCTCCTGCTGCTCTTTTGGCTGGTTAGGAGCGAGAGGAAAGCCAGTTCAAGTGTGGATTGTACCATTTTAGGCACCTAACTGTCCTGGCAAAGAGCTTGTCTCCCCTCCTAAAGATGCACATCTTAACACCAATATCTTCAAACCAGGAACATATCTGGTTCCTATTGCTTCAGCCCCTCACCTTCCACGGGAAGGTAACTCCACACACACTTCTTTCAGGCAAAGCATTCCAGTCTGCTGGAAAACAGCCCCCATTTCCCCCAGGCCTAGACCAGAGAACATTTGCTGCACTATCCAATTTTTCCTTCTCTGTTTCTTTACCATTTTTGCACATCAGAGATGAGGCCATACAAAACTGTTTCATCAACCCCTCCTGATGTTTTTTTTATTATTATTGTGGGAGCTCTTTGCATGCTGTTCTAACGACATCATCCTGACTTTGTACATTTGCCTTTATAATGAGACTCCAATTTGAATCTAGTTCCCCCTCTATCTCACACGGGAATTTATTCCCCTTCCCCATATTATTTTAGTCAATATAATTACACTAGAGGGCAATTTATCAATCTGGGCGCTTTTCAGCTCAGTGAAAGACGTGGGCCAGCAGCATGTCATGATGGAATGCAGCAAAAGCCGCTTGATATTCTTACGTGAAGTGGGCACCTGGAACTAGACAGAACCAAATTCACCCAGCTGTTCCCATAGCATCCATTCTGCTCTGCAGTTCCAGCCACACTAAACCACATTTTGAAAATGAAGCAGTCCTTGCTCTCTGCAGAAGAAAGCTGCTCTCCAGGAGCAGTGCTGCCCCTTGCTGGGAGACTGTTTTGCATTCTGGGCAGACACCTCTGCTGCTTCACGGCACAGCATGCAGGCTCACACAGTACATTTTGAAGTCTTATTCAAATCTAGAACTCTATAGAGTCATTTCTCTCCCTCCTGATCAGAAGAGGGCTGCATGAATGGTATTTGTCAGCCTGTAAGGCTCCTGCGTCCTCTTCACGGAGAGGATTTTTGAAAGCTGCTGTAATCAGCAAGCTAGGATCAGAGTGCTATCTCATTTCCATGTCCATATGAAGTAGGGGGTCTCCTGACAGACAGAGAGCAAGATTGCAGAAGTTTCCACTCTATTTGCTCTACAGTGAGAGGCAGTTTACATCCCAGTCCTTGTGAAGTGAATGAGTGGTTTAGACATGGATTTAATCCAGCATGACACAACTGAGAGCGCAGCGCTGAATGATATACGTCGATAGAGAAGCCGAGATGCTTGGAGGAATGTACACTTACAGGATTGTTCCAAGCATTACGTGGAGACAGTTAATGGAAGACCAGCGCATTTCTCCTCCTGCACTTTCTTACCTCGGCCCCTCCCCCAGCAAGCTTAACCCCCCGAGTAAACATAGCTGCAGTAACATGTACAATGAGAACCAAAACCGGGAACACTGGCACCATATCCTGCCAAAAAGCAGCCCCAGGCCAGATGTTCAGCTCTTGTGGTCAGGTTGCAGAGGGACGCAGCATTCTGCAATTCACTACAAGCTGGCCTTGCACAAACAGCACCAAAGCAGTGATGCAAGAAGAGCACAGTCTGGAGCCACTGCTCCACTCCAAACTGCTGATAAAAATCTGCGGGGGCTTGATGCTTTTCCCTGCCCCCAGATCCAGCCCTTTGCACAGAACTGACAAGCATGCTCAGTATGTGAGAACTAGGGAGTAACATCAGCCTTGGATGGTACGGTACCCCTGCTCTGTCCCCCTGCCCCCAGTGCCACGAGAGCATCTGTCCACTTTAGACCACAATGGAAATGGAGGCCCATGGAACAATGGTGCTGCTACAGGGCACCTTCAAAACACAATGTTTGCTGACTTCTCCACAATCTGCAATACTCACATTACCCACAGCACAATGCTTGAAACAAAATCAAGTGACCTGAGGCTGGCTCTTAAGGGGGAACAGCTGTAGAGGCTTCCTGCCACCAACTATTGTGCCTCTTCCCCACCTCTTCTGCAGGGCTGGTTCAGCTCTTTGTGCCAGGAGCTGAACTTTCATGGTTTTATTTCCGAAGCCTTCGCACAGTTTCCCTGTCAGAATGCAGCAATTCAGCTGCTGTTACCAGAAGCAGGGCAGGGGATTTTGACGGAGGCATGGGGCCAGGCACCTACTGGCAGGAATTGGTTCAACAGGCAACCCAAGATAAGCTGATGTCCCTTGCGACCGAGAGCTCTCTGACACTGGTATTCCTCAGGTCATAAATAGAAATATATTTGGTAATAAAACCAAAGTGATCAAACTAGCAAAGCAACATCACTGCTGAAGACTACGGCATGGGTTTTTTTGACTCAAGGTGGCCTAAATTCATATGCAATGTTTCACACAAAGATATAAACCCTGGTATCTTTTTAATTTGATCCTTCACTTACTGATTGATTAGTATAACACTACAGTTTCAGGATGCACAAAAAAGTAGAATGGAGTAAGAAGTGCTTTATGTTTTGGCAGAATTATATGTGATCAACACTGACTCTGTCAAAAAGGAAAGAAATCAGTATTTCCCCCCACGCAACTTCTGAGCATGCTGCAGCACAGCTGCACTCTCCAAATGAATTTTCCGACGGGAACAGTCCTCCAACACTTGAACTCATCCATATTTTGGCCCTAGCACAGCCAATAAAACCCACATGTCCTCATCTCCCCCCATGTTTTAGGTCAACTTTGTAAAAGGACTTTGGTACCTTATTTAACTACTTCCTCTCAGCTGCACAAGTCTCCAGTATCCCAGGCTGCATGCAATGGGTGAAATAAGACCACAAGGAGCATGTGCACATAAAATCCAGAGGACTTCTGTTTTCCCTTAAGTGCTTCTATGTATACCAGTCCTTTATAGATGTTCCCAAAGCATGCTCAGTTGTTTTCTGCACTGAAAATGGGCATGGTTGCTTAATACTTAGGAGTAAGGACACATTTAGGGCTCCAGGAAGCTGCTCTGCAAACATTTAAATAAGGAACATTTTGCATCTGAAACAGATGTGTTTTAGTGAAGTGGATTTTGACAACAAATAGCAGATCCCTGTTACCATGCCATGGTTTGGCTAAAAATCCTGAAAGCCTGGATTAAAATTACTGTTCTTTGGCTTCAGAAAAAAAATATCAAAGACTTGGGATTTAAAATAAGACTTGTTTCTATACACACACAGTTTCTACTGAACAACTGACACATAGTAGTAATGTGTTACTTTATGATAGTTTGTTATGTCAAAGATCTAAATAAAGGAAAACCATAATGTTGTTCTGATAGGGTCTGTAAGCAGCATGAAGACATCAAAAAATATCTCTGGAGTTCTAAGAGGCCAAATGAAAAGATCACATAACAACAGCAGCCCTGTCTATGCCAAACCAAAGACACTTCTGGAAAGAAGGCATGAAAAGAAGGCATGATGGCAACATGACAAAGGCATCCAATTCGAGAGGCAATCCAGCTCCTTGATTCTAGGAATGAGCACGCAGTAGGTCACACTACTGCCCGCCCCCACAAGCCCAAAGCATTAGGCAACCTTATCGCAGAACCATTTAGGTTGGAAAAGACCTTTAAGATCATCAAGTCCAACCATAAACCTAACCCTGCCAATCCCACCACTAAACCATGGCCCTAAGTGCCACATCTACATGGCTCTAAGTCCACAGTGAACCTGTCACCTGCCTTCTCAAAAACGACTGCTACAAACCCCCTTGTCCACTGTGGTGCAATATGAACACATTCTCTCTCCTCTGGCCTGGAAGGTAAGAAGGTGGCCTCCTATTGAAATAAGTCTGTATGACAGGTTGCCAAAAGACACTGTGCTAAACCGACCAGCTGGGCCAGCTGCAGATGCGGCAGAGGTCCTTGCATCTGCCGGACGGGGCCAAGCACCCAGAGGGCAGAAGATGATAACAATGGAGCCTCCATAGGCAGAGAGCTGATCAACCATCCCAACAACACTTCACTTGTGTTCCTTCCTGTAGGAGGAGACAGAACTACCACAGAAGAAAAGCATTTGCAGTTTTGGGCACTTGTAGGACTTGAAGAGACAGCACATGGAAGCAGAGCCAGTGCCAGCCTGCTGAAGCAAGGATATTCTTGCTGCTTGCCCTCTCCTGAGACAGCATGGCAGAGCAGAGTGCAGCTGGGAAAATCCTCTACACAGTTTCACCCATGTGAGAGAAGAAAGTTCTATTGCTTCAAAGGCAGCTACGGCATAATGTACGGAGTGAATATGAAGGACTTCCACATCCCTTGAAGGAATCTGCAATCTCACACAGCGACCTTTGCACAGCTTGGGTAGCGGAGACAGGATTTTGCACGCTGTTCTTGGGGAATCTGCTGTTCCTTGGTCAATAGGAAGAGTTACCTCATCTGTGGGAGATTTTGGCAATATGCCCATAACCCCACCCACAAGTTTTTCCCTGTTTCCTCCAAGGAAAGATGCAGACGTAGGTCATCTGTACTAAAGACTAAATACCTCACCACAAGAAAATACTGGAAAACACAGGGCTTTCTCTCTATCTCTATGCTATTACAATGTACTATTATTAGTAGGCATAATATGCTCAATGCTTCCAAGAAGCCAGCAGCTCCCGAACATGCACAGCAGTGGCTGTATCTGTGCTTACACGATGAGTCCTGCCATGGCAGTGAGGATGGGCAATGGCGCAGTGCCTTCCATGACGAGCAGAGAAAATAAAGCTGTCCACAGCATCTGAGAACTGGGAGGGCACCCCTGCAGCACAGTGGGGAACAGCGGCAATCTACCCATGCTAACACAAGCTCAGAAGCCAAAACCGAGAGCCATCTCAGAACTAGCTGGTAGATTCTGAGCATCCATAAATTTGTCAGATCTCTTTACTGCACAGATAAATTGGTGTTCAGTGCTACTAAAGCTGAAGAGCTGTACCAGAAAAGCTTGCTGTTGAATACTAAACAGGACGATCGGCAACAAGCCATATCCCCAAATCCTTTCAAAGACTGAGCATTTCCAAGCCACACCTGGCTGCTGGGAAAAGGCCTGCCACTTCATGCTGTCCCTTGTATTAAAAAAAAGTACATTCACATGCACTCATTCATGACAGCACTGCACAAGAGAATGGCACTGAAACCAGAGGATATGAAACACAGCTATATTCTGAAAGGTAGAGCACTACAGTCCATCCTCCTCCCTCCATCCAGGAGGATCAGACCCAGAAAGGACCTGCCTGAGATACCCTCAAAGGCGGACATGGGCAGCCCCATAAACTATAGGAACTACGAGCCCCAAACAGCTGTCAACCCTTCTTGGCCCAGAAGGAAGGTAGTTTGTACACCAGCACAGTGGGGAGGAGCGAAAAACCCACAACACTAAGGTCATACATACTGCAGCTTTATTAAGGACAAAGTATTACATTATGTGTGTACAGAGACCTGGAATCCAAGGAAGGCTGGGGCCATCGCAAAACTCCACGAGAGGACTGGAAGCTGCATCCATGGGAATGTGTTGCAGACAGGAACTTGGTTTTAAAGTGCTGCTGATGGGAACTTGGTCTCCAGGACATACGATCTGCCATTTAGCACAAATGACTCAGAAAAGCAATCAGTGCAATAATGTCAGCACACTGTGAAAAGCCTTGAAGTTTTGTGCTGGAGATGCAAAAAGGGTGAGCACATTTGTAAAAATGGTTGCAGAAGGAAAGATTCTGCATGTCAAAAAGGCTGCGAGCATGTTTATATAGATGAGTGTGTTTGTTGCCTTTTCTGTTGAACAGGCCTTATAACACTCAACCAAGGCTGACCACTATAACAAACACTGAGTTAAAAGAGATTTGTACGTCCTATTTCCTAAGCCACCACATCACAGATGAGGAAAGATGGGCAAGAACGCCTTTTGCTTCCAAGAGACAATGCACTACTGCCCTGAAATCAAGCAAGACTAGCCAAAAGCCTACTGCCCATGCAGCTGGGAAAACTGGCAATGACTGGTATCGATGACCGTGGACCAATTCCAACTAAGTGCTTTTTTAGTCCTAGCCAGGCTATTCTGTCTACAAAAAAGACTCAATTGCTTCACACAGATCAGCGCTGAAGATATTTCCCCAGCTTCTGAAAGGTGAGCCCCTCCAGACTGAAGAACTCTGCTGACGAGCATGTGATCTGGTTGTGCCTCAGGAGGAAATTCCACATGTGCTACAGCATCTTGTGAGCTTGCAGACGATCAGCTCTCAGCAAGTGCCAGAGATCTGCGTGCCCTTACTCGTGGCTGACGCAGTAGAATTGGCCACACAACCTTCAGGGTGCAAACACACTAAACGCAGCAATGGGAGATTATTCTTCCTTGTTGGCGAGCCAAGTTGTCTTCTGTACAATTAGCACAACAGGCAAGATGCACCTCTGTGCAACAGCATGTATTAGAGACATCTGACATCAACCCACAGCATGTTCTTTGCACCAAACCAAAGAATGTAAGTCCTTGTGGGATCTGCTCCTAATCAAACTCCATAGGATTGGTGCCAAACCCTCTTCGTGAGGAAGCCACTAGCTGGCCACAAATCCACCCTCCAGAGGGGTTTCTCCAAGGGCACTGCATCACTCCTGAAAGGAAACAAAAGGTCTTGGTTTAGCACAGTTCTGCTGCCTGCCTCCAGAAACATCCCCTCCCCAGGCAGGGCAGCAGCTCAGCTCTCCAGCCCTACCTAAGGCTGGAAGATGCAGCATGATGGCACCTGTGGCATGCAGGAGCTGGGGGCAAGCACAGTATCTGACCTCCCATGCTTCCGACCTCCAAGAGCATTACTAGCCTGAATGCCACCCATGCGTACAGCTACAGGGAGGGAGCTAAGACTCAGTTCTATGTGGGCCAGACAAATGCACAGCCATGCCTGCTACCACAACAGGAGCTCTGCTTTAAGGGAGAGGAGATCTCACTGCCTTGGGATGCACTCCAGCCATGGAAAATGGACAGCTTATCCTTACTATGGAGAGGTTAACCACTCAAAAATCTGTACCAATTTTTCCATCACGAAGTGTAAAACTTCTGGACCTTAGATTATGAGTTTTAGCAAAATGCAACACTAAATAATACAATTTTAAGCTTCAGAGGCTTCCTGAAATATTCCTGAAACCAATGATTCACTGTTCTGATATACAAGATAGACTGCACTTGGAGGGAAAAAAAAAAAAAAGCACCTTTTAAAGGTTTATCTAAGGGGCTTATTAATATTTAACAGGGCACCAGCGTGGCAGAGCTTAGTGAGAACAAGCAAGATAATCCAGTTTCTTCTAGGACTCAGCCAAGGCAGTTTAAGTTTAACAAAGGGAGGAATAGGGGGGCAGTTCCAAGCACCACATAAGGGCCAGGCCTGGAGAAATGAAACCAGAGATAAATGCTAGTGCAAGCAATAAAGTACGTCTGGTGCCAACAGTACTTGCTAAAACAAAAGCTTTTCAAAACTGAGCAGGCAGCTGACATTATGTAGCAGGTTGGTCCCGTTTTTAGGTTACACTACATTTCCTGCATATGCCTCAGCCACAGGAGGATGCCTGTCCTTTAGCATCAGCCGCTGGTGTCCATGTGGAGATCCCCCTGGCCCCAGGCATTACTGCTGTTCAGAGAGCTCCTTCCTGCTCCTGCCATCCCCCTTCCACGAGTGCTTTGCTCCCCAGGGGTGCAGCACTGCGCTCCCACATTCCCCCCCAGGGTTGAAAAGTGAGTATTCAGACGGGTCAGAAGAGGGTTAATGAACCCAAATCTCCCAATTTCTGAAGTGCTGTGCTAATTTAGAGGGTACACAAAGGGGCTGGAGTAGACCTCACTGCTCCTTCTGATTGCAATCCAGCTCACCTGGTCCCTCCAGGTCCGCTTCACAGAGCTCCTCTCTATGCATGCTGCTCTCCACCTCGGTCAGCTCGTCCATTCTCCACCAGGCTCTCCCAGCTCAGCAAAAACTCCTCTCAGCTCCCCAGGTGGGCTGTAGAGTAAGCTAGAAAAGCTTCATGGGCTGCCAGCAGTTTCTCAGGCTTGCTTTCCCTGAACAGCTTTTCCCAACTGCTGGTACTAACCCTAACGTGAATCCTGGTTAGAAAACACACATTCCAAGCTTGTCCCACCACAGACTGCATCCAGGAGAACAATTTGAGCAGCAAGCTCGAAGTACGCTTCATGTTTTCACTTATTACTTGGACATCATCGCAGCACCTTTTAAGGGTGAACAACTCCTCATAAGCAGCCCTTTAAGATAAAGATCGCTCTGCATGCTCTCTTCTCCAGGGCATACACGTGTATTCAGCCAAAGAGTTCTGTGCACATCAGACACTCAAAACGACCTCAGACATTGCTTATGTTTGACATTAGTCAGAGAAGTAGAAACAAAGCTGAGAATCAGGCAGGAGGTAAGTTTAAAACATGATCAAAATCAAAACCAGGACAAGGAGTCCTCAAGTAAGATTCCCCAAAGGTCAAAAGGTATCGTCTGCAAGTTCTTGGCAGTCAGCGCCAATGCACCAACAGTAACAGGAGAACGACAGACACTGTGCCACAAGTAGCCCGGTGCTGTTAGGCGCTGCACTAACAGCTCCACAGAAGGAGGCCCATGAAAAGCCACACAAAAGCCACCTGAAAGCCTTGAGCAGAGACAAGTACCTTCAGATGGAACGGGGGGAGCTCACAAGCCGTGACCGACAAGCCCTTCTCGGAGAGCTGCAGACAAGTCATCACGGCTAGCATCTACCGAAGCAGCAGCACGTCCACCGCTCTGCCTCCGCATGAGGCAGTGAGAGGCACCGGGAGACACTGCAGACTAATGCAGTAAATGGTCTTTGAGACAACTCCACTATCACCTCAGGGCTTATTCTTTGTAATGATTACTTGAACAGACATGACCGAACACACTTGAAAAGGCAAGCTGGAAGATAAGCCAAGAAACTAACAGTTATTTCTGCCAGGGCTTACACGTTACATTGGAAGAAGCCCTCTTTCCCCCCACAAGTGGATTTGATACTTTTGATCTGAATGCGCAGGCATCAACTCAAAAGATCTAACTGATGGAAATCACAAGTTAACATTGCGTAGGGTAATACCATAAAGTCTTGACTCTAATATTTTATCATTGTCTGTAAATATCTGCCTTTTTGATTTAAATAGAATTACTATGCCACTTCTCAATGTCTCTCCTTTCACTACCTCGTTGAAAATCTAGAAACTGTTTCAGTCTGTGGGCTTCAGAGACAAAATAATCTAAAGAATAAACAGCTTGAACACATACCAAAATCACACCAGGTATATTAACAAGTGTTTCACACCCAGCACAATCTTCAGAGAAAATACGCTTCCCTTAGCACATACAGAGCACGTAAAAAGAAAGGGCTTTATAAAAAGAAGTTAAGCTGCTTTTGCCAAGAAAAACCAACCATATATTTTCCCCCAAAACAGAAAGAGTCTTGTGAAAGATCATACAGTGGAATCACCACGCCGAAGCTGCTGAGATAAGCCTTATGATAAGTGGTATCTTTTTGTGAAACTGATCCGAACCTCACTTATTTCGAGTTAATTGCGTGTTATTTGTTATGACTGTTATTGTTCTCCAACAGCTGCAGGCATTTTCTCTCAAACACACTCAGCATGCACACTCATGATTAACGTTATTTTTAACATTTCTGGACAGCACTCAAAAATATACAACCCACTCAGACAGGCTTAGCACACAGTCTCTTCTGAGCCAGGCTGCCGTCATCCCACTGAGCTGATGGAACAAAGCAGCCAGTGGGCCCAGGTGTAACTGAGGGACATCAGTAATCCAGCAAGTTTGCTTTTAATTCTTATGAATATTTACATACACACCCTGTGGTAGAAGCCTTGTTGAGCCCATGACTGGCCTCTAGTTTCAAACAGGTTTAGCCTTTCAGAAGTTAATATGAATTCAATTTCACACACTTCTGGGACCAACGTGAAAAGCTGGGTTAAATTTACTACAGCTTCTAGTTACCCGATTTCAAGAAGTTGTTTTCACAATTCATTAAGTTTTTATTGTCCTAGACGTATCCATCTTGCATGAGAAGGACCAGGAAGCTGTTTAAATTAGCAGCTGCATTTGCAGCCTCAGGCCATAATGCAAAACAAAGTCTTTGGAGTACCCACATAATGTAGAATAATGCTACGCTGCTTAAATTACTGCTGTTGACTGGATAGGGTTAAACAACAGCTTTAAACAGCTCATAAAATACAGGCTAATCTTAACTTCATTCTTTCCTTCCCCACAATTGCCAGAAAAACTTGAAAAGAAAAAAGCCCAAAACTTTGCCACTGAGGAGACAGACTGAAACAAAATGCAGCTTTCAGAGTGACAGCAGAAAACTGCAACCCTCATATTACAGCTGACCACCAGCAGGTACTAGGGCTTCTGCATGTAACTTCAGACACTGTGTCTCATCCCGAGTAGCCTTTGAAATGGGGAATGGGAAGGAGGAGACAACAGCTCTCTAATGAGGGCAGTGAGTCCTAATAACGCACATGAGAAGAGACTTACGAAGAGATTCCCAAGTCAAGTTGATTTATTACTGAAAAGTGATGTATTTCAGACAAAAAACAACTGACAAATCACATCAGCATGGGCAAAAAAATAGTATGTTGCAATTACTGGGTTGCAGTCAGCATTGTGCAGGTGATGACAGCCATGCTGTACTGTGCTTAGAAAAGAAGAAAGGAAGCAAGAAAGATTGACCGTGTCCCTTAAGCCCTGCTTGCAGGGCCAGACCAGATTATGTGACACAGGGGTGTTCTTCAGTTCAAAGGTTCATGAGAAGGTTGTGAAATCTCCTTTGACAGCTTCCAGAAACAAAATTATACTTGAGAAATACCCAACTGCCCCAGTTTCTCTCCCCAGTTTCTAAACACATAGGAAGCCTTTATATAACGTCTTGACACCAAGAATTCCAGCTGCTTCACGTGTAACCCATACTGGTAATAAGAAAAAGCACTGATGAGGGTAGAAGCCCCTGTTTTCCTATTTTTATTTGAGAAAAAAACCAACCAAAACAGTTTCCAGGTATTTCCTACCAGTGTTATCCAAACCAATCCCCAGGACTCACCCTGCATTTCCTACCATCGCACATCTTTGTTCCAGCACAACTTTCTCACAAAGCAGCCTTGTAAAACATTTCTTTCTTCATAATCCTATACGTACTGATCAGAAGTACAGCAAAACTTTATTCTTTGAATGAGGAAGAGCATCCAAACCCAGTATTCGGATATCTGCTTACAAAACTTACTTTTTCTTTCTTTTTTTTAACCTGTTCTCATATCTAAGAAGGGTAACAGTTTCGTGTTACTGAAGGAGAAACGTTAGGATGTATCAGATTTCCTGAGGACGCTATTTGTGCAGGTCGTGTTTCACAGTAAGACCATCTTGGAAACAAGATGTAGAACAATCCAAAAGGATTTAAAAATAATTTTGAAAAAAAAAAAAATCTATCGAGGAATTAGCCTGCTGTCCTATGTGAGTATTGGCTTTACTCTTGATGGCTATTAGAAGAGCCTTACTGCTTTCCTGTCTCTCTAGAGACACCGGGACACATGCTTTACCTCTGAAGTAGCAGTGAGCACAGCCATCAGTTTTGAAGACACGAGGACAAACTACAAAATTCAGTGGGCATTTTCATTCAAAAACACCTGCAGTTATGGCACCAAAGACTTTAACCACACTGCCTAAGTGAGTACCGGTGTGAAAAATACCCTTTTGAAAACTTGAAACTAGAAGCACTGGAAAAGCACTCTCACCTGAACTGTAATCTTTCAGCCGCAAGTCCTTCACGGGTGTCCCATCAGGCCCTCGGAAAGCATTGAGAATCTACAGGAAAACCAAGATTGGTTTCAGTCTCCAATATCAAAACTCAGAAAGTGAAGCATTTGCTAACGTGCATTTGCCTCTCCCCAAGACTTCTGGTCTTTCTAGGTTAACTCTGTTACAAACTGACACATTTTTCTGATTAAGTTCCAGCGGTATCTGAGAACTGTCTGTTGAGCTTTGGGAAGTATTTTTGGGTTTTGCTTAAATAAGCGGAGCACCATTTACACAACAGTTCAACTGTGCAAAGGTTTATCACACTGGTTTCAGCCAGACAGTTCAACCTCTGATCCTTATTTGAGGTCAGAGATGTCTTACTGCCTTTGAGAAAATCAAGGGGCATGGTGTGACTCTTCTGAGTCTTATAATCTTCTGATGGACAAAGTTTCTGCCATGGAGAACTCTCCAGTATCAAGTCTCAGAAGCTTTGATCATCGCAGCTAACCCTAGCAAAAACTGTTGCATGTAGGGTTTCTCATGTCTGAAACTGTCACAAAAAAAAAAAAAAAAAAAAATCCTAATTCAAAGTGGAAGCTTTTGGGAAGGGAGCTTCTTTCACCTTGTAGCCTAGATTTTTTTTGGTTTTTTACTAAAATCAGCAGTAGCAGCAGACATCTTTTCCATCTTTATTAAGATCTCATTTAAGCAACTTTAAGTAACTAAGAACAAACAAGTTCACTTAGACACTACAAGTCTTCTGAGCCCAAACTACAATAACAAAGCAGTAACAGTATTTGGTATATATAAAGCAATGCTGGAAGTAAGGCATGTTAAAGAACCTGGAGTCAAGGCTTTTAGCCACCAACACCGCACATGTGACTGCAGAAAAACTCATCACTTCCAGACCCCCCCCAAAACCAGAATAATCAGATAAAAAAACCCCACTGCAATCACTTCTAAATCTGGATTTTCCCCTGAGGAAAACAACAGACTACCTAAATTACATTAGCCAGGCTTAAAAATGGTACATTTAGAAACCCTCAATAGAAGATTTTGGATGAAAAACATCCCACTTACATCATCCTTTGTGGCAGTTTCAGGCACTCCTCCTAGCCGAATCAGCTTGCTTGGCTTCACATATTTGGGACAGGTCCGGTAATCTTGATCCTTGAGTTCACACAATGAAGACGGTTTTTACAAATGAGAGATGCTAGCTCTCAAGATGCGCAAACAGTAACAAAATAAAGTGGGGTACAATTCAAAGGCAAAGGCCCGTAAGCAGACCGGCTCAAACCTTTAACCACAGCACTGTTTAAGATTCAGAGCGCTCTGGAGGGCTTGTGCTACTAGCTTCGTATGCTCATTGAGCTGTATAATGAGACCTAGGTCCAGGAACATAAAAACAGGCAAATCACCTCTCTCTGCTTTCCAGCAGTGGGAGATTCAAATTCAGCAGCGATTATTAACTCGGTAGTTACCATTACCTTCAGATTTCAGAGTTAACTCTGAAGGAAAACAAAGCATGCAGGACCAGCTGTACTGCTCTAACACAGGTCCACCCAAGCCAGTAGCTTCTCTCTGGTAGCACTCATAAGCGATGTCCAGGAGAAAATAACAAAATAAATACTTCTATATACTACTTCCCCCCCGCCCCCCCAACACCCTCCCCCTGTCTAGTTGTTTTCACCTTGGGGACTTTCTGAACCAAAGCTGGTTCTACATATTTAGCAATTCTCAATTGTGCTAAATCGCACTTCTCTTGAGAAGAAAGTATTTCTGAGTTAGAAAGGGCGCCCATTAAAACAACCTGGAGCATGAGCATAATCTCAGAGGAGGACAGTAAGTTAGGATAGAACTGAAGTGATGGGATACGAACGGAAGACTCCTTCCCAGCTCCTTCCATTCTTTGGCCAACACACGTTTAACAGAAACATTAACTGACAAAACCACCTACCTGAAGGCTCTTATAGGGCCTAGAGTCTTTGCTGGGCTTTCCTTCTGAAAAGGACTTGCCATGTTCATAATCAAACATCTGATGCCCTGGCAGCCGGTGATCCACATCACGATACTCAATGTTTCGGTAGTCAGTATCTTGCCTTCCAAGGAAATCCAGGTCACCTTCACCCTTTAACCCAAGATCAGAATCGGATCTTTTCTGCTCCCCCCCAGAAAGCTGCTGCTGTTGCTGCTTGTTAGCAAAGGTCTGAGGTTGTTCCTCTTGGTCCTGAAGAGTTGGAAGAGGTCCACAGCTATTTTGGAAATTGTGTGAAGTGTCATCTTCAAGACCCAGTCCGAGGGATTCCTCTTCTCTGGCTGGTGCTTCTGAATGTTGAAATTCTCCTTTTTGGCTACCAAAGGGAGCTCTATCTAGACCAAGTGCAGACTCCTCTCTCTTGCTGGTGCTTAAGCCAGAGCCCTCTCTTTCTGCTAAAGGTACAGTAGATTGGTTGCGCCTAAAATCTACAAGGCTTTGATCTACAGGAGGCATTTCCCTATCTGAAAAGTCCATAGGAGGAGCAACATCTCTGCTCCTAAAATCCTGATCAGACCGGGACCTGTGCCTATTTCTGAAGTCTGACGATGGTGCATTTCTGTTTCTGAAGTCCAAATCAGAGGTGCCCATGCCCCTGAAGTCCAAATCAGGTACATCCCTATTTCTGAAGTCTGAATAGGAATGATCTCTGCCCCTGTAGTCTAACTCCGACACATCTCTTGCCCTAAAGTCTGAATGAGATCCGTCTCGACCTCTGAAGTCTAGATCAAAGGACCCCCTTCCCCTGAAGTCTGATGGAGGCTCATCTCTGCCCCTGTACTCCATAAGTTCATACGGAACGTCTCCCTGTTCCGTAGTCCACTGAAGGAACGTCCCCACCCCTGAAGTCCATAGGTGGCCCTTCTCTCTCCCGGAAGTCTCCAGAGTACATATCCCTGCCCCTATACTCAGAAGAGGGCGGCTCCCTACCTCTGAAATCCATCTGAGACTCATCTCTGCCCTGGAAGTCAGATGATGGAAAATCTCTGCCCCTAAAATCATGATGCCCCTCCCCACCTCTGAAGTCACTACGTGGTCCATCTCTAGCTCCAAAGCTGAAAGAAGGTTCCTCTCTGTTGGCAAACTGAGGATTGAGGAGGCCTGAGAGTGCCTGGATATCAAAAGGAAGTGATTCTCTGCCAGAGAAGTTGCCAGAGTGTCTTTCTTGAGCAAGACTATCAAGGGAAGGAGGATATTCCCTGTTCCACCCGGGAGCAAACCTTTCTTCTTGGCTCCCACTGTAGAAATAAAGACAGTATTATTCATAACGTGCTTAGAGTCTGAAATCTACACAGCAGCACATTCTTCTCTAAACTTTTATAGAGTTGTGTAACAGTCTAAGATCCGCAGAAGATATTGATGTTTGGCAGTTTAAGATGAGGCAGCATACGACAGATGTGAGAAAGTAAACTTGGGTGCTCCCATTTCAGCACAATTTCCAGAAGCACTCAACAGGGAATACCTGCAATATTAATGGGTTAATGATGGTAGCAATCCACATAGACCTGCACTGCACACAGCTCTGCAGCTGTTCAAGGTTCCACCAGCTGATGTGTTTGTTCATTAGCACCACCAGCGCACACGCCTGTGAGGAACCACTTGAGCTTAAGCTCTCCGGGCAGTATGACAATGGGCTAACATCACACATCATCCCGAGGCACATAAAAGCAGAGGTTACCAAACATGCTCTATTAACATACTACAGACTCATTTACGCTTCCTTCTGCTGGAGTCTAAACTGGCAAAATGCTGAAAGCTATCAGTTCAGACTTTGCGGGTGCCTCATGGGAATACACTAACAATCAGCGTTCAAGATGATCCTGTGCTCGTGCCTCCAGACTGGCTGTCTTACACGGGCTTTACAAGGCTGTAGCTATAAGCTCTCCTGATATCTGCATAAAACCACTCAGGAAGAGGTTCCCTCTTAAGACAGTTTTTCAAAATCCAGTGAGGTTTATTTGGAGATGGAGCTACCTGATTTTTCATCTAAGCAAGGCTCCAATAGTTCTTAAAAAACCAGAACAATAAAATATCAACACATTTTAAAATAACACCAAGTGCTAGCCAAAACAGTGGACATATCCTTAGCAACTACAGCAGGCCATGCTGTTCTTAGAGTTTCACTACAGCATCATTCAGCAACAGAATGCAAGGTGACATCTGCACAGTTAATCAAGCCATATACAGATTGCCTAAGCTGCACACCCCTCTTTCACCACCATATAAAACAGTAATTAAAACTTGATTCAAGGTTAGAATTCCCCACCCAATACAGTAAAGAATGATGCCAATAAAACCCACTTAAAGATCAGCAGAACAGCACTACTGATATCACCACAAAACACAGACATGTTCTGGAGGATACTGGTTTTCATAGCTCCAACGTCATCAGCTTTCTCAACCCATTACAGTTGGACAATTATTTGAAGTATTCTTATTGCAGAAACCTAAGGTATGCTGTGAGGAAGTACCTTTATCACGTCGATATTCAAGTAACGGAGGTGGACATGTGAGCAAAGGATGAAAGAATTATGCACAACAGAGGAAAACCCTAGCTTTGGTGTCTCCATTTTTATTTTTTTTTTTTTAATACCCAGAGCCCTCTTGCAAACACAGGGCCTAGTAACAACCAGAGGAACATAAAGCAAGAAAACTATCCTGCTGTGCAAGTCCAGTTGCATACAAATCTTTAAAACAGTTCCACTGACGTTCAAAAATGTCTTATGAAGGAGCATGGCCAAGAACATGGGGATATATGGTCTATGTAACCTCACAGAGAGAGCTAAACTCTCAAAGTTTTCATAAAATCCTGTGTGCAGTGACAGTGTGCCAGTATTTCCAAAGTTAAGGCAAGCACCATGGTTGAAGAGAATCAACACCATGCTGTTAGGCGTCTCTCTTCTAGATCTTAATAGCACATAGCACCAAAATCCATATGGCATATCATCACCTTAGCTGACAACAGCTAAACTAAGTTTCGCTAGCAAAGGTGGTGTGGAGAAGGAATAGAAATACTAAAAGCAGCTGTTGTTAAAAGAAATGAAAAAACTTCACAGGAATGCAGAAAGTTGCACCTGTCACTGAACTTCCCCATTCTTTGGCCAACACACGGACCTCAGAACTTTTGCCAAAATAGTCCGCTTACAGGAGGACGTGCAGACATATGGACAAACAGAAAGTTCCTATGGCTTACTGTATTTAAGAACATTGCTGAAAGAAACTGTACATCCAAATGCTTACCGAAAAGACCCCATTCGATTGCCTTGTCGGTGGTCTCCCCACATTTTGATCTTGTCTGGTAAGCTTCCAGAAATGGTTAATTTGCTCTAAGAACACCAAGACAGCACAACCTGTTGAAGAAATAACATGACAATAAGCCACAAGGCAAAGAGTACACATCACATCAGGAAAACACTGCTGCTTAGGAGAAGGGGTGCGTGGAACATCCGATCAGGATCCGCAAATACCCAAGACCACAGTGAGGCATAAATGAATTTAATTGTTGTGTTTCTCCACATTCAAGTTTGCAAGCATCAAACAACTTCTGAAATCAAACCGTCAACATGGGTGGGCAAACAATTTGGTATCTGCTTTGATTAACATAAAGCTGTCCAACATACTGTGCTGTCTGACACTGTTCGGAGTGCAGCTAGAAATGTGAGAACGCCACAAACTATAAACAACAAGGACCGTTGCCGAACAACAGTTTGCAATTAATGTTTAATCCAAATGATTTTTGCCAAAAGCTCTTTGCTGTTCAAGGAAACGATCACTACTATTGGTCTACTATGCTTACTCTGCCCTCAAAAGTATGTAGATAACAGAGTAGACTTTGCCAATAAATGATTACAGGCACTGTTCTCCAATGCTGCCCTCATCAAGCTGAGTGCCGCAAACAACACTTGCCTCAACAAAGATCTAAAATTTCATCCACTTCCTCCCACCAGAGGAGACAGAGGAGAAGCTGAGGATTTCCTGGAGATTGCCAAAGCCAGGACTTGAAATGGGAAGTACTTCCGTCTTTCCCAAAATAAAATAAAAAATAAAAAAAAAATAAAAAAAAAGGTTGCAGCAGAGCATAGAGCAGATAAAGGTAGCTAGCAACCTGATGGTCTCAAGCCTGCTTGGGCTAATAAAGCTGCAGTGGTTCAAGAGGGCTGCCGTGCCACCAGACCAAGGTTAGGAGACCCAGGGCTCGCGTGCTGCTACAAAGCAGCTCAAAAGCAGGATTGACCTATCTGCAGTGGTTAGGTGGAACAGAAGACAGCACAGACAGTCACCGCCAGGCCTGGCTAGAGCAGCTAACACTGAAGAAAAGCACACGAGATCCCGTTTCTTCTCAGTTCCAAAGGTCAGCACTGCTGTACAGGTGGCAGGTCAACAGAGCAGGTTATGACAGACCTTGTCAGGGAGCGATTCCAGCCAATGAACACTCACATGGGAGCCGGGGACAGCAGGGCTCAGCGTGCAAGGGTGTGGAGGCTGATGGAGGCAACCCATACAACCACCACTGATCCATCCACTACTGTAACACCATTTCTAAAGAAACGGGTTCGTTCAATCAGCCTGAGAGCGCTGGTCTGCTCACGTCTTACACAGCTCTCAATGCCACAAGCACCTCCCTGGTCCCCAGGATTTTCTCCACAAGCTCTATCATTTTTTCTTTCTCGGAGGTGAATCTAAGAGAACTGACACTGCACCCTCCACGGAGATGTCAGGCAAACGGAGATGGTTATGGCAGTCATCACAATGGCTGGCTGTCATCAGCCAGTCTTTTTATCTATGATCTTTTGCAGCCTGCAGATATCTGCAGACCTGGTGTTTCTTGTTCTTCCCTTTTGGATTTCCTCCCCCACTCCAGTTCTCATTAAGTCAACAAGCTTACTGATGCTTAAAAAAAAAAAATCTCTCGCCAGCTGGGAACTGTTTGGACATAATATTCAAATTATCAGACAGGGAAAAAATACCGTTGGACTGATATCAGGCCTGGCATAGATCGCCTGAGCCATGCAGCAGCATCCATGAGTATGAGGTCATGGTTCAATGACACAGGCAGCAACACTGGCTCAGACAGTCCCCTGTTCAGCCAGATATGATTTGCTCCCTCTGCTCTGCCTTTGGCAATGCGCAATGGGTTAGTTGTGCCAGCTTGTCTGCACCACGGGTGACCCTCCGAAAAGAGAGTTATATTTAACCCAGGTCATTTCAGCAATGCGGTTTACTACACAGCCCCACAAAACAAGGTGACAGCAAACCACAGGACAGGGACAGTAGCTTCTTAGACTGGCTTCCACCAACGCCAAGATCTCCTGAAGGTATGCCCTGCTACAACTGCTCCAAGAGCCCCTCACTGTGATGAGATGCCATCAGGATTCACCCTTCAGGCAACAGCCAGCCCGGCTCCAACCTCCCAGTTCACAGGCGGGGAGAGGGGTCAGAGTGAGTAAGGCTGTTTGCCAAAGGCACCAACAGAGCCTGGGGCTGGCGCTAGGCCAGCAACAAAGCATGGCAAAAATCCACCCTCAAGTGCTAGGAATTACGCATCAATTAGCGTCAGCCATAACCACACACCTGAAGGAGATGGCAACAAAGGACATTTCAGAGTGACACAGTAACGCAGCCGCAGAACATGCAACAGTGTCCAGTTACTCACAGAACCTGGATTTAGAGTTCTTTTAAGACAATAATTAGCTGTTACAATGACACTAAATATTCAGGAGGGCCGATACACATTTTATTTCCCTCCTCTTCTCCCAGCTGGCTCTGTTTCCCAGCAGCAAAGCCTCAGCTCCAGAAGATGCAGAAGGTGTCTCAAAGGAGGGGAAGCTTTTTTGTGGTCTTAGTTCCTCCAGCAACCAGTGGTCCCGCAGCCTTCCCAGCAGACAGGAGGGACTGGTGGAGCTCCGGATGCTCCCTGGCAATTACACCCAAGGACTTCCTCAGAACCGTGCCTTCCCCCCCCGACAGCCCAGCACCTGGCACTGCTGCGCAGGGGACGTCCCCAGTTCTGCTTTCCAAACACACGTGCCAAGCCTGATGGCAGGCCCTTTTGGATCTCTTATTTCAGTTTACATTGTACTAAGGTAAAATAACAGCATTGTACATTGGCAGCATGCTACTGAGCCAGGGTAAGAAGCTGTCCACTTTAAGGGATAATTAAAGATTTCTGGCAAGGGGCAGAGTGAGGAATGCCAGCACAGACCTCAAGCATCTCCTCACTGACTTATACCCAGCTTTGCACCCTGTTTTCCAAATCTGGGGGAAGAGAGGAGAAATTGGTGACAGATTAGGCAAGGTGAAGTTTCAAAGAGATGCTATTTTCAGAAAACCACTCTGATACTCACAATTTCTCTCCAAACAGATTTTGCCAAGGCTGCCAGACTTAGTATTTATAGACCATGAGGAAATCAAGCGCAGAACTATAGATGAGACTACGCTCAAAGAACGGAGGAAGTAATGTGCTGCGGGACAACTTTCTGCACCCAGTGAAGTTTTTGTCAGGCCCAAGAAAGGGAAAAGCCTCTGTGAAATTAAAGTACGACAGGAGGTACAAAAGAAAACGTTTCCCCAAGCTACAGAAACTGCAAAAAGCTGAGAAAGCCTGTTATTTCCAATGTTAAAGTTTAAGATGTCTAATGCAGAATTGAAGAAATATCAAAACCACGCCACTGAAGTTTGAAAGTGAAGGCAGAGAGAACCATTTCAGCTCTTCCCGGTGTCATGCTAGAGGTTTCCACTTAAAAAAAAGGATGCGTGTGCTTTTCAGTTGTATGACGCTTTTAAAAACACGTATTAGAAAACAATCGGGTGAATTTCTGACACCCCCCCACCATTGCTATCCTGACCTGGCTTGTCCCAAAGGACTTCATAAGCTCATTCCCAATCAAGGAGTGCTGGGAGAGCCTTTCACACCACCAATGCCCTGCTAGGATAGGAAAGTGGATTCCAACTTCAGCAGAATTTCCAAAATTAATACCACACACCAGCAACAACATCACACTCTTGTGGCGCCAATTGTTTTTTAAAAAAAACAAAGCAGGAGCAGCACAGTTATTACTCCCAGTAGTTCACTACCACGGCACTACCCGGCCTTCACCAGCCTCCAGCACGAGCCAGGCCACCTTCTGCCTGCACCTTACCCTTTTAATTACAGTCCAAAATCCCGTTCAGCCCACCACTGAGCCTTACCACCAGCTAACCCCAGCCCTGCACACCAGCCCTGTCACCTTTCTCCACATCCCAGCATGAACCCAGCCCACTTTTTGTCCATCTCTTTTAAAAACACAGGCGTCCGGAGACACTTCCCACAGAAAGGCATTTGACACGACGTGAAAGAAGCCCTAATTTTGATCAGGGCCGCAGAATAACACAAAGATGCCCAGAAACACCACTACTACTGACGACAACAACGCAGATAGGAGGCCCCAATGCTCCGTGCAGCCGTGCAGGACACCGTGTGAAACTCCTGTACTGGGGACCAAGGTGCCCAAGCCCCTGGCCCGCTGGGGCGCGGGGCTTCGAGGAAGGCGTGGGTTACGGAGCCAGGAGCTGCTTCCTCACAGCCCTAGCCTCGGACTATCCCCCGCTACGGATGACCCCCAAAAAGAAATCCCCAGGCCGGAGGCACCCCCATGCCGGGCGGCCCCTAGGAAGGCCGCCCCCGCTCCGCTCCCGTACCGCCGGAGACCCCCGGGAGCCGCCCCGGCGGCCCCGCGCCAGACCCCGCACCCCCCCACCTCAGGCAAAACCCACGGAACCCCGCCCAGTTCCGCCACGCCAGGCGGCCCCCCCACACCGGGAAGTCCCCCCGCCGCGGCTCTCCCAGCGGGGCCGCCCCCCCCCCCGGCTTCCGCGGCCGGCCGCGCGGCACTCTGGGAAGCAGAGTCCCGCCCGCCGCCGCACTACGACTCCCGCCATGCCCCGCGCCGCCGGGGCCACCGCCCGCCTCCACTTCCCAGAACACCCCGCGCGGCGGGCGGCGCCTGCCGGGGGGGGGGGCCCCGGGCGCCCCGCCAGGGCCGGGCGGCGGTCGCCGGGGGCGGGTGCCGCGATGCCGGGGTGGCCGGGGCCGGGGCTGGGGCTGGGGGTTGTGGCCGGAGCCGGAGCCGGGCGAGAGGCGGCCGTCCGCCGGCGTCGTCGTCCCCCCCGCCCCGCCTAGGCCGTGCCGGGGGCTGCCAGGCGGCCCCCGCCGCAGCTGCCCGCGCCGCGCCGCTCGCCCGAGCCTCCGGGAGGAGCCGCGAAGGTCGGTCCCTGCGCGTTGTCCTGCGGGGCAGCGGGCGGGTCCCGGGTCTGTGCTCCGGCCCCCCGGGCGGGGCGGCGCGGCCGGGAGGGGAAGGGCCGGCGAGGGGGGGCCGTGATCCAGCCCGGGGGGGGGGGGGGCGGGGGCGACCGGGGCCCGCCAGGGGCCCCCGCCAGCCAGGCTCGGGGCGCGGGGCCCCGGGCCAGCCCATCCGCCTGCTGTGGCTCCCCCACCTCTGCCTGCGTTCGCTCCTGGGGGGCTGGTTGCCCCGGGGGGCAGGAAGGTCAGGCTCTGCCCGGGAGGGCTGCCCCATGGGGCAGGGGCTGGAGAGGGCACCCTGCTCGCAGGGGTCACGCCGTCCAAGTGGCCCCGGCCTCAGGAGGAGCGTCACCAGCCCTGTCTCGTCCCAGACACCTAATCCAGGCCAAGGAGGGCCATAAAACCCGCCCTTTGCAAACACAAGGCCTCCAGGCTCCTCGGTGTGTGGGACCAGCCCTAGCCCCATCAGGGACAGCTCCCTTCCCCCTTGCTGCAGGGGCACAGCTGAGGGAGGCCAAGGGGAAATTGGGGCCAAGCCTGGATGAAAGGTGCCTAGGGCCGGGGTCTGGAAGGAGCTGGGGCCGTGAGAGGGAGGAAATCCTGCTGGATTAGAGCAGCTTTCCTGACATCTCACCAGGGCTCAGTGCTGCCTGCTGAGCCAGCAGGATGGGGCTGAGGATGTTGGCGCTGCCCCGCTCAAGAGCAGAGCATTCTGGCACCCGTTTTGCAGGCAAGGGAACAGAAGGGTGACACTGTGGGTCGCATGCAGGTCCTGCCCTGAGGAATGGCTGCAGATGTCCACAGGAAGAAAGGCTGGGAAGTGCCCAACGGGTCCCTGGCACCAGGAGATGGGCAGCACATGGAGCGGTCAGAGAGCCCCACACCGGGGCTGGCCCAGGGGACGGAGCCAGGTATGGGGCAGAGCTTACTGCGGGGGTAAGCGAGGGGAAAAAAAAAAAAAAAAAAAGGCAACTCCTCATTATGTGGTCTGGGCCCTCCACAGACCCTGCAGGCAGGGGGAGACTGGCCCTCTGGTGACTCCCCACCAGCAGGACCCACACCCCTGGGTGCCACAGGATGGGGAGAGGAGGGCGGGTCTCTCCCTGCAACCCCCTGTCCCTTTTCCACCCTCTGTCTGCCCACTGCCTCAGCGTGGGAGACAGGCGGACCGGCACTGCATGGCCCATTGTTCCTAGGGGCAGGCCAGGAGGGAGCCATGTTTGTGCACACCCGCTCCTACGAGGACTTGACAAGTCCTGAGGACGGGGCGGCGGTAGCACGGAGCCCACAGGAGAGGCAGGGGGACCCAGCTGAGCCGACCAGCATGGAGCAGATCAGCAAGGACTTCAGCGAGCTGAGCACGCAGCTCACAGGCATGGCCCTCGACCTGGAAGAGGAGATGAGGCAGAGCAAGGAGGGGAAGCGGGCGGCGCGGACGAATGCCTGGCGCATGCACCGGAAGCACGTCTTTGTGCTGAGCGAGGCAGGCAAGCCTGTTTACTCCCGCTACGGCTCTGAGGAGGCCCTCTCCAGCACCATGGGCGTCATGATGGCCCTGGTGTCCTTCCTGGAGGCTGAGAAAAACGCCATCCGGTCCATCCACGCAGGTACTGCCCTGGGTGAAAGTGGGACAAGGGGGTAGCACAGCCTGCCTGGCAGTGCCCCTGCTGTGGGCCATATTAGCTGTCCTCGGGGGCAGATTGATTGCTGGGGGGAAGAGGCTGCAGCCTGGCTCCCCCTTGCAGCTCCGGGGAGCCAGGCTTACAGGTCTGTCCCCGGCACCCCCCGGGGAACTCCCTCCCAAGCAGATGGCTACAAGGTGGTCTTCGTGCGGAGGAGCCCGCTGGTGCTGGTGGCAGTGGCGCGGACCCAGCAGTCAGAGCAGGAGATTGCCCATGAGCTGCTCTACATCTACTACCAGATCCTGAGCCTGCTCACCTGGACCCAGCTCAACCACATCTTCCAGCAGAAGCAGAACTATGACCTACGCAGGCTCCTGGCTGGCTCCGAGCGCATCACTGACAACTTGCTGGATCTCATGGCCCATGACCCCAGCTTCCTCATGGGTGCTGTGCGCTGCCTGCCCCTGGCCGCCAGCGTCCGGGACGCTGTTAGCACCAGCCTCCAGCAGGCCAAGGCCAAGAGCCTGGTCTTCTCCATCCTCCTGTCAGGGAACCAGCTGGTGTCTCTTGTGAGGAAGAAGGATCAGTTCCTCCACCCCATTGACCTCCATCTGCTCTTTAACCTCATCAGCTCTTCTTCCTCCTTCCGGGAGGGTGAAGCCTGGACTCCCATTTGCCTCCCCAAGTTCAACTCCAGTGGCTTCTTCCATGCCCACATCTCCTACCTGGAGCAGGAGATGGATCTGTGCCTCCTGCTGGTCTCCACTGACCGCGAGGACTTCTTCACTGTCTCCGACTGTAAGCGGCGCTTCCAGGAGCGCCTCCGGCGGCGAGGAGTACACCATGCTCTGCAGGAGGCCCTGCGCACCCCTTTTTACAGCGTTGCCCAGGTGGGCATCCCTGACCTCCGGCACTTCATCTACAAGTCAAAAAGCTCTGGGCTCTTTACCAGGTGAGCCCCTTGGGAACCATTGGGTCGAGTCTGTGGCATGGGGCACAGGGCAAACCTTTTTCATGAATCCCCTTCTCCAGGGGGCTAACAGGGTGCTGTGTTCCTGCAGCCCCGAGATTGAGGCACCCTATGTGCAGGAAGAGGAGAAGGAGAGGCTCTTGGGGCTGTACCAGTACCTCCACAGCCGGGCTCACAACTCTTCACGCCCCCTGAAGAATATCTACTTCACGGGCCCCCGTGAGAACCTCCTGGCTTGGGTAAGGGCCGTCTGCAGGGTTTGGGTCAGCCCATCTTCTCTGGTCCCGCACAGCAGAGCAGGGCGGGGGGACAACACAGCACCAGCGGCCGTAGTCCCCAGGGTGCCCCCCCTAGCCCATGCACAGTGCTTTTGGGGATCAGCCTACCCCTGTGCACCCCTGTGCCAGGGAGGGACGGGCAGGGGTAGCAGCAGGGGCTGCTGAGCATCGGCAGCAAGGGCTGTGCCATGCGCTGTTGTGAACTCCCCAATGCTGTGGAGAAAACCTGCTCTGGGGGCAAACCCTGGGGTTCAGTCCCCCTACTTCTGAGCAAAGCAGGTGCCATGCGTTTAGGGTACTCTGCTGCCCCCCATGTCCCTGCACTGGAGCCTCTGTGCCTGCTCCCAGTGCCCACAGGGGGAAGGTGCAGCGCCAGCCCCAGTGGGGGGCAGATGTGTGCCCAGCGTGTACCCTGTTTTTTCACCCAGGTAACCAGCGCGTTCGAGCTCTACATATGCTACAGTCCCCTGGGGACCAAGGCCGGCGCCATCAGTGCTGTCAACAAGCTCATGAAATGGATCCGCAAGGAGGAAGATCGACTCTTCATCCTCACGCCCCAGACGTACTGACAGGCACCACCCAGGGCATGGTGCCAGCCGGGGGAGCCCCCGCTGTGCTGGGGAGCCCGTCCTCCGGGGAAGCCCAGGCCATGAGTCCAGGGGAGGGGCTGTGGTGGGACCCCAGAGCACGGGGAAGCCTGCCCATGAGACTGTCCAACCTGGGTGTTAGAGATGGGGTGCACAGCTGCCTGGGGAAGGGGTGAGCAGGACTTTATCTCATCTGCAGGCAATGCCCCCCCAGCGGGGGGGGGGGCTGCCCTTTATCTGTGGCCCCAGGCCCATCCCTCATTGTGGGGGTCCTGGAGTAGAGCTACTGGTGCTGTGGGTTGTTGGAGGGGAGCTGAGCCCTGGGTCCTGCTGCCTGTGCCTGGCACCCCCCTCTCTGCCATCCTGTGGCTGTGCCAAGGGTGGGGGTCCTCAGGAGAGATGTGGCAGCACTCAGGGGACCCCTGTGCTGCTGTGCCTGCAGAGGGCAGGTGACACCACCCACATGGGGGACATGGCTGGCCTGGGACATGTGCAGCTCCTCTTCCTGCCCTGGGGAAGCCAGGCCCCCCAAGTGCCAGGCAGCCCCTGGCAGGTTTGCCCCCTTGGCTTCTGTGTGTGTCCAGACTCTTCCCACTGTGGCTGTGAGAAGGATCTCCCTGGGGACGCCGTCAGGCAGGGTGGTGGATCAACTTGCCCCAGCTGGGAGAGCGGGGTCCTACCTACCTCCCCATGGGGATGCAGGGCAGCCCCAGAGAGACTTGGGGTACTGGGGTGCCTATCGGGGTGCTGGTGGGCTCATGGTGCTGGCTCCTGAGCAGTGGAAGCTAAAGGGGTGGCTGAAGCGCAGGCCCCCCCTGGAGATCCCAACAGCACAGGGCCCTGGGGCCCCCCCAGCCCAGGGAGGGTCTTCCCCTTGGTACAGGGGCACCTGCCCCCCAAACCCAGACCCTCCAGCCAGCCACACTGAGCTTGCTGCACAAGGGCCGCCTCCTCCCCAGGCACTGGTGTGGGACTGAGTGCCTGTGAACGCTGTGGCAGGCTGGGCACAGCCTGACCCCACGTTTTGAGGCTGTGCTGAGCGCTGGGGGGGACAGAGCCACCAGGGTGGCACCGAGACACCAAGGGAGCTGGGAAGGACCTGGCAGGGCTAGCGCAGGGACTCTGCTCCTGTATTTATGTTCCTGCCAGAGTGTAATTGCTTGTCTTTTGCTCATAAACATTACCTGGATCCAAAGCCTTGTTCATAGGTGTCCTCTGGGAGGGGGGGGAAGGTGGCAAATCGCCAAGGTGGGGGGAAAGTTTGGTCCAAGTTTGGGTATGGTGCAGTCCGGCCCTGGGGACCCCCTGGGGGCCAGGAAAGCTCCTGGGGGAGCAGTGCAAGGCAGCTGGGGCTGTGCTGGCAGGAGGCAGTGCCGGATGGAGGGCAGGAGCGGTGAAAACCTCCGGAGGAGCTGGCCTGGGACAGCGAATGTCGAAATCAAGTGGGAGACGCACAGCCGGAGGAAGGAGCTGTTGGGTAAGGCGCCGGGCCAGCATAACCACTGGGCCTTGCACAACACAGGGCGAGAGCCTGAGGGGACTGAGGCTGGCCAGGTGATGAGGGCCGGGGAGCCCATTTTCAGTATGTTCAGCCCCTCCTGGGGTCAAAGTCCTCCTGGCAGTGCAAGGCAGCGCCCTGCTCAGCTGGAGGAAAAGTCCTTGTGCACAGCTGGGACCCATAGCCCTGCTGCCTGAGGGCAACAGGGCCACTTGGAGGGTAAATCTGTGCCGTAACACCAGTGTGAAAAGCATCTTCCTTCTTCCCTGGGAACTGTAGCAAGTCCCAGCAGTGCCGGCACCTCCTGCCACCGCAGGCAGCCCTTGATGGGGGGTCCCTAAAGGGGACTTGGGGCAAAGAATGATCACAACCGAAATAACCCTCCTTGCAAAGCTGTGGCTGCCCCAGCCCCCCTCTCGCCCTCTGGCTGGAACCCCCCGTGCTGAGCCTGCCGCATGCCCCAGAACACCGCCCTGCTGTTCTGGAAGTGTCGCCAGCCCGGGCAGCTTTGCAGAAGCGGTGATGTGGTGTGTCAGGGCGTCGACAGCCCCTGTCACCCGTGGCAATGGGGGCTGCGGCTCAGGGGGCAATGGTGCCGACGTGCCTGGACGCCGCAGGCACCACGGGATGCTGGCAGCTGCCTCCCAGCCGCGGGGACCCTCCGACGGGCCCCTCACCCCGCCTCCTGCACGGGGGCCCCGGCTCTCACACGCGCTGCCCCGGAGCACCGTGCCCACCCCGGCCCGACCCCCCGCCGCCCGCCGCCCCGCCCGCCTCGCCTCGCCCGCTCCGGCACGGCACGGCCCGGCGGGGCCCGGCAGCGCCAGGTGAGCCTGGGACGGGGCAGACCGGGACGGGGGGGCCCCGGGAGGAGCGGGCGGGGGCGCCGGACCCGACGGGGACTGGGGGAGGGGCGGAGCGCCCAGCGGGGCGGGCCGGGGGGGCCGCCCGGACGGCCCGGGGGGCTGGCAGGGTCCCCAGCCCCAGCTCGGCCCGGGTTCCCTATCCCGGGGGGGGGGGGGGGGCAGGGTGCACATTCCTGCCCCCAGGAGAGGGCTCGGCAGAGCGGGACGGGGCAGGGGTACCCCCGGGGATGGGGCAGGGTGCTCAGGAGGTGGCAGCAGGCAGGATTTGTCCCCCTGCCGCAGGCAGCTTGGCTTCACCTCCCATTTGTGGTGTTTGGGCAGAGGTTTGGTGCAGCCCATCCTCTGCCGGCAGCACCCCTCGTCGTCGGGCCCCAAGGGACCCTGCCCCACGCACAGCTGCGGCGGTGCCCCAGGGCTGTCACCCAGCCGCAGCCGGTAAAACCCTTTCTCCTTTGTTTTGGCAGATGCGATGGTGACCTGTCCTCAGTGCCTCCCAACCCCTTTTGGTGCTGAGCACCACCGATAATCCTGCACTGGTGTCACCGTGCAGCATGGGGCTGTCGTGCCACGTGTGCCTCTTTCTGATGCTCGCCCTGACCCCGCTGGGCACCAGCGCCTGGCAGTGCCCCCGCATCCCTTACAGCTCCACCAGGAACTTTTCCGTCCCCTACGTGCTGCCCAGCCTTGATGCCAGCAGCCCCGTGCAGAATGTTGCCATCTTTGCCGACGACGCCAGCCCGGCCGCCGTCTTTGTGGCTGTCCGCAATCGCATCCTGCTGGCCAGCCCTGAGCTGCACCTCCTCTCGGTCCTCATCACCGGCCCGGTGGGCAGCGCTGAGTGCAAGATCTGCCGCCTGTGCCCGGCTACCACGGATGGCCCCGAGGACAGGGACAATGTCCTGCTGCTGCTGGACCCGCTGGAGCCATGGCTGTACAGCTGCGGCACAGCGCAGCATGGGCTGTGCTACCAGCACCAGCTGGAGGTGCGGGATGGCGAGGTGGCCATCACGACCACGCGCTGCCTGTACTCAGCCACGGGCAACAGACCCGCATCCTGCCCTGACTGCATGGCCAGCCCCCTGGGAACCAGTGCCACTGTGGTGGCCACCTCCTACGCCTCTTTCTTCTACCTCGGCTCCACCATCAACAGCAGTGTGGCGGCACGGTACAGCCCACAGTCGGTGTCCATCCGCAGGTTGAAGGGCACCCTGGATGGCTTTTCAGATGACTTCCAGTGGCTGACGGTGCTGCCGCACTAACCGGGACAACTACACCATCCGCTACGTGCACTCCTTCGCCGATGGGGACTATGTCTACTTCCTCACGGTGCAGCCAGAGCAGCCAGGCTTGGCAGTGTACCACACGCGCCTGGCGCGGCTCAGCACCTACGAGCACGACCTCCGACGCTACCGCGAGCTTGTCCTTGACTGTCGCTTCGAGTCCAAGCGGCGGCGGCGGCGCAGCAGCGAGGAGGATGCTGAGCGGGACGTTGCCTACAATGTGCTGCAGGCTGCCCACGCCACCCGCCCTGGCACCCGCCTGGCCCGTGACCTCGGCATCAATGACACCGACGTGGTTCTCTTTGGCACCTTTGCTGAGAGCCAGCCGGAGAGCCGGGTGCCGCGGAAGGATTCTGCTGTCTGCGCCTTCCCCCTCCGCCTCCTCAACCAGGCCATGGAGGAGGGCATGGAGAAGTGCTGTGGCACTGGGCACCAGCCACTGCTGCGGGGGCTCAGCTTCTTCCAGCCAGCAGAGTACTGCCCGCACAACGTGAGTCCTCTGCCCTGCACCGCGTCTGTCCCAGGGGGCCTGGGGGTCACCTGGCATGCGAGGAGGTGGATCTGGGATGCTAGGAAGCACTGGTAAAGCAGGGTGCACTGGGGGGCAGGTTGGGCAGGGGGAGAGCAGTGGCACCCAGGTGTGAGTCAGCCCCACCACAGGGGCCACTGCGTTTCACCAGCCCCCGGCCATGCCAAGGAGGTAGGGTGCTGGCAGGGATCTGGCCATGCTCCCCACCCCGGGCACCCTGTGTTCGCTGGAGCTGTGTGCCGCAGACACGTGTCCCGTCACATGGGCACACCACCGCTTGTCATGCACCATGCCAAAAGTCCTTGGTGTGGCTGCCCCAGGGAGCACTGGCTCCGGCCCCCGCGGTGACTGTCCCCAGCACCAGGTTGTTGATGGCCCTCTCCAGCTTGTTGGGGGATGGGGAAGCTGCAGGACCTCGGTGCTCCCGGGGCTGGGGTGCGCAGGGTGCCCAGCCACTCCCGCCTTGCCCCCCTGGCCCCAGGGCCACCGCCTTCTCTGGGCAAACAAACCACAAGCGGAAGTGCAATTAGTCACCAGGGTTTCTCGTCTGCCACAGCTGTGGGGCAGGAACGCAGTGTCCCAAGGACAAGCTCCGGCATAGCCAGGATGGGGACGGGCAGGCGCCCTGGCAGGGCCCTCTCTGCAGGCAGGGTCCCAGCAAGCTCCCGTGACAGGAGTTGTGGTGTTCTCAGCCAGGCGCGGGGTGAGGCACAGCCAAATCCTCTCCTCTTCCCACGCACGGAGCAGACAGCTCACTGCTGCTGACTCACGCTGCCGGCAGGGCGAGCCGTGAGGGGACCCCTGGCCCTGAGTATTGGTGGGGGCCCAGTGCCCCCCCAGCTCCTGGTCCCTTCCCCCCGCTCCCGGGTTGGGGGGGGGGCCCGGGGGGGGGGGGGGCAGGATCTGATGCCATGCAGGGGCTGTGGGAGGGGCCACAGATGTGCTTTTTCCCAAAAAAATTTTGCAGCTGGGAGGGGAGTTTGGGCAATTGGGTACTCCCCAAAATATCTTGCGGCTGGAGCTGGTGCCCACCTGTGAGGGCGTGGGTGGTCAAGGTGCCAGGGCTGACTTTGAGGCATCCGTCCCGTGCTTGGCTGCAGGTGAACCTCTCGGCGCCGGTGGCCAACACCAGCTGCTGGGACCAGCCCACCCTCGTCCCCGCCGCCTCCCATAAGGTGGACCTGTTCAACGGGCACCTGGCCGGTGTCCTCCTCACTTCCATCTTTGTCACCGCCCTGGGGGACGTCACCGTGGCCCACCTGGGCACAGCAGAGGGACGCATCTTCCAGGTGGGACGGGGAACCAGGAGGGGTGGGAGGTGCCCGGCGGGGCATGGGGTCATGCTCAGCCCCCTGCTCTGCCCCACTGCAGATGGTGCTCCAGCGCTCCAGCTCCTACCTCCTCACCTTGGCCAACTTCTCCCTGGGGGAGCCAGGGCCAGTGCGGGCTGCCATGGGGCTGCAGAACCACTCGCTGTTCTTCACTGCTGGCACCAAGGTGAGTGGAGGTCCTGGGGGGTGCAGGGCAGGTGCTGAGCCCCTCACACCCACTTGCCTCCACTCTCCATCCCCAGGTGTGGCGCTTGAACATCACCGGCCCTGGCTGCCACCACTTCTCCACGTGCCAGCGCTGCCTGCGGGCCGAGCGCTTCATGGGCTGTGGCTGGTGCGGGGACAGGTGCACGCGTCACCACGAGTGTGCTGGCCCCTGGGTGCAGGAAAGCTGCCCACCCGTCCTTACTGACGTAGGTCTGCGCCGCCATTCCCCCGTACCCCATATCTCCCAGGCACTCAGATGGGGAGGGAGGTGACACGTGGGGTGGCACATGGTGGGACCTTTCTTTGCTCCATTCAGAGACCCCCTCTGCGGGATGAGTGTTGCATCCCCCGGGGAAGGGGCTTTCCAGACCCATGACTGTCACCAGGCTTTTGGGGCTTGGGGCGACACGGGTGCCTCTCCTGCAGTTCCACCCCCAGAGCGCCCCACTGCAGGGCCGGACACGGGTGACACTCTGCGGCATGACCTTCCGCTCCCACCTGGACCCCGACCCCCGCCACAGCCCCCCTGGCGCCTACCGGGTGGCGGTGGGACAGCGAGGCTGCACCGTGCTGCCAGAGGAGAGCAGGAGCCACAGGTGGGCAGGGGTGCCGGCAGGGGTGCCAGCAGCAGAGAGGGGTCCAGGGCTGTCCCCCTGGCCTGGGGCTGACCCCTCTATCACCACCCCGCAGACCCCTGCCCACTTCCCACCGCAAGGACTTTGTGGATGTGCTGGTGTGCGAGCTGGAGCCAGGGGGCCCAACAGCAGTGGGGGGCCTGGCCAACGTGGTCCTCACCGTGAAGGAACCCACTGGATCCTCCAGCTTCCGCGTCCATGGCTCGGACACCCTCAGTGGCTTCGAATTCGTGGTATGACCCCGCACCGGTGGTCACCCCTGGCAGGGTTTGGGGGGGGGGTTGGCTCACCCACCCACCCCACTGACCCTGTCTCTGCCCAGGACCCCCACATCAGCAACCTGCACCCCCTGTTTGGCCCCCGCAGGGGTGGCACCCCCCTCTCCCTGCACGGCACCCACCTCTGGGCAGGGAGCAGGGCGGGGACCATCAACGGCTCCGAGTGCCCCCTGGCCCGGTATGCCCCTGTCCTGCCCCCCTGGGCACAGTGGGGTCCCTGGCATAGGGACCGGCATGGGGACCACCCCCGCAGTCCCATGGTTACCTCCAGCCATGGCTGCCGTTTCCCCAGGCAGGGCGACAGGGCAATCCGGTGCACGGCTCCCGCCGCCAGTGGCCTGGGTGCAGCCAGGGTGGCCCTGTGGATCGACGGGGAGGAGTTCCTGGCCCCCCTGCCCTTCCACTACCGCCCTGACCCCTTCGTTTCAGCTGTTGTCCCCAGCTGCAGCTATGAGTGAGTGCGTGGGCTCCCTTCCTCTGGTGGGGATGGCCCCAGCCTCCCCACCGTCCTGGCTGGCGTGGATGAGGTCTGGGGACCACATGCATCCTGGGGACCACATGCATCCCGGGGATCATGTGCACCCCAGGGACTGCATGCACCCCAGAGATCATGTTAATCCTGGGGCCACATGCACCCTGGGGACTGCATGCACCCTGGGGACCATGTGCACCCCGGGGCCCTGACTCCTGCCCACTGCAGGGGCTCAATGCTCACCATCATCGGCACCCACCTGGACTCTGTGTATCGCGCCAAGATCCACTTCGAGGCTAGCGGCGTTAGGACTGAAGCCACGGTAAGTGCTGGGGCAGGAGGCCGGCACCCCCCTGACCCTGCCCTGCCTTCCCCAATCCCCTGGGCACTGTGCCGCACCAGTGCCCAGCATCCCGCTGCCCGCAGGATTGTGAGGCCCCGCAGGCACCGGAGCGGCTGCTGTGCCACAGCCCAGCCTTCCCCTTCGAAAGCAAGGTGGAGACGGCACCAGGGAACCTGAGCGTGCTGTTGGATGGCGCCACCAGCCGCTGGCTCTTCCGCCTCCGCTACTACCCCCAGCCCAAGATCTTTCCCTTGGAGCAGGAGGGCAGGAGCCTCCGCCTCAAGCCTGGTGACGACGAGATCGAGGTGCACGTATGTAGGGCAGTAGGGTGAGCCAGGGTGGGAGTTCCTGCCACCGGGACCTCCGGGCTCAGGGCACTGTGTCTGGGCAGCAACTGGGGCTGGATGCCGTGGCCACCTGCATGAACATCACCATGACGGTGGGGGGCTGGGACTGCCACCCCAACGTGCTGAAGAACGAGGTGACGTGCCGCCTGCCCCGCGAGCTGCGCCTGCCCCCAGACGGGGCCCCCGTGGAGGTAGGCGCCCCCCAGGTGGGTGACCCTCCCTCAGTGTCCCCGTCCCATCCCCACTGAGCCCCTGCTCCCCCAGATCTGTGTGAATGGCGCCTGCAATGCCGTGGGCTGGGTGCTGCCCCCCGCCGCTTCGATGGACCTGGCCGCCAGCCTGGCCCTGGGTACGGGTGTCACCTTCCTGGTCTGCTGCGTCCTGGCCATCGTGCTGCTCCGCTGGCGTTGGAGGAAGCAGGGGGGTGAGTGCCACACTTGCCGGGTGCCCCACTGCCCCATGGCCCCCCACCATGCTACCCCCTGCCCACCCCCCCCCCCCCCCCCCCCCCGGTTAGGGGGGCTAGGAAGGGTGTCACTGGCAGGTGGCGGGGTGCTGGGTGCCTGCCCAGCCCTCACCCTGCCTCTGCCTGTCCCAGCAGTGCTGCCTGCGGCAGGCAGTCCCAGCCCCGTGGGGCCCCGGCCACACTTTGCCAGTGCCAGCATGGCAGGCGGTGGCTCCCCCGTGCCCCTGCTCAGGGCCATGTCCTGCTGCCTGGAGGACCTGCGGCCGGAGCTGCTGGAGGAGGTGAAGGACATGCTCATCCCTGAGGAGCAGCTCATCACCCACCGCCACCGGGTCATCGGCAAAGGTGATGCTGTGCCCCGATTTGGCTGTGGCATCGCCACTCCTCCATGTGCAGTACCAGCCTCATGCTGGCTGTCTCCACAGGGCACTTCGGCAGTGTCTACCATGGCACCTACATGGACCCACTGCTGGGGAACCTCCACTGCGCTGTCAAGTCCCTGCATCGTGAGTAGCACTCGCTCCCATGGCGCAGTCCTAGGGCACGGCATGGTAGTGGGGTGCCCCATGGCTCGGCTCTTGGCAGGCATCACAGACGTGGAGGAGGTGGAAGAGTTCCTGCGTGAGGGCATCCTCATGAAGAGCTTCCACCACCCCCAGGTGCTCTCACTGCTGGGGGTATGCCTGCCCCGCTACGGGCTGCCCCTCGTTGTCCTGCCCTACATGCGCCATGGGGACCTGCGCCAGTTCATCCGCGCCCAGGAGCGGGTACAGGGGTACCTTGGGAGGGGGGAGGGGGGTGGCGGGGGGCTGAGCTCACCCCGCTCACTGCTGCCACCCCGCAGAGCCCCACGGTGAAGGACCTCATCGGCTTCGGGCTGCAGGTGGCCCTGGGCATGGAGTACCTGGCCCAGAAGAAGTTTGTGCATCGGGACCTGGCGGCCAGGAACTGCATGTGAGTGTGGCTGCACCTGCCCAGAACCCCACCATGGGGTCACCCTGTGGCCCGGTGGGTCACCCCGGTGGCCCTCCCCCTGAGTCGGTGTCCCACAGGCTGGATGAGACACTGACGGTGAAGGTGGCTGACTTTGGGCTGGCGCGGGACGTGTTCGGCAAAGAGTACTACAGTGTCCGGCGGCACCGCCATGCCAAGCTGCCTGTCAAGTGGATGGCGCTGGAGAGCCTCCAGACCCAAAAATTCACCACCAAGTCGGATGTGGTAGGCACGACACCCATCCCTGTCCCCTGACCCCTGTCCCCATCCCACCGCTCCCCATGGCAGCTCTCTGCTTGGCAGTGGTCCTTCGGGGTGCTCATGTGGGAGCTGCTGACACGGGGGGCATCACCATACCCTGGGGTGGACCCCTACGACATGGCCCGCTACCTGCTGCAGGGGAGACGCCTGCCACAGCCCTGCCACTGCCCCGACACCCTGTGAGTGCGGCTGGGGGGTGGGCAGGGTGGGTCTGGGGTGGGTTCAGGGGGGTCGCTGGTGCTGATGGATGTGTCGGGGCAGGTATGGGGTGATACTGAGCTGCTGGGCACCGGCGCCTGAGGAGAGGCCATCCTTCACGGGGCTGGTGGGCGAGCTGGAGCGTGTCCTGGCCACGCTGGAGGGCGAGCACTATGTCAACCTGGCCATCACCTACATCAACCTGGAGCGCGGCCCCCCCTTCCCCCCTGCTCCCCCAGAGCAGCTGCCCGATGGTGAAGATGAGGACGAGGACAACACGGAGGATGAGGAGGAGGAGGAAGAAGGGGAGGAGGAGGAAGAAGAGGAGGAAAACACAGCCGTGTGCTGATGGGGTGCTCTGCACCATAGGGGCTCCTGGACCCCCCTACACCACAGGCGTGCTCTCCCTAGGAGGGATGTCGGGCACAGCCGGGTGCTCTGGGGCACCCTCCCTATGGGATGGGTGCTGGCAGGCGGGGTGCTGTGGGGGGCTCTCCCATGGCTCCTGTGCAGACCCTGCTGGGTGCTCCCCAGTCTGGGTTCCACCCCAGCAGGGGTGCTGGGTGCTGGGGGGGGCTCAGCCCCACAGCAGTGAGGCTGTGCCGTGGGGCCCAGGGCTCAGCCCCAGCGGGTGCCGTGGGGTGGCTTGACCCACTCAGTGGTCCCGTGGGGTTTCCAACCCCTTGGCTGCTGGAAGTGCTCATTAAACCATCATTATATTTTTTCCCAGGCTGGGGCTCTGTCCCTCGGGGGGGACCATGCCCTGCCGTGGCAGCACCCCTGTTCCCCACCCTGGGGGCACCCACCTCGCAGGGCAGGGGGGTGGGTGCACCCACCGTTCCCCCCGCCACGGGAGGGCACCTGCACACCGGTGCCGGTCTGGCCACCCCGGGCACCATCCCCACTGCCGGCCACGTTGGGGCCACCCCGGCCCCCGCGAGGGCCCCCTGCGCTTTGGGGGGGACCCAGGCGTCTGGGAGGTGATGCTGGCATCAAGAATAAAGGATTTTTCCTAAAAATCCCCCTCCCACCCTCTTCAGCTGCGGCTAAATATAGCCCCATCAGCTCTGCCGTCAGCTCTGCCAGCCGGGTGGGCTTGAGGCACCCGTCTGCCTGCGTGGTTACAGTGGGCCGCGGGGCGTGAGACGGCGTGGAGAGCACCATGCTCCTGGCAGGTGATGGTGCCCCTGGGATCCCGCTGCCCGGGATGTGGGTCATGGTGCCCCTGGGATCACCATGCTCCTGCTGGGATGATGGGTGCCGGAATCAGGGCTCTTGGGATCAGGTGCCCGCCCGGGCATGGGTAGGCCTGGCATCGAGGTGCCCCTGGGATCACGGTGCCTAGGCCATGGGATCACAGTGGCGGACTTGGTGGTGCCCAGCCTGCAGTACCCCACAGCACTGCCTGCTTTTGGACACCACTGCCCGCTGGCATGGGATCCTGGTTAGGGGACACCAGACAGTGCTCGGGGCTGATGTATGGTGACCAAGCGTCATTACTGGCCTCACTTAACTGCACCCTAATTTCTTTAGCCATTGCCTGTGCAGGGGATGGTGCAGCTCATGCCCTGGGGCATACCTGGAGGGTGGTATTGGGGCTGCCCAGGAGCAGGGGAGAGTGTCTGAGCCCCCCAGCGATGCTCACCACTGCATGAGCTGGCTTTCTCTACTCCTTTTGCAGGCAGCAGTGGCAGATCTGCAAGGAGCTCATCCTCACAAGGAGGTCCTCTCCACCCCAATTTTGGGGCAAAAATCTCTTAGAACAAGACACTGGGGAAGAGGAGGGGGCCAGTGATGGGCATCACCTTCCTGGGTGCACATCCAGAGATTGGCGGGGGGGCAAGGGCAGGGTTTGGGGATGCTCGGGCCAAGTCCAGGATGGGTAGGGGATGCTGAAACATGCCCTGGCCCCGTGGCTATGGGCAGCTCTGTTCCTCAGTCTGTGGCCGGCCAGGCAGGTCCTGCAGCCAGCTCCGGCTTTATATAAAACCTCCTCCACTGCTCGTTAAGTGGCGCTGGAGCTCAGGGCCGCGTCAGCTCCCATCAGCCAAGCTGTCCATCTCTGCTGTTGCTTCGCACCTGCATGGCTCCGCTGCCGCTCCTGGGAGGGTATTTTTAGCATGGCTGGGTCCTGGCACCCCACAGTCAGGGGGTCTGCTGGGGCCGTGCCTCTGTTTCCCCATGGTGGGGCCATGCTGTCCCCTGGCCTGGGTTTTGAGGTGGCCGTGCCCCCAGTGTGGGTGCTGGCCCTGCTGGTACAAGGCCGAGCAGCACTGTTTCGGCTAAGCTGTCAAGTTGCTGTGGCAACGGGAAGGGCCTGGCACCGTGCAGTTATTACGGGTTGGATCAGAAACGGGAAGTGCTGGGGGATGCTGGGCACCAGTGCTGGGGGATGCTGGGCATCAGGGCAGCCTGCTGGGGCTCCACCAGCAGCCAGGATGCAGGAAGGGATGTGGGGATGGATGAGCGGACGGACAGTGTTTCCCTCCTCAGCACAGGGCAGGGTGGGTGCCCAGGGCCGCGGATGGGTGCCAGGCCCACTGCCCTGTGACATGGCAGGCAGACCTGGCGGCAGGCAAGGCTGTCAGTGCCCCATGGTGGGGTGGCGCAGGGAACTGCTCGTTAGATGACGAGGCTCGCATGGTTACGGTGACGTGCATGAGGAGGGCCCCTGCCTTAGGCTGCCTCCCCCCTCCCCAAATGTGCTTGTGGAGATGACAGATTTCATGCTAATATGCATTTATCCTGCCCTAATTACGCTGTGGGAGGCAAGGAGCGAGCACCCGGCCTTTAACACCATGGGCTGGCAAGTGCCCACTCCTGCCTGCCCCTGCCTGCTGCTGCCGGCTGGGTTTGGCGCTGGTGCTGCGCACACCGCCACAGCACAGGGCAGGGGGACCTCACGGGGTGGCACCTTGCACGGTACCCGGCACCCCTGCCCCAGCTGGGGAGTGCCTCAGCAGTGCTGCCCGGGCACAGGTGGGCACCCAAGATCGGGCAGTGGGTAAGCAGCACCCTAAGGTGCTGCATGGTTGGGCACGGATGGTGGAGCACCCAGTTGAGTTGTAGGCATGGGCAGCCATGCCGCTCCGTACCATGCTGTGCCGTGCTGTGCCGTGCCATGCCATGCAGTGCTGTGCCCACCCGCCCGGCTGCAGCAGGGCAGCCGGCATCCCACCCCGGCAGCGCGCCTTGCACACACAGCACTTTAAATGTTTTATTTGGGGAAAGTGCTGTCGTTAGCAGGGATTAATTATTAAAATCAGAGCCATCTATAAAACATGAGTGGCCGTGTGCGGGGCTGCAGGCGCACAGGCAGACACAGGCATGGTCCTGCCACCGGCGGCACACGGGGACGTGCTGCAGCAGCGTTCACCAGTGCTGCCACAATGGCACCGCACACCAGCAGCGGTTTTGGGCTCCTCACAGCAAAGTGGGCGCCACCCAGGTGGGCAGCCTGCCCCACTTTACCTCTGCCGTGGCCTGCTGGGCAGATAGTGCAGGAGGCTGGATGGAGACGGGCAAAAGAATCAGCATTGGAGCGGAGCGGTGGTCTCCAGCGTCAGCCGGGCCCGGCGAGAGGTGACAGGAGGCAGCAGGCAGTGCCGAGCTGTTTTTAGCGGCTGCCGGAGCGCTGGGGAGCAGGCGTGAAGAGCGGCTGCTGCACTGCCGCGGCGCCATTTTTGAAACCAGCAAGTTTTTTGCTAATGATGCCTGTGAGCAGCAGGGGGGCCGCCTGCACCCCGGCCCCCTCAGCCCCCGCTGCCCACACCCTGGGCAAGCTGCATGCCTGGCCCTGGACCCAGCCTGGGCACCCACACCTGTGGGCACCCACACTGCCGGGGGCACCCCTGCACCCATCTGGGGCTCTGCTGGCCCTCTGGGGAGCTTTGGTGGTCCCTGAGGGACTCTGCTGGCCCCTGGGGAGTTTTTGTGGTCCCTGGGGAGCTTTGGTGGCCCTCAGGGAACTCTGCTGGCTCCCAAGCAGCTTTGCTGGCCTGCAGGGAGCTTTCTTTAGCCTTCCAGCCTGTGGGGCTTATTCTCCTTTTTCTGCCCCTGAGACAGCATCTGCCCTCAGCTGGGGAGGCTCGCCCCATCTCAGCACCTGCTCAGGACCAGCACCAGCCACATCCCGGTCCCAGTCCTCTCCCTGGGGCCAGTTCCTCTCCTGACAAGGAGCCCCACTCCATTCGCATGTGAAAATCCTTGCCCCTGCCAGCCTCCCGGTACCCTGGTCTCTACGGCCACAAGAGCCTCTCAGGAGCAAGTAGCACTCTGGGGAGTCGCAGGGGACCCCCAAAGTCTTCTATTGGGAAGGGGAACCAAATCCTGATGCTGTGGGTGATGTCATCACTGCGATGCAGGAGGTCGCTATGGTGACTGAGCCCCTCAGGCAGGGCTCCAGGGACCAGGGCCAGCCCTGGATGTGATGAGGGCCAAGGCGGTGGAGAGGTATAAGGCTTTGTGGGCCATCGTGCTTGACACAGGGATGGAGCCACACTTAAGGAGCAGGCTGGCCACTGGCTGGGGATAAGCAGCTGTGGTCCGTGGTGCCCAGCCAAGTGGGGGCGGCCCTGTCCTCATGCACGGCATGGTCACTGACTGGGATGGGCTGGAGGAGCTATGCCTCGAGGAGGTGGCAGTGCTGGCCAGGGATGCCCGGCTCTCCCCTCCTGCCAGCTGGGTGAAGGTGGCCGAGCTGCTTGTCAAGGGCTTCAGCGTGCCAGCCATGCTGGTGCTGCCTGGCTCCCTGCTTGCCACCTGCTCCTATGGCCGCACCACCGCCATGCTGGTGGGCTGCAGTGCCAGCACCTCCTGCACAGGCAGGGGAGTGGGGGGGCTACGTGCTGCTGGAGCAGGCGTCCCACAGCCTGCGCCACTGCGGGGCCCCCAGCCACCCCCTGCCTGCTGGAGCCACCACGCTGCTGCCGGCTTCCTCTGGCACCTGGCTGCCAAGCTGGGGGTCCTCCCCTGGCTGCCCCCCCCACACCGTGCGGCCGCCTCACTGTGTGGCTTGCTGGCTGCCTCCCTCGACACCTTCCAGGGCGCGTGGGTGCCACAGGACGCCGAGGGAAGGGCGGCCCTGCCACTGTGCACCCTCGCTGCTGCTGACCCCAGGATGGCGATCAGAGGCTGTGCCCCCTTTTTTTCTCCCCCCGCACTTGCCAGGCCCCCGAAAGGAGGGATGGGGTTTATTTGGCCCCGTTGCCAGGCCAACGCATGGAATTATCGCTGATTGCCTGGCGGTTGCCATGGCGATAGCAAGCACGCAGGGATGCGGTGCCGCGTGGCACTTGAGTCACAGACACGCTGCACACACACCCCCCGCTGCACCCCATTGCAGCCTACTGCACACCCCCCAGCACCAGGCTGCCAGGTTGGGCTGGCCCCACACCCCCTCCACCCCGCCTGGGACAGAGGGGTACGGCCGGGTCCCCCCCACCCTGGCACCCCCGCCTTGGGCAGCCTCAGGGGTCCCATGGGAAATGTCACCCCAGACTGGCCATGTCACCCCGCACCCAGCTCTGGGCTCACTGCAGGGCAATGGGAAGGGTGGTGGGTGCACAGGGTGGTGGATGCACAGTGGGTGAGTGCACAGCGGGGTGGGTGCACAGGGCAAGGATGCACAGGGCGGTGGGTGCACAGGGGGGTGGGTACCAGGGGCAGTGGGTGCACAAGGCAGTGGGTGCACAAAGGGTGGGTGCACAGGGTGGTGGGTGCACGGGGAAGAAGGGCAGGCACAGCAGGAACAAACACTGTCAGCTTCAGCAGAGCTGATCACCCCAAAACGGGGCACAGGGTGGCCTGAGAGCCCAGACAGAGCTGGGGCCAGGAAGTGATCGGGTGGGCAGCGACGGGAGCCTGGGGCTGTTCTGCCACGGGCAGGAGGCTGGTGCTGGGAGGTGACAGGCACGAGTGGGGCTGAGGGGTGCTGGGCAAGTGCTGGCCCATCCCTCGGGCCATGAGCCACCCTGGGCAGCCCTGAGCTGCGGCAGGTGCCTGCTGGGTAATTGTGAGTTACGCTGTAGGTTCCCGCGAGGTGCAAAGATTAATAACCGTGGTGCGCTGCTGCCAGCCGGTATGATTAAACTCTTGATTAGAAGCTCAAACTACAGTGCCCTGCTAATTCCCCGCTCTCACGTGCCGTTAATTACCTGGCACGGGTGGCAGTGGGCCTGGGGCTCACAGGGCTCGGTGCCGTGCATGTAGGGATGCAGGGGGTGCCCTGGGCTGCCCTGGGGTGCCGGCCAGTCTCCCTGTGTGCAGGGGGAAGATGCTGGCTTTGGGGACAGGACCCTGCCCGGTTCCCGGGGCCCCTGGTTTTGGGGAACTGGGGTTTGGCGGGTGCAGGGGTGGGAGGGGAGAGGGGGTGTGGCTCGGAAGCAGCACCATATGGGCCACAAATGCCAGTGTACAGCACACAGCCATTGGAGAGGCTCTGCACATGCGGCTGCGTGGCCGGGGGCGGGGGAGGGGCTGGGGGCCCTGCTGTGCCCTTGGGGCCATGCTGCCAGCTCTGGGCTGGGCACCAAGTCCAGGCTGTGGGAAGAGTTAAGGGTATCAGGGTGGCCCTGGGCCACTGAGCAGACATCACCCCTCTCTTGCCCCTCGGCTATGGGGTGCAAACAATCCCTGTCCATGGGGGAGTGAGTGGGGCCTTTGGCCCCACAGCTGGGGAAGGACAAGGGAAGTTGCCTGGTTCCCACGGGATCATGGCACAGAGGCAGGACCATGGGCCTGCCTGCCTTTTCATGGCACCTCTTAGCGCCCCTGGTGGACAGGTACCTGTGACACTGAGCCTGCGCTCAACACCACTAATAACCTGCTCCTGTCCCACCCCATCCCATCCCATCCATCCTACCCCATCCCATCCATCCTTTCCATTCTCTCCCACCCCATCCCATCCATCCTATCCTGTGCCATCCCAGCTCACCCCACCCATCCCATCCCACTTCATCATATCCCACCCCACGCTACCCCATCCCCTCCTTCCTGTCCCAGCCAGGGCCAGTGGTCACGGCACAACCCAGGGGACCCTGTCTCACCCCGGTGCTCTGTATCTCGCATAGGTCCCCACCACTTCAGTGAAGCCTGCAGTGACACCAGGGCTGCCGTGGCTCTCAGGGGGCACAGCCCGTGGGGCATGGCCTCCCTTTTGGGGTCACCTCCCGGGGTGAGGGGCTGGTACAGGGACGGTGGGGACAGACGGTGTCTGGGGGGAACCCGCGGGCAGCTCTGGCTCACCCGGCCGGGCGGCGGCTGGAACGGAGCGAGCCGCGGGGAGTCGCGGATGTTTACGCGCCCCCCGGGGAGCCGTAAAGTCCCCCAGTCCCCGAGGCGCTGCAGGGCCCCGGCCCGGTTTTGGCGGCTCTGCCTCCCCTATTGCGCGGGGGGGCCACGTCCACCCCACCCCACCCCGTTCCGTCCCGTCCGCCGCGGAGCGGAGCGGACCGGGGCCGCCTACCCGCGCCAGGCATGACCAGTCCCCGCGGGAGCCTCTCCCGTGCCCCACGGGCGGGGCGCGAAGTTTGGCGGTGACGTCAGGGGCCGGGCGGGGCGCCCGGGGGGCGGGGCCCCGCGGTCCCGCCCCCCCAACTTGCCGCGCCGGGCGCGCGGGGCCGCGCCGCGACGGACCGACGGCTCGGCTCGGCTCGGCTCGGCTCGGCTCGGCTCGGCTCGGCTCGGCCCCGGCCCCGGCCCCGCGCGGGAGGGAGGGCGGGGCGGGCGGCCCCCCCGAGCGGCGGCCCCGGGCCGCGGCCCCTTTGCGGTCGGAGAGGCGTGCAGGTGAGCGCGGCGCCGCGCTGGGACAGCCCCGAGCCGGGCCGGGCCGGGCCGTGGGCGAGGGTAGCCGTGCCCGGGCTGGGGGCGTTGCTGGGATTAGGCACTCGTTGGCCCGGGGCTGCCCCCCACTCGCCCCCCACACCCCACCCCCCCGGTGGCCCGGGACACCCCGTCGGGGCCGCGCCCCGGTGCGTGTGCGCCCCGACGGGCGCCCGCTGCCGCGCTGCCCCCGCCGGCACCCCGCGTCCCGCAGACCCCGAGCCCCGACGGGCGCGGCGGGCAGGGTGAACTGCCGGAGCCCGGCTCCCCCCGCGCCTCCCTGCTCGCCCCCCCGGGCCGCTCCCGCCCCCCGGGGGGGGCCCCGGGGGGGCTTTGCCGGGGACCCGTGCCCCTGCCGCCGAGCATCCCCTCCCGGGCCGGCCTCCAGCCCCGCTCCTCCGCAGCCCGCTCCCTTCCCGCTGCCGCATCGCTCCCAGCCGGCACGGCCGAGACCTCCCCTGCGGTGCGGGGCCTGGGCTGCACCTCCGCACCTCTCGGGGCTGGTGGGGGCCGGTGGGGCCGCCCCAACCCTGCCTCTGCCCCGGCCCGGGCCACTCCTGCGGGCAGTGCGGGGCTGGCGCAGCCCCTCCGCCCTCCCGCTGCCCACCCCAGCGATATTTCGGTCCATCTCGGCCCGGCTGCGTTTATGCCTCTCCCCGGTACATCCTTTCCCCGGGCCGGGGCGGGGGCGGGATGGCAGCGGGGACACCCCACGGACACGTCCAGGGCGGCTGCAGGTGGAAGTGGGGCCAGAGACAGGGCACCAGCCGGTTGCACCCCATGCCGTGGGGCAGAGCTGGGGCTCGAGGGGCTGGGGGGCCCACTGGCGAGGGCTGCGTGGCTGCGTCATCCCTCTGTGCCATCCGCACCCGGCCACCCACTTCCCTGCTATTGTCTTACACCCGCTGTTGCTTCTGCTCCCAAATTAGACGCTTTGGGGAAGGGGGGGGGGCTGGCTGTGCGCAGGTGCCAGCGCAGCACCCAGCCTCCCCCCCAGCACCCCAGGGAGAGAGCACTCGACCCTTCACCCACCCCTTGCCTGCGTGTCCCTGCCACGGTGGGGGTGCCCTCACATGTGGGGCACAGGTGCTGGCCCTGACGTGGGGCTGGGTGCCAGCCTCCCTTGTGGGGTACCCTGGGTGCGCTGAGCCCCCCCGAGCCAGCCTGGGGCAGGGGGAGGGTGCCAGTGTTCGACCGTGGCAGGATGGGTCCCCACTAAACCAATGGGAACTAATTTTATGAGCGCAGATTAGCTGAGCGCTCACAGAGGCAGCAGTAAAATCCCTATATATCATCCCGCTCGGGTCCCCTTCCCGGCTAATCCTGGCATCACGCTGCTGGTGCTGGCAGCCTTCCCACCCGCCCGCAGGCCAGCCCTGCCTCTGCTGGCCCGCGGCACCAAGCCTGCTGCCACACCAGTGGCTGCCAGGACAGCCCTTGTCCCCCTCAACCAGGTGCAGTGGCACGGCGGAGTTGGCATTGCGTGGCACGGGGACATGGAGGTGCCAGGCAGGGCACATTTGCCGGGGAGGCTGTTGGGATGAACCGAGCATGGGCTGGGAAGCCTCGCCCGGCCTGTGGTGCAGGGCAGGGTGTCCCATGGGTGCTCTGCTTCTCTTTTGGGAGTGGGTGCACCCTGAGTGGGACAGGGATGGGTGCTCTTGCCTGGTGTGGGCTTTCCCGGCAGGAGGGTGCCCGCATGTCACGTGAGGTGGGAGCAGCCATCCTGTGGGCATCGCTTGGGCAGGCTCGGAGGCAGCTCAGCCCCAAGGGATGGAGGCAGGAAGGAGCATCCCCCCTCTCCCCAGCTCACTGCACCCATGTCCTGCTCAGATTTGGGGTCAGTCACCCCAGGGAGCACTTAGTTGCATGTCCTGGGTGCTGCAGGCAGGACCACCTTCCTCCTGGGGCTGGTGTGGCAGGGATGGGGCTGCGCACCCGCAGGTGGGTCAGGTGCTGCCGGGTGCTGCCCGTCCCTGCCTCCTCCAAAGGATGTGCCGCTTTCTGCATCTCCAGCTCCCATTGCCATAGCAACAGGCTCGGCGCTTGGGTACCCGCGATGCCGGCTCCCACATCCCGCACTGCCATCCTGCCCATGGCCCTTGCTGCTGGGCCCCAGGCGCTGCCGACACGGCACAGCGAGGCCGGCATGTCACAGCGTGGTGTTTTGGGAGGTTTAGCACTGGGCGATGGGTGTCTCCAGTGTCATACCAGCATCCCATTGTGGGGTCCCGCTCAGGACCAAGAGGGCTGGGGGGGCCTGGGAGCCCTTTCTCTTTCTGAGCCATCAGAAAATAACATCAGTTGAAACTTCCTCCCGGTAGTGGGGTGGGAAAGAGAAAAAAAACACTTTATGGGACCAAATTTTGCTGGGAAGCTTCTGAGCAGGGTTTGGTTTCGAACGGTTTGTGGCAGGAAAGCAAGGGGCAAAACGTCATTCCTAAAGGACCAGAGGAGCCGGCACATTCCAGGGCTGGTGTCCTGCCCACTGCTGGCAGCAGCAGGGCTGGCACCGACGAACTTTGGTGCCCACCTGCCCGCTGCTGCGGTGGGGCTGGTAAGAGTCAGGGAGCTGAGGCTGGTGTAATTCACTGCGCATGTGACAGTGCGTGACTATGCTCCGCCTGGGCAAGCCCCAGCTACAGGAATGTGACTGTGGGGCAAAACTGGGCTGAGAAATGGGAAAGGGTCTGTTCGCCTCTGCTTGCCTCCCCGGCCGGTGCTTTGGTCCATGTCCTGGCTACTTGATAAATCATTAATGAGCTGCAAATGAGAGCTGAAGGAGCTGGCTTGCGGCCGCACAGACAGCCTGAGCCCAGGCAGAGCAGCCAGCCGCCACGGGGATGGACGCATACAGTGGGGCGGGCACATGGTGGCTTGAGGCAGCCAGGAGCACAAGCAGCTGCCATGCTTCGTCAGGTTTTACATTAATTAGTGTGGCTCTGGGGGGGCCTGGAGCAGCTCCAGGGGGCCCGGCAGTGCCGGGGCGCTCACTGTGTCTCCCTGCCCTTTCAGCACTGGGCCCTGCAATGCCGTTTGGCTGCGTGACACTGGGAGACAAGAAAGATTATAACCAGCCGTCTGAGGTGACCGACAGATATGACCTGGGCCAGGTCATCAAAACGTGAGTTGGTCCCTCCCCAGCCCTGGGGGTGCCCCAGGGACCCTATCCACCTACAGGCCCTGGGCTGAGGAGCAGCACGATGCTGCCTGCGGGGGCTTTCGGGGTGCTGGTCCCCAGCTGGCACGGGCAAGGTGCATTTCGGGGTGGCTGCTCCTAATTAATCCCTTTTGCCAGTGGGCATGGGGGGGTATTCACAGCTGGCTCCGAGGGGGGCAGTGAGGTTTCCCTGCTGCTGCCTGCTGCAGACAGGCAGCTCCCTGTACCCCTCCCTCCTCCCCCCGAGATCTGTGGGGATTGCAGCAATTCCACACAATCCCGGCTCCCCCAAGCACTCCAGGGAGGAGGAGGGCTCTGCTCCGGCAAAGGGAAGGGCAGGTGTCATTTTGGGGGGGAGTGGAGCGCTGCTGTTCCCTCCCAGGTTTTTAACGCCATGCTGGGGGACCCGTTAGGAAGCGCTCCACGAGACGAAGCCCCCAGACCCACCAAGTGCAGATTGACCCCAAAACACGCACAGGAAATTTTTCTGTCAGCCTCCAAAACACCAGGACCACTTGGTCGTGGGTCACACCTGGCAGGGTGACGCTGGGTGGCGGCAGGGACCTTTTTGGGTGCCCTCACAGCTTTGTTCCAGCCTCTGCGCAGCCTGTCCCAAAGCCCGTGGGTCCCAGTTCCCCTGCACCCAGGGCAGTGGCCATGAGGATTTTGTCATGGCCGGGGCAGGGTGGATGGGGGGGGTTGGAAAACCAAAGACTTTGCCAGAGTGGTGCCAAGTACCCCCCATGGGCTCCCCCGCAGCTCCTGCCTGGCCGATGGGCTCGAGCACCATTAATAATAGAACAGAGATACTGCAGCATCGCCGCGCAGCCGGCACATCTCTCCTTCTTTCTTCCCAACCGCGGTGTTTGCATTGATGTCGGGGCGTGCTGCTGTTCTGCCTAGGCATGGGTGGCTTTGCAGCGGGTCCTGCCCCAGCTGCCATGGGGAGGGGGCTTTTTAATCAGCAAATTTTCCCACTTCCCTATCAATTTGCTTATTCCATGTCGATTCTTTCTCACTGCCCTTGCTCCCCTGCCTCTGCTCTGGAGAGGTTTTTAGCCACAGCTTCCTTCCACCCCATGGCATCTCCCCTTGCCACTGGGATGGAGGGATGCTGGAGGGCCCAGGGACCACCTAAGCACCTCAAGCTTGGCAGTGTCCTGGGGGGGGTGACGGCTGCGGGCACCCTTCCAGGGAGGAGTTCTGTGAAATCTTCCGGGCCAAGGAGAAGACCACAGGGAAGCTCTACACCTGCAAGAAGTTTCTGAAGCGGGACGGGCGGAAAGTGCGGAAAGCAGCCAAAAACGAGATCATCATCCTCAAAATGTGAGTGCCGGGGCTGGGGGCGCTCCTGTGCGACTTGGCAAAGTGTGCCAGGTCCCGTGCCACCCCCTGCTCACCCTTCTGCCACCCCGTCTCTCCACAGGGTGAAACACCCCAACATCCTGCAGCTGGTGGACGTCTACATCACCCGCAAGGAGTATTTCATCTTCCTGGAGCTGTAAGTTTGGGGGGCACAGCGGGGTCTGGCTGGGGGTGTCCCCGCTGTGGTGGTGGGGGTCTCAGCAGAGCTGCTGTCGGCAGGGCCACTGGCCGGGAGGTCTTCGACTGGATCCTGGACCAGGGTTACTACTCGGAGAGGGACACCAGCAACGTCATCCGGCAGGTCCTGGAGGCCGTTGCCTACCTGCACTCGCTCAAGATTGTCCACAGGAACCTCAAGGTGGGTGGCGGGAGGGTGGGAGCTCCTGTGGGTGCTGGCATGCACCCCGCCCTGGCACTCACGGCCCCTGTGCTGGCAGCTGGAGAACCTGGTGTACTATAACCGCCTGAAGAACTCCAAGATCGTCATCAGTGACTTCCACCTGGCCAAGCTGGAGAATGGGCTCATCAAGGAGCCCTGCGGCACCCCCGAATACCTGGGTGGGTGAGAACCGGGCAGGCACGTGGGGTGGGTTGGTGCTGCCGGGGTCCCAGCGGGTCCCTGATGCTCCCCACTGTCCTGGGGGCAACCACTGGGTCCCTCCTGATGGTCACGGGTGCTCTTGGTGGGTCCCTCCCACTCCCCATCACCCCGGGGCGAGGGGCTGGGGAGTTGGGGACCGCGGGCAGGGCCGCTTTCCTGTCCCTCGCAGCTCCGGAGGTGGTAGGGCGGCAGCGGTACGGGCGGCCGGTGGACTGCTGGGCCATCGGCGTCATCATGTACATCCTGTGAGTGCAGGGCGAGGGCTGGGGTGGCCACGGGGCGCTGCGGGCCAGGGGCTGGCCTGAGCCCCCTGCCCTGTCCCCCAGCCTCTCGGGAAACCCCCCCTTCTATGAGGAGGCAGACGAGGAAGACTATGAGAACCATGACAAGAACCTCTTCCGCAAAATCCTGGCTGGGGACTACGAGTTCGACCCGCCATACTGGGATGACATCTCACAGGCGGGTGAGCCCTATGCCAGGAGGGGGACGTGGGGTCCCATGTTGTGTGTGTCCCCTGGCGCTGACTTCTCCCCTCGTGCCCCCAGCCAAGGAGCTGGTGACACGCCTGATGGAGGTGGAGCAGGACCAGCGGATCACGGCAGAGGAGGCCATCTCCCACGAGTGGTGAGGAGCTGGGGGACTGGGGGGGGGCCGGGGGGGCTGGCAGGGGCTGCTCACCCCTCCCCACCTCCCCAGGATCTCCGGCAATGCCGCCTCTGACAAGAACATCAAGGACGGTGTCTGTGCCCAGATTGAGAAGAACTTCGCCCGGGCCAAGTGGAAGGTGGGTAGGGGCACCCAGTGCCTCAGTTTCCCCTCTCAGCCGAGCCCATTGCCCCATCACAGGGCTGTCAACCTCGGGGTGATCCTCCAGCCCCCAGCCGGGGCCCCCCCGGCCCCCCCCTCCCCCCAGAAAGCCGTGCGAGACCCGCTCAGAAACGCCGCGGGCGCCTGAGCAGACGGAGACAGCCCCGGCCACCACAGCCACCACCACCACCACCACGGCTGCCACCGCTGCCACCACCGCTGCCACGGATACTGCAGCCCCTGTGGCCCCCACCCTGCCCGCGCCGGCTGAGCGGTGGCGGCCCCTGTGCCCCCCCTCGTCAGCCCCCGGCATGGTCCCCCCCGCCCCTGCCTGCCCCCCTTTTCTACGTGCCCCGGGGGCCGCCGCGGGGCAGAGCCCTGCAGGCCCGCCTCCCCGGCCCCCCGGTGGCTTTGCCGGTCTGTGTCGCCCCCTGCTTTCTCAGTCTGTCCCCCGCCACAGGCCTCCCCCGGGGATGCCCAGAGATACGGGGCAGCCCCCCCGCCCACAGGCCCCGCAGGGCCGGGGGGCGTCGTGTGGGGCCCCCCGGGACATGCGTGCATGTGCGAGGCCGGGCGGGACGGAGGGGGGGCCCAGCAGGTGGAGCACCTGGACCCCCCCCCGTCCCGGGGGGGGGGGCCCCCCTCTGGGAATCCCAAGCCCCCCCCCCCCCCCCCCCCGTTGCGGGGCCCTGCGCCCCCGCGCTGTATCTCTGGCAAATAAAGACCCTGCCGAGGACAAACTGAGACAGCACGAGCGCCGCCTGCCCTGTCTCTCTGTGGGGCCCTGCAGCACGCGGCGCGGCCCCCGCCCGGGCGAGCGGCATCACCGCCCGGGCAGCCGGGCCCCCCGGGGAAGGAGCCCCGCGGCTTGGCCGCCGTCGTTAGGCTTCAGGGTACACGAGCGCGGCGGGCGTGCGGAGGGACCCGGGCGTGCGGCCCCGCCCCCGCCCACAGGACACGCCCCCTCAGGCTCCGCCCCCTACCTCGGCCCCGGAGCGGGGGGCCTGCGCTCGCCCCGTGAGGTCACTTCCGCGCCGGGCCGGAAGCGGCGGGCGCGCGGCCGGATTTGAATCGCAGAGCGCCGTGCAGCTCCTCCGGTAGCGGGGCCGCGTCCCGCCCGGCCCGGCCTTGAGCCCCGCGCCCCGCCATGCCCATCCGCGGGGGGGGCCCCCGGCACACCTTCCACCCGGGAGGCCGCGCCGAGCCCCGACGGGTGCAGGCCCAGGGCCGCCTGGGGGGGGCGGCGGGGCAGGCGCTGCGGCCGGGTCCGGCAGCCGCTTGCCGGCGTGGGGTGTCAGCCCCGTAGGGCTGCGCGTCCCCCCGCCGGGGCCGACGCCCGCAGCTCTCCCGCCCGACGTCCGCTTCCCCCGGAGCCGCCGGTCGGGCCGCTCCCCTCGGACGGGCCTCGGGCATTCGCCGAGCCTCTGGCGCCTGCTGCGACCGCGTTCGGGCTCGGTTGCTGAGGGCGCTGCTTCGCGCCTCCGCTCGGCGGGGGCCTGCGCCGCTCGGGGGGCCGCAGCCGTTCGGCTTTGCAGGGGCTCGGGGGAGCTCATGGAGCCGCCGCTGGAGCCCGGGCTGCGCCGTTGCTCCTCTCTGCCCGTGGCCTCCCTTCTCCAGGAGGGTCGGTGCCAGCAGATTGCTCCTACACAGGGTGTTTATCTGGAAGGAGTGGTGTTAGATTATGAGCAAAGCCTCCCAGGCGATTTCATGCTTTTGCTGGAACGTTTGGTGAGTGTTTGCGTTGGAAGGAAGTGGCTCTGCTGAGGAAACAAATTCGGTGTGTGGGGAGGGAGCAGGCATTTGCTCTTCCGGCTAACTAACTCAGAGAGGGACCTAACAACCAGTGGAGGAGGGGGAGCTTCCAAAGGTAACCCGCCAGCTCCAGATTGCTACCCTGCTCCAAAAATAAACTGTTCTGAGTGTGATGTGATGGCTTGGCTGCAAAACGCGTTAGGAGCTCTCCTGGGGAGCCCGACAGGTTTGCATTCATCATCTCAGAGCAGAGACTGGCCTGGTCTCCCTTGCTCCGCAGGTGCGTGCTTGGTGTCAGTGGCACCCTTTGGAGCTGACTGGGAATCTCTCAGCTGTCATCTCCTGATACAGCAGCTCTTGTGCCACTCCGCCTGTGGATCCGTTCACTCCTGCAAAGCTACAGTTGTTCAAAGACTCTCTCCCAGGGAGATCTGAGCTCTGTAAAAACTCTGCCTTGGCATGCTGGCACGCTAAATTCAGCTGGGAATTATCTTGGAGGCGAGGGTAGAGTGTGCATGCTGGAACACGGCGTTCCCGTTAGCTGCACCTCTGGACTAAACATTTGTGTTTCTGGTTTTAGTTTGTAAAAAGGAGTTGCATCCTGCTGTCTCCTGGCGAGCTGAGGGGGTGGCCCCTGGGAGCAGCACTCCTGGATTTTTAAGAATTCACTGTATGTTTTGTTTTCCTTTCCTAGTCTCATCCAGTGGTTTGACACAGCACCAAGCCGGACTTGCCCGCAGTGCAGAATCCAGGTAAAACCATCACCTATGTATGCCTCTATTTCTGTGGCACCCTGCTTTGCAAACGGCACTGATGAGCTGTGGCCTAGGCCTGTGGCGATACAAGGAAAAGGCTTGTGGTGTGAAGCAGAGAGAGTTTTCTGTTGCTTGAGGCTCTCCTGAAAGGCTTAGAGGGTGAACTCCCCTCAGCAACCCCTTCTGATCAGAAGGGGTTGTCCGAGGGTGCCCTGCTGCTGTCCCTGTTGTAGCTTCTCTAGAAAGGGTCTCTGGGTTTTCATGGCTTTTACTTAGGCTGAGTAAGTATTGGCATAGTGATATAAAGGGCTGGAAGGGGTTAATCAGAGCATCTGACTTGTGTTTCTAGAGTACCCTGCTGCTTGATGCCAGGTCAGCAGCCCATTCTGCTGCACATGGTCCTTATAACTGAGTCCTGCTGCTTTGCAGTGCTCAGCCCTTTATTGAGAAAAGCAAAGGCTGGGGAGGGAAAGGCAGATGCGCTCTGCTTTGGAGATGGGGAATCAGTGGCTTAATCGGGACCTGAACTTCTTTGAAGTCCCTTGTGTCACCAGTCTTGATGCTGCCAGTAGGTCTTGGCATGTAGTGGCTGCAGGAGATGTTGCCTCATGCTCGGATGTAGGCTTTTAGCCAGCTGCAGCTTGGGTTTGTTCTGCGTTCGTGCTTCTTTCTTCCTCTCAAGGTCTTGGCCCTTGTTCCTTCTCTGACTTGTTGATTCCCTCTGTTCTTCACTGCCTCTTAATCTCTGGGTTACCATGGAGTTATCGCGAAATAACATCTTATGTAGCAGTAACTATGCAATTAGCTGGTGTCATGACTGTATATAATACTTAAAACACAAAGCTGTAACTGCATGGGGGAGGTGTGGAGAGCTATCAAATTCAATTACAGCACCTTCTGCCTGCAGAAAGCAGTACGTACGTCTGTCTTAGGATTTGGCATCGTGTTAGCTCAGCGTCAGCTGCTTGGGCCTTAGCTGCCAGAGAACAGACTGCGCTTGATTCAGAAATGCCTGACTCTGCTGCGACTCAGGAGCTTGGCTGGAGTCGCACTCCCAAAACTGAGTGGGGGGTCTGCTGCTGTGCTGGTGAGCCAAAGCAAAGTGTCGTTGCTAACAGTGTCGAGCACGTAATCTGACTTGCCTTTCATGGCCTTGTGACAAGACGGTACCTTCTCTTCCTCTGTCTCTCTTCCATATCCATTGTGTTTCCATACCTGTGCCCATCAACCTCTTCTGTCTCCTGTGTTTAGGTCAGCAAAAGACATATCATCAATAAGCTGTTTTTTGATGTTGCCCTGGAGGAGCAGACGGCACCGGATGCAGAGACCTTGCAGGTAATTTCACTGGATGGTTCTTCTGTTGTGTGATGCTTCAGTGTCTTGGAAGTGCAGCCTGGGCTGCCAGTCCTCTGCCAACATCTGTTTCCTGAGCTGGTGCTCGCTGTGCCCATGTTTCAGACCTGAAGCACATTGGTGTCTCCTGCCTGTCTCCGTTCTCCCTCTCTGTCCTTGCCTGGTCTCAGCTCTGCTGTAAGGAAGTCTCCATGTGGTGGTTTAGAGTTCCCTCTGACCGCATCTTGTGTGGTGACTGAGAAGCATCCTACGCTTCACTGCTCTTCCTTCTGGTTCTCACCTTACCTGGAAACCTCATGAAGCAGCATCAAACAAACATCCAACTGCTGCTTCTCCCTTGGGTTTCAAGGCCTTGGGGCTGAGGCTACAGAGCTTTTCCAAAAGGCAGGAGAAAAAAAAACCCAAATGCAGTGAACTGCTGCCAGTCTCTGGCAGCACATGAGCCCTGCTAACCCCTCTGGAAAGAAGGGGCTGTTAGAGGAAGTGCTGTCTCCTCACTTCTCTGCAGGTGGATTTGTTTGCACAGACTGTGAGGATGTGGGGCAGGATGGTGATAGTCTTGCTTCCCCAAGATAAATTAGGAAAGGGGCTGCCTGAAGCTGCACCAGCAGTGGTGGACAGTGCTGAGGCTGGGTCCTTGGCGGGGGGGGGGGGGGGGGGGGAGGAAACAAGCTGGAGTGCTGGGTGATGTTCTCCAAGTGCCACCCTTCGGCGTGGAGAGCTGGGGGTGAGAAGGAATGAATGCAGTGGGGCTGCTCTGTGTTCTCCTCCTCTGTTTAGTGTGGATGAAACACGGCTCCTTACATCTTGGAGTTATCTTTTCCAAAAAAAGAAAAAGTAATCTGTTGACCTTGATATAATGGGATCCTTGTACCCTCTTGTGTTTAGAATCAGCATGTGCAGCAATTACCATAATTAGCAGTTGCCATGACAATGCTATATGTATATCGTATGTTTTTAAAATAAAGCCAGACAGACTATAATGTCATTCTCAAAGACTGCTAATAAAGAAACTGAAGGCCAAAGTATGCGTGCCTAGGAAATGAAACAGCATCTCTGGGCACTTGAAGCTGTGTGCCCTAGAAACAAAGCAATGGCTCAGAGCAGATAAATGTTGCTTTCAGTACACATTTGGATCTGCTCTCACAAGTGTAAATAGATGAGTGACTTGGAAATGGGTTGACTGGAGAGAATTGTCCTAGAAAAGCTTTCCTCTCATCCCCACCCCATCATCTAGGATGGATTCCCCCAGCCTTCCCCTCCAGGCAGGCTGTGCTGAAGAACTGCTCCCTTGCTCAAGGGCAGGACTGTGGAGCCACTCCTGCACAACAAGCTTGATGGTGACTCCTCATGCTCTTACAAAGTTAATTCTGTGGCCAGCCGTCAGAGCAATGTCTAGCCCTAAGTGTGCAGCTTTCCTAATGAGAGTGCTGAGGTCACTATCTAATGAGACAGAAGCAAATATTTTTCTGTGTAGATTAGTGTAGTTAGTTTGTATGGGTATTTACTGTCCTGTGCACTGATTCAGGTTGCTGCTGGGCTTATGCTGGTTTGTCACCAGTTTCATGTTGTGTGCTGCCTTGTTTCTGGAAGACATGGAGCACCCTAAGAACATGGGTGACCATCATGGGTGGGATTTAGATGTCCATTTAGACTGGAGTTCTGTCTGCAAAAAGAATCAGCCAGAAGCGATTCCACCTGAAAAAGCCCCCAGATCCAGGGTTTGTCGCCAACTACTGCCTGTCCCTCCAAGAGCCTGGGAGTAGAGCGGTACGAGCGGTACTTGGCTCTGTAATCAACTGGAGCTGTATCTCTGCAGCCTGCAGATGTCCTGAAACGAGCATTCGGCCTCCTTCCATGAAAAGGCTGGACTGGGGCAAGGGAGTGCGCTATAGAAAGCAGAGTACATAGCTGTGGTCCGCTTGTTGTCTTGGGGAGACAAGCTTGGGATCCTCTTCTGAGAACCAGTCTTATGCACCCAGTTATAAGTGGTCAGAAGAGCTCCCTCATAGCCTGAAACCTCTTCCTGTTATTGCAGAATTATCCAGATTATCTTTTGCATAATAATTGTCTTTGGTGCTATTCCTCACTCTTGCTTCTGCTATGAAATATTTACAGTTCAAAGGAGTGCCGGGGCCACTTTGCTCCCCACCAGCAGGCATCAGCTTCAGCTGACATTCTGGAGGGAACTTGTTTTCCTGGAGTAGCTGCAGACCACAGGCTGAACGGTGCCACATGTCCGAGGGTTTCGGGGTGCTGAGCCTGGATTTATCCTGTATTGCTCTTAAAGACGGTCCTCAGTGATCAGAACAGTCTCCATGTGGCCGTTCCCAGAGCAGGAATAGTGTGAGTTTTGGGGAGTAACACCTTGGTGAGGCCGCCTGGAACCTGATGCTTCCAGTTGCTTGTGATCTGGGGAGCAGAGAGCTCTTCTTCCAAAGGAGACTCGGAGACTTCAGCTTGTTTAGCTGGGTGAGGAGGCGGCAGGAGGAGGATTCCTGCCTGTAAACCTGCTGGGGAGGGTAGAAACCTGGGAGGACAGCTGTCTGTTTGTAGTCAGGATATACTCATTTGATCCTGGGAAAATGTGGTCTTGTGGGCTGGCAGAGAGGGGAGAGCTTCTATCAGAAGAGTGAAAAGCTGGGAGCAGCCTTTAGGAGCGGTGGTGGAGGATGAGGGATTTCAGATTAAGTTGACGAACAAGGTAATGTTACATAGCTGCCCACAGTAGCCTGGGATTTCTTTGCCATCATGCTAATTAGCACATCTTGTGAGCTCACTAATCGTTCCTGAATAGGACTCTGAGGAAGCTACTCCAGAATAGTTCCTGCAGCAGAGCTAATTCCATATCAGCCCTCCAGCTGTTGTCTCCCCGGGGGCCAATCCAACTCGGCTCTGCTAGGCTTTGCTTTTAGTCCCTTCTGCTTACTGAGCTTTACATCCCATATTCTCTTCCCTACCTTTATTGATGCTAGCGGAGCTTTGCTCTGGTCCTGTCAGATCCGTGGTCACTGGTGCTGCTATTCTCAGCTCAGATTTGCATGTAGCGTTCTGGGTTGCACAGATTTGTGTGCTCTGCTTCAGTACTGTGTTGGCATTTTATTGTGGTTTTATTCCACTGCAGTTCCTGCCTGACTTGTTATGTGCTTTCCTCTGCAGTTCTCTCACACAGCAGTTTTAAGTCATCTTCTGTTGACTCTTTTCTGTCTGTATGTATTTTTTATAAATACACACACATATTTATGTATTGCCCTTCTTTGTAACCTCTCTATACTTCCTTTGGCTATTAGCCAGTGCCCATAAGTCATTTCACTTCATTATAATTTAAACTGTGGGACGTTTGCTGCCTCTTTCTGATCCTTAATGAAGGCACTAGAAACATTTGATCTTCCCCAGACCTTTGTGGCATCCAGGAAATGTTATGTGCCCTCAGTTTGGTATGGATTGCTTTATTGGTGACCTGTTTATGGCCATTCAACTGAGCTGTTAGCTCGCATCAGCATCCAGAACTGCAGTGACTTCAGTCCGTCAGAATGGTAGCTGGTGCCTTTTGATTGTATGCTTGGTTACCTCTTCAGACATTTGGACATGCTCTCCTGTCTCCCACCTGCACCCAATTAAAGTTCACTTCAGTTCAAAGCAACTCTCCAGCTAATCTGGCAATATCCCTGCCTTATAGCCTTGTTTAGGTAAAACATTATAAAAATTGTTCCTGTCTGATTTCCTGTGTTTCCCTGAGAGCCTTCCAAAATTATTCAGCTAAAACAAGACGACTGACAGTGTGAGAAACACAAGGTTGACAAGGCTAAGATGAAACTGGGATCTTCTCTTCTCCCCCTGAAGATGCCAGTTGGAGGTGCTCTTTGCGTTCCCTGTGATAGTTCTTCCTTGTAGCTCAGTGCTTGCTCTTACTGCGTTCTCTTCTTAGCACCTGGCCAGTGCAAACATCCTGCCGAGAAACCTTTTGGGTCCTTTTAAGATCTGGTGAAAGCTCCTCTGCAGGGCGTTTCCTAATTGGGTTTTCTGTCTTTTGTTTCAGAATGAACTGGACAAGGTGAAGGCTCAGCTCTCCATGAAAGGTGAGTTCCAGCTGCTAGCAAGGGATTGGCTGGTCCTGGGTTCTGCCTGCTCGTGGGCTTGCCCAGGCCTGAGGAGCCCCTGTGCAGAGTCCACCTCTCTCTGCAGCCGAGGTACAGGTACAGGCTTTGAACTCTTTTGCTGGAGCAGCTTCTTCAGAGCTTTTTCTCGGGCGAGACCACCTAAAGCTGTACCAAGGTCATATAATGGAGCCAGAGCCCACAGCCTGGCCCAGCTCTGCTGTAACTGGGGAGCTCTCTGCAAGTTTAGAGACACATGTAATTTTTTTTTTTGCCCCTCTTCCTTATCACAAGCTACAAAAGTGCAGCACAGCTATATCTGGAGCAGGCTTGCTGAAAGCAAAACCCTTGGTTTGCTCACTGGGAAACTCACAGCTGCACATGGCAAAGGCTTGTTCCTTCTAACAGATGAGGGGGTAAAAGCAGTGGCCAAGCAGCAGTGGGAAGGCTTTGGATTTGTTTGGCTGTTGCAGTGCCACATGTGTCGTGCGAACAGCAGACGGGGTTCAGTGTGTGTGCGCGCGCTTCCATTTCCCCATCTTTAATTTTAGAGGATGTTTGCGGGAGGCAGGAAAAGCAAAAGCCCTGGAGACTTGTCGATGGGTTTTAAGCATCGTCTGTAGGCAGCCTGTCATCAGAACATGAGTCATGAGCAGCGAAAGGAAAATGTCAGTCTGAGTGACAGAAATCCAAAGACACACTAGCAGAACGGGGGGAAAAAAAAAACACATTTAAAGAATGCTGGGGGCTCACCCACGCCCTGAGAGTAGTCTTTCCTCTGCCTTCCCTGTGTGCACGAGACAGACATGAATAGCCAGTAGATAGAGGATTCAGTCCTTAGCCTGAGAGCAGAGTTGGACATTCTGCAGGTCTCTATTCTGAGGCCTGTTCTCTTGCCAGCTTGGTTGAGTTTAGTGTCTTGGTAGAGAGCCAGATCTTCTGGGGAAGGTGGCTGGGATTCTTGCTAGGATGTTATCCAAGAAAAACTGCTCGAAGGTCTGCTCATCTTCTCAGCTTCTGGTGAGTAGAGGTTGGATTTGACATTCCCTGTCCCATTCTCTTTTCATATTGGAAATGAGAAGCTCCTTCCCACCTCCTGCCTCCTTTGCCATGGGCACTCTGCTCTCTGGTGGTTCTTGTGTGTAAATTCTTTGCTTAAAGATGTGCTGTAGAGGAGCTGTGTAATTGCCAGTCTCTGATGAGCTCGCAAGTGGCTCTAGAGGTGCAGTGCTCCGAGCAGACCCAGCTGGTGCTGTGGGAGGCACTCTGAATGAGCTGAAAACTCATTCCTGCAGTATGGGGAGGTTTGACTCCTGCCATCTGCCTCTGGGCAGCTGGGAACGGAAGAGGGGAAAGCCCTAACTCCTTTGGTGGATGTGGAGTCCCTGCAAATGCAGGGGAGCGTCTCCAGGCTGTGCTGCCTCTGGTGAGGAAGGGTTATTCAGATCAATGCTTTGCTGAGAAAGAAATCTCTCTTTCCCTAGCCACCTGCATGCTTCTGCTGGGATGTGTTCCTCTCTTCTTCCCCAGTCCCATGTGGCTCTTTTACTGTCTGATCGAGAAGTGAAGTTGTGCTGCAGGTCATGCTTCTATGGGATGTGGTGGCATAGCTTGAAAATGGATTGCTTGCAAGGAGAAACAGCTTTTTGGAAATGCACTGATTTGCTCTCCGCTGTTGTCAGGCTGGAGCTATGGAAAATTTTAGCAAAGCCAGGAGATGCTGAGCTGAAGACTTTACCCAGTTCTCAGTAGGGTTAGTTAGACGGAGGGCTTCCTGCTTTCCCTCATTGCCCAACTGCTTGAGCGTTCCAGTGATGCTGGCTGTTCCCTGCTGAGGTCTGTCAGCTCCTGATGATGGTTCTTGCCTTGTGAGCTGTTCTTCCCTTGTCTCGACAAAACAAATTGAAATCTGATGGTGTTTTCCACCACCTTCTCTCTGGTGGTCAGCAGCATGTGCTTTCTTCCTGGATTGCCTGCGTGGGGAGGGACAGCAGGGCTCAAAGGTTTTCTGACCTGCAAAAAGTGGGTGCTCTGGGGAATCTACTTAAGCTGTCACATGTCCTGTAAAGTCCCCGGTGCCCAGCGGAGCTCTGCTTTATTGCCTCTTGCCCTTTGATGTAGGTGCCATGGTGAGGGTAGTTGCAGCAGCATGGTGACACAGCAGCATGGTGGGTTGGTATACACAGCTGTCTGATGGCCCCCAAAGGGCTTCCCTGCTCGTAAGGCTCCATGTGGAGAGGTCAGGCTGGGGGCTCTGCTCACCAGCTTGGTGTAACTGAAGAACAGTTTTCCCTGCACAAGCCTGGCTGTGAGAGCATGCAAGAGTTAAGATGCATCAGCTTAATGCTAGCAGGGCTGGCACTGGAGAGCTATTAAAGGGAACTTGTTATCTTTAGTAAAGAAAATCTTGAAGCCTGCTGGCGCTGGGAGAAGCAATTGCTCAGTACAGACCCTGACAGCACTTAGGAAAATGGCTCTCTACAGGAACGGCCAACTCCTAGCAGCCTGGAGCCTGAGGTTGCAAGCAGCGTCTGTTTGTTGTGCTCCTGCTGCTGTGGGGCAGCTGAAGTCTGGGTTACCAGGCCATGACCTTTTTCTTTTTTTCTTTTATAGAGAAAGAAAAGCGGGAATGCCAGGCCATTGTTGATGAGCTGAGACACACTCTGGATGTGCGCAATGCCACAATAGAGTCGCTCCAGAAAGTGCTGGGAGAGACAGAGATGCTGTGCTCCTCTCTCAAGGTACCTTTCCTGTCCCCAGCAAGGACGTCAGCACTAACCATTGCACTGTTGGTGTTGGTTTTGTTGAAGATCTCCTCAGGCCCTGCTAATAAAGAGATTGTGCTGGTGGGATTTTTGGATTTGGTGCCTCAAGGCTCCCATCGCCTTGATCTATGAGTGACAGAAGGGGAGTATAGCTGGGTTTTCGTATTGGGTTTATTAATTCTAAGCGAGTGGTGTTGCTGGTCTTGAGGTCCTGAGTGCGCTCCACCTGGGAGTGATTCGGAGGTGTAAAAGCCAGGCCTATAGCTTGTGTACAAGTGGCTGCATGATCAAGGCAGAGGTGGCCGGAGTGGGGGAGAGATGCCAGCCCAGCCTGGGAATGCTGGCTAATGAAGTGGCAGCACTGATCATAAAGGTAGCAGCGTGAACCGAGAGCAGGAACTGGCCCCAGCGCCCCATTGCCAAAACACTTGCTCCCTGTGGTAGAATGTTCTTCTGAAATGGGTTTAGGCCAGGCGGGATTCAAGGAAAATTAGTTTCTTAGTTTGACTGGAGGAGAAATCAAACTGAAATATTTGGAGGGGGAGTTGCAAGCTTCAGCTGAGTGGCATTTGATCCAACTAACTCTCCTGTCTCTGTTCGTTTGCCAGGGCTTTTCCTTTGGTTAGGTTAGTAATGTGTGAAGTCCAGGGATCAAATATTTCCTTTGTGTTTCGGTGTGCAGTCATGTACTGTGCGTAAACAGCAAGTGGAAGAGGGGTAAGAGCAGGAGCTGCTTTGTTGGGATGTGTTGTAGTGAGCAGAGTGACTCTGCCGTGGCGGCGGGCTGGGCTGGGCCCTCTCCACTGTGTGAAGATGATGTGCCTGTTGCAAGAAGATGGGGTTCAGATAGGTGGGATTGCGAGCTCCAGGCTGAAAGGCAGGGTAGAGAGCAACTGCACTTCCCAAGATCTCCTCCCCTTGGACTATGGGTCTGACCCAGCAGCCTGAACTGCAACATGTTCCTTGACCTGCCAGGCCAAGTGGCCCAGGCAGAGCTTGTAGATGGGTTGCGGGGTTATCTTGCTGTATGCCACCTGCAGCTGGGAGGAACCAGTTGAGGAGGTCTGCCTGATGCTAGCAAGGTGGTGCTGTCACAGGGTAGAAGGAGAGTGATAGTAAGGAATTAATGCCAGACTGGCCTTGCTGTGAGCCAGCACAACTTTTTTTTTGCCTGACCATGGGACTATATCCAATCTGCTTGGGTGGAAAGGCAGTCTGGGTCTGTACCATGCTAGAGATGCTCCTGGCATCTCAGCTGTACCAGTGGCAGGATACTTCTGATGCTCCCTACTCCTGCAGAAACAATTGTGACAGTGGAAACTGGTGCTTGCTGCTCAGCTGAGCATCTCTGTGCTTGGCTTTCCTGCTGGGCACCTCAGGAGGAGGCTCTCTGGTTATCTTGCCTGTTGCAAAACCCTCTGTGTACACTTAAGTCCTTTTAATGAAAGCTGGGCAAGGCAGAAGGATTAGGGACCTGGAGGTATCTGTTCTGTGGTGTACGGGGTTTCCCAGCTGAACGCCAAGCACTGTCTTATACTGCATCATTAAAGATTAAAGCACTAAACTTCCACAGTGAAAATACAGGTTTAACTAGCTGCAACACAGGTCAAGCCCACAGGCTGCAAGCCATTCCTGTCTTCTGCTAGCACTATCAGCTGCTGCTGAACCTTTGCGTGAGAGTTTGTCTGGGGCTGGGGACTATGCTCCAACCTGGCACAAAATGCTGCTTTGGGGATCTGAAGTGTAGAGAGCTCTGTTTAGGAACAGCCAAAGATATGGGCTCTGCTTAAGCAAGAGTAACACGTGAGCCTGCAACACAGTTCCCCTGCAAAGTCCCAGCAGTTTCACAGCTGTTCGGTTTCTGTGGCAGGAAGCAGCTAAAATCCTTTAACTTCTGTGTGGAAGGGAGCTTTATGAGGCGATGTCTTTGGCCAGGCCTCCCTGTGGAGTCAGCACTGTGCTAAAACCAGGCCCAGGCAAACCTAGGCAACACAGATGCATTGGAACGGTGCTAATTCAGGCCGGCTTTCCCCCATCCCCTGCCAGCCATACTGCAGATCTGTGCTCTTTTAGCTCAGCTGAGATTCTCTGTTACTGCTGCCTACTACTGGAAAGCCTGGAAAGGTGGTGGCTGCAAGCCTCTCGCAGCCTCTCCAGGCAGGTAAGAGAAGTGCCCAGGCGAGTGTCTGTTTTAAGCAGCTAGTGGCAAGGAGAACTGGGAGGCTAGAGCAAAGGAATCAGCTGCGCACAGAGGAAAAAGCAATAGCAATCATTTGCCGTGAACTCCATTGCTTTTGAAAAACAAGTTGTCGCTGTGGACAGGGTACTACACAACCCCACGAGCGTGCCCAGCAGAAAGGAGGCTAAGACACAGTTTCAGTGCCAGAGTTGTCTTGCAATTAGCACTGAGACCCTGCTGTGCTTGCAAGGAGCAGAGCTCAGGGTGCAGCAGGGAGGGAGCTAAACTCTCCATAATCCTGGGCTGCTGAGGTGGTGATAGCATTGCTGCCTGCAGTGCGCATAAGCCAGGATGTTTCTCTAACAATCCCTGGAGCCTTCCTAATGGTCTGTGCGTGCTTGCTTCTCTGCAGAAGCAGATGAAATTCCTGGAGCAGCAGCAGGAGGATAACAGAAGTTCAAAGGAGGAGGCCCGCCATCTGCGAAACAAGCTGAGAAGCATGGAGCGGTGAGATCCTGGGCTCTCCCTGGGCCTTGCAGGCTGGGCTGCATGCCTCTCCCCTTCTCGGAGAGGGAGGGAGGGGTCCTGCTGCAACATCCACCTCCACCTGCTGAGTCGTCTTACCCCATAAGGTTGGAATCTGCTGCCTTAGTAGGCCTGCCCTTGCCTGTCCCACACTCTTGCCCCTGATATGTTTCCAGATGGCTGCTTTCCCTCAACAGCAGCAAGGCATAGTGCTGTGTACGGTCTGGCCTCATCTCTAGTGCTCTGAGCATGGTGACACACCATTCCTGTCATCCGAGGACGCCAGGGCAGAATCCCAGCCCAGGAACAGTCAGCCACAGGGCTGTAAGGCCCAAGAGGGGTGTGTGTACAGCTGCCCCTTCTCTAGTCTGCCCACATAGTGCTACTCTTCCCTAGCAAAAAGCCCTGCTTGTGGTGGGGCAGTTGTCTCTCCCTTCCCCGCCACGACATCCCGAGTGCCCGCAGCAGGAGCTTAGGCTGCACCAACCCCTTAGGGGGGAAACAGGGCTCCAGCCTCTTTCCCACCTCTGTTTGTGACTCATGAGCTGACGGTATTTTTTATTTTTTGTGCAGGATTGAGCTGTTGCTTCAGAGCCAGCGCCCCGAAGTGGAGGAGATGATCAGAGAGATGGGAGTCGGGCAGACAGCGGTGGAACAGCTTGCAATCTACTGTGTCTCACTGAAAAAGTAGGTGCTGCGGCCTTGGCACAGCTGGCTCATGCTGTCCTGGGTGTGGCCAGGGAGAACCCTCTGCTGAGTACCTGCAGGCACAGAGGCTCTGTGGGGCTCTTGACGCCTGTTTGGGCCTCCACTAGGTTTTGATTGATAGATCCTGGGGACCTAAATTGGAGCCTGTCACACTGAACTGTTCCTGTTGTCACTGTAGTGACATGTGTGTCACCATGGGAACTGTCTCCAGAGTTGTCAGTGCACCTACGAGGTGATGATGATTATTCCCTCCATTCTCCTTTCATGCCTGGGGGGAAATGAGTGGATGAGGGGCTCCGGGTTGTACCCTCCGCTGCATTGCACTGTGCAGCTGCAGCCTCAAGCACTCTCTGGCAAGGTGAATCTGCAGTGCTGCCCTCCCCTACCTGGAAATCCACCTGGTCCTGTTGGGCAAAACCACAGCTTCTTTGGGTCCCTTCTGATGGTAGCTGAATAATTTCCACTTTGATACAAAGCTGTAATGAGGCGAGTGTCCCTGTGGTGTAATTGGGAATGAATGTGCATGTCCAATAGCGTGAAGTCTCTGAAAAGTCACTTAAAGCAAAGTCCCTTATTTGCTGCCAGCATGGAGGCTGCTCTGTTGTCTGTCTGTCTTTTCCACTGGCAACTGAAATGTCTCTGGATCCGGTTTCCATTTTGCTGGTGAAATGTGTTCATGCCCTGTTCTCAGGCATGGTATCCTGCACAGCTTTTTTTCTCCTGCATGGTGTAGTGGTAGTTTGACACACTGTTGGTCGGTATTTGTATGCTGAGCTCTGTCCCCTACAGGGCTTTGCTATTTTTTTTACTTAACAACTTTTTTGCCTCAGTCTTCACTGACAACCTCTCTTCTCACCCCTCCCGAGTCGATGGATGGCATGAGGGGGACCAGGAGGGTAAAACACCTCCCGCTGTAAGAGAAGATGAGGTTCGTGACTGCCTGAGGAACGTGAACGCACATAAGTCCACAGGACCTGATGAGATGCATCCCAGAGTCCAGAGGGAATTGGCCAATGTAGTCACCAAGCCACTCTCCATGATATTTGAAAAGTCATGGTAGTCAGGTGAAGTCCCTGGTAACTGGAAAAAGGGAAACATTGTGCCCATTTTCAAAAAGGGTAGAAAGGAAGACCCTGGGAACTACTGACCTGTGAGCCTCACCTCTGTGCCTAGGAAGATCATGGAACAGATCCTCCTAGAAGCTATGCTAAGGCACATGGAGGCCAGGGAGGTAATTTGAGATAGCCAGCATGGCTTCACCAAGGGCAAGTCCTGCCTGACGAACCTAGTGGCTTTCTATGATGGTGTGACAACAACAGTGGTCAAGGGAAAACCAATGGATGTCATCTGTCTGGACTTCTGCAAAGCCTTTGACATGGTCCCCCACAACATCCTTCTCTCTAAATTGGAGAGCTATGGATTTGATGGGTGGACTGTTCAGTGGATAAGGAACTGGCTGGATGGTCTCATCCAGAGGGTAGTGGTCAACGGCTCAATGTCCGGATGGAGACCGGTGATGAGTGGTATCCCTCAGGGGTCCATACTGGGACCAGTGCTGTTTAATATCTTCATCAATGAGATAGACAGTGGGATCGAGTGCACCCTCAGAAAGTTTGCAGATGATACCAAGCTGAGTGGTACGGTTGGTACGCCAGGAGGACGGGATGTCATCCAAAGAGACCTGGAGAGGTGGGCCCATGTGAACCTCATGAGGTTCAACAAAGCCAAGTGCAAGGTTCTGCACCTGGGTCGGGGTAACCCCCAGTATCAGCACACACTGGGGGAAGAAAGGATCGAGAGCAGCCCTGCTGAGAGGGACTTGGGGGTACTGATGGACAAAAAGCTGGACATGAGCCGGCAATGTGCGCTGGCAGCCCAGAAGGCCAACCCGTACCCTGGGCTGCATCAAGAGAAGCGTGGCCAGCAGGTCAAGGGAGGTGATTCTGCCCCTCTACTCTGCTCTGCTGAGACCTCACCTAGAGTACTGCGTCCAGCTCTGGAGCCCTCAGCACAAGAAGGACATGGACCTGTTGGAGCGGGTCCAGAGGAGGGCTACAAAAATGATCCGAGGGCTGAAGCACCTCTCTTATGAGGACAGGCTGAGGGAGTTGGGCTTGTTCAGTCTGGAGAAGAGAAGGCTGCAGGGAGACCCGATTGCAACCATTCAGTGCTTAAAGGGGGCCTATAGGAAAGATGGGGAAAATCTTTTTAGTAGGGCCAGCTGTGAGAGGACAAGGGGTAATGGTTTTAAACTGAAGCAGGGTAGGTTTAGACTGGATATAAGGCAGAAATTCTTTACAATGAGGGTAGTGAAACACTGTCAGGGGTTGCCCAGAGAGGTAGTGGAGGCCCCATCCCTGGAAACCTTCAAGGCCAGGTTGGACAGGGCTCTGAGCAACCTGATCTAGTTAGTGGTGTCCCTGCTCACTGTAGGGGGGTTGGACTAGATGACCTCTAGAAGTCCCCTCCAACCCAAAACTATGGGTCTATGGGTCTATGGGTGATTCTGTCTCCTGGGTTTTCTCTGGTTGCTCTGCACTTGCAGAGCATAAAATTAAGGGTCTTGGGTTGCCTCTGAGAAGTTTTAGCTCAATCCTATTGTAAACAGCATGATTCTTCTGGTCTTTTTGCAGGGAATATGAAAACTTGAAGGAGGCTCGGAAGATCTCTAGTGAGATGACAGAGAAGCTGAAGAAGGAGCTGTTTTCTGTCAATAACAAGGTAAAGGGAGAGTGTGACCTGCTGGGGTGACATCTGACCCTCTCAATAACTGTGGCCCAAGCCCTCTGCGGTGACCCCCTCTCACACCGAGCACTACTTGAATGGTATAGGTGGTGTGGCAGTGTCAGGCTGGGGTTTCTGGGTCAGGCTGTGGTGAGCGAGCGGCTCATGGCTTTTGTCAGGAGTGCAGTCTCTGAGGACACTGGTGGGGCAGCATGTGTGGACCCAGTCAGAGTTTGGCAGGGAGCCTGGGTGGGGAAGGTGGCAGCAAGCACGCAGGTGCTCCACTGCTTCCACTGGGCTCTGGAAGCAGCACTGCCTTCATCCTGCCACGCTGCTGAGCGTGAGCTAGCTCAGCTGCCAGCTGCCTCTGCTGCAGAATCGGGCCCTAGGAAAAGTGGGAAGGGCTTTGGAGCCAGCACAGTTGAGCAGGGCTTAGCCCTGGCCTGGCACAACTGCAGTTACACCCAGCCTTGTGCCTCTAGCCCACTGAACTGGGCCAGGGCTCCTATGTGATGTTGAGCCCAGGCAGGGGAGGTCCCTGAGGGGTGGGGAGGACATGCAGGTGGCTCTGCACAGAGTTTGCCTGGGCTGGTCCTGACCTGGTGCTGAGCTTGGAGCTGCTGACATACTTCTCTTGCCCTGTTCCCCCTGCTGTAGGCCTGGCTGGGCTCTGTTAGGTCAGGGCAGGAAATGCTTTTTATCAGTTTTTGGTAGCAAGTCCCCATGAAAAGTGTGTGCGTGTAGCCTTGCTCTCCGAGGCGCAGGTGTTCCCTGGGGCATGCCCAAATCCAAGCTCACAAAGTGGGAGACTGTGGGTGGATTTGGCCTATTTTTGTTGCCTGGCTGTAGCTGTTGTGGTCCTTTCAAATGGAGGAGGAGGTTCTTGGATTGCTGTGCTGCTCCCCACGTGAGTTAACCCCCTAGATGAGGTGCTGCTACTGGAATCAGCCTGCTTGCTGGCTGAGTCAGTGCCCAGCTGCAATCACTGGCTTGGGTCAGGAGGATGCGAGTCAGTGCACTCAGTGCTCTGGGCTTAGCTGACTGTGCTGACACTCTGTGGGCTGGCCCAGACTCCGGAACCCACAAAAGTCTCTGATGTGGTAACAGTCCACTTCTCGACCCCTGCTCCTGGCATTCTTCCCTGTTGAATCAGGCTTGTCTGTGTGCCAGTACCTCTGATATGCAACCATCCTCCAGCCTGTGGTTTAATTCCAGAGCTCTGGTGTGTCCAAAGTCCTGCAGAATTCAGAATGCAGCCACCAAGTGTTAGAGCAGGGAAAAGCTGTCACCATCATGCATAAATGCTCAGGAAATGCTATAGGAAGGTTTGTGTTGGGCAAGCAGCCCTGGAGATCCCTCTGCAGGCAGCTTGAGGAAATGGGCAGGCATTGGATTGCTCTGATACAGGAGAGATCGGTCAGACTCCCATTTCAGGGCTCGGTTTTCCTATGGCAAAGTAGCATGTGCTGCAGAGCATACTGCTCTCAGGGGGTGGGATCTGCAGTCTCCCTTACCTACATGTTGTAACCAGCGCTCTGCTGTTTGCGGGTGTGTGTTCTGCAGCTGCAGAAAACAGTTTCGGAGTTGGAGAAGACAAAGGAGGAGTTAAAAAGCACCCAGAAGGATCTGAAGAATGCGGACAAGGAGATCTTGGTGAGAATATAGCTCCTGGGGCTGCAGTAACTGGCAGCTGGCCATGGCCTGCAGCTGCAAAGCCAGGAGTTATGCTGGCTCTTGCTCAGTGGCTTGGTTACCCAGCCCACCTCACCTCTCTTACCTGCCCCACCTCTGAGCTCCACCTGATGCTGATTTATGGAAAAGGGGCAAAGTATCTGCTACTAAATCTTCCCTTATCTTGCTGTCTGCTTTCCCTTTTTCCTCCAGAGTTTGAAGAAGAAGATAGACATCCTGCAGGATACTCTGAAAGTCCCATCACTAACCAGGGAGACACTCAGTCGACTGGTCTTTGAAAGGTTAGTGAAGTGCATCCTCAGATACGGGCCAAGGATGGAGATGGGAGGTCCAAAGTAAGAGCTGACAGTTTAACTAGCTGAGGAGGCAGTGACAGGCTAGTCCGGCAGGCATTGCAGTAGCGCAGTCATCTTGCTCCTTGTATCCTATTCTGTCTTTTTCTTCTTGCTGACAAGATGGTGTTTGGTTTACCTGGAAAAAGTGTGTGTGTTGTGGAGGGTTTGGGTCAGGAAGGCATGGGAGATTGGGCTATGTTTTGAAAAACTCTGCCACTATGCCCTGCCAGGGAAATACCCCTGAAGCTGCTCTCCTTGTTGCCGCAGAGCTGGCCTTCCAGTGAGCGTACCCTGGTGTATGGGGACTGGAGAGCTTTGTCAGGCAGAGGAACCTAGCCTGAAAAATGGCATCATCTTTTAAGTTTTTATCAAGCCCTTTCTTTTGAGGAGCTTGTGGTCCTTGCTGTACCTCCGTACAGCAAGCGGGGTTGTGTACACAGAGCAGCAGTGTGCCAGTGAGTTTCCCTGGGCTCAGGGTGCTACTGTTACAGCACTGGCCATTCGGGGGTGAACAATAGTTTGGGATATTGACTATAAACCCTGGGATTTGAATTGTCCTTTCTGTGACTTGTAAGCAGAATGGGGCTCTGATCCTGATCCCACTGCTGTATTGCAACTCAATGGTGTAGCATGCAGCTCTGTCTTCCTCTCATCTGCTGGGTAGCAGGCGGTGGCCTCCTGGGGCTGATATTTCGCATGGTCTTGCAGCCCCACTCCCGTCGAACTGCAGCACCCGAAGCTCCACCGCCCAGCCCACAGCGATGAGATCAATCTAGATGCTACTTTTGATGTGGACACCCCTGAACATCAGCCCTGCACACCTCTCTTCAGCCCTGCAAAAAGGCAGAAGCTGGATAAAAAGCCGTGAGTTTTCCCTCTTCTTTCTGCTTCTAAAGGAGATCAAAGTCTTGCTTCATTGGAAGTTGCTGTGTGTGATCAGATAGCTCTCCAGCTGTCTGACGTCACGCTGCAAGTTTCGTCATCATTTATTTGCTTGGCCTTCTCTGTCCTTGCCAGCTCCACTTGAACAATAAATCTCTGCTGACTTGCTCCTTGGGCTTCTTACAGGCCTCCTGTGGTAAATCTGGCGAAGAAAGTTCTGAAGGAAACGGTGGAGGTAAAAGGATTAATCTTGATTTTTCTGTATTGCCTTTTTGATAAAGGACCTATTTTCTCCATGTAGGAGATGCTGTCACTGTAGAATGGTCCATCTATAGAACCACAGTACGTGCTTCAAAGTGCTTTGCTTGACAGTCTCCTAGAAACACTGCATTACTGCCTCAGGCCTGCTGGAATTGGGCAGGAGAGGGAGGATGGGGACCCACGTGCTTCTTGCCGATTATCCTGTTTCAGATGTGCTTGGCAAACACAACGTGGGGCTGGCCACAAGGGCTGTGGGGTCAGCTAAGGGGGCTGTTCTCCCAGGCTTGCTGGGTGCAGTGTCCTGCCCCCCAGGTGCTGCTCAACATGAGCCCTGGTGGGAGGCTTGAAACTGCTGTTCTTTGGCCCGACGTGTGGTACAGCAGTAACTATTACGCTAAGTAGCTGCCTACGTTATTAGTGCTCCCTGTATGTGGACTAAATTCAGCAGATCGTGCTGGTTAAAGGGCTTTTCTCTTTATTTTGTTGGACAGAACTGCGCAGATGATCCGGAGGATGATGCTCTTAAAGGACTCCTGCCAGCGTTCATCAGGAACTCTGTTCTCTCCAAGAAGCCATCTTCGGGTAGCTTGTTGGGTTCCCACAAGAACATGGGCACTGTGAGTATGACTGTCCAGTTGGTGAGCTTGTTGAGGGCTGGCACTGCACACCTCTGTCCTGAAGTGACCCTACAGGAGGAAGCAAATCGGGCTTCTACTTTGCCACATACAGTGTGTAGAAATAAATCTTGGAGCACGACCTGGCTACTTCCCAGTCCTGCAGAGCTCCAGGGATGACAGATGCTCATTCCCTTCCTGGCAGCAGACTAAATGGCCCTCTGTGTCCCGTTCCTCCACCTCCTTGGAGCTTGGGGTGTTTTCCGTGTATTCCTCAGTCCCAGTGACAAAATCCTAAGCCTTGCTGCTGCTTGGAAGGCTCAGCTTACTACAGAAAATGCCCAAGATATCCAAACTTTACTGATACCTTTGGGTCTGTCTTTTTCCAAAGGGTGAGGGATTAGCACAAGTACTGAGTGTTTCCAGGTGCATGTAAACCCTCCCCAGAACCCGCAGCCTGCAAGGCTCCCCTTCCCTGTAAGCAACATGAGGAAAGGTAGCCAAGGCTCCGTGCTGGTGCTCCAGGCTCATTTCTTTCTCTCTCCTAGGTGAGGATGGGATACGATGGCTTGGGAGGCAGAACAAAGTTCATACAGCCTGTATCCTTTCCTGCAGCTCGCATGGCGGTAGCAATGCTTGTGGGGAACCTCCTCTGTGTTTCAGCCATCTTGGGGAGTCCTGCCCACCCTTGTCAACAAAAAATGGGCTGCGACCCTCAAGGACCCATCAGATTTCTCTCTCTCTGACTCTGAACAAGTTTGAGCTCAGCAAAGACATCAAGGACCTGAACTTGCAGAGAACATTGTCAGTGGTGGCTCATTCAGAGAAGCATAGTGACTGGAAATGGGTGCAACCTGCAGGGACTGCCTATACCCGTGGGATCTCTGAGCAGCAGTGTGGTGCAGCCTCTTCCTGGCCACATGACTGCTGACCTGTGCAGCCAAAGCCTTCGTTCCTGCGGGACGCTGCTGCTCGACCATGCCTGTCCTGGTGGGCAGTCCTGCAGCAGGTGAGGAGTGGCTGGGCTGAGCTCACCCAGTGGGCATGGAGCTGCTCTGGCTCCTGCTCCTCACGCAGGAGCGGCGTCCTCTCCCCTGCCTTCCCTGGGCAGTGCTGTCAGAGGGACGTGTGGAGCACCTACAGCTCTGACGCTGCTCTCGCTCCTGGTGCTGGTTTTGAGGGGGGGTTTTGCTCTTTGTAGAAAACCATGAGGATGAAGCAGAGAAGCAGCGATGAGCTGGAAGTTGTGACCTGCTGGGCAACCTTGGGCTACTGCTCCTGTGGCCTCACTGTGAAGGGGTAGAGGTATCCAATGGCAGGGAGATGCCGGAGCTGGATCTCTGGGGCCAGATGTGCCCATGCTGCCAGCCTGAGGTGACAGGGGAAGGTGGGCAGCCATCCCGGTGCTGCCCCTTGCATGTGGCTGATGGAGGAATAGCTCGTTCCTCTTAAGCCTGGGTGCTGCAGGCGTATGGGTTTGTGTAACCCTGCAGCTCTGCCAGCATGGCCTGCACCCGCCTTCTGGTGCTGCAGTGAGCGTCTGGTCAAGACCATTTACAGTTCAGTGATGTTCTGTTCCTGCTGCTTCTGTGCCTCTGTTTTGTGCACAAGGGGATAGAAGAAAAGCGGGAAGTGTTCCTGGACCGGTGGGATGGGAGCATGCCTGACCTCTGCTGCTGTCAGCAGGGGGGCAAAGCTCCCCCTGTCCTGCAGGGAGTTTTTCTTTGGGTGCAAATGTATGGCTCGGTGCCAGGTCTGTGGTTCGGGCTAGTCTGCAGCAAGTGTTGGATCACTTGTGTCCCTGGAGCATTGGTCTGTACTTTCCTTGACAGTTTTACCTCCAGACAAATCTGGCAGAAATCCGTCCCTTAGCAGTGAGGAGCAAGAAAAAGAATGTCACCAGGCCAGCATCTGCAGCTCCCTCCATGGGTTCCTCCAGCAGCAGCCAAGCCAGGCTGGACAGTTTCCTGCAGTGAGAGCCCTGGCCTTCCTGGGGAGCAGCTGGGCAGGGCGTGCTTGCCTGGAGCCTGGCACGAAGCAATGTGCAACCACCGCTGTGCAGAGGGCTACTGTTTGCAAAGCACCCATGCTGTGTTGTGGTTGAGACCAGCTGCCCTGGGGAGAATCCTGGCCTTGCAGTGAGCTGACAGGAGACCAAGCCTCTGGCTAATGCTTGGACTGATTTACACATACACCCACACCCATTTTACCCCTCCTTCCTCCTAATTTAATGCAGAGTAAACAGGGTTTTCTCATCTTCTGGCCTGCTTGGAGCTCTGCAGTTGATGCTGCTGTTGGGTGCTCTGACATAAAGGTGGAACCACACTTGGATACAGCCACAAGCCAGAGACATGGGAAGTGTGTCTGGGATGTCAGTCTGGAGCAAGAGCAGGGAGAAGGGACCAGGATCAGCTCTATGCCTGGTGTAAATAGCTCAAAGAAAGTTTCCTGGAGGAAGAGCAGCCCTGACCCATGTTGTTGCAGGGTGGCTGTGTGTTTGTCATCAAACTGATCAGCTTGGTGCTGTTGTGGGGCCTGTGTGGGTTGGGGAGCCCTGCAGGCGAAGCCTGGGAGATGTTCTGCCTTGCCCTGGCCATCAAGCCCACTGCATTTTTGTAGCACTGAAATTGCTGACTTGGGGAGGAGGGTGTCGGGGGTGATCCCCTGCCCTGCTTGGAAATAGGGAGATGGGTCCACTGATGTGACCTCTGTTCTCGGCATGTGTTGGTGTGAAATTAGTTTAAGTTCTGGTTTTTTAATGACATTGTAGGGGGGTGTGTTCTTTTGTAACTGGTCTGCCTAGTGATTTGAGGGTTTGGAATGGCCTGAAGAAGTGGTGAAGAATGGTTCCCTTCAGGGGAGGGGGAGTCTGATGGGGCTGAACCTGTCTGGGGTTCTTCAGCCTGGAGGCTTGGGGCAGATCCCCTCTTGCCCCACAGCTGAAGCTCTTCAAGCTGCAAGGAACAGACTTGGTGAGGTACCTTGCTGTACAAATCTCTGATCTTTCCTACTTCCAGCTGCTTCAGGCTGGAAGCCTCAGCACCTGGGCTGGCCAAAACCATGTCTTTAGGGAATAAAATACACCGCTGTGCACACTTCTTAACCAGCTTCCGAGTGGTTTCCTCCCTGTTGCAGCTCCAGGTTGGAGGGCTGAGCTCAGGCACTGAGGTGTGATGGATGTGCCTGGCCCTTCTGAAACCATTGGTGCCCACTCTCGGGAGATGGGTCCCTGCTGCAAGGAAGGGCTGTGGTGGGGTGAAGCTGTGATGAAAGCGGTGCTGACCCCTGGGCGAATGGGCCCGCTCGGGAGAAGACAAGGGGAATGCCTGCGGAGCATGAGCTGAGTCTTGGCTGCATCACTTGGGGCTGACTGCTGAAGGGCATGGAGTGGGGGGAGAGTCTGGAGGAGCACAAGAAGGGGGTTTGTGGGGCTGGGAAACAAGCTTGGGGGGGGAAGGGAGGAGGGACTTAATCAAGCAAGAGTTAATTCTGGAGAAGAGAAACCTGGGAGAGGGTCTGCAGTGAGCCTTTTACAGACTCTCTTGCATGGTGTCCTTGTCCCTTTGAGGTAGGTGCCCTGTGAGTGCTCGGGGGCAGAGAGATGTGGGCTCCCATACTGGGGTGCTGGAGAGCTGGTGCTGTATCTGCCCATGAAGGCAGAGCTGGTCCCAGCCTGCAGCAGAGGGCTCGAAGGGCTTTTGGGGCTGTCCTGCTCCAGCCCTAGTCTGGGGACTAAATAATTGCCTCTGAGCAAGCCAGCCCTGTCCCCTGATGGGCTCCAGCCCCAGGGCCACCCTGTGGGCAGGCCTGGGGCTCCAACCTTGCCTGCAAAGCTGGGCCCCCCTCCCGTGGGGGCAGCAGCACCTGTGTGAGCTGGCATCCTTGCATTTGACTTCTGCTGGGTCCCTTACCCCCCCACATCACTTTGATTTCTACTTGAAAACATCCTGGGCCAAAAAGTTCTCCTGCTCGGACTGCGGTGAGCAAAGGACTTTCGTTTTGGTGTCACTTGCTGGTGGCTCTGCCCACTGCGTGCCCTGGTGGCATTTTCCTCTGTCTCCCATGATGGCTGCCATCGCCTGCTTGGCTTCGCTGGGGTTCGGCACCGAGGCAAAGGTTTAAGCCCAGGGCTTGCATGTGCCTTGGCTGGGTAGTTGCTGCTGGTGGCTGCTCGCACCTCTGTGGGGGTTTAAGGTGGATGCTTTGAGTCTCCTGTGTTTGGGAGAAAAAATAACCAAACAAAAAACTTTTTTTTTTCTCCTGTTCTGGCCATGGTGCCCATCCTGATCCCCTTTCATCCATTCCTGCCCTCTCCAGCTTCCTTGGCGCGTGCTGCTTTTGGTAGTCGCTTCTGATGCAGATTTGTTGTTTTATTGCAGTTTTTGGAGCCTTTTCACTCTTGCTCGGCGATGATTTCAGCTCCTCCAAAGCCACCTTCCTCCTCACATTCTGCACTTTGCACCCGATGCCTGGCCCCACACAGGACAGCAGTGCGCCCCAGCTGCCAGCACAGCTGCTCCCCGAGCTGGAGGGATGCGCAGGGCATGAAAGCTGGCAGGGCTGGGGCAGAGGTGCTGTTCCTAACAGGAGCTGGTTGCTATTTCTGTGCAATTGGACCCAGTTTCACATTTATTTTAGGAGGCGGCGCAGCATGCGTGTGTTGACTCACAGCCCATAAAAAGCAGCCGTGGCTTGAGCTGGTGTTAAGTGGCGGGAACATGGTCCCGTGGGGAGGGACTGATCCTGGCAGCGGGGCAGGGGCTGCTGGGGCAGGCAGGGGGTGCTGAGCCCCTTGGGGTGGACTCTGGGCTTGCAGCCCCTTCTCCCCCACCCTGTGGCACCCACGAGGGTGCCCCCTTCCCCCACTTGCCTCCCACAGGAGCCCTGCTCCACTGTTACCGGCAGCTTTAATTATTGTCACTTCTCATTAACTACGGGCAAGATCTGGGTGAGGTGTAACTGTGCTGTCCCGGTGCCTGGTGGGAGCCCCTGTCTGGGCTGGGAGCTCTCCCAAAGGTGCCTGTGCTTTGTGACCTCATCAGGCAGCCTGTGACCTCACGCAGAGAGGGCACGCCTGTTGGCCAAGCGCTGTGTGACCTAATGGGGAAGGGGGCTGCTTGTTGGGCAGGCCCCTGTGACCTCCCTGGGGAAGCTGTGTGCTCGCTGGCTAACCCCAGATGTTAGGGAGAGCATGTGAGCTCATTGGTTGGCCCCTGTTATATCATGGAACAGCAAAAATGGTCACTGGCTGAGTGCTGTGTGACCTCATGGGGGACTGGGTGCTTGTTGGCTGAGGGCTCCAGGCTCCCACCTCTGAGGCAGTGTGCTGCCCTACGAGGTGCTGTGTGACCTCACTGGGGAGCCTGTGACCTCACTGGGAGCTGCATGCTTGTTGCCTGGCTGTGAGTGCTAGGACAAGCTGTGACCTCATGAGGTAGCAGAGTGCTCATTGGCCAGTAGTGTGTGACATCTCAGGGCTGCCTGTGACCTTACAGGGAGCAGGACAACTGGTGGCTGGCAGGATATGACATCCCAAGGCAGTCCACCGGGGCCCCCGGGCCACAGTTACAGGTGAGGGGGATGCTCATTGGCTGGCAGTGTGTGACATCCTGCGGCAGTCTGTGACCTCATGGGCGACTGGCTGCTCATTGGCTGTCAGGGTGTAACCTCATGTGAGAGTGAGACCTCATTGGCCGGGGTGTAACCTCGCGGGAGAGTGGATGCTCATTGGCTGTCAGGGCGGGAGCGCGCGGGCCACCGCCTGGCGGGTGCGGGGGGCTCCCCGCACGCACGGCTCGCTGGCCGCCCGGCGCCCCGGCGGGGCGGGGGGCGGCCGGGGGGGGGGGGGAGGTGGGGGGGCGGCGCGGCGGGGCCGGAGGGCGCGGGGTGCAGGTGGGGCGGAGCTGGGTGACCACGCGTTGGGCGCGAGGGGTTGGGGCGCGCGTGCTGTGGGCGCGGCGGGTCGCGCGGGTTTGCGGGCGGCGGGAGCAGGGGGCGGCGGGGGCAGAGCCGTCGCTGGGTGCGGGTCCGCGGGGGCAGGGGCAGGCAGGTAGGCGGGGTAAGAGAGGGGTGCGAGGGCGGTGTGCAGGGGGTGCAAACCGGTGGGAGACCGGGGTGCAGGTGGGGAGAAGGCGGGGGGGTGCAGGTGGGCAAGGGAGGCAGACGGGGCAGGGGCAGAGGCACCCCGGGTGGGTCGCTGCTGAGGGGTGCAGCCCCAGGGGAGCTGGCAGCTCGGGGACACCCGTGGGTGCTGGGGGAAGGCAAGGGCGCAGTTTGGGGGTGGGGCCCTGGTGGGGGGCTGGCCTGGGCACGGGTGTGGGGCACCCCGAACACTGCCACCCTGAACACAGTTGCCCCAAGTGTGACCACCCCAAACACGGCCACCCCAACCGGAGCTGGCGCCAAACGGGAAAGGTCGTTATGTAACAGGAGGGACGTGCAGCCCTGCCTGGAGTTACCGGTGCAAAACCTCGCGGGGAGCTGTACCGAGCTGCTCTTCCTCTGCCAGGCAGTGCCGGCTGGGAGGCAGATGCTTTGGAAGTGGGCGTGGGATTGGAGAGATTCCTTTTAAAAAAAAAAAAAGCCGATCCTAAAAATATCATCCTATCTGGAGAAATAAATGTGAGGAGTGGAAAGTTGCGTGGAGGGGCCTGGGGGACTCGGCGGGCAGTTTGCCCCCAGCGCATGGCCAAGGTGGTGGCAGCGGCATTTCAGGCTCTCTGCCTCGCCTGTGCACCGATGAGCTCTGCTTGCATTGCCGGCTGCGTTACTTCAAACAGGGAAAATGCAAGCGGGAGCCTGAACGGGAGGCTGTGGTCTCGCTGGGCAGTGCTTTCCCCTCGCTCCCAGCCAGCGGGCTGCAATCACTGCTCGCAGGCTGTGCCTTGACACCCAGACGAGATTCGGGGATCCTACAGGGCAGCTAAGCTGTGGGCAGGCTTTTCTTTGTAAAATCTCTGTTAGCTTTTACACAGGGAGAGTGAAAAATCCCCCTGAGTGAAATCGTGCCTGCTTTCCCTTGTGTTTTTCCCGTTTCCTTTTGCTAAAACATCACCGATGCCTCTGCTTTGGATGCTGCCAGCAAGAACTTGTTCACAGGCTGCTCATAACAATTCAAAATTAAATACCCACATGGCAATTTAGGTCGGCGTAACGAGATCAGCCAAGGGCACCGTGCAGATCTGCTGTCTCTGTCCATTTTTGGCGCTGCCATGGCACTCCCTCGTTGCTGCCCGGAGGCTGTGTTTGCTGTTGGGTACTGGGGCTGGGGGTCCCAGTGGCTCTGGGCGTGCTGGAGCACAGGGAGCTGGCGGGGTGAAGGAGCACAGCCCTGCAGCGCTGGCTGCCCTCCCTCCTTTCCTGCCACAGAAACACCAGGTTGGTTTTGCCAGCCATGCCTGAGGCCTCGCACACTGAGCTGATGCTCCTGCCCCTCCTGGGGAGCTGCTGCCAAGGAGCTGCCCTCCCTTGCAATTAATTAACGCAATTAAAGAGGTGGGCCATGCGGGGCTCTGCGGGCTGGCAGCGGAGGCTGCTGCACAGCATCAGTGGGATGGGGGAGATGCTGATCTGTACCAGTGTTTAAAAACTGAGCGTGGGAGGGGTGTGGGGAGCTGAGATAACGCTGAGGGGTTTTAATTCAAGGTAAGAAAGTGGAAATGAAGGAAAAAAAAACAGGCCTCGAGAAGGAAGTCGTCTTTGTGAGATGCGGGAGTGGGCTCAATGAGATAGACCAGATGTTGTAAAAGGTTTGGCAAAGCACGGCTCGTGCTGGCCGAGCAGCGGGTGTGCAATGCAAAAAGCACTACTCCAGAAATCTCAAGTGATGAGGGAAAGGAAAGCGAATTTCTCTCAATATCTGGACAACTTTATTTTTTTTTTCCTCCCTCTGAATTCAGTAACCTAAATCTGTGTGCAAGCCAGTGAGAACCATAGTGATGCTGCTTTGCTGTGTAATTTTTCACACCTTGCTTTGTGTTCTACGAGGAAGTGGTCTGACCACCTGATACACGGTGTGTCGGACTTCGGGGTCTCATGTGTAAATTCATAACGATTGTTTTCAAGACTCTGAGCGTACACTGTGGAGAGCCTTCAGAGAATAGAAAACGTCCCATAGAAGTCACGGCTTCTCACCAGGTTGCAACATCCACCGATTGTTATAAACTCCAATTTTCTGCTTGGGTGCTTTGGGTGAGGCGCGGCGGAGCTAGAGGGTGAAGGGAAGATGCGTGCGGTGCTCAGGCTCTGCCAGCGGGGCGCAGCTCTGAAAAAGGCAAACGTGGTGCAGGATTGCATCAGGCGAGGTATTTTCAGCGCAGATGGGAAGACCTTACCCTTGTGCAAAGCGCTGCTAAAAGCTCACTTGGGGGGGGTCGTGCTCAGCTCTGGTAATGGGGCGAGGGGATGCTGAATCAGGGGAAGGAGGGAGGGAAGGGGAAGGGCTGCTGTTGGTCTGCCTGGACAAACGGGGCCTCTGTCACCTGGGAGGAGATGAAAAGATGGAGCATTATTAACACGAAGGATCAAAGTGAACATAAATTGCTTGTGGATGTATTCAGACTGAAAACTTTCCAGCTGCCTGGCAGCGGAGTCCGGGTCTGCTCCTCCAAAGAGACCCCCTAAGCATAAAAGGGACAAGCTCATTTTACAGTGCAGCTTGACAGATCGATGAAGAGGGGCTGGGTGGCAGAGCAGGGACGATCCCAAGTTTAGAAACAAAGCTTGGGGCAGGGTGCTTTAGGTGGCTGGTTTTCCTGGTATCCTGAAGAGAGACTCAATCGCTGCTTCTGATCATATTAGTCTGTGCCTGATTTGTTGCCCAATTCATTCAGGTTTTGGGTCCGTCTGCTGCTCAGCCGCGGAGCTCGTAAAGGACTTTTTTGTGATGCCTGGATGCATGAGCTAAGGGCTGAAGGACAGGAGAGGGGAAGAGGGTCGCTGTCCTGGGAAGCATTTGGTTTGGAAGGTATTTGGCCACAAATAGCCAGGCTGTCGGTGGGAGCAGCGGTGCTTTCAGCATCCCTGTTCCTCCGGAATCTGGGAGATGCATGTTGCCAACAGCCAGGCTGGCCGCTGGGCTTCAAGGTTGGGAGGAAGATTCCTCCCGTGGCAGAGACCGCCAGGACCTTTGCTTTCCGTGATAAAGAAGCCGTTTTACTGAATACCCCAGGATTTCTCAAGTCTCCAGGTAGGCTTGCTGCGTGTTGGAGGTCGTGAAGTGACCAAGGAGGGAAGTTTCCAGTACCAAATTTCCTCCTCCCAGGTCAGAGAAAATAGCTCAAGCTTGGAAAAAACCATTAGTGTAGTTCAGATGCTCCTTTCCGCCCTTTTGGTAGCTCGCTGCATTTGCTGGGTATTGGCTTTTTTTCCTTGCTGTAAGTAACATAATTGATAATAGGTAATAAGTATATACATAAAAGTAATTTAGAAAAAAAAATCAAGTTTGCCCATTTCTTTTTAAGTGGGCACTTTTCACAAGCTTGCAGAACCGAGCAGTCGATGTCCATTTTCATATGACTGTGGTAGAAATAAAATGAGACTGTGTGATGGAAAACCGGGCTATGGGCTGGGCTCACACTTGTCTGGAGATCCAGCTCTGCACTTGTTCCCATGTGCTGCTGTCCCCAAAGAGGCTGAGCCCTGGGCAGGACTGTGCAGAGACATTGGCGTCAGAGGAGTCGCTGGAGAAAACCTTTTCCTCGAGTATTAAACTAGCATTTTGCTGAACTGAGGGCTGGCACTCTGGAAAAGCCTGCCGTGCTCCTGAGCTGAGTAAGCGTTAGTTTATTTGGTGTATGAGATTTGGAGGGTCAGGAGGGAGCTGAGGCTGGGTTTAAGTGAGGAGGGGAGGAACAGATAACGCAACGTTGAAAGCTCATAAACTTTGTGTGAGCTAAATAAGAGGTAAAAGGAGGAGTAGAAAATGGCTCACTCAATGGATCAAGTCAAAATATTTGCTGTGTTAAATATCCCACGAGGCTCAAGTTCGTCTTTCTCGTGATGGGCAGGTGGTGCTGGCTGCAATGCATCTTCCCTTTAGCAAGTGGTGCTTTACATACTTTTGATAGCTCTGACAGCAGCCATAAGGCCCCTGAATTTAGACGGCATAATTCGGGGTGCTTCAGTAACTCCAAAACCTCTTCTGTGAGTGTGCTCATCAGTATTCAAAATGTTTGGCATCAATTATTAATGCCTTTATTTCCAAAACAAATACACAGATTTGCAATCCACTTGGCAGGTTGGGGTTTCTCGCTGCTGGAGCTGACCTGGATGCTGTGTGGAAGGCATGTCTCTACCCTTAGCTTTTGCCACCCCAGGGGCTCATGGAACTACCTACACTCTCTGCTTCTGCTCAGGGAGAAGGAGGGGGATGAATTTGGAAGGGTTCATTTCCTTCTCCCCGTTGGCTGAAAAGCTGGAGGACACTGTCTCCTTCTGGTGCAGCTACAGCTGTGGTGAGGCCGCTTTCTCCGCCCTGAAATCCCACGTGCTGGCACTCAGCCTCTCGTGCTGATGCTCGGGAGCGGTGCCGCTGCTTGAGTGACCCCATCCACTGGTATCGGTGGGACCCCTCACACTGCGGGTCTTGCCAAGCAGGGTGATGGGCTGGCTTCTGCTTCTCCAACGCAACTGAATAAAGCTGTTCCTTTTCTCTGCTGTTTGATGCACACGTTTGATGCTTCCCATCATGTTTCCAATTCCATGCAAACAGGTATTCAGTGCCGTGGCACATGCCTGTAGTTTATACCGGTTTGGGGAATACCCGATGTGCATCTGGACACCTACCTGCCAGAAAAATACAGCCTGCCTGCCGCAAACCCTGCCTCTCTCTGCAGCCTTCTGCACTGATTTCCCAGCTGGGGCTGGCACAACGGCTCACCGTCGGCCGAGGGTGTTTTTCCTAGCAATCCTGTTGCAATATCAGCCTCGTTTCCTAGCGTGTGAGACGCACCTTCGGAAGGATGTGACAGGCAGCCAGGGTGCAAACAGCAGTTCCAAAAACCAAGGTAGCTCGGGTAGGGTGAAATGGGCTCCATGGCAGCAGCAGTCTGATTTTCACTAATTGTGGAAATAAGATTATCGCGTCGTCTTCACTGATGAGTGCCACTGCTCCTGGATGCTGCCCAGATTTTTTTTGGCTGGTGAGCGACAGCAAGTACTGATGGTCATCCCGGTCCCACACATCGTAAACCATTATGTGTGTCGCACGTATTTTCTTGAGATTGAGATCGTCGCTGTGGAGCCATCGCTGTGTTTTCAAATGTCTGTTTGAGTGACAGATTTGTTATTTTTGCATCAATCCATAGGCACGACTGTTCTTAAGAACAGGTTTTTTTGGTCTTCTTTAGTGCCTGGAGGTGCTGAGCTTTGGCATGACCCCGAAGCACTGCCATGCAGCCTGTCAGTCATCACCGGCCATGCCGGACTGCTTTTTATGTCACTGACGCTGAAAAGTTTTTATAAATACAGTGAGCTGGCTCCTTGCTGAGACCACCCAGCACCTCCAATGAGCTATTTAGGAGCCTACAAGAGAGAGCAGTATCATTGTGCCCTATTAACGCTGGCTTGTGTTTTACAGCAAGGCTGGAAGGCATGTTCTTGGGGGGCTCCTCACCCATACTCAGCTCATATTTAATCATAGAATCATAGAATGTTTTGGGTTGGAAGGGACCTTTAGAGATCATCTAGTCCAACCCCCCTGCAGTGAGCAGGGACACCTTTAACATTATCAGGTTGCTCAGAGCCCCATCCAACCTGGTCTTGAATGTTTCCAGGGATGGGGCCTCCACTACCTCTCTGGGCAACCCCTGACAGTGTTTCACTACCCTCATTGTAAAGAATTTCTTCCTTATATCTAGTCTAAGATGACTTAAGTATGCTGGCAACGGTATCTCACTGGCTCAGCCTACGTGTGTTTGATAACTGGACTGGGGATGGCGATTTGATGGGGCAGGAGACAGCAGCTCTCTGCCCATGCTGTGCTCCTCTGAGGCAGAGGAACATCATCCACCAAGCCAAGAAAAGCGCGTCTCAATGCAATTTTTATTTTGTTTTGGTGTCTCTTTTTCAAGTGTCATGGTTTGGCTTGAGATGAGAAGTGGTGGCATGACATCCAGCCTGACTCCTGGCACTGGGTGGTAAAAATTGTCGCAGTGGCTGACAAAGGCAACCCAAAACCTGGAGTTTAGAGGTCCAACCTAGCTAAATGGCAAGGAAATGTGTATAAACAGTGAGCATAAATAAGCGTAGCAGCAGTTTACCAGAGGGTGCGATAGGATATATGATCACGCAAAACCTGAATAAAAGCTTCACCACCTAAAATATACAGTCTCCTTCGGCCCAAAACTAGAGTTTCTGTGATGTACAGCAGATTAGCTGTTCATTTTGGCTTTATTCCCTATGAAGATGTGATTAAATAGTTTGGTGCATTCTCTTTTGTCAAAAATTATTTAGTTCTGTTTCTAGGTCATTGTCTATGGAAGAAGAATGCGTGTGTATTTAATGCATTAAAGTGTATTTAGGCATCTTGTAAGAAGAGCTACAACAAAAAAACCCCAAACCCTCTCCTGCCCAGTCTGTCCCCAGACCTTTCTCCTATCCTTGTCCTTAGTGTGTTGTGCAGCACCAGTCCTTCTTGAAAACCCATTGCTGAGGGGTCACCTCAGCAGCTCGCCTTCGTCCTCCTCTCGCTTCCTGATGTTAGGAAGAACCTTGACGCCTTTACCCCAGAGCAATGGAGACGAATGTCTCCACTCGGAGACCATTAGTGCTTGGTGATGATGGGCTCAGTTGTCCAAGAGCCAAGTGACTGTAACAGGGTGCATAAGGCACCAGTGGGCAAACGTAGGAGGACAGGACCTCTGGGCCATTACCCACTGGCAGACGCCATCATATAGTCCTGCTAACAAGGCAATGACTAAGATCTTAAACAAGATGCTCTACTCTTCAGAGCCAAAATGCAGCTTTGATTTGCCTGCGGTAGTCTGTGTGTATGAGGCATGCAGCTGTGGCTTAGCTTCTGTATGTTTTCCCGAGGGATAACACCACCTTCAAGCCCAGGTGTGTTCAAAGACTTGGACTTGGGCCATCCTGGCCAGCTGGTTTCACAGCGGGGTGCGATGGTGACTGGGATGCTCACCCATTTCTGGTTCTGCAGCTAGATGATGGGGCACGTTGCACGGCCAGGATGTGGCAGGGGCAGCCCTTGGGCATGCGGGTCAGGACTCGAAGCTGAGCCTTTGGAGATGGTGCGATGGTCCTAGGCTTGTCCACCATGCCCCTCTCCTCCGTGTTCACAGCCAGACAGCAGGTGGTGGAGGAGGTAAGGAAGGGTACGGGCACCAAGCCTTCTCACGGCATCGTGGTTACACGGTGACTTCCTGAGTTGCAGCAAGCTCTGCACAGGCTCCTCTGACCCATGAGAAGCTCTTCCTCTCCTCCCTGAAGACTGTTGACACCATCCCTGTGTTTCTCAGGGTTTTCTTATTCTCTGTCACCAGGCTTCAGTGCTGTGCCATGACTTCTGCCTGGGATGTCCTGCAGTTTCTGAAAGCCTATGTGAGGTGCAGGCTGCCACCTCCTGACTCCCATCCTACCTTGCTGCCTGTCCCACCTCATCTCAATCTCTGCTGCCTGAGCACGTGGAGCTGATCTCCACGAGAAGAGCATCTCCTACCCTCTTCTCGGAGGGTTTCCCCCTTTTTTGGACAGTTGCAACACTACCTAGAGCAAGCAGATACTGTATGGCTCAAAGGGAAAATGCATCCATGCTGCTTGAGAAACGTTGCTGAATTTTGAGGGGTTTTTTGAGCAGGTATGACTAACTGTTCTTCACTTGGCTCTGGGACCTGCCAGAGACCATGGTTTCTCAGACGTGACAAAGCAGTTTCCCACGCTGAATAGCTTTCAGATGAGGATTTGACAGCTCCTCTGAAGGCCACAGGGGAAAAAAAAAAAAAAAAATCACCTTGGACCAAAATATTGCCTGGTGCAGATGTGACAAAATTCAGTGTTTCAGCCGGTCTGTTTGAGGTTGGCATGCCCTCCTCCATCCGGCCCCGGGTACTGGAGGCACGGGCGTCTGCATAGGTATCATCAGGGCAGGGAGACTTTCAGAGGCCAGATGCCAATAACTGAGAGCAGCCTTTGAACCTTTTTTTCCCTTTTTTCTTCGCTGCCAGTACAATGTTGCCTTTTAGCCTGTTCTGAGTCTTTCCTGGCAATGGGGGTTCACAGGCTTCTCCAGTTCCTGAGAGGGACGTGCAGCTGACGCCAAGCTCAGAGCCTGGCCCCAGTGGACGTCCCTTTGCAAGACCTGAGGGTTGTAGCCTTGTGAATGTGGGAATTTATTTTGGAATTTGGCTTTATTTATGGATTTTGAGCTCTGTTAGGAGGTGCTTGGAGTATGTGACCTCTTCTGACATGGTGTCAGGGTGCTCCTTCTTGGGGTGCCCTGTCCTTGGAAGTTGTACGTGGGCATGAAATCAATGTTAGATGTCTCTTCTTCAGCTCTTAGATGGATTCAGAGGGGTCCTGCCCCTCTCGCCAGCCCACATGAGACCCAACTGGGCCTGTCACGGGCTCCCCAGTATGAGAAAGAGTCTGCTGGTAGCTTGCCTCCTTCCTTCATCGGTCTAGACATGGGGAGTATGAAGACATTTTGCCATATTTAACGTCTGCAAAAGGATGAAATTGTGTGTGGGAATTACTTTCAAAGATGACACATTGTAGCTGTTAACCACTTTTTTTTTTTTTTAAACCAGAAAAAACAGATTGCAGCCTGGGAAAAACAGCATGGGTTTTTTAATTTTTTTTTCTTTAATCTCCTGAAGAAAATATTTCAGTTACAGATATGTGAAGTTATGAGTTATAAAATAGGAATAGTTGAAATTTGGAAATATATAATAAGTTCTTAAGGGACTTGGTAATTTGCCTTCCTCTTGTGAAAAAAAACCAACTCAGCTGATAATACAAAGCTTATGAAAGGCTTGAGGAAAATGCAGTGCTGATCTAGATCTTTTTCCACATTGACTCTGAATTGTACTTTTTCCTTTGATGAAACATGAAATTACTTTTAATTTATTTTGTTCCAATCCTAGTTACATAAACTATTATTTGATTGTACAGCTGGACTGAAAAACTGTAGGAGGTCTCACATTTAGGATTTTGCTGCCTCTTTCTCATTAAGCCTACAGACTGATTTCTTTAAATGCACCTATTAATCTTCTTAGGGAGACAAATTGTTGTTTGGTTGGGTTTTTTCATTCTTTTTTTCTTTTTTTTTTTTTTTTTAAACACTAAACTCCCAGTTAACTGCCAGAGTAAACACTGATGGTTTCAAGCCTTTCCAGGTACGTCTGTGCCGCAGTTGGGCAAGGCGATGTTAGCACGTGTTGCCCTGGCCAGGCTGAGTTAGTTTAAGCACCTGAGGTGGTTACAGCTTAAACTGTTCTCGTCGTGCTTGGCAATAACCTCCAAGTCTACAGGAATGCATTTTTTTTTTCCATTTTAGTTTTGCAGTACGCTTTTTTGCTACCTCATCGACAGTGACTTCTGTTGTGTTGTTGACTCCAAGTTTGAGACTCATTGTGGGGCTCCAGGTTTGGGACCCGTTAATGGGGTCCTTGCAGGACCAGCGATAGGAGATGCAGCGAACCATATGTTGGCCTTGAAGTGTGCAGATCTTGTATTTCCTCTGAAGTGCATCAGCTTTTGCTGCCTTCTGCCCACCGACGGTAAGGCACCGTGTTTTGGGTTTCTTTTTACCTGTGGACTGCGTCTCCTCTGCTGTGAACCTGCGAGATGTCTGCAGCAGATAGTGCCAGAGCACGTTGTGTCAGGGCCAGGCGGCATCTGTAGCTTTCCGTAAATACTCCTGACGCCGGCGTACGTGAGGAGGTGATGCTGAGTTCTGCTTACTTTGCTGTAAATCACTCCATGCTGCTCAGCATCTGCCCCGACTGTCCCTTTGTATTTACGGCAGCTCTGTAGTCCCAAAGAGTGGAAATTTCCAAGCCTCCTCCTTCCCCCCCGCCCCGGCTGCAAGTTGTTGTGGATGCTTTGCTTGGGAACCCTGTAGCTGGGGAGGACACAAGGAAAGATGGGTTGTTTCCATCTGTATCGAGTGGAGATCTTCCAGCCTGCGAGTCCCACAAGCACACCCCCAGCCTGCCCTCCTCCCTCGGGGGGAGATCCCACCACCGAGGGCTCAGCAGCAGAGGAGGCACGTCACCCTGAGCCGTCCTTCGAACCTTTCACGATGGTGATTTTCAGAGCAGGTAGAGCCTGTTTACGGCTTGCTTAGCTTGGTTTGGGCTGGTTACACTAAAATTATGACAGAACATCAGTTCTTGTTTGAGTGGAAAAGATGGTCCACATTACTACATTATATGCCATCGATTACCTTAACGTGGCAAAAATTAAAAGTATCCAGAAATTATCACCCTGGGAGAAAACTCTGAAGAAGTATCTGCTTAGGTGGCCCTTTCGTACTTTATTTTATCTGCCTTTCTCGTCTTGAAGTATCTCCTAGCTGCACTGGTTAGTGGATTAGGATATGATTTCTGATGGCTATACAACTCGGCTTCATCCAACCCATGGTGATAATTACCAACTTAATTTTCATTTATTATTAACTAAAAATACAGTCCCAAACACGCTGAATGGACAAATTATCACATCTGTCTTTTTCTTCAAAATGTGCAGACAAAACCAGCTAGCTGCTTTGGGTAGAAATAAAATGCCTTCTACTTATCAACATAGCTAAAATCTGGTTCACTTTTCAAGTAAACTTCTCAGCCTTAAATTTTACCTGCTTCCATTTCTGCCAATTAAGCCTTTCGATGGGACCATGAGGATGGGTACACCAAATACGCAGATGCGTCTGTCTCTTTGGGGACAAATGTTCTGATCCGAGTTATGTGCAGTAGGGAACTGCATGCAGGGACAAGGTACTTCAAAGAATTGCAGATGCCGGAGAAGTGTTTTCCTTCGATCCTACTTGTCAAGGGAATTTCAGACTCTCCTATTTCAAAAGTATATTTAAACTGAACAGCTTGAAATATTGAAGTTGATGGTGTCTCTGACAGTATTGGTAATGCATTCTTCTTCAGGTTTGCTTTTTCTTTCCTGTTGCAAGTAGCAAGTTTTACAACACAAAAATGTAATTAATTCAGTCTTTGGTTTGCCATTCGCATTTGGGCTTCCAATTGAAATCCCTGAAAACCAGAAAGTGGAAATCTAAGACACACAAACAACCATATTGACCCTGTCCTGTGCAAGGCCGTTGGCTGGCGGCCCCGGGGCAGCGTCCCCAAGCAGGCTCTTGCAAAGGTGGTCTCATCTCCAACAAGAGCCGTTACTGGGCCACGTGTGCTGGTGTGGAGAACATCAGGGATGGAGAAACTTCTGCAGCTGAGAAGTGTTTCTGACAACCGCAACCTCATCACCATGTACCAGTACCTAAGGGGTAGCTATAAGGAAGATGGAGACTCCCTTTTTACAAGGAGTCACATGGAGAGGACAAGGGGGAACGGACACAAGTTGCTCTTGGGGAGATTCTGACTGGACATGAAATTTTTCACAATGAGAACAGGCAACCACTGGAATAATCTCCCCAGGGGAGTGGTTGATTCCACCACATTGGACACTTTCAAGACCCAGCTGGAGAGGGTGCTGGGCCATCTTGTCTAGACTGTGCTCTTGCCTAGAAAGGTTGGACAAGATGATCCTTGAGGTCCCTTCCAACCTAGGATTCTATGATTCTGTGACAACCTGATGTGAAGTTTTCGTCAAATGGTACCTGGCTGTGTTGGACATGAACTCTCCTCCTCACAGGAAAATGTGGGTTCATAAGTTTCACCACGTACCCCCTCTATGTGTGCAGTACTTGCTGCTCTTCGGGGAGGACATCACTGTTTTCTTGGTCCCTGCCCAAATGATCTTCTCTTGATTGCTCTTACACACCTTAGATGTCAGCGCTCCTGATAACCTGAGGCAACAACAACAAAAAAGATATTAAGGACCTAAATGACCTGGGGAAGAGTAAGAGGGGCAATTATGAGATGGCCAAAATGCTGTGAGGGGCAAAGACACAATTGCAGGATGGATAAAAGTGCTGTGATTTTTCACAGATGCACAAGAAAATATGTATTAGGTCTTGTGTTTCATTTGCCCAGGCTCAGACAAATAGGCTGCAAAGTCAGGATTTTTCTGTTGCCGCTCCCTGCAGTCAGCAGGAGCTGTTTGTCTCTCTGCAGTATGGCAGTCTGATTTCCTCTCCTGGAAATTGCTGTTTTAACTGGGTTTTTCTTTCTTTTTTCTAAAAATACAAACCACTTTCTTTCTGGTATGTCATTACTGCCTCTTTTTTAACAGCACTTCTCTTTCTGATGGATCTTCCTATTTTTTATGCCTGGAATGAGTGTTGCTCCTCATTCCGGGCTGAGTTCGGTTGACTCAAGCTGTCACGGAGATGGATAATGATACATTTTTTTTGCATCAGCTTTTAATTTTGGAGCATGGGTGGAAATCATCCAAAAAAAGAGCCCTGCAGTCCTCCCAGCTTCTTTGTGGTTGAATACAAACTTCTTGCTGCTGGAGGTTTCATAGAAGCATGGGGACCCATGGATGGTGTGGGCAGGACTGTGAAGGCTGTCCTGGGAGAGCCAGACCCCTGGAATTGACCCCTTTTTACCCACCAGCAGCAAATTGCTCTTGGCGTCGGAGGACTTGCCCACAGTGGGCCAGTGGCTGCAGAAATCCCTCCAGCTCCTGGCCCAAATCAAGCCTGAAACTCAAAGGGGAGCCTTGCAAAACCAGACCTTCGTGCCACTCTCAAAAAGCCAGAAGCAAGTCAGGGAATGGGCTGTCTCTGCTCTTCTCTCTGAATTGCTTTCCAGAATGCATTTTTCCCAAAATAACTTAATTGTCCATTTTTTTGTAGATCATTCTAAATTTGTTGATGAGCGTTAAATTGACATTTTCTGAGAACTGTCCAAAATGGCTTGAAGAACTCTTTGCAGAGTGGCAGTACCTCGTTCAGAGTCCATCACCGCGTGTGGCTGTGGTTGCCTTCTCTTCTGTGCATTGCTCTGCATTTCTTGACCTTGGATTTCACCTGCCCCGGCATTTCGTGACATCCATTTCAGGAGATACCTTCTAAATCTCTGTGCATTTGATTTTAGCTTTGAATACTCTGAATAAATTTGTATGGCTCAGCAAGCTTGTCCCTTGATTATTCCCCTCCTTCCCAGGACATTTGTGAATATATCCCATTTATCCCACGGCAGGGTCCTGCAACTCTGCTTGTGAAAACCCAACCATCTACCTGCATCCTTGGCATCCTAAATGGTGATCAGTTATTAACCCACAAGAAGGCTTCCCCTTATTTTACCATCTTCCTTTTTTTTCCTTCTTTCTTTCTAGATTTTTATCCTAACGCTTCTCCTACTGAGCTAATTTTTCAGACTAATCCTGTATCTGAAACAGTTCTGGTGTGGGAACCTTCATGGATTTCTCCTTAGCAAGAGCATGGCAAAGGTTGGATTTATCTTTTCTTTTACAGTTTTGCATTCCTTAAATATTTCCATTGCATTTCAATCTTCTTTCAGTTTTCCATATTTGGCATTTCCTTTTCTAAACTTTTAGAAAGTTTGGGGGTTTTTTGGCAGATTTAATTTTCCTTGGTTTTTTTTTTTTGTATGCTTTGTTAGGGCTTTAAATTTAATTTGCCAAAATTTTGTTTTGGTTTGGTTTGGTTTTCTTCATCTAGATACAATTTTTACTTTCTGAAGGATTTCCTTTTGTTCTTGTAACCTTATGTGCTCCTCTCTTTAATTATGTTTAATTATGTTGCCTTGTTATGGCCTTGTCTTAAACCCTTTCTTGATAGCATACGTTTTGCCTGAGGGTCTAACATGCCGTGGAAACTTCCCTTTTTTAACTTTCCACCTCCTGCTTTTAATTTCTTTTTAACAAACTTGCTCACTTTTTCTGCTTTATTTTTTTCCCCATTTAAATCTCAGCATTACGGTAGCCATGCGTAGCTGTGCGTTTTTTCCAGTCCTGCAGACAAACTGCAGCTGAGTCTATTATGGTCACCGTTACCGAAAGTTTCTGTTGTCAATTTTGGCGTCTCAAAGCAGGCTCTGTGCATGTTGCAGGACCAAGTCAAGAGCAGGTCGCTTTATTCTGCATTGCTTTTAGGGAATAGTTAACAACCTAACCAAAAAATTGTGTTCCTGCCAATTAAAATCAGCCTCTCGAGGAGTGGGGGGGTGGTTATAGTCATAGATTTACAAGATAAGCTTTCATGAACCATATGCCATAAAAATTCCTGAGCTTCATGCCATGGTTTATCTTTTGGCTTTGCTGGCACTTCATAAATACAGCACAGTAATTCATGCTGCGAATTTTTCACCAGGACAAAGGGCTTTAGTTAAACGTGACTGTGGACATCAGCTCTTTTACCGTTTAATTGCTAGAGCTCGTTTATAAGGTGTAAGGTGGCAGAGGGGAGCGGTTCCTCCTTGGCTGGACTACTCTACCCATCGCACTTGTCCCTTCTGATGTCCGCAGTATTTTCAAGATGGTGACGACCCTTTATAAATTAATATTATTTTTTACATGCATAAATGACTTGCTCACAGCAATCAGTTGGACCCGGGAAGGAGACAGAGGCCACACATCGAGTAGCTAGGTGGAAATCAGATTGAAGGGGCGGCCATTAGCCCATCCTCGCTGTGACTTCTGGGGACATTTATCCCCATTTCAGCCACCCCTTCTCTATGTGCTCCCCGATGCTGGTCACAGGGCTGTATCTCTCTTCATCATTTCTTGCAGGCCTTCCAAGTCCTGCAGATAAAGAGGAGAAGGGCTCTGCAGGCAGCAGCCCACTTCACTGTCCAGCCTGCAGCATCACCTGAGCATGGCCACCCCTGGCGCTCACCTGAATTAATGTCGGGTTTGGTACTCTCAGTGTCCTGAGCATTGTCCCCTTCGGCAGCACCCCTGGGGCCAGCAGCTGAGGCGCCCGCTGCCTCCTCTTCTTCCACCTCTCCTCCAGGGCTCCAAGGCTGCTCTTCCCCTGCACTGACACTCCACAGCTGACTTCACCCACGCACTAGAAGAGCATCCATTCCTCAGTGCCCAGAGAGATGCGGACACTGGGTCAGAAACCCAGTGGACCTCTCTGATAGCTCCATGTTCACCTCAGGGATGGCAGGGCTGGGGCTCCTGCTTTGCATCTGCACCCTCCTGGCTCTCAGTGGCCAGAGGTACCGCTCCTCTCACGCCATGCAGCTACTCACATCGCGATCAAGAAGTGGCTCCTCTGGAAAATTTACGCGTCATTTTCTGCTATCACAGAGGAAACAGATTTTCCCTGACTCTGATATGGATATCAGACACCCCACTTATCCTCAAGAGATTTTAACGCTTTGAAGTTCAAGATCGTTAATGTTCTCAGCAACAGTTACATCACTTGAAAAGGAGACCTGTTTGAATCTTTCAACCTTCAGCGTGCCTGTTCCTGTAAAGCTATCTCAGAGGACATCTCTTTGATATATATTGCACTGAGATCATTACCTGCAGGCTCTTCTGTCAAGCCAGTTGCTGGTGGCTCTGAGGGGCTTGGCCAAGATCCTGACAGTGGTGGCTGCAGCATTTCAGGCAGCAGCAGCTATAAGAGCAGCACGTGGGGGTCTGTTGGTTCATTTGGTGACTTTCTGGCTTTCAAGGGCTCATGGGAGGCATGCAAAAGTCACCCCTGATTCCTGTTCAGGACTTGGGGTTCATAGAGGCTGCTTGTGACTCAATGGGGATCAGTTGTCTTGCATTCAGTGGCAGATGTCCATCATGGTTGACATAGGGCGACTAGCAGACATCAGACCATGGGGTTCCCTGGGGAGAAGTTTGGGGATGCTGGGCTGACGGGCGTGAGCAGCCCTTGCTCTGAGTTTATGTTGCAAAGCACCCTAAGGGAAATTGCTCTTAGCTCAACAAGGGCCAACTTAGGTGCAAATTAAGTATTTATTTGCCACATAGCAAAATTAGAATAGAGTAGAATAGAACAGAATAGCCCGGTTGGAAGGGACCTGTGACCATCATCTAGTCCAGCTGCAGCTGATACTGATCCACAAACACTTAAAAAAAGGCAGTGCACAGGAATGAAAACAAGCAAGTAGATGTTTATTTAGAGCTTAAATCAGTCAATAAAACCTTCTTCTGATACGTGGGGTTCAGCTAATAAGATGGCAGATGCTTCTCAACAACCGTGTTAGTCTGTCACTGATTGCCAGTTGAACGAGGCGTGATGCTGATGAGATGGAGAATAACTGGGTTTTGGTGGACTGAGGCTTTTCCTAATCTTGACTTTGCAGTATGCAGGGTCATGCACCCATAATGTGGCTGTAAACCAGAAAACTTCTGGTTCTTGTTACCTTTCCATGGATTGCAGACCTCTGCATTTTGAACTCGGGGGGAAAGCTGGCAACGGCGCTAAGTGTGTTACCTCCTGCAAGACCAGGGGCCAGGGAAGAGGGTGGCACGCCATGCTGGGACGCGGTTCCTCTGGGGACAGTCGTCAGTCTACTGCGTGAAGTGCAAGTGGCTTATGACGCCCCCTGCCCAGCACCCCCTCCTTGAACCCCAGTCCCAGTGGGAGGCAGAGGACTCGAGGATAACGTGTTCCTCTTTATTATATATAGTGAGTGGAAACTGGTCCGCAATCGGGGCAGAAGGCGAACCCTTTCCTTGCCCATTGCATCTCCCCAGGTGCCTTTGCATAATAGATATGAGGCTCTAGATGTGGAAGACAAGGCAGTGGATGGGGTAGGTGTTGACCCATCCACATCGGAGGAGGCACGAAGATCAGAAAGACCTCCCTCTCATATTACTACTGCATCCACGAGGAGGAAGAGACGTGTAGTAGTTGTAGGAGACTCCCATCTGAGGGGAACAGAGGGTCTGATATGCCAGGCAGACCCTGTTCTTAGGGAAGTCTGCTGCCTCCCGGGAGCCCGGGTTAGAGACGTTACTAGGAAACTTCCTAGCGTGGTCCGATCGTTGGATTACTATCCCTTACTGCTCTTCCATGTGGGTACTGGTGAAGTTGCAGTAAGTAGCCTGAGGATGATTAAAAAAGAATTCAAGGCCTTGGGACGGTTAGTAAAGGAAACTGGAGCACAGGTTATTTTTTCCTCGCTCCTTCCAGTGATGGGCTGAGACATTGGGCGATACAGGCGAACCCAATCCATTAACACATGGCTGCATGACTGGTGTCACCGCCACAACTTTGGGTTCTTTGGTCATGGGATGGCCTACACGGCACTGGGCTTGCTGGCATCAAATGGGAGCCAGCTTTCTCAAAGGGGAAAGAGGGTCTTTGCTCAGGAGTTTGCGGGGCTCATTGACAGGGCTTTAAACTAGATGCAAAGGGGGAAGGGGAACCTATCTGGCTTGCCAGCAACAGGCTAGGGGATGATATGGAATGGTTAGAGGGATGGGGGGCTAGTATGAGCTCTCAACCCATTGCCCAGCAGTGTGCCAGGGGTGCTGCAGCAAAGTTGAAGTCTGGCGGAGGTGAGCCAGAGGCTCCTGAGGTAGTAGGATCCAACAAGGAAATGCCTGTGAAACACCTCAAGGGAAATGAGGGGTGTTCTGCTATGAAGGTGACGAGGCCAAAAGCTCAGATGAAATGCCTCTATAACGCACGCAGCATGGGAAACAAACAGGAGGAGTTGGAAGCTATCGTGCTGCTAGAAAGCTACGACCCGATTGCCATTAGGGAAACTTGGTGGGATGAATCCCATGACTGGAATGTAGCTATTGATGGCTACAGGCTGTTCAGAAGGGACAGACAAGGAAGGAGGGGCGGAGGCGTTGCCCTTTACATCAAGAAATTATTACAGTGTGAAGAGCTGGCCCTGAAGAATAGCCATGAGCAGGTCGAAAGCTTATGGGTAAGAATCAGAAAGAGAGGCAACAAAGGGAACCTAGTGGTTGGTGTCTACTATAGGCCGCCAGATCAAGAGGAGCCAACTGATGAAGTGTTCTTCCTCCAACTCCAGAAGGCTTTGTGCTCACAGGCTCTCGTCCTACTGAGAGACTTCAACCACCCCAACATCTGCTGGCAAACCAACACGGCAAGCTGTAGGCAATCCAGCAGGTTCCTTGAATGCATTGAGGACAACTTTTTAAGCCAGGTAATAGACACCCCTACCCGAGGGGATGCGATTCTGGACCTGGTGGTCACCAATGCAAGTGAGCTCATTGGAGACGTCAAGATCAGAGGCAGCCTGGGCTGCAGTGACCATGCACTGATGGAGCTCACGCTCCTGAGGGAAATGGGAAGAACAAAGAGTATAGTCAGGACCCTGAATTTTAGGAAAGCAAACTTCCAGCTCTTCAAGGAGATAGTCAGAAGGACTCCCTGGGAAACAGTCCTCAGGGACAGGGGAACAGAACAGAGCTGGCAGATCTTTAAGGATCTTTAAGCGTAAGAGCTCTCAATCCCTAGGTGTAAGGGCAAAGAAGGGAAGAGATCGGCATGGCTGAGACGAGAGATGCTGGTCAAACTGAGGAGGAATAGGGAACTGCACAGGGGAAGGGACAGGCATCATGGGAAGAATATAGGGATGCTGCCCGGTTGTGTAGGGATGGTGTCAGGAAGGCCAAGGCACAGCTGGAACTAAACTTGGCTAGGGATGCAAAGAATAATAAGAAGGGTTTCTACAGGTATATCAGCCAGAAAAGGATGGTTAAAGAAAGCGTACCCCCGCTGATGAGTGAGACCGGCAAACTGGTAACAGCAGATGAGGAGAAGGCTGAGGTACTCAACAACTTTTTTGCCTCAGTCTTCACTGGCAACCTCTCTCCTCATCCCTCCCGAGTCGATGGATGGCATGAGGGGGACCGGGAGGAGTATCAGTACACGCTGGGGGAAGAAAGGATCGAGAGCAGCCCTGCTGAGAGGGACTTGGGGGTACTGATGGACGAAAAGCTGGACATGAGCCGGCAATGTGCGCTGGCAGCCCAGAAGGCCAACTGTACCCTGGGATGCATCAGGAGAAGCGTGGCCAGCAGGTCGAGGGAGGTGATTCTGCCCCTCTACTCTGCTCTGCTGAGACCTCACCTGGAGTACTGCGTCCAGCTCTGGAGCCCTCAGCACAAGAAGGACATGGAACTGTTGGAGCGGGTCCAGAGGAGGGCTACAAAAATGATCCGAGGGCTGGAGCACCTCTCTTATGAGGACAGGCTGAGGGAAGTGGGGCTTGTTCAGCCTGGAGAAGAGAAGGCTGCAGGGAGACCCGATTGCAACCATTCAGTGCTTAAAGGGGGCCTATAGGAAAGATGGGGAAAATCTTTTTAGTAGGGCCAGCTGTGAGAGGACAAGGGGTAATGGTTTTAAACTGAAGCAGGGTAGGTTTAGACTGGATATAAGGCAGAAATTCTTTACAATGAGGGTAGTGAAACACTGTCAGGGGTTGCCCAGAGAGGTAGTGGAGGCCCCATCCCTGGAAACCTTCAAGGCCAGGTTGGACAGGGCTCTGAGCAACCTGATCTGGTTAGTGGTGTCCCTGCTCACTGCAGGGTGGTTAGACTAGATGACCTCTAGAAGTCCCTTCCAACCCAAAACGTTCTATGATTCTATGATTTATGAGAACAGGTATGGGAGCAGAGGTTAGAGACCCGAATGATTGCCCAGGTGGAGCGAAAGCCCCGGGCAGGAGCTTGAGTATGCTATCCAGCACCAGGAGACGCATGCTAGGGATGCCTTGGCCACAGGGAAAATGCCCAACAGAAGCTGCACCTTACTCGACACGGATGAGGCAACCCTGGAGCAAGAAGCTGCAGAAGAACAGGGTTTTTCCACTGCTCACAAAAGCAAGTTTTTGAACACCACAGCCTTTCACAGGAATGCTTGTGTTACCACCTAATAAAACACTCTCTCGCAGTTTTCTAGCCACCCTTTCATATTTTCTATTTCGTTTTCAGCTGGGTGGCATTCGCTGGTTTTAAACCCTCCCGTACGCACGTTTCCAGCACAACCTTCCTGTGCGGATGTAAATGTAATGAAGCCGGGGGCACTCGGATATAAGCAGGTGCTGATTTTTAATTCTGTAACTGCTGCTGGTTTTTTTTCTTGCCAAAGCAGAGCCTGATGCAGGATTCCCCGTGTTGCATAGCCTTTAGTGCTACGAAGCTGCCACCTGTAAAACTCCCAGGCTCGGTGGATGTTTTAGCATGGCTGGTGTGAGATGTTCGGTGCACATAGCTGAAACTGGAGGCCCGCCACATCAGACACTTCTTTTTCTGTTTATTTATTAAAAGGTTGAGTGTCCTATTTTCTAGTCTGACTTGCTAATAGGCAGTATATACCGGCTAATATTTGACATTATCCCACGCAGCTTCTACGCCGAGCCAGGGGCGTTAGGAATGGTGTTTTTCTGAGTCAAACCCCGTGCCATTTTGACCTCGAGTGCAACTCCCCTTTTGCTTTTTTTTTTTTTCCAAATAGGTTATATTCAGTGATTCTTAAAATCAGTCATGTGGGTGTTCACATCGGGTTTCAGTCGAACCAAGTAGGTCAAATCTCTGCTCGTTGCAAAGCAGCTCTAATTCTTGTTCGTTAACCCAGCCTCCCTCTCTTGGGTGTGAGGGTTTACACATCTTATCCCTTTTCATGCTTTGTCTTGATTTGTTTGCTTCTCAAACCCTTGGTTTTGCTGCAGGTGAGGGGTCATTTGTTTTCCCTCTTTTTCTACTAATAGCAGAGACTTGCTCATTCCCATTTTGCTTATTTCTGCTATGGAGGTGAAGCTAGGAGCTCCCTTCCGTGGACAAACCCAGCTCCTCTCTGGGAAGCCTGAGCAGGGACTACTCTTTGTAAAACAAAGGCAATGGTGCCATTTGTTTTCATGTTCTTGTTCCTATGCTATAATGCAGGAATGAGATCGGTTGCCCAGTGAGCAGGGACCCATTTCAGTTGGCACCAGGCAGAGAAAGGGACGCAACCCCACATTTCCCAGTTGCACAAAAGGGCTGCGGCTCCTGAAGGATTTACTTGGACCAAAAATGCTGAGCCCCCGTGGATGCGAGCACTGCCAGCACTGGGTGGCAGCTGAGCAGATGGATGTGGCCAGCGTGTGCACGGGGGGAACATGATGAAATTAGGAGAAAACCCATACGCATGCTCTCTCTCAAACTATTCCTCATGCCACACCTGAAGACGACTTGAGTTAACAGCCATGCGGGTCGGTTTTGTATCATATCTTCATTACTCGATTCTATAGCAAAGTTGTTAACGGTGTTGGCGTTTACCTTGCAATGGTTATTGCTCCCAAGATAGCATCTTGTGTGAAAAAGGACCTGTTGATACCTCTTGGGATGCTGGCTCCAAGCTTGAGTCTTATCTGTAAAATTTAGTGCTGCCAATGAACCTACCTTAGAGAAATCAGAGCAATTCCCTCTGCAGGCCCTGGCTTTACCTAGGAATTCCCAAATAAGAAGGCTGTACCAGTTTACTGGAACGGGGTTGTAAACCAATTCTGTGTTACTGTATTGCTTTCATCTTTCCAAAAGCTGCTGACATCTTTTCACTGGCACTGCCGTGCCATCAAAAGTTAGGTTTAGGACAAATCTTTTTTTTATTTCTGGAAGTAAACATTAACCAGCAAAAGGTCTAATGTTTGTTTTGGCTGTAAATAGAATTTTGTGTTTAAAGCCTTCCCAATTCCTGTTAATCCGATGAAAAGCTGTCTTTTTTATGGATGGGAAAAAAACAGGCATTAAAAAAATGCAAGGTGCTCATGACATCTTATACCACTGAGCTTGATTTTGCAGAGAACGGCTTTGACCCTTGGTGTTCATGATGTTTTTCGTGTTTCTGATCATCTCAGTCAGCTTTTCCCTCCTGGTCCTTTCTCCATCTCCTCCCAGCCTGGCAGGACATTCGCACCAGCCCTGAACAGAAAGGCTGGCTTCATAGCTGTGCTTGCTCCCGAGTGGAACAAGGAAAGTTCTGCCTCTTTTTCATCAGGAGAAGTATCTGATGGAGAAGCAGACCTGGGCACAGATGAATCTCTCAGGGTGATTTTTAGCTCTGGGCAAGCAGCCTTGTAGTTTGGCTTCCTCTCTCGTGCTGAGCTGAGGGTTAATTTTTGGTGGTATTTTGCAGTGCTCCACGTCGTGAGATGGGCAGATGCTTCTTTCACTGCGTGGGGAAGGTAAGAGAGGTGGCCAGGGCTACGCCGCAGGGTTGGGAGTGAAACCTGGGCTTCTGATGTTGCAGATCCAGGGCTACCCTGCATCCTTCTGGAGGCTGCAATGCTGTATTCCTCCCGGCAGAGAGCGGAGGCCCATGCCGTGTGCTGCTTCAGCCAGTTTGATGCTCCATGTTCCAAGGAGTTTGGCTCCAACAAACTTGGAGAAGGTTGGGCAAGCGGTGGGCATCGCTTAGGCTGGCTGGGATGCACCAGGGCAGGAGGTGGGTTGTGACTTGGTTTGACGCCAGCCAGCTTTGTGCTAGAAAAGGGAGGGAGTTTTTAAGAAGCAAGAAGAAAGCCATCGCTTTTCAATTTAAAAAAAAAAGGAAGAAAATGGCATCTTCCCAGGTGCCCAACCTGCTGGTGATTGTGTGCACATTAATAGAGCTGCCTGCCTGACCTTCTCATGATAAAGCATCAATAGACAGAACAGAATAAACGGAAACCTTGACGCTATAATTGTTAATAAGCTTGGTTGAGCGTATTCGATATTCCTCACTTGGGAAAAGTTCTACCTCTGTCAGTAACTGTGAGAGCGCTGCTGGATTTGGACCCTGCGGAGGCATTTGGCTGAGCATCGCCCAACATTTCTAATTCAGCAATTGGGGCCGTGCAAGATCAACACAGCCCCCCATCAGATGGGTGAAACCCTGCCTTACCAAGACATCTCAGTCTAACTGTTAACAAGCAATCTAGTGGCATTGCGAGGAATTTCTTTGGAGCTGGTTAGCAGCCCGATGCTAGTTATTGGTTGTAGCGGTGATAAAGAGGGCTGTATGGAAAAAAAAAAAAGTGGATGAGCCACAGTTTGGGCTTGTGTAACAGCAACCAAAGGGTTCAGAGATGGGTATGAGATGTACACGGCGTGTTCAAATCGGGGATAACTGCTAAGATAGTGCTAAATGCTTCCGCTGGGGGTTGCTGCTGTAAGGTTTTCCCATTTCTTGCTGACCTGAAGTGAAACCGCAGCTGAGTGGTATTTCTGCGGTCGGAGCTGGTTTGGAGTCAGAATTCCCACTCCATGGCAAATATTTTTTTTGTATCAAAAGGGGGAAAAAAAACAAATTGGATTTTGAAATTTGCAGTGGAATAACCATTCTCTTGTTCCAAACAACAGTTATTTGACTGTCTATACATTAACCTTTCAAAATAGGTTTATTTCGATGTTCTTTAATACACCATTAGGATAGTTTGAATTCTAATACATAAATGCTGTTTTTACAATAATTAAATTTAAGGAGCGAGAACACGTTTCGCTTTCTGGCAGTGCTTTCTCCCGGTGCCTGGGGCTGGGCTCTCCCATCTCTGCCAGCTATGGATGCCTCCCATTTTATGGGGCAGCAGCTTTGCAGCCCTCGCGTCAGGGCAAATCCCAATTCTGACCCCCAGGGCATGAGTATTCATGATGGAGGAGCCAGGCGTGCAAATGGGACTTAGTGCGGGGCCAGGTGCCATTTGCTTTTTTAGGCTGGAGCAGATCGGTTATTCCCTTATTGCTTTGCTTTATTATTGTTGTGCGATTCCTCTTTCAGAGAAGTGGGTTTCAATCTGCAGCTGAAAAGTATTCCCAAAGCCTATTTTAATATTTATTTTCATCTGACTTCCTATTACTGTGGCAACGTGCACTTTGAATTTCATTAGTTTTATGCATTTAAGTTCCCTTTTTAAACCTTTATAAGGTCAGGCGCTGCTTGGGTAAATCAACAATTTATTAAATTTGAGATTCTGAGTAATATTTTTCCTTAAAGAGCTGTAGATCACTGGTAGTAAGGGTGTTAGGGCTTCCACCTTTTTGAGAAACATTTGGTGAGCACGTGCACCGGATGTTTCTGTTACCTAAGACCCTTGTAATTACATAAACATTTTCCATCGCAGATTTGTTCTCAACAGTTCATGGTCCGGAGAAAGGGTGGGGAGCTTGCGTGGCAGGGGGCTGAGCATCCTATGTGGGCTATGGGGATTGCGGCCTGGCCGGTGGCAGGCATGACGCCGAGCTCAGCGTTGCAGCTTCTGGGTAGCTGGGGTTCCACAGGGAGGTTTCATAGCCCTGTCCTGGCCACCCGATTCATCCCAGCTACTTTTCTGCCCAGCCAAGGCTCCCATCACCCAGAAGAGAGTTCAGCTGGGGAGGGAGGGCAGCAAGCCCCTGCCCCCCATGCTTCTCCTTTTCATAGTGATTAATAAAGCAGAGCTGATGCCTTCTTTCTTAATTTCCCACTGCTGTGGCCCTTTGGGACAGAAGCCCTCGGTTGCTTTCACATGTGACTTGCACAAGGTGGGGGGGGGGTGCGGCTTGAGAGTTGAGCAAGTATAAGCAGTCCTCCTTTGGGCTCCTGGAGAGGTTTTCCTTCAACAGGTAGGGGCTCTTTGCAGTTTTTTTGTTTCACAGCTGCTCATAGAAGTAGGTTGTGAGATGATGGTTTAGTGTGTTGGCTGTCTTCCCTGCAGAAAGGGCCCTGCAAACCAGAGCTGCTGCCAACGCTGCCTCTTCAAGCACTGGTTTGTGCTGGAGGAGCCCCTGGCTGGCAGGGGGCCAGGCTGCCCCAAACTTTTCATGCACCTCTTTCTGTGCAGCTTTCTGACTTAAAGTTCAATTCTGAATATGCTGAATAATTCAATTACATCCCTGCCACTGGGTTATGTAAGCGAAAGCTGGAATTGCGCTTCATTTTGTAAGGTAAAGTGGGTCCTTCTGCTGATCTGAACAATTTCCCTGGTTTGCAGCATGGTTTCGCTGTGCCTCCTTGGCTGAGCTGGGGCTTTGGGGGCTGAGAGGGTGCTTTAGGTGTTTTCTGCATTGACTGGTATCACTTGAATGTACCAAACCTGGCTTATTCTGTGTATTTTTAACGGTGTTTCAGCCTGCCGAGGAGACCGGAGCAGCTGGATCAGGCTGCAGGCCAGCGGTCGGCATCCCCCTCCCACAGCCCACGGGAGATGAGGGGCCAGGGCCAGCCCGGACCACCAGCAGAGGGACCACGGAGGATGCTGCAGGTGGATGCCAGGAGCCAGGGCTCGGGGAGGTCTCCCTCGGTGTCGCCGGACCAGGGGCAGCACCCCTACCTCTCCCTACTCGCTCCCGCAGATCGCGCCCCTCCCCAGCAGCACGCTCTGCCCCATATGCAAGACGACGGAGCTCACCTCCTCCCCTGGCCAGCTGAACTTCAATGCCTGCACCCAGTGTCACAGCAAAGTCTGCAACCAGTGTGGCTTCAACCCCAACCCGCACCTCACCCAGGTAACGGCTCCTCTTCCTCGGGCAGCCTTCCCAGCTGGTTCAGGTGGGCAATGGGGTGGCCGCCGCCAGGGTTTGCGGGGAGAGGTTCTTGTTCTCTCCAAGCACAGAAGTTGCGCTTTTGCTTTTGGCAGCTGCAAAGCATTGCCCAAGAGCAAGGGCTCTGGTGCGTAATTGGGGGATAATTGTGATACTGAGGCTGGGGAGGTAAATTAGGTAAAGGGAAATGGTAGACCACCAGAGAGATTCAGTCCCCGTTGCTGGGACCCCAAAATGCTTGGCTGAGATGAGGTCTGTGTACACAAAACTGCCCTGAAGTCAAAGGGCTCAGCAGTGGGAGGGGAGCAGAGGGGTTGTTGGTGATGCCAAGGTGTTGATCGTCTCAGCCCCTGACTCATCCCTGGTGATGATGTTTTGGCAGCGAGTGAGTTTCAGGCAGCATTGGGCTTGGTGGCAGGGGAGAAGTGTGAAGTTGGGCATGAGATAATGCCTGGCTGAGGGAGTGTTCTGCACCACCTGGGATGTGTGGAATCGATGCGCCAGGTTCCCAGGGGCAGATGCAGCAGTGAGCAGGGGGTCCTGTGGCTGGCTGGGGCAAGGGGCTCCCTGTGCCAATCCATCAGGTCAGAGACCTCCACACAGGCCGGGAAGGGATGTAGATGCTTTTTCCAGCTGTTAAGAGGCAAACCATGGGGATTTCTGCTCTGGGGCTTAATAACAGAAGCTTTAAGCCATGCTTTGGAAAGCCACTGTGCCACTCCAGTGTGTGAGAAAACAGGACTTGGGGACCGAAGTCCCCTGGGTACCCACGTTTTCTTACCAGTAGCTCTTTCTGGTAAGGACACAGTGCTTGCTCCTGACACCAGACACAGCGGTTTCTAAACACTGAGGGCCTCCTGCCTTCCAGCCCCTTTTCCCAGTGGAAGGAGAGCCAGAGTAGCTGATGCGCCTGGTGTAGCGAGACATAATTAGCTGGGTGCTGCTTTTGTACCCCTGTAAAGTGGTACTTACCCCTGCGAAGATCGGTACGAGGTCTCAGATCTTAACAAAGGACCCTGGGGTAGAAATTCAGGCTCCTGCAAGGAAATGCCATGGGGTCATGCTGCTGTTTCACTTGTAAATTGATTGCTAAACATTTATGTTGTTGTTAAAGCATTGTACTGGAAGTTGACCGACTACTCTGAATAGTAGCAGTCAAACAGCAAATAAAAAAATGCACCAGTTGCTCGGTTTCTTGGACCTGTCTCCTCTGCCTTTGCCCCCAGAGCTTTCCTGCAGTGGCCCTTGCCCTGAGTCTCTCCTGGAGGTACCCATGTTAAAATGGGTGTGCCCATGTTAAAATGTGTGCGTGCATGGAGTTTCTGCTTGGCGTCTGTGGGCCTTGTCTTGGCATCCCTGGTCCTCTGTGCCCTCTGAGATGTGATTGACTGTGGAGCATTTTTAAACATCGAATCCAAAAAATTGTACCTGGGATAAAAAAAAAAGTGGGGTTTTTTTTGTTTATTTGTTCCAAGGTAGCTGTTAAATCATCGAAAATATCACATCTTCTAAGAAAACAAAACCCAAAATTGTGTTTTACTTGGCAAATCCTCCCCTGGGCAATCTGTGGGGCTGCCAGAAGCCTCAAGTATGGCAAGGTGGGAACGCCAGTGCTTGTCTGGCATAACATAGCTACATGCATTCACTTCCAAAACCCTTTTGGGAGCCTGGTGTTTATATAAGCTTGATGTGTCTTTTTTTTTTAATACTTTTTTTAGTATGTATATATTATAAAATAGTTTTTTCTATATATACATATGTAAAAAAATAACAACAGACCTAGTGTATGAGCTATAGTCCATCACATTCCATCCTGCCACTTACAAGGAGCAAGAGCAGATTTTTCAGGCGAGGGTTAACCGTACCCCCAGCAAAGCATCTTACCTCGATAAATAGGTGATACCTTCTGCTCAGAAGCACTCATGTTCCTTTGAAAAACTACTTATTGTTGTCTTATCTCTTATTTTATTCCTTTTCATGTGGCTTGATGGTCATTTTATCTTCAAGGCAAGCAATGAATTTCCATCATGACAAAGCAGTTGGCCTCTATGACATATTGAGTTGATCGCTTGCTGAGGCAAAAAAAAAATAATCTTTTTTTTATATTTTTTATTTGCAGTCTTTTTAATCCTTCGAGCACCGGCTTGTTCTTGTTTTGCCAGGCTGGGCAAGCAGAAGTTCCTGTCCACTGCTGGGGTCACTCAGTATTTTACATGCAGATCACCATATTCTTCCCTCTGTTTGTCCCCACACTCCGAAATAACTGCTGCCATCACGTTCAATGTGGTTGCGTGCCGGCTTTTTTGTTCATTCACTTACCCCCAATGGTCAGTGCTCTTGCCACAGACAGTTATTTTAAGCAAGGGGAAATGTGAAGCAGGGAACTATGATGGCACTGTTAAGGACAAGAAGTTACCAATTAGCATGGCAAAATTGAACTGCTTGCTTACACGTCTGTGTGGGCAATAGGCTTTTGAGTGGAGAGGCGTTATTTTAAATGCAATATTGCAGCCCTGATGTTCTACTGGGATTTCTAATTTCTCATTAAAACTTTTTTTTCTAGTTTTCCTCTGTGTTGTCTTTGAGGGTTTTGGGTTTTTTTGGACAGCTTGTTCTGCAGGGCTGTTCCGGCAAGGCTGTCATCTCCTCCAGGGGTGAATAGCTCAGTTTCAAGCCAGTACAATGGGTTTAGAAAATCCTCTTTTTCTATATCTTTCCCTTTGTAATGCCGCTCCCGTGGCTCTTGCCTGACTGATCCTGCAGCATGTTAGTCTGATTGGATTTGCTCTGTTTGGTACCACAAGGAGTAACCTGCAGGCATCCTTTCTGATTCTCTGGGGTTTTGAAGTGCCACCGCACATGGCTAATTTAAGAAATTAATTTCTTCTCCAGTGCTTTCTTAAAACTGTTCAGGTTTCTTTTAATCATCCCCCCCATCCTAAGCACTAAACCAAAAAAAAACTTAGAACTTGGTTTTGATCTTAATCGAGAGCAGTGGCATGGCATTAAAATATGTGCTGTAGTTAGCGCCGAAATGGAACTCAAAATGTCTGGCTGGCAGGTTTGCTTGGAAACTGCTTTGGGATTATAGAGAACCTTTTGTGTTTTTCCTTACACTTCCATTGTGCTTTTTTCTTTCTTTTTTTTTTCAACTTGACATCACGTTCATCAGATGCAGTTTCATAAGTATTCAGATGCATGCAATAGATATTTTTTCCCCATCCTGAATAAAAGGAGCATGCTTATACATGTATGTTCTTTGCAAAATTATTTTCTTTTTGAAGTCCCTGCTTTTGTCCCCAAGCTGTTCCGAATGTATTCACTGTGTGACTGTATGAAGGAGTAATAGGTGTTAAACTTCTGTTCTGGTCCACGTTTTTAGCTCTGCTTGGGGAGAATGAAGAGATTCTTTGTACTTTTTACAATGTGAATATAATGTAATATGAAATATTAAAATACTTGAAAATCAGTCTGTTCCTTTCATGCTCCATGCTGTATAAGATCATCGCCAACCTTTGATCATGGACCTTTGGCAAGTGAAATGTAAAAAGTCTCAGGGAAGATTAAAAACTTGCTGGTTGCTTTCCCAACAGCGGTCAAGGTTGTTTTTTCAGGAGAGGAAAACCTCTCGGCAGCTCCTGAATTATCTGTAGCAGGAGGAGATATCCACAAATATAACTTAAAGGTTTTGGGCAAATTGTTTAAGTTTGATTAATGGAAAGCACGCCATCAGCTGAGGAGGTGAGGATGAAATAATATAAGGGTGAAAGGACAGGATAGGGCTGTATTTGTCCCATCATAACGTCCCAGTAGATGGTTTTCTGCTCAATACTGTAAGAAAAGGCAGGCAAAGTGGGGCAAAGAAGAAGGAGTTGAGGGAAGCAGAGGGATGACGAGGTCCAAAGCCTTCTCCAGCCCAGCTCTGCCAGCCAGAGTGGTGCCTGCCTGCAGCATCGCCTCATTAATTTAGCAAAAAACAACCCCAAAACCCGAATATCACAAATTGTGAAGGTGCTCGTATGCTGCTTTTCCTAAGAGCATTTTCCATTTGTCGTTTGGTTCATTGTTTCAACTTTATACTTTGCAGCCTCTTAGTGTCCAATTTTCAGTAAAAACGTTCAGTTTTGTGAATTCAGGGACCAATCTGAAGTATTTACACGTCGGGAGGCTTTGGCTTGACTAGCGACCACTGGTTCAGCGGCTCCATGGGCAAAGGGCTGTGCTTAGGGCTGCCGGGGGGGTCGTTAGTCCTACATTAAAACGATGGCCATTAGTAACAGCAGTAAATCCCCAATCCTTTCCTTTCATCCCTCACATCTCCTGCCTGTCATTCGCTGAACACCCAAATATTTACAGTCTCTGATGCCCTCCATGTAAGTATGGGCAAAATCCCTGTTGGGTTCAGTGGTTTTACCCTGGGGTCTAATAAATGCCGAAACAATTTTGGTAGGGAGTAGCTGGGCACAGGTCCCTTCTGGTCTGCGTAGCCCTGAAGTCATCAGAGCATGACTGTAATTTAACATTTCTGTAATTTCTGTGGCTTGAAGCCACGTTTTACAGCATGCTGTGCTCCGATGCACTGCCCTATCCTTCTCGGGTGCTCGTGTGCTGGTTTCTGGGACTCAGGCCAGAGGGCTCAGGGGGCACCAAGGGGTGAGGACTGGATGAAAAAGGGTGAATATATTGCTTGCCAGTAGATAATTAAACATGATTTTTATGAGGCATTTGCTCTCCCCTGTCTCCCCCTGCCTTTTCAAACTACCAAAGTGGTCCTTCTCCTTCCTGGCTCTTCACTGAGAAGCTGTGCGGTGACGACGGTGTGGTATCTCCTAAATTTCCAAGTTTTCTCTGGGTGTGTTGGCTGCGACTTTGATTTAGCTGGTTGCCACTGGTGGCACAGAGGAGATGCAAGATGATGCTTAGGCAATCCCTTCTCTTGCCGAATGGCAAAGCCGACAAGGTTTTCTCCTCCTCTTGGGACCTGGCCAGCTATTCATCTTCCCAGCGGCAGTGACGCAGCCTCGGCCGTCAGCATGTGTGTGGCACTGCATTGCCAAGACTGGTTATTGTGCTCGTGCAGAAACACGAGGCTGCGTTCAGGGATTATCATCGCCCCTTCCCTTAAGAAATGGGTGCCGAAAAATGCTGGATCTCAAACAGCAGATCCCATAGTCAGATAACATTTCACAGTAGGTGCGTCCCTGGTCTGGCATCCCCCAGGGGATTTCACCCCCAGGTGTTGTCGCTTTTGGTGGCCGTGGTAGAGGAGCTGGTGGTAGCTGGGGAGGTTAGGCTGTAGGGCTGGCTCTGTAAGCAGCGGCCCTCCCTTCTCTGCACTTTTCAGCAAGTTCAGGGGTATGTTTTGGTTTGGTTTTTTTTCCTCCTGTGATCAGATCAATACCCAGGGTGCCCTTGGGTGGGCAGGATTTGCGTGCTGCTGTGGTGTTAGACAGCTCCTTGCATGCGTACATGGTAAGGTTGCACCCTATATCCAGCCAGACCCCTGTGCTGCTGAGCCAAGTTGCCCCTTTTGGAATTATTTCTCTTTTGAGATCATCCTTCTTCATGATACAGCTGTAAAAATAAATCTGTTGTTAGCATTGCGTTGCAGATCCAGGAGAAATTTTCCATTGGATCAGGCTGTGCGATAGGAGGGAAATGCGGATTTTATTCCAATTTGTTGTTTTTTCTTAGCAGAGCTCCAGCCAGCAGTGACCCCTATGTGCAGCGCGTGATGCTCTCTGCAGGAGCCAGGGCTCATTGTGGCTGCTGCCTTCTCCTAAGGATGCAGCGATTTGTGCTGCATCTGCCCCGAGAAGCATGTGCCTGGGCAGGGATGCTTGGCTCCCTCCACTGCTGCAGGGCCGCTGCCGTCCCTGGTGCTTGGGGTCAGCGTTCGCAGCATGGGCCGGGATGTGCCTGCCCAAAGAAGCCCTGCAGCTCAAGAGCACCATGTGCTGTGAGCACGATGGAAGAGCTGGGTGCTAAAAACGTGCTCTTTGAGATTGCAGTGAATATTCTGTGGGGTTTTTTTATGGTGAGAAAATATTGATAGGAACCTTGAATTTATTGCCCTGGACCAACAGGTTGTGGGGGGTGTGTGTGTGTGTGTTTCCCGTATTTTAGCCCTTCCTCACCATTGCCCTTCACCTCTTAATCCCCTTATCCCTACCCCAAGTATCCCAGCTCTCACTTCATCCTGTATCTGCAGTGTTGCAGCGAAGGATGCTTCTGTTACCTCTTGCTTGGACTTTTTAAAATTTTATTTATTTCTGCTCTATCTGTTTTTAATGGGATGATTAGCACTGAAGAAAGCAACTAATAAGAAGCTGGAGAGTAGTGTACTTGTACTTGCTGAGGCTTTCTACGTAAAAATGACTCATTTGCCTTTTTGGCCCCTGCTGCAGCCCAAGCAGGGGCTTCTCCCAGCCACCTGCAGCAACGTGCGACTTGTCTGTTTGACGGATTACAATTTAAGTTAGAGCCAACATACAAAAAAAAAAAAAAGGCTCATGAGTAATCCTGGCTGTTCCTCCCAGTATGCCGCCTTTCGCTGCGCTCTGTGTATATGATTCAAATAATGCAAAATTCACTTGCAGAAAATGTCAAAAAATGTCTTGGCTCGATGGGTCCTGGTGATTAACAGGGCTGGTGCTGCTCCTCACAGTGGCTCCCCTCTGCCAATGGCTGGCTCCCATGAGCTGGGACCCGACTGCAGGGAATGCATGAGGGTCTGCGGTGATGTGTTAAATTCTTTGGAGGGGACAGGAGAGCGTGGCTTCGGAGCGATGCTGTGGTGGAGAGGGGTAATAAAACCAATGGCAGATAAAGGTGAAGGCTTCTGAGAGATGGGAAGCGTCCTGCTTGCTTCTTGGCATCTTCTGCTGCTTGATAAATACCAAGCCTGCACACGCTGAGCCACCACCGCCCTGCATCGTCCTTCCCTTGGTACATTAAGTTACGGCAAGCTGTTTGCTTGGATGAGGCATGGTTTTCCTGTAGCTTTCAACTCGCATATCACTTTATCATTAAAAAGAAAAGCAAGCGGAGGGTTGGGAGCGGCTGTCAAGCTCTCCAAAGCAGAGCGGGCTACCGAGTCAGAGGCTCCCTGTGTTTTTTAAAAGCTTTGCTGTGTCTGCTACTTGTTTTCGGTTCCCTCCCCTGGATGTCCCTGGGCAATAGGATCATTTACAGCCTGTGGTGGTGGATGGAGCTATTTTGCTTGCACGGATGCCGCTCAAGGTTTTCCTACCAGTTGAGCGTGTGAAATCTCACACGAGGTTAAGTGTCCCTCTGGATCCCACGCACAAAATGTCCCCAAGAGCAGCCATTGCACAGGGCTTCACAGCCCTTGCTTATTCAGTCTCATTTGTAGCATGTGCTCGGTGGTAAAACGCTGTGCTGCCTTCGGGGAGTGCTTGGGAGGAAACTTCCAGCACTTTCAGTGTCTCAACAGGGATTGAGTTAATCTTGGCTGAGTTAATTCCTATTTACCACCTTTCTACAAGTGGCAGGGGGCCGAGTGGGTATAATGGGGGGTGTCAGATGCTACCTGCTCTGCATCCCCTACAGCTCAGAGGGGTGCCCAGCAGGAGAGCCCCAGCATGGGAGGAGACACCGTGACCATGGCTTTTCCCACCCTGGCTGGTAACGAGGCATGAGGTTTGTTTGGTCCTTAAAGACAGTGGCACTTGGAAGAAGTGGTGACATCTCAGCAGCATCTCTTTTGACCTGAATTTCAGCCGATCAGCAATGCTATTTATAGAGCTGTGTGGGCTCCCATCACCAGAAACCCAGCTTGCTTCTTCCTAACCCCGAATCTTCTCTGTCTCTTGGCCACAGTGACGTTTAGGTGCTGACGTGAGGGATTTACATAGTGTGGTGGACCAAAAAGTATCGTAGACTTCTGAAAACAGCCCTGTGAATGCAGTAAGGTGTTTGTGGGACAGCCGTTCATGCCTGCTGAGCTGTTCCTCACTGCTTTAACTCAAGCTTGTACAGCCTTGCTCCTGTTCCTCGCCCTCCTGTTGTACCCAGCTCCTCATCTCGGAGAGGTAATACACAGCTGTGCTCCTGGGCAGCCCTTATCCGAGGGGCTGTGGTGCTAATTGGGTTATGAAAACTGATTATTTTAACTCTGATTGAAATGCCATTTTATCTAGGCTGTAAACCTTTTGATCGAGGACAGCCCAAGGGTGGGATGTTTCAGTTCTGGATTCAGTTTGTGTTGTAAAATAGGCTGTGCCGCTGCCTTGGCTTTCTGCTCTGGGTGAAATCAAAGCCAAGTTGTTGGTATGGCTCAACAGGGGAAGATGTGGTCTTAATGGGATGGGAGGAGACTATACAGCAGGTCTGTGGGATTAAAAGTTTGTCAAAATGAGTTAAGGCATGGACATACCATGGTGCGAAACCAGCTGGAAGTCAGTTTTGAAGACTGAAGGGCCAGTGTGTCCCTCCCCTTCCTCCCTTGCCCCCTGCCCTTCCCACTTTGATGCCCATCTCCTGTGTCTTAATGAAGCCCCAACTGCTTGTGCAGCAGCCCTGCTGCCTGGTCGCAGCTCACGGAAATTCCCCAAGGTGAGAAGACTTAACGTTGACTTTTTGCCCCTTCCCCACCTGCTCTGTCACCCCCTTGCTGTGCCCAAGCCATGGGGTCAGACCTTTGAGATGGACACCTCTATGGAAGAGGCACGTGCAGTGGGAAGGAGAGATGTGCCTGTTGGTCCTACAGAGAGGAAGTTTTGGTGCCCACCTCCAGCCGCCCCCTTCCCCTTCTCACGAGCACAACACAGTATTCCCATTAGGCAGAAACAGAAGCACAAACACCCGGGCTCATACGTTAAGCAAAGCCTAGATTATTCTGAATCATCCAATATCCTTATCAGAGCGCTACAGATGCCGCTTGCATCAGTCACAGCGCAGGCGAGTGGAGGCAGTGACAGCACTCTGCCCGTTCTCATTGCCACAAGCCAGCAGCTATTTGAAGCCCTGTCCCTAAAGAGCAAATGAGCTTGTTGCTACATGTAACTCGGCTTTGCAAGAAACTCAGGCTCAGCAAGTGTCCCCTATTAAAAGCCTGCAAACGTATAGGGGTGCATGTATAGCTCAGCCACCAGCTTGGTGTGCCGAAGTGGGGGCATTGCTAGGCTGGTCTCTAGGAATGGGAACTCCCCTTGGGATTTTAGTTTGGGGTTTTTTTTTCCCCCTCTCTTAATTGGGGAGTGCCCTGATGCCTAAAGACATAGGTGGGGGGGAAGCTGGAAAGGCTGTGTCCTCGTGGGGGGTTCCTCCAAACCCAGCTTCATCATGGCTCTGGGCTATGTGTTGGTTCTGCTCAGCTCCTCCTGTGCTCTCAGATGCACCAGGTCTTCGTTCCTCCCGAGGAGCCATCCTGTGTTTCTCCTGATCTCCTGGAAGGCTGGCTTGCTGCTCCTCCCCGCTGTGAACCAGGGGGGAACCCAATGCCCAGTAGATAAAATTACCAGGACTAGTTGAAAGGTCTGGCTAAAAACTAGTGGTCTGTGTTAAAATTACCCTGGGGACCTGAGGAAGAGTTGAATTACCTGAATTTCTGGATTCCTCAGAAACAATGAGCGTACTTCTCGTGGGGAGAGGCTTGTCCTGGAGCACGCCTGCCTCCGGTTTGCCCATGACAGTGCTCTATGTATTGCAAAAGCTTTTCACCTGCAAGCAAAGCAAATACCCTTGGTGTTCGATGGAGCACAGCGTGCTAATGCGGGACAGTAGAGGAGGGGTCCCCCCAAAAGGTGAAGCCCAGTTAAACTGAGCCCTTGCACCTAGGCAACCTGCCTTCATCTTGTCCTGAGCAACCCGCCCAAGGCACCTTTGGCAGGCGGGGGTATGAATCCTGATTTTTTTTCTTTTGGAGCCCCAAGTCAGTACTGAGAAGCTAGGCCAGCTATTGCCTCAAAATTAGTTTTTTTACAAACTCTACCTTATGTTCTGACCTGCCATGTTAATTTTCCAGATGATATGATTGTGGCTTTCAAATCAGAGAGCGCTTTGAGAAATATCACCAAACAGGCATGCTGCTGCTGCCATCTGTCTTTGAGCTGCTTCTGGGATCCCATTACTTGCTCTCAGCAGATGATTGTTATTGCTTTATTGAATTAGGAAGAAAAAAAAATCCAGCCACTTCTGAAATATTGTTTTCCATAACTAATTCCATGTGCTCAATTCTCACTGAGGCCTGGGGGATGTGTTGAAATAATGCTTTATGCAGACCCAGGGTGTAAAGTTTTTACAGGTGTGCCCAGAAAAGTCCCATGATCTGATAGTTCTGAAGGACGTGGCATTTGGAGAGCTCGGAACAGCTCCAGCATCACTGCATTAAGTGACCTCCAAGCCATGCCACCCCAACCAAGTGCCAGCATGGGATGCTATGTTACTTTTTGTAAGAAGTGAAGGCTCTGTTGCCCCTCCTGATGGTATTGGGCTGCTCAAGCTCTTGCCCCAAGCCCCCCTCCTTCTCCAGCCCTCCCTTTTCCCATGTCTTCCAGCTGCAGGCAGTCGCCCCATGCCACCCAGCCTGCATCCCACTGGGAAGCAAAGGTCTCCGCAGAGCGAGACCCTCCCTGGGCGAGCAGGTTGCTGTGCACCAACAAGCAGCATCCCCTGTGGTGACGTTGGCTGTGCACGATGTGCCATTCTGCATCCCGACGCCTGCTGCATGCAGTGATTCAGACCTGCTTCTCCTCCTTTCCTTTCTCTGCAGAGCACCAGGAGCCAGCCCAGCCAGGCAGGGGGGTTAACACCGACAGACAAGGCTGTGGGCAGATAAAAGCTTGTGGGAAGTGGTATTTATTTGGATATAAACTGGTTCCCGCCCCCCCCAGTGTACAGGCCCTGCTGCTTCCCTCTTGCCGGCCAATCCATCCCTTATCTGCCCAATTTAAGGCTGTTTTGGTCTGGCTGTTCGCAGTCGGCACGGCTTCCACCGTTCAGCTGGAGGTTTTGATGTGCAACATGCGAAAATCAGGAGTGAGACGTCTACAGCTGAATACCTGAAGGTGGAGGGAGCAGCAATTGCTCCTGCTATCTCGCCTGTGAGAAATGCTCTGTGGATCAGAAAGGGTCCTGGTGGCTGCTGTAATTACACTTGAGTCTGGGTTCGAGGCCAGGGCGCAGTGACAAGATTTATGGTTTCTCTCCAAAAGCAGTTTCTAATTGGCATTGGAGCACATCAAAGTGGGGTGAAATCAGCTTGAACCATACCATTTGCTCCTCCGTAGTTTCCTTTCTGCCTGGACGGGCGCGGGGCAGTGCCTTTCTGGGAGCGCTGCAGCTTGCGTGCCTGTCACCTTGTCCAGCGTGTTCCATGGCTGCGGTGGCAGCACCAGTGGAGGTGCTGGGTGCAATCAGCACCTAAAGAGGATGCATTCAGCTATAGGGCTTGGCTAAGAAATGCTTTTATAGAAGCTGTGCACCTTTTCAAAAGTGTCCGGCCAGAGGCATAGGATGGCTGCCTGGAGATAGCTGTCTGTCAGCAGCTGTGATGCTTTAATCAAAAATACACTATTTACAAGTAAGATAAGCTTTTATTTTTTTCTTTGCCTGACAAGTTAATTTGAGATTTCATTAAACACCAGTCCACAGGAGCAGACAGAGTTGTCGGCTGTGATGACGTGGCCGAATGCTTTCATTGAGGAGCTCTTAAATACTTTGCTCAAATATGCAACCTGATTTATTTCTCTGCTATTTATTGCTTGGGGTTGCCTGCACCGCTGCGTCCAATACATCTCCATCTCTCTTTTCATTTTCCTTTCTTAGCCACTGGTGCTAGAAATGTTGCTGCGGAGCAGCAGCGGGAGCTGTCTTGGCAAGGGGGACACTCCCTGTGCACCATGGGGTGCAGTAGCTGGCTGTGCGGGCAATACAGGGCTAAAGGCAGCACTAAAATAGCGGTTGACAGTGGTGTGTTTGCACGAAAAGGGCATTTGTGAGAGAATTCTTGCATGGTGGGGTTTGAGGGTTTTTTTGTTGTTTGGTTATTTATGTTGACCCAAAGCTGCTGCTGTTTGGACATCTTTCAAAGAAAAGCTAAGAAGCCCAAAAAAGTGGAGGAAAGATTTGCTTCTGCAATATCATTATTTATTTATTTATTTATTAACCGAGCAATTTTGATTTGAAATCTTTTCTCTTGTGTAATGGCTTCTAGTTTTTCAGTCAAGGACTTGGCCCCTTATTTGAGCAGAAAGAAATGAGCTTTCATTGTAAGCTTGCCCAGGGCTTACACTTGAGGGGTCCTGGGCAGGTTGCTCTAGGGTGATGCTTTTAGTCCCCCATCAGGAGGGCAGCAGGGAGCTCCCCTAATTGGGTAACTTCATATTTTTGGCTTGGGCAATGATAGAGGAGGCAGCCATGGGGATAGCAGGGTTCTTTCTCGTTAAGAGTTTATGCAGCTTCCCAGGGTGTATCAGTTTGATTTGAATGACCAATTTTAATCTTGCTTTGCAATTAGTGTTTTTTTGAAGGCAGGGTGATTGCTATAGTGGACTGGCTTGCAATTAAGTATCCCCTTCTTAGAGGGTATGTAATGGCTATAAAAACTCAATTAACAGTGATGTGGCTTTACAGGGATCTGTTCAAATCCTGACTTTGCAGATTTTTGTGTTAGAATTGGTGTATTTTACTTAGCAGATGATGTCTTAAGAGCTGGGTCCAGGTGCTTTTGGATGGGGATAGGAATTCCAACACAGAAAACCTATTCTGATTATTAAAAGAAGTAGCTGGTGACTGGACAAACTGTTCCTGGTGGTTTGGTAAGCACGTTTTGGGTGCCAAGGGGGTCTCTCCAGAAGGTGAAACAGGGGGTGCATCTGGGGGCAGGAGGGTTCGTAGGCTGCTTTGGTGGGACCACTCAAGGCTGAGCTTCTTTCATAGTGCATGGTCCTCCAACCCTGCCCAAGCAGCTCCTAAAAATGCACAGAAACTGTACCTAGAAACGCAGAAAAACATGAATTAGGGTCTGAAGGCTGTGGAGGTGCCGTGGAGTCCCAGGGAGATCAAGACCAAGAGTTCTGCAGTGTGAAGGTGGTGGCCGGCCACCTCTAGGAGACGTCTTGCATGTTGCGGTCGTGGTGCCGGGACGTGCTCCCCTGCACAGACGCCTTCAGCAGGGAAGCTGGTCACAGGCTGCTTTTACTGAATAAAATGTCTGCTGTTCAGTGTTTGTGGTCTGTAGGACAGCAAGTAACAGACTTAGGCTGCAAGGAAGATCTAGGCTAATATTTTGGGAACGTTTTCTAGCAGTGAGGATGGTTAAGCCAAAGCCCCTTTATTCTCCCTTTCGCTGCCCATCCAGCAAAGCCACAACTGGTGGGAAGTTTTAAAGACGAAATCAGATAAGCATCAGTCAGCAGCCACACAGGCTTTTTTGATCCTGGTCGGGGGCAGAGGATAGAGCCAAAACCTTTCAGAGGCCCTTAACAGCCCTCTCTGCTTGCTGCTGAGGGAGATGGGGGTGAAATCCCAAATCTTTTCATATGGCTTTATTGGAACGAAGCAGCAATATAAATAAAATTCAGGCACAGGAGTGTCTACTGGAAAGAGCGGGGCAGGGAAAGGCAGTGCTGGGTGCCCAGGCTGGAGTAAACCCACCCAGAACCTCTCGTCTGCTTCTCGGAGAGTCCTAAAGATGCTCAAGGCTTAGCGTAGGGCCCCGAGCCCCATCCCTGTGGGAAAGCCTTCTGCGTTCATTTGGGATTGCTGGATCCTGGCGGTGGTACCTGCCCCTCCTGCCCATTGATGGGTGGTTGGTATAACAGTTTTCCTGGGGCAGTGCTCGGCACTGCAGTTTGTTACTCCTCAGCATGGCATGGGGGCTGCTTGGGTTGGCTTCGTCATGGGTTTAGGATTAACCTTCCTTCTGGCCACCTTCCAGTCCCTCTCTCGGGTCTCTCCTATCCAAGCGTGGTGCGTCCTGGCTGGACAGGACCTTTCATTCCCCCAGCAGTCCTCCCTTCCCCCGCCTCCCCCAAGGGGTCCTGAGTGCCATCCCTTGTGATAGCCCCTGCAGGCCCCCATCCTCCGGTGCAAGGTGTCCTGGTTTTTAAGCTCCATCAAGATCATCTAATGAAATTCCTGGAGAAACCAGTTCAGCCCGCTCATGAGGAGGGCTGTCCCAGCACCATCCAGACCATGAACAGAAGGGGGGGATGTACTCTGCCTGTCTCCTCCCAGGTGTGTGTCTGAACTTTGTGCCCATTTAATTTGTTCAATATTTGTATCCCCTGAGCAACGCGATAAGCCAAATGAAGATATAAGCTGGGTGATTTCAAGCAAGCTGAGCCCTGCCTTGGGCAGCTTCTGCTATTACTCCTTCGGCCAGCATTTGGTGTCTCAGGATCATGGCATCTGCTCACTTTTCCTTTGCTGCAGCCACAGATTTGTGTTTCATAGACTGTGTGGCTAGCTGGATCATAAATTATTCATGGCAGGGAACTTATCGTGTTTATCTGGAATAATTGAGCAATTAAATCTGTTTAGGTATGTAAAAAGATTGTGCAATGGCTTGTCTGTCCTCAGGCCTTAAATTCTACAAGAACATTTATTACATTTAATCCATAATAATAATAATAAAAAAAAGACATAAGATACCTTGTGCTTTGGTGCCTTGATCTGCTCCGATATGTTCATTTGCAGAAGTTGTCCGTTCCAGCGGTTTTGCTCATAAACATGCATTGGCCCAGGATAAATGAGACCTAACTTGGCTCCTTCGGTCTGGAGGAAACGTGAGGCCATAACACCTGGTCTGTGACTCTGTCTCTGAAAATACTTTGGGTTATTCATGTTAGCAGCGAGATTGTCATTATTGTTTAAAAACTTCAGTACCGGATGCTTTCTACTGGGTGCCAGGATCACAGTCCCCTCCAACCTTGACTGCTGCTGTGCCATGTTCAGGTGTTGGTGCTGCCAAGGCAATGTGAAGTTCGGGGCTTAGAAGGACCTTCAAATATTCAAGTGTGTTTAGTTTAGTCCCTGAGCTACAGCCGTGCTCTCCCGTTACAGTAATTACCCAGGGGCGTTCCCAGAGAAGCCAGAACCTCATGGGCAAGGCTGCAGCAGGGCCCATTCATAACTGAATCAATGTGGAGCCATGCAGTAAATGAATAAATGTGCAGCCACACGGTAAACAAATGATGATTTTATTCTGCATTACCAATAGAAAAGTGCGCTGCTTTTAAATTAATCTAACTCTACTGAGAGCAGCCTATGCTCTCTGTAGCATTATAGCTATGAATTGCATGACTGCTGGAGGCGATACCCACTTTGCACCCAGAGAAACCCCACAGCCTCATGTATTTCTCCGCTTTGGGCAGGAGGTACCGGTGAATGGAAGGTTTTGATCTCCCCTGTTCCTTCCCAGGCTGCTATTTTAGTTCTGCAGGAGACAATAAGTGAGCAGGACTGGAGGCTCCTGTTAGTCTGGATGTCTGTCCTTCAGCTGGCAGCAGGGCACAGCAGCAGCAGAAAAAGGCAAAGCAAGCCTTTAGGCTTCCCTTGACCGAGAGGGCTCGCCTGGAAGTCCTGCATTAGAGTGGGAGGGGACCTGGGGCTGCACTTAGAGTGCATTGTCATGCAAAGCTCAGGAGGTTAAAACCTGGGGTGAGCTCTTTGCAGTCCCCCCTGAGCAAGCCCAGGGGACGGCATCCTCTGAGGACATCCAAACCTTTCAGTGCGCTCCTGTGGACAAGGAACAAAGGCTGTCTAAACAGGAGCTAGTGAGGCAGCAAATTGCACGAGAAACCTTCCCTAATGAACTGGAAGGACTTGTCCCTTCGCCTCGGGCAGCGACACTGCTGGCGTGCTTAGCTAGGCAGCCCCTTGCTTTGGCGGGGGGCGGGGGGGAGGGGGGGGGGACGGACCCATGCTCTGTGGGGGAGCAGAGGAGCAGTGCTGGGGCTGGCGCTGGAAAGGTTTCTTCCAGTCCATCCATTTCCCTCCGCCGGCAAGTGCAAGTGGTGAAGAAGGGGATGCTTGCGCTTCCCGGGGAGCCAGCACCTCGATCGGCACCGAGCCATGGGGGCTGCTGCTGGGGGAGCATTGTCCCACAGGTGTGACGGGAGATTGAGGTTAGTTGCAAAGCTCTGCAGTGTGCAGTTATTTTCTTTGAACGTTTGCTTCATCTCTGCATTGCTTCATTCTGGCTGCGTGGTGGGGGTAAAGATCATCCGAACAGCGGGGCGCAGGAGCTGGAGGTTGCCTTTAAAACCCAGAGGATCTGCAAAGCTTCATGTGGGTTAATGCCTCCCGACGCCCTTTGGGGAGGGAAGACTTGCTCCTAGCAGCCTTCGGTGAGTTTGGGGAGTGCTAACTGGAGACAAGGAAATGGGTTAAGAAGTGACTAATGGGATGAAATGGCACACTCTTATCCCACAGCTCGATTCTCTGAACAAATGTGGTTCCCCATCTGTTGCTTGCAGTGAAGGAGAGGAGTTTGGGGGTTGGTTTCTCTTGCTCGCCAAGCCAGCGAGCAAGCTGATTATTTTCTGGCAAGCGTTACCGAAGGCTTCGGTGGCTTCCCCTTCTGAGTGGGAGTGCCAAGGACTGCATTTTATTTGTATTGAGACGTTTGAAGATAGACGAGCATAAGGTGGCCTTTTTCTGAAGTGCCTCAGTGACCAGTTCCCCTGTCGATTAAGCACTGAAACACTCCTAATTGCACAGTCCCTCTGGAGCCCTGGGTTCTCCTCGAACTGTGCTTTAGATTTGGACTAGGAAGCTTCAGCCCACACTGCCTGCATGTTTGCATCCGCCTCCTCCCCGCCTGGATGCATGCATGAATTTTGGTGATGTCTTGACAGGCAACCTGGCCAGGGATGCACGACAGCTCCTGCACCTTGAGCCACTCATGGTCCTCCAGAGGTGCCCTAGGAGACCTCATCTCCTGACGTTACCTGTTTTTTTTGTGTCCCCCCCACCCTCCCCCCAGATCCGACCCTGGCTGGTACGCCACATTGCAGCCTCCCAGGGGATGCTTTGCAGGCTTCTCGTTTCACTTGCGCGCAGGCTGTGCATTAATCCAAACAACAGGGGCTGCTTTTCCTACCCTTGCCGTGGGAGCTTTGCAGCAAGCTGTCCCTGCGTTGCCGTAGGAGAAATCAGCAACAGTCCCGCTTTAAAAAAACAAACCCAAAAACTTCAGAACAAGGCATATATTTCTATTTGTCATGTGTTCAACCAGTCTGAGATGGTGTGGGAAGCCTTCTCCATGCGGTGCCTTTAGCTTTTTTTTCCGTGCATCAGCAGCTCTTCCAGGATTTGCTGAGCTTTCCCTGCACTCCTACAGTCGTTCCCACCTCCTGCCTTCCCAGCAGCATCCCAGCTCCCTGCCACAGCTTGCTCTTCCCCCTCTTCTCTAGCCCAGGGCTGCCTTCTAGCACTGCCTCTTCCCTTGGATCAGGATGTTGCTTTAATTGCAGGGTTACATGGCTTTGGCAGATTTCAGCGTGACAATGTGAAAACGCAAGAGAGCTCCTCTGGAGCGGACCTCGGCTGGAGGCATGGAGGGGAAGGGACGTTTTGCTGACTGGCTGATTTCTCAAGGCGACGGTTCTCTGTCTGCAGGCAGAGCTGATGAGTTGAAGGCACGTAAGGACGCTCTCAGGCAGGTCCCTGGCAGCTCTAGGGAGAGACCAGGCTGCTGCAGTGTTCCTCCAAGATAAGCCGGTAGCACCCATCAACGAAGTCCTTCTTCATCTAGATCCCTGATGTTGAGCCTCCCTATTAGCCTGGTTAATACAGCACCTTCGTTACCCAGTTCCTGCTGTGGTTATTTTTATACTCCTTGTGTTCTGGCTATACTGGTGCCTGCAAAAGGCAGAGGAGGGAGCTGTGATGGCCACGGCGTGCATCTGCTGGGGGTTGGCTTCATGAGCGGAGGCTCTGGGGCAGGTGCCCGCCCGGGGCTCTCTGAGCCGAGGAGCTCCTGCCAAAGGCTTGCCGTCTTGCTCTTCCCAAATATGGGTGGGTTTGATTTTTCTTTTTTCAGGATTTCCAGTTTTGTTGAATATTAAATTACACATGTTTTGGGCAACTGAGAGAAAACCCCCACTCCTTTTCTCCTCAGATTTCCTTGGTTTTCAGCTACTTGTACATCCCATTGTCTCACGCTGGAGGAGGAGGAGGATGGATTGCACCTTCTGCTGAACAAAGCTCCTTTGCTCCATCCTGTTCCAAGTGGTCAACCTTGGGTGGAATTGACCACACTTGACTGGAGATGACTTGTGGGATGTTCTTCCCAGCCTGAAATAATAATTTTAAACGAGTCAGAGGGATTGTGCTCCTGAGGTGCCCAGTGACCGCCTCTGATACGGGGTTGTGCAGCTAGCAAGGTCAGATGGCTTTGGCTGCAGTGAGGTGTTGTAAATGGGTAGGGCTAGTGATGAACCATTCGATCTCAGGTCTCCGAAGCCTTAAGTATGGTCATCTAATGCTTTCCTATTCTTTGTGGTTTTATTATTTTTTGTGTAGTAGGATAGCAACCTGGGTGACCTCCAAATGGCCCAAAATAACCAACCCTCGGCAAAGACAGAATTATTCTTCATTATAATCCTAAATTTTGGCTTGATGAGATCTCCGATGTTCAATTAAGGCAGCTTTCTGCTTACGGCTCATTTTAAAGCTTCTGTCTACTGCAAAGGCTGAACTCTATACTTAGGATACTTTCAGAGCTATATTGTCTTATCTCAGGAGAACAAAACAACCTGCACATCACCAGTGGTCCCTCGCACCTTCTGGTAACAAATCCAGGGGACGGGCTGTTTCCACAGTTTCCTAAAATAGGTGGTGTTAGAATAACTTTTCAAAGCCTTACAAACTCAAGCTGTCTCCGTTGTTTCAGATCATTTTTAACTGGGTGCTTTTCTTCGTGTTTTTCTAGAGGGTTCAGCAAGCTGTGGCACACAGGGATGCATTTTGATCGTCCCTCTGCAAGGCATTGCTCTCCTGAACTGCACCTCCCTGCAGAGGGTCAGGATCTGGCCCACCATGCACGCGTCCATCTGTAATTCCTACCAGTGTTTAAATCTGCCCTGAGCACAGCCTGCATGTGCTGTGTATATTCCTGCCTACAATTTTTTTTGTTTTTTAAGGAAATGCTGATTTGAAAGTTTTCATTCCTAATGGGATGGTGCTGGCAGCTGCAGGATGGCATCAAGACAGGCAGGTGGGGGTGGGGGGGCACATCTGGAAGGGGTGACCACACAAGTGCTGCAGGTTGCAGACCTGGCCATGTGCTGGGGAATAGTGGGATTTGGGGGGGCAGAGGAACAGTCGGGGCCATTGCAGGGGTCTGCGGTGGGAAGGGGAAGGCTGGTTGTCCTGGGTGTGTTGGGTGGTGTGTGTGGGGCTGGGGCAGGCTGCGTGTTGGATGCAGCCATCCCAAATGCCAGGAAAGACAGGATGGTTCAAACTTCCAAAGCTTTTGAGATCGGTACGGGTATAAAATACCCTACTGATGAAAGGCCTGCAAGCTTTACCTCCCTGAGTCTTCTGCTGAGCCCAACAGCATGTGTATAATTTGCTTTAATGGTTAGAAACATCTGCTGTTAAAAGTGATGCTTAATATATTTGGCTTCCATTTCCAGTCATTAGTTCTTTTTATGCCTTTTTCTGCCTAATTAAGAACCTTTTAGTACCTGGTATTGTTTCCCCTGAATGTGCTGCTATATCGTAATCAAGTAGCTTCTTAATCTTCTCTTTGATAAACGAAAAAGATCAACCTCTTTAATTCTCTCATTTCAGACATTTTCTGCATCCCTAGAATTGCTCTTACCAATCTGGTCTATATCTCCCACAGTGTTGTTACTAATCTCCCTAAAATGTTGGTGTGGGACCATTGAGGGCTCTGGAAGGAGTCCCTCAGTGCTGAGCCACCTCCTTGCTCCAACCCCCAGCTCGAGGCTTCCCACACGAAGTGAGTGCAGGTTTGCCAGCCAGCAGAAACTCGTCTTCGTCGATATTTATCGTTTTACCAAAATCTGCTGCATGTGAGTGATGTTAGCCATAGTGAGATACTTAAGCAGTGGTGAATCCTTGTTGTCTCCCAGATCAGCCAGGTAATTAGCCTGAAATCCATTTAGCATATTCACTATTCATATTTTATAGTGCTTTTTTTTTGTCAGCATGTCATGTATTATGAGGTCAAACCACCTTTTGGACATCAAGGATGTTGTTTCTGTGCATTACTAATATCAAATGTGCGGAGAATAAAACCAGGTTTGCTTGCCGTGACCTATTTTTCCTAAAACCACGTTGACTGGCGTACATGCCTGCCTTTCGGTCCTCTGCTGCGTGAATCCAGCGCTGTCTTTCTGTCTTGGATGGACGTCTGGCTAGCTGTCCCCTTCAGGCCATGCCTCCACCGCCTTGGATATTCGAGCAGAAGAGACTTCCAGCCTTCTACAATTTCCTCTTAAAAATGAACATTAGCATGCAGCAGTTTTCTTAGCTCTCTTGGATGCAAAATTATTCAGATCTGCCAAATTTAAATATCTTCTGGTGCTGGTAGATGTTGTTGAATGTTCTTCTCGATTGCTAGTAAGTTGGAAATGCTTCGTCCTTGTAATGAGTGTTATTCTGCTTCTTCCCAAATATTTGACGACAGTAATTACAGCACGTCCGCCGTATCTGTCTCATTAACAGCGTTACCATCTCTGCCCCGCGATGGACCCCTGTCCTTTCCAGGATGGCCTTTGTCCCTAATGCCCTCCATCAATCCTTCCTATGTCTCTATGGGAGACTTCTTCCTGAAGCTCCTTGGCTTTCATATGGTTTAAGCACTTCGCAGCTTCTCTTTCCTGTCAGTTGATGTTGGTGTGCTGAGCTCCGATAGCTGCTGATTTTATATTTCTAATTGTGCCCTTTGCTTTGCACAGCAGCCACCTTCACCTTTAGCTGGCCTCATTCACTCTTCACTGATTTGGTTTCAGAGCTATTATCTAGGTCCCTCTTTTCTGTGTATTTTTCAGTATTTCCCCCAGTCCAATTTCCTGGGGTGAAGGAAGTTCGCGTGCTCTGAGCAGCCGGTCTCTGGCTATTCAAGAGAGTGGAGCTTTACCTCCCCTTATTTTAGTATATAATGGTGACTTCAGCATTCCCACAAGGTGAGCTAGAACTGGAGTTTTCGATAATTTGGGGGTTTTCTCTTCTCACCAATAGGCATTTTGTTTTGCTAGTTACCCAGACTGTTGGCAGCGATGGAAAAGCAATAGGATAAATTATTCTTTTCCCATCCTTGCCCCTATTTCTGTGCTGTTTTCTGAGCATCTTCTCCCTGCACGATGAGTCCGCAGGCAAGAAGAGAAACATCTAGAGGATGTCAATGCAAGCTGACCGAATAGCCCACCCTTTCATGTATTTCTGCATCTTACTTGCCCAGTTCTCCACCAAATCAAAACTTCCAGGGGTTGGATTAGTAAAGCCCAGGCTTTTCATCCTCCTTTCCCTTTCTTGGGGGAAGGATCTTCAGCAAGATGACTTGGCCCTTCCTCTTTACTATCTTCCCTCCGGGATCCTTCAAGTCATCTTTGATCTGTGTAATCCACACGTTGTGTCATTGGTTGCATCAGTGGAGGCCAGTCGGGCAATTTACGATAATCCCAACTAAATTTAAATTTCAAATGCTCGCTCTGGGAGCGTGCTGCCCCACTGCATTCCCTGCAGCTTTCTCCTGCTCCTCAGGATGGATGTTCCTCAGCGGTTGTTCACCAAGTCACTGAGAGCAATTTCATGGTTCCTATCCCATCTGAAAGCCCCCAGCTTTTTTTGCTGTCTCAGTTGCATAAGCCAGGTTTATTGTGGAAAGCTTCAATGATCACATTGTTCCCCAGCCCCTCAGCTCAGGAAGATTCTGGTGGGCTTGTCCATGCACCATATGCACCTTGCACAGCCATGGGACCCGGGAATGGTACCTCCCAGTCCCTGGGAGCAGTTTTCCCGCACGAGCCTTGGCCAAAGCAGGAACCATGCGTGGTGTGGGGAGGGTGAACCAGCAAAGCCAGAACTGTGAGCAATTTGGTATTCACCAGCAGCGCCTGCTTCTCATTAAAGCTGGCAGAGAGTGGAGGGCAATCAATTGAATTCCCTCAATATTTTGTTTGATTGTTTGGAAGTTAATGCGGGAAGAGTGGCAAAGTACTTTTCCTATTGCAGAAAATAAACTAAATCTTGTGCCAGGCTACAGTAAATACAGACTATACAAAACCAGGAGTGTGGAACATGTCCTTTGCTGCTTACCTTGCAGGCATGGTCCCTTAAAGCCCAGATGCAAACAGCCCCAACGGCGGGTCCGGGAAGATATTCTCTTCCCCCCAATTTCCACCTCACTGGAGGGTCTTAAGGTGTGGGTAAGGAGATTATGTGGTTTGTATTTCTTGGATACTGGGAATTTTGCAGGGTGGGAGAACCTGAATAGAATGGATTGGTTCTCCTTTAATTGGAGCTGATGGGGATGGCGGGCAAAGCTGACAGGATTTTGGGGGATGCTCTCCTGAAATAGAACAGCGAGAAGAACTTCCAGGGGATGCGAAAGCAAAAATAACGTGGGGAATTCTGTATGTCAGAATGGAGACAGCAAGACCATAAGAAATCATAAAAACTGAAGCAATATTTTCAGGAACTAAATATAAAGTGTCTGGTTTGGAATGGCTTGGAGAAACGACAACATAAGGCAGAATTGCTGGGGAAAAATTGAGGCTGCTTTTCTCTCTGCTCCGAGTGAGTGGTGGGTGGGGATAGTGGCGTGGGAGCTCAGCAAGCACAGGGAAGGCTGCGGAAAGCAGAGAGCTGACGTGCAACCAGGCTTGTGAGGGGATGGGAAGAGCTTTCCTTGAGGCTAAGAGGCACTGCAGATCCGGCCGGGTGCTGGGCAGAGAGTGGAAGGGGCACAGTGGGCAGGTGGAGGCTTCTTCATGCACCCTCCTTTCATTTTAATCCGTCTTTCCTAGTTGATCTCTATTTCCTCTGTTTTTAAAAAGTTCATTATCTGAAGGCTGGGCTTTGAGAGCCCTCCTTGGGGAGGGGACACATATGGAGGGGTTCAGGGCATGTCTGCCTCCCCTCTCGGGGACTCGCTGTCCCATCCCGAGACCTGCCGAAACACCCGACCACATCTCTGCAGGCAGCTCCTGTGAGCAGAAAAAAGTTAAAACGAGCCTGTGGTTGGAGCGCAGGGGGAAAAACACCCCATGGCCGGGTTACAAATCAGTTGTGCAGCACCCATGCCTCCAAAAGGCCACGCAGACCTGGAGATGTGGGGCTGGGTGAGGCGATGGGGCGGTTGATATCTCTGCAGCAGGGATTAAGCCGAGCCTTAGACATGATCCATAACACTGGGATGAGGAGGCGGCTCCTGAAATGAAAGGCAGGGAAATCGGCGCCTCATGCGGTGTGTGCTGGCCCATGGGACATGCAGCCCCGGGAGGGTGCAGGGGCTGGGAGCCATCAGGTGCTGCAGGTGCAGCAGCCCATGCTGGGTTCTGGGTCCACTTGTTCTGGATGCTGCTCCAGTTTTTGGGAATGTTCTGGTCCTTTTTGCTGCCTTAGTTGCTTGTCTCGGAGAAATCTTCTGCAGGCAGACCCAGTTGTCCTGCTGACTGTGCTATATATTAATATTTGCATAGCCGCTGAGCATCCTGGGGATTCCTTGTATGGGAAGGCTCACAGCTTTCATACAGCCTCTTTAATTAACTTAATTCAGACATTAGCGTGTCACGGGGAACGTCTCTCATGGGGGGAAGTCTTTCATTTATCACCACTTAGCCAGGGAGCATTGTATTTTTCATTTGCATCCAAAAGTTCATTGTGGCAAGAGTGAAAATTAACTGTTCATTCCCCTGTCAGCGCTTTGCCTGCCCAGCAGGCGTGGGTGCATTGCGCAAGGAGAACCCACTCCCTTACAGGCTGTGGTGCCAAATTTTGGGGTTGGGATAGCACAGTGTCACCGCGCCAATTCCAGAAAAGCCACCTCTGCTGGCCCCGGGGAAGGATTGGGCATGTCACGGTGGCTTTTCCCCCGGGAGGTACCCAGCAGCAGCGCGCTGGCACTGGGGATGTTGCAGTTGTACGGGTGCATCCTGGCAGCATCCCTCCATAGAGCTGTGCTTCACCTCCTGCCAGCCCTCCGCTCCTGTCTGAGGGGCCCTGGATATTCTCTGTGCTAGCTCTGGGTGCCAAGTGGGAGGAAAAAAAGTGGGTTTTTAGGGATGTGGTGGGGCCGGGAGCCCTCAGAAAGGCCCCTCTCCCCCAGGAGAGGCACAAAATGCAGGCAGAGAGCCTTGTGGCTAGCAGGAGCTTCACAGCAGAAGCCTTGGAAGCAAGCCGATGGTAATTAATGCTTGCTTTCACACCATCACATTGAGCCACGGGTACCTGTGATGGATGGGGTCTGGTCGCCGTGACCACAAGATACTTGTGAAGAATGTGGTACCAAAATGGGTTTTTGTGAGGGGGCTGATGCCTTGTTCCAATAGCTATGTAGGGTTTGTTTAGGGGAACCTAAGGGTGTGCTGGGGCCACCTGTGGACAGCTGCCACTTGCCCGGCACTCACTGCCCGTGTCGTCTCCTTCTCTCACAGGTGAAGGAATGGTTGTGCTTGAACTGCCAGATGCAGCGGGCGCTGGGGATGGACATGACCACCGCTCCTCGCTCCAAAAGTCAGCAACAGCTGCACTCCCCTTCGCCGTCCCCCTCCCACTCCCCAGCCAAGCACCTGCCAGCCCCAGGTGTGGATAAGTCCCCACCGGCTGCCCACGCCCTGCCACCCGAGCCGCCCAAACCTCACCCCACTACACCGCAGAGGGAACCGCATGGCCAGGGCCAGCCAAAACCTCAGGAGGCAGCCAGGTCCTCCCCGCAGCATCAGCAAGCCAAGCCTTCCTCCTCCGAGCAGAGAAAGATGACCGGAGACGCGGGGACAAAGCCGGCTGCCCTGGCCCCTGGGGCTGGAGCGCAAGAGCAGCCCCAGGAGGGGCTCACAGGGAAACTCTTTGGCTTCGGGGCATCCCTCCTGACCCAGGCAAGCACGCTTATGTCCGTCCAGCCAGAGGCTCCCCCTCCAAGCCAGCCATCTCCTGGCAAAGTGCCTCCAAAAATTGTCTTCAGCGATGCCAGCAAAGAAGCTGGTCCCAAAGCCCCGGGGGCACAGGGACGGGCTGGTGCTGCACCAGCCGCGAAGCCAGGCAAGCTGGAGCAGGGCATCAAGCCAAAGGAAGTGCCGAAAGCAAGGGTCTCATGCCCCCTCTGCAAGGCAGAGATCAACGTGGGCTCCGGCGAGCCCCCCAACTACAACACCTGCACGACTTGCCGGCAACAGGTCTGCAACATGTGTGGCTTCAACCCCACGCCTCACCTGGTGGAGGTAAGGGGGCTGGCAGGGGTGGGCGCCTTCTGAGCTGAGGGTCCTACTCTCACCTCGCCTAAAGTGGAGAAAAGATGGTGTGTTTTCCTTCAAAGATTTTTAAAAAGCCTTTAAGAAGCTGCTGAAGGCAGGTCCCTCCTGGGGGAAGCCCCAGGGTTGGAGGCCGTGCTCTTCCGCCTCTAGATGAAGCCATGCATTTCATATGTGTACCCTGATTTTTTTTCTGGTTTCATGCAAGGAGTGGAGCAAGGGATGTCTGTTGTTTGAGGCACCCTCTCAGTGCCCACTGCTCCCCAAAGGTGTCCAAGGGGTCCATGGATGGGGTGAGGAAATAGAAATAGGTCATGCAGGTGCCAGAGTCACCAACAAGCATCTTCCTCCTGGTGCTGTGGATGGACGCCTTGGCCAGGCTTGGGAGGAGGCTGAGGAAGGATGTCCTGCAGCTCCTGCATCCTCAGATGGTGAGGGTGCAAGGAACGTGGTATGGGGTAGGAAGGCGGCAGGACATCAGCAAGAGGATTTCAAATCGGCTGAGGGTACACAATGTCCTGTGGAAGTCTGCTGCCCTCTCCAGATGGTAAGGGCCTTGTGCCATTGTGCCTGGGGGCCAGGCCGGGGAGCAGGCTGAGTGGAGGATGGATGTGGAGACATCCACGGTGTCGTTTGGATATGGATTGGCTGGGGGTCATGCAGCCTGCTGAGACGAGGCGCAAGGAGAGGAGAAGGAGGTGGTCTGGGGTCCACCCATTCTCACCGACAACAGAATCATAGAATCCTAGGTTGGAAGGGACCTCAAGGATCATCTAGTCCAACCTAATAGTCTAGGAGGTCTCTGAATTGTTGCAATGCCCACCCAGATCATCTTCCCAAGCACCAAAAAGGCATCTTAGCCAACTCTAGCTACCAATGCCTGGAGAGGAGAGGGGAGTGGTGCAACTGGGGCTCAGCTGGAGCATCCTCCTACTCCCTCCTCCCCCCTTGCTAGCTAGGGAGAGAGATCTTCCAGACCCTCGGAGAAGACCTCAGTTAAAGTCTAGACCCTCACTCCCTCCTCTACAGGCAATTTGAGAGCATTATGAGAGGACACCCAGGGCTTTCTTCTGGAAGTGCTGCATTTTGCAGCCAGTAAGACACAAACCCGGTATCATCAGCTCATGGAAAAGTTAATGGGAACTTTAAATGACCAGAAGTGGGATTGCTAATCTTGGCTCCGCTCCATGGCAGATAATTACATCTTGTGTCCCCAGCTCCTCCCTGCAGTTTCAATTACACCCAGTAATTTTCTCCTTTTTCTGGAAGCTGCTGCTGTGCATGGTCACGTTGGTGGCAGTGGAGAGCTGCTTTCCCGGTGCGGTGCATGGCGTGCATGTGGAGGTGTAAACCCATCAGATGGCCGCCTCCTTGTACATAACGCCCTTCTCGGTTGCAGTGCTCTGCTCGTTGCTTCCTTCCTACCCTGAGGGCCTGGGTAAGAAGAGAAGGTGTCTGAGCTTTGCATAGTCCCTTGGGTAGGGCTGAAGCCCCGTGTTGGCATGCCCTTGGGCAACGATGTGTTTCCAAGCTTCAGAAAGCTCATGGGTTGATGAAGTGGCTTTAATGTGCTCCCCTTGCACCCACCTGTTAATTAATTAATTAGAGAATTAATTGGGGTTGGGTTGTACCCAATAACGTGGTGCTCTCTGCAGGTACCTCAGAAAGGTGGCCTCTCCCCAGCGCTTGTCTCCAGGGTCACTAGCTGACGCCTGGGATTAAATTTCAGATTTTGAAGGCTGGACTCTGCCCAGCTCCCTCAGCTCTTGAGTAAATGCCTTCATACACCCTTGGCAGACTCACCCTTGCACATATGGCTGTCTTGAGGTTTCTTGCTGCCGCTTATCACTGCGATCTCCACGTGACTTCATGCAGAAGACCCACAGTGAGGTCCCGCCTGGGCTTTGTGGTGTCTTGGGTTTTGCTTCCCTGTACACAGAACCCCTATCCAGCTCGGAATAGATGGGTTGGTTTATGGGATTTGGTTTTCTTAAGAGTTGAGGAATAAATGCAACACTTGAGCTGTGAATGTTCTTAACAAACACTTTCGGTGAAAAGGAAAACATTGCAAGATCTGTTAATGCAGTCAGGCTTTTGGTTTGCTTGATCTTCTGAGAAAATTGCTTTGTGGTATGATCCTCTTTTTGCCTGCAGCTCACATGAGCTTGTCCCAAGCCCCAAGATTCACACAAATACCAGAACTCGTGCTTTGAAGTAGCGGGGCTTGATCTGTTAATTGCTTTATGAATTAGGACCTTGACTGTAAACTGCCCTTGGAAGCTGCATGCAAACTATTGAGGAGATTTGAGCCGAGGTTGGGAACGCGCAGAGGAGGGTGAGCTGCGGGCGAGATGGGCAGCACCCACTGTACCTGCTGCTGGAGCCAGGGCATGGTCTGCACCCCCGACTTCAAACAGCATGAGTCGCAGGGAGGGAGAGGGCATGGGCCACGGTGGCCTGGTTTTTGGAGGAAGGACGGGGTTTTGCAGCAGAACAGTGCTGAAAGGATCCATTTTCTGCAGATAAAGTTGTACCGTCACTGCAAGCAGTCGAGGCTTTGTCATGATGTTGGAGGTGGGCTGCATGTGATTATAGTTTCATAGCAAAACTGTGCAACCATCCCGGGAGGGGAAAAACCTCTAAATAATGTTTGCATCTTCACACACGACAAGTATTTTTGCTAACTAGGTCACTTCCGCTGCTGGAGAGGCACTAATGAACTTACTCTCCCTGTATTGGTGTGGGCTGTCGCAGCTCAGTGGGGAACATCACCTGAACAGAGACTGGTGCTTGTTGGGGGGCTGGATGACTCCAGGAGTACAGTGGGAGATGGAGGGCACACTGGCAGCACCTCTTCCTGGTGGGGACCCCAGGTCCTTGGTGGCATCACATGTAATGCTGAGGGCGAAGGGCGTCCTAACACCCACTAACCCTGGTGCTTCAGCATGCCCTCGCCTCCAAGTTCATTGCAGACATTGAGGAATAGTCCCTGCGAGTGGCTGGGATGGATCTTGGAGGGAGCGTGTGGCCAGAGCAGGCCTTTGGGAAGGGGAGCTGCGTGCTCAGAGAGACCTCCTGAAATGCAGTAGCCCACTGATGGAGGTGAGATTGTGCTAGGCTGTTGCACGCTGCTGGAAGCAGACCTCCCGTCTTTCTGCTGGGAGGATGGGTGACCGGTACGACATGGCAGGTCCCAACTAATCCTGCCCTATCAGGAGGGGCAACTAGTCAAACCTCTGGGCCGCTCTCAGCAGTGAGGGGATGCGGGAGGTATTGCTGTTTGACGATTACCATTATGAGATGGAGAGAAAAAAAAACTGAGTGTGAAAGGAAAAAAGCAGGGAAGGCTTGCTCCCCTATCTGCAGCCCCCTAAAACTTGTGATTTCCCCCTGGAAAGATGCACTATTATTTATCCATGGTATTTTCATCCCCGTCCCACTCCTGATCTAAAGATGGAGTCAGAGGCTCTGTGTCCCTGTCGTCCCCTCCCACCCCCTGCAGCCGCCTGGCGAGGTATCCAAGGAGCCGCCTCCTCCCCAGCACTTCATTCAGCTGAGCGCACTCAAACCGAGCAAAAGAGAAGAAAATACTAAAATTGCCTTTTTTTTATTTCCCACCCCTGTGGCCTCACCATCAGTGCCGAGCCCCCAGAGGAGATGGGTGGCTTGCACTTTCCTCATTATCTTTGCACTGCTGTGGGCCGAGTGCTCCTGTGGTCTGGTCCAGCTGCAGGTGGCTCCAAGAGCATCCCTCCTGCTCCCACAAGATCCACCACCAGGGATGACTTTCAAAGGAAAGGCCTTGGGTCACAGGGAGTTTTTGGCCAAGGTCAGAAGACGATGGTGAGGACTGGGACCCTAGGACACTTGAAAAGCTCACGTACAAGCGTGGCATTTCGGCAATGCATCCCAGGGGAAGCGCATGGACCCTGGTGCCCATGGCTCTGAATGACCAGCAGAGAGAGGAAGCCCAAAAGTGCTCTAGACCTCCACTTCTCTTGCTTGCTTGCCGTGCTACACATTACCTAGCTTTTAATAAGTTGTTTACATGAGTTACCAGAAGTACAGGTGCCTGGAGCTTCCTCCCACCTCATCACACCTCCTCCAGGAGCCAGCTCCTGGGAACAGCACCATGAGCTGTTCCCACCAAGTCAGAGCTGGCGCTTTGGGGCTCTCCCAAATTCCCTACAGCCTCAGCCTGGCGACGCACAGGCAGGGAAGAGGTTTCTGTGGTTGGAAGACCAAGTGATGGGCTGTTTCGCTGGGGATTTAAGAAGTCACAGCAGTTTACAGCAGAGTCTAAGGGAGCAAGTGATCTGGCAGGAGCTGGCTTGGCCCTGTGCTGCATGGTGCTTTCCCAGTAACCCTGACTGACCCCAATTGACTCTAGGGCTCTTGTATTAAGGAACAAGTGAACTATGTGTGTTGTGTTACTAAATAAGCATGGCAGGATGCCCCTTTGCCTAATTAACCAGCCTGAAACAGGAGCTGTGACAAGTTTTACTAATCCCTGGGTGCCAGGCCGTGACCCCCAGCGGGTGCCTTATCCTCAGGAGGGTGCTCTTACTAATTCGTGGTACCCACCTCACAGCATCTGCATCCTAAAATTGCATTTGTGTTCTTGCTTTCCCCGTGTGTTACAAAAAGCATCCTTTTTATAATGCTTGCATTGTCATGGGCATGCCGCTGCCTGTCCCTGCCTGGTCTCAGCAGTGAATTCTGTTACCTTCCTTATTATATGCATTATACACATATAATATATATATACACACATTATTATACATTATTACATGCACATAATATATATATTATATACATTACTTTATTATACATTATTATATGCATATAATGTATATATGCATTATCCTGCATGCGATATCACAAGTCAACAAAATGCAGGAGCAGCATTTGCTTGGGTCCTTTGTGGGACAACTTCCCCTTCTGCTGATCCCCTTGTACCCACAGCCAGGTACAAACAAGCCCATCCAGGTGGCTTTCTTGCAAAGAGCTTGTGAATTGCCATATTGAATGCCTTCCGGAAAGCCCTGGGCCTCTCTTAGGATCGCACTGGGCAAAATTGGACCCTGAGTGGAACAGGTCCCCAGGGTAGGGGACTGTGCAGCTTGAGATGCTGATGCCGAGGATGGGGCTGAGCCTGCCCTACTTGCAGGAGCAACCGCGGCAGCTCCTGCCCTTGGCTGCAGGGAGGAGCACATGCAAAAAAGGGAGTTCAGTTAGATGGAAAATCCTCCGCGAGATCAGCCTTCGTGCAGAACAGGGTCTTGCTGCTGGCAGCCGGGGTTAGAGGAGGGGGGCTGAGGAAGGGTTTTGTGCTGAAATCATCTTGGTGTTGGCATATAAATTTCACAGAACGGGGGGAAAAGCAAGTGGGGAGGAGTGCTGGGCTCCTGCCTTGCCTGCCCTTGCTGTGGGTGGGAGCCAGCAGCCATGAGCCCATGCTTGGCCCCCATTGTGCCGTGCCTCCCTGCCCCCTTCCCGAGGGTCTGTGCTCTCACTGGGAATATAATTAGCCGGTAGCTCCTGGCCAAAGAGGATTAGCTGGGTTAAGAGAGAGCCTCCAGCTCAGTGCTGTCCCAGCACAGAAATTCTGCCCAGGTCTGGTGTCTAGGGCTGTGCTGTCTCCTCCTTCCGTGGGGAAAAGCAGAATAGAGGTGCCTTAAGAAAAACCTGCCTCTGGCAGCGCCCGTGTTGGGAATCCAGCAGCTCAGAGAGCCCCATGTCCTTCCTCTCTCTGATGCTATACGTACAAATCTACGTACAAAATCCCTCCCAAAATGCAGCCAGCCCCGCATGCAGAGGGGGGGCAGGTGGGGGACAAGCAGGGACAGGCACTTAAAAGTTTTGCAGGCATAATTTTTCCATAGGAATCCCAGTTCTGCTATTCCTACTGGGCTCAGAGGGCCGAAGGGTACTGACAGACACGCTCTGCGGTCCCTGACGTAGCAGGGAGCAGCTGTTGCCAGTCACCCCTTTGGGGCTGTTTTCCCTGAAATCAGGCGTCCTGCGATGACAGCTTGGCAGGGTCCCCGGGGCTCGCTTGGATGCCAAGACGGCTGGGTCCCCTCCCTGGGGACAGGAGTAGGAGCGAGGTGCCATGCCGAAGGCTGGGCAGACCCCGGAGCCTCCTGTGGGAGCAAGAGGTAGCCAGAGATGCAGGCCACAGGGTGCAGCAATTGCTGGGTTTCTCCTGAATATTGTGTAGAAAGCATGATTTTTAAAAAACGCCCCAGCCCCAGGGTTATAAATATTCAGGTCAGTCATGTAAACTTAAGTCAAACCGAGAGCGCTATGTGTGACAGTGTGAGATGAAGTCGGCTCTGCCGCGTGAGCCCTAAAATCCCTTTACGGGTTGGTAATTAACAGCTTGCTGTGACTCAGGAGTTTTCTGTGCTGCTTAACCCGCTGTAATTAAGTGGCTCCTGCTGCTGGGCTGGGCAACGCCGGGCTCCCCGATGGTGCCTCCGGCAAGCGTGGGGGGGCTGAAGTGGGGCTGGGGGCCAGTGGCAACGGCTAACCCGTCAGGTGAGCTGTTGAGCTCAGGTTAAAAGTGGAGGCGCCCACAGGTGTCCCCCCCATGCAATCCGTGTTTCTGGGGCTGTCAGAGCCGCCCTGGAGACCCCACTGCTGTTTTTTCTGCAGAACTCCGTTGGAGGTTACCTCTGTGTCTGCTGCACTCTTGTCTTCTGCTGGTCATGCCTTTGGACATTCTGGGACTACTCCAAATTCTGGGCTTCACCTTGCTGAGCCTGCTCTCAGCTTCTGGCCACTTAGAAAATTATCTTAAGAACCGCTGTTCCTTTCTTTAATCAGAAAAAAACAACCCCAAACCCAGAGCTCCAGATTCGTTTCTTCCTTTAGATGCAATTATATTATTAACAGACAAATGTCAGCTGTATGCGAGCCCTGCTGATTAAAGCTCCAGAGGAAGTCACTGCCTGCACTCGCAAGTTGTTTTCAATGCTTCATAAAGCCAAGCTGTATGTTCAGAGGGGCAGCAGTGGCTGAGCGAGGTGAGGGATTTCTGCCTCCCTCATTTCTAAATGAAGATGTGTTTGAGGCGAATGATGCTTCCCCGATGCCAGGCTGGTCTTCCAGAGCATATTTGCTGTGCCCTAGGACTTGGAGCCAGTGCCTGTTTATACTGCTGTGCTCCTGGGCTAGCAAGCTGCCTGGGACTGCAGTGCCAAGGTGTCCTCCTGAGCTGTCTTGCTGGGAAGGCCAGCGGGTATGTCAAGAGCAAAGCCCAAGCGTTCACCACGGAACAGGCAGTGCAAAGACTTGGTCTTAAAACAGGGAGCCCTTTGGCTTTTGCGGCATCAGTCTTGCTGCTGTGGGGTAGCCCGCCGTGCCAGAGGTCAGGTGCCATACTAGGGCAGACATGATGCCAAGAAGGGCAATGGCATCCTGGGGCGCGTTACGAGGAGCGTGGCCAGCAGGGCGAGGGAGATTATCCTCCCCCTCTGCTCTGCCCTGGTGAGACCCCATCTTGAGCACTGCGTCCAGTTCTGGGTTGGGCTCCCCAGTTCAAGGAGGATGAGGAACTCTGGAGAGAGTCCAGAGGAGGTCTACAAAGATGATGAGGGGACTGGAGCATCTCCCCTATGAGAAAAGACTGAGGGAGCTGGGCTTGTTTAGCCTGGAGAAGAGAAAACTGAGAGGGGACCTCATCAACACATACAAATATATTAAGGGTGGATGTCATGAGAACGGAGCCAGACTCTTCTCAGTGGTGCCCAGCGACAGGACAAGGGGCACAAACTGAAACATAGGAGGTTTCAGTTGAATATGAGGGAAAACTTCTTTATTTTGAGGGTGACGGAGCACTGGAACAGGCTGCCCAGGGGGGTTGTGAAGTCTCCTTCTCTGGAGATATTCAAACCCCGCCTGGACAATGTCCTGTGCAACCTGCTCTGGGTGACCCTGCTTGACCAGGGGGGTTGGACTGGATGATCTCTGGAGGTCCCTTCCAGCCCCTGCCATTTTGGGATTCTGCAATACCTGAACCTTCACTGTAGATGTTCCTTCTCCGCAGCCCCTAGGAGCTCAGGCAGCTTCCGTGCCCGCTCTTGGAGCCACCAGCACAGGGTAGGCGGCTGCCCATGGCCCCTGTGTGCCAGCTGCTGCCCAGGCATGGCAGCGCCTGCTCCCAACAACCAGCGAGGGGGAACAAGCCCCACGGGCCGATACACTTCAAGAGGGTGCCTGCAGGCAAACCTGCAAGACCTGACACCTCGCTGTGAATTGTAGCAGCGTCGCTCGCCACCGTCAGCGGCAAAGCGCCCACTGTTGCTCCTGCAGAAGGTAGTGAAGTGGGTGGGCGGGTGGGCACGAGGCAGTGCCTGCGAGCCCTGGGGACTTCTCTGGCTCCACTGAGCCGGTCTGGCAATGGGAGCCTACAGAAGGAAGGCTTTGCCGGTTCTGGCCATGGTTCAGGCTGGGAATGCGAAGGGCAACTGGTATTGCCCCATCAGGCAGCAGTGGGGATTTCCTTCTGCTGTAACAGATGGTGCAAGGTTCATCTGAGCGGTGTTGGTCATGGGGTTTCCTAGAAGGTGCCAAGGAATGGTTTAGGGCAACGCTTTTTTTTTGCCCATATAATGTGGTTAGGTCTTCACACCGGCTCCTGTCCCCTGCTAAGCTTTGATTGCTTTTCCCAACAGATGCTTATTTTGGTAGCTGTTGCAAATCTCCTTCTAAGGGGTGATGTTATTTTGTCCCTGAAACTTCCACGGAACAGACTCATCCTTCAGAAACCTGCCTGAGCCGTCCTCAAGGAGATGGAGGGGACTGCGACCTTGCAGACAGACATGCAGGGCTATCGCTGCGAGAGGATTTGATATTCTCACGAGTTGGGTGCCACAAATGTAAAAATCTCCTGGCTGAGGTTTCACAGTTTGGAGCCTCTCTGGGAAAGACTGAGAGAAGATCAATAGCTGCCCTAACACACCTTGTTTGGGACTTTCTTGACCTTGGGAAGCTTTGAAAAGAGTTACTGTTGTACACATGAAAGGTTGAAGACGGCAAAAATAGGCAAGGTAAAAGCACAGAGAGGAAGCAGGACAAGCTAGAGCTGCCCTAGTGGTTTACAGATATCAGAAAGGTTTTTAAAAATAATTGCCGGAGAATAAAAAAAAATCCAGTTCATTCACGAAATTCAGGTGTACCTGTTTCTGGCATGGGATTTTCTGCCTTTGCTCAGGTCAGACCTGGCAGCTGTGCCCCGTGCCTGGAGAAGCCCTGTGCCTTTCCACTAATTTGGGCAGCATGGATGAAGTCTGCTGCGGGACCAGCCTGAAAGATGTCCTCGCAGCTCGTCAGATGAGTTCCGCTCACAAGGAGCTTACCCAGACCTCAGCAGAGACCTTGTTTTGGGCACGCCGTTGGCGTGAGGGGCAAAGCAAGAGATTCCCATGGCATCCTCCTAAAGGTGATGCAGCAAAGAGCCACAGATGCTGGAGGACATTACAGGGGAGGAGTGGGGGCTCTCAGCGAGACAGGGAAGAGCCTGGACCCTCGTTCCTGCTCCTGCTGCATCTTGTATTGAATGATCAGTGGCTAAAGAAGCTCAGGAGCAATCTCCAGACCAGGGACTGGCACCTGACGTTGGTAGGTTATTGCCATCTCCGGCCTGGGAGAGGCGGTGGTGGGATCAGAGGGGCCTGGGCTGGGGCTGCTTGGTGGCCTCCAGGCAGGGTTGCAGACTACTTCTGCTTTAGGGGCAGCGTGGCTTGGATCATGGCCACGATGCTCAGCCTGGTGGGGTGGCTCGTTGGGGGCCAGTAGGAAGCAGCAGCACTGACCCTTGAATCCAGGCTGCTTGGTGGCGTGTGTGGGCTCTTGCGCCACGAGACCTCTGCTGTGCCCACAGCAGGGGCTGCTGGTGGACATGGAGAACGTCTGTCTCCGATAGATGCTGCTTTTGGGAGGACAAGAAGTCTGTGAAGGGGGTTGGCTTGGAAGGGATCCTTGGAGCAGCACGCACTGTGGCAACTGATGGCGGAGGCACGCAGTCCCCAGGCAGGTACCAGCAGCAGACACTGAGGCTGGTGGGACCATGTAAATCAGAGTCTCAGTCTGGAGGTGTGGTGGGCAGAGAGAGAAACAGCTTTTTGTTGGAGGTGGCGAGGGGATTTGGCTGTTCAGCTCCTGTTTCCACCCCCTGGGAGCAGGCACAGATTACCCTGATGTGCTCGCAGGCCATTATACAACCTAGAGCTTGCTTGCCTCTTTTTTTTTTTTTCTTTTTTATAACATGCCATGTTAGTACTTTGTTTGAGAACACGTTGGGACACTTAATTGAGCGTTTAATTGGCTTTGTAACACTGGATTTCTGAGTGGGTTGAGGGGGAGGCTGAAGTGGAGATGCTCAGTTTTCCAGCTGTGATGGGAACACTGGGGACTGACTTTGTTGGCATTCATCCACCTTCCAAAGCACCGTTGTTTCTCCTGGTGAACCCAGTGGTGTTTAGCCATTGTATCCCATGGTCTTTAGCACCTTTAAAGGTCCATGGAACAAAATTAGAGTGAGGAGAGGGGCTGCCAATGGTGAAGTGCATGGGCATGCTGGGGAAGAAGCCAATGGCGATGCCGATGATGGGATTACCAGCTGGATGTGCATGTGTTGGGGATGGCCATCGCTGGCTCAGGTCCAGCTCTTGTGTTGACTCCCTTCTTCCCACGTCGAAACCATTGCTGGTAAAGCCTAAAGGCAGGGCAAGGTTGGGTGGGCAGCTGTTTTTATTTCTCTTTTAAACAGCTGTGGGGCTTTGCTGAAGGGACACAGCCTGATCCCAACAACATGGTGTTACTGCCAGGAGGTGCGGGTTGAAGACCCGAGCCCTCACCATCGTCCCTCTACTTGAGCCTCCCTGCAGTGCAGCGTAACCTCCGGTCACCAGCAAAACAGGACCTTTCTCCCCGGTTGAAAGGGAAGCCTTCTATAATTAATGTCATTGAGGGAATTGGGGTTCTGCACTGCTGCAGTGCCTGGGACTTGGCAGAGCTCTGGTGCAACATCCCTTGCACACAGTGGTCCTCTCCCTGGGCAACACGGGTGGCAGCAAGGAGCGAGCAGCGTGAGCCAGCACACTTCAGCCTTTTATTTAAAAAAAAAACAACAACAACAAAACATCACGGTATGTTAAAAGCTAAAAAGCTGAATGGGCCGGGAAGGGGGGTGCACCAAGCAGCTGGCTGCTGCCTCCTCCTCCTGGCCTGGTTGCTGGGGAAGGTGGATGGTACCAGCCCACAGCAAAAATAAATGCAAAAGCAAAATAGAAAATGAAAGCAAGCTCTTTCTTTGAAGCACACCCAGGCTCTGAGTCGGTGCAGGTCTCTGAATGGAAATTTTGGGTGACGTTTCATTCTTACATTATCCAGGCTGATTTTCAGTCTCAGTGGTGGACCTATGGCCACCTCACAGCCACCTTTGGAATGATGTTTTCAGACACAGGGCTCAGGCACTGACTGGAAACATGGAATTAAATGCCTTTTTGGCTGCCATTTGCCACTTAACTTGAGAGCAAAACGTTTCACAGGGGCAGTCTGACTTCTGGAGGTGCGAGATCCTTGCAGAACCTGGGTGCTCACGTGGCACCCCAGGGCAGGGGCTAGCCGTTTTATTTTTATTTGTATTATTGATTTATACTTATTTTCTGCTCTCCCAAAGGGAATTCTTGGGATGGCTCTTGGGGACCCACATCCTGGCGTGCGGCAGAGTTGGGTACCAAACCTTTACAGGCACTTTAGCCCTCCCACCAGGGAGTTCATTGGCCTCTTCATCTACTTAAAAGCCTTGGCACGCCTGCTGTCATGGTGTCCTGGCTCCTCAGTCTGGTGGACCCTGGCGTCCTCTGCATGCATTCTGTTCACAGGGCAGAAAAGGGAAAGGCACCTCCCTGCATTTTCCACTCCCTGTTCATTTCCAGTGAACCTGTTCAGTGTAGAACATCATCTCTGCCCCTTTAAACTGGAACAGCTTCGTTTTCCTGAGCATCTCTTTCTTCTGCTATAAAACGTGTCCAGCAGCAGCTGCTCTGTTGGGCGGACTGAAAGCCATGCTGCAGCTTCCCTGCTGCTTATACAGGATTTCTTACAAAGCCCGATGCTTCCATCATTTCATTCTTCATGTAAGGCTGTAAACAGGCTCCTTTCCAATAATCAGAAGTTGAGGAGGGATTAGCAAGGAGGTGCAGTTATTAACGTAAGTGATTGTAATTATAAGCCGAGGCATTAACATAGATGCTCGTGCTTGATCCTGCAACGATTGCGCTCTTTTCCATCTTTGTTTTTTATCCCATTTCCGCTCCCACGTGCGGATGGAAAGGCTTCTCCAGCTCTGGGGCTGCTGTGTGGTGGAGTGCTTGGTGACCTGCAAGCCAGTGCCCACATTTGGGGCTGGACAAGTCCCCATCTCCCCTCTTGCCTCTGCTTTTGCAGCCCTTTATTTCTGGCACCGCAAGGCCTGACCCCCAAAACGTTGGTGACACCTCTACTGCGGCATTGGGGTTTCGCAGGCGGCACGTCGGGTGCTCCCTGGTCCCGCCGTCCGTCCCTGAGCTCAGGGAGCCCTGCTGGGACCTGAGCATGGAGCAACGCTGCCAGGACCTGCGATGGCCTCCTAGGCATGTCCCAATTCCCCAGGGCTGAAATGTGGCTCTGCGGAGACAGGCGGCTGCTTTTCCTTCCCTTGCATTCACCCTGCCCCTGCTCTGGCCATAACCATAAATAAATGAGGTTAACCCGGGGTGCGTTGGAGTAGGGTCTGATCGCATAGGCAATATTTAGAAGCCCCGGGGGATAAAAATGCTCCATCAAATGTGAGATCCTTCCCTGAGAAAAATGGGGAATTTTTAGGGAACGTCCCTGGAGCAGCTCACAAAGTGGAGGAGGGGGCTGGGGAGGGCTGCTGGGCCTCCAGAGGCTCGCCTGCTTTCTAAGGATATTGATTGCTCTAATATAAAATGTTGTTTCTCGCTAAAAAAAATTTCCCCTTGTGCAAACGCCAGCACCAAAGAGCAGGAAATAACCACCCCGGGGACAGCTTCTGCCATCCATCCCGCCTGGCTCTGGGAGCAGCAGCATCCGGGGCTTGCAAGTGGTATCACACGCTAGCCTAGGTACGTTTGGGTGACGTCCTCCTTTGGCATTTGGCACATCGCGGGCCATTTGGTGGCAAAACAGCAAATTCAGGGGTTTGTCCCATCCAAATTATCTGTGGAATTATTTGGTAATTTGCTAGAATAATTTTTTCTGGAGTTCCTTGATTTTACCCCGCTATCTGTTTCTCACCTGGTAATGGGCAATAGGATAAAGGGAAATGGTCTGAAGTTGCGCCAGGGCAGGTTTAGATTGGACATTAGGAAAAATTTTTTCAATGAAAGGGTTGTTAAGCATTGGAACGGGCTGCCCAGGGAAGTGGTTGAGTCCCCATCCCTGGAGGTATTTAAAAGCCGGGTAGACGAGGTGCTCAGGGCTGTGGTTTAGCGGTGGCATGGCAGGGTTAGGTTAAAGGTTGGACTTGATGATCTTAAAGGTCTTTTCCAACCTAAACGATTCTATGATTCTATGATTTTATGATTCTCCCTAATTCAGGTAGGAAACGTCTCCATCCCCCAGCACAGGCACGGAGGGAATGCCAGCACCTTTCCCTGTCCCATGTCCCCACCACACATCTGGTCCAGGCTGATCCCCTCTGGCATCAGGGGGTGGCGACGGGAGGTGCTGCCTGCAAGTGCCAGCAGCGTGGGTGCTCTGCCACCCAATTAATTTTAATTTAAAATCTCCCAAATTTTAAAGGCGATCCTGGCCAGGGGCATAAGAAACTGGGTGAGAAATGGAGCAAAAAATTGAAAGTTGGAAGAGGGAGTGTAGCTGCAGCTTTGCCGTGCCCTCAGGAGACTGCTTCTCTCCTGAGAGCAGGAGCTGATGTGCCTGCTCTCTCGGAAAAGGACATCCAAAATTATTATTTTGTGCTTTGCTGAGAGTTTCTAAATATGTTGCTTGAAATGGCACCCGGAGAAGCGAGATCTAGAAAGTATGCAAAAATGAGCAATTAGAAGCAAGCAACCCATTAAAGGGAATGCTGTCGCCTTCCCTCTGCACTGAAAGGGCCTCCTTTTGGGTCAGTAAGAGGTTGGTTTGTATCCCTGTGGTGATCCCAAGTCGCTTGCTCTTTCTGGTGCGGTCACAGCCCACAGCGGGAAGCTGGAATTCCCAGCGAGGGCAATGCCATGGAGCCAAGAGCTAAAAATGTCCCCTGCCCTTGCTTCAGGCACTGAGGGAAATAGCAGCTTGCAAAGCCCAGCCCGGGGAACCTCCTGCACCGGCAGAAGGGAATATGAAACTTATTGTTAAAAATTGCCCAACTTCTTTGTGTGGCAGAAAGAATTTGGCTGGGGGTGGGGGGCGAGGCAGAGGTGTAGCCCGGTGCTTGACTTGCCACCCAGAAGAAATGCTTTTCCCTTCTGAGGCCATTCCTAGAGCTGATATTAAAAGTGAATCGTTTCAGCTAATTAAAAACCTGATGCGCAAGCCCCAGGTAATACTTTGCAACTTAAACAGCTTTCCGGGGCGTTTGGAAGAGAAACAATTTCAAAGGTGCAGCTGCTGGAGTTGTTTTCAGTGTCGAAGGGCAAGGCGGCAGCAGAGATGCAGGAGGGTACGGCTGCGGTTGTTGCAGGCTCCCCTTTCCTGCCATGCGGTGCTTTATCCTGCCGGTTGTGGTGAACGTGGAACCGAGTGAAGGGACAGCAGGGGAGCTCGGGCTTCACGGCTCCCATCAGGTCCCACGTGGACGGCGTCTGCCTTGCAAAGCCTTTGGCTCCGTCTCCTTGAGCATCCCGGTAGCTGGGCTGCTGGTGTAGGGTCTCTGGGGTGCAAGGAGGCACCGAGCACGGGGCTGCACGGGGCAGGTGGGGGATAAGCCATCTTCTCAGTGCACCCTGGAATCCAAGCTCAGGACTAATACTGCTAGACCAGTCCCCACACGCTGCTGTCATGGTCCCCAGCTCTGCAGGGGCTGGGAGAAGAGGCAAAACCATGGTGCTCCCCAGAGCATCCCCTGCATCTCAGGCAGGGAAGATCCTGGGCAGCAGCCCTGTGAGATGTTCAGGCTCAGCCATGTGGAAACCCACAGCAGCACTGGGGAAGGGAACAGTCCCAGCTCCCCCCAGCCCAGTCGGCAGGAGATGATGGAGCCGAGGCACCTTCTCACCAGGGCTGAAATCCTCTGTGAGGGCTCTGCCTCCCTTTGCTGAGGATTATTTCAGTTCTGTTTGTGCTTCACCAGAGCTGTGCTGAGCCACGCCAGCTGTCCCTGCCAAGCAATGTTTGGGAACCAGGGCAGGCTTCTCCCCATCTCTTGCTCTCCATCACTGTTGGTCGCCCACCAGTGAACCCCCAAGCTACCTCGAAGCTCATCCTGGCTATAACCATCAAAACGCACCAAACCCCCTCGGCAGAGCACGGGGCTTTATTTCCAAAGCCTTCTCTTTGATTCTGCCTTGCCTCCTTATCTTCCCACCACCATCTGCTCTGCTTGCTAAAATAAGGCAGCATGCTGCGGATGAGGTGTGCTGTGCCCGGGGAGCCCCATGCCACCCTGCCCCAGCGCCGGCTTGGCGTGACGGCTAGTCATGTGGGGACCCTCCACTGGGCATCTTCTGCCGTGGCCTGGGGGAAGGTGGACCTGGATTGGGTCCAGAAGGGAGCCACAAAAGTGATCAAAAAATGATCCAAGGGCTGGAGCCCCTCTCCTGTGAAGAAAGGCTGAGAGTTGGGGTTGTTCAGCCTGGAGAAGAGAAGGCTCTGGCGAGGCCTGATTGCGGCCTTTCAGTGCTTAAAGGGGGCCTATAGGAAAGATGGGGACAATCTTTTTATCAGGGCCTGTTGTGATGGGACGAGGGGGAATGGTTTTAAACAAAAAGAGGGTAGATTCAGACTAGATACAGGGAAGAAATGTTTTACGATGAGGATGGTGAAACACTGGACCAGGTTGCCCAGAGCGGCTGTAGATATCCCATCCCTGGAAACATCCAAGATCAGGTTGGACGGGCTCTGAGCAACCTGATCAGGTTAAAGGTGTCCCTGCTTGTTGCAGAGGGGTTGGACCAGATGACCTTTAGAGGTCCCTTCTAACCTAAACCACTCCATGATTCTGTGATTCTAAGCTGCTGCCACTGAGGGTAGGGTTTGTCTCCTCTGGTTTTAGGTGTCTTCAGGTCTGGTGCCCAGGCTGAGCTGGTGGTGGAGGCACCTCTCCACACTGGTGGAGAGAGTGGTCCCCACCGAGGGTGACTCCTTGCAAGGGTCTTGGCTCCCTGCCCTGGAGATGCTTATCTCACGCCTGGGGCAGATGATGATTTGCTGAGGCTAGCTGCCCAAATTTTAGACAGTTAAATGAAATGAACCTTAAGAGACCTTAAGGACTTCCCAAGTCCTTCATGCCGTTCTCCTCCCTCGAGGCCATGTCCTGTGCTCTCCTTGCAGATGAGTGATCGTAGGGGATTGGGCACAGGACCGCCTTCACCACCCTCTTCCTTGGCGTGATGAAGCATCTCAAAGGTAGATTTTCTGAGAGCCCCCAACAAAGTGAATGACCAGGACAGGGTGGGATGGGAGCTGCTTGGTGCTCTGCCGCAGAAGTGGCATGGCAGAGCAGGGCCCTGCGTCGGCTTTTATGTTTCTCATGACACGAAATCAAGAAGAAAGGCGAGGCTGGGAATTGGGGAGAAGATGTTTTACAAAGTTAGCCTGGAGACCTCATTGCCCTGAGTTACTTGAAGCAAAGAGTACAACAAAATGCTGGAACATGGAAGGAGGATTTGGGGGAAATGGAGACACCTTTGGGAGTGATAAAGAGGGCTTTTTAAATTTAGAGATCTGCTTTGGGATCTTCAGATTGCATCTCTGAATGCTTAATCTTTTCCCAGTGCCACAGGCTGGAAGCTTTTGGCCCTTATTTGTGCAGTGACTGGAAGATAACGAGTGAGTTTGGTTTGGCATTTTTTTTGTTAGGATTTTTGAATCATTTGCAGCACAAAAAGTGCCTGGTTCCCACACCTGTTGAAGCAGAAGAGCATTCATTTCAGTGGGGTTTGGTTGACTCGGAGAATAAATAGCTTCAAAAAAACCCCCTCTAGTTTGGCAAAGAAATAAGGTGTTGGGTCAGGTTTAACACCTGAAAGCATGAAACGTTGGTGTAAGGGTAGGACCTGCACTGTGGTTTTGCCTGTGGCTCTGTCCTAGCCGGGGCCGCATCCAGGCTCTGGAGCTGGACTGGCTGGGATTAGACGGCTAAGCACCAGCCTGGCGCTCCCTGGCTTTCTTGGGCACGTGGGCTGCAGCGGCAGATCCCACTGGCTGCTGGGAGCAAACCCCCACGCTGCGCCAAAAGGGCTCACCGTCTGCAAAAGGAGCTGTGAAATTCCCGTCTTTACATAATGTCCTGATTTCCTTGGAGCTGTTAAGTGTGACCAACAGTCATCTGTTTGCCGAGAGCAAATGGGACATCAGGGAAAGAAGAGCAAACTAGAGCTAGGCGGCAATATTTTTTAAAAAATCTGGGGTTTTCTTCAGGCTGGAAGGCAGACGAGTCTTGCAGCCTTCAGAGGAGCAGGTTTCTGGAGCGGCCCCAAACTGCTCTTGAAGTGGAGCTTCTTAAATTGCTTAGAGGGTTTGCATGAGGTGGTTCCTCCTGTGGTTTCAGGGAGCCAAGAGGTCCCACAGGCATCTGTCTGCCTTTGCAAAAAGGGCAGCTGGGGAGGGAGATGCCTTCACAGACGTGTAGTAAACTTAGCAAAGATTCATGTGATTATTTTTTTAAAATTCTTTTTTAAGCAACCATTTAATGTGGACTTCACCATTTCATTTTGCTTTGGCTTCTTAGCTTCATTCTTGCTGCATTTGCTCTTGGGTTGGTGTAGTGGTTCAAGCCCAGCCGGCAACCGAGCCCCACAGCCGCTTGGTCACGCCCCCCCAGTGGGATGGGGAGAGAATTGGAAAAGTGAGAAAACTCATGGGCTGAGATGAATACAGTTCAATAGGAAAAGCAAAAGCCACGCACGCAAGCAAAGCAAACCAAGGGATTCATTCCCTGCTTCCCACCAGCAGGCGGGTGCTCAGCCGTTCCCAGGACAGCTGGGCTCCATCACGCGCAACAGTGACTTGAGAAGACAAACACCATCGCTCCCAATGTCCCCCGCTTCCTCCTTCTTCCCCCAGCTCTATACACCGAGCATGATGCCATACAGTGTGGGGTAGCCCTGGGGTCAGTTGGGGTCAGCTTTCCTGGCTGTGCCCCCTCCCAGCTCCTTGTGCCCCTCCAGCCTCCTCGCTGGTGGGGTGGGGTGAGGAACAGAAAAGGCCTTGGCTCTGTGTCAGCCCTGCTCAGCAGCAACAAAACCATCCCAGGGTTATCAACGCTGTTTCCAGCACAAATCCAAACCATAGCCCTGTACCAGCTGCTATGGACAACATTAACCCTACCCCAGCCAAAACCAGCAGAGATAGAAAGTCTCAGCTCTCAGTTCCTACCTCCCAGCTGCAGAGACACCTGGCTCTGCTGGTGGGAACACCCATCCAGGTCAGGGTCACCATCAAGTCACCACATGGAAGCTGGGGGGGCTATCATCTGTTTTTAAAATAAGTTTAAGTTAAGCTTATTTTCAAAACCCCCTATTTTAAGTTTTAAAATAAGTCTTGAAGATGGTGAAAATTATATTGGACCCACCAAGACACATGCCTCCCTTTAGGCAACCCGTGGGTTGCCCAAGTGTGCCCTTATGGCCCAGGTTTTAGGCATTTTGGTGGAGTCAGGAGTCACATGGGATGAGCACAGGCAGTGGGGACAGGGAGGGAGATGGTCTCCTGATGAGAAGGGCTGGGGGCCGGACCTGGGGGGTTGGGAGCCGCTGGTCATGCCCCAGCTTTGCTGTGGGCAGCAGGCAAGGGGATGGAAGAGGAGGTGTGTGGGGCACGAGCATGGAAAGATGCCGATGTGTATTATTTGGGGAGTAAAATGGCTCATCCCTCTCCGTTGTAACAACCTGTGTTTCTAGAATGTTTCCCAGCCTTTTACTGTAATAGTTTATTGGCCTGCGCAGAAGCGTGAAGGACTGAGAGAGTTAATTTTTCAAGCTCATCACTTGATTCATTCTGTAAAGGTAGTTCATTTAATTAAAATATTTCTGCCACTGAAATCAGGACTCACAATCTTGAAGCCTGGAAGAGGGCATACAGGTGGTTTTTTGGAAGCAGCAGCTTCCCCAATTCAGAATTGGGGTCAAACAGCGTTGCCCACAGTAACCAAAGCTTCCAGTTCCCTAGGAACACATGTATTTCAGGGTAAAATTCCTGGTGGAGACCGTAGAAATAGGAACAGAACAGGATGGAGGAAGAGAGAAAGGCAAAGGGCTGACATCACTGGGGTCATGGTTACCCCGAGATGTCTGCGCAGCACTGGCTGCTCTCAACCCAAACTCCTTGGTCTTTGGTGCCCTATTTTCCACGTGCTAAAGAGCCAGGAAAGCCCGAGGTGACCTCCCGCTCTCTGGCAGGGCCTAGGAAAGCTGAGGACAACTGTTAGCAGACATCTCCTCCAGTGGTGCATCTACCCAACAGGCAAGGACCACAGGAAGGTGGATTTAGTAGGTCTCAGCGGTGGAGCCCAGAGTACCCCCAGCCACCTCCACATAGGGTTTTCAGTCTCTGCTGAGGTAGAGGTGTCTCCTGGGAAAATACTATGATTATTTTTAAAGTTTTGAAAGCATTGTATGGCACTGCAGGTACCACAGGACATTGGTTTGTGATGTCCTCAGCTTCTAAGCCGTGCGGCTGAGGGCTCCCCAACACACTTTGAAAACAATCCATCGTGATGGTGCAATAGGTTCAAACCCCATTTGCTGCTGGTTGACTGGTTTGGGGACGAGGGGACTGGGGCCTGAACAGCTCGTAATGGGAAGGAAGCTGAGGCTCTTGAAGGTGCAGATTTTCTTCTGGTTTGGAAGCGAGTGGCTGCTGCCTGCTAGACACTTGGGGCTCTTTGCAATTTAAAAGAGAGCAATCAGACAGCTTGAATCTGCTTTTATCAGATGCAGAAAATTACTAGTTGGGTGGCTGGATATTTTAGTCAACACTAGTGCCTATGAAAAACCAAGGTTTTGATTAAATAAGACTTCTCTGATAAACTTAGCTTTTCTTGAATTTTCTTCCATCCTTTTGGAAAAAGGCATAGAATATTATATTTGTTTTCCACAGACTTTTGCCAGGTTTCTCCTTGCAAGCATCATTTTGCTGCAAACTTGAAATCTGCGTATGGGTTCATACGGTGCCTGCAGAGACACGGTTACCTCATCAAATGTACACGTGAAATAACAGCGTGGCCACAAGAAACACCTTGCACCTACACCGTGCCGATGCATGGAAGGGAGTTAAAATCTGTGGCGAGCAGGGTACAGGCTCTGCCGGACCCGCCGGATGTCTCCTGGGCCTTATTGCAGGATTATTGTCACGCAGCCGGCATTCAGAGATCCTCCTGCTGCTGTTAACCTTGGCTGAGAAATACATCCCCATAATGGGGACTGCTAAAGATAAGGCTGGCTGGCAGGTTGATAAATCTCATTAAGGAGTACTACATCACGGAGTAAATTACAATGCATGGCCAGATTGATTCAAACACAAATGAACAATGTATTACTTCTTTATCGGTAGGGGAAATAATGGACTCCTGCCTCCGTGCTGGTGGGTTTTGGCACTGGATGCAGAGCTTGAGCCGTGGTGTTAGCAGCAGGGCTTGCCAGGAGGATGCGGTGTCTCAGCGGGTGCATCCCTGGCAGCACTGGAGCAGGCACCCGGCGGGGTCCTCGGGGAGGGCGCACTGGGAGCAACTGGTCTCTGTGCGGGGAAGAGGGGACGGGGAAGCCGGGCTGTGATGGAGGAGGGGAGTCATGTCCCTCTCTTCTGTGTGGTTAAATGGTGGTCATCACAGCCTCGTCCAGAATGGCTGTAAATGATCCAGATGGCTTTATAAACATCACGGAGCAAAACAGGAAAATGGGAGCTTGTCTTCCTTGGGACAGCCATAGCTAATCTGTGAAAAACAGACCAAACCCTCCGCCACATTAATACCACTGGCTGGATTTTATTGTGAACAGAAAGTCTTCTTAATTCTTCATCCATTTGGATCCAGTCTCGGAAATGAGTTGGTAGTTAATTTCGCTCTTTCTCCAAGATAAAACAGAGAAACAGCAAGGTTCAGTGAAAAGGAAAGCAAAAAGTGCTTTCGGCGCCTGAGCCTTGCTCTCTTGTTCCTCCTATTTTTCTTACTCTCTGTGATTTTCCTTCTTCCTGAATGCGCCGCACTCATGCCTTTCCTCCACGATGGCACCTTCAGGTGCCTGGCCTGGACCTGTCATCTGTCCCACCTCTCTGAAAAGATGCTCCGACTTGAGCCCGGCCTGTGCCAGAGGCAACTTTATCTCCGCCTGCTCACTGTGGAAGGGGACGTCAGGTGATGGTCAAGGTAGCAAAAGACGTGTGGTGGTAGCTAATGGCCAGGGAAAAAAAGAGAGTGCATCCAGATTGGAAATAACGGAGATAAATGAGCGTCAGAGCTGCTGCCCAGCAGTGGCAACCATCTGAAATCAAGGCTGTGTTTTATCTGGCCTGGTGCAGAAGGTGGTGGATGAGCTAGTTGGGTCGGTGTGAGGATGGGTGTTTCTGGTGGCCATGTCTAGCCCCCAGGCTACTCCTCTCTTCCTGGGATAGGAAAGCAGAGGATGGCCCGTGTCCCACCTGTGGGTGGTTGGCCTCTGTGCCTCGCCTTCTCACCATCTCGAGGCAAACTGGCTTCCATTTGTCTCCACTGCCCTTGCCCTGCTGGGAGATGCTTCCCGTTCTTGACGGCAGCCGGTTTATTGCTGGACGCCTGTGTTATGGCAGAAGCGCGGCGGTGGCAGGGCTGTTCAGCAGGCCCTTCCCAGGGCGATGGATGCTTACCCACAGCCCTGGGAATTGGTCCCCTGTCTTTTAGACAAGCCAAATGCATCAAAGTGCTCTCATCAATATCCTACTGATTTTTTTAATTTATTTTTTTTTTAATCTAATGAATTGGAAGGAAATATGTTGAGTGGGGAGGGATGTCTATATATATTCTGCAAAAGCACTGGTTTCCAAATTTTGGACAGCTGTGTACACGTTTTTAGCAGCCCCTTCACACAGCCCACACAGCACCCAGGCTCTCGCAATCGGGCTCGTTTGGAAATATGCTTCCTTGATTGCAAAATAGTTTCAATTCTCTGACTTAAAAACATTCTTGCCATTCGAAAAGACTTTTTTTTTTTTTTAGGTTCCGAAAATACAGAAGGTGCTTCCTGCCACAGCAGCTGCCCTAATTTTGGAGGTGGTGGAAGATGGGCAGGGGTGAGCTGGGGGAGCCTGGTGGCTACAGCCGCGGGTGCTGAGATGCTTCAGGGTTGGGCTGTGCTGAGAGCTGCTCAGCTGTGGGTGCTTCGGCTGGATGCCAGAATTGGGGGCCGGGGGGGGGCTTTATTTTGGGGTCCTAGCCAGACGACCCAAACTGGTTACCCAACTGGCCCTTTGGCATTCGAGTCAGGCGTTTTGAGGTGAGCTCGTTTCCCAGCTCTGTGGATTGGAAACATTTGGGCCTGACAGGGAAATAACAACATGGAAAAGTAGTCTGGGCTTGACTCTACCACCGCAATTCCTAGTAATATGGAAGAGTTGGTAGCCTTTTCCTCTAGCCTCTATCAAGCCAAATTTGGGAAGGACCCTTGCTGGGAGCCATGGGACAGCTCAGGAGACAACAGCAGAGCAGTGTATGCCCCAGTCCACAGGTCAGCACCCCAAAAAGCCCATCAGTTTCCTGCAGATCTCCACATCTGCCGCAGGAGGGGCTGCTCAGGCTGACGATGCCCTGACCCTGGGGCATGGCCACTGGGGCTTGCAGCTGGTCCAGGCTGGTGATGCTGGTGGAAACCAAGTTTGCAGCTCTCCTGCGGCCGCAGAGACTTCGTGCTGCTTTCTCCCCACTGTGGCGGTGTTCGCTGGCCCGACCATTGGCTGCTGCAGTGGAGTAAGCTGGACTTGGCAAGAGCACAGCTATTCCTCAAAGGCGAGTGGAGGGAAGCGTTGCTATTACTCATCAGTCAAAGACTTTCAGCTGGAATAATCCTCTACTGGCCATGCAGTGTATTGAACCACAGGGTGGGAGGCTGTGAATGCCCGGGGTGTTACTTCTCTGAACCCTGGGCTGTGTCATGGAGGGCTGATGTGACCAGGAGTGGGGAAGGAAAAAAATTCCCCAGCATGAGTCTTGTGCAGGGGGAAGGAGAAGGGAGAGTGGAGGGAGGAGGATGGTCCCAGGTGCTGCAGGAATAGGGCTGCGATGGCCACTTTGGCACCTGGCTTTTGTCCCAGCTCTGCCTTCTCCTCTCCAGGCATCGGTAAAGGGGATGGGTGGCAGGGCAGACACCGCTGCTCCTGTGCTGGGTACTCTCTGGCTAGTTTTGGCCGGCAGCTGGGTGCAAGGGGAGGGACCATTGGTGCCAGACACAGCATCTCCCCTGCAGCTGCCGTGGAGCTGCCGCTGCCCATGTCCTTCCCTTCCCTCCCGACGTGGCTGCTGGCAGCCCCAGCACTCGGCCATGGCATGCGGCTTCCCCTATCCTCTCTGTGTCTTTTTTTTCCAACTGGGAGAGGTCCCAGCACAGAGAAGGAAGAGGGATGGAGCAGACCAGATGGGAGATGGAAAACGAGCCCTGCAACGCAGAGCTCATCCCAGCAAGCTCATTATCTTTCGCTGCTTTTAATCACATTGTTGCGGTGTGAAGGCCACCAATACATCGCACACATCTGAAACAGAGCTGGGGAGGGACTGTTGGCTCTGTCAGCCCGAGAGTGGCCACGGGAACATATAAGAACGGGCTGATGCTGGAAAACACATTGCTGGGTTGCTTAGTCAAATGCTGTATTTAGCAAGGGATTGAAATAACTGTGGTGGTTTTCAGCTGGGCTAATCTGTGAGCCGCAGTTGCACTAATACGTGCCCAGTTGATGGTTAATGAAGTCAATTAGTGTGGAGCAGTTGGCAGCTGAGGGAACCTGGCTGCGGGAGGTGTGTGTGGTGCCCTCACTGCCTTTCCCCTCTGACCGTCCCGGCAGCCTGCAGCTTCACGCCTGGGGAGCATTGGTTCTTTGCTACGCTGCCTGCAACAGCCTCCCGACGGGCAAGGGGAAGGGTGCTCAGCAACTCCCTGGGGAGCTTGCCCACTGCCCTCGCTCCCCCAGCCGGGCAGGCGTCCGTACATGGCCAGCCGGGCTTGAGAAACACAGCCTGGTCTGCTGAAGGGTGTTTGAGTTCCATTTAGCGCTTCTCTTCTATTTACAGGGTTTTTTAAGTATATATATAGATCTACATATGTAGATGCACATAGATATAGATATAGATATGCATGCGTAAACTTCACCCGTATGCCAGCATCAGTGCAGCTAGCAAGCACAAGGGAAGGCAGCTCTGCATCTAGCTTGAGCGGGATTTTGAGGGTGTTTCTAGGGGAAAAAAGGCACCGTCGGAGCAATAGCACACCCCATGCTTTCTGCCCTGCCCCGGCCCAGGGGCAGCTGTCCTGCAGTGGTGTGTGAACATGCATGCGTGCACCGCCGGCCGTGCACAGCCGGCTCTGCCTGTCCCTCTGGCTCCCCAGGGCTGCCCGCTGCCTCCATATCCCCCTCGGTCCCGGTCCCTTCTGGGCACTGGGGCCGGCTGAATCCTCTCTGGTCTCTTCCCGCGACAGGCACAGCTCTGACGAGTATCTCTTGACTTTGCTCCATCTTGTCTGCCGATCTCTGGCACTTCCACCCTCGTCTCAAATCCCATCACCGCCTCAGCCTCCTAGGAGAGATAAGGGCTGGGGTGGAGGTAAAACCAGGCCTACAGCTTTTTGCTGACAGCACACGAGGTTGAAAATGTGCTTTGTGAACGCACTGCGGTCAGGACCGCAATGTGCGCCTTCCCCTCCGTCGGTGAGCATCCCAGAGGAGTGCCGGCTGGCACGGGTCAGCATGCTCGTCATTGCCTCCTAAAACCGAAGCGGCTCGGCAGAAGGGGTTTGGCAGAGGTGTGCGGGTGCCTCCAGCTGCAGGGAGGTGATTTGGAGGGGCTTGGGAGAGTTCAGCTGTGGGAATGGGCTGAAATGGAGGGGGAGAGAGCATCAGCCGGCACTGGGGGAGCAAAATGAATGAGCACTGGGGTTCGCCCAGGGCGGCTGCTGGCAGGGAGTGCGTCTTTGCCAAGGGGAGGGCACAAGAGCGCTTAGAGGATGGGGAATCTCCCAGCCAGATCCCAGGCACTGCCCGGGATGGGTCTGAAATTGCCCCAGCCTCCCGTGATCAAGCACAGCTCGGTCCCTTTCCTTAAAGCTGTGCTAAAATCCACCCACGGTATGGCCAGAGCGGGAGTATTCTCAGCAGTGGGGTGCTGAGCACCTGGGAGGTGGGACTCTGCAGTGAGATGCCCCCACTTCTGCTGCAGGACAGGGTGCAAGAAGGTGCCTGGACGTTGGGAGCCATCCTAAACAAGAGCTTTCCTGCAAGCAGGGCTAGGAGTGCTTGAGAAGTGGTTTTATGAGGTTCTTGTTGTTAATTTGGATCTTGATTCAGATACCAGAAGTGTTTTCCATATTTTCCAGGCACCCATCTGTCACAGTGATGAGCCCTGCACAGTACTTGTCAGCAAATAAATGAAATATTCTGGTGAGATTCACCGCATTTAATGCTGGGAGATGAGATCTGGCTTGTGAGATACTTACACCTCATGCTGCTTATCTTATTTTGTACAGATTTTTGTCCTGTCTATTAGATAATGTTTAGATTGTGTAAAATAGTACCATAGAACATAAATAACCGGGCAGAGGGATGGTATTACAGGGAGCAGTTTGTGCTGGGATGAAGACCACGGCCGTGCATCTCCCAGAAGCCAGAGTGGTTACAGCAGGGGTCTCAGGGGTGACGGGGATGATGGTACTGGTACCCAGGAGCTCACTGGAGAAGCCAGGAAGCCTCCAGGGAAGCCTGGAAGCCTCTGGCACCGCCAGCTCCCGCTGATGCTCTCAGACCTCCGAGTTGCTGAGCAGGGGCTCATGTAAAACTGCGATGCTGAAGCTCACTGGCTCCGTCATTAAAAAAAAAAACCAGCAGCACTGGGGGATTCAGCATTTAATTAACTTGCCAAGTGGTAACGTTGACCAAAATTACGCGGGAAGACTTCTATTTTAGTTAATTACAGTTTTGTTGTCGCCTATTAGGAAGTTAAAACAATTGCAGGGTAAAACCTGGCAGAGGTTGGCGAGCGCAGCTGTGGCCACCTGCCAGCGGATGCCAGAGCCCGGGGGGAGCCAGGGGCACCTCCCATGCACACAGACCCCTGACGCTTGCCAACCCCATGTCCCATCCCTGCACATTGCCCTGGGGCTCCCCCATAAGTGGGGCTGCTGCAAATCCTCCCTCGCCCCCAGGAGGGAGCATGGGCAGCCATGGGCATGGCCATTGGCGTGGCAATCGGCACGGCATCAGTGCGGCAATCATCACCCCTTCAGCAGAGCCTGTGGGAATTGCGGCCTCATCCTGTGTTTCCCAATGCCACTCACATGGTGCGGAATTAAAAAACAGGATGGTTGTTACTGCTCAGATGTGATGCCTTGAATGAAACCACTCACTTTTGGTCGCAGGCTGGGGCTGCCCTTGTACCCTGGGCTCCATCCTGCCCCTAATGACCACAGCAATGCTGTTTCTCTCTCTGGAAACCTATTTTTTCCATAACTCCTCTGCAAATCCTGGTGGTTTAGGGTGAGAAAGGCTGGGAGCCTGGGGGGTCAGGGTGATGACCCTCCCAGCTGGCTGGTTTCCAGCATGCCCTGCTGTGCCAGCACCTCTTCATTTAAGACAGCATCTCAGGCACGCTTTGGTTTCATCCTTCTCTTTAATTATTGATGCTTTCCTTTGTCTGGAGCCCACTTTGCATCCCAGCAGCATTCCCCACACTCAGCAGCAGCCCCAGCTCCCCATCACCTGTGCTCCACATGGTTAAAACTTGGGCAGCAGACCTTGGTGTCGAGCAAGCCCCCAGCCCCATCCTGATTGAGGCTGTGGTTTGCAGCATCTTTAAGCACGGAGACCCAGACAGGCACCGCCGTGCCTTTGCCGTAAGCCCCATACCCACTCACTGCCCCAGCAAGGGGCGCCCTGACTTCTTGGGCACCCAATGGTTTGGACATGTAAAGCACTAAATACAGCCTAATTATTATTATCTCCATGGGATCTGGTTAATCTCGATGGGGATTTACTTGCTGTTAGCGAACCAGCCGGTCGTCAAACGTTTGCGTTTTTCTCAGGGGCAGCTTAATCCCATTGCCCACGTTGGCTGGGAAATGCCCGTGGCCAAGTTGCTTGCCTGTATGGGGGAGCTGTGGGATAACCCCACACCGAGCGACACAGCTGCAGGACCATGGGAGAGGGACGGGTTGTTTGTCACCGGCAGGGCGTGGGGCTGCGAGATGCCTCAGGCACAGCGTCTTCCCAGACCCCCCAGTATTTTAGCACCCAGCAGCGTGCCGGGTGTCAGTGGGGCTGCAGAGGTCTCTTCAAGACGGAGAGGTTTGCCAGAGATGTTCCTGCTGGGTGTGGGCAGCTTTGCTCGCCTCCCATCTCCCCGCAGGAGCCACGGGCAGGATTTCTTGCCCCTCCGTGTGCACGTAGGAGCAGGGTGGCTTTGCAGCTCCTGCTGCTGGAGGCATCCACTGCAGCAAGCACCGGGATGCAATAGCAAACGCCGCGCTGGCTGCAGCGGCACAGCCTGTGCTCGCAGTGTGCGGGTGGCTCCACACAGCACTGGCTGCTGACAGGGCCAGGGGCTCTCCCACAGCTTGGGAAAATTCAGCTCCCCCTCCTCTGGTTTTCTGCCATCCAGGGCCATGACAGTACAGCGATTTGCCACAGGGGTTTGGACTGAAGCACAAGGTGCTGGACTGTAAGCAGGGCCTCCCCGGCATGGGAGACCCCCCAGGGCACCGAAAGGAAAGCCAGGAAGAGAAAACACAGAGCCCCTGCTGTAGCCCCGCGGGCTCTCTACCATTCACAGCCCTACTTGAGAGCTGCTTTTTCCGGGCCATAAAGCAACATCTCTTGCTGAGAATTTCACTAGACAAGATTGTCTTGTTCTTTTCCCGCACAGCATGTCCTTTGGGTAATATCTTTGGCAAATTTTTGCGTACTTGTGTACCCAGTATTTTCTGATAACCTAGAAAAAAAAGATCCTTAAGTATTATGATTAAGCTCTTAAACCTTTATTGTATCAAGGAAAACAAATCAGAGCGAGAAAGAAACTGTGGAGCCTGAGAAGTGTTAAGCTATGGCAGTAATCTGCCTTCATTGTTTAACTTCATTTAAAACCGAAATAGTGGCAAGACTGGGGATGGAAAGAGCTGGCGACGCTGAGGTATCGGGGTGGGGGGGGGAGAGTGTGAAATCCCTGTGTTGTAGCCATGGTCCCTCCAGCTGATCACTGAGGTCTGGGCAAGGGTAGGGGGAGGTTTAAGCTGGATGGTCGATCTCTTTTTCCAGGTGGTTTGTAGGGTACGGCTCCAGCGCCGTGCACGCAGCTCCGGCATTTTGACACTTGCTGACTCACTGGCTGGCCTCTCTGAAGCCGGTTATTTCGTTTGGGCAGGCTAAGTCCTCTGCAACATCTCCGTGTGTCCCATCAGCTGAACTTCTTGGTGAGGTCCCTGCTGGGATGAAGCTCCCAGAGTTTCAGCAGAACTTTTCCTCTCTGTGTTTTGCAGAAGAACGAATGGCTGTGCTTGAACTGCCAAACTCAGCGGCTGCTCGAAGGCAGCCTCGGCGACCCTGCCCCGATGCCGCTGCCTGCCCCAAAGCAACCACCCACCGGCTCCCCACGGCACCAGCCACCGGCCACTGGCCAGCAGCAGAGAGCACTTGTGCCGGCACCCCCTGAGCCGGCCGCACCCCCCGAGCGGCAGCCCTCGCCCACAAGGAGCCTCCGGGCTGCTGAGCAGAGCAGGACCCCGAGCCCTGCCCCAGCTGAGAAGTCCCCGGTGCCAGCAGAGGAAAAGCCGCTGCCCAAAGCTGCTCCAGAGCCTTCCAGAGCTCCTGAGAGCACCATGCCGAAGGGGAAGAGCGCAACCCCCAAACCAGAGGTGGAGAGCAAGCAGAGCCGGGCACCCCCCGAGGTGCCGCAGGCAAAGGAGCAGGAGGTGAGCTCTTGGGGCACGTCCAGCTCTGAGCATCCCTGGGGACTGCATCCTGCCCAGGGCTGGCGTGGTGCTGAGCTGTGCCTCTGCCGGCAGCCGTGCTGAGAAACTGGGGGGTTTATTCCAAGTCACAGCAGAAGCCACGTTGCCAGCCCTGTTTGCCTTGGGAAACAGCATTTTGGGAAACAGTGAGCTCAAATACTGCTGTCTCAGCATTTCCAAACCACTTAGGAACTTCACGTGCTCTGGAGCAGCACGCTGGTATTTGCCTTCTCTTTATTAGGACTGAATCAGTTTGGGCATAACACGATAATTTGGGTCATCTTTGGCCTTTGGATTTGTTTTAAAATAACATAAGGGCAGTTTAATGTGTCATTAAATGGAAACTCATTTCACACTGTTCCATGTTGCAGCGGTGGGCATTTTTCAAGCTCCTCGCCCCACCTTTTTTTAAATTCAGTACGATTTGGGGAAACATTTGGCTGCCTTGCGATGGTTTTCCCCCACGAGCAACCATCCTGGCAGCGGCCAGCACAGCCTCCCTCGGGGAGGGGACACAGTGGGAGGTCCCCACCAGCTGCTGCACAGCTCCTGGGGAAGAGGCTCCCGGCACATCCAAAATCAAATAAGGTCCATGGTGCCTCTGTGCTGGCGGGGTGACAGGCCCTGCTGGTAGCACCCGGGCCAGGCGTGACGATGCTTTCCCCGTGGCTCAGAGGCTTGCCCCCGTGCTGCCTAATTGTAACGTCAATTAAAACGGCCCGTTTATTTCTGCTGGCGTCTAACAAGGATCCTGGGGGCCACCCTGCCTCTGAAGGCTGCTTTGCAGGGCTGTCAGTCAGGGAAATTAAAGTTCATTAAAAGGCGGCTGTTCTCCGTGGCTGCCGCTGGCGAAGCTCCTGTCCTCTCGGTGCTGCTGTGCCAGCCAGGCTGGGCACCAGGACATGAGGGCTGCCCCCTCCTTGGATCCCCCCATTGCCAGAGCTCCCCCTCCTCACCGGGTGGCTCTGCACTCGCAGCCCTTCCCCAGGGAAGGGTGTGTGGCCACCAGTACCCCAAGCTTACAGCTGGGCTTGGCTGCCGCTGGCTCCCAATGTAGTGGACAGTAAAAAAATCTATATTCTCCTGTTAGTTATTGAGGAGATAACGCTGACAGGGCCTGTTTTTTTAAACATATTTATGAGTCCCACCATGCTCATGCCCCCCAGGATGTTTGCTGTGCCATTCCCTGCTTGCAGCACGCTCTGTCACCTGCCTTCGTTAGCGCACAGATAAATTGCTGATTGTTGGGGGGTACACGGGGCAGCCCCCAGCCCTTGTTCTGGGCTGGCTCCTGACACTGCCCAGACCTTCTGCGTGCTCCCCAGGGGGGGATTGGAGGGGGAAGCAGGGGGAGCAGCTCTGGAGCTGCCCAGGTCTGACGCTGTGCTCTCCCTCACCTGCAGGATGGGAGCAAGCCTTACCCCCCGGACCTGTCCCGCAGCCCCCAGAGCCTGAGCGACACTGGCTACTCTTCTGATGGCATCTCCAGCTCACAGAGTGAGATCACCGGTCTGGTGCAGCAGGAGGAGGAGAAGCTGAGCGGCACTGGGCTGGCCGGGCAGAGCCCCCCCAGCCCCTCTGAGCTCACCAAGCTGGAGAGCAGCATGCGGCCCCTCCTGGAAGGCCGGGGCACCCCACCGGAGCCCACCGAGTGCGCCAAGAGCTGCCCGGAGCCACGGGAGGAACAGCGGCAGCGGCCGCGCTACCTCTCCATCACCCCTGAAGCCTTTGACTCAGACGAGGAGCTGGAGGACATCCTGGAGGAGGACGAGGACTCACTGGAGTGGGAGAACCAGCAGGAGCGGCGGGAGAGTGCAGAGTCCTCAGATGAGTTCGGCAGCAAGCTGCGGCACGACTACGTGGAGGACAGCAGTGAGGGGGGCTTCTCCCCAGTGCCCCCCCGGCCCAAGGGCCAAGAGGCGGAGGTGAGTGATGAGGAGTTCATGCGGAGGCAGATCCTGGAGATGAGCGCAGAGGAGGACAACCTCGAGGAGGAGGAGGAGGGCTACGGGCGTGTCAAGTACAGCGTCCCCAAAGCCGGGCAGAAGGCCGAGGCAGAGAAGGGCAAAGAGCCAGCATCTGCCAAGCGGCGCCTGCCACATGGCCCCAGCAGCCTGTACAAGGAGGAGAGGAAGGAGCTGGAGGCGGTGGAGGGTGATGACTTGAGCACAGCCCAGGGCGGGCTGCGGCGCTTCAAGACCATTGAGCTGAACAGCACGACCGGCTATGGTCAGGAGGTGGAGATGGGCCAGGAGGCGGATGCCAGCCTGGACCGGGAGCCTGAGCTGGAGATGGAGAGCCTGACAGGCTCTCCTGAGGAGCGCTCTCGGGGTGAGTACTCCTCCACCCTGCCAGCCACAACGCCCAGCTACACCTCGGGCACCTCGCCCACCTCCATCTCCTCCCTGGAGGAGGACAGCGACAGCAGCCCCAGCCGCCGGCAGCGGCTGGAGGAGGTGAAGCAGCAGAGGAAGGCTCGGCACCGCTCACACGGCCCCTTGCTGCCCACCATCGAGGACTCGTCTGAAGAGGAGGAGCTGCGGGAGGAAGAGGAGCTGCTGCGGGAGCAGGAGAAGATGCGAGAGGTGGAGCAGCAGCGCATCCGGAGCACAGCACGCAAGACCAAGCGTGACAAGGAAGAGCTGAGGGCCCAGCGGAGGAGAGAACGCTCCAAAACACCCCCCAGCAACCTCTCCCCCATCGAGGATGCCTCCCCCACCGAGGAGCTGCGGCAGGCAGCAGAGATGGAGGAGCTGCACCGCTCCTCCTGCTCTGAGTACTCACCCTCCATCGACTCAGAGGCCGAGAGCTTCGATGCCGTGGCCTCCAAGCTGTACAAGTCAGGCAGCGAGTACAACCTGCCCACATTCATGTCACTGTACTCCCCGACGGAGAAGGGGGAGAGCGGCCCCAGCCAGCCTGCCAGCAAGCCCCTCAAGAGCGCTGAGGAAGCCTACGAGGAGATGATGAGGAAGGCGGAGATGATGCAGAAGCAGCAGGTCCAGCAGGCCCAGCCAGCCGTTTCCTATGGCAGTGCCTACCAGCAGATCGGCTATCGTGGCACTGAGGGCCAGAACGGCTTTGAGTACCAGTACGCTGAGGAGTACCAGTATGAAGGTGGCCCCATGCGCCCCTCCCAGCCCGGCTATCCGAGTGCCCTGCCAAAGGCGGGAGCAGTGTACGAGGAGATCCTGCAAACCTCGCAGAGCATCTCCAGGATGCACCAGTCCTCCTCCTTCGACCTGGCCCTCGAGCAGGGAGAGAAGGCAAAGGGGCAGGAGGAGGCGTACCAGGATAAGCACTTCCTCAATGCTGAGACCGCCTACGCTGACCTGATGAAGCAGAACGGCGGTCCACTCACCCCCGGCACCAGCCCCACGCAGCTCTCCGCTCCTGTCTCCTTTGCCACTTCTGACAGCAGCACAGGAAAGGCCATTCCCGACGTCCGGGTCACCCAGCATTTTGCAAAAGAGGTGCAAGACCTGGCCAAGCTCCAGAGCACCCCGGCAGCACCTGGCCCTGTGTCCAAAAGGTGGCAGCAGGCAGCCCCGGGAGCACGCCACAGAGCTATGGCTCCTCAGCTCCAGAGGCCCCATCGGTAGCTGGCAGAAGCTACGGTCCAGTGAAGAGCACCATCAGCTACGGCTCGCAGACAGAGGACACCAGCAGAAGCAAGGCGGCGGTGGAGATGAGCGTGCAGACAGCCAGGGAGAAGCTCCCAGCTGCGAGCGATGGCAAGCCCCCGCCTCCCAAGACGTACCCCTTCTTCAAGAGCTCCAGCCCTCCACTCTCGCCCACCTCCCCCACACAGAGTCCCACCTGTGCTGCAAAGGCCACAGCAGAGTTTTCCACGCAGACGCAGAGCCCCCTCCTCCCCTACGAGGGTCCTGCTGCCGCCAGCCCTGCCGCCACTTCCCTCATGGTGGCACAGGGGACGCAGACACCGCACCGGGCAGGCTCACCATGCCTGGCCCAGCAGCCCTCCTCACAGGACGCCCCCTTGGCGGCTGAGCAGCCAGCCAAAACAAGCCGCCAGCTCCGGCTCCTCGATGTCCCCCACCTCATCCCCCACCAGGCCGAGCCAGCAGCTGCCAGCACATGGCTACAGCCAGGTGGCGGAGCCAGAGCAGCCGCTGGGTGCCTACATCAGGGCACAGCCGGTGAAGGATCATGCTCAGAAGGCACCTGCCGTGACTTCAGCCACCGACAGCATCACTGGGCTGTACGGCTGGGGAGCGCTCCCCGCGGAAAACATATCCCTGTGCCGCATCTCCTCCATTCCTGGCACGTCCCGGGTGGAGCCAGGGCCCAAGGTGCCAAGCACTAATGCTGTGGACTTACGGACCGCACTGAAGTCTGCCCCCATCATTATAACAGACCAAGGCATGGATCTCACCTCCTTGGCCACCGAGGCCAGGAAGTACTGCCTGACCTTGGACCACATCCCAAGCCGACAGTCCACAGCCATCCAGCCCTTGATCATCAACCTCAATGCCCAGGAGCAGCCCCACGCCATCATCGCGGCAGCCAGCACCGCCAGCCTGGCCATCGCCTCCCCCATGCTCCTCTCGCAGCCCAAGCAGCCCGTGGTCTATGGAGACCCTTTCCAGAGCCGGGTGGACTTTGGGCAGGGGACCGGGAGCCCGGTGTGCTTGGCGCAGGTGAAACAGGTGGAACAGGGTGTCCAGACAGCCGCCGTCAGAGCCAGCGGAGTGGCTGGTGGCAAGCCCAAGCCCGCTGGTGGCCCCCAGACCAAGTTTGCAAGGTACAGCATTCCAGGCCAGATGGTGAAGAAGGATGTGCTCATCGCACAGACTGGTGGGGCACAGACCGTCGTCAGCCTCCCGCAGCCCTTCCCACCAGAGCCAGGCTCAGAGCTGTACCGGGCGGTGCCGGTGGAGCTGAAGAGCCAGAGCACATTCCTCACCCTGGGCAGCAAGAAGTCCCAGGTGATGATGGTGCAGATGGAGGAGGCAGCAGCCAGCCCAGTGACCAAAGTGCTGAAGGAGGAGCCACCGGCCAAAGTGCTGGACCTCACGGGTGTGAAGCCGGAGAGCCAGGTGGCCTGCTGCGACATGGTCTACAAGTTCCCCTTTAGCAGCAGCTGCACCGGTGCTTTCAACCCCACCTCCAAGATGCCAGAGAAGAAAGCTGGGGAGGCAGCGGCACCTGGCCAGAAAGCCAGCGGGCCCCTCTACGGCAGCAGAGAGCCAGAGCTACCGGAGACCTTCCCCTACCGGGAGCAGCCAGCCCCAGCGCCTGCACTCTACGAGGAGCAGAAGTTTTACCCTGCTGGTGCCTTTGGCCGCCTCTACTCCTCCATGTCGGACACAAACCTCTCTGAAATCGGGATGAGCTACTACCCCACAAAGGGGGATCAGCCGTTTCCCTCCCCAGCGGGTGATGCTGCCGTGGACCTCAGCACCATGAAGCACTCCTACAGCGTGGGCTTCGCTGAGGGGAGTTACCTGGGCCAGGGGCTGCAGTATGGCTCTTTCTCCGACCTCCGCCAGCCGGCGGAGCTTCTGGGCCACCCGCTCCCCATGCGAAGGTACAGCTCAGCCTCCAACATCTACTCTGACTACCGCTTCTCACCCCGGGGAGACCTGGCCAGCTTCCAGGAGTCCAGCCTGGCTCACTACAGTGCCACCACAGCGCGCGAGATCAGCCGCATGTGCGCCGCCCTCAACTCCATGGACCAGTACGGGGGCCGGCACGCCAACGGCCCCGACCTGCTGCCCTATGGCCCTGGGGCTGGGCCAGGGGGTGCAGGGGGGCTGGCAGCTCAGCAGCAGGGCCCTGCACCCCCCAAGCCTGGCGGGCTGTACAACCCCACCTTCCCCGAGGCACGGCAGGGCTTCAGCAGCCTGGCACAGTACAATGTCCCCAGTGTCCGTCTGGGCGCTGTCCGGCAGATGTTCCCTTCCACCGCCACCGTGCGGGCCGCTGACGGCATGATCTACTCCACCATCAACACACCCATTGCCTCCACGCTGCCCATCACCACCCAGCCAGCCTCGGTGCTGCGGCCCATGCTGCGCGGGCTGTACAGACCCTATGGCCCGGCCGCGTGGCAGCGGTCCCACTGGCCAGCCTGGCCAGGCTGCCCGTCGTCACCCCCCGTGTCCCACTGGCGGCACAGGGCCTCTACCGCTACTCGTCTCCCAGCCGGCCAGCCCCGGCAGCCTCGCTGATGGAGACACCCGTCTACCTGGGCAAGCCTGTCAGCACAGCGCCAGCAGTGGCTGGTGCTGGTCCCACTCCCAAAGCCCCCACTGCCCCCACTGGTGGCTTGCAGAGAGCGGAGCCGGCAGGGACCGCTCCCCGTGCCGAGGGGCCGGCAGCACCGGCAGCTGGCAAGGGCCCAACCGGGGGGGGGGGGAGGCAGGCTGCAGGGGCCGCGGGGAGGGCCGCGCGGTGCAGCGGGAGCTGCAGGAGCTGCAGTGCATCAAGCAGCAGGTGCTGCAGCAGCAGCAGGAGGAGCGGCACGTGCAGCTGGCCCTGCAGCGGGAGCAGCTTGCCCAGCAGCGCCTGCAGCTCGAGCACATCCACCAGCTCCAGCACCAGCTGCAGCAGCAGCTGGAGGAGCAGAAGCGTCAGAAGAGCGCCTTCCCCACACCCCCCGAGCCCACCGCCCGCCTGCCTGAGGGGCCCGCCGAGGTGCCACCGCGGGGCCCGCCGCACAACGGGCAGGGATGGCCCCCAGCGGGCGAGGCGCCACCGGAGGGGCCCCCTGGCCCCCGCTACCCCGCAATGCAACGGCCGCTCAGCAGCTCGGCCTCAGACATGTCTCTGCAAGCCGAGGAGTCCTGGGAGCCTGTCCGGGGCATCAAGAAGAGGAACTCGATGCCGCGGCTGCGGGATGCCTATGAGAAGGAGGCGGCGCGGGAGGCCTTTGCGGCGAGGAAGACGGCAGACAGTAGCGTGCAGACAGACGAGGAGGATGGCGAGGAGAGGTACATGCTGTCACGGCGGCGGCGGGTGCGGCGCAGTGCCGACTGCAGCGTGCAGACAGATGAGGAGGACAGCGGGGAGTGGGAGCAGCCTGTGCGCCGCCGGCGCTCCCGGCCCTCACGGCACAGTGAGGCTGGTGCCGAGGGTAAGCCGGAGGGGGCGGCCCGTGGCACGGCCAGCGTGGGCATCCAAACCATCAGCGACTGTTCGGTGCAGACAGAGCCCGACCAGCTCCTCCGCGTCTCCCCCTCCATCCACATCACCACCCATGACCCCCGCGTTGAGATCGTCAAGTACATCTCGGCCCCGGAGAAAACGCAGCGGGGCGAGAGCCTGGCCTGCCAGACAGAGCCAGAGCCGACCCCCCAGCCTGGCATCGTGGTCCCCCAGCTGACGGTGCCCACCACCATCCCACCTTACTCCACCAATATCCAGATGGTGAGCACGGGCCCCCTGGACCCCCACGCCATCCGGCAGCAGACCCTGGGCAAGTTCGAGAAGAAGAAGCCAGATCCCCTGGAAATCGGCTACCAGTCCCATCTGCCAGCTGAGTCCCTCTCCCAGCTGGTGACCCGCCAGCCACCCCGTTCTCCACAGGTCCTCTATTCACCCGTCTCTCCCCTCTCCCCCCACCGCCTCCTGGAGTCCTCCTTCGCCACCAGCGAGCGGCTGAACAAGGCTCACGTCCCCCCACAGAACCCAGCGCCAGCAGACCCCCATCAAGACCATGCAGCGCTCCCTCTCCGACCCCAAGCCCATCAGCCCCACGGCCGAGGAGGCCAGCAAGGACAGGTTCTCCCTCTACCAGCACCCGCTGCTCCCCGGTACCCAGGTACGTCAGCACGGGGAATGACCTTTCCCTCGGGGAACGGCCCCAGGAGGTGTCTCGGGACACTTCAATTTCATTACTGCTGCAGCAATTAATATTTTAAAAGGCTGGCTTCCTGCAGCAGCCAATGGCAGCCGGCAGGCACGAGCGCGTGCACCGAAGCCAGGAGCCGACAGCCAGTGGGAGGCCCTGGAGCTCCATGGGCTGCGTGAGCCCGTCAGCAGGCAGGAGCTGCTGCTGGGTGGCAGGATGGGGGCTGTCCCCTGCCCCAGCCGGGTCCCCCTCCTCTGCTGAGGAGCAGCCACCACACATGGCTCCATTTCAGGTTGCGGTGGCTCTCGTTCCCACCTTTGCCCCCACACACCGTGGTTGCCTTGGACTGCCAAGTGCCCCGGCAAAGAGCCCTGGGGCAGTTCCCAGGGCGGCAGCAGTCCCCAGCCGCTCCCCCGAGCCCCACTGCCAAGCGCCTGAGGACGGAAAGCGGTTTTTGCAGCAGGCGGCAGCATGCACGCAGCCGGCCCGGCACTTGGCCGGCTGCCACTCCTGGTAATTACTCACAGAAAGCACCCTGCCTGTTACTTCCATCCTATTTATCGTGCTTTTACATAAACGCCGCTTCCTTGGTGCATGGGGGGGACACGTGCACAGTGGGCCACCATGCCGCAACCCCGGGCCATGGGAGGAGCTCCACAATGCTCGGGGAGGATGCCCACATACCTGACCAGCTATCCCTTGGCTTTGCAGGTGGGGGGGCTGCAGTCAAGCCCCCTGGCGCGCAAGGTGAAGCGGACACTGCCCAGCCCACCACCTGAGGAGCCCCACATCCCCCTGGCCAGCCCCGCCACCCCCCAGCTCTACCTGAGCAGCCTGGCCCCCAAGGCCACCGCACCAGTCACCAAGGCCAGCCTGCTGAAGGAGCTGGACCGTGACCTGAAGCTGGTAGAGGAGGCCACCAAGCTGCGGAAGAAGCAGGCAGAGCTGGACGAGGAGGAGAAGGAGATCGATGCCAAGCTGAAGTACCTGGAGCTGGGCATCACCCAGCGCAAGGAGTCACTGCTGAAGGAGCGGGGTGGTGGGCGGGACCACCCCTACCTCCGCTGCCCTGGGGACCGCCGTGACTACCTGTCTGACAGTGAGCTGCACAGCCCCGGCCGCGCCCCCCCACCCCGCTGCCAGCACCTCGCAGGACAGCTTGCCAGCCACCCCGCTGCCCGCCTTCGCCCTCACCTGGCGTCTTCCCAGCCCCTAGTGCCACGTACCCGGAACTGGGCGTCCCAGGCCAGCCAGGCTTCCGGCCCCAAAACCCCTACCAAGCCGCGAGCGCCTTCTCTGGGGTGGCTGCTGTGCCGGCAGCACAGCCCACCCTCTTCCAGAGCCCAGCAGAAAGGCCGGTGGGCACCAGAAGCCACGACAGACCTCGCTGGCCGACTTGGAGCAGAAGATCCCCACCAACTATGAGGTCATTGGCACAGCCACCAGCTCCTCTGCTGTCCCTGATGTAACCTTCAGCGCCGCAATGGCGAGTAGTGGCTATGAGCAGTACAAGGCGCCCGAGGCCCAGCCAGCTGAGAGAGCCAGCACGGCGCATGGCCCCTCAGCCAGCTTCTCCTCCGAGTCCCTCTACACCAGCCTGGAGCAGAACATCCCCCGTAACTACGTGATGATTGAGGACATCAGCGAGCTCACGAAGGAGAGCCCGGCGGTGGAGGGGCAGAAAGCGGAGCAGGCAGGCACGGGTGCCGACAGCCACCACGGCAGAGAGAAGAGTGAGCTGGGGGATGCTGAAGGCTCTGGCCGGCCCTGCTGCTACACCAGAGCCGAGGAGGAGTCTGAGGAGGATGTCTACGACCACCATGGCCCCGACCATCGAGGGAAGAACAGCTGCCACCGGGGCGCAGAGAGCAACTGCAGGGTGTCAGGGAGCTCCACCAGCTCATCCTACTACTATGGGGACAGTGAGTACCGGCACTCCTCACGGACAGACAAGCACAGCTCCAGTGCGGCACTGCCAAAGCATTCATCCAAGAACCTGGCGCCCGCTGTCGTCTCCTCGAAGCGCAGCAAGCACAGGAAGCAGGGCATGGAGCAGAAGATCTCCAAGTTCTCCCCCATCGAAGAAGCAAAAGATGTGGAGTCAGACCTAGCCTCCTATGCAGTGACGACCTCAGTTGGCAGCAACAATGTGGCCTCCAGGGCCAAGAAGCTGCAGGAGGAGATCACCTACGGCCTGAAGAAGAACGTCTATGAGCAGCAGAAGTACTACGGCATTTCCAGCCGGGATCTGGTGGATGAGGAGGAGCGGGTCTACTCTGCTGGAAGCAGAACTCGCTCCTCTGTCTATGGGGTGGAAAAGTCCTCCAGCCGTGAGGCAGGTGGCCGGAGCAAGTCCTATGAGCGGGAGGGTGTGGAGCGCCCCCAGAAAGGCGGCTCCAAGCCCTCGTCCCTCAGCATGAGCCAGAGCCGCGGGCGGGCGCCTATCCGCACGCAGCCCTCGGAGGAGGAGAGCCCCGTCAGCCCCCTGGGGAAGGCGGTGGGGGGGTCGCGTGCCACAGGGGGGCCTGGCCCCCAGTCGACGGGGGACTCCTGCTCCCAGTTCTGCTCCAGCCACTCGTTGCCTGATGTGCAAGAGCACATCAAAGATGTGCCAAGGAGTCACTCGTACAAGCACGAGGAGGGCTACAGCATGGACGATGCCCATTGCGTTGTCTCGGACAGTGAAGGTAACGGCTCCCCGTGGTGACCACCCCAGAGCATGGCACTTCCCCGGGGCATGCCCGTCTGCTCGTATGCAGAGACACTCTCACCGCCTCAGTTTGCTTGACACGTGCCTTCCTCCCCCTGCCCTGGGCGTTCGGTGTTAGCTGGTCCCATGCGGTGCCCTGCCGTGCCGTGTCCTGTCCCTGCCGGTGTGGGCTGTCCCCTGCGCGCGTGCCCACTGCTTGCCTCTCCTGCCTCATTGCATGGCTTCTGCCCGGGTGGCCTCGAGCGAGGGATTGACTGTGGTTTGTTTTTGGTTTCCGAAGCCTATCATTTGGGTCAGGAGGAGACAGACTGGTTTGATAAGCCCAGGGATGCGCGGGCGGAGAGGGTCAGGCACTACGGTGGCCACTCTTCCTCACAGAAGAGACCCCCAGTTAAGCACACCTACCACGACTATGACGAGCCCCCGGATGAGGACCCATGGCAGCACGACGACTACCCCCAGCACCGTGAGCACCGGCACCACGGGGAGTATGGGCGCCACACCGGCACCTCCCGGCACGCCGGCGACGAGCCCCCACGCCGCTCGGCCAAGCAACACCCGCGGGAGCCCAGCCGCCATGAGCCCCGCGGCCACGGGCCGCCGGCCGCCCCCAAGAAGGCGCAGCAGCCTGAGCCCCGTGTGCCTGCACCCTACGGCCCCAGCTCCTCTGAGTACACCCCACCGTCCCGCCCCGCCGCTCACCACCATGGCACTGAGACTCCCAAGGCACAGAAGCCCCCCCAGCCACATGCGCGCCCCCCCCAGCCAGCGGCCAGGCAGCAGCAGGCAGGGCAGCAGGCAGCGCGGCAGGGGGCGGCAGGCTGCCCAGCCAGCGGGCTCGTGCAGCCTGAGGCCAGGGGCAGGACGCAGGCACCTGCGGCACCCGGACCAGCGGGGGGGGGGGCCCCCCGGGACCAGCCAAACAGCCCGGATGCCCGGCCTTCCCTGCCACTTTTGGGGCTGCGGGGCCATTTTCCCACGGCGTTAGGGGGTTTCAGTGTCGCCTCCTGGCCCAGGCTGCCTGTGGAGGATGCTCTGCTGGGAGGGTGAGCCCTGAGAGCTGTTTTCCGTGTTCCAGCTGAAAGCAGAGCAGATGGATGCATCTAAACCCACAGCGAAAGTGCCACAGCACCCAGGGAGAGCGCCCATGGCACAGCCCCTGGGAGCAGCAGGTCAGTGGGTCTGGTGGCACAGTGCTGTGCCCGCTGCACTGGCTGCCTGGCACCCCGGAGCCCCCCGGGCTGGGCACATCACCTGCTAATGGTGGCTTCATTTGTTCCCCAACAGACAGCAAGGCTGGTCCAAGGGCAGCTGGGCCGCGTGCTCCCACTGGCATAGCCACAGGGCAGCCTGGGGCAGAAGGAGAGAGCGTTTTCTCCAAAATCCTGCCAGGAGGGGCAGCGGAACAAGCAGGCAAACTGACTGAAGGTGAGGGCTGCTCCCAGGGACAGGGCAGTGATGCTCCTCTGCATAGAGATGGGGTTTGGTGCTGTGGAGGTGGCCAGGATGTGGTGCTCCCCCAGTTTGGAGCAAAAGCAGTGGTTTGGGGGCCAGGGAGGTGGGCGGCCGGGGTGGCTGTGCTGTGGTGACACCTTTCCTGGCTTTCCTGCAGCGGTGTCGGCTTTTGGCAAGAAGTTCACTTCGTTCTGGTGAGAGAACGGCACAAGGTGAGTGCAACCAGTGCCATGCGCTGCGCTGTGGGCTCTCCCTGCCCAGGCCGCACCCAACGCCCTCGCGCTCCCTCCTGCCACAGGAGTTTGGGAAGTGAGCGGAGATCGAGTCGTTGCAGTGGAAAAACCTATGAAGAAGCCAGTGAATTCAGCATGCGGCGCCGGACTCTGAGTATAACAGTGAGTGTCCAGGACACAGCCACGCGCTCACCCCCCTCCGTCACACTGGTCCCCTCTGCCATGCCATCCCCAGGGCTGCCACAGCACCGCTGACCCCTTGGTGCCCACTGAGCCCTGCCCTGCCATGCTTGCAGCCCCCAGGATGAGAAGGACATGGTGCAGCCCTGTCCCCTTTGCGCTGGGCCACTCGTTCCCATCCTCATCCCCGAGCAACGGCCCCAAGCCAAGGCGTGGGGGGCTTGGCCTTGTTCCCTGGTCTCGGCAGCACTGTGTGGGCCGATGCCATGCGGATGCTGGTGCAGACCCCAGGTTTGCAGGGAAGGTTTGGGCGGCCCGAACTCTGTGCCGGGAGCCCGTCCAGTGCGGGGGTGGCAGCAGCTGCTCTGCCGGCAGCGCCTCTTGGCTCACCGCCACCCATTCGCTCGGGCCGGCACTGCCGCTCAGCGGTGTCCCCTTCGTGGGGATGTCACCTCTCAGCTAACACCTCTCTCTCTGTCTCTTGCAAGCTTTTGAAAGCAGGGCAATCCCTGGATGCTGGACCAAATGGCAGCCGAGCGGGGGCCCGGCAGTGATCCTGGGGCAGGCGCCCCCCACACCTGGCAAGCAGCTCCAGCACAGCACACGGCGAGCCCCGGCGGCCACCCTGAGGGGACAGGCCTGATCCGGACCATCGGGTCAGGCCCAGTAGGTTGGGCCGCAGCCCTTTCTCAAGATTATACGCAGAGTTGCTCCCTCCGAACCCCAGCTCTGGCCTCTTCATAGGTTTTTCCCCCCCGTGAGCCGAGGGCTGGGCACCGCCGGCACCGCTCCTCCTTCCTGATCCCATCTGCCCCGCCAGGGCCGTCCCCGTGCCCCCTGCACTGCGGCCCGCTCCCGGCCCTGCTGGGGAGCCCCCGGAGCGTGTCAGCTAGGACCTAACACTGTTTCACTACCGAAATACGAGGCCATAGGACTCTTGACAGGCAGCGTGGCTGGCCTTTGGCGACGCGGCCACCAGCGGGGCGTGTGTCCTGGCACGCGGCGCCACCCCAAAGCCATTGGAAGCATCGAAAGGGCCACGCTTGCCCTCGCCACGCAGCCAGCGCGCCCACCGCTGGGCACCCCTTTTCTTTCAAGAACAGCCTTAATCATCCCACTTTGATTTCTGTGTATACCTCATCCGCACCAGGAGGGAGGGCACGGGGCGTCGTTGGGGTAGGGCGGGGGGGTGTCCTTTCTCTCAGTTTCTCTGGGTTCATTTTATTTTGGTTTGGGGGTTGTTGGTTTTGGGGTTTTTTTTAAACTTTATACCAAGTCCTCTTCCCTCTTTGCTTTGTGCGATGAGTTAGCACACGGGCTGTCATCTGTAGAAGCAATAGAGTGCAGGAGGCTACAAAAGAGCACAAATCCCGTGGAACAAGATCAGGAGAGCTTTGCCTCCGGCAGTATCCTTCCTCTTACTGTGCAATCCAAGTCCTTCTCAAGCCATTTTGCGGGGACGCAGGGACAGCTGGCACAGCGGCCGGTGGCCAAAGCCCGCTTGCCCCGCCAGGAGGGGGTTCCCCGGGGGTGGAGTGGGGGGAGAGGCAGCCCGAGGAGGGGGCTTGCCAGCGTACAGCCACGTGCCGTCCGCGCCTCGCCACCTCCCTGCGCCGGCGGCACCCCCCCGGTGCCCCCCGCGGCAGGTGGCAGCCGCCTGCTTGCCCGCCTGATGTTCTATGCAACGAAATAACACGACTCCAGAACAAGACCTGTGAATAGCTAATCGGTTCAATGTCACACCTAAGGGTTTCATCGCAAAGCGTGCCGCCGAGCGACCCGATAACTACTCTCTATCGACCACCCGTGCGTATGAATTCGTGGCATGTTCGACCCACAGAGGGCCACTTTGCCAAAGGGCAGCCCTAGCGCCCATGACCGTCTGTCCCGTCGTAGAGCATGGCTTGCTAGTCCTTTGCACGGTTCCACCCGCCTTTCAGTGCTTGCTGTTCTTTGCCTGGACTTTTTCTTTTTTTCTTTTCCATCAGTCCATCACTGTACTGAAAGCTCTTAGCAGATTTATGCACTTGTTATCGAGGACCCGGTTGCCGTGGGAAGCCCACGCTCGGTGGCAGGTCCCTCGCAGGGGGCTTCTGCCTGTGCCAGAGGCTGGGGGAGAGGCCAGCAGCTGTGGGATGGGAAGGAGCGTGGCACTCCCGTGGGGCTACCCCACTCGGAGGAGATTCCCGGCCCTGTGCATCTCTCTGCTGATGACAAGTGCATAGCCTGAGGGTGCCTCCTCTAGGCCCCTGGCCCCCACCACCGCTCCTCGCGCTGTAAATACTTGTACAGTGTGTAAATCACACGCAGGACGGAGACCCCTGCCAGGGCCCGTCTTGCTGCCCGAGCACATCCACCACCTCGCCTCCATGCCTGCCGGGACTGGGGGTGCGTAGCCCACCCTGCTAGTCTGGGTCCCCAGCCTGAACTGCGGCAGTCTGCTGGCCGGGGCAGGGGGACGGAGGGTGCAACGAAGAAGGGCCGAGCGTGGCCGGCGCTGTTGCCAGCAGTAAGCGTGATGCCAGGTGCGCTCCCTCTGAACATTGTGACGGTGTGCGTGTCTGCTGTGCTCTGTGCCACCCGTAGTGACCCCGTACCGTGCCGTACCGTGCCGTACCGTGCCGTACCACCCCCGCCGCTGTGTTGTGACTCCCTCCCAGAAGCTGCCCCCCCACCAGGTGTTTCTGTGGGAACAATAAAAAAAAAGGACTTGACACAAACCACGGACTGGGCTCGCTTCCTGCCTGCGGTGGGGGGGATGGGGGGGCCTGGACCCCCGGCGCGGTGGGGGCAGCCGGGCTGGGAGCCCCATGGGCCTGGTTGCCACCGAGTGCCGGTGGGCTCCGCAGCCCACGCCTGGGGCTGCTGGGCAGGAGGGTTCCCTGTGGGCGCCCAAGGGCCCGACACCCCCCCGGCTGGGCTGCTGGCGTGGGGAGTCCCTGTGGGCCCCCAGGGGCCCGACCCCCCCAGCCTGCGCACGGAGCCGCTGTACTGCAGCCGCCTGCCGGGGGCGGCCCAGAGGGCGCTGGCTCCGCCCTGGCCCCTGAGTGCGGCTTCACACGGGAGCCCGCGGGTTAACCGGTGTGTCTCTGGGCCGGTGCGGGAGGGCAGGGCCCTGCCCGGAAGAAGCGCGGACGCGACCCCGGAAGCCTCTGGCAGCGGCGCCGCCCGCGACCACCGGGGGGCGCCACAGCGCGGGAGACTGCCCGAGCGCTGCAGCCAATGGGAGGTGCCGCACGCCGCTGCCCCCGCCCCGCCCCAGGAGCCCCGGCACCCGTCTGCCCCCGCGCTCCGGCGCTTACCCCCGGGGCTGCCCCCAGCCTCTCCAATCCCCACCTACGCGCCCCACCCCCCGGACCCTTGACCCCCCGGACCCCAGAAACTGCCCCGGCCCTTCCCCCCCGTGTACCCCAATGGCCCTGCACCCCAGGACTGCCCCAGTACTCTCCCAATCCCTCCTACCTACCCCAGGAACTGACCCCTGGTACCCTCATACCAACCAGTACCCCAGGAACTGCCCACGGTACCCTCGTACCCCCCCCCGGCCCCCACCCCTGCACCGCCCCGGTACTCCCTGGTTATCACACCCCCCCACCCCGGCACAGCCTTGTGCCCCCAGCCAGCCCAGCGGGTCCCACAGGTGCTGTCGAGCACGGAGGAGATGGCGGAGCTGTACCGGGAGCTGAGCTGGCACCCAGGGCTCAGCACTGCCTGCCTTGGCCCTGATGTCATCACCCAGGACGGGGGCAAGTACTGCAGCCTCTACACCGGTATGGGCACAGGGTGGCCCCCCAGGGAGTCTGGGGGCGTTCGGTGGGGCTCTGCCTGCCCAGTGGGGACACAGCGGATGCCCTCACCCCACTTCTCGCAGAGTGGTCACAGCGGGACCTGGCACGGGCTGAAAACGTCAAGTTCTGCCGCCAGTACCTGATCTTCCACAACGGGGCCTCCATCGCCTCTTCGGGGCACATTGGCACCTGCTCGGAGATCAAGGACGAGTGAGTCCCATCCCGTCCCCGGTGTCCCCTTGGGATGACAATGGCAGGGGGCTGACAGGCACCCACCTGCCCATAGGCTGCTGAGTCGGGAGTCCCCCAGCGGGGACCTGAAGGCCATCCTGCGCAAGGTCCCTGGCAAGGAGAAGGAGAAGGAGAAGCAGTTCCTGGAGGTGAGGAGGAGGTTGGTGGGGACCAGATCCATGCTGGGGCTCAGGGCTGGATCCACGCTGCGGCTGGGAGCCACCATGGCATCTCTGCCCCCAGGTCTGGGATCAGAATCGCAAGGTGAAGAGCATCAACCTGACGGTGCTGGACAAGCATGGCAGTGTCTACGACGATGGTGAGGGGCCAGGGGATGCCAGGGGACATGGGGGATGGGGTGGATGGGGTGGCCGGTGCCTGACCCGTCCCTGCAGACCAGTTTGGCTGCCTGGCCTGGTCGCACTCAGAGACCCACCTGCTCTATGTGGCGGAGAAGAAGCGTCCCAAGGCTGAGTCCTTCTTCCAGAGCAAAGCCCCGGAGCTGGGCGCCTCTGATGAGGATGTGGGGCACCCCAAGAATGACAGGCCCCTCAAGGTAGGGTCCCCCTGCCCTGGCCTCCCCCAGCGGGGGCGGCCATGGGGCTGACGGGGCTGTGCTGCAGGGCGAGCAGTTTGTATACTACGATGACTGGGGGGAGGCACTGAGCACCCGCAGCATGCCTGCCCTCTGCACCCTGGACATCGAGGGCAGCAGCGTCTCGGTGCTCGAGGGTGTCCCGGAGCACCTCTCTCCTGGCCAGGTCAGAACAGGGTGCCCTGGGGAACCAGAGCAGGGAGGTTTCGGGGGGCAGTGGTGGGCTGAACCACTCGCACCCCCTCTTCCCACAGGCTTTCTGGTCCCCTGGCGACACTGGCGTGGTGTTCGTGGGCTGGTGGCATGAGCCCTTCCGCCTGGGGCTGCGGCACTGCACCAACCGCCGGTGAGTCCCCGTGGAACACCCTGCCCCACAGCCGGCCCCCCAGTTCCCGCGGTGACACCCATCTCTGCCGGCAGGTCAGCACTCTTCTACATGGACCTGACAAGTGGGAGATGCAGTGAGTGGCATGTGCCCCAACCTCGCTGGCGCCCCAGCTCCCCACAGCCCCTCATCATCCCCTCGTGCCCATGCAGAACTGCTCTCTGAGGACACCAGGGCCGTGTGGTCCCCGCGGCTCAGCCCCGACTGCTGCCGCATCGTCTACCTGGAGAATGATGCCCTGGGCCCCCACCAGCAGTGCAGCCGCCTCCGCATGGTGAGTGGCACTGGGGGGGACACTGGGGAGGTGGCGGGGTGCCCGTGCCAGGGCAGGGGCTGGCAGGAGGGCAGTGGTGCCCTCTCCGCAGGCTACAGCGGGGGCAGGTGGGCTGAGACCCTGCAAAACTTGCCCTGTGCCATGTCTCCTGCAGTACGACTGGTACACCAAGCACACCAGCACGGTGGTGGAGGCTGTGCCGCGGCAGGCGTGGGGTGAGTACAACCCTGGGGGCAGCAGGAGGGGCGCCGGGGGATGCTGAGCACTGCCGGTCTCCTTACAGGCACCTTCCCGGGCATCTACTGCAGTGCTCTGCCAGGGCTGTGCTGGGCGGCCGACAGCCGCAGGCTCGTGCTGGATACGGCCCAGCGCAGCCAGCAGGTGAGGGCTGCACTGCTGGGATGGTAGGGGGCCACGCGGGGGGGCCGGGCTGGGCCAGGGCTCTGCTGGAGCCCTCATGCCCCTAGGACATGTTTGTGGTGGACACGGTGACGGGTGCCACGACCTCGCTGATGGCTGGTGAGTGCCAGGCCAGCGGGGCTGTGCTGGTGCCGGGACTGGGGAGGGGGTCATGCCTGCAGGTCTGACACACACCACCCCCCCGCAGATGCTCCACAGGGAAGCTGGTCTGTCCTCACCATCAACCGGGACATCTTGGTGGCCAGGTTCTCCACCCCTAGCTGCCCCCCCACGGTGGAAGGTGGAGCCCCCCTCCCCAGCCTCCACCAGCCCCTCTCGGTGCTGGCACCGACGCTTCTCCCCGTGCAGAAAGTGGCCATCCTGCCCAGCGCTGGCCAGGAGGCGCAGGCACGGTGGGTCTGCCTGCAGGACGAACACCCCGTGCCAGGCATCAGCTGGAGCATCCGCACCCTGCAGCCCCTGCCAGAGCAGGAGCACCCCCAGTACAGTGAGTGCCCAAGGGTGCCGGACTGGGCTCCACTGCCCCCGCCGAGCCCTGACACTCCCCACCCTGCCTCTGCAGGGGGCCTGGACTTCGATGCCATCCTGCTGCACCCAAGCAAGGGCCCTGCTTCCCAGAAGCCCCCCCTCGTTGTGATGCCCCACGGTAAGAGCTTGCCCCCCACCATCGTGCCCCTGCTCCGGCTGGGCAGTGTCACCCCCCCCCTTTTCCTTTGCCTTTCACAGGGGGTCCCCACTCCGTCTTTACGGCTGGGTGGATGCTGTATCCGGCAGCTCTCTGCTGCATGGGCTTCGCCGTGCTGCTGGGTGAGTGATGTCAGGGGCCAGGGCTGCTGGGTGGCAGAGCACCCGCAGTGGGGCTGGGACTGGGGGAGGAAGGGCTCTGACACTGCTTCCCCACCCAGTCAATTACCGCGGCTCGCTGGGCTTTGGCCAGGACAGTGTGGCCTCCCTGCCAGGCAATGTGGGCACTCAGGACGTGCACGATGTGCAGGTATGGCCCCGGCACGTGGCCCTGGAGCACCCTATGCTGCTGTGGGTACTCCCAAGGAGGGAAAGTGGGGCTGCCTGCCTCAGTGGGTGTCCCCTGCTCTGTGGTGGCAGCTCTGTGTGGAGCGGGTGCTGCAGGAGGAGTCGCTGGATGCTGGCCGAGTGGCACTGGTGGGTGGCTCACACGGGGGCTTCCTGGCGTGCCACCTCCTCGGTCAGTTCCCCGACACCTACCACGCCTGTGTGGTCCGCAACCCCGTGGTGAACATCGCCTCCATGGTGGCTGCCACCGACATCCCTGACTGGTGAGTACCACCGCCCCCGGGCCCCCGCCGCCCTGGCCCTGCACGTGCCCCTGCCCTTCTCACCCATAGGTGCCTGACGGAGACGGGGCTCTCCTACGCGCCCGACACCCTGCCGGACCCAGCCCAGTGGACTGAGATGCTGTGCAAGTCGCCAATGCGCTACGTTGATCGGGTACATCTCCGACCCCGTCCCCGTCCCCGCTGGCAGTGCCGACACTGAGGCTGTGCCACTCCCGCAGGTCCGCGCACCCGTGCTGCTGATGCTGGGGGAGGACGACCGGCGTGTGCCCCCCAAGCAGGGGCTGGAGTATTACCGTGCCCTCAAGGCCCGGGGGGTGCCCACACGGTGAGTGGGGTGCTGGGTGCCCAGGTCAGGGAGTGTGGGCATGGCGTTAACCCCCCTTTCCCCTCCAGGCTGCTCTGGTACCCGGGGAACAACCACGCGCTGGCTGGCATTGAGGCCGAAGCTGATGGCTTCATGAACATGGCACTGTGGCTGCTCAAGCACCTGCGGTGCTAACAGCCCCCCAATAAAAGGTGTAGCTCTGCCCCCCTGTTGTCTCCCATGGCGGTGCCCATGCCAGTGTTGCCACCCGCTGCCGGTGCCCCAGGGGCTGGTGGCCACCGGACCCCTCTCCCGCGCAGGTTGGCGTGTGGGCTGCTGAGGACGCAGTGTGCCGCAGTGGAGGTGAGCGTGGCCCAGCCACCCTGGGCATGGCGGGCAGCGCAGGGCAGCTGGAGAGCTGGCACCGGGCAGGCCCCTCACGCCGGGCTGCTCGCACATGCCTTGGCAGCCTGCCTCGCTGCCCAGCAGCAGGCGCCGGCAGCCCAGCATGGCAGAGCAAGGCCCCATGGCCTCAGGAGCCAAGCAGGGCGTGGAGGTGGGCAGGGGAAGCCGGGGGAGCTGCGTGGGTGGGTACAGCCCCATTTCGGGGGCGTGGGCACGGGCAAAGGGGTGCACTCACCCCTCCGCCAGCATGCCTCTCCCCCCCCACCCCCCGCCCAGGTGGCCAGCGGCCCTGCTGTCTGCTACCAGGAGCTGAGCTGGTTCATGGCTGTCACTTGTGCCACCCTTGGCACTGCCACCGGGGAACAGACCTTCCTGCTCTACACCGGTGAGTTGCGGGCTTGGCCGCCCTGGTGCTCTTGGCCCCTGGGCCCAGTGTGGGTGGTCACTAGTGGCCCCCTCCTGCAGAGTGCAGCCGCCCCGACCTGCCCCGCCACCGGCTCCTGCGCTTCAGCCGCCACTACAGCCTGCAGCGCACAGGCGGCAGCGACCTCACCGTCAGCCAGGCAGCGCTCAGTGCCGAGATCCACAACCAGTACGACACGGAGGGGCTGCAGGATGGGGCGGCGTGGCCAGTGCCCGTGGCATGGCTGGTGCCCACAAGCGTGCCGCTTACAGCAGGCTCCCTCCCACCCGCCCACAGGCTCCTCAGCCAGGACTCGCACGGGCCACGAGCTGCTGGAGGAATGCAGGCTGCCCCAGTTGCAGCAGCCCTGGGACTCACCGAGGCGGCTGGAGTGCCAAGCAGCAGGGCAGTGGGTGCCGCAGCCATGCTGTGGCGGTGCTGACCCCCAGCCCCCCAGGTGTGGGGCAGCGGCGGGCGCAGCCACAGCGTGGACCTGACAGCACTGGGGAGGCACGGGGAGGTCTACACAGAGGGTAGGGACCCTTCCCTGTGCCCTCTGCCCTCAACACAGGCCAGTGCTGGTGGCCCCAGTGCCTGCCCGGAGTGCAGCTGTGCCTGTGCCAGGCTGGGCTTTCGCACCCTCTTACCGTGCCAGGGCCCTTCGCCTGTCTGGCCTGGTCCCGGTCAGAGACACGGCTGCTCTATGTGGCTGAGAAGAGCCGGCCCAAACCATGGCCCCCCTACCCTGGGATGTGCAGGGAGCAGCCAGGCTGGCAGAGGAGGACGAAGATGAGGAGGTGGGTGTCATGCACCCCGCGAATGTGCTGTGTGCCCTGTACGCGTGCCATGCACCTCATGAGCGTTCCATGCACACTGTGAGCACACCATGCACCCCATAAGTGTGCCATGCACCCCATAAGTGTGCCATGCACCCCATGAGTGTGCTAAACATGGAGCCCCGTGCTTGGGGCCGCCAGCTGTGGGGCTGACAGGGCTGAGTCACAGGACGAGCAGTTCGTGTACCATGAGGATTGGCGGGAGGCACTGAGCACCCGCACCATACCTGTCCTCTGCGCCCTGGACCTGGAGAGCAGCAGCCTTTCAGTGCTGGAGGGCATCCCAGAGCACCTCTCCCCTGGCCAGGTCAGGACGGGGTGCAGGGAGAGCCCTGGCAGGGCCAGCCCAGGGCTGTGGGACAAGCCTGGCTGTTGCACAGGCCCTGTGGTCCCCGGATGACCGCAGCGTGGTGTTCGTGGGCTGGTGGCATGAGCCTTTCCGTCTGGGGCTGAGAGCCTGCTCCAACTGGAGGTGGGTCCCCCGGGGCACCCAGCACCATGTCAGGATGCGCACCCTGTGCTGACTCCAGCCTGATCCATGCCTCCTCCCCAGGTCAGGGATTTTCCACTTGGACCTGGCCAGCAGGCAGTGTGGTGAGTGCTGGGGACTCAGGGGATGCCCTGGGTGCTGGGGGTCCCCGGGGTGCTGACCCCCTGCTGCCTGCAGAGCTGCTGTCGGCTGAGCACAGTTCCGCCTGCTCCTCCCGACTGAGCCCTGATGGCCAGCGCCTGCTCTACCTGGAGGGTGGCCTGGGGGGGCCCCACCGGCAGTGCCTGCACCTGTGCATGGTGAGCGGGGCCCCGCGGGCACTGGGCACAGCTGTGCCACCCTGTGCTGCTGGCACGGGACTCGGCACGGGATGTCACAGCCTCTCACCGTGCCCAGCAGGGGTGGGAGAGTGGGTTTGCCCTCAATCTCCCTGCCTCAGTTTCCCTGGCGGGGGCCTGACCCTGACCTCTGGGTCTCCCCAGCTCACCTGGCAGACAAGGCAGTCAGTGACGGTGCTTGACGTGGTGCAGGAGCCCACAGAGGGTGAGCGTGGCGTGGTGGGCAGGGCTGGGCATCGCATCAGTGCTCTGCCCCACTTGCAGCCTTTGGGGCTCTACACCAAAACGGTGCCGCTGCGGTGCTGGGCGGCTGACAGCTGGCGAGCCGTGCTGGGCACCCCGCAGCAGAGCCGCACGGTGAGCCCTGGGCACAAGGAGACAGGGACATGGCCCCTGCTCCCCATGGTGATGCAGCTGCCTGTGCTCTGCCCCCTCGCAGGGCCTGCTGCTTGTGGACACAGAGGCAGCCACCGTCACCAACCTGACAGCAGGTATGTTGTGCCAGGCTGCCTGTGGTGCCCTGGTGAGCATCCGTGAGCGCTGGCATGCTCTCTGTCCCCAGGATTGCCCGAAGGGTGCTGGGAGCTGCTCACCCTCCAGTGGGATCTGCTGGTGGCCACCTGCTCGGCCCCACACCGCCCCCACAGCCTGGTGAGCAGAGCTCTGGCACCACTTGGCACAGCAGGATGTGGCACGGCAATGCACAGCTGGGCATGGCACGGCATGACCCAGCACAGCATGGCACGGTGCAGTGGGTTGACCTTGGCTGGGTGCCAGGGTCACACCAAAGCCACTCTATCGCTCCCCTCCTCAGCTGGACAAATATAATGAAAAGCTCATGGGTTGAGATAAGGATGGAGAGAGATCACCGGCCAACTACCAGCACGGGCAAATCAGGCTCAACTTGCGGAAAAATTAAATCCTCCCCGGGCTGCAGGTGGAGATCTGCTGCACCATAGATCCCCAGGGTACAGGGGCACAGCCTGCCCCACCACGGGCTGCACCAGGGGCTGCAGGGAAATCTTTGCGCCTGCAGCACCTCCTGCCGTCCTGCTGCGTTGACCTGGGGGTCTGCCAGGCGGCTCTGCTCGCATCTTCTCGCTCCTCTCCAGCTGCAATTGCACAGGTGTGGGGGTTTTTTTTCCCCCCTTCTTAAACAAGTTATCCCAGAGGTGCTGCCATCATCGCTGATGGGCTCAGCCTTGGCCAGCGGCAGGTCCATCTCCATCAGACACGGGGGAAGCTTCTGGCAGCTTCTCACAGAAGCCACCCCAGTAGCTCCCCTGCCCTGCTACCAAAACCTCGCCACACAAACCCAATACACATGGCAAAGCGTGGTGTGGCATGGCACAGCCCGGCATGGCGTGGCACAGCCAGATCCAGCATGGCATGGCATGGCACGGTGGGGCACAGCAGAGCTTGGCATGGTCAGGTACAGTGCAGCATGGCACAGCATGGCACAGAGCAGTATGACCCAGCACAGCATGGCATGGGATGGCACAACACAGCACGACATGGCACAGGATGGCACCACAGAGCACTGGGACCAGGGGCACATTGGGGCCAGTTACACCCCAGCAGGGGCCAGCTGCCCTGGGGCAGGGGTGCCCAGGTACCACCCACTGCCCGTCCCCAGGTGGTGGCGGTGCTGCCACCAGCGGGTCAGGAGCTGCCCCTCCGCTGGGTGCCAGTGGAGGATGCCCCAGCAGTGCCTGGGGTCACCTGGAAGACCCTGACAGTGCAGCCACCCTGCAGCGGGCAGAGCCCCACCACACACGGTGAGTGCCCAGGGGCCCCCGCTGCACCTGGGTGCCACCTGGGTGCCAGGGGCCCTCGGGTGCGGGGGGTGGTCAGGGTGCTGGGTGCCCAGGGCGGTGGGTACTGAGTGGGACCCCTTCCCTGGCACAGGTGCCTAGGCCTTTGAGGCCCTGCTGCTGAGTCCACCAGACAGCACAGCGCCGCACCCCCTTGTTGTGTGCCCCCATGGTGAGTGAGGGGACAGCGGGGACACCCCAGTGGCACTGGTGGCACCCTGGGTGATGTCCCTGCTGGCCCCAGGTGGTCCCCACGCTGTCTTTGATGCCCGCTGGTGCCCAAGCATGGCTGCACTGTGCTGGCTGGGCTTTGCCGTGCTCCTGGGTGAGTGCCGGGGGGCCCAAGGATGTGTGGCCCTTGTGCCCCACTAGGGACACAGCACCCACGACCCCCATCTTCCCAGTGAACTACCGTGGCTCTCTGGGCTTCGGCCAGGCCAGCATCAGCTCCCTGGTCTCCCATGTGGGTGAGCAGGATGTGGCAGACACTCAGGTGAGGGGCACTGGGCTGGGGGTGCCGAGGGTGGGGTGCCGATGCTGGGGTGCTGAGGGTGGGGTGCTGATGGTGGGTGCCCCACGGGTGCAGCTGGCGGTGGAGCAGGCGCTGCAGAGTGAGCCCCTGGACCCGCACCGCCTGGCTCTGCTGGCTGGCTCCCACGGAGCCTTCATCGCCCTCCACCTCCTCGCCTGCGAGCCCGAGCGCTACCGAGCCTATGCCCTGCGCAGCCTCGTCTCCAATCTGCCCGCGCTGCTGGGCACCTCTGACATCCCCGACTGGTGAGTGCTTCCCCCCCATGCCCCACGCCGTGCCATGCCGCATCCCCACAACACCCACAAGTACCCCTGTGCCACAGGCGCTACGCCTCCCTGGGGCTGCCCTACTCCTTTGAGCGGGTGCCCCATGCTGAGGAGGTGGCTACCATGCTGCTGTGCTCGCCCATTGCCCAGGTGGCTTGGGTAAGGCAGGGGCAGGATGGGTGCGGGTTGTTGGGCATTGGGTACCTGGCATCCACCACTGGCTGTGCCACAGGTGCGGACGCCAGTGCTGCTGTGTGTGGGCGCCCGGGACTGGCGCGTTAGCCCAACACAGGCGCTGGAGCTGTACCGGGTGCTGCAGGCCAGGGGGGTGCCGGTGAGGTGAGTGGGGTGCAGGGGGGCAGGAGTGGAGAGGGAGCTGCAGGATGCTGGCTGAGTATCCCCATCCCGCCCTGCAGGCTGCTGTGGTATCCGGAGGGCGGCCATGCACTGGCCGGCGTGGAGATGGAGGCTGATGTCTTCGGGAACTGCGCCCGCTGGCTCCTCCAGCACCTGGGGCAGCCCCGGCGGGACGGGATGGGCCAACACAGACCCTAGCGCCCGTGGTGCCCTGTGGCTGTGTCAGCCCAGGGGTGACCACCGGCCCTGGGGACCACGCCAGGACCAGGGGAGGACGGAGCAAGTGCAGCCAAGAACAGGATGGGACATGGGTTGGGGTTTGGGGCTAAATAAACATGCGAGACCTGGTGGTGCAGTACCCACCGCCACGGCCACGGCCTGGCCTTTATTGTGTGTTGGCGGCTGTGCCAGGCTGGGGCTGAGCCGGCTCAGCCCATCTTCATCACCTTGTGGATCCAGTCGACGTAGAGGGAGACGCGGATGAAGAGGGCGGGCTGGTCGGTGCGGGCGCAGACGCGGGAGGGGGCGATCACCCCCTCCAGCACCCAGCAGTCAGCAGTGAGGCAGGCAAGTGGCCCCCCATAATCTCCCTGTGGCACCCAGAGAGTGGTGTCACCGCAGTGCCAGTGCCCATGGGCTCCCTGAGGCAGCGGTCCCCGGCCCTGCTCACCTCGCAGGCCCCCACACCGGCACGCAGAGGGGCGGTGCACAGCTCGCTCTCCTTCAGGCGCCCGCGCAGTGCCCTGCTGCACTCGCCGTGGGCCAGCACGGGCAGCTGCGCCACGTTCAGCACACTGCCATCCGCCGTGCCTGTGGGCAGCGAGCGCACGGGGCTACAGGCAAGGGGTGCATGGAGGGAGGGGATGCCATGGCAGGGGGATGGTGCAGGTTTGGGGCACCCTCAGGGGGATTGTGGGCGGGTAGTGTGGGCAAGGGAATAGCACAGGCAGTAGGATGCCATGGGCAGGGAATGTCATGGGCAGGGGGGGATGCCATGGACATGGGGGGTCTGCACGCAGGGGATGCCATGGGGCAGGGGATGCAGCAGCTATGGGGACGCTGCAGGCAGAGGGATGCCATTGCAGGAGAATGGTGTGGGCAGGGGATGCCATTGCAGGGGGTACCTCTGGTTTCCCCCCAGCCGGCGACCTCGCAGATGGTGCCCGTGGGCACGACGTAGCGCTCAGGCGGCAGGCAGATCAGGGCCACGCGCCTGTTCAGCATGGCTGGCCTAGGGCAAGAGGAGGGGCGGGACGTGGTGCCAGTCTGCCCAGCAGCAGGGCACAGCAGGGGCTGGGGCTCAGCTGCGCACCTTGCCAGCTTCAGCATCACCAGCTGGGACTCAGAGGGGCCGCAGACTATCCGTGAGATAGGGATGGTCTGCTGGTCAGGGTCCCCTGGACCGGGGTCCTTGAAGAGCGTCCCCAGCTGCACCTCGTAGCCTGCCAGGTCGGCGTCGCTGCGGGACAGGGATGTGAGGGTGTGGGGGGCTCCTGGCACTCCGCGCCCCAGCCCCAGCCTTACCAGGTTGAGAAGCACTGGCGTGTGCTGATCACCCACTGCTCCTTCACCAGAGACCCCCCGCAGAAGTGTGTGCCAGCCCTGCGGGGATGGGGGTGTGAGCTCCCCAGGGGATGCTGGCCACATGGCAGCACAGGCGGGGGCATCCACTCACCGGTTGCGGATGCTGACAGTCCAGGGTGAGTTGCCGGGCTGGCCACCGACAATGCGCCCTTTCCGCTGCAGCCTCTCGTCCCGCCGGCCACACTGCTCGAATGCCACCGTGTCTGTGAGTAGGGTGGGTGTCAGCCAGAGCTGTGCCACTGGCACCCGCCCCACAGCACCCACCTGGCACCCGCGGGCCCCCACCTGCATTCTCCAGGATGGAGGGCACTGTGCTGCCAGCTGTGGAGAGAAAGCAGAGGGTGGCATTGGGGTGGGACCAGTCACCCTGGGGGGACCAAAACCACCCTGGGGGGTGGCCAGGGACCTCCCTAGCTCTGCAGGGTTGAGGGTAGGGGCTCACAGCAAGGCTTGACGGCGCAGTAGTCGAAGGGGGTTCGGGGGTCCATGGTGTAGCACCAGGGGCCATGGCTGTCGTTATCGGGGTTGCGGCAGTAGTTCTCTTCCAGACGTGCCTCAGGGTGGGTGACAGGTGAGATCCTGCCAGGAGGAAGTCACCATCACCATCATCATCATCATCCCCAGCTCCATCCCCAACCTGTCCCCATTTCCATCCCTGTCCCTGTCCCCCCATGCTGCCCCCCCATACACACTCCCTCGTGCACTCACTGGGGTATGTGGGGCGCCTGGGCAGCCCACGGCTGGCAGGTGATGCCCTTGCGTGTCTTGCTGACGTGGCCGTGGTAGCGCTCACCGTGGCCGTGGTAGCACTCTGGGGACAGGCAGGGAGGTCTGGCACCCCCGGCAGGCACTGGGGGGGGCCCGGCTCCTTGGGCCCAGCTCATCGGGGCAGCGGTGGATGTGGAAGCAGAAGGCGACGCGGACACTGGGGCGGGCAGTGAAGCACCACGGTGCCTCCGAGCCATCGGGGTTGCGGCAGTAGTTCTCCTGCAGGTCCCTGGTGGAGGGGTCACATGGGTGCCCCCCCCAACCACCCCAGCCCACCGCTGGCCTCCCCAGGCACATCTCCCCCACCCCCTTACTTGCACGGGTACTTCTCAGGTGTGAAGTGGTGCTGGTGGGGCATCTGGGCGTCCCAGCGCTGGCAGGGGATCCCTGACACGGTGATGTTCATTTGGCCCCGGTAGCCTTCACCCTTGCCCCTGAAGCAGCTGGTGGTGACGTTGAGAGGCCGTGGTCGTTTCTCTGCTTGCGTGACCGGAGAGGGGCAAAGCGGCAGGGTTAGGGTGGCACCTGGGACCCCCAGTCTCAGCCGTGTGGCAACACCAGTGGGGACTTACTGCAGAGGCGGATGCGGCAGTACTCACGCTCCCGCCTGGGGTCAGTGGTGTAGCACCAGGGCCGCTCAGAGCTGTCAGGGTTGCGGCAGTAGTTGTCATCCAGCCCCTTGTCGGGGTACCTGGGCCGGAGACAGGGAGCAGCAGTTGAGGGTGGCACCACCACCCCGGCACCTGGCATGGCCAGGGTGGCCAGGTGCTGTCCGGGGCTGGGGGCCGGTACTTGTCAGGGTGGTAGGGGTGCTTGTGCGGGTGCTGCAGGTCCCAGCGCTGGCACTCCATCCCCGACTCAGTGCGGTCCACGGTGCCACGGTACTCCTCCCCATTGCAGGTCACGCAGACAGCTGCTGACAGCCGGTGGGCTCAGTGGGTGGGTGGGAACACAATATGGGGCACCCCCTAGCTGCGGCACTCACCATCCTCACACTTCTTGATGCCACAACTCTGGTGCCGGATGTTGGGGTCCACAGTGTAACACCACGGGCCCCGCTTGTCCCGGTCAGGGTTTCGGCAGTAATTCCCCTCCAGCCCGTTGCGGAGGGATGGCAGGAACCTGCTGGCAGCAGTGCGGGTAGGAGCGCTGCCAGAACCCCTCACCCTGGGGCTGGCAGAGCCACAACACTGCACCACCCCCGATCAGTGCCATTGCCCCTGCGCTGTCCCCATTGCCCCCACACTGTCCCTAGCCCGCTCCCCGTTGTCCTGCACTGCCCAGGGCCACTGGTGGGTACCGCAGGGCAGTTGGGGACACACAGGGGCACCTGTGGTCGTGGGGTGTCGTGGCTTGCCAGTGCTGGCAGCGCAGACCCTTCTCTGTTGTGGCCCGCGTGCCACGGTAGCTGGTGCCATCTGCCACAATGCAGTCCTGCAGGTAGTCTAGGCAGAGCCAGGGACCATGTCAGAACCTCGGGACGCCTGGGCAGTGGGGAGCCCTGTGCTGGGTGGCCTGTGCCCAGTCTGTGGTGTCCCCATTGCCCACCCATGGCACCAGCCCACCTTTCTTCTGGTACAGGTCATAGTGGATGTTTTTCTGCAGCTGGACATGGGGCGAGTGCTGGGTCCAGGGCAGCAGCTGGCACAGCTGGCTCTGCCGGTCGTGGTGGAAAGCCCTGGGAGACACAGAAGGAGCCTAGCACAGCACCCTGTGGGGCCAGGGCCCACGGGACCCAGGGGGCACACACGTGGGCACCCGCCATCCAAGCACACGGAGTGACCCTGGGTGTCGTGGCCCCCTATGCTCCCACCCGCCCCGCGGCGCTGCCATGTCCCACTCACCGGCAAGCCAAGCTGGCGGCACAGCGCTGGGCACACTGCTCGGCGGAGCCCCGCTCCGGCAGCGGTGGTGGTGGGTCCGTGGGCACTGCCAGCAGCTCGGTGGCTCGCAGGCGCTGGAAGTCATTGAGGGGCGAGCGGCGGCCTGGGGAGTGCGGCAAGGGCTCAGCATGCCCCGCGGGGGCACAGCAGGGACACCTGGGCCCCACGGAGCATGGGATCCCCACCCCATGGAGCAGGGGATCCAGGTCCCACAGAGCAGGGGGTCCCTGCCCCACAGGGCACGGGCTGCAGCCCTCTAGTTCCTGCTCCCCCTCTCTGCCGCGGGGCAGGGCAACGGCCGGCAGGCGCCTGGCCTGGCCCCCGGGCCCTCAGGCCCCGCAGTGCCCCACGGTGCCCCACGGAGCCCCACGGCCCCCCGGCGCCCCGCCCCCGGGCATCCGGGCGGGGCGGCCCCGCATGCCGGCGGGCCCCCGGGGGGGGGGGGGGGGGGGGGGGGGGGGGGGCGCCGGGCGCCGATTGGCCGCGGCGCGCTCGTGCCGCCGGTTGCTAGGCGCCGCGCGCCCCTCCCCCAGGTACGTGCCCGCGCGGGGTCGCGCTCGCGCCGCGCCGCCTGCTCGGTGCGTCGGGGCCGGGGCCCGGCCCGGTGGGGGCTGCGGTGGCACCTGCCGGGCCGCCCTACCGTTGGCCTACCGGTCGGGCGGGGCGGGGGGGGGGGGGGGGGGGGGGGCCGGGAGGCGGTGGGCACCGCGGGGCCGGCTCCCCGCGCTTTCCTCCTCCTCGGTGCTTTTCCGCCGCCCTGTGCCCCAGCCCCCGCCGGGGCCGCCGGTTGGGGCCGTCCGGGGCCTGGGTGGGCGCCGCGCCCAGGGGTGTCCGGTGGGGCGGCGGCCGTGCCGGCGGGCGGGAGGCGCAGCGGGCCCAGCCGGGAAAACGGAGCGGCGGGGCCGGGTTGGGCTGTGACCGGGCGAGGCGGTGAGAGCGGCCCAGGTGCGGCCGGCAGCCGGTCCCGGGGTGAGTCGTGGCTCCTGGCGCTCTGCAGCCCGCCTGGGCTCCCCGGGCTCGGCCCCGCGAGGCGTGCGGGAACGCGGCGGCTCTCCCCGCTCACCGGCACCGCCGCGCAGGTGGCGCCCAGGCGGGTCGGGTGGTGGGGGAGCCCCTCGGCTCTCTGTCCCGCTTCGGGCCAGGCCAACCTCGCGGGGGGCTCTGCGGGGCCCTCAGGGTTGACCTTGGGTCCTGGCCCGGCTGCCGTGACCCCCAGCACGGGCTGTTCGGCCACGACTGGCCCACGGCCACACTTCCATCTTCAGCCAGTGGTGCGGGTGACTAAATGCAAGTAAATAGTTCTGCTGCACAAAAAGGTGCAAAACTGCCGAATGTTCCTGGTGGCCTCCTTGGCTCCTCAGAAGCAACAGGTTGTGGAGCGGCTCGCCCAGGCCTCTAGCCCCCAAAGAGTCAGCGAGTATGAATTTAGCAAGTTTTGCCACAGGTTGCCAACGCCCCATGCATGCTTTTAGAGCTTAACCTGGTCTTTGCTGCTGGCGGAGGGGGAGGCGTGGGCAAGGGGGGACGGGGAGCTATCGGCAGGGTTCGCAGATGCTCCCTGAGGTGCTCACCTGTCCAAAATGAGACTAAAATCCTCTTTTATATAAAAAGACCAAATATTCTCCTATCTTCTCTCAGCCCCTCCAGGCCGGGGCTTCTTTCCGCTGCTGTTACAGGGCGGACTGCTAGCATCTCTTGCCTTGGGAATACTGTCCTTAAGAAAACTTGTTATTTAACTTTATATATGGAATGGTCTCTACCCATCTTTAGCTTTACAGAGCCCTTTCCTCACTTTAAGAGTTTCTAATTCAGCATAGGTTTCTTCGTGCAGTCTCTGCCGCTATTCCAAGCATCCTAAACCACTTATTCATTCTTCCCAATGCTTGTCATTGCACTTTTCTGTCCTAAATATAGGGTAGTATGCCAATGGGAGAAGCTTGAGAGCAAGCTGAAGTACTGGGAACACCACTGTTTACTCAGAGGAGTAATCAGCAAAGCCTGGCTGATTCCAGGTCGTGCTGACTTCTTGCTGCAGAAGTTTGCGCTCGCTTTGGGAGCTGGCACAAATTCTTGAATAACTAGAAGATTTTGTTGACAGTACATGCTAGCTTAGAAATACCCATTTCTTTCAACATTGTGTAAACCGAGTAGTAAATTCTGCTTAATTGCTGATACGAGGCCTGGAGGATTGGCAAAAGCTGTGGGGCTGATATTGGTGAAGGTATTCTGTGCCTCGCTATGTACCAGTAAGTTTTGTATGGGATTGGTTAACCCCAGGCACTTCTCTGCTTTTAGAAATGGCTGGTAGTTGTTGCTAGCTCGAGCGCTGCTTATCTACTTCTTTTCCTCTCGTCTCTTGCTGCCCAGTGGGCTGGGCTGGGCTGCCCAGAGGAGGACGCGTGACAGTGAGACCTCTTGCTGGCTTCAGCGGTAAAGTGTATGGTTAGAGTTGGCTCAAAGCTCTGACTGTATCTTCAATGGCTGGATGGTCTGGAGGAATTCTTGCGTGTCTCTTGTTGGCAGAGCTGTATGCCGGCAGCGAGGAGGTAAGGTGGGAGGGAGTGCTGCTGTGTCCTGGCTTGCGTGAGCGCACCAGCTGATGAGCCCAAGAGGTGCTTTGCACTAAAAAACAGTGGTCCTGCTTGGGTCTGATGGAGAAGAGAACGGTGCATTTGCAGCAGCTGGGTCCTGTGGAAATTTTCATGCTTTAAGTGTCTGCAGCACAGGTATGAGACATGGCGTGTTGTCAGCCTAGCAGAGAAGGTGTGATGGTTCTGCCCTGGCAGGAGTTGTTGTCACCTTGCCTTTTCCATGTTCCTGGGAGAGATAATGAAAGAGTTGTCCTGGAGAATTACCAGGGTGCTGTGCCAGCCTGGGGAGGAACTCCAGCTGACAGTGGTAAAACAGTCTGTCTTGATTCAGCCATGACAGTTATCTTAAAAATTTTGTTGTGAGCATAATTTTTGGATGGTTTGTGCCTTTATTCCTGCTAGCTGAGGAATAGTACAGAAGACTTAATTCTAGTAATAATTAACTTGAATGAGGAAAATGCAAACTCTGAATTCTCCTTGGGCAAGCAGGGGTCATGTAAATAAATGTCTCTGGTGTTCTTTGTGGCGCTTGTAGACTGTCTACCGATTGCTTCTGGTCTCTTGCAGAACCAGTGGGAGGCTGTCACTCCTTGGGCTCCAAGTACTTCGGCAGTGATTTGGGTGAAATACAAATAAACACAGTTGGATTGACCTAGTGTATCTGAGCTCTTGGTATGCTGAAAATGTTTGTTCTTAGGATGTTTGTGCAGTCTGGAGAGCTCTGTACCTCAAACCCGATTCGCAGAGGACTGTGACTGTGTTTAAGCTGTGAAAAAGAAAAGATCAACTCAAAGAACCTGTGCTTTCAGGGCTTGTTCTGTGAGATTGAGTAAGTTTGAGCAAACTGCTGAGGTGCTGCTGGACGGAAAGTTAATATATTAACCTGTGTGAATACGTTAGGTAGGTGCGCTCCCTAGTCTAGTGCCTTGTTCTGTCTGTGTATCTCCCTGTGCTTATCCATTGGCTTAAACTGTCTCTGGTTCAGCTTTTCTGGGATAAAATTTTAGCTTGCCAGCCGGAAAGGTGGTTCTGTATATTTGATATTACCACTTTCTTTGTCATTGCATTTTTCATGAGCATCTGAGTGGATCTGCTGGTACAACACTGTCCAAGAGAGATGGTCCGAGTCCCCTGGCCAGGGGACCTGACCTTCGTCTCGTGGGTGCCTGCTGGGCCTGTAAGCTGATCGCCTGGCTCTTGAATGTGATGTGTGAGCTGTTACGGGAGCCTGAGGAGGAGGAGGCAGGGCAAGGTAAGCGGTGTGGCTTTGTTCAGGATGTGGGGAGGCAATGGTGACCTGATCAGATGGGTGGTTGTGTCTTGAAACGATGGCCTGAATTAAAGCTGGAGCTTCTTGCCTGATGGTACCTTTTGCCTGCATTATTAGCTGGGGTGCAAGCAATGTTAGGCACCCTAGGAATGCACCCTAGTTTTTTCCAAATGCTGTGTCCTGCTCAAGGTCACTTCAGTCTGGCAAGTGCTGGTTTCTGGGAGCCTGGCTTGATGCATGCTAGGAAGTTCCCTGGAATCTCTGCTGATGGCAGCAGTGCAGCCTTGCACAGACTCTTCCATGTCCAGGGTCCCATCCCTGGGCAGTGTGCTGGGACTTGAGAGCCAGAGCGGCCTGCTGGGCTCCTTACAGCAGCCCTTGCGTTTGTCAACCAGTGGAGAGGTTGCAACAGCCCCCCAACCCCCCACCCCCACCCCCAAACGGTGTTCTGCTGGGCAGCCCCCTGACCCATGTCACTGCCAGGCCACATCAGTCCCGATGCCACCGTGGTTGTCCCAGGGTGAGAGACGGAAGGTGAAGTTGTGTGGGATGGCTGAGCTGGTGTAGGGCTCGCTGCTTTTGGAGAGGAGACGTCCGACCTCCAGACACATGGTTGTAGATGTGGTGTTTGCAGTCATCTTGCTGAGCTGATCTTTTTTTTTTCTTTTTCCCTGGGTTAACTCTCTGCAAATTAGTAACCTGAATTGTCTGTGGAAGGAGCTTGTAAATGCCCCAGCCAGGCAGAGCTTGTCAGCACCCTGGCAGTGTGCGTGGAGAGGAATTGAGGCCCAGTATGGAGGAGGAAGAAGTGGGCACGGCCCCTGTGCTGGAGTGTGGTGGGTTAGCTCAGGATTAGTGCTTGCCTCAGCCAGCCTCATGGCTTGATGCTCTTAAAAGGGTCCTTCTCTTCCCCTGCTTTTAGCTGTGCCCTCCGGGCTCCTCCCACATGCCAGCTGTGGTGCTGAGCTGATGCATTGATGAACTGATCCTGCTAACTTGGCATAAAATTGTCCCTTTTTTCGGCTTGACCTTTTCTCCGCTAACTTAGCAAAGTGATCAGGAGGGGAGTGGGATCTCGGAGGCAGGGAGCCGTTGTATCAGCAGAGCTCTCCCTTTGGGATGGTGCTCATAGCCGTAATGGGTGTTTTCTTCTTCAGGGTTGCGTTGTTCCCCCAGTTTCACTGTCCTGCAGGTATCTCCTAGGCCTGGAGGATAATTATTGGTGGGATTCAAAGCGCGTTATCTCTGGCAGGCCTTCATGTGCAGAGGGTGGGACTTGGCAACAGCAGTAGAACTTGTCCCGGCCCTGCAGGTGGATGGCGTTCACCTTTGGTTTGGGGTTTTTCTTTAGGAAAACAGGCTCCTAGCCTCATCTGACCTCTAAAGAGATATTTGAATGAAGGTTTCTGCTGAGGAGTTCTCCTTTCTTCCCCTTTTCTTGTGTTGTGGTCAGCTACGTCATTTGCCATCACTGCAACCCCGGATAAGGCTATGGTGTGTATTTTCTACTGTGCTTTCTGAGAAGGCCTCAGTTCATAGAAGGTTACGTGGGCAGCTGCAGAAATATTTTGGACCCTAGCTCCTCAGAGCTTTTGAACAAATTGGCTTAGAAACCTTTTCCTGTGATATTCGATGTTGCAGGTTACTCCTTGGTAAGGACCTGACGAGTGGCATTCCTCCCCTCCCTCCTCAGGGGCTGAAAAGCGATTACAGGAGAACTTTCAGTTTACTCTAGCATAGTTACAGGTCACATGAGTGCTGAATGCATATGGGCAATGAATTCACACTGTCTTGCCTCTTTTTGGAGGAGATTGTATGTTTAGACTTCAGAAAGCTTAATCTTCTGCGAAGTGTGTTCCTTAAGGGTGGGGATTAGCATTCAGTAATTTTGATGAGAGCTTCCAGTAGCAGATACTGATTGTTTTATATGAGTCCCGAGGGCTAGGGATTCATTTTTTGGATGAGCTTGACTAAGAAGAGGCTGGGTGATAGTTTGAGCCGGTGGTTTTCTACCCAAGTGCTGAATTTCGACAGTTGATGTGCAAGCCTCCTGCCGCTGTCGCAATTTCGGATCGCGACGCCAGGGCTGGCTATGCTGTTTGTCCTTTGCTGGGGTGGCACTGCTTGCTGCTTGTCACATAGGCTTCTTCCCTCTTTTTTGTGCCCGGTCAGCCCCAAACGGACTCTTTCCGGCTCTTCGGGAAATGCGTCTCTTCCCAGAGCTCCCGTGAGACCCCAAAAGGATTTCCTTATGAGTGTGGCTTCTTTGGGATGTTTCAATCACAGGGGAGAGAGACCAAGAGTGGTCAATGAAAAATGATCCCTATCTCTAGCGCTCAGTTATTCAGCAGTCCCGGGATGCTGTTCAGATACCGCTTTAATCAGAATGGAAATAATCGCTGAGTTTTTCCAGTATGGCTTCTGTGCCTCCCCCATAAACTTACTCTCTAAAGCAGCCCTTCAGTACTGGTCTCTAGCTGAGAGTTTTCTCTGCAGCAAGGGAAAGTTTCATCAGGCCTTCTCAAAATATTGCTGAAATAATGTGTAGAAATGTGAGGTGAGATCTTTTGTTATCTTTGTGTTGTGGCTCTCAGGGCTTCCAGGTGGGCAGTGAGAGGCATTTTGAGCCAGGAGGGAGAAGAAGATGCAAGCATGTGCTGATGCTGAAAGCTTTGGGGCTCTCTTTTCCTCTAAGGAAAAGACCTTCCCTCTAGATCTGCTTTCTCTGAGGGCGAGTACTTTGCTTTTCCTAAAGTAAGGGGCTCTTCTAATAAAATGGTCTTGCAGTCATCTACAAATACAGAGTTTAATGCCAGTGGAAAATCTGGTGTGATGATTTCAACATTGGGATTGCAATGATATGAATATTTGAGGCTGCCGCAATTCCCTGTTTGTGTCCCTTAGACTTTCTGGTTAGGTCTTGGCATCTGTGCAGTGTGAGCTCTGTGCTGTGGGAGACGAACCCTGCATGACAGACCATGCATGGTGTTTTCCCACCCCAAAGGAAATATTTCTAGTGGAATTTTTATGATAATGCCTGGGGCCTGCATTAGAGAATAAAAGGTGGTTATTCTAAAACCTCTGAATTAAACTTTGCAGGATCCTCTCTGGAAGATACCTAGAATCAGTGTAGCTGTGTGTCTCTTTCTCTTAAAATTAGACTTCTACCTCTAAAGACACAGGGTAAAGACTGGCTGAAGACAAGGGTGGGACTGGCCGGTTCAAAGGGAGAAAATTCAAAACCCCCTTGCCTATATGCTCCCAAAAATCCTCAGCATCTTTCCTTTCTCCTGCACGATGTAACACGTGCTTTAAGACATCTTGAAAAGTATAATTTCAGTAGTACTGGCAACAACTGAACTTAATAGGCACAAGCAAGTTGTATCACTGATTTCATTAGTTCGGGCATTGAGTTCATTTAAAGCTTCTGCCACATGTCGTTTGTGCACAGAATAGCTGTTGTATGGGCTGCGTAAGTGGTCCTGCAAATTTTGGAGAGTGGTCACAACGCAGATCTGTCTGTCCTGTGTGGAATAAAGCATCAGGAACAGGGCAGTAAACCTTATTTTAATAGGTGTCCAGGTCAGATTAGGTGTTTTTTCAGGCTGGGCACTAGTGTTTTTGTTGGTGGCGGTAATACAGAAGTGATCTGGACTAACGATCTCGTATAATCTAGCATAAAGTCCTGTGCCACGGCACTGTGTGTGTTTGCATGGTATCAATTCCGTTCCCCCCAAGTGAGCTGTTTGGCCAAAATGTGAAACTTCGTGTCCTCTGCGTGGGGAATTTTGTGCTTCCAGTGGTGTTTGTGAAGCCCATGTGTTATGTTTATCCCTATGCTGGCTGCCTTGTGCTGGTTGCTCTTTCAGGAAACATTTTCTCGTGTCTTAGAATAAAATGTTGTTTGAATTTTGGGGTCAGCCTTTAGGCAGGTAAGAAGTTTGATCTCCTGAGAATAACAGTTGTTGAGTATAAATACAAATCTCCTTCAGAAATGTACAGAGGAAGCTAAAGCAGCATGTTGTAATGGTACTGCATGCAAAACCCCACAAACAGTAGTAAGCTGTAAGGAAAGTATAAGAATAGGGCTTTATAGCCTCATGAAAACTTTGTAATCGAAGCTAACATGAAAAAGGGCTTCATTTGCTACTGGCAAAGATGTAAAATTGTATATTGCGGACTTGAAGCATCGAGAAGGCAGCAGTGTTCCTCTGTGTGGTAATGGTGATAAGCTGGGATAAAAGTTGTGTGCAATTCTGTCTGCTGAATGTGGCAGAGTGAAGTGCTCCATGATTACCATGGTTAATTTGGGCATGAGAAGGTTTGCTTAAAAGCCTCAGTTGGAGGTGGATGAGTTCCTGGAGTCTAGAAGCAGTACTCCAGACCTGTGATGTGGTTGGATCACCACCCTCCCCTCAAACCAGTGTTCCAGCCCTGATACCATAGCACTGCACACCCCTTATTCCTGGAAACTGGAATCCCAGCCCTCTTCTTCCTTCTCCCTGCCACGCTGGTTCTGTGCTACTACGCCAAAGCCTGCCGTGCTCCCGAAATGTCCTTGGTCAAGTGGAAAGGGTGCAACTGCTGCTCACCTCCACCTCCTGCTTTCCCCCCCACCTCAGCGGCGGCTGTGGCAGCTCCCATCACTTGCTGGTGCCTCTGTGACTTTTGAGCTGCAAACTGGATGTGGCTTCTGTGAGCTCAGCCTGGTCTGGCAGTCGGCCAAGCCTGACCCGTGGGCATCCCAGGGGAGGGGGGTCGTGATACTGTCCTGCCTTTGCAGGAAGAAGCTGTTTCCTGCAGACCTCTGCACTGCATCTTGTTGCTGTGCACTTTGCTCCGGCGTGGCTCAGCTCGGCAGCCTCCAGCCCTTTTCTTGTCCCTGATCTGCAGGCTCTTAAAGCTTCCCCTGGATGTGCATAACTTTGTGTAGCAACCTTAGTCCTGCTGGCTTCAGGTAAATCTTTTCACACCTTTTATGGATTTATTAGTCTGTGCACATGCTGGTTGAAAACCATTGCCTTGATCTGATGCTTCAGGAGATCGTTTGAGGCAGCTTCTCCCCTGCTCCGTAAAGAAAAGCAGAGAACAGAGGGGACAGTGAGATTTAGGATTTTTTTTTTTTTTTCCCCTGAACTTAAGAAGAAATCAAGATCCTGCAAATAGGGGAGGTTCTGCCCTTTGTGCCTTGGCTGCACATACCTGTGTCTTGTGATGGGTTGGTCAGCTTGGATCTTGCTGGAAAAGCAGTCCACTGCCAGCATGAGGGAGATCATGGAGAGCAAGGCCGGGTGCAGAGCTGCTCTTCCCTGGGAGTGTCTTTTGGACTGGTGTAGTATGTGGCTTGGTTGCTCCAGCTGAGAGCCCAGGGAAGAGTGCTTCATGTGCTAAAGTCTTATTTTCTGGTCATATATGGGAATTCAGGCTGGCTAAGCTGACTCCCTGTGCAAGTGTTTAGGGGTGGGATTCTTCTTTAAGCAGTGACTTAAGATGATGATTCTTGGCGAATTCTGTGCAGCTGACTGTAAGCCCTGTTTGGGACCAGCAGACTTGAGCTGTGCCAACTGGAAAAGGTCAGCTGAAGCTAGGAGCTGCCTGGGCACATGGTTAGGTGTCTGGTTTGCAGTCAGGAAGAGCCACCCTCTGTATCAGTAGAAGCAGATGGCTCTGCTCTGCAGCCTGAACCGATCCAGGACCTTTCATTTCCTAGTGTGTCAGTGTCTGCTCTGGTTCAAAGCAGATCTGGGCACGTCCAGAAGCTTGTAAGCAGATGGGTCCATGTCTCAACAGAGCAGAAAAGCTGCCTATTCTCACTGGAAGTGGAGGAAGAGTCTTGGTGGGAAACTTGATGTGAATCTACTCTAAGGAGATGCATTTGGGGATTGGTAATTGAAGTGGCCAGTGTCCTCCTGCTTGGGCTTAGTGATAGCAGCCAGCTGAGTTGACCTGCTTTTAAAGGCAAACAGTTGTCCTATTTACCTTGCCTCTCCTTGATGGAGAGGAATTACCTGTGTCAGCAGAGCTGGGAAGTTATTTTTCTTCTGTAGGCTTAGTCGGGAGGAGTATGCATTTGAACTGTTCTGGCTGTAGTGAGTTAAAGATCCTTCTGGAGCAGAAAAAAGGCAAAACACTGCTGCTCCCTATCTGGGTGGTGATTCTGAATGGAAGCACAACCCTTAGGGGAAAATGGTGCTGCATCAGTAGCTGATGCTGCTGAGTGGACTGCACCTTGCTCCAGGTTTTTATCTTAGGCTGGTCTCCTGGACTCCAACAAGTTGACAATGCGGAGGCCGTTGGTGCAGGAAAGAGGTCTTGCAGCAGCGTCTTGTTCCATTTGCTGTTGGCAGGCTTTAGAGCAGTCTCTTGCATAGAAAAGTCACATGAGAAAAGCATTTAATGTATTTTTAGATGTCTTTTAAAGTGGCTTAGTAGCTGAAAAGAAACCTGCGTCAGGTCACTCGCCTGCTTGCTGCAGTTTGCCCAGAAGTGCTTGAGCAGACTATTAATGTGGAATAGATCCAGTCGGCGACTTCTGCTGCGAGGGAATTGCGTTGGATGCTACCAGGATGCAGCTGGCTGTGGGAGGTGGCCCTTGCTGTCAGTATGTGCTGCTTAGATGCTGGTTAGGACAATAGTGGGAAATTAATGGGAGATGTCCAGCTGAAACCAGTTTAATTTCTTTTTCCCTTTATCTTTTGGAATTGTTTGGGTTTTCCTTGGCAACTTCGTGCAGTGCTCTTGCATGGTGCAGTTGGGTTTTTTTACAGGGTCCAAATTTGGTGTGCTTGGCTTCTCAGTTGGTTTGAGCCTGGCAGAAGAGGTCCTGCCTTTCACTTGTGCAAGGGAAGAGAGAAGTGGTCTTGCGGACTCCGCATCCAGCCAGGAAGCTGAGCCAGATGGAACCTAGCCTCTTGTTTGTCTCTCGCTGGCTTTTTTTTAATGTGTGTCAGTTCCCCCATCCACTTCTCTGGGCAGCTGTAACAGTTGTACCAGCACAAAGGGGAGAGAGGACTGGGATGGGGGGGATGGAAATGCTTCCTCTGGAAGTAACACCAGTGTAAGATGACCGTGAAGCTGGCAGTGATGCTGCTGGGGGGCTTCAAGCAGGCCAGGGCACATCTGCCCTGGGAGGATGAGTCAGGGAGAAGGTTCACCTGTTCATTTCTCTACAAAATGTTGACTTTCCAATCCTTTGCCACCGTGGGGGAATAGCGTGCTGCTCGTGGCTCCATGTTGCGTGATCTCTTGAGACCTTTGTAGAGCATTAAGTAGGAGGAAAAGTGCATGGGAGTAGGAAGGAAGCATGACACACTGCATTGCCTTGCGCCAAGGACAGCAGTATCGCTGTAATGCATGCGCTGGTGGGGGGAAGCATGAGCTGAAATCCTGGGTTGTACATACGGGGTGAGATTATTGGTGCATCACAGGTTTGGGTTTTTTTTGCTGCTTGTTCGGTGGCTGGGCCGTTATACCAGTTCCTACAAGATGAGAAGAAAATTTCTTTCCAGGAGGCCTGCCCTTTCAGAATAATCTGAAAAGAATGGGAAGCGATGGCGGGTGAGGAGAGCAGGGGACTTGAGAGAAGCCTCCTTTAAGAGTGGCAGTGTTTATGTAACAGCTAATGCAAAATATTAATGTAAATTAAGACAAGCTGTGATTTTTACCTTGAAGCATCTGGTGAGGTGACTCTTCAGTGGTAGTGTGTAGGCAGGTGGGACAAGAGAGCTGGAAAGTACCAGACCGCTCTCCTTGTTCTCTGAAACAGTTTTGACCATAAATGATGAAAGTCTCTGTATAACAAGGAAGAGGAAGACAGGCAAATGAAAACCTGGGAAAAGGTGAACCTTTTTCTCGCTTATTTGCTAAGGTGCTTAATAGTTGGAAGAAATAGCTGGGGGGAGGCTATGGCTTTCCCATCTCTTGAAGCCTTTGACTCAAGATTTGCTCTAATGAAGTAGGGGAAACTTCAGGGACCCATGTAACAGCTCTCACTAAATGCTGGCCATAAATGCTTAAGAACATAATCTAAAATACAAATGTTGAGCTTTTCAATATAACCGCTAAACTAAAGGTGTACACTTGTTTTTCTTGTCCCTCAGTTAAAATGAGTGTAGCAGTGCCAAGAGCACTCTTCTGAGATGTCTCTGTGTCTCGCCCAAAGCCCCAGATCACTGCTTAATTTATGCCACCTCAGTCCGAGCCCCAGCTTTTTGGGGATGAATCGTAATGGCAAAAGCAGAGCCGTTTCTGGAGCGCGGTGTTTGTAGGTGCGTATGCTGGCAGAGGTGGTGTCCGGGGGTACCATGGAACTGGTGCCTGCCACATCTTGTCTGGGGTGGGTTAAAGCCTGGTGCAGATGGACGGCTGCATGTGTCACTGTCGGGACTTGCCTTGTAGGGAGATGTGCCGGCAGCCTGGGACCTTCCCATCCCTCCTGGACCAGCTGCCGGCCATTTCTGGGAAGGCTCCTGGGGCCGGTGGCTCCTGTGAGCTTTGCCTGTTGGGCTGGGGATGGATATGCCTGGCATTTTGCCTGGGGTGCCTTTCAGTGCATGTATAAATACCAGCAGGTTTCAGATGTGTTGCAGATTCTCCTCTGGTCCTTTTTAAAGCCCAAGTCATAAATAGGTTGGTGCCCGGTCGTGGGTCCGGCTGATCTGTCATTAGAAATGATGTCATGATTAAACTTGGCGCTGTGATGGCCTTCCTGTGGTGCTGCTCTCCTAGGCCTTGTTTTTCTGTTCTCTTCAGACCTGAGTGTCGGCAGGTGCCAGGTGAGATACATTTAGGCCCTGGAGAAAAGTTAATTTAGCAGAGCTTGCTATGAAGTGATGTTTCTTATGGTGAGCCAGACTGGCCGCAGTGTCTCTTCTCCTTTTGTTGTGGATGCCAATTATGCTCGCCCCACTTCCTGGGGAGCCTGTCCCAGCTGCAGCACAGCTTTGCACTAGATTTTATAGTTAATGCTCTTTGGAATCAGGGTAATTTAAAAAGTATCTGGCCAAGAAGGAGCACAAGATGTAATTCCAGTGAAGTGGTGTTTGGTTTTTTCAGAAGGATGGTAGTTTCTATAAAGGGAATTGGCAGCGCCTGGCCTTTAGCCCTGGGCGGGAGATGAGCTTTGAGGGCATGTCCCTTTGCTGCAGGGGCCGAGGTGTGTTTCTGAACTCCTCCAAACCGTGCAAAGCTCAATTTGAGACATTCCTTGCATGACTGGTATTTTTACAGTTAACCTGTGAAGCTTTTGTGTATGAAGCAGAGGTCCTGGGAAGGGATGAGAAGCAGGCTATTTTTACTCCATCACAAATAGGGCTTGGCATGTTTATTTTAGACTCTGGAGCCGCTCAGACCAGTATGGGGTTTTTTAATAGTCTTCCCCTGTTACTATCAGATTGAAAAATAAACTTGAACTCTGGAAATCACAGGAAAATAGGGTGCCCCGGTGTACTTGGCTCCAGCGAGGCTCCGAGGAAGCTGCAGGGAGGAGTTGGTGGCGTTGCTTGTGTTGTGCAGCGTGCTGGTCTTGGGGTCTCCTGCATGTCAGAGGAGGCTTTGCCGAGCCACCAGCTGATGATGGACTACGTGCCCTTCTGTTGCATAAACTGCCCTGTGGAGAAGCTGCTGCCTTGCTAGGTATCCTAGCTGGAATTTAAATTCCCCAGCTAAATAACTTGAGGGGAGTTCTGGGGAGCAGGAGCAGAGCTTGGCCATTAGGTGGGTGATGCTGCGACAGGTCGCTTGCCGCCTCCTGCTCCAGAGAAGATTCGAGTTGCCCAGGTCATCAGCATACCTTTGAATCTTTTTTTTTTCCTCTGCGCAGAAGTTCACCAGGCAGTGGGAGGTGAAACTAATGAGACCAGCTCATTTTCCTGCTGCCACCAAAGTGTGAAAGAGGGAGGATTTAGGTCAGTCCTGCTCAAAGAGTGGGAGCACCCGAGTTGGGCCCTGTCCCAAGCCCTGTACGGCCGCTGGGTCTCCGGTCTTGCAGACGTGGTGCGGTTGAGGAGTGTCCCTTTAATTGCAGGTGTGCTTTACGCAGGCACTTCAAACTTTTAATCTCTCTCCTAGTCTATTATTACAAGCTATTAAAAGTGTGGCCAATGGTGTGTTCATGCTGTGGTGGTGGTGTGCACGATTTTCAGTGGTGGGTCACAGCCTCTTTGTGTCAGGCATTGTACAAACGTGTAGCGCAAGCAGCCCAGATTGCATCTGCCCGCACAGGCTTAACTGAGTGCTTTTGCTTAACGGAGGTACCTAGGCAGCAGCTAGCCCAGACCTCCGGGGTGGGAGATCCCAGTGGAGCCCCATGTCTCATCCAGCCCCTGTGGGGTGCAGGCTGGAGATGTAGCCAATCCAAGAGACTGTGATTTTTATTGTGAAGCAGTGCTCTACTGAGAAACTAGTCAAGTTACTGACTGTTTAATTGATTCACTAATAAACACCACTGTCAGTAATTTACAGTTTGAGCATTTTGCGTACTTAAAACTCTAAAGCTTGTAATTATTACTGCTAAATCTGAGGAATCACACTACTGCTGAATTGCAGATCTGTCACCCTTCCCTCCCATGCCACTTTCTGTTAGGGTCCAAGTTCATCCTGCTTGGCCCTCCCATGGCAAGTCTTCTGGGCACAGACTGGGTGGAGAGTACAGCAGGTTGTCCGGGGGGGTTGAGCTTGTGCACTGGGATCACGGCTGTTCCTAGGTGCCCCTGCACCTACCACAGAAAGATAGACCCTCCTTTGGTCTTTATATTACACCTTATTCCCCAGGGGTTTTTTCCCCCCCTCAATTTCTGAACCCACCTCTTCATTGCCCCTGTCCCTCCCCTTCTCTGCCCAGACTCCCAAATACCATCCCCTTATTACTTTTTGCTCATCAGTTTCAACCCTGCTACATCTATACCCAAATCTGGTGTTCCCATTACTTGGGCAATCTCAGCCTTGTGTGGTTGTATCACTGCATCTCAGTACAGGTGGCCTTGCAAGTTCCCACACCCCAAAGCTCCCGTTATTCTGTGGCTCATGCTGGTGGCATGCTGGGTACCCTACACCTAAGATAAATGTCCGTAAGACAAATCACTTCAGCCTCTATTCCTCTACCTGCGTCCAGTTAAGCAGTTTCTTAGGTGCAGTCTGCCTACCAGTGCAATGCATTTTCCACATTTTTTTAGGTTTACCCAGCATCCTTACTCTGGAGCTGTTGAAACCGCTGGCGTGGCTCCCTGCGGAGGTCCCAGCTAGCTGTGACCAGCGGTGCTCCAGCAGGACCTCCAGCTCACAGCTGCCCCTGAAGAATTTACAGCCTGAGCTGTAAGAATGGGAAGGGAGATAGAGGGGTCATCTAGCCCTGTTCATGCTGAACAGTCACTGGGCATGGCTCCTCCAACCTGATGGAGCTGATAACTAGAGAGGCATGCTGGCAGGCAGCTACCTGCCCCACGTACCTGACCCAGCTGGCATGCCTTCTCCCCGGCAAGGTCTGGTGGAGATGCCTGCAGTACCTCGGGGGTGTTTTCCCCCTTTTGATAGCAACCAAGAGTTTGAAGAGCAGGAGGTTTTGTGGTGAGGGTTGGTGTTTCAACTTGGTTGTTATCTGTTCGGTTGACTTAAATCTGGCTTTCAAAAATAGGTAAGGCAACCAGGCTCGGAGTGTCTGGTCTGTTCTCCAATGAAAACATATGCTTGGCCACAGCTGTGTGTTTCTTGGATTAAGCAGGCCTGGATTTATTTGCGAATATTAATATCTGTGTGTTGTAAAGCGCCAGTGGAAATCCATGCTCTGAAGGTTAAAATGTGTTTTGTCAGTATCTCCAGTGCACAAGAACTGCTGTCTCTGATGGGGTGGGAGCTCGGAGAGGCAGAACGACTGTCAGAGCTGGGGTGTGGGGTCTGCCTTTTATGCCATACCCTGCTGTTTGCTAGTGCTTTGGATATCCCAAAACTGCTGTGTCTGGGCCAGATACTGCTGTGAATGCAGTGTATTTGGGTTGAAGAGGTGTGTGGGTCCAGACCTGCCTTTGCATGGCCCCATTGAAGGATTTTGACACAAACTTTTACAGGCAACAGCGCTTCCCTCTCTTTCTTAGCTCCCTATTTGTAGGCAGGGTACCTAGGTTAGGACGCTGGATGATCTGCTTTGCCCTGTCTCTAGAGGAGAAGCAGCTTTCGCATGTCTGTGGTGTCATTGGCTTGTTATGTGCAGTACTTGTGTCTTGGCAGCCTCTCGCACACTGCTCAGATGGAGCTCCCAGAAATTCCTGCCAGTTGCATGTGCTGTGGCTTTGTCAATGACAAAAATACCTAGTTCTACAGAGTTACTTTGCATGCAGAATTACTGGTATGTTTTCTTTTGCTTATTGGCCTGTAAAAAAAAAAAACCAAACCCAAACCTAGATTTGAAAATAAAACCAGTGTTGCTGGTTTGTGAACCAAAATGTGTTAATCCACAAAATTTGGGCTTTGTTATATTAGTAGAGGCCTATAACACAGGATAAATGTGTTTGTAGAAGAGCACCTGAAAAAAACCCAAAGATGATCCTGTGCTATGACCTAGGTAACAGGGCACAGCTTTAAAAAGTGGCAGCAAATTTGGCTGGCAGCCTGCAGGTCTGAAATTTGAAGCATTGTACTGTACTTGGCTAATACAGTAAGTTTTGAAACAGAGTGACTTAAAATACTTATTTGTAGAAAATATGCTTGGGGACTGGAATGCAACTGTAGTAATGCTTAAAATACCCCTGGAAGAGATGTACAGCTGGTCAATGTTCATTTCCCAAACTCTGTTTTTGACTCTTCCAAACGTTTCTATAGGTCTTTCAGCCCTCTTTTCTCTGACCCTTCAGCCAAATGACTTGCTCCTTTCCTGGGACCAGCCAGCCTGTTCCCCTGGTGAAAATGCCCTTCCCGGGATCCTCACTGCCAGAGGCTCTCCTCCCACAGCTCAGGGTGAGGGCGGGGAATGAGCATCCCACCACACACACCAGTCCTCCTTGTTTACCTTAAGCAATTTGCTTTATTTCTTTTATTTCCCACATTTGCTGCACAGGCTTCACCCTGGCTTTTCCCATCCTCCTGGTTTCCTTAAAACTGGGAACCTGTCAGGTGCCTTTTTATCAACAGAATATCCCTAATGGGCAGCTCTTACCTCAAATAATCCTCTTGAGGAAGAGGAAGCCAGAAGGGCTGGGGACAATGTCTATAACCACCTTATTGCTTGCAGCTTCCAGACCTGGAAGGAGTTGAAATCAATGTGTTTGTTGCTCCCGCAGAATAAACAGCCTTGTGAAGACTTTGGCAAGCAGAGCCATGGCTGTCTTTCTGAGGCCGTTGTATAGTTTGCTTTCTGGGGCAAAGGCTACTTAGACATCTGGATTACACTGGGGATTTTAGGGGAAGCATAAATTATTAGTTTGCTGTGAATGGAGAATGACTTTGATTGCTTTGTGAGCATGCTTTCACCAGCTTACTACAGCACAGGCTAAATCCACGTTCTCCCGCTTTGGAAGGAGAAACTGCAACTGCGGAGGCTGTTTGTTGTGTCCTGGGAACAGGGGGCTGTGCAGACCTTTCCTGACCTGGTGTGTTGAGAAAACAGGCTCATTTTATGGGCACTTAATTTATGGAAAGTTCCTGTTTAAATTTCCTCCAAGAGCTGTAAAACCGGAGGACAGCTGCACCCATTAGCCAGCTTATCAAATGCTGCTCACACCTGTCTCGCCCTCCCCTTCCCCTCGCTACTGCTAACTTTTGGCTTCTCCATAAAAGCGAGTGTGGCAGCTTTGGGAAATACCCTCAAAAACTGGTCGGGAAGCTGCTCTGCTGCACAGGGGGGTGGCTGACCAGTGCTCGTGGTGTTTGGGGTGTCCTGCTTGCTGAGCTAGCTCTCGGGTCTGGGCTCTGTTCCCCAGGAGCGACCAGCATAAGTCATATTTTTGTATTGCGTTCACCCCCATTTATAAAGGCACCGCTATGCTCTCTGCCTTAAGGAGCGGTACTGCACACTGATGGAAATAACCTCCCTGGTCTAAAATAAAAAGCTGGTTTGTGTTTTGTTCCTCTTCCAGGTGTGGGGAAAGCTGCATTTATTTGCTGCTGCATTCTCCCTCCTTCCCCAAGGATGGCAGAGAAGCAAAAACTCAGTTGTGTTTGTGCCTCTTTCGGTGAAAGAAAATCACTTTTAGATGGGGGCTGGGGCACCCAAACTCCAGAAACCCCGCTTCACCTTGGCTCCCTGCAGCAACCAGGCTGATAGAGTGCATATCCGTCCTGAAATCCTAATAAATTTGATGCTAATAGCTAATTTTGATCAAAGTTTGACTTAAAGACACTGAGCTCGAGAGCTGCTTTTCTCTCTTCTGACAACAAGCAGGCTCATGTTCCATCCCTCTGCTTCGAGGCTCCACTATAGCATACGGGTTTATTTTCCTTCACTTTCTTGCAGTCTCAAAACTAATTTAAAGAAAATGAGGAACTTCCAGCCAGTGTCCGGGGCTGAAAACCAGAACTAAACTCCTTTCGATCCCAGAAATATCTGTGGCTGCTCCAAACAGCTGTCCTGCCCAGTCTGCTGGCTGTCCATGCTCATCAGCCCTCCACTGCCGGGAAGTTTGGAGAGGCTGTTCTCACCCTTACCTCCCTTGTATTCCAAGGGGTGGTTGATGGGTGCAGAAAATTACTTTGGCGTGAGCAGCTGGAAGGCAGGGAGACTTTTCTGGAGCCCTGTGCTTTATCTGCCAGAAATTTAATAGAGGTATGGTGGCAGGAATGAGCAAAGGGGAGCACTTAACACCCACGGTAAGTTTCTGAACCTGTGAGGGCTCCTGGAATAAAACCCCTTCAGCAGGTTTCCCCAATCTGATGCAAGAAAACGGTCTTTGGCATGCTCAGGGTCTGAAATCTCTTTGTTTTGTTTAAGCTGGGGCCTGTTTCCCTTCCTTCAAATCTCCTCTGCAGCAGTTGATAAGCAGCCTGGCCCTTCTTGGGGAGAAAATGCTGCAGAAAGAAATGCCAGGAATGCAAGCAGCAGGTGGAGGCTGGCAGATGTACTTATCCATCAGGGCAGGAGTGGTTTATTCCTCTGAAGAGCTACTGTTTGCCTCCGGCTTGGTTTGTACCTGTCCTTTCCAACCCCCTCCAGCATTTACTGGGGTGGAAGATAAAAGCGGGGTAGTTTTCCCTTTTTTTTTTTTTTTTTTTTTTTTTCCTGGGCATGGCATGCTCTGTGCTGGACTCCAGAGGCCAGAAGAAGTGGTGGGGTAGAGGCAGACCCTCTAAATCACATTGGAAGGGCAGCAGTAGCATACCTAGTAAATACCATGTTACAGCTTAGCGACGGGCTTTGGGAAATCTCGCTTTCCCGTTGCCCAATTTGCTGTGCTGTTGCTTTTCAAAACATGACTTCATATCTCTGAGGAGTCTGGAGTTATTTTGGTGGACGAAACCCTATTTTAAGGTGGTGATACTTTGAGGAGATCACCTGCGTTGCCGAGGGGGAAGACCGTGCGGCTCCAGGCTGCAGAACTGCACTGGTAGAAGGGGGAGCAGGACCCCCTGGTCATCGGGGGGAGGTCTGAAAGGATTTGGCCATGGTGCGAGTATTGATTTTTGCTGCTGCTGCTCCTGATCTTTTTTTTTGAGCACCTTGCATTTCATATGGGGATGCCTTTTGGTAGCAGGACAACCCGATTTATATGAAATAACAGGCTGAATGGTGAAAAGCCTGTATCTGTTGATCTCTAAGCAGCTTTCACCAGTGTGTTGGCAGTGTATGCTACAAGCAGAGCCAACCTGCTGTCACAAATGACATTATGGATGTTTTTCCCAGCCTCTAAGCTTTCATTCTGTGTCAGAATACATGTTACCCCAGTGCTTCGGGTCCATTCTAGTTCTGTGCGCAGGTCCTTGCAAAACCCAGAAGAAGCCATAGACTTGTAGGTGATGTGATTAGATCTCTCCTAAAATGACTTGCCTGGTGTTTTGCTCTGCTGCTTCAGGGCACCCATCTCCATGGTCTTAGTGATTTGTCTTCAGAGGGACGCTGCTGCGTTGATAGTTGGGATCTTAAAAAAAAAAAAAAAAAAAAGACGCATCTGCCTCAGGTCCTCTTACCAGTTTTTCTTGAGATTATTTTCTGGTTTTGTGAAAGAGCAGTATAAGAAAGAAATAGCTTTCCCAAGGAAGAAAAGCAGAGAGAATAAGGGAGCGGGCAGTACTATGGCACGGAATAAAGACCTCGGGAACATAACTTTTTGCAGCACCCAAGGGTTAATTTCAAACTGTGCTCAGACAGCACCACCTTTCCTAAACAGGGCTTGTATTTGGGAGGTGCTTCCTGCAGGTTTTAAAGTAGCTTAGATTCTGGAGCAAAGGCAGCAATTTAAGCAGTGATGCTAATCACGGTGTGGCTTGCATTGCTGCTTAACTGCGTTCTGTGTAGCACCTCCCCCATGGGCTTGGTTACATCCTGACTGCGCCCTGCTGCTCTGCTCCCTGGTCCTGCCTGGTTCATGACTGGATGTGGGTCAGCCGGTGAGTAACATTCCGAAGGAGCTGCCTTCGAGGGGAATTACCAAGCACAAGGCTGGGACGGAGCAGGGTGTAGCAGCAGCAACCGGGGAGCACGCATGTCCAGATGCTGTAGGCCCCTTAGCACGTTCCTGAGAAGTTGCCTCCTGGTTGCAGTGATTTGGCTGGAGCTCCCTATTGCAGGACTTTTTCCGAATTAATTCCCATTTGGAGTGGGTTCAGTCTAAAACTCTGGGTGTGGGGTAGCTTGCTGTAGCTGCTGTAGTGGTTTTTCCTCTGCAGGCCTGCATAGAGGAGCAGCAAGGGTCTCGGTGACACCCGGTCATGCCATCGGTTGCAGAAACTGATGGTGGAATTGCATTTAACTCTTGAACTTAATTGCTGGCACAGGCATTTCCTATGCTTTGTCTCTGCCTCAGGCTTTGTTTCGGGTTTTCAGCAAAAACAGTTCAGCCATTTCCAAGAGTTAAAGGATTAAAAAAAAAAAAGCTTAAAGTTGTCAGTATTTAAAAAAACAAGCAGAACCTAACTGCTCACATTGAGAGGTACTTGGTCTGGTACAATGGCTGGAAGGTTGGCAGCAGGCCCCCCCCCCCCCATCTGCCTGCAGAGTGCCCCAGCTCCTCTCCCAGCAAAAATGCCCTGTATCTTATGTATCTTATCAGGTTACAGGCATCTGAAAGGCTCCCAGTTCACCAGTGCTTTGTAGACTTGATCTGCCAAGTTAAGGCTTTCAAAGATCCTGTCCATACAGGGTCTCCTCCAGGCTGGGGCGGAGGGGCTGATGCATCACTGGGGTGGGAGGGAGGTGTAGGCACCAGCTATCCCCATCCCTGGAAGCAGGGTCCTGCCTCTCCTGGCCTGCTGGCTGACAGCCATGGATGGGTGAGGGACTTGCCTGTCCCAGCGGCAGAGAACGAAAAGCCGGAATAGGTGTGGAGAATAGGAGTGAATTGTGGTGCTTGCTGTCACTGGCTCACGGACAACCCTAACTCGCAGGTAGTCTGACTTTTTAAACTCATTATTTGCAACCTTGAGGTTTCAGTATTGTTTGCATTACCTAGAGCATATGTTGTTGGGGGGCGGGGGGTTAGGCTCAGCCTACAGCAATGAGCAAAGATCCCAGCTGGCATAAGGATTTGAGGAATAAATGAGAGGCAGCCTGTCTTCTGCTGCTGCCCTGCGGTGGGAGGCACCGTTGTTATCTGGGAGAGCTTCTTTTCCCCTTTTTATTTGTGGAAGGTGCTTCAGTTCTGTCACCTGGTTTTGTTTGCTCAAGGGTTTGCCTCAGTAGGGTAGTGGAGACCTTTGGAGAACAACACTGAACTTATGATTATATATGAGAAACCCCAAAACTGCATCATTCTGGATCACTACATCATGCTTCTCGCTCCAGCTGCTGACCAGCTGTTGTAGCTGTTGTTATGCATGACTCTGGGAAGTGCCAGATACAAAACTCTGCCTGAGGAGTTCAGCCTGTCCGGCAGGGGCTGAAGACACAACAAAGCTGCAGTAGAGACCTTGTCTGAGCTGGAAGGAAATGCTTCCATTGGGGAGGCTGGCGAATGAGTCCTGACCAGCTACTGTTTCAAAACCCACTAACTGCTTGATGGGAACCCCCTTCATGATGTAGGAGAGGGCATCCCCTCCTGTCCAGCGCGAAGCTGGTGATGGCGGTGATGCTGTGGTGAAGAGGGAGCATTGTGGTCCTTGATCAGAGACTGCTAAGTGTGTGCTTGGTGACTGCCAGGTTATTTTTGGCATAGTGTCTCTGCTTTATAAGGGATGGACCGAGCTGCTAAAACCACATTTTTTTCCCCTACAACCTGTAACCAAGCCCAGGAGAAGCTCAAGCGCCAGTCCAGACTTGCTCTTCAGACATGGTGGGCTGTTGTGGAGCTGGAGGCTGATCCTGGCTGTGGTGTAACTGTGGTTTTATCTTTAAGCCTAGACCCTCCAAGTGATGAAACAGTGGCTGTGACCAGGCTTTGTAACTGGCTTTGCTGAATGACTTGTAAGCCACCTGCCCACATTTGGACTGTTCTGCATCCTCTGAATGCCTTACAATGTGCAGTTACGTCCTGCAGGACCGACCTGATCTTCGCTGAGACATCCGGGTCATCCGTGAACCTACAATCTTTTAATGGCAGGAAGCCAAGGAAATACTATATAACCGTTGAAGTAAAATAATGTAAGCAAAGTGAAGCTTTGGTGCACGTAATTGGGTACCCAATTGCTGCGCTTGCCACCTGGGGATTGCAGTAGCTCTCCTGCTCTGGAGGCTGAATGGGTCGCACTGTGATAAGCAGTTTAATTGTTTCCCCACATCTGCAGCTTCGAGGAGGTAAGCTGAACACCTTCAGAGCTCAATGGCCTCTCTGTCACTCCAAGACTGTGTTTTTCCCATGGCGCTTGAGCATCTCCCTCCGTACAGCCCTTACACTCTCACTAACTGTTTATGTTCTCATGTGCCGCTTGCTAGCAATTGGGTTTTTCTGGGAAGCATTTCAGATGTCCGCAGATGTAACAGCAGCCATAGGAATGTGACTGGACAAGCACTGGGGAGAGTCTAGTGGGCGCTTGTAATGGGATGCACTCTTAAACTAATTACTGGGATTTGGGCATCATGTTAGTAATAAAGGTCGGGTGAGCACTGAGGAGAAATCAAAGCAAGTGTGACTTGGGGGTGTGGATTCAGAAAAAAAGGCTTGGAGTGATTAAGGACAAATGTATTTGTCTGCTGTTACACGTTCTTGGGAACACTTAGGACTGTCGTAGGTGGTGGTTGGGCTGGGAAGTGGGGTTGTCCTCTTTCTGCTGCTGGGGTTAGCACAGACTGTGCCTGGGGCTGGGCTCTGCTCCGAGTGCCCTGCGGCAGGGAAGGTGGCTCTATGGGGGTAGAGCTCGAAGTAATGAAAATACGGGCATAGAAGCCCTGGTCTATCCAAAGGATTACAAGGTCTGAGTATGCCTCACTTGACTAAGAAATGCAGGCATGAAAGGGAAGAGTGGGTTTTGGGCATCCAAAGTGTATGTGGGGAGCAGGAAGAGATGTTGCTTGGCTCTGAGAGGCTTGAACTGGTACAAAACCTAGCAGAGTGCTGGTTTAATTTTCCTTGTTGCCTCAGAATGGCATTTGACTCTGTTTTCCTGGGGCAAACATTGGAGCTTTGACTTCCTTTGCTCCCATTCCTGGGATTCTTGCAGAGGGAGCAGGTAAGTCACCATGCGCTCTGCCGTGTTGCTTTGCACCAGGAAGGAAGTTGGTACAGGATTTGTCCCAGCTTCTTATTCCATTTTTTTTTCCCCTCTTTACAACTTAAATTCATCTTTTAATTTGCCCACTTGAGTCAGGAGGAGGACGCAGCAGTTGCCATCTTCAGTGTCATGCAGCTGTGAGCCTACGCTGCCGTCCCTTTGCAGCCCTCTGGACTGTCACCTAGGAAGCTGTGGAACACAGCATGCTGGGAGGGCAGGCTGCAGCCTTTCCTCTTCTGTGTTCAAAAAAAAAAAAGCAATGGCAAGTCAAAATAGAGGGATGCAGCCTGTGCATCCCCTTTGCTTAGGGCCATTGTTTAGTGGTGGAATGGCTCCGTTGGACTTGATGGTCTTAAAGGTCTTTTCCAACCTAAACGATTCTATGATTCTATTTGAAATACACTGTAACCTGGGGGGGGTTTTCCCCTCAATAACATGGAGGTCTTGTTTCCAACCTATCTGAGCTGTACAAGAGAGATTCCCTGTGAGGGAGGGAAAAATTACTGGATCTTTCTGCAGTGGCAAAACCTATGGACCATTTTTTGAGGGCTGATACCAGATGCCGTGCTGGCTGGTTAACTGTTTCAAATGTATTTCACGATGCAGGCTATGTGGCTGCTTATGAGAAGAAAAACATCAGTTTTCCTTGTTTTGTCCTTGCCATCTCTCTGCCTCCCCTTTTTCCTGCACATACTCTGCCTTTACCCAGGTCCCAGTTTTAAATAACGTGTCTGGAGGCTGAGCAGGTCAGTTTGATCTTTTTTTTTTTTTTTCAGTTACCCACTGGGCTCTCCCTGCCAGCAGGAAAAGTCAGGAGTCTGCAGAAACTCCTGTTAAGTGCCTTTGCTATAGGAAGACTTTCATTTAATTTAAGCAGAAACTTGTCAGAAATGGATTTAAAACTGTGCTGTCTGGAAAGCAATTTTTTTCAGTCCCTGGGACTTTTCTTGTTTGTGGAATTTGGGCAGTGGCAATGCGCTCCTGTTGGAATTGCTGCAGGGAGGTCGCTTGGAGCAACCCTTGAAACTTTGACGTGCAGTGCTACGCTGCTTGCAGAGAAGGCCACCTTACCCTGCAACGGATTTAGTAAATCATGCTGGCTTTGTGCGTGTCAGGGTAGATTCTCTAGAGGTAAGCCATTTTTGGCCACATCTTGAATGAAGTGAAGCAGTCTGAATGGTTTTGCATTGAAATAATTCACTTGTCACCTGATTTCTCAATACCAGAGCAGGGTGGGGAGAAAAAGCTGGAGCTCTCTCTGCGTTGGACCTGTGATGAGCAGCTCCAGCCTTCTCTGCTCCTGGCTGAAGCCATGAAGGCCATGATCAAAACCAGATGAGGGTTATTTTTTTAAATTATGTAGTGCAGGTAAACAAAATAATTTAGCTGCAAGATAATGCACTGAAATTAATGCTGCAGGAATGTGATGCAGACTGTGTTAGTGTCTTGTCTTTTAAGGTGCTCGTCTTTGCTTTTTCATTTAAATCAACCTTCTTGCACCAGAGCAGCTGGGAAGCAGATGGACCTGCGAAGCCAGGCACTGTCCTTCTGCCTCGGTAAGCTTGTGCTGTCGGTGATCTGTTGCTTTCAGACTCGCTATGTGAACAAAAAGCTGGCCAGCTCTGGCCAGAGGTTATTGTGAAGAGCAGGCAGTTTTACTGAAGCAGTCCAGCCCTTTGCTCCCTGGTCTCTAGCAAGAGAAGGCACCTATAAAAATGTGCACCTGCAGGAAGAGGTTATCAGTTTGATAGGTTTTGGTGGCTCCTGAATTTCTGCGGGTTTACAGGAATGTGCTGCCCAGCTGGAAGCTGCTGATCTTCAGGGAGTTAATTCCTTCTCCAGAAGCTTTCTCTGCCTCTGTGGCAAGGGAGCAATGCTGCTTCATTTTGCAGCTTTCCCATTTTATGCTTGATGGTTAAAGTTGGAACACTTATCTCACTCTGCCAAGAAGCGTTTAGAATAGTTTTCATGAGAAACATTGAAAGTTGCAGGTCCGCGGCTGATGCCCTGGCTGCTCTACGTAAATCGCTGGGTGGTAAATATATTTAAATGAAGATCTGTGGCAGTCTTGCTAGCTGAGTAGTAAATCAGGGCGGAGCAGCTTCGTAAAGTTGAATCCTAATGCCTTGGCTTGGAGTTGTAGGGTGGAGTGATAAAGCTGATGGAACAGCGGGATGTTTCTAAACAGAATGTGCCTGCCCTTAGTTACGCTGCCACAAAGACTATAAATGATACTGTGTACATAACTGAAGTGCTGAAAATGGCTTTTTGTTGGTGTTGCCTTTTTTCGTGTGTCCACACAACAATGCTGGTTGTGCTTTACATCTCTTTGGTGGCAGCAGCAGATCTCCTGCCCGGCAGGTAGGGGAGAGATCCGAAGCCTCGCCTTCTAGTCTTGGGCTTAGTGCTGAAGCCCTGTTGCGGTGACATCAGCCTATAGGAAATTATGGTGCTTAAACACTTTCAAGGACCTTCCTGAAATATTTCATTATCTGAGGAATTTTGTGGAATACCCAGAAGGTGATTATAAACCCTTGGAATGTGGCTGCCTCTCCATAAAGCAGTCCTGCCAAACAACATTTTAAGGCGACTCTTGAATATTGAAACCTCATCAAGATTTTCTTTTTTTTTTTCTTGCAGCTTTGGATTTGGTTCCTGCAACCCATGGGCTGTTTGTTCCTCACGCTAGAGGAACCCTGGCCCAGGCTGCCCACCCTCGGCTGCTCCAGCACTTTGCTGCCTGCTTCAGTACCATTAGCAAAGCTGACACTGAGCTGTAGTGCTGGCGTGTCCTAGGGAAGCCCAAATGTTATTCTTGGTGCACAGGGCTGTTCTGGTGATGACAAAAGTACCTTGCTCTGTCACTGCTTGGCCAAAACGTAGGTGAGGGTCCTGCTGCAAGCCCTGTGGCCAGGCTCTGGTGTGCTGCTAGAGCTGGAGCCTTGAAAGGCTTTCCTTCAGAATGGGATTTGGGACTTTGATCAGGTTTCCTAAGAAGGGGCTTTGCAGGACTGCCCTGCCCATCAGTCTGTCCTTCACCCCTCTAATGGCTTCTGGTTGCGAATTTGACAGAAAGAGCTTTATATCTTTTCTTAATTATTTTTTTAAAATAGGCATCGAGGTCAGTGGGAGAATTTTGGCTAAAAGGACACACCAAAGCTTACCTCTCTCCTCTGTGCGGCTTTTGTGCTCTGAAAGCCACACCGTGGCAGAAGCTTCAGCGAGATTTCCCGCCTTGCTATGCACGGAAGTTTATCCCTCAGGGTCTTTCTCTTTTTGTGGAGACTCTTTAGTACTTAGTAACTTAGTAAGTTACTTAGTAAGACAAAATGTCCAGTGGAAGCTTCCTCTCTGATTAGGATATTTGTTGTTTCTCTTCCGTGTGGATTCTCTGAAGCCTCATAGGGGATTTTGTTCAGCCTTTAATTCAATTAAGAAATCAAGCAAGAGATGCAAATCTTTTTAGCCTCATTGGTTTCGGTGCTCATGACTACATCGGGAGAGAACATCTCCTGCAGAGTACAACAGGGCAGCTTAGGGAGAAAGTATTTTTCCAGGCTTCAGCTGAGACTTCAGGTGCTGCTGGAGGCTTGTGGATGGTTTTGTCCCTTTGGAGCATGGAGTGGAGGAAAGACTGCGGTCACCTCTCAGTGATGGTGCCTTGGTTTAAAACAGGTTCAGAAGCAGCACCTTCGATAGAAACCTGTTTTCCAGCCAGGTGTCTTCATCAAGGGTAGTTAGCTGGTGTGAATTAGACTTGAAATAGCTGGTGGGTGGCAAGTGATACCAGGGGACAGGACATGCAGTGATGACTGTCACACTGGCTGCTCTTCCACATGTCCTTCAGTGCTAGCTGGGGAACAACCTGCCCACTGAGGAATACGGGATCGGGCTCTGGTGCCTCATAGTCCTTGCATTTCAAAAGTGATGTCTTGTGTCTTGCTTCCTGCTGGTTTGTGCTTTCTCGTCGTTTGGTGCCTCAGCTGTACTTGCTGGCTAGAGCTGCCGAGGGGGTCCTCTAGCTCCCTTGTTAGACTGCCTTTGCCAGGCAAAGCTTATTTTGCTTTTTTAGAAATCATCATTTGTGCCTTTCACAGATGGGAGGGGTTGAGACAGTGTGGGCTCTGAGCATACTTGAGGAAAGGCAGAGGACATCTGGGCTGATCTTAGTATACTCAAGGACCCGTGTTTTGGTACAGAAACCCACGTTAGTTTTAAAACTATATAAAACTCGGCTTTGTCCTTGCAGAGTGATATGTAAACCAGTTGGAGTGGGACCCCTATGTAAATTGTTTCTAGAGAGTCCAGAACCAGACTTCAGTGAACACAAGCTGCTATGGCACAGGAGGGCCAGGGAATTTATTTTAAGAGTCCTATATCTTCTGCTTCCAATCTTTCTAGCAATTAGTGCCCCTCAAATCCGAGTGCGGTGTCATGGGGACAGGTCTGGTGCCTTGTGTACGATAACCAGTGAGAGAGCGCTTTTGTGGTCCAAATTAAAATAGTCTAATTTTTCAGAGTGGTGCTTTGCTCTTGTCTCTGTTGGCTGCCTACCCAGATGCTTCTGCCAGCCTGGGCTTCCTCCGTCCTGGGCTTTCCTGCAGGATGGCTTCTGCTAAAATGCTATTTTTTAACACCACTGTCTTCAACTCAATATTAACTTCAAGCAAATTCAGCAAGTATGAAGCTTTCCTGACAAAAGAGAAATCTAGAGGCAAAAATACCTGTTTTATCTTGGTGCCTTGAGTTCTGGTTTTTACTAAATCTTAGAAACTGATAAAGCATTTGTATGCTTGTATATATATGTACATGCCTGTCATGTTTGTCTTCAAAATACGCATTTTTATAGCACTTGTATGGAAGGAGCTCTTAGCCCCATTTTTTTTGTTTGGTTGGTTTTTTTTGTTTAAAACTTTTGCAGTTTAATTTCCTGTGGATTTTAGTACTAGCTTAAGCTTATGTTCCGTTAAACATAGAATTAAACATTAGGATTTTTACACTCTCTCACTCTGTTTCCAGGCAAAACCACAAGTTACAAACAGAGTTTTGAGGGCTTGCTCTGCCCGGCTACTTGCTGGGAAGCCAAGCAAAGCCAAAGCCAGGTTAAACTGCATGCCCTTGGGCAGACCGGCCCTGGCTCTGCCCTGCTACAGCTGTATATTTAGCCTATATGCCCTTTCCAATAACAGCTGGGAGAAGGTGCCTGGAGAGGAATGCGAGTCATCGTTTCCCTGAATGCCGTCCCGGGATCCTGCTATCTGTCACGAACTGCTGCTTGAGCCAGAAATGCTGCTTTGGTAACTGCCTTCTATAAAATTGTCCCATCCCACCCTTTTTTTTATAACCTTCGTGAAGTTTTAACATTCACATTCACAATCTTTTTGGGCCCTGGGGGAAACTCGTGCTGTTTGGGTTTGAGCCTGGTTCAGGTTAGTTTGGCTTCTGGTCCTTTTCTTAGAGGAGAGCGTGGGCGTTTGTTCCCCATCACCTTCATGCCCCGGTGCATCCCACTTTGCTCTTCTCTAGCTTCCTCTGGGCAGGATCCATTTTCTACCGCCAGTGATCCCCATTGCCCTTCTCTGCCAGCCCTCCCTTGAGATGGGGCTCAGTTGAAGGGAGCAAGCAGTGTTTAACGTGTGGGGTGGCACTGGTGAAGCTGTCCTCAGCAATTATTTGGGAGTCCTCTGCTTCTTGGTGGGTGTTTATATCCTAATTTGCTTCCTGCCAGCAGCCTGGAAAATGGCAGTTCTACCTGACTGTGATGGTTGTAATTGCAGGGAAAAAATGATCTCCAAGGCCTTCTAAATACTTGGGAAGATAATATCTGAGTTTCCTTTCAACTGAATGCACTTGAAGATATGATCTGAGCTGGCTGTCTGGGAGTAACAAAGTGGGAGGAAGGGATTGATTGTGGTTGCAGAAACTTTCATCAAAGTCAGAAGTCTTGCCCAGCTAAAATCTGTGGCTGCTGGTCACTGCCACGGGTCAGGCACAGCGGCTGTTCGAGGCATAGCCCAAGCACGGGACAGGTAGTACATGTGGGCTGCAAGGGGCCACTCGAGCAGGGTCAACAGGCCAGGGGACATCCATATGGTCTTCCAGCAAATGTCAGGTCAGCGGTGCAAGTGCGCAGTTGAGAGATGCTTGTGGGCACCATACTCATTCTCTCCTGCCTCCCCAGGGCTGCAGGAGGCTGGGGAAGGTGCTTGCTTCCAGAAGTCTTATTGCTGCACCTTGCAGGGGAAATGTACTCTGCAGGGAAAGAAAAAGGCTGGCAGAAGGGCTCTGGTGTTGCTTGTGCTTCGGCTGTTGCCCTGCAGTGCCCCTTGCACATTGCTGTGCAGGCCTGCCCCTGGATGGGGATTGCCGGGGCTGCTGCCTCCCCTCCATGGCTCTTGCTGGAGGGAGGGCTACTGGGAGTATGCCCTTGGTACTTACCTTTTCCAGGGCAAGAATTCTTCCCGGAAGCAGAGTCCCCAGCTGAAAAGGGCAGTATGGTGGCCCGGCTTCTGGACAGGCAGATGCAATACAGGGTGGGGGGAAATGGTAATTCTGTATTTTGCATCTTTTCTCTCTATCTCGGAGTTGTATCTGTGTTTCCTGTGCAGGAGGTGCTGGAGACCACGTACCCTAATGAACATAAAACCTTTGCGGTGTCTTGAGTGGTTCAGCTTCCCCAGGCTGCTCGCTCAGCACTCTGCTGTCTGTCAGTCAGAGCAGAGGCGTCAGTTGGTCCCAGGCTGGGGGAGAACCGTGAACAGGTTTTGTTGGCCAGGGGGAGATGTGAGATGCAAATGAGAGGGCTGTGGGAAGGCCCTATCCCTTCTTGGTGGCACAAAACTGTAGTTTTCAAACAAAAGGTAATGGAAGATGGTAGAAAACTTCTTCTTAGCTACAGGAGAGTTAAACAACTTGGTGCTTACTCTAGCAGAATAAAAACCACTGTGAGCTGTTGATTGCTGTGACCACTTCCGTACAAGCTTCACAAAGCTGCTTGTGGCTTGTGTGACTCGAAGCAACAAGTCAGTGACAGTTCGCAGCCGTGTTCCCTGTCAGCAGGAGGGTGTTGCTTATTTCCCTGTCTGGCACACATTTTTAGCACTGCTGTTTTGGGTTTGTTTGGTTTTGGGTTTTTTTTTCCCCCCTTGATTGTTGTTCAGTGTCAGGGTTTCCCGTTACTGACAACCAGATGTGGTGGAGACGAGCAATGCAGAAATGCAAGAAGGGACAAGACTGGAAAAAGCTGCTTTTTTGTGTGCGTATGTCCTTTGAGCGAGGTGTCAGTTCAGTTGGTGACAATACAGGGTGGGCATAGCTGCGGAAGACAATGTTGAAATGCAATTTCAGGGTGAAGAACTGAGTACAGCTTGGTTTGTACCTCCCTGGGCTGATGATGGCAAGCTTGTTAACCAGCTGTGGGGGGCAGAGGGTGGAAGGGGGCTCCTGGAGCTCCAGGAGCCCTGACCTGGGGCTCCCCACTAAGGCAACTTTCCCTTGCAGTCCAATCTCTGATGCCGAGCTGCCTGCTACTTTGTTTTTCATGTATATATGGCTGTAGGCAGGCAGCTGTGATTGCAGCATTAAGCCAAAAACTTGTGAATGAACTTGTCTTTTAGAGAGACACTCCATCTCGGTGTAAAGCCACCGTCATCCCTGCAGATGCCTGGCTAGCGGTGTGTGGGACAGGATGCCGTTGCTCTAAGCACAGTTGAGCGGGGAGCTGTGGCTAGTGGGGAATCTTCCTTCCTCTGCCTTGCCTGTTCCCTTGCAGCAGCTGCGTGCTGGTTAGTCTGTGCGTGACCAATGTGTCTCTGTGCAGTCACCCTCCTCTGCGTCCCTTCCCATAACTCATCCTCAGTGCAGCAGCGTCTGGAGCCTGGGTCGTCTTCTGCAAACATATGCAGCTGAAGTCACTGAGGTTGGAAATGACCCCCAGGGTCATTTGCAGCATATTCCTGTAGCTTGTAGGCTGTTGGAGGGGCTGCCGCCTTTGTTTCAGGGTACGTCCGGAGCTGGGCAAGTGCGGAAACTCTTACTGTTTCCTAAATTTCACGCTCCGGAGTGCTCTTTGTGTGTATAACATGTCAAGCTTGCAGACTGGAATGCTCTTAGTCTCAAGAAGACCATATCTATTAGTTCATAAACTTGGTGATGGGCTGCTCTGCCCAGACATGCTGCCTCCAAGCTGTTTCTCCCTCCTGACCGCCTCCCCAGGCTCCTTTAGTGTAGCACAGACGTGCACGGAGCACCAGCCGCCTCTGCCTGGACCATGCTGCCGGGCTGGCACCATCGGTGCTTGCTGTCGTCTTTTGGACAGGAGAGCGTGTACAGCAGAGCGCCATCTTTGTGTGCCTGGCTGGTGACGCTGGATTTCATCATTCCTCCTGCTTGCTGCCTTGACACGCAGACATGCAGTAGCTGACAGGACTTGCCCAGAGATCCTCCTGTGGAAACACGCACAGGAGATCTTTGCAGAGACAATAGCCCTGTTCTGGAAAAGTTGCACTGGCCCTTATTAGCTGAGTCTGAGTTTGCTTCCTTATAGAGAAAGGCCACTTGTTAATGCTTTCTTTAATGAGGATATTGGTAAATAAGCAGTCAGGTAAGTGGGATTCCTCCTAACTCTCCTTAAATACCTTCTTATCTGGAGTAGAGAATTGCACGGCATTTACCTGAGCTTTCTGCATGCTAGGCTCAGTGGCATTAATATGCTGGCAGCAATTTAATTACCACAGCCCAGTGATGTGATTGTGTGCTTGAGCAATTGGATTAGATGCAGCTGGACGGAGATTTCACTTTTGCTGGTTCTTGTAATCGGCCACAGAGGAACAGTGATTTCTAGGGCAGCCACGCTCCTGCTGCCTGGACTCTTCCCCTGGCCCCATGCTTCTGATTCTGTGGTGGGCAGCAGGAAAGGTCTCTGGGAAGATGTGTGGCTGGGAGTAGCTACTTTGTCCTGCTGTCAGTCCTTGCTTTTAGTCCTTTCTCCCATCTTCTGTCTGTGCTATCCTGCGTTCCTGAATAATGAAGGTAGAGCACGTCCTTAACTTGTCAGCGGGCCTTGTAGCTGCATGGAGAAGGAGCGAGCTCTAGCACTGTCTTGACAAGTCAGCATCGTATCAAGTGCAGCATCATATCAATCTAACTCCACCAAGCAGGCCCAGTTCCGTGTCTCTGAGATGGGGATTTGGCACTGGAGATCAGGCATCAACATTGGCGCGTGCACCGAGCACTGGGACTGAAGCAGATGTTGATAGTGACTTTGATGTTTCATCCAACACTCTGGAGGCTCAAAGTTGAGACCAAAAGAGCTCTCACAGAAGCAGGAGGATAAAGAGAAAGTCAGTTCTTTCAGAAGATCAGACGGGACAAAACATCCTGAAATTCAGGACTAACCTGAACCTTTGTGTGTGTTCTGCGAAACTGGGCTGTGCAGATCCCGCTTGGAAGAAGGAGCATTGTGCCATGTAGAGAAGCTGGGGTGGTCTAGCCTTCCCTCGTAACTTGAAAGTGCTGTCTTAGTCAGCCCTATGGCGTCATGCTTACCAGAGATCAGCAGAAGACCATCTGCAGAATGCCATATGTATTTGGGGTTTGGCCATGTTCTGAGCTTGTGGGAAACAGTGTGAAGTGTTGAGATTTTTGCTCCCAGAGAGCTTCAGGTCCTGGCCACTCGCTGGTCATGGACAATGATCCAGAACGCTGACTTTTTCTGCATACATCTGGGATGATGTCTTGAACAAGCAAGTCTGGGTTTTGCCCATGGTACTACCAAGTGAAAGGGTGTGGGCTCTTGAACTTGACAGAGGGACCGTGCTGCAGGTAAGGTTTGCTCTGTTCTGCAGCTGCAGCAAGACCTGCAGTGCTGGTGGCCAGCGGATCAGCTGAGCAGAACTACTGGCTTTTAGGTGGAGGGCCTCCTATCCCAAAAAGCGTTCTGCCTTGAAGCAATAGTCCATGTGGACCACTGTAGGGCAAAATGCCTTGTTCCAGCTATCTGTAGAGCTGTACTTTTCCTCCTTAGCACACAGTGGTGAGAGGCTGGCAGTGTTTCAGCTTTTGTCAATTGTTTGGTGAGGTGGAGCCATGTTAAGAGATTTTTTCGGTGGTTTAAGTTTGTTCTCGGCTCTTCTGGTTTGTTTTATCAGCTACTGAACTCCTCCTATACCTCCTGTGTGCTCCGCTTCTGTATGCCAAGACTGTTCTGTAGTTCCCCTGAAATGAAATTCTGAATTTGTGCGACCTGCAAGTGTCACACGAGATCTTAATGGCCTGTGCATGACTTGCCTGGCTGAGGGGCACATATCAGACAGGCAGCGTTTGTCACCTGCTCTAATAATCATTTCTGAAATGGGTGATGACTTCATCTTCCTCTCCTGCTCACCACAGATATCAAGGACCAGCTCCTTTCTGCCCAAATACTCCTCTCCATCCAACAAAAATGCCCGAGGCCAGGTCACTTCATTTGGCTGAGCAACACAGAGCTGCACCATGCTTGTGCACAAGCTCAGCTGCAGCTGTGACAGGCCAGGGCCAGAGGCTGACCTGAAGATGTGGTGCCGAACCTCTCCAGGTGTCTTTACAGCTCTGTGCGGTTGTAGGCTGGGTGTCTGGTTGTTTGGGGTGTTCCTTCTCTGCTCGGGTGTGGAGGCTCAGCACAGCTGCAAGAGGCAGCCACGTTTCCATGCTGATAGTGTCTCAGCCCCTCAGCCGCCGCAGGGCTGCCGGGTGCTGCTGCTGCATTCTTCCCCCAGCTCCCGTCGAGTCTCTGATCCTGCCTGTACTTGATGTGTGGGTTGCTTTCCAGGCCCTCGCACAACAGGACTTTCCAACCAGCAGGCTTCAGGAGAAACAGCTCATGGACAAGGTGCCATCACTGTGGTGTCCGCACGCCGGGCTCCACAGAAGCTGAAGGTGGTGGTTCCTCTTTCTGCTTATTTAAGGCACTGTGCAGGGATGAGAGACCCCTGATTTCCTGCTGTGATGACCAGTGGCCTCCTCAGGACCTTTTGCAGAAGGCTGCTCCATCTCTGTAGCTCATTTGTGGCTTGTTTGGCATTCTCCACCTTATGTCTACCATCGTAGAAGTCTACTCACTGAGGTGACTCTGGGTTCATCCACAAGCAATTGGTATGTGTCAGACTTGCCTGACCATGCAGGGAGCTGGTAGGAGAGATGCGCCCTGTGGGAAGTGTGACTTGTCCTTACCCGCCCACCCACTTCATCTTTCGTCATGATAACCTCTGGAGAAGCAGCTCGGGCATCTTGCTCCAGGCGAAGACCACCATGTGCTCAGTTGCCTTTGGGAAGAGCCCAAACTTGGCTTCCCTGTTGTTCTGTCTGGTGTATTCCTGTCCCAGTTGGTTCAGGCAGTTGGAAGACTGTGGCAGTGGGGGAATGGGCTTTCTTCTGGTGCTGGCATCTCACACCAGCCATCCTCCCATCTGTCTTGTGGTTTCCAGTGATGCTATTCTGCCTCTGCTTTTTCTTTTGCCGTTCACTTCAGACAGGCTCTCTGCGACTGACAGCGGTCACATCAGGTATTCGCCTCCTGGGTGCTGTAGCCAGAGGCTATTGCATTTGGCTCGTGACTTCTGCTACCCACAGCCCTTTTTGCTACCTGTGGCCGCACTCACTGGACCCATTACCTTGGGATGGGAGATGTCGGCCCCTCTGCCCGAGTGGTTTGTTGTGAAAAGGCCCATCAAGGGGTGAGGGTGTGCTAGCCCTTGCACGCTGCCTCTCGGGTTCTCTAGAGTGGAGGTTTGAGAGTGAGCAACCATGTCTCATATCTCCTGTTATTCCTAGAGTCTGCTGGGGTAACCTTGGTCTTGGTGGCCTGTGTAGACAGGCCCTCTGCCTGCTTCTGTCAGCCTGTGGTGGGCCATATGTGCTTGCCTGGCCACAGCGCAGCAGGTTGGCTGGTCCTGCTGCCCCCGGAGCTCTGCAAGGGCAAGATGCAGTGGGATTTCCCTTCCCACTCGGTCTGGCTCCAGGGTCTCTTAGGATGACCCGATGTGCATCACATAACACAGCCGGAACAGGCTAAAATACATTGGAGCTGTGCTCAGAGGACTGGGAGCCGGTGGCTAGAAGTTGGGCTGGGTGTGCTGTGGGAATTTGGATCTGCTTCTCAGCCTGGAAAAAAGGAGTTGGTTCAAGATATGCAAGTGCCTGGCTCAAGGGGACTGTGATCCTGGGGGGCTGAGCAACACCTGCTTGGTCCGTGCGTCTGTTCTCCAATCCTGCATAGCCCACTGCCCCGCTCGTTACTGCAGATGAGTTAAAGGGCTGCAATCGCTGCAAACCGGGATGCTGGAGTAGGCAGTACGGCTTCCCCTGGGGCCTCCAACGGCTCTGTCCTCTTTCGTGAACCCCCTTGCTCTCCTGCGAATGGGCTGAGCAGAGGAACGTGGCTGGGGGGGTCGTATGGTCCCAGACTCCTGTGTGCTGGGCCTGAACGCAGTCTGGAGGGAGAAGCAGCTGGGGAAGTGAAGGAAATAACGCACCAAAGGAACAGAGGAGAGCAAGGAGAGCTGATCCAGGGGACCAGAGGGAGGGTGGGGATGGGGAGGAAGCAATCAGAAGAAAACGGAGGGGGAGCTGGAGATGTTTCTCGGCAGTGTGTGGGGATGGGTGAGCTGTGTGAGTGGGAGGGAACTGGATGGTGGGTAGCAGTGTAGGACGCAGTGTGCGCATAGCTTACTCCAGTCTGATTTTGGGGTGCATAGTGCTGGCCCCCAAATCAAGTCTAAGCGCATTAATACTGAAAGCTGGAACTGAGAGGAGACCTGGCTTGAAAGCCAGGCTCATGGGTCAGAGAAACAGAAGCATCTGTCATCCTGACAGCTTGATGCATGGGAATCCTTGGAGTACCAAAGGTTTCTTGGGACCTTTATACTGCATAACTGGCATTTAAATCCACTGATGCCCCAGCCTGACTTCAGCTTGGCTTTGAAAGGTCACCTATTACAGCTGTGCTCTGCCTCGGCTTCTGTTGTATCTGCCTCGGCTTCTGTTGTATCTGCCTCATCCCCCCACCTATGGCTATCTCAGGATGCTGTTGCTCCAGAGCAGCAAAACATGGTTGTGTACATGGAAAAGCAGGCGGATCTTGTTTCTCTAGAGATGCCATGCACCAGAAGAGGAGCTGAGAAGCTCTTGCTCTCTTTAATGGTAGTGGTAACTCTTGCAGTTCAATCAAAAAGCTGAAATGAAAAGGGTAGTGTGGCAGGTAGCCCTCTGTCCATTGCCAGGAGGTCTGTGTGTGTTAGCCAGCTGGCTTGGATATTGTAATTAATGTGCTGATTGGGTTTCCTTTGTTTAATCAGGTTCCCAGGACTCCTAGGATGAGGCTGCTGTGAAGGACTGGCACATCCCCTGCCTACACTGCGGTGCCTGCAGATTCCCTGTGGTCCCCTTTCCCACTGGAGCACCATCACTGAGGCCGCTGGGCAGAATGACTGTTGGATGCCTTCTGCAGGCCCCTTTCCTGGGGAGGACTTGGCTCCCCATGCTGCTCCTGGCGGCCTCTGCTCACTGCCACTGGCCCAGCGAGCCAGCAGAAGTGGTTCAGGACTGGGAAAACCAGCTGGAGGCCTCCATGCACTCCGTGCTCTCAGACCTCCGGGAGACTGTGCCGGCTGTGGTGGGCATACCAGACAGCTCTGCTGTGGTGGGACGCTTCTTCAGAGTCTCCATCCCCATGGATTTACTTGCTTCTAATGGAGAAATTGTTCAGGTGAGAAATGCTATTCCTGAGGCCTGATTTCAGTTATATTCTTGCAGGAGTCGAGCTAGTCACCCCACTAAGAGGCTGGGTCATGAGGGTGCTGTGGAGCAGTCTTAAGGTTTTGTAGGAGTACAGGAGAAGGATTTAAAAAATAAAAATAAAAAATCAAGTCCTTACCTCATTGCAAAGTTCTTCTGTGTTGAAGGGAGGAGACTTCTCTCCTCAGGGCTTGACTGATAGGGTTTGTTAGCTGTATTTAAACTGTGAGATTCTTGGCCCCTGGAACGATGGGCATATTCATAAGGAGATGTTGCCTCGGGATCTGGGGAGCCATGGATTCCCTGGGGCTGCATCTGCGCTGACGCTCGGAGTTTGTTTCACTGTGGTTACAAAACATTTCTAGACAAATAGACCTTGTTCTGCCAGCGGGGCTCTGGGCTGCCTTTGACACAGTCTCTCCTGACCTCGTCCCCAAGTCCTCTTGGGAAAGATAGGAGCCTTTCTCTTTTTCCAACTTACTGTCGTGCTGCTGGCACTGCAGACACCTGAAATCTGAGTTTTGGAATCTGTCCTGAGGGCAAGAAAGTGTCAGAACAGCCCAGAGGAGGGTAGGCACACTGCCGAATGCACGCTTGCTCATCTTTAGTCCTTTCCTGGGAGGGTGCTAAGAAGTTGTCTTCTCTGCATCTGCTTGTTTGGATCATGTGGAGTTCAGAAAATTCTGTTCTTAAACAGAATTAACTTCCAATCTTGGGAATTTTTTTCAAAGAGCAAAATTGTAAAATAGTTTTAAAAATTGATTTTTAGAAAACATTATAAAAAGCCAACCTTCTGGTGCATCTCAGAAGATCAGAGGGAGATGGAGAGCAAGTCAGGAGAAAGTCTGACATCTCGGCTTCTTTCTCCTTGAAGGCAGGTTTGTTTAAGTTCTGTGTACTGTCACGCAATTATCTCAATCCAAATACGTGATCTTGCTGGCTCCAGCGAGGGTGCTGGGACCGCAATGTGCCAGTGGTAGGCAGAAAATCCAAAGAATGCATCTGTTATCAACAGATGGTCAGACGGGGAGGAAGGAGGTGGTGGGTGAGCCCCTGGCTAGAGGAGCTGGAGAAGGGGACGAGCTGTGACATTTAATTGCCTCTGTGGCTGAGAACAGGAGGCAGTGGTGCCTGCCCTGCTTTAACCCTGCCTGTTTTCTGGGTGTGGGGCACCTATATAGCACTGGGCTGCAAGAGTCCAGATTGGGTGCAGTGAGCCCAGGATCTTGTGTTACAAAAATGGTAACTTTGGTTTGGGATTTAGCACTGGAATGGCTTGTTCTGGTGTTGCCTAAGGGCTACTTTGATGGCAAGAATAATTTTCAGCGCTTGTATAACACTGCAGCTTCCTCCTGTTCCTGGCACAAAAGTCCTCTGCGATAGCTCCAGTAGGTGCAGTAAAACCCTCTGATCGATTATTTCAGCCCTACCTGATAGCTTTGAACAATACCTCTGCCACTCTGGTGCTGAGCCATGCTCGCTCCCACCAGCAGATGCCTGAAGAGACGCAAATGGACTGGGCTGGAGCAGGACCCTACAGTTGCTAGTTGTCCATAGTTAAGCAAACGCGGGGAGCGATTTTCACGCTCGTCCGTGAGCTTGCCCAAGTGCACGTTGCATCTGTTCACATTGAAATTGATTTTAGAAGTGCAGCAGGCTCTAGGACACTGTTAGCAGCCTTGCTTAGCCGGTGTATCTGGAAGGTCTCTGCCTTGCAGAGAATGCATCTTGGCTGCTGAGCGCAGCTGACCTTTGCTATGGGGATTTGATTCCTGGCTAGCAAGAACTGCGTAGGCAATTTTGGGTGCTGGGGTGCATTTTTGTTTTACTGGAAAGTTCCAGGGCACGTTGCTCTGGTCTCTTTCTCAGGCCACCTTGCATTTCTCAGCCAGAGCAGTAAAAGTGTAATGCTTCTGGACCTTGTGAACTGTTGTACTTAAACCCTGGTAAGAAAGAATAAGGGCTGTGCCCTTTGAGATGAAGCAGTGGGTCGGAGTTTACAATGAGATGTGGTTGCCTATACTCAGTCCCCTTCAATTTCTAAGAAATTGGCTATAATTTTTTTTTTTAAAAAACGTGGACAGTTGATGTCCCCAAGCTCACAGGAACTTCCCATCTGCAGCCTGAAGAAGGTGGAATTGCTTCATTTCTAGGTAATTCCCCTTGATTATTTCTAGGCTCGCTTTGTATTGTGGTGGGGATCGCCTTGAAGCTGCTTCTCAGATCCTCTCCCTGATTGTTAGCAGATTCCAGCCGGCTCTAGATAAAATACTTTTCTCTGCAAACTTGGTTGTGGGATGGAAGCAATGCCAGGCATCTGCAGTGTGGTGGAGGAGTGCCTTGCAGGCACGCTCTCCTGCACAGATATGGGGGCTCTGTGTGTAATCAGGTATGCGCTCTAGGGAGCTGTCGCCAGTAGTGTTTCCCTGCCACCCCCAAGCTGCTCGAGAACAGGTGAGATTTTATGGTTAAGCACAAAAGCAAGTTTATTCTAACGCGCTCAGGATGGACGCAAGGATGGACATGGAGGAAAGTAGTAAATAAACCCTACTTTGTGTCTTAATTTCAGTCTTTTCTGTGTTGCTCAGAACCAGCTGCCAGCAAGGCTTTGTGGCTGTTGTAACTCATGGCTGGCAACAAAAAACCCCCTTTGCCTGTGCTGTGTCTTGCCAAGCAGGTGCCTTGGTCGGGCATTAACGTGTCCTCTGAAGGGCAGCTGCAGCTTGCAAGTATTTCAGCTGTTGAATTTGGTGGCAGTTTGGTCCAGATGCTGTCCTGTAGCTTCCTTGCTACAGCAAGGCTTCTCACTGCCAGATTGCTCACCTGGTGTCTGAAGGTGTCTTGGAAATGGAAACTTCACTGCGCCTTCCTGAAAGGGTTAACAGTGGCTTGGCACCTTGCAGGCCTTCCTGCCACATTTGACACCAAAACCTTGGCACTTTTACAAGAGTTCACTTAAAACTTTGGATCTCCACATATCGTACAAACCCCTTGTTGTGCAGACAGGTAGTGCAAAGGTGTGCAGGTTCCCACTGGCTGGGAGCAGGATGACTGGGGGCGTTGGTGCTGGTACCCTTGCCATGATCAGTCGTCACTGGCTGATGTCTCCTTACCCCACTTCCACTGAAGACTGCGCAGAGTCTGACCCATTACTCTCAGCTGCGTCCTGTTGTTGAAGAACAGATCATGCTTGGACCAAAGACCAGGTGGATTTCCTGTTCCTGCCACTTCCATGTGAAGCTGCTCCAGAATCTGGCTGCTCTGATTAAAAACACAGCTTCTAGCCTAAATTTAGAGATGGCTAGAAATATTTATATGTGCTGCCCTATAGCTTAAATCAATTCTACCTTCATAATATTTAGTTCCTTTATGTATTTATTAGTGACAGGCATATTCCCCGTCTTGATTTTATTTGGTTAAGCAAGCCAACCTCTTTAGTTTTTTCCATAAAATAAGCTTTCTGTTCTCCTCATCTTTGTAGCTGTCCTCTGCACCTCTTCCAGCTTGAGTTTATTTTTCTTATGTTTGCATGACCACAGCTACACAAACAAAATGCACAAAATTTTAAGCAGAGCCTTGTATAAAGGCATCAAACTGTCCTTTTCTATAAATAACCTTGTTTGAGGTATCCTACAATTGCTTGGTTTTCTACGTCAGCTGTACTTCAGCTCAGATGTCTTGCCATCAGCTGAAATATCCAGGTCTGGAGTTTTTTTCTGCTTCCAGTTGTCGAGGTCCCAAAGGGGATATTAGGCGAGGCATGGGCTTGTTGACTTTGGTGCTGATCTTGGTCTCTCTGAGGTCTGCTAGTCCCATCTCTAAGGCTGTCCTATTTTTCTTGTATGAAAACCTAAGCCTCCCACATCCTTACAACTAATCAAGGTGAGGACAGTGGCACTAACACCGATAGCAACTCTGCCAGTGTTTGGGATGGTGACTGTTGCGGTAAGCATGGCTTTCTCCACTCATCCCACTGGCAATGATACCCTGCCACAAAATGAGAAAACTGACACTGGCCTTGGCCTGTGAAAGAAAAAAAAGTCACACAGAAGAGGGCATTTATGTGGTGATTACCTCCACCCTGCATGCAGGTTGCTGAGCTGACTTGGGTGCAGAAACTGCTGTAGAAAGCATCTGGCGTCGAAGTCTGCGAGAAGAGCTTTCTGGCTAGAGGCAGCAATGGCGTTTCTCTAGGCTGGGTGGGGTGAACAGGAGGCATCTGGGCTGCAGACGCCTCTCCAGAAACACCAGGCACTGCAGTTAAATATCAGAGCATTAAATATAGTCGCTGACTGGAATTGCCATGGCCATACCAGCTCCTTTCCCTTGGGATGCAGGGATCAATCCAATTCCCTCCAATACCATTGTACCCACAAGTTATTTGAGCACTTGCACAGTCCAATATCCTAAATGCATACACCCGCAGTATAAAAAGGCATGCAATTTAATGGCTTTTGTTTAAAGGTGGGTCTATAAGGTGTGCTGGAAGGAGAGAAACTCCTGGTGTGCACTGCTTCCCAGGGCACATCCCTGCACTATCACGTGATTTGCTGTGTCCTCGACCTGCCTTTGTCCTGGGAGTGTTGGGTATGAGATGGGTCCCACAGAGCAGACCTGCTGCTCAGGTTCATTAGCCAATGCTAAGGAGAAGTTCTCAGGTGAGCACAGCATTGTTACCATTCTGTGTCTTGGCTCCTGATTTTTTTTAATTTTTTTTTTTCTTTTTGGAGTGCACGGTCTCAACAGGGCTTGTCAGGAAGATGGATAAAACACCTAACAGGGGCCCCAAGAAGCTGTTGCTGTATGCAAACATAGCTGGTAGCAAAGTGATTAGAACAGCTGAATTAACTCTTGTAGCCAATTTACGCGGTGCAGCTCTGCAGCAGGTTTGTGAGGTTATCGAAGTGCTGGATATTAATCTGGGCAAAAAGGAGTCTTGCTCTCCAAGCAGGAGCCTGATTTTCCAATGGTTGTTCTATTTGCTGTCTGTTGAAGTGGCTTTTATTGAACAGCTTTACTTTCATCAGAGTTCAGGGACCTTGTTTTAGAAAGAAGATCCACAGAGGCTGGGTTGCAGGAGTCCTGACACCGAGTACCTGCTGCTGAGACTGCACTGCATGCCTCAGCCCTGCCCTGACCCCAGGCAAAGGGCTGGATGTCAGCCACCATCCTGCAGTGCCAGGACACGCTCCGTTTCAGGGAAGAGAAACACAAAATACTGGTGTGGTTTTGTTTTGGTTTTTTTTCTATCGCAATGATCCTTATTTCAAAGAGCTTTTAACTGAATGTGAACTTTATTAAAGTGGTGTTGCTCAAAGGAGGAAGACAAGCAAAGAGTGCTCCTGAGGGGCTGTGTCACCAAGTTGGGTATCTTAAAAGGCTCTCTGTGTCAAAACACGTGAGCTTTGTCTCCTTCCTGGGGTCCCTGGTTTTCCTGGAATTTGACTAAGCAGAAGGTGTAGCAACAGTGGCTATTTACAGGGGAGTGCACTGGGATAAACGGCAGCACCTGGAACAGGTCCAGGCAAAGGATGACTTGGGCAGGGCTTTGCTTAGCTGCCATGCTGAGATCTTGGCGATAAAATGAGCTGATAAGATTTCTGCTGGGGGGGGGCCGAGGGGGCTGCTTATCTCTTTTCCTGCAGTTGAGACCGAGTTGGGGAATTTGGCATTTTCAGTCCATGCTTAGTAACAAGCTCTGAATTTGGAGGAGTGGAAAATGTGACTCAATCTAATTATAAACTAGCTTTTCAGGCGGGCTGGGAAGTTCCTTGTTTTGTCCTGCTCTTACGGGTTGTTGCCCTGAGCATCCGGGGAGACTGAGGAATGCAATGGTAAGGAGAATCCTGCGAAGGAGCTGACCTGAGATTGTGGGATCCGTCTCTCCTTTCCTTGCCGCGCTCTTGAATGCCAGCTTTCCAGCAATCTGCTGATGGCAGGAATAAATTTCTGAGGCTGGTTAGCTGCGTGGCGGCAGCACTAAACCCCCAGCACTTGGCATTCCTGCTGTGTGGTATTTTTGCTTCCCTTTGGCCTTTCACTTATAAAAAGTCATGCTGAAAGAAGAGCCCGACTGAACTTTTTTTTTAAGCTGCTTGAGGCTTTTCCTGCCCCATGCTCGCCCCCCGAACAAGGAAGAAAGCGGGGTGTGGGCAGCCTGTGCTGACCCCAGCCCTGGCGCGGGCGGGCTGTGCCTTCCCACTCCAACAATAAGGCTAAACAAATCCTTCCAAGCTGCTTGCATGGACCGATGAAAGAAGGATTTCTTGGGACACTCAATGTTTTGTAGTGACCTCCCAGTGAAACAGCTGTTGTGTTCCCTTGCCCAGGCAGAGTGGGACGCTGAATAGTGCCCTTATAGCAAACACAGAGGTACATCTGGAAAAGAAGCCATCATGGTAGGAGTATGCGAGGATGGCATGAGCTGGGCGTAGCTGCTCTGCCTGCACTGTTGTGAAGCCATTTTACCGATCGTAAAGAAGTTGGCGAGACAAGCACCGCTCTTCAGGCAGGCTGTGTCTATGCGGCACAGCCCTATGCCGGCTTCCGCAAAGGAGGAGGGTTGCTTTCTGCATGCAAGGCTTCGCTTGCCCGCTTGATGGCTGGAAAATGCAGATTAGCAGCAGACACGTAAACTTCTCGTTCGGGTTTTCATGAGCACGCAAAAGTAGAGCAGCTGCTTGAAGTAGCTTTGCTGCCTGGTCCTTCAGGGACTGAAGTTTGAACTTGCAGTCAAGGGCCAGGACCTGTGATCCAGCCCCTCTGCAGCCTTGTTCTCCCTCAGCTCAGCTTTGAGCTGACAAAGGTTTGATTTTTCTAAGGCAGCAGCTTCAGTGCACGGAGATGTGCAGGAAGAGCCTGGGACCAGCTGAAATGCAGGCTTAGTGTCACTGTCCTGACCTACCCCATGCACAAAGGAAGCACCAATTGCTGGCTGTTCCCATACAGCTTTGGTTCTCTGAACAGAGGTGGTGAGCTCCTGCTGGTAATGATGACTCGAGTCACCGAGGCTGGCATAGTTCTGAGAACCAATGAAATCTCTGGGCTGTTTTTAGACTTTCAGGGGCAAATGAATCTGCATGAAACATTCTGGAGCAGCTTGGTTTTGTCTGTGAGCTCCTGTGCCTTTTGTCCCAGGCATGCAGTAGCTCAGAAGAGCGCTGTCTGCTGAGGACGCCCAAAAACTCTGGCAGGTATCGCAGTCCCCTCTGCAGGGAAGCGCATGTGCTTGCGATTCCTCCCTGCTCGCTATGCCAAGTAAATGCAACTTTCCATTCTCCAGGCTGAGCTTTCCCATGGTGCAGCACTGTGCAATGGCACTGTTGCTGTGCCCAGCGAGCGGAAGGCTCAGAGAGGTGCCCATCCTCCTTTCACCACTGTTTTCTGGGCCTTGTGTTTCTAGGTAAGGACCTGTCTGATGTCCTAGTTTGCAGTTCTGCTGTATTTGAGGAAAGGAGGGGGGGTGGAAGATTGGAGGCTCCTTCTTGCATCATCTCCTGGTTGCATACAGGTGAGCCTCCCTTGTCAGGGCTGTTTCTTCGGGCCAAAGACAAGTGGCTGTTGTGGTCTGAGGGTTGTCCAGCTCCTGCCTTGAGCCAATGTGTTCCCTGAGCCAATGTGTTCCCTGACCCAATGCAGCAGCCTCTGCTGCTGCAGGACCTGCCCAGGGCAGTGGTGCCTGGATGGCTTGGCCACATTGCATGCCCCATGCCTGGGGTCACTGGCTCCATCTTCATGTTGGTGAAGAGGAGGAACACACCTGTTGGACCCACGGGCAGAACCTGCCTCCCACAAGAGGACTCCATCCTCTGACTCACAGCCTGCAGGCCCCATGTTCTCATTGTTCTTGGCTCCAGGTTGGCTGTGCCAGCACCAGGAATCATTGCAGTGCCCATGGTTCCAGCAGCGCTGGGGCACATGCAAAGCCAGTGTCTGTACTGTCACTTGTCTGGTTCATGCGGGACACGGCAGCCTGAAATCTGCCTGCCCACGTACCTGCTTTGGGGCTGAGACCGCCTGTTGCTTCCGCTGCGAAAACTGCCCAGTGCTGCTGCTGCAGTACCAGGGTCTTAAGATGAAGGTTGGGCTTAGGCAAAGGGCATAAGTTTGACTCTTCAGCTGTATTTGCATTTGAATTATCTCTGTTTCCATTTTCTTTCCCCTGCCTGCTTGCAGAAGCCTGAGCCTGCAGGCTTGGTTTAAGGTGGGTTAGGTCAGATGGCTGAGTGTGGTTCGGCTTGCCTTTCTGCTTAGATGTAGAGAGGGCTCAGCCGGGGTGTTCTTCATTACTGGCCCTGTGTGTTAGGGTAATGCTGAAGGAGCAACCCAGGAGAGGAGTCTGTTGTACAGTAAATTGTCATCAGTAATTATAATCTAAATGAAATCCCAGGTATGGGGTCTGTCTCTCCAGAACAGCTGGGCACGGGGAGGAGAAGGAGATGGTGGGAGACCTGGCAGAACTGCAGGAGTATCCACCCTCACGCCTGCCCAAAAGCAGTCAGTTGGGAATTTTTTAGGAGTGATTTGAAAAGGCACAGGAAGGAGCTGGGTCCCTGACTGCAGCTGATGCCCACAGGAAGGTCTGGCAGCACAGGCTGGGAGATCCCACCGGACACCTTCAGGGCCGGGAGGATTTCACCATGGTGTGCCAAAGGGAGACCCATGGCAGGATCCTATGGTACCCATCTCCTTTTTGGAGGATTCATTTTTCAGGCATTTTTCCCCCTGAATTCCCTCAGAGGCAGCAGTTTTGCTCGTTGTTCCTTTGCTTATCTTTGTCTTGTTGGCTACAGGGCTTTAAGATCCAAGTTTTTTTAAAAAAAATAAAAATCAAACTGAGCTATCTTCTCTCATGGGTTGACTGCTCTTGGCTGGCCTAAAAATAACAGGCCGTGTATATCTGAAAGGACTTTGTGAACAAGGTCTTCAAAGCCAGCCAGGCCACTGTGTATATATAAAATCGCGAACATGGCTAATTTCTTAATGGTCTTCAGTACACTGCCAGGCTTGTGTAACCTTTACCAGATAAGCATTCATTTACGATTATCTCAAATAATGACAAAACAAAGGCAGCCTTTTTTTTTTTTCTTCTTGAGCAATGGAAGAGTTATTTTGAAACCAGACCCCTTGAGGGAAATGGCAGGGCTTAAGGCTGATATTTATTGCGTACATAGAAAACTGGAAAACTTTTTACATGAAAACTGGAGATCCCAAATCATTAACTATGCATAGCCTTAACAAATACCCTTTGAAGCAATATTTGAAGGAAGCATTGCAAGAACAGAGTCCAAGGCTCTCCGTTCCCGGTTTCATGCCACCACAAACGCAGCAGTGACTGGGACGGACCCACTCCGAGGGCTCTGCTGGTTAACTTTCATTTAGGAACAAGTAATTTTATTCAGCCTGATAACTGCTTTGATTATGTACTCTAATCTTGCAGGGCTCTTCCTTTGCCATGCAAACGTGGATGAATTTTGCTGCCAGGGCGGTAGCTGTGTTTAAAGCAGTGCCGTGGCATTGAAGACTTGTTGCCTTCCTAAAGATGTACAAGGGGAGGCACAGGCATCTTCGTGGGTTTCATAGGTATAATACACATAAACTTGATTTTCTGAATCCCTTCTTGCAGAACCCGTAGAAACAGTCCACATCTCACAGGTTGAATACAGCTGAACTAGCTCAGCTCTTTTTAAAACAAGTTTAAGTGGGTTTATAAATGTTTTGCAGCTGTCGCATCCCTGTTAGAACAAGTTGTTCCAGTAGGTGGTTGCCTGGCCTGTTTTTGTTTTTCAGGAGAACCTAGTTTCTGGTGTGAATCTGTCTGGCTGCAGTTTCATTTTCTAGCATGGGTCCTTAAGAATGTGACCTCACATGTAAACTGTAGGTTAAAAATCACAGAATCATTAAGGTTGGAAAAGACTTCCAAGATCATCAAGTCCAAGCGTCAACCCAACACCCCCATGCCTACTAAGTGCCGTGTCTACATGTTTTTTGGACACCTCCAGGGATGGTGACTCCACCACTCTGGGCAGCCTGTTCCAGTGCTTGACCACTCTTTCAGGGAAGAAATTTCTCCTAATGTCCAATCTAAACCTCCCCTGATGCAACTTGAGGCCATTTCCTCTTGCCCTATTGCTTGTTACTTGGGAGACAAGACCAACCCCCACCTGACTAACACCCTCCTGTCAGGCAGTTGTAGGGAGCGATAAGGTCTCCCCTCAGCCTTCTGTTCTCCAGGCTGAACACCCCCAGGTCCCTGAGCTACTCCCCATCAGCCTTGAGCTCCAGACCCCTCACCAGCTTCGTTCCCCTTCTCTGGACACAAAATGGTTTTCCAAGCAGAAATATTCAGCCTGGCCTGTGCCTCCCTCACTGTCCTTTTTGCACATGAGGTTGGCCACCTTTCCTGATCAAATAGCGAATCACCTTGTGTCATGAGATTAAAGGTAATGCTTGTTGTACATCTCCTCCTGGAGCCATGCGCCGTGCCTGGGGAGGAGGGAGCAGCAGAAAACCCCGGCTTGCAGGAAAGCTCTGTGTGGAGTGTGTGACTGGCTTTTGCAGAGTGCATGGAAGCGGAAGATTTGTTCCAAACGTAGCCTGAAATTACATGTTCAGCGTGCATTTAACCACTCACTACTAAAGTTTTTATTCCTCTTGATTGTGTAAGCCTCAATAACGCTGCAGCTTTGTCCTGGCTCCTTATGTTTCTGTTCCTAACGTGTGCCCAGCTCTGCCCTTCTTCCTCCCCAGTGGGCAGGTTGGTGGCTAATTTTGGCCATGGGCATAAAGGGTGGCACCATTCAGCTCCAGCTAATGTAAATGATGGATTGCACTGGGTGCTGTCCTGGCATCTCTGTTTTTAGAGGGTGTGATGAAATTACACTTCTTTTAAAGAAGGGACACAAGTGCGGGTCAGTCCTGGTTCTGGCTGGGCAGGATCAGACCCTGCCTTTCTCCTCTCTTGGCAGAAGAGATGCCAAGGAGGGACAATGTGGTCCTCTGTTCCTGCCTGCCTCAGGTGAAGGGCTGGTTTTCCTTCGGGCTAGCTGGGGTAAAAGCAGCTCCTGTTCTTGCTGCGGTGGGGGAGCGGGCGAATGCAGCAGTAGGCCTGCCAAAACCCACTCTTTTCTGCCTGACGTGTGGGTAAAGAGCAAAGCTGAGTGGAATGATGGTCATGTCTCAGCTCCTCAGTTCATGTGGGATGCATCAGGGGCGTACGGCTATGGGGCCACTTTCTCTATGTGGTGTAAGCAGGAATCTTAATTTCCTGCTCTCGGACGTTGCTGCTGAGGACTTAACAAAAAGCTGTGCTAATAGCTTTAAACTCTGCTTTATAAACTGTACCCAGCGTGCGTGTAATGATGTGCTCTCCAGGCTGGCCAAAAGTGGGGCTGATCCTTTGCAGAGGAGAGGAACGAGGGTGTTGCCCCTATGGTTGTGGCCAAAACCCTCTGCGGCTCTCGCACAAAAGCATTCTCGTGCTGTTCTTGCCAAAAGACTTTTGAGTCCTACATTACCCTTGCTGAGCCGCACATCCAGACCCCTCAGCATGCTGAAATGTGGAGTGGGGGGGAGTCTGTGAGCTGGGCTGCCCTGCCTTTCAGCAGGCTGCCTAATCCTGACTGCAGCCAGGGGGGTGGAAGAGGTACCTAGGGCTCACAAGCTGCCCAGTCCTGCAGCACCCGGCATCGGTCTTTGTCTGTCTGTCTGTCCCAGGGGCTTTCCCCAGCAGGCCCTGCAGTTAGGCAGGTCTGGCAAGTCCTGTCCCATCCCTGCACCCACTGCTGGATGCCAGGATGCTCCTGCCAGGCGGGTTTCCTTGCCCAGCTTTGTGTTTGGATAAAGTATGAAATATGTATGAGCTTTACAGAATTGTAGAGTAACCAAAGCACCCTTTCAGGAGGAGAGCTGGAGCATGGCTCTGCATTGGACTGCAGCACACCCGGAGCCTCAACCAGGCTGCTAAATCTGTCTTCGTGGGCCCCAAAACGTCCTGTTTCCTCTGGGTGTGGGGGAGATGCCTTGTGGTGGGCTCTGGAAAGCCTATCCGGGGCACTTTCCAAATGCCTACGAGCCCGAGGGGGTGGCAAAGCTCAGGTTACTTGCCATGGGGTACCTACAGCCCCAAGAAATGTCACAGCCCGCTGAGCTGGCAGTGTCACCCCTTCCACCGTGCAGCCTGAGTGGCTCTGCTGTGCTTGGTGATCAGGGAGCGGCTTAGTGCAGACAGACGGATGTCAGCTGCTGGGAACAGGGGGGCTGGGGGATTCGTGTCCACCCTCAGCTACAGCCTGGGGTGGGAGGCAGGAGTGTCCAGGGCTCCAACACCCTGCACGGGGTAGGGAGTGCTTTGGAAGGGTGTCAGCCATGCTGGTGACATTTTTGAAGAGAACTGATGTCTTTTCCACAAGAGCAAAATGACCAGGGGACGAAAAGGGTCCAGAGCTGGGCTGGCTGGGGAGGGGACCTGAGGTTGGAACAGGAGGGTGGGCTTGGGAAGGCACAAATGAGTAAGTTGGGAAGCGGAGGCAGCCGCTGAGGTTTCCGCCAGCTCCCTCCTCTGGAGCGTATGGAAATGCCATCGTTTCGTACATTGCCCCTGCTGTTGGACTTGTGCAGTTTGAAGGGGAGGCTTGTGTTCTTGGACTGTGCTTCACTAATCTGTACCACGAGTTGTGTTTAAAAAAAAAAAAAAAAAAAAAAAAAACCCACCTTGTTGCTGTTGACCTAAAAGAGGTAGTAAACAGCACATTGGAGTCCTGAGGTGCCTGCAGCCTGGGCCAAAGCCGCCCGTTGTTTCTAGTCTGCAAGAGCAAGTTACTATATTAAAGTGAAACCCTGCATTTTAAGCTAACTCTGAATATAAAGCCAGGCTGGTGCGCAGCCCTGTGTGATGTCCTGCAGTGCCCCAGCCCATGCGCTGTGTCCCCACGCTGGCCATCGCAATGTCATGCTGACCAGATGCTCCCCTCCTCTGTCCCCAGCTTGCTGTTCCTCTGGCAGTGCAGGAGGACACCGTGTTTTAAGTGGCTGCGTAGCTATTGGAATTTGCTGGTGCTTGTTGAGAGCTGGTGTGCTCCAACCAGGCAGGGGACTCCGAGCCATGGTTTGCCAGCTTCTGGCCCCTCTGGCTCAGCCTGGCTGCAGGGGGCAGCGGGATGAAGCTGAAGGTTAACAGAGAAAACGTTATGTTCTGCTGAGCTGCTGGAGCAACAGGCTTGCAAAGAGCGATGAGGTGAGGAAAGCAGTGAGACAGCAGGTATGGGAGAGAAAGAAGAAGGAGTGGGAGGAGGGCAGCTGTTGGATCAGCTCTGCGCTATCATGTAACTTCACCTTCAGCTTCGTAGCTGTCCCCATGACTTAAACTCGCCTTCTGCCCATGGAGAAAACGAACCGCTTGTGCTTAGTAGTTGCACAGTAAGTGCTAGAGAGCCGGTGCCTGCAGGCAAGGGACCTTTGCAGGAATTGATGACCTCCCATGGCTCCTTAAGCCCTCTGGGACCAGTGTACCCTGCAGAGCTCGTCCTTGCCACCATGCAGAGGAGACACAGGCTGCCCTGCTCTGGCTGGGATGTTCCTTCCCCAATTGTTACATTTCAGATTTTCTTTCTTTAATCCTTTAAATTAAGCGTTACTGCTGTTAGAACCTTGTCCTAATGCTGTACTTTTAAAAACACCTTCTCTCTCTTATTTGGTAGATCTCTGAAGCTGGGAAGGACTCCTTGCCTTCTTGGTTACACTGGAACACGGAGAGCAGCTCCCTGGAAGGACTGCCCCTTGACACTGACAAGGGTGTCCACTACATCTCGGTGACCACGCTGCAGTCCTTTCCAAACGGGAGCTACGTGCCGCAGACTGCAAACGTCTTCTCCGTTGAGGTCCACCAAGAAGACCACAACGAGCCTCAGTCGGTGCGAGTGGCCGTCCAAGACACAGGTGACACAGCGCCGTTCGTGTGCAGCTCAGAAGAGCCAGTCACTATCCTGACTGTCATTTTGGATGCTGACTTAACAAAAATGACACCAAAGCAGAGAATTGAACTCTTAAACAGAATGAGAAGCTTCTCGGAGGTGGAACTTCATAACATGAAGTTGGTTCCTGTTGTAAATAACAGACTCTTTGACATGTCAGCCTTTATGGCTGGACCAGGAAATGCAAAGAAGGTGGTGGAAAATGGGGCCTTACTCTCATGGAAACTGGGATGTTCTCTGAGCCAAAACAGTGTCCCCAACATCAGCAAGGTGGAGGCTCCAGCTAAGGAAGGAACCATGTCTGCCCGCCTTGGCTACCCTGTTGTTGGCTGGCACATTGCTAACAAGAAACCTCACCTCCCAAAGAGGATGCGGCGGCAGATCAACACCACACCTACACCTTTGACTGCCATCGGGCCACCCACCACTGCCACACAAGAACCGCCGACCAGGATTGTCCCCACCCCGACGTCACCTGCCATCGCACCTCCCACAGAGACAATGGCACCCCCAGTCCGGGAGCCCATACCGCTGCCGAGGAAGCCTACAGTCACCATCAGAACAAGGGGCCCCATCATCCAGACACCCACTCTGGGACCGATCCAGCCAACCAGGGTAGCAGAAGGCACCGGCACAGCCTCCGTGCCAATTCGCCCCACGATGCCCGGGTACGTAGAGCCCACGGCAGTGATCACACCACCTACAATTACAACCAAGAAACCTAGAATCTCCACTCTGAAGCCAGCCACGCCATCCACGACGGATTCGTCCACAGCGACGACGCGAAGGCCTACTCGAAGACCCAAAACACCCCGTCCGACAAAGCCTCCCAGCACAACCAGGTCCCCCATCTCCAAGCTGACAACGGCCTCCCCACCGACCCGTGTACGCACCACAGCTAGCGGAATCCCCCGGCCTTGGGAGCCAAATGAGCCACCCAAGCTGACAAACCATATCGACAGGGTTGATGCATGGGAGGGCACCTACTTTGAGGTTAAAATACCATCAGATACCTTCTACGACAAGGAAGACACCACCACGGACAAACTGCAGCTGACCTTGAAGCTGAAGGAGCAGCAGATGATAGAGGAGAATTCGTGGGTGCAGTTCAACAGCACCAGCCAGCTCATGTACGGCATGCCAGACCACAACCACATCGGGAAGCACGAGTACTTCATGTATGCGACCGACAAAGGCGGGCTTTTTGCTGTAGATGCTTTCGAAATCCACGTCCACAAACGCCCGCACGGGGACAAGTCTCCAGTGAAGTTCAAGGCCAGGCTGGAAGGGGACCACAATGCAGTCGTGAATGACATCAATAAGAAGATCATGCTGGTGAAGAAGCTGGCTCTGGCATTTGGCGACAGGAACAGCAGCACCATCACGGTGCAGGACATCGCCAAAGGCTCCATAGTAGTGGAGTGGACGAACAACACGCTGCCCCTGGAGCCCTGCCCCCAGGAGCAGATCCGGACTTTGAGCAAAAAAATTGCAGATGACTCTGGTGGGCCAAGCCCAGCTTTCTCCAATGTCTTGCAGCCCGAGTTCAAGCCTCTGAATGTGTCGGTGGTCGGCTCTGGTAGCTGCAGGCACATCCAGTTCATCCCTGTGATGAAGGACGGAAGGGTGATCTCAGAGGCGACGCCGACGGTGGCAGCAGGCAAAGACCCCGAGAAGAGCAGCGAGGATGATGTGTACCTGCACACTGTCATCCCCGCTGTGGTGGTGGCCGCCATCCTCCTCGTGGCCGGCATCATTGCCATGATCTGCTACCGCAAGAAGAGGAAAGGGAAGCTGACCATTGAAGACCAGGCCACCTTCATTAAGAAAGGTGTGCCCATCATCTTTGCCGACGAGCTGGATGACTCCAAGCCTCCGCCGTCCTCCAGCATGCCCCTCATCCTCCAGGAGGAGAAAGCCCCACTGCCCCCCCCCGAGTACCCCAACCAGAGCATGCCGGAGACCACACCACTCAACCAGGACACCATTGGGGAGTATACGCCGCTGCGGGATGAGGACCCCAACGCGCCGCCCTACCAGCCTCCCCCCCCCTTCACTGCACCTATGGAGGGGAAAGGCTCCCGCCCGAAGAACATGACCCCATACAGGTCCCCGCCGCCCTACGTCCCCCCTTAACGAATGGGAGGCTCTCGGGGGAGAAGGGGCCTCCAGCTCCACACCAGTGCTGTCTGTGGGCCAGCAGCCCCCTCACCAGCCGGGAACCTGAAACCCCAGCCCACTCCCCAGCAGGCCCTCCCCGGCTGTGCCCGCCACACCGGAGCGCTCGCGGGACTCAGGGGGACACTCGTTTTATTTTTGCCTAACAAGCTTTGGTTTTATTTTATTCATAGAAAAAATTCTTGGCTCAAACACACCTTCCTGGCGGCTGGGCTTCTGGCCGGGGCCGGGGCAGCGGGCAGGGAGGGGGGACAGGGACGGGACGGGGTTGGGGACGGGAGGAGCAGGCAGCACTGGGGTAGCACTCTGGGTCTCCGCTGTTTGCCTTTAACACTAACTGTACTGTTTTTTCTATTCACGTGTGTCTAGCTACAGGACGTAACATGAAAGGTAGCCTAAAAATAATTAAATTCAAGGGACTTTCTGAAGTCGATGTTTTTAAGTTTTTACATTTAATCTGCTCTTTGCCTAAACTGGGAGGTGTAGTTTTGGGGAGGGGGAGGGCAGTGCTGTGCTGCAGGCAAGCTCCAAGGGCAATTCAGGGCTGGATAGGGGTGGCCTTTGAGGACAGCCAGCCTCCTCCTCCTCTTCCTTGGGGAGCTTGGCTTCTTGGTTCAGGGTTTGATTTTTTTTTTTTTTTTTTTAATCAAAGAAATCCTATTTTTCTCATGCATCATAAAATAGTCATCAGCTGGCTTGGGGTACTTTTGGCCAAGTGCAGGGGCAGCTGCTTGCACCTCGGGGTGCAGCGCTGTGCCAGGGGAAGCTTGTGGGAGGGCGAGCGGGGCCCCACACCACGACAGCTTCTCTGCTGCCGGGTAAACGCCGGGGTTGGGGTGATCTTTTTTAAGCAAAAAACCCCCCCAACCCTCCCCGGGAGGTGTTTTGGCGATAGGGGGGGTGTTTTCTCCACAGCACGGTGCCAGCTTTTTGCTTCGACTGCTCCTTAAGAGCGGTGCCGGAATGGCCTCGCTGCCCAGACGCTGTTGGAGAAGATAAAAGGTTTAAAAAAAAAAAAAAAGGGGGGGGGGGGAAGCGCCAGGAATAGTTAATAGTCAAAAAATAAAAATCAGTGAACTCTCAAATCTAATTTTTTACTAAATTTTTGATACAGTCTCAAATTGTTTTATTAAAAAAAAAAGACTTAAAAACCGGTGTACCGCTGCCAGCAGTTTGTACGAGCTTAGCTTCCGAGCGCCGGCTCCCCGGGAGCCACCGCCCTGCGCAGGCCGAGCCCGCCTGAGCCGCAGGGCCGCCCCGGCGCCGCCGGCCCCCTCCTGCGCTCCGCCGCGAGGGTTTTCCTCCTTCGCGCTCAATCATTTTAAGATTTCCTTTGTGTTTCCGCCGAGCGTTCTCTGGGGTACACTGGGAGGAGGGGGAGGCATGGAGAGATCTCCCCCGTGCGGCGGGGGGGTGTCGCAGCGCAGCCGCACCCGTACGCACCCACCCCTCCCCCGGGATGGTGCGCGGCCGAGCGAGCGGCTGGGTGGGTGCCTGCCCCCCCCATTCCCGCTCCGGTTTCGGCGACGCGGGGGCGGTTTCGCGTTGTGTAAAGAACCGCCTCGCCAATAAACCCTGGCTTGACTGCGGCCCCGGCCCCGCCCGGGAGGGGCGGCCGCGCGGTGCCGCCATGTCAGGAGGGCCGGGGCCGGGCCGCTCCCCGCTGCCCTGGGCCCCCCGCCCAGCCGCCGCGCTCCGCTGGGCGGGGGGGCCGGGGCCCGGCCCACGACCTCCGCTTCCCGGCCGGAGGGGCGGGGGGGGGGATCCGGGGGCGGCACGGTCCCGGTACGGAGAGGCGATGCTGAGAGCGGTGCCGGGGCAGGGGATGATGCCGGGGCGGTGCCGGTATCGGGGGGCGCCGATGCCGGGGTGTTGCCAGGGGCAGCACCGGTATCGGGGGGGGGGGGGGGGGGGATGCTGGTGCCGGTACCAATACAGGAGGGGATGCTGGTGCCAGTCCCGTTACGGGGGGGAGGGGAGCAGGGATGCCGGTGCGGGTACCGGTGTGTGGGGGGGATGCCGGTGCTGGTACTGGTAGGGGGGGAAATGCCAGTGCTGGTCCCGATATGGGGGTGAGGATGCTGGTGCTGGTCCTGGTTATGGGGGTGAGGATGCTGGTGCTGGTCTCGGTATGGGAGTGAGGATGCTGGTGCTGGTCTCGGTATGGGAGTGAGGATGCCGGTGCTGGTCCTGGTATGGGGGGAGGGGGTATGCCAGTGGTGGTCCCGGTATGGGGGGGTGCTGGTGAGGGTGTGCTGCCTCAGCCACCATCCTGTAGGTGCAGGAGATCATCTTCAGGAACTTCTACACGGCCTTCCTGAGCGTGCGGGTGCAGCGCCCTGGCCCTGCCGGCTCCCGCCGCTGGGTGACCTGCCTGCGGGACTTCTGCCTGATGCCCTGCCCGCACACTGAGGAGGGCTCCCAGGACTACTTCTCCCTCCGCCGCCAACAGGTTGGCATGGCCAGACAGCGGCCCTGGCATCGCCCAAGCCGCTGGGGCTCACCCCTCTTTGCCGCCCCAGGACAGCTCCTGGTCCCTGGAGCCCTGCACCAATGCCCCACCATGCCCCCCCAGCGGCAGCAGGCTGGCCTGCACAGTGCCTCTCCTGCCCAGAGCGTTGCCAGCCCCTGACATACCCCTGGCACTGACGGCTCCCCCCGTTCTCGCCCCTTCAGATGCTGTGTGACGTGGACCAGGTGACGGCGGTGCGGTTCATCCTGCGGCAGCCCTCCCCGGTCTGGCTCCACTTCACCATCGAGGAGCTGCAGATTTTCCCCCCTGGACAGAAGGTGAGCGCTTGCCAGTGTTGCCCTCCCTGCCCAGTGCAGCTCCAGGGGCTTCAGGCTCACTCTGGAGGATGCAGGGATGTGGGTCCAAGTCCTTGTCCCTTGCTGGGGGCCGGGGGCAAACTGCTCCAGCCAGCCCCAGCTCTGCCCGTTTTGGAGGTGGGTTTTTGTCTGAGCAGCAGGACATAGCTGGAGGTTGCGGCAACAAATTACTGGTTGCAAACACCCACCCTAACCACAAAATTCCCGTGAATAATGGTAAAGTGATACTTACACCCATACCAAGATGAATACAGGTGGGCTCCAAACTACAGCACGCTGCATGGTGTGAGGGATGGAGGTGGGACTGGCGACATCCCTTGTGTGACCCTTCTGGATCTGTTTCAGAGCCCCCAGAAGGATTTCCCCTCCTGGCTCTCCCAGCTGAGCCCTCCAGAGCAGCCAGCCAGCCTGCACGGAGTGAGTAGTCCCTGCTGAGGTATTATGGGGAAGGAGGGCCCTGGATGGGGTGTACAAAGTCGCGAGGCTGCTGGCCCCATCAGCTCCAGGCTCCCACTGGGAATAGCTGTGGAGCCCCAAAATGCCCCGCCTTGTGCTGGAAGTAGTTTGCAGCATTCAGAAGAAAAATATCTCCACGGGGATATGTGAACTGAGGCGATGCTTACATCTACCTGCCCCCTAGTATGGGGAGAGGAACGTCCCTGTGGGAACGGTGGGTGCGCAGCATTGCTCAGACAGCTGGCAGGACACATGGGGATGGGGGGGTCCTGGCCAGTCCCCGGCACTTTGCGGAGGGTTTGCACTGGGGAGCGCGTCACCCAGCCGGCGCAGCATGCGGGCAGAGGGAGGTCACAGCCATGGCACATGTTTACAGCTTGTGAGCAACATCTGCCTGGCCAGTGGCTTTTGGTGAGCAAAGTCCAGACAGAGCACAGCAGGGGCAGGCAGCCGGCTCACCCGTGGAAACCTGCTGAATAAGCCCAGCAGCAGGCTGGGGCAGGAGTGGTGCCACGTGCCCCAGCGCCTCTGGGGCAGTTGTGCTACCACTGGACTTCGGTGCTGGGGGCACCTTTGAGGCTTCTGCCAGCCCTGGCAGGTGTGGGAGCTCCGGTCCATGCATGGGGGTCCAGCAACCTGGGGAGGACATCCCAGTCCCTTGCTGATTGCTTGGATTGCATCCACCTTGGCAAGGGGTGATCCGGGGGAGATGCTGGGAGTTGCTCTTGGCTTGGCTGTTCCCAGTATCACCACGAGGCACCCACCAGTGGCCTGGTGCCCACAGGCAGGGCCGGGCAGGGGAGAGGCGGCGCAAGAGCTTTGCCCTGGCCTGGAGAGCTGCTGCTGAGCCTGTGAGTCCCACCTGACTAAAGGTCCCAGGGGAACCAGTGCCCGCAGTGGGGTTTGTGTTGCCAGGCCCCGGGGAGCGCCCTGGAGGGAGGCTGTTGGGAAACTCTGGACTGTGCGATTAGGTTTTTAATCATTAGCCAGCAATCTGCTTTCTGTCCTTGCTGTGGATGCCCGCCAGCAGAGATGGGCTGTTGGTGCCAGGGCTCAGGGTCACCCATTTCCCCAGCTGACTGTTTTCCTAGAGCGGGGCCCTACTCCCCCTGTGTTGGGAAACCACCGGCAGGTCAGGAATGTGGGCACCGTTGTGATAGTGCCTGGCTCTCTGGGGGGCACTGCCATCTGGCCATACTGCTGCCCGAGCCTGGGGCGATCCAGCCCATCCCCGTTCTGCAGCATTGTGCCCACTTCTTTCCAGGAGCTCCCTGACCCAGAGAAGGTGTCGACAGAGGTTCAGCAAATGTGGGTGCTGACGGAGGTGATCCGGGCGCGCCAGGCAGCTGCCCGCATCGGGCGCTTTGACGTGAGTCCCGCCACCCTGCTCACGGGGGCTCCGGCCTCACCACATCGCAGGATGGGGAGGGGGCTTGGGGTGGGGGGGTCCCAGCAGTGCAATGGGTGCTGTGCAGGGACTGACACTTTTCCTCTTTTCCAGGTGGATGGCTGCTATGATATCAACCTGCTTTCCTACACATGAGCCCTGCTGGTGCTGGCCAGAGGGAGCCAGCTCCTCTGCACTCCAGGGACTCAAGCAGACTCCTGTGCTCCCGCAGCAGCCCTGGGGGGGTTCCAGGCCCTCCCCTCCCTCCCCTCCTGCTGCCCCCGCCCTCCAGCTGCCATGGCTCTGCTCTTGGCATGTCCCATGCTGCTGCTTCCTGTTGCGGGCAGAGCCCGGCTCCCCCACCCTACCTCTGCCCCGGGGAGCAGCCCCTGGCCCTGCCCGCGCTGCCCGCAGGACGGGGCTCCCGCGGACACGGGGGCCGAGGAGGTGCCCGGGGGCAGCGGGGAGAGCCTTGGCCATGACTAAAAGCTGCTACCGTGGTCCTGCCTGTCTTGCGCCGGGGCCGCGTCGTTTGGGCGGGGGGGGGGGGGGGGGGGGAGGGGGAGGGCGGTGCCCGGGCAGACCCGCACCCAGCATCCCCCCGGGCCGGCGGCGGGGGAGGCGGTGCTAGGGGCGGAGCGGGGCGGGCGCCGGGCGGACTCCATGTCCCAGGAGCCCCGGGGTCGGGCCGGGCCCGGGAGGAGGATGCTGATGCTGCGGGCGGGCTGCCGCGCCGCGCTGCCCTGCCGCCCGCCGGGCTGGGGGGGGGGGCGGGCGGACGCCGCTGGACGCCCTGCCCGGTCCCGCGGCGGGCGGATGGTGCCGTTCGCCGGCTGGAGCCTGCCCCTGCACTACGAGCAGGGCCACCTCCAGTCCCACCTGCACACCCGCCGCCACTGCTCCCTCTTCGACGTCTCCCACATGCCGCAGGTAGCTGGGGCGGGACAGGGGGGCTGGGGGTGAGGGGGGCCCCCACACCGCCTCACACACACCCTGGCCCCTTCCAGACCCGGGTGTACGGCCGGGACCGTGTTAGGTTTGTGGAGAGCCTGGTGGTGGGTGACATTGCCGAGCTGAAGCCGGGACAGGTACGGGGCAGGGCGCACTGGGTGCCCGGTGGGGTCAGAGGTCCCCAGGGACACCCCGGGTGGGCAGGGGGGACGGGAGGGGACAGGCAGCCTGTCCATGCTCCCAAGGGCCGTGTCCCACAGGGCACCCTGACACTGCTCACCAACGAGAGGGGCGGCATCGTGGACGACCTCATTGTCACCAACACGTTGGAAGATCACCTCTACGTGGTGTCCAATGCCGGCTGCGCCGACAAGGACTTGGCCATCATGAGGGTATGGGGCTGCCTGAGCCCCATGGGAGGTGGGGACACGGGGTCAAAATGAGTCCTCCCACCCTTTGGTGACATCCCTGGCTGCACTGGGTGAGGTGGCTGTGGCCATGTGCAGGGCTGGCACCAGCCTGGCCCCCATGGTAGCAGCCCACTGTCACCTGGCAGGGCAGAGCGGCGGAGCTCCAGGCCACTGGCAGTGATGTCCACCTGGAGGTGTTGGACAACGCGCTGCTGGCTCTGCAAGGTAGCGGGGCCTCGTGCGTGCTGGCAGCAAGCGTCACCATGTGGGGGTCTTTCCCTCAGCGGGTACCAGACTACACCTTTCCTCTGGGTCCTTGCCCGACGGATGTCAGTGCCCTTCCCCCACACCCTCCTCCCCCGGACGCTGCCATCCCCCAGAGCCACCTGCCTCCCCAGGTCCCTCCATGGCACGGGTGCTGCAGGCAGGGCTCCCAGATGACCTGGCCAAGCTCTCCTTCATGAACAGCATCACCACGACGGTCTTTGGTGTGCCAGGCTGCCGGGTCACACGCTGCGGCTACACTGGCGAGGATGGCGTGGAGGTACCCCAGGAGCTGTGTGCCGGCACCCCCCCGCCACAGTATGGAGGGAGGGGAAGGCTGTGTCCTGCTGACCCTGCCCTTGTCCCCCTGCAGATCTCTGTGCCCGCAGGGTGGGCGGTGGAGCTGGCCGAGCAGCTGCTGGGTGTCCCTGAGGTGTGGCCAGCAGGGCTGGCGGCCAGGGACAGCCTGCGCCTGGAGGCCGGTCTCTGCCTCTACGGCAACGACATCGATGAGACCACCACGCCTGCCGAGGCCGGGCTGCTGTGGACCTTGGGTAGGTCAGGACCATGTCTGCCCCCACCTCCTCCTCAAGGTGGACAGAGGGACCAGGTGTCCCCACACCCCCAGCAGGATGTAAGGGGGACCAGGTGGGCATCACTGACCCTCGCCCATCCCTGCCCCACAGGGAAGCGCCGGCGCACAGCCATGGACTTCCCTGGCGCGGCCATCATCATGGCGCAAGTGAAAGAGAAGCCAAAGCGCAAGCGCGTGGGGCTGACGTCAGTGGGACCCCCTATCCGGCCCCACACAGCCATCCTGGGCCCCGAGGGCACGCCTGTGGGTAAGTGGGGGCAGTGGGGCTGGCACAGGCATGGCCCCGAGCTGCGCCCACTGCAGGGGAGGGAACTGGGGCTGCCAGCCCCCGCTCACCTCTCCATGTCCTCACGTCTCCAGGCACAGTGACCAGCGGCTGCCCCTCGCCCTCCCTGGGCAAGAACATTGCCATGGGCTACGTGGAGGCAGCGCACAGCCGGGCCGGCACTGCACTCACCGTTGAGGTGCGGAAGAAGCAGCACCCGGCCCTCATCACCAAGATGCCCTTTGTGCCCACCCAGTACTACATGGCTAAGTGAAGCCAGTGCCCGCTGCGCGCACAACGCCCCAGCCCCAATAAACATCCCTGGCCACTCTCCCAGCCTCCTCTCCGGTGACAGCAGGCGGGTGCCAAAGCCAGGGGCCTGCAGGTGGGGCACAGCGCTTTAATGGTGTGGGCAGTGCCCGGCGTGTCCCGGAGCTTCTCACTCCCGGTGCGTCTTCGCCAGCTCCACACCCGGGCCTTCTCTGCAAAAGAGGGGCAGCGTGAGCAGGGCTGGGGCAGCACCCGGCATGGCACCCTGGCAAGAGGGAGGTGGGCAGGACTGGGGCTGAACTTACTGGGGTGTACTGGTCTGAGGGCACAGCTACGAGGGTGCTCACTGGGTCTGTGGGCATGGATGGGAAGGTGCTCATTGGGGCGTACTGGTCTGGGGCAGATGGGAGGGTGCTATAGGGCATACTGGGGCGATGGGAGGGTGCTCACTGGGTACTGGTCTGGGGCAGATGGGAGGGTGCTCACTGGGCTGTACTGGTCTGGGGCAGATGGGAGGGTGCTCACTGGGCTGTACTGGTCTGGGGCAGATGGGAGGGTGGTGTGGGGCAGGGGTTGCTCCCTGGGTGCGGGCCAGAGGGGGGGGCCGGGTCTGGGAGGTTCGGTTGGGGGGGGGGTGCCGGGGGCGCGGGGGGACGGGGCGGTGCCGGGGCTCCGGCGGGCGGCGGGCCCCGTCCGGTAGCAGAGCGCGGCCACCGCCCCGCCGTAGGCGCGCCAGGCCAGGCGGACGCCCAGCAGGCTGGGCCTGAGGCCCAGCCAGAGCAACAGCAGCTGGCACAGCGCGGCCCGCACGTCCTGCGCCGCCCACTCGGCCGCCAGCTCCCGGCCCAGCGCGCCCAGCGCCCGCCACGGCGCCTGCCAGTCCGCCGACATGACTGCGCCCGCCGCCGGCCTCCGCGGCGGGGCCTGAACGGGGCGGGGCCTGAACGGGGCGGGGCCTGAACGGGGCGGGGCCTGAACGGGGCGGGGCCTGAACGGGGCGGGGCCTCCGGGTTGGGCGGGCCCTCCGGGGCAGGGCCTGTGCGGTTGGCGGGGCCGCCATGGCGGGCAGCAGCGCTGAGGGGCTGTACTCGCGGGCGGGCACGGCACTGGTACCGGTAGCGGGGCGGGGGGCGGCGGCGGGCGGCGGCGGGCCCCCGGGCCCCACTGACGGCCCCTGCCCCACAGGTACGTGCTGGGCGGCGGGGCGCGGCGGCTGGCCGGGGCGGCGGTGCTGGTGTCGGGGCTGCGGGGGACGGGAGCGCAGGTGGCGGCGGCGCTGGTGCTGGCGGGGACCGGGCGCGTCGTCCTGCACGATCGCGGCGCCGCCTGCACCGCCGACCGCGCCCACCAGGTACCGGCGGGGCCGGGCGGGGGGCGTCGCTACGCGCATGGGTATGGGCGGGGTCCTGGTAATGGTAGGGGTATAGACAGGCTGGGGTGCCTGTAAAGGGGAGGGGGGTTGGGATCCCAGTACTGGGTATGGGTGTGGGTGCGGATGGGTACCCCAAGGGGAAGGGAACCCCCATGGGGGCCCAGGGCCCCATGGGTAGGGCCCACGGGGTGTCCCATGTCACAGGTATGGGCAGCAGAGGGCCCCCCACCAGTGAAGACAAGGCCCTGTGGAGCACCCTGCTGTAGCGGGCAGCACCCCAAACTCACGGGGTGCCCCACCATGTGCCCACCCTGCAGTTCCTCCTGGGAGAGAGTGACATAGGCCGGAACCGTGCCAAGGCATCCCAGCGGGTCCTGGCTGAGCTGAACCCCCGCGTGGCAGTGGTGGCCTATGACAAGGAGCTGTCGGAGGCCTTCCTCGCCTCCTTCCAGGTGAGCCCGTGCCCCTGCGCCCCAGGGACCCCTGGGACAGCGGCACCGGCTGATGGTTCCAGTGCAGGTGGTTGTGCTGACCGAGTCACCACTGGAGGAGCAGCTACGCATCGGGGACTTCTGCCATGCCCGGGGCATCTGCTTCATCGTGGCTGACGCCAAGGGGCTGGCAGGGTAAGGGATCTCTGCCGCAGGGTCCCCCCGTGGCTCTGACTCACCTTGTCCCCAGAGCCCCCAGCCCTGCTCTGCAGCCCATGTCCCTGTCTCACTGGCAGGGCTGCTCGGCCCAGGCAGGACCTGACAGCGCTCAGGCAGCTTGACAAGGCGGATCCTCCAACAAAAACCCATTGCTCCTCTCCAGGCAGCTGTTCTGTGACTTTGGGAAGCGTTTTGTTGTTGATGACCCAGCAGAAGGGGACCCAGTGTGTGCTGCCGTGCAGCACATCTCCCAGGTAGGAGGGCAGCCTCAGCAGGCTCCCCCAAAATGCCACTGCCTTTTCCAGTGGCTTTATGCTACCCGGGTCCAATCCCCTGCCCTCATGTCCCTTTGCCTCCGCAGGGCAACCCAGGCGTGGTGACATGCATGGGGGCAGAGGACAGCCATGGCCACCTCTTCTGTGACGGTGACCTAGTGACGTTTTCTGGTGTGGAGGGGATGACAGAGCTGAACAGCCAGGAGCCCATCCCTGTGCACGTGCTGGGTGAGCCACCCAGGGGGTCCTGGCTGCCCCAGTCCAGGGTTGGGGAACTTGTCAGGTCCTTGGCAGTGACCATGATGTCCATCCCCCTCTCATCCCCAGATGCCTTCAGGCTGGAGATCGGCGACACCAGCTCCTTCTCACCCTACCGCCGTGGGGGCCTGGTCTTGCAGGTTCGGCTGCCACAGGTGCACTCATATGTAAGTTCCCCCTTGGCCCCGCGGTGCTGTCACCCAGGCTGGGGCAACACCATGCCGTGCCCTGGCCCCAGGGGAGTGCTCACCCAAGCCCTGCCACTGTGCCGGCAGAAGCCCCTGTGCCAGGCGTTGGCAGACCCCCAGATCCAGGTGGCGACTCCCGAGGAGCTGCCGCGCAGCCGCAGCCTGCACACTGCCTTCCAGGCCTGCACGCTTTCCGTGGGGAGCAGGGCCGTCTGCCCCGGCCCAGGGCAACTGTGAGTCCCCATTCTGCCCCTGCCTGGCCCCTCCAGCCCCCTGCCACCCTGCCTGCGGGCTGCCCTTGCCCCTCTGCCCGCAGGCAGACACCGAGCGGGTGCTGGAGCTGGCACGGAGCCTGGGGGTGCAGGAGGGTTCCCTGGATGAGGATGTCGTGCCCTTTGCCAGCGTGAGCGCAGGGGACCGTGCCCCAAGCTGCCATCGCGGGGCCCTGGCAGCCCAGGAGGTGCTGAAGGTGAGCTGGGCAGGGGTCCCAAGCCCTCAGGTCTTGCTGGTCATGCCCCACACGGCTGTCCAGTGGCGTTTGATGACCACGAGGTGGCACTTGCTGCCTGCGTGGGTACATCAGCCTGGGCAGCAGGGCTAGGGTGGGGTACAGGGGGACCCGGCTGGCGGCTGAGCTGACAGGGCCTTGTTCACCCCAGGCTATCACTGGCAAGTTCCTGCCCCTGGACCAGTGGCTGTACTTCGACGCCTGGAGTGTCTGGAACTGGAGGGGGCCGTGCAGCTGACGGAGGAGGACTGCGCCCCAGTGAGAGCCGGTGCCGACTCCCTCCTGGGTGCTGGGGGTGCCGTGGCCACCTGCAGTCACATGGCTCCTCCATCTCGGCAGATGGGCTCTCGCTACGATGGCCAGATTGCTGTCTTTGGGGCTGCCGGGGTGGGTGCCGCGGGCAGGCAGAGGCTGGGCCGGCCGTGCACAGGGAGCTGCCGGCTCTGCCCTGGCAGGTGGGAGCTGGCGCCATTGGCTGCGAGCTGCTGAAAAACTTTGCCATGATGGGGCTAGCAGCAGGGCCAGGCGGGGACCTCACCGTCACCGACATGGACACCATTGCCCTCTCCAACCTCCATCGGCAGCTCCTCTACCACTCGACAGATATATCAGTGAGATGCTGTGAGGCAGAGGCCAAGCTCACCCTGAAGGGTGCCTTGGCTGCCCCAGGGGCTCCCCGGGGCTGTGGTATGGGGGAGAGCTGCCCATTCCCTCTCTGCCCTGACAGAAGCCGAAGTCAGTGGTGGCTGCAGCGGCTGTGCAGCGCATGAACCCCAGCATCAGGGTGACGGCTCACCAGAACCAGGTGGGACCTGCCACCGAGTCACTCTACGGGGACAACTTCTTCCGGTGCCTGGACGGTGTTGCCAGTGCCCTGGACACGCTGGAGGCCCGTGAGTGCTGGGCAGGGGGAAGGGGCTGAGCCCCCAGACACACCCCCCAGCTCCCCAGCACACCTGGCTCCCCGCAGGTGCCTACTTGCAGAGCCGCTGCCTCCGCTGCCTCACACCGCTGCTGGACTCGGGCACAGAGGGGCCGCGGGGAAACGTGCTGGCCATGGTGCCCCCCCTGACCAAGCCGCTGGGGCCGACCGGCACCCTGGACGACAGCACGTTCCCCCTCTGCACCCTGCGGTACTTCCCTCGCACCATCCAGCACACGCTGCAGGTAGGCTGTGCCGCACCAGCACCCAGCAAGGAAGCCCTGGCACCTTTGTCTTCCTTTCCCGTTTCCCTCTCCGGCCATGGCTTGGCAGTGGCTGCCAGCAGGTTACAGCCCCAGCTGCTTCCTGCTGGCAGCCTGAGCTCTGCCGCTGGCCCTCGCCCTGGCATGGCCTCTCCCTCCTCCTGGACTTGGGCTGGGGGTCCCAAGGGGCACAAGGAGGGGGTTCCAGTGCTCAACCCCCGCTCCCTCTCTGCAGTGGGCCCGCGATGAGTTTGAGGGGCTCTTCCAGCTGCCTGCGGAGAACGTCAACCGGTTCATGGAGTGAGTGGGCTTGGGGGACCAGCACTGGAAGAGCAGCTGCCAGCTCTGCCAGGGTGCTGCCCACCACTGCTGGGATTGGGAAGAGGGGGACAGACCACCACATCCCACCCAGGTGTCCCACAGGATTGCTCCTGGGCCAGCAGCAGCAGCACTTGGTTTTGCAGAGACCCGGATTTCCTGGAGCAGCTGCCGGAGGGGAAGGCCCTGGAGGTCCTGGAGCAAGTGCAGGGCAGCCTGTGGGAGCGGCCACAGGACTGGTCAGACTGCGTGCGCTGGGCCCGCCGGCACTGGCAGAGCCGCTACCATGATGCCATCACCCAGCTGCTGCACACCTTCCCTCCGGAGCACGTGAGCCTGGCACCCACGGGGCTGACACCCCCCACACCCTCTCCCCTCTGCTGGCCACACCGCCACAGCCAGGGGGATGGTGTCCCCAGGCCTGACTCTGCTCTCTCTGTGCCAGGAAACCAGCCCGGGTGTCCCCTTCTGGGCAGGGGACAGGAGCTGCCCCCATCCGCTGACGTTTGACCCCGACAACGTGAGTGCAGGGGAGAGCCATGGAGCCCATGGGCAGGGGGAGAGCCGAGCCTGTGCTGGGTACAGTGGGCGCCAGACCATAGTCGTGCTCCACCTGCCACAGCCTGGTCGGCCAGGGCACTGCTGGGGATGGGCCACACATGCCCTGCTGCAGGAGGAGGAGGAGAGGCACCTCCATCTCTACCTCAGGGCAACGTGGGCAGCCTTTGGCCGTGTGGGCTCATGGCCCACCCCGGCTGCCCAGGCACTCTGCCCCACAGGACACCCACCTGGAGTACATCCTGGGTGCTGCACACCTCTTTGCCCAAGCACACAAGGTGCCACCATGCAGTGACCGGGCGGCCACCCAGACCATCCTCCGCAGCATGGTCCTGCCACCCTTCGTGCCCCAGGAGGGGCTCCAGATCCCCCTTGCAGAGGAGCGAGAGGAGGTGCAGGTGCCTGCAGGTGAGGGTCCCCAGGTCCCTGGGTCGAGCCTGGTGGCAGTGGGGCTGCGGTGCTGCTTGTTCCTGCCTCAGCACCCAGGAGGACCCATATCAAGATGGAGGGCACCATGCCATGCCCCCCCCCAGTGCCATTGTGCAGGGGTACCACCCCAGGGTTCTTTCTGCCCCCAGACTGTGGGTGGCTGGCGGAGCTCACCCAGGACCTGGTGCAGCGGAAGCAGGAGCTGATAGGGGGTGAGGAGGTGCAAATGCCCCTGATGGAGCCCATCCACTTCGAGAAGGTACCCAGGGCCAGGCAGGCAGCCCTGCTCAGCCTGGGGGGTTGGTGGCTGCTAGATGATGTCTCCACAGGAGGCTAATGTCCCCACGCTCTTCCTTGCAGGACAACAACATCCACGTGGACTTCATCACAGCGGCATCCAACCTGCGTGCGGAGAACTATGGCATCCCCCCTGCTGACTGGCTGACGGTGAGGGGGGCAGCCCACAGGGTCAAGGGTCCCTGTCTCGTGCGGGGCAGCTAGTGCCACCTCTCCTGTCCTCAGAGCAAGAGAATCGCTGGCCGGATCGTGCCCGCCATCATCACCACCACGGCAGCTGTGGCCGGGCTGGCGTGCCTGGAAGTCTACAAGCTGGTGTGGGGGTGCCAGGACCCCAGCTGTTACCGCAACAGCAACCTCTGCCTGTCCAACTGCCTGCTGCTCCGTGTCCAGCCCCTGCCACCCCCCACCTACCGGGTAGGACACTCTCCCCTGGGGCAGGGCAGGTGGGGGACACCCAGGGCTCCCAGTGGCAGCCACCGTGGGGTGGTGCTGAGGGACCTGGGAGCAAGGAGGTGGCCATGCAGGAGGGGCAGCCCTGGCTGTGGGGCTCTGGACATGGATTCGGGCGCTGTGGTGGGATGGGCGTGCCACCAGGCAGCGAGGAACTGGCTCCTTCCTGCGGCCACCCCCCTGGCACTGAGCCGCCACTGCCGTCCTGCTTGCCGCGGCTTTGGGCCCAACCGGGATGCTCTGGGGTGCCCGTGGGGCTGAGACAGCCCTGCCGCCCCATAGTGGGCCCCACGTTGAGCCCCGCAGCCGGAGGGCGGGGGGGCTGCAGCAGCCACGTACATCTGGCTTATGGAAACCAGCTGCAGCAGCCGGAGAGCAGCTGGCACCAGACCGGGAAGGGCTGCCCCGGGGGGAGCAGGGCTGGGGGTCCTGGCAATGGGGGGCTGGGCTGCAGCCGCTCTGCTGGGGAAGGAGAGCGAGGGCGGGGGCAGGCTCGGATTGGGACCGTCTGGGCGATAGAGGCCCCTTTGTCTGGGGGTTTATGGCGTGCGAGGCAGCCCTTCCGGTGCAGCAGGAAGCGCCGATTGGAACCAGATTGGCCCGGGGGGCCCAGGGCCAGGGGCAGGAAGAGGGGGAGGGAGGCACCTCCACTGCTTCACGCCACTCCAGCACTGTTCCGGGCTTCCTGGCTGCCTCATGGTCCCCTCGCACCCTGCAGGCTGCCCCAGCCCTGTGCTGTCCTCCGGCCAATTGGACCATCCCTGGGTCGAGGATGCTGCTGGGGCTGGCCATGCCCTGGGGTCCCCGCAGCAGCACTTGCCACCTCCATGTCCCATGGTGAGGACATGCCCAGCCGCTTGGCCGTGGTGGGAACATGTGTCCCACAGGCCCGCTTGGCGTGACTTGCAGCTGGTCCCACAGGGGCCCTGGGAGCCCACCTTGGGGGGCAGCCTCGCCCAGGGGATGGGCTTTCTGGGGCACTGGGATGGGCAGTGGCGTTGCCTCTGCATGGGGCAATCGCCTGGGTCCATGCCGCCCTGGTGAGGATGGGGTTAAGCCCCTTGCACCCCAGTGGGATAAGCATAGGCAGCAGAAGACAGGAGGTGAGAAGGCAGCAGAAGGCAGGAGGGGTGAGCAGCCAGGTGGGAACGGGGCCAGGGCCAGCACTGGGTAGGGGCCGATGCTGCCTGCAGTGAGGGCAGATGGCAGGGCGGCCGTGCCAGACAGCGCAGGGCCGCATCCGGTGCTCGGCCCTGGTTGGCCAGCTCTGCGCGTCTGGGCGGGCTCAGGGCGGTGCCGGCCCCTGCAGTGCTGGGGGTACAGAGGTGCCCCCCAATGCCCCTGGATGCTGGTGGTGCCAGGGAGGGGGATGGCGATGCCCCTGTTGTCGCCTAGACCCAGCAGTGCCAGGGGGATCGCTGTGCCCCCCCTTGCCCCCAGACCACCATGGTGGCCTCATCCACCTGCCCTCAGACCAGTCCCTTTTCCCTGCCCTGCTGTACCCCAGCCCTTGTGCAGGGGTACAGCACCTGTCCCTTTATGGGGACAGGGCAGCTGGGATGTGGGGTGCCAGTGCTGGCTGCAGCCCTATGCTCCCCCTTGCAGTACGGTGGGCGGGAGTGGAGCTGCTGGGACCGGCTGGAGCTGCGGGCAGTCAGCGCAGATGGGCAGGAGATGATGGTGCAGGAGGTGCTGGACTGGCTGCAGGTGAGCCTGGTGTGGACAGCACCCAGCCGGGTCAACCTGGGAGGGGGTGCAGAGATGGATCCTGACACCCACCTCTTGCAGAGGACACATGGCTGGACTGTGACCATGCTCCTGCGCGGCCACACTGTGCTCTACGACAAGGAGGATGATGAAGAGACACGGACCCGGCAGCGGGCACAGAGGTAGGTCCCCAGCTCTGGGGCCCAATCCTGCCCCAGTGGGGGGCTGCTAGACCCCACTCCCTCCATCCCGAGCCACTCCAGCTGCAGTGCAGCTCCCAGCCAGCTGCTGGATAAACCTGCCGGTAGCGCTTCCTGGGGCGGGACCCCTGCCTGGCCCCTCGCTGCCGACTCTTGCGTCCCCCCAGGCTGGCCCGGTGCTCTGGGGCGCCCAGCCAGGCTGGGGGGGACAAGCCAGTGTCCCCAAAAACCCCCTTTTCCCTGCTACAGGTTATCAGAGAACCTGGAGGATGCTGGGGACCCCTGCCAGCGGGAGCTGGAGCTGTACTATGTGTGTGAGGGAGAGGATGCTGAGGCCGAAGATGCCCGTCCCCCCCTCCTCTGCTCCCTACCCTGAGGCAGGGGGCGGAGGCTGGCATCCTCTGCCCTGTGCAATAAACGCTGTAGGATGAGCTCCGATGCACTGGCCCTTGTCGCAAAAAAACCCTGCCTGCCCCTGCCCAGAGTTGGGGTACAAGCAGTCATGTATGTCCCCCCACCCCAAAATGCTGCTGCGCCCATACTGTATAAAACTGGGGTTTATTTACAGCAGAGGAGGGTGCAGGCAGAGGTGGGCAGGGCTAAATGTAGCCGATAACATCGTTGCAGATGATGGGCTGGCGGCTGCGGCTGTTCATGAGGGCGGTGAAGCGGTGGAAGTCCGTAGCCAGCTGGGCAATGTTGCTGTGGGACTGGTGGAAGCAGGCGCCCTTGGGCTGCCCCCCTAGCCCCAGCGGGCAGGAAAAACGCTTGGTGGCTTCGCGGCCCCCTGGCCGGGCGCTCTCAGCCCCCCGGGGCCGGGCCATGTTGGCCAGCTTGCGACGTACGTTGCCCGAAAGGCTGAGCAGGAAGGCGGGGGGCTTGGCCAGCCGGCGGGAGGGCTCGGCCGGTGTTCTGCGTCGGGGTTCGGCGCCCACCTCGGGCAGGTCCATCCAGTTCTCCACCAGGTCGGCAAAGCAGTTGTCACCCAGCACCAAAGGCTGCCGGTTCCGGCTCTGCGACAGCAATGCCACAGTCCAGTCCTGTGTCTCGGCTGGCTCTAGCACCCGCCACTGCTCCAAGCAGGCATCCGAGGTGGATTTGGGGCGGGCGCGGCGGGCGGGGGCAGGCGGCGGGGCGGCGGGGCCGGCAGAGAGCCGGTGTGCCCACTGGCAGGGCGGCGGGTGCCGGCGCCGGACGGGCGCCTCCTCCTCCCGCCATGTGCCCCCCGATGCCTCCGAGTACCCCGAGTCGAACTCCAGGCTGCGCTCGCTGGTTGGGGGGGAGCGGGCCCCTCCTCGCCCCCTGGCTCCAGGCTGCAGGCCGAGTCCGCCGTCGAGCTGGGGCGCAGGGGGCATGGGGGGCGGGGGGCCGGCCCCAGCGGCCCTCCGGGGTGGTGCAGCCCCTGCCGTGTGCTGTGCATCTGCGCCCGTGGCGTCACCCCCGCCTCCCGCTACACCTCGGGGGGGGAAAGGGCAGGTCACCGCGGTCGTCCCCACTCCTCCCAGCCAGCACCATGAACCCCCATCCCACGTTCCTGGCACCCCGCGCTCCCCGGCTTGGTGTGGGGGGGCTTTGCTCGTGGAGCCGGGCATGCAGCGGGGTGTGGGGAGCGGGGCGCAGGTCCCGGCTTGCCTGCAGCCCCGGGCCCCGCTTTCCTGTGGCTCCTGCGCGGAGCCGGCCGGCGTGCAGCGGCATGTCGGGTGAGCAAGCAGGCACCCAGCCCCGGCCGAGCCTGCGGGAAATGACACAGGGCCGCAGCACGTAGGAGCTGGGCGTCCCGCCGCCCCCCCGCCGGCCCCTCGATTGCCCCCGCCCCGGCGGGGCGGCAGCCGGGACACCCCACCGGCTGACCCTGCTCGGTGGCGCAGGGCCAGCTGCGGCCCCGGGGTGCCCACGGGTGCTGGGGTGGGGCGCTCCACCCACCCTGCGCCCTCCAGCCGGGGACACCCCAGGTGATGTCAGGGTGCAGCCAGGCCTGTGCTCAGGGCCAGGGCCCCCCCCCAGAGCGCCGGGGAGCGTGAGGGGCCAGGGCAGCCGGGGCTGAACGGAGCGCGGCCGGGCGGGCGCTGGAAGGGGCGGCTGGCTCCCGCAGCCGGGCCGCTCCTTGCTTTTGAATTCCTATTGTCTGAACCCAAAAGCAGGGTGTTACGTCCGCTTTCCTTTCCGCGCTGGAGCCGCGGAAAGCCGAGCGAGCGGGAGGTATCGCTCCCCCGTCCCGTTAAACCAGCTTCCTCCGGCCGGCCCCAACGGAGCTGCTGGCCGGGCTGTCCCTTTCCCCGTTACTGTCCCCGTTCTGGTCCCCGTCCCGTCTCTGCCCCCTTCCCGCTGGCTGAGACCCTCTCGGCCAACCCTGCTGGCGACGTGCCCCCGCCCCCAGCTGCCCCGGCCCGGTCCCGGCCGTGGGGAGGCGTGGGGCAGGCCCAGAGGAGCCGGCTAGGCCACCCTGTCACCCTCGGTCCCCTGGGGCAGCCCGGGCGGGCGGCAGGGTGACAGCTCCGGGGCGGCGGTGCCGCTGGCAGCCTGATGGCCAGACGCTGTGGCCCCTGGCCACCCGGGCCCCCCCCCCCCCCCCCCCACCGCCCCACGCCCCCGGCGCCGCCTTGGCCTTGCGCATGATGTCATGGCGCTGATGTCACTGGCAGCACCCTGACATCACGGCAGTGCCCGGACGGTGCGGCGGGACGCGGAGCCGGGCGGCCCCGTTCCCTCCCGGTGCCCGCGGCGGCACTCACCCGCTCTGCGCCGCGCTGGCCCGGGCAGGCCTCCGGGCGGGCGCTGTGCATCCCGCCCGCGCCCCCGCCGCCCCCGGCGCGGCCCGGCGGCCCCGCCCCGCCCCGCAGCAGCCAATGGGGCCGCCGTAACGTGAGCCCGGCCCGCCCCGGCACCGGCACCACCGCCCCGCCCCGCCCCACCGCCCCGGGGCCCCGCGCCGGGCACCACCCGGGGCACAGCGGGACCGGGCGCCGCCGGGGCACAGAGGTCCCGGGGCCGGGGAGCCCTGGCAGGAAAGGGGGCAGCCCCGTTACAGGGCCCCGGCGGAGGCACCCGCGCTGCCAAAAAAGGTTGGGGCGTCGGGGGAGGGACAGGTGACCCCAGCCGCGGGGCCGCGCTCCGCCAGCGCCTATTAATTGGGAGCTAATAGCGCTTAATAGGGATTCCGGGAGCAGCGGCTCTGGTTTGCAAATCAAGGAGAACGGGGCCAAAAATTACATCCTAGCTAATTTTCCCGGTTCCCGACCGTGTTGCGCGGCGAGGCCGCGTGGGGCGGCAGCGAAACCCTGGGGAGCATCGCTTTCCCCCTGCCCCACGCCAGCCGGGGCTGGCACCCCGGGGCTGGCAAGGGAGCTGGGGGCACCCAGGCCATGCCCTGTCCTTGCCGGGGGGCCCCCCGTGGAAGGGCCTTCCCAAACCGGGCCATGGGCATGGGACCCTCCCCTTCTCCTCTTCCTCAGCCTCAGCCTCTGTGCCCCAGGTAGGCACTTCAGGCTCACAGCATCAGGGGCACCCTTTGCCAGACCCTGGGTAGGGGATTGAGAGGAAGGGGACAGGGGACAGGCTTCCCCCCAACCCCCAGCTGCCCCTGTGTCTGGGGCTGACCCCAGGATGGGCAGAGGGGCTGGCAGCTGCCTGGCTGGGTTCAGGCAGGGAGGGGGCATCTCTGGGGGCATCCTCAGGGCATTACTGGGGTATCTTGGGAGCGTTACTGGGGTACCTTCTTGGGTGCATGGCTGGGGCACATCCAGGCACCACTGGGGCACCTCTGGAGCACCACGGGGGCATCTCTGGGGCCTCCCCAGGGCATTCCTGCGACACACCCAGCAGGCTGGGGTGACATTCTCCTCTTTGCAGGGACTTTCATCAGAGCAGCAGGTAAGAGTGGGGTACCCCGGGCCCTGCTGCGCCTGGCAGGGGAGACCTATGCCTGTGTGGGTGCCTGGGTGCAGGAGCAGGGCTCCCTAAGCATGGCTGGGTGAGCCGTCAGTGGCACTGGCAGGCTGTGAGGCCGGTCCCTGCGGTCTCCCGCCAGCCCTGCCTGACCTGCCGCGTGTGGTGGCCCTGAGTGAGGATGCAGAGCCAGGCACTCTTGTGGCTGAGGTGACAGTGTCCTGCAGCAATGCGAGCGGCAGCCCCAATGTCACCCTGCACGGCATGGAGCCTGGCCACCCCTTCAACCCCATCACCATCAGTGCCGATCCTGCAGCCCCCACCACATTTCAGGCAGAGGTGCGGCTGGGGGATGGAGAGTGGGGCAGGAGCCCATGGGCACCCTGCTGAGCACCATGTCCCCATGGCAGGTGACACTGCGTGCTGGTGCGGAGCTCAACGCGCGCCGCATGAACCAGTACACTCTGACCCTGCGGGCTGCTTGTCCTGGCGAGGATGAGGAGGAAGAGCGGCTCTTTGTCCGGGTGACAGCAGGGCAGGCACTGTGCTGTGACGCCCCCTTCACCAGCGCGGGTAGGAGCTGGGGGGCACGGGGCAGCAGGGGCTATGGGTGCCAGCTGGCACTGGGCTCCCACAGTTGTGCTGTGCTGCAGCGGGAGACATGGTGCAGGTGCTGGCAGATGTGGCACCCTGGACGCCCCTGTACACGGTGCTGCCGCAGCCGCTCGGCGGGCTTACGGTGAGTGGCGGCTGCCCCGGGATCCCCACGAGCAGGAGCAGCCTTGGGGATGGCAGGACTCCGAGCGTGGAGGCAAGGACAGGGGTTCCCACCCTCTCCTCCCACTGCCTGTCTCTCCACAGTTCAGGCTCCGAAACCATGACACACCACTCGTGCTCACCCGCCGGGGCCTTGTACTGGCGCCTGCTGGTGGCTTCGAACCCAGCAAGGACACCAAGGTGGGCAGCAGTGTCCCCAGGCTGTGAAAGCCACCTCTCAGCCCGCCTGGGCTTAGCCCCTTGCTGGCACTGCCCACAGCTCTCCCCATCAGGCACCCATCTGCCCCTGGCCCCGGGAATGCTCCAGCCCTGTCCCTATTCCTGTCCCCATCCCCGGCTCCATCTCCTTCTGCATCTCAACTCCTGTCCCAGTCTTCGTCCCTGGCCCTATTTCCATCCCCATTCTGGTCTCCAGTTCATCCTTATCCCCATCTCCACCCCTATTCCCATCCCTGTTCCTGCTTCAAGCCCCATTCTCATCCCTGTCTCCATCCCCATTCCTGTCCCTGTCCCTGTGACTATCCTCATCCCCATCCCTACCCCATCTCCAACCCCATCCCTGTCCCCATAACTGTCCCTGGTGCCACTTGGGGCTGTCCCATGGCTGCCCTGGCACTGTCCTGCAGATGTTCAGGCTGGAGATCGAGGTGATGGACCGCCGTGGGCACAACTGCAGTGGGGCCGTGAGGGTGGAGGTGCTGCCATCGCGCCGCCCCCGTGTCACCTTCCTGTGAGTGGGGCTGGGCCAGGTGAGGGGTGCTGGTGGCACCAGGCCATGCCACGCTGCCCACCTTGTCTGCAGCGAGCCACAGCAGGCTGTGACAGTGCCAGAGGGTACTGGCCCCTTGGAGGTGGTCACGCAGGTCCGTGCCAGTGGTGACAAAGTCCGCTATGCCATTGTGGCTCCCACAGCACCTGCACTGTTCACCATTGATGAGGGTGAGCACGGCGGCAAGGTCCCCAGGGCCACCTTGTCCCTGTCCCTGTGCCCATCATGACGCTGTGCTGTCTCCTGCAGTGACAGGCGAGATCCGCAGCACCTGCCAGCTGGAGGTGGCCCATGTGCGCCTCGTCATCCAGGCTTACAATGCACTGTACCCCACAGACCATGACACCATCACGCTCAACATCAGCATGCAGGCAACAGACCGGCAGGCACCAACCTGCATCCCGGCCCTCTCCGTGTACAGTTCGGGGGGGAAGTGGGGCATGGGGGATGCTCTGCCGTGCCCAGGACACAGGGGACAGGAGCTGAGCCACTGGCTGCCCCACTGCAGGTCCCAGGTGCCAGAGACAGTGTCCCCTGGCAGCACCCTGGTGACACTGAGGTGCACTGACCCCACCGGCACCAAGGGGAGCCTGCGCTATGCCCTCGAGGGTCCTCCCGCCTCCCGCTCCCGCTTCCGCATGGACGGGCCGCAGCTGCAGGTGAGTGGGGCAATGGGCAGCCCCCAGGACCTGGGGGAGCCCAGCAGGACAGTGGGGACCATCTGACACGTGTTGTCATGCTGGGTCCTGGGCTGGGGCTCCCAAGGGTCTCTGCCCCCCCCGGTGTGCCTGTTCCCCCCCTTGGTCCCTCTGGCTTCCCTGGCATCACAGCTTTGCAGAGCACCCCAGCTTTACAGGGCACCCTGGCTCTGCCTGATCCCCCCTGCGCTGGCTCTGCAGGTCAACAGCACCCTGGACTATGACTCAGAAGCCGTGGCTGCTGTGGGCTTCCAGTTCACGGCCACCATCATGGTGATGGCGGGAGGGCAGCCCCCACGGAGCAGTGAGTGTCAATGTCCCTGAGGGGTGCCCAGGGGGTGCAATGGGGGAGGTCAGTGGGAAAAGGCCCTTCCCAACCCCAAAACCAGCAGATCACAGAGGAAATATTCCTCCCTGGAGATGCCTGCCCTGGGGTGGTGCCACTGTCCCCGTGTCCCCCAGCTGGTCCAGGGTGGGTTGCAGGGTGGTGCCAGCATGGCTGAGCTGCTGTGTGCCGCACAGCCCGCGTGCCTGTGCTTGTGACGGTGACGCCTGTCAACGAATTCACACCGGTGTGCCCCAATGGTGCCACCTTCACTGTGCCAGAGACGGCAGCTTTCGGCAGCGTTGTGGGGCATGTGGCCGGCACTGACCGTGACTACCCCCCAGACAGCCTGGAGTACAGCCTGGAGGGGGGTCCTGGCCCCACACAGCCCTTCTCCATTGACCCACGCACTGGTGAGTGCCCGGCTCCTTCCCCAACTCCCACCACACCCCATGGCACCCAGCTTGTGCTGCCCTGCAGGTGAGATCCGTGTAGTGGGACCCCTCGACTCCCAGCGGCATGAGAGTTACAGGCTGACGGTGCGGCTGACAGACACTCACAACAACCTGGACCCGGCAAAGTGGCGCAGCCGCCTGTGCGACGTGGCTGTACGCCTGCAGGTGCAAATGCAAGCCTGTCAGGTGAACCGTGGTAGGTGCAAGCACCATGGGTGCCATACCGCCTTTCCCTGCTCCTGGCAGGCCATGCCGGACCAGGCACCGGTGTGCACCCCCGAGGTGCAGGAGCTGCGGGTATGGCCAGGTCAGGCGGCCGCCAACCTGTCACCTGCCTGGCATGCGAGGGCAGCCCCGCCACTGCCACGCTGGCATACACCATCGTTGGAGGTGAGGAGCAGCCAACCCACAGCATGACCCAGCCCCTCACTGTGGCATGGCACTGAGCAGACCCTCTCATCCAGGCAACGAGGATGGGCGCTTTCAGCTGGAGGGGAACACCCTCTTCTACCTCCCCAATGACCTGGCTGAGCCCTGCACCTTTGTGCTTCTGGTGGAGGTGTGGGGTGGCCCCAGTGCCCCCCGCCGCAGCACCGTGGTGGCACTGGTGGTGCATGTCACCCCCCAGGGCACCCCAGTGCCACCCAGCACCACCACCCAGCACATGGTGAGCAGAGCCTGCTGGTCAGGCAGTGCTCCTGGGTCTGTCAGACCCCCCGGCCCTCGCATTCCCCCTCACCCCACCACCTCCGCAGACGCTGCGGAAGGAGACGCTGGTTGTCATGCGGCCAGAGGCGGTGTGGCACCCGCCGGTCTGGTTTGCGGCTGTGCTGACTGTCTCTGGTGCCCTGCTTCTGGCTGCCCTGGGCTGTGTGGCCTGGAGCTTGCTGTGCAGGTGAGCCCCGGCCCCATGGCATGGTATGGCATGACATGACATGTCACAGTGAGCAAGGCCAGAGGCTCACAGCTGCCTTCTGCTTCTCCCGCAGCAGCCGAGAGCCTGGCAAGCCACTCCTGGGCAAGAGGTGGGTGCTACGTGGCCGGGACAGTTGCATTGGTAGCAAGGGGCAGCCATGCACATTAGCACAGACTCCTGTAGTGTCCTTGCAGGCAGCCAGGAGAAGCAGCACAGGGGCTGTGTTTAATGGACCCCACGTTTGGCTGTGGTCTGTGGGAGCCATCTCTGCCCCAGGCGGAGGTTGCGGCACTGATGGGAGCCATGGGCACAGAGATGGCGATTTGGCTGGGGGACAGCCATGTCGGTGGCCAGGCTGGTTCAGAAATTCTGTGGTGGGCAGGGTGGGACAGTACAGTGCTGGTGCTGCTGCCTGTCGCAGGGCTGGGTCCTGGTGCCAGGTTTGGGGCTGCTGCAGGTCACTGAGGGAACCCTGATTTGCTGGGGAAGGTGCCCCAGGAGGAGGTGAGCAGGATGCACATCCCCCGGGAGGATGAACCAGGGGGGAGAGGTGGTGGAGGGGAGAGCGCGAGGAAGCACTGGAGCCGGCCCAGCCTGCACTGAGCATCTGCGCAGCGAGGAGGAGGTGACACATGGCTGGATCCACATTCATTGGTGAGGTTGGGGACAGGGTGCTTGGTGGCACTGTAGTGACCATGAAAAGGAAAAGACTTGGGCTCAGCCCCTGTGGGCAGCACTGGCAGTAGGGGGGTTCTGGGACTGCAGCTTCCCCAGCACAGCATCCTCCGAGCACGACAATGGTGTGCACCGATATGTGGGGACACCAGCACACATGCTGGCAGGCTGGCTTGCCGCTCTCTTGGGCATCGCTGAAAGGTGGTGGTACTTGGGGTAGTACAGCCCCTGCTGCAATCCCCTTCAGCACCCAAGGTCATGCCAGGGACACACGTGCTAGGTAAGGGGACATCCAGGTAGGTGGAAATCAGCCAGTATGATGGGCTCGATGGGGTGCAGCTGGCAGTGCAAAGCCTGGCTGGTGACCCACTCCTGGCAGCACCCCTCAGGGTCGAGGCTGGGGGTCTGTGACTGATGGTATGCCCTTCCCTCACCCCCTCCACAGCTCCTGGGACATGGTGGAGCAGAGGGGCGGTGAGGAGAAGGAGCAGGGCTGCCCCCACGATGGCAGCCCAGTAAGTGAGTGCCCTGGGGCCCTCAGCACCCTCTCCCATCTCTCCTCCACACAGGGGCAGTTCAACGGCCATGCCCAGGACCCACGTGAGTGTCCTGTCCCAGCCTCTGGCTGCGTCCCTTGGAGCACAGGGGTCTGGGCAGCATCTCCCAGGCAGCACCCGTGGGGTGAGGTCTGAGTGTTGCTTCCCATTTCAGGCACCAGCAGGGACAACAGTGTGACTGGGGCACGGCACTGGATCTGAGCAATTTCACCTGGCGAGGGACTCTCCATGACCCACAGATCCCTGCAGGCCACTCTGGGCAGATCACCGGGCACCGGCAGACACCCATCACCGGTGATCCTCCTCCGTGGCTGAACTCGCTGCCCCACAGGGTGCAGCCAGCCCCTGAGCCACCCCGGCCAGCGTGGACCCAATAAATGATGGCAGAGATTGCACCCACTGCTGTAATTGCCATGGGGAGTACAGTGGCCGAAAAGGTGGAGGCTGTCTGGCTGTGGTGGTGATCAGTGCTGTCTCCAGTCAGGGATGTGACACATCCATCCCACAACCCAGGACCAGGATGGCAGTTACAACAGCACCGGCCCTGGGCTGGGGTTGGCACTGCGAAAAACATGCTGAGGGCTTTGGCAGGGTCGGCTCTGGTCATGGCAGTGTCTCTGTAGCCTCTGGATGTGACCCAGCCAGGGCAGTCCTCCCCAGAGACATGATCTGGAGCAAGACAACTCAATCATGGGTAATTTTGACAAACTGTTGCCCCGTGTTTCATGTCCCCTCTCAAGCTCTCCCTTGCTTGAGCACACTCAGGTGCAAGCAGAAGGGTCGAGCAGCTGGTCAGCAGAGGGTCTGGGTTTCTTAATTGGGAGGAAAAGTGAATTAGCGTGGGCGCAGGTAAGTGCCGCGCGCTGCAGGAGAGTTAGCAGGGCCCGGCGAGCGAGTGGGAGCGCTTTGAAGGAGTGGAGTGCAGGGAGGTGGGAAACCGGTTATTTGAATTTCAAAGGAGCGCGCCACGAAGAGAAGCGCTGGCGGGATGAGAGGAACGAGAGTGATTGGGGAGTGGGCGGCTACTCCCGGTAGGTGGTTAGGGAGGAAGGGGGAGGGCAGGAGCCAGCCGTGAGATTTCACAGCAAAGAGGGGTCACCCGTGAGGCCACAGGAACCGGGACCATTCGGGAATTAAACCCTTCTTGCACCGGATCGGCGTGTGAACACGTCCCGCTGGCTGCTCCAGGGGACCAGCCGAGCGCGGAGAGCTGTTCGGGGCCAGGCCGCAGCGGGGTAAGCTGGGGTTTAGCCCGGCTGACCCCGCAGGATACACCGCGCCCAGCGGGATGTGCCGCCCCGCCGGGGCCGCCGCACTGGCCCAAGGCCCCGGGGCAGGCGGATGCGGCGGACTGAGGCGTGAGACCGCCTACGAGCCGGGCCCCGGCGGGCGGAGCGCGGAGCTGGGCCCCGTCCAGGCTCCGCCCCACAGGCCCGCCTGCACGCTCCCGCCGCCCGGGCCGGGCCGGGCCCGCGGCCCCCCGGCCCCCCCCCCGTCGGTAGCCAATGAGGCGGCGCAGCCCGCGGGGGGGCGGGGCACCGGAGAGCGTCACGTGTGTCTAAGGTGAGCGGCCGTCGAGAGGCAGTCCGCGCACGGAAAGGGGCGGGGCGGCTCTGCGCTTGAGTGACGGTGACCTCAACCTATCGACGTTCCTAAGGGTGCCCCCGGAGGGCGGGGCTCGGCTTCTGATTGCCGCAAGAGGCATCGGGGCGGGTTTTGGACGGCGCGGTTGCTATGACGGCCAGTGCCGGGACTCCGCCCCCTCGGCCGTCGCCATCTTGTTGTTGATTCGAACGGCAGGGAGCGGGCGGCGGGGAGCGGTGGTGCTGGGGGCTCGGTGGCCAGCCTCCGGCTGGGCGGGCAGGGCCGGCCCCGGTGAGCCACAAGCGGGCGAGGGCCCGGGGGGGGGGGCGCGCTGCCGGGGGAAGAAGGGGAAAATCGGGTCGGCCCCGGGGGGGCGGGAGAGCCCGGCGGGGTGGCGGGGAGGCAGAGAGCCAGGCGCGGCCGCACGGGGAGAGGGGGGACACAGGCGCGGCTCCTTGAAGAGTCGGAGTGAGGGGGGCCGGCGCCGTGCGGGGGGGGGGGGAAGCGGTCCCATGAGGAGGGGAAGGGGGGAGCTAGGCGCGTCCTTGCGTTCGCGGGGTGTCTGGGGGCGAGGCCCATTCTGTGCTCAGCTGGGCCGGGAGGGTCGTCCCTCAGCGTGGGGAGAGCTCTGGGAGCTGGGCTGAGCGAGGGTAGCCCCGTGGGCAGCACGGTGCCTGGGCCCGGCCCTGCTGCTCCTGTCGGGGGGCCTGCCCGGTAAGCAGATCAAGCGTCCCCTCCCTTTGTGCCCTTCCCTTCTACAGGAGCAGCGCACAGGAAGGAACTCTGCAAACCACGGTGGTAACATGAAACCAACATGGTGAGGAAGCTGGTGGGGTTGGGGGCCCTTCCCGTGCCCCAGCATGCTGCCACCCCTGCAGGGGAGGGAGTGTGGGCAGGCTCTGGTGATGCTGGCTGCCCCAGTGGTTACTGGAAGATGCCTGGCAGTCCCTGGAGGCAGATGGGCTCGTGGGTCTGCAGACCTGGACCATGACCAACAACCTTTCATGGGGTTTCCAAGTAGGGCTTGGATTGGGAGAGGTGGTATTGATGCCTGTGCAGTTTTCAGCTACTCTGAATTTAGACTGGTGCCAGGCTCAGTGTCCCTCCATCTTAAAGCTCTGAATCAGCAAGGACCCTGTTTTTCTTCCCAGCAATATGTTCTAGTATGCACTGCCTTTCTCATTTCAGTCTGTCTTGCTGCGTTTCTGCTCCATCTGCTTTTCCTCCCTTCAGGTTCACCTGGCTTAACTTGGTATTTGGAGCTTCCAAAGCTGAATTCCAAGATTGGCCTTTGCTAATGAAGCACTGAATGATGCCAGAGCAGTGTGGGCTTGGGTATCTCTTTATTCTTAATGTAATATTTCTATAGTTGGCAGGCCTATTTGTGTAAAGTTAGTTGGTAGCTTGTCTCACAAAATAATATACTATAATGTCCTGTGCAAGTCTTTTGGACTGAACTGTCATCTGCAGCTGATATACTGACCTGTGTGTGTATGGCCAGATTTTCAATGGCGAAAAATACTGTATTCTTTTTATATATCACTGAACTAAGACTTCCATTTCCCTTTTACAGAGATTCTGTCAGGAACTTGGAAGTGTTTAGGTACATTGGTTATTAGATGTTGTTACTATAACTCAAAATAAGTCTATTAGGGACATCCTAATCCTGTGTAACAGTTCCTTGTTACTGAGATGGAGAAATATTTTTCTCTGGCCGGGTTAGTTCAGCACTAACCTAAGGCAAGTGCTTTGTTTTAGAGATGGAAGGAAAGTTGCACATTTTGGAAAGACTTAAGTGTGAACTCTGTGTATAGCAAGCTAACATTGGGTTGCTGTTTCAACTGTGTAAAACTTTTGTCAATGTTTTGAATTGTCCTAGTGCTAATTTTTCTTCTAATAGCATCAGAGAGTGTTTCTTGCACACACCACAACCCCCCCAGCTTTTTCAGCACAGCCATTTCCAGATGCATGGATTAACAGCCTATGCCATCCTGGTTAGAGCCTGTTAGGTAGATCTGAAGTGTCCTTTTCATGGCATTGCCTTTGTTTTCTGTCTAATAAGGACTTTTGGGAGACCAGCAGAACTGATCCTTGGCCCCTTGAGGGGGAAGTTGATGTATATAAGTTTATTACCATAGGAATCTCTGATGACCACAGGAGTGGAAAGGGTAGGATGTGCTGGTAGGGCCCTCTTCTGAACGGTGTGCCTGTCTTTCCTAGGTTAGTTTCTGCTCTGGTTATCCAGCAGGCGGTTCTGCATGTTTCTTATATAGAAAAAGAGCAAGTGAGCACGATTCGCTGTTATGAGAAAGGGGACAGTTTCTAGGATCAGCTTTCAGTGACCCAGAGTTTTGGTTGTGCTACCTCCTGTGTGTAGCTTCACAGTCGCTTTAAGCTTGTGTAAGTATAGACTGCAACCAACAGGAGGTTCTTGTCCTGTTGCTGGTGCCATCTGGGGTGTTTGTGCAAATGGGAATTGGAGTTCCCCGATTCATGGATTGATCAAACTGAAGACAAACTATGACTTTTTTTTTTTTTCCTCCCCAGCTTTGTGGGTGCTTAAATGATTTTGCCGGTGCAAGGGCAATGGTAGGAACATGGGGCTGATGGTGGAACAGAGTCTTACTCTTGTTGAGGGTAACCTGCACTGTGACTGTGAAACAGTGCAACAAGGTGTTTTTATATATTTAGTTATATAAAAATATGATTTTTAAATATGTATTTACATACATTTAAAAACTAAATGGAACAGTATCATCCATGCTTCTTTCCTGCTACTTTTGTGAATAGTGTCATTGTGTGCTTCATCATCAAGATGACAGTACTGGACATGTCCTTCTTATAGAAATATTCTAGAAAGTAAAATTAGATGTGCTTTGTGATCCTCTCTCATGGCACCTTGTGTAAGTTGACTGACTTGCAAGTTAGTCTGTATTGTATTGTGCATAGTGAGAAGTCAAGGTTAGAACATCAAGCCCTCAGAGGTCAAAAAATGCCCAGGCTGAAGTAGTACCTGCACCCTTAATCAGTTAATTAGCATTCTGACCAAGCATTATTTCTTCTTAATCATGCACTGCATGCTGTTATCATCCCATCTGAGCTGCCTAGTTTGTTTCTTCTCTCCTTTCCTCCCCCACACATGGATCTTATTAATTTTGGGTAGAATTATCAAACTCTGAAAATGTGACCTTGTTAAGCTTGACTAGTGCGAGATGACCAGCCCTGTACAAGCTTGGAGCTGTTTGTTGACCACCTGCATACAGGACACGGACTCTTTGGTTCAATGGATCACCAAATGTTTGTAAAAAGGTTTGATCACTTGTCTTTCTAGGTTTCAGTCTTCAGTTGATTTCTCTGTGTGTAAAGGTTGTCATGGCTCTGAGTTTGGGGTGGCACCGTCTTGTGGTTTCCATTGGAATAAGAAATGTAGGTGGTAAGTTTGAAGTTGAGTATTCATAGCCTGTGTTCTAGAGGAGGTGTATTTCTTCCATCTGTGTTTGAAATGCAGATACCAAAGCCACAGAAAATCTGACAGAGGCCTTGTTTGGGCCGTTCCTTGGGCATTGCATTGTAACTTAGGCACTTGCTGCCGTTGGGTTCCCCCAGTCTGCCCATCGGGAGGTAGCTTGTAATGTGTTTGAGACGTGTGCCTCACAGTTGAGTATTGATGCTGGGATTTATAGTCTCAAAAGTTAGTATTGACATAAAAATGCAGCCTGATTTGTTTACTCTGGCATTTGACAGTGTCACATCATCAGTCTTGGTGCTGGGCAGGGTTTAGGTTTGAACTTGACTTGCAGAGTTTGTGTATGGCAGCTCAGTAGAGCTGTGGCTCTGTGCCTGCTTGTTTATATAATCTGACTTGCTTAGGAACAGCTGCTTTTATTTCTGACTTCTCAGTCTTTGATAAGGAATATCTCAAAATCAAGCCTAGTAAATGCAAGGGGTCCCTACTGATCTCTGAGATGGGTGAACTAAAGAGTGAAAGAAAAGAAGAAAATGCAATGGAAACCTCTGCAATAATCATGTCAAGTGTTTGTATCACTTGCTGTAAACTGAAGGAACCCTTTGGATGTATGGAGGAGCAGTAACAGTCTCCCTCTTTTATATTCCTGATGTGACAGGAATGCAGAGCAGGATGTTGGCAAGTGTTTAATCTCAGGTTTGTTGTTGCTATTGTAGGGGTGGTGGGGGAGGAAGAGGAATTGTTTTGTGCATGGCTGCTTAGTTTCTGTTTTGCAGGCATTGCCTGTACGCAGTGCTTGTGCTGTTCTGATGTGGCAGCAGCTGTTATTTTTGGCTTTCCCAGCGTGCTGTTCGGGTAGATGTACTTTCTAATAGATGCAGTTCTCTTGATTGACGTGTTGGGGTGCCAGTGCTTCCTATATAGTCCCCATCGGTGTGACCTACTCTGCAGATAGTACTAAGTTGCAAGTTGTTTGCCTTTATTTATGTAGGCTTGTCTATATGCATTTTGAGTGGCATTAACTGTGTGCCAAAGACAAGCTTCTTTAAGCTTTCTTCCATTTTGCATAACCCCTGTCAGTATGCGGTTGGTTTCATTCACGAAAAATTATTTTATCCCCTTCTCTGGGAGTAAAGGAATAAGCTTTGCTATCATAGGGTGCCTCTCTCTCTGTATAATGCTATCCATGGTAGTTAACATTGCTGCAGTTGTTTCTGTTCAAAAATAACATGGATGTAGCTGCTGTAATTATATTAGTAAAAGATCTGTCTCAACCAAATCTGAAAACAGCAGTGAAAAAGGTTATGAGATGTAATGTGCCTATCCCGGTGGGATGTTACTACACGTGGCTGAGAGCTCTGACAGATAAGCTGTCTCTGATTTGGCTTTTGTAGTTAGAAAGGTTATCTCCTCTACCAGCTGTCCTGCTGCTTTGCCAAATGCTACCTCCCTTATACTAGGGCCCACAGCAGAGCCTGTTCAGCTGCCACGGTTTAATACACTATGCTTCAACCTTTCTTATGAATACCCATAAGTGTCTCGTGGACCAGGCCAGATGAAGAACAAGCATGCATCCTGTTTGGCTTCACTGGCTGGCTGGTCATCTTCAGGTGGGGGCAGGGGTCCCCTCAGCCCCAGTGGTACGTTCGGTAAAGAGCGTCTGTTGGAGCCCAGAGGAATGAGTGAGAGCATTTGCAGCCTGAAAGGAGCTCGCTGTGGATTCTGGTCCCAGACTTGAGAGAAAGTGTGCTTTCAAACATTCTGAATTGATGAGCAAGTAAAGATCTAAATAAAACCTAATTTAGCACTTGCTAACCTGTTTCCGTACAACATCTTGCAGGCTGACTTGGTTCTGGTGTCCTGCTCCCTCTTGATTGTGAGAGATTGGCTCCATATTCCTGTGACTGCTCAACAGAGAGAGCTTGGCTGACATCTCTAAGGTAACTTTTTTCTGTTTTGCCCAGAATACATATGTAGCCACCTTAAATAACAGGCATAGGGAAATAAGCTGCTTGCTTTTTACCTCTCACCTTGTAATTTTACCCTTCAAGTAAGTATGTGTAGATATGTTTTGTGGGAGGTATGCTTTTATCTTTGGAGGATACTACAGGAACACTCAGGTAAATGCACTAGAACAGAGCGAAAAGCTCAGTCCTGTTTTATATTTGTTAACTTTTAATCAAATCTGTGTCAGTTCTTTGTAGTAAGAAGTAAGCTTACAAGATTAGGAGGCTAACTCTTATGCTCTGGCAATTCCGGCCTTTCAGGTGGCTGAATTGCAGCTGAATTATCTTACATTGATTTCAGAATTCTATCATTGTCTGTTTTTAATTTTTTTTCTTTCTATTCTGAGCATAGTTTGCTGAAAGATGATAGGTTGCCTTGATAGTCTTCCAGGCTGAAAGGGGTTACTTTGTGCTGTTCTAAATTTGGAAGAAAGTCTACCATATCTGTTTTCCCCCAGTCCTTTATCAACAAAGATATGACTCAGTAGTAGTACCTGTGGTATAAGCATTTGTTTGCCAGCAGACTTGAATAACCTCATTTTCTGAAGAGACGGTGTGTTTAACTAGTGGTTGTGCAGCACAGTTCACTTTTCTGGTGGGGAGGCCCCTGACCTGTGTGACTAATGGTCTTTGCTAGTTTGAAGTGCAACAGGTAATGACCAAAGATGCTGAGCTCCACAGCTACCTTCCTGGGGTAGGGGGAGTTGCTGTCACTTCTCTGCAGGGGATGCTCCTGTGGCTTTGTCACAGCTGACTGAAGTGCTGATCTAAAGCTGAACTATTCTGTAACTCATTCTGCTTTGACAGTTCTTTTTTTTTTTTTTTTTCCCCCTGTAGTTCTATGCTGAACTGCATTTTTGCCGTTTTTTAAACTGCCAGAGTGGGTTTATGCAAAATATAATGTAACCTTTAATTCCGATTAGCATCGCCCACTGTTGGTATCAAAGTATTGTCAAGTGTTGAATGCTGCACCTGGGGAGGTTGAACCCCATGCACCAGTACAGGCTGGGGGCTGGCCTGCTGGAAAGCAGCTCTGCCGAGAGGGACCTGGGAGTCCTGGTGGATGACAAGCTGACCATGAGCCAGCAGGGTGCCCTTGTTGCCAAGAAGGCCAATGGTATTCTGGGGTGCATTAAGAGGAGTGTGGTCAGCAGATCGAGGGAGGTTATCCTTCCCCTCTACTCTGCCCTGGTGAGACCCCACCTGGAGTACTGTATCCAGTTCTGGGCTCCCCGGTTCAAGAAAGATGAGGAACTCCTAGGAAGAGTTCAGAGGAGAGCAACTAGGATGATAAAGGGACTGGAGCATCTCCCCTATGAGGAAAGGCTGAGAGAGTTGGGCTTGTTCAGCCTGGAGAAGAGAAGACTGAGAGGGGACCTCATCAACACGTACAAATATCTTATGGGTGGAAGTCACGAGGACAGAACCAGGCCTTTGCAGGGGCCCAGCACAAACTGAAACATAAAAGGTTTCAGTTGAATATGAGGAAAAACTTCTTTATTTTGAGGGTGACGGAGCACTGGAACAGGCTGCCCAGGGGGCTGTGGAGTCTCCTTCTCTGGAGATATTCAAAGCTGGCCTGGATGAAGTCCTGTGTAACATGCTCTAGGAGAACCTGCTTTAGCAGGGGGCTTGGACTAGATGATCTCCCGAGGTCCCTTCCAACCCTTGCGATTCTGTGTTTCAAAAAGTGAGTTTGGAAATCTTAGAAAGGCACAGGAAGACAGGGCTGGCTGTTTGTTCTGTGTCCTTTGACAGTACTGTCTAAGCAGCTTAAGCACGTGTGGGGAGGCAGTCATGATCTCATTACAGCTAACTGTAGGTGATAAGCAGCTTCGGGCACCAAAATCAGTGCACCAGTGAATGCAGATGTCGGTGAGTTATTTAAAGCAGGAAGGATTTGGGAGAGAAGCCTAGGGGGGCTACATAGTCCTGTGTCTTAGTCAGTGGCTGAATCAAACCAGAGTAACTTCAATAAAAATGTTGGAGGTATTGTGCTCTGGTCTTGGTTTGAGTACCATTGTGGATTGTAAGTAAAACTGGTAAAATCCTGGAGCTCCCGAAGACCCTCGCAACACTTGCTGCCTAGTGGAAGGTGTATTTCACTTTTCCAAACTGTGGTCTATGTGTAAAGCTTTGAGGAAGGTGTCCCTGTCAGGATCATGGGGGTTGACTCTTGTCCCACAAATGTAGGGGAAAAAAAAAGAGACCTTTTAACTTCAGTCTTTTGAGTCTGTCCCAAAAGAATTGTTAAAGCAGTCTGAAGCTCAGTTTGTGTTGAAACACTATATATGTGGATTTTTTAAGATGATCTCTTAAATAAATACCCCCGCAATAAAACCTACATCAGGTTAATCTTGAATGTGTGGATTTTGCTTAGATTAAATGTGACCATATACAAAATTATTATTCTTGCAAATATTGGAATGGTTTGCTTTATTTCCTGTTTGGACCAAATATTGCGTGCTTTCTTACGCCCTGCAAGTGGCATTTTCTTGGGTTGGGTACAAATCTTGTTTATGTAATTGAGGTCTTAGTATTTCACACTTCTTACCACAAGCGTTGACCTGAATACACTTACTAAAATGTAAGGTAAGCTAAATCTGAACCAATAAGCATTATTGGGCATGCTTTATGCATCTTTTATTTTTACAGAACTGAGAGAAAACCTCTAATTCCATTAGTCAGACTAAGTACCACTGTTGTGCACTGTGCAGAATCTGAATAGTTTTCACTCTTTCTTCTTCAGGTGCTATGCATGCTGGTATTTTTTTTCCCTGTAATACCAGCACTTGGGGTTTCTGGTTTTGCCCCTAATTATTCTTTGCTTTAGCTAAATAAGATGATGAGTATTTCTGTTCCTGTGGTCTGTTCATTAGTCTTGTGGCATCCTTAGGCCTTGACACTCACATGTATTTCAGCAGTTGAGAATACGGTGAACCTATTGACAACTTGTTTCACCTAATAACAAAAACCAGCCATCTTAAAATCTAACTATGATTTGTAAATGCAGCTCGATTCAAATATTCTTTCTTAAAATAATTAAGGATATGGTATCATTCACCAGCCTAAAGTAAACCAAGCTCTTTATTCACTGCAGTTAAATATCTTCCTGAAACCTGGCAATTAAAGGTTACAACTTAGATTGTGAAGTGTTTCTAGACTTTATGGTTGTTTTGTACATCATCCTATTGTGATGTGACAACCAGAAGAAAATTGAAAACCTTTTAAAAATTCTGATAAGGTTAGTGTCTTGTGGTAGCAAGCTTGGCAGGTTGACTCTTCCATGAGTGCAAAGCAGTTTCTATTTCAGGTTTGCTATCATTTGCTGTTTTCTTACAATAAAGAAGAGAACTGCTTGTTATTTTCTACCCATAGTGCTTGTTAGTCTGTATTTCAGTCTGAGAGGGTACGCTTCTGGCACCTGTTATCCTGTATTGAACCAGAGAAGACAATTAAAGAGTGAATTTGCTTTCCTTAGCTATATATGGCCCATGATGTATTGTAATCCAGATGACTCTAAGAAAACATCTGATTTGGCAGGCTGATGTTTTGCGGAAACTGCACTGCAGTGTTCCAGTATCTTTTAAAGAATTTAAGGTGTGAAAAATCAAGGTAGCTTTTACGCACTTGAGACAGACCTGCGTGTCTTCCAAATGGATGTGTGCTGTGCTTTTTTAGCATAGGAGGCAAAAACTGTTTTTTGTATTAATTTATTTATATGCAGATGTTGCACTTTAATAAATAGATGCGAGCCAATTTGACAGTAGATCAGGTTTAACAAAGCATTTTCTTTTTGCTTTAGCTTTACAGCTCTGTTCCTTATCCAGTGGCCTCAGTCATAAGTGGCACTCTAGGAAGCTTGTTGGAAAGAGCTTTGAGCTCTACTTCAGCAGCTTAACATTCAGATAAGATATTGGAAATTTGTGACCTGTAGAGTGTTTACAAGAACTTGTTTGCAACTGCTGTAGTGAATAGGAAGTTAAATATAGGCTTCGTTTGTTTGATTCTTCACTTCATTTGTAAAGGAGGAGTTTCTTGTTTCAGACCTTCAGAGTAGAACTGGCTGGTGGGGTAGAGTATTCAGAGAGGCCTGCTGTCCAGTGTCAGTGTATCAGCAGACTAATAATGAAGATTTGGATTATTAAAGGTCCCTTCCTTTGGAAGGAGCTTAAGAAATACAATAGGGTGAATTGTGTTCAGGGACTGCTGCTTTGGCATCTAGCAGCTCCCTTCTCCTTGGATGTTGTGTGTGGTGTTTTTTGTTTGTTTTTTTTTTTTTTTTTTTTTTTTTTCAAAGACAAAGTTCCATTGGATCCCTTGGAAGTGTGAGGTTTGCTAGAAGGTGGCACCAAAGGATGGCAGTCTAGCTCCTGGTCTGGTAAAATAATGACCTTGCAGACATTTTTAAATGCCAAGTTTTGTTTTTTGCCCTTCAAAATGCATAGCATCTTGCCAGGCTTGAAGCTGTGACTGGCCATCCAATTCCTGTATCTTCTGAGAAGATAGCCTCAGGTTCATATTCCTTTCATTTTCGCTCAAGTGGCTGGGTTCTCTGTCAGTTCTTTGCCCTTTACCTTCCAGAGCATACTGCAAGCCACAGAACAACCCTTGAGGTATTTTAACAGCTTCAAGATTTTCACTATGAGTGACTGAGTCATGTAGATTATGCTGATTCCCAGAAGAATAACAGGAAAACAAAAGGCCCAGATCAAAATCCTTTCCATGACCCTGCATTGTGTGTCATGTATGTTTTGCCGTATTGGATTTTCTGATGTCACAAGGGATGCAAGAGTATCCTTACATAAAATTATCTTCAGAGTTGTAGCTAGTTTCAAACAAAATCTGCTGCCTTAGCTTTAAGTGTCATCAGATATATATCATATATTTTACTTAAATTACGTGCTAGCTTTAGTGCTCTTTGTCTAAAATATGTTTATTATGACACAAACTTTAAGTTATTTCCTATCAAAAACCTCAAAACCAAAATGTTGCACTTAATACCTGTATTTTTCCTGGCATTGTTTACTTTCTTGTAGCACCTGCACTGAGATTTCTTTTTTTTTCCCCCTAACACTGAGCTCAGATTTTTCTCTTTCATTCTCTCTGTGTTTTTGTTTTGTGGGGTTTTTTTTTGTTCATTTTTTTAGTGGGTTGACCATGCAAGAGAATGTACCTTTGTTTGTTATTTTCTCATGGAACAAGTCATAATGAAGTGCCAAGTTGGGAAGTTATAGCTCATGTTTTCTTGCCTGTGACCCTTAAGGGTCGTCTGCTTAGGAAAATTAAACAGATATCAAGTAGGTGGGATGGATTTGCAACATGATTATATGGCTTTAACTCCCTGTGTATGTGCTTATAAGGTCATTTCTGCTCCAAATGCTTGGGACAGCTGCATTAATCAGCATGTTCATCCTTGCCTAGTGCAGCTCTGCCAGTGGAATCCCTTAATGTAGATACAGTTACAGTGATAAAACTGCACTTTTAAAATAAAGCTTGTTTTGTTGGGGGTATTGAGAGGGTACACAGTGATGAGAGTGCTTTTTTTGACAGTGACTAGCGCTTTTTCCAAGGAAAGAAGGATTAGATAGAAAAAGTAGGGCCCCAAAATATGTCTCTTCCAGCCAAATTTTTTCATCAGCAGTGTAAAAATAGAAGGGGTTGCAGCAGGAGAGGAGAGCGTCTTCTATCAGTGGGTCTAAGAAAAGATTTTACCTATCTCTACAAACCTTGCTATATTTATTACAGAATGTGTGTCTATTTGGCATTGCAGGGCAACCTGCAGTTCCCTTTCCTCATACAATAAATAGAACTGTGTCCTAAGCATTGATATAATCTGGAGTACTGTACGTCTGTCCGCTTTGTATTTCTCTGCCTCTCTGACCTTTTTCGGATGCTTAAGAGAGTCCTAAATTTTGTTTAATATCAGTGTCTTGGAACTACATTAGCAGAAGAAACCACTAGATAACAGCTGCTCCTTGTGCTTCTGGCACAAGAATTTGTTTACCAGGGTGAAGTGAATTTGTTTGGATAGTCTTGCTTTTATGCTCTTATTTCTTTCTGTGGAACTGATGTGCTCCTAGATTGTCCTTTTCTGTTTCTACAATTTGAGTAGGAAAGTTGCTAAAGGGTTTGGTTCTTCAGCCAAACAGCACCACATTCACTTGAAAGAGGTGCCCTAATTTGAGTCTATATTAACAAACTCAATTCAGTTGTTGATGGACTAGGACAGACGTTCTTAAAATCTTGAGAATTTAATTATCAGGTAAGACTTAAGTTGACCTGGAGTGCAAGGGGCTCATGGAAAATAAAATTATCACCAAGCTGCAGTCTTTTCAAAACAGTATACAGCTAGTTTACTTGACTGTCCTGCTGTTCCTTTCTGTAATGCGGTTTTGTGGATGGCTGAAGTACATCAGGACTGAGTGGTTTGACCAAGATCATTGAAACATTCAGTGAAGCATCAAAACCAGTAGTCTATTCCTAATTGTTTTCTTTCCGTTTGGATGACCTCAGATAGGTTACGATTATCTAAAGAATCTCTTAACCAAATCAGCTGTGAGTGCTTTGCTGACCTGTTAAACTTCAATGGAGAGATGTAAGAATTGCTGTATTTCTCCTGGCTTTTTTTGTTCAGACAAAAGCTGGACTGTCCGGTAAAACCACATGATGCCATTTGGGGCCTGCCAAATATAAGTGTTGTCAGCTTCCCCATGTAGAAAAAGACAAATGTAGCTGAAGCAAAATGTTTGTTCAGCTTTATCTTTGCAGTAAGACAGAGAAAGAGAAAATTCTAATGCCCGTGCCTCTCTGTTCGCTCTCAAACTCAGTCCTGACTGCCAAAATGCCCTCGTATTATCTCTGCCTGCATAGGTGAGATTAAAGTCCTCTTGGGTAGTGAAATTCCAGCTTGCATGAGGCTGTGAAGCTTACTGTTACTACCTTGTTTTGCATGGAGGGGTAGGTGGAGCTTATGCAGACAATGTATTGAAGTCTGAGTATTAATATTTTTGTTCAAAGCTGCTGTTTGTGTGTCATCTGCAGTTTTGGTAGACCTTCCTCAGGTCAGGTTGCTACTCTGGTGCGCTCTGGTGGTGACAAGAGGCAGGGGTAGAACCCATGCCATGGCGAAGCATGTGTTTGTTTCTGGCCACAAGTGACGTAGTACTTGTCTGTACTTGGCATAGTACTGATGTTTGCTTGTTTGGGTCTTAAGCTTGTTCTCTTTCTAACAGCACTGTTGTCAGCATTGTACTGAATGGGCATTGCTACAGAGATGTAGTCCACAGTTTCTTTAAGGGAGCCAGTTGCTTGGAATCCCTTTATCTAATGCTGTTCACTTCCATATAATTAATTCTCAGGCGGCTCAGAAAAAAGGCAATGTATAGATTTGAGGAGGAGATGGATCAGAGTGGTGTCACAGCCCACAGCATATCATAGAAATTGTAAAGCTGCTTTACAGTGAGCTTGAAGCGAACCAAATTAAATGCTGGTTTTGAAAGGCCTTAAGGGTGAGATTAGCTTGCTTGTGATGGTTCTTCATGGCAAGTTTGTGTTTGGCTTTGATACATAACTCTCAGACTTGATAGGTTTAAATCTAGATGTTGTCCTAATTCCTAGGAAACAAAACATTTGTGCTGCTTCCTGAGTACTGGAGCCAGCTTCTGCTCCTTACCAGCTGACTTTGCAAAGGGAGGGGAGAGCACAGAACGTGTCTTTGCTCACAATGTGCTCCTTGGATAGAGTTTCTGGATCTCTACTGCGGGGTCAGTCTCTTCAAAATGAGAAACTTTTTTCTCTTTGCAGATCTTAAATGGCTGCTTAACAGTAGCTGTGCTCCATTCCTTTGGAAATTCCCTTCTCCTTGTCACAGCTGGGAGTGAGATGGGGGTGTCTTTGCTTAGCTTTCCTCCTCAGTAGCCCACGTGCAAAAGCAGAGACAAAGGAAAAGTGTTTGAATACATGCTCAAGTTTTCTGAGTAGCAGAGTATTGCAGGACTGCACTCTGGAGGTGAAGAGGAAAGTGCAATGCTTTTTTTTTTTTTTTTAACACTGTGGAATGCAAAAATGCATGGACAAACAGTAGCACAATGTTTTCCTTGTTAGCAGAGGTAGGAAGAGGAAGGTCTGTGTCTTTTGCATTTATGATCTCAACATGGGGTCGCAAGTCACTGCAAAGGCTTTTTTGCTTAAGTCAGGTCTCAGTCAGCAGCTTAATAGAATGTGATTTTTAGTAACTTGTGGTGAAGGTTTATGAGCCGTTAATGCATATCATGCAAGTTTTGCTGTAGTTGCTATCTTTATTTTGTTTTGTTTTGAGGAAGTAAGTAGTGGAGATATTGGGGTAAAGGACAGGGAATCTGCATTGTGCATCTGTGTTCTAACCTGAGAAATGAATTGGCTTAGTCGTAACAGTTGAGCTGTAGTGAGTCGTCAGGCCGTTTTCTGGCAGGCATAAGTTTCTGTCAGTGGCTTAAGTGTACGGGTAAAGAAAATAAGAGTTTGAGTCTGTCTCTGCTGCTGAAGGAGATGTACTTAATAATATCCATGTCTTTGCTGAAGGGACTCCTGCTTGAGGCAAAAGCTCTTTCTGGTTTTCTTTTGGTCATTTGCCCAAGTAAACAATTTTATCATTGGAAATAGATACTGAAGTTTTCAAATCCACCTTGTTCCCAGAAGGGGGCAGGGGAGACTTGCGAGTTCTGGAGTCCGATAAAACGTACTTTTGTTTGCTTGTGTTACGCTTCCGTGCTAGCTTTCAGGCACAGCGGGCACTGCCGTGGCTTTGGCAGTGTGAGCATGGCACAACGAGGCGCCTGCTCAAAGCCAGAAGCCTGCAGTGATGACCTGGGCTGCAAGCGTTTTATGTGCTTTGGTTCTTCTTTCTCTTGGGGAGCATTTGAACAGCTTTGAGTTTTCTCCTGCTGTTCCTCCTCATCTGATACTCTGAGATGATACGCATGTAAAAACCATGAGAATATGGAGTTGTCATAAAGCATCTCCTTTTCTATACCTAGAGCTCTCCGGCTAGTTGGCATCTAACTGGGTAACAGTCTTTGTTCCTTATTCCATCATCTAGACTTTTCTTCTTAATTAAAGCTGAAAAGAAGCTTCTCCATAAAACTTTCTTATGGATTTGCAGGAGGGCCTAGGTTTGCTCTTTACAGAGCTGACTTCCCTTTGCTAAATTCACTCAGTCTGGCCGACAGTGAGAAGGCAGCTTTTTTGCCAAACGTTTCAGAAATGGGGTCATGCAGCTCTCCAGCAAGTTGGTTTTACATCCTGCGAAGAGACCTGTGGTTTCTTTGACAACCTGGAATACAGTCAGAACAAACTCAGCTATGTTAGTCTGCATTTCTGTCTGAATTGCGGAAACAGCTACTTATTCTCAGGACAGTGTTTATTACAACATCCCTGGTAATTATGACATAGCTTCTATGTCTACTTCAGCAGTAAAAGGCTCAACAAAGATGCTGCTGAATGAGGTGGCTGGCTGAGTGATGGTTGGCACAGACTTGCTTGAGGTATTCAGTGCTTTTTACGCCTAAGTCTTCAGTGGTAAGGTCTCCTGGGCTCCTGTGTTTAGAGAGGAAACAGCAGTCAAAAGCAAATGAAAACAGAGTGAGGGAGGATTACTTGAGAGAATTTGAGCTGTGTGAGTCTATGGGACCTGATGGGCTGCACCCAAAGGTGCTGAGATGGCTGTGTCATAGCGATGCCAGTCTTGGCCATCTTTGAAAGAGGTGCTGGGATGTTGCTAATCACTTCACAAAGGCAAATGTTGGGCTTGTCTTCAAAATAGACCCAAAGGGTAATCCAGGGACCTACAGGCTGGTCAGCCTCACTTCAGTCCCGGGGATGGTCGTGGGTCAGGTCCTTCTGGTACACCTTTCTGGGCATGTGGAAGAATGTGACTGGGAACAGTCAGTATGGATTTACCAAAGGTAAGTTCTGTCTGACCCACCTCATTGTCTTCTGTGATAAAATAATTGGATTTGTGGATGAGGAAGAGCACTAGAGGCTATTTAGCTTGAGTATACCGAGTGTTTTGATGCTGTCTCCCACAGTGTTCTTGTATGCAAGTTGGGACATTACAGTCTGGATGGGTGGAGCATGAATTCAAGCACATCAGGGAGTTCTGAAGAGTAAATGGAGTCAGAGGAGGATGAACTGGTGATTCGTAGAGAAAGCTCTTTCCACACAGCAGGACGATAGCTTCTGAAAGTAGGCTCTTAATCAGTCTGTCTTTTCCTCCTGAATGTTGTGTTTTGCCACGATGTGATAAGAATGGATGGAAGGTGGTATTTAAGAGTCTGTCTGGTTGAAATTCATCAGTCTTGCTTATTAGTGGTGTAGGAAATTAATCTGTCTTTTCTTGGAGGGTGGGGTTTGACATGAATGTTCTTCAAGATTACCTTGTTTTTCACTCAGTCATATGTGTGTATGTGATAGCCACTGAACTGCAGTTAAGTATGATACATGGCAGTTTTGGAGATTTTAATGATACCCGACTTAAACTGCCACGGAGAACGTGTGGAATGCTGAGAGGTTAGTTTGTAAAGAAGAACAGTTGCTCAAAGCACAGAGTAATTTCTTTTTCAGCAGGTTACAGTCTCTTTGGGTTTGACCCACTTTCAGGTATATAAAAGGTGAGCTGGAGGTTTTCAGTCAATCTGGATCTACTGTGTACTTTGATTTCTCTTCAGTGTTCCTAAAATACTTGGGAGCATATGATAATCTTTTGGGGATTACCAGTCTGGAAAGAACACTGTTTCATTAGAGCTGGATAGGCTCAGCTATATCTGCTTGTGCCCAAGGAACTGTAATTGCAAAATTCAGTATATGATGCTTGCTTCGGGATTTTTTTTTTCCTTTCCATTACTGCTGTTACTGCCTCGCTGCAGCCAGTGGTATGCTTTGGCATTAAGAATTCAGTTTAAGCTATCTAGTGTGGTAGTGTGCTAAATTAAGGTGCCAGTTATGAGCAAAGAGGTTAATGGTCTTACATAACGTTTGTCTTGAGGTTTTTTGTTACTGCAGAATTAAAAATAGCAATTAGAAGTTCTGCTTTGTCCTAGTTGTGGATTTTTCTGTGGAAATCAATTATCTCCAGCAACTGACGTTTTTTTAATCAAAGCTGGTTTTTCTGTTTTAAAAGCATCATAATTCAAAAGTTGAGAACAATACTAAAAATCCAAGTTCACCGCAAGCTGCTTATGTTTCCAGGAGAACATCTTTCAGTTAGTGTTCTCCTGTAAAGCTGTAGATCATTCTTATTTTATCAAAACTACTTAAGGAATGTAATTTGAGCTCCTCTGCATTTACAGCTTTGGTAATAATTCTTCATGGCTTTAGCTCCTTGTGGCTTTTGTGCTTCTGTGGTTAACCCTATAACTTCTCTGCACAGTAATTGGTTAAAGCTCTTAACTCTTGGCTTCACTTAGCTATTGCACTGTGTAGTCTGAAACAGCCAAAACCATGGAGTGTTCTTATGGATGCATCTGAGAAGATAGTCTGCTGTGTTAGCCATGTACCTTTTTTCCTTCTGAGAACATTTTGCATTTGTCCCAAATTGGAACTGACTGTATCCATTGGGATGAGCTTGTATATGTGTCTGATCTCATCCTGAATCTCCATTCAGACAGATTCTACATCCAGGCTGGCAATGTGTTCCTACCTGCTAAGGTTTCTCTTCATGTCTAGTCTTTGCAGTTTTCATTACTATGGAATTCATAATGCATTTTAACTTTGTATACTTTATGAAGGAAAAACCACATATGTTCACCTGCATGGCAGCATAAAGTGCTTCACATCTGTGTGCTGTTAAGTGGCAAATGAAATGATCTGGTTACTGGTGTCTAGGGATCATTCAGGACTTGCTTCATAGACTCCATTTGGAAATGTCCAGATGGTGTCTTGTTGAAAGGTGCAGAAAACCCGGAAGAATGGGGGAAGAATTGTCCTCAAATTCTTGGTTCCTGGTGTCTGTGAAAACAAAGATTTGTGTAATTGAATTTGCTGCAGTCTACTCCATGGCTTTCCATTCAAGATGCCAGTGTGTACTTGCAGTGCATCGTTGCTCCTCACTTCTTGAAAATATGCCTGGTCTTAGTGCTCGCTGAGACTGTCTTTTGGTTTGGTACAGTCTGTGCCTGAGCTGTGGAGCTGTGAACCGCATTCACTAGACTTGCCCTAATATTTTCATGCATGATGATCTCCAGTTTTCAGCTGTTCCTTGATTAAATGTCTGTTTCCAAGGGTGGTTGGTAGCCTGCATATGCACGTAAGCTGAATTGGCATTTGAGCAGGGAAGCACTAAGCAGACTTGCAGTGGGGCATGTGGCAGCCACAAAGCAGAGTCCCTGCCAAACGCCACTGGCTGTGGCTTTCCCTGCTTGCATTAGACGTTCCATTTAAAGTCCTGATCTTTGAGCAGTGACCTTATAAATTCTTCTAATATCTCTCTGCTGATAGGAATGGAGAGACAAGTCATAGTATTAATGTGTAATATCAGTGGGTCAGTAGCTGAGCAGAGGTCTCCCAAGGGTAGGATTCATAAGCCTCTTAAAGGAGAGTCAAAGAGGCTTTGGGAGGTCACCTTTTATGGGTGAGAAACAATCCTTGTGCGAAGCTCCTGATGACCAATTTCTTTCCCTTTTCCATATTTCATCTCACAGCAGTGGAAAATAGATCTAGATGAATCCTGTGAGAGTCTTGACCTCTGTAAAACTCCTGCCTCAGGTTTGCATGAGCAGAGACTACCTGCCACAAGACAGCTGTGTGTGTATGGGTTGATAATCTTATGTCACAGCATTGTGAAGTCTTACTCTATATAGATACTAGCCTATTACTTGTGAGACACTTGGAGCTTTGCTTTGATCTGAATGGGACCATGTGTTTCTGCTTAGTGCTATGCAGCTTCACTACAGTTTTATCTTTGTTTTATTTTGTCGCACCCAAATTTTACTTGTATTGGAGAGTTGTGAGAAATTCAGGTGTCTAAATGCTGTCCTAAATTATGGCTTTACTGAATTTTCTTAATGTTTTAAAATCCTTTAATATGTGTTTTTGATATTTAAAGATAAATATTTCCAATGTTAGTGACTAAGTGTCAGCAGTCAAGAATTTATTAACATAAACTTCTTGCTTCTGATTTATATTCTAGTTATTTGTTGGAACAGAGTTGTTGTAGCATTTGATCATGAACATACTGTTTTCTTTGAAAAGACCTACTTTTTCTGCAAGATTGTCCAAATACAGTACTGCTGGAAACTTGCTGTTTATTCAAGAGGCAGCCACAGCTTTAACTCTGAATTTTGGAGGAGGGAATTGCATATGGAATGTTGAGTGTGCTGTGGCAGCAAGATGACAAGGAGAAACTGAATTTGCGGCATCTCTGAGGCAAAACTAGGTCTTCCAGGAATCCATGATTTGATCAACGCTGTGTCCAGAGTTAGGTGTTGCAAGCAGTGATGAGCTAGCTAGCTAAACCAGATGTTGATCACGAGGAAATGGGTGTCAGCCTAAAGTCATGAAGTGTACCTTATTCGTAAGTGAAATTCTTCTGAGAAGAGCCTACAATGTCACTAGCATTAAGGTGTTGCAGTGCACAGTGAATGGTGAAGTGTTCAGTCTCCAGCAGATGAGGGATACATGTGTGCAGCTTTCGGAGCTGAGATGGCACAAGGCCCCCTGTCATGGTGAGGCAGGGGACAAATTACTAGTTCTAGCTTCATGTCACCTTTAGCATCACTGCAGCATACCTGGGGAGGCTTTCACCTTTCTGAGTATGACATCACACAGGGAGCTCCGGTATACTGATTGATGACTTCTCTGTGCTGAAGTTGCATGCGTTACTGCTGAAACCAGTTTGAATAGGGATCACTTCATAGTAACTGTTGCAGTGGTTTCCTATGTAAAGCCCTTTAGGTGGATCAGCTCTTGCTTCCGAAAAAAGCTTGGTTGTGCAGAAGTGGTCAGCTTTCTGAAGTGACTTTCTTAATAGTTTAACCAAGGTAAAGAGACCCTTGGACATAACTCAGACAGCAGTTTCTAAGAATTCTTTGTTGCTCATGAATTAATGTTGTTTGTATAATGTTGTTGTCACTGTTCTTCCTGGCTTTGTTCCCTGGTATTGCTTGCACACGCTGCTGCTCTTTGTCATGTCCTATTTAATCACAACAGGCTGTTTCTCACTTTCCCCTATATATTTTTAGTCGCTCTTTTACTCTGAAAATAATGCTGGTAACAAATAAATTAAAGATTTATTTTTGAGGAAATAGGGCATTTTACATATTAAAGGTGTGCTGTGGAAAATGAAAACATGAAGAATTGGATTGTTGATTTTTTTATTTATGATTTAAATCTTTTGTACAAAAATGTGTTTATATAAATGTCACGCAGTCCTGCTGTGATATTTTGTCTATGTTGAGTAAGAGTGCAGCTTTGCAGTTGCTTAAAATTGAATTTTAGCCTTTCCTTGCCTTTAGTTACAGGTTCCCACTTTCTCACTTCTTTTGATGCTAGGGGGATTCTTGGACCTCATGGTCAGATCTGTTAGGGACCTGATCCAACTGAAAACCAAAAGCTCTTTGTATTGTTTTATCTATTGCTGTTTTAGTTTCTTACCAGACTGGATACTTAATCTAGCTCTCTGCAAGAGTGATGATGCTGGTGTAAAGGAGATGTCAGGAGAGAGGTGAAAAAGCTGAATGATCTCTCTGCTGGGAGCAGCAACTTGTGTCTCTTTAAAGCTGGGGTGAGCCTGTTCTCTGAACACACTGTTGCAGGGTGCTTGAAGCTGGATGAAATTGGCACTGCTACTCTTCTGCCTGTCCTTCCCCTGCTGGATGATTCTCCCTTTTACTTTTGTTGGGCACTGGCACTAAACCAGTTCAGGAAACCACATTGGCAAAAACAACTTTTTTTTTTTTTTTCTCTTGGTTAACTTTTTTGTCAGGCTAGCTTCTGAGCAGCATCAGGTGAGTTGCCAGTGCTGACTGAGGAGAGAGGATGGGTTTAAAGAGTGCTGACTTCGATTTATTTAAGCCGTCATGGAACTATACCCTGAGATCCATGTTCAGGAACAAAGGGTAGGATTTGCCAAATACCGATTTTGTTAGTTTTCTGTGTCCTCATGGATTGATTTGATGACACCTACAAAACAAGGCTGCCGAATAGCTTAGAGACTGTTGCTCTTGCCTCCTAGAGCAGACACAACAGAAACTGTAAAAATCTTGTTTCCTGAAGCTGTTTCATTAACATGTGTCCTACCCTGTTCCAGAAGTCAAATCTTAATGGTTATTCAATCTTTTGTGCCTTGTTTTCAAGGAGAAGGCTTTACATAATGGTCTGTGTCTGATGTAGATACCTGTCATCAGCTGAAAGCAGAGAAGTGAGAACCAAGTCCTTTCCAGTAGGTTGCCAGGCAGCCATCAAATAGGAAGTATTTTCAGTTGGTTTTGTTTCAGACAGCATTTGAGCTGGTAATTTGGGAAAAGAACCTTCAGTCTGCTTCTCTTAAGGTCATTTCTAAAGCATGCTAGCATTTCATCGTTGCTTAGTGCTTATTTTGGTTTTCCATCTTTCTTTTTGTACTTCCGTGTCAAAATCAAAATTCAGCTGCAATTGAAGAGTTGCCAAAACTGCAGATAGACTCCCCGCTCCTTGAATTTCACAGTCTTCCAGTCGGTGGGAATCTGCACATCACGTAGGCTTGGGTTTTTTGAATGGAAGATCACCAAGATAGTTGATGGCTATGCAATTTCTAGGAGAGTTTTGTTTCAGAACTTGGCCCAAAGCTGTTCATTCGCATCAGTGACTTTGTTAGTCATGTTTTTATACTTATTTCAGCATGCAGGCTGCAAAAATGACATATAATTTAGGACAAGCAACAGCTCAAGGGAGCTCAGTAGCCATGCCTTACTTGTAGGATACTCATCAGTGTGACCTCATTTTGTCTCATTAAAGAGACCCTCCACATGATTGTGAGCTGCAGCAATAAAGAACCCTATGTGTTCAGTTTAGTAAATAATCCTGTTCTACAGCAGCCATGAAATAAGAGGTGAGCTGTGGGAATGCAAATGTTGGCTTTGGGCACAAGGATAACCATCAGCAATTCAGGCACCTTGTGCTGAGACAACTGTTTGTACAGCTGCACAATAGATCGGGGATCTGACCTGGGTTGAAAAGTAATCCTTAAAAAAACCGAAACAAAGTGCTGGTTTATTTTTAACTTTGATCAGTTCCCTAATTTGATTCGTGGTGAGGCTGCAAACAGTTGTAGCAGCACAGCAGAGTTGAGTGAGAGGGTGCTGCTCATGCTGGTGCAGCTGTCAAAGGATTGCCTGTGTAACCATGGTCTGAAGAAATAACTGAAGGAGGAATTAGAAAGTGATTTGGCTTGATCAGTGCCAAAAGAAATCTGAACATAATATTGGGTATATTTTTTTTAAAGCCAGGCATTTGGATGGAGTTGGCTTCATTGTGGGGGATCACTTTAAAGAGCAACCGAAACAAGCAGTTGTCTCCACCCCAAAACCTGTCTTGTTTTACCAAACTAGAGAGAACACAGTGGATGAATAAAGTATCAACATGTACTTTTTTCCTTGCACAAACTAAGCTTTTGATGTGTGTTTTTGACTGTCACCTCTCTATATGAGAGAGCTGGAGGCCTAGCTGTTCACCTAGTTTTCTTCCTTAATTCAATGTTTTTACATGTTCTGAAAGCAGAAGAAAATTATGAAGTGTGGATAGATGAAACTTTTTTGCTTGACTTAATTTCAAATAGATTTTATTTTGTTTCTCTGGGTAAGTCTTGGGTTTTTTCTCTTTTGTTTTTTCTTTATCTTCTGAGGATTTCTTATGAGATGGTGAAGGGCAAAGAGCCAGAAAACACCCCTTCTTTCTCTTCCTTGGTAGCCCATGTATGGTCTGAAAGTGGAGTATATGTGTGCCCTTGCTCTTGAGTCAGGGGAGTTGACTTTTTCCTGTTGCAGAATGCTCACTTTGGCCTCTGTGCTCTGCTTTCTGTGTGTGGCAGGTGTAAGATGCAGCACATCGATTGTTCCTTTCAGTTCCTGTCAACCACCCTCTCTCAAGCCTGAAAACTGATTTTATTGCTGCACAAGTACTTCCCTATTCTGGGATTTTGGCGCTTTTGATGGAGGTTTCCTCTTGTTCTTATGCAAGCTGGGAGGATCTTGTCCTGTATTCCTAGCCTTCCAGGTGTCTGTACTGGCTAGGAGCCCAAGGGACACAAGCCTAAGATGCACAACCATTTCTACTTGTTGAATCTGTGCGGAGGTGTGAGTGGGAGCTCAAGCTCCAGAGGTGCTTGCACACATGTATGACGGCAGCGCCTTTCCAGCTCAGGGCCAGCAGTTACTCTGTAGGTGATCAGGCCAAACTGACTTCCTTGGCTCTGACCTTGACACCTCCAATGATTTCTGGGGCATTTTTAACCAGGAGAAGATGAGGTAAGAATTTAGTTAAGGAGTTGCCAGTTGTCTTCTTCACCCCTGTGGTGGCACAAACCTGAGACTGCTGCTCACCTGGTTGCGGTGCGTTCTCGTCTCTTTGGTGGGGCTGGCACAGAGCAGTCCCCCCCCACTGCTATCCACCTGGCCAAGCTCTGTGTATGTTACCACAAAGTTGCACCTTCCTTTTCTCTGCCAGCAGTGGCTTGCTGTGTGGTGTGTTTGTCCCCTGGTTCAGCACAAGCATCACCAGCCATGACTCATCCTCTTAGTGTCAGCAGATGAGTGTGGTGCATTTACCTGCTTGTCTGTCCCACCTTCTGATGCTGTTGAGGTTGTAGAATTTGGTATCCTGATGAATTCAGAAACCGTAGTCCCCATATGGTTCTTGTACCAAAGACTTTAGATAAGTCATCGTTGTGAGGAAATCCTGTGGTGTTTTCCCCAGCAGCCTCAGGAGCAGCTATGATCTAAGCTGGAAAGGGCAAATCATTTGGAGAGAATTTGGGTGGCTTTACTTTTCCATCATCCTCTGGCTGTGCACTCTGCAAATACTAAAAGAGTATCTGTCTTCTCCAGAGCACTTCTAACCTCATTTGGATTTAGCGATCTCTTGCAGGGACCTGTTGTGCCTGTGGGTGCTGCAGAAGCATCAGGAAATAGTTGTGGTCCTGAAGAGCTTAGAGTAGTAAAGGAGAGAATCCAAGTGGAATCCATTCACTTACAGCATATTCATGGTGACAGAATGACTGTCTTATTCTGAGGGTCTTTCATATCATAGCTTGAAGAGAAGGGAGTCAGTAAAGGAGGAATCAGTATTAGAGTAGGAGGTGAACAGGAATTATTTAGTTGTTTAGAGTTTAGATGTTAAAAATGCAGAGGCAGAAGAGGTAGAATTCAGGCTCTTGAAATGTTTGTTCTGCCTTTGTCAGTCACTGTTACCGATAGGCAGGTGTGGGCTTGGTTTTAATTGTGCTGTAGCTCACGGTTTGTGCTCTGTTGTCACGTTGCCTTACTGATAAAATGAACTAAAGGAAGGAAATAGGACTATTTTGAGCCTCCCATCTTTAGAAAATACTATTTCCTCCTTTCCCTGCCTCCTGTCAACCTTATTGGAGAAGCTCTAGATGAGACTGCCTCCAAATTAGTGTGTAGGATTAAAGAGCTGGTGAGGAGCATGCTGAAACAAGTGGGATGTAGACACAGAACAGAAAAGGAATAGTTATGGTTATAAATAAATGCCAAAAACTTTTCTGAGCAAACAGGGAGTGAACGCAAGTGGTCCTCTGTTCACAGGAATCTCCTTTGCTCTTTCAGATCATTGTAAGGAAGCAAATTGCCAGGATTTCCCCCTATGGCTGCCTGACCGCTGCTGAGCTACTCCTTCCCAGCCCATGTGGCTCTCCCCATGCTCCAAGAGTGCAACTGGTGCCCAACGCAATGTGTGTTTGTCAAACCATGGAAGTGGGCAAGTATGGCAAGAATGCCACTCAATCCGGAGACCGGGGGGTTCTGCTGGAGCCTTTCATTCACCAGGTGGGCGGCCACAGCAGTATGATGCGCTACGACGACCATACTGTCTGCAAGCCCCTCATTACCAGAGAACAGCGCTTCTATGAATCTCTGCCTCCGGAAATGAAGGAGTTCACACCTGAGTACAAAGGTGAGGCCTGTTGTCATTCCAGAATGCAGTACATGCTTTGAGAACCTGCCCTCTCATTTTCCTGGAGCTACTGATCTCTTGCTGTCTTCTGGTGTCATTTTATTTGTTGGTTTAAATTCTCTTCTGCAGGCTAGCAATTTGATAGGAGCACTCGGAAAGGAGGAAGTCTTTTCTTGTAGGCACGCAGAGTTAATGTGCTTCTTTTTCCAGACACAGAATGTGCAGTGTGACAGTTGTAGTCTGAAGCTTGATTACTACCAAGTTACTGACAATTACAGCCTTGACCTTGAGCAGATGAAGTTAGATCATATACAGAGCATTTGCACATTCTAGTCCTGTAATTTATTGCTTCCTCATACCATCTCTTTTATGGACCCATATCAGAAAGCTGCTGAAGCAGGAAGCATTTCTTTCCCAGCGCTGAGGTGAAGCCTTGTCCCCAGCCGCTGTGAAGGAATGGAATTTTCCAGTGTCTGTATTGTTGCAGGAGGTTGGCAGCTCATCTGTATTTTTCAGAAGCTTGATATGCTTTCGGTCGTATGCATTTGTATTCAGGATGGTGACACTGGCAGGTAGCCTTCTGGGGGGACTCAGTGTTCCTATTGCCTCTGCTTCTTTGTCACCGGATGGCATTGGGAGGATGGTGCTTCACAGGCAGCTGGGACCACCGTCTGTTCAGGGTCTTGACATTTGATCTGGTTGCATCCTGAATGCCTCGAAGCAGTGTCAGTTTACCTATCTGCGTCTGTATGCAGATCGTGAGCGAAAGATAGTCTCCAACAGATGGGTCCTCTTGTACCCTCAAGCCACTCTGGGGCCCTACAGTGCTCTAGTGACCCATCAGAAATCCCAGCTGAAGCCTGTGTAGTTACTAGAATTGATACGATGTCAGGCTTTCCTTGGGAGATGTGTTTAAAACTGATGAAGCTGATAGTCCAGATGGAGGCCTGTCTTCCTGAAGTCAGATACTTCCTGGTAGCCTAAAGGCATAGGACATGCACCTCCATCCCAGTGTGGGATTTTGTCTGAGAGTCCTGTGCAGTTTCCCAAGAGTGCCAGAAATTGTTCATACTGATCTGGGGGAGAGGAATATTGGGGATGATATTCCCTGTCAGAGCACTCAGATGTTACTGTAAGATCGCCCTTTCACAGAGATATCTTGAGGAGCAGGTCCAGGCAGCCAGAGCACTTGGAGTGCATTTATGTAATCCAGGAGGAAGCAGTCTTTGACCTGCTATGCCACCTGGACATCCACAAGTCTATGGGGCTGGATGGGATCCACCCAAGAGTGCTGAAGGAGCTGGCAGAGGAGCTTGCCAAGCCACTCTCTATCATTTATCAGCAGTCCTGGAGAACAGGGGAGGTCCCAGATGACTGGAGGTTGGCAAATGTGACGCCTATCTTCAAGAAGGGCCGGAAGGAGGATCCGGGGAACTACAGACCAGTCAGCCTAACCTCGGTACCGGGGAAGATTATGGAGCGGTTTATCTTGAGTGTGCTCACCAGGCACATGGAGGACAATCAGGGGATCAGGCCCAGTCAGCATGGGTTCACCAAAGGCAAGTCTTGCCTAACCAACCTGATTTCCTTCTATGACCAGGTGACCCGCCTGGTAGATGAGGGAAAGGCTGTGGATGTTGTCTACCTGGACTTCAGCAAAGCCTTCGACACAGTCTCCCATAGCATTCTTGTGGAGAAGCTGGCATTTCATGGCCTAGATGGATGTACTCTTCGCTGGGTTAAAAACTGGCTGCATGGCCGAGCCCAGAGAGTCGTGGTGAATGGCGCTAAATCCAGTTGGCAGCCGGTCACTAAGCGGTGTCCCCCAGGGCTCAGTTCTAGGGCCAGTCTTGTTTAATATCTTTATCAATGACCTTGATGAGGGGATTGAGTGTGCCCTCAGTAAATTTGCAGATGACACCAAACTGGGTGGGAGTGTTGATCTGCTGGAGGGGAGGAGGGCTCTGCAGAGGGACCTGGACAGGCTGGATCGATGGGCCGAGGCCAATTGTATGAGGTTCAACAAGGCCAAGTGCCGGGTCCTGCACTTTGGTCACAACAACCCCATGCAGCGCTACAGGCTTGGGGAAGAGTGGCTGGAAAGCTGCCTGGTGGAAAAAGACCTGGGGGTACTGATTGACAGCCGGCTGAATATGAGCCAGCAGTGTGCCCAGGTGGCCAAGAAGGCCAATGGCATCCTGGCTTGTATCAGGAATAGTGTGGCCAGCAGGAGCAGGGAAGTGATCGTGCCCCTGTACTCGGTGCTGGTGAGGCCGCACCTCGAATACTGTGTTCAGTTTTGGGCCCCTCACTACAAGAAAGATGTTGCCTTGCTGGAACAGGTCCAGAGGAGAGCAACCAAGCTGGTGAGGGGTCTGGAACACAAGTCATATGAGGAGCGGCTGAGGGAACTGGGGTTGTTTAGTCTGGAGAAGAGGAGGCTGAGGGGAGACCTGATCACCCTCTACAACTACCTGAAAGGAGGCTGTAGTGAGGTGGGGGTCGGCCTCTTCTCCCTGGTAACAGATGATAGGACGAGGGGGAATGGCTTGAAGCTGCGCCAGGGCAGGTTTAGGCTAGACATTAGGAAAAACTTCTTCACCGAGAGGGTTGTCAGGCTCTGGAATGGGCTGCCCAGGGAGGTGGTGGAGTCCTCATCCCTTGAGGTCTTTAAAAGAAGGATAGATGAGGTGCTCAGGGACATGGTTTAGTGGTGGGATGGCAGTGCTAGGTTAACGGTTGGACTCGATGATCTTAAAGGTCTTTTCCAACCGAGGTGATTCTATGTAGTGACATGCCGGAGTCCTGAACTGCTCTGAAGTTGTGTTGAGCCTTGAACCTTGTTAGCATTGTCATGTGCAGATAGGGAAAAAGGGAGGACAGCAACATGATGGCCTGCATCAGCTGAGCAGTGCGAGGTTTCCTCACGTTTGTGATGAATCATTTGATTTGGTGCATCTAGCATCTGATGCTCCTGGCAGCTATTCAATACTGGTGACAAGTTGATGAAAGATTTTTGTTGTTGCAAGTTAGGAGATGGGCTGATAGCCTCGTTTCCAGGGTTGGGGGAGTCCCAGAGATGATGTTGTCAGCCCTAACTGGAAGTGTCAGCTGTCCTGTTCTGTGGCTGGCTGGCTGGCTAGATATATTCAGAGTCTGTGATGTGAAAGATCTGTACCTTCCCTTGGACTATGGTGCTTTCCAGGAGCCTTCAGAAGGTAAAACTGGACAGGACACAAATGGTCCTGCTTGCCTGCACCTGGCTGAGGTAGCTTTACTTCCAGGACCCCGTTTTTCTTGCTAGGAAGCCCTGGGACCTTGCAGATCCCTTTTCTGTGAGACTGGCTGATTTGTGATGAGTGGCAGGTGTCACCTCACCCGCAGAGCTCTCTGCTCCAGAGCTCAGATGCTGGAGAGCTCCTTTAGCAGAGAAAGCATGCTCCTCGTTGGCCAGAGATGTCCTTGTCAACAGCAAGAACGCTTCTGCAGGACATAGATACTTACCCAGATAGATATTTTGCATGCTTTGCTCCCCTCAGCATCTTGGTAGACTGTGCTTGACTTTTTCCAGTTTGATGACATGTGCTGCAAGACTAAATGGAAGGAAATAATCACACCCCTCAGCCTACCAGTTGTGCTTTTGTCCTTAATTTCCTGTGGGCGACAAGTTCCCCTGCTGCTGCTTACTGTTCGCTCAGGTAGCAACACAGGGCACTCTTTGGGGGATTTCTCCTCTGTGTTGTGCTAACAACATTTGGGTTCTTGTAGTCTTAAAGCTCCTTTCATTGCTCTGGATTTGCTTTGCTGCTCTGTGAGCTATGTTTTCCTCTCTCCTGTGGAACATTTGGGTGCTAGTGGTTGTGTATTCCCTCCCCTGGGAAACAGAACTGACATGTTGCTTCTCTCTGGCAGGTGTGGTATCTGTCTGTTTTGAGGGAGACAGTGATGGCTATATTAACCTGGTGGCCTATCCCTATGTGGAGAACGAGGCTCTGGAGCAAGATGATATGCCAGAGAGGGACCAGCCACGACGCAAGCACTCGCGTCGGAGCCTTCACAGATCAAGCAGCGGCACTGAGCACAAGGAGGAAAAACCCAGCCTGGCCAGTGACAGTACTGAAAGGTAAAAACTCTCAGGGCCTGGTGGCAATGTGATGAGCAGAAAATCTCCCTTCCCCTTTCAGCTCTGCTGCTCCTTTTTGAGAGCACTTTGTGCTTGCATACAGTCTATAGGCTGTCTTGCACTTGCTGGCCCAGCACACTGCGGCGCTGCAGACTGCATCAGGAGTTTTGCTGGATTCTGGATGAACTCATCCACATGAAATGCTTCTGACAAAGGATAACTCTGGGCACTTTGTTGGATGTGGAACCAAAGCGTGTGGAGCAGATATCAAGCACTTCAGTCCACCTGGTTATTAACCCAGAGGTTTCTTCAGGAGTATTTTTAAGTCTCTGACTTCTTGCACCAGCTGGAGTTCCCTGAGAAACAAATGTTCTGCTTACTCTTATCAATTACAGTACAACCTAGCAGAGATGTTAGACCAGGTCCTTGAGTGTGGGTCCCCAGCCCGGGGTATTAGTGAGGATTTGCTGTTCAGAAGGTTTGTATTGTGTGAAGTGTGCAGCGGGAGAAGGAACAGGAGATAGTTGTATGCAAGGGGAGGATATGACAATCGTAAGTATCTGAAGAATGCATGGATTCTAACAGGCAAGTTTGTTCTGTCTTTATTCCAGCAGCATCCAGGAAATGAAGAGTCCCAGGGTGGACTTGCACATCCATTCAGATGTTCCATTTCAGATGTTGGATGGGAACAGTGGTCTGAGCTCTGAAAAGATCAGCTATAACCCTTGGAGCCTGCGCTGTCATAAGCAGCAGCTGAGCCGCATGCGGTCAGAGTCCAAGGACCGAAAACTCTACAGTATCCTTTAGGAAGCAGAACTGACTGTGTCCGGTTGCTGCTGCTGCTCCAGCTGACATGTTTGTGCCTGAGGCAGCTTATTTCCTTTGGCTTTCCCATTGTTCACGCAAGCAGAGCTGTATTATGTGTTTCTTTTTATTATTCTTTCCTGCTTCCCACACAGTGACTCTAATGTCTGACACTGATGCTCATAGAAGCCATGTTTCTGGCTAGATTCCATGTTTTCTTTCTTTTCTGGTCCTTCTCTTCATTGGCTTGTGTATATAGTAAAACTGTAGTTTTTCATGTCAGACTGCCTGGCAGCAGGCGCAGGTCTACCTTGTGCAGTAATCCCCTGGAAGGGAGCTGTGCTCGTCCTTGTCACCTTTCTTGAGTTTCTTCCAGTTCTACTGTATCCTTCTGGAGACCGTGGCCAGGAGTGTACACAACATGGAAGATGCAGGTGAACCAGAGATTTCCACCGGTGTTTAATGCTGTTGTCTTTCCTCTCTGCTGTTTTGTTACCCCGAGATCCCACTCCTGGCTGGTAATAGTTGTCTCCAAACCCACTGCTTTATGCATTAAAAATTTTTAATCTTGCACGTAAACTCTAGAGAATTTTGCCTGCCCATTTAATGGCCAAGTCAGTCTCGTATAAGATCCTTGTGGAGTTTTTCACAACTTTTCCTCGTGTTTGCAACCTTGAGTAACTTGGTGCTACAAGCAGATTTGTCATCTTGCTGTTCACTCACTTTTCTGGATAGCTTGTTGAATGGCATGGACCTCCATACAAAGACCCCGCTGGTGGCTCTGGCTGTAGGACCAGTCAGGCTAGTTTGTAGTTCCCCAGATCTCTGCAGATGGGTCGTATGGTAGCCCCTCTTCAGTCTCCTGGCACTAAGGAAGTGTTAAATGAGTTACTCCTCTCTTACTTTCTGTTCGACGTGCAATCTCTTCTCTTGGCATTTCAGTTTGAGAATTCTCTGAACTTGGAAAGAGAGTTCTGGCTTGGGAATCTCTAAGCTCTTCCCCAGTAAACAAAGAAGCAAAATATCAATCTTATTTCTCTCTTTAGGGCGTCTCTTCACACTCCACCCCCTCACCCTCTGTTATTTTCTGTGCCTTCGCAAATGGCCCCTCATGCCACTTGCCAGCTTGTGGGTTTTTTTTTGTTTCACCTTGCGTAGAAACAACCTTACTTTTAATAGCTGTATTCTTCACCATTTTAGCTGTGCGGGTTTCCTTTTCCTATTCTCAAATGTGTGCTTTGAGCCTCCAGCTTTTATTTTTAAATAGCCTGCATCACTTGCAGAAAAGTAATTCTTTTTGGCTGTCCTATTGTTTTTAATCACACTTCCTTATTTTTATGAAGTTCCTGTTTCAGAATCAACACAGTTGATGATAGATTTTTTTCTAAATGTTAAACTTCCTTGCAGGTTTAATCTAGCTGTGTGCTGGTTGCCATTTCAGTGTAATGCATTGAACTGTGCCCTGCAGGACTGCTTGGGGCAAACATCAGGATTATATTTTCCCCCTTTGGCACAAGCTGCTGCACCGACTGTCTTGGGTTTGTTCTCAGCGCTGTGCCCTAGTGGAGGATTTTCCGGTTGTGCATGTGGGCGGGTAATTGAAGGCTCCCCTTTCTGCTCTGTTTCCTGCCTTTGTAGCCTCTCTGGTTTCCACCGGTGTGTCGGGCTGTGTTGCTGTTCTGGGCAGGCCAAATACTCAAGCCTTGAGTTTGCAGTCCATGGTGATTGTATTTTGTCCATATGGATAAATTGCTAATTTGATTAAGTTTTAAGCTTTCCCTTAACATATCAGCAATTCTTGCTGGCAGATCTGGACTTTCCTGACACTAGTGTTCTGCTCTTCAGTTCCCCCTGCTGAGCTTCCACTATGCCTGCATGTCGTCTCCTTGCTTTACTATTGGCAGTTCCTCTTTCCAGGCTGATTTCTCCTATCAAGTATGAAAGCCTGGGTGCTGCTGTTTGGGTTTTGTACTTTTCTTCACCTCCCCAAAGTTCGTTCTGTCTGTTCTTTGGGTTCCTGTCTGTGGTGGCCCTGGGGAGTGGTGTCTCTGACAGGTGAGGTCTCCTTGACATGTCTCCCAGAGTTCCTTTTGCTGGAGAATGTGGTGCATCACTTCAAGCTTCCCTGTGTACTTGATCTGAAGATGGGGACCAGACAGCATGGAGATGATGCATCTGAGGAGAAGGCTGCTCGGCAGATGAAGAAGTGTGAACAGAGCACTTCTGCCACCTTGGGCGTGCGCGTGTGTGGGATGCAGGTAGGGATCCCCAAGGCTGTGGCTGCTGCATGTTCCCTTTCGCAGCCCTATTAGACCTACTAGTTAGCGTTTTGTGCTGAGCCCTGAGTTGCAGTGTCTTCCACTTCAGTCAGTACACCAGCGTTCACGGTATGTGCTTTTTGTCTTCATATCTAAGCCTAGAACAAAGAAACCTGCTTCTTCTGAAATGGCCTGCTTCATCCACAGCGGTTTTGGTCACAGGCAATGAGGGGATTTGCTAATAAAATTATTTTTGTGGCTTAGTGTTCAGCTAGAATCACGGTGCCTGGGGAGGGAGGGGTCCCTCTGTCCCAAGCATCAGCTGACATCTGCTTCTGTTGGGAGTTAGGAGGTTGCTTTCCTCTTGTGGCTGGGCCCTGCACCCAGGGATTTGCTGCTGGTGCTGTTGTACAATAGCTGTTCCTTTCCCCACCCACAGAAGGACCTTGTAATCCAGATCTCTGCCCACAGACACTGAAGCAATGAGGGCCCCTCCTTAATCACATGCCACTAATGGCAATATGTGCCGGCAGCTCCAGCACAGCCGGAGGATTGTCCAAGCTGCTGTAGGACTTGGCTGGCTTTTTAAGCCTTGGGGTCTGTTGTGTCATGCTGCTTGGGGATGCTCAGGCTGAAGAGACACCCTTTGGGTGTCCTGGGAGAGAACAAGTGCCTGGACACCCTGACTGTGCTCAAGGGGTGCACCCATGAGCTACTTTGGGATTTGGGGAACAGGCACAGTTGTTTCCTGCTCCCTCTTGGGTGTGATGGGGACAGGGCGAGTTCTGTGTGTGGGGCCTTAACCTGCTCCTGCTTGATGCGAGTTTCCTTTGGCATTCTAGGTCTATCAGCTGGACACAGGGCATTACTTATGCAGGAATAAATACTATGGACGTGGTCTTTCCATCGAGGGCTTCCGCAACGCCCTCTACCAGTATCTCCACAATGGCATTGAGCTGCGCAAGGACCTCTTTGAGCCTGTCCTCACCAAACTGCGAAGCCTGAAGGCAGTTTTGGAGAGACAGGCCTCCTACCGCTTCTACTCCAGCTCCCTTCTCATCATTTACGATGGGAAGGACAGCAGGGCAGGGATGTTTGTGGAGCGCCGGGCAGAGATGCGCCTGAAGCGGGTGGACAGCTCTCTCCCGGAGAGCCTTCAGGATGGCGGCAGCATGGAGCCCGGCTCCTCGGCCCAGCCCAAGGTGGACGTGCGTATGATTGACTTTGCACACAGCACGTTCAAAGGCTTTCGCGATGACCCAACTGTGCATGACGGACCTGACATGGGTTATGTATTCGGGCTGGAGAGCCTCATCAACATCATGGAACAGATGCGTGAGGAAAACCAGTAGCCCCGGGCTATGGCCTCTTATTCTTGTCCTGGTGGCAGGAGCAGACATGACCACCTACTACCACAGGAAAAAGTAGACAACTTTGGTTTTAAACAATTGTATTGCTCCATTGTTTTTAAATGTACTTGGATAGAAGAGCTGAGGTGAGGCAGGATGGAAGAGCTGCTTGTGCTGCCCAGATGGTTCTGACCACACTAGCTCTGCCTTCTGGAGGAGGCTCTGTAGATGCCTGCAGGGTGTTGAGTGTCCCGGTTCTTCGCTTGTAGTGTTCTGGAGGGAGAACCTGGACATAGGGAAGAGAAAGGAGGAGGCTGTGGGGCTCTTTAGGGGGCTGGAGCTGTGGCCTGAGGAGCCTCCTGCCTTGGAAGCCCTCGGGAGAGCCTTCCCTTTGAAATTTTCCTGCATTATTTGGAAAGGGCACTTGACTAACCGTTGGCAGGGTCTGTGGGGCTGAGGGTGAGTGGCACAAGTACTGCTCCCTGCGTTTGGTGGCACTAGCTCTGCCCTGGGTTTTGCCGATGGGGCTTTGCTTTTGATGCTGCCTTTTTTTTTCCTGATGTTTGGGCACTGTGAGTAACCAACCCAAACAGGGAAATAAAATGACCAAATGCAACCCCTGGCAGAGCTGTGGCCAGGAGCGAATGCCATGCACCAGGAGCTGTGCTCGAGCCTGGGGCCTGTTTGTTCCCCAACAGGGGGGACAGGCATGCCCCCCTGTAAAGGTGGGGTGCAGGGCTCTGTGCAGTAACCCTGCCTTGGACCACTGACCAAGCAAGAACTCAGCTTGTGGGCTAGCAATAGTATCTGTAGCAGTTAATGCAACCCCAGCGGGGTGTTTCGGACCATTTCAACCCTTCCCCTCTCTTGGTCCCACAGGTCGCACATGAGTATCTTCCCTCCCATGGCCGGGCCCCCCGAGGCTGCCCTCTGCCCCCCAGCCCCTGTTCCTTGGCCTGGGGATGGTGTCAGGGGATGCCAAGGGTTAGGGGGTCTCAAGGGGGGACCTGGCTGAGCAGCAAGTGCCATTGCCTCTTCAGCTTTGCTTCATGCAGTTGGCCTTTCCCAAAATAAATGGATCAAACAGCCATCTGGGATGGGCTCCCCTGCCTGGGCTCCTTCCTGGAGCCTGTGCTTTACCCGTGGCTTCCCTTGATGAGGGCATTAACATTTGATACCATGGCCTGGTGGTACCGGACCATACCTTGCTCTGCATTACCCCCTCTTGTCTTTCTGGGCCGGGATGCACCGTTGCACCTTCCTAGCACCCCTGACCTGTTACCCTTACCCCAACCCCCTGAGAAGCTGCCAGGCTGGGGTTGGCAGGTTTATTTTTATTTTTTTTTACTTCAGGAAAGCTTGTTTGGGGAATACTCGCATGTCGCATGTGTGCCCGCTCTGCCTGTGCGGGGTCTGTGGGGAAAGTGCTGGTGTGGAGCTAGGGGGCAGGGGCTGCCAGTGTCTGTCCTAAATTGCACCTCTGCCTCCCCAAAAGCTGCGCCCCTCCAGCTCTCCGGATGAGGACCCTTCCTTCGTGCTCTTCCCTGCCCTGGGTTATGAGGCCATGGCGTATGCGGGCTGGGCTCAGGGGTGTTAGGGAACGGGTCTGCCGGGGGGGAAGGGGAGGAAGCTGCGCTGAGGGGGCTGCCGTAGGGACCCAGAGCCCCTGCCTTGCCTGCCCCGCCCCGCCCCGCCGTGGGACTCTGCAGCTTGTACATAGCCTTGCACACACACACCCCTCCCCCCCTTTGTTTTTACATTAATAATTGCCCCTGTGCGTGCTTCACAGAGAACCAAAAACCATTAAAGGAGCTGTTTTTGTCCGTGGGGTGTCCTGCCTGCCTTTCCCCGCCGGCCGGGCTCGGGGGCTCGGGCGGGACCCGGGTGCAGGTGGCTTCAGCTTCTCCGCTGTCCCTGGGGCGGGGGCACAGTCCCTTCCCTTCTTCCCAGGGTGGGTGGGGGTGGGGAGGAGTACCGGCCCCGGGCGGGGTGCCGTGGGATGCAGCGCTCCCCGACCCGCTGCGGCAGCGCCCCCACCTTGCAGTCCACAGGCCCCCCCCCCCCACCGGTGCCGCCCGTGGGGCGGCGGACGCTGGGACCCGGGGCGGGCGGCGGGACGCGGAGGGGGGGCGCTAGGACCCGGGGCGGGCGGCAGGATGCGGAGAAGGGCGGCGTGTCGTGTCGGGTAGCGGTGACGCGGTTGGCGCGCGCGGCGCTGACGTGTCGGTGCGGACGCGAGGCGGCGGGGGGATGCGGGCGCTGATACTGGTGGGCGGCTTCGGGACGCGTCTGCGGCCGCTGACCCTGAGCCGGCCGAAGCCGCGGGCCGGCGGGGGGCGCGGGGGGCGCGGGGGCCGCCCCTCCGCCGGCTGACCCGCGCTCCCGCAGGCTGGCGTCAGCCACGTGGTGCTGGCGGTGAGCTACATGTCGGAGGCGCTGGGGGCGGCCATGCGGGAGCAGGAGCAGCGGGTAAGGGCCCCGTCTCGCATCCCTCGTCCCCCGCCTCCCTCCCCCCGCAACCCGTCCCGCGCCCGCCGCTCACCCTGTGCCCGCAGCTCGGCATCCGCATCTCCCTGTCCCACGAGAAGGAGCCGCTGGGGACAGGTAGGGTGCGGGCAGCGGCAGGAGGGAGGCGGCCCGGGGGCAGCGGGGTGGTTACAGGGTGGGCCGGGGGACACACAACCCCACCCCCGGGATGGGCACGGGTAGGGCTGGGTACACTGGGGACACACACCGGGAGGGGGACACCATGGGCAGTGGGTGGATATGGATGGGCAGGGCCGGGAGGAGCGGGGACACCGGGAGGGTTGTGCCAGGATGTGACAGGATGTGGGGCCAGGGGTATCAGGCCAGGCACAGGCAGGACCAGGGACAGCAGGGCCGGGTGAGGGTCCAGGGGGACTGCGGGCTTGGGATGGCTGGTGGGGAGCAGGGATGGTGGGATGGGCACAGGTGGGGCCAGGAGGACCCAGGCACTGGGCTCACCCTGTCTCTGCGGCGTTGCTCATGGCCGGGCAGCGGGGCCACTGGCGCTGGCACGGGACCTGCTGGCCGAGGGCGGGGAGCCCTTCTTTGTCCTCAACAGCGATGTGATCTGCGAGTTCCCCTTCGTGGCGCTGGCCCGTTTCCACCGGCAGCACGGCGGTGAGGGCTCGCTCGTGGTGACCCGCGTGGAAGAGCCAGCCAAGTACGGCGTGGTGGTCAGCGAGGCCGACACTGGCCGCATCTGCCGCTTCGTGGAGAAGCCCCGTGTCTTCGTGTCCAACAAGATCAATGCCGGGCTCTACATCTTCAGCCCCGGCATCCTGCAACGTATCGAGGTAGGGGCCGGGGCACTGGGCCAGGCCAGGCTGGGTGTCCAGGTCTCCCACTCAGCCCTGTCCCCCATGTTCACAGCTGCGCCCCACCTCCATTGAGAAGGAGATCTTCCCGGCCATGGCACAGGAGGGGCAGCTCTACGCTATGGAGCTGCAGGGTAAGGCACTGTGCCTGGTGTGGGCAGCATGGGGTGGGGGTCTTGTCTGCACTGCCACTCCCTGTGCTGGGGGCCATCACTGTGGCTCTGTCCCTGCAGGCTTCTGGATGGACATCGGGCAACCGAAAGACTTCCTCACAGGCATGTGCATGTACCTGCAGGCGCTGCGTGCACAGCATCCCGAGAAGCTGTACTCGGGGCCTGGTGTCGTAGGGAACGTGCTGGTGGTAAGTGCCAGCCTCCAGCACGCCAGCCCTGGGCACGCGTCACGGGCTCTCTGCGTCCTCCCACTGCCATCTTCGCTACCATCCTCAAGCTGTGCCCTCCTGTCCCCACGCTGGCCAAGTGACGCGGGCCTTACTGAGAGCTCGGGCTGCCCTCCCGGCCCCGGTGCAGCCCCTCTTCCTTCCAGGACCCCAGTGCCAAGATCGGGGCAAACTGTGTCATCGGCCCAAATGTGACGATCGGGGCTGGCGTGGTGGTGGAGGACGGGGTGCGCATCAAACGCTGCACCGTGCTGAAGGGGGCCCGCATCCGTTCCCACTCCTGGCTGGAGTCCTGCATTGTGGGCTGGAGCTGCTCCGTGGGGCAGTGGGTGAGGATGTGGGTCCCCCCCTGCAGGGGATTGGTGCTCAGCTCTTGCCCTCCTGGCTCCTTGGGCTGCAGCCAAAGGGACAGAGGGATGCGCCAGCGCCTGTGGACAGGAGCGTGGCCCTGAGCCCCAAGCTGGGGCAGGCGTGACAGGGGCCTCTCTGGGGCAGGTGCGCATGGAGAATGTGACCGTGCTGGGCGAGGATGTCATTGTCAACGACGAGCTCTACCTCAACGGGGCCAACGTGCTGCCACACAAGTCCATTGCTGAGTCCGTGCCAGAGCCGCGCATCATCATGTAGCAGCCCCTGGTGGCCCTGCACTCCTGGCTCTGCTTGGATTAAATATTTATACTTCCATCTACCGCTGAGCGTCATCTGAGCATGGCCCGAGCGCTGGGTCGCTCACCAGGGCTGGCCTGGCTTCCATTCCCCATGTCTCAGGGCACCACATAAGGAAGAATAATTTAATGCTGCATTTCATGAAGTCAGCCCCCAGCCAGGGGCAAGTTAACAGCCCGAACGCCCAGCTGCCTGTCCCCAGGGCTGCTGCAGAGCTAAGGCCTTGGGCACCCCTCCCTGAGAATGGCCCGTGGGGCAGAGGGGCTGCCACGGCCCAGGCGCTAGGCAAGGGGGATGCTGGCCTCAGAATCTGGCATCAAGCCTCTCCCCTGTCAGCCTCTCCCTCCCTGCAGCCCCCTGCCCCACACTGTGGCCCTGTGCTGGGTCCTGGCCCTGCGGGTGAGGGCTCTGCAGCCCCGGGCAGGGCGAGCGTTTGGGGAGAAGTCAGTGTGTGGAAGAGGGGGGGGCCGCCCTGCTTAGCTGGGGGAGCCCATGGTGCAGGGCTGGGCGCTATGAGCTGGCTGGCTTGGTGAAGTCATCCACCCCTGTGATGGTGGCCTTGCAGAAGAAGCAGTCCTTGTTGTTCATCAGGTGCTGGTTGATGCAGGCTCTAGGACAGGAGGAAAGAGCATGAGCTCCTCCCGTGCAGCATGGGGGGTGGGGGGGTTGGCAGGGGCCAAGTCAACCTGGTGGGGGTTGCGCATGCGAGCTACTCACTTGCACGACTTGTGGGAGCAGGGTCTGAAGATGGCTGAGATGGGGTGTGCGTAGCAGATGGGGCACAGGTCTTCCTCGCTGGTGGGCTGACGGGGGGAACCAGGTGGTTACTGGTGGCAGCTGCCTGCTTGGACTCCTCACTCAGGTGGTTCAGCATCTTGTCCACCTTCACCAGCTCCTCAGCACTGATGTAGTCTGTGTCTGTGGACACAAACGGTGTGCGTGGGGTGAATGCAACCCTCGGGCTGCCCTGAGGCTGCTGGGCAATGCATGGGGTGGAGCTGCAGCTGCCCTTGGGGACCAGCCAGGACAGGAACCCTGGTGCTGGGGAGAGGGATCCCCATGTTGGGGACAGCAAACTGGACATTGGGTGCTGTGAGGGAACAAAACCACTGCCAAAAGCACAACCCCATCCCAAGTACCACCACTGGGGGACAGCGCAGGGAAGCCATGGACCGCGGTTCCCAGGGGCAAGGGGGCTGGGACATGTCACAGGGAACACAAATGCCAGCAGCCCTGTCCCCCCAACCCAGCCATGTGTGTCCCCCACCGCCATCCCAGTGTGGCTGGGTGGTGAGCACAGCCCAGCTCCCCATGCAATGCCGACACTTACAGGTATGCAGGGAGAAATGGCGCTTGTCTGTGGCTGGGGCAGCAGCTGCCATGGCCGAGGGCTCGGCGTGGCCCAGCAGGTACTGGATGGAGCGCAGCTGGAAGCAGGGGTCTGCCAGCAGCACCACTGTTGCACGCTCAGCCCTGCAGAGGGACACGGTCAGGCCTCTGCCCTAGGTACAACCCACCCCCACCCTGCGGTCACAAAGCCACCCAGCTGTATCTGCAGCTGGTGGCCACTGCCCCCCCACCCCCAAACAACATCGAGCAAAGGAAACATGCTCAAATGCAGCTGAAGGACAGCAGCCCTCCTCCTCCTCTGCCACCCCCCCCCCCCGGCCGGGCGTGGTCTTTCAGTGCTGAGGCTGCAGCCCTTGCACACCCGTGCCCGGCTGAGCCTGGGGAGCTGCAGGGTGGCTGAAGCAGCCAGCACCACCCTTGCTTCACAGCACTGCAAGGGTAAAAGGAGACGTGCCCACCTGCAGCCTCATGCACCAAGGGGATGGCTCAGGGTGCCCCCAGGGCAAGTGGATGCCCCCACAGGGCAGGAGGGAGCAGTCATGGCTCTCCCTGGCTTCAAGCATCAGCCAGGACAGATGAAGGGCACCTTAATGAGTACCTCTGTTGGGCATCAGTGCTGTGTGGCCTATTCATGGCCCTTGGCAAGGAGCAGAGCTCGCTCCCTGGCTGGCCCTCAGGCAAGCACAGCTGCTCAGGTGGCAGGAGGTGAGTGGGAGCGAGGGAGAAGCCCGGCAGCACAGGCTGAGCCTGGGCCGGGGCGCAGGGGGTTAACAGCCCCTTGATGCGTGGCAGCCGCAGCCGCCAAATTAGCTTTTCACTGCCCTAATGGAAACCAATTCCCCAGCCCGGCTTTCTGCTTCCCACTAATGTGCCCAGGCTCCGGGTAATGACATTCCTGGGCGTCCTTCACCCTGTGGCCACCCCCTCTTCCATGAGGACCACACCGGGCTTGGCTGGCCCTGCTCGCCCCTTGCCTAGGGGTGCTGGGGGGGTGTGTGTGTGTGTGTGCGCGCGCGCGCGTGCCGCCCGCCCCCCCCAGCCCATGCAGGGGCTGGTGAGGATGAGAGCAGTGGGAGGGACCACGACTGGGTGCTAAGCAGCAGGGAAGAGGGGGTGGGGGTAGGGGGTGATATGACCGCTATCCCTGCTCCTGGCCTGGCTGAATGATGGGACTCGAGGAGCTCCCAGAAGTGATGATGGGGCGGGTTTATTCCAGCATCCTCCCAGAGGCTGGGCAGTCACAGAGCAGCCGGTGCAGCTGCCTTACAGATTACAGCCGGTTGAGCTTGCCATTCTCCAGCAGGAGAGACAGCGGCTGCGCACCGGTAAAGCCGGAGGGTTGGCAAAGTGGCCCTGAGCACCCCTTGGGGACAAGCGACCACGCAGGGCTGGTGCTGACTGCGCATGCAAGGACAGCAAGGGAGGGCCATGGCCACGGCCACCACCGTGGCCACCACTCCCCGTGCTGGGACCAATGGGATCCCGCCCAGCCCACACGTCGTGCACCGCCAGCACGTAAATAGGGGCAGGAGCAGGACCGTGTTCCTGCAGCGAGCCCAGCTCCCCGGGAGATGCTGGCCAGGAGGCAGCTGGATGCTGGTCAGGGGCCACTGGGGGCCGGAGCATGGGGATGTGCCACGGCAGCACTGAGCTGTGAGAAACTTCATGCTCCAGGGACGTGCGGCTCCAGGAGGTAGCGAGGCGTTTGCCGAGCCCAAAACACAGCCCTGAAACGCTGGAGCATCTCACCCCACTGATGCCGGACGCCAGCCACCATCCACCCCTCTGCAGCCGGGTGCCAGGCAGCCCACAGCCGGCTGGAGCACAGGTATGCAGCAGAGCTGGGCAGGGGGATGCCGCTCTTTAACTCTTTCCAAGCCCCACAGCTGGAATCGGGAGCCTCCTTTGTGACGTGCAAAGGGGCATCTGTGGATACTTGGTAGAGCCCCCCGCCAAAACAGCACAGGGGGAGACCGGGGAGGACTGCAGTACGTTTACTCTCGCGTCTCTTTGAGCCTGGCTGTGCCACCGGGCTGCATAGTGGCTCCTGCTCGGCACAATGTTTCCATGGGTGCCCACAGCACTGTTCTGGCTGCTGCTGCTGCTCCAGCTCTGTGACCAGGGCCGTGCTCCCCGGCCTCCCCGCTGCCCCGCAGCTGCCCCACTGCCTGCATCTGCACCTCTGACCTGCTGAGCTGCAGCCGTCAGATGCTGCAGCATGTGCCCCAGGCGCTGCCACCCACTGCCACCACGCTGGACCTCAGCCACAACGCCCTCACCCAGCTCCACGACCGCTGGCTGGCTGCCCTCCCGCACCTCGAGGCCCTCCACATCAGCCACAACCAGATTAAGGACCTTTCTCCACAGGCTTTCCACAATGCCTCCTACCTGCGTCACCTCGACATGTCCTCCAACCACCTGCACGCCGTTGAGAGGCACTACTTTGACTCTCTGGTAAGCTTGGAGGAGCTTCTGCTCTACAACAACCGCATTACACGAGTGGATGAAAACGCCTTTGCCAAGCTGAGTGGCCTGCGAAAAGTCTACCTGAGCTGGAACAACCTGACTACCTTCCCGTTCCACTCGGTGCAAGGGCTGGGCAACTATGGCCTCCGTACGCTGGACCTCTCCTCCAACAGCCTGAGCAGCATCCCCGTGGAGGAGCTGGCGGCTCTGCCCGAAAACATCAGGAATGGCTTGTACCTGCACAACAACCCTGTCAGGTGCAGCTGCCCACTCTACCTCATGCTCCAGCGCTGGAAGCAGCGAGGTTTCAGCTCCGTGAAGGATTTTTTTGAGGAACACACCTGCAAGGTGTCTGACAACGTGCCCCGGTCCCTGATCAAGTTCCTCAAATACAGCCACATGTTTGAGAACTGCTCAGCGGGCCCTGAAGACATGCACCCTGTGCCCTTCCCTGTGATGGTGGGCCAGACCCTCCTCTTCACCTGCAACACCAGCCTGCCGGCTGCGGCCTCCACCTACATGTGGATCTCCCCTCACCATGAGCCCATCAAACACCCAGGGAACAGCAACCGCTCTTTGGAGGTCTACCGCAATGGCAGCCTGAAGATTGCAGTGGCCAAGCCCTGGCACTCGGGGGTCTACGTGGGCTTGGCCATCAACAGCCCCCACAATTTCAGCAGGCTGTGCGAAGTCAATGTGACGGTCCACTACCCCAAGCCAGAGGGGGAGACCTTCAGCACCGGCCTCACGACCCTGCTAGGCTGCATCGTGAGCCTGCTGCTTGTGCTCATTTACTTGTACCTCACGCCCTGTCCCTGCCTGAGCTGCTGCAAGAAGCCAGCTCCTCTCAGCCCTCCGCAGGAGTGCAGCGCTCAGTCCTCCATCCTCAGCACCACTCCCCCCACCACTGATGGGCCAAACCGCAAAGTCAACGCCAACAAGCACGTGGTCTTCCTCGAGCCTGTCAGGGAGACGCAGAATGGCAAGATCCGCCTGGCCCTCAGCGAGGACTTCTCTGACGCCAAGCACCCCAAGGTCCTGCAGCTCAAGTCGGACTCAGAGTCCATCAGCTCCGTCTTTTCGGACACCCCCATCGTGTCATAGCAGGGCAGGAGGGAGGGAGCTGGAAAGAGAGCTGTTCTCCAAGAGCTGTTCTCCTCCATCACTGCTAGAAGTGGGATTATTGGGCACTCTGAATTCCTGGCTTGACTGCGACCCGCAAGGGTGATCGGCATCACCCGTAACTGCTTCAGCCACGAGCCCCTGGGGGTTTTGGGCCAGGAGCACGTTGGTGCCCAGCAAGAGCTCCTCATGCAAGCCACTGGCAACAGCCTCATTAGCACAAGGGTAATGCTGATGAACCCAGCACACCTGAAGAAACCCCACTTCATTCAGGCAGCCAAACTCCCTAATGGCATGCCATCCCTGGGAGCCCTGGCACAAACAAGGACAGTATCCCACTTGTCACTGCTGTTCCTTGGCCTGGGGATCCGTGGCAGTGACACCAGGTTGGGTCTTGTGTGCCTGGGGACGTGGCAGACTGCCAGCCCCAGGCCAAGGAACAGCAGTGACAAGTGGGATACTGTCCTTGTTTGTGCCAGGGCTCCCAGGGATGGTGGTGCCACTGTCCTCTTCAGCTCATGCCGGTCCCCATCAGCATGCTGTGGCTGGGAGCAGGGGGAGCGTGACCCCATCGCAAGGAGGGGGTATGTGCCCCATCCTCAAACGTGGCCCCACCTAGGAGGGATGGAGCTCAGCGCCTGACCAGCTATGCAGCCAAGCAAACATCGCAAGCTTTTGCCTCCTAAGAAGCTGTAAATAGTTAAGGCAGGATTAGGTGATGCGATAAGAGCGCCCCAGCCTGCATTGCTCAGAGCTCCCCGTGCCACCAAGGACGATGAGGTCTCAGATGCACCACCCTCCTTTGCTGCTTCTCCTTGAGGCGGACAAACGCACTGCTAAAGCACAGCTATTTAGGCAGTAATCTAATAAGCCTATCGATAAATGTGAGTAATCCTCTCCTCTCTTGGGTCATAATTCTCTAGTTACATTGGAATAAAAATGCCTATTTTTTTAAGCTCACACTGGGCTGAGTGTCTCCTTGCCCTTGCAGGGCAGCGTCACAGAGCCACCCCATGTCCCATGGGCGCAGAGGGTCTGAGGGAGCCCTGGATCCCCACTGGCCCAACACACGGAGCCAGGTGATTTGCACCGGGCTTGCAGCCTCTGTTCCCATCAAATGGCATTAGATTGGCCTTGGTGAGGGGGTTAAATGTGCTGAGATAGAGCTGGTGGCCTCGGAATGGTGGTAGAGGAGTGTCCAGTGGCTCATCCCCAGCAGGGCAGGTCTCCAGTGATGCCTGGGAGCTGGGGAGGGAGCAGTGCCAACTGACACAAGGGCACATCCAGACCTCTATAGGTATGAGCAGGATTTAGATGTGGGGGAGAGGCACCTTGGGGAGACCCACTCGGGGTCAGGCTGGCCCTGTCTTTGGCTGAGTCCCAGCACTCTCTGGGGATAGAGGGCACCTCAGGTGAGGCGCCTAAAGCGCTTTCCCCAAGGTCCGGCCTTGCATCGCCCCGGCGCAGGGAGCAGCTCTGTCCCCCTCCCCAAAATGCCTGTGTGATCTTGCAGAGGGATAAGGATGTCCTCCCACCTTTCCCCCCTCCATGGCCAGAGCAGGAGCGCGTGGCTGTCACCTGCAGCAGGGGGGATGCTGGGGCCACCCTGCAGGCAGGAGCGCAGTTCAGACACAATCCAAAAACAGGGACCAGGACATTTTGCAAATCTTGCTCCCAACCCACAGCCTTCCACAGCCGTGCACCCCTGCCCCATGAGCTGCTGGCAGCCCTGTGGCCATGGGAGGGGAAGGTCCCTGGGGCATCAGGACACCTCTAGCGCCCGTCCTTTAACTTTTTCAGCCAGGAAACAAGCAGCTTTTTTCCCTGAAAAAAAGTCAACTATGCCCAAAGTGCTTGTCAGAATCTCCCCATCCATCCAAGGAGAGGACAGCGTTTGGGAGAGCATCTATCCTGAGACAACTACAGCCACCCAATGCCCCGCCTGACACTGACCTTGTGTGAAGCTTCATGCGATACGTGCCCTGCTGCCGCGTGCCCTGCAGCCGCTGCTCAGTGGCTGGTGAAGGCGACAGGATGGGGAGTGACAGGCCCCGCTGGCCTGCGCCCTCCCTGCCCATGTGCCCGCTGCTGTGGGCCCTGTCACCTCATGTTAGCACAGCGCTCCTGACGAGCCCGGGACTCTGAGCCAGGCATGCCAGGGTGCTGTCGGGGGGTGGTGAGGTGCTTTGGTGTTGGGTGGATAGGTGCATGGCACCCTGCCCCTCGAGGATGGAGCTGAGGCAATGCAGAGTTTTTGCACCCTGGCTTTGCACCCAGGCAAGGATAGTTTGAATGGGGTGAGTTAGAATCATAGAATCACAGAATCATTTAGGTTGGAAAAGACCTTTAAGATCATCAAGTCCAACCATTAACCTAACACTGCCATCCCACCACTAAACCATGTCCCTAAGTGCCACATCTACACATCTTTTAAATACCTCCAGGGATGGGGACTCAACCACTTCCCTGGGCAGCCTGTTCCAATGCCTGACAACCCTTTCATTGAAAAAATTTTTCCTAATGTCCAATCTAAACCTCCCCTGGCGCAGCTTCAGATCATTTCCCCTTGTCCTATTGCCCATTACCAGGGAGAAGAGACTGACCCCCACCTCCCTACAGCCTCCTTTCAGGTAGTTGTAGAAGGTGATAAGGTCTCCCCTCAGCCTCCTCTTCTCCAGACTGAGATGGGAACATCTGGGAAAGAAAGGAGACACCACCAAGAGGGCCCAGATTCAAACCCAGCAAGGGCACTACTGCGAGCGTGGCTCGCGCCTGCCGAGATGGTGTCGAGCCCGTGCTGGAGCATGTGTTACATCCAAGTACCATGTCTTCCTCTGAAAGAAAGGTGAAATGCTGCTCCAGGGTCCAGCACCCAGAGTGGATGTTACCTACCCCACTGCTCTTCTGTGGCCATCTCCTCGCAAACCTTCCCCCTCCCTGGTGCTAACATCAGCTTCCTGGGCATTAGTGCTCCTGCAAACCTGCATCCTCAGCTAGGCTAATGACTGAGGCTTGCGGAAATTTCAGGCCAACTGCAGCGCAAGAAAAGCTCCTGAAGGCTTCCCTGGGGCTTTTCCAGCCTCAAGAAGCCAAGGAGAGCTCTTCTAGCCTGTCTGCAACTCTCCTATCCCTGCAGGAAGGCTGAGCCCTGCCATGCTGGGGACAGCACATCTGAGGTTCGTATCCGTGTTGCTCCCAAGGGCTCCCTGCTGTCTTCACCCAAGAAAATCCTGCTGCTGCATTTCATACCTTTCTGATGCTGGGAAAGGACCCCGCACCACATCGCTGCTCCAATGAGCAAGGCAAGGTGGTTTGAACTATTGACGCAGTTCATTAAGCAGCCTGAAAGGCAAATCGTCTCATCAAGGAAAAACATAGCCACAAGCACAGCCTCCCTGACAGGCGGGAGTTGGGAAATGTAATGGATGGTCCCTGAGGAATACACCGTCCTCTCTCGGCAGCCATCTGCACCATTACAGCACCGGCTCACTGCCAAACTGGCCTCCCGCTCCTTGACTCCTCAGGGTAAAGTAACAGGTCAGCACAAAGCACGGCGTCCCTGACACGCAGGGACTGGCTTTGGGGACCAGCCTCCAGTGCTGGCTCCTGTCTCCCCTGGCCCTTCACACCTCAGCCAGCGCAACGTGGGCATGCTGAACACCAGTCCTGCCGCTGGGGCTGGACACACAATGTACACGGTTGGACCTGGATCCTTTCCTTACAACAGTCATGGTTTTCTAAAGAGCTCGAAGCAGTGAAGGCTGGTGCTGACCACCACACTGCTTGCTCCTGTCACCCAGTGTGTGCCTGACAGTCCCGAGGGGATGGAGATCCCAGCCTTGGCAGTCCCACTGCTCAGGGCACAGCTTTTAGAGCTGGCAGCTTGTAAAAACTGTAAGATCAGTAAGGCCAGATTCCTTTTTTAACCATGAAACCTAGGCCTGTGCTAGTCACCCCTCCGTGCCCTGGCTCACACCCACCCCGATACGTTATGTACTGCAAGACTCGCGTACCACTCATTTTCTGAGTTTTTAAGGCAAGGTAGCAAGGACTCCTTTAGACTGAGTGGTCCATGAAACGTCTACTCCTGCACCTAGTTCCACCACAGCTCGCTCATCAGTGTGTGTTGAAGGGGCATTAGTGTTTAAGTGACCAGCAATCACTTAATAACCTGCAGACTGGAATCTTCTGTGACATTTCCAGTGGAGGTGACATCAAAACCATCTAGCAATTGAAGAGAGCCTGCTTAGCCTGCCTCCCCCACCTGGCCTCGTGCCTCTTCACCTTCCTGCTCACCAAGGTGTTAACTTCTGCCCAGGGAACCTCTCTGCCTCCGCCCTTCTGCCTCCATACCTCTGCATCCATCTGTGCTGTGCAAAGGAGAAGAGTGTGGAGATCCAGCCAGAATTACCCCAACATCATGTCAGCCCAGTGCTGCTCCTCCTAGCAGGTCCTGCTGGCTCGTGCTCAGCATCCCACTGGCACAGCCTGGTTGTTTCTGGCCCAGGATCCCCGTCCTATGCTCTGCTGGCTGGTAGTGCCATGTTTCTGGTTACAATGGTGCTTTTCCCTCTGTCCTCTCCATCTTTTGGGTAGAAGTCCCAGGTCTTACACAGTTACGCCACAGACAAGTTGCTAGCTCCATGTATGTGTCCTAACCCTCTGGACTCACACTGAGAGCATCGGCCGTGGGCAGGGCTGGGGAACGTCTGCCTGTCCTTGCCCCCTTGCCTCTGAGTGGATGGTGTCCACAGGGCATGGGGAAAGCCCAAGGAGCGGAGCAGCGGCCGAGCCCCAGGGCAACACAGCTCATCTCCACTCTGGGATGGGCACTTGCTTTCCACAAAGCCTTTTCCAACCTATATGCCTGGTCCTAATTACAACATTCCCTCGCACGCAGGGAACCAAGAGCCTCACCGTTGGGCCTTGCCACTCTTCCTGCCACTTGCTCTCACCAGGATCCTTACACAAGCTCTGGCCAATGCTGCTCCATTAGCTCACTCCAAAGGAGGCTTAATAGAAAATCTGCTCAATTATTTAGCAGACAAACGGGGGGATGATACTGGCTGAAGGGCAGCCAGGGTCTCGGGCACAGGCCCAACGATTCAGCCCAACTTCTGGCTCACCCTTCCAGATCCTGCCCTCTCTCTCCTTCCCGCAAAACCAAGGCTCAGTCATCAGATCTTGGCAAGCAGGCAGCACAGGGCATCCCTGCCTCCTCAGCCCTGCCAGGCGCTGAGGCTCCCCACAACGAAGGCTCTGCCTGACAACTGTCAGACCCAAGGGCTGGGAGGGGGCAGCACCTCAGGAGGCCTGAGCAGTGCCAAAACACCACTGCAGAGGCCAAAATAGTTTTAAAACAAGGAGCTGTTGCCTGTTGGTGAGACAGCCCAGCCTCCCTGTGCCAGGCTGCCCTGCTCTCGCCTGATGATGAGGTTTAGCTCCCTCCCAGAAAGCCCTTCTCTGCTGGGAAACACCGCTCCTGTCGTGGGAATCAGAAGACCCTCTGCTGAGGGATCCCAGTTTTTGCCAGCTGCGTCCCCATCTGTGCCCTGCACTAATACTCCCCTGCCGTTTGCAAGGGTTGTTACATCTTACGAGGGAGCCGAGCCACTCCAGATATCAGTGTAAGGTTTTCCTTTCCATCCTCCAGCCCCCCAGCAAGCATTTGGGAGTTGTGGTAAGTGACTTGTGGAGGCCTTTCAAAGATCATAGAATCAGAATCACTTAGGTTGGAAAAAACCTTTAAGATCATCAAGTCCAGCCGTTAACCTAACCCTGCCATCCCACCACTAAACCATGTCCCTAAGCACCTCGTCTGCCTGGCTTTAAATACCCCCAGGGATGGGGACTAGACCACTTAAGATCAGTAAGCCCAAATGAGGTGGGCACTGAAGCATTGGTTCACCATGAGCAGCACCAGCCATCCTGCCAGACCCGACGAGGAGATGCATTTTTTTTCTCTTGCAAAATCACAGCCTGCTCCATCCAGGGACTAAGGCGTATGATCTATCAACTGCCTCATCACATCCCAGCTTGGGCAATGTTCCCTTTCGTTGTGCTTAATGGCTCTGTTTGGTGCCAGGAGGCCATAGCAAGAGGACTTGATGCCTGGCTGAGCATCCTGTGCTGGGCAAGGAGCAGCCGAGGCATCTGACTGCATCCTGATAATGCAGCTGGATGAGTTGGCAGGGCCCCAGCTCTCCTTACTCCCACCCTTCCCTGCTGGAACATTTTGGGCCTGTAAATGGGACCTCATTCCTCCACCTCAAGATGAACCTGTCCTCTCTGTCCCAGAGCAAAACTTGCAGCACCTTCCAACCAATCGCCTGGCACAGTGTCAGCTTGCTGGGTTAGAAGCAACCAGAAAAACCACCGTCAAGCCAAGGCAGTCACCAAGGGTCTGGTCCCCCATTCTCATCCTCTGGTGCAGAGCTTCCTCACAGGGAATCAGTCAGGGTAACAGCTGGTGTCCTAGGCAATTCCCACACAGAAGGTCCTACATGCAAATGTGGGTCAGATAATCTCTCTCTGTTAGTGATTTCTGGCAATCTGGGAGTTGCAAATGGGACCTGGAAGAGATTTCTACCTGCTTCCAGCACCGCCTGGGCAGAGTGCTTCCGAGGAAGGAAAAAAGCACATCTTGTTATCCTGCTCGCTGCACTGAGAAAAAGGGAAGAAGGAAAAAGGAAAAGTATCTTCTCTTGAGCCTGCTCTGGAAAGCCTGGTTACATATGGGATCCTTTAAATCTCTTCAGTTACCTCCTGCAGCAACATGACCCATGGCAACCATCTCCCATGGGACGGTACAGACCCGAGGAAGGTTTGAATTCTCCTTTTCCATTCCACGGACCATCCTCTTACTCATGCACTTGGAAACGGGTGCTTCCCATTGCCCTGCTCTGGGCCAGCCTTTGTTGACCTGTACCATCTCCCTGTTTTTTGGGTGACTGTGGGGAGGAGATCCCTCTGCTCACCCCAGCTGCACCTCCCAGTCCTACAGCACCCTGCAGCGATGGTGCTGAGAGACTTTCACACAGGATCAAACCAGGACTGAAACCTAAAGAAACACAAAGGCAGCAGAAAAGCCTCTGCGTTTCCTCTCACATCTGCTGTTTTTCTCCACCCTGTCCCTGTTTGCTGTTTTCGAACGTGCCTGCACAGAGCAGAACCATTCCGTAAGTGGGTTACAACACCCGCACCCTGGTCCTCAATTTGGAGTGCTGCAAAGAGGGTGGGCAGCTCAGTGTTCCCTTCAATGTCAGGTACCCTGCCTGTGCCACACTGATCCCTGCCATCAGGATGCCCATCCCCTCCGCTCAGGTAGCGGTAGAAGGTCCCCAAGCCACTCAGCCTTGGTTCTTTTGTCTTGATTGACCTCAATGGCTCCCCTGCAATGTTTGCTTGCCTTTTACAGATCAGTGACTTATCAAACCTCGGATTTATTGCAGGGCTTTGCAAAATCATGTGGAAGCATTTTGCTTTATAGACATTTTTCCCTAGGCTTCCTCCTGTTTTACTTCATGCTTCTCCTGCTCAGCTAGGTCCACCATAAGGACATCAGGCTTTGCCCACATTACTCCCCTGTTTCATATTTATTTCTGCTTTCCACTGCCCAAGGAGGTGACTACAAAGCCCTTGATGCTCAGTCAGAGACTTGCCACTTCCCAACTGCACACCACAGGATACCTGCGGACACCTCTGGTTTGCGACTGTGCAGCCCACTGCTGCCCAAGGCATGGAGGATGCTGGTGGCAGTGCCACTTGGTGATGTACAGTCCCTTTGACACCGGCTGTCTGGGTTTCCCTAACCCAAAGCACAACTGGCTTTTCAGGTAAAGGAGACAGAGTCTGGAAGCTTTTTGTCACCCCAGGACTCCCTGTAGGCTGGGAAGGCTGCGGTTTTCATCACACTGCCATCTTCACAGAGTTCTTCACGGTCTGATGAACTGAGGGTCAGAGAAAGAGCTTTATCCCTTCCCCTCTCTGACTCTACGAGTGACCTGGAGTAGGACAGATGTTCAAGAGACAGGGAGCCAGGGGAAGACTTCTCACCCTGCCTGGCATGCAGGGAACTGCTTTATCACTTCCCCCCTTCCCTCTAGAAAGAAGTGTTCAGTCGTGGTGTCAAATTCATGACATTCGCCCTTTCCACAGAGCAGGATTCTGGGGGCGAGCAAAATCCACCCCCGTTCACAGTCCAGAAAGGCCACGGATCAATGACCTTGTGCTAAGCTCTTGGCACTGTCACACTTGGGGCTGTGAGACTGGTGCAGCAGCCACGGAAGGCAGGATATAATTAGATATATTTGTGTACATCTTTGAGTCCTTGAGAGAAGGAGCTGAAAGACTGTCTGCAGGGCTGAGCTGCTCGGCCAGATGGGGCTCTGCTCTCCACAAAGCCAGAGACTATCATGTTCTCCAAATGCAAAACCAAGCAGGATTTGCAGTGAAGACAGAAGAGCCCCATCTCCTTCAGCATCCTACAGGGCACAGTGGCTGGGCAAGACACCTATGAATGACACTGGGCAAGAGCAAAGGCAGGGCTGCAGAGGATATCAGCATGAGCCTGTTTTCAGGACAAGCAGGCACAGGCACACGTAAACCACTAGGTGAGCTGTGGCTTTGCCTGGATGCATCATTCCCCCCGAGCTGTCTCTCTGAAGAGCTGGTTACCATAAAGACAAAAAGATTTGCTTCATCCGAAAGTCAGCATCACATAAGTGCCTGGGCAATTTGTCTTGGTCTTTTGCCAGAGGTCTGGGCAGCCAGAGAGCTCTGCACACATTTTGATGCCTCCTCAAGATGTGTCCAGAACGAAGGAGCTCTAATGACCTCCCTTGCATCCATAGCTGTGCGTCACAGCACTTTGCCTGCATGGCTGCATTAGCACAGCTCTTTTACGTGCAGTGCTCACAACCTCCGACAGCAGCTGTCCTGTTGCACAGAGCACCAGACCCCATCCTGGGGAGGAAGGTGCACATGCGTGGTCGGTACAGCACCTCATAGCCACCTCTCACGAGAGCTTTCCTGCACCACAGGAAGGTATTTTTACCCAGCAGTAGCACAGTAGCACTGAGGTGCAGCTGCTGCAGGGGCATGGGGCTCCCTGGCTTCTGCTCCCCCTGTGCATATCTGCCTTGCCTCACTTTGGTCCCCACACACCCATGTCACTCCCACAACACCTCCCATAGCACTGACTTCTGCAGCACCCAAAGCAATGCCACATGTGGCAACTCTGTGTTTCAGAAATCAAAAGCCACTCACCCCTGAACATCAGTGTCCACAAGCAGCCGGACCAGTATCCCCGTCACAGCCACAAGGATTGGGTAATGGTCCACGCTCTCCAGCCCTACAGAAGCAAAAAAGAAAAATAGAGCCACTGCCACCACACGACAGGCAGAGCAGGCTGCACTGTTACTTCCAGACTTGGTGGCAGAGCAGTCCAGGAGGTAGGGACAGTGACTTGGGCTCTCCGGTAGGGCCACGGGTTTCACCAAGGACAGAGGAGGAGTCTTCCCCACCAATGTAAACCCCAGACTCAGGCACTGCCCTCACGATGGAGCATGCCTGCCTCTTCCAAGCCTCAAGAGAAGGTGGTCTGTCCCCTCCTAAGCAGGCATGAAAATCCAGCTGCTGTATGGGAAATGCAGGTTGCCCATAACACAGCACCTGGAGCTAACAGGCACAACTCAGCTGCCCACAGTCACCTCCATGAGGAAGAGGGCTGACGTTGGTGAGAACGGCTTCCCCCAGCAATTCAGTGCAACCTTTACTTGATGCAGAGCCCAGCAACCAAGTTTGCTACCTAAACTGCAATCTGTCCAGGGCTTTGAGCCTTTCAAACAGCTCCCACCTAACCTGTGCCACATCAGTACCTAGCAAGGCATCCCCTTCCAAGCACAGCACAACTGCCGTTTCCACCATGGACAGCCAGACCACCAGCTGCCTCATGAGGACAGAGGTTCTGGAGGGAACTGGAGCTGCTAGGCGGGCAGAGGCTAAGGGCCTAGGAAGAGCATCAAAGCTCAGGTCTGTCTGGAGGATTCACATGTCTTCTGAAGACAGCACTTCCGTGGCAGTTGGTGGCACCAGACTGGCTTCCCAGCCAGGGACATAGCAGGCCTGAGGTCTGATCCCATACATCTCTGCACCGACCTTCAGCACAAGCCATCCCCCGCTCCCCAAGGGCATGCCTCCGGCATGTTTTCAACAGAGAGGGACAGAGAGTTAACGCATGGACTCACCTGGCAGGCGGAGGTTGACCACTCTGTCAAACAAGTTCCTTTCAGCTGTCACACGGTTCAGCACCTGGTTCAAGAGCTGCATAGGAAAAATCACAGAGGGTTTGTATTTTCTGGATGGGCCTTCCTGTGAGCAGCATCCAAAGGGCATGCTTTGGGGCAGCATGTCCTTATAGCTTGGGCTTGGTACCTGGGAGCTGGTGGATGCACAGGGGGAGGCTCGCAGCACAGTCCTAGCTTGGCCCTGGCACAGAGGGAGGTGGCACCACACCACAGTGGTTGTACCAGACCCACACCTCCCAGGGAAGAGTCAGTCTAAGGTCAAGACACCTGAATCTCAGCATCTTCCACCAAAATCTGAATCCCACCTACAGATGCCAAGCTACTTCTGTGGATAAAAGCTCTTGGCAAGCAGAAGCTACAGTCCCTGGGACAGCCACAGCCCATGAAGAGCGAGCTGGCAGCTGCTGCTGGGCAAAAGCAGTGTCAGCGGGGTGAAGCACAGTCCAGGTCCTGCCCTGCCTGGAGCTGGCAGGAGGATGGACCTACCAGCTCTGAAGCACAGGATGAGCGCAGAGAGTAATCTGCTTCTCTGCTTGACAGAGCATTACCACAGGCAGAGATTTCTGCCTATGACCAGCACAGAAAGAATCAACTGCAAAGACACTTAGCCACCATTAGCTCTCACCCAACCCCCCCAGTGGGATGAGCAGGGACCACTCCAGGCTTGACACAACCGCTGCAAGCTGTGCACTGGCTCTCAGACACAGCATCCCTCTTCCCATCACCCTCATGCACAAAGAGGAGAACCCTGCACCCCTCTGTGAGCATGTTCAGCGGTGGGGCACAGCTTCGTGGCAGCACCAGGATGTGAGTGGGATGCTCAAGGACCCTGCACTCTGCTGCCTATTCCCCAGCTTGCCTAAAGCACCTACTAAGTGCCCCTTGCTTTCCTCCTTGCACAGGGAAAATCCTGGGATCCCAGGCTGAGCACTTCCCTCAAGTCTAGACTGCTGTACTAGACCCCACTGTGTCTTGCCTTGCCTCATCTATTCAGAGCCCTGCGCCTCACCCCTTGGAGCAACCCAGCCCTTGTGGTATAGGTAAGGTATACATGACTGTTCTCCACCAGCCTGGCTTCCACAGGAGCAGCTGCGTGTCCTCAGGGCTTTCCAGGGTTGCTCATGCTTTAGAACAGAAACTAATTTACTGGAGCCTAAAGGGTGTTGTGGGTTGCAATAGGGCTGTCCCAGTCACCCTGGCAGGGAAGTGGAGACGTTTGGTATCATAGTTTAGGACTGAGGGACAAAGGACCAAGATACCTGCCCAAACATTGGGGCATGTTCCCTGTGAAGCCAGCTATACTCTTGACAGCTCTTGCTAAGATGTACCACACCTCAGCTCTGGATTTCATGGCATTGCTTGTCACAGGAGCGTTCAGCATTTACTGGGTAGAAGACACTGGCCATAGCTCCTCTGAAGGCAGATTTAAGGGCTGTCATCATCTCTCCTGGTAGAGGTAGAAATCAGCTGTGGCCAGACCAGTTGCAAAGGAGGCGAGCAGTTGTTATGTAGTGATTTTAGGGAGCATCACTTGTTCTGCAGCAGCTAGGTTTGCCATAACAGCTTTAAGTACTACAGTGTTTGCAGCAGGAGCCCCCACTTCACAGCACACCTGGAGAGAGGGCAGAGGGCCCCCCACGCCCTTTCAGAGGACGCTTCTTCACACCTCGTGGAAGGATGATACCTGGGCGAGCCTCCGAAGCAGCAGCTCCGACGACGGGCGATTCCAGTCGAGAAAGATCTCCGGCGCCAGCGTGACGGTCATTTCTAGCACCCTGAGCAAGCTCACCGACAGGTCAAAGCAGGTGGCACACACCTTCAGCTGGCGGCTATCCACAAAGTTCCTCTCCAAGCGCTCTGCTGCCTGCTGGATCTGCCAAGCAAGGGAGACAGCTTCACAAGGTGCCCCTTTCCAAAAGGAGGGCTGTGACCCCCAGCCCAGCTCAGCTCCCAAGTGTGCCAAGCAATTGCTGCACTCCCAACCCCGAGAGTCGTGTCTTGAACCTTGCTGTGTGCAGGAGAGGGGCACCCATCAAGTGCCAGACCCCGCAGCCCTGGGCGGCACACTCACCTCCTGAATCATGCCGATGAACTCGGAGAAAGCCCAGTTCAGCTGGTTGAGGACGCTGTTGAGGAAGCTGGGGGCCAGGTCGCGGTCGGTGCGGAGCAGGTCTGCCATGTGCCGCTGCAGCAAGGTGGAGGGACACGGCTCTGAAACCAGACAGCGACAGCTTCAGTGGCCTGGTCCCGGAACAGCCATGGGTGGGGCACAAGGACTATTACGAGCAGAGATCTCGCCTGTTGGGCCTCCAAGCACTTTTTTGCAATGCCAGCCTGAATTAACCAGGGAAGAGCCCTGCATGCTTGTTGCTGCCCACGTGCATGGGAGTGCTGCCCTGCAGCTTAGCATCCCTCCTGCTCAACTCTGCAAGAGGCCCACGGTCAGCTCAGCATTAATTGCTCCTGATAGCAGCGTGGCAGCTGCCTGGAGCCAGTGTGGCCAGTGGCCACCCCTGGCCTCACGTGGCCGTGCCTGCCTGCCCGTGTCCGGGGAGGAAGGTACCTAGCAAATCTCACTGCTGAGAGGCTTCTGCATGGAGTTGGGGCCAGCTCTGCCCTCGGCAGGCTCAGGCAGGGCCGCCCACGCTCCCCAGCCAGGGTCAGCCCAAGCACAGAGATGTCCCTGTGGTACGCAGCATCTCACCTCTGGGCTTTTTCACTATCAAGAGCACAGACGGGGTCAAACCCAGCAGCTGGGAAACACAGAGTCAGGGCTGTGTGAGGCACTGGTCCCCGCGCACAGGCAGGGAAAGAAAGGGGGTATGAATAGGATGGATGCTTCTCACCGGGAAGGTTACCAGAGTTCAAACTACAGACTAAAATTCAAGGCTTGGAGAAAGAACAGATTTACCACGTATAAGAAAAATAAAAATATCCAACTATGTTTCCTTCTACTAGAAGCTGTTAGTAAGTAAAAGCAGGTGGAAACTCTGGCAGCACCAGCACAGCCATGCTGTGACTGCAGAAAGTCTTTGGGGTAGGAGCCTGCTCGAAACAGGGAACATGAGGCGACCTCCATCACATCCCTAGAGATTGAGAAGTGAGGCCTAACTACAGGCAGATTTCTAGCTGGGATTAGCAAAGCCCAAGGGGGATGGCAGGAGACCATCAGCTCAAATGAGAACAGGATAAATTATTCTGTAAATACCCACCAATAATTGCCATGAGATTCTGTTGTTACGGAGGATATGCGCTGATGTCCCATGGTGCATAATCACTCCGGGCAGGCTAGTGCCCTGGCTTTGATCCTGCCTAAAAGCACATCTTTGGGAGGGATTTCATCACCACAGATGTCTTTGATGTCCTACACCCACCCACAAGTACTTGCCCAGCCCTTGGCTACATGTGGCTCAGGGACTGCCCAAGCCAGACGTCCTTTTCATGTATTCAGTGATCCTCAGTGGATTTCTTGTCCAGTGTCCCCTGAAACTGTGTAAGCCCTTAGCATTGAATGTTCCACAGCTGAGTCACGTGCGGCAGGAGGAATTTGGATTTGAGCTCAGCTCCTACTCACTTTACTTGATATTTATTCTTTGCAGCCCCCTCCTTCTGGCAGGAGAAACAGAGAGATGCTGCTCTGTGGTCACTTCCTCCACCTAGCCACGATTTCAGACCTTTATGACGGTCTTTTGAATGGGAACAGCCCCAGCCTGCGCAGTTTCTCATACAGAAACTGTCACATCTTTGTCCCCTTCACCATCCCTCCCTGAGCCTTGCCAGTTCTCCCAGATTTTCTTTGGAGAGGTGGAATCAGAAGTGCACGCAGCATCCAAACCACAACCACATGGCAGATTTGCACAAAGGCATAATGTGGTTTTGGTTTTGTTCTGTTTTCCTTTCCTTATAATTGCTTTTGTGTAATTTGTTCCTTCGACTAGGCATTAAGCTGATATTTTCCAAAAAGTTACACGAGGATGACAGCCCAAGGATAACCCTTTTGTAAGAATTACAGCTCAAGATCTTCCGGAACTTGCTGGTCACCAGGCACAAGTGGAGAAGTCCAGGAGTCAGCATTAGAACCCACCTCATTGTCTTCCTGTCTGTGATGGACAATGGGGGCACAGCACACCCTTACCAAATTAGCAGGTGATACTAAGCAAGGGACTTAGTCTGACGTGCTAAGGCACCCTGAGAAACTTGAGGACAAAAAAACCCGATCATATTCAACAAGGAGAAAATTCTGCATCTGGGAAAGAATGACCCCAAATACCAGTCCTGGCTGGGAAACAACGGTCTGGGCACCGTTAAAGGGGTTTTGTAGGATACCAACTTGAACAGGGGACAGGTGAGGGCTCTCGCTACACAAAGAGGTGATGGTAGGAGGATGTGCTCAGGAGATCGAGGGGAGGTGTCACCCCTCCGCTTGGCCCTGGGGAGGTCACACCTGAAATACCGTGGCTCTTTTCTCAGAAGGCTGCATAGACAGGTCCTGGGCATCCCACCCTGCAACCTTGTCTCTAAGGATTATGCTCAGCCCGCTGATTTTTAATCACATTTTCCCTTCACGTTCACCACTCTACATCTGTCGATGCTGAATTCCATCTACATTTTCTCTTGCAGTCATTCAGAATTGGAAGGTCCCTTTGTAGGGTTAAGTTTTCTGTGTCTTCTTTTCCCCACCCTCCCCTCAACACGTAAAAAGTACTTCTTACTAAAACTGCTGATATATTAGCCTTCTTCCAGCCTTCAAGTACCAAAGCACTTCTAGGCAAGGATCACCACTCCTCGCAGATGAGCTCTGTGGGTTGTCCTGTTGGTCTGTCGCCAAAGCCTCTTTTACCAACATTTCAAGTCAGGACAGATGTCACAATGAATTGCCCGGCCAAACTCTACCTCATCTGAAGGCAGCTTTGGCTTTTTGAAGGATGCTCTTACACTTGTAATAACTTGCTTTATCCTGATTTTTAGCCAATGACTATTTCCTCATGGTCTTTATCCAATAAGCGGTGTGAAATTGCTCCAAACCTCCAATTCTAGGTTCTTAAATTCTTTCCCTGCTGCTGGCAAAGACTGTGCCAGTCTATAAAAGCATTTACAAGTGGTGCCTCTTGTCAAACTTCTCCACAGTTATGTAGGCTTTTTCTAAGGTTTTAGGCTAACACCTGGAAACAGTGGACTTCCTGGAAACAGTGGACTTCCTTGGCTTTTATTGCTCCCAAGAGGATTCTGAATCTAAAGATGCTGCAATCACTGCTACTCTTGGAAAGCAACATAAGGAATCAGCCCTGGAATATGCAAGGGATGAAGCTGCTCTTCCTGTGAGTTCCCAGATGAGGTTCTCCACTGGGCAATCATTAGTGGTAACCAGAAACCTAGCCCTGGTGCTGTGTTCATCTTCATTTGCAAGATGTTCACCTTTGCTGAGGCACTTCCACCCACCTCCTTCATGTCTCGGTTACGACTGCCCTCCAGGGTAATGACACAGCTGTTACGTGTGCTGTTTCCAACAGGGACATCATTTCATAGGGAGTCTGTGGATACTCACTGATGTGGTTACTTTCTTGATCCTGGCAATAGTATGTCATTAGTGTTTCTAAAACTTGTAACTCCCTAATACAAAAGCTATTAAATCTTGGCTTAGCCTTCATTATGACAGATAAAGATCAGCCACTGGAAGAGAAATCAGTGGTTTTCCAAGGCCAGAAATTATGACCTCAATACATTTAATGTGGGGAACAGAGGATGGCCCCAAGCGGTTATAGATATATCTGATGTTTTCACAACAGAAACTTCCCTGCAAAAATATAAGCAAAATAGTCACAGGGAAAAAAAAAACCTAGGTGGGGGGGGAATAGTGAATAAAACCACAGAGTTCTTTAAGAAGATTATTAGGCAGCCAGAAAGCCCCAGTGCTAGAGCAAGCACTGGGTTAAAGGGTTCACTGAGACCAGGATGAAGCAAAGACATAAGTTAAAATGTGAAAGGTAAAGTGAACGTAATCAAACATTGCCAGCGGTTGATGAAAACAAGGAGAAAAGGGGTAATAGAAGGGGAAGACATAAAAGAAACATCCATGACTAACCACGCTACGCGCAAAGTTTCTTTGACTATAGGAAAAAATTCTGGTAGAATTATTAAAAAAAGTAGCACTGGGAGAAAGTCTAACAGTAGCACAGGCCCATTAATAGATAGAGTTAAAAATTAATAAAGCAGACAAAGTGGAAGCCTTCAGTAAGTGCTCCTACTAGATAACTGTAAAGAAGCAGGGTCACATACTTTCATCACAGGAAGATAATTATGTACTTTATAGTTTGCTAATGACCCAGGAAGATTTAGAACAGGGCTGTTTGTGAGACTTTGGACACTGCAGCATTTACAGCAGAGCTGGGAGCACAGGGGAGGAAAGCCCCAAATGGACCAGATTCAGAAGCAAAACAGTTCCACCCAACACTAATCTGAGTTTTCAAAAGGATCCAGATGTAAGTGTGACATAGCTGCCGCTCAGCGGTTGTGCCTGATGGACTGATGAAACAGCAGTGAAAGAGGTAAGCTGGGGACGCAGTGATCTGTGTCGCCGGTAAACTGTGCCTGCGCGAAGATGTATTTAGAGAGGACCAAAGGGGATGTTGCAGGGTGAGGCAGAAGGAAAGCAAGTTGCATTCAGGGTATGAGATATCAATAAGGTCGAGTGCAAGGCACCAGGACACCCCAGCGTGCGCCTGGGACTCGCGCATGCCTCCAGAGCAAAGTGCTGGCAAACAGGCTAATGCATGTTTTGGCTCTGTGACCAGCAGATCAAGGAGGTGTTCTTAGCCAGCATGACACTGGCAACTCTGGGGCTGCTAAAAACATGGGAAGGGTGAACAGCAAGACTCACAGAAAAGCAAAACCCCTTCCTGAATAAGACATAGAGGCTGCACTTTCTTTTCACTGTTAAAAACGACCAAGAAATGAATTAACCTGGTGCACAAGCACTTCTGAAGAATAAAATGTTGTAATGCACAGAGTTTAACCCAGCAGAGAAAGGCAGAGCAGCAGCAGCAGAAGACAGATGAGGTTAGGTACACTCCTATCAGGAAAAAGAGATGGATTTATTTCTGAGGGTGAGGAACCACCATCAGAAGGGCCTGGACAGTGCAGCCACCACCAGCTGATGCTTTTGCAGTTGTCAGATTGAGACAGGATTTCTACCTGAAAGACTGCTTTAGCTTAGGCAACTTCCTGGACTTGGGAAGGGGATGTGGGTGAATTCTGTCCCACGCTGCACAACAGGTCAGCTAGATAATCTCACAGTCCCACCCACCTACCCTCCAGTGCCTGATGGACGCGTGGGCAGAAGGCCTGGGGCAGAGAAGCAATCTGAAGCCACCCTGCAGCTCGGTAAAAGCAGAACAGGCTGGGCCTGGCATGGGGCCCACTGCTTCTCACCATGTACGTGCCGTAACAGCACCCAGCCTCGCCTACAAGCCATGATGAAAGCAAAACAAGTTCCTACAGCAGCCGCCAACCAGAACGGCCCCCGCCTCTGAACAGAGCCCCTGTCTGCTCTCAGGAGCCAAACTGGAAGCAAAGCCCTGCTTGCACGAGAGCTGTTTGGTGCCAGTGGGGGTAAGGAACAACTCAGGAAGCAGGCAAGAACACACACAGCCTTTCTGAGCCTCTCCCGCTCCCTAGGCTAACCCAAGCAGCCATCTTGTTGCCCACCATTGGTGATCACGGGCAAAAGGCAGCATAGGAGAGTAGGGGGTCTGTGCTCTCTGTGTTTCATGGATATTGCAAGGCAGCACCAGCCCACCTTTGCCACCTGTGCAGAGTCCTCCAAGGAAGCATCCCCAAAGCAGGACAAGGCTGGAGCACCAGAGGAGAGGCATTTGCCCAAACTCGCTTTAGACTGGCCTGCAGAAGCAGACCCAGACAAAACAGGGATTTCTCTCAGCTCAGCAGTTTGTCCTGTTGTCCCTGCCAATGCTCAAATTGTAACAAGGTGAAGACTGATGTGTGGGAAGGCGGGTGGGGTTGTCTCCTCCTCCTTCCCCAGGCAGCATCTCAAGGACACCTCTGAGTCCCATGACCTTCTTCAATTAAATCAGCATTCATTATTGATTTGGTTGCGCCTTAAAATAGCAATCCCAGTGGCCAGCCCAGCCCACTCTGGACTCAGACTGTGCGGAGCCATCTGGGGATGGATGGAAAGAGGCCTCGAAAGCTGAGGAACTTCGCTCCAGCCCCAGAGCTCCCCAGGATAGGGTGAGCTCAGTCACTGCCCCGCAGTGGCAGCCACCGGGGGGCTTGCTTGTGTGGTAAGAGGGTGAGGGGACAGCCATGAGGTCCCTCCTGCATGTGTACCAGGGCTTCCCCATCATCCTCCAAGGATGAGAGGGCTGTGGCAGGGCTCTGACCCCCAGAGGTAGCCCTGATAAAACGGGTGCAAGAGTGGGTTCGTGATGCAGCCTTGGAGACTGCCATGTGGGCACTGGTCCCCTGGTATCTCCCCAGGATGTAACAGAAAAGTGATCAGGGTCTCTCTAGACAGAAGGGTCTCTCTAGACAGAAGAGGGGAAGGAGAGAGCTCTCTAAAGCTACTTCACCAGACAAGAGAGGGTCAAACACACTTACTCTGGAAACTAGCCACAGAGAGATCTCCTGGGCACCCATGGGCAGGAGAGGGAAAGAGAACAAGAGTGCCGTTAAAACAGACAGGCAGCTCTCCCCACTGGACAGGATTAGCACACACCTCCACATGCCGCCTGCCCATGTCAGGCTGCAGCAACCCCTGTCCCCCATCCCCGGGCAGCTCTCCAGGAGCAAAGTCTGGCACAAAGCCTTTTCCACAGCAGAGAGGGGTCAGGAACGTACCTGGACAGGCCCAGACTCTGCAAGGGTGAAGCTGGGGACGTGTTCTTCAGCTCAAGAAAGGTACCTTTTCCTCCCCATGTCTTTCTCAGCCACAACAGAGCCAAGAAACCCCTCATTTTGGTGACAGTGCTGAGAAACAAATTGCTTTGCCAAAGGCAGGACAAGCTCTGCCAGGTTCCGAGATGCCTGGTTAAAACACTCCCTGTTTGCAAACTTCTCCAGTACCCTGCCTCCTTGGGCACCCACTCCCTCTCACAGGGTCCCAACTGCTTGGCATCCTTGTTAACTCTTCCCCGCAGCAGCTGCTTGATGCAGACACCAGAGAGTCTTCTCCCAGGTTTACATTTTGGGGTAAAGCTCTGGTAAGGATGCAGCCCTGGGCCTCTCTCCTCTCCCCTGAAGGGCAGAACCCCTCCTTGTGATGGATCTAACCCACCACCCAGCAGGCAAAACAGGCCAGTGCAGAGAGACTGGGGATGTCCAGGAAAGGAAACTCTGGCTAAGTCAGGCCTGGCTATTTGACCAGGATCCCCCTGCTTCAGCAGCCACCTCACCAGCTGGCCAGGCCCGCAGTAGGGACAGCTGCTAGGGAAGAGGCCACTCCCTCACCGCCCATCCTAATCCCAAGTATCAATCCCCTGCCCCACTCACTCTGCAGGCTGGGGAGGCTGGCATCCTCAGGCTTGGTTTTCAGCAGGTGTGGGAGCCGTGTGTATCTGTACCCAAAGCCACAGCCCTAGTAAAAGAGGTAAGGAAAGATCTTAGAGGCTGGAAAACAGTTGGGTTTTGCTGCTACTGGAAAGCAAAATGCTGAGTGTCCAACCAGCCCCAGATGGGGCAGGGACACAGGACGTTCACCCGCCACAGCCTGACGAGGATCCAGTTGGTCTGTGCCCAGGGTCGCTGCTCATAGGGAGCCAGAAGGTTCTTCATCATGGAGATCCGCCTGCCAGATGAAAGACATAGGTCAGTCACAAAGGATCTGGGGACAGGGGATTAAATAGAACCCACAGTAGGACACATGGAGCTGGAACAGAGCCAAGCCACTGGTATAAGGGTGATAGGAGGCTCCCCAAATCAACTCCAGCACCCTGCTGCAGCTCTTGGACCCTCGGCAGTGCTTGGCAGCCCGCCTGCTCCCCCATCCAGCCTTGCCACCACCCCAGCCCTGCCCCAGCTCCCTGGGAACAGGCAGGTCAGCACTTACTGCTCTTCTGGGATCCTCTCTACAGCACGTAGTGAGTGGGGGTAGCAGACGTAGCTGGCCAACGCCTGCATCAGGGAGTCCCGGATGTCTGTGGAGGAATGAAAAGGAGCTATGTCAGGCGCCCAAGGACATGCAGCATTCCAGGGAGCACCTGAGCACGAGGCAAGGAGGGACTGACCCACACTTACAGAGGCTTGCTGTCCCAGCTGATGGGGGAAGTGTGCCTGTGCTCAGGCAGCTAAGTAACCCCAGATTTGAGATGCAAGTAGTTGGGATGTAAGTCCTGCTCTCAAAAGGGTACCCCAAGTCATGTATCTATCAGTGGAATAAGCAGGACACACCGGACAAGGGCAGTGCCCAGCCTCTCTTTGTACATGAAGGCATAAAGCACTCAGCAGATTCAGCAGGTAGATCCCAACAGAAGTCTGGTGAGCCACCAGCAGTGGGACCAGCCAGACCTGAAACAGCATCACCCCAGAGCAGAGAAGTGCAGCTTTACCCGTGCCCACAATCCTCGAGTCAGCAAAATGCTTGGCCAGGATGGCAGCGAGGTGCATCAGGGTCTCTTCATAGCCTGCAAAGAGAAGAAGGGAGCAGAGGTCACACCAACATCCTGATGGGCAGCCCCGTGGTCCCAGCATTCCTGTGGACATGGCACAGGCCATGGGATTCATTCCTGCTACAGATAACTTTGTAGTTTTGTCTAGTTGTCCAAACAGACATCTGGGAAAGCACATTCATCTCCAACAGAGCCACTTGCCTCAGTCTGCAGAGTCTAAAACATTTACTCAGAAAAAGATAAAACCATGCAACTGATTTGGATGGCAAGGGAGAGATCCCTAGTGCAGGAGAGGCTCAGCAACACAAATAACACCCTAGATCTACGCAGAAAAGCCATGTCCAGCCTGCAGGCCCTGAAGAAATCTGCTACCGTTTAATTCTGCTGCTCCCCTGAAGAGCAGACACAGCTGCCACTTAATGGATGTGAACACTTCAGCTCTGTCTTGTTGGTGGGAACAGAAGCTCTTCTTACTTTCATGGGCTCTGGAAAGCACAGAACAATTTGCTAAGAGCTTGCTGAGATCACTTAGTCAGGAGAAGCACAGAACGTGCACAGAGGGAATCCACCTAAACACAGACTCTTAGCATCGAGTGGGTGGTCATCTCCATAGGAATGTATCCAAACCCCAGGGACATTTGGAAGCAGTCCCAATTCCTCCACTCACATCATGTTTCCCCCCCCACAGCGACCAGCAGGCAGTGGCACGCGTTGCCAGAGCAATCACAACCTCCAGCCCATTCCTGGTGCTTCCTCGAAAATAAAATCCACAACTTCCAGAGATTTTCACTACAGCCAACAATGCGACAACTTTGGGCAAGGCATGGGCACCCTGCTTAAGCTCAGCAATGGTCACGGCTCACCAGCAGGTACTCAAGGAGCAGCACTCAGCGCCTGCCCCACAGCACACAGACAATAGACTTGTACAGTACATCACAACAAGGAAAGGACACAGAAGGGATGATGCCCAACTACCATTACTTCACTGTGAGGATGTGGCTTGCTTTAGACTTTATCAGGTCAGAATTAGCAAGGCCTCCCCATCCCCTTACCTGGAAGTTCCTCCATGCTGTTTACAGGGCTGAAGTAGTTCTTGAGTGCACTGTAGCTGTTCATAGCCACGCTGAGGTAGAACTCTGGCATGAAAGCGAAAAGTGAGCCCGTCCTGTCGCCATGCTCGATGGTGCGGATGCACACTCGCAGCAGCCAATATATATCCTGCATCTTCTCCTGGCCAGAGAGAACACAACAATCCCCATTCAGTTTTGTCCAGCTTGGAGAAACGCAACAGTTGGCACCACGCTTAGACCTCAGAAACGTCTCCATGTCTAAGATGTTCCTCAGACCACTGTTCTTAAGTTCATCAATCAGGTCTGTGCCATTCTGTCTTTTCACAGGGCCACAGAAGCGTTAGGTGGAAGGAACAATCAGAGATCTCTACACCAACCTCAAGCTCAGAGCACAACTACCATCAGCGTGACATCTGATGGCTTTATCTCACTTGAGCCTTGAAACCCTCTGAAGAACTACTCCTCGGTAGGACATATCTGGCCGCACAAGCCTGATCGCAAAAAAGGCGTGCTAGTTTGTATTCCGAGTACACTGGCTGAAGGAAGGCAGGCACTAGCAAACACAGCATACATCTGCTGGAAAGAAAGCTAGTCCCTTGTAGGAATTAAATGGGAACAGGCTGAACGCTCATACCAACTCAGATCTTTGCATTAGGCGGCCACAGCCTTTTGGAGACTGTGCCAGTCATTCAACCTTTACTGTCCTGAAGAACATCGGCTTCTTGCTTCTCTAAGCAAAACTCAGGGAGTCCTAAATTAAACCCAGGAAATTTAAGGGCATCTACACAACTTTAAGCTACAAAAATCAGCACCAAAGCCGTAAAAAGAGGAAGTATTATTTCATATCCTGCAATGCCAAGAAATATTGTAAGCAATAGTGATTTGCATAAAAATAGATGGAGAAGGGTTACGCTTCTAATTAAAAAAAATTAAAATCAGAGGTAGAGATAAGCGATTTCATTTGCTTAGTGGCTTTTCTAAAGTTGCTATCATCTTTGGGAGATTTACACAGGTTTGTTCTGTAAATTAGACCAAACTAGTGTAAATCAACTAAACTGACCAAAAGACATCCTTATCTTGACACCAACACACATCTCCGCTCAACTGTTGCTTTCAGGATAAAAAGCAATTGTGCAGACAACAATAAGGTAAAGAAAGCTGCATATGGTTTTATTAAGACTTGATAACCTCAGAAAGTCATCTCAGGTAGAGCCAAGCTAGAAGAAAGCCTACACCAAGAGGATACAAAGAAAGATGTGATTATCCACAGTGTGATGGATAAATAGAGTGCCATAATAAAATAAGCTGAAATGGTCTTCCCACGGGGGTGTTTTGAAGACAGGATTATCTACTTTGAAATCAAGAGTGTTTGTAAGCTGTTAGCACTCCCTTTCATCTAACCTTGAATCCCTCAGCTCAGAATAAACTAGTGACTAATTCCCCTGAGGAAGAAGCAGCCTCTCCCATACTCTGACACTTTAGCACAGAGCAGGACGTCACTTCTGACAGAACCAGTCTCTCTCTCTCCATCAGCATCAGCAGTGCCTGCAATGCTCATGCAGATGTGTCCCTCTGTTGCACCCAGGGCCGCAGGAGCCTGCTGGGTGGATATCTCCACTGGGAAACTGTGACAGCCGTGAGATGGAGCCCTGAAGGTGCAGCCGCACTCCTCTCCAGAGCAAGCTCACTCAGCTCCTGAAGAACATTTCGCAGCCTGAGCCAGTTAGTGACCTGCTCTCCCTGCCAGTCAGGCAGACCAAGGCAGGAGCAGAAGCGGAGAAGGCTGTAACCTTCACTCCCAGATGCTGCTGATTCATCCAGAAAGGTGACACCGTGCTCCTGATGGGAGGCGGGTACCTGTGTTTAATATGACAATAGATCATCTAGAGACATAAATAAGTAAGTGTTCCTGCATGGGCCATTGCAGCGATCCCTGCAATGCATGCTGCTAATGCCTTTCAAGAGCAGTCCGGGAAGAAAGGTTTATTTTCTGGCAAGCATGGGCTATACTAATGCAGCTGGAGAGCTGCAGCGCAGCGCTGTGCCTTGCAGTCCTGCTCTGTGAGTGAAGGAGGGGATGAGGGAAGAGGGCCTGAGTCAGGATCAGCCACTGCGGCTCTGCCAGATGTGTTCATAGGAACTACCACTCTTCCCCTCTCTGTTTAACATCCTGGGACACATGCAGAGACCCTGCAGCCACTGCATGTTCAGAGAAACGTGTTTTCTTCCCCAGCAGAAAAAAGCTACAAACACGGATGGGTCACAGCAATGTGCAAGGCGCGACAGGAAGAGAAGATCTGCAAAGCGTAAACTGCTCATGTGAAAACAGACCAGAGACTTCATCCTGGAAAAATGGTGAATGCAGGGGAGACGGAACAACCTGTGCAGTCACTGCATTACTAAATGCAGAATGCACTCACTCTATGTGGGAAGCAAGTGAAGAAGGGGAGAACACCCGAACAAAAAACCCTAGGCTTGGATCCTGCAGATTTTGGGAAGACCAGCGCTAGTGAGACCACCCTGTGATGCACATCACAGCTCAGAGAAATGGTTCACAGTAGCCTCTATCGTCTAGACATGCCCTGAGAACTGAATCTCCCTTTGACCTGCACCCTTCTGTCTGCGGTGCAGAGGCCTGATGCCCCAAGGGAAAGCCTACAGCACAGACTGGGCTGTGTCCTAACAAACACCACGGGAGCAAGCCTGGGACAGAATGGAGTGCAGGCCTAGGAAGGAGTCCCTGATGCACAAGAAGGGAAAAACAAGGCCACAGATCATCGACACTGCTCCAACACCAGGGAAAATGACACTTGTGACATGTGAGCTGAGCAGCACAGATACAGAGTCACACTTGCTCAGCCTCCTCCGAGCTGCTCACATTATGCTCCTGCCCACCTTTGAATAAATGGTGACATTTATCCATGCGAGGCGTCGGCTTAGGTGATTGAGCTTCTCAGAGAAGACCTTTTGGCTCTTCAGCAGTTCCTCATGGATGTCTCTTCTCTGAAAAAAGTGCAGAGATGTGAGGGCAGATGTCATTTACAGCATCCTTTTCCAGAGAGGGATAAACAATGCAAAAGCAAATACCACCTTGAGGCTAGCTAGGGAGTGCTGGCAGGAGGGAAGGGGGTTCAGCAACCTTTCTGCGGAGGGAGTGGGAAGCAGTGCTATAAAGAACATTTATCAGTCTCAGCTGCAGCCCACAAGGCCTGATGCAGATGCTGGTCCAGTGTGGGCAGCAGCTTAGGGTCAGCTGCTGTCAGGGATACTTTTTTAATGCACCATTGGATACACTCAGTCTCCAGCATCTGCAATACAACAGATGTGTCCCAAGTTCAGCACTGGAGGGTCCCCACCCGAGGAGACCGGCTCTGAGGTGCCTGCAACACACGGGGGTTTGCAAGCTGCTATAGCTTGTCTGGGAGCAGCTGAAGCTGTTGCTTCAGTCCCTCTGTTCCTTGAGGCAGTGGTACAATGGGTTGGCACAGTATGAAATGTGGCTGCCAGCTCCAGGCATGGGTTACTACCCCATCCAAAACGTTGGCCACTCCAAGGCTGGAAATCACCCACTGTGCTTCATCTTTTCTGCCAGATACTGAGGCTCTACCAGAGAAGGAAGGTAGGAGTCCAGAGACACTTACTCTCTTCGGGCAGCGGCTGATTTTTTCCTCCGTGTCTTTCAGTGCCATGGCATATTCATTCACATCATCTGACACACCAACCATCTGAAAAACAAGCAGATTCCAACAACAAATGAGGGTATTTTTTTCCCTAGACACGTAAGCATGCAACTAGATCCTCCATGGGGGTTAGGAGGAGAAGGAAAGGGCATTCATAGTCACTAAATAAGCAGAAAACAGAGTCAGTGTAGAAGCTGGGAAGCTGGGGAAATGGATTCCTGCATAGTATGTGCTGCTTACCTTCCCAAGCTGCTGGTGGACACTGAGGTTGTACATCATCACTATCCCATCCAGGACTTCCAGGAGGGAGTTCTCTGTGATGAGCTGGTCTGGCTCCTCTGGGGGTCTGCCCAGTAAAAGACCCTCATTTCCATGGCTGCCTTCAACTGCAAATGCACCCCAAGACAGGAGAGAAGCTCTCAGCAAGGCATTTTGGCATCTCAGCTTCTGCCTGCACCCCTCTGAAGCCAAAGCCCTGCTGTGCCTCTGTAACACAGTGCTCCTTCCCAGCCCCTGTGATTCACTAGACACACTAACACACCACTCCAGTCTCACTGCCTGCACCAGGCTGACCTGCCAGATCTGTTCAAACAGACCCAGGCCATGCAGGTCCCACTTCCTCGAGATTTGTAGATGCTTCAGGCGGCCTGCCTGGCCTGCCCAACAGCAACAGTGCTGCTACTGCACACGTCAGTGTCTGGCTGCTCCGTATCCAGAGTGAGCACGGCTACAGCTGCCTTTGAAGTACCTCCCTGCAAAGTCTCACTGCGCTTGCAGGAACCAAGTTAGTGTCTTCTTACAAGTAGAGAGTGACAGCATCACCAGTGTCATGTTTAGGATGGTAAAGCGGTTAACTGTGGACTTGTGGGAAGAAGTAATGCTGGCAGTAAATAGATTGCTTTCCTCTTGAATGTACTGGGAGCTGGAAGACACCATTCTCCCAGGGACCACCTGGGTCATGCTAGCACACAGCAGAAGTACTCACTGTCCTCTTCTGTCCGCTGCTCCACACTTAGTGTGCGCACTTTGATCTTCTCCAGGGCACCAAGAGGCCGCCGTGGGTTCATCAGGCTGACAGCTGCCGTGCTGAGGAAGCGGTTGGCACGGCCCAGGGTGGGGGAGCTGAGCCAGCCTGGTCTAGCAAGAGCTCCACCAATGGCCAGGGCAGTAGAGGGACGCTGAGATTGAAGAGAAATTAAGGGAGAAACACTTCTAGCTGTTTGGCTGCCCTCTATTCCTCCCTTGTCCCTGCAATGATGTTGGTATAGATTCACAGTGGCCACTTCCTATCATGGCTGGGCCAGCAGTGCCAGGTTAGCAAATGGATATTCCTTCCTCTAAGGGCCCATGCCTGGTACAAGCAGCAGATCCACACAGCAAGAATCTGCTCTGTCTGCAGTTGCCTTACAAATGCAAGCACCAAGAGCTGCCATGGAGGTGAGGGGGCATATTCAGCTCAGTGGGTAGTGAGAGAGCAGAGCAAAGAAAATTTTGCTGCTCAAATCTGGTGCATTCAGGACCTTGATGATCTCCAGCGATGCACATGTAAGTACAGCTGTTTATCTGACTGCCCAGGGGCTGATTACAGTCCTGGTCCAGACACTGCCTTCCTCTAAAGCAAAGCTTTTCTAGCCAGAGGCTCAGCTTGCTGCCCTGGCACCAGGGACACCGCAGGTGAATAACAGTACATGGCTCACCTGTGCTGCTGATGTTGCTGATTCCTCATCTTCATCAAGATCGTCCATAGTCACTGCCTGCAGCTCTGACGGGTCGATCAGGACATTGGCTTTTGCAGCCAGGTCATCTGCACAGAATACACCAAAGCAGCTGTGAACACAGGAGTCAACCTTCGCTTCCCATGAGGCAGCCCTAGGCTCATCTTCTTTCCTGCTTCTCAGCAGTAGAGAAGCAGCCAGGGAAGTTGGATGCTCCATCAGAACAAGCTCACCCTCCTCCCAGCTTCCTTACGTGGAATAGGTCTGTCATTGCTAACACAGCAAAGACCAAGGAGTGATGGGTGCTGCTCATCCAGGACCCATTTCTGTTCCTGGCCCAACCAGCTATAAATAGAGTAAGTGAGGAACTAGGAGACAAGCACCAGGGCCAAACTGGACTAGCGTAGGGAAGGAAACTCAGGGCCTGAGACCATTTTTTAAGCATCCAGCTCTTCAGCACTGTCCCATGATATGTCCTCAAGTCACTAGGACTGAGACGGAGACCAGAAACCATTCTCAGCCCAGAGGAAGGCTGTGCTGATGGCAACGCTGTACAAAGCCTGATCAATGTGTCCTCTAGTCCACAGCCCTGTTTTTAAGCTGGCCAGGAAGACCTTGGTAAGAGAACAGAGAAGATGACATGGTTCTCAAGTTAAGTAACCTAATTTTGAACAGCCAGGGATCAACTTGAGGCAGGGAAAATGGTCCTAATCTTGCAAACACTCTGAGAAAGGAGAAGAGAGATCTGAGCCAAAGGAGGGCCACTCTAGCCAGAAACCAGAGACAAACCAAGTCTGACTGAACAGCAAGGGGTTTCTAACCCTTCCAAAAGGGAGGCTTTGAAAGTCTATTGCCAAAGTCGTGTGCTGCATACAAACACACAGCTGCAGTACATATACAGGGCTGCTGTTGCTTGCCTGGAGTGGTACAGCGAGTAAATCCTGGACATCCTTCACACCCAGCAGAGCCAGGCTGACAGTCAGTGCTTTGACAGCTCCCAGCCCTTGGCTGTGGTGCAGCAAGAGCACCACACCAAAGGGTATTCCCTTCCCTCTGCCAGCCACAGGCCCCATTCAGGGATATAAACAGTAAGCTGTTAACTTAAAAGGTGCTCCACCCAAGAGGGATGATGTCTTCTTCAGCGTAACTTGCACCTCATTAAAATTCAAGTTTCCTCTCCTTAAATTTAATCACAATTCATTACTCATGGCTCCTTCCCTAGAATGTCTCTTGGGTGAACTCCAGCCAGGACCTGGATGCAGGTATTGGAAATGAGAACACTTACCTTTCAGAGTCTTCTTAAGATGAGACAGGAGACCTCCGAGTCGCTGAAGGTCAAAATAATCCACCTTTCCATTATAGAAGAGTTGAGGAGGGACATAGGCCTCTGAAGCAGAGAAGGAGATTTGTTTTTTCCAGGAGTCCCATGCATAGGACCCATGCAGACATGTAAGCCCTCCTAAGACAGACCCCAGGGCCCAGCCTGGACTAACATTTAGTGACAACTTTTTTTGTCATAAAAGCACAAGCTTACTTAAGGCAGAAGTAATTTCCACAATGAAGCAAGCATTAGATCCATGCAGGAAGAGGAGCAACCAATGGCCATCGACAACAAGCCTCCCAGTACTTCCTCCCTCCCAGCCAGAGTCACTGGGAGAAACTGGATCATCAAAAAACTCAGCAGCTCTCCATCTGACTACTCCAGCTCAGGATCGTGAGGCACTTACTGAGTCTAGAGAAAGGGTCAGCCTAAAGTAAGGAAGGGTGCCAAGCAGATCATGGTAGGACAGGCAAGGAGGGGTTTGAGGGTGTGAAAGCAAATGGCACTGACCTAGCTTCTGCTTAATACCACAGTCTGGGAACCACAAAACCAGACAAATATCTTCCCCTAAACTTTGACTATGGGATGACTGAGCTGCCCTCCTACAGACCCATAATTAATATTGGACTCTGCTCCAGAGCATACAGGGGAAACTGACAAACAGTACAGGTGCCCCTTTGCAAGTCTCAGGTGTTGACTGGACTACATCTGCAAACAGGAATTTCCCAGGGTGACCGGGAACTACAGACGCGGGGTGACGGAAGGCTCAAGAACACATGAGAAACACAAAATTTCCAGTGTCCTGGAGAGCACTGCCAAGAGGCAAATCTTGTCCTAACTATAGAAATGTCCCCAAAGCTTCTCCTCCAGGCCTTACCTTCACTGCTCAGTGTGGCAGGGGTCTTCGCCTTGTGGCCATCCCAGAAGAAACGCAGGGCAGCGATAAGACGGTGCAGGAAGCACACCATGTACTCTGGTGGGCACAACACAGTCAAGTTCTAGGGCAAGAATGAGAGTTCAGCCATCAGGGCAGGTGTGAAAGCACATCTTAATCCCAGTGGCCACATGGGGCAGGCAGAAACTTTGTGTTCTCAGCCTTGCTATTATCCCTAGCTTCCAGCACTGGGAGAGAGCCCAGCCCTGATGGTAGGCAGCAGTCTCCACCTCTAGAAAGTCCTGGGCTGGCACAACAAGCTGGTCTGACAGAGGAGGATGGATACCATGTGCTCCACCATGAAAGATGGGGCTGATCATGAACACAGAAATTCAGGTGAAGAAAGGGTTTCCTGCAACAGCGGATGTCTACCTCCCAAAGCTGCAGGCCAACAGCCTGATGCAAGGCCAGAAGAACCTAAGCAGTGAAGAGGATGCCAAAGCCGACAGGCCAGCTGTGGCACAGCACTCCACAGCTGTGCTCCCCGAGAGGTTTTAGGAGGATGTTCAGCTCCCACCCAAGGCTCTTCCCAAGGACTGCTTTCCCATAAATCACTGCATAGGACTTGGATAAGCTGCCTGGTTTCTAGCTGCAGATCTTCTCCCACCTCCTCACTCCCTGCCGTATCTAGACCTCAGTTGATCAACTACTGGAAGCAGCCCAGCCAAAAGGGGCAGAGCTCCCAGCCTGAAGGTACCAGAGAGCTCTCAGGGTGAGGCTTGCAGGAAGGCTGGCCCTCTGACTTACCCCTCTGTTGCTAGCATTCTCCTGAAGAAACTTGCGGAATTTATTTAGGAAGATGTATCTGGAGGCTTCCCCCTGGCAGAAGGAAAAACAGGTGTTAAACCTACACCTTACAAGTCCTGTGATGTGGAGATACTGTAGCAAAAGATCCACAGAGCACTTACCCCTCCTCTGTCCTTGTTGTTCAGCAGCAACTTCAGAAGCTGAACCTGGAGACCTTCCACCACTAAAATGGGGACACATGTCTGCCATCAGAAAACAAGCACTGGAGAGCAGCTACTGATATTAACCCCAGCTGTGTAACCCTGTCCCCAGCAAAAAGGCCACCTCCTCAGTAGAGGGGCCCAGGAAGAACCAGTGCCAGTAGAATGCTAATCCCATCATTGTGAGAATTTTCTCCTCTACCACTTAGCAATAAATTCAGCCACAGCTGATAAGTGGTTGGTGTCTACTACAGGCCGACAGATCAAGAGAAGCCAACTGACAAAGCATTCTTCCTCCAACTCCGGGAGCCTTCGCGCTCGCAGGCTCTCGGCCTACTGGGGAACTTCAACCACCCCAACATCTGCTGGAAAAATAGCACGGCAAGCTGTAGGCAATCCAGCAGGTTCCTTGAATGCATTGAGGACAACTTCTTAAGCCAGGTAATAGACACCCCTACCCGAGGGGATGCGATACTGGACCTGGTGGTCACCAATGCAAGTGGGCTTGTTGGAGACATCAAGATTGGAGGCAGCCTGGGCTGCAGTGACCATGCACTGATGGAGCTCACGCTCCTGAGGGAAATGGGAAGAACAAAGAGTATAGTCAGGACCCTGAATTTTAGAAAAGCAAACTTCCAGCTCCTCAAGGAGATAGTCAGAAGGACTCCCTGGGAAATTGTCCTCAGGGACAGGGGAACAGAACAGAGCTGGCAGATCTTTAAGGATCTTTAAGCGCAAGAGCTCTCAATCCCTAGGTGTAAGAAATCGGGCAAAGAAGGGAAGAGACCGGCATGGCTGAGACGGTCAAACTAAGGAGGAAGAGGGAACTGCACAGGCAGTGGAAGCAGGGACAGGCATCCTGGGAAGAGTATAGGGATGTGGTCCGGTTGTGTAGGAATGGGGTCAGGAAGGCCAAGGCGCAGCTGGAGCTAAAATTGGCAAGGGATGCAAAGAATAACAAGAAGGGTTTCTACAGGTATATCAGCTGGAAAAGGATGGTTAAAGAAAGCGCACCCCCACTGATGAGCGAGACTGGCAAGCTGGTAACAGCAGATGAGGAGAAGGCTGAGGTACTCAACAACTTTTTTGCCTCAGTCTTCACTGGCAACCTCTCTCCTCACCCCACCCGAGTTGATGGATGGCATGAGGGGGACCGGGAGGGCAAAACCCCTCCTGCTGTAGGAGAAGATCAGGTTCGTGACCACCTGAGGAGACTGAACGCACATAAGTCCATGGGACCTGATGAGATGCATCCCAGAGTCCTGAGGGAATTGGCCGATGTAGTCACCAAGCCACTCTCCATAATATTTGAAAAGTCATGGCAGTCAGGTGAGGACCCTGGTGACTGGAAGAAGGGAAACATTGTGCCCATTTCAAAAAGGGTAGAAAGGAAGACCCTGGGAACTACTGACCTGTGAGCCTCACCTCTGTGCCTAGGAAGATCATGGAACAGATCCTCCTAGAAGCTATGCTAAGGCACATGGAGGCCAGGGAGATAATTTGAGATAGCCAGCATGGCTTCACCAAGGGCAAGTCCTGCCTGACGAACCTAATGGCTTTCTATGATGGTGTGACAACAGTGGACAAGGCAAAACCAACGAACATCATCTATCTGGACTTCTGCAAAGCCTTTGACATGGTCCCCCACAACATCCTTCTCTCTAAATTGGAGAGCTATGGATTTGATGGGTGGACTGTTCAGTGGATAAGGAACTGGTTGGATGGTCTCATCCAGAGGGTAGTGGTCAACGGCTCAATGTCCGGATGGAGACCGGTGATGAGTGGTATCCCTCAGGGGTCCATACTGGGACCAGTGCTGTTTAATATCTTCATCAATGACTTAGACAGTGAGATCGAATGCACCCTCAGAAAGTTTGCAGATGACACCAAGCTGAGTGGTGCAGTTGACATTCCTGAGGGATGGGATGCCATCCAGAGGGACCTGGACAAACTTGAGTAGTGGGCCCATGTGAACCTCATGAGGTTCAACAAAGCCAAGTGCAAGGTTCTGCACCTGGGTCGGGGTAACCCCCAGTATCAGCACACACTGGGGGAAGAAAGGATCGAGAGCAGCCCTGCTGAGAGGGACTTGGGGGTACTGATGGACAAAAAGCTGGACATGAGCTGGCAATGTGCGCTGGCAGCCCAGAAGGCCAACCCGTACCCTGGGCTGCATCAAGAGAAGCGTGGCCAGCAGGTCAAGGGAGGTGATTCTGCCCCTCTACTCTGCTCTGCTGAGACCTCACCTGGAGTACTGCGTCCAGCTCTGGAGCCCTCAGCACAAGAAGGACATGGAACTGTTGGAGCGGGTCCAGAGGAGGGCTACAAAAATGATCCGAGGGCTGAAGCACCTCTCTTATGAGGACAGGCTGAGGGAGTTGGGCTTGTTCAGCCTGGAGAAGAGAAGGCTGCAGGGAGACCCGACTGCAACCATTCAGTACTTAAAGGGGGCCTATAGGAAAGATGGGGAAAATCTTTTTAGTAGGGCCAGCTGTGACAGGACAAGGGGTAATGGTTTTAAACTGAAGCAGGGTAGGTTTAGACTGGATATAAGGCAGAAATTCTTTACAATGAGGGTGGTGAAACACTGTCAGGGGTTGCCCAGAGAGGTGGTGGAGGCCCCATCCCTGGAAACCTTCAAGGCCAGGTTGGACAGGGCTCTGAGCAACCTGATCTAGTTAGCAGTGTCCCTGCTCACTGTAGGGGGGTTAGACTAGATGACCTCTAGGGGTCCTTTCCAACCCAAAACATTCTATGATTCTATGATAAACAATGCCCTCCTAATGGGGAATTTGGGTTTGCTCATGTCCCATGGTGGGATGCTGCAGGTCTGTGCAGTGGCGTCTCAGCGCTCATACCCCTCCACCAAATAACAGGGTGGCTGGTCCCCACCTCTGCAGCACAGCCTGTCCTGGCAGAAACACAGTTGGACTTCAGGTCGTGAAGGGGATTTGGAAATGGCCCAAGGGTTGGTCCCCCTGGCTGCACAAAAGGTAGGGGATCTTTGCAATTTCCCTCCTTCCTCACAGACCTTCAATGCGTTTCTTGAGCCGCTGGCAGCCTCTTTCATATGCCCGCCGCCTCAGCCTCTCCTCAGCACTCTCCTCTTTCACCTCCTTATTCTCCTTGCCCTGGTTGGGGGACAGACAATGATTTTTAGTAGGAGATCACTGCACAGGGAAAATGTCTTGCCAAAGGGAGAGCAGAAACTCACTTAAACAACATGCAACTATGTGACTGCAGCTGGCAGCACACCTAAATAGGCCTTCCCTGCCTTTGTAATGAGTAAGGACAGGAGATCTTTTGAGGACACACAAGTCAACCTATAATTCCTGAGACGCTGTGAAGTTCCCTTCCAAATCTGTTGCCATAGAAAACTGTCCCCCTTCCCTGTCCTGAGCAACACACCCCAAATGTCTCCTCTAAGGGGACAATAAAGATGACAGGGCAATGGAGAGGCTACAGCTCTCACACAGCTCTGCAGGGTGCACCAGTGCTAACGCAGCTGGTAACATGGGCCATCCCATTTCCTCAGCTAGAAAATGATGGGGACAGCAGGCCACAAATTTTCTTCAGTCTCCTTAGTGGATGTGTCCTTACTCACCTCCTTGGTGAAGCAGTTTGGCCACCACGTGGTGGGAATGAGCTCCTGCAAACCAGCCTCCTCCACGCGCAGCGGGCTCTTAATGTAGAAGAACACAACGGAACGGAGCACATCAAAGCTACGGCCAAGTTAAAGCAAGCACAGAAGTTACGTCAGGAGAAGGTACAGGGCATGTTTCCAGAGCTGTAGTGAGACCCCTTTCCAAACAACCACTCAAAGCTCTGCCAGACCCAAAGCCCCCTTATCCTGGGAGAAGGCCCATACAGTTATCACAGCAGCTGCCCAAATGCTATAACAGGCAGCTGGACTGCTCTGAAAGTGGTTTTGCTCTAGGGACATTAGAGAGGCCAGTCAGGTAGAAATGAAGTCCTCTGTATTAGTAGGATGTGAACTAAAGGACCTGCTCCTCCTCCTCGAAGCAGGACTTTGTATGGTGTCAGGCAGACAGAGGAGACCGGAAAAATTAGAAATGACCTCTCAAAGATAGGGTGGCTTCTGCCTCCCAGGACCTGCAGATCCTTAAAGTCTCCCTGGCTGCATTATTCAGGGCAGGGAGAACTAGAGGAGGCACAAAGGATACAGAACATTGCTGAGTAGATATTTCCTGGATTTCTCATGCTTCAAGACTGCAATGGTGAGCCGGAGGTAGTGAATCTAGGGAAACAGGAGAAGCAAAAGTGACTCCATCTACAGATGAAGATATGACTCTCCAGTAGGTACAATATGACAGAACTGCCATCTCTGGATCAAACAACTGCAAAATCCAAAATATTGTGTACCTTTGGACAAGGGGACATAACAGAAGCTGGCTAGTCACAGATTCCTGGGGATTCAGAAGTGCAACTCACTTGTAATCCCAGGTCTGGGATGATGGGGGAGAACCTGTAAGCCCGCAGGAGGGACATCAGTAGCTGTTTGAGGCACTCGTGCACTTCATACTCCTGAGAAAATAAGAAACACATTGAACTGCAATGGCATGGAGTCAGGAACAGCTACAGTTCCCAGATGTGACGGAAAGAAGCATTCACTTCTGAACTGAAACAGCAGGTGCTCTGAACCCACAATGTTTCTCCATCTGATTCCGCAGGAGAGAGTCCAAGCAGAATTTGGTGCCATCACTTCGCTACAGGGAAACAAGTTTCTGCACTAGTAAAACCAACCCAAAAGTCATCTACAAAAAGCTGAAGTCCCAGGACCTATTTAGTTGGGCTGACTCACCCATCCTTGTATCCCCTGAACCTACCCAACATACACAGTGTTGGCAGAACCAACCCAGAAAGGAAAGAAGTTACTCGGGTGTAAACGTGATGATGTGGAAGAGCTGTCTTTTTGAGTCCAACTCATACCAACCAGCAGGATGAGAGCCAACGCTTCCACAAACACAGCAGCCCTACAAGGGTGTTCAGCTTCCCTTTTAAGATGATGGGCCTCAGCGGGTCACGACATTTTTCAATTAAAACTTTTCATGACAGCTGGCTGGGCCAGTGCCTGTATCTGTTAATTCTTACCCCAAAGGACAGACATGCTGTCTTCCAAGCAGATCCCTGGCAGTCATTGGCTCTTTGTAACCACCCCAGCAGCAGCAGCTTCCCAGTGGCTAGCAAAGGTTGCCTCAAACAAGTGTCCCAGGAAGGAGTGACCTCATCCAGCTTGGACAGGAAGGGGGATAGGAAGTTGAAGGAGGTTCTTCCCCAGCAGTGCTGGAGGTGGTGACAGTGCAGTGGCCATTTCCACCTCAGTCCTGCACACTCTGATCGATCTCTTGGAGCACATGGTAGTACTTAAGACCTCCACAGACACATAAGTATTAACAACATCCAAGAGACCAACTCATTCCTTATTGAGAAATTTGATGTGCTCAGAAGCAGGAAGTTATTCAATATCACCAGTTCCTTCAACAACAGGAGAAGCTTAGAAATGCCTTGTTAGCTCATTGCCAGCGTCACCATTACCAATTACTCTGCATACAACCCTCATTCCCTGGGTGGGACGCAGCAGCCAGATGAGCTAGGTGAGAGGGTGGTCTACCACAAAAAAAGGGATCTTGTCACCAGGAAGGGAAAAAAGCTGATCACTACCAGCATTTCCTAGGGAATGCTCCTGTTCTCAGCACCTACCAGGGTCTCCCTGTGATCCCTAGGGAGGAACCAGCACCCTAGCAACTCACCTCCATAAGAAGCCACATGAGATCCAGCAGCTGCTGAATAAGGGGATGGGCTTCCACTGCCCCTCCTCGCTCAAGGATGCTCAACAGGAAGGTCATGAGCACATCTTCCACCAGGTACACCTTGCACTGCAGACAGAGAGGCAGGCTGACAGTCCTCCAAGGCACTTGGAGCAAAAGCTGAGGTTTCACTTCCCAGCGAAAGCTAAGGTTTACCTCCCCTTGCAAGCACAGTAACAGGCACCTACAGAATTTTGCAATGGGCAGGCAAAACTCACCATAAGAGGGGAGAAATAATTGAAGATGTGGGCTAATGTGATCAACACTGTGGGTTCTCCCTGCAGCTGCCACCCGGATGTGTCCTTCTCCACCAGCTTTCCCTCCTGCAATGACAAATCCAGAAAAACCACAACGCTTGGATCCAGCCCAATCCACCCATACACCAATGACTGAATGAACCAGAGGCCTGGAGCAGCCACTGTTTGCTGTGCCATGCCTGACTGCAGTAAAAACCTCAAATGTGGGAATTCAGGATGGCAAAGCAGCCAGGCCCCTGCCTCTGGAGACCTGTAGTGCAGTCCAAATGTCAGTTACTATCAGCCATGTGCACACACCTTGACAATGTTTTTCCAAAAGGGTTCAAGTGTACACGATAATCTGTAAATGGGAAGCCCTACAGAGGAGGTCAACTAGTAAAGCAGGCCACTATTCAAGCTAAGACCGTAGCAGATGGCATTCCCTATGTTTTGGGCATAAACTGATCATCTCTCACCCTAGCAGAAAAAAAAATAATAAATGGTTTCTAGCAAACAGTGCCACAGCCAAAACAGTTCTCAAGGCAGACCTGACAGAATTCCACCACACCACTGAACCAGGATGTCAGGAAAAAGTTTAGGATATGAACAAGCTTCTTTCAAGGGTGCAAAATCAAATCCAGTAGTTCTGACCCTGACAAACATCACCTCTTGCATACTGGGAATGTAACTTCATAGGACTGAGAACAACAAAGCCCCGTATTATTTAAATTAAGTCCTAGAACTATCAGGAATCCCATTTTGCAAGCCAAAGAGCCCCAGAGACATGCACGCCCCATGCAAAAGCATGCAAGCGTTTAGACAGCTCAGGTGTGTGGAAACATCTAAGCTGCCAGCATGTTGCTGAGAAGTGCAGAACCACATTTCCCAGCATGGTGCCCTGCAGATCCACCCAGTAACGTTAGCCTACCGTCACATCTATTCCGATATGGATCACGTTCTTCAAGTAGCCTAACAGCTTGCGAGCCTTCACTAGGTCTGCAATGGGAGGATCTTGCAAGGGGCGGTAACCTTCCACTGGATAAGTAGGCAAATGTTAAGGCAAAATGCAATCTGAGCCTTTCAGAACTTCTTTTGCTTGTGCAAGGAAAATCCTGTGTCTCTATTTTACTTTATTCCCACGCATGCCTCAGTCACAGTTCAAACCATGGTGCCTTCTAAATGGATGATAAGCCACAAGCTCTTATCTCCGCTTCCTCAATATTGCAAGCAGCAAGTATCTCACACCACACTTCTGCTCTCATCAGAAAGACCGACAGGAGCCTCCACTACAGCTATCAACAGACACACCCAGGACTGCTCTGACAGGAGCTGCAGGTCTCAGCATTCGCACAGGAAGGCAGCAGGCAACGCTAATACCATGTCAGAGGTCCCATATGGCTGGGAGGTAGAAGAGACCAGTGATCATGAGGCTCAGCAGCACAGAAGCATTAGGGTTTCCAAAACTGGAGAGTGAGATCTTTGCAGGATCTGAGTGCCTGGGAACAGGCAGCCCCCAGCTACAGCAGTAGCTGCTGATTCAGGGCTGAAAGAAAATCTCATTTCAGAAACTGTCAGGGACCAGCACTGATATTTGTGTACCCTGCAGTTCTCCTCCAGCTGAGGGATTATCTGGTTCTTCTCTCCTTGACCCTGCTCTAAGCATAAGTGTCAAGAGAAGAATGTGAATTGCAGGTATCTATCTATATTCCACAGCCTCCAAGGATGGTCTCAGGACAGACTCTTCTCCCTTCAGACCTCCTCTCCCCACACCCAAAGGATATCGGAGTGGACGGCTCCCGAAGTTAAAAGCAACAGACTCTTTGAACGAGAGGCTGATTGCAGGGAAGTAAGCCATTCCAGCACCCCTTGTGATGTTATCAAAAGCGGTTCCCAGAGATATGCCGTTCCTGAAAGAAGGGAAACACAAGATTTTAGCCACAGTAAGAGGGTTTTGAGGTCAACTGGGCAATCCAGGTATCCATATTCCCCTCCCAGCAACTTGCCAACACAGACATATCAGTCAGTCATGCCTCCTGTCACTCTTAACCTGGCACATGCACAAATGCCACAGCTTCGCCGAACAAGAGCCCTGGGAAGCACAGCAGCACTCCCATTTTCATATGACAGCACAGGAAGGCACTGGAGTGTGCACAATATGCAGAGCCCACTCAGCTTCAAGGGCAACCCAAATCCTTACAAGATAACTAACCAGCAAGACATTTTAAACGCAGGTGACATTTTTGGCCTCATCTGCTTGATGTTGATGGAAACAGAAGAATAATGCTCTCACTCTACTCTTCTCTGAAAGATGGCACAGCGCATCTAACCGTTTTTAATTCTGGCTGACTTGTCACAGGCTGTAGTTTTGGGCCAGGGAACAATTCTTATTCAGGCTGGTCTCTGCAAATTGTGCATGGGAGTTGGAGGCTGAAGATTTATCAGCCTTCCCACAGCTCCTTGTGAATCTAGAACAGGCAAGATCTACACTGGCCACAAAAGCAATCAGTGTGACTCAGCCACCTGTAGTATTAAGCATCATGAGAGATGCCCTCCCCTCCAAAATCCTAGCAAACTTTAAACAGACTTTGTAGCTTGAACCTCTTTCTGCCAAATGCTCTCACCTGAACTTAGGAGACTTAGCAGCCCATTTAGATGGTTTCTGAACACAAAGCAGAAAAGCAAAGGCTGGAACTACCAAGGAACTTAAAGGGGAGAGGGCAGAAATAGGGCTCAGCAACCTGCTGAGCAGTGAGGAAACATTTATGTTACACACAGACATCAACAAAACAGGGAACTGAGCAAAGATGCTTACAAGCAGAAAGCAATGGTGCCCTCATCAAGGTCTATCAGACAGCTGACGATGTCTCCTGCTGCCCAAGACTGCAGTAAAGGAAGAGAAAAGGTTAAACATATATCCAAGGTGTTCCCACATCAGAAGAAAGACTGCAACCCAACTGATCCCTTGTAATTCAGGGCTGAAGAAGAGAGGGTTCCTTCTCACAGCAGCTCGCATAGCATTCTCAGACACTTCTGGAAGCTGCACATAAGCCACTGATTGGGATCTTTTTTCCCTCCGGTACTAGGAACATTGCACAGGATCAAACTTATGTTTATCCCAATACAGCATCATCCTCTGATGTGCTACAAAGAACCAGAGCCTTCCAGAGACCAACAGCAGCACTGTGCTGGGAATCAGTCTGCTGGGGCTGCTAAACAAAGCCCCCACAGAGCGTGTCCAGCAGCCCTGAAGTACAAACAATTGCTGGCACACAGCCTCCCCAAGAGCAGACTGAAGCAGAGAGGTCAGCTTGAGGGCATTTCACGGGACCCAGCAGAATCCGGTGACCAGGAGGGGCGACCTGCTTTCTTCTCCTTACTCTACATCCTGTTCCTGGGAGGACAGCTACTCACTTTGCCATAGTTGGTAGTAGTCACGTTCCACTTGCGCACCCTGTTTCCATCATATGCATATGAATCTGGCGTATCTCCAACTCCTTCCTGCCAACAAGGTATGAAAGAGGATACTCAGACCAGACCAAGCACAGAAGATCCCTCTCATTGCAAGAATGGCTTTAAGGGGGAGACCAGCAGACAGGGACAGCAGCTGACAGCACGCATGGTCTGTCTGGGAAAAGCTCTCACTCTAGGAGTCAATCCAATAGCCTGTGATCTTTGGTTCAGAGAAACACACCATTTCCTACCCATTTTTGGGTCAGAAGAATAATACTGGCATACTTCCAAATTCTGTCAAAGCAGCCCCCCAGGATGCCCACCACCTGCCCCCTCACATGCTGCAGAGTGGCAAGTTAGTGAAACCCTGCAGCTGACAATCCCTTCTCAGCATCAAATGTCCCACCCGCTGCCTGAGAAGACCTGGCGTGGACCTGCCTCTCCTGGGCAAAAAAGCTCCGTAGCCCCAGCTGCTGAGGGCCATGCCAAGAGACATGGTGCCAGCACTGCAGACCCACACACTCTCTGGAGAAGACACCAGCTGAAAATCAACATATAGCAGTGGCTACATGCAACCAGAGCACAGCAACGTACACAGCGTGCAAGGCTTTCACACTGTGCACCATTCTGTGAACAGACACCACGGAATCTAGTAAAGATTTTTAGAAGAGCAGACCTGGTATTTTGTGTGTGTGTGTGCTGGGCACAAAAGGCCAGCAGGGCAGGAGCACAGCACCACTGTGATGCTCCACACTGACCTAAAAAGCAGTTCAGGAACACAGAGCAGCCCTGTGACACATGCAGCAGTTATAGTACCTCCTGATTAAATCTGCAGTTGAGAGTACACCAGCCAATCTGCATGAGTCCCTGGGAGGAGATGAGAACCTCGTAAATCCATTTCCCTGAAAGAAAAAGAAAAGCCCCACAGTAAATCCCTGCCGCTTGGCTCATTGTTAGAGAAGCAGAACCTGACACTGCTCCCACAGAAAAGAATGTGGCACACAAAGGAGCTTCGGGACAGCCCCAGCATTCCCCTCTTCACTCCTGCATCACACAATCCTCCATCCTTCTGACTTCCTGGAAAAGCCAGTGGATGAACTGGGGAGGAGGGGGCTCAAGATCTGGAAGCGCAGCACATTCAAGAGCTTTCTAGTTGTGTATCTTTTCACACACTCTTCCTGGGGTCTTTTCTCAAAGCATCGCCTGCTTTTCTCCTTACCTTTATACACGCACGTCGTGGCCCTGATGGAGCCAAAGTTACTGTGACCAATCACCTGGACCAACAAACAAAAGATATTTTAAAGTCCAACAAAAGACAGTTTTGCTTAGCCCTATCCATTCCCTCCATCCTAGCCCTCAAAACCAAAGCAAGATGGAGAGCTGTTCACAAGCACAGTGTAGGGAAGAGACAGGACATCTTCCCCATCCCAGCAGCTGTACTCAGAGCCAACAGGCCCTGGGGAACCATCCAGGTCCTTCCCACAGCTCATCTGTACTTGATAAACCCCAGTGAAGCATGCAGCATGGCAGCAGTACAAGGGCAACACGGTGACAGACAGGTTCCCAGCGAATTGTGACAGGTATACAAAAGTGACTATTATATAGGAAAGACATCTGAATCCTGGACAAGTTAGAATAAAACTATAGATTCAGGGTGTCCAGACTGAAGCCCAGGACTGGCAGGCAACATGCTGCCCAGAAACTGAACCCTGTTAACTCCTGACTTTCTCAATCTCAGGACAGACCATGAAGAAGAGATGAAGGCAGCAACAAGGAATTCACAGGCAAGCTAGTCTGATCCGATATGAGGGTAAGTTCTAGGTACAGCAAAGGTGAGCTACAGTGGGTGGTTAATGGGGAAAGGCGAGAGCAGGGAAGCCTCCTTTGCTAGAGGTAAAAAAGAACACATGGATTAAGGAGGGAATGAGCACAGCAGCATGGGATGTGTGTGCTCAGTGAAGGGGTGAAAGGAGTGCAGAAATTACTGAAGTAGGAAAGGACTAAATTCCAGCCGATTCTTTCAGCTGATTTTCTGCATGAGGAACATCAGCTAAGGAGCAAGCAGGGAGCTAGTGGAAAGAAAGGAGAAAGGAAAGCCTCAGCCTCTCGCCACCATTAGATAAGACCAGAAAGAAGGAAGGAAGAGGCAGTCTGCTGGAGGGAGGGACAGGAAAGCTGGCTGCTGGCCTTTCCTCTGCTTAGCCAAGCTCTTCAGTGAGCCCCTGGGCCAGAGTAATCCTTTCACTTCCTCACAGCTCCACTCAGAGCTTGCTGAGACTTAGGGGTACTGCTACACCTTTTCCCAGGAGAGCTCATTTCCTCCAGGATCCTGCAGACTCCATTTACAACATGCTACAAAGCCACTGACAGGGATCTGTTATCAAGAACAAACCAAGAAGCCCAAAGTACTTTTAGTCCCACAAGACCATTTTCTGCTGCACCCAGCATCACACTCACCCCAAGTAAGTCATCATCAACTAGCAGGAGCCCCTCAAAACCGCTTGTGTGGTCCAACACCACAGTAGAGGGACCAAGCCGGCCCTCTGCTACCTGATCTGAAACAAGAGTTGCAGAAAACCGTTAGGGAAAGTTGTGCAGGATTTAACAGTGCACCTGACAAGTGCCTCCAGCCAGATGACAACAGCATCTGGATTCTGCTACAGTGGAGTAAGACTAAAATAGTGTTACCCGTGTTAGACCATGAGAACCTCAAGGAAGGAGACACTACTGAGATTTGGAATTAAGTTTTCACAGCAACACACAAGGTCTTAGCTATGCAGCATTCAGGTCATATGTTAAGTTTTCCACATAGCCTGAAAATTTTACTTTGGCAAAATTCAAAGATCAAACTAAACTCTGAGCTACATGTTTGGCCAACATATCACACTTTGATTGCAGCCAGCAAGAAAAATTCTTCTTTTTAGGACAAGAGACAGGTTGTATCCTGCCACATCCTGACTCATTCAGGGAAACGGATGCTAGTAGGAATACAGGCAACAGCCTGAGGCCCAAAGTGAATACCTACAGTGGAGACCAGGACGTAAAAATTGCCAAGAAGCCTCTGCATTTCCCACTGAGGACAGCACTGCACACTGCTGGTTACAGCAATGGCTCTGCACATGGTTATCAGTGAAATACCTCCATTATTTGCCCCAAAACTGCTTTCCCAGGCATTTTCGCCTCCTCCATCTGCAAGCAGACCTGCTTCAGGGCTGGCTGATGAGCCCCTCACAGGCAGGATTTAAAGGCACAATAAATTAGAGCAGAGGTGGGCGGAACAATGCTCACTCAAGGGAACTGCCTTTCATGACACAATTTGTCCTCCCAATTAAGCAGCACAAGCACAAGCACAAATTGGACAGATGCTCAGTGCCTCCTACCTCGACTGTCTTCAGAGCCATTCTCCTCTGCTAGCAACCGGTCAAGGTGCTCCTGCAGGTTCTGGAACGTCAGGTGCTTTCTAGGGAATAAACATGCACAGGAGCTTTTCACAGAACTCTGTCTCCAAGTTTTGAAGAGTTGCAGCCCAGACACATGAACCTGCACAGTCCTGAGCTGTGAGACACGAACCGGGAAGTTCTGTTGATCTGTGTGCCCAGCGTGTTGGGGCAATGAATGAACAAAGGACCAAATGTAGCATGAACAAGCAAAGTAGTTAACCAAGGATCTTAGTCTTCAGTCTGCTTGGAGTATTTGGTGGCAGTAAGAAAACTGTACAGTGGTACAGGGGCAGTAAGAAACCAAAACCAGCCATACTGCCAATAACGGTGGACCACGACTTTGCTGCAGTCAGCACCATACAAATATGGCATAAGGCAGGATTTGTTTTTTCCACAAGTATTTCTTAATACAAAAGAAGAGAGAAGACCACACCAGCAGCTGTAGCAGTTGAGACAAAGGTCAGGCTAGCCCAGCATCCTCCCTCTGACAACAGCCAAAACCATTTTATTTTTGTACTGAGGAGAAGTCTCTCATGCACCCCTTCTGGGCTGCTATTTTAGAGAATGTTCTCATACTGCCGTCCCCTAGTTCTCCCTTTTCAAGGCTAGTTTACTTAGCTGTTCCTTGTACAAGAGCCATTCCAGTCATCTGACTTGCTCTTACCCTTCCTCAAAACCTCTGGAGCTCTAAAATACCCTTTTGGAATTGGAGAGACCAGAACCACATTATACTCGAGATGAGGGTAAACCACAAATTTATTCAGTGTCATAATGATTTTCCTTATCCTACATCTCTTTCCTAACAATTTCTAACTTCCTACTTTCTTTTTCTGACTTAGTGTTCCCACCCCAATCTCATTCCTATACATTAAAAATCGGACCAGGGCCCATCATTTTAGGCACAATGTAGAGGCTGTTCCCCTTTCAGTACACCACTTTGCATTTCCCTGCCCTGAGTTTCATAGACCATTTCACTATCCAGTCACTATCACAGCCATCTTACCTTTACATTGCTCTAAATAGCTTTGTAACAGCAGCACACTTGCCCACCTCATGCTTTCTCCCTTTCCAAGGATACACAGAACAATACAGGTTGTGTTGCAGGTCTTTCAGGGATCCCAGCAGGACCTTCTTTTACTGTGAGAGTAGCTAGTTGTTCTTATCCCTGCTTCCCACTTCCAAAGCCATCTGTGGAACAACTTCCCACTTCTCCAGGACTTGGGGTTTCCCTAAGACTGTGGTGAGAGACCTTTTGAAAGCCTGATGGATGGGAATATGCACTGAAGTGGAATCAAAGAATCAGTTTTGGTTGGCCTGAGACAGGGTGGCTTCAGCAAAGCAGCTTAATCAGCAGCTAGCATGGAGGAGGAGTTCTGGAAAGGGGTTAGAAGAGCAGGAGACAGCCAGAGAGGTGCCTGTGGCAAACTCCTCTATGAGGAATTTAGACCTCCAAAGACAAGATGTCATACCATAAAAGTTGTTCTCATATTGCAAGTGTTATTTTCAAGACCTCTTTGACCGCTTACTGGGCTTTCTACCAAATAGCCAAGTCCAGGGAAAAGGGTGGAAGGCAGGAAAAAAAGAAAGAGGGAGACCAGTCCAACAAACTGTCAGTTATGTGCTTTCAAGTCATTAATCACCAGGCAACGAAATTAGAAATACTGAAAACCAAAATGCCCAGGCAGATGGAATATTCCAAGGCACACTGACAGGAGAGCTCGTGGCAGAGTAACATGACCCACTTTGCCTCCCCCCTGCCATAAACCTAGCTCACCAAGAGCGGAGAGGGCCAAGGGCTATTTTTAGCAGCTCTGAGCTCACATTTGAGCTGGCAGTACTAAGTATAGCCCGTGGAATCTGACCCCAGCCACACTGCAGCACTGCCAACCAGCAGGAGCTACACGCCTGCCTCACTCTACCACACTGTACCTGCTCCGAACCTGTCCGACCTGCCTCTGGCACAAGAGCTAAATGCAAGGGACATTTTTCTCATCCAAAAGCTACAAGTGTCTCAGCTACAAGGTGAAGGAGAACTGAAATCAAATAGAAGAAAACTAAGCAGGAATTTTGTGTTTATTTTCCTTTGGTGACTCCTAATAATAAAAGTACCACAGCCTGAGAAATGTCTGGTACTCCATATTATCAGTAATAGCCTTGCCTTTAGTTTACAGGGCACTGATGACCTGTTTTTCATTCCTGTACCTAAAACCTGTGCATTTTGCACTTCCTTACAAGTAAAGAGGTAACAGGATCAATAAGGGGAATGCCTACTCGCCTATTTATTTCAGAAATATTGACTAGTGATTTTGTATATGGGGTTTTTCAGGTAAAAAATTCCCAAGGAATCCTTCCTAGCAAGCCCTACAATTTGAAAGAGCCATTAAAAGACAAGACCTAAGAGTAATTTCTGTAACACAGTGCTGCTGTGCTTTTAACAAGGATCACTGTGGCACTAAAAGATCTTTCCTTTCACCCCAGTGCTGTATATCTGGGGACTGATACAGCATCCCTTGCCATCTAGTGAATGAGAAGAAGTCCAATACCTGTAAGCCGCTTCAGGCTGGTTCCCATCAGCATTAGTAAAGACGCGATGCAGATAATCATTCAGCAGCCTGCTGTTCACGATCCCTTGTGAAAAACAGAAAGGAAATATGCTTAGGGAGTCAGGAAGTAAACTCAAACATTAATTTCATATACAAGCAAGAAACTGGCAACTATGGGAAAATGATATTCAAGTTTGCAGATCAACACAGTGAAAAAGGCAGCTTCAAGAAGTCATTCATCGCCTTAATGTCTTCACCAGCAGCCCTACAGTCCGGCATTACGGGGTGCATCTCCGCAACATGGGGTCTTTCCAGTTTGAGCTGCTCTATGACAGCAAATGGGAGGCTGTAAATTGGTCCCCACAGGTGGAACTACATCCTCAGGAAAAAAAAACTGGAGGTGGGAATCCAATTTCATTACCAGAAAAAAAAAAATAATCTTATCACTATTGCAATTCCTGATGTCCTCTTCATACCTGGGACATTTCATGTTACCTCCATCTCTTAACTGCACTAGAAGATGCTGAGATAGAAAAGCTTGCAGATGCAGTTCATCTCGTCTAATCCACAGCCCCCTTCAATGACATATGCCTCACTTCAGCTTTCACCATGCAAAACAGTGCCTAGTGTCACATTGATGCAGCATGCTTTATTTCTGGGTTGAACAGTGGCTCAAATGCCAGATTTGTGATCTCATAAGCACGCTTCTGCTAGATTGGCGAGTCCAAGAGAAAACAGACTGCCTAGCAGGTACCAAAATTTCCCAGAAAAGGATTCATCTGAGAACTTGACAAGCTGTTCATCCTGGAAGGGGAACTCCCTGAATCAGATGGGACAACAGCAGGCAACATGACATTGTCTAGCCTCACGAGGCAGGCTGTGTGCCAACGAAAGGGCACTGTGACATGAGCTTCTGGAGTCCTTAGTACTGCAGGAACGTCCCTCAAAATCTCATCTCAGTTCAGGGATTTGCTCAGTTTCAGCCCCACCACACCTCACATCAGCAAGGTAACTGCAACTGGAAGGCAGCTGATCTCAAGCGAGGCAAGGGGCACTCACCCGATCCACAGCGGTCCTGCTTTTTACACGGCACGTACGGGCCCATACCTGTGACCTTGGACTTCTCTGGCTCAGTGCTCAGCCTGTAGTTCTTCCTCGAGAAAGCAGTCCCAGCACCTCTTGACGTCATTCTTCACAGGCACCACTTCCAGAGTGGATATAAGATGGACAGATGCCTAGAACAAAACTTGCTGGGGAGGATGCTGCCTTTAGACTTCTCCCTTTCTTGGAGGTTGATGTACCTGGATTGAACAACAGGGATAAACCAAAAAATAGCCAGAGTCCTTGCACTAATGACATCATACAAGAGCCCAAAGCCAACTAACTGCCAGCCCTGCTCTCAGTCCCACCTGTCCAGCAGCTCAAAATCTTCCCAAAGAGATAAGGCATTAAGCCACACCAACCGCACAGACCCGACTCCAACCAAAGGCACAGGCAGAACCAAGCCAGAAGCATGGGCAACCTTTGCACCGAGTTTGAGCCAGAAGCACTGAGCCTAAACAGCGCTGCAGCTACCACCACTGCCAAACACCACTGAAACTGGCAACTGCATTGCACTTCTACTCATGGCCTGATAAGGCACTTACGCCTTTTTCTCCCATGCTGTGTTCTTTAAGACAGGAATATACACCTGGTTCATCTTCTGTTTAACAGGTTATTAGATTATTCTGCTATTCAAAAGAGAGCAAGAGGGGGAAGGAATGAGACAAATGCAGACAGACTAGAAAAGAGTATCATTGACTACAAAGCAAAAGACCCAGCTGTCGATTTTGTAGGGATAAAAGCAGGTGCAGGCAGAAGTCCACAGAAGTGTTTACAGGTGAAAACCTACCATGAGACTAAAGATTCATGACCCTTCCTGGTATCACTAGAATGCAAAGGATGTTATCAGAGCTGATTTGACATGTGCCAGGACAAAAAGAATAAATTCCGTTGCCAGTTCCATCCAGCTTCAAAATGTTAGGTTACACCCCTCTCCTGTTTCTGATTGCCCCGACAGCTGACCATCACTGGAATTCTCTCTCGTACACTAGACAGCCGTCTGACAAACTGCTTTGTGACACACAGAGCAAGAGGAAGATGCAATAGGAGCAAAGGCTGCAGGAATTAAATGCCTGACAGCAGTCTCATACAGAGCAGAAACTAAGGTGATCCTAAGAAAAGTTAGTGAAATTGCCAAGTGACGCAACTCCACTGGCAAGAAGATCACTTGAGCTTCAGCTAGACTCAGGAAAGGATTTCCTAAAGCCCATTTCCTCAGGTCCACCCCAGCATCCAGCAGTGGAGCAGCACTGCCCAGCATTCTTCCTGCAGCACCAGCGAGCAAAACTGCAGGAACAAAGCAAAAACCAGCCTGGATCAATAGCCCTGAACGATCTGCAACAGAGACTCAAAACAAGGAATAAAACAATTAAAACTACAAACAGAAACACATCACTTACTACCAAAGCAGAGCAGACAGCACAATGTGTACTATCCTAAAAGTACTCTAAATGCGAGAGACATGATTTCACCTCTGTCAGGACAAGTTAAAGACACCTGAAGGTGGCAGGGAGTGTCCCTAGCTCTTCCCAAAGGCGGCCAGCCCAGTACCTACATGGCTGAAACACCCTGAATGCCCACGCAGAGAGTGCAGTACAGCCACACCGGCACCGCATGAGATGAACTGCTGGCACTGCTGCAGTACCAGGGTGGGGTTTTTTTTGGTCAGAGCAGATGCTGCTTTCAGCAGGTCAGAGAAGGGGCAGGGCAGGGGGACACACATCCGTGCCCTCACTGCTCCCATGTGCAATTCACAAAACCGGCCCAGCAGCGCTGGCAAAGACACCCAGCCCTGACCCTGGCCATGGGTTAAACTCCTTTCTCTGGGCAACGGCAAGCAGCTTCCAGCAGAAGGGCAGAATAAACAACACGGGGGAAGCTAGGTCTTAAATTGAGCAGACTAGAGGCAGGCGAGAAGGCCGAGAATCTGGGCCAGCATACACAGCTTTGTCAGGCAGCTGCCAGCCAAGCCATCCTGCTCTCACCAGGGCAGGGATGAAGTCGGAAGAGGGGCAGCCAGGCAGCAGAGGCCCCCACGCTGCTTGGAAAACCACTCTGCGTTCATCGCAAGCACGGGCCTCTGCGGCACCCCCAACCTGGCAGCACCCCAAACCAGACATACCCGGCAGCATTGCCCAAATCCAGGAACCAACCCCAAAAGCAGGAACAGCCCACAGCACCCCCGAGGCTGGCGGTACACCGCAAACCCAGCTACAGCCCCAAAGTAAGAGACACCCCTAAACTGGGGAGCAATGCCTGCAGCCACAGACACCCCATCAAACTCGGCGGCACCCTCCGTGCCCACAAGCACCCCCAAAACCGTGGGCGCCCCTCGACCTCCACACAACCCCCAAAGCCCAGAAACCCCCGACGGTGGCGGAACAACCCCCCAGTCGGGCGTCTCCATCCCAAACCCAAACGACGCTCCCCGAGGCCGGTAGCAACCCCGAAAACCCCTGCCCTGCCCGCAGCCCCGAAACAGCAGGGGAAGCCGCCGGGCCGGGCCCAGCGGTGGCCCCGCACTGTCGGGCCCGGCACGGAGAAGCCTAGGGGGCCCAGGCCCGGCGGCCGCCGCACTCACCGCCGGCTCGGCCGCGCCGCCGCCGCCACCGCCGCCGCGCTACGGCGAGCCGCGAGGGCCATGCCGGGCGGGCGGGCGCAGCCGGCGTTGCTGGGAGACGGACGGCGGCGCCGGGCGGGCCGCGGCGCGAATCCGCGCCGCCCTTAGGCGGGAGGGTCAGGCCACCCTCCCGGGGACGGGGGCAGAGACCCCCGGTCCCGGCCGGTGGGTGCCAACTTGCGCAGGGACAAGTGAGCAGGGTGCGGGGGCCAGCGAGGCCCGAAGCACACGGCCATGGCGCTGGGCAGCCGGCCAAGGCCAGCCCGCAAGGAGGCAGGTCTGGGGGAGCCCCGGGGAGAAGAGAACCCTCTGGGCCCAGCCCCTAACGCTGCCCCTGGAGAAAGGGAGAGGAGGAGGAGGAGGAGGAAGCGGAGAAATGAGCATGGAGTCTCCCAGTGCAGATGCTACCGGCCACCTTTATTCTGCTGGTGGAGGGGGATGGGGGCCAGCACTCGGGGATGGCGCACGGCTGGCCCCTTGTTGCCTGGGTTAGCGAGAATTGTGGCAAAGTAGCAAAGCTGCTGTTTGTTACAAGTTGAGTTCCGCCTCACGTCTGTCTTTGTGACCTGAAGATCTCTGTAGACTGCGTTGCTGCAGTAGCCCAAGGGCGTTCCCCCTTGCCCGGTTCTGGGTCCGGTTCCCCAACAGGATTGCTGCTGCACCAGCCGAAGGCTCCCTTCTTGCTGCACAAGCCAAGATGTCCTTCTGAACAGAGAGTGCAAGCGCCTGCTGAGGACTCTACTGCAGAGAGCTCAGGAGAGCCAGAGCAGTACCTGCGGCTGAGGGCTCCAGTCCCGTGTCACCGGCCCTAAAGGGGCAACAAAATCGTTGCGTGTGCTCTACGGGAGGGTAACAAGGGTGCTGGGAAATGTCAGTCACCCGCAAGGGCTTCCCTCCCATTGGAGACCAGCAAGTACCTTTCTAGTGCAGGAAGGGGAAGAAAAAAAGACTTGGTTGCAGAGGGACTGCTGAGCAGCTCTGTGGAAGCTAGAAGGAGAGCTCGAAGGCTCAAGCAAAGAACAGTGGTGGCCAAAGCGCGAAGGAAAGCCCGCGGGCTGGCTGTCCAGGTCTGGACAACCCTCTGCTCTTCAGGCAGCTCGTCAGACAGCTGGCCTGACGGTGTGTGCATTAAGCGCCTTCCTGGTAGGCCTTAATGCAGCATGAAAGCCGATTGATGAGAGTAGGGAGCAGCCGTCCTCTCTGAGGAAGGCAGGGGAACCTGGGAGGCCCGCTGGGCTTTTCTGCCAACAAAGAGGCAGTGAGGAAGGCAAGGAGGTCTCGCGGGTCTAAAAGAGAACTCGGTGGCAGCACTTTGTCCTTCTGCTCGAGTGCTGCGCTGACTGGGAAGACGCGAGGTCTAGACGTGGCCACAACAGGTCGTGCTCCGAAGAGGGGGATTGCGACGTGAGCGCCGAGGCACTCCCGAGCAGTGGAGCTCGACTGGGGCTGGCCAAAGAGCTGTGGTCACGCACAGCCGCCCTCTGAACCCGACATGCTGGTTCCCCCTGGCTCCGTTCACCTCTGTGGGCACCTAGCCAACGGAGCTCTCCGATGCCCTGGCGTCAGAAGGCCGAGGGAAATCTCAGAAAGCCTGGTGAGAGGGAAACCCTGAGCGGCAGCGTTTGGCTTGGAAGGTGGGTGGCTGGCAGAAGAGGGTGGCTGAGGACACTCCAAAAGCAGGAGCTGAAGGAGGCAGCCTGGGAAGCCTCTTCGACTCACTCGCCGCAGGGTCAGCCAGCTCGTATTGTAGAAGGGCTTCTGGGGCTTTCAGGTTTCCACCTTGGTCCTCAATTGCATTTTGGGCCTGGATTCTCCAATACGGGATTTCGCATTCCTTTCTTCCTGCTCTGGTAGTGCCTGACACACCGTCCGGTTTTTGCCCTGGTGTCGCAGGTGAATTATGCAGAGAAGTCATCGTTGGGGGGTTAACTAGAAGGGTTTTATTAATCATTAACCGACGATCAAATGGGAGTTAATCGACGACTGAATGAAAATCAAATGGTCATCAAACGGTGACTGAGCAATACGTGAATGGTAATTAGAACCACAGAACCTTTTCGGTTGGAAAAGACCCTTAAGACCATCGAGTCCAACCGTTAACCTAACGCTACCGAGCCCACCCCTAAGCCGTGTCCCGAAGCACCACGCCTACACGTCTTTTCAATACCCGCAGGGATGGGGACTCCACCACTTCCCTGGGCAGCCAGTTCCAAGGCTTGGCAACCCGCGGCCCCTCGATCCCTCGGTAGAGCCCTTCTACCCTCCAACAGATCAACGCTCCCACCCACCGCCTCCAAAGCCGCCCCACAGCCGCTTGCCGCGCCCTACCCCTCCGAGGAAAGGCTCACACTGACTCGGAAAGGCACTTCCTTGCCATGGAGAAAGGCCATTCCCGCCCTGACTCCCCGGCTTGCGGTCCCGCTGCTTTTTGTTCTGGAGGCAGCACACCACCGCCGAGGCGCTGAGGAGTTCAGGAGAAAGATGTCGGGCCACCTGCGACACTTCGGTGCCGTCCTGAGGTCCCGTGCTCAGGTGGCCGAGGGCGTCCCGGCCTGTCCTTGGGGCGCATGCAGGCCAGCGGTGCTGATGTCACGGCGGCCACTGTGACCCGCGGGACCAAGCCCACAAAAAGCAAGGCTGGGCTCAGGCCGCCGGTCAGTGCGACCTGGTGAGGTGAGGAGAGGGCAGGGAGGGACAGGGCTTGCGCGGGGGCTGCCGAGGGAGGAGGGGGGCCCCACACCTGGGGGCTCTGGGCCCGTGCTGCAAGCTCGGCCGCGTCTCGCTTCTCCCTCACCCGCGCCCTGCTTCTCCCGCAGCGTTGGCAGAGGAGCATTTGGAGGAGACAGCCCAGCGCTGCTGGCACAGCAGGGACTCTCCAAAGGCTCACCGTTGACGTGCACCATGTCTGCAAGGAACGGAAGGCCCCCGACCGAGGGAGCAAGGTGAGAGCCAAGCGTGGCCCCCGCAGCCTGGCAGAGGGGCCGTCGGGGCGGTTGGCGTGGGGCCGAGAGTGGTGGCAGGGGGAGCAGGAGCTCCCCAGCCGCCCCGGGGCAGGGACCCTCCTTCCTTTCCTCAGCAAGCGGGTCCCAGGCTGGGCAGTGGGCACCTGCGGGGACACCCATGCCTGCAGTGCCCCCTTCCTCTGCAAGGCCTCCGGCCCTGCCCATCCGCCAGCTGGGCAGGCACAGAGCAGGCCCTTGCGGGCAACCCCTCGGGGACGCTCCCCCCGGCCCTGCAGAGGGGCCCGTTCCCGGTGCCATTTGCCCTCTCTCCCCTCCCCTCCAGCATGCATGCTGTGTCGCCGGGCAGAGGTGGACCCGGATATCTGTGGGCACAAACTCAAGAAGCGAGGGATCTTGGCCCATGTCTTTTGCCTGGTGAGTTCCTCCGGGTCTCCCTCCAGCTTTCCGACAGGCAGTCCCTGCCCACGCCCTCCTCATCAGCTCCTCGTCTTTTCTCTTCTGCAGTTTTTTGCCACCGAGCTGTTTCAGCAAGGGGGCCAGGAAGTAGGACTCATGGGATTTCTCCCTGAGGACATTAGGCGCACGATCAAGCGGGCAACGCGGAAGGTGAGGACCTGAGAAGCACAGGGAGATTTGCGCCAGGAGAGGTTTGCGGGAGCTTAGCCCGGGCCCCCGGAGGGAAATCCCAGCCCTTCCAACCAGCTCTGGGACAACACTCTTGCTCCCAGCAGCTCCACAGAGGCTCCGGCACAGGAGCCTCGTCCGCCAGGCGGACCTGCGGGCTGCGCCCCAGCAGCGGCCACATCCTGCGCCCTGCCCCCTGGAGGTGCGGGGCTGGCTGTGGAGGCCCTAAGGCTGCCGCTGACGGGGGCTGCTGTGCTCTTTCCAGCACTGCTTCGTCTGCGGCGAGAGCGGGGCCACCATCGCCTGCCAGGAGAGGGGCTGCGACCGCAGCTTCCATCTCCCCTGCGCCACGGAGGGTGGATGCGTCACCCAGTTCTTTGGGCTCTACAGGTAAGGGTAGCCGGCCCTCATGGCGGAGGGTCCTCACCTTCAGTCCCCGTTCTGTCAGCATCCGCCAAACAAGAAAGGAACCTGCAGCTGCTCACAGGCAGAGCCAGAGCCGGGCAAGGTCTGGGGCTCCTCCACACCTTCTCTCCCCTCCGCGCCGCCACCACCACCACCGGGGAAGGACCCAGCACTTCTCACCTCGCCCTTCCCTCTCCTCCTCTTCCCCGCAGGTCCTTCTGCTGGCAGCACCACCCAGAGCAGGCAGTGGAGGCGGCTCCGGAGGAGAACACCACCTGCCTCATCTGCCTGGACCCTGTGGAGGACAGAAAGTCCTACGGCACCATGGTGTGCCCAGCGTGCAAGCACGCCTGGTTCCACAGAGGCTGCATCCAGGTAGGAGCCACTCCCTCACCCCTGGGGCAGGGCAGGCGCTGGGCAGCGCCAGGGCCCCACTCATGCGCCTGATGTTTCTCCTGCAGGGACAGGCTGTGTGCGCCGGCATTTCTTGCTTCCAGTGCCCCCTCTGTAGAGATAAGGATCTGTTTCTAGCAGAAATGCTCATCATGGGCATCCAAATCCCCATAAGGTTGGTGTCCTTCTGCCCGGCTCACAAGACAGGAGGCTGCAAGCGCGGTGCCGCGCCAGGGCCTGCCCCAGCAGTTGTGGCCCTCTGCTGTCCCCTGAGTCTGGGCTTCAGCTTCACGGAGGAGTTGGAAACAGGGCGGGGGGGGAAGAGCAGGGACGCCCTGCACCCGCCTTACGCCCTGCCAGGGCAGCAGGGGCTCATTGATGTTCCTTTCTCCATCAGGCTACCATCATGGGAGAACAGAGGTGCATACGCAGCACTAAGTGAGAGGCACAGGCGCTGCGATGCCAGCGAGTGCCTCTGTCCAGGGGGCAGGGAGCAGGCGGAGGGAGAGGGGTAAGTTGCCAAAGCCGCAGCCGGGGCTCTGCAGGGAGGATCTCTGTGTCGCCGAGGGCTCCAAGCGGAAGGACGAAGAACAAGGGCTCTGCCGGACAATCCCGTGGTGCCGGTCCCTCTGTCCTCACAGCCACGAACCCCTTTGCTTCCCCAGGCCCTGGCAACTGCTCCTGTGCGGCTCCTGCGCTGCCGAGGGCACCCACAGGCGCTGCTCCTACGTGGGGAACAGCACGGCCAGCTGGCAGTGCGACGGCTGTGCTGGCCTGGGCACCGGTAAGAGGCAAAGCACCCGGGTGCCCCGGGCTGGGGCCAGGGGCCAGGCAAGGCCTGGCAGCGGGCGCCCAGGCTGGCCTTGGCAGAGCCTCTCTGCTCCAGGAGGGCTGGGGGCACCGCCCTGGCCTATCCGGCCCCGGGCCTGGGCGGCCGTGCCCTTGACCTTCCTGCTTCCCCTTACGCCGCCAGGCCGGTTGGAGCTCGCCGGCCCCAGCACTGCCGGCCAGTCAGGAGCGGGGCCTTCCCACAGCTCCCCACCAGCACCAGAGACGACCAGCAGCCCCAGCCCCAGCAGCCAGCTGCTGTTGGGGCTGTCCCAGGGCTCCCTGGCACCGGCGACCAGGAGCCTCAGCACTGGTAGCCAGGCATCATTGGGGACGTCTCAGGGCTCCCCAGGGCTCGAGAGCGGCAGACGCTCCAGCCCCCCTGGGCCCGACCGCATGCCAGACCGCTCCTGGTTGAAGCGTGGGCCCCGACTCCCTGCTGCCGGACCAGAAGACGCCGCCAATGGCAGCACCTCCAGCCAGGCGGTGCTGGGGCCGTCCCACGTCCGGGCACCCGAGACCAGCAGCCCCAGCACCGCCAGCCAGCTGCCATCGGGGTCCTCCAGCAGCCGCCCAGCGCGGCAGCCGCTCCAGCCCCCTTGGGCCCGTGCGGATGCGAGACTGCTCCCGCCTGCAACGTTGGGCCCAAACTCCCTACAGCCGGCCCAGACGCCGCCACGGGGCCAGCCGTGCGCCATCCCCGAGTGCTGGCCCCCATCCCCCTCCACCAGCAGAATAAAGGTGGCCGGTAGCATCTGCACTGGGAGACTCCATGCTCATTTCTCCGCTTCCTCCTCCTCCTCCTCCTCCTCCTCCTCTCCCTTTCTCCAGGGGCAGCGTTAGGGGCTGGGCCCAGAGGGTTCTCTTCTCCCCGGGGCTTCCCCAGACCTGCCTCCTTGCGGGCTGGCCTTGGCCAGCTGCCCAGCGCCATGGCCATGTGCTCCAGGCCTCGCTGGCCCTGGAGATTCTATGTGTGAGACAGCCTCATGGATATGTGCTCGTATCTGAGGGTCTGAGAGATCTCTGGAGCTTTCTTTGTTTTAGAATAGGTATTCGTTTGGCTGCAAGCGGCAGCTTTACAGGGTATTGGCCTTTCACGTCTGGTTTCAGAGCAGACTTAGGTCTCACTGGATCTCTCTCAGGGTTGGCAACAGTATCTGACCACAGGACCATTGCCCTGGGCCACTGGGCATAGAATGCTCTGTGCCTTGAACCTTGTCCTTGTCAAGCCTTGCATGGGAGCCCCAGAACCCTGCTCCGCTGCCCAAGCACTGGCAAGACATTTCTGGAGTCTACAGGGTGCTTTATTCCTCTTTAACTTGCTATGTAAACTCAGGTGTCTTACAGCACTCACAGAAATACCGAGTTTTCTATCTGTGAAACAATAAGTTCACTCTTCTCCTCCAAGGTATGTGGAAATCACAACACCTTTCGATCCAGGCAACTCTTTTCATGTTAGCACCAGACATTGGGACACAGTCTTACATGCTGCAGACTCACTGGCTAATTTACTCCTGGAAAGCAACTGAATGTCTCTACCTCTTCCTCTGTTAACTTGTCCCTGCAAACAGGACAAGAATCTACTTCATACAGTTCTTGAGGTCATATACAACTTAGGTCAAGTATGGAAACCAATCCGCATTTCACATGTAGTCCTGGTTTCGGCTAGGACAGAGTTAATTTTCTTTCTAGTAGCTGGTATAGTGCTGTGTTTTGGATTTAATAGTAGAAGAATGTTGATAACACCCTGATGTTTTAGTTGTTGCTGGGTAGTGCTTAGATTAGCCAAGGACTTCTCAGCTCTCAGCTCCGCCAGGTGCACAAGAAGATGGGAGGGGACACAGCCAGGAGAGCTGACCCAAACTGTCCAAAGGGCTATTCCATACCATATGATGTCATGCTCAGTATATAAGCTGGGGGAAGAAGAAGGAAGGGGGGGACATTCGGAGTGATGCCATTTGTCTTCTCAAGTAACTGTTACACATGATGGAGCCCTGCTTTCCTGGAGATGGCTGAACACCTGCCTGCCCATAGTAAGTGGTAAATGAATTCCTTGCTTTGTTTTGCTTGCGTGCGCGGCTTTTGCTTTCCCTATTAAACTGTCTTTGTCTCAACCCTTGAGTTTTCTCACTTTTACTCTTCTTATTCTCTCCCCTGTCTCATTGTGGGGGGAGTGAGCAAGCGGCTGTGTGGTGCTTAGTTGCCAGCTGGGGTTAAACCATGACACACGTACACATGGTTATAGCACTGGCAGAGCTAAAGAAACAGCCTTTTCTTCAGAGTCACAAGTCTGGACCTGCCCAGCTCTTTGGCATACAATGCACCTTGTGAAGCCTGGACCTACACAGAGAGAGGAACTGCACAGCCTGAGCCAGACTTTTCCTACTTCCCACTGCAATAGGGCTGCAGACAACAGGATTGTCCCAGGTACAAAATGTCTCGTCAGTGACTGCAGACTTACCTAACACATGGTCAAGAAACTGCCCTGCCTCTTCAGTGGGATCCAAACAGCCTGAAGAATTAACCTGTAATAAACAAGAAGGGATTCTCAGTGGAAGAGACTTGTACAAGTCTCTTGATTGCTGACCATTCACCTCTACCAATGCTTACAGTCATTTCCTAACACACTTAAGCTTCCCTTCCTTCTGCAAGGGAAAGATTCTGTGAAAGTCTAGGAAGGAGCAGGAAGGGTAGGGAAGACTGAAACCTCCCCTTGCTAGCCACCTTCCTGAAGGGCTACGAGGATGTCTTATGGGGAGAAAAAAAAAGCAACACAAGGGAAGCGTAGAGCAGAGGCAATTTACCCTACTATAACTGCTACAGCTACACTCTTGCACATACATGAAAGGGGGGGTTGACTACAAGACAACCACTTTATGCTGTAAATATCTGTAGCCCCCAACATCGAGCCCACTGAGTTCTCCTATAGGATGCAGGCTACACAGTGCTTATCTCCCCTTTGAGCAAGGACACCTCTCAAAGTTACTCCTCGAGGTCAAGAGACCCCTTACCCAGCATCTGGGATCTATAATGAGGTGACATTTTACGTTAGGCATAAAAGTATATTGTATGTTAGCAACATTTATATATCCAGATATAGCATAATTATTAGGAGTGTAGTAAGTAGTAGAGCATGTAACCACTGTCTAAATCATCATCTAATCATTGTCTAAATTGCCATATAAACCATTGTCAAACCACTGTTTAGGACTTGTGGGTGATGTGGTGGTTGGAAGCTGTCTTAGGTATAATGATCATGAAATGACAGACCTCCTTTCCTTCCTCACTGCCTCTTTGCTGGCAGAAAAGCCCAGCGGGCCTCCCAGGTTCCCCTGCCTTCCTCAGAGAGGACGGCTGCTCCCTACTCTCATCAATCGGCTTTCATGCTGCATTAAGGCCTACCAGGAAGGCGCTTAATGCACACACCGTCAGGCCAGCTGTCTGACGAGCTGCCTGAAGAGCAGAGGGTTGTCCAGACCTGGACAGCCAGCCCGCGGGCTTTCCTTCGCGCTTTGGCCACCACTGTTCTTTGCTTGAGCCTTCGAGCTCTCCTTCTAGCTTCCACAGAGCTGCTCAGCAGTCCCTCTGCAACCAAGTCTTTTTTTCTTCCCCTTCCTGCACTAGAAAGGTACTTGCTGGTCTCCAATGGGAGGGAAGCCCTTGCGGGTGACTGACATTTCCCAGCACCCTTGTTACCCTCCCGTAGAGCACACGCAACGATTTTGTTGCCCCTTTAGGGCCGGTGACACGGGACTGGAGCCCTCAGCCGCAGGTACTGCTCTGGCTCTCCTGAGCTCTCTGCAGTAGAGTCCTCAGCAGGCGCTTGCACTCTCTGTTCAGAAGGACATCTTGGCTTGTGCAGCAAGAAGGGAGCCTTCGGCTGGTGCAGCAGCAATCCTGTTGGGGAACCGGACCCGGAACCGGGCAAGGGGGAACGCCCTTGGGCGACTGCTGCCAACAGTGTGGGGGTTCCAGCAGACAGGAGCCAGCCTTACCGTGGAGAGCTGGTTGAGGACGTGGCACAGGGTGCAAGGGGTAGAGCAGCCCTACGGACACAGAGAACACAACTCAACCCCACTCTGCCCAAGCCAACGGTCCCGTAGCCACTCACCAGGAGAAACCCCCACCCGCCGCAGCAGCTTTCCGCTGTTTCTGTGCGTGAGGCGGCCCCGCCCGTCGCTCCCTGCGCCGCCCCGCCCCGCCCCGCCCGTCGCTCCTCCTGCGGCTGCTCGGCGCGACCCTAGGGGTGCTGGAGTCCCGGCCCAGCCCGCCCGGGGGAGAAGCGGCGGTGCTCATGGCGGCGCGGTGGGGCGCCCTCAGCCTCGGCCTCTTCTGCCTGCTGCCGGCGACCGGTGAGCGCGGGACGGCGGCTGAGGGGTGGGGGGCGCCGGGTGTTGCGAGCGGGGGGCGGGCTCGGACCTTAAGGGAGGGTTGGCGGGCTCCGGCGTCTCTTTCTGAGGCGCTTTCGGGGGCTTCTGCCGGAATCCTCCGCGGCCGGGGCTGCGTCCTCCGGGGAGACCCTGCCGAAGCCCCAGGCATGGGGGAGCCCCTGGCTTCGAGCGGAGACCCCCTCAGCTGAGCCGCCCAAGCGGTGCTGAACGCATCCCGCCCGCGCTGGGGCGAGGGCCGACGCTGGGACCGGGGCTTGTGGTTTTGGCCAAACCACATACCTTGCCTCAGCACGGGCAGGAGATACCCACAACTGAAGAATGGTGTTGGTGTGAATTGAGTTCACCGAGAGATAACTTACACTGAAAGTGAGGTAGGTTTGCGTTGATACCAGCGTATGTTGTTAGACAGCAGCAATTAGTGCCCGGGTAATGACTACATGGAGCCACCTAATGAATACTGTCTACTAGTAAACCTAAGGTAAGAGTACTGGGGCAGAAACCATGTACCATGAAGTGGCTGCTAGTCACTCTTCATGCATCCTATTAAAAACCTTCACCTTTTCACCCACAACACAGTAAATTTTAGCCTTTTAGGGCAAGATAATATAATTACTTGGGTGTTAAGTGAGGGTACTGCATAAAAGAAAAGCACTGCTTCTATAAACTCATGTGATAATTGGGTTCATACATAGCTATCAGATGCTAACATTGATAACTGGGGTTTTCTCAACGGCCCTATCTGTAACTGTTTTGTTATTGTGCTTAAAGTATGGAGTGTGTGGTCTTCTCCAGCTTTGTCATGTGATGAGAAAAAGCAGATGTGATCATAGGACTTACCAGCTGAAGTCTCAGAAAATGAGAAGTGCTGTTGATATTGTATGCATCAGTAGCATCACTTTATCTGGTGGGTCAGATTTTGCCCAGATGTGCAGGAAAGGTAGATGTGATCTTCAGTGGATATGCAAGAGGATGTTTAACTTGGGCAGAGTAGTAAAGGATCAAAGTTTGTCTGAGGGTTGAGATAAAGCATGGCTGAAATGGTCAGAGGAATAGAAACCAGCTGACTTCAGCATTTATAACTGAAAACTGTAATGATACTCTTGCTAATGATTCTTCTTGGGAAGTGCTTTATGCTTAAGCTTTGAGAAGTGTTTTTATGTGACAGTTGGAAGCTTTTAATGTGCCGTTCTTACATTGCAGTCATTCAGGCTTGAGAGGGGAAAGAGAGAAAGAAAACAGCCAGTATGTTAAGGAATGTATCAGCCCAATGCAGTGCTGAAAAGCATGGCATGTCCCCTAGGTAATCCATCCTAGTACATGAACATCTCCACTTCCTTACCATCACAGCTGCGCCAGCTGATGCTTGCAGTGGGAAGATGCCACTTGGCCAATTTTAGTCCTAGGAATCTCTGTTTCATGACATCTCTGTTTTGACAGGATTAGGATTTTCCATGAACTAAACAAAGCAGCAGGTAGAAACAACCAAGTCATGTGGAAATCCAAATCTACAGTGAATGCAGTTGTGTTGCATCTTTTGCATCAGGTCAAACATGTAGGGAAGTTTAACATTTTCTTCTAACTGATCTTAGGGCTTTTTAACATATGGGCTAGTCATGTTGCTCTTTGAGTCTTTACGGTAATTTGGTAGCTACTCGCAGATGTAGTGAAGTATCGCCAGACAGAGCATCTCGTAAGGACTAAGCTGCGTGCAAATGTACTCTATGTATGTGTGAACAGTTGGGAAGAGCTACTTGACGAAGACGAGATGCTTCGTGTGTAAGGAGTAAGTATTTGCCTTTGCTATACTCTAAAGGAGGTAATTGATTTCTAAAACCTAACCAAAATACTTGAAACATATTTGCATGTTAACCTAAGTGAGATGGTGAGTTAGAGAAAGAGACTTCATGTGATTATTTCTTCAGTTACTAACTATTGGATTTTAACTTTTTTCAGTTTTGGGTGAGGATTGTCAGGCATATGTTGATCGCCATGGCCAGGCACAACCTCCAAAATCCTGTCCCAACTTCTGCTGTGGAGATTGCATGTATCGATACTGTTGCTCTAATGTGTTCTTAAAATTTGATGAACAACGACAATTTCGGTGTAATCTGCTTGATGGAAGGTACGAGGCAAACTAAATGTATAGAGCAAGTTATAATTCTATCATCAAATGACAAAAATACACAATTTAAGGGTTAAAAACTCCCAAGGGGACCTTTCAGCTCTGTATCTGGCTCAAACTACATTAATGCATATAACTTACCTGTACCACAGGAACAATGAGGTGGACAAATTGATGCATGGACCGATGTGTGGTTTTTTGAGCATTTTCAAATACTTTTACCCTATTTAATTTTTCTTTGAGGATAAAAAAATTAATCTCTTTCTCTTTTAAGTGTGCATTGCCTTTCATAGGCATTTGGAACTTAGCCAGGTACTTGAATAAGTTGTAAATTCCATTTTTGAGATGAATTCTCTTACTACAGGACCTCTGACTCAAGCAACGTAAATTACATGCAGCTTTTTTCGGATCCTGATGATTACATTTCTTCTGGCCCCAGGTAAGCCATGCAAAGTCTCAGCTTTTAAAATTATATTTATTTAGAGGTTTTTCAGGTTGGACTTGATGATCTTAAAGGTCTTTTCCAACCAAAGTGATTCTATTCTTCATTGTGTAATCAGTACACGACAACAGACAATGAGGAGTACTGATTTGAGTGTTAAGAATGTGGAGCACTCAAACCCATGTACATGTCGGAATGTTTGCAGAGTAGAAATGTGAGGAAGGGGTTAGACGGTGCTGTTTAGACCATAAGGATTGCTGGATGTTGTAGTCCGTATTCCTACTGCTGAATGCGAGGTTGTCCGCTACAGCATTAGTGTGCTTGCTCTGTACTCTTAGATACCGACGGGTTAAGTCCACAGCGGTTTGATAAGAGAAGCTGCTTTTTATTTGAAGTATCTCCTTGATTTTTAGCATCTTTTGTGCTTAGTTTTTATCAGTGTTTCATGTTCTGTTTCAGTTCCGGGCAAAATAAATTATTTTAGGTTCATGCATTATATGGGCGATTACAGGAGTCCTGCAGCAAAACGTTTCTGTTTTCCGTGGCGTGGGAGAGGACAAGGGTTAACTCTGAGCTAGGAATGCTTGACATCCGCATCTGCGGAAGTTTGAATAATTAACGCTTCCAGGGATGACAGAAAGGGGGAACTCCAGCTCGCCACGGGCGCAAGGCGCCCGGGGGGGCGGGGCGAGCGGCGTGACGTCAGGCGGCGGAGCCGGCAAGCGGCGGCGGCGAGCATGGGGTAAGCGGTCGCGGCGGGGAGGGCTCGGGCTCCGGCTCCGGCTCCGGTCGCCGCCGGGGAGGGCTCGCTGCGGCGAAGCCCAGCTGGCCCGGGCAGGGGGTGCCAGCTCCCCCCCGCCGAGCAGCCCCTGGGCCGGGGTCGGCAGCCGCCGGGAAGGGCACGGTGCCGCGGTACGGGGGGCGGTCGTGCTCGTTCTATGACACAGCTGAGCAGACTCACCCCACCTATCTTTCCGCATTCTCTACGCGGTATAGGAAGGAAGCCTCGCCGGAGGCAGCTAATGATAGCGCTGCCGTGGCATATGTCAGGACACTGATGTGAAGAGGATAAATGAATGTCTTGCATGCCTGGTCTCTTTTGACCCAGTAGTCCTCCACAAGGAAAGGGTTAATGTAACATATTTTTGAGGAGGGATGGCCCTTCTCCTCTGCTAGGCTCATGGAGCTGTCTTACTTATCTTCTTCTTTCTGCTGGAGAAACTAGCTGTCCATGGCATGGACAGGCATACTCTTTGCTGGATAAAAAACTGACCCCAAAGAGTGGTTGTGAATGGAGTTAAATCCAGTTGGAGGCCAGTCACAAGTGGTGTTCCCCAGGGCTTGGTGTTGGGGCCAGTTCTGCTTAACATCTTTATCAACGACCTGAACGAGGGGATTGTGTGCACCCTCAGTAAGTTTGCAGATGACACTAAGCTGGATGGAAGTGTTGATCTGCTTGAGGGTAGGAAGGATCTGCACAGGCTGGATCCATGGGTGGAGGCCAACTGTATGAGGTTCAACAAGGCTGAGTGCCAGGTCCTGCACTGAGCTTACAACAACCCCATGCAACGCTACAGGTGTGGGGAGGAGTGACTGGAAAGCTGCTTGGCAAAGAGAGATCTGGGACTATGAGCCAGCAGTGTGCCCAGGTGGCCAAGAGGGCCAACAGCATCCTGGCTTGTATCAGACAGAGTGTGGTCAACAGGAGCAGGGCAGTGATTGTATGTGGCACTGGTGAGGCTGCACCTCAAATGCTGTGTTCAGTGTTGGGCCCCTCGCTCCAAGGACATTGAGGGGCTGGAGTGTGTCCAGAGAAGGGCAACGAAGCTGGTGAGGGGTCTGGAGCACAAGGCTGATGAGGAGCAGCTGAGGGACCTAGGGTTGTTCAGCCTGGAGAAGAGGAAGCTGAGGGGAGACCTTATTGCCCTCTACAACCACCTGACAAGAGGGTGTAGCCAGGTGGGTGTTGGTCTCTTCTCCCTGGTAACAGGAGATAGGACAAGAGGAAATGGCCTCAAGTTGCGCCAGGGGAGGTTTAGATTGGACATTAGGAAAAATTTTTTCACCAAAGGGGTTGTCAAGCATTGGAACGGGCTGCCCAGGGAAGTGGTTGAGTCCCCATCCCTGGAGGTATTTAAAAGACGTGCAGATGAGGTGCTTAGGGCCATGGTTTAGTAGTGAACAGGTATGGTTGGATTCGATCTTAAATGTCGTTTCCAACCACATGTTCTATAATTCTTCAAATGCATGGTTCAAGCACAGCAAGCTTGAGCCTCATCCTGTAATCAGCATTCACTCTTGATGCATTTTTTTAATAGATACAGAAAACCCCTTCAATTTCCTATCTTCAGGGCTGAGAGATATTGAATCTGCTGGACCAATGAAGGTTAAATATAAAGAATGTAATAAGTTTGGGGTTTTTTATGCCAGCAACCATAGTTATTAAAAGCATGGAAAATGAAAGAATATAAGTTTGTTTTTTTTTTTAAAAAAAAAAAAAAACTTACCAAACAAAAAACCCCAACCAAAACCACTGCACAGTTGTTAAAGGAATTGTAACCAAGGCCCACAGTCCACAAAGGTGCATTTGTAAATGACAGAAAACATTTAGGAAGTAGCAGCTAATTTGCTTTAATAATCTTTTTTTTCAACTATGGAATGTCTAAAAAGACAATCATTGATGTATCACCTTGAGAAAATGGGTCACTAGTGACTGTTCTTTTTCAGTTATGTTACAGCTTTGAAAAATTAATGTGTTGTGCAAAGGCCTAGACTTAACATCAAACTTACCATCTTTCTACTAAAATTTTCTAACCAGAAAGTAACTAACAGAAATATCACCCTTGAAAAGCCACTTGGATGTGACTCCAGAGGAAAACCACATCCCAGAACTTTCTAAAGGGACTAATGACTTTGGGTGTGCGATTTGGGGTGTTTCAATACTGGGTGGGAATGAAAGTGAGTAGGACAATCTGTGCCTGCAGTCAGTGGGACACCCAAGTAGGTTTCTGTTTCATTACAGACTTTGCCCAGGTTTTTGTGTAGTGTGTGTTGGGGTTTTTGTTTTGTGGGTTTTTTGGTTTTGGTTTTTTTTTTTTTAACCAAGCAGTAAGCTGATTCCTTCTTGGAAGAGTTGTCCCTGGTTTCTGCCTGCAAGGTATACTCCACCTTCTCACTCCATTCTAATTTCTTTTAAAAGACAAGTTTTCCATTGTTTCTTGATGACCGTGTTTAGTTAATAGTTTACTGTGTGGAGAGGAGGGCTGATGTCGGTTAAGATATTTCTTTGTATCTCCCAGCAAGATGAGCGTAGTCTTTGAATAGTTTGTGTAACAGGAGGAGTGGCAACAAAGGGTAACTTCCTTTAATGCCCTATTCTTTCTCATGAGTTGCAAATACTACCTCTGACACTGCCCTTCAAAGGAGGAGGTGGTGGTTTCCTGGCATTAAAGGTCAGAAAGCATTTAGTTCCTCATTCTTGCATCGGGCTTATTCCTAGATCAAGTTACCACTCTGGCACATTGCTTGTAAATCCTTGCTTTTTAAGAGAATTTCACCTCTCCGAGGGCTTGTCACAAACTGCTTGTGGACTTGCCACTGGGCTGAGTGAGCTGGGCTGTCTCATCTACCTGCTTGGAAAACCTGCCACAATTACGCTCTAATTCTATGGGACAGTGTTAGGGAAGGGTTAGTGGTGGAATGTATGTTCTTAGTTTGCTTGCACTTTTGCTTTTTTTGCTGTGTTTATTCTAAGGTGTTCTGCAGAAGTGCAAACAAAGTACCATATTTTTAGCAGATTTGTTTTTATTAGTATCTTTTAATGTTAATATCTTTCAGTATTTAGTGTTGAGTATCAAAAGCTGTTGAGGTAGGGGTGCAAGGCACTTTGGGCAGCCCCATTAAGTGCAGTTCACAGTGCAAGCAGTTCATGTCCTATAGTCTTCTTTTGGACATTTTAAAGACAATAAATGACATTCCTTTGGAGCATCTTAATAACGTACTTTCAAGTGCTTGGAAGCATTGTGCTTCCCAGAACACTGCATTTGGAAGCAAATGTAAGCATTTTAGGAGAAGTATAAAAGTCAGTGTTAACTCAGATTCAGGCTTTTTCCATTGTTGATCAATCCTTAAAGATCACTCTGCGCTTTTAGGTCAGAGCATAGGCATAGGTTTCATGCCACTAAACTTGTTAAATTTGCCACTGTTTTTCTTTGCGTGGAAGATGCTCATACACAATTTCTACAATTTCCGCTGCTAGTGAATGCATTGTGGCAAGGATTTACTACTGGAAGGTGTTTCACTTTTAACTGGATTACTGAATTTTCCCCTGCTTTGCTCTGTTTTCAGAGGCAGATGGTGAGTAGTAAGGTTAATTTAGTTGGTTTTCCTCTTTCATTCTGTAGTATGTAGTAGTATTGCTTTAAGAAACTGTGCAAAAAGCAGAGCACTGATTCACTGGAACAGCAATTGTCAGGATTTGCATTGGTAACACGGTTATTTAGCCTTGGTATGCCGATTTTCCAATAGTGACCCTTACTGGAAAAGGAAATTAGATGACTCACATCCACAATTCAACTAATTGTGAAGTATTTGAATGTTTAAGGAGGTGGAGCAATTCAGAACATCTGTATCGGAGTTACAGAAGAAAATAATGTAGTTGGGGTAGCTGATGTCAGTCTAAATGGAAACAAAACTTCAGATTCTCTTTGTGCACAGTTTATGGACTCTGTTTCTGAATTAATTTCTGCCTTGAAGTTACAGCAGACTGTGTAACAGATACAGTAATGTTTGAGAAAAGGCTGTTCATCCTGATGTGATGAGAAGAGGGAGGCAGAAAGACAGCCTTCCTGGGAAGCATCAGCCCTCAGAGACAGGATGGCCTTATTAGACTGGGGATGCACTCATTGGGATTTTGTTATGGGCTGATCTACGTTCTGTCTTGTGACTTGGTTCGCCTTTTGCTAAATGGAGAAAATCCGTGTCATTCTGCCTGCCTTTGATTGAAATGTAGCATCTGTAATAGTCTGCTACATGCACAAGTTGGCCAAACCAGTACATATCTAACTGTGGAAGATGTGATTACCCTAATTTGCTGTCTCTTAGTTTAGATTTTTTTTTAAGCATATGATTTCTCCATAGACAAGGTAAAAAAAAAATACTGTGATGTTGAATTATGTGCCATTTCTCCTTCTCCCCATCACTATCAGGGACTTCAGTTCACACTTTATGGTGTGTTTGGATGTTCCAGCATCTGTAATAGGTTGCCAATGATAAGAAAATAAAGTAGGAAGATCATTCATTGGAAAAGAACTTCTAGAAATGTAAGCAGTGTCTAGCTAATGAGCAGGGGATTTATTTTCCAGTACTGGTCCTCAATATTTTCTGTAATAAATGAGTTAAACTGCATACAGAGCCCTTTCTGTAAGGCCTGGATTCAGACACAGGCTAATCTCACCAAGGAATGTAAGCTTCTTGTCTAGAAACAGTTGAGGTTTGGATTTGAAGCTATTTAGAACAATTGTTCTATGCTTTTTACTAGCCTGAAAAGTAAATACAAGTTTGCACAATTTGTAATTGTAACTTGCGTCATGGAGCGTTTGGTTTTGCATTTGCTGTATTCTTGGTGAAGAAGCTACTTAAAGCTGACAAAGTGGTTGTGAGTTGCCATTAATGATTTCTCAGCTGCCTGCTTCAGATGGTGGGCTTAATGCTCATGACATTTCATTTACTCTGAAACCAAGATGGAAGGAGAGATTGAAAAATGCTGTCCTGGCTCAAGAGGCAGATGTGCATGGTTGTGTTAGCGTACTCTTCTAACTACAGATAACTGCTTCATGGCAAAAAAAAAGACAACCTCGCCTAAACATGCAAAGACACAGTAAGATTAATCACTTGGATTACGTTCAGGAGTTCATTTTTCTGTGGGTGTGTACTTCATTGACTGTGTGTACTTACCAGGATAGAGTGTTCCCTCTTCTAACTCTGTGGGCTTTGCTGTGCCTCTACACAGTGTAACTCTGAAAACGGTAAATTTTTAACATAAGGGTTGACTTTGGAGAGAGTTTGTCAAAGCAGCCGCAGGCAGGGTAAACCTCAGAAGGGTCCTGCAGCCGGAAAAACAGAGAATCCTTCCTTGAAAACATGGTTGAAAGATCATGATTGTTATTTAGTAGTTCCAGGGTTCCAGAGCTAGCTCCAACTCTGCCGTTTCATATACTTCTATAAAACAGCCATGACCTGAGGTGTAGCCAGATGTATTTGCGATAGATTGTATGGTAGATGTATTATGGGAGGAGGAGAATGTCCTTAAATTGCCTAGCCTTTTAAAACTGCAATTGTAGTATCTTCTGCAAAACAAATAAATTAGTTTAATTTCAGAAAGTTTACAATTGTGCAAAGACTGGTCTTTTGACAAAGTATTTTTCTTAAAAACATTTTATACCATTCATTTTTAATGTGATAGTTGACTCTGTGTTTGCTAGCATGATTACTGGCTCTCACTTCCACTGAGAGGTAAACTTAAAAACCTCTATTTTTTTAAGTTATGGAAGGAACCAGTCATCAAAGTCTCTTTTGTGACTTTTCTGTGAAGGTCTTGCTAATGATGGGTCTGGAGCACAAGTTTTATGAGGAGTGGCTGAGGGAACTGGGGGTGTTCAGCCTGGAGAAGAGGAGGCTGAGGTGAGATCTTGTCATTCCCTACAACTGCCTGACAGGAGGGAGGAGTCAGGGAGGGGGGGTTGGTCTCTGCTCCCAGGGAACGGGCAAGAGGAAATGGCCTCAAGTTGCATGAGGAGGGGTTTAGATTGGACATTAGGAAAATTTTTTTCACCAAAAGGGTTGTCAAGCATTAGAATGGGCTGCCCAGGGAAGTGGTTGAGTCCCCATCCCTGGAAGAATTTAAGTGGTGTAGCTGTGGTGCTTGGAGACATGGTTTAGTGGTGGACTTGGCGGTGCTAGGTTAACAGTTGGACTTGAAGGTCTTTTCCAACCTAAATGATTATGATTGTGTGATGAATACCATTTAAAAGGATAAGTAGTGGTCAGACAGATGTGACCTCTACTGCAGAGGTCTGTTCTTATTTGCGCAGCGATAGATTTTCCTTGATGATCCTCCCTGTGCTGGATGAGTAATACTTCTCCCAAAGCGAGGGAGCGTGAGGCAGCATGTCAGTTCACAGTACTATAGGATAATTAATTTAACTAATTTAAACTTTGCTCCTGCTTGAACACAGCATTCCTCTTTTATACACCTGAAGATGTCTGAGTAATGTGGGTAGAGAAAAAGGTGTGTTTCGTGTAAGAGCTGGGTTATGTAGTAAGCAAAGCTGGTGGGTGTAACCTCGTCTAAACTTCTTTTGATTGCAGTTTCAGTGTGTTTGGCAAGTCATATGCTGAGTTGCAATTTACAAAAAAAAAATGTGGGGTTTTAATTTCATTTAGAACTTCTCTTTACCCAAGTTAGTTTCTAATTAGTTGCTTAAATCTGCTTTCTAGAATTAGTATGGCATGCAGTAGCAAAATCACAGTATTGCAGTTGTCGTTTATGTGGGGAAAGTTTTCTGTGGTAGTTTTCACTTAAACTTGTTCTATTAATTCAGCAAACCATTTCGGAAGAATCTGAATCCCTCCCATTGCCTTTATGTTGGTCCCAAATTTTAATTAGGGTGGGAGGTCATATCCTGTATTGTTGAACTGGGACCCTAATGGTAAGAGGGGAACTGACTGACTTTGTTTGCCTTAAATGTCTGTGCTTGTAATCAATCTACATTCTCTTTTTGACACTAAAGGAGCATTTTAAATTTATTGATTGTCTGTAGAAGCAAGTGCTTTGTATTGTGTTTAAGGACACTTTTTATGCTGAGAGTCCAATGGACTTGTCTGAAATGGTCTTGTGACCTGCATGAAGCTGCAGTGTTAATTCTTGCACTGTTGATGAAAGACTTTAATCCCTGTGAATGCAGCTCTGACTTTTCTCTGTCTCGTTATGTGCATGCTTTTAATGTGCCAGTTACCTATAGCAATTAATCTCAAATGTCTACAAAGTGTACGATAGTCGATTTACTGGGACACTTCCCTAGAAAATTGTATTTTTAGTATGCCTTATAAAAGAATTTATGTAAATAGACATATTATTCATAGACCAAGAAGAGATGTTTGTATACATCTTCCATAATAACCTGTTGGATCCGGGTGTTGGATGTCTGAGTAAAACCACAAACTCCAGGAAGTTACCTCCCTGCTGCTTTCTCATATGGGCTGTTTAAGAACTGGTTGTGCTAAACCTGTTACTTGTTACTTGAAAAAAGTTAGTGTCTTTTTAAAAAGTAGTAATTAACTTTACTTCCAGTAGGCCTTTATGCATTAAATTTAAGTTTATTATTTTGAGCTTAGAGTAACCCACATCAGCTTCCTATTTGGAACAAACAGAAAAAGGACATATTCAGTTCATATTTAGCAAACTTTAGAGAAAAAGTGTTCTTTTTCTATAACACTTTTGCAGTTGCAGTGCTTCTTGGTTTACTGTGGCGTTATTGTTGTTGCTTTAGTATTGGCTCTCATACCAGAGCTGGTTTGGCTGATGCTAAGGGTCACTGGGCTGTGCTCAGCTATGCAGGCTTGTCCTGACTTTGGGGATGTAGCTCAGGGTTGTTTAGAGAGCAGGTAAGCAGAGGTGTCCCAAGGATTGTTTCAGGGGGCTCCTGCTGCACACTTTCCTTCTTTTTGGTGGTACCACCAAAAAGTTGTGATAAGTTTTGTTGTTTTTCAGTGGAAGTTAATCTATGCCCATGCTAGAGCAGTTTAGCATTTTACAATTAGCGATGACTTGAGCTCGTACTGCACTGATGGGTTAGCCAAAATGAGATGAAACCATTTGCTTCATGTTAAGGAACTGCATATGGGCAGGACCCTGGGGAGGGATGCTCTCAAGTGCTAACTTGAGTTAACATTTGTTTGAAAGACCAATGCAGATGACATCACAGTTCCAGTCCACACTTAACTGCGTTGCATAGCTTATAAAATGACTTAGCAGTTCTGCAAATCTGCCAGTCTGATGAAACTGTCAAGATTTTGTAATTGTGAAACCATGTTATTCTGTCGAGTCTTACCTGTGGCCCACCACAGGAATCACCGGGCCCTTATTTCTTAGATACTTCTTGATTGTGTAGAGATTTCATTTTGGGGAGGTGGCCCCTGGGAAAAATGTCTGGAGCAGGCCATAACTGGCACCAGCAATTAGTGTGATTGCAGCTGGAGTATGAGGCTTAATGGTATGGTGTATATTTTGATTGCCTGCATGAGCTGAAGCTCCTGTGGCCCAAACCCCAGCTGTGCTAAAATAGGCTGGTCAGTCTATTAAGTGTTAAAGTCATGCTAATGTTTTCCTGTAAGTATTAACCTCATAGAAGTTTGCTTTTTGTGTAATAGAAAATGCTTTTTTTGCGTCTTTAGCAAATTGGTTCTTATGCTTTGAATCTTCATGCTAAAATATTAAACTGAGGAAGTGTGTTGTTTGTAAAGTTGTAAAAACTAATCCTGATGAAAGACTCTTGGGAAGTCATATTGCTTTATCTTAAAGATAAAAAAAAAAGTTTGTCCTTTATTTTCCTGCTAGGCTTTGGAGGCAGCATGTGGCATTGTACAGTTGTTACTAAAATGTTGGACTTAGGAAAGCATCTTAGTCTGGGGACTTGTTTTGTCATGCCCCATCAGCTGAGTCAGCACAAGTCTGGACATTTACCATTCTGTCACACTTCTGGGAACTGTATCCTTTTCTGGAGCAGTAAAGAATAATATGCATATACTTTTTTTTTTTTTTTAGACTTATAGGAATGGCTTAAATTATCTCCTGAAGTCTTTCCAGACTACCCTGTGTTACGGCAGTAACTCAGCACTTGTAAATCGCACAGAATGTTTGTTTTTAAAACCAGCCATGCCTTTGGAAAGGGCTCTGCCAGTATGTTTCTTGTAGCATGCACCAAATCTTGGAATAGATTGAAACTTGTGAAACAAATAGGCTGCTTAAACTAATTTTTCAGAATTAGATGGTCTCTTTATTCATTTGGGTATTTTTTCTTTTTAAAGATGAAAGTTGAGGTGTGTCCCATTGTCATGAAAGCACAGATATGCAAAAACTTTCTTTATGGCAGGGCTTACAAAATGCCACCAACTGAAGTGAGTCAAACTATTAAGGAAGCTTAAAAATATGTTGCTGGAATTGAAACTTGGATATTTTAAAAGGCTTTAAATACACTCAAAGCTTTTTATATTTTTTTTCCACTTGACTGTGTTTAAGATTGAGATCTCTGATATGAACAGCAACTGCCTTGAGAATTAACTTCTACAAATAGTACTATTTAGATCCTGGGTTTGATTCTCACGTTTTAATATGTCTGTTGTGTCTCATTCAGTACCAGAAGGGGTAAAACAGGCACTAATCACATAACTCCCTTTATATGAACTGATACATATTTTGAATAATTAGACAACTTTAAAGGTAAGGTGAGTCTGCGGGGTGTGCTCATTACATATACAGCTTTGTGCTTTTCAAAGGTGAGAGGATGGGGTAGAAATGGAGTAGGGCAAGGAAGGAGAGAGGTGGTGGGTGGTAGGGAAGAGCAGGGAGTCATCTCATCATACTTACTTTCCCACAGATTTTATGGGAAGTTGCAGTTTATCGTTGCTGCAGTAAAACTGCTGTTAGGTTTGGTTTTGTTCTCAATTTTGTTTTCCATTAAATTATTGGCAAAAGTTAGCTTTTATGTGAAGAGAACGGAGCAGGAAGTGGCAGTGAATGAGCTCAAGCTGTTTACAACAGCGTGTGCTTTATTTAGAGACTATGGTATATATAACATGGGAGTCTGGAAACCTGTGTTCAAGCTGTGACGCCAGCAGAGCATTCTGATCTGGTGCTGTGGCCACCCTGATTTCTGAACTCTGACGTTTGTTTGCAGAATGCAGGGGCTAAGGTGTTTGGCTTTTGTTTGGTTTTTTTGCTTGGTTACCCATTCAGGAGAAGGATGTGAATATATTTTTTTTCCAAACATTTTCAGGGTCCTTTTAGACAGATTCATCAAGTGAAAGTAATTAAATGAAGTAATAGTTTTGTTTAAGAAAGGAGTATAGGCTTTCTGGAGTTAGCACGCTGCAAGAGAGTCTTCATACAGTATCTGGAATACCTTATCTCCTGAAGCTTAGGCAGTTCACTGGGTAAAGTATGCTAAGCACCATTTTGCCCTCACTTCAGTAATATCTTCTATTAGTGGGAGCCTTCCTGCACTTTTTTTCAGTAGTTTTACTAGTGGGATTTTTTCAGTAGTTCTGCTATATCTTCAGGAAGAAGCACTCAGGGCAGTAAAAGGACTGACATTATTACAGTAGTGTCTGACAATTCAGATATTCCAAAAGAGTATTGCTAGTTTTGATTATCAATAGAAATCATTAACAAAATATTTAAGAGCTCCAGTGTTGAAAGAGGGTGTTGATGCTGCGAGTTGCAAGGTCATAGCACTTACTGTTTTGTTTTCTGTAAGTGTTATGCTACCTTTCTGCTGTTTCAAGACATTAGTCTGTGTGAGCCCAAGCACTGGCAGGAAAAGTATGCTTCTGCTGTGAAGTAGGTGATAAAAATGCTTACAGTAATCCAGTCATGTACACTCCTTAGAAAACTCTGGGAAGAACTAACTCTTGTCTGTTACTTCACTCACTGGGCTGTTTCTGAAGGCTTATAATTTTGGTCTGTAGTAATCACACAGTATTTCAGTGGGTAGACCTGAATCACAGTGGTTACACACACAAGCACAGAACCACACTCTTTAGTGAAGTGTATATACCTGACGCACCTGTACTTTAAATATGTGTCTCCATTTAGCTTTTTAAAAGATGTATGCGAAATGTCATCATGCTGTGGTCATGCCATTTTAGCAAAGATGCAGACAAATGATGGAAATGCACAAGGGCATCTCTAAGAACTTGGTGAAAATAAGGATGTGGTGGGGTTTGTTTTTTTTTTTTTCCCTGAGCTTTGCTTTTGTTGCTTTCCTTATTAGAGGTAGTAAATATGCAGTGAGGTATTTGCTTCAGTGAGCAGAAAACTATTAAAAATAAGCAAATGGAGCTCATGCTTCAAACTGACCAGTGTTTATCTGTTGGTGGCCAGCTTGGTGCAGATGGGCTTGTGCTGTTTTTGCTCTTGTCATATCAGAACTGAATTTGGTTGTGAAAGATAAAGGCTTTCTGCCAGTTTCCTGCTGTGCTAGTTTGTTTATGATGAGTAGCTATTTCTCCACTTTGTCTGTTTTCTCAATTTCTTAGGTTTCTTTGATTTTTGCCCAGCCTTTGCTAAAGTTCCAAGGTTCGTTGTCCATAGAAGTGAAGAATTTTAGTTGTCTTTGTCAGGCCTAATCTCTTTCCTTGACACAAGAATTTTTTTCCTTAGCAGAGTTCCCTAGAAAAAAAGTTGGGTGGTTTTGTTTTGTAGGTTGTTTTTTTGTCTTACCCTTCTTTACTGGAGAAAAAGCCCGAGGAATAACCTAGAGGATTCTCTTCCTTTGTTGTCTCTGCTATTGTTGCTTGGTTGTAATTGTGTGTAATGGAAATGTTAACTTCTTTAGTGAGAGAGCTTTCTTTTGTCTTACCCTTCTTTACTGGAGAAAAAGCCCGAGGAATAACCTAGAGGATTCTCTTCCTTTGTTGTCAAGATGGTTAAGTTTAATGTATGAATCCATTGTGCACACTTCTCTCTTTCTTCTGCAGTGTATATATGAATTTATATGAGTATCTAGTAAGGACTCTGTATGATTAATTTGAATTCCACAGATCACTCTTAAACCTAATCCATTTCCACATACACAAGTATTCAGTTTGTGTTTTCAAACTACCTTGATGTATGTTTGCTGTTGGCCTTGTGGCCAGGAGGCAGACTGTGTTTCACAATGCAGTATCAGTGTGAATGTTTATCTCTTCACCCCCCTCCCCACCCTTGAAATTGCATTTGTATTTTCCTTTTTATACCAGGCTTGAAAGAAATTGTATTTTTGGATGGAGATGAGCTTGCTATGAACTTACTCTGCTGAAGTGAAACTAATGCTCATGAGGATGGGGGGAGCACTTAAAAGCATCATGGTTAGGAATGCATTTGTATGTGCAAGTCAGCATATGAAAAACATTCTGTAAAGGTGCAAGTAAATATGACCAAGCATCCATGCATCTTTACATTTTGCAGCTGTGTTGCAATCTTCTGTTTGCTTTCCTGGCAGTGTTTCTGACGTGACTTCAGGAGGCTGCAGCAGTTCCTGCTTACTGTTTTACACGTAATGCTTAGGTGCAGTGACCACAGGCAATCCACAGTATTAGATTTAGTACTTGAGGAGTAAATCCGTAGTGTTACATTTAGTACTTTGTGAAATCAGTGCACAAGTTAGATACAGTTACAGTTAGATAAAATTGTTGCTCAGATTAATGAAAGAGATTTGGCCCAGGCTTTTTCTTCTAGCTGTTGTAGAAACACAATAAGATTAATGGAACCTCTCTTAGGGGAAAAAATGCATTTTTAAATTGAACCTGGTTTATTTGTCAATGCTTTTGTTCAGTGTCCAGCTTACTGTGGGTTAAGTTGCTCTAGAAGACTAAGGTGAGGTCTTCCAAATTTCGGCTAAGCATAGAGTGCTTTGCTTTTTTCTTTTTTTTTTTTTTCTTTTTTTTTGCCAGTGATTTAACCTTCCATTGTCATTGATACTCAAAAACAATTTTCACATTTGATGGCTGTTGGGTAGCCAAGAGAAAATTGCTAGAGGTTCAGGAGATGTGTCACTTTGTTTAAAGCTGTTAACAGTAAACTGAGCAGGAAAAAACCACTAGAGAGTTCTGTAGCCAAAATCTCTGTGAAGAAGCAAAAACAGGATGGATATAAAACCAGCTCTCTACTCGTTATTTTAGAGCTTGTTGTTCATTAGAACTGACTTCCTTCATTAAAACTGACTTCCTGTAATTGTTCCCAAAACTGATACATGGTGCATTTTTTGAGAAGTAGAAATGCTGGAGACTTTGGCTTCTGTGGAAGAAGGGTTTTGTTGATTTCAGACAGTAGGAAACAGATTATGTGAATTAACACTTAAAAGGGACTTGTCACTGGGCATTTAATGCTTCACAGTGTTACTTTTCCTTCCCTGTGTGGTAAACAGAACGTACAAACAGTCACCTCTGGAAGCTTTATGTCTACCTCCATCATTTGGTACTCATCGCAGAGGTTAGAGCTGGTGTGATCTTTGGCCTTTCTGTACTAGGTTTTGGTGGTTTAGGCAGTGTTTCTCTCTCCCATCATGTAGCACAACATACTTGCTGTTGCCGTAAGTTGGCAGAATTTCAGGTCTTCAAAACCATGAGAAACGTGGCTTCTAAAAATAATAAAAAAAAAAAACAAAAAAAAAAAACCACAAACAAAAAAAACCCCAACAAAACAAAAAAACCCACCCTGTTTACAAATGCCATGGAACCTGCTAAGAACCTGCACTGAGAAGAGATCTGCTCAGTACCAAGATTGTCTAGAGATCGGGCCTGGGAGGTCTTACGAATGTGCGAAGACCCTGCTGTCACCCCAAAGCCTGGGGTGCTTCATTTTGGGCATTCCTACCTGCGTGTTCAGAGCAGTACAGTAATGCTTGGAAAATTAAGTCATCCAACCAGTGATTTTGAAACCTTATCGCCATACACTTTTGGAATACATAAAGGGACGCACAGTTGCACTAAAATAACAAGAATTGCAGTTAAACTAAAATGAGAGGGACCAAAGACTGACGCTGGGTCCTTTCCATGTATGGGGGAGCATGCCCCTTGACAGGGGTTGGTCAGCTTCCAGCTGATTTAGCAGACCTGACCTCACATAGCACTGCGTTTGACAGTTGTTTCTTATTCAAATGCATGAAGTGGTAAGAGTAACAGATTGGAGGAGGAGCAATGTGCTTGTTACAGAAAGTTAGGTTAAGGAGTAATAAATTTGCGCGAAAGACTTATGACTTCTGGTGGTATCTTTCTTGCAGTTTTGGAACCCTTGTTGCGATCGGAGTCACTCTTTGTGCGGTGATTGTAATTACTATTATTCTGTGCCTCACCTGTTCATGTTGCTGTTTGTATAAAGCATGTCGAAGACCACGGCGTAAGTACCTGTATATTTATTTTCTTTTTCACATCTTTGAACAAGATCTTCCCTTCCTCCCTCCCTTCCCGCTGGAAAACATGTTCCTATAAAAGGTGTAAATAATCTTGCCTTACCTCTCTGGTACAAAAGTTGCAATGCCTAAACATTGAAAATAAGCATTTAAGCTGTTTCAGAATGTGAGGTTGCAGAGAGATGTTTTGGAATATTTTCTAAGCATTTAGAAGTTCTCTTTCCCCACCACCCCCAATATGTGGATTTTGGGATCTTCTGGTGTGGTTGGGGTTTTTTTGTTGTTTATGTAACTAGGGAATAAAATTAAATTCTGATTTATTTTTCTTTCCCAGTCTCTTAAAAATATACCTGAAAAATACATCAAAGGCCCAGGACTGCAACAGTGCAATCTGGAACAAAGTCTATAATTGTAGCATAAAGAAGGAGATCTTGAAAACAAATTACTGCTATTTATTAGAAAGTGTTAATACTCCCTTATTCCAATAAGAAATACGAACCAATGATCTGACATCAACTCCTACAAAAATCAATGACTTAATGTGTATTTGCCTTTCTGACTGTTAGGTAGAGAAATATTTACTAACACAGGGATGTATTAGTGTGTAGATGCAACATACAAAAGGGAACTCATTTGGGCAATCACAGTATGAAGCTCCTTACCTAATAAAGGAGATCTTTATCACCTTAATCCTTAAAAGCAGATAACATTTAAAAATGAGTAGTTTTTCCAGTCTCATACCAAATGATAGATAACCTGGCTGCAGGGTTGAGTTCCTGGTTTTTGAAGAGTTCAAGAAAAAGATTCTTTGCTCTTTGTGATTGAGAAATGAGGAGATAAGTTGGCTGCTGTCCCAGTATGTGATGGCCCTTGTTACCACTGAGATCAACAGAAGGATATTTAGAGGCATACATTTCTAAATCTTTCATGGAACTTTGAAAATTAAATTACCCGGATTCTGAAGTGAGAAACTGATCTTAAAGAGAGGATTTTTTTTTTTTACATTACTGTTGTTGGCTGTGCCAGGTGATCTCCTAGAACCACCAGCACTAACCGTATTCCTTTTGCTTGTTTGTAGCTGTTGTGACCACCACTACTTCCACTACAGTGGTTCACGCTCCCTATCCCCAACAACAGGGAGTGCCACCCAACTACCCAGCAGCCCCATATCAAGGATATCAGCCTGTGGCTATCCAGCCACAACCGGGAGTGCCAGTAGCACCGTACCCTGCACAGTATCCTCCCCCTTACCCCATGCAGCCATCAGGACCCCCAGCTTATCATGAAACGGTGGAAGGTAAGGCAAGGCTGAGTGTTTCTTCATCTCTTAAATAGCTAAAGAGACAGTTGCATTGGAGCCAATCTTGTATTATTTACATTTATTATTTTCTATGACTATATTAATATAAATGTAAACAAATTGTATACAGCTCAAGTGATGGTGGATGCTCTAATTAACCCTTGCTGAGGTTTCCCCATCACATGTCTATGTTAAGCATTGCAAGAGGAGATGTAGCTGGAGCTGTATTGGCAAAGTTTGGTGGTATGTGGGACTATCAGTGGATCCAGTAGAATGTTTTACTAATTCAGTTGAAATTTCATATTCAAATCAAAGTCCAGTTACATATGTATAGTAGTATAGCCTTTCTGGTCTAATATTTGCTAGATGTTTTAATCTATACACAGATGGCATTTTCTAGTAGTTGGTCATTATGTTTATAGAATAACAAGCCTCTGATCAACTTCAGATAAGTCTGTAGTTAGAATTATGGGAATCTTTTTTTCTTCTGCTTTCCTTCTTTCACAGCATTGTTTTCATGCAGCTTTATCGTTGCTATTACTAATTCCCACTGCTGCTGGTACTAGCTGTTTTCTGACCAATTGGCTCCTGGCTGTTCAGAGAAGCCACCACTAGGCTGTTACCTGGCCAAGGATCTTCAAGCCCCCTTACAAACCCAAGGATCTACAAGCCCTCTTCATCCTTCTGAGTTACAAGCAAAGAATAGTCCTGAATAGTAGATAATGCCCTTAGAAAGTAACTCTCTCATGACAACTCAAATATAAAATGTCTGTCCGTGGTCTTAAGCATTTGTAAACCACTTAGAAATTGTACATTAACAATGTGCAAACCAGCCCTGCATGTAAAAACATGGCCTGTTGACTTCATTTTTCTGTTATCAACTCTGAAGCAGCTGTGGGTTTTATGGAATTACCCCAAAGTCTTTGGCTTCACCTTTATCATATGAGGGAGCCAATAAAATAGTCATTTTGTTTCTCCTACGCTCTGGTTTCTCAAACTGTTACTGCTTTGTTAGTTCTTAAAATATTTTTTTTTTCTGGGAAAACCGTGAAGCGCTTTCCATGTTGCCAGCTGAGAATGCCTCAAAGTGAGGGCTCTCTCCTTTATTTCTCTTGCGTATTAACAAAGGGGCAGTCTCTTAATTAGGTCACATGCAAGGGAGAGAATACTTGCTCTGTCACACGGGAGCCAAACCCACTCACTTTACAAGATCAGCAAAAGATAACCACACTGACACGTTCCAGGGATCTGGTCAGGTGCTGCGTTATTTGAACTAACTTGTGCTATTTGACAGACTGGAAAATGAAGATGCTGCTTTAGAGCATCTTGTCTCAGAATACTAGAAAATAAGGATATCTTCTGAGTGAGATACATCTAGTAAACAAGTCAAATTCTTTAATGTGCTTGGGTAGTGGTGGGATACTTTTTTCCCTTTTATTTTAATGTTTTAATTAACTCCGTGACACTTACCAGGAAACATGTTCTGTGAAGGAATCTTAAGATGCTTTCTCTAGTCCTTTTTCTTTTGCCCAGTGGTTTATTTTCACTTCTCGGCATCCTATCAAGTATATCTGGTTGTTTGTGCATCTCTGACTTCCACTGGCTGTTTTTTTGGACCAGATCTGCTCCTTTTATAGACTATGTGCTCCGCTTGTGGTTGTCATAATACACATGTATGCTCAAGCATCAAAAAAACCCTGAAACCACAAGGACAAAGGTTTTTGTGATCTTACTTCTGAAATGTGGATGCTTTATGAGTTAGCACAAACTGTTCTGAAGTCCAGTTAAGATGCTAGATAAGTTGAACCTCTTAACTGTGTGCTCAAAACAAATTAACCGTTATAGATGTAGAATTCAGAATGTAAATTTTACAAATCTGTGTTTTTCTTGTGTTTTGCTTTTGCAGCTGGTGCTGGAGTACCTTACCCAATCAGCCAGCCCCCTTACAACCCTGCTTACGTGGATCCTCAGAAGCACACCTATTGAAAAGATCTTCTACTATGCTTCTGCATACAAAACTTTTTAAAGTATAATTTGTGCTGTTTACACCGTCCAACTGTAGTCTATTTTTCTGGAAGATGGCAATCTTTTGTCTAAGTAAAGTGAAAGTTAATTCAGTATCTTTTTTTTTAATGCTTTGAGTATGAGGAAGGAGTATTTTTCTTGCAGAAGTGGTTAATTTATACCTCAAGCAAATAGAAAAAGAGATTTCGTTCTATATACAATGAGAAAAGGGGGAGTACTTCAGAAATAAGAACCACAATAACATTTGCTGTGCAATAATTTTGAAAGGAGTGGTTATTATCAAACACCCAAAGCTGTGGCAATCTTTTTCACAGTATTAAAACATAAAAACTTAGCCTCTGAGAAACTACCTGATACATGTTATGTATGTTCTGCCTGTTTTGAAGTTACTGTTGTTAGGTCAGCTACAATGTAATACATTTCATTGACCATTCAAAAGGGAATTTTCCTTTTTTGAAACACATTTTCCTTCAGTAAGAGGTAGCAAATCACATTTAATTGTCTTTGGACAAGTTGCATTTTTCTGTGCTAAATAGCATGAGTTGGTAACTTTCTTGTTTTCTTTCCCAATTTTAAGGCTTAAAAACTGTGCCTTCACTGGGTGTTTTCTCAGGCCATTTTAATTTATAGCTAGGAATTAACAACTAAACCAAACTCTCTGCCACTTCATAGAATAAATAGATCAAAAGCTGAAAACCTGAGAATTCTTCATAAAAATTATTGGATGAGTATTTGTTGTTCAAGTATTATTGGACAAGCTTGCTTAAGTGATATGTTGTTGATGAGTTTGGAAGAAAAATGAGGACCTTCATCATATGTTAAGCAGAAGTACCTGCCAGTGTTCAGTCCTGCCTCATCATAGGGAAGGGATTTATTTTACAGGAGAGATGGGATGTCAGAAATAGATTGGGTTTGTCACTGTCTGTCTTTAGTAGGTGGCAGGGAACCTAGGAATGATAGATCTCTATAAACTCAGTCTGTGTTTGAATAATAATGGGCAGGAGGCATAAGAAATCCCAGCCCAATGCACAGTAGAGATTAAACCTCCTTTTGTCTTTAACATTCCCATAAAGCTGAGCAGAGAATGAGAAGTCAGGGGAAGGAGGAGTGGTAGGATTTGGTCACAGCAAGGAAATGTGTTTTCAAGAAGGTAGTGCTTGCAGTCATGAAATGTCTTGAGACATCCATCCTGTTACTGCTGTTGGTGAGGCTTTTGGCTTTATACACGTTGTATTGATCAAATGAATCATGGTTTGTTTTTTTTTTAGTGTCCTCTCTGATTCTGTCTTTTCTAACATTGAAATACAACTTGTTATTCCTCAGTAGAGATGCCTAGTCTGTTGTATGTATAGCTGTGATGTAATTAGTGAAATAATTTTAACATATCTCATATGCTGATTTTACTTTTTTAGAGAGGTCGTTAAGCTGTTTGTCCCACGATTCTACATTTGGGGTATATTATGTTCGAAAAACACTGGTGGTGACATTATTTTACCTTATATGATGGATGGAAACTGCTGCTGTCAAAGGCAGCCTTATTTTTCTTCCTGATGTTTGAGTCTATTTTGAGTTATTCCAATTATTTTTTCAAGAAAGTCTTCCAAGCATTTCAGAAGAAACTTGTAGAAAGTTTTTACCATTGGGATTCATGATGACCTGTGCCCCTCTGTTGCACCTCTCTAAGTGTGTTGAAGTTAATAGCATGAAATGGTGCCTGGAGGCACCTACAGAGTGTGCATGCCCTGTATCTGTGTGTTCCTCTTCTTTCCTGCCTTGTAAGCCAAGAAATTGGGCAATGCTTCATTGCACTGTTAGGAATTATGTGAGAACAGCCAAAAATGGACAGTGTCTCCAGTATGGATGATGAAGTGTTTCCCTAAAAATCTGAAATTTTATTGTGGGAGGGCACTGAATAACTGCAGAAATCACTCCCTTGCTGTGAATGCTACCCCTGTGTGCTTATTCATATAAGAAGAGGGTAGAGGCTCTTCCAGCACCTTTGGTAGCCAGCTGCCTGGATGCAGTCTGGCCAGGGAGATGCAGCCAGCGAGCACTGCTGCCCTGCAGGTCTCAGAGCACAGGTACAGTATTCTAGCATTGGGCTTCATGGGGTTGTTACTCTGCACCGCTCTTCCTTTCCTGCATCTGACAGAGCGCATAGTTCGTGGCAGTGTTAGTAGGGTTATGTCTTGGTTATGAAAGGAAAATGTGCAATTTCATGAGAAGTGGGCCCAGTCATCTGCCATCATGCCTAAGGAAAAGAAAGGAGGAAAGTAAAGTGGCAACAATAACAGAGATCCTCAAATCTGAAGTTTTGGTGTAGATGTTGTACAGACCAAATAAATTGCCTTGAAAACCACTGTATGTGGAGTGGTGGGAGGAGGTGAGGGATAGGGTTAAGGAGCCTGAAAATTTACACCTTTCCTTCAGTGAACACATGCTAATGATACCTATGTACGAGTAAGAGATGAATCATTAATATACAAGGAACTATTTTAGTAGTAGTATTACTACTTCAGTTACAAAACTCGCTGAAAGAAAACAGTCCACTTATTTTGTAACTGAAGCACTTAATTGGATCTTTTTGTATTGTTAGTGCATTAATCATCGTCAACAATGAGGTGAGAGACCAAATTTTACGTAGTTGTTGCCATGCAACCCATTGAAACTTGTTTTCATATGGTTAAGAGAATGGGATGGTTTAGACCTTTAGAAAAGATGGAGAGGTTGATGCATAAACTTTTAGTTTAAGTACTGCTGATGTGTCAGTCCAAGTAGCTATTGCCTTCACGTCAAACTAGTTATCCATAGTGCCGTACGGGAGGGGGAATGGAATTAAAATTTTAAATGTTGAAAGAGTATATGGGTTGGGTTTTTTTTGTTTGGGGTTTTTTTGTGGTTGGTTTTTTTTTTTTTTTTTTTAAATTCTGTAAGTAAATGTTTTGTGAAATTAAATACAGTAGAATATTCTGTTGTACTGGATTTGCTAGATAATCATTGTTGATTTTATTACATACTGTAACCTAGCTTTGTATGTTTGTAGTTTAAATGTAAGTATTCAAAAGAAATGGCATAAACTCTATGCACCTTTGTAATAAATGCAGTGTTTGAAGTATATTCTTTTAGCCTCAATTTGAGTATTACTTAGGAGTGTATTATCTGCAAAGCAACATTTTACTTCATTGTGTTTGACAGCTAGCATTACCAAGTGTTCTTGAAGTCACTTCGTGTCATGAATATCACTTTTGGTAGTGGAGACTGAAACCTAATCAAAATTACAGGTCACAACATAAAGCAAGGACCATATAAGCTCCTGAATTATATTCTGACAGTATGCTTCAAAGCTAATCTAAAAGGATTGCTTCTAAGGCCTTGTGTAGCCTAAGGAGTAAATTAAATACATAAAGTTTGAATGCATTAGCTAACAAATTCCAAGACATTTGAAAAGTCCGGTGTAGACAAGATGGTAGACTTCAAAGTCATCTGTAACTTTAATCAAATCTAATATCTTCTCAACATGTATTTTGACTTGTGTGTTGAATATCATGCCACATTTATCAATTTGACCAATGTGTGGTAAGTGATGCTTTCTACTCTGTGTGAAAACATTTTTCCTGATCTTTTTGTGTACTTTCAATAGTTTTGAAAGGTTGTATCCAAGCCCCTCACTCATTAGTCTTTCACTTGAAAATATTTTTTTGAGCAGGTCAAGAATGCCTTTTGTAAGACACCAAGTAGTATTGAATTGTTTGAGTATATAATCATTATGACCTTGAATTGCCAGCTATGTTTCCAATGTAGGATTTAAAAGAAAAGGGGGGGGGAGAAGGGGGGATGGGACCACACAAAAAACCCAACATGTCCCCCCCAACTTGTTCTGAGTGAGTTGTTTATCCTGGGATAATCAGGTAGCTTCGTAATGTTACCTATTGAATTTATTGGAGTTTCAGCTGCAGGCTGATAATGTGTGCAGATGAAATGTAGATCATTTCACTTCCAATTTTATTTCACATTTTCTCAACAGAATTTCTATTAGTTAACTGGGGACAGCAGGTGTATGCTCCTAAAAACCTAAACTAGAAAACAAATATAATTAATGTTTGGGCTAGAAATTACACCAGGAAATTGCAGAGTTATTTCTGATGTTTTTATTGCCATTAATTTTTTCATTCATCTATTTTTTTTTCCCATGACTTTTTAGCAGGTGCATCTGTGCAATCTGGCTGAATATGAGAAGTAGCATGCAGAGAAGCCTCCTATGCAGAGAAAAGCTGTGTGCCTTCCCTTGTGTCTGCACACAGGTCTGGAGAACAGGAGCTTGTGTTTTGTTTAAAACTTTCAGATTTCCTTTAGCGAGCACATAGGGTTTGAAAGGTACCTTCACCCTCTAAAATTGCAGCAAAATGTTGTATAGGAGAGCAAACCACTGAACTAAAATGCTGAGAGCCTGGGGTTAAGTGAGGAATACTGATGGTTATATTTTCCTAACGTTTAATCGGCAGTTGTTTATGGTAGTGTGAATTTTTCCAGACCAAAACTTGGCATGCATCTTAAAACCCATGGCAGGGTTGCATGGAGGAGCTGGACACAAAGGAGGGAAAAACTCTTTAGCAATTGTTGCAAAAGCAGCAATTCTCTTCCTTTATTCCCCTCTCCCTAAAGTATGGAAACTTGTATGATAACTTGCCAGGTTTGCTTTAGCCAGTGTTTTGGGGGTTATTTTTTTTTTTCCCTCTGGTTACTATTTATCCTCATCTACTTGTTAGTATACCCTGCATCACAGGAACCTGGACAGATTTACACCTTTTAAGTAAGCCACATAGGAGGGAAAAAAAGTACCTGAATTAAACCCATTAGAGGTGAGATAATGCTGAAGAAAGTTACTTTATCATTTCAAGAGCTTAGGCATCTGTATTAATGGCGTAGTCTCCTCTGCTTCACCTTTTTACGGCAGCCTCCACTAAGGGTGAGTTAGCCATGTTATAAAGGATGATCTTCTGTTGTGATTTCTTTAGGTTTGAGACGGCTAACTACTTTTGTCAGTACTGGGTAGTGAGGAGGCTCTGCCTGGTGCAGTGAGGCACAGGCCCTCTCTGGTTCCCCTGGGGCTGCAGCGTGCTGTGCGGGTTTGGAAGCGCTGCTGTTTCTGTCTCGGTGCTGTCCCTGTTCTGCAAACCGACAGGTCATGTGGTGGTTCCACTTTTTTGTTTCACTAGAGTGAAGGACAGTTCAAGATACATATAAATCAACCTCTGGTATCTCATTTCTCTTACTGCAGTTAAAATAACTTTTGAATTGGTTACTGGAAACTTTCTGTTCTAGTATTTCTTGTTCCTGCAGTTGGTTTTTGTGGTTTACTCTTGATGTTAACTTGGCCCTGGAATCAGGTAGGATCTGCTTTACATGCTGCTGGGCAGGTGCCGCAGTGCAGATGTGCTGTAAAGGAGGTCTTTAGCAAAACAAATTGTTCAGCTAGATTCTTAAAATACCAACCTACAATATGACTAATGCGTAGAGGGGAAAAAAAAAAAAAAAATCACTGTTCAGTGTTTATCTCTGTTCAGAGACTCTGCAGTTCATACTGAACGTGTTGGCCCTCACTTGTGGAAGTGTTTTGATAAACTTCAGCCACAGTGTGTTTGTAGGTCTTTATAAAGCTCACAGACCACCTTTTCCTTATCAGTCTGCTAAATTCTAATCAATGAGGTATAGTTTTTACTTTTAACAATTTATACTGTAAATATAAGTTTGCATTTGCTATTGTATTCACAGCATATAATACAGTCTTTACTCAGGCAGATTGGAACTGCTGCATTTGACCCTAATTAATATAACCATAATTAATATTACTGACTGTGACTAATACAAAAAACATTCAATGGTTAACATAACTTACTGTTCTAATAGTCTAGCACAGGCTAAACTTTCTCAAGCAGTAGTTCACACTAGCGGGATTAATATGAATGAAAGCAGCTTGGGTCAGATGTTGTGCACTGCATGATGAGGTATATTGTATTTGCCATCTTCACCTATACAGCTTGGTTTATAGAAATGTGTTTGAGGCCTGACACAACAGTTACTTGTCTTGTCTGGAAGTCTGCTTTGATTGGGGGCTGGATGAGATGACCTACCTTCCAATCTCAACTAGTCAATGATTCTATGAGTTACAGAAAATAAGGTGTTACCTGTGCAAATTTCCCTAAGTATTTTAGTCAACGAAGCATCATTTATTTTCTCTCTCTACACAGAAGTAAACTGCTGTGTGTTTGAATCCATGCAGTACCTCAGGTCCTTGAATCGCCACAGGAAGATGCTTAGCAATGCAGTGATACCTCCTCCTGTGCCATGGCTGTTTGAGGGGTAGTGTCATAGTGTCAGTAGATCTTAAAATACAAGTCAGCAAGGCTATCGTCCTCCTTTTTGCATAAAGTTGCCTGAGTAATGGGTAAGCTAGTAGAGGTGATTGCTTTCTTCATCCAGCTCCTGCCTAGCTTTAGTCCTGTCTGCTCAGTGCAGTTCATTGAAGAGGAAAAACCCAGCTTTACTTAGCTCAGCTTTCAGCAAAGGGGAAACTCCAGTTGCCATCCCCATGGGCAAGAAAACAGATGGGTGGCTGCTGCTGACTGAGGAATGTGATCATCATGTATAGAACATCACTAGTGGTTTTTGTTGTTGCTCAATACTTCATTATTCAGTCCTGTGACTGTGCTTGATGCCAGAGTAAATTCCTTTTCTCAGTTAATACAGAAGCACAGCTTATCTATAACATGTTGGGAAAATGCAAACTGGCCTTGAAAAAAGAACTGCTATGCTGTGAATTCTTCAGGGAGTGTCTGATGAGAACAGTCTGTTATTTTTAGGTCATGAAGATAGTAAACCAGTAGCCCCATAATCTGTAAAAATGCTTCAGTTTTTTTCAGGGGATTATCAGCTGTTGCGTACATGATGGGATTTTTTTCTTGGGATTAAAGAGATCCAGAGAATGTAAAAAGGGAAGAATTACTGAAGGTCAGTACAATCTTGCAGTAATACTGACAAAAGATTGGTCACTGTAAGTGACTTAAGAAATAATGAATTAGGGCAGTTCTGTTACCCATGTCTGCCTCTTATCTTTAGTAGTGCAGCCTCCTTTTTCCTTAGGAACATGAACTTTTCAGTTACAGAAAATGCCTTCAATTTTAAAAGGTATGGTTTAATTTCATACCTCCATGTTATAGTCACTTCTGCCAGTGGAGGTGTAGGGTTTGGGGTGGGTTGGTTGGTTTGTATATAGCCTGGGCTGTACCACTTTAAAGTCAAAAGTGGGAGAAAACAATCAGAGTGTAGATGTACATGTTAGGGTGTTGTCTGTTAAGAGTGGGTGGATGGGAGGGGATGCAGTGCCAGAAGGGAACAGTTAGGGCTATTTTCCTAGCATTTTTTTCCCACAGATAACACTTCTGTTTATATAAAGTTCAGCAGTAATACATGTCTCCCTTTTACCAAGTCATCACACACGCTCTCTAGATGAGGCCAGCAATTTTTTAAAGACATTTTTATGACTAGATTGCTTCAACAATTTGGGATTCCTTAACTGGTTTTCATCCAAACTCCTCTTAACAGTTCATCTGGTTTATTCACCCAAAGAAGGGGTTTTAAGGCATCTTCTCTCTATAAACTCAAATTATGTTTAGAGAAATGAGGTGGTGAGAATAGCATAGAGCAGTTGAAAAGTGATGGCAGGTCATTGTATTTTGGGATATTGTGACTATCTATCTCATCTTTCTTAGGACAGCTCTTTAAGTTTGCCACTTGCAGGACACTACCTACCAGATACTGCTCATGTTTTTAAAGAATTATCTTAATGGTGTTTTTGGTTTTGAGTGAGGAAGGGGCTTTTAACTGACATTATCAAGCTCTTCTCTCTCTCTAATGCTGAAGGCCAGGAAGTGCTGTGTTGGTTTGCTGGTTTGTTGTTTTTTGTGTTTTTTTCAAGTGGACAAGTCAAATGGTTTTGTCATGCTGAAATTTCTGTAGTACGTCTTGCCCAGTACCCTGTTAGCAGTTCTAGGGTAGTTACCATGGAAGAACACATGCTCTCAGGGCTTTGCTGGTATGTCCCTGTGTGTCCTTCCTTGCTGCATTTAAGCAGAAAAATGGCAGTTTCCCAGCTGCTACAAGCGATTTGAAACCTATTACTGAGAGGAGCAGTTGGCAGGTTGCATTTTCCATGAACTGGTGGAGCTCTGCCAGCTGTGGCTCAAAGAGGAGGAGGCTTAGCCCTAGGCCATGTTGTGGGAAGGAGTGAAGCTTTGTACCTAGGAACTTTGGCCCTAGGGAGATGCTGGATTATTACACTGGTTATTCCTGCACAGTGGTTTCTGGGAAAGTTCTCTTCAAAAGTGAAAGCCAAGTCAAGAGCTTGTTCAGCACACTGGAATGGGGCTCTTTGCCCAGGCACACCAGGGCAGGACACAGCCTCTTTGGGTTATGACCAGAGAACGGGATGCTTCTCAATTTTCCAAGGGCTTCCTTCCCACTGTAGTGCTGTCTCTCCTCCTAGTCCCTGGAGCCAGGCTTGTTCTGAATCAAGTATCTGTCAAGAAATGAAAAAAAAAAACCCTTTCCAAATTATTTTAAAACACAAACCTCTAGGCTAATTTTAGCAGCATTCACACTTCTTAGGGTCCAAGGTTGAGCTGATACCTACAGCTGAGTATGACAGCTGATAATCATACACACTTGAGAGGGTATAGCAACAATTCTTCCTCTGATCATCAGTGCTGTATCCTAGGAATGAGATGCTCATCCATCTTCGCTGCAGTGCCTATCCCGATACTACAACCAAAAAGCTCAGTCATTCTGCACATATTTAAGTATCCTTCTCTCACATAGTAAGACAGAATGCTCTCTTCAACATTACCATCTTACTCTCTAAGATAACTTAAAAAAAAAAAGTTCTAGTATTTTTTGGTTTGGCACCTCAATAGTTAGAGTCAGCAGATTCATGAAACTGAGAAAAATGAGTGCACTCAAGTGATCATTACAGGGCTTTGAATTTCTTGCTCAGAGCTGAACTGCCAACTATAAGTTATTTCTAGAACAGCTTTTAAAATCACAATAACTGTTTACTAGTATCAACATGAAAATTTTGGAAGTTAAGCAAGAAAGTGTTAACACTGGCAAGAGAAACAAATATGTTCAAAAGACTTTCGTATGAACTCGGTGATCCCCAACACTTCACCACATTCAGCGTCATAAATTCAGCTGTAGTCACAATAAAACAGAGAACACAATAGTGAGATTTCCATTCCGTTCACAGCAATTTCATAAACAGAACCGGTCATAAGCCATTAAGTGGTTTTGCACAGCAAAACTGTTCATTGCAGTATAATTCTTACATCAAAATTTCTTTGTTTTCAGTTACATTTAGATGGTGCTTAAATAAAATAATCACAACAGAAATGTGTCTTAGTTGTGCTGCATTTGAACACAACTTTTAGATTATCACTTAATAAAATAGATTATTTAAATTTCAGATTTACACTGGCAATGATTATTATTATTTAGATGAGGAAGGACAGAGATCTTTACTAGATGTTAGCTAGCTGGAGTCCAATCCTTGGTCTTCTGCTTCTGGCTCAGGAGGATACAATTCGTCCAAAATCAGCTCTGCAACAACAACAAAATCATGTTTCGGAGAGTCATTTTCCTGCTTGATGTAGTATAATTATAGCGGGTATCTTGTCTGCATTTGAAAACATTCTGACTGTAGAAGGCTACAGCAAATATCCTTTTTCAAGTTTCAATGCAAATAGGTCTTTAGATATGCACTCGGTCATACAAACTTCTCCCCCTCTTTTCTTGAATGCCTTTTTAGGTATTAAAGGAGAAAACAGTCTTGAACAGTGAATTAAATTTAGCTGTTAGTGGAAAAACAGTAAAATAACAAAGCACCCTTTACAAGTAGTTCTGATTACTTAGTAAGTTTAAAACCTCATTTTTGTTAACTAATTTTAAAAAGCCACTAGGACAGAAGCATAGTATTTTGTGTTTTAAAGGAAGAATGTGAATGCTAACTACAGGTTTGCAAGCACATGCATGCACCTCCATCCCCAAAACCACCAGCTGTTACACTGTTTTGTCCACCCCAAGCATAACTGGAAAAGGCGTTAGGCAAAGTTCTAGAACATGGCATACGATTTAACATCTCCAGAAAAGTCACTGTAAGTAGCAGTGGTGTGCTTGCATGGCCTGCCTTACTGATGCAAAACATACACCAGCACTGAAGGATTTCTCATTCTGGCTCTGAGTAAGACCAGATGCCTTGTCTGATATCTTGTAGCAAACCACATGGAGACACATCAGCTCTACCACATGCATGTAAATAATGCCATGAGTGAACGACGAAATGGCATCAAGGTATGAGGAGGAGAGGCAATTTCACGAGAGTAGCACACTCTAGGAAATGGACACCAGAAGCACGCAAAGCATGGGACAAGTCCTGATGGGTATGGGTTAGAGAAGCTTTGGGGGTAATGGTAGAAGGTTGGGGGTAAAAGAGGGAAGAAGAAGAAGAGAGAGAGATGTTAAGGATGCGGGGGGGAGGGGGGATGGGACACCACAAAAATGGCAGATTAGAGGTGTAATGCTAGGTGGAGACTTGGAATAATGAGATTATTTTTTTTTTTAAAAAAAAGGGTAGTGTATAGTGAAGATTGTTCTCCTAAAGAGAGCTGGAGTATAGGATTTTGTTTGATCAGATACTAGGGGCATATTTCTATGGACAGAACAAAAAAACCTGCTAAAGTAGTACAGTAGACTAGTGATTCAGTGTAACGAAGGTTTAAAAGCACTAGACTGTGCACTGCCTTCAGAGGTCTGAGCAACAAACATCCATGGTATTTGGTATGTGGTACTGGTTAAATGAGGAAAATGACAGAAGTGGGATTTCTATTTCTACAACATGGAAAAAAGGCAATATTATCATTTGACTCATTTTACCTTCACAGGCACTCAATTTTTGAGTCTTTTTGAGAATGGCTCTTATGCCTGGCATGGCTTGGTCATATTGATGGAGAACTTCCAAACAGTGTTCATGAAACAGTTTATCTTTCTGAGACAGGCTGTGCAAGAGTAGAACAGCATCCCGTAAGAACTGAATAATTTGTTCCTTATATGCACACAAGCTGTTCTCAGATCTTCTGATCTTCATCCACTGTCTATGTAACATTATTATTAGTGCCTTAACCACCTGCAAGAGGAAAAAAAGTGCCTCAATACACAAAGTAAAATTACAGTAGTGGAAAACTTATTTCATTATGAACTTCATTGAGTAATCTCATCAAACTTCCAAATTTCAGAATATTTTCCAGCAAGCAAAAGCAAACTTCCTAGAAGGTGGCATCTTTTAAAATGCAGTATGCTTCTGTTTTGTTGTAGCTAAAAAAAAGGGCAAAAACCTATTTCAGCATTGAGTACCTTTAAGTTCCCAGTAGCTTAAACTCAGCCGCTGTAGGGACGTACCTCAAGATTACATTGGCAGTCTGCACCAGGTAATAAAACTGCTGGACTGGAACACCGCATACACCTTGTCAGGAGTCTGACTGTCTATTACAAAAACATGCAGATTGCATTATAATGAGTACTAGGGGTCTGCAGAATTGTCAAAGAATTAAGCTAATTTTTTTTAACCCCCCAAAATTGTTAAAGTTTTTTCCCCATGTTTTTACAGATATAGAATTTGCCTTGCACAGAAACCTTTTCAACTTTCTGATGAGAAAGGCTACTGAGGTGTAGTGGGCCTTAATTCACTGCATACAAATAATATGTTTGCACTTAATATAACAATGTAGGTAGGGGGATAATGAAAATGGTTCAAAATTCTTTCAAGGGAAAGCAGAAGTCAAGCAAATAGTAGAACCTCGAACAAGTCACCACTGTCAGTACAACAATACAAATAAATTCAAAAGCTATTGCTTTCTATATATAATCATGACTATTAAACAGCAAGCTAGTATTTCCACCAAATACAATGGATATAGCCCTAAGTCACTACAGACTGCCTTTTATATCTATTAATTCAGAAGATATAGTTCAGAAGTAATTAATACAATCAAAATGATTGATAGATCTTGCTTCCTTTTACTCCTCTATTGATCTAAAAGCAAAATAAAGCTTAGTGTTGAACATTTATAGCCATCCTAGGATCTTTCTTGCTTTTTCAGTGACTAAACTATGACTATTATGACTGATGTTCTCTTTAAGAACTGTTAGTGATTCAGTGTCAAGCAGCTACTCTTAAAAATCAGTGTAATCCCTTACTGCAAGCCAGTACCTTCAGCATGCTATTTCAGCTGGAGGAAAAACTTGGTTTTGGACAATTTGTGCATTGCCTTGCTCCTCCCACTCCCCCAATGGGAAATAGCAGGAAAAGGCATGTGAACGAACAGCTGTGGTTACCTCTTGTTCCAGCTGAAGCCAAAGCATTTCAGATGCTGATTTATCTGGTCTTGAGGTTATATACATGTACAGTGCAAGAAGGAGGCAGGTGTCTGAAATAGAGATAACTTTATTCTTTACCGACCTAGTCAACTGTTTATGACAAAAATTAATTTTTGTCACACAAGAAAACATTTCAGAAAATATGAAGAGTGCCATCCTGGGACTTATGATACAGGCTCAATTTCTTGCTTTACTTCAGACACCTTAAACAGTGCTGAAGAAACTACTATCCCTAAACTTTACATATGCATTTGTGGTAATACTGTCCGACTTCATTCATAAGGAACTGGACGAAGCCTTTTTGTCATGCTGAGTGCTGGAATCCCTAAACTCAACAGCGTCATGAGTGCAGATAAATTAAACTTCAGAACTCCTCAAAAGCCCTTTTTTCCTCATCAACCTTTAATATAATAAACATTAATCTGGAAAGTCATTTTAAAAATACACATGGGTATCAAAAGCACTGTATGTAGACAGATACCCCAAGACAAAATACTCTTGCAACAGCAACTGAAACACTGCACTAGAAAATGAGTTTTCAAGTAACTTAACAGGCTTGAAGGGGGGCTTGTTTTCATTTCTTTTAGTCATGCTAACTAACATTCAACTGATTAACAGTTCTCTGTGTTATGCAGTCTGTTACCGGAATGAGAACAAAGTTGAGCAACCAACAAGCAGTGTTGAGCAAGAACAGACAACAGTCTCACGGTCAAAAGGACAGCAGGCAAAGGGGTCTCTGGACACAGACAACGGAGCAGTATCTGGCCACTCAATAAGTGCTGAAAACTGCAAAAGAAAACTCAACGTTAGAAATGGGAAATACACCGACAAATTGAAAATACACTATTTCTTGTACACAGCATCGTAATCTGTGCCTTTTTCCTGATCTCAACTTACGTGTCATAAATACAAAATATACTGAAAAACATATTACTACATTTGGCAGTCAGTCTGCAATTCATACTACGGTTGTGTGCTTTAGACCATTAGCAGACAAAATGTCTCACTTTTGAGAGAGGCATTTTACCTACTAGAATGAGACCCTGTACTTTCATTCCTTACGCATCTCCCAGCAACCACAAAACCCCCAATATAAATGTTACAAATATTCTGATCCAACTGCATATGGCCTTAAGAAGTTTTCTCACTTTCAAGTGACAGCTATGCAATGAGACAACAGCATCTGCTTCATATAAACATCACAAGCATTACCGATCAGGGGCGATTGTCACATTCATTAGCAGCAAAGGCAGTAGAAAGATTGTTACGGCTTCTCAAAGGTGAGCTGAGAAACGTCATACTCTCTCATGCACGTCAGAATTTCTACTGTCATCTGTACAAATTAGTCTCAACAGAGAATGGAAATTGCTAAACAACAGAGTCTGAAATAATTTTAAAGCTATTACTGACTTACTTTATTAGCGAGTCCATTGTTGAATTTTCAGCTAACTTCACCAAAACTTTTAGGCTTTGGTTCAGTATGCTATCAGTCTGGGAGCCTCTTGCAGCAGAAAAAGCTAAAACCTGAAGCAGCTTTTTAAACAAAGAATGTTGAGCTCGATCATTATTGGGAGCATCCTGTGGAGCTACAGGCAGCCATCCTTGTGTCCTGGTATCTTCTTTATTATCACACTGATTATCACACAAAGCATTATTGTTCATCTTGGAAAACTGTTCGTCTCCAGCAGCAGAACTTTTTTCTACTTCAGTAGATAGCAATATGTGGACAACATCCCAGCTATAAAATGCCAAATAATAAAGAATACCCAGTGATATAACTGTAGTTTCTTCAAGAGAAAACCTGAAGTCCTCCTTACTTGACACCATATTTGCATTGGTCCTGGAAGAAACAGCTGAATGGTTTCCACAAGAACCATTTACTGACTTGTCTGCCAATTGTACAGCTTGACAGTATGCACCAATATGGTGTTCTACCAAGGGCAAGAGATGCACGGCGCCTCGGATCTTGCACTGTGTGAGGTGCAAGAACTCCCTCTGGCTTTCTGTTGGGCCTCCTTCAGATAATCCTTCGTCCATAGCAATCAAGTTCAATCCTGTTATTGCAAGTTTTTGAGCTTCTCGCAAGGATACAAGAGGAGCCACTTCTTCTTGAGTTGTCCTGCTGCTAGACTGCCTATCCAAATAAAATTAAAAGAAGGGAAATACTTCAGAAGAAAAGGCAGAGAACGCAGTTGAAATTTGAGTTATCCATATTCTGAATCAAATAATAGGAAGGCTAGAGTAGTATGAGATGCCTGTTCCCAAATTATAACATAAATTGGGAAAAAAAAATCCTGCTCCTTGATACCTGCACGGAAGAGCCATTTCAAAGCATTCCTAGGTCTTGTGAAAGTAGTCAGAGCTTACAGCTGAGTGATTTCAGCAGCTATAAGCCACTGTCTAAAACTACATTTCAAACATTGGCTTCCCTGTTTCATGTTTTTGATAACCTGCCATATATTCTTATCTTCCCCTGATGTTATTTGGTAGCTTCTGGGAAGAATGAGTATCTGTATGTTACTGATCTGTAACATGTAGGGGCCTTTAAAAGGACTACAGCAATAAAAAAATTATATTCTTGGCCAGAGAAGTGAGAGAGTTCAGCTATTAACTAGCCAAACTGCAGCTACAAAGGCCAAACATACCACCTCTACTTGCACAAACGGCAAGGGCAATGATATATGAGCCTCACTATGAACCCACAAAATACAAGAATTACTAATAAAATACCAGAAAAGTGAAGGTATTTCAGGAGCTATGATCTAATTGTTTAAATTATTATAATTTATATCCAATATTCATATTTAAAATGCTTTACTGGTCACTATAAATGTATCTTGGAAAATTGCACATAATTTATACATTACAAATTGAACATAGTTTAGACTTTGAAGATATAAATCCTACTGTTCTTTTGATACATTTTCAACATTTTCTTCCCACTTAACTCATGATGATGTTTATTGCTTCCCTCATTGCAATGTAAGTTTCATGTCCTTAAGTGGTTAACAATAGCAGCTGCTAACAGTCATTCCCAGGTTTTGCAAAACATGTTTCTGTGCCTTCCTCTAATATATAATGAACGTAACATATCTCTTAGTGTTGTTCCACTGTTTGGTATCTACGATAATCAAAGATTAATAATCAAAGATGCAGAGCGATTGCATTAAATGGCTTAAGCAAAACAGCATTTAACACAAGGAATGAACTACCCTACACGAATAAGCATTTCTTAGTATAGAGAATGCCACTATACTAAGAACATGTCAGATGCAGTTTAACAAAAAAACCCCAAAACTTACAATTCCAAATAGTTAGGCTGCAATACAGCTCCAGGTAGAGGCTCAGCGTTACTGCTAAGAAGATGGCAGAGTCCTAGTAACGACCCAGGGACAATGGGCTGCTTCATCAGTGCATTTAGTAAGATAGAACCTGAAAGGATACATAATTGTCTTTGGAGTAGCTTTACCATCAACTGCAACATCAACAAAAAATAAGTATTTCAAAAGATTAGCCTTATTTATAGTGCTCTCAACCTCAAAATATTTTTTTTTCATTATAAATCTTTCTCTGCAAGAGAATGATTTTCAGAAAAATGAATGAGATGATTTAAATATTAACAAAATTATATTTAGAGATATTTGAATTGCAATCCCTTATTAGCAAAATAGCTCAAGCCAAGTGATCGTATATCCCAGCTATCCTGATGACTTGCCCTCCGTGTTCCAGTCCAGACATAAAAATTACAGGATGCAATTCTGTTCTGGTATTGACTCTTGTAAATATTACTTTATTGTTTTTACCTTTGTTTAAATACAAAAATGCAGATTTTTCCCTGTTTTTTTATAGTTTTACAATAAAAAGCATAATATATTAATATTGAAAGAGCCAGCCTTGTAGTAAGATGCCTCTTGATCCATATACTTTCATAAAGCAAAACTCAGGCAAACTTTTTTCTTAAAGAGTAACAACGTAAGAATGTTGTTAGGATACAAGATATAATCTGAAATGTTTTACTGCAAAATCACAATATTCAAAGCAAAAAGCGACGAGCTGAACACCACTATTCTGTGCAGCGGCACTGTACATAGCAAGCTCCTCAGCATGACGCCGCTTAGCAAAGGCATCTGAGCAACTCCTCAGAAATGCTTGCTATTTCTGTCTTAGCAGAATTAAGTTACCTTGTGCGTTTCGTTTCGGTACACAGTTGTAGGAACCATTTTTTCCCATTGCTTCACGCTTCACGGATAAAACTTCAGGATGGGTTATCTTACTGTCTAAAAAAACCCAGTAATTATGAGTCTAATATGAAAACTACATTGCTTATATATCTGTACCTATCCTTTACAGATGTTCAGTTAGCCGTAGCTGTTACATAGAAGTAAACAGACAGGAGACCAGTAAAAAACATCTTGTATAACTCAGATAGGTCAAACAATAGTTACGAGCTGTGATGCAAGTAGAATTGCCCCCAAAAATGCAAATAAAAAAGCAAATAAAATTCCACCTTTACTGTCAGATGTTCCACAGATTGTTCAGTGCTATTGCTCTCAACTTTTCTTTTAGAAAAAAAACAGTACCTTAAGCTGAATTCCCACTACTAGGAAAGCCAAATAAATTAAAATTTAAGCATTTCATAATCTTTCAGTCACCTATTTATGCCACAATTCCTAGCCAAACTGAAGCCAAAAGCCTTGCAGGGTTCAGAAGACAAATAATCAAGTGGTTTTTTCAAACAAATAGGCATATTGAGTGTTATCATCATAACAAACAGATAGGAGGCTGAAAAAATAGCAATACTAATGCTCTAAGGTGACTGTATTTTTCTTTTTGATGGAGTTCATACTGCCCATACAGTTTCAGATTGAATACTTTAACTGACAGTAACATCTTAGATTTTTCATGACTCTTTCTGTAAGGATTAGTTATTGGCATTATCCAAATTTCTTCCATTTATTATTTCCTATTGGAAACATGCCAGTCAGCTGCTATAAAAAGCACCATTTTTGTTTCATATTATAGCAATCTTTAAATACATGTATATATTCATTTCCTAAGCTTTACTCAATGAATTTCAAGATACAGCTTTGCGAGAATTACTCTCCCCCTACACATAAAAGAGGAAATGAGCATACCATTTCAGCTGCTTCTTTCAATACAGCTAAATATGTACCCTTTAAAATAAAATCCCCAAAAAGGTCAGCTTTAAAGCCAAAAATCACAAGAATACAAAAAATGCACTAGCTGACTAGCAGACTGATTCAAGAAATAGGCAAATTATTTCCTGTTCTTCCTTATTCAGTGAGAAAGGCAGATAACAAACTGGATATTTTAATTCATCAGATAATAAATGGAAGTTTCTCATTACGGCCCATAGCCACTTCATCACTGACATCCTGGCATTTGGTATACAAGCATTACCAAGTTGTGAATTAAAATGGTCTTGATGCAAATTTCAGTCACAGCTATTTAATGCCAATTGGCATAAAACAGAAAGAAATTCAAGCAATAACAAAATAAAACAAATACTTCTTTTTCCTACAGTGGACTTACTGAAACTGTTCAGTCATATAGTACAAAAATCCTTATCTAAGGCAGAATGTTTGTATGCAGCTGAAAATGTTGCAGGCTGTATATGGGTTTACCTTCTTTGATCAAAGTAGTCGGGGCAATCAGATTTCCTGAAGAACACGATGGTCTAGTGGACATTTCAGCATTGAAGGATTCCTTTGTAGGAAAATATCTTCTTCCAGGCTGTGGAGAACATCCTTCTGATTTCACTTGTATTACAAAATTCTTTTTAGGGCTAAAATAAAAGTCAAACACTTCAATGAATCCGTATTTATTTTGTAATTATTTTATTAAACAATAAACAAGGATCTATTTACATTGACGTATTAAAGGTACTTCACTATAAACTCCTTGCATTTCTGTCACAGATACAAGGAAGGCTCTTTTTGAGCAAATTCCATAGAGGTCAACAGACTTTTCTGGTTGTATTTTTTAAAGATGACAGTGCTAAGAGTTACACGAAGAAAGAAAACCTCTTTAATAGTTTAAGCATACATATTGTAAAAAGGAACACAAATTCATTTCCCAAAACTCCTACCTTGGCAATAAAACCGTCTGAGTAACATGTTTATTTCTTTCACCGTTCTGAAGTCGTGTTCTTAATTCATTCATTTCTGCATCTTTGAACTGCAACTCTGACTGTAATGACAGTAACTGAAAAGAGGAATTGAAAAGACAGTTTTACTGCTACTGAATAATTTAGAGGTGTTTTAACTGTGGAGCAACTAGTATTACCATAAGATTTCAAGATTACCATCTACTTGCTGTGAACTCTGCATAAGATCTCCATTTTTATGTATGCTAGTCCAATTAATACTAGCTAAGAACCACATGTCAAGCTTTCTGGCAAGAAGCATATGACTTGTTAAGACAGACCAAGTGACTACAGCGAGGCTGTTAATAGGACAAAAGCAGCCACTGTCCTCTTCAGGGCTTTCGGACAGATGACTGCAACAGGAATAGCTATGTGATCAGAGTCATAAAGTATATTCTGTTGCTTTTTTCAATTTTAAAATACATTCCAATTTCAATGTTCTTGGGATTGCCTAAAAAAAAAAAAAAAGCAACAAGTAAATGAAAACCTCTACCACTTGAATTTTACTCTTTTACTTTGGCAGAAGAAAACCCTCAGCAAGTTCTTCCTAGATAAGTAAATAAAAGCATACATTGTTTGGCAATTTCACACAAATGTACTTTGACTAGATGGTCTGTGACATCATTAAGTCATAAAATTGGCTTCTGCATGTGATGGACAGGTAATTGCCACGTTTACAAACCTTTTTGGAGAACTCTTTTTCTTTTTCACTTAAGGTCTGGGATTTTTGCTGTTCCAGTAGCATGTATGATCTTTTCTGTTCCTCCATAGCATGCTCCATCTGCTGCATTGAGTCACGCAAAATTTTAATTTCTCCATTTTTAGCAAGAATTTCATCCTGCATTTCTTCCAGCTGCAAACAGATGAATTCCATTAAAGGACGTATATAACCAAAAGTATGTATTTATAGCATCATGTGGTTGAAAATTAGGTATACTTGTACTTTCTAGGGAGAAAAAGGCTCCTGTAACCCAGTTCAGCAATTCTGCAATGTTGCTTCTAATCTTTTTCTGATTAAATCAGGCTCAGCTACTGCTTCCTCTAACAGAATTATAAAATGACAGCAAAGGCATGTCTTCATACACTGCCCTGGTATCTGTCAGAGACCATTCTTCTCTTTTCCCTTCTCTGTGATTATGTTCTTTTTTTGGAAAGTATTCTAGTCACACACATCAATAATTTACTCATTGTTTGGATGACAACAATGGTAATTTAATTTTCATATTTCATCTAGCATGGCAGCTAGCAGCACACTGTCCTATGACAAGCTACCACCCCCAGACAGTATCTTCACGACATGTATAGTCTGTAATGCTTTCTGAACAGCCATCACCACTAAGAGACAAGACTTTGGAGAGAGAATAAACGAGTGGCTCGGAAAAGCATGGAGAAAAAAGCAGAAAGACATGTCTATACCACTATGTAAGATGATGGTTTACCCCCAGGCTGAGCATGGTGTCTAGGTAGGAGCTTCCCCAAGAAAGAAGGATACAATAGAGAACAACAGAAGGGTGAGGAGAGAAAGGTAAATAGAGTAGGATCCTCCCATCTGGGAGAAAGCACAGCTGTGAGGAAGGAAGGTCTGCTGAGGTACAAGTGCTGTGCACAAGTTACTCCTTGTTTACTGCCTCTTGTAACAGCCAAGACCCATTCACTAAAAATCACTAGGCACAAAGTTCAAAATAAAAACAAAGATGAAATTTCCTGACATAATGTGTTCTGAAGCTGTGGACCTCTTTCACACTAAAAAGTATCTAAAACCAAATAAACAAGCGTATAAAAAAATACTCTATAAAATATTAAATACATGCATGATATTTGTGGATGGGGAAGTACCTACATGAAATTTTACGAGAAGCTAAAGGATGATTCTGGTAAAATATCATCATAAACTTGCTCAGGTCTTGCACCCTTCCTAAGCTGTCTGCTGAAAAAGGATGGATTTGGTGCGGGCGTTTGTACCTTCTTACTTTGCCACATCTATTTCTTCCCATATTATCTTTCCATAAGGGATCATCAGAAGGTAAAGTAGCACAACACAACTTGAAAGTCACTTTACTTTCTCAAATCTTTAAGCTGCACAAACCCACTCTTGCTGACAGGACTGAGGAGAACGGATTTGATCAGAAACAAGTAGAACTGACAAATTAGCATTTGCTAATCTGAAATGACCAAGAAATAAAATACTGGTCTCACTCCTAACATTACTAGAGCTGTTTCCAGTATGACGCTTTTAATAGATCCATGGATTTAAAAGATGACTGATCACCTCAATTAGAATTAAATACTCGGAACTGAACTTATCCCAACGTTTCAGTTAGCCCCATCAAAAAAATGTGATATTTAGAGGGGAAGATAATTGCTAACCTTCTGTTTAATTTCTTCATGCTGTGTTTGCAGTACTTCAAACTGGAATGCCTCTCTCACCAGACTATCATCTGTACTGCTTCCTGTTGCAGAGAAAAGCCAAGATCTCTTCTGAAGCACGGATGATGTATGTACATCACTTAACACTGAGACTTTGTTATTTGCCGTTACATGCCTCTGAGTATCTTAGCATTTATCCTGTTGCTACAAACAGGTAAATCGCACACCTCCAATCACCACAGTAACCTTTTGACAGCTTGTGCACCAATCCTTAAAAGAGTGAAGAAAACCCGCCCCCCAAACATTTCTAGTATCCTAAATGAGTTAAAATCACCCACGGCAAGTGCACGCATTTCCTCCAAGACAATTTCAGTTCACGCACTCTGCATAGATAAGGCTTAACCGAAAACTTTTTTTTTACCGGGAAAGATTACAAATGTCAGCGTTGCTAAAGCAGAGTCATGGGATTTAAGCCCTCTGTACCCAACTAGGAACAGAACCTTGTATCCTGTGTGCTTTTCAAAGTAAATCTGAAACTGGACTGTTAGTACGTGACATATTATGCGTTTCCTAGTGAAAGTTAACGGTTAGGAAAAAAATAATCTGGTAGCCAACATGCATGATACTATAAACGATACTTAAGGCATGCTAAAAGTTTATGGAACTCGTTTGTTTTATTTAACAGGTCTAACATGCACTAGCAACGTTACAGGTAAACGTCACCACACACGTTACCGGAGCACAGGTTCCCGGTACCGTTAGTTGAATGCTATGGGACTGCTCGGCCGTTATTTCTCATAACCTCAACTTTAATCCCCCGGCGAACCGCCGCGGGGCTCCGACAGCCTGCTGGGGTAATCGGAAGCAATTCCTAAAGGGGTCACAAACGTTTTCCCAAATGGTTTAACGGCGCAGGGCGGCTCCGGGAAGCCAGGTGACAGCGGCAGCCGCCTCGCCTCTGACCCGAGACCCGCCCGGGCAAATCCCGCCCGCCCCGCTCCCGCTGCACCGCCGAGCCCCGCCCCGGCCCCCGCGCAGGCACACCGACCTGTTGGCTTCTCCCCGGTAGCGGGACCGCTGCCCCGGGGCAGCCCTGGGGCCCCCGCCCCACCCGCGCTTCGGGAGGCCCGCCCGCGGCGCGGCCACGCCGGCAGCCTCCTGCGACAGCGCCTGCGAGGCCAGGATGTCGATCTCCTCCAGGTCGTCCGCCCCCCCGGGGGCTGGGGGGAGCCGTTCTCCAGGGCCCCGCCGCCGCCCGCCGCCGGCGGAGGGGCGGCCCCAGCCCAGCCCGCCCCGCACAGCGCCGGGCCGCTCCGCTTCCGCGGCCCCTGCGGGGGCTGCGCCGTCATGGCGGGCGGGCGCTCACAGCCTCCCCGCTGGGCACCGAGCCCAGCCCCGCGGGCGGACCCCCACCGGGCCCACGCGCCTCCGGCCCCGGCTCAGCCACGCCCCCCCACGCGTGCGGCGCTTGCACCCCCCAACCAATCACCGGCGGACAGGACTTCCCTCAGACCAATGGGACAGCCCGCCGGGCCTACGGTGGCCCCCGAGGGTCAAACCCAGCGCCGGCGCGCGGCAACTGGCTGTAAGCGTCCTCGCGATTGGCTGCGGCGATCCGCGTTGCAAACGCCGGGCTGATTGGCCGGGCGGCTCGCGGGCAAGGCGACTGGTGGGGGTGGCGGGGAGGCTCGTCCTGTCAGCAGCGTGAGGGAAAGGCTGCTCACGTCAGACCGTTGCAGGTGATGTCACAGCACGTCGTGGTGAGGGGTTGGTCTACTGACGTAATACCAGGTGCTACGCCACGCTGTGGCGGCGGCGCCTGGGCGGGTGCGGTCACACGAGGTGGCTGGGCCTCAGGTAGCATCACAGATGGAGGCTGCAGCAGGGCTGCCGTGCCAGGTTGGCAATGACATGAGCAGCACCTGGTGATGTCATGGTATGCAGACCCTGTTGGTGGGCTGCTGGGTGCTGGCCTAACCTGTGACATGGCTGTGCCTGTGCCCTGAGCTTTTCCTGGCAAGATGGAGCCAGGCCATGTGCTGGGAGGGTGGCAGTGACGCATCCTACTGACGGGGCCACCTCTGCTGCCCTCAAGCTCTCTTGGAGACTTAGGGACAACGCTCTTACCTCTCCATCACAGGCTGGTGGAGACACCTTACAGAATTTATTCAAATATGGATCCTACCTGTTCTACTGTGGATGAAAAGCTGGACATGAGCCAGCAATGTGCGATGGCAGCCCAGAAGGCCAACCGTACCCTGGGATGCATCAGGAGAAGCGTGGCCAGCAGGTCGAGGGAGGTGATTCTGCCCCTCTACTCTGCTCTGGTGAGACCTCACCTGGAGTACTGCGTCCAGCTCTGGAGCCCTCAGCACAAGAAGGACATGGAACTGTTGGAGCGGGTCCAGGGGAGGGCTACTAAAATGATCCAAGGGCTGGAGCACCTCTCTTATGAGGACAGGCTGAGGGAGTTGGGCTTGTTCAGCCTGGAGAAGAGAAGGCTGCGGGGAGACCTGATTGCGGCCTTTCAGTACCTAAAGGGGGCCTATAGGAAAGATGGGGAAAATCTTTTTAGTAGGGCCAGCTGTGACAGGACAAGGGGTAATGGTTTTAAACTGAAGCAGGGTAGGTTTAGACTGGATATAAGGAGGAAATTCTTTACAATGAGGGTGGTGAAACATTGGAACAGGTTGCCCAGAGAGGTGGTGGAGGCCCCATCTCTGGGAACATTCAGGGCCACGTTGGATGGGGCTCTGAGCAACCTGATCTAGTTGGCAGTGTCCCTGCTCACTGCAGGGGGGTTGGACTAGATGACCTCTAGGGGTCCCTTCCAACCCAAAACATTCTATGATTCTATGATTCCACTAGGCCATTTGTATTCCCAGTCCTTCCTTTGTGAGGACAGCCTGTGGTAGCTGCAGAGGAACATCAGATTACACATATGCAGTTTTGCATGTACCCCATGGGAATATTGGGAGATACAAGACTGTAAGGAAAGGAAATTATTTTTACTTAACAAACTCATAATGCTTGTGAAGACCAGAAAACATTTCCTCTGATATTCTGTTGGAGACTCAAAAGGGTGTTCTGTCCTCAAAATTGGTCCTATTTTGTGTGTTTAATTGCCATCCTAGTCTAATACTTATGTCTATAGAACAGCCTGTTACAAGAGACACTTTGCCCTGTAATATTTGCTCTCATGAGTATTGCCACAAAGGTAGTAATCAGGGTAATTCTCCACTTGCTCTGCTAAATCATTGGCAACCATGTTGTTTACTGGTTAAATGTTTAGTTGCTTTAACAAAGAAAATGGGATCTTAAATGGCTTATTTTCATGTTTATTTTTCCCAATGTAGCGGGACCAGTAAGACAGAATAGTGTCAGGGAAGTGCAATATTCACAAAAATTCTGTACTAAAAACCTGCTATTAATTTACTGGCATTAACTTGCTTTTGTAATCATATCTTAATCTGGTTTTAAAAGCTGTATGAAGTGGACTGGAAAACATACTTTCCTGCTGATGTAAGCTCTGTATAACTTAGGTGGGTGTGAGGTCACAACTACATTGATAAACTTGTAAGTGTAAGTAAGCATAGACTAGACAATAGTTTTGCAGCACACTTTTAAAACAGGGTTAGTAAAAATTTCCAGTGCTATAAATCAGTTTACAAATCCCTTGGTGGTCTTTAAGTGAAAAACACTGTGCCGTTAGTATGCCATATTTCCGGTTCTGTCAGAGAATTCTGATTTCTCTTGTTCACTTCTCTATTCCTCTCTACATGCAGCGAACTTACATTATCACTAGACTGTAATTTGCTTTATCTATGCACTGCTCTGGCATAAGCAGCAGTAGCCAGTGATCAGCCCATAAGGCCTGTCCTGGTTTCAGCTAGGATGGAGTTAATTTTCTTCATAGTAGCTAGCATAGTGCTGTGTTTTTGGATTTAGTGCCAGAAGAACGTTGATAACACACTGATGTTTTTAGTTGTTGCCAAGTAGTGCTCAGACTACTCAAGGACTTTTTGAGCTTCTCCTGCTTGGCCAGGTGCATAACAAGCTGGGAGTACAGCACAGCTAGGACCCAAACTGTCCAAAGAGCTATTCCATACCATAGAACGTCATGTTCGGGGTCGGTCAGTCGGTCAGTTGCGGGGGGACTGCTCGTGGCTCGGGGACTGCTCGCGGCTTGGGACAGGTTGGGCATTGGTCAGCGGGTGATGAGCAATTGCATTGTGCATCATTCATTTTGTATGTTCTGTATATTCTGTTATCATTTTCATTATTACTATTATTATTATTTTCTCTTATTAAACTGTCTTTATCTCAGCCCTCAGCTCTAACCTTTCATTTTCTTTCCAATTCTCTCCCCCATCCCACTGGGGGGGGGGGTGGGGAGTGAGCGAGCAGCTGCGTGGTGCTTAGTTGCCAGCCGGGTTAAACCACTACAAGGCCAAAAGAAGGCCCCGGGGATCAGTGTTCTCAGCTGTGCTGTCTCACCTCAGCTTCTCTGCTAAAGTGACTGCAGGTGATCCCTCTCAGCTTAAGCAGGGGGGCAGCTGCATCTAGTTGGCATTAAGTGCACCAAAAAGAGGCAGTCTTGGAGGGAGAGGATGCTTGCATTGCTTTAGTTCTGAGGTATTGGCTTAAGGTTTTCTTTTTGCTTCTCTAAGAAGTTGTGGGTTTTTTAAGTAGTGTACCAAAATGGGGAAATTATGGAGGGATTTGATGCTTAAATTGTTGATGGTACCATTATTTGTGTTTGGAAATAATTCCTTTTCTTCCTGTAGTAGGAATGGTAGCATAATGCTTGTCTTTGTATTCTAGTGACTAATAAAAGGCAGTTCTTGCTTTTTTTGTCTGATTATATTTTGAGAGAGATGCTTCTACAAGATTGAGTAAACCAGAAATTGCTTGTTTCATTTAAGACCTCTTCTTGCAGATTCTAGCACTCTGTTTTGGCTATCTGTATTTGTAGGGATGTGTACTGAGAGCTTAAGTAATCTAAAAGGAACTAGATGTAGGGTTTTTTTCCCCTTTTGGATAAATGAATAGACTTCTACTATCATTATTATTACTTTTTTTTTGCTACTACTTCTAAATAACAATATACTGTATAAGCAATATGGCTTCAGTCTTACTTTCTCCTTTTCCTCTAGCTGAAGTTGAGGAAAAATGGAATGATCCTTTAACAAGATAAACCAAGATAGTGACTCTATTTTCCTCTACTCCAGGTGTTCCTGCCGAAAAGAAATGACCTGCAGATGAACAGAACAACAAAGTAAGCCTGAGTTGATGAGCTAAAAAAAATTCTTTGTGAAAGAAGGTTGTATGTATGGTAGCTGTTGGAGGAAAACCCTAGAAGCTTGTGGTTTTTTTTTTTTCTCTGTGTGTAAGTAACTAAAACTCATTTCTAATGAAAAGTAACATATTTCAGTGGTTGCTGCTAAATTGTGCTGGTAGTGTTTCCAAGTTGTTGTTTCATTACCATCTCCAGTATTGTGTTACTGGAACCCCCAGAGCTCTCTAAAACATCCTATTTATATAAATAGTTATTTTTATCTACCTTTCATTTGCTTGCTTAGAAAGCTTTTCTACTCTGATCTCTACTGAAGTTTCTCACAAGTGAGTTAAAACCAGATCCCTTAATATCTGTCCTGGCTTTAGCAGAACCTTGACTGACTGACTGACAGTAAAACCAGACTGTATATAATTGGGAATTTGTGTGTATATTCATATGGGTGCATGCAGCCTGGAAGGGGGAAGCTCTTTAGCATAATTAAGCATGAAGTTTAATAACTTATGTCTGGATTTGTATAGTTCTTAGTGCTGGTAAGGGTAATGTTATGTTTATTCTAAATACCTGTAAGAATTTTGTAACTTTCTTCAATGAAAGCATTGTTTCTTTGCCCAGTACTTTCATGAATCTGGAAATGAGCAGCTGCCTTACTGCATTTGTGATAGTGCTGTTGGGGTGTTAGAGGCTTTGAAGTCATGCAGCACAGATACGGTAGGGGAAGTCTGGATTTCACAAACAGAAGGGGTTTGAATAAGGTGGGCAAGTGTTCAAGGTAAGCACCTGACAGAACATGCAGAATAAACCCAGCAATGGTTTATACTTTAAAGCAATGGTAAAATCTTGTAGTGCAGGAATAATGGTCTAGACCAAGTAATAAGTAATGCAGGCTTACTCCTTTTATTTTTATTGCCTTCACTTAGCTTAACTGGCAAGTGATGACTGTGTCTGCTCAAACGCAGGGTGATACAGTCCATGTGTACCTGGGTGGCTTTACTAGTGAAGTCTCCAAAGCTGGAGAATTGGGGTTTGTGTTCTGATTCTCAAAACACTAAATAAAAGAAGACTGAAATAATTGGATGACTGATATCATAGAATCATAGAATGTTTTGGGTTGGAAGGGACCCCTAGAGGTCATCTAGTCCAACCCCCCTGCAGTGAGCAGGGACACTGCCAACTAGATCAGGTTGCTCAGAGCCCCATCCAACCTGGCCTTGAATGCTGAATGCTTCCAGGGATGGGGCCTCCACCACCTCTCTGGGCAACCTGTTCCAGTGTTTCACCACCCTCATTGTAAAGAATTTCTTCCTTATATCTAGTCTAAACCTACCCTGGTTTAGTTTAAAACCATTACCCCTTGTCCTGTCACAGCTGGCCCTACTAAAAAGATTTTCCCCATCTTTCCTATAGGCCCCCTTTAGGTATTGAAAGGCCGTAATCAGGTCTCCCCGCAGCCTTCTCTTCTCCAGGCTGAAAAAGCCCAACTCTCTCAGCCTGTCCTCATAGGAGAGGTGCTCCAGCCCTCGGATCATTTTAGTAGCCCTCCCCTGGACCCGCTCCAACAGTTCCATGTCCTTCTTGTGCTGAGGGCTCCAGAGCTGGACGCAGTACTCCAGGTGAGGTCTCACCAGAGCAGAGTAGAGGGGCAGAATCACCTCCCTCGACCTGCTGGCCACGCTTCTCCTGATGCAGCCCAGGGTACGGTTGGCCTTCTGGGCTACCAGCACACATTGCTGGCTCATGTCCAGCTTTTCATCCACCAGCACCCCCAAGTCCCTCTCAGCAGGGCTGCTCTCCCATCCTTTCTTCCCCCAGCCTGTACTGATACTGGGGGTTACCCTGACCCAGGTGCAGGACCCTGCACTTGGCCTTGTTGAACCTCGTGAGGTTCACACAGGCCCACCTCTCCAGCCTGTCCAGGTCTCTCTGGATGACATCCCGTCCTTCTGGTGTGTCAACCGCACCACTCAGCTTGGTGTCATCCGCAAACTTGCTGAGGGTGCATTCAGTCTCGCTGAGTCGTTGATGAATATATTAAACAGCACGGGTCCCAGTACGGACCCCTGAGGGACACCACTCGTCACCGGTCTCCATCCGGACATCGAGCCATTGACCACTACCCTCTGGATGCGACCATCCAGCCAGTTCCTTATCCACCGAACAGTCCACCTGTCAAATCCATAGCTCTCCAATTTAGAGAGAAGGATGTTGTGGAGGACCGTGTCAAAGGCTTTGCAGAAGTCCAGATAGATGACGTCCATTGGTTTTCCCTTGTCCACTGATGCTGTCACACCATCACAGAAAGCCACTAGGTTCGTCAGGCAGGACTTGCCCTTGGTGAAGCCATGCTGGCTATCTCGAATTACCTCCCTGGCCTCCATGTGCTTTAGCATAGCTTCTAGGCGGATTTGTTCCATGTCCAGGTACCAGCAGAGACTTTTTTTTTTAGCTTGGTTTCTAAACTTTGAGGTACTGAAATGCAGTGAAAACTTGTTCTAATAAAGTAGCATCTTGATCCAGACTTGAGACTTGATTAGAAGAGGTAGTCTAGAGCTAACAGCTGTGAGTGAGAGGAAAAGGAAGCACAGAAATCTGCTGTCTTTTCTTGAAGAGGAGGCAAAAGAAGATTTTTTTTTTTTGTTTGTTTGACAAAAATCTCTTTGGTTAGGCTATGAAATGGCATACAGAATTATACTCTAGCTAAGCTGTGAAGTGGCGCTGTCAAACTAGGTGGTAGCATCTGAGTTTTGGACACATCTATGGTTTTGCCATTTGAGGTTCTTGGCCCTTTTGTCTTGGTTTTTTTGCTTGCTATTAGAGGCAAGGGAGGGCAAGAAATCTCGATCATCTTAATAGAGTAACATCAAGTAAGGAGGCACTACATGAGTTCTAATGTTGTCATAGAGCTACAAATAACTTTGTCCAAATTGGGTAGGAACTTGCTTTCTTGAAGTAGATTTAAACAGAATGAGTCTGAAGAAGCTTTAATTGTAAATGTAATTAAACTTTTATTTGAATGTTCCAACATACTGGGTGGCAGAATCTAGCAAAAATAAACTGTTGGCAGTGAACTGTAATTCACTGATAGTTTAATGAACAGTCTGTCCTGCTATTGCAGGTAATGGGGCATTCTGCTGGGAACTCCTGTGCAGGATGAGGTTTGGTTCTGATGAGCTCTTCTCCTGTACCCCTGTAATTAGAGCCTTGATGATTTTTGACCCTTAGACTAGAAGGACAGGGGGTTGGGGAAAGCTCTTTTAAATACTTTCTGTAAATTCTAAACTTATGTTAAACTGGATCCTAGTAACAGCTGAAACAGTAGCCAGACCGAGGTTTTTTTTCTTTGCACATCTACTGACAAATGAGCACTATCTGGTCATCTCTAAAAAGCAGTAAAACTGGTCTGCAGACAAGGCTTTTTTTTTTTTTTCCTTTCCCCCCCCTTAATTCCCTGGGTGTGGTTTTTGCAGCTGGTGAACTAGAGGTGGTGTGAAGCTCTTAATCCTTTTCACCTTCCTTGCCTCTCAGCTTTAAGATGTGCAGCTGGGGAAATGAGATAAACTTAAGTTTCCTCAAAGGTGAGATCCCTCTGGAGAAGTGGTCCTCTGGCATATGACAAGCCTTGGAGGAGAATAAAACAGCGGTTAGCTCCCTTCTAACAAAGGAGACTATAAGGTTCTCAAACCTCACCAACAGTGTTAAGAAATCCAACATACTTTTTTTGTTTTCCTAAAGTGGGTTTAAGACACAAAACCATTGCAGGGGGAGGATGTATTTAAATAAGGCTGTTGGGGAAAAAAAAAAAAAAATGGTTGGGGCATTGTAAGCACTTTTTAAAGAAGACAGCTTTTTAAGAAGAGTGTTCAGTTACTACTGCAGGCAGTCCTGGTGATAAAATCCTGACCTTGGGTGCTGTTCTCAAAAAAAGTGATTGGAGGAATTGCTGTGAACAGAACTTCACAGTTGGGGTGCGGGGGAAGGTTGTGTTTTTGTCTTTGAACTAGAGAGAAAGCTTTCTGTAAACTTAGGGCATCTTAGCTGTACCTAACACAGCTACTTTTAGAAAGCTTTAAAACAGTTGAAGAATATTGTTGCTCTTCCCGCACTGAAGGCAGGAAGGTCGTGGCTGTGTCAGCACCACATCGCTGAAACTGGTGGAACTCGGCTGATGCTTGGCAGTTGTGCGGAGGAAGCGAGTCTGCTGCATTGTGGACAGAATTACTGTTTCAGAGCTCTTGGGCGAACTGACTTGCCAGGACAACTGTTGTCAAGAGAAAACTTTTATTGTGAAGAAATGAATTGTTATTCCTCAAACTCAGAGGCTCAGCAGTGATGATGCTAATAAGCCATCAGCAGAGCTCCTTGTCTTGAACAAGCAGTGTGCTTTATTCATCAGAATAATACAAAGTTTGTGCCAATGCAAACTGTTTGACCAAACGCTTCCACAGCTCTAACCTTTATGCCCCACAAAAATGCTGCTTGGGGTCCAGCTGCTTCAGTTCCCCCTGGTGGCACCTGCAAGGTGACCTGCAGGGCCAGCTGAGAAGCCTGATGCTTGTGCAATGTACATATGGCTTTTTTTTTTTTCTTTAATACCCAAATAAGCATTAGACTTGCTTTCTGGACTTCTGAAAATAACCTATAGGCTCTTGCATTGCTCTTGCTGAAAGCTGGTTTTGTGCTTAGCCAAGTAAAGAGGGGATATCTTTAAAAAACCATCTTTGCTGTTTGATCATGTGAGAGCATCTCAGCCTCGGAGTTGCATGTCTAAGAAGGGACAGTGAGGTATTTTTAGATTTTGCTCGTGTTGGGTCTTGAGAAATGAGAGTGAAAAGAGCGCGAGGTGACTGTCCTGTCTTCCTGGAATACTGTTAGCGATGGAGCGATGTCCTGCGGCAGTGTGGGCTGTGGGGAAACGGGAGGAACTGCCCAGGTAGGCGTCCGGTGCTCCAGGTGGGGAGGCGGGGCTATGTAAGTGTTCAGCACTTATGATTTCGGCCGCGTTCAAGTTTCGAGTGCAACGCTGCCGAAATCGTAAGCGCTGAACGCTTAACGTGAGTTTTAACCTGTTGGAGTCTTCTCGTTGGATTGCGCGTGTCGCCTAAGGAGAAGGAACGAGCACCGGGGCCGTTCGTGGTCCGGGAGCGGTGGGTGCGAGGCGGATGCGCACGAAGTGGGATCGGCCGCTGGGCCGGGTAGAGACTCGCGGCAAAGCCGAGCTGAAGCCCAAGCCTGGCGCTTTGCTGCCGCGGTCCTGTCGTGCCGGTCGAATCGCTGCTGCCGATCGTTACGCGTCGCGCCCGGCGGGGCGATGACCGGGCCCGTCCCGCCCCTCTACCAACAAAACAACGGCCGGCCCGGGCGGCCGCCCAGGCCGCCCGCCGCCGCCGAGGTCGCCCCGCCCCGCGCCGCGCCCGCCGCGCCAAGGGAGCCTGGGCCCTCCCGCCCGTGTGGGGGGGCGCGGCGGGACTCCGCCGTGTGATGCGGCTGTTGCGCGGCGCCGCCATTGGCCGGAGGCCGGGCCGGGGCGGGCTTGACGGCGCTGGCAGCGGGCCGGGGCGGCGGTGGCAGTGGCGGCGGGGAGGTGGGCGCCGGCTGGGGCGGCCATGAGGACCGAGACCCCCCCTGCGGGCCGCCGGCGGTATCGGCGAGGAGCAGCTGCGGTGCTTCCGGGAGTGCCTGCGGGGGGGTCTGGCGGAGCGGGGCACGAGGTTGGCGGGGCTCCGGGGCCGCGGTAAACCTCGTCTTTGTTCCCTCCCGCAGAGCACTACAAGCACCACTGGTTCCCCCTGGTGCCCTCCAAGGGCTCCGGCTACCGGTGCATTAGGATCAACCATAAGATGGACCCCCTAATAGGAAAGGCGGCGGGGATGATTGGACTGAGCCACGAGAGACTCTTCCAGCTCTTACCCAGCGAATTAACTCTTTGGGTCGACCCTTTTGAAGTGTCTTATCGTATAGGGGAAGATGGGTCTATCTGTGTCCTTTACGAAAGCCCCCAGCCTGGTGGGAAGACGACCAAACAGCTGGAGAGTAGGACCAGCTGTAAGGAGGAGTGGAGAATTGGCAGATCCAGTCCTTCCAAGAATTACAACATGATGACAGTTTCTAGTTAAAAACTGCTATTCCTTGTATAACGATGTATGTACCCCAGTCTCATGGTAAACGTAGGTGTAACTGAGATTTCTGGTTTTTAATTTTTTCTTTCACCCTATAGTCGTTACAGTTGTTATAGTACTGCCAAGTCCTTTGTGGCCAAGGGCTAATGTATAAAGCAGTTCTTTACACTGCATGTAACTTTCAGGATTGTGTACTGTAAATGTACTGTACAGTCAGTTGCTTGTTTTACACATATATTTTTCAAAGAATTTTTGGCTATTTGTAATAAAAAGCAATACTGTAGCACTCCTTATGATGGATTTTAGTCAAGATTAACACTTGCTATCACATTCCTCAATTTGCAGAGCAATAACACGAAGAAGGGTGGGAAACTGATCTAACAAGCTGCACATAAATCTTCCCAGTGACTTGTCTGCACAGACTTCTCTCAGGGTCATTCAAGTTTGGCTGCAAGGCACAAATCACAAAAATAACTCTTTATTTTTCCTTTTTCAAAGCATGCATTTGAGGGCTGGATTCCACCATGCCCCAACATTTTGACAAAAGGAATTGGGGAATTCGTTTGTCTTGTTATTTCTAGTTATTGGAGTAGAACAATAAAGACTTGCTCAAACTGCTTTTGACTTGGTTTTGTTTTTTTTTTATTTTTCCCCTCAGGCTTTTTACATTGCTCTCAGAGCTTACTCTAGCTAGTTCTAAACATCACAGACAGCTTCACAGAAAGGCGTCTCTCCAAACGTTCATCTTTATTTCAGATCACCACAAAATGCTTAGTTTCAGTAAAGCTTGCTGGCTGTGTGTCTTGAGCAGGGCTGTGTGGTTTTTTTTCAGTGTGTGCTGTATGAAACTGAATGGCAGCAAAAGTACTCTTGTAATGATTGCAAAACATGAAAAATGTTTGCATTTATTGGGAAAAATGGAGTTTACGTTTAAAACTTCAACTTAAAATCGGCTAGGAGGCTAGACTAAAACACCAATCATCAATACTGTGTAATTACCTTGACACTTTTGGAAGGTAAAAACCTGCCATCTCAGTTCTGTCTTATTTTGTAAGCGTCTCTAATACCAGTTGGATACAAGTTTAGCAGAAGTATCAAATACAGTGGATTTGATGTAATAACAAAACTTTGCGTTGCTGGTTTATGTGGAGACTTAGTATTGATACTCTAGTAAAGGATTCAATTTACAGACACTGATTCCTATTCTAAGAACCAGTGGCTTGTAATCTAGCTGTGGAAGACTGCATAGTGTCTAGCACTGCTGGTTTTTTGGTAGCCTGGTGTTCGAGCGCAGTTGAATACTTGATGAAAGAGGGCTTTGTCTAGTGTTAGTATGTCAGCCAAAAAAAAAAAATCTTGCACTGTGTCAACAACATGGTAAAACATACAGCGAAGGAGGGGGCAAGTCTGGGCAAACTGGAAGGGGTAGAACTCCAGCTTGCATAAAGAGATTTTTTTTCTTTGTTTGCATTAGAAAAAGCTGTGGCTTACTGCTTGCTGTTTGCCTTGCTATCTTGGAGGCAGGCTTGTCTAGCAGTATTTGTTTAATCTGAATAAAATACATAATGCATTATGTATTTTTTAAATAAATTTCTTAGTAATTAAAACTTTTTAAAAATTGACTCTGTGTTTCTAGTCCATCAGTCCAATACATAAGTTTCTGGGTTACTTTAACAAATGGGTGCTAAAGGTCTTGTAGCAAATTGCCTTTTTTGTTATACAAGATTGAAAATCAGTTCTCACAATGTGGTTTTATTCTTTTGGGGAGGTAGTAATGCTTTTTTTTCTCTGATAGAACTACCTGCACTGAATATTTATTTCCTTAGGACCTCTAAGGGACATGTTTGTCAGTAATTGAACAGAGTAACTAAATCTGCTAAGGGTGAGATGCCCTGTTTGATTAAATCTCATTTGAAAGATAATTGGCCTTGCTGCACATTATATTAACAGCCTATCTGAAAAGATGACGTATGAAGTTTTTATCTTAACAGGGGATTTTTACATAGTGGTAAATGCTTAAAGTGGAATTAAAGATGACTTGGGACACAGGGTATGGTTTCCAGCTGCTGGGTGTGGTTTGACATCTAGTGGGGTACAGCAGGTTTTCCAGATGTTCTTTCCTTGCCTGGTGTTTCTGATTAAGAGAAGAGCTTGTGTTAATCCCATCCATGGTGAATTCTGTTGTTTCTTATTTATTAATCCTACCCTGTTCAATGGGATATTTCATTTGTTATATAATATCAAGTCTCAAGTATCCTGTGTTCTTTGTGAGTTTGATATTCATTATTGAACAGGACATTTTTGTTAGTGCAATTTAAGTACTTAAGCTACAGGCGTAGACAAGCAGGTGGAGGAGACTGAGGAGCTTGAAGCAAATAAAATACTTGAGTTGCAAGTAAATACACTGTAGTATCTGTAGCATCTAGAACTACATTCCATTCCTTTAAAATGTCAAAGACCTACTAACAGCACAAAGGCTGTTCTGAGAGAATAGAGCTCTAGTAAGCCAGGGAGGCTGTTATTTGGGGGAGGTAAATAAAATTAACTTTGTATTTTCCCTAAAAAGTTGTAAGTTTTGCATTCTGCTATTGCAACAAACAACCCAAAATCTTAACATACTTAAAATTATGTGCTTAATCATACAAGACTGACTGCATCCGATCAGTCATGATTTAGAACATAATGGTTTGGATTTTATAGGAAGAATTGTGTTCTAGCCTCCTTGAACCAGTAAAAATATATGGAGGAAGGGTGTATTTGTTCTTATGCCTGTTTGTATGAGGATGGTTAACTGTTGGATAAATAAATCTGAAGGAAGAAACATTTCTAGAGGACAAAATCATAAATTTGCCTATTTCTCCAAAACATTGCCTTGCCATGAAGAGGATTAGATAACATTTGTGGTTTTGAGTTGTAAAATCCAACTGAGACAGAAGGTCCTGTTAGTTTATACAGCCTGACCACTTATGTACTGTGATTCCTATATATCGCACCCCTGACTCATTATTTCCAAGGTGTATATTTTGATCTGAAAACTCCAAGAGAGAAGGGATTCTATTACCTTTAGTGTTAGGTAAGTTCAAATTTTTTTTTAAGTTTAATTTCTAAACATCGGTGTCCTTATTTATTTATCCTCAAGATGAAAGAGCTTTTCAGTAAGGCCTGTTGTATGCACTTCATACTGCAATCAAATTAAGTCTGTTTTTTATTTAAAGGATTAAAAAGATTAAGCTTTTAAGTTTGAGTATAAATCGTTTTCTTTTAACTGGGATTTACATACATGCTTTCGCAAACACTCATTCCATTTTTTAATATGTGCATGAGAGTGTGTTCTCAGGAAATGAGTGCGGTGAACCAACTGATCCGGATCACACCATTCCCACTGTTATTGGCGGTTCCACTGGCACTGACGGTACTGTGATTTTCGCTTCACTGAGAACAATGTAAAATTACTTCAGATCTAGTGCTGACATAATTGCTAAATACTAGGTCTTCCACTTAACTCGCTTTTAATTCGAGTAATGCTTTTATTTTGTCTAGAATGCCACCTGGTTTAGGTGAAGTGCCTTATAAAAGTTAGTGTTATTGCAATTGCTCACAAAGGACAAACCCCAGGTTTGTTTAACAGGATAGCTTTTCTATATAAACATGTTGACTGGCATTAATTATAGTGTTTTCCTTTTAATTACGCTTCTTACTATGAAGTGAATTAATACTTCATTAATTAACCTCCTTTCTACTTTTAATCCATGATTAAAAGTGTTCTAACTCTCCTGCAATTACTAGTTGTTACTTCTTTATATTGGGATACCTCCTCTGGAGAAATTTTCTAGTTATTGCCACGTGCATCGGAGACAGACGCGTGGGGGTCCTGCTGATATCCTAAGGCAGTTCTCCTGGGCGTTTTTCTAGACCTTGTGGTTATGTTTTTCCTTATGAAATCATAAAAGTTACTATCTCCCAAGGTCCCTTCCACCCCTTGCCATTCTGTGACCTGTTTAGTCATATGTATATTGGAAGTCTTTCATTATCCTCATGTAGCACAGAATTATCTGGTTTTTAATGCTTACAGCTTTTTGCCTCATTAAAAGGCCCTATTCATTTGATCTTTAATATTTGTTCCTTTCACATTTTTAGCTTCTTTCAGGTGTGTGTGTTGTTTTGTGGGGTTTTTTTGGTGGGGGGGTTTTTTTTGGTTTTTTGTTTTTGTTTTTGTTTTTTTTAATTCACAATAGTCAATGTATGTTGGCTTTTTCCTGTTTCACTCCCCCCACCCCTCCCCCTTTCCCCCTTGCTGGTGTGGTAAGGGGTGTGACTCAGAACTTTGATCTCATTTAATTTCTACCTTACATTGAATCACTGTAACATTGCTACAGTCATCAGTTTGGCTTTGTGCAATTCCTCCAGGCTGATGCATGTTGCCATGGCAGGGTGGGAAGACTTGTATTGTTGGGTTAATAGAAGGAAACATCCTGGTTCTTGATTAGTAAGGTTGATACTTTTTACTGTCACCACGCTTACTTTTCATAAATTATTTTTTTCTTGTGCCAGAATCACTCTTGATAATTTTTATGCTGTAATAGGCCCATGTATTTTTATTGTTTTCTTGCGGGGGTCTGAATTTATTCTAGTAATAACAAGTGGTATTTTGCTCTCCATTATAAGGCTATGTAAAATTTTCATTGAGAAGTAAACTGCTGATTTTAGCTTGTAATTTGGGTAACTTCTTGGGGGTGCAGTACATTTTAATTGAAATAGAATTTGCCTGAAAGTATCTTCTATCTGCTTGGGAGAGTTGATTTGCACTGTGAGATTCAGCTGCCCCTCATTTGCAACCAGTATTACTAAAGGATCTCTTAAGTGTCAGATATAAATGAGAATGCAAATTAAATTGTGATTTGTGATAAACTTGGTTTTATCATTATTTTAAACTATTGGCCCCCAGATTATTGATGGTAATATTTGTGTAGCCTTGTTAGCAGAAGCAGCTATATAGTATCAGTTATTCTCCCCAGTGGTTCTTAAAAATGCAAAGAAACGAAGGCTGTAAAAGATTATAAACGTCTGTTCAGTTAAATTAAATGGCAAATCAGTCTTGAGTCACTGAAAGACAAAGTTGCAAATATCTCTCTTGATAAAATAATTCTGTTGTGCTTTAGTAGGAAGAAGAAAAACTATGTCGCAAACTGGTTTTATAATGTTTGAAGCAAACCTCTCGTGCTATATCAATACCCAGCTTAGATAAATAAGTTTGTGATCCTGGAGATATGGCAAGTGTGACATTTAATCTTTGAAATGGAACACATTTTTAAAAGAAAAATGCATGTATAAAATTATAAATGCAGTCTTTATAGATGCTGTGATGCAGCAGCTTTGAATATGAACTTTCTAGAGCATTAACTCTTATAAACTTTATTTGTAGTTCAGTAGTAGCAAGGACAATCAACTTCATAAAGCAATTTTTACTATAGAGTTTTCGTGACTGCAGAATGATGTTTAGGACAATGCAGTGTAGAGCCCAGCCATGCAAACTGATGTTAAATTGATCAGTTTACACAGCTGACATTAGTGACTTTGGCCTCAGATGACCTATATTACTTCTGTGTATCATTCCCAGGATTGTGTGCTACGTGAATGAAGAACGAACAAGCACGCAAGAAAACTGAGGAAGAAGGTAGGTTGTACCAGAAAATACTTCGTAAACTGTCTGAGTACTGAGCCCTGGTTGTTCCAGTAGTTCTAGATAGTCAGAAGTCATTGTATCATCAAACTACTAAACTTCATGTTACACTGAGTGCCAACATGGAACTCCGTTTCTTCCACTGGGGCTCTGAGGAGGAAAGGAACTTGCCTGTTATTTGTAAGTATTTATGAATATTCACAGTTACTTAGAAGTTACATTGTTTGCAAGACCTAAACGTTATTTTGCATGCTGCATATAGGTGAGTAAAATACTAATGAGTATTCCTAGTGTACAATATCTTTATATGTGATTCTATTTTAATAACTGTACATATGTATGGTATGAATATGCAATTGACACTTTGCACTAGTCCCCTCCATACTCTTTATGCAGCATCATTAGTATCAAAACAGGGTTATGTGAATGTTTCTATTGCAAATGTGCAACCTGAGGGTTAGGTTTGTGTAAAGGCACATGTAGGAGTGATGGAAAAGAATATAAACTATAGTAGTTTACGCTTTTATATATTCTTGGAATGGGTTATAACAAAAGCTGACCCCCTTAGACTTGCTTTCTCCTTACTCTGTGAATTTGGATTAGCATGTGTTGTTAGGAAGACTGTATTTCTAAGATTGCAGAAGTATAAATGAAAACAGAATTCTTCTAATGTGTATGATGAGATAACATTTTATATAGTGCTCAAAATAATGTGTTACTCATACAAATACTTTCTTCCAGGAAGTATGTTGGGGTTTTTTTTCTGGATATACCAGAGGTCATCAAATGCACGTCTCGCTTGACTGCATGTTCAAGGTTGATGCAGGGGTTTTGTCAAAGTGCTTTTCCTCTGGGGGAGGAAAACTATTACCCATAAGGGTATCCAGCAGGACCATGAGGAGGTGGGACCTCTGCAGCTCAGCCCAGTTAATAACTATGATCCCATCTTAAGAGAGTCATAGTTACTCCCACCTTTTGAGGGAGTAGGGAAGTTAAAAGTTACTTCCTTTCCTCTGGGGGAGGAAAAAGGTGTACAAATGTGTTGGCAGAGGGTTGTCTTGTTCTCTCTCTTTTTGCCCCACAGCATGACGGGCTGATACTGAAAAAGAAGGCATTGAATATTTTGATGCGGATTGTGAGCTATTTTTTCAAGTGGTTGAAGTATGCATGCTAAAACATCAGTCAAGAGTAATTAAATATGTACTTGAATTTAGTATCAGCGCTGAACATTTAATGGGGAATTAGGTATTTTGATGGATGGAAGTTTTGCTGAACAAAATTAATTCAGAATCATGAACTGCGGTATTTATGGAACACTTGATTTTATCATTAGTCTTTTCACTAAATTATGTTTAATGTTTCTGACAGTCTTCGTGTTTTTTTCAGTGACTCAGTGCTACATTTTAAGTAAGAGGAAGTTGTTGCTTCTACAGAAATCAGTAGAATTAATGCCATGTTTAACATGAAAAGCCTTTTAGCTCAGGCCTAGATGAACATTTCAAGCACTTGTGCTGTTTAACTGAGTCCTCTGTATTAGCTTCATGGAGCTCATTTTTGTTTCTGAAGTATCAAATGAAGATTTAATTGTAGCTGAAACCTTAGCTCTTCTGTTGCTTCACCAGAAAAGAAAATAATTTGTTTGTCTGTGGTGAGTGTCACAATTGTATGTGTGTGCCATATGCCTTGATAGTATATTCAGGGAAAGCTGTGTGTGTTTTCTAAAATAAACAGATACTTGTCTCCCCCCCAAGTCTTTAACATTGATTCTTTCCTAAATGTGTTCTAAAATACTGAGCATTGAACACTCCATGGAATGAAAACTGAAATAAGAAGTCTGGGAGCAAAAGTTTGCCTAAGTTAAAGGGCACCTTTTTAGCTGTTATCCAGAGTAGGCTGTGTATCTCCATTTGTGTGACTAGAAATCGGAAGGAAAGACATAAAGACAACTTCTTCTTGCCCTTTCCTCCTCCCTTCTTACCTTTTAGTGGCTGTTCTGTCCTTTGAATAATCTTTTCTCATTAAATTGCTAAACATGTGCATTGACATGAAATGAAACGAGATTAATGCTTGTTTATTCGCAGACACCATGTCTTGACAACAAACATAAGGATTGGAATAGTAACCAGCACTGGATTGAAAAGGGAAGGTTAATCCAGAGCTCTTATGTGATATTTCTTTCCAGCCTTATTACAGCGCTCTTGTTTTTGTACCAGCTTGGAGAGTGTAATGCTATACTGCAATGTACCTTTTGTATTCTGTTCTTAGCAGCAATAGTATTCTGAATGACCTGGAAGTTACTTTTGCAAAGAGGGCTATCTGTCCCAGTATCACTTCACAAGGGTCCGTAGTTGAGAATGTTGAGATCTGGTTATCAGCTTTGTTAACTAAGTGTGGGGGACAAACAATTATGCTTTTGAAAAAAGTTACCTGTAACATATTCAGCATATCAGACAGGATCCTAAAAAGCCATATATGCTTTTTCTCTACACCTTCTGCTAATATGTTTTAGAATATTTGCATTTTTACAGCAGTTGTTTCCTTTGGTGATTACTTCAATATTTCCAAAGATTGGATTTTTTGGGATAGCAGTGCTGGGTTATTGTTCTTCTAGAAACATATCTCCCAGTGTGGTTCGTTGCCTGTCAACTAATTATTTAACATGTTGCTGTGACGAACTGCTTCAGATACCTAACTAAACAAATTAAAGCTGGAGTTCTGTTTTCAGCAACAGTGTCTGAGCTTTATGCCTACCTACAGCTAGTTTTATTCTTACTTAAAACTGCCAGTGCATTAGTAGCTCTGAAATACATCCTTTGGTCTTTTTCCCAGTAAGTCTTTTTTTCATTTATAATGCAGTTGTCTCCTGTTTCATGCTTAGTTTCCAATTTTTAACCTTTTTTCCACAAGCATATGCCGAAGTCTTTAATTGGCATTTGTTTATCTTTTTATTAGAAATTCATTGGGTTTCTCTTATCTTTCCCTCTGTGCCCCCCAAAACTGTAAGTTCTGTTTTCATGTCTGAATTCATATGGCTGTAATGAACCCGTTCTCTGGGTTTTCCCATATTCTTCCTTTCTCTGTGTTTCACATCAGTGAGAGCTCTTACCTTGTCCCACCAACATTTTTCAGTAAATGTTGAATGTTTTCCCTGTTTCAGAGGAATGGGAGGCCTGCCACCTAAAGAGATGGTGTTCATTATATAGAACATGTGAAGGGTTAGCATTTACAGCTGTAATCCTGTGTTCTGACAAACATTTCATTGTGCTGCAGAAAAATGGAGGAACTGAAAAACTTGTATGCACAGTGTAAAGGTAGTTGCCCCTTTTATATGACGACAAAGCTGAGCTTTTCAATGATTAACAGTCTTGGGGGAAGTGGCTTTTTTCTACCTTCATGCTTTATTTATGGAGCTATTGTTTGCATCTTTGTTTATACTTTTTGAAAGAGGGGCTATTTTTAATATTTTTATGTAATCCAATTGGTGGATTTTATGTAATCCAGTCTCCATACAAAAACAAATAAAGCAGTAGGTCAATGTTCTTTCTCTCACATATTCTGTAAACTCCCCATTATATAAAAGGGTTCCTGTGTATTTGTTTTCATTTAAATGACTTATCAGTAACATTTCTTTTACTTTAGACATCATGTTTGGAATGATTGCTTTAGGAGATTGGTGGCAGAAGAACGGTTACTTTTGGTAAAAGTAAATTTTTGGTAAAGGTAGGTATTTGTTAAAACCAAAGCTTCTAGTTCTTAATTTCTGCTAGAGTTAAAATATCTGCAAAATCATCAAATGGGTGTTTTAAGTTGGCAGTAATAGGAAGGAGTGGGCCTGAAAATTTGATAGCAAGAAAGGACGATTAACTTTGTTGTGCATCGTAGTCTAAAAGAACAGTATGATGCTTGTGAAAGTTTGCTTTACTCCTGGTATGTACGTGGACATGCCTATCTTTCAAAGGTATGTGAGTATCCTCAACATCTTGTAAAGCTTATCTATGTACACAGATAAAAAATAACAAAGCTACACCATACTGTCCTTCTAGAATACGATATAGCAAGAATACTCCAGCAGAAATCATCACTTCCAAAATCTACTGTTAGTAAGAGAAAATTCCTGAGAGATCAACCTATATATGTCGGGTGTTTTGTTTTCAGTTAGCTCTTTGCTCTGTCATTGTGTTCCAATGATCTCTTATTTCTGTAAAGTGATGATGTATAAGCAGGATTACTTGGCATTCAGCTGAAACATGCTGGTGTGCGAAGTATCCCCTGCAGAAAGAGCCCAGTGCAGTAAAATGATGCTTGTAGGCAGATGGGGGGAGAGGCGGGGGAGATAGAGGTGATGGGAAATACGTGACCAGGAATTCAGACACTTCTCAAAACTCAGAAGGGCCCTTGAGAAATGTTCATGAACTGGAAGGAATACATTTGGGGGGGGGGCTAAAACTTAGGAACATAAGATCCGTATGTTTGTCCTTTTACTTTGCATGATCACAGAGTGATCCTTATACAAGGATCTTCTAATAAATCATTTTTACACCTCTCAGGGATTCTGAGTTGTCCAAGAAGGTGAATATGCGGGTAGCTCGTAGCTATACAGAGTACAGATAAGTACTGGTTAGGCTGTTTTTCTTTTTTGAATAATTGCTGTGAACAACTTCTGGTGAGTCAGATTTTGGTGGATAATACAGGTTATTCCTGAAATGGCATTTTTCCCTTTGAATGAATGTGGATCTAGTCTCCTGTAAAGCGTCTTTACACAATGGTGTTTAATAGCATCGTGCCCTTGATAAAGAATGTTGTCATATCATTTTTACATCATAATAATTTATATTCTAGGACTAATCTCTGAAATACAATTTGCATGGAAAAATAACAGTTCAGGCTTATGGCCTTTGATATTCTGCATGTTTTTTTTTTTTTTTCCTTTTTCCTTTTAAAGTGCATCTTGATAGCTGCCATCTGTATGCTCATTCCTATTTTAAGTTTCTCCTTTTTGTTTGTTTCCATTGACTTTTAACCTCTTTCTGTGCATCTGTCTCCATCCCTGTCACCCCATTCCTGTCTCCCATCTGAGCATAGACACTGGAATAGAGTGGCCTGACTTTCAGAAGTGTTAAGTGAATGCAGAGCCTTCTGATTTGAATGGGAATGGGAACCGATCAGCCCTTTGAAAATGAACGAGATTGGTCTCATCTAAAGGAATTATGGAATTGTGAAGCCAAGGTAATTTAAGTAACCAGAGTGATCCATGTTCTTTAAAATACTTCCTGCAATCGAGATAATGGAATAATGACAGAGTCATTATAGCTGTAACTTTGGGAAAACCAAATTATGTTAACTTTAGACCAGTATCCTGAGGGAATGTGAGGCTGAGAGACCACACAGGCATATGAAAAATACTTACGCATAGGATCCCCTGGCCTTGGCAAGTAAGGAAACCTGTGTGTGAGACATAACAGCAGTAAAGGTAATGACCAGTTGTTTGGAAAGGCAGAAGAGGGACAGTCTGCAGGAGGGAAGAGACATGATGGATTCGGTTGTAGTTACACTCGTGCCTGGCCTCGTACCGTGTGTTGGTGACTTAGCTCCCTGGCTTGATCTTGGACTGCCTCATCACTACAGACAGCCTGGCATCCCTGGTCACTGTCACCAGACCTGCTCTGCTCCTCTTGCTCAGGTACCGTAGGACTGCACCCCCTAATGCTGTGCCTTGCTGGGGTGCCTTGCTGTCACCCTGGCTCCCGGCTAGCCTTCCCTTGCAGGGCAGCTGCTCTCCCTTGCTCCCCAACTGCTGCAGTGCAGCCTGGGGCAGGGGCAAGGACCTGCGCTGATGTGCAGCTCCCCAGTCAGCAGCAGAGGTCCAGATGTGGCTTCTTGCATCTGCACCTCATCAGCCTTATCCACCAGATCCAAGGCCGCTCCACTGTGCTGTATCAGAGCTGCACCTAAACTTCAGGAGGGCTGGGGAGAGCTTGCAGAGGAGGATTACAGAGAAAGATGGGTGGAGGCCAGGCAGAGCTATTGCAGCCCGTCGATGCTTTCAGGGCCCTGAGCGTGGTTTATCTGTGAAGGGCAGATGAGGAGGGGGGAACACTTTAAGAATATATGTAACTATCTGGTGTTTTTTTGTTGTTATTCCTGGTTTTTAAATTAATGTTGTAAGAACACTGCAACTGCAAAGGCAGTCACTTAGAAGTTAGTTCATGTCAACAATAATATTTACATACGTTCATTAGCAGAAGTTTAGATTTTAATCTCATTGAGACTAAAAAGACAACAAAAGATACATCTTTAACTGGGGTTATTTAGTCTGGAGAAGAGGAGGCTGAGGGGAGACCTGATCGCCCTCTACAACTACCTGACAGGAGGCTGTAGCGAGGTGGGGGTCGGCCTCTTCTCCCTGGTAACAGATGATAGGATGAGGGGGAATGGCTTGAAGCTGCGCCAGGGCAGGTTTAGGCTAGACATTAGGAAAAACTTCTTCACCGAGAGGGTTGTCAGGCTCTGGAATGGGCTGCCCAGGGAGGTGGTGGAGTCCTCATCCCTTGAGGTCTTTAAAAGCAGGATAGATGAGGTGCTTAGGGACATGGTTTAGTGGTGGGATGGCAGTGCTAGGTTAACGGTTGGACTCGATGATCTTAAAGGTCTTTTCCAACCGAGGTGATTCTATGATTCTAACTTCAGGGTGACCTGTTACACCATACTGTCTCCCACTAAATTCTCTGATTGTTTCAATGCTAATGTTTCTTAGTAAAAAGCTTAATCTTTAATGAGATAAACCAGCATATTTTTCAATAATCTTCTTTCAGAAGTTTTTTAAATTTTTTAAACAAAAAAAAACCAACCCAGCAAAAATCTACATCAAACACTTCTGTTTGAAACAAAATAATCCCGTGGAATAGCTGATCAGGAATGTTGAAGTTTCAGTAAAATTACAACAAACTTGGAACTAAATAATGGGAAGTTTCTGAGCAATCTCCTTGGACATGTTTTGTCTATATTAACTAACAGGAGATAGAAAGTAGATTTGGAGTTTCTCCTTTTAATTAATTACCTAGGATCTCCAGTCATCTGAGGAGTGTGTGCAAATGCTATATAGTGCAACAGCAAAAAAAAACCCAAAACCCAATCCTGTAGATTTTAATGTATGAAATATGGGAGATATAAGTGGAAAGAGAGGGGGTAAAAAAAAGCAAGTATTAAACTATGCATAGTCACCTGATAGTATCTCCTCAAACCAGCAGATGAGGCTGTTGCCCATTACATCTAGCTTGCAACACTGTAAATCCCTGGAAACCTGTAACTGTGTGACAAAGTATTAATATTGATCAATTGAGATCCTAGAGAAGAGCAATTTAGAGTTTTTGTTTTTATCATCAGTGCTGCTTTTCTGGCGCATCCAGAAGTAAAGTAGATCAAGCGATTATGTGAACAGCATTTAAATTCCTTTTTGTAGTGCGAAGTGAGAAAATGGAAAACCAGCCCATTTTGTTTATACAAAAATACACCTACCTTGTAATAAGTAGTTTGGTACATTTACTAGTCTCCTTCTGTCTCTCTTTCTCTCTGCCTCATATTGATATATTTGCTTTGTAAAACATACTGCTCTCAGAGCCTCATGAACTGAATCATATTTAAAAAAAAACCCAACAAACGTTTGTGTCCATTACTTTTCCTGCTTTCGTCAGATTATCTCCTCTTGCCAGATACTTATTTCTAGCTAGGGGAAAAATGTTATAATTATTTTTGGTCTGTCTGCTGTCTCTTGTGTTGGGTAGCAGGACTGCTCTCACGGATTTTACAGTTATGTTTCTAGTAGCTACAAGTATATCTTTTATCACTGATCTTTAATTGTAATTAAATGTTCATGGTTTTGTAAATGTCTTTTTTTTTTTTTTTTTGTTTTGTACTCTTAGTATCACAGATTCATAAATAGGCTCAAAACCAGCTATCAAGTAGAACATCAAGGTATATTTTTTCAATCTATACATTCAAGCCACATGGGTTTGTACCTTCCAAGGTGCCAAGCCTTATGTGAGAAGGGTCTTCTCTGCTCTTTGGGCCTGATTCTGTTCTAAGAAGTGTAGAATTTGATCTAGAATTTATTCTTGCTTAAATTTAATTCCTCAAAAAGCTTGACTTTGAGAGATCTACAACATCTCTATATATTTCAGTCTATTTTACTGTCAGGAATAGTTCTTCTTTTCCAAGCAACTTGGACTTTTTTTCCCCAGAAAATCTATTGAAAATGTGAGATGTATACTTGTTACTCATATTTTGTTCCAAGTGAGGTACTTTATTAAAGATTTCTATTGCAATGGATATTGTTTTACACTTGGTTTTGGCAAACAGTCAGGAAAATCTCATAATCACTTCCTGAATATCCACTTCATTCCACCTTAAGAGAGTTGTAGATTATCACCTTTGAAATAACTGTTTTCAATCAATAAAGCATAGTTTAGTGGCATGCTTTATCACCAATACTCTGATAGCACAGGTAATTTCAACTCTCTTTTTATATGGGTAGATCTAGCAGTAAAGGGATGGCAGAAATCTAATAAGTGGGTTTTTTTCTGGGGGAGAAAAAAAAGGCAACAAAAAATCCCAAACAAAAAAACCAAACCAAAAAACCAGTAAGGTGACACCTCAGTGAATGATACAGTTCTCGCTCCCAAAACATTTCTTTGGCAATGTGCTCTCAACTGCTTTTTCAGAGCACACCCAGACATAGCTGTTCGTTCTGTGTGTTTTCTTCTTTCCTTGAAAGAGCCCCCACACATTCATCCTGCTAGGAGGTTCTGCAGTGCTGCTAAAAGTATGGTTTCATAATCGGTTTAATCTGGTCTGAGAATGAGCTAGGAACAAAATGGCTAATCCTGCACTCCCCACTGGTTTTGGTTGTGTTCCAATTCCTTCTTTAATGGTGGCTGGTGGACTTGTGTGGCTATGCAATGTGTCACACTGGTTTGCTGAGTCAACTAAAGAATTAAAAAAAAAAAAAGGGGGGGGGAGGGGGGGAGAGGGCAACACCCCCCCCGCCCCAAAACTCCACCTGAGAAAACCTGACCATTCATTTGATGAATAATCTGCTCTAACATGCCACATGGGTGTAAACACGCGCAGGGCAATGAGAAGAGAACAAGATCACTGTTTTAAGATAGCACAGTATTTATTTTAGCTTCTCTGCTTGTGAAATTGCATTATGTCTGTGTTTATGTATTGGAGATGGCAGGTAATCTGAGGTTTAAAATTTGAGAAAATGCCTCTTGAAAATACAGGTTCTGTTTATTGATTTCAATTGTGATGATTCCAGTAAACTGGGTTCTTCAAGGGAGCTGGTTGGGGAGTGGAACATTCATTTTGTGTGCTGCCATTTGAATACAGAAATCACTAAAGTTATTAGCACTATGGTCAATAAAATGTGTGTATGAATTTAAGGAACTATGTCTTTTAAAGTATTTGATGGTTGTGTCAGGAAACATAAATCTGAATTTATCAGTAAGTGTACAAAAGAAACTGCTGCTCAGTCCTTATGTACCACCCCCAGATGTTGTTACACTGGTGTTTCTGGGTATAAACTAAAATGTAATGTGTAACCAGTTTATGTCGATTTGTAATTGTTTTCTGGAGACCTTGTACTCTGTGAACTAAAAGTTTTAATGGGGAATGTTTCCAGGTTTTTCCACAGAAGTGCATTGCCAAATGATGGTGGCTTAGCTGAAAACAAGATTAATATAGGTGTTCTCTTCCCTATTTAAAGATGGTCACACAGGGCTTGTGTCAAAAGGAAGTTTAAGACGGGCTTTCCTCTAACCATTAACAGGTCCAAGGGCTAAATGCAAGGTTAGAATATGTTTGTGATATCAGACCATAAGGTGTTTTCCCAGAGGCAGTTACATGTTGCAAGAGGGTGTCTAATCACGAGCGAATAGTATAACATTAACAGTGAAGTATCTGCAATAAGAAGTGTTAGCCTGCCTGAAAGCGGCAAAAATACTGCTGCTGCGTGACTTCTGACCGGGCTACTGAGTCTGCTCTGGTAGTTTGCTTTCACCTCTTTATGCAAAGAGCATTTTGTTTTCCAGTCGCTGGTATGTCACTTAATACAAGGCAAGACCTAAGAGCTCATTATCCCTTCATCTTTCCTTCCTTGCCCACAGGATTAGAGGCTGTAATAACAGACTTAGAGGAGGTGCTTAGATGGGGTTGGTCTTGTTCTGTTCTGCCTTAATACCCTGTCAAAGCTGCTAGGATTTCACCATAGTGTTCAGCTTTAAAGACCTCCTACAGTTTCTAAGTAGATCTTCTTTTCAATATATTTTCTCTTACTGGTCACAAAAATTCACAACACTGTTTTTTGGTTTTGGTTTTTTTTTTTGCGTCTCCCCCTGGTAATTAGTTGTATTTTTCTCTCAATAAATGTTCAGGACTCCTGTGCATGGAAAACAGAAATACTGTTATTATCTTGTCTGTGTAAAAAATATTTTCTGTCTTGCAATTCTTTGGAATTATATATGCTGTACAGAGAAGTTGTTATTTATGCTGTGTCTAACTTCATTTCCTCCATCAGACTGTACATAGCAATTAAACTCCTTAGTGGTTATAATGTCTGTTTATTCACATCTGTTGATGGCTGGGTAAGTTTGTGCAAGCTCTTGCCTGTTAACAACATATATGTGGCTTTATCTTTGTTGACCTTAAGTCACCTTTCTTGCTACTTACTATTCCTGAAGCCATTGACTTGCTTAGTTTATACTTCACTGTGCTTTGAAGTATCACATATGCTTTCTAAAAAAGCCATCAAATTACACACTCCAATCCTAATCTTTTATTTTTCCTTTGTTGGGTCAGTGTTTCTCAGTCAGTCTGAGATGGTGAAATGACAGTTTGGAGCATGAGATTTCCTGCATTTCTAGTATGTGTATGAAATTACATAGATAAATCATGGATTCAAGAAAAATCTATGGCATGGAGCAGTGGTATCATCCTGATAACAGGAAAAAAAGCAAAGCTTTACAATTTTAATGAGGTGTGAGTTATAGAAGTATACTCCATTTTTGATGGTCTGACTATAATAAAAATAAAAGACTGTCAGGTAATCTTATTGAAATATACTTGCGTCTTTTGAAAACTGAAAATGGTGCAGCAGTTGAAAAAACCTCAGTATTTTGTAGCACAATCTCATTGTCGTATTATCCTGGCCATTCAGTATTCTTGGACTTGCTGCCTTGAAATTGTGATTTTTGTAAACCTGATTTCTCCAGCCAGACATTTCTAGGTCCCAGGATAGGATCTCTTGTGTCATGCTTAGTATTTCATAAAGAACAAAATACCCTCTCTTTAATAGAAGCCTTTCATTTTAGGAACCTGGAGAACGAAGATGCAGCTATTACCACAAAAATCCTTCTTGTAAGTTTACAAGATCTTTGCATTACTGGCACACAGTTTTATCGTGAATATCAAGTAATACTATTTTTTCCTCAGATCTGGATTAAATGAACTTTTTATAGCTATCAGAATATTAACAAGAAACACTTGCCTGATACTTTTGTTTTTCCCTGCCTCAAAGTGAGTAAGTAAACTGTTTTCACCATTTGATTCTCATTCCCTGGTAAACTTACAAGTAGTAAAAGATGTGAGAGTCCAGCGTTGACAGCTCAGGGGCATGCCCGGGAAAAGGTTGTGGCAAAGGTTTAGAGCTGAAGGTGGGAGGGGAATTGGGTTTGGTGGGCTTTGGCAGAGTAATGACCTGTATAGCAGGCACGACCCGGGGGAGCTGGGATGAATAAGCTAAAGATGTGCCATAGCTAAAGTTGGTGCCATAGTTTAAATGCCATTTAAAAACAAGCAAAAACTACAGACATGGGGATGATAGAAGATAGGGTGGGAAGAAATTTTATATTAGTTAATGTATTATTGCCTGTTGTCTTCGTGTAAAGAGACAGGATGGCTATTTTCTCATTTTTAGTTGCAAATCTGTTATGTGTCAGTATTTTACCAACTTATTAAGAATGTCATATGATCTGTGATTTTGGGCCACTTTATCTTTTATTTGAGACTATCTGCACAGTTAAGTATAGGGTACCCACTGATTTAAAATCGATAGATTATTTACCTTAATTTTTTTTTTGTATCCCCAACACTGAAGAGTCCCAAGAAACATGAATTGTGACATAAAGCATGGCCACCTGATGCAGTTACAGGACCCAGAGAAACATAAATGTATTTCAGGCCTGTGGTGTTCTCCCGACTCTTTCACATTACATCAACAAAGAAATGGTAAGGGGATTAAGTGGGAGCTGTAGAACTGAAGGTGTGATTACCCTACGTGTTCCTGATGCAGTTTTAAACTAGCTTATTTACACACTAAAATACCATAGAACACCTGGCCACCTCCTGAGATCCTCAGATGGATTTTGAAGGTCACTGAGCTCTGTGCTAGCAGCCTGCAAGGTAGCTGATTAAAACCAATCTGGGCATGGCTACATGGGCTGTAATTGCACCACAAGACATAGCCATGCTGGTGGAATTCCAGTGAAGCAATACTTCAACATCATTAATGGCACAAAACCTTAAGATATTTCAGTTCAAGCACACTGTAGGTAATACTTGAAATGAGTAATATTTAAAACCTGATAATGCAGGGAGAAGTAGTACGTTAAGAGGCTTTTGTCCCTCCGGTTTCCAAGTTTTACTGGTGTGTTTTCAGAACACCCCTGCAATGTGCTCAAGTGGTAGTTCTGCACTGTGGAATTGGGGAGAAAAAGGTGCAGAGGGGAAGTGACCTGCCAGAGAGGGGGACTCTGTTCAAACTTGGGTGCTCTCGGTGTGTTTACCCTTGCACTCAGAGCCTCTACTTTATTTTTTTTTTTCTGTAGATGTACATTTTTTGGAGGTATGAAAGAACAGAAAATGAATCAACTTGCCATACTAGAATTCCTTTTAAAGTCGAGACAACTTAGTTCTGCCATTGCAAGACAATATATTGATATGATTTGCTCTTGTATTTCTCCATGTAAGCATAGTAAGTGTCCACATCCTATTTCACTGAAGTACAGTTAATTTTCAATGCAAGAATCATAAATACCACAATCTTACCCACAGTCTTGAGTGAAACTTCTTTATAACACTTTTTGTAAGTCAGGATTGTGTGATAAATTCTTTTATGTTTTACATACCCATTTGTTGTTACAGAACGTAAAGAAACTTTGCAAATGCAGAAGGTGACAGAAACATACTTTAAACATCCCTCTGTCACTATTTTTGTCTTTATTAGATGGTTAAAGGAGCAGGGATTCACATTTCCTTTTTCATATAAGCGCGTATAGGATAGTGTTAAATAAAAAGAAGTTAAGCATTTATCAGTATTTTGGCAAAAAGAAAGTATAAATTGTTTAACCTTCATTTTTTTCAATGTTTTAGATTATAAATTATTTGAGTTACAGCACCACACATTTTAAAAAAGGATCAATGACTCATTGCAGATTTATGCAGGTTTTATTTTCAGCCTTCTACAGGCATCTTCTCTCTCCTTTAAAAATAAAAAGTCATTTTCTTTGCTTTGACTTTTTAAAAAAATGACTGTAACACAGAGCCAAATTCGGCTACAGTCCAAATTATACAAATGTTCATTATATAGAGGAACACGTGCAAGTGTGAGTTGCCTTCTGTTGTATCAGCTTGGCTGCTGTTGTGTGGTGCCTTCTGAGGAAGATGGAGAAGGGGGAATTTTAGAGCCACCCTTAGTGATGATTTTAAAATTGTAATTCTAGGATGAGTTTTGCTGCTTGTAGTCAAAACTCAGTGATAAAATTGACTGGATTAAGGGATCTAGAATTCAATCCTGTATTTGTGGTAGGGAATTTAGATATTTAGATAATTAGTCTTTAAGTTTTCTGCACGTTATATGTATATTCATATACATAGGTATGTGTGTCTTGAGGCACTTCGTGAAACTATATTGAACCGTGTTGGTAACAGTGAGGAAGAGAGGTCAATGTTTTAAGAATTTTTTAAAATAATGTGAGCTGTATTTTCGTATTTATGCTTGTGACACCACTACGTGAAAGAACCGGTGCACTGGAGCACATAAGGCTACTCGGGCACACGCCGACTGCACCAGCCGACACTAGCATTGCTCCTCTTTTTATATAAAAGCCGTATCCTTAAAAACAGCTTTGGCGGGAAACAACCCCCCAAAGGTAAAACTCCGCTTTTTTAATTATTTTTTTTTTTTCCAGGAGTTACCCGGGCGACCCGCAGCGGGCCCTTCCCCTCCAGGCGGCCGTTACTTTCTGCCCCGCTCAATGATGGCGGCAGGCGGAGCTGCCCGGCGCTAAGATGGCTGCCCCTGCGCGTGCGCGCGACGGGCCGGTCCGGCGCCCTCGCCGGCGGAGGGCGGGACTTCCTGCGGCGGGGCGGCGCGCAGCCGCGATGGTGGAGGCGTGAGCGCGGCGGGCCGGCGGCAGGCACCGTCCCCACGGGGCGCGGCGGCGGGCCGGGCCGGGCATGGAAGTGGAAAAGATGGATGAGAATGAATGGAAGTACCACGGGGAAGGCAACCAGAGCCTCGTCGTCTCCCACTGCCAGGTAGGGATGCGGTGGGTTGCGGTGGCGGCGCGCGGGCGCCCCTCCCCCGCCCCGCCGGGCCCGCGGGAGGGGCCGCCGCCCTCCTTTCAGGGGCTGGGGCCGAGGTCTCGTTAGGCCCCGGCCCGGCGCGGCGGCTCCCCGGGCGTGGGCCTCCAGGTGCTCGGGCCTCTCCCTCGGCGGGAGCGGCTGCCCGGCCCCACCGTCCTCCCCGCTTTTCTTTCCCGAAGCGGTTTTCCATTGCGGTCGCGGCGTGTTTGCGTTCCGGTGGGAGCGTGAGGGGAAATCGCGCCCGTCGTCGGGGGGAGGTGAGCAGGCGCTCGCCATGGGGCTGCCTCACGGCTTGCGGGGGCTTGGCAGCGGTGGGAGGGCAAGCAGCTGGTGACTGGATAGCTGCCGTCCGGAAGTGGGAGCTGTGAGGAAAAGTAAGAAAAATGTCCTTTTTCTGTCACAATGCCCGGCTGTGGGTAAGTGTGGCAGAATAAGGGGATCCGGAGAAGGAAAGTTTTTCCTTTTCTCGCCGACTCTGTTTCTGTACCAGAGTTTGAATGCTTGCTGCAGTGCTGAAGTGGGACTCCAGAATATAATTTCGGTTTGTGGCTTGGCTGTAGACCTCTGTGGACCAGTCATTTCATCCCTCTGCTTCGATTTACCCTCGGGGGGGGGGTGTTGATTGGGTGTTTTTTAAATTAAAAAAAAAGTAGTAAAATAGATTTAGCATTTTGGTGAGCCGTAACAATTAAATGAAGCTAAATCCCATCAAGCAGATTGTATGTCAGTTTAAAAAGCATGTGTTCATTTGGCTGCTGTTGCTGTATTCTTGCCCCACTTGTATGGGTGTCATTTAGTTAACATATTGGGATGCGTGTCCCTTAAAGAGTTTATTCTTTTTCTAAAAAGTACTTGTGGCTTTTTTTTGCCTTAAAAAACTTATTTGTATTTCAATTTAAATTCTGGTATGGATTTGCCAAAGAATGTTCTTGATACTTCATAGATCTAGAACCCGTAAAGCCAAAAGTGTAGGGTTTATATGGGAAATTTTTTTTTTTATAACATCTAAATGAATGACTGAAAATACTGGATTCTTTTGATGTTTGTTTTTTGGATCATAAGCATAAACTAGACAAAACAAATGTTAACAACTATCAGCTCTAAGAAAATGCTGGAAGTCTTACAGTGTTTTCCCAAATTTAGGAGGGGCACTTCTATGGCTCTTGTGTCTTCCTTCTCTTCCTTTATATAAAATATTTTTTAAAAGATATTTTTGCTACAAGAAGAAAGCACGTGATTTTGTTTCCTGTCTAAATTTTAAGCTTTGAAAAAGGCAGTTTAAAAAATATTCAGTTGCTGAGTGATAGGGATGAGAATGCATGGTGGATTAATAGTGATGTAACTGTGATCTCTTTAAAGACCTGGAAGGTGAGGAAGACTGCCAGAAATTCAGAATAGTTGCTGAGTGTGTCAGTTCTCTTTTTAGTAAGATGCTAAGACTTTGAGAGAGAGTGAAAGTGAAATAGATATGATTTTTTCCTTTATAGAGAGCTTTGAATCAGCAAAGCTTCTGTCTTATAGCTTTGTGTCTACTGGTAGTGAGCTCTTGTAAATCTGGAGTGTATAAAATACTGTTTCAGTGCTAATTGTTACTTTGTGCCTCTTACGAACAGGACGTAATTGCATGATTAATCACCATTCTTGTAATCTGATGTCAAGTCATTCTCAGGTTTGTGTGAACAGAACAGCAGCATAACTAAGACAGTGAGTTTCATTTTAACTGTCCTTGCTTCATTCTGTATCTCTTCAGTTCGTATTTTTTGTGTATAACTGCTAGTGGGAGGGACAGCAATTTGGTTGTGGCAAGGGAGATGTGAATGGATGCTCAGAGACAAGTGCCTAGGTGGAACTGTGTGTGCTTGTTGTTTCCATGTTCTACCTTTTGATGTGTAGTTGTATTTTGGAATGCGGGGAGGAAGCTTGTCCCTATCTCTGTAGGTCTGAACCTCTCTTCCTTGCTGCTTCTGGAAGATCTGAGAAGTTTAAAAAAAAAAAAAAGAAAAAAAACCCCACAATAAAAAGAATTCCCTATTTTCCTGGAGAGAAGGCATGAGCTTCTGTGCCCTTTATGAAGTTAGATCCAGGGAGTTTTCTTTCAACTCCTGCCTTCTGGACTGCTCTTCGAAGCACTGGTAACAGGTACTGTGCAAGCTCGTGTGTCAAGCACAGGGTGTTTAGGCTGGGGTGAGCAGGCAGCCGGGGTGGATGCTCTTGTTCTTGGTGGTATGGAATGTGGCGGGACTGGGGGTGAGGAGTAAGAGGAACAGGCTGTGCCTCAGTTCACGGTGCTCTCCTGTGTTTAAGGCTGCGCTTATTTGGTTTGCTCTGTTCTTTGTATCTTTCCCTTTAAGACACGAATGTAATGCGCTGTTAATCCAGTTAGTACAGTACCAAAATTAAAAACTTGGTCATAGAAAAGTCACATGCCCAACTAATAGCTCTGCTAGTGATGAGCTGATAAGCCCTAGACGAAGGCAACACACAACTGTTTTTTCCAGTGCCTTTGAATGGTGGCATATAGACAAAGGTTTGTCTGACAGCCAGCCACTGGCATTCTGTGGAACATGCTCTGTTGTTTAGGTGAAAGTGCTGTAAAGTACTGCTTGATGCGCTGTTTCCTCTTACCTATTATTAACCTGTGACAGTGACTACAGTCTCCCTGCGCTCCTGCAGAATCCGTACGGAAACGAGTGGCTGAAATCACTGCAAGTGTGTCTCTGTTCCTTACTCGTGCAGTTAAGCAGAGAGGAGTTAGGCAGGGCATGGTCTAGTCAGCTTGTCTCTTCTTACAGTGATAGCTTTACAGAGTTACTTTAATTAGTTCTCCAGCATTTAGAAAGTGAGCTGATAGGCGGAATAAAGGTGGAATGCCTGCTGAGCATTTCCAGTTACCGTTGTTGCCTCTGGAGCTGCCTACTTGCTTGCTTGGTGCACACTCAAACTTCTGCTTTCGTGGCTTTTTTAAAGTTTCAGTTCTGATGAATCTAAAATTCTGGAAGACATACAATATTATGGTACAAATTACTCTGATAAAGCTTTTCCTGTTGGTTTTTTTATTGCAGATGTGATTAAATTAATCCAAATTGAAACTGAATTGTGGTCAAAAAGCCTTTATATATCTTGCAGCCTGCTGAAATACTAGCTAATGAACAAAGACAGCTTTCCTACCTTGTTGATTTTAGTGAGAAATACAACTGGCAACTCTGGTACCTGAAGACAGCACCTGAGTCAGTCAGAAAGATCAGTCTGAAGTACGCAAAAGCTGCAAGTTCATTCAGGCAGTGTCTGTACGATCCTTGCCCATAGGTTGCAATTTTTAATATTTGATTGAATCACAGTATCTTTTTCAAATAACTTAGTTGCCACCCTTCACACCATCAGGTGAATTGTCTGGTTGCTTGTTCTAGTTGCCTTCTCAGAGATGCATAAAATGCTGCAGTACAGACATAGCGCTACAAAACCCGAACCAAGCACCATCACAGCCAGTCAGGTGGTTTTGAAGGGATGCTTCTCACTCCCTTGCATTTTTATTGCGTCGCTCCTTCCACGTGGAATTTGGCTTCTGATTCAAAAAGAGGGCTAAATCACGCTGTCCCCCCTCCCCTCTACTTCTGAGCAGTGGATAGGGTTCAGAGGAGCTGCTGTAGAACAGTTAACCTTCTTGGAGCCGTTGACTCTTTCTAAAGTGGAGATACCTAGTTTTTCAGGAAGGAGCTGGAAATCTTCCTTTGTCGTTCTGTGTTTTAATCAGTTGTTTGCTCTTACAGAGACATTTAACACTTAATTTCAAAAGGCTTCAGGAGATGTTTCTAGAAAGTAATGTAAGCAACTCTAGAAATAATGACTTGTATTTCCTTTCACTGTTGAAACACATCCAGTTGCAATCTCTAGTTTTTGCTTTATGAGATTAAGTATCTGTGTTCCTCCTGTGCGTCACTGTGTTTGGTTTCTGCTGATTTTTATTTTTTGCATGTTGGGATATTATGGTAACCAAATGCTTCATTTTAAAATGTTTGAAGATTAAGCTTCTGTGTCAGGGTGACTATTGGGAGGTGGTACAAGAAAAGAGGAGGGTTTTTTCCCAGCTTGTTTTTATTCAATGAGATGGTCTAGAGGAACCTTGGCATGTGCTTGCAAAAGGTTGTGGTTTGTATCTTCAGATGCCTTGATTATTAGTAATAATCTCCTTGTCTTGGAGAGCTTGCAGCTCTAACAGATACCCTTGGGTTTTGGTATGGGACTTAATTAGTGAATGTATAAACCATCTCCAGAGAGTATGTAAGCTTGTGAAATAGAAGAGGGGGAGAGAGGGTAGATGGAAAAGGTAAATGAGGCAGAGCTAAGGAGATGGGGTGGAGGGAGTAAAGTCCGATAATCAAACTTGCAGAAGATTCCCAAAGTTTGGTGACTGTAGTAAGTGAATAATATCTGGCTCTGATTCTTTTTCTTTTCTTTTTTTTTTTCCCCCTTTGAGCCATATGGGTAAAGATGGAGGATATCATGGCACTGCTTTCGCAAGCGTCCTTCCTGATCCTTGCTCTGGCTTTGTAGAGGACTGTAGAGAGCAGAGGGTGTTAGGAGAAAGGAGAGTCTTGCTTTTTAACAGCAGTCTTTGATTTTGCTGTACCTGTAGCTGCTTCTGCTGGCAGCTGCGTTATGATGGCTGCAAAGTGTGTGCAGAAAGACACTTCCTGCATATGGGGGAGATGGATTTGGTTTTGGATAAAATAATTCTACCTATGAGGGGGTGCTTTGTGTCAGAACAGGCTAGGTAATTGTTCCTAACAGTGCTTTTGCAATATAAAATAGTTTTCTGTCGGGTGGTTGGGCCATTAAGAAGATTGTATGTTTAGACACAGGGGGTTTGCTGAAAAAGTGAAAAGCTTATGGTCAGAATTACTAGCTAGCTGCAGCTTTTCTATTTGGTCTTGTTTGGCAGAAAGGGAGTGATGCTGATCATTAATTGCTGTCTTGCTGAGAGAATCTTCTTAAGGCACTTTTTCTGATGATATAATTTTGAACGAATTCAAAAACCTGCGTGTCCTGTTTCTTCTTCCATTGTTTTTCTGTGTGGAGTTTGCTGAATCTGTTTTCCTATTGAATTTCCTATTGAAATTAGTGTAAGTAAAGTATTGCCCCCAAAACTTTCAAGTCGTTCCTGAGAAATTCCAGATCCCTGACTATAAAGCGGATTTTGTTCGTTTGCATTCTGTTTTTTTGTTCAGTTGTGTTCTGTTTGGGTTTTTTTCCTTAATGTCTGTGGAATAGCGAATTAACATCTATGAATGTCTTGACTTCAAGGAAGTAGAGAACAGACTGCTGATTGCTGTGTTAAAGAGTCTTCAGTTAGGGGAAAAATACTGAAAAACTAGTTGCTGTTCCTTGCGAGTACAAATACAGTAGCTTATTAACAATGGCCTTCTCTGAATATTGCTCTGATTTAAAACATGGCCAAGTTACAGTGTCTTGGTTCTTTCACAGTAAGAAATGATCAGAAAAGGTAAGATGCAACTTGCATTTATTGAATTCTGACTAATGGGAAAGACATCATTTTGGTAAGACTTGAACTTAAACATTTTTGTATCCTTGAGGAGACTCTTCTATTTAAACTCCAAACCAATGCTAATTTCTGATGGGGTTTGTGCTCTGGGTGTATGCAACAGATCACCAAGGCTATGTGATGTAACGTGGGGGGGAGTTTTTCGTCTGGTTCTGTATAAGTTTTGTTTGCTTCTTCCAGACAATTCTATGTGAAGGAGTTGGACCAAGATTCCAGCATGAACTTTAATGGGAGTTAAGGGCCATTTGAAACCTCTTCTGCTGTTGTGCTAGTTTGTAGGGCATTTCTTTGACCTGGTTTCTGCATCATCATGTTCTTTTGGGGGGTTGTCTATCTAAACATTGTCTAGGAAAAAAGCTGCACCTGCACACCCTTTGCCTACTTAGAAAGAGGACAAGAAAACAGGTTGACTAAACATAATATAGTGCTTTGTTCCTTCTTTCCTAGTTGTAATTGCCGTTTGTTTGTTTGTTTATTGTAAGTAACTAGAGGAGCTTCTGCCCAAATTTACTGAAGCAAGCAGCTATAAAAACCAGTTGAAAAGCCAAGTATGCGATCGAAATGTGTTATCAGTGGAAAAGAAAGGAAGAGATGTCTGCCTTGCTGTAAACAACAATTAAGTTTTTAGGAACAGGAAGCAATCGCCAGGTTGAGTTGGAATTCAGGACCCTTTGTAGCACCTGTATGAAACTGTATGTTTCCTTGCATTAACCTTTGTTAGCATATGTTAATACACATCTAAGGTCACTGGAAAAAAAGGAAGACAGTTTTGGATTTGTTTGTATTTGGTTCTTTGGCTAAACTGATATGACTGTGACTGTAGATGTCATGACTAATTGGACTAACTCTACTTGAGTGCAATCTACAAAGCTCTTACTATAAACGAAGAATTAAAAGTTGGAAGCACTTCCAGTTCTGTGGATTAGCTGCAAAGCTTTTTTTGCCCCCCCCCCCCCCCCCCCAAAAAGTGAACAGCTTGAGTCAACATACTGGGATTTCAATTCCGTATTGCACTAGTGTAGTTAAATTTACTTTTTCCTTGGCTTTACCAGGTTTCTGCACTGAAAGGATGAGTTCTGAATGCAGTGCAGTGTGGTAGTATTTTCCACAAAGTAAAAGGGAAGGTGGTGCTGCGTAGCAGGGCTGAATGAAGAGAAGAGAAAGAGCAGAAAGGCAGCAATTAAAACATTTCTTATCATATTAGTGCCTTAGGTTCTGTGGATGCAGATGGGAAAATGCAGCTTGTGTGTGGAAGGAGACGGGAGACAGAAACACTGCAAATCTTAGGTCTAGTACTCTAATGTCGTACGACAGTGATACTTCAACTGTAGCAGCAGCAGCACCGCTCTCCTCTTCTCCCCCAGAATACTTTTTTTTAGAGGTGTCATCATCTTTTACTGATAATAGAGTGCTGGAGGAGACTTCCTCTGGTGACTGACTTTGGAAATTCAAACTCTGCTTTATGCCTGTTAGGGTTTTTTTTTCTTCTTCTTTTGAGTGACTTTTGAGAATGCTGAAGGTTATATGCAATCCCAGTTTTGCAGTCAGGCTCAGGAGGTAATTGGCTTTGATTAAAAATGGTCTTGTTTTTTTCTGTTTGGGTTCTGTGCTAGCTCAAACTCAAATGAGTTTCTTTTTGCAGTTGATAAGATCAAGTCATTCTCTAAAAAGCATTTTTTTGGTCTGTTATAAGTGTTTGATAAATGCAGTGATGGTGGAGTTCAGAAGGCTACACTTGCCTTTTGCGTGCTGCACATGTGTCTTCCCTCCGCTGACAGCAGTGGTAGATTTTGGTGGAAGTAACTTGGCTTGACCCATAAGCAATGTAGGAGTGGTCCATCTAATGCCATTTTTTATTCACTCCTTTGGTTCTTTCCTTCCTGCCAACCTTTCTCTGGGTGTTTTCTTTGCCTTAGTATATTATTTCTGAGATATGCAATAACTGGAGCTCTGACCTCCTGGTTTTGCTTGGGAAGGAACAGAGACACTGCATTCGACTCAACAGTTGCCCAGGAACCTCGCTTAGGTTTCTTCTAGCTGTTCAAATTCTCCATTTTATTACTTAACTTCATTCTAATCCCTCTTACCGTGTTTTGACTTTTTTATTTCCTCCCATCCCTATTAATACATTAATTAATATTTTCCTGAAACGCCTTGTTTCCCCAACATAACAGAGGCTGACTAGGCAGCTTCAGGCTGGAGGGCGTATGTTGCTGATAGGTGGAGGTTCAGAGTGGTTTAAAGGAAGGAAGCCCAGGACGCCTTTCCATGTTCTTGTTGGTGTAACTTACCTGTTTGACAGATGGGCGAGGTGTTTGATACCCTGTTAGATGTTAAAGACCAGATTTTCTTCTTGCTTGTTTTTAACAGCTAGGGTGTCGGGTAGGGTTTACTAATTCTGTTCTCTCTCTGTGTTTCCAGCCAGTACCCGTGGGCGTATCACTTGGTATCATTTCAGGTACTGCCATTAGGTGGCTTAACTGAAGGGCAGACAATTTCCTTCACAGTCACGGCTAGCGCAGTCGTAAAATTCCCTTGGAATTGGTACCATCTGCAAATTGCAAGGTTATACAAAGCTCAGCTATAAAGTGAAACCTGAGTTAGTGCTTCACTATCATGGGAATCCAGATCGTATGCAAACAAGAAAAAAGTGGAATGAGTACCTGAAGTCTGATGCAAGCTGTGAGCTCTTTGCTAAAGAAAACAAGTATCGTGGTGGTGTTTGCTTCCAAATAATGGTTTAAGATATTGAATGGCGTCAAGCCAGGTGCTGTGCCAGAAATTCTTTATTCATGCAAAGAAATAAAAAGATTGTTCTTAAGGGACTCCTATGCTTAAATAAAAGAGTATTGTTCTGATTTTTGAATACTTCTTTGCACTGTGTGTGAGCAATTGCTAAACTTCCTCTATACTGGCAGGAAATGTAGCTTTCCTCACTTTGTTTTGGGTGATCTTATCCACCTCATACAGAAAAAAAACGAGTTGGAAAACAACGCTTGTATACGATATTACTACGTGTGCTTCATTCAAAAGCTGCAGAATTTTCCAGTGCTTAGTTTGTTTCCATCTCCCACATCTCCACATTGCCCAGTACACTGACATCCTGATGAGGAGACTTTAAAAATGTCTTGTGTTGAGTATCATCAAGGTAAGCTTTGACTGAAGTGCCTGGGCAGCGTAGTGGTCATGTTTTTACTGAGTTTCATTAGTTCTCAGAAGGAACTCTCCTCCAGAGAGCTGTCTTTACTGGGATGTGAAGATGACATCTCTGTGTCCACTTGCCTCCTTCCCAGAAATTTTCTGCATAGAAAACCACTGTTTTCTGTTTCAATCCCTCAAGCTAGGATTGGAATTGAAGGGGTTTTAGAATTAAATTTGGAATAGAAAATGTCAGAATAATTTTTTTTAGTTGGCACATACTGCATTGCAGCTCCAATGCGCTACTGCAGAAGTAGCTTAATATCAGCAAAGTGTTTCATAGTTCATATTTAGTACCATTGGAACAGTCATTAATTAGTATTTGCATATCACAGTGTTCAAGTAGGGGTTGAAGAGCAGTTTGGTGTAATTTAACCTCTCTCACTCCCTTTGATTGAAATTTAGACAGAATGCACTTTTTGTAGGTGTCATCGCTGTACACTGTCGTAAATCACTGTGATTAGGTTGCATGGCATAACTACAACGGTGGTGGGAGGTTTGCCATACATAGAGCTGTATGCAGGAAGTTCTTGGGAGCTCTTTAGGTTCAGCAAAAGACAATAAATTAAACATCCATTTTTTTACTGTATAAAGAAACTCAAGAGCCTTCTCAGGCACCATTCTGTCTGAAAGTAGTTGCCTTCATATCTTCATCTCCTTAGGCAGGAGTCGGTGGTGGTGTGTGTAATTGGTTGCAATGAATAGTACAGTAGTAACTGTAGGGAAAGATTTGTTACCAATCTTTGAGTGTTTACAATTGGAGCTTACAAAAATACTGGTGAGTTTTTAAATACCACAATTTATGAGACGGTGTGGAGTGAGGGAGATGAGGGGAGTGGGAAGAGGGGTGGATTTCCTTTGGGGACTTAGAGTTACTTCCCAAAGATCCTTGGTTTCTACCAGTAGATCTTGCATATGCGAGCACAGATTGGTAATCACTTAGATGAGGAGCTGTTGTAGTTACACCGGGCAGTTGCAGAACAAGCTGTCAGAGTAATGCTTTGCCTCTAGACAAAAACACTTAATGCATGTTGCTTAGACTAACAGTAGAGTCATAACAAATGATGTGAACCTGCTTACTTGGAAAAGCAGAAGCTGAAGTGAGGTCTCCCAGGCTTTCTGTTTGGACAGGCTAATTCTTTGTATTTTCACGCAGCTTATTTTAAAACTGTGTGAGCTGAGGTGGTGACAGAAGGAAAATACACATCTTTCTGTACTTCTAAACCATTTTACTAGTATTTGAGCTTGTTTGTACACAAACTTTCCTATTTCTTTCACTGGCACCAGGTCTTGTACAGATTCTGTTAATAATGTAGCAAGAGACAGAAACTTGAAAAAAAACTTCAGTGATGCAAACTGAGGTGTTTGGTGGTGGTTTTTTTTTTCTGAAGGGGAATATCAAGATTATAGGTGTGCTCCAATTGTGTTTAACTTGTGAAAACTCTGCAGTTCAGGAGGCCTGCATGGTAGCATGATCTTAGGATAATGAAGTTGAGAAGACATTTTGGGAAAATATAAGGCCAATATTCAACATCAAGCTGTAAAGAAATAAATGTAAGCTTTTATCCTGGTTTTATAATGCTACTGCCTAATCCAAAGTACCTGGATTGATGCCAGTCATATTTTGGCCTAACTACCAAGGATTACTTTGATTTCTGATTTCACTAAGTAAAATTTAAAATAAAAGCTGTAGTAACTGCTTTGGAGAAGAAAAATCCTTGCAGATAACCTTTGCGGGGACTAAGACCAGCAAACTACTTTTTTCCCCAAGACATGTAAGGATGAGAGTTGTGTGTACGCATCTGTGTGTTTCCCTGATGCCGGTGACTTCTCTGAGTGCGTTTTCACAGTCCGTTCCACAGCTTCTTCTCTCTTTATTGGCAACCATTAACTTCCAGTTATGATTTAACCCAAACAATTGTTTTGCAATAGGGTGCTAAAGAAGTGTTTGCCTGCCTGGGTGGGACCTTACGCTTAAGGTTGGAGTCTCAACGCCCTGTGGCTTGAGATAGTGCTCCAGAACATGGGCTCCTGGTAACGTCATCTCGGCAGATGGGCGATTGTGGATGTGTTTTGAGGAGTCAGAAGTTTTGGTATCCTTGTTGCTGTCGTTTGTTTTGAGTTTTTTGTAACAATTGGAAATGTTTTTTGTTGTAGCCCTGGTATGGTCCGGGGCACCAGCAAGAATGTTGTTTGTTATCTGTTATCAGACTGCTGTGCTGTCATGTGAGAGTCGTGCTTAAATTCTGTATTTGGAGAGTAAGAGTAGTCATGTTTGATATTCTGATGGCCTTTTAAAATTTTTTTTTAGTCTTTTGTCACTGACTGGACACTGAACATACTTGCAAAGACAGGACTGCTGATTTAAAAAAAAAAATTGTAGACAGAATTCTTCCTTTGAATTCACTGTTTTTCTAGCTGGTCTTGCTTCTTCAAAAGATGGGGAACCTCTTAATGTTTCATGTGTTACATTTGTCTACCTCTGTGCATTTGCATTGGTTTGGGTTTTTTCCCCCCTCTGCTTGATTTTGCAGCCTGGTTTTTTTCATCTTTTTGTCTGTATGGGACTATTATCCGATTAACTGAATGCTTTGACGGTAATAATGTACTGATGGTAGTGGTGTTAAGCAGTGGAAGGGCTTACAGAGGTGCATGTAGAGAATGACATTTAGGGAGCATTAGGATCTAGTTGATCTGATCCTCAAAGTGCACAGGAGTAGGGATAACCTCTTAAGAAATCTGTTCTGTTCTGGATTTGGGCCGTTCTTTTGCATGCAGATAAGGATGTTACATCTTTGATGTTCAATCTGTAAATATATAAAAAAAACCCTAAGGCATTTAAGATAACTGACAGAAAGCCTCATGGTAACAACCACCCACAGTATTTCCAAGTAAAGAATCAGTCAAGTGAATCTGTAATGCAATAGCATGAAAAGTGTGGACCAGCATTTTCAGTGGTAATAGTTCTGAAGCAGTCGGCATCTTGGACATCTGATGGGTCAACCTTTGTACTGTGGCAGTGTATTTGTGTACCTGTGTGTGAAATTGCACAAAGGGATGGATCTAGCTGAAAACTTCTCCCCAAAAAAGAAAAAAGTGGCTTGGTTTTTTGGTTGGGGGAGTGTGTTTGGATTGGGTTGGTTTTTTTTCCCACTCCGATCATCTAATAGCCTTTGCTAAGGCATGGTGCAGGCTGACTGGCTGAAGTTCATCTGTGACTGAAAAGTTTTGCCTGAGCTTTTTGACATCTTTAGAGAAGCAGTGTGTTCTTCTTTAGCCATATGTCGTTGTGGTAATTTTATCCCAGCATGCCTCTTTAGAAATGATTTGGTAATGAAAAAATACTGTAGTGAGTCTTGCAAGAGCAACGGGATTTTCCAGAGTGGTGGCTGGAAGCTTTGCTGGCTGGGAGTTGATTAATAGATCAACATCTACAATGCCCCATAAATACTACAGAATCAAGTTACTGAATTGATGAGAAGTGATGGTCAGATCACTCCATCACTGATCCAGTTTTTAATGAATATTTAAAGCAGGGGATCCAAACAGCTGAAGTAGTGTGAAATTAACATCCTGCATGCACGGAGCATGTGGGCTCATCAGACCTGGGCTCTGTTACCCACCTGTGGGTTATAACAGGAGAAAAAGAGTAAGTGTTGCCCAGCAAGCTTGTCAAATCTGGGTGGTTATAATCAGAGTTCAGTTTCTCCATTCATTGCTGTTTAGATCTGGCAGGACAAGTAGAATCAAAATTCAGCCAAGTATCCTTTTGCTTGGGAGTGCTTTCCAGGTGTAGGTGAATGATGAGATTTATGCTGGCTTGAGACTTTCTAGATATGGAAAGGACTGTTCCTGTGTTTCACTGGCAATGTCTGAATCTGGATCTCGTTTTGTTAGTATTTTGGATTACACACTCTCATCTGTTTTGCTTCTCTCCTTCTCCTCTTTCTCGATATGTTAGTAATTAAACTGCAGTGCGCTCCCCCTCAGCGCTGTCCAGAGGCAGCTTTCAGCCCTGAAACACGGAATATATCTGGTGCTGTGTGCTATGGGAGGTTTTTTAACGGCGAGTCGTTTGGTAGGGGAAAAAGCTTAGACTATGTAAATCTGAGGTGTAACTGTGACATTTTGTCTGCATTACCTTTGTCAGGGAATCTGAGTGTTGGTACTTTTTTGGTGCTTTAAATGGAACATAGTCCTTTTGGTGTGCCTAGGAAAGGTCCAAACTGAGATGGCAAGTGACTAAGAGGTAACTCCAGAAAACAGCGGTTTGTCTACTGTGGTGCCTGATTGTTTTTATCCATATCTTATCTGGATAGGCCCAAGTACATCAGTGGGAGTAAACACCTTGAAGATCAGATATTTAGACTGACTAATCTGAGGCAAGGTTGTGTCTTGCCTTCCCTAGTGAGGCTGCAGTTTCCTTAATACTATGTCAAAGTTTGTTTTAATATAAAAGTATATTTCCCAAGTGCAATGGTTAATTTCAGTCAGATTTTACTGAGAGAAAGATACTTCAGGTGACTTCTGTGAAGGGAGAGACTCTGTTAAAAGGCTTAAGGAGAAAGGACATTTACAAAGCATTTTTATCTGAACTCTTAAAAAAAAAGCTGAGGATGTTTTTAGAATTTGTGTATTTTGAAAATATGAAAGTTCTTGAATTGTTACGAAATTTGATAGAAATGGTAAAAATGACAAAAATTAGTGATTTTTTTTTTTTTTTAAAGGTAAAATATTAGGAAACATGCTGCATTTGTCCCAGTGTTATATGTTTACTTTTTGGAAGTTTAGAAGTAGCTGAGTGTAGTGTTTATAACTAGAGCTGTGTAGCTGCTGCTTGTAATTGAGAAGTGTCTCCTTAGTGTTTTGTAATGCTGTGCTGATGCTGTAAGCGGAAGATACCAAATTGGGTCTTCCTTTTTTTTTTTTTTTTTTCTTTCCCCCCCAAAGATCTTTGGTGCAAAAATTATAGGGTGTTTTTCCGTTTGTTCGTTTGGTGCTGTGTTTTACCAGATTTTCTGACCAGGGCTATAAGCTGAGGGGCTATTTCCCCTGTTATACTTGATGTATTTGATTTCAAATTGAGTGAAAGAACCATCTAAAAACCGCCTATTTTGCTTTTCTTTTTTTTTTTCTCCTTAATTTCTCAGATGAGGTAGATTGGGGAATCAGACAATTGTGCTGTTCAGAAAATATGATGCCCTTAAATGCTAACGACACCGTATCCTTTCCTATCTTTTTTCAGCGCTGTGTGGTGCTGCGGTTTTTGAAGTCCCCCCCAAACCAGAATAAGGTAAGATTGAGCATGTGCTGTTGATAAAAGCCTCCAGGTAAGCTGATAACCAGTCTGAAGAGAAACAGGAAACCTGTGAAAGAGCTGTGACTGGTAGGAGTAAGAACAAGGGGACATTTTGAAATGTGCCAGTGTTTCAGGAGTTTTAGCAACAGGAGGAAATTTGAGGTCTTCTTACGTAACTAACATTATGTGACTGCTGATACTGAGACCTTTGTGCGGGGACAGATTGGAAGAGTGCAGTGTGTAGAAGGTACGGCTTTCTGCAAGGATAGCTCTGACAACGGAGAAAGTGTTAATGTTGCATGTCAACGTGCAAGTGGGGTGATGTTGAGGAAGAAATGGCAGTTTTACTGACTGCTGCTAGGTGGGACCAAAGAGGAACAGCATGGGACTGGCATCATGATAAAGGTCTGCTGTTGATTAGCTGAGAAGCCATGGAGTTTGGGCAAAAATACAAAATATTCACAGAATAGCCTTTGCTGTCTGCTGCAAAAAGAACATGGCATGACACAGTCTACCAGTTTCTTGGGCTGTGGTAGGTTTTTCTGCTTGAGAAGGAAGTGAAGTGATTTACCTTAGATTTGCTTTAACAGAGAGGAAAAAATGGTCAAAATTTAAAGGTGGAAGGGTAAAAGTGCAGTGTCAACACTGCTGAAAAGAAAAAGAGCACAAGAGGCAGGGGCTTCAAATTCTGCCGTTTCCTCGACCTGGTGAGGAACCTTCAGGGTTTGTTACCCAAGAGATATGGGGGATGGCTTGAGTTAAGGCAGCTTCTGAACCACGGCTTTGTAGGGTTCGGCGGCAGACTGTTCTGATGGGAAAGAAATACAAAAAGCATTAAGGTTATACTGAGAGCTGGGGGTGGGTGCTTAATTTTGGGAAAAAAGAAACATATAGGAAGGGTGTTTTGCTTTTAATCAGGAAGATGAATGCAAAATGTGTCCGACTGAATGAGGGACAGAAGAGGAGACGTTTCTAAAGTAGATCAGAGGAAAGCAGGAGAAGGTAAAACCCGTGAACACAGTGTGTGTATGAGTCATTTGATGGCCTTTCTGCTACTATTTTACTTGGAAAAAAAATCTGATGAAACTAAAGTGATTTGAGTAAGTTTTTGATCTGTTTATAGTGGCAGGATTTCAAAACCGTATCCTGTGCTTCTGTAGTTGTTCAGGATAATAATGTTGAGAGTTTTTATGGGAACAGGGAAGAACTGGAAGAAAGGAAAACTGTGCCTATCTCAATTTTTAATACAGCAGGGAGAACTAGACCGCAAGTTTAAGTAAAAAGTCAGTCTATTGCCATTTATGAAAGAAAACAAAACGCTATCAGCTTTTTTCTTTTTGTTTTTTTTGTTTGCTTGTTTGTTTGGGGGTTTTATGTCCAAAGAGATTGTTGCGTAGTAATTGTTTTTTAAAAAATTGACAAAGTCTGGCGAACTTGCAGAGGAAGCCAGGAAGTGACTTTTCACAGTTACCCACTGCAGCGCTGCAGTTGATAATGCTTCTGTGGGCTGCTTTGGTATGTGTGTAGTTTTTTGGATTGGGATAGTGAAGCACAAGGAGAAAAAACATCTCCTGGGAATGGTGTTCTGTTAGCATTTGAACACTGTTCAGGTTCTTGAATGGGTTTTTTTTTTTCCCCCCTGTGTAATCAGATTAGTAAAATTACTTAGAATCCTTCCAAGCATGGAGGTGGATCACAGTAGCTATTCCTGTGGATGATGAAGCACCAAGAGTTTGCGTTCTATAAAGCGTTAGCAAAACTTCCCTTCATAGTCGCCCCAGACAGACACGCTTCTCTTCTTACTGTCATTACAGCAGGAAGGCTGTTTGTGGGTACATCCTGTGGCGGAGCGTACCTCTGAAATCGTTTTAAACAGTCGCTCTCTTAAATTCTTGCTCCGGACTGATCAATGCGCACTGTAAGAGCAAACAACCCTGCTCCATACAAAGCTGGTGAGGGGTCTGGAGCACAAGTCTTACGAGGAGCAGCTGAGGGAACTGGGGTTGTTTAGTCTGGAGAAGAGGAGGCTGAGGGGAGACCTGATCGCCCTCTACAACTACCTGACAGGAGGCTGTAGCGAGGTGGGGGTCGACCTCTTCTCTCTGGTAACGGGCGATAGGACGAGGGGAAATGGTCTGAAGTTGCGCCAGGACAGATTTAGATTGGACATTAGGAACATTTTTTTCACTGAAAGAACTGTCAAGCACTGGAAGGGGATGCCCAGGGAAGTGGTGGAGTCCCCATCCCTGGAGGTATTTAAAAGATGGGCAGACGAGGTGCTTAGTTTAGTGGTGGGATGGCAAGGTTAGGGTAACAGTTGGACTTGATGATCTTAAAGGGTTTTTCCAACCTAAATGATTCCATGATTCTATGAAGTTTAGAGGAGAGCTGGCTTGTGGCCAGCTCCAGCATTCTGTTTTTGCCTTGAATTGTGATTGTGGGGACTTTGTGATGTACGGTTCCTTTGGGCTTTGCTCTCTAAATAGGAGATTCTGTAATTTGAATCTGCTTAATTATTCTGCTGATTAGTTTTTTTTAAAGGATCAGTTTTTCTTGGAGCAGAATGGAGGACTAAATATTTTATCTTTAGATCTGTAAACAAGGCCTGGAGAATCAGAGCTTTGGGACAAACTTGGATGTAGCAATGTGCCAGCTGTAGAGCAGAACATGTTTTTATGTTTTTTAGGTGTAATCTGTGTTCCTGAGTAGTGCAAGATGAGTTAGGATATAAAGTGTTATAAATCTGTGCAGGACATAGTAGCTCATCCAACGTAAACAACTCTGAAAGAAGCAGTCAGAGCAAAATCTTTTCTAGTAAAGTGGTGTGCTGAAGTCCAGACATGGACAAACGTGTGTCAGTTTCTTCTGCTTAACTCCTTTGGAAAAGGTAAAGAAGTCTAGACGCTGCTTTGTATTGATACTGTTTGGTTGTGAATTTGGGACTAGGTAATCTCGTAGTTAAACAGGGTGGTGTTCTTGCAAGTTGTAATCTTATTGTTACAGTTCAGTGTTTTAATGAAAAATACTCATAATCAGTAATGTAACTGTGGCTTGCGTTTCTTGAGTCGCAAGTCAAGTGTCAGGACTCATGGAATGGTTTTAGTTGCACGTTGCTGATTTTGGTATACGAGTCTTCTCCATGAATGATTTTTTTGCCTATTTATTGTATAGAACCTATTTGATGAATTTTAGTGTTTTGCTAAAGGAGCTGTCAGTAATGATGGGTTCCTCAACAGCTTTTGATCTTGGTGTTTTGGTGATGCTCTGGTAGCCTGTCAGTTGTTCTTTTGGGTTTGTTTTTTTTTTTCTTGTTTAGAGTATATCAAATATATGTGCTCTTAAAAGAAGGTGAGCAGGTGTCATAAGCTTGATTTGTAATTTTAAAGTTGCATTGATCTTTCTAACAGGTGAGTCTTTTCTTGTAGTAGTAGTAGTGAATGTCCTGATCTTTCAAAATGCTTATTTCCCAGTATACGTAGATGTACACATTACATACATATGTCAAAAAAATAAAGCCTGTGGGTGCTCTACACATCAGCAAACTAGGTCAGAATGATCTGTAAGTGGGAATTAGCTGAATTTCTGTTACTGTACGAGATGATGCAACATTCCTTCTCCCCATTCAGTATTTGTGTAAGTTAAAGGGTTACGTTGTCACTAACAGGGCAGAAATCTGTATCTAAAGTGAAGTTTTTGCTGTAGTATGTGCTCAGAATTGCAGTTTCCCACTTCATCAGGTGAGGAAGATACTGTATCTACTGACATTTTAAATTGCCAGGGGATTTCCCCTCGGCAAAGCCACAGCTTCCCCAGCCTGGAACAAACGAAGTGGGGGGATGGATGGATGCAGGATGTTTGCAGTCTGCTCAGGGGAGCGTGGAGGAGCAGGGATTTACCCCATGGTGGTCTCCTCTGGCCGAGAGGGGCAAAGGAGCTCAGGCTGCCAGCGGTCCTCTGATGGACCTCGGTGTCCTCAGCACTAGCGATGCGGTGCTGGCCTTCCAGGGAAGTGCAGACTGAGCAATGCTGCTGCAGATACCCCCCTTTGCATACCCATGTGGGTGGCCCCGCTCATCTTGTTGCTCATGAATTATTTTTTCTTAAATACACTTCTTTAGAACAGATGACTCCAACTGAGACAGTTGCTCAGGCATCGTAGTGTGTGTTTTGTGCTGAGACTCGAGCAGTGGAAGGTTGCCTGTTGTAAAGAGCCTCCAAGCTTATTTTGGCCTGCTTCAGAGGATTTAGGGAGAGCCGTTCTGAGAAACAACTCCACGTACAATATGCCAAGTGTTTTAAAGAATAAAGCGCTATCCTGGCCTTTATAGAATGATGGAAATGCTGTGCAAGTGCTTCGGAAAAATTGTGGTTTTCCTACTTGTGCTAAGGGTTGGGATTTTTGGTTAGTGCTCTGCGTACTGAAGTAACAGCAGGTAGTACAGTACGTTACCGAAGTAAGTGTGTAGTCATGTATTACTGCGGTGACTTTTCTTTCTGTAAAGCATTACTGTGTATCGCAGTATTGTCTATGGCTGCTTCAGTCTGGAAAACTAAGCCTGCTGGCGGAGGACTGCTAAACTCCGTATGTAATCTTAGCAGATCTGTGTTATGGAAGCAAAGAAATCTTCCTTAGCCCTACGTGACTTGTGTAAGTCTGCTATGTAACAAACCCTTCCAGGTGGGGGGAAAAGAAAATCTGTTATGATGGTATTATAGAACAAAGTAAGATTGCTTGGTTAGTGACAACTTCTTACCTATAAAAGTTTTAAATTTGTGTTGGGTGTGGTCTTTCCTCCTTTCGCTTGACTTTGTCATTATGTGACTGTTGTCCTCCTAGCGTTTTATTTTCTCTCTGTTAATTTTTTTTTCCTCCTGCTCGTGTTGTTTTTCCTCTCTGATGGTCTAACTTGGACATGAGTGTTGCACTTTCTCCTCCTCCACTGTTACTCAATCCCAAGAGTAAATCTATACAGTTCAGTGCTTTATAGCATACAGCAGTAGGCAAAGTAGTGTTTTTCCAGAAAAGCTTTGTGTTACAAAAGGATGCAGGAGCATGGGGATTGTCTGTCATAACAGTAAAATACTGTGCAGAGAAGCAGAACAGGCTGGAGTGCTGGGAATGGGATAATAATGTTGTAAAGCTGCTCTGCTACCTCTTTAATGAGTGGAAGTCCGTCAGAGTCAGACAGCACTAATGTCGCTGCCCTGCTTCCAGTGCTCATTTAGCTTCGTTTCTGTCTAGCTTGGCATTTTTGTCTTATGTTTCCTTTGGTGGAACTTTGGTGTTTCCTTACAGACAGATACATAAAATTAATGGAAGATGACATTACTGTAAGGTTTTTCATTGTCTGGGGCAGGATTTGGCAAATTCTATACCTGTTCATACTGAGTTTGTCATGTGGCTCAGTCTTTGAGGCTGTTCCCTTCCAAATTTCCAGCTGAAATATTTTGTAACACTCAAACCCTTTCCTGCACTTCACCTGTTGGTAAGACGCAGGGTGTGCATCTCTTGACTATTACAGTTCTTTGAGCTGTTGTAAGAATAATGGTCAAAGACCTTAGATCTTGAGTAGTATCCTCCTCTTCCACCTTTTTAATCTCTGTCCTTTTTCCTTTCATCTCTTCTGTTTTCCTGGTTATCCCAGCCTGTCAGACAGCAGTAGGGAAACAAAAGAAGCAGACATTTCACGTGTCTGTTTAATTTCAACACGCACTGACCTACTAAACTCTGTAGAGCAACTGAGATACTTAGTCTAAATCATTGGCTAGTATGTGTATGTATTCTTAAGTGTTGTTTATTGTTATTTCATAGTTAATTTACCATGTTTCTGTCTCCCAGACTTCAGAGGAAATACTACACCATCTGCAAAACATCGTAGACTTTGGAAAACATGTCATGAAGCAGTTCTTCGGGGAGAACTATGTTCACCACGGGGTAAATGTTTTATTCTTAAAATAAATGGCTTATGCACTGTAAACACTGAGTAAACGCCAATAAAAGGAATTAAGGAATTAATAGGGTTTGCAGATCTTCTCGAGCAAGATATGCACACAAAAAAAGTGTTTGGATCAGAACAAAGATCCTGCTCCGTGCTGATGAGGTGATTGGGTTGTCCTCTGTGGTTTGAGCTACTTCACGCTACTGATGAGAAGAGCGGTCAATTTTGCGCCCTGCATGAGGCGAGAGGTGTGTGAGAGACATTTTTACACTTAACTGCGAAACAAGGGGAGAAATCTGTTTCCTGTGACTTGTTTAGGTTTCTGTGCAGTCAGAGGTAACCCTGTTCTTCAGGGCAGCCAGATCTACTTAACCAAACATCAGATACCTGAGTGGAAAGGGTGTTGTCACACTGTTGCTGTTACACTGTTGTTAACATCCATTGAACTTTGGTGTTCCATTTTAGGACCACCAAACTGGATATTAATTTTTGTGCTGAAATATAAATTTTTTTTTTTTTTTTAATAGGAAATTATTCAACTGCCTTTAGACTTCGTAAGACAGCTCTGTTTAAAAATTCAGCCTGAGAGGCCAGGTAAGTGCCAGGGGTAGCATTAAAAAGGGGCCCTTCCTCAACCTGGAAAGCATTGTGCTTTGTTAGAAAGTAAAAAGCGTCATACCTCAGAATATGAGGAAACTTTTTTCAATATTTGGACAATGACGTGTTGAAAATTTGTGGAGGAAAAAATGTGTGCGTTCTAGAAAGAAAAATTGCACCTGTTACTAGTTTCATTAAACTGGGGAGAGGGACCCTCTGTAAGCCTGTGCTTGTTAAATCTTGAGCAAGCTTTCACCTTGCTGTGAAGTCCTTCACAAAGGTCAGTGAGGGAGGTAGAAGATGCATCCTGACATGATTGTTTCAATTCTATCAGTTTCTTCTGGATTGTGCAGCAGAGCTTTGGAAGGAAGATAGTTTCAGAATCTCCCCACTAAACTGTCCTGTTCTCACTGTTAGTATTTCACTTGGGGCCAAGCATCTTGCATCTTATGAGTGATAGCACTCAAGCAGCGTGCAGCTGGAGGTTCCAGCTTCTCGCCTCTCTTCTCCTGACAGCTGGCATGTCTCGTTGCAAGGGGTTGAGGTGTTACAGGCTGTGCTGCCAGTCATGTTTAAGGAGCATCTCTGGGCTACGGGGCTGTGCCTGATTTCTCCCGACTCCTACGTGGTGCTCTGGGGCCCTTATTCAGTGGTGAAGCCCAAGTGCGCTTTGCTGGTCCCCTTGGGCGGGGATCGAAGGGGACAAATGAGGTAAAAAGGGTGCCTTGACCTTGCAAAACGTTTTGGTGGAACATGCTGCAAGACTCGAAGTTTGGCAATCTCTGACGTGTTCAGTGTGAAGTGCTTCAGAATCTGGTGTCGTCATTCTTAGTCAGCAACACTTGGGTGCATCGTTCTCCCTGTATGGCTAAAAGTACAGCAATGTCTGAGCTCTAAAATGGGCAAAGAGGAGATGGCCCTCGTGGTGTGTTCATCTTACGTTCTCAAACGTTCTTGAGAATGGCCAGGAACTCCTGCTTTAGCAGAATTCCTTGAAGCAAAATGTGGTATTAAATTCTTTGGTAACTGTAGCCAGTACTTTGATGCCTTTGATCCAGGAAAAAAAATTGAATTAATTTACATATAGTGAGCACACTCTATATTGCTGACTTGTCCTCACCTTTTTGAGAAATGGTTTCTGGCACTGCGGCACTAGCAAGGAAAGTAAATAGTGTCTAATAAAAGTTACAAATTGGTGATGCTCTGGTAGGAATGAATGGCAGAGTTAAGTTTTATTTGTTAAAGCTTGTGGGTGTTTCTTTAGAGGAAGAAGTGTGGCTGCGAGGAGCCTGTCTGAGTGGTATTTCTTGCTTTACAACAGCAAATCTCATTGTTCATTTTTAACAGGAATTTTTTTAAACCTGAAGGAAGGAACTTCCTTTAATACTACCTTTCATAATAAGCCTATTTACCTTAAGAAGGAACCTCTCATACTTCAGATTTCTGCGTGTATCTGATTTGGCAAGTGGCTTCCAGGTGAACATGGATGTAAAAGAAAACAAACCTCAGCGTTTTGTTGGAGAAAGGTTTCTTCCTGCTCATCCCAGTGAAGTACAGCATGTAATTGCAGGCTAATGCCTAGTGAACCTTCTGTTTCTTGGCATTTTTTTTTCTATTGCAATATATTTTTCAGAATGGACAATTTTTCTTAGCGACGGAAGCTATAACAGAATATATGTATTCTGTGTGTCTCTTTAGTAACATATGTATCTGAAAATCCAGGAGCGTATGTTCTTGTTAAATTTGAATTAAAATCTCGCAGACCTTTCTCTGTCCCAAAGGATGTGGGTGGAGGGAGGCTATTTAAAGGCTTTATCTACATAGTGCCTCTTAATCTTAGTCTGAAACCATTTTGTTACTTTGTTTCTTCTTGGGATTGTTAATCTGGACTACATTAAACAAACAGCGTGATTTTTAAAAAATCGTCTTAGCAGAGGAAATTCGTGTCCCAGGTTGTGAGCTTGTGAGGAGGGAGAAGCAATCCTTTGTTCCTTGTGTTCCTTTTCACCTATTGGGGGAGGAGACCATGTGCAGGCTGAGGAGTTAAGCAAATCCACTTGCAGGTTCTGTTCATTTACACTTCCAACTTCTGAAGTGTTTTTGATATTCCTGCCTTTTCCCCTTGACTGGACCGAGGGATGGTAGAGCCTGCAGTTTCAGTAAGCAAACATGAGATCACATCTCTGAATACAGGAGTGAGCCTCTCTACCTCTTGTTGGTCAACTGACTGGGGAAACTCAAGACAGTGTTGGTAACGAGGAGGGCAGATCTGTGCATGTGCATGATTGGCCAAAGCCCGCTAAACTGTGGCCTGTCTTTCTAAGTTTATTCCCACCCCCGGGCCTGGTGAACAAGATAAACACCAAAGCACCTAATTTTGTTCTTTGTGTTGTTTTTGTTTTGTTTTTTTCCCTAGAGTCTCGCTGTGATAAAGATATGGACACTCTTAGTAGTTATGCAATGTGCCTTCCTAATCTTACCAGGCTGCAGACCTACCGTTTTGTGGAACACCGGCCAATCCTCTGCATAGAGATTAAGGTATTGAAGAAGATCCTTCTGGGGGGGTGGTGGTGGTGGTGTGTGTTGGCATTTTTAAGCACATAGTGACCAGAGCAGTTTCAAAGGAATGCAGCAGGTTTCACTGTGACCTGCAGCATGAAATATCCCCCTCCCTCTTCGAATTCCTGATCTTTCAAAACCTGGGAAGTTCCTAGATATTACTGGATCTTTGCGTAGGCTACAGCAGTTTTGTGTGCCCTTATTTCTTAAGTGAGGGCTCTAAAATAACTGGGAACAATATATGGTGACATATAGTAAGCTTTTAAATGTTGGATGTTGACTGGTTGGTTGGCTTTAGTCTCCTTTAACTGGAAAGATTTGCATATTGTGTGCCCTTACATAAAGAAATACAGTTATATTTATAATCTTTGTTTGTTTGTTTGTTTTAGCCAAAATGTGGCTTCATTCCTTTTTCCAGCCATGTTTCGCAGGAGATAAAGCACAAGGTGTGTCGTTACTGTATGCATCAGCATCTAAAGGTAACTTTTTTTAGTAGTCACCCTGCTTTCCTTTGAGTGCTGTATTTGCTGTTCTAGTCTCGCTTTCCTGTTGAAACTCACATGTTGTTGCTTTAATCTCTGATATGATTAAAGGTAGCAGGTGGATACATATCTGAGTTGCGGGGTGTGAATCTGTTTAGTGAGAGTTGGAACAAGTTCTGTGGGAAGCGAAGAAATACAAGATTAGTCTTTGAGGACTATTAATGCTGTTGATTGGGTAAACTCCAGGGTCAAACTTCCTTTCAAGTACTGCTTGCTGAGTGCACGGTGGCATTCTGTAACTTGTAACAGGATGTAACACGCACAGAATTAATTTGACTGCTGTTCATTATGCATCATAAATCGTGTGACTGTGCCTTATGTCATTTAATGTGACCTTTTGCCATGCTTTCCAGTTGTGAACACAATTTGAGTGACATGAGGTAAATATGAGGAGGAAGACCCCTACTAGTCATGAATGAACCTCCAAGGGTTTTAAGTGTCGTAGGGCTTCTGAAGGCAGGGTGTTAGTGCCGCACACCTGACTAGTAAAATAACTGAGAGTCGTTATTCCAGAAGGCGATTAACAGCAGTGGTGTGGGTTTTCAACAGGTAGCGAATGGAAAATGGAAGCGACCAAGTAAATATTGCCCATTGGATCTCTTCTCAGGGTAAGGAAGCGTGTGACTTGATTCTGTGTTTTTGCCAAACCCCCTGTGTTACAGATTTGTTTCTCAGATTACTGTGACTTTCACTGTAGTGTTTATTAAGGATGATTGATGCCTGCTTGTCTGACTTTCACAGCAGACATGTCTGGTGCTATATTCCTCTTGACAACTATTTCAGGAGTCAGAGTTGCTTATTAATGTATCAATGCCTTTTGCTACACCACACACAACCGAAGAGCTGTTTACTCAGATTTGAAGCTCTAACTGCCAGTAGTCACTGTGTCTTTGCAGTCACTTCAGCATGAGTAACAGGCTTAATGGGTGCATTCACTTCAGGTGCCCAATTCTGATTCCACAGAGCCCTCCAGCCATGGGTGCAAATATCTAAAGGCTGTGATAAAACATCCTGGGATTTTATTTTTTTTTTTCCCCCCCTAGAAATAAACAGAGAATGCACTTTGCTTTGAAGAGCTTATTACAGGAGGCACAGAACAACTTGAAAATATTTAAGGTAAGCAATCAAATCTCTCTGCCTGCTTTTTTTTTGCCTTGGCTTTTAAACAGCTTGACTCCAGCATCTGAACAGGCAAGCTCCTACTTCAAACCTACCTAATCAGCACTTTTGCAGTCGAACTCCACCAAAAGAAGAAAATGAGCAGAGTCTTAGGTAGATGTCAAGTTAGGACAAGGTAAGTAATAATTCCCTGGAACTACTTAGTCCAAAAGAATCGCCAAGTAACAACTAATAGAAAAGGACTTCTAGAGATGACCAAAGTTTTAAAACTTTATGTGCTTCTTCAGGAGGAAGAAGATGCAGAACTTTGCATCTTGCTGCAATTCCTGTTAGAGCATTCGTGCAAGCCAAACACGTCGTGTGCCTCCCTGAGGAAGTGAAGTTACCTTTTCTATGGCAGTAATGTAGGAAAAATAGAAAGCAGTAACTGATGGCTTATGCAGATTTTCAGATTAATTCTAGGAAATAAAATTCTTTACAACTTATTTCCAGTATTAAAGCAACTATTTGAATTATGTAAGCTTGTATGAACTGTCCCATTTTTGCTGTTAGTACAGGTAACTATCCCCCCTTTTCTGTCCCTTTTGATAGCCTTCTGCTTTCCAATCTGGCTTTCAAAAGAAGGTGGCTGCTTCACATGGTGCTTTTTCACTATTGACGTTACTCAGAAAGAAGCAATAAGAAAATGTGCTAAGTGCCAGTTCACTTCTGTTCTTCTGATTACTTACAGTTGAGTAAGCTGGGGAAGTAGCACTTGACTGAAATGGGCTTTTTGGTCCGAACTCAAAGGTTGTCACCTGTGGTATCTGATTAAACTTGAGAACAAATTTGTAAGAGATTGGGAATGTGCGTATTTGTGTGCAGGCTGTTAGACACTTTTCTGTGCTATGTGTCTTTAAATCTGATGCTTTGATTAACTAAGTGTTAATAACTGGATTTCATGAAGTGCCTAACTTTTTTTTTTTTTTTCTTGCCTCTCATTTTCAGAATGGGGAACTAATTTATGGCTGTAGAGATGACCAGGACTGTGTCTCCGACTGGAACGAACTTGCTCGTCACTTGAAACCTTTCTTTTTTCCTTCCAATGGGTTGGTCAGTGGACCACACTGTACAAGGACAATTGTTAAAGAACTAATCCATGTTATAACAATGGCACTACTGAGTAGTACGGATGCCTGCAGGGCAGGTGATATGAAGACAGTTCCCATTTCACAGGGAAGAAGCTACTGTGAAGCAAGTGCTTTTAATAAGGAGCTAGTAAGAAATGGTAAGAAAGAATTTCTTGAGCACTGTCAATAATTAACTGTTACCACATAACGATTCAGATACTTGCCTCTCACTTGCTGTTCAATACTTGTGAGAATGGAAACGGTGGAGTTTTAGTGACATTTTAAAAATCAGTTCTGAGCTGCATAGCTGCTAGGTAACCGGTTTTGGTATGACCTTGTAGTGAGCACTTTTAGTGCTGCACCTAATGACAGGGATAAAAATAAATTCAGAAGGTGGTAGAGGAAAAATAGAAGAAAATACCAGCATGAGTATTTCAAGTGAGTGGGGAATTTTTATGTTGTATGTGATGAAGTCTGGCTGCCTCGGCTGGTTTGTTACATGACGCCTGTTTGTTGCCTCTCCCTGCTCCTCCTGTCAGCCCTCCCAGCCAGGGTGTACCTCTTCTTGTTGTCTTCAACAACTCCACTCCTGGTGAAGAGGAAGGTGTCAATACTGGAGGGAAAAGAAATGGGAAGTGAGAGTTGGAAAGCTGTAAATCCTGTTAATTCCTCAGTGTTTCGTAAAGCTCTAATTATTCGAGATGCTGCTAGTTATCCTAATTACACTAATAAACAGTATGTTTTTGAGGAAGATGTTTTTCATTGCTGGTTGGTTTTGTTGTACTGTGGGGAGAAAGAGCTCTCTTACAGAAATGACAGCAAATACGAATCTGTTTATAGTATATTAAGAAAGACCTGATAACTGAAATGCTAAATTACTTTCTGCCAACAGTTCATGCTGTTGAAAGTGAATTTGTGGTGGCTTCAAGCTCACGTGAAAAATTTCTCTTGTAGACTCAAACAAGTAGATTGCAATGGAAGTGTTGGTTTATGTTTGTGGGTTTTTTTGGGTAATTTGCAGAGTTGTGTACCAGGTGTTTTATTCTGCAGTCAAATATGTGCTCTTTACATGTGCAGGTAAGCACATGCACAGTGTTTGGAAACTGAAGTGTGTTGGTTTGGGGTCCCCCCCTGCCGTGATTGGTCTAAGGAGTATTTGGATTTGCTTTGTGAACAAGCGGGGGTAATGGCAAAATGAAGCAAAGATGACACTCATGTCCGCCTTACTTGAAAATACATTTTCTTCTAGGTAAACATAAATTGGAAAGCTCTGGCTTACCGAGGGGTTGTCTCCTTTATAAAACCCTTCAGGCTCAGATGCTTGACATGCTGGATATTGAAGGACTCTATCCTTTGTACAGTAGAGTTGAACAGTACTTAGAGGAGTTTCCTGAAGAGAGGTAAGACTCAATGGCTTTTCTTTTCAGTGCCGATTAAGAGTTTTATTGTTAAAAGTTTTGATGTCAGTCACTGAATTTTTAAGTAATGAGCATGGGAAGTTCACAAAAGAGCAAGAGAGAAAACGCCCCGTACCTTAGAAGTGGAGGTTGTGTATTTGAGGAAAGAGACAGGCAAATGGATGGTTGGCTTCTCCTGCCTTCAGTACCTGCAGAGCTGGGACTGTGCCTGCAGTAACAACGCTGGTTTTGTGTCCTTCTCAAGTCTATATTGGCTACCTACAGCCTGCCCTTTAGAACCCTGAATTTGGTATTTGGCAGAAAAATTTGGCAGCCCGCGCCTGCAAGATCTTACAGGAGGTGTGAGTGGGCAATGGCCCAGTGCCTGGTGTTCTTGTTCCCTGATGGGAGTAGCTCCAAAATCACAGAATCACAGAATGGCAAGGGTTGGAAGGGACCTTGGGAGATCATCTAGTCCAACCCTCCTGCTAAAGCAGGCTCTCCTAGAGCAGGTTACACAGGACTTCATCCAGGTGGGCTTTGAATATCTCCAGAGGAAGAGATTCCACAACCCCCCTAGACAGCCTGTTCCAGTGCTCTGTCACCCTCAAAGTAAAGATTTTCCTCGTATTCAACTGAAACCTCTTACGTTTCAGTTTGTGCACGTTGCCCCTTGTCCTGTTGCTGGGCGCCACTGCAAAGAGTCTGGCTCCGTCCTTGTGACACCCACCCTTAAGATATTTGTACGTGTTGATGAGGTCCCCTCTCAGTCTTCTCTTCTTCAGGCTGCATGAGCCCAGCTCTCTCAGCCTTTCCTCCTAGGGGAGATGCTCCAGTCCCTTTATCATCCTAGTTGCTCTCCACTGAACTCTTTCTAAGCCAGGCTGTAACCCACAAGCAATCACATTGTACTTGAGGCACAAGAGTCTTTCTCTTACAGCATTTCTTGCCTGGTGAAGAAATACTGGGTGTTGCAAGCTGCTACCTTTGTTCTCAAATAAAGCCTATTAGTTGAAGTAATAATTGATATAAAAAAAACCCTTGACTTGGATGCTTCTTGCATTCTCGGGCTGTAATTTGCCTGTAATTCTGCCGTTGCTCACACGAGGGCATGCTGGCTTCACTTGCAAGACACTGCTGCTTGTGCTCCTTCAGCTCCCTGGGACTCCTGTTGAAGGTTATCTTATGGGCGATGGGTTGGCCTCAAGTTCTGCTTAAATTGCTTGCAGCGTGGCTCACATGTACGTTTATTTATACATTAAACAAATAATTTGAAAATGTATTCTTCCAGCTGTGGGGTGTTTGTGTGCTGCAAATCCCGCTTTTATGGGTTCAGCTTTCCAGCAGGAGTTTGGGTATTTCACATGGGAAGGAAGGAGGCCAGATAAACCATCCCCTTGTTAGCACATGTTATGAAGCTGGGGGCAGAGCTGGGGCCTGTCCCATATGTGCATACTCCCAGCTTTTTCAGCAAGTCTTTGGGGAGCTCCTGCAAACTGTTACAAATTTTGAAACTTACCCATTTTTGCAAAAAATACTGTTCTTCTAGTGATGCACAGGTGGTGGATTAAGAATGAGTCATCTTTAAAAAAAAAACAACCCAACAACCAACCAACCTTAAACAGGGTCTCTTAGTGAGGTGAGAATAAGAGGGCCTAGTCATGGTGTTAGACTGCTGAGCATTAACCTGTTGCCATGTTTATCGGTGTTACTGTTTTTTTCTGAGTATCTGGGCTGCTGAAGAAAGATCTCACTGAAAACCAGTAAATCATCTTGGCTGTCTGTAAATATGCTTTTAAAATTTATTTAGAAGTACATTACAGATAGACGGACCTTACAATGAAGCGTTTTATGAGAAGCTGCTAGATCTTTCAACTGAAGATGATGGGACAGTAGCATTTGCATTAACAAAGGTATGTTTCCTGTGCATGTTGTTGATGCTTGCTTAGTCTGTCAATTGTAAAAAAACACCGTCCAGGGATAGCGTGTTAGCGTCACCCCTCCTTGTCTGTATGCTTAAAGCCCTTAGTTGTGCCAGGGAGTGTCTGATAGCAGAAGCAGTTAAACCCAAACATGTTTAGCACCAGTTCTGGAGAGAAGAGAAAAGCTGGTTATTTCCTTTGTAGACTGAGGTCGCATTTGCACAAACGGGTGCTGGCTTGGCCTTCAAGAAAAGTAGCTGTAGGAAATAAACATGATTCTTACACAGGATGCTGTAAAACCACTTGCTCCTGCTGACAACCTCTTATACAGAGACAGAATTTCCAGCTCTTCAAATACCAACATACTAGTACACTGAGTATACTCGTGCCTTTTATAAAGAACAGCATGCTCTACTAAGGCAAATACAAATATAATAGAAAATGCATGTTATTTTTGTGTTGTATAGGTGCAGCAGTACAGGATAGCAATGACTGCTAAAGACTGCTCCATCATGATTGCCCTTTCACCCTGCCTACAAGACGAATGGTAAGTGAGACCAGCTTTTGCGTAACTCCTCCTCATTTAGAAACTGAAGATGCTTTTGCACAGCTCAGTCAATTCAAGCAACTTTAAAAAAGTGGGTGGTTGGTTTTTTGGGGGTGGTCCAAATACTTGGCTGTGAATGTATTACTAAGGTAGCATTCCGATTCAAGATGTTTAGGAGAGAAGTCTGTTTCTGAAGTTTTAAGTTGATAAAAAGGGTTAAGGTTTTATTTTTATTCCCTTCTTGGAATGTGAATTGACTGTTCGTAGTAGGTATACACGGTTTCCGCTAGGTACAATTTTTCTGCCTTGGTGTCCTCATAAGAGGTTTTTTCAAGATGAATTGCCTTTAACCACCTAATTGGAAAACAGAAGTCTTTAAGCTCATCAGTCAAAACAAGGCAATAATCAAGAGGTGACACCTCTCACTGTAAGGCAGGAGACACTGCCACAGGCTGTTTTAGTCTGCTCTTACCTGGGGGAGCTTGCTTCACCAAAGCTTTGTTTTTAGAGCATATTGTTTTCTGTGTTTGCCCTGCAGTTGAACGAAAAGTTCATGAGGGAGATGGCTTGTGCAGTGGTTGACTTGGTAATAAGTCCTCCATCCTTCAGCATGCTTGGACTCTAGTTCTGCTACTAAATTTGTGTTACCTTGAAACTAAGTGGGAGCTTCAGTGATACTTTCTGCTAGTCAATAAGGCTATTGCTTTGTACGCGTATCACCTAGGAACGGATTAGGCTCACTGAACTCGATGCAGTAATTGAGAGTCATGTTTTGACTTAAGCTGTATGGAAGCTGAAAGGAAAACAAGTGGAAGAGGTGCCAGCAAGTTCACTTCAAGACTAGTTAAGCTGGAGCTGTAGTTTCCTAAACTCTGCGTTAGCGCGTATTTTCTTAGGCTCTCATGAAAGTTCTAAGATAAATGTTTGAGTCACTTTTGCAAGGGGACTCAGGGTACGCAAATGAAAAACACTGGCTTCAGTGACTCAGATGTGCAATACGGTTTTGTTTTCCAGCTCTGAGCAGAGACCTGTGGTACTAACGTCCAAATCGAGATTCACCTTTTCTGTTTCTGTCCTGGACCTCGACCTAAAGCCCTACGAAAGCATTCCGCATCAGTACAAACTCGATGGCAAGATAGTAAACTATTATTTGAAGAATGTACAGGCCAAAGATGACCCAGTTATGTCCAATCTCTTCAAGGAGAATGAAGACTGCACATTAGTTCTCCATCAAGTGTAACCATTTCCTTAAGGTTATTTTTATTCAAACACATTAGAAAGTGAAAGATCAATGGAATACACTTAGGGTGATTTTTTTTTCCTATTGTGTTCAGTGCATTTTTCAGCTGTGAATGTTTTTGCTTTAAGAACAGGTTTCTGATTCGTTTGCCTTTTCAAAGACATGGAATAGCACTAAACCATGCATTTGCTATATAACCTTAATGAATGTATTTATTGACAGAGCAGATAATGTGCCATACCTTGGAACTAGAGGACAGATCAAGTTAATACTAAAAGTCTACTTCCTTAGAATTGAAAGAGCACAGAATTAAAGGTTTCCTGAAGTATTGCACTAACATAGAAAATCTAATTACTAATGAGAGTTGCCTTGGAGCTTGTGCTTTGAGTCTCACTCAGACCTGCTAGGGAGAAGGATTTCTCTGGCAAAACCTAATAGAAAACTTTAGCATTAAGTCCACTGAAAATAGAACTGAGGTGGCTACACAAGCGATGCTGATCTGGGGCACTACTGTGTTAGGGCAGAACACTTAAGGACTAATGCATGAATTGAAGAACGGCAGGCAGCCTCCAGAAGTTTTGTCATCGCCTTCTATCTACCTAAAACTTCTGAAATTAAGGGAAAAGGGATAAATGTGAGCATCTTTGGATTTTACGTGATGGCTGGGCTTGGCCCATCTGACATACTGGTCTCTTATTTTCTACACATTATATGCTGCTATTGAAGGTGAAACCACAGCTTGCTCTTACCCAATTTAAACTGAGCTATAAGAATAATATATTCTGAGTTTTACAGATTGTGTCAAATGTTGGCATTATTTCACTGATATCCCACCTACTGCACAGCATGAGGAGCTGCTTTCAGGCTTGTCCTGTTTTAAGTGACACAGAAAAAAGGTGACAGGATCTGATTTTCTGAGGCTGCAGGGGGTCACACTCATTATGAGAGCGGGAGCTAAGCTTGTGTCACTACTTCAGCAATTTAATGATAGCTTTGCCCATCAGCATGTGCAGCTGAAGTCCTGTGTGATGTTGCAGTAAAAGCCAGCCTTGAGGAAGATGCTGAGCTGGAGACTGAGGGTATATTCAAAACTGAGGGCAGTGCGATAAAATCTAGGGACACTTTCCCATATGCTTGGGGATTACATGCCCTGAAGTGTGTGGAGAGATGCTACTCGAGCTACAAGTGACCTGCTGTTACCTGGATATGGCGTGTGCTTACTGGTAATGTTTTTCAAAATAGCATAGGTTAACATTTAAAAAAATAGAAATATATTGGCATCTCACTGTAATGTTTGCATTGTTCTATTTTATCTGGAATCCAAAAAGCAAACCCAGAACCCCCTGTACATTGGTACAACTCAAGGAAGTAATACAAAATACAGACTAATGCCACTCAGAGCAATAGAGCTTTGCTGTGGGCAGTGACCTGTGTCAGCAATCTCTCGTGCTCCACTCCCAGGGACAGCGGCTCACGGAAATGTGATGCCACAGCAGTGCAATAAGCTGGTAGTTCACGGCGGTAATAACCCCTTTCCAAAGAAAACCTGGGGGGAGAGAGAGCTGTTTTTAAATCCAGAAATCCTCCAGCTGCTAGGCAAGAGGGGGGAGGAAGGACTATCCACAGCTGGAACGTTTTTAAGTTTTTATGCTGTAATTTACACACATTTCATAGGCTTCTATTTGCATATGTGCTTGATCAAACAGTGCCATTTCCCTGCAAGAAGGTGCTAAGGAGGAAATAACTAAAGGTTCCACAAAAACTATCTAAACCAGTAATGTATTGGGTAAAGTAGCGATGAATTTTGCCTGTCTACTGGATTCCAAACTTGAAATTAGTCTGCCTTATATCTAACATACTTTATTATGTTGCTGTTCAACAAAACTTAATCTCTGGCATTGCTCAGCTGTAGATTCTGACAGAAGCTGGTCTGGTCTGTGAGTTTTTCCTGACCTACCAGAGCAGTAGGAGACAGTTTCAGTGATCAAATAGTGGATTATTAAAATGATGGTATTATAAACATACTGTTGCTTTTAGTTCTTGGTTTCCCCACCTGTTTCACCATTGCTATAAAATACTTTGTCATAACTTCTAAATGGAGCAGGCAGTTGTATTGCTCACATGATTGGAGCAGCTGTGGGCTTGGAGAGGAAGGCTTGTCACATGACTTGCCAGTCCACAGTTCATATCTTTGGCCTCTTGATTCCAGGAACAAGGACTGTGGCTCCCACCTAAAAGGGATGTGACTTGGAGTGATACAGGTTGGAAGATTACAAGACACCTGTCTGATCTGTTTTGTTTCTTCAGGGATGAATGTTTGAAATGTGATGCTTTTGTAACGCATTACCTGCTAGAATTTCCCCCTAGAAGTAGGAAATCAAACCAAAGCACTGCAGTGAGCAGCAGTTGACTTGTCCATCTCTCTCCAGAAGTGTAACAGCCCTTCCTTGTTTAGTTCAATGCTGTCTCTATTCAACACTTACATTGTGGGAAAAAAAATTACCCTTTTTTTGTTGGTTTTTTGTTTGTTTGGTTGGTTTTTAGCACACTGTGTCTTTGAAATCTTCAAATGGTCTCCTTCCACCCTAATTTAATGAGCAAGCTATTTAACTCTTAGTTCTAGGAGTGTCTTACTGTTCTCTCATCATTTTAAAATCACTGTACTTCTACAGAGCTGTGAAATGAAATGCATTTTTATGGACTTGATTTTGACAGTGCATGATCTTTTAACACTTTCCAGGTATCTAGAAAATGTTAAGAAGATAAAACCACTCTGGTACATTAATGATTCAGAAAGATAAATTTATAATTAAATCACTCTGTACATGTAACTATTTTATTTGGCATTTTTGTATTTAAATGGCTGTATTTATTTTCATGTCATGACAATTTATATATAACGTGCCATAACTGTACAGATAGCATGTGTTATGAGTATGGTTTCTAAATGGAAAATAACTTAATGTTTATATTCAATAAAATTATAGACTGTGTAACACAATATCTTAATTAAAACTACTTTTGAAATTGCTACCTGGTGTACATAATGCTGGTATTCATTTTTCTGAGCCAACCACTTTGATCAGATTCTCAATAGCTGTCTCAATCCCAAAGAGCAGCAGCATGCTTCGGAAGCCGGTGGGGGCATTTTCAATAGTTGCCATCTTCTGCTCCAAGACTGCAAGAAAAATGTTAACAGTGAACGTTATTTTTCAAGGGCTGCGCTGCTACTGAAAGCATTTTTTGGTAAAACAGATTACTTGCTGTGGAGAAGAGGAAAGCACACAGTTGGTGAAGCTTAGCTGCTTGCTAAATTGGGATTTGTTGGCCTAGTTGGGCCCTGCAAGATGGATTTCTGTTTTATCTAAAGAGACCTTGGCCAAAAAGAGGGGACAGGCTTAAAAGCTCAGACATGGTCTCTGAAGTGACCGACGTTACCTTGCGCCAGTATTTTAGTCAGGAGGTCCAGAACAGGCATAGTTCTTCCTTTTTCATCTATATGTATCTTCCATACAATCATTAGTTCAAACCTGTATTGTGCACAGAAAAGTTAGGTGAGTGTTAATTAGGCAACTGTCACTAATAATTTTTTAAAGCAGAAAGTACCGTACTTGGGATGCTGACGCTCACACGATTCGCCTCCAGTAACGCAGCTTACCCATTGCTGTAGCTGAGAATCTGAAATAGTTACCTTTTGAACCAAGGAAAACTGGTAATCTGCTGTCAAGGAACGGTTATTACTTCATTTCCAGGTACATTCAAATTTTCAACCTCAAAGCCTTTTGCCCCTGGTTCTTTGTCTCTTATGAATGATATGTTCCCGTGGAACAGTGGTAAAAGGTAAGATGGGAAAGAAAATGAGGGATGGTATTTCCCCCCCCCGCCCTTACATCCCATCTGCATCCTGCAGTCAGGTATGGTCCTAAGGTGCAGCATGCAAATAGAGGAAAATAATTTCTGAAGTGTTTGCATAAAATAGTGATGTTCTGGGCTTGGGATAAGGTCCACCAGGACACTGTTCATGGCCTTTTTAGAATAATGCACAGAAAAACCAAGATGGAACACATCCAGTTGAACCTGACCTGTTTTCTGACACACGAGAGGGAGGATGCATCCCACATTCCTAAACTTTGAATTTAGACACTTTGAATTTAGACTCTTCAAGAGCTTCCAAAAACCAAGACAGTAACAATTTTTTTTTTTTCTTAAAATGCAAATGAAAAGCCTGCTAGAGCCCTTTATTTTTTCCACCCAAAAGAGTGGGTACACACAGTAGCAACGGGATCGATTGATTTACCTAACAAAGGCCACATGCATGTGGCCTATACATATATTTTAGGGGGTCTTTTTGGTTTTTTTCTCCTGATGTTTTTAATGCATGGTTATAACCCTAAAATGTAACACACATCACCTAATCTCTGTCTTCGAAGTAAAGAGTGACTTAAAAATTCAGGCAGACAGATTATGTATGGATTGTCAATATGCATTTCACAATCATTAAGAAATGTATTTATTGGCTTACCCGGAAAGCTTGGGGTTCCTTAGGGTTAGATAATCTCCCTGCAGTCCTTCCGGCAGGGTCACGACATCAGGGTATTTGCCCTGTGAATAAACAGGTTCAAAAGGGTGTCAATTAGGTCAGAACAATCGGAAAACCAAGGTGGTTTTGAGCTTGTGCTTTCCAGCTGCAATGGATTTTAATATGCTGCCACTTTTAGCTTGCATTTTTAATAGTTAGGAGTGATAGTTAGGAGATACTAATTATTTGAAATTCTGACCTGCTTTTTAAGTTTTGATGGTTTGGTTTTTTTAGTATCATTCATGTGATATCGAGAGATACTTAAATTTCGTCACCTCGGAGAAAAAAAACAGTATCGTGCGCCTGTACAAACAGGCCTTAGAAGTCCTTATACAAGACATAGAAAACCTTGAAAGAATATTTTTAAAATAAGTTCTGTTAATTTGATTTAATAACACATTGTAATACATCACAGTTTCACAAAAAACCTCCCACGAAACCCTTACTAGTACCCTCTGTTTTGAGAAAGTGGATCACCAAGCTCCACACACTGCTTTGAAAGCCTAAAGTACTAAAGGCAACGGGATGCCAAAATAACCCCTATTACCAAAATACAATGGGGCGATGGAAAATGGTAAAACATATAAAACTACTGACAACTGTGAAACTTCCACGGCGCTGGGAATTACAGCTATTTTCAATTACTACGGCGTGCAAAGACTGATCATCGTTCTGTTACTTTGTTAGTGCATCTCATAATTTACAGTCTATAATTTACAGTGTGTACCTGGAATAAGACTCGTAACTTCTGCTACAACTGTTTTAAAAGTGTGTAAAAGAAAAGCAGAGTCGTAGCTGTGTATGGATCCTTTGGAAGTTATGCGTTATATAAGGACGGGTTCCTCAGAGCATGAGGAGACACACACGTGTCAGAGTACTGGGGAAGAACACAACTACTGCACCCTGCAGGGACACACTATTGCAAGAGGGAACAGAATCCAGATGCAGCCTGTTACCATGAGGGCTTCAGAGCTGTTACTTGCGTGTGCTCTCTTATGTACCGGACACAAAGCTGCGTTCCAAAAATTGCAGTTTATAAAGCGTGAAAAGACTGTCAGCTTAAATCATTCTACAGCGCTCCCAGGGCAAGCAGTATGTCTTACGGAAAAGGAGCAGGGGAGCTAGTCTCTGAAAAGCACTGGAGAAAATGATCCAGGTTTTATAGGATTACGCCTCATCTGGCAGACTGAAATTCCTACCAGATGTGACCTCGCTCTGGTTTAGGAATTTATGACAAACTGACGGGGGTTTGTACAGGATGCCAAATGACATAAAACACATGGAATTTGCCAGTTTTAATTTCTGCAAAGTATTGAGTACTGTATTTACCATGGGGATAAAGAGTACAATCTATCCTGGGAACAAAGACACAGAAGGGGCAACAGAGTGCACAGTAGTTACAGTATTAAAACGTGGCTGATGTGAGGACACTTGCCCAGCCGAACAGGGATTGCTCTTCAACTTTATGCTGTGGATTTATGCTCCTCTGATGACAAAATAAAAATTTTTTTTAAAAAAAAGGTTTTCAGGCTTTCCCTCTCAAAAACTTGTGTCTTTGATATTCATTTCGTGCCTTCATTTGTCTGGTGTCACAGGTCTTGGAGAATCTAGTGATCTCTTTAGCCCCAGGTTGCAAATACTAGAAGTTTAGGACTAGCTTGTATCTGGTGAACTTGGGTCTTAAGTTCCTTGTTTACAAGAGGTCCCAAGTCTACCGTAGCTAAACACTGAGTCACATTTTATCTTCATCCGCCCATACTGAGGCCTTCGTGAATCACACGAGAAAATAGATCAGAGGCACTAGATAAAAATTCCAATTTTCAAGCCACTGTACAATGCGCCCATGACTTGTTTGGGAGTTCCCGCCTAGCTGCCATAACCAATGCATTTACCCCAGCTAGCAGGTGGTATTCTGTGTTGTACCAAAACCAGAGGTATCTCAAGGAAATCTCACAGTGTATCACTGTCTGTTGTCTAAAAGCTTCCTTGTACCTGGGAGTAGCCATGTTGGTGAGTTCAGCACACAGGATGTGGTTATTCTGTGCCTTAAATAAATGCCAGGGTTTTGACAATCTGTCTGAATGCTGTGAGAATCTGATCTTGTGTGAAATTCACAGTATTTGGGATAAAATCCAGCTCCTTAGCAGGAAAGATCATATTTTAGCAATCCACAAAACACACAAAAAGCCAAAACACAGATACCTACATCTCTCTCCAGGCGTTATCACAGGCTAAAACTGAAGTCACAGCAGTGGGCATGAAGCAGCACCTCATGTGAGGAGGTGTCGGCCCATCTTCCCAAGGGCTGACTCCTTAGAGCGACCATGTGGCAGAAGCAGGAAGCAAATCTACCACACCCTGGATCAAGTGAGCGATGTTAAACACTGACAATTCAGGGACTAAACCCCAGGAAATGCAGTCACATGATCTACCTTCCATATTCCGCATACAAAACGTAATGTCTGTATCCCGCAGGAAAAGCATGGGGATCTGGCACATAAATGAAAAGCCAGGCACATGCTGTGCACAAGCTGCAATAGTCCTGACAGAAGTGCAATTCCAAATGCACTTTGTGGGTACCAGATTATCATCTCATATTCTCTGCTGTGCAACTTTTCTAAGTTTTCCCCAGGGAAAAGTAAAGCCGAGCAATAAGCAGGGTAATAGAATGACCCGATTCCCTGAAAGGTCCCTTGGGAAAGTCAGTAACTCACATGGGATCTTGTAAAGTGGACACCAGGCAACTGAAAGCTATCACGTCAAGTAGTGCGATACCAGATGGGAAAGATCTGCTACAAATGCATTAAGCAAAAGCTGACTTTAGTCAAGAAGTATCTTTCCTCAGATGACTTTTAAATGTCAGTTTGTGATCAAAACCAAAAGCCCATGCTATTATTACTTCTGGACGGAAATTGTTTTTCCAGCTCCTTCAGGAGTCCAAGCAGGGAATCTTATGGGAACTTTGGTCTAAAACAGAAATAGTCTCAAATCACAGAGGGATGACCATCATGACAGAATACAGAGCCTTCCCCTTCTCCCATGACAGATTTTAAACATACACACAGAGCCATCCAAGTGAACACACTTGGAGTATCTATTTTTAAACAAAATACATTATCTTCAGCTGTTTAAAATTGCATTGCCATTTTCTGCACACTAAAACTCTTCTAAGGAAAATGTTTTAAGTTATTCAGCTTAAGAGTCAAAAAAAGCAAAACCCACTTACAAAGAAAATACGCTACTCTGCTCTCAGGTGGAACAAGGGATGGAACACTTACTACTAACTTTGAACTTGGCATTCAGTAAGGACTGTATATGAGAGTGCTGGGCAAGTCATGCTGCTATGAGTCCCTCCACAGGTGTAAGCTACTCCCAAATTTACCAAAGATGCTCCATTTAGGCTCTGGTTTTGGGGTGATTTATACGTATGTTTTGCTCAGCTAAGGCCACAGCATCATCCACTGAAGTCACACACATGGTGGCAGCATCAAGGCCTTAAATACCAACATCAGCTCAACTTCATTCAAATACAAACTATTTGCAAAAATGACAAAAATTCTCAATACTGCAGAGTACCAATAATATGATTAAATATTAAACTAAGCACTAATGCACGCAGCATGGGCAACAAACGGGAGGAGCTGGAAGCCATTGTAAGGCAGGATGGTTATGATGTAGTCGCCATCACAGAAATGTGGTGGGATGCCTCCCATGACTGGAGTGCTGCGATGGATGGCTACAAACTCTTCAGAAGGGACAGGCAAGGAAGGAGAGGCGGCGGGGTGGCTCTGTATGTTAGGGAGTGTTTAGATTGTACAGAGCTCGACACTTGTGGTGAGGCAGAATGCTTATGGGTGAGGATGAGAGGGGGGGCCAACAGAAAAGATATCCTGTTGGGAGTCTGTTACAGACCACCCGACCAGGATGAGGATGTTGACAATGAATTCTACAAGCAGCTGGCAGGAGTCTCTCAGTCATGAGCTCTTGTTCTTGTGGGGGACTTCAACTTCCCAGATGTCTGCTGGAAATACAATACAACAGAAAGGAAACAGTCCAGAAGGTTCCTGCAGTGTGTGGAAGATAACTTCCTGACACAGCTGGTAAGTGAGCCTACCAGGGGAGGTGCCCTGCTTGACCTCCTGTTCACTAACAGAGAAGGACTGGTGGGAGAGGTGGTGGTTGGAAATCATCTAGGCCTTAGTGATCATGAAATGGTAGAGTTTTCGATCTTTGGTGAGGTAAGGAAGGGGGTCAGCAACACCGCCACCACGGATTTCCAGAGGGCAGACTTTGACCTGCTCAGAACGCTGGTTGGGAGAGTCCCTTGGGAGACCGTCCTGAAGGGCAAAGGGGTCGAAGAAGGCTGGGTATTTTTCAAGGAAGAAGTCTTAAAGGCACAGGACCAGGCTGTCCCCATGTGCCATAAGACAAATCACCGGGGAAGACGACCGGCCTGGCTGGACAGAGGTCTACTGCTGCGACTAAGGAAAAAAAGGAGAGCTTACCAGCTCTGGAAGAAGGGGCAGGCAACCCAAGAAGAGTACAGGGATCTTGTCAGGTCATGCAGAGAGGAAATTAGAAAGGCAAAAGCCCAGCTGGAATTTAACCTGGCCACTGTTTTAAGGGATAATAAGAAAAGTTTTTATAAATATGTTAACAGCAAAAAGGGAGCCAGGGAGAACCTCCATCCTCTAGTGGATGCGAGGGGGAACATTGCCACTGAAGATGAGGAAAAGGCTGAGATACTCAACGCCTCCTTTGCCTCGGTCTTTAATGGCCCGATGAGTTATCCCCAGGGTACCCAGCCTCCTGAGCTGGAAGATGGGGACAGAGAGTGGAATAAACACCCCATAATCCAGGAGGAAGCAGTCTTTGACCTGCTATGCCACCTGGACATCCACAAGTCTATGGGGCCGGATGGGATCCACCCAAGAGTGCTGAAGGAGCTGGCAGAGGAGCTTGCCAAGCCACTCTCTATCATTTATCAGCAGTCCCGGAGAACAGGGGAGGTCCCAGATGACTGGAGGTTGGCAAATGTGACGCCTATCTTCAAGAAGGGCCAGAAGGAGGATCCGGGGAACTACAGACCAGTCAGCCTGACCTCAGTACCGGGGAAGATTATGGAGCGGTTTATCTTGAGTGTGCTCACCAGGCACATGGAGGACAATCAGGGGATCAGGCCCAGTCAGCATGGGTTCACCAAAGGCAGGTCTTGCCTAACCAACCTGATTTCCTTCTATGACCAGGTGACCCGCCTGATAGATGAGGGAAAAGCTGTGGATGTTGTCTACCTGGACTTCAGCAAAGCCTTCAACACAGTCTCCCATAGCATTCTCCTGGAGAAGCTGGCAGTTCATGGCCTAGATGGATGTACTCTTCGCTGGGTTAAAAACTGGCTGGATGGCCGAGCCCAGAGTCATGGTGAATGGAGCTAAATCCAGTTGGCGGCCGGTCACAAGCGGTGTCCCCCAGGGCTCAGTTCTAGGGCCAGTCTTGTTTAATATCTTTATCAATGACCTGGATGAGGGGATTGAGTGTGCCCTCAGTAAATTTGCAGATGACACCAAACTGGGTGGTAGTGTTGATCTGCTGGAGGGGAGGAGGGCTCTGCAGAGGGACCTGGACAGGCTGGATCGATGGGCCGAGGCCAACTGTATGAGGTTCAATAAGGCCAAGTGCCAGGTCCTGCACTTTGGTCACAACAACCCCATGCAGCGCTACGGGCTTGGGGAAGAGTGGCTGGAAAGGTGCCTGGTGGAAAAAGACCTGGGGGTACTGATTGACAGCCGGCTGAATATGAGCCAGCAGTGTGCCCAGGTGGCCAAGAAGGCCAATGGCATCCTGGCCTGTATCAGGAATACTGTGACCAGCAGGAGTAGGGAAGTGATCGTGCCCCTGTACTCGGTGCTGGTGAGGCCGCACCTCGAATACTGTGTTCAGTTTTGGGCCACTCACTACAAGAAATACGTTGCCTTGCTGGAACAGGTCCAGAGGAGAGCAACCAAGCTGGTGAGGGGTCTGGAACACAAGTCATACGAGGAACGGCTGAGGGAACTGGGGTTGTTTAGTCTGGAGAAGAGGAGGCTGAGGGGAGACCTGATCACCCTCTACAACTACCTGAAAGGAGGCTGTAGTGAGGTGGGGGTCGGCCTCTTCTCCCTGGTAACAGACGATAGGACGAGGGCGAATGGCTTGAAGCTGCGCCAGGGCAGGTTTAGGCTAGACATTAGGAAAAACTTCTTCACCGAGAGGGTTGTCAGGCTCTGGAATGGGCTGCCCAGGGAGGTGGTAGAGTCCTCATCCCTGGAGGTATTTAAAAGCAGGATAGATGAGGTGCTTAGCGACATGGTTTAGTGGTGGGATGGCAGTGCTAGGTTAACGGTTGGACTCGATGATCTTAAAGGTCTTTTCCAACCGAGGTGATTCTATGATTCTAAACAATCAAACACACTGCCACCAGCCCGCTACCCACTGGGCTCCTGAGCAGAGTCTGAATTCACATTATCTGTGTTCTGCCACAGCCTCATTCTCTGGTTTTAGCAGCAATCTGATTTTTAAATTACAGTAGTCTAAACCCAGATAACAGCAAAAGGAATCAGTTTACTATTACTGTGATCACGTCCTACAGATACTTAAAACCAGTCATCACCAGGCTACAAAATGAAATTGAGTGCAGCAGTTACATTTTTGGAAGCTAGTTTGTATTTCTACTTTTACTAAGCCTTCTTCTAGCCCAGATAACTACAGTTCCATTTAAGAGATCTGGTCTTACAATTTATCTGTCCTTATGTACATTGCTAAAATATTTGGTGCTAACTTCACCAAGAACTCTTCTCCTCAAGTCACAAATGATGTTGAACTGTCGTAAACGTCACATATACATTTTCAATCACTTATCTTTCTAGAAATGTAATTTAAGTTGCTTTGATGAGTTTCATTTTTAGATATTGGACAATACATTTCTTAATGCATTTCAATTCACTAAAATACATTATCCTGTAAAATGTCTGTCACCAACATGAAAATGTAACAAGGATTTATACTTTCCTGTATTTTTTAAGCACTGTGGCAATCCCTAAGTCAATGAAAACCTTCTCCAAGGAATTTAACTTTTCTGGTACCAATGTACACCTCAGACTTCAACAGCTAAGATGAAACAGTCTGCCAGTACAACGTAAATGAGGCATGAGTAATACTGTATCTGAAACGGAACGCATCCCATTCTTTCTTCTTTCCTTCCTCTCTACTGCATGACTGGGCAAGAGTAGCACTGTACAAACTGATGTACACTCAAAATCTGAATACAAGGATGAAAGAAAAACCTGTAATGTGGGCAGATGAAGATGTGTGAGATAGTCATGGTTTTGAAAAGGCTTTGTCTCAAACTTGCATTTTTTTTCAGACTTCTTTTGAGCTGAAAATGACCAGGAAAAGTCTGGAACCTTCAGAATATGGTAGGAGAAGAGAAACCCACTGCCTGCAGATGCTGCAAATTTGTCCCATGCTTAAGTTGATGTTCTTTACACACAAGTTTTTGCTGCGCAATGGCAGTGTCAGAGTATTTTTAACAGAATACTGTAAACACTACCAGTGTCATTAAACATTATGCTCAAAGCCTGAAAGATCCAAAATTTGACTGTGAAAAGCACTGTACCACAACATTGGGTAAAAGACTGGAAGTCCAAAGAAGGGGAATTACTGAGTCAGAAAGACAAATGGTTCACAAAGGAAAAAGTCCTACAGAAAGACATTTTGTTAGACTAGATTTCACCTCAAGTTTCATTTAAAGGAGCTTTTAAAAGTGTGTGAAGACAGAGAGACAGTAATTGCAATTTAAAGGTATGAGCACAATCCGTATGAGCATAATCAGCAAATCCATACTCTGTCTCCTTAGGGGTTGTTTACCCCAGAAAGCATTAGACAAACTGGACAAATGTTTAGTTTCTTACGAAGAAACCCAGTGTTACGACTGCCACAGTTTCTTAAATGATTATGTTATAAAGACAATGTCAGCTCTGGGCAAACCCTCCCCTGCTATAAATCTGGCCAAGTCAACAAACACCAGGCCATCAACTAATTACCCAACATCAACATAAATTATTACGGTATTGTTACATTGACTAACTTAGTCTGCTAAGATTTGGTTTTGTCTATGTAAAACCAATGCAAATGTAAGGTGGCTGAATTTCCTCTTATCTTTCAGACCCATCAGTTGCACAGGTAAAATACAGACTGGTAAAATATTGAAAACCCAATGGATATAGAATGCTATATAACTTACTTTGAGAGAAGTACTTAGAATTTACTTTCATGTGATACACCTAAGAATCTAACTGAGTATGTCTATCTTACGAGCTGACACGTTTAAATCATTGTTTCTTCAGCAGCTTAATACTGGAAACAAAGGTCTTTTGAAGCTACTGCAGTAGTTGTAAGGCTTAAACTTCTACATTTTGAAGGAAAAAGCACTTTATCCCATGCAATGTATTTTTTGGTTGAAAAAGAAAGTATTCTTTATTTGCCATTTCATATTCTCTTTGGTATCTTTCTGTGGAAACAAATTCTCTATTATCTAAAATCTGCATTTGGTATGTAGAGTATTGATTACATTACACTCAACATTTAAACGTGGACTTTTGCTTTAAAGAATGTAATGAGCCAATGGGACAAGAATTAGAAGGTACAGAGAATCCTCAATCCACTGTTTTTCCCTTGTACAGCCATTTACTGTGTGCATGGACATGTATGATTCACAGTTTTAAACTGATTCTGTAAGTTATTTAAAATTAATTCCACTACAGCAATAGAGGAACATTTAGAAAGCAATTTACACCGTTATGATTTACTGATATTTGGAGCAATTCCCTAACTCAGAACTGAGATCTCCCAAAAAATCAGTATTTTTTTTTATGTTAGTTTCTAGAGCAAGGAAGTTTACCAGCATCCCAATTATGGTAGTCTCTCATAATAGCATACTTCAGGACCTGGTGTCCCACTCCTTGCTAGATCTGTCTCTGTGCATCATATGAGTTTGTGATAGATCTTAGAATCATTTACGTTGGAAAAGTCCTTTAAGATCATCGAGTCCAACCATAAATCTAACAGTGCCAAGACCACCACTAAACCACGTCCCTAAGCACTACAAAACTGTGTAATTACAGAATTGCTGAGGTAGCGTTCTACAAATAACTTGAATACCTAGGTTCAAGAAAAAAAATATCTTATCCTAACTTCCCTCTATACTAAAACACGTGGAACATTAGAAACACTAAACGTAACACAAAATCTTTCTGTACTTCTCAAGTGGTAGCTAGCACTGCACAAAACCCACTCGATCAACTCCACCTTCTGCACTCTAGCATGATTTTACAGTAATTCCACAAGATGCAAATCTCCATTTATTGCCTCTTCTCATGCAGAGATCTATTTATACTTAAAATGCTAAAGATGTTTAAAAAACTGAATAATACTGTATAAATTCTATTCACTTTTATACTTGGCTTTAAGGAAAAAGTATGGCTGAGTCCCATATCTGTTGGATTAACAACACTGATGCTTTGGGAAGGGCTGTGTGTGCCTAAATAATATTTTCCTGTTGGCCATTTGGTCATAATGAGATTCAGACTTGAGTAACAGACATAGAAGCATAAGGAAGCCTAGCATCAATGTAGTCCTACTTGACCAAATTTATTTCTTTTTCAGGACTAAACCCAAATATCCATGCTAGGAATCAGGTATTGCTGAAGCCTCAGCACCAAACAAAGTGCTGTGTCCAAACCAACACGTTCTAATAGCAAGATGCTCAAGGTGGGAGTACTGTTAGCTTCTGCATCACCTCTCCATATGGCTTTGTGAAGACTGTGCTTTCAGGCACGGATAACAGAGCTGTAACTTAAGGTCAATGATTTAAATTAGAGTAAAATATGGCAATCCTTTCAGGAAACAGTGTGTTTAACTAAATCTCAGTTAAAGCGTGAAACTACAAACATTGTTAGCACACCAGAGGTCAATTTTTGTTAGATCGTTCTCATGTGCTTAGGAAGATGGCAGCATGCTTTTATTTTTGGATAAGCATAAATATCACTTTGAAGCAATCAGCACAGGTAATAAATTATAGCTACGAAAACAAGTTGTATCTACTACTGCAAGAGAAAAACATTGACAAAACCTGGTTTTAAACAATAAAATATGAATTATAGACTTATAAAAGAGAAACATTTTACAAATGTGTTCTTGCATGCTATTTCTTTTCATGTCTACACTGAAAACTGCCTAAAAACGCTTTGCAAGGGCTAGAATCATAGTATCTTCAAGTATTCAAAGAACAGTACATTGAAAGTTCAAAGCATAAAGGATCTCAAAAGTCACCATGAAGTTTCTAATTTTGTGCAATTAAAGGAACTGAAACCAAGAAAAGATAATGCACTTTTCCCCTTCAACTAAATTACACAGCATAAAAGCAGTGTATTTGCAAAATGGATTTATGAAACTTCACCACTTGTAATTATGTCTCAGAATAAATACATCTTCTATCTTCCCATCTAAGTAAACATTTTACACAAGCGAAACAGACCCACTGGTGATCTGTGTTATGCAAATTACACAAAACTTCAAGAGTCTTCAGAACCAAAGAACAAGTTCACGGAAAGAAACACACAATAAACAAGTAGTTTTGTCTACGTGGCAGTCATAGAATCATAGAATCACCTCAGTTGGAAAAGACCTTTAAGATCATCGAGTCCAACCGTTAACCTAGCACTGCCATCCCACCACTAAACCATGTCCCTAAGCACCTCATCTATCCTGCTTTTAAATACCTCCAGGGATGAGGACTCTACCACCTCCCTGGGCAGCCCATTCCAGAGCCTGACAACCCTCTCGGTGAAGAAGTTTTTCCTAATGTCTAGCCTAAACCTGCCCTGGCGCAGCTTCAAGCCATTCGCCCTCGTCCTATCGTCTGTTACCAGGGAGAAGAGGCCGACCCCCACCTCACTACAGCCTCCTTTCAGGTAGTTGTAGAGGGTGATCAGGTCTCCCCTCAGCCTCCTCTTCTCCAGACTAAACAACCCCAGTTCCCTCAGCCGTTCCTCGTATGACTTGTGTTCCAGACCCCCCCACCAGCTTGGTTGCTCTCCTCTGGACCTGTTCCAGCAAGGCAACGTATTTCTTGTAGTGAGTGGCCCAAAACTGAACACAGTATTCGAGGTGCGGCCTCACCAGCACCGAGTACAGGGGCACAATCACTTCCCTACTCCTGCTGGTCACAGTATTCCTGATACAGGCCAGGATGCCATTGGCCTTCTTGGCCACCTGGGCACACTGCTGGCTCATATTCAGCCGGCTGTCAATCAGTACCCCCAGGTCTTTTTCCACCAGGCACCTTTCCAGCCACTCTTCCCCAAGCCTGTAGCGCTGCATGGGGTTGTTGTGACCAAAGTGCAGGACCTGGCACTTGGCCTTATTGAACCTCATACAGTTGGCCTCGGCCCATCGATCCAGCCTGTCCAGGTCCCTCTGCAGAGCCCTCCTCCCCTCCAGCAGATCAACACTACCACCCAGTTTGGTGTCATCTGCAAATTTACTGAGGGCACACTCAATCCCCTCATCCAGGTCATTGATAAAGATATTAAACAAGACTGGCCCTAGAACTGAGCCCTGGGGGACACCGCTTGTGACCGGCCGCCAACTGGATTTAGCTCCATTCACCACGACTCTCATTTTGCATCTTACACGCTGCTCAGTTCCCTCCTTTAAAACTAAAACCACAAGTGACACAAGCAACACGCATGCTTCTTTAGTAGTAGAGGAAAGAACAATTTTGGGTGCACGCTTGAGGAATAACAGTACGAATGTTACTCTGAACAGGGGAAATCTTTGCAGAATATGTTTACCAACATTTCCTTACAAGCTCAGGATATGCCTGGGTTCCTCCAGTAGTAAATATACAGCTGGTTACTTGAACTAAAATTGCTCTGCATCCACCTAGTTTCAGACCTGTATTTTTTAGCAGACCAGGAGCTATGGATCACTTCACTAAGATTCAGTCTTAACCTCTTAAAGTTAAGTCAATGCTCTACGTGAGTACCTGAAACCGACTGGGAGGAAGTCTTACTCATCACCAGCCCCAAACCCACACAGCATTAGCAAATTGCTAATGAAGTTTTTTTTTGCTTTGTTCTTTTTTTCTTTTCATCCTTCAGTTGATTACAGATTCTCCTTTTTGGCCTCTACTCTATTTCCATTGCCATTTATTTCCCTCCTCTCACATTTCCAAAACACTATTTTTCGTGCTTAATTCAACCATGATTCTACAGTACATGATCCAGTTTGTCACTATTTGCTACGTTACTGTTAATTTACCACGCTATTTGTAATTTCATAATTGGGTCTAGGCTGTATGGCTGCAGAAGAGCTAAACCAGCAATACCTAGGCCCAAGTACACGTACTACTGTGTCTCTTACAAAGCATTTCATTTCCTTTCAATCTCACTTTGTCATATGGTAACCATATGTTTATCTGCAATTTAATTACAGCAGACTGGGAATAAATTAAATTCATACTAGAAGTTTATTTTTAAAATGTGAAGAAAAATAGAATTAAATGAAAATGAAACCTCGGAAAGAACAGGAAGGGGTGATTAATAAACACTTAGTGAACACAGAAATTGCAGATGTTTTTTCTTTACTTTTTTCTTGCTGGGGAAAAGACAAGTCTTCTCTCCATTATTTCTCTTTAAAATTGTCAAAGCAAAAGATTTTCACTAATTTACAAAAAAATTATACTCCTGACCGATGATGCATGCACATTTACAAACCAACATTTCTAAAAGCAAAAGCACCAAGGTACTTTTTTCTGTGTTTTTTCTCTATAGCAAATTGGCATATTGGAAATGAGAATACACTTCTCCAGAACAGCTGAAAAGGCTTGCAGGCTCACTCACTCTGCCTTCAGAGACTTTGCATTTCTCCACTGGACACCCTGCACTACCCCTGGGTTCCAAAATTATCTTCACCGATTAACGCTGCTCTCTTGGGCACAGACACTGGCAAACCTGAAGATTACAGTAGGCCAAGAGGCTAGACAGGAGCCCAGAAACCAAGAAGGCTTCTGCTGCTACTAGATCATCTTCAGTGCAATCCCATCAGATGCATCATCTGGATCTGACTGCCTGGATGTTGCACAGCTCAGAAAAGCCTGTTCTCCTCCTGGAAACGAGTCTACCAGACCTATTGATTGGTGTAAGTATAAACTCAAAACAAGCTTGCCATCTGCTACTTGGGGAAAACACATTCCCTATCATTTACTCCTGTATCAGATATTATTGACTATCTACTTAAACTGAAGAATCATGTCCTCTGAAGTAGCTCTGGCTTTCTCTTTGCCTTTTTAAGTTTATATAACCCCATTTTTCTAGATTAAAATTTCAGGGCTTATTTGTCATTTTATTTAACTTTTGAAATACACTGTCTTAATACTCAGATGGCTGTAGAGCCACCCTCTGCAGGACTTAAAAATTGATTTGTTTTTTGCTGGAGAGCATTAACACTGCACCTGGCCATTTCTTTCAGTGGAGACGCACAGTAAACCAGTAGAGCTCAGTAGTTCTCCTCTTCCTCCACAAGTTTACTGACATACTAGTTTTCATTATATGTGTTTTGAAACCCCTACCCTACCTCTGCACTTCATGATGATAAACTTAGTACAAGGCACTGTGTGGAAATCAGTGGATATGTCTAATTTAGCAAAAGAGATACTAAGCAGTCAAGGACAGTAGAGACACAAAAAATTATTAAAGGAAAAAAGATGCCATATTACAGAACAGCATGAAGAACCAACAATTTGGGAAAAAGTAATTGTGAGCCAATTTTGCAATAACCTGAAGGAAGCAGACTGGAGGAAAGGCATTTTTAGAGAGACTTTAACCTAAGTTTGTGTTTTCTTCCTGTAACAGAAGTGAGACACCTTATTGATCTTCAAATATTTTCCTGTGTAGAAGATGCTGCAAGATTCTCTCTAAGCCTTTTTGATGGCTTAAGTAAAAGGGAAAAGGGTTGCATAAAGCAACTTGGATTTGAAATACTACAGAAAAGTTGATTGTCAAGTGTGCCCCAACTTGCTTTTGTACAGTTTACATTATCAAGCTTGTCCAGACAGCGGATTTTAAACATAATATAAATAAAAGCATCTGAATTTAGCTAATGATGTGGCTCTGAAGCTGTGTTAGTTTTTTTCCAAGTACCCTGATTAATTAAAAAAAAAAAGTCATAGGACACAAGAACAGCTAAGTTCATCTAAATAAACTCAATGTTAGTCATTTACTTTTTTTAAAGTATGATTAAAAAAAGTTTTTAGACAACTAGTTCAGCTTATGTCAATCATTTACTCTTGTGGTTATTTCATCTTGACTGTGGATCAGGTAGAAGATAAAAGTGCACAGTTAAGGACAAAAGTCAGTCAACTACTGTTAATCAATAAAACTCCATTAATTTCCACATTAGAAAAACAGCTGCCCATTGGTGCAGTAACTGGAGTTCTTTGAGATCTGTTATCCCTGTAAACATAATGTACCTGCCTCAGACGAGAGAATTTTCCCCTGGACTGGATTAGGCAGCGAGTCAGTTTACATAACCAGCCAGTAATTATCATAAATACAATATACCCCAAATATGTGTTAGTAATTGTTGTGTGGCATCAACACTTTCATCCCCTCCCTGAGTTTTTTCATCTTACAGATTCTGCAGAGAGAAACTCAAAGCATGAAGGATGGCACACAGTAGAGGACAGAATAAAATAATCTAATAAACTTTGGTTATTATTACTTATTAACGCTGACTGCCAATTAACAGATCAGGTACAGGAAAGGTATTGGGAATCTTCTTCAAATAAAGCTTAGAGAGCTGCCTTTCTGAAAGAGTCTGAAGAGTTATTTGCTTCTATGTGAGCAAATATTTATCTAACCTGGTAAAGACGTGTATGTATATAGATCCACCCAGAACATCTAAAATAACAGCTTTGATTTCTCACCAAGAAATATAAACTGTTTAAGAGGTCAATCTTTTGTCACTTAGGGCAAACTGTCCAGCAGAAGAGAGGGTTTTGGTCAATTAGTAGCTGTCAAATCTGCTTGTACTATCACCTTGAAATCTTAAGAATTTAGTAGCTGTAGCGTAATCTTTACTGGACACCAGTGACAAAGGTGCAATCTGTGTTTGCACAAAAACAAACAGAAAACTTCTTTCATGACTTGCATTCAAGAATAAAGTATACCCAGATTTGGTATCAGGGGATGAATGACAATGTCCACAGCATAATTCCCACTGCATGTAGTACAATAATATTCATTTATCTAGCCGCCAAAAGGACCAGATTTTTCCTTAAATATATGCAGATATGTATGTAAAATGCATTCTCATATAAATGGGTGCTTATTTTCACAAATACCATTGTATTATTATTGTTGTTGTTGTTATTCCTGAGCATCAGAAAAAGGTTTAACATCTGCACTAGGTGAAAAGCAAAGCTTTCTATAAAAGCATATGCTGTAGGTACATTAAAATCTTTTCCACAAAACAACCTCTTTTAATGGTTCCTCAAAGCATTACATTTAGGAAGGTCTCAACAAAAACTGGGCACCTAGCAGGTTTCATCTGTGTGTTTATTAACAATTATAAATTGCCTCAAATATTCTGCTTATATGAAAATAAATATTAACATGAAACACTAAGACGCCTGTTACTATCAACAAGAGCAGGAGCCAGTCCAGTTGAAGAGACCCTGAAAGCTTTAAACCCACTGAATTCCTTTCATGTAATACCCAAATACAGTTCTTTAAATCTGGCTGTCAGAAGCACGGCATTTCAGTTTATCAAACACATTCTTAGTATAAACAAGAGTGACATAGGAAATATTCTTGAGAAGACCCAAGCATATACAGGAAGAGATTTACAGTACACAAAACCAGTTAACAACGTATAATTATTGTATGCTTAAAGCTGTAAAGTCGTCAATCCACTGACAAATAATAGGCTCATAAAAATGGTCAACTATCCTCAAATGTTGATCTACTAAATTACTTTAATAAGAAAGCAGCAAAAACCCGAATGACAAAACAGAAGAAAAAATAAGGAACACCAAAAAACTGTAACGCTATTCACTCTGCAACTCTGTAGTATACCTTAGACTAAATCTGTCGGAATAAGGATGATCCAAGGCCAGGTTGGATGGGGCTCTGAGCAACCTGATCTAGTTAGCGGTGTCCCTGCTCACTGCAGGGGGGTTGGACTAGATGACCTCTAGGGGTCCCTTCCAACCCAAAACATTCTATGATTCTATGATTCTACGATTTTGACTCAAATATTTGTATACTGCCAAGTACAAAAGAATTTAGGGTAGTCATGAGAATTCTTTAGTGTATCCACTAGGAGAAATCAGATGCAGCTGCCAGGCAAAAACATATTCTTATGCTCCACCTTATTTGGTTTTTAAATGCCAAAGTTGCAGTCACCAAGAATGTACTGTGATGTATGCGTATAAATATTTGGTTTATTGCTAGGTACTGCTACAATACAAAGAAGTAATAGTAATACTAATACTAGCTGCCAGCGTAATTCATTCACTTTCAACACAACCCCGAGGCATTTTTTAATTTGAATTTAAATGGCTGGCATCACAGAAATATTTCAAATGACAACAATAAATTTTGTTCTTGTAGAAGTCCAGTTGAAAGAAAATTAGCTAATATTCCAGCTTAACTTTCTCTTTTTTATTTCTTCAGTTTTTCAAACCACCAGTTTAATTCTCTTGTGTTTTTAAAGCTTTAAGGAAGTGAAGTAACACAGACATTCATGCATGTAGACCTAGCGCATGTTTAAAGCTTTCCTTTTCGCAGTTGTATACCAACAAGATTAGTCCTAACTCAACAAGATAAAGCTGTAGAGTAATGCATGTTTGCAGGGTGGATACTGGAGCCCAAGCCTTTGCCAAGAAGGTGCTTTTACACTGTTGGATTTGAGGAAGCCCAAGAAGCCTTTGAGCCCTCTAGTCCTGTCTGCACTCATGCCAAATTCCTCCGCAAACTCTCCCCACAGCTACTGACTGTTTTCCACACAGACCGATGGCAAAATGCCACCGTTTGGCCTGAGCTACCGGTGACTCCAGACAGAATGATCACAGATCTATATAGCGGAATGACTTCAGGACCGCTGGAATTCAGCTTGCTTTGCAAAAGTACTAAGTTGGTAATGCATGGCATATAGCAACGTGTTGCTTCGATTCAAAATGGCATGCTCAGCAATTCCATAATAATTTGGGCTAGTAGTAAGGCCAGTTTAGGAGGGTACAGCTGATGTCAGGGGTATTTCTCTTTTTTTCTATAGTATTAGCAGCTCAGTGAAAGGGGCATGCCCTTCAGGCTTTGAGCTGATGGCCTACAAAGATGAACTGCTAATTGCATAAGCATATGATTGATTACTCATTCTATTAATAAATGCCACAGACTAACCGTGGACTCAAAATTTCAAGTTTCCAAACAAAGAACAATATTTTAAAAGATTTTATCATACTATTTCAATATGAGCAACAGTGCAGACATTTCCAGCATTCTAATTCAAGCAACAATTACTGAATCTATAATTATTTGAGGTACATCAACAGGACAAACAACATAAAGTCATATGAGAAGCACCAAAAATCCAATGTTTGACTTTACTATATGTACGTGGAGAAAAAGAGGGAGAGAACCAACAATAATGAAAACAGGGAAAAAAGGAGAAAGGATAAAAAAAAAGGAAAAGAGGAGAAAAGGGGCAAGTACAAGTGAGCAAAGAGCAAGATCAAAAAGTTTGATAGTAATGGATAGAAGAGTAAAAATAGTTCAAGAAAAAGGACATTAAAGCAACAAACAGAAGGCATATTTTGTGTTCCCAGAATTTAAACATGTAGTTATCCCCAGCTCATATAAAAAGACAAGGATATGACACTCAGGCTACATTTCCCAACCCAAGCTGAGTCTCATCGCAGGAACTGTAGGGTATAGATGGATAATCTGATTGTTAGGGAGGAAAAATCTGAGAATAAAGGCAAGCACTACAGTGTTATTTAAAAAGTAGATCTGGATTACTTCAATATTCATATTTTCCCCTGTAGAAAGACCTCTGGATGACTCTTCCAAAACACACTGCAAACTAACATTTGAGGGCTCCAGCATATTCTTCATCTTTGGCTTTTTCTATTTTTTCCCCTCTCTGTTTTGGCATCAGCTCTTGTATTAGCATTTGCTTGCAGCTGCCCCTGCCAGTGCAAAAGTAGAGCTGTCTAGACTACGTACATATTTATGCCTCTTAAAAATAATTCAAATGATAGCTCTTCAGCTCTTATAACTCCAAAATCACATTTCTCATTTCTAACATATCCTGTGCCCTATAATCAGAGTTACTGTCTTTCTAACAATTCAATCCATATTAACTCATAGGACCTTTCCTGCTAATTTCTATGAGACAAAGATGTCGTAACATTCAATTACCAAAATACTTGCTGTGAATGTACTTTGTAACATCTCCTAGCTCTCTGAAACAAAACCAGCAAACACTTCTAACAAAATCAGTTTATTCCGTCTTGTACAACACACATTGTGTAATACAAGTAAAGGCCATGAAATATAGAAAAAGTAGCAAATAAAGAATTAGATATTCAGTACTGTATGCAATTACACCTTCATTTTGTTACATAGATATACTTTGGTGACAATAATTGCCATTTTTCCCCATTTGACTATCTTGATTATGGAAAATTTAAGTTTGTGCATGCAAAACAAATGCTACCCTTATTCTAAGACTTTGTAGAGCTGTAACTGCTGGGAACAAGCTCAGCGGTGCATTATCACCTAGAACATGCTGAGGCATTATAGTAGATGGACACATGAAATCAGTGTTAAAAGCACCAGTTCTTTGATGAAGATGAATACTTATTCCATTTATGAATTGTTTTTCATCCCATAAAAGCAAAGTACAGATGCTAATGACAATAATTTCATTTTACAGCCTGGAAGACAAACAGAAAAAAACATTTTACTTAATTCAATTTCATGAGAAAGACAGGCTGAGAGTTGCTGCTCTAACCACAAGGCAGAGGTAGCTCTGCTCAGTCTTCCCCTCACTGCATTATGAACAAAAATAAAGAAACCTTTTCAAGACTTTAGATGGTTTAAAATTATTTTTAAAATACTAAATACTAATCCTAGGTTAGCAAGTACTTTGTAGGACACAGTGGCTGAAGAAATTTACACTTTACAGTGTAACTGAAAAAAAAGAAAATCAAAATCAAACAGCCTGCACCCCCAACAACTCCCAAACTCTTTGAAGGTATGGTGAAAAAAACCCGTAGGATTTTAAATTATGATACTATTCAAAGAGCTGCTAAGCTGATGGCTCTTGTGCTAAAATATGGTTTGTTTTAATCAAAGCTTTTTAATACTTGTTAATTAAAAAATAACTTGTACTCCATTGCAAGTGGCTTGTTTTATGGCACAGCTTTGAGTTAGCTTTAGTGAACTCAATGTTTTAATAATTCAGGCATAAAAGGGAAAAGGGCAATTAATGCATTTCAGACACTTAAGCAGTTTAAACAACGTGAATTACCTTGCACTGATGTGCTTGCAAATGGATTATGAATAAAGCAGTACAGAAGTAGCAAAGTGTTTTAAAGTAGAAAATGAGCAACTAATAAAGATTAAATAAGTTAATCACACTCAGAGCTGCTGCAAACATTTTTGAGTATGCTGCAACATGCCCCTGAAATAATAAATGTTACTATAAAAAAACATTATGCATACATACATTGTCCCCAAATATGGTCCATATCATCTCAAATTCTTATTACTCCACTTTCTACATCCTAATATTTTCTTACTTGACAAGTAAGGAACTACAGCATTACTTTACACACCTTTCACTGTAACTGCTGCAGGAGTTTGTCATTTACCAATGCATCACTTTACAGACTCATTTCGGACCATCCATTTTAGTTGTATTAATTTCAGTTGGGCTTATGGATGCTCAGTCACAAGATTAGGTAGCTACTCTCTTGAACTGACTCTGTGTTAAAACTGTTAAGGTTAAAATCAGCTGACAAAACACTACCTCAGTAATTGGCTTTCTTTTTTTCCCAAAATGTTTGCCTATATGGCAATAGGTCTGATTAACAGATACATACAAATTAGACTTAGTAATAGCCACAACAGCACTGTCTTCTTTGGTGGCCTGCCTCCTTGAGTAGCTCAGCCAGGTTGAAACTGCCTGTGCCATCACTACTGATATTTCAGCCAGCCAGTTAAAGCTAATATGGACGTGTCAACACATCTCTGCAAGTTATGCATAGCCACGATGCTGTAAACTCGATCCGGTATCATTTAAGTGAAGGTCATACAACAGAAATATTCTCATAAGAAACTGTGAAATTACTTTTTTCTTTCATTCAAATACCCCAAAGTACTGCTGAAAGGTAAGAATGCCACACACTCTCTACATCCATATCTATATATTATTTTTTATTAAAAAAACCAAACTGCCAAAACCCAAACCCAATCTGAAAACAAATTTGCCAGGTTAAAAACACATATAAACAAAGGGCTACCAGAAAGAGCATTAATTTCACTGAAAAAAAAATCACATACAACTACTCTGAACTGTTCTCTTAAAATTATTGTACATATTTTGACACTCCACTCTCAGCTGAAAATAAAGGGCTCTTCACATACAGAATACCCATTAATTGGCTCCTTCCACTCTCATCAGCTTTACTCTACAGTAATTGCATGAATATAAACAGAATTATAATTTAAACCTGTAGGTGATGGAGTAAAAATCTCACTTCATCCCAGTAAATATGGTAGACAATGTACCTTTGTTTCACATGTGGCATATTTTAATCAGGCAATCATTATTCTTTGAGAAAAATCTCTCTTGCTCTCATATTCATGACATACGGACAATTGTGTTATATTAAAATTACAAGTAGTAAAATAACAAGGCAGGATAACATCAATTTGAATTGGTCTGCTAGGTGTGGAATATGTTTCCATGGTTTTCAAAAGTCTTTAGGCTACAGCAGCTGGGGAAAACAGTTAAACAACACACACACAAGAGAAAAATGTATCAATAAAAAGCACTCCACTTGAAGCAAAACTTCAGGTAAATGAACCTCAAAGAATTTCATAAAATTTAACACAAATACTTATCCATTGCAGTAACATAGACTGGAGCTAACTGGTTAGACAGGTTGTGGCTAATGTGCACAGGAAAATTCTGAAAAGCTCTTGAGCAAGTCACATCTCAGTATATAAGATCAGTATGTAGTGGCCCTGTGTCAATGGGGACCTTTAAATGCCACCCAAATGCAAACCATTACAGGTCACCCAATCCTCCCAGGTCTGGGATGAAGCTGGTGTTTCAGAAATAACTCTACTTTTTCTTCAGTCATTTGATGAGTACAGACCATTCCAAGGAAGAAATGAAGACAAATATAACAAAATAAAACTGCTGAGTCATTAAAAGCTATTTAAGAGCGTATAGGATGATTCAAACTAAATTCCCTTCGACTTCACTGGGAGATGGTATCTTATTTCTTTGTTTAGGGTAAAAAGTAGTAACTTGTTTCAGTTGGTTTCTGGCAGAACAGATAGTTATCTCTCAGGTTATTTCTGTACGGAGACACATTGTTTTAAAGTTTGGTTTCGTCAAACCAGTATCCAGGGACAGCTTAAGCTATTTCCATCCTACCTGCTTTCCTCCATTTTCTCTCCACCCTACTGCCCCCACTACTGAGCTACTGCCCCCTCACCTCTGCCCACAGAACTGCTTGGGTGGCTAAGCCATGTGTCAGACCAGAAAGCAAAACATATGAAACCCCAACATTAGTTCTCTCAATGTGACTAATAGCACAGCCACAAAAACCAGTAGCAGGCTAACAATCTGGAGACAGCACACCCCAGCGCTCAGATGGGAATGCATCATACTGCCACTGAAGATTTCATCTTCTCATGTGGCTATTTCACCCAAACAGCTGCTGTACAGTCAGCAAGCAGGATGAAATAATTGCTTAAGTGTTTCTCAAAACACTTGAGCATTGAAACTGGCTGAAGGCAAATGCTCGTAGGTCAAAAACTTTGCTCAACATCCATATGGAACTGCTCTCTGAGCAGTAGCGCCAAAAGACAAAATACCTTTGTGAAGAAAGAAGGTCTGGGTAAGAATGGTGACTCTCTATGAAAGTTAGGCTTGTCTGAGCTGCCATCCTCACATAGTAAGTTTTTGGATATGACATTAACAGAAAACTTTTGATGTTCCTGCCACTGCAATTAAATAATATGTCAGTTCCAAAGTGGTTGATTTTTAGCCAGATTGCCATTTTCCAAAATAAATAACTGTTGGTTTTGAAACAAAAAGCTCCATGCTGTGCAAGCATTTAGACACAGGACGGCACAAGACCTAAGCTCAGTTTGGAGGCTCAGTAGATGGGATGTGTTGACACAACATTAATTATCAATTAAGAGGGAACCCCCCCCCCCCACTGCCTCACCAGTCCCCTCCTCAGCTGCAAGCTTCTCCTCACTACCTTGTATCATGAAAAGAAAATTCAGTGTTTCAGAAATAACTGTACTTGTTCTTCAGTCATTTGAGAGGTCCTCCAGTCAACAAAGGAGAGGCAATGCAACGGCTGTATTGCAAGGAACAGGTAGAAATTATGATAAAAAGGTAAACTGACAAAGTCTTTCTGAGCTCTGGGAAAAACCCAAACAATGCAAATGTTTTCCTTCAAGAAGGCATGTTTATACATGACACACACAGAGTCATCCAGAATAACATATCCTGCTGAAAACGATGATTTTGTTTTTAGCATTTCTCTCGTCAAGACAACTGGGGGGAATTGCGCCGGCATTTCAGGAAATATACAACTCCCATTTTGCACAAGTTTGGCCACAAATGCCAGTCAGATCATAAAGCAGACGTAAATAATCACTTCATGAGGTGTTTTCAACTTGTACTCAATCCTGAATTTTGTGCACTGTGGAATTCTAAATGTCTAGAAATCATAAAAATACCAAATACAGTATTAAAAGTTAAATTCAACAATTAGATCTGTGTACATACGCATACATATATATCCCTGGCATTTTTCCCCTTCATTGCTGACTGGTAGTGCACTGCAGAATTGTTGTACAAGTAATTTTTGCCATTGTCCACTAATTCACCAAAACAAACCATTTGGTGCCACTGTTTGTAATGGGGAAAACACGAATCAACAGGCAAAGATAACTAATTTTTTAGATTCAAAAGGAAACTGTAAGCCAACTTTGTTATTTTCCTCAAAGTGCCTTCTTGTACCAGCTGCCAAGAAATCCTTCTTTTTGACTAAAGAGCTTCAAAATATTTGTGTCCTCAGTTTACATCTCCTTTCTGAGACAGTGTCTCAGTGGAGAGGCATCCTGTTACTAATTTCTACTTAATATTAAAACCAACAAATGTGGAAACATCTCAGGCAACAAACAAAAGCAATATAAGAAGCAAGCCACAGCAACCCAGATGAAATCTCCAACCAACATTTTTATCTGCAAGATCAAGTATTCATTTTCTTATTTCACTTTTGATACAATTTAAGATGGCAACAGTATACAAAAGTTCATAAAAAACTGCATTCACTTTTTAGAGAAGTGTACAATTTTTTTTGTAATTTTGCCTACAAATGGAAAGTACAACCAAGCACGACCAACTAGATGGAAAGCAAATCATTGCTTTGAACAGGGCAAACAAATAGGGAAAGCCCATCAGAATAATTATATATTCTTATTTTTAAGGAATTCTAAACAATCTATTTTCAGTGTTTACACACAGATAGTGTCATACTGATTTTCTATATTTAAAATACAGACATTTTCTATGTGTCCATTTTAGTCCAATCTTTATTTAAACGGTTTAAGAGAAACACTGTCTTTGGTCTGGGTATGACATGCGTGCCTACTGAAGAAAACGGAACTGTATATAAGGAGCAATAGAGGGACGTGAATGAAAGCCTATAGGAGGTTTATGTCTGTCCACTAGAAACTTTGCAACTGTTTAGGCTGCTATGACCTTCAAACCCCTCTGTTGAATTTGTTATAGTTTACAGGAGAAAATGATCTTTATGAAAGAAATGAACAGAGAAAATCTCTTAGCAACAAGAACTGAAAAGAGAACTTTAAATTCATCAGGGTGATACTAGTAATGTGATGGGTTTTCCACAGAACAGAAAAGCTCACAATGTCTGAAAACATTAGAGCAATGTCTTTGATATAGATTTATATCCCCATTAATTAAATGGCACTTGCCGAAATTAAGATCCAAGACCACAACTTACAGGAATGCAAAAATATTTGTGTAAATAGTCTTCAGCTTATATAACGTTTGAGTACAGCAGAAATTAGAGATAATATCATATGAACTATGGCAAGCACAAAAAAAAAAAAAAAATTAAATTACACCATCTTTTGTATTTATGCTGCAAATTATGATTATCTTAGAAAAAAGTTAGAAACCTCTAAATTATATTGACGAGTAACAATACTCAATACTGGCACATGAGGAAAACCAAATCCCAAAGCAAGCTCACTGTGCTATTTTAGAGACACAGAAGACATGCTCAGTTGCTAAGATGAATATTTTTGAAAAATACAAGCTAGCAAATAGCTGAAATTAAATTGCCCAATATACAGGGAAGTGTCAACATTTGAACCTGAAAAAGGAAGTGATACTATTTGAAAGGAAGGACAGAAGGACAGTGAAAATCTTACACATTTACTTACAGTGGCCAGGGTTTTAAAGTTGTATTTATTCAAGCTAGGTGGACAACTTGCTTTGGACAGAACAGGCTCTAGACATTTAAATAATCAAACTTCTCCTAAATTTCTTCACTGATGCACATAGTTAGAGGCACTATGTGAAACACATGATCCTCAGATTTCAGGTAGCTGCTGAAGAAAGGCTGTGCAAGTTATTTCCATCTGTCTGCTCATTGGCATTTAGGTATAAAGTGAGAAAAACGTATCTCAAAAATGGTGCCGTGGAACTGAATGGAAATATAACCAAGAGGCATTGAGTTGCGGCAATAATTAGCGTCTTGAGAAAGTTAATACTAATGAATATAAATATTTCATATATTCTGTTCACTTCAGTGAAAAACTGGAATTAGGATGCAGTTACAGTTGAAAAGCAAGCTTTTTTATGTAAATAGATCCTACTCACATAAATTTCATATTGCAAATTTAGGTTTATTCCCATCTAAAGAGGTGCTCAATACTTTTTGCAATGTATTGGTAATATTTTTAAATATGTGAGAAAATCTGTTTTTAATTTCTCTTAAGGTTTTCCCAGCAACATTTTTTCCTTCTCTTATGTTTTTTTCCTTAAGGATATTGGTGACCACTGATTACAAAAAGGAATGCAGAAACTGCTATAGGTTTTAGAAATGCAGTGTACTGCCAATCCCAAATTCCCCGTCTCATGTTTTGTGCTGACTTTAACAGTTATAAATTTTTTCCCCATTGCTATTTTTTTCCAACTATAAACTCGTGTGTTATATTAAAAAAAACCCAAACCATCAACATATTAGTAACTTCAAAGTTTAGGAATCCATATTATCTCTGATTGAAACCGGGCAGCAACCGCAAAGATTCATCATAACAACAGATTAAAGCAATTTAAAAAATTAATTTCATTATTTTATTTCATTGAAAGGTTAAAAAAATGCTGCTGTAATTTTCAGTACTGTCTCTTTCCTTTCAAATTCCTGAACAAAACAGAAATAGCTTTAAATTCCTGAATGTGGATGTGTTTTTTGACTCACAAAAATAATATTTTCATCAGTGTTTTAGAAATAAATTAAATAACTGATCCAACTTCAACACAGCCCTTCTCTAATGAACATAGTAAAACAGAAGGCATAAGGAAATGTTTATTAACGATAATGTGAGAGAAAGCTATTAAAAATAAGGATGACTGTGGAACATTTCAAGCTACAGTATGTAGTCTTTTCTTGGCACCAGGTGAGATATGGTAAGAGGTGATAAAAATGACAGAAAATTTATAAACTTTATGCTAAGGTATGCATGCATGTGGCTCCTGCTCACCTGTGGCACCGCTAGGAAGATACCATGAAGGATTTCAGGACACTAGAGAGAAGAAAAGGAGAGTACTGTGTATGCAGGTGGCCCACCCTGACCTACTGTTCCACTGATCAGACTGCAACATGAAAAGGCAGAATATTGCAGAATTAAGCATCATTACCCTTGATGCTCAAGGGAAAATGACAGCTCAACCATATTATAATTAGTAAAGAAAGGTATAAAGTCTGCAAAACTGGGTCAATAGGGAAACTAAAAGGCAGGCTATATATTTTGGACACTTTTAAGACTCAGCTGGAAAGGGTGCTGGGCCATCTTGCCTAGACTGTGCTCTTACCTAGAAAGGTTGGACTAGATGGTCCTTGAGGTCCCTTCCAACCTAGAATTCTATGATTCTGTGATATTTTGAAGTGGCTGAGAAAAGAACTTGTGAAGGGAAAAGGGGAGGAAAAGGAATAAAGGAATATAAGGTAAAGCAAATAACGTGATCAGGACTGTTCAGGGGCATCCTAGGATGCAGCCCTGCACCTGATCATGAAGCCTGGAGGAGAAGAGTAAATCTGTTTATATTCTGATCATACTTATGTCTGACTGCCTTGTGTGGTGAGAAGGACTTGGGGCGCTCACTCTGATATTGATGAAGAGCTACCAGCATGGACGGACTGGGTATCCTGAAATCCTAACGCTGTATAAAGGTGGAGGACCTAGAGATGAAATGTGGCATGAGTACCATTCTAGATACAAGTACCTAACAGTGCCATGACAATGTTTTCAGTTTTGTTTTCTAATTTTTTTCCTAATAATTACAAATGTTGTATATGCTGCTTTGGCTGGTACTAAGCACTGAGCTGGTATTTTCATTTGCAAGCCCTGTTTAAAGACCAGGGTGGAAGACTAATACCAAGGCAGTCATGTCACCTTTGGAGGTGCTTCACCTAAGGTTTAGCCAAGTGACAGTAAGGAGAGGATCTCCTAGGATTCAAAGGGCCAATGCCACTTGCTTGTCAGGGTAGCTTAGAGGGCATGCCCTACAAGATAAAACCTCACTAGGTCTACTGCAGGTACTTGTGATGACTGGCACCTTCATTATGATTTGAAGAAAAATGCTCAAGAGCTTAAGATATGACTAACAGATGACTAAAGGATGCCTTCAGTAAAGGTGCTGCAATCTGGAAGAGAAGAAAAAATTGTAAGAAGAAACACAAAACACCAAAGCGTCCTAACAAAATAAAGAGTTTGAGAGGAACTGAAACAGTGACAGCCATGCTACCTATAGCATGACGTACCGAGCAATGTGTAGATATTGTAAGAAAAAACTTTCATCCAGTAATGGGTACACATACATGCAGAAGATGTGGACTTTCCAAAATTTGTATATGATATTTCCCACAATCAATTCATAATTGCAGAAAGCAGAACATTTCACAGCTTGATATCTAGTAAGGAACATCATGGTGTTTGTTTAATACTGTTCAACAAGACAACATCAACATGTAGCATAAGATACACATAAATCATTACCTAAATACAGACATATGTAAAATACTCTTAGATAATTCTGAAATAACTTAAAAATAAATGGAGACCCATGTTACAAATAATAGTCTTTGTTTTAATGTTTTGGGGGAAGATAGCCAGATAACTTTTTTTTTTTTTTGGGGGGGGGGAGGGGAGGAAGGGAAGAATTAATGTCAAGAAAATAAAACATCTATAAATGTCCTCCATATGCACAAGTTCCACAAAAGCTCAAGTGCTCAGAATCCGTAACACCACAGGTCTATCATTTTGGGCTTTTTTGTACACATTACAGAAAAGGTCTGTCAGGACCTGCTTCAAAAATAAGAAAACTCATGCTGTCCACTTACACAATTTCCATCTTTTTAGTCAACATTTTCTGTTTTACTCCAAAGCAAGAAAAAAAAAAGATATCTCCAAAACTTGTACTGCATGGCTGCTGTGTACATTGTTTAAACCATCGTAACTTGGCAACTCATTGCTAGCTAGCAGTCAGCCCCGCAAATAATCCTGACTAAATTCTACTTCGAGAGATTTCAGAGCCAAGAGTGCTAAAAAAGCCAACAAGTCAGCATGAAAACACACTGCCTTTTCTCTAATCTTGATCAGAACACATGGAATAAAAGAATAATACTTCCATTTGAAGTAGCACTGATTTTAATTTTTTTTGAAAGCCTATTTTAATGTCATCTTCAATCACATCTTATAACTAAGCATGCTATATACCCTTTTGAGCCACTTCCAAATTCCTTAGGGTTTGCTAACTATTCATAGAAATAAGAGACTGGTTCCGCCTGGAGAAAAGATGGCTTAGGGAAATTCTAAGAGAAGTCTTGCAATATCAAAGAGAATACAAAGCACAGATCTTTATGGAGGTGCACCCTCAAAAGGATGAGAAATAAAGAAAATTTTTTTCTCTATGGCATTCAGGCATTGGAACTAGCAGCCAAGAGAAGTTGTGTAAACTCTGTCCTTGATGCTTTTCAAAACCAGCTAAACAAAACAATGGTCTGAACTCAATCTTGACCCTGCTTTGAGCAGCAGGTTGGACTAGATGACCTACATGGCCTCCTGAGTACACTCATACAGTAAGTTAAGAAGGTAATTTAAGCAATACTTCAAGTTATCAGCGGCTGTCTAAAATAAATGCATTCTTTCCTCCAGTATCATAAGCTAGGTTACATCTGGCATTAAACTGGCTCAAGGAAGGCTATTCATGTTCTATTCACGTGTTCTGTTTGGCCATTATGCAGATAAAAGATTCCATTTTTAAAAGGTATGGTATAAGCTGTGATTATTAAAAGTGACTTCAATTCCTCTTCCTACACTCATATTTCTCAAATTTCACTCAAATTTCCACTCTTAAATTGTTTCTCCTTCCACCATTCATTTCTGCAGGAAGAAGCAAAATTGATAAAGAAAAATAGTGATAATACCATTGTACACTGACTAATAGTTCTCCTTGCTGTGAGAGGAAAAGAGGCTACTGATGCCTTCAGGAGAGTCAAAAAAATTAGAATTTGATGTTGTGGAGAAGCAGTGTAGAAAGCTATGCTTAGAGGATGAAGAAAAAGCGGCAAAAAAGATTCCTTTTGCCACTCATGCTTGGAAGTAATTCTGTATAATCACAAAATATTATTATCTAGTTCATAAATATTCTTGTATTCCCTGATGGTATAGGAGTAGGTATCAAAAGCAGACAGGTTATTACTGTCTGAGGAAATGACCGCAAACATACAGACGCAGAGGAGAGCAATACATTATCGATGTTATTATATATGTAGTTCCAAATCTAAATCTCTGTGGGAATCTGTTGAATATATACATCATCTGAAGTTTGTGCTTCAATTTGTCCTGTGCCAAGAACACTGATACGATGTTTTTCGTACAAAAGGCTATAGTTACACTATCCACTGAGGTGAACAAGCTCTGTTGGGATAGCAGAAGAAAGTATCCTATTGTTGCTCCACATTGCCATACCTAGGCTTCACAATACAGAAATAAGGTATATTCATATACAGAATCATAGAATCACTTTGGTTGGAAAAGACCTTTAAGATCATCGAGTCCAACCTTTAACCTAACCCTGCCATCTCACCACTAAACCATGTCCCTAAGCACCTCATCTATCCTGCTTTTAAATACCTCCAGGGATGAGGACTCTACCACCTCCCTGGGCAGCCCATTCCAGAGCCTGACAACCCTTTCTGTGAAGAAGTTTTTTCTAATGTCTAGCCTAAACCTGCCCTGGTGCAGCTTCAAACCATTCCCCCAGCTGAAAAAGCACACTTGCTCTTATACACTTCCTTAGTACAGTTTTTAAAAGATTCTAATTCTTTCTTTAATTTCTACTTAATGTGGCAATAGATCAGAATACTCAAGTAGAAATAGTGAACCAATTACAATTACTAGAAATACCTAAAATATCGAAAAATATTTTATACCCATATAGGGGTCCAAGAGTGTTGCTGTCTTCAACTCATGGAATCCTTTATATTCACAGAAGTGAGATTTAGATCAGTGGTTGAAAAGAAGGTCTTTTGAGGAAGAAATAGAAAATGAATTTATTTCAACTGTATCAAATTGCTTAAAAGCCTATTTCCACTATTGGTTGTCACCTAATAGGTACAATTAGAGATGTTGTAAAAATCTGTTGTCACCACTATAACCAAGCCTGATGCCAATTTAAATTCTAAGCCCTTTTACATGGAAGATTTCCTTGAATAATTTCCATTGGATATTTTCAACAAAGTAAGAGGGAAAGCCTTGTCCCTCTACAAATAACAAGCTATAAGGAAAAGAGATCAGCCTAGATTTTATGAAGAATCCATGCCAGAGGCTCCAGGCTTCCACATTCACTTCACACATCCTATGGCTCTTGCTCAAGACACCAAGCAACAGTGGCCGTAAGATATAAAATAATAAAAAGTTATTTTAATTACTAGTCTCTTCTCAAAGGAGACCATTCCGCATTAAGGCATCCTAATAGGCAATAACATTCATACTGCATAGCTCATTCAAACAACTAGTCATGCATGGAGCACTTACGGACAAAGCAGATATTGGCAACTTGCTCTGCTCTCACAGCAAATAATTCATATAAACACAGTAAATGCTAGGTCCCTGAGGATACTGCAATGTTTTTCACTCAAACAGCAATCACCTGAACTGTACACATCTGAAATAATTTGCAAGACCATCCTAGTCTGTGATTTTAGCCGAATATACCATATTTTTTCTTTAGTTATTTTGACAGGCCAGTTTGCATGGAAGATTTTAATGTAAATAACAATATTAAAACAATATTTAATTATTAATATTACATGCATTTAAATGTTATTGGAAAGCAGCAGATTATGTCCATTTTCAGATACTACTTTTATAAATTAAAAAAACCCAAACCCTTCAGATATCAGGTAACCATGGGACTCTCTTTAACAGCTCCTACAATTTTCAAACATTCCTGTCCATTGTAGGAAAGCATAATGTCATTTTTAAGAAGAGGGAGCTACTCTTTGCAGATCCCTGAACTTGTCTTTATTTCTTCCTTAACAAAAGTTGAGAACAAGATAAGCAAGGGCCTCACGGGCATTCTGTTTCATACTAATGGCAGACACTACAAAGATCAGAAAGCCACACTCTTATGCCAGGTAACTAGAGGAATGAAGGAGAACAACAAACTAGATTATTTATTTGTTTAGTACAACAGGCTTTTGTTTGGATATTTTAACTTCAGTATGTGTAACAAATGCCAGATAGCACCAGATATATATAGGAGAAGCTTCATTTTGGCATGCATATTAAAGTAGAACAGTGATTTAAAGGTGGCCATAAGGAAGGCTAAACATGGATACCACCAGAACTATAATGCCTCCAGGACTTTGATTCACATAGTAGAAGCAGTAACATTATCAGAGGAAGTGTTTGCTTACCAGGAATTGCTTTCTGTGCAAAACTCAGACTATGGAATACTCATATAACAGATAAACAGATCATCTCAGATGCTTAAAATTAGCAAGCCTTTGTGCTTCACTGTTCATGCTACAGTATCTGTTTTAGAGAAGTCTATATAGTGATTCATTAACACTGTAAGAGATCCTTCGGTCTGCTTAGAGGATGTAGGATTTTCACTGTGTGATCTAGCAGAGGAGACAAGATGGTGTCCCACTCAGTTCTGGAAAGCTTCCAAAAATACAGAGATGACACAGCATAAAAAGTCCAGCTTTAAGGATTTACTAGAATTCAGAGATGCCACATCCAAAGCAGAAGCATGAAACCAGAGCTTCACGTGAGCAAAGGCTAGCCAGATCCACCTCAGAGGCCTACTAGCAGGCAATCTTGTGTCCCAGCTAGGCAGGCTTTCTGGAGATGTGTGCCCAAACACTACCAGAAGATAATCCTGCGGCAGCAAGCAGAAGCATAAGAAGCCACATTTAAACAGATAATAATGTGAACACTGTCACGTTTGTCTCTAATAAATCCACTGTCATGTAAATACGTAAAGCCTTTAAGCTGACATGCATAACCAGGAGAAGATTTCATTTGCTATTCTTTTCCCCACTTGTGCTAGAACAACTGTTGTCCTGCTGTTTGACTCGCTGTTTACAAATTTATGCTTTTAGCACAGGTACTGAACCCTGCTACTTCATTTCCAATGCTAGCTCCATTTGTTAAGTGTAACTATCTCCATTCTTCTTAAACAGTTCCAGATAAACTACAAAAGTTTAATATTTCTCCTTTGGACTTGCAAAGCAAAGCACAGTAGAAGCTGAATGACTATTTTAAGAGACAATGTGTTCTCCCAGTGTCTTTCTGCCACATACTGGTTAACAATTATGGTTAACTCAATGGTTATACCATTCCATGACTATCTGTCGAAACATCCCTAAGAGCACGAATTCAAGCAAACAACAAATTTTTAATGTCAGAACTCGGACAACTCCATCCACCAGGTGAATTTGTCATTTATGAAGCTTAGCAGACTGACCATCTCATCAACCGCTGACACCCTGTGGAAGCTCTGTCTGGGGATGAAGGAAAAGGCTCTGTTGGCATACAAAGGACCTGCGGTAATGTACCATTATTCCTTCCCTTACCCTCACGCTCAGCTCTCATATTTGGATTACTAACTTCACTGCAGCTTCTGCATAGCTAAGTTTCAGGATCATGTTTCAGGATGTAATTAGCCTTACAAAAAAAAATGAAGGGAAAATGCTTCAGTCATTTTATTTTCCATGCATAAGCTACAAGTTATGGTGAAATCATTGCTGCAAATGGACAAAAGAAAAATTTTCCATGCCCAAACTTCAACAAAAAGGTTTGCTTCTTATAGATTACAGGCTATAAAGGCAGGAGTGGATTAAGAAAATATGAATCGTAGAAAAAAGTTCTAATTTAAATAAATGGTTTTATGCTATGATTATGCTTGCCAAAACGTATTATTGCTATAAAATAATAAATCTACATTAAAATCATGCCACCTGGAAACTAAGTTCCTAAATACATAAACCAGAACTGAAAAAAATACATATTTTTCGTGTCTTCTGTAAAAGACTCCATTTTCCTGTTCCTTATGCAACTGTAAGTACTGAAAGAGAATTTCCAGCTGTGCCTTGTCAGCCTACGGACCGAACATATTGTGTTGCTTTTCATTTTCCTTAAGCGAGCTTTTTAGTTCTCTGAGTAACAGTATTAGCTGATTCTCTGCACACAGAACAGAGCAGCGCTTTGTCCCCAGGGAAAGAAGCTATTTCAGACTTAACTAAGGAGTCATCTAACATGTTTCAACAATCCCTGTTTCTCTGTTTGTTTTAAAGATATCACTGTGATTTTGTTTCATTTGCAACTGGAGACTAAATGACACCAAGCAGAATCTGCTGTTAGGTTAGATTACAAGGTAAAATGTTTTAAATTTTAAATTACTGCTTAAAGCATGGTGTTGAATGGCTTAAACTACATGTTAACGTTGCAAATATGTATGAAATTATGTTAGCTATATTTAGCAATACTGAACAGAAATGCTTTTGTAGATAAAGTGTGCAATACCAGTTGATCTGCTTTTTGTTTGGTATGAATGTTTGCCACGCACTTCAAGCTTAAACTAACTGAAAGTGCAATTAGTTTTGCTGCTATGGCTAAATGTAACTCATTTCTATGAAATAAATTTAAAGAAGAGTATGTGAAAAATCTTGGTAAATCACTTTAACCCCTGTGTATCATGAGAATAACCTTGACATCTTAGAACATGTTTGAATTTAGACTGAATAGATAAAGATGGATTCTTTAATAAATTCTGATACTCTGGTATTTTTAAAGGGTCACTACTTTAAAAATTAACTCTTTCCATAATAGCAAAATGATAGATACTGAACTTACTGAAGATGAACATTTTGAAAGCTACAAACTACTGAACATATTACATGATAAAAGTAAAGGTAATAAAGATGCTTCCACATACTATGCATGATCAAAGTATTTATGGGTAAAATTAAAAAAGGTATAGCAATGCACTCATGTTGAGAGTATCTGGCAACACATAAATATAATAATTTCATGTTATTAGCTATCTATAATTTTGATGTGTAACCATTTATTACAAAGGTCTTATAAACTGAATAGGTTGAATTTTCCCTAAATTAACAGTTGGCTGGCACTATACAAACTATAGCTTCCTGACAGATAATCTGAGGATTCCAGCCATGGGCAGTAAAGGCCCAATGCATTTAAGGCCTTTTTCTTGTATGACATTCATAACTGGGGCCTTAAAATGTAGGACACCACATACTAAATAAGCCAAGGAAAGAAACTTAGAAATGTAGCTCAGTATTTTGCATGTGAGGAACATCGTTTGGTTGAAAGTAGCAGCATTAAGCTTTCAGTACTGAAGGGTTAATTTGGTGTGAAAATACAGCATATAAACTCACACATACGAACAGGATTAGTTTATAAACCCATATTATGGGGGGGTTGTTTTCTATTGTGGCTTTTTTTTTTATTTGTAATTGTAATGTATTTTGTGAAAACAAGTTTCACTTTAAAATAGTTGGATTTACTATAGAGTTTTAATCTATATTGAAGTTAATAGCAAAACCCCGAGACATCATTTGTACAGTAAAAGTAATGTAATTCACTCTATATTATCCCTGACTTTTAAAAATACATGCACAGAGAATGGAAAAGTATTTCAGTCATGCCATTATACGCCTCTGGTCACAGGAAGAAATGGTTAAATATTAAAAAAGCACAAATGTAATGCAGCAGGCATTGTAACTACATAGCTACAGAGTTATTATAAAGCATACTATAAAAATGTGACCATAATTAAGATATCACTAACTCAACAGAATGAATACACATGTTCAAGACTTTTCTTTGTGTATTCAGTTTTCCCCTAATAGGTCTTTGTGTGTTTCATTCAAGCTTGCGGAACAGAAGTTTACTGTGTAATTTTATAGCCAGTCATTACCATGCAAGTAAGTCAGAAACCAAAAACATTAGGTCATTTGTCCTGCAAGCTGAGGTACTAAGAAACAAGCACTTTCTGAAAAACAACAGACATCATCAATCCAGAGTACAAGCTTCTGCAGCTATTTGATATGTTAACTAACTGTAATTTCTTAAATAAAAGGCCAGTATAAAATCTATATAGCATTTTGGAATAACTGATTTCTAATGGGTAGAAAGCACTATACTAAAGTCTGGATTAATTTCAGAACCCTGCTATTACATAAGATGTTATGTGGTTATGTGAGAGACATCTCAAATTCCCTTTATACGGAAATAAAAACATCAGCTTAGCTTAATGAAATTCTGCAAATTAATATATCTTTGCTATAATATTTTAAAATCAAAGTAGTTGAACACAGACACTACAATATTAGAAAGAAGCAAAAGCATACTGGTTTAAGCTTCTTTACTGCCAACTTCCAATTTAAAAACATGAGAATAAGAAATATGAGAATTATGCTGTTGGAAAGCATCAAACACATGCAACCAGTCCCATGCCTTATGTTAAAGAAAAGTTAGGGAACTTGTACCAGAAACTTGACCTATTCTATAAATCAGAAAATACCAAAACATGCAAACTTTTTTAAAAAATCCGATTCAGGCAAAACCACAGTTCAAGTTCCTGAAATAACACTATCTTGTATTTATATAAGTGACTATAATAAGACTATATAAATATATATATAAAAGACTACATAACAGAGAGAGTGTGTGTGATATATATAAAATAAGACTGACTCCAAAGTGAAAGACTACATATAAAGCCAGACTGATGAACATTAAGAAAAAGCATTTTTTAATACCCTCAAAACTTCCTTAGAGAAAACCCATGGACATACTCTAAGCCTTGTCTTGGACACAAAGACTAAGTGCTCTAAACCTCAAGTTCTTCGCTAATTCTCAACATCGCAAGAATACTAATGTCTTCAGACTCTACTGTCTCAGTTAAAATAGGCCACAGGACAAGAGTGTTTCCTATTTTGAAAGAATTACGCCAACAGAGCTATGACAAATCATTAATAACTTTGGACATGTGTAGCCTTATTTCCACACTGGTATAGCCATTGCTGGATATGCTTTCTATGCATACTCCTGAACTTGACTGCTCTGTTTTGGAATGCCACCTATTGGTGACAGTAAATGCAATTTTTCTGTCAGAAGCATAAGGATCAACATATACAGTAATTCTGAATTTCTTAGAAAGTAAATGCAGAAGACAAACCATTATAGATCAACCTTTTAGACTACCCATGCTTAGTAAAAACTTCCACTAGAAAAGCAGATGTGGGATGTCATGAATAGTGCTACTGTGATCCAAAAGGTCTCCTCTACTGCAGGACCAAAAAGATTCTGTCAAAGAGGATGGCTAGAAATGGAAGCAAAAGCAACATCTCTTTTCATCTATGGTGAGAAAGACTTGTGCAGGAATGACAGACCAAAACCATTTGGGGCACCGTATCAGAAATCAATTGTGCGTTTTCCTGTTACTTCGCCATTCCCATGTTTAGAAGTTACAAAAACCTAGAAGAAATATTAGCAATCAAAAAAGTAAAGAAATACTTTATAGCTCTCAAGAACTCCCTTGCTGGAAGCAGTAGCAATTACTAAACTCCAAATGCACTGCAAAACTAAACTACCTCTTTAAATGCAACCCCAAGCTAGCATCTATTTGAATTTGACTATTGCCTATAAGGGTAGAGAACCACAAAACTAAAATTGCTTACTTTAGCTCTCACAGGGAAACTTGTTCCAAGAGGAAGCTTGGTTACATTAGCCTAATCATTTCTTGGTTCACCTGCTTGGACAAGTGCACCATATGACTGACATATCCTAAAAGCTCTTTATGTATCTAATTTTCCTCTTTTTTTCCCCATTCCAGGACACTCTCTGAGACACACAAAAACATGCAGGCTACATCATTAGTGTATTATTTCCTTCTTGTCTCTCTGTGCATTGATTTTTCTCAAAATGAAACTAGTGCCCTTGTCAGGAGGCAAAGGAGAAGAATGCGCTACAGAGGATTGAGAAGGAGCTCCTCAGCTGGGCACAGGTCCCCAAGACAGCCAAGGATGAAGCTGCCAGCTCCTGTTGCTGTAGTACCCAGCATACCTCTTATTAATATTGACGACGGTGTTATGGGAGTATTTGACTCTCTCATAGGCTTGGGTGGACACGAATCTAGTTACAATGTCTTACCAGGTAAGAATAAAGCTGCTCTACTACTTAGACCAGGCCAATTTTTCTCTTGATTTCAAATGAAACATATAACTTGTGAAGGCTTAATTAGGTCTCCTTGCAACACATACTGAAATAATTACCTTTTTGCTAATCTACTTTTGTTGCCTTTTATAATAATTTTGTGGTTAGCATATGAAGCTTTTTAATTGTCTATGCTTAATCCTGTTTTGCCAGTAACAGTAGTATTTTCTGCATTCTCATTTCATCTTAATTAACAAATATTTTGTTGGGATATTTTCATAACTTCAAATGTGTAGCAAGTTGGAAGGCCATTTTGAAGGATTTCTTGCTCAATATATCTCCTAAGTCAATTAACTTTTCACTGAGGCCTTAACATCAATAACACCAGTGTTACTTAAAATGGATTTAAATTCTTTTTTTGGTTCTGTTTTTGAAAAGCAGCATTCAAAATATGTCTACATGCAATATTTCAGGAATAATTCCTTATTTTGTAAATAAATTAATAACACAGGGTAATAGTCACAATATGAAACTTAATTACAAACAAGAGCCTTATGATGGAAAATGAAGCTAAGAGAGAAAAAACCCCATCCATTCAACACAAGATCACTGTTATGCTCCATCTATAGTGAGAATCTGGATTTATTTAAAAGCATTTCAATAGTATGATTTATATGAAACTTGCCTTTTTGGTGATCTAGAGGTTTTCACATTGCTGCACTAATATGTATTTTATGGTTTTTGAAGGAGATGTAGGGAAGAGGATTTGATGTCTTAAGAAACAAACAAAAAAAAAGCATTTCATTGATCTTTACCAAAACCTGCCTTAGAAATCATAACAGGCCTCTCTACAGTCTCCTCAAGGAATGCAAGACTAAACAGGGACTGAGAACTGGCAGTTTTTAAGTCTCTCTTTGGTCTTTAGTGCAGTAAAGGAAGAGGGAAATCTCGCTTTAGGAGGCTTATGATTTTATGTGCAATGTTGCAAATGGGAAATTACGACTCACACAACAGGAAATTAAGATTCACAAGAGTCTAAAAATCAGACATCCATTCTGAAGATAAGAACTTCTGCATACTACTATCAGTATTTTTCAATTTTGAAACCCAAGTTATTAACTGGCTGAAAATTACTGAGAGGTTATAACACTTCATCTCTTTTCACAGAAAGAGGTTGAAGACAAGACACTGGGATGTTGTGAAGAACTAATACAGGGTCATGTCCACCCTACAGCTAATAAAGACATAGATACTTCCATTCCAGCACCAAGAGATCACACACTGTGTAAAATCATCATGTGCAAGTTTATGAATTTTATGAAAAAATAAGAATGCTGCAATTAACACTGTTCTACATAAAATGATAATAATCTATCCTTACAAGTAAAAAGTTAAGTCTTTTAGTGTGTCACATAAGAGACATGACCACTAGGCTAACAGGTCTCAACTTAAACAGCAAAGCACGTTTTAGTGACATTTTCTCAACAATTACTCTTTGTTGTGAGCCCTTACTTTCAGCAAGGCTGAACTATTTCAAACCAAATATTTTTAAGTAAGGGGTTTTAATGGGAAAACTAGCAAAACTCTTGACTATAGCATTTCTAGTGCAGATTTATAATACATAATACTAATGTCAAACTTTTAATTTAAAAATATTTTTTTAATGAAACAGGAAAATACCACTTAAATAGCACACACTTCACGTAAGATATTCCAGTTTCTCTGTCAGAGACCATCAGTCATGCTGAAATAACGCATGGTTCTTCCCCCCTCCACGCCCCGTTTGTGTCTTTCTATCTGGACTTGCATCCAAAAGCTGAGCTAAAACCACTGAACTAATTTTTTTTGGAACTTCATGTTGAATTTACACCATATTTCCAAAGGTTAAAAGTCCTGTGCTCATCTGCCAAAGACTTCAACCACAAGGTATTTTTTAGTCTAGCTTTTAAAGTTCAAAATTTTTTCAAGTTAATGTCAGATTTGGAAAAAACAGAGCCTATTAAATAATAGAACACTATTATTAATCATACTTCAGAACAGAAGAAAATGTAATCCAAAACTTAATTTTCATTCTCCTAGCTACTTATTTTGCTGTTAGTAGCCTAACAAACAATTCACAGATATCATATGCAGGATGAAAATTAACAGTTAAATAGAGGTTTAACAGTAACCAGACAGATCTCCTTTCTCCATATAAAAATCATGTGAACCATTTAAATTAAATCAAACAGTTCACCACAACATAAGATAATTTCAGTTGTTTGTCCTTTACAGACTACAGTCTGCCCTTTAAGCAGTGCAGAATAGGAGGTACACTGTTGCCCTATTTCTAATCTCTCTTAAACCTCACTTCTCCTCACTCATACCACCACACTGAAGTTACTCAGTGGATAGGAAGTTTAAGGAGCATCTTAACGCACTCTTTACTCTGTCTCATAAGGGTTACATGAATTCCAACAGAGTGCCAAATAGCAGTTCTGCAAGGCAATAAAAGGGTACCTCTTTGCCTTCAAGCATATGCACTTGTCCTGTCTTTTTAAGTAACTCTCATGTATGCAGAAAACAAGATTAATTTGTTAAAGAAGTCTGCAGAGGCCAAGGCCTGATAACCCATATCTTTATGCTTATTCAGACAAGATTTGCACCAAGTTCAGATACAGTCTAGTAGCTAAAACAAAATAAAGAATTTAAGGAAGCACAGAAGAATTTCTATCTCAAGCCAGATATGTTCCTCTGGAACAGCTGACATTTTATTGTTTAACATGAGAAAGTGTAGTGTTCTTTTTGTGTTTCCTTTGGAGATTATTTAAAAGAAATATTGTGGCTTCCTGGCAAGCACATAAAAACCAGAAGTCAGGATCCAGCAGACAGCTGGATTACAGATACCTGGATAGAATGACAAGGGATTTACAACCAACTAACATTTGGCATGGGCTAACTCATCCCCTCCTTCAGTTAACATGGCTTGAGTTGATTAGAGCACAACTTTATGGAGTTGGAATGATGCATACATATCCTGGATCTTTTAAACAACAAGATGCAACTGTTCAAAAATTAATTTCTCCCCCTCTCCATCCTGAGAGTAAGTTAAAACAAAAGAGCATTTTAACAAATATAAATAATATAGAGGAACTTCCAAACAGGATTATTCTGATGATTGATTTTTATTCTAGAAAACAGGTTTGTATCCAATGGTCTTTATGGCAAAGGAATACCTTTGTTACAAAGCTGAGAGACGGACTGCCCTGAAGGACTTTGCAAAATGCCTGATTTTGCAGAGACATTTCAAACCAAATATTTACAATAGTCTTGTCAGGATATTTAAAGACTATCCTGAATACTCTTCCCTTTGAAACTGAACAACCAAGCATGGACTAGGGCTAAGTGTGGGAAAACAAACCCTGCAAACAGTCCTTCCAAAGACAATTGGTCTATCGCAAACGAAAGTCTCTTGCGTGTAAATTCAGTTGAGATAAGATTTTTCCACTGTATTAGACAATATTCATCTGAAGGAGGAAGTCAAACCAAATAGGAAAAGATGATTTTTTTTTTTTGTATTATTTATACACAGGAAAGTACAAAGTAACTTGGAAATGGGTTTTCAGCTTGAAACAACATTTCAGCAATGCATTCTTATATTAATTAGAAAGAAGAAAAGGAAGGTGTGTAGGGAGTACAGATTCTCACCAGATTCAGAGGCACACTCAAAAATAAGAAAAGATTTGTATGGGATGAAGAATCTCAACCTTGGCTTTCCTTATCTCAAAAAACCAAACAAACAAACAAAACCATCATGCTGAAATGCAATGTTTATCCTGGATGAAAACTGCCCAGGGAAACTTTTGCTGAGGTAGACTCCACCACTGGAAGGAAAGAGAGACTTGGAATAGTTTCCTTCCCAAGTCCTTACACTCTCCAAACAACTTGCCTACTGAATATCTGAGTACAGCTTACAAAATAAATCTCTCCTACATTTCTTTCTGAAAATTCTGACTGGTACCCTGGGGAAATCTCAATTTTTTGTAGATTCAGGTCCAGAAACTTTGGAGACAAAGTATTTATTAGCACAAGTTGCTACTTCCCTAGCAAAGAATTTCTTTCAGATAAAGCAAGTTACAGGGAAGAGGAGATGTTTGTCATCTTACAAGTCATTACAGAATGGGCTTTACTTCCATTAAGCCTATGAACAGTCACTATAAAGTGAATATTGTTACCCTCATAGTTCCACAGAGCCTTAACAAAACTTTCTCATTTAATGTACAAGTTATTAGAAAAGATGTCTAGTGCACAAGAGAGAAACAGAAGGGGCTCTGGAAAAAAAATATTCTCAAGAGATGCATGATTGCTTTTAACTCCATTGTAATGAAGAAAACTTTTCTCTTTCTTTCTCAACTGTATCTACGCACAGCTTTCATTGAGATCTGTGATTTCTGCTTTCCATTTCTAAAGATGGAAAGAGGAGTTGCCATGCAAAAGACCCTCAGAAACTCTCTGTCTCTGAACTTGAATAATTCAAGAGTTTTTCTGGAAGACAAAGCTCATGAGGGTCCTCACCAGCTGGCTAGGCAGAGGGGGAAATGAACTGTTATGATGACTGCCTGAAATAGAGGGAGCAGACAGTTAGAGGGGCAGAGAACCTGCACTTAGTTTTCACTGTGAAGCTGTAAGCAGGTAACACTTACATCCACATTAATTGTGCACCTCCACACTGATTGCCTTCACATCTGAGAGGCCAAGAGCCAAACAAGGATTGGAGACTATCAATAAACTGCAGAAATTACAGCTATGAAAAATAAGGAATAAGGATAAGTTACTTAGAATAGGTTGTATTTTACATATTTTCAAAATGAGAACAAAATAGTAGTGCTTCTTTCCAAAGTTTTAAATAAACACTGTTGGGTTTATTTCACTTTAAGCTATTTAACTCCAATTTTCTATTTTCTTTTCTTAGGAAAGAAGGGGCACTGCACAGCTAATGGGATGATTATGTATGATAAAGCCGTCTGGTCTCCCAAGCCCTGCGTTACCTGTCTCTGTTCAAAAGGAGAAGTGATATGTGATACAACTACATGCCACCCTCTGAAATGTCTTAAAACTATAATACCTGAAGGAGAATGCTGCCCAGTTTGTTCTGATATTGGTACAGTACACTATAATATTTCTACTATTTTAAGACTACCTCATACAAAACCTAACATAAATGCTACATTTAATGATATCAAGGATTACAAGGTACACATTACCCTTTTGCAGAGAAAACAATTCCTAATTGCATGGTAAGAGCTGGTCTTCATAATTTCTACTCAAGTTGACTTCAGTTTCTTAGTACACTGGCTGTTAGATGAATTTGATATAATATTTAAAGAAAAGAAGATGTTAAGTATGTAATAGCAAAGATTTATATTTGTTTTTTTATTTTTTCCTTTCTGCTTCTTCCCTCCTACTTTTACAAAATTTTGGTAAATGCATAAAGAAAGAACATCTAGTTACATTTTATATTCCACTTCCATTTACAAAAGATCAATCAATAACTACTAGCCATTATTAGTGTATTAGACATACAAAATAAACCATACAGTTTACAGACCTGTAAATCTTTGTTTGGAGTGTAAAACATGCAGCTATTTGATATAAATCGAGAGAAGAAAGTCAACTCACAAGAGGAACAACAGAACTACAACCTTGCTGCTTCATAACAATTTAAACAAAGTCAGTATCTTTAAAAAGAGAAGAAATGCAGCTAAAGATGAAATGTGATTTCCTTCCTGCACTCCCAATACCCTAAGTCTGCAAAGTACTGAACTTAACCTCCTCTTATTTAGCCTTGTGTGTGTGCGCATGTGATACACAGAAATGCACTGAGTAGAGACATGATAGAAATTAACTGTAGGACTAAGTCATGTTGATTGAAACAATTAAACTCCTTTTATTTGAATTGCCCTGTTATGTGAGTAAAAACTGCATTTTGGTAATGGAGTTATCACATTTCCCTGGTGAGCTCCCCACCTGCAGCCATCTCTACACCTGACAGTCCCTTGCACAGGAGAGCAAGTCTTAACTTTTGGGAGTTTTATTCAAATTACCTTCCTCCCACTCCAAGACACATTCTTTTTCCTCTTTAGACACTTCCATCAATGCAAAAACCTAATTAATATATTAGTTCAAAAAGGAACATAATGAAGGCTATATTAATTTTTCCCCTTTTTTCTGGAGTTGCAATGAATCATACCTGTCTAAAAACTGTTCTGTATGGTTGGCTTAATCATTTCTCAGTCAAAGTATGTATCTTCTGTCAAGCAGTAATATAGGACCGTATTTTCATTCTTTTAAATCATTCTAAGGGGAATACTATTCTTCTATAGTTACCATATTTTTCTAAATGAAGGGAATAATGTTTACTAAAACTTGGCTTCATATCCTCTTATCGGACACCTTTTTTTAAAAAAATTTTTTTTGTTGTTGTTCTCATTGCCTCTGGTTAGCCTCCTCTTTGCATTCAAGTATTATTTCACTGGATGACATAAGTGAGTTGTCTGGCGATTCTCCAGAACCCAATGACCTTGACAACGCCAATGTATTGTCAACAGCACGTACTCAAACTAAAAAAGATGAACTGCTTAGAACAGAAGTGGTAGAGTTTAAAGAGAAAGAGGGTCGTAAAAAGGATGAAAAGAAAAGAAAAAGGAAAGGCAAAAAAAATCGACAGAAGCATAAAGCCCATCACAGCCCATCAAAGAAGCCTACCACAAGAAAGGGAGCTGCAGAAGAAGAAATACAATATGAAAGTGATGAAGATGATGATACTTTCAGAATGCCATCTCATTTCCCAATTCCTGTTCCACCCATAGAAGCTCCTCCTTTGCCAGCTGGATGTTCCATCTCAGACACCACAGTAAGCTGTATTAACGCCAAACTTACACAAATACCCCCAATCTCAGATCCAGATCTAACAAGTCTGGACCTTACAGGTAAATAATGGTTCTACTTTTTCTCATGGCATGATTTTTCTCATGAAGTAACATTACCCGTTCTCAAATGCAGTCAACATTAAATGTTAATACTTTGTTGTTCCTTATCATAAAAATGTATTAGAATGAATTTTACACCTAAGCCTCTAAAACAATAATTAAAAATGTTAGATTTTCTCACTAGTGTTTAAATACTAATATGAATACATCTACACACAATTATTGTACATAATACAACTGTTATTGTAATCTATTTTTCATGTAAAATACTAGATAACTCAGATGCATACCGTAATTCATAACTCAAACTATTTTCTTGAATTCTGTCCTAGGAAATAGTATCACTACTATCTCGGATGAAGCATTCAATGGAATACCTAATTTGGAATGGATTGATCTGAGTAAAAATAATATTACCTCTCCTGGCATAGGTCCAAAAGCATTCAAGGTAAGAAAGCCTAACTTTTCTACCATCCTATTATTACGTAAAGGAAAGTTTTTCCTGCTTTTTAGTCTATGGATCTAAAACAGTTTGCACCTAGTATGAGTAACAGAATAGTCAGAAAGACGGAATAGTCCCATAATAATTTCTCATGCAAGCAAGTACATACAGGTCGTAATTCAAGTGTGGAAGTAAGGCATCAAGGCCTTGCTTTTCCAGGCAAGATGATACAAAAAGCATATGAACAACAAACTGAATTATCACAGTATGCTTTTAACTTTGTTTCCTGACATATGTAATCAGTCTTCTTGTAGGAGACTCTGTATGCCACCTTGTTCCATACAACATGAACAGCTTTGGCTGATTTCAAAGGACTTCAGTTCCTACAACTCCTATGAAATAAAAATGGAGGGAAAAGACAGACCAGGAAGGTGTCTCAGTTGTGAAATAAATTTTAGTGAGGCTTATTATCACACCAGGCAGTTAAGAACAAAGCTGAAGGAGAGCAGGCTTCAGTGGATTCACTGCTAAAACTACTCCACCTTTTTAAGAAATGCTCACTACTGCATGATTACTGATGTGCGTTCATCAAAATAAAACTATGATAATTTTTCATAGCAATTTTTTAAGCTGGCTGAAGTAATAAAAATCCTAGGTCACTGAAAAAGTTGCTGCTGTTATGCTTGAGCAAATAAATTTGCTGGCCTACAGAAAACCATCAGTTTGCTCACAAATCAAGAGTATAAATGCATAATCTATAAATGTATGTACTTTGAACTCCTAAATACTGTGGTAGTGTGGGAAGGAAATACCTACATGACTCAACAACAGTAGCAGTATTACAAATAGTTGACTGAATAGCTGCCGCAACTGAAAGTTGATGTGCTCAATGAAGCTCTTCTGGTTACACATGCTAAATATTAACAAAGGTGCCAGTTAATGTAAAGAAACCAATTAATTAGACTGACAGGAGAAAAACTTTTTTTATTCAAAACACTGCATACTAGTGCATTGCTGCTGAAAATGCTAAATATGATTACACTGTATGTTTAACCATATATTTTACACCTTAATAATCTAAATTCTCTTCTTCATCCCCACGATTAAGATCCTGAAAAAGCTAAAACGTTTGTATTTGGATGGAAATATGCTGGTGCATTCCCTCAATTTAAAAAAAAAAAAAAACCCCTTTAATTCAAGGTATTTAGAAAACTAATATTGATCATATGAAAAGATTAAAATAAACTTGAAAATCAGAATGTTCAACCAAATGTATCTGGTTTGATAAAACCAGAATGATAATTGCTAGCTTTTAAGTGCCATGTTTTCAAAAGGCAACAAAAGCTGAAATATTTGCATGATTTGCAAGTTTTTTAAAATTACATTTTCTCTTCTTATGCAACTGCTACTCTCCCAAAGAAGCTTGTATTTAAGGATAGTAAGTAGAGATGGATTTGAAGTGTGTTGAAGATACCTACTCTCCTGACCCATAACCTGATCACTTTACTTGTGGTGAAACCATATTAGTTATTTTTTAAATTGCATGAAAGTGAAAAGAATTTGATGTGCATGAAAAGTAGGGCAGAATATAATTGGAGTTAACCATCATCGTTTTAAGCCAAGCTAAACGTGAGCTGATAGACAATAAAAAAAAAAAAAAAAAAAAAGAAAGAAAAAAACAAAGGGTACCATCCATATCATAATTTGACTTTTTTGCTCCCTTTCCTCTCCTGCCAAAAGGGTCCCCATTTAAACTGCATCATTTTGGTGATACAGCTCACTATGGAGCAATATAAATGCTTGAGATAAGACAAAGAAAACTTAGGCCAAGAGCTGCAAGAGCCTTTTAGTTTAAAATCATCAAATTGCACTGGCAGGAAAAGTTATACAAAGCTTCTGGAACAAAAAAAAAAAGTTATTTGGATTATTTGTGAATGAGGTACTTACTATGAAGAAGTATTTCCTGCTTACATACATTGATCAGCACTGGTTTCTTCTGTGACCTGCATTTGGGCGGATGAGAAGGAGGAACAGTATAATCCATGAAGGGTTCTCAACACAGTAGAGCAGGTGGTTGAAAGGAGTAAAGCAGGGAGGGGAAGATATGAGCCCAAATCAAGAGTAACATTCCCACTATCATGTGACTGGAGACCCATGGAGACCACTGGGCAACTGCACAAAGGTCATCACCACAGTACTCTAAACCTCGCCTGCACATAACCATGAAGTAATAAGGCCTAAATGGCAGCACTACCCACAAGTCTTACAGCTGCTGCCTTTTCCATTCTGAGTGGGAGGGAAGGCTATAAAAAAAGCTCTAGTCAATCTCAAGTTCTACAAACCAATAAACAATATCATTCTATGATTATGAGATAATAAATGAAAATCCTTTCACTATATTTCTTCATTGCTGTGAACTGATCTGAGTAATATTTAAGATGCTTAAATTTTAAACATGCATTTTATCAAGATATGAGATGGCATTAACTAACAGAATTCCGAACTTTTTCTCCGCAGATTTGAAGAACTTGGTCACCCTGGAATTAGAAGGAAATAAACTTAGTGAAGCAAACGTCAGTCCTTTGGCCTTTTACGCTTTGAAAAGTCTCTCTTATTTGCGACTCGGAAGAAATAAATTTAGAATTATCCCACAAGGTCTTCCTGCCACAATTGAGGTAAAATCAAACCAAAACGACCAAAACACACACAACACACACCTCCCAAACAAACTACAAGAAAGTTTCATTTTTCCAGTCATTTTAATCTTATTTTTTTCTACTTACTGCTTTTAAGTCTAATTTTATCTAGTACTGTCTCACAAAACAGTATAGCCTGCAGCTACTGTCTGTTCAGTTACACATCAGTCACGTAACACTCCTAATCCAGATAATGCCTTAGCGCAAAAACTTTGTGAACTTTGAGTTACCACACAGAGTAAAGTTCAGAAGACAGCAACGAGAATAATGAGAGATCTAGAAAACCTGTTTTATAAGGAAAAACTAAAGGAACCAAGATTGTCTAGCCTGAAAGAGAGTGAGAGATGTCTATATCTAACCATCCTCTTCCTTTTTTGGCTGGTCTAAGCCTCAATTTCCCTGGTTTTCCAAACTTTTGCTGAATTCTACCTCATTTGGGGTGGGGGGCAGTGTTTGAATGGCAAGTTTATTTCTCTTCCCTGAACAGTTTCCTTATTCCTTGATTTTTAATCAAGAAATTTCTTCCTTTGGAAGCTCTCCCATCCCATTCCTCTGCCTAGAATTTTGAATGTGATTTCCACTACACATTCACTCGTACATTACATTTCTCTTTTTTTCACTTCATCCCTCCTTGATGAAACAGCGAACACCTGGCAAGTTTTTCTAAACTTCACATGCTTTGGGAACATTTAATTTTAAACCAACACCTAGTAAATTCACCAACAATGATTTTTGGGCTACAAAGTTGCTTTTCTCTTTTCCCAAAGCCTTCCTCTCCAGGCCGTAAATTCTACTTTGGGTCCTACATAAATTTTTATTTCGCATCACATTTATCTCATATTACAAGCCATTTTCAGGAACTTAATCTGTGTAAAACACACAGTTTTGATACATTGCAGACTCACATTAAGTTTTGTAAAACATTAACATTTTATGTTCCTACCAATTTGAGTTTCAAAACTCAGAAGTGATCAGCAAATACTAAGAAAGCAAGATTCTTAATATTTTTCTCACTAATAGCTTTCCAAGACAAAAAAACCCCCAAAAAACCCAACTTCCTATCAGTCTCATCACTCTCACATTATATATCTTACACTGTACAACTTCAGACAAGGCAAAATATATGACTGTTTTTCTATTTGATCTTTCAAAGCAAACTGTATTCTCACAAATGAGAAAACAAAACAATTCCTTTGAAAAACAGTGTTTCTGAAAGTCACACTACAGCTACAAAGTGATGCTGATTCGGATACAGAAACCAACAGATAGATGAGGTAATATGAAGGACAGATAATAGCTACATTTTGAATTTGCAATGGGAACGAACCGCATATTTTGCTCTCACAAATTTTCTTTCCAAATGCACTTACAGGAGTTATACCTTGAAAATAATCAAATTGAAGAAGTGTCAGAAATTTGCTTTAACTATACCAGAAACATAAATGTCATTGTGTTAAAGCATAACAAATTAGAAGAGCACAGAATAGCACCTTTGGCTTGGATAAACCAAGAGTAAGTATGAATCATTTAAAATCTAATTATTTTATTTTTCTCTGTTATTAGTGAGTCAGATAATGAAATAAATATTTGCACTTCATCACTTTTAACTTGAAATTGTAATTATCTTTTGACTTTCTTGTTTCCTTTGTTAATTTGTCTTAATTTCCTTTGCTTAGGTTGTATAACCTAGGAAGTACCCAGAGTCAGCTTTAAAACAAAAAGGTCTTATACCTGAAATCTGTACCATACTAACATCAAAGTCTAAATATTTTTATGACCATCCAATCAAAAAAGAGCATTAATTATCAATAATTCTCCATAGAATTATACGATAATTTGTTATTAATGTATCACTATCTCACAGGTCATTTCAAAATAATTTAATATTGTTCTAGCCTTATTTCCCATTAGATTCAAAATTATATAAGCAAATAAGATGAAGGGAAGACTGCGCAGCCGCACTGTGTAAGAGTAGAATATAAGCAGAACAAGCAATAAGAATGAAAGAAGCAAAGATGGTACTGCTTTTGATCATCTGGTAAATGTTTTGCTAAGCTACCTAGGGTCCCTTGTTATAACCTGCCAGCTGCAGTCTTATCAGTTGATTTCTGGATTTGTAAACTGCTTAATCTGAAAACAACCACACCGTTACTAACAGCTGCTCTCACCTCTGGAAGTGAAGCACATCAGAATGATTCTAGAGCCATTGACAAAACAATTTGATTTCAAATGGGCTTTAGAACAAAATTTTAAAATCTGTGTCAATAGGATAACCACTCAAGTCCCAAGCTTATTATGTGTTTTCCAGCGTAACTCACTATAGCAATTCTGCAATGCTTATCAATCACAAATTAGTCCCTTGGGTTTCAGCTATTCAAACTTATCCCTGTACTCATAACCTTTTCCCATCAACAGAATCATCAGGCTTGATTGATAATTTATGACTTCAATTCTTTCTATTCCCAGGGTAATTATGCATGACCATGTTCATAGAATAGAATCATAGAATGTTTTGGGTTGGAAGGGACCCCTAGAGGTCATCTAGTCCAACCCCCCTGCAGTGAGCAGGGACACCACTAACTAGATCAGGTTGCTCAGAGCCCCATCCAACCTGACCTTGAATTTTCCCAGGGATGGGGCCTCCACCACCTCTCTGGGCAACCTGTTCCAGTGTTTCACCACCGTCATTGTAAAGAATTTCTTCCTTATATCTAGTCTAAACCTACCCTGGTTTAGTTTAAAACCATTACCCCTTGTCCTCTCACAGCTGGCCCTACTAAAAAGATTTTCCCCATCTTTCCTATAGGCCCCCTTTAGGTATTGAAAGGCCGTAATCAGGTCTCCCTGCAGCCTTCTCTTCTCCAGGCTGAAAAAGCCCAACTCTCTCAGCCTGTCCTCATAGGAGAGGTGCTCCAGCCCTTGGATCATTTTTGTAGCCCTCCTCTGGACCCACTCCAACAGTTCCATGTCCTTCTTGTGCTGAGGGCTCCAGAGCTGGTGCAGTACTCTAGGTGAGGTCTCACCAGAGCAGAGTAGAGGGGTAGAATCACCTCCCTTGACCTGCTGGCCACGCTTCTCCTGATGCAGCCCAGAATACGGCTGGCCTTCTGGGGCCGCCAGCGCACATTGCCGGCTCATGTCCAGCTTTTCATCCACCAGCACGCCCAAGTCCCTCTCGGCAGGGCTGCTCTCGATCCTTTCTTCCCCCAGCCTGTACTGATACTGGGGGTTACCCTGACCCAGGTGCATGACCTTGCATTTGGCCTTGTTGAACCTCATGAGGTTCACACAGGCCCACCTCTCCAGCCTGTCCAGGTCTCTCTGGATGACATCCCGTCCTTCTGGTGTGTCAACCGCACCACTCAGTTTGGTGTCGTCCGCAAACTTGCTGAGGGTGCACTCGATCTCGCTGTCTAAGTCATTGATGAATATATTAAACAGCATTTATGTTCCATAAAATGCATTCTGTCCCATTAACAGAAACTTATTTCCCTTTGAAATCTAGTTTCCTTGTAATCATGTTAAGCACTGTTTTGTAGAGAATGTAGCATTAACAATGCAGTATGCTATAATGTTTTAATCCCTTTTTTTTCTTCTCCTTTAATGCAGGAACCTGGAATCAATCGATCTCTCTTATAATAAGTTATATCACGTTCCCTCCTATCTGCCAAAATCTTTACTACATCTGATACTTATAGGAAATCAGATTGAAAGAATTCCAGGATATGTCTTTGGTCACATGAAGCCAGGGCTGGAGTATCTCTACCTGTCCTTTAACAAACTTACTGATGATGGAGTAGATCCAGTATCATTTTTTGGAGCATATCACTCTCTGAGAGAGTTGTTTTTGGATCATAATGAATTAAAGTCTGTACCATTTGGAATTGATGAAATGAGAAAACTACGTTTTCTAAGACTGAATAATAATAAAATAAGGTAATTTCCAAGCTCTTTGTTACATTACTGGCATTAAAAAAATGTCAACAACATGCTTTAAGAACTTTTTACTTTTAAGTAAATCCTTTTTTTTAAAATTCTGAAGCTAAATCCTGAGTTTTCGGCCGCAGTATTTCTGCATATAAGAGAGAGATGAGATTTCACCCTTCCTTAGTTCTTAAAAATGCTCACAAAGATGCTGAGCACCAGTTCTCTCCAGGAAATTAATCTGTAATACTGCTTGGACCACATGTCCACCAGCGCAGCCACAATTTGATAGGCACAGCAAAGTACCAGCTGCTTCTGTTCTTGGACCAGAGCCCAAACTGGTTACAAATAACTAGCAGGAGTCACCAGCTGCTGCTGACCACTGAAAGCCCCTTTCCGCAGGTTTCAGCCAGCCCCAGCCGTGAAGTCAGGCGTGCTCTCTAGTTCCTCCGTACTCTATACAAAGCAAAGGAATGATAGACAGAGGATCTATGTGTGTTACACAGGAAGTTTTCATTCAGCAATATGTGGCAATACTTTCTTCAGGAAAACCAAGTATAGGATATCAATGAGAAAATAATGCAAGGACAGAATTTTTAAAAGAATGAGTTGTAGAAGTCCTCAGTACACATATTTCTGAGAAAACTGAATGTACTGCTTAGGTAACATTTTCAAATCTCTAGATAAACAGCATTTCTAAAATAAATTATGAAGTTATGAGTTATCTTGAGTAATCAAAATATAATTCCTCCCACAATGTCACAGGACAGTCCCTCCAGAACGCATCTGCAGGACTCATATAAATGATGATGATGTTCATGACAACAGCGAAGAGGAAGAGAATGAAGAGTCACACTTGGAACACATTCATCTTGAAAACAACTATATCAATACAAGACAACTATCACCACATGCATTTTCATGCATAAGATCCTATTGCAGTGTTGTTCTTAAACCACAGAAGATCAAATGAACACTCTAATTTTGCATTGCAACTCCTATCTCTAGAAACACAGCCTTATTTATTCTCTGCTACTAACAGGTCTGCTTATTTCTGATTTAAACCCTTCTTACTAATATAAATAGGATACAGTATATTATATACTGAAGTATGGAAGTAGCATATTTCTTAATATTGTTTCATTATAAAAACATTAAATGTAAAAATAGAAGGTCAAGATTATGTCATACATTTTTATTTCTACTGACAGAAATTCCACTTAAACACAATAGATCAAACTGTGCCCCCAAACTGTGCACCCTCCACAAGATCAGATTTTAGAAAAGACAACTGTAACTAACCCCTCAACTTGGTCCTGTCTTATTTGATTAACTGAATTTAAAACATTTTAAATGGTACCATCAGCTTTACAAGTGATACAAATAAAACTCCTTGTGCTATGAACATTATAGCAGTGCAAGAATCAAATTTCTTAAAGCATACATGGTACTAGACTTTCTATCAAAAATTTTGCAGTGATAAGTTCTCTTCCAACTGAAATGTCAAGAAAAAATGTTGAATTGTTCATTTTAGATGACCCTGAAAACTTCCTGTATTGAAACACAGAATCTGATGAGTCAGAGGAATGAGCAATTAATTTCTATGTGGATGCTTTTTTAAAAAAAAAAAAAAAAAAAAATCAAATACACTTTGTTAACTCAGAGAGCGGTAGGTCCCATTCATTTGTACAATAGTTAGTCTGCTAGCTTTTTATACTCTATAGGATCAGGATCACGTTGCCCATTTAGGGGACTGATTAGACTTTCCTAAAACTTTAAATATACAGCTAGTGGTTATTTGAAAGCTTCTAGATAGTCACAAATCACCACTTCAGAGACAGTATTGATAAAGGAGTTTCAGTAATACATTCGATATGAATGCCTGCTTAGGTATGCAACAGCAAGTGTTTAAAAATAGATCTCTATTGCCCTACAAAGGAGGTCAGTCTCTTGAAGATTTTGTTAATATCTGAGTCAAAGGAAAGAAGCATTTTTAATATTCTGCTCCAATTTTAATATTATATTCTTTCAAATTATATATTTGGCCATTAAAGTGGCCAAAAGTTTGATGAGAAGTAGTTAATATTTTTATTTTAAAGAGCAATTTCAATAAAAATTGGAAGTAAATCTAACATCTTTCATGTTTATTGAATTCTACAGTCCTTTCTTATAAGAGTAGGCTCATGGTAGGAAATGATTACAGATCACTGGCAAGTCCTTACTCTTCACGCAATTACTTTCCATTTTCTCCTGAGCTGTTATGTGAGGCATAAAAAAAAAAAAAAAGAAAAAAAAAAAAAAAAGAAAAAAAAAGTACTCTGTTTTCTTCAGTACAGGTATGCTATGTCAGAATTTTCTCTTCAGAACGGATCAGAACAAAGGATGAAACAGCTTAATACAGGCATTGGTAAAGAATGGTGAAATCAACAGGCTGAGTTTTTACATGAAGTGTTCTGGTTTAGGTTATTTGATTTCATGGCTTGCACGCTTTCAACATGTGATTCCTTCCTTCCTTTTGACTTTGACTAATAATTTGGCTAATATTTCTTTGCTTTTGTCAAACACCATTAAGTTCCCAAACTACTGTTTTGAGAGACTAAAAAACCTAAATTATTAAAATGAATACTCTTAGTCTTTTGCTAAATAACTTCAGACTTTGCAGCACTGCTGAGCAGTGCTTTCAGAAGCTTTATGAAGCATTCTGAACACAGAGATTGACCCAAGGGAGGGATTTCCTGAGAAACAAGCTGCTGTATTACACCATTTTATGCATTCTTATAATAAATTTAAGCAAAACACCACATATTGTTGTGATTATTTTTATTCAAAGAGAATACTTTTCTTATAAAAACATTCAGACTTGTATGACCCACTAAAAAAAATCTCTGCTGGATTTGCATGGGATAACACCACTAAAATACAGGTGACTAAAGATTTATTGTGACCATTAACACAGTTTTTTTCTCCAATATGTGCTTTTTCACTTTTAAGATATCATAAAAGTGAATTATATGCAAGTCATTTGTCTAAGATTTTTCCTTTGGTCATTTAATGCAATGAGTATCAAGTTTGCCTAAAAGTATGCTGTGATAAGTTGTTCCTGCAAGAAGCACTCAGTAACATAACATGGCCTAAAGTAAAGTTAGAGTGCATATATAATGCAACAGTAGTGAAACTGAGAGACTGCAGGAAAACCATTCTGGAATCGGAACACAACAGTAGCAGAGGCAGACGACCAAGAAGGAGAAAAAAGCCAAGGGATGAAGGGTATGCAACAAATGGATGCTTACTCACTTAAGAAATACATGGGCAATTAAACTTGGATAACATTTTCATATGTCAAATATAAGCAGTTTAAGTCTGTTCGCTCTTCAAAGTTAACAACTACATTGGAAGTGAAATGGGTTTTATCATAAAAAATCCCACTACTTTTTAACAGTGAGCCTCAAAGGATTTTCTAAACAAAGCAAACAGGGCCGTCGCCATTTTACAGCTTGTGACAGTAAGACATAGAAAAGTGAGACAAATATGGGAACAAATTCAGAATCTTTGGCCACCAGTAGGATAAAAATATGCAAGGACAGCTCAGGACAAAACCCCAACAGTTACTGTTTATTCTCTAAAACATGATTGAGCAAGTAATTAATTTTTGTAGACTTACATTGGAAATTAATATACTTCAAGAAGGTAATAAGATTGAGAATGGAATACAGTTCTGCTAAAGTATTATTAGACTCAGCAGTCTTTTAAAATAGTATGGACCAATTCCTGTAATTGCCATTAGATATGCTTGTGGAATTGAAATAACTTGCTTGAACCTCAGTCACACTGGTCCTTTGAAAATTTCCTAAGCCTTACAGAATGCGGCACCACTTGATATTTTAGTCTGACAAGAAGCTCAACTGACAAACACTGGGAGGGCCTTCACATTATTCCTAGATAGGTGAAATAATGCCTGCCCTCAGAAAGTCACTGTATGCAGTGTATGCAAGTCCCTGATGAGAATGTTCCATAGGGAAGAAAGCTGTTGAGCCAATCAAGTAACAACTTCGACAAAGAGTTGGATTTGGGCAGATGCACAGAAGTACTCTTGTTTCTCCTCTTCTCCAGATGCAGATGTAGCTGCAATTTGTATTCATAGTCGAATTGAGGAGAGAACAAGCTGTAAGTTGCTAAGTCTGCAGAGATGGCCCATCAGAATTTTTTTAACCATTTCAGAGAGGAAGCTACTTGGAGTAAGGCAAAAACCTGAATAGAATTTTTTAGTTACCCAGCCAGAGACAAATGTAAAGTAAACGTATCTGAATACAAAGATGTAGTGTAGTTGTTGTAAATGTTGAAAAGGGCAAGATATTTTAAAAAATAAGAGATGCAGAATAGCAAAGGTTAGGATTGATTCAATAGCCGTAGCAATTCCAGAACCAAAATGCGTTGTGGCACAAGACAAATTTTGGGGCTTTAGACTCTACCTGTTATATCTCTAAGTTCTGATTTGCATTGTTGGCTCATGCATCATACATAAGAATTTGGACAAGACCTGCTAAATCCTTCAGGTAGGTCCCATTACAAATTCAAACATAACAGAAGACATCCTGTGGTTATCACCATATTAAGAGAAAAGGTATCGACGATGACATTTTTATTGAGTAGGATCTTTCTACTGGTTAAATGATGACAGAATTTTGAGGGTCTGCCTGAACTGTTGTTTTGTGAAGAGGGACATACACTTTGGTAAAATAAAAACTGAAAAGGTGTCCAACAAAATAAAGTTGTTACCATGGGAGTTTGGGTAGCTTTCTGAATTTGAAGCGATGATTACAGATAATGTTTCCTCTAAGATAAGGTAAAAGATATTTCTTTAAAAAAAAAACCCTCAGAAAAATAAAGGCATTAAATGCCTCCCGAGTTGAGATTATTACTAATTCCCATGTCTTGAGGCTGTTAGAACCTCTGAGACCCAAAAAATGTAGAGCTCAGAGTACACACCCTTCTCCATTTTCCATTTCAATTTAATAAAGAATAAAGAGATCCCCTCATGCCAAAGCTACAAATCACTAAACTTTGCCCCAAGAAGGATTCTGAGGCGTGACCACTAGCTTTCTAGGAGCCCAAGACACAGTGAATTTCACCCAGTGAATTCTCTTTTACGTAACACTACAGAAAGTGGTTGATACAATTTCTGAATTTTGATTCTGAAACATGCATCATGCTTGCACTTACTGCAAAAACCCCTTAGTGTGCAATAAGACAAAAAATCAGAACTGGGAAGCATGATTTTATCATTTCTCTACCAACAATTTCGTTACTCTTTTACTGAAATAAATCAATGAACTTTTAACATCCCTCTCAGGTTCACTACTTTATAAACATATCACAGCAGCAAAATAAATAATTTATAATTTCTGGTATAGTACAGTAATACAAATGTTATCTGGTTGAAACTCTCATGAGAAAACTTTTTCTAATTTAAGTACTACGTTTATATTCTAATGTACATTATTTTCAGAGAACACAAGATTACAGACAGTAAAATATCAGAAATATGAGAAAATACTACCAAAATAATTTTACACAATAATCCTGATTACTTTCTATATGAAGTAGTTTTCAAATCGCTGTTTAAGGGGGTCAGAATCATACTACGACCATCTTGTAGAATGTCCCAACCACAGAGGTGAAGCCTACTTGGGAAAGAGTGCATGGTTTTTGAGAGACTTACTTTTAAAGCTGGTTTGCCTGCAGGAAGCATTTAAAGATTTAGTGGACCAGAAACAGCAGTCAACCATGTAACCTACACTCGTTTGGAGGAAATCCTGCATAACAGTCTTATTGTCTTCTGGAAAAGTAAGAAAGGTATAAACATCCATCCAAAAAGACCAGTTCATAATAATACATTTGACTTGTTCGGTAGAAATACATTCCTGTTCTCTAATGAACAAAAGAGAGATCCCTGCTGCTGTTGCTTATTTAGTAACATTACCCTTCTATTATAGCCAGTTACCATTAAATCCCAAACTCTCTATTTCAAGGGGAAAGGCTTTAATTTTACTTCTCTTGGCACACTGAAAACCATTTTAGATGGGGAAAAAACAGCAAACGTGAAATAAGAGCTCTGATTTAATGATGTCAACAACTTCTGTACAGTTGCAAGGCCCAAAATATCATGGAAAAATGTTGGAAAGCTTTTTCCATCTAAAAGTAGTGAAGACATGACTTACAAAACTCTAAAATGTATTAAACAGATCTCCTTTTCCACATAAAGAAATGATATTACCAAAATGAATCTAGCTTTTTATTTTCCTAAGAAATTAACATATTACTCAAAAATTTTATACCAAGTCAGGCATCAAGGAGCTATACTCAAATGCTAGCAAGCATAATTTTAACAATTTTGTTACAACTGCTATGATGAAATTCAATGGAAATACATTGCTTTAATGTTCCCAATATCCAAGTTACAAAGCCTCATTACACATGTTCCTTGCTAACAGACACCCTGTTCCACATTAAAATTCCATCAGGAGAGACCCAAAAAGACTTGGCACTGTTTTTCCCTTTTCAGTTTAAGTAAGTAAGTAGAGAATATAAAACAACTTTTCATAAACATCTGCCATTGTATATGATGCAAGATAAACAAGTTGCAATGGTCACTACGTCATTAAATTACCTTTGAGAAAGCAATCATATACCATTGTGGGTCCCTGAAAGAACTTACTTCATGAAGTACTGCATAAAACATTTTTGATCGCACCATAAAACAATTAATGATAAATTATCATCCATTTTACGATACTGAAATACTCCAGTTAGTTAAGTAAAACCAAACCAAGAGATTTGCTAGCATTATGGTGTCAACTTTTTCACACAATAAATGTCCTTACCTAAACTTGATAATGTTTGATCAGTCTTAAAAGGAATGGTATAAAAAAAGTCAAACTACCAGAGGGTGAATCTCAAAACTAAATGAAACAGGTGTCTTAAAAACACAGCTTTATTTTGCTTCAAGGAAACTAAAAGCAAAGGAACACCACAAGCAGCAGTACCCTCTCTCTGTGGAAGTATTTTTGAACACAGTCAAAGACAGGGGACTGGCCTAGGTGGGATCTGATCTGATCCAGCACAGCTGTTCTTACATACTTTACACATAGCCCTGCCTAATTGTTGCTGAACATAATTTTGCACATTTCCATTAATTACTTACTGACTTTATCAGTCTGTGAACACAGTTAATAAGGTTTCCCAATAGACAATCTGGTCATTGCTCTGAAGCTTCTTGGAGCAATACACCACTACCTCTTCTCTGCAGTCATGGCTATTAAAAATTCCCACCAACAAATCGAGTTTCTCAGGATGCTACAAGATCTCATTTGAACAGTGAAGTGGGCTAAAAGCTGATGACAACTTTACATCTTGTCATTGCCCAGCAGCTGAGTACTATTATATGAGCCCACATAGCTTACATGAATCATTCTATTTCAGTCACTCACTAAAACTAGAAGTAAAGTCTGATCTGTGTTTCACACAGGTCTGTCTTTCACTGATGCATATACCCTGAAATCCCTGTCCTGGTGACTAGAAGTAGTAAATTTTACTTATTTTCACATTTTCATCTGGGACTTCTATGGGTGGCAAGGTTTACTTGGGGCATTGACTTCAAAGCTCTGTATTCAGAAGTTATAATTTTTTCAGCTTGGGGCAATGTCATGTACTACAACTAATTGGAAGATCATATTAATCTCAAGAAAAAGGAAAGATCTTCTTCCCAGACTGCAGCTTCCTTTATAAACATTAATTTCCTTTTTATGGGAGGATAAAAATATGCAAAACTATGCTGGGTATTAGGAGCAAGGCAGGTGGGGGAAATGCCTGAACATTGCTTATTTATCATAAGGTCCAATAACTGTTGTGCTGGGCTCAGAGAACTACCTGGTGTTTGGGAGTTCAAAGGCTTAGCTATTTGCTTTTCCCATAAAAGTCAGGGACGTCCTTGCTTAGCACTTCAAATCCAGTCCCATGAGTTTGCCAGCCATAACGGACACAAACATTCTCCGTAGCCTCTACAAGTGAACAAATACTCAAGAGTTGAGTAGATTCCCCAAAACAATATTCTTCCAGTCTGCTGGAGCCACCCTGACTATATTCATTAAATGGATTTTTTTTTTTTTCAAAGATTTAAGAATTAAAGTAAATTAAAGCATTAACAGTTGCGTTAAAATGTTTATCTTAAAAACCATTTACCTTATAATTTCTTCTTTAATAGTCTGTTATGTAAGGAATTTTCTACAAGCACTGAGTAAACTATTACTGTAGTTTGGCAGAATTTCCTTTTCTTTTGTGTTTAATTCTTTGTACAGGATACAGATCTCCAGTTATTGAATGCAAGCGTTTGCATAATTCGTAGCTTCCAATTTAGGCTACTGTCTATATTAACGTAGCTTTGATAAACTGAGTTAAGACCAGCTAATAATGTACTGTTTTCTATAAAGTACTTTGAAGCACTACTGTTAATTCAGAGAAAAGAACTTTCATTCCAAGTGTGCAGCATGATGAGTGTATACACAGAAAACTGTAGGTTTTGCATGCAGCATTACTAAAATAAATCTATGTTTCTCTGTGGGAACTTTTCATATGATAGCAATCCTAGGGAAAATATATAAAAGCTGACTTATTTTTTCCACAAGACAGTTATTTTTCTCAAAGGAGTAATACTGAACACAGCTGTGGAAATATTAGCTCTTCAACAACACTATCAACCAAGACAAGAATCTTCTAAGTGAATTATGTAATGCTATTTTTAAATTATTAAAATTAGGAAAAAGGATTAAAATTTACTTCATTATTTTCACAGCAATTTCTCAAAAATCTTGAAAGTTGGCTACACCATTACATTTTATCCTCCGGCCTCATGCATTCTATTCCTTAAAAACCTTCATATTTAGGGAACGTCTGCCCTCGTGAATATTTCATAACCCGTTTCAAATTACTATTCTTTATAAATATATATGGCATGCTTTCTTCTAATGCAAGATGGTTCTGAACTCCTTCAGTAAAGCTTATTCACCACCAATCTTCCAGGAAGGATACTTTTTCCATTTTTTTTCCAGCACATCTTGGATCTCACAACAAAGAAGTCCGGAAGTAAGACTTTTCCTCTTTCAATTAGACCAATTACTTTTTGGATCTATATAAAACATTAAAATCTATTACACTTTCTTGCACATTTCCACAGCTGAACTATAAATGTTTCATGAAGTATTTCCTTTTGGTTTGAACCTGCCACCCACTCATTTCTTTTGTGTTAACCTAGTTTCTGCATTGGAAAAGGCAAAATAATCATTCTCTTTCTTTCTTGATGACATATGGGTTCAAATAGATCTGTATTGCCTATATTCTGTATTAATTTTGAAGGCTATTTTGATAGCCTCTGGTAAAACCTTAAATGAAAAACATTGATTAATTCTCCATCTGAGTTGAATTAAGTTTCTTCCCAATATTCTGAGCAAAGAACAGCCCATGGTCTTATGTGAGGAGACATGCATCTTTCACATTAATTATAAAACATATAGAAATTATAACAATGAAACAGAAGTATAGTTGTGGTATGAATCATATGCTGAAAAATTACCAAAGATGTACTTTGCTTTTTTAACAAAACAAAAGTTATACATTGGTAAGTAAGCTTACTTTCTAAAATCAAAGCTACTATGTGCTGCTGCAGGCAAGCCAAACAGAAATTACCCTTTGTGGAAAATAAGCATTCAAGAAAAAAATAATAGCCTCTGCTTTACAAATTGTTCTATAAAACAGATCTCATTTTCCATACCACAAGTTAATAAGGAATTATGACATATGTTTTCTTTCAATTTACATAAGTATTTCCACTGAGTGGTAAAAGTAACTTCTATCATCTAGTGAATTTCTATGATAAAAAGCAGTGCAAAACCATCCAGGGAACCAAACATCTTAACTAATACATTCCCGTATTTCCAAACAAATACCTTTGAAAATAGTATATTAGGATATCTGTCAGACAATTCTAACTTCTCTGCTAGTTCCTATATGGCCTTTTAGCTTAGTTGAGTGGGTTTTGTCTTCTGATTTCTTTCATTTTTTTTATAACACCTACCATCACATCGCTGCACGTGCAATGGCAAGTGAGACCTAGATTCAACGAGCCATAGGCCTTCGCTTCCTAAATCGAAGCAACCATGTTTGTTCAAGGCTACAGCAGATTCAACTTTTTGAATACCACATACCCAGAGAGGGAATAACCCCAAGAACGTGTTTGTTACTTTATATACACAAGTTTTATTTTTTAATACGTGATCACAACTAGCATGAACAGATGCAGAACCTCAACATATTTTCACTGGTGAAAAAATAGACTTAACAGCATAGTTATTACATCTGTTATGGTATATCAAATATTGCAGGTGTTCCCTAATTTATATTTGATTTCTATATTTGTTCCTTTTCTTCTTATGCTTACTTGTGGTTTTCCCCTACAGGTGAAATGGGAAAAGAATGAATGTTTAAAATAAGCAAAACACATTATAAGTAATTAAAGCCAATTTAATTGTCTTTTTTTAAGTGCCAACTCAGGAAAAAAAACCCAAATCATAGAATGGTTTGGTTTGGAAGGGACCTTAAAGATCATCCAGTTCCAACGCCCCCTGCTATGGGCAGGGACACCTGCCAGACCAGGTTGCTCAAAGCCCCGTCTAACCTGGCCTTGAACACTTCAAGGGATTGGGCGTCCAAAGCTTCTCTGGGCAACCTGTTCCACTGCCTCACCACCCTCATAAGGAAGAGTTTCTTCTTTGTATCTAATCTAAATCTACCCTCTTGCAGTTTAAAGTCATTGCCCCTTGCCCTATCACTACAGGCCCGTGTAAAAAGTGCCTCACCAGCTCTCTTGTAGGCCCCCTTAGGCACTGGAGGCTGCTATAAGGTCTCCTTGGAGCCTTCTCTTTTCCAGGCTGAACAACCCGAACTCTCTCAGACTGTCTTCATAGGAGAGGGGCTCCAGACCTCTGACCATCTTTGTGGCCTTCTTTAGACTTGCTCCAACAGGTCCATGTCCTTCTTATGTTGGGGGCCCCAGAGCTGACCTCCAGGTGGGGTCTCACCAGAGCAGAGTAGAGGGGCAGAATCACCTTCCTAAACCTGCTGGTCATGCTTCTTTTGATGCAGGCCAGGATACAGTTGGCTTTCTGGGCTGCAAGTGCACATTGTCAGGTCATGTTGAGCTTCTCACAAACCAACATCCCCAAGTCCTTCTCCTCAGGGCTGCTCTCAATCCATTCTCCACCCAGCCTGTATTTGTACTTGGGATTGCCCCGACCCATGTGCAGGACCTTGCATGAACTTCATGAGGTTCACATGGACCCGCCTTCAAGGCTGTCAAGGTCCTTCGGGATGGCATCCCTTCCCTCCAGCATGTCGGCCACATCACACAGCTTGGTGTCGTCAGCAAACTTGCTGAGGGTGCACTCAAGCCCATCACCCATGTCACCCACAAAGATATTAAACAGCACCAGTCCCAATACTGACCCCTGAGTAACATTACTTGTCACTGGGCTCCACTTGGACATCAAGCCATTGACCACAACTCTTTGAGTGCGACCATCCAGCCAATTCCTTATCCATCGAGTGGTCCATCCCTCAAATCCATGTCTCTCCAATTTAGAGAAAAGGATGTCGTGTGCAACAGTGTCAAATGCTTTGTGCCAGTCTAGGCAGACGACATCTGTTGCTCTTCCCTTATCCACCAACGCTGTAACCCCATCGTAGATGGCCACCAGATTTGTCAGGCACGGTTTGCCCTTAGTGACGCCATGCTGGCTGTCACCAATCACCTTATTTTTCATGTGCCTTAGCATAGTTTCTGGGAGGATCTGCTCCATGATCTTGCCAGGCACAGCGGTGAGACTGACTGGCCTGTAGTTCCTCAGGTCTTCTTTTTTCACTTTTTAAAAATGGGGGTGATGTTTCCCCTTTTCCACTTCACCAGACTGCCATGACTTCTCAAACATGATGGAGAGTGGCTTAGCAGCTTCATCCACTGGTTCCCTCAGGATCCACGGATGCATCTCATCAGGTCCCATCCTTAGGTGGTCTCGAACCTGATCTTCTCCTACAGTGGGTAGTTCTTCATTCTCCCAGTCCCTGCCTTTGCCTTCTGCCACTTAGGTGGTGTGGTTTGAGCACTTGCTGGTGAAGGCAAAAAAGCAATTGAGTACCTCAGCCTTCTCCATATCTCAGGTAACCAGGTCTCCCATTTCCTTCCAGAGAGGGCCCACATTTTCCCTAGTCTTCCTTTTATCACCAATATACCTACAGAAGCTTTTCTTGTTGCCCTTGACATTCCTGGCCAGATTTAATTCTATCAGTGCTTTAGCTTTCCTAACCTGATCCTTGGCTGCTCAGACAATTTCTCTGTATTCCTCCCAGGCTACCTTGTCCTTGCTTCCACCCTCTGTGGGCTTCTTTTTTATGTTTGAGTTTGTCCAGGCACTCCTTGTTCATCCACGCAGGCCTCCTGGCATTTCTGCCTGACTTCCTCTTTGCTGGGATGCATCACTCCTGAGCTTGGAGAAGGTGATCCTTGAATATTAACCATCTTTCTTCGGCCCCTCTTTCGTTCAGGGCTTTATCCCATGGTACTCTACCAAGCAGATCCCAAAAGAGGCCAAAGGCTGCTCTCTTGAAGTCCAGGGTAGTGACCTTACTGTGTGCCCTTCTCAGTGCCCTACGGATCTTGAACTCCACGATTTCATGGCCACTGCAGCCAAGGCTGCCCTTCAGCTTCATATTCCCCACCAGCCCCTCCTTGTTGGTGAGAACAAGGTCCAGCACAGCACCTCTCCTCGTTAGCTCCTCTATCACTTGGAGAAGGAAGTTGTGATCAGCACATACCAGGAACCTCCTGGATTGCTTATGCCCTGCTGTGTTGTCCCTCCAACAGATATTGGGGTGCTTGAAGTTCCCCACAAGGACCAGGGCTTGTGAATGTGAGGCTGCTCCTATCTGTCTATAGAGGGCTTCATCTGCTCAGTCTTCCTAGTTGGTTGGCCTGTAGCAGACCCCCACTATAATGTCACCTGTCCTTGCCCTCCCTTTAACCCTGACTTATAAACTCTTGGTCAGCTCCTCATCCATCTCCAGGCAGAGCTTCATGCACTCCATCTGGTCACTGACATAGAGGGCTACACCCCCTCCTCGTCTTCCCTGCCTGTCCTTCCTAAAGTGCCTGTATCCTCCCATTCCAACACTCCAGTCATAGGAACCATCCCACCACATCTCCATGATGCCAATAAGATCGTAGTCCTGCAGGCACATGCACATCTTTAACTCCTCTTATTTATTCCCCACGCTATGTGCGTTTGTACAGATGTATTTAAGTTGGGCCCCCAATGAAGCTGGCTTACTAGCTGGAATTCCTTTGAGTGCTCTCCTGCTGACCTTCTCTAGGCTCTGGGCACCCATTGCTGGCACTGGCGTCAAACTGGTAGGAGTGGGATGGATTGAGGCTCCCCTCCCCTAGCAACTTTAGTTTAAAGCCCTCTTTAATATAGATTACATAATATTTATTATTTAAAAATAGTATAATTATGAGAAAATAATATTAAAACCATAACAGCAGTGGTTAACTACAGTTCAAGCAGGCTTTTGCAGAAATCTCCCCAATGTATTTAGTGTTAGACCCAACCTTGCATGACAGAATTACTGCTATTGTGTCAACAAGAGACAAATGAGACCTATAAAATTTGCAGAAACAAAACACACATCTGAGAACACAAGCTAGGTTAATTAATATCATAGGGAAATCAGTTCTTTACTGACATAATATCTTTCTTTTTATTAGTAATATTTCTGAAAGCTTTAATTTTGACTATTCCAAAAATAGTTTCTAAACTTGCAAATAAATTTAGTTTGGAGATCTTCCTAGAAATATTGTTACCTCTTCCATCTACAAACCAGTATATACTCTTAAGTACATGCGACATTTACGGACCCATGTTCTTCATTAGACATAGTAGTGAATTACTGTTTACTGCTTCCATTTGTAACAGTCTATCACAAACTGAGTAAAAGTAATCTTTTTTTTTGATCTCTGAATGCAGTATAAATTACTTTTGATGATAAGTAAAGTTAGGGAAAACCAAATTAAATTAAATTATCTTTTCAGTCTAACATACTTTGAATACTTTATTTCATTTTCTCTGGAATATAAAAATGACTGGGTGGCCATGCTTCTTTTTTCTTAAAACTACTAACTCAATAGAAATTGATGACAGATACCTCTTTAGATGTTGTCTTTATATTCTGAACATGGATCTAGCAAAAGGTTGTGTATAAGAGAACTTATGCTTCCATATTATTCACACTGTTTGTTAAAACAGAGTGAAAATGGAAAAAAAAAATTAGCATTTGCAGGTGATCAGGTTGTTGGGGTTTTTTTAATTGTTAAACTTTGGCAGAGTAAATGCTTGATGCTCTATGAGGACATGTTGTGATCAGTCCAGCTTGTATTCTGAAATAGAAAATTTTCCTTTAGCACTTATTATCGGAGTGATTCAGTAGTTTGGCACTGGTTGCAGAGTTTTTAATTTTAACTACTGTTTGATTTTCCATGAAAGAATGTCTGGTGTTTCCAATGTCTGTAAGGCAGATAAATACCCATATTCCATAAAAATGCCATCTAACATTATCCAAACTTGTAAGTAGCATCAAAAGCAAGACTAACAATTGACATGTACAGAAACCAAAACTATTTCAAGACCTTCATTCATCAAAGCAGGTTATTTTTCAGAAAGAGCAGTTTCCTGATCCAGTTAAGTGCACAAACTTTGTTACAGGACCAAGGAGATGAGCCTCAAGGTGGGAATAAGCTAGCTGGGGACTTCTTAAATTGGCATCACCACGCAGAGAAATCTGTATTAATCTACAGCCTAAGGTAGAACAAAGTTAACTTACTCTCTCTAATGCAATGCAAGCTATCTGCAAGGGTGAAAAAGATCTGTCTCTTCAGGTTACTAATTTGCCCCTCCAGACATTCCAGATCACCACATTCGTGCATGCATAAAACACGATGCACCTGACGATCACATGGATGCATGTACATGCACACTTGACTTCTTACCTCTTTTTATACACGTTCTCTTAATACAGCAAGCTATGAATTGCCCTTCAATATTGATATGCTGCTAATAAAGACCAGAGACTAAAGACCTGGCAAAATGAAACAGTATATTTTGTTGCAGTTTCTAAGTCAGCTTCCAAGAATATGCTAAAAAGTATGCATGTATTAACAACTGAAAGTTAATTCATGCATGATAATAAATAATAATGATAATTTTATATATTTACATATAAATACTGAAGAATCAAGATGAACTACAGAAACCAAAGAATAGGTCTTCTATACTCAGCTAGCTTAAATAGTGAAGTGCAACTTGGGAAGAGCCAAAACTTAGCTAAAACCAAAGTATGCGACTGCACTCCACATGGACTGGTTGTAAGCATAAAAGGAATATGTCATGTTATTAAAATGTGATGGACAGTCTCCAAGACAGATTTGTGCAGTTGATGTTAGATTCATCACTTTATGTAAACCACATTTATAAACAGTGCTAGAAAATGAAAAAGTACTTAGTTTGCCTTACAATAACAAACATATACAAGATCAGCTTAAGAGGAAGAGACTGCAGTGTAAGCATTAGCCACATATGGCAGCATATGCTTGCCTGTTCAGACATATAAAGTAATACAAATATAGTAATTTTCAACAAAGAAATCAAGATAGCATTTTATATCACCAATGTGATGTTAAACATAAAACACCATCCAAATTTTTTTTTATTTGCATATTTCACCACAGTGAAAGACAGTATTCTGCTGAATATACATTTGCTTGAAAGGAAAATACCCTCAGACTACTTTCTATTTACAAGTACCTCTCTTCATTAAGACCCCAACTTCATGGATTAAACAGCTGAGAGAGACACATTTTTCTATCAGACTACTTAAAAACAAAAATCTCACTATTAGTGAAACAGCAGAAGCAATAAGATACCATCATTTTTTCTTTTCCTAGCGTCTTCAACCACATCACCTCAAATCAATTGCTTTACAAGATAGCCACGAGAGCAGCATTTGATCCTACCTCAAAAGGCAGCAGCTACAGCCTTTGAATGGCTGCTACACATTCTACGTAAGTACACTGTAGTCTTACGCTTGAAACTGCAGGGACCATTGACCCAAGTACCTAGCATCAATTCAGTCGTTTGCACACTCTATAGCTGCCCTACTGTGCTGGCTCATGTAATGACTTTGGGTCCAAAAATTAAAGTATACTGGAAAGAGTGATCCTGGAGAGGAATTCTGCAATAGTAGTTAGTTTTCAGTAAATTGGAAATAAGCTGCAAGTGTTTAAAAAAACAGGCTCATGATTTTGGGTCTCATGATTGAGAACCATGGGCCTATTTTGGTTTTTAGTATTGCTATCAACAGCTAATGTCTAAAGTTCAGAATCTGGTAGTCAAGAGAAAAAGGTGGCTTCTGGGTATTTTATTTTCAAATGCAATTATATTCACAATCAAAATACTTAAACCCGTGTCTTGAGATATTAAACAGTTTCATTACAAGAACAGCATGTCAGTATAAGCAACATTTATTCCTACCATATTGATACCGTGCATTGTACAAAATATGTGTGTAATCCATTACAGAATAAGATGGTGACATTTTTTCCGGATACTACCACTCTACATGTCAGCTTCAGTATGTAGTATGGCTATGACAAACTTCATACACACAGAAATGTGTTCCTACCATCAAAATCAACTAAAAAGAGAAAACAATAATTTAAAAAAAGTATTGATCCAAAACTGAGATGTTGCTAAACATCAGGAAGTGGGAGCGTTGCTGCAAAACTAGGAATAGCTGAAATTGCTGATTCAACACTTTCCTATTGAAAGAAGTAGTGAAAAAGAAGAAACCACTACAGTTATATCACAACCCTCAGCCCTCACTCTCTTCTATTAAAGAGCCAAGAAAGCGTTGGAGGTTTTTTAAAACAGCAATTTAATACAAATTTGCTCAAGTAAACTCATCCAAACCAAGGTATTCAAAACACAGGGGAGTGCTTGCTTAGGAAGCTTCTGTTTCTAAATGCAGTCAAGAGAACGCAGATATATGCAATTTAAGATGTAAAAAAAGTTTAAGATCATCCTTCAGATTTTTATGTGGGAAAGTGATTGCTTCTGAATCTGTCATTTCATTCCTTGGGAAAAGTGATAGGGAGAACCTTTATCATCATTCATCTATGCTACTGGAACTAGAACACATGCAAAAACAATGCAGCAGGTAACATAAGCCTTATCTTGTTTGATATGATAGCACCAAAGTTTTAGTTTTTGGCACAGCGTCTTTTTCTTTCTTAAGAAAGTAACAGTAGACAAATAACTAATATGCAACTTAAACCATCATTTTGCAAACAGCACCACATTACATGTATATTAAAAAAATAAATAAAATTTCCAGGCTATTTTTCCACAGCAAGACCAAACTCTTAATATAGAAAAGAGCTAATTAAGAAACAGATGAAGTCAGATGTTAAATTGACTATGAAACATGCTTTTGGTAAAATTAACTAGTCGTGCATTTCTGAAGTATACATAAACAGGCAGCCTATGAAAGGTAAACAAAGAATAACCCAGTTTCTAATATTGGGATGTGTATGTCAGTACAAACAATGTAACAGGGAAAATTCTCAAAGATTTTGTTTTAAGCTCACAACTTCAATCCTTATCACAGTATATTGCAAATATTGTCTCGGTTTTAAAGCAAAGATATGCTTTAGTTCTCATACACAAGAGAAAGAAATTAACTGTATTGACTAATAAAATCTGATCTAGATTTTACATTCTTGAACCATCTTCCCCAGCCAGATAGTTGTCTAGTGACAGCCAGATGTAGTATTTATACATAACTACACAACAAAGTCCTAATTTTATAACTTCAGAAAGGTTTGGCAACATGCTGATTACTATAGACTATTGGTTTACTCTGCCACTGGCTAAGTTTTTATACTTCTATTCAAGTCACGCTTTTTAAAGAAAAACAGCTAATGAAATCCTAAATAAGAAGTGTGATTCTATAGCAGGAATGACCTGAAATGGACCTCACTGTACTTCTAATGGCCTGATGTCAACTATTATTAAACTACAGGTTTTACAAAGTCTTCCACTAGACGTCTAGAGTTAAGCCAGAAGTTTTGGCTGTAATACAGGCAGTGATGAAAAACATATGAGTGGTAACAAGTCATCTTAATATCATTCTTCAGTACTAAAATGGGCTAATCTGAAGCAGCACTTTACTCTCGTATCACCCACAGTGCCAGGAGGATCAGGAAGTTTGGAAGTGGAATTTTTCTTTATATTTACTTTCCATTTCACAGAACTCAGTCTAACTTTTTCTCTATTTCTTTTTTTTTTTTTTAATATGAAATAACTGGACATAAAGATCTCAGGTGGATTATCACGGTGCTTCCGGAAGAACTATCAAACTTGCAAGGTATGTCCAATTTGAATATCTATTCTATTTAAATAGCAATGAAGAATTAAGCAACAGGTTGTCAGTCACTATGTGGAGATTAATAATGTCAGGTAATTTAGAGTTAGAAGTACCACTTTTTTATGGAACATTTGCAAATCTACTTTGCAGCTGAAATAATTCTGCATTTACTACATCTGAGCTGTAAAGCAAAAAAAAAACCTACAATGAAATATTAAACTATTAAAGAAAGACTTGTCAGAAAGACTTAACAACTGACACTAATTTTTTTTTCCTCCATTATTACAAAATACAATTATAGCAGCTATGAGTTACAACCCAGTGTTAACGTTTTGTAATTTGGTATTCGAGTTGTGGGGGTTTTTTTAAGGTAGATATCAGCAAAGTAATTAAAAACAACACATTAAAGAGTGAACTGTAGATGAGCTACAACCTAAAAATGCTCATAGATCATATTCATGACATAAGAGTCAAGCAGTGTTTTCCATAAAAAGTAAATACTCTCTAAACATAACTTACTTTGTAAACATGATATTCATATTATACTACATAACCTCAATATTGGACTATTTCTCAAGACAGAATCACTTCTTCAGCAATCTGCCTGACCAAAAAATTTTCTCCTGTTTTTCTCAAACAATTTAAGTAACTCAGTAGAGTAGACAAAGAGTTAAACATAAACTCCTTTTATTTCTGGAATGGGACAATGACTAATAGAACCAGAACTATTTTTAAATATAGCTTTCAAAACAGCTATGGTCTTGCCTTTCTTTGGACAAAATCTGTGCACAGTGCAATGATTTGTGTTATTAATGAACACAGGGATCTTTCTTTGCCTCTGTAAAGACCACCACTGTGTCATTTACACATTTCCTTTTGAGAAACAATGCCATAGGAAATTTGCCTCTTTACGCCGATAACAGAATTGATTTCTAAATATAATTTAGAGTATTTTTAAGTCTTAAAACTTTACCTGTTAACTCCTTCAGTGTCATAACTGGTAAGACAACAAAGACCACATGCTGCAGGACTGGCATGCAATTGCCAAGGAATCCAGGCTTTTCATTTCAGACAACACTTCTATCCTCACAGAAAGTGTTTTTCTTCCCATAATTCATGTTTAGAAATTTCATGTCACAGAACCATGGCACGCTTACATGGGAATTTCCCACACGATCTCTAAAAGATTTTAATCATATTAACATACTGTGACATCATCTACATTTAACTAGTTATAAATGATAAGTATTATCTTAAGTTAATAGCATAGAAGTTCGTATCTTCCACATGTTGTTTGGCAATATGAGTTTTGGTAAAGATCACCATGTTAGTGAGGATAAGTATGTCCCAAACAATTAGTACAGTGATTTCAGGATTGTTACATACTTCAGGAAAGAAAGTCAGCTTTATGGCATCTCTACATGTAAAATGTACCATCCACATTCAATTACCTCACTTTGGGGTGGCTAGCATTCCAGTGAAAATGTGCTATTCAGAAGCTTTTGGTACTGAAGGAAAAGTAGGATTGCTAGAAAGAATGCGTAATGAAGAAGTATGTGAGCCCTCCTTGAATTCACTACACTCTTTCTCAAACTCATCTTCAATATTCTGGTCTGTAGAAATGAGAATGGGCAAGGCCATACTTTGAGCAAGCAACAATCATCTGCTTAGGGTATTATTCAATAGAACATCTGAGCCTGTCTAACAACTCCCATATGTCAAGAATGGCTGTCCCACCTCTTCTTCCTTCTCTTCCCATTTAACGTTCCACCCCCCTAAACCAGCCTGTTCCACCCATTCCTTTGTGCTGGCTCTGATACTCAGACTGATTCAGTTTGTCCACACGGAAAGAATGTGTTGGGGTTTTTTTCTTGCTTACGTTAGTTTTATGCCGGTTTAGTGAATTCAATCAGCTCAGTGAACAGCCTGAGTGGAAGACCTGGTAGAGAGACTGAAAGGATGTACCTGGGAGCAGAACCAGCCTCAAGTGGCAGCAGTGAGTCATTAGTACAGCTGTATTCATGAACTGTACTTTCTGAAACAATTAAATAGCTCATAAAATTCTCTTGATAAAATAATTAACGTATTTCCAGAAAGATCAATGGGATCTTGGATTTTAGGCTTTCATTTTCTTTCAGTTCTCTTACTCTTGAAGTTTAAAATTTGTACAAGTTCTTTGAGATGAGCTACAGAGTCAGAGCATTTATCCAGAGACGTATCAATATCTATTACTGGGAAACTAAAAAAAAAAACCCTCCATAAAATCCAGTTCTTTGGAATCCATTCTTTGGCCAATGCAAACTTGGAGTCAAACTTGATCGACACCCCTAACTACAAAGCCAATCAGCAATAAGGATTTCCTAATGGCAAAATGGGAAGGTGAAGCAAGGGCTTTTTCTCTTTCCAAATATATCACAACTCAGGCTTCCTTCTGTAAAGGGGGACTCTTCTTCAAGAGACTTAACTCACAGGACTAATACATTTCCTCAATGACGTATTTCAACACTACTTTTCTAGAACTGTGTATGAACAACTCATGTTTTTCAAGAGTTCAAACTGGCCACTGCTCCAATCACAGCCAGAACCTTTTCACAGTTTGAAATCATAATTAGTTTTTTGAATGTCTGAAAGGAAAGATGCAATCCATTGGCTACAGGTGCAAGTGTGGAAACAGATTTCCATAAGACAACCTCCTAGCACCAGATCCAGAAGAGCATTTCAGGAATGTACGTGAAAGATTACCTTTTAAGTACAGTAAAACTGTACATCCAGTGCCTATCTCAAATAGAATTCATCAGGGACTTAAAAACTAGATGCCCCAAGATATGATACATGCTATGACACATGATATCCTATACGTACATGTTGTACAACAACATTGAATAAAGCACAGAGCATTTTGTCACTTAATACCTAAGCAGTCAGAAGATGACGACCAGCCCGCCTTTGAAAACTCAGCCATCAAAGCATTTTTCCAAGACTAGGGAGAACTCAGAAGCCTGAAAGGTTTCAAACTCCTCATCTCCTAATTAATGGTATGACTAAGGTATTGAACATTTTGACTGTTTTGCTGAAGCTGAAATACAATTTTGGCAGGGCCAAACATTCCAAAGGTGTACAGCCAGACCTGATGGCCATTCTTTCCAAATACACAAATGTATCCACACCTCTTTCCCAGCATTGTTTATATTCAAAGACTCTTTCAAGAAAACGCATTGTATAGGATGGCAAGTACAACTACAAAATTCTTTCTAGGAGCATTGAAAGAGAACATTATTTCAAACACAAAGGAAAATACATGGGAAAAATATACGTGAAGATTCTATTAAGAGATTGCTAAATCAGTAAAAGACAGTACTCAAATGAACACGCAACTGGAAGATTACAATACGTATTAAACTTACAGCTATATGCTGCATACCTGCAAGACATGAACTGTAATGTGCTTCTGTTTTCAGATGCATATTTGGAGGGAAGGTGTCACCGCATCCTTTTCAAAAGGCTGACTTCTATGTAACCTAAATACTGTTAGCTTTTATCTTTTTATTTGCCCTGAAATGTATACATTGCAGTAGCAGCAGAGTATGCAATACGCAGCATTTTAATGCTGTTAAGAATCATATACAAGAGACATCAAAATGATCTAGTATAGAAAAAAGCAATACAAAAACTCAGAATTTGAATAAGCCAAGGCGACACCCTTATACAAACCAGTGCACTCCCCTTCCTGTCATTGAGGACCAATGACAAAATGCCTGCATGAAGACATTTTTCAGCTATAAACAGATCAGCAAGCATATAATTGATCAAACAAGAATTGACATCTGTTTAGTATTTCCCTAAAGAGTTCTATGACAGTCTAAATAGAAATGTTTTTATAAACAGGATATGCATAATAGAATTTACAACAGCCCCTCTTGGTTTGCACAGTGTACTGTAGGATCCAACTGACTTCCGGAATTGGGCTTTGGAAGCTGAGTAGAGCTGAGATCCGAATTTACAGTCGTTTCTCACAGACTTGCAAAAGACCCTGTGGCGATTCTTACTATCTCTGTTCTCCTGTGTCACTAGTTTTCTAGGACCATTTGGTCAACCAAATAATCTCTAGAATAAAACCAGAGTATGTAGAAAATATCTAAGGGTTTTGATCTTCATTACCCAGGTAACGTGCTATACTGTTGTTGATGACTGGACTCCTGGTTTTCCCAGTCAGGTGTGGCTGGAAGAAACCTGGTAAAATCAGAACTCAGAGAAGCAGAATGAAATTGAACAAATACCTGTAATGTTTTCAGAATCTGCCATATTTTTCTGGAGACAAATCTACTTTATAAGTCCTTCATAACTTGTGTATTCTTCTCAAAAACATCAGAAAAAAATAATTGTATCTATCTGACGTGGGATTTTTTGCTTTGAAGGTACCCTAACTGATCTGACATCTTTCTGTCTTCCAGACTGAAGGATCTTCAACTACACAAGAAAGATACTTTCACGTTACAGGTAATCTAGAAAGCTGATGGGGTTTATGGCATTAAATTCAAGCACAGTGCACTTCAAGCTCCTTTCAGCTGGCTGCCTAGCTATCGTGTACAGGCCCTAGGACAAAAAAGCTAGGTTGAAAAAAAAATATTTATTGAAAAAATATGCACATAGAAGTATTGGTTTCCAGCTTTTTTCTGTAATTTGTTAATGATTTCAAATTACATCGATTCATAACCTGCAAACCCTTGTCAGAGAAAAGAGCCCTCGTCAAATAAAAGTCGCATACAAATGTGCTTGCATTAAAATACAGAGGTGAACTTCTCTCAATAGCAATAATATATGAATGACTGGGATTTGGGAAAAGCCATTGTCAGGACTGAAAACTTATCTGTTACTCCAGATTAGACTACGAAGTGTTTAATTGGAAGTGTTCAAGGGATAGAACAACTGTTTCAGGAGTATCTTGATGAGTGCATTTTATATATTGCTAATAAAGTACTTCCCAATTTTCTAGATACAAGCAATGCACATAAGCCCATGTATCCCATTATAAAATATATTTTTTCATTAAGAAAGAATAAACTAAATCCAATTCCAAGTTCTGGTAAAATTTGCTACAAATACTACACTTCAAAGCCTGAAGCATATGATGATACTATTTTTTAAACTCAACTGAAAACTTTGATATGGCATTAATGTCTGATGAATTAATATTTTAGTAGCATTTATTATAACACATAATTTTATAATAATGCAAATATATTTTAAAGAGGATTTTTAGTATTCTTCATCTTCATATAGTAATTAAACCTCAATATTCATAAAAGACCATTTTTCAGGACCACACACTGTAGCAGTGAGTGAAGTAAATAGTTCAATACCTTTATCTGCTGTTTCATATTCACTGATTCTTGTGTTTGGGGTTTTTTTTTATTTACTTTCCTCTTCAAGATTGGCTGTCCTGATTAAGAAAATATGAAAGAATACACGCTCCTTCTCTTCTTGGCTTTGTGCTCTGCCAAACCTCTCACTGGTCCTTCATATCTTTCACTAAAGAATATGATGCTCCAAGATATGGAAGATGATGATGATGACGACGACGACTACGATGACAATTCTCTATTTCCAACCACTGAACCAATTATACCACTAATTCCTTTTGATCTATTCCCAGTATGTCCCTTTGGATGCCAGTGCTATGTGAGAGTGGTCCATTGCTCTGACCTAGGTAAGAATGAATTTGTGCATCTGTTCTCCACTGGACTCTCCTTTGGAGGATTTACCTTTTAAAAGATTAATTCTACAGCTCCCATACATTGCACACATTCACATATACCTATACTTGTCATTTTCAAAAGGCGCGTACATTTTTTTCGGTTAGGCTTGCAAACTGTATCTAATTCACGTCCAGCACTTTTTACAACATGTTTCCCCAGTTTATGTGCATCAGTTTAGAAAATTAATAAACTGCTATAGCCACCTTCCATTAGCAATGACTTTTATTGCTAACAGCATAGAATGGAAAGGCATTTACAATATGTAACAAGTAACTGTAAAACTATTTAACTGAATAGTTTATCCACTAAGAGAACAATCATAGAATGCAAAAATGCTTATATTTACATTTTAGATTACACTTTCTTCTGTTTTGTTTACTTCCACGAAGTTATAGCCAAACAGAAGAGCACAAATATTTGCTGTATCTTCTGTTTGCATTAGACAAGCTCTTAGTCCCCTCTCTCAAAAAAGACTAGGGCTAAAGAAGTACTTAATTTGCAATGGCAAAGCAACAGGTCAAATGACAAGAAAACATAACAAAGGAAAAAGAGGCCATAAATAAACCACAAAGTACTTTAATGTGAGCACATAAATGGCATACAAACTATTTTCTCAGCTTATCTTCCAGTAAAGTGTGCTTCACTGGTAACATTTTAACTGATGACAAATCTGCTACTGTCACTGTTGCAGATACACGCTAGTCCCTAAATACGAATTCAATATTAATCTCTCCAATTTGAATTAGCGTTCATTGAAGTTTTCCCATGATTCAAGGTAATCGAAGGACTATGCTCCTGCCACTAGCACAGTGACAACGACATTCATTCTCATCACAGCACTGCCACCATCCTAAACTTAATCCTAGACTCCTCATGTCTTAGAAACATTGAGTCAATACATAAATTGCTGGGTTTTTTTTAAAAATGTGTCATTATTAAAGAATCAAAATAAGCTTTTGCTGACAGCAATAAGCTGTGGTTTTAGCATCTGGCTTACAGATTGCAAACCCCTTAAGTTCACACATAAGAAAAAAACCCTATTAATAAACTTCATCTTTAAATATCTGTAACCTATTAATTATGGAATAATTGTTAACAAACTGGACCAGCATTTAGCATTTGATGCATCAGCATTTCCACTGAAAACAAGTTACTATCCCTTGTTAGCCTCTAGATCCTGATTCAGGATCTCAGATGGCATGAACTGAAGCAATTTTGTAACTCAACAGTGAACTGGATCAGGGGATTTATACAACTGGTGATTAAGTACCTCCTGTCCACTTTTACTAGGAATACATTTCTCAGTCCTGGTGTTATCTGTATGTCTATATAAGCAACGGTGCCGGGGCAAGGGATAGGGCAGTGTAGAGGTAGAAAGGAGCATCCAAGCACTGAGCAGAGATCCCTTAAAAGCCACTGCAATAGCCCTGCTCCTCCATACAGGAGCACAGCCCCAGATCTTCCGAGGGCTGCCTTCTCCAGGGACTTGAGCAGCTTCCCTGTAGGACAACCTGTGCTCTAAGGCTCCTTATTTCACAGACGCAGCAAGCACCCCATTCAAGTCTGTCACGGTCAAGGGTAGAAGCAGTTCCTCTTGAAACTATCCACACGTTTTTGTCATACATTCTTACATAATTAGTTCCTCTCATTATCAAATATTCCCTTCCATCCTTTGCTTTATGGCTGTTATGATTTTCTTTCCAATCATAATAATCAACAATCTTACTGTGTTTTGCTGTTCAGTAGTTAATTTATTTGGACTTATATACAGGAATGTAATGTTTCTGTTTATCTCACATACTTAAATAGGTTTGACATCAATACCTCGCAACATTCCACCAGATACTCGTATGATTGACCTTCAAAACAACAAAATTAAAGAGGTCAAGGAAAACGATCTCAAAGGACTCACATCACTTTATGTAAGCTTGCTATTTTCCAAGTTTGAAATCTACTTTAGCAATCTGAAATATTTTGATACTTTTAAAATACAAATGGTATTTTTCTTCTCCAACAGTATCCATAAAAATAGTCTAACATCTGCGCATTTTACTGCTCCCACATAGTAAGAAGCAAATTTCTTTGAGCTTTAAGAACTATGTTAATTTCTACAGCTTCCAGAAAATGTACTATGTGTATCTCGCCAAAAAGATCCTCAATATTTGTTCGGTCCTTAGCATGCACAAGAACACTCCCTACAATTTAAAAGCTGCAAGACAAGTGCTCCTTTTTTATCTGCTTAGCTGTAAAATAGAAGAAAGGACTTAATCTCACAGGAGAACTAGAATGTTATTTTCTGAGGGTATTTTCAAAAGCATACAGCATACAACTGACACATATGCCACTGAAACTAATGTTACAAATCTAATTGACTTGAACAGAAAACAGACCAACACTGAATAACTGAAAGTCACGTGCTTCATTACTATTTTATAACACGCTCAAGTATGCATGTAGAGACAGGCTTTAAAATAAGTATCACTGGCAACTGATAAATCTAGATATTTACAGTACCCCATAATCCCTTTTTATCATGAGTCTTGGAGGCCTGGAGAAGTAGATTAAATCCGGTTTGGAATACTTATTTCCATAACACGCCACTCTAGATCCAGTGCTAACAAATACTGACAATTTTAAAAATGTCATGTAAAAATGACAAATCTGTTCCAAAAGTTATAGCAAATCACCAACATCCTATTCCACATTAGAAAGACATGAAGCACACATTAAACTAACATAAAACAAATCCTCTTCAGTCATTTACCAGATCTAAGAGTTTATGAATGAGCTTGTTAATTATTATGGGTTAAGCTAGCCTGAGTACAGAATGGTCTTACGAGCAGGTTAGGGGTAAGCACACTAACTCTGGTTTATATTCCGTATAAAAGATCTTACAGAAACTAACCTCCAATGACCGAGAAAGTCACTGGAATACATCGGCAATCGCCACATCATATATTAGAGTGACCACTTAATTACGTGATAACTGAAAACTCTTGAGCTGTTTTGATTTGTCTCATTAGTTAATTTGCAGCAAGGCCTAACAAAATTTTTACTGAAAAGAAAGTTTACTTTATATGGGTACTAGTCTACTTAGAAAAGGCACAGATGGCAACTTGGATTAGGAAGGAGCATTTCCTGTTTATTTCCTTAAACTACCACCATTTTTTCTGGGAAACAAAGATTAATTCTGTTTTGCTCTACCTTTTTTTCCACAATTCCAGAGAACAGACGACTTACCAACAGCTCAAAGAAGTAAAAAAGAACAAAAATGAATGGTCTAGATATGAAAATGCAGAGATGTGATTTGACATGGAAAATAATTTCAAATAACCCATAACACATAGTAACCAAGAACAAAAAATTGTCACAGAAAAGGCCAACTGTACTCTACAGTCAAGAGAGAGACTTAAATGCACAGGCATTGAAAAATTATGGCACAGAAGATATAAATTCATGTGTGTGTATACAAGTTGTATACAGACATTAACTTTTAAGAAATTCAGATTTAAAACCTGACTTTTATTTTGCAGCATTATTCTGAAATTCTGAGTTTTGAGAATTTGTCTGCATTAAGGAACAACAACAATAAAAAAAAATGTAACCTCCATACAATCCCACAAAATATATGAAGAGAAACATATTGTTTTGCCAATTCTTCTCATTACCATTGGCACCTTGTCAGCTATGACTAGTTTTTCTCTACCTTCTCATTGATGCTCCAGCTTCCAGGTTCTTTTTAGCTTTTCACAATCAAGTAAAATGCCCATAAGATACATAAATTGCCAAAAGTTTGGTATGACGGAAAAAGAAAATGTTTTAAGTGCTTCATTGTTAAATTAAATATCAAATCCATTACTTAAAATTCATAAGCATAATGTTCTGTATAGAGAAATTTTCTTCACCTTGCTGTTCCCATATTTCATAGGCACTGGCTTTGAACAACAATAAAATATCCAAGATCCATCCAAAAGCCTTTCAACCAACAAAGAAGCTACGACGACTGTATTTGTCCCATAACCAGCTAACTGAGATTCCAACAAATCTACCAAAAACTTTAGCAGAGCTCAGAATTCATGCTAATAAGGTGAAGAAAATCCACAAGGAAGTATTTAAAGGAATGAAGTCTCTACATGTTTTAGGTAAGTCCTATTAAGTAGAAGAGAAAATGTCTTTAGCAAAAATGTAACATACTCTATATGATTTTCATTCAAACGTTTCCTCAATGTGCAATTTCCTCTAAAGATACCCATGCTGTGGAAACGATTTTTCACAATTTCATTTCTATGTGAAGTTGCTACATAGGTCAGGTTTCGGGTAACCCTGCAAGCCAAGTTAGACAGTCTTTATTCACTGAAAGCTGTGACTTCCACCCCTTAGAACAGGTAATCAAAGCTAAACAAAAATTAATGCTTAGAACATAAACAGACTAAGTTATAAACAGCTGATATCACTGAACATATACAAAATTCCTATGCCATGAACACTTTCTTTTCTCCCCCCTTGGACAGAAATGAGTGCAAATCCTCTAAACAATGATGGAATAGAGCCAGGGGCTTTTGAAGGAGTAAATATCTATCATATAAGAATTGCAGAAGCTAAATTAACTTCAATTCCTAAAGGGGTATGCTTTGTTTTACCTTTTCTAACTTACCTATACCAGTATACTCCCAAATAAAATGCTTTAACTTCTATATGATTATAAAAATGTTCATAAATTGTTTTATATTGTTCAATACTACCAAACCACCTCTTACATTATTTTTCTTTTTGTACTCTACATCTCAAAAGCGTGCATGCACGTGCACACACGCTCACTCTCCAGCCCCCTCCCTGCCTTCTCCTTGCCAGGCAGCCCAGGGTCATCCAGAGACTCTTCTCAGGAGAAACAACGTGAATAAAATGATAATAAGATGTCACTTCACATCCTTCCCATCAGCCTCTCAAAAATTCTTACAAAGGATAAACCCCCTGATATTTGATCTGGTTCATAAGGGTTACAGAATTCCCACTTCCTTTATGCATTTAAAACGAATCATATAAAACAATTAACTTGTGATTTTGAGGTAGAAATAAATTAAAACACCAACTTTACAAATCACTGACCTCCACAAACACAAAAGTAGTACAGAGGAACTCAGTACAATGCTCTACCTGGATTTTCTGTGGTATTTTACGTGGTATTTTACTGAATTCTCATGGTTTTCAACTGCTCAAAACTACGAGCTAATAGAAAAAGAGGGGAAACAAAGCAAAATGTGATATGTTGTATCATTCATTAACTTACAGGGAAACTAAATGTTGGCCCCTGCAATATTTATTTCTGGATCATTCAGATAAAGAACTTGCTTATTAAATTTAATCTGTTCTTGTAGACAGATATATATGCCAAAGCATCCTTGTACAAGAAAATACTAAAAAGAGACCCAACAACAAACAAAACCAACTCACCTCAATTGTTCAGATAACTTTAAGATCAGAAATATCTGGCTGCCTATGGTGACACACCTTGACACAAAAAGACAGACTTTCTTCTAGTATTATCATAACACCATCCCCTGTCATTTAGCACAAAACCCCATACCTACAATATTCAGATTTTGTCTTTGTTACAGAGAAATCTATAAGGAAACACAGCATGAGATCCAATACGTGGTGTCAAATACATAAACAAATCATAAACAAACGGGATTTCATGGTGAACACATTCTACACAAATGGAAACTAAGCTTCTACATCCTTCTATCTGCAAATGTTATATTGACAAGAAACGATTTTTAAAAAGATCTAACTTATAAAATGCACTTCAACTCTAAAATGGACACATGGGTAGTCTTCCCTCTTAACACTGTAACTCAGACACAAGCAGCACCCCGGGGGGAAGTTGTAAACTGGAACGTAAACTGGAAAGAAGCCCAAACACACGAACACCAAAGCACGTCAACTGGCATAAAGACTGTAAAGCACACCACTGTTCTTCAATAAGTAATGCTACAACAAATCACAATGGCCATGGGAGCGGTACTCTCCTAAGCCATATTTAGCAACAGAAATACGTGGTTTGTCTTGCTTGGTGTCAGGGTGCCATCTAGACAGATGCTAGTAAAACTGAACAAAAGATCAGCAAATAGAGATTCAAACTTGTGACTATCTTTCTCTGCCCTCACTAAAAGGGTACTGTAAAAAAGATTCTCCATCTCCTGGTCCACTCACCAACAGTCCTGATGATTTTATTTTTTTAAAAAAGTAACATACTTTTATCTAATACCCATTTCTTTGATGCAGACAACTCCCCACCCTCACACACACACACCCCCCCTCCCCCAAGATTCTTCACCCAATCCTAAACACAAAGGAAAGAAGCTGTTTGGAACATAATGTGTATTCCAACAAAAATAAATTGGCTTATTTTTCTCATACTGTGCATTTGTTTTTCATCAGAATTGCCCTCCAGCCTACTAGAACTTCACTTAGATGACAATAAGATCACAACGATTGAACTTGAAGATTTTAACCGGTATAAAGATCTTCAAAGGTAAAATTCTCATGCAGAATGCTTTTATTTGATAAGAGGTCAGACCTGGCAGGATCTCTTATTTGATACTTCTCTTGCTAATGGGAGAAAAGGCAATTAAAAATTTTAAGTTTTAGTAAGAAATGCTGTAAATAAGACCAAACTATAAAAAAACCCAAAACGAACACTAGCCTTGTTATTACCTATCTTGCCTACAGTTCACAACAGAAGTGTATGTTAAGACCAGCATCCAATTACAAAATGTAACCATCATAAATGTCTACCTCATGACACCTGGGTGTTGTATAATATAGCATGGCTTTTATATAATATCTTGTAATGTGCTAGTAGTAATATGTCCCAATTAAGCATTGCACATATTTCTCATACTCGGAATACATGAACCTTTGCAGCCACATTATTTATCAACAGTATTCAGTATTTTTCTCTAGCCTGTTAACCAACAGACCCAGGCATTTTAACTCCTTGGTCACTCATCTCGCAAATCACCCCCCAAAATGAATTATACAGCAACACCAACTGATTTTTGGTTTAGGAACAGATTGCCTTTCTTGCAACTAAATTTCTAGGATTTAAGAGTCATAATAGCTTTTTAATTCCAGAGAAGGCCTAAGCGTACTGGAAGGAGACACTTCATACATACCACAAAGAAAAATATAAAAGGATGGGCAGGAAAAGGGAAATTTAATTCTTGTTTATACAAACACATGGGAAAACTGGTAAATTATAAGACAAGATACATTCACCTCCTGAAAACTAGCCTGAGAGAAATACAGTAGCTGGTAAAGGAAACTTGTTAACTGTTTCCAAATGTGATGAGGTTTAAGAAAAAGAAAACATGCGTGTTTCTGAGGCATGTATCACTGGTGTAGGACAAAAGAAGGAAGTTCTTTCTGTAAAGCTCAGTGAACTACTCTGAAAATATGGCTGAGCAGCACTGAATTTTGGGTTTGGTAATAGAAACTAGTATCAAAGAGGAACTACTGAACTGCATTTAGATAACAACCTCAGTTTCTGAAGAAATCAAGAAAGAAAGGAGAAAAAGGGAATTCGCAGGATGAGTGGAAAGAGCAATTCCAACCTGACCTGTTTCTTTACAAGACTTGCACTTTGGCTATTTATTAGAACAACACTTTTTATTACTGCGAGTATACTTTGTAGCTATACTACTTGATTTATTTTACAAGCAGATTGGTGGTTGTTTACCATTATAACTCTTGCCACTAGATGTAGAAAAACTGCATGGAAAACTGGGCAATTGCTCACATCAGGCTAGCTGTTGTCCATTAAGTGGACACTAAATTAAGAAGAAAAAATTTTTTTAGATCAATGGTGGGGTTTTTTTCTATCCTAGGTAATATTTCTGCCCCCCCCCCCCCCATATCTACTCCTGTGTATTTCAATCTTTAAAAAAAACAAACAAACAAACTATGATCTTCAATGCTGCTGTGAATCTCAATTTTTAATCAGGTGTTTCTTGTATTATTTCTAGGCTAGGCCTTGGGAATAATAAAATCAAAGATGTGGAAAATGGAAGTTTTGCCAACATACCAAGTATACGTGAAATCCACCTTGAAAAAAATAAGCTCAAGAAAGTTCCTCCTGGATTACCTGAACTGAAATATCTTCAGGTCATATATAAAATTTAATAGAAATTAAATTTAGTAGGGGTAATTACAAGTTGTTTGACTTTCACACTGCCATACCAATTAGGATATAAATAAAAAGCATAATTAACTGTCACATATATTTTAACATGACTCTGAAATCACATATGTACTTAAAGAAATAAACAATCAAACAGCAGGAACGCTTCCTAGAAAAACAAACAAAGAAACAACGTGCTACACCAGAAAATGTTTTCAGAAAGTCTGTTACAGATTTATTATAGTTTCCATATTAGCAAGCCAGAGTGGAAATTTTTTTCATTTCCACGCTGAAAAGCCTTAAATCCAAAGAAAATTATTTATGAGGCTGAAATGATGAGATAAGATTTTAAAATTTGTATTTAGAACTAGATAAAGTCTGTAATAAAGTGCTGTCAAAACACATTGATTTCCTGAATTCTGGAATAGCAATTAAAATCAAATATGTCTTATAAGATGACATATATCGTAAGACACAGAGCAGAACAACCTGGGAAAACAAAGAAATGCATAGATGACAGAGCACCTGATAAGCTATTTAGTAAAACTTCTACCTCTGGATTTAATTTCTTTCCACTTCTCATTTCACTTCCAATTAAAGGAAAATATTTTGAGATATATGTATACATAAAAAAACCCCAAAGCCCAAATATCAACTTAAAATGTAATGTAAAATTAGATATACAAAAGAATTTTGTCAATGTACATTATTTTATTTAACAAATTCTAAACTCTACTATAACAAGCCCTTTTTTTTTTACTCATTTAAGCTACATCAGCATTAGACTTATCTGTTCCTATAACCATGCCAACAAATCTCTTTTAATATCAACTTTTCAAAATGTATTAAATCACTGAAAAATTGCATTATGGGATAATATAATTCTTACTATAAGAGAATATAAAACTGCATTTTAGGATAATGTTCCATAAGAATAGAATCAAATTATTCTGACAACACACTGATAAAATACCATATAACTTTTTCTTGTGAGTGAGAATGTGGCAGGAGGGATAAATTTTTTAAAGATTTAACACAAATTTTTAGTTCCTGTCACTATTAAGGTCTGCACCCAACTGATCTTATAGCAAGCCTCACTTACCTATATGCCAATGGATGTTTAGATATTTTTCCCATTTACATACTAACTATTATATTTTCCTGTTTCTTATTGCTGCAGGTAGTCTTCCTTCATTCTAATCATATTGCAAAACTGGGAGTGAATGATTTCTGTCCAACAGGAAGGAGAAAGAAGAAAGCATTATACAGTGGCATAAGCCTCTTCAATAATCCTGTAAAATACCAGGAGATTCAGCCTTCAACTTTCCGTTGCATTTTAGCCAGAAACAGTGTGCAACTTGGAAATTTCCTCAAGTGATACTGAAGCTGGTCATTTCAAAAAGCAACTTGTTCAAATCAGTTCTACAATACTTGAAATTTGCAGAAAAATGCTAATTTTACACTACTTAACCAGTTTACAAAGTATTTACTATTTCAGAGATAATTAGAAACAGTATGTTATTAGGATCTATTGTATTATTTGACAGTGTTCAACCTACGTTTGAATAATTCAAACAAAAGCCTTTATATCTTACGGAAGGACTCTTGGAAGTGGAACTGGAAACTGTATTTGAAGTTTCCTATTATAGATGTTAAATTCTTTACCTAAATCACATAATTTTGGCATATTCTTTCTTTCTAATAAATTCTAAAAATCAAGTGGAAGTGACTTTTTCCACAGTAAGGACCTTCTCCCTCTGCCAAAATATTGTAAATAAAGGTGCAAAAAAAAATTATCAGACTTCAAGGACAACTTCTTGTGCCATTTTTGACAATCAGCAAAGATGCAATAAAAAGGTATGGTATCGTGAGGTCTTTTGTCTCTAAACTAGAACATATTTTTATAATCTATCGAGATAAAGGAGAGTTTCATATCAAGAACTAACATGCAAAAAACCTTTAAAAGTTTTTGGTATATTTTCTTGCAACTTTAAGAGGGAAATGTCCTTCAATGTTTTGCTATCACTATAATTTGATGCACTTTGAACATTAAAAAGTAGGATTCAAGATTTATCATATGCTTCAAGCTTAATAGGAATGATTATTAAACTCCCTTTAGGCCAGCACAAACATTTTCTTTTATCTATAACAACTGTAATCATGTTTTTCATTTAATTTTTCCTCTTATATTTTGACATCACACGGGTGTAAGAATCCCTCATTAATGTAAGTACCTTAAAATTGCTGAAGGCAAGCAGATAGCTGGAACTTAACTACTCTGACTTCTTATGTAGGTCAGCACATAGAATTCTCAATACTGACAGTACTGTATAAAATGGGTATTTTATATATCTATTTAGTGTATATTTGCTATTGGGATTCAAAATAAATTATATAAAGAATACGTGCATTTGTATACTTGATTACATATTCAGAGATTATAACTAAACACCTTTCTGACTCTTCCCTAGATATTTTCTCTATTCCTCCTTTTTCCAAATCTACATGCCTTGTGGATCATTTATCACTGGTGTTCTTCACAACATTAAAAATTCAACACTTTATTTGAAGCAGCTACAGGAAATTACACAAACTAGTAGAAGAAAATACTACATAGAAATCAAGCAATTCCCAGTCTCTCAGCCTGTCTACCACCTCCCTAAGTACACTAAGCAATAAGCATAAAGTCTAACATCTGATTTTTTTTATCTGCTTGGTCTCTTTGTATTTAATATTTTCTTAGTGTTGAGACCCAAAACCACATGGGGAGAGGAGGGAGAGTGGGCCAGGGGAGGCTTTTACTGAGGAACAGTTTTGGCAAACAGAAATTCTGTAAAACACTTCAAGGCAGAATAAAAACAAAACAGAACACTAAACACACACAAAACCCAAAACAATTCTGAAGGTCACCAAGCACCTTTCTCTTCCTGGTTTCTGAAGATGTTTCTAAGGAGTGCATTTCCTAGCAAATAACATGAGAAAAGCAATAATCAGTGCTGAAAATAGTAGTTAAAGAGTATATTCTTCAACAGTTGATCTAGTTAATATCATGGACTTCTTTAGCTGTAGCTATGTCATCATGCATAAAGAGCTATGATGTCTAAACACAGACCGGTGTTAGAAGACAAGCGTGATGTATATAAAAGAAAAAAGGCAATACCTTCAGCAGATTTTTTTCCACTAGGAAATTAGTTGCTACACCCATATGAAAGACAGAACTGTTGATGCACAGTTCATTCAGGGAATGCATACCAGCTTTTACTGCAATTCCACATTCCCAGTGAAGACACAATCTGAGCCTCTTTATATGTTGCACTTCAAATAAATCTAACAGTAACAAATCTGACAAAGCTACAGAGGGAAACAGCCAACTTTTTAAGCCACCTCTACAAGAGTTATGTGCAGTATGGAAGAACCTTGAAAAGAGCAAGGGCAGAAATAAGTAACTGAGAACAAAACAGCCTAGTAACATAAAGAATAACACACCACACATACTAGTCATTCACCCTAGAGTAAATCATCATCAGACAAAATCTTTACATTCATACTCAGGCAGGAACAGCTACTACTTCATGGTAACAGCTCAAGTGCACATTTATACCCTCTGGGAAATACCAACCTTCTCTTAATGATAGGCTACCTACCCTGCCTTATACTACCATAAACAGCTCCTAACCCATACCAGAGAGACAAAGCATTGTCCATAACAACTGTCCAAGAAGAAAGCAAAGACTTGAAATAAATGCCCATTCTTATCTAGCAACAGCTAAATAGCTGAAGTCCTTAATGTGACACAAAAGGTTCACTGCTTATAAAGTTTGCTATTGAAAAGACAGAGGAATGGCAAATAAAGGATGAGGTGGAAAATTTGTAGATGACTGGAGAGTAATCAAGAGCCAAAAAATATCTGAGAGACTTCTAGTGGTCAAGTAGCCACATAAAAGCAAAAAGAAGGCCAATCCTAGAGAAGGTTAAGAATGAAAAATAGAAGGAAAATTTCCAAATCTTTGATCTACTTTGTAGAACATTAAGTTAACAGTTTTCACCTTGAGTAAGTGGGGTAAAGGTAGACTTCAATCAAATCTTCAGCTGAAAGCACAAGGAGCAAGTACAATGCTAGTAAACAGAATAGAATCAGTAACAGAAAAATCATTACGTTTATATAAATCACTAGTTTAAATATCTCCTTAAACACTCATGCTATACTAGTTACACCAATTCAGCAATGACATCATAAATAGAAGAGCAGATTCAAATTCTGCAGCTTAACTAAAAGAATAAACTCACAGTAATACAATACATTCTTCTATACTAATTTAAGAGATAAGGATTAAAAGTAGGACAATTCAACCAACCTGCTGCTAATAAACCTACTCAGCCGCAAGCAGGTCTTGAGAGCAATTACCTGTATTCTCAGTAAATCTTACTAACTGCATCTTGCATAAGATTTCCAAACATAACAAAGGCCCACAGGTGACTAGGTAGCCACATGAAAAAATAAAATCCCTCTTGCTTTTGTTCAAACCTCCTGTGTTCCTGTGACTGACCACCAGGCACATAAAGGAAAAATGGCCACTGGGCTTTTTGGTCTCCTAAGGCAAGGAGTTTTGGCTGAGGCTAGTTAATGAGCCTAATAAAGGCTCCAGAAAGCGTACTCAGTCTTGGACCTCATCTGAAACTTTCCTTGGGGCCTGACTTTAGCAGGGTAGTCCTAGTCCCTAGAAAGCATGGTTAATACTTTCTACACCTAAGAATTATTTACAGGCACTCTTGTAAGAGTTTCACCAAATTTTAGGTCCACTGCTGAAGTCAATATAATGTGAAAGCTTTGTAAAAATGTAGCAGAGTGCTAAGAGGCAGAAGACTATGTAGTCTTGATCTCACCCTTCCAAAGCCTTAAAAACTCTCCTGCCTTCTCTTCTTTCCTCTTTGTTATGCATTCCGACTTAGAAACTCTTTCTACAGTCAACATCCATGGATACATATAACATTCACAGAAAAAATGCAACACTGTTTTGAAGATCCTACCCCCACTCACACACTTAGTAACTAAAGGATTTAATCAACTGCTTAGCTTTTCATCTTCAAGGCAAATACAGCTAGCTTTGAAGTTTAAAAAAGTTTTTCTGTGACTGAAGCTATATTTGCAATTTTGCATTACGGCGGGTAAGTACCAAATGGCTCATTCTAACTGTAGGAGTTATTTTTACAGAAAAGACAGTAATTTCCTACGTCACGTCACATAAATTCATAGGATATCGTGTCACATAAATTCATAGGATGTCTGTCACCAATGAGAAAAAAAATATGTTCAATGACCCTTCACTATTTTCAGATATCATTCTTCAGCTAGCATTTGTGGGTAATAGTAACTAATAATTTACACACCTTGTACCTCTGGCATACTTTAACATAAACCCCCGAGTGCATGTCACAGTGACATATAGGCATTACAATCTAAAATGTGCCTTATGGACAGCAATGAAACTAACAGAATAATAGGTAACTAATGATAATACACTAGTATTCAACAGTCTTTCCACAGAACAAGGCAGTTCAGTATCAGCAGATGGGGAGAAAAACTGTCAGGAAATCAACTCCACCTTTACATTCTCCACAGATGTTATGAAAAAAGGAAAAAGGGAGAAAGAGATTTGATAGAAATCCTTCTAAGAGTCATATACTACTTATTCCTTGTACAAGTAACTACATTCCTCTAATAAGGAAATTAACATTTATCGCGTCTAACCTTTCCAAACTTTAATAGCCTTCTCTCATCCGAAAAATCTGTCAGGTCCCTACAGGACGACAATTAACAAATTTCACCAGAGGATGGCAGCCTATTGTTACCAGTAGAAGAAAAAGTAATTCTAAAGAATATATTACAAATACTGTTATTGCACAGTAATAGCTCGGTAAACTTCACAAACACTGATTAAGCAGAGTAGCCTATTTGAGAACTAAAGTACTACTTGAATACATCTGAAGACTCAGTTCTATGTCCCGCTCTATACCATTAACTTGCCAAAGAATGAAATAACCTCATCTCTCCAAGTCTTCTCCCTGCCTCTTTCCCCAATATCACCTTATTTAATGCAGTACTTTAAAACACAGCAATACAAAAAATAATACAGAAGTTACACAACATTAGTAGACAAATAACAACAAACTTGAGATACTGAAAGTTTAAAGAATATAAGATACTATAAAATCTTCCACCATCAGCTATGACAAGCGCATACCATGTAAATCAAAATGTACATTCAATAAACTGGGATGTCTTTCCTATCCATATTGAAAAGCCAAACAAATAAAAACAAAATTTTGAAGCATCAAACCACTTCAGTTTGAGATATGTTTGTTCTGCAAGACACCTAATAAAGAACAGTTTTGTAAAGATACCTACACCATGCAACCCTCAAAATTCCATTACAAAATCCCATTTCACCTCATATCCTTGATATTAGTCCCAATGCAGTATCTTCTTCATTTCCTAGATTTCTTTCACAGCAATATATCCATAGGTTAGAAGTATGGGTTCAGAATCAACTGCTTGCTTGTCCGCAGACTAGTGTACAAAACTCACAGATCATCTAGGTGCTTTCTCTTGCTGCTGAACAAATTAAAGGTGAAGTGGTGTTGATTTTTCTTTCTTTTCCCTGTATCAATAGCGTCCTCCTCCTCTGCCCAGCTGCCAATTGACACAAAACCTGCAAGAATTCAGTGTATATGACAAACTGGCTAAAAGTGTCCACTATGCTCAGAAGTGCCAGGAACCAGAAAAGGACAGATGGACAGAGAAAGAGCATAGCTATTTGGATATCCCTATATGTCCTTTTTTAAAAAACCAAAAAACAAACAAACAAAAAAAAAAAGTTGTAAAATCATAAAAGCATAATGAAGTATGGGCTGGATGATCAGACAGTGAGGTGGACTGAAAACTGGCTGAATGGCAGGGATCAGAAGGTGGCAATTTATAGTGAATTCTGGTTGGAGGCCAGTAACCAGCAGAGTACCCCAGGGGTCAATACTGGCTCCAATCATCTTAATTAATGATCTGGATGATACAGCAGATTACCCTCAGCAAGTTCACTGATGACACAAAAGTGGAAGGAGCAACTGATATGCCAGAGGGTTATGCTGCCATTGAGGGACCTTGACAGGCTGGAGAAATTGGCCAACAGGAAATAATGCAGTTCAAAGGGAAGTCCAAAGCCTTGTAGCTAGGGAGGAATAACCCCATGCATTGGTAAATGCTGGGCAACCCAGAAAGCAGCTTTGCCCGAAAGGACCTGGGGATCATGGTGGACAACAAGTTGAGTATGAGCTAGCAACGTGCCCTTGCGTCAAGAAGGCTAACAGTATCCTGCACTGCTTTAGAAGGATAAGGACAATCCCTTCATTCCCAGCATTGCTGTTAGTTATTCCATGAACAAGGAAGATAAAGAAGCCTGGATTCCTATGGGTTTGAGTCTTAAAATGCTCAGATTCTTCCAGCTTGTCTCTACCCCACATCAACACCTCAGCATATTCTCCTACAGCTGCCTTCCACAGCTACCACCCGTTTACCTGCCAAGTGACAGAGCTATGGGTACGCCAAGGGGTTAGTCAACATCTCTGTTTCATCTTGCCATCTGGCTGCTTACTCTGAGAAGGAGAATTTGTAACTGTCTTTTCCTCAGTTGAAGTACCTCTTTGGAGCACTTTCCTCTGCCCAGCTGCTGTTTTTCACAAGTTGATAACAAGTACATATATATTTGCCTCTATCAAATTTGGTTATAATTGGCAATGAGGATCAAAAGATACTGAGTGAAATAACTGACAAAGACAAAAGCTTCCTTTCCTGAAGAAATCAAGAAGTGAAAGTTTGGCTATTCTAAACATAGTGGAAACTTCTAAAAAGTTCCCCATCAGCAAGTATCCCCTCAGGAATTACTGGACCAGCATTTCCCAAATGCGAGGGAAATGCCTAAGACCAGACCAGTAGAAAAACGCATATAAATTAAGATATGCAAGTTTTTAACCATTTATATTGGTTTGCTAAAGTGGTAAAATATTTCAGCTACCTAAAACAGGTTATGCATAGGAAATCTGATACAACCTTGCTGTTAGGAAATTTTGATGTAACTTAACAACATTTCAAAAAGCAGTTACCTATGTCCTAAGAAGCAATTTCTGCTATCTCTCAAAGACAACAATTACCAACATTAAACTGTGTACCATATTCTCTCAACCATAGCAGGCCACTTACTAATCTTATTAAGCTTCTTTTCAAGTTTAAGTTAATTCTGGAGCATTAAATCTTTCAGAGATTAAGTTTCTAGCTAATATTTTGATATTTACTACTAGTAATTCTACAGGTAGTTGCATTCACTGGAATCTGTTGAAGAAACTTCAAATACCTCAGAGAAGACTGCCCTGTACAGCTGAACAAAACCAAGAGGTCTCAACTTTCCAAATTTGAACTATGCCAATCTGTTCTCTCCATTACTCAAAGTTTTTGCATATTTTCCCATGTTGCCCTGATTTCCAAAAAAAATCTAATTCACAAGTGTTTGGGTTTTAATGACAGTTTAGCATGAACAAAAAATCAATAACACAAGCTTTTTTTTTTTTGCAATTAAGTTCATATGAAGAAAATTCAAACGGAAATACTAAGAAAACCACCAAATATCACCACCCACTATTTCACAGTCTTAAGAGCAGATTCCCAGTTAAAATATTGTACCACTTATCCAGAAAAACAAAGGTACACAACAACAGACAAAAGAAATTTTAATATTTTAATTTTATTTTGATCAGAATTTAATACCAGCATGGCAATAAAAGCAATGGTAAACAAAAAATAATTAAATGATGTTCTGAAGCCTATTTTTCTTGTCCTTCTCTATGTTTAGAATTTAAGATTGTTTCTTGGGTTTGTGGGGGTTTTTTTCCTCCTTTCTGGGGAGACTAGAGGTTTGAGAACAAAGCTGCTAATAGGAAACATATGGAAAAGCCCTGGAGTAAATGAAAATCTGACTGTAATTCCAAATGCCACGTATCACATACCACTGTCTAAAATTATCTGCTAAGATAAGTGTAAGGTTTTCCCTGCATACTCAATGAATCACCTGAGGTAAAAGACAGTGTTAACTATAAGATAAACAGAAAGGCTTTTACAATATTTTAGAGACTTCCAAAACTAATCAACATTTTGATACAAATTGGGATGTTTCTCAAAGCTTGTGTTAGCCAACAAAAGATTAGCTCAACAGAACACGCTGCCAACAGACTTGTTGCAGTTTTTCATCTAAAATATGAACAGTTTGACTCAACTGAACAATGCAGTTCTGGATTTAACCATTATGCAGCTATGATTGCAGTGGGGATACCATACAGCCAGTTTGCCTATGCACAAACACTTTTTCTGTCTCAAATTCTTGTCCCGGAGAAATTTGAAGACTATGAGATTTCTGCAACAGCAGCACTGTGGATGCAGTTTTGATGAGAATCCCACACATTTCCACACACAGCTAAGTGCCACAAACTCCCTGTGCATAAGCAGTAAATTTAACAAGCCTGGATGCATTACACTACCTACGTATATATAGACCATCCATGCATCTCGTGCAGTATGTTTCATCCACCAGATTCCTTATGCATGTACTACCCATCACCTATACAAAGGTTTCTATCAGAGTCAAGGGGAGCAACACTGAAATTAATATTCTCTCTTCATAATTACATTTGCAGGAACTGTTAAGGAGTTACATTCTCTGTTAAGCATGGAAAAAAACTCTTGCTGACTGGTTACCAAAGGATGTAAAATTTCCTGAGGGACAGAGAGGGAGCAAGTCACTGACACAAGCATGCACTTGCCTCTTAATTGTTCAGCCTGTGTTATTTCCAAATGCTTTTTAGATATAAAACCCAATGAAAATATTTTCCTTCCAGAAACACTCTTCACAGAATACCTTAACTCCTTTGTTTCTCATTTATGGAAAAGAAAATTGGCCCGCCATTGTAAAAGATATTATTTTACCAAAATTTATATCTTATCTAGGCCATTAGAAAGAACATCCAGACACCATACTATTCTTCTGTCAGCTCTATCTTCTTTTATCTTCTTTCTATTCTACAGGATGAAACAAGGAACAGACTAAGCGATTCATGGGTCAGTAATAAGGCCTAATTTTTTAGCATGAAGAACGTGACAAAGCCAATTATACATTCAGGAAGTGATATAATAATATAATAATAAAGATTCAGGAAGTGATAGAATAATATAGTATTCTGCAAGAATAATAAAAGCAACTGCCTACTCATTTCTCCAGCAGCAATACTGTGATGCAGCATAATTATTATTTGCTCAAGAAAAAGTTAGTGTCTAATAGCTAGAACTTAATTCTATGAAAGCTTACTTTGCTTTTTGGAATGCATATTTTTCATTTATGTTTTAAGCTAATACATACAATTTCCATTTAGATGTTACCTTTCTGTAAGTTATTTCCAATATTTTCTATTTCCTCAAATACTAGCTTTCACAGGGCAAAGGAGAACTTTTATTTAACTCCATTTATAAAACTACTAACAGAAAAAGAAAGTCAAATAATTTTCAGAAATACAGAAGTAGTAAGTCAGTACAACAGTATACTTTGCTCCCGTATTCATTAACTGCATAATACTGTCCTATAATAACAACCAGCAGAATCTTCATGTAATATGATAAATTTTGAGATGAAAGAATCAGAGTAATTTTAGAAGCCATGTTCCATGCAAACATCTACCTAAATTGGGTAGTAAAGTTTTATGTTCTACTTGGCAAACTATGCTCCCAATCTGTTGGACGTGATGATCTTAAAGGTCTTTTCCAACCTAAACAATTCTATTCTATGATTCTAATATAGTGGCCTGTAAATTTGGCACATTTGATATGCAGATAAAGTCTGTTGTGATGCTATATAGAATAAAACATTCTTCAAACCTCCATGTACCACTGTCATAGCCAGACCCACAAAGTACCTTCTTAAGCAACACGGCAGAAGATTCCTAATTTGTCATGTCAGGATCACAGTTAACAATTAGCATTTATCTACCCAATATAGCAATAAACTTTTCAGAACACAAAACACCTAGTATGAGGTCGATAGGCCACTATCTCTTCTCCTTGAGACCGTAATCAAGGTGAAATCTGTAGGAAATTACGCATTGGTACTATAGCTCCTTGGCATTTTGGTTCTTAATGAAAAAAAAATTTCTTGACAAAAAGTCTTCCTGGAAAAATAATGCTGTTCAAAGCTAAATAAAGGGCACTCAGATTGAATTTCTAAAAGTCAAAACCACAATCTTTTATTTCAGAAAAGTAGAACCTAAGTCTGATCTAAAAACCAGTCTTCAACATTCTTCTTACTGCTTCCATGTAATAGATAGAAGGAAAAAACATAGTTACTCTTTATAAAAAACCTTGTATCATTATTTATGATAAAGCCATAAACACATACATAAACACAGTGCACATAAAAAAAGGTGTCTTACCATACCAACTAAAAATCTTTGAAATGTTTTCCTTGAGCATGTTCCATTGGAGCATACATACGTAAGGCAGTATTTCATTTCACTTGTTTCAGGAATGCTTTACCTTAGCAGTACCTGCATATGATAGCTGCATACTGCTGCTGCTTGTGCTTTGCACTTAGAACAGAAAGGGCAGCACATGCTTCCCACTGTAACAGTTCCCTTCCAAAATCAGAATGCTCAGGAACCTGAGAAGAGGAGAAAATGTGAGCATGGTAAGCACATCTATTAGATGTGCAATTGCTTCATAAAGTAACTTTTCTGTCTTTTTAAAGAGTACCTTTCCACTCAAACATTCCACTGTGGGTAAACCTACTACCTAGTTCACCCATTAGCAGTTCTAAGCAATTACACCAGTCATCTCTCTGTGACTGCTTTCATAAAATACAGACTTATTTAGAGGTTTCTGCAATAAGTCTAGTGTTTGGCAAAGATGCGAAGGGAGTTTTAGGCAGCTGTCTTGTAGTCATATAGAATATTAACATTTTTAAAGGCAGCTACTACTATTGGCTCAGTTCTGATCGAGTTCAATCCAATCACTCAAGCACTGGTTTCATGCCATCCCCTAAGACCCAGTTAGATTATTTTTTAAATTTATATATTTAAAAGAAAGCATTACGGATGTTTATATTTTGGCTATAAATAGTTGCAGGCTTTACCTCCACTCTCAAAAAGTGGTAGGACAAGGCAAGAGTCAGGTGTCAGAAGCAGGACCTATGGCAACAAGAACACTTGCTTGATTACCATGGAAGATCTGCAACTCATGCCTAGATCACCTCATCCCCCCTAATGGAACAGACGCTAACCTGAATGCTGGTTTAGGTGTGAACCATGTTCAAGTCCTCACCAGACCAGCCATAAGGCCTCTCAAGAAAGGCTAAAGAGAGAAGAAACAGAAAATTTCCTGCCACAGAAGATTGGATAAAATAACTATGAGGCCCTGTCTCAGCAAAGCAGCTGTGACTCACAAATTATTCAAATGTAGAGAAACACTTTGATTTGATTACTTGCTATAAATCAAATGACGCATTTATTTTATATCTCAGGCAGAATATAGGTGCATGGACAAGTATCTTTCCCAAAACAGTGTTAATATTACTTAAAGAAAATCCAAACAAAATGGAGATAAAAATGGAGAGTAACTGAAGGAAATAAAGGGTTCAGAGATGATATCTTTCCTTATAAGAGAATATGCTAGGGTAAAGATAAATGATGTATATAAATACTTGGTGTCTCTATGAAAGTTTCCAAGTCACAGATTCTGACTGCAGAAAAAAAACGTACTACAGGCCATAAATGTAATGCTGGCTGCAATACCAGCATTACAAGGTCTTGTGCGAAAATGAGAGGATTTATTCTTCAGAGGAAAGAGGGATAATAAAAATTAAGAACCAGTTTACGGATTAGCTCCAGTTTCCAGACTACCTGAGAGAGCTGAAAGGCTGCCTGGCAAATCCTCTGCACCACAAGGGAGGACCGTTCCAAGTATCTATTGCTCTGGAAATGTTCAAACAAATAATATCTACCACGAAAAGAAACACATTCTGTAGTCACTGTAAAAACAAGTAAGAACCTTCATTCTTAAACACACTCAAAAGAGTAAATGGGAAGCACTTTCCATCACGTACAAGGGGAAAATTTCTGCTAACATAGAACATTTTCCTATGCATGATCATTCAGGAATTCTTTGGCAGATAATTTAAGACAACTACTCCTTATCCTTGCCTGAAAGTGCCTAAAGAAAAAAAAAAAGCTTATTTTTTTGGCTATAAACATATGATTTGCACACTGGATACAAACATGGGAACAATGCGAAGTTGCAGACACATTTTCTAGTTCTTTTAACAAACATGCATGAAGTCCATAGCTACAAATGAACAAATTAAGCTAATGAGTAAGGTATTTATATAAATTATTAAGATAGGGTAGAATACACATTAACTCTTTTAGGCATCTATCATCTTAAGGCATTGAAGTTGCCAATTCTGTTTGAAATAAATGAGTAGAAGTGACTGCTCTGGAATAGACTCATGGAATGAAGTTAGACAGCGAAAGCAGATGCTAAGGACACTCTCCCAGTGAACAGCAAGTCTCTAGCCAACTTCACGTATTAGGATGACAGTCCTTAGATTTTGCTGATTTTTTTTTAATACGAGGGTCATGCCTAAACTGCTAAAGAACTGAAAGATATGCTACTATTTTTAAAAAATGGTAATTACAAAAGGAGTGTCATTTTATGCTCTTTTAAATAAATAACACTGAATAAATGATTACAGAAGCAATAAGTACAAAAGATACTGCTCTATTTGGGCTTACCAGCTTAGATCAGTACTGCTCAAGGATCTCTACGTTCAGCTATATTACCTTTCTCATTTCCCTCCATTACAAAACACTGTATGTTCTTTTAGTTTTATTTACAATGTTTATTACTTTTGTTTATTAATGAGTGCAAGACACCTGTCATATACTACGATCATCTACATGATTTTATATAGGACACAAATCAGGCAAAAAAAGGCTATGTTAAAGCTTGAGGTCCAATTGCTAATGCTGCTTCAAGGAAATGAATACACCTGCACCAGTAAACAGTGGTTGCAAGAACAGGCAGACACTCCCATTTTATATTGGTGTAATCACAGATATATAATCTCTAATTAAGCAGGCAATACCCCAGAACTCCATGTGGGATGAAAATATAGCGCAAAGTCATCTATTTTGGAACAAAGCAAAATATATTTGTTAAACTAACTATTCAATTACTAAAAACGTAAGTGTCAGCTGACAACAGTGACTCTCCTCAAGAGAGATTTATAATTTCATAAAATAGTCCAGGGTATTTTAGAGTAACTATCTATATTTGCTACAGGTATTATTGTTTACATGAATTTTAAACTCATTTTATTAAGCTGGTATCAATTGTTTATGATTACTTGTTATCGCAGTTGTAGAAACGTTATATGATGAGGACTATTTAAATGCCTCTGCTGTAGAAAGTGAAATCCTTTTATATAAAAAGTACCCCCCCCAATATAGTATTACAGTCTTCTAAGTTTTCTAACAACAGCAATACATTCAGAAAAAAGTTACAACCCTCCTCTTCTACTAGCCTTTCAAAGTCGGTTATCAATTACTCTAAAATGATAGATAGGAAAAAACCTCTCACCCACCCTTCCATTCAAAAAGCTTCAGAATTACAAATGTGAACATGCCAGGAGGCTTGATGAAGTAAACCAAATTGCAATACAAATTGTTCATTGCACATGTTCAACCCATCATCTAACGAGGCCATGTATTCATGTATTACTACTAGGTGCATAGCTGCTTTTAGTGAATTCTGCTCTAAAAATTCAGCGTGTTACTGTTTATTAGTAGAAGTTAATCCACAATTGCCTCTGGGATTATATTAATTCCCATGTTACAAGGTCAGTAAGTTCTTGCTCTCTTCCCAGTCATTTGTTCTACACCAGGATCAGTCTTTCAGATCCAAATGTAGTTGCACTGGTTAACTAGTAACATGCTTCAAAGGTGTGGAGTTTTTTGGAAAAAAAAAAAAACAAAGAAACCCCCAAACCACAAAATGTATACCGTTTATAAATACAAAATAAAAAAAAAAAAACAGAAATACAGAAAAAGTAGAATGTGAGAACAATTCTGATACATAAAGGAATGCTTAGGGAAAAGGGAGAACAAAAAGAGAGGGAATGTTATTCAACTCAAAATCAGTAAATCCACATAAGTGGAGAAGATACAAAGAAAAAAATCTTCCATATCCCACAGCATGGATAAGAGGAAAAGACAAGTTTATATCTCAGAACAATAATAAACACCCAATGAACCCATCACAGGGCTTAGGGATACCCACTAACTTATACTGATTTCTAGTAAAAATACAGGACAATTTTTGGGGTTTTCATTCTTTCAGGACTGCATGGTCACCTAAAAAGCACATTCTTGAAATGCATCCATAAAACCTACACAAAAACTTTAATTTCCTCTTTAAATTAATGGTTGTAGCATGCATATTTAAGTTATAACAGACTGATAAAAATCAACCAGCAACCACAAACCGCCTTTGATTAGAAAAGTCAATGAAGAAAGTTAGTTCAGAGTACCATTTGATCAGTAGATTCAAAATCTACAGTCTAGCAAATCTTACGAATTATTTTTCAAATATACTTTTTGTAAACTCAACTGTTTTCAGTTGCTCAACACGTTCTTCCTAGTAGCTCCTGGCAAAACAAAGCAACACATAAAAATTAGGCTGCATATAATGAGGGTTGCCAGAGTTTTGATCTTGTAATACCACCTACTAAATAGGAAATAAGTAGAGACCACACAACAAGGTTCAGACCAGAGGCAACAGTAAGCTCCACACATGGCACAGCTCTGTCTTCTTTTCCTTTTTTTAAACAGATCGGGTCTTGCCTCAGCTCTGCAGAATTGTTGAAATGATTTGATGGCCCCTTTTCCATGACCTTTAAAAACGCATATTCGCAGAGGGACATGCTCCTAGAATGAGTTTCCACTGAAGAGCAAAGTAACACAAAGTCTGTAAGAGCTATTATTAACTGAGTGCTCTGGGCTCTGGCTGGGCTGGAGGCTCTGCAAGATCAAAAAATTCAGTAACTCGATTTGCTGAGCACTCTACACTTCACTATCTGAATTTTTAGATTAGTTTTGGCACAGGATAAATAAATCCAGTGGCCACAACAGTCTTGATAATCAGTTACTTTTACTGATGGCAAGCACAAATAAGTGCCTTTGCAGATCGCATACAAGTGTCACACATGCTGCAGGTGGTCTGCTGACAGTGTGTGTGGATTGCCAGTTAAGACCTAGAAATTAGGATGCAGAGGATTTTATATCTGCATTTTCTGTGCCTTCAATCTGACTTTGAAGTGCAACCCAGTCTACATGATACATACCTAAGTCTGTTTCTTACTTCTGAAACCCACAGACTTTATGGGGAACCAAATTAGAACATTCACACTTCCTCATTATATTCCTGCATTCTCTTTTCTACTGTGCAATCCCTTAGAGTAACAAACTAACATCACCAAATCTTATCTAAGACACAGAATACCTTCAAAGTTGTCAACTGAGGATCTTAACATTTTGAGCTTTAGGCTTTTCTTCTGATGTCTGAAAGAAATTTCTAATTCTAACGAGATCACACTTCCAAGACAGTTCTCAGTTCTAACGTACACAGCTTAGCTTTATTTGATCTCCTTTAATCCTCTATGAACGATATGCACCTTTTTTTCCTTTCTCTAGGCTTCATATGAACCATTATAAGCTTACCTCTGTGCTGCTGGTTATCTTCTCTACATATTTTATGAATATTTTGGCTAAAATTTAGAAGTTTCAAATTTTTTAAGTTTACTCAACTAGCTGAATAAACCTAAAATCACAAAATATTAGAACAGTCTCCTTTCTTAAGCCTTCAGTACAGAACCAAAGTTGAAAAAGCTAACAAGTCTCATAAGCTGAATGCAGTTAATGAAGATGGTAAAAATTTCAAACATTTTAATTTACAAAAAGGATCCATCCAAGTTTAGCTTAAGAAAATAGATCAGCTTCAAGCCAACCCTCACTTCTAGCTCGATATACATCCTGGTTTGCATCACAACTGCAAAAAGGGATGAAAAAAAAAAGTACAAATTCAAGAGTAAAAATAAGTCCTTATAAAACACTTTTTAAAAACTGAAAACCAAAAGATGTAATAGATTTGTCACAGCCTTTGAAACAAGAAGTCTTACATGAATGATGTTAAATTTAATCCTCTCATTATCCTCCTTATAAGGAAAGTCCTACCACACCTCAAACCAAAACTAAGAAAAGATCAAACCACAAAACTTGACCAAGATCACAAAGCATAGACTTGTTTGCATCTAAGATAGCCCATGCAACAAAAAAAGAACAGAGTCCTAATATGTCCCATGGCTATATCAGCACCATCTTCTGCAACTAAATATGCTTTAAATCAAGAGGTTTGCTACAATTTTCCAAAAGGACAGACTCTTCACTCTGCCACTATGGATTTTTAAATGCATCATGAGATTTTAAGTATCCCAATAACAGGATTTCAATAAAATCTGTAGTTGAAAATGATAGGAAAATATCAAGTATGAAATTAAAATTCTAATTTGGTCCAATTTTTATCTTTAGAGAAAATAATTTTTATTTTTACATATGCTTTATTTAGAACTGAACTTCCAAAAATTTGCACCATATTCTTTGCCTTGTGTCACATTTCTCTTTTTCATTGGAATATTTTTGCTCTTTCTATACAAACTTAGCAAAAACCTATTGAAAACTTACTGTGAATCCTGAACTACAACTAAAATGACACCGAGAAGTACATCGTTGTATTGACTGTGTAGCACAACTACTTTGCAGGAAGGAAACAGGAAATATGTATTGTGGAGGGAAAAAAGTATAAAATGGAAGATGTTCATAAGAGCTTTTCTATAGCACATGCTTTCCCTCAATCTTCATAAGGTTAATTTTTTACTGTTTCTTAACTTCATCCCCCAGAGAAGAAACCCTTTGAGTAACTGAATCATTGTAGTTGAAACCACACTATGAACTAACAATCTCTTAAGTATTTTTTGAAGTTTTAGTCTTTTTTTTTTTTTTTTTTTTTAAAAAAAAAAATTTTCAAATAATTTTAAGTATTTTAACAAAAGGATTTTAACACGGCATCTATGTTAACTGATGATGTGGCACAAAGCTTTTTTTTTTTTTTACTGGCGAATCAGAAGAGGGGCTAAGGCTATTATTTTGCTTTGCCTTCCCACAAGGCTCCTCACCACAAAATATGGCTTAGAGATCTTTTGTTCCTCCAGCTGTGTTAGGCTATTTCTCAGATGATTTCACCAGCACAATAACTTGCTGTCATCTACAACTTGAGCTTCCCAGACTTCCGAAGAGTAAGTTTTCTTGGTAAGCAAGAATAAAATAAACAGATTGTATTATTTTTGCAGTTGAGTGATTCATGAATTTCAGCTTTTCAGTGAACTGCTTGCAAATACAGTTACTAAGCTTTGAGTTTATTGCAGATGGTAGAGAATCATGCTTTTAAGATCTTCTATTTTCTTTCAGCTTTGTAAGTATGCAGTTTATCATATTGTGTGCATCTGACTTGCTTCCCCCGTTATCAAGTATCATCTGATGTGATTCTTTCTTTTAAAGCTAGCTCAGTTCTTAGAAATATCTAATCAAGTGTTAGTATCTCAGTGCTTTGAGCTATGACCTGCAAACCTGGCAGGACAGTTACTATTCTACCAAAAATGCACTCAACTACAGCCAAGGTGTAAAATAAAAAAAATTTTAAAAAAAAAAGATCCCCCCCAAATACCAGCTCCTCTCTCCATAAAACCTGCGAGAGACTTTGGTACCTATTACTTATCATTCCATCTTAAGCGATGATATCGCTCTTTACATTGTCTACCTGGCAAGTGGATGAATTGCACAAAGGCCTAAGTGAGTTTTTTCTTCAAACTGAGCAGGACTTCCCTGAGTTGTTCCTCCTGGTTTCTAAGGACTATTGAGGCACTGAGAAATGAAATGATTAATTGGAAACTTTGTGACACCTATTAGAAGGGCTGAGAGAATAGAAGCTAAAGTTCTGGAGTGAAACTTAGAGTAACAGGAATCAAAAGGAAACAAAAAACATGAAATAGGCACAGGGGGCAGATTGTGTAAGGAACTGTTCACAAAAACCAGAATCAAGTCACAGGATTTAGGGGCAGATTTTATATAGGTAGACACCACCAGGTCTGAACAGAAGTTAGAAATATGGTAATAAGGTATTCTCCCAATATACACTGCCTGAAATCTGAAAAACAGTTAAGTCCTCCTGAAGCATGGTATTGCTTCTCAGGTATCTGCAAGGTTTATCAGCACAGTGCATTTATGCAATGCTTGTAGTGCAAGGCTGCTCTCTGTGTAGATGTGTTTCTGCCATTTACTTCAAAGAGCTCAGACATCTGATGATGCTGCAGGGTTATGGAGACCCCGGCTTTGCTGAGAACCTCCCTACAGTGCGGTTCTAAACAACTGACTCCATCCAAACCTGGTTTTAAGATTTTAATCAGCTATGCAACTTGATTAAGGGAGCATTCAAATACAAATGGTAGAAAGTTAGAAATGCAAGTCTGACAATACCAGAAGTTAATTCACCCAGCCATTGTCACACACAGGCTGTGTGCAACACACAAAGATTACAAGGATGTACTAAGTTTCATGATCGTTACTCCTTTCTTTTTTCCCCTTAGGATTCTCTCTCTCTCATTCAATTTGTAGAGTACTTCGTGCATGCGGAATTAATCACCACTATGATGCATAGGAAAGTAGCATTTGTAAGTCTCATCTCCTTTGTCACCAGTTAAGCGTTCGGTAAAAAAATATTAAAAGCATCAAGAAAACAAAAAAAGAGAATCCCCGATTAAAAAAACTTGAATGTCATTATTAAAAAACCCTGAGAATATCTGATTTCCTCTGCTTCAGGGTTCCCACACTATACTAAGCAAGGTTTCTTAAAATTTTCCATGATTTATGTGCTTTGACCTGCAATGTTGCATTTTGACTCATCTGTTGCTTAAGTTGAACAGCTTGACATGATTCACAGCTCTAATTTTGCCAAGTAATAGGGTTCCTCTGACTGCATAATGTGCTCTAAAATGTTAGCCTGGCTTTGAGCATCAGAAATTTGACATGCAAAATTATTTGGCTTCCACAACATCAATATCTCACCTCAGAAGGTTACTCTGAAGGTAAATTAGTTCATGTTTATAAAGAACATATGATTACAGAAGCATAGGAAGACTATAAAGAAAACTTTTTATGAATGAAGATTTTACATGATGTGCAGTACACAACAGTTGAATTGTATTTGATTTGATAGGAACAGAAAAATTAAATTTTTATCATTAATGCATTGTACTGTCAGCCATGTTTTACAGAAAATAACAGAAAAACAACAAAATGCAACAGAACATACAATCATCAATGCTACATAAATTTCTATTTTACATAAAGTACAATATTTCAAAGTAATCTATTTCACTGTTCTGTTTATAGAAACAATCCTGCAATTACCTCACATTAGTTGAGAATATATCTCTTCAACAACTGTTTAAAAACAGGGACACCAGACACAAGCCATAGCTTGGATGCTTAGTAAGATTAGCAAATTTCTTCACAAGGAGCATAGTACAACACTAACTCGGGTTATTTAGAGAGATACTGGAATTCCACCCTTGAAGATTTTCAAGGCTCACCCAGACAAAGCCTAGGCCGATCTAATCTGCTGTTGGAGGTGGAAATACTTGGAGCACCAGGCTGGGCTACATGATCGCCAAAAGTCTCTTCCAAACAACACTTCTATGATTCTGTGATATTGACCATGCACCATTTGTGCAGTGCAAGTTCACACTGAGAATAACTAATACATTTGCAAAAAATGTTTTCATCTTGACAGAGTTTAATAAGGCTGTCTATGTGTTCCCAAAGGTCTGAGGGAGAAACGTTGCTCAGGAATTCCATCTGCACCCATTTAAAACTGACTTGTAAGGCTGATGCTTAACCCATTACACTGGAAAGAATGCAACACCTCAAATGTCCAATACAAACCCCAGACTATACCAGGCTTTTTATACAAAAAGTACTTTTGCAACTTCTCTGTAATAAATTAAAGTGAGAAAGAAATGAAGACTGGGTTTTTTTCTATTCCTGGCTGTTATCAGTAACAGGCACAGCACAGGCAGAAAGCTGTTTCCTTGTCTGAAGTCAGACAAGAAAACTTATGTTTACTTCAAGGACAGTGTATTTGTTTATGGCTGTTTTCTTAGAAATTACAGATTAAAACTTGGTTTTGCTAATAATGTTACTGAGTGTTGCCAACAAAATGCATTATTTTATTTTATATTGCTTCTTCTTAAAACTGAAACTTAACACATGACTTACTTCATGACTATCTAATAAACTTATTTTTCTTCTCATCAACAGGATACAAGATACAGATTTAAATATGGAGATTTTGAGCCATTTATCAATCATTCGTCTCCTCTGGGCTGCTAAGGTCTTTTGTCAATATGAAGACTATGATTTTGAGGATGAATATAATGAGGAGCCAGATCATCAACATCCATATTATTTTAATTCTGATGCAAATACACAAGCTGAAGTTCCCCGCTTTCCTTTTCCAGTTGAATGCGCCAGTGAATGCTTTTGCCCACCAGCTTTTCCATTATCAATGTACTGTGACCATCGTAAACTTAAGACGATACCAAATATCCCTAGTCATGTCCAGCAACTTTATCTGCAAAACAATGATATTGAAGCTGTGCCTGCAGGACCATTCACTAACGTTACCTTCTTAAGAGAAATTAACCTCAGCCACAACAAAATTAAGTTTCATACGATTGACCATGGTGTTTTTACCAAACTTTCAAACTTAGTGCAACTTCATTTACAACATAATGAATTAGAAGAATTTCCATTCCCACTCCCCAGCTCTCTAGAGAGACTCCTGCTTGGTTTCAATAAGATTTCTCAGATATCTGGAAATGCACTGGAAGGATTACCTAACATAACCATGCTTGACCTTTGCAATAATGTTCTGGATGACTCAGTACTCAAAGGAAAATCCTTTTCAAATATGAAAAATTTAATGCAGCTCAATTTATGCAACAACAAATTACAGACTATGCCTCCCAACCTACCATCATCACTTATGTATCTTTCTCTTGAAAATAACTCCATTTCTTATATTCCAGAAAACTATTTCAACCGACTTCCAAAAATCATTGCTCTGAGAATGTCCCACAATAACCTGCTGAACATTCCACGCAACACCTTTAATCTGCCTAACCTTCTAGAACTTAATCTTGGACATAACAAATTGAAACAAGTATTCTATATTCCAAGAAGTTTGCAGCATTTGTATATTGAAGGCAATGACATTGAAAGTATGTTGATGTTTGGCATTTTTTTAAAGCAAAAAACTTAGTGGATCTTGGCATTGGTTGTGGGAGGGGGTGACTCCAGCATATTTCCGATCCAGAATTAAGAACTTTTAGCCTAAATCAAAAACTGTCAGAAACGTCTCTTTTGTTGTGTCCCTGGTTTCGGGGACCTGCCACCTAACAGCTCAGCTAGGTCATGTATAAACCAAGCATAGAATCCAGCAGTCATCCAAATTTGCATGTTGTTCTAGAGGTACTCTGATGCCCTTTGCAGAGGGGAGCTTGAGCTTTTAGTGTTTTAAAACCTTAACGTGGCACCAAACCAGAGTTCACACACACTGTACTTCTCAGGAGCAAATGCAGCTATATAGCTTTTGATCAGCTTACAGTGCAGGAAGAATATCATCCCACCTTCTTCAAGATGCAATATAAATGCATCCTTGGTTAGTTGAGACCAAACTGGTGAAATTAGAAAAGATTTTATATTTGCACATTAACCCTAATTTGTAATTTTTTCTAAAAGTTAATACCAGTTCTTCATATAACAAGTTAAAACCTTTTTGAAAATTGCTTCTGATTAGGCAATTGATAAAAATATACAGAGAAAAGGAATTATGAAAATATTCCATTCACATAAAATAGCAATTACAAATTGTAGTGGTAGTCATGTTTATTTTTTTCTTTACCCCACAACCTTATACTTTTCAAACCTCCAGATTGTTAACACTATCATTTACAAAACCAATTTAAAACACAGGGAAGGATTATATTAATACTGTGCACCGCAAAAAAATTTTCCATTTTAAGTTTCAAAACATAAGTTTCATTTTCACAATAGGTCTTAAATATAACTATTTTCTGTATTTTAATTAGTATTTTTCTCTCTTTTACAGCCATAAATGTTACTTTGATGTGTCCATCTATTGATCCAATGAACACCAACCAATTAACCTATATACGGGTGGACCAAAACAAGCTTACGATTCCAATAAGCAGATACGCATTCTTTTGCTTCCCTCACATTCGAACAATATATTACGGTGAACAAAATGTTAACGTCAACAAGTCCACTCAGCTAAGAACACCAGTGTTAAGACGATTTTTAACACCAGAAGAATACGATGAAGCAGAAGACCATCATGAAACACACGGTCAGGAAACTGAAGAAGATCATGAAGCAGAAGACAACTACTTCCATCCTTATTTTCAGTGAAGTAATCATTGTTAATGACTATACATGGAAATTTTTCCTTAGTTGTGGGGTATTCATACCCGTTTTAGAACAATTGGATGGTTTGGGATATTTAAGATACATCTATAAAGTGGCAATAGGATTTTAGTGTAGGTAAATGTCCTATTATTGATGTAGTAAAAAACATAATACTAGGAGTAAAGAGCACTCATCTCCGCATCAGATAGCAGTCTGATATATAACCTGGGTTGATGATGCCCACCCATCCTTGGGTGGACAGCCTAAGTGGAAGAAAATTGACCTGAAAAAGCTTTTATGTTCAAAAGTGATCCAACTTGCAAAATGACTAAAATACAGTCAACATCAGGCTCAACAGGAATAAGTGGATAAGGCCAAAAATCTGCCCAGCTATAAATCCTACTACTGACAGCAGTAGAAAACAGACACACTAGAGAAAAGAATAGGAGGGTAAGATCACAAAAAATCTCTCTACAAGGTTCCTCCACATCTTCCAGAAATACAGATGTTTCTTCTTCCAATTTCTAATTGGATGGAAAAAATCACAAGCTTTGAGTTTCAAATCTGCTCTTATTATGTTTGCAGTGTCCTGCCAAGGTGTATTATAATATTTACTTCTCAGCTTGTACCTCAACTAACACAACTCCTTCAAAGGAGAGTTTAGCTGATTAGTACTATAGGCAATAAACAACCTTTCATCAAACGCCTTAGGATCCAGGAAAAAAGATGTGCACTAACACAACCGGACCATTAGTATCATTTTACCTGTGCTTTCGTCCATATTATTTTAGAAGGCACCTAAAAATCCAATGTAATCTTATTATTAGAATTGTTCATCAAGTAGAACAGGTACAAATAGTAGCGTTTCAGGGTTTTTAGATTATTAATTTAGACTATATTCTGCTTCAAAGTAGAACAAAAATTGCTTTAAGCAATCTAAAGAAAAGCACTATATACTATTTGAGCTATGCAAAGTCTTTTTACAATGTCTTATGCCTAGAAACAGATCCAAATAACTACAGGGTAAGATAATATTATAGAGCACTTTACTGGTTTTGCTTTATTAAGTTCTTTATTTTTCAGCACTTTTTTCCTGATAAATCTTTGTTGTGGCAAGGAAGAAAAACAAATGAATGCAAGAAATAGAACCATACATCATACTACCAATTTTACATTATACTTTAAGTGTGGAAAACTAAAGAGGCTATATAAAATTATGCAAGAAAATTTGTATTGGAGTTTCTAAAATGTTTCAGACAGGTATGATTTTTTTCTTACAATTTCAGTTATTTTTTGAAGGCCATCTCCACACATTTTGGTTTGTGATGCAACAACTAAAAATATTAACAAAATGGAAATACTTAGTGATACTTTTTTTAATGGAAGGAAATTCCTCATAAGCCCATGAATACAATCTTTAAGAACACATCAAGTCTTTAAGAATAACTGGTTGTAAAAATTTGTGGATACAAAATTTATTATTAAGTTGTGATCAATTAACTCAAGAAATCTATTATTTCTCTCCTTCCCCTTTTTCTTATCTACTTTCTGATACAATATTCATGGCAAAATATTTTATGGTCACCCCACAACTTTATAGCACAGCAGGATTTATCGTCCTCCTTTAAAAAAAAGGTTTATTAACATTTATCAACCTCAAGTACTTCTGGCTTCATGAAGGAGGCATATATGTATGTCTACCACTTTACTTAAAAATAGTAATAAACATCAAGATAAATATATATAACTTTATAGTTTTAATATAAACATGTAGCATATTAACATTAGGGAACTTTTATAACTTTTGATCTATATCAGATTTTAAGTGAATAGTGCACAAAATGCAAATTTATATCGATACAGGCTTTTTTGAAAGGCTTGCTCAGCTTTAGAACAGTTCTAATATAGTATGAGTATTATATCTTATCACAAACTTTCTGCTTTTTAAAAATATTTATGAAGCAAAGCTTAGCTTTAAAATAGAATTAAAGATATTGCCTTTGTAGCAACTAGTTATATATGTTTCTTAAAGTTTAGATACAAGTCAAACTGATAATTATTGAACACTGTAGAGCTGTCTTATTACATTAAACTCATTCAGATGGAACAAGAGAATTGTACTACAAGCAGAACCATCATAACTCACTTTTCATCCAATTAGTATTATTGTATCTTATCTGTGGCAAATACAATGCTATTCTTTAAAAGAGTTTAGGGTGGTCAGGGAACTAAAGACTTGATAGCCTTATGGCCATATTAGAGAAATGAGAAGTTTTAATAAAGGACAGAATTAACAAATACCTAGATAAACACAATTTGCTCTGCTAAGACTGGGCATGGCTTCTGTGAAAGCGACGATGTTTTTAGGTTGCAAATCTCTGAGTTCTCTGAAGGATGTGGAAAAGGAAGATCCTGGTCCAAACAGCCTACAAAAATTTCTGAAAGGTTTTTAAGAAAATTAAGCTGCCACAGATTAAGAGGTGACAGCACGGACAAAAATCAAATAAAATATAAGAAACATTGTAAGAATGAATGGTCAGTTCTTGCTGTAGAGGGAGCCCACTGGTGGGATTTTTGCCAAGGGCCTGTGCTGGAGTTTATTCAATTTATTATACTTGCAAAAGATAGAGAAATCAGGCTGAGAAGTGAGATGACAACAAAGATTGTTAAATGCCAGTGAAGAATGACTGCAAAAGGACCTTAGGATGCTAAAACAGCCAGTGAAATTCAACATTCTTAAATGAAAATTATAACCTTGGAAAAGATTATATTATCTTCATATAAAAACTAACAAAGCATGACCTCACCACCACCACTCAGGAGCAAGACTTGGAAGTAAGAGCAGGCAGTTCAGTGAAAACACTGGCTTAGTACCCATGAGCAGTAAAAAGTAAACTCAAATGTAGGGAGTAACTAGAGAGGCATAGACAACCAAACATCACGATGCCACTATAAATCCGTGGCTCACCCAGCCATTAAACACACTATTGATTTCCGAGCCCTTCAGGTAGCTATAATCACTACATATGGCATGATCAGAAAAGGATCAGATAAAGTCAATAAGGTCACCAAAGATAATGAGCAGCTTCTATATAAGCAACACTGAGTAGGCTAGAACTCACCAGTTCAGAAAAGAGATAGCTAAGGGGGGATATAGGAGATACCCACAAAATTATGAGTTGCATAGACAGCTGGGTCAGGGGATCAACTGCTCCAGTGGAAGATTAAGGAGCCATCAAATGAAGCAAGTATGTATCAGGTACAAACTAGACAAACAGAAGTTTGTAAGCAATGAATAGTCAGTCCATTAAACTGGATGCCTGAGAACATAGTAGATGCAGCAGCAATTTCATACATGATTTCAAGGGAAGACTGGATAAATAATTGTGTTTCTTGGAAGAGACTCATTACGGGTTGTTAAACAGACAAAAGCACAGTAGGTACAAGAGTGTTGACCTGAAAATAGCTAAAGAATGGAAAAATATTTGGAGACAGGATGAGATGAGAATCACACATGCTTATCCTATTCTCAGTCTTCCCAAAGCATCTGCTTACAGCCGTTGTTGGAGACAGGATATTGTAACGCTAACCTTTATTTTGAATTCCACACCCAGTTCTACGTTCTTACTATCCTGGACTATGGTAACATGCTGGTAGCGCTCTTCACTACTATTAAATGCTTATTGCCTTGATACAGTTGAATTTAAAACTTTTTGTAAGTAAGACCTACTATGCTTATATACCAAGGCATATTCTAGCACATTAAGTTTGGGGGCAGCCTTTCTACAATGCTCCATGTTGCAGTGCTCTGTAGCAGACAGACACCCATACTGATTCAGGTACACAAAGCAGCCTGGCCCTGTAAGTGTGGAGTTCTGTGTTAACCAAGTTATACCATTGCATAACCACATAGATTTTGGTATCAAAATATACTTGCTTCATGTTTGTATTTATTTTCAGAATAGTATATGGGTTTTTTAAGCAGTAAATAGATCAATAAACTAAGCACTAAACATGTATTAAAATGCTACTTATTTTATCCATAACTGCAAAACCTAACAAGCATCAAACAGCTTAATTAGTTTATTCACAGTAGAGTCAGTATATACAGAATCAAAGCCTGATCTGGTTTACAACACTGTCTGCGTTAGCAATTAAGATGAAGCACTAGGGTGGATCAGTAGAGCAAAATACTTGTGAGGAGGCCATGAGCCCCACTCTCTGCTTTTTGAGGAAGAGGAGCTTTACTTCAGACAAGCCCTAGTCACTAATTAAAATCCATTAGCAGCTGCAGCACATCAGGTGCACCCCTGGATACATACATCTTTCTTCACATACTCTGTGGTATGAATCGAGGTGCAGTAAGCTGGGGTTATCAGGAGATTCACTTCAAAAATGCACTCCTGATCCTAATTAGAACACTTACAGAAACATAAGCAGAAACACAGCAACTAAGGAAAATGAAGTCTCAGTTCTACTTTCAGCTTTGGACAAACTATTCTGAAAAACCATGTTTTCCAAGTCTTAATCTGTGTAAACAAGGACAGAACCTTCTTGAACTCTAAACTAAATACTTATCAGCATTATCCAGAGTGCATAATGATTAGCAAGGTTGGATTAGAGCACTGTAGCATATTTTGATACCCATATAAACCTGTAGGGGAAAAGCCTCACAGATTTCTGGAAAACATTCAGTTATGACTAAACTTTAATCCACAGAATTAAAGCTCTCAAAACTACAACAAAACTGACAGATTTTTTCACAAAATCTATACCACAAGGGGCTATTGTAAAGATCACAACAAAGAGAAATAACAGTAGTTTAACACAACTGTCTACATTTCTTCCTTAAGCCTCAAAACATTGGGAATATATTTTGCCTTTTTCCATTTTCTGTTGTTGTTGGCATTTAATACTTACAAGGCTTACTTTTTGAGATACTGACTTCAGTATTCTGATAATAAAAATTACAAAGATTAGGAAATAAACTCCTTTATAGAAAACAGATGGTTTACATTTCAAGTTTTCTGACTTCTTTTAACATATTCACATTCCACTATTAGAATATGAATCAATTTCCTTCTTTGTTTCTCAACTTGATCATTGTAAGCAATAAACATAGGAATTTCCTATCTGAAAAACCTGGAAGGAGAATGTACTATTTTTTAAAGAAAAAACCCTATACACCAAAAAGACATATCACAATAATTTTCCAACACTACTGCAAGAGTATGAACTTTTCAGCTATAAACTAAATTGTGTACACACTATTGGAAGTTATGGAACTCCACAAGTTAAACACATTAAAACATTATATGATCAAACTATTTTGTCCAAAACTTACATTTCTAACAACCTAATTAATTTAAAAGGAAAATAAATAATACCTTAATCTCATCGTTCATTGAATAAATTCATCATCTACAGAGAAAAAAAAAAAGTTGCCCTATTATAAAGCACAACACAAGGGGGAAAAAAAAAAAAAAAAAAAAAAAGAGATAAACATGAAGTTCAGCCATAAATACAGAGTAAAGCAGATGCTATGAATAACATAAGGAACAGATAACAGAAACATAGAAGTAAAACACTAAGGCCAACGAGTCTGGGAGCCCTGACTAGTGTCCCTGTAGACATAGTAAAGGCTCTCCACAAATGATGATATCATTATAAAGAAGTAATGTCAGTTCAGGAAAGAATTCTAAGCAATTTTAATAAATTGAGGTGAGTTGATTCAGGATATAACTGGTGATATACAGGTAAAGTTCAAGAGAACATACATTCAACAAGGGGGTCTGGGTAAATAGCAGACAGTACTATTACTCCAGTTACCATTTGTATTTGTTAACCATAATTTGATTTCAGTTTACTATTATGCATGATTTTTTAAGTGTACTTTATTCATTTATAACACTGTAACTGATACATGGAGTCTGTTTCTTTCCCAGAAATGCAAGGAATAAAGGTAATGTCTTCAGCTTTAAAGAATTCTGATTATATATCAGAAACATCTGGAAGGATGTTCATACAATCACTAGGTCATTTTTCAGCTGTCTCTATTTTGCAGCTGGTGGCCCTAACAGTGACCTAAATTTAATCTAATTCACTGAGCCTTGGAAATAGTTGCAACTTTTCATAAAAACACTGGAGGTGTTTACATATAACTATTTCATCACCAGTACTTTTTTTGGTTGTTCTGAATCTTTAGGAGTGTTCTAAGTTTTCTCTGTAAGACAAGATAACCATTTATTTTACATTTAATACTACCTCCAAATCCTCCTCCACCCCTCAAAGATGCTGAATTGGAATATACTTTGCTTAATATTACACAACAACTCTTCTATAGTGTCACCTTCAGTCCCATTTCTGTGCATTGCTCAAGAACAAACCAGGAGACTGCTTCCTCCCTTTTGGGTACTCTGGCTTTTTGTTCCCAGGACGAATGCAGCATAAGCACAGACATTAAACTGCCTTAAAACTATTTTAACACACCTATATCAGGATCTCAACAACAAGCAGAGGGGGATGCAGGAGTCACAGAGAAGTTCCATATCACACATACTTGTGGCAGTCAGAGACAAAGAGACAAAAAATAATTTTAGAATTTAAAATTAATCAGGCCACACAAACAGTCAAGCAGAAAAGGAAAAAGGAAAATAATGTAGAGAACAATCCAGAATACTTAAGTAATTTATTTCAGGTTAAAAAAAGAAGAAAATAAAAAGACAAACATTGAGTTCAGTTTTAACATCACTTCATGTCTCTGTTCTCTTCAATGGTAGATCTGTTTCACTGCTTGCAGATTATTTTGAACAAGTTATCATTTTAATAACTACCTTTTACTCTCTAAAACCTTTTCTATTATAATTGTTCCAATCCAGAGCAGCTGGTCAACATTGTTAAGTGTTTAATCACACACTCCATGCAAAAGATATGCTAAGGAATATTGAACACATTACCTTCCACATGCAGCCAAAAATCACATACAAAAGGAAATTCAGCATTGAGTCTATGTCTATAAATGCCCAGAAGTCTTTAAAAGCTTCCCTGATTTGTCCCCATTTTATTCTGTCACAGACACGTTTCTACCCAAGACAAGACACTAATTTTTCAACATTCTGTATAAGTGATTCTCAGTATTCATCAGGCATGAAGAAGCTAAGCAATAATCCATACTTCTTTCTTCCAAGAACGCTTCAGAAGAATAAACCCGAGAAACTACAGAACTTGCCAATATTGTCCTTTAGAGACTATGATACAAGATGAAAGTCAAGGTCTTTAAGCAGCTGCAAAAATACACTTAGCCTAAATATAGAATAACCCTGAGTATTTAAAAATTAAAAAAAAAAAATCTCAGCTTTGGTTTATTTCATAAGGAATATTTTGATACCAACTTCGCTGCACTCTCCCTAGTGCTGCCTCACAGCCCTATTAACCCATGCACCCCAGAGAAAAGGCCCTTCCTCCCCCTGTCCCTTCTTCTTCCCTCTTCTTCCTAGTGTTCTGCCTCCCATTACGCAACCCTAACTCTTTATATAGGCAGTACCAGTCCCTGCTTCTACATAATTCCTACAGGCACACTGAAGAAATAATTTCCAACGAACAACCTTTCAGAGAGGAAGGGCTACCCCCTCTGGCTCTTTTCAGGTCAACTATTTCTTCAGGGCCTTGCAGGGGTTTACCAGGAAGGAGACACAAGTGCCTCACACTGAGAATTACCAGCAACAAGCCAATAGTTCCATTGTAAAACACATTACAGCATTTCAAAGCAATGCTAAAAGTACAGAAAAGCACTCTCTTATTTTTGTACTAAGCCACTAAGCATTAAGTAAAAAGTGCTAAACACCAACATGGTGAAAGGTAATTAACATGCTAGCACCTACGAAAACTGGTTAAGGACTGCTCATGGCAGCTTTTGCAGTATGCACCTGCATGATTAGTCTTCAAGGAAAGTTTTGGTTTCTTTTTTGATCTGCCTTTTGAAGTGCTAGTAGAAAGGTGAGAACAGAAATGAACTAGTCATACTACAGCTCTGAGCAGAGCAGAATGTGTTAGGCCACTTCAAGTACAAGATAAATAGTCTGAGCTGAACATCAGCCAGTTCAAATAATTCACAAAACCCGCTCATCTGCCTGCAAAACAAAAATCTTTCCTCAGTACCTCTAGGATATTTTCAGCTTAATTTTTTGCTTTACCTGCTCTTGACATATTTTGGGTTGGAAAGGACCTTAAAGGATCATCCAGTTCCAACCCCCCCATCATGAGCAGGGACACCTTCCATCAGACCAGGTTGCTCAAATGCCCATCCAACCTGGCCTTGAACACTTCCAGGGATGGGGCATCCACAGCTTCCCTGGGCAACCTGTTCCACTGCCTCACCACCCTCACAGTGAAGTATAAACAGTACTAAACAGTAGATTCCTTCCCAGATGCTTAAGATTTCATCAGCAACACGTATAGTTTGGATAGTTACCTTAATTTTCATCTTGTTCTCCCATACCTTTCCTACCTCATACCCATTAAACTGCTCTCTTTTTCTCTCCTAAAAGCTTTCTGTTCTTCACTGTCTATCCTGAAAGAAGATCACAATGGGTAAGAAATTTTACACTGACTCTGCATGCAACCCTTTCCCCTAAAGTTAAGTTTTTCTGAAAGCAGAATACAGAGATCAAGGGTCCCTTGTTAGACTGACTTGGATTCTCTCTACCAGAAGTAAGAAAAGTCTTAATCTTCATTTTCACCTTCAGCTACATTTCACCTTCAGCTACATTTCATATCCTTACAAAATTGTAGGGAAATACTACTCTTAAAATTTAAGCCAGGATTCCATTTCAACACAATTAGTAAAACAGCCATTTAAAATGTCTAACATTTCAGGTGAAAGCATCTTGTGGGGAAAGTCAGTCCCAATGAAAATAAGTAAAAAAAAAGAAGGTACACCTGACAAATCAGAAAGCATACCATAAACACATTGTCAAGGCCCTCTTCAAAAATTGGAGCTCAATTAGTTACAACAGAGCTTGTTTAGTTTTTCACAAAAGAAACCATCAGGTACCTATATATCAAAGTTCCAAGCACTAACAATGCCTAGAAAACCCTCTCTGCTTGCCAGGGTGAATACTTCCCGTTAGCTTCCCTATTGGCAATGTGTATGAACCACACTTTTCATTTCAGATGAACTGGACATTGCAGTTGTTTCAAGTCATTTTGAACAAGAATAAAGCAGTACTGTTGCCGAAAGAAGCAATGCTATCCTTCCTTGTTTGCAGCTACTTGTGCCATCCATCCATACATCCCTCCCCTTCCTTGTGCTAAGATGAGTATCTGTTACATGTTCAGATAAAAACAGTTTTTATTTGAAATTATTTGTTACTAATTTTTTTCTTTCTGGTACAAGGGATGACAAGGAGATGAAATATGGGACAGGACTACTACTTTGTTTGGCACTGACTGTTTAAAGTGACAGTAAAACTATACTGCAAGGTAAACCTTGATGACATCATGCCAAAGTAACTACTTAACATATCACTCTTCAAATGTATTTGTAAGTAAGTGTTCATGAGTTTCTTATAAGTGCTTGGATAACAACAGTGAGTAGACACATTACACAATGTTTTTGTGGTAAGCATACCACTGAAGTCTTGTGACCCTGATGAACACAGACTTTTGACAATGTTTTCCACAGAAGCTGTTACTAAAGCCTTCTAACATTACAGAGCCTCTCCTCCTCTTGCAGGTCAAAGCAAGTGTTTGCTTGCACAAAGACTTCCTAAATTTTGATGGCCTCATTTATCTAGTGATTTTCCCTCTTTTTTTAAAATTCTCACATACAGGGAAAACACTAAGTTATTCCCAAGATATTCCATGTACATAACTGAAATCTAGGATTTCAGTACTTATAAAATAAATTCTCATAAGAATATAACAAATTTATTTTATATTTTATATCATGCTTTCAACTTAAAACCTAGTAGTTTTCCCTTAGAACATTTATCCTTTGGTTACATTCAAGCATTGGAAAAACTTGGAAGCCCCCCAAGCCAGATGAAGTCTTAACATGGATGTTTGGGGGGGCAGCTAGAAAGAGGCAAGTACACAGCAGAGCTGCTATCATTAGTTCTGAAACACGCATGAAACCACGAGGAATAGTAAGATGGTATTGATGCTGCAAGTTTTTTATCCCTTCCTCAACAAATCTGCCCTTTCTACCACACACAGTACTTCCCCAACAAAGTTCCTATGTACTGCAGCAAGAAAACACCTTAACAACCTAGCCACTTGAAAATTGTTGTTGTTCCTATTGTTCCAGCAGAACAGCAGCCAATGTGATTCAGGGTCCAATTTCCATTGTTATTGAGCTTCTTCCCTTTACATTTCAGTTATATACTTACAGCAAAATCATTACCCAAGAGCAAGCTCCAAGTGCAAGCTATGAAATTGTTTAATTTGCATATGAACTAAACAAAAAGCATTTTGACAAAAGCCTAATGAGTTCAGAAAGTGATAACTGATTATAAACTGGAAAAAAGTTGAGAGAGCAAATGGCTGTAGCCACTCTACAATTTGCAGGTTTACCATAGAAATCTAGATTCTAAATAAGGCAGCACTTACAAGAAAACTTAATCAAACAGGTCCACTGTTTATCCCCAACATTACTCTAACTGATAAAAAAAAGTAATGAAAATGAAAGAAATCTGAATCCAAATATATTCCCAACATATTTTATTGCTACATGCTTTTTAAAGACTCAAAAAACCTACTTTACAAACTTTAAAATTGGTCATCTGGCTCCCATTTGTACTGACTGCCAAAAACAGATAAGGAAAAGGATGGGGGGGGGGGGGGGGAAGAAATGCATTAGAAATGCAGAAAACTGCTGCTTGTAGTTCTACACCTAGACAGTGTTTACTAAATTATCTACAGAATTGACACAGAACTTTACTCAAAACAAGCATTTATTGTGAAACCAATTTTTCAATAAATTATATCACAAGTCATTCAATGAAGCATTTAGACATTAATTACTTGTCTGAAAATCTCAACACAAACACACACAATTCTAAAAAGTATTTTTTGTTTCTACAACTCTTCAGACTGAAAAGTTTCCATTTCGTACTTCGGTGAAACTTCTCTAAAACATATACAACTCATAATGAAACATTTTATTACTCATAAAATGTGGCTAATATGGTATACGTATATTTTGGCTCTACCCCTGTCTCACTCAGAAAGCAGCTGCTTTGTCTCTTAGCTAAACCATTAAACAAAATGGGTAACACATGCCTTGTTATAATCTCTAGTTTGCACAATTAATATTTGATTTACAGAAAACGCCTTGGCAACTATAAAGAGCAAATCAGCACAAAGCAGAAGGCTACCATTTTAACAAGTAATATCTAAAGTAGGATGAACCAGACAGACTTAACCATTTACAAACATTACTCAAAGTACAACCCCCCTGCTCCAGGATATTACCTCTTACCCTAGGGAAAGAGTGCTGGCAAAGCATTTTTTACCCCATGGAAAGCACTTTAAAAGACTGTCAAACTTTGAAAGAGTATTCATTTCAACAACTTGGATGTAATTCCTAACTTTACTCTCTTATTAATCCATTTTAGGTTAACATATAGATAAGGATATCTGGTTTTATGACAATCACAGAAGAACACTGCTAAAACGGTAGGTGGACTTTTTTTCCTAAAAGTATATTAACCTAAAGCTTAAATAAAACAGTTACAGTACACAGGAAAAAAATGCTGTGTAAAGTATTTTAAAAGTGATTGTGTGTATTTAAAATGTTTTAAAGATTATGTTTGTAGCCTCCTCCCCCTGCCTGAAAAGTGTACAACCTGTAAAAACTCAGGGGGTGTTATCTTCTCGTATTTACTTTCAAATGTAAAGACAAAGACAATGAGAGATTGCTGCTGAAGAGTATTTATATATGAAAACCATTATTTTGACAACCGAGAAAAATGCATTTGAACCTCTCTCTTTTTAATTAGTTCAGCTACATACATGCCAAATGTTTCATGAAATGTTTTACAAAATCCTCTTGCTATTAACAAAAATAACACACTGGGAAACAAGCAAATGCAATTAAGATATTTTCCTTATTAGTTGGAAAACATTGTTTATTATTTCCCAGTTTCTTTTCCTGTTAAGAAGAGTTGTTATAATGCTGGAGTCTAATTAAAGGATATTAAGAGTTAAAAGTTGTTCCATTTTCCTTATGCGTTAGAAACCCCTGCCAACTAGTCCTCTAGGCTTTAAATATTGTTTTGACGGATTGCATTTTCATTTCCAGTCACAAAGGAAGTATTCTCCATAGTCACACACGAGCAGATCTCCACCAGCTCACTGAAAGCCAGATACATTGTTCCACGCAAGAATGAAGCCTTTGCAGACTACTTTTTTTTTGTTTGTGTTTGTACCTTTGGTAAATTCAGCACCACCTATACAGCAAGAATCACTCCAGTTTTATGAGTATGATACAGATGTTACCATGGGAAGCCTGATGCAACAAGATTATGAAATGCAATCCAAGGATATAAGAAAGGTATTTTATTTATATTATCAGTTTAATATTTTTAACTGCTAAGCATTATATGAATGAGGTGTTACATGCATGTATGCAAGTTTTATGAAAAAGTCTTATAATAATAGCGAAACGTACAACTGTGTTTCAGACATAGTGAAAGGCACAAATTAAAACCACAAAAATACTACCCATGCTACAGTTTGAGAAACCCACAAAAGACAGGCTTTCACAAATAAGACCGAAGCATCATTTTTACCTCTGCTGTAGTTATGTGCCTACTATTGTAAGAGTTTCAAGAATGGGTTATACTAGCATACTAGCTCAATAGTTTGAGTAACATTGTATTAAGACAGTAAGTTTGTTTAAAAAAAAAAAAAAGGGGGTGATTTTATTTAGGATTTTTTTTAATATCAAAGTAATACTTGAAACTGTACTTTTTATTGGATATAACCTGCCAGCATAAATCACAATTTCTCTCTTGACTTACCAAAATATCAAGATTTTTGCCTTGGTTTTTCAGGGGTGGGTTGTTTGGGGTTTTTTGCACCTCAACAGTTTAGCAGTCCTGAACTACCAGGGAACGTCCAGTCCTGCGATAGTCACCTACATTAACACTTTGACAGTCTTAAAGGTAGCAATAAAGACTATACCTCATGGCACTCACTAGCACCCCCAAACGGTCAATTCTGAACTTTTTTTCCCTGTGTGCTCCACATCCATGCCTTTTGATTTAAACACTTAAGCAGAAGACACAAAAACAGAGGAGAGTTAAATGAAGTGCAACAGCCTCAGCTGACAGGGACAGCTAAAAACCTCACACCTCTGTTCAGACTGCCTCTGCCAGGACCTAAAAATACACATCAAGATACAACATTGATTAGGCAGATGGAAGAAAAACTAACAACTATCACCCCAATACTAGTTGCCAAGGAAAATACCACATATTCAAACAAAGCAGTAATGACCAAGCATTAATAAATTCAAGAGAGTTTTCATTAATATTAACTGTGCTTGTTATAACAACTTAGTCTGATAAACAAGAAAAAAGATGACAGCAAAAGATAATTAGTATAAGTAAAAAGTTGCAGCACGTATACAGAAAAAAAACCACTTCTGTATGCCTTTAATATTTTCCCAATTGTTAACTAATTCTTAACTAATAGGTTGCTATCCACTCACAACTGATTTTTTTTAAAAAATACTAAAAACATTAAGTAGTTAGGCACAGCATCAGATGACATTCAGTACTAAAATCATTCTAATAATAAGACACAAGGTTTCAGTAAAAAGAACAATAAGGAGTATACCTGCAAGGATACGGTGCCAATGGATGTGCCACAGACTAATCAAAGTCTGTACTGGCAGTGCTATAAACTAGAGGTCTTCTTAAGGCCAACAGTTCTGCTTAGGATAATTCTAGGAATGCAGTCGGTCATTATTTCCATCAGGTCAGTTCTCCAATTACATGTTTTCATTGCAAAATAATAAATTAGTTCCTTATGTGCAACAAATACATCTATACAAGTTCCAATGTTCCAAATTTAAACCATAGGATGTGCAAACAAATCTTCTATTCATTTACTCCACAAATTCTAGCTCCCAGAATATTTCAAGTGTTAACTGTAACTGAAATACATGCCAACAATCTCCTCAAACATGCCCAGTCAGAAGTCTATCTTGCATGACAAATTTAACTCTTTACTGTCTGCTTGAACACACAGTTAGAAAAAAATTTTTAGTGAAAACACCAGAAAAAAAAAAAATCTATTTGTGTTAGCAGTCAAAAGAATGAAGCAAACCTTTGTCTACTACTAAGGAAAAGTTCAGCCAAGCAAAATTTATTACAATGATTATTATTTGAAACCACAGCCACCCCAGTCTGGAATGAAGATATTAGAATCTTAAAAACAGGAAATCTTAATTTCCACAACAGAACAGAGCCATCCATTTAGACACCATCTCATATCTGGACTAATTCAGTCCACTGAATATAAACTATCAGTTTTATAGACCTTTGGTGTAATAAAGATGAACGTTAATGTGGTTTTGTATGTAACTCATGTCTGTGGAATAAAGTGCAAGAGGCAGGTGCAATTTAAGTATGTAAGGAGGCCAATATTCCTTCAGTGCATTCCCTACATATGCAAGTAATGAACTTTCTGTGATTATAATCCAAACAGTCTTCTGCACTGATATTCCATGGTTAGGAATTTTTATAGCTGACTGGGAAATATGTCCAATATATGGCTTGGGGGGAGAATCTATTGTTTAATTTTGTGGATTTAACCGCATTCTGCAAATAATCAGTTTTGGGTTTTGTTGACATTTCCCACTTGCATAAATTAGTTGCACCCTGTATTCTGCAAAGAACTCGCACACATACTTTTTCATAGATCACACCTCCAGTAGGATACTGTACTAGAAATCTATATCTGGTACAGATATGTTATGTCAGCAAACATGTTTTTCCTACAAGCATATTAAAAAAGTCCCTTATGAGCCAAACATACTACAATAGAACTGCAGTTGTTCTATTTTAAGTCCATCTGCACAAAAGTCTCTACTGGTAAGGATACCTAAGTCAAGGACCATGTCTTCACATGCCTAATCAACGTATCTATGCAGGCTAAACATTTTTGCAGAAACCTTCTGTAAGGTTTGCTGCTCATTTGAGTCTAACTGTTCAGCTCACACCCTCTAGCTTCTCTATACCCAACACTGCAAGTTCTTATCCTACACAGAAGTTTCATGCTACAACTGCTAAACTGTTGCCAGCATTCTAACTCAGGTATAAAAGCCTTACCAGAACAAACCAGCCTATCCCAGACTTTACACAAAAACTGCAGGCAATAAAGAGCCATAGCTTGGATAGACAGATGCAGGGAAGAGCCAAGGGATAGATGATTCACAGGCTAAAAGAGGGTCAAAATGAGAGAGGCTGGACAAGATAATTTGTTTCTCAGACTTTTGACAAGCTTGAGTTTTGTTTTGCAGAATGCAAGAATTCCCCACAGTAAAATATATGCAAGCAACCAAATACCAAATAAAACAAAATTAGTATCAATAGTAACTTGACAGATAGTATTACCTTCACATTGTTCTAGTAGATGAACTATCTATGTGCTACATGCCTGAACAGGAGCAAGTGGGAAAGAATTAAAAAAAAAAATAATAAAAAAAATCTGTTCACTTGTGAGCACTGGCAGTGTGTAAGAAGCTCTCTTCAACAGGGGACTGTACTCCTGCCAGGGCCTAATCCTTAAGCACATTTACAGAAAAACATCTTCCATACCCGATAACATACTTTTCCCCATGTGTCTTCAATAGCAGCGCAGACCAAGAAGCTTATTGTCTTTCTCTGTTCTACAGCTATTCCCCATCAAAAAAGACAACAAATTATGCTAGTCAAGCACAATTGCCACGGTCAACCTAGAAATCCCCTTTACTTTAATACATGCAAATCATAGCATAACCCACTGTATGTATACTATAATTCTAGAAATAGTATGTAATTATCTAAAATTCCTATGGTATTCAATAAAAACTTGACTATCATTTCCTGCACCACAGAAGGCCAAGTGTTAAAACAGACTTAGGTGCAGCTAATGGAAATGAATTGCTCAATTTCAGCCAATACTTGAAAGGAACACGTTTATAAACTAAGTTGCCCTGCAATTGAAAAGATGCAATGACTATCTCAACAGGGAATTCTGACTAAATTTAAATACAAGTAAATGTTATTTTACTGAGCTTATTTGGATAAAATAAAAAAATACAACTTACATTCACAAGAATCCTATCAAGTTTTGCATGACATGCAAAATCTATCTCCAGAACTCCAGGTTTTTTTAGATACCCATTGCTTATGTATTCCTTCCACACCACATAAGTCTGTATTTTCTCTCTATTTTTATTTTGTGTCTACTGTTCTTCTCTAAAGAACACTAGCAGCACCATCTTCCCTTCTTTCCTTTCAAAGTAAAGAGCTCATCTACAAAAGGGATAATATATCACATCAGCCATCCAGCATGTAAGGGTATTTTAAAAATTGTCATAGGAAGGTTTGTTGTAGGAAGCTCATTTTTAAAAGACCTGCTATTTCAGATCCTTGTAATACTCTGGTTTTTTGTTTCCTGTTTGTTTTTTAAAATAACATTTGCTCTCAACACAAAGGATGGAACAAATGTTTCTCTTGACACTTCCCTAAGACTGCAAGGGGATGAAAGCGAACACAATGTACCACCAACAAAGGATACAAGTAAGTTAACTGATATGAATACTGTAACATTTAAGCTCTTCAAAAGAACATATTGTAATATGAAAATTTAATATACAATGGGTGACAAGGGATATAGAATTAATCTTTTCATTTATTAATATCTTTCATATCTTCTGTGGAAAGTCTTCTAACTTCTGATGGAGCAGACAGAAGAAATTTAAAGAATCTTCAGGAAAACTCTGAATACACAGAGCACAGCTTATAAGAATCTCTACAGACTAACCCAGTCATATTTGCTATAGAGATGTATCCAAGTTAAATAAATTAGGCAAGACAACCGAGAAAAACAAAATACACACCCCAGTAAGTTTCACAGTTTAACCAAGTAATGATGAAATATTATGTGCTTAAATTACTTAAATAGATTTCTTCAAAGAACTGGCTACTCTTACAGTTTACATTTGATGATCAGGGAAGTCAATGGTTAAACTACATCAGGAGCATTCTTCACTAGCCTAAGTTTCCTACAGGCTCTCAGGTGTATTGTCCAGTTTCCTCCTAACAAGCTACAATGATTTCTAAATGTGAAAGGAGCTATGTCTGCCAAACAGAGCATTGAAAAAAAAGAGACACGCGTTTCAGGTGTATCATGATCTAAACTTGCAAAACCAACTGATGATTCAGCAAGACCACTGGAGCGTCAACCTCCACCAAAGTATTAATCGAGGTTAATTATTGCCAAACAGCATCTGTCAACAAGCCCCCATCAAAACCAGAACAAATGTGTAAGAACACCAGAGCTTCTAGCCACAGACAAGCATTAAAACTGTTGCCTTTTAAACAGCAACAACATTGTTTCACAATCATTTTCCATTTCCTACACTCTAGCTCATAACAAGCAAAATAGGCAAATGGGGCAGAAGTCTGAAGTCTAACAGATGGTAATATTCACAAAGCTAAAGCTCAAAATCTCTATTCCATTCTCTGCAGTACTTCTGTAAGAAAAAAAAAAAACCAACTACTCATATTATTATACATACTGGGTTGGCTTCCCAGTATCAACTGGCTACTTCTGTAACTCTCACTGGTTGTAGTAGGATAACAAACTACCTAGCAATATGATGCTACTCTCTACTACAGACAGACCAGTTTGGAAGCTAAACAAAAATCCTGCAATATAGAAAACACAGTAGAGCAGATAGCAGTGGTGAGGAAACACGATTGAAAGACTTATTAGTTATGTGTATTTTAATATTCCTGTCATACAGGATTAATGCAAAGCAGAAATTACTTATACTCTACTAATATCTATGAGGAACAGGACAAGCCATAATGGGCTTAAACTGCATTTTAAAAGATACAGAGTTTCTCTCACTACTTAAAATAACAGCTGTAAAAAAACCTCAGCAAAAAACATGAACAGCTTGCCTAAAGCAATCATTGATCAATATGATCATCAATATGACCATCATTGCTGGAGTTTTTACAAAAAGGATTAGACAAAATAGTAGCTAGGGGTAACACAGAGTAGACCTGACCCTGCCAGAAATGCTTCAGTGCAATTGCAGTATCGAACACATGCGCCGCCAGATGCGCCTCCAGCATGGGTTTCTCTTTTCAGAAGAATGGTTCTAGAGATTAGATTCAACATGGCCGGAGTCGCAGTTGCTATAGTCACAACACTCTAAGCCAATTAAAGAATGAAACTGAATTAAGATCAATTAATAGCATTTCAAGACATGATCAGATAAAAACAGAGAATTTACACAGGGAAATTATGCACAATAAAAAGAATATAAAACTCAAAGTTCAGAATATTAAATCTTTTCAGAACTTGATGTGGACAGATTTTTTTTTAAAAAAAACTAATGATGGGAAGCCTTAAAGAGATACTAGAGAAAACTATTTTGAATATTCAAGCTTAAGTTATTTGAATAACTTTTAACTGTCTACTCAAAATAATTTGCTTTCAGATTTACCTACTTGTCTACTCTGTGTGTGTTTAAGCGGATCAGTGTACTGCGAGGAAATAGACATCGAAGCTGTACCCCCACTGCCAAAGGAAACAGCATACCTTTATGCACGATTTAACAAAATAAAAAGGATAGCAGTCTCAGATTTTGCTGACATTAGTAAGTAATGTTCAAATTTTAATTTCCGTTTACCCGGTAGTATATTTGAAGTTGCTGTCCCTTAAGAGTATGCCAAGACTACCAAAATAAGATATATTTTATACTTTGCTAGATTTCATTATGTGTATTACTTATTTAATTCAATGCCTGTATTAGAACTGGAACTCTGATGGCAATATGGAATCATAGAATCGTTTAGGTTGAAAAAGACCTTTAAGATCATCACGTCCAACCATTAACCTAACCCTGCCATCCCATCACTAAACCATGTCCCTAAGCACCTCATCTATCCATCTTTTAAATACCTCCAGGGATGGGGACTCAACCCCTTCCCTGGGCAGCCTGTTTCAGTGCTTGACAACCTTTTCATTGAAAAAGTTTTTCCTAATGTCCAACCCATTTTGGCCTCCGCATCCATCTTCATATTCCAACACAATCAGAGAAAGAGCACTTTGCTAAAAATAAAATTTAACCCTGCATCCCAGCCAGTCTTAAGTGACCAGGTGTTATTCTTCAAATGCTCCAGGGACATCTCTCCCAGCTATCTTAACTCCACAACATGACAAATTCTATGAATATCTGAAATCATGTTGTCTCTAAGAAAAAGGAAGGATCCAAAGTATTTTTCTTTTCTTTTAATTTAAGATCATGAGGAAAGCCAAATGTGGATTTTATCAGTATTTACATTTGTAGATCACAATTAGAATGGTGCAGCCAACAGTGTAACATGTAACATACACAACCATACATGTTCCATGTCATGTAATTATAAATTCAATATTTATATTTTAATTCCTTTTGTGTAAAGCTACCTTGAGAAGAATTGATTTTAGTGGAAATAGGATAGAAGAAATAGAAGATGGAGCCTTTTCAAAGCTTTTGTTATTGGAAGAACTTTCTCTTGCTGAAAATCGACTTTTAAAACTTCCTGTTCTACCTCCCAAATTAACAACATTTAATGCAAACCAAAATAGAATCAAGAGCAGAGGAATCAAAGCAAACACTTTCAAGGTAAGTAAAAGACAGTAATTTAGGAAGCCAAAGTAAATAAAATCAGTAACCAGACTATCCAGTGTACCACCAAATGACTTTTTCCTGTATTTTTGTAATCTAAGAAACAAACTACAATGAAGAAGCTTTCCAGCTTTTGTTTTGAAAGCACTTTGGAATAACAGTCCTTTGTGCACTCACTCTCTCATGTCATTCATATAAAAAAAAATTCTAGGAAATAATCTTACCTACTTTCTTTCTCTTACATGCAAAGAAAAACTCAATTCAAAAAAGGATGGCTCAAATACAGTCCTGAGGACCACATAAATACTAACAAACAAGGATATAGCTTTATAGCAGTCTCAAGTTTTAGAATCAATAAACTAACACTGAAATTTGCAAAACATCAGCCTGTTGTATGAGTTTCTGGATACAATAGAATTCAACATTCACAGCAAAAGAGTATTTCATGTTGGGCACTTTACAGGCTTTCTATGTGATCAGAAAAAAATACTGATATCTTACAAGAGGCACAAGTTAGTTAACCTCAAGTAAGTAATATCAGCATTAATAATCCCTCCTTCTTTCTATTAGAAGCTGACAAATTTGGCCTACCTCTACTTAGGACATAACGCACTGGAATCTGTTCCCCTTAACTTACCGGAAAGTCTGCGTATTCTTCATCTGCAGGTATTTTTAAAGTATTCCTTTAACATTCTATTACCAATAGCCTAATTAGCTACAGATTTCAAACCAAACCCGCTGTCTTTTAAAACAGTTCACACTGTAGTTGTGCTACAGTTGTCTAATGCTCCTCCAGATAAAACAATTTACCTCTAATCTGAATGGCCACAACCATTTGGTGTTCAGATGTTGGTTGTTAGCTATTTACTGTGCCAGAATTTCTCATTAGTTTCTGTACATCAAGGATAGGAAGTGGTAAAAATAAGCAATAATCGTTTACCAACAATACATTTCAAACATCAATAACAACCTCAAACTGCTTATCAGCTCATTGATTGGTTTGAAGAGACTCAATTCCTACGTATCATAGTATACACAAATCAATCCCAATGACAATTAAATGGGAGGGCAAGAGGAATAAAATTAAAGGTTGAAAATTCTTCAACATATATGGGTGTGTGAATATATATGTGTGTGTGTTTATTTATAAAAAATTGTTTTGTTTTGCAGTACAACAATATTACTACAATCACCGATGACACATTCTGCAAATCTAATAACACACGTTACATCCGCACACATATGGATGAGATAAGGATGGAAGGCAATCCGATCCTCTTGGCAAAGCATGTTAATGCTTTTTCCTGCTTGAGAACACTGCCTGTAGGAACATACTACTAGCCACTACTTATGTAATTATACATGCCAAAACTGAAACATGGTAACAGGCAATTGTTCTTTTTACTCTGTTTACACATTTATATCCTGTCCCTACTAATGCCATTTTCCCTGCATACCCAGAACTTTTTACTACGTTGAAATGTGGTTCTCCTTTGTGATAACTATTTCAAAACAGCCACTTTATTTAGAGTAGTTACAATGTCACCCACGCTTTCAGAATCTTTTCTGTTAATGAAAGTGTAAAAATACATATATGCACACACACCCCTTCTCAACTTTTATTTCACCACATATTATGTGTAGGTAAAAATCACACAGGTAACTGCTTCTCCGCATTCTTTACCTGTACCTAGAACAACTACTACATTTTACTTTCAAATAAACACAAAACATTGTTTGAGCAAGCCACAGAGGAAAAATAGATCTTAATTCCAATCCCACTTATTTTAGTGAAATGAAATGAAACTTTTTCAGTTGACCTTCAGAAGTGTACTGAATGAAGTTACATACAAAAGAAAGTCATGTTTAGGAATAGAACTTCTCAAAGCTTAACTTACTAAAGCTTCCTTAAGAACTTGTTTTGTGGAAAATGAGAGTAATTCCTATTTAGGCTTAGTGTACCAAGCGGCATAGCAAGTGGAACTTTTCAAAGATGTGTTACACCTCCTTCTACTATTTTGCTTTCAAAATAATCTAAGAGTGTGTGTGCATATATATATGTATTTTACTTTTACACAAGGTATTTTTAAATGAAATATATAAATTTTGCTCAGCTGTACTCACAAGAGTAATTTCTACAACACCAGCTTCCCATTTTAATACAATGGTCAAAGTACAGCACAGTACAACTCCAAGTATCTTTGTTATCAACAGATGATGTAGACCAAGCCTTGTTAAGAAAAAGCAGTGGAACAAGGAAACGTGGTAAGTGTAATTAACAGCAAAGCTGAATTAGTATTTTTGTCTGTAAATATGCAAGATTTCAGCTAGGTGTCAGCTCAGAGAAACAGAAGTACTCTTCTACAACAATACTTTCACTCATTAGGGAAAAATCAAATCAGATCTTTAAATTAAAAAGAAAATGTGATTCTACCATTAATCTAAAAATAGTGTTAATTTCCAGAAAATTAAACTAGCATCATTTCACTCAACTACTGTGAACTTTGCAGCGTATTAAAAACACAAACTGATATGTGCAGGCCTCAACCGTCAGTTCACCTAAAACTAGACAGAACTTATACAGGACAAAATATTTTTAATTACACAGCTGTAGATTTCTGACATACCATTTTCAGTTTCTCCCCTCAAATACCTACCACAGGCATAAACTCTTCAGATAAATGAATGCCTGAAGTGTGCTAATTACTATTACCAGATCAACCTTGTACTAGTTTTGAAGCTAGTATAGATTCCTAATTTGTAGAAATAGTTAAGCATCAAATGCATGATGATGTATCACTACATCTAGAATACTGATTTTACAAAATATTTTGTATTAGCTTTGTCTATCTTATTTAGCTAAGCCTTGACTTGTTAGTGTTTGTGCTACAGGGAATTAAGTACACACTTAAATCTGAACATACTGATGCTCTGCCACTATGAGTTTTGAGACCTAAGTGACTTCTTCGTGCATCGACCGTGGGCTCATCTTTCTGGAAAGAGGATGCAATTATGAAATGCGGGACAAAAATATTTTTGCCCTGGACCCTTCACCCAAGAAAGACTTAGCAATCCCCAATATTTTCCATTTTAACTTATGTGGTATAACAAGAAAGAAATTCCATTGTCCTAACACAACTGAGAACAAAACCAAGTCTGACAGCGAGGATAATACTTGGTTTTCATTTTCCCATGTAAGTCATAAAGCTTTGATGTTTCCAAGTTTTCAGCAAGGTGAAAAGTAATCTCAAAGCATTCCAACTTCAAGCCAAATTTATGCTAGGAAAAAATAAAAGTCACTATTTCTCTCATTCCTCTTCTGATAAATGCCTAAGGCAGAGAAAACACAGCCAGAAGTGTAAGTGTAGTAACGTTACATAAGCAGTGGCCTCTGATCTTATTCTCACCATAGATCATTACTATTTAATAAAGCTCTTTCCAGTATTAATAGGATCAGTAAATACCAACAAAACTCTCCCTATGAAAACAATTATGTGTATACACAACTATATGCACATTTATGTAATATATACACACACATAAACACTTCAAAGTCTAACCGCTACCACATTATTAATTATACATTAAAATGTTGTATATATTTTTGAAAAAGTACTAAATATCAACAGTAACACTAATTAATGCTCTTAATATTTTGTGAGCAAACCAAAACAGACAACTGGTACCTTCTGAAAGCCTCACGGAGGCAATAAATTATGTGATATGTTTTAATTTACTTTCCCCATTCATAGCAAGTTAACTCATCAAAACATTAAGTGAGAAGGGCTTCAGTATGCAGGATTTTTTTCCTTCTATTTGTGTGACTAGTACTAATATCAAGCTGAATGTACACCATTCTATTTTTTTCCTATCACTAATTTCTGTTCTGTATTTCCAATAAAACTTGAATTTTTTCCTGTTTATCAGTATTGGCTTCAACAATCTGCTCTTCCAGCAATCCCAACATGCTTCAGCTGTTCAGCCTCATAGCAGACTAAGGGTGTGTCTGGATCAGAAAATTATTTGCAGGTGTAGTATTTATCATGAGAATACAGTAAGACCTGCCATACAAGTAATGCCATACATTGACTTGTGGGACACTTCACTCACCCCTTCAAAAGCTATTCAAAACACCACCTTGTAAATTTTTTCAATGCAATAGAGGAGCAGCAGCAGTGCATAGTAACAGTATGCTCAACTCTTGAGTGCGCACATGTGTGTGTGAAGCATGCAAGCTGTAGACTAACCTGTTCCAGTAAAAAACCACAACTGCTTAAGTGCAATGCCAGGGAGTCTATAATGCAGAGCACAAAATGCTTACAACGGAACATTGATCTACTCATGCCAACCTAAACCTGCCCCTGCTTTCTAGGAAATCCTGCTTTCCTAGATTAATGTATATTTTAAATTGCTTAATTGGAGTTATCCATCCCATGATTACTCTTGTTAACAGGGGAAACTCTCCTTACAAAACTGCCATTTGTGACTGTCAACTTTTTAGAAATACAGTGCTGTCCAACTTTCCTTGAAACTTCCAATTGTCATTAATCTCATTCATTATTATTTGAAGTATTCAATCACTTCTATATTATTCCTTTCTTCCCAAGGACCAAAACTATCAGAAAAGAAAAAATAACCTACCTTTCCTGTTTTTACACTACACTGTGAGGAAACTATTAGAAACACTGTCTATTTCTACTTCACAGCCTGGGTTTTGTTCTTTTAAATAACAAAATAATAGAAAAAGCTAAAAACACAGAACCCCCCCTCCGAGAGGCTTATCTCCAATGCTGTGTACAGTTACCTGCCTATATACTTCAGGCCTAGCAAGCAGGTAGGAAAAAAAAAATACAACAAAACTTACAGACTCATTTTTTAATGTTGTCTGAATGTGAGTATTAACAGGATAAGACTCTTCACTTGTTTTATGCAAATGTTAAAAGCGTATTTCTGGTTACTTTCACAGAAATTGCTACAGAATATTAAGTTACAAATACACACTCTCCTTAGCAATCTGGTTATTTGAATTGTCAGATTTGATCTTTGAACCCTTTATTAATTCTCTCACCTCAGAAAGTCTTCCATTTATATATTAAATCATTACTAATGCTAGCAGAAGTAAGAAGGCCTAAAAAACTCTTCATAAGTCCATAGTCAGTCACATTTGATAAGAATTCTCCCAAATTGGTTTGCCTTTTTCAACAGCATCTTTGTCCATGGAAAGAAAAATACCTTTAGAAAGAATATTTTTTATGTCGACAAACCTGTGATATGTCCTCAGTGAATTTCTCTTCACACATTTTTCAGCAATTAATATATCTCTTCATTGTTTACACTCAATGCCTGAACAAATACTTTTAAAAATTGCTTAAGATACAGACAACAATTTAAAAATCACCTCTCCTTTCTATTGTTTCATTTTTGTACTGAATTTTAAAATGAGAAATATTTATAACAGTTCACTGAATCACTGTCCCAGGAACCGCAGTGACTGCTGTCATGAGGCTGATCTAAGGATCAGAAAACTTCAAGCAAAGTTGGAAAAAACAATCAAAAAACCCACGCCATAAAGCCCTTGGTGCTCTACTGTCTCTACAGATTGATTAAAGAAAAGTCCTTATATGACAACAAGCAGGATTAGACAGTTTACTGCGCAGCTGAGGACAGGGTTGTTTTTTTGTTTTGTGTTGTTGGTTTTTTTTAGCATTATCAGAAATCAGTACTTTTTTCTTTAATCTGGTTGATTGATAATGGAAATTGATCAATCTAGCATAGAACCCAGAAAGGCCTGAAAGATACAAAAAAATAGGAAACAAAGCAGTTCCCACTTCATAGGACAGTTGAAAAGCAAAGATGGTGCTGAGTTTAATGACAGTAAGCGCTTGAGCTAAATAAAACTGAACTAAAAAAACCACAGAATTAAGCATCTAAACATCCTTCTCTAACATTAATCATCATAGATGTTCTGTGTGAATGAGACTACAGTATTTTTATGCCAAGGAATAGTTGTTTATCCTAAAACCAGTACAAAGACAAAGCAAACAAGCCAAATAACAGTAATTTAAAACTAAGTTCAAATACTATGTTCCAGATCAGAGAGAGGAACAAGTTTATTTCCCATTCAAGCAAAACATTTCAGAACTGGAAGTGCTGTCATCCAAACGCATGCTGCCACATTTTCAAGAGACAGATCCAGTCCTTCAGAACTAACATTTAAATGCCAAAGACTACAAGTGTTGTTTTCTTTTAATTTCTTCTTTTGCCTTTTTTTTTGTTCAAAATGAAATGTAATACCAATGGAAAAACTGTCTTACTCCCCCACAGAAAGGCACAGATATTCTTATTTTCCCCCACATATGAGGAATGCAGCAATAGCATGGTAAAAATCAAGACAAATATCAATCAAGGGCATTGCCCCTTGAACACAACACAAAAATCTTTAGCTAATATTCTCTTCTCCACAACATAAAAAATTAAGAATCACCTAACTCCACTGAAGAGTGCTAATTTCACCTCCATTGCTCTGTCTTAATGAACTACTTAAAGACCTAACTAGAATACTGATATATAAAGGCTTGAGAGACCTTACCTTGAAATGTTGGAAGGTGCATCTACGATGTTCATACCACTCAGCATAAGATGAAAGGCTTCTGAAAAATGTTAAAAGATCTCCATGTTCTTCCATGCTAGAAAAGAAAAAAACATTGTTTAATGAAACAGTACTAATTGGACATACCAATTCTATAGCCTAAAATTTTTACTTTTTCCTTAAAGAATTTGTGATTAGTATTGTTCAAATTTGAAGCCAAAAATCACCAAAAAAATTATGACAGGAAAAAAGCTGTAGTGTAGCTATTGAAAAAAAATATGAAGAATTAATTTATAAACCATTGTTTTCAACTCCTCAGGAAGGTAAGCAGCAGTAAAGTTAGTCTTACATGTAAAACGTGGTAACTAATAAAGTAGTCGCCTGTAAAATCTTAGTTTGACTTTCTGCTTGTTCATCTAATGCTCATGTTTTCTAAATAAATTCCAAGGTCTTGCACAATAAAACTTTCTCCTGCAAAACTGCTAAGATTTACCAGATTGCATCGCTAGGCTTTGAATATTCCCAAGATCTTTGTCCTATTCAACTAAATCTTTGCATGACACTTTCTCTGCCTCTGCCCACATGACATCCAGCTTTTCAAGATTAACCTTGAATCTTTGGTAAGCAAGAAGGCCCGTTCATTAGATCACACATGGCATCTAAACCAAAACTTTTGATATACAATTAAATCTTGATTTATCTGCTACTAAGAAAGATGGTGATATTCTCAATAATTAGGGAGTGGGGCAGGACAAGGGAGAGACATGCTGATAAATCTGTAACTGAGAAGTAGAGTGCAGAGCTCTTAGTGCCAAGCCCATTGTAAGCAGAAATTACCACGCCTGGATGGAGCTGAGCAGGTTCTTGCAGAACGCCCCCCAGTATTTCCACAGTTTGGGGCTCCCTCATGATTTAGCAGTTCAGGTACACATGGATACATTATGGCTTCATTCATACAAGTGATCCTACACTCGCACTGATAAACTGTCTTGGAACCTGATGTCCCGGCAAAGAGATGCACAGAGACACCTTTGCTGGAATTGCACTTAGCCAGTATGGATTTGGTAAAGTTTACAGCCTATATCATGAGGCTAACGCATTGGTGCTATTCTGGCAAGGAAATCATTCAATTGCAATGTTATTGCAAATACTAGTTTTTCATCCATAGTGCCTCTGAAAACAGAAAGGTCGGCAGTAGTCATTTTACTTTCTGTCATTTCTGAGGAATTTTCAATACAGGAGACAAAGCATAAGAGAAATAAAGAAAAGTTCCTACAGTTTTGGCTTTGCCAGTTTCAGAGTAATTGAACAGCATCAAGTGAAAGTGTTTACGTACAATGATTCCATGCTTAGTAGAATAAGATTTTTTTCAATCTCCATTGACAATAGTTAACAGAGGCAACAATACACAGTGCCAGCTAAACCTAAGAGATTACAATTCCAGGACTTCAGCACTGAAGTCAAGTTAAAGATGCAAGCGCAACACACAGAAGTAATAGAAACAGATTTTGCATGTAGAACACAAAGAAGTTTATTTCCTATGTATATGTGTTTCACACACAGAAAAGTTAAATGACTTAAGCTTCAATATAATTTCAAAATTAAATATTCACAGTATCTAAAGAATCAAACAGAAGCTTCCACTCCCAAAGAAACAACAAACATTTAAAAAAAAAAAATATAAGTGAAATTACTGCTGAAGTAATTCCAAAGAAATTCTAAGCACTGCAGCAAGTACAGAATCAAGGAAAGCTACATGGCTGACTAATTATCCACTCTAGCAGATAGGGAAGGCGGCACACAGTTTGGAAAATAAAAGCTGCTCTTGATATGCAGAGATTATTACTCCTATTGACACTAGTGAGTAACGTACCGCACTAACTTGGACTGAGAGATGTCACCATTATTTTTCATCAGTCTACATGCAAAATTATTACTACCTTGTAAGAGAAGTGGCAATGCATCAAACACTGGGGCTGGTACATACCTTTATGTCAAGAAATTTGATTTACACAAGAAATTTGCTAGCAAAAATAAGTGGTACGCTTTCTACTTCAGTAACTGTTACTTTCATTATACATTTACTATTTTGTCCTAGCAAAACTGTGTTAGTTTGTATGTCAACTACGATGTATACAAGCAAAACATTTTTAGTAGAAGTACACCATTACATTCACTCTGAGACAGCCCAGGAAAACAGGCAACAATAGAAGAAAGGCAACCAAGGTACTGGAAATCAGTAATGTGCAAAAATCTGCCTTAGAACAGTTAGGATTCGAAGCATTTGAATGAAGAGATCCATTCACATCAGATAATTGCCACCACAGTTGAGAGTTTGTAGAAATCAGGAACTGAAAAGACCTTGCCCTCTTTATTGTTAACAACAGTGCCAGCAACCATTCAAGCATATGCATAGCTTCTCAGCTCTAAGGAAGAGCAGAAATAGACAGTCCACCTGCTGTTAAGAGGGATAACTGTATTAAAGACACATTATAGAAAATAGGTGGGGAACCGGGTGGGAAGAAGAGTTTGTCTTGGAGGAGTTTGTTTTTAAGAAAAATGTAACAGAAAAAAATATTTATTCTTCAAATTTCTACTAATGTAAGAATCAGGATCAAGAAAAGAAAGGAAATAATGTAAGATGACAGAAACTGCCAAATAGCCAACCATCCATCCAGTGTTATCAGGGGGAGGGAGGACAAACACTCATTAAGGGTGTGCAGTTTTTAACCAAAGAAATGTAGCAAGAATGCAAAGAACACAAAATTCCACAGAAGCTAAGTGTCAGAATACCTGAAGGAATACAATTCTTTAATCATAAGGGTGAACAGCTTCATGTCATTACTGATATGAAGCCACAGTCAAATGAAACAGCCATTGTCAAAACATACCTGGCAAGCACTGCTTTAAAAACACCGAGATTTATTTCAGTTACTGATACAGGATTTTACAAATTTACAAAACCTGACTGAGGAAGATACCCGACTTACATTTGGGAATATTTCAGAAAGTTACAGGGAATCTAAATTCTAGATATAAATTTTACTTTTAACATCCTTGCTGTTTGAGATTAGCTATTCTTTTTGGATTTTCAGAACAGCTGAGAGCAGGAGCTTGAGGCCATCAACAGAATAGTTGCAACAGTGTATTACCAAGCCACTTCAGCCATTCAATGGAGAACCGTGCCTCAGATCCAGCTTACTTAATATCCAGGAACAGCGACCCTTAACATGTTACACAAACATAAACTGGAAAAAAGACATGAAGTTCATTCAGATATTGAAAATGTAAAAGAAAAACCAAACAAGTTTTATCCTAGCCTGGAAAGAACAGCATCATTAAAGGAAGTTACCACAGTAGTCACAGCTGCCAACAAAATCAGGCCAAGATGAAAAAAATGCTGGAAGAACACCAAAATTGAGTCCCTGGAAGGACGTAGACACATACTGATTTACAATAGCTGACTAGCTCTATGTTCTGGACAGCTTTTTTAAACCACAACTCGTAACTGCACATATAAAAATCTACACATACTGTAGTAAAAATCAAGACTTAGTAATGACTGCCCACATCTCACTGTCTAGCAAAAATGATTCTACACATACTACAGTATGCTTTGTAAATCTACATACATGGAAGAGGGCAACACAAGACTGTTTCAAAACTATTACTTAAAATTCTTTTCAAACAACTTGGCAGTTCTGATGAGTATCCACTTTTATGCAATTTAAAAGACTATCACAAACTTTGTGACCTTGTTTTAGCATTACGCCTTTAGTTTGGTCATATTTCTTTTTTCCTCTCAGATTCATCCTTCAGCAATAAAGCAGATCAAATTCTTTGAGGCTGGATCACCAAGCAGAGAGAGAGATAGTTTTGGCTAACAAGTTCAAAGAACCAGTTTCAAATGTAGAAGTTAGTCTACAAATTATACCCGAGTATATACTTCTCTCACGCACAGATTTAGCACTGGCTAAATAAAGACAGCAAACTAGATTAAATGTTTAGAAAGGGGGACAATCTGTGTTGGCATGAACAGACATATGTAATAGACATGCTTTTTTGTATTGGCAAGGGAGAAAGAGACTGCATAAGAGCACCATTTCAGTTAACTGTCTCATAGCACTTAAACTACCCATAAACAAGAATTCCTAATTACCTTAAGTTAGTCTAATTCCTAATGCTGAAGCCAACTACAACAAACACTAAAATACCAAGAAAGCTTGGTATAAAATAACAAGGTACTAAGAGAGTGCATGTTGAAATTTAAGCTTTTTTTTAATAAAAAATAATTTAGCATTGCAAAATGTCACCAGATTTAAAAAAAAAATTCCCCTGAGAGCAGAAAACACCCATCTCCAAAGCCAACAGCCATGTATGAGTGAAGTCATCCAAAACCAGCAAAAAGCACATTCAGGCAGAGAGTAACTATGCATCAGGTTAAACTCACACGCCCTTCATCCAAACACCATTTCACTTTTACAAAATAACATCCGCAAAAGTATATAAGAAACCTAACTGTTGTAAAAGTATTTAAGGTTCCTTTAATACACTCCTTTAGCTAAAATAGATTTCCTCTCTTAAAATAACTCACTGCAGTATGTAAGACTTCTTGCATTAATATGTAAAACCAAAGAATGATACAGCTGTGGGAAGAATTCATGCCTCCCCTCACTTCCAAAATACCTAGCCCATGCAGTGTTTAATACAGACATTTCATAAATTCTTCACTCTGACTTCTAAATTCTAATTACTTTGTAAAAAGTAGGACCCGTTTTCAAGCTGTCTAAAAATTCCTCCTATTTGACTAAGTAATATATGCAATAGTTAACTAACCCAACAATGATTGGGATACAAAGAAAAAAGAAAAAAAAAAGGAAAAATACAAAAAAAAAGACTGGCAACAAGATTTTTCATAGATATTCCAGTCCTCAACAAAGGAGACTCAAGTAAAATCCAAAAATAGAAAACTAAATATCGTGATTTCATTTGCATACATACTTTATTGCCACGACATATTTAAGGAATAGTACACATCTTTTAAAAATAGGTATTATATATTGCAGCAGTACTCGGTTGAAAGTAAACCTTTGAATTTTGCTTCTTTTAAAAGATGTTGCTCAAGTGTTCTAGCATTCCTCTGTTTTCTTCCAAAGCAAGGATGGGCTTGGGAATTACAAGTGAATGCCAAGTTTTTAACTCTGGTGCTATTAAAGACCTTTTTCTGTCATGCATTATGAAAACATGAAGCCAAAAAATTAGAAAGCTGAGGAGGAAAAAAATCCAGGCCAGCAGAGAAAACAGAACAGAGCTAGACAATGGATTTGGCAAGACTGGGCCAAGGAGGCAAAAGAAGGAAGCAGAAACCGGTAGGGAGGCTGAAAAGAATGTACAATACAGAGGGAGACCAGACTTAGCTGGTCAAGAATGGAGGGAAAGGGAGGTAAGAGGTTGGAATCAAGATTTAAGAGCAGCTAGTGGACTGAAGAACAAGGGCTAGTTGGGAAAAGCCTGAAACTGGACAGGAAAGGAGAGGATTAGGACTTAAGAGTAAGAAATGAGAACTAGCTTAACAAGGGGATTGAGAAAACAAGCCATAGAGGGAGATCACATAATCAGATTAAGTCAATCTAACAGTGGGTTGCTGTCAGAATAGACATTGACAACATCAGCCCCACTCTGGCCACAAGTTTACCACATTAGATCACCAACAAACATTGCAGGACAAGTCAAATAGAAAAAATGAATTTGAAGGGGCTGGGGGGGGGGGGAGGGGAGCAAGTTTGGGTTGTCCCCCCCTAAATAACTTTTTCAACCAAATGACTACGTTGAACCTATTTGCCACATGGCTTCAAGAGTATATACACTGACACAAGGACAACAGATGGTACATGCAAATAGAGGCTAAGGAGAAAGAGCTTTGCTTGCTTTATTGACAGCAAAGTCTTAATTCATCTTAGAGCATTCATGAAAATTTATGTTTACTTATGAATACTGGTGTAATGTGGAAAAGGACCAGGGCAGTGACGAGACAGGGACAAGAGAGCAGGGCTCAAGCCAGGATGAAATAGAGTCTGCCACTACTTCAAGGCATTCCTTTCCGGTATGGCTATTAAGTTCCAAGACACTTCTGCCGTCAGAAAATACTCATGAATACAACCAGGGTAATTTCCTCTTCTAAAATACTGCTTCTTGAGAGCAGTCAACTACTCTCAGTTTTACCACTAGCTTTATTAGATTTGTATGGAAAGTCCAAAGCCTCTAAACGAAAAATTCATCTCCCAGCACAGACTAATGAAGCCTGAGGTAACTCAAAAGTTAAGTCAATGACCCAATAATAACAAATAAATAATAATTTGCTCTCAGAATAGTTTGCTAGCAAATAATTTGATCATTATCCATCCTATGTACAAGAAGTTAACATCCTCCAGAAAATCAAGAAGTAGCATTCAGTCATATGCTTAAGTTTTAGTATGTCGTTTTCTTAAACGACTGCACAAATACACTATTTCAGGTTTTTAAACTATATTCTTTTGTTTTTAAAATATTAGTGAAAGAAATCACAATGTAAAGAAGAGAAATGGAATGGTGAGCAGAGAATTAGAAACCTCCAGAGAGGGGTTCTGGATGTATACTTTAGCCATTACTCACCCACATTGCACATCTGCAACTCACATACACATTTAAGTAACAGCTAACATGTTGATTATATAAATTAAAATGCAATAGATGAGAAAACCTTGTTACATCTTTCCCTGAACCAAACAATTTCAAACAGCTAAAACACATTATAATCCAAAACCTGTTTCTGTTTAACGTGAATTCAGAATGGTCCTTTCAGGTCTTAAAAATTATATGCATTTCACCTTCTCTCCAGAAGGATACAGAAAAGGGATGGGAAGTGTTTAGGTTGGGCTAACATTACCAAACAAAGAAACTGACTGCTAGCGATTTACATGAAAACTCAGTATTGCATTTAGTATCAAATAGCCCATACAATAACATCCCCTAAAAAAAACACTCCACCTTACCTTGACACAAACTTGCTCACGTCTAAATCTTCTCCAGATCCCATTACAATGCTGAGACCAGTAATAACAGCAGACACATTCTCTTTGTTCTAGATTGGAGAAGCAATAACATGGTATTTTAGAAATTTCTCTAGTGAGGAGAAAATACATATATTTGCATATAAAATAGACAAAAATACATGCAAATGTTGCCAAGTACTTTAAAATAGCATTTTTTAAATTACAGCTCATATGTGGACAATTTTTTTCCCATTTCAACAGTATCAGTATTATCCATACAATAAGACTTTTTGAATAATACCTGAACTAGTCATCATAGAGAATATATATGTATAATAAAGGAAGACTTATTTATAAGAGGTTCATCTACTTCCTTTCATGTCACTTCCACTTCTTTAAGATTCTTCTCATTTTCCAACACAACCCCTAGCTGCCACATATAAGAGAAAACTCAAATATAGGGTTTTATCTGAAAACAATAATAATGTTACCCTAAGTTTAAAAAAAAAAATCCTGTTAGTTTTCCTTGGTTTTTCTTATTTTAAAGCTTATAGTTTTGCCTCAGATTCCTGTCCCTTTTTACAATAATAGTTACCCAGGGATACAAGCATGATAATAAAAATAAAATGTTTCCAAATCAAAATATCTAACCACCTATAAAAAAGAGAAAAGAACATCATGTAGTAGAAATGAAGCCACAAAATAACTTAATTCTTTATTCTATGCATTCTTGAACACACCAGAGTAATATGTTAGATAAAACTGAATGTAAACACTTAAATTTGAGGCTTGAAGACCATAACAAATGCTTCAGTTTATACTGGAGACTTCATACTGTATTTTTCTTATACCCAGTCACTACAAGCAAATGTGAATAGTGACACAGAAGACACTAAACAGACAAGCTGGAGTCAAATGCCCACCTACCACAGCAATCCCTAGTACTGGTTGGACAGGAGTACTGCTAACACTGCCATCAGTAAAGATGGAAAAGGCAAACCAAGACACTACAAAGATTAGTGGATTAAGTAACATCAGAAAAAATAATTTTCAATTTAGAGCAAAAGGTTCAACATGTGCATGGAGTTGTAGAGAGTTGTGCTAGTAGTCACAAGCTAACATGCTGCCTTCTAAAGAAACTGGATTTCCACTAAGTGGGTTACTAACATATGCCATGATGCCATCTTGGGGTCAAATAAAAAGATTTAAAAGGAAAGCTCTTGAAGAAAGCAATTCTTATTTGAATGTTTGCTTTCTCAAGTGGTTTAGACTTGTTTTGGCAGATTTTTGAGGTAATTATACATGTCTTCTCCTAATACCCAAGGACAGTAAGAGGGGAAAAAAATAAATCAAGCAATTCTTTTGCATTAACCTGTTTTCTTCATCCACATTTTCACCTTTGTAGGCATCCACCTATGCACAATGGTGAACAGACTGGAGCTTCTTTGGTTGCACTCAAAGCTGGCAAAACACCTGTCAGTTTGGGAATATAAATTATACACTAGTCTGACACTGTGCCAAAACTAAAGAGCCAGCTAAGGTGCAGAATATGTCAGGTGTCAGCGAGTGACCAACACTACAGTAATACAGTCTCAACCATTCAAAGCTAGTCAGAGTGAACTCACATCTGCTTACCCCTCTCTATATAATTGTAACCTGGAATACACCTTTTAACATGAATGACACTTAACATTTTGCTTAAGATCAAATTAGATATAATTAGAAGAACAATTTGTCAAACCTGTTAATACACGGTAACAAGGTACTGTGGAGCTGAGTTAACTGTATTGTAATTTAACTACTAGATTAAACCACTAGAGTTAACAGTGTGAAAAAAGTTATTATCTTCTGCTGCATACCAATGTATGTTACTTCTAAGCATTTCCCCAAAACAGCTGTTGTCTTTTATTTCTCAATGGGTGAAACTAGTTGCAACTTTATGCTATCTTGCCCATGCTGGTCTCAGTACAGGTTATTTTGAATACAACTGTTAATGCCATATCTTAGAAAATAGGCTTCTCCATTTTTATATGCAAGGCATAAAAAAGTTAAAGCTAAGTTTCCAGGCCTTAGTCTGGCCTGGTCACAGCTTTCCTGAGAGCTGTAGAAGCAGACTCCTCTATCCACAGAAGACCTACTGACTTCACCACAGGGTGACCTGCACAGTGTACAGAGTCTGTGGCAAAACCAAGATGACATGCAACTACTTTTACACCACAGAAACAGCCAACAAGAACTAGGCAAAAATCCTGAATTGTTAACAATCTAGTTGTGGAATATGCTTTTTCATTATAAAGAAATGGAAGAGAATAATTCTTTAATCATACAAATTACAAAACCGTATATCTTAAAAATACAATCCTTAAGCTTGAATTTTTGAAATAATAAATTATTTCAAAATCTGTGATTTAAACAGTTCTAACAAAATTAAAATATAGAACTGTACACAATGGTCATATTTTACAACTCTAACCAAACCATTACGTTATTGTTAGTGCAACAGCTAAAACACCTTAACATCTAAGTAAACGCACGTTCAAGTTCATTTACAATCACAAAAACTGAATTAAGGAACAGAAAATAGTCTGTGTTTGAAACAGTAAGTGTACTTCTTGACTTGGGTACATAACACCAAAAATAAAAACCAAAACCTGTATATTATGGCACAATTAAAAACCTGTACTCTTTATTTGTGTCTGCTTAACTAATTTGCCATTTTTGACAACACATCCACAACCCACACCATACAAATGCATAAAATATTGGCAATTCAAAGTTTATTAACTTAAGGTAAATCAATACATCATCTGCATTGCATATTAAATTGCGAGTTACAGGTGCCATGAACTTTTATTTAAAAAAATTAATGAAAAAAATTAACTCAAATTTATATTTTTTCAACTGAAGTGTGGAGGGTTTTTTAAATACACACACTTGGTATTCTATGTATCACTTACTCTAGGGCATTTCATCAGTGCTGAAGCAGTAAGCTTTAGGCATTACGTAGACCAGTGCTGCCATCTAGTGATATAATAGATATAAGCATCACCAATGCAGCTATACATGAACTTAACATGCAGTTACTCATCTGAGCTCCACTGACAGTAAAAGATGTCATCGTTCTGCAGGAGCATACAGGCAAGAAAACAACATCAATCTAGCCAAGTTGCATGATTGATGCAGGCTATTTCTGTGCTCAAAGCTAAATGCAGCTTTATACAAGCAAATGGTAAAACAGTATTACTAGGACCACAAGTTTCAAGTCATGCATGGACTTAAGAGGTTGCAGAATAACCTCATTCAGCTGAACTCCTGTAGTTTCAAATTATGCAATCCGCACATGACGATCTAAAAAGCCGTTTCGTAAATTCATTATATGGCTTCTCTTAAGATTATGAAGGACATCTTTACATAGCAAGGCATTTTTAATACTATCAGGTCCAATTATATTCAAATTAAAAAACACTTTTAAAGCTGAGCTGAAAAATCAAGGTTTTTCTGAGAAGGAAATATCCTGATGTCAAAAATATTACTACAAATTGGGATTGGACTTGATGATCTTAAAGGTCTTTTCCAACCTAAGCAATTCTATGATTCCATGATAAGAATGATTTCATAAACAGGTGTTGAACCTGACCTTCAGAATTATTTTGCTTGGATGCACATGGAATTCAAAAGTTGGGTCCAGATACAGTGAAAACAACCTACTGAGGCTTAGATTAAGGAGACTCGCGCAACCAAAACAACAAAATACCAGTTGAAGGTTGCAGCTGGAAAAGCTTGCTTGTTGTCTTTTTAAACATACATTGATCCTTACCTGCATTTCAAGAAGCTGGAACTCCAATTGAAAAGACAGGGAATGGCAATTCCCTGATAACCTGTGCTTCCGCACTGTTCTGGTTTTAGCTGTTATAAAATAAAGTTAACAAAATACTTGATTGTAATTCCATTCAAAAATTATTGCATTTCTTCCATTAGTCATATTTAAAGTACCATGACACCATCCATCATATAAAGTAGTTAAACATGTTAAAAAAACCCAACTAACTTCGCAGTGGTCTTTCCCACTATGCAAAGTACATTTACTTGAAAATTATTTTGTCAGTAAAGAAGAAACTCTACTGTATTTCAAGGTAATTGTCTTTCTGCTAACATTGAAAGTAGAAATACAACATGCATTTGCAAATGTAATGAACTGAAATGGTATGCTCCATATAGCACCAGTAAAGGGCACAAAAATGCTTACTTTTTTCCACCGTTTTCTTGGAATGACTTGTGAACCAAAAACCAGTAAATTTCATTAAAAATGAGAGATCTCTTTCTAGACTTTCAAGTTGAGCTTTCAGGTCTGATGGAGATTCATGTCCCTTAGATTCTCCCTGAAATTCTCCTTGGAATGATTTTCTAGAATTGAAAAAGAAAAAAATAAATAAAATCAAAAGGGCAGAAGACCCAGACATAAGAACATGTTTTGCCACATCGGTACAGCAATACCATTAAATAAAAGGCATTTGTAATATGATCTGATGATTTTCAGACCAAGATCGGTTTTCCATGAGACAAATGTCAGTTGGATCATATTACTAGGAACAGTGAAACTATTCGGACTTACGTAAATACTTTATGTTTATTGCCAGGTAGACACAGCTTTTATTGTAAGTCTTCAGATGTCAGTATCCATTTTGAGAAACTTACAGCAAAAATGAGCTGTGATGCCTTTACTCATCTAAATGACTTATTTTACCTAAGGACTGTACATTTACTAGAATATCAGTTAAATAATGGAAATAAAAAGCCCTAACATGGCACTTCTTTAGCATATAACCAGTCACACCTGTACATGTCCCCAACCCCCTTTTTTTTTTTCCTTTTAAGTAAACATGCATAATGGAAAACATGGCCTTTGCAGTCAACAATTTGTTAGGGCTCACACAGTAACATACCCGATATCATGCTCTGACCACTATGACTGTAATGCTTTTAAAAAAAAAAAAAAAAAAAGGCAAGCAGACACCACAAACTACCAATGGAAGGTAGTTGAGAGAAACGAACAATTTATTATTTGTGATTTTTTACCATATATAGCCCATGTCCTAAACAAGACCAGCACTGTAAAAACATATGGGAAGTTGTAACATAGAGACAAAAGCTTATCCTAAACAATTTTCACAAAGGAACACTATTAATCCAACATGTAAAAAAAGCCATACATTGACATTAATATCTCCTCTTCAGAAAAAAAGGTGGATTCTTGTTGGCTATCTTCATACATTTCAGCTAACAGTTTAATTTCTTCTTCCAGTGACTGGATTTCATCTTCATAAACTTGACAAGTGCCATTGTCCATTTCTCAGAATCGATGTTACTAGATAAAACAAAAAAATAATATTTCTTAGGCCAAATAAAAAAAAAAAATCCATTTTCAAAATAGATTATTTTTATCCAAGGAACTATTTTAAGAAATGTGAATATAACATCAGGTAATTTTTTGTCCTACCCCTCTACTTAATACGAGACAGTTCTATGCTATGGCTTTTGAAAACTGAAGAATTGGTATGTACAGTTTTTAAAAATCCCAGGTAGCTTTGACAAGTATAATAGTTTATACCTCTGTAAAAAATTCTAGAGTGTCAAAACACTCCCATTTGCTACAGAAGGTTAAACTAACATATAAACCTTAATCCTCAGCAAGGAAATTTGACAGGAATTCTACCACCAACTTGAAAACAGAATTAGGCTTGCAGTAGAAGTCTGCCATCAATGTAACTCCTACTTAAACCCTAGAAAGACCACTTACAGAGAGGCCAGTCTGCAAGTAGATATTAAAAGAACAGAAAAGCCACGTTTTCCATAATTCTGAATGTAACAAAGCTTCCTAAGAAACACGGTAATTCACTCTGCTAAAAGCATCATGAACAAGAAAGATTCCACTTCCAGCAAATACAGGAAGCTACTAGATATCAGCAAGAATGTGACAAAGAACAAATTTCTGACTTCCCATAAAAGAAAAAAGAAAAAAAAAGTAGTTTTCTCCAAAACAGATAACAATTTTGAAAAAAAATGTAGTTTTGTTGCATTAGTTCCTCAAAGACTTAATGCATTGAGTCCAAATGTAATTATTAAACCAATTTTAACATACAGATCATTGCATAGACTCTAAATAGAGAAGTTAAATCGGGAATCTTACATAGTTAAAGGCTTTCTTTAAGAATCTTTTTAACTAATCATGATTTCATCCAGAAGCACATGCAGCTGCTTTACATTTGCTGTGATAGAACAAGCTGTTCCCCAGAGAGAAAGCAATCCTAATCAGATACAGAAATTGAATCCAGCTTTGACCAATTTACCTCAGCAATCTACCTGGTTAAACAAAGCAGAACTGTTCTTACTCACACCACAGCATGTTCAGGTGAACAGCAGAGAGACATGAAGATGTTTCACACATAATTTAAAATAAATAAACATCAATTAAAAAAAGTTATCTGACATTCTGCCTAGACATGACACATTCAAAGGACTGTGGAGAACATTATGAATCTCAATACCAGTGCGTTAATACTTTCAACCAGGGGGAAAAAAAATTAAAACTAGTTTTATTTGTGTTTTTAAACAACCCCTACTATATTTGCAAGTTTCAAACTAACATGGTTCAATAAGAAGAGGTGAGGTGGAAATAGAATTTTGTTGGTTTGTTTCATAAGAAACAGCACCTGAGTAACACACATAACAAAACAACACTCAAAACATGTTTTGCATTAAAAATGTTAGTGAATAAAGGAAGTACATATAATTAAAGAATCACTGAGATTGTACCTAACCATGACTTCCTCTGAAATTTTAAAGCAATCTTATGCAATGTATGACAACAAACAAGGTCAGCAGGGAAAAGAAACAGAAGTTCTCCAACTTTTAATACATCCTATTATTTTTTTTTAACTGTATACATTGAAAAAAGTTTTGGTCAGCATAAAGAGTACGTTGGGAAACAGACGTTCCAGTAGGCAGAACTTGACCCCAGGCTGTTAGCCAATTCCTTTTCTACTAGCTGGCTGTTTGCACAACAGCAACAGAACACGGACGCCGCTCACGGCTAGTTTAACTCGAGGGATTTTACTACACTGCAGAAGACCCAAAAGCTAGTTATAACTTCAAAGAGCATTATCTCCAGAAAACAAGCAAAAAAACCCCGTAATTAAATAGATTTATCGACAATCAATCAATCATTCCTCCTCACCCTAAGCGTACAGACACACACACACACACGTATATTTGGGCATTAAGGGTAAACATTTCACATTTCCACTTACCTACACGTATACGGCCGTAAACATTTGCTTTTACACTGCCACAGGAAGACCCGGGAAGAGCATTCAAGCGTTAGCGAGAAACGAGATGACGAGGTGCTGCCTTTCGCTGCTTTGCTCCTCGTCTTGCAGTCTCACAAGGCACGGGCGGGACGAGCCGAACCGCCAGGCGAGCCGGTGCCGCCCCAGGGGGCGGGTCGAGGCACACAGGTACCAGGGACCGCGCCGGTGGTGCCACACACGCTCAAGGAGAGCAGCAAGCGAGCAAGCAAAGCCCCCACAGCCCCAGCGCTGAGAAGAGAGGCTGAGGAGAGAGAGAAAGGCCCCGCCCCCGCGCGCGCCCCGCGCCTTCGAACTGCGCGCCCAAGCCGGGCCTGGGCGCTTCCACAGGTGCCGCTCGAGCAGGGGGCGCCGGACGCGCCTTTATTCCCCCTCGAGAAACAACAGAGCCGCTTGAAGGGAGGCTCCCGAAACCATTATTCTAAAAGAATCGTGCAAGGGCTTTCTTGTTTCTTATTTCCTGGTGGTTGTTTTTTTTTTGCACATGTCTTGCGGAAAACACCCCTACCTTTGCTCCTGGTTAGTTACGCCCAAACAAGCCTCCGAAGCCACGAGACCCAAACTGTGTGTTCCTATCATACTTCACCGGCCGGAAACAAAAACCCGAAAGAGGCGAGGAGGCAATGGGAACCCGGCGGCTCCAGGAGGCGGAACGTTTATTTTTTTTCCCCGAGTGAGCTCTAAGGAAGGGATCTGAGGGGGAATGTAAATTGAGTGGCGCTGTGAGGCTCGCACATGGAGGCGGTGAGGGAGCGGTGTCGCGTCCCGGCGGAGTGGCGGGTCTCGGAGCTGCGGAGGTGGCCTCGGTCTCGCCTGTTGGGTTCTACCGAGGCTTCCCCTCGCTGAGAGTAATCCTTAGAAAGGTTATGTTGCTAAGAGCTGTTGGCACGTGTTGTTATGCACCCGGTCATAGGCTTCAAGGTTTTTAAAAAAATGCAAAAACCAACAAAAAACTCCCCATGCTTAAACCCTGGTTGCTTAGAGCAATGCTGGGCTGGAGCAGAGCGTGCAACCTGGTGCAGAGCAAAGGAGTCCTCAAAAGGTTTTTTAAGGAGGGCCTCTGATGGGACGATCGGTTGCATGATGGGTGTTCTGATTGTATTAACATCTGCAGTATAAGTGTTGGTGAACTATTTTTTATCTTATTGCAGTAAAACCGGGTGTGCGTTAACAGGTGTGAGAGCGTGACTTTTCAACATGGAGAAGAAACAGGTTTTAAAACGCTTATATGTTGGAGGGCTTGGCCATACGGTTTCGAAGGCTGAACTGCAAGAAAGATTTGGCAAGTTTGGGCATGTTTTGGATGCAGAGATTATTACCAGAAAAGATGATCAGGGTAATGGTTTTGCATCATCCTTTAAAAGTGAATTGTTTTTTATTTGTAGTGTGAAATGGATTTTTTTGCTTTGGAGACTATTTTCAGGAAATAGTTTAGTTTTCAGTTTTAAAGGAAACACTGAAATTCTATAGAAGTTAACTGAATGTTTATCATTGAACAGGGAACCCCATGAAAACGTTTGCCTACATCAGTGTCAACATTTCTCATGCAGATCTTAGAAAGTGTAAGTGTATATGTATTTTTTTTTAAATAATTTACATTTTTGAGCCAAGTTGCATTACTGATAATGCATCTAACATTAAATCAGGTTGTGGTCAAGGTAGACCCTGTTTCATTCAGTTGTCATCTTTATTCCATTTTCTTTAAGCTGCAATTTTACAGAGGTTGCTATACTGGAGTTTTCAGTAAGTAGATGTATGCAGATTAAAAAGATGCCTTGTGACTGAAATAAGTGATTTATGAGTTCGTTCTAACCCTTTTATGAAAAAAAAATATAGGAATTGTGCTTCAAATGCTTTCATCAGGGCCGTAAAATATTGGAAGGGACTTGATGTCAGAGGAAACCCAGAAGGGAAGTTTATGTAAAGCATGCTTCTGTTAAAGCAATTTTACAAATCCCAAAATAGTTGGATTACAAAACTACTGGCAGAGTTATAAAACCACCTGTGTAATATGTAGTAGCAAAATGGCAGGTGACAATACCTATACCTGAAAAGGGGGATTGGTAATGTGCCCTTTTATCTAGGGAATGTTCCCATTAGGAATAGGAAAGCTATTTGAGACCAGCTAAAAGGTAACCCAGCCCATGATACTTAACTTCCTTAAGTTCTAAGTACAAGGCTTTTCCCTTTGGTTTTCAATACTCCTTAACTGCGTTTTCCAAAGTACAGAAGTTAAGTAGGGTAGAGCCTACCTGACAGTAGCGTAGAAACTTCAGGGTCCATGTATCTGAATTTTCAGGTTTGTATTTGAACTGAACCATGCAAACTTGAATGACTCTCTTGAAGACAGAACTTTAATTCTGGATGTAGATCTTCTTGTATAAGATTAGGGTATTAGACCTTTCATGTACAGTCTTATATCAGGTGAGTAATGGAGTATAAGATCATGCTGAAGAAACTTAAAACTGTCATAGTTATGTCATAGTTAAGTCTAACGTGTATTTTTATAATGTAGAAAGTATTTGTTTCCTGTCTCCTTCTTTTACAGGCATGTCAATTTTAAATAAAACAAAATGGAAAGGAGGGACACTGCAAATTGAGTTGGCCAAAGAAAGCTTTTTGCACAGGTAAAAATAATTTTTTTTTAAAACGTACCTTGTTGCTAAAGTTAACCTTTTTCTGTTTATCTATTACCATTATGGCTGCGCTTTCATCTGCTATGCTCTCATTAATTCTAATTTTTATTGACATTGGTGGACTGTTGGTGCATATTAGATACTGCAACGTGTTTTGCATCATTATTCCCTTAAAGGTACCAGATATATTAATTCCTTAAGTAGTGAATGGTTACTGTTCTGTGGGAGAGTGTCACTGCCAGCTATAATTTAGCAAACCAGCAGACTTTTTTTCATATATGATGTACTTCTTGGCACAGGCTCACCATGGAGAGGGAGGAAGCAAAGCTGCAAAAAGAAAAGCCACAGAGAAATGAGAAAGAGTGTATGTTAGAATCACTGAAGAAGGCTGGAGTTGTAGACTTTCACATGAAAGCAGTACCAGGTACAGAGGTGCCAGACCATAAGGTATGGTGGGGTAGATGTATAGAGAATTAAAACAAAACAAAAACCAGAACTGGGCACAAGCTTATTGCATCTAAATTTATGTCAAATCTCTATGCTTTAGGTAAAGACTTTTATTGAGCAACAGTCCAACTTGTGAAAAGTAGTCTAAAGAAATACCTTACATGTAGACATGTAGAATGCTCCTATTGTTCACTGAAATGACTGGAAATAATCGCAATCATACCGTTCTTTCTTGTCATGTTAAATTGGTAAATACTTTGTTACTTGTTTATGTTGGGAATATCTTTGTGTCACCCTTAAAAGCATGTAAAGACAACATGTGTCTTATTTTTATACAGCATGTACATTTTTGACGGCTGGGTGGTCAGGAACTAATCTCTGTGCTTCAGCATGTTCAGGATCAGGGTCTACACATGCTTACAAAAGTAAGACTTGGAATAAAATCACTGAACATGCAAATTTGGGCAACAAAAATTATATTTGCTACAAAGTCTTCAAAATTATTTGCTAAACACAGAATGTTTTTGCAGGGTGATGGGGGATTTTTAATTTTTTAGTGAGAAAGGGGAAAAGGGCAAAATAACAGTCATCCTATCTATATAGTTACCATTGTAATTCATAAACCAGAAGCCTTATATTAAAAATAGTGCTTTTAAAGAAATGCAGTTCTTCGTTGCTCTTTACTTGCAGGTTGTAGAAATTTGGGGTGTTGGTTGGTTGGTTTTGGCTTGTTCTTTTTTTGAGAAGGAAACTGGCTAAGTTGCAAATAGTACAAATATATCTCACTTAAGAGAGTAAACAAAAAGAGAATTAGCCACAGATGGTTCTTCATTAGTGTTTCTGTTACCAAAGAATATACATCTTGTTTTATTCCAGGGTTACTTCCATTCCTGTTTTGTTTAACGCTGATTATTTTTCTTGTCTTTTAGAAATGGGTTGTTGGTAAATTCGGCAGAGTCTTGCCTATCCTGCATCTTAGGAGTCAACAAAAAAATAAAATATCCTTTTCCTATTCGTTGGGCATAGGCACAATTCCCTTCTTTCTTTCATCATATGGGAAAACATTTGCTTAACAGTCTTAATATGGACTATTACATCATACTTGATTTACTGAATCCCCCAAGTAAATCTTAGAGTAAGTTTGTGTGATTTGAATAATTTTTTTAGACTGCAAGCCAGTTGCTTAAAGGCTTACGGTCATAACATTAAAAAGGGCTCTTTGTTGTCCTTTCACACAGAATTTAGCCTGTTCATAAAGATTGGAAGTCTGCTTGCTGAAAGAATCATGTTGGTTTAATTCCTTAACTTGGACTAACATTGTGAAATATGACCCATCAAAATATTGCCATAACCTTAGAAAGCTGGAGCCAGACTTGACGCGTGTAACTCCTATATCCGAGCTCACTTGGCACTTGGAAGGGAGAGATGATAGCATAACCAAGAAGCGGCAAGGAGAGTTCCCTGCAACTAAGAAGTCACCTAAAAAACTGAGGCAACTGGGCAGTGAGGCTCTGAATGGAGCAGTAGTTCTCTCTTCTGGGTGCCAGTCACGTTCCAGAAACACAAGCTCATCACAACTAGATCAAAGATCAAAATCCAAATCCAGTGAGAAGTCTAAATTGCCTTCATCAAGCAGTCTTAATAGTAAAATATCAGGGATAGGTTGGTTATCAGATAAAAGCAATGTTTCTGGAGTTACTGTGCTAAATAATATGGGTGTTTCTGAGAGTGACATTGATTCCAAAGAGGAAATTGGAGCAATGATAAAGAAAGAGTTAGAAATACAGAAAGCTGAAAATGTTGAGACTAAAAGTGACAACTTGGAAATTGTTGCGGAGAATTTTGATTTAAAATACAATAGTCGCTGGTCCTTAAGCAATCTATATACTATGAAGAAAGCGATCAATGGAAGCAGCGGGAAGAAAGAGAGTGCAGAACACGATAATGGTTATGATTCAGCAGATACAGACGAAATTATTGCTGAGAGTAAAACTCCAGATCTAAGTAGCAGGAAACCTGCAACTTCAGAAAATTTTAAACAGGTGAAAGTGGAAAATAAAGAAATACTAACTAACAAAAAATGTGATTTGGTAAATGGCTCCTCACTGAAAACTTGCAATTTAAAAGAAGAATACCTTGAAAGAAAAAGGAAAATTAAAAAATCCAAAATTGCTGCATTACAGAGTACAGCAGTTAACAGTATTACAAAGACAAGTGACAGTGAAAGCTCTTATTCAGAGCCTGAGAAAGGGGAGTCTGACATCAGCTCTGATTATGAATCCATGATGCAAAACTGTTATCTCTTAGACCTTACATTAGATGACTTAAAAGCATTAGCTACTGAAAACACTGGGACACCAGTAGAAGAATCTGACAGTGCACAGAGTTCTAGTCAGTACAGTGTTGAAGCAAATGAAAAACTTTCTAAATTTCACCCTGCAGTTAAAAAAAAATGTATCTGTCCCGAAGATATCGTTGCTGCGATTTTAGCAGGGGAGGAGAATGCTGATGAAGAAAGCTCCAAGGCACAAAATAATTCGTGTTTGAAATATCAGCCCTTCAAAGGAATGGGGTCCCTTTGTAAAAAAGAGTTAACTCAGGACAGCACTGGTTTAAAGAAGGGTTCTGTAGAAACTTTAGGTCTTGAAGCTTGTATTTCTTGTTGTGGGGAGGAGTCATCTAAAAGTCAGTCTAAGAACCATTCACTTGAAGTCAGCAGTAAAAAGAGACAAAACATGCACTATGAACAGCAAAGGGAATTGTCAGATGCTGCCTCTGTAGCAGATGAGAGTGATCAGCCTATTTCCCAGCCACCTTTACAGGGAAAGAGCAAAGATGCAAGTTCTCTGCAAGAAGACCAAAATTCGGGGCACAGAGATGCTGGTCCTAGTACTGATCAGAGTGAAGATGAGAGCAGCAACATGGATATTAACACTGCAGTGTCACAGAAACCCGTTACACAACAACTGAAAAGCCCAAAACTGCTGTCAAAAAAATTGAAGAGGGATGTAAACAATAAAAATCCAGAATGTGAAGCTAATACATGTGAGAAAGGGAAGACAAGCCTTCTGGAAAATAAGGACCTTTGTCTTCATGCTGCTGCTTCAAAGGAAACTAATACAGAAAAGAAACAGTTGCAGGATAACCAGAGGAGGCTGGCAGCTCTAAAAGAGAGACAGAAAGAGAGAGAATTGCAGAAGAAACTCATTCAAGGAGCTCTTTCAAATCTGGTAATGACACTCTCAACTTCTATCTGAATAGTATGCAGTAAAAGAGAAGGGGAAGTTAATAGATGTGGTTTAAGGTATTTTTAAAATCATATTCTGGAGTTTCTGATTGCATTGACAGTTTTCTTTCGAGTGTATACAAAATGATTCCTGGAATGTCTCTAGAGTTGCAAGAGGAATAGTAGATTTCTCCTTTCATGTCATGGAAATGTCTTTTAGGTATTTATATATGACTGTAGCAAGTATTTGATATGTTTGATTTGACAGTCTCATTCTTATATAGGATAGCCAGCCAGCAGGCAAGCATAAACACATCATATTCAATTCAGATGTGGAATGTGAAGCTGAAGTAGATGAGATGTTGAAGAAAGATGCGAATTTGGGAAATACGCATGAAGAAGTAAGTGTTACTGGGAAAAAGTCCAGCATTCTGTAAGGTAATTCCATATCAGTGTGGCTATGCCTTTTATCCTGAAGACTTTTTCATAGTGAAGTGACAGAAAAAGGTAGATGTGGTTTGAATTAGTATGGATGATTCTTCTATTTTTTGCTAACATGAAACAGGTTTTGGAGAACTTAACCATGCATCTGATAAAGCTGGAGAACTTGGAGAATTTGTAAGGTGACTGAGACTTGTATAAAAGATATTCCAACTTTAATTAAAAGAAAAAGAATGTTTAAGTTATAGGGCTTATGCATAATTAGTTTTGAAATTTCACTGCTTTTAGTCAAAGGTGAAGAGATTTGGCTTGAGTAGTGTAGAAGGACTCTGCTCTTTCCAACACTGTGGACAAAGCATCTGTATTAATGCAGTGTCTTGTTTTTAAAGTGATGTTGGGGTCCATAGAAATTGTGTGGGACTTTCTCTTTACACCTTACCTAACCGAGACCTTATTTAACAGACTTCTCAGGATTTTACCACCATGCTTTCAGCACAATTAAGTCCTTTTTTCTGGAAGAGAACTTCTTGTATCATCACATTTTTAGTCACATCTCTGCTAAAGCTTTAAACCATTGGTTTTGCTTTTGTTGGATTTTTTTCTTCATAAACGTAGTAGGATTTGGACCATTCTCACTATTTAATTAAAACATTCTTTTCTCACTTTTCCTCACATTTAGCACTTTTTATGCATATATATCTTGCCCTGTATTTTTCCTTTTCTTTAAAAGACCCTCTAATTCTATGGAAAATTGTTTTGAAGCCATGGGGTGCTTACCTTTTGTAATCATTGATATTTATCAGCTGACTTAAACTAAGTCCTAGAGTTCATACCATAAATGAGACTTGTTCAGAAAGGATATATTTAGACCCTGATATTTTTAAATCGATCTCCATTGATGTAATCAGAAAGTTGGTTTTTTTATACCTAACGTTCTCGTATTGTAAAACCTGAGTTACCCTTTATATGGATATTTTGCCTATGCTAATATTTAAGTCATAACTGTGAAACAATTGTACAAGTTGTGTATACAATGTAATATTTGAAGCTCATGGATCAACAAGTGAGCTGGTTGTTCTAGAAATCCACTTCAACTGGAAAGCACATGAACAGAATTCATACTTTTTCCTCAAACTTCTGTAAACGGATGCTTTTCTGTATTTTCTTTTTGTCTGACAAAGGATAAATCTGCTCCTAAAACTTCAGGCAGACTGTTTGAAAGCAGTGAGGATGAGCAAGATAATACAGACAACGAGAGATTCAAAATTAAGCCCCAGTTTGAAGGCAAAGCTGGTGAAAAAGTGAGTGAACCCATTACTGTAATTTAGTTTTCTTCTAAGTCTCCATAACACCTCTTCAGAAGAACATAAAATGTAGGTTTGCACACTTGTTGAATATGATTTTGACAAACTTGCAATAGAATGCTCTTAAATAGAGGAAACAGTAGCTATGGACAAAATGTGTGTTGGCGAGCGAGAGTTGTTTCTCTGATGTTGTCATCTTTGAATACAAAGGAATTTCTGGAAAAGGCATCAGGAGCTAAAGGTCATTAGTATGTTGGAATAATTATAGTGGGGGAAAAAAAAGTTACTCGATGTTGATGACTTTTTTTTTTTTCTCCAGTGCTTAATAGAATCTATTTCCTTTTGTTTAGCTCTTGAAATTGCAATCGCGATTTAGCACAGATGAAAGATTTCGCATGGATGCTCGATTCCTTGAAAGTGACAGTGAAGAAGAAGGTAAACCTGCCTGTATTTCCTGGTTAATGATAGTAATAGAGCTGATCATGGAGCCTTAATTTTGATGCTTGAAGCAACTTACGGACTACTCGTGCTTCTTTGGTGATTCCTTAAAGAAAATAACCCAACTCTGTTGTGGTTATACATTGGTAGTTGTGTTTCCTTAAATGTGTATGTTGCAAAACTATTTGTAATAGCTGAATGAGACTTTCTTGGTTGGCAAATTGATATTTGATTTTTTTTTTTTAATACAAGATGATATCAGAATGTGTTTATCTGTGTTTTTCACAGAATAAGTGATGACTTATTTTAATAAACCTTTTCACCATGATATTAATTTTAACTGTTTGTAGTTATCCTGCAGTCCATGGCTGATTTGGCAGCCTTAGGAAGGGAGGGTTGGGGGTTTTTTATTTTTAACAGCAGAAGGCAGAAAAGCTGAAAAAGGCAAAAATTTTTAAATATTCCCCCCCCCAACTGAAATTGTTAACCTAGTTTTCAAGATTCATAATTTGTTTCTGAAACTTAAATTTTTGCCTAGTTCTGCTACTCCCTTCATTGCTTTAATGTGATCTTCTTGACAGCGTCTATCACTGGCAGAGTAGTTGTACAGTTATGTGATATAAGCAGGGAACAGGTTAAATAACTGATCTGACTTTCACATGAAATAGATGCCCATGACATTTCTAATAAAAGATTTTTCTACAGTGCAAGGAAGAAAGCCTCCAAGTAGCTTTAAAATAAACGAAGTGATGTGTTGATATGTGTGAGCTCTTCTAGTACTATAGTAATGTTATATATCAAATATTAGAGGTTTACTCGGGTCATAATGATGAAAAAATAATGTATTTATTTTTCTCTTAGCAGAGACAAACATCTTGAAGGCAGATGAAGAAGAGCTTGCTGCGGAGAAAAAGAAAAATCTGCAAATACTGGGAAGCCTCTTGAATATCAACCTGGAGCACCCTAAATCAACTAAAGCAGCCTCAAATGCTAAGAAATTCAAGTATGAATCATCCATTATGGGAAAAGAAGGAATTTTAGGAAGGCTTAATTTTTTGCCAATATTGCACAACTAAAATTTCTTCCTAGCTGACTGAGGAAAGTATTTCCTTCTCTGTTGTGTGCATTTGAAGTCAGCCTTTAATGCAGTTCCCCAGCTTGAATGTCCCAATAGATTATACAGCTGGTAATTATCATTACTTTAGGGAAAAAATTATGGGATGCCTGCCTGAGTTTCTTCTGGTAGATTTTGAATGATTGGATTGTTGATTATGAAAATTAATATTTTAAAAAGTCCTTGCCTATGTAAGATATATTTCTGTTCTCTGTGGAGACAAACTTAAGTTGGCTAAGCAAAGAATGTGTGAGTTGGGCAATAGCTTGGTAAGTTAGACTCTAACTTCCATAGCAGTTAATAAGGTTATTGTTTTCTCTGGCCTACAAGTGATTAGCATCAAAGTTATTTTTCAGTGGAGAATTATTTTTTTTCATTTATCTGTATTTCTGCTTTTGAAAAATTTGTTCATTAAATTAAAAATTCATGCGTTGCTGCTGGGCATGCTCTAACCTTCATTAGAGGATGATGAGATAGGTTTGGAAATGTACTATTGGAAGTGTTGTGACACTTAACTATGCACTTTAACAGAAATTGGTCTGTGGACCGAATTGGTGGAAGTTAGTGTTAAGGGTAATGCGAGAGTGTGCAATTAGTAAAGTCTTACACTCACTATTGGAGTTGCATCATTTGACTGCTGACTGCTAAATACCATTGTGACTGCTGCACAATCATATTTAATTCTATCACTTCTGTACAGATCTTCATGTATTTTCTAAAGATTAAGCAGAGGGGGAAAGAATCTGTGCAATCCAAGAGGTCATCTTAGGAAAGTTTTGTGAATGACAGTGTTCTCTAATACCCAGTTAATGATATAGTATGTAACCATTTAAAAGCAGTTAATTTATGCCATAAGTATTAATTGAGGGAGGGGAGGAGAAATAAGTGATTACCTTCTTGCATTGCCATAAGACAGCTTGGGCTTTGCTACACTAGTATTGGGGTCAGTCTAAACCTTAAACTGCTTTAGCTGAAAGTCCCCAAAATGTTTAGATTTTGAAAGATGGGTGTAATGTGGGTGGTTTTTCGTTGGTTGGGGGGAGGGGGTGTCTTCCTCTCCCCCTTCTTAAACTATTTGAATTTATGCAATGTTTGGTACTGGAAGAAATAGATATAGAAAGATCTATCAATGTGGATAGCTATATTGGTACAGCTCCTTAAAAGATCAACAGGTGCAGGTATAAACTTACTGCATAACACACACAGCTTGAGGTCTATGTTTTATACGAAATATACAATTTGATTAAAGCCACTTCTGTTTATAATTTATCCTGACCCAGAAACTGACTAGCAGGTACTTTCTAAATGCCAGTTAGGTTTTGGATTGATTTGGAGCTTTTTCGGTAAAGAAGTCAATGTGAATTTGAATCTGACTGTAAAGGTTTGGGCTAGCTTTCAGGTGAGCATTTATAACGTCTCATGGTTTTTCTTTTCCTTTCTGTTTTTCTAGAGATATTAATGCCCTCCGCTATGATCCCACAAGACAGGACCATGCAGTTTTTGAAAGGAAACCAAGCACAACAGAAAGAGACAGGTAATATTACAGCTTGGTAACTATAATTGTGATGTTTCTTCCCTGGAATTGCTAAGAAAGAAGGGGGGAAAAAAAAACCCAAACCACCACTAGACAAAAAACCCAACCCTAAACCTTAAAAGTGAACTTGTCATTAGCTTCCTTAGCTAAGTTTAGGAAGACATTAATAGCAAAGTTGCCTCTTACCTTTCTTTTAAAAATACATGTGCTGTGTTACTATCCTTTAATAATCTCATTTCAGTAAAGCTAAAAGGAAGAAGAAGAGGGAAGAGAGTGAGAAACTGCCTGAAGTGTCTAAAGAAATGTATTATGATGTTGCTGTTGATTTAAAAGAGTTGTTTGGTTCTTCAAAGAGCAAATCAGAAAAAAAAGAAGAAATACCCTGGGACAAAGATGATGCGGAGGACTCCACCCCACCTGACTACTTGGGATCTAATGGTGGGAGTAACATAGCTCAGAAGTCTAGTGGTTTCACGTTTTCCTTCTTTGGAGACACGGAGGAGTTGGGCACAAAAGAAGGTAACAGCAGAACATATATAATGGTACAATTTCTAATGAGTAGCTTATGTCAGACACAGTAGAGTTATAAAGTGTATAGAAATTCAGAATCCAAAATATTTTCAGAGGCAAAAGTAAGTAATTATGCAAAATCATTATGATTCTTCTCTTATACTTGGCAAGATTGTTGTGGTTTAATCACATTTAATTCATGCTTGCATCCCAGGAATTCTGAAAGGGATGTTTTGAGAACAAATTATTCTTTGATTGTTGGTTGAACAGTGATGGAAAAACTTGTCATCCACTGAATTTCTCAATTAAACAGGGAAAAAGATGATATAGAGGTCAAATCAGGTTTCATATAAACCAACAAGATTTTAAATAAAATGTATTAATTAAGGTAGTACTATGAGCAAAAGAGAGTTGACCTCAAGATCCAAGAATATTTTATTATGTACTTGGTTTTATTATTGTACCTTTAGAAAATTGAAACTCAGTGCCACATGATAGGGGTGTCCTAACCTAAGATAAAATCAAATGTTATGAAATCAAGATTAAAAAATCTGAAATCAAGTCACTTAACAAGTAGCAATGTAGGAAATAAAAGAAACTGTGTGAAGTTAACAGAAATTAAAAACAAACAAAAAACCCCCCAAAACTAAACGCCCACATTTCTGCTGACTTCACAAAGTATGCTGTGTCTCCTGAATGCAGTAATATGGGTTTCAGAATATCTAAGAGATCTCCAGAACAAAGTGTAAAATACCTGAGCGGAAGTGTAGTTCAGAGTTCACAAATTTCTTAGCACCGAGAACTACTCTTCAGCGCTGTGTCTTATATTTACTGTTATGAATAGTTACTGGTTTATAATGCATAAGAATCCTATTTGGTGGCAAGAGGGCCACTGTGCCAGCTGCTGTTTTGACACAAACAAAAAGTCGGTCTCTCCGCTGCACGTACCTCAGTTGCTTAGGTGATTTTTGTGATTATTTTTGTTGTTGTTGACTTAAGATGGTGTGTGTCATGCAGAAACAATGAAGGCAGAACATGTAGATAGTTTGTGCTCAAAAACAAAACCCAAAAAAACTATGGGTGTTATGTGGACAATTCAAACTTGCAAATGCTCACTTTGTCCAAAGTAGAATTTTCTGATCTTCCTCTTGAATAAAATACTGTTTGTGTTTCATAGTCTAGTTACTGTTGGTTTTGGAAACTGTTTTCATATTGCCAAAGAGAGGCAGTACAGGAGGTGTCTTCCCTGTTCTGGTCATCCAGACAAGTACTGTGCTTATACACTAAAATAAAAAGGTACCATAGGTTTGTAACCTCAGTTCTTTTGGTGAGGTGAGGAAGTAAGGGCTTGGGAACATATTTAAGTTACTATGTGTAAACTGGGCTTCTAGCAGCTGGCTGTTTATGCTATAGGCAGGAATACATACATGAAAATAACATAGCTTAAACACACAGAAAGAGTAAGCTAAGGCATTATGAGTTTCAAAGGAACTTAATAAGATAGTTCACAGTGAAAGAAAGCTTTTATTCCAACTTCTGCAAGCTAAAAATACAAATGGGCGCAATTACTCCCAACACAGTTGATTGATAATGATTGTTAGGTTGGAGTGACTTGATGGAACCCTGGACCCTAACAACAAGCTTCAGAAGGACTCCTGCACATTTTCCCTATGCTGTGATGACACTACTTGTGAATTTTGAGGGTGAATTTGTGACATATGAGAAAGCAGACTAAATTCATGCCTGCCCAGAGGGTGATAGAAAACCTGGGAGAGGAGGTTTCTGTCTTCCTTAAATCTGTCTTTTCCAATTTAAGTACTCTGAAGTAGAAATTTTTACTGGTAAGTAGGGAAATACTCTGATTTTTTTTTTTTTTTTTTTTAAATGTGATATTGTTGCAGAGCCCTACATACTTGAAACAATAAAACCTGTAAAAGTCACATGGCAAGAAGATCCACGTTTCCAAGACAGCAGTTCTGAGGGTGATGACGAGTCAGAGGCATCAGAAAATGAAAGGGACAAAGAAATGCAAGTTACATATGTATTTGTTTTCTACTTGGTTGTAGTAGTTTGATGCTATGAGAATATTAATAGCAACACTCGGGTCATGGGACACTAACATCTTCTTTGTTCTACATCTCTGATCAATGATTGATTTGAAGTTCAATGTAGAAGCTGAGTTTCTAGTTCAGTGCATGAGAACTTAACTGGGTAGTGGGTTTGGCCAAAAGTCAAATATATATTAAGTTTTCTTAAGAAACATTTTTTTTATAGAAGGCTATATTTTATATTTGCTTACTATGGAGTAATGTTCTTCAATGCATGCTACTTCTCTGAAGCATTACATGTGTAATTTAACATGTGTTAATGGAATTTGACAGTAACTTTCATGATGCTAAAATTCCTTTGTGTTTGTCTAGGTTTTTCTCTTCACCACAGACAGAAAGTGCTAGATTTTTCTTCTTCTCCAAAGATGATGAGCGACTAAGAGGTATAACAGAACTTATTCACCCCCCTTTTTTTTAACTCTTACTGAAATTAAATGAGAAAAAAATACTGCTTAGTTATTAATGTTTTGTAGTTAAAACACAGATGAGAGGTTTAAATAAAAAAAAATAAAATTGCAGATTTCTATCATTACTTGTGGTATGAATTCTGGTAGCACATCCCTTGAGAAAGTCCTGGTAAAATAAATGCTGAACATTAATTAATATAAGAATATTGAATATTCTTATCAGCCACATATGCCCATATGGTTCTTGATACTAAATAATGTGGGTTTTTTTCTTCCTTATATAACAAATTTCATAGATAAAACCAAACAAAACAAAGAAAGAAAAAAAAACCCAACCCACAGGCCACCAAAACAATCGATTTGGATATTTTATACAATAAATTGTCAGGACAGCCTTAAATAATGTTTGTTTCCTGAGACATGTTACATAACTATCATTAAATGTATGTGCAGAAGTTACTGTGTTAATACGGTTATTGTAGTGTAATCTTCCAGCTTACCTGAATAAAATTGAGGCTGTTAAAATTGAGCTCTGAATCCTTAGCAGGCATAAATTTTCTTGGGAGATGTGGGATAATGGTGCTGAGCTTTTAATGAAACAGATGCTCTTTCACTGCAACTTATATTTTAGCATATTAAGGAAAACTGTTGCTGCCTTTCACTTTTCTTCGTACACAAGGCTGTAATAAATAACATTTCTGTTTGAGCCAGCCATGTTGTGGGGTAAGAGAGGAATATGAAGAATAGGCCTTCTGGCTTTATTGCTGTGTTGCTCATGAGATTTACAAACCACAGCGTATTCAGAAGTGTTTAACCAAATTAATTTTTGTTTTGTGCAGAGGGCCCTAAGTTATTTTGTAGGTCAGTAGACCTCAGTGAAGAAAAAGATGGTTGGGAAGACAGACGTAACTTATTGCTTGAGGTGAGTATTTTAACATCTGTTACTTGCTAAGTGCGACTGAAAGCTCAGCATGAAGAGGGAATGTGGCTGCTTATTTGCTTAATTTGCATTAAAAATTAGTTCAGGACCTTTAGAAAGGCTTGAAAATTTAAAATTACCAGGGAACTAAAAATTTTTAGTATAGAAGTGTATGTAACATTATATTGTGATATCCAGTCAGGTAAATTACCGGATCCCTGTATTGTACAGGACTAGTTACTTTACTGCATCCATAAAAAAAGTGTTTGAGACAAAGAGGTGAACTTAGAAACTTTTCATAATGTTATGTTAAAATTCAAATATTTTTAGGAATGCCGGAAGAAACATAAGGATGCAAGAAGGAAAGTGAAAGCAAAACCATAAACCTTCCTTACCTTACTGGTCAGAAACACTTTGTATTTCTTCTTTGAAGAAGTTGCAGAAAAATGTTACTTTCAAAATTCTAGTCTTTCAAATATCTAATAGGAAGTAGTATTGGAAAAGACTGTTAAACTTTGTTTCTAAATAGGTACATATTTATTGTGTCAATTCTGTTTGTACCAAGGCTTGGGTTTTTTGTCTGTATGATTTAAATGTGAATCGCTGCTTTGCAAGATATTTGATCATGTAACAAAGACAATACAGGGTTATTTTGTGGCCCCAGTGCTGAAGGGGGTTGAGAAAGAGCAGGCAGCTCCATGTCTATAAGATGTAAAACCTGTATGCTGCCAAACATAACAGAGATCCTGTTTGAGATTGATTTACAAATATTTGGAATGCATTATTTCCAGAGTAAAAGCTTACCAGAAGTTTATGACAGTACATATATAACAAGGAAGACTTAGGAAATAGGTAGATTTGTATTACTTCACACAGCTGATTTTTCTACTTTTTAATTGAGTGTGTACATTAATAAATATTAAGGAAAAATGTTGCTGATGGCGTATACTTGTTGTTGAATGAATATTTTTACATATAAGATCTTATTCTTATGTCCGTCTGGCCTATGTGCTGCAGATCATCTGCTGGAGCAGAGAGGCTCTGCCAAGGCCAGCCTGGGCGCCCGCTGCCAGGCCTTGCCTGGCCCCTGGCCCCAGCCCAGGGGCACCCTGCCCAGGCCAGCACAGCCGTCGCACTGCCGCTGGCCGTGCGTTCCCCACGTAGGAGCAGCGCCTGTGGGTGCCCTCGGCAGCGCAGGAGCCGCACAGGAGCAGTTGCCAGGGCCTGGGGAAGCAAAGGGGTTCGTGGCTGTGAGGACAGAGGGACCGGCACCACGGGATTGTCCGGCAGAGCCCTTGTTCTTCGTCCTTCCGCTTGGAGCCCTCGGCGACACAGAGATCCTCCCTGCAGAGCCCCGGCTGCGGCTTTGGCAACTTACCCCTCTCCCTCCGCCTGCTCCCTGCCCCCTGGACAGAGGCACTCGCTGGCATCGCAGCGCCTGTGCCTCTCACTTAGTGCTGCGTATGCACCTCTGTTCTCCCATGATGGTAGCCTGATGGAGAAAGGAACATCAATGAGCCCCTGCTGCCCTGGCAGGGCGTAAGGCGGGTGCAGGGCGTCCCTGCTCTTCCCCCCCCGCCCTGTTTCCAACTCCTCCGTGAAGCTGAAGCCCAGACTCAGGGGACAGCAGAGGGCCACGACTGCCGGGGCAGGCCCTGGCGCGGCACCGCGCTTGCAGCCTCCTGTCTTGTGAGCCAGGCAGAAGGACACCAACCTTATGGGGATTTGGATGCCCATGATGAGCATTTCCATCAGAAATCGATACTCATTTTCTCAGTGTGGGACGGAGAAGCCAGCATGGATAGCCTGATTCTGGATGCACTCCCTGTGGACTCAGATGTGTTTGCCAGTTGCCATCAGGGCAGCCTTGTATCTCTGGCATGGGTGAACACCAGCACTGACAGGCAGGTGGCATTGGGACTGCCCCATGGCTCCCTGGAGACCAGCATCCCTGGCAACTGGGGGACTTGTCAGAAGTGACTTTTGACACCCTTCAACTCTGTTTCCTTCTGGTCAAGGCTACAACCAGTTTCTCATCCTCGTTGCCTGGGTTAGCGAGAATTGTGGCAAAGTAGCAAAGCTGCTGTTTGTTACAAGTTGAGTTCCGCCTCACGTCTGTCTTTGTGACCTGAAGATCTCTGTAGACTGCGTTGCTGCAGTAGCCCAAGGGCGTTCCCCCTTGCCCGGTTCCGGGTCCGGTTCCCCAACAGGATTGCTGCTGCACCAGCCGAAGGCTCCCTTCTTGCCGCACAAGCCAAGATGTCCTTTTATTTCCCTTGCAGGAGGAAGGGAAGCTCAGGTGTGTTAGGAAATGACTGTGAGCAGCGGTAGAGGTGAATGGTCAGCACTTGAGAGGCTTGTGCAAGTCTCTTCCGCTGAGAGTCCCTTGTTGTTTATTTCAGGTAACCAGAGTTTTAATGATGAGTCAATGAGGGGAAATACACCACTGAGATAAAGCTGAAAACTGTCTTGTCTTGAGAGGGACAACGTAGAGGACAGAAGATCAAAAAGCACATTGCCAAAGTACTGAGTAGATGAAGAATAAAAACTGTCTGAAGTTCTTTTCTTTTTATTTTCTTCTCGATGCCTTCTGAAGTTTGTCTGAGTCAATTTTTCTTTTTGGTTTTCTTTCTGTCATCAGAATTCATTTTGCATTATAGAAAATTGAAAACAAAAAAAAATTACTCTTGCATATTCCTTGGCAAACATGAAATGATGAGTTTATAGGCAACAGGCTTTATCTTTGAAAGCCATGAGAACAGACTCAGTTTTTATATACCTTGGTGTGTCGTGCTGCTTTGTGAAGATCTTAAATTGAACTGGCTTTTGTGGTGCATGATCTTTCCTGAGGTTAGGGGGTCCTCCTAGTTGTAGTAACTGCCACATTTTGCAGTATACTGCCTTACTGCTTCTGCACACTCTTCTCCTAAGAATTTTTGCAGTGTTGATGTTTTAATGTGCTGCTTTCCTGTGATCCAGAGCTTCAAAACTGTTCACTGCTAGATGTAGTGTATCGTGGTATAAAGAGACCTAAGGGCATACTGTTTACACCGGTATATGGCTTCAATCAAGACTAATCTTTTCAGGCCACCTTGGGCATTAAACTAGGAAACAGGTACATCAATGCCCCGAAGTTAGCAGAGGAATAAAAGCACCGGGCACCTGCTGTCAGCCCTTCTGACTGCACGAAGGCTTGTACAGCTGCACGTTTCAACCTGCATGCATTTTGGTGTAGGGTAGCTGGAGAAGGCAAAGGAGCACTCAGCGAAATTCTCTGACTTTTACCATAATAAGGGACTTGTTTGTACCAGTTTGCCAGGAGACAATACGTTATGCAGTACAACATTACTGGAAAATCCTCTTTCTAGTAAAGCTCCACTTACGCATGGATGCTTACACAAAATGGCTGACTTGTTTTGCTATCAGTCAGTGGTTTTCTGGAATCTAATCACTCAGATGACTCAGGCCCTTGGAATATTTTAAGAATAAAGGCTGCTGTGTCTAATCACTTCATTAAATTGGTACGACTGGCCAAAGGAATACCTGACTGCTTTTTAGAAGATTCTTGCATATTTGCAAAATTACAAAGGTCTTAAAATTTAGTAGATTTTCCATAATAATATTTCATCTGTCATATCTAAGAATATTGCAAACATGAATGTTTCGTATCTTTGTTCAGTCTTCCCTTTTCATCCCCTTTGTCTTTTGCCATATCTTTTCTTTCTTTACAAATCTATGGTTTCCCCCATGGTGTTCCAAGTCAGATGTTTGGGATATTGTATCTAGTTATGCTACTGGCTTGATGCCCTGAATAAATGAAACATTTCACTGGAAACACCTGGTCAGCAGCAGCAACCCGTCAGTCCTGCATGCCGTAAACTGAAGGGATGTTACTCTGCAACAGCCGTCACATAGATGCTGTTATGGGTTTCTTCCTGAGGGTGGTATCAGCTCTACAAGTTTTGCCATGCTGCAGCCCGAAGATGGGTGTAGCCCCTTGCTGGTGCACAGTCCTGGGAACTGGGGGGGGAGGGGGAGGGACGGATCACCAGTGCAGCCTTATACATCATCCCATTAGCTCTTCCGTTGGTGCGCGGTTCTCTTTTTCAACAGGGCTGTGTTTATTGGTCTTTTAATTTCTGCTTAGCTCTGTATTGCTTTCTCTGAAGCACCGAGTTCTCGTCATCTGGTGGTTCTGCTGCTTGTATTTCAGGGTAGCCAGCTCAGCACTGTTGCAGCCTGCTTGCACCATGTTGTAGGTAAAACAACGTGTCTGCCTTTCGGCAAACCATGTAGTTACTAGGTCTGCACGCACGCAAGGTAAGGAACTAACTTGTTTAGATTGACAGTTGCGTTTTTCTGAACCTGAGTTAGTAGGTACCAGCTGTCTGATACTAAATACATCCGAGCCTAAGAGATACCCCTGCTGCCTTCCCTGCTGTTTGTTTGTTCCGGCTGTTACTTCGATAGCATGCTCTGGGTGTTTTCAGACCTTGTAGCGGAGGGGAGAGGGCATGAAAGATGGTGACAAAGCCAGGAGGAAAACGGAGAGGCCAGTTGCTTCCAGAAGCAAAAGCCAGCTCTCCCTTATGCAATGGGTGGCTGTTTTTTTCTCCCTCCCCTTCCGAATGCCACTCTTCCACATGTGTGCTCTTCCCTTCCCCTCCCCAGCCCGCAGGGTGCATGCAGCCCTTCTGAGAAATGATTCAAGCAGCACAGCACTTTAGGAACAACTGCGGAAGCCATCACGAGCCGTCTCTTTGCTGAAGGCAGGTGCTGTTTTCAACCAGCATTTCATTACCACAGATCTATTAACATCCATTTTGTGTAATCCAAAAATAGCTTGTTCAGCTCGAGAGCGAGGACATTCTCCCTAAAGGTCCTAGGAGCCTGAGGCTGCGGCTGTCCTATGTTCAGAAGGCATATCGCTAGTCAGCTTTAAGCCAGCTGGACTGAGTACAGCAGTGCTCAAATAGTAACATGAGTTCGGCGTGGACGAGCTAGCTGAAGGGGGGTTGGGCTTCCTAAGAGGCTTCTAAAACTCGAAGCAGGGAAAGGTGGCCCTAGCCTGGCTGCTACAGCCATTTTACTGTGCCATAGCATAGTAATAAACTTTTTTGATGTGATTGATAAGCGAGAATGCCATTCAAATCATTAGAACCTAAATTCTTGAGGGCTTTGTCGTGCTCCTGAGCTGCTTAAATTTTAGTGTATTTGTGTGTTCAGCGCAGTAGCTGAATGTAGTTACTGAATGAAACAGCATGCAATTTTATTTCCTCAGAAACAGAACGGTAAAATGCAATAGCATAAGACCACAGTGAAAAATTGGTTTTGGCCCATGTTTGCTGCTGGCTAACGGCCTGCTTGCTTTTGGTTAATACGGAGCAGCTGTACGTAGCTGTACTTTGATGGTAGTGTTGTCGTGTGTCCAAGCCCTAGGTGTGTGCCTTACCTTTGAAAAGACAAAACAATTATCTGGCTGCTTCTGATGATATTGTATTTAAAAGAACTGATGCTTTTCAGGAGAGATGATAGTGAGGGTGTGCACACTGTTACCCCATGTCCAACGCAAGATAATGCGGTAAATCTTGACCACAAAAGTGCTCCAAGGTAATTAATTTAACATTGCACCATCAGTTTCCATGATTCAGCTGAGCAGTAATTCTGTATAACTTGGTAACTTCTCTTCATCCAAGGCAGGTAAGTGTTGAAACACTTGAGTGGAGCAGTGCCCTAAAAATTTAAAAAACCACACACACAGAGATAAACTTATGGTGGTGGTGAACAGTCTGCTCTCTGCAAAAACGTTAGTGCTGCAGTCTGCATTAAAAAAAACAACTGCAGTCCTCTTACAGGCATTACATTTTCATGTTTTACTTAAGCTATTGTTGAGCAGAAATGCAGAATTATTCTTGTTTAATTTGCTTATGTGTTAATATATTTGGATTTGATCCATTTGCCTTGGAGAGTGGCAATGTCAGACTTGGATCTAACGCAGTCTGATACAAATTCCTAAAAATTCCTACCAGGAAACCTTGGCTATATCTTCACTAGCAATCAAGTACTTTCTGAATGCAAATGTGCCCAAAATCTCAGTGTAGGTAATTGCTGTGGAGAAGCTCCTTGATTGAAACGTGATGGTGGAAATGGTATCCTCAGCTAGGAGGTTACTGTGGCGAGGTTAATATATTAAATCTGCACTTGCTCATTATATCCAGAAATTTTTGGCACGTCGGCTAATATGGCCAACAGTACTTGGTAGGGTTTTGTTGTTTTCTTTTTTGTTTTGAGATAAAGCTTGAAAGCATAAACTAAAACTAATGCGGATGATAAGCACTGAGCATGTAACTGTGGAACTAAGTGCATTTTGTAGTGTGTTAAAAGTTTAGGGGAATTATGCAGCAAGAATGGAACAGCAAATTTGTGGTCTAGCATGGCAGCTACACAAGGGGCAGGTATGTTCTACATTGGTTTTAAAATCTGCTTGCCAGCTAGAACTGAGGCAGAGAGACAGAGCCATCTCCCTGATATTTTTTTTATTATTATTTCATTCCCCCCCTCCTCCAGCTTGCCTATGGTAGCACCAAGGAACCAAACACAAAATGGGCTTGGAGGGAGCCGATGATTTACAACTTCTCGGTGTCTAAAAAAATAAACAAGAAGTGCGACTGTGTGACTCACTGCTTAGTGCTCGCCACTTGCGTCTGTTTTCCTGAATTCCCTTCCCCTTTCCCCGGATGGGTCTGCCAGGGTCCCCTCGCTGCCCCAACCACACCGCCCCCTGGGCCACCAGTGGGGCCCAATCCTCACCCGGCCTTCAACTAGCTCTGGTGTCTGGCTGAGTGCAGGCTTACGCCGAGGTTAACCGGGCTGACACAATCAAAACCATGACTTGCTAGTGGGTTGATTGCACCCACTGATTGATTTCTGAGCAAAGAAGCCAAAGGATTTTTTCTTTTTTTTTTTTCCTACCAACCAACGATGCCTTCAAAGGACTCTCTGTTCTTTGGCATGGAAAGTTTTGTAACTTCCCAGCCATATTCCGTGCTTTCTCCTCTCCCATAAGTTTGTGGCTTGTGTTTGCTGTTAGCAGTTACAATCCAGCACAACTGGAGTAGCAGATGGCAATAAACCTTTCACGTCCAGCTTTCACCTATAAAGGAATGAGTTGATGCCTTGAGATGTTTCTCAATATTCATCAATATCTTTCCCATTGAAGTGTGATTTTCCCCATGTTTTCAGAAGCAGTATTTACAGCATTTGAAACAGCTCTACAGGGAATTACAACTTTTTTCAACACCAGTTTTACTGGAGTATGTGTGATTAGAGTATTTCTGCTTCTCAACTCGAATGCTCATTTCAAATGCATGCATTTCGATGTAATTTCATTTTGCGAAATGATACTAAGAAAACTCGGACACCCCCTCCTCAAGATCTTTATTCTTCTACCTCCAGAACATACTGTATTTAATTTTCAGAATACTGAAGACAAGACAGTCTGACTTCTGTTCTCTATTTTGATTTTATGCTTTGCTGTGTTAGATATACATGTCATATAGCTAACTGAATGATACAGCTGCTTTCTACAATGATCTCCTATAGTATTCATCTTCTATGGGAGCCAGTCTATTCCCTCATTGCATAATGAATCATGAAAATGGTGATTATTTAAAAGGAGAGGATGGGGCCTTGTCCCTTGTAAGTGTTCATGAAGAACATTGTCAGTTAAAAAAGCAAAGGCATTTTTTTAGGTGGTTTTCTTTAAAGAAGGAAGAACAAAGATGTTACAGGCTTGAAAAGGTTCTTACGCTTAAAAAAAAAAAAAAGAAATACGATGTTAAGACATGCATGGATTGGTTGATGAGAAGATTGAAAGTCTCCATGTTAGAATATATGTCTAGAGCTTGGGTTTGTCTGATTAAATCTTTGGCTTTTTAACCTGCCAGTTATGCCATGTAGTTAAAATCTAACAAAGAGTATTTCTCATGCTCTATTTCTTTTAATATCTGCTTATACATAAATTAAAAATATTTTTTCCCCTTAGAGGTACTTTTTACCTTCTTTGACATGAAACTGGCATGTAAGATGCAGGAAGTAATTTGAATTAACTTAAAATCTGTGTATTTTCAATGAAGATGTTAACGTGGGTTAGTAGGATATTGCTTTAAACCAAGGTACTTGTTATTTGATTAGAGCAGTTCAGAACACACTTCAGTCATTCCTAAAGGTAATGTTTAATTAGGTAGCCTATTTATTTTGTTTGCAGTTTGTATTACAAAACAATAAACCAGTCCTTTCACAGCTATAAGGAGTTGCAGGCCGAAACAGGCTTTACATTAGAAAGCTCAGAATCAGCAGCAAGGCAGAGACCTCAGCAAGCAGGTGAATTAAGATCGTTCTCCAAAAAGGAATTCTTAGGAGGCTAAGCTTCGTACAAACTGCCTACGCAGTATGTAAAGGGGTGGACGTACCTATTGCTGTGGTATATGTTCCTCTGGGCAAAGGCAGACAAGAGCCCGTAAATACTGTTTGGGAAGGAAACAAGTTTTTGTTGAGTTAAAGATGACTTTCTTGGTTTTTAAAGGCAATTGGGGGTTAATTTTTATATGTGAACTTAAGCTGGGCTCCTATTCCCTGGAGATCTCCCTTCCCTCTTACATTTCATCCCGCTTCCCCTCCACCTCTGCCCCAACCACAGGGCTCTTAACCACAGCTTAAATGAGTGGGCACGACTGTACTCCTTAATTTAATGATGGTATTGACATGGAAACAATTGTGGCTTCGTTCGTGGCGCTCCTTACAGAAGCAAACACGGGGCTAAGATGTTACAGCCCCTATTGCAAAGAAATCAAGGTAAAGTTACATGTTCAAAAGAGTACGAAAATAATTGTTCGTATATCTGTCAAAGACAATAACTTCTGTATGAAATTCTCATCCAAAACAAATAATTTGTAGAAATACTAACATGTTTAAATATAATATTAATATGCTGTCATTCCAGCATTGAATGCTAGGCAGTGGACGAATTACTCTTTATGTTATTGTTGAAATAAGGTATCACTGGCCTCCATTCTTCAGTTCCATGTTTGTAACTGGACTCTGTCTTCAGAAGCACCTGAATTTCTTAGGCCACAGGGGAGTTTGCTGCGATCTCCTGTCTGTGCCACCACAGCCACCTGACCAAGCGCAGAAGCAGCTGAGGCAAGTGCCAGCATTCCTGTCTGACTGTGCCCCGGTTCAGTGAGGAAGCAGAAGGGTTAGCTGGAACTGCCTCGCTGATTTGCTGTTTGTGTATGTCACCGCCTTCTGATTTTTTTTTTTTTTTTTTTTTGCATTGGTGGAGTTCAAATCACGCTTTATGTCCAAACACAACTTCCAAGGCAATAAAATTCTGCTGAATATTTTGCATTGGGCAGAACTGCAGAATTCAGCTCACTGGTAACGTGTTTGTACATGCAATTATTTATTTTATGGCCCTAATGGGTGTTGTTGCAAAAGCCAAATGTGCATATCTTATAATTTCCGTGTGTAGCTGACTCCCGTGACGAAGGACTCGTGACTTCTTGGCCAATTACTTTTTGTAATTGGAGAAGAATTTTTCCCTTCACCACAAATGAATCAGGGTTTAGTGCTGGAGATTGGAGTCCCGCTTACTGCTGCAATCTGCATGCAAGGTCTTGCACATTAATGCTCTTTTTGAAGATGACATCTAAAGCTGTAACAATTGTGCTATTGATGGACCCGAATTAATCAGACAACCTTATTAACTTATTCTTTTTGATTATGTGGAGGATTTTCTCAGTACTTTGGCCCGTTACTTGGGATCATTTACTTTAATATTACTTTTTTATTATCAAAGCATACTACTGAATCCCATGGCCCACACAGGGCTTGCTCAAGCTTATCTATTCTCAGAACGTTGTTCATTTTATGAACTGGGGTTTGTTCCAAATCCTATATTGCTCTGCATTAGAATAGGAGCCGCAGCAGTAGTATGTTCACTTTTCTATTCCATATCTTAAGCAGCAGGTCTTTTTGCATTGCTTTTCCCTGGGCCAGGGCACACCCTTGTTTTACAGTGAAAAGGGTGTTGGGTCAGGTGAGCTCTTTAGGCCCTCAGGTACAGTCTTGTCAGTACTGATTTTAATACACAGGGCATACAAAAGGGAAAAACTTTTTTTTTTAATTAAAAAAACCCAAACCAACAAACAGAAACCTTTAAGGGTATTTTAATTGTAAACCCATGGCTTGTTTCTTTTAGGAGGGAGTTTAATTTACTTTATGCTTTCAGTTTCGTACCTTTTGAAATTGCTTCACCTCAGTCTCTCTGCCTTCCTTCCTACAGCAATCACGCAGTTTTAAAAGATTTTTATTGGACAATACACCAGCAGGAATTTGAACCGTGCTCTGTTGCTTTGGAAACAAGAACTAATGTGACAGAAGTTTGCATGGCTTCGCGTGAAACGTCAGTAGGCGAAGGCTTTCTGCCCGTACACAGCTTAATTTCAGGGAGTTGCACATTCCCAGGCAAACGTGTTGCTTTTCCCCTTGGCTCGAGGGGGGACAGGAATTGGGTGTGCTAATTCCACAAAGCTCGCCGTGCCGCCGTGGTAGTGGGTTGTACCAGAGAGCTGGGCTTGCTACGTGCAGTCGGAGCAGGCAGAGTTTGTGTAGCAACAGCTCGCCCAGCCAATCGGCGGGGATGCAAGATGAAGTGGAAGCGTTTGTGGCGCTTCCTCTGCTTTTATTTTTAATGTGCTCTTTCCTCGTCCCCCGCCTCCGCTGCAGGCAGAGGAGGGGGGGATGATGTCCCAAAGCTTTCACTCTGTTTTGTGCAATCAAACGTGGTTAAACCAAGCCTTTTCTGTTTAATCGTTTAGCTGTGACCTGTATCTGCCAGGAAAAGGTTCTGTATTTCGTCTTCCTCTGCCTTTCTGTAAACTGCTCTGCAGCGCCAGCTGTACAGTGTGGCTAAGTAAAATGTCTGAATTTCCGTGCGCCCATTTTTCAAGAGGACTTAGGAGACAGCAAACAAATTTTATTAGCGCTTACTGCAGTTTCCCAACATCCGTTTTGCTTAATGAGGCCACAGCAAAGGGCGTCCTGGAAAGCTACTGCATGCAGCAGAGCATAACTCACGGTGGGTTGCGGGCCACTGAACCGCAGGCGGTGGGCGCTGGTACGAGAGGGTTTCCGCTGCTGAGATGGCGGGGGCTGGATAGCTGGTGCAGATGATACCAGCAAGTGGCCTTGCACTGTAAGGAAAGGGGGAGAGGTTAAAAATTAATGCAAGTTAGAAAAGGTGGTTCTGAGGAACTGAGCTCTGGTCCCACCTCCCGGGTATTTAAGACAGCTGGATGCACTGGGTAATAGAAATAGGGAAGGAAGGGATCTCTGAATCTCCTGTCTACTCATGTTTTGAAACAGAGGAAAAACAGCCTTTTACTTAACTTAAATTCTCATTTGCGAGGCAAATTAGTAATTGTTTGTCCCTCCTTCCATCTCCACCCCAATGAATCAGATTTGTTTGACAATCTGGTATAGCAAGCAGCGTCTTTGCTTTGGTGACAGAGTCCAACCTACAGTAACGGCGGTTAAGTTGCAGGGAAGATACACATGGCATCTCTTTAAAAAAGACAGGTTCTCAAACACAGAGACCCTTTGTGCTGCTGCGTAACTTGCCCTGCTGTTTCTGACAAGACCCGGAATTTAGCTTTATGGTATTTTATATCCTGTAGTCTTGTTTGCATTTGTTTTTAAAATGCTGCCTTACCCAAAGAGAAGAACCAATACCTGCTGCTCAGCTGTCAGATTCAGATGCAGCTGAGGATGCAGAGCTGCAATCACACAACAGAACACAGTACATTTGGGAAACATTTGGGAAATGAGCAAAGGATAAGCTCACTGAAAGGTTACGTGTGGCATTTCCAGCACTTATCTGAAGAAAGGTAGAACCTTTATTTTGCTCAAATGGTCAGTATTAAAATTGTCCCTTGGTAACTTTTTTGTTTAAGAATGTGGAGTATCCTCCATTAAAAGTTACAAGTCCTTTTCTCTTTTGATTTTGTAAAAACAAGTGTGCAAATGCTGAGCTTATCTTTTATTCTCACGACTAGAATGTCTGTGGGGTTTTTTTTCACCTGAACATCCATGCACGTTGCTTTTGTAAGGCTACGGTTTTACCCGTGTTGTTGCAGTTCTCATGAGGCAAGTTAGGAAATGGGCTATGTGCTGAGCACTTGTTGAATGACTCTTGTAAAGAATGCTCTGCATTTTCCTCCTGAGGAAAGGTATGGTACAGTCCATTTAAAAAAAAAGTCATCAAGTGGGAAGGTGTAATGATGTGTGATATACGTATGGTGCATAGTGTACAAGGCCACAGAACACGGCTAGAAAGGAAGCTGCTAGAGATGCAGGGGCTATGAACCAGTCAGCAGTTTATTAATTAAAAGTGACATTGATATGAAATAGTTACCACTTCTGGGTGCCACGCAACGACAACTGTACATGAGGGAGTTACACAAATGTGCTGTGGTACGTTTTTAATAACACACAGTGAAACTAGCCCCTAAAACTAGCTTTTAGCCTAGTATCAAACTGGAATGCTATAATATTTCAGTAGCGTTTAATTATAGTTTTTCTTTTCGGTAAATATAGTAGGTTCTTGGGTCTGCTTTTCTGATGGGTGTATATTTCATGGACTTCCATATGTATTACTAAGACATGTACATGGTTGGAGATGAGCCTTTTTGCTTTTTAGGAAGCATGGTAGGTAGTTGGGTGTTCAGAAAAGATCATTGACCAATTAGTCATTCCTTCCATCTATTTGTTCTTGGCAAGAGAAGAACTTCTGTCAAGAAATTCAAAACTTCAGTGTAATTGGGAGGGGAGAAATAAGATGTTGACTCTGTTGCTTTCATTATTGAAACATTATTCCACGAAAAACCAAAACAAAAATTCTGAAAATTAAGGTGTCATTTGGTAGATAGAGTGTAGTCCATGAAATGTGCGGAGTTAGTGCTCTCCCTGTCTAGGTTCTACTTCCAACTCTTGTGAGCAGATACTAGAGAAGTATCCCCAGGAGAAATGCTATATGGTTTAAACCTCCTTGTTGTTTTGCCTATGTCTTTTGCTAATGATCTGCCAAGCTTTGCAAGCTAGTGGAGTAAGTCCGTGGAGGCCTAGATGGTAGTCACAGCAGAAAATAAGTAGCACGTGAACCTGTGCTGATTCTTTCCAACAGAGAAGATCAGGAAGGTCAGGATATATTCCTTACATCCCACTCTGGACTGTCAGTATGGAATAATTCTAGCCTGGTAACAACAGCTTCTCAGATGTGTTGGAAAACTGACGTTGACTGAAGCAGTCTTGCAGGCATCACAGGAATACAAATTGGTCGTCTCTTAGTGGTACAAGACAGTAGCACAAGAGAATGGAGACTGGTAAATTAAACCATTGCACAGGAGGTTTGGTTTGGTAGATCAAGCTTTTAACCCATTTGTTCCTGTTAACCTCTTTCTTTCTTTCCATCCTTTATTGTTCAGCAGAATCTGCTTAATTTTTAATTATTTAATTTCTGCCTCTAAATCTGTATTTGAATCACTGTAATGAGTTTTCACTGTTCAGTTGTTTGCCTCAATTAAAGGATGTGTATACTACCAGTGCAGAGGCAAGATAAATGTCGACAAGCTGCAGCAACTGGGTAAGCAGAGGTTTGTGAGCCACCTGGAAATGGTATGTGTTACTGCTATTACGTGTTCTGTGCCGGTTTTTTGTCAGACAAAAATGAAGAGATCATATAATTGTGTCTATTTTCTGTCAAGGTTTTATGTCTTTGAATAGTTCCATGAATGTATCTTATAGGAGGTTCATTACACCAGATTTTAATTATTCACATTAAGAATTATTTTGCCTTCCATGCAGATATCTTTCCCTTCAGTACTGACAAACCTAAGTAGCGGGAAACCACTAATCAGACCTTAATGCAATGGGCTTGCAGACTTTTAAAGCTCAAAAAACATTTTCTGGCTTTCAGGTTTGGGTTTGGTCTGGGGTTTTTTGGTGGGTTTGTTTTTTTTTTTCCTTGCAACTGAAAGACAGAAATGTTAGTATTCTTATTTCAGCTGAAAGCTGGAGCTCTCTCTGTAATCCTGATTTCAAAAGCTGGTTCTTCAGAGAGAATGCCACATCTTGACTCACCAATAGCTTTTCTTATTCCAAATAAAATTGTTTTCATTGTATGCAGTGATAAGACAATTAGTGTGTTCTAATAATGTGAAGTGCTTGCTACCAGAATTTCCCTATACGTCTTAAACCCCAAAACAAGAAAACAAAGTAAAAATCAAAAAAACAAACCCCAAACCCATAAAAGGCCTAATTTTGTTTTATTTCTGAGTGTACATGGAGAATGCTTCCCCTCAGTGCAAACTGCTGAACACGGAGTTATTTAGGAAATCAGACCACGTGTTTACATGCTTGGAGGTTCCAAAGCATACGCAAGTCTTTCAGGCACTTGCTTTGGAGCACTTCAGCTTACCTGTTAAAATAGTCTTTAGCAAGAAAAAAACCCAACATTTTTTTCTTACACAGAGCTCCTTGCCCACCATTCTACGTCTGCGGTTTCTGAGTGCGTGGGCACAGAGATGGCGACCAGTGGGCACAGGAGCACAGGGTGTCGTGGCGTTTTGTGCTCTCCTGGCAGCCCAGCTGAGACAGCTGCAGAGAAACAAATCCAGAGCCAGGTTCTGCTCGCCGCTCAACCCCTTCAGGCTGGCAACCACCAGCTGAGCAAACCAGGTCAAAATACAGCTAAAGGAGTGTTGAGCTAATCGGTGCCCAGCGGCAGCTAAAGATTTGGTTAATGAGCCTTTTTTTTTTTTTTTTAAACATTGCAGACACATAAGCAAACAAGACAAATGACCCTACAGATTTAGATGTTATCTGACTGCTAAAGTCTTTTATTCAAGAAATAAAGTTATCTAGTTCAGATACCCATGTGTCCAGAGCCAAATGACTTCTGTCTTCACATTTGTCACACATAAAATTTTCTGTGTTCATGTGGGATTCCTCTTATGCTTGCTTGTGCAAGCTATTCCCTTGGTTCCGATGCCTGCTTGCCACCCAGTACCGGAAAACCTCATATGGGTTTGTGCAGTCTTATCCCTGCTGGATTCTCCCCTTGAAGGAATTTTTGCCACTCATGGGGGCAGTACCTGCTTTACAGGAGTTTTCACAAATACGATCACTCATACTAGAGATCCAATATGCAAGGTGTTATTTTAGTTCCCCTGCACATAGTCCAGGGCTATTTATATTAGCTTGGGTTTACATGTGACACTTAGAGCAATGGGATATAAAGCTTTACGGGTTTTTAAATTCCTTTTCTTAGGTTGGCTTTCATCTGTGCCATCAACACAAGTAAACTGCAGCCATGGTGGGGAGGAAGAGCATGAGTAGCAGAGAAGCTGCCGATTTTAATATTGTCCTCACAAGCTTCTTGGGTTGAGTTACTTTCTCTGTGCAATACCAGTCAGAGGCACATGTGCAGCCTTAGTTCTTGTCTAGCCCATCTTTAGTAAAAGTTTAAACTGGAAGAAAAAAATATAGCTACAGCCCTATCAAGAAAGATCTTCTCAGCATAAGCAAAGCTGAATTTGAGGTGCTGTAGTTTCTTGAAGACAGCTGTGGGGTTTGATTTTCTGCCACCACCACCACCACCCCAGGTTAAAAGCATATGTTTTTTGTTTTAGATTCACAGGGATTTTTATCTCCTAGATACCTTCTGCACACACTCCTCTCTCGTCACATGTGTGATTTGCAATGCCTACTTTGCTTAAGCAAACTGACTTAAATTATGAGCCATTTATGTCTCAATGCAGATAATTGTGGATGCTTGGATGCTGCCATATTTGACAGTTTAACTGGGAATGTACTAGATTCCAGGTACGCATGATAAGTGTTTTGTTGTGTCGAGAAAAGGAGAAATAGCAAAGCATAAGAAATGAGATTATATTGTGCAGTCCCTGTTTTTAATTCTAAATTAATAGAAATTTGTGGGGTTGTCTTGGCAATTAACATTATTTTTTTTAATTGCTGTTGTTATTAGGTTACAGCTGTTGGAGGCAGTGTGAAAAACGTGTTGTCAATGGAACAGCCTCAGTTATTTTTGACTGAAGAGAGTCTTGATCCTGTGAAGGTAAGGGTAGGTAGTGAAAAGAGCTGAACTGTTAGGTTGCTCAACCTGTTGGTACCTAACAAATGCGTCGGCATTTTACAAAAAAAAAAAAAAAAAAAAAGGAAAAAAGGAAAACAAAAAAGGAAACTATAGCACCTGGGCAAAGGCTTACTGGTTTCTGGAAGCTACCAAATGCATGTCTGTTTACATAACCTTATTTGACCTCTGGGGATAAAGTACTTTTTAATAAAGTTTCTTCTGTATTGCTTTAAAATTAAAGACAATTGCTTTTCTACTGCAGAAGAGGTGTAATAAAAGTAGCTTGTAATGAATCAGCATCTAAACCTCCTAAATTAGTTAGAACTGTACTTCAACAACAGCAGCAAAAAAATCTTGTATGCGATTATTTCCACCCTCCCAGACTACAGTCTGGAAAAGACGAACCATATGCCCCACGATGTGCAGCAACAGTGGAAACAGCAGCTCGCCTTCCTGGCACCCCCGCTGCCGCTTCCCTATTCCCGCTGCTGGGCACGGTCCGAAGGCGGATGGGATCCTCTGTTTACATCCAGTCCCAGATAGTAGGTAAAAATGACTCACTCCTGAAAACTCCACAGTTGGTTTGATGGGCTCTTTTAAAGATCTGTCTTATTTTCTTCTTCTAGTAGATAATTAACTGAAACTGTAGTGTAGAGTTTTTAAGGAATTGGTTTCTTTACCTGATTCCCGAAATGGTGATTGCTGTACTTGCTCGTGTACTGCTAAACTTCTCGGCTGCAGTGAATCTATTGAAGGAATCTTTCAAGCGTGCCACTCTTGTTTGTAAACCTTTGTAATCTGGGAGAGCAACTGACCTGATGCTGTCAGGTAGAATTATAGAATCATTGAGGTTGGAAAAAACCTTTAAGATCATCAAGTCCAACCGTTACCCTAACCCTGCCATCCCACCACTAAACCAGTCCTTAAGCACCTCATCTGCCCGGCTTTTAAATACCCCCAGGGATGGGGACTCGACCTGTTCCCTGGGCAGCCCCTTCCAGTGCTTGACAGCCCTTTCTGTGAAGAAATTTTTCCTAAATAGGTAGCACCTTATGTACCTTGCAGTTGACCTGACAGATACTTTGGATTTTTTTTTTTTTTATTTCAGATTTTGTAGTTTCATTAGTTTGGAGAATAATAACATTTTAATTTTATACATACAAAAATAATTCTGTAGTGACAGAGTCACAATACAAGATCTTTGCCTTTGCTCTTGGGGAGAAGCAAAGATAAAATGGGGAAGTATACTGGTTTTTAAAAAGTTTTCCTTTTTATTCTTGGAAAGCAGTTTGTCTCCTCTCCTCCTCCCCTGAACTGCCTGCTCTTCATAAATAACCTTCCAACATATAATTAAGAGTTATTGTCCTTACGTCATTTCAAAATCTCACTGCATCTAACACAGGCATGAGTCTCAGATTCTTTTGTTCTGATCCAAGACAAAAGTCTTAGTGCTTGACAGTGGGAAATAAATTAAGCAATTGTTAGAGGGCTGTATTTAGGTTCAGTAGTGGCACCAGGCACTGTTATTTTTCTGCTGCTGATTTTTAACAAACAAAATTCGAGGGAAGAACTGGCGAAGGTGGATGTTGGGGACAAAGGTGTTTCAGGTCTCTGCTGAGGATGAGTGTGAGGGTGGTTAATGTCTGGCTCCTTTGGGCACTTCAGGTGGTGATTTGAATGGGCTTTGTGTTTATTCAAAGGTAGCTGCCATTGGTGATTTTCTTGTTTTATTGGGGATTCAAGGATGGGAATGGCACTAATAAAGTGGTGCCTTTACCTAGCCGGCCAGATCGTAGCCTTGGCAGCAGGAGTAACTTTTAAGGATACAAATAAAAATGAGGTGCCTATCTCCTGCAGGCTGTCAGGGGACTTTGGTGCTTAGCTGCCTTTCTTGGTTTTTCTTTTTTCTTTTCCCTTCTCTTTTTTTTTTTTTTTACCTTGTTTCTAATCTCTATTGTTAAGCCAAAAAAAAAAAATTACCTGTTTATATCAATAGCATTTCATATTGTTGTTTAGTTCTAGAAAATAATTGTTAGTATTATCTGATCCACCCTTTGCAATCTTAGGTCCCTGATTTCTGTCTTATTCTGCTGCTCTTTTATTTTATTTTATTTTATTATCAGATCAGAAAGTGAGAAATTGCTCGTACAAGCGAAGAAGGCACCAGCCTTGACCTCTTAAAAGATAGTGTTATCATAGGTACCACAACTATGTGGTTTGGTTCGGTATGAGCTTGTTACAAAAACAGGACTGTCAGCCAATTTATGGATTGTCCTGCCACCCTAGGCCAGCCTGACAAGCCACCGATCACTGTCTCGGTACCTGACAACAAGACGAGCGACTGCTGAAAATGAGCAGGGTTTTTTTTTTTTTTGGATGAGCAGGTTGTCAGCCGCCTTATTGAAGTAGCAATCTGAAACCAGAAGGGTTGTTCTCAGCTGTCTATTCTACAAGTAAACGGACTAAATCTTGATCAGCCAAACCTGGTGACTGCTGGCATTTAAGAGGCATCAACATTCAGAACTTGCTGAAAATATTTAGAGAGGGTAATCCCTCCTACGCAGGTATATACAAATACTGTCACAGTACATTTCGGAGTCCAAGCTCTCTTCTGTGGTATGTGAAAGCTTTAAAATGTCCTATAAAGCCTTCAGTGGAAATGTTCATTAGCCACTTACTCCAGATGCTTTCAAGGATTCTGTGGAATACCAGTTGTTCTAAACTTGGCTCTCTGAAGACAGCAAACAGCCATCGTTCCCCTGAAATTGTATCTAAAGCCATATTTCAGACAGTAACACACCGTATTTGTTGACTTTTGTGCTGCTGATAAAATGTGAGATACCAAAATTAAACATCTAACAGTTGCTAGTGATGTCTCATCTCGGCTGAATTTGGTTTTGAGAGAAAACTTCAGTTGTATCCTCTTCTGCACCGCACTTTCTTACCTGTTCTTTTGAAGAATTCTGAAGACTTGCTGACTTGCTGACGCTGAAAGGAGCCTGTGCTCCTTTCATGTTCCTTGTACTAGGCTTAGTGCTCATCTGACCGTGTGATCGGCAAGCCAGTCCCAGTCTCCTACTCCAGCAGCAAATGTCTTTTTGGTTCATTCTTGCTCTGTGACCGCTGATTTGGGTCAGGTTGTAGTCAGGTGCCACAGTCAAGAGATGAAGGAGGAACACATGGCTGGGAGAGGGAGGGGGCTAAGGCAGAAGTGGGAAAGGAGAGAAAGAAGGCAGTCTGATTTGCAGTTTTCAGCACTTAACAGAAAGCTTCCAGATATTTGCAAGTGGTTTTTGCTTATATTTGTTGTAGTATATACCTGGAGTAGTATCTAAGTAGAAAGAAAATTACCAACGTCCCTCTGGTGTCTTCCCTGCTTCCCTCCCTAAGGTCCCCTACTGCTGTGTGAGAGTGGGTTTGCGTTGCGGTGTTCCACGCAGGGCGGCGAGCTGAAGCTACGCACTCACACCCATCGGAGACGAATTCTTGTGGGGATGCACAGGGAGTTACTGCTGAGAGAACAAGGGGGTTGTCTTAGAGGGCTTTATACATCACATCTCTCTGTGTAGCGTGACTGTTCTTCAGTGATATTCCAAGAATTTCCCATTCACTTTCACATCATCTTTGTGATATGTCTTGTGTTTTTCTTTCAAATGTTTCAAAATCTACATGAAAACACTTGCATTAGGAAATTTACAGCTAACAAACTGGTAGGTTAAGTGTTCCAAGGTGTGGCAATGAGTTTGTTTTGATTCCCTGCCTTCATCTGATTGTCCTAGCATGGCTTCTGGTCTTTACAGTTTGCTTTGCTCTCGCCTCATTGTTTCTATTTCTTTGAATGTACGCTTTGGTAATACTTGGGTTGCCAGTAAATTCTGTGACATCGCAGTGTTTCAAAGTTAAATGTGTGTGTAAAATACTTTGGTTTCAATGATGATTACTGAAGTACATAATAGAAGTTTGTTTTATATGTTAAGATTGTAAGAGAAAATGCTCTTAGTTAACAAGCAGTTGGACAAAATAGAAACCAGTGAATTCCATCCTTTAGCTGGAGACGGAAATGGTAAGGAACTACGGACTAAAGAGCTTCCCTGTGCTCAGGCTGATGCTGCTCAAAGGTTTTAAGACAACGGTGAAGTAACACTTGAGCTGGCTGCTGCTCGGGGTGGTCTGGATCCCTGGGCTGTGTTACACAGCTGGTGTTCCCAAGCACGGGTGAGCCACGGAAGCAGTAGCACGGCATGAGCTGCCTGCCTCCAGGCTGCCAAGCATTCTCCTTGCGAGCTGCTTAACTCGCAGCCTGGGTTAGTTGTTGGTAAATAATTGTAATCTTGAATTTGAACCGCCCTTTGTAAATGGTCTCTTTTGTATGGTGAAAGGGGAGGGCATCGCATCTTTAAACTATATGGAGCACATTCGTTCATGATGCATAATAATAACAACAACCCTTGAAATGCTGGGGAGAATAGAAGTTTGCAAACTTCATTGGGTTTTGGGTTTGCATTTATTTTTTTTTTAGGCAATTCACTGTCACTTTTGCATTTATTATTGCTATTTTTATTTAAAATTCAACTTTTTTTTTTTTTTTTTTTGAGTGTGGAGATATTTAAACAGATCAGGTAGAATTCACCTTCATTTCTTACCTGCAAAAATGCGTAAATGTAGAGCCCCAAAATATCAACAGAAGTCCATGAAACCTAATGCTTTGATCTACCGCAGTTGGTTATTTCGTTTATGGCCTATCAGTCTTTTGAAACAGACAGATTAATTACCTTTTCTAACAGGCTCAAATTAATATTTTATTCTTTTTTTAATTAAATTAAACTTTAACCCTGAAAATTGGGATGATTGAGCCAGCGGTTGCTACGGAAATGTTCATTTGATCCATAAAGCTGGAACTGGGTGTTTGTTTCCCCCTGCTTTGCAGCCTCTCCTAATCCTCTTGCCATTGGTAACCGCTGCCTTTTGCGAGGCATCCAGAAGGATGAGGTGAGTGTCCTGTAACCTGCTTCAGGCAAAATGAGCCAGATAAGCTTAATAATTTAAATTGGTGATCTGAGCTAACTTGCCTGCATTTTTTGCCTGAAAGATAAGATAGCGCTTGCATGAAGCAGTCTGCTGGCTCCGCGGTGGAGGTGGTAACACCCTGGCAGAGAGGCAGATGGCAAGGTCGGGTGGTTAATGTCTTCCAGTTCAGCTTAACTTTTTACAAGATACACATCCTTTTGCTTTTGTGGTTTTACGACAAGGGCTATACTTACCTCTTGTTTTACAGTAAATGTATTGCCAGGCTTTTATACATAGCTAAAGCATGTTTTATAGTAGTCTACCCCAGACTCCATTCTTACCAATGCTTGTTTTAACCCTTGATGAGCCTCCATTCCTTGGAGGTGGACAGGAGATATTTTGGGTTTTGTGAAGAACTGCACTTCTGGGAACAACATAGATTTTAATTCTGACAATTGGGACAGTAGGAGGTACAATTCAGGAAGATGATCTGTATCTGAACGTTTGATACTGACTTTAGCTCATCACAAATTGTTGGTCTCTCTCCTGGTCATCATCAGATGTGTGATTTTCTTTTTTCCTTTTTTCCCTTAAAGGAAGGAGACCTGTACCTGAATTGCAGTTTTCAGCTTGAGGTTTTACAGTGCAGCAGAAGATTCTTTCCTCTTCTGCCTCAGAAACGAATGAAGCAAGTTCAAGTACTGATCTCTTCACTGACTGCATGTCCAATCCATATATTGGAGAGACACCACAATTCTTTGAAAATAGAGATAATGTCTTTTTTAAAAAATCAGCTGATACAATTAGGAAAACATACGAGCATCTCCCCACCTCTAATTCCCTCAACCCTTCAAGTCTTAAATAAAAGCAGTGTGCTTCAAAGTTAAATAAAAGTTGAGATCAAATCCAAGCTTAGACCAGAGTTTAAGTAGATGTATTGCAGTCAAACCATCTCGGGAAGATAGATCAGGCTGGCAAGAAAGGTAGCAAGGTCACCATCTCTAAAGGTAGTCAGAGGAAAGCACATACTGTAGAATATGGGCAAGATGGCTTAGGGAAAAAAAAAAAAGCACATCTTTTAATACAGTACACAGGTATTTGCAGGAAGCCATCTATTTTAAAAGTTATAGCTGAGTTTGAGTTTTGTCATTCCTGCCAAAATGTGTTTGGAGGATTATGTGCAGATCTGGGTGAAGAGGAAAGGTTTGGGAGGGTGCATGTGTTCTGGGAGAGAGGCCAAAATTGGCTTGTAGCAGGGCAATATGCCTGTTCCCTGCCATTGTGTTTGAAACCAAATACCAGATCAAGTAGGCTTAAATCAAACACGCTGTATTCTAAACACGTATATATGAGGAACCGAAAGAAAAAAATGTGGTTGTAGAAGTTAATAGGCGTGGAACTCTGCAAAGAAGTTCTTTTGGTGTCCTGAATTTCAAGGATTACATTAGGTTTGGAGGAAAGAAGCGCCTACACCTCGCTTTAGGAACCAAGACTACCCCTCTGTGTTGAAGACAGGACAAGGACGTTGTGAACCACTTTCACTGAAAGACAAAGCTATCTGTTTATAAGGAACCTGATCTTTATGGAAGGTTATGCTATCAAGATTTTCTACTGCTTCATATCTGTCCAGATAAAAATTCAAAGCATTCTTTTTTTTTTTTTGGTTGTTTATATAATCTGCTGCATCCATAGGTGGGGTTTAAGATACATTATTTACATTGTGATGACTATAACCTACCGAGGAGTAGTTCTGTTCATACAATTCCAAATAAGGAGGGATGCCAAGTAATAGAATACAGTTTGTTGCTGGACAATTAAACAGGAGTCTTGTATTAACTGGGATGTGTCCTTCAGAAAGAACTTAGTATCACCTTTATCTCGTGAGGCTCTTTGATTAATTGGCACAATTTTTTTCCTAATTGCAGTCTTAACTGACACAGCTGGCAGGTTTTTCATTAATAGAATTCATAATGTTGATAATGTTTGGAAAACCTAGGGCTAATCCATGTTGAAATAATTTTACAGTCCCAGAGAATGAAAAGTCTAGTTCTGTTTCGTAACATTAAATAATGCTGTTTATGTTCTGAAAAGGAAGGTGTATCATGTAGCCTTGGAGGCTGGTAGTTATCAACTGTTACTGCTTTTGAGTATTAAAATTGGAGCTCTAAGCTAGCGCCTCATTAAAATACTTAATCAGCTCTTTCAAAGCTGGTGGCTTCTGAGTGGAAACTTAAATAAGTCTGTGATAAGGGAGGGTCCATAAAGACATTATGAGCGATCTGTACATGTGTCCTAAGGTGCTTGTTTTAAAAGTACAGTAATCACGAGAACCATCAAAATGCAATGGAGTTGTTAAAACACTTATTCTACTTTTACTTTGCCATAATGGCAATCTTCCTTGATATGAATATTTAGAATTACCAAATCCATGATATAACTGAATGATGGTCACAACCAGGCATCCCGAGACACTCTGTGTAACTCAGGATGGAATTTAAAGGAGCTACTAGTCATAAACATGTCCACAAATTGTAGGTTATCATTTCATAAAAGCTAGTTCTGTCTGTAGCGCTAAAGTATTTACCTGCTGGCACGTAACTCTGGCCTCAACAGGCAAATTTTTGTGTAAATTACTAGTCACAAGCCAAACCAAACAAGGTGCTTGCGCGCACATTGGAAAGTACAGAAACTGGTGACATGGAGTTAGTGAAAACATCCATCTAAGCGGTTTATAATTGTTCAAAAAAAGGTGCATGCCTGCAGCATGCATTGAACCTAATGGGTAGTCTGGGGAGGAGCGCTTAGCATGATAAATGGTCTGGCAGTACAGTGGCTTGAATGGTCAGATAACTCTTACCTGAAGCGTGCCCTGTGGTCAGCTGTGGAGAGTTCGTCCTTTTGCAGAATGAAGTTCTTTTTCCTGCTGAGAGAAATCCATTTTTATTGTGCATATCCTAAAAGGGGATTTTGGCCAGACATCATGAGACAAGGCCAACACTGGCAGTGCTGCAGGGTCCTCTGAAGAGTTAGGTAAATGGGTGATCTGTCTCTCCACTGGAATGGAAGCCATGAAGACAAAATACATATGCCTATTCACAAGTACTTTTTTTGTCATTCCTAGCTAGATGTGTAAGAGCTGAATAATGTAGCAGAGTGCTGAACTCTTCTATTCCCTACACCTTGAAAGTCTTTAGCAGTATTATTCGGTGTAGTAAAGATGTATTAAAGCTCCTCGTCATGTAGCTACCCAAAGAGATACTACCTTGTACTCACTGATAATCTGATACCTTTTACCAGCTCTGGAAGATGGAAAAAAAGCATTGCGATATACTTTTGAAAATTAGAAGGAACTACTTATATTGGGGAAAAAATAGAGGTCTAAGGAGCTTTGATAGGCTTTTTTGTCAGAGCACTCCAGTATTTTCTGTATCGGGTGGAGGTTATGCAGCTGGTTTTATCCTAATGTTAATATATTAGGTTACAGGACTCTTTCCGCTTAATTGAGCAAGCACAGGAGAGTATGTAATTGAAGATCTGCAACTGCCAGTAGAATTAATTAGGAGAGGAATAATTAGGCAAATAGTAGTGTCCAAATGGTTCCAGTAGAAAAATGTATTGCAATCCCAATAGAAATCTCATTAATATTGTTATTTGTGATGAGCTGGGCCCTTTGCAGTATCAGAAAGGCAGGCAAATGGGGAGGATCTCAGTGGGGTGTCAGCCTGGGTATGAAGCAGAAACAATGTCAAGGTTTTAAGCTGTCTCGTCTCATTTTTGTCACTTAGTCGTGGCTGCAGCTCCGCGATCTGCTTAAAAGCCTTCCTTGATTGAATGAGCCACTTTACGGTGAAATAGGTACAAAAGAGAAAATTACAGGTTAGTACTTGTTAGAGAATTGTTGCTTCATGTATCAGATACAGGTTATCTCTTACACCGAGTGGATAACCAAGTAAAAAAAAAGAGAGAAATTAATCTTATTTCAAATACTTCTGCTCGAATTTGACAGCTTACTGGTTCAAAGAATGGAAAAGTTAATGAGTGTATTATCTAGACTTTCCGTTGCAATATTACTCATCTGGTGGAATAAAAGAAAGGTTAATTAACACGATGTCATTATTTGTAGTGGCTGTTCTAGGAAGTAGTTGCTTTGGTTCCTGGTCTGTAGTAGCAAGGTCTGTCATGTGGTCAGTGAGGAAAAATATCTTAGGCTTAGTTCTCCGGGTAAAGCTGAGGATGGATGCTATAAATGAGGAGTTGACTTTTCCTTATTTTCCCCTTCCCTAATCTCTTTTAGTTCTGTTACAAATTACTATATTGCATTTCTCTCTGCAGTACTGTACAATAGTGCATTTTTCAAGCTTGTTTCACAGGTGCATTGGACTGGTATGTATGACTAAAAAATACTGGACTGTGACAATACCTTTTATCAAAACCAATCAGTAAACCCAAAGCATTTTACATATAATCATATTTAAAAGATGGGCAGACAAGGTGTTTAGGGACATGGTTTCGTGATGGGATGGCAGGGTTAGGGTAGCGGTTGGACTTGATGATCTTAAAGGTCTTTTCCAACCTCAATGATTCTATGATTCTATCATTCAGAGATTCCAGCTTGGGAAAGAGGTAAGCGTTGCTCCCTCAGAAATAACCCCTTCCGTGCTGTCCATCTGAGGCATGGAGAGGTTAAGGGAGCTGTTTAAGGGTTACAAATATAATCTGAAGCAACTCTAGTGATATAAATTGTTTCATACAACTCCAGTTTCTAACCAAATTGGAGTAATGGCCCCCATTCCTCTACCAGTGAGCTACAGCACCGATCTGATTTGAACTGCTAACAGGATTTTGGTTTGGTTTTTGATCACTGAGTGGTGCATGATGCAGTAAATTAATTTTATTTTTAGTGATGGGTAAATTAATCCACATAAAAATGTTCTAGGCTGACAACTCTGGAAAACTAGTGCTTCTCTTTGTCACAATGAAAGTCTACAATAACGGTTGTGTGCTTTTTGTATTTATCTATTCCGCTTCCCCCGTTAGCTATAGTTGCTGATGTTTTTAAGTAACTTGGTTTCCTATTATGATAGCAGCTGTGGATAAATATCAGTTAAGCAGGATGCTGATTAATGTGCATTTTTTTAAACGTGACTATAAAATATTCATTAATTCCAGATTCGTGGGGCCACATTCAGACACATGTATCTCCTCCTTAGTGAAGAGAGACAGATGTCCAAGGGAGGGTTTTGTGGCTGTTACTTTAGGTGCTGTGTATGAAAACAGGGTGCAGAGAAAAGATAGAAATAGTTGTCTGACTATGGGTTTTTGAACATTTCCTAGATGAGAGGCAATGCCCCCTACTTTACTGTCCAGGCCAGAATACCTGAAAATGTGGGACCCTGATTTCTTCTAATACACTGAATTTTATGCCACTTACTAGCTAACCATTTGTACTGTCAACGGCAAAGTCTTTCCTTTGATGCTTTCTAAACACAGTGCTTTTGTACTCTTGCCCAGAATTTCTAGGAGGGAGTACAAAAGAGCTGTGCAATGAATGAGCAGCAAGGCTGGCATCTCTGACAGGAGTTGGCTGTGCTGTAGATCCCAGAGCAGCGCTTCGATGCCTGCAACACATGCAGCAGCGACATTCAATATGTCCGGGGAGCACTGAACGCCTGTGCTAGGGACACAGCAATACTGACAGAGGTGCAGCAACTCTGCTACATACCGAAAATACCAGTTACTATGCAAGAAGGGTTGCTGCTCTCTGGAGCATTCTTGAACAAAACCCGTGAATGTGTTGTGCTGTGCAGGCATGACTAAGGCCAGTACTTTCGGAACTGGCGAGATTTGCTGGATCTCTTATTAATTGTTTCTTGCTTGTGTTTAACTAGATGAAGTTGAAGTTGTACTTCAGTGTAAGTTAAAGTACTGTTGATACTTTCCCCCTTCCCCCTTTTCCTTTTCCCCAGTAGCAAAGGCTTGCGGATGTCAGCATGGGGACCGAGTTGCAGGCGGCGTGGGACAGCAAGCTGCTCACCCTTTCCCCTCCCCAGCCATGCTGCATCCTAGGGCCTCGCTGCTGCCCACGCCTCCCCATCTCAGTTTACTGCCTCTTAGAACTCTTCAAAATAACATCCAACAGGTTAGGAAACACTGACCTGGTAAATAAAAAGCAGGTTACCTCTCAGAGTGGTGTGCAAATCCCATGCAAGCCATTTTCTAAAATTAGAGGTGATGTTAGTCTTTTATATGTGTTACAGAGGTAGTGTTTCCCTAAGTAAGAATTGATTCTAACCTGAAATTGAGCTATAATACGTGCTGCCTGTGACCAGGCAAGTATTTACTCTGCGCGGCTGGTGTTTACGGATGAGCAAAACCTGCACCAGGCAAACGTTGCCATCCGTTTCCTAAAGCTTTACTTCCCTGCGCTCAGCACGGGCATCATGCCGGCCTAGAATCAGAGAAGTGCTTGTAACAGTTTTTGTTCCACTCTCCTTCTCTTTCCCAGATAATGGAAACTCCTACGCATTTAAAGTATGTTTTGGAGAGGTTATATTTTGATGTGTGAAACCTTCAGCTTATCTTGGGTTTGGCCACTTTATTTTTGAAAGCAAAGGAGAGCAACAGTTGAAAGTTAAATAAGATTAGAGATTCTCTACTCTAAAAACTGATGTGCAGATCTTTTCTGTAATTTGAACTAGTATTGCTATGTACTGTTGTCCTAATGTGAGTACAAATTTGTTAATCCAACATTTTATGGTACATGAAGAAGCTGATTTATGCAAGGATTTTGGTTTAAAGAAGTTTTTCAGAGGAGCATTGTATTGGCTCACAGGTTTACTGAGCCACTGAAAGCAGTCAGATAGAGATATGTAACTCTTCTTCCCTGGTATACTGCTTCACAACTGGGCTCTTACTTTTGTCAGTTTTGATATTTCCTGAATATGGGAACAATAATATTAAATGATGAAAAATATGTTTAAATAGATGCTGAGGGGTTAGGAATGTAAGGTAAGTATGGATGTATTTTAAAAAGGAAAAAAAAAATCATCTGGCAGAAGTTAGTTGTATATTCTTTGAGAAGCCAGTACTCTGCACTCCTGGTTGTTTCCACAGCTTTCAAAAGCTAACTGGCCCTGGCTGACAGATGGGTGGGTGGGCGAAGGCTGTGCAAGGTCTCACCTCATCAGTACATACTTCCCGATCCTCTTTGAAAACCCAGAGAATTGTGGAGGACTAAATGCAGAAGATGGAAAACTTCAGGCTTACAGGGGCAAACTCAGCCCTGACAAGTATAGACACAGCTCCTGCTGACTTTGCTAGGAGTTGTGTTCAAGTCAAAGCTGAATTAGGTCCAAAGTGTTGGTGTAAGGCTGCAGGAGTGCTCATGTAGACCTGCCTTGCATAAGGTGAGGCTACAAGATGGTGCTAAAGCTTTTCTGTCCTAAATAACTGTGGGAAAATGGGTAATAGCTAAGTGGCCTTGGAGTAGTTCCGTATTTTTGACAGTTGTTAAATGTTTATAGTGTTTCCTTTGTGAAATATCTGGTGTGTTAAATCACAAAACAGTAGAACAAAGAGGGGGCACAAATTTAAATTAGCTAAAAGAAAGTACTTTACACAACAGACTCTATTCCTTGCCCCAGAGAGTGTAGGGGCAGATTGTATCGGTTGGTCTAATCAGGCATTAAACAAATTTGTGATGACAGAGCCGTAAGCTATTGGGAATGATGAGCGTAACATAGATGTTGGGGGAGTGTGAGGGGAACGAATAGGAGAAAGCAGGCAGATGTATGCTTTCCTCTGGCCAACTTCCCTTGCTGCTCTTGGAGATCAGATACCGAGCTGGATGGACCACTGGCCTGACCAATAATATATTTCTAGTGTTCTTAAACTTTGCTGTCTTGTGATTTTATTTTTTTTTTTAATTGAATATGGCAAGTTCCTGTTATTGCTGAAGTCAGCGAGTTGATCATCCCATCCAAATTATGAGAAAGCAAAGCAGTTTCTTGTTACGATGATCACCAGCTCTTACGGTCCTACCAAGACCAAGTTTTGGTGTGTAGGACCTGTAAGGAGAACAAGGCAATGGAAGATGTGGAGGGACGGGGAGAAACAGGTGATCTGTAGGAGCAGAAAGGGAATGGGGTGGAGGAGAAAGTTGGAGCAGGAGGATGCTAAAGCAAATGGAGTAGTATGAACACAAGAGATGATTTCCAGAAAACAGAGAAATGCGGAATGCCTGGCGATCACTAGTGAGAAGGCTTGCTTGCACTTTTTAAGGCTGGATTTGTATCCCTAAAGTGCCACACATTTAGAAGCCTGACAGTTTTCCCTTAAAGCTATAAACTCCTGAAGGGGGGCAGAGAAGGGGGGGGAGTTTCTCCTAAGTTTCCTCTTCAAATGAAATCCAAAATAATCCATGAGTATAAAATCAGTAATAAAATCAAATCTTGGCATTTGGGGAATGTCCACCTCAAGGTTTTTTTCTTTTAATAGGATTCTGCTTTGTCTGGAGAAGAGGAGGCTGAGGGGAGACCTGATCGCCCTCTACAACTACCTGAAAGGAGGCTGTAGCGAGGTGGGGGTCGGCCTCTTCTCCCTGGTAACAGATGATAGGACGAGGGGGAATGGCTTGAAGCTGCGCCAGGGCAGGTTTAGGCTAGACATTAGGAAAAACTTCTTCACCGAGAGGGTTGTCAGGCTCTGGAATGGGCTGCCCAGGGAGGTGGTGGAGTCCTCATCCCTGGAGGTATTTAAAAGCAGGATAGATGAGGTGCTTAGGGACATGGTTTAGTGGTGGGATGGCAGTGCTAGGTTAACGGTTGGACTCGATGATCTTAAAGGTCTTTTCCAACCGAGGTGATTCTATGATTCTATGATTCTATGATATACTGGATACTAGCCTATAAAAGAATCGGCATACACACCAACACTTGCATTGTTTGACAGGCAAGGGTAGAGCAAATCTGTGGCCTTGCCTTTTCCTAGCCCTTTAGGAGCAACTTTCCTCATGAAAGTTTTAGCAAAGAAATAATTCGTGCATGCTTATTGCTCCTTTCATGCTTGTGTGCTTTTTAATGGTGATTAAGCAATACATGTCTTGGATCCAAAGGCAAATCAGATTCTGGTGTGCTTGACTCACTTCTCCTCTCTGAAGAAAAAGGGGAAGCATCAGCCCTATATGTGAGGCTTTCTAATGCCCTGGAAGACTAATCCTTCACCACTGCACCTCTTACATAGATATCCTTAGATATCCCACCCTTTCCAATTTTTGCAGTAATTGGTTACAGGAGGGGAAAATATGTGTTCTCTTGTGCATGGACAGAATTTCTTGATGGTCTGAAATGTGTAACAGGGCTTTTCTTATCAGTAAAATGGATCAAAACATGTCTTGAAACACGAAAAGATTTGCCTTTTGTCATAACGTGGGTGAGTTAAATAGGGATGCAGAAAAACTGAACTAAGGAGCAATTGGAATAAAAGGATCTCTTTTAATCCAGTATTTCCCTGGTATTTGTGAGACCTACAAAATTTTTTTCTTTATTCATGCATGTGCAGCTGCTCTGGTACTGAGTGCTGGTATAGGTGGATCAGGACTAAACAATGACTCAAACCAGGTAATAAGCAGGTTAGCAGTTGGATAACTCACACTGATGCAATGTGTATATATGTTATACTGAGAGGAAAGTGAGAAATGTTCCTACCTCTGAAACTCAGTAACTGGTAGTGGTCAATGTTAATGGCAATGGTTACAAATAAACAGCTTGCTGGGATGCGTGCATTTGGGTTTTCTTTTCCCCCATTGGAAAACATTTGTGGGAGCAACATAAACCCGGGTAGGATCCCCAACTCAGTGTTCATAATCATCACAATGCTGGTTATAATCATCATTGTGCTCTACTTAATTTTACATGTAATCAGATGGTAACATTTTCAGCTGAAATGTTAAAGCTATTCAAATATGGTTTAATATCAGCCAGAGAGGCATACCACCCCACTTTTCTGAAAGGACTGAATAAGCTAAATTTGCTAAATAAAATGCTGAATAAGCATAATCCATTTACAAAATTGCATGGATACCAACATTGTATTAACATAGAGTTTTCAGTAAGGGTAGCACCTTTTTGTGTGTGCTTGTAAAGCTTAACGCTGGAAGTACTTCAATACAAGCTACGGAACAATAACATTTGTTCAAATGTTGAAATGTATTGATTATTTTTCTTCGCTAGCTTTGTCTCCTAAGAATCGTGTTGTTGCACGTGTCCTGTTATCTGTCCCTTATAATAATTTCTAGAGCCAAGAGAGCTGCAGAGATCTCAAAGGTAGGTCACAGCAACCATTTCTGTTCTGAGTGGGGAAAAATACACAGGCGGACTGACGCTGTATTGAAGAATGCAATATGAACTCAACCTGTGGATCAAAGAACCCACAAAAAGAAAGCTCCAGATTTAGCTTTCGGTTAAAGTTTCTCTTCTATGTCAGTTTTCAGTCGATCATTGGTAAGGCATGAGCTTGTGATGCAGAATTGTGATAAAGATGTTGAAAATAATTCAGTCAACAGCCAGACATAAGCCTACTTGAAAGCAGGCTTCAGCAGTCTTGCTGTTTAAAATGATGAATTTTAGCTGGAACTATGATATGCACTGCACTTCTTCCACAAGGCAAGATTATAGCGATATGACTGTGGTACGATAGGAAAATGTCACCTTCCTTCTTTTTTTCTTTTTTTTCCCCGCTCAAGGCTTGTAAAATCATTGTAAAACAGTTTTCCTGACTGAAGTGTATATTAATAAGGAGTACCAGAGCATAATTGTGATCTTATTTTTCTTTCTGCTTTTTTTTTCACATTTGGAAGCAAGTACTTTTTTGGTTTGTTTTGTTTACAAATTGCTGAATTTAATTTTACGTTGTTACACAAAAATTGGTAAATCTAACTTGACACCTACATTCAGTTAACTACAGGAAGTTTTTTACCTGGCAAATATTACAAAATTTGAAATATTCCTTCCTTCCTGGTACTGAAGCAAGATTTTCTCTATTTAAAATTACATTTATTTGATTTTCTTTAGAGACAACTTATTGGCAGCCATTACATTAAAAAGGGGAAACACTGAATTCCTTGCAATTGATCGATGTAAAATGAATTTACTAAGCATATAACTTCTGGTTACAATGAAGTAATCTCAGTTATGTACAAGATGACCTTTTCAGGGTGTGCTGGTTTTGGCTGGGGTAGGGTTAATGTTCTCCATAGCAGCTGGTACAGGGCTATGGTTTGGATTTGTGCTGGAAACAGCATTGATAACCCTGGGATGGTTTCGCTCCTGCTGAGCAGGACTGATAGAGAGCCAAGGCCTTTTCTGCTCCTCACCCCACCCCACCAGCGAGCGGCTGGCAGGGGCACAAGGAGCTGGGAGGGGACATGGCCGGGACAGCTGACCCCAACTGATCCCAGGGATACCCCACACCATATGACGTCATGTTCATCAGGAAGGAAGCAGGGCAGGTAGGAGTGATGGTGTTTGTCTTCTCAAGTCACTGTTATGTGTGATGGAGCCCTGCTGTCCTGGGATGGCTGAGCACCCGCCTGCTGGTGGGAAGCAGGGAATGAATCCTTTGGTTTGTTTTGCTTGCGTGCGCAACTTTTGCTTTACCTGTTGAACGGTCTTTATCTCAACCCACAAGTTTTCTTTTCTGATTTTCTCCCCCATCCCACCAGGAGGGAGTGAACAAGAGGCTGTGGGGGGTTAAGCTGCCAGCTGGGGTTAAACCATGACATAGGTGCAAGACATTTTCAAGTACAAGTCACCTATAATTTTACAAGACAAAATGCAAAGGCTAGATTTTTAGATAACAAATTTTTAGATAGTATCAGTGACTCATACAGGGCAACTGATTAGAAAGTCTGCAAGACATGCAACCTTTGCAATAATTCAGTGTAGATCACAGGGCCGATCGAGAAGGTGTGAGAAAAGAGATAACTTGGGATGCAAGAGAGGTTACAAAACCATTAGTGAGATTAGATGAAAACTAGCAGTTCAGCACCTCTTCTAATACAAGAACTTTAGAGACATCGCATAAGCCTAGCAGAGTCAGGAAATGTACTCGATGCAAAACATGGTACACTTGTGAAGCTTATTTCCAAAGGGTATTAAAGGTCTCTTTGTGTTAAGAGAGTAAAGTGGTATATGGAATGGAAATATACTGAGGACTGCTAAAGGTAGGGAGCCGCATCTGACTCCAAAGGTTCCCTGGGATGCAAAAAGTTACAGTTTGGAAGAACATTTGAGGAAAGGGTTGTATATTTGTAATTTGTGCCTTGCCCTTCCTCTTTGTTACAGTCTTACATGACCATGTTGAAGACAGTGTGCTAGTCCAGCTTTTGGTCTGACGTAGTTGAACTGATCTCAGTTTTGTATGTTATGTCCTGATTTGGTAAATAAGAAAGGATGTGACCTTGAAGTAGATGTTGAATATGATTTTAGTTGCTTTTGCCATGCAGAAAGACTGCTGGACATGTGCACCACAGTAAACACAGTAAGACTTAAAGTAGGCATCATGTAGGTAGGTTGTAACCATCGTCTTCATGCTTCTAGTGGCAGATTCCACGATCAAGAATGCATTCAAGTGCACTGTGGATAGGCAGAAGATAACTTCACTGTGCACAGCAGGTACGCAGCATCATCTTTCACTGGTTTGGTAAATGGACTGAAGTAATGGGCTTAAGTCACTACTTTATAGCAGTGGCCCTGCTCCATCCAAGTCTGTTTTGAGGGTCCTGTGGAAACAAACTTTATTAAATGCAGGAGGCAAAGAATTTTCTCTCCTATGTTTCCCAAAATGGGACGTGGGCATGCTACTCTAGAAATGGCACAAGAGGTATTCAGAGAGGGCATGGAAGCAGGTCTACATTTGGAAGCAGCACAGCTTTGTCTGTGTGGTTGCTGCTTTTTGGGCTAATTAGGGACAGGAACTGAATGATGGAGTTCATTTGTGGAGAGAAAAGGGGTTGAGCAAGATAATTAGGAAATGCTGGCCCAGGCAGGAACTCTAGGATAGTAATGAAAAAGAAAAGCTTTGTGCCCTAACTTGGCAGCAGATAGCACTGCTGCACTGACTCATTTGTTGAGGATAGATGACTATTAAATTTTTTACCGCTGACTTGATTCTTGCAAGAATCCTCTCAATAGCAAAATCAGCATATTGCCATCATATTTTGGGGCCTTCAAGTCTTATTGAAGCAAAGATCATCGACTCGGTTTCTGTCTGGACTGGGCTTTCAAATGGGGTGCACAGGGGTACTGGTAGGACAGTATTTCTGCAGTACTTTCCTGTTTGAAACTTCTGAACCTGACTGATATGCTCAGGCATGCCAGAAAGAGGCTTTTTTTTTTTTTTCTTGGCAGAAGTTGCTGGCTTATGTTTAAAAGAACTGTTCTGGAGCTTGGAATTCTAATTATTTTGAATCAACTTTTGGTTAAATTGTTGCTATTAAATAAAGTGTTCGTCTTCTGGAAAAGACATTTAACTGGCTAGGAATAACCCTGCTAGATGGTGTATTTATTTATTTCAGTTTAAATCTGTTGCAGCTAGGCTTTGAATAAACACTAGGAGGAGGGGTAGAAACAGAAGAATGACATAAATAAAATTTTTATTCTGAACTAATTGCCTTGTTCTGAATTGCATAAAACATTTGATCTTTTTCACTACAAAATTTCATGATAGAAAGATCATTAATATTAAAGACAGCACGAAATGCAGCAGTATTTGTTGCACTTTAGGCGGAAGCTTCTCTTTGCATTTTATTTTATTTCTCGTTTCACAGCTAAAACTAGCATGTGGTAGCTGGGTATGATGTAGCAGCAATACAGTCACAAGCGATGGTAAGTTGCAGCCAAGTTTGTTTGAAGAAATAAAAGAATTAATGTAGCTTCGGTCCCACCAGTGCAAATAAATGTTACTCATATCTGTTCTTTACTTTATATTGAATTTCCACGGGCCTTTTTGCTTCACCCCTAGCTCTGTGTGCTTCTCAGGATGGATCACCTGTGTGCAGGTTTGGAAGGAGCTGCCTGAAGGAGGTGCAGTCCCTTGAAACCACAGACTCCTCCATAGGAGAAACTGTCAGGGAGGATTCCCCAGGACTTGCACTTTGTGTTTAATTTCCTACAAGCCACAAAACTCTCCATTCCCTTAAAACAATGTCAGACCATTTGTACAGAAGAAGTGAACCTCCAGAGTCTGCAGGAAGGGCACTGCTATGTCTCCACTTCCTTCAGGAGCTAGGAAGGTGTTATGGTGCAATATATCGTGATTTTTTTTTCACTAAAGAACCACTGCAGTTCATGGTATTGTTTCTAGTCCTACCCAGGATGTGAAGTAAGTGTAGTTCCCAAAATCCTACTAGAATTTGTGTCTAGGTTCTGGACTTCCCTCCCCTATTTTTCTGAAAGCATATCTCAGTTTCTTAAACCTGGTTTTCTTAACTGAGTTGAGAACATTATTCAGTGTAATCCTTTTCTTATGGTCTTTGAGCCGCACTGGACAGCGACTTTTTTCAGGGTGGGATGACTGCTGAGTCTAAGGTGTGGTGTGCACTTGGAATTCTTTATTATTTTCCTTCTTAAGAACGTGCTTAGATTGCTTATGCAAAACCTACTTCATTTTTACTGTAGATACTGAGCCTGAGTAAGAAGTATTTTCAGAGGCTGTTTAGAAAGGTAGAATACAGTGTAATCATCTCCTGCATGCTAGTGTAACAATATGCATGTGGAAAGTGATCGGGGAAGTACAGAGGGAAAGGGAAAGGAGCGGACTTAAAGATAAAGGCAGTAGGAATTGGTGAATCTATCAATGTAGCTGTCGTGGTTTTGGCTGGGATAGAGTTAACTTTCTTCACAGAAGCTAGCATAGTGCTGTGCTTTGGATTTAGTGCTAGAAGAATGTTGATAACACGCTGATGTTTTTAGTTGTTGCCAAGCAGTGCTCAGACTGCTCAAGGACTTTTTGAGCTTCTCCTGCTCGGCCAGGTGCATAACAAGCTGGGAGTACAGCACAGCTAGGACCCAAACTGTCCAAAGAGCTATTCCATACCATATAACGTCATGCTCGGGGGGGTTTAGTCGGTCGGTCGGTCGCGGGGAGAGTGATCGCTGCTCGGGTACTGATCGCTGCTCGGGACGGGCTGGGCATCGGCAATGGGTGATGAGCAATTGCATTGTGCATCATTCGTTTTGTATATTCTGTATATTTTGTTATCATTCTCATTATTACTATTCTTATTATTTTCTCTTATTAAACTGTCTTTATTTCAGCCCTCGGCTTTAACCTTTTTCTCCTTCCCGATTCTCTCCCCCATCCCACTGAGGGAGGGGGGGGAGTGAGCGAGCAGCTGCGTGGTGCTTAGTTGCCAGCCAGGTTAAACCACGACAGTAGCACTGCATAAGTAACCGTTTTACGTGTAAATTAATGCTTCTCTAACTGGTATTTATGTTGGTATGTGCATGAAAACAACTCGAAGATCAGAAAGTCACAGAAGCAGCTCAATACATGACTAATATACTGTATTGGATATCGAAGGAAAATTGCCGCCTCTCCTTCTCAAATGTCACCTCTTGGGTGGTGTGAAACTACTGTCTTTACAAACTACAGTCTTTACAAAACTGTGTATATGTTTTCAAGACAAGTTTGTGGGGTTTTTTTTTCTGCATGGTGAAAAAGGAGCTCCTGATCCAGCAAAAATAAAACAGGCCCAATGTGAATTTTATTAGCCATCGTTTTTTGTCTTGAAAAGAATACAGAACTAAGAAAAATTAACCAGAGACATTTGAATGTAGTTGGAACATAGAACAGCAAAATGATCACTCATATTAGCAGATAGTTAAAAATAAATTCCTTTTTAATCACCCCACATTTGAATTTAACATCCTCCGATCCATTACAAATGCAATGCTGGAAATGAGGGGTGACTGTGTGACAGTTTTCTTTCAATCATGGTTAATATTCTCTCACAAATGTGATTGAAAGCCTCCCAGGTATTGTGCAGCACCCCTGTTCCTCCATGACATGTAGCGCTTCTGCCTTGCTGGAGAGTTCAAACAATTACACAGCCATGCAAACTGCTTATCTACATGCTCAACGGAATGTGCTGAAGTTTTAATAGTGGATAATAAAAGGGAAAATACTGCCTCCTTCATAATATTACCAAGCCCTTTTTCGCCAGGTAAGTTTACCAAAATCTACGTCATCCTCTGCACAGACTGGCCATAAAAATAAATTACACAGGTTACAAGAGAAGCCTTTGCGTTGTGTCAGCGAAGCCTCTCCATGGCTTAGGCCTTGGTCTTTCCTCCCATTTGCCTTGGACTTCCAAGTAGTTTGTGCATATTTTAGAAGTGACTTCCAACTGTACTCCTAACAAAAATTCAGCAATTTAATGACTCGATATATAAAGTTCTGCTAATAAAAATTTTTTAAAATTTCTAAAGCTCACCTGTATGAGACATGCAGCTATAAAAGAAAAACCCTATTCTGGTGAAGTTATTTAAAAATGAAAATAAGGTGGAAATATTTCTAAAAATGTTGCTGTTTTCACAAGCCTGTACTTAATGTTTTATCATGTCCATACAACAGTCACGGTGTGACTCATAGCACAGGCATATGTTCCCTGGCTGATAATACTTCTCCTCTACCTCTCCTTCTACAAATGGTTCAATCTGCCATTGTAATACAATCTGAGAGATTACAATGACAATAAAACCAATAACTTATCAAAGCAAAATGTAGGCTCTAAGAATTCAAAATATGAAGTAGATTGGGTCCAAAGATACCCTTGATCGGTTTGAGAACTATTCCTGTAGTTTTGTGATATGCACACACCTGTCTGTATGAATCGGAGATCTGAGATGGTGGCACAAGAAATACTTAAAGCAGATGATGCATGTGTAAAACTTGCCATTGTAAAGTTTGAGAAGGCGAGTGAGTTCGTTGGCCAGTGGGTTGATCAGTGATCTTCTGAAGCAAGAGCTTTTGGTTTCTTTTCCCAGCTTTGGTGTTGACTAACTTTGTCATGTTTGGAATCTCTGCTTTGTAAAGTGCTTTCGAACTTAATACTAAGGTGTTTGTGGTTGCATCCATGACAAGGCAGGTACTTTCCAAACACTTTTGTAATTCAAGTGATAAAGGAACGCAACAGAAAAAAAAAAAAATGAATAAGCCAGATCTGAGTGATACAAGTAACACACCGAGAAGAGGTCTTCTTGAAGAGAACAGGGGCTTGCTGTTGAGACAAGGGTACAGTGAGAAAATGAATATGAGAGCATATGAGGATTCCTCACCAAAAGCATTGGTTGCAGCTTTGCTTGGTGCATGGGCAAACACATCTACGTTTCAGCTCTGTACTGACTCAAAGGAGAAAGGGAGAATCCCGTTTGTGTCATCTTTCTTTCCCTCCTTCCTGCATGACTGACAAACAGACTGCAGTGGTGTCTGATGCTCTTGCCCAGGACAGGGCCCTGCAGTCTGAAGTGGTGGTGAGTGCTGCAAGAAGTCAGGGGAGAAGGACACTTGGGGAGGAGGGGGAAGGCCTGGTGCTGTAATGTGCATCTGGGGCTTCAAGGCGAATGGATCGTTCATGGCAAATCTATATTCTGTCAGGCAGTATGTGACCTGTAATTACGTCCCTATGCTGTTCTGTTAGCTTACGCTCCTGCTTTACTTTGCTTGTGCTCAGGCACACCCATAATATGATGCAAATTTACCAGCGGTGCTACAGAACGAAGGCCAAGTTTCAAGTAAGTGTTCATAAGCGAGTTTTTGTCATACCTCTTTGAATAGCAAGTCAGGGGGAAAAAAAAGATAACATGCATTCAAACCATTAATTTAACATGTTACTACAGATCTAGATTCATTAATAAAATACAAGCTTGCTGAAAACCAAATCTTTGCAGTTTTTCTGGGTGTAAACTTAGGTTTCATTTTACCTGTATGAGAGGTTTATCCCTGTACCAGTCTTCTAGAACAGCTTCCCGTTGAGTAAAATTCCCAGTGCGGGCATGGTTCCAAAACAAACCTGCTGTTGCCAGTAAGAGCTATGTTTTGTGTCTAACAAATTTACCATCTTGCCTGAAGTTTGTATGGATAGACCATATGGCTATTTCCAAATAAAATAAACATTATGTTAGTCTCAATGTGTTCAGCAGCTTTGTTTCTTAGGAAAGGTGAAAAAAATGGTGTCTTTGGACATTGTATTTCATAGGATTGCCACTGGGGTACTAGGAATCTCAAATATTGTGCCTTAAAATATGGTTTGCTACGTAGGGAGGGGGATTACCTCCTGTGTGTTTGTATTTGCCCACATCACACCTTACCGTTGTTCTTCTGCAATAGGAGCGTGGATGTGTTCTGATTCCACAGGCAGGCCCTCAAGGAGGGGTAGCTGACCACCGCCACTCCACGAACAGCATGTACCGCACCCGTACGTGGTGGTGAAGCACAAGGTGTGCTACAGTCTGCAGGGAGCCGAAGGGGGAAAAGGAGGCACGTTGAAAAATGATTCCAAGACGATCGTTTGGCTTCAAGAGTGCTGCAGTTAGATCGTAAGGGGGGTTAAGAGGGTAAGAAGGGCCCTATATGAGCCCTGTGGCTCACCCGGCCCGGTGTTTTGCCTCCAGAGGTGTGGGTGGGTACAGGCTGGGCTGGACCAGTGAGCGGTCACTTCCACAGCCCCCCATCTATATTCTTTACTGCCCCAACATAAGCTACCAGTGCCAGTCACCACTAATTTGACTGATCCTGTTTCAGCGGAGTTTATACAATTTGCCTGATCTCCTGTGGCGACAAGTTCCAGGCCTGCATTACCTGCTGCGCAAAGTAACTTTTAACTGTTTCAAGGCAGTCTCTAGCGTGAGTTGAGGCTTCCTGGCTGCCTATTGAGGGAGTGGGCAAGTTTTGTGTTTACCAGATCTGCTGCCTTCATGGCAGGTCTAAAACGGAAAACTTAATCCTAAGTAATTCTGGAAAACTCGGTTCAGCTGGTAGGCTTCCGCATTTTTCTGTGTGCAGAGGCCCTTTAAGTCTCTTTCTAGACATTTCTCCCTCTGCTGTAGTTGGGAAAACAGGAATAAACCCCCGCTGTCACAAATACAAGGCGGCCATGAAACCACTCCAGTTGCAGCCGGAAAGCGTCGCGGCTCCTGCTCGAAGCGCCGCTCGGCTTCCACCCGCTCCTCAGGAGGAAGAGCAGGGGCCGGGCAGCCGAATCCGCCGCTCTGCTGGTCACCCTCACCGCGGGGCTGGCAGGGCGCCGGGCCAGGCCAGGCCAGGCCGTCCCCTCCCCGGCACGCCGGGCTGCGGGGCCGCTTGAAGCCGCTTGTTTCCACGCTGCCCGTTCTTCCCCCCCGCCCCCTCCCCCCCCAAGAACACCGGCGGCCGCCGCTCCGTTCGGGGCCGCCTTCCCTCAGGGGCCGTTCCCCCGCGCCCGTGCCTCGCTGGCGGCGCCTCCTCAACGCCTTTTCCGTGAGGAACGAGACAGCGGCTGGAGCCAGGAACGCGTCGAACTTTTCTGCGCAGATTTAGCACATAAAGGGGCCAGGGTCAGGCTTGAAGCGCCATCCCCGTGCCCCCTCCCCCGACGGCGGAAGGGGCCCGGGCCGCAGCGTCCCCCCCCCTCCCTTCCCGCTTATCCTCCCCCTCCCCGGTTGCCCCCTTCCCCAAGAAAGTGCGGTTAGCGGCCAGCTCGCCTTCAGAAAAGTTCACTTTATTTACAAGGGAGGTGCGGGGGGATATCCCACTCCCCCCCCCCCCTTACACACACACGCTTATAAAATCAGCCAAGCCCCCCTGACAAAAACGCAAAGAGGTGGCTAGGAAATAAATAAACCTCCCCCCCCCCATCCCAGCCCGCTCCAAAGCGGCCGGGGAAAGCCGGAGCGGGGGCTCAAGCGATCCTGCTGCAGAACTCGTCGAAGTCCCTCTCCATGAAGAGCTCGCTCTCGATCACATCGTCCTCGGAGGGGAAGTACTGTTGGCTCTCCTCCTGCGGGGGGGGCGGCGAGCGGGCAGGGGGCCCCGCCTCTCCGGCGCACTCCATCAGCGCCCCGCGGGCGTTCTCCAGCACCCCCAGGTAGGAGTCCATGTCCAATGGGTCCATCTCGCAGTCCGACCCGCCGCTCTCGGTGCCCACCGAGTCCGAGCGCAGGTGCATGAGCTGGTACTTCTCCCGCATCAGGAACTGGTTGGTGTTGCGGGGCGCCCGCATGCCCGGCGCCCGCCGGCCCAGGACATTGACAGGCCGCAGGGAGAGCAGCACCCGCGGCCGAGCGGGCCGGTGGCAGCGGCGGAAGACGCGGCAGTGCTGCTGCTGGGAGTGCTGGTAGTGGCTATGCGTGCGGCTGCCCAGCAGCTTCCGCGAGACCCCGGGGTGCCTCCCGCGCCGCCCCGGGGGCCACCGCGAACGGCTGCCGCCCCGCCGCAGCTCACCCCGGGGGGCTCCCAGGGCGGGGGGCGCGCTCCGCCGCCGCACCCGCAGCATGGCGGGCCCGGCGCTCCTCACATGCTCCTCGCCGTCGGGAGAGCTGCCGGGACACCCCCGCCGAGCTGGTCCAGCGCCGCCGCCTCCCCGGTGCGCGTTCTCCCCCTTTTTCCCGGGCTGAGCTGCCGGTTCCCAAGAGCCCTGCGGCGTCCCCGCTCGCAGGGGCCTCCCCGGGCGCCTCTACCTTTTCACGATCCGCTCTGTTTTTTTCTTGAGCGGAGCCCCTTTGCAGCGCATAGCCTGGCTGAAGGGCTGCGGGCTGGGGGGCAGCTTGACCGGCTCCAAGCTGCCGCCTCGGAGAGATGATCTCGCCCACTCCCCAGCCGGCCGCTACCGGGCTGTCAGCACTCCGACAGAGAAGAAAGGGCGGGCCGGGGCAGGGCCCGGGAAGCCTGGAGCTGAGGGAGCGAGGGCAGAGCGCGGGGAAGGCGCTACAGCACCACCGCTCCACACCACCACCGACACCCCGACTGGCAGCGCGCACCCACACGCCCCCTACTTATAGCGCCCGGCGCAGTCCAACTGCCGCCGCGCCGCGGGATGGAGGGCGAGCACAGCTGCTCCCGAACAAGCCTGTCCCCGCCAAACCTCCTCCCGGTGCCCCCCCCGTCGGCCCGGCTCCGCCCCCCCTCCCCCCCCGTTCGACGCGTTTTGGTTTGGCTCAGCGCTCCGCGAGCGTTATTTTGTTCCTCTCCTATTCACGAACACCTCTTGCGCTCAGTTCCCCGTGCAAGCGTGGTTGCCCTCCTCTCTGTTGCGGCGTCACTACGGAAACTGATTAAGCTGCCCGTGAGGGACGGAGTGGCGCCGGAATGGGGCGGGCGTAATGGCTGCGGGGGGGGCCGGCGCTCAGTGAGGATGCGGGGCAGCAAAGGGCGTCCCGGGCCTTCACCGGCCTGGGCCCCGTGACTGGAGAGCTGCGGCGCGCTGTCCCAGCGGCTTCTGCCTCCCCCCCACTCCCCCACCCCCCGCAACTTCTGCCTGGGCCCGGCGCCACCCCCGGGGAACGGCGATCTTCCCGCTCGCAGCCCACAAAATGGTGCCCGCGCCTCAGCGAGGGGTGACCGCGCCTCCCCCCCCCCCCCCCCCAAGGCCCAGGACGCCTCGGGAGCGGGAAAGCACCCGTGCTCCGCAGGGGTTTCCCTCCCCTCTGCCCCGCTCCGGCGGGGGCGGCGTGTGCGTGCCAGTCGTGTGCCCGGCGGCGATAACCAGCACAACCCCGTCGGAGGGGCGGCGGGGCCCGCTCCTTAGCCCGCGGCAGCCGGGGCCCGGCCTGTGGCGTCGAAGGGCGTCGGGGCGTGAGGCGCTTTGGGCCGGCAGTTGGCTCGAGGGTCGCGGGGAGGAGGAGGGCGGTCCCCTCCTGAGGCTTTCTGGGGTTTTCCTTTTTCCCTTTGACCTTTCAAAACGAATCGGTGCATTTTAACCAGTATTTTGTGAAAAAAGTGACAGCAGACACAGTAACTCTTACAGTTTGGGGACTGTCCCAGTTACTCGTGCTGGGCCTTGATCTCTCTTTTGCAAATTTCCCTTGGTTTTCAGATCAGATGTTGGGGTTTTTTTTGGCTGACTATTGCGCTGCTAAGTATGACACCGACTTCCCCGCTTACCCCTTCTTTATGGTCAATTTGTTTATGTTACACAAGCTTGGTGTTGCGACCCAAATAGTTTCCATTGAAGGCCGTGTGTGAATAAGGACAGGAGACTTTAATGTAGATAGCATTTTATTATTACTAGCGAAGGGTAAAGTAGTACAAAATACACGGGGGAACAAGGTGAAAATCTGGATGTGTGGTAACTGCAGAGTCAATGCTGTCAACAACAAATTGTCAACATCAGTCTATTTCATTGCTTAAGAATATGGGTTTTTAAGCAGTTTGCTTTAAATTCCATTCAGAAATCGTAGGGTATTCCATTTTAAAGTCAACTGGCCTTATCACCACTATGTTTTACAAACTAAAGTCCAAAACTGAAGGAGTTGGCACTGGAGTGAGCGCAAGTTGCAGTTGTCTAAAAAAAAAAGCAACCTCTCTAATCTGAAGGAACGTGAAAGCAGGGGGAGGCGGCAGTGCTTTCAGAGTTGATAAAGTGTATGCTTATAAAGAAAGTGCCCATGAAGTGGGCTGAACCTGCTTGGGAATTTTTTTTAACTAAGCTTACATGACTTAGGGGGACAAAAAGTTCAAACTAAATTAACAGAAGCTACCGCTAAATTAAATTAAAGGCTTCCTGAAAGTAATATCCATCTGCATGCACAGCGAAGAAAGCTTTCTGGGTATAGAAAAGGTCTGCACTGGTAAGACGAGTAAAATCTCTGACTTAGTTATCCTTTTCTTTATTTTATTCCTCTCTTACCTACCCGTCTTCAATCTTGAATCATGCTTACTGGATTTTCCTTTTAAAAAAACCCAACTCCATGACAATAAAAGGCTCAGCTGAAGGAACGCTGCATCGGGTGGTAGAATCCAAGTCCTCCTCCTGGAGTTGTCATGGGCCTTTTCATAGCTTTTAGATGCATTAGGAAGCAAGATGGGTTAAACAGATTCCTGCCACTTCAGGCTTCCCTCCTGGATGCAGAACATCCCGCATCCATGCAGGCAGGAATCTTTGGATCATGTACACTGGATACTCTCTCCCAGCAAGCACCTGCACCCGGTCTCTCCCCGTCCTGTTGGCCAGTCCTGCTTACTCTAGCCTCAGTTCACATTTTCTGTGTTGTTTCTCCGAGTCTGATGCAGATTGAGTTCCACTTTTAGTCGTTCTAGAGCGATGTGCAGAATTCTGTGTGGAAAGTAGCCTTGTGCTTCTTTCTGCAGGTGAGAATTCTGCTTAACGCCAGATGCTTAGCAGCTGGATGTGTCACCTCATCTGCTGACTGAGCCACTGACCGGTACAGACCGGTGAGTTAGTCTTAACTAACATCAAAAGCTAGCTTTTATTGATCACCTGCATTTGTATTAGCAGAAAGGCTTTAAAGAGTAATTGAAAATCATTAGAGGGAGGCAGCTGAGGCGGTTGGGACTGCTCGTACCATTATTGATCTGAGTTTCATTCCCCATGTATCTGTTCTGGTCAGGTGGTTTGGGCACACAGATCTCTGGTCCACAGAGTATTTCTCTGTTGATATTTTTCCTGGATTCTGTTCTGTTTTTCACTGCCCAGAACCTTTCCACGCCTGTTTTCAGCGCTTTCTATGGGTGGAAGGAAATGTTTTGTAATTTCACAGTGCTATGGTTGGCAGCCAGTAGCAATTTTTTCAAATTCTGAAGTTTCCTTTGACATGCGGGAGTGCTCAAGACGTACGGTCGCTGCTTCAGGTCCCTCCTGATACCAAAACTCAAGTTTATGTCGCTCTTGGGATTTTAGAGATTTCTCTTTTGTGTGTGTGCGAGGGGAAATGCCGTGGCCGAGGGAAAATGTTTTCACTTTATGCGTCCCAAACGCAGGGATACCACCGCGGGCACGTCCGCGGGTCTCCGGAGGGAGGCTTCCCTCTACCGGTAGCCACCGCAGCCGCCGGCCCTGCGCTTCCCGTGCGCAAACGCCACGACGGCAACCCCTGGAGATCTGAAAAAGCCACTTTGTAAAAGGAACGCGGACCCCTCAGAGCGGAGCAGGGTTTAACCTCCCCGCCCAAAAGCGCCGAGGACCTCCCGGGCGGGCGGCGGCCACTACCCCCCCACGGCGCAGAGCTCTCAACCGCAGGTAGGCCCCGCCTCTCGCCCCCTCTGGCCAATGAGAAGGCGCAGGGTGGGATGGCGGGAAGGGTTTCCCAGTCTGCCCTGCGCCGCCATGACCTGGCGTTTCCAGGAGAGCGGCGTGTCCAATGGGAGGCCGCCTTGTTGCGCCCTAAGTGTGCCGGGCGCTGAGTGGCCGCCGCTGCTGGGCGTGCCCGCCGGTGCTTCCTGTCATGCTTTCCTAGGCGAGGTTGCATCATTGTGGGACGGGCGGCGCTGAGGTGAGCAGTGGTGGGACCCGACCCGACCTCGGGGCCTCTCTCCCGAGCCTCCAGCATCCCCCGCCTGCTGAGAGGGAGTGCTGGTGAGGCGGGGGGCGGCTCGGAGGCCTGAGGGAGGGGCGGTGCCGGGGCCCCAGGGGTGTTGCGGGGTTTTCGGGGGCGCTTCGTGCTGGTGCCGGGCGGTGCCTTCTAGGGTGTCACAGAAAACCCGCGGCTCATACACCGGGTGCCGGTCCCGCTGGCTGCCTGACCCGCTCTCCGCCCGCGCGGTTTGTGGCCCGGCTGGTGCCTGTCCTGTGTCACCGCCAAGAGCTCCGGAGCGCGTTAACGGGGGAGCAGCCGGGCTGGCTGTTGCACTGCTGGGTTTTGACGTTATTAGTGCAGTTTCAGGCGTTAGAGCTAATGTATTTTGTGTGTACAACGATATTTTTACATATAAGATATTTTAGTGTTGTGGCTTAACCCGGCAGGCAGCTCAGCCCTACTCAGTCGCTTGCTCACTCTCCCCCTGGTGAGAAGGGGGGAGAATCAGAAGGATAAAAGTGAGAAAACTTGTGGGTTGAGATAAAGACAGTTCAACAGGTAAAGCAAAAGCTGCACACACAAGCAAAGCAAACTAAGGGATTCTTTCCCTCTTTCCCACTGGCAGGTGGGTGCTCAGCTATCCCCAGGACAGCAGGGCTCCATTTCATGTCAATGGCAACTTGGGAAGACAAATGCCATCACTCCCAATGTTCTCTCCCTCTTTCTTCTTCTTCCCCCAGCTCTATATGATGAGCATGTTGTCATATGGTGTGGGATGGTTGGACTTTATTTTAAAGGTCTTTTCCGACCTAAACGATTTTATGATTCTATATCTCTGGGGTCAATTGGGGTCAGCTGTCCTGGCTGTGCCCCCTCCCATCTCCTTGTGCCCCCATCCCCAGCCCCCTCGCTGGTGGGCTGGGGTGAGGAGCAGAAAAGGCTTTGGCTCTGTGTCAGCTCTGCTCAGCAGTGACAAAAACATCCCTGGATTATTAATGCTGTGTTCAGCACAAATCCGAACCATAGCCCTGTACCAGCTACTGTGGAGAACATTAACTCTACCCCAGCTAAAAGCAGTACATTTAGACTTTGCTGGGTGCTATACAGACTCTGCTTTTTTTTGAATTTAGTGGTACTTAAAATAAGTCCTTATTGAAGGATAACCAATTTTCTTATTCCAGAGTTTGCTACCCATCAAAGCTTAATATCATTGATTAGTTGACCAAGTAACCTGAGATGCTTTGCAATGTGTAATATGTGTTAAGCATTCCACTTCAGCATCCTTCTAATACAGGAGAAATTTTTTGAGGAAGGCATGCTTTTGATTAGTGTAGCTGTGCTGGATTTGATGTTTCTATCTCCAGCAAATGTTCGCTCTACCATCCCCCCTGAAGCCTTCTGGAAACTGAAGAAACCATGTCAGGTAATAGCAGAATTTAGTTGGCACATAATAAGAGCATTTGCTAACTCAACTGACGGTAGTTTCTGATTTTTTAAAATACATAATTGAGAGTTATTTCAAAAGAACCTAGGAATTTTTTTGCACAATGACAAATTCTACACTTTTAATCAAGGTAGTTTGAAGGCAACAAAAAAATCTGCTTGAGATTGTAAGATAGAGGGTAAAACTGAGTTCTTGCATAGTATGAAATATATTTGTGTCTAAACGTAGTATTAATTTGAGTTCCTTCACTGTTTTAGCAACCTTTTAATTGGCTTTTCAGCATAAAAAGAAACACTCCTTGCTGGGGGACAGATGGGCTACAGTCTGTCTTGGGTAGTGTTTCATCCTGAGTGATATGTTGAGCTGAATTAACCTGGACACACTCGTGCTAACCCATCCTCAAGTATCAGGCTCACCTTGAAGTAGGCTGCATTTACCTGTTTAGAAAGTAGAAACTGTCACTTCCTAGTTTCCCAGTTTAGTTTTCTGATCTGTTCATGTTGGGGCAATATTTTTCAGTAAGAAAAGTCTTTAACTCCTCAGTTCTGTGACCCATCAAGTAGAACAGTGGAATAATCAGGCCATTATCAGTCTGCTATGAATAAGGTGTAAATATGAATTTTGTTTACCACCAAACCTACGTTACCGCCAAAACCACTATGTTACCATCAAACCCACAACTTTTGTGAAGAAAACCATGTCTTAAATTCCTTCCTGAAGTAATTACACTTATAAATTGCAGTGTTAGGGAGACTGGCTGTGAGGGTGGCAGCTTTATGTCCTTTTGGAGAAGAAAACTGGTTGCTTTTTTTTTTTTTTAATTTTTTGATTTCCACCACTTGGTTTGTGTAGAGTGCTAGTTACAGTATGTGTGTATGACTGTTTTTTTTTTCCCCACCTCTTCTCAGGTCTTTGATTAGCATTGCAGTCTTATTCCTTATGTAAGGTATTGGCACAATATTTTCAGAAGCAGCATTTGTTCTGTAGCTTAGCATTCTGTTCCCATCCATTCTGCCTTTTATTTTAAATTTTGGTTGTTTCCATCCATTTTAGAAGCAGATGCTTTTGATTATCAGATGAACAATTTGAGTATTTGAAATTGCCTTGCCTCAAAGCTTGGTACCTAAAAAGGCAGAAATGGGAAGCCTAGTTCTGTGTGTATGTAAAATAGCACATTGTTTAACTTTGGGGAAGGCATCTGTAGGTGGAGAAAGGAGTGTCCTCCTAGTCTAGGAAGGGAAGTTTGTGCATAGGTCTCTTACATAGAATAGTTGGTGGGAGAAGGTGACTGGAACAAGGATAAAAGACTGATTGTAAACCCCTTGAAGTTAGGAGACCTTTTGTGTGCTTTTGGTATATACTGGTTCTTTATCTTTTCAGTTTCTCAGCCAACAAAATGAGCAATATCTTGAAATCTACTTTGTTTTAATCTTCTATCTATATGTGATGTGTGCCAAGTCCAACACTTTTCTGAAATACTGCCTCAGTTCGTTTACAGTGGCATTTTTATTGAATTTTTGTTGAAAAACTAAATACTGATTTTTTTTAAAAAAATCTTAATATTGAAAAAACCACATTCTCACTTGCTTTTATGGTTCTAATGCTTGCTATTTTTTTCTTTAGATAAGAAGCCCCGCATAGATTTGAGACTGCTGTAGTACAATCTACAAACTTTGACACCTTTCCTATTGAATGTTGTTATCTTTTAGAGAAAGTGAGTGTACTTTAAAAAAAAAAAGTTCGCCAGTGGTGCATTGTCTTTTTTGTCAGCAGAAAATGAATAAAGAAACGAGAAAACAAAAAAACCCCTTGTGTTTACTAATCTGTATGTAAATTTGGAGTCTTGTCCAAAAGTGTTGTTTTATTAGATGCATTTTTAATAATTTTTGTAACATCATTTGTGATGTTTTCACTCAGTCTGTGTTCAAAGTAATGAGTTGTTCTTGATTTTTTTTCTGATTTAAAATACTTAGATTGCTTATAGTAATGAACTTTTTTTCATTGTAGGTATGTGGAATTATTTATATATTGGTCTATAAACTGATTATGCTTCACAGAAGACTTTGCTTTTTGCTCAGCTGAGGCTGAGCCATAGATTTAAAATGTGGTTTGTCTTTTAAGTCAATCTGTTTAAAAATTCTGTTCTTTAACTTGAAAAAACTGACCTGTAGTTACATGTTAATTCTCATCAGGATTTTTTTTTTCCTAGTAATGACATAATGAACTTCTCTTGTAATATTGATAAGAGTGTGTATGAATTTGTGCCCTGTGGTTGCTGGACACTGGTTTGTGCATACAGTGCTTCAGTTGGTAGAAATGGGCTAAAAGTGATACTGTGATTTACGCATGGAGCCTGTGATACGTGAGCAGCTTCCATAGCCCGATCACAGTTACAGATTAAACCTTGAACATGCATTTATTAGATTATAGGGACTTGACAGCTGGGCCAGTTGCCAAAACCTTTGCAGTTATCACTAGATTGTGAAGGCTGAGCTTGATCGAAGTAAAATGTCTAGATCCTCAAGTTCTCTTCTGAAGTCAGCTGGCCTGTAGGAAATAAGCTTTAAGGCTGAATTCTTCTATCTTCTCTGCTGTCTCCGCACTGTGATCCTGGGCCTGTGATCAAATTACTGAGAAGTGGCATGGGCTAATTAGTGCTTTGTTGAGTGCTTTGGGATACGATGATGAAAACTCCTGTGCGAGTTGGGTGTACTGCAACTGGCTGTGCTAAGACTGGTTATTACCTTTTTAAGAATACATCCAGGCCATTCCCATGTGTTCCGTGTCAGCTTGTGATTCCCCTTCGCCTGCTGTGTGGCCTGTGTACCAGGTTGTGGGTTTCTCAATGAACTTCTTGTCTTATTTGATAATTTGGGGGTTTTAGTGGGGAGAATGATCTGTTCTTAATACAAAAAAGTGTGAATGGTGGAATTTGTCTGTAGGTTTCGTTTTGGGGCGCATTTTTTCATACGGGTTCAAGCATCAAGCTAGGAAGTTCTATGGTGTTCTGGGTTTTGTTTAAGTGCTTTGGAACTTCAGCGCTACCAAGCAGCATGCCAGCTGTAACTTGAAGTGTTGTTTTCATGCATTTGCATTTGTTGCTATTTGACAAACCTGAGTAAATCAGAAGACTTGGTCCTTGTGCCTTTGCTTGTAATTCCGCAGTGCTAAGCGAAACTCGAGGCTAGCATGTAGTGCTCAGCTCATTCTGGTGTAAGTGCTAAGGAGCAGTAGCACTAAAGTTAGAGGTGGGAGTGCCTGTTAGATGACTCTGCACCCATCTATTATAACCTTCATAACCAGTTTTCTTCCATTATGGACTCCTTTCTTACATAACCTTATTCCACAGAGCTTTTGCTTAATGCTTGTAGCATTTTGTTGAAATTTGACCCCTTTGAATCTTGTAGCAGGTCTGGAACACCAGGCAGCTCTATTGTGTGTTTCTAATTATGTTGAGAAATCTCTTCATTGAGTTGTGAAGAAAGCTCCTATGTAATTTTGCTTGTAGTGACTTTCGTTCCATTACCCAGAATTGAAGGATGGCTTTGGGCTCTGGGGGCCAAAACCCGCCAAATAAAGACCTTTAGGAAATGGTCAGCAAGAGGTAGGCCCTTCTGGCTTAGTTCTGACATACGTGCAAAATAGAAGAAAAAACCCCAGAGGCTAGAAAGAGACTAGTAGTTTTGCCAGTATTGTGGAAGTTAGAGTTTTTCAAGATGTATAGCTGAGGTTTTTGAGCTTTTTCCTCATCTGTTTGAATTCCTCCCCGCATGTTCATCTTTCATTGCAATGTATTTCAACTATGCTATCTGAAGTCTAGCTGCTTTTAGGGGCATCCAAGAATGGTGGCCTAGCTAAATGGAAGAATGCTGTTTTAAACCTTTAAATGGTAGGAATAGGTGTACAGTGAAAAGGAGCCTCCTCTTCACTAGTTTTAGGTCCTGCACTTAAAGTAAGTCTCTCTAGTTCACAAACTGATGCTGAAAGGTCAGTTTGACCTTGGAAACTTTCCCTAAAAAAACCCCACCAAACCCAAACTTTTAACCAGAGAATAATTTGCCCTGTGACTCCTTTCTATAGGAAACAAAAATAAAAGCATAATAAAAAATGAATGACCATAGTTGAGTGAATGGAGTATCCTTTTCCTGTACAAAACCTTGGTGCTAGTCTGTCAAAATCATTAGGCTTTTTTTTAGAATATAATGCATGCTTCCACACCTACACTGAATCAAGCTCTTTGAAAAACTGAGATACAGTTTGGTGATCTGGATTTGTAAGACAATAAATTGTATTTGTGAAGCTTTTTTTTTCTTGCTTCTGTTCAACATGTATTTTCTTTTCTTTGCTTGGTTATTGCAGGGAAAGAATGGTTCAACAAGTTCCAGAAAACATAACTTTTCCAAATGAGGAAGAGAAGATACTGGAGCTCTGGAAAAAGCTCAGTTGTTTCCAGGAATGCCTAAAGCAATCGAAGAATAGACCTAGGTACGAATCTGCTAAAAGCTGTAGCAACTGTGTGTGACAGTGCAAGGTTGGCTTAGCTGTAATTACCTTTTTTTTGCCTCAGTCCTGTTAACAACAGCTGCTGCCTTTGCAGAGAGCAGTCTTGGCTAACGTTGCTGTCATGTCAGTTACTGTCTCTATGTTTCACTTTTTGAAGAATCAACAGCGTACAAACAGTAGGAATAAACCTTTAATTTCCTGCTTGGTGAGTTTATAAAAGAAATCTGTGGGTAAGCAAGGACAACTCTTTCTTATGTCTGCCAGCTGTGGAGCAGCATGCTGGTGTTTTCAGTAGTAATTGGTAGAACTGGCAATCAGTAGGAACTGAATGAGTTGAAATGTTCCCTTTTGTCCCACTGCCAATGTGATACCTGTTCTGACTGATAATGGAAGAGGAAGAAATTGATGTTGTCCTAATAAGACATAAGAAGTATAAGCATACAGATAGTATTATCCTGTTTGAAGATTTCATGCTCAGTTTTTGATTTTAATTAATGTTGTCTTGTGTTGTAGGTTTAACTTCTATGATGGCCCTCCGTTTGCTACTGGGCTTCCACACTATGGCCATATTCTTGCAGGAACCATTAAAGACATAGTAACCAGATTTGCTCATCAGAGTGGTTATCATGTTGACAGAAGATTTGGCTGGGATTGCCATGGCTTACCTGTGGTATGTGTCATAAATCTGCCTACAAATATTTTTGTTCCTCTTTCCATGTTTTTACCTGCTTACCAGTCATGTTTCTATTGCTCTTATGCCTGGCTTTGTTGCTAGAAGAGAAATGGAAGTTCTTTGTCCAATGTGTTGCTCTGGCTTTTGCTTGTATGGTGACTTCAGGTGCTTCCTAATGGTCACCTGCCCTTCTTCAGGCACTCTATTCATTACTATAAACATGTATTTATTTGGTATGTGTTTCAGAAAATGTTTTTTTTTCTTTTTCTAAAGATAGCAAAGAAACAATCACACCAGGGTTATCCTTTGAAATATCTGCTTAGTTCAGGTGCATTACTCAAGAAATCTCAAAAGGATAAAGGAGGCCCTTTAGCCTCATTAGGATGCATAGAACATAAATAAACTATCCAGAGAAATCCTAAAGGCTTTTGATGACAGCGTGGGTTTTTTTTCTGGTTGTTTTCAACACTCCCAGGAATATGAGATTGACAAGACCTTAGGCATTAAAGGGCCAGAGGATGTGGCGAAGATGGGGATTAAAGAATACAACAACCAATGCAGAGGAATTGTGATGAGATACTCAAAGGAATGGGAGGTAAGTCAAGACTCAGCGCGTATTCTGCTGTATGTTTCTAAATGTATGTGTGCAGAAGTTTTTCAGCTGGGGTGAGCTTCATCCTTCTGTCTATTTGATTACATGCATAAATCTCATGTCTTTAGCTACCATGTTTCTCACTGGTGATCCTGAAGGGGGGACACAAACCAACATTGTGGCTCAGAACAGGGAGACTGCTGTGATGTCAAGAGAAGGTTACTTTAAGGTAACCGGGAGCTTACAGTGTCTTAACTAGAAGCGTTGAACATCTAATAGATACATTGAACAAGTTATCTCTTTCTTCGTGTCTTCTCTTTTTTATAGAAAGTTGAAAGTAAGATATGACTTTGGTTTTCAAATGAAAGCGATAAAGGAAATGCACATTAACCTCCCTGCCCCCCCCCCCCCCTTCAGTCTTTTCATTGCCAGACTGTAGGACTATAGCTTGTATTTCTGGAACAGCAGAAGTTCTAGCATCTGATGTTCTGTCAGAATAGGTGTGGGTAAACTCTGTCTTCCAAGAAAATACTGGCCTAACTTTGCATCCCATGAATCTAGTAGTGATAGGGAGAGCATTGCTCTGTGCAGACTCTTGAGGTTGGAGAGCTGTTACAAATAGGTGGGTTAGATATTGCCTAAGGGATGCACAGTTTTTTTTCTAACTCTGAATAATATTCGTCCTATGCATAGAACCTGATGATCCTTATTTTTCTCCTTAGCAGTGTGGCCAGAATAAAGCACACTTAGCCCAGTGCATTGTATTTGCTGTTGGTCTGATCTGTCTGTGAAGTGATGACTCTTTCTCTATGCCTTTCTGGAGCTGAGGTGTGGCCCAGGTGCTTTCCTTACAGTGACAGTGTGGAATAGCAAGTGCCAAAGGAAGAATGGAAGAACAGGCCATATTTTTTCAGCCTTTGTGGCACAAGGCATTCCCAGGCCAAAGGATTTCTATTTTATAATCCCTAACAGGTTTTTTTGCCCTCGTGAATTTATCTACCTACATTTTGAATCTAGGTATACTGATGGCCTCTAAACAGTCTGTATCAAGGCATTCCTATACATGGTTTGAAAAACTGTAGTTCTGTAATATGGTTTCCAGTAAACCTTTATCTTTGCTATCAGTTGTTTCTTTTTCTAGGCAGAATAGTCTTAATTCTTGAGTTTTCCTCATGCAGAAACCGTTCTACCTTATCACAATCTTCTGTTTGTTCTCTGGCCCTGCTGTATTCCTTTTGATTGAAATAGCAATTTCTTATTTGAGTATCACTTGCCTCTTGCCCTTGGGAGCATTTTAAAATTATGGCCAGTATCTGAAGAAACTACAGCTGCCTTTGTTGGAATAGCTGTGGCCTATGTCTAAGCGAGCGGCTGTATGAAAAGCAGAGTTTGTTTTTTCAAATACACAATTGTTCATCTACACTCTGAAATTTTGTATTTCAGAAACATCATCAATGATCCTTTGTTGCTTTTAGAAATAAAAATAAAAACATTCATTCTGGTTCATGTTTTGTTTTCCATAGTTGTGCCTTTTCACTTGCTGTGTCTTCAGCAACTGGTATTTTTGCAGAGCTGATTAGTCCAAATACATAGTCTTTTGGATGGTAAATGGATTTTGTATTTTGCTTTGTGCATAAACTTGGGCATGTATGTGTATTTCCACACACAGACATATATTTTAGGTTATTAATAAAAATAATGAAATTCATTTAAATATCTTGTTTGTGATTTGGCTGGTAATAAATTTGCATATTTGGGGATAGTGTTAGGAGAGGAATTCCCAACGTTCCTATTGGAGGTAATGTTTATTTTCTGGCTGGAGTGGCTAGCAAATGTTTGAACCTTATGAAAAAATATAAAAGGTTGATTGGATGATTAAGATCTTTCAGTGCTGAGACCAAACATAATACTCCAACTTTGTGGATCCTTTTACTAATCAGTGCTAGGCTTTGGATCTTGATAGTGCAATGTCAGAGCGGCTTAAAGGTCAGAATCAAAACTGGTATGTTTCAGGAGCTCAGGTGTTATGTGAAAATATAGAGATGAGAGAATTCATTTGCTTTGTTTTCACTTTCCTAATTTGACATACCCTTAGCCACAGGCCATACTGAATCAGGACAGGTGTCTGTGCTTGCTTATTTGCAGAGCTAGGGGTTCTGATAGCTGTGAAATGAGCAAGAGTACCACTTGTCCAAGTGAATCCCATAGCTAGCTGATGACTCATTAGTTTTCATATTCTGTGCCAATGGATGTGACCATAATCTATCCCGAGGCAGGGACTAACACCTGTTAGTCTTGTGGTCTTTGGCAGCCCTGTCATAGCTTTGGGAAGTCAAAGGCGGCAGTTGGCCCTGAAATAGTTTTGATAGCTTCTTGTGACATATCAATTTCTTTATCTTCGAGTTACATCAATGTTTTCATATAACTGAAAGCTGATAGAGTCTATGTTCTGGATTTTGACCATCTCTGTAAGGGGTAGTTTTAAAAATAGAAGCAAGACCACTGTAATCCAAAGCAATTTCCAGGCATTTGAACCTCAGCTGAACCTTGAATGATCCACCATTCTGTTTGGTGGATGATCCAAATGATTCACCACTTCTGTTCAGTAGTGTTGAACACGTTTGCCTGTTGTGTGACCTTGGTTCTAAACAGTTACATTTGCGGTTTCATTCTTTGCTTATAGTAGCATGTTTAAATATACTGTTCAGAGCTATTGTCAGGCTAAAATATTTCATAGATGTGTTACATTAATATGCGACAAACATTACACTTAAAAATGAAGCTGTTTTACAGAATAAATATTATAAAAGTATCATGATCTTTTATGTTAAGATGCCTTTCAGTCTGTGTGTTTTGTTTCTTAACAGTTCAGTGTTACCAGACTAGGACGCTGGATTGATTTTGAAAATGACTATAAAACTCTTTATCCTGAGTTCATGGAGTCTGTGTGGTAAGTTAATTTACATACACTGCATGTATGAAGCCTTCTTAACATTTCAAATTTATAAAGCAATTATCATAAACATGTGTTGGTCCATAAATCACTAGAACTGTTTTGAAACATGCCAAATTCAGATAAATAGCGGGTGAAGTAATGAAGGTGATGTGAAATCTCTTGATATTGAAGTGAGGGAATTAATTGACGTACTTTTTTTCTTCTTCAAGATAGTAGGGTTTTCAAAACAAAGTACAACAGTACTGCTTTTAGCGAGCCATGAAATCTTACTGTTCCGTGGCAACTTAAAAGCAATTCTGAAGATGTACTGATTGCTTGGTTTAGGAAATTACATTATATCTCTACATTCTTCATGTTCTTCACACTGTCAGCTGCAAATGGGCAAACTATCCAAACTTCGTTTACCTCTAAACCTCTTCTTCAAGCCTGAATCAGAGGCTGCAAATCTGCTGTTATCTCTTTCTTGGCGGCATAGTTGAACAACTGTCTTGGATTCCTGGTGCAGAGCTAAGTAAAGTTCAGGTATTTTGGCAATGTATTCAGGGTGATTGTTGGAATTCCAAAAGACAAGACGACCTCATAGGTTAAGGATAATTAAATTGACCTAGCATGGTGAAGAAATGGCAACATTGAGTCCTTCAGGTGATAGAATTACAAGGTGGATTGCAAGGGGAGGTTTAGCAGAGTATATGCTGACAAAACGCCATTGAAGAGCAAAATTCTATGTGTATTAAAGTGTTATTGATGTTATTTAACATTAGTTTTACTAATAACCTTTAATTGTATAGTTAGTTACGTATAGTTATGATAAAGGATTGACAGAACTTCTAGATGTTTCTGAAGCTGTTGTAGAGGGTGAAGTGACAGTGAGCTTTCAGTGAGCATTGAGAAGAACGGTGGGAAGGGAGCAGATGTTTAATTAGCTTAGCTGAAAAACCCTGCATAAAGATAAAAGCTAAGACGGACAAGGAACCTTCTTTTTGTAAGTTATAAATGTATTTAGTGGCACCTTAAATCCTGTTTAACTAGCATCTTCCAAGGAAGCATCCTTGGAAGGTTGCTTCCAAATGTCAAAACTTGACTTGAACTAGCTGTGGGGTCTCTCTCAATAGCCCAAGCCTCTTTTTTTGTGGTGTGGGTTTTTTGTTGTGGGTTCTTTATTTTAATTTTTTTTCCCCTCCCACTTTGAAAGAAAATTTCTAGTCTTCCACCTGGCTTACAGAGGTTACCTCCTCTAATGCTTGCTTTGGATACAGACTCTAAAATACAAACTTTGGATCTGAAGTCTCTGTGGTATGAGATTTCAAGGAAGTATGAAGGCAAACAGCCTCTTAATTTTGTACTTTCTTGCTTTCTGATGCTATTAGTTTTCTGTGTAATCATGTAATGAAGTGCACTTCTAAAAGCCTGTTTTTAAAAATCAGGTTTTCTGGAAAGTCTTCTAAGTCTTGGAGGGGCATGCTATAATGCCATTGCCAGCTTCCTCTTCAGTATAACAGGAGCTGGAACCACCGGTGTTTGCATAGAGTGGGTGGAGGAGGGGAATGGGAAAGGAATGTGGAATGTTTCAAGGCTAAGGGAAGTAATGCTTAAAGAGAGCACTGTAACTACAGTTACAGTAGTGCTTTTGACAGGATAATGTGCAATATTCTAAAGAAAAAATTAGATCGTTACCTAGGCAATCATCAAATTGAAAGTCTGTTACTGAAGTTGTATTTTATGTCCATTAAGAGTATTCATTTGAACAGTAGATTTTGGTGTGCTGTGCTTATAATTGATTGGCTTTTTTTTTAACAGGAGTTCCTTTTAAATTAAAAAAAGGTTTTAAAAACTTTAGTGTCCATCTAAGCAAGAAAGAGAGTGGTTTTAATGTTTTGCTTGTTTTGGGTTTGTTTTGTTCTGCCTGTGGGAGTAGAATTCTGCTCTTAGGCCCAGAAAAAAAAATAGTGATGATAATAATGGTAGCGAGCCTGGCACCCATGGATTTTGTGCTTAAAATATGGTAAGGATTTTGTAGTTAGTCAAATCTATCTGTTTAGGTTTTGGTGGGTTTTTTTGTCTTTAGCTCTTCCTGAGGCTTACAGTTCTGGAGTGGTCTCAACTGGAATTTCTAGGTTTCTATGAAATGTGATGATTTCATCCATTATGTTTATATTGAGTTCAGTGAGCTAATGTAATGCTTCTGATAAATGTTGTTTCCAGGGGTGGCTGATTTTATCCAAATTATTTAGACTTGAAATAGTTTAGGACTCAGACAACAAATGTATCTTTTATTGATATTACCTTGTTTTGTAGATGTACTATACAAGTCATTATGCTAGAGAGCATTCTTTTTCATATCTTATAATGGATTTGTTGGAAATGGCTGCTTTGTAAGCATTTTAGCACTGTGCCATATGGTGGCTGACAGAGTAGAATGAATTTTCAGCCTGCTAAATTTTGACTTGGAACAAAACTTCATCCAATGATAAAATTGTGGCATCATGGCAGAATTTTTCAGGGGTACATTGAATGTTGGTGTCATTAAGTGGTGATACTGCAGTGGTTTCTCATGTGAAGATATAGTCAACTCTTCATGTCTTAAATAACTTAAGTAGAACTTTAAAGTTCTAATTCTGTAGAACTTTTATATCTATCCTGCAGCTGGCTTGAATCTTCGTGAAAATGTGTTGTTCACTGAAAACAGTATGACAACAATGATGTTCTTGAGCTAGTGTGGAACAAATGCACAGTATATTCTTGTGGGGTTTTTTTGTACAGCTCATGAGATGGATACAGTGAGATTTAGAGCAGTTTGATGTGATCTTGAACTTTTTACCCATCTACAGTTGGTCTGAAAGAAGTATATGAGCTTTGGGAAAAAAGACAAGTAGTAAATGATTGTCTTCACTACTGGGTTTTTACACAGTTCTCAGGCCAGCTGTGAGCCTGCACCTCAAGAACAGTTCTTCCTGGCCACTGAGGAAATGGTCTGTGAAGTGTGGAGGAGAGGAGGGGAAGAGCCCTGTGGTCAGAGCTGTGGCATGTTTCTGGGTCTGATGACTAGGCTGTTAATTTGCTGCTGTACACAACTTCAGGTTTAGTTAAACAGCTTTCTATCACCATCTAGTGGCTAAATTAAGCAATTGCAGTCTGAGCATAATTAAGTTTTAAAAACGTTTGCAAACTCCGTGTGTTTTTGAAAGACTTGCTTATATGGTGTGAAACCACAGGTGGCAGAAACTACTTCTGTTCCCTGAGAAGATACTCATGAGTCCTTTTGTGGTAACGCTAGGTAGTGGGTGGAGAGGGAAAGAAAAACATTCCTAGTTATGTCAGAAAATGGGTACTTTACGTGTTTGAGTGATCTGCTCTGTTTACTGTGAAAATGCACTATAGAGCTCCCTTTGGTGATGGGGCCTTTCATCTGTTTCTGCCTTCCCTCCACTGGACCTATCTCAGTTGTTACAGCTTCAGTTCTCCTTTTAGGTTTGCTGCTAAGAGGGGACCTCTCTTTCCTTCCCTGTGTGTAGCTTTGTTTTTGTTTTGGCATGATGTGTTTTCCATACTCTATAGATGAGCTCTGTCACTAAATGTCAGTGTCCAACTGTCTTAGCCTTTCTCAGTGAGAAGGTGAATGGGGACTCCCGATTGAGAGGAGGCCTGGTTTGTAAAGATCAAAGCAATTGAATTGTTATGTTGTTTTTTCCTTTCTGTATAAGCAGTAAAAGTAGGTTTCTGACTTAATTTTTTTTTCTGCCTGTGCAGTTTATCCAGCACTAAACCAGAATGATTTCTGAACAACAGATCTCTAGGTCTTAATAGGAATCACTATTGCACTTTTTTTATTCCGTAACTCATTAATGATTCTTTAGAGAGGTACAGTAGTTCATAAGAAATGTGTTTTGTCCATTTTTCTGCTGGCTATCTGCATTTTTTCCTCATACGTTTTATTTCTTTTGCACATTTAGTGCTTTAGTCCCCTTGTTGGTCTCTTCCTACCATTCCAGTCCTTGTTGTTTTATCTCCTCACCTGTATTTTGAAGGAGGAATACACTGAACTCGTACTTAGTTGGATGATCTTTGGGGTAAGTCTGGCATCAGTTTTAGATATTTATATTTTCTGCTATACAGGTGTCTTGCACTTCTGGCTTGATCCAGAATCTTTCAACACACTGATCCCAAGATTACATCAGGAAATCCCCTCATTCTTGCTAGTCTGGAGTTTGGAGGGTAGAGCTGGAGCAGAATGATCTCTATATGCTGGGATTTTTAAAGCTTTCATTGGTAATTGAACATAAGACTTGAGAACCTCTGGACTGTTGCCCTCCTGTGCCCCAGAAAAAAATGCTTTTCCTGTCTTATGAAGGTGTCTTTTAAAGATGCTATGCCAAAGATAGGCTGTCTGTGTTATTGGATTTAATGTTCCTATTACGTTTATGCTTTTTGACATGTCCAGTGTTGTTCAAGTACTCTTTTTTTCTTTTCCTGTTTTCATCCCTGTACATCTGTTTTTGATTATTGCTTTCTTTTTCATTTAATCTTGTCTTTCAAGTGTTGCTCATGAGTCACAGGAGAACCTTTTTCTCAGAATGTACTGCTTATGGTGCTGTTTGGATGCAGTCTGCTTGCTGAACTGTGTAGATGACAGGGCTTCTTATACAGTGTGGTGGTTGATTTTTTTTTTTTAAACTCTTCAGAGGCTGTTAAATTGTCATTTTTATCTTGAGATTAATTGATACTAGATCACACAGCAGTAATTTTGTTCATTTATCTATTCTCCATGGATATATTGAAATCGTACACTTCTAGATCCTGCTGTTGTAATGTTTTGCCCACCTTACTTTTAGCCTTTGCTGGTAACTGAGTTTACAATCCTTGGGGCTTTTTTTTCTTTAAAAATAAAAGGGGGAAAAGCACTTCATATGAGCTTGAAAATAATTTCTCAGTATTGGTAATGAGTACTTCCATTTTCTGAAAAACTAGTTTTCAAACCCTTAGAAAACCTTTAGATACTGAGTCATTGCAAACAGAATCACCTAAAATCACTTGATACCCCAGAGGAATGGCATTAAGAACTTGAGAAGCTCTAAGATAAAATCCTTCCCTTCGATGTGAAGGGAATGTATGTGTTTGAAGATGACAACTTGATTTTGCATTTGCTAGGGGATACTGTGGGATGTTGGATTTTGTGTGGGATGCCAAGGGTGTTTTGAGTATTACGTTGACTTATTCAGTATCTTTAGGAAGGAAAAACTCCCTTTAGAAGAGTTTTATTGTATCCATATGGTGTTTGCACAGGGGGTATGTGACTTGGATCAACAAATACTGTAGCAAAGTTCTAATTTCTTGGAAGTTATGCCTATGGAGAGAGTAACTCACAGTCTTGGTTACTGACTGTGCTTGAACCAGTTGTATCATCCCCTCATGACACTTCAGGAACAAAAAACGTGTGTGTTCAGTTTGTCATGCTTTTTAGAAGTTAAAGCTACCTTGCATCTCTAGGGACCAGGTTCTTTGTTAACAAGTGGCTGAAATATTCTTCTTGACTTAATCTTTTCCCTAACTTAATTTTTCTTTGGTAAAGGAGTATGTAAGTGCTGCTCCCCTAGCCAAGAGGATGCAGCTAAATTTGTTTATGGAGGAGAAATGCAGCAGAATTAGGGGAACAGGGTTTGGCTTCTAACTTCTGTGAACAAAACTTTTTCTGTTTGTCAGTGAAAGAAACTCCATGCCTTTTCGGCTTATTTCTTTCAGGAAGGACTGCAGTTTCAACTTTGCCTACAGTCCCAGAGCCTCTTTCTTGCAAGTAGTCAACATTCTGTAATAAGGGTTAAAACACGATTTGATTTGTTATTATCTGAAACCACGTGTAGAATTTTTAAGCAAAACATGATATCCACCTGTAAGTGACTCCTACTGTTAAAACTAGGTTCATCTTTAGCAGTTGCTTTGTTTTAGGTGGGCAGTGCTGTGAGCAGGAGGCTCTTTGGGAGTCATCTCCTGTGCATTTCTGATGATTGCACAAGAACTGTTCTCAGAAGCTTTCTTGTTAAGGAAACCAGTTAGGTGTTTTTCAAGATAACAAAACAGTTTTTTTGTAGTAGTAATGAGGGCTATTGCATCAAGCAGCAGTCTTGACTCAATCACAATTCTACTTATGTTGGAATGGTTGTTTGAGAGTAGAGATTGTGATAAACTACAAATGGGTGGTCCTTATGAACTGTAATGAGAGGGCTGAAGAACTATGTGGTTTGAAAGCCTGTCTTTTTGCTCAGCAATGGAAGAAGTGGGGAGCCCTTGGTTTGTAATAGGGCAGAATTACCACAAGAGGGAGCTACTGGCTTGGATCTTTATCTTGGCAGCTCCATCACCTTTCCTGAAGTTTACAGTTATATTTACAGCTGAATTAAATATTCAGTGTTTCTCTGAGTAGTTTTATTCTATGCTGGTAGTAGGCAGTGTTCTTTAGAAAGCAGAGATAAAGTAGAGCTTTTTTCTACAGATATTTTAGTTAACTGTTTTTGAAAGGCAAGTAGAACACCTTCAGTATAAATGCTGTTATTTGTCACAGTCTGCATTAATTATGCTCTGAGATGGTAAGCATACATTTAAATTTTTTTAACTTGCACGAAAACTTCTGCAATTAGACAGCTCAAATGCATATGCCGACAGCTGATGAAACTATATTCACAAATAATTTTTATAAAAGACTGATTTATATTTATGCAAGTTTAAGTTGATACAGTCTCCATTGCAAAACAGATGCACTCACGCTATGTTTTGAATTTGGGCTAGGGGTCAGACAGCCACAGCTTGACTGTGGGTGACATTTATTACTTGAACAAAGTTCCTTTTGAGTTGTGTGTGTAAGGTAAGCCACCTTTGTCAGAGTGCATAGCTCTGAAAGAATTCTGGGTTTTGCTCCTTCATGGCAGAACTTGATGCTGCTGAGGGTCTCTTAGGCTTTATCCATATTACAGTTCAGATTATTTAATTTTTCTGACTTTAGTGACCACTCACAGGAAATTTTGGACTTTTACTAGAGGCCCATGGATGAATCTGAGTGGATTACATGTCTTTTCTATATGTCTGTATTTTCTCCCACTGTCTGATCTGCAGGGTAGTAATTATTCTGATTAAGATACTGTATGAATTCCATGACAATGGGCCAGTGCGTATCTTTTGTTGTTCTTGTTTCAGGCTGCAGATACAAGTCAGTGCAATAGTCTACTTGCATTTTGTCTTGAAGATTATGATTTCAAACATGGAAGGCAAGATACTGACTTAAATACAGGTCCAGATTCTCAAGCACAAAATGACAGCCTGCAGGAAAAAGTGCTGCTTGCCAGGATGGGGTTGGTTGCTTAGCAATGAGCTATTTATCTGGAAAGGGACCCAGAAAAGTGATCAGGATGGTTTGAAAACATAGTTTGAGTAAAGGAGTTTTTAAAGTCAGCAATGTTTAACAGTTTGGATGTGGAATTTGAAATTATCAGACTGCAGAAACTCTGATATTTTGAGTTGAATTTGGCATGATTATTTAAGGCTTGCCCTTTCCTGCCTTTACTTTTAAGGGAACCAACCTTCAGACTGCACCACTAAGTGTGCAAGTCAGTGAGATCTGATAAGCTGATAAATGTTGATGATCCTTTAGCAAATCCTGCACAGAAACATAGGGGTTTGTCCGTCATGACATGCTATGTGAAGTGTATTTCTATTCCAGCTTCCGTTCATCTTAAGCATTGACTCAATTTGTCATATTGTAATATGTCCTGTCTCGATTATTTCAAGAAGATGTAATGATCCAAATACGCTACAGGCTGTATTAAAGATTCCATAAACAGAGTTAAAGCTTGATGTGAGATTGTGATCGTAGATAGGAACTGAGTCCAGAGTGAGGTGAGCTAATGAAGGAGAAAATTAATGTAAGTTGTGGGACATCTGAGTTCATTACTCTGCATAGTTAGCTGTGCCCTTCTGTGAAAAATACTCTTCAGATTGTCAGGATTTACTTGCAGTAGGTTGCAGGTGTCTCAAACCTGTATCTGTCTCCCTTCTGTAGCACTGGTTGCTGTAGTCAGTGCTTGATCATGTGATAAGCGAGCATGTCGCTACACATCTTCTCTCTAAATTATGACTGATTTCAGTCTTGTTAATAGTTCAAATTTCAGGTCGTCTTCATATTCAAGAAATTTGAGGAAGATTAATCAGCAACGCAGATTTGTGTTTCGCCTAAATACTATGTGCTTTGCATGGAGAGCCAAGCTGGTAGAATCAGCAAAAGCTAAAAATCAGCCAGAAATGCACTTGCAATCAATTTGTCTCTTTCCTTGCAATCAATTTGTCTCTTTCCTTTTGACTTGCAAATATTGTCTTTAGTTGATGATTTATTATTTAAAAAAAGGTGTCATTCAGAACAGCATTCCAGCTAAAGCTAACCCCATTTTGCCGTTGGTTTATTAAATTTGAAACACCAAATGTTACTCTGTTCCTTGTTTACTTCCAGGTGGGTTTTCAAGCAGCTGTATGACAAAGGACTGGTGTATAGAGGTGTTAAGGTCATGCCTTTTTCAACTGCATGCAACACTCCACTGTCAAACTTTGAGTCCCATCAGAATTACAAGGTAAGTACATTATAAGTTGCAATCAGATTTACTCCATTGTCTTCAGTTTGGATTTGGAAAGCCTTAGGGATCTTTTTTTTGTGTGGTGGTACTTAAGGATATTATTATGCTTCAAACTGATAGTAAAACTTCAGGTGAATGGGTTAGTTTTTATTATACTTTGCTGTGTTTGGATTGCTTGATCTCAGCCTTCTTCCCTATTCTTCTTGGTTACTATTTACATATAGAAAAAGTACATGCTTCATTTTATTCTGGTAAATTACTCTCACTTCCTCTCTGGGCTCTCAAGGTGAATGTTGCACTGTGTTGGATTTGTATGGTAAATACTTAAAGGAGAAGTGCAGCTGTCCCTGTCTGTGCAGATCTGAAACAAGGAAGGTCCTTGGCAGAGTTGAAATCTCCTGTGAGAGGATTAATAAGAATTTCCAAAGGCTCTGGTTGGTTGTAGCGCAGTAGGATAATAGCTCTTCTAAGAATCATTAATTTAGACTGAGACATTCCAGGAAATGTTTTACCTAATATAATGCATGGTATACTATATTTTATAAGATGTTCCTTTAAAAATGAATGACTCTATGTTGTAGGTGCAGCTTCTCATTTGCAGCAAACTTGCGTTCACATATGTGAAGGCAGAGCTTGCGTCCGTTTTTCCGGATTTCACGTTAGTCTGTGGGCAGAGGTTTTCTATCCTTTCTAATCCCCATACAGGCCTCCATATCCTTATATCATAAATCTTTCACTTATGTTTTTACAGCAGAGAGCTAGCATGAATTGTACATCTGGTCTTTTTTACATCTTGCCTAAAAAAGGCCAATTTGCTGTTCAGAAATAGTGGTTTTAAAACAAATGTTTAAATAGACTTGTAGTACAATGTAGTCCACAGATGCTAGAGGCCTCAATATTGCTGAGGGGTAATTGGCCGTACTGAAGAATAAACATTTTGTGAAAGGTATCTCCATATTTATGACTGTCTGACAACTGAAATAATTACTTTGCTCGTCCTTATTAACTGACATTTCATATAGGCTGAGATTAGTGAGCTTTCTTTAGAACAAAGATTGTGGGTGGGGTTTTTGTGTGTGTGTGCCAGTTTTTCATAGAGCAAAGCTCTTTTCTTGAGTCTTAATGAAATACTTAAATGCTATTTCTTACTCTAGAACCGGGGCAAAAATTATTTTAGATCTAGTGTTGGTTTTGAAGACTGACATGTTGAGGGTCTGTAAGCTGACATGATTTATTCTTGGTGAGACCAGTCGTTTCTGGGTGTAAGGCAGCTGTTATCTTTCTTACTGCAGAAAGGAGGCTTTGGCTTCTGTTTATCTATCCTGTGAGAAGCAGGACACAAATAGTGAGAAATAGGTCACAAGAAGCATGTTTAGAAACAGAGTTAGGTGTCTGATGTACACTTGAGTAAACTATGTCAGCAGCTTGTATTACATTTAACTGAAGAAGTGTTATCTTCAGATCAAAGCAGGCATAATCTTGTGAACAGATAAAATATTATCCAGTGCTGTTACTTGGCAGCCTGGATGTTGTTTTTTTATGGCTTGCAGTTGTTTTTATCTACCTGGTCAACTTAGCGCTTCAGAAAATGAAGTGAATAGCCTGCAGTGTTGTTTAACAATTGGTAGAGACAGAACAGTAGTGATTGCTCGATATTTGCTTGGTATTGAGTGCGGTTCGAGAGTTATGTAATATTTATGTTTTACTTTTGACTGCACCAGATGTTCACAGAAAATTCCCTCTGGAGCAGCCCTTAGCTCAGACATAAATAGCTGCCTGCCCCATGATGCCGTTAACTGTTCCATGATGCTGGATGGAAACCAGAGTGCCTTGCACTAGAAATGATGTTGGGGATAGGACTTATTCATGTGTTTACAGTCTCTGTGCAGGACACCTATTTTTGTTTGGCATTTAAAATTAATATTGAAAAACTCACATTTGCAAGATAGAATTGCTTTTTCAATCTGCTTTTCATAATATATGAAATGTGAAGTGGCTGAATAGGATTGTGCATGTCTGAAAGAAAAACTTGTTTTCAGGGGATTCTTTTGACTCATTTGGAGGTGAGGTGCTATAGAATCTCCTCTGAGATTTTTTTTACTCTTAAAAACAAGAGTATGTCAATATTTAAGTACCCAAAACTTTTTCATTGTTAACAACAGCTTCGTAATAAGAGATTGCATCTTCCTAAGTGATGGCTATTCTTGCTGCTCCCTGATTCTAGAGGAAAAGGTGGGAAAAGGCTTTGTGTAGCAGTAGCTGAGAAACTGCTGATTTTTGTGACTGTTGAGACTGATTACAAACTTTTAAAATGAGATTATAAGAGGGAACTGGCACTCAGCTCTTTCTGGTGTTTTAGCAGTGAGATTTTTGGGAATTAGCTGCCAATCCAAATTTTTAACCCTGTGGCCTTGTCAGACTGACAGTTTGCACTGATACAATGTAGGAACTTTGTGATTGGTGTTCTCTTCAAGCTTTCTTACGCTTACCACTACAGTGATGAACTAGGCAAGTTGCAAGGTTTTGGTGGGCGGCAGTAGTACTTACTGCTTCTTAGATTCTTAGATTTGTATTTTCTCACTAATACGTGCAGTAAACCTTTTCTCCCCTCTCCCTCTCTTTTTCTCTCTGTGACTTTATCTTGGTTTTAAGGACGTTCAAGATCCTTCAGTGATTGTGAGCTTCCCACTGGATGAAGATGCAAGTGTTTCTCTTGTTGCTTGGACCACTACTCCTTGGACCTTGCCTAGTAATTTGGCCCTTTGCGTTAATCCAGAATTGCAATATGTAAAATTGAGAGGCAAGTGTTAACTGAAAGTGACATATAATGAACATTTTTTCTTCAGTGCCCGTGAATATGTACTTATATTTTGTATGATAGACTGTTTTATGCTAAATTTGTAGCACTTTGGGGTTGGATCAGTGTTATTTTGAAGGATGAGATTTACTTCCTCTGTGGCTGATGATTTCCAACTGCTGTGCTCTTTTTTTATTTTACATGCATTGTGAGGACAGTTCCCTAAAAAGTATTCATGGATGAAATAAAGAACGAGAGAAAATGTTTTATCATTCATCTTAGTCACACTGTATTTGAGAGACAGGGAAGTGTGACTGGGTGGGCTGAGTTTTTTTTTGTTCTTCCCTCCTTTCTTGGGGCTTAACCTCATGAACAAGTTACTGCTGTATGAACGCCAAGTTGCAGTAACTGAACATCTCCGTACTCTTAACCCATAACAGACCCAAGATGTCACGTGCTAGTCGCAGCCTGACTGAAGCATGGGTCTTAGCACAAATGTAAGGCAAGGTATATCCTGTGGTTTCCAATGTAAGAGTATGGTGGACCAAGTGCCTTAGCTTACTCATGGACCGCTTTGTTGCGCCTGACTAAACCAGGTGTACTATAAAGTAATCTCTTTCATGAGAGCACGCAGTACATCGGGAATTTATTTTATTATTGAAATGCAGTCATCTTTAATTATATCTTGATCTACAAAACCTATTTTAAAATGTAATTTTAAAATGTAAGCTGGAATTTGAATAAAAGTTACTTCTTGCATTGCTGTTTTCGGGTTTTCCCAAACTGCTCACCTTTTCTGACCTTTCAGTGTATGTTTAAAAAAAAAAGGGAAGGGGGAGAGATATACAAGTTAATGACAGCATTTAATGTGGAGTAAAAAAAAATAATGCCAAAGGTATAATTTCCAGTTCCAACATAACCATGTGAATTTAATGTGTGTCTAAGGGGATGTTAAACATGAAAAGTTGCAAAGGCCTTTACAGTGAACTCCAGGTGTTTGGGTTTTGTTTGAAGAGACAACTAAATATGTTTTGGTTTTCAAAAGTTTTAATGTAAATTTGGTCATCTCAAGAAGAGTTACTGAGTACTTTCAGAAATAACACCTACACCTGCCTGAGATGCTGAGCTGTTGGGTTTGGATGTCTTTGGCCTACAGCCTGCTGGTTGGATAGTGCCCCTGACTAAGTTGGTAGGGTAGTAGTCTGAATAAAATTTGTCATTGAAGTTAAGGTATCAGGGTTATTTGGGAGCAGAAGGTGGGTTTCCTTCATAACACTTAATTTTTATTTGTATTTACTTCCTTTAAAAAGAAATCCAGACATAAAAATGATTGGAATAGTAAATCTCAGAAAGGCAGCATAAAGTGCAATCGTTACCCCTAATGTCAACTTAATAATATTGATTTTTACATAGTAATTGTCCATCTCCCAATTGTTTCCCTCTGTTTCAGTTACATATGCTGAAACTTTTCAGTTGCTTTTCTTTGGTACAACGATAATAGAAAAGGTTGGTTATTTATGCCTCTTGAACAAAAAACCACACTGCAAATCAGTGGACTGGGTTTCATCCTGTGGTTTCTGTTTACTCTTAATTTTAGAAAAGTGTTCATTAAGTGGCTGTATGGGGAAGAATTAGCTGGAAACTATTGGTCGATCAGTAGGATTATTCTGGGCAGTTTTACAGCTAATATGATACCATCTAGCATAAATTGAAAGGTTTTGTAATGGTGCAAGTGAGGGTATTAAATTGAGATTTATGTAACTTTTTGTTTTATTTTATATTCTAGATAATGCCACAGAGAAGATTTACATTTTGATGGAATCCAGGCTGATAGCACTGTACAAATCTGACAGTGAATATGAGATACTTGACAGGCAAGTACATAAATTATTACATACTTGTTAACTTCCAGTATTTTTATAGATAAGAAGTTAAATGTTTCAAGAAGTTGGATTTTGTACTTTTCTGAAGATGAGTTTCCCTGCATGTGTGTATATCTTGCAAAAATCTGTAGAAGAAACTGAAATTTACTAGAACCAATTGGTCTTGTACATGAAGCTGCAAATAGAATAAAAGTTTCTTTGGATCATTGTATTGTGGTGGTAAAAAAAAGGTTCCTTAGTCCTTCCTTCCTTGTCCCGTGTGTTTTCTTAGAGACATTAATTTAAACATCTCAAGGGGAAGAAGAAAGAAAGAAAAAAAAAAAAAACAAAAAACAAACCACACCACCAAAAAAACCCCAACCCAAAACACATACACACACCAAACAACTGGAGATTGTCCAAAAGCTGAACACTTTCTAAACATTAGGTAAATATTTAAAAGGAAATGGTCAAAAGCAAAACCATTGTCTTGAGCAAGCAAATACTGCTTCAATGGGATAGTCCACCTAAGTTATGTAGTTAGTGGCAGTTAATGCTTTCTGAAGACTGCTTATTCATCTTGGTTCGATGGAAAACTATGTATTGTTAAATAAGTCAGACTGTATAGGGGATGCAGGTACTAAATTCTGTACCTCTCTTAGACAAAATATGTAGCTTGGCTTCTCTTTAAATCTGTTGTATAAAACATCAACCTGTAAAAGAGGTAAAATACAACAAATATTTGCTCACTTTATTCAGTCCTGTGCAGTGTGTGTTTAAAAAAAAAAACAACAAACAGAACAACAAAACCCAAAACTAAACCAACAAAACACAAACAAACCCAACAAAAAAACCACACAAGGCAAAACCACAATTAAAAAAAAACCCACAAAAAACCCAAAGACTAGAATTTTTTTTTTATAATAACAACCCTTCTTCACTGGCAACAATTATTTTTATTTTTATCTTTTTTTTTTTTTTTTTTAACCAAGCAGTTGAAAGCCTTACAACATGTAAAAAACATTTAGAAAAGGAAGGATACATCTTATTCCATCTAAGCAATTGCATGTAGTCACTGAATTAGGGGAATATAGAGCTGGAGCATTTGCTTAAGATGTTGTGTACTCTGATGCCTTATACTGTGACAGTTGAGTAATTCTTATTTTGCATTTCTGCATTGATTTCTCTCTCCTCTCTGCCCCCAACTGTATGCTCTTTGTCTGTCACTTACTCTGTAGCAATTTAAGCTGGTACTCGATTTATAAAGATAATTTTTTCAGGGTTGACAGTACTTCTGATCTCCAGGCTTTTTCCTCCCTTCCAGAGTCATCACTAAAACCATTAAATAGTGTCAGCATTACCATAGTCTTTGCCAGGATATCGCTGGAAATTTTCTTTCAGTCTGATACTGAAATAACAATAACTTTTCTTTCTCCAAGTGGTTGTGCATCCATGTAAATGTGCAGTCACCCAGTTAAAATATTTCTGTGTGTTAGAGTGTTGTGTCAGAAGTCTTAGTAACATTAAGACTCAAATCTGTCTGCTTGCTTGCTATCTAAGCTAGCTGGTCTGCCTAAAAAGAAGTAATTTGGCTTGCTGTGACTTATTCTTGACAAATTCATATTGTATTTTCTTTAGCACTTCCCTTTTTAAAAACTGGTCACTTAAAGTTGTATCAGGTTGTTATGCTAGTCTGACTGGTGTTTAGGTCCATCAGTACTCCATTTCTCTCTTGAAGCATAGGTACTGTGGTCCTTTCCAGTCTCTTGACTCTCTTCAGAGCATCTAAAAACTAAGCCTTCTACCAAACCCGCTCTATTTTCTTAAATATTTTTCAATGCATTTCCTTTTGGTTTAAAAGAATGCAAGCAAGGTAGATGTATTATACTTGTTGTTTTGTTGTATTTTCATTCCAAATTCTTCTTTTAATGGAATACTATGAATTGAATTTCAGTCTGGTTGCAGTCATTCTGTATCCAGGAATGCACTGAATGTTTCAGCCTTTTTTGTTGCGGTGAAGTACCTGCTCTTTAACACAATCATACACGTTTCAGTTTTCATTACTTATGTCCCTGGCTGGTTGTTTTTCTAACTTCCTGCCCCCACAAATAGTGGATATTTTTTTTTACCTCTCTGTGCCTATACATAAGGCTGCTAGCAATTTCTGTTCTCACTGCAGAGCAGTATATTTTTCTTCTTTCTGTATTAGTGCTACAGTCTTCTGAAGCTGACTTTTTTTTGGTCATGCTCCAGTTTTTGTGTTATGTAATAAATGAGTTTTCTCAAATGTGAAATGTGAGACAATTAAGAGGTAGCTTGTAGTTGAATGGATCTTTTACAGATTTAGATCTATGAGTATGTAAGTTCATGGAAATGAACTTTCCCATTTCTACTTTAACTTTTTTCTTTCTTTAGTTCACTTATAAATTCTCAGGCAGTTAGGCCCTCAAGGGAGAAAATCATGACACTTGCTGTATACCAGGTGGCAGGCTGAAGTCAAGGACTGATCTTACTGAAAATTTTCAATGTCTGAAGTAATCTGAACTTCCTGAATACTCTCAACCTTCCCCTCACAAACCTGACTTATCTCTCTCTTTTCCTCCCAGATGCAGATGTTAGGTTTTTGTGTAAGAGCAAATGGGAATAATTTTTTATTTCACTGATGAGATGGCTACCAACTTGATTTGAATACTTTCTGCAGCTTTGCACAAATGTCTCTGTACGTTACCCTGCTTTTGGCCATTGAGTGGCTTGTTATTTTTTTCAGGAGTGGTAGATATGAGATGACTGATGAGCGTTTTCTTCCCTTTGTGTTACATTTCAATCTATTAGCATGTTAAACATACAAAACAATTTACATTATTTTCCACTGTTGTCTCTTTTTGGATTCTAGAGAATCCAACAGAGATTTGAGATCTCTTGAAGGTGAAGGATTACTATAGTGATTTTTAGTTAGGCTGTTATTACTATAACTTGAGTCATAATAAGGCAGCACTGTATGTAAATTTTCAGTTTGAAGTTCAGGACTTTAAGTATTTCAGATATTGAAAGAGAAAATCAGGAATGTGATCCATAACTTTCACTTAGTTAAGTTAAATAAGAATTTAACTTCTTTTTAGCCAGTTCTAGTGCTTCACGTTCTGTGTCTGAGCGTTCCCACATCTGTGTGGCTGAGCACTGGGATGCTTTTCTCTCATCTGATCCTGATTAAGCACCTCAAACATTCCTAAGGCTGTTTGTAATATAAAATATATAAACCATCCGCCAAGCTGTGGCTTAAAATAGATATCTCCCCTTTTCCTGGTGGATATTATGTATGCTGAGCTTGAGGAGTCATGCTCTTTAACTTGGCATTAAATACTGCTTGTGTTCCTTTTTGTACAATGAAACAGCTTTGTAGGGTTCCCCACTTTGAAGTATTCAAATGTTTTATGGTTTCACCATTATTTTGGAAGATGTGGATCAAGAAGAGTATAGGGAAGGGCCACAGCTGTGACACATTGAGAGCTAGCCCATCTATTTGTGTTTTAACTAGACTTTTTCCTGAAATGTAAGATTTAAGCACTTTCAGGAGATTTCTGAGCAGTGAGTCCCAACCTAATCACCACCTATGTCGACTTATTGTCAGAAGCCTGAAGACAGCCAGATATGCAGGCTCTGGCTGTCTTGCATTTCTTGTTTGGCTCAGTTGGTTCCTCAGTCAGTCCTGTCTGTGTTGGATCTTTCTCTGAGATGCCTGTGGAGAGCTTGGATGCCTAGTTTGAGGAAAAGAAATGAGGCATCCAAGCTTTAAATGCTACAATGCCCTGTATCACAATCTTCTGTGCATATAACTTTTAGGTTTGTTTGGATCAGTGCTTATTTAGTTCTGTTGAACATGCTGAGCTATAGGGCTTTGCTATGAATATTAAATTGAAATTGTGTTTTATCTGGAAGTTACTTGCCCAGCTTTACCAGAAATAGATTGTTATTAATGCTTAATTCCTACATTAATTTACAGTGATTGCTGGGTTGAAAGGCCATCAAATACAAGTATACCTGTTGACTGCTAGCAGAGATGTATTAAGACATTATGTTTTTTGTCCAAGTCTAAATTGCCAAAGAGGTGTAGAAATGGGGAGCAAACTATTGAGAAAATACATTTTTCTTCACCTTATGAAGCCAAATTCTGTTAGGGATGGGGAAAAAGGAAATGGGAAAAAATAACATTCCTACCAGCTGACTAAGAAATTCTTGATTTGTTGATCTGTGTTCATATGAATCTTTCTCCTTAGGTTTCCTGGTGTTGCTCTTAAAGGCAAGAAATATAAACCACTCTTTGAATATTTTATGCAGGTAAGATGAACAAGTTTGGTGTTTGGTACAGGACACAAGTATTCCTTGTTTATGTTACAAAAATCTTGCATCCTGGTAACAAACCCCATGTTGTATTAAAGTAGTTCAAAATGTTGGTGAAAGGTTGAAAAACAAAGGTTGACATTTTTCCATATTTTTTTTCCCTTAAGTTTTAAATACACCCAGAGTAAGAACTCAGTGATAAATAGTAGTTCGACTCTCGATTGCAGAGAAACTTCCAATTCGCATTGATAAAAAGGCAGTATTCTCTCAACTTTTCATTTGGCGAGCTTCTGTCGCCTGCTTGTTAAGTCCACAAATTTTGTATTCACAAGAGAATGACTTTGACTGTGGATGACAGTTGCAGATGTGTAGTGTTTTCCATTGAAGAGTTAAAAGACTTTGCTGAAATAATTACTAATACATGCTTGTTTATGGATGTCCTCCTGTGCAGCATTTAAGCACTGTGTAAGTCTAGTGTAGTTAATAGCACTGCAGATGGTAGGATATATGGCAATAAGAGAGGGGGTAGAGAATTTGTATATTTAAAAAAAATTCTGGTTAAAAATGGATTAAATTTTTCGGAGTTGAAGTGGATTACAGTACTGCTGGACAAGCAGCTATTAACTCATGCAAGGGATTTGGTCATTTGTGACTACCATCTGTTCTGAAACATGTGCTGAAGTCAGCAAAGATGAGAAACTCTCTAGGGAGCAGGACCTGTTATTTCTAGAAAAAGGGCAAACACATAGCTGAATCTGAAAAACTGGACTGCAGGTGTAAAGGTCTGGAATGCATACATTTTTTGATTCTTGCTGTACTTCTAATACTTCTAAGCAGTAGATGGGCATTTAATTTTTTTTTTTTAGAATGGATGTCTTATCTCAAGATACCCCTGTTAGAACAAGCCTAACCTAGTATTTTGTAACAAATTTGGTTCAGCTGTGACTGCGGTAATTTTTTTTTACTACTTTTGTATTAAGGAATAGAAAAGACTTCTTTATTTTTCATTATCTACATACTGAACACACTGAAAATTGTCAGATATTTTCTTGGCAATTTTTTCTGTGGGTTTTTTTTACTTACCACCTTCTCATGTTTTGGAGGAAATAAAGGAAATATAAAAGCAGACTTAATTTAAAAATTAGGAGGCACAGCGGACATATCAAAATGCAAGGAGACTTCTGTGTATAGAATTCCTGTAGCCTTCTCAATTGTATCCTCGCTTACAGGAGTATATTGATTTGTAGTCTGTTAAGCAGAGAACTGTGTAAAGATTTGTGGTTTGAAGAGTAATTGACTGTGAGGCCTTCTGGAGAGGTCTTACATTTTACCACATTTGACACTGTTAGATGAAGTATACAGCCTGGATGTCTTAGCTATTGGAAACGGTTAATGTTAGGAATGTCATATTTTACTGCATCACTTATTTTTGATGCAGTTCGTTACTCTTGCGGGTGGCTAGTGGCTCTTTTTTTTTTTAAGAATTCTGTTTTGCTATGTGTATGCATGTATACGTATAGATATATATATATATATGAAAAACATTTTTGTGTTACAGTACAAAGATAAAGGTGCCTTTGCTGTGGTAGTAGACAGTTACGTGAAGGAGGAGGAAGGCACAGGTGTTGTACATCAGGCCCCCTATTTTGGTGCTGTGAGTATGAACTACATATGTTATGTTGATTTTCTTCCAACACACACTGCTTGGCTTTCCAGCTACAGGGGACTGCCTGTCAGGGTGATGATGATATTAAATAATCCTCCCTTTGTTACTTAAAAATGGAAAACCACAATGTAGTACTGTATTCTAATGAGTTCTTGCACTCACTAGTGCCCTTTGTGTGCTAGACTGGAGATTTTGGGTGTCCCTTCATTTGGTTATTGTTGTGGTGTGTGAACTCACCACTGTCTTCTGGGTGTCATTGATACTAGCTTTTCTCAAAGTCTAAATTTATAGCTTCAGGAAGAAATGATTTGTTACTTTGATAGTCAAAACTGGCTTTGCTAAGTGATAATGGTTAAAGAAAGCGTACCCCCTCTGATGAGCGAGACTGGCAAGCTGGTAACAGCAGATGAGGAGAAGGCTGAGGTACTCAACAACTTTTTTGCCTCAGTCTTCACTGGGAACCTCTCTCCTCACCCCACCCAAGTTGATGGATGGCGTGAGGGGGACCGGGAGGGCAAAACCCTTCCTGCTGTAGGAGAAGATCAGGTTCGTGACCACCTGAGGAGCCTGAACGCGCATAAGTCCATGGGACCTGATGAGATGCATCCCAGAGTCCTGAGGGAATCGGCCGATGTAGTTGCCAAGCCCCTCTCCATGATATTTGAAAAGTCATGGCAGTCAGGTGAAGTCCCTGGTGACTGGAAGAAGGGAAACATTGTGCCCATTTTCAAAAAGGGTAGAAAGGAAGACCCTGGGAACTACCGACCTGTCAGCCTCACCTCTGTGCCTGGGAAGATCATGGAACAGATCCTCCTAGAAGCTATGCTAAGGCACATGGAGGCCAGGGAGATAATTCGAGCTAGCCAGCATGGCTTCACCAAGGGCAAGTCCTGCCTGACGAACCTAGTGGCTTTCTATGATGGTGTGACAGCATCAGTGGACAAGGGAAAACCAATAGATGTCATCTATCTGGACTTCTGCAAAGCCTTTGACACAGTCCCCCACAACATCCTTCTCTCTAAATTGGAGAGCTATGGATTTGACGGGTGGACTGTTTGGTGGATAAGGAACTGGCTGGATGGCCGCATCCAGAGGGTAGTGGTCAATGGCTCGATGTCTGGATGGAGACTGGTGACAAGTGGTGTCCCTCAGGGGTCCGTACTGGGACCGGTGCTGTTCAATATATTCATCAATGACTCAGACAGCGAGACTGAATGCACCCTCAGCAAGTTTGCGGATGACACCAAGCTGAGTGGTGCGGTTGACACACCAGAAGGACGGGATGTCATCCAGAGAGACCTGGACAGGCTGGAGAGGTGGGCCTGTGTGAACCTCATGAGGTTCAACAAGGCCAAGTGCAAGGTCATGCACCTGGGTTGGGGTAACCCCCAGTATCAGTACAGGCTGGGGGAAGAAAGGATTGAGAGCAGCCCTGCTGAGAGGGACTTGGGCGTGCTGGTGGATGAAAAGCTGGACATGAGCCGGCAATGTGCGCTGGCGGCCCCAGAAGGCCAACTGTACCCTGGGCTGCATCAGAAGAAGCATGGCCAGCAAGTCGATGGAGGTGACTGTGCCCCTCTACTCTGCTCTGGTGAGACCTCACCTAGAGTACTGCGTCCAGCTCTGGAGCCCTCAGCACAAGAAGGACATGGAACTGTTGGAGCGGGTCCAGAGGAGGGCTACTAAAATGATCCGAGGGCTGGAGCACCTCTCTTATGAGGACAGGCTGAGGGAAGTGGGGCTTGTTCAGCCTGGAGAAGAGAAGGCTGCGAGGAGACCTGATTACGGCCTTTCAGTACTTAAAGGGGGGCCTATAGGAAAGATGGGGAAAATCTTTTTAGTAGGGCCAGCTGTGACAGGACAAGGGGTAATGGTTTTAAACTGAAGCAGGGTAGATTTAGACTGGATATAAGGAGGAAATTCTTTACAGCGAGGGTGGTGAAACACTGGAACAGGTTGCCCAGAGAGGTGGTGGAGGCCCCATCCCTGGAATCATTCAAGGCCAGGTTGGATGGGGCTCTGAGCAACCTGATCTAGTTGGCAGTGTCCCTGCTCACTGCAGGGGGGTTGGACTAGATGACCTCTAGGGGTCCCTTCCAACCCAAAACATTCTGTGATTCTGTGATTCTGTGATTCTGTGATTCTGTGATTCTGTGATTCTGTGATTCTGTGATTCTGTGATTCTGTGATTCTGTGATTCTGTGATTCTGTGATAATTTTGGATGGTAACAGCAGTTCTGCTCACCGCCAGTGTTTCAATTTCATTACTACTTGGGCTTAGAGAATGGAAAAGTGCTTTGACTGCTTTTGTACTGAGACTTTATCCCTCAGTGTAAAAGGATTTTATTGCACTCCATTCTTTTTTTCTGTCTTTATTGTCCTTTCCTTTAGTCTATTCTCCTGAAGGTTAAGAGGGGTAATTTTTCATGGATGTAATAATTTCAGATTTTAGACACATGAATTAAATGCACTAGTTCAGACTCATTGTCCTTTTCGTATAGTGTCCTGTCTTCAGTCGTTATCCAAACATGCCCTCGAGAAACTTGCAGTAAAGCTGCCAATGCCCAGCAATTAGCAGTCCCTGGACCACAAGCTCTATCATAATGTCCAGAAACTGTTTGCATTAGTAATAGGCCTCTTTGTATTAATGTGAAATATCCCATCCTTTTCTGTCTTCTTTTTTCTGCATTTTTCTGAAGGGTGCATCCATTGTGACGTTGTTTCCCTTGTCAAGACAAACATTGATATGAAAAGATGTCCCAGCTTAATACAGCTGCGAATAAAGAAAATCAGGCTGGGCTGTATGTTATTAGTTAAAAAAATTTATGCTGACTGGTAAAGTGTCTTAAGAAGTCTGAAACCTGTCACATTATTGCACCTCAGATACTCCCCTATAGCTAAATCTTGCAAGGACTTGACAGAGGTGAAGGAGCAGACCTTGGTTTTGAGGCAGGAGCTCTTGCTGTAGGAGATGGAGTAAAGGAAGGGAATAGGCTGCTGATAGAGAAGGACCTCTGGAAGAAACTTTCCCTTGGCTGCTGTATTGCTGTGTATTTGCACAATGCAGTTTAGTTGTTGGAAACAGCTTGTTGGAAAGCCTGACTGGCCAGTTAGAGCAAGGATTATCTGTCCCCTTTATTTGATTTTGTTATAAGCCCACAGAGATTTATGTAAACACAGAGGGGGGAAGAAATCTCTTGTTTCTCTCTCCTGGGAAGTCAGCAATTATCTTTAAAACCATTTTTTTTAAAAAAAGGAGAGTATCAGTTAAATGCATTGCAAAGAAAATGCATGAGGTATTTGTGTGAGGAAAAAGTACACTAACATTGCAAACAAAACTTTGTGCTTCTTAGCTAAGGAGCAGCTTGACTTCATAATGAATGATTCATAGACCTGAGTCAACTGCTTTGAGTTATCTGCTCGAGGGGAGGAGGGCTCTGCAGAGGGACCTGGACAGGCTGGATCGATGGGCCGAGGCCAACTGTATTGAGGTTCAACAAGGCCAAGTGCCGGGTCCTGCACTTTGGTCACAACAACCCCATGCAGCGCTACAGCCTTGGGGAAGAGTGGCTGGAAAGCTGCCTGGTGGAAAAAGACCTGGGGGTACTGATTGACAGCCGCCTGAATATGAGCCAGCAGTGTGCCCAGGTGGCCAAGAAGGCCAATGGCATCCTGGCCTGTATCAGGAATAGTGTGGCCAGCAGGAGCAGGGAAGTGATCGTGCCCCTGTACTTGGTGCTGGTGAGGCCGCACCTCGAATACTGTGTTCAGTTTTGGGCCCCTCACTACAGGAAAGATGTTGCACTGCTGGAACAGGTCCAGAGGAGAGCAACCAAGCTGGTGAGGGGTCTGGAACACAAGTCATACGAGGAACGGCTGAGGGAACTGGGGTTGTTTAGTCTGGAGAAGAGGAGGCTGAGGGGAGACCTGATCGCCCTCTACAACTGCCTGACAGGAGGGTGTAGCGAGGTGGGAGTTGGTCCCTTCTCCCTGGTAAGGGATGATAGGACGAGGGGGAATGGCTTGAAGTTGTGCCAGGGCAGGTTTAGGCTAGACATTAGGAAAAACTTCTTCACCGAGAGGGTTGTCAGGCTCTGGAATGGGCTGCCCAGGGAGGTGGTGGAGTCCCCAACCCTGGAGGTATTTAAAAGCAGGATAGATGAGGTGCTTAGGGACATGGTTTAGTGGTGGGATGGTGGGGTTAAGTTAAAGGTTGGACTCGATGATCTTAGAGGTCTTTTCCAACCAAAGTGATTCTATGATTCTATAACTGGATATGCTCCCTTTAGAAGGAAATTGCATAGTGTATGTTGCATTTAATGCTGCTGCCTTGTTTTCTTTTGGGATACACATAGTTCACTTTACAGCCCAGTGATTAGTTTTGTTCATAAAGTCTCACAAAGGGTTCTGGTTTAGGTTCAGAAATTCATCGTTGTACAGTAGGCTCTGTATAGAATGCTGAGTGCTACGTGTGTTGGCATTAAGTGTTTGCCTTTAGGTAGGCAAGCTTAGATGAAGGAAGGGAGATAACTCATGACTGTAAGCAGGACTGTCTTCCTAATTAATTGGTATCTCTGTGAATTCCTTTACTGTTGTGTTGAAGGTGAATAGGAAAGAGGAAAGGGGTAAGTGGAGGAGGAGGCAGGGGTCAGAGGAGAAGAAAAAGAGCATAGGCCTTCACAAAAAGTGTCGCAGCTTGTCTCTATCCCTTCCCCTTGATATAAGTAAGTCCCTTTGATAAACAGGGATAAAAGTAAGTTTTGTTTCATTTTTTTAATTCTACTTACTGGTACATATTCTGTATTGCTGATAGTGTAGAAATGTATACTTCTCCAACAAAATTTAAACTAAAAATTCACCTTTATTTATTTCCAGGATATGTAGGTTCATTGTCTTGTGTGAGGCTTTTGCCAAATACAAGCTGCCATACAATATCAGAGCACTCTATTATTTCAGTTCAAAAGAAATAAAAATTAAAGCTCACAGAACAAGAAAAACCTGTATTAAAAACTCTGTAAACTCATTGTACCTCCAGATTAACATGACACTAAAATTTAGCTGCTCAGGCATTTCATCTCATGTACATGTATCTACAGTCAACTTAAAAAGCTTTAGTAACATTTGAATTTGCATACAAGCCCTATATTTCTAGTGCCTGCTCAGGCTGAGTCACAAAAGTTTCATAGATATGTTACTGTTGTACTTTCTTGTTCAGTAAATGGCAAAAGTATACTTGATCTTTAAGAGGTGCTGAAGCTGAACTTTTTGACTTCATGTTTTTGTTGTGGTGGTTTTTTTTATTTTGGATAGAAAAGCTTTGAGTTCTCATCAATGTGCTGTTTAATATCTTCTGCTTCATTCATTTTATGTATGATTTTTAACTTGAAAATTGAAATCTGTCCTAACTTTCCAGTGGAGCATTTGTGGATTTCTGCATGTGCCTGAATATATTCTTGAGTTGTGGTTACTGAAGCAAATCTTCATTAAATCAAATGGCAGGTCAGCCTGGAAAGCTTTTACATTCAAGTTTGAGTTCTTCAAAAGAAAGGAACTAACTGTAGAAAACTGAAATAGCAAAGATCTTTATATATCATTGGCTGCATCAGTGATGCAAGTTGAACTGAACCACCTCTTGACCTAGGTTTTGTGAAGTGGAAGGTTTGTTATGTTTCAGCTAGGTTGTGAGCATGCCAGGCTTTGTAGTCTTTGCTGGCTGCTTCTTCAAAACCTTTTACAATTCACTGCCAAATCAGGGTTGACATTAGTTCTGTCACCTGGCCTACATTATAAACACTGCAGTCTGCTTGCTATATCTCAGCAATAATAGCTGATGAAAGATCAACTGAGGATGGGCTTATCTCAGTTAATCTATCGACTGAAGAAGCTGGTTGACCAAGTAAAGGCTGAATAATCATGATGGCTGTCCACAGCTGCTGGAGAGTGGAAAGAGACTATGGTACAGAGTAAACGAGTGCTGTAGCTGAAGTGGTTTTTTTTCATTTCTACGTGCAATGCCTTGGTAGCCAAGTTCACTATTGCTATGAATGAGTTTCATCATTGTAAAATATACTTTGGATCAACAGGTAACGTGCCAGATCTGGCTCAAGGGAGCTGGTGACAACAGGGACTGCTGGTGGGTAGGATTGGAGGTACAGGATGAGGATCACAGAAGGGATCTGGAAACTCTGCTCTGTCACTCCAAAGTTGGCTTGCATGTGTTGGTTTTATCTAGGAAAGGAGAATTTGGCTAGCACTTGCTTATTTACACACTTGCTTCTGGTGTGGTCTCCTTTATCAAGGTGGACAAATTGCTTTAGAGTGCAACTCCTATGAAATAGCTGCTGTGTTTTGTGAAAGGTAAATGAGCTCAAAGTGTAGAGGAGGCTAACAGTTCAACTGTTAGCTGCTGATTTTGGCTGGCAGGGTCACTGCATGTTGTGTTTTACACTACACAAAACTTCAGGTTGTGTTCCTGAAGTCTGTGCTTTCCCCATCTCATCAGAACAGCAATACAGGAACCCCTAACAGTCAAAAAAACAACTTGACTTGATGCAGACTTAAACAGGGCCTTTTTCTTTAAGGAAAAATTAATTGATTCTGTGAGTGTGCTGTGAGTGACTGATCTGCAACTGTCCCCTTCTCCCTTCCCCTCCCATCCCCAATAATGTTCTCTTGCCTTTGGGCAAGAGAGTAGGTAATCTGGAGTGATAATTGGTTAAAATAGGGGACTGACTTTGACTTCAAACTTGAAATTAATATCTGAACTCTTCTATTCCCCTAATAATTTTGTTTTAATCTTTTCTAAGATACCATTGTTGTTTACTTAGTTCATGAAAGTCTGGTGAGCCTCTTTCTTAATTTTTTTCCTTTTTTTTTTTTTTTTCTTTTTCTCTGTACAGGAAATTAAAAATTTAAATGGAGGCCGGCCAGGAAAATAAACTGTGATGTTGTTCATGTGTGGTTCTTGGTCAGTAGCATTGCCTACAAGGCAACAAAGATTGAGAAATAGAGATTTAAAGGCTTTGAATCATTAAGACATTCAGAAAATGGGATTTCTTATGTGGAGTTCTGGAATTAGATTTATTAAAACAACCTGCCTTCTGAGAAATGCCATGCAGGCTTGTGTCCTAAACAGACAAAAGTCTCTGGGTGGTACAAGAGCATGATATAGTGGTTGTCAATTCCTTTACTATGTGTTAGTAGCCTGAAGCTTGTTGACTACATGTATGTATGTGTGTACGTACACACGTAAAATATGTATGTGTATATATGCATATGCACATATCACCTCTACTAGGCAAGAGAAAACTCATGTACTCTGAAGAAATCATCATTTATGTGATGAATGAAAGTGCAATCCTGTAAAATACATCTTTTTCTATGCAAGTTTGGGATTAGTGAAGGCTGAGTATTTTGCTATTCTTTTCCAGTCATCACATTTTCTATGTAATATTTAATTTCTTTTTCCAGGGATGAATATTGTAACTGGTATTTTGTATTTCTGTAACTTTGCACTTATCTGTTTTATAGGATGATTACAGAGTCTGCATGGATTTTAATATTATTCAGAAAGATTCTGTACCTGTTTGTCCGGTTGATGCGTCAGGCTGCTTCACAGCAGAAGTGACTGACTTTGCCGGACAGTATGTGAAGGTGAGTGGTCTTGGAGAAAGTAAATTACTACTTTATTCAAGTAAAGTTAAACTCAAAAGTTTAAAAATTTTATATGTGGTAGAAGTGTCTAAGTGGCTTTGTCTTCCATGTGTCTTTGGTATCTGGAAAAATCAAAATGTGTTTTAACATTTGCAACAATGTTGCGATATCTGAACAATTAAATGTCTGAAAAATTAAGATATCTGAACAATTACAATATCTGAAAAATAAAGAATTTGAAGCCTAATAGATAATATATATCTAGTAGTGAAAGGGATGAGGAGTATCTCCTGTTTGCATCTACTGCAGAGAGAATCTCACTGTTCCCTTGTTTCTTATGGGAATGTTATGTATGCAGTCTCTAGGCAAGTGTGCAGAGGCCTCCTTTACATCTGGATGACCTCTGAATTCACAGATGTTGTCATTAAGTTTATACCAGCCAGTTAGTGTAACATGACTTGTTAGAGGAGAGAAATCCAGTCATTTTCCCCACTTGTGGGATGTGTTGCAATGTGAATTTACTTGCCAGTAGATGCAAAAGAATCCACGTAGAAGGAACTCGCAGGAGCTCCAGATTGCTAGAGACACAAATCCATAGAAAGGAATGCCGCTTTGATTATATGTGCTAAGAAAACAAATTGTCTAGTTGATGCCTGCTGGTACAGTTTGATAGCGAAGCATGTTCCTGTAAACACAATTTACTTGAAAACCACTTAAAAATCTTGTCTTGCATTTGAACTCAAACAGCTATCATTGCTTCCTGCTATATATTAAGGCAAATAAAGAGAACACTGGAGGCTACATGTTTATCTTTTTGCTGGTAGGAATCTGAACTTAAGGCTCTTGAATGATATGCTTATGACGCTGAATTCTTAGCTCATGAGTATTGCTGTATCATAAATCTTTATATATTTTTACTTTGTTAATGTCATGTTGACACTTGTTTGTTCTGTAGATTGTCTTTGATTATTAATGTACAAGTTTCACTTCGAGCTTAGAACATAAATCCTGTTTAGTTAGTAAGGTATTGTAAAAGATGCTTCAACTTCTGTAACTGTAGTCAAGTTAGAAGAATGTGTTGTAGTGAAGCCTAATATTAGGTAAGAAGCAGTATGTGGCTTCCTGCCACAAAATCAGAAGATTCAGTAAAAGATTTAAGATACTAAATAATATGTGTTCTGATTTGTATAAATGCTACAGAAAATTTGAGTTTTGCACACAGTTGTGTGTACGTAGAAACAGTTAAGGGCAAAAGGGGACTGATGCTGTATACCAAGATTTGGAGAGCAAATAACTACCCAAATTTAGGGTTTAACAGTGCCTCTGCAGTAAATGCATAAATTGTATAGAAGCTTTTTGGATTTTTTTTATGTAAATACTGAATTATCTGTAGGGGGTTTCTTAATTTGGGTATCGTAGACAAATCCTGTAGTAGCTTACTGAAATACTGAAATTTGTATTCCTGGGAAAATTTTTTGTTCTGTCTTTTTAGGATGCAGATAAGAACATCATTAAATTACTGAAAGAGAAAGGCAGACTGGTTCACAGCAGTAGTTTTAAGCACAGCTATCCTTTCTGCTGGAGGTAAGGAGAGAAGTGCATATGGCTTTAAGATTGAGGGTTCTAACTGAGTAGTTCTTCAGGTTTGTCTCATTTTTCCCCTCCCTTGACCTACTTAATTTTTTTAAACAAGACTAAAAGTAACAGGAATCAAGAATATTGAATTAGGAGAATTCCAATTTTTGTGTAGTAATGAAGTAAATTAAATTTTTTGCCATAAATTTGATGAATTTAAGTGTAGTGCAGAATTTTTTTCTATTATAATGTTATAGGTGTGTTTTTATAGTTGGTGGTACTTATTCTTCAGTGTTGCATGTAGTACTGATAAGTACCTTTTGAAGATGGTTATAATAAGTCTAGAAAAGCTTATTTTCTAAATAGCTAAGTACTGAGTGGTGGAAAAGGATATTTTGGTACACTTTGAATTGTATCCAAATAAGTATATTGCAGAATGTCCTTAAATGTTTGTGTTCAAACTTTCCATGTGCTGGATAAAATGGCTATATTATAGCTGTTATCATAGTTACTTCTTTTTAACCTTGTAAAATGACTTCTTTCTTTGGAATCTGGTAGAGCCCAGTTGCTTATAATGTGGAAACGTCTGTATTGTTGCTTAAAATCAGAGTTCGCATTTATCCACTGCAGTCACTAGTAAGTGTAATACATGAATATGTTTTTCTGCTCAGTCATTCCTGAATGGAGTTCACTAACAGTGGTTACATCTCTGATCAGAAACAACAGTTGACATGTTTATAATATCTGTGGGGACTTCTTAGAAATATTTGGTTTTGTCAACTAGAAATTCAGATTAGCTCTGGAATGTCAGGTAGGTGGTTCTGTACAGCAGCCTGCCAAGAATTGGTCTTCTCAGGTTGGAAATTTTGCAGAGCTTGAAGGAGGACTCCATGTGCAAGTCTCCATGGGCCCTCGGTATAGTAACCTAACATAAGACGTTTTGGTTGAGAAGTACAGGCTAGACAAATTTAATCTAGAAATGAAGCATGTTTTTATTAGTGTCCTTTCTGTTTTTAAATGTATACAATTGCTATTGCAAAATTGGGGGGGGGGGGGGGAATAATCATGGAACAATGTCAAATTTCAAAAAAGACACTTGAGTAATCTTTTAGTAGGAATATTGTATTAAACTATTTTATTAGAAGTAAAGACACACTTCAAAAAAATAAAATATGTAATTACCTATCTGAAATGACTTGAACATTTTAAGTCATATCTGATGCATGCTGCACCTGTACTGAAATAACTCTGATAAAAGCTTTTCTCTCCTTCTAGCTTTAATGCTACTAGGTGAAGTGTTGTAGCAGTGTGCATTTATCTTTGATCTGTAGCAAGAATAACCTTTCCTTGCTCTTGAATAGCATGATTGGTTTGTTTCTAACAGCTACCTAGAGGAAGAAGGGGAATTACCTTCAAGTGTTATGTCCTTGATGGTTTGGGACAATTTTTGAAAAACGGCAGCCTGAAAACAAGCAATGCTTGTGTTTTTTCTTATGTAGCAATTCAAATGTATGGTCATGGCCTTCTGAGACAAACCAGTAATGTAGAAATGCTGATTCTGTAGAACATACTTAATCCTGCCACTGACATTTTTTGTTGATTGATGATAAGTTGCGGGCAGCACCTAGCAGCAAATTATCTGGTGGGAAGAACAGAATAATGGATTCTACTTGAAAAGCTTATTTCACTGCCATCAGAAATGCCATAATTGGAATATGCTAAAAGTAGAAGAGTAGTTTGTAAATTTGAACAAGTTACTTCGATTAATGTAGGAAAACTTTGAAATCAGACTCTTCTACTTAATGTACTACTGTTCATGCGTTTCCCTGAAACCAGGCAGTTGTTGAATCCTGGTTGAGTTATTTTCCCTCTTTTTACGTGTAATCAAATTAGGGTCCTTCTGTACATTTTCTTGTTACTGTGTTCTGTAGTAATTTTCTGTCAACTGAACTTTAAAACCTGAGAGGGGAAAACAGTAACTACTTGGGAAGTATGCAGTAGATAGTTTTCAGTTACAATTCCCCTTCGTTGGAATTGCTGGAGACTGAAGTCATTGGTCAAAAATGCTCTGTGTAGGTGTGAGATCCTCAGAGCCTATGTTGTCTAGGTAGCAATTTAACAACTCTGAAAGATAGCAAAGGGAACTAGCAGGACAGACGAAGTGTCCATTGCAGCTACTACGTGCCATTCTACTAGGGAGCGATACCCGGGAGCTCTACCATTGACAGACACAGAGCTTTGTCTTTTTCAAGCCAATGAAAGCAAAGACAAGAAGCGTCTTTCATAGCACGTGGTCTGTTATCTATCATTTGTTTCCTAAATTATGAGAAAATGGAGTGGAATAAGATCACAGTAATTTGTTTACAACAGCTGTGCAGTCCAAAACAGGTATGAGAAAACTATTGGGAGTGTGTAGTGTCCACAGAGAATGGTCTTTCCAATCTTGCTCTTTTTAAGTATAAATATTGTATTTCGGAGAATTTTGTGGCACTGCTAAGGAACAGGCAATTTGCTCAGGTGCTTTGATTCCTTTGATACAATTCTAAAGGATGTATTTATACGGGGAATAAAACATTGTTCAGTTGAGATGGAGAGAAATGTCTAGGCAGGGATTTTGTAAGCACCAGTCTCTGATTTAGGTCTGTTAGGGTGATTTTTTTTTTTTCCTTGTTTTGTATTGCTGGAAAACACAACCTAATAATGGGTATTTCTCATTTGATGCTACAGCAAAGAATTTAATCTGGTTCCCTCATCCCTCTCACCAGTCACAAGGGCCAGAAATGTGTAAGATATTACTGGTTAGGCAGATTTTCAGTATGTTGTTCTGTTTTTGTCTCTTGCTGAGACACTGCTTGGCAGTACAGCTAGAAGAAAGAAAATACTCAGGGAAAAACTGTGCCATCTCCCATTTCTTACCACCTTCATGTAGGTGGTAACAGTGCTCTGTGGGTGCTTTGGAATGATTATCAAGTATTATAAAGTTACAGTGTTAGGTTGAAAGCCTGGGAAATGATCATGGCTTCATCTGCTTGTTTCTTTTTCATAGATCCTTTGTGTCTGAAGCTACTTTTGCACTCAAGCTTGTCTTCCAGCAGCCCCATCTGTCAGCTGCTTACTCCTGATAGAGGTTGGGTACCAGTTTATTGTCCCAGCATTCTTTTTGCAGTATGTTAAGGCTGCGTGAGAAACTGTTATTATCAGGTTTTATTCTTCTTGTTTCCATAACTCAAGATCTTATGTGATGGCAATTCATTGTTCTTCATCATACCTGAAGCAAGATGCCCATTGAAACTAAAATACTTCTGGAGTACCTTGTAGCTTGCAGAATACTTGCTTTTTTACTGTTATCTTGCTGCCGTGTGAGGAGTTAACTGTTCACTTTTTTAGGTGTTAGGACTTAAATTTGAGAAGCAGAGCTTCCTAGCTTACCATGTTTGCATCTAAGAGCTAAAATGCTACTACGTTATTGTTGCTTTGAGCTCTTACCATTTCCTGTAAGGTTATGAATACTTTAGGAAGTGCTTCCACACTAGCAATTTTAATTTGCATCATTATCTCCAGTGAATTTCAAACAAGCCCTTGCTATGGATATAAGTAAAATGAATTGAACTTTTAAGGTGGGTTGTTTACAGTAATGACTATGTGTAGGAGATGATGTTAGTTTCTCAGGGTCTTTGCTTGTGAATTATTTTCAAGCAAGTGTATTTCCAAGTTCTGAGTCAGTGACTTAAAAGTAATCTTTTAAAAATTCGTTTTGTGGAGTGGCTTGATACTAAGGGAGAATGAGCTTCTTGTCCCAGTGTTGTTGAAGCTGCGCTGTACCCGTAGGCAGATTCTGTCCCCTAGGGCTCTGTCTCCCTTTCCAAGTTGGAATAATGGGATGGATGTGAAGGATTAGAAATGCCTGAACTCCCCTGTAATGACTCTTACCCACTGTTTAGTTACCAGATCCTTTAGAAGGATGCATGCTACTTGAACAATCTCTCAAGACCTTCAGCTGTTGTATTATGGAACTGACAAATAAGAGACCAGGTTGAGACACAATGCAGTCAGATGCTTAGGGATACCAATTTTACTGTGTAATTTAGGGAATTTATCAGTCTGTACACTCTGCCATATAGTGTTCCCACTTCAAAGTGATCCCAAGTTCCAAATCTGCTCCCACCATAGGGGATTTGTATGACTTTCTTTGAATGTTGAAGTAAGGAATATGTTAAGATACCTTTATAACTTATTACTTTTATATGCTTATTTGGATCTCTTTGTTTCCTTCTCCTCCTGGAATAGGACATTCTTCTAGTTAACCCTGGGTACTGTTACTTCATCTTTATGATTTATTAGTATTCTTTTAAATACAAATAGTAAAAATACAGCATAATGATTTCTGGCTTTTCAGGTGGATGTACACATAAAAAAGATACAGAATGAGCTAAAGTCGAAGACTTAAATATGACTCATTTTAATACTTAAGTTCATATTATTGTACTGTGTAGGAACATAAATTTCAAATTCAAGTATTGTTTGAACGTTCTCATGATTTCTCTTGTGATACAAATTACTTGAATTGCTGGGTTTGAAGGCTTTTTAAATATTTTTTTTTTTTTAGGATTTGATTTTAAAATAGTAGCTCACATAAGTGTATCACTTTGTGTAATTTAAAAACCAAAACAAACACCAACCTTTTGTAACTGTGATAATATTTCAGCAATAACAACAAATTCAGTCTGTGGAAAAGGGACTGTTATGTACAAAAATGCATTTCAAAGAGTGTTTTATAAATAATGTAGCACTGAAAATGTTTTTGTTTGCTTTGCTCCCTTCCCCATCACCTTCCCTCTATAGGTCAGATACTCCATTGATATACAAAGCTGTGCCAAGCTGGTTTGTAAGAGTGGAGCACATGGTGGAGAAGCTACTGGAGAATAATGCCCAATGCTACTGGTAATGTCTCCTGCATATATTTTTGGTTTCCTTTGCCTGGGGTTAGGTGTGTAGAGGTGTGTGTGTGTGTGTGCTGGAACTCTGCAAAGGTCTATTTCGCTGTTAGTGGGCTAACTTCATATTTTCATCCTGTCTCTCTTAGCCAACATTACTGGAATGGGGCTGGCAACCAGTTTTAAACAGTGTTTCATCTCAGGTTTCACAAACGTCCCTCAAACTGGTAGGGCAATGAGATAGTCTTCCTGGTATAAACAGATAGAACCTGCTTAATTGTGTATCAGCCCAGCGCTTGAACGTGTACTATGCCTTTCTTGTGTCAAGAAGGCATTCTTTGCTTGTCTAAAATCCCAATGAGAAACATATTTTAGGGTGTAAGTAAGGTTGAATAATAGTTTACAGTGAAATACATGAATGGGATCATTAAAAGTATCCTCAAATCATCTTATACAATCCTGAGAAATTCAGCATGAGGAAAAACTGCAAAGGAAAATCAAGCTGTGGAAGCATGAAAGTGCACAGTTAAGCCTCCCAAAAGGGTCCACTAGAGAGAAGAATTTAGGCAGCTAAACTCCGTGTTTTTATTGTTCCAAATTAAACTAACTTTTAGATAAGGTATTTTTTTTTCTTTTCATCTAGTTGTTACAGATGAGGTTGATACTTTGTCATAGGTGCATTTGAAGAAAGAAAAAAAGAAAACACCCCTTCCCCTCAAACTTATTTTCCCCCCACAACATCTGCAAAACACCCAACTCAACTGTCCTAGCTTGTGTAATAGCTGTAACCAACCTCAGTTTCAGAGGTTTACATTTTCTACTAGTGGCAAACATTAAATCTTTATATGTATAGAGGGAATATGAAAAATATTTGTGTGACATTTGTGTAGAAAACAACAGGTAAATTTTAGATAATTTACATGCACTGTTAAATTAGCAGTAAGGGAACTATTGGCAGCAGTAGCCATTTTGAATCAATTGTGGGTCTGTGGTGTGTTACTAACAAAAGAACCCTATGCTCTCCACCTCCATAACCCTTATTTTTTTTCTCCTCCTCTAATAAATAACTTTTGCCTGGGAAGTAGAGACCAGGTGGGGAAAATGTGGAGGTTACAGCCTCATTGAGTTGTGCTGTGTGCCGTTTCAGTTGTTGTTCAGTCTTTCCTTATGAGGACTGTAGGAGAGTTGGGATTCCACCCTTGTGTATCTCTGCTCAGCAACTGAAATGGTGTTAAAGAAGGTGACTCAACTTTCAGTGAAAATTACAGCTTTATCTGCGTTTTATCATGGGCAGTAGTTAGCAATTAAATTCTTCATGAGCAGCTCTTGCATAACTGCTTATGTGGTACAAGCACTGTAAATATTGAAATATGTGGGAAAAGCTAGTGATCCATGATACAGACTGTCCAAAAATGCTGCAGTGTTGGCTTGCTAATAAGCACATGCCCAGTCTGGATATGTAAGAAGATTTTATAGATTAGTAAGTGTTGCTTTCTGTTTTCCATAACAGAACATATTGTGATCCTTCTTTTGGGGAAAAATAAGCTGGAGAGGGGGTGAAGCTGTTTGTTCTTAGCTTTAATTAGCTTTCTCAAGATGCTTTTACTGTTTTGATGACTGACAGCAGACCTGCATACTTAATTTTCACATGAACATAAGAAAAATGTAAGGATCCTATTAAGGAAGTGTTTGAATGGTTGAGATTGTTTTGCTTTTCCAGAAACAAAGCTTCAAGAAACTGATAAGTGACCTCCACTTATCTAGGAGATGTTAATAAGAATTAGTAAACAGTTTGAATCCTACCTCATATATATGTTTGGGTTTTAAGTGGTGCTTTCTGTAAGTGTGGAGTAGTGGGGATACAAGTGGAACCAAATGTAGGAGCTGCTGTTGCAAAGGTTGGGTGGGAAGACCAGGCAATATTCATGCTTAGAATGTAAGTAACCATTTGTCCTTAGGCAATTTGTGAGTCTCGGCATAATTCTGTAATTGACCGTAAAACTGGTGCCTCAAGATTCCTCTCAAAACAGTATGGTCTGAGAGATTTTGAGAATCTTTTTGTAGAGAATGTGACCACAAGTAGAGCTGTATTATCAGTAAATGCTTAATAAAATAATGTGTTTCTAGTATGTGATTTCATAATTGCTGGTTTGAATACTTGATGGCTTTTGTTACATAAAGATGGCTTTTAAAATCTAGCTTTTTAAAAGAAAAAGGCGTTACTTTCAAGGTTTTCTTCTATGTTGTTCACTGATGTTAGTTTTGTTTGAAATGTAATTTCTTAAGTTGGCATTGGGAATGCTAGCATTCTTCAATATTCATTTACTGAAATTTTAGGAACACTATCCTTTCCAAAACCTACTTTTTTTTTTTTTTTTTTTTTGAAGAGACTTGATCTCTGAAAGTGTCAGAGGAATAATACCTAGTTTTTTAAAAATTTATTTTTGGACTCTCTGGGGCTTCAGCATGTCCTGAAAATGAGAAAATTGGGGATAAATGCTTTTCAGACTGTATTAACCTTTGCAAAATGAGTTTGACTGCATTGCTTTTTTTTTATTCCTATAAATGACTGATAGGTATTTTGTCCCTTAAGAATAGCTGCACTCTTTATAGATATCCTTTTTAATGAAATAGATTAAACAGTTGGACAAACTTTTGCAACTTGATTGCATTTCTAATTAGCTTTTTAATGAATTAGTCTACTGATAAAGCCATAGTTACTCAAAATTTAAAGCCTGCAACTGTGCCTTCGTTTTTTCAAAATGAACTTAACTATAGCTTTCAAGAATGATTACATGAGTAATGTGCCAGCATCTTTGCAAAATCAGAAGCAAAAAACCCCTCTATTCTTTCTTCCAACCTTATTCTGATCAGAGTGGGAAGTAACTTATGCTGGATATTGCTGAAAATGCAGAATCAGAACAGTATTTAAGAGACTGTGTTTCAGTCTTTAATCCAAGGTCTGTTACTGAACATTCTATTTACCACACAAGTGGTAGAAGAGATTATTTATAAAAAAATCTAAATTAAAAAAGAAAGAGGGGTATTCCTATTCAGGCAACCTACTACTGTGGTACTTGAGATAGAGGGACAAATTTGGCTGCTGTGCCATTCAGGACTGTCAGACCTTGGTTTCCTGTTGCGTCTGTACGGAGAGTTAGGTGCAGCACCAAAGTTGGGTCCTGGTGTAAGTGGTTTGGAATTCAGCTTTAATTGTTTGTAACTATCATCTTACAGAAGGAGCGTTTCCTACGTAACCACAGACAAGCAGCTAAATGATGCCACCTTAGATTCCATTGTATAATATAGGAGTAATTCCTGTCATCAGAGTTCAAAGTTGGTATAAATTACAAATTTATAAGTTATTTTAAAGAGTAAATTAGTGCCATTTATACCCATGTTTCTAAACTGTTGTAGCTCACACTTCTGGCAGCGTATGTAATATTTTTATACTTGCAGGTTGATAGAAAAGGTTCTATAGTCTGTGTAGTTTGTATTTAAATATCAGCTTTGAACTCTTTATTTTATTTTTATTTTTTGAAAAACCTCCCTCACTTAAACTTGTACTTCAGTAACTCCTGAAATACTTACCTCAGCTGTCAACAAGTTGCTTGTATTAGACTATTGCACAGTTCTGACACTGTTTACGTAAGAAGGTACAGCACTTGATATAGTGGAAAAATGAGCATCAGTGGAAGGAAAGCAGCGGCAGAAGACAGTAAGGGACTTCAAAGAAGCCAAGCCTTTTGTTCTTGCATCTTCTTGGCATTACAAAATTCAAGCATTGTGATAAAGAGCTTGATGTATAGGTCCTCAGTTGAAGGTATCTTTTTTGACTTTCATCACTTAAACTGTTAGTTCTTATTGAAAATGCCTCACAGAACACATCCAATAGGCCTTTTTTCTAGAAGTGAATTTCCTGGTTTACAGTGTGAATCTTGCACACATTTCCTGCTGTTCCTGTATGAGTAGTCTTAAGACCAAGCATTTTCACATGCATCAGTCAAACATTAATCTTTTGAGAAGCTTTTGATCATGGTCTTTCTAATCATAGAATGTTTTGGGTTGGAAGGGACCCCTAGAGGTCATCTAGTCCAAGCCCCCTGCTGCTGAGAGCCCTGTCCAAACTGGTCTTGAATGTTTCCAGGGATGGGGCCTCCACCACCTCTCTGGGTAACCTGTTCCAGTGTTTCACCACCCTCCATTGTAAGGAATTTCTTCCTTATATCTAGTCTAAACCTACCCTGCTTCAGTTTAAAACCATTACCCCTTGTCCTGTCACAGCTGGCCCTACTAAAAAGATTTTCCCCATCTTTCCTATAGGCCCCCTTTAGGTACTGAAAGGCCGTAATCAGGTCTCCCCACAGCCTTCTCTTCTCCAGACTGAACAAGCCCAACTCTCTCAGCCTGTCCTCATAAGAGAGGTGCTCCAGCCCTCGGATCATTTTTGTAGCCCTAATCTTCAACCAGCCACTGCCTTTGCTGAACAGCAAACTGCCTCCCACTTTTGAAAGGTGTGATTTGATCACAAATTATGCTTATCTCGTATTATAAACCCTAAGGCTAGCAGGGTGTGCAGAAGATGGGCTGTAGAGCCCACCTGCAATAGAAAGCTGACGTTTGTTCTAAACTTGTAATTTTTGCGCAGATGAGGAATTTCTGTCTGAAGCAGGGGATACACTCTTTGTGAATTGTAAGTCACAACAGAATTTTAGCATAATGGAGGAAAATAATTTACTGAGTCCCTTGTTTTCCTCCCTTTACTTTTTTTTTTAGGATGCCTCAGGGTATTTTCTTTCCTAGTTCGTTAGTAATAATAAATATGTTTTATCTGAGCAGTTTTAAATGCATCGGGGGGGATTTTTTTTTCCCTTTTTTGTTTTTTCTTTAACATGACCATGCATTTGTAACTTTCTGAATCATCGATCACACTTTTCTTATTCAGGAAATGTGAATACAAATTAGGTCTTCTCTGTAGTAGTGGTTGCAAAGTGTATGGCAAGGTGCAGTCACTAGATGGCAACATTTCCCGAGGAAAAATTCAAACTCTTATCACTGCCTACAGCAGGAGGTGAAAAAAAAAAATTGCTGCAGGGTTAGCCTTGTGTTTGTCTACTTTAGAGCAGCGAAAGTCAGAAGACTTTATTACTGGCTGTTATTGGACATAGTTGAGGATTACAAGTGAATTTTGAGGCTTGTTCCAGTTGATGGTTTGTGTCCTGCTGTGTCTTAATTTTGCTGTTTCCTCTCAAAGCCTCTTGAGCAGACATTGCCAATTATGTCGTGAATACAGCAGGTACCTTTTTAGTCCCAGCAAACAGTCATCAAAAGCTTGTTGTTTGGTTCAAGTAATAGCTTACTAAATAAAGACTCCAAATGTCAGTTCACTAAGCAATTATAGTACCATATTCTTAGGCAGATGGTAAATCTATCTGCATGTGCAGTATGTCGAATGTTTGCCACTGTTATAAGATTGCAAACATATTTATATATGCTTAAATTGAAATGAATCCTAAGTGGTAATGCCGTATAAAAGTACTTTGTAACTGTAAATGTTAGAATACTCCAAAGGAAACTCCGCAGAAAGAAGAAAAGTGAAAGCTTAATTTCTTACTGGCTTCAGGACGCAAGGATTTTTGCTGTAATTAGTAAGATTAAGAATTTTAATAGCAACTAGCATGGTGTCTGGGTCATACAAATAAAATACATAAGGATTTTTTTAATATGAGCATATCAAAAAATTGGGGGTTACAGCTTCACTTAATCTTGACTTGTCAAGCAGCTGTACGCTGCTGACAGTGCGGTTGTGATGCAGTCTGCAGCAGCATTGCAGTCTCATGCTAAAGTGTTTGTTGCTATGGGAACCAGGATAAAAGAGTGAAGAAAAACATTGCTATATCAAAATGATTGAAAGCACTATTCATTTAGCAAATGTGAGCTGCATATAAGCAGAAAATTCTCTTGCACTGGTGGAGGCAACCCGAACTTGTGCGGGGTATGTTGTTGTGCACCATTCTAATAAGCTTTTGTGGATTGAGGAGGAGAAAGAGACTGCTGCAGTGGAAATTCTGCGTGCTTTGCAAACAGCTGACCTTTCCTCTCCCTTCCCCTTTTGTCCCTCTCTCCTCCCCTGATGTTTAATTAGGTCGATAATATAGATTGGTGCTAATTAAAGTGTCAAAAGGGCATGAATAGTTGCTTATTTTATCTCCTTGAATTAAAAACCATTAAAAATCAATTTGAGGGCATGTTGAAGGAGGCTTGTTATTAGAGTAAATTAACATAATGGAATTTAAGACCTTGTTGCCTAAGGATTGGTTAATGTTTAAAAAGAACAGCAAATTCTACACCTAAAACAAAAAAACCCAGCTGTTATGCTATGAATTTAAATAAATCCATACATACTTAGTTAAATCACGTAGGATAACTACTTAATCAGCTTTGGTTTTGCTGTTACGACTCAGCTATCTTCTGGAAGAATTACTTCCTCCTTTCTGGACAGATAAGTGATTCCTGATTTCAGATGTCACTTAAAAAGTTACCAGCTTGCCAAATAAAAGGATAGATCTGGGACCATTTTCTCAGAACCAAACATATCAGGTGTTGGGTGCTAATCTGGTATTAGATTTCCTGATTCACACTATTTAAGGTTGTGTTTTGTTTATCAACTCTATAGTCTCTTATGGGACTGTTTTTCAAATAATTCATAAGCTAAGAGCTTCCTTTGGTTAGTAATTATGAAGTAAATCTTATCCAGTACGTAAAACTGCTGTGTTTTTTCAATGTTGTGAATAAAATTAGTTGATGAGAAGAAAGATATACTAATCCTTTCTCACTCTTCATTATGTAACATCCTAAAGAGCTTTTAATGGTAAACGGATGATAAAACATATGAGGCTTCTGCTGTGGCAGTATTTGAGAGATGCTTATTTCAGCAGTGATACTTGTATTTACAGAAAAGAGGGACAGCACTGCTTTGAGACAGAGTTCCTGCATCCTGTGACTAGGGCAAGGTGAGCCAAATGAGAGTCACACAGAGTGCATCTGAAATTTGAGGTGGAATCAGAAGCTGAATTCAGTATTTGCAGTTGTCTTATGTGCATAAGAGGGATACTTCAAAATATATGTACAGAAAAGGAATGGATGTCTCCATCCTTTTAATAAGTTTCCTTCTGGATTGTATAAAAATTTAGATATTTTTTTTTAATATCCTGTATCTCTTCTGGAGACAAGAGTCAGAGAGCAAATATACCAATTTTAATTGACGCTGTTCCTCAGGTATTAATTGTTGATGAGAAGTCACTGTACCAGCAGCTATGGTAACTTACTGTTAGTGTACCCATTCATGCTCTGGGTTTGAAGATGGTCCTTAATTTGCTATTTTCTAATCAATGCCCACTTTGCTTGTGCGACTTGGATGCTAGGCAGCATATAGACTTTGAAGTCAAAGAAAATGGTTTCTGTTATGACAAGCTAATAATGTTGTTAAATGTCTGGATTTTGTTTTGCTCTTCATGGTTTTTTTTTTGCTTGTCAAATTGAGTTTTTATTTTAGACACTAAGAAAATGAGGAGCTACCAAGGAGGGATGTGGGAGTTCACTGTGTACAGGACTTAGCAATGCATGAATTTAGCAAAAACATAAATCTGCTTCAAAATGGGAACAGTCAAAAATGGACATACCATTTTGGAGCAGATTAATAATTTTCAGCATCTCTAACTTGTTAAGATAGAGTTTTGATATTGGGAGTGTAAGATAGCATTCAAACAGGTTGAAACCGATGCACTTTGATTCAAAAATCTTTCTAATTGATGATTTGACAGGTCAATATTTCTTCCTTTGTGTTGCGGAGTTCAGTTCTCTAAGCTTTTCAACTGCTGAGATGTCTGCATCCTGAAGTTTTAGTGCACTATCCTGGGTGCCAAGACAGTAGAAATAGTTATTATCCTGCACTATTCTCCAGGTATGAATTAGGAGCTTCACGACCTGCTGAGACAGCAGTCTCTTTAACCTTGCGAAGTGTTTGAGAAAGAAGTACAAAATCTTGTGTCATTTTGCGGAGAAATTTGGAGATCAATGCCAACACAAATTGCAGACTAGTTGGGAAATAAAAAAAACCCTGTTTCTAACAGCACAGTTTTAGGAGCTGCAGCAGGATTGCATTAGGAGAGAAGTTGCTGCTTTGATTTCAGTTGAAAACTTGTGGAACTATTTGATGCTGGAGCTTGACCTTTTCTGAGATCAGAATCTGCTCGGTGCCGTTAGCAGTGGGCTGCTCTAAATGGGCTGCAGCACTAATCACCTTGCTTGTCAATCCGACAGTAAATTCAGTGGAGTCGCCAGCATAAAACTGAAATTTTGTGCTTTCAAGCTGAAGGGTGTTTGTGACAGATACCTGGTTAAATGTGAAAACCATGCATATTAGCATATGAGAAAGGGCTTTTTTTTCATGCCTCTGTGTTGTAAAATGGGAATGTTTGTGCGTGGCCTTGCTTTTGTTTTTGTCTTTTTATTCTTTTTAAAGTGTCTAAATATCTGTGTTGTGAGGACAGTTTTGATGCACAGGGGTCAGTGTTTGTACTTTGGCAAATTGCACAGCCGTTAACTTTCAGGCGACTTTCTCAGCTTTTGGGTTTAGGTGAGTGGTGTTTAACATACACCAAAATGTCCTGAAAGCTAAGGAGTTATGTCAGTAGTTATTCATGGGTTTATCATGGTCTTATCAAAGTCACAATCCTGTTTGCAATGTACTTGGGAATACAGATGGAAAAATTAACAGGGAATTATGAGGAATACTGTGGGCTGACAGATTAAACATGGTATAGCGTAGTCTCGGGGGGAGGCCAAGTTTCTGGAGTTACTGCGTGGGAGAAAGGGGTGCAGAATTCACTGGCGGGCAGCATTCCTCAGGCTGCCCTCAGTCTCCTTAGTTGAGTAAAACAAACAATCCTTCTGCAAATTTAAGAAATTGTTGCTTTCTGTAGTTGGAAGAGTAAAAAATGCTTCCTTACCTAATAATATAAACCTGTGGCAGGATGTTATCTTTATTCAAGTTTAACAGGAAAAGTATACCAAGAAAATATCTAGGAGATTAAAAAGAAATGGGAAAAAACCACTAACCTGGAGTTGGTGTAACATAATGATCAGGTGTTAGTAACAACACTGTTGAGAATACTCTGTTCTGTCTTCCCAGCCTAGTGAAATATTGAAATAGAAGGTGTGTCTTTTCTTTAAATTTTTTTTTCTTATGATATGTAGGTAAGTCAGAAGTGTCAGACTGAAATATCTGTAGCTAAATCTAGTGAGACTAAATAAGAGGAACAGGCTGTGGTCTTGAAGAACTGCATGACTGGGAAGGCTGTTCTCTGTAGCAGATAGCTTCTCCAGCTTGTTCCCTGTTGGAGACTGTATTCACTGATACCTGGGTAGCATGGATGGGGTAGCATCTGTGCGGCGGTAAGAACCAATTGTTTTAAGTAACACTCTTTGACTGGGCTCAAAGTGTGTTTGATACACAGGCTCTTTTTATTTTATTTGGCTGTCAGTGTTATTTCTGTATCATACCTCTGAAGTGCCACAAATCATTGTTGCAAATGTGGTTCATAGTAGATGAAGTGGTTTGTGTTTTATGTTCCACTAAAAACTGGCAGCAGGGTCAGACAATTTTACCAGAAGAGGTAAATTATATGCTTTCATAGCTCAGAGAGAGAGATACACACCACATACATTTTTGTGGTTAATGTCCACTTTGGGGATAAAATTAATTTTTCATGCATGTTTTGAGGAGGCAGAGTTGAAACTCTTAGCATTTTAATGTTTGGGGGTCTAGCTATGTTAAATGGGACTAAAATTTCACCTAAAACAACTTCTAAAAACTGGAAACTAGTTTAGGAGTGATGTAAAGAGAAGTTTTCCACATTAGTGGAATGTTAGGCAAATGCTAATGATCTTCATACAGTTTCCACTTGTGTTTGGGGAGAGCGTCTCTTAAGGTCACCGCAAAAAGTTAATAGTAATGAGTCCTGCTCTAAAACAAATTGTGAAAGCCTGTATACGTGTCTAAATTTCAAAGCAGGGATATGGATGTCATGTGAAACATTAGTCACTGAGTTTGTTTAATTTTTTTTATACTACATTTTTGTTTAAGAAATGTTACAGGAGATAACTTTGTAGCTGAAAGTAAATCTAGAAATGACTGGTGAAGGTGTGGAACTTCAGGCTGATACTTAGTGAGCCTTTTAACAGTACTTTTTATCCACCTGAGGCAACATTGGCATCAAGAAGTCTTTAGATCTCAACATGGAATCGTCATGGGTAAAACTTTTAAAAGGCAGTAGCTTTCATTTTCATCAGTAGATTTTTGAGGGATGCTCCCACATATTTTGTAAATTTCCTGCTACTCACCAAATCCTACCTTAGTGTGTCATGTGAATCCATTCTTTTAATTTTTCCCCTAAAGGATTATTTAATTTTTGTTACTCTTGGGGCTGATCTGTGATTAAAAATCATTCTTCTTTGGAAAAAAAAAAAGAGGATCAAGAAAAGGTAGAAGAGACCACATGTTTTCTGTAGTTTGGCTGCTCCTTTCTTTAGAAAACCTGGGTCTCTAAATGCAGCTCATACTTTGGGATGGGACTTTCTAGTTACACTGGACAAACAAACACAGGCAAACTTGCCATGGTTTGCTCAATGACTCAATTCTAGAGTTATTTATATTAGCCTGAAGAAGAGAAGACTGAGAGGGGATCTCTTCAACACATACAAATATCCTAAGGGTGGGTGTCACAAGGATGGTGCCAGGCTCTTCTCAGTGGTGCCCAGCGACAGGACAAGGGGCAATGGGCACAAACTGAAACATAAGAGGTTTCAGTTGAATATGAGGAAAAACTTCTTTACTTTGAGGGTGACAGAGCACTGGAACAGGCTGCCCAGGGGGTTTGTGGAGTCTCCTTCTCTGGAGAAATTCAAAGCTCGCCTGGACAAAGTCCTGTGTAACATGCTCTAGGAGAGCCTGCTTTAGCAGGGGGGTTGGACTAGATGATCTCCTGAGGTCCCTTCCAACCCTTGCCATTCTGTGATTGTTAGCTCTATATTCACAGCTTCTGTGCATCTTGGGTATCTTAAGGTTTTTCTTCCTGTGTGTGTTTCATTTGAGGCTGGTATTTCTAAATGTACCTTTAGGCATGAAGGGGGTATATTGTTGACCTCAAACCGCATTGTTTTTCCTCATCTGCTATGTAATAATTGTATAAATCGTTAATTATTTGTTTACATCATAAGATAAAACAATGAGTTCCTTATCAAAACATCAGGCCGTTTAGCATGTCCAGGAAACTTGCTAGACATCAGATTCTCATGTTAACCTTTGGGCTCCAAAACATTTTTATATGGTGAAGATTTGTCTTTAACATCCCTCAGAGCCCATTAGTGCTCAAAATGAGTTTTTAGCAAGCATCAGTATGGGTTTTTTTGTTTGGTGGTGGTGTTTTGTTTTTTAATTGGAGAATTAGAAGTGGAGATGATATATAGTGTAAAAAGGCTTTTTTGTAGCACATATCAACCTGGGATTTCTTTTTTTTTTTTCTGGAGTCTAAAAGTAATGTGCAGATACCTGGATGCTCATGCATAATGCAAGGTACCTTTTGATGCTTTTACTCCAGGCTTTTGAAATTTCATTTGTAATTTCATTCAGCACTATAAATAGTGTCTGGTATTTTTTTCTGTATGTAAAATAAAGCACGGTAGTATTGTTATCTACCCTTAGCCCTAATCCTCCAATGTTAGACTACCCTGAGGATTTTTGAACATTGTTTCATCCTTAGTGAGTCTATTGTATGTTGCACACATTTTTACTGAGTTATTTGAGAGTAAAATAAATATGGTATTTTCCAACTTCTATTGCTTACTTGAAGACCAAAGAAAGCAGAGGAAATGGTGTTACTACTTTGGCAGCAAAGTCTATAGGCCTTGGAATTGCCAGTGCAGCAATACAAATGCGTTCCAATTTATGCAACGTGCTGAAATGAACTTATATTGTGGATTAAATAAAATATAAGCATTCTTACTAGCTTTCTTTAAGTGGAATGTAGTGATAAAAGAACACTTTTCTTATTTTTCGGAACAGGGTTCCGGATTTTGTGAGGGAGAAGCGTTTTGGGAACTGGCTTAAAGAGGCACGAGATTGGGCTATATCTAGAAACCGGTACTGGGGAACACCCATCCCTTTGTGGGTCAGCAACGATTTTGAAGAGGTGAGTAAGAAAACAAAGGTTTCTAGTTGACAGAAAAGCCTATCTGCATATGTAATTTGCTTATTTTGATAGACTGTTATATCTTCAGCTGCTGCAGTCTTAAGTTCTATTAATATGTCTTAACAGTATATGTGTATCTATAATAGGTGATAGATATATGAATATGTATGCATGCATTTGTGTGCCCATACACATTTTCTTTGCTTTTGCTTGAAAACAGCAAGCAATTTTACTTGGTTTTTATATTAGAATTAATCTTAGCTTTCTGGGAAGAATTTGCAGTAATGGTAAATCTAATGGAAATAACAAATGCAGTGAGAAAATGGCAAGGAAGATTTTTTTTATTCAGTCTGTTTTTTATTTCAGTCTGGTTTTGAAATTCTGATGCTCAGTTACTTCAAGCCAAATGAATTGCTGAAGACATAAAAGCAAGTCCACCATAGTCGAACAGTGAAAATATGTATTTGTAGTGCTACAGATGTGAATGTAACAGACTGTGTGAATGAGTCGAATGATGAAAGTGTATAATGGGAATGCTAGAAATGAGTTCATTGAACTTGTGAGGTATCCTACAGTTGGTAGTATAAAGCTAACTGCACAACTGAATTCTTCACACAGTTTTGATGATTGCTGTTTTCTAAGTGTCAAAATACCAAATTTAAAACTGTTCTGAGGATAAATTATTTTTTTTCCTGTGTGGGTTAGTTCTGTTAGACTTGTATGACAAATCTTCCTCATGCTGGAAGTAGGAAATGCTAATCAATGTCAGGATGTCCGTGGAAGGTAAACACTGATGGCAGCATCCCAAGCCGTTGTTTTTATTTCCCTTGACTTGAAGAAGTTTTACTTTTTGTTTTAGATGTGGAAGACCTCAAACAGGAAAACGTATGCTAGAAAATTATTGTCTTAAACTGCACTATTGCTTAGATGTGCACCATAAAGCATTTTTTATTTCCTCTCTGTTGGAATTTTGCTGATAGGCAGGGAGATATTTGGGGAATGAGGGAGTTACTCCTTGCAATTATGATTAAAGTATCTCAGAAGGCCTTGGCATTTGAATTCTATTTACGCTATGAGCATGTTTGTAAACTACTGGCAAACCAAGTGCTTCAGTCTCTCATATAACAGTTTTTAACATTTATTCAAAATTTTTAGGTATAAACCAACAGTCTTCAAACTAAACTTTTAAATCCCTTGTTTGGTATAACTTTTTTTTTTTAGGTAGAGAAAAGGCTTTCATTTTTGTGCTGAAGTATTTAAAGACTTCATTCTGCAGCTGAAAAAGATTGTGTAAAGATTCCATTACTCCCACTCCTTGCCTCTAATAATATTTCATTTTTGGTCCAGTCTCCCAATGTGTCTATTCCTGTATATACAGATTTTTTTGCTTTCCTTAGGTTTTATTTGGGGTTTTTTAATAATAATACAATGTTTATCTTGGAAGGTTGACCTTTCCTTTGAAGTTAGCTGCAAATATTCCTCAGGGCATGGTGTTCTGAATAATGATAGAAATATCAACAGATCTATTGCTTTTATCCATAGATGTTTTAAATTTCTGTTTACTCCAGAGTCTGAATGTCATGCTTCAATAGTCAAGTATGGCTTCTGGACCGTGCTAAATTTCAAGTTAGGGTTTTTTTAATATTCACCCTCTCTTTATGCATGCGGGATATAGCTTAAAAACTAAATACTGATGCGGAACTTAAGGCCTAAGTGACATCTGCTCTCCTGTTGTATTCACTCAAAATTTCCTGACTTTGGTTTTACCGCAGCCTAGTGCCATGTGAGATTGCAGAACCTCCTCTTCATGTCTTGTTCTCAAAAGAACACTTTGTCGCATGCAATTATGCTGTACATATTAAATCCTGGAGAAGTAATAACAGTTCCTTATTTAATATACAGTAAGGTGAATTAATGGTATTAAAGTGAATTTTATTACAAATATCTGGTTTCCCACAGTTTTATTTTAGTTTTATTTTAGCATAATTATCAGGTAGAGACACATAATGAGAGTTAAATTTTGAAGCTTGTGTTTATTACCCCATTTTTGCAGACATCTTATTTTAAACTCTCAATTATCAATGATTTCCCCAGTAGAGGAACACATCTCATTTGGATTAGATGATAACATTTTTTAACACATCACTCAAGCTGATAAAGTGGACATAGGCTAATTTTATAGGACTTACATACAAATTATAGTATTAAATATTCAGTGATGTTACGGAAATCCTCTGATTGTTTCACTGCCTGTCACTCACATAAACTGTTAACCCTCCACTACTTTTGGTGTGCTCAGCCTTGCATAACAGATTTGGAATGGGAGGCTTTGTGCTCGCAGGCTCTCGTCCTGCTGGGGGACTTCAACCACCCTGACATCTGCTGGAAAACCAGCACGGCAAGCTGTAGGCAATCCAGCAGGTTTCTTGAATGCATTGAGGACAACTTCTTAAGCCAGGTAATAGACACCCCTACCCGAGGGGATGCGATACTGGACCTGGTGGTCACCAATGCAAGTGAGCTCGTCGGAAATGTCAAGATCGGAGGCAGCTTGGGTTGCAGTGATCAGGCGCTGGTAGAGCTCACACTCCAGAGGGAAATGGGAAGAATGAAGAGTATAGTCAGGACCCTGAATTTTAGAAAAGCAAACTTCCAGCTCCTCAAGGAGATAGTCGGAAGGACTCCCTGGGAAACGGTCCTCAGAGACAGGGGAACAGAACAGAGCTGGCAGCTCTTTAAGGAAGTGATCCACAGAGGGCAAGAGCTCTCGATCCCCAGGTGTAAGAAATCAGGCAAAGAAGGGAAGAGACCGGCATGGCTGAGACGAGAGATGCTGGTCAAACTAAGGAGGAAGAGGGACCTGCACAGGCAGTGGAAGCAGGGACAGGCATCCTGGGAAGAGTATAGGGATGCGGCCCGGTTGTGTAGGAATGGGGTCAGGAAGGCCAAGGCTCAGCTGGAGCTAAACTTGGCTAGGGATGCAAAGAATAACAAGAAGGGTTTCTACAGGTATATCAGCCGGAAAAGGATGGTTAAAGAAAGCGTACCCCCACTGATGAGCGAGACTGGCAAGCTGGTAATAGCAGATGAGGAGAAGGCTGAGGTACTCAACAACTTTTTTGCCTCAGTCTTCACTGGGAAGCTCTCTCCTCACCCCACCCGAGTTGATGGATGGCATGAGGGAGACAGGGAGGGCAAAACCCTTCCTGCTGTAGGAGAAGATCAGGTTCGTGACCACCTGAGGAACCTGAATGCGCATAAGTCCATGGGACCTGATGAGATGCATCCCAGAGTCCTGAGGGAATCGGCCGATGTAGTCGCCAAGCCCCTCTCCATGATATTTGAAAAGTCATGGCAGTCAGGTGAAGTCCCTGGTGACTGGAAGAAGGGAAACATTGTGCCCATTTTCAAAAAGGGTAGAAAGGAAGACCCTGGGAACTACCGACCTGTCAGCCTCACCTCTGTGCCTGGGAAGATCATGGAACAGATCCTCCTAGAAGCTATGCTAAGGCACATGGAGGCCAGGGAGATAATTCGAGCTAGCCAGCATGGCTTCACCAAGGGCAAGTCCTGCCTGACGAACCTAGTGGCTTTCTATGATGGTGTGACAGCATCAGTGGACAAGGGAAAACCAATAGATGTCATCTATCTGGACTTCTGCAAAGCCTTTGACACAGTCCCCCACAACATCCTTCTCTCTAAATTGGAGGGCTATGGATTTGATGGGTGGACTGTTCGGTGGATAAGGAACTGGCTGGATGGCCGCATCCAGAGGGTAGTGGTCAATGGCTCGATGTCCAGATGGAGACCGGTGACGAGTGGTGTCCCTCAGGGGTCCGTACTGGGACCCGTGCTGTTTAATATATTCATCAATGACTTAGACAGCGAGATTGAGTGCACCCTCAGCAAGTTTGCGGATGACACCAAACTGAGTGGTGCGGTTGACACACCAGAAGGACGGGATGTCATCCAGAGAGACCTGGACAGGCTGGAGAGGTGGGCCTGTGTGAACCTCATGAGGTTCAACAAGGCCAAGTGCAAGGTCATGCACCTGGGTCGGGGTAACCCCCAGTATCAATACAGGCTGGGGGAAGAAAGGATCGAGAGCAGCCCTGCTGAGAGGGACTTGGGTGTGCTGGTGGATGAAAAGCTGGACATGAGCTGGCAATGTGCAGTGGCAGCCCAGAAGGCCAACTGTACCCTGGGCTGCATCAGGAGAAGCGTGGCCAGCAGGTCAAGGGAGGTGATTCTGCCCCTCTACTCTGCTCTGGTGAGACCTCACCTGGAGTATTGTGTCCAACTCTGGAGCCCTCAGCACAAGAAGGACATGGAACTGTTGGAGTGGGTCCAGAGGAGGGCTACTAAAATGATCCGAGGGCTGGAGCACCTCTCTTATGAGGACAGGCTGAGGGAGTTGGGCTTGTTCAGCCTGGAGAAGAGAAGGCTGCGGGGAGACCTGATTACGGCCTTTCAGTACCTAAAGGGGGCCTATAGGAAAGATGGGGAAAATCTTTTTAGTAGGGCCAGCTGTGACAGGACAAGGGGTAATGGTTTTAAACTAAACCAGGGTAGGTTTAGACTGGATATAAGGAAGAAATTCTTTACAATGAGGGTGGTAAAACACTGGAACAGGTTGCCCAGAGAGGTGGTGGAGGCCCCATCCCTGGGAACATTCAAGGACAGGTTGGATGGGGCTCTGAGCAACCTGATCTAGTTAGTGGTGTCCCTGCTCACTGCAGGGGGGTTGGACTAGATGACCTCTAGGGGTCCCTTCCAACCCAAAACATTCTATGATTCTATGATTCATTCTATGATTCTATGACCCTGGCTGTGCTCTCCTGAAAGGTGAGGGAACTTCTTTAGCCTGTTTCCAGCCTGCTTTGAGGCTGCATTAAGAATGTCCCTTTTAGCAGACTTTAGCAGTCATTTGTTTTACTAATTACTATTCAAAAGATGCTTTCTGTAGATCCCAGTATGTCTTGCTGATATACTGATGCACTGCTTGGACTTCTTTCTTTCCGTTAACACTTCTTACTCTTCAATTATAGGTATTTAACAGAGCTGAAATAACAAACCAATAGAAGCAAACATTTTTATTTAATAGGGACTGCAGAACTATGTCACAGGAACATCGAGGTCCATGAATGCTGCCGGATGGCTTTATTCTTCCTATTTACATGGATAATCCGGGATATAATGCTGCTGTTCATTTCATTAGTAGTATTTAACCTTGATCTCTGATTTCACATTAGGTCTCTGTGATGCTGAAACAGGGTTGAACAGCTCCCAGTCCCAGCCTATTTATTTCAGTCTTCGCTGTCTACTATTAAATGTTGGTATAGCTGGTTTTGTAGTCGATGTGGCTGAAAAATGATATAGAGGAGTAACAAGTGACTGGTAGGGGCCAGGCTACTAAAGCAGATGTTGCTGTTGAAGAAACGTATCCAAAGCAATAGCTTTAATTTGAGAGCATAAATTAGTTTGTTCCTTGCAGAAATGAGTGGGTGCGGCCTAATGAGGGATCGGATTTGATTAGCATATACTTGCTGTATTGTTCTCTTGCCTTCCAGTACCTAATGAGCTATCCTTGGGACAGAGTAGCTCCATCTTTCTCTAAGACAGAGGCAGTCTTGTTCAGTATGGTGGTATCTGCATTCTTCTGGTAGTTGCTGGATTTTTCATGTGGTCATGAGGTTATTGCTTCTATGAATATGTTCTGCTGGGTGCAATTCTGCAGATGCATCCAATATTCAGAATTTTACTTATGTATTGAAATGCTTGGTTCAGAAAGCAACAACTAAGGGGCAGCTTCTAACCCAGAGCATAGTGTGAAAGTATGTTCAAATATTAAGGTTAGCGAAGATGAAGGAATCCTTGTATCCAGGAGTATTTTTTTTACCCATGCTGCTATTAAAACCTTTTCTTCTGCTCAGCAGTGCTGAGCTCAGCACCTGCTGCCTGCTCACTTGAGCTTATGCGATCGCTTGTGGGGCCACACAGTGAATGAAGAACAGATCCGGGTTAAAAATAGTTTGTTGATAAAGGTGTGTTTTTGACTGGGATCAATCCCCTGGTGTGGTTTGCTATGCAAACTGTTGTACTTGACTGTTGTAATCATTGTAATGCTTCACTTCCTATAGAAAAATAAGATCAATAGATAAGTAATGAAAAAATTACATTTCAAAAGTACTTTAACAATGATTAGTAATGCAGATCAGCAGTTGAATCAGGCTAGAAAAATCATGGCTTAAAAATGAAATCTGACTGAGTTTTTATCTTCTCTGTAATTCATGATAGTTTTTTGGAATGAAATACACCAAAACCTTTTCGTTCATCACAATTTCTGTGTGCATATACATATGCATGTATTTAAGACTAGCTATAGGAATTGAGCAGTACTCTGACTTACTGTATCCTAAGAGCAACTTAGAAAGTTATCTTAGTGAAAAATGTCTAGCCTACTTACAGCTTCTTTACGTGGGTGCATTTAACTCCTTCCCTGTCAGATCTGTCAAAACCTGTTTTTTTTCCATGGCAATTCTAAATTGGACTGGTAGCGTGTGGGACTAGATTTCCAAAATCCAGACCTGTACTGGAGCTTGCGGCTTGTGAATCCTGCCAGATGAGAGAGGACCACAGGGCTCTGGGAAGGTTAAACTTGATTAAAACATAAAGCAAAGAGAGCTTTGCTTTTCTCCTTGTCTCCTACATAGAGTTTTTTCAGAATCATTTGTTTCATCAACATTTTGTGATGTTGATGCAAGTCTGTTGCTGAAACTTTTTGCTTTTTTTCTTAGGTAGTGTTTTGATGCAACAAACCCAAGAAAAGTCAGTATCTTTCTTAACAACAAGCTGTGACACTTTTTTCACTTTAAATAAGAAGCCATTAATATGAACAGTTTAGTGTACTTGGGATGGAACACTTATCCTCAATTATGAGTGATTTAGCTGCTTGCCTTAGCTTCAGAAAAGGAGCCTGGGATCTGAAACTTCTATCTGTATAAAATTCAGGATTGTTGAATTTTCAGAGATGATTGTGTTGTGGGTTTTTTGAAAAAAAAAAACAACACACAAAAAACAACCCCCCAAAAAAAAACCAAACAACAAAACCCTACCTTTTTTGATATCTGACAACATGCTTGTTCTTCGAAGTCTTCAATTATTCTGACATGAATTGTATTAAATCAGGGCAGTGGTCTCTAACATCGTCTGCTGCTTTGTTAGACTGAAGAAGGGGACCTTGTACAAAATTTTTGCTTGCTTCTCTGCTTTGTCAGCTACTTTAGAAGGTACTGGCTGACCTATAAGTCTCCTGTCTAATGTAAAAAAAAAAAAAAAAAAAAAAAAAAAAAAAAAATTGCCGCTGTGTGCAAATAACTGACTAAATTTCTTGAGTGTCTCTTACAGGTAGTTTGTATTGGTTCGATGGCAGAATTGGAAGAGCTGTCTGGAGTGAAAGTCACTGATCTCCATCGAGAAAGGTTGGTCACAGAGACTGTTAATTAGTTATTAAAAATAGTTGAGCAGACATAAAAAAATTGGGTTTTTTTTCCCAAACCTGGGAAACAGATTTAGGGAAACCAGAAAAGAAGTAAGAGTACTTGCAATTAACATGTACAAGTTTTCCTTCCTTCTGTCTTGGACACTATTAATACAAAAAAAAAAAAAAAAAAAAAAAAAAAAAAAATCTCTAAAATAGCTTTAAACTATAAAAATTTCAAAGGAAATGCTGACCTTTTTGAATAATCATTAAAATTAAAACCAAAACTCCTGTCATACCTAATATGCAAGCATAAAATCAACTTTTTGTGGTAATTCTTGTTTTTGTTAAGAATTTGTCAATCTTTTTCTTTCCCATAGTATTGATCACCTAACTATCCCTTCACACTGTGGCAAGGGCTTACTGCACCGGGTCCCTGAGGTTTTTGATTGCTGGTTTGAGAGTGGAAGCATGCCTTATGCACAAGTCCATTATCCATTTGAAAACAAAAGAGAACTTGAAGATGCTTTCCCTGCTGACTTCATTGCTGAAGGCATTGACCAGACACGAGGATGGTAATTTTCTGCCACTTTGTGATATTATTGCCCTGTGCCTAACACTATTAGATCTGGATGATCCTTTAATGTTATAGAGATAAGTGATTTCTTTTTTTCAGTAAAATGCAAAGTGTTCTAAAGCTTGGTGAACAAAAATGTTGTAGATGGACACCATGTTAGCAAGCAATCTTCCTGGCTCTTGTAGAAAACATCATTAGGTAATAGGGCAGGTCTTTGGCCTAGTAAGGAAGAATCATAGAATCATAGAATCATAGAATCACCTCGGTTGGAAAAGACCTTTAAGATCATCGAGTCCAACCGTTAACCTAGCACTGCCATCCCACCACTAAACCATGTCGCTAAGCACCTCATCTATCCTGCTTCTAAATACCTCCAGGGATGAGGACTCCACCACCTCCCTGGGCAGCCCATTCCAGAGCCTGACAACCCTCTCGGTGAAGAAGTTTTTCCTAATGTCTAGCCTAAACCTGCCCTGGCGCAGCTTCAAGCCATTCTCCCTTGTCCTATCGTCTGTTACCAGGGAGAAGAGGCCGACCCCCACCTCACTACAGCCTCCTGTCAGGCAGTTGTAGAGGGCGATCAGGTCTCCCCTCAGCCTCCTCTTCTCCAGACTAAACAACCCCAGTTCCCTCAGCCGTTCCTCGTATGACTTGTGTTCCAGACCCCTCACCAGCTTGGTTGCTCTCCTCTGGACCTGTTCCAGCAAGGCAACATCTTTCCTGTAGTGAGGGGCCCAAAACTGAACACAGTATTCGAGGTGCGGCCTCACCAGCACCGAGTACAGGGGCACGATCACTTCCCTACTCCTGCTGGTCACACTATTCCTGATACAGGCCAGGATGCCATTGGCCTTCTTGGCCACCTGGGCACACTGCTGGCTCATATTCAGCCGGCTGTCAACCAGTACTCCCAGGTCTTTTTCCACCAGGCACCTTTCCAGCCACTCTTCCCCAAGCCTGTAGCGCTGCATGGGGTTGTTGTGACCAAAGTGCAGGACCTGGCACTTGGCCTTGTTGAACCTCAATACAGTTGGCCTCAGCCCATCGATCCAGCCTGTCCAGGTCCCTTTGCAGAGCCCTCCTCCCCTCCAGCAGATCAACACTCCCACCCAGTTTGGTGTCATCTGCAAATTTACTGAGGGCACACTCAATCCCCTCATCCAGGTCATTGATAAAGATATTAAACAAGACTGGCCCTAGAACTGAGCCCTGGGGGACACCGCTTGTGACCGGCCGCCAACTGGATTTAGCTCCATTCACTGTGACTCTCTGGGCTCGGCCATCCAGCCAGTTTTTAACCCAGCGAAGAGTACATCCATCTAGGCCATGAACTGCCAGCTTCTCCAGGAGAATGCTATGGGAGACTGTGTCGAAGGCTTTGCTGAAGTCCAGGTAGACAACATCCACAGCCTTTCCCTCATCTACCAGGCGGGTCACCTGGTCATAGAAGGGAATCAGGTTGGTTAGGCAAGACCTGCCTTTGGTGAACCCATGCTGACTGGGCCTGATGCCCTGATTGTCCTCCATGTACCTGGTGAGCACACTCAAGATGAACCTCTCCATAATATTCCCTGGTACCGAGGTCAGGCTGACTGGTCTGCAGTTTCCCGGATCTTCCTTCTGGCCCTTCTTGAAGATAGGCATCACACTTGCCAACCTCCAGTCATCTGGGACCCTCCCCTGTTCTCCGGGACTGCTGATAAATGATAGAGAGTGGCTTGGCAAGCTCCTCTGCCAGCTCCTTCAGCACTCTTGGGTGGATCCCATCTGGCCCCATAGACTTGTGGATGTCCAGGTGGCATAGCAGGTCAAAGACTGCTTCCTCCTGGATTATGGGGGGTTCATTCCACTCTCTGTCCCCATCTTCCAGCTCAGGAGGCTGGGTACCCTGGGGATAACTCGTCGGGCCATTAAAGACCGAGGCAAAGAAGGCGTTGAGTATCTCAGCGGCTGAATTATTGTAGAACTTGAGTTATCTACTAGAAACAGAACAGCTATTGAGTCAGTTGAAACAGAAGTCAATGTTTTCAGCATTTCATGCCAATGTATAGGCTAGTAATTCCACCACCCCACCCCCCAATTAGACTTTAATTTTAATTTTGGGTTTATATGAGTAAGGAAAAAACAAATTAACTCAAACCTTATGTTCTTAAGATCTTATAGTTTGCAAAAATCAAATTTTCTAACTGTAAACTTTATCTGTGTATTTGATTTCTCTCTGGATAAATGCTTTTCAATCATTCCTGAAAATTTTTCTCTAATCCCAGATTTTTGAGTAGTGTTCTTGTACCAACATGTATGCATACATACAGTTTTAGTTTTGGCATTTTTAAGTGTTTATTCTATTTTTGAAGCTTGAGGTTGGCTGTGAAAACCGACAGATTTTTAAGATTAATTTTTATGTTTTCTGGATTAGTACATTTGACTATGTGCAAGTAGAACTCTTCCATCCAGTAACTTGAGTTATTAGAGTTAAATAAACTAAATTCCTCTGGAGCATAGTTGGCACCTCCCTTTGCCCACTCCTCTACTCCCCCAACAACCAACCCAAACAAAGCAGTAAGAGGTGCACTTTTGTGTGTTTGTGAAGTTGAGAGCAAGGTTTATAAATGCTCTCAAAGCCAGGAGGCTTGAGCAAGGAAACATTTGCAGCATGGTGCTAAATAAAAATAAGTTTCATGAATGTAGTGAAAGGCGTCTTCACTTTGCAACCCCTTACTTGTGATGCAAAAAATTATCTAGGTCCTCAAATTGGAAGTTACGCTTGCAAGTCTGGCAGTTAGGGAGGGACCACTTTAATCTTGCTTAGTGAAACTTGGACTCCTCATGGCATATTAAATATTTCTTAGGATATAAGTGCCCCTTACCTGGTGAGTGCTATGCATTATGTTTGTAATGGGTCCTCAAAGCAGTACTTCAGACAGGTCAGAATTAGGGCAACCTGATGAACTTAGTTAAAACTGGCCTCTTACATGTATAGTGGGTTTTTTCTTTTTTTTCCTTCCCTTTCTCCCCCCCCCCCCAAAGTAGTATTTGTTAGGCCATCTGTTTGCATTGGTCTTTAACTTTGTGCTTTCCACAATTGTATATTGCAGCCTATTAGCCCATAGTCAAGGTGCTTTTCAGTGTTAGTATACAGCTAAGTACTGTTAAGTAGCATGAAACCCAGCAGTAGAGACATACCGATCTCATTTGCAGGTCACTGTTTTGTGCTTGCTGCTCTTCAAGCAGTGTTGGATCCAGTATACACAGTGAACCCTACATTTCTTCATTTACTTTGCTTTCTTTACTGTTGCATGTGGATACAGCACTGTTAATTTGACAAATGCTAATTTAGGAAATATTAAATATGAAATTGAATGCTATCTACTATGTATTTAAATAATACCTTTTTCATCTTGAAGAAAAGTGATAGGTTTTGTTCATCTGGGAGAAAACCCGCTTACTCTGCAGCATCTGTGCTTTGGGAACTGGGGGAGGCTAGTACAGTGTTAGAATGAAGAAGGAATGGAGAAAACGCTGATGAAAAGGTGTAATACTAGTGATTCCATGTATTAGTCTTTCTGCAACATTGTTCATTATGCCCACAAAAGGAGAATAAAAAACTTAGTTTTACGTCTTTTTTTTTTTTTATTCTATCTGAAAAAAATTAGAAATTTGTGCTTTTTTTTTTTTAAGAAAAGAAACAAATGAAAGAACACAATAAGGATGTATAAAATGCATGCAAAAGGCACGGTCAGAAACTCATTTCTTCCTCCTACATTTTATAAAGATAAAAGGTCATTTATTGTAATTTAGATGCCAAAAAAAATGGAAGAAAAAAATCAACAACATGTAATCATACTTACACTGTGCAAGGGAGCTACAGAATTGTAAAAGTTCAGCAGAATTAAAAATAGCTGGGGAATTTTATGTAGATACAATATCTATTCTTGGTTGTTAGAATTCCAGTAAAAATATAGGAGGAATGATAAATTTTAGGTTTCAGGGTTTAGCTATTTGAGATTGGGATGTCACAGTGGATTAGTATGTGTCACATACACTTACTGCAGTGTTTCTTTTAGTGCTGTCTTCTGAAGCATGTGTGGGAGACATGACAGATGAAAAGATAAGTCTGATCTCATATGCGTCCAATTAAGCTCTCTAGTGCCATTAAAGAATGCATTTGTAACTTTTACACAAGCTGGCCTTTTTATAGTATGATATTAATCTGAACGTAAGTGCAGGGCAACATCCAGATGCACTATCATGTTTCTGGTTTATAACATTATTTTCTGTTTTGAATAGTAAATGTAACCTATGGATAGGCAGCTTTTTTCCCTTTCCTTAGTAGGCTGAACTGAATGATCTCGCTAATTCAGCTGAAGATTGGCCCTGCAAAAGTAGGAAGAGAAGTCCAAGCTGGTGCTAATGCCAGCAGTGATTCTGTGGTTGTAGACATAAACCTGCTGTGCTTCGGTTTGAGCCCACACCCTTGTGTTGTGTACCATAGGCAGTGTGCAAATGGAGACTTTCACATTGCAATCTGGAGTAGATAGCTTTTCGTTTTTAACATCAGCACTAGAGTTACTGCAAGTGTTTACCATACCCAAGTCTGTCTCATCTGTTTGTGGGTGGAATATCGAAACACTTGCCTCAATACGTGATGCTTATACCTTTCCCACGGTGCTCATGCCTGTTAATAAGCTAGTGCTTTGATAACAGCTAGTGTACTGTGATTTGCAAAAGAGCACTTCTGTTTTGTGAAAGAAGGAGGGAATTAAGATGTGAGGTGGTGGGGTTTTTTGGTAAAAGGTAAAGCTGTCTCAGGGTGTTCTTAAGAAGGGTTCTTATCCTAAAACTGTTAGGGTCTTAGTTACCCTTTTCCTAAGTCTTGGAAGAATGAGGATATGTTGAAGAGAAAATACATGTATTTTTCTGCTACTATGACAGTGCTATAGCATAATAGGCCTAAGTGAACAACAAGCTGGTGAGTTCTGGAGTGTTAAGAGCATAGTTTGTGATTATTTTTTTTTTAAAGCATTCCATATAAAGTGTTAAGATTCAGAATGAAGATTGGTTTTGTGTCATGTCAGAGACTACAGCTGATGTGAAGTGAGGACTGGTAGGTAGTAAAAGGCTCAGGTGGTGGAGATCCAGTGGCTTCTGTTTCACTCAACAGAGAAGGGGAGAAAGTGAAGTGAGACAAGAGGAAAATCAACTTGACCAAGGTCATGAGTTAGGAGAGTGATCTTTTTAATGAATTTCTGCACAGATATGAGAAAGAGCTGAATTATATTTGTTAAGGCCAGAGAAAAAAAAAATCTTACGCTAGTTGGGTGCAAGATTGGCAGTCTGGACAGGTTGGTAGGCAAGGCTCTATCTCTGATGGTATAAAGGGAGATGCAACAAGATTTGTAGTCATGGTCAGAATGTAGTGGTGTAAAGGGAATTCACAGCTGAAGGGTTTTGTCTTGAATCATAGGATTATGAATTTACCCACAATTGTTCAAGAAAGAAGAAAATGGGGAGGTAATGCTTTCTCTCTTTTGGGGAGATTGGAAGAGGAGGGAAGAGCAAAGGAGCAGACTTATTTTCTGGAGTTAGGTGGTTTTTACTATTGTTTTGGCTGATAGCTATATAGCTGCAAGGACAAAACTAGAAGCAAGCTGAAATTTGAATGGAAGATGAAGCAGCAGAGGTAATTCAAGAAAGTTGTCAGAAACAAATGTATCTGTAGACAAGATATTTCAAAAATAAGGTGCAGAGACACACTCCTTTAAAATACTCGGTGAATGAGGTGAATTTTTTAAAAAGCATAATCTGAAAAATAATGAGAAGCGTTATGTCAGAATGATGTGTAAACCAGTGGGTCACAGGATCTCCAAGACAGTCTTGTAACTGTCATCAACTAAGGTACCTCGTTGCTGAGGCTCACCGGGTTTGAGAATGCAAATAACATAAAAAATTTGTGAAAGTTCTTAGATGTATTTTTAAGTGCCCACAGTCTGTCTGTACAATTTTCCTAATACAAACAGTATTGAAATCTCTTGTAGTTGGTTCTGCTTTGTTCTTTTTAATTGCAAATGCACCTGCTCCAATAGGAGAATTTGTGGCCAGTTTGCAGAAAGTGATGGGAGTTTGTCAATGAGGTACCTTCCTACTAAATACTAGAGAAGTACTGCTGTGTTTGTAATGAACTCGCGGTCTTGTAGGCTTGAGGTGTCAGTCATCTGAGTAAATGCTCAGATGTTTGTGTTTAGGGATTTTCTTAGGAAGGTTAAAAATGAAGATGGGTTTGAGTGCATTTGTTTGTGTGCAGGTAGAGGAGCGCTGGTTAAAATTCATGAAATTACAATGCAGTTTAATAAGGAGAATTTGTATCCTACAGTGTGAATTGAGGTGATTTTGAGAGTTGAAAGCCTGAGGGAGAAGCATCGGAGTTGCCATGTAAGCCACTTAATAAATGCAGTAATGCACACAGCAACCTTTACAGAGCTTTGGACCCTCAAGTGTCAGAATAATGCTTTTTGCAATTATAGGCAGCTTTTTGACAAAAACTACTTGAGAATATACAGGTGAACTTCTTTTTTAATACTAAAGTGTTTCTTCACTAAATCTTCATGCAAATGCATAGTTCTGAGGCATAACCTCCCATGCCTTATTCTAAATCAGATAGCTTTTGTATGATCATGTGCTGTTTTAAGGTTGCTAAGCAATCGTCAGTGTGATACTTATTTTTAACCAGGAAAGCTGTGGCCTGCCCTCCAGTTATTTTCTTAAAAGTAACTACCAGCAGTGCGGTTACAGAAGCTCATATATACCTCCTTTGGTGAAGGATCTGACTCCTGAGTATGAAATTATCACATCATCTTGCACCTCCGTTTTAATTTCTCAGCTATAATAGTTTATTGACATACTGAACAATCAGTGCCTGTGCCTGCTCCAACACTGATTTCTGAAGTGTCATAGTTTATACAGGTACTGTAAACACACCAAATGGAGGGGGGGACCCCCTACAGCCCTTTGTTGTGGGGAATGCCTACATTCTCATATTTTCTAGTGATGGCTAATTTAACCAGCTAAGTTTGTTTGATCAGAAGGAGGCTCTGCTCACTTTTGCTAACTTAATTTTATGCTCCCAGCAAGTAACTCTTCTGTTTTCTCCTAGGTTGAAGAATGCACACATTAACACACACACAAACACACAGAGTGTGCCAGTCCTGTCTGCTGTGTTTGTTCCTGACTGATCCTGTGTTCAGCAGTTTACAGTGAGCAAGTAGGGAGCTTGTTTAGGGACTTTTCTCTTTTCTGTATTAAAGGCGAAAATGCTACAGTTTTCTTCATCACCTTCCTAAGGCTTACTTTTGCGATGTTTGAGCCTTCTTGGACTAGTAGATCACAGCTGAGGAAACAGCACGATATGCTATAGAAAGGAAAAAGGTCTACTTAAAATAAGCTCCCCTTCTGAGTCTTTGCCACATAAATGTTCCTCATACTTAAATTTTAACTTTGCTGGAGTGAAACAACATAATGAAAAATTTCTTTTGTAGTGAAGGACGCACAGACTTTTGCTTGGCATATTTAGAAAGTCACGTTTACGTTGTCTCTTGTTTCAGGTTCTACACTTTGCTGGTGCTGTCCACTGCTCTTTTTGGAAGGCCTCCTTTCAAGAATGTAATTGTGAATGGCCTTGTTCTTGCCAGGTTGGTATATCAGTTCTCTTCTGAACAGATTTTTAGTTAAAGAATATTTCAGATAAGTCCCTGCAAATTGTAAATTAAATCTGAAATGGACTTTGGAGCTGGTAAGACTTACCAGGGAGATATCGGTGTTCCAGGAGGTAAGAGGCACCTGAGAGTGTGAGGTTTACACACCCCAGCTATCTGTTGCACTAGGTTCTTTGTAACAGCATTAGTCCTTCCTAGAGAGAGAGAAAGAGAGGAACAAGTCAGGATAAGAAAGAATGGGAAATAAATTATACCGGTTATGCAGGGTAGAGAGGATTATAACTTTAGATGTAATTTTAAATAAGGTAATTCTATTTGTTTCCCTTTATTTTCATATAAAGCTTTGCCAGGGGGCTGGAGGTTTCACATTTGATTCAAAACAAGTGCATCTTCCCTCAGCTTTGGTAGGAAAGACAGATTTCCTGATTTCCTGCTTAGATTTGTAACTTGGGAGTCTTTTGGGTTGGGTGTTTGGTGTGGGGTTGGGGTTTTTTTTCCTTTAGTTGCTCTCGTGTGTTCAACAGTCATACTGAAATGATGTGCTAATATATAATTATGTCTATGCTACCAAGAACATAATAGGACAGAAAAATTAAGTGGGATTTAAAGGGCCTTTTTTCCTTATCTGTGTATTACAAGAATTCTGGGAATTTATGCCTACATTCTGATATTTTCTAGTGATGGCCAAAAAATGAGCAAAAGGAAGAAGAATTATCCTGATCCAATGAGTATTGTCAATAGTTATGGAGCTGATGCACTAAGGTAGGATTTCTTTAATTAATGTACCTTCTGATATGTTAGCTTTCTGTTCATAGCAGACGTGTACCAGGAGGGCTGCTTATGGGTTTTTGACAGTTACGGGCTGGAAACAACCAAAGCTGATGCGCTGACTGGAGAGCTTCTGTCAGAAAATGTGCATCCAGTTTGTACAGAATGCTTCTGCTTGAGCCAAAACTGTCTGCTATTGCAGCTAATAGTCTGAGTTGACCCTGTGAAAATTTGAATAAAAATCTTTGAGAACAATACTATTAGTTTACTGTTAAATAGTTATTTTAGGGAAGGATTACTCTAAAATGTACAGAAATGTTTGTTTGCTACATATACTATACATTTTCTAAAGAGAAAGCATTTCTTTTTTGTTGATATAAATGTATAGTATGTACCTAATAGTAGTGACACCAGAAAAGCAGAAGTGGAGCAGCCTAATGTGTATATATAAATTGTTCTGGTGAAACAGAGACTAAACACAGTTCAAGTGTTTCATTAAAATTATAGTAACGTATAAACATAATTATGCAGTCACCAGGTACTTTGGCTAGATGCAACAACTGCATGCATGAAGTGGTACCTTGAGGTAAAGGTACAATGAAGACATTTTAATAACTGCAGGAGTACATTACTATGCATTTCTCAAGAGCCCTGTAATTCTTGCGATATATAAGAAAACATTAAACTATCACTCACATTAAATTGTATGTTACAACACCTTGAAATTTGTTACATGGTAATGACTGGGCTGAATGGAAGCTTGTACTGTGGTTTTTTGTTTATTTAAGAAAGATGGTTGTTGCTTGTTCTAGATATTTTGAAAAAAATAGATGTGAAGGTCTCTCATTGTTTCAAGCTTTAGCATTTAAAAGACAGTAAATTATCTTCTCATACGTTATTTCAGAAGGTGATACCTACATGTATGAGTTAGGTGGATTTCTTCAATTTGATCAAGATTGTTCTTTACAAATAGTCAAGGTGTATTAGCAGAATATCAGTGAATTGGTAGCTGAAACAATATGAGTGAGAAGGGTTGAAGTTACTCATATGGAGATTTTTAAATAGCAGGTGATGTTTCTGTTAAAAAAAAAAATCTGCCTTTTTTATAAAACAAAACAAAAATCTCAAACACCAGAAGATACACTTCCATTATTCATATTTTTTGATTTCTAAAAAGCTAATTCATTTTTCTGCTGTGTACTCATTCTTTAATGTCACAATTATTTATACATACGCCCACATAGAGAGTAAAAAGCATTGCAGACTAGGTTCATTTATGGAAGGAGCCCTGCAATTCAGTTGTCTCTGCTTTATTCACTGAAGTGCTTCATGTGTTCTGTTTATAAAAAAATCTACGACTGAGGTTTTTTTCCTTGGCACTGTTTCCCTGCAGAGTTACTTTAGCTTTTGCAGTACATGTATATGTGTTTGTTTTTTTTTTAACTACAGCTTTGAAGTATTCTCAGCAGTAGCTTGATAAATAGATCAGGAGTAAAGATAGATGTAAGTTGTTTAAATGAATGAGGAATTGAACGGAAAGGGCAAACAGGAGAAATAACAGCACAGTAAACTTAACCCAACTTTAGACTTCCTGAAACTGGAATGTTGCGTGAAATCTGTAAGAATTATCAAAACCAGTTATATTTCAATATTCCTAAGACCTGTGGCTTGGGTTGGATAGCTGTCAAAGTTGAAGTATGTCAGAAGGAGAATTTACTGGTTGTAATATTTACAAGGCCTTTGCTTTCATGTATCCTGAGGTAAGTATTGCTGTTAGAAGGGATGTGTAACATTCTCCTCTCAATCTATTCTTAAAATGCAAAAGAAATAGCATAATGCCTCAGACTGCTGTTTTAGAGAGATGAAAAGGATGTTACTGTATTGTTCCTTGCACATTGTTAGACAACTTGATAATACTGGCTTGATTTGAGGAAGGTTTTGGGTTCTGCCCAATGGGTAATATTGCTAGGTATAACTAAATTGAGAGAACTCTTCCTTTATTGGGTGCTTTATTTTTCTTTCCATATAGTAGGTGTAAGTATCTTTGCATTGGAATAATTCAGGAAATTAGAACTTTTTTTTAACATCGACATACTGTAAGGCAGTGTAGCACTGCTATATTTAAAAAAAAACAAAACAAACCCAACAAAACAAAAAAACCAAGCCTTACAGAGCTAGGTTTTCTTTAATTTCTCATGCTAAAAGCTATTTTAAGAAGAATTCTGAGATTCTTTAGCAAGTGTTGCTGAGGTGGGTGCAAAGGAGCAATTTAGCAGATCCTTCATAGTTCTGATTAGTTTGCATTGCTGTCTCCTCAGGCAGAAAACAGAGGAGGCAATTTGAAGTGGTCATCGTTCTAGCAAAGTCCCAAACTGGGAAAAGGTTTGGAGTATCCTGGTGTACCCTCAGGCCAGACTAGGTCTCTTATTCGGAGCAAAGTTATGTTTGACTTCTGAAATAAATGAGTAATAAGCACACAAATAATTGTGATGGGGGGGTTTGGTTTAAATATATACATACAAATTCTTGTTTCATTTAAGGACTTACTAGTTCATTATCATGCTTAATTGTTCTGTACTTCTATAAATTTATAATTTGAATTCAGATATGTTTAAAAATACTTTTTTAATACAGTGCTGATAATCATTAACTGCCAAGTCCACCACTAAATCATGGCCTTAAGTGCCACGTCTTCATGGCTTTTAAATCTCTCCAGGGATGAGGACTCAACCACTTCCTTGGGCAGCCTTGTCCGATGCTTGGCAACCCAGTGCATGCCCATTTCTGTGCTGCATTAGTCGCTGTTTACTCTGGCAGCTCTATTTTTATGTATTCATTTTTATGCAAGAAGCCCTCTCCGGAAGAATTTATGGTCTGGTATTCTTGAATGTGCTGTGTCAAACCCTATTAAGATTTTAAAGCCTCCTATATGAAGTGCCTGTAAAGATATATTTGTTTAGAATCATGATTTTAAAAGTTGATAAAATATGAGAAAATGAGTTAATAAATTTCTATTGAGAAATGCTACAATCTTTAAAATAAAAAAAGCTTTTGGTTTGTTTTTCACATTTGGAAAATTAAATGAAGTGTATCTAAATCAAGTTTGTATTCAATTTTTTTGATACCTGGGTAAGTCCTGGTTTCTTTTTGAGTTAACTTGATAGGTACCAGTTTGACTCTGTAGATGGAGTATTTGTTTAGGGAAGAAGATGGGATAGAGTATTAAAAAAAAAAAAAGTTTTTTGTGAACTCACAGCCGGGAAGGAAGCTGGGGGGCGTGTCTGTCTCCCTGCAATGAGGAACCGTTAGCTTGAGAGAGACTGAACCGAGCAGGATCTCCCTAGATGGGGTGGATTTCATGTAGATGTAGCTCCTTAGCTGAGGTGGGCATGATTCTGTGAAGGGCTTCTTCTGACAGAAGTAGTCAGTGTCACCTGAATCATCTGCTTTGCTCTTTCAGAGCTCTTTCTGGAGCTGGGGCACATTTATATTGGTAGGCCGTACATCCTTTGTCCTCTTTCGGGACTGACTGTCTTGAAAACGTTAATTTCTGCTCTTGTACTGGGATTTGCCTGTTTTGCCTTGCTCCTCAGTCCTGTGTTTGCAGTGGGCCCAAAGCTTTTCATAAAAATTGAGGAAATTAACTAGATTGAGTAGGAATATACTGTGTCATAGTTAAGGAATTCAAAATACTACCAAAACAATAGGTGCCATTCTAAAGATGAACACTAATTCCATGCGTCCACTGTTTGGTTTATACAGTGATAGCATCTGAGGATGTGTTATCACTTCAGTTAACTTCTGGAATAAAAAAGAAAATTTAAATTCAAATTCCATATGCAGTATCATCAAAAGAATCCTGGAGCACTAGCAAGTAAATTGTCCTATGTTCAATATGTTAGATGCTTACAATACTGTCTTCCTTAGAGTTCTTAGTGTGAAACTGCTCCCTTGGGTATCTTTCTCTTGCTCTGCAGCTGTCTAGGGTTTACTCTCTAGGGTTTAAGTGCATTTCTATCAGTATATGCAATTTTAAGCTTTTAAGCATTGCGTTCTTATTTTTCAGGTTATACCTGATCAATTCTCCTGTGGTAAGAGCAGAAAATCTGAGATTTAAGGAGGAAGGAGTGAGGGATATACTGAAGGATGTCTTCCTGCCCTGGTACAATGCGTATCGCTTTCTGGTTCAGAACGTTCAGATCCTGCAACATAAGGTACAGATCTCGAGCTTGGACAAGCAAAGTGGAAGAGGCTTTGTGCTTTTTCCACTGTTACAGTGAATTAGCTTCGTAGAGAAATTCAGATTGGAAGGTAGGTCTGGACTCTGACTCTGGAGGTCATCTGATCGTTCAAAGCAAGGCTGACTTCAAAGTTAAATCAGGTTGTATCTACCTGCTGTTAATTTCTGTGTTATTTGCTGTTTGTACCCCTGTTTTATAAAGCTGTAATCACCCTGTTGCTTTCTCTTCTTGACCAAGCTTATTATTATATAGAAAGGAGGAGTGGAAGGTAGGAGACATAACACCTATAATTTCTCAGATTAGGGTGCTCTCAATTCGCTTTTATTTGAGATAAATGTGATGCTATTGCATTCATATCCTTGAAAGGAACGAACAAGATACAGGGACTTCTAATTTCTGGGGTTAATACATACTAAGCAATTATCTGCTGCTGGTCACCTTGCTGGGAACACCAGTTAAAAGCCAGATACCACACGTGCTTGACGGAATCCTTCTGAAATGTCCATACTGAAATGTCTAGCCTTGCTGGTTTTCTAGTAATCGCCTTATCAGTGTTTGTAGTAGCTTGGAGGCAGTAGGTGTCACTAATACTGCCTTGAGTGCTGCTACTGCTTTTTCTTTGCTGTTACCCATGTCATGTAGTCATGCATGGCTACATCGCAGCAAGGATGCCGTCAGAGGATGGCACCTGGATGCAAGTTTCTCTGTGCTGAGAACACTGTGTAATAGCATACAGATTTAACACAGATAGAACTGCAAATAAGTAATGAAAAGAAAGTTATTTTCAGTAGCGGCTGCTGTGACAATTTCTTGAGCTAAGTAATTTACTGTAACTTTAATTATGAATCCGCATAAAGATGTTTAACTTGGGAATACTTGATACTGAATACATTAGCCGCAGCAAGAAGATCGCCTTCTGTAACATGACAGTTAACTTTTTAAGAAGTTAAATTTAAATATAACTTGGAAAAAACTGAAGAAGTGGAATGGAAAGAAAGGTAAATCATCATAAAAGCAATAATCTTTTAGGCTTGTAGATTACATTTGAAGTCTGCTAAAAAATGCTGGATGAATGACAAGAGTTTCTACACTTTCAAAATGAAAGCAAGATTAAAATTTCCTTCTTATAGTAATTTTTCATTTAAATTGAAGATTTTTATGCCTATATTGTATAGTTTCTGTTGAAACCAATTTTAATCTTTCAGCTGAGATTAATGGTAGAAGTTAGTGCAGACTTATATGGGAGAGTGGGAACTAAGCAAAAAAGTTCAAACTTTGTACTACACATGAAATTACAGTAGCAGCCTGATCACTGTGGAGAGCTGCCATTTGAAGCAATAAAGGCAGCTGACCTCAATAAATAGTACAGTAAATAGCTGACTTAAATACACAATTTTATCTTTTTAACAACCCTTTTTGGGAAGAAAGCCTGGTAACTTTAGATCCAAATATCTAACAAATCTTTTCCTAGGATCCCTAGACAGTATTCATCAGACAAACTGACACATTGCCCCAAAAATATACTTCAGTTTTTTCTGTTTGACCTTTGAATTATCTAAAGGGTGCTTTTGCAGCTTTTTGCTGTGATCACATTAAATCCTGCAAGGTCAGCCAAATTGGGGATGGAAGACCCCAGTGGAAAACCCAGGTACTGAAGCAGATAGTTTTGGTAATTCAGCAGATGTAATGTTTCTTTCTAAATAGATATGTCAGGCAAAAGAATGTGCTACTGGAGGTGATAGTGCTTAAATTAGATTTCATGTACAGGTTTAAACAACTTTTTCATTGTGTTCTGCCTCCTGCAAGAGAGAAACTACAATCCCAGTGTCCTGGATCAAGCCTAATAATAATTTTATGCTTACAGTAATTACCACAGTTGGTGAAATGATTGACCTCGCACTGGGATTGCCACACTTCTGGGTGTGCAGATGCGTTTCTTTCCTAAGAATCTTCTCCTTTATACTTTATAAGTGGATGCATCATTACTGGGTTGAATAATCCAAGCAGATTTTTTCATCTGGACTCTGAGGGAAGGGACAGTCCAAAGAGTCTTAAAACCAGATGTTAAATACTGTTTGTAAATCTGAAAAAAACCCCAAAACTAGCCACCCCAAACCGAAAAAAAACCCCACAAAACCCAAACCCTCTGTTTTCAACCAGTCATAAGAATGTTCACATGGAAAAGAGTCAGACTGTAGGCACCAACATGTGTGCTTGCTTGTGCTCTTGCTTGTGATGCCGTACAGAATCAGCCAAGTGTTATGAAGTTTCTCAGATGGCTGCAAACATCAGTATTCTGGAAAGCAACAAAATATGCTATGTGCATGTTGGACACCTGAAATTTCCACCTGTTTTTTCAGGTTATGTTATTTTATGTTTTAATCTGTTGAAATTGTCGCATGCTCTTAAAAAATAATTATATTGTTTATATGTCCTTTCCCCGAATAGATTTCATCTTCATAGTACATTTCTTGTAGATGCTTCAGATCATCCTAGATGAAAGAGTTATGTAAATTCAGGAGTCCTACCCTGTGTCTGGAAGCTATGATTTACACTGCAAACAGGGAGAGAAAGACTGTGTTCCGTTGTGTGCTATACTACTTTTTATCTGGTTTAACAGATCCAAATAACTGGCCTCCTTTGTAGTTGAAGGTATGGTGTGGTGAAATTGGCACCAGTGGGAGGCAGGTTTTCCTTAGCTCTTTCTCTTATGTATCTCTGGGATTTAATGTTCTCTTTTAGGAGACCACTGTAACACAGTGAAGTGACAAAATATTAGTGGCTGACAGGTGGTTTAATAAAGAGGTTTGAATACCCTTATGACTTGAAAATGTGTTTTGTGTTTTTTATGTTGATGATAGGATGAGGGAAGAGAATTCCTTTACAATGAGAACACAGTTAAGGAGAGCAATAACATCATGGATAAATGGATTCTTTCTTTCACCCAGTCACTCATTCAGTTCTTCAAAGCTGAAATGGCAGGTATGCACATTTGGTCGGGTGTGTGTACGGGTGTTTAATTTTTGATTAGAGAACTTGGAAAACTAGCCATTTCATCCAGAGATTTTCAGATTCTACGTGAGACTTACAGTTCAGATAAAAGGAAGGAAATCTTTAACCAGTTACCATAATACATGGGATGCTGCTCTCATGGGTGTTAATACAGATTTTGTTCGTGAGCTTTCAAAAAGTGATGAGGCTTTTTTTTTTGTCATGGCTAATCCTATGAGCTCAGTGATGTAGCTTGTTGCTGTAACAACATCTGCAGTGCTTGAAGCAGTTAATATTGTAATAGTAACTGAAAGAGAGCAGTGAAAAGGAAGCTAAATAAAATTTGGGGAAGGTGTAAAAAAGGATAAAATGGGCACTGGTCAATTCAGCTAAATAAAATAATTTTGAGAGGTACATGAGCAAGAGGAATAAATTTTCCCCTGCATAGTTCCACGGAGAGAGTTTCTTTGTAATCATATTGGGAGTGCGTGCAGCAGGATGGAATAGCATTGGGTTATTGCATTTCTGGGAAAAGATACTCTCCTGGTTTTCTTCTTGTATGTTGTCTTTTTCATCGTCCCATACCTCTCAATGTTCACATTATATTAACACAATTTAATTGCAAGGAGAAGGTGCTGCAAGAGCCCCCTGAAGTAGCTGGTCTGATGCAGTAAGCTTACAAACTTCGCAGTTAAAGTCACGATGGGATTTGAAGAGGTTTGGGTGCCTTTAAAGGCTAGATATTGTAAAGAAGGTGGCTTTTTCCATTGTAGTTCCTGTTTATGAATAAACAAACAACCCCCCTTATGCCCATGACCTTAAGTTGCCCTCAGAAGAATTTTTAGAAGCCTTCTGCAGGTGTGCTTGGGCTTGGAGAAGGAAAGTATTAGTGGGACAACAGATAATGAGGGAACAGCTAAATGCCAGCTGTGAGTTTATGAGGATACAGGACGGTTGTCTTCTGCTTCAGTCATCTCTTGTATTCCGTCTTAGAATGGCACAATGTTCAGTCTCACCAAGACGAATTTATCTTGCTACAGTAGATAAAGCAGGCCATTCTGGTAATAATGAAATTCGGGTGAGGTCATCTAAGAACATATCATTAAAGGAAGAAAGAATCCTTTAAGCTACCAAAACCAGGAATGTGATAAAAGCTGTCTGTTGACAAAAATGTGGCTTCTTCCTAGAGTTCTGTCCTTGAAATTTGATGGTGGGGTATGTTGAGTTTCATGTGTTGCCAAATAGAAACATGCGCAGTTTCTGCATGTTTACATGCTGTGTGTAAAGAAGAAAATATTTTGAGGGGACAGCGGAAAATTTGTTTGTGAATGTGTACATGGGATCTCAGATTAGTGCACGGTTTAAACAGAGATAGTATTTGCAGGAAGATGAGTATGGGGGTAGAAACTTGAATTCTCTGCTCTGGATTTCTAAGAAGATGAAGCTAATAAAAAGGGATGTGTCAGCTGACATCTTTATAAAGCAAGAAGATCCTTCCAAGCAGTAGAAGAAAATTCCTGTTGGAAAATGACAACGTACAATCTTTCAAGATGTTAGTGTTGGTATTAAATGCTATTGTCTGTGTTAGATGAAGATAACATGATGTGCTCATCAAATGAGTGACACATCTCATTTGGAAGTGATTAATCAACATGATTTTTTTCAGTTTATTTTTCTGCATAAACTCTGAATTCAGTCAGACAGATATTAATGAGATGCAGTGAAGTCGGGTACTGCGACATGATACTCCTGTGCTAATCTTTTTCAAAAAGTTAGTTTGGGGTTGTTTTTTTAAAGGTTTTCTACTTCATATGACTTGAAGTAGGAAACGCCAGGAAGAGGCAAGGGAAGATGGCAGTGGTAACTGAACCTCAAATGCTAGGTAAAGGAGATGAATACCCTACAGAAGCTTTGTTTTAGAACCCAAGATTTTGATGATGGTAATGAAAAAAAAATAAACAAATGCAGAAGCTGTTGTAGATGTGGCATGATGTGAGCAAAAATAAATGATTGCATTTGCTATTTAATGTCATATAACTCTGTCACCTGTAAGATGCAAAAAAAAAAAAATTTCTCTGCCATGTCTAAAACATAGCTGAGGGATTGGTGCTGAGGTGATGTTTGGATACTACCTGTCATAGAAATGGCCCGGTCTGCACCATAGGGTGCTGGTCCTGCACCTGTGAGTGCGATGGGGTGTAAGAAACACACCGGCTTGAAACTAAATGTCAAGGAGACACCACTGGCCAGAAAAATGTTGCACTTGAGCTTAGCTTCTTCCATTTAATCAAGTGTATTTTATAGTGGGGCTACATTTTACACTGATTGCCTGCCTCTAGAAAAACGTTTCCAATAAGTAAAACTTCTGTTAATTCTGCCCCAGTTTCTATGAGTAGCTTGAATAGGCAGCAGTATTTCAGCCTATATACAGTCCCTGTCAGTTTAGTATTGAGCTCACTTGAATAGTCTGAGGGTGGGAAGGGGAACATACCTGTGCACACTCCAACTTTGGGATGCTTTTGAGAGCCTAGAAAAACTTCAGAAAGGCATAATAGCCCTCTGCTAATCCTGGCCTGGGAAGAGTTTTTGACTTCCTAGAGCGTGCGCAATTGGAGAAAAGGAGACAACACGTATCAGAAAGCAACATCATTTCAATTATTGGTGGAAAAATTGGCATGGAATTTATTCATGGAAAATTGTTATCTCTGGTTAATAGGTGCCCAAAACCAGAGCTGTAGATGCGCTCTCTTTTCAGAAATGCTGCAAGTTAGGGAGAGGTGTGCCAGTAACCTCAGCAGCAGCAGCAGCTGGTTTAAGCTAACATAGCTTCACTTTGATAATGACACGCTTATCCAAATGAATTATTAGCTATTGAACAGCAGTATGGTTTCTCTGCTAAACCTCATCTTTCATGACTGAAACGTCTGGGATTTGGGCCCTTTGATAAGTAGGGCAAGTCTGGAAATTAATAGAGCAAACAATTCTCTTTGCGTTTTAAGGGGGGGTTAAAATCCTGTATTTAAAACCAGTAAGGCTTATTATGCTTTTTTGTACTTAAGTGCCCAATACAAGAAATTATTTTACAAAACAACTTTTCTTCTGATGACTGAAATTGAAAGAAGAGTGTGTATATCTGTGCATGCATGTGTGTGCATGTGTTTCCATGTACACACGTGCCTTTTTCTTGAGTCATGAAAAAGCAAGATTTCATTATTTGGTTTATGGACTGGGATTACAACTGTTGAGGGGAGAAATGCATGTTTCCAGGCTAACTTGAGTCTCTTATTAAAGATTTACTCTCCCTGAAGGATGGGGTTTTTTGAGGGGTTTTGTTTGTTTTTAACCAATCTCCTAACTAAATAATGCGTAGCTAGAAGAGAGCTGGGATTTTTTTTTTTGTGAATATAAGTACTCACATAAACATTGTCTTCCCCATCATGGCATGCATCTTCTGAGCATTTCCTTTTTAGGTTTAAATACCAGTACTCTGCTTTTAAAAACACTCCTATTTTAGAAAATGTGATGAAAAGTGTGGTGGAGCTTTTGAAGCAGAGATCCATTTTATTCAGTAGCTGCTGGATTAATGAAACTGATTCAGGATAGAGATCAAAAAGCTCTTTGATTTTAGAGAAGTTACAGACAAGTTTTTCCTTGGAAAAGAGAGTCCTATTTAAGGTCCATTCCTCCCCTCTCCCCCCCAGTTCTCTCATGAACAACTGAAATTTGTTTTCCCAGTTGCATAGTGATGCTTGCGATGACCTTCTTTTTCGTGTTGGCAGTTCTCCATGCTTTTAAGTTACACAGAACTTGAAAATACAGCTATGTTTATCTTCTTACCTTGTCAGGCTTGCTGTTACTTTACATTCTTTTAGCCTTCTGTGTTACTTCGAAAAAGAATTAAAAATTGCAATTAAGTTAGGGAGAATTGATTAAAATAGGTGTCTCAAATCTGGTGAACAAAGAAGAAAATGTTGGCAGTAATTTATAAGATTTTATTGTATGATTCTACAATAATTTCTGTTAAACTTCTAGTGACTCGGCTGTATTTACAGCATGTGCAAATCTAGGATTTGCCAAATCCTTTGCGATTAATAGTCTTTTATCCACTATCCTCTTTACGAGTCAGATAAAAGCATAAGGCTTCCATAATGCGTGTTTGTCTAGGATTAGGGAAGCAATTTGGTGGTAGATGTGTTTGCCTTGAAGCATGAGAATTGATGATATGCAATCTCAAAATATGATTTTAACATAAGTTTGCCTAATCACTTTTTTGATCTTACTAGCGTATCTGTTTCTGCTCAAGTTTTATGTTTAACACCACAGCTACAAATGATAATGTGTTTAAGTGAGGAGCTTGATGCAGAGGGAAAATATTAACTACAGTAAATATTTTTTCCTTCTAGCTTACAGGCTGTACACTGTAGTCCCTCGATTAGTGAAGTTTGTTGATATTCTGACCAACTGGTATGTTAGAATGAATCGCAGAAGACTAAAGGTAGGTATCTACCTCTGCAATCTTGTACTGTAAACAAAATCCTAGTACTCTGTGTTAATTAATGCATAGCAGCTTCATGGTGTTACACAAAAGCTTTCTGCTGCGTTTTAAATTATATCAGTTTGTACCTGATGGAGGAGTGAGAAGTTAAAATTGGTTTTTTTTCCTCCTCTCTGCTTTGAGGAAAACCAACCAACCAAAGTGCCCTGTAATTCTGTTTCACTTGCTGGATGGGATTGAGCAAAATGAATGTAGTTTGGAAAACCAATTTATTGCATTAAGATAGGAAATTTTTGAAGTTTATTGAAGTGCACTTACTGATCCTAAAATTGCAGTTGTTTTTTTTTCTCGGTGAATTCTTCAAATAGGGTGAGAATGGGACTGAAGACTGTATTATGGCCTTGGAAACCTTGTTTAGTGTTTTGTTCTCCATGTGCAGACTTATGGTAAGGCAATTACAGCCCACTATGACTATTTGACATTTTTAATGTAGTTAATCTTTTAGATTGCATGCTTCTTTGTGCCTAAGTTGGCTATAAAAACTAGGGGTACGGAGACTGAACACATGGGGAGAAAAAACGTATTGCTACTGATTTGTGTAGCAGAGTTCATTTTCCACCTCCCCCTTTGATTTGCTTATCTGCCCTGTGGCACTATAAGGAATATCACCTGACTGGTAAAGAGACATCATGAATTCTTATCTGATGCCCCAAAGCAACATGTAAATATCAGGAAGGAGGTGAATAAGGAGGAGCAATTTCATCATTTATTTCAGTCTGCGTTTTGAATAACATCACAGTTCTGCGTTGAAGACTGTGTAAGCATTGTTTTTGCTAAACTGTTCTTATGCAATTCATAAGTATTACTGACTCATAATGTACAAACAATAAAGAAAAGATGATGATGGAATGCAACATTACAGGCACCATATACTCCATTTATCACTGAGCTGATGTACCAGAATCTGAAGACACTTATTGATCCAGCCTCAGTTCAGGAAAAGAATACTGAAAGCATCCACTACCTCATGCTTCCCCAAGTGAGGTAAGAGATAGCTCGTATGTGGTAAAATGGGGTTTGGGTTGGTTGTTGGGTTTTGGTTGGTTTTTGGGTTTTGATTTTTTTGTTTGATGTTTTTGGGGGTTTTTTTGTTTTTCACAGAATGCTGCTTCTTCGCTTACTTGTGTTTAAAACTGTCTTGCGTAACAAAAAAACAAGCTGCTTTTATAACATAAATATTCCTTCATCTCAGTAAGAATTTCAGGATGATAGTTAACACATCCCTTTCTATAAGCAAAAAATGTTTCTGTTTTGATTAAGCTCTGGTTAATGTTAGTCTCTTTGCTGTAGGATAACATTTCACTAGCAGTACACTTCACACCCTGCCCTCAATGTCAGCTGGGAATTTATTTTCCCTCCGTGTTTAGGCAGTAAGCTTGTGCTGGGCTAAAGGATTGTAGATAGGAAGGAACACAATTAGGAGGAATGCATGTTCCCTGCTCATAATGTTTTCTTCTTATGGTGGGCAAGGAATATCCTTTTTACACTTCAAAATGTGCATTGACTAGAAGCTGTAATGCCTACCTATGAAAGGCCCAAAGGATTGGATTATACAACTTTCTTGTGGGCCCTGCGTTTGCAGGAATGTGTGCATCCCCCCATCTCTAGGCCTGTCTTAGTGAATGCTGATGCCGGATCGCATGAAGGCCAATGGCATCCTGGCCTGTACCAGGAATAGTGTGACCAGCAGGAGCGGGGTAGTGATCATGCCCCTGTACTCGGTGCTGGTGAGGCCACACCTCGAATACTGTGTTCAGTTTTGGGCCCCTCACTACAAGAAAAGATGTTGTGTTGCTGGAACATGTCCAGAGGAGAGCAACCAAGCTGGTGAGGGGTCTGGAGCACAAGTCTTATGAAGAACAGCTGAGGGAACTGGGGTTGTTTAGTCTGGAGAAGAGGAGGCTGAGGGGAGACCTGATCACCCTCTACAACTACCTGAAAGGAGGCTGTAGCGAGGTGGGGGTTGGTTCCCCCTCCCTGGTAAGGGACGACAGGACGAGGGGGAATGGCTTGAAGCTGCGCCAGGGCAGGTTTAGGCTAGACATTAGGAAAAACTTCTTCACCGAGAGGGTTGTCAGGCTCTGGAATGGGCTGCCCAGGGGGGTGGTGGAGTCCCCAACCCTGGAGGTATTTAAAAGCAGGATAGATGAGGTGCTTAGGGACATGGTTTAGTGGTGGGATGGCAGGGTTAGGTTAAAGGTTGGACTCGATGATCTTAAAGGTCTTTTCCAACCAAGGTGAGTGATTCTGTGATTCTGTGATTCTGTGATTCTGTCTATTGTTTTGTGTGGGCCACATGCGGAGCCATCAGAGTGAGTTCTTTTGGCTTCAGATCAAAAATTTAGACCATTGTCCAGAGATTGCCACTTCCTTTTTAGAGGATATATCGTATGAGAGTGAGCTTTCCAGACAGATGGTTTCTCTGGATGCTGGTAGGTGAGGTTTTTTGTAAGTGCCAGCTGTCTTGAAAAGGTTTGAGTCCATGACAATTGTACTGGACATATGTGCTGGGTTATCCGTAGTATCAGCTCAACCCAGGTAGAACTTGACAACTGAAGTTGTTTTGGTTTGGTTTTGTTTTGGTTTTTTTAGGTCCACCAAGGGAGACACTAGTATTACAGTAATCAATTGCTCGTTAGTGCCTTGGTGCTATGTTAGTGGATTAAGCTAGCGCCTGCATTGTTATCTGCTGTTAGTTGCTGAATGTAAAAGAAGCAAACTTTCCTTTTGCGTTGCAGCTCAGTTTGAAAACCCTCAAGGATGAGGGAGCTGACCTTGATACTTTACGTGCCAGTTTAAAAATTTAAACCTTCTAGTAATGGTGTTTCTTTTATGGATGCTATATCTTTTGAGGAAGGTGTATGTTCCTTCTGATAGCTTTAATAGTGAGAGCTACTGCCACAAGGAGTTTGAAATTGACATAATGATGGTGCTGATTTTCTGTTCCCTGGGAAAGTGCTCTAAAGAATGTGTAATCAAAGAATGCAAAACTCATCAGCGAGCTATCAGAAATGGTTTTGAGCTCCTGTAGAAAGCAGTTAATGGAAGGATAGTGAGCTATTTGCAGGAACTCAGTTCAGACATGGGTTAGCATGAGCATTTAAAAGTGGCTTAGTCACTTCTTATTCCTGTTAGTGCTAACTGACTTGCTGCTGCATCATGCAAACATAAGATGTGTTTGAGTGGCTTGCACGGATTTCCTCTTTGTCTTGTACTTTGGATATTTGTCTGCTACTAGTCTGTAATTTACTGGTTCCCCTGCATATCAGTTGTTCCCTTTGTCATCAGATAAAAAGACAAATTTTTAGAACTAAATTTTTGTTAAAGTTTTTGAGTTCACCCTGAGTTGCTAAGCACTGCATTTTTCTTTTAATATTTTTCTGATGACTACATAAGGACAATATTGTCAGTTAATAATAATAGACATTTTTTTATGCAGTTACAGAAAATACTACTACAACAGTATGATGGGTATGTACAGGTAAAGCTAAGGGACTTGGCTAATTCAAGCTGAACTTGACTCAATACCTGTGTTACAAATCCCACTGAGGTATTACTTGATTGCTTAGTGTCTGAACAGATTGGTTGCATTAAATTTTGTGGATGTGCATGCAATCTGTGAAGACGTCTCACTTTGGCTGCACAGTGTCATTAATTAATGGCAAGTAGTATTGAAATACTGCCACATTATACTATACGAATCTTTCTGGGAGCAAAGTCTTCTAACTCACAATTTATACGTTTGCAAGTTTTTGGAGGACCATCTTGAAAGACTGGCTTTTGGAAGAATAAAAGCTTCCAAGTAGGTAGTAGCATCTTAATCAAAGCCCTAATGCAGAAGTTTTGCTTTACCGGTTCTGGTTTTGTGGACAGTCCTTATTGGATGCATGGTTTTCATCCCAGTACTTTTGCTACTTATATTGCAGCAAGCAACATTGTTCATTTTCTTCACAAGTGTCTTTTGAACCAGTACCTCTGGTCTTGATATGACAACAGTGTGGTTTTAAAGGAACTGCTCAATTTATGCAGCTGCTCGAGAAATCAAGAAAACCTCATTTTTGGAACTATTGGCTGCTAGTACATTTCAAACAAGAAGTGAACGTCAGCTTACTCAAAAAAAAAATAAAAAATAAAACCAACAAACAACCCACCCACCTCCCTCAAAAAAGGCAAAAACCCCCCAAAAAACCAAAAAAACCTCCCAAAACCAAAACCATCCTGCCTGGGTGTTAAAATGATGAAGCCAGGAAAGATGACAAGGCTGTCTAAAACATCAAGCTAAAATATCTAGAATTCCTGGAAAAGATTATAAATTGAGATCCAGTGAGTTGGTTGCATTATAGGTATTTCATTGTCATGATAAATATCCTATTTATAATAGCTTTTTGCATCTTCTTATGATATTATTAATGTACATCTTACTACTTATTGGATATTAATAGAGTAGGTAGTATGACTCAATCTGTCATCTCCCATCTTGTGAGAGGTGCTAACAAAAGATGATCTAAAAATAGCTGGTTTTTGTTTTCAGCAAGTTATTTCCTCATCATCTTCTACACAAAGAGAGAAGAAAAACCTGTTTGTTCATTTTTCAAATTGCCCAAACAGGACATAATTGAATCTCTAAAAGGAAATTTCAGAGAAGGGGGTAAAATGTTTTCAATCTGCTCAAACAGATACAATGAAAATGAAGCAATATGATGTTTCCTTTTTAATCTAGGGAGGATCTCATCGACAAAAAAATTGAAAGTGCCGTTTCTTGTTTGCAGTCTGTTATTGAGCTTGGACGAGTAATCAGAGACAGAAAAGCCATTCCAGTAAAGGTTAGAACTCTCTAACACCTCTTGTCAATACCTTGGGAATGTGCAATAGCTTTAACTTTGGGATAAGCCTGGGAAAATTGTATTAAGTTTGGAATAGCAAACAATTCAACAATAAAATACTTCAAATGATAAATAATAATTTCTGAGGTTCTTTATTTTCGGTTGGGAGGACAAAAGTGGTTTGTTTGGGTTTTTTCCTTTTTTTTTTCCCCCAGTATCCTTTGAAGGAAGTAGTTGTTATCCATCAGGATCCAGAGGCTCTGGAAAACGTCAGATCTTTAGAGAAGTACATACTCGAGGTAAGACCATCGTGAACGTGATGCTTTACTGGATTGTGTACGTTGGTTGCCTAAACAAATAAAACCCTAACCTTCCATGTTGGCAATATTAATAAATCACTAGGTAACACTAATTTAAAAAAGAACTGTAATGAAAGGGGATATCAGTGGGTACTGTGTACAGAAATAAAGGTAAATGGGTGATGAGCCTTAGACAGTCAGTTGTAGTACTGAGAAACACTTAATCTCTCAAACTGACCACATAGGACTTCTTTAATGAATAATTAAGAGGCTATTAGAAATGTTCTTTTTCTTGATCAGTGAAAGGAAAAAGCATTTTCTGAATGAAAATGAGATGATATTCAACTATGTGTTGTCAAAGAGATGGACTGCAGTATTTGTGATCTCCTTCAGTTAAAGGGCATTAAAACCAGTTTGGCGGTAAGTGGAAGGGTTGATGGAGAGGAGGAGGAGTTCCATGTGAGGGAGAACAGGGGACCAGTCCAGATTTTTGCAGGATGTTGTTTAGGATAAATGTCAAATAAATAAGATGTAAGTCTAGACAATTTCTTACACTTATCTGCTCCTGTATGCCACTGTAATACTCTCTTAATATATGTCCATTACAGAAATGCAGCCTCTCCTACTTCTCAGTCTGTATTTGGATAAAAGCCCCATCATTCAAAAGAAAAGTCACCCTTCTTGGATTTTTTTTGAATGTAACTTCCTGAAATTGGCTGCACTTTCTGTTTTTAGTCAGTCATGTAATAAAAATCCACAGTATTTTAAGTAGTGAAATGAAAAAGGAGTTTAATTTATTTGTATGTTTATACTATAAATAAATCTTTTAAACTTCAGTGCTAGGTACAAAGATACAAATAGGTACAAAGCCTATTACTTTTTGATTGCTTAAAAGATTGTAGAGTGGGCTTTTTTGTCTTTTTATTCAATTAAATTTCATTACAAATAGACTTTGTATCCTGCTTCTTTCACATCTGTGATGTACAAGAAAAAATCAAACAGCAAGAGGCAATAGTGGTAAGGAAGAGTTTCAGCTACAGTGATGAATTTCAATGAGCCATGGTGTTTTGAATCAAAAAGAAAAGGGAGAAAAAAAGCTACTATGCCAGTATGCCTTTGAACTGTTTTCTAGGTGTTGGGGCCCTCAAAACATCTTGCAAAACAGTGGTTCTTACTGCTTAAGTCTGTTGTGATCATGCATTTGATACCATGAGCTGTGCTATGTGCAGTTTCTCAGCGTTAGCAGCCTGGGGGCTTTCTAATTGCTTTGCTGAACAGGGTGTTAGAGGTAATTATCCCTCTGCTGTAGACTGGAGGCCGTTCAGAACTACTCTGGAAGGCAGTGAGGAAAGAAGGAAGACTGGTTAAGACTGGTTAAGCAACGCTGTTCTTTCTGAACAGTCTTAATTTCCTCTTGCTGCAGTAGTCTCTCATTGGGATAGCTGATCACTTTTTGCCCAGATGTTTCATTGTGTTGCCTGGGGAGATATGCCATGACTTCATCTTTGTAACTGTATGTGTTTTGGGAGGAAGGAATTGCATTTTGAATAGGAGCTCTTTGCTAAGACAGCAGAATTCTAAGGGAACAGATTTGGTGTTGATATTGGACACAATGCATGTGTTAGACTTGAATATAAATCGGGGATTACTTCATGACAACAATTTCTGGGTATTAATCCATCTGGATTTTCACTTGAACCCTTTTCCCTATGCAGTCTTGTTGCATTTGTCTGTGGCTCTCAACTCAATGAGGCAGAATATGCTCCAGCTTTTCTCTCGGGTGAGAACTGAAGGAGTGGTCTTGCAAAATAAAATCACCTAGGTAGTTGTTCAGGTGATCTTCCTTGTTCAGGACCTCCTGATAAAAAGGTTTCTGAGGAAAGGATACCGGCCTCAATGCAAGGTCCTTGTTAGAGAAGTTATGTACAATGTAATACAAAAAGTAACAGGCCCCCCCCAGATTGACTTCCTTTACTGTTACAAGAGATTTCACATAGAAGTCTTAATACAGTTTCTGAACGCCTGTGAAGTGCCAGCTTAGCCTCCTCGCATCTTGCCCTCTCAAATCTACTTGTTTGAAACCATCTCTGTTTAAATGAGCAAAAACCAGAAGAAAAAAAATTTTGAACAGCAAAGTAGTTGTACATCTGCATAGCTTGTGAAAGACTTCATCCCTTTCCTCCTGTGATACCGTCACATCTGGAAAGGTGAGCCATGGGCTGTACTTTTCATTAACCTCTGAAGTCTGCCCTCTTCCTGTATTTTAAGTGCTTGTAGCAGATATACTAAAACCAGATTACTCTTACAACTTAATTCTTTGTTCTGTTTTACCTCCAGCATACTTCCCAAGCTATTGTCATATTAGCGCATGGTTTCTATGTGTCCAAGTGCAGTAATTGGGTGGGAAATGTGGGGACTCTCCGGGCTTCGGAGTGTTTCCTTTCCTTCAGCTCCACCCATGGCACTGAAACTTTGAATCTGACACTGCAGAGGAACTTTGTCTTCAGGAAATTCCTACTGTGTTGTATCACCTCAGGACCTCTGTACTTCTTAGAGACGGTATAATACAGGACTGGTGGGTTCAGCAATCTGTCTTTAGTTTGTATTTCTGTTTAGTGGCTTCTGGATTATTAAATAAAATGTATTTCTACTAATAATTGACCTTTGACCTTCCCATCATCTTTCATTTGTCAGAATCTATCACTTTCCAGACCAGTTTATGTATGTTCATGACAGCCAGTTCCAATGGCTGTACTAAGGCATGCTGGTAGTTACCTGAAGCATAAGGTTATGAGGCTTTACATTTAATGGATTTTTTTTCTTCCCTAAGTGTTTGTAACACTTTGTAGTCTCTAAAGCCAGTGAAATGGCTCTTCAAAGATGGGTGAGAAGTTCTTTTTCTATTATAGAAACACCTGTCAGTACAGTATCTAAGGATTTTTTTTTCTCCCCCTTGTCCTTGGTAGGGTAAGGATTCTTTCTTCCTTTCAGGAAGGTACCTTCAGAGGGGTCTGTAACAGAAAATCTAGTTGCATGCTTAAAATGTGATGGAACTTCTTTAGTTCAAGTTGTCATTGTCAAGATCAGCTGCTTTGCATTGGCAGAGGGAACAAAAATCTGCATCTGCCCAAGCGAGATCAACTCACCTCACTTGTCTTGGTGAGAGCAACCATGTCAGTCAAAGAATTCAAGAGATGACTGAAGCAGTGGAGGACCTCTTTAACTTCCGATTGTGTATTACTCCAGCAGTACCATTTTTCCCCAAGCCTAAATATACAGCTAAGGAAGGCTTCAAAAAATTCTGCTGGGGGCAAGTTAAGAGCACTGGCTGAGAGAGTCATGGCTCAATGAAGAAGACTTCTAGATCAGTGTTGTATGCTTCTTGCTTTTAGTTACTGTGGGACTTAAATTCTTAAGAATTGTGCATTAAAGGAATTTTAATTTAAAAACCTTAATTGATTTGCAAGTGGGATTGTAAGGCATTTCTGTCCTGTTAGCTTATTGATTATTTCTCTTAGACTTGGCAGTTACGATGCTTCACTTCAGAATTGCTATTATTATTAATAATCATTTCAATACTTGGATCTTTTCAGTAGCAGAATTTTGTGAAATTTAGGTTAGTGTCTGTCACGTTTTCTTGATCTGAAAAGTGGATCTGTGGCTTTTACAGAATCCAATTTTAAGGGAAGTAAGGTTTGCTTACTCGAATTACTTCCAGAAAGGTAGCTGACAAAATTTGCTGTCAACTTTTATAGCTGGTAAAAGGCAACAAAGGAACCTAACAATCTGATAAGTCATTACATAATTGGATTGTTCAGAAGTGTGTTTTCATTTATATTCTTTTGCTACTGCAAACAAAGTAAAGGTATGTCTTACGGGGAGATGAGTTTCAACAAACTCAAATACCTTTATGGAAGCACAAATACAAAATACTGTCTATTGTTCTATTTTTATTATGTATCTTAAAATTCAAGAAGCTGACCCTGAAGCTTAGTGTGTGTTTTATTGTGTTGTACAGCAATCAATCTCATTGTTTACTAGGATGGTTCAGAGCTAAAGAGGTCAATACAGGCAGACTGGGTAGTATTACCTGGGCTGTATTTGCAGCTTTGTTCATAGACTTCCTACATACTCAGAGCTTTAGAACCTTTAGTTATTGCCAGAAGTGTGTTTCTAATAAATTTGCAGATGCCAGAGGTAATCTGTAAGAAAAATTACGCAATTTGATTTTATGCAGTTGCTGACAAGAGAATTTGAAAAATACACTTGTCAATTCTTCAAAAATTTCATTCATCACTTTTTCAGAAGTAGAGCTGTAGTCTTTGATCTGCAGTTTTACTCTCTCATCATCAGAGCATAGCAAATCATTTAAATAAATGGATTTTAATATTAGAACTGGCTAGAGTATAGAGTTGTCATGCAAAAATGGCCAAGCTCACAAAATGAAATAAATCCAGAAGGCTTTTAGCAGCTGCATACAGTTGCATTTTATTCATTAGTATTTGAGGGCTTATACAAGCCTAGTTCAGGACTTCTCTTCCTAACTCCTTCCAGTGAAAGGTTTTATCCGAGTAAATTTTACTCTTAAGCACAACCAGAATCTTGTTTGCATCCAACCTTTGTATACCCTTCAACCCCCACCCCTATGTACAGTGATAATAAAACAGAAAATTTACTTCTTTGCCAAATCCAAGCTCTGCCAGTATCTCATAATTTTAGCGGTGTTACAGTAATGTAGTAGACTGAGTCCACAAATGGGCTCAGTTAACTGACACGTGAACTGAGACAGCGAACATGTGGTCCTTCAGTATTGTGTTTCTTACAGTAGCACATAATATTTATTTTCCTTTTTGGGATGTTTGCTTAGAGAGCCCAGCCCTGGCATTTCTCTTTCTCTGGTCTGAGATTTGGGTGGTGTCGGGTTACCGGTTGATCATGCCTGGCACGTGGCACCAACTAAAGGCCCTCGTACACATGAATGCCTGAATGTGCAGGTCCTCTGACTGGCAATGGGAAGGACTGGTTGCCTCAGTTCGTGCCTATGAGACTTGAAAGATGTGTTAAGGAGCTCATTTTGATTTATTGGGAAGATAAAATTAAGAACTATTTTAAGTCAGTGCACTATATTGAGGCAGATATAAACAGACCTAAGATACAGACTTGCTTTTTTTTTTTGTTTGGAAGAATGATTCTGTTTTTTTAATTGATAATGTACACAGAAGAATGGTTTCCTAAGCTAATTAGTATACAAAACTTGTCCTGATGGAGTTGGCTTCTATGTAATTTATCTAATCAGGCCCAAAGTAATCTCTAAATTTGTGCTATTTTTTTGGATTATGTCTTTTTCCCCACGAGGTCATCATTTACCACTTGTAGGCTCATTTCCAACAGCACCCCATTAAAACTGAATTTCTGAAGTACGTAACTTTCATTATATTTCCTAAAAGATGTATTTATTAAAATCAGATTCGGTTTTATTCTTGGCTCCTCATGTCAGTAGGAATTCCTAGGGAATTAGGCTATAGATCAGAGGTTGTATTTAAGCATTACTTCTCAGTCTAAACATTTGGCTACTTGCTTGTCCTGTGATGCTGATGCTGCTGTTTACTTCTGCTCCCGAAATGACTTGGAGTAGCTTGCTGGCCCAATGCACTCGGTGGTTCTGCATCATGTTGATGTGAACTCTAGCAACCTTCTAGTGGAGATTTAAACACAAAATGCTTCAAGTATTGGGCAGTCTGACAGACAAAACCTTTTAGAGCAAGCACGAGCATCTGGCTGCTTCTTGGGTAGGTTCCTGTCACAGTCGGTCATCTGTAGCTATTGGATTAAAGATACCCATGGGCACGTGCCTGCCTGCTCCCTTTAACGTCTTTTCATGTGCCTACTGGTATGATCTTCTTTTCTTTTTGATCCTGGTGGTACACTCCTGCTTGCCTCCTCTGGTGGCATTAAGTTCCAAGGGTTAACTACTTGTTTATCTCTTAAACTAACTTCTTACTATTTTCATGGCATTCTCCCTTAAGGGGCTGTTTGGGGATTTGGTGAATATCGGGTTTACATTCCTTACCCACCTCCTTCATAACTTTTAAAATTTCAATTGTGTCCTTCTTCCACCTTCTTCCCTCCAAAGAGTTCCAGCCTTGATCTTTCCTTGTATAGTAGCTACACTGTTCTCTGAAATTAGTTGTTCTGTGAAACCTTCTACAGCACTACAATATCCCCCTTCAGATACCAGGACAAAAACTGCATGCATTACTCATAAAAATGGGGACACCCAAGTTTCTGTAGTGGCAAAGTAACATCCTTGGTCTAGGGACCCTCCTGAAGGTCATGCAACTTTTATAAGCTTTTGGCTGCCTCTGCACGCTCATTTTCAGAGTCCTTACGCTGCAAAGCAGAGACAGTTTTTCTGAGCAAGGTGTTTTTCTGTACGGTAAGGACCTAGAATGAACAGGTAAGGAAAGAGGCAGAATGAGGCAGTAGCATTTGTACAGCTTAAAACATAAAATTGTTGATTATAGTTTTCTGGCTAAATGCATACTGAGAGGAGTATTTCAGCAAGATTTTTGCTCCTGAATTTTGCCAGGCATTGCACACAGAGGTAATGGCTTTATCTGTTCAGGCAGTTGTCTCAGTAAAGTAAAAAAGATTGTTGAATAGGTTGTTGAACTCAGATTTGAGTTGAGAGCTGACTGGGGTCTATTGATAACAGAGAAATGTCTACCTATAAAGGCTGAAGAGGAGGACATGATCTTCTGCTGAAGAATAGTTTCTGTATTGGTCGGGTATATTTGCCCTTCTAGTATTGGTAAATTACGTAGTTCATGGAGACAACCATATAAAATGTTTGCAGCTTGAGACTTAGGACTTCCCTAGTGCTGGTTTTGTACTCTTTGGACAGTTGTCAGAGATAGCTGTTCTTTAGCTTCATTTTTTCCTCTTGGTGTATTTATATAGGAGCTTAATGTACGTCAAGTGACATTATCTACTAATAAAGATAAATACGGAGTCCGGCTGAGAGCAGAACCTGATCACATGGTGCTTGGGAAGCGTTTGAAAGGCACATTTAAGCTTGTCATGGCTGCAATCAAAGAACTGAAGAGTGAGCAGCTGGAGGAATTCCAGGAGACAGGTACATAATGGTACAAACCACTGAACGGTGGCAATGTTGACGGGGAAAAAGTAGATCCAAAATCCTCTGTCTCATCAGGAAAAAAATCAAGCAATTGCACTCGATTTGTGTATATTAATCAAGCACTTGCAGGAACAGATGCAGAAGTATCCTTCTGTGGGCTTAGGGAAACTTAAGGCCTACTTCCCAGTTATTATCTCTATTAAATTTTATGACAATGAGAATAGTAGAAAAGCTATCTTTATTCTTTTGCTGACAGTAGATTACAAGTGGCCATGTATACTAATCTTACGCTGTTCTCCTGTTTAAGTGCTATTGTAAGGCCAAAATGAAGTAGAGAGTAAACTGTTCTGTCAGACTGACTCACGTGTGAAGTGAGTATGTGTGCAATAGTTTATATTCTAAAAGCATTGCTTCAATTCCAGATTTACTGGTGGGTGTGAAGTTTCCAGCTGTATAGTTCACTGCTTGAATGTAAATTTTGATTTAGTTGAATATACAGGTTATTTTTAAGTTTTATGCCATTTCATTCAAATGATACACAGAGTTGCTGAAGCATCAGCATTTGGGTGAGTTCTGCCTGTGGAAATGCTTGTATGAAAAGTCTGAATGTGGGATAGTTCGGTGTTTAACTGCTCTTTAAATGTCTTGCAAACATACTGTATTTCATGTATTTGAAGATTGATACTTGTCTCGAGGTTTTTGAATTAATTTTTTTCACTCTGACTGTAAGAGATGCTCTTCATCTGCCAATTCTGCAGGCACCATTGTTGTAGAAGGGCATGAACTCCATGGGGAAGATCTCCGTCTCATGTATACCTTTGATCAGATTGCAGGAGGGTCTGCCCAGTTTGAGGCACATTCTGATGCCCAGGTATTTTGGTGGGGGATTTTTTTTTTTGGTTTTTTTGTGGGTGGTTTTTTTTTTTTTTTTCAATTAAGGAAAGAGTTCCTCTAGAAGTGATATGAAAATGGTGAGGTGAAAGCTGGGGTGGTTTTGTTTGTTCAGTTCAACAAATTCCAGGAGCCTATCTTCTGAATTTGGGAGATGTTAAAGTACTCTCTTCAACAAGGTATTTTGTAATATATAAAAATTGTAACATACATAAAAACATATTAAAATGTACCTGAGCTTCTGAGTGAGTTAATCCTAGCTTGTTCCAAGTTTGTTACCTATTCAACTGTCTTCTGTACATCACCTCAGGTTTTAGTTCTGCTAGATGTTACGCCAGACCAGTCCATGGTGGATGAAGGAGTTGCCCGGGAAGTGATTAATCGCATCCAGAAGCTTCGCAAAAAGGTTAGGAAGCAATGGTTTGGAAGAAGACACTTTAAGCAATCTTTGGGCAACATGCAGTGGAAACCAACCTTTGTAATTAAACATGAAGCCCTGTATCATTTACCCCTAATACGTAGCTTTCTCATCGGACACAAATGATCGCAAGTCACTATTTCCATTTTGGATTTCCTTATTACTAAGTAGCTAGAATTGAACAATGAGCTTGCTATACATCATCCATAGTGAATTAACAATTTATTTATTTTACTTGAGCCCCTCTTGTTTTCCATCTTCAGCCACATGGCCGTGGTTCAGTCCCCGTTAAGCAGGTCTCAGGCCTGCCTGCCTCCTGCCAAGTGTTACGTTCTATTCCCTCTCTGTTCTGGTCCCATCAGCTGGGTTGTTGAGAGCTGAGACATCTGAGCCTAGGACTGCTAAAAGAAACAAACTTGTGTTTTAGCAAATTGCAGGAGGCATTTCTGGCACCGATTTGTATACCTACATTAATGATTCTTCTCTAAACTGTTCATCATACATACAAACAATGCAGTCTGAACTCATGGTAAAACACTTTCAACTAGTGTGACTTCCTTCTCTCGACAATGCTAATCCAGAAAGAGCTGTGCTCTGCATCTCCATTTTGTTCCAAGAAAGCATGGAGGTGGCGATAAGTCAAAAAAGCCTTCAATCTGGAGAGGACATTAAGTAATATTAAACTTGGTATAAAGAATTCCAAAAGTTTCAGAACCCGCAAGTTTAAAAAACAAACCAAAAAAACCCCCCAAAAAACCCAAACAAAAAACCCCCCCAAAAAACCAAACAAAAAAACCACAAAACAAAATAATCCCCTGTCCCTTCATGCACATACACGTTGCAAACATAGAACATGTTGTTCTATGGTACACATAGGTTCTTCCTACTTGACTAACTTGGTGGCAATATGTTAGAATTCCTATGTTTTTCAGACTTATGCCTGAAGAAATCCTGCAAGAGCTCTGAAATGATGTGTAGAGAAAATTTTAATGGGACGTGGTTTTGGGAAAAGATATCTGTACAGTTAAGACTGCATGAATCTTTAGTATAAGACTGAAAAATGACAAATTTGTACCAGAATAGTTGTAGGTGTTTATATATAAATATATATAAAATGTTATAGATGGATAAGATTTATATCTGTATAAAATAAAACCAGGAAGGAGTGTGGCCGTGAAAAGACAGCTCTCTCATATGTTACTGGATGACTTAAATTTACTTCTGTAAGGACATAAGGTCATAATTTATTTTCACTTAAATGAAAATCAAAATACTTAGTCTTGCCTAATAATTAACTTGATGCTAATGTGCGTTTGTTCTGTCATTCTTACATTCTCACTCCTGCTATAAAAGTGTACATGTAAGAAAAAGCACAGATTCCAGATCCACAGTAACTATTACTGGCATTAGGGCACTCATTATTTTTAGCAGATTTTAGAAATAGTTTTCTTCGTGCTGCTATTTCTTTTCCTTGAAACCATTTTCTTACTGAAGTAGAATTTTGCACTAATTCAGCTTTAATTAGTGTACCATGCAAAGTAATTGCTCTTTTTCTGAAGTATGTGTTAGGATGTAAGATGTGGCTTAAAAACCTGGTCACCACTTTCCAAAACAATCCCTAAATGTCTTGGAGACTGGTGGGCATTAAGAACATGTCACTGATTGAGCAATTGTTCAATAAAGAGCCGAGGGTTTAATTTCAGGCTAACGGGATGTGTAAATGCTAGTAAAATTCTTGTGCATCAAGAAAAGCTTTTTAATAATTTTGGTAGGCTTTCAGTTTGCTAAGGGGGAGAGCTGGTAAATGAATCTGGAAGCGAGACATTCTCAGTAAGGTATGCTATTTGGTCATTATCTTTTGAAGAAAGCCTCACCATGTTTCAAGCCTCTTTCTCGCCCTTCTGACAAAAGAATTGTTTTATTTTACATCTCTTGTGGAAACTTTTAACAAATGTCTGGTACATACCTTTCTAAGATTTTTTTTTTTTCTTTAACTTAACAAGTATCCTTTTAGTTTGTATATGCGGAAGTCATCTTGCTGTCATTCATAGTACACTTGGTGTACCCTGCAGCGAAACCTGGTTCCTACAGATGAGATCACAGTGTACTACAGATCTCATCCAGAAGGTGACTACCTGGATACTGTTATTAAGGAGCACACGGATTTCATTTTTGCAACAATAAAGGCCGCCCTGAAGCCTTACCCGGTGCCTACCTTAGAAGAAGTTCTCATCCAGGAAACAACCCAAGTAAGAAGGAAAAAGCACTGACTGCTGAGTTCATTGTTACCTGCTTTATCTGAGCCAAGTGCTTCAATTGCAGAAAAATTGTATGTCAGTATTTGTTTGTGGGATATAGTGGATATGGTTTCATATTTCTAAACTAGTCTTTTTGGTTTAAAAACCAAAATAATTGGGCTCTGTATGTGTAGTATTTTCGAAAATGAAGCTGATTGGGTACCAAAATAAATCTTAGGTAGCTGTTTGTGTAAGCTTAATACACGCAGTTATTTGTGCATTGTTTAGACAGCAAAAATATGGTCGCTCTGATTTCTTTAAGTTAATATGCTTTTCTATTAGAAATGTTCTCCTTTGAGACTAAATGTTGCCTTTTGGCTTGAGCCCAACTTCAGTTATTAATGTCTGAGGATGCTTGGGTTTTCTCCCCGTATTGCTGACGTTCAGTCATTTGTAACAATGCAGTTTCGCAGATTGGCCTATTCTTTCAGCAGCAGATTTGAACCTTTTCCTTTGCTTTCTTTGACTGTTCCTTCTGACATGTTTTGAGAATACTTTTGCCATGGTTTTATTCAAACTTACTGTATTCCAAAGGCATTCCTAGCAGAATTTTGGATTAAATATTCTTCAATCTAAATGTCATGCTAGCCCAGAAAGACAAGAACTTACGATATATCAGACTTAAAATTTGATTTACAGAATGGCTTGGGGGTCTGAGACTAGTGTATTTTATCCATCTTAGTAGCAGTATATGTAAGGAATTGTTTAATACGTATTAATTACACTTTTAAAGTTGGACAGCTTTGAAACAAAACTCTGGCCTTTTTCAAAACTGTTAGTTTAATCTAGTGACAAACATAGGGAAAAGCACTTCATAAAAGTGGAGAATATTATGGCTGAGAAATCGGTGAAAGTATTTTGCTGTTTCTTCTAGGTGCTTATTTGATTGGGGTACTGCTGACAGAAAGTTTGATGTTAAGTCAACATCAAAACTGAATTAGAATGTAAAAGCAGCTGAAAAAAATGTATAGCGCTGGGAAGCACTGATCTGAATGCCTGCCTCTGAAATTGCCTAGGATGTGAGCTTTAATGTTGGTCACTGTGTCTTTGTGAAAGCTTTCACACCTGTGCAAGTGTGGTCCCCCCTGCTATTCTTTTTCCTATTTTCTGAATCTTAATTTAGCAGATTCTAGTGAAGAAAAATATTGTGGCTGAGAGATGAGTTTGTTGCATTAGTTTTAAATAATGCTGTCTATGTGAAGATGAAATCTTGCCCTGACAGAAGGTGTGGGTTGTTATGCACACGATTGATAGCTGTTGATGTCCGCAAAAAACAGACATGGGGTTCAGTTTTGGAAATGATGAGCTAGTATGTAAACTGGAGAGAGGAGGTTTGTGTGTCAGGCTATGTGTTTGCACAAATGCTGGATTTCAAAAAAAATTTAATTGAAATAAGCCTGTATATGATAGATGGTTCTGTGTGGCTATTGCAATTGATCACACGTTTATAGGAACGCAATAATCTTGTAATGGCCAAACACCTGGGAGTGCTACCTGTCAGCTTAAAATCTTGGGTGTGGAGGTTTTTTTTCAAACAAAAATATTAGTGGGGAGTTACTGCAAGTTCTGTGTACCGAAGCTTTACAGTTTATGTATGGTAAACAGAGGCAAAGAAAAACTTTGTAAGTAAATGCAGAGCTGTTTGTTATTATTTTACTTTAAGGAGTCTCAATCATTACAAAGTACCTCTCTGCAGAGTTAAGCTGTGGGTTTTGCTGCGTGGGTTGCCTTCTGCGCGTTTAGATGGTTACTGTGCTTACAGACTCGCTGTGCTTCTGAGTTGTTAGTCACATACTTAGACTTTAAAATAGAGGTTGCAGAGAGAAACAGATGACAGATTTTAGTGAAACTGTGAAGTCTTCCTTGGAAGTCGCGCTTCCTTGGGACTGCAGAGATGGATTGCTTAGGGTATGTGCTTGACTCCATGTTCTGCTGTGACTAGCTTGAACGTGAAGAGCAGTGAATAAAAATACCTAAAATGAAAAAGCCCTCCTTTAGAAATCCTTTCAGTGTAGAGGTTTGGCCCTTTGTGGGGAGCTGAGGATCGCTGCAGCTGTGTGCCGTGAATTTGTAGTTTGGCGCAGCAGATGTGGCTACGGCTAGTCGCCTTTACTAGTCACAGCCGCATTGCATTTTGTACGAGCAGTTTCAGGCATAAAGACTCTGAAGATGTGAATTCAGATTGAATTATGCATCAACTGTCATCTGTTGATAATCAGCATTGACATGGAAAATGCTTTGCAGTGATGATTATATAGGTGACTATAGATTTTTCAGATATAAAAGGAATTAAAAAATGAATTGTGAATTTCGAGGGTTCATAACTTAAGTCAACTGTGACGGATCATTGCACCACATTTCTGGAAGGTACTAAAAGGACTGACAGATCTGCATGATGTTTAATATATGTGAAGGCTGGGACAAAAATGAAATGCAGTCTGTTTTTTCTACGAGTCCTTCGATTACATTCAGGATCAGTATTTCTGTGAAATTATCCTGGATCAATTTTTGATACAAGGCTTTAATTATGAACTCTTCTCCCAAAGACTAGCTCTGAGAGAAAACAAAAAACATCAGCGGTTGCTCAGAAATGCTGGGAAGGAAAAGCAGCTACTTGAAAAATAAATTTTTAATTGCTGGTAGAATTGAGTAAACACAAAATGAGATTCTCTGCTCCGTAAGTGTGTTTTCCTACTTTGTAACAGGAACTCAGCAAAGAGAGGCACTTCCAGGTTTGGCTGTTCACCCTTTGGACTCTGACTCTTACCAAAGACAGTCTCTAAATTTACAAAAAAATTGGCTTAAATGGCCAGTTAGTACCAGTTGTTCATATAAGTGATTTCTCTGATATGTATTCAATTAAAATTTTAAGAGATTTTTCTAGAAGTGTGATTCTCATGCAAATTGCTATAGGTGCAGGAGTCAAACCTGTACTTAGTTCAGGAAGAGACTTGTGCTTGAAAAAGCACAGTCTTAGAGCTAAGTCTGGTTCTGTATTGCATCAATTCTCGAGCCTCTTCATCCTGTCTTTCATCTGCAAAGGAAGAGATGTGTTACATTCCTTTTTGGGGTATTTGAAGTTTTAATCGGTTCACTAAATGGTAATGGGGAGATACTCACAAAGGCTGATTCGATATCAAGGCAACTACTGGCTGCTCTCGTTAGCCCCTTGGAGACAGATGAAGGCTCCAGACAGCGACCGAGAGCAGGGTCCTGCCTCCAGATACTCTGAGTTTATGTCTGGAAGAGTCTTTCTCTCTTGAGGATATTAACTTTTGGATTATATTTTGGGAAACTGTCATCACTGCTCATCACTTGCGAAGATCAGGCTGTTTATTCCACTCTGTTTTTCTTACATGTTAAATAGTGCTGTATCTTTAACATATATTAAAGACAAATTAATATTTGAAGCGCTCTGTCTCTGAAGGACGATGTGGCCAAAGTTGCTATTTTATTTTAAGTCATGTTTAGTATAGTAAGACAAGATCTTGATGTTGTTTATTTAAGGAAAATATTTTGTTCTGCTTGTTTAATGAAACTATATTCAAATAATCATAATATTCTTCTTCCTTCAGCTGAAGGGATCAGAGCTAGAAATTACACTCACCCGAGGTGGTTTGTGTCAGTGCGTTGGTCCAGCCTGTGCTTACGTCAACCTCAAAGTTTGTGTTAATGGGACAGAGCAAGGTAGGAATGTACTGGGTTTGATTTGTCAGTGATGGTGTCAAAAGATTGTTTGGAAAACGGCGTGATGGATGTTGGAGCCGTGAATTTGTTCCAAAGATGGTGCGAACTCCCTTCCAATATTAGCTTTAAACAATTCCTGAAAATAAGTTTATTAAAAGCAAACCCACTTGCTGTCCATCATGTCTTCTGATGTGGACCTGAAGTAAATATGCAGGTGTGCATAAATTATTTATATTCTGCAGAAGGGTTTGCATGTGAATATCTATATGGAGGCATACGCACTCTGTGTTTGCGTGTGTACATTCACCCATGCTCAGGGCCTGTGCCTTGAGAATTCTCAGCTCTTGATGTTGCACTGTAAGTGTTGGTGATACCTTTCTGTGGAGCAGATACTGTTTCTGGAAAACTTAATACTTCCACTTACTTACGACTTAATATCTAAGTATAGACCTGAAAAAGAATACTTGAACTAGGGAATAGAACAACTATGCTTAACTACAGTCAAAAGATGAGTGCAGTGATAGTGTTAAAAGTATTACAAGGTTGAATTATGTATCAAAAGGAGCGAAAACTAAATGCACTCTCTGGAATTGTTTTTTCCCTGCATGTCCTCACAGTTTATGAGTAGTAAGTATGTGTGCCTTGTTTAGTGCTGTTGCAAAGCTACTTGCTGAATAATAATGAACGTAACTATATAAGCTGGTGAAGGTCTTGGAGGGCACACAGTCTGTCAGTTTTTTATCAATATGATACCGGATTATAACTCGGTGACATAAAAATTTGACTGCTTTGCTAATAAAAACAAATATAGCTTCCTTACTCTAAATCTGAAGTACACTTGAGTCTGTTTCCCTGTTTTCTTTCCTCTTTCCCTTTCTTACTAAAAACAATTCTGGAAGATGCAGTGTTGCCAGTTTGAACTCAGCTTAGAAACTCCCTGGAAGCAATTAGAAATAAGTCATTAGAAAATCATTGAAATTTGGATGTTGCTTCCAAACTGCTTTTTAATTTCTTAATTTTGGTTTTAGATGGTGTGTTGCTGCTGGAAAATCCGAAAGGAGACAATACGTTGAACTTCACTGGACTTGTAGATGCTGTCTCCTGCATTTTTGGTCTTAAAACTTCAAAACTGACAGTTTTTAATGGAAAAACAGGTAAATGGAGTATGACAAGGAAAATTGGAAGTCTTTCTATCAGCAGTTAGGAGTTATTTACTGTATAATTTTTCTATGTATAGATACAAAATTGACAAGAAAACACATAAGGAAATAATCTATTTTATAGTACTTAGCTTATGAGACTGTGTTTATAGTCACATCAGAACGTTTGCAAAAGCTGCTGCTAAATGATGCTCATCTCTTCTGTTATCTTATTTCCATTGCAGTTCTCATCGGGACAAAATCTGATTTATTTCAGAAAGTGTTTCCATTGGGTCCAGGCAATGCTGTATATTGATGGCAAGCTGCCATCAGCTTTTGCAAGCTTTTTTTGTCCCTAATGCCTCAGTTGGCAGGGTGAGAATTTAAATTGAATGCAAAGTGCTGTCTGTAGAGGCAAAAAAATGTTGCTTTTTCACCCTAGAGAAACTTGAGGATCTCTGCATTTTTTGCTTTTTAGAAAAATCTGTGGAATATTTTTGCAGCTTGAACAGGGCCTCCATATTGTCTATGGATTATTGAGTTACAGGCTCTATCATAGTTTTGTTCATTACAAAGATAAAATAGCTGAAATGGTGAAGAAAAATACTGAAAGATGTTACAGTCGGTGGCTATGAGACCCTGGCAGAAAACTGGCATTCTCTCCCCTGAGATGAAGATGCTGGTTTATTATTACAGCACTTATAATATTATAAATACATCAGGAAAAGTTGTAACTTAAAAATCAGTGCACTGCGAACAAGATCAGACTAGCAACCAAACACAGCAGTGAATGAATTCAGAAAGTAGAGTACTTGTAAGTGACCATGACATTCGAGATGTTTGCACAGGAATAGTAAGCTCTTTGTATGGATTTAGGGTTGTTTACAGGCGCATCTTGAAGTTCAGACTTTGTTTCCACACCAGTCATGTTAAGTCTAAAATGAGTGACACAAAGTGATAAGATATTGCGAAAATGGTAACTGGGCGGCTTGCAGAAACTTTTGCTAGTGTGCTTTCATAGAAATATTAATTGAGGCAACATCTAAGAGGGAGATGCTTCAGTTGGTTGCTGTGAACAGCTGTTTTAGGCTGCTAAGGATCAGCAGATCCTGTCTACCTGGGACATCTACTTGAGTCTGTAATGTCACTGTTAACATCTCCATCTTTAGTTTTCTTGTCTTTTCCTGAAAGTATTTCTAGAAAAATGTTTGGTGTTTTTTTTTCGTATCGGATGTAATGCATTTACCTTACTGTGGTAAAGCCTCTTCCCAAGCTCTGCTCAGCTGAACTGAATAGTTCTGTCGCACAGAATGATTCTCCTCTGCTTTCGGTTATAGATGGTTTGTAGGAAATTCTGGACCCCTCAGCATCTTCCTCGAGTTTCAGTTCTGTTTTAAAGGAGGGAATAGTTTTCCTTGGAATAATTTTCCAAATATTAGTGATACATACTGTGTAACAGTGTGGTATGTGCCTACGGAGGTGAGTACGTACTAGTACAAGTCATTACAGTCCAATAATTACAATTAATTTAGTACAGTTATTAAGAGATGACCTGCAAAAGGCCAAGAAGAGTTAGGAAACTCTCATCTCATTAAGATAATAAGCAGTTTGACTCCTTATTTGGTTTGTTTTCTGCCACTAACAGGACAAAAGGAGGCAGCATCAATCTTCTAATGCTGAATTCCTAAAGCAAGAAAATCTAAACCTTCCCTCTTTCTCAAAGGTTCTTCTCTGCAGTAGTAAAAAGGCTTTATTTCTTTCCTTTCCATGTTGTTTTTGCTGTGTAGATATCATTTTGGGACTTTACATCTTGGCGTGCTGATTTTAAACTTCTACTCTTCGTAAGTGGTCTGGGCAGAGCATTTTTTTCTCCTGCCTGCTTATTAACAACATGAAAAATCCCTTGGAAAGATTAGATTATCAAATTTGCTTTTGTTGCAGTTTGGCAAAGATGTCGAGCAAGTATTGATCAGCAGAAAATATGGCTCCCTGAGGAGTCAGGGTTGAAGGCATGTACAAAGAAAATAGCCCTTAAAGACGTTGGAGAATAGAACCCAGATTCCTGATGTTTGCTTTGGGTACAATCCTGTTGCTTCATCTGCCCAACCTTTGCACGGGAAATGTTAGGTGAGCCCTAATGGTGATTCCGGGGTCCCTTTAGGTGAGGCAGGGGTTGGAATCAGCCACTCCATGTGAGAGGAATTGCAAAGAAAGGTCATGCACTCCTGGCAAATTGTTGCTGAATTGTTCCCATGTGTGTTAATAAAATTGTGACCCAGCAAAACCATATTTCTGGCTCTTTATTTTCCTTCCTGTGGTTTTTAGGGCTGTCCACTTCCCTTGCAGTAATTTATTATCTTGTTTTCTAATTGTAATGAAGATTTACTTGGGGTTGGTTGTGTAATGGTACAAAATCAGGCAGTTCTTGTATTAAGGCAGGCTAAAATATGTCATGTCGCCATTTTTCAGTGCAACATTGAAATAATGGGATAAACATTTCTTCCCCAACAGCATATCAATGTATTTTGAGTAACTGCACAAACACTGAGCAAGACTCTGGGATTTATACTGACCTTCAGAAACTGAGAATAGAATTTGTCTCTTTTTACATTTAAAAAAAATTAATCATTTAAAGGAAAGAGGCTGGGCTCAAGTCACATGGTAAAAACAGTTGTCTGTGACTTTCTTTTTGCTCTAGATTGCTGAAAAGCTGAAAACTTTCTAAACTTCTTATTGGGAATGCTTTTTGACTTGCACTCGGCTTTCATGGAATTAGCCCAGATTTGAAGAAGATCTATTTAAAAAAAATTCAATTTGTTTATTTTTATGGGAATAAATGAAGCTGTAAATCATGTAGGGCTTATAAAAAGGGGGGAAGGGAAGGTGAGGCAAAAATCCCCCTACAAACCTCTTACTCTATGTCTTCATCTTGATGATTTTCAGATGGCTAACTTTCTTTTATTCTATTAGCACTGTTTTCTGAACAAGAGTACAAAAAGATTTTTTTTATCTTTAATTTTTAAAAGGCCATGAGGCTGTAAGGCACCTTAGGAGAGCATTACCACTTACCTCACAGCTGCAGGGAGAACTGACTTTAAAAGTGATTTTAATATTGATGAGCACTTGTAATATCTGCTTGTTTTCAAGTGTATTGTTATATGTGAAAAAAACGATCTGCTCTTTTTCTTGCTGTTAGTGGAGGCTTATATGAACTGACTCCATTAACAGCACTAGACATCAGCTCTTCCCTGTGAAAATGTCAGCAGTCCTGTAATGCAAAATGCTAGATTTGTTAAATACACAAATCCCCATTACTGTAGCTCATGCCCTGTTGCCCTGCATAGATCTGCACAGATCCCGGCAGCGGGCTGATGTCAAACTCAAGTTCCCTGAGCCGTGCGTTTCTTGCCCTGCTTGCTGGTGCTGCCTCCTACCCCTGACCCGAGGTTTGTATGTAAGTGGCAAGCAATACTGCCTTAGGGTTATGCTAGGAAAAACCTTCTGCTGGCTCCCTTTCTGTGTGATGAAATCTTGTTAATTCCTCCCCACTTGTTCATTTAGTTATTTTCTTGTTTTCCTCTAAGTAAAACCAAAAGCAAAGCCCCGTCCTGTGCTCGAGCGTGTGCCTTGCACCTCAGACATACCGAAGACGTGTCTGGATAGCTGGTGGATGGCTACCATCATTGTAGAATTTTCATTCTTGAAAATTTTAGAAGCAACAATGAAGTTTTGCCTTTTTCTTCAAAATTTTATATACATATGTTAACATATTTAATATATTATTTTTATGTTTTTTTATATATATTAAAAAGTTGATTTTTAAAAGACAACATTTTAGAGTCTTAGATGCAGTCTGAGGTCTTCATCCTTCCTTAGGGCAGTCTCATAAGCCTTCCACGGTGCATCGCGCTTTGATGTTCTGTGACAGTTGGCAAAATTTTCAGAGCTTGTAAGCTTGTAGCCTGTGATTACTCTTCACCTTTTGGGGGGTTTGGTTTTTTGTTTGGTTTTGGGGGGTTTTGGGTTTGGTTTGGGGTTTTTTGTGGGTTTTTCATTTTTACATTTACAGACATACTTGGAAAAAGGATGCCCCTTCTGCCCCCCCTGAAATACAATCAGATGAACTGATGGAAAATAAGCTTTGTAAAGCTTAGGCTCTGTGAGATGCCAGCCGAAACCACGACAGGAATGAAAAGCTGTTGGAAAGACAGATGTGCCTGTTCTGTGCGTACAGGCAATACACAATTTTTACAAGAAATTGAATGTATTAATTCTTCCTAGATTTGGTTTTTGGAGTTCTTTTGTAGCTGCAAAAGCTTTGCAGCAGAGTGATGTTATTTCTCTGTATCTTTAATGTTGTGGCTATCAGCAGCTTTTTTTACCTCTGTGACAGACAGGCAGCTGCTCCTGTAGGTAGTACAGAATGCAGCCTTACATATTGAATTTGTGCTACAGAAACCTCATTAGTTTCTCATCTGAGTGCTTTCAGGGTGCTGGTATTACTTCTAAAATCCTTTGAGACATGGGTCCTTTGGGTCTGCTCTTCCACCATTTTCTAAACATGCCTGGCTGGAATCGTCTGCTGAATCATCAGCTATTGACATTAAACACAAACATTAATGCAGAGGGCATTATTCATGAGCTAACCAGCTACTGATTTTACATTTATTGTCATCTGGAGTTTAATGAGTTAAGTGTCCTGATGTTGCATAGTAACACTTATCCAGTGCTGCTTCAGCTAGGGAAGTCAGGGCAGAGGCAAAGATCATAGATCTTAATTTAGTGAGATAGAAACAGTTGGCTCAAGTGAAGAATATTTTGCTTGCTTTAAGTTATTTAACTATTTTTATTGCATCAGTGAAAATGTTGTATATTTACATGCATAAGAAATGTTACGTAGGAGCGAATTTCCACAGCAGATGAAGTACTCTGTGCTGTTAAGAAAACAACATATTTCTGCACCAATTCTATTTTTCAAAATGGAGAAATGATCTTTCTTGAGGAAGGAATTATGAAGAGGGCAGTGCTTCCACAGTGGAACCGGTGGTTAGAAAGGCTCATTGGCAGCTAAGCAAGTGAGAACTGGACCTTGGCTGCTCTGTAATGGCCTGACTGGTCTCATTTTCTTTTTCAGAACTGATAAATAAAACTGACTTGATTAGTCTCAGTGGAAAGACCCTTCAAGTGACAACAATGGGGTCAGCACCTGCTCTGATCAACTCTACTGATGCTCTGCTCTGCCAGTATATCAACTTGCAGCTAATGAATGCAAAACCACAAGGTAGATGGGATCCTGATCTCATTTACAGGCTGAGCTTTTTGTCATACAAATTTTGGACACCATCGCTTACTGATGAGGAAAAGTATATGTGTTTTCAGTGGTAGATGGTGACTTTTTTTTACTATTTTTTCCTAGTATTTGCTTTCTAATAAACACAGTGGTTATATTTAGCTTTTCTCCCTCATTTCATAAAAGAAAAAGGAGAGCCAGTTTGAGATAAGGGACAGCGTTTGAACAGGAGCCTTTCAGCATTGCTTTTCCTGTTTCCGACCATCAGCTCACCTGTGCAGCTTATTTTACAAGGCTGAGTCTAAAACTGACCAAAAATGAAGGAGGTGCCAGCTTTTCACCAAGACATTGTGTGCAGCCTGTGAAACATTTCTTAGTGCTATTTAAAAGCCAAATGAATTGTAGTGTTAACCTGATCTGGAGTATAGATATGTCTGTGTAGTTTGAATTCACAGCTGCTAATCTTGTAACTTCTACTCTGAAACCTCACTTTGGCACAGCGATGTTGTTAGTAACTCTCTCTTAATCTCTGCCCTGCTATGAGTCCTTCCTGGACTGTCCATGTGGAATCTTATTGACGCTACTGGGAGCCTCCTTGGGCCAAAAATGTGTTTTTAACTGGGGATTTGATCATCAGAAGGTGGTGCTTTGTGAGCTTCTGTAGTTCATCATGTGGTGATTCAACTGTTTATCCTGTTCAGAATGTCAGAAGGGAACAGTGGGAACTCTTCTAATGGAAAACCCCGTTGGTCAGAATGGATTAACATACCGAGGTCTTCTACGTGAAACGGCAAAAGTTTTTGGGCTCAGAAGCAGGAGGCTAAAATTGTTCCTGGATGAAGCACAAACTCAGGGTAAGCACTAACTTTTGGTTTGCTTGTCCAGGGATACTTGGAAGTTTGTTGAGGAGCAGCTGATGTAGCCTGAGATCTAGTTTAATTACTAAATGCACTCTGCTTACACATTGGTTTCTAATTTTGCCCAGTAATTGAGTATTTATTTAATAAAATCCTTTAAGCACACATGTACATTCAGAAATTCAAAGCACTAATGGATTCCCTTCGTGAAATGGCCAAAACAAGTTCTGTAAAAGTTTCGTTCCTGTTGGCACAAGGAAGGTCGGTCTGCAGTGTAAATGGTGGTTACCTGCTGCTGTGACTAAGCAGAGAGAGAGAGAGTCTCCTCCTAGAAGTGAGTGAGTCTAAAGTGTGAATGTTTTTTAAACGTGTTCAAATTTTTCCTGTAACATTCATATTGTTGCAGATTTTTTTTTTCCCTTCCTTTTGGAGAATGGGAGTGGGTGGAAAAGAGCAGCAGATCTATTTTAGAGTTGTGTGAGTAGGTCAGACTTGGTAGGGTACAGCAGCTGCAATTCATTCAGAATACCTGGGAAGTAGGAAGCTTCATCACATAGTGTGGATCTGAAATGTTAAAGAATCTTCCAAAACCACAGACAGATGGTGAGGCTTAGAAACAAAAATTTCTGGTTTGTGAGAAAGAAAAGACTCAAGATGTAGCTGCCTGTAGTGCTAAAAAGTTGGACCTGAGAAAGATTTGGGACTTTATCTGACAGGAAGAACGGATTGGAAACTGCATGGTAAAAACCCCAGATATTTCTGTGTATTCAGGACAATTCAACTCTTTGAATGAAATGATGTAAAGGATTCTGTCCCCAGTTAATCATAATGGCGTGATTTACAAGGGCTTTGGGAAGGATGTGTGACACGCTAACATACCACACGTTAGGGTACCTGTCCAGAAGTTAGACATCTTGTTTAGTTACCTAATCTGAGGACAGGATGAATTTTGTTGGGAGGTGCCTGTCAGCTGATGAGGGGATGAGTGTAACTTTCCAAAACTGGGGTCCTGTTGCCATCCACCTGGGTTGAAAGGATTCAAGTAGGATAGATTAGAATCAGAGCAAGTAAGGTGTGGGTTCTTTTCTTGTGGATTTCTGGCTGGGGTTTGGGTTTTTTAATTTCAAATGACCCGAATTCTGTTTGTTCAAAAACCGGTTTTGTAAGTAAAATGGATCTCAAATGTTGATGAGACTTTCTAGTGATGTTTGAGCTGATGCTAAGAATAATGTGCTGAATGGTGTTAACAAACAGAACTGGAGACTGTAGTGTTTAGAAACAGCACAGGGTATAAGAACCAAGTGTATCAACCACACTTCATTTGCCTAAAGAAAAAAATGTATTTATGTGGGAAACCTTGCTGACGAGGAATTTTGAGCCATTCAGGAGCAACTGATGTTATACGTATTTCTTTTTTGGTTTCTATCATTGTTACAGGGCAGAAGGGTTCACAGCAGCCTATGACTCAGCTAAGATACTAAAATAAGTACTGTAGAAAACTTTTGAGCTCTGAAAGAGGGAAGTAACTGACAAAACAGGAACATTTATAGCCTATAAGTCTCAATTTCAATAAGAATTTTTAAAACTCCTTTACCTAAAACTATAACATTTGTAGGATGGATTCTCCAGAACTATTTAAACTTTAAATAAAGTGCAGAAAGTGACAATTTGTGATGATGTGAAAGATCAGATTTGATAACTCTTCAAAGGCTGAAACAACTGTTTGGTTATTTTGAGACTCAGAATGTGGAGAACTCAGTCCTGGAGGTTTATTTGTATAGCTAACACATGCTTATGCCATATAGCTATGATTCTGCTATCTCAGATTTAATTCTCACCACACAGCTCTTTTAATAACATTTTTTTTAATGATGTAAACACTGAAATGGCCTTACTTTATCTTCATATCTTTTTATATTATCATAAGTGCTGCATATAAAACAAATATTTTCATGCTTCTGGAAAACCTTAGTTCAATTAATGGTTTTGTGTACCATTGCAACTTTGTAATCCCCTATGCAGCTTTTTATCAATGTACTTCAGGGTCCTACCTTCAAACCAAAAAAGTTCAGTCTCGAGGTCCTACCTTCAAAACAAAGTTCAGTAGGTTTTTTTTATGGCTTATTCTAAACCCAACAAATTATTTGCTGTTAACCATTTGAAATGTCTGATGAAAATAACCCATGAATTGGAAGGTTGATGCCTGTTTTAAAAAATGGAAAAAAAAAAAAAACAAAACCCTTCGTGGAAAATGAGTTACCAGTTTTGAAAACATTATTATTATAAATGTTGTCAGGTACAGGCAGTTGGGCATCTGCTCTCTGTTGCACCAAAGCTTGCCAGCTTTTCAGAAACAAATGTGGTTTTCACACCCCTTTGGAACATTGGGAAAAGCGTCTATAAAAAAAGGTCAAAGTGGTGAGTGTTGCTTACTCATGAGATTGAAATGTGTGTTACAGGTAGCTGATTTGGAGACCCATTCGGGGTGAAGGCAATGTTTTTTAATGTGCTAACTTCAAAGCCTTCCTTCAGAGGGGTTGGCACAGAAAGGAGGGTATCCTTATGTTCTGTTGATAAATCAAGTTTCCAATTTCTAAAAGTAATTATTGTGTTAAATAGTGTTAAAAATAGTAGCTTCATGGATTAAAACAAGTAAATAATTAAAAAGAGACTTTGAGGCCAGGTTTGTAGTTTGTTTGACTGCTTCTGCAGACCAAAGTAAGTTTTTTACATACTGCTGTAACATTTTCATGGGGAGGGAAGGAAAGTTAATGAGGGAATAAAGCCCTAATTGCTGAATTGGATTATACCTCCCCTCTTGTTGTTCTGTAAATGGGTATTCAGCTGCTTAAAGCAGAGCACTACACTGGAAGAGAACTCCCTGAAAACAGTGCCATCATGATCCATCAGGGCTTCTTAATTCTTTAATGAATAGACGGCTTTTAGACTTTGATGCAGACTATATCTGCTCAGTCTAAAAATGAAATATTTTCCAAAGAAAGATGGGGCCCTTAATGTTAGAAGGAGTGTGCATACTGTTATGTGGAAACAAAACTCCTTGCTGCCATTTCTAGAATCAGTTTTCACTTGGACATCGTGTTACTGAAAACTAAGCTGCTCTTGATCCACCATCTCCATGGATGCACCTCACAGACTTGGCTTCCCCAACACATAGGTACGCTGCCTTGGTTGCTGTCAGCTGGAGGTGAGCCCGAGGCAGAGCAGGGGGACTGTTGGACATCAGTCTTGCGACACAGTGCAGTCTACCATGAAACTTCCTGCTGAAGAAACAGCCAGCTGTTCTGGATGTTGTTAATCTGCCATTTGTGCTAATGCTAGTGCCAAAACTTAAAATTATCTTTTATTTGCTTGTGCTGTCTACAGGGATTCTAGTGCAGAGCAACACTGTAGCCCCCTGATATGCTTTTGCTTTGGTCTCAGTGGATATATTTGTGGTTACTGCTTTGAAGTTTCTCACCACTTAAGAGACCTCTGGTATATGTTATTCAGAGTACTTTTGTTCCAAAGCCGTACCTCCCAGTATTCAAAACAATCTGCGCTGTTACTAGGGGGGCTGGCTGTGGCTGAGGGGTGCTGGGAAGCATTGAGCTAGCAAGCATCTAACTTCTGAGGAAACGTGCTCTGTAAGGTGGCAAGAATGGTGAAAGATTTCCAGCTCCTACCAACTTTGCAGGTGACTTTTTCTATAGCCACAAAGTGTGATTACTCTGTGTTAGTGTTTCATAAATAATTACAAACCCTGAATCAGCCTGCTGGAAACATGCTATATCCTTAAAAGAGGTTTGTTGGTGAGACTTGATCCTATTACTGTTCCAAATGATGTGCATATAGCTATGAAGTGACTTCAGGAATTGATCTGCTATGGTACACAATTCTTCAGGCATACTTGACAAGATTGCAACATTAGTTTTTCGCAGATACTACGACAATCCTTGCTTTATGTATAGAACTCAGGTTAATGTATGCAAGTTCTTATTCTTGTACTCCTTCACATGTGCACTGTTTTACCATCTGTCAGAGATGGGATACTAGAGGAGATGCACCTCTGTACGGCCATTCTTGTGTATGGTTCATAGGGGACTCTGGTTTTCAGTGCATTCTCTTGCATCATTAATATTGATTTCATAGCATTATAAAATAATTTTCTGAACTAGAGGTTATTCTGTGTGGATGTGAAGCTGGGAACTGTGGGCTGTCAACGCGTTCTGCACTGTACCTAGAACAGTATCTTTAACTCTTGCAGCAGCAATCCTGAGGTGGGGTGACCCTCCCTTCAATGCACCAGGATTTAATAAGAGGGAATTTTGAGCTGAGCAGTTTCTGTCCAAGTCCCCTTTTGATCGAACCAGTAGAACTGTCTGAATAAAGGGGCGGGGAGGGGGGGAGCGTTGCTAGTTTGACTTGTAAGCAAAAGCACTGACTGTGTTCTGTTTCTCTCTTGGTTTTTTTTGGTTCAGAGATCACAAAGGACATCTCCATGAAGAACTTGAACATGAAGACTGTGTATGTTCGTGTTATACCCACCACAGCTGAATGTTGAGAATTCCACTTCTATGAATAAGACCACATCGACTTTTTCCAAAAAAAAATTTAAATTAAATTAATATGCTTTTAGATTAACATCCAAGTTGTGTATGGTACTTTTAACATCTCAAATTGTACACAGGATGTTTTCTACCAGTGCATGTCTAAAATGCTGCTCTTTGGTTCCAAATACAATGTATTTTCATTACGTTATCTTATGATACTGTAAAAGCTGTTCGGAAAAATGTCAGAATTCCTTAGCCTTAGATATCTATGCAGTAAATTGCCTGAAAGAAATGGGACTAGTACCTCAGTGATGCCGTTCTCTTCCTGTCCTTTACGCAAGGGGCATCTTTGATTTTCTAAACCATGGGTTACCTGCAAGGCTGTATGATATATATACCATGTTACAATAGTGTGTGGCTGTTGATTTAAAATACTCCCTAACTTCAATACTTGGAACAATAAATTTGCTTCATCTCCAACCTCTTGTTTCTCTGAGTTGAGTGCTTTGCTTCCTTATGTTTTCTAAAGACAGTAATGTCATATAGATCAGGAAAACCTGGAGAAACTTGAAATCTGGAAATATCCGTGCTGAATGCCGGTGACTGGGTTGTGACACTGTTGGGTTTGGGAGATTTTGTTTGATTAGGGTTTCTGGGGAGGGTTTCAAATTTAAAAGCAGTTTTAGACTGAAATTAGTGTTGGTTTCTAGGTTTTATATTGGTCAATACAACTTGCCAAGTGTTTTAGTGTTAACTTGTATATCTGTAGGCAAGTGAAATAACAGGCAACCGTTCTTCAGCTGAGGATGTTTTGTGGCTACTGAACTTAAAGCAGGAACTGAAGCACACGTAAGTTTCACTGCATTTCAATGGTGTCATTAATCAGTGTTGAAATTGGCTATTGCAGGGCGCACTGAATGTGGGAAGGTGTACGTGCGTGCAGCTGCCCTCGCGGCTGTCCCTTCATTAGCTTCTTGAGAACAAGAATATTAACAGAGAAACATTTTGTAAGAGTAACGAAGTCTTGCTTAGCCTGTTTTTCCATTGTTCTGTGTTTTTCATCTTATACTATGACTATAAACCAAAGCTTTTTTGCAATAACAGTATATTAGTGGGAATAAGGATAAATAAATGTTCTGTGTAACTACTGTGCTCTAGGGGACCATACCAAAATTGTCAGGGCTTTTTTCAAGTAAATCAAGTCTCTGGCATTCATCTTACATAAAATTATTTTTACCAGCATTAAAAATGTCAGTGCCTGAACCTACTGAATCACTGGCCTGTTTGGTTTAATGAATATTGGACATTGCCCTCTACCTTTCCCTGTAAGTCAGCTTGCTTATCTTGATGTAGTGACAGGGAAATCAAATTGGTATTGATTTTTTTTTTTTTTTGCCTTTGGTCACATTAAAAATGCCCAGATTATGTCTTCCATGAAGGTAACATTGCTACTCTTGAGCTGAATAACTTTATTATTTATGGAGAATAAATGAAGATGGCAAATGATTGCAATCTAACCTCATTCTTAATGAGACAATCTAAGGGGATGATATAACTTGCATTTTTAAAGAGTTATTTAGGATTTGGCATTTTGTGTAATTTCTTTTGTTCTAAGGATGTTGGCTGGCCGAGTTCTGTGTAAGGACTGGATTAGATTTTATATATGTGTGTGTGTATAGAATCATAGAATGCTTTGGGTTGGAAGGGACGCCTAGAGGTCATCTAGTCCAACCCCCCTGCAGTGAGCAGGGACACCGCTAACTAGATCAGGTTGCTCAGAGCCCCATCCAACCTGGCCTTGAATGTTCCCAGGGATGGGGCCTCCACCACCTCTCTGGGCTGTAAATATGTGTGTGTGTATATGTATGCTCTCTAGGAAATTAAAAGCCCAGCCAAGATTTATGGATTCACTCTGATTTACAAACAGAAAAAGATAATCTTCAACAGAACCTTTTCTCTTTCTCAAATATATTTATAGGTGCTTAATGTAAAAAAAGAATCTGCCCTTAAGAGAAGAAATACTTCTTGTGACCATAGTCCAATAATCTCATACTTCACATGAGGTGCAGTTGAATTGGGTTTCCTGGATTTTCTTCAAGTAAACAACTGCTTTATGCTGAAAATGAAAACCGGCCTTTCCCTTGACTTTACACAAGTGTTCTCCGTGAAGTTGTGGTGCAGAATAGCACTGCCTGGGATGCGCTGTTAAAGCAGATGAAGGTGTGCTGATAAAATTTACTGCCAAAGGTAAAGGATTTAAATAATTTACTCGCAGGAAAGGGGTGAAGGCAAAATACTGCCGATAATTCTGTATGCGTCCCTTAGTTCTTCAGGACCTGTGCAAAGGCAACAGATAAAGTTAGCAACGACAGTGCTTTGTATTAGTTTGTGCATGAGGCTTCGTGAAGATTGCTGTATTAGCATAACAACCCATGACCTGCTTCTCAGAGAGTGTTTATGGAGTGACAGAGTTTGTACCATACTCTGAAGAGCAACTTGAAAACCAGAGGGAGGCCAGCCTTTATTTTGAGGAAAGGAGATTATGATGGACTACAAGCTAGATGTGAAGCATAGTGGCTTTTTCATCCTGCTTCACTGCAACTTCATGTGCAAACAGAAAGCGGGAAGAATGCTTTCCTGGGGGTTTCTAGTCTTACCACAAAAAATGAGACAAATCATGGCCAAAAAGATAATGGAATGTTGAACTGCTTTTACAGAGTCTCCTTAGCATAGGTACAGAGTGTGCCTAGAACCTAACACTTGTATTCAGCCACTGCCTTAGCAAAGGGATGCTGCTTCCCTGGCGCTTCCTATTTGAATAGGCATGGATGTCTCCTAGATTTGTCTTCCTGTTACCTAGCTGCATTTCTTTCCTTTTAGTAAAATCCAGGTATATATTCACATGGCTTGAGCTGGAAGTAAATGGTACCACACTTGGAACAGCGTAAAACTACTTCCACTTGCTCTCGGTATGCCAGCAGGGAATGGTGGAAGTTCTGTTCCAAGTGTGGCACAAAAGATTAGCTTTCACGGAAATGCAGAACTCTTCCTTGTCAAGGAGTATGTGCAGCTAGTCCTAAATCTGTCTGTAGAGAAGCTGACCCAAGAAATTCTTCAGTAAGATCTGTTTTTCTTTTCCAAATGAGGCTTGAGCTTGAAGGTTACAGAAGGAAGACTACTTTAAAGTAGATGTACTCCCCAGGGCGTGCAGCGGAACTGTGTTAAAGCGGTTGTCTCTTTGAAGTGGGTGCTGCATGGGCACAAAGTTATGCTGTTTCCATCCAGGGTTACGGACTTAATTTCCAGGGTCAGAAATAGTGTGTGGTGCTTCTTCGTGTTTCCCTTGCCCTGCTTCACCTCAGCATCCTTTCTTCACTGCACACAGTCTTCATTCTTCCTGTTCCTTTCTCTGGTTTGGTTGGTTGGTTTTTTACCTTGTTGCTTTTAGTTTCTCAGCTGTGGCTTTCTGTCCATGTCCACATGCCCCTCATGGGTTGTGATGGCTGGAACAGAAACAGGTGTGCCCTTGCACCCTCCACTCTGATCATATCACGAGGGTGGAGATGCCCATAAATGCTATTTCTGTAGGATCAGTAAAAGCTGTCAGAGGGAAAAATGCCATGTGCTTAGGACAGGTAATGGAAGGACAAGACCAGAGTTTATTGGAGGACACTGCTGCAAGTGCTGCTGGGTCAGTTAACTTTACATCAACCTTTTACGTAAGTAGTACGTAATTAAAAAAAAAAATCTTGCAGAATTATAGTTTAATTTTACTTTAATTTTACTTCCAGCTGCAGCTCCATTGCTTGGCTATGATCTCTTATCTCTAAAACTTACTGACAGTGAATGTTAGGGACACGTAGTGACCCATTTGGGTGAACTTGTGCTTTTTCTGCCTTCCTTCTCCACATCCATTTTTAGTATTTTTTTATTATTCTGGATAATATCTAATCATTGCTTGTGAGAATTTGTCTCATGGGATCTTGAAGTGGGAAAAATTTCCTACTATTTTTTTTTTTGAGATTTTCTAATGCACTTCTATAACCTCATCTAGGTTGGGCTAATAATAGTATCTTGGCTTGATGTCGTACTCTTCAGGATTTATATGCTTCAATTAGCTTCCCTCTTAAATAGCTTGTTATACAAATTAGGTCCTGGACCACTATTGCCTTTCTCTGCATAGGTGTCGTGGTTTAACCTGGCTGGCAACTAAGCACCACACAGCTGCTTGCTCACTCCCCCCCCTCCCTCAGTGGGATGGGGGAGAGAATCGGGAAGGGGAAAAAAGGTTAGAGCCGAGGGCTGAGATAAAGACAGTTTAATAAGAGAAAATAATAGTAATAGTAATAATGAGAATGATAACAAAATATACAGAATATACAAAACGAATGATGCACAATGCAATTGCTCACCACCCGCCGACCAATCCCCAGCCCGTCCCGAGCTGCGAGCAGTCCCCGAGCAGCGATCACTCCCCCCGTGACCGACCGATTAAACCCCCCCCCCCCCCGGGCATGACGTTATATGGTATGGAATAGCTCTTTGGACAGTTTGGGTCCTAGCTGTGCTGTACTCCCAGCTTGTTATGCACCTGGCCGAGCAGGAGAAGCTCAAAAGAAGGACGAGTAGTCTGAGCACTACTTGGCAACAACTAAAAACATCAGCGTGTTATCAACATTCTTCTGGCACTAAATCCAAAGCACAGCACTATGCTAGCTTCTGTGAAGAAAATTAACTCTATCCCAGCTGAAACCAGGAAAATAGGGAAAAACACTACCTAGGCACTCACAGAACTGTGTTACGCCACTTACCGTGCTCTGTAGGAGTTGTTGCCTTTCACCTGAGAGCGATACAGCCCTCTCCATATTGAACTAGCGGAAATGTGTGCAGCATCCAGTGACCTGCAGGAGTTGGATTCTGCTGAGCCAGCCTTTCACTGTCGGGGAGCTGTAGGCACTGATACAGAATCAATCTGTTCTTAGAGCTATATCCGGAAATCGTGGTGCTGTTGTTTAAAAGAAGAAAAATGGAGACATCCTTTCTCCCTCCCTCACACATGGCTGTTCTCCACCCCTCCATCTCCCCTCCTTGTCTCAAAAACACCCCCTTGGATCTGTGGAGGCTGGTTTGGGCTGAAACTTCAAAGCCTGATGTGCTGTCTGTCCCATTCCTGACTGATAGGAATTCAGCAGCTGATCCTGACTGACACCCTTAACAGTGTATTTACCAGAAGGGCCTGGCACTGACTGAGACCAGTGACAGGACGATGTTATTGTCAGGCTCAGCTGAGATACACCTGCAAAGCTGTGCGGGCTGTATAGCAACGGGGCTGTTTGCTCCCTGTCGGACCAGTTTCCATCTTGCCTCAGAATAAATCAATGTACTGGTGGGTCAGGCCATATTCCATAGTAATTTTACTTCCTTTATCGTGATTGATTTATTCTGTATTCAACTGTAAGTTGAATAGCAGTGGATCAGCTGTATGGCCCTTTGCAACTCAGAATATCTCTGTTTTTCTGTCAGCAAAGGTGGAGTCTAGGCTAAGCACAAAGCAATTACTCAGTATGTCAGGTAATTTTTTTGCTCTTTATCTGATTTCTTATGGGGTAGACTCTTGCCACTGATTAAACAGATTGAAAAAATAATGTATGCAACTGCATAACAAAAGGTGAACTTCAAAATATTCTCAAATGGTTTCCTTTAGCATCCTTCAACAATGGAAGGAAAGAGCGAGCAGCACAGCATCTTCCATGCACAGAAGCAGCTTTCAGAATGAACGTGATTTGCTGAGTTAACTTTACTCTTGCTGTGCTGTGAGTGGTGGTTAACAGGGGTTTGGGGGAGGGCGTGTCTTCAATTATCTAATGTTTCCCCCAGTTAAAATGTTTATGTAACCAATATAATTATAGCTTTTATATAATTGGGAGGGGGGAAGGTTCCTATTTCAGTATGTCTGGGTATTTCAGCTAATTTCCAGTCTCTCTCTGTACGAAGTTCTAATTAGGGGTTACAAAGCTCCTCAGAAGACTTCTAAAATTTCTTTTAGATGCAATTAGAATAAAATTGCCTCTAAATATATTTTAAATTTTTTTAAGCCTTTCTTGGGTCAGAGATAAGGGAGTTCTGTAGACAGTATCCTAATTTTGCAATTTGTTCCAGTTCTCTTTAGTGTTCAAAACCATGCTGTTGAAATCTCCCAAGTAAGCAAAGTGTACCCTGGCACTTAATATTTGCTATATTTGAGCAAGTAGGACAGACAGACAGCTGTTCATAAGGTGGTTCCATGGAATATAATTTGCAGTATACCTGAAGGACAAATTTCCTTTACTTTTCAAGTCAGCAATTTTGCAAAGGTGAAGACTATCAAAATTTAGAGGTAGAGAATGTGTTGTTTGGTCAATAGCGCTGGCAAACCCCAAAATCATGGGATCTTTGGGACTTACATTGCTTATGGATATCGTTTGCCAGGCATTGCAGGTTGGAGGAGGGGAAGATAGAAGCAGCATGGCAAACTTAATTTAGGAGATCTTATACTGCAAATCTTGCTTGTGGACATGATGTAGTCTAAACAAGGGTGAAGGATCCTGAATATTCTTGAAGATAAGTGAGCATTTGTAAGATGAAAAAGGAATGCTGCTTACTGTGTCAACCAAGCAAGCCAAAAAACGGCTTATGCTCTTAGAAACCAAGAGCTTTTACTGTAAAGGGATACTCTGGCCAAACAACACAAGTACCAAAAAAAGCAAGTGCTGGGCTATATAAACAAGACTGTCCATAAGATGATCTTTCCAGTTGAGTACTGATGAGGCTCCTGCTGGAGCACTGTGTCCCGTTTTGGTAACTGTGCTATGAGGAAGATGTTGGCCATTTGGAGGGAAGCCAGTGAGGAGAAGCAGGAATAAGGCCTGGGAAACATGACCTGTGCGGAAAGACTGAAAAAACTGGCGTGTGTAGTCTGCAGCAGGGAAGACTGAAGGTGAACTGTGGTAAGTCTTCCAATAAATAAACAGTAGTTGCAAAGACCACAGTAATGAACTAGTTTTCAAGAGGCTTGCAGTTAAATTGGATGGGAATTTAGGCCACACATGAGGAAAAGCCTTCTGATGATAAGAGTAATCTGCCTCTGGAATGGGTGGCCTAGGAAGCTGACAGGATTTTTGTCAAGGATGGGTTTAAGAAGAGGTTCTGAGAGGGTCCCCAAGGAATAGCTTGGATATTGATTGTTCTTCATGGAGCTGGGGGTAGATTGGAAAACCTCTCAAAGCCTTTTCTGAGTAATCTGTTGTATTTGACAACTAAGGAAAAGATGAGTTTTCAAAAAAATTTAGACAAATTTCAGCCTGTCTTTAGCTAATCTATGAAAATCACCATGAAAAGAAGAAGAAAAGCTGTTTATTAGTGCTAAGGTATGTTTTCTATTCAGATGCCTGTAATAATGTGTCCATCATTCTGATGTCTGAACAGCTCTATTGCACCTTGAATGCTTTTACTGCACTCTTACTTGATTTTGTATTTCAGATGACATTAGAACATAGTTAAAGCAGACACACACCAGCAGGCACACTAGCATGCCAGTACAAACGCAGCTTAGGTGAGTCAGACCTGCACTTGAACACCCACAGCAGGCTATTCTGTACCTGGTCTATCGGTTATTACACGTACGAGCCAGATGCGCTAGCAGGTTTTGCTGGAAATATTTGGGGATCTTCAAGAATCTGTCATTTGCCTGATGTTAAACTGGTGTCTAACTTGAATGATCAGCTCAGAGTAATGAAAGTGACTGTATTAAAGGCATAGAAAGGGGATTTAAAAAAAAAAAACACCACCACAGGTTATACTTATGTACATGATGGTTACTTGCCCCAAAGGGCAACAGAGGACAAACTCAAACTGGAACGTTTAGCTCATACTGCAAATCACTGGATCATACAGTTAGTCTTGTGGACTTGGGAGGAGCTTAGTCCTGATCTTAATTCTCCAAATGAATTGGCACAGAAAAGTGTCTTGGGTTCCTTTATCCTATTTTTTTTCCTGCTTTGCCGCCTTCTCAGTGGCATAAACTTACAGTTCAAAACTAAAAAAGCAGATTAACTGGTAAAGAGCCACAGGAGTTTCTATTTTCCCCACCCTAAAATTAAATTAAGGAAAAATTAAGTATCTCTTCGAACAAAAAAGTCAAAAAGTAGCCATGTAATGTCTCTATGTGGTGATTATGCGAGGATGTAATCACTGATGATGGCATGGTATCAGAACATCTGTATTTGTGATGTTTCAAGTGTATTGATGGTCAGCATAGCAGGACTAGTATTCTTTTCTAACCTGCATCCAGTGCTAGACTTCCCCCATTTTGTAATACAGACTTCTGAATCTTAGTTTTGCAGAAGGCCTTGAATCTCTTCCACCCCATGACTGAGTACAGCCACGGCCCTGTGAATCTGTGCTTTCATTTTTATCGCTTCTGTACATTAGCCAAAAAATACTGGCTATTTTAGGCAATACGTAATCCAAATAGATGTATTCCTTCCTCCAAGCAAAACAGCAAAGAAGCAGTAACATGCATCGTTTAAAAAAATGGAGAAAAATCTACAAAAAGGCACTACAAATGTGGACTTCATGGTCTGGGTCCAAATGACATTTTTCTGATGGTATCATCAAATACAAAATACAAACACAAAAGGCATATCATGAAGAATGACAGCAATCTTACCAAAACTGAGTTTGACAGAATTGTCAAATATTTAGCACTGACCTCTATTACTGTGTAAAATACTGTTTTCAGTTGGTCTCTTGGTGCATGCCCAGCCCTATAACTAGGGTTGATTTCTAACCTGAAGTTGCACAGCCAGACGCTGAGGACCCCGAGGCATTGCTTCCCTTTTCCATATGTCTCTGTGATGGTACATTGCACATGGCAACATTGTTCTTTGACTGTGAGCTTGTTTTGGCAACCGGCTGCACAGCAATTTTTCTTTCCTGCCCTTCTATCCCAGTTTCTTGTGCACGGACTCAAGGGATTATTAGACTCAAAGCTACATTTCTTAAGCAGGGCTTGTCTCTGTGCTGAACCTGAAAGGCACCAACATGGTGAATGCTGCCAGGGGATCCAGTCTGAATGTCATTTTTTCCCCCATCACTGACACACTTTCAACTTCTGAAGAATAGTAATCAAGTTACTTTGCTGTTTTCCAAAAAGGCATTTTGCAGCTGACAATTCAATGATGTGTAGTTACATTTTTAAATGTTAAGGGCCATTTTTGAAGAATTGGCTCTCAGTCTGTCCTGAGTTCATTCCTACTTGCAGATTACTTTTGTGCTGTCCATGAGTTGCTAAGTGAAGCCATGATTTTACTCATTAATTACATTACGCATATGTGACATGAAGAGTGAAGTCATTGCGGGGAAAAAAAATCCAAAACCATGATTTCTTTTAAGGCAAAGAAATATGCTGATTATTTTGTAGGTTTGCATTTTTAGACGTTAATACATTAACTTGAAGCCTGTGAGTCTTGTCCTGCTTTCTACTTAGCTCAGTGGCAAAGTATTGTCTCTGCTTGCTATGTGCCTCCCAAAGCTGCCCTTCAGAGCCTGAATCCAAATTAATCTTTTTTATATGACGTCAAAACAAAAATAGAGAAACTGACCCAGGAGTTACTAGCAGTGAGTTAATTCTTAAAGTTTCCATTATAATAGGAGGGGGAAAGAGAAAGGAATGAAGTAGGAACAAAGTGAAAGATTTTCATGCAATTGTACATGAGGAAGAGAAAGAGCAGACAAGGGGACAGAAGCACAGAGTATGTGTGGGCTTTATTGCAAGATTGTCTCCTTAAGCAGATGACTTTAGGGTGTTAAGAGTTGCAAGAGGCCAAAGTAATTTACATGGGGCAATAATATCCAACAGTTTTTGTACACCTTTGTAATAATATGCCTAAAATATTGCCAATTTAAAACTATTTTTACATGGAATAAGAATCACTGGCAAAAAAAATGTATCATTTCCTCCAAAACAGTTATCAAAATATTTTATAGTTGTAGCTAGCAGTTTTGTGTTACAGGTCTCCCAGTATTTTCCTGTATTACACTGGGTATTATCAGCAGAAGACAGTTACGGTGGAGCTTCTCTTTTTTGGGGGTGGTGGAGGTTGATAACATGAAAATCTTAATCCGACAGTAATCTTACCGAAAGAAAGTAAATTAATCCCGTTTTGGGGGTCTAAACAAAGTGCAGAGCTGTAAGGTAAACAGAGTTTTCTACCTGCTTGTGTCAGAACTGGTTCAGAATTTTTTCCAGCCTTGTTGAATATATCCCCTAACTCAGAAAGACTTTCTCAGAGCACTTAACCTTATCTCTGGTCACATAAACCTGTTAATTTCATTTATAAAATGCAGATGTTTGGCATGTATGTCAGCAAGGAAAGGTTATCTATGACACTGTTTGTTTCAAAAAAGAATCGCTCCCCAGTGCCGGAATTCAGGACACAATGAAATCACAGTGGGAAAGCAGCTATGTCCGTTAGTTTTAGTAATAGATGAGGTAGTCACCTGAGCACAATTTTATTGCATAAGGGGTAATTGTTCTTATTTTATTTTGATTTCAGTATCATAAAACTTGCAACCAAGACTCAGGCTTCCCTGCTGACCATTAAAGGTAATGGTGAAACGAGAGGCAGACAAAGCCTACCATTACAGAAAGTAAATGATCATTTCAAACTAGAATTCAACCTTTTTTGCTTCTAAAATAAAGATCCTCATTGCTGCCTTTCAAAAATAAAGCTGTACCAATGTTCTCTGAAGTCCAGCTCGTTTGAACAACCATTGCATTTAAGGAAGTCAAGGGAGATTAGGTAGAAGAGAATCTTGCAGGACATGCTGCTGGAGCACAGGTGAGTGATCACAACTCCTCAGTATTATGCTGAGGAAGAAGAGGCAGTTTCTGAAGGAGACAATTCTTCACCTGTTAGTGGTTTTCCAAAGAAAGTTAAAAGCAGCACTTTGGGGTTTTTGAGCTTAGTAGAAAGCCCATGCACATCTGGAAGAATTGCTGTCTGCTTTCAGTAAGATGCTCCCTTAATCAGCAGACTGTTGAATTTTGCCTTAAATCCAGCTTTCAGATAGACAATATCATGATTACATGGCTAATAGTAAAATCCCAGAGAAGCTGCAATGTGTTATATTAACCCAGACTTGGCAAAAATAGAGAACGTGATAAAGGGGTGCATTTGGGAGAATATATTTTTGTGGCCATTGGTCAGACATATATAACTTGGCCAGGAGATTGTACTTTGGAAGTCAGGAGTTCCATGATAATGCCATACAATGCAATAATGAGTACAAACAAAAAGGGTGTACAGGTGGAGATACAGATTTAATCAAGGAAAGTGAATATATACACTAAAATAAAAATATTTTTATGTTTAATTAGTGAAACTCTTAGGGATTTAAGGTCAATAGTAAATTAGTAAGGATTTCAGATGAGAACTGTGGTTGCCGGTATGTGTGTACTTGTCTGAGTGTCATTTATGGTTTTCTGTTGGATAGTCTGGTTTTCCTAATATGACAACGATATTAAACATCACTTGCCGCAGCTCAGCTATATTTACCATTTTGAGCCACAGCAGTGTAACATCCTGCATCCTCCCATTCTTTGGATAAAGCTTGTTAGTAAAGAAAACCTAGGCCTGATATGCCTATAACAGCTGAGGCCGAAACTTAGTCCAAGAGTTCTCAGCAGAGCAGAGCTGAATTAATGAAATTACTTTTTTACATCTCAAGCACAATATTGAAATTGCTGACCTTGAAACTTCTTAGATGTAATCAAACTAAATACGATTTTTTTTCAACTCCTTAAACTATTGTCTCTGCTTCACAAACGGATAGACCGAAGCAACTCTTACCATTTGTCTTCCTTGAAGGGATGGTGAATTGGTATAGCGTGGTACATAAGATCTTGAACTGCCGTGTTCTCCATTGCTATGCAAAACCAGGAAATCACAGAATCACAGAATGGCAAGGGTTGGAAGGGACCTCGGGAGATCATCTAGTCCAATCCCCCTGCTAAAGCAGGTTCACCCAGAGCAGGTTACACAGGACTTCGTCCAGGCTGGATTTGAATATCTCCAGAGAAGGAGACTCCACAACCCCCCTGGGCAGCCTGTTCCAGTGCTCTGTCACCCTCAAGGTAGAGAAGTTCTTCCACATGTTCAACTGAAACCTCTTATGCTTCAGTTTGTACCCATTGCCCCTTGTTCTGTCGCTGAGCACCACTGCAAAGAGTCTGGCTCCGTCCTCGTGACATACACCCTTGAGATATTTGTACATGTTGATGAGGTCCCCTCTCAGTCTTCTCTTCTTCAGGCTGAACAAGCCCAACTCTCTCAGCCTTTCCTCATAGGGGAGATGCTCCAGTCCCCTAATCATCCTTGTTGCCCTCCTCTGGACTCTTTCTAGGAGTTCCTCATCTTTCTTGAACCGGGGAGCCCAGTACTAGACACAGTATAAAGCATAGAATAAAACATGCTCTTATTTGTGTGTTTCCTAGGTATTGCTGGAAGTATAGGAATTTGTTCTACCCTCAGTATCTCTATTCATGTTCATATAATTCCCTGTAACAAATGGAAAAATGAAAGTGAGATGGAGGATGAAGGCGTCATCACGGGCTTTCTGGGGCTCTCTCACTTGTATGCTAATCCTAAAACTGAAAGGGGTGGAAGGACTGGGTTTTTCTTTTCCATTCTTCACCTCTTCCCATTTGCTCAACTGTAAAATGCTGCAGTGTTGCACAATCACTCTGACAAACATCGGTATGTGGAAACATTTGCATAGTCTTTGTTCATTCCTATGCAAAACATGATTTATTGAAGGTTGTAGCTTGACGAGGTAGCATCTGAATATACGAGCATCACTTTTCCACAAGAAATGAGGGTTTACTTGTCTTTACCCCCTTAAAAGTTGAGTCATTTTCTATAAATATACTGAACATAATGAGGATTTAGGCATGAAACTGTACTAGCATTTTAAGAACCAATTTTGTATTTTTTTGTACACTTGAAATACACGCCAAGCTAATCTTAGAATGCCTTTTAAAGCTTAGCAAGGTCAAATAAGTGCTTTGTGCAATCACACACGTAAGTTGTATTTAACTTTTCATTAACTTTTCTGTGCGCTAAAAAAAATGAGTAATTAATTTCCCTGCTGTTTTTATGTAACCATATGATAAATGAATAGGCGAGGAGGAAAAAAGATGAGAGACTGGTGAAGTTTTGCCATGTATGCCTACCACTGAGAAACCACTACAACTGCCAACTCAAAGAGCATGCCACCGTGTAACTTCATTTCTATTCAGATCCCAGTAAGTTATATAATTAAAAGAATATTAATCTGTACTAAGTACAGCTATTCCAACACACCCTTATAATTGTAGAACTTTGCAATAATTACTGCTTTAGCATAGACTTTCTGATTAATATATGCCATTGCAGTTCATTAAAAGTAAGTAATGTGCATACATAGTCTATGAGAAGTTTTAAGGAATGGATGAAGATTTGCTGGTATCTTTTTGCAATGCTATGAAAGATGGTTGCTTTTCCTTTACGGGTTTGCTCTTGTCTTGGATAATAAGTCAACCTTTTTTCCAAATACTGTATCTTCCTACCTAGCTTTGCTTTCTTTGGTCTTACATAACTGAACATACACTTAAGACCGTCCTCTGTACTTATATGTGGATTACAAGATGATCATAGGATCTGGGCAGATATTACTTTGCATTGTATGAGTTGAGTCGCTGCCTCATCTAAGCCTTGAACGTTTGCCTTAGCGCAGAAATTCCTGGATTTTCCTTATTGAAGCTCTCATCACATTGAATCAAATGTGTATTTTCAATTTTGCCCATTGCTGGAGACTAAATGCAGAAATAACTAATGAACATCGTTTTACCCAAGATATAAACCCAAGACAGTGATAACTTAATTGTCAAGATGTAGCCCTGCTTGCCTCTTTCTGCTGTGAACAGAGCGGTCCATCTTTGGTACCTCCATTCTGTGCAAAGACCTCGTTCCTTTCTTTGTCAAGACAGAAAGTAAGGAAACAAGTAACCAGAGGTTTTGGGGAGAAAGTCTTAATGTTCACCCCATCCTGTTCATTCCTGGACAAAACAAGTCATCGAATTGCATAACAGGAGCATTTCTGAAAGACTTGGGGACCTTTTAGTCTTACCAGTCATTCCAGAACTGTTTTAGCAAGCCATCACAGAAGGACTGGCAGACCACCCTCCACGATCTTTTCAAACATTATTTTAGCTTTTGTTTTCTGACTTTCTGCCGTTCATTCCTGCTGCTGAGATCCAAGCTTTCTAGGCATAATTAGGACAGCTAGCTGTGTGTACTAATCTTTTAAATTGCCACGCTCAGGAAATATGGTACATTAGATTTTTTTTTTTTCTTCCGCTACTCAGTCAGAAAGTTATTTATTTTGGTGAGATATATAAATTGTCACGTACTATATAGAAGTAATATTTGCCTCATTAGGTAGTGTTTGTAAATTAGGGTAGAATATGCATCTGCCCAGAAGCAATAGCAAACTAGTAGCAAAATAGCATTTGCATAGGTGATGCAGAGAAACCTAAAACATGCAAATCCCATCTTAAGAGAATACTTCTCCCAGTGACTTGTTTGTGTTAGGATATCACATACATATAAGAAAAAGTTTAAACCATCGCTAAGAGGTAACTAAATCTTAAAACTTCAGGGGATGGGTGTCTGGGTGGGATATTTTTGTGCAACATATCAGTATTCTGTGACAAACACTATCCCCAAGGTAGTTTTGATCCAATTATCACCAGAAAATGCTAAAGATAAGGTAGCATTTCCAGGATCAGTAAGTCTGAAGAAACTCTTGTCACTCCGGAAAAGCATTTTAAAATAAAATCCATCCCTATGTCGATCCATGATTTAATTAAAAGTTGTTTAGCAAGTTAGAGTGAGCGCTACTGCAGGTTGGATGCTCTTTGTCAGATAAAGATCAGGTTTAAAACTTTAAATGACAATTTTCATAGCTATAAGAATAAGAAAAAGGTTTCAACAAATCTGTCGGATCAGGGTGGTGGAGGAGAGGCTAATTTCATTCATCTGTATGGGATAGAGAAGAGTTGAGGCACCTCCAGCTTCCCTGCTCAAAGCTTGTCCAACTACAGCAGGTTACCCAGACCTGTGTCCAGTGGGGTTTTGAAATGTCTAAGGATAGAGAGCCCACAACCTCTCTGGCCAATCTCTGCCACTGTGTGACCACCCTCGCAGTAAAAAAAAAAAAAAAAAAAAGGTGAGGGTTTGGTTTTGGGGCTTTTTATGTTCAGGTGGAATTTCCTGGAATTCACTTTGTGCCCATTGCCTCTTGTCCTGTCACTGGACACCACTGAGAAGAACCTGGCTCCATCTTCTTTGTTCCCTGCCACTGGGAATTTAGCCACATGAATCAAATTCCCCTGAGCTTTTTCTTCTCCAGGCTGAACAGTCCCAGCACTCTCAGCCTCTCTGCGTATGACAGATGCTCCAGCCCCTAAACCTCTCCCTGGCCCTTTACTGAACTCACTCCAGTAAGCCCATGCCTCTCTTATAACTGGGAGCCCACCAGCACTGGACCCTGTACTCTGGGTGTGATCACCTCCCTCAACCTGCTGGCAATGCTCTGCATAGTGCAGCCCAGGAGGCTGTTTGTCTTTTTTGCTATTAATACAGAACATTTTTAGATTTTTTTTTCTCTCTTATCTGGGGCAATCAGTCAACACTATAAATTTATGCTGATGCAAATAAAATCAGAATTTGATCAAAAAAACCTTACAAATAGTTTTAAACTGGGAGTAATTTTTTTTGTAAAAGTGCCAGATCGATATAAATCAATATGCTGCTGAAATGCTACAAGAAAACAAAAAGCTGAATGAAAAATAAGAAAAAAGGCTTGTACTTTTTCCATCCATAACTTAGGCCATGCCCACATTTTTTCCTTCCTGCTGTTTGCACTCATCACTATAATACACATTCAAGATTATTAGACAGATATATGGATTTAATTATAAAACGATAAAAGAGATTAATCCTATCAAAGTGCCAAAATTAGGTGTATAGTCACCTTAAATTCCTCTCCAGATAATAGAAAGATGCAAACGGTGATACTGAAGAGGTCTTAGGAGACCTGGAATGCCATCTGGATGTACTTACTTCTTGTTTCATTGTTTTATATGTGTGTGTGTGCGCATATATATATATGCATGTATGTATGCAGGTACACACACTGGAGCCTAAGAAGAATGCACCAGTCATGGTTCAGTATAATGAATATAAGGCTATATAATCCTGATGATGTCTTAAATGTACAGGTAAGATGCTGGTAAGAACCCACTCTTTTAAGAATTAAAGCCTGCAGGTGAGCTTACAGGCAAATGTTAGGGCCGTACATGCTAAGAATACGAACTGTCTCGCTGCCATTTCCGTGTACAGTTACCCGCATGAGTTACTGGGACGGCACATCATATCAGTCATGCTGGATTAATTTGCAAGTAGGCTTGGAGGTACTTGAGTATGTCCATGTCTGACAGTTCATCTCACCTCAGAGCTCGTTTGTAGTAATTGCTAAGAGATTCAAAGTGACTATTTATGGAGTGCTTTGGAGAAATAAATACTATACTGTACTCATTAGTAGGAGTTTTGGCCAGAAGCTGAAAAAGTAAAAAAGCAGACTTCGATGATGATAAATTGCAGAGCAGTCTAACAGCATTGTTAGCTTCCTTTTGCAGAGGCATGGGTCTCCTGAGCAGATGGAAGGGCTTCCTGATTGTTTTTCCTGGCATCTATGACTTAAAGTGATCACTTGCTTAAAATGCACATTGGCAGATTTGCCTCACCCTTGTGCTGTTTTTTATTAAGCATTTAAGCATGAAAGGTAACTGGGCTTCCCAACAAAATAGCGTGAACGTAATTTACAACCTTCAATCTGAAGAAGATATTTTTAAGTGTTGTTATTCTCAAATCAAATTCGTTTTTCTTACCCAAGCAGCAGCAAGCTAAATCTGGTACTTATACAATGACCACTGGGACCATGTCTAGATTCTGTTTGCCTTGCTAAATCCACTTTTATTTGCAACATGAATTCTGTGTTATTGATAAATATTTTCTTTTAGGAATTTTATGTAGTATTTTTTCTGGAAATTTTTACTGAAACCATTGATGACAGCTAGTATTTAAATCAATTATTCTGTTTCCCCTTGGGAAACTGCTGTAGAAAGCAAGGACTGACTTTTAGATTTATAGGAATGTTGAGACAAGTTTGCCAATACTCAGCTTGTTTTCCAGTACTGACCTTTAGATGCTTTGTTTTCATTGCTTTTTTTGATTTTACTCTGACTTCTGAAATGACCCACATCCCATGTTCAAGGATTTAATTATCTTCAATGTTCAAAATCTCTGTTATTAGCAGTAAGGATTATGCAAACTGTTGCCTATTTCACTCTACCAGTATTTTTTTTTTGAAAACAAAGTCAAACGAATGGTTGAAAAATCAAAAGGAACCATATTTGAGGAGATTATTTGTGATTATGACTACTGCCCTCAAAATACAGCTAAAAGTTGTCTTTTTTTTTCTGAACTGTAAAATAACTCTGTTGTGATTTAACAGTCAATAGTTCACTGTCTTTTGTTTCTCACCCCTGCAGTGTTTTCAGGGTTTTTAATTCAACACTGTGTCCACATCAGCATTATCCCTCATGTACTTTCTTGTGAACAAATAGATTCAAGGAAATATGTAAGTGGTTCTTAATATGATGCCATTCTAACTAAAAATTTTAATTTTGCCAACTGTTTTTTCACAGTAATCTGTGGAATGAGTGTTACACAGGTTTTTAAAGCAGACTTTCTGCATAATTTAAGGAGGATTGTCTGAACGTGTTGCAAAAAGGTCTGAATATTGCAAAAAGCTCTTTCTCACAATTTATTGCATGCATATAAAAGAACTTTGTGACTGCTAATGAGTTCAGGGGTAAAAAAAGTTATTCTGCCCCCATTTATATACCTGTATTCAGTAGATTATGACAAATCAAGCCAGAGTGCATCTGGCAAACTAACTTGTGGTCCTTTCAGAAATCTCATACATCATAATATCAATCATAGTATTACGGTCTCTCCATTCACCATATTCTACTGACTCTTTGTTGTTGTTGTGGGTTTTGTATCCTTTTTTGCAGGTTTCTTGTTTGGTGGGATTTGGGGGTGGTGGTTAGAATAAAGGTACTGTGGACACCTCCATCAAGTTCTAAATGCCACAGAAAATGGCCATTTATGCTGTTTCTGACTAAATGCTTTTGGGTGCAAGATCATCAACTTTATGTCAGGTTTAACACATTATTTACAGTTTGAGAATTCTTTTTGCCAGGGAAGCACCAGATTTATTTTATAGAGAAATCAATTGGTAGTTTTTAGTCAATCATTGCTAGACAGGGTTGCTAATGCCAGCAGGGTCAGCAAATAGGAATTGTGTTCAGGCCCTGTGTCTGGCCTCTACAATTGCTTCTAACATCATTGATGTTGAAGTCCCTCTGCTTTTTGCGTAGCTGAAACCAGGCCATATCAAGGTCAGTTGCGCTAGGGCAGGTGTAGGTTAGATATTAGGAAAAATTTCTTCAGAGAAAGGGTTGTCAGGCACTAGAAGGGGCTGCCCAGGGAAGTGGTTGAGTACTCATCCTTGGGGGTATTTAAAAGACAGGCAGATGAGGTGCTCAGGGACAGGGTTTAGTGGTGGGATGGCAGGGTTAGGGTAACAGTTGGGCTTGATGATCTTAAAGGTCTTTTCCAAACTAAATGATTCTGTGATTCTATGATTTCATGTAAGTACAAGTATAATGTACGCTTTGCACTTGACTGTTTTTGCTTTGATACTGAATTAGAACCACAAAATGACAGTTGCAGAATATCCCAATGTATCTAACAATCATTTGATCAACTTTTTTTCTTTTAACAAAGCAGAGGGGAGATTTTTGCTGTCTTCTCCTTGTCTTCTCCTGTAGTGCACATGACATTCAAATGTTAAATGCAAAAAGCAGCTTCCTCATGCTGCTATAAAACTTTATGACAATGTCACAGAATGTGTTACTGCCACAGCCTTTGCCATTACTTTTGCTCTTAAAAACAATAGAGGTTTAGGACTGTTTGGCTTCTGACTGGGAGATTGTGATGTGAGGGTGTGAAATTACTGCAAGAGATCACACTAGTGATTCACTGGGATAGGTTTTCTACTGTATCAGATGCTGTACTTACGCCATAGTTTAGTGGCATATGATACCATGGGAGTTTTTTCTTAATAGCAACTGGGACTGGGTCGGAACATTCTGGTAATTAGATGTCCAAATTTGTTATAAAAGGAAGGACTTCATGGCTGCAAGTCAAATATGGGTACTCCAAATATCCTTCCTGGTCCTCATATTTCATAAAGCTCTGTATTGTTGTATAATAACTCCTCATACAACATTTCTGCGTACGTTGTAAAGAATAATGACAGGTTTTACCACTGCACTTTGCTCTGTTCGTCTCTGTACTACTGCATTTTTGGCAGCTCAAGTATTCTTCACTTTCATTCTTAGTGTTGCCATTTGGCATCAACAATGCTTGAAAGACAATCTAAGTGCATAAGGATTCCTTAGGATAGAAGATGTTATACATACGGGATATGAAAATATAATAGTTAGGTGCCTTAATACATACATCTATTTTTAGAAGTTTCATAAAGAATGCTGAAATATCAATAGCTATTTCATTCTAACGTAATCTAGCCAAACTCTAAGTTGTTGAATTGGCATCTGTTATCCCCTCCTTTTTGAAATTTCCTTGAAATTCCTCCTCCATTTTGTTTGTGTAGAAATAAAAGTCTCATCTGAGAAAAATATGTGAAGCTGAAACCTGAGAAGAACTGTCTGACAAGTATAATTCCTTATTACGATTATTCAAACTTGAGGCAAGCATAGTGCCAAAGTGTCTCATGATAACATGATCTCTGCTTCTTTACATTCTTTTGACAAAGTAGATTACCTCCACTATGCATATATTTCCCCATTAACCAGGAAGATGAGGAAGAATTTAAGGGAATATCCAAATCTCGCCTTACGTGAGAGAATGTGCAATGAATTCAGAGAAAAACATAATGAAAATGGTCCTAATCTCCAAAACATATTGAGAAGTGTTTAACTATAGCAGATTAGTTGATGCTGCTGTTGTTAACATCATGCTTTATCTTGTAGTATTATTAAAACCTGTACATAAGAGGTTGAGTTCCTAGAAATGGTGTAGTAAAAGAAAGAGATGTCCAAAGGAGAAAATAGATGCTGAGACCTCTTGCCGTGTACTCTGTATAAAAATATGAGGATATCTTCTAAAGCTGTCAGAAACTTAAGAAATTCTATATGACTGTTTGCATGGGAAAAGATTTTTATAGGCAGAAGATATTAAAATGAAGAAAGCTGCCCTGTCATTCATTGTTTGTCACAAACTATAAACACTTCTGCTATTTCACCACGATTTAAAAAAAATCAGTCTTAGGGGCTAAATATCTTAAGATGGAGAGGAGGCAAGGGAAGTAATAATTTGTTTGTGCTGCTCTGGCGTTATTAGTCCCAGCTGCGGTAGCTGACCAGCTGTGGATGCTATGATGTGACATATCACATGCTTGGAGACTGTCCTCCTGTGCAGTATTTAAATCCTGAGCTCTGCTCTGCAATCCTTAGTGCTTAATAGGTATGGTTGTGTGTGGAATTTATTGTTTCTGTGAAAACGATCTGTAGGATGTCATGGTTTTATGCAGTGCAGAATTATCAGCCAAATGTGTTTGCATGCAGCTTTTAAGAATGCACCTCTAATGCTTTTCAAATAGTACTCCAATCATCTGCTTTAAATGATTAATAAGCACAAGCTGAAAATAGCACCACATTTACCTAATGTTTGCATGATTATTTTTGTAAACATTTCATTCAGGCTTTCTCTGCCATCTTTCTAAGCATTGTCAAAACAGAAATGTTGCTATTCTTGATTAGTTTTTCTCAGTTTGTTCGATCTTCATCATGACCCAGGGAGATGTAGCAGGGGAAAGCACCAGAAATGTCGATTCCCAGTTGGCAGTTAAGCATGTGGTTTAAGATGAAATGAAAAAAAACCCCAAACTACTAATCTAGATATTTGCAGAATAGTTACAGATTTCTATTTTTTTTTCCAGAGCTAGAAACTGAACTTGGTGAGATCCACAAGTCTATTTTGCTAACAAGCTTGTCTGAAAGCACTACAAAAACACAGTCACAGCTTCTCCCAGTTTTAAGTTAGAAATAGTTCTAAATGATGTGGAGGGATTTGTACTTCTGTTATGTTGGCTGCCCTACTTTTTCGTTAAGTCCTTGCTGAGATAAGGTTAAGACTGGAATTTAAATGGTGTTAAGAAAGAAGCCAAGATAGTAATCAGAACATTATTAACAGCATATCATCTCTCAAACAACCAGGGCTGGCCAGCGCTGCCATTCACCAATAAAAAGCGGTGGAAGATTTCCAGTTTTCCAAGTAAAATGCTAGTGTTTTTCACTGTAGCGGTCTACAGGTATTGTGTGATGTGTACGAATCCTCTATGCCAAACAAAAACTCATCCCATCTACCAAATATTTTTTTCTGCTCTTTAAAATTCACTCTATTTCAGTTCAGCTTTGGAGACATTTGGTAACTGGTTTTACCTCTCATGGTGAAAAGATTATATGGCACAACAGAACTGTTACAAAATCTGATTCAAGCCTACATGTAAAATCAGGAAGGTTTGGTTAAATATATTAACTATTTTGGAAGTGATGCCATCCTCTTTTGGGCAACGTGAGGAAAAGCAGTATCTTCAAATCTATGGGGGGTGTGTGTGTATGGGTTTAACCAATTTTATAATACTGGAGTGTTAGTTCCTCAGTCTATGTAATGTACATCATCTGCACGTTGTACTTCCTTCATTAAGTGAAAATATACATACATTTTTCCACATGTCCTGTGTTCCAGGGTGGGATTCCCCATCTCTTAGAGACAGGGTCAGGCCTTCCCCTTGTGATTTTTGAAGAATTCTGACTGAAAACCGTGAGTATTAAGAAAGAAAAAAAGAAAGGTGTTTTGGGGTGGTAAACCTTTGTTACTGACAGACACGACTGGATCCCCTCTCGCCTCCGCGCAGTTCCCACCAATGCCCCAACATCTTGTGAGCACCCGCGGTGCGAGAGGCGAATTTTAACGTCAGAACGTGACCGGTATAAAACTGAGGGGGGGTGTCCCCACGCCCTCTCAGGCCCCCCCTTCTCCGGCCCCCTCACTCCTGCAGCGACCCCAGTGCGGGGCTGCCGGCCCTGAGGGGCGCCCCGGGCGGGAAGCCAGGGCCGAGGCGGGGGCTGGGGGCGCCGCTGCTGCGCGCCCCCTGGAGCCCCCCCCCGGGGGGGGGCCGGGGGGGGGGGCGCCCCCCCCCCCCCCAGGGCTCCCCGCTCCGCCCCGCTAAGTCTGACGGAGCGCCGCCGCCGCCCTCCGCAGCGCAGCGGCCCGGCGCAGGAGGGAGGCGCCGTGCGCGGCCGACTCCCCGGGCGCCGCCGCTGAGGGGACAGCGGCCGCCTCCGCGCTCCCGGCAGCTCCGCTCGGCGGCTCAGGTAGGAGCGGGAGCCTGGCGCGGCCCGGCTCCGCTGGCGCGGGTGGCGGGTGGCTGTGGGGAGCGGCGACCCCCGGGGCTGCCCCTCGCTGAGGTGACCTTGAGGCGCGGGGAGCGGCGGCGGGAGCCCGCCGGGGCCAAGCCTGCCCTGGAGGGATGCTGGGGGCAGCGGGGGGCGGTTGAAGGATGTTTTGGGAAGGGGCGGCTCTGCCGAGGGCTCGCTCTGCGGGACGGGAGGGCTGTGGGCAGCCGGCCCCCTTTAGGGGGCCAGCGGCCCGCCCGGCGGCGTCCCCGGGCGAGGGCCGCCGCGCCCCACTGCACCGCGGCCGGCGGGGGGCTGCGACCGGCGGGAGCCCGCGCAGCCCCGGGGACGGGCTCTGGGGCGCAAAGTTTCGGAAGGTGACGCTTCTACATGTATTTGAGAGAGCGAGAAGGCGGCGTACGCCCCGCAGCCCTGCTTCTTCGGCCGGGCTGGGCGAGGTGGCGAGCTGGCGGGAGGAGAAACCCCGCGGGAGCGCCGGGTCCACGGGCGGGGGAACTCGCCCCGCTCCTGCGCCTTCAACTGAGCTCTGCTACGGCGGGGCTGGGTCTTTTTTTTTTTTTTTTTTTTTTTTTTTTTTTCCCTACGGGGGGAGTTAAATATCTTTACAAGTAGTTTTCAAAGCCTCGCAGTACTCCAGTGGAGTGTTAAGAGCCACCTCGGAGCCCGGGAAAAACTGCGGCCGGAGGTAACTTTCCCCAGGTCACCGGTAAACCACCGCCGAGGTGCCCCTGAATCCCGGCTCAGGCGTCTGCTGGGGTCCCCGTCGCCACCACCGTTGCACGGATGTTGTCAGGATGTGCTTTCCTATCGTCACTGAGCGTAATGGATTATTTTTCTAAAATACAGAGACTGTACTAGAAACATGAAAGAAGGAACAGTGTCTGCCATAATGTATCTTTGAAAGGCCTGTTGTATAGTAGGTGGAGGAAACATCTTTTACTTAATTAAACTATCAAAAAGTTTACTTCTTTCTGTGTATTTCTTGCTGGTAATTTTTGCTTGTATTTTTTTTCTGCCTTTTTCTTGTGCTGTTTTATCACATTACACCAACACAATCTAATCCTGTGCTAATACTTTCTTTACTTTCTTTTTATTTAAAGCGGTTTTCCTAGTAAAGGGATATTTGAGAAGCATGGATACCAAGATAAGGTGCTGGGAAGATAGCAAGCTGAAAGCAATGGTGTAGAGTAGGACTTCATTGCTGCTGAAATAAGCCATAATGTAAGTTTATGAACAGTGTGAAAGCTGACACTGCTGTAACTCAACTCCCAAACAGCAAAAAGAAATCTTTAAAAGAGTACTGGTATCTTGCTGATAGATACTGCAAGCCCTTAGTTACAAAAGCAGTTTTTTGAGTGGGACGGCACGCATACGGTCATATTCACAGGTAGGACTTCGTTTCTCATCTTGTCCACTCATCTACACGTGACTAATTTTCACGTGGTGACTGAATTCAGTGTTTCCATGACTTTTATGTGAAGAAGCAGTTGCTTCTGTATGTGTCTCTATCTTGCTACTAAACTAGTTCAGTATTCTTTTTGATGACTTTATGATCTAATGTTGAGCTCCATTTTCAAAGTGAGCTTTGCTGTAAGTTCTTCCTAAAGCAAAAGAATATGTATTAAATGCTTAGTGACAATATTAACATTTTCACTTTAACATTTAATGGAATGAATGTTTTCTTTAATCTTACAATGCGGGGTGTTATGCTACCTTTAATTCATATGTGATATCAATATCAGTATTGTCCTTTGCTCACATATTATAAGTCCAGGACCACAACCTCTTGACTATCTAGGCTATTGAATGTGATACTTATGCAAATTTGTGGCATGTCTCTCTATCCAAACCGTATCTTTTAACTGTCCAATTGCCTCTTTCCTGATTATGCTAAGTACATTTTTATTGTTTTTGACAAGCTCCATGGGGAGATAATGGGTATAGTTATATGGTGTTCCATAATGCCATCACCTCCATAGGATTTGTTTTGGAGGAGTGCAATGGCAAGAGCAAATTTGCCATTCTAATAACCACCGGGTTTGGTTTGGTTTTCTTCAAATAGGCATTTGGTTCCATCTGAGATGCCTCAGGGTAACCCCTCCTGGCCTTTCACACTGCTTCAGAAGGCTGTGAGTCTCACTATGTCCCGTTTCACGTACCGGACACAATAGAGCACCTCAGATAGTATTAGCTACCTCTTTGTAGATAGCTGAGTCAAACCTGGTGCGTTTGTCTGGTTCCTTGTCCTTTGTTAGCTAAGAATAAAGTGCTGCAGATCACTTACGACAGTAACTTTAGTGACGTGACTAGAAAGTGGGACTATTTGTCTGAATATAGATAACCCTCTAGGTGTTAGCTTAGGATTTATCTATATCTACAAAACCTTCATATTCTGGTTATTTGTCCAAAACTGATCACAGACAGTTTGAAGTAGAGAAAGTGAGGTTAAAAAAAAAATTCTGATGCTCAGGATACCCTAGAACTTGCATTGTAACTTCAGAATAGGTGCAGGATGATGAGCGTGGTTGGGGAAAAATATCTGTGCTGACCATGAGGAAAAGCAGAGTAATTATGCAAGAGTTAAGTGATTGTTCTAGTGACAGTCTGATAGGAGATGGTAGTGGAGGAGATAATTAGGAATAGGAGGAATGTTTTCGTTTAAACAAAATTGTGTGGCTGCTGAAATCCTTTAAAATAAGTGTTTGAACGAAGTTCAAACTTCTGATGAAGCTTACCATTGGAATGTGTGTGTCAGATATACTGAAGAATTCTGTTTAAAAACAAAGCTTCATGTGTAATGTATACTGTGCAGTAAATGTTTGCAATTTGCAAAATTAAATTATGAAAATAAAATATTTGAGAAAGGAAAAGTGAGCATGGACAAATAATATTTACGTGTAATAGGATAATAGACATAACAGTAATGTGTGTCATAGTGGCAGAGATACATGTCAGTCTCAGTATATTCATGCTACAAAAGTATCAGTTAAATCTGAAAGGCTTATTTTTTGCCGAAGCCTGCTCTGAAAAAAAGTTTAATCTTCCACAAATGGAGTTACTTAGTAGTGAAGTACTTCAGAATTCCATTTTATAGGTATTACCAACATTTATTGAACCTAATATAGCATATCTGAAGTGACGTGTTAACCGGCACTTTCCTGGGTCACCCCATACACATCAGCATGGACTTGTATCTAAAGGCTGTTATGTAAAAGGCCTTGTTTTTACATATTTTGAACCTTACGTTCAGAATTCTTGAATATTTTGTAACATATAAATAAAATAGCTGATGTGCTGCAGGGATGCCCTCCACACACTGGAATGTAAACCAAAAAGGCTTTGGATATTTCTTGGAGGCAGAAGTTGCTACATATTTAACACGCACAATAGGAAGTGTATTTTGGAGGGCTCGCTGCATACCTTTAAGTATGCAGAAGAAGACATTATTTCTGAAGAGCCCGAGTTTTCTTCAGTCTGAATGCTCAGGTCAGCACCCTCAGAGCTTCAATTGCAAGTCTCTTGTGGAAGCTTGTTTGTCTACTTTCAGCTATTTCTCTCCTCTGATCTAAAGGCCTTGAATTGCTGGCAGATGTTAGTCTTCCCATCACTCCTATTTCAAGGCCATATGTCCCCAGAACCGCTCAGCTTCCAGGAGTTGCTATATTTGGAGTGCCAGATACCCGTGAAGGCAACGTTGTGGTGCAGTTTCTGAATGTCTGTAAAAGAGCAGCAACAGTCATACTGTGTAGTAGGTAGGACAGTTGTCATAATACAAGAATCTTCATTTGCACGATGAATTTATTCATGATAGTATAGTGGAACACCCTTGAAAAGTAATAGCACTGGGTTTTTCAGAACCAAATCTGCTTTCTTTCATTGGTGCCCTTGTGAAGGAGGTACTTTGTCTCGCCTGTATGTAGCAGTCTGATTATGTATGCGTTGTATGTATACATGGAAACCATCACATGAGTTTGCAAATTCATCAAGGAAGGACTGTTTTTGATTGTTAAAGGGACAAGATTTGGAGCTGCAAGACTGAAGCAAGCACCTTTCCCTCTCAGCAGTTTGACCTTGGATGTGCATTTCGAGTTTTGAAAAACTTTGTGCAGTATGAAGCCCAGAATACTGAAGCTGTCTATTCAGCATTTGTATTTCTTAGATTAATAAGTCAATAATTCCATAGTGTTTGGGGAATTACCTTTAGCCTAATTTATTTATTAATGTGCCTAAAATAACTTATATTAAACTTCATGAAAAATATGTCTAATATAACATCATCCAGCAGGGATGAAGAGCATTTAAAAATATTACATCCCTCTCTTCTTAAAACGCCTTAGGATTCAGGAGTTTTCTGATGAATAGGAGCTTTTTTTTTTAGTTGTTAATAGTGAGGCTAACACCTTGCATATTCCTTTTGATATCTCATGAGCAGGAGATACTTCTTAAGCCTCTGAATAGCTTTCCTGTGCCGAAGTCACAGTGTCGCCTTGAATGTATTTGCTGATCACATATATTCTATCCTGCTTATTGAATAGTGGTTCTTTATCAGTGGGAGTTATTCCCACTTATGGGAAATCTCACTTCCTGGAAGATGTGATTGCATCCAGCAGAACATAAAAAACGGGCCCATATATTAGACTGTCCAGCATTTCAGTTTTTGTGATGCAGGTTATTTTCTTGGTATCTTAAACGTTTGTATAATATTGTTATTATTTAAACAGGCTAATAATGTTTAAGAGGCTTGAAATAATAGGAAGGTTATTTTCAGGGAATGTTCTCAGCAACCAAAATTGCAAACTCCTGATAGGTTGATGGGTTCCTAGAAAATATTCCAACAGGCATCTTGAAATGAGGAGATTTATGATAATCAAGAGCAGAAAAATGTTCTTTGCTATCATCAGATTTCTTAGCAATTCTGTTGATAGCAATTGCTGAAGCTTAAGGTAAGATCAGTTTATTCAAAAAAAAATGAAGGGTTTTTTTTATTCTTTGTCATCTGAGGAAATTGATCTGTGCATTTTTAGGTGCTGGCCTACAGTCACAGTGAAAGCAAAATGGTTGTTTGGAGAATGAACCTACACCAAAAAACTAATTAGTGGCAATATGAGGTGTATGTACAACTGCTTTGCTGCACTGAAGTTGTAGTCTTAAGTTCAAATGCAGTTTTAATGCATTGCTTTATTCTACAAAATCTACATGTTCACCAGCATTTTTCCAATGTGTGAAGTAGTTTACTAGCTTTAAATCAGTTTTTGTGGACTAAAAATAGAAGACTGGCATGAGTTTTGGACTATAAACAGTAAAAAGTAATGACATGAAGATAAAATGTCAAAAATCCTGTGTGGAAAAGTTCTGTTCCATGTTACTGGGTTGTTCTTAATTACAGTATGTACCAAGTGTCCAAAAGCCCTGACAAAGCTAGGTTAAATGTGCAAATGACACAAGAATCATTCTGGAAGAGGTAGAATGATTCTTCCTGAAAGGTTGAATAATCTGAAAAATTAATGTGTAATACTCTGTAGCCCTGCTGATTCTGTCTCAAGTGCTAAAAATTTGAGAGCACTAGGAACAAGAAAATGCCATTATAGTCTGTGAGGGCTTGGTGTTAATACGTTTATTTCCTCCAGAAGATACAGTATTATGTTGCTTTTTGTGTGATCCAACAGTGTTCCCTTCCTATTTTTTCCTGGCACTGCTAACATTTATCGCTCCCTAGCTAAATAAGATGACAAGAGTTGCATTTACTGTGAATTTTCTTGTGACTTTTTTTTTTCCCCCTTTTTTTTTTGACTCTGGTTTTGCAAGTGTCTGGAGAGTAGAGAAAAATGGAAAGGTTACTTTGTGCAGCACTGCTGTTATACATCCTGGCATGACATACGCTTTTTTTATAAATACCATTATACTATTTGTTACTTACAGCCTACAATGGCTTCCAGATCGCTTCCAGCAGAACTCAGATTATCTCTGTTTTGTATTTTTGCTTGATTTTTTGATTTGCACTTGCTCTGCTTGCCGTTTACTTTTAATTTTGCACCCACTAAGCTGCAACTCCATATCAGTCCCCTGCTAAGCTGTGATTTCATAGCAGTCCTTACTGTCCTATGGATATACCATGTAGGACAGTTACCGAAAGCCTTACTGTAGCCAGTATAAATTGCCTATTACTGCTTTTTCCTTTAGTAGGCCAGTTACCGTATCAAAAGGGAGATTTCATTGGTTTGATGTTTTGATTATTTTCAGGCACTTAGTCCTTCAGGTGCTTATGTGATGATTTAACTTGTTTCAGCATCTTCCTGGGTATAAAAGGGAGGTGGATTGGTTTGCAGTTTCTTGAGTCAGACTGGCTTCTCCTTTTGAAGTTGCATACTATTTTTGCCTCTCCGCAGTCCTTTGGGAACTCTTACCTTCCTTTGTGCATTATTGAATATAATAGCTAATGTTTGGGGATGGCTTTAGGTAATTCCTTGAGTACTCTGGAGTGAACTTCGTAATTCTCTATCAAACTGAGTATGTCTGGCTTCTTTCGATTTTTTTTTTTTTTTAGCCTGTTCTTTTTTTCTTCAGGCCTGGAGTCATGTCTTCTTGGTAAAAATCACTTCAGAAAACTTTTTGCTTTTCATTATCCTTTAGATGGAGACATTAAGAGAATATGAAGGAGGTACTGAATGCTTCTGCTTTCACTTAACCATCTGTTATTTTCTCCTTTCCCATTAAATCCTAGAACCTCTGCTTATCTTTGTCTCCCGCTCACTTCTGCTGTATTTATAGATCCTTTTCCTATTGCCTTTTCATGTCCCTCATTAGTTGTTGATCTCTTTGTGTGTTGGCTCATCTGGATCATACCAGAGACGTTTTTGCCATTCTTTTCTACTTGTTCTTTGTTAAATGCTCATTTTACCTTTTGTACAAACTCTTCAGATAGTAAAGCCTTTAAAGACTCTGGATATAACAGTAATAGTCTCTTACAAGGCTTCCTATATTCCCTCTGCACTGAGATAATCTGTTGCACTATTTTATGCAGGCTTTGTTGATAACTGTCAGTTTTCCTGAACTCCTTGATCATCTCTTCAGGAGATGTTACAAATCATGTGGCTGAGTTTGCTGAAGTTGCTGCCCTGAATTCCGCTTTTTTTTTTGGGGGGGGGGGGGAGGGGGTGGCAGGGGGGCTTCTTTCACATCTTCCTTTCAATATGCTAGTGAATTCTCTTGACTGTGATAATGCTTACTTGAAATGTATTGTTGCCCTTACAATCTCAGCCAGTGCCTTCCTATTAATCAGAATAAAATACAGCTGCGTTAGTAACATCTTCCATGTTCATTCCCATATCCTGTTAGCACAGCTCCACCTTGATAATATAATGTGTTTCCTCTTCAAGGGAGCCACGTGAAAATACTAAAAAAATGCACGTATGTGATGGCTAGGGCATGGGATGGAGGAACTAAGACTGTGTTTTTACTTGCTTTGTTAGGGGACGTTTTCTGTCTTCATGCCAATTGCTTGCCTTTGCTGGGCTGTTGTATGAGATTAGTAATTAAACTGCTACAGTATGCCCCTAACCTGCCTATTTTAAGGGTTAATTTGTTACTACTTGCAAAGCTACTGAGAATTTTGGATAGAAAATACTGTTGTAAGTGCAAAGCACTGTTTGTATCTGCAAAATATTTCTAACATTATTCAAAAAGAGTATTAAAGCCACTTATTTAAATAGGACTGAAGTGTGGTAGGTTCTACGTAAAAACAAACAGCCAAGTCTCATCTGTATGTGAAAACATCAGTTTTTTTGGTGGTATTGCAGGCACTGTTATGTGAACCAGTGCATTTCAAGTAGAAGAATCTGCCTAGAACAGAATACCCTTTCAGTTAAAATGTCGTCCTGCTCTAGGGAGGGAATATCACATTTTTAAACTTAGCACTGTGTGTTGCATTCTTGTCAAGAGACCATTTCCAAGTAGCATTTATGGCCCGATTGTCAAATAGGTTCTAGATAACTCAGTAGAAATGCTTAATGTATTAAGGGCAGGATTTTTAAAAAAGGGGAGGAATGGAAGCCAAATGGAATTTTAAGTCCTGCTGGCTTGTCAATGGTATTTGTGCATCTGTAAGTTGGATGTTTTTGAAAACTGCACTCTAAATTGGTGACTAATAGGGATCTTCCCATGATAATGGTAACTTGCAAGCCTTTTATACCATTAATAATTCAACTGAAGATTATTGTAGTCTGATTCAGTACCTCCTGAAAATGATGGAAAGTTTCTCTCATTGATTTTAGTGGCTTTGGGTTATGTTGTTAGGGTGCTCTGATGTAATAATGTGCTTTTGGGGGATAATTTTGCCCCTTCCAATTCATCTAGGTAGCCAGAGTCAAAAGTTGAAAGTCATAATTGATGGGAGAAATGGATGATGGAGTCTTCTCTGATGCTGTTTATGTACAAGTATTTACAGGGATGTGTAAGATCCTGTTCCCCTGAGCACAGGAAAGAATCAGGCAAAGCGAGTTTCTCCCTGCCAGCTTTCCATAGCCAAAGCCCAGTGGTGGATTTCCTTGGGAAGGGAAGTGAGAGGTGGGCTACGCAGTAGCTTTTACTGCTGTGCAGCATGGGCTCAGCTTCAAACGAAACAGGAGCAGTGCCCTGCCTTCACTCCCAGCCTCCCTCCATTAGCGTGCAGGAACGTCCAGTGCCGCAGCCTTCGCTGTTACGCACCACCGAGGAGCTGGCTGTTTCCCTCATTCCTTCTCTTTCTTTGTCTTTTACTGTCTGTCTCTCCTCTTTCATTTTACCTCTCTCTTTCTGTTCTCAAAAAATATCTAGATGAATCCTTTCCCCTTAAACCATTTGAATTCCTAAAGAGTCTTATGTTTGATATTGCTTTGGATGGAAACATGCCTTTTACAGCTGGTTTAAATGAGGGATGTCAATTAAACATACCGGTTTTACCCAACCAGATTTTCAAGCATCGCAGAAGCACAGCAGTGTCTTTGGATAATCTGTGTATAAATATAAAAACCAGAAGCCCCATATATATATTTGTGGGGGATATAAAATCTATAAAGGAACAACAGTGCATGGCTGGTATTATAAGTAAAGCAGACATAATATTTAGAGACTTTTAGGGACATGTGGAATTCTTGTTAGCATATCAAAATCTGTGAAAAGAGATTGGTTAATCAAATCAAAGATTTGGGAAATACGTTCGTTAACACTGAAGTATGAGCTGATAGGTCCAGGTGCCTCTGCAATGAAGAGAGATATTTTTCTAAGTGAAAATACAGAGGTAGTGGTGTTGAACTGGAAGTCATTTGGAAGTATTTTTGTCTTCTTGCAACACCACTCAGTGCCCTTTAGCAGTCTGCCTCTCTGCAGCAACAATGAGTGTATGACACTGATGTCTTTTCAAGTTGAATAAAATTCTGCTTCAGACATGACCCTGCCTGAATTTCTCTGTCTGTGGAACAGAGTCTTGCACACTGAAAGACACCTGGAGAAGTTGAAACCTGCATTTACGGGTGCATACATTAGTGTTTCGTTCCTATGTGGATGCCTTCTTCAGTGTGGGGGGGAAAGGCTTTTTCAACCTGTTATTATATGTGACTTCTGGCTTCATAACTCTCCTATGATTCAGCCTAATTTTTTTTTTTTTTTGCATATTTCTGTGTAAATATGGCAAAAGACATAAGAGATTGGTGGAGCTTATGATAGCCATTCTGATTTTAAACCTGTGACTTCTGGAAGAAAATTATAGGTCTAAATGCTTTGCTGTCTGAGGGGAAGGTATACAGAAGGAAAAGCCATAGCATGACTGTAAGTGTTGAACAATAAAACTGGAATAAAAAGCTTTCTATAAATAGTAGCATGGTCCCAGTTCAGTGAAGTACTTAAGCATATGCCTAAAATCCCTCCTTGTTCAACAAAGCACTTACATGTGCATTTGAATTCTGCTGAAATAAAGCATTAAGCATCAGGCTTAAGTGCTTTGTTGAATTAGGGGCTGTATCTACGCAGACAGACCTGGAGAGGAGGATGATTTTCTTCATGGGGAAAATGGTATGCTGCAAGCTTTTGTGGCAGAATATTTTCTATGAAAGTTCAGACATTGTGCACTGACATATTAACTTGGAGAACTATTGGACATTAAAGTATTAGAGAGTAATTACGTTCTGATATTCCAAAAATTGTGGTGTTCTGTTATTTGCTAAGTGATCAGACTTAATGGTAACTGCTGCCTTTGTAATGGTAGGACCTGTATTATCTACTGAAGTGAATTTCCAATTTCTTAGTAAGGCTAATACAGTGAGGATTTTCCTCATGACATCAGTGAAGCAGTCTGTACTCAGGAATTCAAAGCATGGGCTTCTCAATCCAGGTGTTCCAGTTAGCACTCTGTCAAGGAGTTTTCAAATACATGTAAAGACCATTTTGGTCCTCAGTTTTTGAGTTACCTACATAAGACCTCTTACAAAGGCTTATTTTCTCAGAAAATATCTAGCACCTATTTTCTTAAAATGAAATCTAGTTAACCATTTCAGTTTTTCAAAGTCTTAGTCGCTTTTGAAACTATTCTACAGGGTTCCCAACTACTGAGAACTGGTATTAGTCATCTTGTCTCAAAAGGCTCCATGTAATGTTACCAGTGATTGTGATGGCTGGCTGGATCGATTAGAAGGCGATACTTAAAAAGTGTGTCTCCATCAGGCTAAAATAATGAAAATACAATGCATCCTGCTTTTTTCTAACATGGACATACACAGCTAACTAGACAATTTTTTCATTTGTAGGAGTATGGAGGTTATAAAACTTACATTTCCATTGGGAAGGAAACTTCAATGGAAACTCCCTTGTCAGGGATTCTGAGGTACAGACTTGGCTTTTGAGAAACCTGCCTCAAGTCCCTGCTCTGACTGACAGCACAGCTTTCACATCTCAGATGACTCAAAATTAGTCAGACCCAGGATTCCCCAAATTTCAATATATTAGTTATGAGAGTATTAGTTATGAGAGTCACCTTCATAGCTAGGGTACTTTTTTTTCTTTCCAATGGAAACCTGGGTGAAGCAGGTAAGTACTGAGTAGTTGGACTTTTGATAAAGTGAAGTTTTGACTGAAAAATGTTCTGATGTTTTAATGAAACAGAATTACCATGGCGATTTGGAGAACATCTCTGTGGCAAGTGGATCTGGAAGACCACTTTCAAAAATAGCCTTTGAAGTACTGGGACTCTTCAAAAAGAGGTCTGCACAGCCCAAGTCATACCCAGTGCTAATTGCCTATCAACCACGGTGCCAGAGCACGCTGCCTTTGCTTTGTTTACTTCACTGGTTTTCTGTTTAGCAAATCTGTGTACCTATTTGGTGTGTGTGCATGAAGTCCCTATCAGGAAGAGCACACGGTAAGAATGGTTAATTCAAACGTTATACGTTTGAGCTGATTAAAGAAATTCTAATCTGGATCTTTACATAGGAAGGTATAAAAGAGTTTCATAATTTAAACCAGATCAAGTCTATAAAGTCATAATAAGCTCATGTAAATCTCCCTAGTGTAATAAAGTTGAAATATTTCAATTGTATAATTAAAAACACCCCTCAGTAAATATCTGAGTGAAAGTCCCTCGTTGCTTTGCATTAGATTTGATTAGAGCACATATAGCTTTGAAGTAGTGCCATTTTGATCTGATTCAAAAGGTCAACTGTTACGAATCCTGGTTAATGCCATAATGTTCTCTTACTTAGTGTGGTGCACTTGGCACTTTTTAAGTTATACAAAATGAGCCGTATCTGTTTTGCACTTTAATACTGTGTGAATGGCAGTTTCTGTAGCAAGGATCAAAGTATCTACTAGAAACAGGATCAAAATACAAAAATCAGTCTGTAGAGTGACGTATAACTTCTACTAAAATTAATGAAGTTACACTATGTGATGTAATTAAGCAGGTTGGTAGATGAGAAACTAATGAGCTGGACTTTGTGAAGTATGCAGACTGAGTAACTTCCAATTGGATATTGCTGTGGAAATGCCAGATTAGATTGGAAGTCAGTGGGTGAAGCGCTTGATGATCCCATGCTGAAATGTACATGTAATGAAGCAAACCAGTTTTGCAAAATACAAGTCTTTATCAAGCTTCCTCTTCACAACACTGAAAATAAGTTCAGCATTTTTAATGAAATGTCCAGGAGCTGTTTTTTTAAGGTAGTGTGGCAAATAAATTCTTTAATTATTTAGTCCAATGATGGTGCCAGAGGCATTTAAATCTTGCCTCCAGGAGAATGAAAAATATTTTTAAGCTGTATTCCAAGTACCATTACTAATTTTAATTACTGAAATCTTATAATTTTTGATTAAGAAAAAAAAAAATCCAAGAAACTGAATCACTTTCTATTCCTGTTAGGAAAAAACCCCCATTTTTCTGAGATGGGATTTTGGTATGTGTTGGAGTATATTGTGAGTAAAGCTGAACAAAATGATCATGATTACTAAATATTTTTGTTAACTAAACGAAGGAAGAAGTAGTGGGGAAACATGAACAGTCATTATTTCCTTTGCAATCCTGTCTGTGCATTTCTCTGCAGAGAGCTTTTGAGAGATTTTAGCCTAAGCGGGGCTTCATCAGCTGGATACATTCTCCTCTCTCCCTTCCTCCACCTCCTTGAGAAATTGAAATCAAATTGCATTGTGCTGCAGATTAGCGGTGAGTTGAGGAATCAACTTGCAGAGGCAGTGATGACCTGGGAGCTTGGTTGTAAGTTCCCCCCTCTCCCCCAATCCAGCGCTGTGGCTTTTCCCTAGATTCTTCCTTTCTGTTTGAGAGGACTGACAAGTGAATATGGAAGCGCTGACAAGTGAATATGGAAGCGTGTGCATAGGAATATGAGAGTAAGATTGTAATAAGGGAGGAAAAAAATGTATCTGTCAACTCAGAGCAATTTATATTCTCATTCCAAATTCTTCCTGAAGGTGGAAGGCAGGTTTCCTTCAGCTGTGCTCTCGTATCAGCTGCCATGTGTCTGTGATGGTCTCATGCTTTAACAGGATGGGATTGATGGCATCTTTTCATATTCACTTCTCTCGTTCTCACGCAGCAGGATCATAGATGTTCAAAGGTATGGTAACAGCGGTCAAAATACCTTTGTTCTGAGAAACTCAGAATATTTTAAAGTTGTAGGGTTTTTTCCCTTTCTTTTTTCAGTCTGTTATGCAGGATGCTTTTTAGCACTGTGAGGGTTGGTAAGAATTGAAGTTCTTTGCAAATTAGTTCAGCTGTGGTAATCTTTGCTGTATTTACAGAAATAACAAAACTTGATTTGTTATTTATATGAATAACTGAGATCATTATAAGGTAAAAGCTTATATTTAAATACAACATACATTAGAAGTATACTTCAAAGGATACTTATTAATATACATAATAATATCTTGGCTTTCTGAGGGACAAATAACTTCTCATGGATGCTGAACTAGGAATTACAAGGAACTTCTGTGAAGTGCTTCCTATCTATAAATATTTGTGAAACCCTGCCCAACTTTAAACAGTGAGGAAGGCTGCAGGCTGAAGATTTGATCTTAGAAGACATCAGTTTCAGTGAGGATGGTGCTAGAGTTCTGTAGCAAGTGGGGCACCAAAGGGCTACGCTTTTTATAGATGGGCATTTAGCTGTGATGATACAGATGGATTATTAAATTAATTAATTTAATTTTCTGTTTCTGCCACAAGTTTTTCTGTGCATCATCTCCCTGATATTTAATTGTTTCCTTATAAGTGGTGGTTCCTGGAGTCGGATAATACTGCAAGATGGCCTTTTGTTTCTTTTTTGAATGTCCTTTTTAAAAAAAATAAAATCCTTTATAATTGTGCAGAAAAAAAAAATAAATACCCCAAATGTTACTTTAAAAAGAATCAACCCCCCAATTTTTCTTTTGCCTACTTACTCATTTTTGGAAGGAGTGACCTGATTAAGGTTTTTTCAATTTCTTGGTAATAGCGTCTACAAGATAATTCTGGGGCTGCTTTGGAAACCAGTTCTCTGCTACAGTAGTTGCGTTAATACAGATGCATGAAATTCCCAGTGTGTAACATTGCCCTTTTAATGTTCAATTGAGAGTGTAAAATAGCATTTAAACTAACTGGGGCAGGAAGCGCATATAAAGTGGAGTATCCAGTTGCCAGCAGGTTTACAGACACAGAATCACTTAATGAACTTGACAAAAGTGGCTGAAAATGAAGAAAGTACATACTAAGTTTAAGCCTTGCTATGCTCTGTGGTGCCATTTTACTAGAACAGATATACAGAAATGAAGAAGTAGTATTCAGTGTTTTTCTGTACTTTTTTTTTTTTAAAGAGCTCTTTCCTCTAGGAATTAAATCCCTGTTCTGTTAGATAAGCTCAAACTTAATATCAAAGCACCACAAATAAGTAATTTGTGTCAGTTATGTTATATTGAATTCCAGTGTAGTTATGGTGAGCAGAAACGTGGGTTAGAATAGATCCTTCAAACAATAATTCTGATTGTAGCCTTAAGAAGATTCACCTTTGCTGGTAGGCTAATTTTAAAAAGATATTTGACATATGCAAAAGACTCTTCAAGGAACAGTAAGGTTATAAAATTAGCTAGTCCCAGATTAGAATATTCTGTAATCTCTATTCTCTGGGCAGCCTCAAGAGTGAAGGGGATGCCATCTAAACTAGTTATTTAGCACAGTGTGGGTGACTTTAGCATACTCCTGTGCTACAAATATGAGATGTATCTGTAGACAGCAGAGTTCAGTGTGTTGTGTGTGCTTTCACTGTGAAGAGTTTCAGGTCCAATGACTGTGTGAAGTGGATGAAAGCATAAGAAATGAATTATATTCCCCGGGCTGTTTCAAAAGAGCATGGAGGGAAATCCTTGACCGAGTGCAAAGTTAGACTCTCAGGTGTGAAAGAGGGTATTTAGTGACTGCATTTCTCAGAATCCAGCTTCCCCTCTCTTGCAATAGCGGAAACTGGAAGAAAATTGTCATTTAGAAAGTCAGGATTGAATAGGCCCCAGGAGCTGATGGTGTAGTAACCCAAGGCAATGGGGCCAGGGCAAGCAAAGGAAATGACTTGACCAGGGAAAGTTTGTGGTATAAAATGGGTGAAAAAGTTTTTTGGTTTTTTTTTTTTTAATCTCAGCTCAGACAGAAGTTAGCCTGATTACTTCAAGTATCGGATAAAAACAAAAGTAAGGCCAGGGATATTGAAAAACTTTTGAAAATATTTGTAATTGAATTGTTAATGTGAGCAAGTTCTGAGGAGGGTAGGAGGAAGAGGCAGCCAATGAGGCAAAACCTTCACCAGCCATCGTCCCTAAAACTCCACGAAAAACCTGCACAGAAGCAGAGAGTGGTAGTGGTTTATCTACAGGTTTTGTGTGGTATTGGTTTTTTTTCCTCATGGAACTCAAGATGGGCAACTGCTTAAGAGTCCCCTGTGGGGAAAATGGCAAACAGGCCTGAAATCTGTGTATTGCACCCACCACCCTGCCTGCGTGTCTAGACTTACTTCAGGTATGGTTTTCCATTTCTGTAGCATTTTGTAGACTGTAGTCAAAATGCAGATAAAGGCAAATTCATAACTGCATTTGAATTTTTACATATAATTAGTGCATAAAATATACAATAGGCAAAATACTCATCTGAAAATAAGCACTGTTACCAGGGGCAATAATACTGCTAAGCAGAGACATTATTGTAAAAACACATTTTAATTTCAAATGTCTTTTAGGAAACATCAGTATGTTATTCTTCTTTTGCCTACCCTACTGATGACATGACCTTTTGTAGTTCCCATATAGAAGCAGAGAAGACAGTTATTTGAGAATAGCAGAGCAGGAACACAGTGATTAAGGCTGAATGCACTTCTAAACTATGGAATATATATAAAAAAAATGTCCATACATCTTAGTTCTAATGGTAGTCTAATCTCTTGAGTCCATTCAGATGGACAGCCTGTTTCTCCTTCCTTAACAGGTCTTGCAAAAAATAAACATTCCTTTCAATTTCTGCATTTCAGTGTGCATTAAGTACCTTTAATTTCAGTTAAATTCCTCTTTATTTAGCTGTTTTGAAAGATGAGCTATAAAATGGAATTACAGAGACATTTTGTTGCTGTATAAAGAAATGCTTTTGAAACATAGACACAAGAATTCTCCATGGAGTCACTTTATTGTGTGTATTAACTATAAAATTCATTTTCTGCTGAGTAAGTGTAACTGGCTCGGATGTGCAACCAGTACCAGTTTAGCATAGCTTCAGAGATTGTTATAAACCTGTCAAGGACTTCTAGCAAAGATTGTACCCTGAGTTTTGTTTAATACTGCTCTAGTCACATCGTTAACCTCATGTCAATGATTCCAAATGTTTCACGGCGTCATGGTAAGATTTAGAAATGCCATGTTTTAAAGTAAGTGATGTGAATGAGAAGAATAATTACTTGTATGAGCAGAGAAGATAAACCTTTACCAATGTATTCAAACAAGTGAAAAGCCTTATGAGTTACAGTTGCCAGGACAGGGCTGTGCTTTTTGAAGAGTTACCATGTATTCATTACCAACATTTCATACCTTAAAGATCTAGGAAGGCCTAAAACCTGATGCATCCTGTGTGTCTCAGCTGATTTTCCCGTACTGGGGTAGGTTTTTCTGTGTTCTTTGCTTTGGCAAGATAAATGTGTGTGCGTACAAACACGACATCATTTAATTACAACTCCGAGTAAATGGTGAATGTGTGCATGTACATAAACACACACATGCTGTCCTCTGTATCATTTAATTACCACCCAGAGCAAACAGTCTGTCTGTTTTCTGTATCCTGGGGGACAAAAGGAATGTTTTCTTCTTTTTGTTGGTTTTGGGGGCAGTAGGCTAAGTATTTCTCTGAAAGATGTCATTTCACATCTGATTACTGAATAGACACAGCAACATAGTAAAAGTGACTGTGAAAATTAGAAATACATTACACTTCCTTGACATTTAAATATTTTGTATTGTATGAGATTGTTTTGTGTGTCTACATTGCATCTTGCGAACATGTTTGACATTTACATATATAGCATGATAATTAAAAATTTGATCTGATGTAGATGCTGTAGAAATATAGTGCGTATTTATTCCTTGCATGTGGACATATGCATTCATATATGTGTACCTAGATTTCTGTTTTTCTTCTTTTGGGTTTTCATATTTTTCTTACAAAGGTATGAACAGTAAGAAAAAATATCATCTAGCTCTTCTGAATTGAAGTTAGCAGAGTGCCTTGGCCGCATACAATAAAATTTTTAAAACCTTTTTTTTCCCTAATGGCTTTCTTTTGTTTTCAGTATGCTTATACTGACTGCCTTTAAGAATTAATAGAAATTAGGCTGGTGTAAAGCGGTACAGAGGCTGAATTTCACACTAATTCATAAAAGAAGTTTATAGCAGGCCTGTCTGTTTCCCAATTCCTAAGGTGTTACTTTTATAAATGGTTTGAGTTATTTATCTTAACTAATAATTATCTTAAGCTTAATTGGATAATTTATCTTTACAACTGGTTGTAGGAAGTGAGGCTTGAACATATCTGATAAAATATTCTATTGGAAAAATTATAATTGACCTCAGAATTGAATATATTTCTATCTTTGATACCAACTCCCCAGGAAGGAGAGAAAAGCAAGCTGGCAGCTCAACAGCTTACTAACAAGGCATCATTATTTTATTTGTATCTATCTGTTTATCTATTCACAATCAGGCTGCTGATTCAGCTTCAGCTGAATGTTGTTTGGACCATTCAAATGGGTAGAGACACCTCGGTCAGTTTACAGTAAATAGATGTTTAAAAGTAGAGAACTAAAAATAAGATTAGAAAGTAATCACTAATTGGCATCCTGTTGATTGGCTCAGCAAGAGACTACTGAGACAGAAATAATATTTATGCAGTGCCTGGGTACCACTGTAATAAAAATGAATAATGAGTGAGTTGCTTTCTCATCCTTGGAAATGGTCCTTCCACTTCTGGGTTGGAAGCATGTTTGTGTAACAACTGCCCTCCGGGGTATACCTCTTCTGTAAGTAAGTAATAGACTTCAAGCTGCATAACCTTTTATCCCTGCTGAAATATTAATTATTTTCAGCATTGCAAACTATGCACAAAGGAGTCAAAGTACAAGTGTTAATTGTTAAGGAAGGGAGGAGACTGTAAGAGAAGACCTCAGAAGTTGCTATACAAAGCAAATACTGCAATTTGGGTTGTTTTTCAGTCTCTCTCTTAACTGTTTCCTCGACCCATGCTTTTTCTGTATGCCCGAGTAAGAGCTTAGAGGCAGTTTCCTGTTGATGGCATCAAAGACAGGGAATCAACTGCCCAGATTTTCCCAGAGGAAGCCGCAAAGTCTGACTATTTTGCCCTTTCAGTACTGTTAGCATTTAGGAATAGCAGTATGTAAAAATGAAAGTCCTTTGCCTTATTTATCCCTGCTGAAGTTTTGGGTTTGGCTTTAGAGAAGGTGAACGCACCTGAGTCCTGAAAGATACCTCTTAGCTGTGCCTGCCAGCATAGGTACCAACTAATGGTGGTGTTCCTATGTTAATCATATGGGCACCTATATCGCAAGAATCTTAACTGATGATTTTACCCAGCTGTGAGGAGCACACTTGCCTTCCACGCTGGACTAAAATCACTGTGAATTATTGCTGAGCTAAAGTTGGTAAATTTTGTTTGCCTTCATATTCTTAGTGGCTGAACCAAATACTTTGCAAGAAACAAAACCAGAATTGAACTGAAACAACAATTAGAGAATTGCTGGCAAAACAATCTATAAGGCTTTGCTTTTTGGCCTAAAATATTTGCCAGCTCAATTAAAACCAAATGTTTTCCATATTTTTTAAAAATTAGGTGATTTTTGAAATGAAAACCTAACATTATAAGAATATTTTAACATGAAACATAAAATTGTCCAAAAAGAAATCTTTCACTTTGATTTCAAAGTGAGATGTTTTATATTCTGAAACTTTTGCTGTCACATTTTCTCTAGCTTAGCGTCTTGGTCAAATACAACTTCAAATAATAATTAGTTTTAGTCATGACCTCTTTCTCCTACTCCTGCGCTCCCCAGCTATCCCCCAGACACACTTAATTTTTCCTGCAGCTTGCTGGCTGTATTATTACCGATCCCATTGACTTCTGCAAAATGTTCCTCTGCTAACTAAATGTCATTAGGAGGAGTGACATGCTCTTTACTGAGATTTTCAGTTGACTGCAGTTTGACTTGACTTCTCAAGAAAACTCAGTCCATTTACTTCCAGAATGACAGCATGACAAGTGATCCAGTCAGTCCCCTCCCTAAGTACTGAAAATAGGAAAATCTAAGATGTCTATATTAATTTGTTCATATTCTAATTCTCAAAATGGATTCAAAATTTAAAGCATGTATTATTTTTAGGCTCATCAAGAAATGCACACATACATAATTCAGAATAGAGTCAAACCATGATCCATGCCAGTGGCTTTCATCTAAAATAAATGCAGCTATTTCTTCATCCAGGGCGTCTCCCACCATGATAGCTGTATGTGCTATTCCATGATGTGTGTGGTAAAAGCAATATATGTGCTTTTATCTGATAAGTAGCCTAAAAGCTTCTTTTGTTTGTTTTGCTGTGGTGGTTAGAAATTCTGCTGTTGCAGACTTGGATTAAAATTGTTTACCTTTGGAAGAAATACTTAATGAAGGGATGCTGAAATTAAATTTCAGGCAGGACGGTAGCAGTGTAGAGGATGAGGAAAGGTGCAGTGTGAAGCCATTAGTTGTACCTCAGGTACAGTAGTGACTATGTTGCTCAGTGGCATCTCCTGTCATTTGCTCTGAAGACTTCTGTGTTTCTGTTAATCATCATTCCTGGTTTTAAAAGCAAAGTCTCTCTGCTTTGATCTCCTAGCTCTCCCGCAGCCCTGCCTAACACAGCTATTAGGCAGGCTTTTCACAGGCCAAATGTTATTTGTCAGGAAATGCAGAGAAAATATCTGCCCACAAATTTCTTATTTACATATTCACCTGGGCATATTCCTCACTTAGACTTGGCTTTTCTTTTCCTTTCATTAAAATCTTCTGCTGAGCAATGAGCTCATTGCAGCGCTTCTCTCTCCATTTCTTCTGGAGAAGAATCGCCTGTGTAAATCACTGAAATGGCATCACTGATTGCCACAGTCTTGTAATGTACCTGGAACTCTAACAATGATTCATCTTTGGATCTGCTCAAGGTCTCCAAATATGAAAGAAAGGAGAAATAGTTTGAATTATATAGAGAAAGTTTTGCTGAGAATTCTCAACACTACTTGAAGTCCACTAACTATTGTAGAAGATCAATATTGTCTATCATGGTTTGGTGTTTTGTTTTTTTTTAATCCAGCTACCCAATTAACTTTGTCTCCCAGTGATGCAGGGGAAAAATAAGACCAGAGCTTTGCTGCTACATTCAGACCCTGCAGGTATGTTTTACCAATATCCAAAAGAAAAGGATTTTTTTTTTTCAAATGTGAACTCTCACAGGAATAACAGCAAGGGATAAATGACTTATCTAGAAGATTGAACTAGAATTTTCTCTAGTAAATGTTTTCCAAGCACCTCTAAGGCAAACATAGGAGGAACGAACACCAGCTTGCCCTATCAGATAATCCACAAAATATTATGGTAAAATGCCGTATGGTATGGTACGATTGCCTCTGTGTTGGAAGGTAATAACAAACGAAGAGAAAGGGGCAATTGTGTTGCCATGAGGGCAGTGTAGCAAGGATTGTGTCATTTGCACAAACCTCATAGTCCAACAGCGAAAACGGTAGCTGTCAGAAAAAATCACTGACACAGCTGTGCGGTGGGTAGTGTCTGCTGCAACGACCATCATGTTGGCTCTAGTAAATGCTAATACACTTCTCGTTTTATAAGCGTTTGAAATAATCCTGTAACGTGCCACATGTTTGGAAGTAAGTTATCTCCAAAACAGGACACCTATGAGACAGACTCAAAGACCTAAAATTCTCCTAAAAGCTATAACCAATGTCCTCTGTTATTCTCCAAAAGTTTTTTAGAACTGTAAATGTGTTCACTCGTATTCCTCTGCCTGCTAACTGAAAAGAATCCAAACTTTCACTGCCAATAAATGAGAGAGGGGGGAACTGAATCTGAGGCAAACAAAAATGTTTTGGTGAAATAGGATTAGTTCTTAAATCTGAAGAAAGCTTGTGGAGTCATGCAAAACAGAAAAGAGAGGTTTAGCCTGCATAGAAACAGAATCACATGAGTGCAATATCATTCAGACTTTCACTCATGTGACGTTTGGTTGTTGTTGGAGACAAATCTTTGAGAAAAGAAGTACAGTAGTTTTTATAGGTAAGGAGCTCAATTTCCTTAGCTTTTTGCAGTACATGAAATACAGTTATTGCGAGGGGGATGAAGTGGGAATATGGCAAATACTCTTCTAATTTAGCTGCATGTGTGTTTTCTTTAAACAGTGAGGGTTTTTTTTATTTAGGGGGATGTGTTTTGATTTGCGGGCTGTAACACCAGGTGCAGCACATGTCGCTGCTAGAGTTTCACAGGTAGTTATAAGAGAATGGCAAGGCATGGGGGAAATTGTTAAGACCTACCATAGTAAAGATGCAGTTAAAAAGGTCGGATCCTGGGGACGGTGGCTAGAGAGGATGAGCTTTGTTGGTTTGTACAGAGGAACTGCATGGTCCCTTCCTTCATTTTCTTGCAGACCCCTCTGAATAATTGTCCACATCTACAGCGTGTGTTGGAGGTTAGAGTCTTCACGGCCATCAGCACCTGCAGAGTGCTTTCTGTTCATTACGTTTGGCACAAGAAAGCATGAAGGCTGTAGTATGCTTCCTGGGGCTCAGTTCCACTCCATGGCCTCGTTCTCCAAATGAGTGCATTTGGACTGCAGGCATGTTTTGTTTTAGCAGGTTGCTTGTTAGTTTTCTTACTGTTTTTAAAACCTGGGGCTTGCCTGGAATAAAGTTTACTGCTTCAGCTCATTCAAAGGAGGCATAAAAAATTAACATTTTGTTTCCTGGGGTAATGCCGCATCTCCAAATTCCTCAACACAAGACACAGGTTATCAGTTGTGTTGGAACTGGGCTAGAAAAATGCATTGAAATATGGTAGAAGTTTGTGGGAGTTCAAGTGGCAAATCCCCCACAAAAAGGCTCATTTAGAAAGAAAATTCTCCTGGTGCTGCTTACACTGCCTCTTTGCTGAGGCTTGTGGCAGTTCTTGAAGGCACCCACATTACATGCAGGGTCAAGGATCAAATAAAATACGGGGTCAGCGTTATAGGTGTCAGAACAAGCATTTTGTTTCCTTCGCACTTCTTTGCACTTGAAGTTTTTCCAGTATAACCTGGCCATCTACGCTGCCCATGCAGGGTTTGTGTGCCGTGACTCATCCACCTCTTCAGCACTGTTCTGAAAAGCTCCCTTTACGTGAATTGATCACAGTACTTTGAGATCTTTCAGATGTGGTAGTTCTAAGTGTGTTCCGCAGCACACACTCCTCCCTTCTTCGGTCTCTTGTCTCTGTGATTTAGAGAGAGCTGAGCTATGGTAGGCATACTTTGCTCTTTTTACGATCCTGGTTCAAAGTATGAGTGACTAAAGAGCATTCTGGTGAAAACACAGCTCAGATTGGATTCCTAAGACAGAAAAAATGCGTGACTAATGAAAAAATTAATTAAGGAGCATTTGAAACTCATTTTCAATTCCCGTATCAACATCACCATTGAGAAAAGGATGTTTATAAGTTGCTGTGAGTGTTTTTTGTAACTAAAGTTTGGTTTCTTGGTAGTAGTGTATAGGAAACCATTCCTCCCTGCAACGCTTCCTCACTCCAGGAAAAAAGTAAACCTCCCTAAATCACACTGTCCCATAAGCCAAATTATGTATTACCTCGAGGATGAGAAATGGTGATGCTTACCAGCGTTGAATCACAGAATCACAAGGGTTGGAAGGGACCTCAGGGGATCATCTAGTCCAATCCTCCTGCTAAAGCAGGTTCCCTAGAGCATGTTACACAGGACTTTGTCCAGGCAGGCTTTGAATATCTCCAGAGAAGGAGATTCCACAAGTCCCCTGGGCAGCCTGTTCCAGTGCTCTGTCACCCTCAAGGTACAGAAGTTTTTCCTGATACTCAACTGAAACCTCTTATGTTTCAGTTTGTGCCCATTGCCCCTTGTCCTGTCTCTGGGCACCACTAAGAAGAGCCTGGCTCCGTCCTTGTGACATCCACCCTTAAGATATTTATATGTGTTGATGAGGTCCCCTCTCAGTCTTCTCTTCTTCAGGCTGAACAAGCCCAACTCCCTCAGCCTTTCCTCATAGGGGAGATGCTCCAGTCCCTTTATCATCCTACTTGCTCTCCTCTGGACTCTTTCTAGGAGTTCCTCATCTTTCTTGAACCGGGGAGCCCAGAACTGGACACAGTACTCCAGGTGGGGTCTCACCAGGGCAGAGTAGAGGGGGAGGATAACCTCCCTCGACCTGCTGGCCACACTCCTCTTAATGCACCCCAGGATACCATTGGTCTTCTTGGCATCAAGGGCACCCTGCTGGCTCATGGTCAGCTTGTCATTCACCAGGACTCCCAGGTCCCTCTTGGCAGAGCTGCTTTCCAGCAGGTCATCCCCTGGCCTGTACTGGTGCATAGGGTTCAACCTCCCCAGGTGCAGCACTCGACACTTGCCCTTGCTGAACTTCATCAGGTTCCTCTGCGCCCAACTCTCCAGCCTGTCCAGGTCCCGCTGAATGGCAGCGCAGCCTTCCGGTGTATCAGCCACTCCTCCCAGTTTTGTGTCATCAGTGAACTTGCTGATGGTACACTCTGTCCCCTTGTCCAGGTCATTGATGAATAAATTGAACAAGACTGGGCTGAGTACTGAGCCCTGGGGAACTCCACTAGCTACCGGCCTCCAACTGGACTCTGCCCCGTCGATCAGAACCCTCTGAGCCCTGTCGTTCATCCAGTTCCCAATCCACCTCACTGTCCACTCATCCAACCCACACTTCCTGAGCTTCCCTATGATGATGTTATGGGAGACAGTATCAAAAGCCTTGCTGAAGTCAAGGTAGACAACATCCACTGCTCTCCCCTCATCTACCCAGGCGGTCATGCCATCATAGAAGACTATCAGATTGGTCAGGCATGATTTCCCCTTGGTGAATCTGTGCTGGGTGCACCTGATGATCTTCTTCCTGGATATTCTGTTATCCTTCTGGCCAGGGGGGTGATGAGTCATAACAGTTCCTTTCCTTTGCCTAATAGGGTGTACTTGGCTTTTCAGTCCACTTCCAGTTCACAGCAGTCCACATAACAAAAAATACTCCCTGTGTGCCTTCTCCGGCACCCAGATACAATTTGCACTTCCACTACCAAGGATTCAACATAGATAACTTCTTATTCACACTCATTAACGTGAGGGAAATAATATTCTGATGGGAACGTGGCATTTTGTGCATTGTACCGCGTTCTTCTAAACTACGTGAAGCCGCTATGCGCAGCTGCTTGTAGTTTTCTGGTTATTCCTTCTAATCTCTGCTGCCTTGCCTTTGTCTTTGATGCTGAGGTAACACCTGGCCCATAGTAGGTAGAAGGTAATGTCTTCTGAAAAATGCTCTCAGCACGTTTTCTACCAGAGGCAATGAAAGTTAACCATCTTCTCTTCTGAAATCCAAGCTAGTTTCTGGGTGATTTCAAATGCAGTCCAGGGAATGGTCTTATCTGATACCTGATAGCTTGTATTTCACTGATGTAATTTTTGTAAAATCTTTTTTTTGAGAGATTTTTGTTTCTGTTTTTTGATAGAATCAAAGTACAAATACGTAATAGATTGAGTACAAAATGGATAGAGGCAGTCAGTGTGGTTGAAGGGGAAAAAATATGTTTTCTCTGGTTAATAATTCTTACAGAAAAGCAAGTCAGCTTAAAGGAAATCAGTGTTGCATTGTTAAATGAATGTCTTATTTAAATGAAGTAATGCCACCAGCTATAAATCACTTGACTCTGCCTTGAACATTTTTCTGTTTGGGTGGGCATGACTGACTCCTAAAGGCAGGAAAGGTTTATTTGCATTGATCCCATAGTACTGACCTCAGGCTAAGTGCCATCAGCTTTGAGTTTAGTAACATTTATTTGAATGGATTTCACATGATTGATGTGAAACTTTTTCATACCTTACAAATATTGAAGCTTTTCCTACTCTTCATGCGAAGAACAAATGGGACTGTAATCTTTTTTATAAGAGTGACAGCCAGAAGCTCCAGTCAAAATGCCATTTTTTTTTTCTTTCCTTTTTTTTGTAGTGAAGAAGTAGCCTCATATTTTAAACATGAGTTGCCCAATCTTGCCAAATCTGGACACCAGGTCTGTCTCAGGAGTCCTCCAGCACAGCCTGTGGGGTGGTGTACAAGGCAATGGCACCAATATTTTCAGCTAATCTTGGGCTGTGCATGTGTGCAGATGGAGAAGGCACTTCAGGCCGCATCTGTCCCCTTTCCTGGTCTTTTCTCTTCCCTCTCTGCCTCCCCTGCCTGAATCAGTGGCTGTAGGTGGATGCTGGACTTCACAGAGACGCAGGGGGAGGCGTTTGGCTGTGCAAGGATTCAAGCCTGAACAGTCACTTCCTTGCTGCTCTGGAGGAAAGGTATGAGTCAAAATCCATTTAATCTGGCCCTCAGACTGACAGCAGGACCATGCTGTGCACTCAACTGACCCTATTATTTGAAAATGGAGAACACTAAAACCCAAAAAAGGTAACAGTAATTAAGACATTGTAAAATAACAGTTCTACTCGGCAAATTAAAAATGAAGCACGGCCAGCAATATGAGCAGAGGGGAAGAAAGCTGCAGGCAGAGATAAAACCGTGAAGTTGCATGTACATCTCTGAAATTGCTGCCATAGTGGCCTGGAGCCAGGGGATGATGCTCTGTGGTGCATCCTGTCAGAGAGGGAACCCTCAGCCCCATGCAGGTTGGATGGGGCTCTGAGCAACCTGATCTAGTTAGCGGTGTCCCTGCTCACTGCAGAGGGGTTGGACTAGATGACCTCTAGGGGTCCCTTCCAACCCAAAACATTCTATGATTCTATGATAGGTGTCAGCCAGCGCTCTGAGAGCCTGGAGGAGCCAGGACTAAAGCAGAGAGTATCCGTGGCTGTTGAAGATTTGCCTGTAGTTCCCCAAAATAGCAGTTTTAGTCATTTTAGCCTAGGGAGGAGAAGCTAACCTGGTGAGCTGTTGAGGCTTATCAGATGAGTAATTGGTCAGAACACAGAAAAAAGCTTTTAAAAAAAAAAGCATAAAAACATTGAGGTAGCATTTGTCAGGATGCGTATTCAATGGCTGAGAGCTCACTTCACTAATACACAAACAGTTACTACTAGTTGTTTGCAGGGGACTTCTGAGGCAAGGAAGTGTCATGAAAACTCAAAACTAGTCCGAAATAGCTCAAATCAAAATATTAAAAGAAGGGTTTTTTTTTCACTGAATGATCTAGAACAGGAAATGAGGCTTGTTGGCTTTTGCTCATTAGTGATTTAAATCAATCACAGCTGACTTGAATTGGGTCAGAATTTCACCCAGCCTCCTTTTCCTTCCCTTCTTTGTTTCCTTCTTTCTCCAGTTCCCAGTGGTTCTCAGCAAGTGCTGGTGTTAGAAAGGTACTGGCAGCCAGCAAGGCCCTAACCTGGTCTGTTGAGAACCCCAGTGTTATGGCTGCAGCAGCCTGTGTGCTGAGCTTACCAGAGCATCGTTTACCATGAAAATGAAACCTGAATTTGTGGGTAATAGTGGGCATTTAAAAGAACTTGCAAAACTTTGAGCCATTTGAATGTTCCAATGCACAGCTGTGAAGAGGATGAAAGAAGGATGTGTGGAAGAGGCCATCTTCCATTTCCCTCAGGAATGGGAAGGCTGACAGTGAGGAGGTAGGCCTAGTGAAAGTGTTACAAATCTTGAGACTTACCTTTTTAGTTCTTGTTTTGGTCCAGTCTCTGCTGTTCGTGTCTAGCTCTCCCCTTTCTGCTTGCAGAATGTTTTATGGGACTTTCATTGTCTTTCTCTGGCAGTTTATGCTGTAATTTCAAACTCTTCGCACAGTATATTCAATATGTTTCCAGCCAGTGGATTTCAGCAAAGGAGATTAGTTGCTCTTACAGAATGCTAGTGGACAACATTAATACTTGAGAGTTATTGTGTAAAATAAGGTTTAGGCTCCCTGGGCCAAGAGTGGTAAGCTGTAAATTTTTTTTTCCCTTCAAGTGCTCAATTTTCTCCTTTGCTCCAGATTGATGACTTCAATTGGCTTGAGGCAGAGGTATTTCTATTGGGCATATATAATATAGAAGCTTTGGCTTGGTTTTTTGTTTTTGGTTTTTTTTATTTTGGATGGTTATGGATTTCCCAAAAACCTCTAATCTAGGACCCTTGGAGGCATTCTCTGGCACTTTTATTTACGTAAAAATTACGATTTAAATGGATACTGTAGGTGACAAAAGTGATATGTTGTTATTTTACAGTGTTATTTAGTGTTGTAAACCAGTTTAACCAAATATTTGCTTGAAAAATCCTAGAGTAGCACATTGTGTTGAACTTCTGTTGTAAACTGGTATAATGTCATTTGAGTTAATAGCATGTCATTCAATCTAAAATTAACCCACATTTCGCGATGATAACTCAAAATTGCATGTTGGTGTCATTTCCACAAAGCAGAATTAATACTTCAGGATTCTTGCTTGTAATGAGCATAGGCAGAAATACAAATAAAAAGCCCTTTTCCTTCTTGCCTCCTTCCCCCTCCTGGTACATACTTTGTTTTTCTGCTCACCTCTCTGCAGCACATAGGACATGGGCTTTCAGTGTATTCTTGCACCATGTGCAAGCTGCCTTACAGTCCTTGGAGAAAAGTTGATCTCACTGTGGGGGAATATTACCATATTAGAAAAGTCTGGGTTTTAATTGCTTTTAAATGAAAAGTAATCTTAATGAATATATTATTTTAACTCCTTGTCTTACTGTACAAGATCCTTAAAAATTTTGTCAAAAGCACACAATTTTCTGACTGAATCTCTGTGTGCTAGTTACAACAGCCTTTTCTGGGACATACTGGTATTTCTAGCTGGAAAAGCTGATGCTTCTAAAATGTCTTCGCGGGCCTTGAAAGCTATTTCATGGAACTGTGACATGTGCATGGGTAAGGCCTCGCCTGTGGAGGGGTTACATCACCTCCTGCTTTTTGTTTGCTGATTATATGCTTTAAATGAACTTTTCTATTCACTGCTGTGCACTTCAGTGTGTGCGTGAAACCTGATAACAGCAGCTTTATGGTAACTGTAATGGCTGAAGGTTAAAGAGAAGCAAGATTTGTTGGGAGAGGGAATAAATTTTATCAAACCAGTTGATATCGCTGTAACTTGTAAACGTTAAAGTGTTCTGTGTGAGTGGGAAGGCAGAGCTAAATAAGCATACGGTTGGCCTTAAGGGATAAGAAAATTAAAAAATCATTTGTGTAGCTTTGGAATTTCTTGACATGCTTCTTGTTCTTTTCAACTCTTAGCTGTAATCTATCTTTTAAAGTTTCTATTTTGGGCAAAAACATCCTAGTTACGTTGCAGTTTTGCACCCCTTAGAATTCTAAGACAAAAAATTAGGAAGTGGCATCTAAATGTTGAAGTGACTGTTAAATAGGATCAAAGTATGTTTTGTATGAGCTTCCAGTTCTTTGGTACTAGGCTTATACACATGACCAGTCAGAATTTTTGTTGAAGTTTGTGCATTTTGCTGGCTAGTGATGAAGCACCAGTTTTGCAGACTTAATGTGTAATTAGAGACTTTTTTTTCCCCCAGTGTCCTTGCCAACATGGGAAATTCTAGTGCTAATGCTGCTGTTGCATTAAGACACTGAATTTGCTACTTTTTCAGTTTATTTTCATGGTGCCCATAGAAGGTATAGGGTGAGTAGGAGAGAGTGAACAAGTATGTTTACATGTACGCTAAACACTCCCTAGGATATAAATGGTGTTTAGCTCTTTCTGTGAAAAGTTAATGCAGTGATATCATTACATTTGCATGTTAGTGCTTTTATCAACCATCACTGCCTGTCACTCTGTATGTAAACCAAAATGTATTTGAAGAGTTAAAACATTTGTCTCGATCTCTAAGCCTTCAGCACCACTGACTGTTTATACAGTAACAGAAGAGCTGTAAATCAAGTTCATTGCCAGTGTGGGAGGTTGATTTCTATGTGGTTTTTAGTACAAAATATTCATTGGTTGTAGTTATGCCCAGAGAGTGAGTTAACAGTAGAACCAGTTGATACTATGGCATATATCAAAGAAATTTTTTACTCTCACATGCACAGAGCTATGTCACCAAACTTGTTTTCGTATTTGAGATTGACAGATACCTTGGACGTTTGTCTTCTAACTAGAGACGCTGCGTGTTCGGCTGGTGCTCTTCCCTGTGCCTGGGAATTGGCGTTGTTGCTTGTAGTGCTGCCACTTGCTCTCTGGTGGGAGTATCTGGGCGAGCTCTGCTCTTTTGCTGTTAGCCTCTCCTGCCTGAGCTGGTGCCCAAAAATATGCCGATGTGTGTCTAGCCAAACATAAGCTTATTCTGCTTGTGCTGAAGGAGGATGGAAAGCGGTGTGGCACCAAGAGTGAGCTGAGATTATTAGATCTGTCCTGAACTGCGCAGCTGTACAGGGCTAATTTGTTTTATAGCACAGGCAGTATAAAGGCTCATTTGATTATGAGTTGTTATTTGGAGATGCTCAAAGTTGTTTGAAAAATTATTTCCTTACAACATCAACAAAAAAAGCCCCTGACTAAGAGACTGATGCCACCCAACCAAGTGCTTACATTGGCTCAGCCGCTCAGCAGTGTCTGTTTTGTTTCCCTCTGTCCTGTTTGCTTGCTCAGAGGCTCAAGACATCCTCTTTCTGCAGTGGGAAACTAATAAATAAAACTTGCACTTTTTTTCTTTTGAGGTTTCGGGGAATTGGATGTCTTCTCCAAACAGTGGTTCAAAATCCTGGTTAGTGATATTCCAGTCTTGGCATTTTCTCTGCTAATCGTAACTTGTCCATGGCAGAATGAGTAGGTGTGCACCATGCTATTGCACTCTTGACTGGGTATGGTCATTGAGTTTGTGTTTTTCATCCTTTTAACCTATGAATAGAAAATACAGGCTTCAGGTGCTTCACAGGTTCGTCCCTGAGCTTAGTAGCTCGTTTTTTTCTGAGTTAAGCTCCTATTTTCTTCAGCCAAGTATCCTCTTTTTATATATATATGTGTGTGCGCGTGCGCTAATATATATCTCTCGCTCTTCCTTCTCTGCTTAATGGCATTTTCTCAAGTGCATGCTGTAGAAAGCCCTTTGGCTGTGATAGGGCACTCACAAGGGGAGGGGCAAACGCTTCCCTCAGCCCTTGCCTTATCTTCAGTTCTGAATTATCTTCTATTGAAGATGGTATTCAAACTTCAAATATTGACTTGACATCTATTTAAGATAGAAAGAATATGTTTTTTGAGCTATTATTCTTAAAAAGGGTTTTAAAGATCCAGGATAAAAGACTGGATGTTAAACCTCCCTCTCTGCAGAGAATTCATTCAGTAGCTGATAATGCGATCTGCTCAGGATAAATGAAGATAAGATGTCCAGGCTCTGTCAGCAGCCTCCCATGCCGTTGCCTGTGGAGACGTTTGTGGGTTGGTTTTTTTTTTAAAGGGCTGTGAGCCCAGGCAGCATTATCGGCTGCGTCTCCTCTCAGGTTTGCAGCAGGCACAGCCTTACTGCTCACATCTGGATGGCTGCATTTGACTCCACAGCATTTGATTTATGGCACGTGGACCAGATTGCCCCACGTTTGTTGGTCCTGAAATGCCGCTGGGTTTGGTGGAGTCTGAGGGGGAACGGCAAACCCAGGTGTGCTCAACCCCAGCATCTGGCCTGCTCGTTGCTGCTCGTGGTTGGGCGGGGGAGCCCCATGTAGCAGCGGTGGGTCTTGGTGAGGGGATCTCCCCGCGGACCCTCTGAGGGTTCATGGCCAGAGCCTTGACCCCCATTATGAAGGCAGCGGGGCTGCTCCTTGTGGGGGACCCGAGACTGAGACCGGGCACAACTCGTGTCCTGGATGCTGTGTGCCGCCTTTGCGTCATCTCCGTGACGTTCTCAGGGCGCTCCCGGGGCGCGGGGTGTGTTCGGGGGGGCGGGGGCCGAGGCTGCCTCTTCCCGGCGCGGCCGCCAGGGGGCGCCAGAGACACGGGTGGGCCCAGGCAGCTGCGGGGCTGGCCAAGGCGGCTGGCCCGCCCCTTGCCTGGGGCTGGCCCGCCGCTGCCAGGGACTGCCCGCCGCCTCCCGGCGCAGCCCCCCGCAGGTGGGGGCGCTCCCGCCAGCTGCGCTGGGTACCGGGGTGTGCGGGCGCTACAGACCTGAAACACCAATGAACCCACCAACACGGAGCTGCGTGTGTAACGTCTGCATTATACATACATAGATGTGTCGTGTGCGTTATTGTTTTTTTGTTTCCCTCCCGCAGCAGCATGCTGGCGGGCTCTTTCCCGCTCTACAGCTGCGCGTTGACTGCCGTGACTTTGGGTTAAAATCTTTTGCGGATCAGGGTCCCTCCCCAGCACAAGCCTAATCCCCGGCGGGGGGGGGGGGGTTGCCGCTCACCTAACGGGGCGAGGGCGGCTTTGGGTGCCTGGGGAAAGGAAAGCTTCGAAAGGAAGCAAGAATCGAAGTAGAAACTTCAAGGTCCCTCCTGCCCTCTTTATGAATCTTTTTGGCACCATCTTAATAGTGTTCTGTGTCGGTAATCTCCAAGTTCCCAGATACCCTGTTTTCGTGGCGTGGGTAAAGCACTTAATAAGTGGCTCCTTGCTCAGCACTCTGTTTTTAGAATGGGAAACCTGGAATGCTGTAGCCATTTAAAAACAAAATTTGCACTGCTCCATGTTGCCATTTATTTAACGCCACATGGAAGGAAGAAGCTTGACCTTTCTGATTGTTACATGGTCTCCTTGAAGTGATTCAAGTAACTGAGTAAACACACAAGGTTTCTCTTCTGTAATCTCTGTTTTCTAGCATAAAACTGCAAGTGAGGCAGCTGATTGTGTTAAATCCAGTTACAACTTAATAGCTTTATAGAATCTTCTTTGCATTTCTTAAAATATTACGCATTCAGGGCCCATGCTGTGAGGAGATGATGGCAGGGTAACACATGTACCCTTTGTAGTATTCCTGTCATCAAACTTAAAGCCAAGATTTTAAATAGATTTTTGTTTCTGAATGTTATTCATAAGGGTGCATCACTATGTTATTAATTCCCAGCTAAAATGGGGGAAAATAATTGCAACTAATGTTGTAATTTTTTAAAATCTAAAATAACTATTATTCCTCAGAAAAGTATAGCGCTGAAACTAAACATCCTGGCTGAGATAAAATAGTGGAAGTGCTTCTTAGGGGAAGTTTCTGAGGGAGATGAGGATATATTGGCACTCGGCTTGGTCATTTTCTGTAACCACTGCTCCTGTCCTGTCTGGAAACATCAGGCGCTCTGCTACACATAATTTTTGCCATCCACTGCTGGTGACCTGATTGGTATTGATGAGCATAAACATTTTTTATAATCTAGACGCCTTCCTGCTAGATCCAGCACTATAATTCCTGTAATGGGTTTACTCTGTGTAAACAAACACAGGTGGGTGGCCAGAGAAAAGTGGAAATTTAACTTTTTTTTTTTTTTTTTTTTTTAAGTTTTGGGCAGAGCTAAAGAAACAGCTTTTAGCTTTTGGACAGATATTGCAGTCCAAGATCTGAAAAGTTCATCTGAGGTTTTTGTGAGCTTTGTCCAGAGCACTTTTTAGCGGAGGCTATTCAGAATCTCTCTGGCTTTGGGAAGCATCTGAAACCGGGCATCCAAAGCACATCCATGTATCCTGGCCTGTCTCACAGCTAGAATGTGACTGTTCTTTCCAGTTTAGCTGTGATGCATCTGCTTGGCACACTTAAATTGCTCCCTCATTATGTGACAATTAACAGTTTTGTTGATGTTTATATACATATGTTAATATTTTCCTCAATATTGTCAACCCCATATGCATATCGATGAAATGAAATTTCATACTATTTAGCATTTTTAATGTAGCATAAATATAGCTGTTTGCTTAAGTTTAGGCTTAAGGCTCTTCCGCTTGCATTGGTACGGCTTCTGGTTTCACTGGAGGCTCTAGCAGTAAAAATGAGATGAGAAGCTGCCCCCAAAAATGCAAGTTATGTAAGAGGTAGAAGTCCTCTCTGGCTATAAAATATTTATTCAATATTATGTAAGAAAATAGAAAAGCTTGGAGGTGGAGAAAGAAAAAGAAGGAAAAAAGTCTAATATAAGATTTGAGTGGGAAACTGAAGCAGGTAAAATCTGAGAAAGTAAGTCTGGTGATGGTGGAAACAGTCTATTTAAGGTTTCCTTCATGACTTCATTGTTAATCCCCAAAGTTTTCAGGCTGAGGACAGAAAATATAAGTGTACAGGCTTTCAATGCACTGCTCTCACTTATTCTAAGGCTTCAGGTACAGTAAGAAACTTTTTATTTCCACCGTGAAGCTTTTGTCACGTCATGTGAAGATCTAGTGACATTTTTTTCCAGGGAAGCGTGACTGAAAGCTCTCTGCCTTCTATGTCACCATCCACCTGCCTGGCCTTGAGACTGTCAGAGGCACGTAGTGATGTTTGAACACCTGAAGAAGAGTGCTGTCTCTCTCCCATGGCAATTAACGCTTCTGAAAAAGCACGATGTGTGCTGTAAAGCAGGCATCTTTAAAGTTGGGGTTATGCGGTGAAAGTTTTTCAGCCTGTGACTGAAGTCACGCTGCTGTCTGCTTCCTGTGACTGAGCTGAGGCTTTCCTGATGGATGTAAAGTTTTCTGGATGTCTTGGCGGAGCAAGCAATTCCTAAGTTTGCTTTCTCTCAAAATAGAAGATTTTGTATGTAGGTGTCTGTCTCTGTGAATGTACCTAGGCTTCTCTGTGTTTTGTAGACAGCTGAAGAATATCGGCTTCAGTATTTGCAAAGTAGACACTGCAAGGTTTTTTTTGTTTGGTTGGGGTTTTCATGTTTGGTTTTTTTGTTTGTTGTGGTGGTGTTTTGTTTTTTTTTTTTTAAATGAGAGGTTTGTGCTATTTTTCTCCAATTTTAAAGCCTTGATGGTTTTATGCACTCTTTAAATCTGTACCATAGGGGGAGGAAAAGCCGTAGTGATTTTATTTTTCCTTAATAGTTGCATTTATTCCGGTGAGAATTACAGTTGAAAAGCATGGGTAATGTACGGGCTACCTGTTAGCTTTGTAAATGATTACGTTCAAATATTTGACCAGGAAAGTAAGGATGAACTCAACTGGATGGTATTCCTTTGTTTGAATTGGCATATGAGCCAAGGATTCTCACTGGGGAAAAGTTATGATTCTCTTATCTTGCTGTCAAAGCACATGATGATGAAAATGAAGTGAACTTGTCACAAAGGAAGTTTGGTGAGAACTCATCTGCATGCAGAATAATTCCTGGAAGCGTGACATCTTCATTTAAAGATGTTTCTGACACTGCGCAGAGAATTTGTCACGCAAATGAGATCCTCATTAGGAAGCAATATTTTTAGAATACTTTAAGCAAAAGGAAGCATGTTCTTCTAAAGGCTTTCTATACACACAGAGAACAACTTTATAAAAAGGAAGATCAGGCTGGACACAGTTGTATTAATGTGAGACAAATGTTTGCCCAGATCATCTCATTAGGAAATCTAAATTTGGAGCTCCTACGTGATCCACCTTTCACAAAAAGTTATACTTTAAAGCCCTAGGTTTTAATGTCTAAAATATAACCTACCTATGCAAGATATCAAGGGGCTGTTGCTTTGCTACAGTGCGCCGCTGGATATCCCTTCTGATCATTTTGTCAAAGAAAAAATGTAGGTGTTTTACCTGCCTCTGAGTAGGGTGAAATACAGGAACTCAGTTACAGTATGACATTTGTATAGGTGAGACAACAGTGGTATTTCTGGGAGGGAGAAACAACAACGCTGTCACTGTGTAATATTTAAGCCTCTGGTCTTAAAAGCATGTGATGAAGTTACGCATCTGTGCAGCTGAAATGGGTATGTGTGTCTCGGTAGGTAAGACTGGGAATGTATGCTGCCGAGCAAGCCTGGGTGGAAGAAATGCCTGCTGCTGAGCTCTGGCAAATGAGGGTGGTTTTTCTCAGCCCTGATTTTGCAGTCTTGCAGGGCAAAGTACCGGCTCTGCACACAGCAGCTCCAGGCTCCTACCCCTCTGCTGTATTCGCGTGGGAGGGTCTGGAGCGCCACACAGTCCAAACACCCTGTCCTGATTCTCTGAAGAGGTGGTCTTGGGCTGCTGATGGGAATCGGCCACAGATTCTTCACTGGGTTTGTGCTTGCTTAAAAGGTTGGCTGGGTTTGGTGGGGCTTTGCATTCATCTTAATTGTGTTTATGTTTGTCTTGCTTTGTAATGTAGGTACTTTTGTAGGTAAATTCCAGTCAATTCCAGAAGTCAAAGTTTTCTCTGTATCAGCAGGACAAACTTTGACTTTGCTGATGGTAGCAAATACATGGTCTTTATGCAGTCCCCTGTGGTGTGAGAGGCAGAAGAGCAGGAGATGGTAAGAGGCTGCTCAGTGAACTGGCCTGTAAGAACTGGGGAAGTCCCTTGCTTTGTATAGTGCTCAAGCAGTGCAAAGGGCAGAAATGATGAAGGCAGATAGGAAAGGTGGCGATAGAAATTACAAATTCAGGTCACAGGATGGTAGGAGTGATGAAGAGCAAATGAATTAGTACTCGCATTGCAACGTTTGCTACTCTGGCTCCCTTGCCAATAAGACCAAATAGGTATTGTTGAGGAGAAGCACTTTACGTGAACTTCTAAAGCTGTGGAGCAACTGATTAACGTTGATGTTTAGGATGGGTATCAGTCTCCTGGGAAACTGATAACAGTTTAAGGAACTGAGATGATCTCCGGTATCCACCAGCCTGACTACTGAAGCAGTGAAGTGTGTGAGCCCTTCTGCTCTGTGTGCTTGGAAAATGTATAACTGATTAATGCAGACACTTCTCCTGAAGTGAAGCAATCGGAACTTTTGTCACCTTAGGTGGGTTTAGGTTCCATTGTTTGGATATACGTGGGGAGTTACCTGGAAGGCTTTTGAGGCAAAACTTGGGAAGTAGTGTTCCTTGCCAGAATGCCAGTTAAACATCTATTGTTCCACTACTCATCCATGTCCTTGTTGACATGCAGTTCATTTATTTTCTTTTAATGTAGATTCTGAAATTATTGAAGATTCATAAGTCATTTGTTTTCATTGTAGTCAACTCAAGCCAACTGTGAAACTTCCAGCTTAAATAATGTAATAGTTTTTTAATAGTCTTATATTCAGTTTTGTAACGTTTTAGGTTTGCTGTAAAATAGATTAAAAAAGTTTTGAGTGTGTGCTTTTACTAAGCAAAGCAACACTTCTTACAGCTTCTTAGAGGGCAAGGAAACAAATTCAGTTACTGTTCAAGAGTGTGACGTTCACTTTGAAATATGCTATGGAATCTGCAGTCCTCTTATAAATTGCACTCCCTCCGTTCATCTGAGGAGGGCTGCTGATATTAAAGGCTGAATGTTGTACTTTGGACCTCTGCATTCAGGAAGGGAAATGTCAAGTAGACTGGAGAATCTGGTGACCCAGAGAAACGGGCAGAGAATTGCATGAAACAGGCTTTGTGCTGTATGCAGAATAGTTTTCACCTGGTGTGGTTTTTGTTTCGTTCAGGGAAATGGAACTTCTCTACATGCTTTAAATAGACTTTTTTTTCAAGGAAATGCTAGATGCCATCACTAAATCCCCTCCGCAACTAAAAAAACACCCCAAACCAACCCCCCCAACCCAAAGCAACAACCAACAAAAACCCCAATGTGTCCCCTTCCCCCCCCCCCCCCCCCCCCAATCTGGCTAACTCCAGGCAAAATGAAGTAATAGTGATTGTAGTTGGCAGCAAATAGAAATGGGTATTTTATCTTCATGCTCTTTTTTTTCCAGTGGAGGAAAATGATGGATAGCACTTCTTACAGGTCCAATTTAGCACTGTTGAATTAAGTATACATATATTTGCATTTGTGAATCTATAGGTAAATGGTGTATATGTGAACTGAGTAGCAATGCACACTCAGTCAAATGAAGGCATTAACACAAAGGTGTATTCTTAATGAAAATAGGAAAACATGAGATGGGAACAGGAATGGCATATAAAGGGTAGATAGAAATGGTAATAATAAAGGAAATAAGTTATGCGGACAGGTATTTGTGCATGTCTGTGAGAAAGAATACATCTCAATGTGGTGCTGTTAGACCGCATGCTACCTGAGTGCTGCTGTAGATTCTCGTAATGGTTAATGAAGGTACATCACTAAAAAAGTGACTTTTGCAGTGGCCAAGCCTGTGTCTTTGTGAATGTGATGGAAAATATACAGAACAGTTGGGACAGTAGGTGCTGCATTCCAGGCTACATTCCAGCTGGCAGGCACCCGACACCAACATTTTACCTACCTGCAGTGTTGACAAAGATAATTTCAGCATTTCTGAAGAGGAAAAAACAGTCCTATGGCAGTCAGCACAAAGGGGATTCCTTCCTCAGGCACCTCAGTGCAGGTGGGCACCTGTTTTGTGTGACACAGAGCGTGCCTTATATAGCTTGGTGTTGTCACCTAGGGTCTTTTCAGTTCCTGCAGGGAGCAGCAAGAATGGAGTGGATCATTGAATGTGCTGCAGAGAATAGAACGATTCTGCTTTACAGAATTACAAAGGTATCCTTATTCCTCTTGCTTGTGGTCTAGGGCATGAGGGCCTGCTAGAACATGTGCTGATGTCACACTGTTATTTTGAATATTTTACGTTCAAGGCTCTGGTCACAGTCTGCTGGATTCTGCAAAGGCTAGCAGAAAGCTGCCTCCAGAAATGCTAAGTCTGTGGCTTGGATGCCTTGGAGAATATGCCACTGTGTGGATTTACAGTTAAGATTCAGCTTCTGTGATGGATTTTCCTGAAAGGATAAAACCAAAAGCATACCTTTATCAAAGGAAAATAAAGAAAGAATACGATTCTTCAGTAAGGTGCTGTTTCTGTGACGGTAATCAAATATTCTGAGACGTAGATGACTCAAGTCGGGTAGCATTTCTGTAAAGACTGTCTGAAGTCAGGAACTATGGCTGTCCAGATAGAAGTGTATTAATAACAAAGATCTTATCTTTCCAGTTATGGTACCATCGGGGACAGGACCGCTTCAATTACACAAGTGTAGGAGCAGAGCAAATGACTGGGCATGTAGGAATACAAACTGATTCAAGACAGAATAATTTCTTCAAGGTCAATGACTATCTTGGGGTTCAGGCTTAGTTCCATCCTGCTTTGTTTGTGATGTTATACTTTGTTGATCCAGTACTTGGAGTAAACAGCTTTTTAAACTGTGAAGCAGAAGTCACAGAAGATGAATTCTGTTATGCAAGAACCTAACAGAGCAATAAGTACACAAGAAAGGTATCGTCTTGCCATCAACTTTTTTTTTTAGGCTAGGAAGTGCTGCTGGATACAAGTAATTCAATAGCACGTGCAGCAGACCTATATATGGGATATTTAGTAAAAGGTTAGTGATTGCTTTTATTAATTCATTTAATAAAGTAATCTTACTGATTTTTTTTTTTGCCAAATTTAATTATTCAAATAATATCATACTGTAATTAACCATGATCACAAACTCTAGCCTGTGAACACTACAGATGCATGTACTCTTAGTCAACGTTGGGTTACCTCAAATGCGTGTCCTGGGTACACTAGCATTTACAGTGGCCTTTGTACTTGCTGCTTGTTGTGTGACAGGAAGTATAAACTGTTTTGAACAAGGACACTCAGGTGTATTTGATGAGAATTTAAACTTTCCCATAGCTGTTCATTCTTTGAATTCTCTTACCAAAACTAATCTGGGAAGCTGTATTTTTTTTATATATCAGGACAGATTTCCCATGACCCTGACTATAAATAAAAGAGGATTATTATTTCTGCAGGCTGATTCTTTTAATACTCTGAGTAGTTTTCATGGATGCTTTCTTAAAATTAAAACAAACAACAAAAAAAGATTAATTCAGCCCTTTTTTTTTTTTCTGTTTTCACTCATTCATTGTCTTTCTGTTAACTGAATCATAGCCCTCCAACTGAGGCTGTGCTGACACAGCATAGCATTTTGATTGTTTGCTCTTTGGAAAAATGACGGTAAATAAGAAGAAGGTTAAGAACTTACAGTCATAAACAAAGATGTATGTAATTACTTTGCATTTTGCATTAAAAATCCAAGGTTGTATTTAAGTTCCTGATTCCTATTTCTCAGAAAGCAAAAAAACTGAACTGTGGCCCATGTATTCATGCCTGGACACTCTGCTAAGCTGGCCACAGTTAAATTTGGACAAGGTTAAATGCAGGTAAAATACAGTCTTAGGGAGATATGCTTTATGTAATTTATCTTTGATGTATTTTCAGTGAAAAGGTTAGATTCTTATTTCCAGCAAGATGCTAGAAAAAGAAAGAACTTCCTGGACTTGCTCAGAAATGATTTATACTTATGATCTGCTAGTCTGTAGATACGAACCTACAAGATAGATCTGTATGATATGTCTTTCTGTCCCTGCTGGCTTTCGGGAGACTGAAAAAGATCTTGTTCCCTGAAGGTACTGATTCCTCAAGGGAAAAAGGTAACAGTGTGATTAGAATACTGCGTACAAATAAGTAATACAAAGTCTTTCAAGAAAAAGTAAACTTGGAGAATACTAGCAACAATATTATTATGGATGCTGTGATCCCCTTGAGCAAGGGATGTGGCTATTTTTTTTTTTTTTTTCTTTGGTTGGTCTTCAAAGGTAAATAAGGCAGTCAAGTGGGGGAATTCAATGACAGTTTGCAAAATCTGTTGACCTTGCTTGAAAGCTTTGACCTGCAGATATTAAAGGCAAAAGTTTTAGATCCTTTAAGTAAGATTCATTGTTATGGATCAAGAGAAACAAGATCTGAAGCATGTTCAAAGAGAACATAAGCAGCATATGCATTTGGAAAAAGAGTTCCAAAACAGTACAGAACTACTTAAAGTAGTTTGCAAATGGGGTTTGTGCTGTCTAAACAGTTGTTATTTCTGTCAGCAAAGCAAAGCATCGCTGTAACGAGAGGTAAATAAATGTGCACGTTCCATTTGGGCATGCTACAGCTGGGGATTAGTGCAGGATAGAGCCCAGGAGCATTGTTCTCCCTCAGCAGCTCATTCACTAGGGCAAAGATGCCGGTTCCAGACCTACGCTGCTCTGTCAACAGAAGCCGAGACCTGTGTGTTGGTGTGAATTGGGGTGTGGGACTGGAAGAAATTGCTTTTACATGGAAGGCCAACCCCACTGCTTGCAGGTAACAGATTTCTGGCTGTAGAAATGTCTACAGAATTTCTGTTCTGTACCTCGGAGGGTACAAACACTTTTTGACACCTGGTCTGAAACTTGAGGTCTATAGCAGATACCCAAAAAGCTATAGCTACAGTGGTTCACTGGAAGAAAGGGGGAAGGACTGAGGGCTTTGTTCATGTCCTTGGTGCCTTCCAAGCTAGGATATGTAATTACAATTCCACTCCCTTTAATGATGGAGATTGTGCACACTGCTATGGAATAGGGCAGGTGAAGCGACCTGTTGAAGATGAAGACATGTAGTCTTGACCATCTGCCCTGGTGTGATGGGTTGGCCCCAGCTAGAAGCAAAGCACTTGCATAGCTTCTCGTTCACTCCTTCCCCACAGTGGGACAAGGGAGAGAATAGGAAAAACAGGAGTCAGAAATCTTCTGGATCGAAATAAAGATGGTGAGATCACTTGCCAGTTACCGGTGTGGGCAAAACGGACTGAAATCAGGGAATCTAGCTTAAATGTTTGATTATTGGCTGGGAAACAAAGATAATGAGTATTGAAATACTTAAGGAAAATGCTTCTCCTCCCCTTTTCTAGGCTCTGCTTCACCATAGACTCCTCTCCCCTTCCCTTGCTGCCAGTGCGGGTTACGCTCCCTCCCTTGGGGCTGAGGAGCTTGGGGTCAGGGCATGGCAGTTTCTTTGGCTCCTGGTTCCTCACTCTTCCGCTGCTCCTTCCTCCTTAACCATTTCCTCAGCTCTGGTGACCATCCATAGGCTGTAGCCCCTTCAGGTGGCTCACCTTCAGAGTCACCAGCTCTGCCATGGTGTCCTCATTCCTTTTTCTGGTGTTTCCCACCATTTCCTACGTGTGTTCTCACGGAGGCACCACAAGCTCCTCCGATTGGTCCGGGGGTGCCTCAGAGTCCCGTGACTGGCCGAGCTTTGGCCCACAGCGGGTCTGTCATGGAACCTGCTGTGACTGGCACAGGGGAGCCCCAGCCTCCTCATGCAGAGGACCCCCCCGTGGTCCCCTTGTGACAAAAACCTGGCAATTTACACCCAGTATACTCAGAAAAAGAAAAGTTCCTGAATCCAGACTTGCTGGGTTGTCCCTGAGCCTGTGAGCAGAGCTGCTGAGCATGGATGACATGCAAAGCCAGGGCACTTGGTTCTCGGGGTGCTGCTAGACTGTCCTTTGGCAGGTAAGCAAATGGCTGCTTAGATGGATTGCAGCTTCTGGTGATACCTTTTGCGTGGCACCAGTGCTAAAATTTGTTCATCCTGGATGCTAAGCATTATTTCAAGGTCAGTAAGTCACAGATATTACTTGAGGAAGGCAACCTATTTGTGTTGTGTTGCTCTGCTGAAGAAATTAATTTTGAAACTGCTGGCAGTTCCCTTTGCAAATACTTCTTTACAGAGGTTGGGCCTGTGGAAGGAATAGAATTAATGCAACTAAATCCTTGGTTCCTTCTTGGCAACATTTGCAACAAGATGTTGCAGGAGGATGAGGAAATAACTGTATGGTTGGGATCTACTCATTTACGACAGTAAACCCTGGAGATGGGAAACCACCCAGCCTAGAGCAAAGAACAACAGTGCCAGTGCTTGTTTAGCCTGCATTAACACAAGAACCAGCAAAGCAGCTTTCTTCCCCTCCCCCCATCCCCCCTGCTATCATGTTGGTGCCCAAGTAGCTAAGAAGGGGAAGAGCTAAAGGATTCTGTCCTCTCCCTCAGCTCCCTGCAGTGTGGCAAGGGGGATGCAACTGGAGCAGCCAGAGCTGCTGGCTGGCTTCCTTGCAGTGCCAGCAGGGTAAGGAGAGCTGCTGGAGACACTGTGGCTTACCTTAGCCTGTTACTGGGGCTGCAAAATGTGCCAGAAGTAGCTGAGAGGCAGGTGGTGCACAGCAGGCAAAGCAATTTTCGCATTTCAAAATTTGGTAAGAATAGTTTCAGTGTGAGAACCACAAGTTGTCTACAGATGACAATTTGGACATCCTTGTCAGGCACTAATGAGCTGTTTGGGGTTTGTTATGTTTGCTAGCAAAGCATTTTTCTTGTTGGTTTCCTAGTCTGTAATCTGCTTAGTTTTTGTTTGATCGCACTAATTGCTTTCAACTTGCATGATTTGTCAGTCATTCTGTGGCAGGTGTGTAGTCAGTCAGATCCAGGAGGTAAGAATATGTGGGAAAGTGACACTCCTCTGTCTGGCTTTGCCGTTTCTTTTTAGCTCTTCTTGTTAAAATTAGAGGGAGGAAATTCTTTTGAAATTTGCTTTTCTTTGTAGGTTTTGTGTTGCTAGGTGGTCACCAGAGATATTTTCAACTCCACATTTGAAGGAATAACTGTAACTCTTTGCTTTATTTAACTGATTCCGCCCCCTTTCTGAAATGAGTCCTGTAGTATTTCAAAGCCTTTTTTTTTTTTTTAACTTATTTAAGGTACTATAAATATTCCTGTGTTTTCCAGTTCAGTTCTTGTGCTTGGACTTAAAGCTAGAACTGCTCCATTAATGAAAACTGTGGGACAAATACCTCACTGTTTTGGACACATTTGGTTATAGAGACCGTGGCAATTATACTGTATCTCCAGTGCCTTAATCCATCGAAAATTCCATTTTCTTTATGCCACTAAAATTCTGAGGCTTGGAGGGGAAGCCCAGTATGAAGGGAGAGGTGTCAGTGGCACAGAGCCACTTTCTTCTTCTTCTCTCCCACTTCCCTGAGAAGGTTGAAGCTTGTATAGAAAAACCTCACCAGAGGGAAGGGAAAGGGGTATCCTCCGTTGCCCCACAGATGTTAAGAGATGGTTCTCCTCAGACCTGGTGGGTGTGATAATGTGGCGAATCCAGCCTTGTTACCTCTGCCTTGTGTCGCAGCTCTACCTAGTGAGAATTACAGATTCATTAGTGATGGCTGGCAGTGTTTCCAACACTCTGAATCCAAATACAATAATGCAGTAGGAATCATAAGAGAGATTGAAGTTTTTGTCTTTAAAAAGAAAGGGCTATAAAAAGAGAAGCAGAAAAAAAAGATCAAACTTCAGAGTAGTCAGGGGATTTACAACAGGGCAAAATGAAAAATTTGATTTGTTACCTTGGAACAGAGACAGTGTGATTACTGTGTGTAGATAAAGCACAGAAGGAAAGAATTTAGAGAATTCTATTTATCTAAATTTCTGTAATTTGATTAGACACCTTCTGGTGCCCACCTGAATAAGATTTTCAGTGTTTGAATGTAGATGTTTGTATTTCAAGGTCAGAAAGTTTGAGGTGCTACAGCCTTATAGGTTCTAAGGGAAAATAACTGGCAGCAAAACTGTACATAACCTCAGATGAAAACACAAAATAAAATAATCCCCAGGATCTACAGACTTAATTTAGAATGCATAAGATTTCCGAAGGAGCATTTTACTGTTTTTCTAAAATGATAGAGCATATTGTTTGTGTCTTTTAATTTTTAAGAGGATTTATATGTTAGTATTTTTTTTTGGTAAAAATTATTCTGCTTTGTTGTTCTGAGATTTGGTTGAGTTCCAGTTTTACAGCTGTTAATGTTTTTTTAATTCACTAATGGGTCACAGGTACATGTTAGACATCTCACTAGGCTTGTTTTTGATTCACCTGGTTACTTTTCAATAGTATTTTCTGTGATATTCATTTGCAACCAAGATAAGAACAAATAACTAGTTAATGGAAAGGAAACATTTTGTGTTTGTCATGTCACCTCTTTTCTATTGATGGTTTTGTTTGCTTCTTATATTCATTAAGTTAGCTTCTCTCCAAAAGAAAATAATTAAAAGTGTAATTATAAACCACAGTTTTCTCATGAAAATACACAGCTTGTTAAATATTAGTATATAGGGTCTTGTGCAAATTTCTAAGCAGTGTAGCAATTTTTAATTTTTTTTCCTGAAGCAATTTTTTCATTAGTAAAAATTTGAGTATTTTCTCACTATTTTTCTGATTGTAATAGATGAAAACAAACATGGAAAATACATTCATTTGGAAAAAATAGTAATTATTAAAACATTATAGCAGAAGTTGATTTTGGCAGTTAACTTGCTTTTTTTGGAGATCTGTTTTCTAATGTAGATCGTTTTCCTTTGCCTTAGGCTAGAGAATTAATTTTGTTATGATGGGGTGAGGAGTCATTAGCTTAGGCTGTTGTTCTGTCAAAAGAGGTTATGAAGCAATGAAAGTCAATTTGGAGCAAGAGGAATAAAAAATTGTGGTGTATCGCAGAGCTTCTTCCTTGTAAGGCTCTGTAATCTATAGCATCTGTAACATGGTATTAAAAACAGAGTTTGAGATGAGTCGCTTGCTTTAATGGAAGAAACCACTGTGCTTTGCTGAAGGGAATGAAGAGACTCGTGGTCTCTTGCAATTATACAATAATGTTGACACATGGCCACATGATTGGGTATAATAAAATGGGTTTCTCTGAAAGGCAGAGATTATTATAGGTAAAACATGCAGTGGCATTCATGATGCTTTCTCCTTCATCTTCTGTTGCTCTTCAAGTACTTGAGTTATAACTTTGTGTTCTCCTTTGCATCATTTTTAGTGCTGAGAGTGATGGATGAAAACAAATTTCTTTCAATGAAGCCTATCCTTGTGGACAAGTAGTACTTCTGATTTTCTGCAATAGAAACCAACACCAAAACTCTGTGCGTGCAGTAGCTGTTCTTCTGCTACATTACAGTAGATGGGATTTTTTTGATGTTGTTTTAAGTCACAAATATAGATTTACATCACTTTGCAGCTCTTTTGTAATGCTCAGTTTTCATTGAGGCTCTTGATTTTATCCACCATTTTCTGAATGAGCCTTTTATACAAATAATTTCGTTATGCTTTTTTCTTTTCCTGTTTAATATCAGTGTTTAAAAATAGAGAATTTTCAGACTTCATTAAAGCCTCTGACGCCATGAAATTTTAACAGATGTGATACTTGAGAGCCTCTGTAGTGGGCAGCGATCATTTATCAGGCAATACTTTTTAAGATCTATATTATTATTCAGTAATTAAAAATTCACAGAAGTGAAAAGGTATCTTTGACATGCTCTTTCCTTCTACTTACAGCCTTCTAGTCCAGTTTTGCCTTCTGTTGTTGTCTTTCTACTATCAGAAGTCTCCAGATTTCTTCCCAGGTGATGATTTCTAGATTACAGCTATGTTAGTTTTTGAATGACTCGCAGTAATCACTATTGTAGTACATAACTCAAATTTTTTACTTTCTGATCTCATGTCTTAGATTTTGACTGAGTCATCTGCTTTTATGATTTCATGTAGAAAAAACCATTTATTCAAAATCTCCTGTAGAAAGCAACATGTGCATAGAAACTGTCTAAAAGTATATGTGAAGTACAGCAAATATGGCAAGACCATGGTTTTAAATCTTCATAAGGCTCATTTGTAAAAACATTGAGAATAGGAAAGACAGCTTATGGATGGAAGAGACTGAAGAAGAGTGGACATGTGTGTTAGATCAATAGACATGCCATCTCAACCCTTGTCCAAATCTACTTATTCTTTTTATAAAGCATATTATAAGTTAAAAAATGAATGTGGGTTAACAATGCTCCATCAGAGTGAGTACAAAGGTTTTCCTTTGAGGGTAGAGTTATTAGTCGAAACTAAAAAATTCTAGTAAAATTTTAAGGATGATCTTTTAGGTTATTTCTCCCCTGTTCCCCTAGAGAAAAAAAAATAATCTCTTGCAGCAGTGGAGCAGCATATGAAAGAATTGATTTAGTATCTTTTCCAAGAAGAGAGCTTGTTGTACTGACTTATATATTTCAGCTGAACTATTTATTTAAGCAATTTTCTTCCTGGAAACATCAAGTTTTAGTAGTATTACATTTTGGGGTGGTGACTGAAACCTAAGATAATTATGCTACATGGATGCTTATTTCTTTGTTTCTAAATGTGCGTGGAAAAATAGTCAAAGGGAACTTAAAGACATTTTTGATTAATACATACTTTAGCTTTTGAATGTTGCATTTGTAGTTGTCTCTCGGCCTGTATGAACTGTAAAAATTGTAGGTGAACCTGAGGAAAATTCGTATTTTAGGGATCCTGTTTTTATTTTGGAAAGTAGCATCCTAGTTTGGAGAGCAGCTGTGAGAGAAGCACTGTAAATGACAGGTTAGTGAAACTTCATCTTCCATATGTTCCACTTACGCTCTGGTTTCATTGTTTCACCATATACTTAGCGGTTAAAGTGGCGTGTACGTGTCAGCTGTCCATTTCTGAAAAGCAACATTAACACAGCAAATGTTTTTAAAAATGTGCTTGCTTTGTTTGCCTAAGGATTCCAGGTGGTGAGAGATTGTCTGAATCTCTTTCTTGATGTTCAAAGCAGCTCTCCTTTGCCTTGGATCAGAATGATGAAAACCCAACTATTTGTTTTTCCCTTACAGTTTACGTCTGTGGAGATTGGATCTTACATACTCTGTATTTTCCCCTCAGATGGAACAGCAAGGCACCATTTCAAGGATGCTGGGGGGAATGTGTGATACTCACAATGCTGTTAGTGAGTAAAGAGGAAAACTATGTTAGAAAGCTGATGAAGCAAACTGGTAGAAATTAAGTTAGCACATACCATATAGAGAAAAGCTGGTCAATCAAGAGAGAAAATGGAGAAAGTGTCTTTAAAAAAAAAAAATGAAGAAAATAAATTTGTTTAGCTGTAGTACCCATGTTGTCAAATACTTTTCCAGGAGATCTTGCATCCTTGAGTAAACAAGTGGCAGAAAAATGCCAAGTGAAATTGAAATGTTTATAATGTTCTTGTGAATTTTGCCCTGGTATTCCTTTACCTGCTAGTCTCTCAAAGACTTCTAATAAACAAATTTAATGGTACCGGTAGTGGAGGGGTTTTTAAATTGAGAGGATTTTTTTACTGCTTTTGTTGGATCTACTTCAGCCAGAAAAGCTAATGCTAGCTGGTTTTATGGACTTGTTTATTGAAACTGTGTATGCTGACAGAATAAATATTCAGGAGGCAATGTCATTTTTATATATATAGGCAAATTATTCAGATGTATAAGCTCAAATCATGAAGATATTTTTTAGTCTATTTCTTGGTAAAATAGTTCTAGTTACTGCTGTGGGATGTGGATGTGCTCTGTAGTGGGGACTTCCTCTTAGACCTTTGCATTGGTGACTGTAGAAAGCAGTGTTTGCTCTGACAATGGATTTGTGTCTGTATGAAAGATGTACTGAATGGTCCTCATTGTGCTTCTGTTCCTCTGAACCTATTCATGTTTCAAATAATAAAAAAGGCCCTGTGAGAGCCAAACACTTTCATGCCAACGTAACAATATTTGAAGAAGATAACCAAAGCTGGCTGTTCTGCTTTACTGCTTTCACTTTGTCTGCAATTCAGGTCTTCATTATGAAGCAAGATGGTGTCTGAAACATTGTCTGTAAAAGAGGTAAAAAAGAAAAAAAAAAAAAAAGCGCCAGAATAGATCTGGGACTAAAGCACCAATGGAATTGATTTTGACTAGCTGAAATATTCTTGGACGTGCAGCATATTCTCTGTGTGTTCATGGACTGTTGTGTGCCATTGCTCGTCTCTTACAGACTATGGCTGTCATCTCTAGAAAAGAAACACACTGAAACCTTGACATGTAGAGATGTCTTTATTAATATATAAAAATTATAAAAATACATATATACAAATTTTGTTTTACTTGGACTTGTATGTCATACAAAAATGGAGATTTTAATCTTTCTTACTATAGTACTTTAATGTAAAATGGTGATACCCCTGCTTTGTCTGTAGACCCAGAGTTGTTACTTAAACAGCAACAATGTTGCTTAAATGTTTGGTGAAACCTTCTGCAGAGCAGAACCAGAAAAACTGTTTACATGGTAAAAAGAGTAGAAGTGATGGTGAAGTACTAAGAGACGGCCTGACGGCCTGTGCTAACAGTATAACTGTTTCTGGCATGTTCTTGAGGCTTTGTTTATGGTTTTGGGGGGTTTTTGGTGGGTTTGTTTTTTTGTTGTTGGTCCTTCAGCCTTTTGTTTGGCCCTCAAAATAATGGGTCATATGACAATTAAAGATATTAATAAGAAATGGCGAGAGCATCATTTGCATGAACAAGAAAGCAAATAAAGCATGCTTATAGGACACCCTTCCCTATCATAACTTGAAAGCTGTCTTTAATTCTGATGGGCTATGGAAAGATACCTATAGAGCGAGGTAGGTTGATTCCCCCCACCCCACCCCCCCGGCTTAAGATGCTAATTTTTCTGTAATATTTAATGCAGTATGAGAGCTTTCATAACAAGAAGTACTGGTAGCCACTGACACTTTGAATAAAATTGTATTGAAATTGATTTGGCTTTTTATACTTGGGTTAAGCAGGCCTCTTACTAGCTGTACGTGTAAGTAGGGATTATTTTAGAGGAAAAAAAAAACCAACAAAAAACCCCAGACCAAACAACCTAATACCCAACTGTAACCTGCCTTTGGAGCACATTGCTTTGCAGTTCCTGAAGTTGCGTTTGGAAGGAATAGCGATGATGATAACAGTATGCAATTTCAGATTGCCTTTTTTTTGTTTGTTTTTTTTTAAGTCAACTGCTTAATGATTCTTGGAAATTAGAAATATTTCTTTTAGTGCTGACTTTTTACGAAAGTGCCCTACATGATTCAATATGTTAAGCATAGCCTGAAAAAGCAGCTAAAGACATGCTTAGCATTAGCTTGTCTCATATAATTAAGTTCTATGTTAGATTATAGACAAACTGTTCTCCATGGTGTAGAACTGACCTTTTGCATGGCACAAATACACGTTTTGTACTAATTTTTATTTTGTATACTTTTATGCTAACAGTCTTCTAATGCTCATGTCTTCTGGGGATTTTGTGGAAGATTATAGCAGATCTCTGGAAAGCTGGACAAGTAATTTATGATGTCTTAGTAAATGCCAGTTTATATTTGTGCTGTTAACACCTGTTACATTCATTTTTATTTCTAATCTCCAACTATATTGGAAAGGAAAGGTATCAATAATTGTAGCTGAAATTTGATTTTTCAACTTCACATTGAATGAGGTTGATATTCACATGTAGATGGCTGAAGGCAACAAAATAGTCTGGCTTTATAGACTAAGACTATTGGACACTTTTTCAAGAAAAAAGCCTAACAGTTTGTTACAGGAACATTTTAAAACTTCCTATGGTAATGACTTTGATCCAAACTACAATAGTGCTTTAGTGAAATAAAACTGGAGACTAGGGATGGGAGGATTTTGTTGCAAATGCTCCCTAAAGTAATCAAACTTGCAGTGTCAAGATGAGACATTAGGCAGCATAAAAGCATTGGAGATTGAAAGAGAGGGTTTGATGGTGCTGGAATATCTGCTGGACATTAACCAAAGGTTATATACAGTTATTCCTGAATGTGGTAATAGATTCCAGTATAGTAGCTTCTTTTTGATATTTAACAATTAATTGTTTCAGATTTCACAAAACTAAATGGCAGTTTAAGTATATTGTTTAAGGTGTGCCACATAATGTCTATTGAAAAGCCTGAGATGGCAGCTGAAAAAAGGAAAATAAATAAAAATTAAAGGGGGTGGTAATGATTTTGTTACTGTGAAAATGACCGTGCATTTTGCCACTAATTTTTCTGAATTTGACACTTAAATTCTTTATCTACAATATAAAATATTTCATTTTTTGTGTTTTCATTACAATTGTAACGCATCAGAAATTCTAGTTCGATGTAGAATTTTTTCCTGGGGAGAGTTTCATAGCAATTGTTTAGTCTGTTGAGAGAGTTTTGCTTTTTCATAGCAGGTATATAAAACCCTTACTGCCAAAAGCCAGGAGGGCACGCTGTGATGTGCCTGCAGCCCTCTCCACTTACCCTGCCCCAGCAACTGAACTCCGGTGACTCTGGTGTCCTCTTGTGTCCTTGTTTCGTGTGTGTGTTTCCTGGGACGTTATGACGACTATGGAAAAGTAGAACAGAATCTAAAGGCTGTAACTTCTAGTTAGTTGGCATTTTAGTTCTTAGTGAACACAATAACTGGGATTTTAATGTAGTTATTTGAATGGAATATTTACTCAGTTTATTAGGAGATGAGTAATGTTTGAAGCAAACTTTGTCCCTGTGCTTCAGAGTTTCATAAAGCACTTAATGATTACTGATATGGCCATTAAATCAAGATGATTTAAGTAGTTGAAAGGGTATGTCTTTCAATGACTTAGACTGCTTTCAGCTGAGAAGATGTGATTGTTGCTGAATGTGTAACTTGTAGTATATCCTTTTTTTCAGATTTTAAGATTACAGTTAATACATCTTGATTTTTGTGCTGTGATCGCTATTTGATTAGTGTTCTTGAAATAGCAGGCTCGCTAACTAGTAGATCAGTTGCACTGATAGGAACTTGATAATTCCTTTGGTTTTAGAGTGCAGATGTGTTGGACCTTTGAGCCTTTTACAGTACGTAGCAGTGCAGATGCTGAGTGTGTTTAATATGTATACGCATCCAGCCAATTTTTTAACCTTGACTCTGTGTGAAGTTGGAGTGCGCTGCAGCTGTGCCACAGCAGTTGTGTTACAGTGGTGTAAATCCCTCACTGAAGCCTGACTTGTGACAGAACCGTATGTAGGAAAGGGAAGGACCAGATATATGAGGTAAAACTGCATGTGTTCATGTATCATGAGGATGAAGTTGGGAATAAAAACTGTACGCAGTATTGTATAGTGCTTGATGTAATCATGCTGCAAATGGGAGGAACTACGTGAGGACGGTTTGAAATTCCTTTCCAGAACTCATGCTTATATAGGTCAGAAAACAATTTTCTCTCTAGCCCCAAATTAATAAATTTATTAGTGTCAAGATCTGGACTTAAAATATATTTTACTTAGGATTTTTTTCCCCTATTCTAATTACTTCTAGAAAGAAAGAAAAAGCAGGTGCAATTTGGAATCTGATTTGCTGGAACATTCACTGGGACAACAGTAAGATTTGAAAATGTAGTTATGATGTACTACAAGAATAAATATTAGACTAGACTTTGATTTTCAGCTGTGTGGTGCTAAATTATTCATCTGCCACTGAAAGATATTAGAAATGATAGGTTTAATGAAACTATCAACAACATCTTAAGGAAATAAATTTTTCTCATGTGCTTCTGAAATAAGGCTGAGAAACAAAATGTATAGTCCAAAACCTTAGTATATAATAGGGGGTTAGAGATTATAAGGTAAATTAAAAGGATTACTTTTGTCTGTGTGGAATGAGCAACAGTGTTGCCAATCATTTCTTTTATGATTGCTTTCTGTTTGTTTTCTTTCAGAATTTAACCTGTAACAGGGACTAAGTACTGAAGAACACTCTCCCCTCCTCCCCCCCCCTTATGTTTTCTTTCAAAATTTTTTCGATACTGACAGCCATTGCTGGTTCTCAAAACTGTATAAACTGAGGACTTGACCTTTCCTAAATAAACACTTGTTTACATCAGCTAGATAGTGTCTGTTTTATTTTCCACATTAGTCTTTAAGTCACCATGTTTCTGACAAACCAGTAAGACTAGGTTTTTCTTAAGAGCTTTTTGTTGTTTGTTCTCATTTGAAATAAAGAGTTTATCAACACCACATGATTGACAACGGTAATACAGATTATTTCTTGGTGATAGATGACATTCTGTCACACTGTCCTCTTCCCCCCCCCCTGTTTTTTTTAAAGGAAAACTACATAGTGATTTGGCAAAGAGATCAACACTGTTTAGCTTCCTGTGAAAATCTAGGCTGCTTATATTAGTGTTTGTTAAGCTAATTGCTACTCTTCTGATTGGGTTCCAGGCTACTTGTATGGTGACTTGAATAAGCAGAATTACGTCCTCCTCCAAGGAAACAGGTCTCTAGTCTGCTAGAGAAATTGTGTGTTAATTTTTCTCAAGATGACTTTGGGAAACCTGTGAGTTCCTATGTGTTCTCAAAGGTTCTTAATTCTCATGCTATTTTGAGCAATGACATGTGATTATTTTTTTATATACAACATTAGTAGATAATACGTTCTTCTATCTTAATTTCCAAATCAGACACACAAAGTGTGAGTTTTGAGCTTGTTTTGGTATGATAGAATTCTTTAATTGTTTTTTAATCCTAAGTCATGAAGCCTCGGGAACAAACATAAATAGTCGCTGTTAGTTTGTTCCAGAAAAAAAAAATGTTTCTTATTTTATGTGGAAACTATTTATTTGTAGAATTATTGAGAACTATGTTTCTTAAATATCTACTCACAGAGGTGTTTGTATAAACTTTGGGGTTATAGAAGATGTGGAAAGGTTAGAGATTTTAATGACACTACTAGCTGTCTGCAGTAATGAATTAACTTGCATCTCTTGTACACTGAAGACGAGGTTTATGTTTCAAGAACTATTCGACTGTGGAGTAGATAATGAACTGAGCAACTGTAAAATAAGTAACTAAAAATACCCTCTTTCATTCTGATAAACCTGTAGTTTGTGTTGTCAGGCCAATGACTGTATACTTACCATAACTAAATAATATGTGAACAAAAAAATTACCTCTGTTTAAAAAGCTGTGCTTGCCAGAAAGGAACAAGTAGTCTGTTTATTGCTTCTGGATGGATTTTGAGGTTTGCTTATTGCAATGACAATAGCGGACCCTCCTCCTTCCCCCACTCTGCCTCTAGTTCATAAAAGACAGAATATTATCATTGACAGCCTTACCAGCATTTCAAATACCTAGAGTTGAGCAGTAGGAGCCGATAAGCAGCTCTGGAGGTATGCCAGCAAAAGATCCCCCCCTCACCCTCCTTTCTTTCCACACTCCCGCCTCCCCCCCAAATCTGCTGTACCAGTGCTATCTCTGTGCTAGATAAAGGCCTTCCCGCACAGATCGATTATCTCCATCTCTGGAGAGAAGCAGCCAAATACATTAATTTATTCCTAATTCCTATACCAGGGAAAGAAAGTGCAGTAGTTAGAAAAGCAATCTATTTTAAAATTTATTTTAATAAATTCATCCATCATATTATTTTAAGAGGTTATTTACTTAATGTTCCATTATTTCTGACTAACCTCTTTGATGTTAACTTCTTTTAAAACATTCATCAAAATATATCTAACGCTATTAAGTGGATTTAACTCTTTCCTTACCATGCACTTAGAACCATTTTTGTACTCATAGACCTGTGTTAGACATTGCTGAACATTGCTGTGATCATGCTACGGCACTGGTAGGGATATACTGAGAGAATTTGGTATTAGTAGGCAAGTTTTTTTAGAGGAAATTCAGGCAATCTTATTTTCTTTTTTTTTTACCTTTTTTTTCCTGAAACAGGAACTATTCGTCAAGGTGAAGCGTTATGTAGAGAGAAATGTGGTTGGTTGCTTTGTTTTATTATTTTAAATATGGAAGAAATAAACTAAGACCCATTTTCTTTAAGGCTTTATAAACGTCTTATGATATTTTACTTAGAAAGTGCCTTTGCACTTGGTGGATGAAAATATAAAGTGCATTACATTATAACTTGCCATAGCTAAATGGCTGAAATGTTCACCAGCAAAGCAAGGTTTATCTTTGTTTCTGTCAAGAGAGAAAAATGTGGCTATAGTTGTTGTAATATGCTAATATTGACCTTCTACTGACCGCTGTATCAAACTTCTTTTCATGATCAAAATCAAAGCAAGCTTTGCAGCAAGAGAATCTGCTGCTTATGCTGACAACCTTTAGCCTGCTGCCAACACTGCAGTCTAGGTGGAGGAGGTTGCAGAGCTATGCACTTTATATATCTATGCATCTATCTATAATATATATACATATGCATGCCATTCTTTCAGTAGGAAAAAATGACTTTTTCTGATATGGTTTTATTCCTCTAACAGATAGGTTTGATTCACTCTGTCATAATTCAGCTTATCTTTTGGTGGACTGTGTTAAGTAAAAAGATTGTTTGTGCTCCGAGACTCGATAGATGGCTGTGTGCAAACAGCGGCCTTACAGGGGTAGAGGGATTAATCCCTTGTATTTAATCTGGTTTTATTTACTTAATTTAATAGTGCTTTTGATACTTGGTTCTAAATAAACTGCAACGTAAAATCAGTTTGGCCAACAAAAATTGCCTTCTGAGATTCTCTGCTGCTTGCTAAATTTTATGAGTTTGTCAACTCATCCCCATGAAACACAATGCATTTCTGTCCCTTCTCCTACAAAAGATACTTTAGAGATCTCTGGGAGCCACAGCTGGTAACCCTCCACAAAATACAGTGAAAGCTGAATGTTAAATCCAAAATGGCAGTCTGGAGCTCCCAGAAACAAGGTTTGCAATGAGTAGTAACACTGCCACTTGCATCTCATCTGTGAGGATGAGTGTTCTGACCCATCCCTAGAGCTTGTGACAAAGGTACCAAGAAGTTACAGCTTGAGCAAAAGTAAATGTAGAACATTACCTTGGCTCTAGATGGTGTTCTGCAGCATTTTTGATTGACTTCTCATCACTGAGTTCTAGGGAGATGAAGATGTCTCTAAAATACAGTGAAAAACCAGACTATGTCAAAACTGCAACATCTGCCAAGGTGCAGTAGTGTTTTTTCCTCCTAACTAGGGGGTTGCACAGATTTTACAGTTTGCATTAATTCTGTGTCCTTCTTTTTAAAAGTTGCCATTATGTAGCAGTTTTCACACTTTACAGTGCAAACTAGTCAGAAATTATTCAAGGTCACGCTTATTCCTGTTGCAGAGAAAGCTGTACTGGATTGAAGATCTTGAACCTCACAATGTTCAGGTTTGCTGAGGTGGTGTTATGTAGTGTTACGGCTTCGGTTTTTAACCAAGGATGAATGTATATGTTCTTTCTCTGCTATTTAGTAAAGACTGGTTTACAATCTCCTACAGTTATGTAGTCTAACTGAACTGAGCTGGAACTGGAACATAGTGCTGTGTGGTATTTAGTATTTTCTGAAGGTTGAATACAGCTAAAGATTGTTTTTCTTGCTTCCGGCTTTCTTGAGGGAATATTTTGAACATGTTTCTGCTTCTTTTGTTTAAATGGTTGGTACATACTGTACTGTCTTCTGTGTTCAGCAAACAGGTGACGAGAAACGGCTCAGCTCATCCTGCCTACACAGCCATTCATTTTAATTAAAATTCAGCCGAGACTCTCTGCTTTCTGTATGATTTGTATAAATGACTAACTTTAATTTGACCTCCTGGAGTGTGAAGAGATTTCAGACTTCGGTGAAATGTTGTAAGTTGCTGTCTTTCCTGGAGTGTACGGGGAGTGGGAACTGGTGAACCATTCCTCTTAGAGAAACACCTGTTTGAGCTCAAGCATAGAGCTGGGTGTGACAGGTCTCAGCGTCTTCTCTGTTAAGCATAAAATTAAAATAATGGGAGATTTATAATAGTTATAAGGAGCTATCTGGCATGAAGGCAGCCATTTATTATACCTATTATAATTATAAGCCTGAACTTTGATATAATTTTAGCAAAATAGTCTCAGACTTAGATCCTCTGGAGGCTTGACACGCGTAATTTCTTAATACTTTTTCAGCTACTGCTTCCAGTGTGCAGCCCTCATGAAGACATTTTACTGACTGATCCCATGTAGATTGAAGTGACCTTGAGGACAGGGAAAAAGGGCTGAAGTGCAATGCCAGCTCTGCAAAGGCCGAGGGAGGTACTTCAGTTTAACTGAGTGAGTGACAGGAGGGGAATGCCTTAAGCAATTGTCAAAGTTAGGGTAAGTAGGATAACTTTGTTTATTAAGGACTTTACAGAGGTAATCCAGTGAGCCAGGTCAGCTGAACATTTTCAAGTGAAGGGGCAGAGGTCAGAAGGAGTCCTAGCTCCAGAGTGTGAAGCCTGTGAGTTATAAATGGACACGCTCAGGAAGATGTGGAAATGGAGACAAGACTGTCATTGATGGCTGTTGAAAGGAGAAACACTAAAGATAAAAACATCATTCCCTTCTTCTGGTAAAATACTGAATAGCTCATAAAGCTCATAAAATGAGAGTTAAAGGATGTATCCCTATGTGAAAAGACACACATTGTGTTTGTTAATGATTTTGTTTGCATGTTGAGATGGTCCTGCCTTTGTCAAAAGGAAGACTAAAATTACAAGCTGATTTCCATTTTAAACGGAGAGACAGAGGGCATAGAGGCAAACTGAAACTCTTGGGAGCTTACTGAAGGCAAAGAATTGAAAAGCTGATTCCATAAAGAGTAAGAAGTTGTGACCTTAGTCAGCTGATAGAAAAATACCAAATCTGGAAGGACTTTTTTTTTTTTTCTCACAGAATAGGTTACTTTAAAAAAGAAAACCAAACCAAAGGTCTTTTAGTTTTTTACTAGCTTTAAAAGTTGTAATATATTTAAAGAAATAAATAAAAACTTTTTAAAATTATTTATTTCCTAACGAAGTTTGAGTGAGGGGGAAAAAAGGGAGAAGTTTTCCAGGTGGCTGTCTTTTAAAATAAGCAAGTAGACTCAACCGTCTCTTATCAGAGAACTATAGGACTCATTGGTTGCACTCAACATATGTAGCACATATTACAATGAAGGTGAAAAGTACAGCAAAGGGGCATGTGCCAATGTTCAGATTACCTATATAGAATCTGCTGAACAGAGTTAAATTCAGCAGTGAAACATGCTGAGGTTTATCTAGGTGAGGTTTTGAGAAACCTTTCTCATACTGAAAGGAAACATGTAAAATTGTTGGGTACTAGTCTAATACCACTGGATGTGTGAATACCATAGAAACAAAAGTGTTCTAGGACATCATGTGGGTGTTAGGGCACTTCAATATTAAGAAAACCAAACTGTAGGAAAAGAACATGGGTCCAAATATACATGACTGTGTAATGCAACCATACATACATAAATGCTTGATGTGGTCAGAGGTGAAAGTAGGGCAGGCCTTGTTAAGGTGACAGCACTGAACTGTAGGCTGAATGGATGTAGTGGCAGCTAAGAGAGAATGAAGCATGCAATGTTTCCTAACAGGAATGGTTATTTAGACAGATCAGGACTCCTAAATTAATTGGCAGGTATATCCTTGAGTTAGTTCTTTAAAATAAGAAAGATCAAAAGATTTGAAATTTTCTCCCCTGTACCTTTTCTGGTGCTTGCTTACAAGAAATTTGCTGTGAGACATGCTAAACCTGAGCCAGTGGGAGAAAAGAGATTATATAGGTAAAATGTGTGATGCTAGAGAACAAGAGAGCTCCTGGGGCTGCCTCAGCAAAAGAATGAATTGTGATCGGTGAAATTTATCAGATAACATCAGTCTTCTGCCATCTTTGAATTCTATCTACCAACAAATCCTGCAAACATGTATGAGCATAAATAGTCAGAGTGTGACAAGGGTTGTCTTGAGATAGCTCTGTTGACCACAAGAAATTAAGCTCAGTGTGCTTGACCTGACATCTGTTTCCTGATGGTCTGTGATGACATCTGCACAGTTGAATTGGAGAGAACTGCAGTGATGAGAAGAGGTTCCTGGTTTCCTACTATGTGAAACAGCGGCTGGTTGTTATCATCAAGGAAACGGGGAAAGCTTTCTGCGAGCAACTGATTCAAACAGATTGCATTTGTTTGCCCATGTGTACTACTGCCATATGGTGGAAAGAAGTTTAATTGTGTAGTAATCTCTGCTTTTTCAGTTAGATATGTTTGGTTTATACTTCCATGTTCAAAAAATGTACTTAAAGGTTACCAGACACTTAGAAAAACTGTTTCTAAATAGTAGTTCTTATGGCTCTCTGGACTGTAGAGACATATACAGGAACATGTATGGGAAAATGTACCCCTGCTAAGCGTTAAATACACCACCTCTGTCATCACTACTGATTTCTAAGTGGCTGAAAGGCACAGTATGTTGACAAACATGAAGTCACCTAAGGTTTTTAGTTTGTTTAAATGTTACAGAATGTTCTTGCTTGAAAGGCTGAGAGAGTTGGGCTTGTGCAGCCTGAAGAAGAGAAGACTGAGAGGGGACCTCATCAACATATATAAATATCTTAAGGGTGGATGTCACAAGGACGGAGCCAGACTCTTTGCAGTGGTGCCCAGCAACAGGACAAGGGTCAATGGGCACATAGTGAAACATAAGAGGTTTCAGTTGAATATCAGGAAAAACTTCTGTACTGTGAGGGTGACAGAGCACTGGAACAGGCTGCCCAGGGGGGTTGTGGAGTCTCCTTCTCTGGAGATATTCAAAGCCTGCATGGACAAAGTCCTGTGTAACCTGCTCTGGGTGAACCTCCTTTAGCAGGGGGGTTGGCCTGGGTGAGCTCCCGAGGTCCCTTCCAACCCTTGCGATTCTATGATTCTGTGACTTCCTACTAGTTTGTGAATGATGGCGAATTGAAAAGCAACCTGTAGTCATTGTGGTACAGTTGGCAGTATTTATTTTTAGTATCCACTTTGGTAGATGTGTATGTGGAGAATATTTTGGTGAAATATTATAAGGAGGTATTTGGAAAACATTTTTCAAATATAGTTTGAGTCTTTTATTTCAAAGCAGTCAGAAATAGATGCAGCATATTTTTTCTACATCCCTCTGATATTTATTCTTTGGTTTAATCAGGTAGACCTTTTCATATCCTAGGGATACCTGATGTGATGGATAGTTTTGTTTTGACTTTCTTAGCTGTAACTCTTCTCTGAGAGTGCTTCAGATTCAATGAGACGTAAATGATGTTTGGAACTGTATAGGGGAATGCCACCTCTGTGAACATTTTGATTTTCCTCTGGGTTTGTCCTTTGCACCTGGAGTCTGATTGACCAGCTTGTTGAGAGTTCTTCAGTTTATCTTCTTTGGCTGCTTGAGACCTAATTGCACAAATAATTCTATATTAATTAAGAACATCTAATACAAAGAGCTGCAAACCACACTGCATTAGGTAAACTTATTTTCACCGGTCTTTTTTTAAAAGATTGTAAAATAGTATTTTTTTAAATGATTTTTCTGTCTGTTCCCTGCCCCCATTCTTACATTGGGAGATATTTTAAAGACCTGGTAAATCTCCTAGATATTTTATTTAAAATCAAAAAAAGAGTTTCAAATTCCTTTCTAGAGAATGTTTAACTTCTGTGTTATAATTCAGATGGGGTTTTTGATACGGAGCATGCTGAAACATCTTGTTCATCAAACATGAAAGAAAGTTCTCCCCTTTTACAAATGATAACATATTTTGTGTACTGGCTTTACTTAGATATGAAGTGCTAATTGGAGGTTATAAATTTGATCTATGTATTTACGATAGGCAGTTAGATACGGTGCTGATGAATGCTAAAGAGTGAGCACACGCTGATGTGAAGGCTTTTGACACTGTTCTCTGTTACATTTTCTTTCCACTGATTTTTGAATGTTGTTTTTTCTGTAGAGCATCAGTGAAGGGTAACTTGCCATTACTGTGGATTAGATGGAAATAGCGTGGTGTAATTGGAATACTGGGGGAAGTATTACCCAACATCTTGGATTGACAGAATGAGCAATGACAAGGTTACAGGTGTTGGTGGAGATTTTTCTTCTGTGAACAACAGTGAATGATGGATCTGACTAGAGAGATGCTGACAAGCACATAATTTGTGTATCTTTGCTTATGTTTCCAGTTACACTGAAGAAGAGTCTTTTCACCCAGAGTATGCTGTAGGGATTAATTTGTTTAATGTGTGCTTAGTTCAGTAGTTCTGAAAAGCTCATCTTGTCATGTAAAAGATTCCCACAATTTTAGTCCTCTAAATTGAGATGGTGCTAAAGATAATACATATGGAGTTCTTGTACTGCGGTATTTTGGGAGGGTTTTTTGGGGCTTGGGAAAAATCTTCTATCATTTAACTAACTTCAGTGCTTGGCATTGTATTTTGCTAAGATTTCTTTAGTACCATCTTTTCTTTTTGTCCACTAACAAATTCTCTTAACAAAATGTGAGAAAAGTACCTGTATTCTTCCTTAAACTTTCCAAATATATATTCTTGTACTTATACCATTTGGGATGTTATAACCTAAACTCAAGCACTGGTATCATCTTCTGTGAATGTTACAGAGGGTCTTACCCAAACAAACGAGATAATGGAAAAGTTTTGTACTTTGAGATTCACTTGGTTCAATATTTATTTTCAAGTAATGAATTAATATAAAGTCACCATGTACACCTTTGAAGAAGGATATGCAAAATCCTTAGTTTGGATAGGATTATCCAAAAAACTGTCTACTGAAAAGATAACAGACTTGGAGAGTAATTGCAATTATGACTCTCTTTTTAAAAAATGATATATATTTCAGCTGTCAAGCATTGTAATAAAACCATAACAGGGAGGATTATGGGGTGACAGGTTCACTTAAATATGTGCTCTGTTGCTGTACTGATAGTGATTTAATCTATTGGATTAAATCAGAAGCTGCCAGATGCAATTACAGATTTGCCAGCACTGGTGGAAAACTGGGTAAAAGTGCAATAATTTTTATATGTTTTGTCCCACAAGTTAGGTTTATGTGCATGATATGCTATCGGCCTATACATTCTAATAAACCTTTTGGTACATTTTATAAAGCATCAAGTTACCTGCACGTGCACAGCAGAGCCATAGTTTCTGTTCAGTTTAACAGGTTCTGACAGTTCCTACCTTCTTGTGTATGGAGGGTCTCTAAATTTGTTTCTTTCTTTTACATGAGATTGCAAGTTGTTGTTGTCTTAAGGTGTCGCTATCTCTGTCTCCTCTATTACACACTTTGATAATATTACTCTTCTCACTTTTATTCTAAGATCTTTCTTTCTGGGCAAAAACTGTAGGGGCCAGCAAAAGGTGCTCATCAGGAAAAAGAAGCTATAAGAATGTTTCCATGTGAGTGTTATTACTACAGCTATTAAAAGTTTAATTTCCAGAGCCAGCATAAAATTAAAGTAGTTAGGATTGCATGGGCTACTATGCATTTTTATAATCTCTTATTGCTTGGTATGGCTTCAACAAAGTTAATTCTCTATTAATGCAGTCAGTCATTTGTATGACAAGTCTCATCAAAAAGCAGAAAGACTTGTCTAGATACTCTTGTTACTCTTTTTTTAAATTTTATTTTACGAAGTAGATAAATTATGCATTTAAAACTAGATTATTCTTGGAAGTTAAACTTTCTGCTTGTCTTTCATATGTTTTAGGAAACCAGTGCTTGATCCACTAAACTTTTTCCTAATTAAATTTCATAACATGTTTTGTGGTTTTCTTTAATGTTATTTACTGATTTCCTAAGGTGATTTAGACATTACTATAACTACTGCAGTTGATTAAGTAATTTGTCATCTCAAACTTACTTTTAAAGATGCGGGCATTGTCTACCCTCCTTCTGGATACCACAGCACTGTTCGTGCATGCTTGAAAGAGACTGGTCCTTTTTGTGGTACGCCCAAAGCATCGCTCAGTCCTTCCCCAGTTGGAACTAATTTAGTTGTAGGCTTATCCCTTCACTGAGTCTAAATATGCTGGCTCCAAAACCTGTGTGAAGGTGTGTGTGTGTGTGTTTGGTTTTTTTTCTCCTGGATGTAGAGAGGGGAAAACTTTCTTGACTTTTCTTGATACTGTCTTGTAAGGTTCACCTTTTCCCCTCTTGCTTTTACTGGAAACCATTTCCCTTCAAAAGGCCAAGTCACATCTAGTGCATGCTGAGACATACAGACTGTGGTTTTTGATGAAAATTTTTGGAATTAGATGGTGTTTGAACTGAAATATTTTGGGGTGAAAGGCCAGCTATATTTTATCAGGAAAAACATGAATGTAGAGTTTTTTCCCAGCCTTCTGACAAGGATTAGAGTTACAGGATTTAAATTGTGACAACCTTTTTTTGCCTACGTTAAACTTAATTGTACTTTTCCTTCCTTCAGTATCAATGAGATTAGAGGGGCTTTGCTGCATTTAGTTTAGATATTTATTTCTGTTTCATGGCTTGTCATTTCATAGTGTCAAATATTTACTTGTGTTGTGTTTGACTGGAGTGCCAGGCTTTGTGTGTTGTTTGCAATTTGTGTATAATTTGCACCCGATTCTTTGATGCTGTCAGAATGTGTGTAATCTGATGGGTGGCTTTCCCCCTGCCCTCGCTTTACCCTTTAGACTGCAGATCATTTGCTGTCATTCACCTTGCTTTGCTGGGATGTGAAGAAACAAGCAGAATTAATACGGAAGACTATGGGGTATTTGTGCTCTCTGTATGTAGTACCTTAAACAAGGAAATTGGAATCTAGTCTGAACCTGGCCAGTTCATGAGAAGAAAATGTTTACTTTGTAAGGGAAGCAGAATTTTTAGCTTTATATTCATCAGGTTTTTAAGATCCTACCTGCCATTTTAATCTTCTTAATTTTTGCAATGTTATGGTGAAGTGTGAGGTGGTCTGTGAAGTCAGCATTCACTTTGTGTTGACTACAGGAGTAAGTTTAGACATCTGAGCTATTAATGCAACTTGGACTGCATAACTTGGTTTCTCCTAGATGTCTATGTCTGGACTTTTGGAAGGAGGATTTGGGAAAGTTTTGAGTGTTTATATATGTCAAAATTAGATTTTGAGCCTTCCATTTTTTGCCATTCTGTAAGTTCAAATCTCTTGCTGATCCTCAGCTTTCATTTACTTATTAAATGAGTAAAGGTGTAAATATTTGGATGCCTATCCTTGGGCATCCAATTGTGCATTTAGGCACTGAAGGGGTAGCCCATTTTTCTGAAGTTTTCTGCATCAGATTTGATTTGTCAGTTTGCTTATAATAGTGAAAATTGTAGCTTGCAATTACTGTGTCTTCAGAAGTATTTGAGCAACAATAAAATACATATAGATGGAGGTTTTAAAGAAACCTATGAATTGAGTCCTAAACAAACTAAATGATTCAGTATTCAGCATGATACTGGTTTTCTTTGGAGACAGTTCGATGTCTGCATGTTTATTACTTTTTGTTGTGAATTTTTAATGACTTTCAGTCATCATCATTAGGTTTAGTAATTCTTTTTTTGGAGATGGGGATGCCTTCTGACTCTGTTTTCTGTGTCTGTGCTCATTTCAATACAACTCTTAAATTTTGAAAGTTTTTAAGTATGTTCAGGTTAAACTCAAAGTTAAACGTGCTAGAGAGTGTAGTGTTTCCAGGTCCTGAGTCCACCTGGCATGGTTGCATACAAACTACTTATAGGGAACAGTCCAGGTTCTCACTAGATCTGCCCCCCTCCTTGCTTCCCAACTCTCTCTTGTGTGTGACTTTTTTTTTTTTTAATGTCCAGATTAGATTTGGTAAAAACAGTGATTTCAGTGTTTTTCTTTCCTCACAATGAATGGAGTCAGTAGACTCTCAGTCCTACAGATCTTCATCAAAGAAAACAGTGAGGCTTCACTGTCAGACTTAGTCTTCTTGATGTCTGCTTAATTTACTTTGTTCCCTGTTTCCTAATGTTGAAACTTTTCTCTCACATGAGTTTTCTCGTTTCTAGTGGACAACTGTTAAAAATGCTTGTCCATTTGTTGAGGCTCCCATTATAACTGTAAGACCTACTGTCTGTTTGCTATATATTTCTTTTTTTGTCCAGTTTGGACAGTCTATTGCATGATTCAGAACAAGAATTTTAACCTGTATTTTTTGTGTAAACTGCATACAAAATCATGCTCATGCACAATAATCATACAAAATAGAACCATTGCAGTCAGCATGGGAATGTCACATTTGCTTAACTTTCAAGGCCAGAAGAACATGTTTCTGTCACCACCAAGGCTTAGTTACTGAGTAATGCAGGTGAAGCAATTCACCCATTCACTGACCTTGGAGGGGTGGTGGAAGGATGGCATATTCTTGATTTATTTCCAACTGTTCTAGCTGTATTCACTGTAAAGTTCCAACACCTGTGATGTTGAGAAGGAAACAGTAGTCACAGTTCCTGCTGTGAAGCTATGGGGAAAGATCATAAAATATTATAGCTTGTAGTCAATCATGTATTAGATGGTTTTTATCCTGAAAATCTGTTTAGAGGTGTTTCTTTATTTTCCTCTTGTTTCTGACAGTCTAGAAGAAAAAGTCCTAACATATTTTTATACTTCTGGGAATCACAGAATTGCAAGAGTTGGAAGGGACCTCAGGGGATCATCTAGTCCAACCCTCCTGCTAAAGCAGGTTTACCCAGAGCAGGTTACACAGGACTTCGTCCAGGCAGGCTTTGAATATCTCCAGAGCACCAAGTAAAACATAGCCATACTCTGTTCCACAAACGGCATAATAGCACTGTAAACTTTTTTTAAGCTTTTGCTATATGGAAATAGATTTCTTTCTGCAAAACAGAGGCAGACAGTAAGTAGTATAAAGTTACCCCCTTCCAATAAACTTAGAAAAAATAAATGGTTTCAATAATTAACAAGCTGTGTAATCCTCGTGAGCTCTACAGATTTTTACCTTTAAAAAAAAAATCTACGGTGCAATTTGAAATTATTTGGTCCTGCATAATGGAAATTATGTATTTTTCTGGGCCATCTTCACATGGAGCAAATTACAAGGGCTGTAAGCCCCTTCAGTTAAATGACAGTGGAAAATACTGCTAGATGCTTTAGAGTACTTCCGATTCTGATGAGTTTGGCAATCTGTGTGCATTTGTAATAAATAGTTCTGCAAAAGTTAAACATCTAAAACATCACTAGACTCAGTTAAAAAGTTCAAGCCCAAGTTAGGGAGAAGTGTCTGTAGCCACTGACCAGCAAAGTAATACAGAGACTGAAACCACAAAAATGTCACGTGTCCACAAAAGCACATCCCCGGTGTTTCAGAGAGACAGAAACTGTCAAAGGGCAAAAGATCCAGTGTTTCTATATTAGAAATATTACGATGTCTGTTCCTACCTCTGTAATAATTGGATCCAAAAGAGTTCATAAAATAGGTGACCTCTGCCATTCGCAGGGACTACCATGACAATGTCTGGGAGAAAGGATGCCAGGAAATATATGGCCATAGCAAAGAAATCTTCAGAGCAGGACAAGTCACAGCAAAGGAGTAGGGGGAAACTGAGGGTGAAGTCTTACAGTTTTTGTATTTTTCCCAATGCCTGGGAAAACTGGTTGCCTTCTGCTCTGACATGGATTACTAGATCATTGCATCCTCCATGCAAAATAAAGCCGGTGTTCCCTGTCTTCTCCAAGCCATGGAGTTTAGGGTTTACCTGAGCTAAATGACTTCTTTCCTGCAGAGCTGATTCCAAGTGGTCCCTGGCTTCTCTACAGCTGTATGACAATTTAAATAATTGACTTCAAAAGTAGAATGAAAGAGCATAGTAACGTAAGCCAAATTTCTCAGTAGTCAAAATCTCAGCTGCTAAACTGCTGTCAACATACAGTGATAACCATCTCAGCTGTTCACAGACACCAAGCAGTTCGACTGTCTGAAAAGATCTTGGTTTGAATTTTGCCATGCCAACTAATGTACTGAACAACAAATGTGAGACAGGCCCTTCTAACTTCACTAACTTTTCAGTTTCAATGAGGCAAGTTAAAAAGTTACACTGTGCTTTTCACAAGCATACAGCCTCCTTTTCTTCAAAATGAGTTTCTATCTGCTTAGAAAGTTTACAACTGATCCACAGAAGCAAGAAGCTGTGACTGGTGCTCCAGCAGGCAGAGGAGGTGGTGAAGCATGAGATAGACCTGGATGCTACTGCACAACATGGAAAACTCCTCAGCAGGACAAACCCAGGGGTTGTCTCCAATTTATGCACAAAGAGCCATGTGGCTGTAAATGTTTAGTAATGTCACACAAAAAGTGGTATAGGACAGTACAAAAGTACTGTGGAAACAAAAGTTGGGTTTTAGCTTTCTATCCTTAAGGGTCTGACAGAAGCCTCCTACAGAAGAACAGAGCTGCATTCACCCTCCTCAGCAACAATAACAAATTCCTGTTTGGACTCCTGCTGAAGGTTATTTTGCCATAAAAAGCAGTGAGTTTGCTTTGTTGGTCGGGTTTTAGTTTGGTTTTTTGTTTGGTTGTTTTTTTTAAGTCAATATGCTATGCAAATAGTAAAGCAGAAAAGTTAAGTAGTTCTAAAGAAAAAGGAAGGCTTCATTATACAACTAAAAAAAAGCCAACAGCATTCAACACTTTCACTTTGTCTCAAGGTTCTTTGAGATGTACTTAAAATAATAGGGTAAAAGGGCTGAAGTTAACTTTGCAGATCAGATATACCTTGAAGCATTATTAAACTCTGAAGAGCTAGCTCAACAAAAAGCCATTTTTCTAAATGAGCATAACTGTTCCACTAATGTAGGGTATCAGATCATATAGACATATAATACCATTCAAAGGAAAAAGCCCTTCATGTTTCCTCTTGTTATATTACTGTTGCTTTCCTGGGTTAAACCTCTATGCTACATCTGTAGTACAGATGTGTAACACTTAATTTTACAGGTGGAAATGAAAACTGATGTGGATTTGCTAGATGGACATATAGTTCCATAGTCTTTTAAAGAAAAAAACATATTCTTTTCTTTACAAAATAGATCCATTAATTTTTTAAAACACTTCTCAAACTCACTTAACAGAAGAAAGGCTTTTAAAAAGCAACAACCAAAAAACTCTCAACCCAAACAAAAACAACAAAAAGGCTAATTCACCAGAAAAGGTATTTCCAAACTAAGCATCAGTGCAGTATGTTCAGGACACTCACATTAATCTTTACTTTCATCAGACTCTTCACTCTTTTTCAAAATGCATATACTAGGGGTAATATTCGAGCATTTCTATGATCACTTTGGAGAAACTGATAAACACTAATTTGCCAAAATTAAAAAAATAATATTAATAATAAAGAAAGCCACTAGTAAAACATAGAAAGAAAACAGCCATAAACAGAATTATATCCTCTGGAATACATCATATCACAGAATCACAGAACGGCAAGGGTTGGAGGGAACTCAGGGGATCATCTAGTCCAACCCTCCTGCTAAAGCAGGTTCACCCAGACCAGGTTACACAGGACTTCGTCCAGGCAGGCTTTGAATATCTCCAGAGAAGGAGACTCCACAACCCCCCTGGGCAGCCTGTTCCAGTGCTCTGTCACCCTCACAGCACAGAAGTTTTTCCTGATATTCAACTGAAACCTCTTATGTTTCACTATGTGCCCATTGCCCCTTGTCCTGTCTCTGGGCACCACTAAGAAGAGTCTGGCTCCATCCTCGTGACACCCACCCTTAAGATATTTATATGTGTTGATGAGGTCCCCTCTCAGTCTTCTCTTCTTCAGGCTGAACAAGCCCAACTCCCTCAGCCTTTCCTCATAGGGGAGATGCTCCAGTCCCTTTATCATCCTACTTGCTCTCCTCTGGACTCTTTCTAGGAGTTCCTCATCTTTCTTGAACCGGGGAGCCCAGAACTGGACACAGTACTCCAGGTGGGGTCTCACCAGGGCAGAGTAGAGGGGGAGGATAACCTCCCTCGATGTGCTGGCCACACTCCTCTTAATGCACCCCAGGATACCATTGGTGGTCTTGGCATCAAGGGCACACTGCTGGCTCATGGTCAGCTTGTCATTCACCAGGACTCCCAGGTCCCTCTTGGCAGAGCTGCTTTCCAGCAGGTCATCCCCTGGCCTGTACTGGTGCATAGGGTTCAACCTCCCCAGGTGCAGCACTCGACACTTGCCCTTGCTGAACTTCATCAGGTTCCTCTGCGCCCAACTCTCCAGCCTGTCCAGGTCCCGCTGAATGGCAGCGCAGCCTTCCGGTGTATCAGCCACTCCTCCCAGTTTTGTGTCATCAGTGAACTTGCTGATGGTACACTCTGTCCCCTTGTCCAGGTCATTGATGAATAAATTGAACAAGACTGGGCTGAGTACTGAGCCCTGGGGAACTCCACTAGCTACCGGCCTCCAACTGGACTCTGCCCCGCCGATCAGAACCCTCTGAGCCCTGTCGTTCATCCAGTTCCCAATCCACCTCACTGTCCACTCATCCAACCCACACTTCCTGAGCTTCCCTATGATGATGTTATGGGAGACAGTATCAAAAGCCTTGCTGAAGTCAAGGTAGACAACATCCACTGCTCTCCCCTCATCTACGAGGCTATCAGATTGGTCAGGCATGATTTCCCCTTGGTGAATCTGTGCTGGTTACTCCTGATGGTCTTCTTTTCCTCTGCTTGCTTGGAGAGGACAACCAGAATGAGTTGTTCCCTCACCTTTCCAGGGACGGAGGTGAGACTAACCGGCCTGTAGTTCCCTGGGTCCTCCTTCTTGCCCTTTTTGAAGACTGGAGTGACATTGGCTATCCTCCAGTCCTCAGGCACCTCTCCTGTTTTCCAGGACCTTTCGTAGATGATGGAGAGTGGCTCAGCAATAACATCTGCCAGTTCCTTCAGCTCTCGCGGGTGCTGAAGGGAAGTAATGAATATGAAGGGAAGTAACAGACTGACAACACTACATAATTTAAAAAAGCCATTAAAGTCTATGCATTAAACTCTCTTTACCTCTATATACCTCTATATATGTTTTGCAATTGCTATTCAAATCAATAATAATTGCACTCAAGATAAAGTTTTGCTACCCGATTTCTACAGTCAGGCATATGTATTTGGTTCCTGTGCTACTGGGCATTTGTGCGCTTTTTTCCAAAAAAATGTGGAAACATGTAAAAACCCAGACGAAACAAGACTGTGCAACATTTTCATGTAAATGAAGCTACACACTAAGTAAAAATATTACTTCACATGCTAAAAACTCCCAAAAATCTTCACGTCTGAAGTACTGAAACATCTAGAAACTTAAAACTGTTCATATAACCATAAAACTTCATAAAACTATCATTTTTGTCACCTTAGTGACCTTAGTCAAAGCAGGTCACTTTCACCCTTGTCTGTCTCTTTATTAGAAGGAGTCCAAATGAAAACCATTATATAAGCACTTTCCAGCTGGGACTTTTCCAGTGACAACAAAAAATATTCAGAGCTGTGAAGCTTACTCTGCTACACTGAGCCTGTTGCAAAACAAAGTTAGAATAGCAGAAGGTGCTGGGTGCCCTAAGCAGGTGAGGGTTTGGATTGCTTACACGTACAAAAATAATTACAGAAACTTGTCAATCTAGGATAGAAGAGTGTCTCTGCACAAAACCAAACTGTTTTATTTTCTCTGAATAAATCTCATTTGCTAGGCACATAACAACTCTAGTCCATAAGATTACACTAAACTATGGCCTTAGAACCTATTCATGAAGCTAAACCACTTGCAACATAATTAATTCAGGATAACTGGGACTAATGCTTCTTTCATACACTTAAGTCATACAGTGTGCAAATGTTAAGGTAACGTCATCATGATTCACTGCCAAGAACAGAGTTGTCACCTGCCCACTGCCACTGACCCATTTAACACGTGCACATCACATCACTCGCCAGGGTGGCCTGCGCAGGTAGCCTCACTCTTGTTCCACCCATCCTTCCACCCAAAACAAAGCCTCACATCTGATGGAACAATAGGTTTAACTTTCCGCTCTACTTAAAACTCAACTAAGTCAGCTCTGAGTGTTGTGTAGCACCTGTGAGCTCCCTGCCTCATTTATTATTTGTAGAAGTAGGAACAGAGAATTTTATTCAGCAAGAAATTCTGAAAAACAGAAGATAGATATTGCAAAACTCCCCACAGGAAAAGAAATCAAAATAGCCTTTGAAAAATATAACAGTCAAGGCTTGATTTCCAAGAGTCAGCAGTTGTTTGTGGGACTTCTGGACACACCTGGCTTTCTGCAAGCACTGAGCATGCCAGGGCAGAAACAGAGGAGCCAAGGGCCCAGACTTTGTGAGGTCCTATTGTGAAACAGGGAGCCCTGGCCCTGTTCTAAAATCTCGAAATGAAGGACCACAGGCCTCCTGGGTCTGTGGATCACAGCAATTGTCATAGCAGCTTTGCCTTAAACTGCCAAGCCAAAACTGAGCTAGCAGAAAACAGTTTCCAATGGTCTGTTTCATTAGAATTTCAAAAGGATACATTTTACACAAACACTTGGTGTTACAATGAATTTAAATTTTTCAGTCAAAAATGGTTTTGTCACAAGTCTCCACCATTCCTGCCACCAAAGTAAAAACCATGAAGAGAATGAATTTGTTATGCAGTTCCGGCCAGCTGGATTCTTTCTCTGCAGCTATTGCAGAATTCTTATGTGACCCAGAGCCAACAAAATTTTTCACCCATGCTTGCTGATCATGTGCTGTGCATTTTCTGGATCCAACCTGAAACTGCCAGATACGCTGAACATTCACAGCTACAACTGCAAGTTAATGGGTGCTGGAGCCTGGAACAGAAAAAGTACTGTTCATACATAAAAACTTTTAAAAGGACCAACCATATTGGAAGTTAATGCTCTTGACAAAGTGACGCTATTCAGTATTCTGAGTCATATAAACATTAGATTCTCTTTTCTAGCTACTCATGATTAAAAGATTAAGAGAAATGTACTATCACTGACCTACTGACATCTCAGCACAGAAGCACTCTGATTCTCTTGCTTTGATGTTGCACAACACCCACACAACAGAGCCACGTCAAAATACGTTATTTCTAAATTAAAAATTACAAGCTCAGATTTCCCCACCCTAGATCCTGCTAGAGAAAGTGTTACTGCCAAGAAATTACTTCCAATAATTATCCCTTGCTGCTGCAAGAAATTAAGTAATTTCAGCAACAAAATAATTACTTTCTTTAATACTGTTGATAACATTTTTGCAGGAATAATCAATGTAATTGCTGTCAAGCCATCACTGGTGACAGATCGCTCAACAGACTCGCAGGCATGGGAATAGCTCAGTTATTCATTCACCTTCCAGAAACCGATAATTTTCTAAGCTCAGGATAGCAGTGTGTTTCCATATTGTACATTTTATATAAATCATGGAATGACCTCCAAACAGAGAATAAACATGTTCTCACTGCTCCTCCTCAGCCTCCTCTAATGTATCACCAAACCAGGAGCATAGGAAAACTAAGAGTGTGAATAATTATTTGAAGTAAAACATAATCCACCCTATCCCAAACTATTTACTTGAAACTCTTAACAGCTTTTCCATTAGGGAGGGGATGTCCAGTGGAAGATAAACCATTACAACACATAACAGCTTGGTGGAACAAGGATTTTGAAAGATTAGGCTTGATTCTGGCAAGCACTGAAGTTAATGTCAGTGTAATTGCTAACCTTAACTGGAAGCTACTGTTGATACACAAAACTGTAATGCATTTAAAACCAAAGATGCTTAGTTCCTCCGTAGGGATTAAATGGATCTCCCACTTCAAGCAAATGTAAGTTATTAAAGCATGGGTTAGACTAGCCTTTATACTTCATCTTACACATAATATTGACATTCCAGTAAGACAAAGCAACAATGAAAAACAGAAATAGTCAGTTATTTCTACTAACAAAGTAGAAAACTGATATATGCTGTCCCTGAAACCCCACAAGGTAATTTCTTGGTGCATTATATTAATTTAAAGGTTCAAGTGATGCTTCCTTTCAGGAAAATCTTCCTGTACAGAAAATTGGATTTTACGGAGACTTACAGATACTTGGTCTAATTTCCCTCTAATTTACATACAATTATGATGGTAGAACAATAGAGAACAAACTTACAAATAACAGTAATAATCTGAAATGCATTAACACAATGTCTAGAACCTCTAGGTTCCAAATCTGTCCGGGGGTACTGAAAGTATTTGATTCCTCCCTTCACAGAACTCAGTACAGTTTGATATAAAGGCATTTCCTTTGAAATAGCCAAGACTTAAAGACTTGGCCATGGATGGTGCTAAGGAGTTTAGTAACCTGCTGCACAACCTGTTCTAGATTCCATTCACAAACCAGAAGCTCCTCCCCGATACACATCACAGCAATTTTGCAACAAAGGGGTTCCTATCCTTAAAAGACTTCCCAACTTCCCCTTCTTCCAAAATTGAGGTGTCCTGAAACACCAAAGAAAACCATTATAAAAACGGAAATTTCTCTCAGAAGAGTGTATTTACTGAAACTCTGAAAAATCCATTGTTCACAAGCAGAAACCCACATTTCCTGCAACAAAACATCCTTTAGAGAATGCTTTGGCATTCAAGCAACAGCTGCAAACAGTGAAGATGTGATGGTTTCATTTCAGACTGCGAGATCTAGGGGGGAGCTCTTAGTAATGTCATGAACTGGCTTTTTACACAGATTCTATTGTAAGTGCTTATTCCCCAGGAAACTGGGATCCCTGCTTTCTTCCTCCCTGGCCCCTGCTTTCTCAAAGCCTAGCAGTGCCCAATATTGCCATAAGGAAGAAATGAACAAGGGTGGTGGTACTCAAACAATTAGAAAGTTTTTCCATGAAAGGAGTAACAATAGAACTATGTTTACTTGCAGTCATTTAATAAAACTTTGGTAATTAAAAAAACCAAAACCAACAAACAAACCAACCAAAAAACAAACCCAAACACCTTAAATAACTTTTTAGATGAGTTAGGAACTGACATTCTTCCTTTGCTCACTTCAGCCCAATTGTAAAAGCACAGATTCTGTCTTGGGGAAAAAAATACTGCTTTGAATATTTCCTTTCACCAACTCAGAATTTTAAGCAATAAAATAATTTTATTGATCCAATTTTTTTATTTGATGGAAAATAAAACTAGCTTTATGGGTTAAGAGATTACATGAGAAATAAGACAGCTGCATTCATAGTCACATGATGTGTTGCTTATATTGTTGGATACATCCTCAGTGCTGCAGTAGTCCCAGCCCACAACCCTCAGACGCTACGTAATGACTCCCTCTCCTGCTCCACAAGATCTACTGTAGATTGCAAGCAATTTCTCAACTCATTGCATGACTCATTTTCTCTTTGTAGACAGGAGTGATTCCCCTACTTCTCAAAGCTATTGAGACATGTCATAATATTATGGTACTATTATCATAAATATTAGTGTAAGTACTATAAAACAAACAAAGTGATAACACTCACACTCCAGTATCTCCCAAAAGCATCCAGCTCTTTGTTGGAGAATTCCCTAAGGATTGGAATTAGTTTCAGTTTTATGCAGAGCCCTACTCCAGTAAATTATATCTAAATTACTGAAATATCTAGTCCACCTTCCTTAAAAAAAAAGAGCAAAGTTTTAGCCGGAGACATAATCACATCCCAGCACAGGACAGGCCTAACTTAAATGAAATCTAGGTCTTCCAGTAGGTCAGCGCCCAGCCACAGTAGTCATTTTAAAAGCAATAATTAGACCCTCACAAAATGTATTCTACCCATCTCACATTGACAGAAGTCATTACAATCATTTGAGTGCCTCCTGCCAGCAGGACTGTCTGAAGCCATTACTCTTTGTATGGGTTTTAAAACATAAGTGTCCTCTTCACCTCTATAGATCTACTGAGTAACTTACCATTGTTTTGGAAGCTTTTTAATTTGTCTGAGAAGCTTGCCCTTATGAGGAAAGGTTGGGCGTAAAGAGTTCCTTTGCCTAAATGAAGCAGTCATTGGAACAAGTTAAAACAAGCTTATCTGCACACCAATTTTATGTACGTTGGCACAAACTGCCCCAAATGCTTCTAGAATCCAATGGTGCCGAAAATAGTGTGTCATTTCATACATTTTTCACATTTCAGATTGATTCTTAAGATACTTCAGTTTCATATTATGTAAGTCTCTTTTTGAGACTTTTAAAGTTTCTACCTAAAAAACAGAAAAAGAAAAAAGCTCGTTTCTCATATTGTCTTTTTAATGCCTTTGGCTTTACAAACTTCAAATGCTGAAAGTACAGCATGGAATAAAGCTTACTGAATGTGTAGCCTTGCCATGGTCTGGAATGTACAGGATTAAGACAAGCAGCGCTAAATCATGCTTGCCAATATGTTTCCAGGGGATACAGCTCTGAACAAACTTGATTCAACCTTCAGTGGTTCTGTTGTAAAATAACGTACTCCAAAGACAAAGGACAAGCTTTAAAAGCAGCTGGGATAGTCACCTCCAAAAGTGGCAACTCAGCGTTCATTACTGACCTTCTTTTTAAAAGTGCCTTATAAATCCTTTTACCATCTATGTGCCCAACACCTTTGCATTCAACACCTAAGGGTATATGCTGTCAAAGAAGAAATACCAACAGCTTTATGAAGTGCAGTGTTAAAAGGTAATTCTCTGAATATCTTGAAAAGCTTCAGACCAGTGAGTAAACAACCTTATTTTACCCCTTGGAAATCCAAGGTACAATCCCTGAATTTGAATATGTTATGGTCACTGACTCCATAAGAAGATTATAAACAATTAGAATCCTTAAAATCTATTTCAACTAATTAGTATTTGTTTAGCTTGAGATAGAAAAGCAGCAGTACACCACATGCAAAGCAAAATTTTCAGGGAGAGAAAGTTTGAAATACAGAAGAGCATCAGGGTACAAGTATTTTTTTCTTTTTGGCTGCAGATGTGACATGCAATTACAATATCAGTGGGTTTTTTTCTCAAAGGGGAAAGCAATCAATACTTTTCCAACTAAATCAAAGCAAGGTTCATGACACATTAGTGTTCAACTTCCCCCATAAATGAGGGAAGAAAAAAAAACATTTCTGAAAATAACTGAAGAGGTCAATTCAATGCTGTGTTTCTGTGAACTACAATCAGAGCACTTGCAGGACTCTCTTCCACCAAAAAGAGTTAAAATAAAGACTCTAAAGTGCTAGCAGGTAAGTATTAAGCCATCCAGTCCTTTTTTTTAATCCATCAGTATTAGTATCAAATGTGCAAAATATATATTGCACACAATAAACAGCAGTTTCTGATGTTGCTGCATTTCAAAAGAACAGGAAGGATTGTTTTGGATAACAGGCTCAGCTTTCACAGTTAAATCTAAGATTTATGGGAGAAGCATTAGCTACTGTATAAAACTGGAGGAGGCTAAAAACAAAACCCAGCATACGCCAATTAATCTCACAGCATGACGACATAGTGCTAAAATCAGACTACTAAGATACAAGTGTAGGCAGAGAAATAATTTGTCTTCTGTTCAAGAGGCTTTTTTCCTTGGGGGAGGGAGAAAGAAAAGGAGATGTAAGGGCCCAAATAGAAATAAAAAAAAAATAATCTTCCCATGCCCTTTTTCATACAAGGTTGGAAGTATCCCACAATCTTCAAAATAAGTAGAATCTGCTAGTATGAGCTAAATTTAGTTGCATATGTTTTTCACAACATATGCAAGTACAATTTCCCCTCTTCTTCCTGAGGGCACACACTAAGTTCTCTCGCACTCATTAATCTATATTCTCTGTAAAATTTCTGAGCAATATTGTATAATACAGAGAAAGAATCCATTTGTAAGTGAAAGTCTTTGAAACAAGAAAGCAAACTTTCTACTCGCTCCCCCCCAGCCCATAACTTTCCCACTATGTTGAAAATCAGTAACAATCAGACAAAATATGCCTGTTATCTTAGCTATGGCTGAGAAAGAGCACAAGCACACATACAAACCCCCTGCCTTTGGAGAAGGATTTCTGCTGCAATTCTACTTCTCATTTGGGATAACATTCTCTATTCTATCACGGAATAGAAAGAATTAGTATTTACTATTAATATTTATTTTCTTCCTTCCGAGGATACCAAGTACAGTCCCCCATAATTATTCCTTTCCACTCTACACCCTCTTTTGCAGGATGTTGTTAATCACCTTTTTTAAAGTATGAAACCTGAGTTCTATCTGCAAAATATTTCAACTGCATTAACATTAGTTATTACTAGAATAAACTGAACGCTAACTCCTCCTGTCCTTGATTTCTATACATCCTTACTCTTTGAAAGATGTGTGATTTCCTATACTCATCCCCTGTGGTAATGAAATAAAGCAAAAGTTTCACCTTCTAGAAGCCCTTCACTTACTGTTCCTCAGTATGGCTAGAATGGTCTCACTATTTCAGTGCAGCAAGTATTACCTTCCAGTGGAAATGCTGGTGCAACTAAATCCAGTCAAGTAAGATTCCTACAAAAAAACCTCTTCATTGGACAGTGGGGGTTGAACTTGGCTAAATTGAAGTCATCCTGATGAGTAACAAATCAATTCAAAACAAAAGTGACTTTAAGAACTACTCAAAACATAAGCAATAATTTCAGATTAATATTCCCACCACCATCACTGAAAAAATAGCTTTATTATCTTTATGCAATCAAGTTTTTGCAAGATAATAATGAAAAAAGAAACTAATCAAAAGTGGCAGCAACTACTCCTTACATTGTCAAGTCCTGCTGGCTAGATCTGTAGAATTCTATAATAAATGCAGAATAGAAAGTACATTTAATCAAGAATAATTTTAAGCAGTATTTAACATAATACTCTTAATGGCGTCATGCATGAAAATAGCATTTGAGAAGATGAGACCATAATCCTTACAGTGCTTCAAAATGTTGCTTACAATTAGGATATTTCTGCTCTAAAGAGAATAGAAACATGGAAGTAGTAAGTAGTGAAAACATATACAGCAATGAAGGTCCTTCAACATTTCTCATCCTACTTGCAGAGCAGCAGCTGAAACAGGAAAAGAACTCCTCATGATCCAATACTTCTATATCCTACACCTGTAAATCTATGTTCAGGAAAAAACACTTAGTACTACATTAAAGGACAATATATAATGGTATATAGCAGAGATGAAATATCTTTCCGACTGCTGTCCAAGCCAGAAGAGTGTGGCTTTTTTCTTTAAACTCAGTGAAATTAGTAAAATAATTCTGCTATGTCTCATACATTGTTACAATACTACATAACATGGCTGATGATATCAAGGTTAGCATAAATCTCTGCTTATTCCTTTAGGTCAATCCACGTGGCTTCCTTTTTTCCTTTGCCTCAACTCACAGAAAGATCTCTACAAACCAGAAAGAAGCAGCATCAGGGCACATTCTTGTTTCCAGACTTGACCCAATCTCTCAGCCTGTCAAGCAAAGCCAATACAATTGCACATTTTCTCCATAAACCCTTCCCCCTCCCCCAAAATCCTTTCCCCCTCCCATTCTTGTTTATACATTCATTAGAAATGAAAGTATTTCAGTAATGACTTCTGAATAGAGTACTTCAAAATTCCACAGTCGCACCAATTTTTTTCTTACTTTGTCTAAATGCTCTGTAGAATTACAGAATTATTTTAGCAGACTGTTTCCTTCTCCCTCCACCCTGGTGCAAATCACACCAACTCCTGACGCATGGAGTTGAGGAACTGTGTTAACATGCAAAATGTACCAGAAGAGAGTGGGGAAGAGAGATAATACAGAAGCAGCAGAGATGCTTTCTATTTCATCTGTTGCTCATACAGTAATTTAAACAAAAGAAAATTAACAATGTCTAAATACCAACTTCTAATTGAACCCCATGCAAGTTCAGTGTTCTGTCTTACTCTCAAAATGTACAGTTTATGGAAAACCACAACAATCAAATACTGTCTCCAAGTCTTTCAGAGATACAAGCCCACATTAGCTACCTACAAGTGATCAGCATGCCCATTAAACAGGGGAGGGAGGCATTCCTACCAGTAATGCTAATTAAAAATTGTAGATCTGAGCTAACAGGATCTTCAAAGCATAGTTGTAAAATAAAAATACACTTTCACAGAAACGTCCGTAATCCAACAAATTATATTACTATATTTTCGTCCTTTCTTTCTAGTAAGGAAAACAAAAACGTCCAAGTAGGGAATTACAATGAACCAATGAAAACAAATATGCAAGTCTTGAGGAAATATCAAGTACACTTCAGAGTACGGTATTTTTTGTAAATTCAGGTAACAGCAAAAATCTTTGTTTCAAATGTACCATGGGGTACGCTCTCTCTTAAACATAATGCATATAAACTGAAAGTTGAGATGAATTTGTACTTAACATAACCAATAAATAGATTGCAAAGTCACTAAAAAATAATAATTAGAATAGCCCTATTAGGAAATTCACTTCCAACTTTTTATTTTATTTTTAGGTAAAATTTTATCCACAGAGAAGAATCCACTTCAATGTTTTTTGGTCTCTGGTTCAAATATGTTTATAGGTCTCAGTCTCTGAAATAGTGGAAGAATGAGTAATTTTTCAAGGCCAATATTGGCTTCTTCACAAAAGCAATTTTAGGAATCGTGCTGTGGAAAAGGGGAGCCACCTGAAATAGTTTAAGAACTGCCATAAACATTTTGCTATAAGTAAAAAAAATTAGTATGTGTATGTGCACACATATATACACATACAAAATGTTTAGACTGTATGCACACATGCACTCACAAACACATACACCACTAACCAAAACTTCAGAAAAGAAAGTAAAAGTTTCAGTATTTCTCCTCCTACACCTAGTATCACATCTCCCCAGGCTTATAAAACATCACAGAAAAAAAGACAGCATCTTTCTCTCACTGCAAAATTCACCTCCCAGTAACTATTCCCAGACTGGACAGAATTGCCTATCCAAAAGTCTCCCTGGCTAGGGCTAAAGGCTACTGGGCATGTTGGCCTAGTGTCTCTTCTGTCCAAGTAAGAAGGAAACATCAGTTTTTCAGTACAGGAGCTGGATCTGGGTATGGCCTCCCCCTTGTTGAAGAACAAGTTCACAAAGGCATTCCTCAACCGTGAAGTTACCTAGAACCAAACGCCTCAATAATCAAATCCAGCTTCCTTCAACCTTCTAATGGAAATTATTAGCAAAGGAAATAATGTTTTGAGATTTCCCACTCTGAAAAGAGATTTCCTGCGCACAATTTGGCACCTTTAAAAATAAATCAAAAAATAAGATCCCTTACCCCCCAATAGCCATTCATCTGCATATTTTATGAAACTGTTTCCAAAAAAACTTTTCTTGGCTTCCTATTCCAGCTGGGGAAGTCACACATAAGTTAGTCCTCTGCTGAACGAAAGAAAACTCAATACAGCACTAAGATAACAATTGCAATTGCTTTCCGATAACTACTAGGGAAAAAAGTTAAGTTTTCCATTATTCTAAAAAAGACCAGAAAATTTTGAGGAGGAATACCAAGAATAGCTATTTATGCTGCTATTTGTCTTCATTGAAACAGGGAGTTTTTACAATTATGTGATTTGTAGTCCAATTAGGACAAGTTAAAATGGCAAATGTTACAGGACAGCGAACACTACAGAACATTAATTTTGAATAACGCTGACCACAGACATCCAGCCCTATGTCTGTCTCCTCAATACATACTGTTCCTAATAAATATTATAGTTAAGAAATAGTAACATTATTAACTAGGAGTAAATACAACCCACACACATTTGAGAAAGATTTTCACAGAATAGATAATTTTTACCATTCTTCAAGTGATATTCCAATGAGGTAAAAACCAAATGAGCCATAAAATTCAAACCCACCTTAGTTGGGCATCAGAATATTAATCTTTTTCACAGAAAAGAATTAAAGATTATATAAAGCAAAGACACACTGTCCAGGTCTGACTTGCATCCAAAGTACCTTATAAAAGCTTCCTTCTTCCCTCAGAAGAGCATAGATGACAAAGACCAGTGTTTTTTATTTATATGAAATTATAATTAGAGATAACTTAAAACCAGCTACAAATTCACTTACTAGACACATGACCTAGGACTATTTATTAATTATTTTTATTTCCCTCCTCCCTCAAGGTTCTTGGCAATTTATTTCTGACTATCTTTTTAGGACGAACGTGACACTAACAGAAACAGGTGTTAACCTATATAGTGAACATATGACAATACTTAATTTAGCCTGAAAGATCCTATATGCAACCTTTATTATTACTAAGGAATATACACTCTGTCAGCCTCCAAAGTTATATGGACACATTTTTTGCCTAACAGGAGTGGCGTACCTCAAATATACGGAAGGTATTTTTTCCTTGAACTCACCATACATTTTAAACTACCACTACTAAGACTGAAGAAAAGCACCCAAACATACAAAATAAAGTCTATTAAAAATACACTATGATCTATGCATGATTTTACAGCACTTCATTTTGTGTATTTTGTTCACTGCACAGTCCCATGAAGCTGAAACATATGCTTCACTGAAGAACTCTTCCTGAAAGGAGAGGCTAGAGACAGCGACAGCACCCAACTGTGTCCCACAACACTGCTTCCCCAGTTAATAATTGCTGCCTTTGCCTGTTTCTCTTCTGTTCTGAATCCAATAGAGGTTCACATTATTATATACGTTTAAAGAGCTCTGAGATTGTTTGCAATTCCCACCTGTGGCCACAGCAAACCCAGAACACCATTTTTTTTTTTTTGGTCTGCTTTTTTATTTTTCTTCCATTGGTTGAGGGGTTTTTAAAAGTGTTAGCTTCCACCCTACCTCGACACCAAAGGTCGGTCTCAGCTCCCGTCTTGGGAAAGCACTGAAAATTCCAAATGGACAAAAAAGGTATAAATTTAAGGTGTTTCAGAATTGCTGCTTCAGAGAATTCCAAAGGACAAGACGAATCCACAAACAGAAATGTATTTTTTTATTTATTTTTAACTGTTTAAAAGGAAGAGTAGCACATTTTATTTCTATAGGTTGAACTCTTAACTCTGAGCATTGAACCATCTAAAAAACTTAAATATAGCTGAAATTGAGTCCTCCATGTTTCAAGCATTTGTCTTCTCACTCTTGAATTTTCTCCATGGGTCAAGGTCAAGCAAACAACCTGAGAAACCATTGTCTGCCAGCATTTGCTACCAGAATCTTTTGTGAACTATTTCAGGTATTACAAAAGCATCAGGAGCAAAAGGCCAGTAGACAGTTCTCACGCTACTGTTCAGTCTTAAAAGTTGTCAGGAATGCAGAGATATTAACAGAATTATAATACATCTCAGATAAAATACCTGTCAGTCCTGTTACCGTTAAGGGTATGTTTCCAAAGAGTTACTGTATTTTCTTCAAATTTGTAAATATGTCTTTAATACAATTTGCGGAGCACAAAAGAAGAAATTTGCTATTGGTTAACATTTCACCAATCATCACCTTTGTCAACCACTCCAAACTGAAATCCTTAAGCATAACTCAAAGTATCGGTGACATGTTTGCTATCTCATTCTTCCTTTGCTACTTTTTCTTCATAAGATCCTTTGCTTTAAACAAACTAAGCACACAATCAGGATTATGCTTAATTTAAGATCTCTGAAAACAGATTTTTCACTTTGTCCATAACATGCAAAGGCAAAAGGCCAAGTCACAGTCACATGAAAGATTTTAAATGTGAAAGTAGTAAACATAAGGGTAACTTGAAATAAATAGTTTACTTTAGGTTGTTAGGCTGTCTAATTAATTTTTGTTTGACATTATTAGTGCATTGCAGCGAGCAGCGATTTAAGCAGCTGCTTAAACACAGATCATACAAATATACGAGCATAGGCCAATGGAAAGAATGGCATATTTATTTAGATTAAACATTCCTGAATAAATTAAAAAAAAAAAAAGCTCAGATCACAAGCAGAACTGTGCGGCTTTCTGAAACCAGCAGCAGAAAAAACTTGCTTTGCTAGTTTGCATGAGGTAGAGCATCTAATGAAACGTGTCAAGTCCAACCAAGATTTTGAAGTTGTTATAAGCTGTTAACAGACCTCATTTGAAAAGAGCAGACTTAAATTAAAAATAATTCCTCAGCTTGCTTTTCTTTGAAAAGGTATATAAGTGTTTTTCATTACTCAGACTAATTTTCATAACCAAAATGCATTGTAGTTTGCTTTGATGCTGTGTAATGTTTCTTGGTTCTGTTAAGTGGTACATAATTATACTCCTCCCCATCCCCCAACAGATATCATAAATTCTTCATCTTTTGACAGCTTCAAATAATTAGACTTCAAAAATATGCAGTTGAGGCATATAGTTTAAAAGTTATGTGAAGTTGTTAAGCTTTTAGATGACAGAAGGGACCTGAGTGTTATTTAGTGCTTAAATCTCAAGCTCTGAAGATCTGAGGAAAGTGGCAGAGCCACCTTTGGTCATTCCAATATCTGGAAACAATTCATTTAAATCTAAGATTATACCAGCACTCAGTCCTCTGACCTTTCAGTGCACACAACAAAGGGGCTACAGCAGTGGAGACTCAGCATTATGAACTTACTCAAAAAAATCTTCACATGGATATGCTGTCTCATTATGTTAGCTCATTTTGAGTTTTTGAAAATAAAACAATAAAAGTAATTATTGGATGCAACTGCACTTCACAAAGTTGCAAGGAACATTCTAGATACCAATGGGTAAAATTCAGAGTATGCCTGAGATTTTCTGAGATCACTCCCATGCAAAGACATTACAAGAATGAACATGACCACCAATCATGTTGAGACCAATCTTTTCACACCAGGGAGAGATGGATACTCTTCATCGGGGAATATTACCTTCTTACCACTTAAATCCCTCCACCGAGACCGTGTGAGCTAAAGGGGCCACACGGGAAGTGTGAAGTGAGGTTTGCTTACCTGAAAAAGACAAGAGGCTGGAAAGAACCTCAGAGTCCTTTCCCACAGCTTGGGCAGAATATAGCAGACTTAAAAAGTGTGCCTGACAGTGTGCCTCCAGTCCCATTTACAATGCTTCACGCAGCCTCCACAGACCGCCCACTCCAGTGCTTCAGCTCTTCAAGTGTTGTTCATGTCTCCCCCCACCACTATCCCATTTAAATCTTTGTTGCAAACTCATCCGATGACTTTTTGTGCTATGCTTCTTGGATCACATGGAACAACTGATCACCATCCTCTTTTTAGACACCTTGTATTTAAAGAATTATGTTGCCAGCTGATAGCTTTCTCTTCCAATTTCTTCAGGGTTTTCACACACACACAGATCCCCTTCCTCAAACATTTTATTCTTCCCTTGTCCACTGCACTCTCCACAATTTGTGCTTTGCTTTCTCTTCCCTTCCACTTTTTTAAAGGGCAGTGCCCCAAATGAGAAGCTAGCTAAGTGGGCCTTCATGAGCTCTGAGGGTGAGCTCAGAGCTGGTGCATATTACAAAGGCTAACTCCAAACATCCAAGATAAAAAAAAATTATAAGGCACCATTGCTGTCGTGTTCATAGTCCACTACAACCCTACACCCTACCTTAACCCTAATTCCCTCTCTGCCTACTAACCAATTGATCTCTTATTTTAGGTTTGTACTTGTGATTTTAATTTTGATTAGCAATTCATGTTTCCTTTGTGTTTTGTTCTTCAATGTTTTTGATTAATTCCACCTATTTGTAAACATCAATTTTAGTTCTGGTGCTGTCCAGCAAAATGCTTGCATCCCCATCTATCCTGGAAGCACCAAAAGTTTTATGTGCTCTTCTATTCTAGCATCAACCTGCTAATAAAAAAAATGACACAGAAGAATCAGGCCCTGAACATATTCTTGAGCGATCCATTCCAATTAGATAGTGAGTAACTGACAACTCTGAATACTCAGATTTTTCTTATGAAAACATCATATTAGGCCACATCAAATGCCCTACTGAAGTCACATTTGTGTGCTTCCCCTCTTTCAGCATTCCAGCTAGCCTTTCAAGGCTGTAAAGTAAGTGGGTTCTCAGTAAAACCTGTCAGCTATTTAATGAAACCTGTCCTCTATGTACTGTCAAACTCATTTTTTAGAAATCCTGTTCTGACATCTTTCGAAATACCCAGTTAGGCCCTGTTTACCCTCCTACAAAGAAAAGCAATATTGCTTCCCACCCACACACCCCATCCAATTCTATGGGATTTTTTCCTTCTAACAAATTCTCTATGTCAAATGCCAGTAAATCATACATTACTTCAAAGAATTCCTTAAATAGCAAAGAAGTCTTTTCATTAGGCCTAACCGAGTTGAATTCATCTATATTACCTAAACATTTTGTAATATGTTTTTATCTTCAGGCATGCACTACTATTTTGAAATTACATAAAGCATCTGATCACAGATAATCTCTTCTAGATAGGCTAAGGAAGAAAAAGATATTAGATGCTTCAGCTTTCTCCATATCATCTGTTCTCTTCTCTCACTCACTAGGAGAAAGAGACACCTCCTTCTTTATAGGCCTAAAGATAGCAATCTTTCTGGTTTGACCAGACAGTGGCCATGGAGAAAAGTCCCAATTACCATTTGCCTTCCATTTTAATTGGAGAACAGTTTTCTGAAGTCAATTAACACCTTGTAGAGAACCAAAACTGTTGAACCTAATTTTGAAGCAAATCACTATTTACCTCAGAACAACACATTGTCAGTTAAGTGTCTCTAATACATTAACTTTGCCTTTTGGAAGACATTAAGAAGTCTACAGCTATTTACACTACGTTGACTCAATGAAATTCCAGTTTCTTCTTTTGGCAAGCTGAGACACACACACATGATTTCTTTTGTTGAAGATACAGTCCTGCAGTAATTCCCCATTAGGCTCTACAGCAAAAGGTCCCCAGCAACCTAATCTGAAAAACACACACTTACTTAGGTTTTTCCTGAAGTATCTTCAATTTATAAAACCAAGACAGAAACTTCATGATTCACACAAGCTATCAATGGCCACAGGAACAGAGAATTTATTTTTCCTGACCTACTTACAAGCTGAAAATACAAGGACCTAAGTATTCAAAATAATACAGTTAGTACTGGCAAAGTTCAGGAAGGATTGCAATTATTTAGAGTGATGGGTCAGAACAGTTTGTAGACTCCCTTCACCTGCAGATATCACCATCCTCTATTTAAAAAAAAACCAACAAACAAAACCAAACAACCTCCAAAACTTAAAGTAGCACAGATGGTATTTATAGACCTTTTCACACAACAGACCTTATTCTTTGCAGATAAACTGCCCAGAGGACAGAAATTTCAGGAAAGAGCATCACTGCAACACAGTTAACTCATTTATAAAAGCATCTGTAAGTGGATCTGTCAAGATGCTACAGATCCACCATCTAAACTTTCCCAGCAGTGGGATATAGCTGTAGCTATTTAAGCAATGTTTGGGACTTCAAACAATTTTTTAATCAGAGACAAAAATCAGAGATATCTGTTTCCTGCCCACACTTTTTGCACACATGCATCTGACTTTTGACCTTACAGCCTAGAGCCCTCTATCACTTGTACATTAGTTACAAATCATTTACTAGACGCTATGAAATATTTTTAAATTACAATAGATTCCTTCACTCTCTCAGATCCTCCCCAATGTAAGACAGAGTGTAGTCACATTCTCAAGAAAAAAAAAAAAATAGCATAACTGTTGCTATGAGTGAAGCTGGAATTCCATCTGTATTCAATTTTGGTAGACTTTTTAAGAGGACAACAGCAAATTTGGAATCAGAGCATCATTCAGCATTTAGTAAGACAAGAAAATCTCTTTTCAAAAGCATTATAAATGTGCTAAAGCATTTTAGTCTGTGCAGTTTGATTTCTATGGAGAAGGTAATTTTTTATTATCAACAGTGTGTTTATAATATACATAATTATAATTAAATTAAATTCATCCTGATGTAAAAAGTCTTTAAAAGATGCGGTATTTCTCTAAAATATGTCCAAAAAATATCTGTGGATTAATTCATGTTCTGTATCATCATGGCAGCTGCTAAACAATCTCTAGAAAGATTTGCCTCTTTTGGTTCCTTCTGGGTGGACACAGGAGCCAGTACCTGGCTTCTCTTACTGAGAAGAATTGGTTTGCTTAAGCTTCGTATTCCGGAGTATGGATTTTAAAATTCAGCATACTGGTAAAGATGCTGGTATGGAGTAAATCAAGAGTTCTTGGCTTCCTACTCATGAAAAGATTTTTACATGTACATAACCATGAATTATATACAGATGTCCTGGCAGCTGGTGCTGAGCACAGGCACTCTAAATGCCTGTGGTCCATTCTGCACAGCAGGTGAGAAAGTGAAAATATTCTGCATCAGTAATGGATTCTGGCTGGGATCTTGAGTGAAAATTCAGTGGAAAAAGCCACAGTTCTTTTCTGTGACACTACAAATACTGAAAATGGAAACCCAAGCAATTGTCACCACATGCAGATCAAGGAAGAGGGATTAGCCAAGTAAGTGTAAAAAACACAGGGAAAGCAGATAACTCAACATAAGGAACAATTAAATTGTGTTTCTCCCAACTTTACTCCTTTCCATCAATCATTATTTTCAGCTGCATGAAATTCAAGGGAAAAAGAAACAACTAGAAAGGCCAAGGTTCACCTGGAATTAAGTCTGGCAAAGGATATCAAGGATAACAAGAAGGGCTTCTTCAAGTATATCAGCAGCAAACTGAAGACTAGGGGAAATGTGGGACCGGTGCTGAACGAAATGGGTGCCCTGGTGACAGAAGATACAGAGAAGGTGGAGCTACTGAATGCCTTCTTTGCTTCAGTCTTCACTGCCAAGGCTGGCCCTCAGGCTCCCCAGTCCTTGGAGGTAAGCGAGCAAGCTTGGAGAAAGGATGACCTTCCCTCGGTCGAGGTGTACCAGGTTGGGGATCTTTTAAGTAAGCTGGACACCCACACATTCATGGGTCCCAAAGGAATGCACCCGCAAGAGCTGAAGGAACTGGCAGATGTTATTGCTGAGCCACTCTCCATCATCTACGAAAGGTCCTGGAAAACAGGAGAGGTGCCTGAGGACTGGAGGATAGCCAATGTCACTCCAGTCTTCAAAAAGGGCAAGAAGGAGGACCCAGGGAACTACAGGCCGGTTAGTCTCACCTCCGTCCCTGGAAAGGTGAGGGAACAACTCATTCTGGTTGTCCTCTCCAAGCAAGCAGAGGAAAAGAAGACCATCAGGAGTAACCAGCACAGATTCACCAAGGGGAAATCATGCCTGACCAATCTGATAGCCTCGTAGATGAGGGGAGAGCAGTGGATGTTGTCTACCTTGACTTCAGCAAGGCTTTTGATACTGTCTCCCATAACATCATCATAGGGAAGCTCAGGAAGTGTGGGTTGGATGAGTGGACAGTGAGGTGGATTGGGAACTGGATGAACGACAGGGCTCAGAGGGTTCTGATCGGCGGGGCAGAGTCCAGTTGGAGGCCGGTAGCTAGTGGAGTTCCCCAGGGCTCAGTACTCAGCCCAGTCTTGTTCAATTTATTCATCAATGACCTGGACAAGGGGACAGAGTGTACCATCAGCAAGTTCACTGATGACACAAAACTGGGAGGAGTGGCTGATACACCGGAAGGCTGCGCTGCCATTCAGCGGGACCTGGACAGGCTGGAGAGTTGGGCGCAGAGGAACCTGATGAAGTTCAGCAAGGGCAAGTGTCGACCTGGGGAGGTTGAACCCTATGCACCAGTACAGGCCAGGGGATGACGCAGGAGGGGAGGGACTAAGGCCAGACAGGCTGGTGAATGACAAGCTGACCATGAGCCAGCAGTGTGCCCTTGATGCCAAGAAGACCAATGGTATCCTGGGGTGCATTAAGAGGAGTGTGGCCAGCACATCGAGGGAGGTTATCCTCCCCCTCTACTCTGCCCTGGTGAGACCCCACCTGGAGTACTGTGTCCAGTTCTGGGCTCCCCGGTTCAAGAAAGATGAGGAACTCCTAGAAAGAGTCCAGAGGAGAGCAAGTAGGATGATAAAGGGACTGGAGCATCTCCCCTATGAGGAAAGGCTGAGGGAGTTGGGCTTGTTCAGCCTGAAGAAGAGAAGACTGAGAGGGGACCTCATCAACACATATAAATATCTTAAGGGTGGGTGTCACGAGGATGGAGCCAGACTCTTCTTAGTGGTGCCCAGAGACAGGACAAGGGGCAATGGGCACATAGTGAAACATAAGAGGTTTCAGTTGAATATCAGGAAAAACTTCTGTGCTGTGAGGGTGACAGAGCACTGGAACAGGCTGCCCAGGGGGGTTGTGGAGTCTCCTTCTCTGGAGATATTCAAAGCCTGCCTGGACGAAGTCCTGTGTAACCTGGTCTGGGTGAACCTGCTTTAGCAGGAGGGTTGGACTAGATGATCCCCTGAGTTCCCTCCAACCCTTGCCGTTCTGTGATTCTGTGATATGATGTATTCCAGAGGATATAATTCTGTTTATGGCTGTTTTCTTTCTATGTTTTACTAGTGGCTTTCTTTATTATTAATATTATTTTTTTAATTTTGGCAAATTAGTGTTTATCAGTTTCTCCAAAGTGATCATAGAAATGCTCGAATATTACCCCTAGTATATGCATTTTGAAAAAGAGTGAAGAGTCTGATGAAAGTAAAGATTAATGTGAGTGTCCTGAACATACTGCACTGATGCTTAGTTTGGAAATACCTTTTCTGGTGAATTAGCCTTTTTGTTGTTTTTGTTTGGGTTGAGAGTTTTTTGGTTGTTGCTTTTTAAAAGCCTTTCTTCTGTTAAGTGAGTTTGAGAAGTGTTTTAAAAAATTAATGGATCTATTTTGTAAAGAAAAGAATATGTTTTTTTCTTTAAAAGACTATGGAACTATATGTCCATCTAGCAAATCCACATCAGTTTTCATTTCCACCTGTAAAATTAAGTGTTACACATCTGTACTACAGATGTAGCATAGAGGTTTAACCCAGGAAAGCAACAGTAATATAACAAGAGGAAACATGAAGGGCTTTTTCCTTTGAATGGTATTATATGTCTATATGATCTGATACCCTACATTAGTGGAACAGTTATGCTCATTTAGAAAAATGGCTTTTTGTTGAGCTAGCTCTTCAGAGTTTAATAATGCTTCAAGGTATATCTGATCTGCAAAGTTAACTTCAGCCCTTTTACCCTATTATTTTAAGTACATCTCAAAGAACCTTGAGACAAAGTGAAAGTGTTGAATGCTGTTGGCTTTTTTTTAGTTGTATAATGAAGCCTTCCTTTTTCTTTAGAACTACTTAACTTTTCTGCTTTACTATTTGCATAGCATATTGACTTAAAAAAAACAACCAAACAAAAAACCAAACTAAAACCCGACCAACAAAGCAAACTCACTGCTTTTTATGGCAAAATAACCTTCAGCAGGAGTCCAAACAGGAATTTGTTATTGTTGCTGAGGAGGGTGAATGCAGCTCTGTTCTTCTGTAGGAGGCTTCTGTCAGACCCTTAAGGATAGAAAGCTAAAACCCAACTTTTGTTTCCACAGTACTTTTGTACTGTCCTATACCACTTTTTGTGTGACATTACTAAACATTTACAGCCACATGGCTCTTTGTGCATAAATTGGAGACAACCCCTGGGTTTGTCCTGCTGAGGAGTTTTCCATGTTGTGCAGTAGCATCCAGGTCTATCTCATGCTTCACCACCTCCTCTGCCTGCTGGAGCACCAGTCACAGCTTCTTGCTTCTGTGGATCAGTTGTAAACTTTCTAAGCAGATAGAAACTCATTTTGAAGAAAAGGAGGCTGTATGCTTGTGAAAAGCACAGTGTAACTTTTTAACTTGCCTCATTGAAACTGAAAAGTTAGTGAAGTTAGAAGGGCCTGTCTCACATTTGTTGTTCAGTACATTAGTTGGCATGGCAAAATTCAAACCAAGATCTTTTCAGACAGTCGAACTGCTTGGTGTCTGTGAACAGCTGAGATGGTTATCACTGTATGTTGACAGCAGTTTAGCAGCTGAGATTTTGACTACTGAGAAATTTGGCTTACGTTACTATGCTCTTTCATTCTACTTTTGAAGTCAATTATTTAAATTGTCATACAGCTGTAGAGAAGCCAGGGACCACTTGGAATCAGCTCTGCAGGAAAGAAGTCATTTAGCTCAGGTAAACCCTAAACTCCATGGCTTGGAGAAGACAGGGAACACCGGCTTTATTTTGCATGGAGGATGCAATGATCTAGTAATCCATGTCAGAGCAGAAGGCAACCAGTTTTCCCAGGCATTGGGAAAAATACAAAAACTGTAAGACTTCACCCTCAGTTTCCCCCTACTCCTTTGCTGTGACTTGTCCTGCTCTGAAGATTTCTTTGCTATGGCCATATATTTCCTGGCATCCTTTCTCCCAGACATTGTCATGGTAGTCCCTGCGAATGGCAGAGGTCACCTATTTTATGAACTCTTTTGGATCCAATTATTACAGAGGTAGGAACAGACATCGTAATATTTCTAATATAGAAACACTGGATCTTTTGCCCTTTGACAGTTTCTGTCTCTCTGAAACACCGGGGATGTGCTTTTGTGGACACGTGACATTTTTGTGGTTTCAGTCTCTGTATTACTTTGCTGGTCAGTGGCTACAGACACTTCTCCCTAACTTGGGCTTGAACTTTTTAACTGAGTCTAGTGATGTTTTAGATGTTTAACTTTTGCAGAACTATTTATTACAAATGCACACAGATTGCCAAACTCATCAGAATCGGAAGTACTCTAAAGCATCTAGCAGTATTTTCCACTGTCATTTAACTGAAGGGGCTTACAGCCCTTGTAATTTGCTCCATGTGAAGATGGCCCAGAAAAATACATAATTTCCATTATGCAGGACCAAATAATTTCAAATTGCACCGTAGATTTTTTTTTTAAAGGTAAAAATCTGTAGAGCTCACGAGGATTACACAGCTTGTTAATTATTGAAACCATTTATTTTTTCTAAGTTTATTGGAAGGGGGTAACTTTATACTACTTACTGTCTGCCTCTGTTTTGCAGAAAGAAATCTATTTCCATATAGCAAAAGCTTAAAAAAAGTTTACAGTGCTATTATGCCGTTTGTGGAACAGAGTATGGCTATGTTTTACTTGGTGCTGGAGTACCGTGCAGTTATATTGCTACGATTACACTGGTATTGGCTTGTGTTGCTTCTTTGTATACAAAAATGACACAAGCAAGTAAAGGAGAATTCAGTTATGCACGGTGCTGAAGCTTTTATGTGTTACTTAATATTTCGTCTGGTTTGTAAGTAAAAAACCTTAATTTAGATTTACTGTCTGTACAATATAAGCTATAGTAGGTATGTTGCGTTTTTGGGGGCGGGATGTCTTGATCAAATTCATCTTTCTATATAACAGGAATTCCTGGAAGGTGAGGTCCTGCACTTTGTCACCAAATTACATAATTGTTTTTCTCCATTCTCTATCCAATTTAGTGTGGGGCAGGTTTCCGTTAAAGAAAGCAGGTGTTCAGTTTGCACAGTCCATGTGTACAGATTTTGTAATTCACTGTTAAAGTGTAAATTGGAACCAATCTGCAGGTTACTTTTCCCTGGGAACTGGGTTCAGACTGTTAGATTTGCTTCATGTTATCTGTCAGATATGCTGGTGGGCAATCATATAATTTATTTAAAGTGTGTTTTAACTAGCTACCTAGATATGAAAAGCTTTATGTGCCATCAGCCTTGAGCCATGTGGCTGCTCTTGAAGGATTATCTTCAGTAAGCCTAACCAGATGAAATCTAGCCAGGTAAGTTGGTACATACTGTCAGCTAGACCTAAACAATGGAAATGATTAAAATCGCATTAATAGGATAAAATACTGTTAGCAATGTTTGTTCCCTTTTATTTCTGGATCAGATAAATTCTATGCTAGCAGCAGATGAAAGACTGATTTAAAACATAATTTAGTTATTATTTCAGCAGTGATAGGGGTTTGCCTGGCTTTCTGTGAAGTCAGCCTGCTTCCTACCGGACAGGCACTAGGGCAGTTTTGGTTAGTGATGCCTTTGTGCTTTGTAGAGATACAGGAAATGGGTAATGAAAAAAGATAAAATTGAGAGTACTTAATTTTAGTAAGTCTGCACTACTACTATTAGAATAGAATGAAAGTATCACAGAATCACAGGATGGCAAGGGTTGGAATGGACCTCGGGAGATCATCTGGTTTGTATGCAAACGGTTCCCTTGCAAACTAGCTATCTGTCTCAGACTGGAATCTGACAGGAGGAAAGCCTAATCGATATATTATCAAATCTGAACCAAAGAGTGAAAGTCACAAAAATACTCTCCTCTAACAGTGTCTCTTCACTCCTGTTGTTATATCAATGCACTGTTTCCTCAAAACACTGCAATTTTTATTTAGCCTAGAACTGTTTCATATCTTCCCTCAAATACTAGGGGTTGGTTGTTCTGTGCTAGTAATCCCATAGCATTTCCATTTAATTTTCCTAGCAATTGTATCACATGGCAGCCAAGGTATTCTTGTAACATTTATAAGAATTCAGCGAGAATCCAGGTATGCTTTAGGGCACTGTTGGTGTTTTTGTTTGTGTTTTTTCCCCCTCGGAGTAAAGTGAGGTATTTTTTTCTTCGCTACATTTTCCATGATTTTTGGAACAGAAGAAACATCACTGTTTGAGAAACAGCACTGAACTGGGTTTCTCAGCGAGAGGCACTGTTTGAAAAAAAGAGAAGTAGGTTACAGCAGTGACAGTTATGTTCTTATTTATGGGCGAGAAGCCGTTCTTCCACAGAGATCACTCCTATCTATGTAGAAAATCATGTAAAGCCTTTGTAATGTTCAGCACAGCACATCTTCCTCCAGCAAATGAGGTATTTCTTCCTGCTGTCAAATTATTTTGGCTTGAGTGTAGCTGATCAAACTTCACTGAGACTACAGCTGCGTGGCAGTTGCTGGAGTTAGATGTATGTTGCTCACAGAAGGGAAGCTTCTGTCAAACTTGGAAGAGAAAAGATTCTGGCAGTAATAGTACCATGCAGTTCAGGAATGATGGTGCTGGAGTAACAGAAGGGTAATTTTCAAAAATTTCATTTTGGCCTTTATCACCGGGAATAGTGTGAAGGAAAAAAATTTCTTTCCACCCACCAAGTGTTGCGTCATGGTAGCACAGGCTTTGTCAGCACAGCAACAACATGTTCATGTAATCCTTCTGGAACTGTTGTTGTTGTCATGTCAAGAAATGCCAATAACATGACACTTGCGACATAGCCCATCCCTTACAGGATGGTAGTAATGAAGTCATCCAAAGCAGATGTTTGTGTATATATGCTTGCATTTTTTATTTAATTTACCCATTCATTAAAGCTAGAGACAAATAAAAGTAGTCATCCCATAGGTAAGTTAAAAGTAAACTTTCAAGCTTCCTATTATAATTTTTTGTTGGCAGTATGGTGGGGGTTTTAATTGGATTACTAAAAGTTGGGTGGAATTTTGGTGGGTTTTGTTTGGTTTTTTTGGTTTTGTTTTTTTTAAAATTTGCTTTAGCTGATGTTAATTCTTTCAGGGCCATTAATGGGCTTAAGGCAAAAACCTGGATTATTACATCAAACACATATTTCTTGAGATCAGCCGTTGCACCTCTGTTCTCTCGTCATAGATTTTGTTCTGCCCAGGTCTGGTTAGAGACTGGATAATACCAGTCATTTGATAGTAAAGCCACTTCTTCTGCCTTTAGCAAAATTCTCAACAGTGTAGGTGTTTATGATTTGAATCTCCTATTTCTTCTCCTGTTGAGTGTGCAAATTTTCAATCCTTCCCTTTCCCCCTTCTGTTGCCCCCTTTCATCTTCTCTCCTTTCTTCTTCTTATTAGTAGGATTTTGCCAGAGCATTGTCAGAGCTGCAGAAGATTCAGCTTGCTGGGATTGAGGTTACAGGTCAAATATATGAATCAGATACTTAAAAGCAGGCATGATATGCTCCAGGGAGATGCCTAGAGTATCCCAGGAAGACGTGGCAAGTCCAAGAGAGGCATTTTGCGAGTGGAGAATCATTAGCTGTTGTTCTCTAGCCATTGGACTGTCTCCTTGCTAGTTGTCTTCTACCCTGTAGTGCAGGTTTGTTGTCTTTTCTCACCAGGAACACCAGTGGGGATACGGTCTTGTTTCAGACATAATTTCATTGAACCCCAGCTTCCTCCCTGTGCCCCAAGATGGTGCTATGATGACTGTTAGCTGGAGGAAGGTGGCAAGGGGAAAAACTCCGGAACGGATTTCGCATGGCTAGGGAGAAAAAAACCCTGACAGATAGTTCTTAATTCCCAATGTTTCATATCCTTTAATAATTGTTTCTTTATTTGTATGCATTTTGGAGGGAAGAAGATGAGAGCTAAGCTAGTGGTGGTTGCTAACACTAGAGGAAAAACTAACAGTAGCTTGATGAAAAACTCCCGAACCACAGTTATGATAGTGAGGATAAGTGCAGATTTAATCTGTTGTTTGGGGTGAATACATATTGTCGTCACCAACAAAGAACTCCAAAGAGAAAACAGCTCAAAAGAAGGAATACCAATGCTGAATAGGTTCCAGTATTTTAAATCCAGCTGTCTATATCACAGCTACTCATGCGAGTATTGGTCAATAATGCAGAGATTTCAGCTTGTTTTATCTCAGGCTTGGTGCCAAACTAGTAAAGAACTATCTGGAAAAAATGTTCTTGCTTCTCCTCTGTTTTTCTTTTTCCTCTTCTCACTTCACTGAAAATATTGACCAAAATGAAGTTGTTACCTACCCAACAGGTAGGTTACCTACCCAACCTGCAGCATGTTACTCTACAGCAACAACATGACTCAGGTAGGAGGCTGGAAGCATTTTTGGAAACAAATTACACCAATTCCCCTGCCCCCCCATTTAATCCTACATTGAAATAAACTGTGGTACTTAAACAATAATTCTAATGAAGTTAGAATTTTTGGTAATTGCCGTGTATACTTTTTAAATTTGCATAATTAATACTTATTTGAGCTCAAGTCTGTTGAATGTTAATGGGGTTGCATTTACAGCGTGCTAAGTGAGATTAGAACTGGGTCCTGCCTGTTTGCTTTGATATGGTGTGGAGCAAAATTGTCTTTTTTAAAAGCTTTGTCCGGTTAAAGAGGAGCTAGGTGTACATATCATTAAGCCCTCTGGAAGAAAGTTTAATTGGTCCTGTATTGAAATCTTAGCTGCTAAAGCCCTTCAAGAAATTATGCTAGTCTAAAACATTTCCTGAATTATCTAAAGGCTTTGAGAAGTACTTAAATTTTCCTTGACTGTTGCAAGACCTAAGATGGGAAACTGCATGTTCACTTTTAAATGGTTGTTGTAATGAGGCAAGGAAATGTTTTATATTTTTATAAGATGATGTCTGGTGATCTAAAAAAAAAGTTTTATATAGCATTTTTTTTTTTTCTTCATTAGGTGTCAAAAAGCATCTCCCACCAAGGACGTTTTTGGTGTAATCTCTTAAGTAATTCATGTGTCCTTCTGTTAGTGCATAAGTAGCACAGCCAACCAATTACAATGCCAGCAGAATTTTAAAATGATATTAAATGGCTATCTTACCATTAGACCAAAATATTTACCTCTCATTCTTCTGGAATATTTTATAAAATAAATAATGCACAACTAAGTGCTAAATGTATGTCACTGGTGGGCAAAGCAGTAAGTTTTACTTTGCTTATAAAATGTTGCTTCATGATTTGCTGGTGTCCTTCAGAGATCTCTTTGGTAAAAAAGTTACTTAGGGAGACATGAAAGAATGGAAAATGGATGACAGAAGAAGAAGCAGTTATACTTTCTGTTTGTAAAATACAGGTACACTGGATTATACCCTCCATCAGGTGGATGGCAAGTGAACATCATTGCAACAGTCCTCTGCATTGTCTTCTATGTGTTAGCCTTGCTTCAATAAGAACAACATTTATCTTCCAGAGTGACACTATACAAAGCTGTGGTGGCTACAGTAGGAGAGGACGAAGGCAGTAATGGTACCTTGCTCCTTTTGTATGATAAATTTATCTCAGGAGCATTCACTCAGATGTGGAAGATTTTACAAATCCCTTGTAAAAAGAACTACCTCCTAATAGGAATTTCCCAAGATCTGAGAAGGAGCTCCAGGTACATGCTTGTGTGTTTTCTTGGTGCATCCTGTTTCTAGATGTATCCTGATTCATGCTGATAGGGAGTCTATGTGCCCAAACCAGGGCTTTGGCTACTGCTGTGGGGGCCAGAGACCTATACATTAAATAAGACATTACTCAGGCTGTATGCTTAGCACAATTGGGGCTTTAGTTCCTTTTTGAATCCATCCTTCAGCTCTTTCTTTTCATGGCTTTAGTAGCTTTGTCCCTTGGGTGGGCAAGGACTTTGAGGGTTGGAAGGAGCAGGGTTAACTTTCTGAGGAAATATTACAGACACATGGCCTAATTGTAGGTGCTATTATGAGGGTAAGGCTGAACAGTGATGAATTAGGTAATTCCCTCTCACACAAGAAGAAGAATGAATTCTTAATAGCTGAGAACTGGAAGGCAACCTTATTTAACAGGCAGAGGGAAAAAGGTCTCCTCAAAAGGCCCTTGACTTGCCAAGCTGTGTTTTCTGGAGATTGGAAGCAGGTTCAAGTCTGAGAAGCCTTTTATGAACTTAGCCGTATCTGAGAAATCTGAACCGTGGCAGTTCATCTTACTTGTGACTCTAGTTCTCTGACATTTACTTCCTTTTAAAGACAAATCATTATCCATCCATCAGAATGCTGTTTAGAGATCATTTTATGTACTTCTAATAAGGAACTTCGCACACGTACATATTTTATATTGATTGATAAACAGTTGCAGCGAACATGAATGTGCACACATCTAATCTACTCAATTAGTGACAGAGAAGGCTGTTGAAGGTCTGCTTGCAGGTGCTGGGTGCAGGGAGAGGTACTTACTGCTGTGTTTCTCCTCAGGAAAGTGGTCTGCAAAGAAAAGTCACCACCTTTGTAAGCGTTTTGATGTGTGTTGTTATGGGAATGGGTTATCATATTTGCCCTGGGAGGCAATACAGATGTGATAGAAAAGCTGGAGGGGAAAGAACAGAAAAAGCTTTTGAAAGCTGATTGTGAACGTGGTTTTTTTTATTATTACTGAGAGAGAGTAAAAGCAAGCCTTATCTTCGTCATCATTTTTTAGGGAGAAATGAGTCTGGGGAGAATGGCAAGTAAGGGTAAGAGTGGTGAAAAATGTTTCGCCTCTGTTGGCTTTTGCCCTTCAAAAATTGATGTTTATTTTTATCCCTGTCTGGGACTCACTATTCAAAGTAAAGCTGGTGTCTTCTGCCTACCAGGGCCTTGCTCTTGTATTCCTTCTCTTGAAAACTCTCTAGCCTCTGCAGGAAATGCATCTTCTTTGTCTTGTGCTTGGTTTGTACATTTTTTAGGTGCTGACACAGTATAATTAAAATTGAAGAAAGTACAGAAGGCATTTAGAAGGAGTAATTACTGGTATGGCAGTAACAAAATAAGTGGGAAGTGAGTATGAAAAGAGAAATTTGTCCTTCTGTGAACAGTTTTAGTAGATCTGTCCCTGCCTATGGGCTTAAAATGTTATATTTGAGTTGCAGGACTACAGATGTACCTGTAGCTGCCACTAATGATAAAAATTCTCTTAATCACTCTGAGGGAATTAGCTGTCCTTTTCTTTTGAATATAAAATAATTAACTGATCACACATTGATGTGCTGGTGTTTATTATACAAGTCCACAGGGTGGGTGGTTGCATTGCAAGAGGTACGGGCCGTGAAAGCATCCATGGAAGGTCTGCTTCTAGGCTGCCAGAGAAATAGCGCTGTAGCTCTGGTGAATATGTATGAGCCTCACTTGCTTCTTAGTCTTAAGCCTGCAGGGCTGTTAGAATGTTTTGGCACAACCTGGTTTTCCAGGATGAAAGAATCATGAACCAAAGGTTAGCTCTGGTCTAGATGCTGGTCCTGCAGGGTTGCAAAGGAAAACAAATAATACTCAGCTTGCTTTCAGGGCTTATAAACCTGTTTGTAGTAGACTAATTTCAAAGCTAGTTTATAGTCAAGTATTACAGCAGAATATGTGAAGGGAGGTTTGGTTGGGTTTTGTGGCTTCCATTTTTAAATAGAGGATGTTATGTATTGTCTACTTTTTTTTATTTATGTTGAGCTGGTTTGATCTCTGCCAAGTGGGTTAAGATAAGCATCTGAACCTAGTTACTGTGCTGAAGAGTTTACCAAAGCTAGTGAGTGATAAATACCTTGAAACAAGTATTTGCTTTTAATAGAAATGGGTGTGAGTTGCAGAAGGATCTCATAATGCCGACTGCATATGGAACACATGTTTTGGTTTGGTCTAATGCAAAGTCTAGAGTCTGCTGTAATCTTTGGGTCCTGGTCCAGGCTTTGATCCCATCCTTCTAAGGTCAGGGTAACGTGGATACTTTTTCCCTCACCCTGACCCCTTGTCCTGATCATTCAGTTTTTTAAGGTATCCCTTTGGAAAATCAAATCTTCATACCTTAAAAATTACTATTCTAATTTCAAAAAAACTTTGAGAGTACAGTCCTATCATTGAAGGTTGTTACGAGCAGTCCCACACAAGTGCCGTTCAGACTTTTAAAAAAGGTCCCACTCGTTGAGTCATTCACGGCAGCATGAAGACTTTACTTGAGAAAGATACAGAATTGTTGTCTTGCTGCTTTGTAAGCTCTCGTCCCTGCCTCAGAGTAGGTTCTTTTTTTTTCCTTTTTATTAAATTTTCTCTTGCAGCTATTACCCTTCTTTTTTATTTTACATGTTTATTTCTTGGTAAGGTTTTTTTCTAGGTGTGTGCTTTTCAGTATTTTGATGGTTTGACTATTTTGAAGGCATGCAAATTTTGAAAATTGTATCTTGTGACTGTGGCAAACCTCAGTGGATAATAGCAATGATCATGTCTATCAGCAGTGTTCTCTTTTCTGACAAAGTTAATAAAAAATGTTTTACTACCTTCATACTGAGCTTCTACCTCCAGCAAAAGGAGAGGGATGGTGATGCCGGAGGCAGCCTGGTGATGCCAGAGGCAGCCTGATGTGTGGATTGTTTCTTTGGTGCAAGTAGAACAGAGTGTTTTGAAGGACCCCAGCATTAGGGGCTAATGTTTAAATGTATGTTTAGGTTTAAAAAAGCTTTATAAAGACAGAAGATAAAATGCTCATCAAAAACTATTTCTGAAGTCTACACAGGCTGCCACAAATCTCACACTGCAGACAGTCCAATGCATGTATCTTGGGAGCAGCTCGCCAAATAGGTTAGACGTCTGAAAAACAAGTGTCGCTATGTACAAATAAATTCCAACTCAAATTCTGATTGTGCAAAATTGAATGAAAGTGAACATTGAACAGGTTTCAAAACCGGATAAATGAATGTCTGATCGGTGTAATCAACTCTTGAGAGACGCAGTTCTTGTTGCTTGTTTCTGCTTTTGAAACCTGAGCTGACATGAACTTTGCGCTGAATGATCTAAAGGAAAATAATTGGTTCTGACCCTGAGTTTTGCACAGGCTCATGACCATTTAGACATATAGGGTATATTAGAGTTGACATTTCTTGTTTCACTGTAGTAATAAGTGGCAACTTTTTACATAGTTTATGTTCATGAAACACTAGAATTGTTATTATGCTTCAGGGAGACTTGCAAGCTGCCTTTGAGATGAACAAAAACACACAAATGGTTGTAAAGAAGACTTTAACAATATTCAGTTTGGATTATTTAAGGTAGTTTTCAATTTTGCCATTTCCCTTTCACCATTCAGCTACTTTTCCCATAAGCTTGCACTACCACTTTTTCTTCTTGGTGTGTGCAAGCCACATAAACTTTGTACGTGTTTTTCTGTGTGTAAGGGCAGGGAGTATCTAAGCATTGTGGTGGTTTGACCCTGGCTGGACGCCAGGAGCCCACCAAAGCTGCTCTATCACTCCCCGCTTTAACCGGACAGAGGAGAGAAAAAGTAAATCAAAGGGCTTGTGGGTCAAGATAGGGACAGGGAGAGATCACTTGTCAGTTACCATCACGGGCAAAACAGACTTAACTTGATAAAATTAATTTATTATCAATCAAAATCAGAGAAGGAGAGGATAAAAACTGCTAAATCTTAAACCACCTTCCCCCCACCCCTCCTTTCTTCCTGGGCTCAACTTTACTCCCAGATTTGTCTACCTACTCCCCCCCCCCCAGCAGCGCAGGGGGATGAGAATGGGGGATGGGGTCAGTTCATCACACGTTGTCTCTGCTGCCGCTTCTTCCTCGGGAGAGGACTCTTCCCCTGCTCATGCGTGGGGTCCCTCTCATGGGAGACAGTCCTCCACGAACTTCTCCAACATGAGTCCTTCCCACGAACTGTTCCAGCATGGGCCAATAATTTCCATGGGGTGCAGTCTCTCAGGAGCAGACTGCTCCAGCGTGGGTCCCCCGTGGGGTCACAAGTTCTGCCAGCAAACCTGCCTTGGCATGGGCTCCTCCCCCCACGGGTCCACAAAGGCTCGCCAGGAACCTGATCTGGCTCAGGCTTCCCATGGGGTCACAGCCTCCTTCCTTTGGGCATCCACTCGCTCTGGCGTGGGGTCCTCCACGGCGTACAGGTGGATATCTGCTCCACCATGGACCTCCATGGGCTGCAGGGGGACAGCCTGCCTCACCATGGTCTTCACCACGGGTGCAGGGGAATCTCTGCTCTGGCACCTGGAGCACCTCCTCCCCCTCCTTCTTCACTGACCTTGGTGTCTGCAGGGCTGTTTTCTCTCACATCCTCTCACTTCTCTTTCTGGCTACTAAGCTGCAGCCATTTTTTTTTCCTTCTTAAATATGTTATCACATATGCACTTCCACTGTCACTGATTGGCTTGGCCTTGGCCAGCGGCGGACACAGGGAAAACTTCTGGCAGCTTCTCACAGAAGCCATCCCTGTAGCCCCCCCACTACCAAGACCTTGCCACACAAACCCAATACAAGCATTAGGGAAGCAATGGGGTGGTTTTGTTGGTGGTTTGTTTTGCTTTTTTTTTTTGAAAGCTGGCTGTCCAGTGATATGTGTACCTGCTAGTATTCCAGTAGGAATTCTATCCTCAGACATGGCTCTGACATTTCCAGTGGTCTCTTCTTCCCTTAGCCTTCTCCTCCACTACCTAATAAATTTATCTTACATGGTTCTTGCATTTAGTGGCAAGGTTTGTAAATGTGCTGATTATCTGGCAACTCCTGTTATTGGCAGTGGGACTTCAAAATTTTATAGCTTCATTGTGGTGCTGAGCACTTCTGAGAATCTGGCTCACAGGGGGTTGCAAGGCACGTAAGAGAACTTGCATCTGATCCCCACTGGCACATCATCTCTTCTTCCTTCTGTGGGTTTGATTTAAACTTCTTTTCTGTGGAGTAAAGGTGCGGCAGGCACAATAACTTGAATGAAACTCATCATAAAGCTGAAGGGTATTGATCTGCGTCCTATAGAATAGTAAATTATTGGCTCTGAGAACACCTTTTTGCTCTTTGAAACACCTGCTCTGTCTTCACATGCAGTGTTAACGTTTTGATGCCTTAACATGATAAATGCCAGTGTTTCTGTTAGTTTCTTATCCCAAACCTGTATGTCTATGAAAGTGTGACTATTCTATATTCTTGGTTAGTGTAACAGTTCCTGTCATAAATGCCAGGTGTTGAGGAAGATGCTTCACACAGATGTGATGTGCTGCTATCCACCTGAAAGACTTGCATATTCTGTTCACCTGTCATATCTCGTATGTTAAGCTGGGGGTAAAAAGATGTTTTGTTTGGTTTTGCTATCTTATGTTTACATTGATTTAAAAATGCAACATATAGTAATGAAAGATAAATTGCACCTTCAGATGCTACAGAAAAGCTCTCTGAGAGGGAGACCTTTATTATTATGTTGCACAACTTAGATATATGGAGTATAATGGAGCCATTTTAATTTAAAAAAAAAAAGGAATTAATTTTTCACTTATAAGGGAAAATGTCGGTTTCATACAGAGTATTCCTTTGCAACAGGGTTCTGATTAGAGGATATTACAATAAAATAAATATTTTCCATTTGGCATCAATGGGGATGGGTCACTTCGAAAATCCCTGAAAGCTTTTTGTTTTATTAGTTTATGGGGAATAAAGGTAAGGCAATGAAAAGATGAAGACCAAGGCTACTGTAAAGTTTGTTACTGATTTGAGATGGTCAATCTGGGACAGTTGAAAATGGACTTAAAAAGCGAAACAACCCACTTCTTCCCTGCTCCTCGAAAAATTGGCCTTTTTGTGCTGTCTGAAGTGGACAGTGGGAATCTTAAGTAGTGAGAGTAGAGAGCGCAATAAGAGAAAACGTCCACTATTTGGCTAAATATGTAAGTACATAAAATGGGAATAGAGAAATTTTAAGTAAAATTAATGCATCCTTGCTTTGAAACATGGAATATTTTGTTACATATTACTCTGGTGGGAAATTTTGTATGCTTTTTGGTCTGTAGAAATGAGATGACTGAAGTAGTATTTTCCATTACGGAAACTTGGTGGGATGAATCCCACGACTGGAATGTAGCTATTGATGGCTACAGGCTGTTCAGAAGGGACAGGCGAGGAAGGAGGGGCGGAGGCGTTGCCCTTTACATCAAGAAATCAATACAGTGTGAAGTGCTGGCCCTGAAGAATAGCCATGAGCAGGTCGAAAGCTTATGGATAAGAATCAGAGAGAGAGGCAACAAAGGGAACCTGGTGGTTGGTGTCTACTACAGGCCGCCAGATCAAGAGGAGCCGACTGACGAAGCGTTCTTCCTCCAACTCCGGGAGGCTTCGTGCTCGCAGGCTCTCGTCCTGCTGGGGGACTTCAACCACCCTGACATCTGCTGGAAAACCAGCACGGCAAGCTGTAGGCAATCCAGCAGGTTTCTTGAATGCATTGAGGACAACTTCTTAAGCCAGGTAATAGACACCCCTACCCGAGGGGATGCGATACTGGACCTGGTGGTCACCAATGCAAGTGAGCTCGTCGGAAATGTCAAGATCGGAGGCAGCTTGTGTTGCATGCGCTGGTAGAGCTCACGCTCCAGAGGGAAATGGGAAGAATGAAGAGTATAGTCAGGACCCTGAATTTTAGAAAAGCAAACTTCCAGCTCCTCAAGGAGATAGTCGGAAGGACTCCCTGGGAAACGGTCCTCAGAGACAGGGGAACAGAACAGAGCTGGCAGCTCTTTAAGGAAGTGATCCACAGAGCGCAAGAGCTCTCGATCCCCAGGTGTAAGAAATCGGGCAAAGAAGGGAAGAGACCGGCATGGCTGAGACGAGAGATGCTGGACAAACTAAGGAGGAAGAGGGACCTGCACAGGCAGTGGAAGCAGGGACAGGCATCCTGGGAAGAGTATAGGGACGCGGCCCGGTTGTGTAGGAATGGGGTCAGGAAGGCCAAGGCTCAGCTGGAGCTAAACTTGGCTAGGGATGCAAAGAATAACAAGAAGGGTTTCTACAGGTATATCAGCCGGAAAAGGATGGTTAAAGAAAGCGTACCCCCACTGATGAGCGAGACTGGCAAGCTGGTAATAGCAGATGAGGAGAAGGCTGAGGTACTCAACAACTTTTTTGCCTCAGTCTTCACTGGGAAGCTCTCTCCTCACCCCACCCGAGTTGATGGATGGCATGAGGGAGACAGGGAGGGCAAAACCCTTCCTGCTGTAGGAGAAGTCAGGTTCGTGACCACCTGAGGAACCTGAATGCGCATAAGTCCATGGGACCTGATGAGATGCATCCCAGAGTCCTGAGGGAACCAACCCCTCTCCATGTTTTGAAAAGTCATGGCAGTCAGGTGAAGTCCCTGGTGACTGGAAGAAGGGAAACATTGTGCCCATTTTCAAAAAGGGTAGAAAGGAAGACCCTGGGAACTACCGACCTGTCAGCCTCACCTCTGTGCCTGGGAAGATCATGGAACAGATCCTCCTAGAAGCTATGCTAAGGCACATGGAGGCCAGGGAGGTAATTCGAGATAGCCAGCATGGCTTCACCAAGGGCAAGTCCTGCCTGACGAACCTAGTGGCTTTCTATGATGGTGTGACAGCATCAGTGGACAAGGGAAAACCAATAGATGTCATCTATCTGGACTTCTGCAAAGCCTTTGACACAGTCCCCCACAACATCCTTCTCTCTAAATTGGAGGGCTATGGATTTGACGGGTGGACTGTTCGGTGGATAAGGAACTGGCTGGATGGCCGCATCCAGAGGGTAGTGGTCAATGGCTCGATGTCCAGATGGAGACCAGTGACGAGTGGTGTCCCTCAGGGGTCTGTACTGGGACCCGTGCTGTTCAATATATTCATCAATGACTTAGACAGCGAGATTGAGTGCACCCTCAGCAAGTTTGCGGATGACACCAAACTGAGTGGTGCGGTTGACACACCAGAAGGACGGGATGTCATCCAGAGAGACCTGGACAGGCTGGAGAGGTGGGCCTGTGTGAACCTCATGAGGTTCAACAAGGCCAAGTGCAAGGTCATGCACCTGGGTCGGGGTAACCCCCAGTATCAGTACAGGCTGGGGGAAGAAAGGATCGAGAGCAGCCCTGCCGAGAGGGACTTGGGCGTGCTGGTGGATGAAAAGCTGGACATGAGCCGGCAATGTGCAATGGCAGCCCAGAAGGCCAACTGTACCCTGGGCTGCATCAGGAGAAGCGTGGCCAGCAGGTCAAGGGAGGTGATTCTGCCCCTCTACTCTGCTCTGGTGAGACCTCACCTGGAGTATTATGTCCAACTCTGGAGCCCTCAGCACAAGAAGGACATGGAACTGTTGGAGCGGGTCCAGAGGAGGGCTACTAAAATGATCCGAGGGCTGGAGCACCTCTCTTATGAGGACAGGCTGAGGGAGTTGGGCTTGTTCAGCCTGGAGAAGAGAAGGCTGCGGGGAGACCTGATTATGGCCTTTCAGTAATTAAAGGGGGGCCTATAGGAAAGATGGGGAAAATCTTTTTAGTAGGGCCAGCTGTGAGAGGACAAGGGGTAATGGTTTTAAACTAAACCAGGGTAGGTTTAGACTGGATATAAGGAAGAAATTCTTTACAATGAGGGTGGTAAAACACTGGAACAGGTTGCCCAGAGAGGTGGTGGAGGCCCCATCCCTGGGAACATTCAAGGTCAGGTTGGATGGGGCTCTGAGCAACCTGATCTAGTTAGTGGTGTCCCTGCTCACTGCAGGGGGGTTGGACTAGATGACCTCTAGGGGTCCCTTCCAACCCAAAACATTCTATGATTCTATGATTCTATGATAGTATGCCTTTTTATGTCAGAATACCTGTGCTTGTTAACCATTTGACTCCGTAAACTCATGTTGGAGATTTCTCTAGATACAAGAGCCATTTGTCCTCAGCAGGAAGGTAATCAAACTATCTTAAATTAATGTTTTGAGTACGATGGTTGAATGGACCATGATTAGCTTGGTCCCATATGGATGGAGAGCTTTATGGCTTTTTACTTGCTGGAAATAAATCCAGCCTTTTTCATAAGCATGTATTTAGTGTGCCACTGGTAGCACTATAAATGTATTGAATAGTAAATATAATGTGCTATTCATATGAGAAATATTCAGGGGAATGTATTTATTTGAATCTTTGGCACTTAACACAATATGGGGGGTACTGTTTGGAGGTAAGCTTTTACTGTTGAGAGAAAATGTAATTATAAAATTCTGCTAAGACTGAAAATACTACAAATTTTGTTGCTTTTTGCCACGGCAATTTGTACATATGGTTTTCTTTTAAACAACTTGAGCACTTTTGTGCTTTTCTGTTTTTTTTTTAAAAAAGTTATACCTCAAAACCAAACACAGATAAGCTGTTTATTTTAACTTGTTCCTTCCTTTTTGTTTGAAAATACTTTTTATTTTTTAAGACAAACTTATGCCTAAGCTCAACTATTGAAGTCGAAGCCTGTTCTGTTCCTAAGAAGAAAAATAGACAGCAATGGAAGAGCAGTGGAAAAAATAAAAACCAAAACAGGCAGAAGCTGTTTCTGTGGTGCCTGCAGCTCAGCTGCTGAAGGGCTGTGGGCAAGGCAGAGGGCACACGACCCAACTGCTGCACCTTCATTCCCTCTGCCCCGACCCCCCTCTTTTGGCTGAGGACAAATTGTGGTTCTTGAATGTTGCCTTTGTTTGGCCTGACCTTGGAAACAAAATTCACCAGCCGCTTGCTGCAGGTTTTATTCTACGAAACTGGTCATAGCTAAGTGTCGTGAAGAGAGGCATTTCCCAGTTACCAGATGTAAATTATAACAGAGTTACAGAAAAGTAAGTGACTTTTGGTGGAAGTAAAGAAAGGCTTTGCATTGCTTTTCAGTTGTAGTTTCTAGTGGTGTTAGAGCTATTCACTGCTTGAAAAAGCAGCTATTTGGAATTTTTTTGTAATGCTATTAGAAGCTGGAGAAATGGCTTTTGTGGTACTGTTGTAGATGTCTGAAGAGTTGTCTTCAGTTCACGCAGTAAATAAAGCTGGGTTGCAGAACAAAACATTGCTTATGTTGCACATTATGTGTACTAGAAGTACCTGTGAGTAGAGCTTTCTTCATGGCTCATTAACCGAAGAAATGGTGACAGCAATGGGTAAAGGCTTTGAATTGATATCTGGATGAATCCATATGGGGAAACCTGGAATAATAATGATGCTGGTACATGTAAGTAATAGGTAATATCTAGTAATACCACTGTAAGCAGCATTTGTGCTGGTTCTAGTCTGTTTTGTGGACAACTAGTGGTTACAGTTTTTTGACTTGCTGAAAAGCCTGATACGTTTTGTACCGTTGCAAACAGCTCCCAAGAAGCAGTGCTAATGTTTTGCCAACTTTTATTTGTTGGCTCACTTCTCCTTGTTGAAAAGCATAGTCATAATGATTTATATTGCTTTCCAGCTTCATTAGTTTGGCATGTGGGTGCTCACTGTAAAGTTAAATATTTGTCATCAATTGGAATTTACATAATTTTGATGCATTTTCATCATATAATCATCACTGATGTGCTAAACATTTCTGAGTGTTCTGTGCAAGACTTTAAGGTTCTCATGCACTTGGCTTGGCCATGTTTGTGTGTGCTGAAGCCACTGAGGATCTAGATGTTGATGATCTCAAATGAGGGTTAAAAATCTCAGAAAAATGTAATACATAATTTAGAATTAATTACATCACACCTCACACAATTTAATACATCTGCATGTATTCTGTGAATGACACATTTTACTAAAAAAGCTACTTAAGACCTCCAAAACACTTTATGAATAGTATTTTTTGCCTGTATTTGCATTTAATATGTCTAATCTCTAGTACAACTGAAATCATGTTACATTTCCTTTAGTTGATGGCAGTGGGTTTATTCCCTTGGATCCCTCTTCCATTTTCTTTTGTCAAAAAAAGGGACACTTTATCAGAAAAGGAAGATAAATATAGTACAGTATTATAACTTTTAAAATAGTCTTATTTTATGTCTGTATTTCCTCAAGTATTTGTTCACCTGAACAATCAATTTATTCTATATACTCTAAACTAGTGTTGTTTCCCCTGCACAGAAACACAGTCAGTAAAAACAAAAATCTCTAATCCATAATAAGAGATACTTTTTTTTAAAATCTAGAAAATTTACAGAGGTTAGCAAAACCCATTGTCACAGGAAAATTCAGCTGAAATGGATTCTAATATTTGTGAAAATACTGGTGACTGTTGGGTATCTTCAGGTAGGTAATTACCAGGAAGCTAAGATAGCATGATCATCTTTTATGCCTGGGGAAGAAACTTGATTTTGCCTCTGTTCAGCTATCCTTTTGCAATATAAGTTCTAGCAGGCTGCATTTTCTGTTTGCCCCTGCTCCTTGATCCTGCCCATAAAACTTCGTGCTGCTGAGGGGAAGCAGTATAGCTGGCCTAGTTTTGGCCTCTTGGAACATGTGGGGAGTGCACCTCCTGAGACCATAATGGTTTTGAGGGCAGGGTAGACAGGAGATGGAATGGGAGACTTTACAAAAGGCACAGTAGCCTGCTGTGCTCCTGGACCCTACAGATAAGTGGGCTGGAAGCAATGCCGTTGGTTGCAAAGTGCTTTCTGTGGCAGATTATGAGTCCCCAGAGGGAGATCCTGCCAGCACCATGTTGCTATGGGAAGAGGTGTGATGTCACATCGAGGCCTGGCCAGGGGAAAGCCAGTTTATCAAGGCAGAATTTTTCTGGATCTGTGTGTGGGTGGCTCCCTGCTGGAGCCTGAAGAGCTCTCAGCGTTGCCTTTTTGTGACAATAGTGTGGGGGAATGCTATGCAGGAGAAGTCTTGAAGAGCTGAGAAATGTTTTAAAATACTTACTGCTTTTCCTTCATGCTTTGCTGAAAGACCACTGTTTTACCTTTAATAGAAGAGACATTATAATCACTTGTTTTTTAAAAAGGCTATTTGGTGGTGTGCTCCAGTGAATTCTTCTATGAAGAGCTTGCAGGGAATAGTCCTAGGCACCTTAATATACTGGTAACAAACCAATATTCCTCCAAACAGCTCTTGTAAGCATTCTTTCAAAAGTCCAGCCACAGACGGTAAAAGGAATAGTTTAGGAATACAGTTAACTGTCAACCAGAAGAAAAATTTGCACTGGCTTCTCATTGTTACATTTTATTTCATATAATGGTTTTTTAACAAAAGAATTCATTTGAACCATTTTATGTGCCACGAAAATAATTTCTGTATTTTAGTTAATCAAAGAAAATTTAATTGATTGCGGCTTTTGAGTCATGGGCATTAATAAACAGGCAAAGCATAACATGTCTTGCATAAAAAGCCAGCAAATTAATTTACAGAGAAATCTGTGTCAGATGCTTCTTGCCATACATAATGTCTTAGTATGAGGACATACAATATTGTCATTATGATCCCATCATTATTCACATACTCCAAAACTACCTCATTTATTATTGCTGTTGTTATTGGAAAAAACCCTGCTGCTGTAAAGAAACTGTAAGTTGCAAGATAAGAGGAAGTATTCAGAAATATCTAATCTTCTGCAAATTTTTCTATCGTTCTACCATAGCAAACACTACCTGATCAGGATTATAAGCCCGTTCCTTGTAAGAATTGTTGCTTTAAATTAGACCAGAAATAATTTGAGAATAATTCTGCCTATACTACTTAGGAACTTCGTTAGGCAGTTTTCAGACTGCCGTGATCAAAATTTTTTGTTGATGACATCAAGGCAGAAAAAAGAAGGGAAAGAAAGGAAAAAGAAAAGGAAAGATGAGTATTAAGTATTATGTTTCTAGCTGGGGATAGAGATGATTCATCAGGCTTATTTCCTTTTATCTGCACTGTTTTTCTGATCTGTATAAAGAAAACTCTGAAAGTCTTTCTTTAGAAAGAGAGAAAGCAACAACAGCAAACAACACATGTTAAGGGAGCTGGTTAAATTCTAATGACTCCAGGAACTCTGGGATTCTTGTTAAAGATGGTCAGTTCGACAGCCTTTTTCTCTTCCTCTTAGGCTGTACCTGTAATATTTGTTTAATGTCCTGATAAGTGTGTATCCATTTTTATAAACTTCATGTCAGAATTCTTGTTAATAATCGACTGAATGTGCTGAAGAAGTAATGCTTCTTCCCGTCCAAGAGGGGAAATTCTTTTTTTTTTCTCCTTGAACTAGAAGGGTCAAAATCAGCCAGCACACAATTGAAAGCTATGTTGGAGCTGCATTTGTGTATGACAGTTACTATATTTATAACATGGAACAGAGTGATAGTACTCCTTTGGCCTGCAGAACACATTATCTACAGATCGCTATGATGAAATTGGGATACATCTGTGTGTTTCATTTCTCCAGCCTTTCATTTCAGAAGGAGTTCAGTATATCAGCAGTCTTTAATGCTCAGTGTTCCGTGATGCCTCTGGACAGCCATTTAGTTGGTGCAAATCCTCTGGTAGCCTATGTTTCTTCTTACTGTTCGGTAAGAATGGAATGTGGTATGGGACCATAGTGGCAAGATACCTTGCAATAGTTCAAGTGGTAGCATGTCTAATTAATAATAATTTGTCATGAATAATTATGTGTATGGTTATTATAAGTGATGGCAAAATCTGCTATGACGATGCCATTGAATTTATTTTAAGAGAGTGCTGGAAGGCATCTTTGCATAAATAATATTTCTTGGAAGTGTTGTCACCACACTTTTCTGGTGTTTTGGAAGACCTTAACAGAGAAAATACATTAATTTGTAGGTAAAAGTTGTCAGAAAAACAGTTTAACCGCAGTTGTGTGAACAGGGAGGTGTAAATCGTTTCTCAAATCTGGAATGTTTGGACACTTAGATTACTTTCTAGGAACTCTTTTAATCACTCCCTCAGTGTTCCTAAACTTGTGGTCCAGGCAGGCATCTTTAATTTGATGAATAAACCTACTGTGAAAATCCTCCATTATGTCTACAATGCAAGCAGGATGCTAAGTAGAGGTAGCTGAGCTACCTCCAGAACCAGAAATGTTACAATTTTGTTACCGAGTATAAATGACTCTGAAACAGCACTGCAGAAGCATGTCTGTGCTGCTACCGGGACTCAAGCTCAGATCTTCCCATAGTGCTGCGCTACGCCCAGCAGACAGGCACTTGTACCCTACCTTCAAACAATGTATATGAATAAAATACAAAGGAGGTATATTAAAGCATTGTGTGGAATGGTGGGGGTGCTTCTAGTTTTCTAAATTCACAGTAAGATGCTTATGGTTAGGATCTGCCAGCCTGACAAACTGCTCTAATTTCAGTGTTTTATAGCTCTTTCCTGTGAGGAGATCTTTAGCTAAGCTGCAGGTTATCCCTTGGCAGGCTTTGACTATGGAGATGACCTTTATACAGCAGGATGCATGCTCCGCTAGCCAGCAAAACTAAATGAGAACGGAATTATAGCCCTCTTTCTTTTGAGGGTTGACTTAAAGTGTATGCACAGTTTTCTCTACTGGTTGAGAGAGATTCTCTCAAATGGAATGAAGTTATTTTCCCCATGCACATCAGCTGAGAATCTTCCCAGTGATATTCAGGTAAAAAGAAGCAGAAGGAAGCACAAAAAAGAAAATTCTTGTTATCCTTTAATATTTGAAAAAGTAGTAGCGTGATAAAAATTCACTGATGGCATAGCCCATCCCGTGATGCAGTCAGGATCACAGATGTCCTTGCGAACATCTGGTGTAACAGCAAGCAGAGCAGGAGATTAAACCTATTTTCTTTGCATTACTAAAAAGGTTAACAGTCTTGCTTAGACAGTTTGGTGGGTTTAATGTTAAGGTTGATTAATCTTTCTTACGTGAAGGCTTGCAGAAGTATGAGCTTTTGAGATATGTCCACGTTCAGCATTTAAGCATACGCTGAAGCTCTGTGTTAAACTTACTGCAGTCCTTTATACAAAAAGAAGGTTGTGGAAATTAGTCCTTTCTGTATAAGTGGAGCAGTCTGGCAGCATTCCTTTGTTGCAGTGTCGTAAATGTATTTACAATAGATGTAGCCAGCATAAATTCTAAATGCATGTTTTTTTCTTTGGGAGGGGACAAGAGTGTGATGCATTGCTAAGCAAACCTTTGAAGGTCTTGAAGAAATGTACTTTAATCAGCAATCATTTGGGGAGGGTAAATTCTTTCCCCTTGTATTAATTCTCTTAAATGTGGAATTTAATAAAAAACCTTGAAAAATGCTTTTGACTAGATTATTATGAAAATACTTCATAATTCTCTTTTTTTCCCCCTTTTTCTTCAGTTGGTCATTTGTATTCTGCACAGACTAGAATAGCACTGTGGGGGGAGCACTTAAATAGGAAGACTGTATTTGTTATCTGTCACACTCTGAAATTAAACTTTTGATACTGAGTTATTGCCTTGGAAATAACTTCAAAAAAATTTACATGCGGAGAAAAGTACATGGTGGGGGAAGCTGTTGAACCAGTTATGTAATAACACTGTGTTAAATCCTCTTTAACTGAACAGTCTTCAAAAATATTTCTTCATGAATAAATTTAAAAAATACGTCCATACAAGAAAAACTTCAATGATTCCTTGACCACGTGAATTTTTTTCTTTTAACAAAATCACAGAGGGGAGGCTGAGGTTCCCAGAACTGCTGCAGAGATTTCTAATGAGAAATTTATATCCAGTTTTGTTAGATGGCTTTGAAAATTCTTGTTGTACATTTACATATATTAAGAAAGTAGAAAGGAGAGAAAGGGGGCATGTCTAAGGAGAACCGTTCTTTATACAGCGAGGGGAGTAAAGCTCAAAAGTACCAAAGGCAAGTTGTGCAAAAAAATAAGTCAGGAGTGATATATGCTCTTTAATAATGACTACAGCAGGAGGAGTATTTGGACAGGTTGGATGGGGCTCTGAGCAGCCTGATCTAGTTAGCGGTGTCCCTGCTCACTGCAGGGGGGTTGGACTAGATGACCTCTAGGGCCCCCTTCCAACCCAAAGCATTCTATGATTCTATGATTCTATGACTTTGGCATGATACTTCTGTTTTGTGGAACGATGTTGAAAAATTACAAACGAGATGAAACAAAGGAATGGCTTATCCACAGGGCTGGGATAATAGAACCATTCCTAGCTGAGGAGTTTAAGACTACTGAGGGAGAATGATGGACTCCTCTTTCGCACAACTGGTCTTGTTTCAAAATGCTTTTTAAAAGAAAATATCTGTAGAGTGGCTGTGTTCATTAAACCTATAATTTGTTGAGATAAGAGAGCAACTTATATTTTTTTGCTAAATCAGGCTGCTTGCTTTGTGATTTTGCTTATCCCCTGTTGACAGCTTCTGCTGTTGTGCCGAAGGCTTGGAGGCATTGCTGTTACATAACGCAATGCACAACAAACGTATTTTCTTGTACTGCGCATGGATATTTTTTTGGTCTACTGCAAGTACGTGTCTTATCTGTAGCCATTGTAGCCTATGGTCGTGTCATTTCTTCCCCCAAAATGTTTACAGATATTTTTTTTTTTTTCTCCTTTTGGTGCATAGTTGATAGCAGGTCTGATTTAGCATAATGAGACATGTGGTGTGAATGTGTCCATGCTGTCACAGTGTAAGGACGCCTTCCAGCAGAGGTAGATGGCAGTAGCTAGCAACATGCGGATCCTCCATCTGATTCCCTTTTTGTGTGCAGTTAGCCATGCGGGAGCTGGCTACTGTGCTGTTTGCTGGCTGAACGCCAATTCAACACACGGGCGGCACTGTAAGTAGCCAAAAACCCTTACATGCCTAAGAAATGTGTGATTTCTAGCTGGGAATGCCTAAAAAGCAGCATTTTGTTAGTCCTTCCTTGACTTGTGCTTTCAGAAATAGGAAAATATGTTTTTTCTCCTTAAAAAAAATTATTTTTCAAACACAAATTATGTTTTTTGAGACTTTGTAAGAGGTGAATCTCATTCCTTTTTGATCTCGTTTATATAGAGTGTACAGACTTAAACTGTCTAGAATTGTTACTGGATCACTGAACTGATCTCTGGAAGAAAACAGTCTAGTGTCTATGTTGAATTATAGAATCATTTAGGTTGGAAAAGACCTTTAAGATCATCAAGTCCAACTATAAACCTAGCGCTGCCAAGTCCACCACTGGCCCTAAGCACCCTATCTACGTGGCTTTTAAATATCTCCAGGGATGGTGACTCAACCACTTCCCTGGGCAGCCCATTGCAATGCTTGACAACCCTTTTGGTGAAGAAATTTTTCCTAATGTCCAATTGAAACCTCCCCTGGTGCAACTTGAGGCCATTTCCTCTCAAACTGTCACTTGTTACTTGGCGGAAGAGATTGACCCCCACCTGGCTCCCCCCTCCTTTCAGGCAGTTGTAGAGAGCAATAAGGTCTCCCTGCAGCATCTTCATCAGGCTGGACACCTCCAGTTCCCTCAGATGCTCCTCAGGAGTCTTGTGCTCCAGAGCCTTCACCAGCTTTATCTAGACACACTCCAGCACCCCAACGTCGTTCTTGTAGTGAGGGGCCCAAAACTGAACACAGTATTTGAGGTGTGGCCTCACCAGCACCGAGTATAGGGGGACAATCACTGCCCTGGTCCTTCTGGCCACACTATTTCTGAAACAAGCCAGGATACTGTTGGCCTTCTTAGCTACCTGGGCACACTGCTGGCTCATATTCAGCCAACTGTTGACCAACACCCCCAGATCCGTCTCTGCCAAGCAGCTTTCCAGCCACTCCTCCCTGCGCCTGTAGTGTTGCATGGGGTTGTTGTAACCCCAGTGCAGGACCCAGTACTTAGCCATGTTGAACCTCACACGGTTGGCCTTGGCCTATGGATCCAGCCTGTGCAGATGCCTCTGCAGAGCCTTCCTACACTCCAGCAGATCAACACTTCCACCCAAGTTGGTGTAATCTGCAAACTTACTGAGGGTGCACTCAATCCCCTTGTCCAGATCATTGGTAAAGGTATTAAACAGAACTGTCCCCAGTACTGAGCCCTGGGGAACGCCACTTTGTAACCAGCCGCCAACTGGATTTAACTCCATTCACCACAACTCTTGGGGCTTGGACATCCAGCCAGGTTTTTATACATATATAAATATGTACATACAGCTGTAAAGCTCTCTAATATCATATAGTTGTTGTCTGAGGATTCTTCTAGCTCAGCTAATCTTCTAGAATCAGACAGAAAGATTATTAAAGGAATTGGTAATAACTTCAATTTATGAAGTGCTGGTAAATACAGTGAAGGAATTTGCACATAAGCTGGGTCATAATTGTTCTATTTTCTTTGAAATTGTTTGAGTTCTGCTACAAATCCAGCCCCATTTATTAGCAATAAAATGGAATATTTAGAAAATAGATGTCTAATTTGTCTGTGGTAAACATGGTACTTTTGAGCTACTAAATGTTCTTACAACCAAAACTAATGCATTTCAGAACTAATTTCAGAAGAACAGAAGTTCAACAACCCCTTGAGATATGAATAATGGTGAGGCAAATGAAGGTCGGACATTACCTTGAATCTTTTAAAATATACAGCTTTGATTCCAGCACTTAAAATCTTAAATACCTGTTTCATTATTTATTTTAAAACTGAATACCTCAGGGGAACAAAGAAGCATACCACTTAAAAGACCCTTATGTGATTTCCTGCTTTAAATCTAAATGAATAAAATAGATAATACAGATTAATGTCTTAAACCACTAACCATACCAAGTACAATATATGTCAACAACTAAATGCACAACTGTACCTAATGAAATTGTAACATCAAATTCATCTGCATCTATTGTACGATTTGGGTAAATTTATATTTGTTGCCCTAATGCGAGAATAATTGTCGCATGAAATACTTGCATATATAAATATATAGTGGATTGAAGTCAGTATTTGTTTCTGCCATGGTTCAACCCCAGTTGGCAACTGAGTATCACAGAGCTGCTCACTCGCCCTCCCCCTGCCCTGGTGGGATTGGGGAGTATCAGGGAGGAAAAAAAAAGTAAAACCCATGGATTGAGGTAAAGACAGTTTAATAGAACAGCAAAGGAAGGGGAAATAATAATGATAAAAGAATATACAAAAGAAGTGATGCACAATGCATTAGCTTACCACCTGCCAACTGATGCCCAGCCAATCCCTGAGCAGTAATTTCCACACCCCCCCCAGCCAACTCCCCCCAGTTTCTATACTGGGCATGACACCGTAAGGTCTGGAATAGCCTTCTGCCCAGTTTGGGTCAGCTGTCCCAGCTGTGCCCCTTCCCAGCCTCTTGTGCAGCCAGCAGAGCATGGGAAGCTGAAAAGTCCTTGACTGATGTAAGCCCTGCTCAGCAACAACTAAAGCATCAGTGTGTTACCAACATTCTTCTCATACTAAATCCAAAACACAGCACTATGCCAGCTACTAGGAAGAAAACTCTATCCCAGCCAAAACCAGGACAGTTTCTTAGGTGTTGAATGCCTTTTTTATCATTCTATCTCTGTGTCTTTAAAATAACAAGGTAAAGAAATAATAAAAAAAAGGAAAATCCAATAAACCAAAACCACAACCCAGCCCCAAACCTTTTTTCCCCTTCCCTCCATCAGAGTAACATTTCTTTTAGTGAAACATCCCCAGAGAAGTACTCAGTATATTGTGACGCCTCAACCAAGACTTCTGTAGCACTGAGAGTTGCTTCCAGATGTGGTTTTGACATTGTACAGTAACACTTTTATGATCAGCTCTGCTGTCTTCTCATTCCTAACAGCTTAGGTCACTAATGAAATAAAGCATCTGTGAGGGCATCAGTGATCTCAGATCTCCAAGTAAAATGAGTGGGATTATTTTAGTTAATGCATCTCTAACTTTCATGACCAAGAAGAGAAGCAGTGTTGTCTGTTTGGTGCCTACAACTCTTTTTCTAGCTTCAAGAGTGACTCAGGGTGCCTGGAATTTCACCTTGATTTTAATGTCAGTCACTTCAACAAAGGAAGCACCAGGTTTGCATGTTCGAAAATATATGACTCTTATGGGGCAATGTTTCCAGCTCATGTTTCTAGCTAGGACTTGGCTGAGAGACAGAACAACCTCCTTAGAACAGCACCCTTGACAAGAAAACCCATCGCTTGCTGCTTTTTCAGTTTGTCATCTGATGAGAGATGACAGTAGATGTACCACAGCCACTGAGAGGCTTTACTGCCTGTCTTTTTGACATATTGAGCTAACACATAGGCTGTCAGTTTTGTTTTGTAATGCTATAATCCCAGGGAATTATAAGAAGGATGAGATGCATTTTACATTGTAAGCTAACTTGGACTAATACTACATTTATGGAAGGTGGAAACAATTGAAGGTGCAGTAGAGGTCTATACCACTATTGCAAGGGGGTGGTAGTGGAAGACAAACCCCTTTGCAATAGCCATTTAATTAAAGAACAAAGTATTTTCTCCTCCTTCTACGGTAACATATTTTCTAAGAATCAGTGTAGTTTGTCTGTACTGTTGTTTTCCCTGACTTGCAAATGTTGTGATTTCATTTCTCTGCCAGCTTGAATTGCAGATGCGTAGTTAATTATGGAATTTTTGCTAGTGTCACAGCCCTTGTACTGTATATATTATATGCTAGAGTGTCTGCTTTAGAAAAATGGCATGTTGCTTTAGCTGGTCTGGAGTTTCAATGTTCAAACATTAGTAAAACTTTGACCTGGGATGCAAGAGGTTGCCTTTCCTCCTAGATGCTAATGCAGCTGTGTTATTTATCCCTGCTTCACCCAAAGCTCTGCCTTCTTTTAGATTAACAAAAGCATTGCATTTGATTCAAAATTTATATTCCTGATAATTTTAACAAATTCAGTTTATTTTGTTTATCTTAAGAGATGTTAATGTATAGCAGCAGCATTCTAGGACATGTAGAGATAAAGCAGAAAGAAATTCAGTGATGCTGCAGTGAACATATCTTACTGGAATTTGTTGTAAATTGAAAAATACAAAGCAACTTTGATCTGTCTAAGCTGCAGTATAGATTTTGGCTTTGTTCAGTATCATGCCAAATGCTGACGTCATCTTTCTAATTTTGTTAAATTTTTTGTCTTTATGGAGATCATTCTCTATATTTATAAAAATATGTAATAACGGACAACGTATTTTTCAGTCTGATCCTCACGGATTTGTGCATCAAAATAAGAATCTCTCATTAGAGCCTTTGCAAATTACATTTAAACTATCTTTTGATTTAAGCTATCTTTTGTGAACTACATGTACATGCTTTGTCCATTGGCTGTGAAGGAGTAAATCAAATAAAGGAAATAATGGAAAATCTTAACTATCAGATGGCAAGGGTACACATATTGAGTAGTGGAAAATACTGCAAGTGGAAAAGCTCTTTTTAGGTATTGGAATAATTGTATGTTGCTTGAAGCACACAACTAGAACAGTTTAAACAGCTATTAAAGAATGTTGCCAGATCTTATCACTGCAGTTATGCATATAGATCAGTGATCCCTATGCAGCACTACAAAATGTGTGAATGAGGTACACTTACTAAAAATAAACCCTATTGACTGCTATTCCTAAATTGCCACAGAATACTGGATAAATGATACAATTTTAGCAGTACAAAATCATCTCCAAGACTGAGTTAAAAAATGTGTTTAACTGCAACATTACAAGTGAGTTTAAGGACAATTAAATAGTTGCAGGTCTTTGTTTGCCTAAGCCTTCATCAATGTTTAAAAAACAAACCAAACAAACAAGACCTCACCAACGAAACAAACCATACGAGCAGTACAGTAGGATGAAAATACTGACTTGAGATGAGGTTAGGGTTGTGTGTGATACAGTGGATGAACAAGCGCGCATAACATATGTGCCGAGTCTTACAAGAAGGCACCATGCAATATTTTACAGGTTTCACTTGGCAACAGTAAGTCTGCAACTGATGTATCTCTGAGTATCTACAACCAGTCTTTAATCACCCACAGATTAGTTCATTAAACATGGAGGTATTGTAGTTCTGCTCTTGCATCATTTGTAAGAAGTATTGATTCATTCTGGTTATGTGGAAACACCTGGTAGGGGTACAGTTCTTGAGGCAGGCTGGAGTAGATTGTAACTGCTGTGACTTACATTGTAAAGAGACTTAAGCAGCCCAAAATAGAGAGAGAAGTATCTGTGGGGTATTTTTATTTAAAATTTTTTTAAAAGTTCTCAAGACATTTGACAACAGGTGAGCATCCCAGAGCTGATTGAAAAAGGGACAAAACCCCTTTTCTTTCCCTCCCCTCCTCTTATAGATTTAACCAAATTTCTCTTGTGCCTTGTACCCCAAACAGAATCTGTTTTTTTTTCTCATAAGAAACTTGTTTGTCTGCTGTTGCCACCTCTGACTCTTGCAACTTTTTAGGATATTGAATAAATGGGAACTCACATCAATTTCTTTATACTTCAGTCTGCAGTTTGACTTGGGAAGATGAAACCTCTCCCTCATCAAAAACACTCTTAAAAACCAATAAACTACTTTTCTCTCCAGCAAATTCCTTGATTATCAGTTTCTGTATATTTATTCATATTTTCAGCAAACTGTAGCAAATGAATGATTGCAGGTATACTGAATTTCTGCTCCAGTAAGGGTTTAAGCTGTTTAGGGAAACAAATGAAGCACAAGGCTTTTATTTAACAATGAATTTTGTATGAATCTAATTTTTTTCGTGAGTGACTAGCTTTCTCAGATCAAATTCCTTTACAGGGAATTTTACAGCAATATGCAGGAACTTTAACAACTATAATTTTCTAGAACACTGGGAATGCCAGATGAAAGCATAAAGAAATATTGATCTGAGGGAGCCTCAAGTAATCCCTGATCAGAGTAGCAATGCATATTAAAACTAGTGTTGATTACTCTGGAACTTACAGTTTTACACTCCGGGAACATGGTTTTGTTATCTTTCCTGGTCTGAAAATGTTGCGTTTTTGTAGAGACAGAGAAGTAATACTGAGAGTACTGATTAGACATTTATTTGAATTTATCACCCTAGTATTTGAGAATTTTTGCGTTATCTTCTGAATTTATGCTCAAAACCAGTCTCATAGAAGTGGAAGTACTTTACTGATGAGGCAAACGGAGCCAGGAGGTTTAATGACATACCTGGGCTGGTAGGCAGAAAGTCACTTTTTGCATCCTAAGCCTCAAATAAGCATTGGGAATTGTGGCGTAGACAAAGTGACTGCATCTGTGCTGCTTTGAGTCCTGCGCTGCGGGTCCCCCTTCTTACTAATTTCATTTACTTTCCATCATTATCATTGCGGCTGCTGTTAAAGTTGTTTTGACTTGCTGTACTTTAAAGCTATTGCACTTAGATATTTTCCCCTAATATGTCTCCCTGTTTGCAGTTAGTTTGATTCTTGGAGTTACCTGCAAACTGCCTGGAGTGGTATCGGATGCATGGATTGCATTGCTGGTTTATGGAGGAGATGAACTGCTTTCACTTAGCTCCAAAATTGTGCATGCAATTCAAAATGATAGAGCTCTAGGTTTCAGCCATTTTCATGTATTTCCATAAAGGGAAATCACCAGAATAAATGTGGAAAAGTGATGTTGGTAGCCCAGGGAGTGGAGCAAGGTGTTTGACTTGGAACTACTGCAAGTACTTCTGTTAGCATAGGATGAAAGAAAGATACTTTTATCACTTGTAGTAATTATATTCCATGGCACTTCTATCAAGTGGGTTAGCTTTTTTTTTTGGCCAGATTTCATTTTCAGTTATGATGTCACCTACCTAACTTAGCCTTGACTCTCAAATAGGTTGCATTGTCCTTTTAATTTCTGACCTGAACAGGTGTGCAGTGTTCACAGTGAAACTCATAGATCCAAAGAATTGCTTTTTGGCTGTTAATAGCATAACGTATGTTCAGTTTGTGTATTTTTTGTGACGTTCTAGTAGTGCTTTGAAAAGTTGAAAGAGGAGTTGATATTGAATGTATCTGTTCTGAAACTCTGGCAAGGCATTTATTGCTATATAACTGCATAAATCTCACAGCTTAGTGAAACACTTATCTGACCAGTGGTAAGATGGTATGTTTAACAAGACTGTATGCTCATCAGGTTGTGTCTTGACAAATATGCACACAGTATTATGTCTCTGCTTACTTAAAATCATCTCCAGAATGTTTTAAAATAGATTCTTTGTTGAAAATTTAGCAATCCTCTAGTTAGATTTCTAGATATCTAAAGGTTTGTCTTGATGTAATTCTTGGAAGAGATATTTGTTTTCATGTCCTCCAAATGTAACTGAGTAAAACTTTCATATGCCCTGCTTCATGTGTGTATTTATTTGCTACCTTTTTTTTTCCTTCGAAATATTTGATTCCAAGAAAAATTGAGGTTACCAGTTCTATTTAAGACTTACAGACCTCAGTGCTACTACCGAATAATTATAAATGGCAACAAGTGTAATAGCTTTTATGTGTATTACTATTTGGGGTTTTTTTGGAATTAGACGATGTTTAACACTTCAATTATATTGGAAGGTGTGTTAGATTTTAATTTTTTTTTATGGTCTCACTTTTAAGTTTGCTGTTAGGGACTAATAAAGATATGAGGTTAATTTTATTGTGCAATACAACCATTTGGATCTAAATGAAACCAGATGCTTTTAAATGGTTGGACTGCTTTTTTCTCTGATTTTACATTAATTCTATCTAGTCATAATTCATATTTCCAAAATTGAAACTATTTTTTCTTTCTTTTTATTAGGGCTTGTGTGCTGTGGCACAAAGACTGCATCACGCTGTGTGCTATGTTCATGGTAAGCTTTATTTCATCTCATTAAGTTATATATGTTATCATTCCAGGGGATATTATGTTTTTTTGTCAGTCATTTGAAATGATCATAAATGCACCAACATGAGTTTAGTCTTCATCTTTTGTAGTGACAATTTTCCAGTTTTATACAACATCCAGTGCAAAATTAGTTTTAAAAACCTGTGATGAATCTGATAATGGTCTCAAAGTTTTAGTGGCTATGTTGACAATTGCAGACAGCACAGGACAGGGACATTTTTGTAGTTTCAGTAATGCAGTGGCATCCTCATTCATGACTGGTCCCCAAATGACAAGATGCAAACAGTAACACAAAAGGCCCAGCTTGGGGTCCAGAAAATCCCATTTTGTCCGGGCTCCATGTCTTCAGGCTCTTTATCTATGCGAAGTAATTCTCCATGGCTGCCAAACCTTTGGCACTTCTTAAAATAACTTGGTTAAAAATATTTCATAAACTCAGTTTGTACAGGCAAAACAAGCCCCTGTGCTCCTCCAAAGCAGCACGTGCTTCTTCTGTTCCCCTTCTCCACCAAATATTAACAAATTACCACTTTTATTATGGATATGACATGAAAATAAAACAGCTTTTGGAATTAAGCCTCACATTTATCAAATGGTTTCCAACTATGTTCTGTTCTTTTTTGAGCTGTTAAGTAGAAAACACTTTCTGTATTTCTGGGTTTACTGATACATATTTTTAAATTAATTCTTTTTCCTCTTGCTTTCTACTGGATAGCTTAAATCCTCATGTGGTTTACCCCTCTTTTTTCCTTTTTTTTTTTTTTTTTTTTTCTCCTTTGTTTTTTCCTCCTACCTCATAAGTTCTCCTTTACCTGCCAAGGGATGTCTATGTGTCTGTGCTACTCAGTGACCTCTGCCTCTGAGACCAGAAGTTAATAAACAGCTTTCCCTAGCTGATGGGATTAGAGATGTCAGAGGAGTGGCCAAGGCTTTAAGGGACACAGTCTTTTAATCTTCTTCCCTAGTTCACTTAAGTTCAGTCAGCCATTGAAAATCTGCCTTATTAAGCTGTCAAGGTAATCAATAGACATGTTCAGTTAAGCTGCTTCTTGGTATTTCTGAGAGTCCAGTCACAATCATAAAGGTACTGCTGCTTCCTGAATAAAAATGTTTATCCTAGCATATTCATGGGTTTCTTAATCAGCACACTTACCTGTGGGAATAGTTTGGCTTGCAGCATCTTGAACAACCAATGGTAAGGGTTTATGTGCATCTCTGCAGATCATGACCAAGGACAAGCCCTTGCTCAGTTGCATATTACATTTAATTACTCATCACTCTGGAGTAAGAGTTAACGCAAGAATAGAAGCTTAACATCTGTCAGGTCTTTTAATGCCAAAGTTTCTGTATTTCCAGTTTTTGGTTCGTTTTATACGCTGTTCCTTCATTCTAGCAACTTTTCCATGTAATGTCTGAGCTTTTTCCATAGCCTCCTGTACAACATTGGGATATTTGGAGCAGTTCTGCTATTTTGCTGGTGCTTGCTGGAGGTTTGGAGAGGCTGTGAGGATCTTAGCACTGACTCTGCCAATTTAATTAATCTGGGAACCCCAGAAGGATGTTTAATAGCTCTATTAATAATTTCACTTTCTTACATTCTCAGTTTTAAAATATTGGACCGATGTTTTGTGCTCAGAGGTATGATTAAAGTGTCTTTCATTTTAGAGGCCATCTAGCAGTAATCCACTGCAAACTTCGTAGATGTTTTCTAAAGCCAGGGTTTGTAATTTTTTTTTTATACAATTACTGCACAAGGCCCCAAGCTTGGCAATTACTTAGCTAAAATATTTTTTTACAACAAATACAAGAAACTTCGTGATCTCAAGGGCTTATAGTTAAATTTTACTAACGCAAATCGGTTTTATGAGTTAGGCAAGTCTGACAGTGTTATTGTGGGTCTAATTTTTTTAAACATGTTTTATCAAGGTTAGCACGAATACCCACATAAACTGAACTATATCTTCACTGATTTTGATGGAAAAATTAATTTTATACTGTCCAATCTTTCTTTAATGGTTTTGAGGGAGGGAAGAAAATTATGATTAAAACAGAGTATTGAAAATTCTGCATGCAAAATACTTTATGAAAAGGAATTACAAATCTAGTGTCAAAAAATCTGCATAGTCAGGTAAAATTGTTTGGTGCTTCCTTTTGTTTCTAATTTATATTCACAAGAAAAAATTAGGAATCGGAGAGATCAATTTAACCTATCAGTACAACTAGTTTTTTAAAAAAGAAAATTGGTTTACAGTTCATAGTTTCAAGATTACTGCAGTGCAGCTTTTGTATTTGTACTATATTTGCAAAGAATTCTGTCCTGCATGAAGGACTGATGCGATATATGGTGCAGATATAAATGGATTGTTTATCAGTTATGAATCAAGGGTAAGTCATACATCTAGACTTGTAAATACACAGTTAAACTTTTATTATCTAAATTATTATCATTTTATTATCTAAAATATGCCCAGTACAGATGATGCTGAACTTTTATTTTTTCAAAATAGTTTTATCAGTTGACATGCTTCTAATACGGTATAAAAATAGTGAGTTTCCTTTGTAAAGTCCCCAGTTTATTTTCAGATACCCATGGTACTCTAAATTGAACCTGGCATTATTAGTCACCTTCTGATGTGTGGCTTATCTGATTAATGTGGTTTGGGGATTGCAATTACTTTGAATCATTTGTCATCTTTTGTCTGCTGTAATGTAATTTTTATTAGAAATCTCTTGAAGAATGCAGTTTATATTACTGAGCAGAGCAGGAATTAAACATTGGGGAGTGCGGGCAGTGGTTCCTATATTTACTGAATATGACCCTTATTGTATGCCTGCTTTGTATCCCAGAAATGCTTCTTGGAGCAAGATGGTTTTTTTAATTGACTTTTTCAAAAATGCTGTGTATAAATAAGTCTTAGAACTTCTGCAGAGATGACGCTTTTGATTGCAGGTGTTCATAATTAGATTAATTTACAAAGTAAATCAAGCCAATGAAGGAGGCACGGAAAACTGACTGAGAGCTTATCAAATTAGCTAAGTAGAGCAATTAATCAGACAGACCTTAACCGTTTGGTTTCTTTTTTTAATCATCATCTTGAACAGCGTGTGGTGTTTTTCAGCTTCCATTAAAGAAGGCATTTAACGTGAAGCTGCATTCGGTGAGACTGTTTCCTTGTTGTCTCCTTGTGACATGTGTGTCTTGGCAAGCGTCAGTAATAGTAACGAGCAGTACCACAAACATTGTACTGCTTCAGAAATCCACTGACATTTCCAATGCACAGTGTCTTGTAAATTATAAAAAAAAAAAAAAAAAAAAAAAAGTATAGCATTGTCTGTGAAAATATCTGGGATCTTCCCTGAATTTCTGTATTCAGATGTTCTGGTTTTGGCTGGGATAGAGTTAATTTTCTTCCTAGTAGCTGGTATAGTGCTGTGTTTTGGATTTAGGATGAGAAGAATGTTGATAATGCACTGATGCTTTAGTTGTTGCTGAGCAGGGCTTACATCAGTCAAAGACTTTTCAGCTTCCCATGCTCTGCTGGCTGCACAAGGAGCTGGGAAGGGGCACAGCTGGGACAGCTGACCCCAACTGACCCCAAGCATATCCCACACCATATGATGTCATGCTCAGTGTATAGAGCTGGGGGAAGAAGGAGGAAGGGGGGGATGTTGGTAGTGATGGTGTTTGTCTTCCCAAGTCACCGTTACGCGTGATGGAGCCTGGCTGTCCTGGGGATGGCTGAGCACCAGCATGCCCATGGGAAGCAGTGAATGAATTCCTTGGTTTGCTTTGCTTGCATGACTTTTGCTTTCCCTATTGCACTGTTCTTATCTCAACCCATGAGTTTTCTCGCTTTTACCCTTCCGGGGGGGTATGAGCGAGTGGCTGGGGGGGCTCAGTTGCCAGCTGGGGTTGAACCATAGATAATGCAGTCCTGCCTAACAGTGTGTTTGCTCACTTCTGTTAGCACCAGTGTAGTTAGACCAGTAGTTCTAAATGGCATAAATTCTCATCAAAGATATAGATACTCAGTAGTAAGTATAGTATTGGCATAAGCCAGAAAAAAAAGTCATTTTTGGTTTTCATTATTCAAAAGTTTTTCCACACTAAACTCTTAACAATTGACTGATTTAACTCCCACATAATTTTTAAATCATTATTATGGACTAAGAATAGTATCAGCTTCCAGTGTACTATCGTCTCCAGTACACACATTGTGCAAGGTGGACATGGTATTTTATCTAAACAATAACTTGTCAGTGCAAGTGTGCAACAGGCGTCTCTTCAGAAACTTCTAGTTGCAATGTGATAAGTTAGCCATTGCGGTGTCTTAAATTTTAAAAGCATTTTTTTTTCTAAGTAAGTTAATTCAATTTTGGGAGTGTTATGCATGTTGATACAAATGTCCTTCTTCCTTAATCCATTTGCAAATGTTCTTGTATTTTTAGATGGACTTTTTCTGCCTTTCACTGCAGAAAAAAAGGAAGGTTCCATAAGATTATACTACTCATACTTTTTCCTTGTATCATTTCACAACAAACTGCGATGGTAGTTGTCAGGTTTGGCCCCGACAAATTGGACCAAGGCTCCATAACACTGACATTGAATATGGAGAAGTGATGTCTCTCCAGACACGACCTTCACACTTACCTTTTCCTTCTCTTCAGGAGGTCAAATAGTTTCCTTTCCCAGATTCACAATGAATCCTAAAGCATGTCAGAAAACGAGGAAGGATGAGAGTTAACACTTGTTACTTCAAAGCTGGAAAAAAGATGACTTACCCAGATTTGGCAATGTGTATTTTCTACTTTCAAAATGTAGGGAAGTGCTGCGATACACTGATCTTTAAAGTGATTTTCATTCTTCTCTTTCTCCTATACAGCAGCTTTCTCCCTATGAGATAAAAGCTAATTACAAAATTATTTTTTGGAATATGAATCCCCTGCCCTTGTGTACTTGCCCCAGTCCACTCACCAAAATGCACTGGTCTGCCTTGAGTCTACCCTAGCACAATGCCAGAGGACTGTTAGTTGCGTGAGGAGAAGTATTTTCTTGGCTGTTAATACCAAAAACACGGGTCAATAGGTTAATACAGAAGCACAGCTGACAGATTCAAATGTGAGAGAGTGAGTTATGAATGCTTCCTTCAGGATCAGCGCTGATAAGAATGAAACCTTCCTTAGGATATTTCTAAATACCGAATGGCCTCTTGTGTAAAGCTTAAATATAGATTTAATGTAAATTCAGAATGGATGATCATTCCTTGCTCTATCAGCTCAACTCTAATATTATAGTTAACTTGTATGCTATGGGCCTTCCTTTAAAAAATACACAATGAACACCCTAGCACGTTAACTTGGGGTATTTGTATTTGAGGATTTTATCACAATATAAAATGCTGTCCTCCCCACTGTAAAACTGGTTTCTCCTCTTTCTAAGTCCTCAGCCATTTTATCTTAAATATCCAGAAATGAAAATCTTAACCAAGGTTATCATCTTAGGTCAAGCTTTTGAAATCCCTTTTTAAAATTCGGAGTGATATTTTTGTGCCATTAACACTGAATGCTTAAAACCTAAAAATGTCCTGTGTTTAAGAGTTCTTTGGAAAACTATAGAATCCTTGAACAGCTGCAGATAAAGCGGAGGTATTTGGGTAATTATTTCAGGATTTTTGTAGATTGATCGTCATGTTTGCCTTCAGAAGATAAAGAATAGCTCTAAAAGCTGATGCCTGAGACATGTAAGCTGCATTTTCTTTTATATCTCTGGAAAGGTAGTCTCTCATTTATCTGATGAATTTCTGACACTTGCCTTGATTTTTGAATCACTGAAAATAAGATACAACTTCCATTTTAACTGATATGGAAAACAGCTAAAAGAAGCCTGTAAATAGGAGTAATTAACACCCTACCCCCCTGCCAATGTTTCTCTTTTGTGCTTCTTTAAATACAGAATTTTTAGGTCTAAAAGCACTGTGTAAATATTTTAGACAAGTATGTGCTTTCAAGATCCTTGAATCTGATCGGTTATCTAAATGCTTCTTGGGAAGACTGGAGGGCTGTACAAAACATGACCTAAATGACTTTGGTAGTAACACGAATCCAAGAACATTTTCATGTTTTTGTTTGGTCTCTCTTAACAAATGTAAAATACATGGATGTGGCTGATAAATTAATCAATGCAGCAGAAGGAATGGTGGATGTCTTGTAAAGCTAAACATTGCCTCTGAATAGCTTGTACCTGTACAAAAGCATGAAGTGTAGAACTTGAGGAGGATATTTTGCTTTGTATAGGCTTGAATTAGTTGATTCTTTTATCACTGTCAAACAGAAGCTGAATGCATATACTATAGTTAACTGGTAAAATACCGTGTTTCTAGTAAAATGCGTATTTCTTTTGGTGTTGGTGTCAAAGTCTAATACCACTAATAAGACATGATCTTAGTTCATAAACCATAAATATTACTGCTGATGAATTGGATGTACTGGTTCTGGATTCACAGTCTTGGGGGGGTTCATTTTATTGCACCGCTTTCTGAAAAATAAATGGCATTTCTCAAGTGTGAGGACACAGCAGCTTCCACGTCTCTGTAAGACTGTACACATCAGGAATCCAGACAGCACAGTTTATCTGGTAGAAGATGTCACTGGGAAATTAAGACGCAAGTTCAAAAATACCTGTTATTAATGTGTTCGCAATCATTTTACTACTGGTAACGTCAGCGTGTACTTAAAGCTAGTCCAAGACAGTACCAGACCTCTGAGTTTTGCTGCATCAGGAGCAGATCACAGTCGGAATGAACTTCCAGAGGCTTTTGGTAGGGGAGATAAGAAGTGTGCTATGTTGGATAAAGCTGAGTTGTGTTGATGCAGGCTCAGCTGCACTGGCTGGTACAGCTTGCAGGTGGGAGCATGGCTCTGAGTGCCTCGGCCGTGACTCCTCCCTGCCTCTCTGCCTCCGGTGAAAATACCAAGGTCACACAGGCTGTCTCTTAGCTGTGAACTGACCTGTGTGTGCGAGCCTCATTTGGAGAACAGGTAGCTCTTTTCCACATGGTTAAGTGCTCTGAAACAATTAGATTTCTCCGAGTCTTTCCCCATGGACATCTAAAGGAGCTCCCTGGCTGCTATTCCATAGGGCACTGGAGCTTTCTCTTTGATGCAGAATGAGCCTGGTCATGAATTTGAAACTACTGCTTGCCTTTTTAATTTTTTTCCCAATGATGTAATAAAATGTTAAAAATATCACCTTGAAAAAAAGACATGAGAGCCATAGGAATAGGGAGAGAAATCATATTAGATGGTAATAATTATGTTTATGCCATTATCTTCATTTCATTGACTCACTGTCTGTATTCCACTGGTGGCAACATTTGTCTACCATTCTAAGAGGTAAAGCTGTAAAAGAGCTGAAACATTAATGGTAGTCAGGAGTTATAACCCTTCTCAGTCTCATTTCCTATAGGGCATATGCTCTTATTTGTAGTTTTGTTTAATACTTATAATATTATAAGTTTGGGATAACTATTATCCCATGGTTAAGTATTCCTAAACTTGCTTTCACAATAGGTTATGTGTCACATGAAGGATGTATTTTGTCCAGGATCCTTAATCAAGGTCATTGTTATTTTTGGGTTGGTAGTTGGGTTTTTTTCCTCCTGCATGAAGTATATTATTTTTCTTTAGGAACCTTGATGTCATGGATGAAAAGTTTATTCAGTAAAAAAAAAAGCACACTAAAATCCCTTTTTTAATCGTCTGAGGTTTATGGCATGAAACCCCTCCCTTTTAAAAAAAAAAAAACAACAAACACTTAGGTTTCCTATCAAGTAAGAATATTTTTCCATTTGCTTAAACACTGCATCAATATTTCCAGCAAAATACTTCTTTTCCTCAAATTTCCTTTTTAATAAAATGCAGCCTCTTTGAACTGCACAGACCTCACCATCTGTTACTCAATTTTCACTCCATAAAATTTTGCTGACATCTGTTTAATCAAAAATATTTTTATAGTCACGGAGAAATTTAGTTCAAACTTGGTATTACATTGTTCCTATGCACCAAATAGAAAAAATGAAAATAATGAACAGGAACTTATGGGAGAGGAGAGGAAATCGTTGAAATAAAGTCTGTTCCCACTTAGGGCACTACTTGAATCTGTCTTGCAGGCTGTGGAGCTCTGTGTTTCACAGCTCACGGCTGTGCAGAGGCTTCCTGGGACAACATGGGGCAGCTTTCCCCAGCTGTTCCCCCGTGGCCGCAGTTTTGGAGCAGCTGCTGGGCTTGGGTTTGAAAAGCCAGAATGAAGTTTATCATATTGTAAAAGCCTGTCGTCTTTCCTTGCCCTGCTGTCCTCATCTTTGGACTTTCTTCCTTTATGCATTTTATCCGGGTGAGGTGACTCACCCCTACCAGCTTCTTTGCACTGTTGAAACTCTCCTCTCCAGCACAGTCAGGACACCTGGAAGACATGAATGAAGTAATAGAAGTAGGGGAAGCAGATGCTCTTATATGATTCCTCTCCCTTTGGTTTTCCTGTGCCCTCTAGGGTGATATGCTCTCTGGTTCCATGGTTCTCTGTTGAATGCGTGTCACATTGAAGTTTGTGGGTGCTATTAATAGTCACTATAATAGATGTAGTGGTAATTATTAGTAAGACCTTATTTTTAGTCTGTTGTGTTGGTTTTTTTTTAAAGGAAATGAGGCATATGCAATTTCTGTCTATCTGTCAATCTGTTTATTTGGTTATCTGTCAACTTGATTAGGAAATTTTTGTCAGTATTGTGGTCTGACAGACCCTTCCTGTCTCCCATATGGCGTAAAAAAGTCACATAATTTTTAAGCAATATTTTGTAACATTTGATAAGCAAATAGCGATATATTTTTTCATTGTGCCTCTTGGTTATCATGAATTTTTATCAGCTAAATTGGTTTGTTAAGGCATGATATGTTGTACCACATATTCTTGATTTTGGAGAATTGTCAAAGTGTTGTGGCTTTTCTGTTGTTTATTTTCTCTGTTGCTCCTGGAGTTGGTGTAGAGGTGAACTTTTGCTTCCAGAATGATTTAGCTGTTTACTGCAGATTTATATTGTTTTGCATGCAAACTGAATTGATGTTTACAACTGAAAATTTTTTTTGTTATGAATTTTTTAAATTTGTCATACAAATCCCATTATCTGCACATTTAATATTTACATATGTATTATTAAATTGTTGTATCGTATTTTAAAACAATATTTTTTTCTCTTTCCTGAAGAAGAAAGTCAAGGGTTGGGTTTGTGGTTTTTTTTTAATGATTAGGTAGACAAAATAAATTTAAATGAAACACGAGTATAATTTTGTAATGCTTAGAGCCCTTCCCTAATTCTTTATCCTCAAAGACACAATTTATCTACCTTTACGGTTTCTTAATTCAGAGAGATTTATTAAGGTATGCTTGAAAGAAATATGTCTGGATACATTCTTTGGTTTGTTTAAAATATTTAGTTTATTTGGAAGGAATACTTTTCAGCTGGTCTTTCAAAATCCTTGACAGCAAAGTAATAGAAGAGCTGAAATGACAGTGTTTATTTCCTTGGGGTTTTCTAATGGTAGATTACAAGGGGGGAGTTTGTTTTCTGGACGTTTTGCAGATTGTTTATGGTCATGATCATGCTGTATAAATTAAAACTCAAATTATAACTAGAAAAGTTTTTTAGCTAGATGTTGAAAACTGAATACGCTGTTTGTTTTGTGGCAGACAAAATTCGATTGCCATCATATTTGCTTATTATGACCTCAGTAAACGAAAGAAAAACAGTGTGTCTTTTAGCATGAACAATGTGTACTCACTCTTTCAAAAAATATGAACTGAAAAAATTGCATTGATCTGAAGGTTTGGTACCATTGAAAACGCTAACACTGCAATGAAACAATGCTTTTTAACCTCTGTGGGTCAGAAGGAATATCTGAGTGTTGCATCACCTGTCAGTCCCATTTGGCAGCACTATATGTCATAGCAAAAAATTCTTGTCATTTTTTTTCTTGCTTTACTCTATCTTTTGCTGACAGTTAGAACAAAACAAATTGAAGTGAAACATGACAGGAAAATCCACTGGGCATGAGGCATAAACTCAGACTTCCATTTGATGAAGAACCAAAAGAATGACGTTTCACAATGTCTTACTCTTCTCCCCAGCACAGGCACTTGGGAGGATTCTGAAATGTTTCTCCAATGACAACATGGCTCAGTGCAGGAATAAGTTTCCCAAGGTGTAGCTGATCACTGCTCAGCAGATTGCTGCTGCTGCCAGAATCACAGAGGGAGAGCTAGGAGCGTGCTGCATTGCAGGTGGAGGCTCACTGATAAGGAATTCTGTTCTTCTCCAATTCTGTTCTATTCCAACTTTGATTTCACCCTAATTCTTCCCTTAGTCTCTTCTACTGAAGTTGTTCTTCTACCCTATTTCTAGTTCTTCTTCTTCCACCCCATTTTGTTCTATTCTATTTAAGATCACAAGAAATCTTGGAGATAGATGGCTATTAACCTTACACCTGGTGCAGTAGAAAATTGAATAAGAATCATAATGAAAAAGTAGCAGGTTTGAAGTGGGGGTTGGTTTGGTTTGGGGTTTTTGTTTGTTTTTTGTTTCTTTGGTTTGATTGTTTTTACAGTTTGACAATAGAAGGAGCTGTCCCGTAGAGGACTCTCCAGAGTCAAGTACTGCAGCAGTCCATAGCTAGGAGAATTCAAACAAGGATAATGAGCCCCTGTTAACCATACCTTGTCTCTTCAGTGATATGCAGTGGAATGAGGAGTTTATTCAGTGTTCCATGCTGAAGCTCTTAAAGACCGTTTTAAGGCAAGGTTCCTGGTATAGAGGATCTTTTGATGTGGCTTGAGATAGTAATTCATGGAACGTTACCAACTCTTGCCTTAGAGATGATATATTTCCAAAATCAAGCCATTGCCAGCTGAAAAGAATAAGCAGATATGGGCAAACCAGAATTTATTTTTAGAATCGTTTGGGGGAGATGGTAAACAGGCAGGAAGACGATGGTAATCCAGCAATCTTGACTGTAAAAACTTCTAGTTTAGGAACATAAATTCTTACTTCCTTAAGAATACAAGCTATCAGAATGAAAGGTTAAGTTATATCACAAATTAAAACCTGATTAGAAATTAGAAATCAACTGCGGGAATTGAACAGCCTATTATTAATGCCACAAAAGTGCCTCTAAGATGCCCTAGGGATCAAGACTTTAATGCTGATTTGTTAGTGAATTGCTGAAGTTAAGAAAAAACTTCAAGTTTCACTGGGAGTATCCTCCTGGCACTACAGAATTTTCCCTGAAGCAGTACATTTTCAAGGTTTTAATTTTCAGACACCCAAATCAGACACTTTAATAATTGTTTTCCTAATTTAACTCATTCTTCCTGCTTTTAATCTTGGCCAATTTTTAATATCCCCTCTGCATTTTTTATTCATGTAACCCATTTGCTTATTAAAGTGTATTTTCCCTTACCTTTTCTTAATTAACAGCCTGTTTTTAGGCTTAGTGAGTTTGGGGTAAAAAAAAAAAAGTGTAATGGTCTGCTTCACCTGGTGATCCATTGAGTGAAGGAGTATATTCAGTGCCATACAGTGATGCAGAGAACTAAACTGCTGTGAGAAAAGTAGTTTACTGTGTGCCACTGTCACTACAATATTATTTTTTTTATTGCTGCCTTGCCATGGCATAAATGACCTCATTCCGGTCTTTGGTAGTAATTTGGTTTGAATTCCGTTAGGCAGAGGTAAACACTGTTTCACTGACAGACGGATTTCACGGTGCTGAAGTAGTGAAACTTTTGACCGTGCGCAGCACAGATGTTTCTTCAATACATTTATGTCCAAAGGCAGCAGGTTGTGGCCTTCTTCAGTAGGCTCTTTGAACTGGTTTCTTTGAAGAAACCCATGGTAATACGTTGTTGACATTGTTACCCAAGAAATGTGCTTTCTTCCCCCACCAGAAGTTTAAAAAAAGTATCTTCATTTCCACACTCCATGGCTTTGTCAAGTCCTAGAAGCAAGTGTCTTCAACTAGGAAAAGGAGCTGCGTGCATGATTGTTTCCTGGTCTGCCTCCTGATTTCCAGAAGGAGCTTCTGGATGGGAGCTTTTCAAAAAGCTTCCAAGCATTTAGCCTGTAGCCGTACGTCACATTTTGTGCGGCGTTCGTTTTTTAAGGCCATTTTTTCAAATCAAACTCACTGTTACAATCCAGTTCTTTTTATTGCAGTTGTTTTCTTGATTTCTACCACTCCTCCAGGCCACTGCTATAGTCTCTCTCCATAAGCAGGTGAGGGAAAAAAACCCCACATAAAAACTGAAAGTAACCTCTTTGCTCTTGTGACCACTCCTACACAGTTCAGCTGTGAACGCTGGTGGTTGAGGGATTCACAGTTAAGTTTACACCCACCTGCAGTTGATGCTTCTGCCTTTTCCTCCCCTTGATTCTCTGTTTGTTTATTGTTAGAGGTATACACTCAAGTGTTAGTGGGGTGAACTACATAGGGTGGCTGAACCATATGTTAAAGCAATCTCCTTGTTAAATAAATCAAGCAGAACTCTCTCGTGATAGACTGTAACTTTTGAGCATCAAAGAATTTGGAGAATAAAGTAGCTTATCTGCATGAAGAAAATGTCGTAGAATTTAGTAATGGCTTTAATTTTCAGTTAACAAATTTCGTCGAAGCGTGGCACGCTGAATCTATATTGCACTGCCTTTGTTGGTCTGTTGGTGTTTGAAGAAACATCAGAAACTAGGTAGTAAAAAAGTAGAGAGATAATAAGGGATATAAATGGAGAGAAGAAATTAAAGGAATTACCTTTTTTGACCTTACGTTGCTATACTTATAAAATACAGATGTTTGTAGAATGTTCGCCACTTTTTGTTTAATTTTCCACCCCAATTTTGGCGACATCTTTTTGTCAGATTTGACACAAATCAATGAATAGTTTAAAATACAAAAATTATTTTCAGATGAGTTAATTTTTAAAATATTTCCAATTTTTATGTTTCCTGGCCGATTTTAAAACTTTGTGTTAAAAGTGAAGTTAAAAATATATGCAAATATATTAGGTATCATTTTTCTTTATAAAGTTAGTAGAAGGTAAATTTAATGGAAGGTATTCTCTTTACACTTAGGTGTGGAAGAGAATGGGAACAGGTTTTTTTTTCTATAAGTAGTAACTTCATGGGATTATAATGTCATATTTCTTGATAATACATAAGTGCTTTTACTCCTACATGTACTTTCACAAAATGTAAATTTAGTGAGTCACATTCAGAGTACAAAGGCACTGGGATTTTGAAAGATTATTTTGCTTTATGCAGCAGAAACCATTATTTGGTATCAAGTCCCAAAACTTTTAAATAGTCAAAGTTACTAAAGTATTGCAATAATTATAGTAAATACTGCGAATAAGCTACTCAGTTGGTATCTAAATTTAGTTTATGCAGAGAATCAATAGACACTTTTGTTTTACATTTGTAGAATAATTTTAATTAGAAGCAATTAAACAAAATTACATTACTCCTAAGTAAATTGCTGCTTTCCAAATTTTTTAAAAAATCTACATATATTCCATTTGTATGTGAAAGCTTACTGTAATTAAAGTTGGACTTGTTTGTATTCTATAGGAAGAGCTAGAAATCAGTTCAAGGAATCCTTCCACGTAGATAGGTTTTACTACATTGCAGATTTCTCAGACTTCTTTTATTTGCAGCATTTTTTTTTTTTTTCTCCAAAGTGTTTGGAACTGCCACTGTTCAAGCCAGGATGCAGAATTAAATGGACAACTGATTAAGCTCTATTTCTAAATCTATAATAATGTTTATGGTGTTGGTATTGTCTTGATGTTTTATGTATCTAATATTTCAATTCAAGGAAATATCTGAACAAAAAGTGCTCTTACAAATGCATGCACAGGAAAGGTTTCTGCTGATATTTTTAAAGCATAGTTATAACAGTGACTATGTTAATGTCCCACATTAAATTTCTTCCTCTTACACTAACATGATAACAGTGTTGTTTTGGCATAAATACTTGACAGAAAAGATGGTCTAAGGACAAAGTAGTTCTTCTGAAGCTTCTTCCTTTAAGTGTTTTATGACTCAGCCATAGATACTTAATAAAAAGTCAGTATTTTGTTCTGGAACAATATCTGTGCACGTGAACAATGAACATAAAATAGTATGTGGGATACTTGGAATTCACTTTTATGATCTGAGTGTTTTGAAAAAAATGAATTGGTTATCTGAAAGGCAGTGGATAGAAGGGGAAAGCTTTCTGTTGCCAAGAGTAATTATAGATAGAAAAGGTCCTTGCCAGTCGAATATGGAAGTAAGCTGGGCCAAACGTTCTGGCCACCACTCTTGTGAGTGTAAGAAAACGTTGTGTTTTGTCACTTCCATCTTGAATTTCTTTTCCACCTCCCTGAATGGGGATTGGCAAGTGAGCTTGCATATAGCAGGCTTTGATATGAAGAGCAGTATTTAATGGATGTTTCTACATGTGGGGTTTTTTTAAGTATTCAAGTCATTTAGAGAACAAGAATAGATTTTTTCACATGAAGAAGTTTGGTTTTTCTAATGGAATTGTCACTGCTATCTCATTTGCTCACTCCTTAGGCGACAGACAAAATCAAGCCTATGTTCCTTTGAAAATATTCTCTGCAGGTGCCTGCATGTACCAGTAGTATTATTAAGATCCACGTGCTGGTCGCTATAATATGGAAAATGCATATTGCAAATGTGATTGCAAATATCATTAAATTGGCTTGAAAATGACATTTTAAAAATAGTGAGTATGGTTTTCTTCTTTTTGTTACCTTTTTTCATTTCTTCTTTGTGATTCTTGAATATCCAAAGCCAAGGAAGAAAAGAAGAAACAAAAGCAAGAGGAAACAAGTTTGCAGCTTTTTTTAGAATCATAGAACGTTTTGGGTTGGAAGGGGGCCCTAGAGGTCATCTAGTCCAACCCCCCTGCAGTGAGCAGGGACACCGCTAACTAGATCAGGTTGCTCAGAGCCCCGTCCAACCTGGTCTTGAATATTTCCAGGGATGGGGCCTCCACCACCTCTCTGGGCAACCCGTTCCAGTGTTTCACTACCCTCATTGTAAAGAATTTCTTCCTTATATCCAGTCTAAACCTACCCTGCTTCAATTTAAAACCATTACCCCATGCGGTTGGCCTTCTGGGTTGCCAGTGCACATTGCCGGCTTATGTCCAGCTTTTCGTCCATCAGTACCCCCAAGTCCCTCTCAGCAGGGCTGCTCTCGACCCTTTCTTCCCCCAGCCTGTATTGATACTGGGAGTTACCCCAACCCAGGTGCAGGACCTTGCACTTGGCCTTGTTGAACCTCATGAGGTTCACACAGGCCCACCTCTCCAGCCTGTCCAGGTCTCTCTGGATGACATCCTGTCCCTCTGGTGTATCAACCGCACCACTCAGCTTGGTGTCATCTGCAAACTTGCTGAGGGTGCACTCGATCTCACTGTCTAAGTCATTGATGAAAACATTAAACAGCACGGGTCCCAGTACGGACCCCTGAGGGACACCACTCGTCACCGGTCTCCATCCGGACATCGAGCTGTTGACCCTCTGGTCATCTGACCATCCAACCAATTCCTTATCCACCAAACAGTCCACCCATCAAATCCATAGCTCTCCAATTTAGAGAGAAGGACGTTGTGGGGGGACCGTGTCAAAGGCTTTGCAGAAGTCCAGACAGATGACGTCCATTGGTTTTCCCTTGTCCACTGTTGTTGCCACTAGGTTCGTCAGGCAGGACTTGCCCTTGGTGAAGCCATGCTATCTTGAATCACCTCCCTGGCCTCCATGTGCCTTAGCATAGCTTCTAGGAGGATCTGTTCCATGATCTTCCCAGGCACAGAGGTGAGACTATATTCTGTATACTATATTCTGTATCCTGTAGAGTAAGGAACTTCTAATTTTCTTAAAATGAAGCTGAGATTTTTTTATCTGTTCCCCTTTGCATTCTCAAAGCAGGTGCAGTACCTTTGTCATTTTGGATCCTATCCATATGATGTTTCTAAGATTAGGATCAATAAATTCTCATCTGTCAAGTACTGTTTAGTTTATAACAGCTTTGAATGCGTGGACCTGAGTCCACTTTATTTGTAAGACAGGATAACTGGCTTCACCTAGGGGGAGAGTGTATATAATGATGGTATATTAACACATATCTGGGTCTTGACTCAAAGTTTTCTTTTGCTTGTCTGCCTTCCTGAATTTGCCTTAGCTACTTTATGCTGGACGAAATTCATATGTATATTTACACTCATCCCCACCTACTTTGTGATGTAATTTACTGTTAAGTATAAGATGACTTGAATTTAGAATATTTGAGTGGAAAAAAATTTTATAAATGATGCTTAGCGAAGCTTTCACTAGAATATTATAGTTTCTCTGCCTCAAGTCTAATATGCTGATTTTGTATCTTTTATTAAATGCTGTGGGAGTCTTCATGCTTTGACTAGACCATAACAAAAGTACAAATGCAAAATAGTGATGAAAGAAATGATTGTTTGGAATTACATTTTTATTCACTTTATATTGTGTTACAGAATAGCTTCAGTCCTAAGAATATGTAACTGATAGACTATGCAATATATGACCATAATCATGTAACGTTCAGTGTAAGCACATCAGTCTAACAAGATATTGCTTAATGTAAAACTTGCTCTCCATTTTAAAGAAATCATGACTACTTCTACTCAGGCTATCTAGACCCTGGAAATTGTCTCTTCCATTTATGTGCTGCAACCAATATAAAGAAATTTTGAATTGTGAAGGCTGCTGACATCTTCTGGTATAATCATCATCTGGCTATGAATAAAAGAATTTACTGACTAGCTGAAAACATGACATTTAATTAGTTATTGTTATATTTAGGCTACCACAGGTTAAAAAGCTATTGTTTTTATAGTTTGGTTTTGAAGTTGATAATTAAAATAAGTAAAATCCGGGTATGTTAGTTGGCAGTAAATCTATTAAAGTAGCTTTAAGTCAGTAGACAGACATATATTTGAGTGCTATGAACAAAGCAGATATTTATCCAATGTCGTGATGGCAAGGAATGGGCAAAAATTGGCTGTTCAGATCATGTCCTAATTAACATTGCTTTTTCCATGACAAGCCATTACTCAAGAAGCTACAAGTGTGGATGATATTGCTAGAGAAATACCAGTGTGGAAGTTTGCTGTGATTTCTGTTTAGTATGCCATTGCCAGGTGAAATACTTATCCGCCTTCCTGTGGTGGATAGAAAAGCAAATAGTAAAGTCTAGGACAAGCAGCCAAATGTGATGGTTATTTTTATGGTTTGTACTATAATCTCTGTAACTGGACATAAAAGGTCAAGAATCGAAAACGTGTTGTTGTTATACCACAGTATGTGATTATTCTCATTTATTTAAGAAAAGGAAGTTGTTATGAATTTGTGTTATGAATTTGTATCTGCCTCCTGCTCTGATGATGAAGGATTGCTACATTAAAGATTAACAAGCTTCTTACAAGAGCTATGAACATCACTTCCTAATATCTTCTCTTACTCTATTTTTCCTACTCTCAGGAATGGCTTGTGCCAAGCTGCATAAGAGAAAAGTAGTTCCATGTATCTAACTTCTATATGAAGTACATGAAAAGGAAGTTTTATTACTGTGAATATAAATTGAAACAACTTTCTAATGTGATTGTGATTGTCCTTTGTGTCGTGTCTTTCATGTACCTGAGTGCATTTTGATATTGTAGTGAAATTCCCTATATTTCAGACTATTACAAAATTTAATTCCTATTTTAGTCACTTGACAGCAATATTTTTTCATCTCCTAGTAGCTGAAAAGTCTATTGCACAGGATTTTTTTCCCTGCTTTTTTGTTAACAGAACATTTTCCAGGCAAACTTAGACTTACTTTCATATCTTCAAGGATTCGGACCAAGGAATACAATAGTAAATTGATGACTTCTTATTACTTCTTGTCTAATTAAATTTGTGTATGTATGAAATATCAAGTAAAATTGGAAACTTCTAGATACGTGTTATTCCATATTACTTTCTGTTGCATTTAGCACATGTTACAAGAAATTAAGCAGACTTTCTGTATTCACTTTCAAAGCATGAAGATTAGCTGCTGAGAAAATGATGGTTAAACAGCTAGGCAAATTAAAATTTCAGCAGCTTTTATGTACTGTAATTTAATGCTAACCTAATTACTTCTATTTTGATAATATTTTAAAAAAGCATTGTAACATAGGGGGAAAGCAGACTAGCTAATAAGAAATTTCTTGTTTTCATTTCTTAAATTTTCCTTTCATATCTTTTGACAGAATTTCCTCAAGCTTTATGTGAAGTCATCTTAAGCTGGTGTGTATTGTGCTGGTAACTCAGGTTAACTTCAACGTCCAACTCCGGCCTTGAGTTCTTAACGGTATTCAGTCTTCAGTTAGTCATAAATGAAACAAAATCTGCATACCAGGCATCCTTTTTCAATCAAATGAAAAGTCTTCAGGCTTTTCTTATTTCTTGATATGAAATAATTATGTAAATTTAGTCATGTTGCTGCTAGAACTTGATATAGCTATCACAATACTGTAATCCAAACAGCTCAAATTTGTCATGAATTGAAGGTATTTTTGAAATATGAAAAAAGTGTATACATGACCATTCCTCTGTTTAACAACTGAGCATGGAATACCTTCAATTTCAGGGCTTGTTTTTAATGGCCAGCAATAAGTGAATTTACTTAAAAATTCCCATTAAGTAAAAAGCGAAGTCATGAGTCTTTGCTGCAAAGAGGCTTAGCTTTCATAGTGAAGGTCAAAACTGTTGGCCTGCCTTCCAGCTGAACAGAGTGTAGAGTTTATGACGGTGCTGTTTGCTGCCATCATGCTGGGTTGACGTGGACACAGAAGGTTACAGAAACAGAGGTGAAGTAGTTCTTGTGTTTGCAGAAGTTTCTCCTGATAATTCAGCTAAGGACCCCGCTCAGTTCTCCATTAATAATCTCTTTCTTAATCAGCTCTCTGTGTGCCAAATGAACGTGACTGTATTTGGGAACATTTCTGGGAAAATGCCAGCCACTCACAAAATCATTGTAATCAACCTGTGTGATAGGTGCAATTAGAAATCAGAGACTTTTGGAGGAATTATATGAAATCTCTGATGAGAGAACAGTCTTCACTATGAGGAGTGCTCATTCCGAGTCTCTTACCATTTTGTTGAAGACCAGTCAAGAAATTTCTTACTGTACTAGTTTCTGAATGAGGATCCTCTGAACAAAAGGCTCCCCTAGTCTATTTCATAGTCAAGGTAACCTTGGAAGTTCTCTTTCTTTGAAACTTCAGCCAGGAAATGAGTGTTCAAGGAAAATTAATTTCAGAACGATGGAGGACAGATCTCTAAATAACCACATACTTTATACATCAAGGCATATATAAGGCTATTTGAAAAATTTAGGGAAATTAGATAAACTGGTTTAAATTTTCTTCATGATGATACTGCAGATCAGTTCATAAGGATGGTACTAAACTTAACTCTTAACAAAATAGTCACAAAACCAAAATTAATGACTAGTCTTTGCTTAATTTTATATCTTAGATTTTATATAATGTAATTATTGGTGATTTAATCTGTTACACTGTTTGTAGATAAATATCTCTCTGATTTGTTCAGTCAGCACTTTTCTCAATTGATGGTCTAATGCAACGATTCCAAAAGAAAATGGTGCTTAATGCCCATGGCAGAGATCTTGCTGTAGTGCGGTTTCTTTTATGTTCACATTACAGGGCAAAAAATAAATCCGGTATCTTCCTGTGATCACTTGACAAGGAGGCAGCTCATGTTCTGTTTTCCATATTTCATCCAGATCCATGTAGATTTCTCAAGTCTACAGAGGTTGAAGTTGGCTTCCTGAAAGGAAGAAGATGCACTTAATTATTTGGCAATATTCTGACTTCTATAGTAAACAAACTTTTATGGTGTACTCCTGCTTTTTGTTTTGCGTAACTCTTGTGTATGTAAGGGTGTATATTTGCATTCTGTTTTTCTGTTGAGCACCTAGTTTTTGTCCAGAAATAATTTATAGAAGCATTACTACTTTCACTAAACCTTTATCTTTGATTATTTCAGGTTTTGTTTTATATATATATATATGTGTGTGTGTATGTCCTGAGAATTCTTAGCCTAAAGAGCTTGATTATCATCACACTTCTGTTCAGTCTTGCAATTCTGTGCCTACCCTGTGAAGGCAAACCTCCTTAGAAACGTTCTCAACCTGATTCCCATCCTACTCTGTTGATGATGACCTCTTTTCAAGAGAATTGGAGGCTTTTAAACTGAAGGAATGTGCATGCAATTATTTTTTAATCCTGCATTTTCTCAGCTGGCTCTTGAAATTTGAACTGAAAGGAAATGAATGATTCCATCCCATTCCACCTCTTGTGATACTCTCATCTGCACAAGTTAGAAGTTTGAATATCTGTATCATTATCAGCAGGTCTCAAGCATCATTAATGTCAGATTCCTGATGAAGAAGAAGAGTTTAATATTTATATCAAAACATGCCTGTGGTATTTCTCTTTATTGCAGTCTTTCCAGTCTGGTTGTAACTGAGAAGGTGATAACCACATGAAGATTCCAAGAGTAGGTATCTACTAATGCTGAGGACCTCAAGGCGTATTTTACTAAACAAACAAAAGGTGAATTATTTAATTTGTAGATGCCATGTATCTGTTACAGGATCAGCGGAACTGCTCAGTCTAGAGAATCTAAAATCAGTATTGTGCAAATACCATTTCTTCTTACCTGAGGTGCTAACGGTTTGGGCAAGACTTGCAGTGTTAACTGCTGTATGAATGTGAGCACTGAGGGAGCACACCAGCCCATTCCTACTTACTTAATTTATTCAAGAAATTGCTGACAGTAAAACCAAAGAATCACTTCCACATTTCTTGGTTTCCATTTCAGTCTGAAGTTAAAGTTGGGTGTAGATAAGATGGTGTGAACTCTTTCAATGTTTTAGTGATGGTATTTCCAAAATCTTTATACGTTTATATACAACCACATTAAAAAGGGCACACATGCATATACAAACACATGCAAATATCAATGTAGTGTGCTTTGTCATGTAGAAAATTATGAGAAATGATGCAAAAAAAATTTAGCATATTGTCCTTTCTGGCACTAGGTAAGCTTGTTGAATTTGTTTGGGTTTTTTTTCCCTCCCTTTGAGTATTGCACGTATCACGGTTTAAAGTTTAGTTCAGCTTGGTTTGTTGGGGGGGTTTGTTGGTTTTTTGGTTGTTTAGTACCATTGCTGATAAATATTCCCATGTGCCGATAGCACTCATGTTTTGTTTTGTGGTGGAAAGGAAAAAAAGTTGCACGATTTAAGGCTAGTGACATTTTTACTGTATCATCACAACTTCACAAAAACGATGGCTCTCAGTGGCAAAATATGAACTGTTATCTGCATCAGAGATGCATGCTTTAGTATCCAGCTTGCTTTGCTGCTGCGTAATGATGTACTGTTTTGCCATCAGTGCCTCTCTGAGTTAGTGAAATCCTGACCACTTGGTGAAGAAACTAATCCATAGGAATTTAGGATTAAGGATTCATATAAATGTTTTGGGACTTACAGAAAAAACTATATTTTTCAATTTTTAGAGTAAGAGGAAGCTTTTTTGATGATAGAACTCTTTATGTTAGACTTCTGAAGAACCTTCTTGTTCTTTCTTACTGCTACTTTTATGTTCAAATGGATAGGCAATTAGGAAAATGAGCAAGCAGAAGCAAGTATAGCAGAAGAGCACAGGACAGAAGAGGCTGGAAGGGCTCAGCTCAGACATTTAGAACGTGGGCAGCACCAGGAAAAGTCTTTGACCCTCTCTCTTCAACACGTCCTGCTCCCCCACCCCCACGCTGTCTAAGGAGAAGGACAGTTGCTGATTTTTTCTTTTTTATTCTTTTTTTTTTTAAAGAATCCTGCAGAGATTTGTGGGATCTCACTGCTGAGATTTTTTTTTTTTTCTCCTCCCCTTGGTACTAGGCATAAACTATCCTTCTTTCTATCTTCAGCTTCCCATCTGTTAGCAGAAAGTGATGAGTCTGAAGAAAACTGCTTTGGAAAGTAGGGTAGCTTCCCTCACGATGAGGTGCTGCAAAGGCTTGACAAGTTCATTGTGGCCATTTGCCTTCTTTGTCCTCATTGTTAATAATCAGAAAATGGCTTGTTTTTAACTTGTGCAAAGTATTTGTCTAGCTAGAAAGAATAAATTATTTCATTTCCCTTTTCTGGGCTTATAATAAATTTAGTTTGTTGAGATTTCTGTTGCATATGTATGATTTCTTGCTGAGTTCCAAAGAGAAATGTTGAGAGGTGATTCATTGCTGAAACCCAGATTCCTTTCCTGACTTAGTCTGTGCTTGGGGGGCGGGGGGGTGGAGGGGTGGGAAGGGGGAGTAGGAGAGGGGAAAATGCAAAGGGAGAAGATGAAATTACTGAGGAGGAGCTGCAAGGATTTGGCAGTTGTTACACTCAGAAACATTCAGATCAGAGCTGTTGGTGTGTCTTTGCATGCATCCTCACTGCAATAATTCTTGAGTCCTTGGGCCACTTTTAGTCTGTTTGGCAGGCAGGTAAAGACGGAAAGACACTGAGTTCCTGCCAACAGCGAAAACAGATGACTGGGTTGAGGGGAAAAGTGCCCTAATAAAAAAGCTGATGATCCCTGTTGAATATCAAAAAGCTTCTTGGGAATCTTATGGGAAAAAAGATCTTATGAAATGTCACTAATTTGTGAAGAAAGCTCCATTTTAATCTCGCGTTTTATTAGACAGCTGAGAAGCAAGCAAGGCTTTGTTAGCTCAGCTAATCACAGATGTTTTTTCTTTATTTCTTCCTGCTCTTAGTTGTATAACCATTCTACATTCATAATTTATATTTCCTTAGGAATAGTTTCTTCTCAATTGCTTTTCATTACTGGTGTTCGTCTCTGGATGAACTATTAACTTATTTTTACTTATTTTTACTTAATTTATTTGAACTATTGTTGCTGTTGCAGTAGTAGGGAGTACTGTGTATCCTAAGGAGTAAGACAGGCCTATAGCTTCCCTAACCATTATATGATAATCTTGACAGTATTGGAAATCAGATTTGTACTTATTTTTGCATTGAAAGCTTGGATCTTGTCTTGTACTCTCATATCTTTTCTTATTCCAGATTTCCTGTAATCTTGTACGTGGTCTTTAGAGTACACACTGGTCTCTCATTGCAAAAGCTTGTTTCCTGTACAAATTTGCATCCTAACATTACTTTTGTCTATTGGGGAGCAAATTTTCCTACTTTTGTAGTGTCCCCTTATGCTTTTCAATAATAATGAAAAAATGAAGTCTTGCTATTTTTCATTACTTTAACACAGATATTTAGTAATTCTTTTAACAAACCTGGTTTGATTTCCTTTTGTATTTAAAATTGTTTAACACCATTACATAGCTTAACTAAAAAAAAAAAGCTTAGACTTTTATTTGTAGATTAATTATTTTTATTTTATTTGATTAATTTTTTTTTATTTACTTAAAGATACAGAAAGCTGTGTTTTTTGTATTCATGTACCTGATGCATTGGCTATAACTATCTATTGTCCATGGTTCAAATAATTCTTATATAGTCAGTGTCTGCTTTTATTTTTCTTGGTTTATCCCATTATTTTACTAGTGACAGAATGGCACTGCCTGCATTTCTTTTATATCCATTAAACAAACCCCCACTTTTCTATATGCTGGTATCTTTTGACATCCCATACATTTTCCAAAACGCATGATGTAATGGATTTTGTTAGTGTTAAGTTACTATTAAGTTAGCTATTAAGTTTACCATTAAGTTAGCTATTGTATTCAAATGTACGATATATCTGTTGCTTGACAAGCTGATGGTTGTCTTTCATATTATTCCATCTTCACTTTCTTAAACTGTCCAGATACTTTGTTTTCCATATTCCAGTTTATTGTTTTGTCATGGTGTTTAATGAACTGGTAATGTTCTGAATTTTCTTTTTTTTTTTTTTAAATTTTTTTTTTTAAAAATTGGAATTTAAAGAAGCTTTAGACATTTTGTAAGTACCTCTCTTGATTAACTTTTGTGTACACTTAAGCATTTATAAAATATACCAGGGCTTAGGGGTTTTGTGCAGTGGAGACCCTGCAATGTGGCAAGGAGAGTAATGTAGTTCAGGTGAGATGTTAAACCCCTTTGCTGATACCTGGTGGTTAGAATAAGAAATCTAGGAATTCTTTGTGATCGTAATCAGTGCTTATTTGGGCCTAAATACCTTCAGGAATCCAGCAGTTGGGTTCCTAAGTCCTACTGAAAGCCAGTGGTGAAAAGGTGACTATGCTTCGCTTGGGTGCTTTTAAAAGTATACCCTTAGCCTCTGATTCAATTTCACCTCTGCGGTGGTCCTTCCCTTGTTATCTGTTTAGATAATTTAAAACTCTGATGTACTGTTTTTCATATTTTAGTTGCAACTTTGTCACCTATGTTCCAAAGCCAACTCACAGCAACCCCGTGTTCCACTTACAGAAACTTTATATTTAGTGAAACTGGACTTCCTGCCCAGAGACAAATCTTTGATGCACTCTGACCTGCCCGCATTTCTATTTTTCTATTATCTGTGTCTGTATAATCATTATCTAATGGTAGTAAATAAAAAAGAAAATCTTTGTTGAGAATATTTGCTCAGTGAGCAGAGCAATCACTTTTGACAGCTAGAATATTCATTGGACCTTAAGGCAAACAAAAAAAAATTACGAATATATACAGAAGGGCTTTTCCTTTCTTCCCACTACTGTAAAGGAGGTTGATGGGGGACAGTACGGACGAAGAATACAATTAGATGGCAAGATGCTTTATGTTGCCTAAAGCACACAGAAGATTTACTCATAAAAAAAATAGTCAATTTAATTATGTTTATAGAAAGCCAGGCATGGGACAGATAATTAATCCATACAGTGGCCAAAAGGAATTTCTGTGTCCGTAATCTCGAGTGGTAATTGGTTTCCTTTTTCTAAATGATCATAGTGAGTTACTATTTTATTTTGTAACTTTCTTTTACTTACAGTGTTCTGAATTGGGAGGCCTGCAGGGTAAAAATCCCATTTGCAGTGATTGTTTTTTTCCTTTGTTCCTTTCCTTCTTCCTGCCCCCTTCTGCTTACCTAACTGTGGCTCCCATCCTAGCCAGGTAGTCTGGCCAAAATAGCTCCTGCCATCTGGAACAGTTACTATGAACCTCTTGGTCACTTCCTCTCATTTTAAATGTCAGCTTGAATCTTTCCTCCCTTGCCTACTGCTCCTTAATTTTCTTTTCATTTTGTTATTCATTATTCAACAAGGTGACTGTGTTGCTTGATTGTGTTGATGTACAGTATGCATGAAAAATGCTATGCAGAAGAGAGGTGTATCTTCTTCCTCCTCTGTCTTCCCCATTATCCTAATCCACATCAGGGTCTGGTTGCTACTGATATGTCATCTCTCCTATGAGAATTATCTAGCATGATGTTTTGCAATTATATTTAGATTCAATGTGAGTGCAGAGCTGTCCAAATTTTCTTTTAAAAGATGCAAAGAAAATAGAATTCAGACAAGCCATTATTTTTTAGTTAAGATCAGGTTTTCATATCATTCCCAACACATTTTTGCAGTTTTGGATGTTGACAAATTGATGAATTTTCTGATGAGCAAAACTAAGCATTGGGTTTTTTTCCATAAAGGTTGTTCCTGTCATTATGCAATTAGAAGGGAATGTCAGTTTTCTTCTGTTTTTAAATAAGCTGCACTTATATTTGTAGGGTGGTTTGAAATCATGCTCTAGGACCTTGATGATGAAAAATTAGGAGCATATAAAAATAATCCTTGCATTAAATCAGTTCAACAATGATTTTAAGACAGTCTTCTGGGTAATAATACAAATGTTCCTAAGATGCTATTCTAGTAAGTATTAGGGCTAGGACAGAGGCTGTGACTTGTGGCTATAGATGGTCAGCATTGACAATACAACGCTATTAGCAATGCATTTGGCTAAGCAGAATATAAGCAGTGAAATCTGTAAGATTTTCCACACAGCTCTGCCAACAGAAGTTAGTCCTTGGTTGCTTGTGGACAGCAGTAACAATAGAGTACTAGCATGTTTAATTGCTTTAATTGACTGAAGAGCAGAGTGGTTTGATTACACCTGTTTTCTTGATGCATTTCCATAATCTTTAAGTTAGAAATTAATAATACATAATATGTACTTTAGAAATTCTCATTTTGTTGAAAACTGGGGAGTGGCATGTGATTGTCTAATTTTCCTTTTAGATATTTGGCCTGTCTTTTTGAGTTATGTACACTTTGGTGGGGTTCACACAATACACACAGTGATTTGGACTATAGTTACAGCTGCATTTCCAGAGAAGGATTTTTAGAGTGTTATGCATACCTGTCATTTACAAAGAGCTATTTCCATTGCTAGCTTTCACTCTTACGTGAAATCAATCTTTTATGTGTCAAAACTTTGATATCAGTATGGAATTAGGGGCAATAAAAGATGATAGGAGGAGGTTGCTAGTGAACAGAAAATTTTAGTTTTCAGGGCAACTTTTGGTGTTGAGATGTTCGTGCTCAGTAAGGGATTTTCTCAGAAATGGCTTCATTTCAGTTTTGTCTGGTATCCGAATGGCTGCTTTGTGTCTGTGTACCTTCACCAGAGAAGACTTTATTCATGGCCTTCCTATATTTTCTTCCCAGGTTCATATCCTTTCCAGGGAAATGTAGGTCTGACAACTCACAGTCAAAACTTACTCTGTAGAGAAATGGGATTGCTTAAAGAATTATGAGTGAGGCCTTGAACTGCTTTTGAAATTGCCTGTGAGAGACTCGATATACACCTGCTGTGTCTCGGCAATGTAAACCTTAAAGAAAGCCGGTAATCACAGTTTGTACCATCTTGAGCTGGCATATCATCTTCACCCTGTACTTCTGCCATACTGAAACACAGTAATCACGATGCCCAGAAAGCTGACCAAGTAGCTGCAATTTCCGAGGAAGCTGGAAGTGAAAGGGGAGGGGGTTATCTGCTGGAGGGACAATACAGCAGGGCATAAGCAATCTGGGAGGTTCCTGGAATGTGTTGATGATAACTTCCTTCTCCAAGTGATAGAGGAGATAACGAGGAGAGGTGCTATGCTGGACTTTCTTCTCACCAACAAGGAGGGGCTAGTGGGGAATGTGAAGCTGAAGGGCAGCCTTGGCTGCAGTTGCCATGAAATGGTGGAGTTCAAGATCCATAAGGCACTGAGGAGGGCACGCAGCTCTTCAAAAGAGCAAACTTCAGGGATCTGCTTGGTAGAGTACCATGGGATAAAGCCTTGGAAGGAAGAGGGGCCCAAGAAAGCTGGTTAATATTCAAGGATCGCCTCCTCCATCGCTCAGGAGCGATGCATGCTAACAAAGAGGAGGTCAGACAAAAAGGCCAGGAGGCCTGCATGGATGAACAAGGAGTGCCTGGACAAACTCAAACATAAAAAAGAAGCCCACAGAGGGTGGAAGCAAGGACAGGCAGCCTGGGAGGAATACAGAGAAATTGTCCAAGCAGCCAGGGGTCAGGTTAGGAAAGCTAAAGCACTGATAGAATTAAATCTGGCCAGGAATGTCAAGGGCAACAAGAAAAGCTTCTGTAGGTATATTGGTGATAAAAGAAAGACTAGGGAAAATGTGGGCCCTCTCTGGAAGGAAATGGGAGACCTGGTTACCTGGGATATGGAGAAGGATGAGGTACTCAATGACTTTTTTGCCTCAGTCTTCACCGACAAGTGCTCAAACCACACCACCCAAGTGGCAGAAGACAAAGGCAGGGACTGGGAGAATGAAGAACTACCCACTGTAGGAGAAGATCAGGTTCGAGACCACCTAAGGAACCTGAGGGTGCAGAAGTCCATGGGACCTGATCTGTGGGTCCTGAGGGAGCCGGTGAATGAAGCTGCTAAGCCACTCTCCATCATGTTTGAGAAGTCATGGCAGTCTGGTGAAGTTCCTGCTGACTAGGAAAGGGGAAACATCACCCACACTTTTAAAAAGGGAAAAAAGAAGACCTGAGGAACTACAGGCTAGTGAGTCTCACCTCTGTGCCTGGCAAAGTCATGGAGCAGATCATCTGAGAAACTATGCTAAGGCACATGGAAAATAAGGAGGTGATTGGTAACAGCCAGCATGGCATCACTAAGGGCAAATTGTGCCTAACAAATCTGGTGGCCTTCTACACTGGGGTTACAGCATGGTGGATAAGGGAAGAGCAACTGACATCACCTACCTGGATTTGTGCAAAGCATTTGACGCTGTCCCCCACAAGATCCTTTTCACTAAATTGGAGAGACATGGATTTGAGGGATGGACCACTCAATGAATAAGGAATTGGCTGGATGGTTGTACTTAAAGAGTTTGTGATCAGTGGCTCAATGTCCAAGTGGAGCCCAGTGATGAGTGGCGTTCCTCAGGGGTCAGTATTGGGACCGGCACTGTTTAACATCTTTGTGGGCGACATGGACGGTGGGATTGAGTGCGCTCTCAGCAAGTTTTCTGACAACACCAAGCTGTGTGGTGTGGTCAACACCCTGGAGGGAAGGGATGCCATCCTGAGGGACCTTGACAGTCTTGAAGGTGGGTCCATGTGAACCTTGTGAAGTTCAACAAGGCCAAGTGCAAGGTCCTGCACATGGGTCAGGGCAATCCCAAGCACAGATACAGGCTGGGTGGAAAATGGATTGAGAGCAGCCCTGAGGAGAAGGACTTGGGGATGTTGGTTGATGAGAAGCTCAATGTGACCCGGCAACAAGCACTTGCAGCCCAGAAAGCCAGCTGTATCCTGGCCTGCATCAAAAGAAGTGTGACCATAAGGTCAAGGGATGTGATTCTGCCCCTCTACTCTGCTCTGGTGAGACCCCACCTGGAGGTCAGCTCTGGGGCCCCCAACATAAGGAGGACATGGACCTGTTGGAGCGAGTCTAGAGGAGGCCACAAAGATGGTCAGAGGTCTGGAGCCCCTCTCCTATAAAGACAGGCTGAGAGAGTTGGGGTCTCTAAGGAGACCTTATAGCAGCCTCCAGTGCCTAAGGGGGCCTACAAGAAAGCTGGAGAGGGACTTTTTACACGGGCCTGTAGCGATAGGGCAAGGGGCAATGGCTTTAAACTGCAAGAGGGTAGATTTAGATTAGATTCAAGGAAGAAACTTGTGGATGTCCCATCCCTGGAAGTGTTCAAGGCCAGGTTGGATGGGGCTTTAAGCAACCTGGTCTGGTGGAAAGTGACCCTGCCCATGGCTGGGGGGTTGGAACTGGATGATCTTTAAGGTCCCTTCCAACCCAAACCGTTCTATGATATGATGAAATTACAAACTGTTTGTGACTGGTGTTGCTATAGCAAGTGGATGTTTCACGTGCCAGCTTCAAATAAACTTCATCTGATGGGTTTGAGTATCTTCATGTCTACTCCCTGTAAATACCAGTACCACTGTGGACAGCACTTGTCTGTGTTTTGCATTAGGGAATTGGGAAACCTCCTATTGATGCCTTTTCTGCCTTAGTGTGTGGGAGCCAGTGGCTGGGTGGAGCTGGGTTATGATTTTTCAAGTTTGGGAAAGTACTTGCCAACATGACAATCTTTCACGCTATCGTTGCAAAAATAGTAAGAGCCATGAGATAAGCTTTGGCTAATTTTGCACTGAGTGGGTGCGTTTGGGTTATCAGAGCTATGAGATACAGTGGTCACCAAACAAACCTTTTTGTTTTATGGGCAAAGTTTGGATGTTATTTTTTTAAATCTTTTCCTCCTGGAACAAGGTCAAGAGGGTTATTTTTTTATTTGCTCCAGTATTATATTTCTTTGCCCCATTTATAGCAAACCCTTGAGGAGTTAAGCAGATAAGGAAATTCTGCAGCATATGGAAGCTGCTTTTTTAATTTTAGGTGCTAATTTTAAAGGAAGAGACATTTGGGTAAGTATTATTACTTGTATAGGGACTCCTTCAAGTACTAGAAATCTGGAATAGTCTTTGTGTTTCAGAGACAAATAAAATTTGCCTTTTTTTCCTGTGAGCCAGGTTGAATTAATTGGAAAGAAATGAACCTGTTATTTCTGACTGATTCATTTTGGCTTAGGAAGGCTATTTTGAAGATCGATAATTCTGAGTGGGGACAAGGATGGCATTTTGTATGAAATATCTAAATTATTATTGGTGATTACAATATCCAAGTCAAGCTGGTGAGCTTTGTGTAAGGCCATCATCTAGCAATCTGCAGCAGCTTACTGAGTAGTTTTCATTTTGTTGGTGTCTTTGGGTAGTACTCTGAGGGGAAAAAAAGTTTGCAAAGTTGCCTCTTGCAGAGCAGATGGTAATGGCTGTAAAGAAGCAGGAGACTGAGCAAGCTGTCTTGGGCAGAATGCTTTGCAGAGTACCTTTTAAAATACTTATGTATTATGTAAAATAGTTAGCCTATTTATTCATAGACTGCTTCCACTGTGGCATCCAGAACGTGCTGCTTTAAACATTCACAGTAACAAAAAGGCTGTAGAAGGCACCACAACTGTGATGGCTCTATTGACTGACTTGGTGGGAATGAGTGAGCAGCTGACTTGGCTCTTTGGGAGCTTGTGCTCCTCAGGGTTGCTGCGGCGCTGTGGAAGTGCCGCGCTTTTCCAGTGAAGCGGTATCAAACGCTCCTTGCAACCCGCAGAACAAATAAAGTCAAGTGGGACTCCCTCCTGCAAGTGTCCTTTTCAATTAACAACTGAAACTGGGGGGGAAGACTAGCACTTGTGAATGTGGCGCCTGTTCCTTCATACATGTATAGGGAGAGTCCAGCATTTTTCTTTAGGAGTTCTGGTGCTATTAACTGTGCGATAGGTAAGAAGCAGGAAGTGTTGCATTTGTTATTTTCAAATCAGAAAGCAACCAGTGAACACTTAATATTATAAATAAGTATTAATACTGAAAAGAATGGGGTTTTTCTTACTATTATAGGACTGCAGTTAGCAACACACCCTTATTTTGGAAAGCTGCAGTAATGATGGTACTGTAGAAAAACGCTGCCCCTCCCCAACATAGTGCTACATATTTTGATGGCGCGTGGTATGTTTTGAAATGATTATATATATGTCGCTTCTGACTAACTTGCTCCATTTGCTTTCCATTGTAACAAGTTATATTAGTTTCCTGTTTTTGCTTTTGTTCTCTGAAAATAAGGAAAAATATTCTTGTAATCATCTTTACCTATGGTGGAAGACACTGCTGAAAGTACTTGTCTGTCTTCTACCATTGAATGCTTGCTGTGAGGGTTCATGAATCTGCTTTTCCTCCTCAAGTGTTTTCTCTCTTTTACTTTTCTTTAAATATGCAGGATCCTCACTTGACAACAGACTAGTGTCACTCTAACCTGAAGAGCATAGGTGTGCCATTGTGCTTTCTCTGATTCCCAGCTGCAAGAACATACTTGTCTATTGAGCCATTGTCTTATTTTCCCGCCTGTTTTTTCCTTGATTGCCATAAATTCCAGAATTGCAATGGTACAAGGTAGGGCTAGCAACCCAGGGCAGGTCATTCAACAGCAGCATATGCATATAGTTTTGTTGTTTGCCTGTCTGTGCAAGGAAGTGCCTTTTAAGTCCTGTGAGCTTCTAAGATGTCTTCCCCCAAGTGACTACACCTTTGAAGTGCCACACGTCAGGGCAGCTGGGGACTCGGAAGGAGGCATAAGCTGCTGCCATTCTCAGAGGCAAGATACGACTGGTCTTGTGCGGTATTCATGGTTTTGTTCCTCCATGGGAATAGCTCCTGACTTTGACTAGATCAGAAGCATAGAAACTCCTGCAGTATTTATGGCATTATCACATAGCGGTTCTACTTCAGTCACACCAACCATGAAGGCTAATCCAGGTTCCAGAAGCAAGTAAATGCCAAGAAAAATGTTGCCATTTACAACAGAATTCTCTACTCAATTTTTTTATTTTATCCAAGCATGAAGGTGGATTAAAAATTGCTTAAAAATACTGTTGCAGCTGGCCTCTCAAATAACACTTTAGTAACATTGACAGCAACACAGCTGATCAAATGATGCCTTCTGGACATGTGGCCCCTGCTGCATGCTGGGCTTCTTTACATCACTTAAAATTGCAAGTTTGCATAAAGAATTTAAGATAAGTATGAGCTGGGTGGGACTTATTTTGCTGTCATAATGCAGATACCTCTGAGAAGAAGGTACTGAATGATAGCAATCTCACCCAGTGACCAATACTACCAAGGGATTAGCAATTTATGGACCTGTAAACTGATGAAGTTCCGAGTCTTACCTCTAATAGCAGTTGGAATATTGGTGTGCGTTTGTGGTTTTTTTTTAATCCTGTATTAAGTTTTTCATGCAAGTGCAGGTGGTTATATTTGTACATGATGGACTAGGAAAAAGGCCAAGGTACTTGCTTATAAATGCATGTGATACATTAAGCGAAGGCCAGCAAGTGACCCTCCTATTCAACACAGAAGATTTAGTAACTTTGTGCAATGCAGCAAATTATGAATCTGTTTTACACATTTTTGTATGAGGTGGAGGCTGGATTCCAGCCTCCCTGCTCTTTCCTTGGGCTTTTGGCATGTGGTAGGAGCTCAGAAACAAAGCTTTGGGGTTTTTATCTTTACTTTTTTCCCCCCCTCAATATATTAAGGGAATTTTCCTCCAGGATTTTACCTCCATTATTTCCATATATATTTGAATTCCATTCCTTTCAGCTTAAATGTTTACAGTGTCTAAATCAAAATGGCCCCATTATAAACATACAGTCAGTTTGGTAGTATAACAACTTAATAGTATTATATAAACATGTTTCTTGCAAGAAGAATTGTTTTGAGTGAAACCATATGCACATGTTAATGGGAAATATTTGTCACACTTCTGCTTTTCTGCCATTTTTGTATTTGTTTCAGTACTTATTAATAGCATCCTCCTGAAACTTCTCTGATGAGAGAACATATAGCAGATTTTTTAATACCATAACTGGAGTACAATTTTAAGTGTCTTGGATGTGATTCCAAACAGAGCTGAACAAGAGTGAAAAAATACGCAGTCCCTGATCGCATATATAGCTGTAAGTACACTTAGGGACTTTGCTGATGTTGTATAAACCGATAGAGCAAAATTCCATCAATAGAGAAATTATAACTCTCTACTTTCTATAAATCAATCCATAGGAAGTCTTCCCCATGGACCTTGTTCTGAGGAACTTGATATATACTGATCTTTTTTTAAGTTCACATCTCATTCTTTGGAGAGGTTGCAATACTTGCTTGGGCTGCTTCCCACCTTTTTCTTACAGTAAAACAGTTGCATTAGAAGGGTTGTGCTTTTTGGGGGGTTAAAATTGTGACTTTTGACAGGTTTGAAGTACTCTCCATTACCTTCCAACATGACAATGCTTTTTTTTTTTTTAAAAATCCTGTTAATCATCTCCCTGTGATCTGCTTGGTGAGCAATGCTTGCTGGTGCTTGGTGTCTCACACCACAATCTTCTTGCAAATTTAGTGTGGATGATTGTTTAGCTGTTAGCATTGGCTGTCCACTTGATTTAAAAAATCATTGCTTCACCATGGAGAGTTTTCCATCTTAACTAACAGGCAGTGGCGATTGCTGTGTAAGGGTGCACATATGACTATTTTCTGCTGTGTGTGCTTGTCTCCTAAGATTGTGCATATGAAAATGCAAGGGGTGTTGTCCCAGGAAAGGTCAACTATCCATAGTCATTCCAAAACCTCGCTTCTGTATGGAAGTGATTAGTTCAGAGATCATCCATTTGAGCAATGATGTTAGGATTGTTTTTCATATGTGCATTGTGTCACCGGTACCTGTGTTAAAATCCATCTGACACTTTAATGTCCAGTTACAGTCTTGAAAGGTCTTTTCACACTTTTTCATGGTTAGCCTTTATCTTTTTAGCATGAATAACTTTGCATCTTCACTTAGCTTTGCCATCTTGCTGCCCTTTCCCTTTTCTGGTTAATGTGCGAACACCCAGAGCCCCCAGGTCATGGCACAGCTCCCTGAAGGGCTCTGCCCGTGACCTGCTCGAGGTGGGAGAGCTAAGCACTTTCTCCTGATCTGGGTCCTATCTTTTACCAGATTTTTCCTAAAAGCAAGGGCCTTCTCTATTATCTTGTAAAGGCTTAATTTTCATATGACACTTTTTGTGGAAGGCTTTTTCAAAAGCTTACGAGTAGCAATTGGATTTTAATATATCAAAACATAGAGATCCAACTGACTCTCCCTCCTGCACGTGCACGCTGCAGATTTGTGAAGCATGAATTCCCTTTACAGAAAAAAGGAACTGTCTTTCCTCCCTAATAAAAGGTGTTTATCTATGTGTTTATTTCTAGCTTTTAATAATTTCTATTCATTTTCCTGACAAAGGTGTCAGAATTACTAGTCTGTATTATTCAGATACCCACTATAATCTTAAAAAAAAAAAAAGAGAAACTGAACCAGCCCAGGATCACTCCCTGCTCTGCTGCTCCAGTCTGTCTGCACTGGAGGAATCTTTCCTCTTGCCTATTTGGCAGTTGCTGCTTGTGTGCAGCAGCTTGCTTCAGACCATGCTTGCTAGTTGTGTGTTACATGCAAACCTATTTTTATGAAGGGAAAAAAAAAAATTACTGTAGCCCAAAATGCATTGCTTTAAACCATCTTTTGCTGGGTTTTAATCTTTTGGATTTTATGCTCTTGATACCTAACAGATTTTTATTTTTTTCAAGTCCTCTTCCTTTATTTCTTTTTCCTCCTGCTTTTACATGCAGCATTCCTTTCTATTTTATTTTTTAATCAAGTTTCTGCCCAGATGGAGAGTTTTATATGTTCTTAACTGTCAGGTTTTATTGTACAGGATTTTTAACATCAAGGTCAGTCCATGGGAAGTTCTGTTATCTGTAATGAAGGATAGGTGGCACTCTTGTTATTTTGGTTTGGTTTCCTGAAATAAATCGTGTGTATGTACTCTCTCAGTAAGATTTCTTTTTATAGAGTAAGTGCTTTAGAGAGTGTTCTTGAACATTGAAGAGGATTTTATTTTTATTTTTTTTTAAATATGAACACATACTTAAATTGTCTGAGTCTGGGACTGGTTCACAGTACTCTCTAGAAAGAGAAAAAAATGTTATATTTATGAAGAGCTCAAGAATAAGTGCTCAGCTTTATGGCGTTGGCCAATTTTACATATATAATTTTTTTGTTTTACATATTTTCTTATTGTTTATTAGGCAAAGAAGACAGACAACAATTCCTTTAATGTCATTTTAACTCCAGTTATTAATACCTTTATACTTAGTACTTTCTTGTTAGTTTTGTATTCGAAGTGTAGATTTAAGTTGGCATGGTAATCACGGCACAATTGAATGAAAGGAAATGTCATGTTAGCAAGTGCTAAGCAGTCAGTAGAGCCTTCATTTCTTAATCTGGGGTAGTAAATCCTTGTTGCCCTAATTCCATAAATTGATTGTAGAATTGTATAAGTTTGTGAGCTTGAGAGTTTTCTCTTATAATCTAAAAATCCCGAAACATGAAAAAATACATGCTGGTAAAAGTGTGACGTGTTAGATGTTTTCTGTATTTTAAAGGAAAACTCGTTTCTACTCTACTGAACATTTTTTCCTTCTCTTACTCAGCACGCAGCTAGGACACGGTTACGTGGAGGTATTTTAACCTTGATGCTTGATTACTTCAAATCAAATCAAATTGAATCAATTTCATTATTACTACCGGCTGACAGTTTCATACGGCTGAGGCAAAGTGATCTGGTGACCTCAGTCCAATTTCTCTTGATCCATTTGTCAGTTGATTCTGTTATTGTTCTTCCCAGAAGAATGCCCCGTGGTTGAAAGGAAAGGGAACAAGTAGAATCAGAATGAGCAGAGATTGGAAGTTTCCATTCTGCCTCTGTCCAAGAGTATGAATCTCTTCCACATGAGTGTCTAAATTCCTCAGTATTTTGTGGTATGTTCTTGCCATGTAAACCTCTCTGTGATGGGGTCATGGCTTGTCCAATGCCACAGACTCTTTTCAGGGAATTTCTCAGTTGAAGCTGCCTAAGTAGAGCCATTCCAAAGTACTGAATGTTCTGCAAGACTGCTTCTGCCATGGAGTTAAAATAGAAAATTAAATAGGTAATGTGGAAGAAAACATGAATAGTAGAGGGGAAGCTCATTATAGACAAAAAAATACATTGTCTGATTTTCACTGAACATCTAGTGATAGGTGTTCCTACCTAAACATAGCAAGATGTGCGTTGTGTTCTTTTATATATTTCTTCAGTGCTTTAATTTAAGTCCAGAAACCTAAACTGTTGTTGAGACTGTGCTTTGCTAGTATGGTATGAACTTAGTTGAAAGAAAATATCTTCTTGAAAGAGTTTCCGATCTAATTTACATTTTATATATCTTTGCTTTAAAACATTTAGTTAGTATATATTCACTGGGGAAAGAGTGCTTGATTTTAATTCTAATAGTGATTGAATTCTGGAATTAAAAATGTATTGAAGAAACTATTTTGTTTTAATGGGTGAAGAAATATTTTATAACTTGGTGGTTTTATTTTACAGGGTTTTTTTGGTGCCCTCCCATGTAATACAGGCTTATATACTACTCAGCCCTCCCTTTTTCTCCTGAAGAGTGGTGGTTCTTTTTTTTTTCTTTTTTTTTAATAACAATACCCTGAAGTGTTTGAATTGAAGAGTCCCAAATAAAAATCTATTCTGGGGCAGCAAGTTTTCTTGATGACTTGGGTAACATTTACTTCTACTTTCTGATGCCAAATCAGCTTTCAAGCTATTAGATGTCATTAAGGCAGAGAATTTTATGTCTTTTGTATAATAATACAAGCCCCAAATGGTGGTAGTTATTGAACTTAACGCTTTTTGCCCAACTGTGGGAGTACTAGCATCTTTGAGCGATTCCAATTTTGGTTCTTATTTATGCTTGACATTTAATGTGCTTGACATTCTGATTATTTTACACCTACCTAATTTCTTTTAGCTCAGGGGATAATGACAATATTTTAAACAGTTATGAAGTGTAGCTGTATGTTATTAAGCAGGTGCCACACTACAAATGGAAGGAAAAAGTTCCTGAACTATTTCTAGAATCATTGTTTTTATGTTGCGTATCTCAGGGTCAGCTACAGTTGTTCATTAGCTTGTTCAGCTGTGCAACTTGGTTATCTGTTTTGTTGCCAGGAAGGTAAAGCCTTACTAACATTTTATGTCCTTTTATTTACATATATATTTGTCAGTGGTTATATAGATGTATATGATACATAATGCTGGACTGTGTGCTTATATTGTGTCCTTTGTGATCTAGGGGTGAGGCATAATAGTGATAGATTTCTGAGTAGTTACTGAGAGCTTAAGTTTTTCCTAAAGTTTGGTTAAAATGCCAATGTAAAAGAACATATTCCATATTCTATGATGGTGTGACAGCATCAGTGGACAAGGGAAAACCAATGGATGTCATCTATCTGGACTTCTGCAAAGCCTTTGACACGGTCCCCCACAACATCGTTCTCTCTAAATTGGAGAGCTATGGATTTGATGGGTGGACTGTTTGGTGGATAAGCAACTGGCTGGATGGCCGCATCCAGAGGGTAGTGGTCAATGGCTCGATGTCCGGATGGAGACTGGTGACGAGTGGTGTCCCTCAGGGGTCCGTACTGGGACCGGTGCTGTTCAATATATTCATCAATGACTCAGACAGTGAGATCGAATGCACCCTCAGCAAGTTTGCGGACGACACCAAACTGAGTGATGTGGTTGACACACCAGAAGGACGGGATGTCATCCAGAGAGACCTGGACAGGCTGGAGAGGTGGGCCTGTGTGAACCTCATGAGGTTCAACAAGGCCAAGTGCAAGGTCATGCACCTGGGTCGGGGTAACCCCCGGTATCAGTACAGGCTGGGGGAAGAAAGGATCGAGAGCAGCCCTGCTGAGAGGGACTTGGGGGTGCTGGGGGATGAAAAGCTGGACATGAGCCGGCAATGTGCGCTGGCGGCCCAGAAGGCCAACCGTACCCTAGGCTGCATCAGGAGAAGCGTGGCCAGCAGGTCGAGGGAGGTGATTCTGCCCCTCTACTCTGCTCTGGTGAGACCTCACCTGGAGTACTGCGTCCAGCTCTGGAGCCCTCAGCACAAGAAGGACATGGAACTGTTGGAGCGGGTCCAGAGGAGGGCTACTAAAATGATCCGAGGGCTGGAGCACCTCTCCTATGAGGACAGGCTGAGGGAGTTGGGCTTGTTCAGCCTGGAGAAGAGAAGGCTGCGGGGAGACCTGATTATGGCCTTTCAGTATCTAAAGGGGGCCTATAGGAAAGATGGGGATAATCTTTTTAGTAGGGCCAGCTGTGAGAGGACAAGGGGTAATGGTTTTAAACTAAAGCAGGGTAGGTTTAGACTAGATATAAGGAGGAAATTCTTTACAACGAGGGTGGTGAAACACTGGAAGGGGTTGCCCAGAGAGGTGGTGGAGGCCCCATCCCTGGAAACATTCAAGGTCAGGTTGGATGGGGCTCTGAGCAACCTGATCTAGTTAGCGGTGTCCCTGCTCACTGCAGGGGGGTTGGACTAGATGACCTCTAGGGGTCCGTTCCAACCCAAAACATTCTATGATTCTATGATTCTATGATTCTATGATTCTATGATTCTATGATTCTATGATTCTATATAAAATTCAGTCCATTAAAGTGAGCTCATATGTCTATAGCACACATTTACTCCTGGCATGGTAGATCTTAGAAGCAGCTGTCCTGTGTCTTGGTTTACAGATAATTGGGGTATAACATGAGAAATTAAAATGTCATGGGGAAAAAAAAATGATTTAATTGATTGTAAGCATAATTTATGTAAAGTCTTTTCTCTTCATTTGCAAAATAATTTTATTAGCCATCTTTGTTGAGTTGTATTGCCATGCACTATGTGGTTCGCTGCGGTCATGTAAGATTTTAGGCTTTTTCAAAAAAGGGTCAAATGGGTATTGGAGAAAGAGGAAGCAAAAGGAAAATAGTGGGAAAACCAAGCTGTTTAGAGAAGTACAGCTGGTGGTCACAATTTCTGTTTATTTCATCTACTGGAAATTTTGTGTTGCATTTAACTACTGTAATTGTGAGTAAATTGACTACATGAAGAATGATGAAGAAGTGTTAAAATACTTTATTTTACAGACCCATGCAGGGCCACTTCAAGTACTTACCCAAGTCCTCACAAAACAATCGTCATTGCTCAGCAAGAGGTCCTTGAAACAGCACTGACTGAATGGGTTATAGGAATTTTTAATTTTTTTAAATTTCTTTATTTTGCAATCTTGCCACCTGGTGGTATACTCTGGCAATAAAAATTTGGTTAGAAACCTGTTCTAAGAGTCATATTTACTTCAGTAGGTGAGATGTTAAGAACAGAATTTAAGACTGGATTATAAGTGGGTTCTTCGTTTTTAGCGTGCAAGTTCAGTGTGTTCTTCCTTGATTGTGTCAGTGTCCGTGTTAGGTACAGAATGAGGTTGTGTGTGTCTGTGCATTAAATGTATCTGTTTGCCTCCCCACTCTTGATTTCTACAGACATGAGGCAAGAGAAAGACTAGAAATATTGTTTGGTCCTGAACACTGAGTCATGGCACGTTAATCTTCAAGATAAGTTTGAGATATAGTTTAAAAAGGAATGGTGTCCATATCCTGAAATTCCCAGATAAAATTATGCAAACTGAACTTAGCTAAATTATGGTGGGAACATTTAAGGGATGATGTTGTCCCTAAAACAAGTACTACACATCCAAACAATGTGGAACTTAAATGTATTTGGATAGCTTAAACTTTTATTTGGGCACAAGGCGGAGACTGAATGAAGTCAATGACATGCGAGACTCGGCATCTTTAAAACTTAGTGGCAGGAGCATTGGGGAAACTCGCTCCTTTTTGTTAATCCAAGATGAAGCAGATGTGGTCTTACTGGTGTCTGTGTGGGGAAACCCTCATTTATAATAAAAGGTGTTTTCACATAGTGTTCAAAGGGCATTAAACGATCCATTGTTTTTCAAGCTGAATCCAAACATGATTTACTGAAGGGTATGATGAACTGATCATTAACCGGAACTTTAAAGTCAGAAGTGGATGTTTTCTCTACCAAGAATATCGCTGTGCCATATGCTGTTGTTTGACACAAGAGTAACAGAGAAAATTTCTGTGACTTGGGTCAAAAACGGCATCATGCTGGAGCAGCACAGTTCCCTTTTAATAAAAAAGTATGACAATTTTATTTCTTTTTATCCAGCAGGACCGACCTCTCTTGCAGAACTGCTGCCTGTGATTTCAGTACATCTTCTTGAGTATCTATTATGCAGCAAGTCAGAATGTCATATATTCGTGATGACATCAATATGTTGACGCTAAGACCTTTCAATTATTCACTTCCAGGTTCTTATGTCACGCAAGGAAAACTGGGGGAATGTCTTTCCCTTCTGCCACCCTCCCTCTCTGTCTGTCTGTCGCACACTGACACATAAACATGCTTAGAGGGAGACAAAGCCCCCTACGAACTGTATGCTGGTCCCCCCCCCAGCTCTACAGCCTGCAGCCAGCCTGTCATCCTCCACAGTGGCTCTCCTGTATGATCCCATACAGAACAAACAAAATGTTGTTCTGCACTTTCTCTCCTCCTGCCCTCTCTGATATGAAGCAGAGCAGCGGATATCAAAGCCAGCACAAAGAGCATTGTCCATTTTGTTTGCTGTCTGCCTTCTCATTCATATGTGTTTCTTGGACACAGACTTCCCCTTCCCACTTTCAGCCCTTCATCCTCCCCCTCCTGGTTAATGTTTTGTATTTGTCTGTTTGGGACTGCTTATTAATAATGTTGAGTAGCTGTTCTGGAGCAGCTTGAAGTGCTGAAGGTTTAGACTTATCTTCTTCAGGGTGCTAACTATTTTTAAAGACGATGGCAATTACAAGAAGTTGAAAGTCTCCAAAGGACTGTGTGCATTAAAAATACCATTTATTTACATATAGGAGAGGCCAGAGGGCCACAGTGCTGATAAATAGACAAGAGCAAGAGATTGTTGGGACTGAGGTTTAGTTTTGATTTATTAATATAGGGCCTTGGTCACAGAACTTTTTAATCACATTATTTTACTGCAAAACATCTGGAAATACTTATGGCACTGGATCTTTGCTCTTGGATCTGTTTTTCCTGTGGGGTATCCTTTAGATCAATCCTTGTTTGTTCTATTAATTTTCTAAATTTCTGGGGTTTGTCAAGTCTAATTATCTCTTTTCTTTCTTCCAGTTTTGAAATCAAGACTGATTAACCAACACAAAAAGACCCAGCTGGTTATGTGACTTGGAACCCCGTTTATGAAGCACTCATTCGTTTTTACAGGACGACAGCACCGTATGTTGTTTTTTCTTTTTCTCCCCCAAATTTAAATCAGCTGTTGTAACTTAATCGAAATCCTAGAACATAGAAAATTCTGAGGCCTTCAGCTCTTACTGATAAATAAGATCTTGATTTTTGGCTTAGTGGCACCAGCCAAGGAAATATAAGTGCTCTATTCGCTTTACCATGCTACTAATCAGAGATTTTTTTTTTCCACTTAACAGTGCTACTTATGGTTTCATGTGATTTAGGGAGCACTTCCCTTAGTTTGAAAGATCAGTCTGCTTCCTCTTTACGTTGTGTTGTATGAAGCGTGGGATTAGTGAATGTGACAAATGTATGTTTTAGACAGCATTGATAATGGATTGTGTAAGGGCCAATGCTGAAACCCAGGGCAGGAAGCGTAAACTAAATGTGGGAGGAGATTGCAGTGCCACTTCGTGACACCTCTACAAACAGGTAGCTCTAGCAGAGCTCTAGATTCTTCCCCAGGACCCCAAGATTTTGGACTAAATGGTGCTTTGCCTGTCCTTGATTTAGACAATATTTTTCCACAGTTATGAATTTTTGCTTTATAAGATATATCCTCAATTTTAATAAAATTGCACAGATAAAGCATCAGCTGTATAGTCCCCCCAAGTGTGGGAATGCGTAAATGAAAAATCAAGTAGTATCATTAAATGTCTTAACTTTTTTTTATATCATGAGCTATGTTGTATAAGCTAAAACTTAATCAAATTAAACTATTAGATACAGGTGAAGTGCTGATATCATCGTGATGCTGATAGCATCATTGTGCTATATGTGGTATGAATCTTATATTTTCCAGTTCTGTGAAAATGTTCTGCCTTAACAGTGACAAGACTTTTTCATTTCTGTAATTAGGTGGTGGGGTTTTTTAATTGTAAAATAAATTTACATGATGTTCCACTTAGACTAGCGTGAATCCAAGCAATGCTATTAGGTACAGGGCAGCACCAGATTATTTCAAGCATTTCTTTAGTTATAACTGCACTAGTAGTCAGGCAGCTTGGATTGGCTGAGCTTTATAAACATGTTAAAATGAAGTTGCCCAACTTGCTCTGAACGTATGAAAATTCCATTGTTTTTTAAGTGACAGGAAAAAGCTGGTGTTTATTCTGGATTTTCTGTTGTCTAGTAAGTGGTTCTAGTGATTTCTAAGCGGTGATACAGTAAATGTACAATCTGTTTTTTCATTTGTTGCCTCTTTTGTCACTGAAGGTTCATTAACTAAGAAGGGAAAATGTGGTATAATATTCAAACTATTATAGAATAAGTAGCATTCACTATCTACGAAATTAAGTCTCAGGCTTATGAAATGCTAGAACCAATACAGAAAAATTAGTAAGTATTTACTCTTAAATAGAGTTCTGTACAGTGAAGTATAAGATTACTTTTGATTTTTATGATTACAAGGTGTCTGAGCAAATTTGCTGTGTGACAGCAATAAATATATTCCCAGTATGGTAATGTTATTAGGAAAGAATCATACTTGCTCTTTTTTTAACAAGTAACAATAGGAAACAGAAATGTAACAAGAGTACCCTATCATTTTGGGTGCCTTTTTCTGTTCATAGAACATTCCCTCTCCTATGATGTGTGCAGAAGTAAGCAGACTTAAAGCTTGATATGAAAAACAAAGACATGAATAACAACTGCACACATAAAAAGGCTTTTTCTGTGAGTAATTAAGGAAGCTTTCCATGGCATATAGCTTTAAATTCTGTATGGCTGCTATGAAGAAGAGTGTATGAACTGGTTTAGATTATTTATTTGCTTTTATACTGTATGTAAAAAACTGAAAGTAACATATTATGAAGTTTATAAAAAGCAGTATATTATACAAAATGGCACTTGCACAACTTTATTCAAAATATTGTGTAACATTTATGTGGATAGAAATTATTCAAGGATTTTCTGTCTCTTGTCACTGATAATTTCCAGATTAATTTCCACTAGGGTGATAAGTATACCTATAGTTGTCACCTACGTGTAAATGTTTGATAGGCTTTCTTAACTAAAACTAATTTAACATACCACAGTGTTAGTGCCTATATTTTTTCAATACAGAGCAGAATGAAAACATGGTCATAATGACTACATGGGCATCAAGTAACATCAAGTGATGGCAGTGTGTTAAGCATTACTTCTTACTGACATTACCTCTTACTGACATCAGTCTTTGCAGTCGCTTGGCACCATTGCTTTAATGAAGGTTTTAATAGGTGCTATAGGATGTGCAGACCAAATATTGTGCTTATCTTTCAAAATACTAAAGATTCAAGCTTCATTTTTTTTCAAAAACTCTTAAAACAAGTAGGGTATAATCTATTTGTCAGACATTTAAATGTCTGTAAGAGACTGAAGAGCTAAGACAGGCTTACTAGAGAGGGAACTTCCTCAGTCATTCAGCTATTAAAAAAAAAAAGGCTCCCCAAGGTTTTTGTATTTTCTTTTGCAAATAAATAAGAGTTTGAAATACCATTATTTTCTCTATTTCTTAATATAATACACAGGACTTTTAATTTCTGTTGTGGAAGACAAGCTGCTAGGCAAAATCGCACAATTTAGTATGCTTGTAAAAATAATAAAATTGTAAAGCCCCCAAACAAGCCTTCCTAAAGAATGCTCTCTTTAGCCTCTCAAATACTGTTCTAGAAAGCTATAATGGGCTTAGAGTCTTAACTATACCTGGATTTCATTGCCATTTACCTTGCCTCTGAACCAGATTGCATTTGCATAAGATGTTGCTTGTTTCCACTGATGAATACAAGGTGTCCATCCCAGTTAGATCTTACCACAAGCTGTAGGTAACTTTAAACAGGAGGTAACACTGCTTTGATTGTGGGATTTTGTCTGGTGAGGCCAGGAGTGCGTAAGCATTATTTCTTCACAAAGGTAAGCACAACTGTTGTCCTCTCCTAAAGATGTTCCCATATGAAATCCTTCACGGTTTTATTTTGTCATTCTTGTGATTTATCTAAATTATTAAGGAAGACACTTTGGGCTGCTGTGTTATTTCTGTACTACTTAAAAATGAAATGTCAGTTGTTACTGCTAATGAAGAAGCTGAAGAAATGCCTTCATATTCAGCACCTGCTGCAGCTATGCCTGCATTTCACTGCCTGGCCTGTAAATGCAGGGCTCTAGTGAAGCCACTGAAACTTTTGGCTCTCCAGATAGTTATGACCGTTGGGAAACTTTGCTTTTGTGACCTTCCATCTACATTGGAGGAAAATAGTTCTAACAGCAAAGTGTGGGATTACTAGCTTCATTTCATTACAGTTCTCAGAACAGCTATGGTAGGCACAGATTAGATATCAGTTCATCCCAAATGACTGCATATATGTCAAGAAAATTTGTTTCATAGGTTTGATATCAGAGACAGTCCCATCTGTCTGTTTCTGTGTTGCTTTTCCTGGGATTGTCCCCTATGTTTTGAAGGGGAAGAGGAGCATGTTCCATTTTCTTTCAGTTGTTAGATGTGAATATGCTCTTATTCATTCAGAAAAGTTGTGCAGGAGTACATCTGTACCTACAATTGTACAGTAATCTTTTTTGCACAACTAAGTTAAAAATATAAATATCTGTGAATAAATCTGAACTCTTCCCCCTTTGAAAATAAAGCTTCCTTAATAGTAAAAGATTATTTAATTTATCTGAAGTTAGTGACAATTTATAATCATACAATTACTAATTAATTTCAATTTTATGTTATTTTAAGAGGTTGGTAATGGTAATATTAAAACATAACTATATTCAGTGAGAGGGTAACAGTAGACAGTATCTAGCTCTTGCATAGGACTTCTCATCAGGAAATCTTGAAGTGCATTAGAAAAAGTATGGATTGTTATCTCTATTTTATAGGTGATGCAAACTTCAGCCTGGAGAGATTATCCAGCATGTCTGTGCAAACCTGTTTTCATGTATTCTGTTGACTAAACATCATGGTATAATGACTCTCCTGAGCAATACATTAAACTATAATATGGAAACAAAGAAGAAAAAAAGCTGATGGTATTTTAATGGAATAAAATTAAGGGTTTTTTTAACAGAACAAATTGAGTGCATTCCTACTGAATTCTGTGTGTTGTGTGTGCTGTTCAAATCATTCATTGGATTTGTATGTATTAAACATGAAGTTAATACAAAATGTCAATTTATTTTTTTATTATTGACTGTTCCCTAGGGGTTTAACTATTTCTTTTCTGTCTTGGCGTGAACTAGCAATTGAAAAATCACAGAAATCATCAGTGCAATTGGCCGGTTTTCGTTTCTTTACTGCATGTGCGCTGTTTTTTTCTGATAAAGAGTACAGTGGGTGTTTGTGCTCCAGGTGGTTTTAAGAAATTGAGTAAGGTTAGGAAGAGGGGAATAATCAGATGAGACTTGAGTAAATGCTCCAGTGACTGGAGCGAATGGGACTGATTACTCAGGAGCTGTCATTACTGACTTTGGATATAAATGACAGCCTGGCCCTAATCTAATGATTTGACTTCAGTACGGCTGTGTGAGCTAGACAGAGTAGTTCATGGCATGTCAGGGAAATTAAGTTTCCATGGCATTTTTTATAGATTAGGACACAAATGAAAGATTGCTATTTTTTGAAAATCACATTTTAATGCTCTATTACTGATGTAATTATTTTGTTCTTCCTTATTACTTTTGATACATGTTCTTCTGATTTAAAAATATTTTGGAAATGTTGAATATTATTTAAAAGATAACAACTTTATAGCAATAACAGTAATTAATTTTGCAATATTTATTTTATAATTGTTTTGTAAATAATATGTTTTATTTTTGCATGTGGGGGGTGATTTTAATGGTGTCTTTCCTCTTTGTATTTGGATTTGCTTCACTGTCACCAAAATAGCTGCTCTGAGGGCTGGCATTTGACCAAAGTGAAATGGTTAATCGTGTGTTCTGAGGGGCCTTTGCATAGTGCATCATTTGGTAATCTTGCTGAGAAAAAGCATTTGGTCAGCACTTCTGGGCTGGCTGCCTCTGTGTGCCATAACTGGAGCCTCTTACAGGTGCCGTTGAGCACACTTTCCTTCTCTGAGTAAAGATGACGTGCTCCGGAGAGTAGCTGCAAAGGACAAATTCCTGTTCAATTCCAAACAATCCTTGATAATACCAATAAATTGCTTGCAATCAATTAACAGAAGCCCTACACGAACGTAAAATTAATGTCTGCTGTTTGTTGGGTTAGGTCTTTTTTTTCTTGGCAGGCTCTTTTATGGTACAGGTTTTGCAGGTATGTTACTGGATTTTTACTGGATTTGTCTCTTCCTCCAGTTCTCAGAGCCTAGGTTAATGCTTTTCTGCTGGTTTCTCCCAATACAAAGCATACCAATGCATACTTTCTTAATGTGACACCACAGAGTGCTAAGTACAATTCAAATGCTAATATGTAGAAACTAAATCTCACAAAGGAGATGTGTTAACATTTGTCTTTATTCACTATATTTCAAAGGCTACATGCCAAGTCTTGCTTGCCATTTATAGCATACTACATTGTACAAATTTACCCCCTAAAGGCAGAGAGAAGCATTTCCTTTTTGCATAGTTTTAAGTCTTTGGATCCTATGGGAAAGTGTGGTTTCCTTTCATGACCCCACCTGAGGCTCTCTTGCTTTTCAGATTCCTCCACTTTCTCCCTGATTCCTGTGTTAAATTTCCCTTTTTCGGGGAGAAACTGTGAACTGAATATATCCAGCCGAGATGGGAATGATTTTTTTTTTTTTTTCCCCAGCTGATTTGTTTTAGTACTTTCCTGGGTGCTGGAAAGTCTCCTCAGTTACTTTGGTGCTCTTCTCCCCTCTTTTTCAATTTGCCTTGCAAGCTGAGATCAGGCTTAGCTCTTTTTAGACAAAATACTAGTTTATTTTCCTTGTTACTTTTAGAATGTGTATTTTGCTCGTGGATCTTGCCTAGCTGCTTTAAATTTTAAATTTTAAGTCTGTGTTTTGCCTGCCGCTATCCATGGCTGTTCTATGAGTTCCATTGACCTCACTGAGTTGTCGTACTTATATCGACAAAGTAGGTAAATTCTCCGTTTGCTTTCAGTTTGATGATTCAATCATCTTCTGTTGCAATCCTATCTGGTTTTCCCCTAAAAAACCTCTTTTTTTAGTTCATCTAAGCCAGCAATATCAATACATTTCTTGAATGGGTATTTGGTACTTTGCAGCTTTTGCAGAGTTCTGTAATCCATTGCAAGCTTCCTACATCTCTTTCCCCAAGCCGGAGAGTCTTTCAGAAAAGCAAATGAAACTGGAGGAGAGTTTGTGACTGATCCGAGGCGAGACCTTTCTCACCACCCTCCCTGGGTCATCCTGGCCCCGCTGGCCATGGCAGCTTGCACTGGGCCCTGGGCTTGGCCCTGACTTTGGGCTTGGCCCTGACTTTGGGCTTCTTGCGTCTTTGTTCCTTGCTTGTCTCAGGAGTAATCTGAAATACAGGTTTTGAATTTTTTGGACGCTCCGTCATTGGCACTGTCTGTTTGGATGGACTGAGAGTGACTTATTCTTAGGTCTCGTTGTAGATTTCTCAGTAATCTCTCTCTGCAGATGTTGGTGCTTCAGCACTGAGCAAAGTGATGCTTTGCTCTTTATGTATGCAAGCAACACATGGTCTGCAGCCAGCTACTTAAACTCACAAAATATTTAAGAATATGTTTAAATTCAAGGTCTTACAGAAAATGCAAATTTATTACTTATAACTTTTCATTTGATTCTCATGATAGATTTCTGGAGAGTGCTCTGAGGCCTTTTTTTTTTTTGGTGCTATCACTACTTTGCCTTCATGCTTATGCTAATTTTCTTTCTTTGCCTCAGCCCCATAACACTTGTTATCAGTAGCTACAATTTCCTGCCACCTGTGGTGGAACATATTTCTTCATTATGAGCTTTTTGCTGCTTCCTCAAGTTTTATTTTTGATTAGCTGCTATGTAATATTTACATATCATTTGCTTGTCCTACAAAACTTAATCATCTGGTATGAAAATTGCTGCTTCTCATTTATGTTGGCCCAGACCACTTAGTGAGGGTTCCTGGTACCAGTACTGAACTGGTACTAAGTTTAGCACAAGAGAATGCAGTGGAAGACTGGGTTTTGCAGGGTTTGTTTTGGTTTGGGTTTGTGGTGGGATTTTTTTTTTTCCCTCTTCCCTTAAAGTGAAAGAGCACTGAAAATGCTGAGCCTCAGTTCAGAGTGACTTACCTGAATTGGGTTGGAATATAGAAGAGGTCACAAGTTTTTGTTCTGAATTTGGTGAACTTTTTCTTAATGCCATTTGCAGCAACTTTGCATCTCTATTTTAGAAGCTATTATATTTTTAAGGACCTCTTTAAAACAAGAACGTAAGCAGAGGTTTACCACTCTGTATTAAATCTTCATGGAAGTGATGTACTATGAATCCTCCTGCCAGATTAGAACAGAAGAGAACTATAAATTACATCTCCTACTGGCTTTATAAACATAAATATATGTTCTTGCTTTTGTTCATTAAATGGACTTTTCCATAGTCAATTAACCCCCCCCCCACCTTTTTATCACAGGAACAGCTGTCCAAGACCTCATTTATAGTAGGTAGTTTCTTCTCTCCGTCAACATCATTAGGAACAAGGGTAAAAACCACAGAAATGTTAAAGTGTGATAAAAAGAAGCATGTGTCTATATGAAGGCAAATGTAAATTGTGTTGGATTTCCAGCATCAGAAAAGGGACTTGGCAACTGCAGATGTATAGCTTAAAAACTGTAGGAATAAAGAGAAGAAATGGTTTTGTTTCTCAGTGATGAATTCTGTTGGAGCAGCTGGTGTGAGCTATGTACCAGAGAAGTGGTATCGTAGGTAAAACTGCTGGCACGCAGTAATTCATCTGATGTTTGCCAGTGAGGCTGCTGGCAAAATGACTGCTGGGGAGTAATGCCTAGCTAAAAAAAAATAAAAAATAAATAAAGAGCAAGGAATAATTCTTTCTAATCAGACCTAGCCCCTGGGATATAAATTACAACTTGAAGGGACACGAGTCCATATTATTTTATAAAACTGCTTGTATTAGGCAGGAGAAACCTATTTATGAAACATTCTGTGGCAGTGCTGCAAAAGTTACTTTTGTCACCTTCTCACGAGCTGGGGATGATTTCCTTTGGTTTTGTTTGCTTGTTTTGTGGTGATTTTATTTTGGTGGTTTTTTTTTTTTTCCAAACCTCACTGCTGTGGAATTCTTCCTCTTCCCATCGTCCCACAGGTCCCCAGAGGAATGGTGCAGTCTTGCTGGAGTAGCATGATTCACTGCTGTGAATGTCTCTGTCAGTCTTGCTTGAGAAACTGCACTGAAATGGAAACGAAATCTGTGCCCGGTGGGCATAGACATAATTTTCTATAACTAAATTCTTTTTCCTCCCCTTTTTTTTAAGAGTGCACGCATTTCTACTTGTCAGTGTGCTTTATGGACACAATGGAATGCAAATAAAGCACACGCTTTGCAAGGTGGTGAGATTAAGGTGGTGCTGAATCTTAGTTTTCTCATAAGCTGCTTTTTTCCCCCCCCCCAAATCGCATTCCTGAAAATTAGGAAAAACAAGTAATTACAGTTTCTGACAAGGGGTAGTAGAAGGTCCCTCCTTTATGGAAGAAGTTTTAGTAACAAGGTAACTTCTTGTTTCTGTAACCAGCTCATGAGAGATTTTCCGGGTCAGGAGTTGCATCTGAGCCAGAATTTATAATAATCAGAAGTGGCTCATTTGTAGTCATCGGAGAACCACTGCCTTTTGCAGAGAAATTTGACAGAGGCTGGCTGGTGGATTTTGCAGGTTAGTGGGATTGCCTTTTGTGCACAGATGAGACCAGCTCGTAGTTTTTGGAACATCTGGTAAATGGGCAGTCAAGGAGATTGCTGCAGAACAAAGGCATGCATAGCTCCAGATTTAGCGGCTTATGCCAGACCCTGAGAGTGAGGTGGTGTTTGACTGGATTGTGAAAGAAAGAAAAGAAAAGAAGGGAAAAACCCCCAACTGATGCAATCAAAGTAAGGAACCAGCACAATTGTTTTCATATTTCAGAATAGAATTAAGGGATAGCAAGTTGGGATTTGTAAAGGCTGAAGTGGAGGAGACTGCAGTAGTTAAGACACAGAAAATTCTCTGATCCTTAATAATCTTATCTTCATGAAATTTGAATTAATTCTGATAAAATATGCCCTGGTAAAAAGAGAAAGGAGGAATAAAGGACACCCTGCAAACCCGAAAAAGTAATTTATTGTAATCTGTATGTGAAAGAAAAATGGCAGAAACAGAAATTCCCCGAAATCATCATAAGCATTTTGAATATTGACAACATAAAATGAACTTTAAGACACTGGCTTTTTTGCATATGTGTGCATATGGGGGTGTGTGCCCATTCATACATACGTTATTATAGTTCATCACCAGCCAAGGTATTGTAAAATTTAAAACTTAGAAAAAGCTTCAGTTCTTTTCCATTTATTCCTTTGATTTTGCTGTAGAAGTCTTGCCCCTTGTGATGATGCTTCATTTTTTTCATAAACTTAGTGTGTAATAAGACTTCTGTTACTTCTATAGTCAAATTTGAGTAAAACGTAGGTAACTTTCATACTATGAATAAAAAAGTGTAATTTAGATTTTTTTCTTACTTTACATTCCCACATTGCATTGTGCTGACAAAATGATATCTCATATTATAAGATATTTTCAAAGCCTTTGCAATGGTGGCTCAATCCTTATCTGTTACAAGAAATTGGAAACTGCTATGAATGATTCATTTTGAACAGCTATTTTGGTGGTGCATGCATCATCCTAGATACGACTTCACATAAAATGGATGGGAAAATGCTAATTTATATACCTCCTCCACCTATGTATTTAAATGAAAATCCATAAAACTTGAACAGGAGACTGTCATTTGGATTTATTTGGAAAGAACATACTTTAAAAATACAGCAGGGAAAAACAAGGAAGGAGCTCAGGAGCGGTGAACGGTGATCAGCTAACTGTGAAATGGAGGAAATTCTGTGGGCAGTATCAAAACTCACCCTTGGCTTGAAGCCACAGATGTTTGCCGTGCCTGAAGATAAAATGATCCAAACTAGCTAAAATAAAATTAGAACTGCAGCAAGGCAAAAGATAAGATCTGCAGATGTTCTCACACATTGAAGCAGAAGCAACTGCTCTCAAAAGTGGTTTGGTTTTTTTGGTTTTTCTTTTTAAGAGTTTGGAAGGACGGAGAAGGAAGGGAGAGGACAGGTCTTTCATTGCTGTTCTTGGAGGAGGGCTGGATGGGCTGAGGTTTCTGGGACAAAAATCGAGAAATTAAGACTTTTTATGAAACATGATTCTTGATAAAATGTCAAATCTTTTACATTGGTAAACAGTAGTGTTATTTTTATTGCTGTGGGGGTACTTGCTTGAAGTTGCTGCTAGTCTGTTATGTGGTGTGTAAAATTCAATGTTATGAGGAAAAGAAAATGCTATGTTAAAAATGTGACAGCTATTTTTAAAGTACAGAAACAAAATCCAAAAACTACAATGAACTTTTCCTTGTATATAATCAAAATAAAGTAGAAAAAAGTCTACCGCAGCTTTGAATGAACAGTGAGTGAATTTAATGCAACTTCTGTTACACTGGGTTTGGTTTCTCATTGATTACTGAGAAATAATCCAAATTTCCCAATGTAGGAAGAATTGAGGTATAAAAATACAATTTTAATAATCAGTTTATCTTTTTCACTCAGACTCTGAATAATGTAGTTTTAAGGGTTTAGTTTAACATAACTCTCTGCAACAACTAAATATCTCTACAGCGATATTTTTTTCCTTTGTTTATAGGCTGCAGATATAACTCAATCCAGGCAAAATCCTGGTGAGGTAAATGAGATGGCACACTTGCACAGTCTGACCAGTCAGTTATGAATATTCATTTTTTTATGAGCAGATGGTAGTTCCAAGCCTGTGCAGAAATGTTGTCATAAGTATTTCCTTTAGTAGTTCTTTTGTTCTAGTTCTTTTCACATCTCTCCTTCCATTCAGGACATGTTTGTTGTAGGAAATATGTGTTCTGACAAAATATTTAAAGGTGAACAAAGACAGAGGGTGCTCAGAGAAAGGAATAACTTTGTTGTCTTCATACTGTGCAAATGACTGGTATACTTGGTGCACTCCTGTGTTTCGAATGGTGATACATTCATGCAGCATAAATGGATGAAAGAAAGTTTTGATTTGGAGAAAATAAGTTCCTGTGTCTTTCCTGCACTTTTTCTTCATACAATATTGGTATACTTGATTTCTTAATTTAAATTACCACTTAAAAAAATGCCTGATAGATTATCTAAAAAAAAAATCAAATCCTCTGTTTACTAGCAGAGCAGTATGTAAAAGAAAGCTACAAAGACACCTCAACCAAATTTGAAGTCACATACCATGACTTCTCAGAGTGCAGGTAGACCTGCAGACGCCCTGGTGGATGGTGAGAGTGGCCTCGTTTGCCAAGGTTGGTCTTTCAGAGGTCTTTAAATTTAGGGTGGACAAGTATTTGGGTTTGCTATATGGAAAGCAGGAACTGGTCTTAAGGAGAATCAACTTTGCTGTTATGCGTTATAGCACAGCTGCAGCTCGTAGTGACCTCCTGCGATAAAATGAGTTGCCCATACATTGCTGTAAGATAGAGCTTTTTCTTCTAATAATGCTTTCATGAATCGAAGGAAGTCTTACCAGTAATTTTACAATGCCAGTCCCATGAAGTTCTAAGTCAATGTTGTAATTCACCGTATTTATAGCACTTAATTAAACATCACACCTGATAATTCCCAATCAAATTGAGGATAGCTAACCAAAGCAACTCAATTTGAAGAAAAAGGACTCTGCCATGAGATCTCAACGATTTTTTCCATGTCTTAAGTATATTCACTGGCATTATTCTGCTACTTTTCTACTTCTAATTATTTGTTGAATGAAGTTGCAAGGTACTGTTGTAAATTAGGCTGCAGATTGTTTGGTGCAGGAGTTGTGTTGTTGTGTGAATTTTGATAGACAAGATGTTATTGACCACAATACCATTTGTAGATTTTGAGTAATTCTGCCAGGACTTAACAGCTCTTTCTAATAGCTCTTTAAAATTTCATTTTTGTGATTTTTATCTTTTTCTAAAATAGACTTTCAACCCATATTCAGGAAATTTTCCTAGAAGAAATTCTTAATACTTTATGGAAACTGTCTTACAGAGAGAACTCCTATTGCAAGATTACCTATATCTTTACTGCAACTGATTTGAAAGAGCAAAAGGTCAAAACTCTCCTAATGTGTTTTTGGAATCTGTGTGTCAGCACAGCGCGTTTCAGAAGGGCTGTTGGGTCTCTGCAGAAGTTATATTTCTCTTTTGATTTTAATTTTATACCTGGAAAGGATTAGGGGATATTAATTTCAGCTGATGGCCAAAGGGTAAAATAGAAAATATTTTTAGAATGGAAGATACATATCAGAAAAGATATGCACTCAGAGGAACATGGTATTAGGAAGCATTTATATGGTTTCATTATTTTATGTGGGTGATGTAGGAAAAAATCTTAGCAAATTTGTTTCTGTCTACTTTGCCAAATATCCGTGTTCTATTTGCTTTTAGTTCATTAGTGCTATTGCTATTCATGACCTTGTTCCCATACTGAAAAGATATCTTGCATAGCAGAGTATCATCTAAACAAAAATATAATTTCCTAGAAGACAATGTTTAGCCATTGATTTATTCACTCATTCTGTCTTTCCATCGCCTGTAATTTTTCCAGAGCTGTTCTCTGTTGATAGTGACCTTGTGAGATGATGGATTAATTTCAGTGTTTAGGAATTTGTGCAGGCTGCTACTCAGTCTCGTATTTTACAATACGTGTATACAATGCATAGTATTATTCAATTTAGTGCAGTTTAACTTCGGACAACCCAAACTCAAATGCAGGAGAAGCTTTAAAAGCTCATCCATCTTTTTCCTGCTCTCTGCTTAGAGTAGCTCTTGCGTTCCTCCTGTCATCTGAGAATACTCTGCCTCTTAAATCTCTTCAGTGGCAAAGCAAAGCAGAATTCACAGAAATACTATGGTGCCTGGCTGTGAGATACACCCAAAATCTGTCCAAAATCTTAGTAGCCACAATGAGTCGGTCACATCGCTAGACTACGGAGTACGAATGTCATATGCTTCCTTTAACCTGGCAGGAGAGGCTCCTTACAGCCCAGTGAAATGTGGCTCTGCAGGTACCACTGGGGTCTGTTGCACAGAGTTGATTTAGCAGCTACTCTTGGGAAAGCAGCCACATCACCTCCAGTCCTCCTGGCTTCTCCTCCCAAAACCATATGCAGTAGCTTCCCTGCTACCTAACTGCTTACATTTTTAAACATTGGTGTGACATTTCTTTGGCTTTTGAGAAACTGTTTTGCTATCACTGATGTTAGCATAGCAATTTACTAACAGGATTTAGGGAACCTTTTTAACAGTTTTGCAGACCTGTTAAAACCATTGTAAATTTTGCAACTGACCCAGGATTTTTTTTTTTTTTTAAACTGATTCAAACAGTGCTTATAAATACACAGTACAAAAAGTGCTGAGAGGAACGTATTAACAGCTGGGAGCACATAACTTCATTAAGAATTGAGACTATCCCAATATACTTTTTTTTTTGCTATTGTTGGAAAAATTAGTAGAGAACTGCAAGAGCTACATAGAAAAAGAGGCTATAGCTTCTGAGAGAGACAGAAAAATCACTTTTTGGCACCTGTGCAAACCATATAGCTTCCTGAGCAAAAGCAATTTATAGCTGATATTGCACAGCAAATATACGCTACATATAGATGTTTTCCACTGGGACATTACAACTGAGTTGAATAGCTTGAAATTAAGAGAAACTCTGTGGTCAGTGAGGAATCATTATCGATGGAATAATTACCTTCTTACAGAATAATTATTTACCTTGAGCAATGTCATGTTTGTAAAGTTTGGTGGGGTTGATATGAGCTGCTGTTCCATTACAGCTTCAGCTGATACAAAAACTGGGTATTGGCCTTCCTGGTTTCAGCTTCTCTTGCAGGTGTGGTCCCAGCCCTGCCTTGTGCTGGCTCTTGTGCTCATCTTTGAGCTGATCTGAATCCAATTTAGGCTGCAAAGGAAGCCATGGCTCTTGGGTGGAAGCAGCCTGTGAACCACATAAAGCTGACACTGAGGTTGAAGGAAAAGCGCTTCGATAACAGGGGGTGCTCGAAGTTTCATTCTTCAATAGCTGCCTATCTGAACTTTAAAAAGTAGGATCAGTAGCTGATCTTGTTAGAAGAACTACTTATAGAGTAGATGTGCTTCATTCTTTCCAGGGACAGCAAACATACCGTAAGACTGCATGTAATTTTAGCATTTGGTTTAATACCCTGTGAATGTTCTGTGGTTAATATACTTTCAACTACATTTGCATTAAAAGGAAAAGCTTCGGTTCTTCATAATTCCTCTCATCTGTTGGGGTTTTTTTTAAGAGAAGTCATTATTGCAGAAAGCAAAATCAAGACTTCTGTGTCTCTGTGACCTTAAATTTGCATTTGAGATATTGCATCAGTTATCTTCCATTCAAGATTTTCGTATTTCCTGTAGCTGATTGGCTATCAGCACGCTTTCAGTCGGGCAGTGATGATGTCCTGGTGTTGAAATTAAGTTCCATGAAGGAATATTTGTTGACAAAAGTAGAAAGAGAATCCTATTTCCTTCTCCCTGACTATCACTTCTTCATTGCATTTAACCCTGTAGTGAGCTGGCTAGGGAAGGAAAAAAGAGCAGAAACATGTTTTTAATGGAGCTTAGGGAAGACTGAAATGGATTTTCCATAGATGCTGCTCTCTGAAATGTCTCTTTCTGAGGTCAAAACAAGCTCCAGTGTGCACACGTGGGAAGCAGGGAGAGCCTGCATCTGAGGAGGAGGATGAGGCACAGCTCACTCTGGCAGGAGGCAGCTGTTAGATCTGCTTGGGTGTACTCCATTCTCTGGTACATTTGCAGGGTAAAAGAGCTACTTAGATTCAAAACTGAAATACTTTATAGTTTGCATTGCAAAACAGCACTGTAAGGAACCTGTAGCACCTGTATCCAAGCAGAAAAAATGAAAACAAAAATTCACGCAGTTCTGCTATCATGAGGTTGTCCTTGGATAATGGAGCAGTGTGACTCTCACAGGCATTAATGCGATGGCAAGGTTTATTTGTCAGTTATGAATGAGAAACGAGTGCACAGAAACTTCACAAGCATGAGCAAATACACAGCTCTACACGCAGTAGTTGTGCAGAGGTTAACTTTGTATTCTTACCATGCCTCATCTAATATGATAATTACTTTTGGCACCTTTGTGTCTAGGCCTAATTCATCTTTCAAAGATAAGGTAATAATTTACCACTTAACCTCATTCTTCATGTGCTAAATAACACAATAGTACAATAAAAACTTAGACATGCAAGTTGGAAGTAAAGAATGGAAGCCAATATCTTCGGCAAAAGCAGTATTTGAACAGTAAAATAGGCAGGATCAGAGGGAAATTCTATCTCAGAACAAGTCGTGCTTTAGCAAGGAGTCTTGCATTCGTGAGAGTGCAAGAGAGATTTGCTGTGGTGAAACATGTGTGATTCTCCAGCAAACATTTCTAGATTTCAAAAGAGGACATGGTTCAGGCAGTGTTGCTGTACCATTACTGTCATTCTGTGGTAGGCCGTATAAAGTTGCATGTTCCTAGTGAATTTTTACTTGTGTACTATTGCTCAGACACGTGTTGTGCAAATATGCCTTGGTCCGGGCTGAAAAAAAAGCTAAACCTAAAACCTGAGACAGTTTTTAGTGTATTTGAAGTAGGAATGGCACAAGTTAGTCCAGATAGAGAAGCGAATATTTAAGAATCCCCAAGGTGAAAGAGACTGTAATTGCTGCTGGGCATCTGAAGAGATCATCTAAACTGTAATTGATAGCTGTGTTGATGCTTTCTCCATTAACTCATATGTGTGTGTTATGTTTACAGCTGAATAATTGTTTGTATGTAAATATAGCTATTGCAGCTTTCTTTCCCTCTGTGAGGACAGTTTTAGCTTAATTATGTAGAAGAGGGATGTGTGGGGAGCTGGGGAATGTTCATATTGTCATTCATTTTAGATTTGCTTCCTATGCATTTGCTACTTTTCAGACTTACTGAGGTTTTTCTTCTTTCTGCATGGAATAATGTACATTCTTTCTTTCTGTTTTTAATTTAATAGCTGACATTTTCAGTCTTTCTGGAGAACCAAAGAAAGCTGAACTGTACCTTCTTCTCTGGTCACCCAAGTGGGCTGATCTGCTACTGCCATTTCTCACCGTGGACGTTTGAACAACTGTAGAATCATTTCAGAGTTAATGATATCGTGGCTTTCTTGCGGTGTGATAGAATAAAAATCATGAATTAATCGCTTCAGTGGACCTTTGGTCCTCTTGCAGCAAAGTTTCACTATATTGTAAATGCTTGGTATTATGTCAGCTCCCTAGAAGTAGTCATTATCACCTACACACTTGGTGTCAAGTGCTGCTTTCTAAAGAGCTTAGTACCTTTTCCTCCTCCTCCTCCTTCCACCACCACGCTTGCTCAGCTGAGTAGAAGAAAATCCAAATTGCTGTAACCATACAAGATAGAAGACAGAAAATAATGCCCCTGATTTGGTTGCTGTTTCAAGGAGAGAAATGAGATACAGGATTTTATTCCCCTTCACTAGCACTTTCCTGCTGACCTAATTTCACCTGACGTCAGTAGGTTTAGTGCGGTAAGTCAGAGCCAAATGGGGCCTTAAGTCTTTCAAACCTCTCTGCACACCAGAGTGGTTAATCGAGGCCATGGGTGTTGCAAGCTAGACACAGGTATATGCTTTCTCTGTAATAGGGAAGGGAACCAAAACTGCAATCAAAGTAACAATAAAACCAAATCTAAATCAAAAGGGACCTTGAACCAGAAAATTTTTTTCTTTTTCTTTTTTTTTTTTTTCGTCTTTTTTCTTTGTTACTTCTGTAATATACCTGTGCCTCTGGGAAGATTTGGCTAATTGGACTCTCATCAGTTACTTGCCAGTCACCTGGCAACGAACACTCATACCTCTTTTATAAGAGCATGAATTTGTTGTCTTTTACCAGGAAGGACTAACAAGAAGAAAGAACAGTGCAGGGATTAACTGAGGGGAAAAAAAAAAGGAACAAAACTGTGATTTACTTTTTTCCACAGTTGATAGCCCATTCGCTTGGACACTTCCTCTGCACCCAACCAGGAAACCCAGAACAAGAAAGAATAATGGTATCACAAAGGAAAAAGTTAATAAAAATGTCCCAAGCAGCACACACTTGTATCAGTAAGGTCTGCTTTTGTAGAACAGAAAAAATAGCAGCATTCTCTGATTTAAATTGTGTTTACATAGGTGAAAGACCAAAGAACAAGCTGTTAGGAAACAGGAAATGCTGCCATGTTGGAAAGATGGGGGGGGGGGGCATTCCCCTCCCCACCTCTTCATTTTATTTTTTTTAATTTCCAGTCAAGCCAAGTACTAGCTAAGCACACAGCCTGAATGTTTCTGCTGAAATCTGCACTGAAACAATTTTAAAAGCTTTTAATTTTTCTTTTGCTTCCTGTTTAGTGTTCCTTTGAAACAAATGACAGAGATTAAAATTCCTTGCTTCTGTCTTTTTCTGCCTTTAAGCAGACTCGTGCAGCCAGAAGCGTAAGATTTTGTTTGGATAGTTGTCTTAATAAATAAAAGGCTATGCACCTTAGATGGCAAGATTCAAATTCTGTAGAGAAATACAATGACACCAGCAGTCTGGGCAATGGCATTTTGTGTATTCTATGGAATTTTCGTTTCAGAATGTTTAATAGGTCTGTTCTGCTCATCTTTTCTGGAGGAGTTTTATGTTTTTGGAGCAGAGGTTTCTAAACTGTGGTACTAACGTCACTAGTGGTACACTTCAAAGTGGTGTGCAGAAATGGCAGCTCCCAATTCTGTCTGCACAAATTAAATGCCTTTATGCAGGCTGTTCCTCTGCTCGGTGGATTGGCCTGATTTGCTGCTGTTACACGGGAGCTGCTATCTCTGCAACCTGATCGCTGTGTTCCATGGAATCATCTGCGCAGGACCCTGTTGGTAAAAAGGCCGATGGTTGTTGTTGGTTGTGGGCAGCTCCTCCACGCAGGCAAGCAAGCCTGTGCAGTGAGGCAGTGGGTAGAGATAAGGGCATTGCACTGGGATTCAGGATTTGTGGTGTAAGCTGGGAAACAATTAAGTGTTAGTGCACAAGTAAAACAAGTCTGGAACTCCTTCCCTACAGAAAGCGGGGCTATTAGCATCACTAATGTTTTTCATATTTAAATAGTGGGCATATAGAGAAAACAAACTCTTCAGTTGGTGCTTGTCACTAGAAGACAGAAACAGAGTTGTAAAAAGGTGGTAGTAGAAAAAAACCCCACCTTAATCCTGGAGGTTTTTCTGGAGTTCTGGAAGGACTGTGCATGTGTGGGGATTTGAGGAGATGCTCTAGGTGTTGCTCAATGCATAGAGAAGCTTTACATTCACTTAACACAAAAATTGAGTGTGTTCTGAAAAGATTTTTTTTTTAAGAGATCCTAGTTGAGATCTGAGTAAGAAGTTCAGTTATATATCTGGAGAGACCTGGAAATGGAACTAAATAGGGGTCATTTTGATACAAGGAGCAAAGAATATGGGATGTGGAAGGTAAGCAAGAAAAGCAGGAGTTGTTTCACGAAGTCGGACAGAAGAGCTGGGCTGTCTGGGGTTGCAGTTCCTTCTGACCTCAGTCATGTATTGGCTTTCACGCTTGATAAGTCTATGTTCTGAGAACTGACCAGAATGTATGTAGGTTAAAAACTGGGCTAAAGGTCCATTGAACAGTTTTGAGGTTTTTCTAATGCACGAAAATAAGATAAAGTGTTCTGTGTTTTTAAGAACTCACTGAAAACAGTCTGTTGTCCTCTCAGCTCTGTGTGGTTATGTTTGATAAAGCATGGAAAATGACTTCACACCTCTGAATTTTTGCTGCAGTGCAACAGAGTGTGGTAAAATTCCTCAGTGGTTTGGCTACTTAATATTTATTTTATATTTATGCAGTAGATTGCATCTGTCTGTGAAAGACCTTCAATATTGAAAGATTATCTGAGTATTTAGCAATCTTCTCTTTGTCCTCACCGTACATTTTGGAGATGATCTGTTGTGCGTATATACAGGAAATGGCCATGGTGAAACTAAATCACTTGGTCAAGGTTACAGGGAGAATTGGCGATGGATGTTGAAATTAAATCTAGATCTTCCTAGCCCTGAGCTAATACTGTTGCAGCATCGTCATCCTCTATCTAGAAATCTCTTCTTTGATCATAGGCTTGTTTGTGGCTTTGGTTAAGTTTACTGCAGACACAAACTCTCTGTGATACCCAACTCGGGAAAGTCTCTTTGAAAAGCTATTAAACAAGGAGCTCCTCTCCCGCTCCAAACTATTGAGCATTATGAACCCCTAGTTTTTCCAGTGCTGTGAAGCATTTGGAGTTGTTATGCAAGTGTGAGTTCAGAGCTCAAACGTGCCTCAGTTAATGTTTTAGTTGGATGGAGAGGAAGCGCTTTATTTGAGGTGGCATTTTGAAAAAGTATCCTGGAGGTAGTTTCAGTATGAGGAGTAGATCTGAGCTCAGAATTGAAGGTGCTATCCTGGCCATAGACCTGGGTGGCAGCAGTTGCTACTGAAGGCGCAAACAGAGGGGTTGTTGAATGGATGAGGACGTGCCTGCATTGCTTTTGGGTAGGACTGTCAAACCTAGTTTTAAATATCTGTCTTGAATACTGATAATATAATTGGGGCGGCATGGAGTTCAGCACAAACTATTTGCTCAGTACTTCACTCGAGTATTTTTCAGGATGATATAACTGAACATAAGCTGTGCTAACTTTCATTCTTTTACAGCTAAATATACATCTCTCTAGTCTCGCTGAGCTTGAGCTGATTGTGCGGTGATGAAGATAGGCAACATTTATGTGAGGCGTGTGTAGGAGATCTGAGAGAGATCTCCACAGGGATCGTATTAGAGCTTATAAATGTGGAAATGGTTATTTACAGATGAAGTGCGGAGTGGGAGAGGAAGGGAGTAAAGGATCTGAATCTCACTGATACGTTATCTCCAGGGAAGTGCTTAATACCACACTATTTGCTCAGTATAAACCAGAATTGATGCCTGCTTTCATTAGGTGCCAAATTTATAAAAGAATGTCTATTGGTTTGAAAATCAAGAGTGTGATTAGTCAGAAGTCTTGATGCTTTATCTTCTTAACAACTTGAGGTCTGAAGCCTTAAAAAAAATAAAAAAAAGTGCGAACAGCCCATTAAAGTTATCACTAAATCTTTGTAAAGCTGTATTACTTAAGCTTGACTTGATGCTGGATTTTTGTATGTCCAATGGCAAATTTTTCAGTTCCTCTGGCTGGATGCTGAGCGGACAAGTGCTGCGCAAGTCACTGGTTGTATTTCAATAGAATTCCTTGGATTGGTTCTGTAAGGGATAGAAAAACTTCAGTGCCAGACCTCCCTTTCCTTGTACTAGTTACGCATTTCTCTCATTAAGATTGAAATCACTAACTTGCTCTTCTCGTGCTGATTCTGCAAATACGCATAGCATATTTTACTGATGTAACTCCGTTGCAATCACTTTCTCTTCATATTGCCCAAATAAATGATGTTTAAGTTTTCTTATGAAACAGGAGAAAAGAAACCAGATTTTCTTACAAGTGCGGTAATTTTGCTCTTTACAGACTGTGATTTTAGGATGTCTGTCCTTTGTTTGTGGTGATTATTAATTTTACCTTCAAGAAAACATAGGATCCAAAACTTGTATAAATTAAATATCCTGGTGTAGTTTTTTATTTTATTGCTGTTATATCTCTGATTTGTATGATTGATGTTTTTCCACTGGATTCCTTACATACCATATTGAAGGATTTCAGGTAGTTTTGAACACTGTTCTCCACAAACTGTGGTCATCTTTTTGTGGTTCTTTTTCTGTAAGAGGGAGGTAGACACACAGCTTCAACTTGGAAACGGGCAGAGCAGAATCATCAGCGCTTCATGTGGAAACAGTAGAAGAAGAATTTTTGTGCCTTGCTAGCTGGGAATGAAAGTCAAATTTTGATATTATTGGTGGAATGCAGATGACTGCAGTAGCTCTGTGGGTTTGTGTGTTTGGGGTTCTGTTTCGGGGTTTTTTTTAGCAATGTCATTTATTTCAAACTGTTAGAATGTATTGTTATAAAACTTGGAAAAGTTCCTTATCCACACAATTTAATGCTGGTCTCTAGTTTTATTGGTCAGTTCTGTAACACTAACTGGAAATTATATTTGACGAAAGGATTCTGAAAGCACTAAACTTAAATGCAAGCGGGTACTCTACCTTCCAGTGCATTGAGTTTCTTTCATCATTTGGTTTACAAATACCTCCTTTCACACCAATTGAAATAACGTACTCTAAAGAAAATTAACTTATTCTGATTCTTAATAATGTGATAGACTTTGAGTTTATTTCTGTGTAATTATATTTAATTTATTTTTAGTTTAGACTGTGAGAAAGTAAATTATCTGAAAGTGTTGGAATTTCTTGGTAATCTTGTAGGGAGGAAGAAGAGGAAAGCAACCTGTCACAAAGATGCTTTCCCAACTATTTTAGAAGGAAAACAGGAACAGGAAACTGTTCTTTCTAATTTCCTTAATAACAAATGATCATCCTCATACCTGTACAATTTCTCTGAAAACTATTCTGGACTAAGTGGAGTGCTTTGCTTTCTGCTGGCATCAGTGGCAAGACTTCAGATGATATTATTGAGAGTACAGCTACAAATCTGATGTGGGATGGGTGTTTCAGCCTTTCACATGTGCATAGGACACTTATTTAGCTATAAAATGGTCTTTCTGACAACCAAGCGATAGCATTATCTCTTGGGACAAATTCCTTTGGACAACCACAGACTTGTTATTAAATTTAGGATTCTGTATGTTCATTTGCTTAAATAGTAAGTTGAACTGTGGTCTTGTACGGTATCGTGTAAAATTGCTATGAATTTTTTTCCAGTTAAGCCTGTGAATGCACAGTCTGTTTTCTTGATTGCAAATTAAATTGCTTTTGGGAACAGAAGGCATCGTTACTTGCTTTGCTGAGTACACTGAATGGAAGACTGATCAGGTTGCAACCTCTTGGGCAGCTCTGAAACAATTTAGAGCTCCTGAAGGCAGGTTCAGTGGAGTCAGCTGAAACGCGACAAGCGAATGCCTTAGCAGATGAATGCAAACACTTCAGGTGGCACCATGGACTGCTGCCAGTGTTGAGTACATCAAGTGTTGTGTGTAATCATTAATTAAGGGGGACCCCAGGATTTTCACAAAACAGGAAAAATCAAAGGCTAGCAGCTTATGTAAAGTGTTTCTTTGAGAAATCGTTGCCTTTTTTTAAAGGATACTTGAGCTTAACTTTTAGGTGTTTCTTTAGAGAATTAATTACTTGTAAGTCAGTGCTAGTATAGATCATCCCAGTGGTTTTCAGAAGCTTGTATTTGAGTCTTCTCTCCCCATTCAGTGAAGTTACAAAAACTCCATTATTTTGAAAGTGTAAAACATAGAATTCTGAATTATGTTTTATGTTATATTTTATTATTTTATCTCTTACACATATTATGATCTTCCATTATTGTTCCTGAAATAGAATTAATGAAATTGCAAGAGGAAAAAAAACCTCAGTGGGATTTAATTTTAAAATAACATGCTGAGGGTTCTTATCACTGCTTTATCTAAATATAACACTGTAAGCATCTCTGTTGCTTGTGAATAAGATGATGTTTGGAAGCTATAGGAAGCTCTTGGGAAACCTAATTTTCATCTCCACAAATCGAAGTTAGGAGTATTAAATATAACTAATATGGACTATCTGTGTTTCACTGTTCTGTGGTATGTAAGCACAGAACATTTAGATGTCTTTGGTGAACTAAGTTGAGGACACAATGCAGGACTGCAAAATTTATTTTTATCCTCAAGCTCAACTAACGTCTTTGAACATTGATGTCAGTGTTCAAAGACGTTAGTTAAGAGATATAGGTCTTAATTCTACCTTGAGTGTAATTGTGTAGTTTTGCTGTGTACCATTTTTTATATATATAAGTATATGAGTTGCTTATTATCTTCTTTTCCTTGAGCTTTTGAAAATAACTCTAGAAGCTGTATATTTTTAGAGACTGGAATGTCTGACTCAGACAACAAAACAACGAGATATAGAACAAAGGTATGCAGTTCATCTTCCTATGACAATGCTGTGTAAAAAAAAAAAAAAAAAAAAAGACTATATGGGCACTATTAAGGAATCCTTCCAAATACAGGAATTTCTAAGAAGTACTGCTATTTAAGTAGAATTTGACGAGTAGCTGCTTATCTGATGGTGCTGGACACTTTCAAAATTATTAAGCTGAAATGTCAGATGAATGCTTGATAGTCTGAAATTATCAGACCCTTAAAAGCCCATGCATAAACCACCTTGTAGCAGTTTAAAGAGGAGAAAAGAATTATGCTTTTCTGGCTTTGACCTGTTTACAGGGGCTTCAGATTTTTTTCCCCTCTTTTTCCCTTTTTTGAAGTAATTTAAATAAACATTGCCTATTTATTTTCTTAAACTTCCAGTGAGGCTTTTATATTTATTTACTAATAATTTGTCTGTTTGGTTTTTTTTAATTTTCACCCATTTGTTATATGTTTGTGGAGATTCCAATATTAGCATGATCTTCACATATTCATCAGGTAGGGGCATATTGCAGGGAACAAGTAGTATGGTAGTTTATGCCAGCCTCAGATAGGCAGAGGCTGTTGGGATTTTATGACTATGATCTGCAGTTTTATTACTGGATGTTAAGACATCCAACAGATTTCTTTGGAGCAAAAACCTTGCTAAGAGATCATGTCTGTGAATTAGACCTGGAAAAAGGTGATGGTGATGTTAGTCATCCAGCTGGACAAGTTCTTCCTTCCTCCATTGCAAATGTATTCCTAGTTTGTGAGCATTGTTGGGTTTTTTGAGTGAAGAAAAGGGCGACAGTTCTGCCTCTGAGGAAAGGTAGTTAAAAATCTGGTCAACAAATCATTCAAACTGCATAGTCTGCACTCACCGGTAGGTTAAACTTGGATGTGAGCCACCATGACCTACCACAAGGAATAAAAGTGGTTTGGGTTCTTTGTCCTTGTTTCTTTTTGGTTTTGTATGGCCTGGCTGCTTTACAGCATCTTTGGGGGGCAGAGGAGATACTACTGCACGTTCTTTGCCTGTAAATCCTTTCTTGACCCATTTCTGACCAAATACACAGATTTTTTTTTTTAACTGTTTCTGAAGGAATAGAACTTTCCCCTTAGTGAGGAATGTAGTTATCTGCAACACATGAATGTTGCTGGTGAAAGATTATTTTAATAATGCATAGTTTGAAGGATTATTTCACTTGGGAAAATACTAGAAAATATTTCCATTTAGTCACATCAGTGGTTTGACAGACACCATTTAAATCCTCATCCTCCCTATTCAGTTCTTCTCTCTTGCTACCTTGCAAATAACATCTTTCAGAATATGTTAAAGACAGCAACATTTATACAGTGCAGTGTAGGGTATTTGTCAGGTCAGCAAGATCAAAAAGTGATGCATCAAGAGCTTGTCCATACATGCACATATGCTGGAATAAATTAATGTGAGGATATCTTTAGAATAAATGCACGGAATGCTCTGTGTCTTTGAAAGTGAATTAAAGAAAAACAAGAGGCGCACACAAGAGAATTGTGTTTGGATGTGGAGCTATTCTAGACTAGATACTGTGGGTTTTTTTCTCCAAAACCATTTTCATTCACATGTAGAATTCTTCTGCACTAGATAGTCTCCTTTATTCTAGAATAAAATTTCTGTTTTGGCAAGCCCCTAAGCTCCATTGCTTCAAAAAGTTCTGAAATTCTGGCAAAATTTTCACAACTGTTGTTTCATAGTCTTGAATCTGGGGTTAAGAAACAGCTAATGGATCTTCATGACATGGTTCAGTCTGGAAGCCAAGCATGATGCCCAACTAATCTTCCTTTACAGGGTATTTTTATTTCATATACCATGTGTATTTGTTACAGTAAGGTTTGGTCTGATATTTAGTTTAAAATTTTAAAATGTGAATAAATATTTTTGTACAAATTTTTATCTTATATTTATAAGTAAATACTCATGCTTACAATGTCTATACTGATAATCCTTTAAGCTTTCATATTGTGAAGCTCAGAAAATAAATCCCTTTGCTAAAGAATTTAAAAATTGTTCTCATAGTAGCTTATTTGTATATAAAAGCTAAACAGCCATCAAGATAATTTCAGATTTGACTCTCTAGTTTGAACTCTTGGTATGGCTTTTGTGAGATGTATTCCCAGATGGTTCTAGTGGAGGTAAAAGGACCGGTTTGTTGAAGTTAACACCTTTTTTTTGTTTGTTTGTTTTGGCTGAAGTGTAGCCATTCTGTCAAATCCTGTCATGAAAGGGAAGGACAGGACTGGTATAAACATTTTGGAGCATACCAACACGTTCCAGCCAATACCAGTGAAACCCTTCAAAGCACTGGAGCCAGTCTGTTGAGGCGAGGTTGAGGCTGCCCATGCTGGTTGGGGAGCCCTGGTGATGTCAGCCAGCACAAAGTGACCAGTTTTCCCAAGGTGGGAGGCCATGATATGGGGAAGGATATCTGGGCTTAATAGTGATTTATGTGACAGGCAGGCTCCAGGTTCTTCTTTCCACACAGAGGAACAACAGGAGCTGCCTGTCTTTAACTGGGCTTTTTGGCCCTACAGCAAGGAGAGCCTGGTGGTTGTGGGGGCATCGGGACAGCCCGACACCCAAGGGGTGGCTGCGTGGTCCCCTGGGATGCTGCTCCTGGATGCCCTGGGGGCTGCCGGGGTGTGCACGTCACCACACAGGGTGATTACTGGCACTCGCAGAACAGGTCACAGATACCCATGGCTTAACAAAGCTTAACAGGTCAGACTGCTTTGCCCAATAAGCTATACATAGACTTTTATCTTATTATATTGGAAAAAAACCCTCAACACAACAGAAGTAATTCCCTCAAGGTGATTAATTTCTAGGAAATATGTATCCTAGTTGTATTATTTGCTGAGCTATCAAAAGGCCTTATTTAATAGTTTATCAAAATTTTGTTATCCCTTTTCAATCATTGAGAATGATTGAACCTTGTCCCACTGTTATTTCCATTTATATTAATCATTTGCTTTTACTAGAGTAATGTATTAAATAATGCTGCAATTCTTAGCCATTTGATACAGCCTTAAAAAAGGCTGCAATGGTAGTTACTGTGTCAGTCTAGTGAAATTTACAGTAAAGATATCAAGATATGCATGAAAATTCCATATATTGAAGACTGAAGGCTTAAAAAATATCTTGAAAGGAGGATGCATTTTCTTATTAACATTGTTAATAGGCCATATTTGTTCATTAATTCTCTGGTATTTTTTGTTACTGTCTAATCTGTCTAAAATACGACTCTAACAGTTGAGAAATTGAAATAGAATAGTGTTGGGTTTCTTTTTTAAGGTGCAATCAGAGGTCATAGTGTGACCTAGCTACATAAAGGTGGTACTTAACTTGAGATTCATATCCAAACCGTAGTCATGTGCAGTTTCACAGTAAAGGATGCTCCTTCAGATGCATCCTGGCTTTGAATATACTTCTCAAATTGAAGATAAGTGGTTTCCCGTATGAAGCATTAGTCAGTAAGAAGGAAAAACAACCTCTATAAAATTGTGGTAGTATTTTGCATTAGTGATATCAGGAGAAGGTACTGAACCAAAGTTCTGATTCTAAACTTACCTGGTTTTTTTTTTTCTGGGAGAATAGTTTTGGTGTGGTAGAGAGATGGGTCCATGTAACCCATCTCTATATACAAAGTTCCAATCCTATTTCCAAACATCCCTGAAAGTTAGATTGGTTGAAATCTGTAGTCTGATGCAAACTAACATGATCATTTTTAATTGTAGAATCCTATCATTTGAATTTAAATGTCAGTATCTTACCAGTGCCTCTAAGGACCCATAATCTCCATTAAGACCAAAGAAGCAGTGATATGAGACTGAAGAGAAAGTGTAACAGTCTCTTCTAGAACACAGAGAAGGGAACTTGTATGGTGGAAAGCCACAAGCTACTTCTGAGTCCCCCTGCTAGTACCAATATATTAAGTAAAGAGATTAATACTAGAAGGCAGTTGCCACAAGTCCTGTTTCAAAGACTGGCACATTTATGGGGTTTAAATGCGCACTAAACGAAAGGGTGATTCCTAAGCATGTTGACTATCTCATTCTTCAGTTCCTAAAAGTTGTGGCGCCTGCAGAAGATTATTCTTGAAAGCTTTTGTTAGGCCAGTTTATTGGTTAAGATTTGTTCTGAGTGTCAAAAACCAGTTTTTCTCACCTGCATGTGATATGGAAGATTCTGTCTTGAAGCTAAAAAGAAGGTGGAATGCTTGTCTAATACTGGTTTCATATTGTTAGGAGCATCTTAGACTTTGAGGTCCTGAAGAAGCTGATGTCAGCTGTGGATTTAGGTTTAGCTGTATCAGATGTTGCAGGTGCTTACTCTGGCAAATACAGATCACTTTGGAGGGGACTGTTAAAATGCTTTTCTGCCATTGCTGTGGTTAGGCAGTGGCAGTGAGCCAGGTTTACTTAAACTTTATTGGGAAGTTCAGGCTTATTAATGCTTCATCCAATTGGCTCTGCTTTCCTTAGGCTTTGTTCTTGAAAGGGCCTAATGACCTTTCTTCCTGCTTGGGTCATCCTGAGAGTCTGGTTTTGTTTTCACTAATGCTGTATCAGGGAGAGGGACAGCAATGCCAGTCCAACCTTGTAGACATCCGCTCTTTTGGGGCATGGCTGTTAGGGAATGGGAGAAGAAAAATCTGTGTATTCGTAGGTATCAGATGGTAGAGGCTGAAGGACAGGAGATAACTGCAGTGCTGGCTAGCTGGTAGGTTTCCTTTCCGATAACTGAGAAAGCTGGGATTCTGATCTAGGAAGTGAGCTGGTCGGGACTGCAATAATTTATCAGTCAGAACAAGTAGTAATTTGTACAGTAAAATAAATGTGGTAGATAGAATCAGAACAGTTCAAGGCAACTATGAGCTTACGTGTTTTAAATGCATGCTTATCTCCCAACCTGCAGTACTTCACCGAGGAGACTCAGGTGTGTCAAATACCCTTCTCTCAAGGGCAGGAAAGAGTTAACCAATCAAGCAACTTCTAACCGCTGTAATTTAAACTAGTGAATATACTTATTTTACAGTTAGGGAAATTGAAGCACAGTGGGATCAAGTGACCTACTAACATCTCATAGTTGAGAAACAGCAGGGTAAGTCCTTGAATCGGAGTGTTCTGAGGTCCCTCTCTTCTACTTCTTTTATTAGGTCATGTTGCTTCCTAGGATAACAACATGTTTGTGCAGTTTGGAAATGCAAGCTGTTTCTTTGCAGAAATATTACTGCAGAATGTTACAAAACTGGAGAAACACCGAGTCTGAAAACAGATTTAATTCTTGTTTTTAAAATGTAGCAAATGAGGTTTAAAAATATGAAATGCTGCCAGTCTGCTGTTCTAGTTTAAGTATCTGGGTTGTGATTAGAAAAATATTAGAAATCTGCTGCTGATTTCCAGTGCTGTTCCTGTGATTGGACAGCCTCACTGAAAAGGAGGTCTTGGTCCCCAAGATCCTGAAAGAGGAATTAAAATTATGTTCCTGCGTTTCCTGTCATTAATTATCTCGTAAAGACCTTGAAATGCACTTATGATGTCTTTCACCAGCACATATGGAATTAAATTTTTCTCCAAAGCAATGAGGTAGACTTTGTTTTGCCTCTGTATATATTCTGAATTGCCAGTTGAAGTTTTACTGGAGAAGCAATTTCTCAAGTCATATTTCAAGCTCAACAGCTGAAGTCTCATTCCTTTCACATCCCATAAGCATTGTTGAGTTTTCTAAACTTAGTCCCAAGAAGCATCTTTCTGTTTCCTTTCCATTTTTCTGCTCCCTTTCCGCTCCATTTCCACTCCTTGCCACCTTGTTAAGGTGTTAAATTGTTCTTCTCGCAGAGCTAAATAATATGCCACTGGACACTTTAATAGGCATGAAGATGCGCTGACAAATCTTCATTTCGGGAGAGGCACAGTTCAGATGTTATGTTGTTTTGCAATGCTTTGCTATTGAATTTTATGCTGAAATATCTAGAAAAAGCACCTGCTAACATCATAGCCATTTTGAGTTGCACATGCTGAAAGCCAAGCAAATTGCGGAATTTTACTTTTTTCACAGTTATGTTTAAAAAAAGTAAAAAAACCCCAAACAACCCTTTCAACCCTGAGGTCAGAATATTCCTATTGGTTCTGTTTACTAGATGGCCCATTTCTGGGAGCGGAGTTGCTGTTTTTGGCTTTGGTTGTCATACACCAGCGTACCTATGTATAGCAGGTATCCCCTGTCTTAAGTGGCTTTGTAACTTTGATGGTAAGCGAGCGGGTTCTGAGCCCTGCACCTGTTGCAGGACCCAGACGACTTTCTGGCATTGCCTGGCAGTAGTGCTGGTGGTTAGCAGCAGGACCAAGGATCTGTAGCATCTCTGAAGAGTTTGCACTTAGTAGCTTTCAGTAAGGACAAATATAACGTGACTCTTCATTCATAGCTTCTTGATTCAAAACCAGGGCAAGCTCCCAGTGCTGTGCTTGGTGCCCTGGCATCGTAGTTCAGTTCTTACTGTAGCATGTGCATCTTCTGGGATTGAGCTCGGCATTAGTGGTTGGCCTCCTGTTGCCCAGGTGGCAGCCAGATGACTAACAGCGTTGTGACAAAGGTAGCACCAATGCTAGCAGTAAAATGCACACAGCGCTGTGAACGGGCTCCAAACTGATAAGCCTCGCAAAAAGGTTAATTGCTTGTTCATCTTACATGGTATGGTGCTTTGGAGGCCCTACATGAAGTGAGCACTGGGAATATTCAGGTGAAAAATTGTTCTGCTGGATTGGGCCTATAATAATATCTTCAAACTAGGATTTTTTTTCCTTTTGAAAATTTTTTTGTTGTTGTTTTCCTCCTCCTCTTATTCCCTTGCCTATTCAGTTAATCAAAAATAAGAATTAGAGTATTTCCTGACTAAGTGTAATGTAGGCATTATGGTTCTGTACCTGGGCTGAAGTTTCTGTAATGGGACACACAATCTTGGAGAGCAGAAGTCCTAAAACTGGCCATAGCCAAATGTATGGAACAAGGTTTTATGCTGTGTTTAATTTCTTTAAACTATTCCTCTCTTCATCCAGGAAAGACAGTTTAAAAAAAAAAATCTTCTTTAATATATTTTGGTATTGTGTCAATCAACCTTTTCTAACTTTTCAAATTGTCTTTACAGTTTGTACTGAAAAAATGAATCTTAGTAGCTAAATAATTGCAGATTATTTTAGTATCTTCCTGCTTTTCTGACAGAGCAGTAGAGGTGACCAACATTAGGTCTTGGACCTTAGCACAACACATCTTAAATATAACATATTTTTATTCTGTTACTGTTTTGTTCAGTGCTTGAATTCAGTTTTGAGCCTGCACTCCACACTCCTTAAAGCTGCAGTTTGTACCAAAGACTTGCTAAGAAAAAGGGGACACATCTCTCTGCTTAATATAACACAAAGTCACTGCATATAGTGCCCTGGCACTGTAATTGCCTGTAGCTTTCTAATGATAAAGGCAGTTTCACATGAGAAAAATCTGCATTGATCCTGGTCCCGATTTACATTTTACTTCATTAAAAGGAAAAAATTGATCAACATAGGTAAAACTCCCTGATCAATGATCCTAGCTCTTGCTCTTGCTCTCTCTCTCTTCTTCTTCTTCTTTTTTTTTTTTAAATAGCTTCCATTTTGGTGCAGTGCAGTACAGACTTTTGGTTTAACTGGCTGAATTGATATTCTGAGCAGCAAGTAAGGCAGGATGACAGAGCATCAGCACAGCTACCCCTGTCAGGGCTCAGGGAGGCTTGCTCACTTGCGATTGCCCACTCTGTCCGAGACCGAGGGAAGTCATGAACCACTGCTGTCCTAGGATACTATGGAAAAGATCCAAACTCTTATGTATACTGTTTTATACCTACTTCAAGAAAAACACTCGGCTTTTCTGTGTGTGGTCACTATCAGAATCAAATGGTTTGAGGTACAGAATTGAAGTTGCAGTTTGAACACGGTGCATATACTGATCACAGTTTACTTTGAAAAAAATAAACTGTTACACAGAAAATGTTATGCTTTTTAAAGGACTGATGTCTGTCTTATTTTTAGTACTTGGATTTTTTTTGCACAGTCATAACACAGTATTCCATTGAAATAGCTTTTACATTTCAGAATCCTGCATGGGCTAATAATTCAAAATAACAGGTAGATTTTTATTTTTAAAGAAATAACACAGAATAGATGGTAAGAAGCTCTAAGTCAAATGCACTGATTCCTCAGAGTGTGTGGCTGTTGTTATCATGAGGCAGAGTGCTCTATTTTGTATGGTTTCACAAAAAAAAAAAAGGCAGAAAGCTACTATGGCATGTATGTATGGTTTTACAGTGTATGCAAATGTGCCCAGATCAGGTTAAACAGGAGGATATTTTGTGTGCTTGTCCTTTATGGGTTTTAGATTTCTGGAAGGCATGACAGAATCACAAATACAACAAAAACATCACAGCCCTGCGAGGATGTTTTTGATATTTTCATTATAATCAGCATTGTTCTTATATAAACAGGAGAGCAAGAGAGGGAGAGCAAGCTGTATCTTTGCAAAAGGTGATTACAAAGTAATTTGTAGGAGAGACATGTTTGTTGCATTTGCTGTCAGATGTGTAATTAGTTAGCAAAGCTAGAGAAGCATTTGGTACTCTAATGGTCAAGCCCCAGCTGCCGCAGCTGCGCTCTGCTGTAGGGGTGCAGTGGATTTATTGCTTCCCTCGGTCCCCTTGCCCCCTTCCGTACACAACCTCCTGTTCCCCCCCTTCTTCCTTCTGAAATGATGGTGATAGGACTTGACAGTCCTTGTCCTTGAAGGTTTCTCCCGTTTCAGAGTAAGTGGCATATTCCTGGTAGCTTGCCATCTTCCGTTTTTGTCATTATCCCAAGGGAAGTATTAAAATCACAAACAACAACATGGTGGTTCAGTCCATTTTTCTTTCAGAGAAACATTTTCTTCCCTTTTGATGGCTGCTGTTTGCTTTCTTCCTTTAGTGATCATAAACTGCAGGCAATAAACAACATCTTGCACTCTGCCAGCAAGATGCTCTGGCAGAAACCTCGGCTCCCTCCCACCTGCCTGCCGGGATGGTACAGTCTGCAGAGGGACTCCTGTAATGTAGCTCGGCTTATCAATCCCTTACAGATGCCGAACGGTGATTACTCTGCTGTGTAATTGAAATCATTTTGGATTTGTGATGATATCTTAGCCAAGTAAGTAGCGACAGCCACAGCATGAGAATAATAATAATAATAATAATAATAAAAAAAAAATCTTTCCCCTTTCCATTCTGAGCTTGTTTATTTGGCAATTTGCTTCTTGTGAAGGCGCAAGCGGATGGGAAAATGGTGTGGAGACTGGGTCTGAGTGATGCATTAGATTTTGGTTCATGCCCTGGGAATCTCTGGAAAGGTAATGCTGCAACTTCTGTAGATTATTCTGTAAGGTCAAACAGAAACCGCAGAGCTAAAAGGCACTCTTGCATCAGAAATCATTCACTGAGATTTTGTAGGTTGAGAATTCAGTATGATCTTGTTGTTTTTTAAACATATGGGCTTGATTTTGATTAAATCTGTTATTTAGTGATGAGGAAAACACGTGGATGAGATTTTGCTTTTATCATTGCTGGTAAGAATCAGACATGCCTTTTTGTCCTTCAGAAGTAAAGTGCAGAAAAGACACTAAAATGTGAGCAGTACAGTTTGACTTTTTTTTTTTTATAACTTTAATGTTCTCTTATGATAGGCAAAGACGTTTCTGGTTAGGAAAATATGTAATCCTCAGCTGGGTTTATTTATAGAGCTGCTGATAGCTTTTTCAATGTGCATGTTTAAAAGTAAAGGGCACACAGATTAAAAGAACCCAAACATTGCCTTCCTATTGAAATGGATTGGAAAATACTGTTAAAGGAAGAGGGAATTTTTTGTAATTTCTTTTAAGCATGCCTGATGTTTCCTGTGGTAAAGTGGGGAAAGGCTTTCTGTTGTGTATGGTACAGTAACTAAAAATACTGACAGATAGATTTTTTTATTTTTTTTTTAAATTTAATTTTTCTTTTAAAAAAAGAAGAATCAGCTCCAAATCCCTGAATGCTGCATGCAAAAGCTTTTGGCTGTTCATGAAACATACAGCGCTTTAACAGAAAACATAAGATTACAGGAGTCATTTCCTATTATGTAAAGGGAGATTCTGTGCCTTTGATCCCCGCCTGTGGCGCTGGCAGCTCATCTGCCCAGTGGTCCCGGGCAGCAGCCGAGCTCTTCCCCAACCTCTGATTCCTGACTTTACCTTGTCCTGTACAAGCTGGGCACTTGCTTGTGCGTTGCACGTCGTTTCTGAGGACTAATGAGAGGATGGCTGTAGGCAGTCCTGGAGCACTTAAGCAGCCAGGAGCAGATGCTTAGCCTGCTACTTCCCATCCCTTCTGGAGGGTAAGTATTGAAGTTGCTAAGAGGGAATGTATATTCTTTCATGGTAAAACTGTCCATTTTACCCTTCACATGCATCCCAAGAGCTGCATGCTTATTAGGACCTCTGCTCGTTTGACCTCCTGTGATTACATTCTGTTAGGGACTCTGCTGAAGGATTGCAGAGATATTGCAAAAAACAGGGTGTTGGAGAGAGAGCTGACACGCTTAATATGGAAAAACTGTGCTTTTGTTGCTGGGGTTTGTCGTTAATATTAGATAAGTGCAGTATGAAATTGATAACGAGTGCTTCTTGTTAGTCTTTGCTTAGTAAAAGGAGATTACAGATCTACTTCATAGCCCACATGTTTTTTGGTTGTGTTTTGTTTTTTTTTTTTTAAATGTTGAGATGCATTCCTGATTAGCATTGAATTTGTGAGAGGTCATCCATATGCATGACTAGCTCTTGTACCTTGCTCTGAAATAACTGTTTGACTTGGGGTATCCAGCAGGTCTTTGATCACATACAGCTTTTACTTTGTTCATGTTCCTCTCATATTATTTGAAATTGCTACCTGTGAAGAAGTGTTTCATATTTTCCCCTGTAGTGCTGGTAAAGTGAGTAAGTTTGGGAATAAGGCAGTAAAATAAGGCTTGGAGATAAGTTGTGTATAGAAAAGTAGCATGAATATTTTTCCTCTTTTTTTGTGGGTGTCCCCTTCCTCATCCTTTTCGTATACCTGTCTTAATTTCTGTGGAGAATCGATTTTGGCCCAGGACATCAATGGTAAATATACTTGCATTATCACAGAAAAGGTCTTCCCCCCCCCCCCGCCATTGCAAATCAAAACTAAATTATATTTCTCATGATTTCTGCATGTATAAAAAGATTCCATGCATGTATATTGACACAGCTTGGAAGAGTTCCATGCCTCTCAGTAGGATTACAGATTACAGAAGACATGGTAATGATGAGCTAGGTATCATACTATTCTTCTAAGAGCTTCCATGAAGTGACTTTTGTGAGTGCTTTTCCCTTTTAAATTTCATCTTGTGTATCTAGGGAACAGTTATAAAGGATTATTTTTGTCTCTTTCCTCTTCCCTCAGCATTTAAAATACAGAGCTTATCTTTTCCAGTGATGTTGAATTTGGAATGCAAACATTTTTTAATCATACTAAAAAAATACATATTCCTGTCTGAATACTGACAATGTGAGCATACATTCTGCTAATATAGAAGAATATTACAAGTGGTTTCACTTTTTTATGTTCATCCTGCAGTTCATATTTTCAAACATCAATCGTGTATGTAGTAATTCCTTGTTACATTTTGAAATAAATGTAGAAGTCGTGACCTTGTAACTCACTCTCTCACTCGCTGAAACTCCCATTATACTGCAGTAGGACTCCAGCAGCTGACACTTCTTTAAATTGAACCCACCTCCTTTTAATAAGTGTAAATACTTTCACAGGTCGGACTTAAAATAATGTTCTGAAGGGAAGAAACTGGTTTATTTGATTCACCTGGCTGTAGAACCTTGTAGAGAATAAGCTTGCCTTTTGCCAGATTTTTCATTATGTTTTCAAGGAGAGACAAAGAAGGATATTACAGTTCACTGGAATTTGGCAAGTATTGCTATGCCTTTCTGGCCGATTGTTGGAAATGAATGAAAATTAATTGCACTCATATTAAAATTAAAATTACATATTTCTGAATAATTTTTAAGTCATTTGAAAAAGGGGTTAAAATAAGCTAAGGCTGGTTGTGATTAAGTCATCTGCTCCTAGAGAGGTGGTTTTGGTTAATTCATATATTGAAATGTGTTGCTAAAGTTTAAGACAGCCCCTCTCATTCTTTCATTAAGGTTCTGTTCTTGTTGAGCCAAGAAGGTAGCAATGAATCCCCTGTGAATGGAGGCTCCCTGTCAGTATGGCTCAGTTGCAAATCGAGCAACAGAGAAATCTGTGTGACCGGGATAGTTGTGCTGCCTCTGCAGCACCTGCAGTCCAGGCATTGTGCTCGCAGTTCGGAAACCTCAGCTTGGATTCAGCTTGCCAGGGCTTTATTATGCACAGCAGGGATGCTTAACACTCTAAGACTGTACAGAATTTATCCTTGTATGTCACCTATATATACGTTGTGTTTAAAGATAATATAACCTTAGTGGAATGATTGCATAATAGAACAATATTTCTTCCTAGATAGGTTATGTTTTGTATGCAAGATTTTTTTATATGCAAGTATATATAAATAAAGGATATATGGGCTTATATAGGTTATAAATATACAGGCTTTGATTTCATTCATAAAGCAATGGAGATGATCGATAGCATTTTATTGTAATTTTTATTTTAAAATTTGGTGCCCTTTTGTACAAAGCATAAACATATGGTACAATTTTAAGACCTGCAGGTTTTTTGTTGGAAGTTTTACTGGTTTTACTCATGTCTAGGGCGGAAAGCATGCTTTTAATGTTATTTTTCTTGATATATTATCTTGTTTTGTGTATTGAAACTGGAGATTTGCAGTCAAAGAAAAAGAATCAATTTAGACTAAAAGGGTTGGGAATGAAGTGTATTTTAAAATAGCCCAATAATATTAAGAGGCTGGCATCACTGTAAAATGCAGTATGTGTTCCTTCATAACACTGCAGATCAGTGAAATATGAAGACTCGGAAGTGATGTGGGACGCCTGCTTAAATATCAGACTTTGCATAGTTGAGCAATTGCAACTGAGTTACAAAATACTTCCCTTCTACCACATTGTATATGAAGAAGTTCATCCTGTTGGTAATATGTTTTATCTTGTTTTTAAAGTAGACATTGCACAGCTAAAGCATACGAGGGTTGTGCACCAGGCCAGCAGAGAAATCCTAGAAGCAGTTAATGTGAAAACCTAGAAGAGGACCAGCAGTAATAATTGGGATTTATTTGAAAGAGTTTGTGCATTTTTTACTTATTGTCTCCTTTCCACATATGGTGAAATTGAAATGGATGGAGAAGCTAGCTGATTTCAGAGAGTCACAGAATAGCTGAGGTTGGGAGGCACCACTGGAGATTGTCCAGTCCAACCCGCCTGCCCGAAGGGGGGTCACCTATAGCAAGTTGCTCAGGGCTGTGTCCAGTCAGGTTTTGAGTATCTCCAAGGATGGAGAATCCATAGCCTCTCTGGGCAACCTGTTGCCAGTGTTTGACTACCCTCACATTTTTCTCATCTTTAAATGGAATTTTCTCTGTTTCTTTGCTCTCACTGCCTTTTTGCCGTTCACTGGGCACCACTGAGTCGAGTCTGGCTCCATCTTTACTCCCTCCCATCAGGTATTTATGCACAGTGATAAGGTCTCCCCTGAGCCTCCTCTTCTCCAGGCTGCACAGTCCCAGTTTTCTCAACCTCCAACTTGCACATCAGGTGCTCCAGTCCTTTTAGCATCTTTGCGTCCCTGCATTGGACTCTCTTCAGGAAGTCCGTGTCTCTCTCATTCTGGGAGCCCAGCACCGGATGCAGCACTCCAGATGTCTCAGCAGTGCTGAGGGAGGGAAGGCTCTTCAGTGCTCTGTCTAATGCAGCCCAGGAGGCTGTTTGCCACCTTTGCTGTGAGGACATGTTGCTGCTTCATGGTCAACTTTAGGTCCACCAGGAAGCCCAGAGCCTTTTCTGCAGAGCTGCTTTCCAGCCAGTTGGCCCCCAGCCTATCCTGCCTGGGATTATTCCTCCCCAGGGGCAGAAGTTTAAAATTCCCTTTGCTGGACATCCTAAGGTTCCCATCAGCCCATTGCTCCAGCCCCCCAATGTCCCTCTGAAAGGCAGCTCAACCATCTGGTGTTACCAACCACACCTCCCCATTTTGTATCATCTGTGAACTTGCAGAGGGTGCATTCAGTTGTATCATCCAGGTCATTAATAAAGACGCTTGGCTCTTGCATTGCAAGAAGTCACTTGGAAGGAGAAGATTAGACTTGGAACCTCAGTTTCAAAATGTAGCCCAGAATTGAAGCACTGTGTTACAAAAAAAATGCCAAAATATGGTCAATATCCTGGATATGTTTACAATTAAGAGCGTGAAAGTTGAGATGTTGAAGTCCAGTATGTTGCATCAGTATCCTAGATTCACTTTGGTATGTATATAAACTTTTTTCAGGGCGAAAAAGGAAAATCAATGATTTACATTTAGTAAAAGCTTATTTTATGTACTAAAGCATGAAGACTCATAGCTGATGAAGTAATTTCAATTGATAATTTAGTTCACTGCATTTCAATTAAAGTGAGTTAAAAATAAACCCATATGAAATGCATTAAAAATAAAATGAGTTTTAGTCAAATATGATTTGGATCTTGCTGAAAAATCTATCCCACAAAATGAGGAAACAGGATAGGGAAGATGCTTGTCTGTTAGATGTTGGGCAAAGAGATTTCAGTACAGTCATCTCCTGTCCAGCTCACTGGCCTTCCTAACTTCTGACCTCTGGAAATTTGTTAGGCTTTTGAAGAAAATGACACTCCTCATGTACACACTTCATATGAGAAGATTTTTACTTATCCAGAGCTGTCTTCAGAATGATGAGTTACCATCCATGCTCTTATTTGAATTATGTGCTCCATATACTGCAAACTTTGTACCTCAGTTTATGATGAGATGCAGCGTTTTAAATGTCTTCAAGAATTTTTCCCACTGTATACCCCAGCCAAATTCTGTTAAGACAGTTCCCACCTCACTAGAGAGAACAGACAGCTTACCACAGTTTTAAAGTAGTGGTTAAACTGCCCATTGGGTTGGTTTAACAATTCTTTCAAGTGAAAGCTGAGTCCATCTGCATGCTACCATAGTGCTGTCAGTTTATAACAGAATGGGAATTTTACTCTGCCTTTAAACTTAAGGTCAGATAGAGTCACTCTTAAGTGTTCTGGGAATACCTTGAACTTTTTCTATTAGCCAGCATATGAAGAACCACAGCATAGGCTCATGCTGACCAGGAGCAAGAGCTTGCTCTCAGGGTGAACATCCTCTATCCAGGAAAGCTGAGTCAGCCAGCTATCACAGGTGAGGCAGGAATGGCAACCCATACTGGATTTGGATACTGAGGTTTATTCAAGTTCCAACAAGTTTAGAGCTTTTACCCTACTTGATCTCACATGCAGACTGTCCTAGGCATCCCCTGGCATTTGTCTCCATACATCTCTCGGAACTCCAGGATCTCCCCATATTTTCAGGGTCTTTTGTCCAGTCTTGTCTTTTCTCCCAGGTGCCCTTCTTTTCTCAGAGGCCACTCTTTGGGGAGTGCTTTTGTTCAGCCTCCTCTTCCTTCTGGAACTTGAGGGCCTCAGTTTTCCAAATCTCAACAGTCTCTGCGCAGAAGCACAACATGTGATCAGCCTCTTTGGTGGTGCTGTCTCGTGTCTCTTCATTAACTGGATGTCCCAGTGTTATTTAGTCCAGGTATTATCAAAATTTGCAACCAGCTCATTCAGGTTACACCCAGCAAGAAGCAGGCTTATGCGTGACAGTCAAACAGTTTCGGACATATTTACCCCCTCCCACATATCCAATTATTTGCTGCATTCTGCATTTAAGCCCTTTTTCACCTACAGCTGGAACACACTTCTTCACAAATAGGAATGGTGAGGGCCTCCATTCCTGTTGTCTTTATTCAGGCCATTGCCTTTCGAAAGCAGACACTGCCACCCACAGTGTTTGGAGAAGGTTTCTGTGCATTAGTGGACCTTGAGAAAGGAGTTTCACTTTATAGAAGTACGGTGACTGTTTATTTTGGTGTATACAATATATATATTGTTTGTCTTATGGGATGGATGAATATATTGTAGTGGTCGTGCTTAGCATCTGACTCACCTTGACACAAACACTGATGCTGCACAATAAAAACATGGTGCTACTATTATGACTTGCCTTTCAGAATGGTACACGTTGTGTCACGTAGGTAATTAGAAGAGAACAGAGTTCCCAATAAACCGTTCCAGCCTCCTTGGGAAATGCGTGATCCCAAATGTCAGGAGGCAGCATTGATTTGTGTCCTTTGTAAGTCAGTTTAGGAAGAAACTGTTGTCCTGGCTGAGGACAACTATTTAATTTTTCACTGCATGCTTATTGCATTCCTTTCTTCTGCTTGAATTATAATGGAGATTTTGCATGTTGTTCTAAAAATATATCAAATGATGTTTGATATTAAGGGACCAGCAAAATGCAATTGCAGTGAAATAATGATTTCGTGTTGCTTTTCACAGTGAAATGAGATTGTCATCCTCCCTTCCCCCAGTACTTAAAGGAATACCTATTTGTGAATAGTTTAGCTAACCTGGGAAATTCAAAGAATTGTGCGCAGTTCCTTAGATGCAATGCAAATTGTTGCACTTACCCAAGGAGGGCATTTGCATTATGGTAGGACTAGTTGCCTCTGTAATGCTGTAGTGGTAAATTGTTATGCAGAGAACTGCAGGATAAAATGGTAGTGCTAAATCAGTGTTACTGAATAAGATGGCTGAAAATGCCATGAAAACAAACTATTGGAGCAGGAAGATTACAGAAGTAATGCTATGCCTAATTTCCATGCAATATACCTCCCAGCTTTCCATATAGGCTTGGGGGCAAACTCTTAGTTTTGTAGGTTATTTTCTTTGGTTCATACTAAGCGTTTGGTGCCTGCCTCATCCCCACGCTGCATTATTTTGCATTGGGCAGGACAGAGCTCCTTGTCACCGAGGGGCAAGGCAGAGGGGCTGCCTTATGTGTCTTGGACTGACCTGAAAGAAGATGAAAGGACTGCCTTAGTATTTCTCTTGCAGCATCAAGAATTCTCCTTCAGGGCATAGGGTTTTGAGCTGATGTTTTATTACTAAGCATTTGTGGGGAGCTGTTGGTCCCCAGAGCACTCAATTTACGTGTATGCACCGCTATTAGCAGAATCTTCTGTTCATTTGATTTTTAAATCTTGTTTTGGTTCACCCAAAATATTATTAGGTATTTCTGTCTACTCTGCATAGTGCTTATATATTAGAGATAAGTATAGAAAGTGGAGGGGTGGAATGTATTTACATGTTTGGGCTGAAGTGGGAAGACAAAAGAGGGAAGTATATTTTTTTCCAGGTGTACGTGATACAGCCATAGGTGACACACAGATAGAGACCACTGGAGTCTGTCTCAGATGAAGTTCTTCCAGCATGCAGGTGGGACCTGGCTGGTGCCCAAGCTGGGGGAAAGCTCGGGTGGGCCGGCTGCTGCCTGTGACTGCTGCCAGACTTGACCTTGGTGAAGGGACAGCGTGTTAATGGAGACAAATTGTGCTTGGTCTGTTAAAAAAAGTACTCTTTGCTGCAATGATTGCTGCCTATTTCTTTGTTTATCTTAAGAATCTTAATGTAACTGTTAATTTTAAGAAACTATGGTTACTGCGCCATTCCCTACCTTGTTACTCCCCTTACCCCCTCCCCCCAAGCAAAGTTTACAAAGTAATAAAAACCCCCCAAAAATCTGAGGAAGGGACATATAAAATCTGCAGTGCAGAAATAGGATTATAGGTTTATCTGACTTCTCATGTACACAGATGATTAATATAGCACCAACTATAGGCTTTATAGCTTGGTATATCATTAAGGTTCCCTGTAACTCTAATGTGAAAGGATAATAAATTAAGTGTCCTCTTCCCTGCCCTTGTCCTCCTTTTCTAGTTTAGAAACACACTTAGATGTTTTAATCTGAAAACGTGAATCTGATACTAGAACTGAGGATGGAAGGAAATGAAAGAGCAAATGGAAGATATCTGAAGTGGTTTTTATTGAACCTTTTGAAGCATTGAAATTGAGTGCAGAAGGTCTTAACATATAAGCCTCATTTACATATCTTCTTTTGGATTAAGAGTGTATCTTTAAAAACATTGCTAGGAAAGTATTTGGGGGGATTTCCCCCCCCCACACACACACTTGTTAGAGAAAACTAGAATATAATTTCTTAATTGGGTCCAGTTTCCTTTTAAAGAAATCTTGTTCCTCTCCTTTATCTTATCTGGAGCAGATGAAAGCTGCAGATACAGGACATGTTATTTTTAAAGTTTTTGTTATTGATAAGGTAAGTAGCAGTACTTCTGGATCTTTAGTTGCCAAACCCTGAGAGAAGGGTAATTATAATATTTAAAATAAAACTGAATGGGAATGCTACAAAAGAAAAAATGATAAAGTAACTAGAAATATGCATACATATTATTCCCTTAAACAAGGCACTTTGTATTGGGAGATTGCTGAGATTCTCTTGCTTGTGATCAACGGGAATCAAAGAAGATTAGGGTCTATGATTCTGTATAAAGCCTCTGTGCCAGATTTATTACTTGAAGTGAAATACAGTGGCTAACCCTGCTTTGTTTAGGCAGGGGCATGACCCAGGGGTTGTGTCACTGGCGTAAATACTGAAGTGGTACGCTCAGTGCTGAAACGGGTAACACAGAAACTGGAAACTCTGCAAAAGATTTTCTGCTAATTAGGACAGTTTTCATTCTGAAGCTTGTTTGAGAAGAGTTCTGACCATGGTTGGATTAGGAAAGGGGATAAATCCTTCAACATAGAAAAAAAAAAATACATATGGGTGTGTATATATACACACATATATGAAAGCACCCCAGATAGAGAGCAGTTGCTATAAAATCCTTTATATTGTTTAGTTTACTGTGTAGTTTAATTCCATTCAAAGTTCTTCTTTCAGTGGTTCCCTTGAAAACAATAACAATTTTGTACTCCCTCCCACACACAAGACCCACTCCCTTCCTCAGTAATTCTTGTTTGACCTTACAACTGGTTCTCTAGAAACTTTCACACCAGCTGCCAGATATTTCTGTTCAGGAGTTACCCTCAGTGCTAGCGACACATTACCATGTTGGTCTGCCTTTTATGTTTGTTTTGTAGTCAACACAGACCCTCAAAGCTTGAGATCTTAGTTAATTCAAAATTTTATATGGCTTTGACTATCTCTCCCATGGCTCTGCTGTTTTATAGCAACCAAGTCCCACTACAAGAATAAAAAGACAAATATGGTAACACTTGTGATTGCTTGAGATAAAAATTTCTGAGGAGCTATGGAATTAATTCCTGCAAAAGACTAGACAGACCATGGAATGAACCTCTTACTCCATGAAGTCACACAACACAGAGCATCTGTGGTGATGCCCATAAGGGCTTGATGAAACTGGTTTTAATTCAGTTGAGGAAGGAAGAGGGAGTGTATCGTACTCTTTTTTTTTTTGTTTTTTAAATCTGTGAGGTGAACAAACCCAATAGAAGTCTAGAAACAGGGACTCTTCCTGGAACCTATTATTATATAACTTAAAGATTGTTCAGCTTCCATGGGAAAGGCAGAAGGTGTGATATTCTGTGCTTGCCCATGAGAAGCAGTCTCATAAGGAAAAGATATATGTAACCAGTGACAGTGGCTTGAAGTTTTTTTGAGCCACTTAGAGGACGAAAAATATTTTGATGTAATTAGCGTATTTCTGAGGGACTCTGTTATTGGCAGCAAATTCTTCTGTCTGTCTTCCTGCAAACTAAAGTCTTGACCCTAGAAAGCCTCACAGATGTCTATGTAAGAGTTGATGACTGCAGCTGTATGACTCTGTGATGCTGGCATTGGAAGAAGGTTTTTATGGCATAGCTCTCTGGTCCTAGTGTACAGGCACAGCAGTAGTTGTGAGGATCTTACCCAAGGAGTACAGTAAATACATAAACAACTAGTGACAGGCAAATAAACCAACTAAAAAGCCTATGTGTCTGATTTTAAAATCTCTTCCATACATTCTCGTAACGTGTAGGGAGTAGTACAGCTGCTATCAATCTGTCCTTCCTATATCATACAATCTGCATGTCCCAGAAGCCTTCAGCAATTACTTGCCTCCCTTGAGCCTCATCATCAAAGCCCAGCAGGGTTGATTTTAGCTCTTCATCTTTCTTAAATATGTACCCATAGGAGGAATGTAATTTGCTTGTGTCTTTGCGCGCCTTTTTGAGATGAGTTATTGAGAATTGAGGTCATGCTAGTTCAGCCTGGCAGCTGAGTCCCTGTGCTTGGTTTTCTCCATAACCAATGCCTCCTTGAAATCTTTGTCTCGATTTCTTGCTTGACTGTGTTGCAGTCTTTCCCCTTTTTTCAGACCGAACTTCTGTCGGTTGTTGTTGCTTGTTGATCTTCTTCAGCATCATCAGCTTTCATTAGCATTTTTGAACAAAGGAATGAATCAGAATAAATCATGACTAATAGAAATATAGGAACAGATTATCATTTTTCAAAGCTGAACTCTCTCAAAGGAGATTACATATTTAAATTGAACAAATACAACTTCATAAATAAACTAAATTAAACATCATCTAATTTTACTTTTGAAGCCAAGTAATTTTAATCCATACTCGGCTTCTCATATAAATATTTCCCAACTCAGTTTTATTCTTTGAAGCATTCTTATTCATATTTAAAACCCCAAAATGTGCCAAATTGATCCACAGTTGTGTGAGCTGAATAAATGTAAAAGCTTCGGTACATTGCATAATAATCTGGGAGTTGGCAAGAGGAAGTGATTACTTTTGCAAGTGTCCAAGTAGTAGTGTAAAAATGGTTTTGAGAACCCAATATTTCTCTCTAAAGCTATCTTGACTGATGGCATGTCTGAAAAATCCTTTTCATAAATCCCTTACGTACAGTTCAAAAGGAAACAATAGATGATTAGAAATCTATATATTTCCCTAGGGAAAATTCATGCAGAAACTCTGGTGGTGCAAATATTACACAGATGGTCTGCATTTTCAACAAATTCTTCTCATAGACAGAAGAGTTGCTTCTACTGCATACCTAATTCTTAGAATTGGGAGCATTTAAACACCCCAAATATGTCACTTTGTGATTGGAAATGCACTTTAGCAAGCATCTTACAAGACAAGAAACAACCTTTTTAAAAAATGTGCTAATAAAGTTCAAGAGTTCTTGTGAAATGTTTCAAATTCTATTTAACCCACCCTATGCTCAGTCTAAAAACCACAATCAAAAGCCATTCTCCAAAACCAGACTGAAACTAAATTCGTTCTTCTCGTTTATTAAATTGTTATGTACAGGTTGCAGATCTGACCTGTCCAGTTACCTCAGTGGCTGAAAGTCATTGACAGTGGCTTGCAAAAATACTTAGTTTCTAAGTAAATCAGATTTAAGATTAGCAAGCTTTTTTTTGTCTAATAAGTTGAAGTTCAAACAGAACAAGACTAGCGAAGCAAATTTCTGCAGGTTTTTTTCCGGTTTTAATATTAACCTATTTATTATGTTGTAACACAGCAGTTCCTCTCCAACAGTAGAAAAAAAATCTTATGTGTGAGATTTCTTTTCATATTAAAATCACTAATACTGATAGTTTTAGTAAAATGATAATTTTATTACCGCACTTAGATTTTTATGGTAATAGCTGAATATAACTTTCCCCAGTATTTCAATCGAGTATTTGCTGTGTGTAGTAGAGCTTGCTAATTCTCTTCAGTGATTCAGAAGCATCGTAGATTAATGAGCATTGTGGGGAAAATGCACTGTTAAGAAAGACTCAAGGCACACTGAAGTTTTTAGTTTTGCTAACGAAGACAACTTTGTTCTGACTGTTTAGGACTCAACTCTGTAGCAGGCTTAATGCAGAGACCCCCTGTTAGAATTGCAGCCCTCAGTCTCCTCAGACTTTTTTGCTGTATATTTAAACCGCTGTGCCAAGCGACGTGAGCAAGAGCACCACAAGGACGCTGTGACTCATGCAGGCTGTATGTACAGCGAGGGTCTTGCTGGCAGTAAAGCTGTGTGCAATCTGGTTTTTGCAAGTAGTGCTGGAGGGAGGTGTGGCCCCGGTGGAAGAGGTGCCATAGGCAGGCCAGTGCTAGCGCTCGTCTTGAAAGCCCAGTGGTACAGGATGTGAGAACTTGAATTACTGAATTTCTTTTTCAGCTGAAATGCAAAGCAGCCATCAACAGCAAGAGGAAATGAAGGCTGGTTTTCTTTAGTCGGTCTTCCTTCACAAATGGGAGCTCCGTAGAGGTCTCCTGACTAGGGATTTGATCACATGGCAGAAAAAAATATGATCCTATTGGTTTCTAAATGTATCCAGTTTCATGTGAAACCGAAGAAAATTGCTAGTTCTCAAATTAAACATACAGCCAGTATATTTAGTTTGGTTGGTATAAAGGAAGATTTGTGACAGTGGTGTGAATGTTGCTGCGTTAGTGCTGCTCTACATTTTCAGGATGTCCTTGAGCATGTTTGCAGTGGTGATGAGATAATGTGAGGGATAATTTCATTAGTAGAATGCAGCAAGAGAGTGCTTCAAGAGCTAGATGAAGACATTTTGCAAGTGAAATATTCCATAGTCCTGCATCTTGGAAATATCACTAATGCACAGGTACTTGTCCCTAAGTGTGGATAGGCATATGCTTTTCAGGGTGGGAACAGTGGGAGAGGTCAGGTACAATCGTATATATTTTAAAAATGTTAAATGAAAACTATTAGTGTTTTCTGCAAATAGTAGTTACTTGATTTTGACAACTCTTGCAAAGCCTGATGCAAAAAATTTGGCGTAATGGCTTTGGTACTTTTTGGTAGTACATCTGCCTGCAGAGAAAGAAACATAAAAGCATAATTTAATGCATTTTTTTAAAACCATATTTTGACTCTTCTGTGGATTGTAATAGTTCTCTCACCACTGAACTCCTGGATGCATTCCAGTCTTTATGAATATACCTGTTATTTTGGACATGATTAGATTCTATCCTTCATCTCAACTACCAGATAATTGCAACAGCAGATTTTTATATATTCAGATCTTCTAAACATATTGCTTACAATTAAAAAAGACTGATTAAAAAACCCTCTATTTTTTTTAATAGATAGAGTACAATCTGATCTTTAGTGGTTTAGCCACCATTACACATAACCAATATAATGATCTCTTAAAAACTGGTATTTCTCAAATAGCATTTTTTGATGGTTTGATAGGGATTTGATAGTTGAATAATCAAGGCATGGAAAGTGTGGTGCTGCCTAGCATTCAGAATAAAATCATCTTTGATCTAAACCATCCTATATTCTCTTATGCACAAGATATTAAAATTTCCATTACACTCTGTATGCATGAATCATTCACAGTAACACAAGGTAAGGTACTTGGTTGCAACTCAAATAGAATAACCTTATTTCAGCAAATCTCTCTAATCAAGGGGAAGCAGTCTGGTATGATGCTGCAGAATTGATTACTAGCGTTGTGCAAAGAATCTTTTTAACTGTGTGTTGCCGGGAGTTAGTGGGGTTACTGTAGTAAATCTAAAGAAACAGAGCTTGACAAAATTCAAGCACAGCAAGCGTGATGTTGCGTGAGATTGCCTGTTCCCCTTTACTGGGACGGATGTGCATAAAACCCAGCAGAACTGAATTTCAGGATTAATGTCAGATATTGGTTGTGCTAGTAGAAATGCCTGTAACTTCTGATTTATGACTAAGAATTGTCATCAGCAGATTTCTCTAGAGAGAAATATTTAATAGCAGTCCTTGAGAGGCTATGTAATTTGCCCTGCTTGCTGTCTAGAGAAAATGTTTCCAAAGCTGTGTAAAAGCTGAAGTCCTAAATATAAGCTGAGCCAGTATCTTTTACTTAAAAGACCCCATTAACCCTGTGGCCTTCCCCAAACCATCCTCTGGTGCTGAGGTACATTATCTTAGATTTTGAAAAGTAATACATGCTACATATGGATAGATATCATTGGCATCAGTTGGCAGTGTCCTACAGAGCAATTAGGATCATGGCTGCTAAAATATTCAGAGGCTAAAGAAAAAGAAAGTACCTGAATTAATTAGAATTGCTTATTTTTATATGGATTTTTAAATTAGGTCTATTTAAAGCATTTCAGCCTTTATATTCATGTATATACAAGTACATTGTTTACTAACTGTTTATGGCATGTTTTTTCAGTCACATCTGTTTTACAGAGTTTCAACCTAAAATATTTTTTCTAGTGGAGCTACCCTAGATGAGGCAGCCCACATATATGCATCAGGTGCATCATGGTGCATAGCCAAAATAATTCTGAGTGAAAAATGTGCAGGTTATCCATTAAAAAAATCCCTATTAAAGAAACTGGATGAAGAGAGGGAAATAAGTCTGTATTTTAGGCATATCTCTAGACTAAAGAGAAATAACTAATTTTGGTTTACACAGCTGGATTTCATTTCATGTGCTTCCTAGAAAGCTCTGGTGTAATGTCTTTCTCGGTTAATAGAGGGAATAGAGTTTTGTTGAAAGGTTCTGCTAATAATTATTTTATTAAAGTTTGTAAAGTGACTCATTTTTGAATGGATGGTGCTTGCATATTCGAATATTGTTACAAACCCCACTATGCTGGTTTTGAGAAGCATAACTTGAGTGTGTGACACATGCAGTCTATATATTAAATAAATATTGCATGTAAATGCGTATCAAGAAATATAGAGAGGCAGGTTCATGTGCGGCCAAGAACACAGCAAAGACCCTGGCGGTACAGGATGTGAAGGTGGGGTAAAACGCAGAACCAACAGCCTTCAGAGTATTAAGAGAGGGAATGGCAGGTGAAGTGATTGCTACCTATGGAAACAAATAGAGCCTACATCTTGATATGCATTTGGAATTACTAGAAGTTTCTGGTTTATTGTACACTTTCTTTCAGGTACTGAAGGACTCCCTAGTCTCCCTTTTTCTTTTAAAGCAGCTGATTGAAACTTTTCCTGTAAAATTGAACTGTGATAAACAATTCAGACATGTGCTTATAGGTATCACTTCTTTGCATCTGAAGATGTTCCAAAGCTCTACATACATTTTGAAATAAATCCCAAGCCTTTTCATGTATCTGCTCTTGGCACTTTTTCCTTTTCTGAATATTTTGAGTTAGGTAGAATTTTCCTAGTAATAGACAAATCTCTAATTATTTTTAAAACATACATAAGTTATCTATAAGATATTTCTTTTACAGTTATTTCTTTTTAATAATATTTTCTGAAGAAAATAGTGTAACTACCACATGCATTCCTGCAATGGAAAAAAAAAACCCCAACCAACTGTGGAAAGCAAAGCAAGCAAATTGTAATGGACTATTAGTCAGATCATTCTCCAGATGAGACATTTAACTTCATGCAAATTTAGGACTGTAGTCTATATAAAGTATGTGGTCATAATACATCTACTGTGTTGTTCATTTTTTAAATGTGCAAACAGCATTAATATTATCTAAAAGCTTTATGTGGTTTTTTAATACTTTGAAATGGCATTACTTTTCTTTCTTCTTTTCATTTGAACGTTGAGCAGCGATGCCTGTCTGGACAGGTATACACTTTCAGAAGACCATTCTCATTTGTCTTCATCACTCGTCCATGAAACATAGAAGCTACTTGCAATTTATGATTATCTCTTTTGGTCACTCTTAGTTTCATGCTAACAATATAGTCTATTACAGAGGTAGCAGATGAATGTTTTTTTCTTTTATTTGAGCTTAATTTTAGTTATGTTCTGTGGAGAAACCCTGGGCTGCTGCAGTTAAATCAGATGTATCTTATCATGAGTTCAGGCAATGCGGTAATACATGCTCTTCCAATGTTGCATTTCATCTTGTGTTTTATTGTTATTTTATTTTTTTTTTTTTAAATATATATATCTCAAGTTTGTGAAGATTCAACTAGAAATTTAATTTTACAATATGGAATAATTGTCAGAATTGAAGTTAAAGGTACTTGGTTTGTATGGCCAGTAGTTGACAGAGAATAGGGAAAACCTAGAGTGTGTGTTGGAGACAGAATTGGGTATTCTATAAAGCTAATTTAATTTTTTTTTTTTTTAGAAGTACTTATTTATGTAAGCAGGCTACTTTTGCAAACGAGCTGAAGAAAGTGTGTACAAATACAGGCAATAGCTTATGATGGATTGAGCAGAGGGCATCAAATCATTTATAAGGTAATATCAAATAATTCTGCTTTGGTAACACCTTATATATCTTAGTATGTGTTGCTGAAGCCATCCTTCTTTTTTGGAAGGTCACAGAATCATGATTCCTCTTTGACTTTAATCATTCCAGTACAATAGGTTTTGACTCGGCTGTCGGACATGATGAGGATTAAAGCTTAGTATTTGAAAATAAACATCTTGGGCCAACTAACCTTCAAACTGTTGAGCTTCTGTCAGCCAGGAGATGTGCTGTTCTAAAACCCTGCTAGTCCATGGGTGAGTGCAGTGGATTAGACCCTGCAAAAGACGCAGTAGATTCCATCATCAACTCTACTGGCATGCTTTCTCTTTTGGGCTCTCAGTTTTGCCCTTTTAACATTCCCAGAACAGTTTTTCTCTGTGTGTGTGTAACTACTGTGCGTGTGTATATATGTATTATGTATATGTGGGAAAGATTTTTTTTTTTTTTAAAGGGATTCCTTCCTGGGATTACCTGACCAGGTTTGAATTGTGAATGGTTTAGTGGAGGTTAATTTAAACATTAATTAGATAAAACATAATGAAGGATTAAGTAAAAAATTGGTTAGCAACAATAGCAAAGAGGTATAAGTCTATCACGTATGACTGTTGTGCCTTTTTTTTTTTATTTATTTTTCATGAGAAGGAATGAGGATATACACAGGAGTGTTCCCCCTATACTGGCTCAGGATCACTCCAGGCACGTGTATTGTGTTCTAAATCTGCAGGTTTTTTATATGTATATTTGTATGCGAGTCTGTATTTGTGCAGGAGTGTTTTTCAGGGTAGCCATGGGACTACTCTGTCTACAAAGGTTGAGATCTTTTTTCATGCAAACGTTTTGACAGGTTTTCTAGGGAAGAACATATGAAAATACAATAATAAATAGTCATGCAGTTATTTGTAGCAGTGTAAAAGGCTGAAAAAAAATGGCTTTGAGAGAAGAGATTAGTTTTCTTCAAGAAGGATACTTTAAAAGGTATTGGCAGTTTCTTTTCCCATTTCAGTCTTTGTCCTCCCACTCTTGACAGCTGCTGCTTAGCATTTTGCTTCCTCTGCTTAGTCTTGATGAGCAGTGGCAGTTGGGTTTTTGGTTTTTTGTTTTAATTCCTATTGGGCTTGAGCTGAAAACAGTTGGTACTTGTGAATATCATTAAAGCTGGTGGGGGAAGAAGCAGGTAATACTTTTGTTGGAGGTCTGATCTTACTATAGATTTTTCACAAGACTACTGTCAACTATCTCCTCAGTGCAGGGGTAAAAGGCTAATTAGGCAAATATATCTTTCATTGAGGATGGGTAAAAAGGTCTGGGAAATTTAAACAAGATAACAAAGAGTTCTCCACACTGAAGCTAAGCGAAAGTCTTCTAAATTGAAACCAAATCTAAAGGAACTGTTCTGCTTCAATTAACTTTATGAAGCTCCATCCAGATTTTACCTATTGACAATCATACTGTCAGCTTTAAACTCATGCAAGAAGCATTAAGAACCTTCTAACAGTAGTTCTGTTTCTTTTATATCTTTTATCTGGGGTTTATTCCCAATGTGTGTGTTTGTAGCTGACATGACAGAACTGTTCTTTCATATAAGCACGTGGCTAAACAAGCTGTTTTACAAGCAAAGCAATTTCTGAAATTGGGCTACCTAGAACTCTAGTGCTCTGTCCCTAAATTCTTATGCCACAGTGTCCCCATTCTGTTGCAGATGGTGATGTGCACTTCCCCTGTACTCTTTTGCATTTGATACCTGTCTCTGTCTCTAAGCCACCCTCATGGTATCCATACCTTACTGTGGTACATGCACAGCTTCTTTTCCCTTCTCCTCTCCCAATGCAATGCCACCACCTGTCCCTTCTCACCTTTCTTGACTGCTGCCGGGACCTACGGTTGCCTCTGCTACTGAAGACATGTAAGGACTGACCATTTGGTAAGCGAATAACCGCTCAGTTGCAACTTTTCCATCAGTATCTGTGCTAATGAGGTCTCCTCCTTCTAATCAGAGCCAGAGAGATATTCAAATAGTCAGGAAAGTTGTAGGACCTAAATACTTGCGAGTTCTGTCTCCTCCATCAAATTGGTTGCAACTGGCAAGTGAATTCAGAATTTGTCAGGGGAGATGGGGAGAGGCAGCATTACAAAAGCCTCATGTCCTGAGGAGAGCATGCTAAACTGCAAGGAAAAGTGCTTTGATAAAATTACAGAGAAGAAAACTTGTTTTGTGAGTATAACCTCTAAATTTACCAGTGTGTTAATAATAAAAACTGCTAGAAACCAAGCATCTTCTACAGTAAAATGTCAGTACTGTATTTCAGAAGATCTACTTGCATTAATACAAACATTCTGTACTTTATTGTAGTGTGTTAAATGCAGAAGTGTATAATGCTTTCAGATACATATTTCTACCAAATTATTTCAGTTACAGTAGCCAAAAATAATTTAATTTAATTGCACATTTTTTTAGTATCAGTGAATAAAATAATTATTTATGAAAAATTTTTGCAGCAGATGACCAAAATGTTTTATTGCTCAATCATTGGATTAGGAAAATGGATTTACCACTGTGAGTAATGAGTTCTTAGAGCCCCTGAATGATACAATTTCTGTAAATGTCTTTATTTTCCTTAAATTTGGAGAAATCACTGACTCTGTAAGATTTGCCTTTACCTAATATTTTGTACTGAATTTGTTCTGTGTATTTATTAATATACATATGAGATCTAACTGGAAGTCACTTAAATGAATATGCTTGCTTTCGAAAAAGATGTGGGAACTACAGAATGCTATACTTGAGCGGGTTACAAATCTGCTGAGGCCTGTGTTCACACGGTCCTATTCATCAAGTGAAGAATGATCTTGTAAAATAATAGCATGAAAAATGCAAAGAATGTGTGTATAAATGACAGCATTACTCCATATTCACTGCTTGGGGAGTGGCTGGGCATCCGTTGGTGGGTGGTGAGCAATTGCATCGTGCATCACTTGCTTTGTATATTCTTGTTCTCTATTACTGTTACTATTGTTACTATTTTATTTATTTTATTTCCATTATTAAACTGTTCTTACCTCAACCCATGAGTTTTCTCACTTTTTCAGTTCTCTCCCCCATCCCACCGCAGGGAAGAGTGAGCGAGTGACTGGGTGGTGCTCAGTTGCCAGCTGGGGTTAAACCATGACAGTAATTAAGCTTGTTAATGATGACAGTTTTGGGGAATTGTCTTAAAGGGTAAATGTTCTGCAGTACCATCAAGCATAGGATAGAATTGTAATTCTCTTTACACGTCTTTACATTTTGGTGTATTTTCCTTTCAAAATACTTGCTGAATAGATGAACAATACAGCACTGAAAATTAAGCCTTTAGGGGCTGGCTTGTAACTGTGTGTCGGCTTCAGTGGGCTAACTCACAGGCTGGTCACGGGAAAGCTTGCCCTCTGCATCCTGCTTTTAGACCAGCCTGGTACTGCTGTGTTGATTTGTGGGTGGTTTTGGTTCCAGTGCCTCACAGAGCGAGGTCAGACATGGGCAGCTTGGCTTGGAAGGAAGGCTCTTATTTTCTGTATGCCTAACATCTCCCATGACTCTGTAAATGGACAGCTGCAACTTCGTTTAACTGCCAGATAGCAGAACAAGGAAATGTCAGTGTGCCAGCGTCTTCCTCTTCTCTGAAACCCACTGTCTGTATAAACTACATTACACCCACAGATGCAACAATTATGTAGAGAAAATAAACAGTATGAGTGATGCTGTGAGGAAGACAAAACCCCATGTCATCTAGATTACTTGTAGCCTTTTCAGAAAATTTATTCTGGACTTCTGTGAAGCAGGTCATCAGGTTATTCAAAGCAAAACTGTGCACTTGACAGCAACATAAGCAGCACAGAAGATGGACAGGCTCGAAGGACCTCAATTTTTTTTTTGTCCTTAGAGATATGGAGTAAAGGGGCACCTGCTGAGATCAGTGCTGCAGAGACAGATGCCTCCTGTCTACCTTCTTGTCTCATCCTTGGTTCCTGTGATTTACTGCAGCTGTGCAGCAGACATCAAAATTATAATAGTTTTGCTTTGGGTTTTACTGAACATTTCTCCTGAAAGACCTTGTCCTAAGAAAAAGCCTATCCCTGCTTGCAAACTTTTATTTCTGACTCCTGAAGTTTGCTTTTGGCCTGGATTAATTTCTAGTTTTTGCTGTCCTGTAAGGGAGATACTTTTCTTTGTGCAGCTGAGTGGGAAAGAATGGGAAGGAGTCTTTGAATAACTTCCTGGGTTTGTGTGAGAAACATAAACGAAGGGAAATATGCTCTTTTGATGTTTTGTTTTGTGCAAGAGCTGTACTAAAATCAACATGGGGTGAGAAATGGATGTCCTACTTCTGGTTATTGATTTCCCTGGTAATGTTCTATTTGTGCCCTTTTTTCATTGTTCTGTTTTGCAGTGTGTGTTTGAAAGGTTTCAACTCATGACAAGATGATGTGGTATTTTTCTGCCTAGTTTCCCTTCCCAAATTCTTTTCTGGGTTTTACCCTCAAGTCAGATATTGCTGCTTCCAAGTTTCAGCCTAGATTATCTGGTGGTAATGGAATTAATAATAACAGAATTTTAAAATGTTTTGGTATCTTCTGCCTGATGATTTATTGAAGAGACTAAAAGCATACAGTGCATGATACCATGCAGATTTTGTGTAAAGAAAGGGACTGAACTGAACAGATAAGGTTTTATTGGGATGCCATCAGACTGGGTTTAAATTCTGTACTTTTCTGATTGACAAACAGAAGTCAACGTACCAGGAAGAAAGATAGCAAAAAGAAGTAAAATGGTCACCTGTCTTCTCGTCAAAAGCTGAATTGAATTGCTGTGGTTTACAGTACAATATTTTTAAAGTATTCAGAAATAGAACTGTTTGCCAGATCATTATGATTAGATTTGGATTACTGACCTTTCCCTCATTTACTGTTGTTGCAAGCTAACCAGCGGAGTGTTTTTTCAGAGACTGGCATCGTTTATGAGGGTTTATAGAGGTTTCGGTCTTTAGAACTGTTTTCTCCTGAGTAACTTCTGTTCTCTCCTTAAATGATTTCTGAAGATTCCTCAGGTGAGGGATTCCTGACAGAGGAGTAGCAGCTAGTATAACTTTTTACCGTCATTATTTTCTGCACCTGTGGGTATAATAATGACACATTTGAGTAGGTGGTTTAACACTTGTGTTTTGTTTCTTTTGTAAAGAATTTTTCTAAATGAAATGGCCTTTTTTAGCCATGACTTCACACTTTGATGTTTCCAAAATTAATTTCTAATTTTGTTTGGTTTGGCTTTTTTTGTTTTCTTAGCAGTATGAAAATCTCATCACAGAGTTCATATAGGAGACAGAATCATAGAATGCTTTGCATTGGAAAGGACCTTAAAGATCATCTTGCTCCACCCCCCCTGCCATGGGCAGGGACACCTTCCACTGGACCAGGTTGCTCAAAGCCCCGTCCAACCTGGCCTTGAACACTTCCAGGGATGGGGTATCCACAACTTCTCTGGGCAACCTGTTCCACTGCCTCACCACCCTCACTGTAAAAAATATCTTCCTTATGTTGAATCTAAACCTACCATGTCCAATCTAAACCCACCCTCTTTCAGTTTAAAACCACTTCCCCTTGTTCGGTCACTACAGACCTTGGTAAAAAGTCTCTCTCCATCTTTATTATAAGCCCCCTTTATGTATTGAAAGGCCACAGTAAGGTCTCCCTGGTGCCACCAGTGTATGCTACTTATTTGAAGCGTAGAAGCATTATTCGCAGGAAGCAAACCTACTTTTAATTTAAAAAGCGGACACAGTCTACGTTACAGTGCAGGGGAGTACAGACAGGATGGTTTTTCATACTGTACTGATTAGTGTGCCCCATGTGGACATTGTAAATTATCAAAATGTTGTGTGAAAGAGAAGTGTATTAAATCTATTTGCTTATTCTTTCAGTAAATCTACCTCTTTGAGTATTGGCAACAATTCCTTGAAGTTATGGTGTCTATGGTTACAATTTCCTTGGAACAATAAACAGTGACTGAATGGCTTTTCCAGCCAGAAACAAGATATATTATTGTGCATTCATTTCCTTATTAGTCAGGCTGTTTCGAAGAAAGGTTGAAACTCAGTACCATGTTAAAGCTGCAAAAATAGAAATAGAAGGTGTATTTGTGGTTCTGCCTATAAGAACTATGTTCTCAATGGTAAACACATGGAATGGGTGCCCCCTACATATAGGAATTGAAGTATCAATTTCTTAACTGAAAATATTAAAAATATAAATGAAGCTCAAATGAGATGTGGGTTGTGAATTGTGGAAGACCAGTTTTCGGCTTGTGGGTGCTCAGGCATGGTAAGTCTTGCTGTCCTGGCCCTTTTACGTAAGCTGTTATGGATGCTTAGTACAATCTAAACTGGATGAACAGGATGTAGTAAACAGATTACAGCAATGTTTATTGGTAATTCATTCTGATGTGGGAAGTAAAGGAACCATTAAGTGGTGTATAAATAGGGTAAAATGAAGATGCTGTGCAGTGTTGAACAGTTTGCAAGTTAACTGAGCCATAACTCCAGAGATTTCTCCAAGGAGAAGAAAAAAACCCAGTCAGCTTTGCTTAAATAAGATTGAGATAAATATGCTTTCAGTTTGGAAGGTATGTTTTCAGCATGAAGGATTAAGTGGATTTGGCAGTTTCTTTGAGTTTGACATTGATATTGTAATGAGCTTTAAATAGCTGATTCCCAACACCTCCTGCTCCCTATGCCCATGGTGTCAGCCCCAGGGTCAGACTGAATACCACAAAGGTTGGCTTCCTCAGACCCCGAGGGACACATCCCCAGGTGACAGTCTCTTGAAAATCTGTCAGTTCATCATAACTCACTCAAAGTGCTACTAGCTGAGCAGAAAGCACAGATTACAGCATTGCCATCTGTTAGAAGCCTCCTGCTCCCTCATGGCTGAGGCTTGAGTTATTCTATAACTCTATGATTCTGTGAAGGTGTAGATCAGGTTAGCAGGCAAGATGACATTACAGAAGAGGGTGGTGAGAAGATCTGCTTCTGCTCGGTGTGAAAAACAGGTGACCTGACCGCACAGTCCTTGTGCCATTTCAGTGACCTCCCATTTCACCACGGTAACAGTATTATTTCTTAACAGCAAGTGCAACTTTCTCCTTATATATTTGCACCATTTCCTTCCAGAGCACCCAAAATAATTTTAATTTCTGCAGTAAGAATGTGGTAGGTTGCATTCTTTTTGTTTGAGAAGCAAAACTGGACTGGTACCTACAATGTTTAAAAAGAGATCAAAAAAATCTTCAAGCTTGTCATACTTCAAGGACATACAAGACCTTGACATTTCTGCTGTGAGATCATTGTGTCTGACATGTTTGCAGATTTTCATCCAGAAGGTGGGCAGAATCAACCAGAAAAGAGAAATACATTGAAAATACTTAAAACTAAATAAAGTAAATGCAAAATCATTCAAGTTAACATAGAGGACAAACATAAATGAAAATAGCTATTCTCAAAAAACTTGGAGCTAAGAAAGAACCAGGCATTTTTCTTCTGAAACAAATCCAAATCATTGCTATTATTCTGGAACAGTAGTTCTGGAATAGTAAATTCGATCATCTCCGGTGTGGTGAGAAGAGATAGCTTTTGCTCCCAAGTTAAGGATCAGCAGTATCAGGTAGATGTAACATATAGGGAAGCGCAAGAGTACTACAAGAACATATGAATTCCTGGGATGCCTATTTATCAAATAAATAATTGTGACCTTATTTTTCATTAGTTGTCAGGGACAAAATTGGTTTTAAAATCTGAATTAATATGTTATTTTTTATAGCTAAGGAACCATATGGTTAGAATGCTGTAGCCCATTCACGATACAGATGAGAAATGGGATAATAAAGTCCACAGGAACAGTTTTACTGCTGTGAGTAGCTTTGGAGTATCTGGCTCTCAAAATTTCAACATTTGATATGGGGCACTAGAAATACTTTTACAAATATTTCATTCTTTAAGGATAATCTTGTTCCAGTTCTGCAAAAAACCCAAACCAAGCAAACTCCCACTCCTCCCAGTCTAGGAATCAAAATGATCTGGAATACTGAATCTGCTCCTTTATCCTAAGAGGTCAGCTTTCCTAGTTGACTGAGGCATTGGAGGAGTTTGCACCACTTCTGTCACTAATTAGAAGTAGAAAAATTTCAAGCTCTGCGTCAATCATCTGCTTTGGAGCAAATTCATCCATCTGTAGCATCCTTTGTTTTGTAGTTTTCCTCACATTAGGCCCTGCAGTATTTAGTAGGGCATGCTTGCCAGAGCGGTCTGCCCATCGGAGCCCAGAAGCAGGTGCAGATTTGCTCCGTGCCTCTTGTTCTGCTTCAGGAGGTGTGAAGCCAGGCGGGCTGAGAGAGGCAGGGGGAGCGTGTAGGGCCTTTCCCTCTTGGATGGTGGGATGTCGCACCATCATTGTCTGCATGTAAGAGGAGGAGCCTGTCCTTCCTCCCTTCCTCTGCTTGTGTTCCCTCTTCTGTTGTGAGGCAGGTCAGGATGGGTTCAGAAGGGGCTCTGAAGTTACAGTGGAGCATCCTGAATTTAACCGTAATTTTGCACTTCTAATGTTTGCTGAGACAAATATAAAATAAGTCAGTTTTAAAACTGGAACAAAGGAACCTTAAGTCAGTCTCCTTGGCACAACTCCCTGCACATTGTTCTTGCCAACAATTCCAACACCTTTGCTGTTTTTAAATACACAACAGAAACAATTTGTGAAGTTCAAGATTTTATGTAAATTACACAGAGGAGAATGCAGTTTACAATGCTGACTGTAAAGGCAGTGTCCCTTACCGTTCCTAATATAGTATAACAAATAATAACAGATGGTAATAAGTAGTTATTTGAAACCTACAACCAAAATTTCTGTGCTTCATGTGTGTATGATAGAAGAGATACAAATGGTGTGACTTTGGTATTTAATCTTTCTTTTGATAGTTTGTCACACTATCTTTTTTTAAAGATTACCTTTATCTTCCTGAAAAATGCAGGTATGATGTAACATGATACTCCAAGAGCACCCAACATTTTTTTTTCAGTGAGAACTTCCAGATCGTCAAAAATATGATTTTTATACTAAGGTGAGAAGTAACAGCTTCACCTTTGCTGTCTATTTTCTTCCTGGTAGTATAGAATTAGAAGGGCCAAATATGACAAATTTGGGGTCTGTTTTTTAAACTCTGTAGGCACAAGCTCAGTGTTAGGAAAAAAACCACTGTTAAATTGGTATCTATCAGTGGTGAGTGATCTAGATGCAGTTCTGCATTTCACTTTTAACATGTAAGCTTATTGTGAATATGTTCTGAGTTTGCTGAGGGTGCAACAGAGAACAGTTTTGGCTTGTTTTTCTTGTAATTTAGGGGCAAATTACTGGACCAGAGCCTAAGTAATAAATTCTGAATCCTATGACCAGAACCAAAAACTTGTCCCATGATCAATGTAATTACTTTTCAAGTCATGTGTTAGGATATTTTTTGTGTTGTTTTAAGAGACAGTATTTTTGCCCAGACAAACTCAATAGTTTGCAAAATAACACTATTCTGTTGTAGAGTAGAAATAGCAGAAATTTTTAGCATATTTTTTATCTTTTACTATGTGCTAAAATGTTCTTTCAATGAAGAAGAATCTACCCGAATGCATATGAGAATTGTGAAGAGGGTTCCTTCAGGCCATTGTAAGAGAATTTATGTCAGTTTGCCTCTGGAAGTGAGGCAGGCCTGCATGAATTGTCTGCATGAACTGCTTCTCAGGTTGAGCTTCTCCTCAAAGATGAGAACATCTTTAGAAATAGATTTTCCTGCTCAGCACTGTGTTTTCTTATTTTTGTCCTTTTAATGCATATGATTAAAAGAAAAAAAAATAATAACATTCATTGATGTGTGCAAAAACTTTCTATATCAAAGTCACCCACTCATAATTTATAAAGAAATGTAAAGATATTTACAAATGTTTTATGCTTAAGCATTCTTGGTAATGGTAAATCTTCTACTTTTCAGTGTTACTTACCATTGTACATGTTATAAGCTGAATGTATCACTTCAATTTTATGTTGTCTTAAGCTGTTCTACAAATAATTTTCACAACTGTACAAAAATACAAAATGCTGTACAAAAAGTGAAGTGAATTTTTGAGAATTGCTGGCTTCTATTTTTATAAAGTTTTTAAGGATGAAAATTTTTCTCTTTCTACTAGAAACTGATTTTTTGAAGATTTTCAAAATTATTTCAAAATAACATTAGTTAGCATTTTGCTTTCTATTTCTAAGCTTTACTAAGGTGCTCATGCAACTTATAAATATGGATTAAATTTCATCAGGGGGATAAATAGGAGCAAACCCTCCCAATATTATTATTATTAACATACTGAATTTTTAGTCATTAATATGAAATGGTTGGATTCATATTAATCTCAAATCTCAGCAAGAAATAATCATCACGAGCATTTCTAAATTCCACCTGGTGAAGTGAAAATGAACTCGGTTGTTCAGAGCGCACTTACCGAAACCTTATTACATACCCTGCTTATTTTTAAACTCAAACTGAATAGCAGCCACCAACAGGAGAGATTGGTGGAGTTTTTACAGATGCACGGTGTTTTTTTATCTTCATGTGTGTATGTTTTCTTAGAGTTAGTCTGAAATTTGAAGAATGACTTTTCTTTGTACTGTTTCATACTTAGAGAGGTAATGTTTTAATTCTGTGTTAAGTCTATATAGTTTAAGTTCTGCTGAACCAATAATATTCAAATTTTTAGGCTGCTGAGTGGCTTCCACCTTCCACTGAAGCGAATGATTTGATGCAAGATAAGATGCTAGCGAGGAATGAAGAATAAATCTCTCCTCCTACTAATTTGCATTAGTGTGTCACTGGGGCAGAATATTTTCCCCCAACCCATTATTTATTTCTCAGGTCACTTCTTGTAGACAAGAAATGGTTTGAAAAGCGGCTCTGGAGAAAGCACTCTGGGACTTCGGCATTTTGGCATAGTGCTACCATGATAAAGTAGTGCTTAAATGACTGTTTGTCTCTATGAAACATTCATAAATTTATGAAGCAGTGCCTATATCAATATATACTTTTTTAACCTGAGAGATTTTTGTCATTTGGATAAGGACAAATAATGTTTCTTTATTTTCCTGCTTCATCTTCTGAAAAATCTTTGGGTATGCATGTGTTTTAGTAGTCTGAAAGGACAGTTCTGAAGGTTCCATTGAGCTTTAGAAAATGCTTTGCGCTGATGGCAGTTAAGCAAGCTCTTCGGGCTCTCTTATCCTTCCAGGATGGCTTCTACATGAATTCAGGTAAACAGTCTGTGAAAACAGTGTAGTCTTCTGATCCCTCTGGCCCCTGGTGCACTGGAAAAAAAAAAAGAGGAAAATTTCTATTTAATAATTTTAATAATATACCTGAATTTTAAGGAAATACAGTAGTTTATTGAAGAGAAATCACTCTGAATCTGTAAAATGTAAAGGACCATAGTATGGACACCACAAGTCTTGGTTATATCTTATCTGGCAACTAAAGTGCAAAATGTCCCAGTAATTCCATGCCAAGACTAGGGAAAGCTTAAGCAGTGTGTCCAAGCTGCACTTGCTAAAGGGTAAGCCGTCATTAGGTTCTCAGATCATTGACATATAAATATTTTAAATAGAATAGTTGCACCACTCAACTGCAAAACATACTTTTCTAGAAATTACATACGTTGAGATGCGTAATTACCAGTACTATAACCAGTTGCAGATTCTCTTCTGCTAAGTGATTTATTAAAAAGCTTGCCTTCATTTTTTATTCTGTGTGGTTTGGGTTTTTTTTCTCATTAAACGGTCAGGATTTCTTTCTTATAATGCAATGGGTACTTCATACCAAAACCAAAGTAGATGTAAAAAAAATGCAGACTTACTTTTCTGGGTTCATTTAGCTGAACAGACTGCATAATTGTTTAGTGAGTAGCTACTGTTTAAGTTTCTTAGGTGGTATTTCTTTGCAAGTTAGCATTATAGGGTTGTTGTGGTTCAACCCCAGCTGGCAACTGAGCCCCCCCAGCCGCTTGCTCACTTCCTCCCAGTGGGATGGGGGACAGGACTGGAAGGGTAAAAGTGAGAAAACTCGTGGGTTGAGATAAAGACAGTTCAATAGGTAAAGGTAAAAGCTGTGCACGCAAGCAAAGCAAACCAAGGGATTCATTCCCTGTTTCCCACCAGCAGGCGGGTGCTCAGCCTTCCCCAGGACAGCAGGGCTCCATCACGCGTAACAGTGACTTGAGAAGACAAACGCCATCACTCCCAATGCCTCCTCACTGGTGGGTTGGGGTGAGGAGCAGAAAAGGCCTTGGCTCTGTGTCAGCCCTGCTCAGCAGCAACAAAAAAATCCCAGGGTTATCAACACTGTTTCCAGCACAAATCCAAACCATAGCCCTGTATCAGCTGAGAACATTAACCCAACCCTAGCCAAAACCAGCGCAAGGGCTTACCGGCTTTGTATGCTGCATGTCCTCTGTGGCCACCAAAAGCTTTGTAGAGGAATCTGAAAGCTTTCAACAGCTTGCACAGCTCCAGCTACTCTTGTAAATCTAAGCTGGGTGAGCTGTGCACTACATGCTGTTCTGCTGACTGCTCAGGTGCTAGTACAGGAGGATTTCTCCCAGGTGTCTTACCTATGTTTGATTCTTCTTTGTTCAACCCAGATGAGCCCGGCTCACGTTTGGATTATGAAAATAGAGTCTCACTTTGAATTTTCTGGTATACAAGTATATTCTGTATATATGTACATGTGGCACTGATTCTGTAGTTGGGATTGGAGTATAACAGTTATAACATGTAAATTACAGGAACTTCCAACTTAGTCTGGAGAAGGTTTGTTATCTGGGATTAGTAGTCCTTCTTCAACAAGAGGAGGATATTTTTAAAGCTGTGTTTGTGTTTTGGTCAAACATCTGGGACATTCTTATAGTTTGTATATTTTCATTGTCGTAATTACAGAAAAACCATGGTGGGGAATGAATTCAGACTCTGAGAACAGTCTGAGCACAAAAGTACACAAATGCAATATTTAAATCCTGTTCTCTTGGTTTAGAAGATCTAACATAGCATGTAATTAAATGACCATTTTACTGAGGTTGAAAGGGGTTTTGCAATTTAGGCTTCTGCTGTTCTACCAATGTAAAAAGCAGATTAATTACTTAAGAAGACTGTGTGATTCTTCTGGAAAAAAATTTTTTTTCAGAGCCTTACAAAGTAGAAAACATTTACTTTTGAAACTTCCTTCTCAAGCAGAAAACCTGTTCTTATATTGCGGAAAGGTTTGTCATGACAGATGCATTGGATGAATTTAGACCAATAAAGTTGCTTGAGAGAACGTTTGATTTGGTGCTAACCAAACTATTATGGATGGTGGAAAATCTTACAGATAAAAGAAGTGTGTAGATTATAGAGGCTATGAAATAGATTCAGTTTGTTCCCATTTTATTTCTTTATATTATTTTGGCTTAAAAATTGCTAACAGCAAGCGATTAGCAGAACATAACGAAGATATTGTTGGGTCAAATTTTGGAACCTGGCCCTTAATGGGTTCAAATTGATACATCACTAGAAATCAATGGAGCAAGACTCTTTTGTCTTGCTTATGCGCCTAAGTTTATGGCAAAAAAAATTTCCCCATGCCATATTTTCAAAAAAATTTCTCCCCATGCTCTATTTTCCTGTAACATATATTGGCTCAGTTCCTAATTGGCAGAGGGAGAAGAGGAGAACACCGCTACCTGGCTTTCTGCATGTTTCCCGACTACAGCAAAGACGTTGCTGTTTCTAAAGGAGGCCATTTAGCAAATACCTCCTCATACCACTGACTCTGGGGGCATCGTTCCTGACATCAGTTAGAGTTTACCTGCATAAAGATGAAGGGGTTTAAACACTTGTGTTTGTACATTGGGTTGTATTATAATGATAGTCAACGCTGCATTATAGGTTTTTGCAATTGTCTTTAAACCCTGAAGACATAATTGCTGTCTTGGACTTATCAGTTACCTTGGTGGCGGGAACTTGAGACCTTCGTAAAATATTACTACACAGTTGCTATCTATACATCTAAAAATGTGCTGCAGTGCTATATCTTAGATACTGCTGCAGTAGCATAAAAATCTGTGCAGCTGAGTTTGTCTTTACCTTTCTACAGGTGAGGTTGGATTTCCTTTACAAGTGCAGATTTTGTAGCACCTTGTTTAGGAGAGATGCCTGTGAAATAGTGAGGTATGATGGACACTCATTTACTAAATGCAGAGCTGGGAGGTGATTTTTCCTAAGGTCACTAGCTTATGTGGTGCCTACCTAGGAGCTTTTCTCAGAATTCATAGTTCTTACACCTTTTTTAATTTTGCTTGCAGGGAATCGGTTTAAGCAAAATTGTTCAGAAGATGAGAAATGGAAGATCTGATGTAAAGGTCACCTCTGAAACTGTAATGGATACAATCATATTGATTTAATCAAAACCACTTTTTTATTTACAGGCTTTTGGTGGACAATTTTTCTTAAAAAATCCTAGTTTCTTTTAAATGGTCTTTTAAATCAGCTGCTTTATTCTTAAATTTGAAACCGCATTGCTAAATTTATGGAAATGCAGGTAAAGGTGGTCTCCATTTTCTGTTACCCTTTGCCAAATTCATTGCGTCCCAGTTTTGTGATTCATTTGATTCTTATTCCTCCTGCATACTTTTTTGAATGAGATCGTAGGTTTTGAAATGTTGCTGAAAATGGCCTTCTGATTTCCTTCCATCATCTCCATCATTCTTTATTCGTTCCTTGAAATTATACTTTCCTTTAACCTCATGGTGCTGTTTTTACCAATTTCCTACAAACTGCTTGGACAAGAAACAATATTCTATCTGTTACCAAAGTTATCTAGGACAGTAGCTCAAATTTATGTACAGGAAGATGTGTATGTATCTGGCTAACAAAGACAATTTTTATAATAGGATGTGAAGATGACAATCAGTTAATCTGAGCTTCATGCGAATTTTAGAGCAGTGGCAAAAGTGACTTTCCTAAAGTAATACCTCAGAATGGTCTTGCACGCCCATTTCCTACCCTGTGAAACAAACTTCTGTCATTTTGTTTCTATAATTTTTAACCACCCCCCAGTGTAGATTTTTGGCTTTTTGAATTGATCACAGTAGTAATAAATAAATAAATACTCCCCACACCAGTTGGCATTTTTTTCCTCTATAAACGTAGATAAAACGATTTCAGAGTTATACAGGATGGAAAGGGTCATAAAGGTAAGATAAATGAGTTACTTTATTCTTAAATTTCAACTCCTCTGCTCACGTTCAGAACAGCTGCTAGTAAACATTCATGCTCTTGAAAATGGGAATGACATGAAAAAGTGTTTATTTGTATAAACGTTCTAGTGCCAACAGTGTTTGCTTTGAAGTGACATTTACCTTTTGCCTGTGTGGCAGCCACTACTGCTAGGCTCTTCCCCCCCTGCTTTACCCCAAGCACTCTTTGTTCATATGTATGGACACGGTTGCGTTTTTGGCTGACCATGCTTAGTGCGCTCTGTACTTCTGCAGGTCACGGTGCCATTTGGGCTTTGAATAATTGCGTCGTATATTTACTGGTTACTTTTTGTCAGCTCTAAATAAGCTCCATAGTATGCTGTACAAATGTGCAAATCCTTGATAAATCAAAGAATTACTTTTCAGCAAAACCAGTTGGAAATGAACTATAAGTTTGGCTGCGTACCACTGGAGTGAATGGAGCTTCTTATGGATGCATGGGAATGTGCTGCTGAGCAAGCTGCTTTGATTAACAGAATATGCTGTAATTTTAGAAATTGGGTTGGAGTGTAAGTAGCTGAGAGACAGAATTGTAAGTATATTTCAGGATACACCTGGATTTTTAAAGCTTAGTCAAATCAATGCAGAATACTTGCCAGACACTGGTAAAAGATGTGCTTAAAGTGTGTATTTTAATTCTGCCATTCAAAAGGCAGACTTGCTATAACATTCTGGATTTATAAGAATATGAAAACCAGCAATTGATTACAGTTTCAGTGCTTTCTTGCTCAAGTTCTTGTTTGGACATGAAATGTGAGTAAAAGTCCATGATTTTTAAATAGGTGCTTAGACCGAGTCCTGACAAATAAACCTTTATCGTATTTATCACTTTGACTTAAGAAACGAGTCATCTTGCTAACAGCAATTTCTTCTCCGTACTTAAGAAAAATGTAGTATGAATGTTGCACATGCTGCCTTCTTGTTAAGGTATAATTTTGTTTTATTTTGGATCATTTGCATGTCTCAAATATACTTTTTTTTAATAGGTGGTATAGTGCCATATTTTTCCTGTAAGATTTTAAAGTGCTTTTTTTTTGGTTTTTTTGGGTCTTTTTTACACTCACAAAGCCAAGAACCTGGGATTGTTTGTTCTTCACCTCAAGTCTGCTGTTATGGAGGGCTGTACATGTGAAATACTTCAAATTCTGATTGGTCAGGAACCCATTAACATGTAGATTTTGATCTTCTAAGGTAAAAGTCCACCAGTGCTTATTTTTAAATACAACAGTATAATTCTTCTAGACTGTATCACAGGTATTAGGCCTATAGGAGAAAATGTTATGCTTTATAGATACAAAGATCTGTAATGTAAAGGAATCAGCAGTGAATTTCATCACTTTTTCATAGCGTGACAGTGGTAAACATAATCTGCACCATTAAAATACAGTAACTTTTACTGAGGTAAATTGAGGATCATTTAAAAAAGCTGCTCTAAAAGCTTGCTTTCTTTTGGATATTTTACAATTTTTTTTTTTCTAATCATAGTTCTGTCTTTTATTGATGGGATAGAATGTTTATCTGTGAGAAATTAATGGGTTTTGAAAGCTCGGTGTTTAATGCTGTGATTGTTTTGTGGAACTGAACCTCTCCGGGGTGACGTAGATGTGCTCATCACTTTGCTGGTCAGGTGCACTCTGATGTGAGTTGAAAGAAGGGGTAAATGATGGATGTTCAGAACAGACGCATAACCAATATGAACTTTATCTCCATCTGTATGTTCTCTCCCCTTTGAAAATGCTGGCTGGTTGGGTTTTTTTTAATATGGATTACTACTCCTTGGCCCACTTATTCTTGGTGTGGACACTTTAAAAAATTGAAGCCATTAAGAACTTTCTTTCCCTTTTTTTCCTTTATTTCCTCCAAGCTTTAAGTTGAGAACAGTAGTTCAATATATTTGTATTCTTCATGGAAAAAACCTGTTACAGCTCAAGTTAGGCAAGTTTTACAAAAATAGAGAGGTAGGTTTACATATGATGTCAAACCCTCTGAGGAGAAGCCAAGGAACAGGAACAATGACGTAATTGCCTCGCCTTTTTTGTAACATTTTAGTGATTGAGGGATTTGAAGTGAGGGAGGCTGGGATTCAGTTTCATCTTCTGCCTGATCACATCTAATCCACTACCTCTTTATTTTCCAGAATATTTCCATAACAGATAACTTGCATGGTATTCTGGCTTTGGTGTGAAGACTTTCTTTGCTACTACTCTTCCATTTCATATAAAATACTTATAAATGAATAAGTAAAAATCAGAGGCAGTAGCTGGAACTCTAATAGCTTTCTGTCTTTTCAGTAGCATTTCCAAGGAGTGGGTTTTAAAAGTTATTATTTCTGGTTTAGTGCTTCTAACTTTAGTGGACCCTGTTTTGCTTAATTTTGCACATGCTTACGTTTGTTTTGTGAGTAAAGAACTGTCTTCTCTCTGACTCAGTAGCCTGAGGTGTGCACAAAGCCCAGGCTTTATTTTCTTGAGTAGGCACAGTGCATTAAAAAATTAGGAACACAGGAACTGACAGGGCAAATGAATCCTGCGGTCCACTTTGCTGTCTCCTATTGCAAACTGTTGAGTTCTGCAAGAGACAGTTTAAATGATCTAGAATGGAAGACTGTAGAAATGTCATTTTAACTTTCAGAATTTGTTAATACAAGAAAGCAATTACCTACTCTTGTTCCCTCCTCCGTGCTTTATGTTGCCCTGTGCTGTGCGTGTTGCATTCAAGAGTGCAGGGCTTCTCCCGCCTGCCTTCCTTGCACCAGCGTGCAGGCAGCGCAGAACAGCAAGAGGGAGAGAGGCAGGAGAAGAGAGAGAGGGGGAAGAAAATCTATAGGGGGTGGAGAGAAAGAGTTCCCCTTACGGGAAAGGTGTGTCTTTTCTAACACACGTTCAGACCGCTCCGGAGTTAGCCTTAGGTAAGTACATCACATCATGGTCATTTGTGCCTTCTTGCTGTAACGGGTAGCTGTGTCTCACCTGCATAATTTATTCCTTGGTTCAGTAACACAGTCCCAGTGGTTGGAGAATTTCAGGTACGGGAGACTAACACTTTTAATGGTAACTTTCTCGCTATGTTTTGCTATCTGTCAGGGTAATTTTATGCTGTCTAAACAATATTTTGTGTTCTGAGGGAGGGTACAGAAGCAGTGTGTATAGAGAGTAGCAACCTGAGTTACTTTTAAGTCGTAAGGCAGATACGAGGGCTTGTAAGAGAGAGAATGTCCATTATTAGTTTGCACAGCCAGAAGGCAAATGATAATTGCTTCAAAAACATCCCCTACATTTTAATTTTAGAAAGTATGATAATAGAAATGATTCATTATAATAGAACCATGTATGTAAAAGAAAAACTAAACTATTACTATTTTTGCAGGTTTTATTACCTAGTGATGCTGTTGTACCTGAAATATTAATCAACTGCTTATATTCTCATTAGCATTTGTATACATTGCATAATTTTAGCTCATTACAAATGCAATGTTTTGGGATTAATTTCATAGATAACAGTGAATGTTCAATGTTTACATGAACTTGAAAGTATTTGGAAAGAAAAAAGCAGCATACTAATGAACTTTATTGGATGATGACTGTACTTTGTATAGATTATTGAAAATTTACGTCCTTTTTATTTAAACATAATCTTTTTTAAAATGCATTCAGGACTAGGTTTTGCCTTGTCAGAATTTCACATGCACTGTTGTTTCATTCTTTTCTTAGTTTCAGACCCATATAATAGCTGTGAATTTTATTTGTCTTTAACTTGAGCTTAGACACCAAAAAGCTCAATATTCAAATATTTATTTTGGAGGTTATAATATTTGTTGCTGACCTAACTAAACCTGTTAAATGAGTAAAATTAGGCTAAATATTTTAGTAGAACATGGAACACATCACTGTTCCTGCTCCTTATTGGAAGTGGAGATAGAGGGAAATAGATTACAGAATTCTTTTCTATAAAATACGGCAACTTTTTGCAAGTTGTCATGTTTTACTTAATCAAATTTTGTTTATACTTGAATTTCGAATAGATTCACAGTGAAGTTTTAGTTGAAATTCAAATGGTACAGAATGTCTGGGTAGGGTGATATATTTGGATTTGCAAATGCTTATATGAATATAACGTCTCTGAAAAGAACTAGCTGAAAAGGGATTCTCAAAAAACTTTTTTTTTTTTTTTTTTTAAGCATCATGTTACATCTGAAATATTGGCAGGCAGTCTGCCATTCATCAATTTAGCTAGAAATGTATCTAAGACCAAAGCTTTCATCAGCCCATCTGAGAGAGACAGTCCATACTTTTAAAAATGTTCATATGTGGGCAAGTCTGTGAAGCTGAATTTTGCCTGAAAATATCCGAAGTTGGTAAAGCATGGTTATGTAACTAGCATTGCATAACAATGCATTTAACGATATTCTAATAGGAGTTTACTTTTATCACTGTTTCTTTAGGAGAGAGAAAAGGTGGCAGGGATGTGACTAATTACCCTCCTTCTTTAAGGTTATCTGGTGTCCTCATTTTCAAGGAGTGTCCTTGCTAACAGGGACAACCCTGGAATCTTGGAGGCTTTATTGAAAATGGGGCAATGTTCTAATTTCAGAAAAATCCCATGTCAACCAGATACCTGAGCAACTCCAGAGCCTCACGTGGACTCTGAGGGCACCGCATCTGCCCGGGGTAGTACCAGTACTGGATGCTTCTCACCTTAGGAGAAAAAGATGTGAAATACAGAGCTGTTCCAGCAGCCAGCTGTCCCATTTCTGGGGACAAGCACTAGTACAGATATAAAAATCTTCCTAGTCTTAGATGTAAAGGAAATAAATTGTGTTTTCTGTTTAGAAGCATGTTCAGTTTTTCTTTTCTGTAGCTTCCCTGTAGCTCCACAGCCAATAACTAGTCATGAGAATGGGTCAGCCAAATCGGGTTCCTTGTCCCTTTCCACTTGAATGGAAAGACCAGGCAGCAAATGTTGGAGCATTGGAAAGAATTTCCAGAGGTTGAAGCTAAATTTGAAGGAGGAACAGCTCACTGCGCTCCCTGTTCTCAGACAGCTGTCAAAAGAAAAAAGTGCGTTTAAGAAGCATTCAGATTTGTTTGACTACTTTGTTATCTCTGTACTCAAACTCAGAATATTTTATATGTATTTTAAAATAAGGAAGTCCTGGGATTATATAAGAGGTTACCCAAGTATAACAGAGAGAAGTCTCTGCCTTCTGGAGGAAAGATTGAAACCTGAATTTACTCTGTATTCTCAATGTGTGCTAAGACATCTATGATTGCCTACCTATCCAAAGATCCCTCCTATGGAAGAGATCTCTGTGGAACCTCAGTTCTGCCCACCTAAAATAGGTACGCCTGTAAGGTCCTTACTGGGTTTCACTGAAGTTTCCTATACTTGAGAAAATCCTATGTAATTGTGTATTTTATTTGAGTAAAAATCTTTCTAGTTTTTCTAGCACAGAGACCTTAATAAATTGGAGGACTTAAACAGGAAATTGTTAGTATGTTCAACTCCTTCACTCTCCTCAAAGTTCTCCATGGTCTCTATGGCATCTAGGACTTCTGCATATTGGGTTCCCCAGTTGCCTAGGTAGGCAACTCTCTTGTAAATGTAAATGGCTTAGTAGGGTATTTAAATACACGGTCATGGCATTCGGCCTTGTAATCTAATGTGTAAACTAAATAGGAAACTGCATGCATTTTTCATGTTTGATGGTGTGTCAGGACACATGGGAAAACTTTCCTTTATTGGGTTTGGGGTTCTACAGTGTGTCAGACACGCATACGTGCTGTTTGTCTTTGTGTTATAGTGACAACTGTTTTTAAAAATAAACAATTATAGTTACCGTAGCTTTATTTTGTAACGGCATAAATACTTGGTGTCAATTCATCAACACCTGAATGAGTTTAAAAGAATGTAGTTTTTTATTTACAACAGCTGACTCTTACCTGGGTAAGTGACAGTTCTAGTGTTTCGTTACTTTCCCTTCTGTCATTTTGCAGTATAAAATTTCATGCATCTGCCATCTCAGTTTCTTTTCTTTGTTGGAAAGATTTTGCGTACTCCCACTTGTAATTAGAATAATGATGAAAAATTTTCTCAAGGTTAAGAAAACTGCTGGAACCACAAAATAGAACATGAGCAAGCTGTAATTGCTTAGTTTCTTAAGTGAAGATACAAAACTCCCAAAGAATTGTGATAGTCTTTTGCAGGGAAGCTATACTGCTAGTATCAAGGGAAATGTCAGTTCTTAACACTTGCTGATAATTAAGGGCCGAGGTTTCAGCTGAGGTGAAGGAATGATTTTGCTTAGGTGTTGGAGCACCAGTAAAAGCATCTGTGGAACAATTTGTAAGCTATTTAATGTTGTAAAAAATCAACTGAAAAGCATGTTTGTGTTTTCTTTATTAATTAAATAGGGAACATTTCAATGATAATGCATCATGTGGATTAAGTCCTACAGTTCTCATTGCTGCTAATGGGATTTTTAAGCAAGTGTTGCAAAATCCATATGCATCATAACGGAGTGCCGTAGAAAGCTATTCAGTCATTAGTTTTCAAACTTTGTTTGGGCAACCTTAAGTTGCCCAAATCCAATCTTAATTGGATTTGCCTTTCAAAGACTACTGCTCTGAACTTCACTGCCCAATCATTTCATCTGTATATACATATTTGGTTAGCAGGTTGTAAATTTTAAAATGCTGTAAGTGTTCCTGAATCACCATATACACAGACGGCATTCTCTGTAACAAATGCCTTCTCATGTTTGCTGGTTCTGTTTTTTAAAACTGTCTAGGCAAGCTATAGACGATGTCCGTATTTGGGCAATGCAGCCAAACTACTCTGTGCCTGGCAAGTTTTGGCAATAGATAGGTATCTGAGAAGCAGAAGTGTGGGTGTTTGTTTGTAACATAAGATGGCATGGGGAAGCCATGCCACAAAGCCGTATCAGTAGATTTTCTTTCATCTGAATTCCAGGGTGAAGGCCTCTATTGACACTAGTCTTTCCCTATCTTCTCTGTTGGGTCACAGTTATTTGGAAAAGGTTTAAGGGCTTCTCCTGCTCTCTTTAGACACTTTCATGACTCCTTCATCCTCCAGTTTTTCTGCTTGTCTGTCTTCCTCGACACATGGTATGACAGCAGTGCCTCTGCTGGTGCCACCAACAGAGTCCCCATCTGCCCTTTTCCACAAACTACATCTCCAAGGGTGCCACAGGGTTGCATCGCTCCCACTGCCCAACTGCTGAGTAGGAGATAATGCCGTAAGACATTTAAGAACTAAATTAACATCCTTTCCTGTGCTAAGAGATGCTACCACTTGTTATCTGTGCTGCCAACTGCCTCCGTGTTGCTTTTTCTAGATGTGTGCTAATTATATTTTGGTTAAACATCAAGAGACTGACTTCATGCGCAAGTTCTCTTTGTGAATTTTGTGGCTCCACTGAAGTCCTTTGGTCCTTTGTTTTTCCACCACTGTATGTGATTCCTGCCGACCTCTTAGTGCATATTCCAACCTTGCCCCCAGCAGCGCCCTTCTGGATAAATTTCCCTCTTTGGAAAGTTGGTTGAGTTAATAGTCTGAATGCTGCTCTGATTTGCTTTTGTTTGTCTGTATATGCCTTTACCAAAACCTATATTTCAAATTGTATTTATGAAACAAAGTTATAGGTGATTAAAACTGATTATCTGATAGTCTTTCTTTGACCCTAAATGTCCATGTTCAGTTTTAGGCATTGCATTCTCTTGTATGCTATAAAACTTCCAATATAGCAGAAATCAATATTACTTTGAGTATTTTTGGGAATTATGCAACCTGGTAAAGCTAGTAAACAGATTATTTCTTTTCTGATAATCAAAAATAATTATTTTTAGCAAAGCTGGCTTGATAGTATTGTAAATGGAGATTTATAAATGTATCAAACTCCTTCATTGATGGGAGTTAAGTCCTGTAATTCCAGTATTTTATGGACTGAAGGAGAACAGTTTTTAAAAGAATCTCTGTTATGTGGCTAATCCTATATGTAAGAAATGTAGTTAATCTTCATTTGCAACATTTGACCTTGAGGCTCAAAAGCATTTCTGAAAAGGCACTCTAGGTTTAGTTTTTTGAGCAAATGGATGTGCTTCGTTATATGTAAAATGTTTTTTTTTTTTTTCCCCAGTGCCAATTAGGAAAATTTATTCTTGATTCAGAAAATGAAGTTCTATTCCCAATGACTTTGGCAAATTATATCCAAACTCTTCATTTACTCTCCATGGCACTGTATAAATGTATAAGCAACGAAAGCAATTTGGTATGGCAGGTAGGACTTAAATGGTGCTTGAGCCAAAATCTGGTTATTAAACTTTTTAATAACTGTCAACTTAATTCTTTTTAACTTCTTCCCTCTGTTTAAAACTTTCAAGATTGCATCTGGAGTGCTGCGACCATTCCCAGTCCACCCAGTACAGGACAGATACTGACAACTGGAGGAAGTTCAGTTGAAGGGCCACCAAGGCAGGGAGCATGTGGCATACAAGGAGAGGCTGCATCAGCCGGGGTTGTTCAGCTGGGAGAAGAGATGGCATGGGTAGATTTAGATTTATTCCTTTCTTCAGTTATCCAGTGGAGGGTTATTAAAGAAGGTAGAGCCAGACTCATCTCCAAGGTACACAGCCAAAGGATATGAGGTAATAGATGCAGTTGCAGTATTAGTTGCAGTAGTTGCAGTAAGGGGAATTTGGATTAAATAGAAAGAACTTTTCCACCAGGAGGATGTTCCAATATGGGAACAGTGGCCCAGACAGGAGTGGGAATCTCCATCTTTGGGGGTCTTCAGAGCTCAACTGGGCATGACACTGAGCAAGCTGTTCCACATTTGAACTTGGTAGTGAGTCAGACTAGATGACCTTCAAAGATCCTTTCCAACTGAAATTGTTCTATGGTTTTGTTAAGAAGATAAAAAAAAACCAAACCAAAAAAACCAAAACAGTGAGAAGTTTGATTTGAAGTTAATTTTCAAAGTGGAAATGCATGGAGATCTGAGCCTGCTTTTTTGTGACTCATGTACGACTCTCAGTCTTCTGGGACCTCTATGAGTGTTGTGCTGCGGAGTCAGTGGGTCCTCTGGCAGTCTTGGAACACTGATTTGAAATGGCAGTTCATGCTTAACAGTTATTATGGGAGGTTATGCTTTCAGTGTGGCTGGCTTGCGATCCTTTTTGATGTTTACATATTTTTACATGACAGATTTGTGATTTTCTGTTGTTCTCTTTAACTGATGCCAGCAAGTGGAATTCTTACAGGTAAGAGTGGGAGGTGCAGAAATGGGAGAGGAGGAGTGAAAGGAGCACAATCTTCTCCTGTGTAGGGAATTCAAAAACCATTACAGGTATAGTCCCCAAGTTCTTTAGAAATTATTATGGAGTTGCTTGCAACAGTGATAAGTGACCTGCCCCAAATTTCTAGATGAGTTTTCCATTTACTATGAGAAACTATAGAAAAGTTAGGGTAATAAGGAGAAAAAATGTTGACTTTACCTTGCCTGCTTGAGTCCATTTACTTCTTCCTACGCAAGAAGTTTGACACTTGTGTCGGCAGTGTTATTATGGTGCTTCTTAATTAACGTTTCTGTTGTTAAAGCACCCTTCCTGGAAGTGCCACCTTCCATTAGGTGAATTATGCTGCATTGGGATAATTGAGGAATGCACCATAAAATAATAAACAATACATCTGATAATCGTCTTGAGAATGGCTTATATCTGAGGAGGAACAGCAAAAAAAGAAGAAAATGGACTATGATAAAACTTAATAATTAACTTGAAGGTGGCACTTCAGAAATGCAGGGTGGGCTGATTAAGGTTGCAGGCATAAAAACTAGTAGGTAACTACTACTGCCTCCCTTATTAAAAGGAAAATTGCTAGGGGAACTCTCACTAGAATTCTGTGCCCTTACAGATGTCTCACTTCATCCTTCAGAGGCTGTGGTGGAGAGGATTGGCCAGCAGAGCAGAGGTAGAGGTCAGCCAGCCTAGGGCAGAGTGGGACCAGAGCGCAGGTCGGTTCTGAAACTAGATATCCGACAGACAAGAGACTTCCATCCTAATGTCAGGATGTGGGGAAAAAAAAAAGGGAGGTGAATTAAAATACATGTCATTTACAGAGACAGCTTGCTGGCAGAGCAAGATACTCCTTCAGACAAGAGGTTTACAAGACTTTTAGGATATAATTGTTAAAGGGAATTTTAGCTGGATAAAGCCTGCAATATTTGAACTGCGTTAAACAGCAATTGCTGATTTATCTTCCTGTGAAGTATCTGTGCTGCGCTATGTTGGGGGTTACTCTTTCTCTGGCAAGATTTTGTTTAAATGAGTCTTTCAGTACAGCTCCTTTCATTACTGTTGTAGTGTCTGCAAATGTACGTTATGTAATGGTCCTTCTTTCTGTGAAAGTTGAAAAGCCAAAAATACTGCTCTTCCTGCTAGATAAGTAGTTTTATTTTGAAATGTTGACCCTTATTTGAAGGGCTATTTTTGTAGTGTTTGTTTTCAATATTTTATTCTGGTAGTGGATTTGCAGGTACCTGTTTAACTGTAGTTCTTATGCCTAACGCATAAGCTAAGATGTTCTACAACACTTGTTTACAAATGGAAGTTTTCTTGATGCAAAGTTGCTGGCCAGTGCACTGCTAAACAAATGATCTTTTGTCTAAAAGTGTCTTGGAAGGTTAATTCTGGGAGACAATTTTGAAAAATTTGAGTTGGTTCCCTGTAAGAGGGAGGCATAGCTCTGAGGCCATAATCCAAAAAGGAAATCTATGTAATTTAAATAAGAATCTGGGAGTAAGGCACAGAAGGTCGTGAACATCAGTAATGCTGACTGAATTATTTAGGATGGCATGGGAAATGAAAAGATTACAGAGATAAGAAGTAGAACTAGAGTTTGAAATGTGTCTACATCAGCAAGTCATTTGGTGCATTAGAAGCAGATCAATAGCTTGAAGCAATCAGTGTTAAGGCCCCTATATCTATGCAGGTTTTATGTAGGACTCTATTTAGTCTGAGCCTTTGGACTGAAAGTCCTCACTACATGTGACTGGAAGCTTTCCAGAGACCTGTGATCGTGTCAGGTCTGTATGTGTTGAGTGCTTTTGGTGTGACCCTGCAGTGGGGCTTCTGCTTTGTTTCCTCTGAAAGAAATTTAGTTCCTGAGCACCAAAGCTGTTCTGCAAGCTGGACTAACACACAATAAAAAGGGATGGTTATAGGAGTTGCTTCAAAACTGCAGTCTTGCTCAAAACCAAAAATGTGATTGTAGCAACGTCATCTGGCTGTGGAGCCTGTTGTAAAAATACGTCATCTTACCCTCCGATGGAGAAGCAGAAGTCTTTCCCTCTTAAAGCACAACTTATCAAAATGAACTGTATTGGGTTAAATCAATTTTCTTTGAAGTTGATGGTAAAGCTTCAGCTGGTGTAAATGGGAGTAGAATTAGGCCAACACTGATCTCTTAAGGGAAATCAAAATCTAGGCTAGAGATAAGGCAAAGATCAATTCTGCACAGATACAGAAATAGTTTCTGTGTGTTATTCTACTGGTGGCTCCTGTATGCTTTAGGATGAGTCAGAGGGCTCTTTTCTAGGGTAAATGTCACTTGAATCATTATGCCAAGTTTTAATGCCAAGGTAGTGTTTATCAGCTGGTAGGATGCAGCAGTCGTGCAGTTCCAGCTGCAGCACAGCAGTTCTGATTTACGGACATTTTGCTTTCAGGCATTGTTAGACTGGCAAAACGTTGCCTGCAATGGTAAATTTTGATAAGCCCTTTCTGACCACTAAAACTTTACTCTTTGTGTTACTATTCTTCAGGCTTTTGGGACAGCTTGTGACTTGGAAGGAAATGCCTTCCCATTTGTAGTGCTGGGATATTAAATAGCTTAAGTCAAAGTGGACTCGAAGGCTTCAGAAAATGGATACATCAGCAATATGACTACTTTGTACTATGCCATCTGTGATAACAATGTTCAGATCTCTACAGGAGGATGCCCCCTGTAATCTGCCTATCTGTTTTTTCCTGTACTGTGATGAGCGATGCCAGTACAAAGAAATCTGTGTTTTGCTAGTCAGTCCTGTGGTGCTGAGGACTTTAACTCATTTGCAGTCACTGCTTTGCTCTGTATTTGCTTTTCTTATGGTTGTGTTTGGACAGAGTCTGTCTAATCTGTTCTGGAATAGCAGAGAGGCATATATCACTGGTGTAAAAGAAAATAGGCTACTTAGGAGGTTTGCTCTGTCTGTGCGCTAGGATTTCATTCTGGTGCATGAAATGTCTCATGCAATAGAAATACAGCTCTGGTTATAATGTGACTCTGGGAAAAAAATCTGTCAGAAGGAATGATAAATCCACCAGTGTTTCTTGTGCAATTAAAATGGCAACTTATCTTTGTGTGATTCATGTTTCTTCCTTTCAAACTGGTGAGCTATTCTGAAAAGCAAAAACTTTCTTCTTTAGGTCCTCTGGCTTCTGTGCATCCATCTCTCATTTGGGTGCGTTTTTCTACTGATGTAACTCTGGGGATGTTTTAATCATAAGAGCGTAAGCGCTCTGCAATTCTGGCGTGACTTCCTGTCTACTCTGCACTGCATCCTCGATTATATTAATCTGACTGTTGCCTATTTAAGCATCGTACTACATCTTGAATGACAGTGGGGTAAACAGACGCAGCAAATAAGCTGTCGTTCCTGTGTGCTTGCAAGTGGCAGATCAGGTCAACCAGAGAAACAGATAAACAGGAGCATACATGCAGATTTTCTCGTGTCATTGCCTTTTGGGTGTGATGTAAATGAAGAGCATGGGTATGCAGAATGCTACAGGAATGGTTTTCAGTCTGTTAAAATGGGGTGTACATGCTTTTGACAGTCATAGGAAGACACTGGGGAACTGCAGCATTGAGAAATGGTTAAATAAGTTTAGATGATAGATGTACGTATTTACTAATTGTATAATTTCTTGAAGGTCACTTGCGTTGCTGTTACGGAAATGGAAATGGGTCTGTTCTCTCACTGTAATTCCACGGATGCAGACTCCCAAGTGCTAAAAATAATTTTTGACAGGGGGAGTGTGGGTAATTTTTTAAATGGTTACGCTAGAACTTGGTAAATTTTGTTCTTGCAAGAAGTTACAAAAAGCAAGATAAACATCAGATTATTAAGGAACACATCTGAGGAAGTATTTTCTGTTAATAGACACACAAACATATGTGAATAAAGCTGTGTTTATTTAAAATAAGAACTTTACACTGATTTACGTAGAGAGCAGCAGGTTTAAATAGGCTGTAGTGAGAGGTTCTATCTTGTTAATCCACAACCTGTCTGAGTGGCTCACTGAAATCAAGAGCAGACTGGATATGCATTTTGTGATAGCACGTGGGTTGGGTGCATGCAAATCAGACACGTGAGTTATGATTAGTTTTGCTTAATTTTCTGAGATAAGCTTATATTTTTACTTTTAGGGGTTGTATTCAAACATGCGAAGATCATTGTTGGTGAATTGACAACAATTTCCTTTTATTATTCTAGAGATTGTGCTGGGGAGTACTATCCCTGTAAGATTTCTGATTTAAAAAATAGATTCAGAGATTGCTTAAAATTATTAGAAGTACAGTAATTTTAAGTCTCTGATGTGTGAATTATTTCAGATAGGGTCCACAGGACATAACTAAGAAAACCAAATCTGTTGTCAGGAGGTGTGAATTTGCTTCTCTTGGAAATGTATAGGAGTTGGTCAGTATGAGGCCTTGGAAACAACTGGATTACATTTTTTTGTTTACTCGCTGATTTGGGGTATTAAATCAATGCAGGGCATTTGAGTCAAATGGTGCACTAGGATGAATCATGGAAATCCCAATGTTTAAGACTTTGTTGTGTTAAATTGTTACACCTTGTACACAAGATGCTATGGATGTGATTAATACTGTTACGGATTTAGGTATGTTACAGACATGCTCACGCTGGTGTGGATCTTTGCAGAGCTCGTGACAAGATATGGGTAATTCCTTGTTACCACTTCCACCTGTAGAGGCAGAGATTTGTTTTATTTATTGTTTCATTTGTAGATTTATCTGTATTTATAATGATGTGATACATTTCTTTTGGAATCCCTTACTTGTCAAATATTTGTGGACCTGGCGTCAGATTAAGTGACTTGGCCATCTAGCAAATCTGTGATGATCATTCGTGATGGGTGAATTTCAGAAGTTTAGTTGTGACGTGAAGAATTCAGACGCTTATCAAAACCATTTTGATTTAGAAGTGGGAATCAAAATATTGTAGTAACTGACTGACTTTTCTGTAGCAGCATTTATCCCTGAAAGAATTAGAGGCCCATAAATTAATAAATTAATCAGTAAAGCAATGTGCTGTGGTACTAGATGTAGCTTAAAAAATGGGAGTAATCAATCTGTCTTGGCACTTTGGGAGGTATTTCTTCCAAACATCTCCAGATACTTCTTCCAAAAACTCCCTTTTAGGCATTTATAGACACTGTGATAGTAAATGAATGCAAGACTTGATTTAATTTTCAAATAATCACTTCACAGTCAAAAGCCAGAACATTCTGTGTTGGATCACTTCTTGAAAGCTATAATCAACAGAGTATCTTTTTTTTCCCCAGAACCTTTATTTAGATGAGGAAAGGTGAAGAAAAAAAAATGCTAAAAATATGCTAAATTTCTTAAGATCTTGGTATCCCTAGAGTAGTTCTACAGTTGTTGGTTTTACTCTTTTAATTTTCAGATCTGCTTGGAATCTGGAGTTAAAGGTGTCATTCCTGGTGAATGCATAATTAATAGCACTTAAATTACGCTAAACAGAATGTTTCAATCTGAAATTGTTAATGGTGCATGTTGTCTGAGTGATGTTGGTGGAAGTCATTACACACATACGGTCTGCCCCCCTCCAACCCAGTTTTGGTCTCTTCAGAAGTAGTCATGAAGTTTGCTAAAGATTTTAGAATTTGGAGTGTTTCACAAAATGTTAGTGTCTTCTGATGTGGAAGAAAAATCTGAGGGAACATAGGAAGTTTGGGTTCAGTCCCCTATTGGTTTTATTTAATTTAAGAATTGAGCAGAAGAATTGAGCAGAAGTTTCTCAGCTGTCTAGAGTATATTCTAATTATTAGTCTATAGAAGTCTATAGAATTATTTTCACCCTTTCTTTTGCTGACCACCAAATATATGCTGGGTTTAGGGTTTTTTTTCCTACAAATTAGAACAGTTTCAACTTGAGAGACTAAAATCATAGCGTTATGGTCTGCATGATCAAGTGTAGACCTCAGCTGGGAAATACCAGTGCAGTTTGGTATCTTCACCCCACCGCTGGCTGCTTTGTAGCATTGCTGGCAGAGAGGAGCAGCAGGTAGCGTAGAAAGACACCCCTTGGTAGCACCATAGATTTATGCTAAGCTGAAATTGCTGGGTAATTTCAGACAAATGTCACTGTTTGATTGAGCAACATAAAACTAAGATGCTTATCTAACAGCTAGGTAATACTGAAAAAGGCAGAGCTCTATGGAGCTGGGAGGAGAGGCTTTTGCTGCTCCATTTGTGCCATGCTGCCGCTTTTATGACCATGCTCTACTGATAACATGGGAAGTTAAACTACCAAAAAAGAGTAGTTTTGTTACTTTAGCTTCCCAAATACTCATTGTTTATCTTGCAGAATATATACAGGGTCAATGAATTATATATTTAAGTTTAATAATAATATAGTTATTTACTTATATATAGTTTAATAACAGTGTAGTTATTTAGTAGTCAGTATACATTTATAATTGAAAAAGAACATAAAGAAATGCAAATTGGCCCAATGCCAACTCCATACATAAGTGCCAAATTAATTACCAAATTTTTTTATACCATGTGTGTGTAAAGAGAAAAAAAAAAAAAAGAAGGAAAAAAGAAAGAAAATTCCGGGTCTTCATACAACTTCCAAAAAGTTGGCACCTCTTAGGTAGTTTGTGAATAACTGGTGGTCATATTCCAAAACAGAAGATTTCACTGAGAATGCTTGCTGTCAGCCTCTTACAAAAATACCTTTTAAACTCAATTGTCTCTGCTTATCCCTATCACAATGGTTAAGAGATGAGGAGGGAATTGTTCCCAAAACAGACAAGTAATTTGCTGGAAATAGATTTTAGATCAACACATTTGATTACAAGGAGGAATCATGCTGAGCTAGTGCACTTTGTGCAACACAGGTCTGTGTTCTCTGCAACAGACACGGTTAAAATCAGCAAACAATCATGCTCTGTAGCAGCTGAGACATCCAGATGGTCTCAGTTTATCCCTCATTAGAACACATTTCAGTGTTCCAATCTTTAGATAAAGATAGGCTTGAATAGCTGTGGCAGGGCCCATATCCTAAAAGAAAGGTCACAAGCATTTAGAGAGTTACAGAAAGTACATCTCAAAGCAACTATGGTGCCTTGGTTGTATGCCAGTTTGCAGACCAAAACTAGGCAGCTTGCAAACTGGGAAGCGAGGCAGGTCAGAGGGGTACGTGGAAAGCCCGAGGGGAGGATCCCTTCAGTGCCGCTGGTGTATGATGGTCTCTTGCCTGTCTTGCATTGGGGTAAGCAGGCATCAAACAGAAGTTACTGACTTTTTGCTTTTCTGCAGATATTAGGGCTCTCGGATTTTGTCGATAGCCTAGGACGTGGTACTACCGATTTAACTTCTTGCAAGTGAAAGCAGCGCTACGCTCTGATGATAACGGTGAGGGCTGCAGCACCTGTACATTGTGTTAATCCTATTCATACTAGATTCAAGAGAGGGCTTGTGAACGATTTTGTCTGCACCTTCTCCTTCTGCCATTACTGAAGGAGGCAACAGAAGAAAAACAGCTGGAACAATCTGATCCCTGTGTGTCAGATGGCTGCAGAGTGCCATGATACTCAGCTCTAACTTTCCATCTTCCCTCATTTGCTGGGGAATTAATGAGGACCCCAGTTGTGCTGAAATTTGAGTATCTGCTGAAGGGCTTTGCTGGATAGGAGTCTATGTATCCTGCAGCTAATTGTGTCATTAATTAATCTATTATCTATTGATGACTGGCAAGAGAGTTGCTGAGAATGATTCAAAACCTACACAGAAACTCTTAAAGTATCTATTTCCTATATTGTGATAACTCCTTATTACTGCTCTGTAGTCATGATAAATCCTTGTATAGAGTTACAGTTAAGGTATTCTTAGAGAAAATTCCTATTTCTTACTTGTTCTCTCAATTTATTTTCCATATATGCAGATAGCTACTGTAGTTTAAGAGATACAGAGTGGGAAGATTAATCTCTCCTTCCCCCTTGCAGATCCCAAAGAAGCTACAGCTTTATAGTTTCAAAAGAGAACATTTTATTTTTAAGTTGCTATTAATAGAACAGAAAATTAAAAGCTCATCATGGTTAGGATGAGATCCCAATTGAACTTGACAAGGAAGAAGATATTTAATAAAAGTACCAGGCATGATGATGGCTTTAAAATAAATCTGTGTGCTAATAGCTAAATTATGAGGCGATAATCTGATGGTCTACTTAAAAATGCATTTGTAGGAGGATTTTTAGGATGACCTCATAGATAATGTATGGTTGTTAGTATGTCCTGTCCCACTGCTTATATTTTTTGGCTAATTGTATGATTTTAAAGTTGGGCAGCAACCTTCTACAAAGCTGTGATCAGTTTTTGTCCATCAATTGATGTCTGCTGCCGTTTTATCAGCTTATTTTTCTGAGCCACCAGCTAGGATAATGTGCTTGAGGGAAAATTATACTCTACATCAGTGGTTTTGTTACAGCATGTTGTACATTATTGGTAATTTGAATGCACCCAGATAAAAATAGAAAGGTTAAGTAGTTTTCCAAATGTTGCTGCTGTGAAGCAGAAAGAGAGTAGTGTCTGTACCATATACATTTTTGAGGGAAGAGTGATTATTTACCCCCCCTTTCAAAAATGCTTGCTAAAATTAATGCTTTCCCTAAAGCTGATGTAAAGAACAGTTTGCTTTTGAAATTTCTCTCCCCAAACTCTTTTTATTCTTTCTGATGGATTTTTAGGATTAATGAGCCTGGTATGTGTCAGCTTTTGTATAGATACACACGTCCATGGGACAGATGCTGTGGGGTTTTGCCAATTAGAAGGTATTGCAATCAGGTGGTGATGATTGCTCTGCAACCGTCTCCTCTGGCTGACAACTCTAATGCAGTGGCTTTAGTTCACCCCCTTATTTTTCTTCCAGTAGCATTAAGTATTTCTGATCTTTCTCAGATGTTTTCAGTAGAAAGGAGCAATGCTATTTTCGTGTACTTATAGAGCGTGTATCTATGATTTCTGTAAAACCGTAGCTTGTAGTTTCTTTTCCAAATCATCTTCTTGATTCTCTATATATGAGAATAATCTGTGCAGGGAGCACCTAGCAAAAATTTTGTGTTTTGATAGAGTTGACTGACAGACATCTACTTTTAATCCTTTGTGAACGTCCTATATAAACTCACTGCAGAACATCACTGTATGTCTTTCAGCTAATGCCCACTGAGATTTAAAACCTCCTTTTTGGCTGCTCTCTTTCTTAAGAGTGACCTTGGCTGACAGTTTCTATTGGATGACTGAGTCCTGTGGGGATTTTTTTTTTCTCTCTCTCATCCTTTCACATGGATTTATGTGGTGCTGACTTATCTCTCCAGCAGCTCTGCTTCTATTTCATTGCAGTTAAGATGTTCATAGTTATAAATCATAAAGAGAACATGTGTTTATATTGGATTTTCTTATAGATTGAAAATTTCATGGTAGATGTTAGATTCTATCTTATATGAATGCTTCCCTTTCTTCTCCCCTGATTAAAGAAAAGAATAATCACATGTGGGTTTCATGGCAGGTGATAGAAGTAAGGCAGCTAACTACCTGCCTTGCAAGCTAGGGGAGATGGAGGGGCTCTTGGCCCTGCTTTTGGGTGGGTGATGGATTAGAAGATGGTTTGCTCTCTGCCAGCTCTGTTGTCTGTGCTCTTGAAAACTGGGGAAGAGACTCTAACCCAATCATAGTTTCAACTGCGATATGTTGTTCTAACTTTACATTACCTGCAAAATCTGTGCATGCTCATAGCTGAGGACGTTTGCCTTTGAAGCTGGAATTCAATTCTGTCAAGGTTTGGATCTGTGTTTAGTAGCAAAGATAGGTAATTTCACCTTTTAAAGAGGAATTTTAAAGGGCATTTTGGTGTGACTACAAAATTATTTATTTGTATTTTTTTTTGAGCACAATAAAAATACATGTTTTTGAAGAAAGATAGCTTTTGTGTTCTACAATATAACTTGTTTTCCATAAGCTGTAGGAAAGCTACATGTTTTTTTTTCTTTAGCTCTGATGCTTGCATAATTGTGCACTGAGAGTTCAGTGGCATGAAGGAGATTTAGACAGATATGTTTTATAAGAACTTAATTCTAATAAGTGTACTGGTGTTAAAATACTGGTGGCTTTATTTTTCAGTAATTTATAACCTCTTAAAGTTTGTTTTAAAATTTGTTATACTTTCACAGGCTGCCTTTGAATTCTGAGTCATATGAGTATGTTTAGGCGTGCTATGCAATGTAGAGGCTTGTTTTTTATAAGTTTAGTTAAGTGATCTCAAGAGGTAGGTAAGGCAGTTACATGATTTATTTTGACATAATTCCTTATGAAATGTAGAGGCATGAACAAAACAGAAGAAAGACTGCAGTGGAATTGTCAGCAGTGTAATAGGAATCATCTTGTATTTTCTTACTTTCTGTAAAAAACCAGAGAGGAACTGCATATCTGTGGGAAGTGATCAGGTAAGTCAAAGGGAGTTGAAAAACTCTCATTAGAAATTAAGAAGATAAAGAAGAGGCCATGGCCAGGGTGGAACAGTCATTTTCTCCTCTGCAGAGGAGTACTGCTTCAGTCTGGGGTCCTTGACTGCTGGAAAATGAATGGCAAATGAATGGCACGCAAATTGGGCGTCTATCATGATGGAGATAGATTGGCCAGGTCCATAGGGAAGCTCTGTAGTGGGAAATACAGGATGCTGCTGTTTGCAAGTGTGCGAGGAGCAGACGTGGAGGCATGGATTGTTTCATTGCAGGTGACCGATGGAACTAGATAGGAAGCAGGATGAATTTAAGAACAGTCTGAGCTTGAAATAAGGCTTTTGTAACTGGTGCAGTTTTTACAGGTCTGTAGTGTACTGATGGGAAGCAGTGATGTCATGTTTGAGTGATACATAGTTGGAGCAGACTGCTTGGTCTGTGACTGGTACCTACTGGATTTATCTGTCCTGTTCAATGGCATGTGTTGTCTGAGAATAGCTATTTGCTTAAAAATTCTGCCGAACAAAATTAAAATATTTGGGATGGCTGATATCCTCGTACTGTGTATAACTATTTTGTAGTTCTATCCAGGCAGAGTGGAAAGGGTCTGTTGCCTTGAAATGCACAGGCAACAAGAACAACAAAATCTGCCTGATGGTCCCTATAGCACCAAATGCAGCTGTTAATTATAATTTGGTCTCTTTGCTCTCATTGTAGAGAACCGCGTCCCATCTCAAGAACAAAATAGCCTGATCTTATTAAAAATTCTGTTTTGGCTTCTATATATTTTTTTTTTTTAAGAAAAAGATACAGAAGTTTTTTTAGTGTTAACAAAAAGAAAATATTTGTTCAGAAAAATGGATTCTAGCATGCAATTTTCCTTTACAGCCATTATGGGAATAGTGCATATGAAAAATGTGTGCGTTTCAATTCCACTTAACTTATTCAGTTATTAAATAACAATATATCATATTTTTTTAACAACTAGATGATTTTCTTTCACATTTTGTATTCTTCCTGTTTCATTATTCTGCTTATAGTTCTTTTACATGGAAGCTGGATTTTCTGAATCTCATTAACAACCAGTGGTGCTGCACTAAAAGCTTCAGTAGTAGTTTCATGGCTATTTCAGGATATAATCTTTACTTACTAGTATAAGAAGGGGCCTCTGATGGTGAAACCAAGGGGGCAGAAGATAGGGCTGCAAATGCAGACTGCTATGTAAGTTTATTTGAGGTGGTTTTTTGTTGTGGGGTGGTTTGCTTATTTTTTTCCTCCCTGGGCCAGCTGTTTCTCCTGGAGATCTGTATCACGCTCCAGCATTTCATCTGCTGAACAGTCATATGCCAACTGCTGACTGACAGTAACCACGTCTGACTTCAGCTGCCAGTGTTCTTGTGTTCCACACTGGCTGGCCCCGCTGCTAGCAAAGGATTTTTTTGAGTAGCCCCTGAAAAATATAAGAAGGGAGGACCTCCCCCTGCAAAAATGGATTTCTCTGCTATCAGTTTTGAAGCCGCTCTTAGATAAAAGAAATTATTGTATGTATAAGGCTGAAATAGAGCATTTTTTGCTAAATACAGCAATCTGATTCCTGTCTTTTGGTTGAAGGTCTCTTAGTATGCTCTCATTTTCTTTACTACTTTTAAAGAGCGACATGGCCAACAGTAGTCAACCAATCTTTTTTACTCCTAATGTTTGGCTGATTTGTATGGTAGATACTGACAGAGGAACAGAAAAACCAGCATAGCAGGTCCGTTTGTTTTGGTTTTTTTGTTTTGTTTTTTTTTTCCCTCTGAATGGTTTCCCTTGGGTTGCTATGTAGAATTTTGAACTTTCTTAGGGATGTGAGTGTCAACACTGATCATAATGTAGTGGTTTGGAATTAGATGTTAAAATAGAAAAAGTCTTTTCTGTGAAGAATGTTTGGATTTAATCTTGTCTTTAAATTGTGTGTGTTGCAAAGTATTTCCAGTAGGTTCTAGAACAAACTGTGTTGCTTCCTAAGTAATCGTACATACCAGGAATATTGCTATTAAACAGGTCATTGCAAATAAAATAGTCAGCCACTGGGACTTTCACATGCTGGATGTAACTTCTATCTTCATCCTTGTCCCCTGGTTTGATACTGTAATGGACTATAGCACTACAGTAATTTAAAAAAGGTGGTGGAGGGGGAGTGGGGATGGAAGGCACCTCAGCCCAGCTTAAGAAATTTTGAAAATTTTGTTCTGGAGACGATGCTGATGAGCTTGCACCTGATCAGTAGATCTCTCTACTTCATCACTGGATAATGCATCAGTTCTGCGTTTTCTGCTAAAAAAAGGCGCGCTTTTTTTTTTTCTTTTCCTCCCTCCCCCAGCTCTGTAAGTGATGCAATGATCTGTCCTGGGTCTGTGTTCAGCTATGTTCCTTAGCTGATCAGCTATTGCTTTTAGTACATTTAACTTAGATTTTTTTTTTTTTTCATATCTACTGTATTTAATGGTATCTGACGTCTGAATATCCTTAGCTTTTTTTCCAGGTGTGTTTTTGATTAAATTGATAACATAGTTTGGAAGTTCGCCTCCCTTGGAACAACTGTGCTGTGTTAGTCTCTGTGTAAAATCAATGCAGCTATACTTGAAAACATGAATTTTCTAAAGCTTATATAGGTGTAGAATGGGTCTTTGTTCAGTGCCAAAAGTACGACCCCAAAGAGTAGGAATATGTGTTGTGTAGGAAGGTAGTGAATAAAAGAAACCCAGTAATTGCTTTGCAATGTGGAATTAGAGTCTTGGGAGAATAAATAGCCAGTGAAAAATAACCTTTCATTTTATCACTGAAAGCAAAACAAAATAAATTCATGTTAGGACTAGCAAGAAATGAGAATGAGTTCTTAAAAACTTGTGGCTAGTACAAACTTTACTAGCAAACCTCGTTGCGTAGGAGGTCACTTTTTGGTAGGCATCTCCAATAGCGCAGAGGGCGCTCTACCAGCTGGACCAGGTCCTGTGGGTGAGCCCTCTGGCCCCATACAGGAGTGCCTGAACTCACCGAGTGCTGGTGGTGTTGCATGGCAAAGCCAGATATATTTCATAACTCAGACAAGTGCTCAGTGATGAGAGATAATAAACATGATTTAGTTTCTTATTGCAGTCTCTCTACTAACAGCATTCATAAAGAGTGAAATTCTGGCGTCAGAGAAGGAAGGATTTTATCTGCAGGACCTGATCCAATGACTAGGAGTCATTGATAGAGTCATTTCATTGACTTTAATGGGACTGAATTGATTCCTTTAATAGTGTTTTTGTTCCTGCCAGTAGTTCATTTGGCTTTGCTGTAACCATTTACATGAGTAATGGAGGAAAACAGACTTTGTATCAAATTGTAGACTGAATAACTGTGCAGGGCACCGGAGATAGTTGGGAAGTGAAACTGTTATTTTAAGTTTCCCTTAGTATACTGGTACAGCATGGAAAAAAACCCCAAAACTTGAGCAAATTTGTGAAAGAGTTTGATTCTGTTTGGTAGAGGTCCTAAGTAAATAGGCTTATCGTATAACTGAAATGAATTATATTTTGTGCCCCTTTAATAAAGATTTATTTTGTGGTGTTGCCTTTTCTGCATTCGCATAATCAGTACTATCTTACGGGAGCCATGGAGTAATTTTTATTTATCCTACCTGATAGGAAAACTCGTATAAGAAGTCCAAGCTGACTGGAGGTGTGGATTTGCACTGAAGGGACTGAAGCAATTGTTACTTTAGGGATTATAATAGATAGTTGCCTGTGATTTAAAAAACAAACCAAAACTGTTTCATTTTGTAATCTTTTTAAAGTAATACCTCCACTTCATTGTCTTTATGTCATCATATTATCAGGGGAATTATATTTCTGTCTTAGAACAACAACTAAATGAAGCATCATAGGAGAAATTTTAATTTTTCATAGATGGAATGTACAAATGTCTCATTCCTGTATGCTCATCATGAGTGAATTATGTATGAGTTAACTTAATGTAACTTGAAATTCATTAAGAAATGTAGTGATGAAGTCAGGAATATTTTCAGACAACACTTAGCCACAAAGTTCAGCTTCCCTTTCTTTATCTACTCTCAGCTTCCTGGTTTTAAACAAAAATTTCACAGTTGTGAAGGTGCCAACCTGCTTTTATTCAAGTGGTGTTTTGTCTTAGTTCCTTCTGCATTGTGCATTCCTGATAATTAAACTTCAAAGTCAATATTTGTTTTAAGAGCACGTACATTTGAGCATCTTTGGGTGCATTTGATTAGCTTTGGCTGCTTGGATAGACAATCCATTTCTTACTCTGGTGTGCAAAGATTATATTCACAAATGGATGGACATTCTGTCTTTGATATGAGAAGAACAAGAAATTATAAAAGGTGGTACAAGTGGGCCACACTTGATTTACTTTGCTCATCTGGAGACTTCTGCAGAGCAGGTTATGGTTTTCTTTCTCAACTGTTTTCACCTTGCAAAGTACTGCCATGGGCTTTTCATGCTCTGAAGTACATTATCAACCTGTTGCTACCCACACGTCACATCAAGGTTTGAGGAACTGCAGTCTCAAAAAACGTCTTTTGAGCGATTTTGCTCAGACTCCAGGGAAAATTCCCTTAAATCTTCTTCCAATCCTGTTTTATCAAGGAATGGTATCTCTAATGCAATGAATATAGGTAAATCTGGTTAAATACCTACTACTCACTAAAATGCAACACTTCCAGAGCTTCCCCCCCCCCGCCCCTTATTTTGGGGGTTCTCTATAGGTCACAAGGGACCAGCTAGCATTATATTTACAGCCACATAGTAATCCAAGCGGGACAGTAATGCTATGTACGGAAGGCTGGGAACTGCTAATTCTCTTAGGTTGATGCAGGGGAGCCAGAGCTGTGTGGTGAGTGAGTAGTACCTGGGCTTTGCTGATCTCTCGGCCCGGGCTGCTCCTCTGCCAGCCTGTTCAGAAGTTATTACCACCAGTGATTTTCATCCTTCTTCCTGTAATGCAAGTGATTCCTTCATCATCAGATTTTGAGACCAAAAGTTAGCATAATCTTAGATGACTGTTTAAAGAAAACAGTCAAATTATGAATATATCCTGGATTTTTGGAGTCATCGTGAATCCATTATTTGTCGAGACCTTTAAGGACTGTGAAATGCAAAGTCTCGTGATTCTGATCTGGCAAAATCTGGTTTGTTACCTTGCTACTAATTTTTCTGCCAATAGAAGTCCAAATGAAATCAGGTATCAAAAAGGATGGTGATGATGTCTACTTAGAAGTCATTCTAACACACTGTGAAAATATTTACAAGCTTCCAAGATAGAGACTTTTCCTGATTAGGGAAATCAAAGAATAGTTTTCCCAGCAAGCCTGCGGTTAGCTCATCCAAATTGCTTGTGTTTTAATTGGCATGCATTTCCTTTCAGCAGCTAGAAGATGAAAAACATTTGACTTGGGCTCTACAGGAATAGAAGCCTGTTCCCCAAGATACGGCCACTCTGGGGGAAAAAAAAACAACACAACCAGAAAATAACTGGAGTTTGTATTGCATTTGTACAACAAAAATCCGTGATATCTTTGACAAACAAAATCTCAGACCAAGGTGAAGACTTAAGTCTGACATTTTAATGAGAAAAATAAGGATAGTATTTTACTCAGGTTTTCCAGTATGTGAAGTCTTTTGCTACCTGCAATGAATTAAGGTGGGCTGCAATTTTGTCTTTTTGCCCACAGCATACTGTTGTTTTCAAACTGCACTTCAGGATTTCTTTACCCAAATTTCTTGTTTCTAAAGCTTGTTTAGAAGCATTGTTATGAATAAATAAAAAGAAGTAACCTTCATTGTATGCTACTGCTCTTGTCTGGAAGAATAATGAATGTTTTGTGTGAAATTAGTCTTTCAGTTGCAGCAGATTTGTATTTCTCTTTTGCCGGACATGTGTCTCCCCGGTGACTGGAAAAAGGGAAACATTGTGCCCCTTTTCAAAAAGGGTAGAAAGGAAGACCCTGGGAACTACCGTCCTGTCAGCCTCATCTCTGTGCCTGGGAAGATCATGGAACAGATCCTCCTAGAAGCTATGCTAAGGCACATGGAGGCCAGGGAGGTGATTCAAGATAGCCAGCATGGCTTCACCAAGGGCAAGTCCTGCCTGACGAACCTAGTGGCTTTCTGTGATGGTGTGACAACAACAGTGGACAAGGGAAAAACAATGGATATCATCTGGACTTCTGCAAAGCCTTTGATACGGTCTCCCACAACATCCTAAATTGGAGAGCTATGGATTTGATGGGTGGACTGTTTGGTGGATAAGGAATTGGTTGGATGGTCGCATCCAGAGGGTAGTGGTCAATGGCTCGATGTCCAGATGGAGACCGGTGATGAGTGGTGTCCCTCAGGGGTCCGTACTGGGACCGGTGCTGTACAATATATTCATCAATGACTCAGACAGCGAGATCAAATGCACCCTCAGCAAGTTTGCGGATGACACCAAACTGAGTGGTGCGGTTGACACACCAGAAGGACGGGATGTCATCCAGAGAGACCTGGACAGGCTGGAGAGGTGGGCCTGTGTGAACCTCATGAGGTTCAACAAGGCCAAGTGCAAGGTCATGCACCTGGGTTGGGGTAACCCCCAGTATCAATATAGGCTGGGGGAAGAAAGGATTGAGAGCAGCCCTGCTGAGAGGGACTTGGGGGTACTGATGGATGAAAAGCTGGACATGAGCTGGCAATGTGCACTGGCAGCCCAGAAGGCCAACCGTATCCTGGGCTGCATCAGGAGAAGCGTGGCCAGCAGGTCGAGGGAGGTGATTCTGCCCCTCTACTCTGCTCTGGTGAGACCTTACCTGGAGTACTGCGTCCAGCTCTGGAGCCCTCAGCACAAGAAGGACATAGAACTGTTGGAGCGGGTCCAGAGGAGGGCTTCTAAAATGATCCGAGGGCTGGAGCACCTCTCTTAGGAGGACAGGCTGAGGGAGTTGGGCTTGTTCAGCCTGGAGAAGAGAAGGCTGCAGGGAGACCTGATTGTGGCCTTTCAGTACTCAAAGGGGGGCCTATAGGAAAGATGGGGAAAATCTTTTTAGTAGGGCCAGCTGTGACAGGACAAGGGGCAATGGTTTTAAACTGAAGCAGGGTAGGTTTAGACTGGATATAAGGAGAAAATTCTTTACAATGAGGGTAGTGAAACACTGGAAGGGGTTGCCCAGAGAGGTGGTGGAGGCCCCATCCCTGGAAACATTCAAGACCAGGCTGGACAGGGCTCTGAGCAACCTGATCTAGTTAGCGGTGTCCCTGCTCACTGCAGGGGGGTTGGACTAGATGACCTCTAGGGGTCCCTTCCAACCCAAAACATTCTATGATTCTATGTCTGCAGAGGACTGGTTTCCCTATAAATTGTTGTCACAGGGAGTTGTGAGACCAGTTACGCATAGCTGAGGATGAAATGATCATGTCCTAGAATGGCATCAGAAGCTGTGCTCTCAGGATTTGGGGATGTTGCCTCTTTGTGGCCTGGGAGGCACTTGGCTATAAATTAAAACCATTGAAGCACACCATAAATGATGGGGTTTGGACTGAAAGAGATTGAGTGGACCTTGGGTTAAAGAGGTTGAGAAATTTTGGCCTGGAGCGACCCAGGGCTCCTCTGAAAAGAAAAGGAGAAGTTCTTGAGCTCCCTGGCTATTTCCACCCCCAGTGCAATGCACCTTCTGCTGCTGAAACTTGTGGTTTGTTCAGCCTTATTCCCTTCAGCTGCTGGAGATGTTCCTCAGATAGCTTAGGCAATAGCGGTAGCATTAGTTTCAAGTGCCGCTGGATATCTCTTTATGAACTACGTATGGAGACTCGCCCTATAACCAGTGGAAACAGGCACCCCTAGCATGGGATTCAGTTTGCTGAATTTAGACGTCCATGTTAGAGAGAGAACAGTCTCAGGTCCGAAGTGCCTGCTTCTCTTCAGAGAGTGTCTGGGTCTGCAACTCCTGTGAGGCAAAAGAGCAGCTGTAGATCTGAATGGAACTGGCGAGGGGGTTTCGGTGGTACCATTCCTGAATAACAGCAGTTGTTCGTTTTGATGGAAAATGTACGGGTATCACCTGCATTTTTAAAATCGGGGTTTCTTGGTAGTTCACCTGTACTACATCCACATCTTGAAAATATCAGTGTTTGGAGTGTGTTCTGTAGAATAATCCCTCCCCTAACCTCCTCCCCCCAAAAATCAGCAAATTAAAAAACCCCCACCCAAACCTAGTGCAATACTTGGATTTCTTGTAGAGGAGCCTTTAAATTTCACCCACTTCTAATCATCATTTGATCTATTTTGGGGATGCAAATCCTGTAGCCCCACTGATGGGGGAATATTGCCATATGCAAGTCTCGAATTTTCGATTCTTCAGCTTTTTGGTAAAGGTGTATCGACCGCTGGCGAAGGGGGAGGTGACCACGTGTCAGTCATGTGAGCCTGGTGTGTGCTCTGGTAAGGTTCCTGGGCTTTTCATAAAAGAGATTCAGGGATCGAATGAAGCCTGCATGTCTTGTTCCATGCGATTAGAGAGATGCATTATCAGTGAATAACGTTAGTCATGCTTTCTGCTTTCTATACTTTGCCATCTGCCTTTCAAAAACGTGACGTGGTGTTTCCCTGGTTTTGTAACATTAGGTGAATCATGAAGAGCACAAACTCTGAGTGATTTCTTTTTAAAGCACTGAAGGAAGTGTAAACTTCACATTTGTTGTTTCTTGATCAATATTTAATTCAAGATGAAATAAAAAATTAAGCAGGCAAGTTACTCAAACATGCTAAAAAAGCAATAACGCTGTCTTGCTGTGGCTGACAAATGACAAAGAATTTCTAAGAATAGAAGCAAATATATTAATGTGTAGTGATGGCACAGTGAGTCAAAAGAGATGCTTCAACTGAGAGTGGTGAACACACTCCACAGAAAAATGATGCAGAAAACATTTTTTGACTCAGAGTTCAGGACACTTTGCATCACTAATGAAATGGTAGATGGTTCTCCTCAGAAAATACTAATAATTGTCTTTTCACTGTGGTGTTATGGAACACTTTAAGAACAGTTTTGTTTTATTAGAGGAATATTTTAAAAGCCCATAGGACCAGCAAAGCCCTATAAATTTTTAGGTGAATGGCGTGGGTTTTGTTGGGGGTTTTGGGTTTTTTTGTTTGTTTGTTTTTTGGATTATTTTTTTTTAACATGATGGCTGTGTTAGACACCTGGTGTTCAACATCTTGAAGTCTATTTATCTTAGGAATAGATTCTTTTTGCCCACTGGAAGTAAGTAGCAGTCTGTCATCATTTCAGCTATTTATTATTATTGATGCCTCATTTTTTCACCACAATTTTCTGGGTATTCTTTTTCATCATCGAATGTGAGTCTGCTTTTCGATGTGGCTGTCAGCAGCAACTTATCATAGATGAAGCGAGGAAGAGGCTGAAACGCTGATGTTGGGAGAGGGCTGGGGGGGCATATCCTCAGTGGAGGTTGTGGTGATCTGGTGCCTCTTCGGATGAAGTCTGTTTTACTGGACATCTGCAACACCTCTCCTGCAGTTCTTTCAAAATGATGCTACAGGCTGGTGTTATTTCTATTCACATTACTGATCCATCCTGTTTAGAAACAGAGCAATAGTAAGGAAGGTCTTTTCTGCACGCTATACATAGGGAATTATCTAGAAGTGAAGTGATTTTGCGAAGTGCTGTCCTGCATGCAAGCATGGGAAGTTGAGCGTTGTTGACAGAGCAGAGTATCTCCTCTTTGGCTATTATTTGGGAAATAAAGGCCCTTTTTAATTACTACTTCCAGTTTCTTTTTGTTGCTCACTGTCAGCTGCTTTTTGTGCTGAAATTCATCTCTTCTTGTGAACTTGAAAAGCAATATGTGGAATCAAGGTTGGCAGAAGTTCTTAGCACTAGAATATATTCAATAAATAGGATGGGTAGAAGCAGCATGTAGCAGGTGACAGCTCTTTTAATTGCATTCTGTAATATTGTAGTGAAACTTTGGTACTTACTTTTATTTATTTATTTTTCTTCCTGACAGAAATCAAAGGAATGTTGAGTTTTTTTCTGTGAATGAGAGGACTGGTAGAGGTTCAGTTTGTCTAACTGAGCAAGGTGTGTTAGACAGCTCGGAAGCAGATAATGTCATGGTGGGCAAAGAGGGATTAATGCATACAGGGGGCCTGATCTTTCTCAAGTTTAGAGCAATGGCAACGCAGTTGGATCAGTGGAAATGCCAAGCCTGTGTGTTATGCTGGCTATGTGGGCAGGAGGTGAAAATTGTTGCACAAATACAAAATTAGGACTTGAAACATTTTGGGATCCTCTTTATGTGCGTGCTTATTTCTACTGTGTATTACTGTACCTAGAAAGCTCAAAATATGCACTTTGACTATGACAGGTTTGTCAGTCGTTAGGCTAATGGTTTGCTCTCTTAAAGATCTTTTTTATTATGAGAAAACTATTCTGAGACCTCTAGATCAGTGTGTATGCACTAACCCACCTGAGACAAAAAAGAAACCTTTAATCTCTGTGCCAAATATAATAGCTGGCTTCAGCAGTATTTAAAGCAACCTCATTAGAATATTGGAAGGGGAAACAGGTTTTAAAGGCTGATTTTAGCAAGTAATCAACGGTGTCCCAGATGGTCCAAGTAGAACTTGTTCAGTACTTCACATGGTGTTAAAAAAGAAAAATCCCAAGAAAAAACCCCAAACCAAAAAGCTCCAACGCCCCCCTGGTGCATGTGTATTTGTGTGTGTCTGTTGGCTCCGTGCATGCAGGTTTTTAGCTGTCGAGGTGAAGCTGTGCAGGCTGCTGGCGAGCGGGCTCACAGGCACTGCTGGGGGAAAGCAACCCACCAGCTGCCTTGTTCATACGAGACGTAGCTCTGGCTGTTCAACCCAAAACACCCAAGTATTTTATCTCTTTCTGGGGTATGCTTACTTTCACAGAAGGTAAGGCTGCAAGATGTAATATATTTAAATGTATTCTGAATTTGTAATGGTGCCTCTAGTTTGTCCACCAGTTTTACCGTCCTTGCACTGAAAACCAGTTTTGCTTTACCCATTATGAAAACTAGTAGTGCTTAATTAATTTTTGTTACCTTGTAGCCTTTATGAGAGAGTCTTTGTTCATGTCAGATGAAAGGTTGATGTGGCTGTGTGAAGCAGAGCACATACTGGAGGTGCATCTAGCATGCTGGACCAGTCGCTTATTAATTTAATTTGGATGCTCTTGGGACTTGATTAAAGCAAGCAACACTGCTATTGGTGCTTGTGCTGTAGAGAGCTTTATCTAAGACAGAGCTAGTGTTGTCCTTACTATCAATGCTAGCGCTGACTACATGCAGCATTTTACAGGACGTCTGTGCAGCGCTTCTGCATAGCTCTTCTTAAATGACAAGTCAAACTGCAACGATAGAGAGAATAAATTTGAAATCATCTTTGTAAACGGTTGTTGCTCACTCCTGTAATGAGTCCTTTCTCTTTGTTCCCAAAGGTCCAGAGGAAGAAATGACCATGTAGATTCTACAGCTTGGGTGCAGCATAATGGGAAATGGTGAATGGAGTAGAGCTGGTCTGCAGCCTTGAACGCAGCCATTCTGTGGACCACTAGTCAGTCAGGGACACCTTGCACGCCAGAGGCATTCTCCACATCGTTTGCTGGACGCACGCTGGATTCTTTTTAATTTCTTAGGTTGGAATTCAAGATTCCTTTCCTTCAATTTTTAAACAGTTTTAAGATTGTATCAACTATAACAAGTGGAGCAATATAATCGGCAACAATGGGTGACATGACAAATAGCGATTTTTATTCCAAGAACCAAAGAAATGAGGCCAACCATGCAGGAGAGTTTGGGTGCACACTGCAAGAACTGCGCTCCCTCATGGAACTTCGAGGAACAGAAGCAGTAGTAAAAATTAAAGAGACATATGGGGAAACAGAGGGGCTCTGCAGACATCTGAAGACATCACCAACAGAAGGTAAGCATATTTCTCTTCAGTTGAGTTGGGGGAGTTCGCATAAGTGCTCTCCAGATAGTGAAAGAAAGAGGTTTTGTTTCAAGCCTGAACACAATTCTCGTGGCGCTGCCATTATTCCCAACCATAATAAAACAAAAGAAGAGTCTTCAGATAAAGAAGATAAAAACAGTCTAGCTATAACTAAAGCTAGCATGAGAATAAAAGAGGTGCTATCTATTCAAACAGCTAAATGCATTAATTCTTCCTTGAAAGGCAGACAAAAAAATCTGCACCTGTTCTATGGCATTATATAAAGAGGCTTTAACATATATGCTCTTGGGGGTACAGAGGTGCAGACGAGAATTCCTAGGTATTTAGACATCTTGAGAATATTAAATGACCTTTTGAGGTGCACATTGTTACTTTGTAGGTCAATATGTAATACATATATTTCGTGGTTACTAATCTTGGCTTACTGTATTAACATAGATAGTTTTGCTTAAGTTATCAATGTATAACTGTATCAATGTTTTTATTAGTTGGACTTCTTTTGTATGTATAATTAAACACTTTACTTTGTTATGTTTAATAATACCAATTATAACTTTTAATTTATAATACTTTTTTCTTTCTTTTTATTTTTCATCAGACATTAGTCTAGTTTTCAACACTCTTGCCAAATATCTTCCTATAAAACACTGACAATGGTGTGATGTTTCCCTCTCCTCATACAATTTTCCTGTTCACCAATTCTCTTTTAGTGCAAGTAAAATTCTATTTAATTCTAAGAATTCTATTTTCATCACTGTATTTTAATATCCAAGGCGTATTAGCACTTTTGGAAATTATACAGTCTTTGAGTCAATAACATTTATCTTGTCTTGTAAAGTGGCCAAGATGTTAATTTGAAGTTATTTTTCAAGAAGCTAGAAATATTGGGTTTATTCCATTCTCTCCTTTCTTAAATTTATCATTTAGTTACCTCCTCTGTTTAAATGTTTTAAAGTCTTGTATTGTTGGTGTAATGATAAACATGTCACTTGTAGTGTTGCATAGTGTGATCTTATAAATTACACTAGTTGAAGGGTCCCAAAGGAGCAGCTATCAATGCCTCGTCTGCAAGTAAATTCTTCATGGTCTTACACTTGATCGTATACAGTCTCAGTATTGTTTAAACATTATAAACTATAAAGCTGTGAACAGTACCTCTTCAGCAAAGGATTATTCAGCTAATTCTGTACTAAAATGAGCAGCAAACTCCAGCAGGGCTTCAGCATTCATGTGCAGTCTTGTATTCCAGAGTAACTAGTGGCAAATGGAACATTTTATGACAGATCCTTCCCATTCTCCAGTCTTGCCCAAATATCTGATCCTTCAGACAGGTCCTGTTTTCCTGCCTGGAGATTGCTCCCAGTAGGAGTGCTGAGATAGGAAGATGAGACCCTGCTGCTTGTCTGGGATTTCCAGATGTCCGTCAGTCTTTCTGAGAGTGGCCTAATAGCTGTTGCGCCTGAGAGAATTGACTCTTCAGAGTATGCGCAGTGATTTCAACAGATCCCTGACACAACTGGGGAATTCCAGACAGAAGTGCAGGATCTCTATATTTGCAGAACAGAATAAATACTGATTTCTAAATACTCCGCTAGGGATTCAGCATCTTAAATAGCCCTCAGCAGTTTATAGAACGTCAAAACTGAAGTCTAAGTTTGGGTGAGCTGAGATCACTTCAGTGACTTCAGTAAAGTTTTGCCAACTCACTCTAGCAGTTACCTGGTCAATGTGAACTTCAAAGGAGATGTTAATTGTGTTATCTGTTCAATTTGTGACATCAGGGAAACTTAATTCCTCATATCGGAACAGAGTGTATGGATCCAACTAGCGTGGCGTGCTGACTCCAGCAGTAATCTATATCTGATACTTCAGATAAGGCAACTTTCCTCTAAGCCTTACGTGCACTTCATCACTTGTGCATTAGGGAAAAACAGTTCCAGCTTCAAATGGCAATCAGCATAGCTTTGGAATCATGAAGACGCTGCTGGGTTTTAATTTTAAATTAGATCATATAACAGGAATTCCCAGTCACACTAAGTTTTCATTTTACTTTTAATTGTTTTGCTTGGAAAAATTGTTTTAGGAGGGAATCTCTGGAATATGTCATGTCAAACTCAGAAATTTTCATTTGAGAGAAATTATTCATAAGAGTTCAGTAGAAAAACTTTCAAGGCTAATGTCAAACATAAGCATATATTTAGATGTAAGTACCTAGCCATTGCTTTTCTTGTATCCAAACATAGTGAAAAAAGTTAAAATACCATAAAGAGGATTTTCTTAAAGATATGACTATTCTTAGAGGAAAGAAACGTGATAGTTTCCTATATGTAAATGGAATTTTAACATCAAGTATATATGATTTAGAAATAAATTCTTGATATATATAATGGAGGCGCCCATGGAGTTTTATCTTTTGGTATTTGCAGCAAACTGTGGATTCCTTGTGGCATATCTTTATGAGATCCCATAATTTGCCGCTATGCCTGAAAATTACTTTTCCAACCAGCCTCTTTTTGATGAAGCACAATTAACTGAACTTCCACTATTTTTTATAGCTTGGAGTGCTGCACGTTTTCTACAGTTTTATGAGGAATAACAGAATAAGCATTACTGCAGGGCACTTCTTCTTTCAATAAACCAAATAAACTCTTGGCTGAGCAAGAGTCCTGGGTGAATATGAATGAAACAGCAAAAAGGACCTGACTGTAGAATTTGGTTCTTCCCAGGCTTGTAAGCTCTTTCAGAATTTATTTTCATAAAGCCTTTGTCATCTTGTGGGGTATGGCTTAAGTAGTTACTGGAACAGGGGAAGAAAATGTATCCTGGAAGCAGGCACATGATAATTTGGTAAAATGAGGTCTAATCTGAATGTACTGGCTTACTCAATATTTAGGAAATAAGAAGTAGCAATTAGCTGAGAGTTTACTCAGCAATTCATTTCCCATGTTAATATTTGATGTACCACCTACGGACTGGTGGAATCAATCACTTTACTGAAAGTGCTTTTTTTGAAGCTCTGCTTTAAAGGGCTTGAACTTCTCAAGGTAAGACGTTTTATGCATAACTCGAATGTTATTTATACTGTTGTGAAGATACACTTGCCAGTGTTTTCTGAACTCATGTATTAATCAGTGTGGAGCTTTAAAAGTCTGTTGAATGTTGAGTAGAATAATATTTGCATGCTGAATGAATTCATAACATTATTATGGATTAGAAGGCTTCAGTATCTTTAAATTTTCTTTGATCGCTTTTCTAACTATAGATGCAATTTGGATCCCAGCTCTTGGTTATGCCTGAGGGATTTCCTGCATTAAAATGATTATATTATAATGAAAAGCTACCATTTAAGTGCTCATAAAAAGAACATCCCCAAAAATCTATGGTAATACTTTCTATGAAAAAACACAGATATGTGTCTCCTTGAATTTTCTTTGAAAATATTTTTATTCAGATTTGTTTCACTTTCATTATTTGAGTAATACAGAAAATAAGCAGAACCTAGCGCTCTGTCATTTTGCAAAACAGCACTGAATCCCCCACTGGGCAGAGCTGTGGTGACAGTTGTATAATTTTCCGTGCAATCTGAGTCTCTGAGGCCCACTCGAGCATCAGTGATACCTTATAAAGGACAGCTGGTAAAATGTGATGAGTTAGCTGGCTGAATACCAAATGAGGCTGGAATCCACTCTTTCCAGTGCATAACTGTATTTTATGTAGTACTTTTTATGTAGTATGGACCAATGTGCAGTAAGTTTTTCATCTACATTCCCTTCGTATTACAAACATGTTTATTCCTTATCAGAATACATTAGTGAATTAAATTCCATGATTTCTTGCTTAAAATACTTGGATGCAGTAATTTCCAACGTGGGTGAAAAGCGAAGCTGTGTATAATGATGCTTCTTTCATTTTTATACAAAGAAAAAACTTTCCCCATGGTGACACCTGTGCGATCAGGCCTGCAACAGCACCTCCAAAAGATGTTACACATCAGTGATAGTGTTACAGCATTACAGGAGAAGTTTTTCTGTTGGTGTTTGTAGATCCCTGACAGGCTAAACTTCTAGAGACGGTCTCGTGGAGTGTGAGGGCCCTTCAGATGCGACATTATTATCTTATGTGAGCTGGAGGAACCTACTTTTAATATGAAAAATGCAAGTTTGGGGTTTTTTTAGCTGTAGTTCTCTTAGGATACTGTAAAAAGCCCTCGTGGCATGAGAAAGTATCAATTAGCAGTTAAATGATAATATTTCTAGTGTAGAAGTTGACTTTCTAATCATCATCACTGCCCTTTAGTTAAGATAGATACAAGATAAGTTACTCTCTTTTCAAATGCATATTTGTTATACAGGAGATATGGACTGAGTATCGATTAAGCCAACTCTGTAGGTGTATTTATCTTTCATTATTACAATCTAAAGAGCCTTTTACAATTTTAACTATGAGGTAAAAGATGAACAAAGACTGAATACAACAAAATTAACCAGTTGCTTTTAGTACTCGCTAATTTTGGTTCCTTAAGCTTGCTTCTATAAAAATACACCTTTAATAACTTAATATTCTATTTTGAAGCTAATCTTGCTAGTACATACTGAATTTCAGTTAGGTGCACCACTATGTTGTTATGTGTTAAATTAGCTTCAGATATGTATAGAATTTTGAAAGAAATTGAGATAGGAATGAAAGACACTTGATTCAGACAAATAGAAGTTTAAAATAGAAATAGAAAATAATGGATTGTCAGAGATTGAAATCTATGAAATCACACTGTCAAAAATAGATTACTAAAGAAATTGATGATAGCATAATTTTAGCTGTTGTTAAAAGAAGACACTTAATTGTGCATAAACCATCAAATATTGTGTAGAAGTTCAAGATTTTCTTAATTTATTTTAAATTCAAGGTTGGGATAAATATTATTCTTCTCATGAAATTATTATTTTTTAAAAGCCCTGTTGCTAGCTCTCCCGAAGTAGATTTTAAGAATTTGGTTGTGAGGCTGAGCTCAGGTACTTCGGAAATCTTCAAAGCAGCATCTTGAAAGCCCTGTAAAAGATGACCCGCTCATCCTCTCCCCAGATCGCCATGCTGTCTAATTCCTCATCCTTATTTGTGGTGTCAAAACATAACTTGTAGTTTGGGCCAATTTGCCAACACACCCAGGCCAGAAGCCAAACTCCAAGTACACATCTAGTCCTTATTTGTACATGTTCTCTCCACACGGAAGGATTGCTTTAAACAATGAAAACAGACTTCCCCATGAAAAAAGCCTTCAGTATTGTCACGGCGAAGGCCTCCAAGGGTTGCGTTTCACAACATTTTTCCTACCTTGCATGGGAAAAAAAAACACCAACAAGCTTTAACCTTGTATTTTACCTAGTTATTCATGCAGTGTGAAGTGTGGCTGAGCTGGTAAGAACTTGTGATAATGTTTTTCTGTAGTCACTTCAATAAACAGTTGTTGCCTTTGCTGGGCTGCTCAGGTCCCCCTGAGCTGTGCTGAGCAAAGTGACCACTTCAGTGGGCAGCTGGTTGGCTAAGGAGGAAGGCGGCTTCTGGACCCTCCTTCGTTTTGAGGTTACCGTGGCAGTTGCTGATCCCCTGACAGGTATCACAGATGGCCTTGTGCTGCCTTTACCTTTGGAGACGCACCTGGGAAAGCCAGGACGGTGCCTGCCTGCCTGGGACCAGCAGGAAGCACAGTAAGGGACATGTGGTGTGCACCTGGGGGCCTCCCCTTCTGCTCCCTCCCTGCCTGCAGGGGCTCCTCCTGCCCCTGCATGCTCACTGCAGAGAAAAGCACTGACGCAATTATTATTTATCTGGCTCTTTGCAGCTCTGTTCGGTGGGGAAATGCTGGGTCTGGCCCAAGTTCACATTAAACACCATTGTCATAGTAGGTCTTTCAAGACTGTGAACATATGGAAAAAATCTCAGCGAGATGGTTGTGTGTTAATAACTCGTGTGAGGCAAGGAGTTTTGCTTTGGCATACAGTACTGCCTCAAAGTCCTATATAACATGCCTGTTAATGTTGTAATGCTTGGCCTGAGCGAGGTTGAAGTTCGCTCTTATGTTTCTGTATTTCGACGTGTGTATCAGCACAGTGCCGTGCAGATGTGCTGGTTCAGGGATTTCTGCACCGGGCTCCTGGGGCCCATACAGACTTGGGGGTTAGATGAAATGGTTCTGTACATTTGACGTTCCTGCTGTCTGCAGTATGTTATATATCCATAAAATAATATCTACATGTTTAATGACTTGAGAGGAGTGCATGGAGCATTCTTGGCAACTGCAGTTATTTTCCTTATCTACTATTTCCATTGTTTGTGTAATGGAACAGCAAACATTCTTCCAAAGGTTACCCAAACATAAGCATCTCAAATGAATGGCTTAGATTTTTCTAAGTGATAAGTATAATTTCATTGCTCGTTTTGTTTCTGGGTTTTGGCATGTCGTGCTCCTTGCTGATTTACTTTGGCTTTGTCCATTTACTTGTAGAAAACTGGAGAAATATTGCATAATGCATTTTCCTCATAAAGCTTTTAAAATAAATATAAGCTAGATCACCTGCTCCTTTGAGAATCCTAAATGGTTTGCAAAAAGCTTCTCTCTGTAGCCAGCATTCCTTTAAAGTAAGGATAAGAAAGAAAGCAAGCAAGTGAATGTCTTTTGCCTGTTTTATTAGGTAGCATCAGAGATTTTCTGAGGCCAGTGCTGATTTATATGTGCAATTACCCATGAGGTCATCTTCCTTTCAACAATTATGTTACTTTAGCAGGTGCAAGACTTTTAGAAAGGAAGCTATTTTAATGCAAACTGAATTGCCCTTCCCTTTAAGACAGTACATTAAATACATGCAGGCAATGTTTACTGACTACAGACATAGGTTCTGCTGTTGCACCTCGGATTTAGATGAACAGAATAACGGATGGGTGTGAGATTTTGCACAGGTCTAACGTTTCTTCGTTGTAATTAGCTCAATTACAACTACAATGTGTTGTAAGTCAAAAGAAAGTCTAGCCCAGTAACTTTAAGTAATTCTTTCCCTCTTTCTGGAGAGGTTATCGTAGGTTAACATTTGCCATAATGTATTGGGCCACAGGTTTCTCCTTGATCGAAATACCATGATGCAATACAAAATAGTAAGTGATGGAAAGTGTTGCTATTATATGGTGCAGTTGATAAATGTGTAGTCCTGTTCTTAGAAATAGTGGTTTGAGTTTGTTGACATAACTAGCTTGTTTGTGGTGTGAAAAAAGATGAGGCCTGATCTTTAATATAATAGCAATGGTGTATGTAATGAAGTAATTTTTAGATTTCATAAACTCTGGCAGTTACGTCGGTTGTCGAAATTACAAAGTAGGATTACGTTAGTGGTGCTCCTGCAGAAAAAGGCAATTAGTCCTTTGCTTGGAGGATCAAAAAGGTGTTCTGTTGTGTGCGCTTTCATGCACATGTATCAAAGTGGCTTCTGTGCTGGGAAGGGAAAAGCTGTACAGTCATCAGTGATGGTAAAGACAGACCTGAAGGGAGGAGAGGAGCTACGTTGCAGCTACCTTTGCCAAGCATGCCTATTTTCCATGGAGCCTACGTAAGAGTAACAGTGCTGCAGAGGGAGAAAAAAAAAACAAACATGTAACATGTAATGAATGCCTTACTTCTCTTGTATTGCAGGGCTTAGAAATCCATAAATGTATATAGTGTGTCAGCCTTGAGTGAGAGCTGATTTATCTTCATTTTGTTCTTGTTTTGAGAAAGCTGCAGGAAGAAAGCAAAGTCCATTATACCAAATGAATAATCCAATCGATGTAGCCAGTTTGCCCTTGATGAAATTAAGCTTTGTCTTTGCAGTGTATCAGAGAGAGTGAAGGGTTTTTTGCCGTGTTTTGTCAGTGTCCTATGAAAGCAAACAGTTGACATACAGTGGTTTTATCCTTTTGCAACTGGCCCAGTGAGAGGGAACAGAAGAGCACAGCCCTTAATCAGCTGTCTCAGCTGACGCTTACGGGGGTGCAAAAAGTGCTCCCTTTACAATGCCACTTCAAAATTTAAAGATAAAACTATTACCTGTATCTCTGTTAGGCATCCCCCGACTGTTTGCCAAGTGGCCCTGCTAGCACTGATGCTGCTTCCTGTTGAGCCATGGGAATTGGAAAACTTTGCTACTAAAGTCTTTGTAAGGATCACCTGTGGACTGGACAGATGACAACAAATGCCATTCCTTGCAGTAACCAAAATGGTTTTTTACTCAGCATTGTATTTATATTTTTTCATTCTGTTATTTGTTGAGAGAGGGAAAGTCTTTCGGATAAAGTATTGAAAAGTCTCATCACTGGGGCAGCAGCTTTCAATATGCAAGTCTGAGTTCAGCAGCCTTGCAAGTGGAATTGAGTGATCGGTCGTTTTTCTTTTGATAAGAAGAATATGAACAGACTTGGGATAAGAACAGTGTCAGATGCAGTAATGATTTCCTGCCTCTTGTCCCCTTTTGCTATTGCTACTTATCCTTCAAAGCTCGACTGATCAAATTTACTGTTTCCATCTGTTTTCCAAGAAGTCAAAGGTTGATGATGTTTGACGTGCCTGTTGTTTATAAAGGTGAGGTGAGTGGAAAATAAAGCCAAAGATATATTTTTGGCAGTCAACTCAGTGTGCTTCCAAGACAAACATAACTGCATTTCATCAATACTGATTTCCTTTAATGTGATGCATTCATAGTTCCTGACTTGCCTTCTAAGTATGTCTCGAAATTATTTCTACCCATCGCCAGTAATGTTTGCCATGTCTGTCTAGGTGTTCTAGAAAGTACACTTGCAGTTGCAGATCCCAAAAAGTATAAGGACAGAGAAGGTCTCCCCATACATCTTGAAAAACTGGTGGTCACCTCTGACATAAAGAACCCGTTTTCACTGATAATAGATGACACAGTCTGGCCTAGCTTGCAGCATGTATAGTAACTTTCTTTTTAACTTCTAAAGAAAAAAAAAAATCCTTTGAGTGCTCATTAGGAATCTCATTCCTTGCCCTTGGCTTGGAGCTGGTAAAACAATGCATTTTAATGTCCCATCCTTTTTGCCAGTCCAGAACTTGGCAACGCAGCCACGGATTATATTAATGCAGAGTGTTTCTGTTGCATAATAGAAATAGCTGGGTGTATGTAGCTGCTATTTCTGTAACAATAGCATTTACTAGCCCTTGTTTCCTCTTCGCTTTCAAATGAAATTCTTTAGGGACTGCAGATACTCTTTTCCTGTGTGGATTGTGAGCTGAGTCAGTTCTGTGAAAAGACTTGAAAACCTGAGCTTCCACAGGCTGTGCTCCTCCTTTGATTACTCCTTCTGCATTTTGTGCCAATCTCTCCTCCCCACCACTTCCCACAGAGGAACTGTCTTTTTCAGTGTGAGGGCAGTTTAGGTACAGTCCTCTAAGGTACAAAAAGACTGAAAAAAATGAACAGTAGAATGGAAAATGGACCAAATTATAGAGTAGTTCAAGACCTGTCATGATTCTTTTTTTCTGATTAGCATTGGAGATGAGGGAAAATAGGGAATAGCCCACTTCTTTACAGGTGTGCTTGAAAGGAGAGCTTGCCCTTGAAATAATTACAAAAGAATGAGAGGAGAATTCTCTTAATGCATTCAATAAGTATCCTATTAGATGCAGCAGAATTTCTCTTTGACTTCATAAATGAGGGCATAGCTCCTCTGATGCTATAGGCTGAATACTATTTGTTCAGGGTCATGTTAGCATTAATGCAGGGAGACAAATGTATGGTAATACTCTAAAATTACAGTGCAGCTATTAAGTTATAATCTTAGCACTTAGCATAAGGATTATTTTAGGCAGCTCAGTTAATTCTTTGATTAACCAATACAACAAATCTACTTGTAATTTTTTCACAGCCTTTTCTAGCAGTTTTGTGTGGCAAATTGAAGCACCATGAGTTTCCTTGTGCTTGCCTCACTTCAGTCGTGTGTTGGCCCTCACCCTTTCCATGACACGGGGTCTGAATTTTAAAGGAACAAAGATTCCTTTCTGAGCCAGTGGTGGGGTGTTTTTTTTTTTGTTTTTGTTTTGTTTTTTTAATTACACCCTGAAGTGGTTTTGCATTCATTAAAAAAAAAACCCAAAACCTAAAGTAGTAGAGAATTGTTGCATTACATCATCATTCTACTTTGCCAGTAGGGTCATGACTGTTGCGTGGTTTTGAGTGAACAGCAGAGGTCATCCCGCTTGACATCTGTGGTCTTGCGGTACCACAGCCAAAATATATGCCTTTTCTTGAACTGTAGTCCTGCAGTTGACTTTTAGCCCATGAAAACCTTGGAGTACATGAAGATGACTGTCCTGGTGAAAATCACTCCTGTTAGTGCTAATTGATTGAAAGGGTAAAGCAGCAGTGATGAGTCTGGCCAAAGTCAGAACCTGTTATTTTCACTATGCAAATTATCTGGGTTTTCCTTAAAGAAAAACCTCAAAAAAACCATTAAAGCTACCCCTGTTCCCTACAAAAGTACAGTGTAAATTTGGAAAAGTATTCAATTGTTAAGGTGTGCTCACCTGCTGACTTTGTACACATCTCACGTGATGACGGTGCAGTCCTTGGGCTTCTCCTTTGTTCTATTGTTTTCTCAAGTCAGTGCGTTTGTGCGGTTGCATTCTGCAGGTGCAAGGGCAGCCTGACAGAGCTGACCCCGTCTCTTGGTTCATTAACATACATCAAGTAGATGTGAAACTAAACTGCAGAACAGTGTGCTTAGTTAGGAGTTCAGAACAATTGCTTTTCAGACTTGAGGAATAATATGCTGAAGGAAACCATAAAAGTAAATTGTTGGTGATTGCCAGTATTCTGGGTGTATCGAACGGGAGTGATGCGGTGCTACGTGAGGCTGTTGAGTGAGTGCTGTAGCTGGCCCTAGGAAGTTAAATTTGCTGGTTTCTGGTGCTGGCCTTGTCAGTCACCAATGCTTCAAAGCTATAGGTGGTGAAGGACTCTACAAATAAATTTTAAAAATTTACAAGATAGCTAAGGAAAAAGATATAAATGTCATTGGTTTTGTTCCTAAGGAAGCCTCTGTGATTGTGTTAACACCTTCTGCCACTTCGCCTGCTTATAAACATGAAAGCTCATCTGCTTCAGCCCACGAAACAAAAACCATAACCCGACACTACAGACGTGATTTGTCATCCAAACCCATCATGCACACTGGATCATTAGATGGATATGAATAGCATGGTGTATTACCAGAGAAATGAAAACAATTTTAGCTGAGTAAGCGTATTGACTGTGCAAAGATCAGTTGTTTTCTTCAATGAGTTGTTCCTGATTGTTTGGTTTTGTTTAACACTACAGTGTAGCTGAAGTAATTTGCTTAAATATGAAATATCAGATGGCAGAAGTCATTAAGCTCAAATTGTCTTCTTGACTGTTTTAAAGTGACCCCTCAGTAGAGGACAAAGAATACGCCCAGTTCGTTAACATGCGTGCGTACTACTGCTCTAAAAAACTGCATACAAGCTGAGAATGAGCCTGTATTAAAGTTTGTGCTGAATGTTAAATTAATGTCTTGGAAGAAACAGAGATTTTCTGCCTTCAACCCTGAAGAGTGTGCACGGTAAAAAATCTGGTGAGTTTGAAGTGATTTAAAAAATAACTCTGAGTACGACAACTGTTTCAGCATTACTGACATACAAAGACTTTTAAGGTGAAATCAGTGATAGTTTGGTGGGTTTTTTTCCCCCCAAACCTAGATGTTATTTTTAATTCCTGATGTTAATCCTGTTTAACGAGGCTATCAGTGTGGCATGTTTTGCCATGAGACGCTGACAGTGCTTTCTGCTGCCCCACTTTTCCGGAGGGATCGATGCTGACGTTAATGTTGCTGCAGCTAGCAGCTTAAAATCATGGAGAAAAATCTATTGGTTCTTGCTGTACAGTGGCAATCAATAGCATTCCCTGGATGTAAAAATCTTTGCATCTCTTCTGTTCTGCCCTTCTCTCCTATAAATCTTCCCATGCTCAGCAGCTGCTACAAGGGACACCTCATTTCACTGTATGGACATGCAATGTCCCTTCAGGGATGATGCCAGCCGTGCTCTTACGAGTTACTTGCAGCCACTGTTTACTGGGTGAGGTTGACTTCTGGCATCCTTCCCTGGAGAATCAACTGAGCACTTTTGCAAGCCTGTCATCTTTTCCATCTAGTCATGTTTATGTAGTGACAGCAAACTGAATTTTAAATGAGGTATTTAAAATTAATGCCCTGAATCTGGGACCCAGTTTAGAATCCCTTAGGTTTCTTGTTTGATTGGGTCACTATTTTGTCACGATTTAGTGGGACCTTCCTTCTCTTTTACTTTTGCTTGAAAGTTATGAATTTTATTTGGGCGACTTCTTCAGTCTTCCTAGATGTCTTAAAGGATTCAGTTGCATGAGGTTGCCATCATATCTTTAAGACAAAATTTTTGCCAGCTTCATTTGAATTTGGGAGGTGGAAGGAGAGGAATAGACTTTTGCCTGTTTTCATTCAAAACATTTTTAAAAAGTTCATTCTGCTGTTAAAAATTGATAGCCCATCTTACCTGTCTGGGACTGTCCATGAAAGTTGTGGTAGAATTGTTGGGTTAACAAGTGACTGGCGGTGGCTTGACTGGAATAATTTATGTTTGTTGCTGATGTTGCACTGTCAGCAAAATCTGTAGCGTGTGTGTAGTTGCACAGGCAAAGCGACCTTTGACTGGTGTCTCTTGTCTGCTGGGGGAATAGGTTTAAGCTCCATTTGTTGAAGTTGTTGCCTTCCAAAAGGGCGATTCCCAGTGTAGCAGTATTACATTAAACCATTAGTTAGGGGGTTTTCCCCTATTTGTTAGGTATATATTTTAAAATTATCTCATTCACTACTTTTACCACAGTACAAACCAGAGGGGAAAAAAGAATTCTTCAAAATGAATTCTTGTATGCACAGGAGCTTTCAGAAAAGTTGCTTAGCTTTACTCCAGAAAGAGGGGCAGACCTGCATGAGAAGGGGGCCGCACGCCGGCAGGGGACAGAAGAGGGGATTGCAGAGCCGGGGGATGCCGATCACAGATCGTTGCTTCAGGGCTCCCAACTGTTAGGAAAATGCAATGCATGTCAGGAGAGACGGGTGTTCAGTTTTGTACACCTGCCACGAGAAAACAGCATTCTAGTAGATTATAAGTAACAAACATAATAAATTTGCTCATATACATATGTAATATCTAGAAGGCATTTATTCATATTGCAAATTATCCATGTTTTCTTGTGTTACTGAATAGTTGCATGCGTTGGTGTGAGTGGTCAATAATGATAGAAATGTTGCCCTGATAAATTTAAGTAATCTAGTTATCCAAACATGATTGTTTCAAGACGAAGCAAAACATTAAATGACATGTACAGAACCTAAAACTGAAATTCTCCCCCTGCAGTGTGTTCAAGCTTGCAGGCACAGTAGTACATCTATTCATTTGTTATGTAAAAGTAGCAACATTTATTCTGGGAAATCTCTAGTGAGGTATGGAGAACTGGAAGGAGCTATAAACCATTTCTGTGTTCTTTAGTATGTAAGACACATATGGCTGTGCAAATGTATGCCCTGCTATGAATATCTGTATTTTCCATATTTAAAATTCAGTATACTGTTCCGACTTGTGGACTTTTCCATATCTTAATTTATGCTTATAGACAATCTGAAACAAGTAATGCCAAAGTTATATTCTCTCATGGTTTCACACCAAACCATTCTTTCTTCAAATTTCTTCACCTGCTTCCATCGTCCTTTGATCTGTTTTTTCCTGATACCTATTTCTTTTATTGTCATTTGCTTTTTGCTCTCTATCTGGTATTTTTTTCTATTCTATTGCTTCCTGGAGGTCTTTCTCAAAGATCTCTACATTTGAATTGGTTGTGAAGTCATCCCTGTGGCCTCAGGCAGTTCCTCTTTTATTAAGAGAGATACCTCTACAAACCAAAGTCTTTTGAGAAGACCATATACTTTCTGGCATTGATCAGGTCACATGTTGGGCATTTGCCCTATTTGAACTTGGGCCTTTTGGCAGAACTGTATCTTTTTTATTTGGTTAGGTTGCTCTACAGAATGGTGGTGATCAATTCAATGTCACTTGTACAACTGGTTGATTATGACTGCATTGAGTATTAAATCTTGGCAGCAGATTTAATCTTGACTATTAGAGGCAAATAGTTTGGCATGACTCTGAATAAGTCTACTTGAGATATTAAATATGTTTGATGCAGTCGAGCTAGGGTATCAAATGAGTAACTAGATGGTCTTCTGTAAATGTATGTTCTGGTTTCCAGCTGAAACTATTTTAAGACCACCTTTTATCTTTAAAATTGGCTTGTGGCTTTAAAAAAAAACCCAAACCAAAACCCAAAAACTCAGCCAAATTTTACAGTGATTTTCATACCATTTAAAATTATATCAGTTTTTATTTCTGAATCTTTGAAAAAACAAATTAAAGTTGTTCTTGCTGGGCTTTCAAGAAAAATATGTTTGCAAAAGTGAATTTTTAAAACTTCTGCCACTTTTCACTGCATGAGATAATTCATGCCAAAACTGACAGGCTGAAGTTCAGTATTTTAAATGAAGGGAAAGATTGGCTACTTGTGTTCATGTTCTCAGACATACAGGAATTGTTTTTTGTTAAATTCTGTCTCCTGACTTAACCGTTATTTTGCTCAAGTCAGTGATGAAATTTCTATTTCCTCCTTAAGCAAGATAATTTACATTTTGATTGAGTTTTGGGCATATCAGAAGAATTTTAAATACTTTTTCGCAAAGATATTATTAATTTAACTTTCAGTATATTTATGACAAAGTCATTTTAACTGGTAAAGTTTTACAATATTGTTAAAATGAATGGGGTTTGGTGCTTTGATTCATTAATCTACTCTACTCTTAAGAAATCTAGATGTAATTTTTTAAAAAAAAATTGGTTGTGAAAATAATATTGAGGTCATTGTTTTTAATAGGTATAATGATATGAGCAGATATTAATTTTTCTACCTAAGATGTCTTTGTTTAAAGTCAACTATTTCCTACTTAAGGTTTCATTATACTTATTGAAAAGTGCTTGAGATAATTTTGGTTTTGAGCACTAGGATGAACCCTGGAATAGCAATTTGTAGAACCTTAATTAGTTGTACTGAGTTCAATGTGTAAAGCAAAGTAAAGGAGATAGTGTTTCTCCTAGTCAACAGAGACATACTCATAAGAGTTCTTTACAAATCAAAGTTTATAGTGAGAACTTTGTTTCTGCCAGAACACCAATGCTCTTACTTTCCCATTCAGTGTCCAACATCATAAAAGACTAATTGTACATAATCCTTAAAAAAATATAAACATAAAATTAAAGGAAAAAATAATAGCTTTAAAATAGCCAAACATGTTTAAAAATACTACGGGCTGTAGTACATTGGAAGTGTTAGAAAGACCATGAAACTAGAAAAGAAAGTGTTAGGAAGCGAAAGTACAGTAGCACCCTCTCATATGTCGGTAATCTAAGGATTCAAACACATTTTGATTCCGTATGAACTGCATGAGCGCCTAGAGTATGCGTTGGCAAGAGTAAAGACTAGGTAATAGTCCAGTTATAAAGTATGAGGCTCAGTACAAAGTAACCTTACTGAAAAGCCAAACACTGGTTTATACAATAATCCAACAACACACTAAAGGCAGTTGGCAAGCGAAGCTAATTAATAAGCATGTCCATGTCTTTACAGAGGTGAACACCTGGCATTCTATTTAATATTGAGTCAGTATTTAAGTAAGGTGAGCTGGCAGGCAAAATTAATTAATACATTCATTCAGTTTATCAAACTGCAGTCTTTTTATATAGCTCATCCTGAGCTGGGGGATGTTTAACAGGAAAGGTGATGGCAATTTTTACACTGCACCAGTTTTTGTTTCTGTTTGGCTGTTATTTTACAGTAGGTAAAAGGACCCCATTTCATGCAAAAAGAGTCCACCGTTAGCATGATCTTCTCTGCAGTAGGTATAATTAATATAGGAAAAATTTTTTGGGGTTGGGGTTTTTTGGTTTTGGTTTTTTTTTGGCTTAACGCTTAAGACAAAATTGCATTCCCAGATACAGTCTATTAAGCATATGGAGCTAACTGGATTTGTAACTACCATCAACATTATGATAGTGGGGCCCTTAATAGTCTGTAGACTTCCTGGAACTAAACATGATCCAGTAATAAATGCTCTTCTTAATGGGCAGTGCTATTGCCCAGTATTTATTCAGAGTCACTTTTCTGTACAACAGGGCTAGGTCCAAGGTGCCATTGGCTCACCAGGGAGGAGAGGAAGAGTTTGCTTTTCCAGAAGGGCTTATCTGTCAAAGAAGAAGATGGAGTAGGCCTAAACCTTTGCATACAACTGTGTTTATCATCAAAAGACACAATACTGCTTGAAGCTATTATGCGAGAGTTTGTCCACTTGGATCTACTTTTCAGCTGGGAATCTGTTGCAATTTACTGCTTGAGTCTGCTGTTCGTACTCATCCTTCTGGGCAGTGTACTCAGAGTTTCACTCTCATCCTTTTGGGAGGAGGGAAAATATAGACGTTTCAGTCTACAGAAACACTTACTCAAAAATTTGACCATTCTATAAACCTGAATCAGCAACTGATAAATGCCACCTTGACATCACCTGAAGAGCTGACAACTTTATTTCAGTTATTTTAATAAAAGAATCCTAAATGACCAGGTCGCCTAAATAAAGCACTGAGAGTGCTGGGCTAGCAGACTTAGAGGAAAATTTTTAGCTATGGGTTTATTGTATCAAAAAGTATGTCTGACAAGGGTAAGATGGATCTTCCTCAGTGTCATGTTAGCTTAGCCTTGAGTGCTCTATCCAGTGCACTTTAATATGGTATCAACCATCCTTGAAAATTGTTTCTTGCTTGTAGTTTGACTTCCAATGTCCCAGGATAAATACGTATTTTTTTCTTCAATTCAGGTGGGTATGTTTAGAAGTCCACATTTAGATTGAGTGAAAATTTAATCTTTCACTCAGAATATCTTCTGTAAACGCTGATAATGCTAACAATTTTGTGTATATGGTGGTGTTATAGTAGCTGTCTCTGAAAAGTAACATTTTAAAGTGAGTATGATCACAGTTACTCCTATCTTTCCCTCCATCTTTTGGCACCCCCCCCCCCCCCCCCCCCGAATCTTTGTAAGCAGCAACAATATTTCTGGAAAATAAAATTGTCAAAATGCTTAAGAACCTTAAGAACTTCTGGGAACCAAAATTGAAAAGAAATTTTGTTAAAGCATGTGTTAAAAAGAAAAAAAAAAAAGGTAACCAGTGGAAAACAGACCATGTTACCATTTCCAGCTAACTAAAAAGCCAGAAGTTATTTTATTTCAATGCTTGCACAAGGATGAGGAAGACAGAACCTATGAAGGAAAGACTGGATTCCCAAACTGTTTTTTTTCAATGCAAAACGTGAAGCAGAGCTCTTCTAAAGGACATGGGACATTTGGAAGGCTATGTTAACAACACAAAATTAGCCATATTTGAGGAATACCATGCTTGAAGGAATCGTCTACAGAAATATAGGTATGCAAAGACAGGCAGAGGCTGATTTAATTTTAAACCTTATCATGTTCAGTACTAGTAATGGATTTGGTTTGGAATGCTGCAGCAATGTCTGCCTAATAAACTTCAAATAGTGGAAATATTGGCCTGATTTTACAAGGTAGCACTTGCTTCTAAATTAGGATTTGTTTTTTGTAAGCTCTAGCTTCTTTACACAGAAAGTAAAATATTTTACTATGGCTGTTGTATTTTTCACTCTGACACAATGTGGGTCCCTTGAACAAGGTTCTGAATGAGCTTTTCTATCATGGAAATATTGGAGATGTTCCTGCAATTCAAAAAAGGCTGAAGGGAATTAGAACGAGAGTTGGAGATTTTATAGCAGGCAAGAAAACAAAACCTGCTATAAACTGTAAGAGAGTTAAACTAACACCTGGAAACCCCCTAGGAAGAACTGCGAGATGACTTGCAGGCAAAGATAATATTCAGTGTGCTATAAAGTGTTTGGACAAAAAAGCGGAGCTATGGTGAATCGTATCAGCGAATTTATCTTAACAACCAAGCCTTAGAAGAGAAGAATAAAATTAAAAAAAACCAGCATGGGTTCATGAAAGGCAGGTCTTGCCTAACCAACCTGATTTCCTTCTATGACTAGGTGACCTGCCTGGTAGACGATGGAAAGGCTGTGGATGTTGTATACCCGGACTTCAGCAAAGCCTTCGACACAGTCTCCTATAGCATTCTCCTGGAGAAGCTGGCAGTTCATGGCCTAGATGGGTGTACCCTTCACTGCGTTAAAAACTGGCTGGATGGCCGAGCCCAGAGTCATGGTGAATGGAGTTAAACCCAGCTGGTGGCCGGTCACAAGCAGTGTCCCCCAGGGCTCAGTTCTAGGGCCGGTCTTGTTTAATATCTTTGTCAATGACCTGGATGAGGGTATTGAGTGTGCCCTCAGTAAATTTGCAGATGACACCAAACTGTGTGGGAGTGTTGATCTGCTGGAGGGGAGGAGGGCTCTGCAGAAGGACCTGGACAGGCTGGATCGATGGGCTGAGGCCAACTGTATTGAGGTTCAACAAGGCCAAGTGCCTGGGTCCTGCACTTTGGTCACAACAACCCCATGCAGCGCTACAGCCTTGGGGAAGAGTGGCTGGAAGGCTGCCTGGTGGAAAAAGACCTGAGGGTACTGGTTGACAGCTGGCTGAATATGAGCCAGCAGTGTGCCCAGGTGGCCAAGAAGGCCAATGGCATCCTGGCTTGTATCAGGAATAGTGTGGCCAGCAGGAGTAGGGAAGTGATCGTGCCCCTGTACTTGGTGCTGGTGAGGCCGCACCTCGAATACTGTGTTCAGTTTTGGGCCCCTCACTACAAGAAAGACGTTGTGTGGCTGGAACATGTCCAGAGGAGAGCCACAAAGCTGGTGAGGGGTCTGGAGCACAAGTCTTATGAAGAGCAGCTGAGGGAACTGGGGTTGTTTAGTCTGGAGAAGAGGAGGCTGAGGGGAGACCTGATCGCCCTCTACAACTACCTGAAAGGATGCTGTAGTGAGGTGGGGGTCGGCCTCTTCTCCCTGGTAACAGATGATAGGACGAGGGGGAATGGCTTGAAGCTGCGCCAGGGCAGGTTTAGGCTAGACATTAGGAAAAACTTCTTCACTGAGAGGGTTGTCAGGCTCTGGAATGGGCTGCCCAGGGAGGTGGTCGAGTCCCCAACCCTGGAGGTATTTAAAAGCAGGATAGATGAGGTGCTTAGGGACATGGTTTAGTGGTGGGATGTCAGGGTTAGGTTAAAGGTTGGACATGATGATCTTAAAGGTCTTTTCCAACCTAGATGATTCTATGATTCTATGATAAATGGGCAGTGCACATCGAAGAATTATATAGGCATCCCTGATCCAGCTCTGAGGGTGCTGCTGGTGTGTGTCAGAACCAGAGGTGATTCTAGTTCAGGTTACAAAACGTTGCCGTGTTGTGTCATGGCTGAGTGAACAGACCCTCACCTCTGGCACAGCACACACCAGAGAGCAAGAGAAGACTTCTTGGGCAGCAGGTTGGAGATGAGTGCGAGGGTTACTGTTTATGCACAGGCGAGGGGTCGGTGTTGGGGAGCACGTTGCTCTCACTTGCTCTGTTGCACCAGCGCATCTATTTTGTGTCAGAGCAGTGGGTAACATTTGCATAGCGATATGAAATATGACTTGTTTCAATAGAAATAATCCAGTGCTTAATCTGTAATTTTTCCACTCTTATAGGATCTGGGGTTTTAATATACATAAATCTGCATCAACCTCTAGGTCAAAACATCGATTTCCATGATAAGAAAGAGTTCTGAATGTGACTCATGAATTAGATCACATCCAAGTGGACATTCAAACTTTTGAACCATGGTTTTTCATCTCTAAATTTCAAAGCTCTGACTAGTGTAGAGCATAATGGCATTAATTCTGAAACGAAACGTTTTGAGAAAGATCAAGTAAAGGTACTGTTTGAATGCTTGATGAATGGGAGCTGTTGACATTACTGAATAACTTAATGATGGCTGTTTGAGACTGCTTTATTTCCACGTGCACTTTTAGTGACCTATAAAATGGAAGTTAGAATCATTTACAAAATCCATAGCAGTCCACAAGCAAGTAATCTGCTTTACATTTCAGAGGAAACATGTATTTCTGAAATAATCAAAGTTCTCAAACCAGTATGACTACAACTTGGGGTAGTATTTGGCCTAGCCGGGTAGGAACAAGCATAGATCTAGGTATAGACATTTCTTCTTGTCATAGACAGAAAAGGAGACTGCCTGCCATTTAGAGGTCAGATTTTCATCACATGGGATCAATAGGGACAGGGCATTTCTGTTGGTAAGATCTGCAAAAATCTACTTCAAGTATAGGCCTTTGGGAATGCTTTTAGTCACACCAGCTGTCTACCACTAGTCTAATGCATTGTATCTGAAAAGACTTCAAAGGAAAAATGGACAAATTCTATATCTGTCTGACCATATGGCGTTGGCTTCCAAGATATTGTCATTTTTACTTTGTGGTTTTGTAGGGAATAAGAAAAGTGATGGAAAACTTTAAAGTCTTCCAGCTTTCATAGATGCTAATTGTTACAATGGACAAACTCGGCAATCTGGTGATTAGGAATTACTCTCAAGAGACTTTCCTGGAAGAATTATCTAATATTTTGGCTATTTTTTAGACCATGTTGGAAATTATGTTTTTTATCTTTGTTTCGAAACTAAAAGCAGTTTTACTTCCTCCTTTATTCCAAGTAACTCTTTAGTTGCTGTGCATTCCAAATTATGGATTTAGGAAGAGAACTCCACTGAGGTTGAGGAACTGTATATTTAAATGTACTGCTTTTCTAGCCATCAGCTGCCTCTCTTCAGCCAAAATTGCTCAGGCTATGGCACCCTCCACTTCTGTCCGTTGTCTTGCATGTCAGAAGGCGGTGGCAAGCCATTGCTGTTTTCACTGTAAATGTTGTCAGCTGAAATTCTAAGTGGTGAATTACAGATGAGTGCACCTGAGAGGGCTGAAGTGACTGTTCCCAGAATTTTGTGATGAAAAAGATGCCTGAAGAAAATTGTGCCTTTAATAATTTAGAAGGCTGGTTTGGCATGAAGTGCCCTTTACATGTGTACCATCAGCACTATTGCTTTATGTCAGAGTATGTCCATGACAATCCCAACCTGAATACGCCTGAGGAGGCTGCAATACTCTTCTGGAAGAAGACAAAATTGGGTTTCTGTAGTGTTTTCAGAATATCCACCTACTGCAGCTTATTGCTTCTTGTAGCTGGAGAGAGGTTGTATAAAGTGTGTGATACAACAGGGTTTGCTCTTCAGTCAGGTATTTCAGTGTAGAACACTAAAATATTTTTAGTGCCACTCAAGATTGTCCATAGCTCTTTTGTTTGAGCATTTTGCTATTTTTGTTAGGCAAGTAGTGGCTAGTTGTAGTCCTCCAATAATATTTGATTTGAGAAGATCAGAATGTGAAGTCATTTATACACAAACACCTAAGTTATGTTCATGGCTTAAACTCAGATGTTGGGTTGTATTGAAGGAACAGTAGAAATGTCATGTTCTGCATTAAACTGTTGAACTCATTTATCTGTTAGCTAAAATATAAATGTTGCTTTCTTTCACACAATCTTTTAAGTTGTTCAGTAATAAGGGAAGAATCATAGGTTTACATTTTACTGCAAAATATGGAAGTATTTTTAAGAAACCCTCTAAGCAGCTTTGGAAACCAGTAGGGAATATAACACTTGTGTATTTTTATTGCAAGCTATGGTACCTGCAGGAAAGGTGAGATTTTTTATATCCCATAGTCAGCATCAGATGGAAGTACTGTTCCTGTTCTTGCCATAGAACTTGCTCCAGAAGTTTTAACTCTGCACACACATAAGACATAATTCTTAATTCTGATGAAGCCTATAATAATATCCTGCTTTGTTTTGTTATGCATTCCCCAAATCCAGGTTATTTATAGGTAAGAGGCAAAGCAACATGCCAACACTGTGGTAAAAGGGTGAATATAGTTAAAGATTCTAGTGCACTACGTGATTGCTTGTGTTTTCTGCACTTCATAATAAAACCAATTATTTCTTTAATTTGTTTCCAAGAGCGACTTGCTGTTATTCTAGTAAAAAACCCCTCTACCCTTAGCTTAGATTGTGTGCAAAATTCCTGCTGAAGGCTTTTTATGTGGAAAACCAATTGATCTTTCTGTATTAGGATTCTTATTACATTTGATGGTAACCATGTTCTCTTTATTCGTTTCCTTGTTGTACCTTTTGATTTATAGCCCTTCATAAATTCTCATTTTAGAGTAACCTATGATCTGCCTCTGATCTGTTACTTTCTGTGTTTCAATTCTGATACTAAAGTGTGGCCTAAAATAATAAAAAATTTCAGCTGTAATCCTGAATCATAGGAAATGGAAATTTTGAGAGATCAGTACTGAATATGCAGCAGAACCTTTACTGAGGGGATTCTTTTTGCAGGATTTTAGTATTCTAGGACAGTCTCATTTTTGTTTCTTTTCTGCACTTTTGTTCAAGTGTTTACATTGAAGGAGAATCTTCAGAACAAGTCGTGAGAGTTTAAGGCCAAAATCTGTACAGTTCAGATCCTGCTCTTCATAGCATAGGGTGTATGTAGGGCAGTATGGGGCATTTTACTTAATCTAGTGCAAGACCCATGACTCCATCGCAGGCTACAAAGCTCACCAAAGCAGCAGAAGTACCTGGACAGTTAACCTTTGAGTCTATCTCCATGCCATGCTGCTACAAATACCTGAACTTGTTAAAGAAAGGCAGCTCAGGTTTACTGTGGTGGAGCACTCCTGTGACTGCACTAAATATTGATGTACCCTAAAGCATTTGACAAGGCGCTAACCAGGTGTCTTCATGAAGGGGGCAGGAAATTATCTGTTGCTACTACAGTCTTAACCCAAAATAGCTCTTCATTGATGCTTAAGTGTAACAGAAGAGTTTGAGTTTGGGTGCTAAATGAACAAAACAAATGCAGAGTCCTGGAAAGGAAACAGGAGCCCAAGTAAGCATAGAAAAGCCCTGCCCAAGACTCTGACTGCAGCTGCGGGGAGAGGCTCTGGCCCAGGTTGAGTATCTGACGGGGACGCGCTTCATCACAGGGCTGTTCCATGATACTCATGAAGGGAAAAATGTGGTAGAATGGGGCCTCAAAGAAGAGCTGTTTGCTTAGGGGGAATTAAATGGTACAAAATGGTGAAGATCTTTTTTTTTTCTCAGATTTTTTTCTTGGTAAGTTACGTAGGAAAGGACAGCTATCTAGGAAGCTGGCCAGTATTTTAAAACCTGACTGCTTCAGCTGAGTATTCACAGCATTCGAGGCATTTTCTGCAACAGCTATAGGGGAATAGAAGAGAACAGTTTTATTTCACTGTCCCAAAACCTTAACAACAGAGGAGAAAAATTAGAAATTGCTTAAAGAGGAGACTGAGATTCTTATAAGTGTGTGTGTGTGTGTAGGGAAGTAATGTTTATATTTATCTCCTTTCAGCAACAGCTGTTATTGTATGGTAACACCACGGTACTCTGTAAATACTACGTCAATATGTTTGATTCAACATATGCAAAGCTCTTCCGGACATTTTTGCATATGGCTCTGCTAAGGATTCCTCAAATCCTCTCTCTCCCTCCTCCTCTCTGCTCTCCATTAGGATTTTTAAGGCAGAGTATCTATTTTTCAGGTCTTTTGTGCCACTATTTAGCTCCACAGAAGTAACATCCCAACCATCGATACAGTTGTAATTAAAATACCCCAACACCATGTATGAGTACACTTCCAAAACCAAAACAAAAGCCCAGATAGTGAGAAAGAAGATCTGGCTTGCAAAATTAAAGCTGTTGGCTGCATCGCTTGCCCTGAGCCCATTTTACCTTCCCCCCAAGGTAGCTAACCAACAACCTGGAGAAGTAAGCTGAATGTTAGCTTGACTACTTACCAATTTTCTTCTAACCCGGAATAAGAGGACAATAAGGGTAAAACCTGCGCCTCAGGACAAAACTTGCCTGTTGTCATGAGTTGATGGTTAACTTGTGAAAGAACATTGGAATACCTAGAAATCATGCTATATTTAGAATTTATTCTGTGCAGTGGCAAGGTCAATGCCTCATTCCCTGTTCTGTGGGCAGAATGCAGAAGTACCAGGGCATTTTACCATGGGTCCCAGCTGAGCATATTCAGGAGGCTTGATAGCACAGTTCCCCTGACTGCCAGGGGAGGAAGATAGGCCTTGTAAATTGAGCTGGTTTTCTGAAGAGGAAAGAGATGCTATGTGTAGAAGTCAGTGGTTATTTCCAAGGTCTCTAGGGAAAATGTTTGCATAGTTATTCTAACAGAGGCTTCAGAGATCCTGCTTTAAAAAAAAGTGAATGACCCCCCAAAAAACCCCAAACATGAATAACCAAAACCCAAAAAGGTGCTGCAAGTAAACAGTTTAAGAAGGATGCTCATGCCTGGGAATGTTGGGGCTGATCACAGGCATGATTTGCTCCTATTTCCACCTCTTCATGGCACGTGTGCATTTTACCTTAGAATTTGGTTATTCCAGAGCACGAAGCGAGGCAATGTGTTAGGGGATAGTCAGAAAACCGGGCAATTTATATGAATAAATTGTAGCATTTGTTGAAAAACCATTGAAGTTTTGTAGGTGTGTATATCTATTATGAACAGAAAAGCAGTGCAGCATACCATGTGTCCATATGGAAATTGGTCTGAAGAAGATGGGTTCTTGCCTACAACTTTGTTTCAAGCATGGAAGTTCTATTTGGCTTTTTAGAATAGCAGCTTCACAATTTGAAGTGCCATTAAAAATTCACAATAGAGTGAAATGTGTTCACTCAAATTTGCATTTGGACATTCTTTAGCAATTATCTTATTTATGTTAATGAATAATCAATGTGAAGCAGAATGCGTTTACTCTTAACTGATTTGAAATCTCCTGTCATGGGATAAAATGCTGACCATCTATACCACAGAGCAGTTACAGAGCAGGTTTTCTGGTATAACATATAGGTATTTGAAAGGATGGCTGTGCAAGTAAGCTTTGTGAATCCTTTTCAGAGTTCTCAAGAGTTGTATGGAACTTCTTTTATGCATTTCATAATGAAAAAAAAAAAAGAAGTGAATAACCTACCCTGTCTTTTGGCACTTTGCTGTATTTCTTTAACATTTGCATCCTAATGTAGGCTGCGACATAATTCTTGATTCACTTGTTCATTTGGCAATCTCAGATGAAGCCAAAGGATTTTGAAATTAATTTATCTTAATATTATTCCTGAGACTTAGAATTTTAAAAGTGAAGTAGTGAATAAACTAATTTCTTAAATAAAATTCCATCTTCGTAGCAGGTTGGTGAACACAGGCCTAACACTGTGAGTTAGGAACTCTTGTTGGCTCAGTATTTCCTAAAACGTAATGCTGCTAATATGAATATTCTTATATATATCTGATGTAATATTTGTGCATTTGTGATAAGGAACTTGCTAGCTGGTTAGATGAGGGAGAGCTGTTGAGGCAACAAGTTAAAAAAGGAAGCAGCCTGCTTATTTGGTATCATCCCAACAGTTGCTTTAATGAAATAAGGATTTTAATAGTTGTGGGGAGCCATGCCAGTCCTGGGGAATGGCACTGTTTTGCCAAAACCAAGAACCTTGAGGTGAAAAGACAGATCCATTTTCCCAAGAATTTTTTTTTATTTTTTTTTTTTAATGGAAGGAAAGAAAAGTCGGTGGCTGCGGGCAGAGACAGGCTGAGAATGTCTTTTCCAGGGACCGATACACCTAAATATTGTTAGGGTATTGAAAAGCATCTGATTAGATAATATTACATATTATATAATGACAAAGAATTTTCATATAATTATTAGCATGCTTTGACTTCTGATTTGGTGAAATACATTAAAGTTCTTGCAACAGCTTTGAGTCAGTAGCCCAAGCACCTGTGTAATTTTGAAAACACCAATATTGTCTTATAGTTATTTGTAATGCTGAATTTATAAAAATGGGCTTAATCTCATGTTGCCCTAACAGGACAAGATTGACACTGGATGTTTTTTCTCCTGAAATTTCTTAAATTTTATGCTCTGAAGGTTACACAGTTACTGGTGAAAGTGAATTCAGAAAGTCCTTTATGAGCAGTTGTCTTATAAATAAAACATAGCCAGAGAGCACAGCCCTGGTGTGTACGTTACATAAAATAAAAGGCAGAAGGACACTTTGTTATATTTGGTGAGGACTTGTTTGCTTCTTCTGGTGAGGAATTGTTGCAGAATAACAGTTACTATAAATAGCTGGTTAGAAAAGCAAAATTTGATTTAAATTGTTTTACTTGATAGTGTTACTTGGACAGATTACTGCTTATGAACCTCTTCAAACAGCAAAGCACATAAATATAATTGCCTCTTCTTCCACGTGATTTACATTTACAGCTTTAGGTCATGTGGTTGCATAGATAGAGGTGTCTCCATCGTAGGGGAGCGCTAGTGGAGCTCTAAGGGAAGCCCCAAGGGCCTAGGGGTTCTGGTGCATCCTTCACCTCACTGCAGCCGTTTCAGTGTTTGTTCCCTGCTCCAAGGCTCTGAGGTCAGTTCAAATACTAACAAGTGTTTTTGTGCCAAAGGCGGCATGGCATTCCCAGTACAGAACCATGACATTTTTTCAAAACTCTGAGGTTGTTATTACGAATATTCCTCAGATCTCTAAAATTGTTCTAGGGACAACACAACGCTCTGCAGTGTCTAGGGAGTTTAACACACGCAAGATCACAGCCTGTGTGTGGTTCTCATTAGGCATGGCTTGTGAGACCTTCAGCAAGTTTTTGAGAATTTACTTAATTTAAAGCACATACACTAAGCATGCTTAAATCTCAGCATATGCTCAAATAGTTCCATTTCAAATTGAGTTATCCATATATAGAGCTAAACTGGCTGTTAAGTAAAAAGAAGGCTGCGTGTTAACTGGCTCTGTTCTGGAAAAGAATTAATTAGGGACTGAGAAATGTTTCATCTGTCATTGTTTTGTTAAAGCCTTCCATGCTCTAGCAGGGACACAAAATCAAGACTCTTTTCATCCCCTTTCGTTACACTGTTACATTGCTTCATGTGCAGGGAGTTTTGCTGTTACACTCTGACTACAGCAAGTGAAGTCTCCAAAGCCCTCCTGTCAAGCTGTTTGAAGTGTATATACCTTTAAAGCTAGGAATGGGAGTACTTAAGAAAATAAAATCTGGATTTATTGTTTCAGATCTGAAACAATGAAAATGAAGCTGCATATGCAAATTTTTAAAAGGTGATGGAAGGGATTCAGAATTTTGTGAGGTCCCAGTAATCTTTTGTGACAATTCTGGTTTGGGTGTGACCCATAAGGATTATTCTCCCTGCATTTTCTACAAAGCTATGTACAAAATGTGATGCCCAAAAACGTCTTTAAGAAAAATTATTTTTTTAATCATTTAGTAAATAGTTTATTTTTGGTAATATGCAGTTTGTTAGAAATTTGACATTGCATTGAAAGCTACCGATTTAATTTTGTCAGCTTGACTTAATTTTCTGTTCTATATTTGCAATTGGTGTTAAAGGTTATACCTTACAAGACACTCTGCATTCCTGAAATCACATTAGTGACGAATTATTTAATTAACAGCACTATTTAAAGATGTTTGAAAATAATGTTGTGCCACTACGGTTGTGAGAGAGTTAGTATGAGGTGTTAAAGAAACCGTGCAGTAGAACAGGTATTAAAAGAAGCGGTAAGTCTAAAAAGGACAATGGGATGCTAAAAACGTAGGATGGTGGAAATCAAGTAAGTCACTAGGTGATTGCTGCCTTTTCTTGTGGCAGCTACGTCTGCTAATGATCTTAACTGAGACTGTATAAAATAGTGTGTCTGTGCCACAAGCCCTCTGATCTCCAGACTCCGACTTCTCCAGACGGCCAGGTTCTAGGTACGTAGGTAGCTGCTGCATTGCCTTGCTGCTAGGCATGCCCACTCCTTCTGTACTTTGACATTTTAGACCTACCCAGGAAGAAATGCACTGTTGAAAGATTTTTATCCTAAAAACCAGATATGAATATGGAGAACCTTCAGTGTGTTGTTGTGGGTTTTTTTTTATCTGCTCTTCTGAGCTTATGAAACTTTTTGCACTGTATATATCACCCTGACTGCTCTATGCACCAAGACAGAGGACATCCTAGTCAGGAAGAGAAAAATTAGGAAGTGTCTTGTTGGTAGCTCAGCTCTCAATTCTCCTTCCTAGTAGTCTACACCCATGTGAGAATAAAAACATCTTTATTTTTCACTAGCACTGTTCTGTGTATGTAGAACAGATGAATAGATAGGCAATTCTGGTAGTGTTTTATAAAGCTGCCTGGCCAACTGACACTTATTGAGAGGTTGTTATGAAGAACCCTTAATGGCTTCATTTCAAGGTTAAGTAAAGAGTCAACCTTCTAATCCACATTCTTAGAGGTACGTTCACAACTTCCAGAAGCAATCAAAACCCTGGCCTAGACACTTTAAAGAGCTTTTGATAACTTATTATGCATTCAACTTTGATGTGGTGCTTCATATATTTGTTGTTTGTCTGTCTCATGACCTTATTTGTGGGATAAAGGTGGCAGTGAACATGGAAATTATCGTAAATACTGTGTATATTTGAATGGGAAGAGCAAATGAATGGAAGTAGATAGCAGTGTTTATTGTGTCAAGTCTTTGGGATGTCATTTATATGTAACTACTTCTAATTAGTGCCATTCAAACCAACTAAAATGACTCCAAAGCAGATGCCAGTTGTTGCAAGGGATGTGCCTGGATACTTGTCATTTCATACAGTCAACTGGCACTTAGAGCACTGACAACACTTTAATATTAGAGATGGTTTCAGTACTGGTGCTCATAGCGGTTTTTAATAGGGAACATTTCTCTTAATAAACTGTAATCAAGAAACTGCTGCTTTGCAGATGAGAGTTACCATTCGCTTGGGTCTTGGTTACTCCTGATGAACAGTAATAGCTGACAGATCCTCATCCATGTCATCTCTAGAAAATGGGCACCATGCTTCATCCTCCTTGTGAGACCTGTTAGAGAGGGAGATCACAGCAGGTATTGGTCTAAGAAGGAAGGACTCTTCTACTTGAAATTCTGGGGTTTGCTTTTTCCTTGAGAATACATGCTGAAAAATAACATAAATTAGTGACTACCTCAGCGTATATTCTGGTGATATCCAAGTTAAACAGAATTATTCTGCAGTAATTTTGCCTTTGATTCGAATGCAATTTATAAACACAATCAAAGAGTGATAGCTTTATGTAAATTGACATCCAAATAGCAAGGCTTCACTTTGTAATGATGCTCCCCCCACCCTCTAAAATTGCCTTTTATTTAATTAAGACTCTCCAGGAGGCTGACACTTTTCTGTGGCTGAAACAGCAGCTGTACTGCAGTGATGAACCCCAGAAAAAGCTAAACATCTCTGTGATTGCTGTGAATCTTGGCAGAACAATGGAAAAGATCCTCTTTGTATTGCTAAGAAGACAGCCTTCTAGCTTTGATAGCAATTTTCAGTGATCACCATAATGCTCTGCAGTTGGGGTTTTGATTTTAAAACTAGTAATTTTGAATGCTTCACTAATTTAATTTAACTTGCTCTTTTTCACAGAGGTATTTAAAGTTGCGCTCAGAGGCTACATTTGCCAAGATAGTGATGAGAATAGCCTAAATAAGATTAAAACTTGCTGCTATTCAGTGAACTCTAGCTATTATGGGGACAGACTAGGTGTAGATGCCAGGCTGTGATCCCAAAGGCCAGCAGGATTAACCTCCCTGCCTCATCTCTCCTTTCCCTTGGTTATTAAGCAGGTTGCAGTGGTGGTACTTCCCATGCATCCTGATGTCCCATAGTCAGGCTGATTTCTGATTACTTTTCCTGTGCTGCAGTGTTCTTGTCCTCACATTGAAGGATGGACTCTTGAAAAACAAGTTGATGTGACAACATTGATAGTACTGAGAAGCACAGATTTATAAGGATGACTTCCATAAGAAGAAGGGGAGGGGTAACTGAAATGTTAATGCGTCAGAAAATATAAATAATAATATGAGGCCTTTGCATCAAGGGAGTTTCCTTTGTTTCAAAGGACCTATGCCGCTTCTCAAAAATTCTGTTTCTGAATAGTTGCAGCCTGATTCAACGCCTGTTTGAGTTTGCCCTCAGGCGCTTCTCTAGTCTCTTTTGGTCATGCTGAAAATAGATTTCTGTTTAAGACGCTTAACCGGCATCCACCAGGTTGGTGGAAAGTAGAAGACAATGAATTAAAGAAGAACAAAATTTTACCTTTAGCATGCAGTGTTGAGTAGTTATGTGACCTATTCCTGAATTCTGGACAGACGGCTTAGGAAAGCTCAAAAAAAGATTCACTGGCAAAGTGGTCTTCAAGAGAAGGTAACGTGAATGAGCACTAAATCTGCCGTTACAAAGTTCCCCACGATGCTGCAAATGCTGTCCTGATGTGCAGTTAAGAGTGCTGTCCTGTTAGCACAGGGAAGGACTCTGTGGTTACTTCAGGGGAACATTTAGAGCTGAAGGAGTTTGGAGACATTGTCTGCTGAACTGGTGGGACTTCTAATGCTCACACAGAGACACTTAGCTTTGTGCTAGTTTGGGTTCTTAGTGTGTCTGTTTCTTTATAAGCGGTAGCAATTACTGCTTTGAGTTCTGTTCCTCTGTACAGAATAATTTAAAAATAAATTTAAAAATGAATATATGACATTCTGCAACCACTGTGTATAGAAGAGCGGTTATAGAATTTGGATGAATAATGATTTTTAAGTGGGAAAAATTGTGGAATCCATGCAGTAGATGAAAATTTCTGAAAGATGCTGTTTCAGAAATAACTGTTGGGTTAAATGTAGACCTAGAAGACATTTTGTGGTAGTTGTGTTAGATTTAGACATCAGGATTGCGCCTCCTGCTTGTACGTGGACTTTGAAGGCCGTAGGGAAGCTTCAGGTAGCTTCAGGAATAAACTGTTTACATAGCTTAGCTGTACTCCTTGCATCCTCTGTGCTGCAGTCAGTGCTTGCTTGAAAGGGGTTGCATTTAACAACCCAGCTTATATTAGATGGTTAAAAAAATTCTCTGCATTTTGAAGCACCTGAGTGTGCAGGAGTAGTCATTTATAAGCTAGAGCGCAGTATGATTTTCCCAAGGGGCAATAAATCCTCGCACTTCAAATGATAGACCTATTTCTACTTAATGAGGAAAAAGTCACTCCTGGCTTAACTCCACTGAAGTTAATTTTTCTGACAATAAATTTGTTCCAGTATGTCAATACAAACTTAACTCACTTGTGTTCACAGAGATTAACTCAACAGCATTTTATGTATGCCCAGAATAATTAGTTTACTGTCTCTTGAGGTTTGTTTAATTAATTTAGAATGCTTTCCATTTAGAAGATACTTACTGCAGGATCAGGTCTGTTGCAGATAAGAGAAACTGTAACTACTCCCTCAATCTTGTGCTTGACTTGTTGGAAAGAAAGTACTTGGAGCGGGGTAAGTCATCTCATCCCATTAAAGCTGCTCTCTGAGCCTTTTTTTTATAGAATCCCAGCAACCTGGAATGGTTTGGTGACTTTAAATAATATTGAAATACATATTTTCTACATTTTAATAGTACTGTGCTTCCTCTGATCAGCTAAGAACCATTGCAATACTTCTTGAAATTTGTTACAGCTTCAGAGAAGATAACTTATTTATAGGAAAGTCTTAGATCTGCAGTCAGACGCTGAATTTTTAAAGGGCGGGTATGTGTCAGAAGCTAAATAATTAAGATCCATGCCTTCTCAGCATTTTATTTCAAATATTAAATACTACATAAGAGATTTTTCCCTGTGGAAATCGAGCCTTTAAGGTGGTGCAGACTCAACCAGAAAAATCACTGTATTGTACAGTTAAATTGATTGATCTTGGATCCTACAAATAGTTCAAGAAAGTTGCTATGGTTTAGCTAACACCAGGACAAAATTTCTTAAAATATTTCAGCATTCTACAAACTGGTTCAAATTGTCCATGTTTAGAAATGTTGTGATGATATGTTGTGATGTTGACATAAACTCACCCTTTCTGAAAGTCCAAACAGTGGTCATTCTAAAGGTCCATGTCAGTTTTAAGCAAACATTGCTGTTTGGACTAACACAGGTAGAGCCCAGGCTGGGGCTGGCCGTAGCTCGCATCAAACCTGGGGAGCACGTATCTGTGCCCTGCCAACATGAGGAAACAGGTAATTTGCCAGATGAAATGCAGACATTCAATTCCTTCTGTTGTAAACCACTGTCCTCCACTGGAAGGAATTCAAACTGCACAAATTCTTCTCAAGACCCATGCTGCAAACAGCTGCGAGTCCTTTGCTTGGGGAGCTTGCTGTCAGAGCAAAGTCCTCTATCCTTACATCTTGCATAAATTTCTTGATGTGATCATCAAGTTTAAAAACTGCTTTGAGTACTTACAAGTAGTTTCCTAAAATGTTGCTGGAATTTAAATAGATTCATTAAACCTGTATGACACGGTGCCTCAGGAAACGGCCGTGCCAAATTTTCTTCTCTAGTAAAACCTGTACAATAATGGGAACCAGCACAAATTTCCACCCAGGTCAGGTTCCAGTCCTGTCTTTGTTTACCAGATCTGCAGCCCAGCTGTAACGCTATACGGCTGCAGAGGCATCGCAAGCTTATGAATATACTGGAAGGGAACGCTGCTGTTATCTCCTGTCTCCCATCATCAGAACTGCTGAGTTTGTTACCTGATTGCCACTTTCTCTTCAGTAAAAGACTTGGTAATCTCTGATTTCCATGAGAAATCATGAGATAAGTCTTTGGAAGGTTGGTATAGAGGCTGGAGCTGGTAATATTCTCCTCTGACAGTGACCTGCTTTAACTTCCATAGGCTGTGCAGACACTCGGGCTGCTATCTCAGTAGGGTGGAAAACCAAGGCATCAGGTTCACCTGATGAATTACTTTCACTTAAAATTGCCCCTATCCTTTTGCATCCTTTCCAAAGAGGTGTGGGGGGTTTGAATGGCATCAGTGTCTGGCTCCCAGCTGGAACCACTTTCCTGCTCCCACCTCCCAGCTCAAGCTGTGGTTCTTCCCCCTTACTCAGGTATTAAACTCCCCAGTTGTCCTCTTAGACTCCCACATGTTTTGGCATTCCTCATGCTTCCTATCAGCTAGACCTGTAACCTGGACATTCAGTGCCTCATTCAGTATATAAACAGTTTCTTTAAGTTGAGCGAGTGCTGACCTGTCCATGATATACATACTCCCGATGGCTTTGGGTTTTCTCCCCAGTTTATGTTTGTAGGAATATAAATGGATGTGCAGAGAAGGGTCACAGTCACATCATTTGAAAACTTGCTTCTGGTATCGGGAGGGTTTCGGTTTTGCAAGTCTGTATGTATGTGCAAATCTTTGCACTGCCTGATTATTTGTCAGGATTTACTTCACATAGCAGTTTTAAGAGCAATGAAGTATTGTTGACAAGCTATTTCTCATTATTTGCAAGTTATTTATCACTAATTATGACCAGTGCAGATGAAAAAATTGGTTGACAATGTAGCAAGATTAATGCCGAGCAAATCCCAGAGAGCTTACTGCAAATAGCTAGAGTGTAGGCACGCTGTTATTCTTGACTCTGGCCAATCCTTCACTGTCACAGTCTTTTCAGACTGCCCATCATTCCCTTCTCTTGGGGTTCAATTTTGTATCTCTGTAGTAGGAGGAGTCTGTTTTTCACTGAGTTTTCAGCACACATAGGATTATGAAACATCGAAGAAACTCGCATGAACCAAGACACTATTTTAGTAACAGCCCCTGCCTGTTCTGCAGAGGCTGGGGCAGCTTTGGAGAGTGTTTCTGTCACTCCGGGAAGCAGGCGTGTTTGGACGGTGTAACTTACCTGCTTGTATAGTCAAGGATTGTTTTCCATCCTTCCATCGGCTGTCTGCGGTTGATTAAAGGGGATGAATACACAGTATTATCCTTAATAATGATAAAAGCCTTTACAGTGCAAGTACTGCAGGGTGTTCTGGAAACAAGAAGTCAGCTTGGACATCCCTTGCTAGTCCAACACCAACTCCTGCAGGGCCGTGGTGTTACTGCCGCTGCCCTCCTGGCTGCTGCCTTCCTGGGGAAGCTGATCAGTGCAGAAGCATGATCCAGCCTGTGTGCAGACCAGCAAACGTGCCTGTAACCTGCAACAGATCCCTCACTGGCTCCACGAAGGTTTCGCTCGCCTTTGTCAGGTGCTGTGCAAACATCGCTGTGCAGCGGCCCTGCCTCCCTGGTTAAATGCAGCTCCCCCCCCCCCCATCCCCGGCATCCCTGGAGCAATTTCTGGTTTTGCGTCTGCTGAACATTCCTACCTCTTCCCATCCGTTTCCTCCCGTGATCATAGTGTTCTTCCTTCGTTTTGTAAATCAAAGCATATAAGCAAGTTTCTTAGATCTTCTATTTTTAATGGAAATGTTGAACTCAGATTGGATGATAAAACACCATTTACAAATAACAGCTGTATGGGGACTTATGAACTCAAGCCTGTTATATAGGGCACTTCTTTTCCTTATAAATGATGTCTTTTTATTTCTTCATTTCTATTTCCTCTATTTTTCCTTGTGGCCTTCACCACAGCTATCTGCTCCAAGGAACCCAAGTGATTATATGCAGGAATATTTGCTTTTTGCTGCTTTGCTACATCTTGTATTTATAGGAGATTTCGTGGCAGTAACACCTGGTGTAGCATATTCCTAGAAATTTGACCCCCCCCATTTCAAGACTTCATTGAGGTTTATGAGTGTTCAGGTGCTGCAGAATGTTGACCTTTCTTCCTTCAAGGTTTGATGCCCACAGTTACTGCTGTGAAGCCAAATAAAAGCCAATATCAATCTGAGTTTTGACAAAAATATTTCAAATCCTTTTCATTGGCTGGGATGGTAAATGAGCCAAGGAGAAGTATTTGGCGGTTCTCAATGGCATTTTCAATTTGTTGCGTACTTAAGGCACTGACTTAATTGAAAGGAGTAAGATGGGCTTGGTCAGAATTGTTTTATATACTCAAATATTGCAGCAGTTGTGCGTTGATTGTCCGTATGCTACAGAGTTACAGCTGCTGAACTCTGCATCCTCATTTTTAGGATCTACAAGATTTTACTGCTATGTTGAGCTTGTAAAAATCTTAGGAAACAAGGTTTTTTTCCCTGAGCCTACAACTTTTAAAACCATATGCAAGAGAGGTTGCAATGTCATGTAAAAATCTTCCCAGATGTTGGGACCAAAGCTGAATGGTAAGAAATATTTGAAGTGAACATTACACTACAGGTCTTTAAAAATAAAAGTATTTATTGGGGGTTAATTGGGGTTTTATTGCCTTTATTGGGATCTATAAGGGTATAATTGAAATAGCATTGAAAAGTCCTAGAGGCATTGTACCTCGAGGCAAATCTGTTGCTCTATGATTTGTTCCTACTGCTTATGATCCTTGGACTCTCAAAATAATTAGTAAGGCTAATTCTGTAATTGTAACTGTGTAGATGACTTCATTTACTCATTTTTATAAGAGTTCAGACTCTGATCTAATTTTAGGTATTATTCATAATAGTTTGGATATATATGAAGTCCCCAAAGGCTTGAATGACTCCTTTGCATGGTTTGACATCTATATGAAGCCTTTGGATGAGACACCCTGGGCTGATGTGCTTGCTGTCTTTGTGTTCAGCTCAGCCCTTCTTTTATGTCAAATGTCTGAAGCTTTATAGTGACAATCTGGGGCAATGCTCCTCCACTACTGGCTTCATTTTGGTATCTGTGGTCCGTTCTTACGTCTATGTACACTCTGGAGGGAGAGCATGGAGACAATCTATCTTGGCATAAGCTGTATTTTTGGCAAAATTTGTATTCAAACTCCTCTGAAAAGTTATCTGTGAAGAGAGGCACTACAGGCTGGACATACTTGATGTTCTAGTTAAACTGATTTGCTTAAAATTGAGCATAAACATGTCAGCATATAACAGTTAACTAAAGGGGAAGATAAATATTGCAAGACACAATATTTGAAAATATCTCGGGGGAAAAAAAAGAACCATTGGGGGACCACATTAATAACAGGAGCCTGTTTGCTTTCTTATAGTTTAGACCAGACTGTGATTTTTTTTTTTTTTTTTTTTTTTTTTTTTTTTTTTTTGTGCAGAAGTATTTAATTAAATCTAAACATAAATATCCCTGTGGTATCTTCCAGCTTTTTTTATGTTGCAAACTGCCCAGAATGCTTGGAATTCATATATTTTGTTAGTTTGCTGAGAATAAAAAAAATTTGGAGGGCCAGGTCACTTGTAGTATTTCAAGAAGAAATACTGCTCCTTGCTTTTGAAACATTTTGCTTCCTGGTTTGGAGTATTTATCTGTTGCAAAAGTGAGTGTGAACTGTGAGCAAGAGCAATCAATCTGCTAAAAGCAGAATTATTAGTTATCTGCATTAGAACAGAAAGAAGAATTACCCTGAGATATAAATTTATGCAAAACCTCTACAACATTTAACACACTTCCACAATTACTGAAATCCCTATCTATCTGTGTATTACTTTCTCAGCGGTTATTTATTTTCTGACAGTATTTAAAGATAATTCTTTTGTACTTATCGTTCCTAGAGGTCTCACATTTTTTTCCAGATCAGAAGATTTATGGCATGAAAAGATCCAAAATAAAAGACCTTTAATGTGATCTCTCGGATGCACATAATTTTAGAAATAACTGGAAGGTAGATTACATTTAATTTTCTGGAAGATTCAAAAGCAGTTACATCCTTTCTGTCCAACAAACCCTCAACAACAGAAGTGCCAAACCAAATCCAACATGTCCATAAAAATAGTTTTCATCCTTAATTTTGCATTGCATGTTAGAAATGAGAGCTTTAACAATCGTGCAGGCACATCCTTCTCATAGTTGTCCATTAATTCTAAATAGACTGCATTAGATTTCTGCGTTAAATCAGTTTGCTGACAAGGGGCCATAGAAGCTGTGTGCTTGGAAAAAAACCCTGATTTCTACCAGCGTAAGCCATATAAGGCAGTTCCAGTCTCTGGAGAGGCATTTCCAGCAGAGTTCATTCCTTTATTGTAAAGATATTATATCCTTTTGTGTAAGTATAATTTAAAACAAACCAAAAAAAACCCAAATGAAAAAGTTAAATACACTTAGGTGGGTTTTACCACATGCACACACAACTTTTCATGTCTAACCCAGAGCTCCGCATCTCAGCATTGTGTTCCCATTTATAGTTTATGCCTTCCCTTGCATCATCACTGTGGTATCCCTGACATGTTTTTCTACATTTGTGTATATTCTTTCTGTCTCTGTATACATAAAGGGATAAGTATGTGAAAGACATATGTGAGTTAAGCAAGAATAAACACTTTTGATCTGTGTTATGACATTTATTGTACAAACTTTATGTAATCCATATAGATTAGTTTCTTTTTTCTTACAGAAATAAAACTTCCTGAGATTTGTGAAACGCCAAACATTTGAAACCTATAGGCATGTAAGGGTCAAGAAGTATTCTGCTGTTAATAGCTTGAGCATTATGTTATGCAAACATTAGAGCTGTAAAAGCAAAAAGTGTGTGGCTGCATTTGCTGTGAGGATAAACAAGCCTTGCTATGAGGATAAACACAACCTTTTGACCATCGCTGGGTATTGTACAGACCATTAACGTGTAAACCTACAGTTGCTACTGTGGTGCTACAAATTAATGCTTTTAATGTCAGTAATTGTTGTAGCACTGATACTATGTGAGATAGGTGCTTGTAAATGGACACTGAGAACTTTTATATTGATGCTAAAAGTATCATTTAGCAGATTAGATGCTTTAAGCTGTGACTGTTGCCACCCTCTCTAGTTCTCAGCTCTTTGTGGCCACTGGTTTCCAGTGTCAGCCCAGCTGTTCATATACCTGTGCTAGGAAGTAGATCTGGAAAAATGCCCAGCTGGCTCAGGAGCTGACCTTAGGGTGGGCAGGGGAAAAGAGGAATTTTACACTTGGCTTTTGTACTGCTATTGCAGGTGAATTCCAGGTAAAACTAATGAACTCAGATATCCATAATGACTTGTATATGGCATGGTATATGCCAAATGGAGATGTAAAAAGCTTTATTTTTCAGTATGTTTGTGTTTTGCTGCTCTTCAATCATAATTCAAATCCCCACTGTGCCAGCTACTGGCTAATGTCTAATCATAATCTGTAAACACCAAGCAGACGTAGGAGAGGGAGGGAATATCACAAGCTGAGATGATATCTCACTGATCACCAATTATTAGCATTTATTGGGAAACAAACAGCCTAATGACCATGCATGGTTTTCAGGTAAATAAATATGCTCCAGAAAGCATCCTGCATTGTCATTCCTGGAATTACAGCTTTCAGGCATCTTGATTAATCTATCTTAAGGCAAATTCCAGACAGAAATTTTACTATTGAAATAAATCCTCATGGTGTACTGTAGCACAAGAACACTTGGTCCTCTATCTTATACCACTAGGAAAATTATACCCCAACATTTCCAGAAATACAATACAATATTAAAGGAGTTTCTTTCTGAAGAGAAATATCCAGTCAGTTACATACAGTGATGTGGTATGTGAAGAGCAAAGGAGCCTGCAAACAGCTTAATTACCTGCCTGTTTGCAATTTGGTATTTTCTCCTAATACTCTTATGATTCAAATGCTTCCTGCTGTGCACTTTTCCCCTTTAAGTGGTTGCTAGTAAGACAAAAGCTTGGCTGTACTGTTTTTTTCCTACACATAAATGAAATTGTGAATTGAGAAAGTGCTTTTGCAGCCAGGAAAATTGAATCATAGATACCGCTTTTCTTTGTTTTCAAACAGCAAGAACACCGATCTGATTGCTTGGTGTTCCTTCCTCATGCCCCAGGAAGCTCCCTCTCATCCCGCTCACACAGCGACGTCCCTCTGTGGTTAACCCTCTGTCACTCAGCTCGGTTTTCTGACAGGGAAATGAGTGCCATAGCGGAGTAAGTCATGGCTGCAAAAAGCCGTTTCAAGGACAAGCCAAGGGTGTTGAAGGCAGCAGCTTGATAAAGCCAGGATTCAGGACCAGTTCAACTGTTTTCAGCCTGAAGGAATTCAACTTTAAGAAGGTGAGGCCTCGGTAGTGAAGCCAGACTCTTCAAACCAACACAAGCAAAATCTTTAGATATCCTAGTTCTTTGTTGAAATGTTGTAGTTGTGTGCTACAATGTAACACCAAGCAGCATTACATAAAGCACAGCAGATGCAGCCTGCATTCAGGGGCAGGGGAAACCATATAACAACCCAATGTGGAGTGCCATAGCAGAGGAAAACAACTTAAAGATACATTATAAGGAAAAAGAATTTCCAGGTGGGGGGCTGACACAGAGCCTTAATAACTGCCTCAGCCTGGCACTGACTTTTTTTTTTTTTTTTTTAATGTTTAAGAAGACTTTAACTAAGATTTACAGCTTGGCATTGCATCTGGTTTCTGTGATGTCTCGGTCCCAGCGATTGCAGAGGGCTGCTGTGTTGGGGAGGAAGGGTCGTGGCACTGGGCAGCGGGCTTGGGCTCTGAGCCAGCTGCTTACCCCTGCAGCCAAACTGCGGCTTACCTCAGAAGTGGGAGCAGCCTCTAAATTAATTGTTTATAAAGTAAAGCAGTCCTGGAAAAATCTGCATCTTCACTGCAGTTGAAAATATGTGGTGACAGCATGTATCCAGCTCAGATTCTCTGATGGTTAACCACTAAGCTGGGACACCACAGGTGTCAGCACCGGTTACCTACCTGCCTGCACAGGCACATACGGAATCCTGCTGGGGCTTATACAGCTGTCACTGAAGCCTGAGGTCCCATGGCTTTACCATCATTTGTTACATCATTAGGGTTAGATGAGTTTGGCGCTGCTGATGCAGGCTATGCATATGCTGAAGTCAGAGGCCTTAAGTGCTTAATCCTGCCACTGGGCAGAGGGAGGCCCTTTCTAGTGGAGGAACTGGAGAATCCAACAATGAATATGCTTTCAAGGTATCATTTTTTGAGAAAGTCAGTCTGTATTGGTTCTGGTTAGATGTTGATTTCATTAGTTGCTCTATTTGGTTAGTTCTAGAACACTGTTATTTTTGTATGCATAGGATGAAAGCGTATTAGGTGGACTGGACTGATGGTTTTGCATCATTTAACGGTATTGCCGGTCTTCTTCCACTATTGGCAGAGGAAACATTTCACATTTTACAGATCTAGTGTTTTGATACGGGTGGGGATGAGAGGACACCTAAGCTCTGTGGAGTGTTCTCATGTATGTTTTCATCAGTGCAGATGATGGTCTTTGTGTGTATCATCCTGATGGCGTGTAAGAAGAGTGCGGTAGATAGATGTAGAGCCTGTCTTTTTATAGTATTAGAATTATAAAAAATGAACAAACTAGATGAATTAAAGATAATTTTCAAGACCCAGAACCTTTCATCTCAGTTCGCTGTGAGCAAATTCAGCATGACTCAGGATTGCTGTTTCATGGCAAATCAGTCCAGTCCAGAAGTAGGGGGAAAGGTGAGGGGATCAAACATAATTGGTACCCTTGTTAAATTAATTGCTCAGATATCAAGATCTGAATGAAATTGTAATACCTTCTCACTTCTACCAGGCAGGTCTGATAGGTCAGAGTTTGGTAGGTCAGTGTAAAAGGAGCTTGAATTACCCATGCTGGGTTGTATCAGTCCTCTGAGGTGTGGCAGGCAGTGAACTTCATATGCACTAAGCTTAATTGCAAATAAAGGCTGTGACACAAACAAAGCTCAGGAATTTAAAAGATTAATGCTGTCAGAGTTTTTATGTTGTGCAAGCCTGTTTCCATAATAGCAGGAATTGTTCATTTTTCCAATAAGTTCTAAAATCTTGAAGGCATGTAAATGGAAAGTAGTACTGCTACTCTGTATTAATAGTCTCACATAATTCCTTTAAGTTTTTTGTTGGCTGCTATTTTTCATAATCATTAAACAAATAGAGTATTTTTCTTAAGATTTTCAAAGTCTTGCAACATGAGCAATACTTTGTTTTCTTAAAAGGGCTTTTCTTCAATGTATTCATAAGCCTGCAAAGTACATAGTATTCTGTGGCCATCTTTGAAGACATCAATTCTGACAGTACATGGTTATTGCTATGTGCTGATCTCCCAACATTTTACTTAGTTTGTGCTCATATTTCTCTTCTAAAAAAGCAAGCAAGCAACCAACCAACCCCCCACCAAACAGGAGCATATCTTTAAGTAACAGTTGTGGCCTCAAAGGGTAGACAATTTCCATAAAGCAATCAAGAAGTTTCAAGGAGAGAATGAGGTTATGCTGAGCCATAGAAGCGGAGAGGGAAGAAGGAAGAGCTAACTGGTATTTGTCAGTGGCATTGATTTCTTTGAGATCAATTGAAGGGGACAATAAGGAATGTGGAAAAGGATTCAAAGGGAAGAGGGAAGATCTGTTAAGATGAGCTTCAGGAAGAGCAGTAGACATAGGAGGCACATAGGGAGACAGGGAAAATATGTTTAATGAAACGGATAGCAGAATTAGGGCAATAAAAAAAAAGACTGCCTTTTGGAGTTCTGAATATTTCAGCATGACCATTCAGTTCATCTCTGCTTATCATTTACATAACCTGTAGAAAACAAGTGCATGGTCAGGATGTCTGCCTGGAAGGAATGACTTCGTCCTTAGCCCTGTTACTTCAAGGTGTTTGCACTTTCTGGATTAATCAAAATTATTTTGTAATATAATAGTATGTTAGCAGTGCTATTTAAACTGATAATGTTCTCTAAATATTGCCAAGGCATACATTGAAAGTGTGTCTGATATCCTTGTCTTTGTCTCTTCTTTATCGTTAATGTGTGTCGTGCTTAAGGGATGTATTAATAAACTTTTTTTTTTTTTTTTTAATCCTGCAATGACAATACTCTAGGCCCAGCCTCTTCATTAATGAATAATGATGGAATAGAGTAGGCAGTTGGGTCATTTTATCCTTTAAGTGCGACGAACAGTCCTGAAGAGAATGCTGCATTGCAGCTATAACCAAAATGGTTGTACAGATGACAAAATGCTTTTGAATTACAGTCTGCATTTCTTGAACATTCTGGGTTTTAGGAAGACTGCCAGTTTCTCAAAACATTTTTCTTAGGAAAGGAATCTGGTTTTTTGCTATTTCAGAAAGACTTATTCCAATGCCTTCTATTCTGTGAACTTGGAAACCTGAGCTTGAATGAAAATATAAAGTTGCTTCTCATACTGTGTTCAACAGCCATTGAAAAGGACTTGGGGAGGCTTCTGTTTCATAATATTTACATAGCAGCTGGCTAGTAGTGATTTTCATAGAATTTTGGACATTGGCCTTACCATGAATTCAGACTAATTTTCCCCAAAACATTTTGTGTGAGACAGGAACCATACATGAAAAATATGCTGACCAGTTAAGGAACTATACAAAGGAAAGCCTACTCTGCTACCTAAACAGAGCATATGAAAATCAGAATAAGATTTCTGGTTCAAGTTACTGATGGGACAAACTTGCACCTCTAAGTTAAGTCATGTAAATATTTTAAATGCCCATTTTCTTGGGGTGAGTATAACTGGGATAACTCCTTTTTTCTATCTCTTACAGTGTAAAGAATGTAATTAAGTCCCTAAATAATGGTTATCTAAATCTATGCCTGTGTGTTACACGATAAAAGGTCTTTGAGTGCCTAGAATTCTGCTCCATTTTCATGTAATAAGAAACTTGGGTTTAGTTGCTTTTCTATAATCCCTTTTTGCTTTCCTGTTTATTGGTCTTTTTGTTTCTCTACTTGCAAGAATTTGTTTCTAAGTGGACAAATAAATTCCTATGTTCTCTTGTTGCATGATGTGTAGCTTCAACTCCAAATATCCATATTCCCATAGCTGTGGGATGAGGAGGTACGTGTCTCTAGCAGCGGCTTTGGGAAGCTGAGGTGAAAGTGGTCTAAATCAAATATGAAGACAGGCTGAGAGAGTTGGAGTTGTTCAGCCTGGAGAAGGCTCCAAGGAGACCTTATAGCAGCCTCCAGTGCCTGAAGGAGGCCTATAAGAAAGCTGGAGAGGGACTTTTTACAAGGGCCTGTTGTGATAGGGCAAGGGGTAATGGCTTTAAACTGCAAGAGGGTAGATTTAGATTAGATATAAGGGAGAAATTCTTCACTGTGAGGGTGGTGAGGCAGTGGAACAGGTTGCCCGGAGAAGCTGTGGGTGCCCCATCCCTGGAGGTGTTCAAGGCCAGGTCTGGTGGAAGCTGTCCCTGCCCATGGCAGGGGCATTGGAACTGGATGATCTTTAAGGTCCCTTCGAACCCAAACCATTCAATGATTCTATGATTTACCTATTCTCAGCCTGTGGATTTATCCTGGAACATAGCTTCCTGATTAACCATTATGGATTAACTCTTTGTATGGATGTTCCTATTTTGGATTAAATGTACCTCTTCCCAGTTGAGCTGGATTAACCAAAGCAATGAATTAATGGGCTGGAAGTAAAATGAAGTGGCTAGCACAATATAAACATAGGTAACTGCTGTGCAAGGAAAATGGTTAAACCATAAATTGATTAAATTAATTCTAATTTGAGATCTCATTTTAAATAAAAACTTAAGCTTCCACATGTATAACAAAGGTTATTTAATAACTATAGTGGTTATTTTGGGGGCATTAAGAAAATGTGATTTTTGTTTACTCACTGAAGCTGCCCAAGGAAGGTTGTTAATATGAATTTGGTGCTTCTATTATGATACAATATAGTATTTTGATTTCTGCTATTGTGTCTAACATAAATTTGTATGTATTTGTAACATGAGCACGCTTCTGCCAGAGCTTTGATGCAGAATTACCTTATTACATTCTCTTGAATGTGCACTTCCCAAAAGACACAAAGTTTTCAACTTCTCAGACCACAGAACACAAAATTAAAAAGATGGAAGAAGTCATTCTTAACATAAAGAAGACAGATATTATGACCAAATAAGGGAATAGATCTGAATACAAATCCTTTCCCACTTTTGTCACCTTGAATAGAACTTCTTTATAGTTGAGCAATTTTCAGTGGCTTTTTGGATTGCTGAAACTCCATATAGAAGCCCTTGTATCCCTAAAGAGTTTCCTACTTTTGTCATCAATGACAAGTGGGTTCTGCATCTGAAGTCTCCCTCTTTCAGGATTCTCCCGGGGTGAGCTCTGGCTCCATGCTTGCTGTTTCTGGCTCATGCTTGCCTCTGCCGCCTTTCATTCCCACACGTCTGAGCTAGCCAAGGTCAATAACTAGTTATTTGGATGCCCCTGCCCAACTGAAAGGGTTTCCACTTCACCCCAGCTATAAAATGCAAGAGATGTAGGTCAGACTCAGTTTTCTACAGAATATACAATGGAAGTGAAGAGTGAAAAACAGACTAGTGAGATACACTATTCATCTATGGAGAAAACTTATGAGCGAACCTTGGTTAAGTCTTACTTGTTCTAGAATATTTCGATTAAGATTTGATTTTGAAGTGGGACCAGTTTGACGTGCGTAAAAAATATATGATGTCCTTGACTTGTTCTGACTTACACTCTTACTACAGCTGGTGACTAGGAACATCTTCCTTGGAGGTACTTGCTTCATAATTTAATTTAGTATTTGATTTGCACTGGAAAAGAGTCTGGAGAACTTCAGCAGTGATTATTGCATTCAGATAGATTAGTTATGTTGAGGGCTAATCAAGGTGGGTGACAATATATGCTTTGTATGAGAGAGAGTCTATTCTTTTGATCTTTTCAGTATGCTAAAATAGGAGAGGTCTGTGGGTATTGTGTTCCTGATGGAGTTCTGTTGCATGTGGGTATAAGAATAAAATAACTCTGCATGCCACAGTACATCTTGGGATTGCTTTGGTCGCAGTTTATATTTTCTAATAGTTCAAAAATAAAGCAGGAGTCAAGAAAACGTTGTCCCTTTTCACAGTATTAACAAAGGCATCTCTTGCTATTACCCCATTTTTATTGTGATTTATGTAAGGCTGAGAACTCTTTGGAGGAATAACACTACATCCATTCCAATAGTGCCATCATCCCAACTAAAACACTGCTGCTGCTCTACTCTGCTGCTCTTTTCCACCTAGGCAGCTTTTGTGGCCTGAATGAACTAATTGCCTGAAGACTGGAAAGTCTTGAGATTTTCTGCACCTTTTTTTTCCCTCTTATCTAGAGAATGGGGCAACAGGGAGCATGTTTGACTAGCTAAATTATCAGTGCCTGGTGCATCTAAACTTTGACTACACAATCCATTCAGTTGTGATGGATTCACTGTAATAATACTCACACTGGCACCTTTGGATGAAATTGTACAGCTTCTTTCACTTTTATTGTTCCTCCAAGTCTTTGTGGTACTTAAGTCCACAGGAAAGGCAGATGATGATCTAAGGGTTGTGTCCCACTTGTTTATGAAGAAGATGGAGCAAATGGGTAATGCTGAGCGCAATGGTGTTATGCAGGTAACAGTGAGCACAGCAGCGTGCCTGTGATGTTAGAGGTTAGAGGTTTCAAAGGTCTAATTGTTTTAATGTTCCTGAGCAGTGGGATGTAATTCATTGGATGCTCAAAAACCATCTTAGTATCTTGCTGTCTCCTCACAAGCTGAGTATTGTGGGTTTCAGTGACATCATTGTCACTTGCAGGAGCGATAGTGGCATTTAATGTTGTTTGCAGATGGCATAATGATCATAGCACTTTGGGTTTTTTCAGTGTTCTCACTTTTTTTTAGATATCTTGAATACTCTCCTGAATAAACAGCAGCATAAGATACACTACAGCAAATGCTGTGCCTCTTGCAAAGGCATAGCTGGAAGTGAGTACAGTCGCTGCGTAGCTGACAAGCTGACATTGCTCACAGGAAAAGCAGATGACACTGACAAAGGTAGCAATGAAATTAAGGAGGGTTGCCAAGTAGCAGCACTTGGAGGTAATGCCTCAGAAAAATGCAGCTCATTGCGATCTGCTTTATTTGGTGTTTTTACTTAAGTGGGAAAGAGTCGTGCTATGGAAGCAGACTTGCCAAAGTGGGTTTTGGTATTTTCCTTTTGACTCTCTTACAGACATCACAAAAATGTGTCTCTCTCTTCAGAATGTAAGATTTCTTCGTCTGTTATTTATTTTAATGTAAAAGATTAAAACATTTATGTGAGGAATTAGCTACCTTAACCTACAAATTCCTGGCCTTGTCTAGAAAGAAACCTCTTTTCCATGCTGTTGTTGTTATGAGAGCATATGTTGTTATGTTTATGTTTAACCTTATGTTTAACCTTTCCAATAGGCTTCATCGAATACATATGAGCTATAAACCCTTGGAACTGCTTATACTAAAGAACCTATGGTGATTGCAGTGACGAATAATAATAGTAAAGATCCTTCATATAAAGAGATGCATGGGACTTTCAGGATCCTGATGAAAGCCTCTTGCTGTACTGACTTAGAATTCTCTAATGTGTCTTCAGCTGCATAATGTTGTCCGTTCTCAGGCCTTGCTTTCCCATTTGCATGTGCTTTATTCCTTGGGCATTTGCTTTCTCAGATTACCGTGGCTGTCATCCTGCGTGCATGTGCTCTATGGAACCGAACAGAAAGTCATGAAAAATCTTTAGCGTGTCTAGGCCACATCAGCCTAAATGTACATTATAGTGTGGAGAAGCCAGCTGAAGCTCTCCTTAGTATATATTCAGCTTTATTGGATTTCAGTCCGATGGCCTCAGCTTCTGGGATATTTAGTTGACGTGTATGTCCTTTGAAAATAATGTTTTACTTGCAAAACTTCAAGTGATGTGAAGTTGTACTGCGATAAGAAATCAGAAAAATTGAAGGTGAAGGCTTTTTATCTTTATGAATGGTAGACAGTCTAGCAGCTATTTTTGGAATTGTGGATTTCTTTGTTGTGGTGTTGCTCAGGAGCAGGAGTCCTCAGGTTCAGTGTCACCGGCCACACTCACTTACTATTGCCAGTAAGTATGGGGCTGGGCATAGGTGGATATGTGGCTCCATCCTCCTTTTCTCTCTCTTCTGCTAGGAGAGGATCCCAAGCATAGCCTCCATGTTATTCCCAGCTGTACCACTTGCCCTTGGCTAACTCTGGTCCTGCTGGTGGATCGGTGGTGGTTACCTGTCTGGCTGCCCTTTCTCCAGGACATAGAGGAGCACCTGCAGATGTGCAACTCCCAGCAGGCAGGAGATGCCTTCAGGCAGGCACTTGCTTGAGCCATATAACCAGAGCCTCCCTATGGGCTGTGACTGATGGCAGTGTTTTGTCGGGGGACTTGCATTTCCCCAGGCTGTGCTGTATCCACACAGACAGACAGAAGCTGCCTCTGTAGCAACCAGAGTGGTTTGCTTGTCAGCAGCGCTACACAACTGTGGTTTGGGAACAGAGAATCACCAACTGATTTCAGGGTCTTTTTTCCCTCCGTATCCCCTGTGGTTGCCATTAGCAATACATACAAAGTAGTGAATTTCTCTGTAGGGTCCAGTAAGTGTGATGGTAAGTGGTTACAGAGTTGTGTTAATTAAGGAAGGCTTTCCACTTTGACTTTATTATGCGCTCATTTATTCTTTGTTCTTTTTCTTGGCTGAGACCTTGGATCTCCTCCATTAAACTTACATAGTTGCCCTTCTCTGCCATTAGCCGATGTCAGTGCTTTTCAAGCCTGATCCTACAGAATAGCCAGCAAGTGTGTCTTATGCTGTAGGCAGGGATGCTTGATTTGATTTAAATATTAAGGGCAAGAAAAAGCTTTCACAATACCTGGAACAATGATATTATAACTCAGCATTGTGACAGCATGTTTTTGATACTGTTTCCCTCATACTTTCTGTCAACTTCATCTTATATGTCTGTGTTTCAGTAGGAAATCAGAGCTTTGCAGGTAATACATAAGCCTGTGCAGAAGGCATTTGTTCAGTCTACTCTAAATCGTAATGTTATCCTCTGTGGCAGTGATATCCTAGCTTTGTTTAAATAACCAAAAAAGACACTTGAAGAAACTGTCTCAAGGCTTTGACTGCCTTTTCAACTGCATGCCTGTATTTTTCTGGAGAAAGGGAGGGGAGGAAAGGAACCATTGCATTCCCCCGTTCCCCTCCGCCTCTTCCTAAAAGCCCCAGTAAAAGAAAGCCCCAGCTGCTGAGGATTCGTGATGCTGAACAAACCCAGAGTCTGTGGGGTATCCCTCTGGCTTGCGGCTGGTTGCCTTAGCTGCAGCAAAACCCTCTAACTTTTAGGTTAACTGTCTCAATGCTAGGTGAGGATCTGCACTGCTACTGCACTGTCGTTTACATATAATGTAACAAGGAATTTTTAGTAACTTCTTTATTATCTGGAGGTAATGGGTGGGAGTGGAATGGTGGATATACATACCAGATTATTAGTATTTGTTAGCATTGCTGCCCTGAATCTGTAATGACTTTATTGTACTTGATACTCCATCAAGATAGAACAAAAGAAAAACATCTCAAGGAGCCTGTGGCACACAAGATGAAGTGTTTGAAAGTGGTGTGACAATTACCAAGTGGAGTAAAAGCTCAAGAAATGATTCCTGGTGGGATGATTATCTTCTCTCTCAACAGTCATACTCCCACTGACAGCAGTAAAAAAGAAATCCTAGTTCTTTCTTCTTACTGAACCTTCAGCGCTCATTGAATGCTTTGCTATCAGCCTTTGCAGAGGGATTTTGTTGTCTGCTTAGGGAAGAAAAATGTTAGTCGTCTGTTACGATGGGTGTCTTGCCTTTAATATTTGATGTCTCATCTGTTGCCTTTATACTGGCTCATGGTTATGCACTGCATGTAAGTCCAGTCATTAGATGATTCTGAAATTGTAGCGTGGCTTTCTTTGAGCTACGTTATAGTCGCTATCGGGAACCATTTCTGGTTCTGCTGTTATTACTCATCTTATGTAAATTATTTGTTTCCTGGTTAATAGCCTCTTCTCAGATCAATTTTACTTTAAGAAGATAGAAGAAATAAAACCAAAATGGCTAGATGGGGAAATGAATGAAACATGTCATGAAGCATTCGGTGCTTCTTGGCAATACGAAGTCCTGCATGATATCTTGCAGCTGAGTGTAAATCAGGAATCCCAGGAGATGTGAATTTACTCCCTTGAACTGCCACCAAACTGTCTGGGGTAAGAACTTCAGCCTTCCGCTGCCTCATAAAATTGAGATAAAGTTGCTGATGCATTTCTGTAGCTAGAAAGAGAATGAGAGCTAGAAACTCATTGAAGAAATGCAAATTGTTCCTAACATTTATGTGAGATGTATCAGTCTGTAAGAGATAATGTTAAGCTCCTCAGTTACTTTATTTTTTAAAATAATGGATTTCGATATGTATTTATGTACTTTGTGTGACTTTGGAGTAATAGTTTTGATTGTAACCTATAATAGGAAGGTTTAGATAAGGGGGTTTGTAGTCAGCTTGCTGCTTTTCAGATACTGAAGGGTGGTCCCTGTACTGTGATGGGGCAACTGAAGCCACAGCAGAAATCACGAGGGCAGGACACTGTGACCTGGCCAGTTGTTAGATGTGAAGAGGGAGGACGATTAATGAGGAAATGGAGGGGAAATTAATCATTTCCTGGTTCTGCCACTTCTGTGCCCCTCTTTTCTGTCCGTTGGCTCTTTCGATCTAGCTGTAAAGCATTTGACTCAAGGAGGGTCTGAACCCTACAAGGGTCTGTTGGCAGCACTGCCAAATGGACTTGTAGAAATAGTAGCACCAGCAACATAAAGCTTGCAGGACACGTGCTAGATGATTTGTAATTCCAAAGGCTTTTAATTTTTGGACAAATTTCTTAAAATTCATGTAAACAAATCTAAGCAAGTGATATTAATGAAAACAGGTAATGAAATTCATTACACTTTACAGACAGCTTTGTTCCGAGATTAGAAGGAAATTATTATTCATTGAGGTTCATTCACTAGTGAAATTCAAATTCAGCTGGCTGAAACTTAGTAAATGCTCTCATTAAATATTCTCCTACTGATAGGACTGGATTCTCTTAGCTGATTTTATTTTAATATGGCCTAAACAGAATGTCAATGTACTGCACCCAAATATTTTGCAAGCAATTTACATGATAAAACCGTGAGGCCACAGAGACATATGTACTCGGTGTGAATGTTTTCACTTTGTGGTTCACGTTTGCTGTGTGTTCTAGTTTAAAAAAAAAAAAAGTCATCTAGTCATCTTGTGTCAGTAAAACAGGTAGTTTAATGCAACGTATATTTATGTGGCGTACCTGGTAGTGGAGCAGTTGTTTGTTTTACTTCGATACCCTTTAAATGACTGTCATGAAGACTTCATGACTGATGTTGGATTACATCGTAGCGTGCTTGATGACATTATACATAAGGGACAGAACAGACCTTTTAGCATTTGATCAAAACCATGGCAGCAGTCACGGTTTACTGTGCCCATCTCCTTGCCTTCTCCAATTTCTTAGGTAGGGACAGTTTCCTAAGGCAGTTCTCAGAAACTAAATCTGTTAGTCACTGGCTATTAATTTGAATCAAAAATTTGACTTTTTCAGCTCTTTCACTCACTGGATAGACAATACTTCTTAGATTGAAGTGGAAGAAAAAAAAGGCCTGCTGTCACTTCTAGCAAAGACAGAAAAGCAAGATAATGCACAGAAATGTGCTTCCAAAGCCAGAGAGGAAAATCCCACTAAAAATGTTGAATGAAATTTTGTGTTTGAATTTTCTGTGTTACAACAGCAGTAACTGGGCTAATGTTTTTACCTCATATTATGAAATTTGGAGAATCTATACGAGAGCTATAGAAATTGGTGGGCCTGGGCAAGTTATACTAAAGCGTTATGTAGCAGCAGTAATGGAAGGGATTGTTTCAGAGTTAAATGTGAACTTAATGGAATTGGTGAAACAGGGCAAAGAAAATGAAATATTTGTCAAGGTGATACTTTGTGGTGGTTTACTTTTTGGTTTCTGTGAAGACCTAGGTAACATGATGCTAGAAATGCTCATCATTTGAGAACAGAGTTTGAGGGTGATAGGAGCTCAGGAGATAAAATACAGGTTTGTGTTTTCATAGGAAGAATTCATGCGTGTCATATCTAATTGTCATTAGAGTTCAGCAGCCAAAATGGTTGGTTAACCCCTCTGCATTAATTTTTTTTTTTTTTTTTTTTAGTCCCCTACTGGTGGTTCTTTACTTCCTTAGATGTTTTGTATCTTCATGTAGAAATGATATTCCAAATTACTTTCATTTGCAATGTTTTTTCATTATTGTCACGGGACTCAGTACTTAAATTAAGGGTCAAGCGAGAAATAGAAAAAATATTAGGAATAGTAATGAAGTTGGTAAGCGTAATATAAAAAAAAAACCAACCACATTAAAAAATCTAGCAGTGGGAAAGCCATCTTCTGGTTAAAAGTACTGGTGAGGACAGATGTCCACTTCCAGATCTTGCTGTGCTAATTGACGTTTTTACCATCTGTACTGCCTGTCAGCGTGCACCGGCTGGGGAGCAGCATCCCGCAGCTCTGCCGGTGTGACGGAAAGTGTGAGTGACCTCTAATCCTCTTCAAGCAACTCAGACTAGCTCAAAACACCTCCAGGACTATTTAAAATCATGCTTCTGAATAAAGCAGACTATTTGAAAAAGATAAGGAGTGCCCCCATTTATACCTTCTGCTGGCAATATTACGGAGAATTAATGGAAACTTTTGCAAAATAAGCAGCTTGCGTTGCCTTGGGTTCTCAATCACATCTCCCTTAGTTGTATCTCTTTGTGTAACTTTGGCTTCTCTATGTATTTTATTGCCCTTTCTGACTTTATCTCTACAGCAACACTTAGGACTATTATGGGATTTCATCAGTTGGTCTGTAGGTTTCTTCATTCCATCCTTTCCTTCCCCTCTCTCTCTAAATACAGTGTTTTGTTAGTTTTTGGAGTTCAGTGGGAGGAAAAAAACCACCAACCTAAAATTTTGCTGAACAAGGTTTTTTGAGTGATGACTCAGGAGAAGGGAAACCTTTTCATTTGAACAGAACATTGAATTTCATTTTCCAGCATTTCTAAATTATTTACAAGAAAATACATTTGATAATTAAAAATGAATATGCTTTTTTTTTTTTAGATGGGACGGACTTGGTGATTTCACCAAGACCTAGACTTACAGGGAACAATAAAGTCACACACACACAATTTACCCTTGTCTGTTTATGGGCCTTAAGAAAGGGTATATTTATTAGGAAAAATGAAAGAGCAGAATTAAATAAAATTTGTCTAAATTCCAGCGTAGGTTACTTAGACTCTAGACTGGAAGATAATGGTGACCATAGATGCTTTAAACTCAGTCTAGTCCTCAACCTTATGGTGTCTAAATTTCTATGGTGTCCAAATAAACAATTTTTGTCTTAGACAAAAAGTAGCTCTCTGAGTTGGGGTGTCTCTCTGCTTCTGAGGCTTCTCAGTGTGTTCATGTATTTATATGTGCATTATTATCAGCAACATAGGACAGGATATGTGCGCTTCTTATGGCCTCCAGACAGTAAAGTATGTACCATAATGTCAAAGTAATGAATTCATCATGGCTGGGTAAATGGAATTAGGATTGTTGAAAAATACCGTGGCTATTTCCCATACTATTTCAGCCATCCCTTCCATGCTGCCTACTGGCTGGAGTGGGCCCACCACTGTGCACACATGTTCTGTATTGGAAAATAGGCATTTTTCAGACATCTCTTCCCCCCACTTTCTGGTGTGCTTTTTCATTTTTTTTCTGTTTCAGTTTTGTATCGCTGCTTATAGATGCATTATATGAACATTTATGCCAAAAATCCCTACCACTATCGATGCTGTCAATGCACTTTACGCATGCAGTCCCTGCTGTGTTTGGAGTAGGTTGTGTTTTGGGGGACTAGGGCAGATTGTGCATGCCATTTTTAGTGAAAATCCTTCCTTGTATTGAAGGGCTTTGCAGCCTGCTGGATGCTAATCAAACTGCGTGTGTCTAGTGTCTGCTGAAGGATTGTCCCTATGTCAGATCCCATCAGCGGTGAGTGACGTCCCCAATCTCTCACGTGCGTTGTCCTCAGTTCTGTGTTCTGCATTGGTTCACTAAAGGGCAACTACCCAGATGGTTCATAGCTTGCAATTCATATTTCATAGGGGAAAGCATTTCCCCCGCGTTGGAAGCTGATCAGGAGCTCATGGAGGAGGTGAGAGGTTTGCCATGTTAGTGTTTGAATCATGAAGAATAACATAGACACGCTTTGTAAGAGCTGGAACCCGCCTGTCACTGTGTCACTAGGCACCAGGTACTGAAAATTGAATGAAGTGAGGTAATCATAACTACAGCATGCCTTTATCTGGGAGAGAAGGATAGTGTTTCTCAGAAGCTGAAGGTGAAATGAAAGTTTCATGAGTTAACCAAGACTGAGAAGCTACGCAACAGCTGTAATTATATACCTGAAGTGAAAGGTGAGTCCGTGTCTCTGCCTGTGCTGTGGCCGGATTGGTATCTTCAGAAAAGCATCGCTTTGGTCTTGAGGAAATTACGCTTGGGCCTGGTGTTTTCATCCGAGAGGTGACCTACTGGCATGTGCACGCTGCTGGGAGCCGTTGCACCAGTGCTGAATGAACGAGACATAATGCTGAGTACCATTGGCACATCAGGAGCCTGATTTCTTTTGCTTGGCATCTTGAAGATGCTATTAATAGGGCTTTCCATTCCTGAAGTACCCTATAGGTGTTGATGAGCTTTGTAGGAGGCAAGGACTTACCCTAAGCTGCATGAGGAGAGGGATCCTTAGAGTGTGGGATTGATCATCGCCTCTTGCTCTCTTGCAGGCACCTTTGTAGCTCTCTGAGGCCAGCTCTCAATTTAAGTATTTTCGTTCTGCCATGTTAGTGTGAATAAGCGTGAATAACTTTACGTTGCTGGTCACATTCAAGACCTACTGTTCTGTAAATGTTCCAGCTGATGTCAAATACTATTTTACAGATATATGTAACCACTTATTTTATTGCAGTTCTTTATGCTGCTGAGCACGGTGTATGGGCTATTATTATTTTTTTTTCTTTTTTTGTGAAAAGGTGCCAGATGTGCATAAATTAATATAATTTTAAAAGCCCCTAAGTGTGCTTGTTCAGTGCAGCCACACATTCTTACATTGCATCCTTAAATCGAAATGTTCCTAAGTTGAACTGTCACACAAAATAGATGCATTTCTATATCGATTTAAGGAACCATGTCTTTTCCTTTATACTTTCTTTGCATATATAACCTGTCACTTTGGCTGTCGTCTTTCAGTTAACAAAACTTTGATGCAGTTCATTCCAGCGATGGTGTGGCAGCGCACACACAGCAAGAGAGGCTGCTCTGAAGTAGAACATGACAGGCTTTATTGATTTGTACTTGGAGGTCATCAACCTGAGGTCATCACAACGACATTTATGCTGCTTCTACTGATATTACCAAAAGCTGCCAGTAGCTATTCCAACTTCATCCCAAATATAATTAATTTGTGCTTTATGATCTATTTTCAGAAGTCGTTGCTTACATGTATGCATGTATCTATATATACAGGTCTTATTAAAGTTAACCTACTTTTTTTTATGATTAAAACTGGCAGGAATTAGTACTAAATAGAACCCGTAAGGGTCCTGTTCAGAACATAAGGACAAACCCATCTTGCAAAAGCAAAATTTAAGTGGAAAATCTACCTATTTGTTAATATGCCATAGGTGGTACAGCTTGTAGTTGTTCTTGGAGAAATAATTTATAGAAATGTGGATATAAGTGGGCATTTTCTATTTCACTGCAATTTTAATTTATTTTATTTTATTTTATTTACAGGATTAGCTGGCACCGCTGCAGACCTAGAAAAAAGAAAACTTATTTTTGGAAAAAATTTTATACCTCCAAAGAAGCCAAAAACATTCTTACAGCTAGTCTGGGAAGCATTGCAGGATGTGACTCTTATAATCTTGGAAATTGCAGCCATCATATCTTTGGGGCTTTCGTTTTATCAGCCACCTGGAGAAGGGAATGAAGGTAAAAACTTTTTATCGAAATCATTTGTATAAATCTAAGTAAAACCAGTCCTATATATCAAGTTAATTCCACCCCCACTCTCCAGAAGGTCACTAACAGGAAATTTCCACGTGGTTTGTTCCTGTTACCATTACATCTGGTACTGACGTATTTTTTGTATGCTTGACATTTCTTTATGCAAATAGCTGAACCTCATGACATGTGCTAAACAAGTTAAAGAAAAATCATAATATTCTTATGAAACTGGAGTATTTTTATTTCTGTTTTCACCTTTGAGCTTGCGTTTGGTGTTTGCTTGTTCATCTTCAATTGTTGTTAATCACTTTATAGAGGAGAAATACGTAATAGCTTATATAAATAATGTATCATGTATATATGAACGTAGCCAGGTCTTCAGCTAGTTTATCCCAGCTGAAGACTTGGACTTAATGAAACTCACTCATTCTTGTAATTTTAGTGCTATAGGTGAGGCTAGTGAGCCTAGCTCAAAAGGGAATATCAGATGCTAGGTCATGTTACTTATAAATGATGCGCTGCCGAATCCTCCTGGGGTATCTGTAGAAAGTTTTAACACCCTGCCTCCTCCCCTTCTCCCCCCTTTGGAAAGTACTCTTGAATTCACATGCCTAAAATATTAATTCCTCTACATAAATGCAAGATTTCCATTTCTGGCAACTGATCCAGATTTCCCACCCCCTGGCTCTCTCATAGACTTATAAAGCTGGATAAAACATGCTGTGTGAAGTGACGTGAGTAGCTTGGCAAATGCATGAAGAACGTCTTCCTCTAAATATAGCCTTGAAATGCTTTTTACATTTGCTTCAGTTTCCTTTGGCTACTTTCCTTGAAGACCCTTCCTTCTTCCTTTTCCATTCACAAGCAGAATAAGCACGTAGCTATGCGTAGCTCTTGGAGCATATTTATGATTCTTTAATCCTTTATCTAAAATCAGGGAACTTTTATTGCTTTCTCACTGAATTTTGAATACATGGCTATTGATTCAGCAGGTGTCTGGTTTAGGCATGAAAAGGTAAAGGAGTCATTTGTTTTTAACTGAAGAAAATGTTATTTATTCTACTACTTCATATAACTGGACATAGTAGAATACCTTGGGGTATTGTAAACCACAAACAATGCTTTACAAACTTAAGATTTAGTTCAGCAAACCTTTTTCCTAGGCGTAAATCTGCAGACTACCCTCTTATTTTTTAATTTATTTGGTGGGAAAAGAATTTTGAAAATAGGGTTGTTACAGGTTTCAGGAAGAGGGGAGTTGTGCCATCAGATGATGTCTTTTAAAATTTTTCTTCTTATTATTTTGATACTGCATTTAAAATGTTTCTTTTTCCCATGGGAAGGCATGACACATCTGAGATTCTGAGACAGTCTGAAAAGCTCAGCAGCACAGCCTGGGAAAAAGCATTTGTGTTTTCCCACAGCACACTATTTTATTCAAGGGTTGCTGTTTTCTCTATGTATTTAGAATTGTTTTCCTGGAAGATTTTGCTGTGTTTTACACAGGGTGAATAAATCAAGTTAGTGAATATCTTTTAATCCAACTTTTGAAAACATTGTAAAAGTCCTTTACATTGTTTTGAAGTCTTTCTTTAAGCCGATGTATAAATGTGGGAGATTCTCTTTCATTTTAAAATTGGTATGTTCTAAGCTGCTTCCAAGGATACCTATAGTTTATTGGTAGATGGCCTTTTTAAAGAGCCATAAACATTGAAAAACTGACATGTAATCTTGATTTTGCCTGCACGTAAGCCAATTTATCGAACAATTAGAACTGTTTCTGGAATTGAACATGAACCTGGATTCAGACCAAATGTGGGCCTATCTGAGGGGATTATTGCAGTTCTTTGAAAGAGAAGCAACTCGGATGCTTTCTGCTGTGTGAGAACCTGTCTAAATCTCATATTCATTACATACTGCTTTAGATCAGTCCATCTGTGCATTGCTGTTGTAACACAGAATATGGATTTAAAAAAAAATCATATAATATGTAACGTCCTTGCAGCAGTCTGCATTATGCCCCATGTCATTTTCTTGAGGTGAGGGGGTGATATTGCCTGGGGGATATAATAGGGAATTCCTACCCAGTGACCGGGTGAAGTGATAAATGCTCCTCTGGGAAGTGTGAAAACCTGTATTTTCCTTTTCTGACTCTTCCCAGAATGAAAATTATTCATTGGAATGTTCATTTATTTGCAAGTTTTGTGTTTTTTCTTCAAAAGAAAATATTTTCTTCTGAAAATACAGCCCAGTGTTAGAAGGGGAGCTGGTATTTCTTGTTAACTGTCTAGTCTCAAACTTGCCCAACTCTTTCACAGCCTATTTTAAAAGTTCCTCAGTTTCTTAGTAGTTGTGCTGCCCAGCCCCCTGGATGATGTCTTCGTGGGGAGCAGGTGAGAGGCAGCACCTCTCCCTGGGGCTCAGCCCTCCCCTACATCTCTGTGGAAGCAGTGTGGAGGGGCAGCGGTGCTTGGTCCATGAGCTGAGTAGCTAATGGGCAGCTTTGCTGAAAGTTTTAGAAAGAATCTGTCTTTCCAGCTGATGCATTCTTACCATTTTGTTTGTTTGGGTTTTTTGTCTGGTTTTATCTGTCCCTAAAAGTTGTTGGTGTTTGCTTTTCCCGATTGATGTCAATGTAAAGTATAAAGCTTGTGACGTTCAAGTTTGTCTACACCTCAACAAAAAATCCCCTTTGTGTAACAGGACGCTGCTTTTTGATGCGCAATTTGTTTTACAGTATATAATACAGCCTTCTCTTTCAAATTGTATTGGTTTTCTTTTGTTTTTCAAAATGAAATGCATTTGCATTTTGAAAATGAATCAACAAGACTGTTTTCCTTCCCACACTGATTTGCCCAGTCGTCGCTGCTAATGACCTGAACTCATCAGCTTACTATCATTCATAAGGACCTTGCAGAGCCTGAAGGCAATTGTAAGCATAAATTCAGTACTGTTGCAATGTAAAAGGCTAAAAGAAAAAAAGAAAAAAGGCAAAACCTTTATGAGCAGACAGGTGTGAGACGCTGTCGGTAAGTGGGATGGCAGGGGGAGCCAATTTTCCACACAGGTTCGTGGTGTACGTAGTGACCCTGTACATTTCCTATCACCATGAAGTTTGTACTGCGAATTGGCCTCACGTAGCACAGGGTAATTGTACTGATTCTTTGGTCATGGCTAAAAGTGCCTGTGATCGTCTTACACCTTTTTGATGACTTTGAGATCTGTGACTGGGACAGGGTGGTGAACAGGGTGTGAGCCTTTCTGTTGGAGACAGAACTACAGAGCGGCCTGGGATTTAGAGCGAGGCAAAAGGGAATGTTTCCACAGAAATAACTTTGTCAGTGGCAGAAGCGTTAGCATTAACCAAATGCTTTTTTTCCCTTTTGCTCAGAAAGGCCTTGGTTTATCTTCAGGAACAACTTGGATGAGAAGCCTGGCCAGGGAGTTGTAGCTGAAGCCATAAAAGATGATATGGCTTGGGAAGTACCAGAGAAGGGTTTGGACAGGCTGGAGTCTGCAACGAGAGCTGGATGGCTTTTATTTTCTGTGATTGTCAAATACACAGAGACACCTAAATAAAAGTTGTGTAGTACAAGTTCATTAGCAGCCACCAAAGTGGGCAGAAGAGCATCTTGAAAAAGTCAGTGGAAGGCAAGGCTGTAATTTGATTTAGCCTGTTTGGTCTCTATTGAGAGAGGAGCCTTGTGCGGGTATCATCCAGTCGTCACGCGTGGCCGTGCTGGGCTAGCTCGTATCACACAGTAAGCCCAGGCATTTGATGTGCCAGGGCTCTGCCAGGCTTCCCAGCATGCCTCTTCCCTGAGCCATGTACTGTGCAGCAATGGGGAGGGACTGTAAGAGCTGAGGGAAAAACTGGATTTCTCTCATGCCAGACACTTTGGTAGTCAGCATTTACAAAAAAATATTAACTTGACATGAAAGCTCAAATAAGAAAGTAAAATTTTACAGAATGTTTTGAACTGGCCAATTGTTTTCTTTCAGCATTTGTGATTGACACAACACCGTCTTTCAATATTTCATTTGCTTATTGCTTGGGACTAACTTGAAAAGTTGTGACCATCTAAAAGTGACAGCCTTTCTTTGTAGGAGTAAGGGAAAATAACATGAAAATAAGAGACTTTATGACATAGTCTCAGGGAAACACCACTTTGCGTATTTTATTAATCAAGTGTAGGTATACACTGCATTTCTATCTAACATATTTATATCTGCTTTTCACATATCCTATACTTTTATCTACCAATGACGTTATTAGTTTATACAATAAGTCATCTTTATTTTTTAGAATTGATACAACTCTTTCTTCTTGGACGCTTGAAACCTACTTTAATTTTTGAAGCTGTATCAGAATTAGCATTTAACTGGTTTCTGCAGTTTACGTGCAAAATATTTTTCTCCTGAGGCTTTGGAAGGAGGAATGCATGAGAACATGCACACATCCAAAAATATTAGAATGCATTAATTTCTTCAGGAACCTTGTCTAAGGGTAGAGTCTAACGTGTGTGTATGAGTTTCACTGTATTAGGCAGTTATCAGCTCAAAAGTTCATTTTCTATGTGTATTCCTAGACTGGCTGTTATTTCCCATTTTAAGCTACGAATGTTGACACACTGCCAAGTTTGAGTCCTTTGGCTGTAGCATAATTGCATTTCCAAACATCTGTAACACAGCTTGGTATTTATTATCTTAAGAAAAGCAAGTGGATTATTATCTTCTGAGCTGCGTCCAGTTTACACTATTGGAAACAGTTGACATTTCTGCAGTTTTGAAGTATCCGTAGTGACCTTTCCCAATCAATCTTAACTGGAAGTAGTGATGGTTTATTGCTGATAGTACATGAAGGTTTTGTTCTACTACAATTCTTCATTTAAGATATGGGTCAATTTTGGAAAACATGATTTCATTTTCTGCTGCAGTCACAAAGTCTGATGTACATGAATTACCAGGTAATAATGTTGTTTTCTTTTATTGCTTCTCCAGAAGCCACTTCAGTTCCTGTATTTTCATATTTCTTAGCAAGAATGAAAGTTTCAAGAATTTTGTTCTCAGAAGCTAGGCTAGAGTTGGTTTTATGATCTGCTTTTACCATCTGACAGGCCATTAAGAGGAATTGAGAACTTCTGCATAAATTATTGTCAGCCCTGTGGCAATTACTGCTCTCATTACTGATCCACACAGAATCTTTTTCCCACTCTTTCAGAAAAGTGCAAAACTGCTGCTGCATTTTAGCAAATGTATTTTGAGAGAAAATTGCCAGTGCAGATGTAGTCTCTACTACAGGATGATCACATAGGGATGTGACTAGGCAAGTTAAAAATACTTCGTTCCTTGGAACAAAGTCCATCCGTATCCTGCGTTAATAGATTACAGATGCTGTTCCCTGAACAAACAGAATATTGAGCCTGTGATACGTAAAGAGGATTTAATGAATACATGGGATGCTGGCTTCATTTTTTTGTTGTTGTTCTTGTTACATAGATTAAAAGTTAGTCTGGGACTGTATTTGAGATATTTGTCTTTGTATATCATTGTATGGTGAAATCATTTTTGTATGCAGTTTGTGAAGTATCAAGTGTCCAGTTTTTAAAGAGAGTATATGAATAGAAAAAGCTGCTTCATGAGATCAAGTACCTGGATTGCGGGCTCAAACCATCACATCGCTTGTGGGAGTGAAACAACCTTTGGGGAAAGAGCTGAGACTCAGTCAGAAACCCACCAAGGGTGTAAGAAATGGCAATGCTTCTCTCGGTTGCTCCTTGATCTATTTGTCATTTTGGCTGTAGATCTGAAGGAATCAAGGAATCTCCCACCCGGGTTTTTGGGGTGGGGTTTTTTTTTTGGTTTGTTTGGTTTGGGGGTTTTTTTTGGTTTTTTTTTTTTTTACTCTCCTCCCTTAGACTTCTGCTGAAACAGTCAGTTCTTCTTGCAGGAATGACTTAATTGCAATTTGTAATTCTTCTGTGCCTTTCTGAAGCCATCTTCCTACAGTTTGCCCTGCAATTCAGAGCAAATCTGCAGCGTTGCCCAGCTTTGGGGCATCCCCCATCTCTACCATTGTTGAACTGCTTAAAAACTTTCAGCCTTCTGCCAAAACCCTCACTAGCAATTTCTGAGCCACCTTGAATCCTCTCCCTTGTTACTGTCTTTCAGGCCTTATACCGCATGTGGCTCTTATTGCCCGGCTGCAAAAAACACTAATGTCAATGCCTGACAGTCATTTACTGTTTACACGAACATAACAAACCCTTTAACTTTTCTTCCTTGATTTTGATTTCCTTATGTGGATTAAAAAGTGGGGAAAAAAAGCAGCCTGAGATAGGGTGTTTTAACATCCCAGTGTTCAATGTGAAGGTGCAGGCATGACGTCTGTTTTCAAGTCTACAGTTCTCTGCAGTTTAGGGGGGAAAAAAAGGAAAAGTCTTTCTGGTTGAGGTAGCTTCTGTTAAAATTCCTAAGGCAAAACTCAATTGAAAACAAATGATTGGTTACGTTGCTTAATACTGCTCAGTGGAGGTTTGGCTGGATTAGCCTTCCTCTCACTCATGTAACAAGCTAATGAACAGGAAGAAATACAGAAACAAGCACAGTCCCCTGAAATTTGGTCCTCCCGAACCACTTGCATTACGCTGTTGATGGCGTTGCTATGCTGCTGCTCAGGGCTGTGGCTGGGGTGCCTGCCAACCCCTCATGGCTTAGTTTCCTTACAAGGGGCTGTATTTCCTGGGGTTCACCACTCAGTTGTTTCCTTATCATTCCTATAATGTGCCACATTGCTTGGTCAATGGAGATGTAAGTTGGATATTTAAATCGGAAAGGATACCCCTGTAGTTGGAGAGAAGATACACCTGATGTAGATCCCATGCTCCCATGAGAGATGGCTGCTTATCTTCTTCCTGTGCTAAGCCTCCCTGGTGAGGCAGAGCTCACTCGTACTCATGGTACAACTGTTCTGTATCTGTCTAGCAAATCTTATGCTCATAAGTGAACCTGAACACATACACACGCACAGATCGACAGGACAGCAGGTCGCAGTCAGACATGGAAATGCATGAGCCAACATGCTCATCAGGGCTGGATTCGCCAGATAGCTGTAAAGATCTTCACTGCAGAAGCAAAGGCAGCCATGTGATGTTTAGACAAAAACCTCCATAAAAATCAGTCTGAGGGGAAAACAAAAACCACAGGGAAACAACCTACTCCCCACCTTGTCTGGATCTCTTGCCTAGGATCTGAAATGCTGTGCTGTTCCCATTTCTCACATTACTGCTGATGAGGGTACAACCCCACATATGTCTCTTGACATTTCATCGGAATGAGCAATGCTGTAGAAGTAAGTGGCGGTGGGAAAGATTTGGACCAGCCATTAGTGCAGGTATCTGTGGAAGAAAGTGGGGAAAAAAGTTAAAATTTCATATACATATAAAAAGGAATATATAGAGCTATATACACAGACACAAATATATAAAGAATACAAAGCAGCTGTGTCGTGGTTTAACCCGGCTGGCAACTAAGCACCACGCAGCCGCTCGCTCACTCCCCCCCCCTCCCTCAGTGGGATGGGGGAGAGAATCGGGAAGGGGAAAAAGGTTAGAGCCGAGGGCTGAGATAAAGACAGTTTAATAAGAGAAAATAATAATAATAGTAATAATGAGAATGATAACAAAATATACAAAATGAATGATGCACAATGCAATTGCTCACCACCCGCCGACCGATGCCCAGCCCGTCCCGAGCAGCGATCAGTACCCGAGCAGCGATCACTCCCCCCGCGACCGACCGACCCACCAACCCCCCCGAGCATGACGTTATATGGTATGGAATAGCTCTTTGGACAGTTTGGGTCCTAGCTGTGCTGTACTCCCAGCTTGTTATGCACCTGGCCACAGGAGAAGCTCAAAAAGTCCTTGAGCAGTCTGACACTGCTTGGCAACAACTAAAAACATCAGCGTGTTATCAACATTCTTCTAGTACTAAATCCAAAGCACAGCACTATGCTAGCTTCTGTGAAGAAAGTTAACTCTATCCCAGCCGAAACCAGGACATTCCACCCCTTATTCTATACCGTTTACGTCATGCTTAGGTCCTACCCTTACAATACATTCCAATTAATCACCACCATTTTCTCATCTTTTTGGTACATACACAGATATCATTCCCTTAGTCTATGGACCATCCCTCTAAAATGTCCATTGGGTTCATTTAGTCCATGCTTTTGGGCTCCATCTGTCGTAACAGTCTTTCAGGGCAGGAGAGATGGGGTCTGGTGTTGGGTTGTTGCTTCCTGAAGTCAGTTCTGGTTCCATCCGCTGTACTTCCTTAGTTTCTTCAAAATTCATTCTTCTTAATCTGGGTGATCCTTACTGTTATACCATTGATATGACATACAGCAATAGTAAAAATGAAGACATACTATATTACACAGCAATTAACATCACACAATTCAGTTCATTGGCTGTTTTCACCCAAAATCAAATCCCTTTGAGGTACACATCGGACTTCCCCGTCCTTCCGCATCACCCACCAAGTAGAGCCAGGTCCTTGAGCAAAAGCAATCCCACGGATGGGTTTGCCTTTACCTGAGGCAGGAGAAACCCAGACTGTCTTCCCCAGCATATTTTTTACATGCATTACCGGGACTTTATCCCCTTCTACAGTACGTAAGAGGTTTGATTGGGCAGGGCCAGCTCAGTTGGCAGATCCTCTAGTGTTGACTAACCAGGTGGCTTTTGCTAAATGTGTATCCCAATGTTTGAATGTTCCACCACCCATTGCTTTCAGTGTAGTCTTTAACAGTCCATTGTATCGTTCAATTTTCCCAGAGGCTGGTGCATGATAGGGGATGTGATAGACCCACTCAATGCCATGCTCTTTGGCCCATTTGTCTATGAGGCTGTTTCGGAAATGAGTTCCGTTGTCTGACTCAATTCTTTCTGGAGTGCCATGTCGCCACAGGACTTGTTTTTCAAGGCCTAGGATAGTGTTCCGGGCAGTGGCATGGGGCACAGGGTATGTTTCCAGCCATCCGGTGGTCGCTTCCACCATGGTGAGCACATAGCGCTTGCCATGGCGGGTTTGTGGGAGTGTGATATAATCGATCTGCCAAGCCTCTCCATATTTGTATTTCAGCCACCGTCCTCCATACCAGAGAGGCTTTAACCGCTTGGCTTGTTTGATCGCAGCACACGTTTCACATTCATGGATAACCTGTGCAATAGCGTCCATAGTTAAGTCCACCCCTCGATCACGAGCCCATCTGTATGTTGCATCTCTTCCTTGATGGCCTGAGGTGTCATGGGCCCACCGAGCTAGAAACAATTCACCCTTATGTTGCCAGTCCAGATCTACCTGAGCCACTTCAATCTTAGCAGCCTGATCTGCCTGCTGGTTGTTTTGATGTTCTTCAGAGGCCCGACTCTTGGGTACATGAGCATCTACATGACGTACCTTTACAACCAGGTTCTCTACCCGGGCAGCAATATCTTGCCACAATGCGGCTGCCCAGATGGGTTTGCCTCTGCGCTGCCAGTTGTTCTGTTTCCATTGCTGTAACCACCCCCACAAAGCATTTGCCACCATCCATGAGTCAGTATAGAGATAGAGCACTGGCCATTTTTCTCTTTCAGCAATATCTAAAGCCAGCTGGATGGCTTTCACCTCTGCAAACTGACTTGATTCACCTTCTCCTTCAGCAGTCTCTGCAACTTGTCTTGTAGGACTCCATACAGCAGCCTTCCACCTCCGATGCTTTCCCACAAGATGACAGGACCCATCAGTGAACAGGGCATATTGCTTCTCATTTTCTGGCAGTGTATTGTACAGTGGGGCTTCTTCAGCACGCACCACCTCTTCCTCTGGCGATATTCCAAAATCTTTGCCTTCTGGCCAGTCCATGATCACTTCCAAGATTCCTGGGCGACTGAGGTTTCCTATTCGAGCCCGTTGTGTAATCAGTGCGACCCACTTACTCCACGTAGCATCAGTTGCATGGTGTGTAGAGGGGACCTTCCCTTTGAACATCCAGCCCAGCACCGGCAGTCGGGGTGCCAGGAGGAGCTGTGCTTCAGTACCAATCACTTCTGAAGCAGCTCGAACCCCTTCATATGCTGCCAATATCTCTTTTTCAGTTGGAGTATAGTTGGCTTCAGATCCTCTGTATCCCCGACTCCAAAAGCCTAGGGGTCGGCCTCGAGTCTCCCCTGGTGCTTTCTGCCAAAGGCTCCAGGCAGGGCCATTCTCCCCGGCTGCGGTGTCGAGCACATTCTTTACATCTTGCCCTGCCCGGACTGGTCCAAGGGCTACTGCATGCACTATCTCCCGTTTAATTTGTTCAAAGGCTTGTCGTTGTTCAGGGCCCCATTTGAAATCATCCTTCTTCCGGGTGACTTGGTAGAGAGGGCTTACAATCTGGCTATAATTTGGAATATGCATTCTCCAAAAACCCACAATGCCCAAGAAAGCTTGTGTTTCCTTTTTGCTAGTTGGTGGAGACATGGCTGTTGATTTTGTTGATCACATCCATTGGAATCTGACGACGTCCATCTTGCCATTTGATTCCTAAAAACTGGATCTCCTGTGCAGGTCCTTTGACTTTACTTTGTTTTATAGCGAAACTGGCTTTCAGAAGAATTTGGACTATTTTCTTCCCTTTCTCAAAAACTTCTTCTGCTGTATTGCCCCACACAATGATGTCATCAATATATTGCAGATGTTCTGGAGCATTACCCTGTTCCAGTGCTGTCTGGATCAGTCCATGGCAAATGGTAGGGCTGTGTTTCCACCCCTGGGGCAGTCGATTCCAGGTGTACTGGATGCCCCTCCAAGTGAAAGCAAACTGTGGCCTGCACTCTGCTGCCAAAGGGATTGAAAAGAAAGCATTTGCAATATCAATTGTGGCATACCACTTGGCTGCCTTTGACTCCAGTTCGTATTGAAGTTCTAGCATGTCTGGCACGGCAGCACTCAGCGGTGGCGTAACTTCATTCAGGCCACGATAGTCTACTGTCAGTCTCCACTCTCCATCAGACTTTCTTGCTGGCCATATGGGACTGTTAAAGGGTGATCGCGTCTTGCTGATCACTCCTTGGCTCTCCAGTCGACGAATCAGCTTATGGATGGGAATCAGGGAGTCTCGGTTGGTGCGATATTGCCGCCTGTGCACTGTTGTGGTGGCAATCGGCACTTGTTGTTCTTCAACACTCAGCAACCCCACAACCGAAGGGTCCTTTGAGAGACCAGGCAAGGTAGACAGCTGCTTAATTTCTTCTGCCTCCAATGCAGCTATACCAAAAGCCCACCGGTACCCTTTTGGGTCCTTGAAATACCCTCTCCTGAGGTAGTCTATGCCCAGGATGCACGGAGCATCTGGCCCAGTCACAATGCGGTGCTTTTGCCACTCGTTCCCGGTTAGGCTCACTTCAGCCTCCAATACAGTCAGCTCTTGAGATCCCCCTGTCACTCCAGAAATACAAATGGATTCTGCCCCTATATGGCTTGATGGCATTAGAGTACACTGTGCACCGGTGTCTACTAAAGCTCTATACTTCTGTGGGTCTGACATGCCAGGCCATCGAATCCACACAGTCCAATAAACCCTGTTGTCCCTTTCCTCCACCTGGCTGGAGGCAGGGCCCCTCTAATCCTGGTCACTGTTGCTCATGGTTTGTGTGTATGAGTCAGAAGTTCCTTCATCACAATCAGAATTAAGATCAGCCCTTCTATTTTGTCTGAAAAAACTACCGTCGTCCCAGTCTCTGGAAATTGGAGCAACAAGTTTCCTGGAAGAGCCCCCTTTTGTGTTTGTTTTTCTTTGCAACTCACGTACCCATGACCCTAGGACCGAGGTAGGTTTTCCGTCCCATTTCCTCATGTCGTCTTCATGGTCACGCAGGTAAAACCATAGAGTGCCCCGTGGTGTGTACCCTCGATATTCTTTTCTTGAGCAGAAGGGCGCTTACTTCTAATGGCTGAGATACTGGTCTGTACAGGAGGGGAGTAGGGCATACACTTTTCGAGTCGTTCAAACTTCCGGGACAGTTTCTCCACAGCCGAAACAAGGGGGGAAGAGATACTTTCTTCATATTCGTGGAGCTGGCCAGCCATTTCATCCACTGTTGGTCCCCGTCCAGTTTCCCAGCTCATCATTGCCCATGTGTTTGCAAATGATGTTGGTGCGCTACGTAACAACTTCCGCCACATGGGTCGTGTGCACTGGACACTATCTGGATCTTTGGGCAGCTGGTCATTGTCCAGGTCACTATAAATCACCTCCAGGACAGCCAATTCCCTCAGGTACTGGATGCCTTTCTCCACAGTGGTCCATTTACCTGGGCGACATATGACATCTTCCTTGAAGGGATATCTTTCCTTCATGGCTGACAGTAGACGCCTCCAGAGGCTGAGGATTTGTGTCCCTTTTCCAATTGCTTTGTCAATGCCCCTTCCCTAGAAAGGGATCCTAGTTGCTTGGCTTCCTTACCCTCCAGTTCCAGGCTGTTGGCCCCATTATCCCAGCATCGGAGTAGCCAGGTGACAATGAGCTCACCTGGACGACGGCTGAAATCTTTTCGGATATCTCGCAGCTCACTCAAGGATAGGGATCTGGTGGTTTCTGTCTCGTTTATGAGCTCTTCCTCCTCCCCTTGTGATGGCCCCGCTTTTTCATCCTCCCTTTCTAAACGAGTTGACTTTCGCTTCCAAGATTTCTTCTTTTGTATAGGGGCGACTGATACTGGCACGGGTTGGTTCGTTGGAGTAGCCGCAGTGCATATCACTGGGGTTGGAGTAGCTGCAGTGGCTGTGGCCGGGGTTGGAGTAGCTGCAGTGGCTGTGGCGGGGTTGGAGTAGCTGCAGTGGCTGTGGCTGGGGTTGGAGTAGCTGCAGTGGCTGTGGCCGGGGTTGGAGTAGCTGCAGTGGCTGTGGCCGGGGTTGGAGTAGCTGCAGTGGCTGTGGCCGGGGTTGGAGTAGCTGCAGTGGCTGTGGCCTTATCATCAGATCCAGAGACTTTCTGTTCCCTTTGGATGTGTTGAATCATGTTGAACAGGGTTCGGTAAGCATGGGCCAGGCCCCAGCACATTGCAGTGATTTGTGTTTGCTTAGAATTGCCAGGGTGACAGCATACCTTTTCCAAATACTCTACTAGTTTTTCAGGATTCTGCACTTGTTCAGGAGTGAACTTCCAAAACATTGGAGGTGCCCATCGTTCTAGGCATTTACCCATACTACCCCAAATACCCTTCCACTCATAACTATCCAGCCCTGGGGCAGACATCTGGATGGTATTATTAAGTTGCTTACAAACTTTGGACAAAACTGAAACAATATTCCAAATAGATATCAATAGATATACCTTAACTATCCAAGGATGTTCAAGATACTGAAAAGTTATTGTAGTGAAGGAGGAAACATCATCAAAGAAGGCAGAAAAAGTGCCATTCTGTATTTCCTCCAGAACAAACTTTTCAGAGTCCCATGTATAATTGCTAATATTCCCCGCAAGGTGGTACCCAAAGTGCAGTACAGACTTCGACATGAAACCCAAATACCAGATAAAGCTCAAGGTCATTGTTTTAATAACAAGTTTCCCAAGCAAAACATGTCTGGTCACCGCAGAGCGTAACAAACTGCAAAAACCAACACCAACTTTTAACAAGTACAGCAAAGGAGGGAGCATGGTGCAGATCGGATAAGCTAAGATCAAGAACAAATGAATCAAATTGCAGCCCACAACTATTTAACAGATATAAATTCCTTAATATACTCTGGTTACTCTGTCGTTATCTCAAGCCCTTCGTGTCCCTGTTCGGGCGCCAAAAAGGACTGTCGTGGTTTAACCCGACTGGCAACTAAGCACCACGCAGCCGCTCGCTCACTCTCCCCCCCCCTCCCTCAGTGGGATGGGGGAGAGAATCGGGAAGGGGAAAAAGGTTAGAGCCGAGGGCTGAGATAAAGACAGTTTAATAAGAGAAAATAATAATAATAGTAATAATGAGAATGATAACAAAATATACAGAATATACAAAACGAATGATGCACAATGCAATTGCTCACCACCCACCGACCGATGCTCAGCCCATCCCGAGCAGCGATCAGTACCCGAGCAGCGATCACTCCCCCCGCGACCGACCGACCCACCAAACCCCCCCCCCGGGCATGACGTTATATGGTATGGAATAGCTCTTTGGACAGTTTGGGTCCTAGCTGTGCTGTACTCCCAGCTTGTTATGCACCTGGCCGAGCAGGAGAAGCTCAAAAAGTCCTTGAGCAGTCTGAGCACTGCTTGGCAACAACTAAAAACATCAGCGTGTTATCAACATTCTTCTAGTACTAAATCCAAAGCACAGCACTATGCTAGCTTCTGTGAAGAAAATTAACTCTATCCCAGCCGAAACCAGGACAAGCTGGCAACAAACTTCTTTTTCTTAGGAGTGAAAGTGCTGAATTTAATACCAGCTAGCATGAATTTCTGGTCAGTTTGTAGTCTGTACTGGTGTATGTTTTTAAAAAAAAGTATTTGAGTCAATTTGGGTCAGTCCAGTTCTCCTCCTCCAGTCCTCAGAGGGAGAGCTAGGTGGTCTCTGTAATTCGGGCAAGGTGGGACAGGAAGGAAAAAGACCCTTTCTGTGTTGTCACACGTGATGGGACAGCCTGACCTTAGATTTTTCATAATTCTGCTTTTTCCCAGTTTTTAATCGATGATTTTCTTTCTTCTGTTTCTTTACCAATAGTTGTGACACAGCTACATTCATTTTCATATTTTCAGGTAGCTTATATTTGGATACTCTTGTGGTTTAACCCTGGCTGGACACCAGGGGCCCACCAAAGCCGCTCTATCACTCCCCTCTAACCAGACAGAGGAGAGAAAAAGTAAATCAAAAGGGCTCGTGGGTCAAGATAAGGACAGAGAGAGATCATTTTATCAGTTACCATCATGGGCAAAACAGACTCCACTTGAAAGAATTAATTAATTTATTATCAATCAATCAAAATCAGAGAAGGAGAGGAGAAAAACTGCTAGATCATAAAAACCTTCCCCCCACCCCTCCCTTCTTCTCTGGGCTCAACTTCACTCCCAGCTCCTCTACCTACTCCCCCCAGCGGCGCAGGGGGACAGGAATGGGGGTTGGGGTCAGTTCATCACACATTGTCTCTGCTGCTGCTTCTTCCTAGGGAGAGGACTTTTCCCCTGCTCATGCGTGGGGTCCCTCTCACGGGAGACAGTCCTCCACGAACTTCTCCAACGTGAGTCCTTCCCATGGGCTACAGTTCTTCACAAACTGCTCCAGCATGGGCCAATAATTTCCATGGGGTGCAGTCCCTCGGGGGCAGACTGCTCCAGCATTGGGTCCCCTGCGGGGTCACAAGTTCTACCGGCAAACCTGCTTCAGCATGGGCTCCTCCCCCCACGTGTCCGCAATGGCTCGCCAGGAACCTGATCTGGCGCAGGCTTCCCACGGGGTCACAGCCTCCTCTCTTCAGGGATCCACCTGCTCCGGTGTGGGGTCCTCCACGGGCTACAGGTGGAGATCTGCTCCACCGTGGACCTCCATGGGCTGCAGGGGGACAGCCTGCCCCACCATGGTCTTCACCACGGGCTGCAGGGGAATCTCTGCTCCGGCACCTGGAGCAACTCCTCCCCCTCCTTCTTCACTGACCTTGGTGTCTGCAGGGCTGTTTTCTCCTGCATCCTCTCACTTCTCTTCTCTCTCCAGCTACTGAGCCGCAGACGGTTTTTTTTCCCTTCTTAGATATGTTATCACAGAGGCGCTTCCACTGTTGCTGATTGGCTTGGCCTTGGCCAGCAGTGGACACAGGGAAAACTTCTGGCAGCTTCTCACAGAAGCCACGCCTGTAGCCCCCCCACTACCAAGACCTTGCCACAGAAACCCAATACAGATACTTGTTCAGTATCCAATTCCTAACAATTTTCTTCCTACTCTCACAGAAACATTTTTCTTTTCGACAGTTATTGCCCAGATCATAAACTACTTATGCTCTCTTTCCAAGAAGTAATGTCTTAGTAGATTCTTAGTAGATGTCTTGTTTTTCTCTGGGCATTCTAGAAATCTTACTTTTTTTTTTTTATGAAATCAGCTTATTCTTAAATAGTATAAATATACAAAATGCCTGCTGGGGAAACCTTGAAATAGATCCTTGTGTATGCAAATACATATTGGCACAGGAGAAACATGCAGGTGTTACTCGAGCAGGAAGCAAACATTGGATATAAAATGGACAGCAGGATTAGCTCTGCAGGAGCGCTGCCATCTCATATGCTGTTGGAAATGGTACCCAGCATCATTAAAATCCGCCGTAGAGTACAGTCAGTTCCTGCAAAATGTAAGCATAGTGGGTTTATTGTTTTTCTCTTTATTAATATTGATCATTTGTATTAGCAAAACACTAGAAGGGAGCGCCAGCAAACCTATGCGTGGCTCAAAATTTCATTTAAACAAGAAATACGTGTTTGCCCCCTTTGCTTAAATGGCCCTTGGGGATAAGCAGTTGTTTCAGAAAAATTAAAGAAAGTAAAAGCACTAATTATTGAGGAACTTTAACCAAATTTAATTAAACTTAATTAAAAGTAACCTCAGATAAATAACCACATGAGAATCTTGAGCCATTCTCTTGAGGAATTCAGTTCATTTACTTCCTAGTGAGACACTGAGTATAAACTAAATGTTTTAATGCAGCATTTATCAATTTTTACCTTGTCTTTACCCATACAGTCCACATCCAGGATTTCAGCATATGTTTTCCTGCATTTCCAGCATTTTAATTCAGTAGGGCTACTCACATGGTTAATGAAGCACATTAATTTTTTAAGTCCTTTGCCAGACTTTTACATATTGAGACCCTTGCAGGGCTGATTCAAGATCCTGGGACACAAAGATTTCCACAGGTACGTGTTGCATATGTCTCCCTGTCTTTAAAAATCTGTCTCCTTGGATTTTATTAATATGCATTTAATATATTTGATAAATGAGTGAAAGACTCAGAAATGTCAAAAATGAGTCAGCTGAACAAAGTTAATTCTCTATTGTTCATAGCAGTTTTAGACCTTAATCTTTTTTTAAAAAGCATATTACATGTGATAACATGAATTACATTAAAAATAGATTTTTATGCTGCCTACATTTATGAAGTCTGTAAGGCCAACATTAATGTTATTTTACAAATCTCCTAAAATCATAGCCATACATAGCAATAAACAACTGCAAGTCTTTTGCCAGCCCTCCCAGTTATGAAGCCATTATTAAGATGAAAAACAGATTCCATAACCTAGGTGTGTGCACTTTATATCTAAAAAAAGTCATCAAGTAATGTTTTTGATACACTGAAAAGACATTATCTCTTTAAGTCCTTTGCATAATGCAAAAGATATTGTAGAAAATGTGAAGCCTTTTTAAAATAAAATGAGCTAAATTTCATTCATTTTTATACTTCGCAGTGATTTTAATCTTAACTTCCACCCTGCCTCATGAACCGTCAGTGAAAAGCAAACCAGCCCAGCATGCCTGAAGAGTTACTGAAAATACTTTCAGAATTTTGTTGCAGGTGCTGACAACAACAATAATTAGTAAACATCTTCAAATCTCTCGAATACCTCCGAAGGTCAAGGGAAGAGCTGAACTGTCTTGTAATCCTCATTGTCCATGTCAGCTGATCACCCCCTGGCACAGCAGGGAATCCAGCTGCCATTGCTGAGTTCTTTACCTGTACCATTTGTGGTCCACAAGCACTGCTTTTAATTTTGCATGACTGCCAACCATTTGTATAGGACAGCATACACTTATACCAAACGAGGTACTTCTTCAGAGGGTTTTAGTTGTAACTTAATTTCATTTTAGCCCTTAATTAGAACAGATTTGGAATTCCACCCCCCACACCCCCCAGTTGTCTCAGAGTGCTTTCAGATGACCTTGTTTTGACTATAAAAACCTAAAATGTGTATGTAATTCTGTAAGTCTATACAGAGCATTACACAATGTTCTTCAGGCACTGAGAAATACTAAATTGATGGAAAACAGGTCATATAAAAGAGGGTATAAGGGCAACACAGCCTTAAAAGCTGTCCTAATAGGAATCCTTTATCGTTTTTGCTGCTAAATAAATACCGCTGATCCAGCTGCGGTATTTTTATTGTGCTGTCCAAGGAGGAAAATTCGCAAGAGAAGCTAAGGCAGTAGCAGTGCTGCTATTAGAAAATAGCATTTTTATATAAAATAGATTAACCTCCAGATATAAATTAATTTCAGAGTTCTCAAAACACAACTTTTGAGGCGTATTGTTGCACACACTCAAATACTTTTATCATTCTTCATAAAAATTAAACCATGAGATTCCCAAAGGAATTTTTAAACCAGTCTAAACTGTCTGTCAGGACAAGGGATGAAGCAGTTGGCATCCTGGAAAATAGGAGAAACAGAAGTATTTTCCTTCTCAAAACCAGCTTATTCTGCCAGAACCCCACCATTTAACCTCCTTCCTCCCGAAGCTAGGGTGAGGTGAAGCAGCATGTGGCTTCTAGTGACATTAGCCCAATCTGTTTTGTTAAATAAATTAGTTCCTTTAATAATTTGCTGAAGAAAGTATCTTACTTTTTAATTCCTGCCCTAAATTATACTTCAAGGCAAGTTCTAAATATCCAGGAGCAGAGAACAGAGCAGGCTGGAGTGTCCAGCTATTGCATGTGTGTCCAAACTCTCATGCATGCGAATTACCTTGCTGTCTTCCAATGCTTGTATAAGGCTGCTTTCATGAGCACGTGGGGAAGGAAGCTGTGCATGCTTGAGTTGTCACTACCTGGATACACTGTTTAATTTCTGGGACATTTGTGCTTTTTATGTTGTTTTCTAGATTCAAAAGATGAGACTGATTTAGGTTTAGGGCTCCAACAGTAGATGAATTGGTGAGAGTCCTGGGTGGTATAGGGTCATGGAGAGCATGATGCAAGGATGGTTTGGTGGCTTGTTTATAGAGCGAGATGGAACCTGGCTGTTGGTGGTCAGCTGGAGCTGGCAAACTCCTCAGGACATAAACTGAACCTGCAGAGCCTCTCCAGGGTGTTGTACCCCTGTGCTCAAGATAACCCTGCTGGGGAGAGCACAGCTCAGACACTGCCCCAGCAGCCTCCTCCAGTGCCTCGCCGCTGGATTGTGCTAGGAGAGTGATAAACTTGGCTGCGCTGGTGTATTTATGCAGATTTGTGCTGGCTGGTTCTGTGGATTTTGGCAGTTGGCATCAGTTTGACTGGCTCTGTGGGGTTGTAGAGCGGTGCTGGGCAGCCTGCAGACAGGGACCACCGGGGAGGTGGTGCAGGGGGTCATCTAGGCATCGTCCCCTACACCCAGTGAGAGTTGGGGGACTGTGACTGCAACAGGGAGAACAACCACCCTTACTGGCCTTGTTTTCCTCCTATGCAGAGCAGCAGGTTGTGTTTACTTCAAGCTTCCCAGCACTCCCTATATTAGGAGCACAGTGCCGAGATGAGCACAGGGTATATAAATCAGAGCGTGCTCCAGCCTCTTTTCCTCCCTGGCCTGGTTAATCCTCAGCCTGATGACAGCATCCGAAGGCAAACAAGAGGCAGGCTATGAGAAAGTCTACTTGAGGGGAACTTTTTTTGTCGTTTAGTCTGTCCCCATACTCAAAAGCACGATCAACAATAATTAGCCACCCTTGACAGAAATTTATCATACTTATTTTTAAAAGGTTCCAGTGATGGAAATTCTGTGTCTTTCCTAGATAATCTAAGTGTCCATGCAGTGAGGCAATTATTCCTGGTGTATAACCTAAATGTCTCTTGAAAGAACTTAAACACATCACAGCCTTGTTGTATTTTTATGTGGATGTGAAGACCAATCTGTCATATTATATTTCCAGCCATATTTTGTCTACTTGAAGACAACTTGATTATAAATACCAATGTATAGCTATTTATGGGAATTTACCCAGCTTTTTCAATAATAATTCAATTTGGAATTTGACCAACGTGTCAGTAATACAGAGGAATACAAATACTGCACTGAATTTGACAAAGGGAGCCAAAATATTCTCTTAAAATTATTTACTTAGTGTATTCCCCCAAACCAAAGAAAACCCAAAAGCTCTGAAAACATCTTTATTATCAGAAGTTAACAGTAATAGCTGATAAAATAAACCAATATGAAATACAGGAATACTGAGTGGTTTTTTATTTGATTGTAAATTAAAAAATCAGTTCTAATTTAACAGCTTCAAAATCTCAATTTTTTTTCAAATTTGCAAAATCGCCTGTTTATTCTGTGACTTTTTTTAATTCAGAGTATTTTTGGATCAGGTTATAAGATTGTTTTACAGTTTCAGAGGGTGCTGTTTGCCAACTAATGTATGTGAGTTCAAATGAAGGATGTGAACACCCGAAGTCTGTGTGCGCTTCTGGTTCATGTCTGTTGGTGCGTTTGAATTAAATGGAAAATTATTGTCTGGAAAAATATGTTTAAGCACAGGTGACTGAAACAAACCAGATATACCTTTTTGAACACCAAAACTGTGATGACAAGGCAGATGTATAGCACTTCGCTGCTTTTTTTTCTGGAGAAGCCAGTAATAATAAAACAGGCCTTTGCGATGAAATATGTAAAACTCAGCATGAGGTATATGCACACACATGTGTAATCAGGCATTGCATTGGGACCTTGGGAAAAGAATCTTAAAAATCTGTCAACCTCACATCTTCATAGATGCACTTGAGGGATTTTTCTAAAGCTCATCAGAGCCTCCGCCATGCTGAACTCCACCTTCAGGAGTAAAGCTCAGACAAGTGTTAGGTGTTACAGTCCATACCTATTACAGCTAATGAGGTAGCGTTAATGCTAGGTGTAATGGCACTGAATTATAATACTTTTTAAGTCTGTGCATCTGTGTCTATGCATGTGTTACATGAAAATGTGCACATATATCTATATATCTCTTATCAGAAAAGTAACAGCTTAGACAACTGATTCCAATTTATTTCTGTTACTGTATAAGGAGTTCTGCATTTTCTCTCTAGGATATGCTGCTCATCTTGTTTCAGTTAAGCATGCATAAACTTTTAGAATCTTAAAAACTAGATGAGTCAAAACCAAAATTAATATGCAGAATATGTAGCCTATATGTTCTAAATGGAAGTTATCCTAATTGCATGCAGGTTTAGCTTGCTTTGGATGTATCTAGATTAACTTTTTAGTTTGAATCCAGAGTATACGTCAGAAATTATGTCTCCTGTTTGTCCCCAGTTAATAACGCTTTGGTTCACATTGGGAGGGTGCTTTCAGGGAGTGCACACGCTGGGTGTGCATTCAGATGGGATTTCATCCCATCCTTTGGGATGAAACTAAACTGAAAATACGATCCAGAAACATGTTGCCTTAGCACATAGGCTTGCACTGTAAAACTACTTTTATAGGGCCACGCTATTTGCTAGTGTTGATAGAACTTTTTAATGCATTCTGGTGCAAGACATTATGATAGAATGTTTGATCTTTTACTGACATGATTTTTCACCTCTTAAAGCTTTATAGCACAAAGTAGTGAAGATGAGAAATTTAATGCAGGTAATAAACACTGCAGGTTATGAGCTGGTTTTGTGACTGAGGTCTATAAATCTTCCATATCTTTTTCAACCTGGTTTGCTTATTCTCATGAATGTGACTGATGAGTGAGGGAGTAACAGCATCAAAAGAGGATAAGGTGTTTCAAGAACTGGCTCCAGAGCACATCACCATAGCCTGAGCTCAAAAACACACTGGTTTAATTTTCTGGTTTTGCAGTATCCTAGCTGTGTTAGGTTGCTTAAGCAACTCAGTTGCAAATTTTCTTAATCAGCAGCTTTCAAGCTGTGGTCTGTAAACCTCTAAGAATCCATTAATTACTTTAAAGGGGCCCATTAAAATCAGTAACCTGTTGTTAGTAACCTCTCTCTGCAGGGCTTGTAGGTTGGAAGAAGTTGACAGTTATTCTTTAAATGGTCTAGATGTAGGTAGTGTATCAGTCAGCAGTCATAACTTCATGCTGTGGCCCAGTTTGATTTTTTAGAAGCTCCAGTGAAATACGTGTTAAGATTTCTAGGCAAAGCCAAATTTTTTCAATACTGTCTTGCAAATTTTTGGTAGCATTCCTGTTAAATACAATCTTTCTCTAAAATCATCTTGGTTAGAACATCTTGTTTTAAAGCACAAAGAAAAAGAAAATAGGGAATCTTTTTGGAAGCAAGTAAATTTTATTTATATTAGAACACAATGAAAGAGTGATGGAACAGTACAAGCATCCATTACTTAAGGCAGATGCCACCCTAAAAAACTTCTTCAGTGATTTGCTCTTCTGATCGTTCTGCTTCAGACAGAAAGAGAATGGGCTTTGTTTATAAGGATTTAATAGATGAAGCGTAAGTAATAAAGGCAGCTCTCAATCTGATGATGTATATATGAAATATTTGTTGTTCTATGTTAATGTTAAATGTTTTTCTTAGGTCTATTTGAAGTCAAGTGCCTTGATGATAGCCAGTTTGCTGTTAAGCATTTATTTATTTTCATGGGCTTCTGTGTTTCCCGGTGCTTTCAGTGATGTGCACTGGCAGGGACAGGTGAGGAATCCTTCAAATCCTCCCCTCCATCCAGCCATATTTAGGAAAACCATCAGGGATTGCTACATGAGAAATGGGAGCATTCTTCCTGGTTTTAGAGACTAAGAGCAGCTTTAGCTTTCTGATGTGTTTGTACAGAGTGCCTGGATAGTTGGAACTCCAAATGTACCGTATTTTATTGAGATTATATATATTTTTTTTTCTGGGTTCAGGACCCAAATGGACGATTCCCCTAAAAGAACTTTACCCAGTAGCTGCATCGTTCCTTATGCAGGTTTTTTAATAGCAAGGTTAAGGATAAGGAACTGGCTGGATGGTCGCATCCAGAGCGTAGTGGTCAATGGCTCGATGTCCGGATTGAGACTGGTGACGAGTGGTGTCCCTCAGGGGTCCGTACTGGGACCGGTGCTGTTCAATATATTCATCAATGACTTAGCGAGATCGAATGAACCCTCAGCAAGTTTGCGGATGACACCAAACTGAGTGGTGCGGTTGACACACCAGAAGGACGGGATGTCATCCAGAGAGACCTGGACAGGCTGGAGAGGTGGGCCTGTGTGAACCTCATGAGGTTCAACAAGGCCAAGTGCAAGGTCATGCACCTGGGTTGGGGTAACCCCCAGTATCAGTACAGGCTGGGGGAAGAAAGGATGGGAGAGCAGCCCTGCTGAGAGGGACTTGGGGGTGTTGGTGGATGAAAAGCTGGACATGAGCCTGCAATATGCGCTGGCGGCCCAGAAGGCCAGCCGTATTCTGGGCTGCATCAGGAGAAGCGTGGCCAGCAGGTCGAGGGAGGTGATTCTGCCCCTCCACTCTGTTCTGGTGAGACCTCACCTAGAGTACTGCATCCAGCTCTGGAGCCCTCAGCACAAGAAGGACATGGACCTGTTGGAGCGGGTCCAGAGGAGGGCTACTAAAATGATCCGAGGGCTGGAGCACCTCTCTTATGAGGACAGGCTGAGGGAAGTGGGGCTTGTTCAGCCTGGAGAAGAGAAGGCTGCGGGGAGACCTGATTGTGGCCTTTCAGTATCTAAAGGGGGCCTATAGGAAAGATGGGGAAAATCTTTTTAGTAGGGCCAGCTGTGACAGGACAAGGTGTAATGGTTTTAAACTAAACCAGGGTAGGTTTAGACTGGATATAAGGAGGAAATTCTTTACAACGAAGGTGGTGAAACACTGGAACGGGTTGCCCAGAGAGGTGGTGGAGGCCCCAGGTTGGATGGGGCTCTGAGCAACCTGATCTAGTTAGTGGTGTCCCTGCTCACTGCAGGGGGGGTTGGACTAGATGACCTCTAGGGGTCCGTTCCAACCCAAAACATTCTATGATTCTATGATTCTATGATTCTATGATTCTATGATTCTATGAAGGTTAGAATTCTAAATCAAACTTAATTAAACTTAACCGAGTGAATATATGTCAACATATGGACAACAACATCACTGCTGATACCAAGCTAACAGAAATTCTAATTTCTTCCCATGAGTTTTATTTGCAATGTTTTGTTTGCATTGCCATAATAACCTATTCCAAGTGTGGTCATACAATATATGATTGTGAAAAAAGGCATTCCTTTCCCTCCTTATTTTACTCAGAATCAAGCAATGCCGTTTATATTGGTGTTCAGTTAAGTGATTAAAAACTCAGGTAGTTCTCTGGGATCATGGTCTCCTACATTGTTAACTCAATTTAGTACTTGCATCTTTCAGATTTAGTTTGTCTTTTACATTCAGTTTTGTCATAGTTCTGACATTTAAATAATATCGTCCAAAGGGAACCCCTTATTGATGCTTTGTGTTCTTCATTGCTGTAAATTGATTTGCCTTGTTGCTGATGCAGTCTAAACTTAAACACTTTTCTGATACGGTCAGATCAGTTGTGTTATCCCCAGAAAGCCTAACTGGCCACTAAACCAGATTTCACTGCAAAGTTTTGATACATATTTCTATTCTGCACTGAAACTGAGCCAAGGTCTTTCAGCTTTTTTTTCCATGAAAAACCCTGAGAAAAAAAGCCTAAACTGAATGACTGGGCAAGGGTGTTTAAGGTTAAGACCATTAACACATGGTCTGCATTCTTGGAACAGTGACTTAAATTTGGAGAGTTTTATAACTACATTTTTATATATCCTGGATGCATACAAAGAAACCTTCAACCTCAAGCAGAATTTTCATTGTGGACATTGATATTTGTACTGAAATGAAAAATTGCTTCAGAATCAATTGGGTTTTTTGACAAATGTAAGTATTTTTTGTATTTGATTTAATTTTTTTCAATATCTCTATAGAAACAGAATAAGAATATGCTTCTTTATGGAATAGTTACAGGTTCTGCTAACAGATATACAAGCTGCATCTTTGCTAGAGAAAGTCATTTCTACAGTTAGCCCAGCACAGCCTTCCCAGTGTGCACAAAGCTCTTGCTCTATGAAATACAGTATACTGTATTTGGAACATTCTCTCAATTAACACCTAAATAATGAACTACTTATAGAGATTTGAGAAGGCTGATTATTTCATTTAATTATTTTGTCTTTTTTGAAAAAGTTTTTGCTATCTCACACATTTAGTCATGCCTGTGAAGATGTTTATGATTGTTTATTATTGTGGGGTAAGTATTTTCGATGATGTGTAAAAACACTTGTTTTGCAAATTCTTACTGGCTTGCACCGCAAACATAATTACTGAAAAGATAATTAAGATAATGAAAAGATAATTAAGTGAGTGTAATTGCTCTTCTGTAAGTGTTTTAATGAAAATGTATTGCATTGGTTGTTTTATAATATGCTATCCTGGGTTTTGCAATATTCTACAATTCCTACAAATGGAGATCCATCACCTTTTGAATGAAACAGAACAAGTGAGGTTCTGCTCATCCACTAGTGGTTTGGGTTGGTTTTTTGGTCAATTGATATTTTTATTGTCATGTGGAAATCTGTAAACACAATATATTTGGTGTCTCTGTAAGTACCAAAAAGAAAGAAAACATAGGTTTATACACCGACTCTCAGAGTCATCAAGGAAAGCCCAACTTAGGTATCACTGTCTGCCCCAGAACAGATAACTCTAAAGGAAGTATGGAAATGATACTACATGCATCGTAGACTCAGGAAAAAAGTAGTTGTATCACTTCTAAAATACAGCTGGGATGAAGTGGAACATCAGGTTTTGGGAGCCAAGCATTTGTCCAAAGAATGGTTTTGCTCTGGTTTTGCTTGACTGCATCAAAACTTTCAGTTCCATACTGTTCACCAGCACAAAGTGTGCTTAGGGAGAAGGTTCAGCACTGGATGTCAGTGGTATTGAGGCATGACATAAATTTAAGGCTTGAGCTGGCCTCAGTAACAACACATTAAGAACTTGTAAAGTACAAAATGTGCACATTGTGTCATATGGGACCTGCAAATTACGCAATTGTTTCATAATGTAAAGTGACCCACATCTGGTTCCTACAAATCTGTGTTGGACTGCAAGAAATTAAGTCCCGTAGATACCTTCCCTTCATTAGAGATGTCTAGATCATCGACAAAACTGAGTTGCTTTTAGATATTGCTCATTAGATAGATTTCCAGGTTGCCAAGCATGACTTGAGTCTCAACTGGGGACATGAGGTAATGAGAATTAGAACTTCGGGATGAAAATATAAAATCTTCTCATATGTTTTCCAGTATTAATTCCGTAAGTAAAACTCAGCTAGGATGTGACCTTGCAAGCAATGTTGAGTAACTGCACTTGAACTTTATTAATAAACACAGAGACCAACTTTCTGTGTCTGATACTTACATTTGAAAACTGCATTTTACCTTTTGGATATGTGGCTATATTTGCCAGACATTTTTAGCTCTGAGCCATATACAGTAAAACTGTAGCAATCAGATGTCAAGGTTTTCCGTTGCAATAGCTAAGAACAGGACTTGTGATTAAAATTCCCATGTTGGCCTTTCTCTACTTTCTCTAAGTGGCAATGTAAGGAAACAAACCAGAATTATAAACATCATAGAAATAGCCACATGGTCCCGTTCCCTTCCCTTGCCTTTGGTGGAGTTAGGACCCCATCCTTTTGACTGACCTTTACAAAATGCATTTCCTTGGAGGTGCCAGCCAGCAGAATCTTGCTTGACTTATTGTACCTCTTGAAGTTGAGCGAATATCTTAGTTAACATTTCTCTGGTCACACATGTTCATGATCAGGCTGAGGAATGTGTGAATATGTATGCTTTTGGGGCTTACAGATTTGTTTCCTTGCATGAATATGTCAAAACTGTGTAAATATTTAATATGGAACTCTAGTGTTGACAGTTATGTAACTAACCTACAGGGACAGTATATTTTTTCTTCCCCCCTCCCCCAGCAGTCCTTACATAACTAACTGATGTATCACAGAGTGAGGAATTCTAATATTGTTTTCAAATAAGTATCCAAAAATTGCTTTTAGTGAATATACAAGTGCCCTAAACCTGAAACACATCTGCTATAAATACCTCCTGTTAGTAAATCCCTTCTGCCTGGCTGGTCACAGAAGTGAATGAGTTTCTGGAGAACATAGTCTGACTTACTACAAGTAACTAGAAAATGTTTTTCATGGCTGAGTAAGTCATTGAAGAGTATGAGAGAAAGACAGAAAACTTTGGGTTTTGAAGTTGGAGTAATTTCTGCACCTTTGCTGGTGCCTCTGGCTCTGCAGTGGCGTGTTGAGCATTGTCAGCCGGCGGCCTTGCTGCCTTGCTGGAAGTGATTCGGCGTCTGATGAAGCATCAGCACACAGAGGATTTGGGGCAGGAATACTGGTGTTTCAGGAACTGGCAGTCACTCTTTGGACTACTTCTGTAGGAAATGATGTGACACAACAAGGGGTTTGAAAAAATAAATATTGCAGTATCTGTTACAGCTTAAGCCATTGTTGTTAAGGAGGGGAGTTTATGATATTTACTGCATTATTTTTGGTTATTATTCCTTTTCCTACCCAACTGAATACGTTTGATAAAATAAATAACATCACTGGTAATGTTAGTAACAAGAGCTCAGCTCTACAAATGCAAAAGCTGTAACTTCGAGCTGCTGAATTTGCTTTAATAACCTCAGTGCTGGAGTTGCAGCTAAGGAAAAATGCCTTTACTGAAAGCGATTAAATAAAAAGTTTTTATCATGGGAACTGTTGTCTTTCTGATGACAAAACCAGTTTGACTGACTAAAAAAATTACCTCTGGGGGCGTTACAAGATTTTCCTAGGGAATTTAAATGCCGCAAGGTATTCTCAGCTTAAAAATAGAAACGTGTAGGTTGAAAAGAGTAGCTGAGAGGTGTGTGCTGTAGGTTGGGACTTAGGAATACAGATGTTCGCAGATTTTTAAAAATACACTTTTTTCTGATTTAAAAATTACCATGCTGCAGCTTAAGACTGCATGGTTTGTAATTATAGTTGTTATCCTATTCAAAGCAACTTTAAGAGGCTCCTCATAACTGAAATCTTAAACAGATTTTCTTTTGAGCTGCACAGTGCTTGTACACGTCTTTCTGTATTTGCCCAGATTTGGTTGACATTATGGGATATGTGTATTGAAATGGTGTCTAGGACCTTAAAATCATTCCAGTTTCCAGCAGGACATGAGCCTGGGAAATTGTCAGATGATGCTGTCTGGCTACTTGTGGCCTTTTCCTTTTTTTTTTTTTTTCTTTCCCCTTTTCTGGCTGTCACCAAACTGAAATGATTAATAATATCATCAACCAAAATTATTTGCTCCTGCCAGCTACAGTAAAGCTCTTGCTTACTGTCCTTCTGAAGTGCTTTAACCTGCTCATGTGTATCTCTTCTCCTTTCTCGCCTTCCCCTTCTGGGACAACTCTGTTCAAGTCTTTTCTACCCAACAGTCCCATTCTCTTTTAATATCCTAGGCCTTGCTTTCTTATTTTTTCTCTCTAAAACCTTATATATAATTAAAATACTGCTAATGCAGAGAAGGCTTCTCTGGCTAGTTTTGAAATTCCTGGTAATTAATTAGATGCCTAAAAGGGTCCAGCATAGGCTGAGTGCCTGGGTATTTATTTGCTCTGCTTTCCAGGTCCTATGTCAGGTTTTGTAGCCCATAGTTCTTGTGCCCAGGTTGCTCGCAGTCTCTGATGAGACGGAAACCCAGGTTGCTGCAACTTCAGATGGTTTGAATGACTTTCCCACTCTTTTTTTTCCTGAATCCTCTCTACCTTTGGATTCTGTCTTCCTTTCATCTCCCTTCTATAGAAAATTTTTTCATCAGTCTTTGCTGACTTATTTCTGGTCAAATTTTAAGCTTTAAAAATTCTCTTCTCCTTCCACAAGTTTTTAGTAATGGACTTTCGAGATATTTTATGGAGGACATGATCATGTTGGTCGCATTTTGTATTTCTGAATGTTCTTTGAGGCCACACAGTCGGGTCCTCCCAGTCCCCTGGAGGGGTTCAGCTCACTTGTATGTTCCTGCATGCTCTTTTTGAATAAGCGAACCCATTTTATGACTTCAGCTGCTTTTTCTATGCCAAAGGAGTTACAGCCCTTTACATTCTTGACTTGCAGTCAAATGTTTATAATCTCAGTTTCGAACTTTTTCTGTCTCAAGAGGATGAGACTTTGGGGAATGACACACACATGGCATATGTTCATTGTTAGGGTAGAAAATAGATTCATATTAAAACCTTGTTTACTTTTTTGAAATTGAATTTTCTGACAGATAGGACCTATGTTAAATATAATTTTAAATGACTACTTCACAATTCACTGTCTTGGAATAAAGCCCTACCGCAAATCACATATGCATATTAAAAATTCTTCTGTGATGCTTTCAGTCTGTGCCTTTCAATAAAACTGCAGGCGTATTTTTTGGTAACGTTGGGAACCAAGTACTATCTTGTGAAAGCAGAACAGCAATCTCAGACCTTAACACAATTTTTTAAAGCTTATATGAGTATTCTTAATAAACATTAGATGCTTTAAATTATATTTTGCTACTTAGGCATATTATTATTACTTTTGTGTGTCTTATTTATATTCTTTCTTTTCCCCTTATCTGTAAAGTCAATACTGTCGCTCTGTGTGCTACAATAAGGAGGACAGATAGTACAAGTGTACAGTTAAGAAGTACGTGGGGTTTTTCTCCTATGAATATGTACAGTTTCCTCCTGTAAATTCATAAAACTCTTTCTAGAATTTCTAGAAAATCCTGTGTGATATAATGGCAGAAGAAAAAGAAAAAAAAATGGGTTTCCTTAAGTATATAAGAAAGAATTCTGCAAACTTATACCAATGGAAATGCAAGCTTCTATATTTTTTTTCTATTAAAAGGGACTACTTATAAAACAGTTTTGAAGCAAGAACACAACGTAGTTCAAGAAAATGTTTCCTGACAGATAGGTCATCTCTTGAAGGGCAGGTTGCATTTTTAAATCCTGCTTGACTGTAAATCTCTGTTTAAAAAAGATCTGTTCTGAAATCTTACTATCATAAGAACCAGATAGTTATTTACTCCCTCAAAGTTTCTAGAGCTTATTCCTATAATGAGAATGATGTGCACATTTTGCATTCATTTATCTAGTACTCTTATCCCATTTCATTTCTGTGGGACTGTAAAAAGCAAAGAGAAAATTCTGGGAAAGTCCAGTGATCAGCTGGGTTAATCATTTGAAGAGCCTGGTTTTAGTTAGATTAGGCTAGATCCACAAACAGTGCAATTTAATTTCTGAACTGTTGTTACAAGTATCTACCTGGAAATCTTAGATATTCAAAAGCCTTGCTCAGCTGTTGCTTGAGCTTGGAGATATCTGGTCCTTTATGTTCAAACTCCTTACATAGCTGAAATTTTGCTTCCTCCTAACCTGAAACATACTGATAATGAAGAACTGGGTTTTTTTTCTGATAGTTTAGGACCACCTTTCATCTGAGATGTGGGATTAAATGAGGTAATCAGCTAGGACAGATAGGAACACACATGTTCATGGTGCTTAGTTGAGGACATGGTTGGCCAGCCTGCAGGCTGGGGATCTGCAGGCCAGTGAGTAAGACTCCCATTTGTGTCCTATCAACCATTTTGTGGTCTTTAAAATTGTGGTCCCGTGTTCTGATCCTTTGAGAAAGCGAAAAAAAAAAATAAAAATTTGTATCTCCCGTATACTGGTTGACTGGTTTAAGCTTGAGTCATATTAAATCTCTACCTGGACTTCAGCAAGGCCTTTGACACAGTCTCCCACAGCATTCTCCTAGAGAAGCTGGTGGCTCATGGCTTTGACAGGCGTACTCTTTGCTGGGTAAAAAACTGGCTGGGTGGCTGAGCCCAGAGGGTTGTGGTCAATGGAATTAAATCCAGTTGGAGGCTGGTCACAAGCGGTGTCCCCCAGGGCTCAGTTCTGGGGCCGGTCTTGTTTAACATCTTTATCAGTGACCTGGACAAGGGGATTGAGCGTGCCCTCAGTAAGTCTGCAGATGACACCAAACTGTGTGGGAGTGTCGATCTGCTTGAGGGCAGGACAGCTCTGCAGAGAGACCTGGACAGGCTGGATCTATGGGCCAAGGCCAACTGTATGAGCTTCAACAAGGCCAAGTGCTGGGTCCTGCACTGGGTCACAACAACCCCATGCAGCGCTACAGGCTTGGGGAAGAGTGGCTGGAAAGCTGCCTGGCAGAAGAAGACCTGGGGATACTGGTTGACAGCTGGCTGAATATGAGCCAGCAGTGTGCCCAGGTAGACAAGAAGACCAATGGCATCCTGGCTTGTATCAGGAATAGTGTGGCCAGCAGGAGTAGGGAAGTGATTGTGCCCCTGTACTCGGTGCTGGTGAGGCCGCACCTTGAATACTGTGTTCAGTTTTGGGCCCCTCACTACAAGAAAGACGTTGTGTTGCTGGAACATGTCCAGAGGAGAGCCACAAAGCTGGTAAGTGGTCTGGAGCCCAAGGCTGATAGGTAGTGGCTGAGGGAACTGGGGGTGTTCAGCCTGGAGAGGAAGAGACTGGGGGAAGACCTTATCGCCCTCTACAACTACCTGAAAGGAGGTTGTAGTGAGGTGAGTGTTGGTCTCTTCTCCCTGGTAACGGATGGTAGGACAAGGAGAAATGGTCTGAAGTTGCACCAGGGCAGGTTTAGTTTGGACATTAGGAAAAATTTTTTCAATTAAAGGGTTGTCCAGCACTGGAACAGGCTGCCCAGGGAAGTGGTTGAGTCCCCATCCATGGAGGTATATAAAAGACAGGTAGACATGGTTCTTGGGGACATGGTTTAGTGGTGGGATGGCAGGGTTAGGTTAACGGTTAGACTTGATGATCTTAAAGGTCTTTTCCAACCTAAACTGTTCTATTATATTCTAAATAGAACCAATGTGAGCTGTCTGCTTCATGCTACCTGTCCACCTCTGTGGGTAAATTTACCTCTTAGTGTGTCAGATAACCTGAACCGATGGATCACCCTAAGAAGCAATGCTTGTAGTTTTATAGAAGTCAGACTGCATCTCAAACCAATAAGGATTCTAAAATCCATAAAGCCACTCACTGTTTCTTCCATCCATCTGAAAGACTTAACTTCTGGCTTTGACTATGTCTGTCAATTAATTTCTCTACTGGCTCTCACTCCAAGAATTCCTTCCTCCCCTTCAAATACCTTTCCTTGATTTGAATTTAGCATTGTCTGATTGAACGAACATGAAATAAATGAAATGCATTTGAACATTTTTGTTTCCATTGGGTTATGGAGAATTTTCTCAGGATTGTAGAAGTTAAAATAATGAATTGTTATTCTGTGCGGAAGCTTGTCAAACATAGGCACGCTTTCCAAGAACTTGCTCTAAGTTCAGTGTTTTCTCCAGATTTTCTTTCATTCTTACAAACATGTTTTCAGCTGTAATATGAAGAGTGAATTATGTTCTTTGCTTGTGCATAATCTATGAAACAGGTAAACAGAATTCCTCTCATCTTAATTATAATGTTTTGTATTATTTACATGCTATGTTTGACTATTTTTTCTGATTATATGAACACACTAAGAATGGCATTGTTTATATTAACATGGAGATCAGTTCTGGCAATACATACACACAAAATTAATTTCAATACTCAAGTCAATGACTTTTTAATATTTTTTTACCTGTTATTATTGAATTAAGAAGTTGGGTTATTTTTCCTGAAGGGATACAGAGGTATTACTCTCCAAGCCTTGCAAAGTACAGTGTGTTAGCACTGGCTTCGAGTGCACTGGCTAGTGGTCGTTTTGGTTCTCCAACACATCTCAGAGGCAGCGAGCAGACCTGTTGGTTCTCTGGACTAATAGCAATGACTTTCTCAAAACTGGTAGCTTTCTGCTGTAGAGAGAGAATATTCTACTCGTCTAATATTACTGTAAAGTTTACACATGTCCAGAGCCATAATGGGATCCTTATAATGAAGGACAAAGCACCACTTTTGTCTTTCAAATGGCTGATTTTGGGGGGTATGCTGATATGGCTCAAATTAAAAAAATCCCGTATATTTAAGTATTATATAATGTTAATTCTTGACTTTTTAGGAAATACCATGGTATAAATTATCAGTAATCCATATGCAGAAATCAAAGGTTTTCAGTGAAAGCATAAGAAGGCATGCTACAGAATAACATAAATAAATATCACCCCAGCAGAGACGCCTAAAACCGCTGGGGGGCTGAGCTGCCCCTCCATGGGGCAATCTGCACGTCACTGTGTCAGTTAACCTGCACCAAGGGATCACTGTAGGACACACCGCCTGTTTGTACTTTTGTATGAGGTAGGCTAAAGTTCAACCATCATAAAAGGAAATAAAATCAGTCTTTGACTGTGGCTAGATCAGGCCAGGGTTCTTTTGTGAGAAATAGGAGAGGAGATATGCTGTCTTAAAAAGAATAGCATATTCATGATACTTAATTCTAAATCATATCTAAAGAAAAATTAATAGTGAATTTTTGTCTTGTATTTTCCAAACCAGAATTACTTGTACTAGGAAAGTACTTAATCCAAACAAGGCAACAGTGAATCCACTGATTTGGAAATGGAATCTAAAAATCTAACATAGACCAATTAAGATGATTAAAGTTAAACAGAGCAAAATTCATTAGTCTTTCCGAAAAGTGATGTTCAGCTGAAGGAAGAAATGGAAGATGTGGTTTATAAGTTGTATTTGCAACTGGGTTTAAGTAGCTTAAGGTACTGAATTTACGAAAGGTTACTTAATTTCTTTCTTGGGTGCTGTAAAAATGGGTTCGTTAGCAAGGTTCTTGTACTGCAGGTAAAGGTTCACGTGGGTCAGTAGTCTAAGGCCCCTGCTGTTGGGAGTGTGCCTTGCCTTCCAATTAGTTTAAGTCCAAATTTAAACTACTGAGAACATTGGCATAAACTCCATTTATTTTAATTTTCTTCTGTTCACTTACTGGAGGTTCAGTCTCATCTTTCTTCCTTTGACTTCTGGTAATTTTGTTACTGTTTAGATGCAAGAGTAATTACTCAGCTGGTTAATGAATTATGATGCTTATGTTACAGGGAAATCTTTGTAACTTAAAAATAGAAATCAAATTGCTTTTTAATTCCCTCTAGTGACAGGTGACGAATATACCAAAATTAAACTTTAGTCATAGATGGCAGCAGCACGGTTGCTAAGTTGCTGAACTCCCTGGTACCTGGGTAAGATGGAAAAGTGATGTCAAATGCCTGCCTGGTTCAGTTCTTCATGAAAAATTAAAAGATTTCTTTTCTTCCTTGGTCAGAAGGGAAGAGGAGGCTCTATTGTTCAGTCTGAGTTGTTTTTTTCTCTCCTGTCAGTTGGGATATCTTTGAATTGTGTGATTCTAGTATGCGTGCTCTGCTGTCCATGGTTATAATCCATCCTTTTTTAGGCCTTATTTCATTAAGGAGTGCTATATTAGTTTTATTTTGTGAATACTGCCTGGGAAATTTATTTAAACTTTAATCTTGTATGACTTTGAAATAAATAGTTACCAGCTTTGTGAATTAACACTTCAGAAGTAATACATGATTTTTATAGTTTTACTTGTGACAAAAAATATACTTACAGTTCTATAAGCATACCACTATATTCCTCTGTAAGGAAGAATGATTGATTAGTATTAGGCTATTATTTTTACTCAATGTTCCCTGATACATTTAATTATGACATTTAAATACTAATATACTTAGTTCATCTCAGTATTTTTTAAACAATGTTCCTTATAAGTGCGTTGAGAACTTTTAAATTTTTTATTTATTCCATTTTTTATCTCTTGTTTCTGGATATGCGTGATGGCTCGGGTGAAGCTATCAACCCTTCTATCAGATAACAGAGTTGGTGCCGCCTTTTCCCGTTTGTTTCATTTGGGTTTACCTAGCATAGCTTGTTCAGTAGAAAAATTGAAAGATCTAAAATTTCTATTGACTTGTTTTCTTTCTCTTTTCCCTAGACATCTTTATTTCTACTTTTTTTCTCTATTCTGCCATTTTTCATTTAGCAGACAGTACTTTGAAAAGCAGTTCTGTTCCTTAACCTTTTTGTCATTGCACAGCAAATTTTTCTTCATGTGATAAAATGATAAACCTGATCTTTGTTTGCTGAAAGATTCTTAATGTGGTCTTTGCAGGATGTGGTACTGCAACAGGAGGCGCTGAAGATGAGGGTGAGGCTGAAGCTGGCTGGATTGAAGGTGCTGCCATCCTACTCTCTGTTATCTGTGTTGTACTTGTCACTGCCTTCAATGACTGGAGCAAGGAGAAGCAGTTCCGTGGGCTTCAAAGTCGTATTGAGCAGGAACAGAAATTTACTGTTGTCCGAGGCGGGCAGGTTATCCAAATCCCAGTGGCAGAGATAGTAGTTGGTGACATTGCACAGGTGAAATATGGTAAGTCCTGTCAATTAGATGTCTACTTTTCTGAACTTTATTTATTCTCCTTTCCCTTTCTAGCAGAATAGACTCACTTCAGTGGAAGTGATTTGAAAGACAGAGAATTATGTGGTGTCATCATTGTCCATGGTAACATAATAATTTGGCTGTTAGGGCTAAAGGAAAACCTAAGATACTTGCTATAAAATTGCATTAGGTAAGTTTTTTTATTTTTGTAATGTTCACTTCCTTTCACTGCCAAGGACAAGAAATGTTCATACAGAAGTAATTCTCTTTCATGGAAGATTAAACTATTTGGGATTTTTTGTTTCTGTCCAGCTAGGAATAAGAGGAAGTATTTTTAAATGCTCTTTGAAAGGGAATTGTGCCTCTGTGCTCACCCCACGTGGTAGGCTGCTCCAGAGCTATGGATCCTGTAAGTCCCCCCAGATCAGATGCTTCTAGTAGGTGGATGCCTTATATACCACAGGGAAAGCCCTGTGTTCCAGTGAACAGGGAGACCTTTGCAGGAACTCTGTGTACTCTGTGTCTGAGTGAGCTGACAAATTCCAGCAAAATGCCTGTTCTATCAACCAGCAAGCTTCTTCTGGACTTAGCTAAGGGCTTCCTGAGAGGTGAAGGGGAAAGGGCAGCTTGCCTGTTTGTTAGCCGTTGTTAATTCCTATGAAGTCTGATAGAGAAACCTTTCACGTCATGTAAAGAAGAGTACACCTCCTCCTCCCCCCCCGCCCCCCCAAAGCTCAGTGATTATTATGTTCATGGTATGTTAAATGTGATGCATTCTGATTTTGGAATAGCATTAGGCAAAAAATATTTGCAATGCAAAGGACCTTCCCTATAAGATTGTAATAATACAGCTAACATGGACCTATACATTAGTAGTTCTTTCACTTTTGCTTTCAGTTTAGATTTTAATGCAATTGTTGTTAATTGTGATTTTATAATAAAAATCATTATGTAATTATAAAAAACAATCCTACTAAACCACTGTGGTTTTCCATTACCATGTTCTTACTGAAAGGTGATCTTCTACCTGCTGATGGGATATTTATTCAAGGAAATGATCTTAAAATTGATGAAAGCTCTTTAACTGGAGAGTCAGACCAAGTCCGCAAATCTGTTGACAAAGACCCAATGCTACTGTCAGGTAAATCTGCCTGAATTTTTGCCGAGTTATCTATTATGCAGTGCTTTGTTCATGTTTTATTTTGGTTTTCCATGCCATAAGGTTTTGGTAAGATAGATACATCTGATCTTTTGAACACAGACACTGGCCTTGTCTGTTTGTCATTCAAAAGACATGCTATTGTCTTTTTGCTTGTGTGCAATTATTTCTGATCATTATACTTATTTTATAAAGTGAGAAATTAATGAAACATTTTCGGAGGAAAAGGTAAGTATCATTTAGGAAAATAAAAATTGTTTCAATTCGTTGTATGCAGGTTTTAATTTAACCATTACATTTCCAAGCTTTTAAAAGTCTCTTTAAACACTTTCTTTGTGTGTATACTGGATACAATAGAAAAAGAAACAATGTGCTTTGAAGGAGATTAATATACTAAAATATTGTTGGCTTGACTTCTGCGGTAAATTCAAGTTATTGCTAATATTTGTATTTTGTGATATAATTCTAAACAGTAAAACAGTTTAATTTCAATAAAGATAGTTTCTAAATAGGTTGGTTGTCAGTAGATTCCAGCTGGGATGGGGTCGCAAAGAAACAGCCTGCTGATCCCTTAACAATCGTCCATGTGTTATAACCTGAAACAGTAATTTTCAAATACATTGGAACTTTTTATTCATGGAAAGGATTCTCTTTGCTGTCTGGTGTACAGTCAGCTGAGAGCCATCCCAAATAGAATATTTATGTTGCAGTGCAGCAGGTAAGTACGCATATTCCTGCAGAAATCCTGCCCCCATCCTTCTTGGCTGAGCTGGTGCTTCCCAAGCAACAACGGCTGGGAGATGCTTTTGTTCAGAAGAGACAAGTAGTGGCAAGTAAGGCTATGTGACGGTTTTTATTGAATTAACAATAAAAATCCTTAAAATCAGATAATTAGTTCACTTACTATGAGCTTATGAGTGTTTACTATGTAAACTGTTGGATTTGTGGTCTGGTAAAAAACCATCAGATTTCAGTCAAGTGGTGGCTGCGTTAAGATGAGAAAATTGCTAATGTAATTTATGGACTTGCCGTTGCCACTTCATGTCACAAAAGACCATGTTAATTTTAACTATAGCAAGCTTCAAGCATCTTCCTGCCTGAAACAGTGCACTAAAAATGTTTTTTTTCCCAAATGACACGAAAAATACTCTATTGCTTCTGAGAATAAATAAGCAAAACAAATTTCTTTTGCTCTTTGGGGAGAAAAATTCCTTTGGTTTCTTTAAATATATTCTGTGTTTTATTTTACTGCAGCATACTTGTGAAGTGTCTGCCTTTTGCTGTTCATGTTGTAACCCCCCCAAGTTTTTCCAAGTTATAAATGTCGGAAAAATGTGTTTGCACATGTTCAGTAGAGGCTAATAAAGGTTAGTGGAGTAGCTGCAAATTCTGAAGGCTGCGTTTGTGCAAAGAAAATACAATTGAGAGCTCAGCATTTTCAGGCAGCACACATACAGAAAAGCTGCGTAGTGGGGACAGTGCCATTGACTTCTTGGTGTCACTCTGGCTCCTTGATACGCTGTAAGGTAACTTAAGGAAGTGTTCTGACTTGCGTGAGCAGTGTATGAAACTACTGACTGTTATTTTTGCTAGATTTACAAGAATTTTATTTATCCTAGTGGTGCAGATATTTAGGCTTAACTTCACTGTAGATTAAGAATTCTCTTGGAGATGCTTTCCAGTGTGTAAACAGGGAGGACTGCAGTGATATTTTGAGGAAGGGTAGGTTACCGTTGCTGTTCCTAACAAAATTTGTAATCCAATATTGTCCCTGAAATATTTGTGCATATTTTTCCATCTTTTTTCTTATCTGTTATCTGTACTGTTTTGTAAGTATAACTTCGTAACTGGCATAAAATGTTCATTTTAAATAGATAGTTTTAATATTTTCTTATAGAAACTTCTATCATGAAATACCATAGATTTCTATAAATTAAAATATCCTGTTATTGGATTCCAGAGTTTTTCTGATTATGAAGTTTCCGTTGATTCATTGACTCTCCCATATTCCTAAATTGAATTAGGTCTTTTTGAATGCCTGTAGATCTTAGTGGTGGCTGTGAGAAAACATGGAGGTATTGCCCTGACAGGCATGGTGGGATGAGAGAGGGAAAGTGGTCAAGTTAGGACAAAAGATGTTTCTGTCTTCCCAAAACTCAAATTTCTTTGCTATAAGGAGAAATTTCTCTTTATGCTTTTATTGCAGAGTCAAATAAAGTTTATGCTCTTTATTTTTCTCTATTAGTATGTAATCTCTATTGTAATTACAAAGAAGGTGAAGAATTAATGTGGTATTTTCACAAGCACTGCACATCCCTTTGTTCCATACTTACACTAATGAATTTTTACTCATGCCGTGTTAGAAAATCCCCGAACTCTATTTGCTCAGGAGCAGAGTTGATGATTGGAGATTCTATCATGCAAAAAAAATACCTTCTTCCATAGATACAGTGCAAGGTTTAATGCCAATGATGGGGGAGCTGATGTACCCACTGGAAATTGTTAGTAGTCCAAAAACTTGGAAGTCACCATGTCTTTCAAGGTGCATTTGACCTGGTGTAAAAGCTGAGTTCCCCTTGGATGTTAGCCTAGACCTATATTTATATACAACTTGTTTAAAGAAAAAAAAAAAAAAAAATCCCAAACCAACCCCCTGCCAAAACAGCGAACAGACCTTAAATTTTCCTCTTATCTTTCCTCCTGAAGACATCAGTAAGTTATCTCCAGGTAGGCTTCTGGAATTTAGACAAATCATGTGAGGATATTGCTTGCCACTGTTGTCCCTTAATCATCTGTTGGAAATGAAAACAGGCCAGGTTTGACAGAGGAATAACTGAAAAAAGGTAACATCTGAATTGCAGCCACAGTTTGTCTTGTGATTCTAAGTTTCATGAAAGATAAACACCCTGAATCGGGAAGTATTATTTGCACCGTTGGCACCTGAAACATTTTTAATATTCAATCAGTTTCAATGACATAATTAAACTAAATGAGTTTCTGTGCTTAATGTCCTGTTTAATCATCCAGATAGTCATTTGCTGTACTTGAGAAGCAATTCTAAGAGTACAAATGCTGACTAAACCAGATGGTTCATTTCCTTCTGTATATAGCACATTTGGTACCACCTAGGAAGTCAGAAATGGAAATACAGACTCTGATATACCTGAAACGAAAAGCAGCAGTTTCTCTTCTATCGTCCCACTGTAATTCTGTCTAAAACATTTTCCTTCTTAACAGAGGAACATTTTCCTTCTCTTCCTAACAGAGATTTGCATGTGTAGCATAGCATAAACCATTGCATCAACAGTCGTCAGCTTAAACAAGACTGTGGTGATGTTAAATCTCTTTGCAGTGACCATGGGCATGTATCAACCAACAGATGAAGACAGCTGGGGTCTGACTGCTGCTCAGCTGTCTTGGTTGAAGCTGATGTGCCCTTTAAGTTTTGTATAGTTCAAAGTTCAGAGAAATCCCTGATTTCTGAATTCAGAAGTTTTGAATGAGTCTGGCCCTTATTATTGCACACAGTGAAGTATTTTGGGGTACCACGTGATAATAGTTAACATTGTAAAAATTATGTTATGAGGCTTACTGTTTAAAACTAGGCATTTAGATTAATTCAATTAAGGTATGAAAGAGGAGCTCAACTAGTGTACTGACAGAACATCACTTTATCTTAACCTAACTTTTTATAAATGTGTCTTTCTATCAATGCACAAGTATTTGAAACAAAGAAAACTGAGCTTATTCAAGAACAAATAAACAAAAGAAATCTCTTGGTTATGGTGTTTTGTTAGGTTTTGGAAATAAAAAGGAAGCTTGATTAAGGAATCGGGTCAGTCATTGCCTGGAGAAAAGTAGTTCTGATTCTGTCTTAATTCCCTGCCAGAAGATATTCCAAGCTAGGCTTCTAGCACAGCAGAAATTTTCGGAACAGAGCAGCTAACTTGAAATGTTCCAAAATTTTTGGATATGTTAAAATTACACATAGATGAGTTTTTTCTGGAAAATTCTTTTTTGTTCATAGAGGGTAGTCTGATGGTTGGTTCATTTTATTATTAACTTCAGTTACCTCTTAATAATTGTAGTGTCTTAAATTATTGTTTAGATATGCAGATACACAGAGAATTTTTGTTCACCGCAAGTTTGCTAGAAGTAGCGTAAGAGTATAAACCCCCCGAACTGGCATGCTCTGGTTTTCTTATTTTTCAGCCATATTTCCAAGGTATTTCACTACTGCTGTTATTAGATTTCGGGATTTCTGAGCACTGTCATTTTTAGTTACATTTCTGTCTGAAAATGTATATGCTGTAATAGGTTCCTTATCTGTCTAATCTGTTTACCTCTTTTCTTACAAAACTAGATTTACTCCTTTCCTATCTTGGAATACTCACCATTTATCAACTTCAAATTAAATACTCAGCATATGAAAAAATGTATTTTGCTAATATTGAAAAAATAGTCTTGAGAGGGAAAGAAGTCAGTCGAATTGTTCAACATGAAGTTGGAATACATGCTTGGTGTACAGATTAAGTGGAAAACATGCATTCATTCCAGAATTCCATTTATGTAACAATAGCTGACTGAAGTCATAGAGCCCATTTCTTTATTTAACCTAATATAATTATAATAGCGTTTAAACAGTGAAATTGCCAGAGTTAGGTGGAGAGTTAGGAAGGAGCTTCAGGTCTTTGCTTTAGCTTAGATGCTGAATAATTTTTCCAGTGGTACTAGTGGAACATAATCTGATGATAAATTAGTACCTGCTCTAAACCATGCTTTCATGCACCTTAATGGTTTTGAATTATGCTTTTCAAGACTAACGTTAAGAAAAGGTTCAGAAAGGCATTTCCAGTTAACACATTTTTGCCCTTTCCAGGTGTGCAGAGGTAAGTTTGAAATCTGGTGGGTGCATATTTTCTTAGTAAAGGTGGGTTTGAAATGTAGTTGTACATGCCATTTCTGGGAGGATATTTCTACCCACCTTTGTAGTCCAATACAGAAAACGATCCTTGAAAACAAAGCATAGGAACACTAAAAGCAAGCTCATAATTAAAATAAATTTTAAGTGGTGTTACATCTTAAAGGAGGTTCTAAATTTCTGAGTTAAGTTTCAGACATTTTCTGTTTTGTCTGAACTAGTACAACTAAAGCTATTCTGGTTTGTAAAGATCTTTTCTCTTCCTTTAGGCTTGAATTCAACTGTTTTTTTTGTCATTTGGGTGGCGGTCTTAAATTGTATGTTTGCAATGTTTTACTCTATCGTGTGAAAGAAAGGAAATTACTTTTTAAGCAATCAAATTTTATCTCGAAAAGCCATTGGAACAGTTCTCAATGCACCAAGAAGGTCTGCTGGTTGTTTGTTTTTTGGTTTTTTTTCTAATATATCTTATATCTCTGATAATTATTGCATTTTTGCTGAAATTTTCTTATTGTTCTGATGAGATATTTATGCTTGCAATTAGATTTAGTGTAGGCAGATGTTCCCTCTGTTCTGTGTTTCTGTTTTCCTTTTAAGAACATGAGAGGTTTTGATTATTTAAAGATATTTTTATTTTAAATAGATATTTGCATTGCTTAGCATGTTCTATGACAGCAACTGGATGAGCAGTAGTAATAAAATGAATTTGTTTAAGAAATGGGTTGCAAGTGTGTATGCACCTCTCTATATAAAATATTGATCTATTTAAAGACACAGGTACATATATCTTTCCTTTTCTTCAGCTTTATTGGTTAAAAGCCATTTTGCAGGAATCTGAAGAAAGCTTGTTTGAAAATGCCTTATTTTTTATGATGGCTTCACCCATGCCCTGCTGTGTTACATTTCAGAACTGCAGGCATCAGTGAACGACTTAACTTTAGTTTTAAAATATTGAGCGGTAATTAATGATGGAAGTGGGTAAGTGACAGGGGTGATAGTTGAGAATAAGCATACCAGAATTTTTACCTTGTTAGCTACAGAATTGTTTAGGACAGGTCAGTTAATGACTCTACCTAATTCATGCTGTTACAGGATGAATGAAAGAACCTTACATTTATGGCAAAGTTGATAATTGTAGAGCAGTACAATGTAACCTTTGAAGTGAGGTGAGGATCAATAGATTGAAGCCCAGAAAAGAATGGTAGTTTGTCACAAGTACTGCAGTGACAAGGCAAAGATTAAAGCGAGTATTGTAAGCAGTATAATTGGTTTATTATCACAATGGTCAAACCGTTTAGTTGATCTAAAGGCTCTTAAACCAACAAATAGCTTCAAAAGAAGAGTAAAAATGCTTTCTCTCTCCACGCCCCCATGTCCCCCCAAAAGGAAAATGCAATTACCGGACTATGTTCTGATTCCTTCTGGTCTCATTCTTCTGATGTCCCACAGCTGCAAGTCTGGAATAATGACAGTATTAAAATATAATTTATTTAAAACTGTAGCACCTAGGATTAAAAACAATTGCTAACTAATAGAATACTTTGTGAGCAGGTTCTAGTTAACCATGTGTCCATCCATAGTTCACTTGGAGGTCTAAATACATGTTTGTCTTTTTTGTATACAGTGATTTTTTTTCTCGAGGCTTAACAGTTTGTGTGTTACAGTCGATTTTCATAGTTTCCAAACTAGTTCATTCTTCAAATACAGGAAAAGAAGCCAAGTAAACTTTCAATCCTAGCTTGCGTTGTCAACTTTGTGTTAAGAAATGATTGCTTTTTCTCTGTGTTCTCACAGTGACTTACACTTAATAGGCATCACACAATTTTCTACCGCTAAAGGGTAAAATATGAAGTCTATTTCAATGAATAGCTTTATCTATCTCTCAGTAGTTTCTGGTCATTATGTATTTGGTTTTTATGTTTCATAGGAGCATGACTGATCTGCTTTATATCTTTTAAAATTCAGTACCTCCTAAGGATATCTCTCTTCAAACATTTTAAGTATTACCTCAATAATGAAGTCTTTAGATTTAGACTTTGTCACCACATGAAATGACAAATTAGTCACAATTTGATACCATCCTTGACACATTTGTTCCTATGCTTCAATGACGGGGATTTTTTAATAAGTTTTATTAACTGGCCTTAAATACATGTTGTAACAATAGGTTGTTCTTCAGTGTCAAACTTTTTTTTACAAATAGCCAGTGTGCAATTGGATATTTTGCAAATCCTCTGTTAAATCAGAATGCTTTTGATAATTTCTAAGAATTTCTATTTGTGTTTCCACAACTCATAGCAAAAGGTTACTAAGAGGCTGTGATCTTAGATGCACCTAACATTGGATTCGATATAGGAATAAAAGCTGTAAATAAACAATTTCTATACAATAAAGTCTGAAATACTTCTTAAAAGGAATTTACTTAATATAATGATATCATCACCTAATGATCCTTCTCAGAAAAACTTAAGATACATTTTGATGTGTTTTAGAGTAATAGAAATCTCTGTACCTATTGAATTTTTTTTCAAGTGTACATCAGCTTCTTCTTGCTATTTGGGAATCTCTTGATTTTATTAAATATTAAATATACAAAGATTTTGAAGATTTTTCTCTGTATTGATTTTTCAAGTTTGGAGATGTGACATTGTCTTAAATATTTTTTCTATGCCTGTAAATCAACTATAACTGAGAAAGATGAGAGAAATTGCTCACAGATTTTCACTTCATTTATGTGATAGTATGCCAAGTTACAAGAATTATCTGTGTGAAGCTAAACTATTATCTTCCAAGATTATGTAAACTTTGTTAGTGACAACATCCCTTTTAGAAAGGGAATCTGATGTGTGTGGTTAATTAATATGCAGCCTAAGATTTGCAATTAAGCATCCATTTTTGGCTGAGAATAATATACAACAACAGGGATTATTTTTGGTATGTAATTATATTGGCCTCTATAGATTTTTAAAGTGTAACAAATCTCTCTCATTACTGTAGTAAAAGTCTTGCATAAAATATTTAATAGTTGGGGTTTTTTTTTAGCTATATATAACTTATATTGCATATTTTCAGGTACTCACGTCATGGAAGGCTCTGGACGAATGCTTGTAACTGCTGTGGGTGTGAATTCTCAGACAGGCATAATCTTCACTCTGCTAGGTGCTGGAGGAGAAGAAGAAGAAAAGAAAGATAAGAAAGGTAAATTTCCTAACATGTAAGGTTGCTCTGAAGAAAGCTCTTGGGCTTTGTGTAGCCAGAGCTGTCCCCCGCTCTCACCAAATAAATATGGTTTTTAAAACTTCCTCTATTGTATACATTTTTGTCATTACATGTCACACAGAAAAACAGCAAAAACTGTTAACCAATAAATATGTTGGATAACAACATGTTTTTCCAGTGTGAAATTGCAGACTCTCAGTACATAATTAAATGCAAGGGAATACATGGGCATACTCCCATTGCCATGTCTTCTTTACATAAATTCATACCCACCTAAAATTTTCTGAGGTTTTGCTCTTGTGCATTTACATCTATGTAATATTTTTGTCAGGAAAAAAAAACCCAAACCAACTTTGGCTATGGGAATAGCGTCTTTCTTTGAGCTTCAAAAATAAAATAAAGATAAGACATGGCTTTTTGCTAGCCTAGTTGTTAGTCAGTGAATTTAGAGGCATATTAATTTCTTAAGGAGTAAATGTCAAACTAAGAATAGTAAAAGAGAAGGAAGTAGCTGTAAATGTTAACAGAGGGTAACTTCGATGTCCTGTATCAGTTAATGAAGTCAAGAAGTCTCTTTAGACTTTTCACCTTATTATAGTGTGACGCCATAAGCAATTGCTAATTTATGGGTTGCATGCTAAGCAGAAACATGATCTAATGTGTGTCCTTTCCAGTTTTTGTTCATACAGTCTTGTAAATTTTTCACGTCTACTTTCAGAATTTTGTTCCAATTTTGTTCTAAGAATATTTATCTCTCAGACATAATTAAGGGCCAATTAACATGAGGGATTTTAGACATTTCCACTCTTTAGAGGTTTTCACTATTAATAAAAAAGAATAGTTACAGCTTTGTTGAACGTTTTGCTTAGTATCTGCCAGGCAGTGTGATTCCACCCTTTTTTCATTTCCATCCTTTTCATTTGAAGCTGCAGATAGGAAGGCCAAATTTAAGTGGTTTTCATGACCTACAGTTCCGAGTATGTTCAATAAGTGGTTGCCCTTGACTCCATGGTTCTCTGATTAAAGACTTTATGAAACGTTTACCGTTTCATTGCTACACAGAAAAGCACAATACCTGCTAGGCATGGTAAGTTCTAGGAACATTAAAGGAGAAAGACTGAAACTTCCCAAAGTAAAACTCTTTCATGTCAGGCTAGTCTTGAACAATATCTTAGAGTTTGATCTTGCTGTCATTAAGAGAAAGACTCCCAGACACAGACCTTTTGAGGCCTAGCAGCATCTGTTTTGGCAGTGTCTAAGGGTATTGTAGCTGAGGAGCAACCTCACTACCCCTGTTTGGAAGCGATACTTACACAGGCATGTAAGAACTTTTTATGCAGACACTGAATCTAATTGAATATAGCTACAACACCAAGAAAATTCCTTCACCTTTTCTAATGTTGCTAGCAGCTTTGGGATAGTGCAGAGGAGTGCCTGGGCAGAGCCAGTTGCAGATCAAGGCCCAAACCCAAATAATATCCTAATATATAAACCTGCAATTCTCTGAAATCCTGCCAGTCATAAATGTTTGTTTCAGTCTTATGTGGGTGTATGCTTTTATTGTTCATTAACATTTTGTAAAAATCATCATACAGGTGTGAAACAGGAGGATGGACATCAGCTTCCAGGTAGAGTAAGCATTGTACCGCATCAAATGAAAAGATGAGGCTTTTAGCCAGCAGGCTTTGGTGCAAATCAGGGTTGAACTAACGATTAAAATAACTGTCTTTGAATCAGTCCAGTTAAATTAAAGAATAATTTCAAATCAACAGGATTGTTGGCAAACATTTAATGTGTATGCATTGAAATTAAATACATTTAGGTAAACCTTTAAATGTTGAAATACATGATTTGCTGTTAGCAGTTCATGCTGTGCTGGTTAGTATGAGTATCCAAATGGAATAAAAAATAAGTATGAGTAACCAAAACAGTTTAAGTTATTACCATCACAGTAATCAAATTTGCAATTGAAATTTGCATGAATGTAGTTGCACAGGGTGTGTTTTTAAATCCTGTATGCTGTTTATTTTCTCCTCCCAATTTGCCATTTGTAAATAAAACAAGACCATTTTTGTTGAATAGCAAACCAGTACAGTGTGAAACAGTCACTATGGGTCAAGTATTGAGTTTCGATCAGGACTTCTGTGTTCTATTGTGAATAATTAACCAACAGAAACAAAACAAAACTTATTTTATCTATTATTTGTACAGACTAATTTTCCAAACTCTAGTATAAAACACATAATAAAATAATAAAACCTTCTTCAAGTTTTTCACCTTCCTGTTAGGAAACATTGCTTGACCAATTTCTCTAACGTGCAGATAACTGCTGAAAAGAAAAAGAACATTTTTTTTTTTCTGATACTTTTTTCATTTTGCCACCAAACAGATAATTATGTAATTTCTATGATTCTATGATTTAAAATAACTCATTATTCTCAAGACTATGTTTGCCATTTCCTCATACAATATTGAAATGTATAATGTTTTTACTCAGATTGAGGTGCCAATTAACTAGGTTGTGGCAGGACATAGCTTGAGCCTGTGTTAGACTGGGACATATCAGCAATAATACATCATAATATGCAACATTACATAAAATACAAAATATGTAATGTTGTATATACTATGTAATATGCTGCATATTTTAAAACTATACATGCATTGCGTAAATTCATTAACTCAAGGGAAATACTTCAACCATTTTAATATTTGCATAACATTATATAATAGTAAAAGAAATTACACCTAAAAGGCCCAAAACAATGTACAGAGTACTGTGTACAGTCAGTTCTCACCAACTCTGTTAACTTTGTTAAATGTCTTTCATATTTATTTATTTATTTTATTATTATTATTCCATGTATGAGTTTTTGCCTTACTTTGTAACACCTTTGTAGTGATGTTTTGCTTTTGAAAGTTATGTTAATTAATTTAAAACAGATTGATTTTGGAGAAAACAAAGCCGTAGTATTGCATAAATGTTTTTTGTTTTGTCATGCGCATTTGTTCATGTTATTATTATTATTATTTATTGGGTTTTTTTATCCATTATTGCTCAGTAGATTCTTCCCATCCCTCCTCCCACCCTCCTTCAGCTACAGATGGTGCAGCAGGTGCAAATGCCACTGATAATGCAAATGCCAGCTTAGTCAATGGTACGTCAAGAACACCCAGCTTGTTTTATTTGATAGATTTCTCTCCTGACTATGTAAGATTCCCTCTTCCTTTTATCAACTGCACAGATGTTGTACACGCATGTGATTACCCTCTGAGAGATCCTACTCCATAAACTCTGTAGTAGCTTATAAGAGATGCCACAAAGATGCTGCAACCTACTTAGTTTATTCATGCAGAATTAAGCATGGGAGAAGAAGAAGTAGGAATTATGATCTATTTGCCATTAATTAAAACTGCAATTAAAAGGAACAGTTAAGTAAGGCTAGTCTCAAAACTTCTGAGTTGCGTTTACATGAAGTTTCATTTTAAAGCTCTTCATTACACATTTGTCAGCACAGATCTGAAGAACACCATGGTAAATGGATTATATGTTCTTTTTGTCTGATGTGGCACTCTCATAAGTATTCATATAGTCTTAGAAATAGTGCTGGGGTCAGGAATCTGGCTCAATTTCAACTAACAGTGCTTTAGGAATAACTTTTTCTGCTTTAAACATCTTCTTGGGAAGAGACTGACTGAAAAATTATGTTTGTGGATATTTGTGTATGCCCTTAGATAGTGATCAACTAATGAGCCTTCCTGTATTTACTAAAAAGAAAAAAAAAATACTACCATAGTCAGTTTTGACTGTCTCTTAGTATAGATTCTTGACCCCACATCTTAGCATGCAGATATTTCAGTATCTCTCCTAGTAGTCTAATTCCAGTATTAAACGGAATGGGTCAATATTAGTCTAGGCATCGGCTGCAGTTTTCTGAGAATCAGATACATTAGTCTTTATTTGCCATAGAAACCTTTCCCTCTTGTACAGCACCAATAATACTGCAAAAGTCGTTCAGCTTTTCATCATGTTGGTGATAGAAATTTTTTCCATGCAGGTCAGTAGCTGTTGCATTATGCACGTGAAACTGGAGTTTCTGACATAGCAATACCAAGTACTAAACAAGTGCTAAGATTTACTATTGTAATATCTTATTTAAAGCAATGACATAGGAAATCTTTGAGCTTATTTTTAAATAATTTTATTATCATTTAAAAGAAACATATAACCAGATTTAAAATTTTACTCCTGCGTAGTCTAATTTTGCTGGAAAACTAGGATTGACAGTCCTTACCTCTCGCTGCATGACAGGAACCTACACCATCCTGGTTCCAACACCCCAATTTCAGATTCCTTAGAGACGATGAACCAGGAAATTAATGATTAATATTTCATTCTCCCTTCTTTATCCTCTATAATTCTACACTGTTGTGTGTAAAACAAACGTATGGATACAAGAAAGTCTTACCAGGTATCCTCCTTCAATCCACCTGGAGACTGCACGGTTACATTTATGCTCAGTCCTGCAAGTTGCCAAGTACCAAGTTAAGCCTCTGCTTAAGCACTCTGCTGGACGAGAACCACTGCCCAGCAGGATGCAGGAATGAGTCCTGAATTGTGCTAACCTGCTCTCTCTGTTAGCAGGTCTTAGTTGCCTGTTGTGTTTGGTCTTAATGCCTGAACTTAATATGGAAATTGAGTTCCAAGGGATATTGAAGCAGTATCTTATGTAAGGATGCGATGTTCCACCACCTTCTCTCCCATCACAAACAGTTACTGTCCCTGTTTATCTTGGATTTGAGAGACACATACTCAGTTCTTTTCAGTGCACTGTGTAGAAGTCAATTTTTTGTGCAGCTGAATATGGTTTTGCTTTTAACTCTTCTGAGGTGAGGCATTTGAATTAATTCTGCAGCTCTGGAAAGGAGATACTTGTCACAATTCAACTTATCTGACATTGTGTTTAGAGGAGATCTGAGACTTGGCAAGCAGAGTTACATCTGAGTGCTCTGAAATTGTCTGGGAAAGTGCCAAAGTCTGATTTCTGTTTATACTATACATTTTTCTAGTCAGCAGTGATGATGAGATAGAGAATTCTTAAAATGCAGATGTGTTTTAGAGGGGAGAAAGGAAGGAAAAAAAAAAAGTTTTAAATCAAGGAGACCAAGTTCACATAGTCAGTCTGGATGAAATGAATTTTTTCAGTAATACTCCCTGAGATGTGACTGGAAACAAGTATTTTTACTGGAAGTCTAATACTTCTGTGTAGAAAATACCTTCAGATAAGAAAAAAATATTATATGCTTGAATAAGTACTTAGCTCAGGAAATGCTATTGCTTGTTACTTAAAAATAAACGTATTACCATTTAAAATAAAATATTGTTATTATCTTAGTTGTCAGTATACATTTGACACAGAAGAAGTATTTTGTTTTCAGTCAGTGAGCTTATAGTGATAAATTCATATAGGTTTGTGACACAGCCTGTTTTGTTATCTGCTGTGTCGAAGGAACTATAAGGAACTCTACTGGTTTCTAGTAGTTGAGATTAAAATTGTTTGATGGTCTCTGTTTAAACTATGGACAATATATTCCTTTTTTAAAATGTTACAAGTTAACATTACGAGCAGATCAGAAAATTTTACAGAAAGGTTGTAATTAATGAAAATTCCTCTAATTTTAAAGTGTTCTATTTAGAAAAGGTAAATTTTTTTAAAGACAATACGGGAAGCAGCAATCACTGTTTACAGGTTGTTTACCCCAAATTTCCCAAATTTGATTTCCTTAGAGAAAGTAGTGCTTATTGTTGTCCAGTATGGCACTACCCAATTCCTCAATCGGGAATTCCATGTTGGGTTGTTGGGTTTCTTTGGCATTTGGTACTCAGCGAATTTGCCATTTAAAATTATATGCTGATATAGAAAGACCATACCAGACTCAGAGAAATGTCTCAGGTGAAATACTTCACATCTCCTGTTAATTCTCTCCGTTCTGGCATATGTACGCTACTGTTCTATTTCTGCAAAGCACTTTGCAGTTTTAATGTATTTTAAAGTATTTTCTGAATTGTAACTGAAGTTATTTAGTGAGTGCATAAGAGAATGATCTAAAACTTCCTATTTGATACAGTGGAATCAGATTTATTCTTTTGTAGTTAACCTGTGTTTTACTGATGCATTGGCTCTGATATCACACTGCATGGAAGAATTCGCAATGATTCACTTCAGATATGTTTGATGTCACTTTCCCCCCATACATAGATTTGCGCTGTGCGTCTGTTCTTAAGAGCTGCAGAATATAACTGGCTTGGCGTAAGAGGACTAGAACTCATTTCTATTGCAAGATGAAATATTTTGGACAATCAGCAGGGTATTTTTATATTTTTTGCTCCATCATAGCATGTGAGAGCATAACTTGATTAGCTGCTTCGGTTGATTCCAAACAGTTCCTCCGATGAACAAATAATTTCTAATGCCAGCGATGGGTCTTTGTTACTCTGTCTCCTTGACTCTTCATAAAGGGCTGGTGGAGGAAAAGGGGAGTCTTTCTTGGGAAGTTGATTTGAAGAAGGAACTGGATTTGGGGGTAAGAACTTCAGCAGTAATGGTGCCATGGGTATGTTCTAAAAAGCAGAAATTTTCATAAGGCAAAGGCAATGTGCAAAACATTTTATATTCAAACTCAAAACCTTCAAAGCAACTGCAGAATACAGCTCTTATTAGGAGGCTCTACATTCTTTTCTAAACCTTCTGATTTTCATCCTTGCTTAGAAAGGTGGCAAAAATAAACTCAGATGAATTCCTCCAGATTTCAGGGCCTAGACATTGTTCCTTTTATTTCCAAAAAGAAAAGCAGGAAAAAATGGCAAAAGTATGTAAAAATATATTTTTGAATAATTATATACAAAAATATTAACAAAATATTAATGAATCCTTATCCTTTTAATGTTTCTAAACAGTGCACAAAGGTCAGAAAGATGGGATAGTATTTCTGGTCCCAGCACTAACTGAAAGGAGAAAGGATTTCTCAGTAGTAGCGATTCTAGCATCTTAATTTCTTTCTTAATTTCTTTCTTCATTCATAATTTATAGCCAGGTGCAGGCTTAAAATTATGTGGAACAGGAGGAAATAAATACTTTACAGCATTCCTTTATTTATCATAGTTACCTAAATTCCCTGTTCTTTGTTATTCTGTCTAAATAATTGGAATATAACTGTGATGACTGTGATACTTCTCCCCTGTCCCCCAATAACCTAAGTTCAGTAGCTGCTGAGGTTAAGAATTTATTTCTTAAATACTTATGTTTATATTGTTGCCAAAGATTGTCCATGTTGTGTACTGGTATTTTTAGATAGCCAGGGTAGCTGAATTGCTAGTGTAATTCATTACGACAATTCTGATGCCCCTATTAAATAGCCAATCTATGTCATAAATACTTTGATTTACATAGAAAAACAGTGTATTTTGTGATTGCCAGTTATGCAAGTCATGGGTTTGGGTTTGTGGGGTTTATTTTAAGTTGAAGAATCTTCAGTTTCAAACTGAAGGTTTCAAACTGTATTTTGAAAAAGGAACTGTAGAGCAGAACATAGAGCAGACTGTCTGCTCTAAATCAGTGTTTTCCAGTTCTTAAGGAAGGCTTTATTCTCTAGCCAGAAATCAGAACCTCTAGAGATGTTTTATGACTTCCACTAACTTTATTAAAAACCATGCTAAGAAAAATAGCCATTAGGCAGATAGCAAGTTCCACTATGCGCCATATGCAAAATTGTACAGCAGATTTCACAACGAAAATGAACTTGGTTTTGTTCAGGTTCATAGATTCATGGCTCATAGCAAAAAGTAAGTGTTTGGAAGGTAGATCCTGCCTTTTTGAAAGTCATAGTATAGCCAGGGTGGGAGTAGGGTTAGTAGCAGTCGATGCTAAGTGGTTTCCTTCAGCATACTTTAGTCATCCATCTGAGTACTGAGATGATTTATATGTAGCACAACATCCTTTCCCTTATTGTAATTCTATGCTTCCAAATTGCTCAGTGCCTGTAGCCTGTTAGTATGGGGTGAAATGTTATAGTGATAAATTTATGACCGTCCATTTTTGCTCTTTTTGAGAGGGAAGTTTTTTGTGCTCTCCCAATTACTGAAAATACAAATATGTAAGAAATCCATCTCAGCCTTTTAATTTTGCTAGTATTTATTCACAGCATAGAGTGAAAAAATTAATACATATATTGAAGTGTAATTTCTGCTGCTTTATTGTGCATGTCGGTACCAGCTTTATTATTGCAGGAAGTTGGAAGAGCAGGACTTAACTGCTGTCTTTATTTTTTGTTTTATAAATTCTAATGATACATTTCTTATTAGAATGTGTCAAGGTTCCTGTAAAGGTGTTTTAACTATTAATTTTCCTTAGCATTATTTTTTTATTGTGCATTATACATAACTACAGAAGGAGAATGTTGTCCATTCTGAATGCAATATTTATAAAACTCAAGTAGTCTTTTCCATAAGATAAATTCATATATCACTGTGAAAGTTTCATAAGGGGTCCCACCAAGAAACTTTGAATACGTTTTAAATTTTTTACTGGTTATTCTGAATACTGATGGTTTGTATCTCTAATTCGTATTTCACCATTTTGATTTTATACACACTTTCAAATGGTATATTTTCAGTTTAAAAAAACAAATAAGGACTTCGGTATGGTTAGACTATATATAGCTAAAATACTAAATTGGAAATTACAGATGCATTTGGCAAATCTTTCTTTAGAATAAATCTGAATATAGGATGATTGCTTGGCACTCGTATTTACAGGACTAACTTGCTAAATAGTACAACCAAGTGAGGAAGGTGCAATTTTAAAATCGTATCTGATTTACATTTTTGTTTCGTTATATATATTAACACTATTATTTATATTTTGTCCTAATTTACTAAAATAATGAATTTAATTCTGGAATACATTAAGAAAGTCATGCTCTATACTGGTGTGTGCCAAAATTATACTTGTGGGTTTTTTAAGTCCCAGCTCTCTGAAATGTCAGTTCGGGAATATTATTCAAATTCTGTTTTCCATTGGATTTTTTTTATTAGTTTCAGTTTCTTAATTGATGCGATTTGCTCAAAAATATGTGCTGATATTTAGTATTTTACATGTTACAACATTGAACTTGACTGCAGTTCCTTGAATGTGTCCAGCTAAGTTTTCCATGCTTCTAAGTAAACATATGATAACAATGGCTACTGATCATAAATACGTATCTGTAACATGCTCATTATTTTTGTCTGCCCTTTTTATTTAAATTCCCATTTTCATGTTCTGTCTTGGGTGAAGATTGTTTACTGTCTGTTGTCTGTTGAAATTTTTCATCATATAGGCAAAATGCAGGATGGGAATATGGAGAACAGCCAAAACAAAGGTAATCTTCTTTCATATTAAGGAGGTTGTTGATTTTACTTTTAGCATGTAGTTAAATTCTGTTAAAAAATGAAATGAAAATTTGTGATTTGTGCCTGTGTGTAAAAATGGCCCTACTGTTCAAACAGAGTGTTAAAAAAGCCCCAAACAACCAACCCCAACAAAAAAAACCCACCAAAGAATTTGTAACATACAATTTTGATATGTCAGATATTTAGGATAGGAGAAGATCAGTATTTCTAATAAGACATTTATGGATTATACTTTCATGCCACAAAGTTAATTTAAATTCATTTTTCTTGTGCAAGTTATGTGTGCTATGTATTGTTAGTGAATTTCCAACCCTATTTTTGATATGTCTCATCATTTTGGTGTTCAATGGCATTGTACAGGCATATTTTCATTTGCAGGGAGAATGTAAAGCAATAACAAAAGGAAATTTTAAAGCCAAGAGGTTATTTAGCAATGTAGAAGTGTATTACAAAGATAAATAACAGCAAGATAAGAATCATAGTAGTTTCTTACTTAGTGTACAGTCTCCAGACGAAATTGAAATAAATGTTTAGCTTTCTCTGAAGCAAAGTCATGGTTACCTTTTTATTATGTGAGACACAGCTATCACAATTTCTTTGGGTTATGCCAAACAGGTAAATTAAACTATAACTTTATCTTAGATAATTCTAAAGATTTCAAAGGTGGTGGATCAGAAACTAAAAAATATTAAATAAAATTATGTTGAATAAGTTAAGGCTAGAAGACAAATTAGATTTCAAATTTCACGAATGTCAAAGCAAAGCTGTTTCATCTATTCTATTTAGTTTACTTATGTCAGCATTCAATATAAAACAGACACGTACACATATATAAACTGGAATGTCATTGCTTTTAAAAACCATGTTTTTGTCTTCGGTACTAAAATAAAGTTTCCTTACAGCATTCTTTCAAGAAAGGATGGTTTGGCCTTTAATTTATGTGCACTTTTTATGGGAGAATGATGATGGTATCACCATCTGACCTGATGGTTGTTTCTTGAATGCTGAATGCTAAGGAACCTTTTTAAGTCTGGTATTGTCTAAAATAGTGGTTCGAAAAGTGTGGTCCGCTGGTCACTGAGGTGCCCATGCAGTCAAGAGACACCATGCATGGATCATCTCTGGAACCACATTGCCTTTAAGAATGTTTTAATTAAAAGTATGATTATAAGGATGCATTGTAATCTATGAGATGTACCAAAATTTAGAGATATATTGACGGTCTATTTGCCAAAGCATTTGAGATCTGCTATTCTAGGAAATCTAGGAAATCCTGCACTGTACTGGTGTACTGTATGCAAGCCATTAAGTGATATATATGTGTATAATATGGAACGTCATTGGTGGTTTAAAAAAAAAAAATCAATGGTTTTCATGGTACTTGACAAACGGTGCATTACATGGCCCTATATGTATGGAGTGCACATGGGTGTGTGTGGATATTTGTGCCCCTGCAGAACCCCACTGGTTCTCATAGGAGCATCTGGGAGTGAAGGGTAATTCTGTGCACAGTTACAATCACCTGTGTTGCAATCAGCCCCTGCCACGGGTGTTGCTGGTTGAATTCAGTAAGTAACAACACTATGATAAAAAGAATGAAGAATAGTTTTTGAGTAACAGTTTTGTTCTGCATTATTAGCCAAGCAGCAGGATGGGGCTGCTGCCATGGAGATGCAGCCACTGAAGAGTGCAGAAGGGGGAGAGGGAGACGACAAAGACAAGAAGAAATCCAACATGCACAAGAAAGAAAAATCTGTTCTTCAGGGAAAGCTGACCAAGCTGGCAGTCCAGATAGGCAAAGCAGGTATGACCGGATAACTGACCGGTTATATATATATATATATATATATATATATATATATGTAATAGCAATGTGTTACACTAGCAACAAAGGGGTTTAAACCAAATTATTCTTCAAAGGGGTAGGCCTTTTTTACTGCAATGTGTAGAAATAGGTCATCATTATTCTGTTCCAAGGATAGTATGTGGCATTGAAGATCTTTTATTCTTCTAAATCTCAGCCTCAACTGTCAAGACACTGGAAGCTTTGTGTGACTTGGATTGTAATGAATATTTGAATCAAAATGAAATGTAGCTTTTCTCATAGGCAATATTCCCAAGTGCAGTAATTACATATTTAATTTCCTCTCCCCTTAGAACTTCTGAGTACACAGTTTCAGAATCTCTAATATCATCTCAAAGTATCACTCACACAGTATTTCCTTCTTATGGTTTCTGAAATCATTCTGTTCTCTCTTAATATCCATGTTCCTGCCTTCTACCCCAATATGACACATCTGCTGACTCTCGTATCCAGTACCAGCTGGTCCCTACTGTTATAAGTAGCATTTCTTCTCCCACCTGTAGGTAGAAAGTGAAAATCTTTCATAATGACATAATATTCATTAGGTTCATTTTTCTAGTATTGGAGAGATCTTGGTCTCTATCCAGATCCTTGGCTGAGGCCCTACAACAGGTTCCTAACTTAACTTCTGCAATCTCCTTTATCCTTCTTTACCAGTCTGATTTTTACTCCTGCTATTCCTTCTTGTTCCTTTTTAAGTTCCTTACACTAAGTCGATCCCATAACCCCATGATGCCACTTCTCTTTCTTTGCCTGAACAGCGCATGACTCTGAATCTATGAATATCATCTCTTTAATATCCAATTTCATGCTTTACCCAGTTTCATATTCCTCCAGCTTCTCTGCTTTGTTGCTAGTTATGTAACAGTTACAGAAACCCTTTTCTCATGATCATTAATTTCTTAGATTAAGTACCTTTCTATGTTGCCTTCTGATTATTACTCTCTTTGGTATTTCGGCAGGCCTGTGAATATCACTTTTAAAGTAGTTGCCTAGGGATTTCTAACCACAATGTGGCAAGTAATATAAATTAAATTAATTAATCATTGCCTTGTTTGGTTTTCTTTGTTGTTGGGCAACCTATAGGGATATCTTGCATTGTCATGAGTATTTGTCTGTACGATATTTTAATGGATTTTCCTTTATCCTCTGGCATACAGCAGCCCCCCTGACTCATCTGTTTCCTGTCAACCTTAGCATCCTTCAGCTTACCATCTTATTTTTTAACTTCAGTCAAGACATTAAATTCACAGCATTTCTCTTCTACTGTATGATCTCATTAGAGAGAAATTAATTTATTTTGAAATGCAGGCTTAAGTGCTTCATAGAAACCTGCCAAAGAGCAGTAATCGTAGCAAGGCAAAATAGATATTCTAACAGAGTTTTTATTTGTATATTCAAATCCAGGAACAAAATTGTGAAGGAGGAGAGCTATCTTAGCAAAGTCTTTGTCACTGGGAGAGCATATTAAGTCCCTGGGATCTGTTGTGAATTCTGTGAAATATTTATTAGTGTCTCTTGTGCTATACTGTCAGTGTTGTACCTCTTTTGAGCCTCTCCTCATAAAAATACGCACTGTTTGCCTATGTCTCTTTGAAAAGGGAAACCTTGGAAACACTAGTATTTATCCCATTTTTAAGAAAAACAGTTAAAAACTGTTCTGTGGCCAATTCTGAAGTATTGCCTCATTGTATTCAGCCAGACACATCAGTAGGGCTTTTCTAAAATATTTTATACAGCAACATAAACTACAGGAGACTCCTTTTCTCAAGCCTCTTAAGATAAGCTTATTTAAAAGAAAGATGAGTGTTTGAATATGGATAGACTAGTAATTTGTAAAAGGTGGAGGTTAAGAGGACAGATCAATGTTGTACCAGGCAAAGTAACGTACTGAATTGAAAAAGATTAAGCAACAGTGGAACTTGTGTTGAACTAGGCTGACTGAGAAGTTTTAAAGGCAGAAGTAAGATGGTGCTTGAAAATTAGTACAGTATTCAGCTGCTCTGTAGAACTCAGTGAGTGTATGGCTGTTGTAAATGTATTATAGTAATGTTTTTTCTACATTGTAAAATTTATCATTATTGTTATTGGTACTGGGGAAATATGTCAGGTAGAATAAAATAATTTAATATAAAATTCAAATGTAAATTCAATTGCACATGTTTTTAATTGTGTTTTGTTTTATAGTAATTGATTATTTCTATTTTCAGGTTTGGTGATGTCTGCCATCACTGTAATCATTTTGGTACTGTATTTTGCCATTGACACATTTGTGGTCAACAAGAAACAGTGGTTGCCTGAGTGCACTCCTGTCTATGTCCAGTATTTTGTTAAATTCTTCATTATTGGTGTTACTGTACTCGTGGTTGCTGTTCCTGAGGGACTTCCACTTGCTGTCACTATTTCTCTGGCTTATTCCGTAAAGGTAAGAAACATTAAAAATAATCATGGGAGAAAAATGCTATTCAGCTGAGTTTGCTAGTAAGTTCTTCTTCAGGTTTTGTCAGGTGTGATGAAACTTCGCCTGAAAATCAATGTGCACAAAATGTTAATGAGAGTGAAATTTCTTTCTTTACCAGGAATTTATTGAGCAGAATTTACTATGAGAATAGTTCAGTCTTTTGATATAGAATAATCTTGTCTTCACATTTTCTTGTGCAATAGTACGAAGTTTTGACATGGATTTGAAGTCTTCAGGAATGCTTTTCAAATAAATCAGAGTTTTGCTGGAGCTTGCGGTTGTTTGTAGCCAATGTAAATTACTCTATTAGGACTATTAGAATCCTGGACTTGTGGATTACTCTGTTATCTATCTAGGAATTGTCTCAGATTGTTTTAGCAATTTAGTCAGATGGGCCTTATTTAAACGTTCTGGGAATCTTAGATGAAGATTTTGTAAAGTTTATTTCCATTTAATGTGTAAACAAATTAACATATGAACATTAGGAAGGAATAGCTTGATCTATATGGAGCCAAACATCATTATTATTAGAAAAAAAGAATACATCTCAAGCATGGGATTTTGCTAATGAAGACTGAAGCTGCTTTTAGTATATTTTCCCATTCTCCTTGCGTCCTGCATCAGACACCTGTATCTGTATTTGCACTATCAAATATTGAAAACATAGAAACAAGGGTAACTTGTATTTCCAGGATGTCTGTGCATCTTGTGAAAAACATGCACTGTGGAATGGAGTACTCTGGTGGGGTTTTGTGGGTGTGGGTTGGTTGGTTTGTTTGTTTGGGGGGGTAGGGGGGGAGGTTGTTTGTTACTTTCTTTCTTTCTTTCCTAAGATGTATAGTCCTTCTGCATGCTGCAAGATAACATCCCGGCATTGGAAAGAGTATGAAAAAGAAGTCTAATATTTGCTATAATTATTCTGATTTTAAAATCCTGTTGTTTTCAGGTTTTTTAGTTAATCCTTGCTGTTCTAACTATTACTTAAACTGTGTATATACTGTAAAAAATGATGGAACTCTCGGTTTATCAAAGACACTGTTATTTCAGGGATGGTCACTGCTTGGTTGTCTGTAACTAGGGCTTGGGTTATTGGCCCCGATTAAAGTTCTAAAGTTCTAATGAATAAGATTAAATACCTGCCTTTTTGCTTTTTATAACTGATGTTAAAAATCTGTCAAAGCAAATCTTGAAGGTTTTTTTTATTTTGCTTTTTCTCAGAAAATGATGAAGGATAACAATCTGGTCCGCCACTTAGACGCCTGTGAAACTATGGGTAACGCTACAGCCATCTGCTCTGACAAAACAGGGACACTGACAACCAACCGGATGACGGTCGTCCAAGCCTATGTGGGTGATGTCCACTACAAAGAGATCCCTGACGCAGATTCTGTACCCACCAAAACCCTTGATTTGCTGGTTAATGCAATTGCTATCAACAGTGCTTATACTACAAAAATTCTGGTAAGTAGGCTTTTTCTGTCAATAAAATTAAACAGCAAGAGTTGTAATTTTTTTTAAGCATTGTTAATTCTCAATATCCTGTGGTTGATTATGAAGTGTTAAGTACTGTTGAGGTCCTCAAAATGAGAACAGGTGCTGTAAAAATGATATATTTTATGTTTTTCTTTTAAGGATAGGGATGTACTTATAAGTACAAGGCCATGCTACATTTTAAAAACTCCTGCTGTTGTTAGATTGGGGTGGCCCAGTTTCAGTGCAGGTAAATTTGCTATCACAGCTGTTTTCACTGAGACTTCATATATGTAAAATTATTTTTCTGTGTCTAAGAACTTTCAATTAATTCTCAAATAGGACAAACTGGATTGGTTAAATCAATGAGGTTAACGGTCTTTATTCATTCTGGTTTCAAGTGAATTACATCCAGAAGTATTTTATTCAGTCTGTAAAGGAGGGCAAAATGGAAATACCATGTTTGCTTGTGGCATTAGATTCTTCTGTACGGAGCTAATTAAGAGGCAGAAAGCTTTTGAAATTCCAATAGATTTGTTCTTTGAAAGGTCAAGCTTAATTTTAAGAACAAATACATATTTTTAGCTTATGAATTTATGTATTGTCCTTTTTATAGCTCTGTGTTGAGCTGAGTACGTCTTGCATGCACTTCACGTTTCTTTTAAAAGTAGTCTTTTAAAATACAATCACAGAAAACAATTGGTGAAATACTACTGAGTGCTGGAGCATATATTGCCTTTAATTCTTGCTATGTAAGTATCTGGATATTAGTAACAATCAACACTTGGAAGAAGAATATTTAGAGAAACCTGAGCAGATATGCCAAATGTGTTTGTGGCAAAGGTGTTTTTGAAGGATTGCTTAGGCAGGGTTAGTGTCTGAAGTCAAGCCACAGCTCAGGCACCCTTCAGACAGCCATCTGTGCTGTGATGCGCTCGCTCTTCTGTTCTGGCTGAAAGCTCTCTGGAAATGGAAGTGTGGGCAGAACCAGCCCCCGCAGCAGCTTGAGCTGCTTCCTACATCAAGAGCGAGCAGGGAATCACACAAAGCCTCCATCAGCTCAGGAAGATATTGTTAGTTGCCATCTTCCAGCTGACATCGGCCAGCAATGGGAGCACACCTCTTCTGTTGCACCGTACAGACAGATAGCTAGCTATAGTTGTCTGAGGTTGGAGCTAGCCTCTTTGGCTTTGAATTCAGATACCCTGGAAAAGCAGAGCTCACTCAGCTGAACACCAGTTTCAACTGTAAGCATCCAACTAGCAGCACCAGCTCCCAGCTGAATCCTGGATCTTAGTCTTTTTCTGATGGTCTGTCCAGGTCAAAATCAAGCAGTTAGCTGAAATGAAAGATGTGCCTTCCCTTCCCAAGTGTAAATGCTGTGTAATAGCTCAGTGTGGATATTTTATGGCAGTGGCTTTTTGGAATATAATTTGTGTATTTGTAAAGTAGCGAGAATATTTTACTATTGCTGGGTCAGTCATGCTTTCACAAATCAGTATAACATTTGATTGTCGGGGAGAGGAATATGCATATTAGTTATTTTACTAGTGTTACAGTCTGAGCAAGGTTAGGCACTTCTGTAGAAAGAGAAATAGAATCCAGTTCATCCTTAACACACAGGCTGGGATTAAGACAAGGTAACGCAGACAAATTGGGATGAAGGTAACTATATAAACTTGTGTTTGCATAACTGCTACAGTGGTGATGCTTGTCACCAGCATTGGTCGTAGCTGATGAGTTTGGGAGGGCTGTGGGAGAATGTTACCAACGTTGGCAGAATTTTATTCACTCGTAAGACCAAACGAGGCAGAGGGCAGGTAGGCAGGCTGATTGGCGAAGTCAGGTGTCACTGGCAGAGCAAGACTCAACGTCAGCTGTGCTTCACTTGTTCTATATTTTGCTGCTCATTTTGAATGCTTGAGATCAAACTCAGTAATAAAGTTTCTGTTCAACTTCTGTACCAGTTCGCCCTCTCTGAATCTCAGAATAGTTTTAGGTTTCTGAGTAAGGCATGGGAAGGCATCACTTTCCAGAGTGATGCATCTGTAATATTAAGTTTAATGTTCTGTCTTTTTCTTGTAATAGTTTAATTTGACTGAAAAATTTCTGGCCAATAGTAGTTCTAAAATTTCATTTTTGTCTCAATATAATTTTGTATTTATTTTTTTTTTACTCTGGTTTGACGTTATTGCTTCTTGTTGAAATTAGTTATGTGTGCCTATTAAAAAGAGCCAATATTTCACCTTTTCAGTTCTTCCTTAGCTTTGCACAGAGGCTGGTTTTCTAAAATTGATAAATTGGTGAAATTCTCTGGAAATCACCTTTATCCTGGATGCTTATCACATGACTACTTGAACTTATCTGTGTAAAATCAATGGTGATTTTTTAGCTATTATAACAGCATCATAAGACAAAGCTTTGTGGTACGGACCCCATGAGAATAACAACTCCAATGTCAGAGGAGTTAATTTTATTCATTGCTTATAACAAGCTTAAGCTAAAGTTTAAGAGACAAGGTATTTTTCTATAGCCCTCATTCATTTTAAATCATAAATAAATATGGTAAAAAATACATAAGGGAGATGATTCCAGGATGAAGCGTACAGAATTATTTTTCTAGCTCGTAATACTGAATGCATACTTGTGCACTCATTCTTAGAGCATATTTAATCAAATTGTGAATATCAGCTCAAACCCAAAGGGCATACAAGTGTTATGTCTCTAAGATTGAATTTTACATGTTCTATTTTTAGTTATCTAGTTATGCATATGCTGTAAATTGCGCTTTGTATGAACTTCTGTTCAGAGTGATCACATACGGGACCATAAAATTAGCCAAGATGCTCTGCTGAATGAGAAATATTCCCTCTTGCATTGTCTTTTGATTAAGGGGCAATTGAACCATTGATAAAAATATAAAAAGAAAATAATAACACTGCTTGGGAGAAAAGATTTTAATTTCCCTGAGAAATTAAACACAAATTATTCCAACTGAACAATAGCATCATTAAATGTCGTTCTTTTCAATGCTTTCCAAGGATTAAGTTACTGGGTGAGCTGATTTTGCATTCCATTAGCTTCAGAGCAACTTTAATGCTGCTTTTATACTGTTGATGTGAAGCTGTTTTCCAGAAAACCTTTCTTTTCCAGTATTCGTGTTTTAGATAGCTTTCCCACATGGAAAAAAAAATTAGACTTCATACATTTTTGCATGTGAGCTGTGATGAGGACTGTAATGCAGCTCTTACTCTGAAAAAAAAAATCTGGCTTTTGGGAATACTTTGATTGCACTTGGAGCAGAAGCGCATTGATCTTGAATATCATGGGGCACTAATGAGACAGAGACTGCAAATGCCAAAACCAGTGATTTCAACTCTTCTATTGGGCTCTTGCTTGCATAAATTCAGTTTTAATCAGAAAAGTATTTCTTCTAATTTCTTGAAAACTGTCAAAGGGCGTGGATGACATGCTTGCTGGATGGGTGTAATGTGTTCTTATTAAGAAGAGACCACAATTAGTATTTAGTTGAGCGATTGTCAGCAGCAGTGGAAAAGACCCAGCTGGAGCTGTTATTGTTGGGATCTAACACTGTCATTTCATTTGGTACTTGATAGGTGCCTAGGGAGCAAAAAAGCTACTTATGCCTGTATTAGGTGAGTATCTGGATCTGCATCAGGAGGACTGTTTTAAGTCCTGACGATCTGGAGTATCATTTACTGCATTTGCACAGTGTGTAGCAGCATTCTTTAATTGAGGATCTCAAAGAAAAAAAGACAGAGACATCACAGAAAAGTGCAAACCATTCACTCCCTTCCACAGCTTTGGTCAGCTTATGAAATGAAGTGAACATATGTTAGTCTATATGTTAGTAAATGTTAGTCAAGTAATGAATGTGACCTTGTAAAACTTTTGGAACAAAAAGGCCTCTATTGGATGAAACCAAAACAGGTGAATGAAGCAAGAAAAAGAAGGCTGCAGAGAAGGCTTAGAGGGCCCAGCAGGGAAGAACAGGGATTCCCCACAAGCTTTCCTGAGAGCAGTTTATTCTGGGGGAGGGCAATGGTTACCCTCCATGGGAGAATGATGCTGAGGATGCCGGCCGGCTGCAGGGGCACAGGGCACATGGCAGTAGGATGGAGCTGCAACATAGACTCAGCTGTTAAGATTTACTAGGAGAGAAAGGGAGGTGTTAATTCACCTTCTTGCTTTGTGTAATTACTTTTTCCTAAGTATATAATGAAAGATCTTATTAAAATAAGTGGAACAAAATTTCTGACTTCTTTATGCTGAAAGCATTTCAAGAGATTTTTGCATAGAATTTTATTGTTTCGAATAAATCTTTTGACATTGTCTAATGCAGAACATGAATGCACTTCATACTTTCTTGGAGGAAAGGGGTGGAGGGAGGCTAGCAGAGCAGGTAGGTAACCTATTATATACAAGAACCTAAGAAGAAATTACATTCTACAAAAGTGAAAAGGTAAAAGTAATGGAAAATAAGATTTTTAGTACAACAGCTGCTTTGAAGGACTAGATTAAAATCAACTGTGGTTATTAAGAACATGGATGTAGTAGCCAGGTGAAGGGTGCTTTTTATTTGTGAGGAGTATATTTGCATCCATAAGAAGTACAGCTATCTGGGTTGTGGGGAGACATAATGTTCCTGTCAGAAATGGTCTTTAAAAAGGCACACAAAGTACAAAATGCACTTTTCTCTTATGGATTTTTTTTAATCAAATTTAAAGACTGGATTTCATTTATCAAATACTTGAAGTAATCTTGTCTTTTTAAAAATTTTTTTAATTGGATGAAAAAAAAATTATCTCAAGAATAATATGTTAGACACACACAGTATTTAGCCAAAAGAAACTTACTGTCATTTCCTTTTACCTTTCATAATTTCATCACTTTCAATATTGTAAGACCTTCTTGATAAACAGCCTTAAGGTTGGTTTGAGTTATATGGATATTTGGAAGTTTCCTACTGAATCATTTAAAAACTTGAGAAGTAGTTGGTTGGTTTATGGATTTTTTCCGTGCATTTCCCCACATTAAAGTATAAAGTTATCAGCGATGGGAAAAAAGGATTGAAATGTCATATCTTTCTAACAGTAGTTGCTTGCAGCTCTCATTCTTGTCTGACAGAGCATAGACCTTTTCTTTTATCTGTCTATATGCATATATTTATGTGTCTGTGTATTTATATGAAGTCTTGTTTTCAAAATGGAATGCAAGGAGGAGACCCTAACTGTTTAGGAAAGATTGTTTATTTAATTTCTTACACAAAGCTCAAAACCCAATAGACCAGATTATGCCATACCTATCAACAGAAAATCATCAGAATTTTATATTTCCTAAGGCAACAGCAGAAGAGCCTGTATTTTGTTGTAGCTGTCTGCCAAGGGCAGTCATGATAAATGAAACTGCTATTGGATGTCACTGGAATTCTCTTCTTTATTCAAAGAAGAACCATGAGAAAACAGTTTTCGCCCTCCAAACTACATTTTTAGTTATTTTGGTATTTGAATTTGGAAAGGTATTTTTACTCTCAGGTACAGTTTTCTTAAAACCTATTCTCAAGCTCTTTGTTTCTCATGTTAAAATGCAGATAAAATTATCATTTGTTGTTACTGTACATGAAAGTTCAGGTCATTTCTTATTTTGTGCAGATAAGTTCACCCATTAGAGCTGATAGTGTTCCAAGTTAAAAAAAAAAAAAAAAAACCCACAAAAAATGAGGACAGAAATGGGGACAGACGTGGTAAAAAAAATCAATAAGGATAGATTGAGAAAGCTTTAATTTCTGATAAGATTAAATGACAACCCAAGTAAATGGCCTGGCCTAAATTCAGTTTTATTCCTTCTGTAGTTCCTACCATTAACGTTAAGCCGCAAATATAACTGGCAGCTCCAGCTGTTGACTTGAAGTCTGTGAAAAAGATCAGTCATTTATCAGACAGACAGTCCGGTTGTCAGTCAAGGTTGACTTGCCTATAACAAAGCAGGTCAGCTGTGGGGAAGAAGAGGCAGTGGAAGAAGGAATGAGAACTCCAGAAAGCAGAATGTCACAGTGAGGGCATGTTGAGGGGGAAAAAAGGTAAAACTGGAATGTAAGGAAGAAAGGTGATTATAAGCTGGTAGCAGCAGAGCTTGCACATGTTCTTCGCAGCACACTCCCCTTTATGGCTGTGTGGCTTTCCCTGTTTTACTGCATTGCATTTTCTCCACATACAGTTGCAAGATTTGTCCACAGGGAGGCTTGCGCTGGTAATTTTGGGATGGAAGGATTTGAGTGAATTTCGGTGACAATCTGAGCAGAGACCATCCTTTGTAATGGTTTTCTTACCTCTGCTTTCTTTCTTCCAGGCAATGCTCAAAACGAAATTCCACCTTTAGATAATGAGTCAAGATTTCAGTAACTTGTGTCTTAAGGTTGAGAAGGATGGGGAGGAGGACTGCTATTTGACAGGCGTTTTATGTAAGGATAGATCTGTGGAAGGTTTTAGCCTTACATAATAATCCTGGAAATCAGTAAACAGTGAGAAAATATCCGGGATGAATTTTTGCAACTTAATCCATGTAATGACGCTGGACTGGCTTGTCAGCGTCATCTGGCTTTGGATGAGGGACGCAAGAGGAAGGAGCAACAGGCTTGAATTGTCTTCCTGCACTGTCACTGTGGAATATATTTGGAATGGCAAAATCCTCTACTTCTAGTGTACAGAAAGCCATCCAGAAAAGGTCACAGAAAAATGTACTGAGAGGAGAAACCTCAGCTGGCAGATCAATGAACCGGTGGAGGAATTCAAAGATATTCACTGTCTGAAAAAGAAGGGGATTTGTATGAACTCATGAAGCTCTGCTCCAGGTTTTACAGTTTGTGTAATCTTAGGGGTACAGTAAGTTACTAAATATACAATAAGAGAAGAAACACAGAGGAAAATCTGTTTTGCCAAAAATCATGCAGAAAACCAGTGCGTGATTTTCAGGGTGGCATCTTCCAACTCAGTAGGGGTGGATTTAGGTCAGTAAGGCTGTCTTATGAGCCAAGTAACTTGAGGATCGTACTGTAAATCTTTTATTGGCTACTTTCAGCATATTGGTTTGGTAATGGAAATTTGTGAAAATTGTATATGCTCTTGTTTTTGAAGTGCTCAGGTGACAGTGTTGAAATATTGTCTGGAGCATTTCTGAGTCTCCAGCTAAATGATGCATTTGATCCATCTAAATTAAAAATTTATTTGATGATCACATCAAATTGACATTTGATTGAACTGATTTCTAAAAATCTGTATATTTTGTAAGAGTTTTTACTTCATAGGCAAAAATATTACCATTATAGGCAAATTTATATCTTCATCTGTTTCCATATATTGTTCCCGGAGTGTTATACAACTGTATAATGTAGATATACATTATAGATGGGACCAGACAACGCAGGCCAAAGTATGTTTATATATATATAGCAAAACAATCATCACAAAAAATTTCTCAACAATATTTTCTTTAAAACTTGTTCATAAAGTCCTCATTAAGCATTTCCTCAGAATAAGCAAGGCAGGAAAAAACCAACCTATAAGTGTGTATATTATTTACTGTGTAAATAATAATTATTAGAGATAATAAATCATGTAGTTAATTGTCTCTGCTTCTAGGAATGGTAATTAGCAGAGAGTAATGATCTTCACGCATCACTTGCCATTGAAGTTTTATATAATAAGAGGTACAAATACAGCTTTTCTCACTAAATTAGCTACTGAGTTAATAATTGAAATAACTGTGTTTAGAAAAGACTACTTGAATGTGTAAAGCATAGGACACGTTGTTATCCCAGTCATGTGCTTTCTGCCGGGGTACAGGGAATTTCTCTCGCTAGCAAAAAGCCTTTTTTTAATAAAGTCTCTTTTTTTGAGAATTGTATGTGAGGGGTAGAATGGAACCAGTTGTCAAGAAAGCTTCTTGGCAGTTGTCTGTGGGATGGATTTACCTAAGCAAAGAGGGATCAGGGAGCAGAGATCAGAGTAGGGCCATCCTGTAAATCTGCTATTGACATTGCTAAACTCTCCAGAAGGCTGCGTATTTTCATCAGTGGCCAAGTCTTCAGAGGCAAGGCAGGTTTCCCCACAATATGGCAGAAATATTACAGGTAGAGAAGGTGAGATAAATATGCTCAGGTAAAGCTAATTCTTTCCTTAAGTTCTCATCATGGAGTAAACTGTAATTGTAAATGAACTTGGCAACAGGACTGCAGTTCCTGAACTCTTTTCCTTAGTTCCTAGTCTCTTTTTCTGTCAAAGAAAGGGGTGACGGTCCTGCCTCAGCAACAAACGAACATAGGAAGAGAAGATGGATAAATAAAATAATCCTGCGCTGTAGAATGTAGCATGGCAAATTATTCCCATACTAGCTAAAAGTTTATGATCAAGTTAAATTATATTACTTTTTTTTTTTCTTCATGTGACAGAAAACAAGGTAATAATAACCTCCTTCATCCTGGCCACCTTTCCTTCGCAGTTTGGTAACTGCAGATTCCGTTTATTCTTGTTGGAATAAATAATCACTATAAGATTATAAACAGGACTGACAATCACTTGGAAGCTTTTCGTTACTATAATATCATTTACCACATTAGCTTATTTTTCCCCTGCTTGCTGTATGAAAATGAGTAAATTAGATTTTTAACTTACTATGATGCAACAACTGTTTTTCCTATTATCTTGCCTAGGATTTTTTTATCTTACTTTCATGTTCTTATTTTCCGCTCATCTTGTACTGGCATAAGATGATTCACTTATAGAGATAACTGCCAACTGTTTCCAAATACGCCTGTTGATGAATGCGGGCTTTAAAAGTCAACATTTCCTGCAAGGTATTCCAAAGTGTTTTCATCTAGATATATAAATATTGCTTGTTGTTGTTTGACAATTTTTAGGACCAATTTTTTTTTTTAATAAAATATGTTGGCACAATAAATTATTTTAATATGCATTTCTTTTCATGCCTATGATACCCTACTGAGATAAAGTCATCACACTTAAGAGCTGATTGTTACGCTGGTTAGAATTCAGTGTTAACACTTTGTAGGGGATATGATCAGGGAGCGTGTTTTCCTGGCAGGAGCTTTTAACGTGAGTGGGTGTAAACCACTTACTTAAGGCACATCTGTTTTAATGTTGGTTTCCTTTGTGTTCTCCATCATCAGGAACAGGAGGATAATAATTTCAAATGCGATAATTTAATACCAGTTTTGTAGAAAATGGTAGTGGTTTTATAACCAAAGATACATGAACAGGCTTATTAGAAAACAGTGCAGTGACTGAATCACATAATAATGAAATATGACTAATTTTCTTTCAGATGTGTTACATAAATATATAATACATATTACATAGTTTTCAGTAAGTTTTCTTTTTACTCTCAGAACTCCAACGTGGTGTATTCCTCTGGGGGGAAAAAAAACCCAACCCAAAAACCCCTCAACTGGTACAATGCCTGCAGTGCACCAGATCAGCAATGATGTTCATGACAGAAAACATCTTGCTAGCTTCAGAGCAATAAATGTGCAGGACTTGCTTTACAGACTTGAAGAAGACTTTAAACTGGCATTGCTATTCTTTGCGAATGAAACTGCACTTAAGAAGATTTATTATATTTCTGTTAATGTAAGCAAAATATTATTTTTTTTTCTTTTGAGTCACTGCTAGTCCTAGAAAGTTGTTATTAAATATACAGTAAGTAAAAAACTATGCTTCAATTTCTAGCTCCTGCTTTTTCCTGCAGGTAGACCCCACTACTAATTTTTCTTTCAAGCTTCCAGTTTACTTTTCTTGTATGTGAAGCTCTTGGCTCCTGTGCATTCCAGTCAACCATATTTCTGTATTATTTAGAAGTGAGTGTGGGAAGGTGTCCCAAAAGTGATGGCCTTTCTGCTTTTAGAGATGGTGCCAGATAAGCCGGAAAAATCTCTAGAATGGATGGGATTCTGAAGAATTGTAACCATAGGTTCTGAGCAAACTGCAGGGGGCACTGACTTCTCAAAGGCCTTTGATGGATCTGATTCTCAGGGGCATATGACTTTGATGGACAGAAGGCAGAAGGCATCCATTACATAAAATCCTTTTCCCAGCTGGAGTCTAGCAGAGGAAACAGAAAGTTTACAAAAGAAGGGTTTCTAGAGTATTTCAACATAGTCAAAACTATACTGTTCCTTAGCATCATTGAAGAAGTGACAGACCTGTTTTGGCAGACACCTTGTGTGAAAAAATTAAGCTTCTAGAAAGGAAATTTTGAAAATTCTGAACAACTTTAGTAAGTGCTACTACGAAACTGTTTCACGTATGTAAGTGCAAACATACGCAGCAAAAGAGTATGTCTGGCTTCTGGCGAGTCTTTATGGAGATACTGGCACATCTCATCCCTCTGAAATTATGAATGAGTGTTGGGCAGAATTAAAGTACTGAGCATGTTAAAAACTTCCACTGTGTATTTCTTATGCTGTTGTTATTTTTCCGTGGTTTCTACTTATTCAGGTGAGCAGAGAATTAAGTTACCTTCGTTCCAAAGAAGAAGGGTTGGCAGTTCTCAATGCTGGTTTGCTAGGGGCTATATATTTGGAAGAGGTGAGAGACAAATTTTTCTGGGAGAATTTTCCTGTAAAGAAGGACAGGATGTTCAACCTCTCCATCATTCCTGTCCTGTTTCCTTCTGAATGAATAACCAGATAAAAGTTGGCTGCAGTCTCAGTCTGCTGTTCTGCCCAGCAAAGGCATCATTCTTGGTATCCTGACAAGGAGAGGGACTGGCCAGAGGCCTGAATTTGTAATGCATTTCAAACATTACCCCACCAATCATGCAAAAAAAATCCCTCTGAGAAAGCATTAGATAAGCATTGCTCTAACATATTATATACACTTGAACTCATGCATTTGCCTATCAAAAAACCAACCCCTAACTAACCAAAACCAATTCAAAAATCATTTCAGCTGATACATGCTAGTATAGATTTAAAGAGGAGTACATTTTTGTATGATAAGTGAAATAGCTTCTCTTAGTGTTTTTAGACACATTTAGAAATAGATGCTTGAAGAACCCTTTCCCTTACTCTGGAAATGAGTACTGTTAACAGAGAAGATCTATAATTATGATGGGCTATAATCAGTAGCTTAAGTCAAGTGAAAAAAACCCCTTGCTTTTACATTTCACGTGGCTAGGTTTGTTTTGCACTTACTAAATTTAGCTCCTTAAACTATACAAATTGTTTGTAATCGTGCTGCGACCAGAAAGGCAGTGAGTATTAAGACTGATTTTTGCTTTGGTTTAGTCTTTCTAGAAATCTGTTTTTCCTGTCTTTAGTAGAAAAATAGAAAATCGAAAGTATTGATAAGTTTTGTACCAATGAAGACTGTATGCACAGATCAGCTACCTGTGAATAGTCTTTTGTTGAAATTCAGGATTTTGATGTGCATATGTAAAAGACTTGCATTTTCTGTTATTTAATGTCATGATAAAATTCTTGTATAGTATCATCATTATCACAGTACACATTTTTCGGATCGCAGCACTGTTTTTTGGGGTGTTTGTCCAATTCATTAGCCTAATTGATGATTTAATGTCTACACTACACTACAAGATTTCCAGTTCTAATTAGTGAATACCATAGAGAAAGTTGTGCAAGTGAAATGAGAATTGGTATATTTAGATAACATGGAATAGTTGATGTGCGTTTCATAACTTTGTGGTTGAAATTCATGTATGATAGCTAATAGAAAGCATGCATAAGAGGCACTTCAGACTACTAGTAGAGGTGTTTTTTGAAAAGGTGATTAATTTTGATTAAGAGATTTAACTAGTTAATTAAAAAGGAGGAAGATTATGTAACTGGAATTTTGATGATGACGTGTTCAGAAACATTGAATAAGGTTTTCATAGGCAAACTTGGTGAGAAAAAGTCTTGAGATGCTAGGGAGAAAACTGTTGATAGATCATTATGGTGTGTATTAGAGTGACTCAGAGGACATTTTCCAAATGTATAATTGCTTGTTAGAGCGCTGCTATAACTATAAAAAACCATAGAATCATTTGGTTGGAAAAGACCTTTAGGATCATAGAGTCCAACCATACTTGTCCACTGCTAAACCATGGCCCTAAGCACCTTGTCTGCCTGGCTTTTAAATACCTTCAGGGATGGGAACTCGACAACGTCCCTGGGCAAGCCCCTTCCAGTGCCTGATAACCCTTTCAGTAAAGAAACGTTTCCTAATATCCAATCTAAACCTCCCCTGGCACAACTTGAGGCCATTTCCTCTCGCCCCATCACTTGTTACTTGGGAGAAGAGACAGACCCTGAACACAATATCTCTCTTTCCTCAAATCTAAAAGATGATGTTTCAGCCCTAAAACGGATGCATTAATGCTTTTAATGTTGGCAAAACCATGTAAATCCCTAGTATTTGTTCTAACTTGGAAATATACTTTATAAACTGCAGATGTTGCCTAGAAAATGAATTTTCACTACCTGATCATCTCAACATTATGCAGTTTATCTCCTGTCTCTGTTTTCTGTGTCCACAACACTCATGAAGCCAGTCTAATATCAGCATGCAGTAAAACCTCAGTTTAATAGCTCTTAAACCAGGTAGCAGATGTTTGGGTTGTCATTATGGGGCTACCAATTACAGTTCTGCAATTAAGTGCAATTTCTGTTTTGTACTTAAAGAAAAATACTCAGCTTTGTCTTTCATGAAAATATAACAAGCTTTTGCCAAATATATGGAGAAATTATCAGAAAGTTATAGAGTCTGTTAAACTGTTCTTAATTTTAATTAATTTGTTTTAGAAATGGCACATTTGTCACTGGTTCTAATGATACTGGTAATAGGGGAGAAGCATGCTCTCACTTCTTTATATCTAGCTTTAACTGAAACCTTGTACTTAGACTATATTTAAAGTAAATTGGTTGTTAATTAAAGTAAGTTAATAAGTGCTGTGTCTAATTATTGTGATTATATAGGTTACTTGTCAACAGTTCTTGCTGAACTTAAACAAAGCTGGAATGGCATTAGTATAAATCTAACAATTGCCAGTTCCCTATGAATGGGTCTGTACAAAAAGACAAGAGTGGAGATTTTTAGTGTCCAAATTTGGAAATGGAATACATAATTTTCAAAATTTGAGAGCCAAGTTGTCATTAAATGATATGTTGTAATGGAACATACTAATGGTTTTGATCAATAACAATAGAAAAGCCCCTAAATGCAGATGAATAGCAGTGTAATAAATATACCAAGACTCTTCTGGGGAAAACGTGGAGAAAAATCGGTGTCTGTAAAATTCAGTTTAATTTGGAAACACTAAGTCTGGAATATCCTAATCATAAGTATGATTAATCAGTAGTGCCATAACAAGGCAGAGTTCATTCTTTGCACTGTAATGTGGTATATTAATACACCTCTATTTAAATTCTGCCATGAATAGTTGTCGTTTGGAATTGAGGGATTTTTAAAAATTATTTTTATTTTTCAAATTAAAAGACATTCGAACTTCTATTTTAATTATTTTAATCTTGAATATTTATAACAAAAGGCAAAAGTTCAAATTAGAGAACCAAAATGGATTAGGAGATGAAAAGGAATAACTGATGTGGCACATCTTTTGACTATGGAGTTGCTAATGAACTGTAATGTATAAATATAACATACATGTCAATGTTTGGTTCCTTAGAATTAAGTATTGTTCAGTTACATGTGCACAACTTTATGAAAAGGTATTCTTAATTTTAAATTAATTTTAATAATTTGAAATAAGAATTCCTTGCTCTGGGCCCAATTATATTAATTACATAGATAAATGCAGTTAAATTTAGCCTTTGTTAACTACCTCAAATATTGCTTCTACTATAGCTATCCCATTCTCTGGTTGTGAAGCTGAAGGTAATAGCAATTTTTGTTCTAATTAGTTCTAACAAGTTCTCTATATCTAGGAGTAATATTCTTATATGAGTAGTGCAGATTGCTTACATATGTCAACATTTTGCATGTCTGAAAGTTTATGCACAGACAGTGCATGTTTTGTCTGTATTTTTAACTTGCATCATCTGTTCTTGAGAGTGAATTGAAAAAATGATGCAGTATGGGCTAGAAGAGAGGACAGTGAAGTAGACTGAAACCTGGCTGAGCTGCTGGTCTCAGGGGGCTGTGACAGTAAAGTCCACCTGGAAGCTGATCAGTAATGGTCTAGCCCAGTGGTCAGTAAGGGGGGCCAACACTGTTTCACATCATTAACGATCTGGATGATGGGGCTGAATGCCTGACATGCAAGTTGGACATTGCAAAAAACTGGGACTGTTCAGCCTGGAGAAGAGAAAGCTCAGGGGCAACATTGTCAATGTGCATAAATACCTAATGGGAGGGAATAAAGAAGGTGGAGCCAGATTCTTCTCAGTGGCGCCCAGTAAAAGGCAAAAAGGCAGTGAGAGCAAACTGAAACACAGGAAATCTCTTTTAAACATCAGAAACCACGTTTACTGTGAGTGTGGTCAAGCATTGGCACAGGTTGCCTAGAGAGGTTGTGGAGTGTCCCTGCCTGGATGTATTCAACACCCAACTGGACACAGCCCAGAAAGACCTGCTTCGGCAGGGGTGCTGGGCTTAGATGGTCTCCAAAAGGGGGATGCTGGTGCCTGCCAGCCCCAACTACTCTGTAATTATGTGAAAAATGTATACAGGACTGACATATCCAGCTTTTACCTTTAACTAGTGAAAAGAAACAACAATTTTCCTGTTTGCAGTAGTATTTTTTGGCCTCATCCTTTCATTATTCAAATGAATTAAAGGTAAATTTGTCCTTCAAACTAAAAGGGTAATTTAATTATTTGTTATTAAAATTAAGGGCAAAGTATTAGCTCTCTTTGAATGTAAAAATAGGTAACTGTCAATGAGAGAGGGAGTAGAGACTGCCACACCAGCCTGTCAGTCTGTTCTTCATGCATGATTTCATCTTCTTTCATAATCACTCTTGAAGGAATTTATGGATAGTATCATTTTTTCCTTGTTCCTGTTATGTGAGCTGAAACAAGGATGAGTCCATATTCACTGAGCCACATCACTGCTGCTCTCTTAACTTTGCCATGTTGATAGGAAATGTCACACTGATACATTACATAATTACAGCTGGGCCCTTTTTATATGAAGATTGCCTTGCTATTGTTTGAGGCAACAAGAGATGTTGAAATATGCTGGTTTTATATAATGTTACATCTGAATAAACTTGGATCCCTCTCAAGTGCTAGCAATGAGAATTACATGGTACCACAGCATTGCATTAATTAAATAGATTGTTGCATCATTTTCAGGTCAGTCTTAGGTAATAGAAAAAAAATTAAATAATTACCCTGCATTGGAGCTGATCTGATGCAGGAAGCCCAGATTTGAATATTCTCCAACTGTTGTAGTAGATCTAATTATGCCGGTTGTACCTAAATAATTCCATTGTTCTGGCTACTATACAAATACGTTGTTTCTTACACCCTGTACAGTCAAAAATTCCTGTTACCAGTTTCCTAGGAAGTTTGGGCAGATCTGATGGTTAAGGGGTTGTTGAATAACACTGCTGTAAGTTGTCTGAGGAGCCTGCTTCGTGTTGGCTGAAGGGCACAGCACACATCTGATCACTGGTGGGGAAGTCTCTTAAGCTGCTGCTCCATTGCTGCTCATTTCTTGCTGAGACAGCATAACTGAGCTCAGCAGGGTGTCCTGGGCACTCTCTAACCATAAGAGAGATTAAGGTTATTTTATGGCTTTAACAGTTTGAACTGCCAGCCAGTTGAGGTCCTGACTTAGGCTTGACATGCAGTGTCAGTGTACTTTAAGACTGCAATTTTACTGTAGCCTAGAGTTCTAAATGATGTGAGACTGCTGCCTGAATTCAGCACGGAGTAATTAAGGGGCTGTACAGTAGCTGGTTCAGTGAGAAGGAAGCATCGCTAGCTACTAGGGTTAAGTAACAATTTACAGATGTGTAACTTTACTACTGAATAATGTTGTTTACATTTCTGATTTTAGTCTTCAGATTTTATCTCTCTTGTGAGTGCTGAACCATGTTTTAAGTGCCTTTGGTTTAGGTTGTCCAGATCTGGGATGCATATCCAGCGGGCTAACAAAACAGTGCCTGTCAGTCAGGATTTGGAATAAATTGCCTTGGTTTTGATAGGCTTATGATGGTGGCTGCTGGTGCCTAGTGTAAATAGTGAGAACTTGCGGTGACTTATTTGGTGCATGTTTTCCCAAGAAACAGAGCTGCCATGGGTATTAGGGGTTTCTGGATAAAGGGAAGCAAAAGGATTTACCCGTTGCATCCCCCTTTTCCAGTCTTTTCAGAATAGAAATATGGGACACATGTCAATTCAGGGCAGCAATGGTGAAATTTCAGGTATTTATTTATGTGATCCATTTATTATTTCCTTCTCTGCATTCTCCTATGTTTTAGTCCTATTTTATGTGAGGGAATACTGCTGATGTGCTTGATTACCAATACACATCTGTGTAAAACCATTTTTTTCCTCTTAATCCTGTTCCTTCCACTGGTTTTGGATTCAAACACTCCATGTCCTCCTGTATGTGTTGGAGATGTTTCATGTAGGAATTGTTTAAAGAAAAAAGGAGAGATGTGGTAATAAAGGGGGAATTTACTAAAACCATTTTCCCTTCTCCCATTACCTTCTGTTTGATTCTTTCTTTCTGTCTGATTATTTTTCCTACAAAACATGCTGTTGATAATCCCCAAGCCCCAAATATATGCCACCATTAGAGGTGAATGTCATCTTTTTTCCCCACAAGTCTCCTCTCTGTCAGAAATCCTTCACAATCAAATTGCTTGTTTAAGCCTATGACTTTTTTATTTTAGATGAGCTGTACTCCTGAAAATGTATTGCACACCACCCTATGATATTTTTCTGGCTTCTGTACAGCACTGTGTAACACTGTTGTGTACTGTGTGAAACACAAATCCTATTATATTTAGAAAATATGGCCAGTCTTTGTTACTGGAGCATGTACAGCATCTATTAAAGGGTTCCCAAACATTTTTTTGTTGTCTGGTTTAGAGCCAAATTGCACTTGTGGCTTTGCAGTGATGACTGTGTAATCATGGGACCCAAAAAGTGATGCATTATGGAGCAAACTGATCAAAGTTGGGAATTTAACTGCTCACCATCCTTAAGGGAGGTGGACCTCTAGTTCTTTGGAATTTAAATTATTTGCTTGAGCTTGAAATGAAGTAAAGGAAGATACCTGTATAACTTTAGTTTATAAAAATTTTTAATTGTCTGAAGGTAAAAAGGAGATAAATTTTACTTTCTGATGAACAGGCATAATATAAGTGAATGGGAACACCTTTGTTAGACTACTCAGCGGTGTGCATAAGCATAAATAAAACCCATGAAACCCTTAAACTTTTAAATGTTGGGCTTTAAATCCAGTGAGTGAGATCAGAATGGTACGTAAGGTTAACGCAGTCTGTTTCTTCTGATGCCAAAATGATTACACAACCAGCTCCAAGTTGTTAACTGTTCTTTTTTCAGTCCCTTATGCTGATCCCAATTCAAACTGACTTCTGACTTAAACTGAATTTCAACACAACTGAACCTTGCAGTGATGATTCTGAGTAGTAAAATAGCATGTACGTTATCAGAAAGCATGTTGCTTTCTGTGCTCTGTATAAAAAAAAGGTAACTTATTAATCATTAACATGAAAAACTACTTAAAATTTTAAACAGTCTGAGGACAAATTGTGCTCTTCCTCATCATTCAAGTCGACATTATTCTAGATGTGTCCTCAAGGGTAGCAAAGATCAGAATCTGCACAATATACTCATATTTATTCCTAAATAAAGATCTTACTAATGTAAATTCATAACATTTTAACAGTATAGAGCTGATGCCAGCCAGGTACTTGTAGTGAAATTTATCTTTAGGATGCTGTTTTGTTATTCTTGGTTTTAATCTGCAAAAAGATGTTTCACGCAGTCTAATAAAATATTTGGAGTTTGGTTAATTTGTATTATCCTAGTCATGTGTATAATTAATACGCCAGTTGTGGTCTGCCCAGAAAGCTGGTATGCTATGTACTGGGATAACTTTGAAAGTATAGTTCAATAAAACCAAAGAAAAGTTCTGCAGTATTGTTTGGAAAAGTCAGATAGGATTATTAGGTAAGCTTTCTAAATAATTAGTGGAAGTGGAAAAAGAATTTCTGTAAATCTTTTCATATCAAACCCAGCCTATTTCCAGAAAAGCTTTATGAAAGTTTCTATTGCATTCTTATGCAGGGATGTGCATTCCTATGTAGTTTTTTAGTTTTAGTTCTCCTTGTTATTGTATTAGGAATTAAAAATATCACGATTCAAACAGCATTCATCCTTCTCAGTTATTTTAAATTTTACATATATAATGTTTAAATTTACAGAGAAAATTCCCACATATCCTGGTCCAGTTTCTTTTTTTTGAGTAAATAAATTATAGAGAGGAAATTTTTCACAATTTAATTTAAAAAATGTATTTTCTGCTGTCTAATGATTGTGCATGAAGTTGAAATGGAACATTCGATATGGATATAATATTCTAGAAAAGTTAAATTTTTTATCTTAATAAAATTGGTGTGTTTACATTGTCATTATTCTAACGGAGTAGTTCAATCTGTAGAACACAGCAGAATAACATAAAAGAAATTATGACTTCAGATAATGTATGAAATCCTAACATTTGAATTTGGAAAGACTACTTGGATCTTCTTGCCAGGTCCTCTCTTTCCACATCAAAAGGGAGGAGGAATGAGAAAAATGAGGCTTAGCAAGTATTGTGGTAAAAATGGAAGCATTATGATTTCCTAATCTAATTTTAGAAGTTGAATCACCTCTTTAAGTTATGCCCACAGTTTTCTCTTTCTTCCTTCTTAACCCATTTTATTAGTCAATTATTCTCCAGTGAAATAATTCTGAAAATTCCTTTTGTAATCCAAATTCAGTATTAGGTCAATACTAGCTTTTGGGTTGGTATTATTAAGCCTCAATAATACAACTGTACTTTGACCTGGAAACCTATTTTGAATTGATAGTTATAACAACTATTTTTTTAACGTCTGCAGTTTGTTTTACATTGCAAGTATTTACTTACAACTGAAATATTATTACATAAATAATATAAAGACTCAGAAGAAACATTTGAAAACATTTTACAAGCTTCAGTGGAAAGTAGTTACTGGAGGACATGGTATCAGTTTCTTCCTAGCAGAAGATTGTACAGTATGTAGCTGTCCTTTGACTAGCAACAGATCTTTCACTGAGTTCTTGAGAAGCAGTGCATTCAAAAAGATGAAGTTCCTATTTGCAAATCACAGTTCAAAAGCTCTCTCTCATGTGTTGTCAAAGGGTTTTCATTCTCTGAGGAGTCAGTGAAGTTGTTCCTAGTTAATTATTCAAAAGTAACCCCTTTGGGCTGTCCTTTTAATTGTTTTCCAGGTGCCATAAACTGCAGATTTCAGCAAGAAATAAATTTAGATACAGCACAGCAGGAGGTTTTAAAAGCCAGCAGCTTCTGCAAAGGATTGTCAAGAACAATCTGCAGGGAGACTTGTTCTGGCGTATAGATTTTGAGCTGAAACAGTGCAGGAAAGGAAGTGCTACTTGCCAGCTCTCACCACCATATGCTTTACTATAATGTAATGTACAAAGAATATGGAGACAGCAGCTGCTCTAGAGGGAGGTGGCCACTTGTTAGATTTTGAAAGCTTTCTGAAATGTCTGTTCATTTTCTTTTCACTGGTATTTTATCCCCTTGCTTACGTATTTGCATTCAAAATATGTTCACTAAAAGAAATCTATTTTTAGACCGCAGTAGGAAGAGAGAATGTGATCTACTTTTTATTGAAATAAAAATAATTTGAGAAAGACTTGAACATTTAGTTTTATATATGGTGAAACGTGGATAGATTTTTATTTTCTCAATATCCCTTCACATCAGGTCATGATGAAATCATAGGTATAAATTAACTATTGTCTAGGATTGCATGTCTTTGATGGAACAAAAATTATGTCTTTCATTGGTTTCCAGTGTGTGTTTGCTAGTGGCTTGATCACATTCACATTAAGTGTCGAGATTCACTGACTTCAGTGGCAGAGAGAACCAAAGCATAAATGAGGATTTAGATCTAAAATGGAAAGAGTTCGGTATGATGCAGCATCGCTACCCAGACAGTGAAGCAGATTACTGTGTTGCTTTGGGAAACCTGAAGTTCTTAGCACAATTTAGGAACTGTGTGCCTGCAATGTCATGAAAATGAACCTCATTTATTTAAACAAAACTGTATTTTCAGTGGGGTTTTTTTTGACTCCTAACTGAGGTTTTCATATCCACTGAATGTAACAATCCTTCCAGATACACGTTAATACAAGGTCTTGGGTTTTAAACTAGGGATTCCTAAGGGAATTTGAGAATCCAGAGGGAAGTTACATCACAGTATAATGGGATTATAGCAGGGCAAGTTGTTACAGCATATAATAAAAATGCATATATCATATTAGCATTTTTTGCTGAGTGTCAATGTTTTACATTGACCCTGGGGTAATGCTAAAATGTCATAGCAATGCAAATATGACCCATTTAACTCAGTAAAAATGATGGTTCATGTAGAAGAAAGATGAAAATTGTAGAAGAAAATTCTTTTTGGAAGGATAAATCTCTTTGAGAAAGAGATTTTTAGATTATTATGTATTGCTCACCATAGATTTGAAAAGTCATGGCAGTCAGGTGAAGTCCCTGGTGACTGGAAGAAGGGAAACATTGGAAGAAGGGAAACATTGTGCCCATTTTCAAAAAGGGTAGAAAGGAAGACCCTGGGAACTACCGACCTGTCAGCCTCACCTCTGTGCCTAGGAAGATCATGGAACAGATCCTCCTAGAAGCTATGCTAAGGCACATGGAGGCCAGGGAGATAATTCGAGCTAGCCAGCATGGCTTCACCAAGGGCAAGTCCTGCCTGACGAACCTAGTGGCTTTCTATGATGGTGTGACAGCATCAGTGGACAAGGGAAAACCAATGGATGTCATCTGTCTGGACTTCTGCAAAGCCTTTGACACGGTCCCCCACAACATCCTTCTCTCTAAGTTGGAGAGCTATGGATTTGATGGGTGGACTGTTTGGTGGATAAGGAACTGGCTGGATGGCCGCATCCAGAGGGTAGTGGTCAATGGCTCGATGTCTGGATGGAGACTGGTGACGAGTGGTGTCCCTCAGGGGTCCGTACTGGGACCGGTGCTGTTTAATATATTCATCAATGACTTAGCGAGACTGAATGCACCCTCAGCAAGTTTGCGGATGACACCAAACTGAGTGGTGCGGTTGACACACCAGAAGGACGGGATGTCATCCAGAGAGACCTGTCAGGCTGGAGAGGTGGGCCTGTGTGAACCTCATGAGGTTCAACAAGGCCAAGTGCAGGGTCCTGCACCTGGGTCGGGGTAACCCCCAGTATCAGTACAGGCTGGGGGAAGAAAGGATCGAGAGCAGCCCTGCTGAGAAGGACTTGGGGGTGCTGATGGATGAAAAGCTGGACATGAGCCGGCAATGTGCGCTGGCGGCCCCAGAAGGCCAACCGTATCCTGGGCTGCATCAGGAGAAGCGTGGCCAGCAGGTCGAGGGAGGTGATTCTGCCCCTCTGCTCTGCTCTGGTGAGACCTCACCTGGAATACTGCGTCCAGCTCTGGAGCCCTCAGCACAAGAAGGACATGGAACTGTTGGAGCGGGTCCAGAGGAGGGCTACTAAAATGATCCGAGCACCTCTCTTATGAGGACAGGCTGAGGGAGTTGGGCTTGTTCAGCCTGGAGAAGAGAAGGCTGCGGGGAGACCTGATTACGGCCTTTCAGTAATTAAAGGGGGGCCTATAGGAAAGATGGGGAAAATCTTTTTAGTAGGGCCAGCAGTGACAGGACAAGGGGCAATGGCTTTAAACTGAAGCAGGGTAGGTTTAGACTGGATATAAGGAAGAAATTCTTTACAATGAGGGTAGTGAAACACTGGAACGGGTTGCCCAGAGAGGTGGTGGAGGCCCCATCCCTGGAAACATTCAAGACCAGGCTGGACAGGGCTCTGAGCAACCCGATCTAGTTAGCGGTGTCCCTGCTCACTGCAGGGGGGTTGGACTAGATGACCTCTAGGGGTCCCTTCCAACCCAAAACATTCTATGATTCTATCATTCTATGATAAATGCATCTCTCTGAAAAAGAAATTACATTAATCTGTCTGTCACCAGGTATATATTTTCCTGGTGACAGAAAGATGGCTCTTACAGAAAATCTATCTGACCTTTGTTTTTTTAAACCAGATGCAACTGGCAGTTATCTGGAATACTTACTTACTTGCTAATGCTTACTTAAAGGTCCCCTTTTGCCTTTTTGTGGCCGCGCCTGTTGCAAGAATTCAAATCTAAGTAGGATTACTGATTTGCAACTTTAATCATTCCCTACATTACCCCTCATCCCACTGAGGGGCAATGCAGGGAAGTCTGCCTACTCAGAAATCCCATTTCCAAAGTAGACTGGATTTTAAAGTCTATAATGAAATTAAACATGGATTCTGAATATAGTCCTGCAGTCCTAAAGCTGCAAAATGTGAGGCAAAAGTTTAAATCATGTTGAAAATGATGATCTAGAGTCATGTCTTGAGTCAAATCAAAACCTGTTTTCAATGCAAATTAAAGTTGTGAAAGGACTTTCCCTTCTTTGGTTCCCCAAAGTGTAGTTTAGCCCTAGCTTAAGCAACACTTTTCTAATTCTACTGAGTACACAAAAGTTTAAGTTATCAACAATCTATAGTTCACACGTGGGTCGCTTTAAGTCAATCTCCAGTCTTGACAACACAGGAACTTTTTGTTTGGGGTGTATTACACCTCTAAGAAAGTTTGTAAATGAAATGTGTGTTTGTTTCTTTGTATTTTGAATGGGAAGGTAAAGCCTTCCTTGTCTCTAGAAGGACTGAGAATTGTCCTGAGTTGCAAAATGTTTAACCTTACTCCATTTTTTGTATCATAGAAAGCATTTATTGTCTGAAGCAGCAGACTAAAGTATGGTAATTCTAGAAATGGGTACTTTTAGATGCAGAACTGTTATTTTATAGATTGTTGGAAACACCCTTTTCACTGAGATTTACTGTTATGAATAAATGCCTGGTAGAAAAAAAAGGACAGATCTTTCTCACTGTTATAACCATGAAAGTCAGCAAAACAACCTAATTCTAAGGAAGTGAGAAAATAAAATACTCTGTGACAAATGAGAATTAATTATTTTTGAGCATAAGAAAGTTACTTAAGTTTTAATGATGTATTGCCTAACCATCATAAGCTATTCCACTGCCAATGGCTAATTCAAAAGAAAAGAAATGCAAGAGACCAAATGTAGCTACTTGTCTAGAGAAATGTTACTGTGAGAATAGCTGCTTCAAGTCTGTTAAAGCTCTATGGATTTTTTGCTAGCTTTTAAAAATTGGAAGTCATGATTGCACAGTTAAGAGTTTGAGATCTTAAACTGTACACCGTAACTTTGTTATTAATTGTTCGGAAGGCATTGTATACTGCTTATCATCAGTGAAATTCATATCTGATTTTTCTTCTCTTCAGCCACCAGAAAAAGAAGGTGGCCTGCCTCGCCAGGTAGGCAACAAGACGGAGTGTGGCCTCTTGGGATTTGTCCTGGATTTGAAGCAGGATTATGAGCCTGTTCGGAACCTCATCCCTGAGGAGAAACTCTATAAAGTTTACACCTTCAACTCTGTCAGGAAGTCAATGAGTACTGTCATTAAAATGCCAGATGGCAGCTTCCGAATGTACAGCAAAGGAGCTTCTGAAATTGTTCTGAAGAAGTAAGTTCAATGGATTAGTTGCTGTGTTTTTCCAAAATGAAAAATATTCTGACACTAGTAAGATATATGTGGGAATTTCAGTATATGGAATTTGCTACTTACAGTAGAAACATGACATGCTGTACTAGTATAAGATGTTATTGTTATTTTCTTTTTTTTTTTTTTTTTTTAAGTGCTCACTCTTGCAGAACTGTTTGGTTTTTTTTTTTTGTCATTGCCCAGCCTACATTTGATTTGAATTGGGCCTACATTTGATAATTTGCGAATGGATTCTTTATATTCAACCCATTTGGAAAATAAGGATTTTTCAATTTCATTGTAAGTTGTAGCTCATCATTACATAGGTATTGAGGAAATAATGGGTGAAGGGCTGTTGGTGTCCCTGTATTAAGTTACAAACAAATTCTGATATTTAAGTAGTGAATCTTCTTGTTTAATCTAGAAATTTACACTAGAAATTTTAAATTTGCCATCAAAAAAGGAAAGTCTGGAAGTGTTGAATGAAATGAGCCGATATAAGGAAATGCTTTTTAGCGGTCATGCAAATACACAATCAATCAACTTTTTTTTTTTTTCCCCCATAAATAAAAAAGATGTTCCAGGATCCTTAATGCAGCTGGTGAACCTCGTATCTTCAGACCACGTGACCGAGATGAAATGGTGAAGAAAGTGATTGAACCTATGGCCTGGATGGACTGAGAACTATCTGTGTTGCTTTCCGAGACTTCAGCAGCAGCCCAGAGCCTGACTGGGACAATGAAAATGACATTTTATCTGACCTGACCTGCATTTGTGTTGTTGGCATTGAAGACCCAGTAAGGCCAGAGGTATATCAAATTCTTACGTTACAAAGCATTGCTCAGAGAACTGAACATAAATTGAACTACAAATTTCTTGGAGTTTTAATATTTTTTTTTTAATTAGCTTTGTCAAAGAAGATGGAAGTGAGCTTCAGAAACAGAATTTACTTGATAAAAAGTCAAATAGTTAACTTGATAAAAATTAACTATTAATGAACCGATACTTAAATAAATCAAAATAGGGCTTTTTGAACTACAGGATTGAGATGACTTAACATTCTCTCAAGGGGTAGTATACAGGAGGACTGACCAGAAGAAGTTTTGTTATGTCACCAGACATTCAAGAATTTTCCTTTAAGTAATGTTGTGATATGCAACTCTGAAAGTAGCGAAAAGATGTGCAGTGGTTGTACTTGCCCTGATTATAACTGCAATGTGCTGGCTTTCCACAAAAATGGCACGCAGTCTTGGAGTTCTGTGTTTTACTGTAACACTTGCCACTTCACTAATTGTCTTAAGATTGTAATTGATGGCTGCTCAGGAAAACTTTTTAATGTTGGATTTGGATGAGGAACAGCTTTGCCATGGAAAGGCTGTAGATTTCAAGGATACTATACTTAAATGCCTTGTGAAAATATGACTAAAATTTCAACTCAACCAAGAAAATCAGTATTGGGTGCACACGCTGGACACTTGTAAATTATATTACTACAGTAATGCAAAGGGTGCATTAAGAGGTAGAAGTTTTGTTTCTGACCTATGTATGTGGTTCTTGATCATTAATCTTGGCGGTGGAGAATTAATTCCATTTTACAGTTTAGGAACAGTGACAGAAGGTAGGTCCCAAAGTTGAAAGTGCTGAGCATAAAATGCAGGCATTTTTGGCACCTTTGGTGCTTTTCTCGCTGACTCAACCGTGAATGCGTGGCCACGGCTACTATGTAGGCAGAGCCACAGCCCGTGGCCTGATGTGAGAGCACCTGCCCCAGCACCTCCCACAAATGGGGGGAACGATTAATGTTCTCCCATTTTGCTCCAAGAAATCCACTCTTTAATTCTGCTGTTATGTCAGTAGATGACTAATGACTGTGGTTTGCTTTGGAGTAAGATCATTGAAAGATAACTCAAATTTCTCTTATACAAAAAGAGAGGGTTCTCATGCTGCAAAAAGTAGTTTGGTACCAATCTTTGTCTCTTTTATTCTTCTGTCTCATTTTTGCTGGATGTCATCATGTCTAAATCTTTGTATTTGATCCACTGAAAATCGGTGGCAAAGCTAAGCATGTTAGGAATTTTTTTTTTTACTAAAACATCAAAAGTATAAATTCAAAAATATAAATTAAACCTCCAAAAATATAAGTTAATCCCCAAGTCCTTTATAAAGTAGGCTTTTACATACTTCTGACTGCTGTAGCTTTGGAAACTAGAATGACATAATTGCAACTACGGGTACCAAATGAATAACTATGTATTTCCTGATAATAGGTTTCTTGGGGTTATTTTCAGTATCAAGAAAGTTATGTTATAAAGTAAGTCTTAGGCAAAAACTGTATGATAAACTTCTTAGCTCTGCAACCATCAGATAAACAGCATTCGCTTTAACTGTCATCAGATGGGCTCTTGCTGCTAATCCATCTGTCCCTACACCTGACATTGCTAGTCTTTAAAAATATTTAAAAGCATTCTTAATTTGTTCTGTCTGCAGTGATCCCTTAATGCTCTAGCTCACCTATATATAAACTCAGAAAGTTTTTAACTGTCAGCAACCACTGGAACTGCGACTCAGTCCTCTTTCCCTCCAAAACTGATTCATGATGCATGTTGTTAGAAAATAGCTTTAAGTCAGGTTATTTGTGGTATGACAGACTGAGGGAATGGGTAGCAGTGGGATTTGCAGTTATTATTGAAAATAGCTGCAACCTATCATTTCATGTGATTATCAGGAGTGTGTTTTATAAGAGAACTGCTCTCATCTTGTAGGGAATCATTTCCTAGGAGCTTGAGGTCAGAATGAATGGTGTTGCTAAAAATAGAGGTCAAGCCTGTAAATGTCCTTCTATGTAAAGGACCAAAGAAGATGAAGGCAGGAAAACATATTATTTCTAGCTAAGTATTTGAAGAATATATTGAATTTCTTGTAGTTTAACACCACAATATACAAGGAACACTTCTTACTTACTTGCAGGACACACCATGAAACGTTTATCATTTCAGAGTTTTACAAAATGTTGGACATATCTAGAGTTGGGTTTGGGGACTTTATTATTTGGGGTTTTTTCCTCCTTGTCCCTTTTTACTGTTCTAAAGTGTTAATAACATGATGAGAACATTTAAAACAATGTTTACATTATCGTTACTCCACACATTGGTAAAAAGCAGTAGCGGTACCTTAGGAAAAAGAAATGAACCAAAAAGCCCCAAGCGAAAACAAAAATATAGATGTCAGAAAAACTTTCGAGGTATGAAATACCTAGGAATACCTGGGAATATCCTAAGATACATATATTACAAGGGTGAAATCACTATTGTAGATGCAAATAGTAAGATGTTGAGGGGTTATAAGGGACCTTACTATTTTGCCAGAATTAAGCCCATTTATTAAATTGTCATCACTGGAGTTTATGGATTTTCAAAGTGCTTTCTGTAGGGAAGAAAGAACACAAAAAATTAGAAATATTACTACAACTGCTGTTTTATTAATATTCTCTGTATTCATGGATATCAGAATTTATTCTGAGAGAAGTGACAGATTAGGTAGTTTCAATGAAACAATCCAATGTCACCATCCTGGCAGCCTTTAGCATCCCTTAAATTACAATCCTATTTTTCCTGGGGAAGGCTTAGGTTTTTTCCTTTTCCCCAAGATGACTATTGGAGTTAACACATGCAAAATGGTAGCCTCCTTGTTTCCATGGAGCTCCTGTGGCATGTTGCTCATATGCATCCTTGGAGTGTTTAAGTACGTGAATACCTGCAGTGTCAGGGGCGCCACGGTAGCATGGCTTCAGAGATAAGAGTGCTGCATCTGTTCTGATGATACTGCTGGGAGCTTTCTTGCACTTTAAAAGTGCATTGAAAGAAACTAGTTGGATGAATTATTCAACAGTTATATCCAAGAACTGACCAGCTTTATCTGGAGTGTAACCACTGGGTACCCATGACTTCTGCATTATTCCTAGGTTAATTCAGACACTAGCTTATTCATTATCAGCAGCTGTTTTTATCAAGCACTGAACTACCTGCTTGGTATTTATCTTTTGTGTGTGTGCGGAGAGGGGGTTCTTTGATAAATATACAAGAAGAGAACAAATAGAATGATGCCTTGTTCCCGTAAAGGTCTCTCTGTTTATTTTGACAGTCTTTCTGGATCTATTTTAATGAGTCTATACTGGCTTATACTGATTTGCCAATATACGCCTACGATCTGTTATTTCTGGGAGATGAACATAAATCACTTCCAAATGTCACCTAGTTGTTTGTCACCTGATGTTGGTAGATATTCCTGCATTGGCTAATATATGCATGCATGCGTGCATTAAAAGGTTTTCTTTGCAGGGAGAAAATAAAGCAGAAAAATGTAAAATGTGTACTTAAGCTCTACAAAACTGATAGAAAATATCTGCTTCCACTGCCCACTCAGTCTTCCAACGCTTACAGCAATAAAAAATATGAACAATATTTTAACTGTAATTACTGTATACAGTATTAAATCAGATACCACCCACCAGCTGTCCAAAAAATGAGAGAAGAAGAAAACAGAATTTTCTCTAGTTATATCATAGAATCATCATAGAATGTTTTGGGTTGGAAGGGACCCCTAGAGGTCATCTAGTCCAACCCCCCTGCAGTGAGCAGGGACACCGCTAACTAGATCGGGTTGCTCAGAGCCCTGTCCAGCCTGGTCTTGAATGTTTCCAGGGGTGGGGCCTCCACCACCTCTCTGGGCAACCCGTTCCAGTGTTTCACTACCCTCATTGTAAAGAATTTCTTCCTTATATCCAGTCTAAACCTACCCTGCTTCAGTTTAAAGCCATTGCCCCTTGTCCTGTCACAGCTGGCCCTACTAAAAAGATTTTCCCCATCTTTCCTATAGGCCCCCCTTTAATTACTGAAAGGCCGTAATCAGGTCTCCCCGCAGCCTTCTCTTCTCCAGGCTGAACAAGCCCAACTCCCTCAGCCTGTCCTCATAAGAGAGGTGCTCCAGCCCTCGGATCATTTTAGTAGCCCTCCTCTGGACCCGCTCCAACAGGTCCATGTCCTTCTTGTGCTGAGGGCTCCAGAGCTGGACGCAGTACTTCAGGTGAGGTCTCACCAGAGCAGAGTAGAGGGGCAGAATCACCTCCCTCGACCTGCTGGCCACGCTTCTCCTGATGCAGCCCAGGGTACGGTTGGCCTTCTGGGCCGCCAGCACACATTGCAGGCTTATGTCCAGCTTTTCATCCACCAGCACGCCCAAGTCCCTCTCGGCAGGGCTGCTCTCGATCCTTTCTTCCCCCAGCCTTTACTGATACTGGGGGTTACCCCGACCCAGGTGCAGGAGTTTGCATATGTGAGTTTGAGATGTATTTGAAACTAGGTTGTCCTCCCATGACCTTGTTTAATAGGACTGGCACTTTATGTGAATAGACGTTTTTTCTGTTTGCACTGTAATTTATTTTTCTCCTTCGTGGTTCATACACTGTGCTGGTTTTACAGATAGTCATCTAAATCTGTCATATCCTATGCATGAGGGTCACCACAGTTAAAGTGGATACTAAGGGCATTCCAAATTGGAAAATGAGATATAGGAAGGATTATTAATGTGAAAACTGGGTAAATCAGGAGTCGATTGGTTAAGTAATAGATTTGATCTGATTATATGTCTCCCACAGAAGCCTATTTCATAACGTTAAAAGGCTTCAGGTCCAAATAATGTTTCCAAGATACAGCTTGTGGGAAGAATATTCTCAGTTAGTACAGATGAGGAAATGGGAAGATAAACCTCTGTCCCTTAATTTTTTTCTCTTGGTTATGTAATCTGTATTGACAGGGAGTCATTCTTCAAACAGCGCATTCTGTGGATGCTGTCTGAGGGTGGGGTGATTTTCTTCGTAGTCATGGGAAAAGTACCAGCCTGATTCTCAATTAGATGTTAGTTTAGTGAGGCATTTTGGAAAATAGAAACTTCACAGCTGCCTTTAATAAAGATGCAGAAACATGGTGTGAAATTTTATTCACCAATTAGAATAATCATTATCTACAATATGGTTTAGGGGTGTATAATTTCAGGCTGACATGCAGTCTGAGATATCTAGCCTTTCTGGCCCCGTGAAATCATTGGAAGTCTAGCATTTGCCACACTGGATCAGAGCAGTGGTTGTCAGGTAAAAGGCAGTGTCCTGCCCTCTAAAATATCTAGAAATGCATAAAATTAACAGTGTAATGTTGTAGATGGTGACTCCTTTGGGTTCTACAATACACTTAAGTCTGTGGTAGAAGTTATGATCAGCAAGCTGCTCTGAACTGGCAGTAGAATGTAGTAGTCTTATGCAGAATGGAGCATAACTAAAATCACACTTCATTTTTTTTATGGTTTCAAAATATGTAAATTATTCATGAAATTTAACAATTCCACCTGTTGATATGCATGAATTAGTGTAATAGTGCTAAATTACGGTAATTTTGTAGATAACCTTGTTGAAAGGAAAATTTGGATCAGAAGTTAGATAATTTTCTGCACAAAATAGGTGTATTCTCAGTTCATATTTACATGTATGTTTACACGTTGAGTATAGTAGGTTCAGTATGCTGTACCTTGATGCTAAAGGTAAAAAAGCTGCAGAGCACTCCTTTTTATTAAAGTCAGGAGAAGCTTTAGGTAACTGATCTAAAAAATGGTTTTTGTGCTTCTTGATACAAGATTTGCCTTGCCTGTGGTGTAACCTCAGTTCCTAGTAGTCAGGTAGTTACAATATGCTGTAACATGTATTATTTCTCTTTTAGCTTCATGAATTAGCCTCAAAACATTCTGATTGGAAACACCTGACATATTTTATATCTTAGCTAGGAATTTCCTTTCCTCTTATATTGCTTTTGTAGGTCCCAGAAGCCATAAGAAAGTGCCAGCGAGCTGGAATTACAGTCCGCATGGTCACTGGAGACAACATCAACACAGCACGTGCCATTGCCATAAAATGTGGAATCATTCATCCGGGAGAAGACTTTCTCTGCCTTGAAGGGAAAGAGTTTAACAGAAGGATCCGAAATGAGAAAGGAGAGGTAATTCATATGCTAAACCTATACATATATGAGTATGTTATTAAAAAATAGTGTAAACACTGAAATGTTGTTTCTCCTGCACTGATGTATACCCCATATCAGGAAAGACTACTTGGAGAGATTGCTACTTTCTGCTGCTAGCCTTTTGCAATTCAAAATACCATTGAAAATACAGTCTTTACTTTTCATGAGACGGAGCCACTATGAGTTTAGTGCTAGCCTAATTCAGCAGTTTTTAGAACCGTAGCACTAGTCTACAAGAAATCAAAGCCAAGTACATTAAAAGCAGGTTTGTTAGCAGAGAGGAGAAGGAACTCAACAGCAGTTTGTAGGTCTCTCATAAAAATGCAATCTGTGCTGAGAACCAGCTTCTCTCATTATTTTATAGCACTTTATCTAATGTACTGCTTTATCCACTGACTCTAATTATTTGCATTACTTAATCTATTCTTCGGAAGATTGTAAACTCCTCATAAAAGATGGAGCTAACACACAGGCCATTGAAGTCAGCTTTAAAAAAATCAACCCACTGTGTCTCTGAGTCTATCATTAATGAATGGACACAGTCGTTTACTCCTTGCATTGATTGATGGAATCCTTTGTCCTTGCTGCTATTGGTATACAGAGAAAATGCTGCCATTAATGGTGCCAAAATTAAGAACTTGGATTCCAATGTGGAATAGAACAACAGACTTTTACCTGTAAACGTGCTTGATCAGCTTTGAGAAACTCCACTATCCTATATCTAGAGTCATGATTCTGAATGGAATTATCCAGAAAGATGCTAAGAAAGGTTGATTAGATACTGTAGCAAAATTTACCTGTTAGCCAACTGCTGAGCTTTGGTAGTAGAAAACTGCCTTTTTTGACCTTGCCTTCACTTGCAGCACTGATGGCTGCTGTAATTTTTCTGTGCTTTTGGAGAAAAGTTGCAGATCTGAGTAGTGAATTGAATCATCTGAAACATGAACACAAATATATTTTGCATTTTGCTAATCATAAGCTAACAGTTTACTGTTTTGTGTGTGTGTGTTTGTGTTCCCCTGCTCCAGATTGAGCAAGAGCGGATTGACAAAATCTGGCCAAAACTTCGAGTGCTTGCTCGCTCATCTCCCACGGACAAACACACTTTGGTAAAAGGTGCGTGCAGACTACCTTCGCGTGTGTGCATAATTAATGCCAAAGTTATTAAATTATGTTTTGGCACATCATCTACCTTGCAAAAATTGTACTGTTACAAATATATCTGAGTTGTTACCTTTAATTGCACATCTATACATAATGCAGGGAAGTTTTCTCAGTAACCAAGTCTCTTGTGTTCGCGTTCTACCCAAGTCTTCACATGGAAAATAATAGGAAACTGGTTGGCAGGAATAACAGAAATACCAATAAGATGTCTGGCAAGTAGATGTAGGCAATCTCATATTTGCCTTGTGACATTCAATTGGACTAGAAACAAGGCTGTAGCTGGGAAGGGAAGAGATGTTATTTGCTGGTCAGAAAGAAAATATTGTTGAGAAATAGGTTGTTCTTAATATAAACAACAGGAGGCATAGATTTTGTAGTCTGCCTATATCCCTTTATGACAAAAACAAGAGCAAGTTCATTTAGAGTGAGTTGAGTCGCTCAAGTGCATGTCTTCTCCCACAATTATTTTTAAAGAGTATTCCAAGATGAAAAACTTTTCCTGTTACAATAACAGTTATTGGAGGTGACCTAACTAGGAGCTGCCCTCTTTAGTGTTACATGAATGGATATATGTATTTTAAGCCAATTCCCTTTTGCTATAGGCTCACTAATTGTATGATTTGCATTGGCTTCCTTTACATTTCTGGCTGTATTTTTAGAGTCTGATTTTGTCCTATAAAAACTGCACCATATAAATCGTATTCTTTTACCATACCGTCTGCAGATGGAATGCTCCATAAAAGAGGAATTTGTTTGCAGTTTTCTTTTATAAAGCCTTTTTCATATCTGTAACTCACACTTTTTGATGACTTGAAATCTTATTCTGTTGACTTTGAAGCTCACACTTAAAAGACAGCTGATGAAATCAGAAAATTTCTGATCAGGAATAACATCATTTCTGGACATGATAAGATGGGGTTTTAATGGATGGATTTTTAAAATGCCTAAATTACTTTAGAGCGTAAGTTCCATTGTGAATTTGAAGACTGGATCGGTTGGGTCCTTTGGGATTGGGACCAGTGTACATGAAGAGGTCTGGAAGCATGGATCATTCAGGAAAAATAAGATATCTTTTAAGCCCTGGCATGGTGCACAAGATGGGGCAGCTGGAGGCATATTGCTGTTACACACCCTCTCCAGCCACTGTTTAGACCAGTGGTCTCCAAAGTAGGGTGCACACAAGTCAGGGACAATCCACTGGGATGCAGGAAGAAAATACTTTTTACCATTATTAAAGAGAATAATATTTTAAAAATACTGTTTATTTCATCTCATTATTTTCTAGTGTATGTTTTATAATGTACATCACATAGTAGTATATATATAATTTATAAATGATACACATATTTTTTGTGTGTGTGCTCAAAAAGATTTACCAATAGGTGTTCATGACTGAAAAGGGTTGGGGAGCAGTGATTTCGACAACATAATTAGCAGCTCCATAGGTCAATATAAAACATCACAAAGTTAGCTGAAGTATCCTCACTTCCCTAGTGCCTATAAAATACTGTCTTACAGCTCTTAGAGGATATGACTTGTATGGCCTAATAGTTTATTTGTTTCAGAAACACACAACAATTTGTGTTTCATTAAGTGGATTAAATAAGTCCCTTGGTAAGTACTCATTTGAATCATTCAGGATTTTCCCTTAAGAGAAAACTGATCCCTTTGCCAGAGAAAATGAAATCAATAAAGAACTGAAGAAAAATAAAGAACAAATTATTGATGTTTTATAGCATGTGTACTTTGACAATCCAAGAGATAGTTACTACTACTGAACACTTTATGCAACTAATAGAGTTAATGTTTTAAAGATGGGACAAGGTCAAATGATAGAGCAATTAAGTATCTAACAAAGTTCAAGAACAAGTCTGTGGAAAATCATGATGAAGTTTTTTGGCTGGTAATGCTCCAAGGGCCATTAAAAGTTACAAGAAACTACTTAAGTGTTCACTAGTTTTGCAACTCTTGTTAAATGTTATGTTTTTCTCAGCCACTTGAAGGATCAAGAGGATTTTCTCTTCTTTGATGTATTCTATCTGCTCTAGGGTAAAAACACACATCACAAAACAAACTTTTTATATTTAATTTTTAATGACATACAGATGCTGGAGGGAATATTTTTTCTCCTTAACATGGCACAGTCCCACCCAGCAAAAGGATCATTTTTATTTTGCATTTTTGTTTTTACTACTGCTAAGGGACTAGAGAAAGGCATGGTTCAGCATTTCAGGCTAGGCCGACAGTTTCCTTGAAATATTTATGGCTTTGAAGTAGTGGTAGATTGGAGAAGAAGAAAAAAAGGTCAAAATGGTTTATCATCACGAACTGTTTCAGTGAAACAAAAGTTAGATATCTCAATCCAACTGAAATACAATTTATTATGGATTTTATGACATCCATTGGTGTTATGTAATTTTTTTACTCTATTTCAAAGTAAACATGCATATAATTTATAATGGTGTGTCCTTATAATACTATTGCTGAAATACTTCAATATTGTTGTATTGTTTTTTAAAATACTGTGGGAATCAACTGTTTAGTACTGATGCGAAATATAATCTTCTTATCAGACAATATAGAAAAGATCAAATAAATATTCATATTATCAGTTAAAGAAGCTGTACTTTCCAATACATTTAAATTAGGCTGCAATTATTTTTCTGTGATATCAAAACCAACTATTCTATTCTCATCTAATGCTGATATATTAACAAGCAGAAGGGGAACTTTAAAGAAGAAAATATTTTTAATAATTACCCTTAATTACAAAAATATTTCAAATATTATTGCATGGAATGGTATTATTTCATGACCTCATTAATGTGGACATGCCATGAGACTAGGTAGAATAATAGAAATACAGAAAAATCTATTGATTGAAATTCTGAAATTAAGTATCAGCATGTTGTAAATGGCAAGTGGGTTTGAGTTCCATTTGGGAGAAAATTTTAATATTTATTTTTATTCAAATTCATATGAAGAACTATTCAGAAAGTTGACCTGTTCCACAGTGTAAAAAGTCAGCTTCAACCAACTCTTCCCTGAAGCGAACCACACAAAAGTAGTTTAAAGGAAGCAGGAGGTAATACTGCATTTGAATTTATACTCTGTAAATACCATTTAGGTCTGTGTTAAGTGTAACTCTGTGGGAGGCACTGATGCCTTCAAGGTTCCCCTTTAGTGTTTCAGTCTCGCAAATCACATGGGTGGTGCATACTTAGTACAGAAATCCGTGCGCTTCAGCCATGTCCTTCTCTGCCATTCTAATATCATGAACTTGTGGAGCACCATTCACTTAACAATTTCCAGTGCTGTCTGTAATGTTATATCTAACACACTTTTACATTAACCTTTAAAGCTCTATTCCTGCACATGTAACTAAAGTGAATTTAAATTTTCTCTTTCAGGCAGACTTTCTAAACTCTTGTTAAATCAACAGGGAGCTTCAAAAGTTTGAAAGTATTAAAAACTAATCTGGACAGAACATGCCTATGAAAATATACTACTGCATCTGTCTATGTTTAGCTTGTCAAAGAAATATAAATGTGTATAAACATATGGGATGATCAGCTTTCTTGCATCAATAACACCTGAATTGGTGTGGATCTTTGAAGTGCTCAACTGTAGCTAAGATTTTCCTGTCTGCCAGTTTTACGTTAATCAGCTGAGACAGAAAGAAGTATCTAAACCATATTTTTTTTTTCTCCCAGAACCAGCGGTTTCTTACTGATGCAACTCTAAGGGTGACAGTGCACGTAATAATTGTTTAAATAAAGTGGCATTTGTTCTGCCATAAAGGGAGATCCTGAGGCTATGCTTGATGGCTTTGATCTGAACCATGGGTACAGGTAGCTTCTTGTAAAAGAAATGGAATACACATTGTTAGTTGATATTCTTTATATTATTATCCCAAGTGGATTTGATTTAATGCTTGCTTAATGTTAGATGGGAGGAAGGTGGGAGATCCAGGATTTTACTTCCAGCTGTGTATGCAGTGCTGGTACCTTTTATAGCAAGCTTGTGGATATAGTGCCCTGCTTGATAGCTATACATAGTTGTTTTAAATGTGATCTTTTCCCTCATCAGAAACAAGCTGCTTGCTCTGCAAAACTTCTGCCTTATGCAAGCTACATGACTCCTCCCAAATTTCGGCAGCATCAGTGGAATCTGTGTGTGGGACACACTGTAACGTTATGCTCCAGGTGTATTCCTGTGACTGAATAGAATTGGTTTCGACAGAAGAAAGTCATGGCCAAACAGCTTAAGATGAGGGAACAGACCAATGAAACAGCAGAGGCTGTTTTGGGAGGAAGCTTTGCTGAGTTTTAGGAATTCCCCAGCTATCCCTTGCAGACCTGTTTTTATTAAAATACCGTATGTAAGCATTCAACGGGAGCAAAGCAGTTTACATTGAAGAAATTTCCTGGCTGTTAGACATGACTAATTGATACTGAAGTTTTTTCTTAGTTCTTTTGAATGAGTGGAAAGGCCTGTGAATGTTAAAGAAATGGGCATTCTCTTTATTGGCAGTCTGTCAGGTCATGCCCTTACTTAAATTTTTCACTGATCACTGAAGCAGTTGTTCTCCACAGCTAAAAATTGCAGAAGGAGAACCCTTCCTAGATGTTCCTCTTCTGTCTGGTCTCCTTACACTGTTTCTAAAATTTATACAGACATATTACTCGATACTGAAGAAAATTCTTGAGGTGAAACCTTATCACAACTATTAAAGAAATTATATCAGAGAAAGAAAAAAAAAAGTAGAAGGAAGTGTGGTTAGGAAGGAGTCAAGTGCTGGAAAGATGACAACCATTCAGAAACCTGAGGAAGGGGGGAGGAGGAACAGATTAAAAAGAGCATGCAGAAGTCAAGGAGCATAGGTATAGCTATTACAAATGCTCTGAATCCCAAATAATCACTACTGCTCCATTTTAGAAATTTGTCTGATATACAAATGAAAGTTCCGCAAAGATCTTCTCTCTTCCTATGAATAGCACTGAAGTCCATCCCCATACAGCTGTGCCATGCACTGCCATATTTCTGATGCCACCAGCAGTGGCCACTGTGATGGAGGTGTGTGACTGATGGTAACCAAGACCATTTTATCTCTATTTTCCCATGACTGCTGATTATGCAGTTCTGTGCTCTGGAGGGTGTTGGGCTTATCCCAGCTGTACAGTTTGCCTTTAGGGATAAAAATTACTACTAAACCTCGTGAATGACTACTCAACCTTGTAAATGACTTAGCTGCATCCAGCAATTGCTTGATGCAAGGCAGTTGATAGTATAGTTGTTGACATTAGAGTATGATTTATATCTATTAGGAGGTCATTTGTTAGAGCCTCTTCAACTTGATTTGGGTTGTGCTCCCATTTGGAATCCAGTTGTGAGAGGATGCTCTCTACCTGTTTGAAGCAGTTAATACCATGATGTGTCAGAGATTATAATGAATTTTTCAGAAGCCTAAACTATTAATTTAACATCAAAGGATGTGTTAATAGCAAGAAGGGAAGACCGAGATAAATGCTTTTAACAGTAATGGTAGCTGATGTTCCTGTTTATTTAGTAATACCAAAGGCAAATCACCCCAACAAATTAAAAACTCTAATTATAAGATCTTATCAGAATACTGTGCCATTTGTCTGACTTCATACTGCCAATGGAAAGTGAATAAGTTTTTCTCTGATTTTCATAAGGCTGAAAAATACAGGACACTAATGCTTCCATCCCACATTGCAATCTTCTGGATGCCTGATAAGCCTGAACCTTGCCAAGAGGCAACTATTGCTCTATAATCTGCAATTTATTATTTCTGGTTAGTTATCTGATATGTGAGTTATTTTTTTCCAGAGTAGAATGAAAGCCTTTCACACTGGGTAGGTTTTGATAATTGTTTTTAGAGGTTACGACTCTGGGCAAAATGTGTTAGCAAAAGGAATTTTGTCATTTCCTGGTCCGTCCCATCCCCCCCCTGCCCCCAAGTTATTAATTGGAGAGGTGTTCTTGTATCCTACACAACAACCCTGTGTACTGGACTCATATTCAAATGGACTTTGACATGGAAATGAAAACATGAGTGGTGAGTGATCCCCATCCTATTAAAAAACAGAGCTGCTTCTGTAATCTGAGAAAAAAATCTTTATTCTTTTCCTTACTTTCCCCATCTGCTTAAGTGGAAAATACTTCCCTGCAGGCCAGTTACATGAAACTTGATTCACCAACTGAGAAGCGCTTACTTTTCTCAAATTATCTCAAAATGAAAGTAGAAATTATTTTATTATGTCTATTAAAATGTTTGGCTCCAGAATGTGAAGAATTATTTTATATCTTCTTAATCATTGTTTGTCAGAATGGAACATGTCTGTTAAAATGCTAATTTGATTCCAGCTAAATAAAATTCATCAATGGCATTTGTTATCTCTAGGTTAATTGCCCAAATACATCCCAGTAAAGCAGATACTACAGTTCAGTCCCAGTCATCATAAGCATGAACTTAAGTCTTTGGCAAATCCTTTCCATTGATGTTTAATCATAGCGCTGGGCTGAAATGGGTTTACTGTGACACATAATTTTAAATAGTAGAAATCTTCCAAAAGAACATAATGAGCTGATTTCATTCCCTTTGAAGTCTACACGAGTTTTGTTGATTATTTGATGATGCCGGATCAGAACTTTCTGTGTAGATTCTAGTAGTGATGTCTAGTAGCGTATGGTATTGATGACACTGCTTTCTCTCTATCTGACTTTCTTAGTCTCTGTAAGACTTGTGTAGTATTATGTAGTCTATATTCCACAGACCATGCTATTTTTTAGAGGCAAGTTTCATCTTGCTGATCATTTTATATATAAGTCTGTATACACACAGTATGTTTTTTGCAGGTATTATTGACAGCACGCAGGTGGAACAGAGGCAGGTTGTAGCTGTGACTGGTGATGGAACCAATGATGGACCAGCACTTAAAAAAGCTGATGTAGGATTTGCAATGGTATGATCTTGAGCATATTTATTGATGTTTGTGTCACTATAAATTTGCTGTAAGAGGTTTTTCATTCATTAAGGGTTGAGAAAGTTGCTTAGTTATTACTTGTCAGTGAAGAAACATATTGGAGGGGGTGAGTTATGTTGCTTCAGAATCCTTTAATTTACTAAGTTAGGTTCACTGCTATTGCTTGTTTTGATAGTTTTTCAATATTTTATCTAAGGTAATTATTGGCTGTATGCAGAGTCCTGTGCCAATACAGAAAAATGAACTGTGTTCTTCACAACAGTGGAGTACTATTTTGCTTTGGTAAAACCCATCACTAATTGTAACGATCTCTTACCAACGTACTCTGACTCTGAAGACATTAATATACTTGACTATATATTAAGATACATAATTCTAATTTTTGTTAGCAATCCTGTTCATGCATATTAATAAAATATCATCAATGATAAAAATAACTCAGAAGATCAGTAGTCATTAAGCTGATAATTAAAAACACACAAAACTATGATCACATGAATTCCACTGCTCTATCAATTCCCTTTTCTGTATCCTTATTCACTTTCAAAAATAGGCCACATTAGCTAACTTTAGCAAACATAAAATGCAGAATATAGTCAGCAGTCACTGTTACTATGCTGGGAAGTCTCTGTGTAACTGTAGACTTCGAATGAATATGAACTGCCTCTGTACTTTCTAGTAGGTAATTTTATTCACAATTAATTTTTCCAGGGTATTGCTGGCACAGATGTTGCAAAGGAAGCCTCAGATATCATCTTAACTGATGACAATTTCAGTAGCATCGTGAAGGCTGTAATGTGGGGACGTAATGTCTATGACAGTATCTCCAAGTTCCTGCAGTTCCAGCTCACTGTTAACATTGTAGCTGTGATTGTGGCTTTCACTGGAGCGTGCATTACCCAGGTAAGGTTAACTTCAGGTGCTGCTTAAAGTATGGGGCCAAATCCTACCAAGCTACATTTTCTTTTAAGTAATGGTGGCTTACGTTTGATTCTTACTTCATACAACAGAAAGTATGCTCTCTGAAATTCTTCTGAGCATTAAGAGTGTGTTTAGGATCAAGCTGCTAAGTGTTAAATAGCTGTTGACATAAGGAATTGTACTAATCCATCTTCTCTTGGAACTAAATTGCTTTTAGGATCTGCTAATTTTTGTGCTGCCTCCATATAGCTCCCTGTTTTGATTACATATTATTGCCATGACTGAGCCTGTGATCATAGGACAGAAAATGTCCAGGATTGGGAGAAGGAAGAGGTTATGTGGCTTTGCCTTTTCCTCTCTGAATATTTCACTATTAAATACATACTTCTCGATGGATTATGAAATGGGATTATTATTTTCAAGAGAGCAATACTGACATGCAGAAGTAATCTCAGCAGGGAAGCTTTTTGACTGATAACATTATTTTGTTGCTTTCAGGCGATTCCTTTTAATTTCAGATGCAAATGACAAAACAATTAAATGACACATGTGGTTGGACTTTGATCTCTTTTCCTCCCTCTACATTAATCCCTCACTGCAATCCTGGTGTACATGCAACATGTCTAGGTCTTTTACAAAAAGCATTATGTGACAGCAAACCACATTTTTTTCCCTTCAAATTACTACTTTTTGATTAATAAAATTAAGTTTTCTTTTCCCTAGAAAGAAAACAGCATGTATTTAGTACACTATGAGGTTTTTGTCTTTCATTAGAAAATAGCAAAACATGAGTTTTCAGTGCTGTCACTCCCTAAAATAATGTATATTTTAGATGCTGCGGACAGGTATTGTTAGAAAATGCTTCCTTTGATTGAGACACACTCTGGGAAAGCTGATGCTTCCCTCCGTTGTGCATCGTCCAGACATATATACCTTTTTTTCAGCAGATAAATTTCACCTCATGCACACCTCAGCAAAACAATGAATAAGTCATTATCTCTGCTGCAGGGTAAACTTACATTGTAATCATGGAACTGATACTCGAAACCAGAAACCCAGGTGTCTTTACAAAACCATGAGGTCAAACTTCTCCTAAGCCTTTACTGACATTTAGAGGCCTTTTTGGTGCTGCATGTGAGGAGTCTGCAAGCTTCCAGCTTCTACTAGCACCACGCAGCCACTGGGTAGATACAACTGTCATCACTTAGCTCCTCTGAGCTAAGTGAGCATAAGGCTAGCGCAAGGGCTATGATTCTCAGAGAAATCAGAAATGGCTGGTTTTGAAGCAAGTAGAAATGACCTTAAATAACTTCTATTCTGCAGAAAGGAAGCACTGAAACCTCAATTAACTTGTTTTCAGAGAAGTAAAAATTGCAAGCTGCTAAGTGCTAGATCCCTACCACGCTGCCCCCAGGTCTTGTTGATGCCTTGTCAAAACTGAGCCCATGCTATGGGACAAAATTACTGAAGCTGCAGCAGAAGTTGGATTAACTTTTCTTTTTCCCTTGGGAAATATTTCCAAGCACATTGAGAAAAGGTTTAGCTGTAGAGTGATTGCTGCTGTTAACAGAAGGTATGTGAATCAAAGGACTAAAACTCTGGAAGGTCAGTCCTCCTGGATTTTTGTCAGTGGTACAAAATCGTATAGAAAAAGTGCTAACAGCAATGGGGTAAGAAAACCATAATTGGAACTGAGGTGACGGCTTCTTTTTAAGACCCTGTTTTATAGACATTCAGTCACTGCCTACTAACATTATTTATGGTGATTTTTTTTTGTTGTTGTTAATCTTGAGCATTTTTTCAATTGCTTGGTGAAACCATGAATGGAAATAGATTATATTTGTTAACTAAGGAATTTCTGTTTTATTTGTGAAGAGGTTAAGCATTACTGAATCAGTGCAAAGACTATTTTAAATCAAGTCTAAGTGCATGTGTAGTGCACAGTCAGTGCAGACATATTCTCCTTTTTAATTCCAGAGCTTTCATCATCCTTTGAATCATTCCATTGATGTCTAGCAGGATTTGGATCACGCCCAGTGCATTTATATTACTCCAGTGGGCTGTAGACCATCACTGAGCCTGTCAAGTCTGTTGTCCCTGTTTACAGGTTTTAATGTACACCTCCTAGAATTCCTGTACTTCTGTCCAAATAAATTCTTATGCAATTCCTTAATTTGGCAGTAAAAATACAAATCCAAAGGAGAGGTCTGAAAGAAGCTAAAATTGAAATTGTAACAAAAAGGTTGCGGTTATGTCCACTGTCATTATGTTTACACTCAACTGTGACTGATAACCTCAAGTAGCTCTCCGTTCTGTCTCATTCAAGAATTATCTTGCCTTACGAATAAACATTATTATGTTAGGCTTTGACTCAAAGACTGCAGCCAGTGAAAGGGCATTTCGTTTGATAGGCTCCTTAGCTTTACTAAAAATTACACCTGAGAACATACTGTACTTTCTGGTTGCTATGAAAATAGCTCTAGCCCAAAATGCATGAATATACAAAAAAATCTTGCATACGACAGGCTAGGTGCACACACATATATCTAAGTCTGCAAAAATGTGCACAGGTCTTAAATTACTCTTTTGACTGATGCTTTTAAATTCTTAACAAACAAATGAAGCTAAAATCTGTAGTTTCCAGAAGGCAACACAGCTTTCTGTGACCTTCAAAATGAATATTGGCCTGAATTTTACTTTGCTTTTAGGCAGTCAGTTTGGCTTTCTTTGACACACAGAGTATAATTTTAATCCACAATTAATATTCAGATTAATGACTATTACCCAGGATATCCTTTTGGTGATATTTCATCAAATCTAAAATGAGAAAAATTCTGTGTAGGTAGTAACATTTCTTTCATGCTTCTTAATGTCACCTCTCAAAAAATCAGTTCTGCAATTCAGAACCAGCATACTGGGATGCTTTGAGTATGAAGCTGCTTTTGCACTTACCTACTCTTTTTGGTGTTTCTACTGTCTGTGCTTAAAGGAAGCACAAAGATAATAAAATCTTTGTTTTGACTAATTATTTTTAACACTTGGCTTGTGCTTTGCAACTAAATAGACTTAATTTTGTTCATTTTTGATTCTGCAATTGCATCAGTGTACATGTAAATATGTGTATGTGGTCATATCACTGTAGGACTCCTAGTGAAAACACAGCAACTCTGTATTAACGAAAGGGTCCAACTGTGTGAGTACTCTTATGAGTGAAACTGGACCTCCAAGCAGCACCCAGAGAATACATTGCCAAGTAGGAGCTGATTTGCTTGGTCCAGAGCACCTTAGGAGTGCCATGGAGAGGCTTAAGAAAAATATTAGATAGAACCTGTGAGCTTTAGTGGTCATTTTAAGAATCTGCTGCTTTTTTCTCAAATACATAAATAAAATCAGTGCCCTTGCCAATTCCACTCCTGGGAACTACTGTTGCGCTTAACTCTGTTAACTTTGAGCAAATATTATATCTATCCAAAGTCTGCTTCATCAAGATGCTGCTGTTAGAGAGAATATCTACCGTATCAACTATTTCTATGTCGTCCTGGCTTGCTGTTTCAATAGATGTTTAACTTAGGTGTACAAAGTGTATGTGGCCCTACATGCTCTTCCAATGTTATAGAAGGTTTACAAAGGAGTGGCAGTGGGCTATTAAAGAAGTTCTTATTGCAGACTGAATGGGACCAATGCAGATAGTCATCTGCTATTCTCTGTTATGGGTCCCAGGATGAAGTCACGTTAAAGTGACAGAAATCATTTCCTAAGCAGCGCAGTGTCAGCTGTTGGCAAGCTTAGCACAGCTGCTGCCAAAACTATGCGGCCCCTCAAAGGGATATAACGTACATTGGGCCCTGTTTCAGTTTACAGCAGCTCAGCGTATAAGCCAAGAGTTCTGAATTTTCAACTAATAATGAACTTGTGCTGCAATTCTATAATTATATAAAGCACTCGGAGATCTAGGTCATAGACGAAAACCAAGCTTAAAGAAGCCTCTGATTAAAAGCGGAATCAGGATCACTCAATCTGTGGCTGCACAGGTGCTTTTAATTTTGTGTCCGCTGTGTACCTAGCACTCACCAATGAGATCACAACCATTATTTCTGCTGGCCCCATGTCAGTGCAGTTTGTGTGGCACAATGCAGCTGAGCTGTATTAATTCACCTTATCTTTCAGTTAATTTAATTAATTTACCTCTTGCTTCCTTCTCTGTTGCCCAATGCATACTTGTAAAATGATCAGGGTGCGGTTATCTTGACCAGTTTGCATATAATTGTCCTTTCTGTTTAGCAACTGTTACCTCAATAATTTCTTTTTCCAGTGGATTTATGAGATATGAAACTTTATATTCTGACTTCGTTCTCTGAATAACATTTTTGCAGAGCCCTTGATTGACTCAGTGAGGGTTCTTCTTTGGAGCTCTGCCCACAATTATTGTGAATTTTGTACTTCAAATGAGTCATTGCTCCACATCTCTAGGTATCATATAAAGTTCTATACGTGCCTTACAAAGCCAGAAGGTTCATCCTCTTTCCTGTCCCCAACATATACACAGTACCAAGAAAATATTAGGCCATTATGTTTGGAGCTGTTAAAAGTAATCTGGGTATGTACAAAATAAAGATTTTAAAATGCAGTTCACTCAAATGGAAACAGTTTTTTACTGGAACTATAAAGCTAGCAGATTTATCTGTGTGCCAAATCTTATCTGTGTCTCCAACTGTTGAGGCAATGTAACTATTCAAAGAGGTTGCATTAAAGAAAAGGAAGACAAAGACTGTGTTTTAACATTTTACATTCAAATTATTATTCTCTTACTTTGAGAAAGACTTAATGTTTTAGCAGACATTAGGAACTGAAAACAGTGACTCTATAGGACATTATGTTTGGAAAATTAAATGTTAATTAAAAAGCACTGTAGCAATGAACTACCGCATGAATCACTTATTGTTGTTTTTACAGATCTTGTTCAAAAAATGAGGATGATCTATACTTACATGTATAAGGCAGTAATTCACATGGTTATAATATTTTACTGCAGAACTGTATTTGGCAAATCCTAAAATAATAGCATTGGCAAATTTGAAAAAGCTATACTATAAAATCAAAGTATGTACTGTTTAGCTTTGTTTTGGGAAGGTTTATAGGCATGGAAATAGAATTGAGGATGCCACTTCCCTACAATTAGTAGACAGCATGATCTAGCAGCAGAAGCAAGGGATGATGGTTTTTTGCATTAATGTATATAAAGTTAACCTACCAGAAAGGCTCATTCTTCCGAATCCATGCATATGTTCTGTGATAAGTGGAAGTAGAGAGGTAAAGGTGAAAATACCGTTTCATTCCCTTACAGCTTGTCACCTAAATCAAATGTTACAAGCTCTAAAATTTGTGAGGCTCTGCATGTCACAAAAGATTTGCAGTTTATTTCCAGCTTTTGGTGATTTGTACTTCTAAGTGTTTCCAAGATGAAGTGTAACATCACTTGATTTAAGGGACATTTTCCCTTTACCTCTAGGCCAATGCTAACCTATTCCAAGGTCAAGTGGAAAGGAATTTGACAAATAAGTGGTTATTTTGGGTGGTTTGCAGTTTGAACAGCTTTCATCCTCAAAGTTTTCAGAAAATGAATTAAGAGTTATTAGCTAGTCAGTTAGTGGCTAAAATACAGCGAAAAGAACATTGAATTTGCATCCCACTTGCGTAAGTGACTAAAATCTGTAATGGAAGACTAAGCTCCTTAGCTGATACGTATTTTCCTCAGTTTCCACCAACTAGTCAGAAATCAGATAGAGCTGCAGTGGAAATTTCACTCCACTTCCTGCCCAGACTAATGTGTATTTAATGTTTTGGCTTCAGCTTAGAATGAGCTTTCACACTTGACTGAACAGTGTAGCACTGCCAATAATAGATAATTATTAGGGGCACCATAGCCACCCAAGGTGATTGGCAGTGTGAAATGGTGAGAACATGTTGTTGCCAAAACTGATGACTGCCAATTACAGTTGTGTGATTTAGAGACTGAAATAATCTGACTTTTCGTTATGCTAGGAATATGTCAGGCTCTGATAGACACCCGAATATTTGACTCTATTTATTAAGCATAACCAGCAAATTCAGTTTTATTGATATAGAAGTCAGCACATGAAGCAGAAATTCAGCTATTGTAACATCTCAAAGTAGAGAATGTTTCTCAAGAAAACTTATTAACTAGACAGGAAGTTATTATTATTAACTATGACGAGGAAAATTCTTCAGTGGAAAACATGTTTTCCTTTTTCTCTCTATACTATGTCCCAGTCTAGGGTCTCTGAGCCCTAGCAACAAACTGCTTTTAGTGCAAGTACTCTCTTTGCTTGAGCCACTAGAATTAATAAAAATAAATGAGGTCTCAATTTGGAACAAAGTTTGTCCTGATTGCTTTTAGGTTTTTTAGCCACCTCTAAAGACAAAGACGTTTCCTGTTTCTGCAGCTGCATATCAGATGAGTGAGCTGAACTGAAGCCCAGTTAATGCAACCCATAACTAAGAGGTCAAGAATCTATTAGTGCTAATCTTCCTCCCTTCCCTGATGTAGCCAACCTGTAAGACTTAGGAACACTAGGTTACTTTTCTCCATCCCTTTGAATAAGCCAAAAATGAATACTTTTTTATAAATAAAATGTATCAAAATGTAAGGGTGTTAAAAATATGCTTTCAAGAGGAAATAATATTTTTAGCTAAAAGGAGAGTTGGAATATAAACCAGATCCACAAGAGACCAAACCACTTGCCCTTGTTCTCCATATGTCCTCGGGATACCGAATGGATATTGGCCCTCTTTATTTGATACTATTCCATTAAAAATGAACATTTAACCCTTTGAAGAAAAGGGTAGAGTTCATAAGGTGTTTTTATTGTCTTTGATTTGGCTTGTAGGCTGTTCCATAAATTTCTTTGCTTCACTACTGCAGCACTGTGGTAATGTAATGCATAAAAATAGTGTTCTGTTCTTCCAACTTTCATGCTGTAAATTAACACCCTTCCTTTACAAAATTTTTCCTACTGATACATTATTACTTTTGAGATTCTATCTTCCTAATAAAAAAGATCTATTTGAAACAGGAAGCAGACCTTATTAACGCTGATCGCTTTGTATTCAGTCTAAAGGCATAGGAGGTTGGTAGATACAAAAAAAGAACCTACTTCATTTTTCCCACTATGTCTCCTTGAAGCAATTGCACCTATCTATCATTACAGCTGCCCCAATGAATTACAAATCAAAACTTCATAATAGTCATCTAGAGTTCTCTTGAGATCTGTGTTAGTTTCTTGTATTTATCTACTTTGGGCTTTTTTTAAACATGATCTAAAGTCCTCTGCAATATGACCATAGACTCTTTCTTGAATTAAGTGAGGAAAGAGCTCCGTCTAGCGGTTGGCGATCTACTTCAGAAAATAAAAACTTCGTCCTGACAAGTAGTAATTTTTTTTTTCTTTCCAGTTCCATAGTTTCAAATATGCTATCCTGTTATCCAGTAAAATAACGATGATTTTCTTGCTTTTACGCATTTGATACAGTTTAATGAGTTTCAGAATATTTTTTTAAATTCAAATATCAGGCATTTTTTTTATCACTGCTGTTTTTAAAAGGTCTTATTTAAGTAAGATATATTTTTTTAATTTCAAGCTGTTTCTGAAAAAAGACAGATAGGTTATAGTAAAAGGAAACATTATTTTTTTAAATTGTTTCAACGTTTCTTCCAGGAAAGAAACTCCCACTTGCATTTTCTAGTTACCTAAATTCAGCTGAAGGTTTAAGCATGATGCATGAAGTAACAGAGGGTGTTGTTCTGAAGTGCTAATATTACGCTTTATAAGAATTGTGTGATTGTAAATATTCCTGATTTAAATGACTGGAGAGAAATAATTTATCTTTGCTCATGAGGATCACTGTGCTTCCTGTGATTCTGGTCTTGTGTAAGAAATTTAAGAAAGCTCATAGTAGGTAGGACCAAGGTCCATGTATTTCAGTATCTTGTCTTCAGCACTGCTTGCAGTCACACAGGAAGCAATGAAATCACAGCAAATGACCTGACAGCAATTATTTTTCTAAGAAATATGTAACTTTCTAATTTGTCTCCACAGGACTCTCCTCTAAAAGCTGTACAGATGTTGTGGGTCAATCTAATTATGGACACCTTTGCCTCGCTTGCTCTGGCCACCGAACCTCCAACAGAGGCTCTATTGCTAAGAAAGCCATATGGCAGGAACAAACCTCTTATATCCCGTACCATGATGAAGAACATTCTGGGCCATGCTGTTTATCAGCTTACTCTCATATTTACACTTCTTTTTGTTGGTAAGAATGTTTGTTAGGCTTGTCGCTTAGTTTAGAAGCATCTAGGTCTTGTAGCCTGACATGTCAAAATGCTTTAAATGTATCCACTTAATTCACATATATGAAGCCTGTCATGGTTAAGCAGTTAGCAGGACCGAGCTTTTTATTGGGATCAGAAACAGTAGGGGAAACAGAACAGATGCAATAGAGGGATTTAGTCACCTTTTGTATGTTGTTTACATTTGGGAAGGGCCTCAGTGGGCTTTTTTGCCTCCTAAAAAAACGTTGGTTTGGGCTTTGGCAAAAGTTTATGTTAAAATGTAGCGTAGAAGGTTACATTTTAATCTGAGTATTTAGCCTGCTTCTTCTATACTGAAATCTCATTCTGAGACTTAATCATCTTTTCTAGGAATGTAACAACAAAATTTAAAAAATAACCATAAATCAAATACAATAAAAATTAAGATCCATTTTACCAGTATCTATATTAGAGACGCTCTAATCAGGAGCAAAATGTTTGCCATAGTCAAGAAATAATGTTGATCTTTAGATAGTATAGATAAGCAAATAATCACTATTCAGTGATACAAATAACACTCTGTTTTGATATTTAATATCTAGAATGGATATTAAATGGGGGAAAAATTCTAATTTATTAGATTACTGGACTCTTCTTCAGGCCTTGCTAGCAACCATGCTTTTTATAGGTTGTATTTTGGAGAGGGGAGGGAAAGAGAAGGAATGCTTCTTGCTGTAGGGAATAGTAGAGGCTAATAATAGATTCTGTTGCTCCATAATAATAAGTGAACTTGCTCAAAGGACCAATAATTTTATCAATTGGCTATTGTGTTCTTGTTACTATGTTGTCACTGTTGAATTACATGTGTTGTCTTTCAGATTTTTTTTCCTTTATATACAGATTTCTATATAAGCTGTAAATGTAAATTTATGATTCTTAGGAGTTTTTTGAGTTCTGTTGTGAAAAATCTTGCTCCACCTTACCAACAACTGGCAGCTTATTTGGAATGCTTAAAGGAGACGATGGTCTGTTTTCAGTGCAGCTATTTAAAGCAAAATAATTGCCAGATTGTTGACTAACAATATTACAGTGTATTTTGAGAATGTCTAGCAAGTCTAAGGAAATTGTAATTTCAAATTCTCTAAAACAGGTGTGAAGGTCTTGGTAATTCACGTGATATAAATCTCAGAGTGAGAACTTCTGTGAACTTCTTGGGGAGTTTTAATGGCTTTTTGATGAGTTTTATGGTTTAAAATACTTTGTAGTGACCCCTGATGACAAGAAAACCAGGCTTTTTTACCCTATTCTAATTACTTCTGTGTGTCTCTGGAAAACCCATGCATACTTTGAAGGATGCAGCCCAACCAATTTTCTGATAAGCCTAGGAAATACAGTTTTTCCTTTAAACTCCTTGAGGCTTAACTTTGCAGTGGGATGATGTTCTAAACTCAGTGTTTCAATAAATATTTTGGAATTAAGAGAATTATATTTTGATTAATGAATACTTCCTTTTTTTCCTAGTAGGTTTCTGTAGAGACTAGTACATCAAGGTTTTTTTTATTTTTTCTATGATGTGGCAATAAATACATTGTGTTTGAACATACAGTAATGCCTTTGAGACATCAGGCACATCAGAAACCCAGAAACCACTGTCTAGTTCTGTCAAACTGTAGTACATAAAAAAAAATCTTAACCTCAGCAGCTAGGCATAATAAACCTAAAGTTGGTGTACTGTAATGCCTTTTGGAACATGCTTGGAAATAAAAACTAGTTATGGGTTTAACCACTGCCATTCCACAACAGCAGTATATTCTGCTTTGCCAATTAAGTGATGCAATGCAATAATAGAGAATTAAGGACAGGTACTCTTGCCAAAGAAAGTTTTATTCATAGATTTGTGCTTGTGTGTCTATCAAATGAAAGCAAATAGATATGTGTGTATTCATAAAAGATAAAATGGGCACATTTGCTTTCATTAATTTTTTCCTTTACTGTTTATATGTAGTAAGGGGAATGTTTTCCAATACTTAGTTATCTCTCTGGAGATGTATAATCTTCTTAAAAAATTCTGCTCACTCAGTCTAAATTTTGTGTTCTCATACTGTGTTACTGATATATTTATGATGTCGTAATCTACGTTCTGTCGAAAGACTATAAGCCAAATTCTTTGGAAACATGCTTGTTATTCCCAGTCTCATGAACATGAACTGCTCAAATATCCCAAGGCAAAAAGCCGCTTACTGTTAACTTAATGACCTCAGGAGAAAACCAGAAGAAACCTTTCTTTCTTCAGAAATTCTGAATATAATGCTAGTGGGATAGCAGAAAAAAAATGTTCAAGTTTTAATTTGCTTTTATTAACAAAGCACTGGTTATGAAAATGAGTAATATTGTGATACAGTAGTACTGTGAAGAAAGGCTGACAGAGTTGGGGTTGTTCAGCCTGGAGAAGTCAAGTCTCTGGGGATGTTATTGCACCCTCTCAATATATAAAGAGGGCTTATAAGAAAGACAGAGAGACACTTTTACCAAGGCCTGTAGTGAAAAGACAAGGGGCAGCAAGGGCAAGTTTGAAAGAGGGTAGGTTTGATTGGACATAAGAAATTTTTTTACAGTGAGAGTGGTGAGACACAGGAACAGATTGCCCCGATAAACTGGATGCTCTATCATTGGAAATGTTCAAGGTCAGATTGGATGGGGCTTTGAGCAACATGATCTACTGAAAGATGTCCTTGCCCATGGCAGGGGGATTGGACTAGATGATCTTTAAAGGTCCCTTCCAACCCAAACGATTCTATGATTCTGCAAGAAAAGAGGTCCCTCAGGTGTAGGTATCATTTCAAAACTTACCTCATTTTTACAGTTACCCTTCATGTATTGTATCTTGCTTTTTTTATTGGTTGGATCTGAAAGTGATAGTCAAATTATCAAAATAAAGAGCAATGCCTGATGGTGTGCTTTCAAAGCAGACTAGCAGAATGATCAAACTGAAATCTGTTTGAAACTAGGAATGTCTGTGGTTTTTATCATTAATATCCTTGAATGCTTGTCAAGAGTTATGCCATACTGGCTAAACAAATGGGTGAAAACTGCTGAAGAGTGGTTGCCTCTAGTTATTGGAGAAAATCGCAAGTGTACTGTCAATGGTCTCAAGTGCTTGGTACATCAGAAAGCATTGACTTCTTAGAATAATTACTACTTGGTTAAAGGAAAAGTACTACTGAAAACTATTTGTGTAGGTATACAGAGTTATTAGGTAAGTCATCATTTGAGAAGCTTTTTGCTCAGGAAGTTTAGATATCTTTTGCTCACTAGTGTTATAAATTCTGCTTATATTATAGTAAGTGCAGAAAGCAAGCTGGTAAAGCAGAGCACAGGACACAACTAGCTAAAGCAAACAAGGGAAATATAAATTAAATTTAGATTAATTTATTCTAGTGGAAACCTTTATTTTTGTCTTATACCTAGGTGAGAAAATGTTTAAGATTGACAGTGGGAGGAATGCACCGCTTCACTCTCCTCCTTCAGAGCATTACACCATTATCTTCAACACCTTTGTCATGATGCAGCTTTTCAATGAAATCAACGCACGGAAAATCCATGGTGAAAGAAATGTCTTTGATGGCATCTTTAGAAATCCTATTTTTTGCACTATTGTACTGGGTACATTTGCTATTCAGGTAATGATTTAGTAATTATTCATCAGAAATTTACCTTAAGTATTTTTTTCTGTGTGTTTTTTAGAAATCTAAATGCTGTAGGAGGCACACTTAATAGTAAGCCACCTGGTTTCACATATTTTCTCAATCAATGCAAGTATCAATAATGGAAAATGTTATATAGCCATACTAATACAGTGTAAATTTTGGTCATTATAACTAGGTCAATCTTAAACTATTGTGAGGATGTACCATAATAACAGCCATCATGATTTGTTGATATTCTAACTGGGTTTTTTTAGATGAAATTATTAAATAGTATACCAAACAATAGCAACAAAGCATTTTGCATTAATTTGCTACTCTGTGAATAGACATATTGGCCCTCAAATAGCTAATGCTGATCGGTCCTTCTGAGGTTAAATGCCACTGCCAAATGTTACCCAATGTTCTCAGTAATACTACTTCTTGGTAGTAATTCTTCATGTCCAGCTCATGAGTTTGCTGTTCCAGTCATATGTGAGCATAATTACAGAAATACACACTTTTCCCAAACAGTTGTAATTTTTCTCCTGTAAGAACTCTAATTCCTCCTTCTGCTTCTGTATCCATCCATTTGCTGGCATCTCCGGTACTTGATACTATTTGACATTACCTTTTAGAAGTCTACTGCAGCCCTCATAATTGCTTAGAGTTGAGCTATATCTATCTTGACATTATTGCTCAGTTCTGAAGTGGCATCCTGGAAGCTATCAGTATTGGGACTTTTTTCATGGAAGGAGTAAGGAGCAAGATAGAGCTATTTGAATCTGAGCTATAGTGGTTTGACGCAGGAAAGGACACCAGTTATTGGTAGCAGAACTTGGTAGTGATCAGCTTTAATAGCTAGTTCAAAAACATGGGTTTACTACCATGAACTAAAATGCCTTTAGAAGAGGCATGGCAAATTCTCAATCATCTCTATTTTTTTTTTTTATTTTAATCATGGATAATATTTGAGGATGTTTTCTTAGTTCTAGGCATTACTGTACTCAGTTGTCTGCCTGAAGGTAAAGTGTCATCTAGCTGCTAGCCACATTTCTGAACCAGCCACTGGTCTTACTCACTCTTCCCTGCTTTCCTAGTAGCTGAAATACTTAAGTGCATGGTTCAAAACACTAGATTTGCACTCTGACAGTGAATCAGAAAGGACATTGAAATGGTTAGGACATACGAGTGCTTAGGCTGTGACTCTTACTTCCTTTTAAGTCTCTTTTTTAAATCGGGTAATTTTTCTTGGGGTAACAGAAGGTTAATCTTTCTATTAATTTTCCACTCTGTTTATTACGTTGTGGAAGTACAGCTTTGCATAATGTTGCTTTCTGAAGCAATGTCAGAAAATATTTACTATTTTGGCTGTGTGTTTTAATAGCTGGATGTGTGAGCCAAGTGTTTTATTCTAAAGAGAAAATTATTGTCTCCAGAAGCTTGGATTATGTAGATGGATATGGGAGATTACAGAATTGTTTTTATTTCATATTTAAAACTTTCTTAGTTCCATATGTATTTACTGCACTTTCTGTGAAGTACAGACTGATGGGCTTTGATATTTCATCTTGTGAGTGCAATAGTTCCATTAACTATTAGTTAGTTCAGTTTAGTTTAGTGCTCCTCCTAAACCCTGCCAAAAAGAAAAAAGCCAGCAGCAGTGGCCAAATTTTCAGCGTAAAAAATATGGAGACTATTACAGTGCATCCTTGATAAGGATCAGAAAGTGCTTCTTTGAGAGCTACAACAGCTTGAGAAGTAAAAGTGTAGTTACCACTCCTCTCCTCAGACAACTAATAGCTTTCTTTTATTTTTTTAATTCCTTTCTCTGCTTTCAGAATAAATAATTTTCACAGTGAAGGAAGATGGATTAAAATATGCCATACCCAGCGTATAGCATTTAGAAATTGCTCAACATGGAGCTGTAATCTCTTTCTTATAATTTTAGTATCCTATTCACAAGTTTTGTTTTGTCTTCTCCTTTTTCCTTACTCTCTCCAATCATTTTTCCACTTCTATCCCCTGCCTTCCGTTCTCTGTCCCATTCCTTCTTCTTGTGTATTTACACTTCACATGGAATGAGTTTGTGTTCATAGTTTGTAATAATCCATTTATACAGGAAATAAACCACTTTATTTATTAGTGTTATTTTGTATCTTCGACTGGATAAATTACTTTGAACTTCTGTTTTGCAGCCTTTGACAGTTTAAATCTCTGGCTTGTGATTTCAGGTCCCTGGTTTTGCAGCAACACTACTAACAAAAAATATCAATAATATCTGATTTTCAGTTAACAAAACATTCTCAATCTAACCAGGCTTAGAAACTTGTTCAGATCTTGTGTGTGTTGGTTATCCTGCTGCAAGGTGTGTGGTTTTCCCCCCCTCTTTCTCCAACAGGACTAGATTTCGGTATACTATCAGTATAGCTGTGATATCACATCTATAAGTGTTACAATAAAATGCTAATTAGAGGGGAAAAAAAATCTCATTCAATGAACATTCCAAAATAAACTACATCAAGATCAACATATCCACAGCTGAGAATATTCAGGGACAGTCCTGTTTTCTTTCTTCCTGGGCATTTATACATAATGACTGTTGTTAGATAGGAGTCTGAATTGGTATAACTTTTTCTGAGCTTTAATTCAGGGTGCATAACTTTGTGTGGTTTGATTTTTAGTGACTGAGATTCTGCAGCTTTTGTTGGATGGGTTCCAAAAATGTATTTCTAGTAGCTTGACTTAGTGCCACCTAAGAGTGTCAAATCATTTATTTGGGATATAAGACAGTATTTTGATTTTGGGTGCTCTTTAGATTCAGTCCACTGAACAATAGGTTGTTAATAATATGTTTGACCAAAGACAACGTAAAATCTCAAGTGAAATATGACTGAAAGTTGGGGGGGGGGGGGGGGGTTAGGGGAGTTGGGAGGGGGAGTGGGGAGTGTTTTATTTGTTTTGTATTTTCCCCAGAAAATATTTACCCCCCCTTCTTTTCTGTTTTTCTTTGTAGATAGTAATTGTCCAGTTTGGAGGAAAACCATTTAGCTGTTCTCCCCTGCAGCTTGACCAGTGGATGTGGTGTGTATTTATTGGATTAGGAGAACTTGTATGGGGTCAGGTAAGCGTTCAGTAATATGCAGAGTTTTTTCGTTTGTTTTTATAAACCAATCAAAGATCTGATATTGTTTGTAATTCTACTATACTGTTGTTCCCTTGATCTGTCACAATGTCATATTTAGTACACGTTGGAATGCAGGGTGTGCTCTAATTCCTTCAAGAATAGATACAACAGTATGGATAATTTATCCCACTGTTCCTTTTTATTTTTGTTAATTTTCACATCTTTTCTTTCCCTAAGCAGTGTGCGCTATCACCAAGGTCATCTTCAGTTAGGCTTTTTTATGAAAGATGTTTGATTCATAACCTGGTCCTCTAGTCACAGAAAAGTACAGTAAGGGCAAATGCACTGTAACCTTCCCTGCAATAGAGTAGCCAGTGTAGAATATGTATGTTCAGCCATGGCAAATACTTGAAAGTGAAAAGTAGTTCCAGTTCTATGTCAACTCACTAATTCCCATGCTGAAACTGCCATTCCATCAACCCAGGGTAGCCTTGTTACTGGCATAGGTCCAGTGCATTTAATATTAATTTAATATACACCTGCAGTGATCCTCCACCCACCTACTTCTGTGTGTGAAGGATGGAGAGGGTGTGAAATAAAAAGGATTTTTTCCTATAATAGTTGCAGAAAAGTGCAGTTTAATTCATGTGTCGTTTTAAAATTCTGCTACAACCTGTGTCATCATTAGCTAATACAATATTACATATAAATGACAAAACAAGTATCAATGAGATAATTAAGTTATGTGATTATCTGTCTGGAAGTAGTAATACAGATACAAACAGTGTTGTTAAAATACTGCATTATTCTTTTATGTACAAACACATGTTCCAAAGTTGTTAATAATGTTAATTTTTTTCACCTTTGAATGCATTATTAATGTGTTTAAGTTGATGCCACCTGACACAGTAAAAAAATAGGTGAGAAATGTGAAGTTATGTTTTGCTTCTCAGGTATAAAGATATACAAATAGATCAATAGTTTGCTGCTGTGAAGAAACAGGCAAGAAATTGCCAGCTGCAATTGAATGCTGAAATGGTTCTGATGGAATTGTAATGAATAGATGCTAGCTTTCCAAACTGATTATTTGCTCTCTTATGGAAAAAAATAACTTTGGGGGCAGTTGGGCCTCAGATTTTTTTTTAAGAAATAAGCTCAGAGTCATGACAGCTTTTACTGCATATGTTGCTGAAAGCCACCACTGTTAGACTGTTCTACTATAATTATTACCTGAGAATGGGATTTGATTTATAGTGTTGCAGGAGGAAGACCTAAAATCAGTTTGATGGTTCTTGGAAAGAAAATAATTTTTTTGAACTGATTGCAAAATACCAACTTTGGGAGGGGGGAAGAAAAGCAGGAAAAGGGAGAAAAATCCTAGCTGTTTTATTAGATCATTCAGCTGTGAAGAATTTCCCACAGCCTTTATCAATGTTCTGTTTGGCTTCTAAGTTTTGTTATATGTGGTTATTACATAACTATTGAAAACTTAGAATAATATCAGCATCTGTTTTCAATTTAAAGATGGGCATAATTGCCCAAGCCTCATTGCAAGAGCCTAGCCATTAAATTAAAACTGGTATTGGAATACCTCAACAGTTTTATCACTGAAAAGGCTACAATTTTACATAAAGCAAATACAGAGGAAAACAAATGTTTCTGTTGTGGTCAATATTTAATGACTAGAATAGAAAAACACAAGCTAAAAAAGCATTATTTACATATTTACATGATTTACAGTCTATGGTGAGTCATCTCTTCATGGAGCTCTACAGTAAGAGATGACTTTTCCTTTAGAAGAGGTGCTCCTCTTCGTTTTCAGCCTTTTCTCTCCTGCTATGACTAATTCTAGCTCAGCACAAATTTGTTTTACCAGTCTTCTGAACCTGCTGTTCTTGTGAACCACTAAATCTAATCAAGATTTTCAAGTTTAGATGTTAAAGTTGCAATTTTTAAAGTGATTTAAAGTGTAATTTATAGGAAGCCAATCTGAGATGCTTGAGGGACGGTTTCTAAAAGGTGGCCCTCATCACTTCTGAAAACCAAAACTTTCTAAAATATTTCATGTTACATTCCCAGAATTATCGATCAGTTTTTAAAACTGTGATAATTTTCCTGGGAATAATATGTAGTTCCTTAATCTACATCCAGTCTGTTGAGTCTGCAATTACCTGAACTGGGCAGGTGTCTGCAGATATGGAAAACAAATGAACAAGCAAAAAGACATGTAAACACCCTAAGAAAAGAATTAGAGCAGAATCTATCAGCATGGCTGAGAGAGGTCGTGAAGGAGAGGTATGTTCTATCGCACAGAATCACTACCAAATGCAGTTGTTTCTATGTGTACTGTCTTTCAAGTACTTCATCACCATCAGCTTCACCAGATTCCAGTCTCAAACAGCTGCTTTCTGTAGAGCGCTGGCATTATAGTGTTTTGAAAGCTGGGAAGCTGAAGGAGTTTCAGTAAGGATTTAAATGACTAGCACTTACCTTTTCTTTTTTTCTCCTGTTCTGTCTTTGCTCATGTCACACCAATTCATGAGTTTCCCAAGTTGACATCTTGTTTTTCAAAGCCCAAAATGCATTTTCAAAAGGTTCTGTAGAAGTGTAGAAACTGGTTGGGTTTTTTTTGACATCTCTTTATCTGTCTTTAAAAATAATATAATCAAAGAAGAGTTGTAGATAATGAAGCTCAAGGAGAACCTCATCAAACTCAACAGTTTACATTCATCCTGAAAATACTTGGTGCCTTTTCATGTGTCTTCACTATATTCATTCCAGTTTTCCAAAACTGTGAGATATATCTTCACCAACTTCCCTGCAACTGTCTGATTCTATCTCCATCTTTCACACATTTGGGCTTCAGAGATGTGATTGCTCACCGCTGAAACAAAGACAAACAAAAAAAAATAAAAATTGCAGCACTGTTTTTGCTAAATTAGTCTAATAGTGAACTTTTTTCTTAATGAGAAATTAAGTGAGGTTTGGGGTTTTTCCAAGTGTTCAATATGTTCCAGGTAATGTCTTGTTTATATAGCCATCTGCCCATATTTTTATTCAAGCTGAGAAAAGAAATAAGAACAAAGAGAAAATCAGCGCCCAAGAGGGTAACACTGATAATGTATTTAAAATAATTGTGCTATAACATTGCTTAGCTACAGTATTTGCAAATTTTTAAGATTATTAGCCATCTCCTGTATTAATTACTTCCAAGGACTGCTTTGGTGGACAAACAAAATAAAAAGGTGGGCTGAGTTAATCAGAATTTATTAGTAATAAGGACAAAGAGTAAGAGATAACCTTTTTAGAAGTCCAACAGTGAGACGGTCAAACCCACACCTTTCAGAAACCTTAGAACGCTGAGAAAAGCATTTCAACTTGCTGAAACAAAGGGAAGCTGAATAGATGAACTAACGTGGTGTGCAAAGATTTATAAGCATGAGATGCAACTAATTTTCAGCTCACATTAACGTACATTAGATTATTGTCAGTCGTTAGAAATGCCCAAATTCTAATTGCAGAAGGATCAATCTTGTTTTCTTTAAATAATTGCATTCAAATACTTACACCTTCTTTTAGTTTTTTGAGAAAAGACAACATTTTTCCCAGCCTTAAACTTGCTCCAGAGCTGTGTATTGCCAATGTGGTTTAAGGATGCAAGTAATGCTAATTGTTTACAGAGTAAACTAAGTATTTTTGAACTAAAATGGAGTTGTATACATGTAAAGTGTTACTGTGAATATGCTTACATTAACTTTCCTTATAGGTCTCATTAAAATATCAGTGTTCTTTTGTAATTAGCAGATTATTATACTGTTGTTATAGAATGAAGCTTATGTTTTCAGTACTTTTTTATAATTTTAGGTCATTGCAACCATCCCAACAAGTAGGCTAAAATTTTTAAAGGAGGCAGGGCGGCTCACTGAGAAGGAGGAGGTCCCTGAAGAAGAACTCAATGAAGATGTTGAAGAAATTGATCATGCAGAGAGAGAACTTCGACGTGGCCAAATTCTCTGGTTCAGAGGGCTCAACAGAATCCAAACCCAGGTATGCTAAAAATAAATGCCCACATGGTCTAGAAAAAAAAAAAAGCTTAATCTTTGATCAACCCAAGATGAGGAAAGCCCCAGAGTGTTCCTGTGTGTGAACGATGGTACTTGTTAATTGCTTTACTGTTTTCAGAGGAGGAGCACATGAAAAAGTAAAATAGGTGAATTGAACAAAAGTGTGTATGTGTATACCAGAAGAGATGAAGTGAAAAGATTATGAAATGGTAATATGCAAAAATAGGAATACTTTTTTTGAGACTACTGTGCATGGACATTATTTTTCTACTACACACATCGACTAGTGATGACAGCTCATGAAGTAGTGCTACTTGGAAAATGCTAGCTGTAACAATGGCTAGAAAAATGTTATCAAGGCTTTCTAAAACATACTGGTTTTTCTGAATAACAGAAAAATTGTCAAGTCTGAAGTATGAAGTACCATTTGATTAAAAAAAAAATCTTTTCCATTCTGGCATAATATCATGATTAAAAGGAAAATTTTTCCTATTAGGTAATGAAAAATGTGGCTCTGGATATAAAATTTTTTTAAAACCTCCAATTTTTGCTAAGTACAAGAATCCATGGCATTTTTCAATATACTAAATATTTGTCCTGAATCATGGTGCTAAATATAGTACAGATTAGGATATCTAGTAAAATTTGTCCTGTAGTGCTAAAAAAATTATTTTAACTATTTCATTGCAGTGAAGTAGCATGCTTATAGCACTCTAGTGCTCTCTGCTTGATCTTTCTAAGATCAAGTATTTGTGCCAGCTTGCAGAAGAAAGCAGATCTGAAAGAGATATGTACTCACCATATCATTTACATGATGCTTAGAAGAAAAAGGTGAATAATTAAGAAAAATATTTTTTCTTTAAAGAATCTTTTAAAGAACATCTATAGCTCAGAAGATTTTTATTTTTGTCTTCATTCAAGACAAACAGCACTTTCCCATCTACAAATCAATACATTTTTTTTCTGGAGAGATACAGCCATGCATTTTTAGAAGAAATGAGGGAAAGCAGCTAACTGAAACTAGGACAGTTAGGTCTCTTTAGTGCATCCACAGAGCAAAAAATAAAAGAGGGTGGAAACTGCCATTAGAGAGATAAAGGGTTTGGGTAAATTCCCAAGGCTCTCTGGTAAGTAATTAAATGCAGATCTTCAGCTTTGAGGTTGTGTGTCTTGACTCTATTGAGTCAGGAGCACTCATCATTAGAGAAAATTCAAATTGTCACAGTATAAAGGTGATGAACAGGTGCCCAGGTAATGGCGATCTTTATGAAAAGGTGACCTCTAAATGCGCATTCTTTTCTTCCTGATTGCTATAGGAGGAGTGTTGTCTGTTGGCATTTCTGTCAGGATGTCTTTCTGGTTGTGGTGAGTGTAAACAACTACAAGCACAAAAAAGCAAATTACATCCTTTCAGTTCTTTTTCTAGTCTGAGAGGTAGCTTTTAGTTTTGCATATCTTTGTCCACTTAATTCACAGATAAATTATTATTCTTTTACACTATTTAAAACAAAATGAACATTAATTATATTTCTTTGCTAACATCCGTCTTCATAGTTTCCTTTCTGCTCTTAGTTGTAGAAATATCTTCAGTAGGATGTATTGTTTCCGACCTGCCAAGAGGCCTCTGTGATTTATTTTTTTTCCCTCATTTTGTTTATTCAGTGACTTTGAATATTACATCCATTTCACATCTGTGGAGTGATAATGAAAAAAGGAAATGGGCCAACAGATTCAAAAATAGTTCCAAGGTGTCCACTGGAGAGAGATGAACTTATATGCAGGTCAAATTAGATCCATTGTTGGATGGACCTTGAGTTGAGTGCTTTTTGATGCGCTATGTGTTGTGGCCCATCCAAATGAATTCATACACTTGTACTACATTTCTCAGGAAGCCAGCTAAAGAAGAGTTGATGGAAGAAGATGAGGATGTCTGTAGCATCCTTGGGGAGCTGGAGGATTTGCAAGAATCCTCTGATGTCTAATGCACTTCTGGAGATGCGGAAGAAGAAGGTAGAGCATCCCCTCACTTTATATATATATATATAAGAGGATGACAGTAAGATTAGGAATAAACTCTGGACTCTCTCACTACTAGATCGATCATTCAAATCCCAACAAGACCATTTTCTGCCATCATACACTTGTGCTGTATATTAGGTTATCTTTATTTTTGCTTATTTTCTATTCAGTCACTATTGGACAGATAGCCACAGTACTCAACAAAAGCCTTCACTCCTAAAACAGTTACAAAGAATCCAGATCTCTCTTGTAATGCTCCAATAAAAACTCATCCAAATTGACAAAAACTTTGCAGTACTAAAGACATTTTTTTCTTTTTTTGCACCCTCTCTCAAAACAGAGGGTTCAAACCTAGACACCAGACAAAGGATTTCCACTGTTGATTCTTCATACTGAAATGTCAGACACATTTCTTTGATGAGATGCGCAAATTTACTTAAAGAAACGTGTGTGAAAAATGCACATAACTAAGTCAAAGAGACTGGCTATCTACTTACGATTTTCTTTTTTTGTCTACTTTTGTTCATTTAGATATTTTGTTGTCTTATAAATATATTATAGGGCTTCTCTTGATGGATGCATGTTCTTCTTCTCTGAATGGAAGAGTGTTTCCTTACTGGATAGCTCTCTCAGAAGACCACTGACATACGAAGTTTCACAAATGACTCATCCCAGTTATGTAAGCTTCAGAAAGCTATAGAGGTGGTCTCAAATGGCATAAAGGACAGGACTTGTCAACCCCTGCTAGTTTTCAGCAATTTTTTTCCAAGTCTTTGTTGCAGTTCTCACAAATTCTTCCTTTTGAAGGAAGAGACAAGACTGATCATACCATCTTAACAGATCTAGTAGGCTTCAGAAAGTTCAGCAAGTTCACCTTCAGGCAAAACTGCGTAATCTGAGTAAAAACCAAAAATGATTGCGTCTTTTTTTTTAATTGCATACTGAGAAGTTTCTCTTGTTACCTCACATTTGAGTATGGAAAAATAGTGAAGTGTGGCTATTTGAAAACTTTTAAAGCTACATGTCAGATTTTTTACAACACTGGGCCTGATTGTTTCCTCCTCTGCTTCATTCATCCTGTAATTCACTTTGCTTTATCTGCTTAGGGTGGGAAATAACTCTCTAGAAATGTTTTGAGAATAAAAGCAAACAAAAACCAGAAAATATACAGGTGTCATGTTAACTGCTACTGAAAAAAGATTATTCCTCTTCAGATACTAAAAAATACATAGAGGTGCTGTACTGGATTTTCTTTTCCTTTTTTCTGCATTAAAACCTTTCTCTTGAGCCAATGCCAACCCTATAGCAGTGGAAGTCCCTCCTGGCAAGTGGTTTTGAAGTCAGATAAAAAGCTAGCACCTCATTTTATGGCTACCTCATTTTATGGCTTTCCATATACCTTTTAATATAGAAAACATTGCAGTAGGCCAGTGTAAGTGGAATGGAAACAGTTTTACTTCATGCAGAAAAGTGTTGGCTTTTTTTTTAAGTAATATCCTGGTTGGAGATCAAGTGAATGAGACCTGGGTCCTGTTAACATTAATGACAGGAGCAATGCTTGCTGAAAATCTGTTCTGTGTTAAACATCAGAAAAAATGTTTGTTCTGCCAGGACTATTCTCTTAGTATAAGATCCTTTTTTTTTTTCTTAACTGCTAATCACTGGTATTTTTATTCGCTGTGCGTACCTCAAAAACAGGGATCTTCTAGAGTATAGAATATACAGAAAAATGTATGGTGAAAAATTCCAAACTTACAAATAAGCTTCAAATGTAGGACAGTATTTTTTTTCTCTACCTGAAGGCCTATAATCAAAACATGACTGCATCCTATATTTTGTTGGATATTTTTCAAACTTTTCATAAGATATGACTTATCATTTACTTTCTCCTTTTTAGCAACTTGAATTGTTCTAAAAAAATGCATTCTTTTGTAAATAAAAAAATTACACCTTAATTTTTAAAGCATTTTTATTTATTTATTTATATGATATTTCTACGAACTCTTTCTACTTTGTTGTTTTCTGACTTTGGAAGATAAACTTTTGGGCCAAGTTATTCTCTTCTTTCTTGGCTTCAAGCAGAACACAGCCCTGTATATTCAGCTTTTAAGATTCTGGAAAGGTTGTCATCCTCCCCCTCTGAATTATATCCATGAAGATCTGTAGTTACTTTCTTTGGGAGAAAGAGTCAATTACACGCCTGTAATTCTTGTTCTCTGGAGAAACTATTAAATACAGATCTTCCCTTATCTTTTCACTCTTATACTAAGGTCTTTCTTTGCAGTTTATTGGGAAGACACTTGTACGTCTAGAAATGCCCTTTGGCTTAGGATTTATTATCTGTGGCTTTCACAGTGATATGCACTTCATGCTCTCAGTAAGAGTCTTTAAAATCTTTTTTGAATGGTCTCTTTTGAAGAGTGCTCTGTCACCTGTGTTAGATCATGAAAACCCAAGATCTGTATTTAATTCTACTTTTGTACAGTGACCATTTCAGGTGAGTATTTAACATGCCTTCATATAAAACCAGTGGTTTGAGCTGTATGTTTTTTTTCTAGATGCCAATGTGAATGAACCTTAGCTAATGATTCGCTTCCATATGCTAACTCACCTCATGTTGTATTTTTTTACTGTGACATTTGTATTGGACATGTAATTCAAGATAAGTCTGCTGCAGGAAACACTGAGAGCAAAGCTGTAAAATGTTGTGATAACTGATTAATACTGTACATCTATTAGTGTGCACATTTAAATGGATGTTGTAAACAGGACTCAAACAGTGGGTCAGTCAACAAATCGGCTGTTTCATGTTTGTATAGTAAAAGATCAGGGTGACAATTTTACAGCAGTAACATTTGATCCCTTTTACAGCTGGCTGTGCTATGATTATTCCCATAAAAACATGTAGGAAAATAAACAATGATGTCCAAATATAAGATTATGGGAGGGGATACATCCATACTATTAAGGATGAAGCCATATGAATTTGTTTATTCCTAAGACTGACCACAGCAGAAAATGTTAGCTAATTTATTATAGTGCTGTCAACTTGGAAAATTTAGGAGAGCTTGCACCAAGATTTGTGCTGTTTTAATGGATAAATATGCCACTTCACCTTCTCCCAACTACTTTCTAGGCTGTGTATCTTCAGAAATTTGGGTTGCAAGATACAAATCTGGTAACAGTGGGTTACTTCAAATAAGTAGTTGGTTGAATTCTTCTAATTGATACTACTACTGCTGCTTTGTCACGTTGTGGTTGTATCACTGTAGCAAAGAGGACATTTTGGTGTGTAGGGATTATATTTACTCCTTGATATTATTTACGGCCAATCCCTGGCTTTACATTTGTACACACACCCTGCTTTTTATTGGGTTATACTGGTGACAAAGAATGCCTTGAAATACTCTGCTCTTTTTTTAGCTCATCTTCTGTGGTGATGAATAAAGCACTCAGGAAGGTATTCGGGATGGATATATCAAACAGTGCATACAATAGACATATGAAAGTAACAAGTAGAAAATTGCAATGTTAATTGCTGCAATAGTCAATCCAGTTCCACATAATTTTCTGTGTGATTTTAAGTGCTCTGCTTAAAGATAAAATATCAATCTTTTTCAGCCTTTAGTTATAAAAGACCAATATTCATTATCACTCAGTTTATTTTAAACAATCTTTCATCATAGGAAAAGTCAGATAAAGTATTGAACACTTCCTATTTTATCAAGCTAGTATACTGACAGTCCTGGTTTTGTAGACAAAATGGGGTAATATTTTGAATATTTTAAAGGGTTTTTGGTTTGGTTGGTTGTCATCCCTGTCCCCCCCCAAATTCCAATTAAGTGACTGCATTTTCCTCCCTCTGGAAGAACAATAACAAAGTAATTTTAGCGAGCAATAACAAAGTGATTTTATTCTCAGTAGGAAAAAAGTGGAGATTAGTTATATCAACTATTCCAGTTTTATTTACTTCATTTACATATAAATAAAATGGTTTAAATTTTAAAGATTATTGTTTCAAATCTTCCAGTTGCTTAAACTGATGCAGCTCCACTCCCTCCTATGGAGCTGTTTCATTTTATACAGGCAAAAAAATTGGATAATTTAATATCTAAAAACATTAAAAGGAACTTTTGAAAGCCTTTATTTCAATTGAAGTAAAACTGTGTGCACAGTTGATTTATTGTTTTTCATTATTATTCCTGTCAGTTATGCAACTGTATCCATACTTTAAGCAACTTGTCTCATTCTTTCCTCCATTACAGATCGAAGTAGTCAATACTTTCAAGAGTGGCACTTCCTTTCAGGGGGCTCTAAGGAGACAGTCCTCCGTCACAAGCCAGACCCAGGATGTAACCAATATTTCTAGCCCTAGTCACGTATCGTTATCCAATGCTCTTTCCTCTCCTACCAGCACATCTGCTGCTGCGGCTGGGCGTGAGTGTGTATTCTTAATGCATCAGACCTACAGAGATGCCAACTTACGTAGCAGTCACTTGAGACTAAGCTACTTTGCCCTTTCCCATTTTGTCCTGTTATGTTTATTGGTTTACACATACCCAGAAACACATAACGTGATTACTTTGTGTACAGTAGATACTCTCCATGATTCATTGCAAGTTTTTTTAACTTACTGCTAGGACAGGAATTTCTAGTCATTTTTTATTGGGTGTATGGAGATTTTGATTTTATATGAGGCTTCTGTGTCACATTTTCTCCGTCTCATTGGATACATTTTCTACTGCTTATAAGACATAAACTTTAAATTATTCTACAAATATATTAAGCAATACAGCTTGTCAGATAAACAATCATTCCATCTGGAAGACTGTGTGTGATATAGGTCACTCCTATCCAAGAAAGATGTACTCTAATTAGCACAGGTATAGGAAGGAACAAGGAAATAGAGGATCTAGTGTATGAAGCAAGGCTAAGGGATAGAGGCGAATGGTGAAATTACATGAATGGCAAAAGAATAGATGTTATCTCTAAATTCACTGGAAGGTAAGCATTAAGGAAGGAGGGAGCTAGACAAATTGAAGGACAGTGTTGAAACAACAAAACAAATGTGCTAACAAATCTTTGTTAGAAGCAGCAGGTTTCTAAACACTGACATCTAGACACAGCTTTAGTTTAGATGCAAACAAAGCATCTAGTGAAGAGGTAGTGAAGTGAATAAAAACTTTGAAGCAACTAATAAGAAAGGGCAGCTTCACTAACAAAAAATTCCAGGTTGCTCAGGAAAACTGTTCCAAATTTAACAGTATTTTTATTTATTCAGGGCTGTAAGTAGCTATTTTACAGCATAGCCAGCATTAAAAGAATATTTAAGTTTATAAAATTCAAGTTTACAAGCTTGTCGCCTACTGTACAAAAAAATGCAGTGTATTCCTTATGCAAGTTTTAGTGAAAAGTTGACCAAACAGACAAGAAACCAATCTTGTCTGTCTGGCCAACAGAGGGAGGGCTGGCAGACAGAGACAAGGCAGACAAGAGAAAGAAATAAAATTCCAGAACTCATGGAGGAAAAAAAGGAAACGTGATCTTTCTATTCGGTTTGAGTGCAAAGCCCCTCAGTATTTGAACATCAAGCATTGCATTTAGACATGCATTAGAAGTTTTGTGGGAATTAAAAGTCAATGGAGAAACTTTGCTTTTGCTAGGAACCCAAAGAGCCGTTAAGGTTCCAACTTTGGCAGTTGCTCCTTGGAGAAAATTTGTATCTTCTGCCTTGTCTTGGGAAGTTTGGCCTGCTAACTTTCACTCCAACAGCAGAAACAGTTTCAGGGCAGCAGCACGATCAAGAGAAGCAAAGTCACTGAGCTGCGTGCTGCTGCTGTGCCACAGGCACCATAACCTGCTTACCGAGAACTCTGAGCCTGAGTTCCCTCATTTCTACACTGAGCAGGACACAAAACACCAGACACAAACCAGCCTTTCATCCAGGGAATGATTGCCTATTAAAGCATTTCTATATTTGGGCAGAAAACAGAGAGCAACTCATTCTGCTGTGGTAAATGTTTCAATAACATCCTGTGGCCAGCAGTCTGAAAGGATATTTCTAATAAATTAAAATAAACAATTTTTCTTCCCTCTCTTCTTTCCATTGCAGCAAAGCAACTAAGAATTGAATAGTCTTGTGTCTTGACAAAGGCCTTACTAGGTTATGGGCTGAAGTTAATTAATAGGAGAAAGCATAATCTGCTACAGTCTTTGATGTCTCTTTTTATTTGGAAAAAAAAAAAGCAGGTCTACAGAGCTTAACAGTTATAGCCACATTTATTCAGTAAAATAAAAAACTATGATTGATTTGTTAAGCTACCCAGAGATACGAACCTTCATTGCAGAGGGCAATTAGAGATTGGGCCTTTTAAAGTGGTTATTCTGGACTGTTAGCATTTTATTACTGCAATATAATGTCCGTTATCAAACCAGTGTGTGCTTCAAATTATAATGCTTAAGAAAAGTTTTGATGTACTAATAGAGTGACACAAGCCTAATGCATGACAGTGAAAAAACAAAGACAAAAATTGGGTTTTATTTTTAAATTGAGTAGGTACAGTTAGTTGTTCATCTTCCAGAACCTGAAAAAACTTTCCTAATCCAAATTTCATAGAAATAGGGTCTGGTTTTGTGAATTGGCATTTTCTGAGAAAATTTCAGTTGCAAAATGCACACCTAGGTCTACTCTTTCAGCTCCTTGCTTAAAATGTATGTGGTAGGACAGACCTGACTTTCCTCTTAGCTGCTCAGAATGAATTAAACCCTAAATCATTACCTTCTTCCTATGGGGTGGAAGGGAATATGGGATAATTGTATCTCTGATTTTGAAGCCTTTCCCTCTCTTCAGGAATCTTAAATATATTGTGTATGTAGATATATTACGGGGAGTAGCAAGGGAAAACCTTAAGTGTATAGATAAGGCAAAAGGGTCTAATACTTGGAAGGGCCCAATATAAGCACTGTCAGGAAGGTTTATTTTCAGGCAAATGTGGAATACCTTAACTAAGAGCAATTAATACAAAGGGATATTTAGTACAGTACTAAGTTTTCCCTAGTTTTGCTGATACTTTTTAGTTGTCATGGTGTTTTTGCCAATAACAAATTATCAATTAATGCTGACATCCAGAAATTTGTAACAATGAGGTCCATATTATGAATTTCTTATCTCTTTTGAACACTGTTTCAGCTTTAGATAAAGACAGTGACAATTTCTGCAAATTGAAACCTGTCATTTTATATATGCGTGCATATTTAATATGCACACATTTAAGCTACAGAAAATGAAAACATGGGAAAAATAAGGCTGTATATGCAATATGGTCTCAGCCAAGTTTTTGGGTTTTGTCATGTCATGTGCATGAACACACATACATATACACACAATCTTCTATCACTGGAAAGCTGTTACACTACAGAGTTAGAAGTGGGTTTAGATACCAGGCTATCCCACAACAGCTTTGGTAGATATGTATTTTGTATGTGTTTATTTCTACATTTTTTTTTGGGTAAAAAAATCAGATCCAGTGAGGCAATGGAGCATCCTTTTTACTTTTGAAGCTCAGAATGAGTAACACAATGTTAGCTTGTGTTTAAAATTAAGTATATGCTTTAAAGCCTTTGCTACTACATTGCTTAATTAGGTAGAGGATGAGTAGATCTAACTGTACACAAAGTAAACAAGTTATTCATCCTAATCTGTTTATACCTAGTTCTCAGATGTTGTTTATATTATCAGTAGGTAACCCCTTCAAAAGAATGGTTTCAAATTTTCCCAGACACATTTAATATTCCTTTGTACTTGCTTACCCTCCTTCCTCTCATTCTCATATATAGTTAATACTGTTCCTAAGCGTAAGCAGCCAGAAATTGCAGGTCCCTTACAAAAAGTCATTTCTTTCATAAAAGGTTATAATTAAAAAATATAGTTAAGTGTAGAAAACATTCGGGGAACAACAAACAAACAAAACCAAACCCCACCAAAAGGCAACTTCCCAGATGATGAACCCGCTGTTGTTTCTTGCAAGTTCCTTTTAGTTTGTTCTGTTGAGGTCTGTCATTTTTAGAAGTGCATATTTCATGGAACCACTTACAACTTTGTATTATATGAATTCTAGCAACAGTGGGCTCAAACAAGACATTTGTAAGGATGACACAGGAAAAAATACACAGTGATGATTCCAAATTTTATAGCAGCCAATTAAAATCTTACCAAACAATCACAAAATATTCTCAGAAGTATTTGCCCATCATACAGATCTCTGAAGGTTTTTTTGGGTGTTGGTTGGTTGGTTGGTTGTTTTCTAAAAAGTGTTTTCAAGCAAAAGAAGAGCATAGCACACTTAAGGGTGTATTTTTGCTCTGGTTCACTTTTTGGAGGGGGCTACAATCTTCAAAAGAGGGGCTAATTTGCATGGAAAGACAATTTTTTTTCATTCTCTCTTTAATTAAAAAATAGTTGAAATTTATCAGACTTGCCAAGAAACTGTCATTTATAGATAGAAGCTTTACACATGCAACATTTAGCTCGAAGTGGCACAAGGGAATAAGCATCTGCAAATTGTGTCAAACTAACACAAGACATTCAGCAGGCTTAATTCTAGTGCATATTACAGTGCATTTACTACTAGATAATTTTAAAGAGAGAGCTTAGTTTAGCTGTTTGTAATCTGTTGTGTATGAAAGATTCTTTTCTGTCAAGAAAAAACATTTACTGTTCCAGCAGCTCTTGCTTTTCTATATTTATGTATTATCTTAAATATTAACTTCCTATAAATGTAATCATCATTCAGCTGGACAGATTCTACTTTTACTTAGATAAAATCTTAAGTTTGGATCAAATTTGCTCATGAAGAAAAAAGGCAACAGATTTCTTAAAAAAAAAATCTTCTATTTTAATAAATGTTAAGGCAAAGATTACTTTCCAATATTGATCTATATTCAGATTGCAGACCAAGCCAAGAGGGCATACCAGCCTTAGTGAAAACATAAGTTGCTTTCTGTGGCAACATGGTGTTACTGTCACATGAGGAAATGGAAGAAGCAGAACTTAAACGAAGTCCACATCTAAAATTATGTTAATAAAAGCTGCACCATTTGGGAACATCATTATACTAGAGACAGAGATACCATATTAAATCTTAGTAGTTCCCACTGGTTCTAACCAAGATTTCACAGTCCTGTGGGATATACAAGATCAAAATCAACTTACATGTGTCTTCCCTACTAGGGAAAAGTAACTAGGTTTAAAGTCTAAATATAAACCCAAGTCCTCAACTGGAGATATGGCATGGCAAGAAGGTTTAGACTCCTAATGCAGAAATACATTCTTTCAAAGGCTGTATAACATATTTAAACTTTGCCAAATCTGATACTCCATAATTTTGCACAACCCTATATTAAAGGAGATAAGCTACAGAAAGTGGACGCCCTGCATATGGTTCTGATCTCATGCTCTAAAATTCAGTGGAATAATAGCCACGTGAACCTTTTGTGAACTGAGAGTCAGGCCTGAGGATTTCACAGAATATGCGGGTATTCCATTTTCCTCTTGCTGCATGTGGTTTGACTTTTCAGCAGTGCTTACTGTATTTACCGCATATTTATGTAGAAGGATAGTAGCACAGATAACGTTATGGATCTATTTCACTCATTAAAGCAGAAACCTAGAAATTATAATTTTTCTAAAATTTATTGGGTTTTTATTTTATCTTTGAATTTGCTCAATGGCTGCATCATACAATCCAGAACATACCAGCCACAACATTTACAGGTGACTCCAATACATGCAATATCTCCTCCTGTGGATAACTAATCTGATTTTACTCACCTAAAACTGGGAGGATTCAAAACCAAACAGAAACAAACATACTGAAAATATGCCTTGTATTTCAAAGCTGTAAATATGCAATAGTACTTGACCAAACTCAGTTACCTTTATATAGCTATAGTCTTGATATAGAATAGTATTAGTTACACATAAGAGTTGGCATCTCATTGCAAAATTGACCTCATGTTTACAATTTTATACTAATCACCTTACTGATCTTTCAGTATTGAATTTATTTGCTTTTGCAGTGCCCTACTCTCTACTGTCTGAATATTAAATGTGTTTGTTTTCCCAGAGGGCTAGAGAACATTGGACAAAAGGGTTCAGCAGGAGAGAGTGAAATAAAAAGAGGTTGTGAGTCTTTAACCTTGAGCCTGAAATGAATGTGAACCAAACTCAAGATACTTGGCTTATATGAAGCCAGGTAAACATTCGAGTATAAGCCCACACACTACCAACCATAATACATCTGTTGATGCTTAACAGGCCTTGTGTATTTTGCCTAGATTGCTGTACTTAGGAGTGAGATTCTGAACTTCATGTTTTTCTTCTGATGGGAAAAATTTGTAGTATCTAAAATTCTATTATTTCTTTTATTTTTCTTGCCTGATGCAGTATAATAAATCTAGCTTTGAAGGTGGGATGAAACTGAAGAGTTTTTTTCTATTACAGCTACAGAGAAGAAAGAAGTGGAAACTTATAGCAATGTCAAAAATGTCCTGAAGTGTTGTCCCCACAGTCTTTTGTTTAAAAGCAGTTCATTTTTTTCTGTTGTCTCCATTACTGTGAGAAAAGGGAGCTGTATCGCACTGTTTGTCTTCCCTTGGCATTGTCAGTATCATAAAGAAATATCATTACATGAACTCTACATAAATTTCTATCCATCATGGGTTGTCCCTGTTTTACATGCTGTACAACCATAACAACATTACATGAAGTTCATCTGCTTTATTTTATCTTCAAAAAAGTAATGTGGGCTTTGTTTCAGCAAATCCCCTAAGCATTTTTACAACAGATATTACTTCAAATCTTGAATTTAAGCATGTATTAAAAGAATTTGTTGCTGTTGGGCCATGTAACTCCGTGTAAATAGTATTTTTTCAGTTCTTAGCTTAAATATGGTAGTATTATTACACAGAAATTAAAATGCCACCTTTGTATCCAAAAAACCCTCTACCTCTGTTTCCGCTAACATAATGAAAGGAGCCAGTTTTGTTCCTGCAAGCAATAATTTGACACATTGGGGCATAGACTATGGAAAAGATTTTGAATTATATTGTAATGCAGAAATTCTGTCACTGAATGAGGTGTGACACTAAAAAAAAAAAAATGTTTTCTTCTAGATGCCAAGCTAAATATGCAAAATTTAAAGTTGGGGAGGCAGTTTCTCCTTAAGTGAGAAATTAATGGAAAACATATTTACATCTCTGAAACTGTAGAGAAATTTAAAAAAAAGAAGGTAGTGTCCTACAGCTCCTTAGTGAAAAAAACCCCAAATTTATTAGAAAGCTAACTTTTATGTATTCTCAGCTTTAGGGATATGCCCAAGTTTGGCTCTTACATTACCATTGCATTTAGAAGATTAACTACTTCAGGTGCCAGCAGATCTGAACTAGTTCTAAGACAATATTTCCAGTAAAAATTACTATGTACAAGTAAATGCTATTCTAGTAACATCTAAATGTTCCTGCAAGATTCAAACAGTCCATGCCAAAACTTTGCCACAGATCTTCACACAAAGTGCTACAACTGCTGGTTGACTGTACATTCTGCTATTATATCTTCAGACTGTTGGGTAAACACATCTAAGCAGTTAGTATAGCGTTTGCTTTCAATGGATTGTTAGTTCAGGCAGTCACTGCAGAGTACCAAATTCAGGTCATGGCAGACACGTTTTCATAACTGGCTTTCAAATACAACCTAAATCTGTAGTTTTCCCTCAGCTGTGTAAGATGTTAGCCAGCTAGATAGATTGACTAAAAGCTTGGTATTAAATGCAAATTGGATGCCAAATCTTGGTCTTAAATGCAATATAGATGCTTTCCCTACTACAGAACTCGGAGCCTCATAAATTGAAATCAGTTCCTCCCTTGCTAACCCATAGAGGCTTAAATACAGTTTGTGTGACTTGAAGAAAAGCTTTACTTAAGTTGGATTCTCCTGGATCTGTTCAAGTATAATATCAAACTGCAGACCTTTAAGTAAAAATTTACTTTATTAAAGAGAGTTCAGCTGGCAAATAGAACCTAAATCTATGCAATAAGAAGTGGTGGTATTCAAGAGAATGACATTTTCCTGTTAATTGATAAGATATAGGAAACAGCTGCAACTGAATGAGATGACTTATTTTTACTTAGATAGCAGAAATAATAGGTAGCTTTGCAGAAAATGTCAACATATCAGCCCATACTATAAAGTAAACATGTCACAAAAAGTTTCCCGATTTAAAATAGGACAATATAGTAACATGGTTTTAAGATTGCCTTGACAAAACTTACTGGTTTTTTCATTGTTTAGACAAATCACTTTGCACTTTAAAATACAAGATAGAAAGGCCTAGATAATGAGGGAATTAGTATGTCACCTCTTCTCCATGAGTTCAAATCCTATCTTTAGTAATGCAAATGAATCTCTTACCCCAGTCTGTTCATTCACTATACAGATCCATCACATAGCACAGCACAACTCAAAAGAGATTCAGCTCTCATAAAACACTGGTTTATAATTCCAGGTGCTCTGTCAAAGAGGTGTTAGGTATGCTATGATTGTAGCATGTGAAATCTATTCTTATCGTCCTCCTGTCTTGCACCTCTGCCAACCTCCTAAAATATTCTAGTATCCCAAGATCTGGACAAGCCATTCTGTACCACTGCAATCCTCTTATTTTGAGCATGAGCAGTCACATGAACTACTTTTTGTATGGTGCCCTGCTGTTACCAAATGTATGTATAAAGACAAGGGAGAGTATTTGGACTGACTGAAGGCCATGTATCTGAAGATGGCATGACTTACGTCTGCTATTAGGATTTTTGAAAGATGATGAATATCCTAATTTAGAGAACATAAACAAGGACAAAGGTCAAAGGGATCAAAATTCAGGTCAGCCTATTTCTCAAATGTGCTGAAGTTCTGTACAACTTGGACAACTCAAACCACAGGATCAACTAGATCCCACAGTTGCAACAATGTGACCCCATGCCATTACTAAAATGCAGTCTGCTAATTGAAAGAGGAATTAAAGCTTTACAAATTAGTAGTGTATTAGGCCAACCAGTAATGTGCAGCATATTTATATGTAAAAAGATACACATGCCAACCACCAAACCATTTCAAATGTGTGTGGAGAAGCTTTCACAATGCCTGCTTGCACCTTTTCTGCCTCTGCCTGTGTTTTGGTCTCCCCTCTAAGAAATGCTAAAAATTCACTCATGGACTACATGGAAGTAGAAGGATAGAACTCAGTCATAAAACATTTGCCAACAGATCACATTTTGCCATTCTGTTTTTTACCCTCCCCCCCAAAAAGTTATGTTTTTTTCAGCAGTAAAGCAGCACAAACCTTCACTTCTTTTCAGAACTGGTAGGTCACTGGGATACAGACAGCATCCCTCCCTTTGCCCGCCCACAGAGGACTTAGAGTCTCTACTCTGCAATGCTCCTCACTCTGTTCCTCTCATTTCCTACTGGGAAAGCAGGTTGCACTGTCCCCAACAGTCTGATGGGCTGAATCTTGTAGTTTATTTTCACCTGTGTTCTTACTGTCAGGTGGTTAATGGCATTAGATTGACCCTGGCGTAAGTCAGCTGACCTAGTTTAAAGACTGCATATATGGCATAAATTGTGTCGCTTCCAGCATTTAACTTCACAGTTTTACAACGGAGACACAGAAAATGAAAAAGCTTGCTGTTTAACAATGTAATTCAATTCCACCCAACAATCAATACGTTATTTTATTACATGTTTTATATACAAATATTAAAAAGTTAAATGGCTAGAACAGTGGGTCTATACTCGAGTGTTTACCTCACATATGCATGAAGGAAAAAACAAAAGTTGGTTCAACAAATACTATGTTCACATTATCCAGGCTTCCAAGTGTAGTTGTTGTGTGCAAGTTATCTCTGTTCATGTGGTAACTGTGATTTTTTTTTTTTTTTTTTTTCCCTGTGGTAGCATGATTATGCTTAGTACTGTGTCTGCTTGGCTTTTTGTGCTCTTGGCTGCATTCATTTAGATTTTGCTTTAAAACATTGATATTACTTATAGTTTTTACAGTTGGCCCCTGTGTGTGTCTCATAATTACCCATCCAACTGTGTCTGTGTTCTGTGCTTTTCTGTTTGTGAAGTGTGATATGTTATGTGTAATGGTTTTTTAACAATACAAAAGAGACTTTTTTAATTAAAAAAGCCTTCCTACTTACCCACCGCAAAACTATCAACATGCATGGTTTTACATTTGCATTACAATTAACATGGCTTGTCTTTTACTAGGGATGTACCACACGAGTGGACGTTCGCTTTCTTTAACCAGTACTTCCCATCAGTTCTTTGATGGCTTTAAACTTGATTTATTTTAATATTGCAGTTGATACAGATATTCAAAATGCACATAACTGAGCCACTCGTTTATGCATATAACACCCAGAGACTATGGACTTCAGCTGCCTGCACTGCCCTAACCATATGCTACATTTTTCACAAAGTATTCTTTAACACAGTTTTGCCCTTTAAAGGTGCTACCTCTGACACCCCTTTCCTTTTCTCCCCCCCCAGATCCGCGTCGTGAAGGCATTCCGTAGCTCTCTCTATGAAGGTTTAGAAAAACCAGAATCTAGAACCTCTATTCACAACTTTATGACTCATCCTGAATTTAGGATAGAAGATTCCCAGCCCCACATCCCACTCATTGATGACACAGACCTAGAAGACGACCCAGCTCTCAAGAAAAACTCAAGTCCACCGTCTTCGCTGAACAAGAACAACAGTGCTATCGACAGTGGAATAAATCTTACAACTGATACAAGTAAATCAGCTACCTCTTCTAGTCCAGGAAGCCCAATACATAGCCTGGAGACATCACTTTAGCTGAAAAGGTCACTGCAAAAATAAATAAATAAATAAATAGAACAACCCCACAGCAACAGAAATATATAAATATATATTAAAAACATTGCTGGCTGAAAAGCTGTTTGAACTCTTATTCACTCTGAGACAAGTGAATGAATTGTTGATCACAATGGTTTTGGGGAAAGAATGAATGGCTGATTTACATACCCTCCTTGTTCCCTTTCAGAAAAAAAAAAACCAAAAAAAAATCCTCCTGCATGAATGTACTGTACACTTCTGGCCCTTCTTTCTCTCTTTTTGTTTCTTTTTATTTCCTTTTGTTTTTTTCCTCCTTAAGCAGGAACTGCAGAGGACTTCTTTCTGAGGCTATTTATCCAATTCACTGGTCTGTGAGTTTTTTGAAATGCTTGTGTGGCATGGACTCAATTGTATAGATTAATTTAAATAACTTTTTTGAAGTTGCAAAGCTTAACTTGCACAGTAGATTTGCACCAGTTGGACAGAGGAACTTAAACATTTATGAGACTATATATAGAGATATATACATATAAGTATATACATAATTAATTTTATATATGTATATATCTATCTATATATATATAGTTATATATATAAAGTTTCTTTGTTGGCATGTTGCCTTGTTTCTGCTCAAATTGCTCTGACTATTTTAACTTATTTATGTCCTAAAAAAAGAATGTAATTTGTTTACAAACCTGTAGATAATATCCTTAACTATTTGTAGGGTTAAGAAAGCACTTCCTGCCGAAGTAGTATAAAAATGGCTCAGCTCAGCTCACTGAAAATGTCTGTAATATCGAACCCTGGATATTTTAGTACAACAGTGTTCTGATTTCTGCCTGATTTTTTTTTTTTGTTTAATAATGTAGATACCGCTAGTAAATAACAAAAGAAGCCAAAATATAACACATTGGATGTAGCATTGTGATCCTATATACAGGGAGGTAAAACAGGCTTCCTTTGTTTCAAATAAAAATCAAAATGATCAGGTTCTCTCTTTTTTTTTTTCCCTCTGATAATCTGCTTGAATTTGTTTTGGTGCAACGTACAATAATGGAGGCTATTTCATTCTTTAAACATATGGCAATGGCTTCCAAAAATATTTTCAGAGAGATATTATATGAAACTGAGTTTAGTTTATAAATATAATTTAAAATAACTTATATTTTGTTTGTCTATATGGAGATAAAACTAATGTTAAAATATTGTGATATATTGTGTTAATCCTTTTCAGTTAGTAATTTAGGCATTTATTTCCTTGCAAAATATGGGCTGTTGACAATTTCGATGAAAATGACTGTAGGTTGTTGCTTTGTTTTGATTTTTTTTTAAAAGCAAAATATAATTTCCGCACTATTAGGTCTGAATGCAACTTTATTAATTGTATATTGAGATGTGCTTTGTGTGATTATTTTTTTTAACCAAGCTTATCTTCCTGTAGTCACAAGGTATACTGTAACACAGTAACACATCATTTTACCTTGTGCTTTCTATGAAGAAAGCTATTTTGAAAACCTGCAGTATGGAGGATGAAAAATATTTTTCAAGATGGTAACAGCCCTGATAATTTAAAATTTATGAGCTTATATAATTGCTATGTCAACCACTTGAATGCTAAGCACTTTGTGGATCACAGATTTTTCATAAATAATTTTTGTATTTAATATAAAGTTTGCTTGGAGACTTTTCAGCATATGATCTTTTCCATAATTGTACAGTGCAAAAGACATTTTGAATTACACAATTGATTATGCCAGATGTGTTGAGAAACACTCTCAAACTAACTTGATAAATAGATTTGTTAAGGCATTACTGGTTGTCTTAAAGTTTGCTCATAAAGTGGTGCATCTCTGCAGTCACAAGAACTAAACCAAGCCAGAACTCTCCAAAACAAGATTAGACTCATGGCCAAACTGCAGACTGAACTGGCTAAAATGTTTTCAGGGTGCATCAAGACTATTCAGCCAGATAAAGCTCTAATCAGCTTGAATTGCCAGCTTCCGGACTTTTGTGTAGAAGCTTGAATGTTTTTGGCTCAAAAACACTTAGTTCACTATCTGATCCAAACTTTTCAATGAACAACAAGAACAGGTTGCTGAAGGCACATACAACTTTCTTTTCAACAGATAGTGTGACCCATTTCTTAACAGTAAAAAGCTAGCATGAAAACCTAATTATTTTAGCTAATTCCTAGAAACAAAGTGATTGAAACTCAGTCAGGATTGTTCTTTGCTTTGTAAATATGGTGATTAACCTTTGTATAACATGTGTTGGGTTTCTATGGCCTATTTGGGATATTATTCAGAATAAATAAAAAAAAGTATTATCTATTTACAGGGAAGCCTCCAGCTTTGGACTTGAACATCTACAGAAGCTATTAATACTGGAACAATTTATTTTCAGCATCTTAACACTGACTGTTTGCCTTTTTCTTTTCAAACACTCTTCATAGTTTTTTCTTGGTTTCTTTTTTTTTTTTCAATTTTCCTGTAGAAGTACCCCTCCCTAAGGTACCATTTGCAGACTTGAAAACTGTTAAGAAAATGAGCACTTCATTCTGTGTATATATAGTAAAACATATATAAACTGAGATGCATAGAACACTTGGGCTTTTGTGAGCAGAGACTGTGCTTTATGTATATGATAAATGATAGACTTTTTTTTTTAAAGCAGAATAGCTATGACCTTTCAACTACAAGTCATGCATCACAATTCCTTTCTTTTATTGCTTGACCTCTCTGTGATGGGAACAATGGATCAAAAACCGAAATGATCAGTTTGTTAAAATTCCCTGCAATATATAAATGCTCGCTCTCTACGTACTGTACTTAGCAGCATGAGATTTGTGGACAACAATACAGTGGTACATTGGCAATCCATCCCACTAGGGGTTATTACTATATGTTCATTCATCTGTTTTTATGAATTTTTTTATCTAGACAATAATTGTAAATAAAGAACTTGCTCTGTCTGTTCATTTAATACTATGCAAAAGGTTATGCTTTCTATTGTTATTCTTATTCCTACAGTGTGATGCTGGAATGTTTGTGGTTTCAAAAAAAAAAAAAAGACAAAAGTAAGTAAAATATGTGATGTAAATTATTTTATAGTTTGAAACAAAATGATAAAGTTTTACTCTTGCTGCTTTCTGTCTAATAGATCTCTTGGCAGGAGCACAAGTGGAAAATTTAAAGAAATAAATTCACAAAGCAGCATGAACAATAATGGTCTGAACGTAACAGCTTGCTTTATTTTCACCTGAAGTAGCTCTGGATTTCCACTGAGATATTTTAACGTAAAGGTGTATGTAAATCTATGGATTGGCAGTAAGAAGCCTGCTCATCAGTTAGTGGTTACACTTCCATTACACCGAGGCAATGAGTCAGCCCAGAGTGCTTTTAACTCCGGTCTGACTATGGGTCCGTGTAATGCCTAGAAAGGTGACTTGCTCCACGCTGTGGCGGTGCACGGTGGTGGGAACAGCTGATGTGAATACTGCAGTGAAGTCGGCTGAAATTACTAAGTACAGAATAAGTAAAAAGGAGGAAGGCCCTGTGAATTTGCATATGAAACAGTTTAATTTTTGTCCTAAGACTAACAGACATCGAAGTCTGTTTTCCTATCACTTTGGCCCTTATGACATATTCCTCCATTTATATGTATTTTTTCATTTCTTTTCCCCTCTGTCATGATCCAAAAAAATTATCTTTGAAACTGTCTAGAATTGGGGAGTTAAGTCCAGGACTCACGTCCTGCCACTTAAGACCTTAAGAACTGTGCATATGCAATGCCAAGGAAAAATTAGGGAATTCCCATTCTGGTGCTGAGACCTTCAGCCCTTCTTTTTTTTTTTTCAGCTTAGACTAATGCAGTTGTTCCATAAACTGCAATGGAACCTGTGATCATACAGTATTATTGCACTAGCAACAGCGAGGTTTAGAAGTCAGCCAGACAAACACTGGGTTGAACTTCTCACACAAGGTGTGATGTGAGTAACTGTCATATAATCTCATTTTTAAAGGTGAAATGCTTCAAATTACAGATTTACTTGTCTTCTCACCTAGAGTTCAAGCTTTTACCCACAAATTCTGTATGACAAGAATTACTTGAGAGCCAGAACTACAGTGAAATAGCACTACACTGGGAGAAAAGTTACCAATAAATAAAAATGTATTCAACACAGTAAATTCAACAAAAAACCCACATAAAGAGTTGTTATTTAGACAGCAGATTTCTGGGATTAATTCAACTTTACACCTACTTTGGAATTACACTGTTTTCTGCTTTGATTTTGTGAACTCAATCTAGCTGAAAATACCTTTCTTTTAATTCTCTGTTGCTCATTTACCTCCTTCAGACACACAAAACTTTATTTACAGCCTTAGTCCAAGTGCTTTTGACAAGACTCTTCATCCCTGCAAAAAAGTACACGTGTGTTGAGGTGTTAGTAAGAAAGTGGACTGGGATTGTTCAGTGTGTTTTAAGCACTGAGTGTATGTTACGCTTCTGTCAGCTTCAGAGATCGATTTTATGAGTTGCACCTTTTCAAGAGTGTTTGTGAAATACTTTCTTAGCACTGCATGGTTGTGAGTTGTACCGAAAGAATAACAAGGATGAAATTCCCTACTACACTGACTTCCTGTTCTATGCATCACATCAAAGGTTCAGCAAGGCACATGGTGTTTGACATTATTAGCCCATCACCATGAACTAAGACTGATATCCTGATTCAAAATAAGAATGCCAGGTTTTATTCTTGCTATTCTTCTTTTAGCCATACTAAATATACTGCTAAGAAGACAACAAAGGTGGTCATGCATGCCTAGATAGAAAAATTGGGTGCTGATTCTGTATGCTGATACCACACTAAATGCCACTGTATGTATTTGTCGTGAGATGCTCTACTGGTATAGAATGGGGGAAATGGTTCGTAAATAGTGGATGAAGGAGAGGCAAAAAGAGAAAAGCAGAAAGGGGAACAAAATGGAGGTTCACTATATACTGAAATTAAGTAAATCTCTAATTGCTTATTATTTGCTTGATCTAGGCATTGAATTCTAATACCAGTATAATATTCTCTGTCTACCAGCCTTTTCCAACAAAAGTCCAAATTCATGAATAGGCTGAGGTTCCCAAAGTGAGGTCTAGATGTCTAGCTGGAAAACACTGATTTATAGAACTCTTGCTCAGCTGTTACCCCAAACCTGATGTCTGTCTAACCAGAAGATTGACCAGAAGTAGATGATCTCCAGCATCCCCTTCCAACTTAATTTTTTCTATTATTCTGTGATACAGAAATAAATGTCACAATTTGTCATTGGTTTACTTCAATGTAGTAGTGTGTTACTCACACAGGCTGTGAGAGGACCAGTGTTCGACACTTCAAACTTCCTGTTGGTATTACAGTATTATTATAGTTGCTTTTGAGGAACCACAAAAAAGTAAGCAATATCCATTTCCTATTTATGTTTGCATTCCTGAAACAGTGTGAGACATTGACATAATAAAATATCATCATAAAAAGTACATAATAAAATTTATTCATGGCTCAGATCAGGTGTAGGGTCCACATGTAAATTGCCCTGGGTTATAAAGTACAAATCCATATTTCTGATTTTATCAGTACACAAAATCCTTTTAGGTAATGCTCACCAACATTTAGGTTGTTCACCAACACCTTGATATAAGAGGTACTGAACAAGGCAGAGAAGTATCTGATTTTATTTTTCTTTTTACAAATGGGTATTAACAGGTATATTATGATCTAACCTGGTGGAAGCTGAAGAGAAATTATTAAACTTATTTATTAAACAAGGCAGACTGTTGAAAAAACACAAATCAAAGAAAATATTTACAACACATTTTCTGCCCATATGTTCAAATAAACTTTGATTATCTGTGTATCTGGGAGACCGTATTTGCCTGCTAACAACTGAAGTGTTAAATTCCAAGTAAGGGAATGTACTTCTCCACTTATACTGCCTGTGATGGATTTGTTCACTTTTCAAGCAAATTATAAAGTATCTCCCTCTACCCCTTGTGTGTGTGCATTTAAGAATCATTAGGAGTTGAGCTGGTATAAGCAGGGTTGGTGCATAGCCAGTGAAATTACTTTAGTATTTACAAGGTAGTCTATGATTATGAAAAATAGAAAACCATCTACCTTTTGTGATAAAACTTTATAGAACATTTGTGTCATCCGTTTAAGATGACCGTATAGGTATTTGTAGAGCCTCCTGGTACTTTCGTCAGTGGGTTATTTCAAATTATTTCAGATTCAAATTTTGTGAGAGGCATTTTGAATTATTTCCTAGAAAGATTAAAGAAAATAAATTTTCACATCACTATTTGATGGCAAATCACATCAATAAGTTACCAATACTTTCTCATCAAAGCATGTCAACTAGGAGAGATTTCTTATGCTTACTTTGCATATGTATAATTCATTATAATTGTTAATTTCACCCATGGTTGGAACTCTTTTATAAAAGACAAAGATTACAGGAGCTATAGAACACAGCTACCTGTAATTGTGTACATAAGTAGCACTTCACGTTTGGGAAGTAACTGAATCAAATAGAATACTTTCTGTCACAAATGAACATGCAAAATTTCTAACACTATTACATAGCTACCTACGATAAAGCTCCTGCTCTACAAAAAAACCATCATGCACTCTCCTACATGCCAGCACTAGTATTTATGTAGTTACATGGTCTGGAACAGATTGCTTTTCTACTTTTTTTTTATTGTTGCTGGATAATTTTAGTTGCTTTCTAGCCAGTTTCATGACTGGTCTCACCATATGATTTGATAGGGGCAGAGAAGCAGCAGTGACTGATCAGAGAATCAAGCCACAATTATTCCAGAATAAAATGACTGTTCTACCAAGCTTACAACAAAGGGAATTGAACAGATGCTTCTAGAGCTCCCCATCCCCCAAAGACAGAGCATTTGGTACTTTTGGCTTTCTTTCTGTCTTACCACAAAGGTACCAAGCCAATCACAGAGAATTACGGTTTCAGGATCAAAAATGCAGAGTCGCTAGCATCTGCTCAGTGGCTGCTGTAAAGCAAGATGATTTTCTGCCAGACAGATGCTTGCATCTGACAAAATACCATCATGCTTCACATTAGCTGACACTCATGCTGGAAGTACGAGCAAAGGTGGGGAGACTGGCCTTTTTACAGAGCCATAGGATGTACAACATTGGCTGTATCTAGGGAAGCGATTTCTGATTACCTTTTTGGTGGAGTTTAATCTACCATCGAGAATTGGTTGGTTTTATTATCCTCTTTTCTCCACTTGTGAGGGATTTTGATATTTTTAGTATTTTTCTATTACATTTTCTGTGCTACTACCTATAAGCCTGAGGTGATAAAAATGGTCTTAGTGAAATATGCCTGTTTACTTATTTCCTTGTATTAATGTCAATAGCCTCCTATATCCCATGACTCCTGGATATAAATTCTATTTTCACTGTATGAGAAAACACAGAGAAAAAAACCACATTGGTTCAATATGCTGTAGGGATGATTCAGTTACCTTTCTTTTAATTTTCGTGTTTAAGGATAGAAGCACTATCTAGTAATGACAAGGCATTTTGTCTCCTCAGTGTTCCTGCCCATCTGATGCTGCCAGTACATTTTGTTCTTGAAAATTCACAGGCTGATCTATGATATCCCACTGGCAGAGCATCGTTATGCTAATAGTGAGCTAATGCAGCAGAGTGGAAAGCTGCCATCCCTCCAAACACCAGATATTAAAAATAATGGCTGATACAACTCTTCTGATGCAACTTTGAATTACCTCACATCAGAGGAATACTTTGCTGTCTAGTTATAGCCAATAAAGTGTTTGCTTAAGATTTCCATTCTTTATCAATGGAAAACGCCAGCAGTCTTGCAATACTTAAGTCTTCATTTGTATTCTTGAATCCTGAAATGGGATGAAACTGTAGTTACGGTTTGAGATTCCTTTGCTCAGTAGTTCGCATGCTACATTGTACAAAACACATCTTTATAAAAAAATTCAAAAGAAACTTTCTCCAGGTTCCTCAGCAATCTGAGATTTGGTGGGAAACTCATACAGGTAGTTAAACTTCATACTGAATGACCTCTCCTTATATATTAGTCCCACAAAACATCATTCCAAAAATGTTATCAAAGCAGAAAAAAATTGAGCCTGGTTTTAGAAAATAGCAACTAGTCATTGAATTAACCCTGGGCTCACAAGACACCTACTTTTAAAGTTAAGACTGCGCTGGCATTATCACAAAGGAAAGAAGAAATTCTGATTTTACCATGGTAGCAGCTTTAACAAAATACTGTGTTTGTTCCTGAGGCTTCAACTAAATGGTGTCAGAATGGCAGAAAAATTAGTATAGCTTTCTCCATTTGTTCTCATTACAATGGCCCTATGAAAATCAACTTTGAAAACGTCACACAAAGAACACTGAGAAAATTTCTATTAAGATAATTTCAATAAATAGTTACAAAACTCCTATAATAATATGCAATTTGCACAAAAAAAGCTCTATGCTTTATCAGAAAATTAATTTTCTTTAGAAGATAGGTCTCTTTCCCTTTTTTGTTTCTGAGAAGTCTTTTTAAATAACATCTTCACAGAGTTCTTAATTTCAAAGACTGCTTGCAAGCCCTCATACTGAACTAAGAATGAAACTACTGCACTCATCCTCCCTTACAACACAGACAGTTTTACTATGGTTATTAAGCTTGCAAAATTGAAAAGCAAAAGCTAAAGTTCAAACACTGATCAACATAATTTCAACACAGGAAAAAAAGTTTTGCTTTTTTTTTAAAGAAAAATGTAGCTAACACCTATTAGAAACTTTTTCAAGACTTAAGTGGCTGAAGCTCAATTACAGGCTAAGCCAAAAGGTGTTTGAAATCTTGTGATGAGAGGGAGAGCTGGCATTTGAAAACCACCAAAAGCAGCAGGTGCAAAAAGGAAATCTTCTGAAGTCCTATTCTGCTGAAGTACTAGGTATAATGTTGCTAACAGTCACATGTATCTAAGTAATTATTAAAATGAAACCTTGGAGCTGTATTATTTCTACTACTAACTATCATAGATTTATTTAATTTGCAGATGTAATGAGCATCAAAACCCTGTTAGTCACCTTGAATAGATGTAGTAGTTGCAGGTGTGTTAGCTACTCAAGATGAAGCGTTGATGTAATTAGCAAGCAAGCACATAAACAGAGGAGTATACTTCATAGGGAAGCAGGAGAGAAAAATTCTGTTGTGTGATGGTGTTATGGAATGAACTGCATCTTGAATAGCTATGCACTGGTTTGCTGACAAGGTAGACTTATGAGTTGAGAGTGTGGTAAAGGAGGTCGTGCACCATTTTATTTCTTGGAAAGGCTCAGTGGAGTAATTTACTTCTGTTCAAGTATTATGTCCTTTGAGATTATTTTGACTTGCAGTGTGTTACTAAGCAAGTTTGGAAGAGACTAATGTAGTGCTCTTGCTGAAGTTAGTAAATGCTGTCTACTGCAACAATAGATGCTTCCCCCTGTCCTACCCTGGCTTTGATTTATAGTCTATCATATTCTTGCTTTTTTTTTTTGTCTCTTATTCTGCTGCTTGTAATTAGAGACTTTCAAAAACTTCCTTATAAGATTTGGGCTTTTATGGGTCAGAATGGTGCAGCAAAACTCCACTAAGGAAATACTGCTTTTGTTGTCTTATCCAAAAATCATTATTAGCATTGATGGCAATGAGGAGCATTTACAACCTGTTAGTCCAGAGAGACAAAAATTTTTTCACTTCTTTAGAATATGGTTTCATTTTTTGTCATTGCTTCTCAATTCTGTTCTAATTTGTTATGTTTTGAAATTGCACTTGGAAATTGATAACTGAAGTAATTTCTATAGATAGTGAAAAATTACAGTGTTCCACATTCTCTAGCTTTTAATATCTTACAGCTACTATTGCTCTTTTTTTCACACTTCAGCTGATAGACCACAGATATCTTTTACTTATTTCAGTAGCCATCTTTTCTCTGCTGTGAGTTCGCCCAAGCATAAGATTTCTCTAGTGCTATCAGTGGTTATTGGTGCTTTTTGTATGTTGATAGACAGAAGGCCAATTAAGGGGACAGGAGAACTATGGGTTTGTACACTAATTTTGTAGCTTTTTGCTTTCTAGGGTATCTTCACTTATGTGGAAGCACGGAGTATCTCCGTACGAGAAGCCATGTTCTGTGATTTAAACCAATCCTTGATTATAAGTAAGGCATAAATATATGTTGTGATGTATTGCTGTCTAAATAGAGAGGCAGAATTAAGATAAGAATTGCTTACACTGGAAATCAATTGGATTTTAACGGTCCTTCTAATCAATCTTAAACTTCATTAAAAACCTAAGCTCCATCAGATTCTCTTTTTACTCATTCTTGTGCTTATTCTTAATCCGCCTTTCTCAGTAAATTACAATGTAAGAAGTAGTGTGTTTAGTAGTGATGTTAAATATTTTTAAATCTGTTCAATATACTAATGTATTGGTTTAGCTTTAAGGGAATTTTTTTGGGGGTGGGGTTTTTTCAGAACCTCATATTACATAGTGGATCTCTATTTCCCTTTGCAGAGCTCATCTTCAATTTTAGTCTATCAAGTCATTATTCCTTGGAGTAACTTCTGTGTTAGATTTTTCAGCCTATTATTCAGATTTTAATAAAATTAAGAAAGATTAGAACTCATTTTCATATGCTTCTTGTGGCATTAAAGGTTGAGGTAACACTATAACAATGCAGTGAATTGGTGCCACAAGATTAATAGGTTTTGGTTTCAGACATAGGGAAATGATAGGAACAGGCTTCTGAATAAAAAATAGCTAATTTCTAGTCAGAGTACACAGATGTGCTTTTTGATATGAAAGCTGAAAAAATAAATAGTAGTGTTACATTTCCAAAAACGATGGTGATCTGTTCTTGTCCCTACAATCTCTGACAAACCCTCAGAGGTTTGTGATTGGAAAAACTGATACTCTACATGTATAGTGTCACACAAAGGCTTGTAAACCTGTCAGATGTGTACAATATCCATTAACCTTCATAACACATCTATATAGAGAATAAGTTGCCACAGAGAGATGACAGAATTGGCCAGACATTGGCCAGAATATGAATCGGAACGAGAATTTTTAGAAGCTTGTTCTCTCAAGATTTGGATTGCATTAATTTCTGATGTTATAGAAAGGCTGTGCTTTGTATTTGAGAGTCACAGGAGAAAAACATTTATGTTGCATTGGAAGAACAATGCCTGAGGGATGTAATTTTTTTTTAAATTGTAAGCTACTTTTATATAGCACAGTATAACACAGCCCGAATGCTCCAGGATCTAGGGACTATGGTACTGCATGTCATAATAACTGTAATAATTCCCCATGCTCAGTTTTCATGATTCCAGTGTAATCCTCTGATCTGGCACCAATGGGGGGAGAGGGCATTTTCCACAATGTTAATGGTCCATGCGATAAGAAATGTGCTTTCTCCAATTGAGTTGAAAATACAGCTGATGCAACACAGATTTGAAGAGCGTGTTATAAATAACAATACAGGGCAAAAGCACAAAATCAGTAGAGCTCAAATCCTCCACAGGTCCTACAGCCCTCAGTGCACAATACTACTGTCACCAAAGTGCAAATACTTCTGTCTATTCCTCTACGGGTTTAATGAATACCCTGCACATAACAGTAACTTCCACCACATCAGCATTTTTGTATGGACACTGAGTAATTTACAAATTACCTAAACTTAATCTTCAAAATTAATTATTTCTATAGAATAAAAATTGTGTTTGTTCACCCATTCTGGATGCCCTCAGTATAGATTAAAATACAGCTATAAAAGACATATGACATTAGACCTGAATCTCATTAATGTCATTTTGTGCAGCCTACCACAACCATGAAAATAGCAGATTATCACTTGAAACACACTCTCCAAGCTTCAATAATTCTCAGAAAATTGCTGAGCTTTGAAGCAGTCCCTTGTATGTTAAGTTGCTCTGATCAAAAGGAAGAACAGTTTCTAAGAATTGCTTTTTCTGATAAGTTTTTATCTTTTTTTGCCTGTTTTTTGTTGTTGTGGGTTTTTTTAATGCTGTGGGTGGTATTTTGGTTTTGGCAGCTGGTTTATCAAAATAAGTATTAGACCATTAGATTACGCACCTCTTCAGGAGTTTGGGGATTGGTGTGTTTATTTTAAAACCCCCAAACAAATCCTGCTCAACAGCAATGCAGATGGTGATATGAATGTCTCTGATTTTTTTTCTTTTTTGGGATTATTCTTTTCCATTTGACTTAAATATGGCTGCAGAAAAGGTTTCAAGAGAGTTTCAAGGTCAATAATGTTCCAAGAGTTTGTCAATATTTTGTCAGAACTTGAATCTGTCCTTACAATAGCAAAAATGTTTGTGGGGAAAATGGAAACATAATGCTATAGACTCTGTAAAGTACACTTCCTTGACCACAGAAATGGATTAAATGATAATTCTAGTTGGCTCAATGACTGGTAAGCAGATCACCCAATTTCTAGAACAATAATGGGGAACATAATGGTGTGCTGCTATTGAAGGGAACTGGACAGAAAGAATCCTTCCTATTGCAAAATAGAACTTGGATACTCTTTTATTGTCTTAGTGAAAGCCCATCTGTCAGAGATTTAGGAGGCTAAGCTTTAGGGGATAGGCTTTAGGGGTCTACCTTTTCCTTATGCCTTGGATCAATGAAATACATAGAAATGTTTTGACTGAGCTAAGAAAATATGAGACCAGACAAAAAAAAAACTTAGATATTACTTCTACCTGCCCCCAGCTCCCATTAGAAATTGCTAGGTTGTCTTAAATGTGATTATAATATGATGATGACTTAAAACTGTTAAGATCTAATTTTGGGGGGTCAGTGTTAAAATTCAAGTGAGAGTTATAGACAACCAAAATAATCAGGTTGGTTTTTACTATGTAACTGTAAGAAATGCAAGAAAAGGTGTCTAGCAAACTGACTGTAGAAATTCCCTTTGGAAAGGAACTGGTTTTCTGTAAAAATTATCTAGGGATAGAGATTCTAATAGCAGCAATGATACTTAAAGAAGTAACTGAAATCTGGTTTGAGAGTCAACATCTCAGGTCATCCTTAACCAGCAAAACTTTCATGGCTCTGAAGGAAGGAGAGACTTATTGTTGCTGAGTCTCTCTGACAAGCTGGAAACAATGAGGCAGGGAACCGAGGTCACACTCTGCATCGGTGAATGTGGTAAATGTCGGTATACAAAAAAACTATGAAAGGACAAGAAGAAGGGTCTGTTCCCAGAAGTATTAGATTTGTTCCTGATGTGGGTTTAGATAGGGGTAAGTGCAGCAGCTGAGGAGACATCTGGTTTAGGACAGTCTCTGAATCCAAAACAGACTTAACATTCAAAGGGAAACACTACAGCAAATTGGAAAGAGAGCTGGGCAAGCCTTCGGAGGAATTGCATTGGAGAAGTATAACCACTATTAAAACTGTCTCACTCATAGTTTAAGTTGAAAGAAGGGGGGTGGGAGGGAGGAAAGAGTGGGATCTAATTATGTAGAAATTATGCAAAACTGCTTGAACTAATTATGAAAGTCCTTACTCATTGCCACTATAGATGATACCTGAACATTGTAGCAGGCTCAAACTGTTTCCTGCCCTAAATTATAAAAGTGGATACCTGAAAATGGAGTTGCATTTGAAGGGCAACAAAAAAGTTGCTTTCATAGCAAGATAAGGCCTGAGGCAATTTAAAGTTGAGACACTCACTTGGAGGGTGCTGCACAATATGTCACACTCAGGCTGTTTTTCCCAGATCATATGCTGGTGCGTGCAGAAAAGCTTTAAACAGGAACTGATATATTTGGAGTATTAAAAACTTACAGCTGCCACTCTGCATTCAATGTTGACTCATATAAAGGGAGTCTTCCTTGCATATGGGATAAATTCATAAGCTGATGACTTTGAATTGTTAAGGGGTAGAACTGGTGAAACTTTGTTGAAATCTGTGGAATTACGAGCTATATTTCATTCAAGATATATGAGCTGAGACAGACTGCCATCCAAGTATGTGTGAGGCCAGCCATGAATATGAACTGTAGGGATAAAGAAATCTGACAAGTATCCGTGCAAATATAGAGGGCTGGTATTATTTGCAGAATTAGACTGTGAGTGTACAAATCCATGTGAATGGATGAGACACAAGCAGTCATTCCAGGGAGGGATGAAGAGAGGGCAGGGACAAAGAAAACAAAATGAACTTCAAGCTAATAGGGAAGAGATCAAGATGTTGGACTAGAAATCTTTCCTGCTGTTTATTTCCCAATAGCCTTAGAAAAACACAGCTGCTGATAGAATGTCTTTGATACTGTCCTCTTTATCTATAAATATATTTTTTTTCTCTTTCTAAAAGGGTTAGATCATAGGCTAACTCTTCTATCCCTTTTAAGGCAGAGTATATATACTTTCAGTGTGATCATGTCTTTCATTGTTGCATATATTTATGTCAAGTGATTGTGAGGTTACGGTTAGGAACAAAAAGTTTGGACATGCTCACCACTTCATATGACATTCACAAAACCTGATATGCTCTAACCTTGCTTGTTTAGCATTAGAAGTAAGAGGTTAGATCAGTTCCCGAGTTATTCCAAGAGGTAGCTTGCAACTGATATTTCAGTGCTCAGATTAGCCACACAGTGTCACCCTAGACCATCAAAAAGTTTAATAAAAGGCATTCTGCCTAATCACTAGCTTTGAGAAGTTATATTGGAAACAGTCTGAAGAAATGTTACGGCTTGTAAATAAAATAATAAGCTTTTCAGGGGAGTCTATTTCATACTATATGACACATCTGTAGCCAGAATCTAGCCATCTTCAGGTGTTCCTGAAATTTTGGACAACAGCCATCTCCAATGCTTTATGCTAGTTGTCATCAGCAAAATGCATTTTGGTACTTTCTTTCTGCTTGAGATCTTGGCCTCTGTACTTCTCATATTTAAAGAGAAAGTGCTGCCTGGTGTCTTGGATTTCTAGTGATTATATGTCAAAAGTATTTTTCCAAACTTTTCAAATATAATTTAGATTCTGAAGGCATACATATATTGCAGAAAAAGCGCAAGTATTTAGGTTTATTCTGCTAAGTTACTCCAATAACTCATATTTGACTTTATCTTTGGTTTCTGAAAGTATTGGGAACAGAAATTAATTTTATGTTCCTGGGCTTACATTTGCCCCATATTGTCTTCATTTCAAATAAAGTTTGTAATGTCCTCATTTAGACCTAGATAATAGGTCTAAAGAAAGAGCAATCACTTTAAAACCACAATTTTTTAAAAACATGCAAAGTTACAAAGCATGTTTGAATATATCATCAAATGGTTTGGATTGGAAGGGACATTAAAGATCATCTAGCTCCAACACCAAGAAAAGATCTAAATCCCAAAATACCAGAAAATCTTCTTCTAAATCTATAGTGGCATTAAATTCCAGCAGCAGACAGGTTATGGACATCTGGATGTGGAGTGAATTGAGATTCAAAGCCTATCTTCAATCTCCACAGCAGATGAATTATTAAAACTACTACCAAGTGATACTAATAAAAAAATAATAGACACTCATAGTTAAGGTAACTGGTACATAATAGATAATATTTAAAGCACTCTTGATAGCAATAGCTGATAACAAACACTTAATCACCAAGTATATTTAAGATGGTGCTTTTGACCATATTTCATTTGTGACCTGTTGCATCTGCGAAATTAATGAGAAAATTAAAACTATCACCATAATCTGGCAGGGAGAGAGACGGGAGCAAATTTCAGTGCTTAAGGATTCCAGTCAACCACAGAAAGAAAATCAGAACATTGTTAGTAACGGGGGAATTCTAGAACTGAGACTTCCCTGGACCCTGTTTCCCCACACACAGACCAACATATTTCAATTCTAACACAGTGATTGTACTGGGTAAGAGAAGCTCCAGTTGGTAACTTCTTCCAGAGTGACATGAATCTCCTGAAGAACAATTCTTGCTATTAGACTCTTGGTATTTTACATTGCAGGGCCCCATTCAAAGCTGTTCCTCACTACCAGGATACAAAGTGAAGTGACAATTTAGAAGTAAATAATATTTATAAAAAAGAGTTCACCAAGCTTCAGCTTTTACTTTGGTCAAGTTCTATCTTTTGATAAACATTGCTATGCTAAAATAAATTATTGAAGATTAAATCTGACTCGGGGTTCCAAACTATGGGTAATGATGGATGTGCAGCTTGCTTTCTCAAAGTATTTCCTAGTAGTCTTAAAGATTCTAGATTTTGCTAATTGTTCCTTAATGTTGGCTATATGATCAAGCAAATAAAAACAGTGGAATTGGTTCAATCAAATTGGGTGAAGTTAGAGAAAGCCCTGTTAACCTGTTTATATATTTTTACAAATGTTAGTGAAATAATGATGCCATGGAGTTATGTTGTCACCTGTTGGGCTGCTTTCCCTTTGAAAAAGATTTATAGTGATGATAGCTAGAATTTAAATAGAAATTTCTTCATTAATAAACAGTTGTATTAACATATTTATACTACCAGTTCTGTTATAATTGCTCCTAACAAAGTGCAAGAGATGACAAAGCCAAGAGGCAGCAAAATAGTCAGCTACTGGGCTGCTGAACTGCACTCCAAACAAAAATGAAATAATTTTTAGCATGTCCCAGAGGCTCCAAAACTAATTGATAAAAAGCCTGCTCCAAAATTCAAATTTACTTTGTGCTGTATCTCTTTCTTTGTGGATTAGCCTGTGGAAGTGGATGAAAGCAGGATGTAAGGATTTTGCAGGCTGGGGATTTTTTTATTGGTTGTTTGGGTTTTGGGGTTTTTTTTGTTTAGTGTGTTTGGGATTTTTAGTTTGGGGGGGTTTTTGGTGTTGGATATCTTATTCCCCCAGATAGATATATACACAACTTTCTTTCACCAAAAATATCCTATCTTGTAAGGGCAAAGGCAAAAGACCAGTGAATTATGATTAACTGTGCTATTGATGCATACACAACAACATATTCTTGAAGTCTGTTGACATGAAATTAAACTCAAAAACATACTTGGAAAACTGGAAAACCTGCAAATGACTGTAAAATCTTCTTATCTTCCTCTACTTGCTGTCAATCCCACCAATTTCTTGTCTTCTCGTTCTCTCTGAAGTGCCTGCTCTGTTTCTATTCTCTACTCTTGTCTAAGTAGGCTCCTCTTTTACCATGGCTCACCTCAGAACCCACAACTCCTCCTTGCTTCCATTCCACTCTGTTCAGCTCTTGGTTGCCCCCTGAACTTCACCTCAGACCCTTTTTTTCCAGGGATTGGGCTGGGCTGCTGTTGAAAATTACTTTTTAAAGAAAGTGCTTTAGTAAGTCCTAATCACACCGAGATTGGATTTTGCACACACTGTTGCCAGCAAAAAGCAGGCTGAGAGAGGTACAGGGATCTCTGCAGAGACTGGCTTGTCCCCTTGATACTTTTGCCTTCTGACTGCTGAACCTTCCTTCATGGTATATCCTTACATTTGTCAATCTTTTTAAATTGCATTTACATAAGACTTAAATAATTATGGGTTGGCCAGTGTCTGAAAGTTTATGGCCTGGATACAGCAACAAACAGGCTACAGAGTTCACCTAAAATAGTAATTGTAAAGTGTGAAGTATGGAGGGAAACTGGAGAGCATAGACTTCTAATACCAAGAGGCATACATGTCCTGAAGACCATTCAGCAGCTGAGAAGTCCCCCACCAGATTGAGATTTAAGATGTCACTAAAGTGACATATGCAAGGAATTAGTACAGTTTGTTACAAGGATTTGAGTTTCAAATAACACGCAATCAGTATCTTATAAGAGTTATAGTCATAGTATTCAGTACAAGTGCTTTCGCTTAAAAAGAAAGATATCAGGATGTGCTTTGGTTAAATAAATGAACTAGCTTTGGTAATAGTTGTCTTTCTAAGCTTTTGTCACTATTCATTTTGACAAATTTAATTACATACAGTAAATGCCTATTTATTTTTATTTTCCCATATTTCTGTCTCCAGACAACAAGCATGGAGGACGTTAGCTTTTGTCTTGACTCCCTCTTATTATCTGTTGGCCTTTCCTAAATTGCTGGAGTGTTCAACCTACTGTCTTCAGGTTAATTTGGTTTGGTTCTTTTGCAGCCTGACCAGACCAGCAGACTGAGCAGCCCTGATCCGTAATTAATATACACACCAAGAAAGATCGTTCAGTAAAAACAAATAAGAAAACCTCACTATGGGGACAAAATAATGAAAAAAGGGGGAGTCTCAAAATTACTTTTCCTAAATAGCTGGAACTGCTAAAATGAAAGCTTTCTATATGAACATCAAAACATTATCTTCCTGCTCTATTTATTTTTATATAAAAATGTAAGAAGTCTTAGAACATCAGTTGCAAATAATGGAAGGGAAGCCTGAAAACTATCTACTATGATTACAACATACCATCATAGAATGTTTTCGGTTGGAAGAGACCCCTAGAGGTCATCTAGTCCAACCCCCCTGCAGTGAGCAAGGACACCTCTAACTAGATCAGGTTGCTCAGAGCTCCATCCAGCCTGGCCCTGAATGTTCCCAGGGATGGGGCCTCCACCACCTCTCTGGGCAACCCGTTCCAGTGTTTCACCACCCTTGTTGTAAAGAATTTCCTTCTTATATCCATTCTAAACCTACCCTGCTTCAGTTTAAAACCATTACCCCTTGTCCTGTCACAGCTGGCCCTACTAAAAAGATTTTCCCCATCTTTCCTATAGGCCCCCTTTAGATACTGAAAGGCCATAATCAGGTCTCCCCGCAGCCTTCTCTTCTCCAGGCTGAACAAGCCCCACTTCCCTCAGCCTGTCCTCATAAGAGAGGTGCTCCAGCCCTCGGATCATTTTTGTAGCCCTCCTCTGGCCCCGCTCCAACAGTTCCATGTCCTCCTTGTGCTGAGGGCTCCAGAGCTGGATGCAGTACTCTAGGTGAGGTCTCACCAGAACAGAGTGGAGGGGCAGAATCACCTCCCTTGACCTGCTGGCCATGCTTCTCCTGATGCAGCCCAGGGTAGGTTGGCCTTCTGGGGCCGCCAGCGCACATTGCCGGCTCATGTCCAGCTTTTCATCCATCAGTACCCCCAAGTCCCTCTCGGCAGGGCTGCTCTCAATCCTTTCTTCCCCCAGCCTGTACTGATACTGGGGGTTACCCCGACCCAGGTGCAGGACCCTGCACTTGGCCTTGTTGAACCTCATGAGGTTCACACAGGCCCACCTCTCCAGCCTGTCCAGGTCTCTCTGGATGACATCCCGTCCTTCTGGTGTGTCAACCGCACCACTCAGTTTGGTGTCATCCGCAAACTTGCTGAGGGTGCATTCAGTCTCGCTGTCTGAGTCATTGATGAATATATTGAACAGCACCAGTCCCAGTACGGACCCCTGAGGGACACCACTCGTCACTGGTCTCCATCCGGACATCGAGCCATTGACCACTACCCTCTGGATGCAACCATCCAGCCAGTTCCTTATCCACCAAACAGTCCACCCATCAAATCCATAGCTCTCCAATTTAGAGTGAAGGATGTTGTGGGGGACTGTGTCAAAGGCTTTGCAGAAGTCCAGATAGATGATATCCATTGGTTTTTCCCTTGTCCACTGATGCTGTCACACCATCATAGAAAGCCACTAGGTTCGTGAGGCAGGACTTGCCCTTGGTGAAGCCATGCTGGCTATCTCAAATTATCTCCCTGGCCTCCATGTGCCTTAGCATAGCTTCTAGGAGGATCTGTTCCATGATCTTCCCAGGCACAGAGGTGAGGCTGACAGGTCGGTAGTTCCCAGGGTCTTCCTTTCTACCCTTTTTGAAAATGGGCACAATGTTTCCCTTCTTCCAGTCACCAGGGACTTCACCTGACTGCCATGACTTTTCAAATATCATGGAGAGGGGCTTGGCGACTACATCGGCCGATTCCCTCAGGACTCTGGGATGCATCTCATCAGGTCCCATGGACTTATGCGCATTCAGGTTCCTCAGGTGGTCACGAACCTGATCTTCTCCTACAGCAGGAAGGGTTTTGCCCTCCCGGTCCCCTTCATGCCATCCATCAACTTGGGAGGGGTGAGGAGAGAGGTTGCCAGTGAAGACTGAGGCAAAAAAGTTGATGAGTACCTCAGCCTTCTCCTCATCTGCTCTTACCAGCTTGCCAGTCTCGCTCATCAGCAGGGGTACGCTTTCTTTAACCATCCTTTTCCGGCTGATATACCTGTAGAAACCCTTCTTGTTATTCTTTGCATCCCTAGCCAAGTTTAGCTCCAGCTGAGCCTTGGCTTTCCTGACCCCATTCCTACACAACCGGACTGCGTCCCTATACTCTTCCCAGGATGCCTGTCCCTGCTTCCACTGCCTGTGCAGTTCCCTCTTCCTCCTTAGTTTGACCAGCATCTCTCATCTCAGCCATGCCAGTCTCTTCCCTTCTTTGCCCGATTTCTTACACCTGGGGATCGAGAGCTCTTGCGCTCTGTGGATCACTTCCTTAAAGAGCTGCCAGCTCTGTTCTGTTCCCCTGTCTCTGAGGACCGTTTCCCAGGGAGTCCTTCCGACTATCTCCTTGAGGAGCTGGAAGTTTGCTTTTCTAAAATTCAGGGTCCTGACTATACTCTTCATTCTTCCCATTTCCCTCTGGAGCGTGAGCTCTACCAGCGCATGCAACACAAGCTGCCTCCGATCTTGACATTTCCGACGAGCTCACTTGCATTGGTGACCACCAGGTCCAGTATCGCATCCCCTCGGGTAGGGGTGTCTATTACCTGGCTTAAGAAGTTGTCCTCAATGCATTCAAGAAACCTGCTGGATTGCCTACAGCTTGCCGTGCTGGTTTTCCAGCAGATGTCAGGGTGGTTGAAGTCCCCCAGCAGGACGAGAGCCTGCGAGCACGAAGCCTCCCGGAGTTGGAGGAAGAACGCTTCATCAGTCGGCTCCTCTTGATCTGGCGGCCTGTAGTAGACACCAACCACCAGGTTCCCTTTGTTGCCATATACAGATAAGAAAAGAGAATAGCTACAATATGAAAAATAAAATATTCTATATATGTTTCTTTCAGTATTTAATGAAAGCAAGGTAATCTGAGCATTTATATCCTTATCTAGAATGCCATATAGCCGGATTAGTGCTTACAGGAGAATGAAGCTGTTCCTGTCTTGCAGTATATTTGATTTGAGTGGGATTGGGAAGTAATCAATGCCCCCACTTAGCACTCTCCTGGGGTTTCCTGGTAATTCATTACCAGTTCTAGGGATCCTCAACACAGACAAGAGGACATAAAGCAGAAAATTGGGAATATTTGGGGATTGGTTAATCCAGCTTATTTGAAAGGTAGAACAGAAAATATGTTAAAGTTTTGAATGTTTCCAAACAGGAAAATGCTGTAAAAAGGACCAAAGATGAGTGGTGATTTTTTTAAAAAAATGTATTTCTTTATGTTTAAGAAAAAAAACATTAAACACACACCCCCCACATAAAACCAGCTTTCTGGCAAGATCAGTGCCCAAAAGTTGTAGACTTTCAGAAGGAAGATTGCTTTCGAGTGCTGTTTTCTGCCAGTTTCTCTATACTCTCTCTATATTTTAAAATCAATCCAGGTTCAGTATATTTTTCAAAATTGGGTAGTCTGGAGATCTAGGCCTGATTCAAGTTAATACTCAACAGGATAATCTTTTTGACAGAGGGTTTTTGCAAAACTAAAATGAGAATAGTTTGCTGGTGGTGATTTTGTAAGCATGGACTAATTCTATTGTCTTCAGAACTGAAAAAGGAACTACTCAGTATTTGATAAAACCGGTCAGAGCTCCTAAGTACAGATATTATGTTTTAGAATGTCTCTGCTTGCAGCAGTTCTCTGCTTGCAGCAGTTCTCTGCTTGTTACTTGATAAGGCTCATCTTTAATTAGAGATACACAGGATAGTGTTTAGTTCTTGCTGACGTTAAATTAAGTACAGTTACAAGGATCTCAGATGGAAGGGGGAAGACAAAACAAGATATATATCCTAGGAGGCAGAGTGTTTTAGATTTATCACGTTCAGCCTTTATTGTGTTATGTCTGGACTTCAGCAAAGCCTTTGACACAGTCTCCCACAGCATTCTCCCGGAGAAGCTGGCGGTTCATGGCCTAGATGGGTGTAATCTTTGCTGGGTAAAAAACTGGCTGGATGGCCGACCCCAGAGAATTTAATAATGTACTTTATTATACTAGTGATGCTCACACAAAGGAAAAAAAAAAGCATGCTGGAAACAAATGAAAAACCACAGTCCATATCTTAGAATAACTCAATAGGCAACTTACCCAACTTAAATATGATTGTAGAGTTTCAGTAATTAAAGAAGTTTTAACACCATTAAAACTACCCTTTCAGTTAGAGTTCAGGCCTGAAAACTTTATGGCTGCTTAGTTAGTGGTTAGCTTACTAGCAAATGAGGAAAGGGTATCCCCTCAAGAATACCCTTATCATTGTACTGAAATGTCTTCTGTAGTTCTGTAAATCTTTTGTTCTTTATTTTAGCAATCCACACTGATAGATAAAAGCACTGTTTCCTTCAGGTGTGCTATCCTTTCTATTAAGTTCGTTCCCATCTTTTTGACATTACCAAATTGCTACCCTAAGTGCCAATATCTAGGTGATCTAGACATGTTTGCTGGAAGCAGCTGCTGATGAAAGCAGAAGAATTTGAATAGTTACTCTGATTTTTTTTAAAAATGATAAATCAGCCATAATGCACATTATCCCTTCAAAGAGTGCAAAGAATCAAAGTAAGAGCACCATGTAGGGACAGTTGTTATGTAACATCTTTGTTCCCTTGTAAACTGGGGCAATTCCATCGCAAATATAATTAAATTAATTTGACTGTGCTATATATTTAATATGGTTAATTTCAGCATAGATTTATAATCTCTTCTACTCATTATATGTTAAGAATTATGTATTTGGAAATATAAATCAATGCCAATCAAGTGCAGCAAATTATTTAAGATTTATGTCTTAAAAAAATTCTCTGAGGACAAAACAAATCCTGCAGTTCATGATAGGAGAGTATGTGCTCAGCATCATAGTTGTTTCCTTAGAAACAAGGAATCACATGATGCACAGTGCTAGTGGAGCATGCTCAGTGCATAAATTAATCAGGCTTATTTTTCTTCTTTTGTTCTGAAATCTACTCCAGATTTCCTGCTGTCAACTGCAGCACTGAGAGCTGCTTAATTTGCCTTGTATGTAAAAGCACAGTACAGGTGATTGGCAATGTTGTGTACTGCTCGTGCTAAAATCTTGATTAACATGGAACAAAATAACATGCACTTTTTCCTGTGGGAAAGTTCAGCTTCCCTGCATGAAGACTTTCAAAAGAAATCTCAGCAAAATGAATTTCACCCAGTTAGAAGGGGAAAATTAGCCAAATGACAGATCACAGCAGCAAGCTATTATCTGTCAAAACAGATAAAATAGAATTTTTCTCCATTGTTGCAATTCTGTTTGTGAACCATTTCTTTTTCCTTGTTTATAGCCTTGGTATTCTGACACTACTTTAATTGAAAGAAGAAAAAACCCCAGCCATTTGATGAAGAAAAATTCACAAAATAAAGTACTCTGTATTTGCAGGTTTTTTTTACTATGTTTTTAGAAAGTAAATCACTGTTTTACAATGGAAAAAGAATCTGATCTCTGTACTGCAGCTCTGTTGGTTGGCATTTGTACCCAACAGTGTGTCTTGAATACATGATGAGCCATTCACAGACTCCCACAGGCTGATGGAGTTTAAATCAGAATTTATTCAAGTCCATACTCAATCTGATTTCCCTAAAGAATAAGACCTCTGTTGGAGGTCACTTGAATCACGCTTCTTTTCCATTGCTACATTGATGTAGATGTTTCTGATGGTCCTTTAGAAATAGCCAAAACTGGGACCATCTTTGTATATGCACACATAAAATATATATGACTTTATATACATGTATATATAGTATATATTTTTAAAAAACTTGAGGTTGATGGAGGTTAGAATTATTTTGTCCCTGGTTCATGACACATGGTGTTGCTGGACTACAGCCTTTCATAACTCTAAACATTGCCCTACCATATGCTTGGATCATAATAAGGAAATTGAAAAGAAACTCCTGAAAAGGTTTTGGTTTACTTGAAAAATAATTACACCTTTTATTGAACTTTTTGTTGTTTAGCTCTAAGGAAGAGCTTAAAAGTACATGCTCTCCAACTGTATGCAAAGTGCATAGTTTTATAGATAAGCACGGAAAACTTTTTTCCTGTCCCCAGTAACCTAATCACAAGGGCTTTCATATTCAAAGGCTATTGAACATGCTGAGAAAGAGGAAAAACTGGGAAGTTTAGTATTGCATAATACCCACAAAGGAGGGAGTTACAAGAAGGTTACAAGGCTCAGTGCAGTGAGAATTCATTCAGATGTCTATGTACTTGCTTCGTGGGGGTCCCCATTTTGTAGTGCAAGCTATAGTCATTGCTATTCTTTACAGCACTGTAAGTTTATAGTGAAAACTGGGGAGCACCATGAACTGCTAAAAGTAGCATTTCCTTTTTTTGTCTGACATTGTATTCCAAACTTCATGAGCCATATTACTCCAACAATCTTGCTTATTGTTGGGCCAAGGAGACATCCAAATGAAATGAATGGAAAAGTGGTTTTAAATTTGTAACACCTACCAACCTGCACAAAGTTCAACACAAATGTGGTCTTTTACTATCCCATGTAGTTATTTCTATAGCAGACATGACAGATATATTGGATAGAGGGAGCTGTGTCCCAATAAGCTATGACTTAAAATCAATGCTGCCATTTTTTTATTGAAAGTACAGGAAACTAAAAACAGCTGCCAGACTGCAGAGCCTGGTAACAGCTAAATGGATTTTAGAACAGTCAAGAACCACCCTAACTCTTTGCATACTGATCAGCATGACCCAAAAAAATGGCCAAAAAATCTCAAAAGTAAAAATGAAGTTAGAAGCAGCATTTTGGGGCAATGGTAGTGTCTGTAAGAAAGAAATGCTTAATCTAATACTCTTTCCAGACTTAAATTTCAGCTAAAAACACAGGTTATGCTCCCTCCACCACAAGAAACCAAAAACAAAACCAAGAAAAAGACAATTGTATCCTAGAATTAGTGAGTAAGAGAGGAATAAGTATATTCATCACAAATGTGGATACTGAAATTCTACCACAGCCTCCTGTTGCAGGTGCTGCAATTCATTCCTTTTCTGGTTATGAAGCTGGCTGTAGATGTTGAGAGGAGAAACCTCTGAAATTCTTTCTGCTGAAACAGTCTGATGTTGTGTAAAATACTTAAGGCTATCTTGGCCACAAGGAAATGCAGGGAGCCCTTTCAGCCCTTCTGGTAGGACTTTCAGCTGGGAGGTGAAATCTGCCTGTTTTCTGGCCCCAAATGTAGTGTGTGTTTGTGCAAAATACAGTAATGTCAACAAATGACTTCTAGCAACTTTTTTTCTTCGTAGCCCTTCAGAATGCCCTCTAGCCTGCAGATTAGGCTGTAAGTACATGTAATGTGTAAGTATAATTCCTCTCAGGTAGAGGAATTCTTGGCAAGTTCTGTAAATACTGTGAAGGGAGACCACCATTTCCTTTAATTGCCTTATTTCCTATTACAAAATATTTTGTTGACCTGAAGTATGTAGGTTGAAAAACAGGGGTTTTTTTCCAATGAGGAGCCAAAGTTTTTATATGGTTTGTTTTCTGTCTGTTCATTTCCGTAAGTAAAAAAAAAAAAAAACCTGCTCTAGTTATACAATGCCATAAATAGAAATTGTAATTGCTTTCAAAAAAATTCCAGCCATGATGGCTTAAGACACTTTCCTACCATATTTATGGATTTACTATACGCAATTTGCAACACCATTCTTCTGTGAATTTATGCAGTGGTCCTACAAAACTTGTCCAAAGGGCGCAAAATGCATAAGGACTGATAAGTGTTAATAATAAATTAATAATTTGTGATGCTAGCCTCTCAGCTCTAAATATGAAGCCATTTGTGAGTCTGAAAAGCTCAAAAGGCATGTCTGCTTTTGCAGTTGGCTTTTAGTTTCATTTCTTATCTAGCTTTAATGATTTGCTCTGTAGATAATTACATTGTTCTGTTCTATCTGTACTGACACCCATCATTTCTATTCCAATTTAAACTTGTCATCAGCAATGAAAACTTAAACTGCACATATTGGAGGGTTGTGATCTTCAATACATCAAAATGAAAGGCAAAAAAAAATTAAACAGATTGTCTAAAATAAACAACACAACAGTTTGGTTATTGGAAATGGTCATAGCCTTCTGTCAATGAGTTTTAGCATAATCTGCAGTTAATTTAAGTCTTGTCTCAGCATAAGAAAATTTATCCAAATGAAGAATAAAATGTTTTCAGTTTTCAAACAAGAGCTTAGTCTTTTGGGCTTTTTTAAATCAAGTGTTCAAGAATATTCAACAGTTAAAGATAAGTGACATTTATTTCTTTTACTTGGTCTTATCCAAAGGACCTAGTTTTGCACTAAATAACAATTGAATAAGCACCTGCTTTAATAAAGGCAATATAACATTTTAAAATAAAGTATGCTTTGTGCAAGCCTATTTTGATTTTTGCAATAAATTTTTATATTTCATTACGATGCTTCAACCTACTGATGCTATGAAGACAACGTTTCTATACTTCTGATGTGATTTTCTAGCGGGGACAATATCTTTAATACAAAGTAGGTGGTAATTGTTGCTCACTAAATTTTTAGGGGGAGTTAGGTGAGGTTTTATTAGCATATCTTCTATAGGAAGTTATCCATGTATCTGAGCACAGCACATCTAAGGTTTACTGCCTTTTCAAAGTGAATGAGAGCAGTACTTTTCCTTGTAAATCATCTTGAAATATAGTGAGAAAAAGCATTCTGTAGAGGCAACATAGTGGTATGACTAGAAGGCAGCAAATCAGACTGCTTGTCCTTGGCTATAGGTTTCACTGTACTCAGTCTCGCCAGTGCCAGCCAGATCTGCCACTGGTTAGTACTGGACTGTAGTTGACATTACCCAGGTCAATATAACTTTCCAGTACTAAAACTTATCTCAGGTTCAGACTCACCATTGTAGGAACAATTCTGGCAAATAACTAAAATGTTTATTTCTGTTACTTATTACTGACAAACCATTAAAAAACAAAAAAGGGTATGAATCATAAATAGTTTACATGTGGCTTGACTAATTTAATGAAGTATGGACATGATTTAAAAATATCTAAATTTTAATGACTCTGAAAGGAATTTTATGGGAGCAGGACCATTTCTGTCAGCAGCAAATATCAAGCCTTTATAGTCAAGAGAGTGAAAGGCAGACACGAGACACGGAATTGTCGCTGAAAAAGATGGAATTTGTGGCTGGCAAATATCGGTCGGTTACCCTGACTCTGGCAATGTGCTCCCCCCTCGCCTCTGACTCCCCCTCCCCTTCACCTCTTTCAAGTGATAACCACCTGTGGCGGTGGAGATAGATGTGTCTGGTTATGAAGGATGTACCCACTGGATGTGGGGGGAGACAGATAACAATACAATAGCAAAGGGCTATTGTGGAATGTGCCCACCTAAGCACAGTCGTCAGTATGCAAATATGACTATGAGCCAATAATCTTACCCCCACAAATAGTGAGCAGTCCAAGAGTCCTCTGAGCTCTCCTGCACAGCAGTGGGCTGCATGCCAGGATCTCCCCTTGAGCAGGGATGCCTCTCAAGGTTACTCCTCAAGGTTGAGAGATTTCTTGCTACAACAGATTCTCATTAAGTGGCTAACAGCATGCAAAAACTTTGAAATCTTAGCTAAGTGACGTAGAGGATTGATTGCACATATATAATCCTTTAGACATAAACTGTTGACCAAGTCTGGGACTAGGATTGGATCCAGCCACACCTCAACCCCTCTCTGAGGGAGTTTAGAAAGCAAGGGGATCTTTTCTGAACCTCATGACTCAACAGGAGGGTCTCCCTGACAGTTTTGCCCTCTATGCAGTAAATAATGAAGTGTACCTTGCCATCGAATCTTATAAATTATTGTCGCATTTACCACTGAATTTTGCTAACTCACTGTTTTACACAAATAAACTATATTATTTTTCCTCCCTCTCTCTCCATCCATGACACCGACCCAGGTGCAGAACCTTGCACTTGGCCTTGTTGAACCTCATGAGGTTCACACAGGCCCACCTCTCCAGCCTGTCCAGGTCTCTCTGGATGACATCCCATCCTTCTGGTGTGTCAACCGCACCACTCAGTTTGGTGTCATCCGCAAACTTGCTGAGGGTGCACTCAATCTCACTGTCTATCTCATTAATGAATAATATACAGACATAACAGAAAGAATGATTTTAAATCAGGAAAGGGCTTCTTTTGAGGTTTGTTTTTAAAAGAAGTGGTAAGGGTTTGGAGCAGTAAGCTATTAATGCAACTAATTTCAGGTCCTTGTTAGTAAGGATAAGAAAGTAGTACATTTCAGATACGTGTGTTAAATGGATTTTGAATTGTAAGTTTATTTCTATTTTAAGTCTATTTAAGCTTATTAAGAGTTTACCAGTTCAGTTCTGGGTTTGACAAGAACCTTGAACAAGGAACAGAGCATAACTGCCCTCTTCTACAGCTGAGCTAGTCAGCCATTTGAGAGAGCACAATGGTTCCACCTGCTTTCAATAAAGAGAAAACTTTAGGTGTGATACATGTTTTTATACAGCCAGAGATAGCTTCCAGAGCTGCATCACAGACTGGACCTACTAAACACAGATTTTGTGAACAGTAACACAAATCACTGTATACCAAATATTACTGTATTCTGAGAAGCACACTGGCTTTTCTTCACTGACCTTTATTGCAAGACTGTGGTTGTGTCACGGTATATTAACCAGTGGAAGTGGAGTGACACCCTCCAGCAAGACATTGATTTAATTTTGGGCTGATTGCTACATGAGAGTGTTCATACTGTATATTCTCATATATATAATTTTTAAACATAGTGGCTCTACCTGATTTAATTATTTGTTTCAGTGCTACTTGCTAAAGGCACCCTGAAGTTCTAAGTAAGTCCCCTTTTATGTTTGTAAATCCAAATCCTGGCCAGACACAGAAAACAACCCATCTATGAGTCCATTTGAATAAAACAAAATTTGGCTGCTGCCTAATGGCTTGCTCAGGAAGTGTTTGGGTTGCATTAAAATGAAGAGGCCAAAGAAAGTTCCTGAGCTGCATTCAAAATCTGATGTTAAAGGTCAAAATACCATAGTGAATGGCACCTAATCTGTATAACAGCAGAGCAGAAAGTTTCAGGAACTCCTTTTACCACCTTCAAAATTTACCACTCTACTTTATTCCCATCTGAGGCAGATACAAATTACAGTTCAATATTAACAGAAATTAAACATTCAGGAAAGCTTATTTGAAGACATAGTAGTAGCTAAATGCAATAAACTTAACAAACGCTTAAGTTCTGTGATTTGTGTTGGTTTTCCATAGATAGTTTACTCTTAATGAGGAGTATGGTTTTACAAGACATTATTCTAGCATAGATGTTATTATCAGCTTATCAGCTCTTGTCAGATAGGCTAAAATATCTGAAAAACTGTCCAAATCTACAGTTTCCACTATACAAACTTGTCCTATCCTAGCTCTTGACTGAAAGTTAAGCCTTGCTCTCTTTCTACAACTGTAAAAGAATTAATGATGTACAGCAACAGTGCTAAACATCCATTCTCAAATTTTGCAAAACATAAAACACCTCCTGTGTTCCAAGTTCTAATTTAGGTCTTTTAGAAGACATCTATGTTTGTATTAAATCCAAAAAAGGGTCGCATTATAGTGTATTCTGCCTACATTTAGTTTCCTCACATCCCCCTTTTACATTTCCAGTCTCTAAGGTATCCTTAAAATCCCTTTTCCCAAATGACTCCTCATCCATTGTTCCTCACCCTATCATAGCTGCACCCCTCCAAACCCTATATAGCAGGGCCTTACTCAAATTGAAAGGCCTTCCATGCAATTATAGTAGAGGGATAATATAACGCTATTTGTTTTGTTTAAGGATTTGGGGCAGTGAGGTGTTTTAAAAGCAGCTTTTGATAAGATTATCTTTCAATACCAATTATAGTCTTTGCTTTCTCCCCCTAAAATATGGAAAAAACTAGTGCCTGCAAACTCCATCCCATTTCTAAACACGACACTGAAAACTACATAACAATAGTAGCATGTAATGTCCATTTAAATAATCCCAAAACTACGGTGTACTGCAGTGCCTATTGATATAAGAGGTCAAACAATATGTTTCCCAAGATTTTCTACAGCAATACATCACCAAATTTGCACAGCTAAACCTCACATGACAAATTAAGGCCCATATTTGACTTTGAATATTTTATTAATTTTCCACTAGCTTGGGTTGGTTTTTTTTTCAGTTAACATCTTCTAAGGTTTTTCAGTTCATTGTTTTGAACAAAATAGTTTTAATAATATTAAATTATTCATAGATATATTAGTATTTTTAAAGCTCATTTTAAGCAAAGACCAAGATTCTCCAAAGTATCAGGACATTTAGATCCTCAGAAAACTTTTTAAAAGGCTGAATCACAAAAACTGCATATAATGACTTCTGGAAAATCACGTCCTTTCAAGAGGTATCAGTATGAGTAGAAAAAGGCACTGCTCATATGTTGGCCTAATCACTTGTCCAGTCAGCTATCAATCAACCCAAATATGATAGCCAGTACAGAAAGCATTCATTCATTCATTCCACTTTCTAAAAACACACACTAATTTTCCCAAATTAAAAAAACTTCTGATTAATTTCACAAAAAATGTATTAGAGGGTGATCAAACTAAATCAACAGTTAGAAGCATTATTGTAAAAGTGGCTAACATAGTATCGTGTTACAGAGTATAGTACTAATGCATAAATGGGTTGGGGTTTTGGGGGGTTTCTTTGGTTTTTTTGGTGGGGGAGTGAGGTTGTTTGGGGTTGGGTTTTTTTTGCTTGTTTTTTAAACAGTCATAGTCATAAAAACTGCCACCATAATCAGCAGCAATGATAAGTAACTATCACTAGGTGAGCTTTCTCAGGCTGGATTGCACTGTAAGTATTTTACCTTCATTTCAGTTTATGCTTGATAATGCCTCTCTCAGCATTGTTTGTAAGGTATACTTGTTTGTAAGGCATAATTACCTGAATGTAGTCAGATACATCTTTTCCATTAATGGATTTAAATACATGTCTGGGCCATAATTATTTCTGTATTATCTAATGTTATCTTACACCATTATTTTTGTTTATTATTTAACATACTTAGCATTATTTGCTGTATTATTTAACATTATTTAATTTAATATTATTTAAATAATTTAACATTTAATGTATTTTTAACATTAAAATAATTTTACCTCTGTAATCCTTAAATTAGTCTTTTTTTTAAATTTTAATTCTAGCATTATAAATATATTAATGAAATTAATTGTTCAAGTTAATTTCAAGATTAAGGACAAAATCCTGTTACTTTGTATATTGCTTTGCATATTGGCATGAAGGCAATATACAAGCTACTTAACAGAAAAGATATGTTAGACTATTAACATTAGGAAATACCTGAAATCTGCTCAAAACCTTGTAGATTTCATTAGAAAAGCAGTACTTCTTTTTGTCAGATGGATATACAAGTTCCTACTGCAAATAAGCCAAAGCCAAATCCTGGAGAAATTATATGAAAGCTTAGATTTGAATTTTGCATTTTGTTCCTTCACTTGAGATAAGCTCAAAATATATTTACAAACACTAAAAAATGTTTAAGTTTTGTGGGTGTGGGAAAGGATGTTAGTATACAAGGTCTACATCTAGACATGATTAATTCTGCAGCTCATGGCTTAAAATGGGCCTCCCATTTACACTGTCTTTTTTTATTAATATTGACTGACTTATTACAACATATTCCAGATCAGGCTGTGTGTTTGCACTGCTTTCTAAATGTATTTGTATATTGAGTATTTCTACAGTCTTCTATGCTATTTCTAAAGGTGCTTTCTAAAGAATGTAAACATGCTATAAATAGGAAGTCCATATCTCATCAACAAAATTTTGCTATGTTTATTATGATGTTAGCTTGGGAGCACTATGCCTAATTGCTGTAAGGGGTGATTCACAGAGCTGAACAAAATCTTGGCACTTGAAAAAGAAACCAAGCCAAACTTGCCCGTTTTCATTACCAGCTATGAACTCTCTCTAGATGTGCTGTCATCTAATAAACCTTGCAAGGGAATCTGTGGTGAGTGTAAATTCTGTGTCAAAACCAGGCATACCTCAGTGGCTGAAGCTGAGTTTTCACATCAGTGTTTGGATGCTATCAGATATCAAAATTAAACTAATATAAAAACCTCATCTAGATAGAAATTAAATGTAGAAACAGAATTCTTACTTCATCAAGGGCAAACAATGTGCAACAGTAGATTAATAAGAGAGGTAGCAGCAAGGATGCTCAAGAGAGCGAACTTCCCCACCCACAAAGCATTCCTTACCTGGGTGAACCAGAAATGCCTCAAGGTTACTTCCCTGTTACCTCTTTCAAAGAGCCTGATTAAATCTCCCACTGACTGTAGTAACATATTAGAAAATTTATTCTATGACTGTTCTCTCAAAGGGTCAAGATCTACGATTTGTAGCTAAATATTTGTTAAGTAATTTATTTTTAAAAAGAAAAATTGTCAAATTGTTGTGTGTTGACAGAATGGAAAGGGTACACTTGTTTTTAAGTGTGCGGTTTGCAGCAGTTAATTAAAGTTAACTGCTACAAAACCAGGTCATGTGACTCATGTTGCCTTGAAAACTGCTTGCTGCAATACTAACAGATATCACAGAATGCTGGTAAAGTAGCAGAAATTACTTGCTATACGCTGCTATTTAACACTGCACCAGCGATAGACCTTTCTAAAGAGTAGCCTTCCTCCATCCCCCTTCTACACTTGAGTGGTCACTCTATTATGTAGAAAATGGGTTTCTCAGCAGGAGGTGTATGACAACAAAATGGGCCCTTGGCTCAGCAACCCAATGTTGTCAGAGCTGAATATCTGGCTGGACCAGGACTTGATATTCCTTAAAATAAGTTCATTAACTGTTTGACCTTTTCTACTTCCTCGGAAGATAAAAGTATCAATGCAAACCAAACACAACACGGGACCACCTAGGATGCCACTACATCCGTTTATAAACAGAAATGCGTGTAAAAGTAGAAACCAGCCTCCTCTTGCACGCTGACCAGAAAGTACCTCGCATGCCATGAAACCAACTAAAAGTCATTAACATTCTCAAGCACTTTTCTGGTAGGTACACTATTACGGAAATACACTTTGTCTGCTGAGTTACGGTACAGACAGTCCCTTTGCCCAAACATCCCCACCTCCTGCTGAATTCCCAAGCTGACAAGTTGCTTCTGTGTTTATCGCTTTTACAAGTAACAAAATTACTGGGAAAAAAAGGTAATAATTCTGCTTGTGCTCCAATACTGCACATTTTGTTGCTGCTGTTAATCTTAGTAACAGCCTAAACTCAGCAACTACGTATCCATGGGTTCCATTAACTAGACTGCAATAACGTCAGACTTCCCAGTGCTTTATGTTCATAACAGACTTCGACACATTTTCAGAACGAATGACATGACTGATATATGAAGAAAAAAAATTGTGTAAGAAATTACTTTCACTCTCACTGCTTTTCTTGAATTATTTTTCAAGGGCTTTTCACGAAGACCATAATGAATTTGTCAAGCACTCCAGAAATCAAATTACTCTGTGGCCCTATGCCATATAAATCCCATCTTTCCTTTGCATCTTCATTATCATTGCTCCCCAAGATATCACTAACTGCAGCCTCAGGCCTCTGAGGCTAGAACACGTGCCTAGCTTCAAACATTTAAGAAATCCAAATGACACCACCTATTAACAGCTAAAACCCAAACGTCTCTTGTTATGTAATGGTTACCCATAGACATGACCTATTCTGAATGGCTACAACTATTCCTACTGTAGTCTCTGGAATCACTATGCTAAAACATACAGAAAGTAAGTTTCTACTGGTAGCAAATCTGTGCCATCCTTTTCTCATTTCAAGTTCAGGAAGAGTTTATTTGCTTTATCCTGTACCAGGTAGGAATAATTAAACATTTAGACAACACCAGAAAAAGACTTTGAAATAACTTCTGGCATAACCAAAAACAAATCAAGTTTTTGAATATGTGTCAGTTCAAATGACAATCAAAGAGATCCTTGCATTAAAATTAATTTGCATACACCCTGACTTTTCAGACTACTGTAGCCTAAAAATCTTCGAGCTACCTATGGCAAGTTTGTATTGTGCAAATACTATTGAGAATAAAGGAAACATTTTAAAAAAAAAATCCATATTACTATTGATTTTAAATTCAATTATACAGAGATAAACTCAGACCAGAAGTTAGGAAGTTCAGATCTGGGCTTCACATTGCAAAACAACTTTGAGAAAAGGTCAATAAATTTATTGAATAAAGCTGTAATCTCCTAAAATGCTTTCATCTCCAATGCAAGGCAGTTATGCAGCATGTAACATCAACAACAGTTACAATAACAATACAGCAATAGGGAACAAAATAACGAGAACATGCTTATGAGTAAGGAAAAGTTAGGGAGATCCTAACACTGCTCTCAGATTGTGTACATAAAAAAATGTAGAAAACTATTTAAAACTGTCTTAAGAAGACGACTAGACAGTAATTTGGCAGCACTGTCCAAGCTGCAATTCTTGGTGGCATCCCTGGTGCTATAGGTTTCACTACAACGAAAGCGGTCAGAGCAGGTAATCAAAGCCATCCTCCTGGATTAATAGTTTACAGATTTAAATCAGACATGGTGGGTTGACCCCAGGTGGCAGGTAAGCCCCCCACTTGATCACTCCGCCCCCAGCAGAATAGGAGAGGAAACTGGAGGGGCAAAAGGAAGGGAAAAAAAAACCCACAAACCAAACACCAAACCTCATAGGTCAAGATGAAGACAGTTTAATACCTGATGAAAAACAAACAACAACCGGGGCTGGGGAGGGGGGGAACACAACCAAACAAAGAAGCGATGTAAAAGCAACCACTCAGCACTACCAGCCTGATCCCCAGCCAGTCTACAAGCAATGGCTATTATAGCAAAACCACTGGTATCTTACTCATACTGATTTGGTCATAAATGTGAAACACAGCACCATACAAGCTGCTATGAAGCAAATTAACTCCATCCCAACCAGACTCAATACAGTAAGCAGCATTTTATTCTCACACCTGCTTACAAAATTTGTAACATTTTGACAAGGAAATGAATAGAAGAATGCTTTCCACCTGTACACAATTTACAATGCTAAGAACAGTAAGAGCTTCCCCCTAGAGCTACCAAAGGGAATATAAGTACCTAACAAACTCATCATCCTATTGAAAGGAAAAATCTTTTCAGAGATTCATTAATTCATACATCATACTTTTCCAGAGAAACATTACCTCAGCCATGACATATTTACCTATGAATAACTGTTTGTTAATAAACACCAAGTATTACATTGCTATATATAACCTTCATAAACTTCATTTGCATGCTAAAGAAATAATGGGTTTCTTCTCAAATGTTTCCACTGCTCTCAGAAATTACATTTTTATAGGCACATTTAAACTGACTTAATCGTATTCTGGTTTATGGATAAAGAGGGTAAAATATGTTCTTTCAATCAGAAGAGGAAATAGCCAGAACAAACTTCTCAACCAGATTCTGATCTGCTAGATCAGAAATGTTAAAGACCAACACTCAAAACATGGTATCTATTTCAAGCATTGCTTATATCTTCTGATGGAAGGATGAGGATTTATACCCTTTGCTAATTTTATACCCTCAGCTAATTTTCCCTGTTTTACTTTCGTTGAAGCATCTTATTTTCATTTGGTTTTGAAAACAAAGAAAGCTCAAAATCATTGCACAAGATATATGTTAACTCCTGTAATACAGGCTAAGTCAAGTGACTACTTTCATTGCTACTTTTGTGAACCCTCACATCAATCTTTCCAACCTCTTTCTGACAGACAGGTAACGCAACATATTATGAAGCGGACGCATGGGAAGCTAAATGGGAAGAAGTGGACAGGCTATAAGGCAAGAAACAACACTGGAGACTAAAAGACATGTAAGAATAAATAGTAGGGATGAAAAGCTGGCTAAAAAAATTAAGAAGTGGAGCAATTATATTGTCAGGACCTATGGCACAGACAGGGAGAAATCCAGTCTGTCAGCATGAGGCATTAATGCCAGAAGGGTTTTCCAAAGGACTAAACAAACCAGCAAGACCACTGTTAAGATTCTGCAGCAGAACAAGGACAGCAACTAGGAGGCGGAAGCCTCATGTCCCATTGTAACAACCAACAGGAATTGTCTCCAAGATGATCAGTGCTAAGGCCTGATGAAAACAAAGTAAGGCTCACAGAAACCTCAGGGATATCTACACACAACAGACTATGTAAGCAGCCAAACCTTTTGGAGACCCACAAGAAGAGTTCTGAAATGCAGAGTTTGAAAAGGGACATTCCTGCTCTGGCCATAGTGGGTTAGCATATACAGAAGAGGCAAAACCAGCAGTAACTATCAATTAAAGAAAAAACTGTTGAAAATTAGTAGATGACCGAGTCATTCAGTTTGATACTTCAGAAACTGTTAGCTTCTTCCTGCCAAAATATGAAGAAATAATTTTGTTTCATGTAATCTTCTAGAACATGTACAATGCTAATCCTGCTAATGCCGAGCAGGACTTGAGGGATATTTTCTTTCTAAATCCACACATTTGCTGTGATACTCTCAGCATATTATATATTTGAGTAGCTTGATGAGGTTTACAAGTAATTATTCCCTGTCCCAAAGAATGTCAAGCTCAATTCTCCACAGGACAATAAGGGACTATTTTTGTACAATAAAAATAATTTGATCTATTTTTAATTTCATTTCATGGCTACATTTATCTACTTACATCATGGTTAAGATTACTTGTGATCACACTGATTTCTGTTGTGATTTGATTGCTTATTTTGATAATAGTCGTCTGAGTTACCAAAACCTGTTTTTACAGAGCACAATAACTTGAGATACACAGCAATCATTAAGAATACACCCAGATTTTTTTTTTAATATATATATGTAACATACATTTTTATATATATAAAAAGCTGAAAACATAGCAATATGTGGATAAAGTATGCTTAAAGAAAAAAATTGCATTTGTTTTTTTTTTTATTTTCTAAAGATGATTGAATGTAACAGTTATTCAGTGAGGATTCATTAGGTATTGTGGCTACTAGGACACAGACTTTCCATGTACCTAGTGGAGAAGTTACATCAAAACTGCTTAGAAAAGTGTAGCTGAGGTATATTAAGCCAGTTGAGTTGTGTAGCTTGGATGATGAACACTTCATGAGGGATGGTGACGCTTGGTTATCTGTAATAGAATACAGTCTAGGTCTGCAAGACATCTATTAAGCTGCAGGAAAGATTTTTAATAACTTCTCTGTAATTTCGCATCACTACAGAAATATTTCTAAATTCTGTTGCCTGCAACAAAGAAAAAATATTATGACCAACATCATAGTATTCTTTGCAAGTTATAATTTTCGTTGCAGCCAATAAATAGTGGCTGCAATAAGTAGTAGGTCATTGGAAGACAGAGAACGACCTGTTCAGATTTTTTTTAAAGCACTATTTAGACAATTATTAGAACAAGTTAGCAAAGTATAACTTGGTAAGAACAATACCCTATCACAGATAAACATTTTGGGCAGAAAGGAGAAGATATATGAGATCATGTTCAAGTTCAGTCAAACTGAATATGTCCACTGAATATGGTGGTACTGCTAAGTTTTAACAAGGGAAATCAGACCCATTGGTGCTTTGAAACAGATACTCATTATATACATCAGCAAATCTGTGTGTGGCGATGCAATAAACTGTCATAAGAAAGAATAGCCACCACAAAAATACAGAGGTGAATCACAAGATATTACAAATCAAAGCCTGGTTAAATGTTCACACAATGAAGGGAACTGTCAGCCTCATTTCATACTGTCTCTTTTGAACCTGTATATGTTGCTCTAAAATATTCACCATGTTATGATTCTATCTATCTGCAGCTTCTACTGTGAATCCCAAATAATCTTGACCTCAACCTGGGCTTGAGTGAGCAGCTTGCTTGTTCTGTATTTTAATTGCCCCTAAAAAAAAAAAGTTTTTATCTTTCTGAACTAAAAGAGCCTCTTCCCTTCCTGTGTTGTTTTTCTGAAACTGTTGGTACTCTTTTTAAGCATCCACTGGTACAACAACATTACAAAGTCTTTGAACTGGGTGGCATAGGCTTATTTTGTACACTGTGAACTGAGAAAAGAACATACCATCTCCAGACTTACACAAACCAAAAACTTATTTATATGCCATGTTTTGCAAATTTCATTAACAGAATTTTTGTCTGAATCTGAGCATTTTCCTTAATTATTTTGTAAGTCTGTGGTCCTTTTCATGGAGAGTTCTCCTGGTGCCCCAGGAGGATCAGAATTTGCTTGCGGGAGCTACTCTATGGTAACAGTAGGTATGCAAGCTAACTTTCACAGACATGTAAAATTAACACGTACACATATTTTGATGTCGTTCTGTCATATCTTTGATTCTGAACACCAGTACTCCAAACCACACAGAGATTCTCCAGAAGTAAAAACAAGAGGTAAAGAACATTGTACTAGAAATCAAGACTAAATTTAAATATAGACCAGGAAAAGAAATACTATATTTCATAGAAATTTTCTCTGGAAGAGCAAAGCAAAATGCAGTCATTTGAAAAACAATAGTAGTACACCCAGGGTCAGAAAAAGATTCGCAACTAATAAAAGAAGTTACCCATGTTATGGAAATAAACACACCTGGTAGTCTTATGGGGAAAATACACATATCTAGCACAAAAATAAATATCGTGCAATGTTCTTTGTGGAATAATCTGACCTTTGGATGTGGAAGACATGGAAATCAAAAGTCACAGCCTTTAAAAAAAATAATCTTAAAAATCAGGAGTCATCGAGACAGGAAAAGACAAAAGTTTGTCAGAGAGCACATTCACCAAGACAAGGGAATTATTGCTTAGCCTTTGCGCACATGGCCGGACTATAGAAACATTCAATCCCAATGTTTTAAAAACAGCATTAAGCCTTGCTACTTCTCTGTAAATAGAGAATGTGTACGTGGAAACTTGTATTATCACAGTTAACATACATATCCAAAGACACTGTCTGGAGCAAACAAACAAAGGAATGAGTAGACACAATTACAGGCATCCATTCAATGCTCCAAAATAAAGCTCATTAGCATTGTTCATAACTTCTAGAGTTTGTTCACCACACTGGTCAACAGTTTACTTTACAGAGATGAGAATCTGGAAGTAATCTATAATTATATTACTTGCACTCATTTAATTAAAAATTAATTGAGCCACAGAGTTCATAAGTACGTGTTACAAAGTTAAATACCTTGAAAGAAATGGTCTGAAGTTAAATGAAGTTATTGTTTGTCAAGAAGTTAGAGCTATATTAATCTTTATAAGTTTTTTTTCCCCACATCTCTTTTTTTTCCTAAAAAGGAAGAAATGGAGTAGCTTTATAGGGAGCCAGTACATCCTGTTACTATGTTTTAGAGGTAGGTCTTGGGGAAAAAAAAAAAAATGTTAGCTACCTGATGTGTAGTTATTCTTAGAAGCTGAACACATCATCAAAGTCTGTTCTGCATTCCCAGAGCCAAGACAATATGTCACACTCAGATTGGATGCAACTCTGAAGCCTGTGGGCAGGGATCCACTAGTGACAGTGCATATCTACACTGAAACTGAACAGGAGGGCTATAGTGCAAACTATACAATTACTTCAGGCAGCCAGAAAACATACTGGAGAAAAGAAAATATTGAAATGGCTTTCTTTGTATTCATTCCTCTGCTTCTTACCAAGAAAGGCAGAATGGGAATATGCTGCTAGTAGCTAGATCACTGGGATAAAAGCAGAGAAGATTAATGTGGCTTATTACAGAACAGAAGCTTAAACACAGTTTGTCCTCTTAGCAGGAAGAGAAGCAATCATGTAGAGGTAGGCAGCTAACATCACTGAAAAGGCATTAAATTAAAAGAAAATTAACTGTACCTACTGGAGGATCTTGCATTCACATTATAAGTCAGGCACTCAAAATGGTGCCCAGCATACAATTTCAACCTTGGTTCCATAAGGAGTAGAACCGCTTCAAGTGGACCAGTAGTGCATTTGAGTGCTACTACCATAACACCAGTTATAGCCTCAGGCTAAATATTTGCACCTCAAAAAACCCTCTAACACACTGACTTGCTAATGTAAATGCACCCATAATGGTCCTCTGGGATCTTTGGAAAGCGACCTTCTTCCCTCACCCCTGAGATCTTTGCTTTGGATCTCAGTCTTATGAGCAAACTGTTTCACCTCCCAGACTGAAAGGGTTTGCTTCACAGCCCCAGCACTCCAGCTCTGAGGTACACAGTTTATTTTGGAGAGGATTCATCTCCCTCTCCTAGCAGAAGTTGAGCCTAACCTAGAGAGTAGAAGATGAGGCTATATGAACATGCATCCAGTGCAACTGTCATTGAACAGCAAACTGAAAACAGACACATTAAAGTTGTATCATTTGTTGCAAGATGAAAATAAGAAACATAAGCACCTCTGTATAATTTTGATATTTATTGATATAATTATATATATTATTATTGATATAATAATTGATATTTAACAATAATTAACCACAGCACTAACGAACGTGAAGAGGAATTGTTCAACTATCTCTTATACCCACAATACTAGCAGTCTTAGATAAGATGCCCTGGAATTGCTTATTTATTAAAATAATCCTGATATAACTGGTAGCATGAATACATGGAGAAATGATTCACATCAAACATTACATTAATTGCTATAACCACGTAAGAAGGATTAGGATAGAAGTAGAGGGGCAATACCATTCCAGATCAAAGCTGACCACTTTTGTTTTCAAGCCTTGAAATTAAAGTGTCTTCAGTATCAATGTTATAGCAGATGAAGCACAAGATGTCAGGCTAGCTACAGTCTCCTCCACTCCAGAAGGCCACACTAAATAAATTTTTTGGCCACATACCCACCATGAGTAAGAATCGAAGTTTTGTTATCATAGTGAACTTCAGTTTGGACAATATTTGCTGAATTGTTCAGTCGATCAGTACTAAAAAAAACCCAGTGTCTTTTCTATTTCTCAACAGTACAATACTTGCTAAACTTAAAAAGTATCAACTCTAACATGGGCTGAAGCTAGATTGTACTGATAAATATAAGAATATGTCAATATGTCACAGTATTAGTATGATTATGGACTGATAAAGAGGAGCAGATCACAGAAAAAGAAGTAATGTTATCAGAGAGTACAAATGACTAGGATTTGGTATGATTTCTTATACACAAAGATATTAAAATCCCAAATGTTATCTACTTGATTTTTTTTAAACAGCCAATTAGGTAAGTGAAGTAAGTGGAATTATTCATTCCAGCAAAGAATGAAAAGCTAATTAGAAAAAAGGTGAGCAATGACAGGAATTAAGTGCCTTTCTGGGGAATCTAAGTTGTCAGAAAAGCTGCCACTGGGAAAAAACACACACATACAGAATAAGAACTATGTTCTGTAATAACTGAAACAGTTGCTAGATCAAGAATTTTAAAGTCAACATGTCCAGTAAAGTTAACCTAGAAGTCTTAAGAGAGCTAACAAAAGCCAAACTTTTAATGCAGATTTTCAATAACTCCAAAAGACAGGAAGGTCTGGATGACTGGGGGAAAAAGCTGTGTTAATATTTTTTTAAGAATAAATGGAAAGCAACTGTAGGAATGGTAGGCAGTAATCATTCCCAGTCAGAATAGCCAAACAGCTCCTACCAGAACCCAGCGCAAAAGAACTACAGAATGCAAACCCAATAAAGTTCCCTTCATGTAAAACAGAGACTTGCAAGCCAAACATTTATCTTTCATGCTCTTATGAGTTTGGGCAACAGTGGCAATATCTTTAATGCAGTATATTAGTAAGGCAAAAGTCTGCAGACCTAATACTGGGTCTTCCATTTTACACCTAAGAAATGGAGGCCAAACAACTTGTCAGAGGTACTGTGCATTATTAAACGATCAGAGTCTCTCAAATTCTAAAAATGTTATGAAGAACAAAAGATCTCTCACTCACAGAAAGATAGGCAGTCCTTGCCATCATCTATGGCAGCAGCAGAATTCCAGTGACCATGCTTAGAAAACCGTGCACTGAATTTAGCAAGGAGTTCAAGTATTATTTAAAATCACTATAAAAATGGAAGGATTTATTAGCCTCACTTATACACACAGTGAAACCTCAGTGGTTCTTCCTAGAAGAGGATCTTACCTGAACTTCAGCAGCATAACGTGCCCAGAATGACCCCTCCATCCTTTCTTCGACATTTGCAGCAGGTATCAGTCTAGAAGATTCAGCATTTTCCATTTTAGCGCTCAAGAGCGATGACCCGTTGTTTAGCTAGTCAGACTAGGATATCTGTTTTGAAGAATTACATAATAACCACAATCAAACCCCTGCCACACCCCTCAAGTGGACTGCTCTGAGGTCAAACACCCTCTCAGTCCCACCGAAAGGAGAGATCACCAGGGTAGCCGCTGTAAACCACCCAGCTCAGCTGCGGCAAACTAACTACACACGAAATGGAGCTCACATTGGGTATATTCCAAGGTGTAAGAGGTGCAGATCCTCCCACAGCTGAGGCAGAATGGGCCAGGCAGCAGCCGCTCTCTGAGGAGCAGCCTGGAGCCTTCTAGAAGGGCAGGAAATGCCACAGGGCACCCAGGGGCTGCCTCAGTGGGACCCTGAGGGCTGCACATGGCACTGGTGGTAAAGCCCTGTGAAGGAAGAAGTGTGAATTCTCAGGAAAACATCACTCAGGTGTGTGTTATGTAACATAAGAGAGGGAAAAAAATCGGGTTATACTAAAAGCATGCAGAGGTAGACACTCACCTCAGGCTTCTGGGCATGAGAGGAAAGGCCCTTGTCGCTTGCTGGTTGCTGTGTTTCCTCAGTGCCAAATCCAGAGGTAATTTCCTGATGGTAAGCTTAGGAAACAGAACATTTCCTTGTACCTAATATGCAGGTACAAGTATTTCTTTGTGGTAAAACTTTCTGTTGGTTCCTTCATTCCTTTATTTTTTTTTTTCTTCTGGTGACTGGCCTTCTGCAAACTCGCTTCCCTCCAGGCCTGGCTGGGCAGAACCTTCTTCCCATGGTGGTCTGAGGTTGGGAAAGAAGGGACAACAGGCAACAACTTCAGTTTTTATCTTCTTATTGCTTTGGTTTTTAAGGACATGTGGTCTGCATTAAGGATAATAAGGAGTTGGCGATGTGGTCCCATTTGATGATCCCCTCTGGTGCTCCATTATCAGGACTTTGATTGCAATTACATTGATTAGCCTGAGGAATGGGGGGAAAAAGGATGAAGGCTTGGCGGTTTTGGTTTTAATTCTCCTGAAGCCATGATATACAAATTCTGGTATTCTTTAATAATTGAGGTTTTCTTCTATATTCTTGGGATTTAATAAGTTTGCAGCACAGCAGTTTTGAGCAAACAGTAGATCATGGGTGAAACATGCCCTTTAAAAAGGCTTGTGAATGCAACCTCTTTTGCTGTAGTCTTTACTAAATATAACCTGGATAGCTTGTGCCCTGGCTTTATCAAGGCATTCCTGCAGTGCACTCTTTCCCTTTATTCAAATGATGCCTCAAAAAATCATGTGAGGGGGAGAAGATTTCCCACAGCCTGTCTGGCAGTGGTACTTGTTCCCAGATGTCTTTCCATGTCCCTTTGGAGCAGTTGGTTAGGGAACAGAGGGTGAGCAGCCCTGTTGCAGAAAAGAAGCTGTTGGGCTTGATCTTAAAGGTCTTTTCCAACATAAACTATTCTATGATTCTAAGGAAGTCCAGCATGTGCAGGGAGCATTGGGCTTGCTGCATGGGGCAGAAGGCTGGGGAACTGTGAAGGAACAGTGGTGTAGGGCTCATTCCTTATGTTGGTGTTTGGTTTACCAGCCAAGGAAGGTAAAAGTCTAAATTAGAAATAGAAAAGGAACAGCTATTGAACTTTTTACCGACAAAATAATTTTTCTGCTGCTGAAGTTGTCAGTTTGTAGCATAGCTGTACAGATAGCATGGAAAGCATAATTAACACAAGTCAGCCTAAGCGTGTAATTTTTTTTTGCTTTGTGCTGAGAGGAACGCTGCTGTACCAGCTCAGCAATGCAGGCTCCCTCTGGTGGCTAATTTCCATAATTGAGAGGTCTTTTCCCCAAAAAAAGATTTGGTCTAGTCCAACTGATTGGAGTTAACCTGATCAGGTAGAACCTATGTTTGAGAGCAAGTAGGTTTAGGAAACTGTAAGTTTTCTGTAAAGCATTGATCAATAAATTTTTTTACTATAAGTAACTTTAAAGACTCGAGGGTTGTACAGACTTCATGTTGTTGCTATGCAAACTGTGAAATCATACATAAACATTCAGTTTTTAAATTAAAGCCTTTTAAAATAGGTATATTGACTATGAAATAATGTAATTTTATTTCATTATTTTTTTTAAAATGCTGAATTTTAATTCCATCCCTCTTGTGATGTGCGGAAACAGAATCCACAATCTGTAAGATTGTGAAGTAGGTGTGTTTATTCAGCGCTGGGCAGCACCAGGGGTAGTCCCACCAAAGTCATGTGCACCACAACATGGCACCTTGCCCTGTGTTACATATACATGAAGTTTCCCAATATGCCTATACATAGGCATAACCTGTCCCCGCTTCATATTAAAATTAGTTTCAAGAGGTTATTTCCATAAGTCCCTTCTGACTGCGCATGCTCAGTGATTTGAGTCGGTGGTCTTCAGGGGTCGTTTACTTCATCCACTCCTCTTCTTCACCTTGTCCTTTTGGTGAACTCCAGCTTCTACCCCCCCTTATTCCACTGTCAGAACAACACAGCTGGTACCAGCCAGCTCCCCATCCTTGGCTATCCTCATATCGACAAAGAGCTAGACACTTTGTTCTCTCCTACATGCCTTCCAAGACCTGTAACAAAGGTGGGCCATTTGCTACTAATCTCTCCTCTTCCACATTCTCTGCAGTGTTAGTTTCTTATTTATAGTTTACTTCATATGATTAGTAAGTTAACCTAAAACACAATGCTAGCAATTTAAGATGGATCTACAGTTGGCTTCACAAAGGTCCTTTTGTTAACCCTTTTGCATCCCTTCAGTTGTGTTTGGAAAATTACCATCCTCGTAATTACTTCAAAATAGCTATTTACTTATGGAGACATAGGAATAAAATGAGGCATAGAGCAGAAGATTAAAAGATTTTTAAAACAAACAGACAAAAAGCATAAATACTTGCAAAAACTGATCTTGGAGATGCATCCATGTTGAACACATGTCTTGTAGCTCAAGATGACCTCTAAATAAAAACGACAAAAAAACCCCAAACAGCAACAAAAAACCCCCTTTTCCATCCCCCCTCCCCCCCCAAAAAAAACAATCAAAGCAAAAGCCCAGATGATTGTATAACTAACATGATTACACAGCTTCCAGCAGTTGTGCTAGGCTATTCAGCTTTAATCCCATGTGGACATACCCATGATCTAGCAGATTCTGACTTAAGTAGTCAAAATTTCATAAATGGCTAAATATAGACTCCTAGTTAGGAAATGCTACTTGTGTTAGAACCTTCCAGCAGGTCAGAAGCAAGCATTTAGTTGAAATAGGTAACTTGAGTATATCCAGTACCTTTTACTTCAGACTGCAGTTAACACTGGTGAAGTCTAACTTAGTCTGACAGCTCCTGGTGCCTACACCGACAGAAGTGAGGCTTGATGAGGAAATGGTATTTGTTGATGTCATCTAAATGTGTTATCAATATAAATCTTATAAGAACTGCAAAAGCAATGAGGACTTTGATAGTAACCAATTTTGGCTGCAAATATTTTGCTATAGCAGAACAAACTCTGGTTTTGTATACATTCTGTCCTGGTTTCGGCTGGGATAGAGTTAACTTTCTTCACAGAAGCTAGCATAGTGCTGTGCTTTGGATTTAGTGCTAGAAGAATGTTGATAACACGCTGATGTTTTTAGTTGTTGCCAAGCAGTGCTCAGACTGCTCAAGGACTTTTTGAGCTTCTCCTGCTCGGCCAGGTGCATAACAAGCTGGGAGTACAGCACAGCTAGGACCCAAACTGTCCAAAGAGCTATTCCATACCATATAACGTCATGCTCGGGGGGGTTAGTCAGTCGGGTCGGTCGAGTCGGTCGGTCGGTCGCGGGCAGAGTGGTCACAGCTCGGGCTGTGTGATCGCGGCTCGGGGGGAGTGATCACTGCTCGGGACGGGCTGGGTATCGGTCAGCAGGTGGTGAGCAATTGCATTGTGCATCACTTGTTTTATATATTCTGTATATTTTCTTACTATTATTATTATTATTATTATTGTTATTCTTCTCTCTTATTAAACTGTCTCTATCTCAACCCGTGGGTCTTACTTTTTTTTTCCTTTTCTCCGATTCTCTCCCCCATCCCACTGAGGGAGGGGGGGGAGTGAGCGAGCGGCTGCGTGGTGCTTAGTTGCCAGCCAGGTTAAACCACGACAGTCCAATATTTTGGCGCCCAATGTGGGGCACGAAGGGTTGAGATAACGACAGATCTGAACATTTTTAAAACGCATTTGTGATAAGCATTCGTTATATTAGTCTAATAGTCGCTGGTCGCAATGTTGTTTTATTTGCTCTCAGAGTTGCTGTCCTTGTTCATGGAGTTCTTTTATATATCACCTTACCTGCTGTATGCACTCCCTGTGCTGCTGGTTGTCACTTTTCGCAAGTGGATTAAAGCTACTGTTCTGCTGTACTGTGTAATACTGGCTTATGCTATGATAAAACTATTGATCATCAGATTAAGCTCATATTTTTACTCAGTATTGCTGTCACCTCTGTATTTTGGGAACCATCTATTGGGAATTATGAATAATTATACATTTTACTTTTTATCCTCAGAGACCCAGCCTGTGGGGGAGTCACCTTACTCCATCTTCCCCTTCTTCTCTGAGCTAATTACAACAGTCCTTCAGAATGTTGAATATCCTTGGGATGTTCCAACTAGCATGGCCCTATTGCTAGGTCTCCTGAATTTAGTTCAGCTTTTACTCAGGGTTAGACTCCTACGTAAATTATATACCATCCCAAAGATCGATTCCTGCAGCAGGCCCTGCAGCTACTTCAACCCCTGTGACACCCACTGTAGCTACTCCAGCTGTGGGCACAGGCAGTGCGCCTCAGTGACACCCACTGTAACTACTCCAGCTGTGGACGTAGGCACTGCTGCTACTCCAACCCCTGCGACACCCACTGTAGCTACTCGAGCTGTGGACGTAGGCACCGCTGCTACTCCAGCCCCTGCAACACCCACTGTAGCTACCCGAACTGTAGACACAGGCACTGCAGCTACTCCAACCTCAGCGACACCCACTGTAGCTACCCACGCTGTGGACACAGGCACTGCGGCTACTCCAACCCCAGTGACACCCACTGTAGCTACCCAAACTGTGGACACAGGCACTGTTGCTACTCCAACCCCTGCAACATGCACTGTAGCTACGCAAACCCCAGCAACAGGCATTGCAGCTAAGACAGGGAGCGAACCTGTGCCGGTATCAGTTGCCCCTATACACAAGAAGAAATCTTGGAAGCGAAAGTCAACTCGTTTAGAAAGGGGGATGAATCAGGGCCATCACAAAAGGAGGAGGAAGAGGAAGAGCTCATAAATGAGACAGACACGACTCGGTCTCTATCCTTGGGTGAGCTGCGAGATATGCGAAAAGATTTCAGCCGTCGTGCAGGAGAGCATCTTGTCACCTGGTTGCTCCGATGCTGGGATAATGGGGCCAGTAGCCTGGAACTGGAGGGTAAGGAAGCCAAACAGCTGGGATCCCTTTCTAGGGAAGGCGGCATTGACAAAGCGATTGGAAAAGGGACACAAGTCCTCAGCCTCTGGAGGCGACTACTGTCAGCCATGAAGGAAAGATATCCCTTCAAGGAAGATGTCATACATCGCCCAGGCAAATGGACCACCGTGGAGAAAGGCATCCAGTACCTGAGGGAATTGGCTGTCCTGGAAGTGATTTATAGTGACCTGGACAATGACCAGTTGCCTAAAGATCCAGATAGTGTCCGGTGCACACGACCCATGTGGCGGAAGTTGTTACGGAGCGCACCAACATCATATGCCAACACATGGGCAATAATGAACTGGGAAGCTGGACGGGGACCGACAGTGGATGAAATGGCTAGCCAGCTCCGGGAATACGAAGAAAGTATCTCTTCTTCCCTTGTCTCTGCTGTGGATAAACTGTCCCAAAAGGTTGAACGACTTGAAAAGCGTATACCCTACTCCCCTCCTGTACAGACCAGTATCTCAGCCATTAGAAGTAAGCGCCCTTCTGCTCAAGGAAAAGAATATCGAGGGTACACACCACGGGGCACTCTATGGTTTTACCTGCGTGACCATGGAGAGGACATGAGGAAATGGGATGGAAAACCTACCTCAACCCTAGAGGCACGAGTACGTGAGTTGCAAAGGAAAACAAGCACAAAAGGGGGCTCTTCCAAGAAACTTGTTGCTCCAATTTCCAAAGATGGGGTAGATCGTCATTTTTTCAGACAGAATAGAAGAGCTGATCTTAATTCTGATTGTGATGAAGGAACTTCTGACTCATACACACAAACCATGAGCAACAGTGACCAGGATTAGAGGGGCCCTGCCTCCAGCCAGGTGGAGGAAAGGGACAACCGGGTCTACTGGACTGTGTGGATTCGATGGCCTGGCACGTCAGACCCACAGAAGTATAGAGCTCTAGTAGACACCGGTGCACAGTGTACTCTAATGCCATCAAGCCATATAGGGGCAGAATCCATTTGTATTTCTGGAGTGACAGGGGGATCTCAAGAGCTGACTGTATTGGAGGCTGAAGTGAGCCTAACCGGGAACGAGTGGCAAAAGCACCGCATTGTGACTGGGCCAGATGCTCCGTGCATCCTGGGCATAGACTACCTCAGGAGAGGGTATTTCAAGGACCCAAAAGGGTACCGGTGGGCTTTTGGTATAGCTGCATTGGAGGCAGAAGAAATTAAGCAGCTGTCTACCTTGCCTGGTCTCTCAAAGGACCCTTCGGTTGTGGGGTTGCTGAGTGTTGAAGAACAACAAGTGCCGATTGCCACCACAACAGTGCACAGGCGGCAATATCGCACCAACCGAGACTCCCTGATTCCCACCCATAAGCTGATTCGTCGACTGGAGAGCCAAGGAGTGATCAGCAAGACTCGATCACCCTTTAACAGTCCCATATGGCCAGTGAGAAAGTCTGATGGAGAGTGGAGACTGACAGTAGACTATCGTGGCCTGAATGAAGTTACGCCACCGCTGAGTGCTGCCGTGCCGGACATGTTAGAACTTCAATACGAACTGGAGTCAAAGGCAGCCAAGTGGTATGCCACAATTGATATTGCAAATGCTTTCTTTTCAATCCCTTTGGCAGCAGAGTGCAGGCCACAGTTTGCTTTCACTTGGAGGGGCATCCAGTATACCTGGAATCGACTGCCCCAGGGGTGGAAACACAGCCCTACCATTTGCCATGGACTGATCCAGACAGCACTGGAACAGGGTAATGCTCCAGAACATCTGCAATATATTGATGACATCATTGTGTGGGGCAATACAGCAGAAGAAGTTTTTGAGAAAGGGAAGAAAATAGTCCAAATCCTTCTGAAGGCCGGTTTTGCCATAAAACAAAGTAAGGTCAAAGGACCTGCACAGGAGATCCAGTTTTTAGGAATCAAATGTCAAGATGGACGTCGTCAGATTCCAATGGATGTGATCAACAAAATAACAGCTACATCTCTGCCAACTAGCAAAAGGGAAACACAAGCTTTCTTGGGCGTTGTGGGTTTTTGGAGAATGCATATTCCAAATTACAGCCAGATTGTAAGCCCTCTCTACCAAGTGACCCGGAAGAAGAATGATTTCAAATGAGGCCCTGAACAACGACAAGCCTTTGAACAAATTAAACGGGAGATAGTGCATGCTGGAGAGAACGGCCCTACCTGGAGCCTCTGGCAGAAAGCACCAGGGGAGACTCGAGGCCGACCCCTAGGCTTTTGGAGTCGGGGATACAGAGGATCTGAAGCCAACTATACTCCAACTGAAAAAGAGATATTGGCAGCATATGAAGGGGTTCGAGCTGCTTCAGAAGTGATTGGTACTGAAGCACAGCTCCTCCTGGCACCCCGACTGCCGGTGCTGGGCTGGATGTTCAAAGGGAAGGTCCCCTCTACACATCATGCAACTGATGCTACGTGGAGTAAGTGGGTCGCACTGATTACACAACGGGCTCGAATAGGAAACCTCAGTCGCCCAGGAATCTTGGAAGTGATCACGGACTGGCCAGAAGGCAAAGATTTTGGAATATCACCAGAGGAGGAGGTGGTGCGTGCTGAAGAGGCCCCACTGTACAATAAATTGCCAGAAAATGAGAAGCAATATGCCCTGTTCACTGATGGGTCTTGCCGTCTTGTGGGAAAGCATCGGAGGTGGAAGGCTGCTGTATGGAGTCCTACAAGACAAGTTGCAGAGACTGCTGAAGGAGAAGGTGAATCAAGTCAGTTTGCAGAGGTGAAAGCCATCCAGCTGGCTTTAGATATTGCTGAAAGAGAAAAATGGCCAGTGCTCTATCTCTATACTGACTCATGGATGGTGGCAAATGCTTTGTGGGGGTGGTTACAGCAATGGAAGCAGAGCAACTGGCAGCGCAGAGGCAAACCCATCTGGGCTGCCGCATTATGGCAAGATATTGCTGCCTGGGTGGAGAACCTGGTTGTAAAGGTACGTCATGTAGATGCTCATGTACCCAAGAGTCGGGCCTCTGAAGAACATCAAAACAACCAGCAGGCAGATCAGGCTGCTAAGATTGAAGTGGCTCAGGTAGATCTGGACTGGCAACATAAGGGTGAATTGTTTCTAGCTCGGTGGGCCCATGACACCTCAGGCCATCAAGGAAGAGATGCAACATACAAATGGGGTCGTGATCGAGGGGTGGACTTAACTATGGACGCTATTGCACAGGTTATCCATGAATGTGAAACATGTGCTGCAATCAAACAAGCCAAGCGGTTAAAGCCTCTCTGGTATGGAGGACGGTGGCTGAAATACAAATATGGAGAGGCTTGGCAGATTGATTATATCACACTCCCACAAACCCGCCATGGCAAGCGCTATGTGCTCACCATGGTGGAAGCGACCACCGGATGGCTGGAAACATATCCCGTGCCCCATGCCACTGCCCGGAACACTATCCTAGGCCTTGAAAAACAAGTCCTGTGGCGACACTGGCACTCCAGAAAGAATTGAGTCAGACAACGGAACTCATTTCCGAAACAGCCTCATAGACAAATGGGCCAAAGAGCATGGCATTGAGTGGGTCTATCACATCCCCTATCATGCACCAGCCTCTGGGAAAATTGAACGATACAATGGACTGTTAAAGACTACACTGAAAGCAATGGGTGGTGGAACATTCAAACATTGGGATACACATTTAGCAAAAGCCACCTGGTTAGTCAACACTAGAGGATCTGCCAACCGAGCTGGCCCTGCCCAATCAAACCTCTTACGTACTGTAGAAGGGGATAAAGTCCCGGTAGTGCATGTAAAAAATATGCTGGGGAAGACAGTCTGGGTTTCTCCTGCCTCAGGTAAAGGCAAACCCATCCGTGGGATTGCTTTTGCTCAAGGACCTGGCTCTACTTGGTGGGTGATGCGGAAGTATGGGGAAGTCCGATGTGTACCTCAAAGGGATTTGATTTTGGGTGAAAATAGCCAATGAACTGAATTGTATAATGTTAATTGCTGTGTAATATAGTATGTCTTCATTTTTACTATTGCTGTATACTCTATCAATGGTATAGCAGTAGGAATCACCCAGATTAAGAAGAATGAATTTTGAAGAAACTGAGGAAGTGCAGCGAATGGAACCAGAACTGACTTCAGCAAGCAACAACCCAACACCAGACCCCATCTCTCCTGCCCTGAAAGACTGTTATGACAGATGGAGCCCAAAAGCATGGACTAAATGAACCCAATGGACATTTTAGAGGGATGGTCCATAGACTAAGGGAATGATATCTGTGTATGTACCAAAAAGATGAGAAAATGGTGATGATTAATTGGAATGTATTGTAAGGGTAGGACCTAAGCATGACGTTAATGGTATAGAATAAGGGGTGGAATGTCCTGGTTTCGGCTGGGATAGAGTTAATTTTCTTCACAGAAGCTAGCATAGTGCTGTGCTTTGGATTTAGTACTAGAAGAATGTTGATAACACGCTGATGTTTTTAGTTGTTGCCAAGCAGTGCTCAGACTGCTCAAGGACTTTTTGAGCTTCTCCTGCTCGGCCAGGTGCATAACAAGCTGGGAGTACAGCACAGCTAGGACCCAAACTGTCCAAAGAGCTATTCCATACCATATAACGTCATGCTCGGGGGGGTTAGTCAGTCGGGTCGGTCGAGTCGGTCGGTCGGTCGCGGGCAGAGTGGTCGCAGCTCGGGCTGTGTGATCACAGCTCGGGGGGAGTGATCACTGCTCGGGACGGGCTGGGCATCGGTCAGCGGGTGGTGAGCAATTGCATTGTGCATCACTTGTTTTATATATTCTGTATATTTTCTTACTATTATTATTATTATTATTATTGTTATTCTTCTCTCTTATTAAACTGTCTCTATCTCAACCTGCGGGTCTTACTTTTTTTTTCCTTTTCTCCGATTCTCTCCCCCATCCCACTGAGGGACGGGGGGAGTGAGCGAGCGGCTGCGTGGTGCTTAGTTGCCAGCCGGGTTAAACCACGACACATTCCAACTTTTATTTTTTGCTTCAAGTTTTCATCTCACCAAACACTATATTAAAGGACTCAGAGTGTATTAAAGGATGTGGCCCTGAGTCTTTGTAGCAAATGTTTCCTATTTCTGAGGTAACCCTTTGTGAAGCTTAAGTCCTTTTCCAGCCTAACACTTCATAGCATTACAAACCGATAAAAGTTATTTCAGGATTGTTTCTCTGCTTCTTGTCCCCTCCCCTTAAAATGTGTTGGGATTGTCAGAATATTATTAAAGCAAGTTGTGACTTTAAGAAATGTTCTTCTGTCAGTTTGTTTTATGTTTTAGGCCAATCTCTCTAGAATCCTTACCTAACCTTTACGGTACTGGAGAAAGGGGAGTTGGGGGGGGGAATGGTTGCTAGGATACTTGCAAAAAGGCAAATTAGCTGCACTAGAAATAAAACAAAATGAATAAAAATCTCTAATATTCTGAGTTAAACATCCAGTTTCAACAGCTGCCAAAATTTTGTGGTTCTTCTTTTTGATACAAAGAAATGCAAAATATTAATAGAACCTCGATTTCACAGGTATATGGGATTTTAAAGCATTGCACTAGTGAATCAAGTTTAAGATATGCCAAACTGTATGGTAAGTTTCTCATGCTGTTATCAGAAGATTTGATCATTATTTTGGTCATAAGTCTTTTGGTATTTTTATTTTTCTGTCCGTGTTTGGATGTGGAGATTTGGAATTCTAGGTCTTCCATAAAATACTGAGCTCTCAGCTGAACAAAGCTGAGACCCTGAAACCAAGCAGAATCTAAGGTTTCAGTGAAAAACTTACTTTTTGACAGTGCTGTTTAATTCTCACTTTACGTCATTTTAGTTCTACTGAGCTTTTCTCCATGTAAAGCTTTGGCAGCAAAAATTCAACAAGAAAAATGAAGTTGAAGATCTGGGTTTTTTTAGTCTGGAGAAGAGGAGGCTGAGGGGAGACCTTATCGCCCTCTACAGCTACCTGAAAGGAGGCTGTAGCAAGGTGGGGGTTGGCCTCTTCTCCCTGGTAAAGGACGATAGGATGAGGGGAAATGGTCTGGAGTTGTGCCAGGGGAGGTTTAGACTGGACATTAGGAAAAATTTCTTCACAGAAAGGGTTGTCAGGCTCTGGAATGGGCTGCCCAGGGAGGTGGTCAAGTCCCCATCCCTGGAGGTCTTTAAAAGAAGGATAGATGAAGTGCTTAGGGACATGTTTTAGTGGTGGGATGGCAGTGTTAGGTTAACCACTGGACTTGATGATCTTAAAGGTCTTTTCCAACCTAGATGATTCTATGATCTAGATGTTTTTCCTTCGCTAAAATATACATCATCATGATTCAAACTCAGACAAGAAATCAGTCCTTGAATATTTTTCTACATCTGTAGTGTAGTAAAATTCCTGCTTATTTCAAGAAAATAGCTTTTTACATATTCAAATCCATTGCAACAGAAAGGTCTCTGTAATTGTCACTGCTATACATAAACTCTGAAGTAGAGCAAGTACTCATAGAAAGCTATCAGAATTATTAAACCACATCATTTTTAGGGCTCCCTGTTCTACTGAGGCATGCACGTTTTGATCAGATTAATGCAAAGAATGAAGCCATCGTTATTCTGTATAGTGATCTGCCACCATCTGGCCCCTACAAACTTTGCATGCAATCATGCTTTGTAGACTAGCAAGTACATCTGCATTAATGGCCCTTTTTTCTTTCCTTTTTACCCTGAATAATGCCTGAAGCATAGCCTTTACTACATATGTGGGAGATCTGGAACACAAGACAATGTGGGCATTTTCTGTGTTTAGGTCCAGAGAGAATGATTGCACAATATTTACTCCAAAGATGTTAATGGTCAGCTAGAGGAAACAGAAGACAGAGTAGTTTTAAGCTTCAGCAAGTCAATTTTCTTCATGAAAATGTAGCAGGAAGAGCTCCTTGCTGCTAAGTCACAGATGGGAGGAATTGCTGGCCTCAGTGCATGATTAAAGAGATGAATGCATGCCAGCTGTCTACACTGCACCTGCTATATAATAAAATGCACCTCTGTTTCTTCACATTGTCAAAAATTGTCAGAATTCACTTTTGCTGAATAACTAGGGATAACTTTAAAAACTTTAAGGGAAGAAGAATACTGCCGGTTTCATAACCAGTTCCCATGACTCTTCCATTCTGATGTCAGATGCTAGTAAGAATTTGTGCTGCACCCCTTCTGATGCCATATAAGTCACATATAAAAGATTAGGAATCCCTTCCTTACAGAAGGAATTGGAGATTATTATACTGCTCTGGCTTGACTATCTCCTTTCTCCAGCTGAGTCAATACACACTATTTCACATAAGAAAGATGTATAGTAGGAACCTTCTTTGATGTAACTATTTTCTTATTTAGGTCTTTGACTCTTTTTCAGCCATATATTTTTCTTCCTCTTCTGTTTACCCTTATATGAGTTGCAACAATAAGCTTGCAGGTTTGGTTTCTTTTTTTTTTTTCCTTAAAAAAAAAAAAGGCATAATCATTGCCTTCATAAATGGAACTGGGCTGTTCACAATCTGAGATGGCAAACTGGTAAGAATTCAAATGCAGCTGCATAAAGACAGCAAACAGCAAATTGGAATGGAAACACATTTGGATACTTACAAACATGCCAAACCAGGAAATGTAAATCTGTGTTTAAAAAAAAAAAACAAACCACAAACCAAAAAAACCCCACAGTACTGTTTCCCTTCTGCAGTATCTGCTGAATTAAAAATGTAACGGCTATATTACAAAGCTTGAAACTTACAAAGGAATGTAGGTTGTATTAATTAAGATGCACTGTGGTCTAACAGGCAGGTAATTTTAGAATAACTCCAGAAAACCAGTGTCAGAACACTAAAAGGGCTCGCTACTCCCTAAGGAATGGGAAGCAAGAATGTGCCCCACATGGGAAGAGCCCTACCAGCCAGGGCCCCATCCCACAGTACCCAAATAAGTCAAGCAGGCAGACCCAGAGATGGTAGTCAGGGTCAGCCAGAAGCCCAGATCTTCAGACAAGTCCATGGTGATGAGGTGTGTTCAGCATCAGGCCAGGAACATCAGTTCCCAAGGTGGAGTCAGAATCAGATCTAATGATGGTAAGCAGGGTCAGACATAAGCAGTAATTACCAGGTACATCTATAGCGAATTAGGCAGGTCCTAAGCCAAGCCGAGAAGTCAGTCTGCAGGTCAGGGTTTAGATCTGCAGCATCTATGGCTAGGCACAACTACAACGGTGCTGGAGACAACCATTCCTACAGCATAGCTCAGGGTGAGACCAGGAGCCAGGCCTGAGCTTAAATGGAACTCCTGGGCCTATGGACAGGGGGTGTGAAGGGAGGCTTCTGGTGAGGCCAGTTAGGGCAGTTAAGGCATGTTTGAGCACTCAAACTGAAGAGCTTAATATTATTAAATTCATATTTTCTTTGAAATAAGCATGAATGCTGAAGAAAAATAAACATACTTGAGAGCTAGGGGTACTAGCCTTGATCATCCAAATGCTAGTGAAATACAAGGACTAAAACTGACAGTACAATTTCAGTATAGCAAATGTTATGGACATGACCCTGCTTTAACAATGGGGAACTGCAGCTAACAGAGGTTAAAATAAAACAAATCTATATGGATTTACACACTCCCAGATGAATGACATTTTCATCAGAACTGAATCAGATATTAAAATTCTGCCACCAACTTTAATTTCAGAATTAGCAAAAGCTTTCCAGAATTACTGAAATTACTTTATTCTTTAGTCTGCTTGAATTTGTGGTTAAGACATGCCGCTTTATTAAAAACAAAAAAAGTTAAAATAAAAGCTTAAGATACTTAACAATTAATTCACTGTACCTCAGGAATTAACAATCTTAGGAGAAATTTAGAGGAGGTTATTTAGAAACTATTATGTATAAAGCAAAATGTCATTAAATTTTCTAAAATCCATTAAATGCCTTTTTCTAATGAGGGTATACATGGTAATCTGTGCAAGATCCTGCTTCCTGAAATACTTTGACTGTTTAATTTTTTTCTGTAGTGATCCTCATTTCATTTAGCATACATTTTAGAAGGCATTAAATAGAATACATATTGTTTACCCGGCAAGTAGAATTTTGAGATGCCAAACTTTTTTTTTTTTTAATATTAATAATTCAAATCATCATAGTACTTGATTAAGCCTCTATGAATTTCAAATTACTTGTTAGGTAACTGGAATAGTTCTTCAGAATATCTATTTCTGTCTCAGAATCATGAGATCCAAATGACTGGTGTTAAAAAGGTAGAAAGACAGTAAATGAACTTGAATTAATTTAGCTTTATCTAAACATGTGGGTCCTCTCCTGGGGAAAATAGAAAACTTGATAATATAGTAGACGTGACCCTAGATAAACTTGTAGTAATAATTTTTGTCGGTGGAAATAATTTCCATATAAGACATGCCTTGGGGGTGGGGGGGTGGGGTGCATTTATAATGTAAACCTGTTCTCCAGAATCAAGCTTCTGTTGCTACAGTTTTATGATACACTGTCATTAAAGTGATATCCAACATAGCTGTTCTGTATACAAATGTGAAAGAAGATTTCGGAGGATCTAGCAGTTTGCAGCCAGATAATGGATTTCAGTAGAAATGAGAAAATGATAAATTTACTAGGAAACATAACTTGGGAACATTCTTTTTTCCTGTTGAAACTTCTTCAGTTTTTAATTACACTATAAATCTTCTCCAAGCAGTATTATTAGTGAATGTATTGAACCCCAAGGGAGGGAGATTGCAGTGAGGCTGAATATGTATATTCAGATGTATAATCATTCCCATTGATTACTTTCTGCAGTATTCTTGATTTCCATGTTTAACCATTGTCTTAATACAGATTTAGGTTTAATAGAAAATGAAGAATGAAACTAATTTACACCTAAATATTTTGTTAGAAGGTCATCGCTTTCTATTACCTAAAAGTGGTGTGCAAGGCAGATATTAAGACTCACTTCACTTGCTAACCATAGTCTAAGAATTTTTAAGTACAGTCTCATGAGAAAGCTTTGACGTATTAATAATGTCAGTATATCCCCCCACAAGAAGGTCATAACTGTTTTCAGGTTGTTGAAATCCTGGTGGTTCACACTGAGGTATAACAAAGCAATAGCTGGGTTTCTCTGAGGACTGGATACTTTTGTAGCCAGAAAACAGCATATGCAGAAACTATGCATTAAACCATTTAAAAACATGGTACAGAGATATCACCACTATGTTTTATCAAGTGTTTTTCTGCTGTAATCAAAATGTGATGCAGAGGAACTGTTTTGGTGATATTGTTGAAGGTTGCAGTGGTTATTTGCAGAATTTTTTAAGAGATATTAATAAAACATTTTCTCTGTACCAAACATGTGCTGACAGAGTCTAGAGTCACAGTGAAAAGGGGGGACACTTGCTGTGATTTTAGAATTTATATAATAATTTTTAAAAATCTCCTACAAATTCTCTGAAAGAATTAACTATGGTACTCCTGCTAAGATGATACCTTTCTATTTCTCAGAACTCAGCTAAGCTACAAAATGTATAACATCTGTAGAAATGGAAAAAAAAAATACTATTAATCTAGCCTCACAGTGTTTCATGTTTCCAGCAGGAATTAGTTTTATTTACCCTATTTAGAAGCTGGCATTAGAATTTCACAAAGAAGGTCTGAAAAAGACCTATGACACTGAAGTGTTTTCAGGGGGTTCTTTTTAAGGGACAAAAGCTTTTGGTTTTTTTCCCTTTATGGCCAAATAGGAGTTTTCTCTACGTTTTTTTTCTGAAACACAACTGTATTACACAACTGTATTCCAGCTATCACCACACTTGCTGCTCTATCTGTATTGCATATCCTGACTGCTTTGAAGAGAAATTAAATCTGCACATTGAGAAGTCTGTTCAACCATTTTGTTGGTATGCTTGTAACTGCCAACACCTGCCAAAAGTTGGTTCTCCTGTGCTCCTAATTCCTCTCCTGAATTCCCCTATGAGGTGAATTCAGCATGTTTCCATGCTAAAGTACTCCTTGCTAAAATATCATGTTTATGTCATGTTTCTTATCTCACTGGAAGCACACAGCAGCACCAGAATAAAAAGATCAATACCTTAACAACTCTTTTTTTTTTTAGGAGATGACACTACACAAGCAAAACATAATTTTTGCAGAGGTACAGTTAAGAGGCAGAGTGTGTAAGAATTGAAATTTCCACTGAGTTCATTCCAGAGACTTTTAAAAATGCCCTTCTTCCTTTAGCAACATATTTAACTTGTTCTTCCCCTCTGTATTTGTTGAAGATTTTGCACAATACAGTGTTACTAGAAACTTTCCGTCCATCTGAATTAAGAACCACCAAAGGTTTCTCTAGAATAGAGTTTCTGAGTGAAACTGAAAGGATAAAGTGGCTGAACAATAACTTTAAAAAAAAAAAAAAAGAGGATATGTCCAGTTGCTTTGGAAAACAAGGCCATTCAGTTGCCAGAGGACTTGGATATGTTAAGACCACCCAGAAGGCAGGTAGCCTGCCAAATCAAAATCGAAAGTACGTCATGCATAATGGGCTGCAATTCACTTTGAGAACTCTCAGGGCTACTGTGATTGTACTTTTTATGCTTCAGTATTTAGAGCCATAAAGGAGACCGTGCAGCTGAAATTTTATATTTTACAATTACTTAATCCCATCTGTATGAAAAAGTTATAGATAATTATTATAGCAGAAGCAGAGATGAGGTGAGACCCAGTTAGGCACTGAGAGTTTGCAGTTACAGTAGTATCAGGGAGGCTGAGTTTTCCTGCTCCAGTGTGCATTTACTGTACACAGCATTCAACTGAAACAGAAGCAGGTGGAAGAAGAGGTATAGTAAGAAGACAAAGAGTGTTGTATCACAACAGGATGATTATGGTGTCATTAGTGCCATTCAGTAAAAGTTTTGAGAGCTGCCAGATGAAGTCTACACAGAGTTGAGTGTTGTGCTCAGGGATTATGCACTTGTAATCCCTAATTACCAGCTGTGTCATTATTCCATCCCTAGTTCCCCTGAACTGGACACTAATTCAAAAAAAGCAAAGCAAATTATTAATATTTTCCAGTCCTTAGAGACACTTGCCCTGAAACCACCTGTATTAGTTGTATGTGTCAGTAAATGGGGGAATAGCACTATCAGAAATTTTGCAAGATAAATAGTGGTGGCAGTAGAGGTTGTTCTGTTTGGGATTGTCTTCAGACTTGCTGTTCTGTTAAAATTAATTTTTAAATTGAGGAATATAAGAACAGAAATCACATTTGCACTTTAAGGTGTGGTAATCTGATAAAATGTTCTGTTACGTTTATAAATGAGCAATAATTTTTCAAAATGTTTAATACTTTACAGGTCTAACTGAGGCAGCAGCTTCCTTTTGGTGTATTGTGCTAGTAAAAACAGGGTTACCAAAGGCTGGCTTTTCAAAGAGTTGTTGATTATGCAGCAGCACCTGCTTAGTAGCACAAACCTGCCAAATGCCAGTGACAATTTGTTATGTGCTTGAATCTTAATTATTTCAATTTGTATTGGAATAAGAACATTAACTAGTGATGAGAATACCACTAGAAATGCAATTGTTATTAATTTTCAGGGTGCTGGTAATAACTCAGATTTACAAATTATTTTATAATAATTAAAAATGTAATTGTGAATCAACTTGGAGCACGATAAGGTCATGGCAACAAAATACATTACTCTGATGAATGATTGTAGCTTTCCCATCTGCACAGTACCTCAGTCAATCATATTAGGAACAAGCCCAGGCATGCACCAAGATAAAATTATAATTCTTTCCAAAAATATATCTGGAAGTTTTTCAAGAATGAAAACATTCCTCCCCCAAGTTTGTTATTTGAATGCTGTATTTACATTCTGAAATGTTAAAATAATAGATTTTTTTTGCCAGACTATGATAATCTATTCTGGCAACCTAAGTGGGTAGCACAGCTATATATTTTTCCTGGTAATTACTGCATCAAAGTGAATAACTGATGGTTGAGTTACAGACCAGTTTTAGGAAAAAAAAATCAATTCCAGTTAAAACATGCAAGCATAAGAGAGATAGAACTTCTTGAATCGGTCACAGATTGGGTGAGGTCACTGGCAAGTTGTTCCTTTATTTGAGTGTGATTTTTTGCAACCCCAAATTTAGTTTTTCATTAATACATTTTTTTTATGCAGTAGTAGGTGCTGGTATAATATTTTTGAATGCAGAGAAAGACTGATCACCCTACGAAGACTAAGGAGGAGGGAAAGATTAAGTCTCTGAAGTAGATGGGAGATACCTTTTAAAAATATTAAAAAACATGGCTTTTTGGAGGGGAAATCATCTCCTTCCACTTTTTCAGAGTTTTTGATGACCTGACCTGTCGAGGTTATTTTTCACTAGGTCCTGATCCCAAATTCTTACCTTTAGTCTGAGCGTTCAATAAAATATAGAAATACTTTCCCATTCCGCTGGCATTTTTTGTAAGATATAGAAGCATAAGTTTGAAGGGAAGATGAGTGAAAGAGAAGTATAGCTCAAGCGGAGCAGAGACTATATCAACAAGCTGAGGCAGATAGAAGAGGCAGATCTATACCCTTTCCAGAGGTGATCGTAAGTTTGATCCCTGCATTTCATGCAGTGATGCTCTCCAGGATTTAGAGGTGAATGAGCCGCAAAATAATTGAAAAGCAGTTATCCAATCTATTTTCTATGGAATGGAGAAGCAGAGGTGTTGAAGAGAGGGTCCCAAGAGTTACTATCCCATGAGAGAACCTGTGTGTTTTCTTTGGGCAGAAATACTTCCAGAAAACATAATTTCATCATTAAAGAAATGTGAACTATCTCCTTCTGCGCATTAGGTTTTGAGCTCAGTAATACAAATATTTGGGGGATATATCAATGCAGGCTGGGGGAAGAAAGGATCGAGAGCAGCCCTGCCGAGAGGGACTTGGGGGTACTGATGGATGAAAAGCTGGACATGAGCCGGCAATGTGCACTGGCAGCCCAGAAGGCCAACCGTATCCTGGGCTGCATCAGGAGAAGCGTGGCCAGCAGGTCGAGGGAGGTGATTCTGCCCTGCCACTCTGCTCTGGTGAGACCTCACCTGGAATACTGTGTCCAGCTCTGGAGCCCTCAGCACAAGAAGGACATGGACCTGTTGGAGCGGGTCCAGAGGAGGGCTACTAAAATGATCCGAGGGCTGGAATACCCCTCTTATGAGGACAGGCTGAGGGAGTTGGGCTTGTTCAGCCTGGAGAAGAGAAGGCTGCGGGGAGACCTGATTGCAGCCTTTCAGTACTTAAAGGGAGCCTATAGGAAAGGTGGGGACAATCTTTTTAGTAGGGCCAGCTGGGACAGGACAAGGGGTAATGGTTTTAAACTGAAGCAGGGTAGGTTTAGACTAGATATAAGGAAGAAATTCTTTACAACGAGGGTGGTGAAACACTGGCAGGGGTTGCCCAGAGAGGTAGTGGAGGCCCCATCCCTGGGAAACATTCAAGGCCAGGTTGGACGGGGCTCTGAGCAACCTGATCTAGTTAGTGGTGTCCTTGCTCACTGCAGGGGGGTTGGACTAGACGACCTCTAGGGATCCCTTCCAACCCAAAACATTCTATGATTCTATGATTATGTCTTTCTATTATGTATGTAAAGTTAGTAAAGAATTGAGAAAACTATCGTGTTTTCTGGAAAGATAAGTGAACTTACAGGTACAGAGCCATGAGAGAGCGAGCCATATCTCCTTAGCCTCAGCTACTTTAATCATCCCAACAGTCAATGTTTAAAATGAACAAAACTCAAGTGCCATATTCTGTTCTCCAGCAGAAAAGACCACCTTGGAAATTTTGCTCCTGAAAACTTTGTCTTTAGGCCCCAAATCTGCAAAGTACCTATTAAGAAATTAATTTCAGGCAATAGATGCTGAACATGCTGAAAGGTTTGTAAAAGATGCACTGGTTGAAAATTTCATAGTATTTACCTGCAGCATATTCTGTAGCCAGTAAAAAGGTGAAAGGTTGTGATTATGGATACCTCTACAGATCAAATAGTTTTCCTCCTCAGCATGCGATTTTTCTACTCTTAAATTATATATAATCTCAGTAACAGGTGGAGAAGTTGATTGCAAAACACAAAATTATACTCTCAAAGATTGTACACTTGTGAATACCAGGACTAATGAAGACCTGCTATTTGTGAATAGGTCACTCTGTCACTAATTCTTTTACACTTTAGGACATATTAGTCTATTTGCCTTGACTCCATCAGCAAAGATTTCCTTTTTCAGTGGGACAAGTAGAGAATGTGACATCTAGCAAGGAGACCTTAAGCTGCTGGTGACAGTTTGTTAGTACTTCTCCTGTTTTAATTAAGTAGACAGTTGTAGTCATCAGGAAATTATGAACAGAACAATATTCTGAAGTTGTTAAATTTTTAAAAATTGTTTTTAAATTGATACCTAGCATTCCTCAGCATAACGAATTTTTCCTACAGAAAAAGAAAAAAACAATTTTTGTACTTACAGATATTGGAACAAATTAATTCAGGGCATAGTTTTACCGAAACTAATAGAATTACATTTATAATCCAGGATTAATTACAGATAGCAAGACATTAGTCCTTTCTGAGTTGGATGAAATTCCAAACTTTTAAACTTTTATGTATTATGTATTTTAAAGGTCCACCCATTCCCTGACTTTCTTATTCTCAAAGATTTCCTGGATTTAATATATCAGAATAATATTTATTTCATGCTAAAGTGTATGTTGCTCCTCTCTCCAAAACCAGTGACCCAGTATTTTCCATTTTAATGGCACAAAACATTTCCTGAAATGATCTGTTCAACATAGCTTTGAAAGTGCTCATCACAGTATCACCTACTGGACAGTGTCAGGCTAACAACCATTTCCCCAAAGGTGTTGAGTAAAGCATGCATATAGCTTCAGTGAGGATTAAACCTCTTTTGTTAAATCAGGATTATATTTGTAGCTCAGGCACCTTGCTAATAATGATAGGTACTGTCATGGTTTTCTGAGCTTTCAGAGTGTAAGAACTTCCATAGAAGACAATGAACAAAGCTTCATTTGGCTCCATATTTTCAGTGACAATCAATTTAGAGAAGGAGTTTAAGAAATAGGATACTACTTTGGAGATTACATTCACCAGACATTGGGCCTAAACTAAAGCATAATGGTGGGAGCACAGAATACCAATTGATTATTTCCTTCCACTGAGCAGTTCTACTACCACCTTTCTTATTACAGACTGTAAAGAAAAATGAGCTAAACTTCTCATTCTTCCTCTGGTTCTGAAGCCAGAAGAACTACACATCGTAGAGAATATGAAATGTCTCCTCTCTGTGTGATATGTCGCCTATAACTTGCCCTACAGGAGGATGCAGAGGAATTCAAACATAAGCCTTTGGCACAAGTTATGCATAAAATGACCTTCTGCAAAATTTCTTCCTCTCTCATGCATTTGGTTTCCTATGGATTAGGCTCAGTGTTCCTGGTAGTATGATTCTACCCAGTGCCAGACATTTGGAAAAGAATTAGAGACAAGGGTATTTTAAGCTTCTCTTTTTCAATGTAGTCAAACACTGTAGGATCAGTTTCAGCTTTCCTGTAGATAGGATAGGAATAGAGGATGAAAAATATTCTGAATAATCTGAATAATATTCTTCACGTCTCTGCTTTAAACATCATGTTAAAATAACATTCCACAACTTTCTTAAAAGCTTCTGGAAAGCTTTTTCCCCACTCATAAGAATCTGTCCATTTTGTCTTCTGTGCCTGAATTGTAATACCCCAATAGATGTCATCCATTTCTGAAAGAGTACAGCAGCAATTCATGTACATCTTCTCTTGCCCTCCCACCATACCCATTACCAAGTTTCTGAAATCTGTGCCAGCAAAGTAGGAATTGAGCTACTGTTCTTCATTCCTCTAGACACAGAGCTTTGTGCACATAAATGTGATGTATGCCTTTCTGCTGTAAGGTTTGTCTGTCATTGATTTTCTTTGCTCACATTTAACAAGTCATTGGGAAAATAATTGTCCAGCAGATATGGAATTATGTGTAATCTGGTACTCTTGTATCTTCTCCATTTGTCTTTCCAGTGGATTAGATTAGAGTCTACATTAACAGCTACTCCCTCTTATCCATGAAAGACAAAGAAGTCCATGCACCAGGACTAGCACATAGATGTACTTTTTAGTAAGTGAATATCATAAAATGTGAGAGTGTTCTATATTTTGTCTCTTAAAACACTGAGATGTTGCTATTGCTGGGAATAGTGGGGTGGGGGTTTAAACAGTATTTTCTTCTGGTCTATCAGCTAAGTTCCATTTTGACCCAATCACAGAATATAAATCTACAGGTGTTGGCTTGATGTCAATTAACAGCTGATTTTTCACAGCTGTAAAAAAAGTGGTTTAGTAAGAGGAGTTTCTTCAGTACTCAAATACTGCAACATCTTAAAAAAAAAAACCACCAAAAAACCAAAAACCAAACCCAAACAAACCAAAAAACCCAAAACACCTTAAAGAAAAAAAAAATGATGACAAAAAGCAATGCAGTAAAAATATCTTTGGGTACTTTTCAGCAGTGCACAGAAATGCAGCTTGGCTGAAATATCTGCAGTATCACATCATCTGCTCTGCAGGAATCTTGTTGAAGGCAATTAATTGTTAATTAACAATGTGCCAGCAGACAGCTCAAGAAAGGATTGTTTGTTGAGTTATTCCAAGTTGTCATATGTAATTTATGTGATAGAGCAGTTGCAGTAGTGCAGTGTCTGTATGAATAGACTAGGTCTGCTTTAGAGAATTTAATACATACTGCTTTTCTCTAAAACTCTAGATGTTCCTTAAATTAAAGTACTAAAAAGGGTAAAATTTTTAGACAATTACTTTGTTTTACTAATGTGCAGCTTCAGCCAAAAAGAATTCAATAAAAGAAACATTTTGAAAATGAGGGACCTCTTTTTTAATTTTGAAGCAATATATTGATGCTGCACTCCATTTTCAAAGATATAACATAACAAAAATAAAACACATGATAGTGTTGAACAGAATTTTTGCGGTAACTTGTCAAGTATACTTCTTATATTTTTGTATCATGGAGAAAAGCAAATCACCTTCCTTATGGGTTGACCTCTCTTCTGGAGCTTTTCTCCTATTTCAGATCTGAAAATAAATCAAGCCACTCCATCATTCACATCTTATGACTGCATTTGTTATGGTAACTTTCAGTTGTTCATTCTGATGTATTTTAAAACTACATTTGGCAGACTGTGTGTGGTGTTGCTGCCACCCTTCACTCAACATGAGTATTGCATAGGTTATCATGTTTCACAATAAGGAATTAATTCACTATTTCCCATCAGTAGGTAATGTTTAGGCATTTCCAGAAAAGCCGGGCTTTATCATGTGTAACAGTCACTTGGGAAGACAAATGCCAAACTCACATCATGGTCTTCCCTTTCTCCCTCTTCCCCCCCAGCTTTTATTGCTGAGCATGATGTCATATGGTGTGGGATACCCCTGGGGTCAGCTGTCCCACCACCTCGCTGGTGGGCTGGGCTGAGGAGCAGAAAAGGCCTTGGCTCTATATCAGCCCTGCTCAGTAGGAACAAAACCATCCCTGGGTTATCAATGCTGTCTCCAGCACAAATCCAAACCATAGCCCCATACCAGCTACCATGGAGAAAATTAACTCTATCTCAGCCAAAACCAGTACAGTACTAAGCTGTTGAATCAGAACAGGAGTAATTAATTTTAATCAGGAAATGTTTCTGTTTCTTGACATGTACATTTCAAAAAAATATACATGAAGGCATATAATTGCAAGGTATTTACATTTCTGTGTTTATTTACTTTAACTATTGATGATTAGCTTAATTTATAAGCTGGAAAATATTTTTTTAAATTATTGTTCTATAGACTCAACCTAAAGCCTGAAAGCCAAGTTAAATTGTGTAAAGTTAATGGATTAGCATAAAGCCTGACTAGATGAGCTGTTCATGCAAAAGTAGTGCAATGGGACAACTACCTAGGGGTTGGGGGAGGTGCTGCTTCCTATCATCAGGTTCGCTCTTTCCCACCTGAGGTATAAAGTTGGTAATTCTTTGAACTTGGTAAAATCCTAACAGTCTCCCAATGTTAACCTGGAACATACAGTGCACAAAGCAACTCCTTACCCTACTCTTCCTTCTACAGCAAGAATGAATGTATGGGATAAGATAAAGGACTTTAGGTGCCTGTGGGGGGCATCTATAATCTGAATTCAATTCTGCCTTTATTTTATACTCACTGAGTACCTTTAATAATACAAATTCTGAAATCTTCATATAGTTGAAAATGTGTCTGGAGGATCTGAGCACAAACTTCCCTCAGAGTTCATTCCTTTTTCTGGGTTGTAGTAGCTCTTACTAAGTAGGAGTTTGGCATACTGATGAGATGCATAGCTGCATGAAGACTGCAAGTTCAGTTTCAGATCTGGAAGAATGATGGGCTAGTAACTGCTAGTGGTCAGGCAGCTGTGGTGTTATGTAGCTAATTCTTCTGAAATCTCTCTTTAGTATTTATTTTATTTGGTCTCACTCATAAGTCACATTAAAACATCATTCCATAGGTATCTTCTCCTCCTCCTTATATGGATAGGTAGTCTCCTCTCCTCACAAGAACTAGTGCATTTTACTCTCTCTGTCTTGTTGGACACCTTTGGCTGTACACTTTTGCTAAACTACTGGAGGGTGTTTATTTTTGTTGATGTGTAGAAATATACTTCATGTTGTCTTATTCAGAAGTACAGTGCCTCAAGGTTTGCAGTCAGAAGAATGAGGATGCTTTTTTTACAAAAATAACTTCTTGCTTACTGTTTATTTTCTTGCTGCTCTAAGTGCTAGCAAAAGTAAACACATGTTTTTGTTAGCTAAGTCGGCAGATATGACTTTGATGTCACATAGAAAGGGTCTCTGTTCAGTCTGGATAGGTGACTGCTAACTCTTGGGAGCTGTGTATAAGCCTTGCTATTGGAGGTTCCCTCCAAGTGCTGTCTGTAAACTCATGTTTAAGAAGCTGAAGATACTATTAGCCTCATTAGCAGAGGGGCATCTCCATAAAAGGCAATGGGAATGGTGCTCAGTTGTGTGAGGCAACATAAGGAACCCATGATGTGTACCACCTTTTTCATGAGACGTTGGATCACCTTTGTCGTATGTTAAAATATAAGCAGTCACCGGATGACTGTCAGAAAAGTCTGTCTGACAAAAGGCACAGAGGAACCCTCTAAGGGGACTGAAGTTAACCCTTGCACAACAAGATGCCTTGGAGGTGATCCAAAGATGAAGACAAGTTAGCACAAGCCTGGAGCAGAAAATCCATATTGTGGAATGTATCACCCACTCCTGGTTAGAAGATAAGATGGTCTGGAAGATAAAATGTGTGTAACAGAAAGAAAATATGGATCTCTGACAGCAAGGGAGGGACAAGAGAAGGCCCCCAAAATGCAACATCAGTAGATGAAAAAGTGGTTTTCACAGCTGTCTTTGAACTCTCTTCGCATCTCAACCATTGTGAGGCATGGGCAATAAATTTAAGAGAGATCTACAATGATAGTTGTTAAGCCTTTCTAAATAGAAGCCCAACAGTCAGTTGTTGCTTAACTTAAAGTTATCTGCAACAAATAAATCTTCTTTTTTTCCCATTACAGAAAAATTATTTGACACAAATCAGACAGCCTATTGCTGTTTGACTTAAGTCCGCTCTGTAATAACATAGCTAAATGTATCTTACTTCTTCACAAATTGCTTCATGATCTTAGGCTTTTGATCCAAAATATTGTGTCAGATCTCTATCACCAATGAAATTCTTATTGTATTTCTTCTCTTTTGTGCAGCTATTTACCCTTAAAGAGCATGACTTTGTGAAATCTTTATGTAAGGCTCATGCAGATTTTGCTTACATCAAATCTAAACTAAAACTTTTGCATCTGGAGAGGATTGTTTTTCCTTCCTCCCTTTAATTGTACCAACACAGGGTTCTATATTGTTGAAACAACACAGAAATCAACAGAGTTTTAATAAGGAGAAGAAATGGAGCCAAGCCTTTTCATTTCCAAAGCTATGTAACATGACTTTTGCTCACATTAAACACTCCCATGCGTGTTGCAATGATCTCTTTTAGGAAATTAGCTCTGTTTATGGTAGCTGTAATCCTAATGAGAATTCTTTTTTTGACAGCTATTTATTGCCTCTTTAGATTTTTTTTTCCTGACCAAAACAAACAAAAGAGGCACATGTGGGCCAAAATATTACACGGTGAAGCAGAGACTTCACTCTTGTCCAACTGTAGTGCTACAGAAAATGAGGAATCCTAACAAGGATCCAAAGTGTGGGATAAGCAAAGCATCCTGATTTCCAGAATTTATACATCCAAAGCACGAGAAGCAAAATGTGCGACTGTATCATGCAGTTTTCTTCACGTGCCTTCTGAACTATATAGGGGTGGGGCACTAAGGAGGAAAAAAAGCAAAGGAGTTAATCCTCCACATATGTTGCTATGTCTTAACACTCTGTGTATTTGTGTCTTGAAAGTATGGACCAGATAGAAGTCCCAGAACAGAAGAAGTGGAAAAATAAGCTGAACATGAACATAGGCTGGCAGTAACCAAAGCAGCACAGTGCGTATTCCCTGGTGCATTTGGGCCATGTGTTTCAACATCCTGGTAGAATCCTGTGGGAATGTGGCTTTTTCTTGAAGGTTCTTTTCTCAAGCCACTTTATATATCAATTCCTCATCTTTATTAATTTTAGTTTATAAATCTAATTAAATGTAGTCTTAGAACATTTGGTACTTCACAGCACATTTCTTCAGCTAGCAGAAACATCTGGTTTCCACTTCTACCCCTGTTAACTTTCTACACAGACTTTTAAAGGTTTCCTTGGGAGTGTGGAGATAAATCTGAATAAGGCAGAATTTGAATTGCTTTGTTAGGTCACATAATTTTAATGCGGGACTTGAGAGGAATGGCCAGGAAACTTACTTCTGGTGAGTGGGTTGGAGGCAACAATTCTAAATGTTTCTGCAGAACTCATGCTAGACTACCAGGAATGGAGTAGACAATGCAGAAGAAATCTACTTGGACATAATTAGATTATTTGATGTGTGATGCTGCTAGCCCTTCTACAGAATAAGTGCTAATTTTTTAGTTAATAGTTAATGTTTTAGTAGTAGATACTAGTTTTACTATTAACAGCCTTCTGAGACTGGTCTCTTCTCTTACAGTACAGCCATGTTGCAAGGTTTGCTCTCATCCCAGTCATCGAGTTGAGCTCTAATTGCATGGCACGTGCAGATCTCCCAACAGACTGGTGTGAATTCATGATGAGCATGAGATACGCCAGGTTAGTGTGTGAACTGAGATGTAACCTGTAATCCAGAGAATTTTTTTCATTGCAATAGAGGAGGTGCCACCAGATTAAAAAACAACAGGATTATCAACCTGTTTTAAAATTTGGTAAGTTTTATGTTGCAAACACTGTGCTGCATTTCAGCAAAGTATTCACAAAGATTAGCAGCTACCAATTACTTGCATAAACCCTTCAATTGATAGGAGACTGAATGGGAATCAGTGCAAGAATACGGCAGTGGATAGAATACTTGTCACCAGGAATTAATTATTTCAAATACTGAACAAATCAGCAGTGATTAAACTTCTTTTGCATCTGCCAGTCATCCTATAGACTGTTCTTTGGAGCAGGCCCCTTCAATTTGGTATCATTAGTCTACTTGAATAAGACTGGTCTCTCCCATGTATTGAATCATCAGTCAAATGTTTACTGTCCCTTAGCTTCCCTCCATGTTTAGAATTGCTCTCAGGAATGAAATGAGAATTCAGTTTCAGCTTTGATGTTTAAGTGTATCCTGTTGAGCCTGTTCAGCCTGGCTGGAATACAGAAAAACAATGCCTGTTTTGATCCCTGCTGAAAACTAGTTGAAAAAGGGGGGAAAAAAAACCCCAACAAAAACCCTCAAAGTTGAGTTTGGTTTGTAGAAAGCTAGGTTGGGAAAAATGGATCTATTCCATCCTCAGTTAATGAATTCCAGCTGCATTAAAAACAAAACAAAAAATGCAAAAAGACCGCCCAAAACCAACCCCAGCTTCTGGTAATGATATCTGTGAAGGATACTTCTAAAAAACATGATAAAAAAAAATAAAATGGGAATTCTGCAGTTTTATCATAGTTTTACCACTGGCAGTTTTTCACAGTACAGGTCTGACTAGCGCTACATATGTTGGTAGCAATAAGAAAGGGCCTCATCCTGCACCTCTTACGTACAAATGTCTACGTGATACATAGCTGACAGAGAAGGTAGGGTGAGCCCCAATGCCCACTCCTCTGACATACCAAAATTCTAAAAGCTTTAACCACAGTAGGAGCTTCAATGTGTAAACACATTGAAGGTATGCATATAACGAGGGTATGATCAGGTTCTAGCTTCCAAAGTCAGCTGAAGTTAATATAAAATCTGCCCATGGGCATCTTTCCACTTTGTTCAGTAAGGACCAGATAAGTTTTCCTGTCAGTGTAAAAGTCCACAGAGCTGGAGGGCAAGAGGGAGTGAATTCACATGGAAGAGCACGCTGTCTCCAGCATGCTTAAATGTAATCCAGGATTTAAGAGAGAGCGTTCCAAAGCGCATCTCCTGTAGTTGCAGAGCAAAACATTGGTGCTCGTAGCTGCAACTGAGAGTTTGGATCTGAGGGGAGATTTGAAGCTAAAACCTGAGCTAGGTCTTGCCGTTTGCCAAGGAGAAGCTGCAGAGATGAATAATGGAAGAGGTGTTTAGTTTGGGTTGAGAAACATGGGGCAGAAATGACTGACCTACCAAAAAAAGGAGAGGGGGAGTAAGTGGAAAAAAAATTCTCTATTAGCAATATTTCATTCAACTGGAAACAAAACAAGTTTGTATTATTTTTTCCTATTTTTGCTTCTATTTTATACCTATTTAGCTTGAATTTTAAGCAAAACCCCGGTTAGAAAAGCCCACGTGGGCCCATTTCTGCATTTTTCCAGTGTAACCAGAAGGTCCCCACATTGTTTCCGCACTTTCCAAACGTTTCCCCCCCCCCCCCCCCCCACCCCCGGCTTTTTTTTGGTGTTTGGTGGTTTGGGGTTTTTTTTACCCTCTCTCTGTCCTGCCCTTTCCACCTGAAGTTCATGTCATCCGTTTCCGGCGGGTTCCTGTTTTTTTTTTGTTTTGTTTGTTTGTTTGTTTTTTAAACTTGCCAGGCCTGTATTTGAGCCAGCCACCCCCACACCAGCCCGGAACAAGGCTGCCCCGTAAACGGGGGGCGGCGGCGGGGCCGGGGCTGGGGCCGGGCCGCGGGCGCTGCAGCAAAGCAGGCGGCCGGCAGGTGCGCAGCCAGCAGCCGCCGCCGCCCGCTCCGCCACGGGCCCTCGGCGAGCCGCATGCAGGTCGCCCCCCCCCCCCCCCCCCCCCCCCCGCATCGGGGGGAGCCGGGGGGAGGGGGGGAGCGGTGCAAGGAGCAGGGCTGGGTACCGCCCGGTGTTCGGCCCTGGTCGCTTTGCGCGGGGCGGGGGAGCGAGGGGCTGGGGATGCGCTTGGGTAGTGATGCTGGGTGGAGGAGGAGGAGGAAGAGGAGGAGGGGGGAGCTGGCGGGACAGTCTGAGGTGGGCGGAGGGTGGAGGCGGGTGTTATACCATCGCGCCGGGGAAGGCTGAGCATTTGCAAATTCCGGCTCCAGAACGCGGGGAGCATCGTATCCTGGCCGGCTGGACAGCAGCCGCAGAACAGGACGAGGCTTCAGGGCTCCTCGTTATCCTAACGCTGCCCACACCCGCCATCCCCGCCTCCCCCTGCCCGCCTCTGCCGCTGGGCGCCGGCGACCGCCCTGCCCCGTGCTCCTGTGCAACAGAGCGAGGAGTGGCAGCTGCGGAGGTCCGCTCGGAGCCGAGCACTGAGCTAGAGACCCTGTCCCCCTCCCAGCCGCGCAGGCACAGGCAGAGCCCTGGGTGAGTAGTCTAGGAGCTCCCTTACTCCTCCAGGCAGGCCAGAACCGTTCAGGCCCCCTTCTCCACATCTCTTTCTTCTTCTATTTTCAGTTGTGTGTCTGGAAGGCGCAGGAGATCTCTGTCCTCTGGTAGGTTAGTCAAGCTGGGATCTTTGCTTGGGGAGGGATTTTTTAAAAGGCTTTGTTGTCTACGCCTTAAAACAATGTCATACTACTAAGTTGTCTGTGTCAACTTGGAAATCTTTTCATTCCCTTCTGCATTTCTGCATAAGCTTGCTTTTTTTTTTTTTTTTTTCCCCTCCCCTTCTCCCTTTTCCTTTTTCCTTCTTTACAACTTTTCTACCCTTATGGAGTTGCCTCCTTCATTTTCACCTGCAAATTTATGTAGGTTATAAGCCAGTGATAAGCTGAGGGACTTCTTAGTCATTGAAGGTTATTACTAAATGACTTAAAACATCTGTATGTTTTTCTTTTGTTCTCCCCTAGGCTGAACAGTCATGACAGCTGAAAAGACTATTCCTATAATTAACGGCAAGCCAGACGATGCTTTGGACCCAGAAGCCTCAAGTACCAACCTTGTCCACAGCAATGATAAGAAAGTTCATGAAAGAGGTCACTGGAACAATAAGGTTGAATTTGTGCTTTCTGTGGCAGGGGAGATTATTGGGTTGGGAAATGTGTGGAGATTCCCATATCTTTGCTACAAGAATGGAGGAGGTAAGGTGGCATCATATGTTGATTTACAGCTCACCATAAACATGTGGGAAATAAACAGTTAAGAATGCTTTACAGTGATTTCTTGCGCTAGTTAAGAGAGAGGTATTCAGGAATTCAGAGTACGTGCAGATAGGGAAGTATTAAGCATCTGACAACTAAGAAAAAATGGTTGTGTTTCTTGTTCTTTCTCCCCAAATGTTGTGTGGCTTATTTTCACAAGCTGGGTTGTTTTTTTTTTTGTATTAGTGAAAAAAAAAAAATGACTTTTTTTTTCTGTAAGATTTTTAATGCAGAAGAAGTCAGTGTTCAGTTATAGTATTACACTGTGGGTTTTCTTCTGCATGTGAATACGGACCCAAGCATACTTGTCTGACATAGAAAAGAATGTAGCTGTTTATTTTTCACAATAGTATACTTTGGAGAAGATGAAGATTATTTTTTATAATGCTACAACTACTGTGGTTTTTGTTCTTTGTCATACGAAAATGTCTTTAACTCAGCCATACGTTTTTTTCTTATTACTTCCCAAATCACTACAGTAGGGTAGGGAAAGATGTAAAAGCTGCCTGTTACTCAAAGAAGAGAACGAACACTATAAAATTTAGCATAAGAATGTTGTTTGAGAGAGACAAGAACAGACTTAACTTCTACAAAAGTATAACGTGTGGTATGTATTGGTTATAGTTGAGTATAAACTATGTAAGATATGCTTAACTGTCACATAAGCTGTGACTTGCAAAGCAATGAGGAAAGAGAAGTAAATGAAAAATTTAGTTTAGAATTCTGTGGACTGGATTCAACATTCTCCCCATGCAAGGCCTGAATCAGTGTTAGTGTAAGCATATAGGCTGGGAGAAGAATAGTGTGTTCAGTGGCTGATATGCAAAGATCTGTTCTTGAATGGGTTTGTTTGCTAACAGTGCTGTGCCAAATTTCTTTCCCTTCTCCCTCCAAACATAGGCATGGTTGTCTGAACTCAGGGGTGGGTTTGGCCCATTTTGTCTGCTGTTTCTATAAGGGTAATGCTACTATGGAAGATGCATTTATAGATTGCAGCTCCTTTCTTTATATATCTGTACTTTGGCAAAACTAAGATAACAAGCATTCACCTGTTTTCAGAATGATGCTACCAAGTACTGCTCTTAGTACATAAATATTAATATGCTGGTTATGATATGCAGAACAGTTTCTTGTTGATTGTCAGAGTTTTCCCACAGAAATTTTGGCAGAGGAAAAGATAGAAATTTTTTTTCAGTATATAACGAAGATTTCCTTGTTCATCCAGTAACTTTTATATGCCAATTTGTATGTGTGTGCTACCTTGTCAAAATGTGATGTTATCATTTTTAAGGCTATAACATTAGATAGAAAAAATTCTAACCATGTTTTTGGGTGATTTGATGAAAAAGTAATTACTTCTATATCAAGCTTAATCACCACTCTATTCTTCAATAATAGAACAAATATGTGTGGTTTAATTGGTCATGGCCTGGCACCATGGGAAGTTTGCCATTGACTTAAATTTTATTCAGTGAGGACTTGGTCTATGACTTGTGGTTTTGTAACTCTCTGGAATGCCCTGCAGGAATTAGACCAGAGTTGGACTTGTTTGACACATCAGATGTAAATACTGAAAATTACTTAGTGTTTGGTAAGTGAAGACAATGGTAAAATATATGAGCTAGTTATGAAATAACTTGCTAGATACAGAACGAACCTAGAAGCAGCAGTATGGATCTTCTGAGGTCTGACCTCTCTCTGGTATTTACTCAGAGTAGTAAGTACACAGGTAGTGTAGGCATAAGCTTCTATAATTTCAGTTTGTTCTTATGGATATTTAGTGGGATTTTTTAGGAAAAATTAAATTATTTGCATGTTTAGAATTAGATATTTCTTGGAATATGATCTGTTTGCAAGCTGGGAAACCTGATGTCCTCTAATTTTCACGACGTATACCTGTTGTAGAACAGTGTTGTAAACAGAGTGTCAAAGCTATACTTTGAATTTCAACAAGCTGCCATGTTAAATTCATTATGATTGTGCCTATGAGTGGGCCAAGCTGGATTTCATACTGGCTAGCAGTTTGCCCGGCCTGTAAGGATTTTGTTCAAACCATTTGCACAGTACATCATACAGAGAAACCATGTTTTAGATGCAAGGATTCTGTTCTTTGTGAAATCCACATGTATTGCTTGAGATGCAGCTGAGATTCAACTGTAGGCAAATTGCCTGGTTGAGGGAAGAGACTACTCATGAAGAGATCTCTCTTGATGGGCTGGGTCTGTAGAAAGAAATTGCAAGTCAAAGCAGCTGAATTTAGTTGTCTCAACTTTCTAGTCAAAGTGACTAAAGCATAACGGTTGTTGCAGGTTGTGGGTATGTAGTGGTGGTTGGGTTTTGGCGTGGTTTCTTTTTTTAAGATCATGAACGGGATACCTATTTGCCTTGTAGTTGTAGAAATTTTCCTGGTGCATATTCAGAAATATTTTGTTCATGGTTAATATTCTGAGAGAGATTTAGTACTAGAGAGATAGCTATCAAGGTGCTGTTCAGTAATGATCAAATTGATCTTCAGGATTCCCACTGAAGGAAGGAAATGCTGCTATTGCTAGTGCTCTAAAGAACTGCTCAATGTACGCATTGATGGCCAGCACTGTAAAACACATCTTCTTAGGAAAAACTGCATCCACCAAAACTTCTTTGTGTTTAGCATATCTTGTGTTGATTTGACATGGAATGAATGGTGAGATGCTTACATCATTTAATGGGAGCTTTAAATAAAGTTAATTAGTGTTGTGGGACTTTTTGTTTGGGAGCAAGTAGGTTTAGGCCTAGATACAACACATGATGCATGTTGTACTAGCCGTTACTTTTATAACTTAATTAGTTAATGCTTTCTAATTTTCCTACAACTTCAGATAAATTATTCTGTGCAGTACTTTGCTGTGCTCATCTGCCTGGTTAAACCAGCAAAACTTTCTTGGTGTGAGTAAAAATGTCAGAATCAGTTATTTTGTGCTTTCTTCTCAGTGCTTATTTCCTTCTTTCCTTGTCTCAGTCTAAACCAGTATAGTGGCTTGCTTCCCACCTCATCCTGTAACTCGTCAGAAACTCCGAGTACTTGGGGAACGAGGAAAAAAATTCTTTACGCCTTGTATATTAGCGGATTCTCTATGTAGCCAAAAGGCTGTATTTTATTCCTTATTATTTAGGTTCAGTTCTAAATGGCATACCTAAAATCTACATTATTATCAAGTGACATTATATCTAGTATGTATCCTCTCTCATTTTTTTGCTTCAGCATACTTCAAAGCCATTTTCTTTAGGTGTCATGCCTAATAACATGATCAATCATTAAATAATACAATGCTTCTGCTATATGTTAATAAGAGAAGATTTTTGTTGTTATATACAACACTTCAGCATTGAATTGTACTATTCATTACCTATGCTGGAGTTTACTGTCAGCATCTAACAAAAATGTTGATGGTTTGATTTTTATTTTTTTTCCCTACAATTTCACATCAATATTTCTAGCTGATAAGGCCAAGCCCTGATTTCCTGTTCTTGTAAGTAGTTCTAAAGTTTATTTCATTATTCCCTTTTCATGATCCTTATCAGGCATATCCAAATAACGTACAAAGGACTTACTGGATTTAATTTACATAACACCTCTTCATCCCTGCTTTCCTGAGAAAAGCAAGGAAGAGAAGGTAATGTAGACTGATTTGGTGATGATCAGAGCAGAACTGTGTGGCTGAGCAAGACTCTGGTCTTTTCTGTGTTTGAGACACATGAGCAGAATTTAGTTTATGCTGAGGAACTTTGGTCTGGTCTTTTTTTAGTCCATGACATTGGCTTACTGGTTAACTTTTGATACTTGGGGCCAGAAGTGAACACTTTCATCACGGTGCCTGAGAGGTGGCTAATAGGTGATCCTTCCTTTATTAAGAAAATGAATTTCTCACTATGCTGTCAAGGAACTGTATTCATTATAACCAATACCCCCTCAATGTTTGCTTTTAGGTGCTTTCCTCATCCCATATGTCGTTTTTTTTATTTGCTGTGGAATCCCCGTATTTTTCTTGGAAACGGCCTTGGGACAGTTTACCAGTGAAGGAGGCATTACATGCTGGAGGAAAGTTTGTCCTCTATTTGAAGGTAACAAACAATTCTTGTGCTCTACTGCAAAAGAATGCATTAAATTTGAAGTAAAAGAAAACAAATTGTATCAAAACTGAAGTTAAGATATAAAGTAGTAAGCATTTGGTTTTAAATTACCTGAAAAGTAAAAGTTTTCTATTGTGTTTCACTTTTCTTTTTCTCTAGGCATTGGATATGCTACCCAAGTTATAGAGGCACATCTAAATGTGTATTACATCATCATTTTAGCATGGGCTATCTTCTATTTGTTTAACTGCTTTACTACAGAGCTTCCTTGGGCTACCTGTGGGCATGAATGGAATACAGGTATGACCTCAGCAGAGACTGTTGTTATACAAATACTTCCAAGTAATTGATTAATATATTAAAATGTCAGGAACAAAACTATTCTGCTTGAAAAGTCTGTGGAAATGAGCCAATCACATCACACTACACCATGATAAAGGAATTCTGGAGTGAAGACTTACTCATACCTTTTTGATTTAGGTCATTGTGTAAGCCTTTGTTCCTGCAGAATATAATGTCAGATAGAAGAAGATGACTTCTGATTTTGTTAATTCTGTAAGATATTCTGGCTAAATCCCAAGACTCTCGTTTGAAATCATATCTATTCTCCCTGAATACAGTAAGTGAATTCTACTGAAGAGCTGATGACGGGTTACACCATGCTCTTTCACTCTAATGAAATCAGGAGGGGTTGTAATGGAGAGGAAAATATTAAATGTGGAACTTTGGATTCGCTCTTTTTAATACCAGATGTTGAGAGATAATGTTCATCAAGCTACTTCTGAAAACATAGTCACATAAATAATCCTTACTCCATGCAAAGTGGTCTCCTACCTAAAAGATGAGGTGTGTATTTGTAACGTATTTGCAGTATAGGGCTCTGCATCTGTCCTCTCATAGATATTTTTATCTCTAATGCTCTACTTGTTGCAGTTGAAGATCACAAATATCTATGGGGAGGGATACAAAACAATGCCCTTATTTCCATGTTCCTGAAGTTTTTGCATTTATTCCTTGTATTGCTGTCTGATTTCAAATCATGTACCAATTGCACTGTCTTTCATGGTTTTTATTAATTGGTCATTACTGTGGTCTTAGGTCACTCCTAAAGCTATCTGAAATCTTGCAGTTTAGGTTATGTTAGGGAACTAGTCTTGGGCCTGATAGATGTGGAAAACTTCAGTATCAATTTTGGCAACCCTGCAAAGGAGCTTAGCCAATGTTGATTGCTGTTCAAATACTGTTAACTCAGCAATGCTGAGCTGCTTTGATTTCCCTTTCTCTATATTAGAGATGATAATAATAAGCCAGAGTGACTTTTCACTTGCTGTATTAAGGCAAAATGGAAACTTGTTCATTGGCCATTGAACCAGCAGTTGGAGTAGGAGTATGTTGTAATTCCTAATCCATTGCCTCAGTTTCTCAAAGCATCTTTCTTCTGCTTCCAATATTCTATTGGCCCTTGCCACTGAAGCTGTGCCTTTGGAACATGTTAGAGGAGGATGTAGCATACTGCATGGATGTTTTTCTGGGATAGGCCTGTGATGTGATGATCAAAATAGAGTGTTGCAGAAGTAGCAGCTGTGACATTTTCATGTACCTAGAAATCCCTTAACCACATAGAGAAAATGTTTTACAGAATGGTGACTTTGAGATGCATAAACTAGAAGATGTGCAAGTAGAAATGTACTTACATGTCAATATAGCAAACTCTTTTTTTGTTCTTTTATAGAAAACTGTGTGGAATTTCAAAAACTTAATATGAGCAACTGCAGTCAAGTCTCTTTACAAAATGCCACTTCTCCAGTGATGGAATTCTGGGAGTAAGTGCACATAAAGTTTGTGTTTGATGAGACTATTCATTATCTTCCAATATTTTGACCATTTACACATGATTAGATACCTTGTAACCCTATAGCACTTAGTGACGTGAGTTCAGCTGGAAATTTTCTCACACAGCCAAAGAGAGTCAGGATGAGAGGTTAAACTTTTTTTTTTTTCTTTAGAGGATGCAAGGAAAGGAATTCCATATCCTGAAAGAACATAGAACAAAGTGTGCCACTTGCTTGGGAGCTTGGCTTCTGTTGCTGGAGGAAAGAGCCTCAAACTCATACTAATGAGGAGGCAGAGGTGAAAGAAAGAGGATGGTTTTAAATATTTCTTGGTTTTTTTCCCCAGCATGTTTCTTCTCTTAAGAGTATGAGTTTTGCATCTTCATCCTTTCCTGATAACTAATACTTTGGCTTTATCTCATTATTTTTTAAAGGACTATGTAAGTGTTAGTTATTCAGCTATAATAATGGGAGAGTTTAACTCTCTTGTGTCTCCTTGATTTTTATTTCTAGTTAGAGTAATAGAAGAGAACTGTATCTTTACAAAATATGGTCTAATTTTGTGATGACTTTTTTTTTTTTTACTATAAATATTTAATTAGTGCATGTGCAGTCGCATATTTGTTCCTTGCAGGGTGCAGTGTGTGCTAAGACAGTCATAGAAATGGAATGTTACTTTTAATACTAAGTAATCTTACAATTCAAAGTGTGTTACAAAATTCTGGGTTACTAAAATTTCTCGAGGGCTCATTCTAATCTCAATAATTTTATAATTAAGATAGACCCTTATTCTGAGCTCTGATTTATGTTCAGGACGGCAATAGCTACACTTTGAAAGGACCATAAATTAAGGCTATCCTTGAAGGAAAAACTCTACATTGACACCACTTTCTTGAATGTTAGCATATGCTATTGTCTTTGCCCCTAAACCTCTTTGTCTTGCTACATCACTTACCTTAGCCTTCATGGGGGTGGTAGTTGTTGCTTCAGTAAGTAATACTGTTTTATTTTAAAATAAAAAAGAAGAAACCCAAAGCTAAATTAAATCTGAACAAGGCGTAAAAATGCATACATTCTCTGGTTAAAAATATAATTTTATTTTCTGTCAAAATTTTCAATAATCTGAACACCTAACATGTTAAATCAAAATACACCTACTCTACCCACTTCCAAGCTAATGTTTCAGAATAAGCAAGAGTTTCTTAGGTGGCGCCTCTTATTCCTATGACTTCATCATTTTAACAGAAATATCTTACAGTTCTTTGGGATAACTAGAACTAAGATTTCATATAATTAGAGTAAATTAACAAATTATTTTCTCCAGTACTAGCCTTATTTACACACTGTGTTTATTTGCTTATTCAATACTATCAAAACCTCAGCAATTTATGGTAACTCTAGTTATCCAGGGAAGTAGGCAACATACAGTTGAATTACATGGAGGGCACAGACTAAGTTTTATATCCTCGTGTTTTTATGGTTTTGGGGTTTTTTTTTGTTGGTGCTCGTCTTCAGATTGCCTAAATTCCCATGTTAGTGTTATTTTGACGCACATTTTAAGCATGTCCCCTTCTTAGAATGGTCTAAAAATGAAGCTAAACAAGATTCTATAGCTAAACTTGGATTCAAGTTTCAGTGGGTTTTAAATCCTTAAAATTTTGGACTTTTGCCTACCTGATTTTTGCTGAGTTAGGAATGAATGATGAAACTAGAAGGGATAATCAGATTTAGTCTTTTCTCTAACTTGTTTTACAGTCTTGTGTATACAAAGTTGAAAATATACACTCCAAATCTTTTAAAATCACAAATACCAAAAGAGAAGGTAAACAAAAATAAATAACACATTATTGAAACTTTTTTCTTTTTTGTGTTTTGAACAAAGGTTTCATAAGGCTAACAGTTCACTGGCCAAAATAGGTTAAGATACTAAACTTACCTACTTTCTCTGTCCAAGCAACACTGAAGTTGCATAGCTTTTTCACCCTTGGAAAATGAGTGTAATACCTTCGTCAGCAGGAAGAGATTTGCTGTGTTAAAATTTAAGTAGGTACGACGTTGCATGGCTTCAAAAGTTAAAATAGATATGACAGACTAGTTGAGAAGTAGAAGAGCGAGCTTTATTAAATATCAGAACTGATTTTGCATTAAAATAACTAATTGGAAAGAACAGAAGGTTATAATTAAGTTATATGTCTTAAATACATCAGACAAAAGTGCACAGTAGAGATCATTGTGATATCTGCACTGCACATCTATACACAAACTAGGTATTACGAAGTAAATATATTACTAGACTAGTTAAATTGTCCAGCAGCTCATCTTACAGTCTGTAGATAACTGTTACCAGAAATGTTATTTCAGTTAGCCAGAGGTCTTGGTCGCATGATGTTGCTTTACTCCTTTATAAATTCTGGTGTCGGGAACCATAAATTTATTGAGAGACTTTTTTTGAAACAAATAGGAAAAGGGAAGTTGATGGGCTAGACTGCACAGAGTAGATGCTCGTTGCTATTTTCAGAACTCGTGTGGATAGTGTGTGAGAATCTTCATTGCTGCAATAACCAATCACAGGACTAAATTCATTTGCATAAGGACCAGGTTCCTTGCAATTAAACTGATGCCTGTGAAGGGAAGGGGGAGGTTCTAGGTTTCTTCTGAGCAACCAGACCACATTCAAAACCTTTACACTTTGCTCTCTGCAATGTCCAGTCTGCAGTTGAAATTCCTCTAAGTCATGGCCACATACAGCCAATTTATTGTGTAAAGGGTCAGCTGGGGGAAAAAAAAGTTTGGGGTTTGTTTTGGTGGCGCTTTTTTTTTTTTATCTGTTACCATCTACTCTTGAGATAATCTGTGAATTAGAGTGGTAATTATTGTGAATAGTGATTCTGCTTGCTTACTGTATGTGATCTCATTTACATGTAGAACTGAATACTGCATTTGTAAACTGTCAGGGTGATGTTATGTCTTTCCTTTGATAATCATATCACATTACCACAATCTTCTAGAGTATTCACAGTATCTTCAGATTCGTTTAATTTAAAAAAAAAAAACCAAAACACCAATAAAAAAACTCCAAAAAACAAAACAAACAACAAACCAACAAAAATGCTTGGGGAAGACTCAGTATTCCACAAGTGCATGTTTTAGCAGTGCTATGTGTTTCTTTCAAGCCCAGTGCTCTCAGTCTGAGTTAATAATGCTGAGGGATATACAGGTTGCTATGTATCACACAGCAGACTAGACTGGCATTATGGAAATGCCAGCAAAGGTAGTAGCAGGGGTACAAGTTGGATTTGGTTTTGTGTGCGTGCACGTGCGTAAATGAATACACCAGGCCCAAAAGGATGTCTTTACTTCTGGTTTTGAAAAGGAGTTCATTCTTTGTTTCTGTCTCTCTTTCTCCCCCATTTAACTACTAGTACTAGGTCTTTTCCATCATCTAGGATAGAAGGCTCAGCCCTTATTTATTCGTGACTGGAAGCAAATCCAAATTCTCTGTTGGTTTGAGCTGAAATATTTCTAGCTTTTATTGTTTCTGTGGCCTTGGCTACTCTTGAAGTTAATGCTGAAATCAAACAGCCACTCACCCAAGTGCAGAGGTGACTGAGGGGCTACTTTGCAGTACTGCGAAGCTTTCCTGGCACACAGACTAGTAGTTACCCTTTCTCAGGTCTGTACAGAGGATACTGTTTCCTTGCTACCGTAGCAGGTACAAGCTCACTTCCCCTGATAATTCAACATACTCTACCAACTTTGGCTGGGTCACACAGAGGGTGAAGGCCTATTTATTGTCTTGGATGGATTGTTTGTTTGTTTCAATAAAAAAAAAAAAAAAAAGCTAAGACTTTAGAGATAAGTACTGCAGTCCTAGATGCTCCTTTCCTTTTGGTACACTCAGAAGAATCTTGTATGTGCAAGGATCTAAAAAATTAAAATATTTTTGTAAGCCTGTAACTGATAAGGACATATCTATAGCTACACAGTGAAAATGGTTTGGTCTGGAGGAGCAGTAGGCAAAGTCTGGGATTTGGGACCCTCTTGTTTTCCTGCTTAAAAATATCTGTCCCTGTTAGTGTTTTAAGACTTCATTTAAGTTAGCAGACTTGCCACTAACTACAGGTATCAGCATTGACAACTCTGGGAAAAATTAGATTAAAATTTCTTATCTTACTTAAGAAGACCTTGCAAGCTATAGCCTTGAAGTTGTACATTCCATCTGTGTATATGGTTTTCTAAGGTAACTAGCTGAATTGATCAAAATTCACTTTTTATTCTTTGAACACTCTGATGTTGTGTTCCAAAGGACAGGCAAGAGTCTGAAACTTCACTTTTCATTCCATGCTGGTGCCCAGCATTCATAGACTGTCCAGTTAACTACCACTTATAGCTTTTGTCTCATCTTAATCGTATAGCTTGATTATGAGTTTTCTAAGGAAAAAATAATAATTTCAAGGTATGGCACATACATACAAGGTATGGAACTTTTAGTGTCCAAACTTTAAACAGTTAATAGTGGTAGCTGAAGTAATAGTAGAGGTGTTGATAATTTCCGATATGTTAAAGCAGTTCCATGAAAGAGAGATGTGGCTATGGATGAGGCTATGTTTACAGCCTGGGAAACAGAATAGAGACGAGAAGATCCTCTACTCCATTGTTCTGTATGCTTTCATAGGAGAGGAAATTGCCTGGCAGGTATAGGAGGCAGCAACCATGTCTGTGTACTCTTTTAGCTGTTACTCCAGTCTGTCACCGTGGTCAGGAATTTGAGGTTTCTAGTGCCTGGGAAGGGAGCTGGATAGACAGAGGACCCATGGTTTTGTAGTTGATTCCACCTCAATAGTTTTTTATTGGCTGTATAAAAATAACTTCGTCCTCTGTTAAAGAAGGTCTAGTTGTTGGCCTGTCGTTCTCTGGAGGGGGTGACACATCCTTAGGATTTCCAAGTAAAGCCTAGTGAGAAAAACCCATTTTTTTTGTCTAGGGAAAAGAAAAGGAGCTGTTCTAAGCAAAGAGGAAAAGGCACAAACCCTTTCCTTGCAAAGTCAAAAAGTTTTCCTGTTTCATTCAGACCGCAAATGACTGCAGGAGTCACATTGTGGTTAATCCCACTACCCTATGAAAAGTCATTAGCCACTTAAGCCTGATCCTGCAGTGCTCAGTACCCAGAGACCTTCAGCACCTCTCAGAACTAGGCCCTTTGTGCACATTTTGTAGAACAATGAGTTGTGCCAGACTTGCTCGTTTCTCTTCAGTTCATAAGAGGCTGTGTGAAAATTGCTTTTTGTTTGGAGTCACGTGAGCTCTTCGTCTGGTTTTGCCTCAAAACCACTGACTTTGCCTGGTTTCAGCTGAAAGAAGTAAATGGGATAGGTGTCAAAATGCTAAGCTGACCTTAAAGATGCAAAGTTAAGTATTTGGGTATTAGGAAATACTAGAAGTAAGGTTGTGCGATTTTTAAGTTCACATCTTTTATGAATATGATCATCTTTTGTTGAAGAACAACCTCATATTGTTTTCATAGATCTGCTTTGTTCTTGCTAGAGGATGGATAGGGAGGAGACACTGTGCAGGTATTCAATATTTTGTTGTTCTTATCTTTGTTCATTTTCTTATGTTTGATATTCTCATTATTATCAGGTTCCTGCTCTGCTGACAAAGTTATTAATTTAATCAAAGCTTCCTATGGTGCTCATGGTGTCAATGGCTTTGCAATCATAGTTTTCTTGATTATTTACACATTCATTTATCTTCACAAAATCTCGATAAGGTCAGATTATTCCCATTTTACAGAAGGGGATCTGAGCTACAGAGAGTAAAAGTGCTAGGTATGAAAGGTCCAAGACATTTTTTCATACTGTTTAGCATTGGTGTTGTACAAATTTTATTTCAATTAAGAAAGAAGAAAATGTACACGAGTCAGCTTTCTCAAAGATAAAAATAAAAAAAAGTCATTTAATTGAAGACACCATAAAATTTCTTTGAAACAAGTAATTGCTATTTCATTGCAAACAAAACATTTTATTTTGTGCACTTGCCTGAAAATCTGAGGGAATTATTTAAAAAAAAAAAAAGCTCAGTAATTTTTGTGGTCTTTGTTCTAATGACAGTATTTAGAAGGCTCTCTTCGTTGTATTTTGCTTGCAAGAAGTTTGAACTGTTATGTTCCACTTTCTTGAATGTGTTCTGTATGGGGTGGGAATTTCACCATCTTCTCTTGAACTTGCACTGCTTTGTACGAAGGTTAAATAATCATGGGGTATAGACTAGTATGGTAACATCTTGCTTCTCGGGTGTTTGCCTTGGCCAGAAGTTTACAGGATAATTCTCCAGCTGTCTCAGTACTTATTTAGATGGTTTAGATGGAAGGGGATACTTGAGGACAAGAAGGATTGAGGTAGACTATTGTGATACTTTATAGGTTAATAGACTATCCAGTTCCAGTCTTTATGCCAATAAATATTTAATTGTTTATATACAGTACTAAAAGGAGAGAATGAAAGCTTTTTCTGAATCCGCCTACTGCAGAATAGCAGGAAGCTTGGTAGCTAGGGAGTTATCTTGGTTGAAAACCTTATAGGCTTTAGGGTAGAGAAGGACTATGAATATAGGTTTCCAGCATGATGGGTGAGCTTTTTGATTATTCATTCCCTATCCTAGCCTCTTCTCTCTGTTTAAAAAACAGCTCTTCATTTCCCATGTTTCTAATCTTACTTCTGGACACTTTGAAAGGTCTATTCAGAGGGAACCTAAGTGTTAGTGTTGATTTCTGGGACATTGGTGAGCTATCTCAGCTCTTATCTTAATTCCTCAATTATTTGTTACTCCCTGGTCCATGCTAGCGCCTACATGGCATCCTCACCACAACTATCCAGTTTAGTATCCTTCCCTAGGATTACATCCAGTCCTGCTATTCCCACATATACTTCCCACTGCTGTCTCTTCTTTGTATTCTAATTAATTCTAATTGCTTTTCTTGGGCAGTTCAAATTGTCCTCTGACTTGTCTCTAAATCAGGTATATTACTGCTTCCCACCTCCAGCCACCTGGTCCCAGTTGTTTTATCCAGCGTTGTCCACTCCACAAACTTGCATCTAGTCTCGGGATGGCTGCTTACTGGTCTCCAGTCTTAACTCCCTAAAATGCTTCACCTGTTCCCTAAATTAATTGGTCACCTAATCACACACTGCTCCTCCTCCTGCTAATTGCTTCTCTTCTTCTCCCCATGCCTATCTGCTAGCGTGAGAAAGGCTGGCCTTCTTGTCCAGGCAGTCTCAGTTCTTCAAGTCTCCCTAACTCCCAGTCTTCCAGGTGTTTTTTCCTCCCTGATGTTCTGCAAATTGTGCGAGGTTAGTAAGTATGCGAGGTTAGTAAGTATGCAACGTTAGAGCATTTGGATGGAGGAATCTAGGAAGATTTTATCTGTATCCTGATGAAGTCTGTTAGCAATGTGTGCTTTTCATTTTTTCTTCACTGACAGGGCTGCCACGTTATTGCAATAAATATTTTTCCTATGCCTGTGTTTTGGGTGCAGCCAGAAATTGCTGTTAACATTTTTGAAAGTAATTATTGTAAAAACCTTTGTTTAAACAGGAGTCTGAATAAATATATTTGTATATGAAAACAGGATTTTATAATGGACAGTTTTAAATAATAAAAATTTGGTGTTAGGAGACACATCTTTATGTTTTGGAAAAGTAACTTTAAAATGCTACAAACCCCTCTACAGTAGTTGTATGCCATTAAGGTAATAAAAAACTTTTCTTTGATTATGAAGGTACCATGAACAAATTTTTGCTTTTATTTTGCTAGTTATATAGAATGATACTGTTATTTCAGATATAGTTCATAAAACATTTATTTCACTATCTACTTCTTAGAATGTCTTTTGGGAATTTGTACTATTTGGTTGGTTCCTACAATAAAATACAGAAAAGTTTTGGCCTGCAGTGTTGGCAAAAATAGAAATTACATTTTTGTAACAAAGATGAGCTATTTAAAATATCCCTTAATTACACAATTGTAAAAGTTCTAGAAATAATATTATTACCTATCAATAGTTAGAAAACGTGCACAGGGAGCTGGGTGGTGTGCTTAAAAAAACTGTGACTTTTAGAAGCTGCTGGCTCAGATATTCAGTTTTGCTAAAGAAAGCTAACCTTTTTATTTTTTAAGAATCTGTAATATTAAGGGCATTTTCATTATTGTTGTTAACGTAGGAGTGTGTCTTTATAGACGTGTATATCTATATATGGACTTTTTGATGTTGAGGGAAAGAAATATTTGAGGGAAGCACAGTTTGCTTGCAGGGAAATTTAAAAAAAAAAAAGTGAAAGTTCTAAAGTAGCAAAACCTTAGTTGTGCCATCACAAGCTTGGCCAAATCAGTCGATTGCAGAACATGCCAAAATAACCACCCACGTTTCTTCTGCTTTACTACAGTTTTAATTGGTTTCTTACAGATTTTGTTGTTGTTGTTGTTACTTTTATGTAAGAGACCTCTGCTGAAAGGCCTCCTTTCAGTTAGGTCTGGTTTTGTGCAAATACAAAAGTGAGCTCATCCCCTTCTTTAAGAGGTATTATGTAAAGACTCCTATACTTGTATCTAAGCAAACTTAAATCTTCTAGAAAACGAAGAGTAAGATATGGTTGGTGGCAATTGCTGCCTGAAACCAATTAGTCCATTTCAGTAGCTTTCCCCAAAGAGAGTTGTCTTGCACAGGACAAGCTGAAAAGTTACGTTCATGTTTTACAAGGTTGCCCACCCCAATAAGTATTTTCTCTGCCAGTTTACAATAGGAATTGTATTTGCAAGACTAGATGTGGAAACCAATATCATGTAACTCTTCCGAGACATATTTTTCAATACCTCTGGAATCATTTAAATATGTACATGGCTTTGTAATTAATAGACTGTAATTTTTAACCATCCAAGAATGTGTCCATTAAATTTGTGCACTGTTGAAATTGAGAATCTTAAAGACCTTGGTGCAAGGGAGTTGAGATGCCTAAGAAACTCTGAAAACAATGTTAAACAGCAGTCACATTCATTAAGGTCCTTTCCAACCCAAACCATTCTATGGTTTACTTCTTTGGCTATCTCGGCATGGGTACTGCGTAAAGCAAGTAGTTTCATGCAATTAAACAAGCTTGTGTCTGTTTTTGGCTCTTGGAAAATTATCATCACAAGAAAAAGAAAAATTTTAGACACTTTGTAAGAGTATTTCCCAAGTATGGCTTTGTAGATTGAGGGCATTAACAGAAAGGGTGGTTGCTTGGTTTTTTTTAGTCAAATTAAATTCTCAAAGGAGATATGTTATTGATGTGGAAAAAAAAAAAAAGCGAACACAGACTGGGGGAAAAAAAAAAACCAACAAGAAACTTATTTTGTAAATTTTTCACTGTTTTCTTCTATATTTTTACATGTCAGCAAGGAAATTGAGTTGAAGTGTCAGGAGGACTTCCTGAAGAAGACTCATTAAATATTGCTATGGAATTCCTACAGAATATCAATAAGTGTAGGCCTTGAAATGATGATGTAGGCATAGTTGCCCTCTGTGTGGAAAGGGAAATGACTGTGATCTTCCCAAAGTCCCTTCAACAGCTACTTTTTAATGATTTCAACCCTGCTGACTATTTGGCTTAGTTTATAAATAAAAAATTGAGGCAGTAGAATTTATCTGAATTTATTTAATTAAGAATCATACTGTAAGTTGCAAGTGCTATAGGAGAGTTACATTTTCTGAAGATCCAGTAGCTGGAAATGTGGGCAAAGGACTTGGGACCTCCCAAAGTAGCTTCTGTACGTTTGTGGTTTTCTTTTTTCTGTTTTGACCTATCAGCTATTTTTTTTACACCCTTGTTCCCCTGCTCCTTTGCCGTTTCACTTCTTAGGGTTTTTTTGTAACCAGGATTTAGTACAGGGCCAATGAGTATGAGAAATATGTTAACAGAGTAGGGTTGGGGTTTTTTTGGCGAGTAAATAGTGGTTTTGTATTGGACTGTTCTGTGTGGAAGAGGCGAGAGCTTACCATCACTCATTTGTTACCTGTGTTTGTAGCCCAGAGCTCACTATGAAGAACTATTTTACAAAATCATGGAACAGTTCTCAATTTCTTGTTGTCTGTAGTTGTCATTTTATGAACATTTAATTAAGAGTGAACAACTGAATACAAGTCTACAGACTGTCTAAAAGGATCAACACAAATTTTGAGGCATTGGGTTGACTTACATTTCTCTAGTGCTTTCAGTTCACAGCTGCTACTGTGTGCTGAACTAATTTATGTCACTTAGAAGGTAAATAAAAAGGAGAGTTTTGTCACTGCATGACTTCTTCAGAGAAGAGTAGGGGGAAAACTGCAAAAAGACTGAAGGACTCTTTGGGAATAGAGAGAGTACCAATAGACTATAGAGCAGAGGTGAGTGGAACAGTACAAAAAAGTTATTTGACAGAACGATACTCTCAGACTTGGTTAAGAAGAAGTTACCATGAGTTCAGTGAAAGATGTTAAAGGAAAATAGGTCATGATTGCTAGAGGAGTGGGGTGTTCTGTATTTATCCATTGCTGTCTCTGTCTCTTGCTACAGATATACACAAACACACACACATATAAAAATGAAAAAAAAAAGTATTATATATGTATACACAGTAGCTGCTAAGTAGTGTCACATTACATTCAGATAACTTAAGTACTGACTTTAATGAGGCGGGGTTGACAAGAAATACATGCCTTTATTTGCAAGCAGTACTAGAAATTTTAGAGAAAAGTCTGCTAAGAAGAGTTTAATAGTACCTTTTAATTTGATAAGAAGTATAAAAATGGATAATGACTGGAGCAACATTCAACCATATCGGGACTTTAAGAAGAAGGAACGAGGCTGAACAGCAGCAAATGTGGCTAAACTAGGAATAATTCATTCTGATATGTGTAGGTCACGGGCATTAATGCTGTAGCTGAGGGATTCTTGCTAATGTGACCACCGTGAATTGTCTGCTGCTTTAAAAAAAGCCAAGGATGGAATTAAATGGATTTCCAGAAGAGAATTCTTACAGTTTGACAAAATTTTATTACAGATTCCTTAATCTGTAGATTATCTTCTAAAATCTGAAATACATCTTTCTAATCATTGAGTACTGGTGGTTGGAGATTACAAGTGGGTATCCAGCAATATTTGGCAAGGATTGTTTGTAGCACTTTTAGAAACCTGTGGATATGTTACATTTCCTATTTTAGAGTTTATATGAACCCTTAAAAAGAGAAGTTTGTACAGTACACAGATTCTGTATCCTATATTCTGTACCTGTATTTGTTCTGGATATATAACTTTGAGAAAAGTGAAAGTTTCAGCTCATGTTGACTTCCAATGAGAGTTTGGCACCCGTACTCTCTCTGTTCATTTCAAAGAACATATATTTTTAGTGAATAAATCTGCTACAAATTCACTGAAAGATTACCTTTGTTCACCTGTATAGTTGTATCCATGCTTGTTCTGGAGGTGTTTCAGTGATTATCACACTGCTGCACTGGAAAAAAAACCTGACACAACCAGCCCATTTTTAGTTTCCTAAGTGTTAGAATAGAAAAAAGTTAGTCTGAAAAGAATCCTTTCATTTTAAGACACTGTCTTTCTCGAAGGTGACCTGCTATATGGTATTAACATTATCAATTTGTCATTCTTTCCTGTGTCATCATCATGTAACCAGAGCTTGGCAGGTTAGCAAGCCAAAGGAAGGTTCATGCACTAGCCAGGCATGCAGTGCATCTTCTGAACACTTGTCTCCTTCACTGCTACTAAGGTTGGAGATTGTATAATAAGAGTGCAAGTAAGATCAGAACCAATTTAATATGCAGCTTGAGTCATAGGTGTTGCTAAATTTTGACATTAATTTAGACAATGCAGTGTGTATTATATGTAGTTTAAGAGTAGTATGTAGTACATATTATACTCTGAGGCTTAGGATTATAAAGGTTACCCCTGTCAGAATATGTTCCCTTCCTTGTAAAATGGAGAGGTCTCCCACATGCTTCTGTCAAAATCCTGCATGAGGTAGATTCTCTTCTAACAAGAATTTTTCTTCATGCTTGTTGATTGTTGGTAACTCAGTGAGGCTCAGAAAGTCTCCTTTACTTTATTTGGCAGCTACCTTTTAATATACAGCTTTGTAAGTTATAGAACAGGATGCTTGATTTATATTTTAAAACTGAAAAATGTTTCACAGCTTTGATATCGCTAGTACATAGAATGTTGCTATACCTGTTGCCTAAGACAATATTGTACCATTCTGCATGTTTTCTTGTGTCAGGAGATAATGAACCATACCAGAGAAGAGGAACCTTGCAAAACAGTACAAGTAACAAATGCAGCAATAAATTGACTAGGGAAGTAACAAGATGACTCTTTTTAGGTTCATTTTATTGAAAGATAATTTCTCTTTTTACCTTGTCCTTTATATAATATATATGTATATTTAGTAAAAAGTCCTGAAAAGTTTACAAAGTAAACTGCTGGTCTTTTGGTTTCACAGAGTTCTATATCCTTTAGCATTCAGCGTAGATTTTGTAAGTTTATCATATGAGTACCATTATCAGAAGTTATCATATGTGTATGAAAGTGGACAATACGATCTCAAATCTTTAGCATCTTGTATACTCTATTTAATACTGTTGGGTTTTGGGTTTTGGTTTTTTGGGGTTTTTTTTTACTCTCTGTGAGGAAAAAAAACCAGTCCGTATTCAAAGAAGGTGGGAAGTATGTAAATTTGGTGAAGTCGCCTTCTCTTAGCCATTATTCCTTTATGAGAGTTTTAGTGTGCCTAGTCAGTAAACTGGAGACTACTGACTCAAGCAACAGAGCCTTCTCTGAAATATTGCTACTCGTGTGTTTATGTATTATTATTATACTAAGCATGCTTTTGAAAGTTTTTGTTCCTCCTAAGCTGTTCCTTTTCCACCTTTGAGTTATGCAGTCTGGATGCATGGATCAGTCTCTCTTCCAAATTAGACAATTAGCACAGATTAGACAGCCATGGGGAAATGTTGCACCTCCGTGAAAAATAATTCAGTACAGGAAAGCTTCTGTGCTCTTCAGCAGAGATTAGTGTTTTCATAGAACGAAAGGAGCAGTTTCACTACCTGAGATATCCTTTAAAGCTGCTTGCAATCATGAGTTGAGGAAGCACTGACTTCAGCAAGAAATCACAGCACTGCTGTATAGGAAGTGTGCAGGGTCAAGTGAGCATCAGCATTCAATTTTTAAGATTCTCTGTCAGATAGTGGGAAAGCTGCAGGGATTTAGACAAGAGAGAACAAACACTGCTGGTGGTGGAACAACTCAAAATAGCTGTTTCTAAGCCATTCCTATAGTTGGATGGTTGGCCACACTCATCAATAAATAATGTGTCACAAATACGTTAGATAAGCAGCTGCCTCTGATCTCTGTGACAAAAAGAATGTCACTTTTTACTTTTTTGTGTGACCCTGGTAAACATCTCGGCCTTCCAGTGTGTCTGGAAGTACTGCAAAGGTGACTGATTTTATGACTGCTAGCTAGTTGTATAAGCCTCTGACAGTGCAACAACCCACAGTGGGATTGTCTTCGTGCAGATGTTTACCAGAACCTTGGATGCTGGTAGCTCTCTGGCCTAGCATTTCAAGCATCCACGGGGGATTCTGGTACATGGAATCTGAATCCCACCATTTTCAGAATTCAGTTAATATCCGCTGAAGTTCCTGCATGTCAGAAACCATATACTTGCACATGATATTGAATACATTTAGGTATGAAATATTCAAACCAATAAATTTTCACAAAGATTAAAGAATATTAACTGCATAAAGTGCTATGAGAGAAAGAAAGATGAGAGTTTAGAAAACATGTATTTGGATAGAAACAAGCTCACTAACACAGGAATAGATGATGTCTGGAAGATAATGATACTTTTCTACTAAACTGCTGGGAAATCTGTGCAGCACTGACACTAAAATATGTTATGCGTTTTGTACAAGGAGTTCAGTAACAAGGTTCACAAGGTAAATACGGACTGGGTCTGAAAAATCTGCAGGGATGAAAAGAGCATACCAAAACATATAATAAGAAAGGCCACTGTACAGTAGCACTGCTGCTGCTTAGTGGCTTTCCTTTCTTCCCCATAGAATGCTCTGAGGACAGAGCGGCCCAGATTAAAAACGGGTGTTGCTACCTATGTTCCTGGCTGAACAGATACAGATGGAGAAGTGACCTCAAGAGGCTGCCTCCTCTGTTAGGGTGTTTTGGGGTTTTTTTTTTGTGTTTTTTTTTTTTCTTTTAAAGAAAAGTGTCTGGGAAAGGGCTCCAAATCAGAGAGGGAACATGAAGGGATCTTCCTCAAATAGACTGAATCTGTTCTTCAGCTTTCCAAATCATGAAATAATGCAAGAAGTACCCCAGTACATTCCTTTCAACAATGTGTTGGCAGCAGTTAATCCTCTTTCTACAGGTACAGCTCCGTACATTGGAACACTTTAATAAAGACGCTCTTTCCCAGGAAAATACAGTGATAATGTAGTGTCGTAAGCTTTCAAAATGCTAGTTTTCAAGTTTGGTTGGGAAGGTTACTTTTCAGCTCCGAGTAGTCAGAGGTAGCAGTTCTCTCATAATATGCCCCTCTATAGCAATTCCAACAACGGAGGGGCCCTTCTTCCTGACATGTACTGAACTACTAAATTGAAAGGTGTTTTAGTACATCCTCAAACAAATTAAAAACACTTTCAGTAAGTATGGAATACTTCTTGAAATAACTTCCTCATGGGATTTTTATCTTTCTAAATTTTGCTGGGGCATGTACGTGCAATGATGCTAATTGAAAGAACAGAGGTAACCATTAGCAACAGTATGTTCCTGGAATGTAGGTAGCAAAAGGTTGTTGCATGCTGTCTAGTTTCTTTCCAAGTATATTATTTTATGTGTACTTAAAGTATGCTGAAATTTTTCTATGGCTCTGTTATCTCTTCCCAACTCTGTCCAGGATTATTTGGTTTTATCCCTGCTTATGTTTTGATTCAAGTTAACCTGTAAGATTAGAACAGTTTTACAATATTTGGTACTATAATCTGTAACCAGAATAAATCTAAATAATCGTGTAATGATTTTGTTCAATCTAGTTGTAAATACCCTTGTGACCAAACATCAGCTTTTCTGACAGTGAATGGGAAACTTAAAGAATGACACCCTCCAGATATATGTACTTAAACTTATCTTTTATTAATTAGATTCTTGTAACTTTTATAGCTTTTCTTCTGTGTTATGTATAGGGAGAAGAGTAAAAATCTTTCTTTGATAACATTTAGTCAAGCTATATATGTGTGACTAGAGGCCGTGAAACCTTCAATGATAGTGTGTCTTTGGGTGTGAGACACGTGACAAATCCACTCTGGTTTAAATTCAGTTTTCTATTTACAAGCAAAATATCTTGTGTAGAATTAAGTTTGCTACTACTGAATTAAAAATCTTAGTCTGGTTTGAGTTAACCTTTGCATTCTAAATCAATCCTAATACCAATGGAGCTTATTTCCCTCTATATTCTGTTCGAGATGTTCAAATGCCACCAGTCCCCTGGCTTCTTTCCCAGGCTATTGGTTGGTTCAAGAAACTGAACTGCTGTGTATTTTTAAACATCAAAACAAAAAACCCCAAAACAAGAACTACAACAACAAACCCCCAAACTCAATACCTACAATAAATCTTTTCAAACTCTCATCAATTTCTGTTTTCAATGAGATCCAAAAATACTTAATGATTTGTATCTTCACGTCTCTGTGCAAGACAAATTTTTTTTACAGCGAAGTTTCACACAGTCTTAAGTTCTTGACAGCAAACTCGGTATACTCAAAGTTACTCTGCTTAAAATGACTTGTACTAACCCATTATCTTACATTTTGTAGTGATTCAAATGGTTACCTAGAGCTACCTCCAGTTTGTTGTACTGGCAGCTACAGTGGTCCTCTACATTCTTGGGCTTTTTTCTATCAGGATTATTGCTGATTTTTTTATTTATTTAAGTGTGTGATGATTTAGGGAAACTTTCATTTATTAAAAGAACATTAGATAACCTTCCTGAACCCAGTATCTTTTCCCCTAAATGCCCTGTAAGGTAGATGAGTGTGCAATATTTTTTTGAAGGTAAGGACATTCAGGCCTTAGGCCAGTGGCAGCAGTGAATTCTAGTGAGAAAGTTTCAAGGCTTTCCAATGAAATTTCTCTTAAGATATTTCTCCTCATTTAATTTTGGAGGATTTTACTTACAGATGCTCATCTTTAATAAATCTTGATATATAAGGAAAGAAAAAAAATTTTAATGCCCTTATGAACAAAACAAACTGAAGTGAAAACAAACTCTCCAGATTCTATATATATGTATATATTATTTTTTTTTAATAGCACTGTTTTGATCAGACGTGTGATTCCTTTAGGAAGGCATCTAGAATTCAAGAAGCAAAATCTAGGAAGCTATTACTGGACATACCTGCTTTTTTATAGCATGTCTGGCATGTAGTGGTTCCTTTGCTAAGTCATACAGCCACTGGCATTCTGATCCCTCCTGCAATATTCAGATTTGACAATTGAAAAGTTTTATCACAAAGAAATGTCATTATGGTCCTAACAGTTCAAGTTGATTGGCACCACGTGTCTTTTTTTATGTGGGAGCAGCAGGGATAATTGTGTTGAGGCCATTAATTTCCATTTACTTTCTATGACACTCTTTACAAAAGAATCAGGCCAAGATTTTTGGATGGGTGAGGTAGATGTGTCTGCTATTTGTGACTTCTTACAGATAATTCAGAAAAGACTGAGCACTGACTTTCTGCAGACAGCTTCCAGAAACTTGTTGCTTTTAAAAAGCCTCATCTCGAATCTTCACTGAGAATTTTGTTCTTAAGACACAGTTGTCTTTTGGTGTGTCAAAAATTTTATACAATGAGAGAGAGAGAGTGCAATAGCATTTATTTATTAAGAAGTTGTTATGCAGTTAGAGAAGAACAGCATAGTAATTCAAGTGACTGGCTGCTGAATGTGGATTATGGTGTGAGTCTAAAGTAGTTCTGCAAGCTCTGTTTGAGCCCTGAGTATTGCCACGTGTCAGTTGCATACTTCCACCATGCTCACTATTTTGCACTGTGGTGGCAGCACTGTGGAATTATTATTGAAAGCTTTCCATGTCTTTTTCCCACAGCATGCCGTTCTGCAACAACACTACAAGACAGCAGAACGAAGATTGATATTTTGGTTGACACGTTCATGGGTCTGGAAGTTGAGGAGTGATTGTAGCCCTATGCATAACTGTTGGCAGGACATGAGTATTGAGAGGTATCATGAGACTGGGCAGGTGGCATTCATGGGAATTAGTGACTTGTGTGATGCAGTTTGTCATCCATATAGATGTGCACAAATCTTGTAGTGAGGAAGTTGCCAGCCTCTCTTAAATAAATTTACCAATCCTCTAGGAGCCATTCCTGTTGCTGGGGGTTTGTCCTGTAGCAGATTTTATCATAAAGTTCATACAGCTGTGATACAACAGTCTAGTGCAGAGGTTCCAGTCTGTCTGAACTAGCTAGCTCGTGTATCAAAGCAGCACAGATATATCCATTGTATATGTGTTACAGGCAAGTAACTACATGTAATACTTAGCCCAGGTAGTGCTGTGTTAGCGTGGCTCTACAGCGTCCAGTAGCTGAATAAGCTTACAATTTTTTCCATAGCATTAATTTGTGTTACTGCAGCCATCCTGCGTGTGTTCACACCTTCCCATTTTGGAAAAGAAATGCTATTTATGTTGTGCACATGTATAAGTGTACATGTACATAAATATCATCCAAACAGCCAGAAAAAAAGATTGGTTTGATTGAAACATAAGGAAGTTTGTTCATTACTATTTTTCAGTGAAAAGAGCTAAATGACAAAAGCTTCCATTTCGCTGTTATTGTGGCCCAAACCCAAACATTTTGTTTCTTTTTGTTGTTGTTGTATGTTCTCTTGGGTTAGTTTTCTTTTTCATCTTAAAAACCCCCCAACCTATTAATTTTAAAATGTGGTATGCCACTTGAAAATAAAAATGAGAACCTTTCTAAGCAAAACAACAATTAAAATTCTTTAGGCTGCCTCTGCTTGTTTTACAACTTTCTTTCACTTAATCTGATTGTAAAGTTCAAACTGAACTTGGATCAATCTCTTTCCAACCTGCATCGTTAAGTCAGTATACTAGTATTTCTAAAAAAAAAAAAAAAAATCAATTGCAGCTATAAACTGGAAATTATAGGCAATGTACACTTATGTGTCATTGCAGAAAGGTTGGGTATGTATAGTCTCACAACAAAACTATGTGATTTCCATCTTGCTGGTATATACTGTGTAGATGTGCTAACCATACATTATGCGATGTGCCAACAGGCTGATAATATGCTGCTTTCTTTTCACAGGGTTGCAGAGGGTCAGAGCGTTCACTCTAAAACAGTGTTTTCTTGATATCAGCAGCTGCATTTGTCAAAGTTGTTCCTCCTTAATCCTGGCAGAGCAGAAATCTTACTGGTGTGTTAAGATTGTCGGTCTGGTAGGCTCTGCATGGAAACACTGGTGCCCAAATTAGGAGCATTAAGATATTTATTGGCTAGTTCTTTTCCATGACAATAATTTATAGTTTGAGACATTTTAGTCTGTTTATACTATGTTTTTGGTTAAAAAGAAACGTTTAGTACCTGCAATCAAAATAGGTCTCTTTGCAAACACCTGTTCTTTGCTTTGTCATCAGGTTTCTGTGGTGGACTATTCACTCTTAACATGTCTTTCAACATGGCTATGCATAGCCTGTGTCAGTACACTCTCGTTGGCATTTTATTGTCTAGACCCTGCTTAATCGTATTACACCACTTTTTGTCTTGGTTCTCTTGCAAGTAATACCCTAATATTCAAGATGAGCTAAGAATTCAAGGCTTCTTTCTGCTTTTTGAATGACCAGTTTGAAAGGGGGGTGCACGTCATCCAAAGTCAAATTCCACATATCATCTGTCAAATTCCTTAGAAGAGTGTGAATTTTAAATATCTATTTCATCAGCCTTCCTGTATAATTATGATTCAGTGATATTTTAAATTCTAGACTGTAGATATAAAATACGTGCTTCCCCTTCTTGATTAAAATATATCCTTCATTAAAAGCTACTTCTCTTCATGTTTGAATACATTTTGATGACAGTTCTTTAGGTTCTTTGTAGGTCTTTGCTAGCTGAGGGTGTTCCATGCTAGATCACTTCTTTCCCTAACTAGATGATGGCAGAAGCTTTGCAGAATAAAATTAATTGCTGGATGAGGAGGAAATATGCATGAAGTGGCAGAAATTTTAAACTTAAGCACGTAACACTTTCTATTGCTAAAAGTTTGTGAAACCTCTCTCCCTGCCCCCCCTCCTTTTTTTTTTTTTTTTTTTTTTAAGTGTAAAGATTTTCTACTTCTATATTCATTGGAAAACAAGAGGACAAGCATCAGGCTTTAGGGTTTTGGGTTTTTTTTCTCTAATTAATCTTTTACCTGTTAAATTTTGTCCTGCCTTAGCTAAACATATGCATTGTAAACGGCTGCACCCCAGGGCTGCAGGAGGAACAGCAGCTGCAGCTCTTGAAACTGAATAGGTTCTGCAGCATCTATATGGCCGTGTGAAACACCTGGCAATAGATCTTTTCATTTTCCCACCATCCTCCATCATTAAAGGCAGGTGAAGGAATTTCCCTTCATTGACAACCTACTGCTGGTGAAAGCTGAAAGAGCCAGATCAGATTCCTCCCCAGGTAGCCCCAATGTTTATTTATTTTAGACATGGCCTTGAATTATGTGATCATACTTTATACTCCCTGAATTAATTGCCTCAGCCAATAACTGAGTCAAATGCAAAAGGAAGAATTATTTCACATGAGTAAGTGTAGGCTGCGCTTTTTTTAACTTAATACTCAACTCTTAACCTAAATATGTTATTGCAATTAATTACATTATCTGTATAACTGTGCACGTAATGATATATATAAAATACAGCAATTATAGAGCTGCTAACTACATCAGAGTACCTGTGAAATTCAGTTTGTTTTCATTCACAATGTCTCTGGGAGTAAGGGTAGTGTAGGTCTAGGGTCTCTGAGGTTGTGTAGATAACATGTAATACAGATTTCAGAGAAAACCTTGCTCAGGATAATTTAAGTAAAGTTGAATGTTGGAAATTTTTATGTGAATCTGTGTGCGTACAGGTGCGCAAATATATTTATGGGAACATGGAATGAGCTGTGGCCAGTCCCTACAGAGATTTGATTAAGCTGATAAAAGGCATGAATGACTGGACTGAATTATTCTATGTATGTAATTAGTAAATGACTAATTGCTTGCTTTAAGTTGTTTAAAAATGATGACGTATTTCCAAATTTCTGAACGTATGGAATTTAAATCCATACCAACTTCTGACCAGTTAAATCATACTTTTATTGTTCTGGAAAATTGAGATTCCTGAAAATAAGTCTTTTAATTATCTATAGGGTTTATTTCAGGCTTAAGAGAAATTGAAAAATCTCAAGAGAATTCATTAAACCATAGAGCATTATAGGAATAAATTTTTGCTCTTGCCTTTAGACTCTTTCTCCATACAGCTGGGAGTACTCATGTTTTATTTATGGGCTGGTAAATAATTTACGTTTTGTTTAATCTGAGTGTTTATTTAAAGTAAAAATAAAAGGGCATAAAAGGACCATGCATCTCCCAGATTAGAGCATCATTCTTATAGAAAAAAATTGTTTTCATGAATAAGATGCTAGCCCAGATTTCTGGAAACTAACATTGAAGCCTGGTTCTGCAGGTTTTCTGTGGGAATGCTAGCAATCAGCTTGATTTTTCTATTCCCAAATTCTTATTAAAGAAACCCAAAACAACAAAACATGTCTTCACTCTTTATTTTGTTTACTAACTTAGCAAATACTTTGGCCCCGGACTGTGAGCTGCGAGGGGTGTTCCTAAAATATATGAGGACTTCTGTTTTTAGAACTGAGTGGCTAGTATTTCAAATACACTATTTTCAAATAGTAACTGCAACACATATTTTTGCTGACCACTTTTCACCAAAAAAAAGTTTGTTTTTAAAATATTAACATTTTAATGTTAGCATTTCCTAAGTAAAAAAATCTCAAAAATTTTTTGAATTTTGAAAATAAATTTTTAAAATTATTTTTCAATTAAAAAGGAAAAAAAAATTTTTTTTTTTTTTTATTTAAAAAGCTGTTTTAAGATCTTTTTTATTTTATCACTGACTTGGAAAAATTAAATATTTGTTCTTTTTAAACCAGATGTAAAATCCACTGAGAATATTCTGTTTTTTCCTTCTGTCTCTTCTATCTTAGCATGGTGCATTTTAAGTAGTCAGTTACTAGGAGTCTCCTTGGTGAAGTTGTTCTGGGTTTAGCCAGTGTTTTATATGTAGTGCTGTTTTGCTTCAATATTGTTTGGTTTTTTTTTTTCTTTCTTTCTTTTTTTCTTGGAAGGCGAAGGGTGCTAGCTATATCTGATGGAATTGAACATATTGGGAATCTCCGCTGGGAACTTGCTCTGTGCCTCCTTGCTGCTTGGACTATCTGCTATTTTTGCATTTGGAAAGGAACTAAGTCTACTGGAAAGGTGAGGATAAAATTCTGTGCATCAGCTGTATTATGACTCTTGTGCTCCAAACCTGTGTTGTCATTTATATTCATTTAAATCTGAACGGTAGAATTTCATCTTGCTTTGCTGTAAGTAAATATACTTGGGGGTATATAGATTATAATACTAGGTAATTAGGAATCGGTCATACTTTACATTGGCTTGTTCCTTTTGGTTTTCATGATTTGCTTTTTCCCTAATTCTGTTAGATGAGGCTGGTTGGTTTTGGTTTGGCTTGGTTTTGTTAACTTAGCAGACTACACTACTGGCCAGTTCTTGAACCCTGAAATCAATACTGGGTTGTGTTGATTTCTGTGCATGACATATCCAAAATTTGAATTTTGTCCCAAACTGACAGGGGTTGAAACTCACTGACACAAGTAAATTACAAAGATAAGCAGAGAGACTTTAGAAATATGAGCAACCTACAACAAAGGGAACACCAAAAGCAGAAATAATGAAAAAACTCAGAGATAAAGATGAACATATTAAGGAAAAAAAGAAAAAATATCCTGTACTCTTGTAACTTTTTGAGGGAATGCCACTCTATACTGGACACCCAACAAAGAGACTGCTTCACAGCCTGAGTCGTGGGATGGTGGAGAGGTTGCCCCTGGAGTAGTAGCAGGCATAGTTCTGAGTAGAATATATGATTAATCAGCCAAACAGAGAGAGAAAAGAGCCATAGTTTGGGGTGTGTTATGTGTGTCTAAAAAAAGCACTGGTTCCTCGTGTTGGAACCAAAGAATACAAGGGAAAAATTGGTGGATTGAAACATTTTGTGCATTTATTTTTCAGTTATTTATTACTTAGTTTGGAACTATGGTTGGATTTTTTTTTGTTTGTTTTTACATTTATAAATGAAAAGTTTGGAATGTAGAGGGTTTTTAATTTAGAAAATAAGTGAAATTTTTTTTAATCTAGTTTTGAAGATTTTGGCTGAAACTATTTGCTGAGTTCTGTCTGTATTTGCCAACTGTGTCAGTCAATCTGGTACTGCATTTCTCATCTAAGTATTTGCACACACAGATTTATGCAGCCCTACTTCTATCAACTCACTGCAAGAAAAATGCTGAGAAAGACTGTCTAGGGATACATATAAGCATGAATAGTTTAGAGGAAAGAGGGGGGAAAAAAACGAAGGAGAAAAACAGAGAAGCAAAGGTGATATAAGGGAATGACAAGATAAATGTCCATATGGCTTTGAAGTGTGCACTCCAGAGAGGTATAGAAGTGGTTTAGAGTTGTCTGAAGAGCTACAGCTGGCAGTGAAGCGATGAAACTAAGCAAAAATAATTTTCTTTTTTTCCATCAAAAAGAATGTCTGAAGATGGAGATCTATTCTACCGTAGTATAATCTGACCAAAGAGTGAAGGAAAAAACATGTGCTGTGAACGTACGTGCATGCATGCATGCCAGGTTCTGCAAAACTGCACTGTATTTAAGAAAATTAGCATTGGTAGAAATTGTTTGCTGATAGGGAGAGGCTCTAGTGATTTTGGAAAGGATGTATTTTACATTTCTGCAATTCTGTAGTTTACATTCAGATTTTTATTGTTCTTCATAAACATATCACACAAGATTCCTCCAGCTTATACCATTTCCCCGGAAACAGAGCTTGCATTTTGGAAGTAATTCAAGTGAAACTGACCTGTTTGACCTTTTCTTTTAATTATTATTTATTTCCTTTTTTTCCTGATAGCTTAGCTAAAACTTACTGGTAGGTGGAATAATATTTTTTTATTATTATTTTATGTCACTGTGATTTTATAACTACCTTTCTGATTATGTTAGGTGAAACAGCCTGAGAAAGAGACATGTCTTGCCACTTGAAATGGTATGATAAAGCTTTTCAACTAAGCAGAAATAACTAGCAGTCTTGCAACAGAAATGCAGAGAAAATGGAATTAATACCCTGTATTCAACTTTATAGGTCTCAAGCTTAAAAAAATTAGATCAGGGTCCTGTGAGAAATAGACTCATATTTTTACAGCATATAGATTGGTTCTGAGCAGCAGTTTTGTTTCTAAAAATCATGAGGAAACAGACTGGTAGATTCCTGTGTTCCTCGGGAGACACTGTGGTATTCGGCAGTCTGCCTATGCAGAGGTTCCATTGCTTCTCAGAAAACATGCAGTAAGGATCTTTCATAGTCAATATTGATAATTTCTTTTTTTTCCACTTCTGTTCCTGTAATTAGTAAGGAAAGCTTTTTACTAGATGAATTTGTGACATTGCAGTTGGTTTCCAGTGATACTTTCTTCCCTGGACGTAAGTTCGCTTTTTAGATGTATTTTAAGAATTTTAACATTCTTACATTTGCTACTTATTACAGCCAAAGTCACTGGAAATCTGTGCCATCTCACTGCCTTCCCAGACCAACTAAACAGAGACATAGTAGTCAGGTGGTGTGGAAATGCTCTGAAGTGTGGATGATGGAGCAGTCTTCTGGGCTGCAGTTTCCATTTCTGATATATTGGCATTTTGAAAGTTCATCCAATCATAGTCCTTCACACTAGATTGAATTTATTATATGCTTATTTCCAGGAAACATTTAAAATTGACTTCTAGACTTTTATCATGATCTTAAAAGTGGTTTTAGGCTATATACTTTAATTGGATTGAATAATTTCAATGAAATAACACATTCAAAGCAGAAAACTTTTTTTATCACATTTTGGAAGCATTTTCAAAGTAAGGTGTCTGTGGGACAGAATAGCAAGAGAGAAAGAAGACAGGGGAAATGGAAAGAGACAAAATGGAGAAGGGGAGAGAGACACTTGCTATCTTCATACAGCTGTGTTCTGTGAAATATTCAAGAGGTTGGTTTACTCTTTTTACTCTGCATCCTAATGCATGGTGAAAAAAAATAATCCAAGCCTTAAAAGCTGTCAGAAAATAAAACCATCATTCTCCAACTAGCACTACCACAGAACTCATCTACTCAGATTATGAATATTTAATATTTTAAGGTATTAAATATATTAAATCTAACATAAAGTTTAAATCCAAATGAAGTGGTTGTGACACTGTCAACTAGATGTTTCAAACTTTTCGATTACTGTTCTTGAAAGCCATCACTTTCTCACAAAACATTGTAGGTTCCGTACCAACAGATGTGTTGTTATAATTTCAGGTGGTTCTGGTGGCTTTCAGGAGAAACATACTTGTGCCTTTTCTGAGGTTCCTGCCATTAATTATTCAGTCTTAGATCTGAAGTTATTTGTATGCTAGCTTTCACACTTAAAATGTTGCATGTATACTAAATGCAGGGTCTTTGAATAAGAAACCCAAATCAAAAGGAGAAAAATATAACAATGTCATGTTATCATAATGTTACGTGTGTATATATATATATATATAGTATCTTATCATATGTTATCATAATGTTACGTGTATATATATGTATAGTATCTTATTTTTCCAAAGTATTTTTGATTGCTAATTATGACAATTCTGAGTATTTCTATAATGTATATACATACATAGTTACCAAGTCTTGCTAATTTTTGATATTCGTATAACATTAATGAAGTTTTCAGATACCAGGGAACCAGTTCTTTTTTGGATCTTTACTATCCATTTATTAATTTGACTAAATGTACTTCTGCTTTAAACTTTGAGAAGGGGACACCAGACGTTCCTAATCTATTTTTCCTAAATTGCTTGCTGAAGGAAGTAATCCTAATATTTTCCTTTTTCTTTCTTTTTTTTTTTTTTAAATGAGAGTATGGTATTTTTTTTCAGATAGTAATCACTCCTCTGAGCTCATAGTGACTCCCCACTTGTAGCAACTTCTGCACAATTCCTTTTGAAGTGAGGAGGCTGGTAGACTTAAAGAGTTACATAAAGGCATCATGGTAGTCTCTGTTTTATTCATCCATCCATTCCTTTTCCATTCAAGCATCTTGCTTACTTTTTGAATGCATCAACACATTGTCTGGTGCTGATATTGTTAGTTTAGAACCCTGTCAGTTAAGTGGTTTTGTAGAATCACAAAATTGTACAGGTTGGAAGGGATCTTGGGAATTCTCTTGTCCAGCCTCTTGGTCAAAAAGGATCAACACAGAACTCAGAACAGATTTCTTAGTACTTTGACTGGCTGCATCTTAAAAACCTCCAAGGACAGAGATTTCACATGTCCTGGGGCAACATATTCCAATGCTTAATTGTCCTCATGATATGAGTCATTTATTAATTATTTTTTCCCTACATGTAGGTTCATTCCCATGTTTAATTTTGTTAGTGAATTACACTTTTTTTTGCTTAGCTTGTTATGTTTCTGTCATCTACTCCTGATTAAAATACATTTTTATATCATCTGTATTACTACATAGCATGGGTTTGACTGCCTGCAATTATTCATGCAAACAAAATGACTTGAAAATACTTCTGTATTAATAAGCTAACTTAATAGCTGGATTATTTTTTTTTCTTGAGTCTTTCTTTCCTTGTCAGCATCACTGGCCTCTTCATGAATAGGAGTGGCAGCTAATCAGCATACAGTTTGTCATGCAGCCATGGGACAACTGATCAAACTTGCTCATGTCTTTTGTAATATCAGTGCATGATGTGCTTCTGTTCTCTGTGCTGTATAAAAGAGCACTACTTCTGCCCACTCTGTAGATGAGGAAGGGTTAAATCAAAAGTGTCAAAAAGCAACCTGCAGTCTTGCTATCATTTTCAAATATGGATATTAGAACATTTTACCATGCCCCAGCTTTGCATTTTTAAGTGTGATATATTTGCAAGCAAGCCACAAAGAAAAAACCAAACTCCTTGTAAAAGGGAAACTAATATAATAATGACCAACAGATTTGGATCCTGGTTTAGGCAATGGGTATTTGATGTGTAATAAATGCCATAAACTGCCCTTGTCCATATGCAATATCTTTTACACTTCTTGGAAAATCAAGCTAAGACCCTTTCAGTCTTAATGTGAGGAGTTCAACCTAATGAACAAATATTGCAAAATCTGCTGATTTCAACAGGTCTGCTAAAGGATGTTATAGATAAACATTGCCAAAAAGACAGCTTCCATCTTACAGAATAGTCGTAACATGTAATATTGCCACATGAATTTGTACCTCAAACCATTTTCTTTGCTTTGCCATGTATTCTATGGCAACAGAATACATTATTAAATAGCGGTTTGGTTACAAAACCCACACAACAGAAAAAACTTATGTTCCTTACAAAATAGTAAACTATTCAAATTTACAGTGCATTCCAATTTGTTCTCTGAAATCTTTCCATGAAGAAATTTAGGTAACACTAATAAGTGTATTTCTGATATAATTTGTCTGGGTAACACTCATTTGAAAAAAAATCTGGATAGCTGGAGGAAAATTGCTTTTGCTCTGGGAAACAGTTAGTAAACAAAAAGAAGATTAATGTCTGTTGTAAAACTGTAGGTCAGGTTTTGTCATTTTATGACTCAACACAAAGTCAGCATTTTCTGATATGAATTGTTAAAAGAACATTGTTGTGTACCTTCAAGAGTTTTGTGTTATTTAGCATTAGAATATCACACTGATTGTATGACCACTAAGAACAAGACTTGTATATTTTTGGGGTCTTTTTGAATGAGTTCTCATTAGTATCATAAAGACTATACTTCTATTATTTTGCCAGAGCCAAATCCAAATAGTTCTTCCATGCTGTTTTGTACTTCTCCATTAGCCGCTGGCCAATACATGATCAGAAATCCTTCTCACATTGTTTCAGGATCACCTGGAAGAGGGACAAATTTCATGAGAGTCTGTTCTTCAAATTTTTCTGGAACTAATTTATTTATCACATATAGGCTTCAATAATCACCATTCTGATTCTGACTTTGGAATCTTTTAATCCTTTCCTACTCTTTGTGTTGAGCTCCCTGAAGTTCAACATCATCCTGATCTTAGACTGTGTTAACTTTATGTTGTCTCTCCATTTGAGATACTTTTAAGACTACAACAGGAGGAGAGGCTAATAAAAATAGAGGGTGATAATGAAAGCTAAGGTCAGGAGTGTTGTCCTGACTCAACACAAGAACATGCAGAAAACATCAACTCTTTCATAGGTATCAAGTGTCTACAAAACGATCTAGAGGAGTAGACCCAGAGCTAAGAGGCTGTGTGCCCTGTAAAAAGCTCTGGATGTTGCTCTAAAACAAATTTGCTTAGTTTTTCAGATCATAGTCAACTTTGAAAATGTGTTGCACATTTCTCATCAAGCTTTGACTTGAAAACACACTAAAAGACATTAATATGGTTCTCTTTATCACTCGCTACCCCTTTTCAGTCTGTAGGCACTCTCTTAACTATAGCACAGGAAGCATTGCTGAAAGGTATTGCTGTGCTCACATCTGTTGAAGTGCTATATAAGAAAAAGCACTGATATAGCTACTCTCTCTACATAAACATGAATTGTCTAAGATGCTTAATTAAATAGTCCTGCAAGTCAAAATCTAAAATAATGCATTAATGATTACGTGGTATCTCCTCATGAAACATTTATGACTTTTCTGCTAGTTTATCATTGGGTAGCCTCATACTATCCAGTGCATCTCTGAAAAGGATACTGTTCGGATAAGAAACTAGTTTACAGTGATGAACTGCAAATTATTAGACATGAACTTGCAAGCTTTCTTGGTGATGTAGTTATAAACATAAAATTATGAGGCACTCGACTTTTTTTGCTTTTTACTTGTCAATGTCATTATTCATTCAAGTATTTCACTTTCTGCCATGACGTTGGAAAACGCCTTAGCAAAGCAGAGAACTTTCTTTTCTTAAAGGAGCAGCAGTATTGTTTTACCTACAATGAGTAAGCAGAATATTGGGTTGAATATGTGTGATGGTGTAATTTGTTATTTTACTCTTACACTATTGAATTTCTTTTTCCTGTGTATGTGCATAGTGTCTTAACCTGTAATGTTCTCCATAGTTCTTTTCTGCTTAATGGTTCTGATGGGAGCCTGTCTCATTCTCAAGTTTGTTTGGCAAACTTCATTAGATTTCATACGGACTCCTAGATTTTTCCTGGTTTGAGTGGGGTTTTTTTTTAAGCTTTGCTTGTAAAACTTAGACAAGAGTCTTGTAAAGGCTTCTAAATGCATTTTGTAGCTGTGTTATGTATGAGAGTCTTAAGCTTGACTTAGTGAAATTCATTTTGTAACTGTATGGCCTTTGTCCTTCCCAATGCTGGACTGTTAACTCGCTTCTTAATTAGTTCCACTAATCAGTTTGATTTGCCAAGCTGAACATGGTGAAGGGCCATTTAAGTGTAAATTGTCCAGAAATCTTATGGAAGTCTGTATTAATTCTATGTGTTAAAAGACTAGAGATAAGAGAAAACAGTAAGGTAGAGCCTGTTTGACTGGGGCATCTTGACATAGACCTATTAACAATAATAGAAAAATAACTTGGTAAGTAGTTTTGACATCATTAAGCTGTGAATGTGATGGGCAGGAAACAATCACTGAAAACCGTAAGACCATTTATAATGAATAAATAAGATGGCCAATGATGTGTACTAAAGTATACTTAATTAGCATCCATGTTTTAGTGAGGTTTAACTAAAGGTGTAGAGCCCTAGTTTTTTTCACTTTGTAGTGCTTCTGAAGACCTCCTGTCCCAGGTTGCAGTTCGAATAGGCCTGAATAGTTCAACACAAAACAGACATCTGAGCTGTTGAGAGTTTATTCCAAAAAAATCAAACTTCTTGCTATGCATTACCAGGGGAAAAAAAAAAAGCTACAACTGTACTTAACTATTGGTTACATTTTATTTTTTTGGTTTTTTTTCTGTTGAGGAAACCCCCAGAATTTGTGTGAACAGTTTAAAATGCAGAGTGTAAGCTGTTGGGCTCTGGCTGGCTGAGTGTAGCATCATCGCCTACTACTGGACCCTACACATAGGCATGCTCCCTCCTCCACCTGCATTTGCAGTGCTGGGGAGTGAAGGATGATTTATGGATGGTTCACTGTTCATCCCCCCAGAAAAATTCATTATCCAGGCTGGAAACAATAGAGGGCACATTAATAGTAAATTATTTTTCACCTCACCACCTCCCTCCCTTCCCCCCCCCGCTCATATTTCTTTATATTTTATGAATTATTTGTATGGTTCTCAGAAAGTTGAGATGTTTTCAATATTATGTAGCCGCTACTCAGATCTTCAAGATTTGAAGGCTTTTCCCCTTCATTCCAAGCCTTAGATTTTTGCAAATCAACTGCCAAGGTTGTCACTGTTAGAATGTACTCCCATGGCAAAAGACTGACCCAACAGAGCTTTCCACCACAAGAAAGGTAGGGAGGGCCAGCAGCTTCTATGCCAGCCTGCATACACCTGCTTAAGCTGGCCTGTTTGTAATGAACCTCTTTTCTTATGCTAGGGAAGGCCATAGGTTGATTTTCTTTCTCTGCCCTCAGACAGGTCTCTGCTTGGCCCCTCTGTAGGTCCCTTGCTTCTCTTGCACTGTGCACCTGTATAAAACCTAGTTTATAACCCCAGAGTGGTGGGGTTTTCAGCTTACACACAGGTCTGTTCTGGTTCTGGGGTAGACTGCTGTGCATTCGGTTTGAATCCAGCTTTAGTGTCTTTGAAATAGTTTATCACACTGTTGGCAGAGCTGAATAGTTCTTATGTTTGTGACTGTGGATAATTTTGTGTTAATTGAGAGAGGATCCAATTTTATACCTCTCATAGCGGCACATCTCTGTTGATGTCAGAGTGCCTTCTGAATTACAATTGCGCAAAAAGGACTGGCATATGGACCTAAAGTAAGGAAAATAATTGGAAAGAGTATATTGATCTGGTTGAAAATATGAGCAGGAAGAAAACTCAGTGTATCAAGACTAATGCGTGAAAGAGGTGGGAAAACTGCTAGGATTAGGATGTTCCTTTTCCTTGAGCTGATTGCCAGCAAGACGCTGCAAAGTATACAGTGTGCTCGAAGACCCCAAATTGAGAGATGGACTTCTCATACTTCTCACCCATCATTTTACCTGCCCTCCTATCAGGAGTTAAGCCTTGCTTGCCAGCAGTTAAGACTCAGTCACTAGTCCTGGAGAAAATTTATTTCTCAATAGCAGTCTATATAAAGGTCTTAATGGATTCAATGAGGCAGAAAGAAAGAGTAAAAGGACAGAAGAAAAAAATAAGAGAAAGATGTGTGGAAGAAAAAAAAAAAAAAAAGAACTGGGGCCTATTGTAGGAGCCCAGGAAAAGGAACTAGGCAGCAATGATTGTATCTCCTGAAGTGTCTTTTGTTTTAGCCTAAAGTAATAGCAAAGAATAGCCCTTCATGGCGAGGCTTTAACACTCTGTCCAAGACTGATCTCTGTATTCAAAGGGGGAAAGTAGAACATTCATGAGATGCATGCAGAGTTCCTGCTATCCGCCTCTGTGTGAGGTTTTAAAGCAGCTACTGCGATGTTTCTTTTCACTCTCCTGTGCACTGAGCATTTAAGGACACCTCTGATTTGTTAAAAAAGGAGATTTTTGTGCCTCTCAGTGGTTTTCTCAAACTTCTGTTTGGCAGCTGGGGAGGTATCAAATAATAAACTTAAATCAGAATTGTATCTTCATGATTTCATTCCTTCCCAGCTGTACCTTAACAGCAGAGATCCACTTTTATATGAATACTTAACTTAGACTGGATCTAAGCCCTGGTCCGCAGCCCAAGCAAGTCAAAAGTGTGCTTCAGTGCACTGAAGGACAGCTCAGGGCACATGCAGATGTGACGGTTTTTGGGCAGAGAAATCACCTGATCTGTCAACCTTTTGGGGGGGGGTGGGGGGAGGGGGAAGGGGGCAGAGGGTGGAAGGCCAGCTGTGGTATTTGCAGTGGTAATGCAGTGAAATTTGCTGAAAAATTAAAAGGTGAAGCCAAAAGGCACAGTTTAACATTGAGGCATCTCTATAGGAGAAATGCATTGAATGGCTAAAGGTAACACATACAGGTTTATTTTTTCCACTGATTTTACCAGGCACTTTTAGCCCATTATCAAAAATAAATACACTGACCCATTAAAAAAAAGTGAACAATGCCATACGTAAGAACATCAAACAGGAGCCAAAATATAAGTTGTTCTGTTTACTGTGATCATTGTCCATGCACATGTGTCAGGGCTAGGATGTTATTCCTTCAGGTGCATGACACACTGCTTGTGATTTCTAACTGGGTTTGAAGGTTTTATGAAGCTTTTTACAAAAATATTTGTGTGGTTGAGAATGTCCTAGTCTCTTTGTGTGTATAGGAATAGCTAAAGATACTGCTTTTATTGGACCCTAGTTTGCATATTTGGAATATTACTTGCACCTTTGCTTCAGCAAGAGCATACAAGGTATCTCCTTGGTCCCTCAACTCAAATACAGAAATGTGAGAGTTGGTGTCCATTTATAGCACTGAGACTCTTAGTGATGTTTTAATTTCATATTTCTTCAGCTGAAGTAGAATAGATATAATCCCCTATTCTTATATAGGCAGTTTGTCCTCAGCTAGTGCTAATCTCTGTAGCTTCAAGATTGGCTCGTTCTTAGCAATTTACAAAGCAGTTTATAGGTATCCATCCCGCTGGCACTGTATGCAAAGGTTAGTATTACATCAAATTCCTGCCAGTGGGAAGGCAGATTCTTCAGTTTCTGTAGTCGGCATAGGCCAGATTTTTGGCTTTATCTACAATGTAAAGATGTCTTTGTAGTAGAAGTTTTGTTTACAAGGCTGTTCTTGTGAGATTTACAAACTTTAATTCTGTATACCACCCCAGTGTCAACTAACATGGATTGAATCCAAACTGAGTCTTAAGAATGGGAAAGCTTAATGAAATAAATTGCTACAAGAGCAACAAAGGCAGTTTCAGGCAGCTACCGGTGCTATGTTGGTACTGGTGCTATGTTGGTAACTAAAACACATCCCTGAGAAGTGAGTTGGCTGCCATGCACCCACTATTCACTTCTGCTGCTCAGCAATTGAAAAAATTTGTGTGGTTAAAAAAGAAAAGAAAAGAACTGCAAAACATCCTGTATACGCTTGATGTATCATATGTAGAAAGTGTAAGGCACTGCCTTAACAGTCTGACAGAAAGAATTAACTGTAATAACTTCTTTGAGTTATTTCTTGTGGTCATAAAATGTGTTCATTGCTATCTGAGATAACTAACCGTAGTTCAGGTCAGTACATATTTTTGTGGTTCATTTTGTATGTCACTTGTTCCTGGAGTGCCTTACTGAGGTTAGAATCTCGGTGTACCAAGTCTTGGATGAACACAGTGAGATGCCTCTGTTCCCCGAAGAGCTTGCCTTTACATCCGCATAACAGACAGTCAGAGATCGCTGTTGAACTGAAGGGATGATGGGAGAGCAGAGAGATCAAAGCATTTGCCTAAGATAGAAAAATAAATTTGTGGCAGTATCATACTTTTCAGTCACACTGTCTTGCAGCCCAATGTCTTTACTGTGTGATTCCTTTCATTTTTCCTATGCATCGTGTCACCTCTTCTTCTCAGACTGAAACGCAGTTCATAACCACAATTAAATTACAGCATGCTGTCAGATCAGTGTCCTACAAGTCAGCCTTGAGGTGATTTAGGGGCTAGATTCAGAGGCTATTTAGTAGGGAAGCTACAGTGCAATAAGCCTTGAAGTAAAATAAAGGTGTGACTAACTGCGTTATAATAGATGTAGTAGCGATAGGGAACGGAAATACGGAGAATTAGGGTCTGGATGATAAGGATACTTGTTAATTTAGGTGGTAAGGCTATTTATTATATTTCTGTTATAATTATTATACTTAATACACAAGTAGTATTGCAGATGCTTTATGGTGAATACATCTCTCAGCTGTCACCATGGTGATAAGGGCCAGTATTCCTCAGTGGATGATAGAAAGTTGTCTATTGTCCTGTGGGTAGACAAACACACACCTTTTTCAATAATAAATGATAAGCTTTTTATTATCCTATAAATGTCCTGAACCTCCCAATAGAATCATAGAATGGCTTCAGTTGGAAGGGGCCTTTAAAGGTCACCTAGTCTAATACACAAGACATTTTGATGATAACAAAAATTATAAAAAGAAAGAAGAGGTATGAGTGTCATAGGGATGCCTTTTTTGCCTGCTTGTTTACAAATCACTTTTTTCCCAGCATTTACTGCACAAGATTAAATAATGCTGTGGTACTCTCAGAAAACTGTGCAGAACTGACTGATAAATCATTTAGAGGTGACCTCTAACGTATCTGCTTGAGTGCTTGGAAGATTGATAGGCTACATATCAAAACCAGGATCATGTGTGACTAGTTTTGTTGCAAAGTTCTAGGGAGATTCCTAATTCCTATTGTATTGATGTTTCACAGTTTTAATATTTGCAATTATTTAACATTTCTAATGTAGTCATGTATTTATTTGATGACTTCTCATATGCTGGCTGCAGTGCCAGTGTGGATTTAAGATCTTACAAATTTTTGGGTGACAAGAAAATCATCTCCTGTCCTGTTCTGAGCCTTGCATCTTCATTTGCTTTACAGATTAAACATTTTTAGAATAGTCAGAACCTACTGACTGGTGCCTTCAGTGAGAGCTGGAAGGCATGTCTAGAGTAGCCAAGCAATCAAATTCATTTAGCACCTTATTGATCCCCCATTTCTGCCTGTGTAATTTCACTAACAAAACTGGAAATTCAGGTGCTAGTATGGGATAAATCTGACCTGCTGTAAATTATTTTCATAGAAATGGATTGTCCTATATCAGAATAGTCATCTCATGTTAAATGTTTTTTAAGCAAAATTCCGGTTTCTGTGCATATATGTAATATCAGTATGCCGCTTGTGTATAAAGGCAAACTAGATAGTATTCAGTATTCTGGAAATCCTAGGAGGTTCTGAAAAGGAATAGCTTTGATTTATAAAAGCTTGAACTTTTTAAAGACCTTTTCAAAATGAAAAACACCCTCAGTTGTTTAATTAGTCCTAATTTATATTTAAAATTCTTCCTGATTGATTTTTAAAGTTTACTTTTACTTGATTAAAAAGCAGTCTTTGATTTTGAGATATTTGTGGCTCTGCAAATTCCCTACTTGATGGGAGCTCTACTTAAACACTTTTGCTTGCAGTAATGAGCTTAGCCAAGATGCTGAAGTTTGCTTCCTCCCTATCAGTCGTCTTCTCCCTGCCCACAGCCACAGGGCAGGTCTTCCTCTTTGTGCACTTGAATCTTAAACCAAAAAAATAAACTAACATTATTCTTTTAGACATTATAGTTATAGGATACCATTATTTCATTTGCTATTCTAATTCGGGGCTGGTCCATTTATGGTGGAGATAAAACAAGAGGATATTGATTTACATTCATTCAGGGTAAAAAACCCACCCCAAACCAAGCCCCCCCCTAAGGAAAACAAAAAATCCCTACCACACACTATAGGTACCAGGGACAATACCCTGCTTTTATCATCAGATTGCTTCTTTTGTATTTACACTGGTAGAGCTGTATCTGCTTGCCAAGTTGTAGCACTCATTTTGCTAAAGGATTTCTGCAACTTTCTGCATTTGAAAATTACGCTACAGACCTCCCCTTACTTCATAGAGTTAATGTAGGCATACTGTTTTTAGAACTGTTGGAACTTTTGCATTGGCAGTGTATTAACAATATATTAACACTGTGACCTGTACGCTTCCTAAGAAATGGATAGCATGCTCCTTAGGCATGTTAGTGTTTAGAATTGTTGCATCCTTTACTCTTTTTATCAACATAATTCCTCTGAAGACACTCAGGCAGTTGGTAAGTGTAGGATGAATATTGACTTTGGACAATATAATTTTGGAGACTGAGGAACAGCAGCACTGGGAGGATGCAAGTCATTGCACTGAGTTCCTGAGATTTCTCTGAGTTGTATTTACTATAGGTATTTATCTAAGAAGTAAGTCTTCCTGCTCTCCTCCTTTGGCACTTACTGACAGCAAAAATGTGGTAGCATTGATGAAATAGTATGGCTAACAGTCTCATGGTTTCTTAGTTCAGGCTGTGTCCCTGTTCAGGCCAGCAAGGTTAGTGTTATGTGAATTCACTAGTGAATCTTTCTGCACACTTCAAAGCAGGGTCTCCAAAAGCTACTATAGAATCATAGAATGTTTAGGGTTGGAAGGGACCCCTAGAGGTCGTCTAGTCCAACCCCCCTGCAGTGAGCAGGGAGACCACTAACTAGATCAGGTTGCTCAGAGCCCCATCCAACCTGGCCTTGAATGTTCCCAGGGATGGGGCCTCCACCACCTCTCTGGGCAACCCGTTCCAGTGTTTCACCACCCTCGTTGTAAAGAATTTCCTCCTTATATCCAGTAACCTACCCTGCTTCAGTTTAAAACCATTACCCCTGTCCTGTCACAGCTGGCCCTACTAAAAAGATTTTCCCCATCTTTCCTTTAGGCCCCCTTTAGATACTGAAAGGCCATAATCAGGTCTCCCCGCAGCCTTCTCTTCTCCAGGCTGAACAAGCCCAACTCCCTCAGTCTGTCCTCCTAAGAGAGGTGCTCCAGCCCTCGGATCATTTTAGTAGCCCTCCTCTGGACCCGCTCCAACAGTTCCATGTCCTTCTTGTGCTGAGGGCTCCAGAGCTGGACGCAGTACTCTAGGTGAGGTCTCACCAGAGCAGAGTAGAGGGGCAGAATCACCTCCCTCGACCTGCTGGCCATGTTATAGACCTATACATTAATTTGTAGACTGCGTAAACTTAGGGTAACCATGCATAGTTTCCTATGAGCCTACATCTGAGTAAGGTGAGTCTCTTCTCTTGATGCTCTGAATCAAACTTTACTATGAATTTGACCAAGGCCTATTCAGACTGGAACATATTCTCAAAATATATGGAAGTGTGATTTAAAGACATTCTTTCCAGATCCAGCCCATTTCTTAGTACCATTCCCACTTTTTTAGAAGCTGTTGGCACATTCTTTGTGATTAGGTCATTGTTAAGCCATGCATGCATATGGTCAGTTCAAGAAAGAATCTCGTTATCTGCATTTAGCATTATTTAGTGCTTAAGTGCAGATGCTCACGTAATTGATTTAAATAATGTAATAAAATTAACTGCCTCTAGATACTTTATAGGCACTTCTGTGTGTTTGGTCCCCACGATTGGGCTTTACTGATTATGTCTGCACAGTGGGGAAATTCTGTTCCAAGAAGCACTACTTAGACTGTGTTTTCCAATTGTATGGATTGCGCAGTCTCTACAGAATCACTGAAACTCCCTTCTACTCACATAGCAAGGTTTCTTTCCGAAGGAGATGTAGAGACTTTTGTACCTTCATTGTATTCAAACACCAAGTTGAGAAGTAGGGAAAACCAAGGAAGTGGGGTGTTGCCAGGGGTGTGGTGTGAAGTTCTGCAGTGTAGATACAGCTATGTTGCAAGACATTTGTCTTAAAATCTCTTGGGCCATATTTATGACCATTTCTGTTTGGTTTCAATTGGTAGTCTAACAAATGAATTTTTAGGGGCAACAGTATCTGTTAAATTAGGGAATTTTTACCCAAATACATGGACATCTAGCTTTGCATTCGATCTAGGTAGTACATTGATTGAATATGAGGCCTGTAGACCCCATCAAAATAACTAACAAGCTTGCAGAGAAATTTAGCAGAAATAAAACAGATCTTGAATTCAATGGTCCTGGGCAATCTGGAAACAAAACCAGCTGTGGTAATTAGATGGGAAATAATTTCAAGTAACACATATTGAGAAAACTTGATGCTGCTTAAGGAATATTTATGGGGAGAAATAGCTCATCATCTAAGTGAATTGTTCACTCACTTCAGCCAGCAATGTGAGCTGCTGCAGTGCATTTGGTCTGCCTTTGGTCCTTTTTCATTGCTTTCCAATTTTAGCCGTATTCCTCGATTGGCCCAGTAGAGGCTAATAGAGCATAAGGGTCCTCAGCACTAAATCAAAATTTCCACCATATTTTTCTTCCCCTCCTTTTGTAACTTGACTACAGGTAGGCAGTTTTTTTGAACACAGAATATATTGTTGAAATGGAATTTGGGAAGTGCTGAGAAGTTCATAAAGTCATACCCAATGTAAAGAAAAATTATTGCTGGAAAAAGGAAACGGACATTTTTCACCCATTTTTTAATATTGAAATGAAGCTTATAAGTAATGACTTTGGCTTGTTAAAGCACTTTTCAGTTGAGAGAGATCTCCCTTCCACCCATTCGGTAAAAGGAATGCCAGACTAAAATGGAATAGAATGTTTGTTTGGTGTGGGGTTTTTTTTCCCTATTGACTCAAAATGAATTTTGCAGTTGAGTTTTCATTTCATTATAAAGGAAACTGTTTCAGTTTGAATCAGACTTTTATTTATTTATTTATTGCCTTCACCACCACATGGATGAAAATGAGGACTTGCACAGCTCTTCCAGATAGAGATTTTTGTGTGTCCCAGCCAATGACCTCAGTGCAATGTGGCATTAGAAGTGTTTATTCCTTTCTGCTGTTATTGTGTCATATAGAATCTTCTGCTTCATGTGATCTGTGGACATTTAACAAGGTTCTTGCATACCTTCATTAAGTGTCCTCTCCTGGCCTGTATTTTGTAGCTCATCTTGCATTCCCAGTGAATTTTTCCTCTTTCATACTTATTTTTCAGCTCTCAAATCTCATTAGATTTTCTTACTTGTTGGTTTCTTAACCTCTTTGTACTCCAGGTAAAACTGTCTGCATTCATACATGATTCATTAGTAGCTTAGAAGAAATGCTGCAGTTTATAAGCAAGCTGGTTAAGAGCGGTTCACAAGATTATTCTGGAGCAAATTTCCTTCTGTGGTTAAACAAACAAGACAACCAGCAGATGATGCTGAATAAATCTATGAAGCACATAGAGAAAATAGAATCAGCAAAATGACTGATTTTTCTATCTCCTGCCCACCCTCCCAATCATACATCATACAAATCCACTCATCTGGTATTTTGTTGGGGGTTTGGTTTAGTTTCTTTTTCTGCATATAAAATTTTAGCTTTAAAATGTAGGCAGATCTAGAATTTTTTTCCCCCTTTTGACATACTGTTTAAAAACTTGTGAATCGGCTGTTATTCCTTTATACTGTTTTATACCATTTTTCTTGTAAATCCAATTAATGTTGAAAACATCTCTTTGCAGTTGTCATTAGTATGTCTGTAGATGCTATAATGTCATATCAGCAAAAGACTTTTTCAAACAATGCTGCATGGAAAATGTCACAGTATATCATGGTGGTTGGAAAAGAAACATTTTTTTTATAGTGTTATAGTCTGCTTTTTAATGTAAACCATGCCCAAATTGGTAGTACCTGAGTGTCTCTACGAAGACACCAGAGCTACCAGATGGTAGTAAGATAATTAGATTTCTATGGTTGTACTAATATGGCTTTTTGCATCAACACTGTAAAGCAGGATAAAAATTACTCTTTTTCCTTGTCACATCACTCTGTGAAATTTTGGTTCCTAAGCTGTTTCTCCACACAGGAGTGTACATACAGTGTGGGCATGTTTTTCTTTTTTTTGTCCTGTGTAGACAGCCCTTGTATGTCACTGAGATAGAAATCGTAGAAATCATAGAATGTTTTGGGTTGGAAGGGACCCCTAGAGGTCATCTAGTCCAACCCCCCTGCAGTGAGCAGGGACACCGCTAACTAGATCAGGTTACTCAGAGCCTCAGATCTGAAGCATGCTCAGCGCTCTCCTCTTAGCAAAGGAAGTTGGTGCTGTCAATATCATTTTCTGTGGTCTCAGTGTCCACTAAATAAATAGGCTACATGACTAGCCAGTAGGCTGAAAACTAAATGAAAGATAAGGATGAGCAGGGTATGGGCTCAGGCCTTATTTTCCATATAACTTTTCTAGTACTAAGTTCGGACAAATTACTGGCAATTCTTGCATTGATACTACTTGTGTTTGTAGCCTAACGGAGCAATAGAGGACTTAAGGAGAAGGGGAATAGCAAGCCAGTAATTTTCTGAAGCATCAAGTGAAATGAAACATGTTTATTCCATTTATATAATGCGATCAGTTCATTATAGTGCAGACAAGCTCAAATATCACAGCTTGCAGGAAAGAATCCCCTCAACTTCCTAGCCTCAGAAAGTTGTATTTCGTTCACTCAATTCTAATTCAGTTGTGTTTTCAGCAAGAGCCAAGCAAGGGTTTCAAGTTCACTACTTCCAGTTCATGACTTGCTCTGCTAAGAAGCTGCGGTGAGGTAGTGTGTGAACATCAGGCTGCTGAGTTCTGTAGTAGCTGTAGCCAGAGAAATCTTTATTTTTAGGCTTTTATATTTCTTTGGGGGTGTGGCTCAATTTATTGCATGCAGGGCTTCTTCCTTATTCTCAACAGATTTATCATGTATTTCTTTTACACTTTCTCACAAGCCAAGTCACCTTCACTTGAACCTCTGCAGTATGATCAGGCCAGAATGTTCAGAAAAGCACCTTATCATTAGGACAAGAAGTTCAACAGTCCCAGTAGTTAAATTAGAACCTATGTGCCATATTTGTGCTTTGAAGATACTTAGGTATGAGAAGACACAAACTGGCAGCTAAATTTGAAATCTTGGATAAGTGATATAAAAGATTGATTGCACATATATAATCCTTTAGACTTAAACCATTGACCAAGTCTGGGACCAGGATTGGATCCAGTCACACCTAGACTCCTCTCTGAGGGAGTTTAGAAAGCAAGGGGGGGGGCCTTTCTGAGCCTCATGACTCAACGGGAGGGTCTCCCTCACAGTTTCGTCTGACCTTGTCCTCTATGCAGCAAATAACCAAGTGTACCTTGCCACTGAATCTTGCTAAACTACCGTCACATTTACTATGGAACCTTGTTAACTCACTGGTTTATATCAATAAACTGTATTTTTTTGCCTCCCTCTCACTCCATCCATGACAGCTTTTCTGAATGCCTTCCACAGCCCATCCACACGTATTAACATTACTGCAAGCACTAGAACCACAACCTCTAGCATACGTTTTTATCATGAGGATAGCTGTGCCTCAGCTTTAGAGGAATGAGAACTCTTCTTCCTTTCTGGTTACCACACAGGAAGATGATATATACAGAGAGAGCGCAACTGGCTCACTATTTCTGGCAATACTCATGCAGATGTCCAGAACAACAATGAAAGAGATACCAAGGACGCGTGTGTGGGAAAGATACACTCTTCCTGACCCAATTGACACTGTTGACAATTTTTTGGTGTTAGTACTCACACAGCTAATGAGGCTGCTAAAACTGCAAGCTTCTTCTGTACTGCAACAGGTATGTGTACTGTGTTCAGACAGAGGAGAGAAGGCCACCACTTGTAAGTCGTGTTCGAGCCTCCCAACACGTTGAGCCACTTAATTCCATTGCACCCAGTGCATCAGTTGCTCATTTTATTATGCTTCTCAAGAGCTCATGAGGTGAGGAAGCTTGGGGCATTTTAGAAATCAAATGCCATTATTAGTATCATCATCACATTTGTAGGCATTAAAAGTTTCCTGAATTGTTTTCTTTTCTTCCAACACATCAAACCTCTCTGAATATAAATGTGAACACAACTGTTTCTAATTACGCTGCATCCTGTTTTAATTTACTTTAATTGCTTGGTATGTTAATTTGCATTCCAATGCTCAAAATGCTTTTTTTTAAACCCTTGTCAGAGCAATGCCAGTGTTTAAGCAGTTGGAAACAAAACTTTCTGGCATGCTTGTTTTTGCACCAAGTTCTCCTATTACAATATAACTGAAAGACAAATTTACAAAGATATTTAGACATACAAGTATGTAGAAAGGCACCTACAGGGACATCTAACAGCTCTTAAGCATACTTAGGTGCTTGAAAGTACATTAGGACCAAAGATCCTGAGAACAGATGTTTCATTGACTGCCATGAACTTTAAGTACCAAAGTATCAGAAGGTAGTTAAGTACTAAGTACTGGAGCTTTAAATACCAAAACCTTAAGAGACTGCTCTTGATAATAAATGTAAGCACTGGGGTAAAGTTTTCCATTTTGCATTTTCTTGACCTAAGAATTCATCAATTCAAGCTTCTGAGACCTATAGGAGTATAATGGTTGTCTCCATTTCCTGGGAAAGTCATGGCTTGTGTTTTCAAAAGGGATAAGACACCTGAAAGGTATATATAGATGCTTACTTCCTGTTAAGGTCAGTGAGAGTGAAGTGTCTGAATATGTCCTGGGGCATCTGGACATGTTTGAAGAGCTGACATGTGATTTTAAGTTCCTCCATTTCTGACTGTGCCAGCTGAAGCATGCACTAGATGATTTCATGTTTGGGGTTAAATACTCAGCACTGTCTGAAAATAAAAATTCAGTTTGTTAGTCATTAAAGTGTTTTTGAGAATCCTTTCATGGGTGTATTCTCTGATGTATCTCTTTAATTTACATAGCCATGAGACAGGTAATGAAATTTTGAATTTAAAATGCATATTTTTCAGGGTTATACAGGTTATATTTTTCACCAAATTATTTTCCCCATTCTTGCAGTTTAAGTGATTTTGACTTGTGCAAGGCAGATGTATAAGAGTATCACTGCATATTAGGATATTTTATACCTACTTTGCACAAGCAGAAATGGCTATAGAGAATTATGAAGATTTAAGTTTAAGGTATGTTATTACCTAAAGAAAATATTTATTTTGACCTGGAATTTATCATTGAATCCATCTCCAAGTTTGAATAGTTATATACTGCTCTCAGGTTTGTGATTGTAAAATGGAAAAATTGAGCAGAATTGATCCCTTTGGAAAATACGACTTCTTGCAAGTTTCCAGAAAAGCTCAGTTGTTCCCCATGCACAGAGCAAACTGATTTTGGAAAAAAAAGTGGCTGTATATGGGAAAACAGAAATTGCTGGGCTTGAGGACTTCAGAAATCTTGCCTGAAGGTGCTTTGCCTGATAAGGGTACTATAGCAAATAGCAATGAGATATACACAGCATTTAACTTTAGGCTTGATGAAATGTTTATTCCTCAAATGCAAACATGCAGGCAAAGCGCTCTTATGAGATGACAATTTAGTAATTACTATGTGACTGAGAACTCGTTGCATGTGTTGTGATAGAATACCTATAATGCAACTAATTACTTGCTGTTATGAGTCAATTTCCCTGTATGTGTGTTTGGAATAGTGTGTGGTACAGTGTACAGGTACACTATAGTACAGTGTCTGGTCACCTGTCATAATGAGAGAGTAAATAATATACTTAAACAGGAGTTTCCTATCGCTATAAAAAGTGTTGACCTTTCCTGCAATACATAAATAGTTTACACAGGAACATGTTTGGAGGACAAAATTCACCTGCACAAACAAGGGCATCAGAAGCAATTTTCCTCCAGAAGAGGATTTGCTTTTTTTATGTAATAGCAAAATGGAGGTGGAAAAAGGTGTTTTGTTGCATTTGGAAGAAAATGTTTTCCTAATGTTTGCTTCTTCTTGCTAGGTTGTTTATGTAACAGCCACATTCCCCTATATCATGTTGATGATTCTTCTGATTCGTGGAGTAACGTTACCAGGTGCTTCTGAGGGGATAAAATTCTACTTGTACCCTGACCTTTCTCGACTGTCTGACCCACAGGTAGGACCATGGTCCATGTATTTATTTTCCTCTCTGATTGAGAAAAACTGTAAGAGTTTCTTGATTTTGAAGTTTGAATACAGGTGATTGCTGGATAGTTGTTCATTGTTAGAGATTTGGAATTGTGGTTAGGGCTTTAAAGCCATCACTGCCTACATGTGTTGGATCATTATTCTTTTAGTAGAAAAGTACCTTGGTTAATAAATCAGTGTTCAGTTGCAGTTGCTGCTTCTGCCATGGAGGGCCAAGAGCGTTGCCACTGGTTTCAACAGCAACAGCTTTAATACTTATCCATTTTAGGGTTCTTTGCCCATTCCAAATCTAAATCTCAGTCAGGATTAGTAGAGAAATTAATCATTCAGATGATTGTGGTCTCTGAAGCAGAAGTCTCTGTATGAAATCAGGGAGGAATGAAGTACTCAAACCAGGAGCTGTGTCTTTTTTGTTGTTTCCAGAGTAGAGTTGAACATGGAAATACTAGATTAAGTTGATTTTTTTCAGAGACAGATGAGTACAAATAAAACAGTTGTTATATATAATTTGTCTGATATCAAAGAGGGAAAATGATGCAAGCTCTAGGAAACCTGACAGGTTGCAGACAGCATTTTACTTACCTGGTTTGGCAATGTAAAAGACATTATACCTAAGCCTGGTACAATATTAAATGGATCCTGAGATGGAGATAGAAAGGAAGTTTGGGAATATTAGTCAAAATTAATTTTTTTATCTGATTACTGAAAATGTGTCAGCATAATTTTTTTTTTAACCTCTGCTTACTGAAAATGTGTATGTTTTTGCAAAAGACAGTAACCTTCAGGTTACTTCCCTGAAGTGTCTGAAATGACTGACTCATGTAAAGTTCCCTTTAAACAAGTAATATTTCTGCAGAAAAAACAGCCAGGAAGAAAAAGATTCATTTAAAATATTGAAAACTTTAGATGGAAATTGAATCATGTTACCACTTTTGGACTCCATATTATGTTTCCATCGTTCCATGGCAGCATTGATGGGAAGTAAAAGAGGAGTGGTGGAAGTGGTGTTAGAACGTCAGCGATGTGCTCTGGCTTTCCAACAGCTAGCTGGTTTAGAGGTGGCCTCAGTTCGCCTGAGAAATTAGCACAGTAACAGAAAAACAACAGGATTCTCTGACACGCTCCCAGTTATTTGTTGGCAATGCATAATAGACTGTAGTAAATATAGCAAGCCAGTCCAATTTCAAGTGAACCCCATGTGTCTTAATCCATTTTAGCAGAGACAAGGATGGGCATCTGTTTATTTGGTCCTGTTTTAACTAGTGCTTCACCCTGCTGTGTGGTTCTGACAACTAAAATTACAACTAAAATTACCTACCGCCTTAATAAAAAGTGTTCACCAAGTACTCTTTTTCTTATACTATGCCATGATGATTCCTCCACCTGAAAAATCTGTCGGTCTTGTAGGAAATAGGAGGTAGTTCTGCTGCTTGCATGTTGATTCCTTCACTTGACATGCAGTGTGTGAGAGGCCTGTTAACTGTTAACAGGATTTAGGATTTTGCCCCGCTTATGGATTTTTCACATGCCGCTGACACCCTTGCTTCTGTTTGTTATTGCGGGGAGGGCATGCAAGCTTAAGTGACATTATTGTCAGGCTACAAGGGGTTTTTATATGCCTATTTACTGTAGTGTGCCCATTTGTAAAGAAATACATGGTTGCCATGACAATTTCCAAAGCACTTAATATTAGTCTAAGCAGTCTGTGAAGTACAAAGCACGTGTGCATGTATCTGTTTGTCCCACACATACAGCTCAGCTGATACTAGAATGTCTTTTGGGAAGGCTTAATGGATTGTTTCAACAAGCCAACTTTCTTTTCCATGTCAACGAGACTTTAACTGACATGTTGCCGTACTTCAGCTGTAGTTTTTTAAGCACCTTTTTGTAGGAAAGCAGCTGAAGTAGAATGGACTGTAATGGAGTTTGTAGAACACTAATACAGGTAATTTAACTGTAGTTAAATTACTCCATGAAATGGTTTTAGAGAATTATTTTTTTGTTTAAAAAATGCTGTTTCATTGAAATTAAAATATTTTTTGAGACTAACCAGTTCAATTTTTGAAGAAAGTTTTCTGAGTTATGGGTGGCATTTTCAAGGTATAAAGGAAGTTTGGCTTCTCAATCTTAAAAATAGTATTTGGCACAACTAGTTTATTTAAAAAAACTTAAATGGAATTGGTTCAATTTTATTGTAACTATTAATGGTAACAAGGTAGATATATAAACATTTCCCATTTCATGAAAATGTAGAACTTAATAATTTTCAAACCCACGTTTTTTTTCTCCAAAAAACTCCATTCCGTAAGCTGCTTCTCAGTTTGTTCTAGAGATTTTTGCTAAGAAGCAAATATGGGACAACCGAAGTAACCTTGACATTTGTGCTTCCAGTTTTCATCTTCACTCTTGTTTATTTGGATTTACTCCACAATATCAAAGCATAATGCATGTGTGCTAGCTAGAAGCTGCTTTCCTCTTCAGCTGGAGGTCTGTTTAAATAATGTTCCAGGGAGACTACCGTGTCTGTGTTAGGAGAGCAGTATTTGAATCACAGTGCCAACTATGTTTACTGTGGATTAAATAAATTAAGTTTCTCTTCAAGGCTCACTTTAGTTTGAAGTTCTTGAATCTTTTGTCTTTGTGTAATTTGCATTCCATGGTTTGTTATAGCTTTCTAAGCAGCTATTCATCTGTCTTTTCAGTTCCTCTTAGCTTTCAAGTGCTGTGTTCTCTATTTAATTTTTATATTCTATCTTTTCAGCAGACTGAATCCTCTTGGTCTGAAAATGCCATCTTTTGTCCTGTGTATCTGTAGAGCTCATACCAATCACTTTTCATTATAATAATGGAGTACTATACTTAAGCTTCAGAAATGCTTTGTTTCACCAGCAGTAAGGTCTCTCTAGCCTTCATGCTCAAATTGGCTTGAAGTATGTCCCTCTGCCCCAACCTGGAAGATACAGGTGCTGTTTGTAGCTTAAATATGGGGTCTTTCCCAAGTTATAACTCACATAGAACCACCATTTTACAAAATTAATAGGATTGTCATGGGTTTTCTGTGTAAGTCTGACTGAGAATATGGTTCTGGTTGTCCCCCAACAGATTTAAGTCACTTAATATGTAATTGTACTTGTATGTGGTACTCACTGCTCCTTTTTGGGGAAAACATTTGGTTCTTCATATTGGGATTTTCCAAACATTTGTGTGTGGAAGAGGTTAGGAGCTAGCAGATGTACCAGAGGAGCAATATTATGGTCAATAATCTGGAAAACACACACATGTGAATTTAAGTTCTGCTGTAGCAGTGGATTCTTAAAATGAGGAGGAAAATCACAGAATCGCAAGGGTTGGAAGGGACTTCGGGAGATCATCTAAAGCCGCCTTGTTTATTGTGTGCTTGTATGCTAACAACTGGCTGAGTTACTGGGGTTTTAAAATGTATGTTGTTTTATTAGCATCTGTAGGGGTGAACATGGCAACATAGTCAGAATTGCAGTCTCCTCTGAACAGTTGGTGCTTACCAAAATCTTGAACAAATTTAATTAATCTGGGTTTTATGACTGAATTGCACATGAGAATACATCTCTCTGTGGAAGGAATACAGGTTGTACTTTATCATGATAAATGAATGATGGGGCAAATTATATGTAAGGCACAGGAAAATCTGAGCTATTGCAGTTAGGATTGATTTTAAATTTCTCCGATCTTTTATTTGCAGTGAGAAAGTGTTAAAGTTGCAATAAAATTTCTGATGGCAGAAGCATTTCTGCAATTTGCCTCTAGCAGCTCAGCTGTGATAGTTCAGCTAGTAGGTAGTGATAACTGTACAGACGACTGTGAAGAGCTTCCAGGTGTTTTCTATGGGTCCTCTTGCAATGAGTAGTCCACCCATTTTGAAAATCTATTCCAGGAGGACTACTTCCATAAATTTCCCTGGCACTGAAATTCAGTTGACTGGCTTGTAGCTAACTGGATCTTCCTTCTTGCCCTTCTTGAAAACAAGTACCAAAACATGAATGCACAGCAATGGGCATCAACTTCACCTGAAAAAACCCTTACGCTAGATAAGTCTTGAAAGACAAAGATTACTCTTTTCCTTATATTGCCCCCATCTCAAAAAATTCTTCCTGCATTTTCCTGTGTAGCACTTGGGCTAAGTTTTCATTATCTGTGTGTTTACGGAGAAAAAGAACATTTTAGTACACTGGATATCTGTTTTAGGGAAAGCACTTTTTTTTTGGTAGAAAATCACTTATAATAAATGCACGTGGTTTTTTTTTTTTTTTTCCCTGAAAATTTTAGTTTTCATTAAAAACTCCATAATTTTCAGGTTAGCATGAGTTTATTTAGCTAGTTATTCACTCTTTCCTGAACATCATCTTCATATGTTTGAGCATCTACATAGAATTGTACTTTAAAAAAATATGCTATTCACCAAAGCTGTAAACAATTGCTATCCTATTAGGCTAGTTATAATATACATGTGTGTGAGACACATTTAGGAATACTATATAGGTGTAGAAATAAAATTTTCTTAAATCCTGTTCTGAAAATCCAAACTGGAAAAGTATTTGAGAATTTATCTTCCCTCTTTATTTCGAGTGTTTAATAATGCAGAGTTGTTTTAGCTATGAGAACTGCAGCAGTAATGCCCCTCTGATTCTTTACCAAGAACTCTTTTCTTAGTGGTGGGAGAAATAACCCAGACTGATTCAATTTTAGTACATGCAGTCTTGGAAGCAAGCAACTATCACAACTGTATTGCCACCTTGAGGCCGAATGAAACCTGTTTCCAAATAAAAATTCTCTCCTAACCTTGAAAGTGAAGGAAACTTGCATTTAAACAGAGGCATTAGGGCTCTGTTTTCTTTAAAAAAAAAAAAAAAAAAAAAAAAAAAAAATGTAGTGGAAATTGTCATTTTATTTTTGAGTGGTTTCATGCTCAGAAAATAAAGGGAACTGTATGGATTCCTCAGTAGTGGATTTTAGACCTGTACTGTATCTATCTAAGTATACTGATCCTTAAAATGGAAACCTAGGAATTTTCATATGTTGGCAATGAAATGATATCTAATTGCTGGAGATTTTTTTTTCTGACGCTTTTATTTCTTTGGAATGTGACAAGTGAGAAACTTGCAGTCTAATGAGAAACTTACTTCATAGAATGCATTCAATACTTCATGGTAAGCCTAGTTTTTAAGCACAGTACTTAGAGAAAGGGTTCAGAGGCAGGTCACACGTCCTAAATCTTACCAGCCTTTCAATACCACTAAGTCAGCTGTTTATTGCTTTTTTTGACCATTATAAGAGTTTGTGCAGACATTAAAAAAAAACACCTGAACAATTAACTGGGGAAAAAATAAGAGGAATGAAACGAGGAAGATGTCCAGCTCCCATCACACTCATGCAGTTCAGTTGACAGCTATGGAATTTACTCTTCTTTTTCCTACCAACTTCTTCCTATTCTCTATATTGTTTGTTTCATCAGGTATTCACCTTCTGAACCAGGCAGTTGTGATGCACAGGCATGTGAGTTGCAGTAAATTTTAGAAAGAGTGAAATACCAGAAATTCATACAAGGGCCATGGGTATGAAAATCCTTAGCTGAATTTACTATTTATATAACTACAACTCCCTCTTTATGCATGTATCTTTGAACAGTCTTTGTCTGTTTGCTATGGAAGCTAAATTTCAAACCGTTCTTTCTGTGAAAGGAAAAAAGTATTGCTGCTGATGGTGAGGCTGTCATGTTGCTGTTAAGTAGTAATCCCTTACCCAAACTTTTAAAATTTAAACTTGAAAAGGAATTAATTCTCGAAAGTCTGCTGTTCACACCATTATTATAAATTACTGAGATTTTAAATTGTAAGGTGAGTGTAGGATATAGACTGATACGATATTTAGAAACATTTTGCCCATTATAAACAATGCAGTTTATAATCTCCACAATGAGACTCTATTTAATTTGACTATGTACTATGGCTTTTACATTGCAAATTGGTTATGTGGTTTTAGAGAATAGGAAGACCGACAAATTGCTGTAATGCAGCGTTCTTGCTGAAAGGGCAGAGGTGTTTGACAAAGCCATAAATCATTCCTGGGACAGATACTATTCCCATTTTCCCCAAAGAAAGACTGAAGGCAAGCCTGGGAACACATTTCATTTCCCTTGCTCAGAAGAACACACATACTGCTCTCTCACAGGGAATCTGCAGTACAGTTTCTGGCACATATGTTTCAAAAAGCACGGGCTGAAGACATTCAGGGCCTTCTCCTATGGCAAAAAGTTACTCTCTGTGATGCATGGAACAGTTTGGTATTTATTCACCACACAAGCCATAACATTGTGCAAAGATTTTAGGTTTATTTAAGTATGCTGTGGGAAAGGCACAATCTAAATTGAATACATCTTTGCTAAACTGTTGGTGTATATGAGTGAACGTGACATACCTTTTTATGCTTCAATATGCAACTCTCTTTTTCAACAGCATAATATTGTGACTGTTAATTTTTATGGTTTCAGAAGTCCAGTTATTGCTTTGGAGAGTTATTTCAAGACCTGAATAAATAGTATGCCACCTCCTCCCCATGGTTTTTCATTGTGTTTTTTGCTATTTCTACACAAGCAACAGCAAGCTGAGCAGGCAGCAGCAGATTTTGGCAGTTAGAAGAGACTTGTTGAAAGAATGGGGTCATTTTGTTATATCCCTGGAGCTTCTAGGCCACATGAAATCTCCTCCAGCTATCCCTGCAACCCCTTAGCAACCTTGGCAATGGAGAGACATCATCCGAGGTTCAGGGAAACTAATTGCACTTTAATATTCGACTTCATGGCTAGCATGATATGCCACTGGAGGGAGACAGGATCCACACATTAGCTCAGTCTGTTGGCACCTGAAAAGAAGTACTAGAGAAACATGAAGAGTCATTTTGTGCATAAATTAATTAACATTCTCTGGAACTTTTAAGGAATTGTGAATACTATTGATGCCTCCAGCCTGTCAGCTAATCTAGAAGTCAAGTCTCCTAGCAAGAGAAAAGCTGTTGTTAAAAATTCATTTGTTTCAGATGAAATTAAAAATTGGTACCAAAAAATACTAAGTGATATATGGATATTAACAAGGGAATAATAATAAGAGACCTTGTGCATGATGAAGATAGTAAGTGAAGCAAATAAACATTCACGCTATTTCTGGGACAGTCACAAGAGGGTATATGATGACATATAAATAGGGGCACTGGAAATACATAGTTATTTTAAGAATTGCTAACAGGATTCTTGTTAATCCTGTTATTCCAGAGGAATGAGAGAAAAAAGAAAGAGGAGATTACTACACTAGTGGAATGATGTGCAGCTTGCAGAAAATCTATTATTTATTGTTGAAAAAATTGAGTGCTCCTAAAGATTATTCTTTGAAGACCCGTACAAAAAAAACCCGCTTTCTAATCCCCCAGACATTTCTGAGAGTCTTTTTATTTCCATCCTAGAACTGGAATAACAGTTGAATTCTCAAAACAATCCAACAAAAAGAAGGCTGGGCAAACATCTGTAGAAAAGTAGTAATGGCTAAAAGTGTATTGTGTACAGCCCACACACTACCACTGGAGATATACCAAGCTGTAAGGGTTGATTGCGAGCCTGGAAAGGTCTCTATTGAAGGCTTTTACAGTAAATGGAGTTGGGTTCACACAGGTTTCTTCCTCGGGAGTAGCCTAGAGGAGTTTGGTGCTGCTGATATTCTCCCCTGAAGGTATTCTCTGAACTAATGGAAATACAAAATGAGCAGGAGGCAGAAAGGAACAGAAAAGGTGCCTCCCTCCAGGGTGATATAAGACAGTTGGGGACTGCACTGAGGTGTGGGCTATGTAGGCATCTTACATGTACATGTGCTTTGCTGCTGCTCTTCCCTCTTCCTACCATGCTTTTTGTATCTGTGAGCATATAGCTTGTATAACACTTGTGCATACATTTGTGATTTATTTGCAAGGGCAGTGTGGGAAAGGGAGAAAAAAGTGATAGAAAGCAAGGAGAGGGAAGCTGGGAGGAGGTGCAAGGTGACTGACGACAGTTGCTGGCACACTGCCCTAATGTATGTGGGAAAACAAGCTACCTCTCCCATCATGAGCTGTCACCAGCTGCCAGGCAGCTCAGCAAGGATCCAGATCCAGGGGAGCAAATTGGAAAGATGAGATGTGTGTATTGGCAGCTGTGACTTTCTGATGTTCTCTACTCTGAAAGTCTGTGCTAAATTGTTGACTATTATGGCCTCAAGTTGCGCCAGGGCAGGTTTAGGTTGGACATTAGGAAAAAGTTTTTTACTGAAAGGGTTGTTAAGCACTGGAATGGGCTGCCCAGGGAAGGGGTTGAGTCCCCATCCCTGGAGGTATTTAAAAGATGGGCAGACAAGGTGCTCAGGGTCATGGTTTAGTGGTGGGATGAAAGGGTTAGGTTAAAGGTTGGACGTGATGGTCTTAAAGGTCTTTTCCAACCTAAACGATTCTATGATTCTGTTCCTTCCTTATGCATAAAGTAACTCCATTGTATTAGTATAGTTTATGTTTAGGCCGTTGAAGGTGGATTGGTTGTTGACTACTTTACCTAGGATTGCATAATTGTTTCTTCCTTATGCTTTGTAAAATGTTTATACGCACATCTCATATATACACATCATTAATGATCATGGAGAGAAATTACAGGATGTGAGAGTCAATGTTTTCTTAACTTCAGATTCTGCTGTGGTGCATTACATGTCTTGGGGATGCACTTCATATTCTTTTCTCTGAAAGAAGAGTATTTTAAGAAATAAATTTATTCCTGTGTTAATGTTAAACTCCAGGAAATCTTGTAATACAGGAATTCTTATAAGGGTCATCATTATTTTTAAAGATACCTTCCTTAACTGTGTTTACACTCTTAGATTTCCATAAGTTAATATATTTTTCCATATGGATGTTTATAGACAGTGACTTTAAACACCAAGGCTCAAATAAACTGAGCATTCTGTGACCATTTGCACCAGAACCCTGGCTGCAAGAATATCTTTTTATGCCATCAGAGAACAGGGGCAATAATGTGTGTTTTGTCACACCAGTGCCAGCCAAACACAACTACTTCCAATTTAGGCCTGTAAATAAGGATAAGGAAAGAAGGTATCTGACTGTCACAAAGAGAGGGGCAATAAAATGCATTACAGACTTGGCAGGAAATCATCAGATGTAGATGCAGTTTGGGATATGGGTTCACTGATCTTTCATCTATTTGTTTATTGTCAACCCATGTGAAATTTTCAGAGAATACTTGAATTGAGAAAGTGCAGCTGAATTTGTAAGGATGGGAGACAGAATCTGGTTCCTAGTGATTTTGCACGTAAGTTCTGTGTTCACATATAGGTATTTTAGCAGAACAAACAAAAAACATTTCACACAGACCAGAGCTTTAAAAAGTCTTTTTTATTTTAAAGAAGTGTTTTCCTTTATTCTTTTTGAAACAAAGTCTTGGTTAAGAATTAGAAATCAAATGCTTCATTTAAAAATAGAGAAACAGCTTTTGATTTCTCAAAATGACTTTTCAGGCTTTGACCAAATGTTTTTACTGCTTGACACAAATTTACAAATAATGTAAATTAAACTGAATTTTCATTCTTCTGTGAAATTAAACATTTGACCAATGTCAATACTTTCAGTAGCCCTTTTAGTGTCAAGAAGTGCAGGTTTTGAATACAATTCCTAAATGGCATTTTTTTATTCTAGCACTTTTTTTATCTTGAGCTCAGTTTTACTTTAAGTTTCTGCCAGCTCTGTGGCATAAATTAAAGGTTTTTCATTGCCCAGCTCTCTTTAAAAAAGACTAGGCTCACAGCAGAATTTTAGTGAATGTTGAATGGCTTGTTTACTAAAATTTGCCAGTTGGGTATACAGTTCCTGTCACTCTAAAAACAACTCATGCTTTTAAAATACTCTAAATCCCTCTGTGTAAAATAATAAAACAACATGGTGACTCTGAGGGATGTTCACAAAAAGGTATAGTGAAAGCTGGCGCTTTCCCAGCCTGGAGGTCTAAATGAACTTGTTCATCCATCCATGAAGGTGAGCACAACGTAGGTGGGAAATGATTGCAGCAGTTAAAACACTGAAAAAGGTATAATTGGGGCGCTAGCCTTCAGTGAGTTACTATCTTATGGAGGAAGGCAGAAATGATTAGGCACATGATTAGGGATTACAAACTAAAATGATATGTTCTGTATTTTGATCTTCACAACAAAGTAGATAAGTTGGTCTGGAGTCACCATATTTAACATTGCATATATAACTGGCATGTGTAAGCAACGTTCTGACTTTGTAGTCTGCTGCCTTTCTCAACTGTGGAGAAGGAAAGGTGTCTTGGAAGTGTAGTTCAGTGACCCACCATTTGCAGCAGTCTTATAAATTCCTTTTTGCACTAATTCTGTAGAGCGCTTGGAATGACCAGTCTTATGGACGGAGCAGAGACAGGTACCTCAGGTTGAATGAATGAGGCAGAGGCTCAATAACATAGGGGCTAATTTATTCTCCTGGATATTTTGAGACTGACCAGGCAATGACTTTCAGTACTGGTATATCACCGATAACTATATTTTTGTATTTACATAACTCTACTTACCTGCAGATTTTTAAGTAGTTTAGGTCACAAAAAGGTATAGTCAGTGAATAAGTCAGTTGTTAAAGAACCCAGTCTGTCAAACACAACTCCAAATAGTATAATATTAATATAATATTTATGTGAAAGAGAGGTGGTTTGTTGGGGTTTTTTTATTTTATTATGGTTTTTATTTTAGCTGCGTAGTCATACAGGTGTATGTACAGAAGTAAGAAGTGAGTGTGTAATGCAGAGTTGAAGAATGCAAGACTAAATGAATTGGCAGCAATTGGGAAAGGGGAAGGAATAAACAAAATCATGGTCCCTTTTTGTCTTCTTTCCATCCTGTTGTCCTGAGTACTGTAGATTGGAAGTATTGGACAGAAGCAAAACGTCCTTCAGATGAAAGGGGAACATGCAAGAAGTGATTCTGAGGGACAGACACAGCATCAAAGGTGGTTTTGGGTTGGAATGACCTATACATCACTCCACATTCCTGCCTGGGTATGAGGAAAAATAGCTACCAGCACATCAGCCTTTTGAACATTTCAGATAAGCACTTAAAATAAGCCTAGGTTATCAGCAGTACAATGTTTCCCAAATTAACTTCTCCAAGACAAATCCATCACAGGGAAGAGATTATAAGCTTACGCCTGAAGGTCTAAAACAAATTTGCTTTATTACTTTGCATTTCTCCATCCCCCCTTGCATTTATTTATGGAAATTATCTAGGGAACTCATTCTGATTTTTATGTCTGTTGAACCCCTTATGGAGCTGGATGTTGTTAGTAGCTCCTTACCTAGTGACATGAGCTGCTTTAAACTCAGGTGGAGTCTCAGTGACATATAACTGAGATCAATCAGAAAACCCAAAATGCCCATTTAAAAAAAAAACAAACCACAAACAAAACCAAACTTAGGATCTGAGATTGACTGGATAAGTTGCTCTAAGCTTGCTAGAGGAATCTCAGAGATTCTTGGCACATAACCCTGGGTAGGTGCCAGGCTCTTGGTCTGATTCCAAGCAAATTACAGCTACCATTCACCAGTAGTTAACTCTGAGACACATAGTCAGACGGTGCATACCAAGTTATCATCTTTGCATCAATGCAATGGTGCCCTGCCAGCTGCAGAGCTCTGTCCACACTCATTCATCCACAGAATCAGATTTGTCCAAATCCACAGAATAAATCAATGGCTGGTGATGTGGTTTAACCCCAGCCGGCAACTATGCTCCCCCTAGCCACTTGCTTGCTCCTCCCTGGTGGGATGGGGGAGAGAATCGGAAGGGTAAAAGTGAGAGAACTCATGTGTTGAGATAAAGACACTTTAATAGGTAAAGCAGGTGGGTGCTCAGCCGTACCCAGGACAGCAGGGCTCCATCACTCGTAATGGTGACTTGGGAAGACAAACACCATCACTCCAAAAGTCCCTCCCTTCCTTCTTCGCTCACTGGCCATTACATTTAGGATTGGAGGCTTCTGACTTGCATGCAAGTTAAGAGTATGGGGAGAGATTAATTTAAAGCTTAAGTTAGTTGTTCTGTGATTCTATAAAATACCAGAGTTTATGATAATCACTTGCTCAGTACTTAATTGTTGACAAAATTCAAGGAGAAAGAGGCTACAGGACAAAGAATTAGAATTTCTGTTTGTAAATATGGGGTCTTTGAGGCTGCAGTGAATAAATATATATGGTTTTGTGGAATACACTCATCAAGGAGGTAAGTGCAATGTTCAATATTTCAAAACAATTTACCACTGGGCAGTGCTGCCACAGAATTTATATTCTTAAGGTTCATCTGTGAGGTAAACTTAATGGATTCTTACTTTTGCTTCCTAGAATTGGCATTCTGTTTTGACTGAAAAAGATAAGTAATATGTAGCCTTTTATTTTAACTCATTTGGGTTTGCTGTACACACATCCATTTAGCTTTAACTGTTGCTTGAAGACATTTATTGGCCTTTCATTTCTATGTGCTTCCTTGGGCTGTCCTGCAGACAGTTCTGTGTATCCTTGACTCATTCTTCTTACTTGTCTTCTACATTCAAACAACTGGATAAAATTATTTGTTTGTAGTTTGAACGTGATTGTATAATATGTCAGAAAGTAGGGCACCAAACACCAAAGCTGTACCAAAGGTAAGGGCCAAGATGCTCTGGCCCTGAGAGTTCCTCTTAGATCTCCTGGGGTAGAGTGCTGCAGTTTAAAACCTGTGGGTTATCCGTGACCCACAGCCAAAAGGTGCGTGGCAGGAGTGAGAGAGGTGGTGGGACTCCCAGGCTTCCTGTGCAGACAATGGAAAGGGAAAGCCACCTTTGGAGAGTGCTTCCATTGCGTTATACTCAAGTCATTTGGACATATAATGTTACATAGCATTTTGATACAGTTTAACTAACTAGAATAAAATTAGAATTTATTGGTTTGGTAAATGTCTTTCCCTAAGCAACTAGTTTTGGCAACAATTAAAAGAGGATAGTGGGCTACCTTTGCTCTGATTTAATGTAGCCGTACTTTTGTTGTGTATTTATATCCAAATAGGTATCCTTTGTACATAAGTAGCTAAAGAGAAAAAATGTTTATGTTTGTCTTGATAGTAATTTGAATCCTTTCCAGTCTATTGTCTTAAGTCATATTAAACAGAAAATGACAGTTCTCAAATGAAAAGAGGATTTAAGATGTTTTAGTAAAGTGGTTAATGCTCTAGGTTAACTATATGGCTTTTCTTAGTTTTCTGGGGCAATTTTTGCTGTGTTAGGATGGGACTATCCGCATCCATAGGTTTGTTGAAGGCCAAGTGACTAAAATGTGATTAAATTATAATGAATTTATATACTTTCTTGTCTGTCATTTTGGATTGTTGACCTATATTGTCAGTACCAATATTTGAAGGAGTATGTTGCACAAGGTTTCAGTTTTCTGTGTTTTGAGATTACTGTCTTAAAAAGATACTTACCTTCTAGTTGTGTCTTTATTCCGCCTAAGCATTCAGGTTGTATTATGCTTGTGAAGGACAATATTTAGATTATTATGTGGGCAGCATGAAATCCATGCTGTCTTCAATTAAGCATCTATTTGTGTAACAGAACAAGAGGTAATAAGTTATCACTTATTTATCACTTATGTATCACTTTAATTGGCTTGTTAAATACTAGTTTTAGTTAAGGGATTTTCTAGAGACATTCATGTTAAATTTCAAAAATACTTTTCACTTTTCCTTTTGGTCTTTAGGTAATAAATATTTTTAAAAATACCTATAGTAGAGGTATTTTATATTAATATCTGTTTATGTTTATTTTTATATTTATTTTTTAAAATACCTAAGGTAGAGATACCTCTATAGTAGAGGTACTCAGTGGATATTAGTTAGAAGCTGGACCACAGTTTTGGTGGTATTGTACACAATCAAGTAGTTAAGATTTGTTGGTTAAATAGCAATGGTAGCTCTATAGGGCAGGATATAGCCAACAGTCACTGGTGGGGTTTTTTTTTGTGAAAAAGTGGAAAAAAAAAAAATGTACATGATGTCAGACCTGAAACTAGAGCACAGCCCTTCTGGTTCTGCAGCCAAGGCACAATTCCCTGTTTGTGTGGTAGTCAGCAGTCAGCCAGTAACTCAGGAGGTCCTTCTGGAACCCTGCCTTGGATTTGGCAAAATTCTATAAAAATGGAGATGTAGTGGGTTTAGAAAAAATACAAAAGAATGTTCTATTTCACACAATGAATAACTAAATGGTGGGACTCGGTGCTAGAGGATGAGGGAGGCTGAAAGTATAAATTCATTCAATTAATTACAGATAGGTCAACTGTGAACTGATAAACACACAAGCCTACCTATAACCTGTAGTTCCAGCTTGTTTCTGCTGGAGTTTCTGTCCAGCTTCTACTGGCAAGTTCCCTGACCTGGGGTGTCTACCCTGCAGGTACAGACTCCTGTCTCCCTGCTATAAAATAAAATGAAGTATGTATCAGCGAGCCAGTACATGCTTATTTGAGTAGAAGGTAACACATTACTGGCTGACTGCTACAGATTCATAGTTTAACTGATATCTTTAATCCTTTGATAGCAATTAGTCATCATTTTCATTATCCTATGAACGGATCCATGGGGGAAGTTGTGCTAGAAGTTATATAGGCATGGAAACATGATAGTCCTTGTTTGGGTACTGGCATTATCAGGTGAGAGATGAAGAGAATTACAGAAATGAGGGTGAGAAAACAACTAGCTAATTAGCTGTCATTCTTGCTAGTCTGGGTAACTTAGTGGCGCTTCTTTTTTAACTATCCTCTTTGCTAGTCTGACTAACTTTGTGTCACCCCTTTTTTCTCAGTGACTTGTGAACAAACTAAACAGCAGAGGCACAGAGGACATTGTAGTATTCCATTGGTGGCCTCCCTCCACTGTAAAAATTATTCCTTTTATCTGGTGTTTCCTATCTTCTCATCAGTTATTTTTTCCAGCAATGACTTTCTTTCTTAAACAACGCATGCTTAGTTTCCTAAAGAGCTTTTGGTGACAGATTTTTCAAAAATGCTCTTGAAAATCAAAATAGGCTTGCATGACCTTCAACCAGCATGGTTGCTGACCACTTCCAAAAGATTTAGGAACAATAATCTCTCTTGGTTGGGGTTTATCTTTTCTGCAGTTTCTAAGCTTTACCAGCAGCTTCTGTTATGTTTCCAAAGCCAAGTATAGAAGGAACAGAAGGAGCAGAGGGAACAGGCTCTGGAAATAGAGAGAGATGAATTCTGCACTGGTAATGCTATAGCAACTTGATTGGTTTCTTAATTTTTGAAATGCAGCTGCCAGTGCCACAGTTCCAGCAGCTGGTCCAGAATCCAACATTGAGGTGCCCACCCACGGCACTATGCCAGGGTAGTTGAGAAGGGGAAATATGTTCTTCACCTCTGGGCAAGACAACACTGCAGACTTTTGCTTAATTTGCCTTTGGGCTTTTATGCTTTTGGCAGTGGCTGGTGAAAAGCAATGCTGTGGGTTAGGAAGCTATGCTCTTATGACTGGTACTCTGCTTTCCACGAAGAGTCAATAGAGACAGATCATTTTCTTACAATCACTTGCTGACTGCAGCCACTGAAGTTGTATGAGTAAAAGCTACAGCCATAAAAGAGATTGCCGAGACTCAACGCTGTCTCCCCCAACACAGTTGGAGGGAGGCAGCAATGTAGTCTGATCTGATCTGAAGAAGTGTGAATCAAATGTTTAGTGCATTGACTGCCCCAAACAGCTTTAATGCTGGTGCTGCTACTGTAGAAAATGCAAAAACAAACAAACAAGAAAAAAATGTATAAAAATGAAGAGCACATTTTAAGAGAGAGCTGTTTCCACTCTGGCTGCTCTCTCCCTGTATTGACATTGCCTGTCGATCTCTGCACACCCTACTCTAAGGAAGAAAGTAGAGACGTTAGATCTCATTGCAGAATGCAACCTGGGGAAAAAAATTATGGTATTGGTACATAGAGCCAAATCACTTTCATATATCTCTTGACGCAAACTCTCCAAAGACAGTTCTTTTTATCAGGAGCTAATGAGATCTTTGTGTGCATGTGCAAAGACAGAATTAAGACCTTGGGTATGCATTATGTACTAAGCCTTGATCTTTCAGATCTGCAAATCAACAGTATCTGCAGACTGGTGTGACTAGATAGTGCAGTGACCCAAACAGGGAACTCCTCTGCCACAGCATATACAAGGGTAGGATCTCTGTATATGCTTATTTTACTGATTTACTACAATTGTCCTAATACCTAAATGCCACTGTTAGGATTCCTTCTGCAACATATTTGCAGTCAGGAGAATCTTCTGTGTCATGAAAGGGATTTCTGAAGTGAACAAAGGTATAATGAACACAGATAAGCTTTTGTGAGATAAACTTTTATTTACTGCTTAGAAAAATTAAATATGTTCCTGAGGGGTATTTTTTATTTATATGAGAATATATATCATAAATTCGATTATTCCAACCCCGCTCAATTTTAAAGTCTTTATAATATAAGGGATTAGTAGGGTTTTTTTATTTTACTTTGCATATGGTGTCCTCAAGCCTATAATTTGCTAAATGCTACATTAGAGTAGTAGAATATATATTAACTCTTCATATATTCCAAACTTTATCTTGATAAATCTTTCTGCAAGAAAAAGAAGCCAATAAGCAAGTCTTTAGGTTGCATTTCTGGTTTTCATAAATTCCAATTCTATAAAAACTAGCAAGTTAAAATCTTGGCCCCTGGATATTGATGGGAAAATTTCTGTTAAGTTTTGTGCCTTAACACTGCAGAAGCTTCGCCTCTTTAAAATTAACTGTAAAATGTTAAGGTATTCAATAGTAAGGTAGTACATTATTTTTCTTCTGTTTTGAGTTTCTTTTTTTTTTTTTTAACACTGTATAGTGCTAAATGTAAGTTTTCCTTAAGCAGAGAAATTTTCACATTCTGAAGTAGACATTAAAAGATGTTAGAGGTGCAACTCGAGTAGAACCTGCAGGACTCGAAGTAGTCTGGGATCTTCAGTTCCCACAGGTCCCCCTGACAATCACTGGGGGACTCCTGAAGATCCGAGTTTGTGCCATTTAGTAGATACCCTAGTGAAGAACCTTAATGTAGTGCTTTTAATTCCAGGTGTAAGCAATAAAGAGAAAATAGGTTACTCTAGAGGGTAACTTATCCCATTTAATGACTGAATAACTTTCAAGGAGGGGCCATGTCTCTCCTTTGGCTACAGGAGAGCCCAGGAGAGTACATTCTTAGTTTAAGCATCCTCATTAGATTCTAACTTAGGTGGCAGACAGACCCTGGCATCATAGCTATACTATAATCACTAGCTGGAAGGAGCAAGACCCTTGACTGACACAAGAATCATGAAAAAACTCTAAATATAGTGATAGCTTTCAGGGAAAATGATGCTTTTGATGTGACGCCACCTTTGATGGTACAAATGGTTTGTTCTACAGGCAGAAGTTCTCTTTTCCTAACATAAACTGAATCCACTCTGGGAGTATCTTTCTGGCATCATATTAGGCACAGATTTACTGAGCAGGGAGAGGGACTGTAAGCCACCTTTTTACCTGCTCCTGATAGCAGCGTTTTGGTTTTGGTCCAATTCAGGCCTGCCTGCATAGCTTCTTCTTCCGTAGCACGGCTGGATTCAGCCCTGTAGTGTAGCATCCTCCTTGCATGGATGGACTAGTTGTAGCCTGCATATGGCCGTAGTGGTTTTTAGATTTTACTTTGTTGTGAGGCTGCTTAACAAACGGTTACAGACTTCACTCGATTATGCAGCCTTACTGCATGACCTTGCTATGGAACTATCTGGTGTATAAACATTGAAAATGGAACAGATCACAAGTAAGCTACCGCCATGCTCTCAGTACCTTGAGAGTTCCACTTCTTGCTCCATGAAAAATAGTGGTATCTGAAAATAATCTTCAAGGTTTGATTTTAGTCTGTCTGCCTTTGAGTTGCAGGTTTACACAAACCAAAAGGCTTTTTGTCAGTATTGTATTCAAAGATGAGGAAATACTTCTTTCAAGAAATCTAGCCTTTATTCTGAGTGGTTCATATGCAGTTCAATATGATTATGCCAGTTATTTTTAGTAGTATTTAGGATGTGTTCCAGTTATTACGGGGTATGAATAATACATGGCACTAAGTTACTTCAATACATCTAAAACCTTTGGATCAGCATTCTACAGCAGTAACCGTTTAAATAATATCACATATGCCATACACGATATTTCACTTCTCAGTCAAACTTTGTTTCAGTCAGGGTTTATGTATCATTTTAGCATTCACCACTGAGTACTTGGACAGTGTCTAAATTGCAGAAATGAATGGAAATCCCCTTGTGGAAAACTTAGTTTAGTATGAGGTTTAGGCTGTTTTCAATAAAAGGAAGAATTCAAGATCAAATAATTCTCATGTTTCTATAGCTGTATTTTTCTTCTGTTTCAAACTCTGTTCTTTTTAGATAAAGTGCAGTTTCTAAGATATGTATTCTCAAGAAAATTGCTTAAAAAGAATTCTTGAGAATTAGTATTTTAAAGAAGCTAGACTAAATAACATTTAACCTAATTTTATATAACCTAAGCATAGCTTCCTAATAATTTCTGAATTAATTTAATTCTTTGCATAATGATTCATGACCAATCCATTTACCCTTTTTTAAAGTATTTGCAATCAGGGCTGAATACTGTATTAAATAACCTCCAGTGTTCTCCAGGTTTCAAGGATACTTGAATGAGAATTTAACTAACAGGAGTAAACAAAAAAGCTATCAGAGAAGGCTTTGTTTTGTCACTGTGATATCAGGTGGCTCTCTAATAGCAGTTAGGTATCTTAAAATTATCAACTTGCTGAGAGGATATGGAACCCTACCACATTTCCTAAAACTCCCGCCTCACTTTCCCCCTGAAAACCTAAAAACCAAACCAACGTCAGAGCCCTACTTTCTGGCAAATATTACGCAAATGGAATATTTGAAGAAAAAAGACCTTAAAAACATCTCTGTTTGGATTCAGAATGCTCTAGAAATGAGGATGACCTCTCTCATCAATCCCTTAGTGCAACTGAGTGTATTTTGAAACTCCTCTGACTGTCCATAGGCATTATAGTGATGTGGGACCAGCCAAATATCTAATTCTGAGAGCATTTGGTGATAGTGTCTTAGTCTGTAAAGAGGAACACTAATCAACACTCTCATTTTAGAAATTAGTTAACTGCACTTCCTGCATTTATTTTAAAAAATTGAGCACCTTCATTTATCACTAATAGGAAATTACTTTAATCATGCCTCAACCCCAAAAGATGCCCCCCAAAAAGACCTGGTAAAGTCTAGTGTTTCTTGCACACTGAAAATATACTCTCTGTTGAAAAAAGAAAGGCAGGCAATGGCTATTTTTTGTGCTTTTTCATATCATGCACAGAATGAAAAAAAACAAAACAAAGCAAAGCAAACTCTCTTCTTTCCAAATGCCTGAAGCTTTATATGTGCAAGTGTATGAGAATGCAAAGCTTTTGAATCTTTTAAGGTGTCCTACAAGAGAGCTATACAGCACAGCTAGAACATGTGGATGCTCTAGCAGTCAATGACTTTACCTTCCCAAAATGCTGGACAATTTTCAGCAACCAAGAACTGTCAATACCAGCAGGCTTCTTCACAGAGGAACTGCTGATCTGAACTCCGTGTGCATTTGGTATGCAGTCACAAGACATGAGTCAGTGAAAGGACAGGTGCTGCTGCAAAGAGATATTTGGACTTAATGGTATTTTTTCTTCTTATCAATACCTTTTTAAAAAGGTTTCGAGCTTCCCATATTCCCAAATTTAAGCTACCAATCTACTGAAAACAATTTTCATTTCTTATCACTCAGATGCAAAAAGAACTGTTCCAGCTACTCAGTGACTTTTTTTTTCCCCCCCAGAAATCATGTTCATCATAGGGACATAAATGTTTCTATACAAGTAATATATCTTGAATATTTCTATGTATCTCATACTGTCAGCCATTGCCTTACCTTATGCTCCAGAACTGAAGTAATGGAAAACTGGTATGTATTTCAAGAGAAGAGTCTATGTTGTGAGATAACTCTCTCCTTGCATGCATTCTAGGCAACTTTTGTCACTATTGGCTGTAAAATGAAAACATGCAAGTTTTATCATGAAGATAGCTTAGAGAAATTCTTGGAGTCAGAATTACCATTGTAGATGGGATTTTTTTCTTTGGGCAAAGTTGGAATGTTAGTATTGATTTTCAGATAAAACATAGGCCTGGCCAAATCTTTGTTCTTTTGTTAGATTTTTTTCTTTCTAAGTATGGGAAAAGTCCTATGAAAATTATTCCTGGGATTTTGTATATCTCCACAGAAGAAATTAAGCAAGGCATAAGGTAGGTTGGTGCTATTAAATCAAAGTTAGTTCTTTAACAAGGAACATCATATAGCTGTCTATTACTTCTTTCACACCTTTACCTTTCTTGGATGGTCAGGACAAGATAACTAATAGCCACTGAAGAACCGGTTGGAGAGAGCAGCTCGGAAGGGTTATGCCTCAATAATATTTTACACACCTCCAATTGCTCTTTGTGATGTAACAGACTAAATCGCTGAACGTGGTAACCTGAAAGGGTGCTTTGATGGCCATAATAGTCTCATTTTACATCATTTGCAGGCAAAACTGCCCTTAGGCATTGCTGTTTCTGAGTAAAGTTGGGGATGTAAAGATACCGGAACAACCCAGAGGTTAGAGCATGGCTCTTCCCTGCTTTGCCGCTCCTGTAGTGGCCCAGGCATTCTTCTGAGCCTCCAGGTCTCTAAGGTGTCATTGGGGGGACAACACATTGCAGAAACAAGAAGCTTTCAGGGGTACCACTGTGGAAAACTGAAGTCACCTGAGTATTCAGGAATTCAGAGCCCTCTTGAGGTCTCAGACACCAGTTGAAAATGGCGATAATATAGAGGTTAGCAATGGAACTAGACAAATGAGCATCCCAGCATTAAATGCGTCTGAGCCTTGTACCTTTCAGAGTGTGGGTGAAGTATGAGGCAGAGATTGCTCTTTTAATAAAGTAGTTCACTGTACTGCAATTTAATGAAATAAGATGTACAGGTGGGTATTGTTACCTTCTCTTATTTCTGTAATGATGTTAAATTTGGAAGCAAATTCGTGTAGATCTGAGGGGCGTGTGGGGTGTGAAGCTTGCTGTCCTCAGCAATTAGCCAAGTTAAAGAGGCAATTGGTAAGAAACTGGTAAAATAATGATGCAGAATGCAGTATGTTTAGCACCTTAGTTCTTGCCAGGCTGGGATTTCTCTTAATTTGGGTCCTAGTTTGTGTATTTGCATCCTGCAATCACAATATGCTGACTGGGAAGTGAATCCAAAGCCTCTGATCTCTTTCCTGTCTCCTGCTGTACCATGCTGAGTGAGGTAACTTTGGGGAGATCAACTGACAACTCCATAATCAAAGTGAACTGCAAGCTCAGAAGACTGAAATCAGAGCTTGGAAATCAAAGACACTTTTAAAAAACCCACAAAGCCTTGCACTTGGTTCAGTGCCCTTCCCACAACTGCGCGTGCACACTTGCCATCTGAAACGAGCGTTAGTGCTCCGCAGAGTGATTTTTTGATAATGTTTATTTCTTTTTTAATTAACGTACACCCTAACCTACATGAGTGCAGTCATGATTATACAAACAGGGAAGTACAACAGTACTTTGTGGCTGCTAGTTTTGGAATTCAGCCCAGGCAATCAAGATATCTCCTAAGTTTTGGGTTAAGGAGTTCAGGAAAGTAAACCGGTCTCATAACAAACATTATTTCAGTCATGGAAAGCAGTCAGAGTGAGTGAAAGAATTCTTCCTCTAAGCCCCAGAAGGAACCTCAGTATGCTTTGCTCCAGCACCTGACTTTCAACATTGGCTGGCAACACAGAAACATATTACTAGTGTGGCTCCTGTATTGAGGAAGGTCCTGTTCCATTTTAACAGGGTGGTACTTGGCTAACAATTATGCCTCAGAAAATTAGCATTTAAATATGTGTAAAGTAATCTGAGCTATAGTGTTGTTCTCCAAAGGCAGCAATGAATAAACAAAACTTCAAGTATTTAGGTCCTTCTCCCCCTCAACTCACCATTCTCATAATGAATATACTGTATTCATCCGTCTGTAAGTAACATTAGCAGAAGGTAGGAGAGAGACTGCCTAGCAACCCACAGAAATCCCGAAGAGAGGTGGAAAGGAAGTGATTTTCATGTAATTATTCACTTCTACAAAAGCTGTTGTCAGGTAGACACTAGAAACATAGCTGTTTTATTATTCGCCTAACCTACTTTTAATCTTTTGAGAATCACTACCATTAAAGAGAGGGAAAAAAGAACTTAATTCAGCCATTTTCTGCCTGGCCGTTTAAGTTGTGTTTTCCTGCTCTAATGAAGGCTCTGCTTTCAGAAGCTGTGTTGTTTAAAAACCCCTGGGTAGTAAACTTCAGAAACAAACTAAGTCCTGTATCCAAAACTCAGCATTTTTTTGCTGCTTCTCCACAATACACAGTTCATATTTTGTTTTGGTTTAGTTTCCCATTTAATGACATTTCCTGTTCACTGGAGAAAGTAACAAGATCATTTGTTTTGTTTTGGGTTTTGTTTTGGTTTTTTTCCCCCAAGAAGGCATTTGGGGACAGGGGGCAGGGGCTAAAAAGCTTTTTTATTTTGGGTAACACAGTTGGTGCCAGCATGCTTGGATCCAGCAGGTTTTTTTACTTTGCTTTTCTGAACATGGGGACCCCAGCTTTGCCCTCAGCCATGATTCTTTGTAGCTGTATGAGGCTGCATGGACATAGCTGAGGGATATTTATGTGCTATTCTCGCCTTTGGGATAAGCCTAGATAAGTTGTTTCTCCTGTAAAACATCGTGTTAAACTCTCTTTTACATCGATGACTGTCAGAACAAAGGGTTGCCACTTTTAAGCAGCCTGGGGACAGGCACATTTTCAGTTAATTGTCTTTAATTGATATCCTTATTTTTCTACATCACAGTTCTACGTTAGGTCCAATAAATGTAGATTTGTTAAATTTAGACATTGAAAGTTTTCTTTTGAATGAGTACGCTTAATCAAATATAAGTATATTGAAAGTGCGTTGAACTACTATTGAAAGTTTATTTGTTGAGGCAGTGACTTCCAGAATGGTTTATTGTGAAGGTCTTCATGTAAGTTCTCAGAAGCTTTAACCTGTGCCTTTATAGTAATATTCTACTCAGAAAAGTTACTTTAAAATTGCATTGCAAGAGTCTGTTCCAAGATTCCAGTTTCAAGCGGGAAGCTGTATTTTCCTAGTTAGCAAAAAGCTTTTCATTGTGACCCCTGGGATTAACTAGTTTAATTTTGTGAAATATCTTTTTATCTGATTTCTAAATAAATGTGTCCTTTTTAATTAACTGTGTTGAAAAGATTGTAGATTTTTTTTAAAACTAAACATATACCAAGATTAGAAAAATCAGTCTTTTTTGCTATTTTATAGTCAAACATGAGAAACCATGCAGTTACAATAACAGTGTTAATTATGTGGGAAAATAAAAATCATAAAGTTTATTCTTCCTTGTTTGATTTTCTTGGCAAGATTCATAGGAATGAGATACACTATCAGTGTACTGCTAGTCAGGAAAAGGGCAGAACGCATTCAAGGAATGGATTTATTCACTCTGTATGTCTGCATCTTCTAAGTGTTTGGGTTGGTTTTGAGAACAGAAGAGCACTTTGAACTGAAATATGTATTTTGTGCAGTTGCGTGGCACAGATGTTCAGCTGATTTTTCTGTTAGCTGCTACTGAAGAAAAAAATTCAGTTGATTGGGAAAGGGTGACTAGAGAATAAATGAAAAACTGGTTAATTTTCATGCCTTTGAATGGAGATTTCGGTCGATGGCAGTGCATTGTCCAGAGTACAACCTTGTGCACTTTTTGCAATGGGGTCTAAAACCACTGCCTCTTCCTGCTCAGTGTGGCCTGCGGGGCAGATGTAGGTGCTTCAGCCTCTTCTCCATCCATTTAACAAAGCATTCTGCATTGAAATTGAAAATATCCAAAATGAATCTCTCTCTGTCTTTTCTGGTGAGGTGTCATGTCAATGTGTAACAATCTTCATCTGGTTAGCATATGAGGAACTTAGGAAGCATCAAAAAAAACCCCCAACACCCCCACATATACCTGTTGTTTTCCTTCCAGTATGTATATATCTAGCCTTCATACAGCGGTCTACTTATCATCCCGGTGCTCTCTCCTGCTGTTGTCAACTACACTACACCATGCCAAACATAACGGTTTGTGATGTAGCTGAATGTTCTTCATAATGAGAAAAATGGAAAAAATTACTTTATTAGAATAAGATCAGAGGTAAAATGCTCTGCCCTCCACTACTGCCTACATTATCTTTTTTCTTAGAAGCTATATTCATATATACATAAAAATGTAACTTGTAGCAGCGGAATGTAATAAACAGCAATTTAAGAAGTGTTCTGGGAATGACTTTTATAGTTGCACATTACCCTACCCTGTGTTGGCACACTTCAACCAGTAGAATAATTCTTAATTTCCTAGTGACTTCAGAAATTTATCTTAGTGATAATATTGTCATTAACTTAAGAGGCATGGGATCTAAGACTGGAAAAAATAGTCTTGTAAATAAAAAATGGTGAAGTTCACTGCCTAGGAACCTTCAGGCTTTGTGATACTTTCCTGTGGCAGTAGAGTGTGCTCTGTTTTCTGAGTAACAAAATGTTGTTTTGAGTAGCCGAGTCCAGTGGCCCTGGAGCCCTGCTGTTTGTTACACCGGAGCAGTTGCGGTCAGGAGCCTCTGCATGTGCAGGATTTGTGCATTAGCAAGTATGTCTGCAGGAAAAACACACCATTATGTATGTTTGCTTAGTTTGATATAGCTGAGTTAACTCGTGTTATTTAAAGTCACAGCTCTTTTTATTAGTGTAACATGAAGGCCTATTAATCATGAAAGGAAAGAGGTTCCGGTCTGACCTTGAAACAAGGTCAGAAGATCGTAGTAGCATCTGTCCGTCCATCTGATTATCCTCTGGATTGTATGTGCAGGCTGCCAGCACGAGCACCTGCTGGTTTTCTATGGGGTTACAGCAGAAATGTCAGCTTGGTTCTCTATTTCAGCTCCCTATGCAGTCAGGTGTTAGCCACTTACTGAAAGCAGCCTTTAATGACAAAATGATAGGAAAGACAGACCCAGGCTATGTGAAATGTGATAGGGACTTTAGCTTTTTCCCAAAGTCATTAGAAACTGCATTTTTTTCATCATGTTTCACTCGGCATCTATTTGAGGGGCTTCTACAGTTTTATGTCAGAAATTATTAGACTGGTTCTGACCTGTTGCAGCAGTGCTTGGAGCTGTAGTTGGCATCGTCAAAGGCAGTCCCTTAAACACTCTTAGCTAATTCAGGTGGCAGGAGGAGAGGAAGGAAGCCTGTGTTAGGGCCACAGCTGGCAGATTCTTTTGAAATTATTTGATTCTCCAAAAGCTTCTACTAGTGCTCATAATTAAACATGTTGTTATTTGTTTTCTGACAGGGGTACTCTTTAAGTGAAGGTGCTACTTCAAGATTAAGACCTAACATTTTTATAGTTTCTTACAGTCCTGTCATGTCTAAACCTGTATGATAATGAAGCAATGTACAGTACTTCTTCCTGAAAGATGAAGCAAAGATCTTTATCCTGGCCACCCTGTGTGAGTTCCATAACTGGTTTTCAGTCTGTGTTTGCTGTCCATCTTACCTTCTTTTTACACTGCATACGGATTTTGGTTGGTTTTTTTTCCTGATCTTTGTTTAGTCCTTTCGTTGTGGCCTCCTCCATTCATTGAATTTGCCTACCTTTTACAATACCCAGATAGCTTGGCTGACTCCAGGTGACTTGGATGTAAACCATGTTTTGCAACCATAGACTTGCAAAGCATGTGCTTTAGAAGCCAACTTGGAAATGCTAAACCTTGCAGTCTAGTACAGGTAGAGATGTTCTGTAGCGGACATGTACCTTTGACATTTTCTGCACACTCCCCACGTATATTGAGAGAGACTGGCACGTGAACATTAAACCTGTCATGATGTGTAGGACTTAAACTCTACTAATGCTCCTATTTAAGTCTCTTTGGCAACAGGTAGTTTTATTCAGGCATTCTTACTGTTATAAAAATCTGCCTTTTCTTAAAACTTCATTTATTATATCCTGACAGTAAAGGTTTTCTCTTTAAAATTCTTATTTGAAACCAAAGGCAAACTGCTTTTTCAAATACAAACACTTCTGAGATTCATCAGAAAGTAATGAATAATTTAAATTAAAAGAAAACTCTAAAGTGATTGCTCATTCTCTGATAACAAAATGGGAAATAAATTACTATCAACATTTGGAACATCATCTTTTAAAGAGTGAGTGCAGCATTTAACTGGCCTGTGAGATCTCCCATATTGTCAGAGAGAGTGCTTCATTATGGAATTGTTGTTAACCACTCTGTAGTTAAGGATGCTTTGAGCTTTGCAGCTGAAGTGGATGTTCAGTTCTCACTGTTAAGAATGAAGAAAATGTACATATTTATGAAACTACACCACTGGGATGCATATTTCAGCCAGTACTCAGACACCAATGTGAAATTAATTACCTTGATTTTGGAATACTCAAGGAAGCAAACTTAAGTGCGTGGGTACAAATATTAGCAGCCTTCTGTGTTCATAATTTCTAACAGAACTGTTAGATCTGTAGGCTGTGGGAAGGGCCATGGGAAGACAGACAAACAATATGTACATTTTGTTTAATGGAAGAATCCTCATAGTGCTTGATGGTTCTTCTAGCTATATATGGTGAAACATGGATGTTGCAGTTCTTTTAGATCAGCCATTACATTGAAAACTGTCTAAACTGCCCCCTGAACCGAAGTATCACAGTGGTTTGGTGCCATTAAGAAATCTGCGAAATGTAATTTAGAAGATTGCAAAAAGAGAAAGGGTGACGTGTCTGTTTCTTTACATACACAAATCTCTCTGAAACTGTAATACATGGGCACCTAAAGCCTACGTGTAAGTCCAGTATCAAGAACGCACAGCTACTCCCTCAACATCCTTGTTGATTCTGTGAGTTCAGAGAGCGGTACCCTTGGGAGGAAATCATGCCATCTCTCCTGCGGCAGGTCAGGGACAGCTCTTAGGTCTGAGACCGGTGTAATGACATTGGCAATACTGGTTTCCTGTTTGGCATAAAGCTGGGAGCCTTACTCTGTAGCAGCTTTATTCCTTCCTGCCACTTTTCTTTGTGCATGATTAGGCATGCACTTCATCATCTGTGCCTGCTCTTTAGAGCTTTTCTGGGTTTTTTGGTGTAAATTCCATCATATCTTTCAGGCCCATATATGGTCTTTCCTACTTAATGTCACAGTGACAATGGCATTAGTGTTATACAGTTATTCTCATCTGTTGACTTGAGAAAAAAAAATCACCCTGCAATCATAGTAGACCTGTGAAACAACAGTCAAAGGCTGCTCTTACCCCATGCAGGGTGCTTGTGAGGACATACAGGTGCACACACAACTGAATGTAGAGACAGACATTTGAATGAGGAGTGTTGAGGTTATTTAGTGCTGTACTGGGCCATTTCTAAAAAAAAAAATCCTATTCTCTTTTGTTTGCTTTTCCAATTTTTACCATTATTTGAGCAACAGACTGAAAAATTATACCATAAACTGGTGTTTATCACAGGAGCTTGTCTACCCAGCCCACAGGCAGAGGGCACTGTAGGCTGACTGGGTAGTGTCTTCCTCCAGGGCCCAGGCCCTGAGTTGTGAGATGTCTGGCTGTGGGTTTGAACATGTAACCTGCCACAAACATAATTGCCCAGTATGACGTTTTTAATGAACCCCTCCCACTTCTGCTCAGAAAGTCCTCAACATGCATTTTAGGCATCTTGCATTTTTGGTCTAGACTAATATGCAGAGACATGTACGAGACAGAATGGTGACATTTTATTAATAGCTTCCTAGCTGAGGTGTAAAATGAAGCTTTTCAGGGGACAACACAATATATTCTTTTAAAACTACATATAATAGGAGGATCAGACTGAAACCAACTACTTAATTTTCCAGTGTTCCCCAGACATGAAACAATTTTACACCTTCTGAGTTACATTCAGCTGTTTGTTTCACTCTCAAAGCTTCTGGAAGTGCCAGTTAAAAGTTTATCCTGGGGGATGTTTCCTGCAGTCGCAGGATGATTCCATAGTAGCTGCATAGTAGTGTTTGCATTAAGAGCAGTGAAGGACTTTTGGAATGAGGTATGGCCTTAAATGGTGAACAATATTCTCCCACTTATTTGATACGTGGAAATGATACGGGCTAAAGGTGGCAAGGCCTGCCTCCTGAGAGAGGCTGCTGCAGGAACCCCTGGGGACCCTGATCTCTGAGGTTTCCTTATCCCAGCACAGGGAATATGTCAGGATACCCGTGCACACCTTTTGGGAAGAGTTCACGTGACTTGTGCTCTGAAGCAGTCAGGAGCTTGCTATGCCTGCGCTGTGAGTCTGCTGAACGCGAACCCCATGTAACACATCACCATATGCGAGGCTGTCACAACAGGCGCTGCACGTTTCTTGTAAGGCAGTGGTAAGTGCTGAGGCAGGGCAGCAGGGATTCTGTGTACCAAGGTATAGTCTGCCCAGCTGTCTAAACCATGTACTTGCATTTTCTGTAATTTGTGCCGTAACTATACAGAGAGTACGGGAAGTAAAGGGAAGGTACAAAGTTAGAGAAAAAACCTGGAATCTAATGATAGTCCTTCAAGCAAGCAATGTTCATTTTTTTTATTTCATGCATTATGGAAATAATAAATATCAACATGTAACAGGTTTTCCTCAAGGTCTGTGCTTTCTTCAGGTGCGACATCAACTAAGCTCATTTCAGGGCAGTTATGAAATATTTTGCTTTATCCCTTTCACTCATTGCTTGGCCCTGTAAATATACTGCATATCATTCAGACCTCGATCAATACAAAAAATGGCTCAGCCTTTCAAAGGGACTTATTTCTGCACTGTCTGTGTGCTTCATAAACCTCAGGTTTGGCTTTTTTGTTTTTTCATTTTATGGCATGACCCCATCTTACTGATGTAAAGAGAGAGATAGTGAGACTATAAAATGAGACGCTGTCATTTGGGGATTTTCAATTTGAAGTTGGTAGACCTGGCTTTTTATACTGTATTTTTTTCATTTGTTCCATACATGGCTTTCATTCACCTTGGTTGCAACAGAGAACGCTCAGTAATTTTCTACTTCACTTCAGACACCCATTAAATGAGGACTACCCAGTTAATGAACATTTGAGAAAGGGTTGGTCTAAGTGATTTATGGACATAACGTCACATAGAAACTTTATAGAAGAGACATGAGAAGAATCTAATTCTCCAGAGCAGTATTCTGTTGTCTTCACTAGAGCACATCTCTGTTCTTCCTTCTTTATCCTTCTTCATTCATTACGTGCACTACAGTCAATGGCAACAAAAGAGGCAAGGGGGTCCTCCAGACAACAGGATCCTCTGTTTGACTAGCTTGATTCATCTCCCAGGGCAGAAAGATGAATAGTCCTGTAAACGAAGGTTGTGTCCTAGATCTACACATGAGAAGGCCAAATCAGGATTGCCTAGGCAGACTTAATATCTGGGTATTGCTAGCTTTTGAGAGCTGGACTTTGCAAAGCACTGCCCACCATTTTTAGTAAAAAATGTTCTTGTTTATTCTGTTTTGTGGAATTGTGTTTGTACCAACATAAGTTCATTATCAGCAGGACACAGCGGAGACGACTGCTTGTGAGCTAATGGTGTGAATCAGGAAAGCCGTGAAGTGTGGGAAAGCCTCAGAATGGGGATCAGGGCACAGACAGCTCTGCTGTTCCCCTTCCCATTCAGAAAACGGAAAGCGGAGAGACTCTCAATCTCTCACTGTCATACATTGTTTATACTTGGAGAAAGCAGGTAGTGCCATAGACTTGAGGCTTGGTTACTTTGTCTGCTCCCTTTGCAAACAGCCCCTTCTTCCCAGCCAGTGAGCGTTCTTTCTGTCCAGGAGTGGGAGCAATAGCTGTGCTGCTGTATTCTGTACTGGCATTTGGATTCTTCTAGTTTGCCCATGCTGTCGCTAATATAGCGCTGGGCCTAGCATGTCTAGAAAATGGCTCTAACGTGGGCAAAAAATATAAGCATTATAGATATAAATGTTCTGTCCTTTGGCATTTGGATTTTTTAAATATTAAGGTATAATAAACAAAGGTTTTGTGCTTCAATTTTAATCTTGTTTTGGCATGGAAACATTTTAAATATGAGACAAAAAAAGAAGAAACACTTAGTTCCATCTTGTAAAGTAGGGGCTAATAGATGACTATAAAACATTTTCAGTACCCAAACTTATGAATGCATACTGCTGAAGTGACTTAATTATCACTAACCAAAGGATATCAAGGTACAAAATTTATAAAGCATGAACAGGATGTTATCTGGTACCGGTCCTTTCCTCTGGAATTTACTTACGCCAGAAACATAACAAGGCCCATCTCATTTCAGAAAAAACGTGCTCCTTTTGTCCCAGCCTTTCCCCAGCTGCTGGCTGCAGAAGCCCTGGTTTGCAGCTTACTGGCTGTGTTTGATTTGTCTCTGTCCTTAGAATTTCATTGTTCTGCAGAATCATGCCACATGCATTCCATGTACTTGAAAAATGTTAAAAGTTCTAGTCTAAGCCAGACATTGCAAATTCAGCGCTCAGAAATAATTTATAATGCTTTTGTTGCCGTAAGCCAGATGGATGACACCTGGATTTGTGAGTGGTGTCTACAAGAGCCCATCTGTACCCACTAGAAGTTTTAATGAGATCAGTTTCCCTTGAGGTACAGGTTATGAATGACTAAGACTGGGTGTGACTTAGACTGATAAACTCACAAATGAGTACAGCAGTTGGATGCTGACTGTCAAATGCTCACTAGCTCTTGGGGCAAGAATATGATGAACTGATCTGTAATATCAGCTGCATGGCTTTAAAATGTTGACCTGACTAGGCTTGTGACAAAATACAACAGTTAGCCCATCTCTCATGTTTTTCCAGCTACCAAAAATCTAGCTGTGGTTTCTAAATTTATTTCCCTATTTGCCACTTCCTCCATCACTCATAGATGTTTTTTTGCCATTTCAGAAACCCAAAATGGAAATATTAATGGTCATCACTAATTAATGTCACTGGTTCTCTGAGTATACAACCCAAAAGAGGGTACGCTGATTCTGTTATTCCATTCACTAAAACAAATTACTTCCTCCTTCCTGTTTAAACATTAGCCATAAGTTCTGACGGAATTTCTGCATTGATGTCATACAGTGCAACAAAAACAAAGGACTCGTCAATCTGATTCAACTCTTATAGAAATGTGAATGTTTTCTTACAGTACATGTTTCTCATAAAGTATTTGCTGCTTTTTTATGTCGAATCACTGGTCAGATGTCACAGTCTTTAGAGGAGACTTGGTTTAATATGACTTACGGCCAGACTTCTGTCTGCATTTCTAACTGGGTATACAGGACCTCCAGAGGGATGTGCGCTCTTTTCCTCTTCTCATGCAGCTCTGGAGGTTCTCACTGCAGAGTACAATTTTTCTTTGCCCCCATTTCCACTAGGACTTGCTGTCCAAGGAATAATCAGACTCTGTGGAGCTGGCATATGCTGACAGGAAAGGCTGTTGCTTGTCTAAGTGCTATGCAATGCACTGCAACAATACATTGTGCAAAAACTGAAATGGAAGGAAACAGCAGATTCTACATGTGCTGATCCAATTTCCCAGCTTTTGTTTATGCTTAAGAAAACCATGCATTTTCAGTTGACCTTTGCTACTTACAGCTTTTGGGGAGCTTCCAATCTCGTTAAAGAGCCTGTCTGTCAAAAGGCTTTCTCTGTGAAGTCTTTTTCCTTACCAAATGGTGAAACTTCGAAATGTAACCGTCTGTATCTTATTCAGTATGACAGCAATGAAACCATTTAAGCCACTGATGCAAATCAAATGTGATCTTAATGTTATTCCTAAACAGAAACGCTCTCAACAACTCCAGAGACAAAAGTGTCGCTTGATTGCATGTAAAACAAATACATCCCCTTCATAAATTTATGAGCACTTGATTAGTGTTATTAGTATTACTGTTATTAGTCACAAAATAATTACCTGCATTACCTCTTTCCTCTCTCAAACTTAGGGTAGCTAATGTCTGCACAGCTATTGCCTCTGGTTATCAGTGTTTTCTTACTTCTCTGAAAAGCACTTTGGTTGCTCTGCTTTAAAGAAAAAAACCAACAACTTACAGAGCTCAATTATCCCAGGAAACCACGAGTCAGAATTTATTGGATTGGAAATAATAGCGCGGCCGGCCGTGTAGATGTGGGTTCTTCACATCACTCTCACGGTGACATCACGAGTTAAAAGAGTATGTTCATCTCCAGACTCTAGCCGAATGAAACTAACTGTTTTGTTGGAGTATTTTTAAAGGAAAAAAAAAAAAAAAATTCATGTTATATTAAAGTTCTGGGATTGCTATGAGGAGAATAATCTCACTGTGTCAGCTCACACTTCCCTTTTTTTTTTCCTTTTCTTTGATTTAAAATTTAGCATTTGCATCAGTTTAGGATATAAATGTTACCATAATGGTATTATAAAGCTACTTACTTGTTAAGCTCTACAGAACTTTTAATTGTACAGTGACCAGAACAACCATGTCCTCGTGCCTAACTGGGCCATTAAGTATTACTAAAAAAACCCTTTCCCTGGATAAGTTGTCTCTTCTCTTTCGCCAGCTTAATTTGTATATTATCTATGAATGGCATATTTTGTCTTTAGAGTATTTTTTCATGCTAAATTTTTAAATTTGAATAAATAATTGTCAAATGAGAATGAGACAAATGCAGATGATTCTATTTAGGTTGCAATTGCTAAGAACTTACAGGGTTAATAAAACCATTAAAGAATTTATACCAGGTGAAGTTCTTTTCCAGAAATTCTGCCCCTCTCTCTGCTTAGATTAGGTTGAACATGTAAAGACCAGCTGAGTTACTCCTTGTTTATACTGCTGGGAAGAAGGGGGGAATTCAACTCACAACGTATTTTTTTTTTATTGTGACTTATAAAAGATTTGCCAGATACTATTAGCCTGTACAGTTGCCTCTCCAAATTTGCAGTCAATACATGCATAAAGGTGATTCCTTCTTGACCTTTTTTAACCACTCCATTTTTTTTTTTTTTATCTTCAGGTGTGGGTGGATGCCGGTACACAGATATTTTTCTCTTATGCGATCTGCTTGGGATGCTTGACAGCCCTGGGAAGTTACAACAACTACAATAATAATTGCTACAGGTAATATTTTCCCCACTTTAGTTGTACATTTAGTTTCAGTGATGAAAGTGTCCACATAGCTTCACTCAGAAGTGCCTCCCTTTTCCTTTAGCTATTTGCATGGGTAATCATAAGCACATGCACATGTTTTTGTAGAACATGGATCTAGAGTGTTTCTTATAATTGTATCAAAGGAACTCCTTTTCCGAATTTGGTGTTTTCATCCCTTTTAATCATAACTGACCCTTGCACAGCCACAAGCCACTCAGTACCCACAGGTATACACAACTGCATGTATAGTATACAGAATTTCATACATGTATAATTGCATGTGTGTGCAGTATTTGATTGTATAACGTATATCTGCTTTAAAAAAAAACCTTCAAAAAATTGTTATTAAAACTCACCTGAGTTTTGTCTATGCTCTGAATGTCACTTTTTCCCATTGTTTACTGGCTCCTAGCTAGAACACAGTAGAAATGGAAGCATTTCATTGCTTAACTTTATAGGAACCAGTAAGGAAATTGCTAATGACTTCAGTAGGTTTTAATCTTTCCTGAATCAATGTCAAAAGGATATGAGTCACGCAAAATCCTCATTCCATTTTACTGGTATGGGCAGGAATACGAGCACTACTTTTTTCTTCTGGCATCTGTAGTTATTGAATTAGTTTTCCTACTATTCAACAGCCGTGAATACAAGACAGTAAATGACGATTTGATTGTACTGACTCCATTATGATCTCCAGACAATTAAAATTTCATTTTTTCTATAAAGGAAATAATACAGTCCAAAAGCAAAAGTGAAAGTACCCCAAACACACAACCCCCTGAATTGTAGGTACTTAAATTCTAAATTTCAGTTTTACTTGGAGAGTTCAGCAGACTGTTTCAGGTAATGCCCCCTTCTTTTCAGTGTCTTAGCAACAATTTGCTTTTCTGTCAGAGAAACATCAAACAGTAGGACCCTGCAGACAGAGAGGGGATTGGGATACTGGAAACCAGAGAGACACAAATATATTCACCAGCTGAATGTCTGCAGAGCTATCCAGCTGCAGTTACAGGTGCTTTGCATCTAAGCATGCAAAGTAACTTAGCAGCAATGTAAGTTACTCTTTGCTTGGCAAAAAGAGGCTAAAATTCCAGAAGTTTTGCTGCATAAAGTCCCCTACAATCTTCAGTGCTGATTGACATTATTTTCAGAGTAACAATAAGGATGCCCCAACAGAGGATAACGAATGCCCCTACAGAACAGTTGGTAATGAAAGTTTTCCCTAATTAGCATAAGTGATGCTTTAACAAAGGCGCTACTCCTTTTCTCTCTTATTTTATTTTATTTTTATTTCTTTCCAGTTGCACCTCATCTAGAAACTATTCTGGCACTGCCTCAAGGACTGCAGTAATCTTTTTATTATGGTTTTGTAATTCATTACAAAAAGCATGAGTTTTGATGTGTGATCAGAAAGCTTATGCAAAATTACTGTAGCAGCATAGCTTGTAAAAAACAGCAGCAGCTCTCTTTTAAAGCTCCTGAGCAAGATGCTGCAACAGAATACTTTCTACTGAATCCAAGCTTCACAATTCCTCTAACAAAATGTTTTCACAAATTTCCTTCATAGGACAGATTTTATTGTGTCCCAAAATATGATTCTTAAGAAATCTGAGGAAAGGAGTAGGACAAAAGTTAACTGCAGAAAAGCAGCTGAGTTAAACAGGGCTGTTAACAGAGCAAGACATACAAAGCAGCTATGCAGTGATGAAAGCAGAATTAAATTCGTATTCTAACTAGTAAAAAAAATTAAAATCAAGCTATGGATTTGCCTCTTGCAATGCCCACCTTGTATTGTCTGTGTAACATCTGCTTCTACTCTTTTTGCACTAAACAATGTAATGCAATGGAAAATGACGTGAGGTCATTTAGTGGGAAATGGGAAAATCTAAACTGCACATGGGTTTTTCTTATTAGCAACCTGATCTAATTCATTAACATTGGAAATGAATTGCAAACAAGTGACTTCACATCTTTGAATAGGAAATTAATTTTTATTGTCGGTCCTTACCTTTCATTGTAATACATTAATACAGATCCTTAGAACAGTTGATATCAAAAGCGACTCTTATGAAAAGATGACAGTAATGGCAGTACCATCAGCAGGCAATGTTTTCCCCATATAAATGAGAGAGAAGTGTACTGCTGTTTCCTGTAATTTTTAGCAAGCTAAGAATTCCTAATCCATTCCAACCTTCTTAAGGGATGGATTAACTTCAGACAACCTCAGCAGACAGAAGAGGAAAATGTTCTTGCTCCTGCTTCATGTGCTCTGTATCTGCAGAACTGATCCAGCTCCCTGCTGGACACTGTGTGGTTCCCTATGGGGGGAAATGCCGTTTGGTTTCACAGCACCGCTCCTTTGTACCAGAGGCTGCACCTCAGCAGGACAATTTTTATGAGCCCCACGTACAAATCAGGGGTTGGCTGCCATGTTGCCACTGTGGTGCAGAAGACAAATGAGTGATTTCACACACTGCCAACAAATGGACAAAACTTTTGAGAAATGAAGATGTGTCCTTTATCAAGCTTCTAATCTAAGAGGAAAAGAGGAATGGGAATTGGTCTTGAGGGGATCCATAAAGGCAAGGAAGTAACTGGAGGGATGCAAAAGGCTCTGTGGGCTCTTCTCTCTGATCAGAAAAGCTCCTTCAGGAAGGCAGAATCAATTTTCAGCAGTATCTTGCCTGTCAGGCAGGGAGAGGATAAGGGATGCATGTCTTGAATTATTCAAGTGAGTGGCAAGACATTAATTTGGAAGAATGTGAAGTTTTCATAAAAATTTGAAGTTTTCCTTTCATTTAAAATCAGTTTGGGCTTCAGTCAGGCCTTCCTAGCAAGAATGCTTATAAAAAATTGATGGAAAATTAGATAAACTTCATGTTCTTCTTCCAATGGTTCTTGGGCATTTGTGTTTTAAAATTAATTGGTTTCACAATCAATGGATCCAGACTCCCCCCTCAGTTTTACTTCCCATAGCAGAAAAAAAAGACTGAACTACAGGTTACACACTTCTGTCTAAGGGAAAAAAACAGAAGGAGTTGAGGAATTAGTAGACTTTCCTGCAAAGATAAAGGAAAGATGGAAATTAAAATCGGAGGTTATATTTTTATTAGGACAGGAAATGCTGCTAGGTCCCCAGAGAACCGAGTGTTCAGTCTGTGACGGTCTAACTGGGGAAGAAAACGACGGAGCTGTGGCTGTGTTATGTCACAAGAATAGGTACCCTGCTAACCGGAGATGAAGATCCACTCAGGTTCACTTTTGCCCATTTCCTTGGAGAAAAACGTATCTACCCTGTAACTATTTTGTACCATGGCACTGTGGTTCATGGGTCTTCCCTGTGAGTGGAGAAATATCTGTGTTCGTCTTGATCTGGTTGTGTAGGATTGTCCAGCTTAAACCACTCAGGCCTTGCCCAAGGACCTTCCTTCAGGAGGAAGCAGCAGAAACTGCCAGGGGCTCTGAAGGTGAACAGGGAGCAATCTGTCTCCACCACAACACATTTTTGCATGTTTAGGAACCAGCAGCTCTCAAACGTCCTGTGCCACACCAGTCACCAGAAAAAAAAAGTCTAAAATAAATCTTATCTGCAGAAATCAGGCCGTTCCGAATGGAGGCATCAAATGACCGGTGAGCAGCCAGATCCATCATGCTGAAGTAGTATCTCTTTTTTTTCCACCCAAAGGATTAAAAAATACATCTTTCTGACATTTCTTATTGACAGAGTTTCATCACACTTAGTTTTAATTTCTCAGCATTGAACTCACCAGTTTCTTAGGTGAGATAGGCTGGGGTGAGAATCTCTCCAGAGCTACTTCAGTGCTAAAATAGACTGAGAAGAATGCTTAGGAAGACAATATTTTTGTTTTATTTCTCTGCAAAGCACCAAGAACTCTGTGCTCCTAGTTGCTTTCTTTTAGATTGCTATTTTGCTGTAAAACACCCAAAGTGTATAACTAGCCTGGCTGTGCACAACTACAGGAAGCGATTTCGTATGAAAAGCAAATAAATAACAGGTTAGATTTCTGACCATTTTCAGAAAGTATTTTAAAGGAGAAGTCCAGCTAATGAACAAACAGTGTCAGAGAGAGTCCATGCATGAAAGAAATGTGAATATCGCTGGACTTCTCCATGTCTGACTCTTGATCTACAAATGGGAGTATTCATTCTTTTTCATTTCTGGACAAATTTTGACAATTTATAGATGATGTGCCATATATAAATTTTTTACTATGAAATTATTATGAAAACATAAAAACATTCTCAAAATACTGGTTAATTATTAAAAAAAAATAGAAAATTAAAGAAAATTAACTGAAGATAAGGTGATGAGAGCGAGCCAGAGCCTCCCACAGCCCAGCGGCCATAGATCGGCTGATCGCTGGCTCTGCAGTATTGAAATGTACACCTGCCTCCTGCCATTTAGAGTGTGTGTTCCTGGTGCTCAGGTGAGTCCAAGGCAGTAATGGGAAGAGCTTTGAACAGATGTGGGATGCTCATTAGTGGAGGAATAAGATGATGGAACTTGTTGCTTCACTTTCAACTTAATAAACTGATGAGGTTGAGTTACAGGATAAGAATACCAAATGAAACAAGCAACAGGACAGGGAGACATTACCAAAGAAGTTTTGTCGTAATTTGTGCCAGGACTTAAAAAATACGAGTTGTCTCTAATTCTCAAAATCGCTAAAAATCTGTAACAAAGACGGGAATCATTATTGAAGATGTGGATTCAGAACCTGTTAGATTTTACAAGGTCATTTCTTCTCATTGATAGCTTGCACAAAAATATGCTTCAGAGCTGTGATAGGATAGGAATAAACCAGGATAAGGTATAGGCTTGACAGAGGTCCAAGCTGGCCTTAGAATCCTAATTTACTTTCAGGCATCTAGGTTAGATTATGACTTTCTCAAGTACACAGCTGTCTCTTGTAGCAAACAGTCTTAAAAGACTGACTGTCATGATAAATCATTCCTACGTCATCATCTGTCAAGCCTGAAGGGCTGTCTGAAAGCAGGACGAACAATGATATTTCACTGAGCTCTGGGGAAAGATCGCACCTTTCTGCAAGAGAATTTTCACTTTTTCTCAAGTGATTTACTATTGTGACATTTCCAACCTGGGAAAAGAAATATTTCTTCACTTTGGCCTTGTAATTGTTGTCGTTTGATGTGTAGGATATATAGGTCTGAGAGATCAGTGTCCTGCACTGTTTTTACCTACTTGTTAGGCACTTTTTTAGGCATATACACACTTCTTGGATTATGTACGGTGCTTTTCATTACCACAGGTTCTTAAAAAAAGTTTATAAACCAACCTGGAGTTGTATTTTGTATGGATATATATTGCCAGTATACTGTCACAGGAAAAGAATTAGCTAAGATCTGACCATAGGATTTCTTTCCAGGAAATAAATTACTACCATTTACCATTTTTATATAGTTTATAAATCAGTTCATTCCACTGGAATATGTTATTAATACAGAAGAAAATTTTTTCTAAACACCATTCTTACAGTATTTTTACATGTTTTTTAAAAACATGTAAAAAATTCTATTGAAAAGCAGTGAGTGGGTAGCAACAGGTTTGCAATCCAACCAGATAAAAGACAGGCAAGGGTATTGCAATGGTATCTGCCTGCAAATGCTGATGCCTGACTGATTTCTCTCAGGCACAACATCAATTGGGAGCTTACTCTTCGTGAGCAACTCAATGTCCATTCCTGCAGCCTGGGGCTCATTATGTGAAAGAAACCCAGGTTCTGGAGATAAACTGCAGTGTTTTTTATTTATATTTTCAGAGACTGCATCATGCTCTGCTGCTTGAACAGTGGCACAAGCTTTGTTGCTGGTTTTGCTATCTTTTCAGTTCTTGGATTTATGGCTTATGAACAAGGCGTTCCCATTGCAGAAGTTGCAGAATCAGGTAAGTTCCAAAAAGCAGTTTTCTGAGTTAACAAAAAAAGCCCAGAGGTGACTCTCAGAATGCTTAGTCTGTGCCACTATCTTATGGGTAAGTTGACTGGTTTGTAGAAAGCTTTACAAAACTCCTCTTAAAAACCTGTTACCTGACTAATTAGAATAACTGATGTAAGAGTTCTTAACTATTTCTATGGTCATACATTTATGTGTGAAAAATATTAACGTTATTGTGCATAGCACCAAATTCAGAAAGTCAATGAGGCTTGGACTAGATGGTCTCCCAAGGTCCCTTCCAACCCTTGCCATTCTGTGATTCTGTGTAGCTATAGTAACACAAACTTACTCCAGCTGAGCATCCAGAAGAGTTTTTAGCAGAGATATATTACACAGTTACGCCCCTTGGGTTTTATATCCTCATGGAAGGAGCATTCAGTTTTCTTTAAATAAGACAGACCAAAATCCATACAAATATTTGTTCCTTCTGGGGGAAAAAAAAAAAAAAAGGAAAAAGAAAAAAGATACAGCTATTAAAGTAATGAGAAACTAGCTGTTTAGGAGAGATCTTTGGAAGTCCTCCGAAGTCTTGTTTATTGTATACTATCCCAATACAGATTTCTAACAGTCAGATGGCTTAATGCCATCTCCTAATGTCAGTAAGTTTTTCTCCCATGGACATACACTGAGACACTGGTTGAGTATAAAAGTTCTTGTTTTGAGTCCAGAAAGGCACAAAGGACCAGCTCTATCAGAAATTAGCCACCTAATATTCATCACCATCGCTTGGAGTTAGGTATCCAATGCAAGTTAATTTCTCTTTACCACTTCTGTGGATGTAACATCTTTAAGCATCACTTAAAACTCAACAGAACAAAAAGAACAGGAGCGGTGCCCAGAAAGAAAAGTGGTATAGGGCTGAACTGTTGAGAGGGAGAAATGACTCTCATGAAGTTAGCCAAGGTTAGCAAGAAAACTGCAGTGCAAATAGAGCTTCACTGACACTGTCATGGAAAATATTTCTCTTTTCCTAAAGTCCCCAAGACAACTGGCTTATACTATTATAGAAACTATATAGAAAAAGGTTAAAAGACTACAGCAACTCTGGAAACTATAGGAGCTTGCAAATACTGTGTTAAATGAAAAAGCAGTAGCCTGTTGACAGGTCTTCACTGAAGTTACTGCAGCAGGAGCACAGAAGTCCTCCTTTATCATTCCCATGCTCCTTTGCATCCCTGCTTTAAAAGCTGGCTAACTTCAATAAAAGCCATTACAGCATGCGCATTTGCAGCAGCTGAAAAAACAGGCACAGGTAAATAAGAACAGGAAAAATGAGCTAGATGTGATGGTATTTTAGCAGATCTGAGAAGTTAAAAATATTGTTGCAAAAATGTTCTAATTTAAAGATATCTGTAAATATGTGGCCAATGAATTAATGTTATGCACTCAAAAATGCAGAGCAGATTTTGAACAAACCAGTAGACATTTGGCTTGTACCATGTACATCTTCCAAGATACAGCCCTTAGCACTGCTTGAATTCTTGTACAAGATGTTGGATACAGTGCTGACTTAGGGAAAAAATTGCAGAATATGTTAGTAAGTTCTATAAGGCAATCACAAGACCACACACTGTTATTTATTCAGGTATGTGAGTGTTGTTCTACACCCACACAAAGGAGATGTGTGATGTATTAATAGAAGTCTTGACCTTCAAACGTTTGGAGAGGATATAGGCAGAGCTGATGTGCCAAGCAAGTCTTCATTACTGTTTAGCCTCATCACCAAATATTTAGACTATCGGAGATGTAGAGTTTGTCAAGGTTTTCAACCTTGTATTTAGCTCCTCTTATCTGCCATAAAAGAACTGTCAGGTTGTGGTGGGTTGACCCTTGCCAGCAGCTAAGCATCCACACTGCTGTTCCCTCCATTGCCCACCCAGTGGGATGGGGAAGGGAACAGGAAGGGAAAAAGTGAGAAACCTCGTGGGTCCAGAAAGAGACAGTTCAATGAGTGTTGCTGTGCAAGCACTGTTCAGCAATAGCCACAATGTTGGTGTTAGCATTCTATCCGCAAATACAAACCACAGCACCCTGCAGTCTGTTAAGAAGAATGTTAACTCCATCTCAGCCAGAGCCAGTACGCAACTATAAATATTTCCTTTCTTTTCTTCTTTTTCAGGACCAGGACTTGCATTCATTGCTTACCCTAAAGCCGTTACCATGATGCCTCTTTCTCCTCTGTGGGCAGCTCTGTTCTTCATGATGCTCATATTCCTTGGATTAGATAGTCAGGTATGGAACAAACGCTATTTAATTATTTTGTCAGCTTCCCTAGCATGTGTGTATCAGAAAGATGAACCCTAATTTAATTCCTAGCTTAAAACCATCGATTCAAGTTCCTTATTTTAAATCTTAGTTATGTGATGCTGGAGATTCCTTTATGATTTACTGTGAAAACTGATTCAGCCTGACTGTAGCTTTCATTATTAACATGGAAATCGGTTTGAACTTAAATATGGGTGATTAAAAATCACAGTTCAGTGAAATACTAGTGTGTCTTCATTTCCCATTTTTAAAGCACTTCGCAATGAATTTTGAAACTGAATATCAGATAGTGATAATGTAAGTTCCTGTGGTGTATTTGTACTTCAAGATACCATAGCAAAAAATGTGTAGTCATATTCTGCAGCAAAGTGACAGCATTGAAATTGTCTTTCCTATGTGGCCATAAAAATTGTGAAAGCTGTTTGATGAAAAATGTAAAGTAGCTGGCATTTTTAGCATGCAGCTCAGCTCTCAGCAGGATTTGGTTCAGAAAGTTTATGATTGTATACTGTAGAATAAAGCTCTTCAGTGCTTATTTTGCAATCATTAAACTTAATGTTTTAATAACTGCTCTTTTTCCTGATCTAACAATTTTATTTAAAGTCTTTTTTAAAATGAGCAATTCCTGAATTCTATTCTTGGCTGTTGCAATGAAACAGGCTTTATATTGTCTACTTTTGGGCATTAATTTTAGTGTGTATTTTAGAAACCTTGCTCCAGAGCCCTGAGTCAGAAGCTTGGGCTTCTTTCTTTCTACTGATTTTTCAAGTTACTAAGAATGTTCCTTCCCTCCTTCATTAGACTTACTTGGCTTGGGCACTTAATAGCTTTGTGGAACTGCTCTCTTCTGTAAAACAGAGAGAACTTCTAGAAAAAACCTGCTGCAGTTCATTTAGCAGTGCTTGAAGGTGCGTAGCACTGCATAGCGTTCCTCCGAGTGACAAAAGTGCAGGATTCTTAGAGCAAAATTCTGCTGCAGTCCTATGAACAGTTTGTACATTATTTAAGCCCCATTCAAGCCACATCTGAAAGATTTTACTTTTCTATAATCCGTCTGCTACAGGGCAAGTACATTCTGAGATCATTAGTGGATTCAACTATTTGAATTTGGTGGTGGACTGGAAATCCATAGCTTTGGATTTTTTAATTCTGAAATGATGTTCCTCTCAGTTTGAGCGTCTGCTTAGAGAGCGTCCTCAGGGATCGTTCAGTCTCTATGATGAGAACATATAAGGATATTTGAAGTGTTTGGTAGCAAATCCAAATCCCAACAGCAGATGAGATGCATATTTCATTGGTACTTTCCTATCATTTGTTCCAGTTCGTGTGTGTTGAAAGCCTTGTGACAGCTGTTGTAGATATGTACCCAAAGATTTTCCGAAGGGGATACAGAAGAGAACTGTTGATTCTCAGCCTTTCCATTGTGTCATACTTCATTGGCCTAATAATGTTAACAGAGGTAAGATGTGTTTTGTTGTACTACTGCAGGAAAAAGGAAATGTGTTTCTGATTATAAACATAAAAGATAAAATGCAAGAACATTTGCCATAGACAAACTTCACTGTGAGGAAGATGACTACAAAATAAGTAAGAGACTGTTCTCCACTACTGTCTAACATTTGAAATGTATCCTCAGTTTTTCAGTTGAGCTTAGGAGATATTATAATCAAAGTTACATAGCCAAGGAAATTCCATCTGCTTTGCACGAGCCAACCAGATATACAGATTGTGGTTTCTGCTTACTTACTCTGGGCAGACCAATCTGCAAACAACTACATATTGGATGAACAGATCAATAAAGAAGATGTAGTGAAAATAGAAAACTAAATCGTCTTTGATTTTTATATCACCAGGCCAGATCAGCCAATACAGCCAATCTCTGAGCAGAAATTCCTTCTGTAAGAGTAAAAAAAAGAAAAAGAAAATTTTTTTTCAAACAAACCAGGGTATTTGCTTTGGCAAGTTCTAAACCAAAAATTCTGAGGATGTCAGTCCATCCCATCAGTTCAGGATACAACACATCTGGCACTACTGTGTTTGGTAACCAGGTTGGAAAGGGACCCTGGCATCCTTTGGTTTGCGGTAGGAAGTTAACCTTGCTGCTCATGCTTGCTTTACAGAGTGAGTTGCATCAACAGTCTTCCTCTCCTTCACTTTACCCTCTCATGACAGGAAGGAGAGGGAGAGAGTCCACACTCTCCTCTGCCCATGTTCTTCTGCTTGCTGGGCCATTAGACCCTCCCTGTATAAGGGAGCAAGGCAAAGGAAAACATTTCTTGGCTGAGGAGCTGTAGAATTAAACGTCTGAGGAATGTTTGTCCGAAGAAGCCTGGCTGTATTAACCGTGAAGGGCCACAATGTGTCTCTCTTGTGCAGCAATCTCAGGCAGCGTTTCCCAGTGAACCAGCCTCCCAGGGCTTCATGAACTCATCTGGGGTCACTTAAATTCCCTCTAGAGAGATCCACAGTCCTTAGACTATGTGCTTTTCAAATTGCTTTGTTGCTGGAAATGAGCAAATTTCACTCCAAAAAAGGCATTAGGCAATTGCAAGCATGTTAATCTGTTGTCCTCAGTGTGCAATTAATAGAATAAATCAACAAATCAGAATATATTAACTTTAGGTACTCTTTCAAGGAAAGAATAACTAAAGATGGGGAGGAAAGTGGACACTAGGACAAAATTAAACTCTTTTTTTTTTTTTTTTTTGTGACAGTTTGTGCCAGACTAATCAGGTATTTTTCTCTAAGAGCTATGACACTGTATGAAGCAAATGCAGTTGAGCAGAAGTGTTATATACTTCAGTGAAGGAATTTAAAATTCACCACAAGAAAAATTATTAATTTTATTCAAAAGAAAAGGACTGGTACAAGTAACTGGACAAAGAGGAGATGATGACAGTGGTGTTAAGAGACAGTGGCTGAAATGGATTCTTAGCGGAGTTACACAGACAGCACTTGGTAGCACTTTTATCTGGTATCTGTAGTTGCTTTGCTATGGAAACAAGTCACACATAGTCATTGGGTACATCGACTAGAACTCTGGAGATGTATTCCTTCTTCATTTTAAATTTTGAACCTACTGGCAGATTTCAGTCAATTTAATAGAAGTTTCAAAGTCCATTTTCATGAAAGTTCAACATTCATGAAAGTTGGAAGCCAGATAGAGAAGTCCTAGAAGTGTCCTTATTGTTCAAAAAAAACAAAGCATGAGTTCAGTCTTTATTAAAAAACAGATAATTCAGAAAAAATCTGTAGCCTAACTAGTGCATGAAGTATAAGGGCTCACAGTCATCTGTAAGATTTAAGTCCAAATCAGGCTTAATTAACTCTGATGTTCCTGGGCCACAGAAGAAGGCATAATGATAGAGGACAACTGGAGGACTGGACTATTAAAGATGGGGTAGACTATAGCAGCACAAGGAGTAAGGTCATCCATATCATAGTAAATGTTTCTACTAGGCACTGAAAATTATTAGGAAAGAAGTATCTGGATGTGAAACTAAGCACTACAAGTATGCTGTAGACACAAAACTATGTTTCTTAGATATTTCGGGAAGGTATTCACAGTTGAGAAATGGGAATAGTCCCATGACTGGGCAAGGTAATAGTCCCACTGAAATATTAGGTGTGACTCTGGATCCTTGTATTCAGACTGGAACAGCATGCACAGCAAGGGCAGTGAGGATGATCCTAGGAGTACAGAGCTGATTTTACCAGAAACTAGCAAAATTATGATAATATTAGCAAGGGTGTATGATTGCTTTCTGTAAGTACATCATAGATGCAACAGTGAGTATAAACACGAACTATTTCTGCAAAAAGAATGGCTCCCTTTCCCTCATCCCCAATCCTGTGTGTATAAACTGGCCATGAATAATTAGGCTGAAAATTAAGAAAGGATTTCTATCCATCAGAACAGTAAAGTTCCAGAAGTTTTTCCAAGAAAACAGTTCTGGCTTTAAGCTGGAATTCAGATTGTCAGTCAGTTTATGAAAGGTATTGCGTGCCATAGTTCCCTGTGAGAACAGAGGAATTGACGCTGGTTGATTCAGAATTCCTTCCAGATGTGTGTCCCTGTAAGGTGAGCATTGGAGCAGAGCAACCTTATAGGGACCAATTTGCCTGTAATCATTCTTATGCTCAGTTAACTGAGAACTTGTCTTTGTTATGTAAAATGTGGACATTTTGGAATAATTCCTCCCACAGTGCAAGTGTTAAGCAGAGCACTGAGAGGTACGTTATCGAGATGTACGGGCTAAAAGAAACACAAGTGTGAAGAGGGAGCAAGTTCTCCAAAATGACAGGAATATTCTTGCAGGAGTTTTGCAGAACTGTGTTCCTTATGTTGTATTGTCTTAGTTGGTTGATCTTGAAGTTTCCAGTTTACTCAGGTATTTGCTGAACCTGCCAGTGAGCTCTTTGCAGTAAAGATGTTCACTTGTGAGATTTTGAGAAGCAATCAGCTGGCAGAGCTGACTAAAAGCAGTGCAGTTAATAATCAAAAAAGCATCTGCATTAAGAGAAAAAAAAAGTCTCAATTAAAAAAAAATTGCTTCAACATTAGCATTCTGGTCTGGCAGGGCTGACATTTCATGCTGCCTTTACTATAACTTTTTGCCTAACAGAAACCTTAAAGGACAGAGAAACACTTTTTTCTCAGTATCACTAGAGAGACATAAGCTATTACTGAGAGATACGACTTATTTACATCATCAACTATGCAATCTAAGTAGCTGAGACCCAAAGCAGAAATGACACACTGGTAGAGAACGCTCCATTCCGTGGTACTTCAGTAGGGCATCAAAGCATTATGCATGAGTGAGACTTCCAAGAGTAAATATATCATAGAATCATTTGGGTTGGAAGGGACCTTAAAGATCATCCAGTTCCAACTCCCCCACCATGGGCAGGGACAGCTTCCACTAGACCAGGTTGCTCAACCCTGTCCAACCTGGCCTTGAACACTTCCAGGGATGGGGCATCCACAGCTTCTCCAGGCAACCTGTTCCACTGCCTCACCACCCTCGTAGTGAAGAATTTCTTCCTTATATCTAATCTAAATCTACCCTCTTGCAGTTTAAAACCATTACCCCTTGCCCTAACACTACATGTCTGTGTAAAAAGTCTCTCTCCAGCTCTCTTGTAGGCCCCTTTAGGCACTGGAGGCTGCTATAAGGTCTCCTTGGAGCCTTCTCTTTTCCAGGCTGAACAACACCAACTCTCTCAGCCTGTCTTCACAGTCACAGGAGAGGGGCTCCAGCCCTCTGACCATCTGCGTGGCCTCCTCGGGACTCGCTCCAACAGGTCCACATCCTCCTTATGTTGGGGGCCCTAGAGCTGAACACAGTACTCCAGGTATATCACAACTCTGTCCTTAGCCTCTCTTGCGTTTCTAAATACATATTCCTGGATTTTGCTCAGGCTTTGGATTATTCATAAAAGACATTTTACCTTAAAGGAATACTTTTTCATTCAGATATATGGTCATTTCCTAACTGTACAGCACTGGTTTTGCCAAATGCCTGCTTGGACATCAATGCAGTTTTATATACAATAACTTTAAAACGTTCTTATGTTCTGTAAGATTTAGATGGGATTCCAAGTTTACAGAGGAGTTCTTAACTTACCTTCAGCCAGTTAATGAAGAGAAAAAAAAGGGGGAAATACTAGGTATTGGTTTTGATTTAGTTTTCTTTATGTTTTTAGAGTTCTCTTCCATTTGGAGAAAATTGTCTGAGATGTAATGGATCATATGTACTACCCACATAGCATTACATTTCAGCTGAAGAGATAATCTCAAGCCCCTATTTCTTTCACATTTCACGAAGCTTTCTGCAAAGAGGGAAGTCTTAGTATTCCTTTCTATTGAAACGATCTTTTGTGAATCTCTTCCTCATTATTATTTCAATATTGAACACATATGTGATAAAAGATTAAGTATCTTGCTGCATAGAAAGTAATGTAATAATATTCATACAGTTTTAATAGTTGGGTTACCCATAATATTATTAATGGGACTCCATAGGTTTTCTTCTCACCTTGCCTTGAGGCAAAGGCTCTAGAAAGCCAGCCAGTTCTCTGAACTATTGTAAGCAAGAGAAAAAATACAGGAAAAGAAAAAAAGAATTATGTCTGTGAGAGAAGTGATAACTGATACAGTTGAGTCATGGTCAAACAGTAAGCGAGGATGTCTTAGTTAAGCACATTTACCTTTTTCGTGCTGGTTGGTATTGTGGCACCACTGAATGCAGAGAATTGCAGAACATGGACAGCACAGTGTGTATAGCAATGTGAGCTACATTCAAGCTTTGCAGGTCGGTTTACTTGCTTTACAGTCCCTATGCCATTGGAGAGTGACTCTAGTAGCTACGGATTTTGCCTTCTTTCCCCACATTTTAACTAATTCTTTTACATATTAATATCTTAGACACAAACCCAAGACCCTGCTTCTTCATGGGCAGTGATGTGGAGATCAAAAGCACCTGTAGTTGTCTACAATATGTTGTGATAACAAATGAAGTTGAAAAAAGCATGGAGGTGGGAGAGTATTTTGGAAACAAGTCCAATGTAGTTCACTCCACTCCAGGATTTACTACCTTAAAGCAAATGCACAGTATTCAGATGGCATAGAGAATAATCTTAAGTGCTATGGAAGAAAAAAACCTTTCACAATAACAAATCACTGAGAAATGAATAAAGTTGATCAAGAAGGAACCAACTTCAGTAGGAAGATTGCTGGGGAACCAACAGATTGACTGTGTAATTAAAGCCATATTTGCTATGCAATATTCCTACTGGTGCCAACGCAATCTTTTTTTTCCTTTTTCTGTTTTTGTCTTTCAGGGTGGGATGTATGTCTTTCAATTATTTGACTCTTATGCAGCTAGTGGCATGTGCCTTCTTTTTGTTGCCATATTTGAATGTGTCTGCATAGGCTGGGTTTATGGTGAGTTACTGAAAATTGCTGTGGCTTTGAGGTTTTATGAAAGTTTTCTATTTGCATAAAAGCAATTTGAAAGCCTTGTAGCCTTGTGGAGTGGGGCCCTCCACATTCCCATGCCCTACCAAAATTCAGAAAGGCCTTTTTTTTCCACTCTAAATAACAAAGACAGAGCAATAGATCCCCCCCGCCCCTTGGCCTTGTCAGGACTGACCTCCAAGGAAGCTGCCTTAGAAAGTGGGGGTAGCAATAAGTCTTAAGTGCAGGGCACATTCCCTGCCACTTCTGACACTCAGAGATAAATCCAGGGAAGTTGGGAGTTCATGGCTCATTAACACAAAAGGGACATAGTAGTGTCCCTAGTTTTGCTCTTTCTGTCAGGAAAGTCAAATCAAGCACCACCACAGTGTGGGGTACGCTCATGGTTACACCCTCAAGCATTTTTTGCTCGCAAAGGGCTGACAATTTTACTTTGTAGAACAACCTATGAACCTCAGATCACACATGTACCCAGCTCTCCAGGGATTGTAGCTCACATGTGAGCTGGCAGCACATACATAGTCTTTAACTGGGCTTGCTCAGACTGTTACTGACCAGAAGCCATTTCTGTTTGACAGTTTGCCCACTCTTGCTCTCTGCTCATACTGGTCAGATACAGATGAAGGCAGCAATCTCTGCCACAGGTATGGAGCAGGTGACAGAGAGATGTGTCCAGGAAAGAGAGCGCAGCTTCCATCTTTGCAGCTCTGTCAGAACCTGTGTTTTTCTCTTTACTGGTTTAAATACTGACCTATACAACCTCTTATGTGTACATCCTACATCTGTTTTTTGTTTGGGTTTTTTGGGCAGGCAGCAATCGCTTTTATGATAACATTGAAGATATGATTGGGTACAAACCACTGACGTTGATTAAATGGTGCTGGATGGTCTTAACTCCAGGTATTTGCGCAGTAAGTACAGAATATCCAAATAACTTGTTTTAGACATAAAGAGCATTTTCTATGCATATTTTTAGAATTCTGCTGCTGCTAATAGTTCACAATGGGTGAGAAAAACACCTATTGGTTTGTAGCATATATTTTAATTAAAAAACCCTCTGTAGAATCTGTAAAAATTAAATACCCTGTGAATTGTGAGAAAGTATATACAATAATAGGAAAAAAATAAAGTCAGGGCCCTAAATGAACATTTGCCAATAGAACAGAGCCTTTTTTTCACTGCATCGCTAGTATACTTTGTGTCTACTCAGCATAACTCAAGTTCCTCCAGACTTGTGCTGGTTTCCTTGCTGCTCCAGCCTCTTTATTTCCTTCCCTCTCTTTGGTGAGTCAACATTTTTCAAAGAGGATATTTTTTCTTCTAGTAAAAGGAGTGGAAGAGGCCAAGAGTCCATATGCATGAAGAAGGGGAAGGAATTTGCCTTACCAGAAGCTAGCAGTACTGCTGCCAGCTTTGGCAGTCTGCTGTGATTGCATAACAGGAACAAAATTACAAAAGGAGCGTGATCAGGTTGCCCATAAATCTGATCCACAAGTGCCTGAGGATTAAATACTAAAACCTTCCAGTTCCCCAGTACATGAACAATAGCAACTGCAAAACCACAGATGCTGGGGCACCTGGAGATCCAGGTTCTATTGAACTCTGCCACTTCATTTGCAAACTTGGGAAAATTCCTGACTCGTTTTCATCAACTCTGAAATGAACTTAAAATCACTTGCTCTTGTGCACGCTCTTCACCACTTCGGAGAAAAGTACATAGTAACTTTTTCGTGTTTCATAAACTTAAATGGTCCAAACTGCTTGATTAGACAACTGTCAAATTTAGACAGATACATCTGAGCTTTTGTGAGCATGAAAGAGCTTACCTCTACTTTCCATCTTTAGGGAGACTGGCCTTGCCTAAACTGTCAACCATTTTCTTGTTATATAGGCAATGTTTTTTCAAATACCACTAATGTTTCTTTTCTTATTTCAGGGAATCTTCATCTTTTTCCTGGTGAAATACAAGCCTCTGAAATACAACAATATATATATATACCCTGACTGGGGCTATGGCATAGGGTGGATGATGGCACTCTCTTCCATGATTTGTATCCCTTTGTGGATCTGCATTAAGCTGTGGAAGACAGAAGGCACCTTCATAGAGGTAAGATATATTTTCAGATTAATGACACTGAAAAAAGAAGTGGGAAGGGAGTGCAAATCTTCACTTGCATGAGACTAAGCACAGTTTAATCAAAAAAGCAATGCCACATACCTGTTCCAGTGGCAGCTTGGGTTAGGCCTCTCAGTCACTGGTGGAATAAGGCATCTGAATTTTCTCTGTTTTCTTAGAATCACAGAATTGTTTAGGTCCGAAAAGACCTTTAAGATCATCATTAACCTAACTAACAGTGCCAAGTCACCACTAAACCATGTCTGTAAGCAACATGGGGACTAAACCACTTCCCTGGGCAAAACTTCTTCTGAATTTTTTTTTTTTTTTTTTTTTGCCTTCACTGACTTCAGCCTGTGGTAAACTAACCAATACTATAGCTTTACGCTTATAGCTCTGTTCCTGCTCAATTTGTAGCTTAAAATGTCTGTAACATCAGCTGAATCCCTTCAAGATATGTACTCAAGGCATTCACTCAGGTCAGCTGCCTTCTTTCTGTGGCTTTGGTAACTAATATTTGTGCTGCCAGGATTTTCAACAGGAGCTGGACGTCTTCTGGACAGCTTTCCTGACTAAAGTTCCTTAAGCAAGAAACAGAAGCAAAAAGAAATATTCAGTGCAATTGTTTAACATTTGGTATCAGGTTATCTCAGGTCTAGGCTGAGGTTAAGATTATTAAATATAAGACCTTTTCTCCAAAGAAAGACAGTGAAGATGGCAAGCAACATTGGCAGCAACAAAAATATAAATCTTATCCGGCCATTTGGGTTTTCTCATATATCAGAAAAGCCTGGCTCTGTCATCAGGATTTCCTTAGGTACTAGTCAGTGAACGTAGGTATCCCAGTATTGCCACCTCCTATCTCAGTACATGCATGGAGGGGACTTTCATTCATTCCCTTTCATGCCTTCTCAGTCTTTCTGATATTCTCTAGGATAATGCCAATGTGTATTCCCACACTTTCAAAATTATCCTGCACTCAGAACCAAAGGGTAGGACAGCTGAATGTAACTCAGTATACCTCAGTGTAACAGTTACTGCTTTCTGGAACGGAGAAGCTAACACAAGCTGGCTGATGGCAGTCCATATTGAAATGACTGCCTAGGAAATCATTACCCTGTGCACATAAACAAAAAATGAATTGTCCACAATACAGTTTTCTTAGCATGTCAAAAGAGGAGGTTTTGCACAAACTTAACATTAAATATTTCCTTAATGCATCAACCTGACCCTGTCTCTGCAAGTAGGTATACTTTGTTTATAGGCTCTTTTTTGCATTGCTTTGTAGACTGAAGCACTGCAGACAGGTCATTATCTTTTCTCTACATGAATGATGAGAGGGGTTTTTTTTAATTACAGTCAGGAGCTTCTCAGGAAGCCAACTTCCTGCAACATCTCTGCTCTCCAAGCTGTAAGCAGCAATGTTCCTACTGATGTCACTGCTATAAAAGAGAAAGTTTTCAGCTGAACATGTGTATTTTTCTTTTGTTCTTTATTGTAGCTTAATAGACTTTGGCAGTCTCTTGTTCAGTTATTTTTTTCAGTGTATATCCTTTGATTATACCATGAGAAACAAAATGTACCCACATAATGGGCCTTTCCTGGAGCATTGTGCTGAATTTCTTCATGGAAGGGAATGTTACTCTAAATCAGCATGATAATTCACTTTGACCTTGCCTTTGCCTTCATTCTCTAGCCTTTGGTCTGGTGTGGTTTGCTGCGTGGCATTCAGCTTTATGGCTGTACCTGTAACAGGGAAATGAGAAGCAGTCATGCCAGAGAAGAGGGTGTTTTATAGTCAGTCTGTTTAAGAAATGTGTGTCTGTGACCAAGAAAAAAGATATTGATTTCCATTTTCTCAAATTTTCTAGAAATTCAGGAAGTTGATTACACCTAGCTCAGATCTGAAAATGAGAGGGAAACTTGGAGGAGGAGCGTACACTGCAGCAATAAATGACTGCGATGCCAAACTGAAAGGAGATGGCACCATTTCAACCATTACAGAAAAGGAGACGCATTTCTGAAAGAACTATATTTTTTGTTTTATTTTTTTTGTATAAATAAATAAATACATTCACTTAATTATAGAGGCTGGCTTGTTTTGCACAGAATTTTATTAACCAGTTAATTTTAAAGTGAAAACTGTATACTTGTTTAAAAGTGATTTTTTAAATTACTATATAAGTAATGATTATGTAAAAGGAAAAGAAATAGTATTATATGGTATGTTAGTGATTACTTCCTGTAATATGGTGATTCCAGTAAATGTTTTTTTAGAAGGTAGAGGGACCATATAATGTGCTGTAAGACTTTTCTACTTTGATTTCTGGCAGGTGTAAAGTTGTATAGATATATGCCTTCTAACCTGTACACATTTCAGACCATTTCAGCTTTCGTGTATGTATATAAAGGGGACCAGAATGTCCTTTTGTTTATATTGGCAGAAACTGTATGGGGATGGGGGAACAACCTGTAACTGCTGGTGCCTGTTACTCTCTAAATGTGGGCTGTATCCAAAGTCCACTGAGATCAGAGGGAGCCTTTCCAGCTGGGGCCCATGGCTTCTGCACCAGGCTCTGTGCGACTCAGCCTCTCCCTAGGCCAGGACAGCTGCGAGACTGAGTTTTGTACCCAAGAAAGCTGCTCTTTCAGGGCAAGTTTTTGTGAAGCCGACAGGAAGGAAGCACCACCTCAGTGGCTCTTACCGCCTTCTCTTCACCCTCCATTCACTTCCATAGGTCTAAAAATGTGGTGGAATGGGCCCACTTCTGAATCACTGTTTTTCTGGAGATTGGATAGAGAATATTTCTTACGAGCTATGAATTTTGCTGCTCTTGTAAGTTAATGGTCTCTAAGAAGATATGTACTGCTTCAGGAGACCTCTAAAGCTTTTTCCTTTTCTTCAGTGTCTGGGTGGCCAGTACTTCATTTTAGTCAACACTTCCCATCCCCTGAAGTGAAGTATGTTTGTCTATGCTTGTACAACAGGAGAGCAAGGTTACTTTAGATATGTGGAGATGTTCTGAGAAAAAAAAAGAGCAGATTTAGAGCTCTGCCTCTCTGTCTGTCTCTTCATCTGTTTGCCTGTCTGTCTGCATGGCTATTCATTCCCCTCAGAAGAAATCAAGAATTCTGTAATGACAATGTGCAGCACTATATAGCTTTTCTCTTCTTCGGGGTACTTTCTAGATACTCTCAGATTAGGCCCTGATTGCCCTGCCCACAATGGTATCGAGGGTTGTGCTGAAGTCAGCATAACATTTTATTTGCTGGACCGTTGGAGTAACTGGTCCTTAATCACAGAATCATAGAACAGCAGAGTGGAAGGGACCTCCAGGATCATCGGTCCAACCTTTCTTGGCAAAAGCACGGTTTAGACAAGATGACCCAGCACCCTGTCCAGCTGAGTATCAAAAGCGTCCGATGTTGGGAAATCTGCTGCTTCCCTGGAGAGATGAATCTCTACAACAGTTCCAGCAGGTAACTGATATATGGTGCAGATGAAGGAATTAAGACAGGGGTCTTGTGATTTCTCTGTTTCGTGAAAGGAGCAGTACTGGCTTTGTGATATCAGGCCTTTTTATTCTATTGATTGTATGAATTGACTCCCTCTGTTTTAAAACAGATTTTGTATGTTGTCATGGTTTAACCCTAGCCCAACCCAGGTGATGGATGGTTGTTACCATGAGGTATGCACATGCTAGTCCCAGGATCAAAATCTCTAGACTATCTCTTGTTCGGTTTGGGGTTTTTTTTCTGCCAGTATTCCAAGACCTATTATTTGTTCTAGACATATTTTTTTTTCTTGCCCTGTTTTTTTTATTTGATGTTTGTATGAGAAAGCTGTGGAGGAATACTGTACTGCACTGCACAGTGTTTGATGGGGAGAGACAAGGAACAGCCCAAGACAGCTCAGAAGAAATGTCATGAAACTCTGCTGTCTTCTCTGCAATTCAAAATCACCAAAGCTCATGTACCAGCTTCTGGAGTTATTAGACACAAGTGCCCGTTGGCATCCTACAGAGGAAAACACTTCACTAGAAGTCACTAAGTGTATATTACATAGAACTGTACATGTAGTCAGCACGTTAATTCCTAAAAAAAGCATTTTCATACTTTGTCTCAAGTCACAACATTAAATCTAAGAAATCTTTTAATTTTACTTCACCTTATTTGTATTTTTCATGTGGTAAGGTGGAAGTCTGAGAGGACAACTCAACCACAGTTCTACTTCCGATATTTAAGTCCTGCTTGACTTCATGTGCCTCCGTCGTTAGGTGCTTAGGAAAAGACATTTTGAAGGAGCCTTTATGAAGGTAAAGAACCATCACCTTGGGAGTGCTGGCCTCCCTCAGAGGGAGTCTTCAGCTTGGCATCCAGAACTCAAGGTTACCAATGAAAATCACAGTCCCATTGGAAAAATACTTCTGGAATGCTCCCAGAATTGAAACCACGGATTGAGTTCCGTAACTGCAGAAAATGCAACGAAGCAAATGAAAGCTATGTACTGAAACTGAAAAAAATGCCCACTCCAAAACCTTAATGTTTTTGGAAGTTCTAGTGAGCCATAAATATTTCTAATCCAGTGTCCCTTTCTGGTCTTTCTCTTCACCCACCAGAGTTGCAGAACTAAAGCCCCAAAGCCACATATGGGCCTTGGGATGGATTAAGTTCCCTCCCAGGGTAAACACCAACACATTTTCTCATTGATGAAGGATGCGCAAATGTAGGTGTGCTGTTAGGTTACACTTGGCCTTGATCTCAATGAAGTTGTCTTCAGCAATCAGGACTCCCCATGAATGTGTAAAGTAAAGTGTGCCAAGAGGTGGGACCCGCAACATGCAACTGGCCACTTAGAGACTAAATGGAAATGCCAGACAAATGAAGATCGCCCTTTTAATCATAACATGCACAGCTGTTGCAGAAAAAAACCTGACTTGTGCATTTTAGCTTGTCAGCGTACTTTGAACTGTTGTACTCATCCAGGTATCTCCACAGGATTGGTGTCCTTCATATGGAACATGCTTCCTATCCTGCTGCTATGAACCATTTCACCTGTAGCTTTATACACATACATATGGTTTGGCATGGTCTAAAGTATTATATAGTATTACTAATGTGCTGTGCTTGCAAATGTGTGCATTTAATACCTGATTTGTTTAACACTTTACTGATTTTTAAAAAAATATTTTTCTTTTGTGGGGAGGGATGTGGGAGGGTAAATTTCCTAATAGTATTTGTGGTTTGTTTTGGGGGTTTTTTTGAAACAATGCAAAGGGGAAAATGTGAAAAACAACTATATCATGATGATTTTTTTATGTGGTAGAAACAATATTGCCCTTTTCTGAAATATCTGCAGTATTATTAAAATAAAGCAATAAAAATGAAAACCACTAAGGTTGATGTAGCATTTGACACAAAGAAAGATTCTTGTTGGGTTGGAAGGGCACAAGATTCCGTCTACTTACATGTTTTTAAAAAATTAAAGAAAATGGGCAAAACATATTCTGTGTATTTTAGTTTATATCCATGTATTTTGTATCACCCAGCCCTAACAAATTAAATAATCACAACTGCCCTGTTAGGGCAGACATTATATCCCTTGATTTTAAATGGGGAATGTAGAAACAAGAGAAGATTTAGCAACTTCTTTGAGCTCATCTGGCAAATCTGTGGCTGAAACAAATTGAAGTTCCCTGATCTTACCACTTATATCACTGTTGTGATAAAGTTCCTCACTGTTATTTAATACAAATCCCTGTCGCCATGAAAAGTGCAGACCCGCTGCCGATTTCCTCCCCAGCGCCCATCCCTCCCTGCTTTTGGCTGTGTTATGTGGTGGCTTCAAGTCACCAGCAGGGTCAGAAGAGCTGTGGAGCACGTGGTTAGGCCTCAGTAAGGTCTGGGCATACAAACACTAATGCTGGAGGCAAATGACATCCTCCAGCTGCTAGATACCTTATGCTGGATTAAAGTAACATTCTAGCTACGGCCTCGGTCACAGGCCAATGTTGCCTGTTCGGTCATCTTTTGTACGATGGTTTTTATGCTTTTATACACTTCTGTCTTAGTCACTGGCCCATGTATGGGGAAAAAAGCTTGCACAACACACTCATGAAAAATTCTGATATTCTACCCTGAGGCACCCTATTATATAGTAGCTGGCCACACAGGAAATGAAGCACTTCCCTTAAAGGTGGTTTCTCATCTTGGGTAATGAAGCATGGCTATTATAAGGAAAACATGATAGGATTTTTACACAGCCTTTCAATTCCTCTCTGATTGTATCAACTAATCTACCCAGCAGCAGAGACACCACAGGAAAGATGTGCAGCCTTTGCCCAGAGTTGATGTCCTTGCACCTGCAGCAGCAGCCCATGGCAGACGCAGCCAGGCAGCATTACAATGTTCTTGGCCCCACATTGAAACTAAATACTGAGTAAATCTGAACATACCAAGAAATTTGGCCTCAGATGTCAACGACTTCTTATTCAGAGGAATACCTGAGCTTGGTCAGCCACAGTGCAGCAGCAAGTGTAGTGAAGGCTTGTAAAAACACTGATTTCTGACTAGATTAAAAATGTCCTGGTAGATTATACACTTCCATGTTTGGCTGGACAAAGATGTGAAAATTTGCACAGAAACAGACATGAGAAGGAGAAAATTGGCTGGGATTTTCTTAAAAAAGGTTTGGAGAACAATGAAAAGCTTGAGAAGGTGCAATGCACGACTGCACAGAATCCCCAGACTGCATGAACACAAAAGGGTGAGCGCTAGCAGTGCAAGGCAATTTGCAGCTCTTCTTTCTGACACTCCTCTTAAAATGTAAACTATTCATTACAATGTAGTATAGCAAAAGGGACCAAGATTTGGGTGCTGATTTGAAGGGAGAATTTGAGGGAAGAGTTGCATGTCCCTTGTCTTAAATACCTTAATTTTACAAGGATCAGCTCTTTCATTGCTTTTAACCTTTGTTCTTGGAGAGCTGCAACCAACCTCAGCCATGCCACACGCTCCCTCAAGTCATTCTGAATTGTGGTCACAGCCACCTACTTGTTGGATAGCCGTGCTCAAGTTGATCGCAGGAGGCTGCTCTCAGGCTTTCAAACTAATTTTCTGTATCTGCCCTTCCTAGGTGCCATGATCACCACCTGTACTTGTCCATCCTGCAAACAGAATAGCCTTGAGGTATGTTGTTGGTACTGCCAAATCAGATGCCCAAGCATCACACACTGTCATAAGTGAAATGAACAGAAATTTTTGCATTTTCTGAGAAATGTCTTGCCAGCTATTATTCCTACGGCTATTGTCACACATGCTAGAAGGTGCAGCCAGGGCCCTGTTTCTCACAAGATCTTACTGTCAGCTGATGGAGAGGGTCCTTCTACATCATTATGAGGTTCATGGCATTTTAAATGACAGAGTCCTTGCTGCTGCGGTATTCCAGTTAAACAAGAAGAGAAGCATAAAGGTAGCCAAGAGTTCCTTGCTGTAAATAGTTAGTGACAAAACACCAGGGTACGCATTTCTCTTTCTATCAGCTTGCTGCGAATACAATTGGGCAGCTCCACTATCGATTCCCAGTACGTCAGAGGCACAGCAGCTTTTCTTAAATGTTATTGTAAAACATCAGAAACAATGTGAGCTCTGGCTGATCTCTTTTTATTTAAATGAAAGCACACATTTATCATACTACGCGCAGCTGAATCATTCTTCTACTCTTCCCAAATGTCTAAAACTGTCTGCAGCTAGGCATATCGTGCTCAAAAGAGAGAACTACAGCGATTCAGGCAGACACCTCCAGGCCCAATTCGAAGTTTGGTTGCAGCCAGTGATGTAGAATTTAGCTGTGCCGTGATCAGCACTGCTGTCAGGAATCCCTGGCACAAGCACAAGAGAGAGGTAGAACGGATCGGGAAAACACAAAGCATGGTACAGGGACATGGTTGGGACATGGCACCACTTGTGCCTTTGTAATCTGTATGCACTTGGAAAAGGTGTTAATTGCTTTCTTGACATGCGACAGGAGTTGTCAGGGTTGGTTTTGTGTTTATGTCCTTCCATCAGAGAATCAGCACAACGGGGCTCATCCCCAGGAGAAAGCTCAGCTGCCGAGCAGGGGATCAGACGCTGCTGGAGAGCACAACCTTGCTTTAAGCTCTGTTTAACTAGGCATGCCAAAACACCAGTTCTTTCTAATTGAGCCCTACTCTTAGCCCCAAATTAATTTGGAAGAACAAATGCATAAACTTCAACAGGAACATGCCCAGGAATTATTTTGAGAATTATCAGGTTGCTTGGCTTTGTTTTTTTCTTTTTCTTTTCAAGTGAAAATAGTTTTGTTGTCTGTGTTGAAATGCAGGCAAAAACTACAAGCCAAATAATGAGGTACCAGGTCAGTAAGCAGCAATGAAGAGCAGAACAAGCTATTAAGACAAGTAAAGGACAACTAATCTCTTTGTGCTATCTGCAGGGATGAAAGCATGATGTATTACAAGTGACATTTAAATCAGCTTTTAACTTTTACTTTGTAATCTTAGATATTCTTTCCAGAAAACTAATCCAGTGATGTTTAAAATTCTCTGCTTTTTTGCCAAGTTTTGGTTCAGATTACATGGAAAACTTGTTGGGTTCTTGTGGCACAGACTTCTCCTCCCTAAACTTTAGGGTCTACTGCTTCTGTAGCTACCACTTTTCTCCTTCCCCTTCTATGCATCTGTGCTTCCTCGTCAGTGCAATTCAGAGCACTGTCTCTGCTTCCTAGGAGAAGGAGGCAGTGGTGGTGTTGGAGGCTATTAGCTGATAGGATTAATTAAAAGTAATTGACAGCACATGGCAACCATGATTAGGGAAGGGATATAAAAGAAGGTAGGGAGAGGTTTGTTTGGGGGAAGAGGTGTTGTGGTTGGTGGAGTTGCTAGCATGGCTACAGTGACTGTTGTCTCATATTCCTCAAGTACATGAAGTAGGTGTCATGTCAATTACTTTTCTAGCATTGTGGCTTTTAGAGTTACTTTGTAGGTTTTCATGGATTTTTTGATTGTATTGGAGGTCTTTGTGTGCTGTGACATGAATCAGTAGAATTGTTGCAGGATTTGGACTAGCAGAACGTGCAGGTTGTTCCACAATTGTTCCTACCTTTGCTAAACTCAACCTCTATAAATTCCTGTGTTATTTATCCCAACTGTGCACAGCTTCTATGGTAATCCTGCTCCAGTGTATTACAGTGCTGTTGCTAGTTAAAAAAACTTAATTATCTAGATTTTTCAAGGAAGATACTTTGGAGTTAAAGGATTTCTATTTTACCAACTGTTCTCAAAATACTGTATCTTCACATTGGGAACTGTGACACTGAGTCTGGTGTACATTGCTATGTATAGGCTTAAGTGTCCTTTGAGTTGGTGTATCAAGCTAGAGTAAAAACAAGCTTTTCTCTATTTAGCTGAAGGAGCTTAATTTACCTTTATTTTTGTAGAGTTTGGGGGTTGTATGAAAATATCAGATGCTGCAATAGATAGTTCTGTATTGGAAATAGTTCTGATTTCAGCAATAGTATGCATGTAGGATGGAGTGTAGTGCAGCATGGAGTGCAGTAAATTTGCTGCTGCATCTCTGGATTGATTAATAAATAAAAGCTACTGTAGTAAGTTCATGGACAAACAGAAGTGTCTGAGGTACACTCAATGAAGCTTTTTGCATGCTGGACTGCTGCTTTCTTGCAGCAACTGCTGTTCTTCATTTACATGTGATTAGCTGAAACAGGGAGGCTCTCTTCTTATGGAGTCTGAGATTTTGTTCATTGTTTCCCTCTTAGAAATTTTACTTCCACTAGCTGTAAATTCCATCTTAGAACTGAAATGGAGGAAAATAGCATATGCTGTCTGTAGCTTCTCCACTGTGCTATGCAGTGATGTTGAGGAGTCCCATGGGAAAGGTTTTTTCTCTTGGTGGTGTGCAGACTTTTGGTACTGGATGACCTTCTTGGCTGTTGGGTGCTCCAGAAATGTACCTTTTAACAGTGTTTCTGTAGTGCACTGGGGACACCTTTTGGTTAGAATTGGTCTAAACATGATCAATGTGGGGGGGTTTATTTAAAACCCCTCTGCATGCCTGCTGTTTACAGCAGGCTAGCAGCAGTCAGTTCTATCATCAGTGTTTCCCAGCTCTTTGCTTGTGCTTGGCATGCACCATTTCAGGTGATTACATTTGCAAGTGCTTCCTGCAGCTGTGCCTTTTTTTTGTATGCAGTTCTGAGTCTTTTTGTCAGAAGACTTGGTTTCATATCATTAGGTGGCAACACATGCTAATGTCCCCTGAGCTCAGCAAATAAACTGAGGGATATGGAGTCAAGAAAGGTTTCCTTAGGCTCCAACTGTCATGCAAACAGTGCATTTGTAGACTTTACAGAGAATCTATAAGAAAACATCTGTTTTTAAATTAAGTATCCACAAAGGTAAATGCTGAAGCTGCTGTTGCGGTGCTACTGTTGGCAGTGAGAATGCAATGGTGTAAATGTTTAAAGTAATGGGCAACAATGTGTGGTATAAGGAAAAATGACAACCCACAACATATTCTGTGGGGAAAAAGGAAGGTAGATATGCGCTGTAATAATTTTTCTCAGTGACTGAGATGTTACTACCATACCCCACTTATTCTCTTAATCATTGTAGTCAAGAAAAAATCTTTTGTGACTTTACTGAGCAGAATTAAAATTTAATTGCTATGTGAAATGAAGAAGACAAAGAAAATAAGTGTCATGCTCTGCATTGAACAGGCAAATACCAAATGAGGAATCAAATTACCAGAAAATAGGAAGTGATGTGGCTTTGTGAAAATATGAGGCAGTATTACCAGAGTGATCATGCTCAAGCATTCATGCTTTTATCTGTGTCTGAGAGATTATCTAGATCATAATGCAACTAAACCTCATTTGAGTGTTGATGATTAAGTCTCATAATTAACTTTATCTTTTCAAGCCACAATAAGGAGGTGTTTGTAAAATTTGTGGTGTGAGACACGCTGCACTAGGCTGTGGATGTAGGTACTGCAGCCTGTACTCACAGGTACTGTGAGAGCAATGAGCTACTGGGTAGTAATTTATTGGCCTTTAGTGAAGGCATCTTTTCAAAGAAGGCTTCCGGAGGTGGCTAGCTTGTACACCTGTGTGTACTGAAAATGCAGGTGATGTTAATTGAAAATGTTAACCAGTGTTAGCTGATGCAGAGACTTTTTCCACTTCCCTAAAAACCTCTGCAATGAAAAAGTCAAAAAACATTATATAGACAGACACCGTAATTATCTGTAGTCCTCAAATCCTTGTGTTTCTACTGAATACAAACTAGATGGAATTTATTGCATCCTGTGTGTATGTAGTTTTACCTCAAGGCAATTCCTGAGTTCAAGATCACTTATATTTGTGGATACTCATGGATGTTGATGTCTCCAGCAGTTCACTGACATTGCAGAACTGCAGCTTTCTTGTTAGCAGTTGTAGTAAGTGAATTTTAGCTGTAATGACCCGGGTGAAGGGAACTATCTTGTCCTGCATCCAGCACTGATAAATGCATCTAGAAATATTTTTAATGCGATCACTCATTTAATTTGGTGTTTCTTCAAGTTGTTATAGTCTTAAAATGCAATAAAATAACTTAGAGTTACTTCAGACCTTTGGGAGGGCTTCTAGACAACTTATTGATCAGTGGATCTGAGATGAAGAATGTTTTATATAAAACCAACAAAACCAGCAACAATAAAAAACAATATACACACTGAATAGCCAGCTAACCCAGTAAAACCAGTTTCATTGCAGGGTTGCTCTTTCATTTAAATTAGATGTATGGATCTGTTGCTCTGGTCTAGTTACTTGAACCTTGAAAGTCAAATTCAAATTTACCTTTTCCTTAGTCCTCACATTATTGATCTCTGAATCCTGTAAATGTACAGAAGAACATCTTGGAACATTCTTCCATGCACAAAACTAAAATGTCCCTACTCTCAGCCAATCCTCAACCATGATTATGATTCCTAGGTGTTTCGTTGAGTGGGAATTGCAGAATTAGTAGTTAAAGAAAACCTCCTACCTACTATTACATTAGAAGAGTGTCTAATTAGTACCTGTAGATAGTTTTGTATACAGATGTGAAGCAATGAGATTTACTTGATAAGCAGCAGGCAAAGGAAAATTGGAAGAAGGTGCAGATTGTGTGCATGTGTGTAGGCATATAAAGCAAAGCCTCCAGTGTGCCTGCATATTCTTTGTGAACAGACCTAAAAAGTAGCTGTCTGAGAGGAAAAGAAGCCACCTGAGTGTGGGCATTGCTAAAACAAATGTCAAGTAAAGAACAATTCACACTGAGGCTTGAAGTTATTGGGAAGTTTGTCATTAAAACGGCTATGCAACTAGACCTTTGGTGGTCTATCAAGTTCCATCAGCTCCAGTTCTTTGAAACTGCTGATTAAAAACTGAGCTTGGACCCTTGGGGTTTGCCCTAGGGATTCTGTGATTCTTCAAAGTGGCTACATTGCTAAACTTAAGCTTTTGCCAGTATCCGTTAAAACTGTTCTGCTTTCTCAACCCCCTTCCCCAAATCCTGTTAACACTTCTGAGTTTAATCGTGGATTGGAGCCCTGAGCATCTTCAAATAATCTGAATTGTTTTGTCACCTCTGACTAGGATTTTTTCAGACTAAAAAAATACCCCTTACAAATTTCACATAAAAAGGTAATTACAGTTCAGTTCTGAATAAAGAGCAGTCATAAGGAGGCCTTCCTGCTGTTACTGCTAATAAACAACTATAAAAGATGGTGACTATTTAAAGCTCAAAATTTACACTGCCTTTCTCCTGACAAGCTTGCACATTGATTCTGATATGCACACTGACAGCTTCATGGAATTTTCGAATGTTCCAACTACACTGAGTATGTGGTACTATTTATTTTAATACCTCCATTCCCACAGCAGCCACTGACTCGCAAGAAAAAGCTAAGAGCAATATTTGGCATTTGTTTCCTGTGCAGTACAATTTGCACGGTCCATTAACCTTCTTCACAAAAATGTAAATTCTGAGTCTGACATAGTTATTTTTGGGGTGCATGTCAAAACTAGATTTATCTGTCTAGGCAACATTTGCTTCTAAGAATTGCTTCAGCAATTTTGTCTTTTAAAGTAAATTTTGTATTGTATGTTAAGTGATGTTTATGTTGTATGTTTGAATCTCTAGCACCATTGTAGAAGAAAAGCAGGAGACAAAGCAGAGTGTATAAAGCACCACCTGTGACATTATCTTGTACCTGTTTTACCAGGAATAGTTTACTTCTGCTTATATAACAAAGAATTACTGCAGACTGATGGAGGCTGAACATAAATTCTGCTGTCCCTTGTAAATTTTCTGGATTGGATTTATAAATGCAAGCATACTTAAAGAGGAGAGGCTTATGTACTTGTAATACTATGAGAAAGGGTTCCAATATGTCTATACTTTGGTTTGCGATGCAAAATATTTACAACTGAATAAAGTCTCCATTTCTGCTAGAGATTCCTTGGGTGATGCAGGCGTACCCAGTAGTGCTTTCCCTGCTGCAGTAAGAAAATACGTGGATGAAACCCTTAACTCTTGTGAAACTGCTGCATGCTGTGCAGGACTTCACCTAGGATATACAAATGCCTCTTTCAATTAACATAAAGATTTTTTTAGACCTGTGTGCTGTGCAGCTTATGGATGTGCTGAAAGCCAGGGTTGTTTTACTACATTTGTGGTAGTATAAGGGTCTGCCTATCAGCGTCCTAGTAGAAAAGGTTGGCTTGATTTATGATTTTTTGGTAAGAGTGAAGATACTGGTCTACAGTTAGTCTGTTTGCAAAAGATCTCCCATTATGTGAATAATGTTATGTATCAAATATTATGAATAAAATGATTGCCAAGAAGTGAGTTACGAACACTTGTAAATAAGATAGGAATAGTAAATTAACTAAGCAACTCCCAGCAATGAGCTTGCTTTGTTTAAACCAATTTGCTTTAAACCTATTTCCCTGGAAACATGTTAAGCATAACTTTTTTGTCTTTTAAAGCACTCTTTCCAGTTCCTCTCCTCTGTTAGCCATTTTTACCAGGAGAAAGGAAACACTGTGCTCTAGGACTTAACTCCTGCAAAACTGGCAGCACTGAGACCACAGCTCAGAAGGGACAACTTCTGTCAGCCCCAGATACCTTTTCTACATCTTTCCATTGTGCTGAGGAGAGTGTGGAGATGGAAGAAGAGACAGAAATTGGCCTGTTTTGTGGTAACTTTTCAGGGTTTTGTCTTACCACTTCTAACACAATCTCTGTTTCTCTGTTTCACTGGCTTCTTTCTTGTAAAAGCTGATGCTCAAAATGTGCAACTTTCCTCCTGCCTGATGTATGCACATTTGGCCGAGGGCTCACCTCCTATGCAAACTTCTGCTTGCCTCCCCACAAAAAATGCATTAAGAATTTGATCTTCAGTGACCTCGCTCTCAGTAGCAACATACAGTTCAGCAGATATATCATCCGTCTGCTATGGTAGACTGAGTCTCCAGCTGCTGCCAAGGTGCAATTGGATTTGTTTCATCTCATTTTGTATCATGACCTTAAAATTGGCCCCTTGCTTGAAGTATAGGAGTATTTTTGGCTTCTCTTGCTGCCTAGCAAAAACTTTTCCAAAGCATTTGGAGTTCAAGCTTGGGGAAGATGTCCCCTGTAAGATTAGGAAGGATGTAGTTTCCTCTGATTTAGTAACTTCTCAATGGCTATCAGTAGCAAATATCAGAAAAGATGGCAATGTATGGAATAGGAACACGGGATCTCCTCTGTCAGTCTTGCATAATAAGCCAGATACTTTTTATGCTTTTCTTTGGACTACCAGTTCAGACTAAGGATCTGGACTGAGATGGAAGTATATCTTCCACATCAATGTAAAAATTCTTTCACCTAAAATATTTGGTGGACAGAGCATGGTTCTGCCATCCTGCTGTACAGAAACATATTTCAACTACAATCTAATGTTTAAATTGATTGTGAGGTTGGGCATGTCTGTTCATAGATGCTACGTAAACCAGTGACTAAACCTTAAACATAACCATGCTGAAGTAGGTTGTAGTGGAGAGTATAAATCCTATTTGGAATGGCAAAATTGTCCAAGTTTGTCCAATGCCTCCTTTCTGGAATGTGTTTTCTACCTCAAATTTGAGCCTTTCATATTTTTAGTGTACCCTGTGTGGAGAAGGGCAAAGATGCCTTTGAACTGTTTCCGTATCTCCCTGTTTATTTTTTGACAAGAAAAGAATTTATTTAGGTGGGTTTTCTCTACTGCTTCAAATATGGTGGCTGCCTTCTACTGATAAATTTTAGCTTGGACTGAAATCACCATCATGTTTTCCTGTGACTTTGAAGCCCCCTTGAAGTCTACCTCTTGACTTGCCCTCTTAGGTTCCTTTTTGTAGACCTTGGAAAAAGATGTCTACGGTGATCTATTTTTGAGGTTCTAATGCCTTTTATGTTACAGCTGCTGAATTAAAAAAGCTGTGCTAGAAGAGATAATATTTTCTTTGTTTAATTCTGCAATTCCTTGCAGAGTATCTAGGTATTTCATAAAGGCATACACTTAAGAATTTTGTGAGATGACTGTCTTTGGTACCAACAAGCTGGGATTTTCAGAACTGGGTACTAGATCTGTGCTCTTCAGAAGCTTGAGGTGTTCACAAATTCTGTAACAAAGAGGAGTATTCTGTTTTCCTCAATGGTACCGGGTTAATACATTAAAAATCAATTTATGCATTCTACTTCAGGCAACCTAGTCTGAAGGCTTCAGCTGATGCATTTCCTTCTAATGCCAGAGTTACAGGATCATGAAAAGAAATGTTTTTAAAGCTGGCAGTAGATAAATATTTATCTGCCGTATGTTGCTACAAGGAAGAAAACTTTGTATGCCACTGGATGTCACTCTAACAAAACTCAAAATACTTTTCATTCTTTACAAATCCATTATAAAACACTGTACAGCCTATTAAACTCTGGATTTCTCAGCAAAAGGAGGGCATAGAAGTTGATGCATTGGCTGTCCAATGAAGAAGCCATTGACATCTCAAATGTTACACAAGGCAAAAGGCAGCTAGGCTTATTTTTTTAGTATGACCAATCAATATTGAAACTATCATCTTGAAATATTCAGTATTTCTTTTGTAGTACCTTACTTTGTTGCATGGGTTGTTTTGGTTTGAGGAGAAAGGAAATGTCAACCCTGACTATTTTTATGCCCTAGCTCCATCCACTGTTGAGAATTTTAGCAGTTAAAAGTCAATCAAATCTAAGCCTACCCTCAGCTTTTAATTTTCAAAGTGGCAAAGAGTATGTCATGTGTAGGTAATCTGCCAAAGGATACTTTTGCACAGAGTCCAAGAATGCTGCCATTATGATCTTCATGTATAAATTGTCTCAGTAGAGAAGGGACTCATCTGAGGAGAGAAAAATAAGTAATGGGGTTAAGTTGCTGCAAGGAGAACTTTCTCACAAACAAGCAAAAGCTATAAACTGAGTGTGAATGCTTTTGATAGAGATAAGTCTTCTCAAGATGCTAAAGAGTGTAGAGAAACACTGAAGTACATCACTAGAAAACCTTCATTGCTGGAAGACTGTAAGAATAACATGGATAATGTTTTAAATATTCTAGGCACAGCTGATCCTTCCTTGAGGCACAATGGCATCTTGATCTCTGAACACATTTGTTGTTCTACCACCCTTTACGTTCTGGCTAACCTGCATAAAACATTGACTATGTTCACTTTCACACAGGCTGGACTAATTGTCCCTACTGCTTTCATCTTGGCAGGTGCAAAGTAGCTATCTTGCACCATCCTTTTTGTCTTGGTATGAAAAAGTCCTGAAACATTTGCACAGAGGCTGCTGCTACTGATTAAATTTTAGAGTAGACATACTAAATTGTCATAAAGCATATCTAATAACTGATACAGATAGCTAGAAAAATCCAGCAAGTACTACTGAAATATGCACTTCCTATAGCAAGTTGAATAATTTTCATGTGTCATACAATAGAACAGACTATCAGGACAAACTACAAAATTTTAATTACAAAACTGACAGTTGTACAACTTTTTCTCCTTTAACTTCAGCCTTACTATAGAAAGCTTTGGCATGTAGCAAACAATTTCCTGCTATAGCTTCATTTGGTTGGTGATTTTTCCTCATATAAAAATCTGAGGCACCATGCTAGAAACTGTAGTTGAGGACTGGTTTTGAAGAGGTGATACAAAAGGAGATCATAGTGACAATTGCATTAATGATGTAAATTAACTTCACATATACTGTCAAAGGGCAAGGGGATGATTCTCTTTTGTCATTAATGACATGCAGTTGACTTAGTGGCTACAACTGAAAAGCTCTGAATTCCATTACCCTGGTCATTTCTGTGAAATCAATGAATGTTTCCCTGATGATACATAAATAGCTCAACCCTTTTAATAAGTGTCAGGAAGGGGCCTTCATTTTCCCCTGTGCCTCTTTATTATTTATTTACATTGGTAGAAAAATAGAGTCTTCTAGACATTTCCAGGTTTCCAAACCCTCATTAATACAATATGCAAGAGTTAGAAAGAACAGATGCAAAATCCCCAATTTGTATCTATCGCCATTGTGTGGGTCATGGTTGTTGCTAAAGATGGGACTTGTATTCTATTCTGAAAATATTCCCAGTGAAATTTAATATTAGATTATCTATTTGGATTGATGTGGTACTTGCTACAAAAAACCCCAATTTACCCCCATTTAGGAGAACTGGATATGTTACTCTCAATTTCCAATTCAGGTTTGTAAGTGAAAGTGATAAGAAAGGAATGATAAGAACAGAGCAAGATCCGCATGTCTGTCCTGTGAATTAAAGCAGAAATGTGCTTTGTGGCTTTTATTTGGTCTCCCCTTCTGCCCCAGGTGGAGAGATTCAACCTGGGAAGAATGAAAGGCTACTGCCGAACTCCTCTGAAAGGAGTCAAATATCAGTGACATGTTTTTAGGGTTCTTTGGTCTCTTCCAAGCACTTACATGCTGGGGATTTGGGGGTGGCGGTAAATACAAGATCTTGCGAGGCAAAGGTGATACAGTGGATGCTTGATTTTCTAAACAGAGGTGTCCTGTTTTATTCACTAAATGTTGGCCTCATTTATTTATAAATGTATGTAACTTGCCTCACCTTACCAACTTCCTTCCTTGGGTATTAAAAAAGTTCTATCTATCTTTTACTGCATTTCACCATAGTTTGATTAAAACAGCAATAAAAATAAAGGTTATTTTGTAACAAGTATTTGTGGTCTATCTCAAGGTATTTTGGTTACTTTCCAGATTAGAAGCTTGATTGTATTGGCTGGTTGTATGGTGCATTTATGTGCAAGTGTTACAAAGAACAGATGGCTCAAACAAGTTACCACCTGAAGCAGTATTGAAAGTCCTTACTAACGGATGATCTTATCTAAAAGGTTTACTTGTGTTATGTCACCCTTGCCATAAAAAATTTTTAAAGGGTCTGTGTGCTTTACTCTTTGTGGGACATGGCTTTGGTTGATGTCCTAATGATACAAAAGACTGCTTCTCTGAAGTTTGTTCTCTGTGGGTCTAATTTATCTATGTGACAATCTGCTACATCCGTTAGGTTGGAAAACTATTCTACCTCTAGTGTAAGCACAAACCTTAGTTCTACAGAACAGTAAAGCAGGTCTAATTTAACGTCCAATCTGACTTGTTCCTTGAAACAGAATTTAGTAGTTTACAAGATTTTTTGCGACTTCTCCAAGTTATGTTCACTCCAAAAGGTCTTATTTAAAGCTTTTTTGCAACTTCATCGAGACTGTCACTGATCTTCTCTCAAGGGAAGTATCTCAGTTGTCAGTTCTGTGCTGTGTATTGTGCTATCACCCAATCATTTATCTAGGTTCTTGTATCAGCTTGGTAATGATACCAGAGCCTTGGGCCTGTCAAAGTAGCTCAAAGCTGCTTCAGCTCTATCTAAACTAGCTTCTAGTATATGTAAACATCCCCTGAGCTGGGATTACAAAAAAAGCCAGGAAGGTATCAAAGTTCCTCTAAAGGTGAAGGTAGTTTCCGCTTTAAGTGATGGACTTGTGTGCTCTGCTAGCAATACCTGTCCTCATGCGTATATGTATTTTTCATAACTCTCATAAATCTGGATGAATGAATTTTCTCTAAAGAAATTTCCAGGATGAGTAGCCTAGAAAGGCTTTCCATAAAAAATTTCTCACTTCATGAAAATCTCCTTAAAAGATTTCATGAAAATCTTCCTGCTTAATCTAGCAGAGTTCTTAAAGCAAAATGGTGAGATCTTGGATCTGGGTTAAGTTAATTTTGTATCTGCAGTGGATTGTGAAATGTTTGCAAGAGAGCGCTCTCCTGAACACAGGGGATGTTACAAACTCTGCCCTCAGCCTAATGTAGTTAAAAGGTTATCAAATGTTGTGCAAATTTAAACTCATGCTTTAAACTTATGATTATTGAATTTGCATTGTAATGTCAGAGTCGTCTCAGAAGTATAGACTAGGAGATTATTGTGCACAATGGATCATAGAATATTTTAGGTTGTAAGTGATCTCTGAAGGCCATCTAGTCCAAACCCCTAGAATAAGCAGGGACATATTCAACCAGATCAGGTGGTTCAGTGCCCATCCTACCTAACCTGGAATGTTTACAGGGATGGAGCCTCTACCACCTCTCTGGCCAACCTGGTCCAGTGTTTCACCATGCTCACCGAAAAAATGTTATATATCTAGTGTAAACTTACCCTCTTTTAGTTTAAAAACCATTACCCTTTTTCCTATCACAATAGACTGTGGTAAAAAGTTTATCACCATCTCTCTTGTAAACCCCCTATTAAGTATTGAAAGTATTATAAGTTGTCCCCAGAACCTTATCTTCTCCAGACTGAACAAATGTAATTCTCTCAGCCTTACTTAGAATCATAGAATCACTTTGGTTGGAAAAGACCTTTAAGATCATTCAGTCCAACCTTTAACCTAACCCTGACAACCCACCACTAAACCATGTCCCTAAGCACCTCATCTATCCTTCTTTTAAATACTTGACCACCTCCCTGGGCAGCCCATTCCAGAGCCTGACAACCCTCTTGGTGAAGAAGTTTTTCCCAATGTCTAGCCTAAACCTGCCTTGGCGCAACTTCAAGCCATTCCCCTCGTCCTATCGTCTGTTACCAGGGAGAAGAGGCTGACCCCCACCTCACTACAGCCTCCTTTCAGGTAGTTGTAGAGGGCGACCAGGTCTCCCCTCAGCCTCCTCTTCTCCAGACTAAACAACCCCAGTTCCCTCAGCTGCTCCTCGTATGACTTGTGTTCCAGACCCCTCACCAGCTTGGTTGCTCTCCTCTGGACCTGTTCCAGCAAGGCAACATCTTTCTTGTAGTGAGGGGCCCAAAACTGAACACAGTATTTGAGGTGCGGCCTCACCAGCACCGAGTACAGGGGCACGATCACTTCCTGCTGGCCACACTATTCCTGATACAAGCCAGGATGCCATTGGTGGTCTTGTCAACCTGGGCACACTGCTGGCTCATATTCAGGCAGCTGTCAACCAGTACCCCCAGGTCTTTTTCCACCAGGCAGCTTTCCATCCACTCTTCCCCAAGCCTGTAGCGTTGCATGGGGTTGTTGTGACCAAAGTGCAGGACCCGGCACTTGGCCTTGTTGAACCTCAATACAGTTGGCCTCAGCCCATCGATCCAGCCTGTCCAGGTCCCTCTGCAGAGCCCTCCTCCCCTCCAGCAGATCAACACTACCACCCAGTTTGGTGTCATCTGCAAATTTACTGAGGGCACACTCAATCCCATCATCCAGGTCATTGATAAAGATATAAAACAAGACCGGCCCTAGAACTGAGCCCTGGGGGACACAGCTTGTGACTGGCTGCCAACTGGATTTAGCTCCATTCACTGTGACTCTCTGGGCTCGGCCATCCAGCCAGTTTTTAACCCAGCGAAGAGTACACCCACCTAGGCCATGAACTGCCAGCTTCTCCAGGATAATGCTATAGGAGGCTGTGTCGAAGGCCTTGCTGAAGTCCAGGTATACAACATCCATAGACTTTCCCTCATCTACCAGGCGGGTCACCTAGTCATAGAAGGAAATCAGGCTGGTTAGGCAAGACCTGCCTTTCATGAACCCATGCTGACTGGGCCTGATCCCCTGATTGTCCTCCTTGTGCTTGGTGAGCACACTCAAGATGAACCTCTCCATAATCTTCCCCGGTACTGAGGTCAGGCTGACTGGTCTGTAGTTCCCCGGATCCTCCTTCCGGCCCTTCTTGAAGATAGGCGTCACATTTGCCAACCTCCAGTCATTTGGGACCTCCCCTGTTCTCCAGGACTGCTGATAAATGATAGAGTGGCTTGGCCATCTCTCGATCATGGTAAAATTTACATCATACCACCCTGTAACTTTAAATTTTACTGTAGAAGGCAGTTCACTCTGCCTATGACTCAAGCCTTTAAGGTCATCATGTTGCTCTGTTTAGATATCTTCATGTCTTAGCACACTAATGCTGAAAATGAAGTCATATCCCAAAGCTACTTAGACTTTGTAAGATGGCATACAATAGGCAAATTTTGCTTAGGATACTTGCTCCACAAAGGCTCACTTGTCTAATCACCATAAGAAATTTTATTTACTTCGTCTGAGCCAGCATACTGACCATGGTGTTATTGGCTTTCTAACATATCATTCTTGTTGGTGCTTAAATACAGCTGTTTCCAGAACAGGTTTTTCAACTGCTTTGCTCTTCAAGCTGTTATGTATGGTTTTCACTGTCAATACTTGAGAAGCTTCTTTCTTATAGTAGATCTTACTGTACCTTACTGTAAAAAGACAGTTGCAATCATCACCTGGCCTCTACCTACCACAAACCAGAAGTTTCTCACTATAATCACTGCACTAAGTCTAATAATGTTCATGCTTTAGAAATATGGTGAGGCCGATTTAAAGGCCCCAGTGATAATGTGTTTATTACTTCCCTAGCTAAGGCATTCTTAACTGTTGATTACCCTGTTATAATCTTAATGTAAAGTAATATGGCTATGGCTATATCTCTCAAATTATAGGCAGAAGCACTTATAGCTCTTGAAAGGCCTTCTCAAATAAGATTTCTTTGTTACTTGAAGTATTGATATTTTTAATCACTGAGATTTTATATTGCTATTGACTTCAGATTAAGTTACTTGCTTTGTGGCAGGTCTTATAGAAAACTAACAATGATCACTTTCAACAAGTACTTACATGTAATAACGACACCCCAGCTCTCTTGCAGGAGCCATTTTCTATATATAAATGTCACGACTGCAGTATTTGGGCTACCTGCTAATATGCCAAAAGTGTGTCAGCATGGAGAAGAGAAGCAAAAATCCCAAATTAATACTAGAAAATATGCTAAAAATCTAATTGCTACAGAAACTATAATTAGAAATCATTAACATAAAAATTAATTTGAGAAAACTCAAAACATTACTGATGGTTAACTCTCATCCAGCCAATTCATTTACATGCTAGATAAGCATTAAGAATTTATGCAAGAAGATTTAAGGTGACAGTGGAAAAACTGAGAAAATAGTTTTTTAATCCCTCATTACTTTTAATTTTACCACAGGTGTTACCTCTATCTTTTTATTTAGAAATATTCCTTTCCCAAAACTCAGTGATTCTTTTCTGAAGATTAAAGTAACAAAGCAAGCCTTCATTAAAGGGTGTTGGATAAATTTATATTAATATTTACCCTTTTCTCTTCCATCTCTTAAACCTTCAGCTGAAGAATAGCCTGTGTCATAGAAGCATTTTGGGGTTTGTGTTGGATCTCCTATGAATTAAAAACACTAAATCATTTTAGTAAACCACGCTTAACTGTAGAAGTTAAACTAGAGAAAGCTGGAAGGAGATGTAATCATTATCATGAGTATAAATCTAGATAATTGAGTGTAGACTGTAAATGAGGAATGTAAAAACACTGGTCTGCAATGCAATAGATTAACTTCTACACCTGAAACTGGTATAGACTTCAGACACTTCTTTCCTCACACTAAAACCCATAAATTACTAATTTAAAATTCACACATGACAACATGTTTTTAAAAGTACTATTTTGTCTGACAGGAAGTCTCAGAAGTACTCTAAGCACCTGGGCTCAAAGTCTGTTGGGAGAAAATACTGCCTAGGACCATATTTCTCAGGTGCAGCAGGGAAATGCATTTGAAGGCAGGTGTAAACAACAGACACTAATGAATGCTGGAAAAGTGATGGGAGGAGTGTAGCAGCAATCTGCAGTTGCCAGTGGAAATACGGTCATCTATGCACATTACTTATAGTGGAAATAATTTTGCATTCTTACTGATTTCAAAGTAAAAGAGCATTAGATTTAGTAGCCTACCTATCTAACTCGATTTTTATTCAGAACAGCTTCATAGCAATGAAGTCAGAAGAATAATAAAACTATGTAAGTCACTGGGGTTGGCTGAATGCTTCTCCGGTTCTTCTGTTTATAAGACAAACTTTTGTGTACTTGGCTGCTTTCCCAATTTGATACACTGTTCTAATACATGAATATCTCAAGGCTCTACATACATATCTTCAAAGTAGAGTTCAATGCTCCTTAATAGAATTCCATAGAATTAAGGTGTGTTCCGAAATCTACTGTTGATATTCATGAAATAGTTGAGCAAAAGCTTTGTTTTTTTCTACTCTTCACTGCTATTGCTTATTTCATTATAGTTTTTTCTTCCATAGAAAGTGAACATTAATATCTTTCTATCCAAGTAGATTATGATATAGGGAGAAGAAGAGATTGAGTATTTATACCTGGCTGTCCTACTTGGAAAAGAGAAGTTGTGAATTGTCCTGCCTACCAAGTCAACAGTAAAATGTCAGAATGTGCCAAACTGTTAGTCACGTAGGAAGCAGCTGTTAGTATGAGGAATAGTAGAAATCCTAGGAAACACGATGCTTACTCATGACAAAGCAATTTGTTTAAAAAGTTTTTTATTTTGAAAAGCTTTATCTGGTAGTATGTTCAGAAAGTTTAAACTTCTCTCTATGAAGAGTCTTCTTACCTGAATCTTAAATGGCAATTTTGAACCTTTCCTAAAAATGCCTAGCAAAATAAATATTTTGGATTTGGAATAATAACTGTCACAAAAACAAGACTAAAAAATTATAAAAAAATCAATAACTGAGATAATGATGAGAAATGTCCACCTGACATCCACAGTGCTTCTTCCTATGAAGAAAATACATAAAATTTTACCAAGTGAAGAAAATATGGCATGCCCTTTTTACAAGAGAATCAAACCAGGACACTCAGTCATGATTTTGCTGGTAAGGTCTTCAATCGCAACTCTAAATAATTGCTGGAAATAATGACTTGAAGGCGGAGAAAGATGCAATTCAAAATACCAATAAGACCAAGTATGAAGAAACAAGTGACAAAGCACCAAGAGTAAATATAGAAATTACCACAAGATCATCAAAACCTGTTTTGTCTGGAAAGAATGATGCAACGTAAGCTTATTTTTAAATTAAATCCATCAGTATCTAATATGGAGATCCTACATAATGTGTATATCTGAATAACTTAAGGCTTTGAAGATTATTGGCTGTTTCTCAAACAGACCACATGTCTGCATGGCTTTTTAATTCTATGTGAACGGTGAAAGAAAGCGGGCCAGTTGCTGACCAAGAGATGAATTTACTTAAATATTCTAGCCAAGCTTTGTGTCTGATCTAGAAACAGCTCTTATTCTATACCATTTACGTCATGCTTAGGTCCTTGTCGTGGTTTAACCCGTCTGGCAACTAAGCACCACGCAGCCGCTTGCTCACTCCCCCCCTCCCTCAGTGGGATGGGGGAGAGAATTGGAAAGAAAATAAAAGGTTAGAGCTGAGGGCTGAGATAAAGACAGTTTAATAAGAGAAAATAATAATAGTAATAATGAGAATGATAACAGAATATACAGAATATACAAAATGAATGATGCACAATGCAATTGTTTACCACCCGCTGACCAATGCCCAGCCTGTCCCGAGCAGTGAGCTGTCCCCGAGCCGTGATCATTCTCCCCATGACCGACCGACTAAACCCCCCTGAGCATGACTTTATATGGTATGGAATAGCTCTTTGGACAGTTTGGGTCCTAGCTGTGCTGTACTCCCAGCTTGTTATGCACCTGGCTGAGCAGGAGAAGCTCAAAAAGTCCTTGAAAAGTCTGAGCACTACTTGGCAACAACTAAAAACATCAGTGTGTTATCAACATTCTTCTGGTACTAAATCCAAAGCACAGAACTATGCTAGCTTCTGTGAAGAAAATTAACTCTATCCTAGCTGAAACCAGGACAGTCCTACCCTTAAAATACCTTCCAATTAATCACCATCACTTTCCCATTATTTGATACATACACACAGGTATCATTCCTCTGAAATGTCCGTTGGGTTCATTTAGTCCATGGTTTTGGGCTCCATCTGTTGTAACAGTCTTTCAGGGCAGGAGAGATGGGGTCTGGTGTTGGGTTGTCGCATGCTGAAGTCAGTTCTGGTTCCATCCGCTGCACTTCCTCAGTTTCTTCAACATTCATTCCTCTTAATCTGGGTGATCCTTACTGTTATACCATTGATAGGACATACAGCAATAGTAAAAACGATGACATACTGTATTATACAGCAATTAACATTATACAATTCAGTTCATTGGCTATTTTCACCCAAAATCAAATCCCTTTGAGGTACACATTGGACTTCCCCATACTTCCGCATCACCCACCAAGTAGAGCCAGGTCCTTGAGCAAAAGCAATCCCACGGATGGGTTTGCCTTTACCTGAGGCAGGAGTAACCCAGACTGTCTTCCCCAGCATATTTTTTACATGCACTACCGGGACTTTATCCCCTTCTACAGTACGTAAGAGGTTTGACTGGGCAGGGCCAGCTCAGTTGGCAGATCCTCTAGTGTTGACTAACCAGGTGGCTTTTGCTAAATGTGTATCCCAATGTTTGAATGTTCCACCACCCATTGCTTTCAGTGTAGTTTTTAACAGTCCATTGTATCGTTCAATTTTCCCAGAGGCTGGTGCATGATAGGGGATGTGATAGACCCACTCAATGCCATGCTCTTTGGCCCATTTGTCTATGAGGCTGTTTCGGAAATGAGTTCCGTTGTCTGACTCAATTCTTTCTGGGGTGCCATGTCGCCATAGGACTTGTTTTTCAAGGCCTAGGATAGTGTTCCGGGCAGTGGCACGGGGCACAGGGTATGTTTCCAACCATCCAGTGGTCGCTTCCACTATGGTGAGCACATAGCGCTTGCCATGGCGGGTTTATGGGAGTGTGATATAATCAATCTGCCAAGCCTCTCCATATTTGCATTTCAGCCACCGTCCTCCATACCAGAGAGGCTTTAACCGCTTGGCTTGTTTGATTGCAGCACATGTTTCACATTCATGGATAACCTGGGCAATAGGGTCCATAGTTAAGTCCACCCCTCGATCACGAGCCCATCTATATGTTGCATCTCTTCCTTGATGACCTGAGGTGTCATGGGCCCACCGAGGTAGAAACACTTCACCCTTATGTTGCCAGTCCAGATCTACCTGAGCCACTTCAATCTTAGCAGCCTGATCTGCCTGCTGGTTGTTTTGATGTTCTTCAGAGGCCCGACTCTTGGGTACATGAGCATCTACATGACGTACCTTTACAACCAAGTTCTCTACCCGGGCAGCAATATCTTGCCATAATGCGGCTGCCCAGATGGGTTTGCCCCTGCGCTGCCAGTTGTTCTGCTTCCATTGCTGCAACCACCCCCACAGGGCATTTGCCACCATCCGTGAGTCAGTATAGAGATAGAGCACTGGCCATTTTTCTCTTTCAGCAATATCTAAAGCCAGCTGGATGGCTTTTACCTCTGCAAATTGACTTGATTCACCTTCTCCTTCAGCAGTCTCTGCAACTTGTCGTATAGGACTCCATACAGCAGCCTTCCACCTTCGATGCTTTCCCACAAGACGACAGGATCCATCAGTGAACAGGGCATATTGCTTCTCATTTTCTGGCAGTTTATTGTACAGTGGGGCTTCTTCAGCACGCACCACCTCCTCCTCTGGTGATACTCCAAAATCTTTGCCTTCTGGCCAGTCCATGATCACTTCCAAGATTCCTGGGTGACTGAGGTTTCCTATTCGAGCCTGTTGTGTAATCAGTGCGACCCACTTACTCCACGTAGCATCAGTTGCATGATGTGTAGAGGGTCTTCCCTTTGAACATCCAGCCCAGCAGGAGGGTGCCAGGAGGAGCTGTGCTTCAGTACCAATCACTTCTGAAGCAGCTTGAACCCCTTCATATGCTGCTAATATCTCTTTTTCAGTTGGAGTATAGTGTGCCTTGGATCCGCTGTATCCTTGACTCCAAAACCCTAGGGGTCGGCCTCGAGTCTCCCCTGGTGCTTTCTGCCAAAGGCTCCAGGTAGGGCCATTCTCCCCAGCTGCGGTGTAGAGCACATTCTTTACATCTTGCCCTGCCTGGACCAGCCCAAGGGCTACTGCATGCACTATCTCCCGTTTAATTTGTTCAAAGGCTTGTCGTTGTTCAGGGCCCCATTTGAAATCATTCTTCTTCCGGGTCACTTGGTAGAGAGGGCTTACAATCTGGCTATAATTTGGAATATGCATTCTCCAAAAACCCACAATGCCCAAGAAAGCTTGTGTTTCCCTTTTGCTAGTTGGCAGAGATGTAGCTGTTATTTTGTTGATCACATCCATTGGAATCTGATGACGTCCATCTTGCCATTTGATTCCTAAAAACTGGATCTCCTGTGCAGGTCCCTTGACCTTGCTTTGTTTTATGGTAAAACCAGCCTTCAGAAGGATTTGGACTATTTTCTTCCCTTTCTCAAAAACAACTTCTGCTGTATTGCCCCACACAATGATGTCATCAATGTATTGCAGGTGCTCTGGAGCATTACCCTGTTCCAGTGCTGTCTGGATCAGTCCATGGCAAATGGTAGGGCTGTGTTTCCACCCCTGGGGCAGTCGATTCCAGGTATACTGGATGCCCCTCCAAGTGAAAGCAAACTGCGGTCTGCACTCTGCTGCCAAAGGGATTGAAAAGAAAGCATTTGCAATATCAATTGTGGCATACCACTTGGCTGCCTTTGACTCCAGTTCATATTGAAGTTCTAACATGTCCAGCACGGCAGCACTCAGCGGTGGCGTAACTTCGTTCAGGCCACGATAGTCTACTGTCAGTCTCCACTCTCCATCAGACTTTCTCACTGGCCATATGGGACTGTTAAAGGGTGAGCGAGTCTTGCTGATCACTCCTTGGCTCTCCAGTCGACGAATCAGCTTATGGATGGGAATCAGGGAGTCTCGGTTGGTGCGATATTGCTGCCTGTGCACTGTTGTGGTGGCAATCGGCACTTGTTGTTCTTCAACACTCAGCAACCCCACAACCAAAGGGTCATTTGAGAGACCAGGCAAGGTAGCTGCTTAATTTCTTCTGCCTCCAATGCAGCTATACCAAAAGCCCACCGGTACCCTTTTGGGTCCTTGAAATACCCTCTCCTGAGGTAGTCTATGCCCAGGATGCACGGAGCATCTGGCCCAGTCACAATGCGGTGCTTTTGCCACTCGTTCCCGGTTAGGCTCACTTCAGCCTCCAATACAGTCAGCTCTTGAGATCCCCCTGTCACTCCAGAAATACAAATGGATTCTGCCCCTATATGGCTTGATGGCATTAGAGTACACTGTGCACCGGTGTCTACTAGAGCTCTATACGTCTGTGGGTCTGACGTGCCAGGCCATCGAATCCACACAGTCCAGTAGACCCGGTTGTCCCTTTCCTCCACCTGGCTGGAGGCAGGGCCCCTCTAATTCTGATCACTGTTGCTCATGGTTTGTGTGTATGAGTCAGAAGTTCCTTCATCACAATCAGAATTAAGATCAGCTCTTCTATTCTGTCTGAAAAAATGACGATCTACCCCGTCTTTGGAAACTGGAGCAACAAGTTTCTTGGAAGAGCCCCCTTTTGTGTTTGTTTTTCTCTGCAACTCGCGTACTTGTGACTCTAGGGCCGAGGTAGGTTTTCCATCCCATTTCCTCATGTCGTCTCCGTGGTCATGCAGGTAAAACTATAGAGTGCCCCATGGTGTGTACCCTCGATATTCTTTTCCTTGAGCAGAAGGGCACTTACTTCTAATGGCTGAGATACTGGTCTGTACAGGAGAGGTGTAGGGTATACGCTTTTCGAGTCGTTCAACCTTTTGGGACAGTTTCTCCACAGCAGAGACGAGAGAAGAAGAGATACTTTCTTCGTATTCCCAGAGCTGGCTAGCCACTTCATCCACTGTTGGTCCCCGTCCATCTTCCCAGCTCAGCATTGCCCATGTGTTGGCATATGATGTTGGTGCACTCCGTAACAGCTTCTGCCACATGGGTTGTGTGCACTGGACATTATCTGGATCTTTGGGCAACTGGTCGTTGTCCAGGTCACTATAAATCACCTCCAGGACAGCTAATGCCCTCAGGTACTGGATGCCTTTCTCCACGGTGGTCCATTTACCTAGGCGATATATGATGTTGAACAGGACGACCAGATCGATAGGGCTACCAGGGAAGAGGGGAGCTCCAGAAAGCAGACACGGTCTCCATAGGAGTATAGTGAATGCTCCCACTTTATTCCCGAGAACTGGTATACTTATAGTACAAGCAGGGTTCACGTGGCACAAGCAATAATTTAATTGGTTTTAACACACTGTCCACGCGCTTCTCCTCGGACAGTGACCGCATCTGTAACACTTTTCATTGGTTTAAGCTTTACTGTCCACGCGCTTATTCTCAAATAGTGATTGGATATATAAAACAAAGCACACAGCTATCTTAGTTTCTACTTGCAATCAGCACATTTTTGCCTTAGCTCAGAGCTTCTTACTTGTTTCAGTGTACCAAGGACATGCTGTTTACAAACCCTGGATTGTCCACATATTCCCATAATACTTTGTGGCCCTGTTGTTCAAGAAACCCCTCTACAATTCCCCCTTTTTCTTTTTGGACAATCCAGAGTTGTTGTACCTCATTACCTTTCCAGGGGACTTGCTTAGAATTCTTCGGTCCAGGGATCAGAGGTTCTCCCCGAGAATTCCTCGGTGCCAGCTGGAGATGTCATGATCCCGCAGATCTGTCGAGATTCACAAGAGGTGTCCCATCTGGGGTGCCACCTTTTTCTTTTTGGACAATCCAGACCTGTTCCATTAAGCGCGACATTACTTTTTTAGCGCATGACAGCAAGCAGCCAAATACAATGCAAGCTACTATTATAATTACTACGAGGGTCAAACCTTTTTCAACCAACACTCGCAGCCATCCTGATATACCAAACTGGCTGAGCCATTCCCCCAGAGGGTCGTCTGATTCTTTCAAGTTATTCAAATTATTTTTCAGCTCAGCTAATTTCTTGTGGATGGATTCAGAGTGGTCAGACAAATTCATACAGCACATTCCTTCAAATTCTTCGCACCCATGCCCTTGTGCAAGCAGCAAAAAATTAATAGCAGCTCAATTTTGAAGCACAGCATGATTAACACTAGGTACATCATGTGATAGCTCATCTAAAATTTGGCTAGTGGTGTTTAGCTCATTTCTAGCCCAACATGCTAACTGTTTCAAAGAAGTCATGGCTCTGCTTGCAGTAGCCCCTGGGATAAAGAGGGAAGTGAACACTGTACGGGCTGTCGACCAGAACTTGGGGTTACCATTGTTGCAAACTAATTCATGGATTTCTCTCTTTGATCTATAACCAATGTTACTCATTGACCACTGCATGAGGTTTATCAAACTGGGGTGAAATAGAGCCAATTTCCCCAGGTAGCATGGTCCCCCGTGCGGACATTTAGGGATTCCATTCCAGGCCCGGTCACCGCATATTAAAAATATGCCCAGCCAGCGGCAATTTCCGCGCCGGCTGTCCGGTCTGGTTGAGCTTTGAGTAAAGAGCTGTGTAAACATCCCCAGGACAGACGGTGGAGTCCACGGTTGCCCAGTTCTTATAGTTAGTAAGGGCGACTCAAAACTAAACCACCCAGTTTGTTTCCCAACAGATGAGGCATTAAGACACCCCAATAGGTCTAGCTCTTCTGGAGGGGACATCAGAGTAACATTCAAGTTCTCCACAATTTTTGCTTGCCATTCTTCATCCCGCTGTTGAGGGTTTAGCCCTGGGGCTGACAGGGTCGTGTTAGCTATGGTAAAATTCAATACAGACTTATTTCCAACATAACCCCAGAGCTCCTCTGGTCTCCACACAGGGGTTCCTATCAGATATGTACGAAATGGATCCCCTGGGGTGGCCAAACTTAAACAAATGGAGCTCTGGCCTGTAATATTGGCTAACGTGACCCAGATGTTAGATCTTGGTGTAATCTTTGTTATTAGCCCATCTGCTACTACTTCCCCCAGGACTTATACCCTAAAACAGATTAGCCATGCCAATTTCCATGTAATCCTGTTCGTTTTGGTCTTTTTCCTTTCTCAGGTTGTGGTTGTTAGGTGTCCGTACCACAGCCGTGTCCACTTGCTTGGCACTCAGAGAGGTCCGGAACCTGTCAAGACACAAGTATAGCCTCGACCATTAAAGAGCATTGTACCTGGCCCTGTCCAAACTCCTGGTTTTGGGTCTTTGTACATTAGCTTGATACTGGATTCACTCATTTTAGTTTCTTTCCCATAATGCAACATAGCAGGAGGTACCTCTTGTTGTCCTGACACGCTCAAAAAGTTCAAAATAAAGAGCACCTTGTGAAGGCGGATGAGGGGATCCATCTCGGTGTCTAATTTCTGCTTGGCCAGAGTCTCTTTAATGGTGTGATTGGCCCTTTCCACTATAGCCTGCCCTGTAGACACATGAGGAATGCCAGTAATATGCTTAACACCCCACTGTTGTAAGTATCAGTTCACCTTCTGACCCACATAGGTAGGCCCATTGTCAGTCTTTATGACCTGTGGGACCTCCAGAACTGCAAAACAGGCAGAGAGGTGCCGAATCACATGGACCGCTTTCTCTCCTGCTTGTGCAGTAGCCCATACCATATGTGAGAAGGTGTCTATTGTAACATGTACATATTTCAGTCTTCCAAATTCTCCTACATGTGTTACATCCATCTGCCATACTTCGCATGCCATCAAACCCCTAGGATTTACCCCTAGGCCCAGTGACCCACTGTGTTTGCTGCATTGGTCACAAGCCTTTACTATCCCTTGGGTGTCCGACCAAGAGAGTCGGAATTGCCCCCTTAGTGCTTTGGCAGACTGATGGAACATTTCATGACTCTGTCGAATCATAGAATCATAGAATCACCTCGGTTGGAAAAGACCTTTAAGATCATCGAGTCCAACCTTTAACCTAACCCTGACATCCCACCACTAAACCATGTCCCTAAGCACCTCATCTATCCTTCTTTTAAATACCTCCAGGGATGAGGACTCCACCACCTCCCTGGGCAGCCCATTCCAGAGCCTGACAACCCTCTCGGTGAAGAAGTTTTTCCCAATGTCTAGCCTAAACCTGCCTTGGCGCAACTTCAAGCCATTCCCCTCGTCCTATCGTCTGTTACCAGGGAGAAGAGGCCGACCCCCACCTCACTACAGCCTCCTTTCAGGTAGTTGTAGAGGGCGACAGGTCTCCCCTCAGCCTCCTCTTCTCCAGACTAAACAACCCCAGTTCCCTCAGCCGCTCCTCGTATGACTTGTGTTCCAGACCCCTCACCAGCTTGGTTGCTCTCCTCTGGACCTGTTCCAGCAAGGCAACATCTTTCTTGTAGTGAGGGGCCCAAAACTGAACACAGTATTTGAGGTGCGGCCTCACCAGCACCGAGTACAGGGGCACGATCACTTCCCTACTCCTGCTGGCCACACTATTCCTGATACAAGCCAGGATGCCATTGGTGGTCTTGTCAACCTGGGCACACTGCTGGTTCATATTCAGGCGGCTGTCAACCAGTACCCCCAGGTCTTTTTCCACCAGGCAGCTTTCCATCCACTCTTCCCCAAGCCTGTAGCGTTGCATGGGGTTGTTGTGACCAAAGCGCGGGACCCGGCACTTGGCCTTGTTGAACCTCAATACAGTTGGCCTCAGCCCATCGATCCAGCCTGTCCAGGTCCCTCTGCAGAGCCCTCCTCCCCTCGACCAGATCAACACTACCACCCAGTTTGGTGTCATCTGCAAATTTACTGAGGGCACACTCAATCCCCTCGTCCGGGTCATTGATAAAGGTATTAAACAAGACCGGCCCTAGAACTGAGCCCTGGGTCATGACAAAGGAACCTACAGGAGCCTGCACAGACAGAGTGACTAGGGCATCTGCTCTTGCGTTCCCTTCCCCAAGGCCTAAGTTAGTTTTGTGACTTCTGATATGAATGATACAACATGGAAAAGACCGTTCTTGCAGAGTTTTCTGTAACTGCAAAACCAACTGTCCCAACAGTTCTCTTTTTGGTGGCCTAACCACCGCATCTTCAATTCTCTGCACAACTCCTACCACATATAGGGAGTCTGAGACCATGTTCAGGGGCTCATTCAACCATTTAGACAGAGCCCACAGAACATCTTTCAGTTCCAGAGTTTGCAGGGAGTCCTGGCTGATGCCCTTGATCTTATGATGAAGCCATTGATCCTTATCTCTCCACACGCAGACCGCTGATAGGGACTTCCTGCCCGCATCTGTGAAAACAGTCCGGGCCTGCGTGAGAGGTTGGGACACCACTGAGCGCCGTGGTCACCATTCATTCCCCACAACAAAATGCAATAGCGGGTGATCAGGCGTCGTGTTGATAATGCGTCCTGGGTATCCTAAAAGGGCAAGTTGCAGCTCCTCTGAATTGGCCAACATCCATTCCAATGCGTCTCCATTCATCTGGAGGCTAATGCATGCTGGCTCCTGGCCGCTGACATCCTTACACCTCGTCCGGTCTTTTTTGAGCAACTTACAAATCACTTCTGTTCGTTGCCAAATACTTTTTGGAGCGGTATGAGGGGGAAACAGCCATTCTAAAACTGTGCACTGTGTCTGCTCCTCCTCCCGTCATCCTGAAGCCTGCTTGGCACTTAAGGGTAACATATCGACTTCTCCCCCTTTTTCTTTTTGCCAAGCAGGGACTTGTAGCAGCAAAGCAAAAGGCGATTTTTTCAAATTGCAAATCAGTACAGATACAGGGATATCTGGCAAAGCTTGATCGAACACTGCTGTGGTGATCTTTATACTCAACTGATCAAGGTGTCGCTCATGCGCCGTAGTCCATGGCACTAAGACTGCAGGATCATTACCGCACAGTAGGGCAAGGAAAGGCTGTAAGTCTTGGTTAGTGAACCCCACCAAAGGCCAAAGCCATTGCAGTTCTCCTACAAGTCGCTGAGCGTCATTCAGTGTTTTTATGTCTCGATGTAGCGTTGCTTTCTGAGGGGACACTGAGGCCCGGGATAAGGTCCAACCTAGATATTTCCACAGTTCAGTCCATTGGACTTTTTCCGGTGCCACTACAAGTCCTTTCATGCTTAGAACAGTAGTCACCTTTTGCAAAGTTTGATCTGTAAAGGGCTGTTTTTGAGCAAACAAAATGTCGTCAATATAATGGTAAATAATAGTGTCAGGCATTTCAGTCCGTAAAGGTGTTAGTGCCCATGCAACATACAATTGACACATTGTAGGGGAGTTTTTCATGCCCTGAGGGAGCACCACCCACTCATACCTCTGGGCTGGGCTCCCCTTATTTGTGGACGGGAGAGTAAAAGCAAAGCGCACTGTGTCTTGAGGTTGTAAGGGTATTGTAAAAAAGCAGTCTTTTAAATCAATCACCAGGACATGCCAGTCTCGTGGCAACATGGTGGGCAATGGCATACCTGGTTGCAGCGCTCCCATGGGCCACATTTGGTCATTGACCAATTAGGTCATGGAGCAGTCACCATTTGCCACTTTTCTTGGGGATGACAAAAATGGGTGTGTTCCACGGGCTGATGGAAGGTTTAATATGTTTGGCTTGTAGTTGTTCTTGAACAAGTTGATGAGCAATCTGGAGCCGTTCCTTGGTTAGCGGCCACTGCTCCACCCATACAGGTTCATCAGTTTTCCAAGAGATGGCTGGGGTAGGCGGCTCCGTAGCAGTGGCCACTAGGCAAAATCTTGGGAGCTGGGAATGGTGATGATGGCCCCCACCTGGGCTAGGACGTCTCGGCTTAACAAGCCTTCCAAGTCCCCAGGCAATGGCATCACGTATAGTCGTAAAGCAATAGACTGTCCTTCTTGTAGTCTGAGTTGCACTGGCTCTCAGCTCTGCAATGGTCGCTGGCCGCCACCAACTCCCTGAACTGCATCCAGGGCTGGGGCCAGTGGCCATTGTCTAGGTCATATCCTTCTGCTAATTATAGTGACATCTGCCCCTGTATCAGTCATAAGTTTGACTTCACACTTTTGCAGGCGATAGGTAAGTTGCGCCTGGATCATTGGTCTTTGTTTTAACTGCTGTATCAGGCTTACCACCGTATCGCCTGTGGAACCAAAACCTTGGTTTTCTCTTTGTGGGGCACAGGAAGTCACATCCTCTTCTAAAGCAACCTTCATGTATAACACCAGTTGTGCCACTCATGTCCCCTTTTTAACTGTAAGCGGGGGACATAGGGTATAAGCAGCAATCCGTATTTCTCCTGTATAGTCTGCGTCAATCACCCCTGGTAGCACAAAGACGCCAGCTGTGCCGGTTGATGAGCGGCCTATGAGGAGGGTGCCAAGGTTACTCCCCTCTTCATAGATGGGCCCAGTCACACCAGTGGGAATGCGCTGGACTGAGGAGTCTTTGAAAGCAACGTCTACTGCTACTGCCAGATCGATCCCCAGGCTCCCTCTGGTGGCGGATGGCTGCAGCTGTTGGAGAGCATTGGGCCGGCCACTTGTGTCCGAGCGCGGGGCCCTTTCGCGCTGCTCGCCCCGTTTTTTGTCTGATTACACACTGCAGTTGCATGGTTCTCTTTTTGGCAGCAGTCGCACCACACAGTGGCGGTACAGGTTTTACTATAATGTCCACGACCACCACACTGATAGCAAACCACCAGAGAACTCTTTTTGTCCTTGCTCTTTTGCCGTACACTTATTTTTTGTACAGCCGCAGCCAGCAAGTTGGTGGTGGGTTTAATAGCAGTCGCAACGGCATTAGCCATTATCTTACTTTGCTGTCCCTGTTCCGCTCGCATGGCAAGTTCTAGCATATTGCCCACATCAGCGTCTTTGGGTAAGGTAGCCAATATAGCCTTCACTTTTGCATTAGTATTTTCAAAGGCAAGCATTCTAAACATTGTCTGTTTAGCTTCCTCCATCATTCCTGATTGTGTTAACTGGGCGTTGGACATACGATCAATAAAATGTCCATAGCTCTCCGTCAGCCCCTGTTTAATTGAGGTAAAAACTGGGGCAGGAGTGGAATCAGGGACTGCATTTAAGGCTTGCTGGGCTAAACTGGCTGACAGCTGGAACAAAAGAAGCGGATACCGCAGTTGCCAGTTTATATCGGCAAACCAACCTTGCCCAGTTATCATTTCAGTGGTTACACCATTGAGCAAGTCTGCAGGATCTCGGGGTCGCATAGCTTCCATCCGAGCCAATCGTTCCCATTCACATGCCCAGATAATATATTGAGCAGGAGTTAACAACACTCGGGCCAAGTTTTGGCAATCGAATGGGGAATTGGTGTCGGCTGTATAAATCCAGTCCAAAACAGCTCGCGCCTGCTCAGATTTAATACCATTTTCTTTCACAGCTTTTATAGCCTGTTGCAAAATCTTCCAATCATGTTGTTCATACTGAGGGCCATTGACCCGCACCACTACGGGACAAGCCATTGTGCTAACAGGATGCCAATCTCCCTCCAAAATAGCGTCTTTGACTACACCCGACCAACGGGTCACAGCATGAGTTGCAGCTGGCACAGGAGGGGTTAAACTGCAGGTTTCCGACAGGAGTCGCTGGACGGAATTGTGTGGGACTCCTGGTGAGGTAGCGTTTTCAGCAAACCACTCGGCAGTTGCCCCCGCACGATTGTCTAATTTCTGGAGTGCCATCTGATGAGTCAACTTTTTCAATCCTGCTCTTTCTTCCTCTATAACGGAGCAGGTTGATAAGTCCTCATCATCACCAGCAGGGAGCAGCACTGCTTGAGTTGGCAAAGCTGGGGTGGAGGGCTGTGGCGGTTCCACTGGAGCGGAGCTGGGCTGGCAGCTGGGTTCCCTTGCCGCGGCCTCGGTTGTGATTTTTAATTCCTCAGTCGTGGGCGGGGGGCTGATGACTCCACAACGGGTGCTGCAGCGGCATCTGCCAGCTCTGCGACGGTACTGCACTGCTGGCTGGTCATGCCTTTTATGGACGCAAGTGCCCAATCCCGAAATAGGTTTCAAGTCAACCTGGCTTAGGCAGCACCGGCAAGGGGGGGCACGGTGGAGTTAGTGCCTGTACTGCCGCGGCCGCCACTTTTGTCTCTGCACGCATATCTTTCAATGTGTTCATAACAGTCCGCCAGGTAGTTCTAAAGCCATGAATGTCTTTATCTCGGTCTGCTATTGTTAGTTCCCACATATAATCGCCCAAATCTCGCCAACAGTTCTCGGTAAACAAATTCGCAGGCAAGAGTAAATATCCATGGGATTGTGCCCAGTTTAATAGCTTGCTTAAAGTCTTTTCAGCTACTGATTCCCCTCTCTTAGAGAGGATACTAATCAATAGCTTAATCGCCACAGCAAATTCTGAGTCCATGCTCACGGCTATGTAGGCGTGGGGAAAATCGCAAGTTTTCCTACCTCCGGTCACGGAGACTCGGGTGCGTCCACGCCAGCTCCCCTCCGGCTCTTGCTTCCCGTGGAAATACTGTGGAGCCTTTTGTGCATCTACGCCATTGCATCTGTCAGCACCAGCATCAATGCCTTTACGTCTATCTGCTGAGACCCTGGTCGTGCATCAATGCCTTTACGTCTATCTGCACCAGCATCAATGCCTTTACATCTCTTTGCCAAGCCCCTGGTCGTGCATCAACGCCTTTATGTCTATCTGCAGTGTCACTGTTTGGGTGCCAGTTGTTGAACAGGGCGACCAGATCAATAGGGCTACCAGGGAAGAGGGGAGCTCCAGAAAGCAGACACGGTCTCCATAGGAGTATAGTGAATGCTCCCACTTTATTCCCGAGAACTGGTATACTTATAGTACAAGCAGGGTTCACGTGGCACAAGCAATAATTTAATTGGTTTTAACACACTGTCCACGCGCTTCTCCTCGGACAGTGACCGCATCTGTAACACTTTTCATTGGTTTAAGCTTTACTGTCCACGCGCTTATTCTCAAATAGTGATTGGATATATAAAACAAAGCACACAGCTATCTTAGTTTCTACTTGCAATCAGCACATTTTTGCCTTAGCTCAGAGCTTCTTACTTGTTTCAGTGTACCAAGGACATGCTGTTTACAAACCCTGGATTGTCCACATATTCCCATAATACTTTGTGGCCCTGTTGTTCAAGAAACCCCTCTACAATATGACATCTTCCTTGAAGGGATATCTTTCCTTCATGGCTGACAGTAGTCGTCTCCAGAGGCTGAGGACTTGTGCCCCTTTTCCAATCGCTTTGTCAATGCCCCCTTCCCTAGAAAGGGATCCTAGTTGCTTGGCTTCCTTACCCTCCAGTTCCAGGCTACTGGCCCCATTATCCCAGCATCGGAGTAGCCAGGTGACAATGTGCTCACCTGGACGACGGCTGAAATCTTTTCGCATATCTTGCAGCTCACTCAAGGATAGGGATCAGGTGGTTTCTGTCTCGTTTATGAGCTCTTCCTCCTCCTCTTGTGATGGCCCCGCTTTTTCATCCTCCCTTTCTAAACGAGTTGACTTTCGCTTCCAAGATTTCTTCTTTTTTATAGGGGCGACTGATACTGGCACGGGTTGGTTCCCTGGTTCAGCCGCAGTGCCTGTGGCCTGGGTTGGAGTAGCCGCAGTGCACATCACTGGGGTTGGAGTAGCCGCAGTGCACATCACTGGGGTTGGAGTAGCCGCAGTGTGTATCACCGGGGTTGGAATAGCCGCAGTGGCTGTGGCCAGGGTTGGAGTAGCTGCAGTGGCTGTGGCCTTGTCATCAGATCCAGAGACTTTCTGTTCCCTTTGGATGTGTTGAATCGTGTTGAACAGGGTTCAGTAAGCATGGGCCAGGCCCCAGCACATTGAAGGATTTGTGTTTGCTTAGAATTGCCAGGGTGACAACATACCTTTTCCAAATATTCTACCAGTTTTTCAGGATTCTGCACTTGTTCAGGAGTGAATTTCCAAAACATTGGAGGTGCCCATTGTTCTAGGCATTTACCCATACTACCCCAAATACCCTGCCACTCATAACTATCCAGCCCTGGGGCAGACATCTGGATGGTATTATTAAGTTGCTTACTAACTTTGAACAAAACCGAAACAATATTCCAAATAGATATCAACAGATATATCTTAACTATCCAAGGATGTTCAAGATACTGAAAAGTTATTGTAATGAAGGAGGAAACATCATCAAAGAAGGCAAAGAAAGTGCCATTCTGTATTTCCTCCACAACAAACTTTTCAGAATCCAATGTATAATTGCTAATTTTCCCCACAAGGTGGTAGCCAAAGTGCAGTACAGACTTCAACATGAAACCCAAATACCAGATAAAGCTCAAGGTCATTGTTTTAATAGCAAGTCTCCCAAGCAAAACATGTTTAGTCACCGCAGAGCATAGCAAACTGCAAAAACCAACACCAACTTTTAACAAGTACAGTAAAGGAGGGAGCATGGTGCAGATCGGATAAAATAAGATCGAGAACAAGTGAATCCAATCACGACCCACAACTGTTTAACAGATATAAATTCCTTAATATTCTCTGGTTACTCTGTCGTTATCTCAAGCCCTTCGTGCCCCACATTGGGCACCAAAAAGGACTGTCGTGGTTTAACCCGGCTGGCAACTAACCACCACGCAGCCGCTTGCTCACTCCCCCCCTCCCTCAGTGGGATGGGGGAGAGAATCAGAGAAAAGAAAAAAAAAGTAAGACCCGTGGGTTGAGATAGAGACAGTTTTATAAGAGAAAATAATAATAATAGTAATAATTAGAATGATAACAGATTATACAGAATATACAAAACGAATGATGCACAATGCAATTGTTTACCACCCGCCGACCAATGCCCAGCCTGTCCCGAGCTGCGAGCAGTCCCCGAGCAGCGAGCAGTCCCCGAGCCGCGAGCGACTGACCGACTAACCCCCCCCCCCCGAGCATGACGTTATATGGTATGGAATAGCTCTTTGGACAGTTTGGGTCCTAGCTGTGCTGTACTCCCAGCTTGTTATGCACCTGGCCGAGCAGGAGAAGCTCAAAAAGTCCTTGAACAGTCTGAGCACTACTTGGCAACAACTAAAAACATCAGCGTGTTATCAACATTCTTCTGGCACTAAATCCAAAACCACAGCACTATGCTAGCTACTATGAAGAAAATTAACTCTATCCCAGCTGAAACCAGGACACTCAGTCATGATTTTGCTGTAAGGTCTTCAATCGCAACTCTAAATAATTGCTGGAAATAATGACTTGAAGGTGGAGAAAGATGCAATTCAAAATACCAATAAGACCAAGTATGAAGAAACAAGTGACAAAGCACCAAGAGTAAATATAGAAATTACCACAAGATCGTCAAAACCTGTTTTGTCTGGAAAGAATGATGCAGCGTAAGCTTATTTTTAAATTAAATCCATCAGTATCTAATATGGAGATCCTACATAATGTGTATATCTGAATAACTTAAGGCTTTGAAGATTATTGGCTGTTTCTCAAACAGACCACATGTCTGCATGGCTTTTTAATTCTATGTGAACGGTGAAAGAAAGCGGGCCAGTTGCTGACCAAGAGATGAATTTACTTTTACTTAAATATTCTAGCCAAGCTTTGTGTCTGATCTAGAAACAGCTCTTGACTGAACGGTTCTTGCATTAAGTACCCAGTGGTTGTGCAGAAAATTATACACAAAATTCCCTAGCTGGTTTAATTGAATAAATTTTTATTTCTGGAAATTATAATCTTCTTACATTAGCCTTCTGCCTTTGTGGAAAGGATTACTAGCACAGAGTAGCTGGGTCTGTGATGCAAGAAGAGAGTAACAAGCGTGGTTCATGCTTCCAAATTGCCTCCCCAGTTGCTAAATTACAGATGTTTGGATTTCAAGTGACTGGAAGCATCTTGATACTCCTGTTGGAAAGAACTGCTGACTTCCTTGGACAGCCTTTCTAAAGTGTTTAACAGTGAGGATTGTGTGAACCTACTGCTCTAAAAAAATGTTTTATATAGCAACAGAACATGAGTGTACTTAAGATATTGTTTAACACATTGTTTATATTTAAACTAAGCAATAAAACCAGAAAAACATGGTGTTTCCTGGCATGAGGAGGAAGGGACTCTTCTGCAGGGGAGATTGGTGTTTATGCATTATGTCTTCCATAGGCAAGTCTTACAAGCCAGGCAGAGCTGGCAGTGCTACGTTTATGAAGGCTGGGAATGTGAGCCCCTTGCTTTCTGAGTCATGCAAAGCAGGAGAGTTCTTACTTGCCATGTTGATGGCTAGTGTTCAAACATATCGAGGAAAATGTGTATTGGGCCCTAGTTAAAAAATGGTCACTTCTTCAGAAAACTCTCAGAGCAGATCTAGAAATATCTTTCTCCTGATATCACTGGTGCTTGATGCTATTGATTAGATTTGATTTAACTATCATTTGTAACATCTTTGGCTACAAGAAAAACAAAACACTTTTCTCTTGATATCATCCATAACATGTGATAGTATGGCAACTTCCTGCATCACTGTGATTAACCATCTCCATCTGCACTCCTCTGCAATTGCTTGTCCTATCAAAACAGAAGGCCACAGGTATCACTCTTTGACTTTAGTGGACTTCAGGTCAGCTCTTCCTGAGGCAATGACAGTCAGTGTGTTTTAGTGGAAAACTTTTCAAAGGAGAAAAATTCTTTGGTTTGCTGTATATTAATGCAAAACTAACTTTGAAGCTATTCCAGTTGGTAAACACCTTAATGAAACCCAGTATAACTTGGATCCCAAGTAGAAGAGCAGCTCACTACCCAAGGTGATAAAAACCTACTGTTGCACTGACTTTGCAGCAAAAGAGAATTATGGACTGTGGGGGTTTGAAAATGTGAGATTCCCCTAATCCTTTTATCTCAGTTTGAAATCTCATCCTGCAACACCACTCAGATCATTGAATTTGACGCAGCTGAAAAAGCAGGAATGTAAGGAGCTTTAACTCTGCTGTGTACAAGAAAAGATGGAGGTTTTCAAAGACATGCCGTGAGTCTGTCCCTAACTGTATGTATACTATTTTGTGTTTAAACAGCAAGAACTCCAAGAGAACAATAGAACTATGTTTTAATGTTGTTCTAATGCAAATCCCATGAAAAAAGTCAGTATAAATAACATGTAGACAGAACAGTACACACCTTTTTGCAGTGCAGAGTCACTCTTTATTCCAGTTTAGTGAAACTTGTCGAGTAGCATCTCATCAGGTATCATGTGTGTGAGATAAAGGGCTTTGTGCTAGACTAGGAGAACAGCTAACATATCTACTACTGTGATGAATTGATCCACAACTAGAAATGAATTTATGGTAGATGCTGTGGTCATATCTTTGCCTCAGCTGTAAATCACACTGGTGAATGAACTTTGATTCTCAAGGCCTAATGGAAAATGCATTGAAATCAGTGTAAGGGAAGTATTTTCTTTTGTCTGTAGTCACAGAATGGCAAGGGTTGGAAGGGACCTCAGGTGATTATCTAGTCCGAGCTTCCTGCTAAAACAGGTTCACCTAGAGCAGGTTGCACAAGACATCATCCAGACGGACTTTGAATATCTCCAGAGATGGAGACTCCACAACCCCCTGGGCAGCCTATTCCAGTGCTCTGTCAGCCTCTAAGTAAAGAAGCTTTTCCTCATATTCAACTGAAACCTCTTATGTTTCAGTTTGCGCCCATTGCCCCTTGTCCTGTCGCTGGGCACCACCAAAAGTGTCTGGCTCCATCCTCGTAACATCCACCCTTGAGATATTTGTAGGTATTGATGAAATCACCTCTCATGGAAGTATGCAATCAAACTGCTCCAAAGAGCATTCTGTTAGCTACTGAGAGTGAAGGGATAGAAAAATATTTTTAAGTGAATCCATAAGAGAGCATTGTGAAGGATGAACATAACTAAATTGAGCAAGATAATTGCTCTCTTTCCATGGTCCAGAAAAAATAAAGCATTCCTTAACACATGATCTAAACATGAAAACAATTTCCAGTAAAGCTGTCATTTGTGCTGGATTGCGTTATTTACAAAGGACATATATTTACATATGACAAGAGGGATATTGCCTGTTGTTATCCCCTTGCCCTTCAAAAAATAGTACTGACTGGTGTTTAGTAGCATCTTTTGTTTAATGTTTAAAAAAGGAGTACATGTCCTTATAGAGCTAGTCAAAAACATGATATGCCCATTTAGACATTAGGCTTGGAAGTGTACTCAAACTGTGTTATAATCTGATACATCTTTTACTCCAAGGATGCTGTAGTCTGTTCTCTGGTATACAATTGCCTTTTCTTTTTCTCTATACTTCTATTGAGCAATTGCTTCCAGATCTTGGGTATGAAATGGAAGTAAGGGAAGGGAATACAAAGCCATTGAATATACAAGTCTTCTGAGAACACCAGTGAATAAATTATTTGATAGTAACAAAAAGTTTTGATCTAACACAGATTACTTGAGACAAAATATTTTGTGGCCATTTTTATATTGGGAAAATAAGAACCAATATTATTTCACAGGTAAAGTATCTCCATCTGAGCTAAACACTTGAGTATGTTCTTAATTTTGAGCACATGAATACATCTATTTCCCTTGAATTACTGATTTTTATTAGTATTTAAAATCCTGAGCTCCTTTCCCAGAGCTTTTACTTCTTCTTATCAGGCAAAACACCCAATAATTACACAGCACACTTGATGCATTATGCAAGCTATTTATAGATGCTTTCAACAGAAATAACTTGGACAGGTCTATTATGCAAAGACTTACAAGCATAATCAGCAGAGTGCATAGTTCCCACTGCATCTTTTCTGCAAATTCACACTAGAAAGTGTCAGGCAACTTAAAACCTCTTAAGTACCTTGTATGCAGCTGACTGTAGCGTACTGGTGAATAGCGTCAGGTATGCTTCTCTCTGCCTGAATTGCACATTTTGTTTGCAAAATACAGCCCGGTTTGGAATGAAGAAAGAAGGTTCACCCCATATAATAGCTTCAGAAGATGATGGATGAATTTAGCTATAACAAACAACTATAAAATAAATAGAATTCTTGTTCTCTTTTTTTTGTCACAGAAACAATAAGATGTGGGACGATGAGAATGAGCTTCAGAAACTGCATCAGCTACTCCCAGTTAGCCCAGACTTAAGCCTGCAAAGCTGTATCCTCCGAAGTTCTCCAAATACACGTTTATCTAAAAATGTTTGAAAAATTATTTTTATTTTAGTTTCCTAAGGAAATGCATTTTATGCAGTTTTGACACACATTTCCTCATCATGCTCACTCAATCTTTGTACTCTGTAAAGTTCAAGCAGCAAAGATAGAGAAACAAAGGCATTAAGTTTTTAAATTCATATAAGGTTCCTCAAAATATGTAGCCGACGAGCCAACCTATTAAAGATACTGTATGTACAGAATCTAGTCCGTTTTGTCACAGAGCAAAAAGCTGTGCTGTCATATTCTGTCAAGAATGTCATATTCTTCCAAATGATGCAGAGGAAAGGTATTTCTGACATGAGAAACTCTTTAATCCCTTTGTGGGTTTGAAGGCAAACCTGAAACAAATTCTTTGGAAATCACATCCTTAGAATTGCTGTCATCTTTGTGAAAGATCTTTTGATGTCAATTTACCACGTATTTCAATCCATGCAATAGTGTTAGTGGGAAAATTGTTGTATCTTGAGCTCCTCCATAATAAAGGGATATCGGGACCCTGTCTCTGTTCAGATGCCTTACTCCTGAGAAGACTACAGTTTATACTGTTATGTTCTACACAGATGGTTGTCCAAAATGTATTGAAAATTTCTGATGCTGTTGGCTACCAGGTGTGCATTCATACCCGCTGTATGAACCACTGTAGGTTTGTCCATAGTGGAGAAGAACAGGAATTTATCTAATTTGGTATATTTTTGCTCAGGGCTAAGCAGAGTTTAGGAAATTGCAAAATAGACACTTACTGATAAGGATAATAGAAAGTATTAATTATGAAATGAAAAGGACGATAACTAATTTTTTCCAATCATTAGGCTTTGCTTTTGTGAATGGGAATAATTACCAAAAAGGGTGAGAACAATATAGATGGCTATGTGTTGACTTCTGCATTATAGAAGGGATAGTCATTGCTTGTACCTATTTGCACTAGAAAAACATCTCGAAGGAACTATTTCCCTCATCTTCCACACTTACATATGACCAGATAAGCAGTATGACCTGAGCTTCAAGAATAAGCCCTGGTCCCTAGAGCCAGTTGTCTATGCTATATGGTTGCTAGTTTCCTCCTGGGAATCCATCTGTTATGAACTCAGTGCTACCATTCATAATGAGACCCAAGCACAGACCATAGAAAAGTTCTTTCTAGTAGCTTAGACATACTTAAGGCTCTGCTTGGGCTGTTTCATCTCAAATAATCCAACATCCAAAAGCATGTAGGCTGCTGCATAGCACCCATATCACACAGTAAACACACAATACTGGTCTGGTAAAGAGCATTTCACCAAGCAGAAGCACAGCAGTCATTTTAGCTACTTTGCTACACTCTGGAAGAATGTGACCTGAGTAAGCGTGAGAAGGGAAGCCTGCTATGCGAGAAAGATTTGTTTGTTTTCCCAAGAAATAATGAGATGCAAACTACTACTCACACAGCTGTACGGCGAGAGAACAAGAGTAATAGGACAAGGGCCCAGATCAGTGCTCTCTGATCCCAGGATCCATGTACTGGAATTCTAGCAGCTGCACATCTGAAAATCATTCTAACGAGTTGTGGTAGATGCAGGTATAATCTTTAGGCACCTAGCTATCAGATCACTCTCTAGGGATTACCACAGTAGTCAGGGTCATGTTGTTTTCTGATAGGTAGGCAATGCTGATGTGTCCTAATTCTGTCCAAATGCAGTGCAGGTTGCCTGCAATCTGGCTCTGCTGGATTTATGTATGTCTGATTTGGTGGTTTGTAAGTCTTAAGTCCAGCACATTCGACCTGCTAATCTATCTCTGTGAGTCTTCGTGGGCTCACTGCTTATGTGTTGCACACTTGATTTGCATGAGTTCAGTGGCTATCTGTTAAAGGGCTCAGGCAGCCCACTCACATGATCTGCGCTGATGATATTTCTAAGGAAAGAAAAGAATAATGGTTAGGTACAAGACACCAAGTATTTCTAAATGTAAACTAGGAGCCAGAAAATCCGCATCTCTACATTCACTTTGTGCAGAAGTAGACAGTCTGTGAACTAAAGTAGGGAATTGGTCTTGGTTGTGTTTGCATGTAGAGGAGTGGTATGTGAGGGGCCCTGGTATGCTTCCTTTTCTCCCAGCTCCCACTCAGGTAAACTATTAGTTCCTTCATTGAGTTCATTTTTAGCTTCTAACTTAAGTAAGCAATGTGTTAAATTCAATATCACAAGTCTGAATGTTTTACTACAGTGTGTTCTTTCACAACTGAACTTGCATTCTGTTCCTCAAGGGCAGGGGACACTTAGCATTGCTTGCAGCATACTCTTACCTGGCACCAGCTGAACATGCAGTGATGATCACTAGCTCCGGCGAGCCATGAGCAGAGCGTGAAGGTCTGTGGCAATGATCCTGAAGCCCTCATTGCTTCACTAGTAAGGCAAAGTCAGTCCCTGTGTTTTGCATTACTAGGAATCTTGAAAGCATGAAAGAGGTTATGGAAGCGCAAAGCTTTTCTATCTCCTCTCCATAGGCAGACTCTTTTTTTTCTCTCTCAAATTATGTGCATTTAAATACAAATTACACTCAGTGCATTAAAAGAATTTTCTTTAAAAGCTGTGAATCAATTCATATCATATGCATGCATGTGTAGAAACACATACAGAGGCCCAATCACAAACGTATGTTTAGAGCCCATTTTACTTTCCAAATTACTTTTTAAACACAAAATCAAGCATACATTTTACTCTCCACTATAATTATAATCAACGTCTTCTTCTAGGAAGATAAAAAGAGAAAAGTGGGAATCAGGAAAAGGGAAATGTTACAAGCTTTTTCATTAGGGTTTTATATATTTAAAGAATTCACATTTTTTAACCACTGGCGAATATATTTCGTACTACATAAGCTCTGAGGATCCATTATCATCATTTTCTATTTATTGAATGTTTGACTTTTTTTTGCCATGGTGTTTTGAGCGTAGCTGGAAATATTTGTTCATAATGATAATTGTCAAACATCTCATTCTGTTTGGAACTGAATTGTTAGAGAGAGCTGTTTCTTTCTTTGTTCTGCAGGTTGCAAACTGAGAGACTGCCTGCCTTCCCTAAAGCTATGTGTATGTTTCCAGAACAATGTGCCTACCAGCCACGTACAGGGGCAAAAAGGAAAACCAGACGTGTTTTTTCAGAATTTGAGGAAAGGGAGCCTGAAATTTGTGTGTACAAGTGTTTACTTAAGTGTGTAATTTAGCTGTAAGGTCATGGTTGGCCACTAATTTTTCGTGAGAACTAACAATCACATGTGGAATAAGTGGATGGCCTCATTCTGCTTTGTATGGAACAATACTTACATCACAGCTACTGCAAAGCCAATGTGGACTGGCTCTTTGTGTCTTTGGTTTTGGAATATTCTTTGTATTTTACAGTAAGCTATCAGCTTGTAGAGGGAGTACTAGCAATTTTTTATGCCTATCCTTAATCTAGGTTCAGGAGCATGGTAGCCGCCCAGTAATTGCTTTTGACAGGGTAGCACAAAGTAAAGTGAACTGAGCTCTTACCTTTGGGTCTTGGTGCTGAAGCTCTCGCAAGAGTCACCTTATCATTAAGACTCTTCTCGGATGCTATGTCTAGCTCTAAGGCAGTGTCTGTGAATGTTTTCCAGTACTTGCTGTTGGTTACTGGGCTTAAAAACACTGGTTCATGAGGGAGATGCACAGCAACAGATTTTTAACCTGAAAAATGAAGCCTCGTGACTTCTGACATGAGACTGCCTCTTATATGAACAGTCACTAGAAGATGCAGAAATATGAATATCACAAAATTTTTCTCAAGCACAACTTGAGATACAGTGCTAGGATCTACTTCATGTCTTGCTAGTTATTTGCAGATCTATAATGCACTTGTCTCTAAGTCCCATTGTTCCTTATTGCTTTGGCCATTTGATATGAGAGCACCAAGGATTTTGTCCATATTTTGCATTTTAATAGCAGAAAAATACTTATTGTCTCAACAGCTATTACTTTTATATTCAGCCCACCAGAAACAAAGAGGAATAAAGTTCCCTCCTCAACTCACTGATGGCTTTTTAATAGGGTATTAGTATCTTTGAGATGGCACTGCATTAGGGCTGGGGCAGGATGGAACGTGAATTTGCCAATTAACCCAAGAATAATATTCCACTTTCTTAAAGACAAAAATTATTTCTGTCCTTGACTTCAGTCTATATTTAAGGTAAATCCATTTGTATGTCAGTATGCGCTTCCTGGGCCTTACACTCATTATAAGATTGTTGTGTTGTAGTGTTGATAAAAAGCATTGCGTTTAGGTGTCCTTGCAGCAATCCCCTTAATCTGCAGTGGTTACTAATTTTTATTCCTTTCTCCTCCAAATAAGTGTATTTTTTGCTGTCAACTAAGTTCAACTTGTTTGTTTGATTTTTGGATATTGTGATTTGTGATAACTCTGTCTTTAACGGTTTTCTGTTTGATTAATAAATGTAGAATGCAACCATCACATGTAGTGGTTCTTGATGCAGACTTTCCAAAAGTCACCAGCAGAGATTGCTTGTAATTGTTCTTGTTCTGCGAACTTGGAACTAACATCCAACAATCATTTCATTGCAGATAATTACCTTGCATAGATTTAAGAGGATCAGCAAGATCTCTCCAGATGCTGTTTGAAACCTGTGGTTCTTTTGATAGACCCGTTGCTATGTGTTGTCCCAAACGCCATAACAGACCTGACAAAATTTGGAAAGTAGTGACGTTCACACCAGTGAAAGCATTAATTAAGTTCTGAGGTAAGAAAACAGAATTAATAGTGTCTTTCATCATTACAAAGCATCCTTGCAAAAAAAAAAATCAATGCAACAAGCAGTAGCAGGATGATCCCACCAGGCTAAGTACTGTTGCTAGGCAACTCTTCATACTAACTTTAAACCACTTGTACTGTGATATGATTGGGATTGAAATCAGTTGCTGCTTTCTTTAGAAAAAATTAACATTTTTGTTGTTTTGTGGAGGTAATGAGACTGATTTAACATGTACTGCAGCTAAATACAAGTATAGAAAAGAAACATAACTGTCTCTGCGTTCAGATACTATCATTTTACTGGACAGTTGGCATGTAGCCCTTGACGTGTCCCCATCCAAAGAATACTGAAAACAAGACGGCTTTTCTGCTTTCAGAAATAAATGATTCAAAAGTTATTTCTATGCAGGAATATTATTAGTAGTGATGCTGCTCTTACCAACATACTGATGTACAAATAGACACTGTAGATGCTGTATAGTTGTAGCTCGATGCCTCCTTCACGAGGCAATTATTCCGATGAGTCATTGCTATTTGACAGTGAAACTGATTTAGCTTCTGACTGTTTCAACTTGTATACTGTTGGCAATGTAGTGACTGCAGCCTACCGTCCTCTTACGCAAGAGTAACATACTGCTCTCAACTGTTAGAGGCATTATGGAAGGGTGAAGTTGAAGCTAAGTTAATTAACAACCCTTTTCCTTCATCTTTGTAATATCTCATATGTTCTTTTGTCACATCTCCTTTATATGGTGCACTCTTAAGTCAGTTTTAGAGTTGGGGTGTATTTTATTGCAACAGGTAATCCTATAAATATGTAATCCTTGTTCGAAAAGCTCTGCGAAGTGCTGTCTTTGAACTGTAACAAAATAGGTTTCCTAGTGCAATAAGCAGAAAAGACAGCCTTTGTGAATACATGATGAAATATTGAATCCACGGACAAGCCAGAAGATTCGAGCCATAGGTCACAAGTAACAGCCAATGGGAATATATAAGATATTATCTACTTCATCCTTTTAATGCCAAGTATTTAAATGCAACACTATTTGCTACACAAAAGCCATTTTATTGAAAAACATTAAGGGTTTTGCAAATGAGATTAAAAATCATTGCTTCAGTGGGTAGGCCCAAGCCACGTGTGTAATCTTTTCCTCTGCAGAGACAGGAACACCAGCTTGTTCTGTTGCTGGAACAATGAAAATTTTTTTCCCAAAACGGCAATTCATGAATTGAAAATGATCACAGTAGGCAATTATAATATCAGATATTCCCCCTCAAATGAAAGACAGCAAAGAACATCACAAAAATAACAAGCAAAGGAGCACCTATATCTTTTTGCACTATGGATGGTTCTTCGGAGTGAGAGGTCATGATAATTGCTTTGCCAAGAGTCTGTGACCCAGCTTGCTCGTAGGGTTTTCAATGAGATGGCCACCATGCCATTTGCTGCAAGGATCTTTACATGTGAGCAGGGGATTGCTCCTAACTGAAGCATATCTCTCTGGTGATCTTTTGCTGTAGTGAACTTTCAGTTACTAGAAACTGAATTAGAATTGAAGCTCTAAGTTTTCTACATAAGCATGCAGTCACCCTATCCTCTGTAACCTTAAAGTCTTCATTGCATTGCCTTTAAAAAAAGAATACTTTAGAATCCTTCCAAGGGCCAAAAGATTATGATTCAAACCATAGAAACACAAGAGACTGTTAATGGAGCAGATCTACCTCTATGTATATGTCATGGACCTTGTTCTTCTTTCACAGATAAATGTCTCTTCTTTCTGGTCTTGCTTTGTCACCTATGAAGAAAGAATCCATTTGTCAGTGGATTACTGTTAACTGATGTATGGTGCTCTTTCTAACACATCACATTTCAAAATAGAGCATAGCTTCATAAGGACAGCCATGAAATATTTCTGTACAAAATAGGAACTTATTAGGTGGCGAGATTTAATGTTCATTTCCTGACCTTCATCACTTTTTTCTGGATTCAGTTACACCAGATAAAATCCCCTTGTAGCTAAGTGAGGCCTGCCTATATCCTTGGCATTCCCCATACACGGCTCTGCTACTAACAGTGTAGTGACACTTTTGACAGCTTTGCCTTGTAGGATTTTTTTTTCTGTGGACTATATTTGTACTCTCTATTCTAAGCTATGAGAAGTATTTGCAGCATGAAATTCTGACTGACTTTCTCATGTAACAGAAAAATGCCTCAGTTCAGTAATTTGAAATAAAGAAAGAGTATCCCATGCCATGCTTTAAAAAGTTCAGACAACAAACTATTTAGCTCAGGCATGCATGCTGCACTGTATTTGCTTTTTTTATGCACAGCATGCTATCATGAGAAATGAGTGGTGTTGGCTCAGGCAATGCTGTAGGCCAGTGTAATGGACTGAAAAATGCTTTGGAAAATTCTAGAGACACTCTTCTCAAAGGAAAATATTCAATAGCACTATGTGTTTTAAAATGGAACGCTCTACTCCAGATATCTTATATATATAACCATATATATAGTATATATATGCTTATATATAACCCTGCTGATTGGAAGGGATGTTCCTGGGAATAGGTGTGCTCTCATATTGTCGTGGTTTAACCCGGCTGGCAACTAAGCACCACGCAGCCGCTCGCTCACTCCCCCCCTCCCTCAGTGGGATGGGGGAGAGAATCAGGAAGGGGAAAAAAGGTTAGAGCCGAGGGCTGAGATAAAGACAGTTTAATAAGAGAAAATAATAATAATAGTAATAATTAGAATGATAACAGATTATACAGAATATACAAAATGAATGATGCACAATGCAATTGCTCACCACCCGCCGACCAATGCCCAGCCCATCCCAAGCAGCGATCAGTACCCGAGCAGTGATCACTCCCCCCGCGACCAACCGACCCACCAACCCCCCCGAGCATGACGTTATATGGTATGGAATAGCTCTTTGGACAGTTTGGGTCCTAGCTGTGCTGTACTCCCAGCTTGTTATGCACCTGGCCGAGCAGGAGAAGCTCAAAAAGTCCTTGAGCAGTCTGAGCACTACTTGGCAACAACTAAAAACATCAGTGTGTTATCAACATTCTTCTAGTACTAAATCCAAAGCACAGCACTATGCTAGCTTCTGTGAAGAAAATTAACTCTATCCCAGCCGAAACCAGGACACATATATTAACAGAATTAAGATAACATGAGATGGCTGGAACTGCTGAAATTAATGCTGCTGGGCAGCCCGGAGATCTTCTCCCACTTCTTCAGCATAGCCAAGTACAGTATAATGGCATATCTCCTCTCCAGGTTTTATGAAGATTGGTCATGAAAATATTTTGATGTGGAGATCACATGGCCAGGAATTGGAACTTTATGAATCACGCACCTACAACACATAATTTTTTTCCTGGTGCTTGAAAGTTCTCTGAAGCAGCAGCAGGATAACTGATATTGCCTCTTTCTGACTGATTTCAGTTAAAGTTTTATGATAATATGAACAGAGTGAAAAATCAAATAAATAGAACTTGTCTTGATGCATGCTTGGGGCAGATGAGTTTAATGGGATAGAGTTTATATTTAAGCTACTTTCATACACTACATGGACAACTTTCTTGTCCCGCTACCATGTAGTATTTCTAATTTGTTCCTACCAAATTGTGAAATCTCTTTTGTTCTGCACCTTCACCTATGTCCTATGCTAGAGAGCAGGCAAAACCTACTGTACACTTTAATTTGGACTATAAAACTGAAGAGTTTATACTCCTGTATAAGCAGCTGAGCCAGTACACCTTGTCCTCCAAAAGAAGCCATACATGCCAGTGTGCCTTCTCCTTCAGAGTTTCCTAAACAGAAATACTTAAGTTTTGGTGAAAATACAAAGATGGAAGGCAGATGCATGAAAATTTGGTATACAACGATTTGCCAGGCACACAGAGCACGTGTTCAAAAGACTCCTCCTAGCAACGGGGTTACTCCTGGAAATAGGGTGAACAGGCCAAGCTAGAGAATAAACAGAAGAATTAGTGACAAAAGAAGTAAGAGGAAAGAAAATATTAAAGGAAAAGCTTAACTGTTTAAAATTGGATTGAAGATTCAATCAATCCTATCTATTATCCATACAATCTAAGCAACACATGGAATTTGCCAAAGCAAATATTGGATTATATTGGTTTACTCTGAAGACTAAAACCATAAAAATGGGTTCAAAGTATATGATTGAAATACACACAAAAAATTAGAGGTGACATCTTGGCTTGTAGGTCTTCTCCAGGCTGAAGGAAAAAAAATAGAAAAATAATAATCCAGTTGAAGTCTGGTCTCTAACTTTCCTCTGGCAAAGAAAGAGGGCTAGACTGCTGCATTACATACTGAGCATAATATATGCAATACCTATGAAAGGACAAGTATATCCACTTATGATGTACTAACTGAAAATATTCCTGTATCTAACTATTTCTCTCAGGTATTAAAAAGAAAAAGAAATCTATGAATAATAAATCCTTTCCCTGCTTTGCTTCTGTTACAGTCCACAGGTAGTTTATATAGTTCAGCTCTGACCTGTTTTAGTCTTGTGAAGTGGAAAAGAGTGGTAATATTGCCATTCAATGTTTTCCAGCCTCTGTGCTTGCCAGCATCTATGCTTAGTTGACCAGTGATTAAAAGAAGATAAGCCAAGCTTCTTCACACTGCAGCAAAATGCAATGCATTAGCATTCTGAAAGCAAAGTTTAAGAGAAAAGCTTAATATAAACCTCACAGTTGAGTTTGTAAAGTATATTAGAGGTGACATGTTGGCCATGAGCTCTGCTTTGGGCTCTGGGGAAAAAAAAATAGACCAAGGTTAGTTCTGACCTTGAAATTAACCTTTTTCTTTATTTGTCTTCATCCTGAAGAAGACCTGCAGGCCAAGATGTCGCCTCTAATTTTTTGTGTGTATTTCAAACATATACTTTGACCCTATTTTTATGGTTTTAGTCTTTGGAGTAATCCAATATAAAGTTGTCTCTGTGCTGATTAGACCATTTCACCGGGACTAGAGGACTTAATAAATATTATTTGTTGGCTGCTTCAGAATTCTTCAGTTGTTTCAGCTGAACCTAATGCAATTGTCTAGTATTCACCATGCTGTTTTTTTCCTTTGGCCCTACTATTTTTTTTCTGGCTATTCATTCCTTGTCATTTGCAGTAATCTGATTTCATTTGTTCAGCTCTTGGCATAGTATCCTAATATAGTCAGCTGCTGCAATGAATATGTTGAATTTCTGCAATCTGACTAAATATCAATAGACTATTGAACTTTTATATTATGCATACTTGTAATCAAGTCAACTGCTTGAGAATTTGCACATCTATGCATTTAGATATGGAAAAAATAGTCTGTGTTCATGTAATTAAATTCTATATAATAATACTTATGCATAAAATGGCCAAATTAAGGTTGTGCAGGCAAATTTAATTCCAGTACTTCCTCTTTGTCTAGTGCTTGACTTTGCAACCTGAAAGCTATTTGTAATATTCATCATATCCACAGAAATCTGAGAAGCAGAATCATCTGTTGTCACAACTCCTAGCTGGTGAGGATTATTCATTAATAAGGCGTGCAACTAAAGGTGGAGTAAAGGATGGGTAGCAAAAGCTACTGAGCTTTTTCTCCACAAACTTGGTATCAGGATAGGAACTGTGAGGAGGCAAAAATCAAGGGCCGGAGGGAGAGGAGTAGTTATCGCCAGGAGGCATAAAGAGACCAGCTTAGAGCTAAGTGAGGACTGAGGAGGCATAAGTCTGGTTAGAGAGACAGGTAAGGGGAAAGAAAAGATGGTGAGGTGAGCCGCCACCTATAAAATTTCCTGGGTTAGTCATGTTTTGCTTTAAGCTATATGGTTCTCTGTTACTTTCTATGCTTGGTCTTTATCTGATCAATATTAATCAAAGAAAAAGATGATGTCTATGTCAGAAACTTAATTGTTTGACATGGTGTTGGAGAGGCTGAAAGCAAAGAAGCAATTAATGAGAAAGTGTTTGCCAGTATTGAAATATGAATGATCAGAATTGTACATGCAGAAGGATAATTGTGCTGGAATTGGACCATTTTGTAAAAAAATTTAAAATTGTATAAATTACAAAATAAATAATTAAAGATAAATTGTAGAGCAGATTTGACTTTTGGATGTCTATAACTTGTTGCTAATACTGGTCTGGGAGACACTTAAGCAATTTTTCACCTACAGGTTTATGGTCTTTGACACTTCTGCATCAGTTGTTTACAACAATAAAAGACCTTTCATGAGTTTTTTGTATTATTATCTCTCCTTCTGGAGATGGAAGATCAGACAAAGAGCACTTGTTGACCAAAACAGACTAGAGCTCTATTTCTCCCTTTGATTTCTCTCGGATGTGAAGCAGCAGCTAGCGATGTTGGTAGTTTACAGCATTTCATGACATACTGTGGCAGTTTTATGGTTTGGTGGTTTTTGTTTCTTTGATTGGAGGGGTGACTTTGTGCAGATAATCCGGAATGAGTACGGTGTGGTGGCATTCTCCATGCCAAAACTTTCCTATTTTGCAAACTTCTTTAAAATTACCATGGAAAAAGTAACTTTTAAATCAGTGACATCTCTTTCTGCTACCTCTTCTTATATACTGTTCTCCTCCTGCACAGAAGCAACGGTCCATTTTTCCAGTATGCCATCTGAGGTGCGTGAATATGAGCCACTAGTCTCTAGCCTAGACAATAGATTTCCTAAACTTCTGCTGTACTCCTTGTCCCCAATCACACTTATTAATCCTGTCAGTCTACTAAATTTCACCAAAAATCTTTTTCACTTTTGCTTCCTTCTACATATGTTCATGACATGTCTAGATTTCTCTACCTTCTATACCTAAATAACAGTCGGTTCTTTCTTTTCAAGTGCTCAGAAATATGTCCAGTGTTATAGTCTGATGCCACCCTAATTGTTATAATTTCTTCCATGTCCTTAATAAACTTCTAGCAATGTCTGGAAAGGAGACAGTAGTTTTAAAATTTTGTCCATTAAAATTACAATCCACAGTGACTGCCCAAACCACAATGCCATATTTGTTTATGCTTAAACACAGAAACTTTGTCCACATGTTTTCTTTGACTACAGTAAAAAAATCTCCATCCAGGCCTAGATCTCTTGCCCATCAAAATGGAAAATTGATAAAATAAATGGCTTTGTGCCACTTCTACACTCCTGCTTCACTGTGGCTTACGGTCTTCCGTAGACTGTGGCAGGAGAGATACACTCTGTGTTCATATTGTGAGAACGACAGCTGTCACCAGCCATTGCAGTGGCCAAGAACTGCAAAACCATAACAAAGCCCTCATCCTACAACTAGCAAGGAAGAGTCCAGTAGAAAGATGAGAGGCAAAGAACTCGGTATACTTTTTTCTTCACCTACAGGATCTTACAGTCCAAGGAAGTTTTCTTGCCAAAGGCCAGATGTGCATTGCTGACTTTTTAATATCACCAGTAGAAAACATGCCTTTGCCACAATGAATTAAGAGTCTTGATACTCTAAATGGCCTAGATTCTCACTATGTCTCAATTCCCACTAAAATAACTCATTGTTCTCCGTATTCCAGCACAGACAGCAACCTCACAAAAATCAGGCATCTCCTCCTTCCGTTTTTGTTTCTAAGTCAAATACTGGGAGCGGAAATAAGAAATGGAGAAGCGGGGTTCAGGCACGCAGATTTGGAGAAGAGTATGGGGCTTAAGGAGGAGACAAATGCTGCACAGTAATAGATGAGCTACTGACAAAGACAGACTTGTTCCTCGCAGATTGTGGAAACAGGAGATGCATAGCAGAGGTGTATGCCATGAGCCTCCTGTTTCCTTCATGAAAACCCGGTGAGAAAAGGCATCAGCTAATAAACATGGACAATCCCTAGGTCTTACATGGGGCATATGTCTATCTGACACTGGGATAAAAGGATAGGGTTTGGATTAGATGATCTCTGGAGGTCCCTTCCAATACCAGCCACTCTGTGATACATCACCTGCCTGTGGTATTGCAGCTCCACAGGCATGTTGGTTTGGTTTTGGTGTGTTATTTTTTGGGGGAGGGGGATGGGGGTCAAACCCAGAGTAATTAATCAGAAATAAATCCTTCTTACTAACAGGATCAGTTCACTTGATTAGCTTTAGCATATATTAGTGGTTCCTTGCATAATTTTTTCTACTGTTTCCTGCCTTTCAGTGTGATAGCCTCAATTTAAAATACTTGAGTCAAGGAAGGTGTGATCATCTTCTCTAGTATCTGACACACCTGCTCTCTTCCCCTTATTTCATGCTCTAGTTTGTTTTCTAATTCAGTTCTGCCATTCCTCCAGGAGCTGCTTCTTCCTTCTGATAGAAAAGCTGTAATGGTAGTTGCCTTTTACAAAGCAATTCAAGGTAACTAATCGGAATAATGATAGCAGCAGCTGTGACTTGTAATGAAGTTAGAAACTGTCAGCCTCATCGCTGTCATTGTATCAAAGCAAAAATTTCAGTCCAATAAATTACCATAATCAGCACACAATGGGCCCTACATTCTTTGGCATTTTGAGGGAGATGCATGTGAGTTCACTCACTTGCTGCTCTCATATCAAAGGGCTTATATTTAATATTTGCAGAATTATGTCTGCTGTCTGAAGCCTTTGCACTAAAATACCATCCTTAAAGCAGTGGACCATGTGTTCTGCCAAATGTACCGCGCTAGGTAGGTTCAGCAGCTCTCCCCCTTAGAGGCTCACAGAAAAGCATGGAATACTTCCAGCCTAACTACTTCAAACACCATGAGTACCAAAATTATTTAGGGCACACATGAAAAGCTGACAAAGGATCAATTTTGTGTGATACATAAGGTAGGCATGGAAACAGGCAGAGTGGAAAAAAAATACCAAATTTGGAAACTTTTATGTCTTTGCTGTCTAACTTTAAAAGTGGAATGATGTTGGTAGTATCACCAAAGAAAATTGTCCTCTAACTTGTTAAGTGTCCTGGTTGAGCTCAGATTTTGGACATTGTTTTAACTTTGTAATACTTTAAGAGCTGTCCCCATGTGTTACCAACTAGCTTTCCAGTACCTCATGAGAACTACACAGGGCATTTGAAATGTTATCTACTTGCAGTTCAGAAATGTAAACGGCTATTTCTCCGAAATACTGGATCAGGCCAAGGGACCCCAGCAAGAATCACAGACACTGCAGTCCCAAAATCCTACAGTTCACCAGCAAAACTGCACTGAAAGTCTTCTCATGATGAGCTGTCCCGCAGAACTGATGCTCTTCTGGTAGCATTTAATTTTTCTCTCAGCACTTCTTTTTTGATTGTCATCCCTGAGAGACCTAGTTATGTGGCGCCTGTTTCCATGGGTATCAGGAACATGGAAATTCTGTGTCCAACTCACAGCCCAGGGTGCCGTTATAAATACTTGGACTGGACTATGCACTAGGAACTGCCCTTCTGAAGGATGCAGCATAGGATGCTCTTCTAAGTGCACACAGAGATATTTGCATGGTTATTGGAGGGTAAAGTGAGTATTTCTTCTGCGTTGCCTGGTATTTATGAATTTTCTCTGAAATCATAAATGAGGCTATTGCCAGTGTAAATAATCTGTCTTTAGCTGGAGGTACATAGAAAAATGCTTTGATGAAGTTACTACTGCTCTGGCAATATCATGCTAAGAGTATTTTGTGCTGTTCCCAGCAGATCTTACTATTATTGCTGTAAATATTTGCTCTAATATCAAACATAATTTTGGAAGTTGTAAAAGCATCATTCAAAATCACAGAATCACACAATCACAAGGCTTGGATCACGGTTCAAAGAATGTCCTCTTCAGTCACTATCTACCCTCCCCTGGCTTCTTTTTTCCTTTCTGGCAAAATTATATATGAATCTGAATATAGTTTCTGGATAAAAAGAATACACCGGGTGTACAAATGCCCATACAAGCATCTCTCTATTATTTGTATCTAAGGACTAAATGCTGTTTGCTGCCATATGTGAACAATAGAAAGTACTTTTCCCTGAGAATGTACAATGTCATGATTAAAGGTAATATAAAGATTAAACAGTAATTAAGAGACAAAGTTGCCTCTATTTTTCAGGCTGAAGAATAAGAAGTTGTTTGTAGATGGTTATACCAGTAACCTCGCAGACCTGTGAGCTAGAGTTCAGCCTTCAGTTAAGGGCTCTAATGGTCCTATGTGTTTCTGTTTGGATACTCCTTTCTGTAGCAGGCACGTTGTGTGACTTAAAAAAACAGTCTAATGCATCTATTTAGCCACTCTGTAGCATATTGCATAAGAGATCTAAATAACCTATATGCTTATAAAAAAGATTCTTTTTTTTTTAAGGTTTATAAGCATGAAACTTTTTTCAAAAAAAATAAATTCAATAATTGCTGGTCTATAATTTAAATTAAATTTAGATATAGATAATCTCAGATGGAGTGATCCAGCCAAGAGCATCAGTATTTGAACTTCAAAATCCTCAACTTGTATTTGAACTTCAAAATCCTGAATCCAAAATCAAATATGCACACCTCAGAAATTAGATTCTAAAATTTTTAAAAATACTATTTGACTTGTTGGGGGCACAACTTTTAAAGATCATGCTTTCAAAGTTTTAAAATTGCAATTATCACTGTTAAAAATTCATTTAAAGTTTTAATGAAAGCTGAGATTACCATGTAATCACTTAGCTTCAGTAGATGGGCTTTAAGTATTATACCATAAATGCATGATATACCATGAAGCCTGGTGAGGCTTGGGAATTAATCAGAGAGATCACTGATAAACCGATTGCTATTGCTTAATGTTATCATCATTTATTTTGGCTGGGAAAAAATCACCCCAATGGGAGGGCAGAAAAAACTTCATTGTTATCTGAAGAACTATCTCTGTTTAAATGAAAGCTAAGGCAATGCTCTGCCTCCTACTTAATTTCTCTTTGAACAGGCTGAGCTCCATCTAAGTTCTCTGAAATATTTGCTCATCTGAGGTATCTCTCCAAATTCTTTCTGACCATTCTGCAACTGCTCACACCTAGCTGGTTGTGAAGCCATGTTGGGGATCAGTGGGGAAACGGCTTTGGTAGCCTAAACGGACTGTTTTACCACTAACCTCTGAGAGTCTCATTTTTGTCATCTTCTCGCTCTAATTCTTATAGCAGCTCCCTAATTACAGCACTGCTGTTAAGATGAAGGTTTTTTAAGTATTCTGACATCTTCCCGAGTCTGGTGAATAGATTTAATAATTAGACAATGGGATTTTTCTATTCCTGCTCACCCGCACCCCCTTCACTGACTGTTGCCTGAGATTCTATTATTATCTGACATATTCCAACAATGCTCTCCCTTTCAAAGCATTTTGAAGAGTGCAGCAAAATATCGGAGAAATACTTCAAATGTATGAGCTGAAGTCAGAAAGAAAAGATAATGGACCTTATGTTCATTTCACCACATAAACAATCCCAAAGTGCTTTATGTTTTAACACACCATGTTCTAGTACCATAATAATTTTACATGCCCACATTCACAGCTGGAATGAAGATTCCTCTTTGTTGTTATTCCTATACAGAGATTAAATTTGAACAATTTCTGTGGATAAATAAGCACTGTGTTAGTAATTTCTAATTTTTTTATAATATATGCTGTGTGGATTCCACTAATTTGACTTCTCATCTGCTTACAGTGGTTATCTGTATAACTTCCAACTCAGAATCACAGTCTAGTAAAAAGAACATACTGCATGTGCTACGTAAATATTAAACATGAATGTCTGTGATGCACATTTTATTTGAGGAGGTAATAGTTTGTAAGACCTCCCAAAATATCATAGTGGAAGTCACGCACAATAAACTCTATTTCTTAATGTTGTTTCAGTTGTTTAAGTTTTGTTTTACATTATAAAACAGGTTATGCATTGAAGCAGAAGTGTATTGGTCTACAAATTGCTCTTCCCCTCGATAGTGTTGCCTCGTCACCATCTATGTCATATCTGGACACACTGAATCAATAGGCGGAACTTGCACGCTCAGTCATATGTCAAGCTTTTAATTCTTCCACACATCAGCGTAGGAGGGAACTACAAAAATATTTCTTGTTTGTAGTGCAGTTATAGATAAATTATTATGCAATATAACTTGCAAATAGGAAAAAATATCAATGAGTAGTGCATAAAACAGTACTACATCTCTCTCCCTTCATTGTATAGACAGGCTAAAATACAAGGGAGATAGAGAAGGTTTCCTGAGTTCACCCTTATCTTTATTTAAAGTTACACAAATCTGCTCTAATTCTACCGGCACAAGACTAGGTTTTTATGGTGGAAATTGTGGGAAAGAGCAGAGGTCAAAAGAATAATTTACGCTCCTCCAAAACAAAAATCTGATGCATTAGAGGTGTCTTTTTTGTATAAATTTCAGCAAGCTGGCTAGAAATTGAAAATTATATAGGGGAGGAATACAAATATGGAAAAATTTCTTTGTATTCCATATAGAGGTGAAAAGGGAGACTATTTTGAACTTAAATGACACTTTCTCCCCCAAAAAAGGCTGCTAAGTGAAGCAATTAACTTCTAACAAGAGATCCTAGGTTTTCCCCAATTCTGGTCTATCTAGAGGACAGAGAATTCTGTTGTGGTTTTTTTCAGGTTTCTTATATGCATAAGTGCTTCTCTTCCTTTTGAGTTTAAAAGAATGTGGACTTGTCTCCATCCTGAAAAAACTTTGAGTCTGAAAGTTCTCTGAACTTCTGACCAGCTACTAGATGCGAGTAAAATATGCAATTGCTGCTATCATTTTTACATCAAGCTTTCAGCAGAAGTTGAACGACTCCTTGAGCTTTAATTTTCTAGTCTAGGTGTCATCAAAAGAGATTCTTCTTTGACGGGGAAAATGCCAGCAGACACCAAATAAGCCAGGTTCCCTTCGTTTATATCAATAACCTAAAAATGGTCATACCACCATAAGGAATTACTGATTGGTAGGGAAGAAGACCCTGGTTAAGCTCTCAAGGAATTCACTGGTGTGACATTTTCTGAAAAGCTGAGAGGAGACTGGTGCAGAGAAAATCCTTTATGCAATTTTTGTAGCTTATTTGATCATCCCAAGATGTATATTCAATGTGCTAATTAATCATAATTCTAAAAGCTTTTTAACCATGGCAAATGAAGGATATCACTTTGTATTCTAAGTGGCATATATCGTACCCAGAAAATCGGCAGAAATCACAAAATCGTAGGGTGTTTAGGAGTTAATCTATAGCAGGTTTAAATACATGTGCTGTTTAATTATGTCCAAAACAGCCTGTGTTGGGGAAAAAATGTAGGCCCCTTCCTAGCCTGCAGGTTAATTATCTACATGGTCTTAGTCATACTAGATACAGTAGCACTGGCATTCAACTTGTGAAGATGATGTTAATGGATTTGGAAGGAGCTGTGGCTTATTAAAAAGCAATGCATATCAGTATTTTGGAGTGGAGGAGCCATAAAGCACAGTATGAAGCAGATAGCTTGTAACTGAAAAAATAAAAGCTTTTGATTTTTTTTGCCTGACTCCAAGAGAAGTACCTGAAGTACAATCACGAAGTACCTCTTAAAATGTTTTTATTTTTCCAAGACTACAATTTTCTAAATCATATACATATGTAGAAACAGACCCTATGCTCCTGAAAGAGAAATGAGGACAACTTTTCTGAAGACACAGGCATTTTGGAGACAAATTTACTGTTAAATATTCAGAAAGGCTGTGGACACTGGGCTTCACAGTATCATATTCAGAGACAGCATTACAATTTTAACAGTGATCTGGTGCTTTTGATATTATCTTCTGAAGATAATTTAGCATTTTGTTGCTTATTATTGTGACAGTGAGCAGTATATTCTAATTTTGCAGAGAAGTTAAGGGGTTGTAGTTGTTCGGCATCTCTCTATGGTAGTCACTTAAAATTCTGTTCCTCATGTTTTCTTTTGACCCCGTAGTCTTTCATCTTAGCCTGCAGGAAAAGAGTGGTTCCTCTTTGCTTTGCTCATTTTGTTGCGTGTATGTACATCCTACTCCTCCTTTTCAAAGAACTCAGCAAAATTTGCTTTCCATTCTTGTTTCATGCTTTGCCTTCTTAATTAAAACCTTTTACAATGCCATTCTCTTTTTATACTTGTTTAATTCTGACACAATCCTATCAAAAGAAATTAGTAATGCAGTTGGATTTGTATCTAATAATGAAATTAAAACCTTTCTGCTGTAGTGGCCTTCAGGTCTCTAATGTTCAGTTTTATTAGAAGAGCTAAGCTATACATATGAGGTATTGTTTCTCCTTAGATAACAGCCCTGTATGACTGCAAATGAAACTAAATGCTCTCTCTGAGTTTTTCTGTAAATTAGCTTAATCTTACCTCCTAAAAATAACCTTAGGAAATTATTAAACTATCATCTTTGGCCACATTTGTGGACTATTTCTTTAATGCTTTGGATTTGAGAAAGTCAAAGGTTTTTCTACCAGTTTACTGTGAAATGCAATACCAGCTATCTTGAATAGGTTTTGGATTACACAAATAACTGTAGTTTTTTATTATAGAATACTACCACATTCAATACCATGTGCTGTATCCTTGCTCTGATGCTAAGCTGGTGTGAATCCGAGGTACTCTTCCACAGTGAATGAAAAGAACATTAGATTTATACTGCCATCATGAGATCAGAGCCTTGTCCAGCTGAACCATTTTCAAGAGATTATTTTATAAAGGAAAAGCTAGACAAAACTTAGAAGCGTGGTCTGAAGAGATATGCAGAACAAAGTCCTTCAGTCAAGACTAGCATGCACTTCATAAGGACTGACATGCCCTCTGGTTCATTGCAGCAGTACCATTTTTTTTTGCCCACACTTCCCTAGTCCTCAAATCTCTTCACAATCCATTTGGTATACTCCTAACTGCATGTGATCTGGTGACAGCTGAAGTTCCTTTTCTGGAATTTAATCCTGAAATGTATTTTGTCTTTGATACTATGTCAAAAAAATCTTGTATTACTGCGTGAGCTATTCTGTTCTCTGTCTGTATTTTGCGGCTCTCACCATAAAAAACACAACCAACCAAACAAAAAACCCACACATTCCTTTGGCTCACTTCTCTAAATACATAATTTTTGCTGTATAATTATTTATATACTGCCACAAGCTATGAAGATTGACTTCTTATCTCAGCTGCTTCAGCAGTAACTTCCACAAATAAGGATGGCTTTTTCTCTATATAAGATGGAAGAAACTTATTTCATATTCACATAAACTCACTCATATTATTAATAGGTAAACACATGGTATATGGTTAATACGTGGCCTGCCAAAATTTTTATACGCTGATACAGTCTTTTGCAAAAAATACTTTAAAAAATGCTCTTCACTCCTGTATAATTTAGAGAGGAAATTCATATCTCTTCTTTTCAAGACACAGTATTTACAGGGTCAAAAGCTGGATACAGAATGACTTGACTAAATCAACAGAAAGTGTATGGAATTATCAATACTAGTATCAGATACCCCTGCAATGTAATTTTAAAGCAATAAGCTTTGTGTAAGCTTTCTGGCCACATAGCTAGGCTGAGAACAGTATATATGAAGTCTCTTTCCACTTACATTTAAGTGAATGCAAAAGGAAACCCCTAGCTTATCAACGGGAACAAAAATCTGATTTCATTTTGCTTTTAAGGCCCTTGTGTATTTTTTTTCTAAAAGTATAATTACCATTTGACTGAGGCCTGCTGAGAATAAAAATGTTTGCTTTTTTATTTTCAATATCCTGTTTGTGCTGAGATTATAAACAAGACAAAAAAAGTAAAGAAATGCCACAGAGTATCTCACAGGATGAACAAGATGCATAATGGGCTGTGACACAGTTAAATGACTTCATGGTTTTTTGTGAGGGAAGTATTCAGGTATACTGATTCTCTCACATCATGTATATATAGATTTCATCTCTGATATCTTGCTCTTTATTACATAGTGGCATACACTGGCCTGCTTTGGGTTGTTATACAGTGGCCCATGTCCAGGAAACTACCTGACTGTGATGGGATTCATTCCTTCTCAAGTTCCCTTAGTTATTAGAGCAAGAGGTGAGACTTCCCCCATGGAAGATGAAGGAGTCAGGAGGCTGTGCACATTTCTATTTAGCAATCCTCTGCTCCAAATGTTACATTGACTTCATTTCACCACCTAGACATTTGGAGTCACTCCCATATAAACAAACATGGTTGCAGTTTATATGTTCTGATTGCATGGAGTTATTTGATTGTTTGAGTAAGAATCCCTTGCTGTAAATATCAGTTCCAATTTCCAGCTCTTTGCTGCTGAAGTTGTCTCTAAAATATCAGGCCCTTGTGTTTCAGAGAAGGGAATCGGTGTTGTTACCTTTCGTATCTTTTGCTTATAGCATCTAAAGTTTGTCCTTTGTACAAGCTAACTCAATCTAACAGACACCAAAAAGCATTTGTAAAAACAGCTAACAAACCGAAGGGGTGAAAGAGAAACAAAAACATCTGTGTACGTTCAGTTTAGCACTAAACCACCTTCACACAGCACCAGGGATAAAATCATTGACTTGGTCTGAAATTCAAGCTCAATTCTCGTTTTGGGGTAAAAATAGTCTGAATTTGCTTTGACTTAGTTTAGTCATGAGCATAATCTGATTTAAATATGTACATTCTGTCTGAACATTCTTCTATGCAGAGCAGGTTTCAGCTGTCTTTTGGAGCTAGGAAGGACATTTCATTGCTTATCTGGCCTTCGTTCCTGTCAATTCTTGCAAATATATGCAGATCATACTGTATCTCTGTAGTGACTCCCAAGATGAAATGAACTGGAGAATTACATAGATAGCAGTAAATTGAGAGAGATATAAATGCCTTTGAGTACAGAAATAACCCACCAAGACAAAGTTAAGAAACTGTCTCAGAGTTCAGTAAGACTTGACTAGGAAAATGTAATTTTTGATACTTTTGAAGGAATTCCTTGGATGTGAAAACCCTGAAAATTGCTTCCTGTGGGAGCATATTGGTCAATAAAGTGGACATGAGTGAGAGAGAAGTTGAGGGAGATCTGGGCACTACACTTGGTTCTGGTCCATTAATTTCTGAAAAATAATTAAGTGTAGTCCATTTTTTTTTTTCTGAAATCACTTTGCCTCACAGTCATGCTATGATCCATTGGGCTAACTACGGATTACCTCTGTGCTCCTAATAGTTTTTCCTGGGAGGATTCATTCATTCAGCTGTCTGAAGCAGTGCCCATATCGTATGTTCACCAAACTGATACTAAGCTGGATGACTGGTTGCCCCTTTAACTGGTGTGCTATTTTTCTCCTTCGTCTGTGGCGTTTGATTATTGTGTATGTGTGATGAGAATCTTACTGCTACTCTATACTTTGTAAGTTGCTTCAATATAAGTGGCAAAGGTAATTAAGAAGAGAGAGGAGGAGTGGACTGGGTGCTGATTACAAACTTCCACAAGCTCTGGCATTGAATATACTTAGGAGCCCAAAGCAGTTCTAAGAACATGTCTTCCCTGAACTACCTAAGGCAGAGCTTGACAACACAGGCAAGTTTAAATGGCTTTTGAGGCAAATGTGAATGTTCTCTGATGTAATTTGAATCTGAGTTGCTGCTAGCATGGCATGGATCCAAGCTCATTAGATTTCCCAAGCATTGGGCTTATGAGCTCCAGCCCTGGACTGTATTAACACAACTTTTTAAATTCAAGCTGCTCCTCACATCCTGTGGCTCTGTGTGCAGGAACAGCACACTGGACTCTCTCCTCACAAAAGGCAGAATAGATGCACCAGCAGAAGAGTTTTGGACTGGGTCAGGAGGAGCATTTTGTGACAGCAGAGCTCTGACTTGGACAGTCTCATGCAGAATCATTGTATTTTCTGGAGGCCTTAGCAATTGCTGGGCATGTTTCAGCACCAAAAGACAGTGGTGCAACACAAAAGGCAAAGCTGGCTTATTTGTTTACTTTTGGACACGAATGTGCCAACCTCATTTAGATCTGCTCCTCAACATCATCTTGATTCCCTACCCCCAGCTATTTACCCTTGACTATGTTTATGGAAAGTTATGGACATTTTGTTTTAACTATGAATTGAAACATACAGCCTTTAAAATTCAGAGTTTTGTCTTCAATAGTAGTAAATTATTAAATTAAATTGTCCTCACCTTTGATGGACTTTAATTTTTTTTAGTCTATCAGTGTTTGCCAGACAAGTCAAGTGTCACATTGAGGCATGATTTATATATTCTTGAAATTATTTGTATTCAGAATAATTTTTTAATGTTTTCTGGGCAGTTTTTCATACTAATAAGTGTTAAACTGAGAAGACTATGCAGATAACCCGAAAAACTAAAGCCTACCATAATTTTTGCAAAACACTAATGTAGGCCCAAAAAAAATAAATAAATGAGATCTGAATTATTGCATTTCTTTGTTTTATTGAGCAAGTTACTTGCACAGCAATGAAATACACTTTTTATGGGACAACAATTAGGAATGTCCTTATTTCTCAGAGACACATTTATTTTCCTTCTGCTTTTTGACTGTAGATCAAGTAGATATTGGACAGTTATTTTCAAGTAATAGCAGGGCTCATTTTTAAGATTGATTTATAATAGTATTTCTCATGCATTGAAAATGTGCACCTCTAAATTAAATTTTGATTTTTCAATGTATATATTTGTCAATCAATAAATATGTTTGATGGTAGCAAATAACCTTTTTTGTAGTAAATAGACTCTCTCTTTTTGGTATGTTAAACACTGAATGGTGTTTTAACTAGTAATGCAAGAGCCTGAAGTCCTAGCTCTGCTCCCTGGAGGCTGTGTGAATTTTAAAGAACTAATGGATACTACTAGGTTTTATCTTGGTAACAGTTCAGCGAAACCTGGTGCCTGCATGTTCCACAGCCCCAGTGGATTTGCTGGGAATGTGACTGAGGGAGGGATTGCAGCCAGGGCTGACTGCAGGCCTTTTACTCTTAACCTGTTAACCTCCCAGTGTGCAACCATGTCTCGGCCAAGACCCACAGCCTCAACCCTGAAAAAGAAGGAGTAGTTCATCCGTCTGTCTCGTCCATCCAGCCTTACTCTGACCTGTTATGCAGCAATAGGTCCATGAGAAGTTGAAGGAAGTTGTTACATGGGCTCTCGAAGGTTTTCTTGTAAATAGTTACAAAACTACGCAGGAACATGGATACAACAGTGCAAAACTGCATGTATCGTGGGCATAATATGATAATGAGCCCAAGAATGTTCTCATTAACAAAGCCTACAACTAGAGTATATGGGTCTGCAAGTTAAGAACTAGCATTCATAAACCACAGAGGAGCACAATTGGTTAGCTTACTATTTTAAGTTAAAAGAAGGTGTCGCTGCAGGAACTTGTTCTTATTTTTCAGAAGGTACTGTATGTCTATAATTTCAGACGACCGTCCACATACCTTTGTTCATATACACAACTGTTCATTTATACTGTCTCTGACTATGAGCTGTAGTGTTACATCTTACACGAGCTGTCTCTCCTCTGTTCAGTAAAATGTATTCAGCAATGTGTAAGCCCAGCACTTAAAAATAAAATACCCTCTTTTAGACTGGAGTATAAGAACTCCCTAAAAAGTTTTGCAGAGTAACAATAACTCCAGCTAGAATACTGGGACAAGCATGACCAGATGCCTTTGTGATATGCCCTTAGTGCATGATTTCTGCTTTCTTAAGGAACAATTTTTATAGGGGCAAACACAAAGAAAATCAGTGCTATTTTGCACTGACTCTGTTTTGAACGGCCTCAGCCTCCAGGCACAAAGTAACCACAGACCCAAGGCTATAAAGTAATGGGTGTTTTCCGTTATGGCTGTTAATTGATTTGTAGTTTTACAATTAACATTTCATAAACAATAGGTCTTAATTACATATTTTTTTCCCCCTAAAAACTGAGAGGGGAATAGGGGCAGAAAGGTGAAGCACTCCTGTTGGAAGACAAGGAAAAAATCTTGGGAAGGTTCAGGAAGAGTGCTGTAGTGCTGTTGAGGAATTGGAGCTTTGTGAAGGATGTTCTCTCTACTCTTTCTTTCCCTCTTTGCAAATGGCTGTAAAAGGCCCAAGATTCTCTAGGTGGAGCAGTGCCAGATCGACAATGCATGTCACATACCTGCATGCAGGCGGGTGCTGCCTGGGATGGCCAGAAAGCAAGGACTGGGTCAAGGAAGCTCAGCAAACCACAGGAATGAGCACACTGGTCCCATGCAGATTCCGGCACAGACCAGCTTGTCACTTTACCATGACAGGCATTTCTGAATTTGAGCTGTGACATCAAGAAGTCTTAGGGAAAGGAGTGGGAGAGGGGTAGCACTGCAAAGCATCCTGAATGTGATGACAATGTGCTGTGGTAGAAGAAAAACCTTGGGTGGTTCCTTGCATCCTAAGAAATTTTCTGAGCAGAATCTGTTTTAAAGAAGAAAAAAAAAAAATAAAAACAAAGTACTTTAAAACATATAAACTAACAAATTTTTCTGTGACCCTGCTTAAAGGCATCCCCACTATGCATTACTGTGGTTTATGGTTGGATCTTTTGACAGGAGATATACGATGTGGAATCAGGCTTGCTGTGAATTTTTATGGTTGACAACAACTTTGCACAATGCATTTGGAGAGACATTTTAGAAACAGAATGAACACTTCCTAGTACTGAAGTTGAGAGAAAGGTCTATGTAGATCCTTGGGAGAAACCATCTCTTTCCCAAGCTGATTCCACTGACTGGTGGAGAGCTTGAGAGTCTGATGGAGCATGAGCCTTACTTGGTTGTGACTATTGACTAATTCCTACTATGGCTAATGGTTAAGAGTAAAAGTAGCCATTACAGTAAAAGCTACAGCACTCCTGTTGTTCACTGTTGTTCACTACAGAGGCACTTCCTCAGTTTCCCAGATTCAAGCCTTTCCTTACAAGGCTTGTAGGGAAATTCCTTTTTTAAGGAATTCTCTCATGCTGGAGGGTTCATAGAACAGTTGTTAGTAAAACACGTTCAGCTTGAATAGATAAGATGGCTTTACAGATTGCACGATGTTGCTGAGTAACTGTCAGAAGGCTGGGAAGTGGCAAATGGAACAAAGAAAGTGGGTGTCCTGCTCAGAGAACCCAAGGAAACCATTTCCTACAACACATAAATCCACAGTGGCATTTGCTGCTGTGGGAACCTGTGCAAGTTGGGCAGGACTCCATACATATCCACAAATGGGCTAGCAAAAATCATAGAGAAAAGTTGCTGACCATTGAGCAAACTGGGTTCATACAACATTCAGTTCAATATATACCAAACTGATTATATGTATCTATCTTTTGTATCCACTGAATTAAAGGGAACTTTGTTCTGACTCTGGGTAGCAAAGCACATAAGGATATTTAGGGTGTATATTGTTGCATGTGTCTACATAGGTCTGCCATGGGTTGCTGTTAATAGAGTGAAGGAATAGTCAGGACAAGGGGTCACTTGATATATTCAAAAGGTCAGACTGGACACTATAGATTTGCCAAAATCACACCATGTATGTATACGTATAATTAAATTCAGCTACCTTCAGCAGCAATGATTCAATTTGCATTTACAATTATATTGATTTTGCATGTAAATTAGATATCTGCTTGCACATACACTCACAGACCTATTTTTTCCTTGTGATTGACACAAAGTGGGAGCCTCCTTTCAGAAGCAGGTTAGTGTTAGAGGAGGAAAATGCCGAAAGTAAAACCTCTTAAAAGCCTTTTATTTGGTTGCCTTCCAAGCCAAAACAGCTGCAGAGGGTGATTAGCTTCATGTGTTGTCAGTTGCATTTTCATCCAGCTTTATTCTGTGTTTGTTTTCTCTTTCAGATATTTGTCCTTGCTGAGACTACAGCTGTGTGTGCCCCACGCAGCACAAGAGTAAGCTCTCTGCCTTTCCATGCCTCATGGTGTCTGTCACCTTCTCCACTGTGAGCTCACTGAGCTTTGCTCTGAAGAAAGCACAGTTAAATGCTGATATCTCCACATCTTTTTCTTCAGGTGAGACCCCTCTGGAAATGTATTTGGTGGCTCGTGGAAACAGAGGGCAAGGCAAGTAGTGTGTCTCTTGGGGTAGGAGGGAGGAACACTCTGGCACTTGTGACCTCACTGCAGTCAAATGATTCAAGGGTACAGATGTCATTCATCCCAAACCCTGAGCTGCATCCTAGCTAGTTGTACCACACAACAAAAAGCAATGCTATCACCCTGAAGAAGTAGTTAGAGCAGTTCCCTTTTTATCATAAGTACTGGCTCATTTTCTAGTCTGGGTTTCTTACCCCACATCTGTTTCTTTCTTCAGGCCAATAGCCTTTTCTATAGTTCTTGCAGAACTATGATACTTTGGACTTACAGTCATAAAAAAAAGTCTAAAAAAAATCCAGGGGTCTGTATGGGACTGGGCACCCAAAGACCCGTTCTGGGTTGGAAAGAGCACTTAACTCTTTAACAGCTTTCTACCTCTAAAAAGGAAACAAAACACAGATCCTTGCCTAGGCTGTTTTGAGCACTTCAGAAACGATGTGAATATCAGTGTTACACTGTCAGACTGAAGCAGATAAAGCAGTACTGATCCCAGGGTGCCATCAGGTCCTGGACATGACAGCAGTGTCGTGTCCCCATCATCAAAGTCCCCCATATATGCCTAACAGCTCTCAAAGATAAAACTATGCCCTGCTTTTTCTAACCCATTTGCTTTTCCTTGTTGCAACTTCAACTATGACTGGGTTAGGGATATGGAAGTGGTAGGTGAACAGTGTCAAAATGACTGTGAACATGCTGTGTTACCCAGTTGCTCATGGATTGATGGAGCTTGCAAAGTTTGATGTACAAACAGAACAGCAGTTGTATAGAAGCAAGCTTGTCAATCAAGTCCTGTATTTTTTTTACTATGGTAACTCTTTCAAATTGCTGTACTTTTCAGTTCATTCTCCACTAAATGAAGTGACAGGCTGCTGCTTTAAAAAATGGTATAATATTCTAATTTATTCTCCTACCCCAGACTGTCTTTCATAGCCACACCATGACTTTGTTCACCCCATCCTTTGTGACTGTGAAATCCTGTCACTGCAGAATGGAGAGCAGGACCCTATTCTCCACTGCAAGCGTGTATTTGAAAATGTGGCTGTTTAATGACACCTTCATCATTGAACAAAAATTTTTATTGCAACTTCCTGTTCAGTTCAGAGAGCTCCTTTTCTCAACTGAATGCCTCAGCACTACCCCCACTGCACTTATACTTACATTCACCCACTACTCCATTAACATCTCACTAAACTGTACCCCAACAGTGGCTTTTTACTGCTGTAAGGACAAACTTTAGAATAATAACTTATATTTGCATAAATCCACTCATACAGACACCTTAGATAAGTACTGTTTAGAAGATAAGAAATGTTCAGAACAAACATCTACCCAGTCCAGCTGAGGTGGCAGGAGAAGGAGGTGGTGACAGGAGCGCATGATTCAAGACACAGGGATGGTCAGAGACTGACTTGGAGCCTGATGCCAATAATTACTCTGCTGGAAAAAATGCCCACTGTAAGGTCTCTGAGGGCATCTTGCTATCCTATATTAACTCTTTTCCTTCCATATTTCAACTTCATGTATCCTCACTTACTGATCTAAAAAAAAGTTTACTGGATTGCCTTTAAATGCCCTAATGTTTCAGGCAATTAATAAATAGTTGCCCTGGCACTGCCAGCTTCTCCCATGTTTCCATGACTGCCATGTACACAAGTCTGTGGCAAAGTGTCTGTCAGGAAGCATAGCAGCAACAGCCTGTGGCAAACAAAGCAAGAACTACCAGAGCCCTGTAGGGACAAATATGCTCTCTACAGTCTTGTCTGGCTATGGACAGACAAGAGAAGAAAATATCTTCTCTCGTGCACACCTGCCTCTCCTCTTTTTGTCTGCTCATGAGCAGAACTGCAATAGCTGTGAGCATGAACTCTGAGTTCACAATAGCCACTATCCAGGACCACCAGAGCTTCTGGTGCCCAGCAGGGGCCATAGGGTTAATTGGGGGTTTGAGGACTATTTTTCTTTCATGTGAGGACCTTTATGAACTTTACTTAGTTTTCTCTAGCTCTTCCACCTTTTTATAGTAGACCAAAATGTTACAGTAGGGTACCTGGGAAACCAAAGAGAATTGTAAAACTTGTTAAGGCCATCCAATGGCCTTACATCTGATAGATGGCAATATCACGCCAGGCAGTGCTGCTGTCACTGACAATACCAACCTGCTTTTAACCTGGCTTTGTTCTGGCATGTGTTCTGGTCCTGTTTGGCTGATTATAAGCAAATGGTTACACAGAAATTAACCCCCTTGTACACAGCATTAAGTCTTTTTCTTTTTTTTTGGAGTTTCCTATTCTTAAGTCACTGACTCCCTCACTGACTGGTTTGAAAGATGTGCATGGTGTGAAGGCCTCATCAGGTGATCCTCAGAACACTAAATTAACCTACAGAACACTAAATTAATCTACATACAGGAAGATTTCTGTAGAAATCACACCCTTGGAAGCATCTCCTTTGCTAACTCCTATTTAGAGGGCCACTACTTCTACAGTAAAAGTTAACAAGATTTGCTGTCAAAGCTTTCTCTTCTGCTGCCTGCCTTCTAAGCTGTTCTGGCTGTGCTTCCTGCTCTTTCCATCTTGCATCCATAAAGGTTAAGCTTTCCTAATTCTTTTCTCTGTTATTCTGGCCTTTCCTGCAACACTCTCATCTGCATGGGAGTGAAGCTGCCTCAAAGTCTCAGGAATCATGAAGAGCAGGCAATTCCTTAAAAGAGCATGCTTTAATAAGGAGCCAATTTCATTGCTATCAGGCATGAATGAGAGGTTGCCTTCCTCACTTGTTATCTCTGAAATCACCACAAACAAATGTGACCAAAAAGCCAGATGAACAGCAGAAACCACCAAAATATTTTGACTATAATTGTCAGCAATCAGGGTATGTGGGATTACTGCATGCCTCCAGAAGAGAGGATTTTCTGCTGTGGAGGATGTGTCTATATTTTTTTTCTTCTTCAGCCTGAGGTTTTCTAATACTGACTAGGTCTTTTTCATTTGCTCCTTTTCCTCAGTCACCTTTAACTGCTGGAAGTACTGGGGAAGGAAAAAAAGCTACAAAAAAATGGGACTTCCTATTCTATCTACCATGATTTTCAAACGCTTCAACTTTGATTCTTGCAGTAACAATAGTTTATAATTATGGAGATATTTCAGCCAAATACATTAGTGTGTATTAAATCCTCCAATATTTTATAGGCCCATAGGAGATGCCACAGACAATGTGTTTCATGGATGGGTAAACTGAAGCTGTGGAGAGGGAAGGCAAGCTGTACAGTTGAGATTATAATGCCAGTATCGTAGGTTCCTGCTCCTTTCTGGGACTTTAATTCCTTTTCAGAGCATGAAGTAGATTGAGGGGGAAAAGCCTTGCGTATCACACATTTAGAGGTAGTTTGCATTTGTAATACTAAAGACCACAAACAATAGGGCAAATGCAGTGAGAAGCAAAGGAATAAGGCATTGAATTAAAAATCTCAGCACCAGAAAGCAGAATAATATTTCCCTGCTGTTTCATTTTGACTCATTTCATCCTAACGTCACAGGAAATCACAGTCCAACTTTTCTATGGCATAGTGTTAGATACAGAGAGCCCTATATTATGTTTTGCATGTTTTCCTTCTGAATAGAACAGAACATTTATAGTCTCTGCCTAGCAGGGGCTGCCTAGAGCACCAAAACTGTCTGTTAAGTCCCCTCCCAATTAAAACAAAAATTTTACTATTCCTGTGTTCTTTTGCCTTTTAACTTGACTGAGCATTACTGGATGCTGTCTTTCTGTCAGTCACATTTCATCTTATCCTTTTGCCTCTGGACCTTTTGGTCTGGAATTGATTTTCTCACCACTTTAAGCAGAAACTGTGAGAGCTGTATATTGGCACATTTCTTAGAGCTTTATGAAGTAGTGGCAGTGGGCTGCATCCTACATGCAGCTGCTGAATATCTTTATTCCCCTCTTGAAGGCGACGGAAGTTACAGGCACTCAATAATTTCAGCGGATGTTCAGAATTTTGCATAATCAAATCCATTTTTGATGCTTCTAGCAAATGTTTCCATGAATGTGTATGCATATGTATGTATAAATACATATAAATGTGTGCAAGCTTGTGTGCATCTGCATGTATATATGCACATGTTTTCTGACTGGAAAATTTTGCTTTATAAAAAACTTTGTCTCTCAGCCATGGGAAAAATATTAAAAGCTCTTAGTCCATTAAACAAAACTTACAAAAATGCATTCTAATCATTTTCTGTCAGTTTATTTTCTAAATAGCTAAAATAACCTCTGATTTAATTTGCGATGTGAATAGAATAACTAATTTCTACACCATCTTTCATGTGAGTAGCTCAAAGCCCCGTACTGCAGTCATTAGTTTGCTTTGGTAAACTGTGCTTTAGAAAAGGGAGACTTACTTAAGCTGCTCCATTCCCTTCTCGAAGACAACCAGGGATTACAGTGTTGTTATGGCTTCCCTTTGATATGTTAGAGAAGCTGTGGGATTTCAGGTGGTTTCAACACCCTGAAGGGAAGTAGAAGACAGAGGGTAAAGGGCAGAAATGGATTAATATCCTTCCTTGGATTGAGTTCAACAGCCCAGGACACCACACCCTGCATCCATTCCTACATGTAGATATAAGGATTTATTCACAGAGCATCCTTTAAGGAAGTGGATCCAAGATAGAGTGAAGATTTGGGGTTTATGTCCACTTCAAAACCGTGATGACTTACTCAAAATAATTGAGGTAAAGGAAAAGGGAAAGCAGGTTTTTTCTTTGTTTAAAAGCCTACATTCTCACACCAGTATGTATAGTTCATATGAGTGCAGAGTATCATTTATGACCGTGGTTCTGCAAGGAATCAATAAGGTAAATACAACCCAAAGGTGTCAGAGACAGGCAGCAACGCGGGGTAACACAGAGCCTCGCTTGGACACGTGTTTCATTAGGGCACTCCAGGGGAATAGCCTTTATGTGGAACATGCCCTTAGGAAGATGTCCTGAGCTTTTGGTTTAGTAAATAAAGAGAAAAGATAGGAATCCAAGCAAGGAACATATCTTCTGATCATTACATGGCACAAACTGGTGTGTCAAACACAAGGAATACAGAGAAAATAAAGAGGCAAGAGGAATCTTTCTTTTTCTCCCACAATTTACAGTGATTTTTGCACTAACTGACATACAGTGTATCAAACAAGAGTGGTGGTCATGCCTTGAGCTTTCAAGATCTGTCTCATTCTCGCTGCCAGAAGCAGTAATAGCCCCTTCCGGCTCAATGCTAATTTAGACCTTCTAGCTACAGCAGTAGTGGCAGAAAGAACAGCTCCTGGCTAGACCAGTGTGTATATGAAACATTGTCTGGGCATGTGTGTAAAACAGAGGCTGTGTGTGTGTGCACATAAATGCATATATAGTTTTAAAAATTCTACTTTTTGTGGAACTTGCAGATACAAGCAACAGAGCAGGCAGAAATATTTGCTGGCATGGTGTGACAAGAACGATGAGAAACTCTCAGAGGCCATGCTCATTGCTTGAAAGCGTGTGTGATTTCTCTCCAGCCAGAAATGTTTCTGTATTTGGCAGATTATTTATCTGTATCCTACTGTTTGACAGCAGTCACCCAAGTTAGAACACTTCCCCATGCATATGTTCTAGATTCATCATTTTGACATGCAATTGCATCCTCTGAGTGGTAAGTGTAGTCTTCTTTCAAGAATGAGTGAAGATTTCTGTGGGCAACTGGAGAGTCTGTGGGGGAGGACCATTTTTGTTCATTGACTACTCAGTATGCTGAGTCTTAGCAATGCCAAAGGAAAAATATTACCAAGCGCACGGAAAGTTTGTTGAACAAAATGTATTTCCCTCTACTTCATGTCACTTTCTTCAGTTCTGCATGTAACTGTTCGGTTCTGCATGTAACTGTGTTTGCTTATTTTGTTTATAGTTAATGCTGCAGAGTGTTGGGCCTTAAATTGCTAGTACTGTGTGAACTTGATCACTCTAATGACAGCTTGATGCTGTACATTCATTTCAAGCATTTCTTTGGATAGTGGAGCAGAGCAAATTTCTTTCCCAGTTGAGATGCATAACAATAAGGTTTTTCTAAAATCAGGTTATCTCACAATCATCATTTTTAGTTACCATTACCGTGCTTACAGAAAACTTATACAAATGATCTGAAGAGAGAAGGGAAATATTTGAGAACAAAATCTCTGATAAACAAGAAAAAAATGTAAAGATTGCAGAAAATGTTTATATGCTTCCAGTGTTTCTCTGTGTTAATCTCATTCAAAATGCATTTTCTGAAGAAAACTGTAACATTGATACATATATTTCCCCTTTCACAATAAACATGCTCTTCCTACTCTGACAGCTTATCTTTTGGCTGGACAAGATGAAATGCCCAGGTAGATCATCATTAGTCCTGAAGAATTCTTAACACATTCTTTCCCACTGGTAAGGTTCAAGTCAAATGCATTTTTATTTCTGAAGGATGGTATTGTCTTACAAAGTGTAAATATTTTTAAATATTTATTAAATAGATTTGTAAATATTGTAACAGACCAGGAGCTTTTGTTCTACAGCACGTTTAAGAAAACTGAAATTTCTCGTATCTTAGCACCACAGAAAGATCTTCAGAGTTTAGGTGCAGCATGTCTTGCTTATGACCATACAGTCATGGCTTTTTCCATTACAGGAAAGAACTGCTGCACTGCTGTAAGACAAATGCTCCCTTACCTTTTTTTTTCTTTTCACCTGAAAATTAATCTCATGCAGTTGATGCGACTTCCCTTTCTAGCAGCAAAAGATTTATCTCTTTTGGTACTGGTTTAACTGTTGCTTCAGCAGCCCATACTGTTATATACCATCAGCACAGCTTGACTTGGCACCAGTTGTGCCATTAGGTTAAGTCACAATTGACCTTTTTAATTTACTGAAAGAAATTTGTTTATAAATTCTCTTGGCCAGACTGAGTAAGATTTGTCTCAGTTGCACAATATAAATGTTTCTGTATCAGATAGTCAATGAGGGTTTCTTTGCAAGGAATAAATGGTCTTTTTCAGGGCAGGTTTTCATTGGACCTGTTTCAGGCATGAATCAGGAGGACATTAATTGTCTCCTAGACTCTATTAGACAACTTAGACTAGCTTTCCACTGACTATAAAGGGATCCAGAGTGATTCTTTGCATAGAGACGGCTACATTTAGTCAGATCAATGCCCTCATTTGTCTTGGAAGTAGCATCTTGAATTCTCTTTGCTGCATATCTGAATGAGAAATGTCTTTGGTTTGGATGCAGTAAAAGCTGAGTTTCCATTGTTTCTCCTAGGACTAGTTGTTTCATAGCTAGTTCTTTTGATCCCCAGATGGTATGAAATGAATAAACAAACAAACAAAACCCCGTAGAAACCACTAAAGCACAGCTGAGTCAGAGGCATGAGAGTAATAACTTAACTCCTGTATGTTTTTTACTGATGAAACCTGACTATGCAATTGCCATTGGCTGCTGCCAGTTAATGTACAGCCTGCTCTCACAGAACGTAGGTCACTTAATCCAAACTCTTGCCCTCGGTAACTCTGTATTTCATGGGTTTGTTCAGAGTCTGAATTTGTCCTTAGTCTTAATTTGTTCATGAGAAAATTTTATGGAAGAGGAGAAAATTGTACTCAAAAATAGGAACCATGAGAATGTTTCATGCCATGAGAAACAACCTTGCACTGGGCAGCATCCATTCTACTATCTCTGACCCCATACAAAGTTCAGCATTTATTACAACATCTCTAAAACTTAAAATACTCCAGTTCTGTTAAGTTCATCTTGTGCCAACTTGAACAATATGACATAAAATAAAAAATAGCTCCCATCCTTTCATAGTTTACAGTTCTTAAGGGGCACTAAAATTTAAGTACCGATTGCAGACACAAATTTTTAAAACATACTTTTTCCTTTAGCTGATTCTCTGATGGACCTTTCACTAGAACTGTTTCCTGCATCCTCCATTTCCCACAGAAAATACCATTTTTCACTGCCTATTCCTAAGTAATTGTCAATCCAGCAAACATAATGTTCCCAAATTAGAAAGGTGGGGTTTGGGTTTTTTTAGAATATTATTGTACATTATTGCAAAGCAGCATTTAAATTTTCATCTGAATTAAGTAATAAATTTACTGAACTTTTTTACTAAGCTATGCAGAGAAAGAAGAGAGACACTATTCCCTATGCTGAGATGCTCTAGGCCTTAATGGCTTCACCTGGAGCCTCCACCCACATCCTCTGCCCACAGGCCCCATCATGTGTCAGATAGGGCCATGGTTTAGTGGTGGACTTGGCAGTGTTAGGTTAACAGTTGGACTTGATGATCTTAAGGGTCTTTTCCAACCTAAATGATTCTATGATTCTGTTTAAGCTCAGCTTAGGCATAGGAGCTACAGCTTGTAGGAGTATGAATTCCCAGCTCAGCCACAGCCATGCCTATGCCAGGCAATGGATTTGTTGATCTTTACATGTTAAGCTCACCTCCTAGCTTGATCTCAGACCTGTCTTATCACCCTGAACTTACCTGATTATCTGGTCTCTTCGTTGACTGGCTGTTATCCCCGTGTGTTCCCAGCTCTTTGGGAACTCTGAGTGTTGAGTGTTGTCTCCCTGTAACCACAGAAAGAGACAGATAAGAGCTGAAAGAGACAGATAAGAGCTGTACAGAAAAAAATCTAGTAGAAGCTTTACTAAGACAAACAAATCTTTTGAGTGAAACTATGTGAAGGCTAGGTTGGTTCAGCTTTAATGCATATGTGATTGGAAGCAACGTGTATAAAATGTTGGGTTTTAGTTTCATGTCTTAGAGATATTAGTGTGTTCCACAATAGGATAAGCTAGAAAATCTATGTTGCCATTGCAGATACCTCTGGTGTATCCAGGCCAGCTCAAGACCACTGAGAAGAAGCTTCTGGTGACTATGCTCCGTGTGCCTTTGCTGTAGGCCAGGTCTAAATAGGGAACCTCAGTATTTGAATTGGTTTGATCAAGTTTAAATGTATGGGCTTACTGAAAGAAAAGGTTTCTCCTGGTGATAACAAAGAGTGCAATAGATGTATTCACCTGCCTGCAGTTAGAGCTTACAACCCTTCAGTGTCTGAGCAGTAGATCCCTGTGTCTGAAGCTCTGCTCCCTAGCCTTTCTGCAGCACAGGGATGTGCAGGATGTTGCTGATGTCCCTGATATCTCCAAAACATTCAGTATAGGTGTGTAGAGTGAATGTATGCTGACTGGTAATGCCTCGGTTTGTTTTGCTGTCTGGAAGATCATCATCAGTTACTGTGAGGGAGGCTACTGGCAGGTAGAAAGAAGTGAGAGTTTGAAGGAAGAAGAGAGGAAACCTGTCGAGAAATATGAAGTTCAGCTTCAACTGGAATTCTGTTACTGATTCCTCAGATTCCTCTGTCCAGCTTGAAAACTTCTTACATCTTTCAGCTTATTGCAAATTTAATAGACTTTTCCAAAAGTTTGATCACCTATACTGGTTTTCTACCTTCCTTCCCTTTAATGTACCTTATATTAACCTCTGTGGGATTTCTGTATTTTGGCATACCTAACAGTTTCCCAGTGTTTGATTTCTCAGAACTTATAAAAAAGGATAACAAACCCAGATCCTTTTGAAGTGTTTGATGGTGGGGGTTGGTTAGTTTGATTCCACCAGAAAAGAAATTAAACAGGAGAAAGGGATGGAGTTATAAATGAGAGAGAGGCAAGGGAAAATAAAGGAAAATAGCCACCTTGGAAGAGTACTATACTGAATTTGACACTGTGCTGCTAAGCCTTGCAGAGCATTTTCAGAAGTTTTCTACAAAGAGCTAGTTTGATTAGCAGGAATTATTTTGGTTTTGATAGATATGAGCTGGTGTATATCAGCAATTCACACATATCTACCTATTCCTTGGATATAGTTTAAAGCCTCAATAACACACAGTGTAGACAGCTCTCCAGATCCTGCATGGGGAGCAGGCAGCCTTCCAAAGCAAACAAGGAGCTTTAAGTAGTGGTGATTAATTCATCAACCCAACAAACTGGAAAGCTGGATCTCAGTGAATGGCTCATTAACCTAAACCATATTAAGCTGCTAACATTAGTTAAAGTCACATATAATAGTGACTGACACTAAAGGGAACACCAACTGGCACATTCACCCCTTATTCACTCCTTAAATACTCGTGCCTGAACAATCTGATGAAACACGGAGAGGTACATAGGTGAGCTTGGAGAAGCCCCCTCTGGCATCTGTAGAAACTAAAGTTCAGGCTTTCATCTCCACAAAGCAAAGCAACATCAAATATGCTGAGAATAGTGCTATCAAATGCACATATAATTCCTAGGAGATCAAAAACCCCCACGTGCCAATCAAGCACCTCTCTACCCCAATACACAACTGTGTCTGAATTAGGTCTTGAATTAGAAACCTGCGAGACTTGGGGCATTTCTGCACTTCCCTTAACTGCGGCCAGAACAGCAAGGAAGAGCTGGTTAGCTGCATTAAATAGTGTTTATTCCAGTTGCTATCCATGTCTGTGTTCTAGCAGATATAAGCCATTTCTCAGGGCAGAATGCCAGCTCTCCTGCAATTATTTCTTTGCCATTCCTGTTTGCAGCTGAGTTGATATAAGAGTTGCCAGGTGGTATATACTTTTGGTACATAATTGAACTGAAATGCAATTTAAAATAAATTCTTCTAGAACACCTCTCGGAATAGCTTCTACAGTTGTTTAGTGTACTAGATTTTCCATAGACTTGACTGTTGGGTACAATGAATTTTCTTTATTTAAACCGAGAATCCTGTACCTTTGTCTTCCATCCCTTTGGATAAATGTTGCTCCTGTATCATGAGGAAGTTTAAAGACATTCTATTTGCCTTTTCTTACTTTTGTTTTACTTCGGCATTTTTTTTTATTCCTACTGGGAAAACCTAATTACAAATACTATTTCTTTCTTCAGCTGTACTAGTTCAGTGTATGCAGAATTAGACACGAGAGTCCCATTAATGCTAATGGAAAATTTACACCTTAGTGACATTTCCCATCAAGCTGCAATTTGTTCTGTCCTTTCAAATCTTTCTGTCCATAAACTGTTTTACTACCTAGCATTCCAAAACCCAGCTACTTGAAGCTTAGTAGCTTACTCGCCATAGTTAAATTGAATTTGCAGCTACATATGCTTGTAGTTAGCTGAACTGCAGGCTTGCACACAGAATTCTGCTGTCTTCCTTTTGACATGATATGCTGCTTACATTAGCAAAATCCCTGCTGTCATGCCACCAGTCATTCTTTCTAACACTGCTTATTGCCCCCCTCCTCTTTTTTTATCTCCTACTCTTTCTTCTGAATAAGCAATGTTTGCCCACCAGCAGACTTAATTTAAATAGGTAGGGTATCAGGTTTGTTCACACTTTCAGCTACCATTTAAAAAAAATACACTTATTACCTGACTGTAAATGATTGCGATTAGTTCTGCACTGTATTCTGGTTATCAGGTCTTTTGCTTACTGCCTTTTAATTGAGTGCAGCAGTCTCTCCACAGCTAGGCTCTTTGGATAACTACTTGTGAGCAGTATTTGCCTAAATCCAACTCTGTTTCTCTAATTTAGCAGCCAGTGTTGGAAGTGGCTTGAAGATACACTTCTATTTTATAGATCAGGCACTGATCTAGCACTTGCTGACTTACACTGACTGTGTAGTTTTCTTCTCTTGCCAGCAATTTCAAGGCAGTATAAATTTCCAGTAATATGATTCTCGAGGTAAATCTGTGGAGGTTCTCAATGTTGTTCTCTAACTAGAATTCTTTGGCCTTTGAGCACATGAAGGTGGACAAAGGAGCTTTTTGTACATTATGCCTCATGTTGGGTGTTGTATTTTATGCCTCATGTTGGGGGTTGTGGGGAAAGAAATTACAGGTTCACTTTGGTTAATGGCTGATAAAATATGAACTTCCCTCTGTCAACCATCAAAATACATAGAGCAAGGCAAAAAGGCAAATGGATAAGCAGAACCAGCATCTGTATCTAATCTGTCTATGAAAGCAAGAAGAGTTAAAAAACAAAAAAATAAACTGCACAAGAACAGCAGATCTATCGGCAGGATGATGCTGTTCTGTCCCCATTTGCCCTGCAAAGAGACAGTTTCCTGGCAATTTAAGTCTGTGGGATTGACACTGCTTGTCAACAGTGAAGGGAAAATGCAAACATCACTTTCAGTCAACATGTATTTTTGTTTGGTTGTATGGGTGACTTACTGTGGCTTCCATGTAGCAATGTCTCCTTCAGCATGAAGGATTTAGGGTTATTTTTGGCAGGTTGTCCCACAGCAGGGCTTTGTTCTCTGCTATCCAGACGCATCTCTGTAAACTTGGTATGCAACGTGGAGAAGGAAAGTGTGTGATTCGGAGGGATTTATTTTTCCCTCTTACTCCCCATCTACTGTCTTTCTTTCAGTACAGAGGATAATTCAAGACACTATTCTGCATCACAGAACTCCCACATGCCACGTATATTCCCTGGGGAATACAATTTACAAATAATACTCTATGCAAGCACACTCTGAGGGGTTAACATGACATCCCCGGTAGAGCAACCTGAGGCCATAACTGTGCGATGGTTCGAATAAAAGCTGCAAATCGCCTGTACCTTGTAGCAAGGTATGTTCAAGTCTAAGGAGAAGGGTAGATGATCACTGTGCAAGGATTTGGGAAGGAAATGTCATCAAGCAACATTCACAGGCAAAATACAAAGTGAAAAAAAAGGACTACTGCGCACTGCTGATGGCAGATGCTGGTTGAGCAGGATGCAAATTGCAATCAACCCTTTACAAAAATAACTGGAACAGACTTTGTCTTCTATTTGGAGAATTATCCTTTTGCATTTGCTGTTATCTTCCCCCCCATGGATTTTTTTTTCCCAGTTTATTTTCTTATCAATACTTCAAGATGACCCATGCTTTCACAGGTCAATCAATAGGCAAATGTAGGCAAAAATCCTCTATAAATTTCCAAGGAGAAGTGGACGTGGGGTGAATTTGTTATTTCACTTTTTATATTCACTATATAGTGAAAGAACCAAATCCACTTTCTTTCAGTACCAAATCCCACTGACCCAATAAATAAGTTTAGAAGCACTGAACAAGAGCCAAAAAGTACTCAGCAGGACGACATGAAAAGTGTAATGCTTCCAACAGAAAAGGCAGAATTTGAAGCTAATGTCTCATTACTTTAATTTTTTTTTTAAAAAAAAGGAAATTTTAGATGTTTTAAACTCATGTTTTACACATAGAAATGCCTGCAGCTTGCTGATTTCCTAATTGCAGCTTGTTTCCTCCTCCCGAAGTATTAATTCAGAGGATTAACAGGCTAGTTAGACTTCTGATTTCCAACTATTTAAAAGATTATAATCTAGTGCTAAAGCATCCTTGAAAGTCACATTGCCAGTAAACTTACATGCCCCAGGTTGTAGTTTATTTGCAGGGAAATTGCAACTACTTTATGACCCTATAAACAAGAATGCAAACAGGGTCTTTCAGACGTGACCCTTGGCAGAAGACATCAGGTCTTAGCCAGCTGCCAATCAAGTAGCATCATTTAATTTGTCATCATGAGTGTTCCAGACAAGGAAGAGAACTTTCTTTACAGGCTAAAGTACAAAGTAAGTTTGGGATGGTGTCATGTGGCAGATGAGAAAGGGGCAAAGTGCAGGTCAACACTCAAGATAGCTCCTAGCAGAACAGTGGAGGGAATTCAGCTACTGAACTTCCTGCTGAACGAGCTGTTACAGCTCTAGCTTTTAGGCAGATGGTGTTGTCTGGAATAGCTATACTTGCGTCTGCCTGAGCTCCTCCTCATCCCTAGGAGCAGTTCTGCTCTAGCTGTGACCTTACCACATCTGGCAGAGTACAAGAAATATTGAGAGGCAAGACAGTTTAAATAGATTGTCTGCTCATTAGCATTTTGCTCATTCTAAAGCTACTTGTAAATTTTGCATCAAATTTGGCAAGTAGATTACTTTTTCTTTCACAGGTTAGAGGAATTGAATTCTGGCAAAGCCATAATGTTTGACTTTGATCTTTCTTTTCAAAAGGTTGCAATTAGAAACTTTAGTTAGATTTGTAAAGGGTGCTTAAAAAGCAAACAAAATGACCTGCCCAGATCTAAAAAAAAAATAGTTTGACCCAAATCAGGCTGAGTAGTGCAGGTATGTGGCTCAGAAATGACTTACAGACTCTGTAAGCAGGTAAGACCTCTTCACATTCATAATGCTTTATATAGCACCTGCTTTAAACAGCACGTTTATATAGCTCCACCTTGGAAGTGCTAAATCCTTTTTTACTAAAAGAATTGGTGATGTAAATTAATAACAAATTATGCTGATTGAAAGCAACTGTCTAGCAGGTGGGGGGTCAGAGGGGGACAATAAAGCAAAGGGAAACTGAAAATCAAATTCCCTGTCACACTGTGTCTTCCTGCATTCTCCCAAACTCTCCATACTACTATAAACCGTACTTTTTTGTATTCTATTTTCTCTTGCATTACATTGCTTTAGACAGTGGTTCTTTATTGGTAGATGTTTTTGTAAGGATCTATGATGTTAAGAGCACAGATTGCATTTGCTTTAAATAGGAACTGTGTCCCTAAACTTCTTGGGCTTTCTAGGAAAACTTCCTAAAATATAACTTCTAGATTTGCACAAAAAATGTAAGAGTTTTGTCTTACCTCCTAATGAAATGTGCAGTTAATTTGGAACTTGAACATGACAGATGGTGATGAAAGCGAGTAATGTCAGGTTTATATTTGTATAAAACTTTCTATCTGATCTTGGCATCTTCTGCAGTATTTGGTCTCTCAGCATATTTGATAGGAAGCTCTATGGATTACCTTCATGTTTTATACTGCTAAACTAGCAAAAAGCTAAGTGACTTGACTAGCAATTTGTGACAACTGGAAATAGGATAAGGGACTTGAAAGATTAAATCCTGCAAACTTTATTTTTGTGAGTAACTCTAACTGGTCTGGATCCTAATTTCATGCGTTACTGCCTTAATCACAAAATGAGCCTTTCTTTGGGCAACAAAGCAGCTCCAGAGAGAAAAGAGAAACACAAAGACTATCTCACAGAAGTCATAACTTGCATACTGACGGCCCTCCAAGGGAGAGGGCTTTTAGCCTTACGTTCCTAATCAGCCATTTTGGAACTGTAGTAGGTATTCACTCAGACAGCTGCTTCAGTCTTCCAGCAGGGACAGTTTTATCTTTGGGCTGTTGGTTTTGCTGTGATTGTGCACAGTTTGTTTTCAAATGAAGATCACAACATGGAATTAAAATACAGTGTGTTCAGTATGTAGGACAGAATGGTAATTTAAAGGCAAGAAAAGCTCCGGAAAGCCTCTAAGGGATATCAGAGAGGACAAGTGGTTTCCATGACAACAAATCTACCAAAATCTTTGCATTCATATTGATTCTAGTGATGGATGAGCCAATTTGGGGGCAGGGAAGAAAAAAAAACAGAGAAAAATATTTAACCCTTATAAAGAATGAATTTTCCCTTGGGAAAAAAAAAAATTAAAAATTGTAGTAGTCTTTATTCCTGAAGTCCTTAACTCACATCCTAGCTACAAGAGACTTAATGCAAAGCATGGCTAGCCCGGCTTATTTCCCTGTAGTCCAGTTCAGTTTGTAAGGTGTTTTGTTAATCGTCCCCACAGCTGAGATAGGCAGGGGAGAATGATACTGCACAAAAAGGGACTGAAACTGCCTGAATAAAATTATAGGGGATGAGGGGGATGTGTCTCCTCTGAGTGTGACAGAACTCAACACTGTGTGGCTCCTCTCAGCAGCAAGTACGGGAGCAGGCAAGGAGCAGGGCAGGAATGAGCTGTTTGTGCTGCAGTGGAGCAGCCTTACGACAGATCTCTGCTGTGCTCTGTTGTTCAGAGGAGACTTTCTTCCTTTTTCATCTGTGTCTTAGCTGGTTTTGCAGCTCATGCCAAGCAGTGAGGAACACGCTTCCCCTATACTAATGTGAGCATTTGTGTGGCTTTTGTGGTGCTATGTGAAACAGGTTGTCAGTAGTGCTTTAGGAGCACAGACTCAGCTGCTTTAACAGCTTTTCCATTCCTGAGTCATGATGTCATTGGAAGTTAGCCCCTTGTAGACTATTCCATACTTCAGTGCTTTTTATAATCTTCACTGCACGTGCTTTTTAAAAAGTATGCTGCTGTAGGTCTTAGTTGTGTATATGAGGAGAATGAAACAAAAGAAAATGGACCAATGCGTCTCAAAATTTCAATAAAGAACTTAATCAAGGGACAGATAAAGTATGTTGTGCTGTATGATCACATGTGGATACCATATGCACTTCAGATTATATGCTGCTTGCAGTCACTGACACAAAGCAACCTGTTTTATTAACCGGCATAACTATAGTTATGCAAGTAAATCTGTAAACTACTTCTAAAAGAAACATTTAGTTATGATCATTTACTCCTCAACAATTTACATTCTGTGCATGCCTCAAACACCATTGCTCTTTTAAAGAAATGGCCACTTTATCTTTTTAATGTATTAAATGCTGTTGTAACAGGACTGAAACATCTTTGCCATCAGTGGAGTTTTAGGGAAGGCTGCCTGGCTTATCATTTCCACTCCATGTGGAAAAGGTAGGAAGAGATTTATTTTGCTGTAGTACTGAATGAAAGCAAAATCAGGAAAGCAGAAAATAGTGCTACTATTGCTCAAGGCATCCAGCAAAAGCCCAGTGCAGACCATGCAGCAGTTCTTTGCTGAGATCTCAGACATATCCTAGAGCAACACTTTGCAGAAATCAATGCCCAGGTTCTGATCTTGCTCTGCACACTAACATCTATTTCTAATAATTGCCCTGTAACAAGGTGGTATAATACAGGTTAAGGGAACAAACTTCTGGCTACAGGTTGTTGTGTCAGCAAGAAAAGGCAACAGTTTAAACACAACTGCAGATGCACAAAGCTACTACTCAGTGAAGCGTTGGGCTGCAAGGAAGCAGGCTTCCTGGAAGGATTTTAGGGATTAAAACACTCACCAGACTTCTCAATGGTGAGAACAAGGGAGAGGCATAAGAGCTTCTGCCAAGAAGCAATTTGTTGAAGACTGGATTACCAGGAGTTGAGCAGCTAGCAGTTGTAGGGACAGTGGAGAGGCTTTTTTTTCAGAGAGGCGTGGGTTCTAAAAGATCTGGTGACCCAGGCCCATTTTGCTTGCAAAATGGTTAATTCATAAATCCTATTGTCTTGAGGTTTCTAACTTCCAGGCTGAATTAATTTCAGTTCTTAAACAGATAATGAACTGAGACACTGATATGGCTTATTTTAAAGTTATTGCTTCTAGATGTTGTGGAAAAAAATAAGGGGACAAGAAAGGTCTTTAATGTAGCATTTGTAATTTTTGTGCCGGAACGTATGTGGTCATGCTTTTTATCAAAACTGAAACTGTAGAAAGAATCTATTCGGTCCAGTAATTACTGTGGAATGGCCTGTGGAAGTACATGGTGGGAGGGCTTTGCTGGCAGCAGCACAAATGCAACGATGAAGCATCATATGAGACTGCTTCCTCATGCAATATTCAGGCTTGCTCAAACTCAGGCTAGATTAATCTTGGTTGGTGTCTAGTGGAAACATGAGGGACACTGTTAGCAAGCAGCTCTTCAAGTTCTTACACTCTTGCGCTCACTGTTCAAGGTCTGCTTAGATCTTGCAGCTTAATCTTCTTCTCACCATATGCACCTCTCTATCTTGAGGTAAGAAGTGATTTAAAAATAAAGCTAGTTTGCCCATGGAAGTCATGATGAAACTCATGCTATTAACATAGTCAACAGCAACTAACAAGAAGGCTGACAGTGATAGTGAAAAATACAGCTTAGCTCCCATGCAAGAACAAGTCATAGACTTTCCAAGTCTTGGAAAAAAGACAAAAGAGAAGAGACATAAATCAATCAAATCATAGGTGGTATGGAAATCAACCGAGACAAGAAATAAGCATTCCCATAATTTAAGCAAGGGGTAACCAAGGTAAATACCAGAAAGCAGATTTAAAAGCTACCAGAAAAAATACCTTTTTGTTACAGTCCATAATTAGACTTTGAAATGCCTTGTTAGTGCAAGTTCAAAAAATATAGACAGCTTTAAAAACAGGAGGACACCTACTTTCTTCCCTGTTCCTACAGAGTGCTTACAGCTGTGGTGGGAAAGGAAGGCTTGAAGTGACCACGTCTCACAGGAAGCACTACTCCATTGGCTGGCTGAGCAGCTCTTGCCTCTAGGCTAGGCAGTGGCATCCTGGTCCTGTTAAACTAGCTGCCAAACCTGTCCTGTTCCCTTTGTCCTCCACCCTATTTCAGGCACAGCTGTTTAGGGGTAGAAAGAGCACTATAACCTGCTGAGAGTCAATAGATGGAAACACTACTATTCTGTGAAAGTGTTAACTTCCCGTTTTCATTTACATATTTTGGAGGTCACATTGGCTTGCAGTCTTACCATTTACACAGCAAATGAAGCTTCAATTGCATCTGTAAAGAAACCAACCAACAAGTCTCTGATTTTAAATTCATATAAGCTTTATTCCTATGGTGAACTTGGATAAATTTGTGATTTAAATGAAAATGTGTCTTATTTTAGGTCCTTCTTAAACCCCCTGAAAGAACTGAACATAGAGTTATGTAAGCAGCTAGCATTACATCTACTTTTCATTGTACAGCAACACTTCTTCAACATTATTTAGATTTAAGCACATAATGTGTTTTAAGTATCTGTTTGCAATATTCTTTCTGTATTCCTGTGATATTCTTCCAAATCTCTGGACAGTCTCTGTAGATTAACTAACGAAGTTTCACATCCTTTTATGTTATAATAATGGAAAGGAAACAAAGCACGTAGATAGGGGACTTGTTGAATACCCCAGTGAAAAGTCAATGTCAGTGCCCTGCTTGCACCATTTGGTTCATTTTTAGGAGTAAAAGTCTTTCCCTTCTAACAGAGAGAAGAGAGTTGGATAAGCAAAATTTGGGTCCTAAGTACACGAGAAGAATTCAGTGCTTGGACATCCAGTGTCTAGCTGTGGATAGGCTTTTTACTCTCTCTGCATACAGAGATGTTCACCTTTAAGTTACGATTTCTCAGAAATTTTCTGATTAAACCGAGCAGAGACCTCATCTGTTGTAACTTGACACAGTTTCCTTGAAGTCAGTGGATTTAACTAGGGGAGAATCTAAATCACAGCAGTTAGCTCTGCTTTGATATTCACAAATCATGCTCTTGAAATGGATACAAAAATCACAGTTCCCACTCATGAGAATAAACAAGGGATCTCAAAACTCAGTAGGCATTATGCAATGTGTTACAGTGGTTTTGAGCACACTGTTGAACCTAGCAACAAACCAACTCATGGTCATTCTTCATAGGAGCTCTAGAAAAAAATTATGGCAGAGGTTTGTCTCGGAGATAAGTGGGCCAGGCTGTTTAATAGGTTGTTTTCACCAGCATAGTAACCTGATAGTGTTAGTGGAGCTCACTCTAGAAAGTCGTTGTTGTATTAATTCCCACTTAAAAGAATTAATGCTTTGTAGCATGCCTTACATCTTAAAGCACTCCTGGAAACTGAGGTATCCTCTAATTTCCCTGTGAGGCTGGTGAACAAGTATTAAATCTCCATTTCATAACTCTGAAAACTGGGTCACAACCACACTGCCTGGTTTGTTGATGCCTCTCGGGTGACGAATGGCAGAACCCCTGCAGAACTGAGGGCAGCTGCTGACCACTGGCCCCACATGCAACACAAGGCCATGCATCCTCACACTGTAAGAACTGTATTCCTCCTTTGTTTGGGCTCCATAGTGGGAACAAGTCTTCCATTAGTGCCCAAGCATACCGCCTCTATAATCCCAACTGTATTTATTCTTTACTAAAACATTCTTCTGCAGACAGAAACAGTATACTGTTCATTTATTTATTTACAAATTAGACATATTATAGGAAGCCTAAAGATAAGACTTTGCCTTAATAGTCAATGTGGGAAAGATTTGGCCCTAGGGAATTCTCTGTCCTCATAAAGACAATACAGCTGTGTCCTTCATCAGCTGCTGTGTGGGAAACAGCATCTGAGGGAGAGGAGTTGGCGACGAGGAGGTAAAATAAGAAAAAAATATAAACAGAATAATTTGAAGCAGCCTTAAACTAGTGAAAAAAAGACATCAGAATCAGGAGCTGGAAAACTGATGCCCTTCACTAGTCCTGGAATTAAGCAAGGGATGCATGTAAATTGTTGTCTCTTTTTAGGGACAAACATGTATGAGACAGGACTCCCAGTCTCAGGCTCTCAGATGCATGCTCTTACCTTTCCTTGGCAAATCATTGACTCCAGAGAAAATATTCTCATTTGTAACATCACTAAGGAGACCCTGGCAGTCACACACAGCTTCAAAAATTTCCAAGTATGATGAAAACATGCATGCAAAATATCTAAATGAAGGTACAGCTATGTCAAACACATGCCATCAAGAGTATAATTTTTATATCTATATATATATAATGCTGAGTGATCATGTGATACTAAAGGTAAAATCTTAGACATTAAGCCAATGACTAAATTGCATTTAAAAAGCTAAAAGTATTGACCCTGAAGAACTTTGTGGGTTTATAATTTAATGTAGATACAGTGTTCTTAACAGACATGTTTGAGCTGATATTTAATAATTTTTACATTTCTGTTCAAAATATGGCAATGTAAAAAAGCAACCCCTTGGACACGGTGCAAATATCTCCCACAGCAAATCCAAAATGTAAACACAATGCCAAGTCCAACCTAATTAAAACAAATCAGGTATTAAACCACTTTTTATAAGCTGTCAGTGGATTTCTGAGTTTTGGTAGTGGATAATGCTAAATAGATTTTAGTCCATTTTACTATTTGTTATTTCAATATAGAAACATCTGGCTACACCAGGCATTAGTGAGATGTGTTCTGTGCATATGAGTGTCCCTGCCACACGCGTGCATGTTAAATACAGTGTACTGGGATGTTTTGCCTGAATAAGTCAGTCCTAATGCCAGCATATAGTTTAGGGAATGCTACCAGTGCTATGAAAAAAACAGGAGGAAGTGTGAACATACCGCATTACCAAAAGGAAAGTAATGCACCTAAGAAATATAATTTTGATATATAAAACAGTATTTAAAAGTTTGAAATCTACAGAAACAAAGCCCTGGATATTAGCAGTGATAATGAGAGGTCGTCGGATGATAATACTTTGAATCACTGTATTTATAAATATTTTGTATTTCCTTTAAAATGTAGGATTTTTTTTTTGCATGTCGACATTGGTATAATCCAGAATCACTCAGCAGTTGATGTGTTGACTATTTATTTATGATTGCCATGAAGCCATTTGGAGCAAAGTGCATATGTCAATATACAGGTTGATTGGATTAGCATAGCGGATAATGGATTTCTGAGAAGAATAACCAGGATTCGAGCTATTTTAAAGTGTATCTAAATTGCTTACAGTAAAGGAAAAGGGAATCATAAATCACGAATTTTCAGGGAGCACTGAAATCAGAATATGATAACAATATCAGCACTCATAGCTTTCAGAAAACAGCTGTTAAACAGTGTGCTTTGCAGCTTTCTGCAATAATAATGTCTAAAACCCCCAAGCAATAAGCACCCTGTGGGGGTATGTAATTGCTACCTTCTGTAGTCCCTGAGGTTTGGATATCAGTTGAGCAGTCATGTGTGCGCCTCAGCCTATTGCCTGGTACTCGAAATTACATTACAGACTCAGAAATGTGCAGCACTTTGAGTAAATCCACACCCAAACCCCGGAAGACTATTTCAGTGTAAAGGCATTCCAGATGGGAATTTAAATGCTAAATTTCATGTCATATTATTTAGCAGGTTATTTTATTCCTCAATTGTTTGCCATCTCTCATTATTTCAGAAAAAAATGCTTGTAACTCATCAGCCTACAAAACCAGAAAAGATTGCTACCTCAAACCAAAGATGATCACTACAAGATGCAATTTCAGAATAATTACAAATTATAATTACATGATTAGGGAAAATTTTGCTTTGCAGTTGTTGTTTTAGTTAGTAAAGTCAGGACTCCAGCCTTGATTTTTTTGGTTTGTTAGGGTTTTTTTGTTTGTTTCTGCACACACAACTGATTAGATGTGAGAGTGGGTACATCTGTCTGGCAAATCTGTGTTGTGAACAGATCATAACAAATATAACAAAAATGGACCGAGACTACAATATTTTGTTCCATTGGCAAAGAGTGTTTTCAACTGCATTTATGGTTTAATTTCTGTCACTGCTAATTTGGAGTGAAATTCTGTACATAAAACCTTAGAATATTTGAAAAAAGGCAGCTATTTATCTGCCAAAGAAAAAAGAACTGCTCTTTGCTCACCTGAATTTCATTAGGGAAGGGAAATATGGTGACTTTTCCAAACAGAAAAAGAATGGCAAACCCCCCCAAACCAATATAAAAGCAATGTCATGAAGCATAATATAGTTTCTATTTATAGGTATTCCTCTACTAAGAAAAATGAAATATGGTAAACCTCAAAAGTTATTAGCTATTTTGAAAATTTAGTTAAATAAAATAAGCATTCTTTTACATGGAAGAGCATAGTTTCTTAGACACTGAGGTCAGTATGTCTTTTCACATCTTTCATTCCACCAAGCAAATGTGACAATCCTGCTGCATTGAATTATGTTCTTGTCATTGGTCAGAAAATTCTGTTAAATTTATAGGACCAGAGGGACTGTTATGATACTCTCATATGCAATTTTGGATTTCATGGGTTGATTCTTATTGTGTCCTGGTCTGCTAGATTAAAAAAAATTTCTTCTCAAATAGGCCATGGTCAAACTACCAGCATCACTGCTGTAGTTGTATGGTATCACTTGTTCTTCCTGACACAACACATGAAAATATTTTGGTATAATTTTCTTTTTTTATTTTTTTTGCAGTCACTTGTGCCTCTTCATACTGACTAAATATCAAAGCTACCAGGACTAATATTTGATAGAAGTAGAGGAGAATTTATTATAAAACAAAACTGCCTCTAGAAAGCTGTGAGAGATTTTGGAAGTACACATGCTTTAGTAAAGCCTTTGACACTGTTTCCCACAGAATTCTCCTGGAGAAACTGGCTGTTCATGGCTTGAATGGGAGTACTCTTTGCTGGGTTAAAAACTGGCTGGATGGCTGGACCCAAAGGGTGGTGTTGAATGGAGTTAAATCCAGTTGGTGGCCGGTCACAAGTGGTGTTCCCCAGGGCCCAGTACTGGGGCCAGTTCTGTTTAATATCTTTATCAATGATCTGGACAAGAGGATTCAGTGAGTTGACTCAGTAAGTTTGCAGACGACACCAAGCTGGGCAGGAGTGTTGATCTGCTGGAGGGTAGGAAGGCTCTGCAGAGGGACATGGACAGGCTGGATCCATGGGCCGAGGACAACTGTGTGAGGTACAAGGCCAAGTGACGGGTCCTGCACTGGGGTCACAACCCCACGCAACACTACAGGCTTGGGGAAGAGTGGCTGGAAAGCTGCCCGGTGGAAAAGGACCTGGGGGTGTTTGTCAACAGCTGGCTGAATATGAACCAGCAATGTGCCCAGGTGGCCAAGAGGGCCAACAGCATCCTGGCATGTATCAGGACTGGTGTGGCCAGCAGGAGCAGGGCAGTGACCGTGTCCCTGTGCTGGGCACTGGTGAGGTGGCTCCTTGAACGCTGCGTTCAATGTTGGGCCCCTCACTACAAGAAGGACATGGAGGGGCTGGAGTGTGTCCAGAGAAGGGCAATGAAGCTGGTGAGGAGCCTGGAGCCCAAGGCTGATGGGGAGCGGCTCGGGGAGCTGGCGTTGTTCAGCCTGCAGAAGAGCCTGACAGGAACGGGGAGCCAGGGGTGGGGCTCGGTCTCTTCTCTCAAGTAACAAGTGACAGGATGAGAGGAAACTGCCTCAAGTTGTGCCAGGGGAGGGTTAAATTGGACATTAGGAAAAACTCCTTCGTGGAAAGGGTTGAATCCCCATGTATTTAAAATACATGTAGATGTGGTGCTTAGGGCTCTGGTTTAGTGGTGGACTTGGCAGTGTTAGGTTTATGGTTGGATTTGATGATCTTAGAGGTCTTTTCCAACCTTAGTGATTCTATGATTCTATTTGGGGGAACATATTGCAAGTGGCAAAAATTAATTCAGAACTATTCACAAAATGCAGCTGTAGGGAAAAAAAAGAAGTAGAAAAAGAAAGAAACAGTGAGATTGCATTAGTTGTGTTTGTAGTGGTTTATCCTTTGAAGAAATCTGTATCTTCAGTGCTACTAGCTGGATACAAGAGCTATGTGCTGAGTGCATTACTTTGAGGTATATTTGATCTTTGCTCTTGTCTGCCCTAGCTTACTCTGGCTGACTCTGTCTCCAGTTCCAATCTGGGAGAATTATATTGTCTAACCTCTCCATTTCTGACCTGTATTTAGAATAGATGTGATTTACCTTGGGTTGTAAAGCCTGTGTGTATTCACAAGTCCCACAGAGCTCCTGTGGTTAAAATGTGGGGGAGGCCAAAATGCTCCATTCATTATTAAAATCTGACTCTAACACTATGGGATGAAGATGCTATCCATTAGTCCATGCCAATTCAAGGGTACGGAGACTTATTGCTTCCAGATGAATCAATGTGTAGAACTAATCCAGTCCCTTCATACTAGTGGCCAAATCCTTTTCTGTATCACACCGTTTCAGTGAAGAGGGGAACATAACCCAAAGAATCAGAATTACCCATCTTCTCGTTTAACAGAACTTCTTTACTCACTTTCCTCTTCTTTGAATCACCTGTTTTGACACTCTGAGGGTTCAAAAGGAAATGAAGGAAGATTTTTGTTTCATGCATGAAGAGCAGTCTTTTTCCTGGACCTTTGGATTCAGATCCACAGATATTCGTGGGGCTATGCGTTAGAGCAGAGTGCACGTACACCCAGGGGATCTGGCCTTCCTGGGTAAGGAGCTCTCTGGTGTAGGCACACAGTAACCCCTGCACTGTACCCATGTCCTGGCAGTCACTGGCTGTTGTCATTCCCTCAGTTTGGCAGCCTGCACAGGTTAATGTAGAACTGACCCCGTATAGAAGATGCTACATAGCAGGGTCTCATGCTTGGTGACAGACAGTTCCTTCTCCTGCCTTCCCAGCTGTGTCCAGAACACAGCATCTCTCCCATACAGATGCTTGAACTTCTACAAGTCCAGCTCCTCCTCAGCAATTTTTTTTCCAGGATTCTGGTCTTTAGGTTTGCAGTGACTTAATTACATTGGCCTGTGCGAATTCAGTTTTTTGACTCCTTAAGCCTAATTTTTTGCTACCTAAAAAACCTAAGACATGGATCTAAAATGAAGAGCTTATTTTAAAATGGTAATTAAATATTCTTTACATTTTATATTATTTAAAAATACTAAAAAAAAGTGTAATAAGAAAAGGTTGATACTAAATTTGCTGGAGAAGCATGTAAGGATATGCTGATTCTGCCATTCCTATCAAAGCAGAACTCAAATGTGATCTAATGTTTCTGGGAAAGGAGAAATGGCTGTAAGGATAAGAATCTGAACAAGAATTAAGAGGCAGGGACTCTGCTGTAGACTTTTCCATGTCTTTTTAATTCCTCAGTGTCTCAGTTTCCCAATCTGTACAACACAGGGTAACAACATTTAGCTGGATCAAGCCTAAGGAATGGGATGCAACTGTACCAAAATAGGCAAAACAGAAATCTCTTCCTTCGGGTTTTCATCTATCCAATCACATACACTGCAGTAATTTCTAAGTTAAGTTCTTGAAAAGACAGAAACTAGCTGATAACAGTAAGGCATTGTCAATCCGTTATGCAACTGGCAAAATAAATTAAAAAAACAGAGGACTGGGTATAACATAAAGTGATTGTGGTTTCATGAGACTAAGCTATTGCACAGAGGGATGCAGAATTAGGGTGTTGTATTATTGTGCAAATAAAAAGGCAAAGAGGGGGGTCTAAGTTGTAATGGAAACTGCTTCAGGGCAAAGGACTGCTGTGACTCCAGATGTCAGTAGTTTGTTAAACATAATACAAAACAACATAAAATGTAAAAAATGCAACTGGAACAAAAGGTTAGGCTCTCTCTCTCCATGCCTCAGTAAAAAGAATGAGAAGAAAAACAAAGTCACTTAGCAGCTGGGGTTTCTCAAATTTTGCCAGTGCTTCTCAAATCTTGCCAGCTCTTCTCAAATCTTGCTGGCACTCTGCGATCTCCTCCATTGTCAAAGCAGTTGTATCACTACACAAGCAGCACCCAACCATTAAGCAAATAGGGACTCTCTCATCCCAACATTACATAAACAGTCCCCTGCCATGGCAAAAGCATCCTTTCATTACCATGCAGCATCTTGCTATTTCAAACACAGCATCCCAACTCCATTACACAATGACATGTCAGCAAACTCTCTCATTAAGTGGCAAGTTTAAGAAAGCATCACTGAACTAAACAAACAGGCCTGCTAGGTGTTCTTTTTTTAAAGCTTCTCCAACTTTCTTCCATCTTCATACTCTCTATCAAAGGGTCAGGTTGACTTTGTGTAACACCACTGATAGGGGAACAACATTATGGATGAACTTGGGTCACTGTGTTCACAGGCCTTACCTGGTGCCTTGGGAGAAGACAGACTGCATGGCCTCACTCTCCACTTTGCTTTTCCTAGTGCTCACCTGGGACCACAGATCACCCTGAGTAAGAATGTTCCTTCCAGGAGAATGGGGGTCATCCCATCTCCATGCTATTTGACTTGGCTCTATTAACAGAGCTAATACTGTTACCTATATAGCCTGGATTGTTAGTGTGGACCTAGTTTCCGGTAAAGATACATCAAAGACAGTCTTAGAGATTCTCCCACTAAGAAATCAGGCAATGAGGTGAAAGCAGCAGGATTCTCTGCTCTGAAGGATAATGAGATTTCAAAACTTCATCTATATTTCTAAATGGAATAAAATCCTCAAATTCTGAAAATCATATTCTGAATCTGGCTTTTAAAAAATGTCTTTTCTAATTCAATGAGAAAAGAATAAAAATTCAAAGCAGCAAGTCATTGCAAACTGTGAAATAAATTCTAGGCAAGCTGTGGAGGAAATTACAATAAATTTTATTATACCAGCTGCTATTATTGGTAAAGAAGTCAGGTTTTGGGGCATGCAGCTCCTGCTTCAGGTCTGAAACAGAAACAGTCTTTGACTCCTTTCCAGATGCATCATCTGGTCTAATAAAAGATATTAAGTCTCCCAGCATGCCTTGCCTTAGTCATACGTTTAGGCCTCTTCTGCTACAATAAATAGTAATAATAGGATATTTCTGTAAGAAAATGACATTTCAAAGTATTAGTACTTCTTTCATCAAAACATCATTCAAGAAAAGTGGGCTGGTTTTGTCAAACTATCTTTTTCAGCAGGCATATTCTGTATAACAATTCAATATAGCAAAAATTATCAGTGTTCCAAAATAATACATAAACATTGGTAAAATGTGATGATAGCTTTCATTTGGGAAAAGCTTAAACAGGCTGGAAATGGATCAGAAATAATAAAAACAGATACAGCAGAGGAGCTTAAGATCCTATGGCAGTCACAGCCACAGGACATGGCCGAGACAAATGGTACTATAAGAATCCACTGGCAATTTTTAATTTTTCAACAGTGGAACCATCTATAGCTGAATTAAAGAGGCACATATCTTTGAGCGCAATCAAGTCACCAGCTGTGTTCAGGGAATGATTGTGCTGCAGTATATCACAGAGAAATCTTTTCACTTTTCCTTGGAAGTATCCTGCATGAGTGACTGGGTACTTCTGGCACAAGGCTATTTTACTGGGATATGTTGCTATGTACTATGTGCAAATAGACATTGGCTTTCCTCATTTGTCATTTGCACACTCCCAAAGGTGAGGAGCATCCTTTCTGGACAGTTCTTTTAGTATTTAAGATTCTGTGACTAAACATTAACACACACACACACACACCCCCAGCCAAACCATAAGGCACTTCAGAGATTCTAATCTTATATTCTATACTTTAAAAAAGGTCTGTGTTAATTTCTCCTGGGCTTCTACATAGACATGGCAGGGATCTCTGTTAAGATCTGTTTATTCTTCCTAACTTTGTTTTTTGCTCCTGCACTAGCAGCAGTGACCTCTCATATCCAGACATCAAACCCTTCCACACTGCTGCTCTCCACCTGAGCCTCTTTGGTGAAACAGATCTCCTGTATGAAAAGTTGCAGGACTGCATCAAAGCTAAGTATTCTGTTAAATTTGAATACTGCCTATAGACATTCCAAGGACTGAGAGGCAGACCTGCCCAGAAGCAGCAAGAGAGACTCCCAGCTAAGACCGGATACCTGTTACACAGAATAAATCGTCATATCCCTTCCTATATTATCCTTTTCTCCCCAACCCAGTTGGTCTGGATGAGCAGGGAGAGCTATAATGCAACTGCCTCCTTACTATTATCCCACACAACTCTCCATAATAACATCAGATGGAAGGAGAGCCACAGCTGATAGCAGCCCTGTTACTCACCCAAACAGCCAGCCAGAAATTGTGTGGAAATACTAAATGCAAAGCAGCCTTGACTGCTGAAAGAAGGGACCTTGCAACCAAGCCTATGCTCTCACTGAAGCTTTTGGTCATAAGTTTTGGTCTACTTCCTTCTATGGACCCTCAGTTAGGGTATCACAAACATTCCAGAGAAGTCATCAGAGACAATATCAACAGATCATTAACTCTAGTTCAATCACCATCTCCTGCTCATTCCATACAGCGTCAAATAATTCTAATATTAACCTTATGTAGGCAGCAAGTTATTAATTATCTGTGAATGCTGACAGTCTAAGGAATTTGCAAGATAATAGGGGTTTTTTCATATAAAAATGTAAGTGTACATTTTCCTGAAGAGCCACAGGACATTACTGACAAGAGGCTAAATTTGGAAAAGAAAAGGAGCTCTGAAGACGGTTATTGGTTCTATTGAAAAAGCATTACCAATCTACTACTAATAACAGAGTTTTCTCTCATATAAAGGCCAGCAGAAAATTAGGACTAGGTATTTTTCCCAAAACATTTCATAGTGAAACTGTATCTTCTATGAGTGTGCTTGGCTGCTTTGATGTTGAAAATCAGGGCAGGGGGGCGAATCTTGTCTATGTGATTAAAGAAAATCCTGTTATTTATGTTAGAAGGACACAGACTCAGAACCAACCTTTCTGTGGGAAAACTAGTTCCATCTCTGAGCCAAATTCTGCCAAATTTCTGCATCCATTTCTACTGCCAGAGGACCTTGGTTCTTCTTCTACAAACTGTAACCGATCATATGAACCGATTCACAAGAAAAACATTAAAGTAGCTTTTTCTTCTCTCTCTGGTGAATATCCATCACCCTGTGGCTGATATGCTGTGGGGAATTCCACCTTCTTTTCTTTTCAGAGTGCAGAGCTTAAATTGTTTTAGCTCCCAAATTTGTTACTGATTGTTTCAGTTGCCAATGAGTGTGGAGACAGGTTTACCACTGAAGTTTTCTTAGTGACTTAGTATCAGTTGTCTGTTTAATGGTACCATGGGACTTCTGTTTAGTGTTTAACCATAGGCTTTCTAATAGGATTTCTAATATCTCATTCCCTAGAGCTTAGAACTGCATTTCCATTCCTAGTAATGTATAGACAACCAATCCTCTTATTGTAAGTCTTATATTAAAAGGCTCCAGATAGTACCTAGAGTAAAACGTACCCTTTCGTCAATAATAACCTTGAGATAAATTATTCACTGAAATTTTCTTTTAAATATCAAAAAAAAAGATGGCAAAGAACATCCAGTCGGAGCAGGTGGGATTTTAACTAGTTCTGTATTACACTACCTCCCGTTACTCTTTCTGCATCTTAGAGCTTGGCCTAAGCCCCATACAGATTCACACTCAATACCCTCAATGCCCATGATGAGCATTGATTCCAGACAGTCCTGACACCTTGCTGGTGTGTACAAAATCCACATTCTGCTTGCACAAATCTCTTGACACTGGAGAGAAGCAAAGTCATTTACACTGACAGCTCAAAAGCAATGTGCTTAGGGAATGTGTCCTTTTGAGAGCAAAATATTCCCAAACTTGCCTTGCTTGAAATAAAGCACAGATTTTCTCCTTTTTCAAAGGGATTCAGCTCACATTACTGAGCAGTACCTTACTATTTAGATTTAAAATGGGATTTTGTAATGGATTTGAAATGACAGACTATTAGACACTTGGTTGTACATTCAAAGGGATAGGTGAAGCACTGCTAACTTTATCTGTGTGACCTAGTCCAGTGAAAACTTCCAAGAGAGAAAGCTATAATCTGCTTCATAAAATTACGTTACTTTGAATAGTAGATGGCTATCTGGCCTTCTAAGACAGCTTTGAAAAATTCCAATTTTGATTTCAGCATTTAGAATTTATTTCAGTGGAAAATTATTTCATGGCTCTCACCAAACCTAAATCAGAATGTCTTCACCAGCTCTGTAAGATGCCACCCTTAGAAACCATATTTCTCTAGCCTGTTTGTGTTATCTAACTGCATTGCTCTACATTTTCCCAGGAGATGCTAATTAGGGAACGATCTCTCCAGTGAAGCCATGCAATGCTGAAGCATCTGAACAAGAAGCATCATTTCTAATACTCAGTGCAAGCAGAGGGATAGCATCCCCCTGAATAGGTAAGTGCTTGCATGCCCTTGGGCACTTCTCCTTTGCTTCAGGAATACTGTCAAAGTGCCATGGTCAGGACAGCTTCCAAGGCATCTTCACAAAGGTGATACACAATGTACCACAAATACCGACATGACCTTTACATTATTAAAACACCTTCAGCTGTGAAGCTTAAGGTTGCTATTGTCTCAAATGACAGTGCCTGTCAGGACTATATAATTGCTCTTGTTTATTATGTCCTGTGATTTTGTGTCTCCACCTCCACATATTTTCTTACTACAGTAATGCTAAGTATTTTAATGTTCCTGTGCTCTTGCTTATGGCCTTCAGATAAGCATTTCTTATTTGTTTTTTAATGGTACTGTTCTTGCAGTCTGCAGTTCCAGGGATGTGTTTCATTTAAAATATTTCCTACCTGCCAGTTTATTTATATCATGCTGCCAAGTGCCGAGACACCTGGAGAGGAATTCACAAACTTCCCACATCCAGTAAAAACACTATCAACCTTGACAATGTTTTTTTTTAAAACTACCACCTTCTCACATTTGTTTTTCCATCACACATGCATGTATGAGTGCATTTGTGTGTGCAGCTGCTGAGGTCAGAGAAGGGAAATAGAAATTTTTTTAACAACTAAATATCTCCAGTTCCAAATTCCTTAACTAAAGATAGCCAATCTATATGACAGTAAAGGAAAGGAAGACAAAGAAGAGTATCAAAATTGCAGGTGCACTGCTTAGTGGTAATGGAAGCAGCAGCCCAATGTGAATGCACCAACTGGCTTAGTGGGGACTGCCATTCGTTATCACAGACAGAGGTCTTGGATGGACCCAGCCTCAGAACAGTTTTCCCTAGGGAGGAACATTCAGCAGCCTTAGCTAGAAGTGGGTGATTTTTTTCATCAAATAATTTCTTTAATGAAACTTGGGGTTTCAGTCATCCAAAATGATTCCTTAACTCAGGATATCTTCTCAAAAAAAAAAAAAAAAAAAAAAAAAAAAAAAAATTAAAATAGTCCTTTGATTTTCCTATCATGAATCCTTTTTGACATTTGAAATAAGTCTAGTACACAAGAAAAAGCCTAAACCATGAGCAGAAATATTGACAGCCTACCAGTAACTGCTGATATTTGCAGAGGTCTCCAGGGCACCTACATCTCTCACCTTCCTCACCTTCAGGTCCAGAGCTCACAGTTAGTAATATAAAAAACACTAAGAACTGAAGAACTCCCTCACTGACACCTCTTACAAATGAGATGATGACTTGCTACTACATGTTTCAGAAACTGCCATCACCTATGCCTTGACAGACATTTTCCACAGAATAATGCTGGCAGGTAGGAAAGTGTGCCCTTCTGTACAAACATTGGTACGTTATCTTAAATGATGTCTTAGTAAGTCTAAGCCCAAAAGTAAAATTAAGACAGCTGCTAGCTACAGTTCACGGTAGTGGCATACCCACCTCAGGACTGTGAACTGTGTCTCTGTGCAGAATATACATTCCTGGCAGAGCTACAGGGCAGGAATACTGTAGCCACTAATGCCCTCTGAATGGTATTCTTTGTCTAACACTGCCACCTCTGAAGTCAATGAACACTAAAGCCTTACAAACATTAACATGAAATATTACTATATGTGCTCTGTGAAAAATCCTTGTCCAAAGCATAGAGGAGAAGTAGACTACTTCTTTAGTATCCTTCTGATTCTATTTCATACCAAAAGTAAGGTTAGGTTCCAGGTTATCCTCAGGAAAATAAGAGGCTGGTTCATTTATTTGATTTTCAGTAGATATGGCTTGAATTATTTTGTCTAATTATGATTGGATAGATTCATGAACACTGCATTGACATATCTATAAACATAAATATACTATTTTTGAATGAAAAACTCCTGTCCAAAGCATAGAGGAGCATGTTAACTATTATCTTTTTAGTAACCTGTTTTAGTCTTATTCTATGACGATAAATGAAAGGCAGGTGATCAAGGTAAGTCCCAGAAAATTAAATAAGAGCTGAATTAGATTTTAAGAAGGGTAAATTATTGTCCAATTACTGTATGGAACTAGAACTTCATTGAATAGATTAGTTCCATTGAATTGTTCTATCTGAATGAACAGCTCGTTAGTCAGAAATGGTTGCGTATTCACCTCACTCACCCTCATGAGGAGATTGCGTTACAAGAATTTGAGTTCAAGTTTTGGGTTACAAATTGTTTGTGTTTACTCTGACTGGTAAGGGAAAACGATTACATGAATGAAGATGTAATATCAGAAGATTACATCAAAACAAACTAGACTTTCAAAAGACCAAACATTGTCGAATCATTTTTAATCTTAATTATCTTAAGTTCTTGCTCAAAACACAAAGGTTGCTATTCCTCATGAGAAGAATTTTATTTAGTCCTATTCCCCATGCAAAATACAATTTGAAAACAAGATTCTTTCCAAATTGTTCATAAGACATATTTGAATTTTATGATTCACAGTTATTTGTGTTCTTTTCCTGTACATGAATAGCTAATTAACGCTGTCAGCTTAGGTTTCAACTTATCTCTTACCTACAGGACATTTATTTAAAATGTTCTTATCAGAGCAAACCAGAAATTATCTTTACATTGGCAATCTCTTTAGTATGGTGAAAACACTTCTATTTTCCTACTATAAATAACTTCTAATAAGTTGTGCTCCGACTTCCTAAATAATTCCTAACAACTACCTTGGATCTGAACTTTTGAAAGTCATCAAACAAATGTCCTTCTTCAAGAATGACATAAATGGATACTCTACAGCCATGTGGTCACACAGACTGCAAGCCTTTTTTGCTCTTTCTAAATCAACATGGGAAACCTTTTCAAAAGAATATAGCAATTTTGGGTGCTCAACTTGAGAGACTAAATAGGTTTTCAGAGCGCTGCTGCTCAGCATTTCCTAGAAAACAATCCTTTTCTGACTTGTTGAGGATAGACACTTGAAATCACAAATCCCTTTTAACAGTCTTGGCTTGTTTTATATCTCACTAATAAACCAAATTCATATTACAGCTAGTGTCCCACTGATGTTTCTCTGGCAAGAATTAGAATAAATGCCCATTACTGTTTGAAACTGGTTAGTTGTTCATAAAATTAGTAAGTATAGAGTTTTAAGGTGAAATTGCATTAAGTGCAGTGTAACCAAGTGGCCAAGCTGCCAAGCAAGATTGAGCAGTCCCAGTGTGTCCCATGTGTAGCACGGGTAGGGACTTCCAATGATCAGCAGCAGGGCTGCTAGCTGATCTGGCTGTTGGAGAAGTTGCCTAACAAGGTATTAACTGGATTGCCTGAGACCTAGACAGGGTCATGTGGCAATGGATAGCTGAGACTGCTGGAAAGCAATGCCACCCCTCACCTGCGACAACCTCCTGGAGTCTCCTTTCACATGGCTCTTAAGATAGCTGGTATGTAATCTGTGGCTGCTGCCATGTAAAGACTGAGCTGGATAGCTCATGGGACCAGTGGTGTGCTAATTAATAAATATTTAGGCATTTTCCTTGGTATTGTAGGAGCACAGTTTAGAGATTACCAAATGAATGTAAGATTGTTAATAACAACAGAGGAGAATGTCAATCAGCACTGCCTCAACTGCTAGTACTAGTTGATGTGTGTGTGAAGAGGGGAAGATGAAATGGGTCTGGGAAGAGCTGACTCCTCTTATGTTGTTTATGGTGATAGTCACGATCCAGTGTTTTAACCTACCCTAGCTATTTTCATGGTTTGTTTATGCCTTAAGACAATTGATTTCCCATTCAACTGCTGCAATACCTGAATGAAATCTGTGGTGTTAGTAGCATAGTGTTTGAACTCGCTAACACAGGCGGCTTGGCTATTGTGAGTGAGGAGTGAGGCTGACATAGTTGCACTATGGGTGCATAATGCAGGTCAGAAGACATACTCAAAATGCTTACAGGTGAGTCTGGAAGCATTTTAAGACTGCTTAAACATGGTGAGGTTTACACTTTTATTTCTTTCTGGAAGCCTACTGGATTAAAGAGGATGAGACTCCTCTTGTGGTTGCTGAGTGGCACTGACTGCCCTGGCAAGGGCAAGATAAATAAAGGCTTGGTACACCCACCTCCGTGAAGGAGGGATTAAGATAAGCCACTGTTTGGTTGTGAGGAAGGAGGTTAGAGGCCCTTCTCCAGATCATGAGACTACACCTCTGCCCTAGGCAGTCTGCAGGAGAAACACAGACTGGTGAGTGCTGAGGAGATACTTTCATTCATTGAAGGAAGGGCAAGAGGAAACACGTTAAGCTGACTGCATCATTTTCCTCATAGACTGGCAAAGCCTACCAAGTTCAGCAATGAGCTCTGTACCAAAACAGACTGACAAATGCTGGAGCCCCCTGGGTATGTTTGTTGGTTCTGCTCAAACAAGCTGCCTTGGCTGGGATTTGAGAACTTTCCCTTTTTGAATGAGATTTCTGAGTTATTGGAGAACATTGACAGAGTTCGCTTCACCCTGAGCTCCTCACACAGCTGGAAGGGTATGCAGAGATCCATGTGGGCATAGTCTGTGTCTTAACACTAGCTGCATGTGTCAGAATTGCACTGAACTGCTGCTACGTGCCCATGTAAATCAACTGGTGCTTTCCAGAAGCATTGGACAGAATTACTGTGCATATGTAAGCCAGCCGCATAGCTGTCAGACAGACAGTGCGTGTTCCACGAAGTCTGCACAGGCACAGACCCACACATTTCTGTCTGCAGATTTCATTCAAAAGTACTCTTGCCGTAGAATAAGATACTGGTGACACTTTGGAAGAATTACTCATACATCTGTACGGGACACTTGCTTGCTCTTTTTATACCACTAGCTTGTTCTTGAGTTAGGATGACAAAGTGGCAGGGGGAAGAGAGATTTCCTTTTCCCAATTGCTGCTGCTGCTTTTCTAGCCACTGCTACAGGACTGGAGTCTGTGGCAACCAGGAAATTACAGGGTAAGTATAGAAGAGACTTTTAAAAATCTGTTTTCTTAGCACACATAGAAAAACAGTGCTGGCTTCTACTGTGCTTTTAACATTAACTCCTAGTGGGATATGTGTGTCTGAGTGTGTGCACATATGGTGTTTGTTTTGGTTTGGGTTTTTTCAACATATGACATTGTTTTTTAATAACTTTATATAGATACTAATAAACTAGAAAAGTGTGAGACAGTGTGCCAATAGAAACATAGAAACACCATCATCACCAAGTCAAAACATGAATACATAATACCTGCTTATTCTCCCAGTGAAAATCAATTCTCTTGGAGCTGCTTAATTGCTTTTCCTCTCTCCCTCCTATTCTGCCAGCTAAAATTGACTTTAGAAATGTTTTTGCAAGGGGTCTGCCATTTATCAGGCAGCCGTGACCAATTGAAAAGAGCAACAGTAGAACAGATAGGCTTTTCAAAAAATATTTTGTTGGTGGGCTACAAATATCACATTTGGGGTTAGAGTTAGGTCCCAAAATAAACTGAAACTGAAAATTCATTATGGAGGACTCCAATGTCTTTGCAAGGATACAGCTTTGAAAACTTCAGAAGAGGACAAAAAATACTTTAGCGCATTTTTGCAAAATGATAGTGTCTCACCCTCTCCCCAGGAAATTAATCAGAGTGTAATCAAAATATATTTCCAGCTGCTGAAGTTCACTTCCTCCCTTGTAGATTTTTCTTACAGAAATTGAACCTCAAATTCAAAGTCATGTTAACTGGACAGCTGTTCTCACAAAGCTACACAAAGTGGCAGTATCTGCTCTTATCTCTATTGTGCTTTCTGTAGCCATGTTTGGTGGGACTTCCTTATACAGAGATCACACATAGGAGAAAAAAACCACAACACAACCCCCCCCGTAGCTAATACTTACTACAAATCAAGCAGAAACTTCATAAGTGACAGTGGAATACATACGGTCCTCACTTATTCAGAATTCTGGCCTTTGCTGTGGTATTCCCACCCTGCAAACTGGGATCAATGGAGCTTACCAGTCTAAAGTGAGAAAATTCATGGGTTGAGATAAAGACAGTTTCATAGATAAAGCAACAGCTGTGTGCACAAGCAAAGTAAAATAAGGAATCTGTTTGCTATTTCCCATTGGTAGGCAGATGTTTAGCCATTTCCAGGAAAACAGGGCTTCATCATGTATAACAGTTACTTAGGTAAACAAATGCCATAACTCTGAATGTCTTCCACCTCTCTTCCTCCTTTCTCCCAGCTTTTATTGCTGAGCATGATGTGCATACTGTTCTAGTCTATAGCAAATATTTTTTTTCTCTTTTTCAAAAAATCTTTCATAATTGACTGTTTCAGATTTTGAGAACTTGAGAAATCCAAAGACCTTTGTACTCAATTCATTGATCATTGTGCTCTTGGGGGTTACTGGATCTTGTCTGTGGGAAATGTGCTTATAAATGCACTAGGTCAATTGAGTGAGTTGTTTTATACCACTTAATTGAATCTCATCAGCCTGTTTCTCCTGTTTGTGCAACTGATATCTTGCTGTTTTGAGGCACTGTGACTTGCTGAGCAGAATCTTGCAGAGCCTTTTTGCTTGGTGTGAATGAGGTTTGGTTTCTCGCTCATACAGAGGGGAATTAAACCCTCGAAGGATGACTGTATAAGCACAAGATCCATCCTTCACCCACTCTTGAACAGGTTTAAAGGGTGCAAGTAGCAACATTATACTTTCCTTTGTCTGTCAAGAAGTATGTTTTTCCCTATGAGAGTAAAGTAAACCTCATTCTTGTAACAACTCTATGTATCCAAGCCCTCGGTTTATAATGTACCCTGAAGACAAATGTAGTATTTTGTCCAATGCATGACTACCTGACAAATCTGCCTTGAGATTTCACACCCCAAGAAATTAGACATCACTACAGAAAAGAAATCAAGTTCCTCTCTCAAAGCATCATATCTTTTTTTTTTTTTTTTTTTTTTGAGGTATGGTAAGCCAGGTGATGCAAAAGCTTATAATCTTTGAGGCTAAATATAAGTTTCTGTTTCAAACTAGTTTGCTGAAGTAATGAGAGCATCACCAAGTACATGCCTTTGCCTAGGACGTGATTTTATGAGCCAAGGGGATTTTCTAAGGGCTAAATTCAAGGGACTGTGGCACTATTTGGTGGAGCTGTGTGAATAAAAGAAGTGAGAAGGAATGTTTCTGTTACCAACTCGGAGGGGACATTCTAGATAGTGAAAGATAGCTGAAAGCAGAATAAGAAATGGAGTCTCTGAGTTCTGTGTTATTCAGCAAAACAAAACAAAAAAAGAAAGACTGCTTCAAGGTGATGTCATCCCCCACTTACGTCCTAACAAGCTACCAACTCAACATAATCACTCATATCAGAAATTTTTAAGGGGAACTTTGAAAAGGGGGTCCTCAAATCAGTGAAAGAGCAACCTTTTTTCGCAGAAGAACACAATGCTGTGCTGTGCAAACTTGCTGAGGTGAAGAAATGAGTAACATTCAAAGCAATACCACTCATACGAATTGTAAAAATATTCACAGTTATAAAACAAACACATGAATATAGATTTGTGAAAGAAATTATAAACTGTCCATGACTTAATTCAGGCTTTAGATTTGAATTATCAGCACAAAATCTTCCACAGTGAAGATTTTTCTTCTGCCATCTTCTTCCAGCAATTGGGTAAACTATTTCTGGAGTTGGGATACTTTCATCCATGTCAGGCATTAATGTCAGTTCAAAAAAATACAAATATTCAAATCTTAACTGTGATTTTAGTATGCAGAGCCATTTACTGGGTTTAGTGCCATTTTAGGAGCCTACCAGCATTTTTCATTTTCTCCTGGCACTGTGACTGTATTCAGTGGTGTGTTTGTAAGTGTCTGTTCAGGACAGTTAGGCAAATTAATTAGTTCTAGCTCAATAGTGCAATATTTTCCACATTTTGATGCTTCTTTTTATTACTCTTTCTCCAGTGTGCTTTTTTCTCCAGTAAGGTGTTCAAATAACTTTTAAAGTCACCTGAAGAATCTGGATACTGAACAGCCACCTGTTTCAATGGTGTTGTGCTTTATAGTTTGACAACTTGTCCTTTTAAATTACCCAGATGGTTTTGGCTTTGACTCTGAATTGATTTGACTCTTTCCTCAGTCTTCATACCTAAGGCAATAAACATCAAAAGGCAATGGGGACCTGTTCCCTAGGAGCAATATCAGCTCTAGGCTGATCAGGCTACTATATTGCTGGGAACGCTGCCATGGGAGATGCTGTGGTTCAGATAAAGCAAAACTAGAGAGCCTGGCTGCTGCAGTGCAAGTGTTCTTTCTTGTTACTTTCACAAGAGTAAGAACATTAAGCACCAGTGTTCTGGCTATATTCCAACCTGGGTAATTACAGTCTGTCTGCCCTATATTTTCCTTCAGCTGTAATTGTTCTTCACTTCCTACTGTACTGGTTTTGGCTGAGATAGAGTTAATTTTCTTCATAGTACCTGGTATGCTGCTGTTTTTTGGATTTGTGACCAAACCAGTTTTGACAACATAGGGATGTTTTAGTCATTGCTGAACAGTGTTTACACAGCATCACATTTTCTCACATTTTTCTGCTTCTTACCCTGCCAGCACATAGGCTGGGGGTGCAAAAGAAGCTGGGAGGGGGCACAACAAGGACAGCTGACCCCAACCAACCAAAAGGGTATTCCACACCATATGACCTGCAATCAGAAAACTATATATTTCAAGCAATGTGTTTTGTGTGCCTCTACAAAGACGAAAGGTATAAGGTCTCACTTACTCCTTTGCACTGTTCACTGATAACTTAAGAAGCAGTTTCAAGGTGAAAAAAACTTATGAGGAACTGCTCTCTTCTTCCCATGACATACAGGAGTGAGTTTACCCTGTGTTCCATCCATACAATCTGTGAACTAGCTTCTCTCGCCAGGATTTGTATTGTTGCAATACAGTAGTACTGGTGCCATGTGAAATATCATCATGTAGCAAGGCTATGCGAGATAACATATTTCTGTGCAAGAAGATGTCTTCCTAGACAGCAAGGTGCTTCTCTTTCCAGAAAAACACCCAATACACTCTACTGGTAGTAGGAAAAAAATCGTGGCTAGGCCAGATTAATTTGACATGGGTTTTGGTATGAAAATAACGTTAATTGTATTTTAAAAATAATCTCTCTTTGGCCGCTATCAATAAACTGTAAAGATCAGTCTTAGTGCTATGATCCATGTTGGTTTGAAGGACAGTGTGTTGAAGAAGAAATTTTGAAAACTTTTTTGGATGACAGGAAATGTTGGCACTGCCACCATCTTCACAGCTATTGTCCCTGATGAAACTGGCTTTTTCTACTTCCTCAGCCGTACAAGGCCCTCTATAGTCTCTCCTTTATTTGAATTCTGTGATGAAAGGCTCAAATCTTTTGTCCCTGCTATACTTAGTATCTGTCCTTGCATGCAATAGTTTTCTTTCCCTTCCAGATGTTATCAAAGTCCAATAACTGCTCTTGAGAGCCAAGACAGATGTAAGCTATTTTTTAAAACACAATTCAAGCCAACTTTCTTTCTTTGACATGTAAAAATATAACAAAACATTATGAATGCCTTTTAATGCTATAGAAATGCAAAAATAAGAGCTATAATAATCATTAGATTATTTGCCATCATCTTTCGAAATCGTAGCTCCAATAGCAATCACCATGGCTAGGCTCCAATGCAATTATTATCAGGGACCTGCTCCAAAGACCATCGTCAAAGTCAACAAGAAACTTTTTTCCACTGAGTTCAGGGTACTTTGGATCAGGCTCCAAAATGTCTAAGCTTGCAGCAGGTGTCTTTGGTCCTCCCAAAGCCAATACACACAACCCAAAGGTTGCTGTCAATGGAGATACTTCAAGACAGCAATCTCCACAGCACTGCCTGGGGAAGTCTGGACAACCAGCTTTAAAAAATGGCTAAGTCCTTTCCTTTGTTACATCTGGCTGCTGTATCCCTCACTGTCAACTTAACAGTTGAGGTGATGCTGATCAGTCTCAGTATTGTCCTTCCTGCTTGAGGATCCTTCAGTGACTATTAATTGCCTGATACTGACTTGGCAGGTCAGAAACGCATTGCATTGGACAGTAACTTACTGAAAAATGGCAGCAAGACCTTTTATTTTCCTGGCTTCTCCACTTCATGCTTGAATAAGGTAAGACACAAGGAGCACAAGTTAAATTGTAACAGCTAAATACTTCCAAATCAAAACAAAGTTTGCCGAAGGAATATAAAGTTTCCATTGCTGTTTGACCCTGTGAAAAGGGAGATATGGGTAGCTTTCGTAATGGCACACATTCCTGCTGGTTTTAATCAACACATAATTAATAGCAAATTATAATCATAATAGCATATTTCATCCCAAAGGCTCCAAGAGCTCTTGATAAAAAGTTGGCCAAATGTTGTGCTTAATTATACTCATGCAGTAGAGTTCAAACAAGGGTGGATGTTCTTTAACCTCTGCAATGCAGCCACTTCCAAGAAGGAACATAGCACCTGGTCATCAGAACACAATGCTCCATGCAAAGAAAAAGGGCAAGATGTAAAGACTCTAAAAAAGTCAACTGAAACATATGGGGAATACTTAGAAATTATTACTCAGACAGGAACTGGGTGAGGGAAACGCGAGTTAACCTTACGTTAGCTGGTACAGAAAGAATGCTATGGGATCTTTCATGAAAAATGCTAGCCAGAACCTTAAGATTAAGCTGATCCATTTTAAACACTCCATACAAGCACCTTTCTGCTCAGTAAGTGATGTCACACTGTGCAGCACCTATGTGATTACATTTCTCATCCAAGTCCTGGCTATCCATAACCTTGCTGAGCTTTTGAGATCTGATGACTTACAACCAACAGGGTAATAACCACAAGCCTTGACTATTTAGCAAATTATTGGCAACAAAGGCTAATTGCTACTGTAGGATAAGGTGCTTGAATATGGTACATTACTCAGTGCACGATCTTCATTTGCTGTGAGTTAGTTTCTATCTTACATCTAACCAGCTGCAATATCAAAAGAACAAAAAGAAAAAACAAAAAAACACCCCAGCACTGACCATGGGAATGTATTCTCCTTTTTGCAAAAAACCAGCAGTATAAATGCTACCTTTTTGGAAAGATTATACTTTGGAATTTTTTAAGCAGTTGACAAATAGAATGATCAGAGCAACAGTCTGTTTATCGTGTCATCTAGAATAGCATTAAAAATACAGCACTTTAGCTTGTAAGGTTTAGCAATATTAAAACTGGTGCAAACACAGAGACAGCAACAGTCCTTAAACCTGCCAAAACAAGCACTGAGTTGCTTTGTACTTATCAGTGCAACTGTTGTCTTCCTTCAAGCCTGCAGAAAACAGCTTCCATTTACACTCATTTCCAGTTTCCCCAACTGCACTATCATGTTTAGGTTTCAGCCCTCAAACCCCTAATATCACCTTTGCTAGACTGCTGAGATGGTGCTTCAGTAACATTTCTTGCCAAATGCACACTGTAGACTCTCCAGATTAGCCAGGTTACACTAAGTTCCGGGAAGGGGCAGTTCAGTCCCATTGGCAAGCTTCTCCCACACATAAATCTCAGGTCTCTTCTCAGAACCGACTAGACAGTGGGATGCTCCAGACTTACACCCTTCTTCCTCCCAGAGATGCCTGTGTTAGCACATGCAGTCAAGCCCATGCCCACCCAATATGTCCTTCAGGGGAGTCAGTCCCCAGTCACATCGCTGGGGAGACAGGTCTGTGCATCCAGGAACCATGCATTCAACAGATTCCCCTAGATACGTGCTTCTGAGTCATCAGCTTGCCAACGCAGCAGGCGAAGCCTAGCACATTTATAAATAATCTGTGGGAAACTCAGGGGAAACCGTAGTTTTCTTCCCTCACAGGAGCTTCTTTAAACAGGAGCTCCCTTTTCTTAGATGTTTGTAAGGAATTCTGCAGCGTACAACAGCATTACAAACCAGATACTCACTAAGTTCAATGGACAGGCAGGGATCTTCATGTGTAGGTACAGAGCAGTATACGTGTCAAGAGCACCACAAGCTTGTGCAGCCTGTGCTGAAATCCATGCTGTATTCTTGTGGCTTTTAGCTTAAAGTTCGCTTGGACACATCTGCTTTGTAAGTCAATATAACTGCAGCCCCCAAAATCTCTGAGTTATGATGGAACAGTAGCAGATCTTTTTCAAGTCAATGAACTGTAACTTGGCATCCAATTTCAAACAGAACATTCCACTGGACCTTGTCACAGTAAAAGCTTAAATGGCTAGAGATTATGACACTGCCTCCAAAACAAATCACAGACTTCTTTTCAAGGGATGAAGTTAGAAAAAAAGCTGTAGGTGGGAAGTAAGTAAGTAAGTAAGTATGGGTTAGCATTTTGGCTCTGTCGTACTGCAGCACCAATTCCCAAGCATATAGAATCATAAAATCACTTAGGTTGGAAAAGACCTTTAAGATCATCAGGTCCAGCTGTTAACCAATTCACATAGAGCAATGTAGATATTAAGACAGACAAAAATTTGGAGTGGGTGTATAATCCACCGCTGGGGTAAATGATAACCAATAATCACTTCAGACCTGTTTGGGGGGGAAAAGGAAGAGGCTAGGTCTTCTTGAGTTGACAAGTGCATGACAGTGCAATGCACATTGCTGGGTTTGTTACCAATTTTGTCTATCATAGAATCTCAGGATTTTTTAGGTTGGAAAAGATCAAGTCCAACCATTAACCTAGCACTGCCAAGTCCACCACTAAACCATGGCCCTAAGTACCACATCTACACGGCTTTTAAATACCTTCAGGGATGGGGACTCAACCACTTCCCTGGGCAGCCTGTTCCAATGCTTGACAACCCTTTTCGTGAAGAAATTTTTGCTAATATCTAATCTAAACCTCCCCTGGTGCAACTTGAGGCTGCTTCCTCTTGTCCTGTCACTTGTTACTTGGGAGAAGAGACTGACCCGCACTTGGCTACACCCTCCTTTCAGGCAGTTGTAGGGAGGTTGCAACGAGGTCTCCCCTCAGCCTCCTCTTCTCCAGGCTGAACAACAGGTATTAGCAGACGTTGTGAATGTTACTTCGTGTTCTAAACAACAGGCACTGTACTTTAATGCAGTCAAACACATAGGAAAAGAGATGGGATTGCCTCCTACTATGGTGGCGACTACTTTAATCCTGCCGCAAAAGAAGCCAGTTTACCTGTAAAACTCTCTAGGAGGTGTTCTTTTGGCTCAGTTCTCTGTTGCCAGCACAATTCACGCATTTCAGAGAGTTACCTGGGAAGTCAAAGGTGCCAATTTTTTTTCTTCTAGCTGTTAACATTCACTTGATATCTGGGATGTGGCTGTCCTTGGCGAAACCCAGCATACCACGGGAGAGGATCTGCCCTGTGATCCCTGGGACAACGCAACATTGCTCCAACGTGCCACCACTGTGGTGAGCTCACCTCGCTCTTGCCTCTGCTGGGGAATGTGCCCTCCAGAGCGAGTGAGCCAGCGATTTCTGACTGGAAATCTTACACTGAGAAAACATCAAACCGAAAAGGATCCCAGGAAAGGGGCAATACTGGCCATTTCTTTCCCAACACTCAGACATTTTTAAGGACGCGTTTGGAAATGCATCTACATTTCAGCACTTTCAAAACAGCTTTCCTGTTTGAAATAACTTTCCACTTGGAAACACACACCACCCAAACTCGGTCAGAAAACGGTTAGTTTCTCTAGCAGTTCCCCAGACTCGCTGTTCTTAACTTCTTCAACTTTCGTTAACTCAGGCCGAGGGGAAACCACCCATCGCCACCCTGCTGGAGGGAACTCATCTCCGGCACAGGGTCCTGGGGCCTCCCCGGAGACGGACGAGGGGGAAAGGGTGAGTTGGTGGGAGGCGTCGCCTCCACGCAGAGCGACGGGACGCCGGCCCGCGGCCAGGCGAGGCGGGCCGGGCCGCCGCCGGGTCCCTCTCCTCCGGGGCGGGCTGAGGGCGGGGCGGGGCGGCGCGAGCCCGGCCCCGCTGCTGCGCGGCTGCTGCTGCGTGGGGAGGGCGCGGCGGAGCGGCGGGCGCCGAGCTTTAAATGAACATTACTATCGCTCGGGGAGGGCAGCGCCGGTGGCTCGGGCCGATTGCCGGCGGCAGCGGCAGCTCATCCTCCTCCTCCTCCTCCTCCGCGGCCACGGCGGCAGGTAGGGTGTGCGCGTCCAAACGCGAACTTCAGTGCTTCGCCGAGGCCTCCGCTGCGCCCTGAGGCGAGGTGACGCTCTCCTGCCCCGTGGGGGGACACCGCGGTACCCCGCGCCCTTCCCCGGCGGGCGGGTGGGTGGGTGGGTGGGCTGCCGGCGGCCTCGCGGGGCGCAGCGGGGGCCGCGGCCGCCCTCGGGGGAAGGGGGCTGAGGCGGCGGTGGAGCCCAGTGAGGAGAAGGGAGACCGCCCCGCGGAGGCGTTTGGCGGGAACCGCCGAGGTGAATCGCCCGGGAAACGGCCGCGGGCGGTCGCCTGTTGCCGTCGCTCGATGGCGGCTCAGGGTGCCGAGGAGGATCGCCGCGGCACCGCATTTCTTTCCGATGCACGGGCAGTCGCTGCTGAGCTCCGTTAAGCCGTCATCCGCCCGTGGGTGCGTTTATAAAGGCAGAGAGATCCCTAAACGAAGAAGGGAGAGCAGAGCTCTGCGTGACCTGCCGGGCGTTCCTCGCCCCTCGCGGGGAGCGCGGAGCTCTCCTTTCAGTGAAAATCTTAAACAGCCTCATCCTAATAAAAGTTATTTCCAGAGGGTGGAGTGTTTTATTTTCTTTCGTTTAATACTGAAGGCGTTCCAATGCTCTGTTAGTCTGTAGCAGAGCATGGATTTGAAAACAGAAAGTGCCAGTCTAGTGTGCTGTTTCTAGCTTGTTGGTAACGGATTTAAAGATTTCGTTATATTCATGTATTATCTTTGCTCAGTTGCTTTAGAACTCGCTTAAACTGTATTTTCAACAGAGATGAGTGAACTTTAAACAAAATCAGGTCAGGCATAGATTCTGGGCATCAAACCCTTTTCAGGTCCCAGAAATAGCATGACCAATTCTTTTTTTTTTTTTTTCTTCCCGTGCACAAAGCTTTTTATTTCTTATTTTTGTTGGAATTTCTGACAGGTACTGGAGCTCATCAACTGGATATTTTCAGCCTCGTTTATTGAAATAAACATGCTTTCTAAGCTTGTGTTGTTATGCAATTATATTAGTCTCCCTTGACTATATGAAGGTTGAGTTTCTGACAGAGATTGTAGTTCTTAAAATAAATCTGTCTAGCACAAGCTTTTTCTTTTTGGATTTTCAGGGTTTAGATCTATGAGAAGGTGAAAAGGAAGATGCATGTGAGGGAACGTGCATATTGGCTGTTGTGGGGTAAAAAAAATGTGCTTGGATATTAATAAAAAAACATTCAGAGAGAATGTTTTATTTCTAGTATTCTGTACGTGAAATAACGGGGTTCTTAAGTTACTTTTTGTCTTGTGAAGTCTTGAAACAAGAATTGACAAATATTTATCTTGCAGTAAATGGGTCAGATGTTATCATCTTCCACTTGATCTCTTACTTCTGTATTGGACAGCTTTGGTTCCTAAGTAGCTATGAATTCCTAATCCCAAAGTAAATGATGTCATAATGACATCATTGCATCCTTTCACTTGATTGATTCTCATAAGAGAACCGTAATGAGATTTGATATACATGTCCCATCTCTTTAACATTCTTCCTCTGCTTCAGGGGATTTCCTGACCTGCCTGGCAAATTCCAGTGAATCACACTGAGGTCTAGCAAAAAGACGTTCCTTTTGGAGACGAGGTGGAACATTAAAGTGACAGTGGCTCATCCCAGTTTCTTCAAAATCTGAGGAACTTGACAGCTTATGTTTTAAATGTGGAGATCTAGATATGAAGGGCAGTGATTTAAAACTTGGAGTTATTAAATTTGTGTGCAGGTACGAAAGTGACTTGAATTTCAAAGACACTCAGCTTGAACTGTTCAAATTGACTTTAACTGGGTATGTGGAACTTCAGCACTGTTGAGGATCGAGTCACTTACTGCATGTGAGTCTAAATACTTTAGGTGGGGCAGGGGGAACAGAGAAAACATAAGCTGATATTGTCCTTCAGTTGCTAAAATAAATTTCAGTCTTGATGGTAAATGGATGAAATCTCTCAGAAATTGCCATGTTAATACTGTGTTAAGAATTGACAGCTCAATTTTTTTTTTCTTATTTTTTTAATTCTAGCTGGGTAGCATCATTTAACCATTGATAAGTTTGAAGCATTTTAATGTCAACACTGGCATCATAGGGAACTCCTTGTATGAAAGTTCTAAATCTTTAGAGTTTAATGAATGTGTAAGGAATTTGGTTTTTGCTTCTTCTGAGGTTAAAGGTACAAATAATGACATTCAGTGATGAACAGCATGGACTCTTATGGTTTATTTTTGTCATGTGTGTGTTCATATGAGCATGGGTTTGCATAAATTTTAGGCAGCTGTTTTCTTGATAAACAGTTGTTTTGTTATGAATTTCTTCATACCCAGGGAGTTTGAAATACTCTAGCCAGAGCTGTGTGTGTATTTTATGTGCGTAAGTCTTAAAACTTCATATACATGTGGAAGAGGGAGAATGAAGCAATTTTAATGTCTGCTTTATTAAACGTGTAATTTTGTCTGTGCAAGTTAAAAGCTGAGTCTGTCTCTTAACATTCAGAGGCTGCATACACCAATCTCACTTGATTCATTAATACTGTGGGTTGCTAAAATGCATTTCAAAATTAAACAATGATTTATTAGCATGGATGAGTTGGTGGTTAATGTATTTACTGAAGATACTGACTGTTGATGTGATGCTTCTATTATTGCTAAAGTACTGCAGCATTGATGGCACCGTTAAGTATAACAGAGTAGTAATTGAACATGAGGACTGGGAACAAGCAAAGTGGGAAGGTGGTGGGGGACAAGGTTTTTGACTGTGTATTTGAATCTATTCACATGTAAGTGCAGTCCAAGCTATGGATGCAAAAAGGAAATTTCTAAATAATCTGTAAGAGTTCTGCACTCATCATCCTATATGCAGTGACAAATTTACACAAGCTTTAGATGCTTTCTGGGATGACTCAACTATGAACAAGTGATTTGAAGAAAAACAAACAAACAAAAAAAACCAACCTGTCCCTGAAGAGAATCCTTGGTGACAATTCCTTTTCAAGTTATCTTAGGATTTTCTACTTACCATGATTTCTTCTAACTCGTGCTTGCCTTGAATGTTAGAAACAAAAAATTAATTTGGACTTGGGGACATATATGTGCCTTTCAACTGCGTGTTAGATGGTGATCTGTGACATTTGCATGGTTGTGCTCTTAATATGGTGACACATTGGGTTACATAAAAGCAGGAAGCAGTGCACCTCAAAGCCTTTCTGCATGCTTGTAATGGAAGGTTGATGCTGCAGTCCTGACGTCTTTGAACAGGTGATGACAGCACAGACGTGGACAAATAGAGAAAGATAGTGAACGCTTTCATAGTCGTGACAGATCTCACTTAAAAGACCAGGTTAGTTGTTGCAGTGGCTCAGTAAAACAATGGACAAGGCAACAGTCTTTTGTTGTATGAATAACAATAAGAAATGCAATCTTTAGACTCGTTATCTATTGCAAGACCAAGCTATGTTTAGATTACGGGTGAACTATCTGGTATCTGGCTTAAAAAACCCAGCTGATATGCTTCAGAACTTCTAGCGACTGAGATATTTTGTTCCCTTGTTTCCAGAAGCATGTCCTTTGGCTGTCACTGTGCAGATAGCCAGCATTTCAGCTCCAACTTCTGCTTTTGTCATAAGCTCTGTGTCAGAATAGAATGAAATACCCAGTGGATTATTGGATTTAGTTTTTTTTAATTTAGATTTTTAAGGGGGAAATAATATCTATAAAATCTGAGACTTTCTCAGGCCACTTGTGTGAGCCTTTTAAAAGGGCAACACTGGCAGTTGGGTATTTGACATGTGGTTTGTTCAGTCAGATTAGAAGATAACCTAATAAGCAAATTCATCTACACCTGGATCTCCTTTACTGATGACAGAAAATCTGCCAGCTGCATAAAGAGTGCTATTTACAGAATGCAGGCAGGATTTGGTCCCTCATATACTAGGAAGTAAAATAAATAAAAAATATATTTTTGAATACATACTCGCCTTCCTTTCCATTACAAAGGAGTTTGAAGAAGGAAAGTCACCCAGTGTAACATGAACAATGAATTGTTACTTTACAAGATTTTTTTTTTAATTTTGCGCAAATGTATTTTGCAATAATTTTAATTGTTCAAGATCCGGCCAACATGCAAGCTTGTGAACACAGAAGACGCTGACCATGTCCACAATAGAGCTGATGTAATCTGCAAACCAAGGACTCAACGCTGCTGTCAGTTGCACGAGTGTAGTTGGACCAAGATTAGCACAGGAGGTCATGCTTTGGCTTTACCCCAAGGAAAGACACCCAAACCATTTACACTCACATTCTGATATTTCCATGTTGCTCAGATCAGACTTAGATGTGCAGAAAATGCCACTCTCTTAACAATAATTCTGCTTTGTATTGGGTTAATGACAGCTCTTCGTTACATAAGAACTTTGTGGGCTACAGGGAACCCACAAGGTATAACAGGAACAAGTCCTTTGACTTCAGCTGTAATTGATGCAGCTCTTGGTGTCTCAGAAGTCTTGTTCTGTAGGAATTCTGGTGTGTCACTGTTGTATGTTTAAAAAAAAAAAACAACCCAACCCCAAAAAACAACACACACACCCCCAAAAAACCCCTAAAAGAAATAAAATCAAATCCAGATGTGGGCCTTACATGCTGGTAGCTAACATTATCTATTAGATATGAAAAGGGTTTCTATTTAAGCATTAAATTAAGCATATTTGGGTATCAGTTGCTCCAAAATCACTTTTCCACTCAAAATCATTTCTGAAAGAATTAATCATCCAAAAAACCAAGTTATTTAAGAATGACTAATAGAGTGATTTGTTAAGCTGGAAAAATTCTATTTTATTCTAGTTTTGACCTTTATGTTTTGAAAGACGTGATATGTTGTTAGCAAACTTAATGCTGATTTTAGTCTGAAGCGATCTTAGAATAATCTCGGTGCAAATGGAATCTTTTCTGTGTAAAATAACAATTATTTTAATATTTAATTAGAATAATGTTATAATGAAAAGCATACAGTGAAAAATCAGTACTTTTGATACCAATTGTATTCTGCATTATCAAGCAATGCCTAAACAGTTGAGGTTCATTCTGTAACTTTACAAAATTGTGTAATGAGACTAAAATCTAGGGCAGAAGAAAGGAAGCAAAAGCCATGTTAGTGGTGAAGAAATACATCAAAAAATTCTTATTTGAAAAATACATGCTTTCAGTTACCAATCCATATGTTCCTTTCAATAAAAACTAAAGATTCATAGGTAAATTGTCCCTGTCTGATCTTGAATTCTGCTTGTGCAAGAAATTCTGATTCTCCCCCCGGCAGTAAAATAGATAAAACTAAGCTCAAGATACAAACTCTTTCCCTGAGAAGTTTTCTCAGCGTTCTCATTACTTCCGAGTAGGGGGTGTTGGAGGGGAGGGGGAGAGCTTGCACAGTTTGTGCAATCGCCTTTCTTCTGAAATGTGACTTACAATGTGCTTTTGAAGGTAAAGGGCACGTACCACCAACTCTTCCCCAGTCTGAACACTAGAATTAGTTAATTTGGGGATTCTGTGATATAGCTCAGGGGAATGGGTTTGCTTGTTGGTTGTTCTTTGTTGTTTGGTTTTGTTTTGGTTTTTGACCTGGCTGAAACGTAGTGGACACTCAGTCTGACAACTGATACAGTGCTCAAAGAGAAAATCTTTCTCTGTCAAGGTGATGTTGCCATTTAACGTATCTCTTAATTTCAGGGTACAGCAACTGTTTTCCCATCATATGACTGTTTTCTCAGTGAAGCTGAAATGAAATGAGGCAGCTGTTTTAAAAACAAGTATCACAGGAATAAAACATGGCCTCCAGTTGTGGATACAAGGGGGGCACTGTTTAGTGTTCTTCTCTTCCTCAATTGTGTTTAAAGGCTAATGAAAGCCTAAGGAGACACTCAGACAGTCACACTAGCACAAATCCCTATTATTGCTCTGATGAGGAGACTTGATGCTGGAAATTTTTGCATGCTGCATCTTTGTTGCCTTCTGTAAATGCTACAAATAGCAGGAAGGGATAGTAAAATGATACAGATGCTTTAATTATGATTTGATTACAGAGCAACCAGAAGAGTTTATTCTGAGGAATATGCAATTAGAGAAAATTCTGAGGACTATCTAACCTTCCGAAATTAAAATTAACTGGGATTATTTGAACAGGGTTTTAATATTTCTGAAAGAACATCATTCCTCAAGGATCTTGTTGCTCTTGTGTGATAGATCCTCTCTAGCTTGGCAGATGGGTTTCAGGGTAACACAATGTCATCTTCCTCAGCTGTGTCTACCGGTTTGCTTCACATAGCAGTCCCATCTTAGTATCCCTTGCTGGTCACGTACAGGAGGGTGACGCAGAACCTGCATTGGAACTGGAAGTAAGCAGCCATCCCTCAGTTGAAGCACAAGGGGGGAAAAAAAAAAGGAAGAGCAGTTTAAGTGTTCCTGGATCATCTCTCCGTATCTCCTCTGTGAAAACAGAGTTTTTCAATCTCATGAGCTGTGCAAACTTGTTATACTGGTTCCAAAGGAAAGGCATAGATAGAAAATTCTATGCCTTTCCTTCTTGCAAACTATTCAATAGTAGAAAGCTATATGATTAAGTATGTTAAGCTTCTTTGTGGGCTTCATTGGCACAAATGACTTGAATTTAATTCCATTGATTTCACTAGCTCTCAAACATGAGCAGAATTCAAAATCTGGGCCAGAGTTGAATAGCAGCATGCTTTCAACCTCAGATGTAAAGACACTTAAATCTTACGGAATTTACATTCTCAGATAGTAATCATGCTTTCTTCACTGTCCTGGAATGAGTTCGCTTATTTGGACGGGCAGCATCAGCCTGGAGAATTGGTATCAGGCACAGAGTTGATAAACAATGGGTCGCCCTTGCAAGCAGCAGGAACAGCAAGGTGAGGGCACAAGCAGGTTGGGAGGCTTTCAGGTTGCAAAGGGCACCATGTACATGTAATGGTGACAGCAGCTGTGAACAAGTAATGTTCTACTTACTTTTCCTCAATGCTTAGTGTGTTCATTTACCAGTAGTAGCAGGTTTTTTCCCCTCTTATTTTCTGTAGAACCTAATATTCAAATATTTGTCACTTATGCTTGAAAATCATACTTCAAGTGTAATGTCAGTTACTCTCCCTGAACTACTGCTTTCCCGCCCTAAAGAACAGGACCTGCCAGGGGCCGCCCTGGGCTCTAGTTTTGGATGCAGTGTTTGCTTTGGAGCCAGAGTGTGGCAGCAACAGAGGGGAGAAAGGCTCCTACTTCAGCGAGCTCGGTGAGGCCTGCTGTTCCAGCTGATCATAGAGGCCACCTGAAGCTGGGCTTTGGTGATCTTGATGCCTGGATGCTCTGTGGATGGATGGGTGGTTGTGAGAGTAGCACCAGCTGGTTTCATTCATCTCCCTGATGGGTCTGTTCTGAAGACTGACCTTGCTTTTGACCTTTCTTACCTTCAACAGCAATGGATACACCTGACCTGACAATGAATGTGGCCAGCAGTAGCTGAGGATAGGTGGTGGTCAAGACACTTAAGGAATTACTGTTCTTTCTGAGCAGGTGCTGTGAACAATTAAGCTTAAGTGGAGCTAAAGATCAGCTGGATTCAGCAGCCTGTCACTCTCCTTTGTCAATTGTAAGGGCATTTTCTAGTGTGGTGCTGCCTTTATTTATTTTAACATTTCTTTTTAAGAGCTTTCAAACCCTCTAACTTCAAAGCATTTCTGTTCCTACTGACCCGTGTATATTTCACAGGGATAAAACCTCTAGCTAGCAACTTAGGGATGATTTGTCAAGGGTTGCTTTAATAAATTAGGTTATTTATTTTCTGCCTGAAATTCCCTAGTTGGTGACTAAGAGAAACTTTGTATTAAGCTGTGCAGAGCATAATGAGGTTTCTGTAATGCTTTGATGTGGAAATGCTTAAATGCCAAAAAAAAAAAAGTGGTGTTATTGGTAGAGAAAGCTTACTTAAAGTATCTAGGGACAATATATATAAACCAAATATAGATTATGCTATAGGGATTATAGATTTTGATAATAGCCTGTTAAAACTTTAATATTGGACATCATGAAAAGGTCAAAATAAAATTTCTTTTTTGTACTATTCTGCAGATAGCTACAGACTCAGTCCTTTTTAAAAATATATATTTGAGATCAATGATAGAGAAAATAATACTGCAATAGATGCACAGTAAGATTTTTGTTTCCTCATACCTGTTACAAATCCGTTCTTCACCTATAAACTTACTGAGCTGACTGTTAATTTTTCTGGAATTAAAAGGCTATAGTGAATTTGCCCTATGTTCGCCTTGCTTAATGAAGACTGTTTTGTAAGAGTTGGTTCCTCTTAACTGATTGAATTGTATTTCCCATGCCACTTCTTGCTTTCCGTGTTGCTTATAGATTAGCAAAACAGAGTTTGCTGTATATTCTTCTTTTCTTCTGCTATCTCTTCTTGAGGCTTATTAGCACAAAGTAGCTCTGAGCCATGGCTTGGACACCAGAGATTGTTGAAAGCCTCAAATAGGCGTAATAATGGAGTTGGATGAAGGATGCTGGTTGCCATGGGAACAGTGCATGTGCCACACAGGATAATGTAACTGCTGTAGTGCAGAGATCTGTGCTGCATATTGATTGCAAGATTTCTTGAATTCCTTACAAATTTTGTGCTTTGTGTTCCACCTAGCAAGTGAGAGAAGCTTGTCAGCTGAACTAAATCCAGAGAGATTTTGCTAAATGAAAAACAGTTGACTTTTGCATGTGAAGGGAAAAGAAGGGGTCAGAACTACTTGAGAGCATTGCTGGGTTCACAGCCTTTCCTTGTTGAGTTGACAGTGTCCTAACTACTGTGTTAACTCCGAGTAAATGAAGTATTGGAACTGAGGCACTACAGGTGAGGGCCCCGAGTTAAAAGTGACAATAGAAGGCCTTAGGAACCAAACCTTCCCCTGTATAATGTTTCATACAGTGGCTTGTCACCTGGACACCTGCACAATATGGCAGTTCCCCAGTGTACCTCTTCATTGCTCTTGTTGGTATGCCACTGAAAAGTTAATTTTTGTTCCAGCTTGCCAAGGACAAATCTAATCAGTGGCATAGCTGTGCAAAATATTGTGATTAAGAAAGAATCACACTCATTGACAGCCAAGAAGATGAGTGCAGTATTGGTCATTTCACCAAGCTGGGGGAAGGCAAAACATGCAGGTTTTGATTTGGAGGAATTTTATTTGGGCGAGGTTGGATCTTCTTTTTTCTTTAAATGTATGAAAATCACACCTTTCAGAGTGGTGGAGTTTACCAGGTTAGCGTAGTACTACTGGGCTGCTAAAACTGTCTACAATCTTGCATAAAAATGAATGAAGCAGGGCTGGGTTTACTGTAATTCTGCAGCCTGAGTTTTCTGGGCACTGGACTAACAAAAGAGAAACTCTAATAATTGTCCCAATAGCCCAGATCCTCACCGCATGGACCAGCAAAGGTCTGTCAGTGGTTTGCTTAGCAAAGCACTGCTTCCCTGCAGGTAAGACCTGGCATGGGATCTCAACAGAGGCTCATGTTCTGCTTTGGGATCCTGCTCCCTTTACTCAGATGAGATCTCCAGGTCATGTTTGTTCCTTAGTGAAAGGCAGTTGGGTCCGCTGTTGCTCAGGATGATTGTGCCAATGAGATAATGCAAATTAAAACTTCTAGTGTTACCCCCCTGGGAAGGGTGATGCCAGAAACTCTTGCTTGCCTTCAACAGGATTGCTGGCATTTGGCCATTTGTCCTTTCCCTAATGGAAAAAGTCGTAACTTCCCCAGTGCTAATGTTACTGAATGAAACCTGCTGCTCCCTCCCCCCCAAATTATATGTGGGGATACCACATATAAATGGCCTTTACATTTTTTCTTAGATCTGCTTTACCAATTTTCTCACTATGAGGAGTTTGTGTCAGAACACAATTTTCTGGCAGCTATTAAAAAACAACAACAAAAAACCCATGCTGTTGACACCTAAGACTTATTGGAAGGTCTCTGCTTTTTTGGGTTTTTTGTGTGGTTTTTTTTTTTTTTAATCTCTCAAAAACCTCCTGTTAGAGAAGATACTGTATCTTACGCATAAGATACCAATCTTACAAGGTTTATAGAGATGACTTAACATTGTTTCATACCTACCTCATGCTGTTTGAGTCTCTGGGTATTGTCTGAATCAACCTTAAAACTATCAGAACCTTAGGAACTGTGAGTTAGTGAGGTTTTTCTGGGTCTGCACTAATACGATGCTTATCTTGAGGGAGAGATGGGTAACGTAAAAATATAAGTGAGGTATTATTTGTCAAAAATGTGTCTGAGAGGACGTATTTAGAAATGCTAGGCTATTGTGCCTTCTGGGCATCATTTGCAGGGTTTTATGACTTTGTTCATCAGTATGGGTCATCTCAAATGTGGTGCTCGGATATCCATTCAGTTTTTTTCTTGACTACTGTTCCTGGCTTTAGGTCCTACCACTACATCCCAGCAGAGTACCTAGTTTTATTGCCAACTGAAAAAACTGTGTGTTTGTACACATGTGTGTAACTCTGTGTAGGTATCCATATAAATACACATACACCACACTGTGTGGTTGCATGTGTATATACTCTACAGTTCTTATCTTTTCCTACGGTCAGTTATGCTCCTGCTGTCATTTGATGATGTTTAAGATGATTGCTTGGATTAGAAAGTGCTTCAGTTAGGATAAAAGTGAACAGACTGGAACTGAATGACAGTTGTGACTTTTCTTTTGGCCTACGCTGTGCACCCAGCTGGAAATGGCTTGTCACCCTAACAAGGTGGTAATATAGTTCTGAATGAACATGTAGCAGTGGCACAGTTACTGACTGTCACTTGTTTGTCCTTGGACTATCTAATACTGTCCTGGTACTGTCAGGATTTTGAAGAAATACTCAGCTTTTAAATATGGGCACATGTATGAATGTCTATACGTACATACAGCAGCCTGGCTCAAAGTGCCCATGAAGAATGCCAGTGAATATGCTTCCCTGTGGTATTTTATGGCCTTGATGTCTATTGCGTTGCCTCCAGGAATTCTCAGTGTCAAAATGGTGCTAAATTCGATAAAGGCAGGGACTGAGTTTATAGTACGGTATCTCTTCAACTTACATCTTTTCTCAACAAAGTAGAGTTTGAGGGGCTAGATAACAAACACACATGAAAGGCAGGGAATCTGCTGCTATCATTCTATGGAAAACCATCCAGGTTACCAAACATGTCAACTTTTGTGTTAACCCTTAGGTGACTTTTCTTGGTTGAACTGAATGTGAAAGCTGCTGCTGATTACTAAGGTCTTGTGTAGCATCTAGTGTAAAGCATTCTGTAAATCTACCTTGTTTACTGTACTAAAGCTGCAGGAATTGAGTGATTATAAGGTAATGATTTAACAACCTGTAGCTGAAAAGATTTTAGGAGTGCAGGTCTGGTAAGAAATGTAGCTGCTGCCTCCTCCCCTGTTCTACCAAAAACCCCAAAACCCACAAAAACTCTGGCATGTAACATTGTTGCTGGATTTAATATGGTAATATTCCAATAATCGGCATATGTAGTTGAGAAGGGAATAAGAATGAATATTTCTGAAGAAAACAGCAGGAAAGTGAGCCAAATGCTTACCTTGACTTCAGTGGATCAACAGTAATTTTTGCTATCTGGCTCTGGTATATCTAGGTCCTCTAAGGAGTAGAGGAAGGGTTTTGCTGGTTTTTCGAATACAAGCAAATGGAGACTGTCTATGGTTTATCATTCAGAACTCCCTTTCAGGTGCTCGTAGCATCCTTTGAGCCTTCAAGAGGAAGCAGCAATACCTGACATTGCATAGATACATGTGATAGAATTTCATCTTCATGTCTGGCTGAAAAAGGCGATTGATGGTTCTGCTTCATAGCCACACTCGGAGGACTGTGAAGAAGATTGTTTTCCCACATTTGCATTCAGCTACTCCAAGTACATCAATTTCCACCAAGCATGAGGACAATTTTGATTTTACACAGCAAGGGTTTCCAAGGAGGCGCTAGATTTACAAAAGTGGTTGCCAAGGGACTTGACAGATTTACGGAGTGATGACATACTACCAGTGTAGTCTCAATGGAAATTGGGTTTGATATAAATAATAAAGAATTGGAGGTGCTCAAGGACAATGTTCAAAAGCAATTTAGAGAGGCCATGGAGCATTTTGGTTTGTCTCAGTATGATTCCTTCCACAAAAGGGAGCTGAAGTGTGACTGCTGGAATTTATTATAGCTTTATACTTTTATGTATTGAAATTTGAGCTTCAGCATTATATTCCCCTTCTGTCTGTTTTTATGCAGATTACATAAAAATAAATGGGTAGTTTACGAAGATAAATTCTTCGGGGTGGGGAATGTTAAAATGAAAGTTATCAAGGAATGGTTTTTATTTTAAAAGAGTATGTATATCTTGGCCAAAGTGGTTTAGTGATAGGCAAATACGGGCTTGGAAAATGCTTAGATGGACCTTTGAAAAACTTCACAAATTTCCTAGATAGTTGGGTTTTTTTAAGTCTATTTTTAAAAAAACACACACTATTATTTGCAGATCACGTCTGTGCCAGTACTGACAGTATTAGAAAGGCAACCCTATTTAGTTTGTTCTTTTGTTCTTTATAGAAGGACTTGCTGCCTTGTCTTCTGAGTAAGACAAAAGCTATTTTATTTCTGAGGAACAAATGCATTCTGAGTGAATCCTATAAGATATTGTTTTTTCTTTCATGAGGCCACTATATTTTCCTTTCGCCGCTATTTTTGAAGTTGTAGAAAATTGCAACAGAATTGCATTGCAAGGGCAGAGCTGCTTACATCATGATTTGCTTTGAGTGGTTAAAGAAAAGAATTGCTGAGAGGTGTCTAAGATATGGCAGCTAAAAATGTGAAGGTCCACATACCTGCTAGTTAAAAGCCACATGTCTTGTGGCTACAGATGAATTCTTTTCATTTATGTATTGATGTTAGAGGTGAGATGGGGGGCAGGGGAATAATCTTCCTTCTTTAAAGTTTATATAGATACTGTCTTGAAATGCATTGTATTCCGGCTCCCTCAAAAGCTATTGAAGCTTATTTTTTGACACAACATATTGTGGGGATTAATCACATTCATGTATTTACAGTCAAGATTAGCTGCTTCCTCACTCCATGCAGAGTCTAAAAATCACATTGATTATGGCTAACACTGATAAACATATAGTAAAGCAAACAAACAAAAAAAGAAGTGTGCAGATTTATGGGCAGTTTTCTTTCTAGTGGGTGACAAACGTGTGCAGATTGAGGGCAGCTAAGCTGTTAGCAAATGCTCTCCTATTGTTGAAGCACAGAATGAGGAAAAACAGCTGTAAATGCACAAAGATATATTGCTTGTAATTCCCTTGTGGATAGAAAGACATGTAAATAATTAACACTACAAAGGAATGGCCACAATAAAAAGAGTCTAGCATTATCCTCTGGTGTCCTCTTTGGAAAGCAGAGGAAAACTATGAAGGCCCAGCTGCCTGCCTGCCTGCCTGCCTTGCTGCACATAGGAGACTTCTGGCAACAGTGGAAGAAGCAACGCTGAAATGATTGCTACTTGGTGCCGCAAGGGTGGTTCCTCCTGCTTGGGCCCTTTGGGATTAAAGAATGGCCAAGGAACGTAACTGTGGGCATTTTTCATCCTTCATGCACCATTTTATTCCACTTGGTCTGCTACTTTTTGGCTGGATGGTAATAAGCAGGTCTCCTCTAAGTAATTTAGCTTTCCCCATCTGTTGTGGGATTTGGCACTGGGCCCCTTGAAGTTAGGTCTGAGAGACGAGCTTGCAGCTGAAGAGCTTTCAATAGCAGCAGGTAACAACCTCAAATTGCTGTACCTCAGACTTGTCACTGTCTCTTACTTGCTTCTGGATTAGGAGCATAAGCAAGCAAAAAATTCTGTTGAGGAATTGAGTTGAGGAATGCTGTAACCGTTAAACCATTAATGTAACCATTAAAAAAAAAAAAGCAAACAACAAAATCCCTAAGAATTCTTGTTTAAGATCTTACATTGGGTCAGAATGAGGTACACAAGTAATTATTACACTTAGCATGTGGCATGTGTGTCAGCCGGTCTTGTGTCTGAAAGCAAAACGCATGGCTGTCTCCAGATAGTTTTATTCATCAACATTGTATTTACTCACTTCAGCAGAAAATGGCTGGTGAAGAAGACTTACGTGGGTACCATACATTCTGCTCTACTTATATCATCAATGATTATGCTGAACTGGTTTCTGTGTGAAACACACTGTGACCCTATCTGTAGATTCACTACATTCAGTTGTCTTTTCTACTGGGCTGGGCTAGTTAAGATCACACTGCTTTGGGTTTTTTTGGGGTTTTTTGTTTGTTTTTTTTTTTTTTTAAGGCCTTTGCTGTATTTGTGTGTGAAGTAATTATGTAGTTGTTTATCTTCTGTGAGTGGTTGTAATGAGATTTATGCTGTAGTCCTAGCTATGAATGTTACTTGTACAGCAGTTTTTCTTAACAATGTTCCTATCTTCAGGATGGAGGATTTATGCACAGCTGCTAGAAATTACTGTTACTTTTCTAGCAGGAAGATATTTAGTGGAAATCGGGGAGCTGGAAGCGTAAATGAGAAAGCCAGGGGATCTTTGCAGAAAGCCATAGCTCCACTGACCTTGATACACTTACAGTAGTGGACAACACAGTGCTGGGCATTTAAACACTGTTATGGGAAGTATAAAATGTTGTCTGGATGACAACTGGGCTGCCATGACGTTTTGTGAGGCAGGGTCCTTATTTTCATCAGGAAAGCTGAATTGGCTATTGTTCTGTCTAGAGGATAGGTATCAAAAGAGAATGCTCCTTCTGCTTATTTTTTGGATTAATTCAGACCCAGCTACCTAATGTCACTGTTCCTTCCATGAAATATTTCCACTTCTATAACTGCAAACTAAAATAATCTGCAGTCAATTTAGAACAAGGCTCTATATTATTTTTTAATAATGATGACAGCTTCCTTAAAATCAGAGGTTGAAATTCTGTCACTGGCTGGATATGCAGAGGAATCTGAAATGCTTAATATACCACTGAATGAGTTGTGTTTGAGGATGTCTAAACTGTCTTGCAAATAAATGTCTCCAACATCATGTTTTATTTCCGGGGAACTTTGTTTAGCAAGAGCATGAGTTATCTCTGCCATGTAGCAGTCAAGATTCACAGTTTTAGTGAAAGATCTACTACTACAGGAATAAACTCCCTTTGTTTACAGGAGAAGGGGGGGGAAGCACCCTTCAGGCTGTTGTTTATAGCTGCTGACATGTCACAGAACACGAACATGCCTTTGCTTGTGGAATCTCAGATTGGCATCTTTACAGGGAGGGGGAATCTTCAAGGGTAGCTTAAAGCTGACACTTTGTCATCTTGCAGTGATAAGCCCTAAAAAGAGCTGTTGTATGCACTGGAGTATGTTATGCATAATAAAAATGGAATACTGGAAGAGTTAGAAACTGTAGTTTGTATTCAGTAGCTGAATTATACAAGGTATGGAGTGCTGTCTTGTGTGGAACGTTCTCGGTTAATGGGAATTTCTTTGCTAATAAAAGACTTCAAGATTTGGTCCGATGGATCTTAAAAATGGTAGTGCTATTTGTGGAAATGATTGGCAGATGTAATCCCTTTCCTGCTCTCATCTACATCTTTCTTAGTCTGTGGCAGCCATTAGACCAAAACATAATTAAATCTAGTCTTTCAGAACCAAAGTAGACATTAATCATTCAGGGTACTCTTTTCTTTTCCTTTTTCTTAGGAGTCTAAGAAAGATAGACACCTTAATCCCGCTGAAATGCATACATATGTATTTTTGGCTCCTTTGAAAAATTCAGCCACATTAATTAATATAATCCAATGGCGATCCCTTATCAACACTTTCATAATGACATATAAATCTTTGACATACCCTTTGCAAATATTGTGAATGAATTAATGAATTGGAAGTGTCATATGTTATTTAAAAAATAATGCTACCATAGTTGTTTTTCTTCTATATTAGTTGTAAGAAATAGACTAGTTTTACTCTTTTTTTTTTTTTTTTTTTTTTTTTTTTTTCCCTGTCAACTTAATTGTACCACTTGATATCCACAAAAGCTTCCATAGCATAAGAGAAACCAGCTTTCCTCAGTTTCCGCTTATCTTTCATTGAGGTAAGTGATGACTTGCTGATAGCCATTGCACAAGCTTTTTTGGAACAAACCTGAGAAAACAGAACAGAATATAAAAACGTACAAAGTAGCATCAGCCCCTCTAAACTCTGGCAAGTAAGTAAAAAATTTACTGTCTTAAGCAACGTACCACCCTTGCCCTGAATGTAGTTATCCCGTAAGGTAATTATGAAAGTTTGTTACACGTGCTGGTGTGTCCTTTTTAACAGGTACCATGTAAAAATTCTGCCACTTATTATTTTATTACGCTCAAAGAGGTATACAATTAACTTCTGTGCATTATTCTTTAGGAGTCCCCATTTCCTGGTTAATACCTGAAGATATGGCTGCAGAGGAGCTGGGATATGTTGCTCATATTGAGTACTGTGCAACAGAGAAAGATTTCTTTTCCTGCGAAGATGCAAGGCAGGAGTGTTAATCTGCTGGAGGGTAGGAAGGCTCTGCAGAGGGACATGGACAGGCTGGATCCATGGGCCGAGGACAACTGTGTGAGGTTCAACAAGGCTAAGTGCCGGGTCCTGCACTGGGGTCACAACAACCCCATGCAATGCTACAGGCATGGGGAAGAGTGGCTGGAAAGCTGCCTGGTGGAAAGGACCTGGGGGTATTGATCGACAGCTGGCTGAATATGAACCAGCAATGTGCCCAGGTGGCCAAGAGGGCCAACAGCATCCTGGCTTGTATCAGGACTGGTGTGGCCAGCAGGAGCAGGGCAGTGACCGTGTCCCTGTGCTGGGCACTGGTGAGGTGGCTCCTTGAACGCTGCGTTCAATGTTGGGCCCCTCACTACAAGAAGGACATGGAGGGGCTGGAGTGTGTCCAGAGAAGGGCAATGAAGCTGGTGAGGAGCCTGGAGCCCAAGGCTGATGGGGAGCGGCTCGGGGAGCTGGCGTTGTTCAGCCTGCAGAAGAGGAGGCTGAGGGGAGACCTTATCACTCCCTACAACTGCCTGACAGGAACGGGGAGCCAGGGGTGGGGCTCGGTCTCTTCTCCCAGGTAATGGAAGATGGAACAAGAGGAAGTGGCCTCAAATTGCGCCAGGGGAGGTTTAGGTTTGATATTAGGAAAAACTTCTTCACAGAAAGGGTTGTCAAGCATTGGAGCAGGCTGCCCAGGAAAGGGGTTGAGTCCCCATCCCTGGGGGTATTTAAAAGCCATGTAGATGTGCTGCTTAGTGCCCTGGTTTAGTAGTGGACTTGGCAGTGTTAGGTTAACATTTGGACTTGATGATCTTAAAGGTCTTTTCCAATGTAAATGATCCTGTGATTCTATGAATTGGTTACAGTCTAATAGGGAGCAACAGATTTTTTTTTTTTTTTTTTTTTGCTTTAGGAAAACGAAGCATTTATAAATTAGGTGATTAGTAAAGAAAAAAAAATGTAGTAATATAAATCATAGCTTTATTATTTCAATCCAGGTCTTATGGTATTGGCTTCTGGGAAAAATAAAATAACTTAGCGTGTGAGTGTGTGTGTGTGTATCGGTATGAACAGGTGCAGCAATTGCTTTTGAAATGAGTCCAAGCAAGTAACATTAAGTCCTCATTTTACACCTCACTGAATGCTGTGCAAAGAGCAGAACTTCCCAGCAGCATAATCAGATATAATTCCATTGATAGCTTTGGCACTGAGCCTGTTCACTTAAATCGGTGAAGTAGTATCTGCTCATGCCTCAGTAAACAAAACCTATTATGTTATATAGGTCAGTATTTGTTTTGGGACAGTTCTCAGTCTTTTGAGTGCTTTTCCTTCTAAGGTTAATACTGTATTCTCAAAAAGAGCTTTTATTTCTTCAGCCTCCCACTTCTGACACTGGAAGAATTGTGGGACAAGTATTGTCTTACTTCAGTTGAGACTTTTGCAGGCCTGTATAATGGGAAAAGCATTTTGCCTCCAAACTTTGAGTTTCAGTCAAGCTCTTGTGTGAGGGAAAGGGCTCACAAGATGGATGGATAACTACAGTTGCAGGAGTGAAGCGTGAGGAACAGTTTTAGTTCCTTTAGAAATACTGCAATGCTGTAGAACTGCCATGTTCCCAGCTTGAAACCTAGAAAAAAAGTGGTTAGGGAACCTTCATAAAGCCAAACGCTACTGTGGTGAAACAGGGACAGCTTTGCTTCTGTCTCGGTAGGTGAACGAGAGTCACTGGGAAATTGTCTGTGTAGTTACCTTTAGTCAGTAAATAGAAAAATAACAAAAAAAAGCAGGAGTTTACAATACTGAGTTCTACAATTTAATTCATTGAAGTAATGTCATCTTTTGAATATTTCTGTTAGTTTTTCTAGTCACAGAAACCAGAAAAGTGCTTGCTAGGGTTCTTTCACTTAATTGCTGTGAAGCCTTCAACCAGTCATGAAGATTCCTGCTTTTTTTTTTTTTTTTAAATGAAGCATTTGTAATGAGGCTAAAAAAAGATATTTAGCTCTCCCCAATAAATGGAACCATCTCCTCCCTTTCAGGCCTCTCATGAAACCATGCCTTGCTGCTTTCAGGAACACTCTCCTGGTATTGCCACAGCATAGATAGCAATTTGGGAGCTATTTTTGGCTTGCTCATGAACAGCAGAATAGTTAAGCAATTTGTATGCAGACCCCAGTAAAACAAACAATACAGAACAGCCCCTAGCTAATATTATTTTAAGTAATATAGCTGTGTAGAGAAAAACTGTGGGGGAGGGTGAAGGACCATACTTGCCTTTTTTTCAGTGGGGTCTTGCTCAAGTACACTGCTTTTTGATTGCTGCAGTCAGACAGCAAAAAGGAAATAAGCCTGAGGGACATAACGACATCTCTAACCTATCTTAGGAGACACAAAGCAGAGATGACCATCCAGCCTACATCTCCTGACACTCAGTCTCACTGGCCAGAGTGACTTCGCCTTGTATATGGCCCTGATTCAGCTATGTTAAACTTCTTGGGTGTTACCTTAATTTCAAGCATGTACTTAAATCTCACTAGTTTAAAGCAAATCTTATTCATTTTAGTAAAAAAAAAAAAAGTGCAGAAATAGATTTAAAGAAGGAAGATACATAATTCTCAAAATGTTGATTTAAGTTATGAAAAAATACTATATTTTGCCTGTACCATCACTGCTGTATATATTTAATAAAAAGAAAAGTAATGCTCTACTACAGAAAGCTGTGTTGTCTCAGAGCTTGAGAAGGCAGCAGTTACTTGCTTCACATTTGGAAGGTGACATTCCCAGCTAGATGGCCTAGAAAATTGTTTTCAAAAAGTAAAAAAAAATAGTTCAGGAGGGCTATTGAACATCCAGCACTCTCCTTTGCAACAAATTGCTGAGTACCTGGCAATAGATGACACCATGACAAGTGTTCAGCCTGGGGGGCAGTGACAAGTGATGAGCTATCCAGAACCCCTTTTCCCTTTCAGATCTCGGGTGAGCTTGCAGAGCTGCCACTACAAAATTCACATGTTTGGAGATTTCTTGGGAATTGATAAACCGAGTGAGGATGTTCCAATGGCATACAATAAACAGGGTACCTCATGATATTGCTGTCTCTGTTTTTCTGTTTTTAAAGAAATGCTTTTCATAGCAAGTTGTACTCACTTCCAAATTGTTTGATGTTAATGGATCCTGAGGCATAACCCAAGGATACAAAAATGTTTATGTCATTTGGAGGGCTTTTTGTAGCAGTTTTCATGTGTGCCAGTTTCTTTTTTTTTTTTTTTTCCCCCCTAAAGGAGACTTTTGTAATTGGCTTTTGCAAATCCATTTTTTTTGTTTTACTTGTGCTTTTAAATATGACAATGCACCTTATAAAAACAGTGCAAAGGGAAATGATGCCAGCTTCATTATTCCAAAATACATAGGACTTTGCTTCCCTTTAGATTTGTTTGTCAGAAGCTAGTATTTGGCTCTATTACCCTTGTGGCTGTGCGACTTTTGTTTCAGCTACGAGTTGGAAACTTTTAAATGGGAGGTAACTAAACACTACCAAGTTGCTGCTGTAGGCTGAGGGAAATGAGCTTTACATGCCATTGGTATTCTCTCTGGGTTCCTGACCAGCATTTCAAAGAGAAATTGGCCTTGGAGATTTACTCTTGTGCTTTCTATTTAGTGTAGCTATTGTTGTGGTGGGATTCTGGGAGCTGAAAAATAGCATAAAAATACCTGTAGAGCTGATGCATGAGAAATAAGGCTTATAATTATGTTGCTCATTATTAAGTTTGTTCTTTGATTTAACAGCTTCCTGGAACCTGGGATACGCTACCAGTCTCATCTAGGGTAGAATTCATCAGCTGTTTTTCAGAAAAGAACTACAGATAGACCAAAGCTGAAATTTTGCCAATGGTCTGGATTTACTTTTCAAAAAGTGCCAAGGCATCTTTCACTGTCACAAATTACAACACTTACCTTTCGGAAGGGACACAAGGATAGGCTTATTGTGAAGAATATGGTTGCAGAAATAATTTGTCTATCATATAAATAGCGTCTGCATGTGGTAGTATTCCTCAAGAGAAGAGAAAGAGACAGCTGAGCTGCCAAGCAGTACAGATAAATTGCATCTGAAAAGAAAAAGTACTGGTTATAGGAGGATACAGGTAATTGGGACCATATATTGTTCCAAGCTTCTTTCTTCAACTGAGCAGTCATGTATTACAGTGCAAATAACTGAAATGGCTTCAGACTCATCTGGAAGTTATTTTACGTGCCCAGTGATAGCCTTGAGTTCTTTAGGACTGTGAAGGCCTTCATCCAAAAATCTGTTATTCACTTTCTCAGATAGAACCAGTGGCATTGACTAAGCCAGAGAAATGATAGGCAAACTGCTTGTGAGGCTGTTGAGCATCATGAAGCAAGCAATACTTTGAATGTGGGTATCAAATATCTATATAATATTTAGTAGGTGGTAACTAAGAGAAGATTGTGATGGGAAAAAGGAGTTTCCTTCAGTTCTACAGGAATGTGTGCTACTCCAAGATCTCTGTAGAGAAAAAAGGGTAAAATGGGATAAGAGGCAGAAATGAGGCATGCTAGAAGAAACACAAGAGTGTATGTAGTGCATAAGGGATGGACTGTTAAGCTATGCTGCAAAGAACAGGTCTTTTCCAGAAGGTTCAGTCAAGAATGAAGTGCTTTTTACCAGTAGGTAGGGAATGCTCAAATATGAGTAAGTATTCAGATTTTTATATGCAAATTTGACCTCTGGCTTTCTGAAGGCCAATGGAACAGGACTTGGCAAAACCCAGGAGGCACATTAACAGTGAACACTATCCTAATGACATTTCAAACGCTAAATATGGTAACTCACTCTTCTCTTACATCTCATCTGTCATTGTTCTGTCTGTCTAGCTAATTTCCTAGAGTTCTGTCATGCAGCAGTGTATTTATCCTCATCACAGACTTATTTCACTTATCTAATGTATCCAATTTGGATGAGTAAAGGAATATCGCTGCAGTGCCATTCTGCACTGCCTAAGAGATAAGCTTCCAAAATCTCAATGTGCTCCCCTAGAGTAGTTAGGGCAGTGTCCAGGACCTCACCTATAAATCAGTTCTTGACCCTGTGCCTTATATTAAAATCCAAAAATCGTTTGTCTTCAGGATTTCAAAACTGTTAGTCTGTGCTATAGCAGAGGATCCATCTTACTAATTCTGGCACCTCTAACATCTAACCCTGTTAAAATGTCATTCTTCTCTGATGGTCATTGTACACGAACTCCTAAATTACTTTTTTTCCCTTTCCATAATTCTTGTTGTTGCCTCATCACTGCTTCTTACAGGTTTTTCCCTCTTGGCATTGCATCATAAAATGAGCATGTTCTCAGGCTTCACAAGGGGCTGACATGATCCTTCCAGCCTGGAGAGGGCACGGCCAGTGTGTGAGCTCTCTGGAGATAAGTGGTTGTTTCTGTTACATTATCTATTGTATGCGTTCAGACGCTGCTCCTCTTTGGAGATCTTCCCAAAACCAGCAAGAAACAGGGACAAGCCAGCACCTTTTGAATGGCACCCATAGGCGAGTAAGTATATGCAAGTACTGGAAATTTAGAAACTAAGGGATTTCCTACACCACAAAACACCAGCTCGTACTTACTACAGCATATAGTCATCTCTGGTTGCTGCCATGGTTGCCCTATCCAAACATGGAGAGGATGTCTGTATGGATATATACTCTGCCTCTTAATATTGCTCTTGCTAATTTTTTCTGTCACTTCAGGATTCCCAATGAGCAAGGGGAGTGAAGAATTGCAATCCCAGCTGTCCCAAGAAGGAGTTAATCTTTTCCCACTGTGATGTGTAATCTTTTCCTACTGTGAAGAAGGGAAGAATAGGAACTGAGCTGGGTTTCAGAAATGCTTGTTCTTTAGACTTTTATCAATGATGTAGGGTTTTTTCTATTGTGGTGGTTTGTTGGGGATTTTTTTGCCCTCCTTTCCTCCCCCAGTACTGCAGGCTGTTGAAACGTGACTGCCTATGGGAGACTTTTCATGCTTAGTACTGGTGCTGTTCTCCCTGAACTGCTTTATGTTGGTTTAATTACCATGATTTCTATTGGGGTCTGTAATCTCTCAGATAGGTCAAGCTTGTAAATGGAAACTTTGCCTAGGAGTGTCCACATTGTGCCTGGCAGTAGCCTTTCCATGATAAATATGAACGTTTGCCATGATAAAGTTTGAGGAAAGTTGGTGGTGATGAGGTTTTGGGTTGGGGGGCGGAGGGATGGGGGGTTGGGTTTTGGGATTTTTTTTCCCTTCACTGCTTCTTCAAAGAACTGTGCTCCCTAGCTGGAAGATATAATGGCTGTATGAATTGCTATTTAATCAGGGATGCTAATTAAGTCTTAGCTCTTAATGCTTTCATGGGAGAGCTGTATATGATTTGCAGTGGCTGGAATTACAATTGCAGGCAATTAAGTTGCTCTTGGCTCAGTAGGACCTGGAAGTGCAGCTTTATGAGGGATATTCAGGACTTGCAAAGATCCTGCCACCTTCAATGTTTTCCTTGGTCTGAACGTATTTCTTGTTATTATTTTTAAAAGGAAATAATCTAAAGCAGTGAGACAGTGAAGAAACACATTAATTCCAGATTTTAAGTAGTGTTCTGTGTGTGTATAATTACAGTAGTACATCCACTTTTATGACACAGTTAATATAATTGTTGGTTAAATACAAAGCCCATTCTTAACAGAAATCTTACTCAGCTTTTCAGCATTGCTTGTTTAGTTTTATAATGCAATTGAGAAACTAAGGTCCTTAGCCATGGCTATCTGCTACCTCCTTAGATGCCAACAAAGGGTTCCTACTGACAGGTCTTGGCAACACTTTTCAATCAAGTGGGTCAGACTTAATACGGTGGGTGGTCTTAAATGACAAATTTTGCAACAACTGTAAGATCTCCGAGCTGAAATGGGAGAAAATATGTGGAATGCGTTTCAGGCTTATGTAGTAGAGACAAAACCAAACCAGCAACTAAATACTGCAACAAAAAGCATGCAGGTCTGCTTGGTGATTATGACTGGGCTGGGATGTTTAGGTTTGGGGATTTTTGATCCCCCAGACATTATATCTTGATAGTTGATGTCAGTGATATTTTGTGGTGGTCATCATAATCTTTGGTCCTATAGGAATTGGTTCAGTAATCACGTCATAGCCTTGCATCCAATAATATGCCATTTCTGCATGGCATAAGGGACAGCAGGGAGAAGAAAAATACTTTTTTTTTTTTTTTTTTTTCCTTTATCTGAATAATGCTTGGAAAGGCAGACTTCTCTTAGGAAAAAAAAAGTAATTGAGAGAAATTCAGATACTTGAGGCGGGCAAAAGAGAGTACAAGATGGACTTAAGAGTTTTTTAGATTAAAAGCACAGTATATAATCAGCCTGTGAGACCACAGGAGTTTTTTACTTTGTTTTCAGTAGAGTCATATCTTTTCTTCCCCTACTGCGGCAGTCCCTTCTCAATGGGGCAGGAGCTAGTAAAAATGGAAATGTAAAAATGATTAATTAAATGGATAGTTGGGAAGTCTGTGAATAGGCATGATAATGACATAAGGAACAATGTTGGGTCACGCTGAGCATGGGTCAAATGGTTGGTCTTTACCTACTCCATGAACACACGTTCCGAAGCTTACTTTTCCTTTGGCTCGGTGAATTAATACAGTGCTCTGTATTGTTTTTCTGCTGTGTACCACTCAATTGCATTGCTAAAGTATGCTAAACTTTGACACTGTGATGATAAACTGACAAATATTAATTGAGGGCAACAGAAGCCACATACTGCAGTGATGCAAACCGCATTGAAATTACCAGTGCCAGTATAGTCAAGCAAATAAACCTAACTCAGCAAATTAGCTTGGGTACTAGAAATGCTACAGTGGGTAACTTGATGAGCTTATTCAACTAGGCTGCATGCAGTAGTTGAGCAAGCTTTTTCAGAGCCATTTTAACTGTCTTGGTGCTGGACTGCATTGTTTAGTGTAGATGATAAACACTTTCTGTAGCTTGTGCTGATTTGTTACGTGATACAAGGAATCTTTACCACTAGCACTCTCAGTCTTTCTTGGCTGGGCTTAACCACAGTGAAGTAGTCTGAAGTGGTAGCATCCTGACTTTGGTCTACTCTAAAGTGCTTTCAATTAGCTACATTAAATAAATGTCAGAAAAGCAGAAATTATGATTGTAACAGTTGATAATACATTGAGGCTCTTTCTGCTTTGCATTTGAAACCTGTTCTGCAGCTGGGATTAGCTGACTTCATCCTTTGGGATTCTTCCATATTTGAGTTTTGGCTTACTACTATCTTGCCCAAATTGTGATCAAACACCACAGGTGAAGAGGCAAGTTGCTTATGGCAGAGATTGTCAGACTTCAGATGCTAAAAGCTTCCCAAGAATCTGGATACCCAATTACTACTAAAGTGCTCATTCAAGTACATGGAAATGGGTGAGACAACTCTTGGATACTGCGAACCGCACTCTGATTCTGAGAGAGGAAAGGACAGGTGTTATGTAAGCTGTTCTTCTTAAGTTCATGATCAACAAAATTACTGACCTTTGAAAACTTGAACATTATCCATCGCAGACTTCCGTACTGACCTCTGTATGGGAAGAGGTTGCACTTTGAAATGTCTATGGCCCCTCAGCCATGCAGTCCTCTGGTTCCAGAGAACATGTGTGTTGACTGCTGCGGAAATCTTTATGGTATAGAGTTTGATATGGTCTTTGTGAAGAGGACTAGATTCCAGTTCCAGGTTAATCAGTTCCTGTTAGATGGCTGTGGCCATTTCACCTTTCTGAGTCTCAGTTTATAATTGCTGTAAAATAGACAAATGATCCTATATTGATTTTTAATGTTTAAAAGCTGTTACATGTAACATCCTAACAGCAAGGAATTATTGCTGCTTAAGAGAACTCACAGGCATTGTACAAGATCAATATTCCCTAATTTTTTCCAGTGTGAAAATACATCTTTTTCTATGGGTTTACCTCGAAATCTTCTCCTGCTTTGAAGGGTTGTCTGGGCAGTACTAAGATACTAATTGAAGTAGAATGCATTGATCCTGAGGAGCCCCTACGGGAGAGTTAAGTGAAATCTTTGAAGGGAAAAATGTGGAGAACATGTACTGTGTGGTGTGGCAATAGAGGAATAGATGCTAATCCAGCCTAAATAATATTGGGAGACTGGAAGCTTGCTGATGAATAACATTGCTCATCTATTATCCATAAGCAGCTGAGAATACAGATTTTCTTGATTGGCAAGAAAATATGGGTGTCTGTCGTGGTTTAACCCGGCTGGCAACTAAGCACCACGCAGCCGCTCGCTCACTCCCCCCCCCTCCCTCAGTGGGATGGGGGAGAGAATCGGGAAAGGGAAAAAAGGTTAGAGCCAAGGGCTGAGATAAAGACAGTTTAATAAGAGAAAATAATAATAATAGTAATAATGAGAATGATAACAAAATATACAGAATATACAAAATGAATGATGCACAATGCAATTGCTCACCACCCGCCGACCGATGCCCAGCCCGTCCCGAGCAGCGATCAGTACCCGAGCGACCGACCGACCCACCAACCCCCCCGAGCATGACGTTATATGGTATGGAATAGCTCTTTGGACAGTTTGGGTCCTAGCTGTGCTGTACTCCCAGCTTGTTATGCACCTGGCCGAGCAGGAGAAGCTCAAAAAGTCCTTGAGCAGTCTGAGCACTGCTTGGCAACAACTAAAAACATCAGTGTGTTATCAACATTCTTCTAGTACTAAATCCAAAGCACAGCACTATGCTAGCTTCTGTGAAGAAAATTAAGTCTATCCCAGCTGAAACCAGGACAGCGTCCCAATTTTCAGGCTGTTTTCTCAAATAAATTGAGAGAGTATTATTGCATCTGTAATTGCCTGAGGACACTTTCCCAGATCTCCACTTGAGAAATTCTGGCACAATAATCTAATTTGGACACACTGAATACAGGGGTCACTTGTTAATACTTGAATTTCGTGTGCATGGCTTTTTCCAGTGAAGAGCCTCTCTGCTGGCTCAGAGAAGAGCTTGGTGATAGGCAGATTTTACAGGTGGTTAAGAGTGGGATTTCCAGATGTGCTTAAGGATGACCCTGAAACTGAATTCTTGCTGATTTTTGGAGGGTTGTAGGCTTAAATATCAATTATAGATCTGACCCAAAGCAATGTTAAAACACAGAATTGAATACTCTGTTGCTGTTGGATCACACTGGGGGGGTTGTTTGTTTGTATCTTTGTTGGAATTCAAGGGCTTGAATAATTTTAGAGAAACCGTAAAAAATGTGGTTTCTTGGGTGGATCTGAAGGAGACATCACTGATTGAGAAGTAGATGGCTTATTACTCTTATGTTGTAAGGGGGGGGGATGACGGGGGGACGGGGCTTGAGTGCTGCCTTAAACCGAAAGTTAGGCTCCAGCTGGAGTTCTTGGAGCAGTCCAGCTTGGGGAGGAGGTTTGAGCTGTGGTTTTACTACTGTTAATTTCATTAATAATAGAGCTGTTGTCCAGGAAGAGACTGAATTCTTGAACCAGAAATATGCACGGACTTTAAGCGCTTCAGCTGAAAGGTGCTTTTGTTTACTCTGAGAATGTATTCATCAACATAGCTTGTATTCCAGGTATTTTAATGTCATTTTTATACATGCTTACAGTCATTAGTTTGCAAATGATGATTGAATTGGCAAATTGGATTCCCTCACCCTTGGCAAGTGTCACAAACCTTGCAATTGCAAGGCTGTAAAAGTCTGAGGGGGTGAAAAAGCAGTTTCAAAAAGGGGAAAAAAACCCATACCAAATTATTTGCTGCAGCAAATAAGGTTTTGTCTGATTGTAATTAAGTACATATAACTGTTTGCTTTTTCTAGATGGTCAAATGGGATTAAAGTGGTATCAGTATGAATGTTCAAATCCCCAAGCATGGATCTGGAAAAATATTTTCTGATGTGCTGTTGTTCAGGTCAGGCAGATGGCAATAAAGCTGGCAATCTTGCGGATTGGTGCAGGCTCATCCATTTTGAGAACACAGCAAGCCACGTGTGCACTCTTACCTGATATGGAAACACATTTTTCCTTTTTAAGTTTCTTCCTGATGAACTGTGTACCTTTAGAAAAGGGCAACCTTAACCTAATCTTTTCCAGGGAAAAATCAGCAAAATCAAGTCTCCTATGTATAATATTTTTGCTCAGGTGGCTTACTATTCAAACAAATGGAGAGGGAAAAGATAACCCTCTCCTTTGCCTCCTTGAGAAAGGTGTTTGCCTTCAAAGACTCTGGCTTGGACTTTATACTGAAAAATATGCCCCTTGAGATCAAGGAAATTTGTGTCTTGTAGTGACTGATACTAAGTAATTAAGTTTCTGCCTTTGAGTGAACAGCTGTCCTCTTAGAACATAAATCATCAGTGGGTTGAAACTGAAGGTTTAACACTTTCTTTTTGACAAGGTCTGACTTATTTCTAGCAAGGTTTCTCAAGCACCTTCTCTGTCTCCAAAACCAGCCTATTTGTCATCTGTCCCGTGTGAACAAGAAACCTGCCACTTTACTTACCCAGGTGGCATATTTTGTCTGGGACTTGCAGGTTTTCTACTTCTCCTGCTTGTTGGTCTGGACTCCTCATTGGCTTAATTATCCCAATTAACTACTGGACCAGTGTGGTATCAGTGTCACTGACAGAGATCTTCCAGAATTGGCAAGCACTAGTTCTGAGGCATAGACTTTGAGGGGAAAATTGTCCCAAATAATTGACTCTGGATTTCAGATTGCAGCATTAGCCTTTGGTTCCAAACTGTCTTGTGTTCTCCTTGATGTGTTGATGTTCACCAGATGGTGTCTTTATTTTTTTTTATTTTTTTTTATAACAGTAGCAGGCTTTGATTCATGACAAAAATTGACATTTGGTGTTATCCAGTTTCGTTACCCTATCAGTTCACTTTCAGTTATGAGTATTGTCAGTGTTGGTCCATGGATGTCTTCTGGTAAGTTTACTGTAAATAAATGTGTGTTAAACAAACAAAACCCCATCCAAACCAAAAAAACCACACCAACCAAACCAAACAAAAAAACCCCACAAAACAACAGCAACAAAGCAAAAAAACCTACAACCAACAAATCAATTCCTTCATGAGGCAGAAAACTCTTTGTCTATGTTTATATTATGGTAGGTAAGGCAGACAGTTTGTTCTGTATTTAAGATTAATGACTTTGTGTGAGAGCTAGCCATTCTTAACGGTCCCAAACAAGAAGAGAGATTAGGGGGTATACAGGAGATGCCTAAGCAGATAGCTCAATCTGTTTCTTTGACCAAAGCAGCAAAGCTAGAGACAGGCAAAACCAAAACTACAGTGATTTGGTTAACAATTCACATGCCCTCCATACTGGGAACCCTTGTACTATATTTCAATGTATTCTAAATAATCCTATGTTAAAAGCTGTTTAGAATCATTGCTGTAGGTATGCTATTAGCCATATAAATAAAATGCCACATCACACAGATATGACTAAGGAATCCTGAGTTCTCTCAGCCCAGGACCTGCAGCTGAAGTGCCAGTAAGATGCACAAGAAACGTATGAGTAGGGGCTGCACACAGAGCCTCATGTTTGATACCTTGCCAAGTGCAAATATGAGCCCCATTGTCATGTGTAGAAGACTTGCTACCATGAGTGTATAGAGAATATTGAGGAAGATTTGCATCCCTTAGTTACAGAAAGTTGAGTCTGAGTTGCTGCTGAATTGCTGTGAAGGGAACTAGGGCTTAGATACATAGCTGCAAAATACACAGAATGCATTTGTGTTTTGTTCAGAGTGAGCCAACTGTTTAGAGAGGAATCTGACCCACTGCTTGTCTTGAGACAGGTTTTCAATACAGCCTTAAAATCATTTGGGACAGGAGCAAAACCGTGCGCCGTTGGGATTGTAAGGCTATTGAGTCATCAGTTAAAACCAGCAACTGGTTTTCACGTATTGACCACTTGTAAAATTCTCAAATTTATCTTTAGCTTTTTTCTTTTTTTTTTTTGAAGTGCATGAAAGCAAATTGTTCCATTTATCTCCTACCTTCAGAGTGAGCTTCCTGATTGTTTGTCCTTATCACTTCAAGCCAGAAAGTTTGTATAGATTTGCTAGGCGCTTCAATACTGCAGCTTTAAATTCATGTTATGGTGGGAGAGGAGAGGGGAGAATTCCTTGTTTCCATTTAAACTGCTTTTAGTTCAGAATGAAATCCCATTTAAACTTCAAGGTTTGGATTGAAGTTTGAAGATCAAAGAAAACAGAGCACAAAGAAAATGTGGCTTTAGCTTGGAGCAGTATCTAAAAAGGTAACTTCAGATTCAGGTCTTTTCTTTTTTTCTCTTCTGCATCCCTCTCCAAAAGAGTATGTTTCTTCTAGTTTCTGCTGAAAGAGGCTTACTGTATTAACATGTGCATATGCCTGCAGTCTCTTTGGTTTGGTTTGCAGTATGTGATAACTGCATGTAAGAATCACAAATGTGAAGTCTCTTCTTATTCAGAAAATAGGGCTATTTAAAATAAGCCATGATCTATAATGTAGAAGCAACACCCAAATTAGAATCATTTGGAATTAGCAGTGTTGACAGCTGCTATTGTCAGTCGATAGGCTTGTAAACTAGGAAACAGCATCTGCTATAGCTGCTGTAGCTGCCTCCTCTCCACCAGGCTCTGGGAAGTTCAGGCCTGTGTTATGTATGGCTGCTAAAATTGGATACAGGTTTTTGTGGGAGTTGGGGGGGAGGGAATGAATTGCAATAAAGTGACACAAATTGAAGGAAGCTTGACTTGCATGAAGATGGCATACCCAGTGTTAGATGGCCTCTAACAGTGTGGACCATTACCTCTCTGTTTGTCAAAATGTATTTCTAGCCCTGAGTCTGATGCATGGAGCTTTGTGGATCCTCTGTGTTGGGTGGGTCTCTGAGCTTTAGACAGCGTCCCGCTCTGGATGTCATCCAAAGCGACTTGCCCAGTCACACAGAGAAAATCTGATCTCGGATGTGCCAAGATGTCATCCTGTGAAGAATAAGCTGGCCATGGCACTTCTAGGCAGTGTTTTCAGATTTAAGACAAACCGAAGTATCTCCAAATTTAGAAACTGGAGGTGGCAGGAGGAGTACATTAAACCAAGAGAAATATCCAGCACAAAAATGCAGTATTTTTGTTGCCCAAACTCTGTCTTTATTAAACCACAGCTTTTGAAATTTTGTGACTTTAAGTTTTCTTCAACATTTTTACAGAAATTGTTTTTCTAGTCTTTTTGGCTTCATGAAATTGAACCTTGTATGGTTTGGGTTTTTTTTTTAAGGCTAATAAAAATAGTTGTAAACACTGTTTAAGTTTTATTTCTCTCTCTCCGCGCCCCCCCCCCCCCCTCCCCCCACTGGTGAAGATAACCTTTTACAACTGTTAACAACAGCCTTTTCAGATTAGTTATCCATTTTAAGACAGTATCTGGTCTAAATTTGGCCTAACTGGGTACTGGGAATTACACAGGAAATTACAGGTTGAGTTACTGTGCACTTAACAAAATGCTGGGTGTTTGGATCAGATTCTGTGAATTTTGGCTTTGAAAGCTTTGTCAGGGCATATACAGCTTGCAGTAAGTAGCATTGCCTTTGCTGCTGCTCCCCCCTTCAACAGTGGGCTTCTTGTAGCAGTGCAACATTGTGAGTGCTGATACAAAACAGGAGTCATTCACAGGTTAGGGATCAATAGTCAGTGCCTGTATTAAATATGGGAAACTTTGGACCAGAATGATGCTCTTTCTGATGTATTCTGATATGTGGACCAATGTGCTTCTAACTACTGTTGCCCAAAACAATAACACTTAAAAAAAAAAAAAAATAAATTTTTTTTTTTTTTTTTTTTTACATGATGACAGATGGGAGATGCTTACAGACCTCAAAGAAACCAAAATCCCAGAAGACTAGATCAGCACATAGAGAGGGAAGGCAGAGCATTTTATATCATGATTTCACATCGTGTTTTCACCAAAGGAACTATGTAGGTCTTCGGGGACATGGCAGCTGCTGATGAATTAGGCTGTGCACCGGTTTTCACAGGCATCTAACAAAGTTAGTAACCCTAATCTGATGGCTGCCCCAGGACTGGCTGTGGCAGATTTGGCCTGAGCTAAGGGGCACTGGCTTGATAGAGCAGTTTCATACAGTTAGTTCTTTCCCCCAGTGTCCCCCAGCCTGTGCAGACTGCAGACCCCTCGCCATCTTTAAAGGAGCAGTTCGAGCAGCTCCCTAGTCTCACTAAGAGGGGTGCTGCCACACTCCAGTCCAACTCGCGCAGTGACACCCTTCCGCCAATGCCACAGGACCACCTCCTCCATCTCTAGGCCACCTAGAGATGGCTACCTGCCAGCAAATGTGGCTATAGCATTTCAGAGTATTCTCTTCTTTGGTTAGAAAAATAGCGTGCAATTTACCAGGTTGGTAAAAATTAAATAACAAATGCTACCTGCAGTTACTTACACTGAGAATTGTGTTTTGGGTTTTTTTTCCCCCATGTGTAGAAGGAGGCTGTGATCTTTTCTGCAGCCTCTATGTGCCTTTATTTTCCTTCACAAGGCAAACAGTCTTTCATACCTAATCATTTGCACATGCTGGAAATAAAGAGAGGCTCTTAGAGAAGTGTAGCAATATTATTATTGAGGGTTAGGGGATTTCACTGAAAGAAACTGCTCTAAATTCTGCCCCAGCCTACTGCTTGGGCAAATAACTTTAGTTTTCTATTCTACTTGCTGCTCCCATTTTCTGTCCTGGCCTCCTGCATTGGTGTGTCTCCAAGGTCTCATCCTTGTTCAACTCCCTGAGCCTGCAGAAGCTCAATGCCTTTAAGGCAGGAAGTCAGAGCTGCCCAACTCCTGCCTGCAGCAGCTCAGTGGAACTGCTCTGGCCAAGGCAGAAACTAGGGGCAGTGTATCACAAATACCAAATAAGTGTGCAAAACAGGGGCCAGTGGAAAAAAAGGTAGATGGGCAGGCTGCTTGCCTGGGAGGAGATGAGGGTGGTAAAGGGGAGGGGGTGGATAGGAGAAAGGGGTATGTAAGGGGAGCAAATCAGGTGACTGGCAGCACCTGTAGGTCAGGGCTGCGTTTGTTTTCTGCAATTCAGAGTGGGACAGTAAATCCACTGCTCCACTGAACTTCTATTTGGCTTGCTTCTGTGGCCAAGAGGGACTTGGTACATTGGGTTGTTTCCTGAGCATCAGCAAGGGGATACTGGAACCTGACTTAGCACCAACCAGGATGCTGACTGTCACCTTTTTTGAACCTCTCCGTGTTCTCTAGCAGTTGCGTTTTCTACACTTAAAACCAGCATTGGCTCTGAGGGAAGGCCTTTGGGTTTGCACAACACAGATGCTTATTAATACCAATTAGGGCTAAAAAATGATACCCAACTAATGTGAAGAACAATGGGCAAATGCATTTTTATACAGCAGTAACTTAGATTATTACCCTGCTCTGTAAAACTTCAGATGGATGTGAGTACAATCAGTAGACAAGAGTCCAACTGAGTACGGGAATGCTGTCCTTGGCTAGACAGCTTCTCCAGAGCAAGTCTTATTGAATATCTACTGGTGGTGAGGCTAGACATAAATGTGTGGTTGCAGTAGATGGTGATTATTATATTTTGGTTGGTATAGAAGCTAATAATAGAAATTGTGACAAAGATTGTATTGCAAAGAAATGCAACAATGGAAACAGCAAAGAAAACATCATATTCAATATGGTAGGAATCACCAAAGCATCTAAGCAAGTGGGTGCCCCACATTGTAAGGGCCATTTGGTTCTGTTGTAAATTGCCAGAAATCTACTTAATGTTTGGCCCAGAAATTTTCTGAGGTGTAAATATAGAGTAGTAGGGGTAGGTGGTGCTAATGTGAGCTGAGCAATAATATACTTAAAGAATGTATAGCTATCCACAGCCGCGTTAAAATCACCGGGATTGATTGGAAGGTAAAGTTAGTCAGTATAGAAGCCTTGTAAGAGACTGATTATCAGTTACTCAGTTTTGATATAATTCCGTAATGAGTGGAAAGAGTTTCTCTCTCCTTGCATCTCCCTCCATGATCAATTGTCTATTTTAAATAAAAATGATACATGGTCCAGATGAAAATCATTACAGGCTTATAAGAAAATACTGCAATTTTTTATACAAGCTCCAGGTAGACTCCCAAGATTATCAGGATGATTTTGCACTTGTGGTGCAAGGGTGTTTTGCTTTATCTTTACTCTGATGTTAACAAGAACAACAAAATTCATTGTCTTTCAAAAATAACCGTACTACTAGCACTTTTCATCATTTTGCATCTTGTGTTTCTTGTTTGTTTCTCTTTTTTGTATTTTATTGTGGATCTTTTTTGATAATTACAGAATCCCTTATAATTGCATAGGTATGCCTTTGCTAGCAAGTTCTTTAAAAAGAACTGTGAAACGTTGTGTGGAGGATTAAGTGATAAATATTTATTCAAGGATCTGACTGTAATATGTCCTGATAACAATACTGTATAAGAGACAAGCTCTTTCTGCAGGTTAGACCTTTCTATCTTTTACATTGAGTGAATATCACCCCAGGAGAGCTCTGTGCACTACAGAAGCGGAATGTAAGTCTCTACTGAACTGAAGCTGGACTTAGTGAGTAAATGCTTGTGGTGTGGGCTCAAAATTATGCAGATATCTCAGAAGGGATCTCTGTGAGCAGTTCTGGTGATGTTTGACTTTTGTTTTTCATCTTTGTTTCTGAAGTACTGAATTATTCTTGCATATGAAGACTGGAAAATTGAAAAGTTGCTGGGTTTCCTCCTTAGTGATGCTGTGACGGTCTTCAAGCCATAGTTACAGATGCCATCCTTATCACTGCTTTGGACTCTTGTCACAAGTTGTGCGTCCTATGAGAGACAGTAAGTGCTATGGAAATGCTGGCCCACCTTAAGGAGAGGCAAGACGAAATATTTTTAGGAAACGATTTTATTTCTTTCCTTCACATGCAGGCACTACTGGGTAGCTAGAGAGAAAAATTGTTCCGTTAAGGGTAGCTAGAACTAGGAGCAAGCAGATGAGTTTTCGTGCCAAGTCTCTAGGCTCTGGTCTGAAGGACTAGGGGTAGGGTGTATTTCTTCAGCATGGGTGAAATCTATCTGTAAATGTTTACAAATGGGCAAGGGAATGAAGATCCTACCACTTCCATCCCATTTCCCCTTCCCCCCAAACTGATGCCTTCATATAACCATAGAATCATTTAGGTTGGAAAAGACCTTTAAGATCATCAAGTCCAACTGTTAACCTAACCCTGCCATTCCACCACTAAACCATGGCCCAAAGCACCTTGTGCTAGAACCAGGTCCGTAAGCACCTTGTCTTAGTCTGAGGTGTGAGAGATTGATAGTTTAGTGGTACTTAAGATATTGTAAACATACAGTTTGCATCTGTTGTGTCATCCGAATTCCTCAAGGAGGCAGCAAGGCATATGCAAGCATCTGACAGCCTGCTGCTTTGCTCCAAATAACATCTGAATCTGATCAGGGTCAGTCATATTCGACAGAGGAGAAGCTAAGATCTGAAAGACTTCTACTTATAAGCTTTATAAGATCAGTTAGAGAGAAGAGATGAAAGTTAATCTGTCTCCTGAAAAGTTGCATTGTACAAGTTTGTATTAGACATCAGAGAAGTTGCATAAGAGCATATCACTATGCATGTCCCAGCACCAGGAGAAGTTGCATAAGAGCATATCACTATGCATGTCCCAGCACCAAGAACAAATTCAGCAAGTATCAGTCACGTTGGATCCCACTGAAATATATAAACTGGACCAATCTTTGCCTGCTTAGAAGCATTCAAAACTCCTTTTTTTACATGTATTCTTTTAGATACCTTCTTATTGATTTGATCAAAGCCACTTTTTTTTGGCCAGCCCCGCCTCTTGTTACTGGAATGACTATACTTGTTACGTGCTGTGACAATATTTATTTTTAGTTGTGTTACTAAACTAAAAAAACTCCAGTTCCAAGCAGCACTCTTAGGTAACTTTTTCAAAGCAGAGGTGACTGGGTGGGTGGAGGAGGTACGCTGGCATATAGGACATGTTTGTATGCCTCTGAAATACACCTTAAGTACATCTTACTGAAGCTCATTTCATAATTCTCTATTCAACCAAGTGTTTGTACTTTTTATTTCCCAGCCAAAACAGAGTGCTGTTCAGAAAGTAAGATCTTTGTAGTGCAGCATGTAGGATTTTAATGCGTCATTTATGTTTTATATACCTTCTAAAGATTTTTCCAGCACACAGCTCACCTTCTCTCAGCTGACAATGATACATCAGTTTATGCCACCCGCATATGCGGCAGCTTTTGTGGATTACCATTTGATATTTAAGCATGCATAGCTTTCCAAAATACCTAAGCAGAGTAAATACATAGTGTATAAATAGTTAAGAAAAAAGAGTACAGCTACAAAGAATGTTTACGTATGGCTCTTACAACTAGATGTTCATAGGATGTGTAATTCAGATTTCATTCTGCAAGTGCTGCTGTTGTCAATAGTGAAAGAAATGTAGCTGGCAGTTCAAATTTAATCAGACAGAAGCTTAGATCTGTGACAGTCCTGTATATTTGATTTTTTATTTTTAATCAGAGGGAAGATTATGATAAAGTCAAAATGTCGACTTGCACAGGGAAAAAGGAAGCTTTTAACTTGAAATTACCAAGCTACTATGGACAAGCAACCGATCTAATTTAGATACTACATACAACTCTGTGCTTTGGGCCAACTTCAGACACGCTAAGGTCCGTCATTTGTTGCTATATTATCTTTAGAACACCTAATGTGCTTCACTGACTAGACATGGACATTTGGGTAAAATCATGTGACATTTAATTAGGCTGTAAAAATATTAAGAGCCACTATTTAGTTTATGCAAGCTAAACATAAGAAAACCATTACAGAAAGGCTCATGCCATTAAATTCACCTAAAATCTAACAGTATTTTTCGGAGAAGGCCCTATTGTTACCAAGCTTTTCCACAAATAGGTATTTGCATAAAACCTAAACTCTTTGGAATTCCTTTAGGTAAAATCAAAGTGAAAATATGGACAGTGGTATTTAGATTTTGCACTTTTTTGTGGTGAAAGTAAAATTGCCTGTAGTTTGTCTTCTGGAATACTGATGCTTTTCCTGCCCACATTTGTCTTTGTCTCTGATCATTCTTGCTGCTGCTATTATTTCATATTGCAAAAGATCAAGGCAGCTTCAGTTTCCATTTGCTCAGCGCCATTTGCCAGAGCTCTGTGGAGCACTCAGCTGGAGAATCAGATGCTGGTGCAGATGCAACTAAGGACTCATTCTGTCACAGTGATGCCGGATTCCACATACCATCTTAAGAAATGAAATAGGGGGACAAGCCCTATGAGACATTTCTGAAAATTGTGGTGGCTTTTCATAAACAGCAGAGACTACAAGGAAGTTCAGAAGAGGTGAATGAAAAGAAAAAGAGTTAGCCTGTTTTGTCTCTTTGTGGCTTGTTTTCTTTCTTTTTTTGTTTTTTGCTTGTTTGTTTTTTCTTTAGATGATCTATTTCAATATGCAATTTAGCAATTGTACATAAAGGAAAATTCTCCTCCCATTAAGAAACCAGTGAGCATTGCACAAAGTATTGAACCAAAATGAACACTTTGTGGAAGTCCACATAACTGGGCCAGAGTTTTCATGAGAGATTCGAAGTACCAGTAGCAAAAGTTAGTAGCAGTGTTCTTCAATGCATACGGTATGTATATGTGGTAGAACAACATGTGTTATGTCACCTGGTGTGGACTATCTATGTGCACAGTATTTTGCTTACTACTTCCAAACAGTATCTCTCCTATAAAGGAATAATAAAACAAAGCTCTCCTTGTGGATAACTCAGAATGGAAGTCCAATGAGCTCAGCAGTCGTCTTTTTGCGCTTTCTATATTTCAATCCCATTTCATAGGCTCCAGGACACTGCTGACATGGGATATATATTTTGCTATGAACCTTAGCATATGCATGGAGTTCTCTTGAGTTGATTGCCCAATACAAGTAGAATTGTAAGTGCAAATAACCTGTGGCCACAGCGGGCTCAAGTGGAGTCCTACTTAGGGGAGAGGAGTAATACTTTCAAAGTTTTATGAAGCCAATGTGGCATTTTATATAACAGCATTTCTTCAGCATTTCTTGAATGGACCTGCTGTAATCTTGCCTTGTGTGGTGCCCTTGGAGCTGTTGCACTCCAGGGAGTGCACAGGGAGGAACACAATGGATTGGAGGGGAGGGAGTAATGAACTTTGAGCTTAACAGAGGTTCATCATTTAAAGGAACTGGGGTTTCCTGCTGACTATGTGTGCTTCTGAACTGTTCTGTATTGCATTTTAATATCACTTGTGAAAGATGATCGTAATATTGCTGTTCACTTTCATTTTATGCAGCCAGTTCTAAACTCTTCAAATACACTTTTATGCAGACCAGGAGAGAGAAAAATGCTTTTATTAATTAAGTGGCACTCCCTTTGTTCCAGTTTCCCTGGCTGTTCTTATTACTGTGGCTGCTATGTGTGCTTGGCTCTCTCAAGTCATTCTTCTGTAATGTGATGGTGATGCGGGACAACCAGATGGTATCCAAACCCCTGTTTTAGAGGGCTTTCTCCTCCTGGCTGAGCAACCCTAGTAACTGAAGTCAAGGAAGCTCTATTGTGCACTAAGGAATGTGGTGGAAAGCTGCTGCGCCCTTCCTCGCACACTCAGTATTGGCATGAAGGATCGAGGGGAGCAAAGACTGACTTATTTAAAAGATCTCTCCGTCGTTTTCCCACAAAGTATAACATTGCATAGCAAGTGTCATACCTGCTCTGCTGGCTGACAACTACAATTTGTATTTCATTTTGCCCAAGCCAACCCACAGAAGCTTACATAAGTGTCTTTTTGTCCCATTCCATGTCAGACCAATTTTAAAGTTAAATCCCAGCGCTGTGGGATATTGCCTAATCAGATTAGAGAGCATGTACCCAATATCTTTACTGCTCTATCACCAGTTCTTATAGATTGTTGTACATAAGTCATAGTTTTTGAGGTACTACTGTATATGAAGAGTGTGGACTAGGGGCTAGGGGTTACCTCTATTGTTGCATTATTATTATTATTATTATTATTATTATTATTATTTACTTAGGCTTGGGGAAAATTATTTTTCACAATATGGAAAAAAAAACTACTTTCAAGCTTGTGGAGTGAAAGCATTTTTTCACTGTCTGATGCTGATTTGCTCTATCAGTGTTATCACTGTTACATCCACAAATGTCCATGTGCTGGCACCACTGACAGTCAAATCTCCAGCATGGTTTCCAAATAGGAGAGCTGCGGTAGGACAGGACAGATGCAAATTGGTCAGTCCCCAGTCTATCCTCTCAAAACAAACTTCTGCTGAGTCTTTGGCCTTGCCACTACCCAAGGTTGCTGAATAATTGTGTGTGCAATGAGGTGTTTCCCAAAGGTTGTGCTGTATGAGCAAGTTAAGCATGTCTCCACTTGTGATTGTTTGAACTACTGCTTTCAATTTCTTTTAATATTAAAAGTGATACGTTGCCTGAGAAATCCCTCTCGCCCTCTACATAAATGTATGCACACTGGCTGGGGTGTTTTGGGAAGTTTCAGCCTTACATTCAGCATTACAGTAGTACTGAAACAGGTCTGGGCACCTTTCTCCACAAAATCCCAGGTTCTTTGCTGTATTCATGAAGATTTTCTAACTAGCCCACCAGTTTGTCTTTGTCATGGACTCTTACACTGGACTAAGTTACTCACATTATTCAACAGAGGCTTTAAGGCATACCCAAAACTCTCCGGAGTCTGATAGGGCAGGAAGAGCAAGGGCAGGCTCTACACCCACCACGCGCCTGCAGAGCCTGTTTGCAGGTATGAGGTGGGGAGTCCACATTCCTGTTGGCTTGGTTGTTCAGTTCAGTGATTCAGCACAGATTCTTTCCTGGAGTGCCAGCTGTGAGGATGAGTTTCTACCTTGTTATGAGCCAAATGAGATACACATACATCTCTCTCTATATATATAGTATTGGTTTATTTGGGGGGTTTTTATGTTGTTTTGGGTTTCTTTTTCCACCCATCATCAACACACTCAGCCTCTTCCAGTATGTGGAAGTTCCTGCTGATGACAAAGCACAGGACAAATGTAGATTACGACTACAACAACAAAATCTAATCTAGTACAGGACCTGTTTGTAAAAGCACTAGAACACCCTGATGATCCTTAACTTCATACAGCTTGTGTTGGCTAAAAAGAAACACTTTCAGTTCTGTATCTTCATCAATAGGTGGTGCTGGCAAACTGCACATTTGTTAGCGCACTCTTGGAGCTCTCTGCATCATAAATTCACAGACGTGTAGGTGGGGAGGTCAAAATTTCAATGCTATCTCAATCTAGCTTCAGAACAGGAACCCCATTTTGCCAATATGGTGATATGTATTTCCTTGTGCATATGGAAATGCATTATCTGAACTGCTCGAACTTCTGACTACAGACAGAAATGATGTTTACTGGTGTCCTGGTTTGTCCTGTACACAAAATTGGGCAGGCTTGCATTGAAATATGGAAAATTAAGTCCACAGTTTTATGAAGGAGAGATATCTGTACACAGAAGGACTTGTGAGGATGTGAAGGTACATGGATGGATTTTCCCTCTTTGAGTCCCATCTTGAAGTAGAAGAGAGAGGAAGGCTAAAAGCATGATCCTTGTTTCTCTCCTCCCCCCAGCATACCTCTAGCTGATTCTTCTTCAGCTTCCAACTGAAAACTTTTTCTAAATAGTTGGATGTGGCCTTACAATAAGCATTGTAATTGTGCTGTGATCTGAAATGAGATGTTGAAGAAAAGCACTGTTTATAACAGAGTCTTTAAATGGTTTTTTGTGTTTCTTTTGACATAATTTACAATTAGAAGTGAAGGGATAATGATCTCAATCTTCCTTTACACAAATCTGTAAATAAAATTGTCATTGATCTTTGCATGACCTTGTGGCCAACGTTGCCAACATTGCCGTAAAGTGTATCTTCACACTGGCAAGTGTTTCATTTGCTGCAATCTCTGGCTTGAGGACTTGTGACTGGCATGTAGTAAAAGAAGTGACTAGACAATAAATTGATCATGAATGGTGTGGTGGTTTGACCCTGGCTGGATGCCAGTAAATCAAAGGGTTCGTGGGTCAAGATAAGGACAAGGAGAGATCATTCGTCAGTTACCATCATGGGCAAAACAGACTCAACTTGATGAAATTAATTTAATTTATTACCAATCAAAATCAGAGAAGAAGAGGAAAAAACCTGCTGAATCTTAAAACACCTTCCCCCCCCCTCCCCCCCGCTTTTTCACGGGCTCAACTTCACTCCCAATTTTCTCTACCTACTTCCCCCCAGCAGCGCAGGGGGATGGGGTCAGTTCATCACACATTGTCTCTTCTGCTTCTTCTTCCTAGGGAGAGGACTCTTCACCTGCTCATGCATGGTATCCCTCTCACGGGACACAGTCCTCCACGAAATTCTCCAACATGAGTCCTTTCCACAAACTGCTCCAGCATGTGTCCATCCCTCCCACAGGGTGCACCCCCTCAGAAGCAGACTACTCCAGTGTGGGTCCCCTGTGGGGTCACAGGTCCTGTCAGCAAACCTGCCTCAGTGTGGGCTCCTTGCCCATGGGTCCACAAAGTCTTGCCAGGAACCAGATCCGGTGCAGGCTTCCCACAGGGTTGCAGCCTCCTTCCTTTGGGCATCCAACTGCTCCAGCATGGGGTCCTCCATGGGCTACAGGTGGAGATCTGCTCCACTGTGGACCTCCATGGGCTGCAGGGGAATCTCTGCTCCAGTGCCTAGGAGACCTCATCTCCCTCCTTCTTCACTGACCCTGGTGTCTTCAGGGCTGTTTTCTCTCACATCCTCTCACTTATCTTCTCTTTCCGGCTACTGAGCTGCAGCAGGTTTTTTTCCTTCTTAAAGATGTTATCACAGAGGCGCTTCCACTGTCGCTGATTGGCTTGGCCTTGGCCAGCAGCGGACACAGGGAAAACTTTAGCAGCTTCTCACAGAAGCCACCCCTGTAGCTCCCCCACTACCAAGACCTTGCTACGCGAACCCAATACAAATGGGCATACAGTAGATGCTAGCTCATGTGTTTTCCAGTTGAAATGGAACTGTGAAACTTTGCAGGAGTTACATGCACTTCAGAGTTGACTGAAATATCCCAGCTCATTTTTCACAGTGTATATTTGCTTTCTTGATTTTTCTTTTCTTTGTTTAGATTTTGAAAATTTACCAGAAATGGTTTTTGAAAAGGTACAAGAATGCAACCCACGGTAGGAAACAAACTGAGGGGTAATTATTGCAGCCTGCTGTCTTACAGTGCTTATAATTTAAGCTTAGTGAAACATTTGCCTTATATTAACAGCTAATTATAACCGTATGTAAAACTTCACATCATTAGCCAGGATTAAATCCTGTTGTTTGATCTTGTTTATTGTTTAATACCTTTGGGAGTCTTTTAGAGAAAGGTGTTTTAGATAAGTGCATCCTGTTCATAACTTTTTTAATTCACTATTAAAGGTGGCAAGTGCTATTTCTTGGTAGCCACAACTTCTTGTAAATAAAGGAACTTTACAATAATGGGAATTCCCCTTTAGTTTTTTAAATACAGAACCATTAAATGGAATAGTTTCATTGCCAGCATTCTGGGCCATTATATATATTATATAATGGGCTGTTATATAGACATCTCATTACTGATTCATCTTTTGTGTGTATATATATATATATAAAATCTGGGCTGTATGCTGTGTACAATACAGTACCGCATTTTAGAATTATTTTGTTTCTGTAGACTCATGAGAGATCTGTAGGGGGGAAAAATTAGTAACTGTGGCTTGGAGATTGTTTTGGGGGGACTATGTTAGTTCTGCTCTGCTTCCTACTGAGTCACTAAGAAAAAAATCCAATGGGCAGTGCCAAGCCCTTCAATAAGACACCCTCATTGCGAAGCTCTTTCAGCAGTGAGGTCTCTGGTCAGCATACATTTTTAAGTTGCTTAAAGTACTGCTAAAGCGAATCTGAATTCTGTCATCTTGTGTTTTACAGATCAATCCAGAAGCTGATACAGGACTGCCAACTAGCCCACGAACCATTCCGGCATTTGGGGGGCCGGGGCTGTTGCATCTGGCCTGCTGACACCGTGACTCCCCAGTTGGGTAACCGCGAGCCGCAAAGCTGCTGTCCACGTGGACTGGTGCTGAAATCTCTCGTCTGACTGCTGCCAGAGCCTCGCCAGTGAAACCCAGAGACATGGCAACAAACGGGACAAAAGTGGCAGATGGACAGATCTCCACAGAAGTTGATGCTTCAATCACCAATGACAAACCTAAAACCTTGGTAGTAAAGGTGCAGAAGAAGAAGACGGATGTTCCAGACAGAGATACTTGGAAAGGAAAATTTGACTTTCTTATGTCCTGTGTAGGTTACGCCATTGGCTTAGGGAATGTGTGGCGATTTCCATACCTTTGTGGCAAGAATGGTGGAGGTATGTTTGCTGTTTCATGCTTACAACCTCTGATATATTTGTATATTAAAAGTCACCATAAAAATTATTGGTAAAACAGAATTTGTATTCTGACAAAATAGCTTTGTCATCTGTATAGGTGTTTTTGGCTTGGTTTTTTGGGGGTTTTGGTTTGGTTTTTTTTTTTTTTTTCTCCTTTACATTTGTCCAGGAGGGTTGGAGCCATTTTGGAGTGTGGTGCTCTGCTTTGAGGCCTGCTCTGGAGTTTATTTTAGACTCTAGTTGGCAGGTGCTCTTAAAAGACTACAAGGCATTAGAGCAGAACTACAGCACATTGCCCTCCAACCCTTCAGAGCACTCTCTTTTGGATTGAGTTTTTGAAAGGATTGCATACAGCTTTTAATACTGACTTTGAGCTTACCATAAAAGGCTAAGTTCAGTTGGAAAGCAGCCAGTTCTGGTTAAAGCCTTTATGCTTTATGCTCCTGTGGCACATGAAGGCAACAAAATACACAGTCTTTTAGATTTTAGCTTTTTACTTAATCGGAAATATTTAAATGAAGAGGAGATATATTTTTTCCTCTTCTTTTCACCTCTTGAGACATGGTTTAGAAGTGTGCTTGTGCTTTCCACTAACATTTTTGAAACATTACACTTAAGAGGAAAAAAATACGGGTTTCTTATCGTACGTAATAGGGATGGAAGCAGTGGAAACTCAGTGGAAACCCCACTGTAACAGACTTCTTATTTCTTTTTAGGTGCATTCCTGATTCCCTATTTCCTTACTTTAATTTTTGCTGGAGTGCCACTGTTTCTTTTGGAGTGTTCCCTTGGTCAGTATACATCTATAGGAGGCCTTGGAGTGTGGAAACTTGCTCCAATGTTCAAAGGTACAGTAAGAATTTGGATTACTTTCCATTTGTTTTGAAGTTGCAGAGGTTGCACAAAGTTTCTTTATGCCTTCATATTTTTACTTAAACCATAATTTTCTAAAGAAAACCCTAATTTTCTGAGGTGTAACTGACAATTTTGAAACTTGCTAGGGTAATATTCATTCCCCATTAAAAATGGAAAGAGTTAAGCATTAGAATCTCAACAAACTTATTTTTGAACTTCAAAAATTTTTTATTTTTTGTTAGGAATATACAAGGACTGTTCAAAACAGCATATTAAATTAGCAATAGTCGTCTCAGTAGGTATGGAACCATGTTCACAGCAATTTGGTAAACATTGTTTCTGTTTGAGTTCACAGAGGTTTGTATCTCCTGTTGCTCGTTACTGAAATTCAAAAGCCAGACACTTCAACGATGGCAATTTCATGCTAAATTGCTTAAGACAGCTCATTCCGTACTGAGATTTTTAGCCAGTTTGAGGTTTCTCATTCCTAGAACCTTAAGGTTTTAGTTAAGATTCTGCATAGACCTACAAACCTCACAAACTGTGCTTTTCACCCTCTAATCCTAAACTGTTTAACACTTAAGAGCTCCTGAGCTGACTTCTGGACCAGTAGAGGAGCAAGCTACACACTGAGTTAAAAATTACTTCACATATAGGACTGAGAATTAGCATAGGGTGAGCTAAAAGTTTATTTAGAGTGGATTTTGTTCTAGGAAATTTTGTACTGGGAAAACCCACAGATTAAATATTTTAACTTTGCTCGAGTTACTGCTGTGGGTGGGGGCCGCAATGCAAAGTATAGACTTTGCTTTGCATTATAATGATTATTTTGAGTACTTCCTCCTGTTGAGTGTCATGTGGCAACTGTCACCAACCTGAATATTTTAAAATACCCCTGAAGTTTCCATGTGGAGTAGAAGACAAGGCATTCTCATTGTGGAACCACTGACATTTCTTCAGTCTGAGATGACATAATAGCATTATACTAAGCATCAAGCACTTTGATCAGTGCACTAAATGGCTAGCTGGTCTTATAACATACTCAATTTGCATGCATCTGCCAGATGTTTCATGGGGATGCTGTTTCAGAGAATGAGCTGATTTAGCTCTTTTCCCTAAAAGTAAAAAAATGCCTATAAAATCTCAGCAGCAGCAGATGTGACTGCTTACTGCAACACACAGAGAACTGGATGCCAAGATTAAATTTATGGATGACTGAACTATCACCCAAATTAATGACCTTTTTATAATGGTACTTCTAAAATTTGAATTCAGCTTCTACAAAATTTGGTAAATGGTATCTGCTCGATATATTGCGTTTGTCCTTCTGAACTGCAGCTCTTCAACTGACACTTGTATAGACATTACTAAAAGTTACCTTCTTTTCTATCTTTTTTATTTTCCTTACAGGTGTGGGACTAGCTGCTGCAGTCCTTTCCTTTTGGCTAAATATTTACTACATTGTGATTATTTCGTGGGCCATATACTACCTGTATAATTCCTTTACCACTGTAAGTGTGCATGTTGGAATTGTTGAATGTAAAGCAAAGTGATGTATAGATAGCTGATTAATCTGTCTCACTGTAAATGTGTGAGGTGAACACAAAATCATAGAACCACAGAATGGTTTGGGTTGGAAGGGACCTTCAGAGGCTATCTAGCCCAACCCCCCTGCAGTGAGCAGGGACATCTTTAAGTCGATCAGGTTGCTCAGAGCCCTGTCCAATCTGACCTGAATGTCTCCAGGGACAGGGCCTCCAACCACCTCTCTGGGCAACCTGTTCCAGTGTTTCATCACCCTGATTGTAAAAACTTTCTTCCTCATATCCAGTCTAAATCTACCCTCCTTTAGTTTAAAACCATTACCCCTTGTAATGGGTAGGTCTTTCTAAAAAGACCTTGCAGGCCTTGCTAAAAAGATTGTTCCCATCCTTCTAATAGGCCCAGAAAAAATGCATAGAAATCAGTAGGATAAGCCATTTTCTACTAAAAGAAAACTATCTTGTAAAAATACCTTTTTATATTTTTTTGTCTCCACAAGAAATGTAGAATAGAAAACTGTGAGGAAAATATTCCGTTTCAAGAATGTCAGTGGTGATGTATAATAATAGATTATTTGGGAGCCACAATCTCTTTCTTAGTGATTTTTTTAAACTTCCTCATCCTCATCTTCAGACCCACAGCCCTTTCATCTGCCCCCTTTCAGTCTCACTTATTACCTGCCTCTGCCCTTTAATTGCAAGCACGCCTGCTTGCTTCTCGGCTTACCTGCCAGGCAGCCGGAAATCATGCTCAGGCGTTGTGCTCCTTGTCCTGGCAATGCTAACGAGACAATGAGTACCCCTTGGCCTTTGAGCCTACAGGCCAGTCATTCCCTGAGAAAAATCCTAGTGTAGAACTACTTTTTTTTTTTTTCTTCAATATCAGCCACACAAATGTTAGTTCTTTGGGAAATAGTATAATTGTTTTAATAGTGTTTTAATAGTGGAGGGGTTTATTAAAGAAATCCCCATGGAATGGAAAGTCTGTGATTTGATTAGCTCTGAACTTCTATTCATTGTTGTTATTTTTGCTTTGTTTTCTTTCCTTTTAACTTTATTTTTAGCTGCCTTTTTTTTCCCCTCAAGGGCGATTCATCAGCTGAGTAGGTCAAGTCTGATTTGTGGGGTTTGGCCATCTGAGGAAGCATTCTTACATAAGTCTCAATAATTAAGGCATTGTTCAGTTGTCTCTTCTACAAATTTTGTTCATGCTTGCTTCTTGTTGGCTTTAAAGAGTTGTCCCTTGACCAAATTTGCATTAATTACTGTCTGGGAGTGACATGATCATTTCCTTTTTTGGTATCCTCAGATTTGTTATTGATGTAAAAGGTCAGTCATAGTCTGGAATTGGTGTACTGGCCCGTATTCAGTGAATATTGACTTCTATTTCCCTTGAAGCCTCTTACCCTTGTATTTAAAACACACAGTACCCTGATACAACATTTTCTGTGAGAGGATTTTCCAAGACTGGCCATCAGAAGAATATCTAAGTTATATCTAAATGAGATATCATGTTCTGCTTCTTGGAACTTCTGCAAGATAACGTAATGTAATGGACACATGTAGAAAATGCATGTAGAAAATAGGAAGTTTACATTTTTCTAATTGCCCCCTGACCTGAGTGGAAAATGGAAATCTCTGATTAATAGCCATCACGCCTTTATTACCTCTAGTGCAACAAGACGTAACAGGACCTCCAGGAGGTCCTTCCTGCTGCCCTTGTTTCTTGTAGCATGCTCAGTGTACTGTCACATGCTGAGAGGTGTATCAGACTCCAGAGCATTTGGGCTAATATGTTAAAGAAAGGAAGAAATATTTTCACATCTGATTCACACAATTGATATGAAGTTATATAACTTATGTGGCAGACATGCACCCCAGGGAGTTCAGTGCACTGCAGAACTCAAAGTGTATTAGTTCTCCCCTCAACTGTCATTTCGAGTACAGAGAGAGATACCCGAGGTAATGCTTACTTAAGTAGTGTTTGACTGTTTAGGTTTTTCTCTCTCTTTTTTTTAAATAGACTCTTCCTTGGAAACACTGTGAGAACCCATGGAACACTGACCGCTGCTTCTCCAATTATACCTTAGCAAACACCACCAACATGACAAGTGCCGTGGTTGAATTCTGGGAGTAAGCTGATGATTTTCCTCTATATCATTCCTGTGCATATGCAAAGATCAGCTTGTTTCATATACCATCTTCTGAATTAGTTGTCAAATTCACCATTCTGTTGGCTTATTCTAGACGCAACATGCACCAAATGACTGATGGATTGGAAAAACCAGGGCAAATCCGATGGCCGCTAGCAATTACTCTAGCAATTGCCTGGATTCTGGTCTATTTTTGTATCTGGAAGGGGGTAGGCTGGACTGGAAAGGTAAGATTAAAAAAATACTGTAAATACATTTCAATTAAAAATGCCCATTTTACTCAAATATTCTGAAAATCCTTGAGGTAAGAAGCACTGGGGATAGTTTTGCGGGAATAGCTCTGTGAAGTACTTACTTTCTGTCTTTCTTGAATTGATACAGCACCGTGTTTTTGAAAGAGCTGGCTCTTCTGTAGCTAGCTCTGACCCCAGTCTTGGATGGTATGTTCACTTAAGAGACTTCTCGGCTTTGCTAGGTATAAAATTGCCTAAAAATAATGTCTGCTTGTTCCTGGCATTGAATATTCTAGCTAGTTTGGATAGCAGCAGAGTAAGGATGCAGTGTTTTGGCTGCAGTGAGAAGCATGCATTTATTGCACAGCTGTTGCTGGACTTAGATATATAAGTAAGTGTTGAAGCTGTATTGCATATGAGAGTTACTCCATATGCTAAATGAGAGCCATAGGTGGTTCTTACCACAGGCATGCTTGCACGCTGTGCTTCTTGGAGGCTGGCTGGCTTCTGAATGCAAAAGAGAATTTACTAATGAATTAAAGGAAATTATATTATTGTCAGACCTTTCTCCAGGAATGAAAAGGCAACAGCCTCTACCATTGGCATATACCTCTCCCCAAAATGGCAGGAAGAAATCTTAGGGAAATGAAAAGCCACAGCCATGAGGCCTGGTGGCAACTGAAGCCTTGGGTTGTAAGGCCTTGGGCCTGCTGTAGAGGACTGGGATTTTTTTCACACTGAAATAATTAATTGTTAACTTTTGACAAGGTAGTTTTAACTGTGACCCACTTCAAGCTGCATGTGGAACATGGCCTGGTTGAGGTCAGACCAAACCATTTCATTTCTCCTGCCTGCAAAGAAGGTGGCAAAAAAGGGCTAAACTGTCTCTTTGAAGCCTGATTTTATAGTGTCTTTTTCATAAGGCTTTTGAAAAGGCAAGAGAGTAGGATCCTGTGGGGCAATTATATCATAACATAGGAGAGGAGAGGGTGTTAAAAATACAAAAGCAGCTGTCTGAGAGCAGGACATAATCTAACAGATGTTGTTCTACAGAGCAGGATAGGAATACTAGAACCTTGTGCTTTAGGGAGCTCACCCTGTTGAATATAAAAAAAATAAAAGCATGAACCCCTCATGCAAAAATATCCTAGTCCACTAAATTCTACCTTCAGGAAGGTCAGCAACAGCCACCTGCCATGTAGACATGGTGTTTAGCGAATTCCGGAGTAGGCACTCCCCTTTCCTCACCAAGCTTTTCCATTGATAAATGCTTCCGTTTTAAAAGTCAGCCTCAGTCGCTGCTACAGTACTTTTAGGGAGCAAATATTTTCTGAAGTGTTAACAAGCACAGATTATTCTTCCTTCCACACTTACAATGTCTTGTTTCTTCACATCAGGTGGTATATTTCTCTGCTACTTATCCCTATGTTATGCTGCTTATCTTGTTCTTCCGTGGTGTAACACTGCCTGGAGCAAAGGAAGGCATTTTATTCTATATAACTCCCAACTTCAGTAAGCTTTCAGACTCTGAGGTAAATATTCAATCATTGTAAACAAAAGTTTCACTACTAACTGTTCACCTTTCAGACATATGACGTGCTCCTCAAGTGCAGAAACAGATTTTTAAAAAAATTATTTCCTGCAATCAGGTTTGGCTGGATGCTGCCACACAGATTTTCTTCTCCTATGGTTTGGGTCTTGGTTCACTGATTGCCCTTGGAAGTTACAACCCTTTCCACAATAATGTTTACAGGTAAGCGGATGACTGCACATATTACAGTGGCACTTTCCTGTCTCAGCTGGAGCTGATTCTGTCTTTCAGTGTTTTGAAATCTGTCATTGAAATAAAGTGTAGTCTTGAATCTGAATATGAAATGTTGCATCTAACTACGAATGAGATGTGTAACTGCATTTACAGTAAGGGGAGAGACAGTATGCCTTGCCCAGCATGAAATGGAACCCAAACTGTGAAATCCTAAATCTTTACATCTTTTCACAGGAAAAAAGGGTAATATACTGATGAAAGCATTGCTTTACCTACTGCTTAAAGCCCCTTACCTTTATTTCAGGGACTCCATCATAGTGTGCTGCATAAACTCATGCACAAGCATGTTTGCTGGCTTTGTCATCTTCTCCATTGTTGGATTCATGGCTAATGTCACAAAGAGGCCTATTGCAGATGTTGCAGCATCAGGTACCAAATATATTTTTCTCTAAGTTGTTCAGTGGCATCGGTTATTTTTTTGTTTGTACGTCATATCCAACTGCTTCATGTAATTGTTCAAAATCCCTTCCTCAAAACACTCCTCAGCTCCTGGTCATTTCATTCGCCCCCTCCTGATTGCAAAAGGGAGAGCATTGTTTCAAATCTCTCAAGGCAGCACCAGCAAAATCATCTCACGGCGAGCAGGCTGTCCGCTGGCCTGCTGAGCACTCTCAAACCTTTGGTGTGGAGAGCGGTCGGCCAGAGACTCATCCTGGGCTGATGCAGTGAATGCTAATGAATACTACATACAGGGAATGCATTTACAAGAGGTGACAGCACAGTTTGCTGCTTCAGTGCTTAGCTGTGACATCAGAACATGAGCCTCTTGCTACTGAAGTTCTTAAAAGCCAAACAGAAAGGAGGAACAATGGTCATTATGGCTTTGGAACCTATATTCTCAAATTCAGAGGCAGATTCTCACCTGTTCAGACCTACAGCTATCAGCCACTTTTATGGGACCCTTTATTTTGAAAGTAATTTTACTTAGGGCAGTCAGGTGTCCATGGAAGGATTCTGCTATTCTTTGCAATTCCTTGTCTTTCTTCCAGATGAAAAAGCTTAAAGTAGCAGAGCAGATGGTCGCCCTAACCCAGCTGGTGTACCAGATACTCATTTAGCAGTTCTGGCCACAGGGAGGGATCTGATAACTGAAAGCTTGGTTGGAAGTCGCTGGTGGACAAAATACATCTTATTATACTAGCAAACACATCCCATTGATGAAATATTCCCTTAGTTAGAAAAGCAGAGAATTTAAGCCCTAAACATAATCTTCAATAAGTTACACATACAAAGAAATTAGCAAAGAAATTATGGTTGTCGTGGTTTAACCCGGCTGGCAACTAAGCACCACGCAGCCGCTCGCTCACTCCCCCCCCTCCCTCAGTGGGATGGGGGAGAGAATCGGAGAAAAGGAAAAAAAAAAAAGTAAGACCCATGGGTTGAGATAGAGACAGTTTAATAAGAGAGAAGAATAACAATAATGATAATAATAATAATAATAATGGTAAGAAAATATACAGAATATATAAAACAAGTGATGCACAATGCAATTGCTCACCACCCGCCGACCGATGCCCAGCCCGTCCCGAGCAGCGATCACTCCCCCCGGGCCGCGATCACACAGCCCGAGCTGCGACCACTCTGCCCGCGACCGACCGACTCGACCGACCTGACCGACTAACCCCCCCGAGCATGACGTTATATGGTATGGAATAGCTCTTTGGACAGTTTGGGTCCTAGCTGTGCTGTACTCCCAGCTTGTTATGCACCTGGCCGAGCAGGAGAAGCTCAAAAAGTCCTTGAACAGTCTGAGCACTACTTGGCAACAACTAAAAACATCAGCGTGTTATCAACATTCTTCTAGCACTGAATCCAAAGCACAGCACTATGCTAGCTTCTGTGAAGAAAATTAAGTCTATCCCAGCTGAAACCAGGACATTCCACCCCTTATTCTATACCATTTACGTCATGCTTAGGTCCTACCCTTACAATACATTCTAATTAATCACCACCATTTTGATATATATATATACACAGATATCATTCCCTTAGTCTGTGGACCATCCCTCTGAAATGTCCATTGGGTTCATTTAGTCCACGGTTTTGGGCTCCATCTGTCGTAACAGTCTTTCAGGGCAGGAGAGACGGGGTCTGGTGTTGGGTTGTTGCTTGCTGAAGTCAGTTCTGGTTCCATTCGCTGCACTTCCTCAGTTTTTTCAAAATTCATTCTTCATTAATCTGGGCGATTCCTACTGCTATACCATTGATAGAATATACAGCAATAGTAAAAATGATGACATACTATATTATACAGCAATTAACATTATACAATTCAGTTCATTGGCTATTTTCACCCAAAATCAAATCCCTTTGAGGTACACATCGGACTTCCCCATCCTTCCGCATCACCCACCAAGTAGAGCCAGGTCCTTGAGCAAAAGCAATCCCACAGATGGGTTTGCCTTTACCTGAGGCAGGAGAAACCCAGACTGTCTTCCCCAGCATATTTTTTACATGCACTACAGGGACTTTATCCCCTTCTACAGTACGTAAGAGGTTTGATTGAGCAGGGCCAGCTTGGTTGGCAGATCCTCTAGTGTTGACTAACCAGGTGGCTTTTCCTAAATGTGTATCCCAATGTTTGAATGTTCCACCACCCATTGCTTTCAGTGTAGTTTTTAACAGTCCATTGTATCGTTCAATTTTCCCAGAGGCTGGTGCATGATAGGGGATGTGATAGACCCACTCAATGCCATGATCTTTGGCCCATTTGTCTGTGAGGCTGTTTCGGAAATGAGTTCCGTTGTCTGACTCAATTCTTTCTGGAGTGCCGTGTCGCCACAGGACTTGTTTTTCAAGGCCTAGGATAGTGTTCCGGGCAGTGGCATGGGGCACGGGATATGTTTCCAGCCATCCGGTGGTCGCTTCCACCATGGTGAGCACATAGCGCTTGCCATGGCGGGTTTGTGGGAGTGTGATATAATCGATCTGCCAAGCCTCTCCATATTTGTATTTCAGCCACCATCCTCCATACCAGAGAGGCTTTAACCGCTTGGCTTGTTTGATCGCAGCACATGTTTCACATTCATGGATAACCTGTGCAATAGCGTCCATAGTTAAGTCCACCCCTCGATCACGACCCCATTTGTATGTTGCATCTCTTCCTTGATGGCCTGAGGTGTCATGGGCCCACCGAGCTAGAAACAATTCACCCTTATGTTGCCAGTCCAGATCCACCTGAGCCACTTCAATCTTAGCAGCCTGATCTGCCTGCTGGTTGTTTTGATGTTCTTCAGAGGCCCGACTCTTGGGTACATGAGCATCTACATGACGTACCTTTACAACCAGGTTCTCTACCCGGGCAGCAATATCTTGCCACAATGCGGCTGCCCAGATGGGTTTGCCCCTGCGCTGCCAGTTGCTCTGCTTCCATTGCTGCAACCACCCCCACAGGGCATTTGCCACCATCCATGAGTCAGTATAGAGATAGAGCACTGGCCATTTTTCTCTTTCAGCAATATCTAAAGCCAGCTGGATGGCTTTCACCTCTGCAAACTGACTTGATTCACCTTCTCCTTCAGCAGTCTCTGCAACTTGTCTTGTAGGACTCCATACAGCAGCCTTCCACCTTCGATGCTTTCCCACAAGACGACAGGATCCATCAGTGAACAGGGCATATTGCTTCTCGTTTTCTGGCAATTTATTGTACAGCGGGGCTTCTTCAGCACGCACCACCTCCTCCTCTGGTGATACTCCAAAATCTTTGCCTTCTGGCCAGTCCGTGATCACTTCCAAGATTCCTGGGCGACTGAGGTTTCCTATTCGAGCCCGTTGTGTAATCAGTGCGACCCACTTACTCCACGTAGCATCAGTTGCATGATGTGTAGAGGGGACCTTCCCTTTGAACATCCAGCCCAGCACCGGCAGTCGGGGTGCCAGGAGGAGCTGTGCTTCAGTACCAATCACTTCTGAAGCAGCTCGAACCCCTTCATATGCTGCCAATATCTCTTTTTCAGCTGGAGTATAGTTGGCTTCAGATCCTCTGTATCCCCGACTCCAAAACCCTAGGGGTCGGCCTCGAGTCTCCCCTGGTGCTTTCTGCTAGAGGCTCCAGGTAGGGCCATTCTCTCCGGCTGCGGTGTAGAGCACATTTTTTACATCTTGCCCTGCCCGGACCGGCCCAAGGGCTACTGCATGCACTATCTCCCGTTTAATTTGTTCAAAGGCTTGTCGTTGTTCAGGGCCCCATTTGAAATCGTTCTTCTTCCGGGTCACTTGGTAGAGAGGGCTTACAATCTGGCTGTAATTTGGAATATGCATTCTCCAAAAACCCACAACGCCCAAGAAAGCTTGTGTTTCCTTTTTGCTAGTTGGTGGAGACATGGCTGTTATTTTATTGATCACATCCATTGGAATCTGATGACGTCCATCTTGCCATTTGATTCCTAAAAACTGGATCTCCTGTGCAGGTCCCTTGACCTTGCTTTGTTTTATGGTAAAACCAGCCTTCAGAAGGATTTGGACTATTTTCTTCCCTTTCTCAAAAACAACTTCTGCTGTATTGCCCCACACAATGATGTCATCAATGTATTGCAGGTGCTCTGGAGCATTACCCTGTTCCAGTGCTGTCTGGATCAGTCCATGGCAAATGGTAGGGCTGTGTTTCCACCCCTGGGGCAGTCGATTCCAGGTATACTGGATGCCCCTCCAAGTGAAAGCAAACTGCGGTCTGCACTCTGCTGCCAAAGGGATTGAAAAGAAAGCATTTGCAATATCAATTGTGGCATACCACTTGGCTGCCTTTGACTCCAGTTCATATTGAAGTTCTAACATGTCCAGCACGGCAGCACTCAGCGGTGGCGTAACTTCGTTCAGGCCACGATAGTCTACTGTCAGTCTCCACTCTCCATCAGACTTTCTCACTGGCCATATGGGACTGTTAAAGGGTGAGCGAGTCTTGCTGATCACTCCTTGGCTCTCCAGTCGACGAATCAGCTTATGGATGGGAATCAGGGAGTCTCGGTTGGTGCGATATTGCCGCCTGTGCACTGTTGTGGTGGCAATCGGCACTTGTTGTTCTTCAACACTCAGCAACCCCACAACCAAAGGGTCCTTTGAGAGACCAGGCAAGGTAGACAGCTGCTTAATTTCTTCTGCCTCCAATGCAGCTATACCAAAAGCCCACCGGTACCCTTTTGGGTCCTTGAAATACCCTCTCCTGAGGTAGTCTATGCCAAGGATGCATGGAGCATCTGGGCCAGTCACAATGTGGTGCTTTTGCCACTCATTCCCGGTTAGGCTCACTTCGGCCTCCAATACAGTCAGCTCTTGAGATCCCCCTGTCACTCCAGAAATACAAATGGATTCTGCCCCTATATGGCTTGATGGCATTAGAGTACACTGTGCACCGGTGTCTACTAGAGCTCTATACTTCTGTGGGTCTGACGTGCCAGGCCATCGAATCCACACAGTCCAGTAGACCCGGTTGTCCCTTTCCTCCACCTGGCTGGAGGCAGGGCCCCTCTAATTCTGATCACTGTTGCTCATGGTTTGTGTATATGAGTCAGAAGTTCCTTCATCACAATCAGAATTAAGATCAGCTCTTCTATTCTGTCTGAAAAAATGACAATCTACCCCGTCTTTGGAAATTGGAGCAACAAGTTTCTTGGAAGAGTCCCCTTTTGTGCTTGTTTTCCTTTGCAACTCGCGTACTCATGCCTCTAGGGTTGAGGTAGGTTTTCCATCCCATTTCCTCATGTCCTCTCCATGGTCACGCAGGTAAAACCATAGAGTGCCCCGTGGTGTGTACCCTCGATATTCTTTTCCTTGAGCAGAAGGGCGCTTACTTCTAATGGCTGAGATACTGATCTGTACAGGAGAGGTGTAGGGTATACGCTTTTCGAGTCGTTCAACCTTTTGGGACAGTTTCTCCACAGCAGAGACGAGGGAAGAAGAGATACTTTCTTCGTATTCCCGGAGCTGGCTAGCCATTTCATCCACTGTTGGTCCCCGTCCAGCTTCCCAGTTCATTATTGCCCATGTGTTGGCATATGATGTTGGTGCGCTCCGTAACAACTTCCGCCACATGGGTCGTGTGCACTGGACACTATCTGGATCTTTAGGCAACTGGTCATTGTCCAGGTCACTATAAATCACTTCCAGGACAGCTAATTCCCTCAGGTACTGGATGCCTTTCTCCACGGTGGTCCATTTGCCTGGGCGATGTATGACATCTTCCTTGAAGGGATATCTTTCCTTCATGGCTGACAGTAGTCGCCTCCAGAGGCTGAGGACTTGTGTCCCTTTTCCAATCGCTTTGTCAATGCCACCTTCCCTAGAAAGGGATCCCAGCTGTTTGGCTTCCTTACCCTCCAGTTCCAGGCTACTGGCCCCATTATCCCAGCATCGGAGCAACCAGGTGACAAGATGCTCTCCTGCACGACGGCTGAAATCTTTTCTCATATCTCGCAGCTCACCCAAGGATAGAGACCGTGTAGTTTCTGTCTCATTTATGAGCTCTTCCTCTTCCTCCTCCTTTTGTGATGGCCCTGATTCATCCTCCCTTTCTAAACGAGTTGACTTTCGCTTCCAAGATTTCTTCTTGTGTATAGGGGCAACTGATACCGGCACAGGTTCGCTCCCTGCTTCAGCTGCAATGCCTGTTGCTGGGGTTTGAGTAGCTGCAGTGCAGGTTGCAGGGGTTGGAGTAGCAGCGGTGCCTGTGGCTACGGCTGGAGGAGCTACAGTGGGTGTCACTGGGGTTGGAGTAGCTGCAGTGTCTACGTCCACAGCAGTAGTTACAGCGGGGGGGGACCAGCAGTGCCTGTGCCCACAGCTGGAGTAGCTACAGTGGGTGTCACAGGGGTTGGAGTAGCTGCAGGGCCTGCTGCAGGAATCAATCTTTGGATGGTATATAATTTACGTAGGAGTCTAACCCTGAGTAAAAGCTGAACTATATTCAGGAGACCTAGCAATAGGGCCATGCTAGTTGGAACATCCCAAGGATATTCAACATTCTCAAGAACTGTTTTAATTAGCTCAGAGAAGAAGGGGAAGATGGAGTAAGGTGACTCCCCCACAGGCTGGCTCTCCGAGGATAAAAAGTAAAATGTATAATTATTCATAATTCCCAATAGATGGTTCCCAAAATACAGAGGTGACAGCAATACTGAGTAAAAATATGAGCTTAATCTGATGATCAATAGTTTTATCATAGCATAAGCCAGTATTACACAGTACAGCAGAACAGTAGCTTTAATCCACTTGCGAAAAGTGACAACCAGCAGCACAGGGAGTGCATACAGCAGGTAAGGTGATATATAAAAGAACTCCATGAACAAGGACAGCAACTCTGAGAGCAAATAAAACAACATTGCGATCAGCGACTATTAGACTAATATAACGAATGCTTATCACAAATGCGTTTTAGAAATGTTCAGATCTGTCGTTATCTCAACCCTTGAGGCCCCACGTTGGGCGCCAAAATAGGACTGTCGTGGTTTAACCTGGCTGGCAACTAAGCACCACGCAGCCGCTCGCTCACTCCCCCCCCTCCCTCAGTGGGATGGGGGAGAGAATCGGAGAAAAGGAAAAAAAAAAAAGTAAGACCCGTGGGTTGAGATAGAGACAGTTTAATAAGAGAGAAGAATAACAATAATGATAATAATAATAATAATAATGGTAAGAAAATATACAGAATATATAAAACAAGTGATGCACAATGCAATTGCTCACCACCCGCCGACCGATGCCCAGCCCGTCCCGAGCAGCGATCACTCCCCCCGGGCCGCGATCACACAGCCCGAGCTGCGACCACTCTGCCTGCGACCGACCGACTCGACCGACCTGACCGACTAACCCCCCCGAGCATGACGTTATATGGTATGGAATAGCTCTTTGGACAGTTTGGGTCCTAGCTGTGCTGTACTCCCAGCTTGTTATGCACCTGGCCGAGCAGGAGAAGCTCAAAAAGTCCTTGAACAGTCTGAGCACTACTTGGCAACAACTAAAAACATCAGCGTGTTATCAACATTCTTCTAGCACTGAATCCAAAGCACAGCACTATGCTAGCTTCTGTGAAGAAAATTAACTCTATCCCAGCCGAAACCAGGACAATGGTATACACTGTTGTCAAAAAATGCTCTGGGAAGTTGGTGGTGTGTGAAATAAGCTTCTTGGATTTATGTATTTGATACAGATGTAACTATATAAAGACTAGACCTGCAAACAAACCAGTATTTTTATATCATATTAAGCTCCTAAATACATTTTAAGGTACTAAGATAATAGACTTTTCAAAGATGCACATGACCTCCTGTGGCCAGCAGCCACAAAGGATATTTGGAAATGTGACCTTTTAAGTAAGGTTTCTATTTCCCCTAGCAAGCTCAGAAACTGACACTTTATTTTAGCACCATGAGACATGTTGTTTTGTGATCTTTTATACAGCTTTGTGAAACAAACAATATTATTAAAAGCTGTAGCTGCGTTTTGGTGGAATGTGTAACAGAGTAAAATTAAGAATATATTTATCTTCAGTTTATTTTGCTTTTTAATATTGCCATGTGGAAGGCATTCCAATCCATCTGCTATTGCTAGCAAATAATTGTTTCAAAATCTGCATTGCATTTACTTTGACAGTTCAGGTGTCTAATGCCAGTCCTTGCTTCACTGGTTTGAAAGCTCTCTATGTCCAACCAATTGTCACAGACAGACTTTTAATGAAAACTGAAAAATCAGATGCCACCCTTAGGTGAGGCACACTAATTTTATTTCCGTGATTATTTAGTTTGCTACAGGTTTCCCTCTTAACCTGACATCAGCTGGTTTCCAGCTATGCTATGACAACAAAAAGAGCTCCTTCTTTTTTAATAAGAACTTATCTTCCCCTTCCAACACTATGCCCCATCAGCAGTTAGCAGGAACACAGATGAAAAGGTTTGCCAGTTTAGAAATACATAGTTTATTAAAATGTGTATTTTAAGATAATTAATGGCACAGAATAGCAAATGGGAATACTGTAAATGCTGGAAAGTGTCTTCTCCATTTCTGAGCTGTCTTTGTTTCTCTTCTGAACTACTTGGTGCAAACAGAAGATTACAGCTATCAATAACTACTTGAGAGGGATAGAAAGCTGATCAGTACCTGAAGATGTAATCCTAGCCAAGGATAACATTCCCTGTCTTTGCTACACAAAGGTGTCTCTTGGGAGCAGCTTTGGAACTGCATCTCCTATTTTCCTTGCTTGGTTGGTTGGTTTGGGGGGGTTTGGGGCTTTGGGTTCTTTGTTGTTGTTGTTTTAGTTGGTTCATTCTAGCAGCAAGATACATGCACTGACTTCTTGGTCAGTGAACACTGATAAAGCTGAAATTCCTGGTCAGATGTTGCATCCATGGCTGAGTCATTCAAATAAACCTAAAACCTATGTGTCAACAGGAGCAACTAATCACAACATCCAATCAATCACATTGACATTTTCTCTCCCGTTTCTCCTCCCAGGCCCTGGACTGGCATTTCTAGCTTATCCAGAAGCAGTGACACAGCTACCAATTTCTCCTTTGTGGGCAATACTGTTCTTCTCCATGTTGCTTATGCTTGGAATTGACAGTCAGGTAAAACTGGTGTAAAAATTAATAATGAAGACTAATTTTCTGCAGGTGTATGGTACAAGGTTGGCCTCTGTGCATTCTGCACTGCCAGCAGTGGTGCAGAATGGTTTCTGGAATAATCAGGTGAATAATAGGAGGTACTAAGGAGAGGAAAGACTGAGAGGTTCAAGCCGCCTGGGGTAGTCAAAAAATGATATTAAGACACTTTTACTTTTTCATGAACTGTTGGAAACATATACAAAATATGTAGAAAATTTATTCTGCAGACGAAAGAAACTTTCTTTCATCACAATATTAAAAATACCTTTGCAGTGTAGGAGACACTGGGATATGCTTTACAAGATTTAGATGCCACAAATATTTCTGAAAGGCGACTGCAGGACTTACCACATGGAGCAAAAAGATGCAGCGCACATTTCATTTTAAGCATATGAATGTTGGGAGCAAATTCAGGAAACAGTAGGCTCATTACTGAGGATATTCTGCGCCTTAGCTTGTTCTGAAATCACTTCCCAATGGTAAGGATCCGGATTTTATTGGTTCAGGCCTTAGCTAAGAGCTATAGATGGTATCTGATAGCTGGAAATTAATGGGAAGGCACAACCTAGAGGTTTTGCAAATCCAAATAAGATATTTTCCAGAGTTACTGTTTAATTAAATAATTAAATAATGAAGTCACGCGATCACAAAAAAATGTTTATTGCAAAATGAACAAAAAAAGCACACAGAACAACAAAAAGCACTTTACATGCTAGAAAGGACTACGTCCAACAAAAACATTCATTAATCAGTAATAATTTTAATACAGATAGCAACCAAATTGTAAGCACTAAAGAAAGCACCCTCTCTTATTTTGCAAAGCATACTTTGAGGACTTTGTCAGGGATGTCCCCTCTGCCTGATGAAATGTTTGGCCATTTGTATGTGACCAGTCATAGGCACACGTGTTACTCTGCTTGCAGTTTGTTGCAGTTGTTAAACCAGCACCTCACAGTTATTAGCACAGACTTCACAGCACATGAAAGAATATGAGAATTACTGGCTTAGTACTGTACTAGTCTTTCAGTAGAGAAAATCCATCATTTTCTATAAATCCAAGTTGACTTCAGGCTGTGAACCAAAATACAAAAAGACCAAGAGGGTTTTATCCTGCAACATGAAACGAAGCTGAAAATTTATGTATTCTATTTCTTTGTTTTTCAGTAAGCTTCAGGCTTGACATTAAAACCTATTGCTCAATCTGGGGGGAAACAACTGTGAAATTAATTGGGTCAAAAATATTCTTGAAAGAACTTGTCTCTAGGCAACTAACAGCTGAGGAAGGTAGTCTAATATTATTAAAAAGAATATATACCTACAGACTGTCATGCCTTCTGCATTTTTTGTCTGTCAGGGAAACATTTCATACGCTATAATTTATAGGAGCTGTAACTGTTGGTTAAATTCTGATTGCACTGCTGGAAATTAATAAAACTTTACATACATTCTGGTTTTCATTACTTCAGCCATCATAATGATAACATTTATTTTAAATATATACATACAGAAAAAATCTGAATTGTGGACATGCTTTCCATATGGAGGACAACATCCTCAGCAAAAATATTTTCTGGGGATATAAAAAGTATTTGATTTATGACATAGGAGACTCAATCTTGTGTTGTTAACCTTCACCCTGAAGCACTAATCTGATTAGATTTTTTGTGTCTATTGGCTTTCATATGTGTGAGTAAATCACAGAAAGGAGAAGTGTTACGGTTTTGAAGGACTTAGGGGTCAAAGCCTTCAGCTGTAGATGTATCATTTTCTTGTGCAAGAACGAGCACTTCATGTTCACAAAGCGCATGCTGTAGTTCATAGTTTGGAATTTTGAATGTTTTTCTAGCTGGAAATCTTTTTGCACAGATCTTTTTAGACAGAAACAAGGCTATTCAGAAGCACTGCTTCCACTGAAGTCAAGTGAATTTTCATTTATCATTTAATGGATGCAGCCTTAGGCCAGCAATGAATGCTACTGAAAACTCCTCCCCTAAATGTAACCCTGCTGTTGTAGTGCATTGCATTGTAATTTATTTCTAACTTCACTTGCAGTTCTGCACTGTGGAAGGATTCATAACAGCTTTGGTGGACGAATTTCCGAAGTTACTGCGCAATCGAAGAGAAGTCTTCATTGCCGTTGTATGCATTGTTTCCTATCTGATAGGGCTGTCCAATATTACTCAGGTATGTTCTGCAGAAGAACGTGATGTCTGACATAACAGCGTGTGTTTTATTTCCCCCTTCCACTGCCCCAACTTGGAATCGTTGCAAACCATTGAAGTGGCAGGGATCTATCATCGACACTATCTAAAGACTTCATGCAGCAGACATTAACTTACAAGTGTAAAACACCTGTAGTGGATGCGGCAAGGCCTACTTCATGGTTCAGGTGACAAGAAAATACACATCTCTACAACCCGACTTACAGTCCAAGGGGGTGGTAGCTAGGGATGTTCTCCATCTCTTCCTGTGATCTACTAGATTGCAAACTATTTCAGGGAAATGATTGAATTATTGAACAAAAAGGAGTATAAGGGAAATCAAACCACTAGCAGTAATCTAGTTTTTGTCAGTATTGACCTCAAACATTGTAAGACTTTAACCAATTAACTTTAATCAATTTACATGAATACGTCCCTAACCTATCTGCCACCGTTAGTTTGTAGCTTGCGTTTTAATCTACCTTGAAATTGGAGTCCTTACTATTTATTTTAACACTTCCTTCTTACATGTTTTAGGGTGGAATCTATGTGTTTAAGCTTTTTGACTACTACTCTGCCAGTGGAATGAGTCTCTTGTTCCTTGTATTCTTTGAGTGCATCTCGATATCCTGGTGCTACGGTAAAGAATATGGTTTTATTTTTTCCCTAAGTTTTGCACATCATAAGGATACTTCATCTATCGATTTGCTCTTTTGTGTGTGCACATGCTGAGGGTGGAACTGAAACTGGCCTCGTTTTATATGCATGTAATTCCACTGAGGACTCAAACTTGGCTTGTGGAAGGTATTTCTGCCTCTTTAAAAGACCCCAGGTATGAGCCTGGAAGTCATTAGATGCTCAGTGTTTCAGGAATACTAAATAGGTGACAACTCCCTCTTTTTTTCCCCCTTCCTTGGAAAGCTTGGATCTGCAGAGGTGTTAGGTACTGCTGTTCTCAGCATAACGGCTTAGGTTTTTTTGACTTTGTAATGTTTCATTTCCAGAAATGACTCTGTCACTCCAGGATCTTGCAGTGCAAGTGAGGCTCCTGGGTCAGTTGTATCTTGCATAATTTCCCTAAAATATCCAGAAGTCTGGACTGACAATCTCTGGGTATAAAGATTAATGAATATGTATCATATTCTTGCCTGAGTAGTTGTGCATTTGACCTTAGTTCTGTGTTAGCTAGGCTAAGGACCTACTCCCATCATCACTAGGGCACTTCAGCTTATATTACAAAACTGATTCTGAGCTAGTTAAGTGGAATCTTTCTGCTGTCTTTTAATGGACTTAAGAGGGTGGAACAGCATTTTATAAGGGAGAGATATTGCATATCAATCCAGCAAATGCAAATGGAAAAATACACCAGCTAAATAATGAAGAAATCCAATACGAAGTTATAAATAACATGATAGATGTACCTTTTAGAAGATGATGGAGTGCTGGTAGGTAGCAGCAGCAGCAGAAGGGCTACTCTGATTTCATATGCAGTTCTGCGAAGCTGGTTAATGCTAGGATTTTTTTTTTTAAATTTAATTTGTAAAACATTATTCTAAATCTCTCATTCTAATAAGACTGAGAGTTGAAATGATCTAAGGGCAATAATTTATTGCATCTGACTTTCAGATGTACAGAATTCCTCAGCCTTTTCATGGGAATAATTTTGCTGGGCACTAATTAATTAATTATGATGTGGAAGAATGAGAACTAATGGTGCTTCTGTGTTACTACATTTCTTTCCCATCCAGAGAAGTGGAAAGTTATGTTGGGGTCTGTATATGGCTTCTAAATATACCTCATCATTTATGACAACATCTCTCAGAACCACTGAGCTTTCAATTGAATCAATTATCTGATAAATTTCTATACCGTCTCTTTTTTCTGTATTTAGGTGTTAACAGATTTTATGACAACATCCAAGAGATGGTGGGATACAGACCCTGCATCTGGTGGAAACTCTGCTGGTCATTTTTCACTCCTATCATTGTGGCAGTAAGGAACGAACTTTTATTATATGATTTCAAAGGATGTAAATGAGGTGGACTATGTACTACCACATTGCCACTTCCACCCCCACAGGTTGATGTTAACTCTGTCCTCATTCCTTTTTTAAGGATTTGAGCAATTCCACTGAAGGCAATAGGCAAACCCCAGAGTCATTAGAGGAAGCCTGTGCCCTAAGAGGCCTTGCGCAACTTCAAGAGTTGTATTAGTCCTCTGGAAATGCTAACTAGTCAAGAGTTTGGTTGGCAGAGATAGAAAACTGTATGGAACAAATTTTGACCATTTCTTATATTCTTAGATAAAATTTAGCAATCTCTCTAAAGTATAAATTTTCCCTATACACAAAAGTGCCCACACTGTAAAATTAATTCCTTCACAGGCACTATTCTGGTAACAGACTAGTATTATAAGCTGATGTTCTTCTCTCCTGGGATTCTGTGGAATGTATTACCCGGTTTATACTGCAATGCCACTGGTTTATCTGGCAAAGGTTGCAAGGATTTTGTGCACTGGAAACCACAGTACAGTCTTTTCTTGATTCTAAACTTTATCCAGTTAAGCCCATACCGTACATTTTGAAAAAAATAAGCAAAGAAAAGTAAATTTGCTACACATAATGTTGTCAACCCAGATGCAATATAAAAACCCATAATCAAGTAGACACTATTGCACATGACACAATACTTCTCACTCACTGATATTTCCTTGCTATTCCCATATAGGTGGCCCAAGGCCATAGAAAAGCAAACAAAGAGCACTAGAGAGGCACAGAAATGTGTTTATATTGAGGGTTCCTTGATTCATGTCTGCCCAGATGAAGGTGGCTTTCATTTTTCTGAAAACAGAATGCATAAAAAAATGCATTTTGTTTGTTTTAGTGGTATAGTAGGAAGATGTCCAACATTGTATGTAAAACTTACCAGATTTCTCCTGTCTTATAAAGTCTGCAGCAGAATTTGTTGTCCAGTGCAAGTTCACAGGTGGCGATGATGTGCTAACAAAATCTGCCGTGCCATCCTCCTCTCTGGGAATATGTTCTGCACAAGGCCTCAACCTGGGATCAGAATGAGCTCCCTTCTTTGCTGGTTCAGTTTAGCAGGTTTCCCTGATGCAGGCTGGTTTAGACATTTGATAGGATAGAAGTCTTCCTTGGGAACTTAAAGAAAAAAAAATACCTTTTTTTTTCAAAAAATACCATGTTTGAAGGTCATCTGTTTGAAAACAACACAAAAGCAACCCACAAGAGCTGCTGAACAATGGTACAGTATACATGTGTATGCAGGTATTATTCTCCAGGACCCCCTTCCTTCCCAATAGCCCACTTCCCTCTGATTTTGTGCAGGTTATCTGAGGACTCTGCTGGTACTAGTGGATTCCCTGTACCAGCACACCTGGATAATCTGAGATGCAGGTTCTGTATGTGAAAATATAGTGCTAGCTTGAAACTTTAAGATTAATTTTGGTAAGAAGCTTCTTGGGGAAACTACCTCCTCATCTCCTGTTACTGAAAAATTCAAAGTAATTTTTGAACATCATAAGAGAAGTTTTGTTACAGAAACAAATTTGCAGCTGTGTACTGAACCGCAGGTTCCGTTCTGACTGCCCTCATTTTCCATTATGTCTTTGTTCAGAGGATCTGAACAATATCAAAGCCTCTGGGCCAAGCACTCTTAGGTGGTGATATCAGAGAGGTCAATGCAGAGCCAGGCTTTACAGAACACATCTTATTCAGAGCCTCTAGGAGTCTGTTGCTGACCAGTACAGTAGAGCTGTACTGATACTACTATTCCAATAGGAAAGTTAGTGGGAACAACCAACCAACTTCACAACTGCAGAATTACAGTTCAGTTATTGACATGTTCCCACACTAGAGAGTAAGCAAGCAGGGAATCAGTCAGTGCAGAGGGCTGACATTTGCCTGTTTTCTGCATCCTCCATCTGGAAGACTGACCTGCAGGCCCCATCTACAAGCTAGTGCCTAGCGGCCACCACCAGGGACCAAAGGAACCCTCTTCTCCTTGCCTGGACGTGAAGGCAGGCTTGAGGTTCAAGTCAATCCAGAAGAACTCTTGAACAAAGAATACTCTGGAAATCTCACCCAAATCTTCTTTTCCACTCTATTTTGCAGGGAGTATTTATCTTCAGTGCTGTCCAAATGACTCCTCTCACAATGGGAAGTTACGTTTTCCCAAAATGGGGCCAAGGGGTTGGCTGGTTCATGGCTTTGTCCTCTATGGTGCTGATACCAGGCTATATGGCGTATATGTTTCTAACCCTGAAAGGCTCCTTAAAACAGGTAAGTGTCTCTGTTTCCTGACTGCATGATTTCATCTCGCGGGACTTGTGCGCACTGATAAAAGATTGCCGGGCAGCTATTTTTCTATTACACCTTTCCTGTGGCCTCACTCTCTTAGCCCAGTTATTATGCATTGAGCTGAAAAACATAAAAACAAAGACAAGACAGTGTCTGTACCATCTGTTGGTAAACCTCATTCACCGCATTAAATGTGGTCCTTATCTCCAGGCTTTGACAGTTCCAGACACTTTGCATCCCAGCTCCTTACACCTAGAACATAAAGCAGCAGTTTACAAAATATGTAAATTTGTCCTTATTAGCACAAGACATACTGTCATGTATCAAGGCAGGTGATGCTCTAAGGAATTGGGATCAAACTCTTAGGACTAAATCCACGTAACTCCTGGTTTCCGTCAGTCTGGTCCCAGTGACCCTGTGTAGCACCTCCCCGCAATGCAATCAAAGGTTGGAGCTCACATTCTGCATTACACCCGTTCTAAGTTAACACGGCTCCCTTGTTCTGCTGCAGCTGAGAGAAGAGTACACATACAGTCTTGGGAGCTCATTTTATGATTATGCTGCCCTTCCCATTTAGCCTTTGTTTTAGGGATTTCTATGAACAGTTACTTCATGGAGCCCGTTGGAGGCTTTTTTCTCATTGCACTGTGCTCTTAGCCTCTCCCCACTTCCTTATTCCATTTGTTAAAAGGCGATGACACCTCCCATGTGAGCAAGGAGTTGTATGGCTTAAATCTGTTTTAATCAGAGACACACTGCTAAAGGAACATGCAATGTTACTAAGGTTATTGGCCAGTACACTGTTTAGTAATCACATACGATTGCCACACTGAATTTTTTTTTTTTATCTGGGTGCATCCTCAGTTTTCCCTCTCCAGCCAATAATTGCACTCTGTGCATAACAGCTGCTTTTTCAGCACAAGCGTTGAAACATGCATCTCTGTCCTCTGTGATTGTGGGAACCAAAGATTGTCAAAATGAACTTGTCAGAATTTCTAGAATATTCTAAAATCAGCTGACAGAGCCATCTTTGCAAAGGGACAGATGATCTTAAGCAGAATTGACGAGTAGTGCCTTGTGAATGACTCAGATCTTGAGCTCAGTATTTGTCTTCAGCAAATTGTAAAAGACTCAGTGATGCTTCAAAGTCTACAAAAAAAAATTCTGTGGGGTTTTTTTTTCCCTGCTTGTTCTTAGCTCCTATGTTTTTAGTATCTTTCCCTTGGTCTTATGGAAACATTTACATGCAAATGGAGAATCGTTGCTCTAAATTATAGCTGCTTCTTGAGCAGAGTTGTGTAAGACCACAGTTAAAGTTCCTCATCTCAGTCTTGCTGTGGATTAAGGTCTCATTTTTGAAAGCATTGACAAATGACCATTAGATAATAGGAGGAGCCTACACCACTCACAGGCGCTGACAATCAAAACTGGGCTCTCTTTCTCGATACGCATGTGAGCCAGGCAGATAAGCTGCATGAATGGAGAATGCCAAAGGACTAGAAAAGACAGAAATAAAACAGTCTTAAATACAAGTCTACTTTACCTGGTGTATCCTTGGAGGTAGTAACTCCCAGAAGCTGCAAGCCAATACTCTCTAGTCCCTTCTGCTCCCTGGGGAGCGCCCCTGGGAGATCCAGCTCCAAGTCCCTGCTGCCCACTGCAAACATGCAGCCTCTGTGCTTGACCTGTGGGCTCACCACAGTCTGTCCCCACCTGTCCCACACTGCAGTCTCTCCTCATTTCTTTACCCTAGGCGTGCTCAGTAATTAACGCTGGGTAACATCTACAATTTTACACGTGGTCTTTCAGCTCCTACTGTCATGTTCAGAACACAGCTAAAACTGTTCTTAGTGTATGTGACTTACTGCCTTTTGGTCCCGTGGGAGGTAGAAAGATTTTTTATTTTACCTCTAAGGTCTAGACAGAAGTGTTCAGGATTGCCTTTAAAAAAAAAAAAAAAAAAAAAAAGAGTGAGCTTAGGAACAATTATTTGACTGCCTCACGTTTATTGTTGTTCTTTAAACAGCGCATCCAAGTAATGATTCAGCCAAGTGAAGACATCACTCATCCTGAAAACGGGCCAGACCAGGCCCAACAGAGCAACTCCGCAAATAAGGAAGCCTACATCTAAACTTCTGTATTGTCGAAGTACCAATACTTCTCCAGAAAAAGGAAAAAATATGGTTGAATATGACCACAAATTTATGTCTGAGAATATAATTACCTACCTCCAGTGGCAGAAAAAAAAAAAAAAAAAAAAAAAAAAAAGGTCATCTCCACTATAAGGGAATCGCCATGGGTACGATCCAACCATTGCGCGAGCTCAGATGTTGACAGTGTTTTGTGTTCTCTGGCAATCCATAGACTGTTACTGTTTTTATCCTTCCACAATAATAGTTGCATATCTTGGAATTTGTAAATTGATGTGCCAAGACCTTTTTAATCTACCTTTTAGCACGACTATTTGAAGTTTTGTGCTGCTGATTTTTAGTAGTTTATCGATATTTCTTACCGCTGAATCCCAAGACTGTTATTTCTGACTTTGCAGGAGTAAAATTAAGTTTGGAATTGTTTTGTACAAAAGAACGGAGTATTTTGTAAACAAGTGATTTCCAGTGAAAAAGTCTGCCCTTAAAATTTGCTGCAGTTGAGGCCATTTGAGGGGGAAGAGACTTCCTTCAGTCAACTGTAGACACAGCCTGTATAAACATTGCTAGTGCAAATTAAGTCACATGGCTATTTGTGACGCTACAGCATGGAATGGCTGTAGGCACTATCTGCACTTAGCCTTTCGGATAACTTGCAAACAAGATCGTAAATTTCTTTAAAAATATATATATACTATTTATTATACAAATAAAGTATCGCAGATGTTAGAGGCAAAAATACACCTTCTAACTTTTTTAGCAAAATGAGGAGTAATATCCAAGATCTCTTACAGATTCCCAGGAGTAAAAGAAATACAAAGCATTTGCAATTCAAGCTCAGAGTAATTGAGCTTTTATTATGCTTTTATTATTGCATTGCCACCAAAATAGAAACCAAACCAATGGCTTAGCGTCGTAATTCTCATTTAGTGTTCAATTCACAATTGTTCTTCTTAATCTGTTAAAGGACTTTAACAGTTCCTAACAAGCAAATTGTAAAATATGGATCGCTAGCACTTTGAAAACAGTTTTATTTTTATTTACATATTCTTTGTGGTGAGGAAGGCACAAGGGAAAGCTATTTCACTAACACATCAAAATCTCCACTCTGGGCTCAGTCTGCATTTGCCACATGGCTAAAAAGCCCGTTCAGCTCATGGAAGCTTTTCCCCATATGGAAAACGCAGTGGTTAGCCCTGTATGGTATTTCTCGTTTGGCAGCTATACGACAGATGCAAAGGACCATGGGAAATGCAGTAGTTGATGTTTGATTGTAAACGACTGTGACAGAACTGTGCAATGAAACATGCTTTTCAGCAAATTTTTGTGCAACGTACAATGTTAGATAGCACAATTTATGTAGAACTACTACGTGAAAAACATGTTACCTGTGAACGTTGGGGTTTTTGTTGTTTTTGTCTGAAGGTGACAAACATGTTCTTGCAATAAGGTATTATTCTCAGAATGTCAAGCACATTATTGTAGAAATAATATATATATAATACACATGTATTTCAAACTACATCATAAAATCTCAGCATATGTTTGGTAGATTCTAAACTGTTTCATACATAGATCAATTGTAAAATATCACAAGATCTAAGCTACATCCTAAATGGCTATGGCTGAAGCGCAAAAGTCCTGTAAGTCTTTGGGATTTAGAGGAAAACCGTATATCCTGCACAAACACTACACACAATACATACCCATTATAATTGTGAATTTCATTAGATTAAGGATAAAAAAGTCCAACTTTCTCTTTCTTGTTTAATGTAATCAAGTCCCATGTCGTTATAAGAAAAATGCAGTATTTAATGTTTGATTGTAAACAATTATGACCGATGTTTGACAGACCTGCTCTTTAGCAAAAAGCTGTACAAACGTATCATATAGCACAAAATAGTGTTGTAGAACTACTGTGTGTAAACTGTGAATAGCTGTATCTTTTTTGTAGTACTTGCCCTAAAAAAAAAATTATTGTATGATCATATATGCTTTTTGCAATAAGGAAATACCTGAACACCAAGCAAATCTATCTCTATATAAAAATATATATGTAATATATACATATTCAAAAATATATACAGAGCCTGTTTAAAAGAGTACAGTATTATTTAGTAAATTGCAACCTGTTCTATGGACCAAATGTAAAATATTTATAAATTAAGATGCATTTTAAGTGTCTATAAATGGTGTCATAATTAAAGCACGATTGTTATGTAAGTTTCCAAGAGTTTAGAGGAAAAAGAATAAAGGTTATATTATACATTAAATTCAGAATTTTTCATTCTTTCATTGGACAAAACCAATTATGTTCTGCGAAGCAAGTTCTAAATGTTTCATATAATTATATATACATATAAATAAAAAACCCACATCCTTTAAGTAACAAAATGCTGTATCACACCTGTGATGTGTGTAATGCTATTTCTATAATTTAGTCAGTATGTGCATCTGTTATACAGGAGGCCTAAGAGGCAACGGTTATTGGCCCCACCCGGCACCCCGCTGCTGTGATACTCGTGGAGGACGATGGTAGAGCAGGAGCTCCGAGCAGCCCTAGAGAAATTCCTGGGATTTAAAATGAGCATCCCTCCAGTACGTTGCTGCTGGCACTTTGGGGTGTGAACTGTAGCACCTAAAGCCACTGATTCCTAAGGTGTTACTGAGGCAAGGGGCTTGTGAAAGGGTGCTGCCTTACGCTAAGCGGGCAGACGATACATTTCTACAAAAAAAAAAAAAAGAGATTGTTCTCTGTATCAGCTGCCATTAAAGAGCAAGAAGCAAGTCGCACAGCAGTCTGCCTTAGATCTGCATCTATGCAATATTGCTGAGGAGCTGAATGCTCCTATGCTCTGAATTTAATTAGCTAACTGTAAAATTGGAGCAGGTCATCATGCTGGGGAAGAGTCTAAGCAATTTAGAGAACATGATTAGAATTGAAAAAGCTCCTTATAGAAGCGTCTAAAATCATAGACTTCAAATTCAAAATGCTGACCTTAGAAAGGAGCACTCCAACGTGCAAGCACAAGGCGAGGGCAGATCCTCCTTCTGCTTTTAGAGAAGGCTGGGGAGGAAGGGCAGGAGCATGTAAGGAAGAGCGCAGATTGTTCTGGAAATGGGGGTGAGGAAGGAGCAGCTTCCATGCTTTTGAAATACAGAGGAAAAATTAAACCATCTTTAATGTTTAGTTCAGGGGCATTGTGTGTGGTATTCAAGGCCTGCTGCTTTCAAAGGATGAGAGCTACATCTGAGGGAAGCAGACACGTCGTTTAGTGACGGGTGGCTGGGCCAGCCGGCAGTGCAAGGGGCAAAGGATGGCTGAGGAAAAGGAACCTAGGATATTGTGTTAGTGCTGTGATATTTCCATGTTCTCCTGGAGGAATTTGCTCTTGCCGTGCTGCAGAGATCCCGACAGCAACTCAACAAGAAAAATGCAAATAAGGTCACTTCTTCCCTACAGGACTGCAGGATGCCCGGAGAGAAATCCATGTCCTTGCTCGTCAGGAGTATTAGTTCAGCTACATGTGCTGCTGTTCTAAAATAACACTATGTTGCTTTTGGGTTTGTTTGTTTGTTTTAAGCCTGATTATTTTTGTTTTGTTCTGCTCAGGCCACAAGAGCATTACAATTAACTATTAAAATTACTCAGCTCTCCCTGTTGGCTGGTTCTTGGGGGTCTGGGTGGTAACCCAAAGGTGCAGATGCTTACCTTAGCACAGGACAGCATCTTCTGCCTGCCCACGCCCCTTCATAGCTGTAACCAGGTTTGGCAGCTGCCCTTGAACCCAGCTGAGAGCAGCAAAAGTGGGTTGCACAAAAACGTTCAGGTGTTCACATCTTGGTCCCTTCCACTTCAGGAAAGACTCCCCGTGAAGAGGAGACTGAAGTCCGTTGTGTGGCTGCCTACAAGCACAGACAGACCTGGTGCGGAAGGCAGGAAGATGAAAGCCTTACTTCCCAGGAATCTGAACTGATCAACTTGGAACCAAGCGTGAGCCACGGCAGTGCCAACCAGCACAAATTAACCAGTTTCACTGCTCACTCATCAGAGCAAGGTGGCAGGTGCCAGGGCTTTATATTCTAAAGGGTCTTTTTACCTGGGTGGGTTTTTTTTTTGGCCCCTCTCATCTTTCTCAGCTTCTCACACTGCTCAGGATCATAAACTGGGGTAGAGGGAGGGGGAGAGGGGGCACAACAATCACCATTACCAAACCAAAAGCCTACCCCCGCGCCCCCCAAAAAACCCCCAAAACACTCCTTCCCCCTATCCCCAGCCACGTGCTATATATACACACATATACATGGCCAGTTCTTGTGCCTAAAGAGGGCCCTGACAGTACAGTGGTAACTTCTGCCCCTTCTGCCCATTGCTCCTACCTTGGCTACTTCTTCCTCACCCTTCAGCACACATGTGGATGGAAAGCCATGACAAGGAAGAAGAACAGCAGCCAAGGTTATGTTCATGACAAGTGATGCTGACTGGAGAGAAAGATGTTTAAAATAAAACTGGCAAGAATGGGGTGGGATTGGAGGGGTTTACCCACATAATTTTTCCTCTTTCCCCCCCCCCCAGTCTAAATATGCCTTATTTCCCCTCTTCTTCTATGAAGTAAAAAAAAAAAAACCAAACAAAAAAAAAGGATCAGAGCACAAAGGGGAATTAAACAGGATAAAGTGAAACATAGCATTGGTCCATCCACAGGGCTCAGGCTCAGGCTTCTTATGAAGCTGATGTAAGTCTTGCCACTTCTCGTTCCTGCCTCTACAAGTTGAGGGCAGTCAATAATTCTGCAACTCTTTCCTGCTGACAATTTCTGGACAATGAGCAATTCCCCTTACTTTTTTTTCCCAGAAATCCAATTAATTTTTAAGGTTGCAGAGCTGAATTGGTGCATTTTGTTCTATTCGCCTGATCAAATGCCCAAGCCTTCAACTGAAGCAGCCCCACAGCTGAAGAGCTCCCTGTACAAAGGGCCTTCAGCAGGGAGGTAGAGGAAGAGGAACCAATGATCCCCAGCTGCCACCACCTCGGCACATGGATACACACGGGTGTGTGCACGCATGCACACTTTACAAGTGCATTCATTCAAGACTTGCCCCCTATTTTAAAATTTATGAATCGGTGGGGGAGAACTTAACTTACACTACTTTGCATCTTAACATCTGATTCTCTTTTTTCCCAGGCCTGTAAATGGTCTCACATTAAAATCAGTGGCAAGTAAATATTCAGTTATTCTTTTTGAATAGCAAACAGGCTGAAGTAATCTGGTGAGTTATTTGTGAGTGAGTCATAAGTAAGTACGCGATGGTGCTAAATGTGTCCAACACTGCCCGAGAGAAGGACAGGACAGATCAGGCATTGTCACAAGGATAAAAATTAATGTGTTTTGCCAGCAATGGTGCTGTAGTCATATTGGAATAGCTGCCTTACATATATTTGGAGAGTAGTGGCTGAGAGGTGTTTATAAACATTTTAAAGTAACAGTAGAAAATAGCCAAAATGTACACGTTAAATTTGTGTCTGAAGTCTCCCCTACACTTTACCAAACTGGATACGCACTTACTTAGTGCTGGAAGGGGAATAAAATTGAATGGAACAAGTTGCTGCCTTATTACATTACATCAATGCAATTTCTGTTCATTATAATTATGCTAGAGCAACCTGGGAACATCTAAACAAATTTAACATAAAAAAGCCTAAGAGGCGAATTTTGGTCTACAAAAAAAAGGGTTTCCAGACACCACTGACACTGTCATTTACTGGCACTACCATATGCAGACATACAGCGACTGCTACAGCTCAGTCCTCCCTGCAGATGAATAGCTATTCCCACACAATTAATTAAAATTAGCTACAGCCAATACAGTCAGGACTTTGACCCCCTGCTCAGCCACCTGGTCTGGCACCATGGTGGGAGCAGTAATGCGAGATAAAAGCAGTGGCTTTTAACCAGCCCTTCCCACAGCACCCTCCTCAGAGCAGCACGGGGTGCTCGGCATCGGCGTGCTGCAGCAGAGCCCACTTCTGCCCGAGGTTCCAATGCTGCCAGGTCTGAGTCCTGAAAACCTGGCTGTGCCTCTGGGCGACCTCCCGCAGGGTCTCCTCTGCAGCTTCACCAGCAAAATTTCTGTCCCAACACACTCAACTCCTGAAGCAGGAAGCCACTAAATGTTTGCTTGCGTATATAAAGCCAGCTGGTACAGTAGGGATGGGAACAGCTACCCTGGAATGACTGAGCAGCACTTTGATGAAAATCTTCTATGAGTAAAACAATAAATCTCTCGTTGAATATAAGCCAGAGTGTCGGGTTGTGTTAGGGAATTATTTCTAGGTCGTTTCAGTTCACTGCACTGCACTGCAAATATTTCACTAAATGAATGACCAAAATAATTAATCAAAACGCTGGAGAGAAACACCAACTCACACTGTAGGCAACTAACTTTGCCCTAGAAATGGCAGAGCACAGCAGTTTTTGACCAGCCGTCATACAGCAGCAACACACGACCTTTACTGCTGCTGACCTTTCCACAGACGCATTCGTGGTCTGGGGGGGTGAGGGTGACTTTTCCCAGCCTGGTTCCTCCTGATGTTAGCAAGCTGTATCATGACAGAACTTGCCTGTCAAGATCTGCTTCAAAATTACAAAATTAGACCCAGATTTTGGTTAAAACCCACTGTACCTACCTCAGTCCTCCCACCCTATTCAGAGCAAATGAATCCCTCCGCTATTCCACTTGCCACTGAGCTTCCAACAACCGACCCCAATGACTTGGCCCAATGGCCCATCTGAAATATGAAAGTGCAAGCTGGGAACAAGCCAGCGAAGGCAGAATTGTTCCTGCACAGCTGAATCCTCACTGTCACAGCCTCCTTATGGGCAAGGTATGCAGGAGGGTTGCTGAAGAGTCATTAGTACGCCCAGAGAAATACTGAATTTGTGCTCACCAGGGAAATATTCTCTCATCTATGCTGAATTGCTTCGCCTCCATTATTCATTTACACCGTAACTGCCCGAGGTATGGCTTTAGCAGTAAATACCATATTGCATGGTGGGCACCCTAAGGTAAGATGCCGGTAATTAAGACATACCAAAGCCAAGCACTTGACTTTATCTCTTCAGGTGTCTCACGCTTGCCCAGGTGGCTCTCAGGACAGCAACAACCCCAGCAGCTTTGGCAGCAAACGTAAACACCCTGACACACCACAACCCAGCTGATACACATTGATACGCTGACACGCCACAGTGTTAACAACGCTTTAGCTGATCAGATCAGCTCTATTCAGCCCTGTGCAATTTTTCATTTCAAGGATGCTGGATTAGAAAAGATAGTTCAAGGCTTCCACCTCTGAGCAAATAAATGAGCAAATGAGATACTGGTAATCTCAAGCAAGCAGTTAAATGGAGGCAAATGATCCTTTTAAAATGAGAAATTAAAAGGGGGGGGAGTCTCAATCACTTAACAAAATTTATTAAAAATTTGCAGTATCTATATTAATATATTATACCAGCCTTTTTTTTTTCTTTTTCTTTTTTTTTTTTTTTTTTTGATCAGTCAAGGTAAGGCAAAGAAAACTAGAGTGTACCATGACAGGGCTTTTGGCCCTAAAGCACTATTTCATGGGACTGTTGGTTGCGGTTCTGAGGGGAAAAAAAGACATAGATTTGAATGTCTGCATTAAATAATAAAATGCAAGCTTCTAAGCAAATGGTACAATAAAATAAGTCTAGAGAAGAAGTCTAGGTCCCAACCTGCCAGCTTTTGCTGCTGGAGAATGGTAACTTCCATGATTCAGAGCTGTTCAGCTGTCAGCATGAAACATTTTGTGTGTGTGTATTGCTATTAGGCTTCTCACTTTCACGAAAAAGCTTCCACAAACACCCTCAGAAAAGTTTTTTTCTTGGTTCTTTACCTACTTTGGATTACTTAATATTCAATATTTTATGATCTGTTATGTTTCAGATCATCCTTTTCCTCTGTAAATCACAGGATTCTCCAGGGGTTTCTGGCATGCTTATTTTCTATTTCCACATTCTGCTTTGATTTTCTTTATCTTATGAATCTAAATTCTCCAAGATTATGAAACTAGGACTAGTGGATGGGCAGGGGAGGGTATTTTTATTTACTCCTGGCTTTTCAGGAAACATTTAATTTAAAATTTTCTGAGATAAACTATTGCTATAGTAATAGTCTCACTAGCAGCTTACAGTAACATAAAAATGCAAATCAAAAGAACGTTATTGCACCATCATACTGCTGTCAAAGTGTCCCTTTGAAAAGACCCTTTCTGCACCAAGAGCTCCCATTCACATGGTCTGCCGCATACCCATGCGGCTCTTTATTGCCTGTTTTTTAGCACGTTTGCTAGCATAATTGCTGTAAGAGCCAATTTTCCTTTATAAACCTGTGTGCTGTGACACGCAAACATCCCTTGGTGAAGCAGCCTCAGAAAGAAAGCTCTTTCTCATGCTGTTGCCACTGGAGGTGTTGCAGAGGGGTGCTGGGGTGCTTCCAGCACGTGTGCCGGCAGCTAGCGGTTTCCAAGGGCCGTGGCGTCAGCACAGGGAGTCGAGAGGAGGGGGGAGCGGACCGCAGCCCATGGTACATTAACCAGGGAAGTTTGGAAATGTAAAACTCGATGGGCTGTCAGAACAATGTCCCTCCAGTGCTCTGCATGGACCAGCATTTTGTCAGGGTAAGTACAAATGCCAAAACTGGCTAAGTCTTCAAACAAGCCACGTACATTCGTTTAGTGACTGATGGAAGCAAGGGGAGACAAAAGAGGAGGACAATTCAGTTTCCTTAAAATCACTAATGAGTACATATGCTGGGAAGCTGGGTGGCCTGCAGCCTGTGGCTTGTATTGGGGGCCTGCTTGTCTCTTCAGTGGTGTGAGATTAAGAGTCTCAGCTCGGATCCAGTGATCAGCCTTCACCATTTAAACCAACTTTGTTCAGGCCTTCTTGGCAGATGCTGCCCTTATGGGCCCTGGCAACATTCTCACGACTTTTAAAGAAAAAAATAAAATTGTAACTTGTGTGATTGTATTAGTCATACACATTTTAACCTTGCAATAATTTCTCATTACTAAGGCAGTGGTCTATGCAGTTTATCTGCTCAATGCAGTTTATCGCTATTTCTCACTGCTACTGGAGCAGCCCTGAGGGTCTCAGCTGGGCCAAAAGCTCATTATTTTGAGCACTGCACAAGCACAAAGCCAAGAGCAGTACTTTTTGTATTACCTCAGCATTCAAGATAGGGCAAAAGGTTCATTCACCCATCCTTATTTATCTATTTGTGGCTGCTATGAATAACAAGTCCAAGGTACGGCAGTGACCAGTGGATTCCCATGGCAGCCTGGATTCCCATGGATACCCCTGTCTGTGGGAGGAGAGGTTAAGGTGACATTTTAATTTCACAAGCCTGTGTCGCAAGCTGCTCCTGTCAAGCTTCCAGTAATTCCTCAATGCCTCCACAAGGTGTCAACCTGCAGCATCCTAGACCAGGTTCAGTGCCAGAAGACTCCCTTGTTAGGTTGGTGTAACTCAGTGGACCTGGGCCCAGAGCTGTAATGCAAAACAGATGAGCACCCACCTCTCCACCCATAGCTTTTTCACAGCACCGTGGAGGATCCAGTGATCTGCCCGTAGCAGCCAAGCCAACCACCTCTGACTGCGTGCAGCTGCCCTCTCCCAGCTCGAGATCTGCTGGTGGGCTGCCCAAGCTAAGCCCAATGATGCAGTTTGTTAATAACTTTGATCTAAACTTTATAAAGCATCCTCTTATTTTGATTAAGGCATGTAAGGCAGCACACTGGCAAATAAGAGGGACTGAAGAGCTCCAGTCGTGCGACAGGCAGCTGCAGACGACATCCTGGGTAGTAACTCTTCCCGCAGCTCAGTTACCTGATGGATGCTCATCTGTTTGCAAGCTTAGACACTGGCTTGGTTTCCATCTCAGGCCCATCAGACAGCGCAGTCAGTTACTTAGCATGAGGGATGCATCGTATTGCCCAAGAAAATTCATCTTAAAACCAAAACCCTCACTTAAAATAAACATTCAGCATAGAATCACAGAATCGTTTAGATTGGAAAAGACCTTGAAGATCATCAAGTCCAACTGTTATCCTAACCCTGCCACCCCACCACTAAACCATGTCCCTGAGCACCTCATCTGCCCAGCTTTTAAATCCCTCTAGGGATGGGGACTCAACCCCTTCCCTGGGCAGCCTGTTCCAGTGTTTAAAAACCCTTTCAGTGAAAAAAAATTTTTAGGCCAGTAATTAAACCCACTATCGCCTAGCTCTTTAGATTTGACTTCAGCACAATGTTCTCCTAACTGCAGACACTGCAAGGAAGCCAGAGGTGGGAATCAACCCACCGACCACCCCTCCTGGAAGGCTGCATCCTAACTGAAAAAGGAAAAGAACATCCGTAATGCAGGAGGGCCTCAGCATCTGTTCAAAATGAGCCCCACCAGATGCAGCTACCAGGTCTGCTTTTCATAGGAATCTTCCCCATAACTTTTATTCTCCAGTCACTTCTGGATAATCTTGCAATTTGCAGACAATAAATCATCTTAACTTCCTCCCCCCAGTAAATCTCGTAAAATCTATAGGATTTATGCCAACTGTATGTTGTAAATACTCAATATTACTGCACACCTCCCACATTCGGGGTAACATGTCCTTCCCAGGGACACCTCTGAAGTACCTCTGTGATAAGTCAACTTGAATTAGCTCCTTTTGCCTTTCTGCATGAAAGGCGTATCAGGGTTTTTCTGCAGAGGCAGCTATTTACCCACTGAGGCTGCCTAGCAGACTTGATCAAAAAGCTACCAACATCTGCCCCCTAAATTCAGCAATTAACAGTGAATCTACAGCCTGATTATTTTCCATACAACTTGCAAAAAAATTGGCTTTAGGAACAGCAATGGGAATTCTGCTAAAGCAAATAGCAGGTGTAGCATGTCTGTCTGAATAATGTTAGTATCCTCCAGCAAAGATGATTTATAGGTGGTCTCATTGATTAGATAACAGCTAAAACACTTCTCTCAGCACCAAAGCCTGGTGTAACCACTCTATCCATTCCCTGTCTGAAAAATACAACATGAAGAGGTTTGGTACACCAGAAGATACCTTAATTTTTAAGACACATAATACTTTGTTTGTGGAGAAGTTGAGGAACAGAAGCAAAGAAAAAATCTACTTCAGAAATTTTCGAGAAACCTGAGATAAATAAATTAGGAGCATGCTGTTCTCCCATCAAACAAGCAACTAAAGCTCCTTAATATTAACACATGCTAAAAACATGAGTACAAGTTTTAGCATGTTTTATGCTGTCTCCCATCTGTACATGCCAGGTATACCTGATCAGGCCATGATTGTAAAGTGCTAAATTTCCTTTGCTGCTGAACATTAAGCACGATTGCCTGGGGACACAAGAGAGACTGTTCAAAGAAACATTGTGTGGTCATTAAAAACATTAACAGGCTTTTTTCTAGAATTGAAAGACATAGAATCACAGAATCGCTTAGGCTGGAAAAGCCCTTTAAGATCATCAAGCCCAACCGTTACCCTAACCCTGCCATCCCACCACTAAACCATGTCCCTAAGCACCTCATCTGCCTGGCTTTTAAACCCCGCCAGGAATGAGGACTTGACCGGTTCCCTGGGCCGCCCGTTCCAATGCTTGACAACCCTTTCAGTGAAGAAGTTTTTCCTAATGTCCAACCTAAACCTGCCCTGGTGCAAGCATCAAATTAGGCCCCCTTTTTAGAGTCCAAGATTATTTGGGTTTGGAGCAGAATTTCTGCTTCATAGTAAAGAGTACATTAGAAATAATTTATTCAGATTACATTTGGCATTTTTCAGAAACCAAGTTGCTGTGAAGTATTTCCCTATGTAAAAATAGAAGGAAAATAAGAAATTCAGTCTGGATGTTCCGCATGAACCAGGGCAGCAGCTGGGAGCCCCAGTCATTAACCAACCCAGCGCTGGGCTGTGCTCTCGGCATACCTGGGGCAGAGAAGCAGCTTTAACTATGCCTGTCCATAGCCCACGGGCTGTTGAGACACCCACCTACCAATTCACGCTGAAAGCACCATAACTACAATTCAGAAGGCACGTGAGGATTTTTTTCCTGGGAGAGGCTCACGGCACTAAGCTGCCCCGGTGCTTCCCAGCAGACACCCTGGCACTGCCGATTTGCCACGCATGCAATGGGAACTAAAGCGGCCGTAGCCACAAGTAACACCGCCACGCACAAGCAGTTGCTCACCTGATACAATTCTATTTCAAGCCAAAGCTGCTTCAGGGCCATGAGATAGCCCAGAACCAGCTGGCATAAAGCCAAAGCTCAGCTCCGTTAAGACCAGTAAATGCACGGCCACACAATACCAGAGGTGCTTTCCCCTCTGTGCCCTGGCACCGGAGGGAGGTGAACATGAGCGAACAGTAAAGTGCTTCTCACTGCTTGAACCTTCTCTGGAGAGTTGCTCTTCATTTCTGCAGTATGGGAATTAGTGCTCCTCCATTGCAATTCTCTGTCTGGCAGAGCCAGATTTTCTGTTACACCTATTACCTTTTTTTTTTTTACTGTTTTTTTGGTTTTTGTTTTTTTTTTTTAAAGAAGTGCTTGGCCACGCTTTTAATCACCAAGTGTGGGGAACAAACTTCAGCTGGTATAAAATTCCATATGGAGCTAACAGTAAAGCCACATGAAACATGGGACTTTAGATTTGCATTAGCTAAGACAAATACGCATGAAATTTTTGCAAGAACAGGCAGTGAAGAAAGGCAGACATCACATAACGTATCCCCAAACACCAGTTATACTCCCTAACATTCGTGAACCTCTAGAGGGGTATAAGGTTCAAATGTAAAATGCCTACATGAAGAGAAAATGTCTCAACTCGGACAGGGTATTAAGCCACAATAAAATACATAATTTTCATTTTGCTGGCCGAGGCTTCCACTTCTGCCTCTTACCATCTCCATCCCAAAGTCTTTCTGTGTCACCACAATTGGTCATAACTGGATGAACTGGTTCAAAAGTACACAGAAGCCTTGCAAACACTGAAGCAAAGCACTTAACAGCTTTAAAAAGAACTTCAGATTGATAAAAAGACATGATTTAAAAAAAACACAACAAAACTATAGATAAAATTTGGAGCAGGTACGCAAGGGATTTTTTTAGTGGAAATGCTCTCTGCAGTTCAGAACCTGAAAATGTTAAAAATTGTAAAGTGAAGGTTCCTTATTTATCTGCAACTTAGAGACACCAACCTAGCTTCAGATAAGTAATTTGGTCCTGAAAACAGTCAAACTGGTGTGGTGGTTTGACCTTGGCTGGATGCCAGGTGCCACCAAGCCACTCTATCACCCCCCTCTTCAGCAGGACAGGCAGGGAGAGAATGGGATGGAAAGGAAAAAAACCCAAACTTGTGGGTCAAGATAAAGGTAGTTTAATAAAGCAAAAGCAAAAGCAAAAGCAAAGGCCACACATGATAGCAAAAGGAAAAAACCCAAGATTTTATTCTCTACTTCCCATTAGCAGGCGATGTCCAGCCACTTCCCAGGAAGTAGGGCTTCAGTATACATAGTTGTTCCTCCCAAAGACAAAATGTCACAAAAGATGAATTTCCCCCCTCCTCTTCCTTTTCCCTTAGTTTTTATATCTTAGCTAACGTTATATGGTATGGAATATCCCTTTGGTTGGTTTGGGTCAGGTGTCTTGGCTACGTCCCCTCCCAAGATCTTGCCCTCTTCCAGCCCACTGGTGAGGGGGAAATATTGGAGACACAGCCTTGACGCTGTTCGAGCACTGCTCAGCAGTAGCCAAAACTTTGGTGTGTTATCAACCCCTTTCTACATACCAATAGAAAGCACATCCCTATGCAGCTTGACCCAATACAGCTGGAAAACATGGAATTTCTCAGGAGGACTCATTCACCCTGCCAGACAGTAGCTCTGATACTTCTGATGTGCAAACTGTCACCTCTTGCAGGATGTTAAAGGCACGTTAAAAGTCAAAGAAAGAAGAAACTGTATTGAAAGCCCAGTCGCCCTTTCCAGGAAAAGCATACGCAGTGTTAACACAATAGTTTCCATTTACAGCTAAAAATAATTAAGCTAAACTTTCAAGGCTTCTTTCCTTCATGTCTCCTTTTTTTGCCTCAGTGCCTTTCCGTAAGTGCTTACAAACAGACTGGGGTGGAATGGTTCTGGGTGTCATGGAGAAAAAAGTCAGCTATCAAACATCACAAGCAGATAAATTCATTCTGGCGGGCGCGTGTCTCTAGTGTGTTGTCCTTAGCAGATGGGCATTGCCAGCAGTATCTGTGGATCAACTGTGGTGATTTTAACCTGTAGGCACCCACTGAATTTGTGACAATGTAATGTCCATCTAAGTTAGCTCACAAGTATTTAGGAGTAATACTCTTACTACTTATGTAGTTAATGATACAGACCTACACCACACATAGTCCTATTCCTAAGGACTAACGTTCATCTTGAGAACTGAACACACCGGGGACCTTTTCTGTACTTGAAAGTAAGAGGCTTTTCACATACAGTGCACGAGAGGAAAATAGAAAAATCTTTTTTTTTTTCATAGTTAGTCATATTTATCTCCTAGTTCTAAAACCTAGCGTCACTAAAACTGATAACCATTTGATGATAGTGATCAACTCTAAATAAACATTGGCACTGCTTCCTCATGACACTGAACTAAATAGTAGTGTTTTACTATACTACTACCTCATATGCCTTAAAAATCTTGCAATGTGAATATAGACACAGGAACTGCACGCGTTTCTGGCTCTTGCACCAAATGGTGTGGTCCACCTTGTTTGACTTAATTTCCCTGCGTGCCAGAGATCTGGCAAGGAGGTTGAAAAATCCCATCCACTTCTATTAATGAATGCCCCATTAGCTGTTGATAGCCTTCATTTGCCACAGAAGGAAATGAAGTAGCAATGCCACAGACCTGGGGAGAAGCACTGCTGCGTTTACTTGACAAGGTTCTCAACACCTTTCCTACTATTAGGGCAAGAGTTTTCATCTGGCCTTTGAAAAGATAACAAAGAAGTGATCCATGTCCCTTCTCCCAAGGCTGAGTACATCCCCTAGGCAGCTTGATGTACATTGTACTTATTCACAAGCTAAGAATGGCACCATTTATGATTAAAAATGAAAGCCAGTTTGATGCAGAAGAATGGCTACCAGATCACTTTGTACTTCTTACTAATTATTGCATCATGAATGGGTGATTTTATTTTTAAAGCAGCCAAAACTATAAGATTTTCTCATGCAAATATTTCCTAACAGTTTAGAAATTAATTAGAACGATAATACTGTGAATAAATTATTGCAGATGACATACATTTTTTTAGATGTATTCATGGTTTAAAACCCCACGTTTTCTTTTCTCTTGAGGAACCAGAGTAAAACATGCTTTTCAATCCATACGAATCCATTGCAAACTTAAAAATGATTCCAGGTACAAAGGAACCCTTGGACTGCTGATCCCCCCTGTGGCAAAGCTTAGCTATCCACTTCCCTTCTTTGAGTGGGGTATGCGTAGGGAGAAAAGATTGTGCTCTGAGGCGACTGCAGGTGCTGACATTGAGCCACTTTTCCTTCAATAAAATCTATCTACTAGGGTCTTCTTTTTTTTCTTTTTTTTTTTGAGAACCTGTTATGCTTTGCAAGGATCTCCACTATGCACAGTATGAACCACTCTGGCATCAGACCTAGCTGTTTTTATTTACAGCTTTTAAAAAAATTAAACCCCCTCATCAACAAACCACAGTCTATTCTTGTCACAACCACCGTGGCTCCCCTGTGCACAGCCATTCTCCATTCTTTGCCGTGTGAGCACGGACACAAATGTGCGGGCCCAGAAAAGCCTCCCTCCATTCTTGCCTCCAAGGCATTGGCAGAGCGCAGGCTCCCAACGCTCTGGTCATGGGCCATGCCCAGTGCTTGGCTCTTCCACATCAGCGAGCTGCAGTCAGTGGCATTTGGAATGCGCTGAAAACACATGCAACGAGCTTGACTATGCTAATTGTGAGAGTATTTTTTATCTCTATCAGACTGTGAATGTGTGTTGGGGACAAAAACTATTGGTAGTCTTCTGATGCGATAGAGCGGTGGGGTTTTTCCTCTCCCCTTAGAAATGAGGAGCATTATGAAATTGTTAATTAACGAAATGTATTCTCAAATTCAAGCACTATCTAACTGAGCACTGTGTCCTCCTGGGGATACAAAATATCCTAGTGGTGTTCGAAGAAAAGAGGCTAAAGGAAAAATGCAGATACAGAGTGGAAAGAAAGTGGCAGGACTTAGTCTATAAGTTTGTGGCAACTTTTCTCTCAACAAAGCTGAAACCTGAACATTTTCACCTGTGCTAAACAGAGCTCCTGAGGGTTAAAGCAAGGCACAGAAATTCAAATGGACCAAAAATTACCCTATTCAGAGTAAGAATCTTCTCTCTGCCTAATGAAAAATATCCATTCTGTGGGCAGGCGATGACAGTTAAATACAAACACTGGGGAGCATCATCTCTTAAAAAGGCACTTGAAAAACAAAAAGCAACAGAGTAGGAGGAAAATCTGTTCAAGGATCCTCCTGTCTAGCAATAACACTGAGGAAATCTTAGTCATTTATATAAACAATCTTGTACCTAGAGACCGTATGCAAGCAATACTATATTACGGGTTTCCTTAGGTTGAATTGTGTCTAATTAAAGAAGATTGCTCTGAGGTTTTTTTTTCCTTGATCCACCTTTCCTCTGAATTTTGAAATAAACAGTCTTGTTTTCTTTTGGACTCAGTTGACACCAAAGTAGTATTGATTGACTGCATCCTTGAAGTCCCTTCCTCCTCGGGGCATACGACGGGATAGTGCTTGCTCAAATACACAGGCAGTAGCCAAGAGTTTGCTTGAGGTCTCTGGGGCATTTCCTTGTTGGAATCAACATGCTCTAGTTTTGACCATTAATGGTGAGACCACACATGTGGCAGCATTCAGCCTGGTGGCAGAGCTCTGCTTGAATTGAGTCCTAAAAGGGTGCAGCTGGCAAGGATTCATTAGCTATTTGAAAAAGTGGAACATGGTGCTGCAAGGAATCAGCATGTACTGCCTGTTGCCTAGGGGCAAGGGAGTGCAGCTTTTCTATGGGTCTTAACTGAGATATTTCTAATGATTTCAAGTCCAGGAATTTCTTGTTAGAAAAACTACACTGTTTGATGCATCTTGTTCAAGTGTGAAAAACCCTAAAGCACAGGTAGAAATGCAATGTGCATATGAGGAATGTGTACATGCAAACTGCGTACATACAAAAAGCCTCTTCTAGATCTGATGTAAAAGGAACTTTATTTTTGTGAAAATACACTGGCAGTTTTGCCCATGTAAATTATGGTCATCTCCACCGCCAGGAAGAGGGCTTAAGAACTGTTTTTTTGTGGTAGTTAGCTGTGCTAGTAACGGGACGTAAGTTTTGTACAGGGTTTGCAAGGCCTCAGAGCTAGGGTCTGGCCAGGCTGCTCTGTCTGAACTTCTCTTGACCTGCCTGCAGCTTTACTTGGTTTAGCAGTGACAGCAATTTCTCTAAATGACCAGTTATCTACAGATAATCTGTTTTCCTTCTGTTATCTTTGTATGCTATATCCATAGTTTTATAGAGACAGTAGTAACAAGTAGTAATTCTATGTAAAATAGGATTTTTAATGACTGTAATGCAGTGATGTAATGTAGAGAAATATAGGCCTGGTACAGCAGCAGAGGCCTTGAGAATTGGAGACATAAGACAGGGCGTGCAGGAATACAGACGTGGGATGGTAAGATGTGGGGCACAAGAGACCACCAAGGCTATAAACAGATCATCAATGGTAAGTTAAAGAAATGCAGACCTAGAGATGGACAAAACTGGTTTTAAGGGAAACAGAGAACAAAGAAGTACTATAAAAAGGGGAAAGAAAAAAAATGACAAAATGAATTCTGAGTGAAGAAGGAGGAGGTCATTAAGATTTCAATTATACTAACAGTGCATTCTTGGCTTTATATACAAGGCATGTGTCCTATTTGCTCATAAACAAGATTTACAGTGCAACAGTTCCAGCAGTTCCCTCTCACAACCACAAAATTGTAACCCAAGGCCAGTACTTCACAGACATCAGCTTCCCTGTGGATCACGGTATGCTTTGTGACTCCCTTCTCAGTTCACACTAAAGCGTGGTCACCCCAACACGACACCAGCAGAACGACATGGATGAAAAATTCCTTTCCTCAAAGTGCATTGAGCAAAGGACCAAGATAGTCCTTTCCATGCTCACCCTCGCTAATGAAAAATAAGGGGTGCCTGGAATTTGTTCTTTCAAAATGTACTAGGGGTCCCAATAGGATTAAAGTTCAGCTGAATTTTGGGGGTTGAGGAATTTAAGGGAAGCGTAGATCTTTACATATCACAGTCCTTACCAGATGCTGAGTGAATTCATTTCCCACGAAGTATGTTAAACTAGCCCCTGCAGCATCCTAATTTACTTCATTAATCTGTCTTGGAGTCATCTTGTTTTGCCTACCAATCAAGCTAATAATCATGTCTATAAGCTTTGCAGCTGGGACAAATTTGAGGTCTTTGGAACCAGCTGGAGTTGAAAACCAAACACTACAAAAGGTTCCTTAGAGCATATGCCTCCATCAATTTTGTCCTGGAGTTTAGAAGAAGTCCAAAGGGCAAAGAATTTCCATTTCTTCATAATTTCTCTCAGCCTGCTACAGATTATTACTATATGCAGTTGCATCCATCCATGTTCTTGAGGGGAACAGAGAATTGTGCTTTGACCACCAGATATTTTCTGGAATCCCAGTCAGTCATGTAATAGGTTCCCCCAGTCCTTTCTGCCTTGGATCAAAGACAAAAGGCAGGAGTTAAGATACCTGCTGAGTAAGGTACTATAGTTGCTTCCAGCAGTACATCTGGACTTCAGAATTTGTGAAATATGAGGGCATTTTCCACAATAACATTTTGCTGCAATCTTTCTCAGGTCCGTGAGATGAAAGTCATAATCCATTTATAGAGTGGGAGTGCTGTTGTAGACAACACTAAGCATTTTTTTTTCCATGCGTCTATTCAATAATATTGTAGCAACAGATTCATGTAAACCAAATAAATTGCTTTACCCATTTCTACACAAGCTTGCTCAGCGTTCAAATAAGATGCTGTAGTAGCTCTAATACATCAATGAGCAGCCACTCATTGATTATCTTGGTTCCATCTTCCTCTCTGTCAAAAGCTGTCACAGGGTTTTTATCTAAATTAGGTAGTCTTTTTTCTTAGTGGAGCTGCAGTTTTTCAGATAGATAACAGTGCTTCATTGCATTTCATGTTTATAAGCTGAACAATGTGCAATACAAATATGAAACAAACAATTTTCTGATAAAGGTCAAAACTAATGAGGTGTTTAAGGATCAACTTTTAAATCTAGATATATAAGCAAGATTTCTATCTATATGAATAGGTGTTTTGAATGAGTTCTGAGAGCAAATATGAAATAAGGCCATCACTAAAGCTAAGCAGTGGCAATTAATTTTGCTTACACAAATATTTTCTTTACTTCTTCTCCATGATATTTGAAAAGTCATGGCAGTCAGGTGAAGTCCCCAGTGACTAGAGAAAGGGAAACATTGTGCCCCTTTTCAAAAAGGGTAGAAAGGAAGACCCTGGGAACTACCGTCCTGTCAGCCTCACCTCTGTGCCTGGGAAGATCATGGAACAGATCCTCCTAGAAGCTATGCTAAGGCACATGGAGGCCAGGGAGGTGATTCAAGATAGCCAGCATGGCTTCACCAAGGGCCAGTCCTGCCTGACGAACCTAGTGGCTTTTTATAATGGTGTGACAATAACAGTAGACAAGGGAAACCCAACGGACGTCATCTATCTGGACTTCTGTAAAGCCTTTGACATGGTCCTCCACAACATCCTTCTCTCTAAAATGGAGAGCTATGGATTTGATGGGTGGACTGTTCGGTGGATAAGGAATTGGTTGGATGGTCGCATCCAGAGGGTAGTGGTCAACGGCTTGATGTCCGGATGGAGACCGGTGTTGAGTGGTGTCCCTCAGGGGTCCATACTGGGACTGGTGCTGTTTAATATATTCATTAATGACATAGACGGAGAGATCAAGTGCACCCTCAGCAAGTTTGCAGGTGACACCAAGCTGAGTGGTGCAGTTGATATGCCAGAAGGACAGGATGTGATCCAAAAAGACCTGGACAAGCTGGAGAAGTGGGCCTGTGTGAACCTTATGAGGTGAAATACAGGCTGGGGGAAGAAAGGATGGGAGAGCAGCCCTGCTGAGAGGGACTTGGGGGTACTGATGGATGAAAAGCTGGACGTGAGCCAGCAATGTGCGCTGGCAGCCCAGAAGGCCAACTGTACCCTGGGCTGCATCAAGAGAAGCGTGGCCAGCAGGTCGAGGGAGGTGATTCTGCCCCTCTACTCTGTTCTAGTGAGACCTCACCTGGCGTACTGCGTCCAGCTCTGGAGCCCTCAGCGCAAGAAGGACATGGAACTGTTGGAGCGGGTCCAGAGGAGGGCTACTAAAATGATCCGAGGGCTGGAGCACCTCTCTTATGAGGACAGGCTGAGAGAATTAGGCTTGTTCAGCCTGGAGAAGAGAATGCTGTGGGGAGACCTGATTGCAGCCTTTCAGTACTTAAAGGGAGCCTATAGGAAAGACAGGGACAATCTTTTTAGTAGAGAGAGCTGTGACAGGACAAGGGGTAATGGTTTTAAACTGAAGCAGGGTAGGTTTAGACTGGATATAAGGAAGAAATTCTTTACAACGAGGGCGGTGAAACACTGGAACAGGTTGCCCAGAGAGCTAGTGGAGGCCCCATCCCTGGAAGCATTCAAGACCAGGTTGGATGGGGCCCTGAGCAACCTGATCTAGTTAGCAGTGTCCCTGCTCACTGCAGGGGGGTTGGACTAGATGACCTCTAGTGGTCCCTTCCAACCCAAAACATTCTATGATTCTATGATTCTTTAAAGCACCTCATCTGATTAAAGTGTGGCCACTAGGACTTGGGATCCTACTTCCCTTCAGAAATTCTTTTTGCTTCTCTTCAGAGATTTTTGCTTGCTGAGCTTGGCACTGAGAAAGTAGAAACAACCATTTGACATTATGTTTTATGCTGAATCCATAAAACCCCATTAATTTCACTCCATTTGAAATAAAACTCAAGTTTGAAGTTAACATTCATATACAGGGAAGCACAGATTACTTTGAAAAGTTCATGAACCCTATTAAAATCTGAAAATTTTAAACACTTAACAAAACACGAAACAAGCAAGTCTAACAGGGACATCTAAGAGTTCTCTGGCTCACTCATGCTATTTCACATAGCACGTAGTGATTTTTTATGTAAAAATATTTTATGTAGTATTTTATGCAAAATACTCATCTTATACATGCAAAGGGTACATAAAGGAAGCCACTGCAGCTAAATGACTCTTCAGACATTGTTCAAATTCCACTGATGTTTTTATACTTGTTAATATTCATTTGTTTCAACAAATGTTTTTGAAAACATCAACCCGATACTTTCAGAATATAAGACTAAGATCACAGTAATTACCCATATCCTATACATAAATTCTTGCAGTGCAACAATATGGGACCAAAGTGAATGAACATGTAATGCAGCATACAGAAGACACCTCTCCTTTCCAAGATCCACTGTGGATAATGGCACAACACTGCATACTCAGAAATCTATCACAGCATCACAGAAAAAATTAAGGCTGGCCCGGACCTCCAAAGGACAGTTAGTCCAACCTTCTCAAGACTGCAAAATTAGGTTGTTGCCTGGAGTCTCAAAAATCTCCAAGGATGGAGATGCCACAACCCTGGATGACTGGCTCCAGTGTTACCCACTCTCATTGTGAAGACTGATGGCTTCTCAAGCCTGTACCAGGAGAGGTTTTACCTTATATTTCACAATTCATTTAAAGCTTTTAGACTTTGGGCTGGTGTTACTAATGACACAGTCCTCACCAAAGCTATTTTGGAGCAAGTGGGTACATCTGGCTACCCAGCTACACAGACTGAGGCACTATCCTACCATAATACAGTCCATTTATATGATACATTTAAAACCAGTTTTACCCATTACAAAGTGCATTACCATAGCAGTCAGTGGAAATTAGACTGTAGAATGAATTTCATGGAAAATAACCTTACAAAGCATCATCTGGCACCTGCTGCTCAGGTCCCAGGGCCTCAGTTTGAAAGGAACCTTCCCTTCCTTCTCCCATTGCATGGGTTTCTGCTTCAGCTGCAAATCTTATGCCAAACACACTGAACTGTTTGTACCTGCAACACATCATTGCTCTGCACACGAGCAGCACGTCCAAGCAGTATGCAATAAAGATGACTTTAAATCATATGTGCCCTGAATTTCTCTGTGAATACGTGCTGTGCCCTGCGTATCCTTTCTTTTTGCAATAGCTCTGGAATTACACCAATTAAACAGACTCTGTTTGCTTATGCCGGTATCCAGGGCAACAAAAGTGCCTGTTGTAAAAAACCACTTGTTTTCTGCTGTTCAGTTTGCTGCTCTTGCCAGCTCTGCAAAACTCAGACACAAAAATTCTTTCTCACTGTCATTTGCAGTCTTGCTCATGATGAGGTAACTCCACATAGTTCATCACAAATTAAGGTTTACACATTATCAGAATGTGCCTGGATGTTAACAGGAAAGTAATTTGGTTATTTAGTAGAAGCTCAGCAGAACTGAGACCATGGAGTCAGGCATTAATAAGCACAACCTTCATCTGAACTAAAATGAAATTTCCTAAAGATTTCCTAGAAAGCTTGAGGACAAGAAAAATATCACCCACGTAACTGATCTCTAGAGGATGAAAAATTCCATGTGATCATAGACCTTCATGTAGAATTTATAAAATCTACTCACTTACAGCTTATGTTCATGCCTTTGATTTTAAACCGAATTATTCTATTTTTTCCTGACAACTTTTGTTTTAGGTAGAAACCTTAATATGACAACATGACATGTATTTAAATAAATGCCAGATTTAATTAATCCAAGATAGGTTTATGAACAGAGCAGATCACACTTTTTAGCTCTCATTATTTGATCAGCCAACTTAATCTGAAATAATAACACTGGAAGCTCCTTACTGCATCTCTTTTCATCTTTTTTTTTTTATTTTTATTTTTAATCACAAGCCTTTGTGTTTTATACCCTCTTTGGCTGAGAAAATCATAAATACATTGGAGAGTAATTTCAAAACCTTCCTTACCAATCTTTTCTCTCAATGTTCCCATTTTGTCACCAACTTCCTCCTTCCTCTTTAAAAAAAAACCTCAACAAAATCCAAAACCCAGCAACAGAAATTTTTGTTCTTATCACAAATGAACATTTTTCAGAAAGTCTTTCACAGCAAAATACAGTGAGTGTTCTTCACCTTACAAACCTTCTGGCAGGGAGCTGACATCATACATACAGAGGGTTCTTGGCTGCGACTGGCCTCCAAGCAATTCAGCAGCACTGCCAGTAAAGCTTAAGGACACACCAAGGTCAAAAGAAAAAAAAAACAACCACCCAAAACCCAAACAAAACAGTACCAGTGTAGTGCACTCCATTAAAAGATTTAACTGTAGACAAACAATTCTAAAACGTGGACAAAAATAAAATATATCTGGATGCAGTATGCCCTCTGAGAAATATTTTCCATGCTTAATTATTTAAAATGAAAGAGGCAGTTTAGATAAAGCAGAAGATGACATCACTCATCTAATATTTTAATAGCATCAGCTTCAACTTTTAAAAACCCTATCTTTTTAAACAGAACATAGTGGGATTAAGCTGATGAACTAAAATTATTTCTGAACATACACTGGTTGAATTTAAATCTGAATTGCTTATATGTAAATCTGGAAAAAAATCTTAACAAACAGTTGCAACACTAGATGCTAATGAAATTTGATATCACACCACAGATTTTAGACAGCCCAGAGTTAACAACTCTGTGCCCTTATGTGTATGCTGCGTAGGGGTCTTATGTTGAGATAACAGGATTTTAAAAAAATAAAAATCTCACAAATGACAAAGCAAAATATTCAAGTAAAGCTCTCCAGAAATTACAGTCAGGTACAAATAGCCTTTCTTCCACTCAGTAGTTAAACTCCTTACAGCTTTTCAAAGCTCTAACATTGCCCCATCTTAGAGCTCCAAGGCAGAAGGTGAATCAAACATGCATATCAAATGGCTGGTAATCACATGTCCTTTTCCACCTCTTGCACCTCTGCCGCTCCTCACGCGCAAATATGCGAACACAGTAGTCTCCTTTTAAGTCCTTAAAATATACAAAAATGCCAGTAAAGAACTCAATACCATTGTCTTTGTATTTTCCCTGTAGCAATTCCCAAATCAAATGGTTCCCATCAGTAAGAATTTCCTGGTGCCAACTGCATTTCAAAAATCAGTCTGTAGGAAAAAGTTGCGAGAGGGAAAAATGGCTTGGCATTGCCATCTGTCTGGCGTGCTGCTCTGCCACAGCTCTCCCAGAAAGGGACGTCTTAAAAGTAGGAGTTTCTTGTATCCCACCATTTTCCTGTTCAGTCTTCCAGCACCAAAGCAGAGGCAGGGCTGCCTCAATAAAGTCTAGATTTAGCATTTAGCAGAATATCATCCTAATCTTCCTTTCCCTGTAGTTGTTAGACATTATTTACAATGTTGGAATTCCACTCCCCTCCCTCCCAAAAAAGTACAATGCAAGCAACTCCCTCCAGCAGTAGTCTTTGCAGGCCATGGAGCTTTGTACAAAACTATATTCTTTGAAATATTTTGGTGTGGATTTTGCCTCATTTTGTGGTCATCCACTCAAACATTGGCATTAGCCTCTCTGTTTAGAAGCACTTCTAAGCTTCTCACAAAAGCTAGCACAGAGCTTCCCACACATGAAGATGACTTTAAGATAGCATGCAGCCCATTTTCAGAATTCCAGGACTATTCCTTTAAAATAAATAAGTAGAATCCAGTGTTCCTGCATTGCAATGGACACTGCTTCATTACACCTAATACCATACAGCAGTACAAACATTTCACAAGCATAGCTTGCCATCAATCTTCATTAGCTCATCTCCACTCAGCTGCTGCTATACTGCCACACTAGTGACTAACGTGTCCAGAGAGCAAAAGGGAATTGGAAACTCACTGGCTTCTACAGTCTCTCAGGAATTGTAGGTTCCTGCCCTTTCCATATGAGTCAGCCACCAAAGACACTGATTACACTATATTTTAATGATGCAGGGTGAAAGGCACTCTCAACTCTTCTTGAACAGCAGAGTCCATTTAGCCATGGTCACTGGCAGCCATGCAACGCACACAATGAATCTATGGTTTAGAAGGAACTGTACTGGGCATTTAAAAAACCAAGTCACAAAATTCCCCCGGTGACCATTAATAAAGGTAAGGTTTCCACGTGCCCTTTGCAGAGCTGCAAAGGTTCTTGGGCTCAGATCACCAGAATTACGTAGATGCCCAATCTCTACTGGAATCAAGGAGAATTAGGAGTCTAGCTATTTTTGTGAATCTAAATCTTAGGAATCCAGTGCGAGAAAAACTCAACTGCCTGCTTACTTGGCAGTGATCCCTGTATAAAATACCTGACAGTGGTGAGTTACAACTTTGCTCTGTATTCAATATAATGTTTTGTTGTCAGTTCACTTCAGATTTGATTTACAAAGCCATCATGGGAATCCACTTCAGGAACCATCCCCTCCCCAGCTCCCACCCGAACAGTGGAGTACAGCAAGGATTTGGGGAGCCAAGGCTAGGGAACCTCAGCCCAGGAGCACGCACCCCTGACACCTCATGTTGCTCAAACTTGCTACGTTTTCCAGATTCACTAGAAAAAGACAAGTATTTATTCTTGCAGGCAAGAAAGTAATGGGGCTAATGCCATGGGCTGGTTGAGTATTTTGATCTCAGCATTAGGTCATCTTGCTTTACATCGCACAGCCAGAGTTAATTGTTAATCTGCTCAGCACTCTATTGCAAGCTCTGCCAGCACTAAGCGTTTTGCATAGAAATACTTATTTGCAGCCTCTTCTTCCATCTCTCATTTCTGGACATTGAGGTAGAGGACCTGTATTTCAGCATATACATTTAAAAATGGACACAAACTTCAAACAGCACCATACGGGCTGTGCTTCACGGACTGCACTGCCCACACAGCCCATTGATAAGAATCCATTTTACAGCTATTTCTTCAGAGTTTTTCAGACAGTCAGTGGCATTCTGTGAAATCAGAGGCCAACTTAAATCTAGTGTTTCTGCTTATACCTGTAGAAAAAAGTTGTAGGTAGGTGGAATTTGTTGCTTCGAGTCTGTTTTGGATGGTCTCAGATGTGATTCTACAGTTAAAGTCACCTGATAATAAAAAGCCTGGAGTGGATATCTTCCCTGGCTTTTCTCCTAAAATTGATAAGGGGTGAGCCAAGTTTTTTTCTCTGCCCAGAGAAAACAGCAGTATGACACACCATCCCTCTGCTTGGTTCTTAACACAAAACAGAAAAAATTGATGAAGATAATTTCATGAAAGCCAGATCCTAAGACCAGACTCTTAATATGGGACTTTGTTAACAAGCCCTGTCTCCTCTAATATCTGCAGCCATTAAAGGGACTTGTTCCAAAGCACATCATCCCACTTTTTGATTGCAGGGATCTCCTTCCCTCATTACCCCAATTCACTCCAGACTTTGCAGAGTTCAGCCCAAGCAACTTAACCTTTTGCATTCCGGCAACTAAAATTTCCTCCAGTGCATTTTTGCATTTTATTCCCTTTGGGGATCCTATTTTTTTATGATTTCCAAATGACTGAACTCCTTTACCACAATAATACATCAGCTGGGTGCATCCTGCTCAGTGAGCAAGGCAGGGAAGGCACTTGTTTGGGGAAAGAAATGCAGAAGAGTCTCAGCGAAAGATTTCCTGTCTCATTTCTAAAATGAGCAACTGAAATAAGGGCCATATATATTCATGCTCCCTCCTCTCCCCCTGCTGTTATTTCTCTGCACAGGTTGTTCACCTCCAGTTGCTAAGCAACGTGCTTGTCTCATATGCTCTACATCCTAGTCCATAGGAAAAAATGGGGAAAAAAAAAAAAAGATACTGCAGGGGCAAAATTATGGTGACAAGGAGGGAGCACAAACTTTTCCCTCTCCTCCCTCCCTTTTCTCCCATGCTCAATGTCTTTCACACTACATTAAATCTCATCTCACCGTTCTCCACTAAAGCAAGCAGCACAATCCTTGGTTAACCGAAGCATACTCCCAGGATGACTATTAAAACAAAACCAGAAGAAAGGAGATCAGTTCATGAACCATATTTTTTTCTGCTGAAAAGTATTGAGATTTCCTCTGAACAAACATCAAGGCTCCCAAAGGACTGTTGCTGTTATGAATGTCCAAATCCTGCACATACCACAGTAATCTAGGACAGGTTATAGATGCAGAACATTATGTATTCTGCAGCAATGTAAAATCCATTTTCTTTACTTTTCTTATTATCAAAGGCTTTAAAATTTGACCATAAAGCAAAACTCTTCCAGGCTGCAATTTATTTCTAATGCAAGGCCTCAGTGCTGCCTGAACTCCTTTTTTCTCTCCTGTTATCCACCCACACAGACCATGAACATTTTAAAGAAATAATAAAAATAAAATTCACTTAAGCTATTCAGCAAATTTGAAAAGTTAACTTTTTCATATGCTACACTGTTCCTATACAATCCAATTATTTGAGGGGAATCTCACAGGACTTAATTCTGAAAAAAAACCCATAACTTTACTACTTTATAAGTAGAGATATGTTTGGTTAGAGCAAAACCCGTATCTCTAATAGATCAACTGCAACATTCTGCTTTTCTTTATCTATACTGATTCCCACCCTTTTTGGTCCACAGGTTTCTCTCAACCCTCAACATTTCCCATGAACCACCATAGTGTCAAACCTTCATTAAACATACCATAAAACACAATATAGTACTGTACTTTAGTTCATACCTTAGTTTTCAGAACTGATCCATTTTCCTTGCCTTAGAGAAACAGTGGTAAACTGATCCCAGTTTGGAAACAGGTTGGAACACGGGTCTGGTTCTGAGCCTCAGTTTACCATCAGTAAAAGAGATGGAGTCCTTTGTTTCCCCTCTTTATCTATTTAAATATACAGTGTTCAGCACAGAGGATGACTCTTGCTACTACAACAGCTACATTTCCAACAGATAATATATATTTGACATCCAAACTGTCTATAAAAGAGTCAAACTTGGTGACAAGTTTCTGCCAAACCAAAACCCAGATCCAAACATTCTACTGCAGAACAAAGCCAAAGGAGCATGCTTCTGAAACAAAGCATTGAAGACAAATTTAGCTAATTCAAACTGTAATTTTCTAATTCAACTAAGAGATTTTAAAATATTCTGAAAATTCAAGGCCAAGTCATTCACAGTTTGAATGTAACATTTTGTTTGGCTCTACATTACTTTCTGAAGAAAGAGTAGAAGAGGGTACAGCACAGCCATGGCCATCAATATACCAATCCCCCAGGGGCTTCACAATCTGGATGTGTGCGATACTACAACAACAAGACACAATTGCTACTGCAGAATTCAACCCAAAAGACATGTTCCCTGTCAGAGTGGGAGATGGACCCCGAGTAACGATGAATCTCAATATGAGTATGGTCGTTCTCCTTTATTGCGCAGCTAACAAAAGCATATATAGGCAGAAAACAATAACATACACACACGTCACACTGTGATTGGTAGAACACCGTTATACACACACCTACATCGCTACTGTGACTGGGACGGATCATCCGTCCGACGGAGGGGCTTCACTTTCTCTTCTGGTCATAGTTCCGCCCACATCTGTTTAAGAGCAGGGGCTGTCGAATGGGACTAAATCATGCCCATTCTCACTCAGCCACCCCTCCACAATTCCCCCTTTTTCTTTTTGCACAAGCAAAACCAGCAGATACTAGTTTGGATAATAAACATTTCACAATACCTACTATAATAATGATAATTATTAGTCCTACAGCCAAAAGCATTAACAAGCGTAAACCTTCCTTAAAGAGATCTTTCACCCATCCTGTTAGTCCCCATTGTTCAAACCACTTGTCCCAGGGACTTGTGTCTTGTTGTATTTTTTCTAAGTTCTTCTTCATCAAGGCAATTGACTGATGGATTGACTTACTATGATCGTATAGGTTAAAACAACACATGCCATCAAAATCTTCACATCCATGGCCTTGTGCCAATAGTAGAAAATCAATCGTGGCACGATTTTGTAACAGAGCATGCTGTAGACTTTTTTGATCTAACAATAATTTTCCCAAAATCTCCGTCGTTATATTACTTTGTTTCTCTGACCAACAGGCAAGACGTGCTAGATTCTTTAAGGCATTACCAGCAGCAGCACCGGGTACAAAAACAGCTAAAGCAACGCGAGCAGCTATAGATAAAAGTTCAACATTGTCATTACAATCAGGGGTTAATAAGGCACGTTTTGTTCGACTCCGACCGACAGACATAATGATATTCCTAAGTTGACTAAGAGATGGTGCAAACATGGTTAGTTTACCTAAATAGCAAGGACCATCAATGACATTTGCAGGTATGCTTATAGAGCAGAGCAGGGTTCACACAGCATAAGCAATAATTTCATAGGTGTAACACACTGTCCATACACTTCCCCTCTAATAGCGATTGGATATATACAGCAAAGCCTCACTCATTGGTTACTTTACCCTACTTGCGGTTACTGCTTCTCTATTCTAGCAACTAAGCATTTCCCCTTTAATAGCGTCCCGTACACTGGCTAAGCATTTCCCCTTTAAGAGCATTCCAACCCTATCAGAACCTGATGTCCTTGTTCTGCTAGGAATGTATCCACAATCCCCCTTCTATGTTTTTGTGCTAACCAAACTCCAGGAATAGCCCTCTTTTATCATATCAGTCACACACCTGGATTGTCCACATAGCTCTACAACACATTGTGGCCCTGTTGTTCAAGAAATCCTTGTTGTACCTTATTACCTTTCCAGGGGACTTGCTTAGAATCTCTCGGTCCGGGGATCAGAGGTTCTCCCCGAGAATCCGTCGGTGCTGGCTGGAGGTCCCATGATCCCACAGATCTGTTGAGACTCACAAGCAGTGTCCCATCTGGGGGGCCATCCTTCTCTTTTTGGACAATCCAGATCTGTACTAATTCATAGATTTCTCCCTTTGATCTATGACTGATTTTTCCCAACAATCACTGCATGAGGTTTATCAAGCTGGGGTGAAATAGAGCCAATTTCCCCAGGTAGCACGGTCCCCCGTGCGGACTTTTAGGGATTCCATTCCAGGCCCGGTCACCGCATATTAGAAATATGCCCGGCGGCAATTTTCACGCCGGCTGTCAGGTCTGGTTGAGCCTTGAGTAAAGAGCTGTGTTAGTATTGAGGTCTGTTACTAAGGGCGACTCAAAACTAAACCACCCAGTTTGTTTCCCAACAGATGAGGCATTAAGACACCCCAATAGGTCTAGCTCTTCTGGAGGGGACATCAGAGTAACATTCAAGTTTTCCACAATTATTGCTTGCCATCCTCCATCTCGCTGTTGAGGGTTTAGCCCTGGGGCTGACAGGGTCGTATTAGCTATGGTAAAATTCAAAATAGACTTATTTCCAACATAACCCCAGAGCTCCTCTGGTCTCCACACAGGGGTTCCTATTAGACATGTACGAAATGGATCCCCTGGGATGGCCAAACTTAGACAAATGGAGCTCTGGCCTGTAATATTGGCTAACATGACTCAGATGTTAGATCTTGGTGTAATCTTTGTTATTAGCGCGTCTACTTCTACTTCCCCCAGAAGTTGTACCCTCGAGCAGATTAGCCATGCCAATTTCCATGTCATCCTGTTCGTTCTGGTCTTTTTCCTTTCTCAGGTTATGGTTGTTAGGTGTCCGTACCACGGCCGTGTCCACTTGCTTGGCACTCAGAGAGGTCCGGAACCTGTCAAGACACAAGTGTAACCTCGACCATTAATGCCAAATACTTTTTGGAGCGGTATGAGGCGGAAAACAGCCATTCTAATACCGTGCACTGTAGCTTCTGCTCCCTCTGTCGTCCTGAGGCCTGCTTGGCACTTATGGGTAACATACCGACTTCTCCCCCTTTTTCTTTTTGCCAAGCAGGGACTTGTAGTAGCAAGGTAAAAGGCAATTTCTTCAAATTGCAAAGAAGTACAGATACAGGGATACCTGGCAAAGCTCTATCGAGCCCCACACATCCAATACATCTTCATTAACGACCACCCCCTTCCCATCCTTTAAAATATTACACAGATATCATTCCCTTAGTCTATGGACTGCCCTTGTAAGATGTCCAGAAATGTCCACAAAATGTCCAGTGAGTTAATTTAGTCCATGACTTTGGGCTCCATCTCTTATGCTGGTCACTCAGGACAGGAGAAGTGGTGCGTTGCATGGAGTAACTGGGCACCAAAGCCAGCTCAGGTCAGGTCACTGCTGCACTTGCACTGCTTCTTGTAAGGTTTGTCCTCCGTTGGTTCAGGTGGTTCTTGCTATAGTAATTCCTAGAACATGCAACTCAAATAATGGGTTACAACAATTTAAAGGTATATTCATTACAATCTCCACCCTTGGTCTCTTTGGACCAAACCTTAGGGTTTAGCATCGCTATGAACTCCTCCTCTTGCTTGGACTTATCCACAGCTTGTCCAGCACAGCAGCACAGAAACAGCAGCGATGCCCTGGCCATCTGCCAGCCCAGGCACATCACCATGGCAGTTATCAAAATGTTCCCAGGCACAGCGCAGTGAAATGATAAGCAGTACAGCGGTACAGCAAGCAGCAAAAGCAAAAAGCAGCAACTAACGAGCACTGAACTAATGTACAGTAAGGCAAGCAAGCCCCATCGCAAGCACAGGAGCCTGCTGATTAATAGCTAAACAGCAATAACAGCTATAAATTCGATCTAGCACATTCCAATCAAACCTGTCATTATCTCAAACCCTTCGAGTCCCATATCATTGCTGAGAGTATCTTAAAAACTACTCGAACAAAAATCTGACTCCAATTCTGTCAACTCTGTGTTTTCAGATACACCTTTCATGCCAAAAGGGACTGTCGTGGTAAACACCACGCAGCCACTCGCTCACTTCCCAGTTGAGATAAAGACAGTTTAATAGGTAAAGCAAAAAACCGCACATGTAAGCTAAGCAAAGCAAAGCAAGGAATTCATTCACCACTTCCCATGGGCAGGCAGGAGTTTCACCATCCTCAGGAAAGCAGGGCTCTGTCACACGTAATGGTTACTTAAAAAGACAGACGCTATCACTCAAAATGTCACCCTATCACCTGAACAGGGAAGGAAGTAGCATTAGGCATGAAGTCTCCTTCGATGATTGCATTTCGAATTACTCTGTGTCACCATTGAATCGGATCGGGGGGGTCCCTATCTGAGCCCTGTGGATTAGGGAAAGTGATGGAATTATGTGAGTCGGGCCCTGAGGTCATAGCTTGCCGCGCCTGGTTCTCATCACATGTCCTCCTCCAATATTCTAATTCTCTTTGCTCTTCTTCAGCTATCCTCCCTAGTTTTTCCTCTAGTTCAGGTGCAATTAGTGGTCGCATTACTGAATACCAGCCTTCATTAAGGGCTTCTCCGACTTTTGTCGTTTGCTCTGTTAACTCCTTCAGCCCTGGTAAAATCTCATCGTCCCGCACAGGCAGATGAGCCAATCGATGTATCAGCTTTTGCGCTTCCGCATTATGCCTAGTCAACTCAGTTCGTAAGAACAACATATCTGTGTCACAGACCATCTCCGGATCGAGTTGGAGACAAGTCAGCTAACTTCTGAATGATTTTTTGCGTTTCTTGATTTTGCTTACACAATTCTTCTCTAATTGCCTGCGCCTCAACAGGAGAAAATGTCTCTGGCAAAGGTGGAATATGAGGCGGAGGGGGAAATACTGTTTCAATAATCATAGGTTCGTTCATTTTTGACTCAGCCTCCTGTTCCTCTGTATTGTTGTTTTTCGCATCTAGTGCTTCAGCGGCACAGGTGGCTACTGATTGTTCGGCTTTTAGATCTTTAAGTACCGCGGTAATGAGTTTCCATGCCGAACTTAAAGCGACAGCCTCCTTAGGCCCATTGCCGACCTCATCCCACAACGCGTCTCCCAGCTTATCCCAGCAGACTAAATCAAAAGCATCTCGAGCTGAGGTAAAAAAACCATGTGACTGTCCCCATCGCAATAAGCGATTTAAAGTCTTTTTATCATATTTCAGTTCTCTCACAGAGAGAATATGCTGGAACATGGCTCGGCTGCAGCGCAAGCTACTTCTCTTTCTGCTTTCATGTTCTTTAAAGTTTCTAATACAGTATTCCACAATTCATGAACAGCTTTTATCTCCTTCTCTTCTTTTTCATTCCCTTCGATTGTTTTTTGCCACATAGTCTCTCCATGGACCAGCCATTCCGAGACACAAAACAGCATCGGTGTGTCAGAAAAATGACCCCATCGCTGTCCTAGTTTGATTAATTTAATCAACTGCTTTGTCTGAGCTTCAATTCCTCTCTTAGAGAGAATACCAGCAAGCAAAGTGGCCGCAGCTTCTGTTTCCATAGCTGCGCCTGAGAGGTGGGGAGCGACCCCACAACCGTTGTCTACCGCACTTCTTGTGCCCGAGTAGCACTTCTCTCAGCCGTGTTTTTCCCACTCCCCTCCTCTAGCTGCTTACCGCAGTCTTGGAGAACTCAGTCCAGCTCAACTATCGACCTCTGGTCATCCTCTGCTACCAGATGTCGGAGTGGGAGATGGACCCCGAGTAACGATGAATCTCAATATGAGTATGGTCGTTCTCCTTTATTGCGCAGCTAACAAAAGCATATATAGGCAGAAAACAATAACATACACACACGTCACACTGTGATTGGTAGAACACTGTTATACACACACTTACATCGTTACTGTGACTGGGACGGATCATCTGTCCGACGGAGGGGCTTCACCTTCTCTTCTGGTCATAGTTCCGCCCACATCTGTTTAAGAGCAGGGGCTGTCGAATGGGACTAAATCATGCCCATTCTCACTCAGCCACTCCTCCACAGTTCCCCTCTCTGAGCACTCCCCTATGGCCTAGAATGACCATGGTAAACTTCCTGTCACCTTTGCTCTTCCTTTAACTGTAAGATCTCTCCATTCCTGAAGTAAGGAAAGATCCTCAAAAAGTTATGAAGGGATAGGATGTCTCTCCAGTGGTCACCAGCACATACCTTCTACTCTATAAAATGCAAAAAATGAGTAGGGACCTGTGAGCCCCTGCACCTGAGTAGGGATCCTAGAGTCCATGTGGACTGAAGATCTCAGCAGTTGACCTCTCCCAATTTCACTTTGCCTCACAGGGTCTTTTTCAGCCTGGATTTGCTCAAAAACCAAGCCCGAAGTCCAGGTATCTACTTCCACTCTGAGCATGCACTATTTGCCATAAACATCACAAATGGATTTACAGATCATGAAACTTTTAGCTATAACTGTACTCCAAGACACTTCAGTAAATCTATTCATAATCATTCCTCTGTGACAAGACAGGTTTATATCTTGTAATATGGTGGCATCACCACATCAAAACAGAGTTAATATAACCTTGTATTGATTCACAATATTAAAAAAAAAATCTAACTAACAGGAAATAATGTTCATAGAATCATAGAATCACCTCGGTTGGAAAAGACCTTTAAGATCATCGAGTCCAACCGTTAACCTAGCACTGCCATCCCACCACTAAACCATGTCCCTAAGCACCTCATCTATCCTTCTTTTAAAGACCTTCAGGGATGAGGACTCCCCCACCTCCCTGGGCAGCCCATTCCAGAGCCTGACAACCCTCTCGGTGAAGAAAATGCACAACAACTATGACTGCATTTTAGCAGGCACTTGATTTTCTGTGTAACACAGACAATGGGAAAAACAGGAATGGAAAAAAGACTTAGGGTGTTTTGCACATAGTTGTAAAAGTAATATATTTTGTTTTCAGCTCTAGATAGTGGTCTCAGTCTGCAGGACTAGAAAAACATTTAGCTATATAGTAGCTGTTGTTCTTCAGTACAACACTATTCTGTTTCACCTGCTCATTCAGTGAGAGTAACATAAATCTCACCTAGGAGGACAGGAATAGGCATTCGGTTCTGACAGTCTAGTGGTTAAAATTGATGTTTGCAGGCGAAATGTGTTTCCACAGCCAGTCTTCCAAAACAGGAGTGCAATCCACTGTGCACGCTTGTTAGAATGCTCTTTAAAAGCATTCAAAAGAGTTTGGTGGAGAAACAAGACCTTTAGAGCTAACTTAAGGTGATGAGAGGAATAGTGGTTTTAGGGTGAGAGAACTGTGAAATACAAAAAGCAGATTTTGAGGGAGCAAAAGTATATCTTACAGCTATCGCCCACGTAAGCGTAACAAAAAATGAAAATATTTCTGAACTATTCCAGAAATTCTTTGAGAGACCTGTTCCCCGCACAGACCTCTCACTAGCAATGCAAAAACTTAGAAGGCAAAACAACTGCTCACTGCTGAATTCCTTAGGAACGCCACTCCTATAGTATATGACCTCTACAAGACTTTTCTGTAAGGGTACATCTTCTGTAAGAACCAGATCAGAAATAAATTATCAAAAAGGGGACAAGCAGGTTTGCTGACATCATCCACATCAAAAGACAGCCATTTTACAGACCAAAGAAGTCAAGCCAGAAGATCTTTGCTATCTTGTATTCCATACCAAAAAACATTGGAAGAAGGCACCTTTACTTACATATGAAATTACCTTCTCTCTACTTCATTCTATGACACAGTCCATTTTAACCATATCTTGCTTAGCAAAGCATCTATTGTGTTCAAAATCTGCAATTCTTGATTGAAGCCAAGAGTTCTTGTACCCAACAATCAAGAGCTGTTGGGTACAAGCCGGCAAGTCAAAAACAAACAGAAGAAAACTAGTACCAACCAAGCCTTCCAAACCCCACACCTGTGTTTTCACTTCTGTAAACAGCAGCAGAGAACACAGCAGAAAGCCTTCAGAGGTGCAGCAGGACACCCTCAAATGCAGGGGTGTGAAGAGGTGCGCTTGCAGCAGCAACCGGACCTCTCACTAGCAAGGGTTTCTGTTGCCACAGCACTTGCAAGCAGCACCAGGGGAATGGAGGCAAGAGTGGAAAAGGTATCTAAAAAACCCCATTTTCTCAGCAGGGCAAAAAAGCAGCAGCAGGACAAAGTCTACCGTGCAGTACACATAGATTTGGGTGCTGCATAAAGCTGTAACCTTGCTATCTGGGTGTCAGCTTCCCAGCCTGTAACCAATAGCTGTAACCAATTTTGCTTCCAAAACCAAACTCTCTTCAGTCATCTGACACACCAAACACCGTGGACTGTGAAACAGCAAGTGTCTGAAGATCATATGTAATATGCAGAGTCAGGTAACACTCATTACTTAAGTACATTGGGGGTTAAGACCAGAATTGCCAAGACCTGAAAGTTTAAGCCTTCAATGAGCTAAGATAATTATTATTCTCAGACAATATTAGTGCAGCTGTAGTAGGGATATATTTGAATTCTCTTTATATCACTGAGAAACTAGAGGCTAACTCTCTCTAAGTATATGTCTATAACCTTATTTACTTCACATAATCAAGAAAATCATGTGCCAGCCCCTGCATTCTGTACTCCCATGCAATTATTCCATTGACTTGAACAAAACCATGTGGACATTACATTTAGGGAAGGTTCTCCTCAGGTTCCTTCAAGCCTTTTATCTTTGTCTTACTCTACTATACTCTTGTATTTATCAGTGGATTTACTGCATTTCACAGGGACAGAAAGCGAGCGAGTGAGAGTGTGTGTGTGTGTATAAAAAAGACATATATCATCTCCTAAGGACTGTCAAGCAAAGAATGGAGCAAAGCAAAAACCTCACAAGAAATGCTGTTAACAGATGAATGCCCAGATATAACAGGGAAGGTGAAAATGCTCTAAAAATAATTAAGGTTTGGAAGGCTGGTCAAGACAATTAGCAGGCAAAATACTCACTGGCCTTTGACATGCTGGCCTGAAGATTTTAAGACTCTCTTTTAGCTCTCACCTTCTTACCTTCCCTGTACTCACATTCCAGTGTAAGGAAAACAAAGAAGTACAGGAGGCTGCTAAGCAGCTTTTCAGTACCTGCAGGTCTCCCTTGGCCTACAACCAGGCAGTACTGATTGAGGCACAAAGACAGTGAAGAAGAATAACCTTTGGAACAACATCTGGTAACAATCAACACAATCTCCAACCATTAATATGTTTTCCTTTCAAGACAGCATTTTAAATTAGAGCTTTCATTGTCCCAATGAGAGATGGCACAGCCCAGTCAGGGCTGGGCGATGGTGGCACAGTATCTAATGGGCAAGGGTTGCCCTTTCATTCACTGATGACAATTTATTTAATACCAGCTATTAATACATGATGGCATTTTCTATCAAGGGTGTCATAAAAAGGTCAGATTCCGTGACTGCAACTTGTATATATGAGGACAGGTTCAAGCCTTAAGCAATACTAATATCCTACTACTTCCAGCCATCTTACTCCAAGTACAGCTCCATTCTGCCAAGTACTGCGTATGGGCACACTGATGTACCCAACCTCACAGGTCTGAAACCAACAGCAAGATGGAGGCATCAAGACAGCCATCACGAGTACAGTCAGAGACGAGAGTATTTTGACAGAATTTTCTTCTTTCTTTAATTGTTTTTTCTCTAAATAAACATTTGCAACTATAGTACATCTCATATTTCCAGAGCAGGTCCAGATGATCTAGATATCAAGGCCAGGCAAACTGTTCCTTAGGACTGCTCTTTATAACAGTCTCTTCTTATGTAAATATTGTTGATTGGCTCCTGATTTTGTTTGTCATATTGATCTCAAAATTGTTTAGATGACTAATTCCCAGACTAAAGGTTGTGTACTCTCTATTTTTTCCATCTCCTCATTTACTATGAGTTGTTCAGCGGGTCATTTAAAATCCCACTGTATTAGCCTTGTTCTCTTGGTGGAATGCTACTTTTCAAACAGCAACCTGAAAAAATCAAAAATGGTTGAAATTAGTAGGTTTTTAGGACTATATACTAAGTTTAATAAAACATAACCGATCATGAGTACCAAGTATGTCTTAATATGCAAATCAGAGAGTTGTAGAACAGAAATTCAACTCAACCCTTCCATGCACATAAATATCATGAATACCCCTTCTGACACTTTTCATATTCTTCCGTGAGCTCCACAGTAGTTTTTTCTCAGCTCATCCCCATTCATTGATTAACTAATTTCAGTCTCTCACTTTGATTCTCTCTGATGAGGCTCCGCTGAGAAAAGACCCTTTTGTACATACAATGGATTAAATCATAAAGCCAAGAAGATGGCGGGGGGGGGGGGGGGGGGGGATGGGAAGAGGGGGTTAATATTGAGAGAGCAACTGGAAAACTAAGAACTCGATAAAGGAAAATAAAGCACTCAGATGTTGATACCCACTAATTTGTAATTTACTTCATACATTTCTGTTGGTAAAGGTATTGGTACTGCAGGGCTGCTGACAGTCGTCAAAATTTATGGCCAAGTTCCTCAGCTAGCACAGCCAGCTGTATCCATTTCCCAAAGGCGTTACTGCAAAGCTTCCTTTCCCCCTTTAACCCAGCCCTCAAGAGAGGGCATCCAAACCCAGCCCATAGGAAGCAGCAGTGAGTATAACAGTGGTAGCTTTCCCTCTTCAGGAACAGTGATGAACTCGCACCATCTCTGACATTTCAAAATCCTGCAAAAAGCAGGATCCAGGCACCACTGTTCCCACTGTGCTTGAGAGTGACAACCAGGAATATTATCCTCTCCATCCGGCCTGAGAAAAAGAGCAGTCCTCACTCAGCCCTGTGTGAAGCAGCTTCATTTTTATCATTGCTGAAGCAGAAATAGCTGAGGACCACTACCTTTTAGGAAAACAAACATTAAGCAAACATTAAGCATACTAATTACTTAGAAAGATTGACTAACAGGACTGTTCCATACATTGTCCAGTTCATCAAGTACCTAACATATTTAGAGTTGAAACAGCAACCCACTCTAAAGGATTGTTTCTTATGTCACAGCGGCACTATGGAACCGAAGCAGCATGCTGAGGCTAGGCATTCTCTAGGAAACTAAGATTCATAGGCAAGATTATTTTTTTTTTGTCTGAATATGCCCTGGTTTGAACCCTTCAAGACAGCAAGAGAAGGGCTCTGCAGTTCCACACCAGCTCAACTAGACATGAAGAAAGTGGCATGTGCCACTTTGAAGGAAGACTCTGGGAGAAGGGCTGGGAATTCAGCAAACAGCAAGAAGCAGCGTGGCAGCTTCAGGAAAGGGAGACTTGACAGCACTTCATTTCTCCTGACCTGTTTGTTCTGCCCTCCTCTGTCACTGACAGTTATCCAGGCGTGGAAAAGGAAAGAACCACAAGCAAACAAACTGCCTATTCTAGTCTAAAAAGACATTACATTGGTAAGATAGCAGCTGCAACAACAGGTGAAAATGAGCTCTATTTGCTACATTAAAGCTCTAATTTAATTTGGCAGAAAATCACTTGCAAGTCAAGCAAATGTGACACAAGCATTTTCCCTTGGGTTTGGCCAGGTCCAGAAACTAGAGCCACAGCTGTTTTGTTTGCCATACATGACTCTAATGCAGTATCAGGGAAAAATAAAACACATTTTCCATTCCTACAGACCACTAGCTTCCCCTTAAGACTTATTTAAATTTTTCTTCCATTCAGGCTCAGCCTTCCCTGGTAATAACAATAATCCTGATCAGCATCTTCACTACAAAATCTGAAATTGCTGCATGATACTCCTGTACAAGACAAACTTGTATGTTCTTCACAATCTCAGTTATTTCATTTTAAGCAGTGCTCATTTGCAAAGACTTCCATTTGCATGACCCACGAGCATAGTACATTCTGAAAGGCTGCCGCCAACACTGTCCTCAGCTCATGTTTAAGAAATTGTTTTTGAAGTGAGTGCTCACAGAGGATTCTCGCAGCTTCTTAGGTTTCAGGAAAATCTTTGATACCTGAGGAAGTCTGGCGCTGACATGTATACATGACATTCAAACTGACTGATGTCCCCAAAATGATACGTCAGATGCAAGCTGTAGTGAGATGATTTTAAAAGCTAGGACAGATTTACTCATAAGTCTTGATTTTATACGTATTTACATTTAAGATAAATGTATTTTAAATACCAACCCGCATCTGGATTCTTCTGGTTTGCATGTTACCTTGTCTTTGAACTCCCTTCTGTCCTGCTCTTGCTTAGCTCAGTGCTGGAAGTTGACCTTTCATTGCAATGAGAAACAAGGCCTTGGGCAAGGGAAGTACAAAGTAAGTGGACCAAAGTAAAATCTGATGGCTTGCTTGAGTTATACCATCAAACTGCTAATGCAAATGTTATTCCTCATAAATCACTTTACTTCCCTAAACTTCCTTCACGTAAAACTAGCCTTTACATGTCGTAGCATTCTGTTCACTGACATTATACACATTATAAAATACAATCCCAACCTGACTCTTCCAAGGAACAGATTAATTCTTCCAGAGAAACTGTGAAAGTGTTAAATTCTTTTCTTCAAATAGATGCTATGGCCTCCCTCCGTGACCCTAGAGCTACATGTCACTGATGTGCATGCATGACGGTCGAGCTACGAAGCAGCCACTTCAAGTGGGTACTGTTGAATGCTGCTAACGGGGCAGTTCATCTCAAAAAAAACCAAACAAACAAACAAACAAAAAAACCCAAGTGATTTTACTAGTGGATTTGTATCTGAACCAGTAAATAAAAGCCATCCTGGTCATAAATTTCTATCAACACTACCTCCCACGAATTATGGAAGTATTGTACCAGACAACAGTCATCAGATGGTTTAGGCATTAGTTCACTCTTTTGAGATGTCATTTCACAAAGCTAATGCAACAGGTTCAGTCTGGCAGGAGTGCATGCTGAGAAGACCGCATGGCAGTACCCAAATAGGACATCCAATTCTTTCATACGCTGATCCTAACGCTACGGGAAGCAGGGGCAAGCCCTGCCAATGCATGTTATATCAGCCAACTCATTCTCCACTTCAGCAAGTCCACAAGTATGTGCTGAACAAAGCAGTAACACAGTCTTCATTAATTATGCAGAAGCAAGAAGTTAGGCCCCATCTTTTATACATTGCTAAATTGTGGGAAGGGAGGGCAGGAAGTACGTCACTATTATGCAGAGCATGCTAAGCGATTCCCTGCAGACAATTCAGCAAACTTTAAGAATGTTTCAAGGGAAGCATCCCCCAGGTTGGATCCTGAAAAACCAATTTTAATCATGCTAAAAAAAAAGAGCATCAAAGAAGTTCCATGAACAAGGATCTCCAGAAAGTTTAATTCTCCAGAGGACTCTCCGCTCAATTTCCTTTGCAGGATTTAACAGAAATTAATTTTGAGTTTCCTTACAGGATCACAACAGCTCCCTTTGTAATCAGCAGGATTTCTCAGCTGGGAAGCTTTGAGTTCAAGAAGCTCTGTAATAGATCCAGTGTTGCAAGACTGGATCTTCTTGATCTCAAGAGAGACACTTTAATAACTAAATCCATTCCACATGTGTAAAATAATTCAATCACCGGTATCACCGATTACTCGGTGCTATGCACACCGATCAGGATCCTTCCTAGAAGACTTCTGCTATCTGAATGTGAAACAGCAGTTTTCCTCTAATGCCACATGGACTTTTGCTCTCACAGGCCAGACTGCCAGACTCTTGTTCTGGACAACTTTGGTTGATTTGTCTTGCTCCCATGATATAAAAATGGGAGCTGGCATAAGCAGCCACTCATAGTAGGGCTTTTTCCTGGCAGCCTGACATACCCTAAATGGCCTGTGGAGATAGTTGCAATTTAGTGCCAACCCACCACACAACCCTTGCTCCCTCATCCATCTGGAGGGGCCATCTCAGCCATCACTAGGTGACATCTATTTCTTCGGTGGAGTAATACCAGCTACCTAACAGTTCTCAGCCTTACTATTCAACAGGCTTCTACAGCCCGATAGCCATGATAATCATCATTTACACTCAGGAGCAGTGGAATGGTTTATGATCTGTGGCAGGTAATTGCAGCATCATAATTGTTCTCCCTCTAAATTTACTCTGAACAATGAAGACACTAATGGTCTCATTAACCTAATCTTTCCTTAATGCCTATATTATGTTTTTGGCAGAGCATGCTTACTTTACTTACTCATTTGACCCCTATTCCTGTCACAGAGACAGCTACCTGCTTGCCATCATGTTACAAGCTTTTGGTGTGAACACTCAGAAAAGAAGGGAAACCACTGCTGAACCATAGGGAAAGGAGTTCTAAGTAAGTGGTCAAGAAACCTAGTAAGTTGGAGACAAAAATTTGACCCATTTCTTTCTGGGTTACTAGTCAAACAAAGTTCCCTAATTATATTTGAATTAGTGTCCCACTCTCTCCCTGCAAAGAGGCACATGCATAAAACTAAGGTGTGCTCACAGGTAGGCATAGATTAGAATATTCACTCCGAAGGTTTAAGGGATTGAACTGACAAAGCAAACAAGCAAAAGACAGAAAACGGCCTGGAAATAATTTTTGGGAAATAACTATCTAACTAACTGCTCGCTTACAGGTACAGCTCAATAAAGTGTGAAATTACTGATTTACAGAAACTTTGAAAGATTAGCTGATGCCAGAGTTGGTAGTTTGGGTAAAAAACTTTAAAAACTCAAACGCATTCTCAGATGATGCACAGTCAGTAACTTTTCTTTGATGCTGGAAAACCAAAGTGCAAAGCTCACCACTAGTTACAACAATTTGGTTTGTTTTATACACAGCAGCTACTAAAAATCAGACTGATAACATGTGATTTCCTTCTGTATAAAGCCCATAATGCTGGTATAATAAAGTTGTTTAATCCATGATGATTTAAGGATAGCAAGCATTTTAGGGAGAGGTACTATATATACTTTTTTGTTTGTTTTTAGACCAACAGAGTTGGGATAAAGAAAAATGCTCATTTTGTACATCTAAAGCCTTCTTTAAGACTGGAATAAAGAAATCGACTTCAAAGTTAAATGCACATTGAGAATGTTTGCTGAACCTCGTAACAGCCAAAGCAATAAACTCTCTTCTTATAAAACAAACCCCTTCTTTTCCTACTAAAAGGAAGAAGGTAAGGCACACATGCACAGCTACTAAATGAAAGTTGGGGGTATTCATTGGCCTCTGGTAGGTCTTCATAATCCATTTACCCAGGAACCACCAAAGAAAGTTTCTCCTCTACCATGCTTATAAAGGCAGAAAAAAAAAAAAAATCTTACTTATGTTAATTCTTGGAGGATTACTGCAGGAAGCCTAAAGGGCTGAAGCGTTCTGCAATATGGCACTTTTTCTGCTGTTCAATTTTAGGCATGCTGTATGAGCTCAATGAGTTTTTCTTCTCTTAGTGCTACTTAATGGATAGATTCTTTTAATAAACTAGTTTTACATGTTCTTCCAACTTCTGCATCATGCTAAACATGTCTCAGACTATTTCCATCTTTTTCCTGGATAGTTTTGGACTGATGGGTCCTGGCATATATAGTAAATTTATTTCCTGTAATACTGGAAATTTTCCTGAAGCAATTACTTCCAAAGGCATTCAGATGTCTGCCTGTATCTTTGGTGAATTTTTAGCTTATTAAGGTAGAAATACACGAGCTGCTGTCAGGGAACAGCAAAGCTGAGCCTGCCCTTTCATTGCAGATTTTCAGTGACCAGAGACTCTTTAGCGGCTGAGTTGTTTTGCCAATTGCATACATTACTTTTGAATTTCTGCTTCTGCCAGACAGAACTCTGTTAATTGATTGTCCTCCTTTTGTTTACCTTGTAAAGTACTGCTACTGTTGCGGCTTCAGAGCTCTGAATAGATTTTTTTTTTTCCCCCCACAAGCAATTATAATTATCATTTTCCAAGTGCTAAATAATATTGCTGCTTCCTATATGTTGTTTAAGCTGTGACACTAAGAGCTATGTTGTCCTAAAAATCTGTCTGCTAGCAATCCTCAGCTGAGTCATGCAAAGTATGGACTTGATATACCTACACTTTTCCTCATATGAAGTCAATGTCAATGCCAAAACAGGAGAGGTGAGAGAATGCATCTGGTGTTTCATGCCAATGTCTATGCTAACATAAATACAGGCTGAATATGTCCTTTAACTGTGAAAAGCTGCCCCTTTATATACAACCTTAATGAAAAGTGATTTTGTTGTCATTCCCTAACTTATCAAAATGTCCCGGAATTAATGGCAGCATATATTGTCAAAACTTCTTAATGTCTACAAAGCTCACGACAAGACTCCTTTTGCCATTGTCGTGGTTTAACCCCAGACAGCAACTAAGTCCCACACAGCCCCTGCAGCGGGAAGAGAATTGGAAAGGTAAAAGTGAGAAAACTCAGGTGTTGAGATAAGAACAGCTTAATAATTGAAATTAAATTAATAATAAGAAATTGTAATGAAAAGGAAAGTAACAAAGACAGAAAAATACAACCCAAAAAAGACAAGGGCTGCAAATGAAAACAACTGCTCACCACTAACCAGCCAATGCCCAGCCAGTCCCCGAGCAGCAGCCCCCCTGCCAACCTTCCCCCAGCTTTATGTGCCGAGCATTATGTCATAGTCTTCTCCAGTTCTCAGTTCCACTGAAGATTGCATGTTCAGTGCTCCAGCACGTGAAGAAAAGAACTTTTTTTCTTCACTGTTTCACCTCTTTGTCGAAGATGGGGGAGAAAAAACCTTAGATTTTATTAAATCTATGAAAATTGACTTTTCCTTTTAGCCCCATGACTGCCTTTTCTGTCAGGAAAGACAGCTAGGTATGTCCTTCAGGACAAGGATTGTGAACAACTGTACATTTAACATCACGGGGTCAGTCTGTTCCTCATCTAGGATTTCAGTAAATCATACTTGAGCTCTGAGATTATCTCATTTTCTCTGGTCAACTCCTTTTAGTCCTGTATTTATTTTCAAATTCTGTTTAGAGAACATTTCCTGTAGCCTAGCCCCCGTCTCTCTTCAAGTCAGATGTAGACTTTTTTCTGCTTCGGTGTTCCACCTTGACCTTGCTCCCCTCATGGCAGCCCTTTACATAAGCCCATACAGCTTTTAAGATGTAGTTAATTGAAGCCTGTAGGTCTTTCCTCAGCATCCTAATTCAGCTTTTTGGAGGAAGACTGAACTTTATGGCCTTCATTTTCAAAAAGCCTCCAAGCTCCTAATTAGGCATACAATGTAAGCAGCCAGAATTTCAAAATAGCCATGTACACTTGAATCCCGAGCTTCTGAAAATCTACCCAGCAGCCTCATGCTAGCAGCTACCAAGTCCTTAGGAATTATTTTATTTATTTTTTTTAAATCTAGCACTTATTTTAGTAGCAAAATACCAATACCACTGGAAAACAGATCTACTGTGATCTTTCAGGTATTTGTGCAAATGCACGCATTAACTTTATGAAATCTAGGTACAGTTTTATTCTACCTACATCATTGTTTATATCATTAGCTTTAAAGACTGAACTTAATGCTCTCTGCTGAAGCAACAGAATTAAAGCTGTGTGCAATAATCAATCCTGGGATAACATGAACATATGCTTGTCAACAGACAAAGTATGGAGGCATTTGGAGAGAGAGATATCAATAATTAGACTTCAAATAAGAATGCAGAATATGTGAAAAGAGCAAGACATCTGCTTGAAGCAAAGATGGACCATAATAAAGAGAAATCTTCTGTAAGAGGGGAATAATCAGAAGGCTAAAAAGGAGGATTATATTGCCCTGCTAGATTTTAACATCACCTCAGAAGAATTCATTGTAACCTAAGAACCAAATACTATATTCTAGCTGACTGAAAAATCCTGGTTTGCTTGATAAGGAAGATGTGTCACTGCAGCATCTGTTTCTTGAAAAAAATTGCTAATTTAATAAAGTTACCAAAAAACATGGTATTATTTTTTGCTAGCTAAATGAGCTATGGAGTGATGCAGTAGTACTGATTCAGTGCCCACTTTTGGGTAACAGAGGAAACCTCTTTGAGTATACTAGTACTGCACATAAATGCATACTGCCTGGCTCCACATGGGAGAAAAAAGCCAATTCACATCTAAAAGGAATGGGTTTTGTGCACTATATGACTACCAAAAATGCATGCAGAGTGCTCCCTTGCTAAACAAGAACGTTCACCTACCTTGCTGGTGAACCATCAACTGCATGGCAGTCTACAGTGTGAGAAATAATCCAACCCAGTGGTATTTCAGGATGGATAGTTCTCATAAACAACTGCATTTTGCAGTATTTATACATAAAAAGAATCAACGGCTATTGCTCCTGTGGGGTGTAATAAGAGGAGGCTCGAGGCTTGAACAGCTTAGCTGAAGACGCTGGATGAGATTTGGTTAGTGATGACTTCATGCTGATCCTGAGGTATTGTGGAGACATAACAAATAGCCTGGCTGACATTTGATAACACTGATGCGTCTTGTCGCAGTACACCCCTACAGAGCTAATAGTACACTATTTCTTTATTAGATTGGATATCTGTGGAGAAGAAATTGCTGCCTGTCATGTTAATCAGTGATAGACAACCACCATTGTATGCGCTTGAAATTAATATATCAGTGCAGGGCAGATTAATTAGTAATTGGGACTTCAGCTGGAAAAGGGAGGCTGACCTCACTGGAGCCAGTTAGAATTTGCTGTTCTGCAGAGAAGTTAACATTATATGACTCTGATCAGGGAGACCTCAGACACCATGGGAAGCAGATCTCTGACGTGCTCCTGGACTTGCCAGTGGCAATTCAAAACAAAAAAAACAAAAAAAAACCACAAAAAAAACCCCCAGGACAACTGTATTCTCTTTATTGGTCTCCCACCTACACAGGTCATACTAATCCATTTCCACTTTGTGTTCCCTGTCTATCAAGCAGGAATAATTCCTACCCACTGGTGAATAGTAAAGTTTAATTACCATTTATAAACTACTGCCTAATATTCATGTGGAATTAAACAGAGAAAGAGCTAATGTTGAAGAGAACATACAATTCAAAACAAAGCTGAGTGTAAAATGTAGGGTGTAGAGACACGAATCCCATTTTCCTCTGATGCATGGTACAATTTAAGGTACATTTTTAGCCTGCCATTTGTGTAAAGGAGGACAAATACTGTGCAGCTTTAAATAGCTATGAGTTTTTAAAATAGGTGTCTGTGAGACCAGATGGCACATTATCCAAGAGACGATACAGTGGCCCTCTCTACTCTCTCATATCACTTTATTTCTCCATCTTCTGTTTCTGTACCAGTTTATTTTCTGTTTATTTTTCCCACAGTCTGTATTGGTATATCTGCTTGACCAGCTCAGAAAGCTTTGCTCAAGTCCACCACGTTCCAGAGGGCTGGGCCAAATGGATTCGACTATTTCTAGTGACCTCACTTGAGGGACATGCACAATGCCTAACCAGCGTTCCCAGGTTTGGAACATGAACATGTCAGGATAGATACAAAATACAAAATCAAAGGAACTAAATGTGGGATGTAAGTTGCTAACTGTTGCTTAGCAACACTACACTGATGTCATACAAATCATGACCTTAGCATCAGAGTCAACACCATTCACGCAGATATCTGCAAACAGATCATCTGATATGGCAGAAAGTTAAAAAAAAAAACAAAACCAAACATAACCATTTTATGCCAGCTTGAACATGCACTGTAGATGCTCTAATGCCACTTATGGGCAAAGAGCACGTTTGCCTCCTGATAAGCTCTAAGGATGCACATGGTAATTAAAGGAATAATGTTATTAAATTAATAAATTCTGAAAGAAACAGCAGCTGGAGTGAAATAATTAGGACATGACTCTATAAGATTTGCATGGCAAATATTAGAATTCTATTGAGAAGGAAACTTGGGCAAGCTAGACAATGAACTGTTTACCTCCTTATGCATCAAGCCTACTTTCTTCTATTTCTTTTGCAACATTTATTTCTCATATTCTATAAATTTAGCCTTTAATTATATTTAAGAGCATATTAAGTTACAGAGTGCAAACTTTTTTTCTTTTCTTTCAAGAGAATTTCATAGCCTCATTCCTTCATTAAAAGGCAATACTGAAAAACCTTTGAGATATAAAATCCAAACTAAATTTCTTAGTAAGACAAGAAAAGCTTAAATATTTCATATCATATATTCTATGTATATATACATGTTCTATTTTTTTATAAAACATTAAATCACATTAAATTTTGTCTTTTTTTCCCTTTCGCTCAAAAGAACTTATGTAATTCAATGTCAACTTCTTATTCGGTGTGAAAAAGAAAACAGAAGGCCAAATTTCATCCTTTATTGCCGACCTTTGAGTGTGGAAAACACTTGATAAAGTTGTAAAAAAATTCTGCTCAAGGCATCCACCCAACAAGAGTGTTCTTGTCGTTAGGCTAAAGCAATTCCAGGATGCTGCTGAACAGACCTTAACACAACAAGCTTTGGAAGACTCGTGACTATAAAATGCCCTCCATATCTGGCTTTTCTAAATCAAACCCCTAACTTTCTCCTCCATATTATTCAGAGTTATACCAAAAACTGAAAATATGTCCTCTTCCCACCAACCTGCTCCCACTCATAATAAAAAACAAAAACAACACCAAAGTTCCTGGTTTCCTGAACACTGAAAAACTACGCCAAAGCCATTGACCCAAACTAATCCTAAGCTTCAGCCTAGCCATCTGCAGCCAGAAGCTTACAGAAAAAAATGGTTTTCCATCCTTCTTTTTACAAGTCCTAATGCTTATACAGGCATTAGCACACCTGACTGCAGAGTTTATACATGGAGCCTAAAGGATCCCTTCTGATCTTGGAATTTTTCCTAGTTTTCCAACCTATGTAGAATCCAACAATAAAGTAATCTAATAAATGCTTCCTTAGATGTTTATTTCCTGAACTTCAACACTGACCCAGCATGAGTCTTCCACTATACATACTTCAGCTATGCAAAAGCAGTAAAATAAGAACCTGTCTCCAATCAAGCACATGGCAGAAGTCAACTATTTAGTTGCCATAATATGTAAAAAGGAAAAATTGGAGCAGCTGCTCCCTAGCTGGAACACAGGCTTCAGCAGATATTAATGACAAAATGGCAATTTCTGAGTTGTGGAAGCTTGAGTCTGCCAAATTGAAAAGGCTAGCCTCAGGACGGCAGCTTAGAAAATGTTGTGGTTCAACCCAGCTGGCAACTAAGCACCACACAGCCGCTCGCTCGCTCCCCCCTCCCTCCCTCAGTGGGATGGGGGAGAGACTCAGGAATAAAAAAAAAAAAGGTTAGAGCTGTGGGCTGAGTTAAAGACAGTTTAATAAGAGAAAATAATAATAATAGTAATAATGAGAATGGTAAGAGAATATACAGAACGTACAAAAAGAATGATGCACCACGCAATTGCTCACCACCCGCCAACCGATGCCCAGCCCGTCTCAAGCTGCGATCACTCTCCCTGCAACCGACCGACTGACTAACTCCCCCTGAGCATGACATTATATGGTATGGAATAGCTCTTTGGTCAGTTTGGGTTAGCTGTCCTAGCTGTGTTCCCTCCCAACTTGTTATGCACCTGGCCGAGCAGGAGAAGCTCAAAAAGTCCTTGAGTAGTCTGAGCACTACTTGGCAACAACTAAAAACATCAGTGTGTTATCAACATTCTTGTAGTACTAAATCCAAAACACAGCACTATGCCAGCTACTATGAAGAAAATTAACTCTATCCCAGACTAAACCAGGACAGGAAAAAAGGAGCTATACATGACAGTCTTGCAACAGGAAAAATATTATAAACTTGATGGCCATTTCTAGTAGAATAATTATTGGAGCATAATGGTTTTATGGGATTTTCATGGAGCCTATTGCCAAAAAGACACGTTAAGGTTGGCCAGTACATCCTCAAAATATCGCAGGCCACTAAGTTACACCAAGATAACTCACATTAAATGCCACAGCTGTGGTTAGATCAAAGTATGTTAGTCCTCAAGAAAATCAGTGCTTATGTGCTACAGTAGAGAGTGACAGAGACCAAAACTCCACCACTGCCCAAGGCCTTGCAACAGTAAGAAACTGATTTGATGAGACACATTCAAGTGGACTCAGAGGCAAATGAGAAAAAAATATATAAACAGTCAGACAATAATGGAATCATGAACAACAAATACAATACAAGACTTGGAGGGGAAAAAAAAAATTTAAAAACCCAAACCCAACAAACCCAAAATGAATCAAAGAAAACCTATTGAGGAACAGGACAATTACTACAGCCCAGTTGGTTTTCATACATATCTAGAAGAAGTTAATAATGAATCCTAACTTTTTAGTTGAAAAACTATTTCACATAGGCTTGAATAAAAACAAGTTCTGTGCACTGATTCAACATCAATAGGAAACACCATTCACAGCATCCTGTCCCTTCAGCCCTTGGAGGGATCCAACAGGAATCCAAAGGTCTCTACAATAGGAAGACTTGCTCCTTTTCTCTTTCATAGTGCGCTATTTCTCTTTTAAATTAAGTTTGTTAGATTAAAGCCACCCCCTGGAACTCTGTCACTCACGGCTGTTTTTAGAAGATTATACTGCATGAAGAAAGAAACACGGAACATGAGAGAAACAAACCTAGTAATTCCAAAATTATTTACAGTTTTATTTAAGCTGCAATGAATGCATGCTTTGATTTGCAACAGCACATCCACTCAGGACTAAAGAATCCCATATGCCTCTTTACCCTTCAGAAGAGCCAAGCAAGGACTATCAGAAAGTCAACTACTTTAGCTTGGTAGTGTTCAAAAAGCCAATAAAAGCCACTGTTGTGTTCCAAGTAGAACCTGAGAAAATTGGGAGGTGCTAGCAAGAACAATAGTTTTGGTCTCTGCACTCAGACTGACATAATTTGAAGTATTTAGTGGTTCCTCCGATGCTTGTGCTGATTTGAACACAAGTCCTCTATGACCAAGTTTCTTACTACTTGGGGGCATAGTGCCGTTAGGATACCTTTAGGAGGAATTAGGATGTTAATGTAAATTCCAGTCCAGTTCATCTCATTTAAAGGCTACTACTTGCATTTTTTGGCTTCACATCTGAAAAAAAATACTACATTATTGCTGTGCTTCCTGTCAGATGAACTGCATGTCTTTCTTGAGTGACATAATCTGAGTACAATGTGTTAACTTAATTTGCAAAAGTGAAACTCGTTTCTTATGCCACTTTAAGTCAGCATGATAATGTATGACCATCTTCAGCAATTTTACTAACTGCTGTCACAGAAGTACCTTTAGTATGAAAAGTGCTATGCAAACAGAAGACGTGAACTATCATAATATGTCTCTAATTTACATATTTCACTTTGTAAAAGTTCACTATTGTAAAAGTCCCTATTGAACAATTTATTCTGAAGCTTTTAGAAAAAAATTCTGATGTAATACCGGGGGGTTAGTCCACCAAAATCTGAATCACGTTTTCAAAGAAAAAAGCCCACAACAAGCAATTAGATTGTACATAACCTATTGACAAAGGAAAAAAAAAAAAGAGTCTTGCCAATACCAACAGTTCTACCGTGGCTAACACAGTATCTGGTGGTTTTCAGAAAGTTCAGGCTTCTGAAATCAGGAACTCTAACAAAAAAAAATCTAACTTGAAACAAGGTTTAGCTTCAGGCCAGTGATGTGGGGCAAGCTTGAAAATCTAATCCGAGCATGTCTTGATGGCTTACACACAGGATGGCTTAAACACAGGAATAAGTAAAAAAGTATTATCATTTTAATGAGAATCTCAGGGTTGGTTCTCAAGTCATGTTATTAACGCTTGGATTTGGAAACTGTTAAGCTATTTTTTATATATTATTCATACAAATATAAAGATGTATATATCACTGCTGTCTTGCTCAAAACATTACAGAAAGGAAACCTGAACATGCTCTGAAAAGCACCTTTCAAAGACCTAATACTTCTATGGTTAACTATGGTATTTTCAGACAATTAGCTCATACTAACAGTTCTGGCTCTTCATAAATCTCAGGAAGATGAAGTCTGCTGACAGCATACTTCTTGGGCCTGGCTTCCTACTGATGACATCTCCTCCCTTCTGACTCCACTGACTAGCTGAGCTGCCTGCTTAATTGCTGATTTACTGCTCTCTGTTCTGTGGCTTTAACATATTAAGTCATCTCTGTTACCTTCTATGTCACCCCATGCTTCTTGTCATGGAGACCTGATCTTACCACTGAGGGTCTGGCAGACCTTCTTATAACTTCCTGAGTTATAAGAGTTCTCTGCCACTGTTTCTCCTTCCCTACTCATTAAATTTTCTTGCGGCCTCAGATTCTGCACGTAGTCAAAGCAGCCTTACTGCTTTTACTACCACATCACTGGAAGGTCTTCTGCTCTCACAGGTATCCATTGCATACTGAAACAGGTAGAAGCCAGTGTAAGTGAGGAATTTATCCAAAAGTTCTATTGGCATTACACACACTGCTGCCACAAGACTGAAAATATGGGCAGCCTCTTGCCTCGCCAGTCAATTTCTAAATAATGTAAGAATAAACTCTGGAGGATTATATGGTCTCTGATCAAATTTAAAATAGATTTCTGTGATAAATACTGGAAGCAGTGATGGGACTTAAAATCATCAAACCATCAAAGCGTTCTAAAAATAACCAACTGCAGCTTGCAGCCGCTTGATTTCAATTTATAGTTTAAATAATTGAGTGTTCCAATTACTTCCAGGTTGCATGTTTGATTTCCTGCTTTTTACACTATTGCAACTCTTGTGACATTTTATACCAGAAGAAAGGAATGTTACCCATCTCTCGTTTATGAGAGATGGATCAGTAAAAGGAGCGCTTCAGATGTTCAAAAAAACAAAAGTCATGTCTTGTGCTTCTGTAGCAGCCAGAGATTTTGGGAAAGGAGGCAGGGAAGAGGGATTCTTACATTCTCTGCTAGCTGCCTGTTTTTTCTACAGTAGTGCAATGGCTCAACTTTGCAGTGGGAAGTGCTGGGCTTTGAAAACATGACATTACAGATTTTTGAGTTCTGTTTAAACAGCTCCAGCAGTTTAAAGGGAAGACAAGTCAAAATGCTTGCCTACGACACAGAACACACAGGTTGCTGTCCCATACAGCTCTTCTGAGTCCTAAGACACATCTGTATTAACAAACCATAGAATCAACTGGCTTAGCAGTGAATAATACATAATCATGCACATGAATAAAACTAATATTATCAGTTCATAGGCTATGTCCCTAGTACACTTAACCACCATCAACTAATCCTACTGAGAAAAAAAATCTTACCTCACTTACAGAAATTCCACAATTTTTAGATCAGTTTATCCACTACTTGCCTTTTAAGAGAGAAAGAAAATCTTAAAACAGCCTCTCCCTGCAGGTCCAGCAAGATGCTATTTTCATTGTCCCCAGAACTACAGTGTTTGTTATAAGGAAGGAGATGCCAGGCAGACATCACAGAAATGCCAGCAAAGAGTTTGGATGCAACAGATGGAACATGGTCCATTCCAAAGGCTTTGCATGTTCTATATTGCAAATAATGCATCCTATAGGTACTGCTTTTTATTCTTTTTAGCAACGGGCTCTGATTTTCTGCATCACTTTGCCAATTCCCAATAGTGATGTTTTCTATGCTAGCATGTCTCTTGTCTGTCATAATCAGAGAGTAGAACTTGTTCATCTCAGTTGCCTGCCCTTGAACAAGAATGGCAGCTACAGCCTCATCAGGAATTCAGCTGAAGAAATGAACATCTCTCTTATCCGTACTCTTGACAGCTACTGATAAGCTTTCTTGTTCCCCTTGTTGTCTACAGCATAGCTCTTAATTTTGGATTGTTTTTTCCCTGTACTATCAAGTACAAAAAGGAACTTGTTTCTGAGCTTTCAGTTGTGCCTTTTGGCGTCACGCTAGCACACTTCCATTTTGTCTCTCCAAGTATTAGGTGAGTACAACAGAAACTGGAGTTAAAACTGCATACAAAGGAAAACATCTTTCTCCTTCCTTGCAACTGGCTTCTCATGCTGTCGTGGTTTAACCCGGCTGGCAACTAAGCACCACGCAGCCGCTCGCTCACTCCCCCCCTCCCTCAGTGGGATGGGGGAGAGAATCAGGAAGGAGAAAAAGGTTAGAGCCGAGGGCTGAGATAAAGACAGTTTAATAAGAGAAAATAATAATAATAGTAATAATGAGAATGATAACAAAATATACAGAATATACAAAACGAATGATGCACAATGCAATTGCTCACCACCCGCCGACCGATGCCCAGCCCGTCCCGAGCAGCGATCAGTACCCGAGCAGCAATCACTCTCCCCGCGACTGACCAACCGACTAAACCCCCCCCCCCCCGGGCATGACGTTTTATGGTATGGAATAGCTCTTTGGACAGTTTGGGTCCTAGCTGTGCTGTACTCCCAGCTTGTTATGCACCTGGCCGAGCAGGAGAAGCTCAAAAAGTCCTTGAGCAGTCTGAGCACTACTTGGCAACAACTAAAAACATCAGCGTGTTATCAACATTCTTCTAACACTAAATCCAAAGCACAGCACTATGCTAGCTTCTGTGAAGAAAATTAACTCTATCCCAGCTGAAACCAGGACACATGCCAATATTTAAGTCATTAGGGACCTCCTTCTGTCCTGTTCAGGAATCACAAGGCAATTAAAAACTGCCTTAACTGGCAACAAAGGAATTATATGCAGTGGAATACATGTATCAGAGAAAAAAAATCACTGAGATGGCCTCTATCTGTGGGGAATAAAAAGGGGAGAAGCAATTGAGTGTAGAAGACCGCCTACTGATCATCGTCACCAAGAAGAAGGAAGAAGAAGGGCGGGCCTGATAAGGAGTATAAAAGCTGTTGTTGTATTATAATAAACGCCATTTGCTGCATCCTCATATTGGTGTCTGTGCATCAGTGGCCCAGGGACGAGGACGCGACCCCCCTGTGCAGCTCACATGTCGAACCGTGGGTGATTGTTGCTTACAAGTGAAAGCAACACTATCCCATGAAGGAAATGAGTTCAAGTACACAGCACCATTTCATATGGTTCATACAAAGAGGTCCCAGTCAAATGGAAGCTGGAAAACATTATCCCAGTTTTCAAGAACAGTAAGAAGGAAGACCCTGGTAATTACAGGCCTGTCAGACTCACTTTGATGCCTGGTAAAATTATGGAGAAGATTATTCTGGGAGTTACTGAAAAACACTTGAGGGACAATGCAGTCATTGGTCATAGACAACATGGGTTCACAAGGGGAAAGTCCTGCTTAACCAACTTAACATCCTTTTATGTAAGGTCACCCACCTAGCTGACCAAGGGAAGCCAGCAGATGCGGGTTTTTTGGATTTTAGCAAAGCATTTGATACTGTCTCTCACAGTATCCTGCTGGACAAAGTGTCCAGCACACAGCTAGACAAGTCCATAATACGTTGGGTGAGCAATTTGCTGATGGGTTGGGCTCAAAGCGGCTGAAGAGGTTACCTAGAATCTTAACAGCTTTGGACAGATCACTGTTGTGCTGCTAACTCTGCTCCTTGCTCCTGCAGGTTTTCAAATTAGCTAGATTGAGATGGCCACTTGCTCTTTCTATATTCATCAAAGAAGCTGATTTAAGTCCCAACTAAAATGCTACAACCCTTTTCTACAAACCTTTAAGTCCACCCTTTATATAGATGCTTTTCTACACTACAGCAATTCTGCAACAACTTCCACCTCTTCCAACTAAGGCAGTACCAAAGCCATCAATTCTCTACTTTTTTCTGAAATACAGCGCAGCATAACTGTTGCAACTTTAAAGTTAGACCATTTCTCTAGACTGGTATACCCATCATTGTCCTATACCTCCCAATTTACTATCACCAACTCTGCTCTTTTCTTTGCATACATAACTCGTACTAATGTAATATATCACACTGCTCAGCTGTGGGTTTGTACACTTAGTATCTGCACAAATAAGAAATGTACCAAAACAGCACTGAATCAGAACACAGCTGGAAGGCCAACATAGATGTGTTTCATATCTGCCATTCTGCCAGAGATTGAAGGAACGTCAAGGAGATGGCTCACATTAACAACAGTGGACAAGCCATTTTCTGGCAGCTCCTCGAGCCATCCATCATCAGGCTGTTGTGTCACAACTAAATCAAACTGATCCTAGCAAGATTTTGAGCCCTCTGAATTATTACAATCTCTAACATGTGCAAATTGTACCTAGGATAGCAAGTTTTGGCACTGGGACTTTTCTTTCCTAAAGGTGAGGGTAAATGAACACAACCCCAGAGCATATTTGTAACAAGAGATCTCTAAGTACAGGCAATTGTGACTTTGCCTTCAGCTGCACCTGCCTTTATGTATTCCAAAAATACGTTGATTTGATGAGTCATTCCCAAAAGCTTTGCCCCAAGGAAAAAAGTCTTCCAAGAACTCCAAAATCTGACATGAACTCCTAGAAATTGCATCTTCAGGAACTCTCCTTCTGGGAGTAGTGGTGAGGGGATGACATTTGCATTAGCTCTGGCCCATAAGCAAGAGCAAGACAGGAATAGCGAGGAACTTCTTTCTTTCTCTAGACTAGCAAGCACGTTGCTCCAGCAAGCAAAAGGACTGAAACATTTGTCATTTTCTTCTTGGCTTTCTCCCTTGCTCCAACTTTTAGTCTTTAAAAATTCAAGTCTTCATTTGTGCAATGCTTACATCTGTGTAAACATCTCTGCTAATTACTTAAGTTATTAGTGTCTAAACAGAGCCCATTAGCTCTAGAAAGGGTAGCAGCCTGTGAGTGCTGCGTCAGGCACTGAGATAACGCACTTTAGAAGAGGCTGGTTAACATAGAAGATACACATGGTTTTTGAGACTGTTAAATCACAGACTGGTTGCTTAGTTTATTGCCTCATTCAAGATACCACAAGACATTCAAATAATTAGAAAATATTACATGGATGTGCTGAATGATGTCTACTTTTGCAGTGTCTGACAATTATAATACAACAGTGATATCTGTTAGCTATTTTGGGCCTAGTGCAGAGTCTGCTGGAACAGATTCACTTCAGAATCTGATGCTCACTGCCTAGATGGATTGAAACAGGTATGTGTTGTCCAAAGGAAGTTTCAGACTCTGCAAATATAAAACATATAAAATGAACATACACAGTACAGCAAGATTCATCCAAGCAACTGAAGCATGGATCTCCACCACAAAAAAAAGAAAAAGTAAGCAAAAAAAAGAAAGTTTAATATAGTATGCATGAATGAGAATTCTTTTTTGATAACTATTAATTGGAAATGAAAATTAAGAAAAATGTATCTGAAGGACAAAATTACTTGCAGACTAATCCTTCCTGAAACTCTTTTTTTCCTGGCCATTTTCTGGGCCTTATTTCCCTTTCCTCTACAGCAAGTCTTCCTCAAAAGCACCATTTGCTGAGAGGATATGAGATTTTAAAAGCTATATTTGACTTACAGAAGACCAAAAGGTAGTTATGTGTTCTTGAAAGTGTGACACTCATTTGGATACAGGAGGTTTGTTTTCAGGTCTGCGTTAACAGTACAAGTGCCCTGTGATCAAAAGCAGTCTCTATCTCAACCTTGAGGGGCTCAAGTGCTTACCTGGAAAAATGCCAAGTAGTGATTTTTTTTGCCTGCCTTTCCCTGTGGAAAGCTGAACAGATCTTTGTCAGAGAAAATTACTCTGTGGGAGGAGCCATTTCCTGCTCAAGGAAGTCACCCTGACATATAAGGACTCAGCCATACTGGCAGAGCTGCTTAATCCTGTTTGTGCATTTACTTGCAATGAGTGATGTAACCTACTTTGGAGCAGTTAAAGAGAAACAAATGGGCTAGAGAAATATTACACTTGGAAAAAAACCCACCAGTTTTTATGGATGGAAGCTGTGCAGTAATTTACCATCAAGCCTTCACAAATGAAAAGAGCAAAGTGAAAACCACAGAAAGGTTCCCTCAGTACTTTCTTCAGTGCAAATAACAGGGTGTTGCTTTTCAAAGGTGTTTGGCTGTTCTTTTGTTTCTGAGGGAGGAGTCACCCTAGCAAGGGCAGTGAAAGAAAGTGTAGGTGTGTTGAGGAAGCTGCTCAAGCCCAGATGCTTGCTGCTGTCACTTATTACCAGGCGTTTTGGATCTGTGGCTGGAAGCGGCAGTGAATGATAATGAAGGCAGTGATGGTAGAGACTGGAGAGGAGGTCAGAGCAGGGACTCCAAGACATGACCCTGTCCTGGGTACCAAAATAAATCAGTAAGGTGCTGTTGGGTACCCAAGCACTTTAGGAAACTCTGCCCCTTCAGCAGGTGTCTGAGTGGGAGCTGAGGCCTCTGGAAAATAAGGTCTTTTTTAACTTGGGGTTCAACTTCCATGGAGCAGGGACTTCTTGTTCTGCTGCTACTTCAGAACAAATATGAAATATCCATGAATCTCAGGTACTACTGACAAATCTGTCCCCAAATGCTTACACACTGTCCTACAGGGACTTGGAACATGCTTCAAATAATTATTGGACTAGCATTCACCCTTTTGTGTGTTATGTTTGCATGCTCCAGTTTTATTTGCATCAGTAGTCTCCAAAGGATCACACTGTACATGGTGAATACACCTACAGGAACTGTATTTTTCTGGAAGCAAGCCAGGCAGACATCATCCAAAATGGTGATGTTTCATTAATTATTATTTAATTGCTACTTTCAGTTCTAGTCCCCTCCAGACTGTAAAAGCAATACTCATCCAAAAAGGCAGCATGCAACTTCTCTAGCCAACTACTGTTCACCAATAAACTTGATTATCAAGTAGAGATCATCAGATGCTCTTTGTGAAGCATTCATTCACAGAGAAAAAGAGAAAGCCCATCACAGCTGAAACAGAGGTAAAATTCAAATCAAGTTATTTCCTGCTCATGGGCTCTACAATAATTTGGTGAAACCCAGTACCCACCTTTACCTTTGAAGCAAGGATTCCAGTAACACTTGCTGACAGATTCATGAAGTCAAGCACAAAGAAGAAACAGGAAAATGAAATGCCAATACCTTCCCCCAACACCCCTACAAAGGCATTTTCCAAGACCAAGATGGTCCAAATCAAATCCCTAATGAAGCCACTCTGCCAAAAGAGTGCCTAGCCCCAGGGTTGTCTGTGATTAATAGTTATATAGTTTATACAAAGTGGAAAGAGAGAATAGTTTGTCAGCTAAGGCACTTCCTTGGAAGGTAAGAGATAGTGCTTGACATGCCCTCAGACACATATAGGAGCTGAATCCAGGTCTCCTGCATCATGGGAAAAATGAGCCAAGAACTAGGTTAGTCCAAAAATAAGGGGGAAAACATTAGAGATGGAGAGCTATCACTTCATTTTGTAAACTATGCTGGAATCTACCTTGTTCGTTTCCTTTCTATGCTCCTCCTCAGATTTAAACAGAAATGTTCATTTCAGTATTTCATTTTTGGGGGATCAATTCCCCCCCCCCCCCCCCCCCCCCCTTTATTTTCAGTTCAGCCCTGAACTGAAAAAAAAAAATTAAAAAAAAGATCAACAATTATTCACACACTATGCTTATAGCTGAAGGCAACAATTGCTGCTGAGCTGGAATTGTACTCAGCCTAGAGGATGCAACACAAAAGCATTCCTGGATGGCACGTGAACTCATAAAAACGTTGATTTTAAAGGTAGAAATTGCCCCGTTGTGATGGAACACATCAGCAATAGGTCTGCAGTCTTTTGGCTTTTAGATAGCCATAAGAAGTGGCTCTCACTAACAAAACCAAGGTGTGTTAAACCACCAGTGAGCACACCAGCTAACGGCAGGGAGCAGTGGCGGCGATGCAGTCGGGGCCCAAGTCTGTCCCCATCTGCTGCCCGGCGGCTTCGTGAGGAGGCAGCAGAGCTGGTGGGGGACAACACAACATGGCCGGGGGGACACAGCTGGCATGGTATTTCCTTCGTCTGTGTGCTCCACAGCAACTGAAAACCACTGTCATTCAGTCTGGGTAACCATTGCAGACTGTATTTCTATTCAGTACCACATCTATTGTGCAAGCTATAAGCTACAGGCAAGTTACAGAAGCAGTATTTGATACCCCTCTGCAGGAAATTTTTTATTTAAAAACCAACCAAACAAAACATTTGCTCTATTTTGAACCAGCAGATACAATGGCAGGACATGGGTTTCTACTGGATTTCTCTGTTTAGAGCAGCATTAAGTGCATCGCTTGGCATCTTCTGCAGTACTGCCAACAGGACACTTCAAGCTGCGTCAAAGCAACCCAGGAAAGACAAAGTTTCCCTATCTTTCTCCCAGTGAATAAGAGAGAATTAAGTGCTTTTTCAGAACCTCAGAGCTGTTTTACTGCAAGGTTGAGTAGCACATGTATTAACCCTATCGATAACGCAACTCTATTGATGGGGCGTGCAGGGAGGGGAAAGGGACTAAAAAGTCAAGGACCAAAATACACTTCACCCTCACGTTGACTGAGATACATGAGACAGAAGCAAAGAGGAGTAACCTGCAGACACATTAGTGTCAGGTCTTTGAAGACACTCATTAATTTGCAAGGAAGATAGGTTTATTGAAACATCTTAAGTTCTGCTATATTTATATATGAAAGGAAGCAAGCTAACATTCACTTCTTTGCTACATGCTAACACTGGGTTATCAGTTAGGCCTCACATACACACATGGCCTAACAAATGATGACCCTACTGAGAATGCAGTTACCCAAAATAACATCATTTACAGCCAGTATTCACACACAGGACCACATGAAACAGCACAGTCAGACCATCAGGACTACATGCACATGGTAAGGTCATACTAAGATATTATCTGTATTGCTAACCTTTTGCTATTCAACAAATATAAAGTCTTCAGATTAGGCCTTATTTTCCTATCATTAACTTTCTTAAAACTATTTTAAAATAATTTTTATTTTTGAGTAAGGATATGTTTATTTAAGAATAAGTAAGTGCCTATGTTTAGGCATCAGTATCATTCCGTAGCAATATCACACCATGTCACCCACTAGGCAGGGCTGCATCTAACTGATGTCTTTTTATTCAAGTTTATGAAATAAACCCAGTAATTTAGAAAATATAGTTCATGTCTCTTCATGTATGCTTTCAATCTTGAGAGATAGTTCTGCACCTGCTAAGAGGTATCTCTCAGCTTGACTGACAAAGGGGTAATTTTGTGAATAAATTTAATAAATTAGTGACAAGTTCCAAAAACAGCTCAAATGACCCCATCACAGCCAAATTTCACAGCTGAAACTTTCCGTTAAAATGTTCTTTCAATTCTTGAATACAGGAGGTCACATTTTGTTCTTAGTTACCAGTATTAACTTGCAGAAGAGGCATTTAAGGTAATACAACTCAACATCACATCGTTTATAACAATGATGTAGACGTAAGAAATTCCCTTTTCTTCCTCCTTTTCATACTTCCCCTCACGTACTCTGCAGCCAAATGAAATTTCAGGAATCTGGAAGGAAAGATAAGAGACTTACCTCTCCAGACTGAGACACCCAGATATGATTTAATTGCAGTTCAAATTTACATTTCCTTGGGGAAATGATTAGCCAGGTGAGTTAACTGATCTTTAAAAAAAAAAAAAAAAAACCCAAACCAAACAACATCCCCCCAAAACAAATCCCAAAAAACCCAAAATAAAAAAACCCCAACTAATCAGACAACTCAGTCACTTGCTTTTTAATAGCAAACATATCCCTGATAACACAGCCTTATAAACAGCTATGTCAACAGAACAGTGATCAGCACAGAGGGACAGCAATCAAAGCAACAGCCTCCTAATACACGCTTTGCTGCCAAGCACTGCACTGCATGGAACAATAGCTTGGAACAGTCAGACACACCACAGTTAGTTAACTAGCACTGACACCTCTCTTTTCCACCAACATGGATACCCCAGAAGCTCATCCAATATGCGGTTTATGTTGCACAGAACAGGTATCATCACACAAAGGCACCCTTCAGCATATACCCTTTTGGAACATCTCGTTATTCATCCTATCAGCCAGCCATCAGGAACATTGATCAGGGGTTGCAGAATTCCCAAGATATTATCCACTTCCTTTCCAAGTCGGCCTACAAATATGACTGTGCTTCCAGCTCAAAGATACGAAAGTCTCCATTCAGCGCGAGATGAAGGAAAGAAATGAACTCGCTACTACTTTTGGCATGGACGGTGTCATTGTTTGAAATCCAAAGCCATTCTTAGCCATGCCACTCTGCCCAGTCATAACTTGCAGCCCAAGTTTCATTTCACTGCAAGTGACAATAAAAGCAGCACGAAGCAAACTTTCCTTAAGGTAGGCAAGCGCCTTCTGTCCAAACAGATTTAAACATCACTACCATATTTAAATACAAAGGTGCAGATTCTCAAGTAATGTTCTCTGTCACAGCTCCACCAAGTCCATAAAGTTATGTCCCTTCATCAGAAATAACGACTTTCCCCAAATACTTTCAAGATCAATGCCACCTGAAAAAGATCAGGAGGAGACCGGTTTTGATTCAACATTAGTCTAATCTAAAGCAAATCTAGAGCAGTTTCAGAAAGAGGATCAGTTCATTAAGTTTTAATGCAAAACTGTTGGAAGCCAGTTATTGGAATATAATTCCCTGCTGCTTTATTCAACTAGCAAAGTTCAATAATTGGAAATGTTGTAAATCTAATTTGTCTTAATAATATTGTTGTGATATTGGCATAAGTGATTCTCTTTAAAGAGAGTAATCAACCAAGTAAAATTAAAATCCTTCCCCTAAAACAGGAAGATACACCAGATATTTTAACATATTGGTTTGCAACACAGAGCATGATTGCCAAGAGAAACATTCCCAAACATCTTCTGCTAAATAGACATAATTTACTCATTTATTGCATGAAAGACACACACAGTTAAGGACCTGCCTGACCTCCAGTGTAGCAGATACTATATACACTGACCAGTTACATCCACGTAGAACCCAATAATTTGCAAACCTGCTACCTAATTTATATTTATCTGGATTCAGCTTCTATCTATTGACTTAAACATTTCTTCAGTAAAGAGTCTTAATGTTGTCTCCTTGACATCATTGTAAATTCCCAGCTGTACAGTATTTTATATCAGAGTAAATTACAGGATTAGCACTGAAATTCAGCGATTTGGGGGTTTTGCTTCAAGTTAACACACTTCAGGTGATCCTGTCTGCTTCAACAGGCAAAGCTGAGATTGTAAAATAAGGTACACAGATTTTTGCAGGGTCAGAGCCACGGAATTCTTCAGTGATAGAACACATATTTTCCATGATCTTGCATGAAATGTAAGTATTTCTATTTTTTGTGCCTTGCTGAATATTTGCTCTTTTATTTATTCTTTTTTAAGGGGGAAAGATAGCATGTGCATGAAGAAAGCTGTGGACATTTGGATATTACAATCAAGCTACCATGGGGGGAAAAAAAAATGTGAAGGAGCAGATCTCCTCCAGGCAATTTTGGAAATTGAAAGACTATTTGCAATGTCAGTTCTTGAACAGCCATAGCCTTTCATTTCAGCATTAATCAGGATATATTTTAATCAGGAAGAAATAAGTGGCCAAAAAATAAATCTGAAAATTAAGCAATAGCAGTGGATTTAGAAGTAAAATTATTTCAGGAAGGTAAATTAATTTCGGTTTGTTGGGTGTCCTTCAGCATGAACTTGTGTGGTTTAGAGGTTTTTTGGTAAATAAACTAAAGGCTTTGTTCTAGGTAAAGCAGTTTGGTAAACATAGACTATATTTTTGATTCTACTTATGATCAGTTAATTAAAAAGTAATAATGTGGATTACTTTTTGTCCTGGTTTTGGCTGGGATAGAGTTAATTTTCTTCACAGAAGCTAGCGTAGTGCTGTGTTTTGGATTTAGTACTAGAAGAATGTTGATAACACACTGAAGTTTTTAGTTGTTGCCAAGTAGTGCTCAGACTACTCGTCCGTCTTTTGAGCTTCTCCTGCTCGGCCAGGTGCATAACAAGCTGGGAGTACAGCACAGCTAGGACCCAAACTGTCCAAAGAGCTATTCCATACCATATAACGTCATGCTCGGGGTCGGTCGGTCGTGGGCAGAGTGGTCACAGCTCGGGCTGTGTGATCACAGCTCAGGGGGAGTCATCGCGGCTCGGGCCGGCCTGGGCATTGGTCAGCGAGTGGTGAGCAATTGCATTGTGCATCCTTGTTTTATATATTCTGTATATTTTCTTACCATTATTATTATTATTATTATTATTATTATTATTATTATTGTTATTCTTCTCTCTTATTAAACTGTCTCTATCTCAACCCACGGGTCTTACTTTTTTTTCTTTTCTCTGATTCTCTTCCCCATCCCATTGAGGGAGGGGGGGGGGAGTGAGCGAGCGGCTGCGTGGTGCTTAGTTTCCAGCCGGGTTAAACCACAACACACTTAATTCATGTGCATAATCTTTATTATTCTCAAGTTCAGGGTGAAATTACACTGAAAAGTAGATGTCAAGGGTGGACGTCACGAGGATGGAGCCAGACTCTTCTCAGTAGTGCCCAGCGACAGGGCAAGGGACAATGGGCACAAACTGAAACATAAGAGGTTTCAGTTGAATATGAAGAAAAACTTCTTTACTTTGAGGGTGACAGAGCACTGGAACAGGCTGCCCAGGGGGGTTGTGGAGTCTCCTTCTCTCGAGATATTCAAATCCAGCCTGGACAAAGTCCTGTGTAACCTGCTCTAGGTGAACCTGCTTTAGCAGGAGGGTTGGACTAGATGATCTCCCGAAGTCCCTTCCAACCCTTGCCATTCTGTGATTCTGTGACTATACTCTGTTTCTAGACTACACTGTGGACACAGCACAATAATGCACAGGGATGGTTCACCACCTTTGGATAGGAACAGTCAGTTTCATTGAAAGAAAACGTGCATTTGACATTGTACTCTCACTCAGGTTAAGACAGTTTTGTACCATACACTTGCACTTAGAGCAGAAGTCATGGCAGAAATGATGCAGAACAAGCCAGCATGAACATTTCATCTGTTCATAATAACAGCTCCTTATACTGGAGCCAAAAGATAACACCATCCTTGGCCATCCTGTTTCTAGAAAACTCACAAAAATTACTTCATTTCAGAGTCAGGGCTCTAGACAGTCTCTGAAATGTGCCAAAAGGTATTGTTCAAAGTTGCAGTCAATACATGCAGCTATCTATAGGTCGGGCTGACAAGCCTATGCACAGACTCGCTGTGCAGCAAAGTGAGCTCCAAGCAGTGGCTTTTCATGAATTGTGGTTCTCTCAACACCAAGGCATCGTGACAATTACAGTCCGAGGGACTGAAGAGCTATTGCGATGGGTGAAATTAGAGCCTGAAATGGATTATTCAACCAGATTTGAACTGTGGCTTGACCACAGTATAGAGTGGCAGAGTTAAAAAAAAAAAAAGAAAGAAAAGAAAGAGTCCATTGAGGTGCCTCTCAAAGACCTCATTTTTAAAATATTGAATGTGAAGGAAAACAATTACAAAAAAATACAGTGAAACAGGAAAAGAACACCACTATATGCTGCTATACGCTGCAGACCACTTGGAATTTGTTCACTTTCTATTGTAAGAAAAAAAGAAGGGAAAAAAAAAGAAAAAGAAGAATGAGAGCTTTTAGGGATGAGGAAGAAGGGACGTACAGAACTCCAAGTAGCAGAAGGAATATACATGACAGAAGATAAGTGAGGCAGAAGCACTTATCCTCTGTATTATATTCTTCAAGTGTCCATGTTCAGGCAGTCCACCATACAGCCAACCATCATTCCTTTTGTTTATAAATGGGAAAACTGAGACAAGCATTACAATAGAGATAAAAATAGAAACCAACTCTCCTACAGGCCAGCCATTTTCACTGTTACTTACAGTGCCTTACAATATAAAACTCATGTAAACATTGCAGACACTACTTCATCAGTAGAGATACCCATACAGCCTGTGAGTATATATATTCTTATATATTCCCTCCCTTTCACAGGTGTCTGGTAACACTTACAGTTCCCTATTACTTGAGACCCAATATGTTCAAACATTAAAAATACATACATATGTTGGAATTAGCTCTACTTTCATGTGTTTATGAGTTCCAAGAATTTGGAGATCTACTGGGACTCACAGATGACTTCAGTTTAACTCTTCCAGTCCTAAAACAACTTTATAACCTTTTATGGATTGCCTCAGGAATTCTTTTCCCACAATTTATAACAATTATGATAGATGGAAGCACCTTTACACAATATTACACATTAATTCATTTACACTCCTGTTCAAGTACTTGTTCAGTGAATGCAGTACACGTCAACTGCTCCAGATCCCATGCCTCAGAGGGCCCGCCATCCTCTGAAGTACTAAAATCAACCTCATGCCATCTTTATGATTACTTTGTCTAGACTAGCTGCTCAGCTAAGCCGTATCATATATATGCTACTTCTCTCTGTTATATATAATACACTTATCTATCTATTTTCAGATTGTACTAGATCTTTACTATAGTTACTTGGTTGCTGTCATGTGAAGCTAAATATCTCAGTTTTGAAACTTAAAATGTCCCCCTTAAAAAGTAATTTGTGTGCTCAGAAAAACTACTTAGAAAACCAAGTACTAACCTGTAACTCTGAATTCTATTTGTAACTATTTCATAGGCTAGAATCACTATGGAAGGCCAAAAATATTATGCTGCATTTTAATATTCATAATGTCAGAGGACACATGACAACTGTTGTTTTGATATGTGTAAAATACAACAAAAGCACTATGCAACAGAAGTAATCTTGTTACTGGGAGGTATGAAATCATATCAATAACTTCATCACATGGGTGAGCTTACCTGGCTATGACTGGCTTACCAGTGCCTTTCAGTAGATGCACTAAATAACTGTAATTCTCTCACTTCAATTTGATTATATAAATCAGTCAGATATGCTATTCATCTCTGCTCAGTTTTCAGAAAGATTCTGTCGAAGAAAATGATGTGGTAGGAGATATCAACAAGTTAGTGACAGGAAACCCCAAAGCATCACCACTTTCTTTTTCTTTACCTCAGTTACAAACACCTCCTTGTTGAACTTCTTTAACACTTGTAACATTAGGAGAGTTTTGCTCTCAGACCAAACCGAGTATTATTTTGTAACAGAGCATTTTGTTATCACAGAGAATAGTATGGTGGAACAGATAAACATAAAAAGGAGCTACATGCTAGCAAAGAGCCTTTGATATTCAGCAGGTTCTCCAATTTCTCTGAGCCAGATATGCTTACTGCAAAAAAAAAAGGGGGGGGATAGGAAGAGGAAATAAATTTACAAGAAGCACTGTTAACCAATGCTCTCCACCTTGTATAATTATCTGAAGCAAATAATACTTCTGCCATTGCTTGAATTAAAACAATGAAAGTTGCATGCAATTACAATACGCAAGGTGAGAGTCAGAGTGATCGTTGACCAGAGGAACTGGTAATGGAGTGCGACATCATATTTTTAAGTATAGTTCTCCACCACGACTGTCGTGTATCTTTGAGGTTCAGTGGCATACATGAAACTAGTTAGAGGATTCCCTCCAATTCCCTAGTAGAAAAAGAAGCTGTGATATAAAAAAAAAATCTAAACCCATCACTACAAGTCTTGAACTTGTCTCAGCTTTCAACGGGTCTCCATATGGCTTGACGTTCCTACAACTGCCAAGCAAAAATACATTCATCAAAACCACTATAACTTTTCAGCCAAAATAATGCATCAAAATGACTAGAACTTTGGAAAACGAATAGTGCCTATGAAGTTTAAGTTATGCAGCACAAAAAGCCCTACAGAAGCTTTAGCAGTTGATTACACATGAAAGAGGAGATGCTAAAATATATTAAATATCTTCAATTCACTTAACCAAGAGCAAGAAGGCAAACCAGGGTTAAGCCTCCTGAGACTATGAAACTTATGTTGGAACAGTTAGTAACCCAGGAGCTGAAATTAATTATTTTTTTCCCCCCCATGAACCTTCCTTTTCAGAAGTCTCCAACACTTTTTTTTTTTCTTTTTTTAATTGACTAAAAATCCCATATGCAACACAGCCAGTGGTCTAGTTTTCATGTGCCTTGGAAAAGCCCCACTCTTCTTCTGAAGACTTCAAAATCTATAAAGTATGAGATCATCAAAAAAAAGCAGCAAACAGAAAAATTCAACCAGGAAAAGGCAGATCCTAAATCTAGAAATTCTAGGAGTGCAAGACTAACATATACAACAGAGATCTTGTTCACCTCATACTGCTGTTAGACCACAGGATACAGTTTTCTGTCTGTACGCCTTCCTTGTCTTGCTATGAAATATATTGGTCCACCTGGATCTGTTCAGAGCCTGATCTCTGTGCCAGGCAATATTCCACATGCCTTGCCCTTGCATAAAGGCAAAGTCTTCCCTCAGGCATTTGGAAGAAACAAAGTACACGGACTAGAAGGAGCAATTAGATACATCTGTTGAGTGTTTTCCTCTCTCTTTGTGCTAAATGGGAAAATGCTGCTTGCATTTGTAAAGCTGTAACACTTGTACCATTTCAAATGTCTTTTCTTTTGCCAAGTGAACTCTCAAAAATTAGATATTATTGTAGAAAGCACTGCCTAATGAGCCAGTGTCATTTAGAATATTCAAATTTATATTACTACCATCCAGTTTTCAAGCCCTAAAAATGCCATTAATAGGCTTCAGAAATACATGGGATGGTCACAAGGACAATAGACCTGGGTTACAGCTGTTCTTGCAGCTGCCATAAGCTTCACATGTTCCAGAGATGACAGTGATTGATAGTCAAATTACATTGCCAGTACTTTTCTGTGTCAGGCTCATTATTAGACACAATGCCTTGGTTGCTCTTGGGAATTTGCTTCATTTAGCTGTTCCCAAGATGAATTCTCCATAAAGTAAGTCCAGAGAGTAGGATAAGTTCACAAATATGTATCAGAAATAAACACTTGATGTGGTATGAACAATACAACCAATAATATTTGATAATGAACAAACAAAATATGATGAGTTGCAACCACTTTGATAGTTAAAGAATCTATTTTGAGGGTGGCATGAGACATGAGACGACTTTTTGCCTTGCTATGGTTTCACCTTTTAAGGAAGACTCTTATTATGTTCACAGTACACTTAATAGTGGAGGGGGGGTTGTAATAGATACTTACATTCACACCAATATTCCAAATACCTTTAGTCGATGTTTCTCAATTTACATATAAAGGAAATAAAATTCTGTTCCCAGACCATCGATCAAGATCAGGAGCAAACACAGACTTCAGCCAAGCTGATGATCAACACATAGCAGTGCAACTCAGAAGCTGGCCAAAGAAATACAAAATTTTCACAGAAGCCTCCCTTCAGATTTTTCCATGCGTACAGTCATAGAGACTGTATTTGGTACTTACAGATCACTAGTTTCAGATTATTTATAACATCAGTATGCAGCTCACTATGCAGCTGTGATATAAATACTATGGGAATAGCAAGTAGTGACACCTACAGAGATTTCCTAATTAAATATTTCCATTCTAAGGATTCAGTCAGCTGTTTAGTAATTTCTTCATTCTATTTTTCTTGACTGAAATTAAGCAAATTGAGTCATTGCTTAGGAACGCTTCTTTAAAAAAAGGTGTTGGGTTGGGGTTTTTTTATCCCTCTTTGAGAGCAGACTTCAGAACAAGTAAATTCTGTCCCTTACCAAAAAAAAGGGGGGGTGGGGCATGCAGCAATTTTCCCCTCATCACCAAGTCTTTACAACTATGACAGAAGCCATGGCACACAAGGATGTTTTTAGTGACTTTAATGATAAATGGCCCTAAGAAAGTTGCTCAAGTTTGGAGAAGTGACCTGCAATTGTTGTATTGCTCTGGAGCAGGAAACCCAGCACTACTGTGCACATGATGAACCGTTCAAAGCTTTCTCTTCTGGCTGATCATGAAGCCTGTTACCTTCATAACCCATTCCAACAATATTTCCTGAGGTTAGAAGCCTGTACTGTTGCTCAAACTAGCAAGGCAGATGCTCCTGACTCCTGGAGGGGGCGGAAATAAAAAAAAAGTAGTGGGCAGAAAAACTTATCAAAAGACATAGCACTATCATAAGCACTATTTCAGTATGGAAGAAGTTATCTGATCCTGCCCCTTCCATTTCTCCATCTAGCACTACAAACACATTTGCTAGTGCTCTACTTCCCCTACCTCACGTTTCCCATGTTGGTAGCCAAAATGGAATTGCAGTTTAGATAAAGAAGAAAAGGGGAGGGGAGGAAATACCCTAATACCTTGATACCAAGGAGGGGATCCATACAGCCTGAAGGTAACTTGACCTTAAAAAATGACACTTCATAGCACTGCAAGCAGCATCTAAACAGAATAATATTCTGTAAATACTGTAGCACTTTAATCTGGACAGGCACAAAAAGAAACAGTTTAAAATAAATCCAAAGGAATAACATTCCTCTGATCTCCATTAGCGGAACTATAATTAGAACTTCAGAAGTAGTCTTCTCTTCCTTGCTTCATAATTGCAGTCATCTTTGAACATCCTATTGAAATGTCTTCAAAAGTTTCTCTTTGCAGTGTGAATGCAATCAAACTATAAATGGAAATATAGAGGGACCTAATTTCCCACCAAGTAAACAAAAGACATCCCCCCCCCATAAACCTATGATATTTTACCAAGTACATTTGAGCTGCAAAGGATACAGATGTAGATATATGTGGGTTAATATGAGAAAGTTTCTAGATACGGTATCTGTCAATCACTTAAAACACTTCTTAAAAAAAAAAAGACAAAACACAAATTCAGCATTGTTATCCTTCATATTATACCTTTTATTTTTCTATTCTTTTCCTGTCCCAAACACCTCTGATTTCAAAACACAAACGTTGCCTTGGCATTACAGCAGGTAGCAAATAAAAATTCTAACACTTGCCCTCGCTTTTCCTTCAGTTCCCTACTCAATGTCTATGCAACAGCTAGGAGAGGCAAATGAAAACAGCCCCTGGCACATGTACATTGGATCATGCTCAGCACAGATGGAGATTTAAGATAATTTAGCTTTCCAAACCTCCCTGTCTCTACTGAGACTCATAATTCAGCCATACTTGAGCAGATTATTGCAAGGATGTGAAAAGGCCCTGGCATTAAGGCACCGTTTTAAAGGAACGACAAGTCCTTGCACCAAAGCATCAAGGTGCTACAACCTCTCTGTGAAAACAGCGGTACCATTATTTTATGTTGACAAAATAATATATTTCCAGCAATGAAAGTCAGACTTGCAAATGGGTCAGCTACCCTGTTTTACTTGAGTCCATATTCTACAGGAAATTGCAGACTCAAACTTTTTCTTTTTCCACCAAATTCTAGGCAGCTAACTTACAATGGAAAACTCTGAACCATCTAAAGTATACAGAGCATTTTCTACAATGTATTACTCTGAGCAGCCAGGTAACATATTGATCTGTTTTATTTAGCACTTGTTTCATTCCTCTGTATTTCCACCACCAAATTGAATCAATTTTATATGGCGCTACCTCCAGTGCTGTCTCTATACTTGTACTATCACCTCTAAAGAAGTTCACCGCAGATGCCAGCTTAGCGATCACAACCACTCTTGGCAGCTTGCTCTCTTTCCGCATTTAGATTTAGTGACAGAAAGTTTTTTCCTCTACTAAAGCAGTCTTCAACACTCTACTATGCACAGGGGGAAAAAAAACCAACAAAACCAAACCACCCTGCTGTTTGTTTGAATGAAAGAGAAAAAAGACTTCCATTTTAGAGAGAAACAATGTCTAAATCTGAACCAAACACTGCAGATACTGAATACATATTTATCAAACTGGCTGATATCTCTGCCAGATTACATCAGGTTACATATTACTAAATGTTTACATTACCACAGGACTACAGAAAACAGAAAAGCAATTTGCAGAACAAAAAAAACCAATCAACAAAAGAGAAAATCTAACTTGCTGGTGGTGGCGCGTGATTACCAAAGCAGCGCTGGATACCTCCTCTTAAACAAAATACAGCACAGAGGAATGCTAGGAAGTGCTGAAGAGAGACGGCATGCTTGGGAAGGAAAAAGATTGCACCTGATGGCTCCAGTGGTCTGTTCTTATATCAATTCTTATATCAACTGTGAAGCAGTAGCTGTTCTGGGTTCTGCTGTACTGTAAGTTGTACTAGAAGGCAGGAATACCCAAGTGAGCTTCAAATGAGGGCATCAGAGTGTATCAGTGCTCTACTGTATTACAGAACATTGAATGCTGTTGGAATGCAACCTCAGCAGTCAAGTCTGTAAGCTGTTACAAACAGATCTGGCCCTCTGAAAAGTATGAGCTAAGCAAGAATTTATTCAATGAAACATATTTTTATAGTGCATAAACATTAGACAGGAGTGTTTGGATGTTGGCCAATTCAAGCAGAGCAAGCTTGGCTTCTGAGAAACGGGGTAGGAAGCACAGCATTATCAAGTATCAAATACACTGCACAGTCAAGCGCTAGGTAGAGGATATGCACTCTGCCAGCACTCAAGACATTAAAGCTTTCAATGATAAATACATCTGGAAATTAATGTTAAGTTTGCAGGTAGAGCTCAGGAATAAAAATAAATAAAATAATGGCTGTAGGATGATCGTAGATCTTTTGTATCTCTCTTTCTCTGTGGCAATGAAATATATTACACGTTAAAGATTGATAAATTACAGATTTCTCACATGTCCCTATTGCCGCCTAGTCTTCCAGTTTATAATCTCTACGGCCTCTTTATTTTTTGTGACTCTTAAATTATCTCCATTCTCACTGAGATAATTTCCATTTTTCAGCAACTAGAGTCACAATCTGAAGCTATCTGTTATAGGATAGCAGGAAAAAGTCAGAAAAAGAAAAAAGGCACATCTTTCTCCCCATTGCATTCTAGATTATTTGACAGAAGTAAATGCAGCCAGCAGAAACAGAGAAAGGGGAAGCAAAATTTCTCATTTGCAACCATCTTTGCTTAGAACCACAACTCAGAATTTCTGAAACACGATTTCCAAACTCCCCATTGCAGCACCTCTCCCAGCTCACACTTCTGCCGTAATTCAGAGTTTATAATCGTAGAGCTGGAGTTTATATATGGTTAAAAGAGGAGAAAGGAATTCTGGAAAAGTAAAGCTTTCAATGCATTTGTACTGCAGCATAAATCCTAAACCCCTTTTGAGTGTTTACTTCAAGAGAGAAAGGAATTCTGGCTTTGACTAAGACAAGATTAGCCTTAAACTAATTAGACAATAATGATTTTGACACACAACAAGGCTCTTGGCACTTTATCTGGAAGCTAAGCAACACCATCTCCACAATTTGTATTCTGCTGTGCAGACACCACCACCACATTGTGACCGCCAGTACCGGTACTTCCACAGCATGTTCGTGCACAGCCAGAGGCAGGATACCTATCCATCTTTTGTTCCATCTTTGTGAGCCAGGCTTGGATGGCTCATATTTCGTCTTTGGAAATAAATCAAGTATGTCCAGTTACTGGCTTGAATTATTAGGTCTTGGCTTAGAGCATTGGTAAAGGGGCCCTCTCTTTAGACAAATGGCCTGTTAAAGTAACTATGAATTAACCTCTAAATCTAGTCATCCAGTTAGTTAGGTGCCCTCTTAACCCTTACCTCTGTCTTCATGTCCAGTCTCCTCAAGTTTCTCATGCAAACGAATACTGACAGAATAACAGACCATTACATTCTATCGCCATTGCAATCCACTTTTTCTTTCCACACTGACCATTTTCAAATAAACCAAACAAAATGGGTTCCCAAGCAACTACTGACTTGGCACAAAGCTTAATAAACATGCATAGAAGTTCTGGCTGATGGCAGAGCAGGACGACAAAGACTGAGATTTTGTAAGGTTCTGACATGCTTTTTCTATACCACATTAGGTCCAAAACCAGGATGAAATGAGGTATTTATACTATGTATAGTAGCGCTGTGGATCTCCTCTCTGCAAGAGATTCAATTTCTTTTTTATTAAAAAAAACCCAAACCAACAAGTTTGTGAAAGAAGTCTTTCAACAGAGGAGACCTCTGTACCTTGTTTGCCTGATTCTTTCCTAGTCATCTGCCACTGGCCCCTGTTGGAGATACAGAATAAAGTTAAATGGTCCCTTTGCCTCAAGCAATGAATTATGTTATAAGTTCTAGCCATAAATTGTGTGTTCCAAATTTAAGCAGGAATAGTTCTATTAATCTATATTTGTTTCACTCAATAAATTAATCTTTTCTGACAAACACCACTTGAACCTCACATGCCATAAGAGAGTGGTTTAGGATTTAATGCACCTGTGTGATTTGAAGCATAAATATTCATTGTAGCAAAATTTATATATACTAGTGACTGAATTGCTTGTTGCAGAAAAAGTCAGGTATGGTCAAGTGGGCACTGAGATTTGTGCTTTCCATATCACTCAGTTCACAGAGGATTGTCCACAACAAACACTTAAGTAAAGCAACTGAGGTCAAAGTATAACAAGTATATGATTTTCACACACACAGAGCATAATGTTTAACTGCGTTCAGGAAGGCATTACTACTTTTCCTAGGCTTATTAGTTGAACAAAAAGCTGTGAAATGTGCTCTGATCTAGTTATAATATAATTTAATTTCCAGTTCCCATAATTGGCTGAATCACTACCTGGATTATAAAGTGCAATGTACAGAGCTGCTTGCAGTTGAGCAGAGCAGTCAGAGGCGTTTCCAGTGTCTCATCTCAATTTTCATTCTAGCACTAAGAAAACACCTCACCAATGTCATCTTCACAATTATAATTTATGTGCTGGTATGCAGTTATAGCTGACATAATTTACAAGTTTTTTGCTTCTTTTTTACAGCTTGGTACATTTTAACACAATCTTCACTGTAAAAAAAACTTGCTCAGATTTGGAGTCTAATATTCATCATCTTAAAAGAAGGTGCTTCTTAAAAGAGCTTGGATACAGTGGAAGTTATTGAATTCTCATAGGCATGAAATGATTTACATACATTTTCTGCAGCATCTAGCGCACTGAAATTCAGAGCCCAAGAGGTTTCTAAGCGATATTGGAATAATAATAAATAGTTATAGCAAAGAAATTTGGTTTAGTTTGATACAATATAACATTTTCTTCCTCTTCGGATTCCAGAAAGCCAAGTACCCAAAGGAAGATGTGTACCTTCTCTGCCAATAAAAGAAGGTATCAGTTTCCTGGTTTATTTCCTCATCTTTGGTTAGGTTTTTTGGTCAAACATTGCCATCCAGTGGCAGAAAGAACAGTGGTGTAAATGCCAGCTAATAAATCTTGTCCATTTTTCTAGTACCATCTGGCCTCAAAATGACAAATTAACAATTTAATTTTGTTTCCTGCTACCACATACACTTCTAATTTTACATGAGACAGCAGAAAGATTATGCAGGCGTAAAAGCTCCTAGCTAGAAGCACCTCATCAGAGTAAATGTTCAGAGTTGAAAGGCATTTTTAAAATTTTGCTGATAATTTAAGCTCAGCTAGTACTTTCCTGGTACTAGTCCGACACTTAAGGTAGCTTAGAGTATGTCCCAGCTTTCACTCAATGCTGGAAATACAAAATGAACACTTGACCACTAGAAGCAGACTGAGAAATCCTCCTCAGCTATTCACCATTCATCCCAAAAAGACCAGTCTCAACCTGATGACTTTGAAAGCACAACCCTTCAAATTTCAGCTGCTCTGAAACATATACAATTATGTTCAATTCTGAACTCTCTACGAAGAACATTAGTCCTTTTTTTTCCTCCCTGGGACTCATCTTTTCATAGAATCATAGAATCATTTGGTTGGAAAAGACCTTTAAGATCATCGAGTCCAACCGTACCTGTCCACTACTAAACCCTGTCCCTAAGCACCATGTCTGCCCGGCCACTTCCCTGGGCAGCCCATTCCACTGCCTGATAACCCTTTTCATGAAGAAGTTTTTCCTAATGTCCAACCTAAACCTCCCCTGGCGCAACTTGAGGCCAGTTCCCCTTGTCCCATTGCCCGTTCCCTGGGAGCAGAGCCCGACGCACACCCCCAGCTCCCCCCTCTTCTCAGGCAGTTGTAGGGAGTGATAAGGTCTCCCCCTCAGCCTCCTCTTCTCCAGGCTGAACAACGCCAGCTCCCTGAGCCGCTCCCCATCAGCCTTGGGCTCCAGACCCCTCACCAGCTTCATTGCCCTTCTCTGGACATGCTCCAGCCCCTCCAAGTCCTTCTTGGAGTCAGGGGCCCAACATTGAACACAGCATTCGAGGGGCGGCCTCACCAGTGCCCAGCACAGGGCACAATCACTGCCCTGCTTCTGCTGGCCACACCAGTCCTGATACAAGCCAGGATGCTGTTGGCCCTCTTGGCCACCTGGGCACAGTGCTGGCTCATATTCAGCCGGCTGTTGACCAACACTCCCAGGTCCTTTCCGCCAGGCAGATTTCCAGACACTCTTCCCTAAGCCTGTAGCATTGCATGGGGTTATTGTGACCCCAGTGCAGGACCCAGCACTTGGCCTTGTTGAACCTCACACGGTTGGCCTTGGCCCATGGATCCAGCCTGTGCAGATCCCATGGCAGAGCCTTCCTAACCTCAAACAGACCAATACTTCCACCCAGCTTAGTGTCATCTGCAGACTTGCTGAGGGTGCACTCAATTCCTACTGTTCACATCCTGAGAATACAAGGGACTTACAGGAAACAGCTTGCCCAGCTCTTGATGATGCACTGTGATCAGCTCTGGTCACAGGGTCCTTACCGTAGGTGCTTTTAGCACCATCACAGCCACAGGATATGCTGGACTACCCACCTTCCCCACCCTGTAACCTGTAGCACTATATTTCTTTTTTCTGGGTCAGGCTCTATAGTTCTACTACTTCTCAGCCCACCTTGCAATTTACCCATTTTCCAACTGTGGTTGTAATAACAAGTCTAGTTCAGTTTTTTCCCCTACAGGAAATCTTTCCTTGGAACATCTAACCAGACACTGATTAGAGGGACTCAGAACAGCTTCTTTTAAAAAAAAATAGGGGAAAAAAAAGCAGCTATGCAAGAGTATACATTGTCTTTAACATATAGAGTCACATCTTGTTGGTACATTTCCAGGAAAAAGATGAAGGAGATGAGACTGTTAATTAGAAACTGGAAAAAAAAATAAATCCACTAGCTTCAAAATTCCCAGAAGTTCTGCAAGAGATGCTAACCAGAATCCTCTAATTATTCTCATTATCATTGTTACGAAAAGACCCAGGGACAGAAGAATTTGCATCTAATCTCTCAAAACAGGGCTCCCGATCACATCACCACACAGTCTCAGAAATAGCCAGGCTAGAAACTATTATAGACATCAAATCTCTCATTCTGGTTTGGTTGTTTGGTTTTTGTTGTTTTGGTTTGGGGTTTTTTTGTTGGTTTTTTTTGTTTGTTTGGGGTTTTTTACAGATCTTTTGGAGCAGTGAGACCCACTGTTTCAATAATTTAAGCTTCAGGACTACCACATCTTTCCTAGCATATGCCTCTTGTTTAACAATCTGAATGCAGTTTAGAATCCTTAAAATTATTCATTATACATTAATTAAAATTATTCATTACATGAAAAAAGTGCTAATCAGCTGGAGATGGAAGGATTATTACTTAAGTAGGATAAGATAAAATTCCTTCCATATCACAATAAAGTTACTGGGGCATTTACTGCTAAAATAAACAGTGGTTGGTTTTCCTTACAAGGCAACTATTTTAAAAATAGTTGAGAGGAAGCATAGTAAGTGTTCAGTTTAAGCAGTAAGGTCTCTATTTGTCTGTTTTCATTCTTCATTAAACCTCTATACATCCTAGCCCTGCGCGAATTTTGCTTGGTTGTTATTTTCAGTTCACAAAAAAAAAAAAAAAAAAAAAAGTTATCATAAATTGAACTGGAATTCCACATGTAGCACATACTCTCCTGTATTATTAGTAGTCTTTAGCCATAGCACAGAACCCTTGTTTGACAGCAATTTATGTATGTAGAAAGATGACCTCCAACTAACAAGACTAAAAATGCATGTTCAAGAATAGTGGGTTTATGTATCAAAATGAAAACTAGGTTCTTAGAACACAGGTAGATGCTGTCCTAGTAAAGCTCACACTTACACGTTGCAGAACCTTAAGTGAGATAATTGATTTAACATACACAGAAAAGACAGAAGTATAACTTTGCTTTTGGGAGGGCAGACGGAGGGAAGGAAGGGAAACAGATGAACATGCACTCTACTGAGTTCTTCTAAATTGCTTTCTTTCTTTCCCAACAGCCTGTATATAGAGTGCGACTGCTTAACACATCTGGCAGCCCAGGGTAGTCAACTGCTTTCCCCAAAATCTCTAGATTTCCATGAGTTTCACAAAGCTAGGCAGTTCCTCCAATGCTGAGCAGTACCCTGTACAGGATGCAGGGCCAGTGAGTGGGTCAAGCTTTGGAACCAGCTACAAATAGATTTGGGAGATTGTAAAGTAGGTTTAATCAAGTAGATGCGGTAGCTTAAGAGATGATGTAAAAATCACAGAGCAAATGACACATTTCATTTGTTTTTTCAGTTTCAGACCCACTGAATGCATGCTGGTATAGACAGCTTAAAAATACTTTTTCTAGAAGGTTGGATGGTTTTTTTGATTTTTTTTTTTTCTGTTTCAGTTTGGGTTTGGTGTGGGTTTTTTGCCAGCAGAGGCTGCTATTTCCTTTTAGTTCAGAAAACACATGCAACAATGGCATAAACACTAAAATACAGAGAAGCAAGTATTGTGGAAATTGCTTGTTCTAATGAAATCAGTGTCAGAATTCAAGCAAACAAACAAACAGTTTATTCTGAATCCTACACTCCTCATTCATCCTCAAGCGTTTTGCAGCAAAAGCTCATAATTTTTGTTTCTTTCATTCAGGTCAAAGTATTTGAAAGTTACAATAAGCCTACAGTTGAACCTTATTCAATAAATATATTTCTTTTCTGTAATATTTATAGGCTTTTCTACAATATTGATTGCCAAGATATTTATGCACCTCAGGAGAATAAAAGACTTATTTTCTCAGCTCTGCAGCATGGCCAGAAGGCTTATGCATCTTTTCAGGTGGGGAAGGTCACAAAAACCCCAGTTTGCCTGGAAAGGATGTCCAGAGTCTCCTTGGTCAGCACTTACAACAAGGTTACTACTTGTCCTCCATTTTAGGTTTAAGAACCTAAAGTATTTCTCAGTGCTGTTTAAAGAATGGATACATTTTACTTCCTATTGCAGCAGTTTTCATACTTTTAAAAAGTTCTAAGACATTGAACAGCCTGACTAAGCCTGAGGGTTGGACTAGATAACTTTTAAAGGTCCCTTCCAACCCAAACTATTTTATGATTCTATGATAATCCATCTTTAAGAACTGTATTACAGTGTAAATTTTTCCAACACTTGAAGTCCCAGTCAAAGGTAATAGATTACACTGAAGCAAGTATTGCACAAACATGAGTGCTACCCAGTAAAAATATCATCCTGGAATACGACAAGGTAGTAATAAATAGAACAAACAAAGGAAAGGCACAGGAAGGAAATGAGCAAATAAAGGCAGTGGTTTATACTGTGATTCTACTTCACACAATAGCCAAATATACTTGACAATCATATTTATACACCTTAGTATTATAGCCTATGATGCTTTCCAGCAGCTTAAGACTTCAGCTTGCAGGATTCTTATAGCCCAATGCTTTGGCTGAGCCAAAGTCCACTGATGCCAAAAGGATGTCCTCCTTTTCATTTTTGATCAGGGACAAAATTTGGCAACCTACAAGTTGATCAGCTGTGGTTCAGATTTCAGGAATACAGACTGTACTTAGACAAACCAAAACAGACCTATAACGTTTTCATTTAAATAGCAGCTAGTCATTCTAACATTAGAAACCACTTTGATCTTGGGTAGATTTTTAAGAAATTAAGACTTCCACTGCATTTAATGTATGCTGTTCTAGCTTGTTCTACCTACCAGATCAAAATGTAATAAAATCATGAGGATCATTTACAGAGCAGAAAAAACTGATTTCCCACATTTAACTTCTTTCTTTTTAATGACAGTGTACAGACAGCCTTAGGATAGAGGAATTCCTAACAGGCTTTCAGTGCTTTAATATGGTCCTTAGGTAAAAAACCATGAATGCTAAAAAGGGAAAGGACCCTATAGCTTTCCTATACAGGAACATCCAAGCTAAGTTGGAATCTGCATGGCTATGCTTTTAAGAGATCTTCCTTTCATTAGCAAAGATTCAATGAACTTGACTTTATTTGCTCTTTTCAGCTCTTGACGGATTCATACAGCAAAGGACTTTTAGTCTACAGGGTAAAATCAGCAGCAAACAGTGAAATGAGCAATGAGAGTGACAGTTGTCAGAATAAGACCTTTCAACTAGTTTTTCTTGCTTTCTTTCTAGGATTTGTCTGGCTTCTTTATTCCCATTAGACTTTTTACAGTGTGCATGCTGACAGCAGAACCTGCGCATCAGTGGAGGAAACCAGCAGCAAAATAATCATATCCTCCAGCCTGTGTAATTAGCATCCCACAAGTAACACCTATTACTTCTTCTGTTGCAGAGAATTCATCTGGCTGTGTTCTGCAGACTGCTCCTGCTTCTCATTAGTCCAGACATCCATTGACTCCACTCTCACTTCCTCTTGAAACATTTACATCGACCTGTTCACTATGAGTATGAATTGTTTTGCACAGAAGAAAGTTTGGTTTATTTGGAAGTTTTATTTCAAACACATAGACCACCTCTTACGAAAAATAAAGTGGTACTGGCTCAAGTCTACAGCAATTGGTGTTCAGTGAAGAAAAGTTAAGAGTATTCCTTTTTGCTAGAGTGGCATACAGGAGGTAAACCCACGGGCCTGCACAGAGAGGGACAGCGATTCATGTACACAGCATGTCATAGAAGAGAGCGCTCCCATCAGAATCATCATCATCATCAGTTTCCCACTTTCCTGGTCTTAGAATTTATTAGGGAGAGGAGGGGGGAGAAGCAAAATACACTTCAGAAAATTGTCAATGCTTAAAATATAAAACCTTAAGAAAAGCCAAATGTCAAGAACATTTCTTATGATCCAAAGATTGCATAGAGAGGAAACATAGTAGTAACTACCTTACGGAGCACATGGAAGAGGTAGAATGTGCTCAATACAAAAATTGAACAGGAAGACATTTAAAGTTGGGGCGGGGGGGGGAGGGAGGGAGCAGAGAGGGGGACAGAACAGGGGACAGAGAGGATGAGATCCCCAGGACTTAGATCATAAGTTATGTCCATAAGATACAACTGTATTTTATATGCATCAGATAAGCAGTTCAAAATACTGAGCAGCCGCAAATTATCAATACTGTATTTATTATGCACGGTCTGTGGTCAGATTATCATATGAATCAACTATAATTGAGATTTTCAAGATTAGAATAAAAACGTAATTGTTACTTTCCAATTCAAGAAGGGCAGTGTTGCCTGCACAACAACCAACCAACCACTTGGGAATCATGAGTTGTTTAACTGTCATGACTATCAGACAAAAAGAATCATACCACACTGGTTGAAGTAGTTAATTCACTGGAGCATAGGGTTGCCTGCCCTGAGAGATCCCAACAGCTTGGAGAATTAGCTGATGGAAACGTTACAAAGTCAAGAAATATAAATGCAGAGTCTTGCACCTGGAATGAAATAGCATCACACAATAGTACATCTTGGAGGCCAGCTGTCTAGGCAGCAGCTTTGCAGAAAAGGACCTGGGGCCCATCAAATGACAAGCTGAACAGAAGGCAGCACCATGTCTTTGAGGCAAAAAAGGCTTACTGCATACTGGCCAGTATTAGCAAGAGTGTAGCTAGCAGAACAAGAGATTATTATCCTCTATTCAGTACTTGAATGAGTACTGGAGTTTACTGGAATACTGTGTCCAGCATGGGCTTCCTATTACACAAATAACATTGAAAAACCACAATGAGTCCAATGGTGTGCCACTACACATAGAATCATAGAATCATAGAATCACCTCGGTTGGAAAAGACCTTTAAGATCATCGAGTCCAACCTTTAACCTAACCCTGACATCCCACCACTAAACCATGTCCCTAACCACCTCATCTATCCTTCTTTTAAATACCTCCAGGGATGAGGACTCCACCACCTCCCTGGGCAGCCCATTCCAGAGCCTGACAACCCTCTCGGTGAAGAAGTTTTTCCTAATGTCTAGCCTAAACCTGCCCTGGCACAGCTTCAAGCCATTCGCCCTCGTCCTATCGTCTGTTACCAGGGAGAAGAGGCCGACCCCCACCTCACTACAGCCTCCTTTCAGGTAGTTGTAGAGGGCGATCAGGTCTCCCCTCAGCCTCCTCTTCTCCAGACTAAACAACCCCAGTTCCCTCAGCCGCTCCTCGTATGACTTGTGTTCCTCACCAGCTTGGTTGCTCTCCTCTGGACATGTTCCAGCAATGCAACGTATTTCTTGTAGTGAGGGGCCCAAAATTGAACACAGCATTCGAGGTGTGGCCTCACCAGCACCAAGTACAGGGGCACGATCACTTCCCTACTCCTGCTGGCCACACTATTTCTGATACAGGCCAGGATGCCATTGGCCTTCTTGGCAACCTGGGCACACTGCTGGCTCATATTCAGCCGGCTGTCAACCAGTACCCCCAGGTCTTTTTCCACCAGGCAGCTTTCCAGCCACTCTTCCCCAAGCCTGTAGCACTGCATGGGGTTGTTGTGACCAAAGTGCAGGACCCGGCACTTGGCCTTGTTGAACCTCAATACAGTTGGCCTCAGCCCATAGATCCAGCCTGTCCAGGTCCCTCTGCAGAGCCCTCCTCCCCTCCAGCAGATCAACACTACCACCCAGTTTGGTGTCATCTGCAAATTTACTGAGGGCACACTCAATCCCATCATCCAGGTCATTGATAAAGATATTAAACAAGACCGGCCCTAGAACTGAGCCCTGAGGGGCTTGTGACCGGCTGCCAACTGGATTTAGCTCCATTCACCACGACTCTCTGGGCTCGGCCACCCAGCCAGTTTTTAACCCAGCGAAGAGTACACCCACCTAGGCCATGAACTGCCAGCTTCTCCAGGAGTATGCTATAGGAGGCTGTGTTGAAGGCTTTTCTGAAGTCCAGGTAGACAACATCCACAGCCTTTCCCTCATCTACCAGGTGGGTCACCTAGGCGTAGAAGGAAAGCAGGTTGGTTAGGCAAGACCTGCCTTTCATGAACCCATGCTGACTGGGCCTGATCCCCTGATTGTCCTCCATGTGCCTGGTGAGCACACTCAAGATGAACCTCTCCATAATCTTCCCCGGTACTGAGGTCAGGCTGACTGCTCTGCAGTTCCCCAGATCCTCCTTCCGGCCCTTCTTGAAGAGAGGCGTCACATTTGCCAACCTCCTGTCATCTGGGACCTCCCCTGTTATCCAGGACTGCTGATAAATGATAGAGAGTGTCTTGGCAAGCTCCTCTGCCAACTCCTTCAGCACTCTTGGGTGGATCCCATCTGGCCCCATAGACTTGTGGATGTCCAGGTGGCATAGCAGGTCAAAGACTGCTTCCTCTTGGATTATGGGGGGTTTATTCCACTCACTGTCCCCATCTTCCAGCTCAGGAGGCTGGGTACCCTGGGGATAACTCGTCAGGCCATTAAAGACCGAGGCAAAGAAGGCATTGAGTATCTCAGCCTTTTCCTCATCTTTAGTGGCAATGTTCCCCCTCGCATCCACTAGAGGATGGAGGTTCTCCCTGGCTCTCTTTTTGCTGTTAACGTATTTATAAAAACTTTTCTTATTATCCCTTACAACAGTGGCCAGGTTAAATTCCAGCTGGGCTTTTGCCTTTCTAATTTCCTCTCTGCATGACCTGACAAGATCCCTGTACTCTTCTTGGGTTGCCTGCCCCTTCTTCCAGAGCTGGTAAGCTCTCCTTTTTTTCCTGAGTCTCAGTAGTAGACCTCTGTCCAGCCAGGCCGGTCGTCTTCCCCGCTGATTTGTCTTACGGCACATGGGGACAGCCTGCTCCTGTGCCTTTAAGACTTCTTCCTTGAAAAATACCCAACCTTCTTGGACCCCTTTGCCCTTCAGGACTATCTCCCAAGGGACTGTCCCAACCAGCATTCTGAGCAGGTCAAAGTCTGCCCTCCGGAAATCCATGGTGGCGGTGTTGCTGACTCCCTTCCTTACCTCACCAAAGATCGAAAACTCTACCATTTCATGATCACTAAGGCCTAGATGATTTCTGACCACAACCTCTCCCACCAGTCCTTCTCTATTAGTGAACAGGAGGTCAAGCAGGGCACCTCCCCTGGTAGGCTCACTTACCAGCTGTGTCAGGAAGTTATCTTCCACACACTGCAGGAGATATTGAAGATGATTCAGGCCTTAAGATGATTAGGGGACTGAAAAACATGACTCAAGACACAAAGCTCAGTGTGTTTGATTTGTTTAGCCAGAAGATGAGAAGGTTAACAAAAGATCCAATTACTATTATCAACTATCTAATAAGTTCTTAAAGAGAAGACAGAGCCAGACCCTTCTCAGAGGTGCTCTACAAAAAGTCAAGAGGCAGCAAGCACACAGCACAGCAAAGGAAATTTCAATTACACAGAAGGAAAAAATATTCTTCATAACAGGAGTGTTCAAACACTGGAACAAGCTAAAAGAGATATAGTGGAATTTTGTCATTAAAGATACTGGGGACAAACTTTTAGCAGGGCCTATTGCAATAGGACAAGGGGTAATGGTTTGAAACTAAAAGATTTAGACTAGATACAAGGAAGACTTTTTTTATGATGAGGATGGTGAAACACTGTAATGGGTTGCCCAGAGAGGTGGTAGATGCTCCATCCCTGGAAATATTCAAGGTCAGGTTGGATGGGGCTCTGGGCAACCTGATGTGGTTGAAGATGTCCCTGCTCATTGCAGGGGACTTGGACTAGATGGCCTTTGTCCCTTCCAACCCAAACTATTCTATGATTCTATGATATTCAAAACTTGACTGAACAAGAACCTGATCTAACTTCAAAGTTAGATCCAAATTTTATATTGGCCCTGTTTTGAGTAAGGGATTGGTCAAGATCCCTTCCAACCTTAATAATTGTATGGGCCTACAATATTTATCTTTCACATTCACTGTATGAATTTAAGGCCTTAAGTGCTCAATGGCAACATTCTTCAGCAGAGCTCTTAGAAGATAATTACAGGAAAATTTTGGACAGCTTAGAAGAAATAAAAACCAGAGGGCTTTTTACAGCTTCTCAGAATGAAAAGGAAATGGCCTACTTTATCAGAGTGATTTAGCATTATATTACACTTAATGAATTATATGTTGGATGATCAATGCACTGCATGATCTTTTTGTAAAATGCAGAAGCAAATCAGAAGCTGTCAGGAAAAAGCCAGACAATTTGGCAGGCACCGTTCAGACTTCTGGCACATGAGGAGGTGGCTGAAAAATTGTGGAATAAGCATTCAGCTAGATGTTTATGGTAAAATTATTAGAAATAACATGGGAAGTTAGGTGGCAAGATAATTATCAGTTTAAGTTTCAAACTTCAGACGTCATGGTTTGAAACCGGTGATCTTTGTGATTGGAAAATAGGATTATAAATAGTAATATATGATTGTATGATTGATAACAATGTAATGGATTAATTCCTTACCGTTTTTGTTTCAGACTCTTCCTATGCTCAGATACAGGTCATTATGTAGACCTATTTTCCACTCACGTTTCGAGGGTGCTTGTTCAGAAGCTCTAAGTGCAGATTTCTAAGTTTTCAGAAGCATGCCAAACTGAACAATGTTAAGTATAAAAGCCTTTGGCGGGGGGGGGAGGGAGGGGTGGGGAGAATGACACCTGAACCAAAACCAAACCCCATTCCTTGTATTCTTGCAATTCCTAAAATAATGTATAATATGCATACAGGCAATAAGTGTCTTTTTTGCTCCAACAAACAAATTCCTGGAAGAATTAAAGGCCAGCAGAAGGCAATTCAAATGGCTCTTCTTTTCCATCGGTGGCAGAAGTCTGTAATCATAACCCTAGTTAAGCCCAGGATGTAGCTAGAAATTCAAGTGAACTATTTGCAAATAGTTCATAAAGACAGAACTGCTCTGATTTATTTTGTTAATAAAACAGCACAGCTTATAGCAATATTGCTGAAGTTTTCCAAATTACCCACTTAATTCCAGAGCACTTTACAAAACAGAATTTTGTATTAGATTGTTGCTTTTTTCTTTCCTTCAAGTTTTGTGCATGTCTATTGGAAACTGGACCCTTTGTACCATGTTTCTAGCTTCTGTTGGAATTAAACTCAAAAGAAATTTCTAAAACTTGTGCAAGTTTCCACAGAATCTGTCACATTTTAGGCCAAGCCATGCAGTGCTGGCTTAGGCATAAGTTTACCTATATCAATTTCCCATTAATAAAGAAAAAAAAAAATTAAAAGTATGTTTGTTCCAAATAAATACAAGCTTGAGATACTTCACAATTAAAACACAATCATAGCTAAATGCAAGTCAACATATTGTTGTGAAAATGGTAAATATCATCATGCAATGTATAAATAAGAGCACAGCCTGTAAAACCTATGATTTAATTCTGACTCTGTTCAACCCAAAGATGTCACATAAAGCCCGTATCTTTATATAAAACAGTTCTGGGAAGATTCAAGTCAAATGACCAGTCCAGAGGAGAAACAGAAAAGTGTCCAAACATTTCAGAAATATAGCCTAAGACAGAAAAAATTGTTTGCTTAGCAATGAGGCAGCGTCAGAATCCATCAGAGACAGAATAACTTTCTCATACCATCCATAATAATCAGGAGAGGTAATGGGCTTAACTTTTTAGGTCTCAGGAAATAGATCTGAGGAACAGATCTCAGAAAATACTGTCTTAGGCAATTTTGAAAATTCTGTAAAGACTTGCACCTGCAAAATCTTGCATACAAAGACTGACAGGCACTGGGTACTGCAATGAAAACCGTAGTTACAGTACCATGGACTATTCAGCCTATCCTTTGTCAGACTGTAGAAGTAGTTTACAGCAAGAGTTTACGCCTGTCTGGCCTGCAAGAAATGAAGTAACTTAGAATTCACAGTCCTACTATCTGCATGCATTAAATCCTCCATCACCTATGTCAGGCACATTGGTATACCCTTCCTCAGTGCCAGAGTCAGTTTTTTGACTGACTCACCAGTACACAACATCTGTGATATAAATATTTACATGTTCAATTCAAATTCTATCTATGTTAACTTACCATTAAAAAGGTACATATCCAGGCAGCAGGAACAGGCAGTAGACAGAGCGGTTCTGAAGACAGCAGAGATTTTAAAACAATTTCTTATCGAGCAGACTTCTGAACTGTTTTTTGAAGTTTAGAAAACTTTGCTCCAAGAACTGTTGAAATTAATTCTGAAATTATTATTTAACAACATCTTACCATTATTTGACATAAGTAATACACAATATTTAAACCATTTGAAGAAGGATTTTCTTCAGAACTTCAAGAAGTACTTCGGAAGTATGCTGTATGCTTCCTCAAAATAACACAGGCATTTTCCAAAACCAACAAAGTTCCAGGCTAAAGCCAGCTCTCATCAACAGTTCTGGATAAACAGATAACATTATTCCCCTTGCTCATCAACAAACCTTGTAGAATGTCATCTTTTTTTAAGCACTAATAGCCAAACTTCCTGGCTTTAAAAAAAAATGATATGAATATACACTGTCAGAGGATGTATTACCACATTTATAAGGCAGCTGTGGGAAAGTGAGTTCATGGAATGGCTCTCAGATGAGCAAGAGTGGCAATGCTGCCTGAAACTGTCACTACTGCACTGTGGGGTGCAGCTCCCACAGATTCGGAGAGGGATTTCAGAGTTCAGATTATCAATGAGTTCCAACCCTACTCATACCGCAATTGCCAGTCACATAATACATATCCCTACAATAGTAACCACACACTAAAGATTACAAGATATTTGCAGCTCAACAGCCCATCTGTTTGTCACCCCTGCTTCAAAATTTCAAGCCCAGAGAGTGATATCACTTTGTTGTTCTTACAACAACAAATTTTAACATCTCAAGCTCATGGGTCTATTCAGAGTTTAAGAGTATAAGAGCAATTCAGTAAATTCACAATTCACTTCAGTGTAAAGCTAAGTTTTCCTTCATTACCAAAAGGTGTGCACAACCTCTGAAAAAAGCCATATAGGTAGAAAAGTTTACCATGTTACTTTGCAAAATCAGCCTCTGAAGCAGTTCTTGGATCACTCCATAAAGAAGTGAATTACTGAGTTGTCACAACTAATTTTCCATAAGAGACTATATCAAAGATCAACAGATTCTTTTATAAACTGCACCAGCAGGTGTTACTACTTCTTGGACTTGGAAAAAACAAAGTTGTCAAGAGGAATAATATGCCATTGTAAACAAGTACCAGATGGTAGAGTGATTCCTCTAATGCCCTGTTTAATTATTAGTAACCATGAACACAGGAAAACACAGTCAAACAAGAAAAAGAGCATATGTAGCTACATTAAACAAAGGTCATGATGTCAAACCACTATTTTTTACTCTGCCTATTACTCTAAAAAAATAGTTGTCTTTTTTATTTTGCTGTTTATAACTCTTCCCCAAACTCTTCCCCAACCAGACCAGCGAGTTAATGGAAATGAGACCAGCACTATTAAAATAAAAGAAAAAATACAGAAAAACCCCCTTTCATTCACTTCTAATACAAGTGCTAAAGAACTATACACCCATACTTACAGTGAGCATAGTGTCAGCTTATGCAGCATGACTGTGACAGCATCAGGACAATGTCCTGACAGAGCCCTTGTGGTGGTTTGACCCTGGCTGGACGCCAGGGGCCCACCAAAGCTGCTCTATCACTCCCCTCTTTAACTGGATAGAGGAGAGAAAAAGTAAATCAAAAGGCTCGGGGATCGAGATAAGGACAGGGAAAGATCATTTGTCAGTTACTGTCACGGGCAAAACAGACTCAACTTGATGAAATTAATTTAATTTATTACCAATCAAAATCAGAGGAGAGGAAGAAAACTTCTGAATCTTAAAACACCTTCTCCCCACCCCTCCTTTCTTCCTGGGATCAACTTCACTCCCAGTTTCTCTACCTACTTACCCCCAGCTGCGTAGAGAGATGGGAATGGGGGTTGGGGTCAGTTCATCACACGTTGTCTCTACTGCTTCTTCCTCCTCGGGAGAGGACTCTTCCCCTGCTCATGCGTGGGGTCCCTCTCACAGGAGATAATCCTCCATGAACTTCTCCAACATGAGTCCTTCCCATGGGCTACAGTTCTTCAAGAACTGCTCCAGCACAGGTCCATCATTTCCACGGGGTGCAGTCCCTCAGGAGCAGACTGCTCCAGCATTGGGTCCTCTGCAGGGTCACAAGTTCTGCCAGCAAACCTGCTTCAGCATGGGCTCCTCGCCCCACAGGTCCACAAAATCTTGCCAGGAACCTGATCTAGCGCAGGCTTCCCATGGGGTCACAGGTCCTTTGGGCATCCACCCGCTCTGGTTTGGGGTCCTCCATGGGCTACAGGTGGAGATCTGCTCCACCATGGACCTCCATGGGCTGCAGGGGGACAGCCTGCCTCACCATGGTCTTCACCACGGGCTGCAGTGGGAATCTCTGCTCTGGCGCCTGGAGCACCTCCTCCCCCTCCTTCTTCACTGACCTTGGTGTCTTCAGGGCTGTTTTCTCTCACATCCTCTCACTTATCTTCTCTTTCCTGCTACTGAGCCACAGCAGGGGTTTTTTTCCTTCTTAAATATTGTTATCACAGAGGTGCTTCCACCGTCACTGACTGGCTTGGCCTTGGCCAGCAGCGGACACAGGGAAAACTTCTAGAAGCTTCTCACAGAAGCCACCCCTATAGCCCCCCCACTACCAAGACCTTGCCACACAAACCCAATACAGCCCTCAATCTAATCAGCAGGATGGGGTAAACAAGCACCACGGGAACTATAAGCCCAAGGAGACAGAGGAATACATGCCAAGATACCTACCTAAGTCAACTGAAGCCAGAGCCAGCAGCCCCCAAAGATGCTCCTGCATCTTTGTTGTACCAGCAGCATCAAAAATATTTATGACAAAGCGCAAAAGAATTTAAGAGGAAGTCAGTAGGATACTACAGAAATTACTTTGGGAACAAATCAAAGTTAATCTTGCTGTCTCTGTGAAGTCAGCTGTGTTTATACAAGCAGGATGCAAAAAAAAACTTAAAAATTCATCCAACTAGATACTACTTAGGATAGATAGATAGTTGTGAACTTTTTTCCACATCAGTGTTGTAGCATGAGGGCAAATACACACTATACCCTAGCTGCAACATACTATAAATTACCTTAAAGACAAGCTCCCTACGCAGCTTGGTAGTTGTCTAATAGAAATCACTCTCATAAGACATGGGGAGTGAAAAAAAAAAAAAAAATAAGGCAAAAAAAGGCGGAAAAAAAAACAAAACAAAAAGAGAAAAAAACCTCCTTAAGAGATTATGAAGAGAGCATGAACAAATCTTTCTGGATGTGTTGCAGGACAGCCTCACTGACAGTCAGCAAGCAATGCTATAACAAGCAAGAAATTAAAAATTTTGAGGGTCACTGAATGCCAGTCACCAGGGAATCTTATTCCAAAGCTATTTTGTTTGGACATTCTGCAATTGATTCTAACCTGGAAAGCAAACATTGCTCCTTAAAACACACATTCAGTGCATATGCCAGAAAGACCACAGTTACGTACCACAGTGAGCAACAAAGCAGCAAGGAGCCTGGAGACTTTAACACACCCTCTGTGCCTTTATTGAAGCAGGTTTCACTGGGATACTTAGCTCATCTTAAATCATCACACTGCTTGTGCTCTCATTTTAGGATGCACCACTACAAACACTTCAGTATTTGGCAGCCAGCCTAATACGTACACATATACATGAGAAATACCTAAAACTTTCTGCTAAGAGAAAACTTTAGAGCACTGATGAAAATTATTTGCATTTTCAGCAAGAGTGGGAAAGAAGTCATGTAATGAGCAGAAAGGCGTCTTTGGGCTGACAGCCAGGCAGGTAAGCGCATGCAGAGGCACAAGCTCATCCCTGCACGTGCTATGGAAGGCGGCATGCATGCTGTTTTGCATGGATCTCACTTGCGGCTGCCTCATTTGCAGATACATAGTCTGAAGCTAGGTTTGAAAATTTAATCCCATCAAGTTGCTGCAAATAGTGGCTGCCCACACAAGTAAAGCCTGATATTTACTGATATTAATGGAAAAAGGAGAAAAAAAAAAAAGTGTGGACTTCAATTACTGAATTCTGATGAGACCATGGAAACCACACATAAAGATATTCAGATGACTAAAAATTTAGCAAAGATACAGAAGCATGGCATTCAGCACAGGCCAGCAAGTCAGAGAACAGCCCTCTTGAGCTCCTCTCGAAAGCAGATACAAAAAGCAACATGACTTGGTCTTTGCTGCTTTTTACCTGCAAAAATTAATTTAACCTGCTAAACTACCCTATATATTTGCATCATTATCATCTCTTCATTTTGCTGTGAAGTCATTCTGTCTGAAAGTGTGACATACGCAACTGAATAATGATAAACAACAGAAAATAGGACTGTGTGTTGGGAAAAACTGAAGAGGCCCAGGGAAAGAGTTATAAACCCAAACATATTTGCCAAAGCTAGGGCTGTAGATGATGGGACCAGGGTCACTGGACTGAGGCAGGTGTCCTCCCAGACAAAGCAGGGTGGAGGGGAGATTGAATTCTAAATTAGAAAACTAAACCCTGGCCCGGCTACAATTCCAATGCACTTCAGAAGTGCTCTAACTGGAATTTGTGACAGAGCATCAGAATTGGTGACTTGTAGTTTATTATGACATCCTACTCATCTTCATTTCTTAGAGATTACTGGACTAGATTCCTATCCATCATTAAATTACTCCTATATTTCACTACATCAGTTAATAAAGATGAAACAAAATGAAATTTAATGCACTTCACAAGTTTAAAAAAAAAAATCATGTATTATGTCCTAGTAACAGTGAGAGCATCTCTGCCACTGGTTCTGCAGCATCATTCTTTAAAGTACTCCTGAGAGTCTAGCTCATTGTCAAGTTGATATTTACCACAAAAGTGTTACTCTCTCTTTGCCTTAATTATGAGCTCCCTATTTGCCTCTTTCACATACTCCTCATGGTATCAATATCTATTTTCTGGGATTAGAAATAATAAATCACTAAATGAGAAATAATAACTAGAAGGGAAAGTGCTTTGCATCACACTTAGAGAACAGATGGACAGACAGATGGTCTGACTTGATGGCACCTGCAAGCAACACCATTTTCCCTACTGGAGGGATCAAAGAGAAGTCCCGTCCCAAACCACCAAAGCCTGCAGAACGCCATGACAGTTTAGTTGGGCACGAGAAGTCCCCATGCTAAACAAACCCTCATTCACAGCACATCACCATACAGAAGTAAGTCTTCTGCTGCAAATGCCAGTGGATCTGTAGTCACGGAAGAAGGGCGCCACCCCAGGCATTTTTTGCAGACTCTGACAGAAGCAAAATGTTCCCATACCCAACAAGCCCTAATAAAAGAGGTTAGGGTTTTGTTGAAAGCATTTACTCAGTGGGTAAGCACAGTGTTATCTTCAAGAGGTTCTGTCCCAGCTTGAGAAAAAACAGTAGCTGAACAGTTGACTCACATTTCTGTTCTCTCCAGTCCTCAGACTGTGACGGATGGGATGGTGCTGGTGGTACCAATAGAGCTTCTAGATGGCGAAGTTTTCAGAAGGGAGACAGTCTGCTCTTGGACAGTGCTTATCCCACACTCTAGACCCACTGAAGGTTTGAATTCTGAATAAGACTAATAAACAACAATACCTCATATTCTACAACATTGGCAATTTTTTCCACATAGTGCCAACTTGCTCATATCTATCCTCTGAAAGGAGGTTGTAGTGAGGTGGGTTTGGTCTTTTCTCCCAGGTAACGGGCAACAAGATGAGAGGAAATAGCCTCAAGTTGTGCCAGGGGAGGTTTAGATTGGATATTTGGAAAAATTTCTTCACCGAAAGGGTTGTCAAGCATTGGAACGGGCTGCCCAGGGAAGGGGTTGAGTCCCCATCCTTGGAGGTATTTAAAAGACATGTAAATGTGGTGCTTAGGGCCCTGATTTAGTGGTGGACTTGGCAGTGCTATGATAATGGTTGGACTTGATTATCTTAAAGGTCTTTTCCAACTTAAAACGATTCTATGATTCTATTTACTTGAGGCTGAGGCTCTCTTCTCCTTCATTACCTTCATTATCCAAACCCAAAAACAGTGGTTCAGTGAATTAACCTAGCTCCTGGCTTCTCTTGTAAGGTATTCTAGTCTAATTAAACTTCAGATCTCACTCAGGGAGTTCATTTACAATGCCCCGTGCCCCTCCTAGTAACAGCCACAAATATCTGTTTATTGGCAACCGTACCATTTTTCTAAAACCGTTTTACTGGAAAAGTTTTACTCTTCCCTTTTCTTCTAAAGTTACCCTTTTCTAGACAATGCCTCCTCATCCCCACTGCCCCATACACAAAAGCTAAAACATTTTCATTCAGTATTACAACGTTGTTCCATTTCCCATCCAGGCTGCAGAAATCATCCTATAAATAAGGCAGCGTGGCATGAAGCCAAATGCACTGACTTTATTTCCTGGCCAAAATCAACAGTGTTGCATAGATTACAAGCTGTCAATGCCATTAGTAAGGAGATCAACACCTATCAGTGTTGTGGGAGCAAGTACCGGATCTGCTGGTGTGGCAGATAAGTATAGGATCTTCAGGTGTGGTGACTGAGCTGTAGGGTCTGCAGGTGTGGAGACTTTGTTTTGGGATCAATGAGAAAAGGGATAAATAGCAACGGGATCACTTTGATTGTGCTTGTGCAGAAGCATGGGGTCTGTGTCTTCTCTGCTATGTGCCTGCAATGCCACAAATTGTGCCCCCTGTGAGGTGTGAAAACTCAACCTCCAAAGGTCTGCTTGATGGTCCGGGCCTTCATTGCCACAAATGGTGCCCCCCATGGGGTGTGAAAACTCAACCTCCAAAGGTTTGTCCGGTGGCAAGCCCCACAGAACTTAATGCTGCTGAAAGGAAGCAGGAGCTGGCTTTGATCATCTCTGGAGATTGGTGAGCTGTGGGGAATGTTGGGTGGTTGTATGTCTGCAGATGACCTGGACTTATGGAGGGACCTTTGCAGAAGTATAACATTGCTATAATTTGAATGGATGCTTGCTTGTTTTTCCTTCTCTGCCACATGCCTGCAATGCCACAAATGGTGAATGGATGCTTGCTTGTTTTTCCCAAATATCTCCAAGTTGGCTAGTGCCCTGACAGACCCAAAAGGACTTTTCTTTATCTGTGGGGCTTGAACTGGTGGCATCTCCCTTCCCCTCCCCTCAGTCCTCCTCAGCGGTCGTGGCGGCAGAAGCAGTGGCAGGTGGCTGGGTAGTGGTGCTGCCACCTCATCCTCTTCATTCCCACCACCACTCCCCCCCCACCCTGGGCACGATGCAGTTTATGTTGCTTTTTAGTCCCCAAGGGAAACTGAGACTGCAGAAGTAGTATGTCCCATTATTTGACAAAGAAAAGAGAAAAAATCACAAGGGAACTTGTTCAAACAGTATTAGCCTGAAAATGTGCAGCTTTCTGGAATGGAGAGACCTGAAGATTGTCTACAAAAGACACGCAAGCCTCTGTTTCTGCTGTGCTATTGAAGATCAGGACAATGAACTAGTATCTCTGGAAATAATTTATCGCTATGTAGAACTTCTTGACAAGTATTTTGGCAGTGTGTGTGAACTTGATATAATTTTCAATTTTGAAAAAGCCTATTTCATTCTGTATGAGTTCCGTTTAGGAGGGGAAGTTCAGGACACTTCCAAGAAAAATGTTCCCAAAGCCACTGAACAGGCAGATCTTGTACAGGAGGAAGCAGAGACCCCATGTAGTGTACTTGAAGAAATTGGATTGACATAGATCTTCACTTCAGCTGATGACATCTCAGTGTTTCATACTGTAAATGTTCACTACCTTCATTGTAACGTTTAGCTAATGGTGTAAGATGCTGTTTGTCAGTATTACTGGTTTTGCTAAGCTGCTTCATTCAGGCCTATAAGCAAAATGCTCCTTTGAAAAGGGAACAAGAAACTAAAAATCAAAAAAAAACAAATGAAAGGGAATTAGATTTAAATAGACTTGATGTCTCCCTTCACTGCATTTACAGTTTGACTTCAGTAAGTGTATTATTTTCATAAGCAAATCAAGAGCTTCTGTTTTTGTTCTTAGTAAAGAAGGGGGAGCTGTTGTAGGAAGAAGTCTAGAAAACGGTAGCACTTCGGAAACTCAAAATGTGTGTTTGACATCCACTGGCTCCAAAAAAAATAATTGCTCTGGAAAAGGAAAAATTCAAAAAATTAAAGTTGGAGAACAATGAAAATAGATCACCACAAAAAGGAAAAAAAAAAAGAAGAACTTGGCAAAGAAGATGATGTAAGGGAGGCTACTCGGACTGCTGGAGGGATGGACAGGAAGACAAGATCAAGCACAAGAACAAGAAAATAGTCTTAACCAATTCAGTAATTGAAGTTGCAGGTTTTTTAATGTGAATTGATTTGCACTCAGATTTTTAAATTCAGATTTTGTAAAGAAATCATCAAAAGAATACATTTTGATATCATAATTCTGTGATTAACTCTTTACAGATACTGCGTAAAGATCTGTTTCAATAGATTTTGTCTATATATAGTGGTTTCTAAACAATGAGGTGCTTGTGTAAAACAGCAAATGTAAAAACAAATCTTTCTTGTATTTATCCTCCTTTTTTCTGTTGATCAGTACAGCAGTCAGGAAGCCATATTACTTTACTGCCAGTTATAATTATCAGCTATTTTCTGCTTCTTTGTTCTTAGTAAAGAAGGGGGAGTTGTGGTAGCAAGTATAGGATCTGCAGGTGTGGTGACTGAGCTGTAGGGTCTGCAGGTGTGGAGACTTTGTTTTGGGACCAATGAGAAAAGGGATAAATAGCAACAGGATCACTCTGATTATGCTTGTGCAGGAACATGGGCTCTGTGCCTTCTCTGCCACATGCCTGCAATGCATCAGGACGAAGAAATCATTCCTTGCTTTCATGAATCAGAAGCCAAGTTTTCTCCAGCTCTATTCCTTTTGTAATTCTTTCCCATTCCACTTACATTAACTGAAAAAATTTGTAAAACCACAAATCAGATGAGTACCTTCTTTAGGTTATGTTGCAATTTATGTTAAAATGTTACATTTTGTTAAACATTTTTGTTCAATTTATTCATCAATGACCTGGCTGAGTGGACAGAGTGTACCATGAGCAAAACTGGGAGGAGTGGCTGACACACTGGAAGGCTGTGCTGCCATTCAGCAGGACCTGAACAGGCTGGAGAGTTGGGTGCAGAGGAACCTGATGAAATTCAACAAGGGCAAGTGTTGAGGGCTGGACCTGGGGAGGCTGAACCCTATGCACCAGTACAGGCCAGGGGATGACCTGCTGGAAAGCAGCTCTGCCAAGAGGGACCTGGGAGTCCTGGTGGATGACAAGCTGACCATGAGCCAGCAGTGTGCCCTTGTTGCCAAGAAGGCCAATGGTATCCTGGGGTGCATTAAGAGGAGTGTGGCCAGCAGGTCAAGGGAGGTTATCCTCCCCCTCTACTCTGCCCTGGTGAGACCCCACCTGGAGTACTGTGTCCAGTTCTGGGCTCCCCAGTTCAAGAAAGATGAGGAACTCCTAGAAAGAGTCCAGAAGAGAGCAACAAGGATGATAAAGGGACTGGAGCATCTCCCCTGTGAGGAAAGGCTGAGAGAGTTGGGCTTCCTCAGTCTGAAGAAGAGAAGGCTGAGAGGGGATCCCATAAATACTTACAAGTATCTTAAGGGTGGATGTCACAAGGATGGAGCCAGACTCTTCGCAGTGGTACCTACTGACAGGACAAGAGGCAATGGGCACAAACTGAAGCATAAGAGGTTTCAGTTGAATGTGAGGAAGAACAACCTTACCTTGAGGGTGACAGGCTGCTTGGGGCTATGGAGTCTCCTTCTCTGGAGATATTCAAAACACACCTGGATGATGTCCTGTGCAACCTGCTTTAGGTGAATCTCCTTTAGCAGGAGGGTTGGACTGGATGATCTCTGGAGGTCCCTTCCAACTCTTGCCATTCTGTGATTTTTTTTTTGTTAGAATGCTCTTACTATTACAAAATGTGAGCCTCCAAGGCAACTGAGCCTGAGTCTAGCAGTGTAATTGCTCATGTATATATAATTCTAAATAACTCTAGATACAAAGATGCAATCCAGTTGTAAAGCTGTACTCATCCATGCTGGTGAGAATCAGAGCAAAGCCATCATATGTTTTCTGTCTGAACAATAGGATACCTATAGAAATTCTTCAAAATGCAGAGTGGAAAGATTGATTTTATACAGTAAAATATATTTCTTACTATAGCATCAGTGAAAAATATTTTAGTATAGACATGGGCTTATATTCCAATATTACCATTGGTGAGAAACACCACCACAAATCTACCTGCTCTTTTCCTTTGTGGACATTCATCCAGGCAGGCTCTCAGGCATGCAGACTCTAATGCCCACTTTGCACAGCTGCAAGTGTGCTGTGCCTCTCAAGAGCAAGAAAACTGACCCATGTCAAGCAAATTGGTGCCACAGTACACAGAATGGAAACCTGCTTTGTGAATGCCCAGCATGGATCACCTTGTACAGAATCAGGAACTGCAAAGTTCTTCAATAACATTGCTGGAACTAGAAAAGAAAATTTCTTTTGCTGCTTTAATACCTTCCCCCCAATATTTGATCAAATTAATTTATAGGCAGAGATGTCTAATACCATCTTACATTGTAGGCATCTACTGAACAGTAGCTTAGTAAAACCTCACTGGGGTGATATACTGATATACTTTCAGGTAATTTGTTATTCAGATACAGGCCAACAGATTATTTGGGTTTCTATGATGAATATTGCCCTCCTTAAAAAAAAAGCTATAAAGCTGGAATTCAAAACTTCATTAGTTGTCAACATGCGTTTTAAAACTACATTGTTCAGATCTCAAAATGTTCCCTGAAATAAAAGAGCCTACCTTAACCAGCTCTGATGGTTACACTTGCTCAGTTCATCTAGCTATTCCCCATGGTCAGCACCAAAAGTGACTGATGTCTCCAACATACCTAGAAATGCTGTTTCTTATCCAACAACCGAGTTCCAAAATAAAGCATCCATTCCTTATCATATCCTGCTCAATGATTTCTTTAAGGACCCATCCTGATTCAGTCTCAGTTGTTTTCTTTGAATTCTGCCTCAGACAAGCTTGACCAGTCCTCTCCTCCTTTGCCTCAATAGCTGAAGTCACTGCATACCTTTATTGACTTCCTCCTATTTAATGCAGCTCAATCTAAGACATCTTGAATCTAAGACATCACAGGGTTACTTAAGTAGAATTTACAGGCATGTTAATTGTAACTCTTGGTACCAAGTATTTATCTGGATCAGCTTTCTGAGTAAATCCAAATTTGAATAATTCACACAGTCACAGAATGGTTCAAGTCAGAAGGGGTCTCTGGAGGTCATCTTGACCAACTTCCTGCTCAAACAGGGTCACCTAGAGCAGGTTGTCCAGGACCATGTCCAAATGGCATCTCCACATATGGAAATTCCACAGCCTCTCTGGGCAGCCTGTCAGTGCTCCTGTCCCTGGACACCACTGACTAGAGCCTGGCTCCATCTTCTTTATGGCCTCCTTTCAGCTATTTACATACATCAGTGAGATTCCCCCTGAGCCATTTCTTTAGGCTAAACACTCCCAGCTCTCTCAGCCTTTCCTTATAGGAGGAATGCTGGATGCTCCAGTCCATTAGCTGTCTTAGCAGACCTCTGCTGGACTCTCTCCAGTTGCTCTCCATCTCTCTCTCTTGTACTGGGGAGCCCAGAACTCAACACAGTACGCCCCATGTGGCCTTACCGATGCCAAGTGGAGGGGAGACATCAACTCCCTTAGCCTGCTGGCAACATTTGTCCCAATTTAGCCCAGGATACTGTTAGCTGCCTTTGCCAGAAGGTACGTTGCTGGCTCATGATCAGCTTCCTGTCCACAAGGTCCCCCAGGTCCCTTTCTGCAAAGCTGCTTTCCAGCTGGTCAACTCCCAGCAGATACTGATGCACAGCATGATTCCTCCCCATGTGCAGGGTTTTGTACTTCTATTTGTTGAACTGTATGAGGTTCCTCTCAGCCCACTTCTCCTGTGGAGGTCCATTCAGCTGGCAGCACAACCCTCTGGCATATCAGCCTCTGCTCCCAATTTCTTGTCATCAAATCTATGCTCTGCCCCATCACCCAGATCATTAATAAAGATGTTGAACAGGACTGGACCCAGTATTGACCCCTGGGGTGCTCCACTAGTTACTGCCGTCAACTAGACTGATCACCACGCTCCGGGCCTGGCCATTCAGCCAGTTTTCAGTCCACCTCCCTATCTGCTCATCCAGCCCATATTTCATCAGCTTCTCTGTGAGGATCTTATGGGAGACAGTGCCAAATGTCTTACTGAAGTTAAGGTAGACAATATCTACTTCTTTCCCCTCTTAGAGATATGTGACTCTTCTAAGCATATCCTTGAAGGAGCCAAAGTCTGCTTCAACTCTGGGGTTGTGGTCTTGCTATTACTAAAACAAACCAAAAAAATTTCTAAACATCAAAGTTACCACCACTGTCACTGACTAGACTGTATGCTCTGAAGCTGCGTGCAATTCAGTTCTAGGTCTAAGTGTTTGGATCATGAAAATCTGTTTTACCTTTTGCTTTCCTTAAACTTGGTATAAGCCTCTCCTTCTGCTACTTTTCTTCCCCAAATGCTAAAAGTTTTTTGTGAACGTGTCAGACATCCTTTCTTGGGCAGTTCATCACCTGCCTACTGAGCCCAGGGAAGACACAATTAAGCAAATGATACTCCAGGCTCCTAGCAGTACCTGATCCAATAGATGGAGTGGAACTAATGCACACTAAGAGGTTAGCACTCCCCTGACTGCAGGGAGGTGAATTACTATTAATATCCCAGTGTGTACATGAGCCTTTCCTTGCATACACTTATCCAAAAGGCAGTTGCTTGAGTTCAATTTCCTCCTTATTCTGTGGGATGTCATATGTTCACCCTAATAAATTGTCAGGCTGTCAGCATGCCAGAAGACTATTCTCTCTATTGGACTAGTAGCTCTTTGAAGAGGTAGCAAGAGATGAAACCTTCAGTGAAACTGTGCTAAGTGACAGATGAACAGGAACAGAGGGGGAAAAGAGAATGTGTAGAAGGAACTACTTGTTTGTTTGTTTTAATTGAAACATGAATAAGAAAGTAGTCCCTGTGTGTAAAAAGTTTAAGTATTCAGCTAGATTTTCAATTAAGAGAATCCCTATGCCTGTTTTTGTCTATTTTCCCTTTTTGTGAATATTAGCAGGGAAACCTTTGAAGTTATTTCTTCAACTGCTTTTCTCCAGTGTTGAATTTATGTGTAAACTTACAGAAAAAGGGCTAAACCGTGTGAACACCTGTCATTTTTGCAATGAAATGCCTTGCTGTCTCTGGATAGCATGCCAACTTTTTCCTTCATTAGCTTTCCCACACCTACTTGCTGCTTTAGCCCATCACACTTCATATGCTTAGTTTTTCATTATCAGTGCAGCTACCTCTCTGTGCACATAGGCTGGCCCTTCACATACTGCCAATCTGCATATAAGACCTTGCAACAAACAAACCAAAGATGTATCCATGCACTGGTTTCTAATTCCAACCCTTCACCAAGACCAAGTGTGCTCAGAGGTTACAGTACAAAATGTGTACCAGTTCTGCAGGTTTTATAGATTTCCTTCATTTGGCTCAAATCAGCAGTAGCATACAACACTTCTGCAAAGAGCACCATCTGGTTTCCTTTATGTCGCTGACAGCCCATTATTTCCTTTTACTACCAAATGTTTTGTTTGTTTGCTTTAAAAAACAAACAGCCCTGGGCTGTTTCTTCTTAACTTGAAATAAAGTCTTCAGCCACTCTTCCTTATGGATTTGTCTCATTGAAGCTGTTAGTTACAGAGACTGAAATGACCAGATTAATATTTAATACTGCATCTTCAGCGGTATAAATTCTACTAGCTAAGGCAATGTAAGCCAATCTAGTCTCCTCTTTCTGAATTAGAGTATGCTGCAGCTAATCTTCATTAGAAGAACCATAAAATGTGAGCAACAAGGAGTCTAAATGCCTCCTTTCTCCCCGTAGTGTATGCCTGGCTTTTGAGCAGAAGAGGCAGAGCTTGCAATATCAAAGCCACGATACTTGTTAAAGCAGCTCTACCTGAACCGAGTACCTGCCAACCTGAAGATACAGACAAGGCACACAGGGATAACCTGCAGAGGGAGTAATTGGGGAATTGTTACATTAAAATACAATACCTAGTCCATATTAATTCTCCAGACAGAAACATATACTGCAAGCAACTGTGTGACTGCAGAACTGTGCCACACAAGGACAGAAAATTCCCACAGACCACTGAAGTAGGAGAGCAATTTAGTTCTATTTATGCATTCATACAAATTTTTAATCTTAGTTGTGTTGTGCTCAAGAGAGTTACACTTCACAAGCTGCTTAAAAAAAGATTTCACCCACCCACCCACCCCCCAGACACTGACAAATGGAATCAGAAAGCAAGCCAGGATCTTTTGCATTTGTCTCTCTGCTCAGACAGCCTCTATCTGGAGGAGATGACAACACTGCCAGCTCCAGCCAGACACCGAATCACTGTCCATAATTGCACTGGCCAGAATCAAATCTTTTCATCATATCAGAAGGGTGAAAGCAGCAGGCATGTAGTCAGTAGGAGATCAGAGAGAGATGCTGTTTAATGTTTAGCTTCTACCAGCAAGGAGAATATAAGTTTATATTTGTTGTCTCAGATTACCTGTAGTTAGCTGTGATTTTTTATTTTTTCATCCCTTTTTCTTTCTTTCTGTACTCTTTAAAAAGAGCACACTTGTCACTTTCCGGTTAACTACAGTTATAATTTGTAAACTAACTCTGAAAGTTTAATGGATCATCAAACATTAGTCAACACAAATACATTATGATGTTTCTATTCCTTGATGCTTCCTGTAGTTTTCATTTTCTCTACTTCTAAAAACGCATTTTCTTTCTTTCAAATCCCTCTGTGTTCCTATCGTTCCTCCCTCCTTTAATTTCTTCATTGCCATTACGGCAAGGCAAATGGAGAAAGAAAGAAATTAGGTCCATTAAAAAGAAAAGCAGAAAGCTCCTTCTTTGCTGTAACTCATAAGCAATCATTTTCCTTTCATTTATTTTTAAAGTTTTTTTCCAGTACTCAACGCTAAAGATAAATCCCAGCATCACTGAAAGTTATGATCAGTCCCCTTCCTTCATGGATGCTTGTATTAAGTATAGACTTTGTTCAGAGGGAGCAAGCAGGGAAAAAAATAATAACAAAAAGAAATAGTAAGAGTAAAACTAATTCTATTTTTCTGTCTTTCATACTTATCACTGGCCTGATATTTTATTTCTCTGAAATTATTTCTTCTGTTTATACAGAGCAGAAGATCATGTTAAAAGAATCATTCTTTTGGTCAAAATTTTCAATGCAATATTAAAGGAGAGCAGTGTGATAACAGAAGATTGAGAGTTACATACAAATTCTTGAAGAACAAGCGTAAGAAGCAGAGAGGACTCTGCTAAACACTTTGTTGGGAGGACAACCCTTTGTTGGCCCGGATTACTCTATTAAACAGTGCTAACAGGGGTGTTGGGCGGGGCACAACAACACAGAGTTGCTACAGTTTCATTAAATACCTTGGAAATCTACTCCCAGTTTGTTGGCTGATCTGTACTTATTTGTGCACCCAAAAGTAGCTGAGAATTACCAATTTTATGTATTTTGAACACACAAACAACACTTTAGGTAAGCCATGGTCACCACAAGTTCCAAACCTACAGCAATGCTGAGGTAACCCTGAGATAGCGGGTTTGTGTTAGCTCCCCACTAAATGTTTGAACAGCGGCAAAACTGTTTCTGCTGCAGCCCTGACCAGGATTCTGACGTTATTTAAGACCTTCCTGATTAATTCCATGATGTACATTGGAATCTATAACCTTCCACAGATACAGCTTATATCTTTATTATGTAAATCTTTCAAACAAGTAATGTGTTCCTGTAAATCTTACATACCGAGAATTACCAAAGAATTTCTTTTTATGGAAAAAGTGAAAAATCCTTGTCTTCTAAAACCAGGATGTTTGCTCAGTTCTGAGAAAACAGTTAGAAGTGAATTATATGCATGATTTAATTACATTGTAAGATGCAATACCTGTGGTATTTCTTGGTTTTAATTAAAAGTTCCTAATATTTTCTAGATGATGACTACAGTGGCCATATTAACTGGGTGGTAATGCACTTTTAAAGAAGAAAGAGTAGTATACTGTGGTACAGAGTGCTGCACTATAATGGTACTTAATAAAGGCATGGAATTAGTGATACATTTTCCAAAGCCATTTCTAGTACACTCCTAAATAAATTAAAAGGTTCAATGATTAGTTATCTGAATTTATGCAGAGAAGTATAGTTTCCACATTTCCTGTTAGCTGCATTGTGTGACCCACTAGAATTAATAAAATAGATTACTACTCATTAAAGTGAAGTATCAGGATGATTTCATTAGGAGTAAAACCAGGGTTCATTTGTTTTCTGTTCTCGTTTTGATACACAGTCATACACTCCGTCCTCAGGGAGGTAATGGTATTGGCATGCTATAAGGAAGCTAATAGCAGTGCTTAACAGGGGAACCCAAAGCACAGTGTCAGAAAAAGGTGATTTTTTTTCAGTTAACTTACGGAATGAAAGCAAGGATCACACGGTTCTAAACCATTTTAGCTTATAAATAATCTGGATTTATAGCAATATGTGGAAAGTACAATGATGATCTGGAGAAAAGTAGCTTTGGGTATGCATTGTCCTTCATTACCAAGCACTACTTAGTAAGCTCTCTGAGCACAAAACAGAACTGTGTTATTCCTCAGATCCATTTCAAATGTCATTACAGTGACAGAAGTTCTTGGCATGCTTGCTTAGCTTGGCTGCTACCAGTAACAGCACAAAGGCTCCTGCCTTTGCTTTATGGACCGCTCTTGAGAAAAGTCCACATGATGCTTAAAGCGGGTAAGACACTTTGCTTATGCATAAATAAAATGCTCTTAGTTTTTCCTTTTCATGGGGGTGCTAACATCCTGTTACGCCTTCTACTCAAACACCCCTTCGCAACACAAAACACCGCACACCAAACATACAAAGCTAGCACTGCTGGCAGAAGACAGTTGGGTAAAGCATGGAGACAGAAGAGCCAAAGAAAGAATTTAAGATTTTGCTGCATGTAGCCCATGATGTACTTTAAATGTAATAATGTTCAGGTGCATACCTGTGAACAAGGGACAAAATAGTTTATTTAGTAGCTTCTTTTTCCCCTTGGATCTTTTTCTACTTTGTTTCAGTTTACTATATAGAATAAAATTGTTTCCAGGCCAAGCTTATGTATGTTGGCTTATTTTCTTGCATGTCAAAGACCTCTGTTTTCAGAACGCGTTCTATTATAAAGCTCCTGCTAAACCTTCCCTCAAAAGAAATTTAAGTGAGGATGATAATGTTAATGTTAGTTTCCTTTCAGCTGTATGAACAAAGAGATACTGAAGCAGCTTTAAAGAAATACATAGACTGGTGCAAAGGAAGGGGAGGAAAGAAGTTACGAACTCAGTGCTAGTTAGGTCCAGCAAATCCTTTTCTGAGCCCATTGCTCAGCTAAAGCTGCACTAGAAAAGCATGCTCCTTCATGCCTGTGCTCAGAAACACATGGCTTCCGTAAATACTTCTACCTCCACCTCAGAGCTGTGAGCTGGTCTGGCAGCAATAACGTAAATAAGTGCACAGATGAGACCAACTTTTTGTGAAAAATACAGCAGGCCTCTCAGCTGTGAAGCAAAACAATAAACAACATACTACTGTATGATGAAAACAAATGGATAAAGCCTCTGGAGAGTCACCTACACTTCCAGTGAAAGGCCTACTCTCTCCTTGAATCACTCTTATATTACTAAAGACCATTTTTATCGCTTATCAATATTTCTTTTTTACATAGGTTTTATGCCCACGCCAACACCTTTTTTTTAGTAGACTTTTAAAAACAGTGCAATGTGATGAATTCTACAAACACACAGCCTTGTATAAAGCAGCATCAAAACACTTTAATTTCTGGAGCTGTTCTTTACATTTTTCAAGAGTATAATGCATTTGTCAGTGTGGGTGTTTTTCCCCCCTCACAAGTACAGTTCAAGTTCTTTCCCACAGATTCTTCTGGGTCACCTAATTACTCTTCTCTTCATATAACAGAAAAACAAAATCAATCTGATCATCAGTCTGACTAACGATGAGAACAATTTCTAGATATAGTCAAGACATATGGATGCTGCCTATTCCTTCTTATATTATCCTAATGTTAACTTATTTATTTTACTGGAAAAGTGTCCTAAATCACCTTGAGAAGTAGAATATATGTAGAGTATATGTGTCTGTAGCACAAGGATCCATGAAAAATTTTCTATCCAGCAGTTACACCACACATTTCAATAAATAATGCAAGAACCAGTAAGGATGTTAAATGAAACCTGCCAAATACAGTTTTAGTACCATCTTCAGTCATACTAAACAGAACTGAACTCACATAGTTCAGAATATGAGCCACATATGGTATCTTAGCACTCATCAACTTTCATCCCTGAAAAGCTTATGAGGAACAGCTAAAAGGAGCTTATTATTGACATTAAGAGCATATTGCCAAAGACAATACTTCTAAAAGAAATATCAAAAATTTTTGACAAAACCAAGTCTTAAAGTAATTCATACTCCCTCTAAGACCACTTCAAAAACAAAGGGAAAAATCTCTCCGTTCAAAAACTCCAAAATAACCTTAATCATGAGACTGGTTGAACTCATGCTTTTCTTTGAAGTAATTTAATCCTGTTGAAAAGGGATTTGGAATTTTTATCAGCTTTTCTTGCAGTATTCTTTCATACATCTTCTATAAACTCTATGCAAACTGCAAACCAAGTCAGTATTTGCCAACTACGTAATTATGCCCCCCACAGTGTAGATGCAGTTTATGCCAACCTGCCACTGAGGTTCCATGAGATGCTTTTTGCACCATCATCATCCTTAAGAAGCATTAATGATGAGAACATTTCAAATGCCATGCCTATGGGAGTGCCAGTTAGAAACGCTCAAATGGAAGAGGAAAAAAACTAAGCCATAAGCATGTGATGACACAGATGCATTTATTCCTGTGTCAGAAATGGCATAATAGAAAATTAAAAGACAGATATTTTGTTCTGGCTGCCAGGCTTCATCATGTTGCTTCCTCAGAGCCAAGTTAATAACTAGGAAAAAAATTAATTTAAGTGGGAGTGTAAATATGCTGGATCTATCTCAAAGAACTCCAGCCAAAGAGATGTAGCCATTATTTCAAGTAGCTTGTTCATATTTGAGATGGGTTGTTAAGCTACTGTTAAATTCTAATCAGAAAATGAGTACTGGGTTGCAGTCCAAGCATTACAACACAGCACAGAGTTCTGCTACATCTCAGGCTCCATTTTATGAAAGTGGGGCTATCTCCATGCTCTAACTCGTATTTTGAAAAGGGCACATCCGACGCATGTCACAAGATGCATAAAAAAACCCCAAACAACAAAATCAAATGATGACAATTTCATACCCCCAAGCCTTCCAAAACCAGACCTTACTTTAAAAAGTAGGTACTGGATAATAATGAAAGTTACTTGAACTGGCAAAAGTTTTCTCTTGTGACTTTCCAGCACAGACCTTAGAGGTGCTCAAAAACATGCACATAGTCTTTCTTCTATCTGAACGTTAATAAGGTTGGTCAACCAAAAGCAGAGAAAAACAAACAAAAACTGAAACAAGGGAAAAAAGAAAATCACAGGTTAAGTGGTTCAGGCCCTACAATTATCACACTCCTGAAATGACAGGGTGTTTGACCTAACATAATTCATAGTGCTGCTTTTTAATAAGTCCTGTTGCAGCTATAGCATCTTTTTCCACAAATGATCATATTCAGAGACTGTATTAAAAAAAAATAATCTTTCTCACAGAAATTGTTGGCTTTGCTAGGAAGGCATCTTGTCTTTAACCTTAATTCTTAGTGTGGATAGATTTCATTTTTTCACTGAAAATTCCTGAAAATCCTATGATGTTTACAGTTCTAATACTTGTGAGAAAGATACAGTCTTAGAGATAAAGCTATATACTTATATATATGAGCGAGCATTGCTGTGAAAACATCTATTTGAGTAGTCAAGCTATTTAAATTCTTAGCCATTTGGAGTGTAAGGAAACAAGTTAAAACCTGTCAGTCATAAGATTATACTAATTTATAAGTTTTAGCAGCACTTACTGCTACAGATAGCTAACACCACCACAGCTACCCTTAAACTATTTGATCCTATTAGTTTGTCACATCAGTCCCTACAGAATATTAGCAAACTAAAGGTCGAACAGATGCAAAATAAAATTAAATTAAAAAGTAGGGGGGATGAAAGTAAAAAACCTTAAGACCTATGATTTTCAAAATACAACCACCATAACTACAATTTTTCTGACTTCCTAGAAGAACAGATGAGCACATCTAGAAGAATCAGTATTGACGCACTATTCTACACATCACAAGGAAGCCTCAAGCAAGGATATCCCAGCAGCATTTTCCAAATGCTAAGCAGCAGCATCCAGTTACAGTTACATGATGGCCCCTGGATTTCTCTTAAAAATACAGGGATTGTCAAGACATGCTTTGAAGCTCAATTTGCGTGTAATGACATCTTCCAAGAGCCTTTTTTAGCTTATGCAATATCAAAATCACTCTTAAAACTGTGTTGTCACAATCTATGTGAAATTTACAGCAAGATGTAAATTTTAAAGGCAGATATTTTTGTCCTCCTAACATCTAAATCTGACTTTAAAACCAGGAAACTCATCTTCCTAAGTTTCTACTTCTGCTAGAGCTTAAGTTGGAGGATTGAACTGGTAGGATAGACAACTATGTGTGGGCACACATGTGCATGTGTGTGTTGAGGGGTAAGCAAGAAGGACAGGATCTCTACCTCAAGCAGAAAAGAAAACTTAAAAGCTATCTCTTTCATATAGGTAAAAGTTGTCATATCTTCACAGCCCGGGAACTCAATATGAATAGTTTCATACACAGTCAATAGGTGTTATTACAACGATTCAACAAAGTACAGAAAAATTACCTAGTATCATAGGAGAAAAAAAAAAGTAATATCAAATTCAGTCCAAAAATGCAGGATAATTGCAGGGTAATCTATAGGCAGGTGGAATGTAAATAATCATGCTGATAAAGCACCTGGGCTGTTGTTAGAGAAAATGATCGGAAATTACTGGCCAGGTCTTTAGTTTTTAGAACTCATCTGCAAGATGTGACCTAGACAAGCACTGTACCTATCGATTGCAAGATGAGTTCATTAGCAAAACAGAGAAAAAAATGGATTGAATCATCTTCCAGCTCCTATGTCCACAAGCACCCTTTGGCTTAAGAAAAACCCAAAGAGAGACAGTGGTCTAGCGAACCAAAAAGAAAACTCAAGAGTATTCTGTGCAAGCACAGCTCTGCTAGCTTCATCTGGCAGGCACAGATAAGCCCAGTAGCGTGGGTTTGGCAGCACTGCCTTAGTGTCTGTTTGTCTATGGAGGCCTTGTAGAGCTTGCCCACTGGCTGGAGGCTTATGCTAAAGACCACCTGCTGCATCACTAACTGTACTTTGTTTAGTAACAACTGGTCTTCTCCATAAGAATTGCTATCAGCAAAGTTCTTCTTAATAGAACAAGGGTGGATGCCACAAGGACGGAGCCAGACTCTTCTCAGTGGTGCCCAGTGACAGGGCAAGGGGCAATGGGAACAAACTAAAACAAAACTAAAATAAAAGAGGTTTCAGTTGAACATGCAGAAGAATTTCTTTACTTTGAGGGTGACAGAGCACTGGAACAGACTGCCCAGGGGGGCTGTGGAGTCTCTTTCTCTGGAGACATTCAAAGCCTGCCTGGACTATGTTCTGTACAACCTGCTCTAGGTGAACCTGCTTTAGCAGGAGGGTTGGACTAGATGATCTCCTGAGGTCCCTTCCAACTCTTGTCATTCTGTGATTCTGTGATAACTGACATTAAGGACCCTATAGTTCCTCCTTATTGGTTTCACTCAATACAATTCCAGTTCAGAGAAATAGTAAAACACACAGATGTGTAAGAAACTCTGTCCTGGCACTCTTTACGGAGTACATCCAGAGAAGCACGCTGAATTGGTAGCAAACAGAAGGAAAAGACATATTAAATAGAACATTTCAAATGAAGAAAATATCTTTGTGGCTCTCCTTGATTTAATAATTCAGTGGCATGGGCTGCTGTTGCTTCATAAGGTCAGCTGCAATAACTGATCTTCTATGTCTAAGCCCTAGAGGATTTGCCTTTCCTTCCAAACTGCTCCTCAGCAGGTCTGACAGCTCGTCGTTCAAAGCAGAACACCACACAGGGATAGTTCTTTTATTTCCATTTCATCCTTTAAGATGCAACTCCAGGTAGAAAAGAACATCATGCAAAAGGAAAATAAACAAACATGAGAAAAGGTTTCCATGGCAAAGCAACATCCTTCACTAAGCAATTCTATAATCGCAGGTGATCACTGTATTTTGCACATATTTGTTTCTGTCTACAAATATTCTGCAAAATAGCATGTGAATTAGGGGAAGGCAATTCTACCCAGCTTCAGAATATGGGAAAAATAAGCATGGGTAGAAGTTCCTCTGTCCTCTTCCGTGTCCAACAACAGACTGAGAATCAGGCCTTCTGAGTTTCAGCTCGCGCACATCACTTTCCAACCCAGGAGCCTACCTTGGGAAGCAAGATTCTGAGTGCTGTGGAGAAACATGGTATACAAGAGCCAAAAAAGCACACTGGAAACAGCAAACATAATTACTGAAAGAAAGAGCTGTGTAGTCACAGAGCAATTTGTTAGCAATCAGCTTGGAACTAGAAAAGCAAACCCCTCCTCCAGGGTAGGAGTCCTAGAGGTGTTACGGACTGGGAAATGCACAGAGGAAAAAAGGCAGAAGATGCTGATCATTTACCAGCCTGGAAAGCATGCAGAGATTCAAAATATAAATCATCCGTTGTGAGACAAATTTTAGCAGGCCTTTCAGAATAAGTTTTTGAGAACTCTGCTCTAATGCATCTGGTAGCATTAGTCTTCCAAAGAAGAGGCAAGGTGAGTACTAGCCCACAGTCACAGTTTTCCTTCCTGCTGATCAGCGCTGCTGGCTTTAGGAAGGAGAGATGCTTAAATCACACTGCAACTCTCAGTCAGTCTCCTGCTGTTGTGTGCACTCACCAGATTTCTCTTTCACTTTAGCAGATGCAAATTTCAGCCCACGAACTGGTCAGCAAGAAACACAGGAATGAAACAAAATGGCCTCCCTTACATGTCTAAAAAAGGCTCTCTGGACTGAATACAAAGCTCAGATCAGAGCAAGAAGAAATGCAGCAAGAAACAGAACAAACTCCGAGATTAAAATTCCTGACTGGATATCTGTGCCTGGACCAGGATAAAAGCAGAGGCAGTAGTCAGAAAATCCTGAGAGATGTCTGAAATCCAAGACTTCTCTGGTAATTACAGTTGAGAAGCATATCTTGGGATGACAGATGAGGGACAAGACTGAAATTCTGTAACTATCTTTTTAGTGAAAGAGCATGCTTTCATGCATTCTTCCCATGATTTTAATACAGTTTTATTGTTTTTAAAAGCCCTATTATCTCATTTTAAGAAATTTTTACTCTCTAGAACATAACCCTTAGGTTACTTCATTGTATTGCATTTAATATAACTGGAGTACACACTTCCGAAAACCGTGATTCTCTCAGAACAAACGATTTTCTCATTAATAATGACAAAGAAATTCAGTGACACACCTGACTTGTCATAACACTACTGCTGAATTTGGCTGGTGACCACATTGGATCATAATGTCCTTACTCTGTATGTAACACTGGAAACAGGGGCTCCAAGAAGTTGTGGAATCACCATTCTTGGAGTTATAAAAAACTTAACTCCTCAAGGCCCTGAGCAACCTGATCCAAGTTGGCTCTGCGCTGAGTGGGACTGTTTTTTAGTGAGACGATTGCCGAGGGTGTCTTTCAACCTAAGGTATTCTATGGTTCAAATCTGTGAGTGCTCATGGGCAGGCATAAGACAGAAATAAAAAGTATCTTACAGATTTTACAAAGTAAAACCATGAAAAATGCAGACAATAACTACCTTATAAATACTTTGGTAAAAGGATAAAAAGGATACTTTAATCTCATGCTAATGCGAACAACTACTTTTGCCTCTAAATTTTACTAGGAATTTACATAGGTACCCAAATAGCCTGCAAACAACAATTAGTAAGAAAAACAAAACATACAAGAGAGTCACACAATCTATTATTACTCATCAATTGTGAAAAGCTGCATCTTGCCTCCTTCACTGCAAGTGTGGTTCTGCCACCAGGAGTTTGTTTTCAACTTCAAGACTTTTTCCCTGGCATACTATTACATAAAACCACAACATAAATCATACATAACTTACACCTCTGCAAAAGCACAGTAAAGCATGTGTTAGAACCACTATGCATTTTCAGAGATTTTATGTATCTGTGTGAAAATGGGGCAAAAGTGAAAATAAAACTAGGAATCAATAACCAAGAGCATGAAAAATAAGTGATATAGGCAAATTATCAAATACATTGTATAGAAAAGTTAGAGCATGAAAAATAAGTGATATAGGCAAATTATCAAATACATTGTATAGAAAAGTTAGCTACATTTACTAACTTGAAATCACAAATTCATACACATAATAGTTGCTTCTTATTTTGCACATTGAGCTTAGAAAGCAAGAAAGAAAAATAGGAATGGAAGAATGACTACATCATTGATTAATATGTGTGTGGAAATAAAAGCATTATCTTCTTGTAACATCACATATATACAAAGCTATCCATATGAATAAACACTCACTTAATGTTCCATACTAAATAGAACATTTATTAATATACACCTTCACCGGGCATTAGTTATCATTCCAATAAATATTACATTTTTCAACTTCACAGTATGTTTCTCAGCATCAACAAAATGAGCATCTCTAATTATTTTCCTTCACAGAGACCAGAACCTTTCACTGATATCAGTACAACTTCTCCAGATGCTGGGATAAGAATCCATGTGTACAGTTAAGGAACATCTTTCTAAGAATCATCTTAACTAAGTAACAAACAAACAAAGAAAATCTCTAAAGTCTTCACTATACTGCTCCCCCTCAAAGGAAATATTTCTATAAACACTGTAGTCAGAAAAGCCCATGCAGATATTCTCTGTCCCTGATCTAGATGGCTTCTTAATGCATATGAAACCAGAGACAGCATTCCTTTGGTAGGTACCGCACCATTGCCCTCAAGTTAGTAATTACCTGTTAGCTGGTCATCTAAACATAGTCCCTCCTTGAATATATATGCAAGAAGTGGATTTCCACTCTCAAGCACAGACAGTGCAAAAAGTTATCAAGAAAAGTACTTTTTTTTTTTGCCTGAAAGAGTCAGGACACCACAATCATCTGATAGAGCTCTGCCCCACGGCATCACCCCACTATCTCTTTGCTTCTTATTCCCCACACACCAAGCTATATGATATTCTACCTTTCCCTCCATTATTTCTGATAGTAGAAACAGAACTTCATTACAGTATCCATATTAAATTGGGAAAGCACATTCAAGTGGGTACTAGGAGAGTGGCTCCTCAACACATACAAGTAAAACAGCTTCAGACTTTTATTTCCCTTAGACTACTAAGCTCCAGTGTCCCACGAAGCAAGTCTCTGAGGCTTTCTGGGCAATATTCTACAGGAAATACAATCAGCCAGTGTTCCTTCCTACCAAAAATATCTTAGAAGAGTATGCAACACATAAATAAGGGAGGTCTCCAATCAGGCCCATATAATTAACTGCATGTTTATTTCTGAATATATAATTTGGAAATAATGTATGTATGTGTATAGATACCTCGTATATATTGTACACATGCATGCACATATCCCTTATATGCTGAACTTCCTGAGGTAAGGACTATCTTGCTGTATTCAAGATGACAAGCTTTTCAGAAACAACTTTGTGAAGAAAAGTGGGGAGGGGGAGAAAGCAACTGCATGGTCCTTTTCATCCCTAAAACTCAATCTCATGTGAGAAAACAATTCAGTTTCTTACTGAATTCAGAAAACAAAACTGAATTCAAGTTTCACCTCCTCCAAGTTCCTCCAGGAACTAAAATAATTTCCTTTCCTGTTACTACTGGTACTCTGCCAAAGAAAACCCTACCGAGGCAAAAAATTATTCTGTTTCCCTTATCTTGAAGATAAAAATCTTCCTTTTTCCTTAACAAAAGAGCTACTACACCTCAATAACTTCCCAAAACATCTAAAACCTACTTATTTTTTCCTTGTCAAAAGTCCTTTCTCAAGCTGACACATTCCCCCGTATTGCTTTTCTAGTGCATGAGGTATTTTATAAGAAACATTTAAATTAATTTTTAAAAAAAGTAAGCACCACCATGGTAGCCTATGAGCACTTTCATATGGTCTTATTGGTGGCTTAACAGCTAGAAGGAGCTGAAAAAGCATTTACATATCTGTGCTTGCTGTTGAACAATCCTCACCTTTCTGCAGTCCTTTCATGGGCCAGGTTATATCCATTCACGGGGACATTAATCACAGATGTGATCTTTTAGCTTTGGATGATGTTCCTTAACAACAGAAAAGACAAAGGGTCTGGAAGTAAAATTATTTGCTTTTGCACCAAAGCTTCAGTCCCTACACCTTATATCCCTAAGCGTTCTGTGGGGCAAAGTTCAGACTGAATTGAAAGACACCAAAGAAACTAATGTCGATGAAATTTTGTTCAACCTTCCCAAACTGGCGTGTTCTGTGACTCAACCACATGTCAAGAGACCATCATGATTTGTAAGCTAACAGTGTTTCCTGGCTCACAGCTACCCCCAAATGAGGCAGAAGGATTTAAACCACCGTTTGAAATAGCAAATTCTTGATGAAAGTATGTTTTTGAGCACCATGTTTTGTTAACCACCCAGATAAGACAATCAACTGCGCACACACACAAATTAAATGTTTTTCAGCTTTTTCTTTCTCTGCATCTAATTTAGATTTACTAAAACTTCTTTGCCTTCCTAGGTAGAAGAGACTTATTGCCCCCTCACCAGGAAAAACAGCTCTATTATTCTTTCAGTTCAGTAACTTATTTGTTGTCAATGGATTCCAATATTTGTTTTTACACCTAAGAAGTGGTGATCTTTGCTGAGGTCCATTCAGCATTCTCCCAGGATTTTTTGTTTATTTATTTGGTTGGGTTTTTTTCACCAAACGTTCACCACTACCAGTCGAACATAATCTGCTACAGCTGATATGTGGACTTCAGTTTATCATAATCTTTCAAAGAAAATTTATGAAGTGCTTGTATTACAAAGTTTTGACCTAAACATATATAACAGGATCAGTTTCCAAATGTCACGATAATATTACAATGTCTTTGCCTTACTTATAACTGAGAGTCCAACTTCTCACACGAATGTGATGAAGACATGCTATAACAAAGGTCTGCAACACTGCCTCTGAATTAGTCTAACGTAATTTGACCATAACTTTATTCCAATGGCAAAAATTAATCTTTTCATATTTAAACTTAATAGTATTAGTACATTTTTAAAAGGCATTTGCAATGACACTCCCTTAGCTTTATTCATAGCATTAAAATGTGCAAGGTTTGTTAAATACATACATTGTCATAATATACTTATTCTATGGTATTTAAAAAAAAAAAAAGTTCAAAGTAAAATATTTCCTGGCTACCTACTTCATTCCTTGCTCCCCCCATCGTCCCCAATATGACCCCTTAAAAGACCAATTAAACAGCCTTCATAGAATATTCTTGCACCATAATCTCTTTTGTTAAGTGCCTGAACATTTGGTTTCTTCATGAAGTTCACACTAGGAGAGTAGTGCAACACTAGAGCAACCTACCAAGAGAGGCGGTGGAATCTCCATCCTTGGAAGCTTTCAAGACTTGGTTAAACAAAGCCATGACTGACCAGATCCAGAACACTGGACTAGATGACCTCCAGAGGGTCCTTCCAACCACTTTTTCTATGAGTTTTCCTTCACCCCAACTGTACAGAGCACAGAAAGCAAACAAGATGACACATTTCCGATTCTGACTTGCAAAAGCTGATATTAAGAGACTAGGGTACAATATCTCAGTTCAGTTACCATCTACCATCCACTGGGAGGTAGACGACCGAGTGCAGGGAATGGGTAGACTTTGCTGCCTCTAGTAGGCTCTGGATGTCTGAGTCTTTGTGCTGGATGATTACCCATAACCTTTGCCCTTCAGCACAGTGCTTCCTCCCCTATTCCAGAACCCAAAGAGCTTTAAAACTTCAACACTCCCTTCCATCTTTTTTTTTTTTTTTTTGTCTCCTGGTTATAGCTGACACATATTCAACCCTCGTGACACAACATAGCCCTTTCTAGGACTAGAAGCCTATTCCTTATCTAGATTGTTTTATCTTTACTACTCAGTTTCTCTAACAACTTTGTTTTATCCTGTTCCAGAATAAATCATCCATTGTAAGTATAAAGGAACACTGGACGTTATTTTAAATAGAATTTGTTTCCCTCTTTATCATGAGGAGCGCCTGTCACAATCTACAAGACAAAAACCGGGCAATTTCACAGCCATAGCAGCCAAGTTCTCAAGTGTTTTGTGAAGCTGACTATTTTAAGATTTCCAGGGAAATTTTACCACACTACAGACATTTAAGACTATAAGTGTAATTTCTGACAACATTCTTAGAAACTTTAAGTCAACTTTCTGACACAAGTGTGCTTGACCTATAGCCAAAAAACTCACCACCCAAATGGACGGGTAGGATAACGACACTTAAAAGATTTCCCAGAGGTACCTAGCATGTTGAAACTATAAAGGGAATTCTGTATTTCCATCCCAGTGCTCTGTTTCTCAGAACCTAGCACTCTAGGTCTGTCCAAAAAAAAAAAAGAAATCTTTACTATAGCCCGATTAGCAAAGACCACAGTCTTAATTCCAGCACTCTTTTCTGTTTTAGTCCGCAGTTACTCAAGAGAATACTATAGCCACAATTGCACTATTCAAAAATCAAGCCATAGACATAATGGTATATACTCCTTGTGCCACCCAGTATTGTAAAACTAGAGTGATCCTTAACTGGCAAAGCCAGTTATTCCCCTTACATAAAGGCAAACTAGAATATACATTATACCTATATTAACTGGCCACATAGGCAGCAACAGAAAAATTGCCCCATATGAAATACTCCACGATTATATAGCAATTTCATTGCTCCGTTGATATCAAAGCAACCTCTTAAGGATAAAAGTAACACTTAACAGATGAAGAATCTACGAGATAGAGCAGTGATTTGTCCAAAGTCAAAAAGAACTCCTGGTCTACCCAGCCTGTTAGACTTAACAGGCCTGTCTCATTTTCCCTCAGCCACGAGCTGAGGGAAAGGGGATACAAGTGGACCCAGGGATCTTCACGGAGAAGCATTTGTAGCTTCTATAGAGGCTGCACAAAAGTAGCTGAAACTTGCGTGTCTCCTACTTCAGCTATGTGAATGCTCTTAAGAACTTCTTAAGAATGACATATTACACCTCAGCTTTTGCTACGCAGAAGATGTTTGATTTGAGACTAGGAAACACAGGCTTAATCATCCAGTCCCAAGAACAGCATCTGCTTATCTGTTACTTTAGTTATTTCAGAACTGTAATTGTAAGGGTTAAAGTGAAACATTTAGATTGATTAAAAAGACAAGTCCTTGCTCTTAGGAACAGCTAGGTTTTTGTTCCTAGTTACTTAGTTAATTACATACATCTTGACAGCATTTTTTTTCTTAACTGTAGAAAAGAATCATTTTTATTCCAGTGATGTACCTCATCAGAGATGGTCAAAACATTCAGGATTTTGAATTCAGAAAAACACGAATGTATTCAAAGTAGTTGGATCCCTGTATTTTGCTACAGAATGTTGACAGAGCCCTTGTATCATCAATTTATTTCTCTAAAAATCATAGCATTTTATCTCCTAGAGAGTAGTATAAATACTAACTTCATCCAGTTACAACCCAAATTGAAGCCCAGTGTAGCATATGAAACACCACTGACCTTTATTTTTAATTATTACCTTCATTGTATATATGGAGAAAGTTATGCACAAATCAGCCAATTGAGTTTTCTGTTCACGGTGCTGATATATAGCACAGCTGAGAATAAAAAACCACATCTCCTGGCTATTACACTTAATTTGAATGCAACACAGTGGATCTCCTCCAGACTTCTTTACCTTACTTCGCAATAGTCAAGTTAAAATTTGGTCAGCTGATCCATTGTTGAATTTCAAAAACAGGTAAAATTCACATAGTCTAAACCAGAGGTGAATAAGTAACTTCAATAACATAACAGGTCTCACATTTTATTCCTTGGACATAAAGCAGATTTTTGTCAAGACATTATTAGCTTGATGAAAGCTGCATGCACCAATAAGTAATACTGACAGAACAGCAAGGAGTTAGTGGCAAAATTTTGACCACCCTTACATGACAGCTTTTTAAACTATCAGAATTATATTTGTCATTATCCAAACCACAAGAAACCCTATTACCGTAAGTACTTCCCGTAGCAATTCAGTATGAGGATTATTAATAAAGTGTTCCAATGTAATATCACTTAGAATATAACAAGAGGAGATTTCTGAATTGTAACAAGACCCTTTTTACTGCAGGTGTACCCAAGATTCGCAAAATGAGATTTTAATAAAATAAGCAGCAACAAAAATGTAAGGGAGAGTAGCAAGTTTCAGAAATTCTGCAGAAGGAAAGAGAGTTATTCCTGCAATACAGATGACACAACTTCAAAACACACATTAATAAATTACTGGATTTTCCAGAATAATATTAAAATCTGTAGTGCTACAGGACACACTGTCATTCTAGGAAGCAATAGCAACTAACCAGAGAACAGATTGCTATTTTTAATATTATTTGTTAAACTGTTAATGTTCTTCAGAATGTATTATGTTAACAAATATCAAATTTCTTTGTAGCTTCACTGTTCCCTTGTTAAAGAGCTAAAACCCAAGAACAGACGCAGTTTAGGGTCAAGGCATGTGACAACAAGTGTTCCAAGTATGTTACGCTGTTGCTGGAGCAGAAGATTCCACTGTGAGGCAAACATGGTGAGATCAGTTCTGGAGAAGTGGTATGGCACAGATCTCACATACCTGACGGACTTGAAAATGACCCAGGGAACTGTTTTGTTAGTGTTTTACAGTAAAACAGCTATTACACACTTCTTACTTCCCAGAGGTCACTATCCCCATTCTTAGCAGTTTAACTAACTTGTGAGCTCAGGCTTTATATATGTGAAGTAAAACCATAGCTAAAGACATTTTCACACATTAGCAGATTGTGTTAATTCTTACTAGGGAAGCATAAAGCCAAATTACACTTTTTTTTCCCCCCAGATGAGTTTTAAAAACAAGCAGCAGAAGACATTTTGGCTGTAAGAAAGGCTATTAAGATACTGTGACCCTTGGTCACAGATTCCCAAAAACATGAAATATAGATACGCTCCGCGTATATGAAGCCAGTGGAAAAGTAAAGAGTCCTGAATTTCCCCGAGTAGGTTGAGAGCTAAAGCACCAAACCTGGAGGTGAGCACATTCAGAAGCCAAGTATTTCTGGAATTATAATAGCAAGGACTGGTTTAATTTACTTCGTTAGTACTTAACACCATTTTTTAACACCTATAGAATCCACAGTTTGCGTTTTACCTTATTTATGCCTGTGCTTTCATACAGCTGCATCATCTGCCTGTTCCTCTCTAATAAATCTGAACTTGCTTATTAACGTTAGTCAGAGATGAAAATTCACAGATACTAAGCTCTTACTTACACGTTTAGTGAAGCATGGGGTCTGGGTAGAGAAAAGACTCAAATTAGCATTCTCACAGAGGGAAAGACTGCAGTTTGTGTTCAGAAGTTCCTGGCTTGAGCTGGTCTAAGCATGAACATTATCAAGGTAATAGTATGTATGCAGACAAAAGCTGGTGTGTCTGCCTCTTGCCCAGGTGGTAACTGCAGACACATAAAGAGAGACAGGGATGAAGTGGCAAAGGAAGTTTACACAAGACAGCAGTTGCTACATTAAACTTCAGTATCAGTGACATTGTAAGAAAAACAGATAATTATTTAAGGACATTTAAGTCTTACTGTTAAGAATGTCTCCATAGGCTGTTTATACTTTCCTTAAGACTCTTCTAAGTAAAGCTTTTTATTTCCACTGGAAGTAGGAGTATGCATGTCAACCATGCATACCAATTTAACTCATGTTGAAACCACAAGCTAGATAGGCTAAATCCACATAACTCGTACAGAACACTCAAATGGGTACATTTTAAGGAAGGGTAAAGTGAAATCTAAATGTATCTGTAAAAAGAAACAGTATTCTTTGTCTTTTCAGGGTGAATATTGAAACCTGAAAATATTTCCAAACAAACTTTAGAGAGCTGAATTGTATTTAAAAAATAAATTAAAAAGGCTTCTAATTTTACTCACTTAGCAAATAAACATGTCAAGTGGAACCTTAATCCAAATAGTTCTGAGCATGCACTTTTGCCCTTACCTATGACAATTGAAATAAGCTTTCAGTATTTTAAAGCTCATCTTTCAATAGGCTACTTTTCAATCAGGAAAAAAATTAAGTGACTTTAATGACATTAAGTGATCTTCCAAAATGTCAAGTTATGCAGAATATAAGCATCTTAACGGTCTACATGCATTGTAAGTAGCAAGAGTCATGGTCTATCACTAAAACCATAAAGCTTATAGTAATTTCAAATACTTGACGATAGCCAAATATTGCTTGTGGTCAAAAGAATCAATGGGGAAAAAAACAAGTAAGAAAATACCGACAAATATCTGTCAAACCACCCCAGCACAAGTTTTAGCCATCTATCACGTAGTACCACTTTTAACATATCAGGCACCAACAAGAATTTGCAAAGATTTACTCATATGCATGGGCAGATGAGTTTATTTGGTCATTATTTATGATAAAGCTGCACCTGTAGTATCTTACATTGAAAATGTAATTTCTGAATCGCTTGCAGTACTCTGAAGTTTAATAATCTGCAGAATTAAAACTGAGTAACAGTCATGCAGCCATTTAACAGATAGCTTTAAATATAACTAAAACCAAATATTCACAGACACTTGTACTATTATTAGCCTGTTGCTCAGTTTTCACGAGTTAAAACTAACGCTGGTGTAAATCAGTAATGCTCCATTATCACAAGCCATAATCCATTTGATTTGTTTGATGTTCTGTGAAAGTTTGTTTGAAAGGCTATCTCTAATAGTCCATTGGCAAAAATAATCTGAGTTGGAAGTTTATAATAACAGAAGGCTTGAAAAGCCTGCCAAGTTTTGTACCACTATTTTATTAAATTCTTTTTGAACAAGCCTCTGTCCCTCTGAACTTGTTGGTAGACCTATGTTACAATACCTGTTGTAATTTTGTCTGCCTCACAATACAAGAGTTATAGTTTAAAAAGAAATAAAGAGATATATAGCATGACACAGGAGAGGCACATCCCCCAAGCTCCTTTGAATGAGAATTCTAGCTCTTTCAGCTGTGGCATAGAGCCCAACAGCATCCCAGACTCAGTTTTCATCTGCAACACTACACATAGCAAGGGATAATTTACTCGGGTCCTTTCTATCCAAATGGAAGTGCCACATTCTACCTTCAACAGTACAAAGCCCCTGACGTTCTGAAGGAGGCTACTTAAATACCATTTGGAACAAACATGTTTGCAAGGAGACAGGAACATCTCACAGCAATGCTGCAGTACCAGTTTAAAGCTTCCAGCCCATCTCTCGCTCTGCTTGCAGAAAACATTGTTTGGATGGAAGAGGTCCAAAGGAGAATAAGTACACAGAGCAGTTGCAACTTGGTGTTATATGGGAAGTTATAAACATTACTGACTTTCAGTGTTTTTCCAAAGCGTCCTGCGTAAAACCTACTTGCATGTTACAAGTAGGTCAAGAGAAGCAAAGGAGACTGAGGCTGCTAAGCAGTGAAGCTAAACAGTATTGAGTAGGTAATAGATAAGCATAAGCTGGTAGCACAGAAGTTGTTCTTCAAGTAACTGTAACAGGTGTGAACACGAGAGGGCCTTCATCTGCTGCAGAGACATTTTCCAGTGTAAAGCCTCTCAGCACCACTCAGGTACTGCCCACCACCACCAAAGAGAAGGTTATTGCACAGGATTGCTCTGACTACCTGGAGGACCAAATGTCTACATGAGAGGGCAATGTAAACAAAACCCAATCATACATTTGTTAAGAAACTGGTTTTATCATAATTACAATGGGACAGTTAACACTATTCAAGAGAAAAAAAGATCACCTCAGTAGCATCAAGGAACTAGTTTACGGGCTATAAAACTTCTTCACTGATCGAGGTGCACTGTTTGGCAAAGGACTAGCCTAGACTGAGTGCAGGAGCACAGGTGTTTCCCTCTATTTTCCTGTTTGCAAAATCCCTCCCCCCATGGGCTAAGTTTACGATACTCTTCACCAGTTTTACAGACAACATGGTTACTAAGTGCCTGTTTGCAAAAACACCATTGCACAAATTCTTTATGACTTACACAAGAAATAACAAAATATTCCTTTTAAATTCATAGAGAGCTTTGTGCAAGACATTTCTAAACATTTTAAAAAGCGAGGGGAAAATAAGCACGATTTTAAAGGACTGAAAACTGCTAAGTTAGTTGCTTTCCTCTACAAGAAAACCCCAACCCCTGCGTGGATGTTTAATACAGAACAGATGTACTGGACATACGGAAGTCAGAAAAAAAAAATAATTTCGGTTTAGCGAAGATATGCAATAATGTGTTCTACATTTGAGACTTGCCAGGTCTTAAACTAGTTTTGTAAGACACCTTCACTGAAAGAAACTGCCACATACCAAGCTACTTAGGAACACATGCTCGTTCTCAGGGCGAGACCCAGCGCTGGGATTACCGCAAACCGGGATTTGATTTCTGATCCTCCGCGGGCTCCCGCCGTTACCTCCGATAAATTACTCCCTTCACCCCTCTGGGCAGCTCCCCCGCCGCGGACGGACGTGGTCTCCATTTCCCCGGGTTTTCAATACACCCGGGTTTTCAATACACCCGGGTTCACACCGGCGAGCGGAGGCGCCCCCGACCGCTCCCGGCCACAAGGGAGCGGCGTTGGGGGGCGGCGGCTGCCGCGGCCCCTCCACGGCGGAGCTCCCGGCCCAGCGGCACCGCCTGCGGGAGTTCTCGGCTCGGGCCGGGCCAGAGCCACCCGAGGAGGAAAAAGCCGTCAGCGAGCGCAGCGCTTCCCCCGGGGACCGCCGCAGGGCGAAACGTGCTCGGCGGCAGCGGGGAGCGGCCGCCAGCTCCGCACGGGCGGGGCGGGGCAGGGCGTCCCGGCCCCGGCCCTGCCCAGCCGAGGGACGCGGGTACTGGGGCAGGGAACGAGAAGGGGAGCGGCGGGGAGCCTCGCACCGCCCGCCCTCCCTGCGCCCGCCGGAACAGCCGGTCCCCGCGCTCCTCTTCGCTTTGCCGGTGAGTGAACGAGGCCTTCGGGAACCGGGGGGGGGGCAGCGGCTCGGCGGAGCGTCCAGGGGCTGCGACCCTCGGGCGCGCCCCCCCCCCGGCAGGCGGCGGTAGCGGGGGGGGGGAGGAGGGCAGGAAAGGAAAGCAAGAACCAAACAGCCCAGCACCACGCTCGGGTTTTAACAACTCTTTCCGAGCATCCATGCCCGACGCTTCGCCGAAGTCGGCGGCTCCTTCCCCGCCACGGCACTCGGCCGGCAGCGGTGTTTTCGCCCCCAGCGCAGCCCAGAGGGGACCGGGGGGTCAGCGCGGAGCAAAGGGCCTCTCGCTCGGGCAAGCCTCGCGGGGCCACAAGCATCCGAAGTCGCACAAAGCAGATTATGTTTTTCCTCGAGGGAAAAAAAATAAATAAAACAATAAAAAGGTGCAGCAATACAATCTAACGAGCTCAGTCATCTTTCTTCCCCCGAGGATGCCTGTGCTCGTTGCAGACCCGCCAGCCACAAAGGGCGCCTGGTGCTGGGCAAGGAGCCCAGCCCAGCCCCTCCAGGCCAGCAAGGGACAGAGCGTGAAGGTGATGTTCAGATGGGGAGGAAGGAAGGGAAACGGATGGATAAAGTCCAGATTCTCCATTATGCTTAATGGTCACACTGTCTAGTTGTATGAGGAAGGTTAGGGTGAGTTTCTGACTGCCACCAAGATACATATGCCCTTATTTTAAGCATCTTTATTTCAACAAATGATAAGTATCCATGAAAGAGTACATGGCTGAGGAAAGGAAGGAGGCAGGCATTGTTTCCTTGTTTTAAGGAAGAAACAGTGACTTGGCTGAAGGAAGAGGAAGATTTGCCTGAGCCTTAACCCTCATCCCTTTCTGAAGACTACTGTGCTATTGCAGGTGGGGAAAAACCCTAGGTGCATTAGCTTCCATACAGCTCTTGTGGCATTTCTCAAATACATAAAAATCTACCACGTCCTGAGGGGTGGCAGTGGGAATGGGGTCTACAGTGGGGACATTACCTGCTCTAAACCTCTACCATGGGCAATTCCCGACATAGCCTTCCTGGCCTGTCCTTTACAGACACCGAGCAGGAATGATGGAAGGAAATTAGGCTTCTTGGACAAGCTGCTTCTAAACTGTTTACTTGGAAGGCGCCAGACTCTCAAGCTGTTGGAGACCTTGTGCCCCAGCAGTCCATCTTAGCCATCTGTTTAATTCAGCCAGCAACATTAGAACTGCCTGGAGAAAGGTTGGAGGTTGTTTGAATCAGAGAGATATAGATAGACAGATATTAAAAAAAAAAAGAAGACTTTGGATGTTCAATGTGTTATTGCTAAAATATGAAGGAACTCGTCACATTACTACAGTAAGGTTACCAGATGTTCAAAGAGACTGATAACTCAATATATATGCCAAATTAGACAAAAAAATGGTTTGTACATTAACATATCTAAGTGAGCTGAAACCAAACCTTTCACTAACAGGGTTCACTTCTATTAACAGTCCTCACATCCACTAGGATTTCTCAGTTTGTGCATTTTTGTGAAGTCTTTCTTATAGCTTAAAAGCACCAAAAGTTCACTTGGATTGAAACTCAAGTTCATTTGGGGAAATCCCCAATGAAATTTCATATTGATCAGCACTTCAGTAGCTTTTGGAGGATGAGGGCGAGGAAGATTCACAATACTTGTTTGATTTTCTTTGACCCCAAAGGGTTCAATCTGTTTTATAAAATCTTAAAACCACTATGCTCTGGTCTTTTTTACCTTTTTTTTGTGTGTGTTTTTAAGTAGACCCTAATCAAGTATTAGGAAGACATTTCCTATTATGAATTCAATATAAGTATGATTATGAACTAGTTTGTGCTTATCCTGACTAGACACTAACTCCAGGGCAAGGGAATTTCTAAGATTTTTTTCTTTCTTTTGACGAATAGCAACATTGGGTTCTTCAATATCTACACTAAGAGCTAGAGAAAAGAGAGAACATCTTGAAGGATTTGAGTCTGAACTTGAAAAATCCAACTTTGTTGAAGCTAAATTACTTTTGTTGTAAACCAGTAAGTTTACTCCACATCTGAATTCTGAGGAAATGCTAGAAGTTACTCATAGATGGGTTCATCAGGCTTCACAAGTGGTTCACAACTTATTCTCTATCAGAACGAAGCTTCCTTTATCCAAACCCAGTTCTTTCTATTGGAAACCATTAAACCGCACAGCAAATAGCACATAGTATTGGGGTATGCAGCTGTGTTGGGTCTGGCTGAGATGGAGTTAATTTTCCCCATAGCAGCCCTCACAGAGCTGTGCTTTGTACTGGTAGCTAGAAGGGTGTTGATAATACACACAAGTGTTTTGGCTCCTGCTGAGCAGTGCTCCACAGCATCAAGGCTGTCCCTCCAGCATTCCCCCCTCAACAGTAGGCTGGCAGTGGGCAAGATCTTGGGAGGGGACAGCCAACCCAAACTGACCAAAGGGATATTCCATGCCATATGGTATCTGCTCAGCAATAAAAGCTAAGAGAAAGGAAGAGGAAGGGGGGCTTTTGTTATTATGACATTTGCCTTCCAGAGCAACCACTACACATACCAAAGCCCTACTTCCCTGAGAAGTGGCTGGGCATCACCTGCTGATGGGAAGTAGAAAATAAATCTTTTGTTTTACTTTGCTTCCGCATGCAGCCTTTCCTTGTGCTTTATTAAACTCCCTTTATCCTCACCCATGAGTTTTTCCCATCTTATTCCCCTCTGCCCCATCCTGCTGAGGAGGGCAGTGATAGAGTGGCTTGGGTGGGCACCTGGCCAAGGTCAGCCCACCACAGCAACCTCAACATTTGAAGGACTAACAACTCTTGTTTACAGACATTATTTTTTGGCTAGTGATTCTCCAGTAGTCACTCACCAAGTCACTTGGAAAGAAACAGACAGATCTCAATACCTGAATGACCAGTTGAGTTACCTTTTAAAAAGTAAGCTGCATTTCTGATGCAGAAAGATTAAAACCAGCTAGTTTTGCGGTTCATCAAGGGTTGGAGTAAGTACTTTTGGTGGAATCCAAAAAACTAACATTTTTTTTGCTACCTCTGTATGAAAGATGTCCTGTTTTAGTGAGTTGGATTAATGGCTTCCGATAACAGAATAGATCCCATGTGAAAAGGCACCACTGTGGCTACTCAGCTTTAAAGGCACCATACCACTGGAAAATTCCCCTCATTTTTAAGAGATTTTACAGCTAGTGGTCTTGTCTACTACATCAAAGCATGAAGGATTTTTCATCTATTATAACAGTTATTTAATAGGTCTAACACCTATAGCAAAAGTCTTTTTTTATGGATAGGTAATGGAGCAGAGAAGGTAAGACTTCTCCAGCACTGCACTACTTGATGACAATAGCACTAAAATACTGGTTTGTTAAGACATCACATTGATAACAAACTAGATAATGCTTACGATGTTTAGGCTAGCAGGGAAAATTAATACCATATCTGGAAGCTTTAGGATTCTAGTCATGATGGGGTTTCTCCCCAAACTCTGGGAAAAAATAATCCATATATGGGAAATACTACCACAGCAGCAAGACTGTTTTATTTGGCATGGAAAAAATGCTTAAATCAAAGTTGGGCCACTGGAAGAAGAGTTCAATAGAAGTCTGAGCTTACATTTTGAAGGCCAGAACATTCTTTGGAATGTGTCCATCTTCTGTTAGGTCTCTTGTTTTTAGTGCTCATAAAATATAGGCCCAGTATTAAAGACCGTTGTTCAAAAATGCCAGCCAGAGGGGGAAAAAAGGGTATATTTACCTCCTGATAATTTCAGGTTAAGACACAGGCTTAAAAAATAATATATTTCCTCAGGAAGAAAAAAATTGTAAATACATGTCATAGTACAATAGTATCTAGAAAACTGGTTAATGAAGTAATCAATTGTACTGCTGAACACATGTATACATCATCAACAAAGACTTAGGAGGGTTCAGTATTAGTATATAAAAGTGAAGGTCAATTATCAGAAGATGGCAGCATTATACAGCTGGGGCAAGACAGGACACTAGAATAAAATAGAAACCCCCAGGTTAGTATCCTACAGGTTTCCAAGTCTCACTTCAAGCAACCAGCACTTGAAAGATACTGGAGCTACACTTTCAGGCTATCCTGGTTTAGGTGACACTACTGGAGTTAAAACATGATATTTAAGATCTTTACTTACTAATATTGACTCTACTAAGGACACTGAATATAAAAACACCCTCTGCTCCAGGTCTGTTGTATTCCTCAGCATGGGTTAGAGCTGTCGATGATACACATTCATTAACAGCAATCTTTAAAAAAAATTAAAAAATAAACACATCAACTTTCAAGTGGCTAGGGCTACATGATTTTGCTGAGGATTCTCTAGATGAGCTTAATTTTAAACTTTAATACAAAGAAAAAAAGTTTAGCTGCTTTTTTAGGATGAATAGATTAAAGTAATAATCTAGCTGTATATAGGCAGACATTGACTGCTGCCAGATTAGATGAGATTTTTAGGGTGCTTGTTGGATATTAGTTCATGTAATTTATTCACTGAGTCAAAGGACATGGATCTGCTATGATCCACATACTAGAAGAAATTCAAGTTGATTGTAACATTAAATTTAACTTGATCACTTTCATCTTTATATGTTACTCCTGTAATTCACTATTCCATTTGTGGGCTTCCCCACAACCTTCTTTTCAGTTAAGTAGCCACAGTTTCCATTTGCTTCCCTCCCCGCCTCCACCACCCCCCCCCACCCTGTGCCTTTCCTAAGTTGTTTTCAGTGTGTTCCTAAACAAAAACCACTGAAGCTACTGCATTCACTGTTTCTGCTGACAAGTAATGAGCTTGCAAAGGTATTCCTGTAAATTAAGGCTCTCTAGGTTATGAACCACATCCAGACTTCTTTTCTTCTTAAATAATAAGTAGTGTTTCCCTAGCCAAAGTTCTGTCAGTAGTTGAATGCCAGGGGATAATTAATAATTTTTCCTGATACTATTCCTGTAGCACTCATATTAATCATACAGGACAGCTATTAAGCTCCCTTTCCCCAGAAGAAAGGGCCAAGGGAGGATCAGGAAAGACCTGGTAACACTGAGGGAAGCTGAAGCAGAGGACTGAAAAAGGAGAACATCACAGCTTTGGCATGAAGCAGGATGTATTGAAATGCACAGGAAAATATACTTTCTTATACTCTTCCTTTGCTTTCCATGCCTGCTTTCAACTATTGATTTACGTCTGCAGGATTAAAACACACAGCTGAATATGCATCAGTATTGGAACAAAGAAAATTCAAATAAGCAGAATGTGATTTGGTGTATACAAACTCCAGCATAGAGATATCAAAGACACAGATGCTCTGTCCTTAATTATGCATGGAAAAACAGTGCTCTCAAAGAGTCAATTCTCAGTCTAAAAAAATGATAAGAACCCAGAACAATGTAATGAATTAGTAGATAACTGTGTAAGCCTGCAGAACTCTAATTCACTTGGGTTTCGACACTGTTCCTGAGTTCTAAAGAGAAGAAACAGAGATGACATGCAGTGAAATTGGTATCATAAATGCACGAGGGGAAAACAGTTTTAAAGGGATGTATGCATGAAATCTGAGCATATTAATGTTAAACTGTTTATAGAGAAGAGCATACCCAGAGTAAGATGGTAACGATTCTTTAAAGAAGAAAATATTATCAAAAATATCTTTCCCCTTCACTACTGCTCACTAACCTTGGACTAGTTACATATGTTTTAGGAAAGCATTTCAGCTCCTGACCACTCTGCCAAACCAAACTTCACAGGACTGAATTCGGTTTGGGTGTTTAGCTTCCTATCTTGGCATGGCCTCTTCATATTTAAAGTATTACTTAGAATTAAACTGTATGCTCATCTATGCAAATTAATTAGGACATGCATCAGAGCTTTATGCTCGTACAATTAAATGCTACTATTGCCAGTATTTTCTGTTCACACAAGTATTCCTCTATATAGGGAAGCATTTTAGATGCATCATATATGTACCATAGGGTAAAAGGTGTTGTCATCTAGGAAGATCAAGTAATCAACTTTATAAAAAAAAAAAAAGCGGAACAGAGAGACACAGGAACACATAGCAAATATCAAAACCAGAATGAAGTTTTCCCCAGAACAGAACCCTGTCTCAAGAAAAAGAGCTTCGATGGCACTCTGGTTATGCTAATGGCAGCGAGAACCTCCACAGGAATATTTCTGTGATCAGTCTTCACTCAAGAACTGGCCCTTACAGTGCGAGTCTTAAGTTGTGAAACCAACCTCTTGTGTTCGGCAGGGCCCAAGACAGAAACCTACGATCAGATGGAAAGATGCAAAGTCAGTATCAGCTTAAGTTAAATAACAGGGTTGGATTAGGTTTGTTTCAAAATACTTCTTTTACACAATGTTTCTCCATTTGGACAAGTCATAAGCAATAAATCATGCTTTTCATGCCGAATGGCTTCAAATCAGTATACCCATGTGGGCACAACTGAAGTAATAAACACCTCAGGCTTTCAATTGCTTAAGAGTGAAGCTGCATGTGTACCATGAAGTCATAAACTCCCATATTTTACAGAAATAATTTGCTTTTGACTGGTTATAATAGTTTCTCTAGTTTCCCTGCAGTGATATGCATTCATAATAGTGTATAATTTAACTTCTCAATTAAGTTGGAAAGCAACTGACCACCCTGCCGTGCCACAGAAGTACACTAGTTAACTCTGGGACTAAATGAATTCCTCCCATGTACGAGCAGCACAGCATGCTATTTTAAAGTGGAAAGAATATAAGAACAGCAAATGTACACTACTGTAGTATCCCAGACAGAACTGTCTACACAGGTTTTTTGTGGGTTTTTTTTTAATGGCAAAGTTTTATTATTAATGCTCTAACAGTACTTTTAAATGACCCTGCCTGAGAAATTTGTCAGTGGTAAAATAAGCATGTTTGTTCTCACTGCACAAAATGAAAAGCTGAGTTTTCCTTCCCTGCCCCCCCAGCAGAAATCCAATAGCAGCACAAACACTGAATAGTTACCCAAGGATATCAGACTGCAAAGCAAGAGGAATATTAAAGACAGGATCTGGTACAGTATTAATCCAATGAAGAGAACAGCATGCCAGCAAGGCGGAGGTGGGGGGGAAGGTCAGAGCACCAGAGGAGACAGTTATTTCATAAGGAGACAAGTCTCTTCCCAAGCAGATGCAGTACAGCATTTTAATCAAGATTTGAGCTCAGACAGTGCAGTGGCAACTCAGATTCAAGCACTCAAATTCCTCACAAAGTTCAGTGTTTGTGATAAAAAGCTAAGGACTCAGGATGCAGGTATGCAAATAAGAAGGACAACATGACTGTATATAATGATTTGTGTTATTCATGCTAAAACTTTATCTCAGAAGCCTGCAGAGGTCTGAACTTTTTGCAGGCAGATAGCTAAACTGTAGATAATTTCATTGCTACTAGAATCATAGAATCATAGAATCGCCTCGGTTGGAAAAGACCTTTAAGATCATCGAGTCCAACCGTTAACCTAGCACTGCCATCCCACCACTAAACCATGTCCCTGAGCACCTCATCTATCCTTCTTTTAAATACCTCCAGGGATGAGGACTCTACCACCTCCCTGGGCAGCCCATTCCAGAGCCTGACAACCCTCTCAGTGAAGAAGTTTTTCCTAATGTCTAGCCTAAACCTGCCCTGGCGCAGCTTCAAGCCATTCCCCCTCGTCCTATCATCTGTTACCAGGGAGAAGAGGCCGACCCCCACCTCGCTACAGCCTCCTTTCAGGTAGTTGTAGAGGGCGATCAGGTCTCCCCTCAGCCTCCTCTTCACCAGACTAAACAACCCCAGTTCCCTCAGCTGCTCCCAGCCAAAGAAAAGCATTAAGACCAGCAATCAGAAAAATCTTTGTTGACAGCAGCAAGTAGCCTGCCAATCTGATTGATGCGTGTGGCTATAGAAACAACTGCTGTGATTCTATAACAATTGAAACCTGAAAACATCAAGTATAATCAAGTCAAGCATCATCTACAAGCCCCAAGCTGAACTTTCACTCGTATTTCCAAATCTTTCAGCCTGCCCAAACATTTTCTTGCTCTTTGAATTATGCCTCACTTGAGGAAACTGGATGTAGTGTTTCCTCAATTAAATAAAAGCAGAAGTATTTATTTGCAATCCTGACAGCCTGTATCCCAATATCCAGATACACAAATAAAAAATAGCAATAGCACAGTAGAATCCAAAAAGAAAATATCTTTACATAAGCAAGTTACAAATTCAGTATATCATACAGTTATAATCATAAATACTTTTTTCTCCTTGAAAGACTTCACAAAATTACTTAAAAACTTCAAGTTCCCTTCACAGTAGGCTCTGCATTCTGCCTTTTCTGGTTCATAAGTCCTGCTTGCTATCCTTAGAGCATCACCATCCAAGATAGAGTAATCTGTGAATTTGACATCACAGACCAGAGCACAGCTGAGCAATACAGTGCCTGCATAAAAGGGCTGAAGTGATGACCATGCTCTAGACCCTTTGCAATACTGCATTAAGTGGTCCCCCACTCACTGCCCTAAGTGCAAGAGGAGTGTTTGCAGTGTCCTGCATGTTCAGAACAAATGGATAAATGAATTCAAGGAGACTTCACTTAAAGTAGTTTAAGATGAGCTGTCATGTGCATTCCTAAAGATAATTGAATAAATATTTTTTAGGAGTGTAGATGTAACTGCATTACTCCTATTCTGCTTTGTTCTTGCTCTGAAACTATACAGCTTATTCACGATATTGTTTAGACAACTGACTGAACCAGGAGGGGAAAAAGATGTGCAATAACTTTGCAGTGGTGTCCAGGGGCAATGCGTACAAACTGAAACATAAGAGGTTTCAGTTGAATATGAGGAAAAACTTCTTTACTCTGAGGGTGATGGAGCACTGGAACAGGCTGCCCAGGGGGGCTGTGGAGTCTCCTTCTCTGGAGATATTCAAAGCCTGCCTGGACTATGTTCTGTACAACCTGCTCTAGGGAACCTGCTTTAGCAGGGGGGTTGGACTAGATGATCTCCCGAGGTCCCTTCCAACCCTTGCGATTCTGTGATTCTGTGTGAATAATTATAGCGTTGGACCATCCACTCCCTTTGGAAGTGAAATGGTGGAGAAGGCTTCAGAAACAGCCTGCTGGCCTTTACTCTCCCCAGGAACACTACCTTTGCTAGTCACCACTGGCACACTAAAGGCCTGCACCATTTCCCAGGGCGTCCAGCTCCTGAAATCAGCATGCAGATCACCAATCCAACAACTCAGACTGCAATTTTCTCTCTGCACTCCAGTCTGTAAAGTAGATTTCAGGACATCTGCAATAGTGTCCATCTGCTACATTAGTTCTGGCTTCATTTTTCCATAAGACAGCTCTTACATCAAGAACCACTGATAATTGTCTGCTACCAAATACATGCAATACAAGTTTATACAAAACTAGACAGCCAGATGTCCAAATCTGTTGGTTAAGAGTTTCTTCACACAAAGGAAGAGTCATAATATAAACAAGGAATGAAAGTATTTATAAGTCCGGCTGGGTTGTTTGTTCACATAGTAGAAGATTCATTTATAACTTTTCACTGCCCTTAAAATAGATATGTGGGGGGAAGAGGACAATTTCAGAGGATAGACAAAGTTTGACTGGTCACACTAAAGCTTCAGATTATGTACTCTTTTCATTTCAGACTAACTAGAAGAGGTAACTCAAGCAATAGAGAGAATCCAGTCTTTCCTTTGATAGTGGTAGACACTTTCCTGAAAAAAAAAGCTGGTCCTTCCTGGACTGAGACACTGGGTCATTTGAACGGGAACAGAAGGCAGGTTATCAAGTTTTGTCATTTACTGTTTATCAAAAATACTCCTTGAATATTGGCAGGCGTTGCCTAGGGATTGTATTCTCACTGAGAAAATTAATCAAATTTCTAGTGTGTTAATACTTTCAACAGCTAAAGAATAATGAAAAAAAATCACTAGAAACAAATAGGCTTAAGTACAACATAGTCAACACGGGTCATCTGAAATCAAATCTTATCTTCTGCCTTGAACTTAGCCTGACAAACAAGAATTTTATTCTATCCTAGCCTTTTCCTGTTGTAGCTGTAGCTTCTTTAAAACCTATCATAAGAGACATACCAGCAGCTGTTTCTAGAAACTTACTCCCACTTAGTCAGGGTTTAATAGGTTGCACCTGCACTAATGAGTTAGTAAGGCATCCACTTAGCATCTCCCAGTAGATTCTTGTTCCTCAGAAGAATTATCACTGTGGTACAATAACAAACAAATCACAACTGCTGATTTTCTATGTAGAAAAAGCTCTTTATGGACACTAAAAACTAAACAAGGCATTTCATGGTGAAGTCAGGGTTTAGAAATTCCAAAGAGCCATCCAAGATCTCAGGCTGATTGTTTTATTTAAAATCTGTTCTATATTAGCTTTGGCTCAGTATAATGAGAGTTAAACCATCCAAGTATTAGAATACATTTTTTTTTCAGTATTATTACAGTTCCTGTATCAGGAACTGAATTACAGGTAAGAAATGAAACCAGTAGCTCCTGAACGGGGGTACATATACCACAACCAGTCTACAGCCACTACAAAATGGTGCGTGCCTCTGTGAAGAGCAAGAAGCTGCTACTGCAAATCACAGTGCTCTCAATGATCACTAACTGCTGATTTGGTACCATCGCCAGTAATGACGATGGTAGGAAGTTTAAGGAAAAAAATTGTAGATTACAATCTTCCCTAGAGCACAGAAGAGGTGATCACTGAATTTCATCATTTGGAGCAAGGCTCCAATAATTTTCTAATTATCTTCCATTGGACAAAGTTGTGTGGCAAAATGTGCTACTTCTAGCAGAGTGGCAATTGTGAAGCAGTTCAACATAAGCCTCATGGGCAAGATCATCATAAGGGCCAGTGCTCCAAACACAGAGCGGTATTAGAGGGCACTGACCAATAAGATAACATTCCTGCAATGAAATGCAAGTTCTTTGCATGATAGTTTGTGTACAGTCACCTTTACTTGTCAGGAGGAGCTTACTGCTTTCTCTTGTACCGTTCTGTTGGCCTGTGTAGGAGAGGGAGATGTAGGCCCTCTGCAACTTACTGCTTATTGAAACAGCATGGGCACTGATGGGTGCAAGGTGCACAAAGACTCCTGTGTTGGAAGCCTTCTTTGGGCTTTTAGAAGATTCAAGAAAGCCACCAAATTCTCTTTCCTGTACACACATGAGTGTGGGATTGCAGTATGTCTAATATGCTGCTAACTACCTATCATAACTTACCGTTAAGGAGAATTTTTCATGATCTGAAAGATCTCAGGCAGAAATAGCAGCAGCCCATGATGTCACGTGGTTGGGAATGCAAAGAGACAGCTGCGAGGACTCGATCATACAAAGGCAACATTGCATTTCAGCTCTATTCTAAGCATTTTCTGGCCAACTCAATCCCTTGGTACATATTTTTAATGGATTCAGAGGTATGATTTAGCTTCAGATAAAACTAGATAGGTAGGAAGTATGTGCTGGGCACACAACTTTCATGATGAAAGGAGACCCTCTTCCAGTTACTTCTTAGAGTGCCTTCTTTTCTCATCCACACACTCCAAAACATAAATTACCCAGAGCCTTATAACACTGTTTTTGGTGGGAGAATACTCACATCAGGGTTGTAAAAGATCGTATGTGAAAACCACAGACTGTTCAATAGGGAAAATGCAGTGTTACTGTAAAGCTTCGATATCCTAATCCAGCCTCAAGATCTACTCACTCTAGACCAGGGCAAATGGGTCTTGCAAGCCCGTTGCAGCGATTAATACTGTAGATGTTTTTTACTGGGTATTGTCCCACCCCTGCCACATTAGACTATCATGCAAGTGAACTTATTACAATGGAAGATGTCAGATGGTCAAAGCCAGACTAAGTTGCTTGCGTTGCATTAAAGTTAAAGAAAAAAAAAATATATATATTTAATTTCTGAATCAACATTGCTTGTCTAGGGTGTCTGAATGAATACAGACCAAAAGTCGAGACAGAAAAAACCAGTATAGTAGTCAGGACACTGTTTGGAGAGCAAGGGAGCGTTGGCTGGTTTTAGATCTAACATGACTGCATGATGTTTAGCAGATCACTTTGACCTGTTCCTAAATTTAACTTGAAAATTTAATAGTACATTGCCAGCTCTCTATAAAGCAGAGATGATAAAATCCATTAGGGACTACAAACTGCTCAGATTACATTGTCATGGAAATTACATTATAAAAGAGAATTATTATTAATATGGAATACCTGTTAGCATGTGTATTTTTAAAAGAGCAAGTGCATTACCCTGAATTTTTCTTGTTCTTAGCATTGTCAAATGATTTGCATCTCCTGACATCATTCTTGGATTTTTATAGCCTGTATAAGCTCTTCCAAAACAGAAAAGTAATCAAGCTTTCTCATTTAATAAAAGACATTTTAATAAAAGACATTTTAATAAAAGTGGAGCATGAGTTGAAAAACTAGACCTTCATGCCTTCTTTGGAGCAGAAGTACTCCTAAACCCAGATCAAGCTCTGCAGGCTGCTTTGTAAATCCTACCCTACCTCACCGCAGCAGTGCTAAAGAGAAAGTCTGGGAAGCAGTCATCACCATTTACTGTATCCTGCTCTACATTTTATTCCATACGCAGTTTGTAAATAACTGAGGAGAGCTGTCTAACCAGATACCTCTCTTTGCTGTTATTCTTTCTGTTGAAGACTCAGTTAAAGTTGCCTTTTCTCCCTTTATTTTCTCATAAATTTAAATGAAAATCTGTGGGGATGAGGATCAGTCATTTCTTTGTGAGGTCCCTTAAGCTATTTACATCAACTTCTTGACTTGACCATGCCCCATATACTTAGCTCCAGCAGAGAGGTTACAGTATATAGCTGTGGAAAGACAATGACAGACTGGGGTATAACCATTTCCCGTCACCAGTCATCTTGGTTTAAGATCTGTGGAGTAACTTCTGTTCTTGTTCTCAAATAGGAGATGCTTGAGGCCTTCTCTGATCATCCAACATCTGTGACCAGCTGTCACTGAAGAACTACACATGACAGAACCTGAGAGCTGTACAGAGTACAGAATTAGAGAATACAGCTCTTGAGTTCATACTCCAGTGTACGTATTTCCTCTGCCTATGGATGCTACTGCTACCAAGTACACATCTTCCTTCATAATACCAGGCACTTGTAAGCAAAGTTTAAGGAAGAAAGAATTTGCCTTCTTGTAAGAAAGCACACAAACATTTTATCTTCAACCCTGATTACTGGAATAAGAAAGAGATGAAGTTAGCATGAAATGAACATTGAATAATCTATTGCATTGTATTGTTTTGACCATGTTTAGAATAACAAGGATGAGAAATCCCATATATATATCTCTGTATTAGTTGTGTACATACTTAGAGCTAATATGTCTACAGTCTCAATTTCCTTCCTCATTGCTTTAAGAGATTTACCAGAACATAATCTCAGACAAGCACTATAGGAGAAAAATGGCAGAAAATATGTCACCTGCACAGATGTTTTTCTTGTATATCCTGGAGACAGAAGTCATCAACTGATCATATGCTCCAGGACTTAAAATATTTTAATAATTTTTTGAACTTTAGGTCAACTCATGAGGTTAGCAGTTGTGAAGTAGAAGACACCAAAGGAATAGAGAATTTCTAGATAAGGGAAGAGCATATCTACTCAACTTTGAAAAGGTGCTTTTCTTACCTCTACATTTCCTCCCTTCCTTTCCCTTCTATCCTTTCCCCTTTTATTGCCAATATTTGAGTTACTGTGCTTGTTTTAGAAAACTGAAGAAATAACATGTTTTATAATTAAGGCCTATGATCTCAATATATAACCTCTACGTTCACAGGTGAGGTCTGCATCTATAGGTGTTGCCTGATGCAGATCAAGTCACCATAAAGCTACACACCACTGTGTCTGTACCAATAAAATCTGCCACTCTTTGAGAGCACCTGCAAAACAGTATGAGGAAATGAATGTGACTAGAAAACAAGCCTAAATGGGCAAATGTGACCCACTGTAAAATAGGTTTTGTATATGCCATGGTGAGTGTTTAGCAGGTTGTCCTTTTTGGTTTTTAACTGCAGTTGAATTCCTAGGCACTCTAATCATGGGAATATAGAAGGTTTTAAAGAATTTTTATTCTAGAGGCTCTATGCGTGGCTCATGCCAAAGTTCTAAGCAAATAAAGATAGCTCATTTATTAAAGATTAATTATTAAAAAAAATAATCTTAGGCGTAAAGGAAAGGTTCGCTATGTATTCAGTCTCAGCTCCACTTATTTCTAGTTTACTTTTCACTTTAATGCAGCAAACAGCAATAGCAAGCATGCAGGAGTGTGTGGCTACTCCAAGTTATTGGAGAACTGTTCTTGCATGTGTTTCTTAGGCACCTGAATGACTTGTAAACTTCAGCCTAAAAGGCCCTATATTTATATACATTCGAGAGGTTGCAAGATGCTTATTAATCCTGAAAAATCCTATTATTTTCCTTTGTCCTGGTTTCGGCTGGGATAGAGTTAATTTTCCTCCTAGTGGCTGGTATAGGGCTGTGTTTTGGATTTAGCATGACAATAATGTGATAACACCCTGATTTTTTAGTTATTGCTAAGTAATGTTTATACTAAGTCGAGGACCTTTCAGTTTCTTGTACTCTGCCAGTGAGGAGGTGCACAAGAAGCTGTGAGGGAGTATAGCGAAGACAGCTGACCCAAACTGGCCACAGGGGTATTCCATACCATCATGCCCAGTATATAAACTGGGGGAGATTGGCTGGGGGGCAGTGATCGCTGCTCAGGGACTGGCTAGGCATCAGTCAGCAGGTGGTGAGTGGTTGCATTACTTGTTTTTCCTGGGTTTTGTTCCTCTCTCTCTTTTTTGTTGTTTTCCTTTTCATTACAATTTATTATTTTTTATTTTATTTAATTTTATTTCAATTATTAAACTGTTCTTATCTCAACCCACGAGTTTTCTCACTTTTACCTTTCCTATTCTCTCCCCCATCCCACTGGGGGGAGTGAGGAAGCGGCTGTGTGGTGCTTAGTTGCCAGCTGGAGTTAAACCATGACTGTCCTTTTTGGTACCCAACATGTAGTACAAAGAGTTGAGATAACAACAGATCTGACCAGAGCATGTTAAAATAAATTTGTTATAAGCATTCATTATGTTAGTTTAATAGTTGCTGGTCACAGTGTTGATTTATTTGTTCGCATGACTGTGTTACATAAATCCCCACTGCATTCCCTGTGGTGCGGTATGCATTCCCTGTGGTGCTGTTTATCACTTCTGGGAGATGGGTCAGGATTATCATTTTACTGTACTGTGTAATATCAGTTTATGATACGATAATATTACTGGTTAAAAACCTAATTTGGTATTTGTATTTGGTACTGCTGTCATCTCTGTGCCTTGTGCGCCATCTCTGGGAAATTATTCATAATGACACTCTTCACCTTTTCTCCTTGGAGAACCAAACTATGGGAAAAACAGGGGGTATGCTTTTGCCCGTTCCTTCACCTTCCCTTTCTTCTTCAGGCTAGTTACACCAGCTCTTGAGAATGAGGCCGTCTTGGGCACAGCAATCATTGAATGATTGAGTTTTCGATTCATGGAGAAGTAAGGCAGGGGATCCACAGAACTGCTACTTTGGACTTCCAAAGGGCAGACTTTGGCCTGTTTAGGAGACTGGCTGACAGTCCCTTAGGAGGCAGCCCTGAAGAGCAAAGGGGTCAAGGAAGGCTGGGCATTCTTCAAGAAGAAAATCTTAGAGGCACAGGAGCAGGCCATCCCCATGTGCCAAAAGACGAGCTGGTGGGGAAGAAGACCAGCCTGGCTCAACAGAAAGCTTTGGCTGGAACTCAGGAAAAAAAGGAGAGTTTATGACCTTTGGAAGAAGGGGCAGGCAACTCAGGAGGACTACAAGGATGTCATGAGGTTATGCAGGGAGAAAATTAGAAGGGCCAAAGCCCAAATAGACGGGGAGCAGAATGAAGTGCCAGTAATCCAAGGGGAAATGGTTAATGACCTGCTACACCACTGAGACACATACAAATCTATGGGGCTGGATGGGATCCACCCAAGAGTACTAAGGGAGCGGGCAGAAGTGCTTACCAAGCCACTTTCAGTCCTTTATCAGCAGTCCTGGCTAACTGGGTGTTAGGATCCAATTTTGCTGGATGAAAGAAAGGCCCCCTTGCTTTCTAGGCGACCTCAGATGAGTCTGGGAGGCTAGGGGTGGCTAGACCAACCTCTCATTTCAAGTTTGATCCCTTCCAGCGAGATTAAGACACAAACGAGGTCAGACGTCGCAAATTCACTTGCTTATTAACTCTTCGGGGGAAAGAGAGAAAGCAGCAATAGGAAAGGAAGGAAGAAAAGATAGGAAATTAAGTAAGAGGTCCAGATGGAAGAGCGCAGACAGTCATCACCATGGATCCATGGTGTCCCGAGGGACCATGCTTCTGGGGTCTTTGGTGGTCTCCCGTGGGGTCGGTAGTTGCCAGAGTCTTCAGTTGTTACTTGCAGAGTCAGTGGTCCCCAGGGTCTTCAGTGGTCGCCTGCAGAGTTGGTGGTTCCCCCCCAGGGGGTCTCAGACAGCAGCCTTTTATAGGCTTCGTGCCTAAGGCACATGCTTGTGCATACATTTCACCCACTTTCTCTGTTCTTTGTTCCTCGGGCCTGGGTGTCATGGTCTACTGCTTCAGCAAGCCTGCAAGACACTTTGTCTGATCTTCTCAGTTAAGCACACAAAGGAACAAGCTTTGAGACAATTAGCTGGCTATTCAGTCTTTCACATTGGGGAGGTCCCAGTTGACTGGAAGTTAGCCAATGTAATGCTCATCTACAAGTGGGGAAACTACAGGCCTGTCATTCTGACCTTGATGCTGGGGAAGGTTATGGAGCAGATCATCTTGAGTGCCATCACGCGACACATACAGGACAATCAGGTGATCAGGCCCAGTCAGAATGGGTTTATGAAAGGCAGGTTCTGCTTGACCAACCTGATCTCCTTCTATGACAAGGTGACCCACTTAGTGGATGAGGGAAAGGCTGTAGATGTTGTCTGCCTAGACCCTAGTATAGCCTTTGACACTGTTTCCCACAGCATTCTCCTGAAGAATCTGGCTGATCATGGCTTGGATGTGTGTACTCTTTGCTGGGCAAAAAACTGGCTGGATAGCTGGGCCCAAAGGGTGGTGGTGAATGGAGTTAAAGCCAGTTGGCGGCCAGTCACAAGTGGTGTCCCCCATGGCTCAGTGTTGGGGCCAGCTCTGTTTAATACCTTTATCAATGATCTGGGTGAGGGGATTGAGTGTACCCTCAGCAAGTTCGCAGACAACACTGAGTTGGGCAGGAGTGTTGATCTGATTGAGGGTAGGAAGGCTCTGCAGAGGGATCTGCACAGGCTGGATCCATGGGCCAAGGCCAACCGTGTAAGGTTCAACAAGGCTTAGTGCCAGGTCCTGCCCTAGGGTCACAACAACCCCATGCAATGCTACAGGTGTGGGGAAGAGTGGCTGGAAATCTGCCTGGCGGAAAGGACCTGGGGGTGTTGGTCGACAGCCAGCTGAATATGAGCCAGCACTGTGCCCGGGTGGCCGAGAAGGCCAACAGCATCCTGGCTTGTATCGGAAACAGCATGGCCAGCAGGACAAAGGAAGTGATTGTCCCCCTGTACATGGGACTGGTGAGGCCGCTCCTCAAATGCTGTGATCAGTGTTGGGCCCCTCACTCCAAGAATGCTGGAGCATGTCCAGAGAAGGGCAATGAAGCCGGTGAGGGGTCTGGAGCACAAGGCTGCTGGGGAGTGGCTGAGAGACCTGGGGGTGTTCGGCCTGGAGAAGAGGAGGCTGAGGGGAGACCTTATTGCTCTCTACAACTGCTGAGAGGAGGGGGTAGTGAGGTGGGAGTCAGTCTCTTCTCCCAAGTAACAAGTGACAGGACAAGAGTAAATGGCCTCAAGTTGTGCCAGGGGAGGTTTAGTTTGGACATTAGGAAAAACTTCTTCACAGAAAGGGTTGTCAAGCATTGGAATGGGCTGCCCAGGGAAGTGGTTGAGTCCCCAGCCCTGGAGATATTTAAAAGCTGTGTAGATGTGGTGCTTAGGGCCCTGATTTAGTGGTAGACTTGGCAGTTCTAGGTTAACAGTTGGATTTGATGATCCTAAAGGTCTTTTCCAACGTAAATGATTCTATGATTATTCGTGGATAATTAAATTAAATTGCTGTATTCTCAAACTATTAGATGTAGTTTGTGAATAATCACTGGTTTGTTTAAAACTATTTAGTACAAAACATGTTAATTTGCTTTTTATTAACACACTTTATATTGGTTTGCCAATATGCAGTTTATGTTATGATTCATGATCAGCTATTTAATGAGATATAAGAAATTCAAACAGAGAGGAGTGAAATCTCTGCTCCGGGTTCTGGGGTCAGAATTGTATGAAGCCCCATGAAACACCTCCACAAACCATTTTGGATTGGTTCCTGGAGCTTGCTCCAGTACTTTTCATAGAACACATCTTCAACTACCCGTGTGTAAAATGTTGTAAAAATGGACTATTTAGGAAAGTCCAAAAAGGGATAGTGCTAAGCTGAAGCACAGATTAGTTTTATTATGTTATTTTAGTACTACAGTAACTGAGCATATTTCTTTTCTTTTCTATAGTTCTGGAAATAAAAATCACAAAGCAATTCAACACGTTTTCATCCAGGAGTGTAAACCAAGACTGAATTTCCAAGGCCTGGACATCTCTGATTTTCATTCTGTGTTCTTGTGCAAAAGATGTCAAAAAACACAACAGAGAACACGACTAGCGCTCACTCAGCTCTTCTAGGTCTGTTTCTGGGAAGCATTTCACTGATCACTATTGTCATGAATATATTAGTACTATGTGCTGTGAAAACTGAAAAGAAGCTGCAAACAGTTGGCAATTTATACATTGTCAGCCTCTCTATTGCAGATCTTATAGTTGGTGCAGCTGTTATGCCCCTGAATATTGTTTATCTCCTAAGTCCTGTGTGGACTCTAGGCTTACCAGCCTGTTTGTTCTGGCTGTCAATGGATTATGTGGCCAGTACTGCATCCATTTTCAATCTCTTCATATTGTGCATTGATCGTTATCGTTCAGTTCAGCAACCACTGAAATATCTCAAGTATAGAACGAAAATGAGAGCATTGCTAATGATTTTGGGGGTTTGGTTGCTCTCTTTCATGTGGGTCATTCCAATCCTAGGATGGCCTGTTTTTGCTAATAATGGGAAAAGGTCAGTAGATGAAGACAAGTGTGAAACTGAATTCTCTAACGTGACCTGGTTTAAAGTGTCGACAGCCATTGTCAATTTCTACCTACCCTCTCTCATGATGTTATGGTTCTACTATAAAATATTCAGAGCTGTTCGAAAACACTGTCAGCACCGAGAGCTCATCGATGGATCATATCGGTCTTTCTCAGAAAACACCCTCATACATCATAGTAAGATAAAGGATGAGCAAAATATTTGCCCCCAGAAGCAAATCTTAGATGAAAACACCCCTCCTAAAGACAAGCAAAGCTCCTGTCAGTCCAAAAATATGGAGGCAAAGCTTCCTTTCAGTAATCCTGACAACTCTTCAAAGGCATTCGTTAGCAAGAGTAATAGGGAAGTCCTTAAATGGAGGTGTTTTCCTCTCACCACTGCCCAGTCTGAGCCAGGCCCGGATGAAGCAGGAAAGAAGTGTGTGTGTGTAACAGAAGACAATGGAAATGAAGAGGAGCCTTGCTCACAAGACAGTGACTTAAGTGATGCATCAGACAACCATACTTTCACCGAGGAGGCACCCTGTAGAGAGCACTCCAGTCCTAACCCTGAAAGAGCCTGCAGTCCTCAGGACAAGACTGAGAACAGGGATTTCAGAGGACTGACTTACCTGAGGAAAACCTGGAAAAATCTGCATACCCATTCCAAAAGGCACATTCAAAGACGGCATGGGAACAGGGACAGGAAAGCAGCTAAGCAGCTAGGGGCCATAATGGCAGCCTTTATGCTGTGCTGGATTCCCTATTTTGTATTATTTATGGTAAAAGCTTTCCATGGCCATAAACATTTTTCAAATCTACACATGTTCACTATATGGCTTGGGTATGTGAACTCCACCTTAAATCCATTCCTGTATCCTCTTTGTAACCAGAATTTCAAGAAAACATTCAAAAAGATCCTTCACATTCACTGATATTGGTGTGATGTTTTTGAGCTAAAAAGCAGCTCAAGTGTTTAACCAAACAAAATGCTCCAGTTTCAAAGACAAATGCCATGGACAAAGAAGATGACTTTGGAAAACTGTAATTTATAAACAAGTGTTTGTAAAAGCGGGAAACGTGCATTTAACAGCTTTAACACATTTGAAAACTAATTCAGATCAGGAATCTGAAAAACTCAGGGGCAATCTCAGAACTGCTATACTGTTGTACACATTTTACAATTTGAGATTACCTCTTTCATCATGTAGAACAAAATCTGGAGATACAAGTAGAGATCTTCAGTGATTATAAACTATTCAGCTACAGAAAAAGAAGAAACAGAGTAAAGTTTCTGAGATTCACGAAATGTATTTTTCCCTTTCAACTTACTCTATTAAATACGGGAACACATTGCTTGTGAAGGGATATCTGCAAGAGGAGGTACTTTGCATAGTCAAAGAAAGAAGCTTCATCTGTTTAAAAAAATCTACCCTATTTATTTATAGCTTCCCTCAAATCTAAACTTTTTTGAAATGTTGAGTCATATTGTAACCTATCATATCTCTCTGATATCATGCTTGCTTCATTTATACCTGTATGTTAACTTCACTGAAAAAAATTAGCATTTTTATGACCTAGAAATTTTGCTAAGACTTCCCATACTCAATGTATTATCGCTATCTAGTCAAGCAGAGTATGCTGTTGTTTCTAGACTAAAAGAATATAGTTTATTATAGACTACACATATTTTCTTCCTCCTACAACTTGGCAAATAACCTAGGCATGCAGTGGCAATACTAATCCATATATCTTGTAGTAGGCAAACTCTTCCTACTATAATGAGGCAAACTCATGAGCAACAACTCCAGCTTGCAAAACAGAAAATAAAATACATGAAGTATGTTTACCTTTTCTATCCTTTATATTTAACTGCATTTTATAAATCATGCTGTAAAATAATTCAGGAGAAACACACAATAATAGAATACTTTAGTTTGGAAGGGATCTCAGGAAGGCATCTAAGTACAGCCTACAACTCAAGGGGTGGCTTTGACATTACATCATGTTGCTCAGGACCTCATCCACAACTTGAATGGCAAACATCTGTAAAAACAGCTTCATCTGGAAAAGCTGGGAGACAACCTTGTCAGAGAATTTTGCAGCTAAGGTTTACTCTACCAACTTTGGGAATTCACTTGCTCAGCCATTGATTTAACTGTTTCTAAGTACCAATTCTTAAAACCAGACATGCACTGTTGTACAACAGGAATCAATCCCTTCTTCCCAAGTGCAGTCAGGTATGGATTTGTTCCCAAAGGAAGAAAACATAGTTCCTCAGCAAAAAAGTACATAGTGGCACATGTTGTGTGAGCTAACTTATCAGGAAGATTACAACTTCACAGCAAATTACACCAACATAAAAAAAAAAACAAAAGAAGAGTATACAGATTGGGGAGTGGGGAGGAGAATTGAGGCAGAGGAGATTTCAGGGCCTATATAAGCCAAAGATCTCAAGACTGCATACCCACCTTATTGTGGCACACCAGTAAAGCATTCATTCCTATTCCTCTGCTATGGAACGAAGTGAGAGAAACATTTTGAGCAAACACTGGGGAGTATGTTAGTTTTAAGAAGAAATCGCAAAACCAGATAATTTCAACAGCTGAAGTCACATCTGCATGTAATGGTGAGTTTATGTAAGTCTTTTCCATACATTTTGGGAAGGATGATTAGAGAGGCATCCTGAAGTTTCAATATAAAAAGACTGTCCTATTCATTTTGTTGTGCTGATCCATTTACCACTTCCTGAATGTTTTCTTGCTTCTGAAACTGCGCAGTTAGCTTAACAACAAAGTTCTGATGGAACTGGAACTCCTTCAGCTGAGTACTGTCAAGAGTTCGGTGGGACGAGTTGAAGGGATGTTCTGTGTAATTATTACATCAGAAACGAAAAATGTTAGCTTAATGATTGGAGGAGAAATTCAGAATTCTATGTTCTTAATTAATGACCTTGAGCTACTTACAGTCCCTCTGTGCCACATATGCCTATTTCATAAAGTGAGTATGACAAGACTTACAGTAACAATGCAACACTTAAGATGTTTGCATGATGCTCATAAATTTTTGATATAATACACTAACTAAATGCAAAGTAGTATTATCCTCTGCCAGTTTTATTTAATTTTTATTTAAAGTATTCAATATTAAATGAAGCCCTAATATCTCTGCATTTTAATAAACTGGAAAAATGTGTTAAAGGAATAAACTTAAATTCAGTCTGTTTCAATGTATCATACAAGGTTCAGAGATTAGTTCACTTTGGTCTCAAGTAGCATACAGGAAAAACTGCAATTAGGGAAATCAAATCTAGGAGAAAAAAAAAGGCAAAAATACAGAGACAGAATATAAAATCAGCAACATTCATTCCAGAATTTTGACAGCCTTTTCACCGCAGGAGCAGTATCTGCATAAGTAGTAAAATACACCTTCTTTTGGACTACAAAGTAGCATCTTTTGAAACATATGCTATAATACAATGGCCTTTCAAAAACAATTGCTCAGATTCACACCATTATGATGTTTTTTCTATTGTGATATGCAACAGCAATCCCAGCCAAAATGGATGGTAATTTAGGTGATCCCTGAGGAAATAAAAAAGCAGCACACTAAGCCAGCTACAGTTATTAGTGTACACTGCTGACACGTGTTCACCCAAGGGCTACTTAAGAGTCTATCCTCTTGATCACAACAATTGCCTTTTCTGACTTTAAAATGTATTAATACATGAAACAGCAACCTAAACATGATCTCTGAAAATTCGTCTAAAAATTCGAATGATTATAATAAAGAATACCTCTGGTACAATTAAAGAACATTCAAACACAGGACAGTTAAACCTAGGCAAATAAAGCTGCCTGAATATTTTTTATCTCCTTTCATTTTTATCCATAATCTTAGTGTAATTGTGTTAATAATAAAGACAGGGAAAGTTGTCATAGTGGGCCTCTCTGATGTGATAGGTATAATAGATAATAATAAAATAGAAGAACAGGATACTGCCTGTTTTAAACTTCCAATTAGCAAGGTACCTAACAGGATTTATCAGTTTATTTTACTGAACAGGCAATTCAAAAGGCTCTGGATGTAAGAGAAGCAGAGGAAAGCAAATTAGGGTAAGGAATGGAGAAGCCTACTACCATGTAGGGCCAAGCCTCAAGAGAATATTCCAGGTGTGGTTTCCTGTAAAATATTTTCAATGTTTTCCAGCTAATAAACAAGGTCAGAGGACACAGAGCTTTAAAAGAACATAACAAATTTCTTGGAATTTCTTGGACTGGAGTGCTACTTTGATTAAGGTGTGGTGAGAACAACCAGCCTCACTTTTAAGAGGCAAAAAAATATATTCTCACAATTTTTTCTGTGTCAGTGGTGACACCTAGTGGGTAATGAGAAGATCATTATCTCATTTTTTTACATCACATCAAATACTGTATATCATGGAAGTTTATTAAAGGAGGACTGCAATTAGCAAGTGGATCCTGCCATCTAGTACATGGCTCTTTTCCCATATTATTTTCAGGAAATGTGGCACTCAAAAAAGGAAGCATTAGTGTAGGTGCACATTTTGGCTTCATTCCACCATCTAAAAGGACTCCATTACATTCTCTGGGAGACCACTTTGTGATGCACTTTGTGATAGCACAATAAAGGAAAATGGCTGAAAAGATTAATTTTAAAAATGTATTTCTAATCCTAAGATAATAATATAGAAGTACCATAGACACCTCCAAATAATTCTAGATCAGGTCCCGAATTCTGCAGATTGCTGTATCTTTCCATTGCTATCAGGGATGCTAGAGGACTATCCTTCTAACTTAGCTGGGATGGCTTAGGTCCCTAAAGATTAAGTTTAAGAATAAGCTTGAAAGTGTCAGTGCACGCATTGCCTCCACCAGAATAAGAATTATTTGATTTGGAAATGCCAAGTTAAGTTTAAATGCTATGCATACTTATTCACTTTTGTTCATTCATGAAGTACAATGACAAAAATATTAATTTTCATAAAATTATTTTACTATTAAAAAATTAGATGGTAAAAATAACTAATGGTAACACCACGTGAGGAATAACTCATGAAAATAATTTGCATTCCTGATACCAAATTCCAGATTATCTTTAAAAATTATACATACCTGACACTGGAATAAATAATTTCTACACAGTCATCTTACAGTCTAAAATAGAAATGTAAAAAAATGAAATGTGAGATGTATACCCTATACATGCACAGACACATAAGCACACATACCAGGCTACTACAAAACTGTTGTTTGAGATCTCCAGCAGTTAAAAAGTGTAAGAGATGGCACCGTGTAATTAAAACGAATGCCTACTGTGCAATTAAACTGAATGCCTTCAGTAAAATTAAATGCCTTTTGTTTTGGTCAGGCATAACTCAGGTCTTCAAAAACAACACAGTCAGACTTGGGACCTCAACTCAGGTCTCCTACCTGGCAATCTAATTTCCTCCTTATTAGATATGAATAATCCCTCAACACGGTTCTTTGAGGAGTAACAACTGTTCCTCTGTATCGTATCAAAGTGCTCATAGGACAGGCACCCACCTGTGCCAGAGAAATTAGTGACACTGCTCACAGAAGTCTTATTAACAGGGCAACTGCAAGAGGATACCTTTTTCAGCATGCTCCTACTTTATTCCACTATTGATTCCAGTATTCATTACTACAACAGGCTTGTAATTTTGCAGTGTTCCACCCTTGCAGCAGTAACAGGTATACAGCATAGGGCTAGATGACTTTTGATAGTATTTTGTGTGAATGAACTGATAGAATAGTTCTGCCAGGTTCTGCCTATATTTTGTGATCTTGTTCACTGAGAATGTCATATAAAATCCATTTAAATCCTTAAATGGAAAGAACTATATAAATCTAAATAAATATTTTTATTAAAACTTGTAACTGAATCTAATCTGAACAAAATAGTTCTGAGAAGTTATCTTCTCCAAAACATGCTGAGTCCATATTCCACAAGAAAGGATGAGTTTGAATCTGCTTCTATTTTATTCTCATCTTCAACTCCAGAATGATTTTCCCTTGCTGCAAAATTTTGCTTGGGGAAATTTAAAGTCCTACCTGTAGAAATACGTGTCAAAAACACCCAACAGATTTGTTCCTTGTTTTTAAAGAGCCTGTTTTCTAGTTGATTGCTATTCTTATGTTTAATACAGACACTTTTATTTGCTTATAGGAAGATCTCACAAGGTAAACCATACCCACAGTAATCAATCATCTCCAGCATAAAATTCAGATTAATTTTGTTATAGCCACTTTCCTGAAGATCCCAGGCAGAGAGAGATCTTTGACTGAAGCTGCCTCTTTCTCTTACATTTTAAGACTTCACTGTGGTGTGCTTGTACATATATGTCAGCAGTTTCATGTGTAAATCATGAGTTTATTTCACAGGTCAGCTAGTCTGCATAAAAAAAAAAGATTGTCCAAGACTGCAAGCCTACCAGATGCCATTTCCCATTTCCCCAAAGCTACAAGCCTTCTGCAGAAATCTAACTCCTAGGGTCTGATTTCCTTTCAGGTATGACACATCCAGTAGAGATAATATGAGGATGTGGGCTCACAGAATAGAGTCCCTCTTGCCCTGTACTGGTATTAATTCTCATGACCTATGTTATGTGCTGACAGCTGTTTTGCAAACCACATTATGAAACTGGAACTGTTCAAAGACTACGAATGTAAGCTAGGTTATAGTTCTGTGGAGACTGGGTAACAACACTCCAGCTATTTTGACGGGATGTCATCAACGTTCCTTTTATATTTCTTGTAAAGAGAGAATACAAAGACCAAAAAGTGATAAAACCTTTTCCAGCCTTGGGGAAATAAACTGCAGCACTGAGTTATGAGGTGTCCAACAGAGTAAAGGCATTGCCAATTCTAATAAAGTGAGTGGCATGCAGAATGAGGAATTATAGTATTTTACTGACTTAATGCAGTTAGATTCATGGTCTAGCATCTATAGCAAACTTCCCAGGTTCATTCCAATTTATTTTCTGAAATTCCTGGAAGGACTATTTGGCCCACGCTCTAGAGCAAGGTCCTCTAGCCAAACATGATGTCTAAATTTGCATCATTAGTAACAATGAAAATTTTCTCCTAATGCTGCCTGAACAATTGTCCATACGTGACCTTACCCATGCTTATCTGACTGGCAGCTTTTCCTCCCAGTTTTGCCGGCAGCTTCTGCAGTGTGGGTGTTACTGCAGTACTGTGTGCCCCAAAATAGAAGGCAGCTCTGGCAAATTTGTTTTCCCTGACAGGTAAATGACATAAACTACCTAAAGAGGCAATGTTTGTTTTGCAGAAAACATACTTTGTTTTGTATTCTAGATGTGCAAAAATCAATATAGACTCATTAAAAAATTTAGGTTGGAAGGGACTTCGGGATGCCACCTAGTCCAACCTCCAGCTCAAAGCAAAGCTAACATCAGAGTTAGATCATGCTGCTCAGAGGCTTGTGCAGTCAAGTCCCCACCGATGGAAACTACAAAGCCTCTCTGGGAATCTATTCCAGTACTTGACCAGCCACATTTGGCAAACGTGTCTCTCTGTATTCATTTGGAATTTCCCTTGTTTTGACACATGCCCATTTCCTTCCCACTTTTTGTTGTGCATCTCTGAGAATTTGCCACCATCTTCACTTTAGGTTCTGCAAGACTGCCATTACACCCCCTCTAGCCTTGTTTTCTCCACACCAAGTAAGCCCAGCTCTCCCAGCCTCTTGTGTCACACGCTCCAGCCCTCAGACCCTTTCAGTGCCCCTCTGCTGGCCTCCTTCTCCAGTTGTGATCCCTCTCTCGTACTGGGGAAGCTGGGGGGGATGGACACAACTGGACATGTACCTCCAGGCGCAGTGACAGGACTTCTGAGTAGAGGGAAGTAGTCACACCCGGCCCGCCGGCCGTGTTTTCACAACTCAGCCCCGACACGGCTATTTCCCACAGCCGCGGGGAAGCATTGCTCGCTCACGCTGAATCCCCGAATGCTTTTTTACTGGCACGTCAGGGCTATGTTCAGAGCAGAGCACCCCCGTGCAGCTTCACGCAGCAGTCAGTCATAACCGCAGCGGAGGGCAAGGCAGGTTTCAGCCCGTATCGCTTCGTTTCTCACCGGCGCCACGAGCGGCGAGGCGATCGTATCTCCTACCGCACGCTCGTCACGCACAGCTACAGCCGGTGGCGGTGGCGGCGGGCTGGCCTGCGGCCGGAGCCGGGGAGCGGGCGCCGCCACACGGCGGGAGCAGGCGGGCCGCTGAGGGGAAGCCGGCGCGCGGCAGCGGCCTCACCCCGGCGCCCTCACGCGCCGCTCCACTACGGGGACCCAGCCCCCGGCCGGCGCGCCACATCCCCCCCGGGCCCCGGCCGGGGGGGGCCGGACCGATGGGCAGGGCGGGCCCGCCTGACGGGACGGGGCCGCCCCGCCTAGGCAGAGCAACCGACCCGCGCCGCTTGCGTAACGACCGTCACGTGGCCGAGGCAGCATGACGTCACTTCGCCGTGCCACCAGGCAATGTAGGAAATAAAGAGCGGCGCAGCCGGTGAGCGGTCCGCGCGCGTGCCGGTGGTACTCGGGGGGCGCTGAGGGCGGCTCGCCCGCCCGCCTGCCTGCGAGCTCCTGCTGCCTTCAGGTTCCCGTTCTGCCCCCGCGCCCCTCGAGGTCGGTGTGTCCCGGGGCCTCGGATGGCTGGAGCCTGCCCGCCGCGGGCTTCTGCGCGGCAGAGCCTCGGGGCGGGTGGAGGGGAGCTGGGGCTGCAGCCCCGAAGGGAGGGAGGGGGGGGCGGGCGGGGGACGCCTCGTGTGGCGCGGCCGGTCCTGTGCCGGCGTGGGGAGCGAGAGGCGGCGGCGGGCCCCGCAGCAGGGCCCCCGGGTGCTAAGGGCCGCCTTGCTGTGTCAGTCATGCCGTTAGAAATCGGGAAGACTTGGGGAGAAAATGGGATATCGGATGAGCTTAACGTCCATCAGCCAAGAACCGGCTTTTCTGAAAGTGCCCCTCGGGTAGTGGTAGGAAACAGTCATTTCCTTTGTCACCCTGGATGCAAGGAGGTCTTCAAAATGCTCAACTCGGGACCACGGGAGGAAAAGTTTTGCAGAAAAGCTGTACATCTTAGGGGTTTGTGAGGATTCAGTGTAAAACTTGTAACTTCGTGATGGTTTTAAGTGCTGTCAAACTGCTAATCATACTTTTGCAGCATTATGTCTGTCAGGGGGAAGACAAATATTAAAAGTCTTGACATGTTTTTCGCTTAATATATTCCTCCAGTAGATCACTTTTAAATGCCTGCATATTTAAGAAGTACTAGAACTTAGACTGGTGATAGTGCATTTTTAGTTTGGGTTATCTGTGCTGATTACACTTGTTAAATTTCTACTGGTCACAAGTCTTAAGCGTTTCTAAATCATACTTTAGACAGTAAGTAAATCTTTTCACTTCAAGCACATTTTTTTCAACTGGGCTCTTTTGAAAGTCAGAGTTTGTTTTATGTTTAAAGTTTTGGATTTTTTTTTTTCTTTATTATATGCTCCTAGTGACTGTTATCAGAGGCTGTATGTGATTTTCTGTAAGTTCTACAAAATGTATACATTTAATCTTTTATTTCAGTATTCTAAAATCTGTTGCACAAATTTACCTTGGCTTACTGCTCTTGCATTAAGAAAACGTGAGTGAATATTTACATCAACGTACATTAAAGAATATTTTCAAAAGTGTCAACACATCAAAAGTGAATGTATATGCTTCTCTGTTTGCATGTGCTTAGTACAGTGAGGCCCCCTGTTTTTATTCCTTTGGTTTTATAACAATAACTCTTTAGGCACAGTAATAATAAAAATAAGTAGGGTGTTAAAATTCATTCCCAGTGGAGATGCTTTTAGGCTGGTAGTTTCAGTGTTTGTTACTCAGGTACTGCTAGCTTCTGTCGGCTGGCTTCTTGATTGCTTAAAATGTTTGACAATATATTTCAGTGCTGGATATGTCACATACTTATTTTAACAACAACAAAGAAAAAGAAAAAAAGCAAAATGAAAACTTTACGTGTTCCAAAGGTTGAAAAAGAAACACCAGCTTTTTTTTAATGGTTAATCCTCCAGGTTATAGAAGTTTTTATTGCCTACCATTGTCATTTTTACCCTGGTGATATGTTTAACTTAAAGAAAATTCGAAATGAGTAAACTTACAATTTTAATAGAGCTTGTCTGGTGAGGAAAGTGACAACTTCATGTTACTTTTTGTTATTAATAAAAAAATAATTAAGTAATACCTTCCCAAACTGCTGGAAAAAGTGTGGCGGGGGACACTTGGTGTATTAATATTAACTAGGCAGCTATTGAACCCCTGAATAAAAGTTTTATTATGGAAGTCTTGGCATCAAGTACCATGTAATCTGACTCTGTTATTGCTAACACCTATGTGACAATTGTTTGCCTGTTTTATTATGAGCTTGCTGTAACACAGAGTTGCAAAACAAAAACAATTTTAAGGCTTAAGGCCTATGTAGTAGTAAAAGTTAAAAGTTTGCTAATTTGTGTGATGACTTCTGCTACTTACAGAAAAAGAGGTTTACAAAAATGGTTAGAAAATTCCATGCAATTAGTTCTGCTGTTTATAATTCTGCTACTTGCAAAATTTAAAGAAAGGGAGTGATTCTTTTTCATGCTAATGAAAAGATATTTCAGAGGTTTTTCAAGTAAGGTATCAAAATTCTCATTAACACAAATTCTAGCTGCTGTTACAAATTAAGAAAAGGGGGCAGGGGGAACCAAAACCGGGGGTATAGAGGAAACAAAATGGCATTTTTGCAATATGCCAGTTAAAGCAAGACCATGACAGAACTGAAACATACAGCTTTCACCATGAAAAGTATGGAAATCATCAAACCTGTACCCAGAAAACCACATTCCACAACTTACCAGCAAGTAAGGAAAGCATTCACACTAGAAGGCAACAAACTGTATAAACTGAGTTTAGAAGGAATAGCTGGTTACACTGAAGACTTTGTTTAAGGAAGTATTGTGTAAGGAAAAGCATAACTGTGTCTTTCTCAAATTAGCTTTGACGCATTTGAGTAATTCTTTCAGAGAAGAGCTAGCTGCTTGGCAGTTATTAAGAAATTAAACCTACCTCTCGTTCCCTCCCCCCCCATTCTGAAACACGTGAAAGAAAAGCATGTAAGCTCTGTTTCTGTTGCACAAGTGACTTCACAGGACAATAAACTTGAAACTCTTCAATCCAAGCTATAGTATTGCAAAACTGTAGTGCATCTGTTTAGATTGGTGTCAGGTAACATATCTGGGAACCTTATTTTGACTTTTCCATATGTACAATCCTCCCATTGATCCATGTGCTGTGAAGGATCGGTAACAAAAGCCAATCGCGTGGGATTGTGTTGTGCAAACTAAAACATTTAATCTTGAAAAATTAGTTAATTAAAGGAAGCATTTCAAGATTGTTCAAGTTCAAATGCTTGATTTGATAAGCATTGTGAACAAAACCTAAATCAATAGCTGTTCATCTCCCTTCTTGGCCTTAGAAAGCAGCAGTTACTAGCTTGGTAGATGGAGCTGGTGTGATAAATAGCACATGCTCATATCTTTGTAAGGAGTTTTAAAACTAATAGTTTAAAATCTTATTTTTAATATCTAGTGCATTCTTGGTTTGCAGCATTTATGCTTATCTTAGCTAGGTAGTCAAAGACAGAATGGAATGCATAATAACCTTCCCTCCCTTTTGAATAATCTGTGTCATGGACTATGTCTCTGAAATTTGAATCTTAATATGTGTAGGTATAGGCATGAATAGGAATACTAACATTAAGCAAAGGAGATTCTTGAGGGGAACATTTTTATTTGATCCATTTTCAAGAAAATGCACAGACTGAGCTGAATCACCTCATAGTGAAGTGAATGCTGCTGCCAACGTGAGCAAGGGGACTGTTAGGCCGGGTTGAGGTAGAGACTTGTTTAGATGTTTTACTCCTTATTCTGGGGTAGTGCCTAAAATTCTGAAATTTGTAAGTGTTGTGAATTGAAGACTATACCATTCTATACTATACCATTCAGCCAATGTGGAGTAGTGATTTGGGTTATAAAGGAAAAAAATATGCTCTCCATACGCAAAGACCTTTAGGAGAGAAGAAATGTAAGGAAATAATCTAAACTTCTGTGTGACATCATTGACTGTCTGAGGGCTAGTGCACCTATTAAGGAAGCTCTAGGTTTTGTTTCCAGCTTTGCCCTTCACTGGCTGCAAGACTTTTCTTGGTTTTAGTTTCCCTTTGCTAGCTTTACTTGTTGATTTATAAATGCTTTATGAGTGTTCAACTCTCACCACAAGCTGAGAGTGAAGACCTAGGTAAATGAAATGTTAGTTTGAATTTCAAATGCCATTAGAACTTAAATAGTACTAATAGGCTTTTAGACAGATATTTAGATAACAGAAGGAATGCAGGTAACAGGGTTTAGCATTTTGTTTTTTTTATCTGTGGCAGCATAACACAAGATACAACTCAGAAGTACATAGTTCAGATGTAGTATCCTAAGTAATACGAGAAATCATGGAATGTCCGTCAGGAAATCAGATCATTCTAGGGAGCTTGGCCAAGCAGAACATATAGTTGCCTTCTGTAATTTTACATACAAGAAATGGGAAGGACTTTGCTTGGGCTGAAAGGCTCTCTGATCAGTGACTTTAAAAATTGGAGTCACTTGTACATATGGAGGAGTAAGGCTTTCTACACTTTAACCCAACAAAATGTATTAAACAGAAGCGTATACTCAATTGACCATGTTACTCATGGCTAGTGAAAGCTTATCAGGTGTCTCTGCTTTTACAGAACTCTGTTTAACAGCGGTAATTAACTAAAATCATGGCGACTGCCAGTAACGAGGTGCACCATCCTGTGGATCCTGGAATCTCAAAGCTGCAGTTTGCTCCCTTCAGCAGTGCCTTGGATGCAGGATTCTGGCACGAACTAACCCAGAAGAAACTCAATGAGTACCGATTGGATGAGACCCCGAAAGTTATCAAAGGATACTACTACAATGGTAGGTAGAAACTGAACATCTTGCTTAGTAGTTTGGGTTTCTCCTGTCATTCCTCTAAGTATTTACGTAGGATATTTGAGGTATTTTGCTGAAATGTTAGAAAGCATGGCTGGGTGAGCTGTGAATTCTGCTGTGTCTGTGGGTAATTTATAATTTACATTAACAAAAAGAGGCAAATGAATCTGTATATTGCAGTTTAAAAGAAGCATGTTCCTGTTTTTTGTCCAGGTGATCCTTTGGGTTTGCCAGCTCGCTTGACACTGGAGTTTAGTGCCTTTGATATGTAAGTAGGTACTGTGGTTTACCTTAATTCATATGTGAAGACACTTTTCTTACATAACAGTAATGCTTGGACAATAATAATACTTGGACAAATTCCACATGAAAATAAATACATGTTTTCATGAACTCTATAACAGTGGAGAGGCTACTTTGAGTCACAACCGTTAGCTCCCTGTGTCTGAAGTAGTGTATTCATCTGAAGGGACAAGTTTAAAATATGCTGGTAAGTCTCAGATTCACTCACTGTTTGTATATATGTTTATATAAAATACCATTTTTTTTCCATTTTTTGGCTCTTCTGTGTAAGGGAGGATATTTCAGTCATCTGACTTCTGGTCAAATTTTTCCTTAGATCTTTATTTACTGAGGATTCATCATTAGAATTAGGATCTGAAAATATCTTTTACAGTTCCTAGTTGTTACATTGTAATATCTTCCAAAATATTTGAACTTTATGACTGGAATTTTGTACTTTACCCCCAAAGTGAAAGGTGAACCAAAGCTGCTCAGCATACACAGCAAAAATGAGATGAGGGACAATATTTTTTTCACATGGTTTTAATTTCCAGCAAATGCCTAAGTTAGTATAACTAGCATTGGAACAGATGTCTTCGTGGTTACTGTCTTGTTTATTTTAAATCGGTGGATTACAAAGTTGTAAATCACAGAAGTGACTTTCTCTGGCTTGCTTGGTAAGAATGTTAGGAGCCTAGTGGGGCTTTCTGCATTTTGAGATAATTTTGTAAGACTATTGTTCCGTTAATTCTTATGCAAGAACTTTAAGGTATGATACTGAACACATACACAGCAAAGTGCAATTGGAAGAAAGCTGTGGTATTTGGAACAGGAATTTCAGATTAGGGAAAAATGCATGTTATCAAGGTATTTGGTCTCTCAAATGTTATGATAAAAATAAAATTATGAAAGGACCATTTATGCAGTCCTTAATTATTCCTTCTACTGTAGTAATTTTCTGTGCTTCTGTTTCTGTATGTTAGGTAGTCAGTTTAGATGATCATGAAGAGTTCCCTTTTAGCTTTAAAAAATTTTGGAAACTACATCATGTGTGTTTATTATGTAACTTAAACATTTGCTCTGAGTTGTAGCAGTGGCCAGAAACATACCAATTTGAGACAAAGACGTTTAAGCAGTCAATTAAATAAATCAGGGAATATTGTCGGGTTTTTACTGATTTTGCATTCAAAAAGGGGCAAAAATACATACTGTTGTTTACGAACAGCAGCTTCTCCCAGTGGTGATGTTAGAAATTGTAAAAGCTAGTTAGTCTTTTGTCTGGTTTAGGCTTCCTTTGGGTTATCTTTTAAGCATAAAATTTTAACTGAGTAACTCTTTATGTGAATGAAATATTGACATCTAAAGTTCAGTCTTAATTTTTTTCTTAGTGAAAATCATGTTTGTCATGGATAGTTTATATTTCAATAGAATTTTAAAATCGTCAATCTATGATGCAATGCCACCTTGCTAGAGATAATACAGATGCCTGTTGTATTTTTGAAGTCATAATATAGTTGTGCATTTGCGCAGGGTCTTATACCAATCCATGTTCATAAAGCGTTATGATCGTAAAAACATTTTCGTTAGAACTGTTGTTAACTTTTATTACTGTGCCTTATCATTTGACAATTTCAGGCAACCTTACACCATAAGAAAGCTACTGCTACTTTTGCTGGTCATGGTAAAGGTGTTAGTATCCAATTCCCAGAGGTTTCTTTCTTTTATTCAGGAATGCTTCAATACCAGCACGTTGCTGTCCTGCTTTTGGAACGTTGTATAATACCAACACTTTTGAAACTTTCAAGTCCTGTGATAAGAAATCACTTCTGGAAAAAGAAGCAAATGAGGTAAGATTAAAAATCAAATCAACTGGTAGAGAGAAAGGGTTTTGAAATAGCCAGTGAAGTGCTTTGTAGTCTCTGTCCCAAACATTGGAGATACTGTCCACGCTCACCTGTATTTAACTCACAATTTAACTTATTCTGGAAGGAATAGAACAGAATATTTCAGTTGGGAGGGACCTGCAGTGATCATCTAGTTCAACTGCCTGGCCACTTCAGGGCTGACTAAAACTTAAAGCGTATTATTAAGGGCATTGTCCAAATGCCTCTTAAACACTGATAGCTTTGATCTTTGCTTTTTTCTGTTCTTTGCAAGAGAATAGAAAGTAGTTTAATTATACCTGGAGGACTTCATTCACAGTGTTCTACTAGGCCACATTTTAAGCTTAACAGTGCTATTGGAGCTGCCAGTGACTTGAGTTCTGTAGACAATGTTTTTAAAATTTGTCTTGATACCCAGAAATCAGCAAGTGCGTGGTTTAAACTTTAGATTATTGCAATACATCTGTGTGACAAAGTGATGGGGAAGTTCCAGGATGGCCAGAAGACTGAGATAAAGCAAAAAAAAGATGGCTGTCAAAGGAAGGGGCTAATCTGCTCGCACTTGAACTAAGTTAAATATCACTGCTTGGAGAGAAGTGAAAATCAAACCAAGGCAACGTTTTTCTTTTTGAGACACTCCACTTTTACCAGTCCTTGATTCCTTTAATTAGATTGGTTATCTGCCTGCTGGCCTTGAGTAGCAAAGTTTTCATGCATATCTGCACTCAAAGCTGTGAATTTTTTGTGTTCCTGCGGCCTAGCGCTTCCCTGCCAGTGGTAGGTATGGTGCAATATTTATCTTTAGGGAAACTAGGAGTGTCAGAATGCTTTATTCAGTCTTGAATATTTTTTTTGTTTATTTTTTTTAAGACAAGGATCAAACAGGTCTGCCTCATGCAAGTATTATAGCTTCTTTTCTCACCAACATGCAGTGTACTGCTTTCTTGCATGTCTCCTTTTTTTTTGTCAGATTTCCTAGTAGCTTATTCACATATCTGGTATCTACAGATCCCATGAATGAAAAAGATGAGAGGGCAATAAAAGGCTACATTAATTCCACAGTATGTTCCATATTGTGCTGGTGTTAATAATTCATATACACGAGGGACTGTTGCTGATGAGGTTTGTTTTGTTTCGTTTGATGCTCCATGCCTGATCCATGAATTAATGCTCCTCTTGTTCCCCAGCCTCCATAATCTTTTGTGCTCGAGAGCGCATGTCTTGCCTTTAGAATCCTTTTAGCATGGATAATAGCATGGATGAGATCAGTTAGGAAAAGATCACAGTGGATTGCTGGGAGTGTTAATTTCACTATTTTTAAGGTAGCTGGAAGAATTAAAGATTTCTGCAGCTGTTCTCATACTACCTTGGTATTTTGTTTCTCTGCCCTTTCTCTTCCGTCCTGTCCCCACAATCAATGCAGATATGGGAATCAATTAAATCTGGAGCTGCTCTTGAAAACCCTTTGCTCTTGAACAGGTTCCTGCTGCTGACATTCGCAGTGAGTAGTGATAATATGTCTCATACTTAGAGCATTGTAGTGGAAATGATGAAGTAGTTCCTTCTTAGGAGAAATGCTGTATTAGGCTTAGCATATTAATGTTATCAGGATCATTCTCAGACATCTTAAAATGTCTGAAAACATTTTGAAAAAAACTAATAAGCCATTCTCATGCACTGATATAAAATATTCTAGGATGTATTCTTTAAAAAATGCCAGTGCCATCTCATATTCTTTTCTACAAATGTATAAGGTTATCTGATGGCCTTACAGATATTAGTAAAAGTAAAGCAACTGTTTCATGTTTAACAAATTGAATGTTTTAATAAATAATGCTCCAGCTAACAAAAACTAAAGTGTTGTACACACATTGTGTGTTGAAATCTTAAATAAAAACGTACAGGGAAGGGTATTCTTCTAGTATTATTTTTATTATTTTCTAAAATCATGACACAGTGCCTTGTGAAGTAAAGAGAATTATGGTTAGTATGGTTAGTATCATCAACCATCAATTATGATTAGTATTCCAAAACGTAATTTACTTTGATTTATTTTTTCTAATTTTACAAACATTTTTTTCTAGGATTTAAAAAAATATCATTTCTATTACTGGTTTTGCTACCCTGCTCTCTGCTTTCCTGATGGAATACATATAATTCAGAAACCCGTGTGTCTTGGTGACAGATTCCCATTAAATCAGGTATTCAAAATACTAAATATTATGAAGTCTGTAGCACTCGGCAGTTTTGTGGGCTGTAAAATGTAATGTTTTCATTAGCACATCCTGAATTAATTTGAGAATCCAATTGCTTTTAAAATTTTCACTTTTCTTATTTCCATGTGTTTTGGTTTTTTTTTACCTCTTTTTTTTGTTACCGTATAAAATCTCTCAGCTTAACATTACTTCAGCTTTATTAATTTAGATGCAGATGTGGTAAACAATTCTTGAAGAGGCGCTTATATTAATTTTAATTTTTATCTGCATCTTACCGAATATATGGTTATGGTTTTGAAACTCTTATTTTTAAGAAACTTTTTTAAAGGGGCAACCCCTGGAAGAGCTAAGTAATTAGCAATTACAAAATCATTAATAAAATGCATTATTAGACAAGAAAAAGAACTGGATAGGGATTTTTTTTAGGAGAAAAGTTAACTTTTTTTGTAATTTCTTTCATATTACAATGAAAAGGATGAAAAAAATCAACTTGCCAACATGTGCCTTTTTGCTTTGACAGAAGTTAATGCAAAAACTTGAATGGCTTTTTATTGGCATAATAATCAAGGAGAAACAGTTTGGTATTTTTCAGTGAAAAATGCTTAGTTCCTTTCTTCTCAGAAGACCCTCATTGGTTCTGTAGTAATAAGTAGTGTAAAAATACCTGTCATGATCCAAAGACAGAGTTTCAACTAAGCACAGAAAATACATATAACAAAATAAATTGAATGGGACGGTTCTTTTGCTAATAGTAGAGGGACAGATTTACTTTCTTATAAAGCTACTGTGATTATCAGAATGAGATTTTTATCTTTTTTTAGTATCTATTGGCAGATCCGTTTGTGGCAACGATAATAATGCCCTTGTTTAAAATTTGCACTGACAAATACTGTTTTAGCAACTGAATCTTTTATCTCAGTTATTATGGTCATAATGGGTTTAAAATTTCTGAATACGCTATATTCTGAAATTATTTGAGTGGGCTAGCCTTCCCAGATGCTTAAACACTTTCAGTGGTTCTGGATAAGATTGTTTAAACTGTTGGTTATAGTTGTCTTTTTGCTTTTAGATTCAAGCACTTCAGAAAGCATATGATGAACTTTGCCAGAAAGAGGGGATTACAGCCTTGCCTTATTTTTTAATCAAGTATCATGATAATTCTGTCATGATATCTCTACTGAAAAAGTGGGATGGTTTCTTCCAAGACCAAGGGGGAAAGGTAATGAGAATGTTATATCTTTTTATAAATTACAAACGTTTAATTTACAAATGGTTTGAAAAGTGTTTATAATACTGAGCTGGGTACAATGGTTGGCCAGTGAGTAGCCTGGGTAAATAGCTGAAGCCCAGCAGCTTGGATTGATTTTTGTGTCAAGTGAAGTGTCTCTAGTTCTTATGCAAAAGCACAGTTATATCGGATTAATGGTCAGTTTGAAAACAAAGTGCTCAGTCTCCCTCATTATCAAAACAGAAACTAAGTTTGTGAAGGAGTTAGCATAATGCTTAAGATTTTCCAACTGCTTTACCTACAATGCTATAATAATGCAAAACACTTCTTTTATTGTTTACGTACTAAAAATTGGTACTGATATACTTTACGTATTTGTCAGTTGTGGAACAGTAATCAGAATTATGGGAGTTTTCAACTTCCAGTGTGTGTTTTGCCACATGTACATGTTATAACATGAGAGCTTTGGATAAAAATTGTTGGGAGTCTGGATCTGAAGAATGCTCAAGGTAAATGCTGTGTAACTTTGGAAGGTAGATGGGTTGTGCACCAGGAGAGGCTGGTATACTTCCTCTTGATAAATGCAAAGATCATGCATGTCCTTTCAATGTAAAGTGAGTAGTCTGTTGCTTTCAGTTAGGGAAGAATTGTCATGATACATGAAGCAGATGTCATCACAGCAAGATGGCTGTGGTTGGTTGTGTTTATGTACATTGAATTCCATTTTGGATCGTGTTGCTCAGCTGCTGAACTTTGCTAAGCCTTTCTGAACACTTTACTGTCTTTATTTTTGGTGAACTTCAAATTTTTTTTTTATCTTGCATATCACTGAAGTGTTAGGAAACAAAACTCTGAGTTATGATGAAGAGCTAATAAGCGCAAAAAAGGCTTTTTTTTTTTAAGGAGGTCTTGTCACACCTTATAAAAGTTATTTAATTCTGTTTTATAATACTTCAATTATTTTTTTGCTTTTCCAAATTTATTTTTCTGAAATTAAGACTAGGTTCACAGTTGTGCTTTGTAAAATAAGAATGTGAAGGTTGAGATTTTTAAATGGTAGTATAACTACAATAATGGTTCACAGATAAGAGTATACTTAATTAGATAGGAACATTCTCAATATGAGAGAAATCTGTAATCATCTGGAATGTATTTCTTGATTAATACTCACTTTGGAGGGAAGTGCCAAAATTTTACACCTGTCAGATAAGATTTATTGCGTCAATATGGCCTGTAGAGTTTGTTTGTATTTCAGTGAGCCAAATTAACTTGCTCCCCTGGAAGAAAACCACAGTTTTGCTGTTGCTGAGTTAATTTTCTGCTAGTTTATGAAATTGAATCAGCTTACTACTGGGTCTTATGCCTGCTTGAGTCAGCAGTTGCAAAGCAGTAGCAGTGTATGGCTGGGAGGAGGGATGGGGAGTGGGCCCTGCTTCTCCTATCTGCATCCATTAGATTGGCTCATCTGCATTTCAGACTGCTCTAGGGACACCTCACTGATGTGGTAGAGTTGAGACCAGTCACTCTAAGTCCATTTGTAGGCAAAGAAGCAGGAGCCAAGAGCTCCTAGTTTAGATGTGTCAATTACGAGCATGGTATTACATTGGTTGAATGTGAGACAGAATGTCCAGTTTCCTTTATAGAGATCTCATCTGGAAGGCTGGCCTTACAAGTGATTTTTATGCTATTTTTCCTTTGACTTGACATCTTGCTGGCCTGTCCACTTTCACTTTTGGATCATCGCCAAAATCAATACAGAATTTTGTTTCAAGAGTGAGACTCTATTGGGATTCTCCCATGATGGTGTGTTTAAGGAGGGTAATGAAGGTGCACATACTGTAGTGAAAAGTGAATGTCTGTAAAGAGGCTTAACTGAACAAATCTCAAAGCTGTGGCAAACACTTGGCTGAAGTCTAGTGTGACCATGTATTAAACATTTGTAAGCTTGTAAAATGTGTGTGTAGGCATTCTCTGTACAGAAGTTTTACATTAAAAATTACAGATAACTTTTACTGTGAACTGAGTATCAGTATGGATAGATGACTTCTCATTCAGAGCAATTGTATTTGCAGGTGACAGTTGGAGTTTATGATCCATGTAATTTATCCCACTACCCAGGATGGCCGCTGAGAAATTTCCTGATCCTTGCAGCCCACAAATGGTATCAATTTTATTATTTCCCACAAAGATTATTTATTAGTTGATAGCAAACCAGACATTTTTTCCCCCATGGCACTTTACTCATATCACCCACCCGAGTTTTAACTTTTAACCTTGACGTGACTCCCCTTCAAAGATTTGGATTTTGCATATTATTCTGGTTTTTATTTCTGTCAGTCACAAGTTCCTGTTATTCCTAATCCTCACATGCATGCATGTACCTGGAAATACATGCTTCAGACCCTGCCAATAGCCTCTAGCTTTTTCAAATCTTGTTTAAAGTATGTGATTTTATATAATTAATTAGTGTCAAGTAATAGTAGACCTAAATTTTGAAAATCAGATACTCTTAGGTTTTCTCATAGTGTACCTTCTTTAATTTTTTGTTGGGCAGAAGTTGGCATGACAGGACTTAGTTTTATGCTCTGGTATTTGAAAAAAAAAGTATCATTTGAAGTATCATACAAAACTGGATTGCTGTAACAAAAATGTAATTAAGTTGCATTTTCACAGTCTTACATTTTATTACAAAGCACACAGCAGGGAGAAGAAATGCTCAGCTAGGTATGGTGTTTTCTGGGCTGCTAGCTGAACTGTAGCATAGAATGATGTGTAAGTGCCCAGAAAGCTTTATACATTCTGAGATTCAGAGGGGTTTAGGCACTAAAGTTCCAATTGTTTGATTTGTGGACTTAAATCATAAGGAGGAAGAATGATACCGTGTCGAGAACAAAGAGGCTTTTGCTTGTGCCATGGCAAAGTACACCATGTCACCTGATGTGTGCTCTTGCTTCCCTGCTTTTTATTACTCTAAATATGCAGTTTGTGCAGCAGCATTGTATAAACGACGGAGGACAGGCTGACAGTGTCATTTCTTTAGAGCTGTTTCACAACAAACTAGTACTTTTCACATACTAATCAATTGTTTTTATTTATACCTGATCTGAACAAGTGATCCAGTACTAACAGAAAAAGCCTTATTCAGAATCTGCAAGAGATTAAACCTGTGTGATAAAGTGTTTAAAAAAGTCCTTTTCCTATTAAAGAAGTTGCATGTCTCTATTTATCTTTTTTTAAATGGCAGGGGCAGCATTTTCCAGTCAGTTGAAGTGCTCTGCTTCAGAGATAGGACCATGCAAGGAGTGAGAGACATAACACACAGCATTATCTTTGAAATAAAACTTCCTGAGAGAGTCCTAGGCCCAGGTAATCCACTAAAAAAAAAAAAAAAAATCTTTCCCATTTTTTTTGTCCCTTCTCAATCACTGTGAAGAGGGAAGAAATAAATTAATACTACTAAATCATTGCTTATGCTAAGTTATTTCAAATGGATTTTAAATTGCTTGAATTTCTGTTTAAATGTCTGTAAAGGAAATGTTTCCTTTTTCAAAAAAGAATTTTGTCCTCATTAAATTGTGTTTCTAATTTAAAAAAAAGTCCTCCAGGTGTTGTATGAAATACAAACCCCAGGCAATTAGCAATTAGTCTATTTTTTCTTGTTAAATTTGTATGTACTCCCTCAGCTAGAAAAAAATGCGTATAACTGTGAATTCATGTGATGCAAACTTTCTATTTCTAAAATGGCAGAAGCCTGCTACAGAGTGGAATTGTTTCTTCAATCACATAGTGAGGTAGGCAGATGTATTTTAAAGAAATAAACTTGTAAAGTTAGAACACAAACTCAGACTTAATTTCTGTGTAGAGGACAGTATCACAAAATTTCTCTACTTCAAGAAATTCTGAATGCTTTACCTATCATTGTTGCGAATTGTTTAATTGTTATATAATTAGGATATATAATTCTCTACTGAATTTACAGATAGGGTCTAGGGAACATGAAGAGATGATTGAACTTAGCAAAATTTGTTGAGTTCTGAATAATGAATTTTCTGAGTTCTGAACATAGCAGTCTGTTTGGCATTAAAGATCCAGAGGCTTGATGAGGAATGATGCCATCTCTGTCCTAGGTTTGAAGCAATCTGAACAGGCAAAAGCAGCACATTGGACACCTGAGAGTAAAGCACATGAAGAAGCAGTGCTTTCAGTTGATGTAAACCAGCAAAACTTGCATAGCAATGTATACTAGGTTGTTAAGATACAGATAATTTACTTACAGGTTTAGAAGTTGGTTTTTTTTTTTTCTAACAAGGGTAAATCCAACAGAAATTTTTTTCTATCTTGTGATATTAAGGCTTTCATTCTTTCTTTTCCTCTTTCTTCCTTTTTTTCTAATATGTCAAACAGATTGTCCAAAAGCTGTTGGATGGGAGAAAAACCAAAAGGGATGCATGGGTCCAAGGATGGTGAAACTCAGTGAATGCATGGATCCCAAACGGTTTGTTTATTATCTTTTAAGTTGCTAAAACGTTCTTTACTTGGGCATAAGCCATAACAAGTTGAAATGTGAAATGCAAGGACTATCTGTTTCTGTTAGGTAAGAATACACAGTAACACATATGCTGTATATTGTTTGGACAGTCCTATTGGAGGTAAGGGCCTTAATAGAGCGGAGTGCACTGCATGCAGCAGAAGTATTTGCAATTGTTGACTCTAGTTTAAAATTTCAAATGCATTACATTTAAAACTGAGCGGAATATAGGTCATAGTGGTACAGGCCTGTGGCTTTCATTGAATTCTGTAACCTGTTTTTTCTGATCTCCTTGTCATGCACCTTATTATTAGGTGGAAGTATGCTTGGGAGACTTTGTTTTTCATATTATGTATGTGTTGAATTGATGAATTCTTTCTCTCCTTTAAAAATAAAAAAAAGCATTGAACTTATTTCTTATTGAAATAAAAGTAATTGCTTTGTTGGAGAAACAAAAACATTCAGAAGTGTGTTGCTATTTATTTCATGGTGTAGGTTAGCAGAATCATCAGTGGATCTTAATTTGAAATTGATGTGCTGGCGGTTGGTGCCTACTCTTGATTTGGAAAAAATTGTGTCTGCCAAGTGTCTGCTGCTAGGAGCTGGTACACTGGGTTGTAGTGTTGCAAGGACCTTGATGGTAAGTCCTGAGTTATTCTTAAAAAGAATCTGCTGTTTCTCATAAACTTTATGATTTTGTTTTGTTTCGTTTGAGCAGCTGCCATAGTACATAACAGAAAAGTTGTATTCCTCTCTATTAAGGTACACATAATACATATTAGCTGATATAAATTATAGGGAAGAGGAAGATCTGTGGCGAATGGAAGTAATTTGAAATTCTGCTAATAGTAGAATAGCAGGCAGTAAAAGAACCTTAGCAGAACAGTAATTTGTTTTGAATTTACATAAAAAATATTGAAAAAGAAATTCTGGAACAAATTATCAAGCTAATATGATCCAATTTGCAGTGAAGCACTTGAAGTAAGTACCTGTGCTGATATTTACTTTCAGGGATGTTTGCCACATCCCACTGAATTCAGTAGGGTTTTGAGGGATTACTGCTAAATGATAGATTTGGACAGAACAAATTTTCTCTCTTAATGCAGTGCGAGTACAAGGTTGTTGCTGTGAATAGCTTCAAAAGCTTTTGTGGCTTGATCTTTCTAGAAAAATTGGACAAAACTCCTCTTGAGTTTCTGGCATTACTCAAAACTATATGGCTAAGCCCATTGTACTTATCATTATTAAAATCACTATCTTGTTTAGGGTTGGGGAGTCAGGAAGATTACATTTGTGGACAATGCAAAGATCTCCTACTCCAACCCAGTACGACAGACACTGTATGAGTTTGAAGACTGTCTTAGCGGTGGGAAGCCTAAGGCGCTTGCAGCAGCAGACAGGTTGCAGAAAATCTTCCCAGGAGTGGTAAGATCAGTATTTAAAATGTGTTAATACGTTTCTTGGAAGAGAACCAGTGACTTTAAATAACTATTCCAAGTTCTAGTAATTATGCATTATTATGAGTGGGAACAATACTACATGGGTGTTACAGTGGTTACTGACAAACCTATAAGCATTTTATTCAAGTAATCCATACCTGTTACACTTTATTGAGACAATAAATATTTGTAATAATATAATTAAGGATCATCTGAATCATCTTGTAGCTCATTGGTGGTGAAGTAAAATTTTTTCCCTGTCTAGTATGTTCTAAGGAACTTTCAGTAACGGCTGCTTTTAATACTGTGTTTTGCCACTCTGCTCTTAAATGTGAGTTTAGACACATTGGTCGTCTGTTATGGGAGCGGAAGGCCTTGAAGGCAGTAATAAATATATTATTAAGATTTTCTATTATGTTTTAGATGCAAAATTTGCAATCTTATTTAAGTTGATTTTCTACATAAGAGGCAAATGCTTCATCTTTAACTGGTTATGCTGCTGTTGGAATGAAGTGACCTAATGTTCTCAAGATTGCTGTAGATAGACATTTTGCTCTACGAATGACCTGTAATGTAGTACAAGTAACAGAAACATTTTTACTTGTAAAACTGAAAGTTGTCTTTTCTGTTGGTTTTTGCTCAGAATAATTTAATAGCCTTAAGTGTTAATTAGAAACCTGCCATGAATAGAAGTGTAATAGAGAGTATTAAGATGATATAAGAGGACTGTCTTGTCTGCTTTTGTTTTCCTCAAAAACTAAGCAAGCTGAATCCGGTCCAGGAAAGGGAAGTAGTTCGTAGCAGCCTGGAGAAGGTATCAGTGTTGGCCTTTGACCAAAGTACTCTTTTGGGGAGCCTGGCAGTAATAACTTTGTATCAAAATGAAGTAGTTGAAAGGGAACAAAAGGCAAGAATGAATTTTTATGCTATTTCAGCAGCTTTATGATGAAAGGCCCACTAATGGCAGCCTTTATCCTCTTTGACTCCAGGGATGTGCATCATATGAACATTATTCAGGGCACATCTTCAAACACACCTAATTTTCAATGTGGAAAAGAAATAGATTTAAAAAAAAACAAACCAACTTACAAATATTTGCAGTTCACTTAGTTTCATCCTTCATTTTGGGGAAGAATTGATACGGCCTATAATTTCAGAATAGACTCACTCTCAGTTTGCTTTATCATGAATAAAATTTCTTTTATACTCATTTGGCGTCAAGTCACTGAGCTGTTTATAGTTTTTGCTTTGGAATTGAGACCGTCTTAGAATTGATGGCTATAGTTACCAGAGCTCAGATGGCAAACTATCTTAACCACTTAGTGTAATGAGTTATATATACTTACTATGCAATTCTGTGTTTAAAAAGCCACTGATTATGTTACTAGTCATAATATTACTAAGAGTTATGAACAGTGGAATATCGATCTGTTATGTTGTTGATGAACAGTGTTGTGAACAAGCGTGAAGATCGTTTCCAAATATTTTTACGTTCATTTAGTTTGACCCAAGGATTGCTCTGTGGTTTGTTCTGTTTTTAGCTGTGTTGATCCTATTATTGTCATTATTTGTGAAATCAGTATTGGTACTAAGTAGTAATTAAATGAATATTTGAATATCAAACAATGATCCTCAGTATGAAAAAAATGCTAAACATTTCACTTTCAGAACTTTTGATAAGTAAAACAGAAGGGACTCCCTGAAAGCTGCTAGAATTTTATTTAAGCTTGCTGCACTATAGTGTTATTGTTACTTGCTGATATTAATTTAGTTATAGAGTTATTAAATGGTAGGACAAGTACAGAAAAAAAGCATCTGTGCAGTGTCACACAGAGCACCAACATCCTGCTAACTAGGATTTGTGTCACATGATTTCTTGCTTTTTAAACTTGAGAAAATGAAAACGGGAATATTAAGAAAGAATGAGTGGTTTAATTAGGAGAAATAAAAGCTGTTTGTGGAATCTTGGATGATACAGTTTTGCATGTAGACATAAAGACCAAAAGTTAATGTTATGAGTTTCCTTGTTAGAAATAACCAAGAAAGCAAAAGACCAGGCTGTACTATGGAATCTTGAGATTGTGATGAGGCTTAGAAAAAAAAATGTAAAAAGTTAAATATAACCTGGAGAGAACTTCCAGTAATAAGAGGGAACCAATAACAATGCTTTAGTGAGCCTGTATCAATAAATGTTAGGACATTTGGTATATATAGGAAAAAACCAATTTTCCTGTTAAATAATAGCATATACAATGTGCAACCCATCCTCTATGTAAGGGATTTTTCCTCCACCATACGCCTCAAATGTTCTGCACCTACCACTGTTTTCTTAGCATGTTATCTCCATCAGTGTTACACATTCTGTATTGTTTCCTCGTGCCATGGTGGGTCACATCTGATCAGCCTCCAGTGGGACTCTGTCGTGGTTTAACCCGGCTGGCAACTAAGCACCACGCAGCCGCTCGCTCACTCCCCCCCCTCCCTCAGTGGGATGGGGGAGAGAATCGGAGAAAAGGAAAAAAAAAGTAAGACCCGTGGGTTGAGATAGAGACAGTTTAATAAGAGGGAATAATAATAATAATAATAATAATAATAATAATGATGCTAAGAAAATATACAGAATATATAAAACAAGGATGCACAATGCAATTGCTCACCACTCGCTGACCAATGCCCAGCCCGGCCCGAGCCGCGATGACTCCCCCTGAGCTGTGATCACACAGCCCGAGCTGCGACCACCCTGCCCGCGACCGACCGATCGACCGACTAACCCCCCCGAGCATGACGTTATATGGTATGGAATAGCTCTTTGGACAGTTTGGGTCCTAGCTGTGCTGTACTCCCAGCTTGTTATGCACCTGGCCAAGCAGGAGAAGCTCAAAAAGTCCTTGAGCAGTCTGAGCACTGCTTGGGAACAACTAAAGACATCAGTGTGTTATCAACATTCTTCTAGTACTGAATCCAAAGCACAGCACTATGCTAGCTTCTGTGAAGAAAATTAACTCTATCCCAGGCGAAACCAGGACAGACTCAAACCTAGTTTCATAGCTTAGTATCACAAATGAGGAGAAAGCTGTTGCACAGATCCTGTGTACCCTTATGATAGAATGCTTCTAATATATTTTTTGGTCAAACTCATTTATGCAGTAGAATTCGTGGAGAAAGAGGTATTATGTTTAACTATCAGTACAGATACAGAGAAACAACATGCTAACATTAACAAGAATTAACAGGGCTTAACAGTAAAAACTGGTTCGGTTAATATCATGCTGACAACATGTGAGAGTGGTGACGTTTAAGCAGTAGGCCAAGCACATGGATTAACAATAAGTCTTTAATTACCCTGTGTAAAGTCTTGGTGATTTGCGACAGTTTGGACAGTGAAGCTACCAGAGCATTTTAAAGCTGGAGATTTTTATAACCCAGCTGATTTTGCTAGACTTCTCAAAATAGAGCTGCATCTGTTCCTGCAGACTGCACTGTTGCTCATTACCAAGACCCATATTTACCAGTATAAATATCTTTGAATAGAAAGATTAGTTTTCTGGATTTTGAGCCTGCTCCTTTCTCTCATACTGAAGGAGCAGCCAAAGCTGTCTCTTGCTATTTGGAAACGCACACAGTCCTTTCAAGCCCATGGGAATCCAAGCAGTAATGGTGGTTCTGAAGACATTTCTGAAAATTTTGTTTTACACTTCTGTGCAATTCACTTGCAGTCTAATTTACTTTCTGTGATTTCAATGTGAGTAATATTTTGCACAAAAAATTCAGTTTCTTGTGATTGACTTTGAAATGCTTGTCTGCTCTATATGAATTTTTTCTTTATTTTTTTAATTTTACATCCTTTCTAGTCGGAAGAGCAACCACGTCACCATTGCAAATGAAACAAGAAGGAATGCTTTGGCAAGGAGCTTTGATTTGTTTCATTCCACTTCTAAGATTATCATTAACTGTAGCTTAGAGTTTTATAATAAAAAAGAAGGGAGGACTCGAAAATAGCAGAATCTATGGATTCACAGCCTTTCATTACAAGTAGGTAATGCACAGAGTCATTCATATAGCTGCTGTGGAATTTAACTTTATTGACTCTCTTACACAATCATTTCCTAAAGTATTCAGGCATGGAACTCCCATGTATGAAGTATTTTATCATCCTTTGTACTATACTTCATGGGGGGCCACTTTATGTAGGTATTTCCAATAGAACAATTTAACAATGTCAGCATCACATTTCTTCATTTTCTGTGTATCTACCCATGGCACGCTTTCGTTCAGGTTTAATATATTGAGCACAGACAATCTTCTAAGTGATCTGAGCCATGCTTTAAAAAAAATGCAGGAAGTTAATAGAAATGTAAATAAAAATGAGAGAGAAGGTTATGGTAGCACTACAAATTGCAATATTTCGGTGTGTTTGCTTTAAAAATAAAAGCAAAAGCACTAGAGCCTCAAGCACAGCTTTGGTCAGCTATCAATGAGTGTTGGAGGGTGCATCTTTTATGATTTTGCATGTCAGCCTACAGTCCCTTTTTCTTAATAAGTTTGTGATTCTAATAATTTATGGGATGGTAACATTTTGGTTTGGGTAATTTGGAGGCATTTTACATCTTTTGCTAGTATGAAGGTTCTGGCCTTAAAATCTAAGCCTTTTTGTGAGCAGTGTCTATGCTGGTGATGCAGAACCCAGGCTATCCTCACTGGGACAGAGTGGAGCTGCCCTGTTAACAGCATATGAGATCCCTGCGGACTCTACGTTTTTCTCCTTGGAGGTGGTGGGGGCTAGGGGGAGGAAGAATGGGGGGGAAAAAAGGTACATCCTTTGGTATGGTTGATGCAGATGTTACCCAAATTAATTTCCCCAAGCTGCTATATATGTCTATTTCTTTTTATCTTCAGGGATATTTATGATGTATGGAATATATACTTCACCCTTCTGGTTATTTGGCTCACCTGGATTTGTGTATTGTGCATGTAATTGGTCTTTAAAAAGCATGTTCCACTGATGTTCCTTTCCTTTCTTTCCATATAATTTTATGTTTGGTTCATCTAGCTTTTAAATTTTGGCTTTTAAATTGTTAGTTGCTTACAGCACAAGCACAGGAGACTTTGGCGAGGCCTGTGCTTCTGTACCATATATGTAGGATCTATTATTCTGTTATAGCAGATGGCTGGCAGATTGTGTTAACATATTCCCAAATGAGTGAATTTGCATTGTATATGCATTGTATATGCTTATTTGGCTCTTTAGCCATTTTCTGCTCAATATGCCTTGCCCAAATATGGAGTTGGAAGAGGCATATGTTTCTGCAATAAGAACAGGCTCTTTCAGCATCAGCACAAGCCTCCAGACATCCAAGCACTGGAGTAACAAGTCTCAGAAGTTATTCTATATCAAGTTCACATATGGCTGGTGGAATGACATGAAAATCATTTGAGACTATTGTTGTTCTTAAAAAGAATGTAAAACAAAGAGAAGAATGTGATACATGGCATCTGTCTTACTGTAACTGAGTCAGTATTCGATATCAGAAATATAAACTACATCCCGTTAACATTGTGTGTGAAGTGGCTGCAAAGATAATCCAGGACAAAATTTGTATCTAAGTTTAACAGCATGATCATAATCATATGTGAGATCTGTCTGCTTGCTTTTGTAGTGATGTTTGTTACCTCTGGGATTTGGGGAAGTTCAGCTATCTTGTACTGATTTGCCAGACCTAGTAAGACCTTCTGAGAGATGGGGCTTGTTAATTCAGGCACAGAGCCACCTGAACATGGTTGGTCTGCTCTCATAATCCAAACCAATGTGTTTGCATCGAGTTGCTCTGTTCTGCGTAAATATAGCAACTGAGACTGCCATTCCCTCAGAAACTTTAGTGTTGTGCTTTAGTGCACAGCACTGATACACAGAGAGATGTAAAGAATAAAGTTGCCATTCTGCCAAACAGTAATTGAATTTGTACCTTACAATTCTGTATTTAACTTTATAATAATTCTGTTCAGTCACAGGGTTATCTTAATATGCTGTTTTCTTTCTCTCCATCTAGAGTTCAGAAGGCTATAACATGAGCATCCCTATGCCAGGCCACCCAGTGAATTTTTCTGAAGTAACAACGGCACAGGCTCGGAAGGACGTGGCTAAACTTGAAGAGCTTATTGATGCTCATGATATTGTTTTCCTGCTAATGGACACTAGAGAGAGTCGGTGGCTTCCTGCTGTCATTGCAGCCAGCAAGAGGAAGGTATTGTACCATACATTGCTAATATCCTTGTCGCTGTATTTCAGCTCTTGAATACCAACCAGCTATGTATGCCTAAAAGAATTTTATGGGAAATTTAAATATTTGACCAATCTTTTGTGATTCTGCAGAAATTTTTTTCTTGTTTTCTGTAGCCTCAAAGATTCTGTATAAGACGGAAAGAGAACGTTGAAAGAGGAAATAGAAACTTGTATCACAGAATTATATAGGTTGAAAGAGATCTCTGGAGGTGATCTGTCCCAACTCCACGTTCAAAATAGGGCCAACTCACAGCACGTTGCTCAGAGTCTTGTCTAGTCAGTGTCTTTTGAGCATCTCGAAGGATACATATTTCACAATAATACTAAGAAGTAATTTCATATTAAGAGAGTCAGGAATAAAGACATTACAGTAATGATTGACTAATAGGGGATGTGGATTGTAGGAACTTGTCTGAAATGACATTTTCAAAATATATCTCAAAAGTGAAAAATTAGAAAGTGAATTCTGAACTTAGGAAGTATGCCCCCACTTTTTTGGTCAAAAGTTAACTTCAGTTTTTTCTCATTGCCTTATTGGCAAACATACTGTTGTGCTGAGCCAATGCATCCAAACTCTGCCCGTGACACCTACTCAGGTAGTGTTGAATGCTTCAGCTATTTCTGTAGCTTAAAAGTAATATCCTCATGTTACAGGCAAAGAAAAATGGAGAGGGCTGCAGCACATGAAATTAAGATTCTGAATTTAGATAATAAAAATAGTATCTGAAGCTTTATAGATTATACTCTATATATGAGATCAGTGAGACTGTATGCATAAATGCTTATGTAGTCAAAATGTTAAAACTTCTTGCGGTGTTAAAAATATGGTATTGCTGAAGAATCCAGCTAAACTATCCTGAACACTTCTCTTGCTATCATGATGTAGACTTTAGTAAAACAGTTTCAAGTAATTTTGATATTTCTTAATTCATTTAAGAATTGTTGTAGTGGTTTGACCTTGGCTGGATGCCAGGTGTCACCAAGCCACTCTGTCGCTCCCCTCTTTAACTGGACAGAGGAGAGAAAAGTAAATCAAAGGGCTCGTAGGTCAGGATAAGGACATGGAACAGAAGTTAATGAGAATGTATAAATCTGTATGTTGGGTATGAAGATGGTTTAAGTATGTAGTCTTAAGTTGTAAGTGTTGGTAAGAAAGGATTTCAATAATAAGAATTAAGCACAATGGAATGGTTAGAATATATATCTGTATGTGCTGAATTATGTGGAACCCGAGCACGACGTAAATGATATGGAATAAGGAGTGGAGGTTGTATTGGGTCAAGCCGCATAGTGATGTGCTTTCTATTGGTATGTAGAAAGGGGTTGATAACACACCAATGTTTTGGCTACTGCTGAGCAGTGCTCGAACAATATCAAGGCTGTCCCTCCAGCATTTCCCCCCACTGGTGGGCTGGAAGGGGGCAAGACCTTGGGAGGGGACGTAGCCAAGACACCTGACCCAAACCAACCAAAGGGATATTCCATACCATATAACGTTAGCTAAGATATAAAAACTAAGGGAAAGGAAGAGGAGGGGGGACATTCGTCTTTTGTGACGTTTTGTCTTTGGGAGGAACAACTATGTATACTGAAGCCCTACTTCCTGGGAAGTGGCTGGACATCGCCTGCTAATGAAGTAGAGAATAAAATCTTATTTTTCCTTTTGCTACTGTGCACGGCCTTTGCTTTTGCTTTTCTTTATTAAACTGCCTTTATCTTGACCCACAAGGTGGGGTGGGTTTTTTTCCCATCTCATTCTCTCCCTGCTGAAGGGGGGAGTGATAGAGCAGCTTGGTGGCATCTGGCATCCAGCCAAGGTCAACCCACCACAACAGTGCAGTTTCATGTTTGCTCAGCACAAAATCAGAAAATGCAAGTATTAAGCTTTTAACATGTCAGCTTAACCACAGTGGATATCCAGTGTATTTTGTGGCATAAATGTAATGATGTCCATAGCAATTTATTAAGTTGTGAACTTAAGACAAGAGAGTAAAAGAAAACATGTCTGTGACACAGTTGAATCAATGTTGTTATTCAGTCTTTGATTTTTGTATTTCCTGAATTCTGTGATTTTTCAGCTATGACAACTCCAGCTTCCTAATAGTTGTTAGTTGTTTGTGGTTTGTTTGTGTTTATATTTGTTTCCAAAAAACTAGACAGTAGAAAGGAGAGGGAATGCAGATTTGTGGTATTTGCAAACTAGTTTTATCTTATAAATTCCAAGTATATTCCCCTTTCTCCTGAATTTTATGTTCATCTGTACTTAACTAAATTTCCTCTGCACCTGCTTTGCAAGCAGGTTTTTTCCAGATCAAACAGTTCTCTCATGTTTTTTTTAAATTTTCTTTCATTTTTTTCTTATTTTAAATAGACTTGATCCTGAGCAATAGGCCTGTATGTCTTTGTAGCGCAAATGAACTTCCCTTTGGCAGTGAACTATGCTGCCAGTGGAAAGATCAGTGTGGACTTCACTTCAGGTGTAACTGAGTGTATGTAACTTGATAACTTAATCAATTCCTACTTAATCCTACTGCCTTTTCTGTAGTTCACACCTGTGGTCTTTCAGCAATTTTTTTATCTGTTTAAAAACAGCACAGAAATGACATAAAAAGAATAAGTTTGCAAAGCTGGGTATTGAAACTGGAAGGTGCCAGCCTACTGTTTGGTATGTATGATGGTTGGTAGTTGAAAGCCACATGTGCAATTGCCTGTCAGGATAGGGTTGTTTTAATGGTCTCTGAAACTTTTCCCCCCACATTTACTTAGCTAGCAGTCCGCCACTATATTTGCCTTACAGTGTTCAAATTTGTACTTTGAGGACAAATTTTGTGATTTCTTTGTGACAGTTCTCTGATATTCAGTGGCAGAGCATGCCTGACTGCATCACTTGATTTTCATAAGATCACTTCGATGTGAGGAGATGGAATTCTCTGTCACTGAATAAGCACAGCGCTGAAATCTCAAGGTGTCCAAACTGAAATGGTCAGTATATGCTTTTCAGTGTTCTTCATGTTGATAAACATTTAATGAGAGCTCTACTTCAAATGTGAGTTTGTATGCTGACTGCAAATCTGAAGTACTGCTCCAGTTTGGACCCCAAGGTCTCAAAACAGGCATACAGCAAATGAAGAACATTGCGAGTGGTAATCTGTGTAAAGTTCTCTATAAGGAGTAGAAATAAGATTTGGTTTCCCCACATAATCAAGTTGCCTTGATGATCTTCAATCTTCCTGCAGCCCTTCCTCCCAAAGCAAGTATCTTAGACGAACACAGAACTCAAATGTTAAATCCCTATTCCTGCTGAGCACTGGAGTTTTAAATTTTCTTTTTTTTAAACACATACCAAAAGACACATTTCCCATAGTCTCTATCAAAAACAGATGATTTTTTTTTTTTTTATTAAATCAATCAGACTCAAGTAGTTGCTAGACAGTAAACTGAAGAGAGAGAAACACTTTATTGCAGTGGGAAGTGTTTAGCAATATTTTTAGTTTCTGATAATACCAGCTGTGCCATGTTATTCGTATTTTGAAAATGGTATACCATCTTCAGGTTTTACAGGTAAATATAGTGAGAAGATTCAGTCTTTTAATTGCTTGCTGTAGACCTGGCTGTGCTACCACAGATTCAACAGCGTGGTTCTACTTTAGGACTAAGGAAAGAATAAACAAGGTTGAAAGTGAATATCCAGAAATTATTTGAAATACCAAGAATGATGATGGAACTCACAAGCTTACTGTTAAGATGGCTAATTCTTGCCAGCTTTCCTCCAAGTCCCCCTTTTAAATAAGTCCTCGCTATAAGAATTAAAAATTACAAACTTCTGTACTAGAATTTCTATGTAAAATATCTGCATATGAAGCAGTATAACATTTTCCTTTTTTTACTGGCTACAGTCGTTATTGTATAACTGGTTTTGCTTTTTGCTATATCTAAATCACTGCCTGTGAGTTTAGTAAAATCTGCTAGTGAAGTATTGGTTTTATGCTATTTCAGTCATAACACATAGAGCTTCAGATTACTCTAAGCACTTGTCACAAATTGAAGAGAAAGGGGAAAATGATGACAGTGTAGTTGTGTACCACATCTGCGTGTGCTCCCCATGTGACTAAACAGGTACATATGAAGATCATAAGCAATCATTAATTACTTTCTTCACTGAGCAGAAATTCTTTTGGGTAACAGACGTGTTTCATTGCTTTGTGGCATCGGAGTGTTTAATGAGTTATATTTCAGACCACAGTGAACTGAAAAGACTACATGTAGAATTTCAAATTACATGAAAACTTGTTATTGATAGCCACTGTTGTACTTAACTGGCACTTGGAATATTTTAGCACTTAGAGAATATGAATATACAGAATACGCAGCAAACTTGAGAATAAATTGTAAGCTGGAACCAAAATAAGTTTTTTCCAATAACGATACTAATATTGGGCCAAATTTGGATATATGGATTTTAATTCATATCAGTGCATAGCAGATTCAGTAACTTCAGTGAGACACTGAAGGTGAACAGCTTCAGGTGTAAACTAGCATAACATGTTTATGGAGTTCCTGTTCCTTTTTTTTTTTTTTTTTTTGTCCGCAAAAAAAGGTTTGTGTGACAGTTAGCAGGAGCTGTTAATTTGTATAAAATTTTCCTGAAAGACACAGAAGGTTTGTGGATTTCTGAAACAGACTTTTGTTTTGGTTTTGTTTTTTCTAAATGCTTGACAACTGGAATTTTGCACCTATCAGAAAGTCTGTTGTTCATGGCTAGGGTGATAGATATGCCATTAATAGGTTGCTCCATCTACAGCATGTGGGGTTTTTTGTTGGTTTGTGTTTTGGTTTTTTTTTTTTTTAAATCTACAGTGAATAAAACCTTGAGGTCTTTTTTTCCTCTTCCCTTTTGGCTCACTTAAAATCTGTTGTTCTCTCTATTGTTCACAGTTGGTCATCAATGCTGCATTGGGATTTGACACATTTGTTGTTATGAGACACGGACTAAAGAAACCAAAACAGCAAGAATCTGGTGATTCATGTTTCAACAATGCCTCTGGTTCTTCTGATCTTTTGGGTTCATCACTCTTTTCAAATATCCCTGGCTATAAATTGGGCTGCTACTTCTGCAATGATGTTGTGGCACCAGGGGATGTGAGTAGAACCTTATGCAAATGGTGATTATATATCTCTTTTGTTGCAACTTCAATTTTTATTTCCTTTAAATGGTGTTTCATAAAGGGATTTGTTTTATGTTGATGTACACAGGATTAAGAAATAGATCATCTTTTATTTGGAAGATCAAAGAAATTAATTACACAGAGCTGAAGATGTTTCATGTAGTAAGGCAGCTAATTATTTTCAAGTTACTTTTTTCTGTCCTTTAGATTTGTCTGTCTTTGTAGTCCACCAGGGATCGGACACTGGATCAGCAGTGCACGGTCAGTCGACCTGGATTAGCCATGATAGCTGGAGCTCTTGCAGTGGAATTAATGGTTTCTGTTTTACAGCATCCAGAAGGGTGAGTCATTTCTGACAAGAGGATTGGTGTTCGAAAGGTGTCCTCTGGAAATAAGATTGATTTCTTATAATCTTTTGGGAGAAGGAGGAGGAAGTACACATTAAGTAGGACATGTTTGTAATGTAAATTAATGTGATATATAGGTCATATCTACTATATTACTGTAATTTAACAGTGTTTAAGAGAAAAATAATTCATCAAATCTTAAGTTTTTATCTTGGAAATTGGGAGTATTCTCTCTTTCTGAGTTTAAAAGTAGAAAACTACTGAGTATTTCAAAAGAAGAGAGTATTCCTGTTAGTGGATCTTGGCATTCCTTTGCTCGGGAGAGTGTTTGAGTGTAATGATGAGCTATCATAACTACTTTTGTCACACGAAGGGCTTCAAGAGAAGCCAAATATTCCAAAATCTTAATTAAAATAAAGTGGCTTTGATACAGAAATTATTCTGAAATTCTGTAACCTGAAATTTAAGCTTGTTTCCTGTCTTTCAAATCTGTGAAAGAAAAAGTGAGCTAGGAGTTGAACATGAGTATATTACAAATTTCTGAGACAGATTCTGAAAAAGGGTTTTTGTATTCCCATGCTCTATCTTAGTTACTGTGAAACAGATTTTCCAGATAGGTTCCTTTCCAGAATCTAAACTGTAAGCTGTAACAAAATGTCTTGAAGCTTACTGGAAATTTGGACTGTTCAGTCTGTTGTCTTGTTCTAATTTTCCTTCTTGGATTTTTGGCAGTGGTTATGCTGTGGCCAGCAGTAGTGATGATAGAATGAATGAACCGCCTACTTCTCTTGGACTTGTTCCTCATCAGGTAAATAATTTGTGAGTAAATGCTTTTGTTTGAAAGCTGGGAACTGATAGAAGGCAAGCATCACAGACTGCCTCCTTAACAAAAGCATACACTATGCTGATTCCATTCCCTGATGGACTGACTCTCTGTTTAAAAAAAAAAAAAAAAAAAAATCTATCACACACGCCAAGGTAGCTGTGTTCCTGGCATTGTGTCTGTCTTGTGGACACACAATTCCTGCTATCTACTTAGCAGGAATTTATTTGGAGCAGACATTATGTGAATAAGGCAACCTCTGACTTTTCCCCACCAGAGATGATACTATGAGCATCTCAAAGTTACTTTTGTGCACTTCTTCTAATCCCTTCTGCTCAAAGCAGAAATATTTTTTTTCAAAAAAAAATTCAAATCAAGCCAACTCACAGTTATTATAGTTCTCAAAAATATTAATGTATTTCTGGTGCAATACAGCTTCTACTCAACTCAAACTCTAGTTACAAATGTGTTAAGGATACCATTTTTCAGGTTGCTGGATAGACTTCTCTTTATTTGTTAGATTGATACATTCCGTCAAAAAACTGCCTGCTGATCTTATCCCCATAATCGTAGAATCGTTTAGGCTGGAAAAGACCTTTAAGATCATCAAGTCCAACCATTAACCTAGCACTGCCAAGTCCACCACTAAACCAGGGCCCTAAGCACCCCATCTACATGGCTTTTAAATACCCCCAGGGATGGGGACTCAACCCCTTCCCTTGGCAGCCCATTCCAATGCTTGACAACTCTTTCAGTGAAGAAGTTTTTCCTAATGTCCAATCTAAACATGCCCTGGCTCAACTTGAGGCCATTTCCTCTTGTCCTTTCACTTGTTACTTAGGAGAAGAGACCGACCCCCACTTCGCTGCAGCCTCCTTGGGATTAGAAGTATTCTGTGCCTCTTTCATTGTGTTGTTTATCTTGGTGACTCTGGATGCTTTCATTGTACAAACAAATCATTTATTTGTTTCTAAGTGGTATTTTTAGAGTCTATTGATACTAAATTTTTTTTGCACTAAGAATGAATCTTGATTCAGAAAAAGATAAAACTAGTACGTTTTCTTTGCAACATCCAGGGAGGCACAGGGTCTGGTCTATATAAAATTACTCTAATTTTGTTTATAATTTTATGTAGTAAGCAGTGCTTACACATGGGTCATTTAATGCAATGGGATCCCCCTAGGTTCTCCCTGGGTTCTCTCTCTCCAGTAATTCTGGAGTGTCTCCAGTTATCTCTTGGGACTCTCTCTCCCATACCCCTGAAGTTTTTCTGCTTGTTCTTGTGGACATTGTCAGCTACAGGATTACTAGGGAATACCCAATTCTCAATTAGCTTGTTCAGATACCCTCAGAGCGAGGCTTCTGCCCTCTCTGGCACTCATAGTCTGCTTGTCTGCAAGGTTCTCAACAGTTTCCAGCTTTGGCTCTAACTGGTAAGTTTGTAACTTTCATAGTGACTGACAGATTGTTTACAGTCAGGGTATTTTATTGTAACTAAGTTACTCCCTTATCCTATATCATTATCTGTAGTTAACGTGCTAATGCTGTTGTCAGCCGGGCCCAACCTATGCCAACTGCTGCAGTATACCTGGGGGAGATTTTTTGACCTCCCATATCTCAATAGGAAGAAAAAGCCAAATCTAAATCTTGATCTTTTGCTGATCCAGGTACTCCCTTCTGATTTGTCGGAATGTTTCCTGTGATTATATGGGAAGATAATATGAGAGATTTTACTTATGCTAGGTTAGTTTTAAAAAGAACTTCAGTAATTTTGAGAGCTGAATCTTTGTGACTCTTATACATATGCAGTGACTCTTTCAAACTGGTGACTATGCTCCAGACCTCTGGAAGACAGGTCTGTAATTTGAACTTTCTCTAAACAACTAAAAAGGGATATTAAGAAGTGATTTTTTTTTTCCCCAACAAAAAACTAGAAATATTAATAACATATAAATAAAATTTAAAAGACAATCAATACTCCACAAAGAGTTCATAGTCTAAGTGATCAAACCCTGCTCCAAAGTATTTTCAGTGCTCTCTCTGTTATGAGAAACAATGGTCTGCAATGTTAAAATTATGTATCAGTAGTATCAAATTAACAGCATCATTTAGGAATGCGCAGCAGTTAAGTTTTCAGATTATATGCTATAGAGATAAGGAAAAAAAAAAAGCGTTTAACTGGTTATACCATGACTTTTTTTTTTCTGATCAAACTGCAATCAGAAAAGTTGAACTCCAGGTGGTGCTGTGCCTCTATGTTTAAGTAGTGTTGCATTTAGATAGTTGTGCCGTTATTTGTATATAGGAAAACAGTAATATATGTTGAGTGTAAATTTACCACAGGTGTTATTGGGTGTCACTATGATAAACAATATTACCGTAGCTATAGCCATTCTTTATCTTTATATTGAATGTATGTGTCCAGTTTGTGTGGAATTTTGGAAATGTTTTTATAATTATAAAATAATATTGTCATCTTTTTCGTCCTCCAGATCCGTGGATTTTTATCAAGATTTGATAACGTTCTTCCAGTCAGCCTGGCATTTGATAAGTGCACAGCCTGTTCAACCAAAGTAAGTCTGAGTTTGTCTGTACTTCATTTGTATGTACAGAATGGTCTTGTTCTAGGTCAGCTGTGGGATGCTGAGGCCTGCTTTGTATTTGACGTTTTCTCTTACTTCCTTAGGGCTTGGAACCTGTGTTCCACTTCAGCTAAAGTTCTTTTGCCCTCATCCCCTTCTATTTTGGCTGTTTTCCAAATTTCTTTGGCATCACCTGTGAACATGCTATCTCCACATAAACGTTAGTCGTAGCTAAAGAAACCAAGTAGAGATTAGGGCCAACACACTTCTGAAAAGTTTATCGCATAAATACTGTTAATATCTTTTAGCTTTGTAGGAAGGAATAAAATCGGTATTGTTTTTAGTTGTTTAGGAAATTATTTCTGATGTCGGATGAATAAATATATCTTTTTAGTCTTGAACTTTATTATATATCATTGTACATCTGTATTTATCATTACAAATACATGAAGTTGTCTAAATTTCTGTTTTATGATACAAAACAAACATATAAAGAACACTTAAGAAAAAAAAAATTACTTCCATAACATTTCTTTATTGAAAAGGCTGTTTCATTTTGATGCCGGTGTTGACAGTCCTGAGTCACCTAATGGATTTACAGCTGTTGCTTGGATCTGAGCTGTGCCTTGCCAGAACACTAGGGCAGCCTGCTAATGTGTCTGTGTGAGGCCTCCTCTTCGGTCTTGGATTGTTTTCCTGTACTGTGGCCTTGAAAAGTTTTTTCTGGCAAGTTTTCTATGGCCATGTAGTGCAAGTTCAAGAAGTTTTGACTGGGATATCTCAATATGAAGATTCAGGGGTTTTGACTCATGATTTGGCCTGCTTGGGAGTGCCATTAATTTAGTTCACTTTTATGTGCCTTGAGACTCACTGGAAGAAGTTCTTTCCATTCTTTTCACTGCAGTTGTCCTTCTTTCAAACAGCTATCAAAAACTTCTGAGACACTATCAATTTTTTAAGGACTTGCACAATTTCTTCTACATTATTCCTGTTATTTCTCTAGGCTCTCTGGGCACATTGGACAAGTTTTGAAGGACTATTAATGTCCATTTTCTCCTTAAAAGTTGAAGCACTAAACTTAAAACTGCTGTTATTTTTAGAAACATGTATCTACCCTCTTGAACAGTTGAAAGCTCAGCAGTAGCTAAAAGTTATTGGTTTCTCATCTTTTCCAGAAGTATGGTTTGCAGAAATTCTATATGTGTTACCTAAAGTAATTTGGTTCAAAAAAATACTTGAAATGTAAGGAAAAAATAAAGGAGCAACTTTATGATGGTGGAGCCCGAGAATTTAAACTGTTAGAATAAGGTGGGGCTTTTTTCCCTTTTTTTTCCTTTTTATCTCTGATCCAGGACATATTGGTATATAAAAACAATAAAAACATACATTGATGTAAATAAATTAAATGCAGGTATCAATTTTTTATTAGCAAATCATTTCCTCTTGGAGGTCATTTTAAGAGAGCCCTGTTTTACATAAACAGACTTGATGATTTAATAAAAACTGACTTGGATTTTAGCAGCTGTGCTATTCCCAGAGAGATCACTTTTCATGTGGTTTGGGTATTAAATTACTTCTGTGCTGAAAAGGTTGCTTCATTGGCGCACGTATTTCCTTACAGTAGAAACACAGCATTTGTTTACTTTGCTAACATTCTGTTTATTAGCATAAGAGTATGTCACCCTGTGTTATCTGGAAATCTGATGCTAATACTTTGAAATGACAAATCCAATTAGAATTTAATTGTAGCCTGCATGTTGGTTTTGGTTTTGTTTTTTTTTAATTAGGCAGTTTAGCATAATTTCATCCTGATCTATGTCAGATTTACTGTAGATTCAAACTTTTAGCACAAGAGAGAAGTGGCTTTTCTGATATAACTGAATTTGCTGGTACCTTATTAATTTTCTTCTTTCTTATGTCCGTATTCTCTTTCTTGAGCTCTTGTCACTCTGTAACGCTTAAAACATAAAACTAAAGAATTAGGAATTTTTTAAAAAATTCAGTACATTCTTAAGCCATCCAGTACAGCTGGATGACTTAAGAGAAGCTGCTAATGATCTGCATGTTTAGAGATTAGATTCCATTTCATTTTGACTCACAGTCATGACTTCATTTATCTGTTTCTGAAGCCAAAGAGCCCAGGTGTCCAAGCAGCCAGCTATTCCTTACGCAGAATTGTCCTAAACAGGCTGCATGCCAGAGAAGCTTCCCAGAGGCAATTGTTCAGGAATTTTGGGATGGTCGCAGCAGGAAACCAATCTATTTTTATTCTGGGCCAAATTTTCCTTGTATGATTTCCCCCTCTGTCTTACTCTGGTTCTGCACAAGTATGTGCTAGGATGGAAAGTATCTTCTTTCAGGGCTAATGGCACTGTGCTGCCAGTTGAGTAGTAGGTCTGAGGAGCAGTGTAAGCTCTTCTAATGCAATTCTCTTCCATATCAAACTTGTTCTGCTAGTGAGAAGGGAGAGCCCAAAGTTCTTCAGTATAGATACTTTTTTGTAATAATTGCTTTATTTACAGAACGAGAACGTTAAGCTTATTACTTACTGTGCTAATTAAGCTCTCTGTTTACCCTGTTGGGAGCAAATTTTCTCATATTATGGTGAGAAGCAATACAATCCCATGGACAGATAGAGTAGTCCTGATCCTGTACTACCTGATCCTTGCAGGCAACTGGCTAAAGCCCTGAAACATGGGTGTTAAAATATGTATCTATCAATGCAAAACTGCCAGTGTTTATATTTTAATGAGAGTAATGAAAATTTTAATGTTATTGCTCCTTCCCTTCTCCCTGTGCGTCATGGAATGAACCAGGAGACCTCATAGGTTCAGAGTTTAATGTCAGAAAAGATTATTGCTACTAACCAACTTGGATATATAGATGGCCCCTCTGCTTTTACATATAGTTCACAGATCTTCTTGCCTCCAGAGTGCAGAATTATTTTCCATGTGCTAGAAAGCTAGCTCATTTTTCTTAAAGATATTTCTCTTCTTCCCCTACTAAAATTGTTCTGATTTGTAATTATCTCCACTATGAAATTAAAAAAAAAATTAGCATATCTACTAATTTTCAAATTCTTTCTCAACTTTCTATTCAGTATGCTGAAAAATTGAGCTGCTTAAGTCATAGTTTTTTAAGCACTGAGTAATTTTATTGACTTACCTTTAAATGTTTTTCAATTTCATTGCATTTCATGAAGTGTAGACACCAGGATCAGGGATGGTATTCTAGATTCTATGTTACTGTTTCTGTTTTCAGTCAAGATATTTCCCTACCCTTGCAGATCCTTTTTTACATCCCAGGAATACATTAAACACTTTTGCTGTGACATTTACCAAGTGCCTGTGTTGCGTAAGATGTTTGAGTGTTTCAGTTTTGAAATCTATCATCATGTAGACATAACAATGCTTTTATTGTTCTCATCTGCTAACTTTTTTTTTAAAGATCATTATGATGGTAACCTGCTGATTCAGTAACTTACTGATTTTTTTTTTCAGTTGAGATAGTTTTAATTTTGATTCCAGCAAGACCCTTCATATTTGACCTAGCTGCATTGAGAAGAGAATTTCATATTTGCTTTATCCCAGTAATAGCATATTGTAAGATCTGTCAGTGAAATTGTTTTTAATCATTTTATATTCTACATTTCTCAATTCAAGTATTGTGTTGATGTTAAATAGAGATCTATAAGTCATGGGGGAAAAAAAAAACCCACTTGGTCTTTCCTGTACTAAAACAAGCTAACTCTTGCATAGCTTGCAGAAATGATGGAGGAAATGGGGAGAAATGTTTGTCCTTCAGGAATGAACGCTGCAAAAATTTAAAAGAATGTTTAAAAAGAGTTATTTCTGTAGCTGTGCTGTAACATTAAGTCTGTGTAACTGAGTCCATTTATAACTTTCCTTATTTCCTGAATTTACATATGTTAACATTTGACACTTCTATGTACAGTGCAGCCTCTGTATTAATATTGGATAGATTTCATTCAGACTTAAAAGAATGCATCATTAATATAGCTAGGTGTATTTTCACTGTACCGAGTTAAATGTAATACTTTTATTTCACTTGAGGTGCTTTAGGATAAGTGACTTACAGAAATGTATCACTTCTGTTTTTCTTCATTGAAAAAATGTCATTTTAACTAGGGGGAGCAGGAGGCAGGATTATCTTGCCCATAACTTTGGAAATCTCAGGTAGTCTTTACCTCTCTGGATATCAATTTTAAATTCAGTGAGAGAACTGAAATAATATATATTTTCAAAATTAGTCATAATGAGGATGGGTTTACTGCTGGTTGCCTGAAAGATGCTCATTCTTGAAAATTGTGCCTGGTCTTACTATTTCAAAAATACTGAGTTTTTATAAGGTCAACAAAATATGGTGTAGATTATCCCAAGTAAAAGGATACTAACAGAAGAAAGCTGCGACGTGTACTAAGAATGCCACATCACACACTAAGAAACGATGACCATGGTAATGTGGCCGTTAGGATGGAATTTTGTTCCCTTACAAGAGGGCAAGTGTGATCGAGAAACCCAGAAATCTTAAAAGTAGCGTTAGCTTTAAACATTATCCTATGCTGTGAACAGAGAAAAGGGTGTGGAATCGGCAGTGTATTCAGGTTTGGGCATTGGGGAAGGTGTCTGTACAGACAAGATAGATGATAATTGGAAAATGGAACTTAAAAATACAACACTGAAATCTAATAAGGTGGGAGAGAGCTCATTCTCTCTCCTATATCTGAAAAAAAATACATGATGTTGATGAAGTACGTGTGGTTCAGTGGAGAAGTTATGTCTCATTCCTCCTTGCTTAGTGCATCATAATGACTGGAAGCTTCATAGCTAATCCTGTGCGAAGGCAGTACTGCCTTGCATGTAACAGCTCCACAACAAAGGTTGTAAATGGAAGGAACATGGGGAAAGACAGAGCATGATTATGTTCAGTCTTAAATCATACCATTTACCAAAATTCAGAAAGCAGGTTGACATTCCCATGTGTTAGCATTGTTATGGCTAGATTGTAAAGGTTAGAAATGATGACTGTTTTGCACCAGTTACTCAGAGTTGTAGGTTTATTGATGTTTAATAGATAACATAGGTTGTTGACACCAAACAGCCTCCCAAAGTCAACAGAAGAGAGGATTTTAAAAAAAAAAAAAGAAACAAACCTTGGTGCTTATTCTTATGGTATTGAAGAGAAGTAAGGTTCTTTAAAAATTCAGTCAGATCACAAGGATAGCTCAAAACTTTAACCAATGCTGCTGCTGGCAGTGTTTACTTGTCCTCTTCTCCCCGCCCCCAGACATGATGATGCTAGAAATCTTTAATTTCTAACAATTGCTCTTAGCCATTCTGTTGTGTCTTCATTTCAACTTTTAACATATCTGTGACATTGCTTCTTAATCAGTTTATTGTTTTGTTATGTTTTATTCAACTAAGATAAATATAGCAAATGTAAAAGAATTTGGGCGACTTTTTGTTTTCTTTTTGACTACTTTCTCTTATTCTTTGTTGTAGTTTAGTTAGAGTTACAGCAGAGACTAATTTCTTGCTGCTATTACTTACTCTTTCTCTTAAGAAGAAACTAGTGTGCTTCTCCAAAACAAATTGGTAGGACATTATTCCATTTTAGGATATGTTGTTAATATATTTATCTGTACTAAGAATTGACGTGGTTTATAGAAAGTTAAAGATCAGCTTGTGTCTTGTGAGACTAAACCACCCACCCAAATATTTTCACATGGGTGAGGATTTGTTTTGTGTTCAGGGCTCCGAGGGGAGGATGCATTTTCAAAACTTCTGACTTCAGGATAAGTAAATCTTAGCCTCTCAGAAGTAGCAGATGAACCTGCAGTGTCAAAATGTTTGTTTTGAATGTGGGTGTTTGCAACTGTATTTAAATGTTGAAAACTGGAGGTTTGTGTCTTTCATATTCTGCTGAACAAAACCAGTTCTTGTTACCCAGCCCCCTATCCCAAGATAATTGTCCTTATTCTAGCCAATCCATTTGTCATCTTCATGTAAGAGTTCTTCCTGGATGGCAGATGCAACCATTAGGTATCTTAGGGAGTTTAAATACAAAGTGGCATAGAAAATGTGTTTAAATAACAATGTGAAACAACATTCCTCCCCACATAATTATGGTTTGGGGTCTTTTCTTCATGGCGCAAGGGAGAAGATAGCTAAGGTTTCCTGCAAAGTGGTTTTAGGAGCCATTCTTCAGTATTTTGTTCTTTGCAATGGAAGTTTTGAACTCTGCTGATTGAATGTTTAAGGTTTCCTGAGAGGGAGAGAGAAAGTGGAGGGGAGAAAAAAGAACAGAGAATATGCAACTCTCTGAAACTTGTTTTATTCCCTCTTCCTTTTGCTCCAGAAAATCAGCAATTCTGTTGTCACTGCTTTTGGCTTTGGAATAGTAAAGTTGCTAGATTAAGAATCCCTTTCTAGTAATAAGTAACACACTTTTGCCCTTCAGAGAAGAAAACAAATGATTTTGTTATTCTGTGTTTCTTTTATTTGGTGAATTTCTTAAGTGTTTCCTGATGGTTTAAGTGAAATAGCATGTCAATTTATGCTGATGTAGCAGCATCCCACATTAGATAGTAGAATCAAAGCTGTTGCAGAAAATCCCATAATTTGGTCCAAGAAACAGCTGGTGTGACTGCCCAGTCAATGGTATGGACTAGGTTACTTGTCTCCAACTTTTAAATAGCTTTAAAAGAAGTTAAAATATGTTCCAGTAATTCTTCACTGATCTTAAATGTTCTAAGCAGTTGTAAGTGGGAGAGAGAATGGTTTATGAAGTCCATCCTGAATGGAAATCTGTATTATCTGAACTAAAAGAAAAAACAATTAATTGAAGTCTTTAAGTGAAAATACTGCACTTCTATAGTTTCTGCCCCATCAATAAAAAAAAATTTCCCCTTTTTAAGTTTAACTAACTTTATAGTAGTGATTTTAAGGGGACAAAGAAACCTGCCATTGTTAAAAACAATTGATTCATAGTTCTAAGAGGTTGTATATCTGTTGCATTTAAATTAAATTCTATGGGTCTTAGAGGTTTTTTGGTTTTGTTTTTTCAATACTACTTCTTCCTCCAAGTCAATTACATTTTAACTACAATTAGTATGAAGTAAAGGACTAGCAACCAGTAGGAAAGAAATAGCATCACCACAATTTTCTGGTATTGACATGTTCAATATCTAACTGTATCTCGAATACTGTTTTTAATTATTTATTCTAATGGCAACTTAATGCTGTTTTGTCATCTCTCTGTGAAGCTGTTACAGAATTCCTCTTGTGTCAGTAGAAACAAAACTGAACTCACATACTTTGACTTAAAATACGTACTTGCTGACAAACTTTTATATAAGAACTGCAAAAACAAATTTGGAGAATATTGAACTGGATAAAAACCAGGAACATACTATGTGTAGCGATGGTATGGTGATGGTGTTCATCCTACCATCGCTGAATGTAGAAACAGTTCAAACCTAATTCTGTAGGGTTCCGTCTGGAACTCAAAGGTCAGTTGTTCATTTTGCTGGATATGAGTAATTCGCAATTGTTCTTTTTACTTCCATGAGGTTCTTGCATCCTTGCAGCCTAATGCCTTCTATTCCTTTATTTCTTGTTCAGTTATTCCAAGGATTCAGTGCATATTCATCAAATAAAATATAGACACAGTATGCTTCATATCTGCCATTTGTGCCTAGATTTTTTATTTCTAAGCTGAGGAATCACTTGAAGTTTAAAAAAAAACCCCTACATATTTGATTCTGTAATATTAGTGACTATTAAAAAAGCTATTTAATATGTTGACATATTTAGTGCAATAAGTGAGGCAAAACACTTGTTCATATCGGTTATGTGTGAAAAGTGCTAATTGTCAATTGTTAGAGTGTATATCAGAAAAACTGAACTAACTGGAAAAATTGGCAGGGTTACATAAAGGTTCAAGTCTAAACCACATGAATGAAAATTTTCAGGCATGCAAGGTTATGGTCCAAAGCGCTCTTTTTGCATTGGTAATTTTGATAAGTACTTCAGATATATACAATGCAGTACTATGTGCATTTGACAATTTCAGCTGCAATTCTACCTCTACATATTGAAAAGCAATGCCAACATGCAGCAGTGAAAGAATGGAAATAAATCCATGTTTCTCTCGTCTATGGTCAGGTCTCGTAACAGTGATCATGGGAGAGTCTGATTATTTTTTTCCCCTAATCTTTATGCAAATAGGACTTGCTTTCTTATAATATCATATTTAAATTATGCTAAAATGTTATATTGTAATATTTATATTTAAATAATTCATAGTTTACTTGTATTTCAATTATATTTTTGATCTCATGAGACTAAAGGGATGGGTACTACATCTTTTTTCAATAATTTTGTAATACCTTCCTATTTTAACTATTATAATTTTTTCTTGTATGCTTTTCTGTATTCTTCTTGTTGCAGTCATTGACAGGAGTCTGTCTACATCTATACTTACTTTCTTTTGTTAAACTTCACAAATCATTACCCTCGCTTTATTGGGCAACTGTTCTTTTGTTTGCAAATGCTCATGTAGGCTTTTTTGAAAACTTTAGGTTAAGTTTAACCTTTATTCAATTTTTCAATATTTTTACAGGGTTGCCTATATCTGTGTCTTTGCAGAAATGCTTCTGTTTTCTTTGAAATTGGAAAAAAGTGAAGGAAATTGCATTTCAAAAGATGGTAAAATAACTGAACCTAATGAAGTAGAGTAAATATATGTGGTTTTGGTGAAAATGTTGTTCCTCCAGTGCTGTTTTGCATAGATATTATAGGACATACAGGTAATAAAATCTGCTGTGAAATAGTCTACAAAATGTGGATTTTCAAGCTAGAGATCTCTATGTAGGTACTACTGAGCAGCTGCAATTTCTGCTTAAGGTAGTGATAGTTTTGGGTGCTTAATGTCTGACAGATCATGCCTTATTGTTGAACTGCTGATGGCAGGGGAGAGCTAGAGGGAATAAATTACGTCATGTGCAGTACCCAGTCAGCACTGGCTTTTTGCTTGCCTGAGTCAACCCATCAAAGATGGATGGTTCCAATCTTTGTAGAATCAAATTGTATAGACAGTTAAATGGTATTCAGCATAAGACAGCTGCTTTTCTGGGAGAAAAATAATTTTCTTAGATGTTTGGGGAAGTGACCTTGCTTCATTTCTAGCACTAGGAATTGCCTGCAGAAAATAAATGCAGTTTCTGGACTGTTTCTTCAAGGCAAAAATGAGAATTGTGCTATAGATGCCTGTCCCTATATATGGGTAACAAACAGATTATCCAGCCACAAATTGTCAGTAACCTTAGTTGTGACTGGGGAAAAAGAAGGACTTCCTTCAGTTGCTGTACAGTAGATAGTGACTAATGCCAGCGTGAACCGGAGCCAAAAATGTTGTAAGAGCTGATGAGCTAATCAGCATAAATTTTGGACAGGAAGCAGAATGGGGGTAAATACAGTTGTAAATACCTGTCAAGTGTAAAATGTGGAGCAAGCAAGAGATGGCTACTAGGGGACTGAAGGATATACCCATGTGTTAAAAGAGGTCAGGACAGATGATCTCATGACATTGTCTACTTGAAAACTCTTCCATTCCTCTATTCTCAGTCTCTAAATGTTTATTTTCTTTTACTCGCCTTCTCTCTTTATCTCTTTCTTTTCACTTCTGTTTACTAATGCTTTCAGGCAGGCAATGCCTTAAACTTGTACACTGTCCAGTAGAAAGTCCTTATATTGACTGTAATCTGCAGATACCATTATGTTTCAAATAATTTGTGAGAAATGTTTTAGAAAGGAAAGAGTAGCTAAAATAAAAATCTTGTAGTTTTGTCTGTATTATAAGTCAATCAATTCATATCAGGAGAAATGGTTACTTGTAAATAAAACACATCAAGGTTATTTCAGAAAAGCTCAGAATGCATACAGCTCCTGAGAACTTAACGTAGACAAGACCATGCTAATCTCTTAAATTTCTGGGAGCTCTACTTTTCTCCTTCTCACTATTCAAAAGAAGAAAAGTCCTAAGCTAAAAAAATATTCTTGATACTTTTCAGGGCCTATTCTTCAGTAAGTTAATACTCCATTTTCTATCCATTGTGGTTCAAAATCAGTGTAGGTAATAGCAACAGAAAAAACACATTTGTATTGCTACATTCCTACTCTAAATTAAAACAGTAGTCTCTTTCTTAAATGAATTTTCAGCATATTGTACTTGGATTAGTTAAGGTTTTATACTGATTTGCTTTCATTTTTAATACCGATTATGGGAAGGTAAGGAAAAAATCGTGTACGCAGAGGGTGTTTTAATTGTTTGGACGTGAGCCAAAAATGATGCCATTTTTGCCTTATGGTTTATAACATTCCAATATTTTCAGAATAGCCTTCTTCAGCTTGCACCTGGAATACAGCCTTCTTCAGAACTTTGTTTTATGATCTTGTTCTTAAAACTTAATTGTGTGTGAATGCACAAGTGTGCATGACCATTTGTAAACACGTTAAGATAATACTTGGAACGTTATCAAGAGACGAAGTGTCTTTAAGAGTCATCTTTGTGCTCGTGGAACATTGTCAGACTTTGCTGTTCCAATATCATGAACTGAGTCCCTGAAAAATCATTACGTGATCTTCAGAAAAGTTCAATTTTGTTGCATTCTTTTTCATAGATGTATTACAGGATCACCTTATTAGGCTTTTCTTTACAACTTTTTAGGACCAAATGGCAATAAAAATTGAGGACTTATGAAAAGGCAAGAGCCTAGGAGCTGAAGATTTTTTAAGAAAACCAGAATTATGGTCTCATGATAAAATCTTACACGTTAGCAGTGCTGCCTGTGCAACTGCCTAGTCCCAAGATCCCAATGGTTCACGTGTCTCATGTTATTCTCTTCTCACTTAGGAAGATTCTTCACAGCATTGTAGTCTTTCACTAAACTTCCTATTTTAATAGCAGATACATTGAGCTTTGAAGAGTTTAACTGGCAAGACTTTTACATGTCTCTCTTATTTTCCAAGCAGCTGTTGAAACTGAAATGCCTCTTCAGCATGCTAATACAGTAGTTTTCTATTCATCCTGCATTGCCTGTGATAACTGGATAGGTAGCAGTGTGCAAAAATATATCTAGGCATGTAAAATTTCTAAATAGAACATTGAATTTTGTGATTTTTCTGACTTGGAAATGTTTAATGAAGTATCTGTCCCCTTTGAGGGGAGGCAGGGCAGGGAGGGGAATTGTGCTGTCTTCTTTGAGTGGAAAGTGTTTAAAGCCAAGAAGACTGTAAAACACACCACCAATATTGTTTTGGAGGTAGGCTACCCATATATCTTAGTGTAAACAATAAATCTGATAACATTAATTTCTTTCTTTATTTTTCCTGGGAAGTAAACAACACTGTTTCAAGCTCTAGAGATTCTAACTACTTAGAAAACAGAAATGCAAACCAAATGTAAATACTGGTAAAAAACTTCTGTCACATGATTTTTAAATGAGGCATAAAATGTGAGCCAGTTTTACATCAGTGGCCAGGTTATTGGGATTAGGACTATTTTTACTCAACCATATATTAACTTTTATGCTATAAAGCAATCCTGGAGCCAGATTATCTGTCTGAATGTCTATCCAGCAATTGAGACTTCTTTGTGAAGAATGCTATTAAAAAGAATATAACACCAGGGCTGCACATCTGTTTCTTGTTTCAAAACAAGTTCTTTTACTCTAAGCCTCTATTTTTTTTCCTCCTACCATGAGATTTGGGGTTTTTCCTTCATTAAACAGACAAGAATAAAAAGATTGCTAATAAAGTGGGTTACTGTGTATCATTTACACAAAAGGCTTTAGCAATACCTTAATTTGTCTCTGTTGTGATAATGCGCATCCACATAGTCATTTGTTCTACTGAAGTCCTGTCGTGTCAAAAATCAGTTGTTGCTCTGGCTCTATAAAACGGAGATTGGAACCGAGATTATGGTGTCAACCTGAGAGGAGATTTACATGTGTCAGGAAAGAGTGTGGTTTTAAAATGTGGGTTCTCCTGACAGTATTTGTAACAGATGTGAAATACAGAAGGCATCCTACCTTCTAATTCTCCTCCTAAGCTCTGAAAAGTGACCTGCAAGTGAGAAAAAGCTAAGAGTTCCTTAAATCTGTGTTGCTCCAGCTTGCCTTGCTGGGCAGAATTATTACATCCTTCTGGTTCTTTTTGCTGCTGCTTTGAAGTTTTTTCTGCTTGAGAAAATTAATTGCTACATAGTGACATGTAACTGAATGACTGGATAGTGACACGTTTATTCCCAGAAAAAGTTTGTGAGGGATTTTTTACATCTGTGGTCAGATAGTAACTAATTTGAGATCAAAAATAATAAAAATTATAACATCTCTCAAGTATTTGTCCTTCTGTGAAGCATCACATTGGTACCACGTATGGTGTTAGCAGCAAAGGGAATTGTTAAGAACTGAAAAAGCAAACTCATGCCAACCATGGGCTTTTAGACTCTGCTGGACATCATTAAATAGGAGAAAATTTCCTTTCCACACAGCAACAAATGGGGCATTTATTAAATCTGGAATTATTTTGTGCCTATTTGGTGTCTAGACTGGCTTTATTCCTAGTGACCTGCAGAGTATTCCTGTGTGGTCTCCTGACATAGGAATTTGAGATGAGTTTTATTTTGCCTTACGCTTTTTTCTTTTTGAGGTATGTTCAGTGGCTACTGGACAAATGTATGCCGCAGTACATTTATCGGAAGAAAGCTGTCATTGCATTTGTGCAGTAAAGGTTAGACATGGGCAAGTTAATGGTGTTTATCCCTTTTATGGTATTTATTGTAAAGTTTTAATAATCTGAATTGGGAAATAAAGTCCCTGAAGGTGACAAAATGTTCTTTCAATTGCTGCCTATATTAAAAGGATTTCATGGTACAGTATGCCTTCTTTAATGGTACTGTCTCTGCTCAGGTAGCAAACTGAGTGATGCTGCCAGGTCATTCTTGGCTCCCTGATATGTTGTTCTCTGGGCTAAGTGGCTGGAACTTCTGTTTTAAAACTAGTTAACAGAAACTGCTATTCAGCAGGCTGTTCCCATCATAAAAATCAAGTAATTGTAATCAGCAAGTACACTTTTCAGGCTTCTACAAGTGTTAGTATAAGAAAAATATTCTGTATTGTTGTACTTTAGGTTTTTAAGATACTGTGTGTCTCTAGTCAGATTTGTTACCCTAACATAAATTTGCCATTGTAGTGCCATGGCAAGTCTAGCAGTGTGACATGATGGAGTTTCTACAGGGAGAAAATACATTTTAAAATCTTTCTTTAACAATAGCAGATTTTGTCATATTAATGTGAATCATTTCTGTCCAACTTAAAAAAAAAAAAAGTATAGTTCACTAGATCCAAAATAATATACCTTCAACTCGTAGTTCTGTGATTTTATTTATATTAATGCTTTATTAATACTAATATTTTGGAAGACACTTAATGGGAGACTTCCTAGTGTCTTCCATGCTAATCATGATAGGAAGGACGCTTGGATTTAATACAGATTCTTCCAGGTGATTCATCCAAAACTAACGCTAGACATTGTGGATGTTCCTGTAGTCATACAGTCTGCTTTGTGTGAGTACATGACAATTCATTTACAGCTATGGCAGGGAATACAGAAAGGTTAAGCACATCTCTGAAATAACCCGGGCCGGTTTATACAGAGCACTCTAGCACACTGAAGTAATGGACTTACTGAGGAAGCAGTACCTGGAAATTTTCACTTCAGGCTTGAGTCACAGTTCTCTGGAAATGAATTGAGGCATAATTAGCTGAGTGACAAAATCGACCAGTTTTAAAGGCTATTTGATAGATTTCTTGTATGTAGTAAGGTTGCGCTCGGTTCCCTGCTCTGTTCACAATATTTGCGTATCCTAATGTAGTATACATCTTTTAGCAATTTTTACCTCTGGGAAGAAACCAAAATATTTTATTGTTGTTGTCCCTGCATTTCTTTGATAATGCTGTAATATTTTACAATAAGGCTACAGTTTCATTGTGTATAGGCTGTATATTGTTTCAACATACCATGAACTATAATCTGGCCTACATCACTGAAAAGTCGTCTCATAAACTATGTGTTGTGGTTCCAACAAATTAAAGCAATAGCAACACATTTGATAACGCTTATCACTTTGAGGTTTATATACAGGCAGGGCTGTGAACATAATCCAAATTTATAAATTGATGTGTGTATACAGTGTTTCACAAAGAGCCAGATTCGAGAGACTTGTGTGCATCTGTTTGGTTTATTAGAATTTTGGAACACAGAATAGTCATTAAATGTGTGTATATATATCCACAGTGCAATTTCCCAGTATACATAATGGATAATATTAGAGGACATATCTCAAATGGAATGCTGAAGTTGTCCAGTTCTCTGCACTGCATTGTGAATGGTCGGATGACTTTGTCTTGCTGTGTTTATCTCAGGAATAACAAACAACAAGAAAACCCCAAAGAACTGTTCCTAAGCATTTTTTAATTTTTTTTCTTTCCTTTTTTAATTTTTGATTATGCTTACAGGTCATTGCACAAATACACAAAACCCCATGTATGGCAAAATAAGTCTTTAAAGTATGAAGAACAATTTCTGCAGATTTAGTAAGAGAACATGAAATGCTGTTTTTATTTATTTATTATAGAAGTGTCAAGTGTGGTCAAGAAGGTGCCAAACGTTTGTCATAGTCACCTACATCTGTCTTATTCCTCTTTGTAGTCGTGGTTCCATTGTTTCTGTTTGTGGTTTTATTTTTTGAAACCTAAGTATGTAGTAGATAATTGCTGCTAAATGGACATTTTGCATGAAGATTTGAGTGCAGATCCCAGCCTGTTTTACCTGTAAACTTATGGTTTGTCAGCTAAATATAAATATACTTTTAAATGAGCTTGAATTCCTGTAGGACTCAGTGTAAAAGCTCTCTGGATGTGTTTTGCTGAAGAATGCTGTTGGGCTGTGCAAGTTCAAACAGTTTTAAGATTTATCAATGCAAAGGTTATTTGTGACCTTTAGGAACTGTTAAACTAGAAAAGAGTAAGATTGTTGAGAGTGAGTTGTGATTTTGGTTGAGTTAGATAAATTCATAATGAAATTATTTTCTTTCCTCCCCCCTTATTTTTTTTCTCCTGTATTGTCCAAAGAAGGGTGAATGGCTTCTTTGGAGGTAGGGGGAGCCAGGGTTGTCTGTTCATTTTTAAGCCTTGGAATGAAGCTCACTCTGTTGATTTGCCTGTTTCACAATACAACAAGCTACAGTTCTTTCAGGGTGGCTTTTTTTTTCTTTCCCAGAGGAAATGAATTCCACTGGTTACAGGGAACTTGTCCATCCATTAAGAGTGGATATGTTTAAAGAATACATAAGCTGTACAAATTTCTCTTAACTGCTTCTCTCCCAAAATAAGGATAGAATATATACAGTGAAAGAAGCTGGTGAGGGGTCTGGAGCCCAAGGCTAATGGGGAGCAGCTGGGGGAGCTGGGGGGTGTTCAGCCTGGAGAAGAGGAGGCTGAGGGGAGACCTTATCGCTCCCTACAACTGCCTGACTGGAGGGAGGAGCTGGGGGTGGGGTGGGGTGTTGGGCTCTGCTCCCAGGTAACGGGCGATGGGATGAGGGAAAACTGCCTCAAGTTGCACGAGGGGAGGTTTAGATTGGATATTAGGAAAAATTTCTTCACGGAAAGGGTTGTCAAGCACTGGAACGGGCTGCCAAGGGAAGGGGTTGAGTCCCCATCCCTGGGGGTATTTAAAAGCCATGTAGATGGGGTGCTTAGGGCCCTGGTTTAGTGGTGGACTTGGCAGTGCTAGGTTAATGGTTGGACTTGATGATCTTAAAGGTCTTTTCCAGCCTAAATGATTCTATTCTATGATTCTAAAAGTCGATGTGGTAAAGAGGGACTCGTGCGTGGACTTAAGACATGCACGGGCTTTAAAAACACAGGAACAAAGTGTGTGGGAGGGTGAGAGGCAGGAGTAGATTATCAGAATCAGCAACTGGAAGAGCTGCTGGCTTTTACAGGTGCTAGGTTTTGGAAATGACATTCATTCTAAAAAATAACAGCCATTCTAAAAAATAGCAGCCATCTGTGGAACTGCCTGATCATTAGTCCCTTTTTTTGTCCTTCACTCTTGAACTGATGTTGATTTATCTGAGGAAGATGTTGATTGAGATGAAGACGTAAGCGTTGAGAAGGACAACAATAGCTTTCACAGTAAAAGGTTTTTGGCGGGCATTCAGCTTCATAGATTAAGCTGTACCATGGACTCTTCTGAAAAGCTTGCATCTTCCTTCTATGGGATGATACTGATGCTCTTTCCCCTGCCTCTCTATCCATATCATATATATTGCTCCTTTGTATTAAAATGCTTTGTGTTTCTGAAGTCCCTCTGTGCATCCTGCTCTGCTACATGTTTCTATAGGAAAAGTTGCTTTGCAGTCTGTCAAGCTCAGCTGCTTCATCTGTGAGACTGATGACAGCAGAGCAAGATATTAAATGATCAGTGGTAGAACTCAGAACAAAAATAAGAAAACTATGGATACTTGCATTGCTCTATCATAAGTATTTTAAGTATCATAAGCATTTTCTTGCTACCTGCTTTCACAAAACTTGTAGAATCGTGTTAATCATTGACATTTATCTTTTCATTCCTCAGTCTCCATTATGCTTGATTGAAATCAGCTTGCCAAATAGTTATTTAAGCTAAAGCTGCATGAAATAAAATTCTTCATGATCAGGAGTTTGAGAGGAGAGTAGGCTAAAACCTTCCTCACAGTTCTTGTAAGAGTCTATAAGATTCTCAAAATAAAAGATAAACTGGGAAAATTTACTTTCCAGAGTAGAAAAATAGAGAGTGTTTTAAGATACGCTAGTCCCAAACCATGAATCTCTGGAGATTAGGAGGATGTTGGACTTGGACACTGACTCGGAGAATTTTTCAGTCTGCCCCAGCATGGTTCTTTCCCTGAACTGATACATTGGAACAGTCTTTTACTGTGTTTTGTGTAACTCAAATGCTCCTTTCATGAGTTTGCAACTTTCTCTTCTTGCCATATCATGTCTTTTTATAAGCTTAAAAATATGTTTAAAGCAGGAAATTTTAAATCTCACTTCTCTTCCCTCTTCCCTCCGCCTTTCCCCTCTTTAGAAATTGAGTTGGGAGAAATCGTTCTTCTCTCTGTAATTTTTACCTGTTTACAGTATACAGATATTTCTGGGTGTTGAGAAAGATTATACTTCAATTTTGTGAGCAAAATATGATGATGAATCACATTACAGGCATCTTATTTGAAATCCTTTTCCGTTTGTTTATTTGACAGGTCCTTGACCAGTATGAACGAGAAGGGTTTAATTTCCTAGCTAAAGTTTTTAATTCCTCACATTCCTTCTTAGAAGACTTGACAGGTCTAACTTTATTACACCAGGAGACACAGGCCGCTGAGGTAAGAAAATACTCTTTGGATTTTAAGAATAAAGAGGTGGCAGTAAAGAGTGCTTGGTTTTTATGTTCAGCTGTATAACCATGTGATTAAATGTATCACTGATAGAATTGAGCAGTGGTATTTGATTTACAGGGTGATTTACACAAGCCACATGCATATTCCATCCAGCAAGATAAGATGTGTACTCTTAATGTTATTGAATAAGAAATACTGTGGGATGAAAGATCAATTCTTTTTTAAGAATAGATGATGGGATGCATGTTGACAGCCAATTATAAACATGTAGCGCTATTATTATTATTCATTTTATTGTTGTCACATTTTGTGAAATTACAGAAATATTTTTTAAGTGACAGTTGTTGCTTGACAGTTCTGAATTTGTATCGGGAAAGTTCCCATAGTCTTTTAGGGTGTGTTTTACTGGTAGCATAAACTGCAGTTTGTGCAAGCGTTGCAAGTACTGTATACAAGCACTGGTAATAGGCAGTCATGATAGCACAGAGCCCAGTATGGGCTGACAGCCACAGTATTTACACAGGTTCCTAGGCAGGTTAAGACATTCTCTTAAATTAATCGTAACTTCTTATATCTGCGTCTTCAAGTATTGCTTTTAAAGCAAACAAGTGACTTGTGTTATGTGGTGTAAGAAAATAATTATCATTTTAGGTCAATCTAACATGTAATTATTATACTGCTCGATGGATTATAATATTGGGAAAACAGTGCTGTTTATTTGTCTAGTGACAAAAGTTGTAATGTGGAATGAAATACGGGTATGTTTTGTTCTCAAAGAAGGTAACCCTGTCTAAACGAGTTGTGATATTGAGTTTGTCCCATAAAAAATGAAGCAGGTATCTGTCTTAATATTATATTATAATAATAATATTTGAATAATCCTTGCTCTGTCTGCAAATGTCTGTACTGTTTTACATCGATTAATTTAATTTTGGTGTAGTCGTATCACATGGATGTTTCTAAAGTTGGCCTTGAGAAGTGATTATTCAGTTACTGTAGCCTGTGTAAATGGTATAGCTGTTTTTTCAGCTGGAAATGGCTCAACAGTGTTGCTTAGTAAGGTTTGTGGGGATGATGATGACTTGGCTTTCTGTTTCATGTTTTAACCTTTTAAAATAATTGGAGCAGATGCTGTAGATATTAAACTATGAAATACCTGGTGCATTCTTAAATCAGGCTGGTGTTACCTAGAAAAAATTTAAATATATATGAGAGAGATCCAACAAAGGAAAACAAATACCCTTTAACAGGTGCTGCTGATTAGCAGGAAGAGTGTTTGTAGTCTGATTGCCAAACTTGACTTTTAGGCAGCTAAAAAGCATCTAGTCTGCTAATGACAGCATTAAAAGCAGTTACAGTCACCCTAGTTAGTAATCTATTATTTTGCAGATATTAATAAATTTCTTTTGCAGCTTCAGAATGTATACAGGTGTTTGTTTATAAAATTTTAGATATTTACAAAATGTAGAGTCTGGTGTGAGTTTATTGCAACTTACTGAAGTTCAAAGTATTACATAAAAAATGGAATTAGTGTGCTTTCAGAAATCTTTGGGTTCAACAGTGAGGTTTATGCAGTGAAGTCATTGCTCATAGGTGGAAAAACTGACATACAAAATATTTGCAAAGCAAATGCATTTAAATTAGTCCAACTGCCATAGGACCAGCAACATTTCTTGGTTGCTTCCCTGTAGCATTGCTGTATTTTTGTAAAAAACTCATCTATTTTCTCAGGGTTAACTAGTTAGTCGTGATAAAGTTTGTATTTATGAACAGTAAGGTCCAGCAGACAGGTTATTTGTAGATTCTGGAGCATGCTTGCTTTCTTTTGGATTAAAAGACCTATTCTTTTGTTACGTTTTGCCACTGTTGACTCTGAAAGATTAAGAGGTGGTTTTGCTCAGTACATAATCTGGGGCAGTTTTAAAAATTTTTAGGCGCACAAGAGAGTGCTTTTAGTATATTTGCTATTAAATTGTTCTTCACACGGTGCATTTGGTGCAATTTATATTGCTGAGTTTGAAGATTGTGAAATGGCTTTCAGGTTTCTGGCTACTTTTGAGCTGCTGTTGGCAGAATGTATTCTCTGAAATGGAGTTCCTAGATTTGTTAACATCAGTGCTCTTTAGGTTGATACATGGCATTCTAAAAACTACAACAAAAGTAGTAAGAGATGTTTCATAAGACATATATGACCTATTTTGTTAATTAAAATATTGGATTGTTCTGTTGAGAAGTTACTTGCCTTTCTGCACTCAAACTCTTCAAAGAGATTTTGTAGATTATTGTCAGGTTTGGAGACAATAAAAATGGCTTCTAGTAACTGAAGATTTTCCTTTCCTCCTATCTAGTAAAATTTGACCAGTGCCATTGCTCCACTGTAATGAAAAGAGACTTGTAAAGTTACATGTCATCCAACCTTAACTTTACTGCAGTGATGTCATGATTGTGTTGTAACTCCATATGTAAAATCACTGATATTAGGCTAATAAGTTTCCATCTGATAGGGACGCTACTCAATATTGTTCTTTTTTTAAGAGGGTCGCTCTTAAAATAATTTATTAAGAGCATTTAGTTGGATGTTGTGCTCAGAATGTTCTGTTGTGGTCAGAAGAAGCGGAGGTTTTGTCATGCTAGTCTTAACACTTCAGCATGTTGCATCTTAAGTTAAATCATACACTTAACCTTTTGTTTTTTTAAATTCATGTAACATGCTTAGCTGGGCTTAAAATAGAGAAAGCTTATGCATCTCTTGAATTACTCATCAGAAACTAGAGGTATTGATTTGGAGACAAAATGACAACAAACTGAATGACTTCCAGTTCAGAACTTGGCTGGGCTGCCCAATGATGGTTGCATATCACAGTGCATCTCTAAGCCCAGCTGGTTTGCTTGCCACATACACCAGACTTAACCCTGCAAAGTATATTGGGTTTTGCTGGTGTGGAGAGCTCTTTGTATTTCATCTAGTCTAGAATTATAGTTTTCCTGATATGCACTTGACTACTCTGCGATAAAGATTATTTTTTACCAATGTGCCGCACTTCTGGAAGTAAAATCTGACAAATTAATAAAACCCATAGTCAGGATTATTCCATAGTTGTTCAAGAACAACTCCCTTTTGTAAAATTTTTTAAGAAACTTACTTCTTTAGGGGTACTCATTTTATTGTTGCCCTCTTTCTTCAGAAGCAACTGCCACTGTTCTTCAAGGCCCAGTTAAGCAAAGTAATCAGGCTTATCCTTACTTGAACATATGTAAGTGCTCTTGAATCACTGTGAGTGAAGCATTACAGGGGAGGTCCCAGATGACTGGAGGTTGGCAAATGTGACGCCTATCTTCAAGAAGGGCCGGAAGGAGGATCCGAGGAACTACAGACCAGTCAGCCTGACCTCAGTACCGGGGAAGATTATGGAGCAGTTCATCTTGAGTGTGCTCACCAGGCACATGGAGGACAATCAGGGGATCAGGCCCAGTCAGCATGGGTTCATGAAAGGCAAGTCTTGCCTAACCAACCTGATTTCCTTCTACGACCAGGTGACCCGCCTGGTAGATGAGGGAAAGGCTGTGGATGTTGTCTACCTGGACTTCAGCAAAGCCTTCAACACGGTCTCCCATAGTATTCTCCTGGAGAAGCTGGCAGTTCATGGCCTAGGTGGGTGTACTCTTCGCTGGGTTAAAAACTGGCTGGATGGCCGAGCCCAGAGAGTCGTGGTGAATGGAGCTAAATCCAGTTGGCGGCCGGTCACAAGCGGTGTCCCCCAGGGCTCAGTTCTAGGGCCAGTCTTGTTTAATATCTTTGTCAATGACCAGGATGATGGGATTGAGTGTGCCCTCAGTAAATTTGCAGATGACACCAAACTGGGTGGTAGTGTTGATCTGCTGGAGGGGAGGAGGGCTCTGCAGAGAGACTTGGACAGGCTGGATCGATGGGCTGAGGCCAACTGTATTGAGGTTCAACAAGGCCAAGTGCCGGGTCCTGCACTTTGGTCACAACAACCCCATGCAGTGCTACAGGCTTGGGGAAGAGTGGCTGGAAAGCTGCCTGGTGGAAAAAGACCTGGGGGTGCTGATTGACAGCTGGCTGAATATGAGCCAGCAGTGTGCCCAGGTGGCCAAGAAGGCCAATGGCATCCTGGCCTGTATCAGGAATAGTGTGGCCAGCAGGAGCAGGGAAGTGATCGTGCCCCTGTACTCGGTGCTGGTGAGGCCGCACCTCAAATACTGTGTTCAGTTTTGGGCCCCTCACTACAAGAAATACGTTGCCTTGCTGGAACATGTCCAGAGGAGAGCAACCAAGCTGGTGAGGGGTCTGGAACACAAGTCATACGAGGAACGGCTGAGGGAACTGGGGTTGTTTAGTCTGGAGAAGAGGAGGCTGAGGGGAGACCTGATCGTCCTCTACAACTACCTGAAAGGAGGCTGTAGTGAGGTGGGGGTCGGCCTCTTCTCCCTGGTAACAGATGATAGGACGAGGGGGAATGGCTTGAAGCTGCGCCAGGGCAGGTTTAGGCTAGACATTGGGAAAAACTTCTTCACCGAGAGGGTTGTCAGGCTCTGGAATGGGCTGCCCAGGGAGGTGGTAGAGTCCTCATCCCTGGAGGTCTTTAAAAGAAGGATAGATGAGGTGCTTAGGGACATGGTTTAGTGGTGGGATGTCAGTGCTAGGTTAAAGGTTGGATTTGATGATCTTAAAGGTCTTTTCCAACCGAGGTGATTCTATGATTATTATAAATGTATTGATAGAAGGAGCAGATAATGAAAATGAAATTTTTGCATGAATTCTCTGTAGTATGTGTAGCTGAATTTCTATACAAGACTTTTTCAGCTATGTTCATTTTCAGAAGTACAGAAACTTTATTTATCTCTGTTCTTAATAAGACCCAATTATAAATATACTCTCTTACTTTGTGTTTCAATTCCTAAATTGCTTGGATGCTTTAGGAAGCTTTAGGATACTTTCTGCTTCAGATGAAGGATACTTTTCTTCAGGATGAAAGAAAATAATAAAATACATAAAAGAAATAAAATTTTCACTTTATGACTGATTAAAATGCCAGAAGTGGTAGAACTCTTGCAATCTATGATAATCATAAAGGCTTTTGGAAGAAGTCAAATCCAGACCAGAGTTTGTATTTCTGAATGAATAAAGGTCAGATATTGGTGCCAGCAGGTCATGATGTCTGTTATTTTACTTTAGTGATTTTGTATTTCAGTTTTTTCTTACAATGTGATCCATAGTATCTATAGTTTCTGTGACAAGTTCTTGTGGTCAGTGAATGAACCCTATTTGGTATTTGCAAAATCCCCTTGCTGCGCTGGTTTAATGTATCCCAAACAATGCAGATTAGAACTTTTACCCTATAGAAGGATGGGATTAATTAAAAAAAAAAAAAAAAAAAAATCATACTTTCAGCTCTTTGAATAGGAGAAAATATAGGAAACCTTTTTTTATCCGCATTCTGCACTTCTTTGAAGTTTGTGCCTGACCATTTTTTCAGGCATTTCTTGGGGAACAGGACTTAGTTGTGTAATAGACAGCTTGTACTAAAAGTGAACTTTATGCTTATTTGGAAGAAAAATCAGAATTTCTGATGTGCTTTGCTAATAAAAATATCTTGCTTGTTTCTGATTCTGCATTATATTATGCAACGTATTTGATGCTGAAACAATAACATATGAATAGCCAAACCCCCCCCAAACAATACAGAAAAACCCAACAATATTATAATAGTAGGTTCTGTAGCTTAACAATTATTTCTGTTAACCAAGCAGTAATCAGAACTGAATTTTACTTGATGTTATGAAAATTTCCTACAAAAACACTACAGATGGCTAGACCAAAATTAATATTTGAGACTTTTCTGTGTCTATGAGCTTTTTTGGTTTCCTTCATGTTTTTAATCTGGTGCGTTTCAGAAGAAATTCACTTTGACAGATTCAGGCCTGCCCTGGAATCTCTTTTTTAACAGATTAGGAGATTAATCTGTTTTCTTTCAAGAGGTGAGTTGTTGGGGGGGTTTTGATTTTTTTCATTATATCACTTAGTGTCATCATTCTTCTTCATTTATCAAGCAATATTTCCCAGATCTTCAAATAATGGTAACTTTTTTCTACAAAACAATTCCTGTTGAACACAGTTGAAATGAATCTTGGTTTTGGTAGATTTTAAAATATACTTAAATTTCCACTGCATTCTGTTTATTGTGCTTTACTATTGCCTGCTTAAAATACATAAGTCAGTCCATTGTTCACCACAGTGTTCTGCTGAATCTATGGTATTTCTGCTGTTGAAATTTTGCCAAGGAGAGGTAATTGTTACATCAACACAAACCAGTTCAAACGCAGTTTTATAGCCTTTGAACAAGCCCAGGAATGGTCTTTATGCTGTTAGCTTATGCTGCTCTTGAAGAATTTAGAAATATCTGTGAAGTTCGTACCAAAACAGGATCTCTTTGTCTTTCCCCTGATAACTTTACTGATGACCTCAGTTATTACTAATAATACTCAAATGCTTTTCCTAGGACTTACATCAGCAACTGATGTGCACAAATACTTGTGTTTCATGATATATTTGAATATATATTTGTCTCTTCAAGGCAGGGAGGGCCATGTGCAGTTGCTTTACTTATTTGAAGCCAAGGGAAAGAAGGGGGAAGGACAGTTGATTGTAGGGTTCTACAGAATGGAAAGATTTCTTGAGTGTACAGTACCACAGGAATGCTTCAAGGAAGATCTCAAAGAGGAGAGCCTGCCAGTCTTCTGAGCTGAGAGTTCTGTAAGAACAGAGCTTGGTGTGTTACAGCTACAAACATATTTTCATCAGTCAACCCTCGTAAATGCATTCCAAAGAGAGATTTTAAAAGTGAGGACAGCTAAAGAAATGCTACCCATATCACTTTGAATGAATAAATCTACATTGTCACAGGCATCCTGTGTGACCTTGTCTCAAAAACATGAAACAACCTTATAAAATATTTTTCCTTGAAAATTTTGACTCCTAAATGCTGGCATCCTTCAATAAAAGGTGCTACTGATTAGCTGCATAGATTGATAGCTTTATTAAACTTGTTATAGTCAAATTAAATAAAACTCTGCAAATTCAAATGTAAGAATTAATACTTAGGGGCAGGGATAGAGGCTATGACTCTTCAGTGTAAAGAATTTTTGTTTCTTATTTAAGCTGCTGTTGATATCAAGCTGACCTTTTTGTTTGAAATTTCAAATATATGGAAAAAATTTAGACTAAAACCGATGAAAGAAATGGAATAATGGCATTTGGGTTAGCAACAGATTTTATTTTTTTTTAATTTCTTCATGTATTATACTGTGCATTGCTGTCATAGTGCTAAAACATTGATAGAGTTTAAATCTATCTCTATATAAAATTTCACAGTAAATCTTGCGTAGCTATAAAATGGAAAGTACTTCTGTGAATCAATTTATAATCTCATCAGTTTTTATGTGAGGGAAAAAGCTATGCAACAAATAGCAGTCAATGCTTCATTTTATATGACCTATAAAAAAAATTAGCCTTGCAATATAGCACCTTTGTAGGTACTATGAAACTCTTGTAGCATTAATATTTTAGTCTATGTTATTCATAATGACTGTGCAGCCTTTGAGTAGTGGCTTATGTAGATAATAATTCAGGATTGTTTGTCCTCTTCGTAAACAGTATTGATCAGGTTAGTACTGTTCAATGCCAAGCATTCTCTACCAAGAGGGCTCAAAGTGTCTGCGTTTTCTGATGTTTCCTGTTGTAACAATAACAGTGCCTCAAGTACAGTTGCAAAGGTACGCTAGTTTTCTTTTTTATAAATTATTTTAATTGCTCTTATTAGATCAGTATGTAAACAAGGAGTATTTGACTTGAGAAAGTAATACTTCAATTTGTGCCATGATAGCAAATGATGTTAAATTGTGTTTTATTTAACATTTTAGAATATTTTTAGCTAATGATGAACATAGCACCCAAAATTTTGAAGTGACTGGCTATACTGAGGCTGTAAAATCTGAAAAATGGGTTTGTTGATGTCTTAAGAAACTAATCATGCCTCTAAGGAACTTAGTACACTTAAGTATGTTTTTTACTATTGTCTTCCATAAGGCAGAAGACATACCCCAGTTTTCACATGTAATGATCCATCACAATGAATTAGCATTAGTATTACTGAATGGGTTCAGTATTCGGGCATAATTTCTTTGCCAGTGTGTGACATTACAAGGTGAAGAAGTTACAAATGACTTCTGTAACAGAAATAGCTGATCTGTTGAATAGGGAATCGGTAATTCTAAGGCATCTCCACAATCTAGGCATACCCTCTGATGGCACCGAGGACTTCAGCGATTTGGAGACTGTGAAGGATTCATAAAAATTATTAACAACTTTTATTAAGCGGTTAATGAGAAAGCAGTGAGGACCCAACTGTCAGATGTGGTAGGGGAGGACTGAAAAAAGGGTGGTTTCTTGGAGTTAACCAGAGATAGGGCATGAAGCGTGTGCAAATGCAGCACAACACTGTCGACATGTTAAATATTCCCTATCCCTCCTCTTTTTTTCTTTTTCTGTTTTGGACAGCAAGTGCATTTTTCCCTGTGTGGCAAAGGTAAAACTTTTTCTCCAGGAACATTCTTACCCTTCTGACAGTTGACTGAGACAGAAATGCTGCACATCTCTATTGCATAATATGTTTTTTATTATTTATTAATAATATATTATATTTATTGTATAATTTTCTGTGTTTCCAATTCACCTGATATATATATGGGTAGGGACATACTATCTTTAGTGCTCCACCAGCAGTCGTAGACAAAATCTACTAATCCAGGCACAAAATGTAATCCTATATAAAAAATGTAAAGGTAAAGAAAGGTGATCAGAGGAATTAAATAGTCAACTAGGTTGCCGTGGAGATAGGAAAAGCACTTTGCAAAACTCTAATGATTATCCAGAATTTTAAGGTAAAGCAATGCTGAACAACCATGCCTAAAAACTGGTATGGAATCACTAGTGTATCACTTCAAAACAGTGGAGTTATGAGCATGAATTTCCTATAATTTCTGGCCTAATTTTCTAGGAGTCTCGCACCTTGAAATTCATGGGGAGTTACATGCTGAGATCCTAAATATTTCTTCATAATTGGATCCAAATGGTTTTGGTCTGTAGTCTGTTCTCTCATTGTACTCTATTTTCACTGCTGTCTGTCTAGAAGAGGACTAGTACTTTGCACCACTAACCATGTGTGGCTAGTGAAAGCCACTGATAACTTTAAACCTGTAATCTTCTTCTCTTGCTTAAAATGGTAAAATAACTCGTCCATGTTCTCAGCTATGCACTTCAGCAGTCAGATTGCAGCAACCTCTCACTAAGAAGTTAAAATGAGTGCAGCTCATGACTTCTATATTTAATACAGGATCAAAATTTATAGTAGGGGAAAAAGTATAAAGTAACAGTAAGAATAATAGTGTGAAAGTCTACCTGTTTAATTGCTATGTGTATATAGAAAAAACAGGTCATAATATATGTAGAAAAAGAGGTCATAATATATATTGTAATTTGTCAACATTATTCTACAGTATTTGTATTTATCTATATTATCCTAATACTGAGCTGTCCAGCTGCCTTGATTTAGAAAATTCTTTATGGATTTTGGGTTTGTTTTATTTAAAAGCTCACTCAAACCTATCTTCCCATTGCCCGCCTTTGTTATCCCTCTGTGTCTGTCTGAATGAGAGTATTTTAGGTGGTTCAAATGGCCTTTGGTCAGTTCTGCTGTCAAATCCTCACATCCCTGTTAGGTTAAATCAAGATACCATCTATTTCTCTTTTGAATACCATGATAATAATTGGTATTTTTGATGGATTTGGCATTTCCGTGGCTCCAAGGGTTTAGGCAACAGCAAGCTGATAGAAGTGTACAGAGGGTACTGTACCCAGTCCTTTCATGTTCCGTTCGCAAAGGTTCAGGTAGTCCCTGATTCCTGTTAGTGTCCGCTTTGCAAGGTGAATGAGCAAGACCTGACTGTAATCCTGATAAGATTTAACAGAATTAAATGCTGCCAAAGTCACATTGTTTAGTGAAGAAAGTAACAGTAAAATACAGATAAAAATAAAAACCTTGTCAGAGTATTCTGTGTCTCATAGTAATTGGTTTCAAAAATCCCTGGAGTAAAATTTTGGGGAATAACTTTCTGACATTTTGGTAATCTGCACTGATTAGAGGTTTATTACATGATTCTATCCTAAAAAAGTAATTGTTTAACTGTGATTGGGATCTGATTTTCTCTGTAACTGCAGCACTAATGATTGGTATGTGATAAACAAAAGGAGAATTGTCAAGTGATTATGATCTTGTTCCTGTAGAATGAGTGTCTTAATGTGCCCCTCTGCTCTCAGCTGCTTTGTCTGGTGCTCCAAATACTAGTGTTACTGAAATATGGCATTTTTATACCCACTAAAAAAAAGTAGTGAGACATAAGTTTTGTAAAATTCAAGATGTGCAAGGGGGAGGGCAGAGAAACTTAAGGCAGCTTAATGGTGAACCTCTCTGCCCCAAAAATTCAGTTCTGAATCTTCTTGCATTTCCCCTTTGTGGGAATAGAGATTTTGAAATAGTCATCTGTCCCTGTCCCCCTTTGCACAAGGTGTACCAAAAAGTTTCCAGGTCTCCTTTATATGTGAGACCCAGACAAATGATACATCTAGATCTACACCTTACAATGCTTAAGTGCTCTTAAAAAGTACTGTGTATTTGAACTCTTTTTTTTTTTTTTTTTTTTCTCTCTCCTGCTGACCGAACTCTTGATGTCTTGCGATAAGGAAGCCCAGAAGAACTGTTATCAGTTTGAGTAACAACAGGAAAAATAGTGTTCATAATTCCTGAAGTAACCTCAGAATACTGTATCTGTTTTAAGAACACAGTTCCTCTTCTGGAATTCTAGGGAAGGTGGGATAGTCAGTAAGCAAGAAAGTTAATGAATTAATACTTAAAACACTGAGAAGGGGCAAGCGCGTTTCTGGAGACAAAACTATGATCCTCTTGGTGTCGAGCTTTCAGCCTCCTTTCTTTCCCTTCCCAGGATGCTGACTTTTTCTTTGCCCTTGCTCTTATCAGTTTTCCTTCCATGTGGGATTTTGGATTAGACAAGTGGTGTGGACAAGAGTTGCATTTTCTGAAATACCTAGCTAGTTTTTGCAGAGGAGGTTTTATAAAAACAAAACTGTCTTTTGGGCTAGGCCACAATTTGAACGAGGTATATAATTACTAAACCAATATTTGGCAAATGATGATTATAACCTGCGTTCACTCTTTTGGGGGGGGGGGGGGAGGGCTATGATGGAGGAAGGGGAGTGATTCTTTTCTAGAAAGATTCTCAAACTGTGTTGACTTCTTTTTCTCTGAAGGAAAAATCTCCAGTGAAGAAGGGAGAAGTAAAGTAATTTAGGGATTAAATCTCTTCCATTCCAATGTATTTTGTTAGAATGAAGAACGAATAGACTGTTAAAGATGCATTCTATTATTCTCGTGTGAAAAATAAGAAATTACACAACACAGACAAACATGCTGATAAACTTTGTTTTGTAATTAAGAATGTAAATTATACAATATGCATCTTGGTGCAAGCGAACAGTTGCGGAGTATATGGGCCCCTGTAGATCATTTGTGTAAAAAAATAAAAAATTTTGCTGCTGGACAAATTACTACCAGATGCAGATTTCAATAAACACATACTGTTGTAGCCTTACCCAAAGGTGCTATGAATTTCTTGAGGCAAGTCTGCCTCTGCATTCACTAAACTGTTGAATGTTTAAATTTTAATTGAGTTACTGTATTATGTATGAATACACTCCACCCCCCCAGTCTTTAATGCACTCTGTTCATCTTGTAGACCATTAAATGTTGTCCGCAAGAGTATTTGGTTGTTAACCGTGTTTGCATTCTTCTGACAATCTCTATTTCCTCTGGAAGTGTTTCTAAAACTTCTCTTGTGGCACTCATGTTAGAGTTGTACAAGGGAACTTGTGCTGTGAATTATCACGTATACCAAGTGCATTGGTATTGTATTATTGTCAACATGTAATTTTGACTACAAGACCATTCTTTACAAACAGTAGTAGCGCTTTTTCCAACTTTGTAAACTACTGATTTTCCTGTAAATATAGGTGGAACTAGTAAGTGGTGATAAATTAAGTTGATTACAATGCAAAGAGTCATTAAAAAATCATGCAGATTCATCACGATTTCTCTTTAATGCCAGTGATTGCTAATTCACATTCACATGACAATCAGAGGAAATTAAGCATCACAATTTTGAATAACAAAGCATCAACTTTAAGACCTACTCCTATGTGGAAACCTCATATGGAAAACCCTTTGTAAACTGCTTCTCAACATTTTCACAATGTCTTAGGATTGTTGGAGGATTGTTTCTTTATGAAGTATGGAATAATTTTACCAGCATGATTGTCTAAAGATTTACATCCATATTGCTACTATAGTGCAACTGTCATTGGCTAAAGTTGACAATAATTTTGCAGAGATTTGTGGAACAAGCAAATTTGAATAGCCTTCAAAATTAGTACTAACCTAGCTCTTACTCACCTGAGTTTTCTTTCTATTTGATTCTGAATATTTTCCTGACATTTAGACTTTAATGAACATCTCAACAAAGTGCTGGTATTTCCGTTGCCTTACTCTAGTTCGGGTTCTCCTGAAGTTTCCTTTTTACAACATCTTTTTCTTGAACACATTATAACTTGGCTTCTAGCTGAAATCTGCTATGCAACATACTTTGTTTTATGGAATTGGCTGGAGTCCTGGAGAGCCCACCTGATAGCTTAGGAGTGATAAAAATTAGTGACTGATTCCATAGTTAAAACCCAGATTTGATTCCAAGATTAGCCTATTTTTGCCTGAGAAGATAATGATTCTTTGTGTTACTGCTTTAGTAATAAGTTTTCCTTAGCAGTGACTTCTCTTTGTTGATTAAAGTGCAAAGTGATGGAAAGTCATTTTGTAAATGAAAGTTGCATCTGACCTCATGAAGAGACATCGAAAAGGTCTATAGTGTAATGTACACAATAAAAATTTTGCCCAGAGAAAAAGGTTTCAATTTTAAGTTTGGAGAACGTAACATTTAAAAAGAAAAGAAAAAGTTTTAAGATGAGTTTCTGTTTTCTTGGTGTCACAACCTTTAAAACCTCACTCTAGATATTAATTAATGTGCTTCAAATTAGGGATGAGTTGTTGCACTCTCTAGGTATTGAGTCTGGGACACTGAAACTGTACTTCATATGTAATATTTCATGAAGCAAGAGCAGCTTGTGAGTTACTGAGTTTGTTATGTTATTTTCATATACAGGAAAACTTCTGCCATCTACAGGGGTGGTGATGATTTCTGAAGTAATTTGTTATACAGCAGCCTTAAAGTAACGCAATTTTACTGGATAAATATGAATGGCTTTGATAAGGGGAAAATGCTACACCTTGAAATCTAACAATGTACTCTTAAAAAAGTTAGGTTGAGCTGCAAGCCGTAATATGGAGTGAAAATCATGGGTAAAACATGAGTAAGAATAGCTGTGAAGCAAGTATTACCAGTTTTGTCTTTAACTTTCTCAATTCATTAGCGCTTTGTCACCGAAGCCAGGAAGGCCAAATGCAAGCCCTTAGACCTTGTTGGTAATTCTCATACTCTTTAAGAATGTGAAAAATGAATATCAAATTTCACATGTAGTCATTGGTTTTCAGTAGAAAATTATTATTTGTGTGAGACTGTAGATTAACAGGTTACCCAAAGGGGTTGTGAACTCTCCGTCCTTGGAGGTACTAAAAGGTGTCTGGGCATGGTCCAGTGCTCTGGGTGCTGCTGCTCGAGCAGGGGGGTTGGCAAGGTGACCTCCAGAGGTCCCTGCTAGTTCAGTCATGCTGTGATTCAGGGAGTTGCATTTCTTCAGTCTCACAGAGCCAAGTATCTGCTCTTTGAGCAGATATTAAACAAATACAGCAATTAAAATAAGAAGGTATACTAGATTCCAGAGCTTTGGAAGGAATCATTATTATAAACTCTAAAAAATGGGAGTACAGACATCAGATCTCAAATCACAGGGAGAAGGCGAACATGCGAATCTGTCCAGCAGTGTGTATGTATGTGCCTAGTTAAAGAAAGCCCAAGAACAAGTGGGGATCTGACAGATTCCTGTAAGGTAAAAGAAATAAAGCCATGATTCTGTCATGTGTGAAAAGAAAACTAAATCAGACTCAATAATTTTCATTAAAAAAATGTATTAAAATAGTCCTTAACTTATTTTGAAAAGGACTTCCATGGATTATCTCAGGTGTACACGTCAGCGGTGTCCTCAGTTAAAGCACCGTGTGCAGGTTCAGGGGACCCTTAAGACTGTGCGTAGCAGTTATGCTGAAATCTCTGTGTATGAAGGTCTTATTATTGAAGTGTAAAATGCTGCAAATTTATTATTTAATGGCACATGACTCTTTCATAGCAAATCAAGAAGTGAGTTTACTATTCCAGTTAAAACACAAAAGTAAACATAACAAAACTAGTCTATTTGGAATGAACTTAAAGCAGTGAGATTATAGAAATAATTTTTGAGAAATATTCTGTATGTGCAAGCACATTAGTGCTTTGTCATCTTAAAATACGGGTTCTGCTTAAGTACTTAACTATACATGAAATAAGTTCCTGTAATTTTAAAGTACTGACTCAAGCCTACCTGGCAATGAATTTGATCCCCTGCAAGTTAAGCATGAAATTACGTGGAATAATCAAAAAATACAGAAAATACATGGTTAGTGAAAAGATACAAACTGTGGTTTAGATGGATATAACTACTAAGATGCTTATTTATTTTGTTATAACTAAAGTAGAAAGAAGAGTCCCAGAAGTAGAGAAGGGATGCACAAGTAAACCTGTAAAGAGTTAAGTAATTACTTTCCAACCTCTCAAGGGAATAGAAGTTAAGAGATACAGTTTTTAAAGGGTTTATGTTGTGGAAAAGTTTATTTATCTTGTGTCTACTGAGACAGTGTGCCAACAACAGCAAGCCCAAAATACAAGTTTAAAAGAAAAAGAGAAAACTACTACTGGAAAAGAATATGAAGGCATAACAAAGCTATTTAAAATTATTACAGTGCAACAGCTGGTTTTGCTAATGTTTCTTGGTTATTTAAAAAAAAAAAATCTCAGTTCTAATTCCCTTTGTCTTCTCACTTTGAGTAACTGTAGTATATGAAGTTTGCTATCCTATGACTCATTCTTCCCACGAATACTGTTTCTTTGAATAGCCCTTGTAAAAACTTGCATTTCGTATTAGTTGTCTTAGCTGGCAATTGGGTAGACTTTTTTCTTCCTGGGTGAGTGACTTATATGTACTAATCTCTGGATCTGCCTCTGCCACACATGGTGCATACCAAAATAGTGGTAATATGTGCTGTACTGCTGTACCTATGATTATTGTGCTTGCGTTTTTGAAAGAATAGAGTCGGCTGGTAGAGTGTATCAATCACTAAAGCTAGTTTAATCTCTTTCTCCACAGGCAATAGTCTTATATCTAATAAATTCTGATATCTTGTACCTGTTTTCAGGGACGGACAGTCATGAAATTGAGACTTGATTTTAATTCTTAGTAGAATTTAAAAAGATAATGGGTAAAGAAGGGGCAAATGCTATTTCCAGCCTCCAAAAGAAGCCTCTTTGCATGAGTTTGGCTCACTATAAGAAATGCTAAGAACAACTGTGGAAGCTAAATGGCTGGGGTTCATTCAGATAAAGAATTAAAGAGCATCTGTTGTAGCTTTCATATGTGAATGACTGCTGAGAGGTCTATTCTAACTGTCATTATAGGCAGCCACCACAGTATTCTAAAGCACAGCCACAGTTGCAGGCTTTCTTGCTGCTTTCACAGTGCTTTGCATTTTCTCTGATGGCACGATGTTCCATATAGCTCCATAGCTATATGGAGAATTCTATACTGAATTATATATACTCTGAGAGTTTGTCCAACTGCGCTAGCATGCATTCATGACAGCAGCATGCATGGATATTGATATGGTCATCATCCTTTCCAGCTGTCTTTGGTTCTCCAAAGAGGGGGGTGGATTAACTGGGGATAGCCTTTGGAATGAGTCCAGACTGTAAAACACAAGCTCACGCTTTTAAATGGATAATGAAATACTTTAAACCCTGCCTTTCTTGGTATTACGGGGTTTGTGTTGGTTGGGGCTACTTTTTTGATATTTCTGCTTTCTGCATTTAATCTAGAGTTTAGAAATTGGATCAAATTGTTTAATGCATTTAATATGTAATTTAATGTTGTTTAATATGTAGATTTATGCTTGCAGATTGTATTTTGACTACTCAACAAAATAAAATCTTGGTAATAGCTGAAACGTGTTGATAAAGTTCAAGGAGCTTATAGTGAATTTTCTTTTTATACAGTGGAAATTAGAGATGGTTATGGGAGATTTGGAAAAATGAGGTAATACTTGCTGTTAAATATATTTTTAGTTCAATTGAGGTCTAAAGGTCACAAACATGATTTTTCTGCTAAGTGAGGTTAAACTCAAGAAAGGTTGATCATAAAAAAATTAAAATAAATCATTTCTTATAATGTAGCATTAGTAACATCCTTATAAGTAATAGCTGGCAGAGGATGCTACATGAATTTTCAGGACAATACTAGACAAAGGTTAGTGTATTTGGAATACTGCTAGGATTTAAGCTCACTTATGAAAGAGGAAAATTTTGTTTTCATAAAGAAACTTCTAAATTGAAGAATGAATATTGTGATCATTGAGCTGTTTGCTTTCGAAGGAGAATGATGTTCAGCAGCTCTAGCATAAAATCTGCTATTCCTCATTCTGATTGTAAAGTGGGATTTTTCTTTGCTCTCTTCTGTTTAGAAGCAAAAGGAAAGAACTTGTGGCAGATAAAATTGCTATAGAATACACTGCATATTCAGAAACTTTGTTTTAGTGTGAAGGGATGAGGTAATAGAGTAAAGCAATAACCAGAAATCTGCAGCGTTTGACTCCGGTATCAAAACCAACTTTGATCTTTATTGTCCTTGGGTTTTGGTTGTTTGGGGTTTTTTTTAATTTTGTGGGGGACTCTGATTAGCATATCTGTTTCAGCACGAGTATCAAGAGTACTCTAATTTCATATTTAAATATGGGATCTGATTAATAGTTCAGGCATGCAAGAAAGCTATAATATTGAGACTGTTGTTACTGTAGTGAGATGCTATTACAGACATCACAAGACTTGTTATACAAGGAAACATGATTACTTTGATTAAAGAAGTTGCCAAAGGCTTGAAGGATTTATAGGTGCTGCTGCTTTGAGTTGTATATAACTTCATTATTTTGTTGAAAATGTTTAGATCTAGAATTAATAAAGCACAATGAATGCTGATGAAATGAATCAGCAGGTTTGACAGCTTTTAACTGACGCTGAATGAATGATGAATTTTATTGTAGCATTGTTTAAGTCTCAAAATCGCTGATATTTTACAGAAAAGCATTTCCACAGAGAAATGAAATTAACGTTCTTTACAGCTAGAGTGATGTGCATCAGAATTGACATGATCAAGACATCAAATTAAGCATATTTCTTAAATGACTTAGTGTTCATATGCATAAGAGAGAGGAAATGGTTTGTTGTGGTTTTGGAGGAGGTGTCTGTGGTCTGGATCTTGGGGACAAAAATGGTGAGAGCCATCAGGAACTGCAAAATGTATGGAAGAAGCACGAGGATGAGTGAGGGCAATGCCAACAATGCACACAATGATGGTGTGTGTCTGAGCAAGGCAAGAATTGAGTGCCATCAGGAACCTAGGGACAGACAAGAGGATTGACAACTGTTGTAGTTTGAAAGGGGTCTGGAGCTTGTTAAAATGCTAGGTAGGCTGAGTTGAGTGAGTTTTAAAGAGTGAGTTTAAGAGGGGCATAGAGGAGTTTAGAACAGGCATTGCATGCCTCAGGCAAAGAGGAAGTGGGAAAATGTGGCTTTAGAAACAAAGGACTTAAATTTGGCTTTTTTTCTGCGGCATCTTCAAAATTTAGTCACGGTTAGTGTAATTAGAAGGGACGATGAAAAATAAATTCGTAACAGCACTGTGGTGTGCTGGGCTGCTGCAAGGTCTTTTTTTATGTGAAATAAAGAGTTCAGTGAATGCATATCACATCAATTTGATCATTCCGTTAATCTCAGTTGTGTAAAATTGGCTGCTTTTTAACATTGCTTCATTAACCCAGCTCAGAGACTAGTGTGACATCCAGTAACTTCTAGACAGCTGCATTCCATTCCATTATATGAAGTCTGTAGCACTGCAAAGATGTTTCAGAACCATTATTATTTTAACAGCTGGTTAATTACAAATTATTTGTTGGGTTGTTAAAGTTAGCTGAGCAGTCATCATTAGCTCTTGTTACCATGATGCAGAATTAGTGTTATGTGTATTGATGTGTTCGTAAATCTGAATGAGAAATGAGCAATAGGCAATGCTGAAGGACTTTTTTTGAAATAGTCTTACAACATTTGTTTCTTACAGGCAATACTTTAAAAAGAAAATACTTAATGGCAGAAATTGCTTTTGAGTTTCATTTGACTATCCCTCTGTGATGTGACTCAGGAATTTAGTTATGTAAAAATATGACTAAGTCCCTTTTGCCTTTGAGGTATAGACCTGGATGAAATCCAGTATGAGATTGGATTTCAGTAAATTGGAAAAGTTCTTTCCCTGTCTTTTTTACTTTGAATTTGGGACAAAACTACATCAAAAGCTGGAATACGTTCCTCATCTAACTATTCCATGATCAGCTGGGTTGGTTGGTTTTTTTTCTTTTTCCTCTTCAAAAAGTGTCTGATTACTAAATTAAGCTCTCAGCATAAATAAATTATTGCCCTACAGAATAAAACCTATACTTTTTCCATTTATGTTGTCTTTTGTACCTTTTGAAGTATAGCTCTTACAGCTGTGGAGTGAATCCTTGGGTAGATGCAGAAGAGAGAATAAAAAAGAATCCAGGTGCATATCGTATAGTTTCTGAGGGTTAAATGCTTAACATATCCCAGAGTATTTGAAAGTGATGTAAGTCCTGTTAACAGTATGCTGTTTGGATTAATTTTTTATGTAATGAAAAGTCAAGTGTGGTTTCTGTCACAACCTACCTAAATGACTGTTTTTTTCAAAAGTCTAACACACTTAGTGGTTAGACAGTGCTGGTCTGTCTCAAATGTATATGTATGTGTATTTATACTCACGGTAAATGTAAGCAGGTAGAGAAGCGTAGAGGAGGATCATTAAGAACTGCATGAGTGCTGTTTAAAAAACAAACTAACCCCCCTGCCTAGCCTGAACACTTGGTGTTGGAAATTCATATGCCTTATCCTTTAGAGGGTAAAGGAGTGTCTGCAGAGCCAACCGTGAGGGAAGCGTTTTCTGGTCTGAAGTGTTGCCCGCTGACATGCAAAATCTATGTTCCAAATTGCATTGGAATAGATAAACTTTTAATTTCTTGTTCTGTGCTGTGCAGGGCATCGCAGAATCAAAATCTTAAAATGCTAACAGTCTGTTCTGTCTGTATGTCTTTAGAGCTGGAGGACAGAAGGGAAGAATGGAAATGATCTCCTTACCGATATTATATGTTAGTGGCAATTAGGAAAAAATCTGTTAGTCCACAAAAACCAACAGCTGGAATTTATCTTGTCTTGCGAGCTTTCAGCTATTTTTTTCTCACTGTATCCCACCCAAAGGTACTTTTAAAACTTGGTTGAAGACAGCTCTTATTCTCTCCCTTGTGCTTATACTGATAAAGTCACAGATGATGTTACTATGCAAACCACTATTATTATTTTTTTCTCTTAAATACTTTCTTGGTTTCCCTTTTGCTGGGACAATTTTTTTGTTGTCATTGGGAGATGGAACTATTTCATTCATGGGCCACAAATGTTTTCTTTTAAGTATTCAAAACATCTCATCCTTCTGTTGTGTTTTTCCAGTTTACTATAAAATGCTCCTGTCCTATTCCAATATAGTTTTGTTTAAATCTTCTGCTCACGTTATTTTTAAAATTTTTTCAGTATTGCTTTAGTTTTCCAAGATGTATCATCACTGTCATTTTAGCGGTGAAATTCTGCTGCCGCGTTCACTTACTTCACTCTGATCTGTAGTTTACGTTGTTTTAACTGTATCATAACTTTTTGGCCTATGTAATCCATACTTTGATTCACAGCTGATTGCATTAGCTTTGAATGTCTACTTTGTAACATCTGTATGTTTTATTTTAAGTGTGCATCCACATAATTTGAAATAAAAATATTAGTCTTTTCAACTTCCAGATTTACAGACTTAGGGCATGTTAGTTAATGGTAATCTCTCTGAATAAGCAGTTCTAGATTCCCATTATATTTGTATTTTATTATAATAGTAGTAGTAAGCTGACACAGGAATGCTTCTAAACAATTTACTTTTCAATGATGGACTTGGTTTTCTATCAGAATACCATACAAAAATGCTGTTCATAAATGGTTCTTTCTTGCACTTTTGCTGAGCAGATTGTCATGATAAAAAAAAATTCAGAATTTTTCTTTCACGATAATCTGGGTGAATAAGTAATGTGACATTTATTTATGTTTGCTGTTCTATTTACTTAATGCTTTCATTTTCAACATTACTTGACAACTTAAATTAATTATATGAGTAGTTACTGCGAAGCTGGTTAACTGTTTTATATTTAAATTTATTTTGGTTTGCATTTAAATATTTAAATTTGTTCTTTACCAAGACTGGTACTTAAGATTAGGATCAAGTCCTGCATTGGTATTTAATTTGTTTTCTTTAGTTACTCTGTGCGAGATGGCGTGTATGCTGTTTTCTGGATTCACAGCACCATTGCCTTGCCTCAGTGTTTATCCTTTTGTACCTATAAAGTCAATTTAGCAGTCTGGTTGATTTCCCATTCTTCTTGTACAAACAGGCACTTTCCAATAGCTGTATTCCCATTGAGCAACACAAAATTGTCGGAACCTGTTTTTCTTGACTGCTAAGTATCAGGTGCAATTTAACAGTCATTTTGGGGGAATATTCTTTCAGTCCATTGCCCCTTGTCAGCAACCTTCCTCACCTATGGGACATTTTGTGCCTGGAGTATTATGCTAATACAGTCTGGTGCCAAGTTCTGTTACTTCCTAGATTTGACAATTAAACATCAAAAGTTACATTTTAAACACTAACATTTATATGGAAAAAGCTTGCTTTCTCTCCCCGCCCCCCCCCCATCTTACTTCTTCCTGCCCAAGACTAGTATTCAATCTGAAGTAATTTCATGGTGTCCTAAGGAAAATTAAGGCTATCCACGTAATGATACTGCCTTAAATGCAGAGCAACCTGTCTTTTTTTTAATGTTGTATTTGCATTGTCAAAAATAGTAGTGAGTTCAGACATGAGTCAGTCCATCTCTTTCTGGCTCATACCTTTTCTGTCAAGATTTTTTATTAGGGCTTTCTATACTTTTTATTGGATTTTTTTTATTTTATTTTATGTTTTGTGTTTCCCTACTAAATAATGCTGTTATTTCACCAGAATTCCATGAAAAGAGTGGAGTGGAGGAAAAAGCTGGACTAAATCTGTTGCAGTGCAGTTATGCAGTCTTTTGTACTCCAACTGTTGTCGGCCTCTGAGGTCACATTTTGTTCTTTTGTTACAAGCTGGAGCATGTTGACATTACTAACAATTCCCATATACATTTTCACCCCCCTACATACACAAACAAAAAGGAGGAGGAGTCCTTTCTGTTACCAACTGTTCATGTGCTCAACTCCGATCTCTCTGAACAGAATATGTACACTGAATGGAATAATAAGTGAAATACCAGAGAGAAGTTTGTCATTATTGTTCTTACCATTGACTTAAGCATATTTTAAGTCTAGTTTTTATCTCTGGCAATTGAGTATCTCTTTACAGAAAAATACTGAAAGTTCTTGGAATTACAAAGATATCAAGTCGCTGGCCAAATTTTCCCTGACTAAGCAGTGACAAAAGCTGCCAGCTGATCTGAGTTTTATGTGGTGTTTTTTCTGATGAGAACTACTGTTTGCTCTGAGAGCATCAAAACTTATTTCAATTAGGATTCAACATTAGATTTTAATTGTCGTTTCTAGAGTTGGAGTGTGAATTCTCAGTTATGGAGCACTGATCACATCATAGCTAAAGTTATTCATCCTGAAATTCTGCAATTAAATTAAATCCCAGTATATTAGTAATTTTAGCAGAATGTTCTAATCCAAAATGAAAATCAGATGTTCTTCATGGAAATAGGGAGGTCCAGACAATGGGTATTGTATTTAGGTTACAAGACTTGTGTTCTTTCTTCTTTTTTTTTTTTTCATTTTCATTGTTTACATTGTAGGCAAGTCTTTGCTCATTTTAAGGAATAAAACTGTTAGTTTAAGAACATTTTTTTTTTAAAATTTGTATCCAAAAATATTTCTCTTGAGTTGTATAAAAAATGGGGTCCTCTGGAAATTCATTGCCCTCGTGAATGGACTCCTAGTGAGTGAGGAATTTTTATGACTCCCTTAAAAAACAATTGCAAGCATTCCACAAATAAACAATACATTGATTTTGGGGGGACATTTTTATGAGTATTTTATAATAATTTGTTCTCCAATGTTTATTTCAGCTTGGTATTTTCTAATTTTTAACTTAATTATACTAAGAATTCTCTTGTAGTAGCGGAGAGAGTAGAGCTTTGGAGCATGAGTCAATGCTGTTCCAATTAGCAAGTGCAGATACAGGACCAAGTATGTTATTATTTCATTGATTTCATTGGGTTCTGGAAGAAGAGACAGAGTAGTTCAGTTACATAGGCCAGCTGCTGTCTTTCTGCTTGTTTTTGCATTTTGCAATTATTTTGGCACTTTTGATTTTTTTTCCTCAACTAGTTTTTCCTTCTGTATTTTTCATTAATAAATTTCACATGTGATTTTGTTTTGTTTTGTTTTACTTGCTTCTTTCAGGGCTGTTTTTGATGAATAGTCAACCGTAATAACAGTCGTGTTGGTATTGGTTTTTTCTGCCCTGTGTGTAATCAATTGCAAGTGACAGTTCATGTTTTACTGGCACAACAAATCAGTGCACCATCAATGTGACAGCAGCAGCTCTTGGTACAGCAGAAACCCTAATGGTGTTGATGTTGCAGAAGAGTTTTGTTTGAGAAATTGGGGGTAAGGAGGAATTAACATCATTGGGTTGCTCATTGCCCCAGGGGGATAGCAGTTCCATGCCCGTAAAAGCTCTCATTGTTGCTTTTGGACAAGATCTACTTTCTGCTGCTCAATCTGCAAATAATCCAGGAGATTCTGTTATCACCAGAAGTACAACTTTTAATTCAGATCATGTTCAGTTGCTGCAATATTTTTTCTGATTTTGATTCGTGTCAGTAATATTTTGTTAACCCTGAGTGAGCTCACAGGGAAAATTAGAACATTTAGAAATGGAAAAATGTTACACAGCCAGTATGAACCTGTTGCTTGGGGTTTCAGACAGACGTTTCAGCCTTTAGTTTCCACTCTTCTGTCAAACCTGTGTATATCACTTGTGTTCTCAGCAAGTTTTTCTCAACTCCTTTAATCTGTTAGGTAAAATTGAGAACTACAGAAATGTTACAGTGCTGTGCTGCCCTGGGTGTGCAAGTAGACCTTGTTCTGTGGCTGGGGGCAGGAGGTGGGTTAACAGAGATAACTAAAGCCACCTTCTGTATCTGCACATGAATAACAGAAGTATGAAGCATAAATGTGGAGATCAAGACAGAGACATAGACTGATGAAATTTTGCAGGTTCTTTTTCATTTAAGGGAACCTAGCAATCTTTCAAAGGTTACTGCTGTCAGAAAATTATAAAATGGAAAAATACAAATCAAAGATACGGTGATCTCCTTCCAACTGAAACTATCTTAACCAAGAGCAAAAAGTCACTCTGTCAAAAAACCAGATCCCTTCTTGGTTCTCCAGAACAGCATAGAAATAGCATCAGAATGCAGAAATGACAGATCATGCTTTGATGTTCATGGGGCAAAGGAAGGGAACAAGCTGCTGTGAAGCAGCACTACTCTCTAGACACCAGGATTTGCCCACTGTCTCCGTTACAAAGATCCTCACAAGGATTCCTTATTTTTCGTGTCTGAATCAGATTCCTAACTCGTAACTGTGACAGAGTGATTTATGTCATGGTTCAGCACTGGCTTGGCTTCAGCAAAAAGATCAAAGAAATGGGTGTAAGTGTCAGAATAAGAGTAAGTAGGTGTACAAAAGGGGTTCTTGCTAGGTGTTTTTAAGGGGGGTAAAATGTTGCTGGTTTTGAGTAAGTTCAGGCTTGGCTGGACTCCGTGACTTCTAATGCATTAACGAATTTTACAGAGGTTTTATTTCATCAACATAAAAGCCTCTGGAAAATATAAGAATTTTTATTATAGAGGAGCTGGGAAAGCATCTTCTGTATGTACTTATCCATGTTTGTGTGTGTTTGTGTAAAACTCACAGAAGCAGAAAGAGGGTCATTAAAAACCAATATCTCTTACTGCTATATTGGTCTATTAAAAACTGGTGGGTTTACTTTTCAGTTGCTAAAGAATAGGTTTAGTTTTAGGGATTTAGAAGTACTCACTAGTTTACTGGCTATAAACGCCCTTGATATAAGATGATACTATTCTGACACATCAAATGTAATGTTCTCGGGGAGCCATACAGTAATCAGCCTGCTCATACACATCCGATGACACATTCGTGACAATGAGCAGTCCCTTTATAGTGGGGCTTATGCAAAATAGGAAATCTCACATCCTCTCTGCTGATGGCGAGATGAATCGGGGAAAGCTAATATTACGAATTAGCGTGTCAGCAGTTCAAAGCGAATTAAAGGAGAGGAGAGCACATTGAAACTTCGATGTCATCTATATTAATAATACAGTACTGAAACTAAGGACCTTTTCAAGTTTCTGTTGCAGCAGCTGTAGTTTAGTCAGCTGTATCTTAAAACTATGTGTATACTAATCTGAAATAATTTATAATTAATTTTACAAATAAATGCCAGCAAATGGATTTCTTGATGCTAAACCATTCCGTGCTTTTGTCAAAAAAGTTAGCGGATAAGTGAATTATCGCAGAGAAAGCAACACATTCATATTATATTTTCCTCAAAGTTCTTCACAATGCAAAATGAACATGCAACCTCTGTTTGAAATAATTAGCAGTGGTTTACTGGGGGAATTTTGGTACTTTCAGGTTTTACTAGCTTTTGATCAAAATTTCCCTGCACTGCCTTGTTTAATTCTGGCCATCTGGATTAAAAGGTTCTCTTAATCTTAAATACAGATTGTAACTCTTTCATTTTGAGTGCACTGCCATAAAATCCTGGCAAGTTTCCAGCTTTCTTCATTAAAGCTTTCTTTATTATGTTTTTTCAGCCATTAAATGATTGTTATGCACAATAGGTACTTGATTATAATTTGCTGAAACTGGGAATCAGTTACAACAGTAATCCAGTTCTGTAATTAAGAGAGAGCATGTTTATACCTGCTAGGATCTTCTGAGAGCTACTAAGGGTGAGGAAAAAACAGAGTTGAAAGGCAACAATTTCTGCTAATAAGACATTTAAGCATTCTAATCTGACAGTATTTTGTGCTATGTTGTGGAAGTGTGAGACTCTGCATAACAACTACGTTTGAACCCAAATTTATGGTTGTGACAGGGATAAAAGGACAGCTTTGTTTGTCGTAAATCTTCTCACATCTTTTATTTTTGTTTTGGGTTTAGACAGGAATGTGCGTTTCTAGCAAAAAAGGAGCTATCGGGGATCCCTGAATCTTACCCAAGCTTTGTTTCTGCTCTTGTATGTTTTTTGTCAGGGAGCTCAATCTCACTTCCATTGGTTTTTTCACCTGTAAAGTTTTAAAAAAATGGTGAGAAAATTGCTAGCTTTAAAATTATTTTTAAAGTGAGTATTTAATAGAAGTGTGTGTCGTTTACTTTTGTATTTTGGCTGTTGTGAAGTTGAAAGACATGTAACCTTGCCTTAGTTGCATAGTTGAACTGTTATGGACGAGGAATAGCATGAAGCAGCTGATGGTATAATTTAATCTGATTCTTATCAGTACATTATTGATTAATCTAACGTATATACCTGATAATTATAATAAACTATAGAAAATATTTCTTTAGAACAGTGAAGTTATGTAGCAGCTTTGCACTACTTTTTTTCCCTAACTTGTGTCTGGCTAACACTCCATCTTTTAGAAAATGTGCACCTAGAAAACTTCTCTGGGAACTGAATCTGTGGAAGTCTGGTGAGATGAAGCTGCTTAATGAAATAATTTCATTTAAAATTTTACAAGCATGTATTTGGCTGAAAACAATTTTCTACCACAGCTGAGAACTAGCGAGATGCAAACACTGGGTGTGCAACAAATTCCTGTCTTGAAATTAACTATTAGTCTGCAGTGAATCATATATACAGTATGTCAGAACTTTGCTTTTTAATGTATTTTTTCTCTTGATCTCTCAAATTGTATTATTTATATTGTAGGCTATGGGCTAAGCAAGATGGAATAAAAATTAATGAAGGCTGCAGAATTTAAGTGCTCTTTCCACAGCATCTAATCAGAATTGTTGATGATGTAATCAGGAGTTTTCAGTCTTGCTAAACAAGTGGGGAATAGAGACTTGAATAAAAACAGTACTTCCTAATTGTCTGTCTTTGCTCAGTGTGGTGAACCCCAGTGTTCTAGTGAATGGACAATTAAAACGTGCAAGTCTTTTGAGGATAATTTAAACAACTTGGAAATTCAGAGTTACCTGAAAAAAATCCCTTCTCCTTTCATACAAATATTTTCTTTTCTTCTTTTCCTTTTTATGATTTTTTTTTTTTTTTATAATACATTTGTTGATTTTGGAAAAAGTAAAAGGCATATCTTGTGAATCTAATCTTCTCAATGGCAAGCCCTTGCACTTCCTTTGCCAATAGTTTATTTCATATGTATTCAGTCCAGTTTTCTTTTCACATATGTGAAATAACAGTTTGGCAAGTGGTAAACAAAATATATACAGTGAAGAAAAAAAGACTTGTATTTTTTTAAAGTGAAAAGATTTATTTTATTAAATAATGCTTTCATTGAAGTGAATAATTAAAGCTAAAATAAATAAGATCTTATGAGAGATTGCACAGTAATTATGTAACTTTTGAGAAACAAGAGTTCATGGTAATGAAGTATTTTCATTTTACTAGGTTTTTCTTGGAAAAGTACAGTATCATGTGATGATATACCATGGTGTGTGAGAGTAGTTTGCTGGTACGAAATCCAAACATCACAAAGTAGTTTCCAAAGACCAGATGTTTATCAGTTCCCTCTTATGGAAGAGAGCAGAAAGGTTCTTGTTTAAAGTTTGTCGACTGGAACTCCAGTGTAACTTCACAGTAGGCTTTCATACAGGGCGACTGAGCACTCGCGTATGACCCATAAAGGATTTACTTTCGAAGAAAGAAAATTGATTATAGTCAATAACCAGAGCATTACCCATTATAACTGTGAGATAAACTAGCTAGAGGTATTTCTGTTTCAGTAAATATTTGGCATGGCTTTGGTTCACTATGGCCCATACAAGAATTCTGTAACTCTTGTAAATTGAGAATTAGTGCACCACTGGTATTTAGAGTAGCGGTGACAAGACTTCCCCTCTCATCTTCCCTAACCCTCTTCACTTAGCAGTATTTTTAAGAGGTATTAGGGGTAGAGGACAGAGGGTGATTCTTTTTTTTTAAAGCAGTAGTTAAAATATACAGTAAAGACATGAATTAATTTTTTTCCAAGAAGAAAAGAGTGTAGGCAGTGGGGCCAGTGGTCAGGTCTGTACTATGACTCTGGGAAAATTAAATCTGTCTGTCATGACTTCCTAATTTTTGTCTATATGTCTCTTAGCTAATTTCTTTGGAGCAGATGTTTGATTTCAGTTCATTATTGTTCTGTACAAGGCAGAGTGGGATTCTAGTCTTTCTGAAACAAGACTTAGGATGCTGCCAACCTGATTTAAAACAAAAAAAAGGCCAAAACCTCTTTTCAATACATATTCCCTAGAGTGAAATCTTCTAAGAAGAGAAAGATCTTGGAGAATGACAAGGAAGTCTTTTACTAGATGTGTGTTTAAAGGGCTGTTGTTGAGGAAAGAAACCAGATTCTGATAGGACCCTCAGCTGGCACAATTCTGAAAAGAACATCTGTACGAAATGTGGATTGGCCTTCAGTTCACATGATGGGGAATGCCTTTAATGAGAGTGCTTTGTTTCAAGCATGCACTGTTTATAACTGGTAGGTATTGATTAAACTGGAGTGACAGGCTACCTGAGCATAGGTAGTGAAAATAAATTTCGTAATGCTTCCATTGTTTTTACATTTTAACTGATACGCAACACAATTGGGACTAAAATGGAAAACAGCAATTCCCAAGGCAAGATGAAGAAGCCACTAGAGACAAGTGAGCCACCTTACGGTGTTATGCTGAATTTTTCCAAATAATCTAGTCATACACAATCACTTCTGCCTAACAGGGAGGTAACATAGCTAGGTGTCCTGAAGGCTGCACACAAAAGATCCCAAGTTTACCAGCTGGTCCCAACACCACAGACTTGGGGCAGGGGGAATCCCTCTTGGCTGCTGAATTGAGAAGGTCATGCAAAAGCAATGAATTTGGAAACAAAATCTTCAGCCTGCAAAACTATATTAATGCTTCCCCAAGCCATCCAGCCAGTCATCAGCCAAAATGTTGTGTTAAAGCAAGTTCTTGTACCAAACTGAACAAGCTTTACTTTATTTGACTCAGGTTTATCTCCAAATTTTTATCATTCTTAAGTGCTGTATTGATTACTGACCTTTGTTTATATTCTCTCGAGATACAATTGAATGTATTTCATAAATATAAAGGCACTGAAGTGCAGCTATCACATCTTAATATATACTTGTTTAACCAGTTATAATACTTAATAATTTTAACATGGTTTTATATTATTATTAATTTATATATTTTTGTGAATTATATACAAAACTAAATTTAGTTCACATTCTTTTAATTTTTTCTTGTTTTCTCTGTGTATGGATTATTGCATAGGAACTACTTACAGGCAATAAAAGAAATGGTTTAAATCAGTGCCTTTGCTTTTCGTCGAAGAGTATTTTCTACAAGGTGATTTACTTCATCATTTGCATTTGCCTTGCTGGTGGGATGTTGTGCTCCTAGTTGTATATGGATTCATGTCTTTTGATATGCATGTATTCTGGTTGTTCTTCAGTGTTCACTGCATATTATTCAAACTCTTATTTTCTGTCTTTTTATACTTCTCAGCTTTTCTTCTGTAGGTTATTATTTGAAAAATAAAGTATTTTCCTCATGTCAGCTAGTTAACTAGTGTGACTGATAAGCATGCATGTAAGTGTCACTGGAGTGCTGAGGTTTTTTCTTTTTGAATCTCTTTAAGAATTTGGCTCCACATCTGAAAATTCATTATTTCTTTCCTATGATTTGATTCAGTTTGTATTCAGTATAATAAGAAGTGTACCCAGAGTATTTATCTGACACCCCCACGCATTCTGAGGTGATGTCTGTTATAGTAGCTGTGGGTACGATGTACTGTTGACGAGCAGCAACACGATACTTGCTACTGGTTCAAATGCAGCTGCTCTCCTGCGCTAATTTTCATTAAGGCTACATCAGTAGCCATGTCTGTGGGTGGATTTTTGCTTTACAAGTAATTTGAATATAGCATGTACCAAAATGGTGTTCTAACTAATTAACAGATGCATTATGACATAATTAAAGAGCAACTTGAAGTGCAGAAGTAAACTACAGCTCGTACCCCTTCAGCCTGTTTGCATGTTGTTTATCTGATTCTTTGCTGTCATGCAGAGCTTTCTTTGATTCTATGGTTTCCTCGGATACCACTACCACAAAGCTTAAATCAGCTATTCCCCCCCTTTTTTTTTTTCTTTTTCCAATTATTATAACCAGAGGATACAGTTAAAAGATATTTTAATCATGTATTTGCCCGACTGCTTTCACAGAATAACTAAGACACTCAAGTTGGTTTAGATTTCTAATGTTACCAGATAATGTGATAACTGGGGGCGGGGAGGGTGGGAGGGAAGGAGAAGGCTAGAAAGAAAGCAAACCTATTTAAAAAAAAAAAAGGCAAAGCAAAACTGAAAGCTGATTTTTATTCCCTCTGTGATAGATCTAGTTACAAAACAGAAGGCTTCTGACATTGAAACTGCATATTCTTAGCTGGGCATGCATTCTTTTAAAATGTATTTCTGTAGTCCAGCAAAGAGATGTATTTTTCCAATGAGCTTATTTACCATCTATTTCAGCATTGCTCTGTTTTCTTGGCCTGATTATAAATACGTATGTACTTGATTTGACATGGGCAGTTACATTCTGACAATAACATAACAAAAAATTCATTTGAATTCAATTGAATGATATTTTCATTCATTTTACTTCTGAAATGTGTATGTCAATCTCTAATTTTAGGAAATAGCAGGGGTGTTATACTAACATACAGGATCTTGTTGCTAATCAAATTATATTATGGTCACTTTGATGTAAATATTGTGGGGTTTTGGAGGGTCTTTTGCACAAAGCCTTCTACCACAAACCCTTTTCTCTTACAAAGAATTGCTGAGGGCCTAGGGCTATATGAAGAATATTCATTCAAGCTTTACTATTGTGATGCGTTGATAATAAAGTCAGGTTTTTAGGCATGGTCTTTTTGTGGTTTTAACTAATTCCTGCAGTTCTTCCTGTAGTGCAGACAGGGTTTCCCTGTTCCTGTTATTTATGTTTCTTTTAGGTATTTGCCATAAGTTAGTGTAGTTACTGTGCAGTCATTGTCCCATTTTAAGGGCTGTGTTTTTAATAATTTTAAACCATATACATTTTTTGCAGATATCTTTACAAAATACAGCTCCATATGATTTGCTCTGTTGAAATGGGAAGGGAATTAGAGTAGATTACATCTGAAATATTTATATAATGCTTACAGTACTATTGTGGTTTTGGAGATGAAGGATTAATTTGAGAAGTGAAGCCTCTGGGATATTTCTCAATATCTGTCAGAATTTTCACATGCAGTGATCTTCTCTGAGATCTTAACCTCCTTGAAGTTATTCAATGCCAGTCAACTTTAGGTTATGAATTAGTTCAAAATTAACATAATTGAATTTTGACAGAAATTCACTTCTTGAAAGTTCTTGCTTTGTACCAGACTTTTCCCAGCTATCCTCAATAACTTCTCTTGGTAAAATAAGAGAAATTTAAACTTAATAAACAAGTATGCAGGTATTACAAAATTTGATTCCTAATTATGTTGTCTTATACTCGGCACATTATCAGTTATCATGTCTCAAGTGTAATTGGTTTCACTGTGTTCTCACATTCCCCTCTTCACAGATAGAGGAAGAAATAAATAATAATAAAAAAGGATCTTCAGCAAATAGGACCCATACCTGGCCACTTCTAGTCACTAATGCCGTTTCTTAGGGAGCTCTGTCACATTTAGCTGACTAGTAAAGAAAAGAAGAAACTTAAGCAATGAGGATATAGGTAATAAATTAACTTTGTATTTATGCTTTGTTGTGTTTTGTTGCTAAGGAAGGGATTTAAAGGATCAAAATATAAAAGTTATATTGGAAGTGGCTTAAATCTATTTTTTTCCGCCATTCAACAGTCAAATTTCATTCCAATGTATTAAAATACTCGCCTTCAGATATTTGAACTGTGGGATAAAAATAACACTAAGTGCAAACTTGGACAGTGGCTTTTGTATGCACTTAGCTTCTAAACTCTGCTAATATGTAGGGCTGTGTCTGACATTTTTGTTGCTATTATTTGAAGGGAGATTTTGTTGTTAATGTATTGGCCAAACCGATACGGCTTCATGTTTGTCAAATTTTGTATCAAGATTTAAACAATGTATTGTGAGTCTTTGGAAATGTTAGGCAAATAAACAAAACCTGAAAGAAGCAGGTTATCTTGCCCTCTGAGTGGTTAGTTGATACAAGGGCCTTAGCATTTTCTGAGTGCTGATGTTAGTATTCATCAAATATTTGAATAAGAGAAAAAAGAGCAGGGATTTGGCTTGACTTCACAGATGTCTTCCAGCTCTTCAACAGAACAGTAGTCCTTGCTTGTCTTTGTTTCCATGGGTACATAAGAGTCATAAGAAAACAATTTAAAAAAATCAACCAAGTAAGGACATATGACTGGAAAGTAAACTTACTTGCAATTAAGTTATGAAAAATTTTCATGGATGTATCTGGCTAGTGTTCCCAGGGAAGCACTGGTGTTGAATTGGCATCCAAGCTAATGAGAAGCTAATGCTTCCCTCCCTCCTCCGCTTTCTTTTCCATAATGTGTTTCTAGGTATGCAATTCTAGAGTGCCAGGACCTGGTGAAGTCTTGTTCTGGTGTGTTTTGGCTTTTTAGTGAATTGGATAACTACCCATGAATCAGAATTGTAGCAGTGGCAATATGGTTTTTGTGAATGCAGAATAAAGACAGAATTCTTTGTTGGAGGGGTTGTTTTTATTTTGCATCCAGACAGCTGTAGAGATCCTTCTCTGGCGGTGTGCAAATGCAAACCCCTAAGTTATATAAGATGCTGACCTAAATCTAACATATTAGAACATATTTGCAGATGGAAATTCAAGCCTTTATTGTATGTGGTATTTGGAAAATTAAGAGGTAAAACCTTCTTTGAAAAGGCTCAGTAAGTGCTGGATTTTGGAACTATTTATTCTTTCATGCTGTCTTTGTTTCAGTTGTCAAAAATAGAAAAATATTTAGCAATCAGGGAAAAGTTCTCTACTGTGTGCAAATTGTCTTTTGGGGGATTTTACTAATGTGTTGGTTATTTTAATACTTGGAGCAGAAAAATCAAATGCCATCTGACTTTAAAGATATTCTTCTTCCCAATTGGAGGAAAATAATTTTGAATTGAGAATGTGTCTGCTTGTTTGGACTTGTTAGTCTTAATTAAATAAAACAACCTCTTAACTGTTTGTTTTTACTGAAATTTTCCTTGTAGTCAAAAAAGTAAGATTATAGCTGTCCATTGTTTCATTTACTATAGTATTGTTATGGTATTGTTTATAGGGAAGTTGCATCTTCCCTATAAACATAGGTATTGAAATTTGGTTTCTAATTAAGATCAAGGTTAATTTAAAAAAAAGGACCACTTTGCAAAACAGCTCTGATGATAACCGATGCAGGCTTCATTTGTATGAAGCTGAACAAAAATGATTCTGCTATTGTGAAGAAAAAAACTTTAGCCATAAACATTTGTAATTTTACAAAGCAATAGTCTTGGTTGTCATCTCTTCAACAAGAATGAGGTGAAGTTTCAAGATTTTCACTTTAAATTATCAATGCAAACAGAGAGATCTTCATCTTCATTCTGAGAGAACTTTTCATAGAATCCTACTGGTTTGGTTTTAAAAGTGATTGCATTTCCGCACTTTCACACTTGTATCGAATGTAAGTTTTTAAAAAATAATCCCGAAACCTAATAAGGTCACAGCACTTGGAACACAAAATTTCTGTCTTTCTAAGCATGCAATGATGCTCAAATGTGGGAAAGCAAAAGGGTGAATTGAAGCAGTGGGACACAAAGTTGTTAGTTTCTTACTGTTAGTTTACACATGCAGTATTTCATTCCACAGTATAAAGTAGTCAATCTGACATGCCTACTGAGGGTGTGTGATTTTACAAGCTAACATCTAGGAGGTACTGGATACTTGTATGCAAGAGGTAAATGTTCATGGTTTTAGCCTTGATATGTTTCTTGATTTGTCAAAAGAAGTTGCAGATCTTGCAACTGGTTCCTTGCAAGTGGGAGTAATTCTTTAGAGAGTGAAGGCGGTGACATTAGTCCAGGTTGAGAAGGTTTAAAATGGGATGAGTTTCCTTTACAGTTGCGTGCAAACAATTTTAGTGACACTTGAGTAAATGAGATCCCAAGAGAGAATCTTATATTTTAGCAGATGCCAATAGACTGCTCAGGAGACTTAGAGCTGTTTGGGATTGACTAGAGGAGAGCTGGTTTTATCTGCTGTTACGCTAGCAGATCTGCCTGTCAGCCATTGCAGTGCTCCAGCAGCCATTTTCCTCCATCTTAGTGTATTGTTCCTCATTCGGGCGGTGGAGTTTTCAAGACCTTCCTGACCTCATCAGTACCTGAGGGGACTGCACAGAGAAAATGGAGCCGGACTGTTCCTGGAAGCAAATGGTGATAGGACAGTTGTAGGATGGGAAATTCTGATTTGATACAAGGGAAAAGGTTGTATGCTTTGTTGTTTGTTTGGTTTTGTCATGAAGGTGGTCAAATACTGGACCAGGGACAGAAAGAGGTTGTAGGATCTTCATTCTTGGAGATACTCGGAATTCAACTGGGCAGGGCCTTATTTGCTTACAGTAAATGACCTCCAGGTGTCCCTAACCTATTTTTTTCTGTAATTCTAAGCAAAAGTATAATAATTCTTGGAGAAGAGCACACATGATATACACAGGGGTTGTATATCATGCATAATCTGTCATTGTGCTCAGTTCTTGTTTTTCACTAAGGCTTCACTACCAAGTTTTAGTCGCTTAAAACATTTGAACTACACTGAAATTTCATATGGAGCTTAAGCGTTTAGCCATGCTTTTTAGTTAGCAGAAACAAGAGTTGCCTTTGATTGTATTCCCTAATTAAATTTTTTAACATATTTTTAATAAAAATAATTTGAAAAACTTTTAATTCATGGATTTGAATGGAGTTGATAGCATAGAAGGGTAAATGGTAGACATGAGCTAATTTTGCTTATGGCTAAACATTCAGAAACTTTCTGACTGGGTTGTTTTTAAATATAGGACACGGTATTAGAAGACAAGTCTTATCGACATCAATTATTCATGAGTACTACTTCTGAAATGGGGGATGGTGTTGACACATGCGGAAAAAAAAAGCTACTTTTCCCTACACTTTAGCTTGATAATTATTAGAGCTATCTCTGGTCTGACAGACCTACTGTTTTCCCCTGTAGCAAAGCTGCTGCTTTTGTTTTGTCAGGACAAACAGTTTTGGAAAATAATTCCTGTTCCAATTTTTTTTAAAAACAATGTCCCACTGAACAATGTTGTTCCCATCTCTGTCTTCCTTTTTGAAAAAGTAATTTATGCTTACAATTCTAGTAGTTTCTACTGCTAGGAAGAGACCAAGAATTTTTATAATTCTTGAATTTACTCATTAATATAGAATATATTGTGTATGATACTGAGGCTTCTGTTTGGGTGTGATAGGACTGCCCAGCGCCTAAATCTCTGGAAGTAGAGCTGACCCTAACCCTTCTGTTCATGCTGGTCATCAGTTAAGTAAGCTAATAACTGCCTACCATAAACCTAGGTTTCGCAAAAATTGCCTTAAAAATAACTGTGCCTATTGTTGGATTTAGACAGTCTCTTCACATGTTCCTGCTTTGTGTCCTTAGACACAATGTAGCTTACAACTGTGTTGAACAAGTCTAAACTATGTTGAAACCATGTTTAGTAATAAGCATACAAATCCAGTTTTGAACAAGTTGAAAATCTTACAATGAAGCCAAGGGAAATTTTACTATTGACTTGCATAGAGTAATACGGTTCCAGCCTTCCTTGATCAGTCTGAAAACTGACTTATCTTTTGTGATTTTTAAGATAAACAAAGGAGAGTATCTTGACTGAATGGTAGCGATTTTGGTGAACTCAGTTGTGTAATTTCATAAGCTCCATTGTGATCTACGTAGCCTGTTTTTCATACAAATCATGTGCAAGAGAAGTCATACACTTCAAAACAAATAAATATTGTGTTGAAAAACTGATTAAAAGTTCATAACTTAATGTCTGCAGCTACAGTAAAAATTTCAGCAATTTATAGTACACGGTTTTTATTTTGTGAAAGTGGACTGTTCTTAATGCACTGTATCTTGCAGAGTAAATGTCAAGCTGTGCGCTTTTGAATTAACAGTGCTAATTAGTACACCGATTAAAAATGTACAATATTATTTTAATATGATGTTATGCAGTGTTGAACAATCAATTTAATTTCTGAATGCTTTGGGAACATTTTTGAGTTTCCCTTTCAGAGTCTCACAACATGAATAATTGAAAATCGGTTCTAGCTACACCTGCTGGAAATAGATTGTGAATTAGATTACTTTTTCTAGATTAACTGGGAATGAAGCTTTAAAAAAAACAGTTGGGTGTAAACTATGCAATACTTGTTTCAACTGTAGTTTTTTTAAATCATACACAAAACAGTAAAAAGCATAGATGATGTATCCTAGCACATTAGTTTTTTGTGTGGTTTCAGTTTACTTGGAAAACTTGTGTTCGGTACTCAGTTTGTGTATCTAAATACAATACAGGTGCATACATTAAGTACTGTTACTTTTTTATAATCAAGTAAAATGGTGAAAGATTCTTAATTTTCTGAACTAATTTTCAGAATGTGTTGCAGTATTGTGTTGTGCATTCTTGAAATACGTAAATCTTAAAACCAGTATTAAAATCAGTTACTTATGTTCTTTGCGGTCTTGCTTAACCTGGCAATAGATGCAATAGATACACTATTTTGTAGAAACAAATTTAATTGACTTGAGCTACATTTAACTATTTGCCTCAGGCTACTAAATTAACTTTTCCATTCTCTGAATAGTTACCCTGACAAGAAGTCCCTCTGTTTCCTGTTCTTAATTCTTGCCTGACTATGTGGATTGAACTGTGTGACTTAACATTAAAATGAGGTGGTGTGTGTTCCTTCCCAGCCATAAGACATACTGCCCTATTCCAGGAAACACCACCCACTATTGTTTCCAAGACTTTGCAGATCTTATGTGCATTAGGTAATTTAATTGTGATACAGTAATTAAAACCACAAGTTCTTTTGCTCATCACAAAAACTGTACTATGCTTCTTATAACATATATTCAAAATTTAAAACTATCTAAAATATTCATATATATATAGCATTGTTAGAAGTAGACACAAAAATACATTCAAAAATATATAGAAATTTTAACATACCTCTATTGTTGATATCTCAAGACAGAATATTTGTTTCTTCTTGCTGTGTGACTGGTTGTTAACACTAAGTATTCTTAGATGGGATAAACACACAGTTGTTATTTAAGTTAGCAATTCCTTATTAACAGAGCCATCCCTGCAGCTTTTCAGAATGTTGAATATTATTCACTGATTTCTTTCTAACCATCAATTTACAGATGGTAAGTCTTTTTTTTTTTTGTTTGTTTGGTTTGGGGTTTTTTCCAGAGCAGTTTACACCTCTGACAACTTGTTTTTAATTTTGCATTTTCAGTAAAAAAGTGGTTTTGGTTATTTCTCAAGTAAAAAGCCTTGTCATAATGGAAAGGAGATGAATTAAATATTGAGAGAGAATATGTGCTGGTCTCTGTGCCTGTAATGGAGACAGCAAGATGTGGAAATGGATATAGATAGAATGTGTTGAGCTTTCAATGTAGAAATTGAAATGCTGGAGAATTCATGCATGTAATCAGCAAGTTATAAACAAGATTATGAGGAATGCTGGACTTTTATTAATCTTTTAAAAACATGTTCATGCAAGATTTCTAAGAACTATGAAATGGTTGTCCTAGTGATCTGCTTTCAGTTGATCTCTTTACCTATATGCTCTGCAAATGTGTCAAACTGTGTAGATCTAAGAATCACAGAATCACAGAATCGCAAGGGTTGGAAGGGACCTCAGGAGATCATCTAGTCCAACCCTCCTGCTAAAGCAGGTTCTCCTAGAGCATGTTACACAGGACTTCGTCCAGGCCAGCTTTGAATATCTCCAGAGAAGGAGACTCCACAACCCCCATGGGCAGCCTGTTCCAGTGCTCCGTCACCCTCAAGGTAGAGAAGTTCCTCCTCATGTTCAAATGAAACCTCTTATGTTTGTTTGTGCCCATTGCCCCTTGTGCTGTTGCTGGACACCGCTGCAAAGAGACTGGTTCTGTCCTCGTGATTTCTGCCCTTAAGATATTTATATGTGTTGATGAGGTCCCCTCTCAGTCTTCTCTTCTTCAGGCTGAACAAGCCCAACTCCCTCAGCCTTTCCTCATAGGGGAGATGTTCGAGTCCCTTTATCATCCTTGTTGCTCTCTTCTGGACTCTTTCTAGGAGTTCCTCATCTTTCTTGAACTGGGGAGCCCAGAACTGGACACAGTACTCCAGGTGGGGTCTCACCAGGGCATAGTAGAGGGGGAGGATAACCTCCCTCGACGTGCTGGCCACACTCCTCTTAATGCACCCCAGGATACCATTGGTCTTCTTGGCATCAAGGGCACACTGCTGGCTCATGGTCAGCTTGCGTCCACCAGGACTCCCAGGTCCTTCTCGGCAGAGCTGCTTTCCAGCAGGTCATCCCCCGGCCTGTACTGGTGCATGGGGTTTGACCTCCCCAGGTGCAACACTCGGCACTTGCCTTTGTTGAACTTCATCAGGTTCGTCTCCGCCCAACTCTCCAGCCTGTTCAGGTCCTGCTGAATGGCAGCGCACCCTCTGGCGTATCAGCCATTCCTCCCAGTTTTGTGTCATCAGCGAACTTGCTGATGGTACACTCTGTCCCCTCGTCCAGGTCATTGATGAACAAGTTGAACAAGACTGGGCCAAGTACTGAGCCCTGGGGAACTCTCCTAGCTACCGACCTCCAACTGGACTCTGCCCCGCCGATCAGAACCCTCTGAGCCCTGTCGTTCAGCCAGTTCCCAATCCACCTCACTGTCCACTCATCCAACCCATACTTCTTGAGCTTCCCTATGAGGATGTTATGGGAGACAGTGTCAAAAGCCTTGCCGAAGTCAAGGTAGACAACATCCACCGCTTTCCCCTCATCTACCCAGCCGGTCATGGCGTGATTTCCTCTTGGTGAATCCATGCTGGGTACTCCTGATGATCTTCTCTTCCTCCACTTGCTTGGAGAGGACACCCAGAATGAGTTGTTCTGTCACCTTTCCAGGGACAGAGGTGAGACTAACTGGCCTGTAGTTCCCTGGGTCCTCCTTCTTGCCCTTTTTGAAGACTGGAGTGACATGGGCTATCTTCCAGTCCTCAGGCACCTCTCCTGTTCTCCACGACCTTTCATAGATGATGAAAAGTGGCTCAGCAGTGTCGTCTGCCAGTTCCTTCAGCACTCATGGATGCATTCCATGGACTTGTGGGTGTCCAGCTTCATTAAAAGATCCCTAACCTGATCCACATCGTCAGAGGGAAAGTCATCCTTTCTCCAAGCTTGCTCACTTACCTGCCAGGACTGGGGAGCCTGAGGGCCAGCCTTGGCAGTGAAGACTGAAGCAAAGAAGGCATTCAGTAGCTCCGCCTTCTCTGTATCTTCTGTCACCAGGGCACCCATTTCATTCAGCAGTGGTCCCACATTACCCCTGGTCTTCCGTTTGCTGCTGATATACTTGAAGAAGCCCTTCTTGTTATCCTTGATGTCCTTTGCCAAACTGAGTTACAGGTGAACCTTGGACTTTGTAGTTGCTTCCCTACATGCTCTGGCAGCATTCCTGTATGCCTCCCAAGTGGCCTGACCCTCTTTCCACATTCCATGGAGCTTACTCTTTTCTTTGAGTTTCACTAGAAGCTCCTTAGTCATCCATGCAGGCCTCTTGCCTCGTTTACTTGATTTCCTATTCACAGGGATGCACTGATCCTGGGCACGGAGGAAGAGCTGCTTAAACTCCCCATCCCTCCCTAACAGGTTGTAGTCGTCGAAGAACGTCCCATTGTCATAAAAGCCAAAACCCTCACGACGGCACCAGCCGCGTAGCCAGGAGTTAGTGTACATTATGCGCCTATTTCTGGCCGCCCCCTTCCCTCGAACTGGTAAGATAGAAGAAAAGATAACCTGGGCCCCAATGTTTTTCACTTGTACCCCCAGGGCTCGAAAGTCTTCTTTGATTTTGCCCAGGTTTCTGCTTTCCGTATCGTTTGTTCCTACATGAAATAGTAGTAGAGGATAGTAGTCCGTTCTCCTGATGAGTTGTGGCATCCTCTCAGCCACATCTCGAACCTTGGCTCCCGGAAGGCAACATACCTCACGTGACTCCCTGTCAGGTCAGCAGATGGGTCCCTCTATACCTTTCAACAGTCACCCATTATGAGGACTCGTCGCTTCTTCTTACGGTGGCCACTATATGTTGCTGGTACTGTTTCACAGGTACTGTTTTGCAGACCCTGCTCATGTGTGTCCTCAGCCATTAAGGCTTTGTATCTGTTTCTGGTTGAGGTGGTAGAAGGTACAGGCTGATGTGGAGTCCTGCTTTTGTGAGTCACCAGGGTCCAAGGTGCCTCATTCTCAGTGGAGTCTGCCACAGGAGCATGGTTCTGAAACCACCTGTCTATCTCTGCCTCAGCTCCTCTAATACTGTGCAGTCTTTCAACTGTTTCAACTGTTTCCTGAAGTGGTTGCTGTCTTTTCTTCCTGGAAGCCTTCAGATATCCTTATACCTCAACTTCTAATTCTATCTGTGGTTCTAAAAAACTTTGAAAATTGCAAGTTTTCGTAGTATGTTTTGTACTGAAAATATAAGAACATGGTGATAACAAGCCACAGTGAAAAAAGTCTTATTTTCCACTTTAATTATTACTTACTACTTTTAGAAAGTAGTGAAAATAATACCTTGACAATTTTTGTTTTGGCTCCTTGTTTTTCATTGAAGCAATAGAATTAATTTCTGAAAAATAAATATTATAACTTATCTTGAAAAGGATTCTTTTCTCAAGGGGAAAACCTTGGTAAGTTCATGAACTTCTTCCAAGAGTAGGATTAAGATCTTGATGTGCCAGATTTATCAAAGACATTATTCCATTAGTGAAGATGAGAAAGAAAATGTGAATAGTATTTCAGTACTGCTAAGTCTTTACAAGCTTCTGATTCAAATGCTTGCATTAACAAGAATGTTGTATAATGAAATCTGTAGAACATGTTGCAGTGCTGCATTACCTCTGCCAAGGAGCATCATTGTGCATTTCAGCTGAAAAGATATGCCAAATACTGAGATGAGTGTATGAGTCTGAAAATAAATATTTTGATTGGCCATGTCTTTAAAATATGTTTTAATTGATTTTATTAAGACTGCATTCTTCCAAAAGTGCTGCACAAACACTTTGGGATCAGATCCTTCATCGTTTAAATAAATGCCAAAATTCCAACTGGCTTCAAAGAGAGCAGAATTAAGAACTTAGTCACCAAAAGACACATTCTGGTTTTATCTCATAAACAGGAGGGTCATGCATGATAGTTTGTTTGAAAGACAGAAAGAAGTACCTGAAGGGAAGCAGCAGTTGAGTAAGCGTGTCTTCTTCACACGAATCAACACTGAAGGCATGTATTACTTTGCTTGGGGAAGGCAGTCTAATATTAAAGATGTAGTATCTCATTAGACCTATTCTGAAGCCAAAAGTGTTCCAGTTGTCCAAATTATTGATTGCTTCTTTCTTTTTAAATCGTTGCAGTGGTTCTCAATCTTGAGTTTGTGATGTGGAACAGTTAGCTAGTGGTGATACAGCTGTGGCAGTCTAAGGAATAAGCACAGCAAGGTTTGCGGAGAAGGTAATACCTTGTATTAGACTTACTGACATAGTTGGAAAAGCAAGAGAATCTTTTGACGTACAACATTTATATGCAAAGGAGAAGCTGCAAAATTTGGCTGGCTGAAGCTGGATCATTTGCTCTGAGACTGATTGAATAGCGGAGTTTCTCCTTGGCTTCACTGTCATCCAGTCATTTCCATTTCCCTTTGTTTTTCTGTTAGAGACTGGTTTTAGATTCTGTTTGGTTTTTGTTCTTCAAAGGTAGGTCACTTTCCTAAGTCACTTCACAGTGCAAATTCATTAACAGTTATATTGGCCATCACTAAAAGTATGATGATCTGCAGCAGCAGGCAAGAGTGAACAAGCAGAAAGCTTGTTAGGCTGATTTCTCTGCCAAAGCCTACATCTTACCCAGGCTACAGCCGGAGTTTAAATTTATCAGATGATTGGAGAGAATTAAGTGGTCAGGCCTAGATGAGGAATGTGAGCTCAGAGATGGTTTGACTTGATGGGAAGAGATGGATGATATTATGAAAAAATGTTTTGTTGTTGGTAACTGGATGCTTATCCTATTCCAGACAGCTTTGAGTGCCTTTCATTTGTCTTAGACTATTGGCTGTAATATATTTTCTGGAAAATGTGAGATTAAAAAAACCTGCCTAAATATAGCTCTATATTAACTTCCTCCTCCCAAATTCTCTGCATCTCCTATCCCTTCCTGTGTCTCACTTTCTCTTCTGAATCAATGATGGCAGCTATAAACACTTACAATTTTCTAGTTTAAACATAATTTTCCTGCATTATTCCAAGCCATGCACCAGGTTTTTTAGTTGAACTCATTTAGAAGATCATTATTTTTGCTTCTTCATGTTACTGTTCACAACCCAGTTAATATATGGTATCTACAAGAAATTATCTGTTTAGGAATCATGGCTTGAAGAGAAAATCACAGATACTTGACACTTGATTGGTTAACACTCTACCCAAAATACTGTGAAAATAGTGATGTATCAATAAATAGTTCGGAATATTCTGTCCGCAGGAAAATGGGTAGCCAAAAGGAGCATTGATAACAGCAGTGAGGCTTTATTAAGGTACACTGATTCCATCCATAGGCAGTTCACAGGCCTTAGACTACAGAGGGAACTCAAGAAACAGATTTCTGATTAGCTTGAACATGTCTTAGCAAATGATGACATCATGACAGGAGTCCTGGAGTGCTACTATAACGGAGTTATTGAATATCAATGAGCACTGAAGAAAAATAGTTACAAGTAATGCCAATTTTAATGATTCTACTTTCTGCTGACAGTTCATGTACAGTTATTTGATTGCTAGATGCGGTGCAGAAGAGGGGAGTAGGACAGTGTCTTTTGAAGGCAGTCCAATATTTGCAGTAACATGTAACATGAAACTGAGCCTGCAGTTTAATGTTATGAGGTAGTAATGAAGACTGCACTCGGAGTTGGCTACTGTGTCTCAGCTAACAGATGGTAACATCTCTCTGTGATAAGTGATAGTCAGGATATAAGAACATTCCTGGGTTGGTTTTTTTCAGAAACCTCAGTATGGTTAATTGAAAACTATTAGGAGAAAGCTTAATTTTAGTAAAGATAGTTCAGACAAACTCAAAACCCTATGGTAGTCGAGCTTATTTTCTTTCATTTCAAAGTCAGAGTATACAGATATTTGTGGGGAGAATGTTCTTAGCATCTGAAGATCCAGATTATAGGTAAGGATTTCTGCTTTTTGTTGGGTGGCTTCTTTCTAGTTAAACAAACAAACAAACAAAAAATGTTTTCCTTTGAGCCAGAGGAGGGAATTTCATTCAGCTGTGAAGACAGCTGATTTGCCTTGGGGCAAAATGTGTGAAGAAACAGATGTCCAAAAAAGGAGAAGCACTAGGGAATAGAATAATTGAAATTGCCAAGTAAGAGTTTATAAATAAAGTATGTGAAAGCTTACTGTACATAAACCAAAATCAAATTTAAGATTACTGCATGCTATGTATTATCTTAAAGAGCTTACCAAGCTTGCTTACTGTTTTTGCATTCACAGTCTTGTTTCAGGCTTTGTGCTATGACAGAAAATTTTGCCATGTTCTGTAAGTGTATGTACATCATGTAAATAGAAAGTATATAATCTTAAATTGAATGTTACCTGGATCTTTCTTGAGGATATTTTGACTATATTCATTAGAGCATTTTCTGTTCATAAAAAGTTAATGACAGCATGAGTCAAAACATTTAAAAATTCAAATTGACATTGCAGTATTGTGAACTGTGTTTGAATTTCGCAAATTCCTGAAACAGTCTGTACAGATTTCATAATGGCTCCAATTATAAGTATTTCTTCTTACATAGTGGAATAATTCTTCAAGGTGAAGTTGCTGTTTAGACTTTTGATTCTGGCTCTTGGTGAAAACACTTATGTGCATCTTGGTCATGATTTTAATCAGTATATTTGAAAAGTCTTCGTTGGGTGTAATTTGGATATTCTTAGGTACTGTATAAGCCACTACAGTCTGTTGGGGTTGTATGTCTGTATGTTCCAAATTCAAATTTATATGCTGTCAAAAAAGCAGTATTCTGCTGCTGAAACTGAGCCATTTGTTCACTCTAACTTTGTAGGAGAAAAAAAATCTCCTTACCTTATATGTGTAGGTCAGCATAAAGCATAGCATTTTGGTTTTGTCTCAAATTATCTTACCTTTATTTCCTTGTTGCTTGTTTCTTTTCAGTGTTTCTGAAAAAAGTAAACACTGATTAAATAAGCATTGAATGTATATCAAAGACATAGAATTGTTTCCAGGGACATTTCTTCATCTTTATGTTGTAATAATAATTACAATGAATTTGATTTGTAATTCCTGCCAGAACAACAATGCTGAGTCTAGTCAACACACAGAAGGTAAAAAATATGGTGGGATAAGTCTGGGCTTCCACTGGAGAGAAAAATTCTGTTCCTGCTTGCCTAGTGTTAACTACAGAGCTTTCTCTTGTGCTCCCCCCCCTTCATTTTTGCTTCCTCCCCTCACTCCTATAGCCATAAGCACTTTGTCATGTTGACACTGGCAATCGAACTGTCTTGCTTTGAGTATGAAAGAACTACTTTTATCATTTCTAATATGTAGCCTAGGGCCAAAACAGACAAAGCAATTTGAAAGGAGTAGGTTCAGGAGGAGGCTGGAATTCCCATTGTACAGCCCTTGGGAATATGACTTCAGTAACCAGCTCTGGAGCAGTTATTTATCATAATGACAACTGTTGGTCTGTCCATACTTAGTCAGCTGAGTTCCACTCTGTTTGATGGTAACTAGCTTGTTGTCATCAATCCTTAAAAAACAAAAAAGGTGTGTTATGATCAGAGCTGTCAGGTTTATTAAACAATAAACCTATATTGTTTAATCTGCTTCTTAAACTTCAAAAATCATTTTATTCCGTATTTCTTAAAGAAGTGGGGCTGGATCATTGTTTGAACACTTTAAGAGAAAAACCTAATTCTTCAGGCAAAAGTAACATCAACACTGAAGCCTACTTTCTATCAGGGACTATATTTGTCCAGGGTTTTCTCTTTTATTAAGTCCCATATGGCACTGTCCCTGCAGACCATGTCTGCTTTGTCCAGTGTTTTACCTATGTTTTGCCTTAAGGATTTTTTTTTTTATTCTAGCACCTCTTTGTCCTTTATATTGTCACTCACCATAAGCTTTTTGATGTCTACCGACCTTAACCTAACTTTCGGCTTGTCTTAAAAGTCCTTTTATTTTATATCTCTCTTCTTTTGAACTCGCATCACCTTTCGGCTTTCCTTTCTCTTATTGCAAAATGCTTCCAGCCTGTAGTGATATTAGAACCCCAGTTAATACCTTTTTCATCTCAGTTTCTATAAAACACTTCTAATAATTTCCTTTAATTCATTTTTCATAGAGTCATCACCAATAATCAGACAACATAAATAAGTTTATTCTTCAATCTCATTGCTGCTTGATTTCATCAGTTTAGGTGCTGCCCTTTCTTGAGATGCATCTAATTTGCCTTTTTGGTATGGATTATTCATTAAGGTGACACCACCATTTTCTCAAAGTAACAAAGGTTCCCTTTATTAATGTAAGCATCCCATACTGTACAAGTCAAGGAACATAACTATTATCACCTCTGCTATATTGTCCTGATCATCTAATGTTCTTTGAGTCCAGTTCACAAGCATGAAGAAATGCAATAATTATCACATTCCCCATTGTCTTTTAATAAACCTTGACTCACTGCATAATTTTCCAAAGTTTTTATGGTACTTCTAATCTTTGTGCATGAACTTTTGTAATTGGAATAACTTGGAACTTGTTCTGCCTTTTGAATGATTTGTTGGTTTTTTGAATGATTTGTTGTCATCTTCTTAGCAGCAATGCCATAATTTTAAATGTGATGTGCCTGCCCAGCTTTGTACTTGGTCTCCATATGAATTTGATTTTTCCTTGGTGTGGGAAAAGTACTAGTCTAGAGATAAATTCCTTTTTGTTTGGCTGCTCCAAATAAAGCAAACAGCAATTGTTTCTAAGCTAATATCACTGATGATGTTATTGCCCAGATTAGAATTTGACTGCAGCTTGGTGACATCAATGGACATATATCATTCCTTCGTTCCTTTTATTGAACCTGATCTTTTAGGTTTTTTTCCTTTGAAAATCAAATCCTACTCAGTTATTTAATGGGACATGAAGACTACACATGGTTTTCTGTTCTGAAGGGTTGGAATTTAAAATAAGCCTAAACCACTTATTTATTTATATTAATTAATAATTTGTTAAAATAAATATAAATAACTTAATCTGCCACCTGATATTGTGTCTTTCTTACATGCAAGGCTGAAGATTCTGCAGAGTGCAAAGGGAAGAGTATATATTTCCATACAAATACAATGTTTCCTCACGGTTCCATACTGGCCCTTCTCTGTACACAACAGAATCAATATACCTTTGGGCCCTCTGAGCTATACGATACCCTAGGTGAGACAGAGACATCCAAACATAATAAGATTTGTATGCTATTTTGTATATGGTTTTGTATAATATTTTGCTGCTTGTCTTGAACTTAAGACAGTCTTGTGGAGCAAGATTGACCCACATGGAAAAGGTTATCATGAAGCTGCTCTCTACAGAGCTGGCACTTGGCATATCGTTTCATAATCAGTGTATAGATGCATCCTGAAATTCTCTTCCTTCCAGTAATATAGGTGAGAGAGAGAGGGTGTATGTTGAAAATTGAGGTACTGCTGCCAAAGCAGGAAAACAATGTTTGGCTGTTTTGTAGAGTGCAAAACTCCACTTACTCCTTGCATAGTTGATTTACATGAGATCCACCTCAGTGCTGTTTCTAAATATGTTTTTGTGTCATGCAACATGTTCTGTAGGTGAATAGCTTTTGGCTGTTCTGGAACATGGATTAAAAATCTTGCTAGAATATCTTAGAAAGAATCCTGTGTTACCCGCCCCGTCCTTTTTAAATGCAGAAACCAATTTTAATTCATCTACCAGTTTCAGCTGTTGCCTGTTCTATTTGCCATGCTGTGGTTCCCTGTGTGTTTTAAATATATTATTGCTATCCTCAGCGGGCACTGAGACTTTGAATGTGCTTGTTTTGAAATTTCACTGAGGCATACTTAGACTCTTACAAAATCCCTCCCAGACATTAGTGTAAGTGTGTTGGCACTGCGTGTCTACTAGGACTCTGAGATTGTTTCTTTGATTGTTCATTTGTGTGCTTCTATTAAAAGATTACTTGTCTGTTAGCCAGGTGTATGGCCAACCTGTGTAATGGTGTCCATATGTGTGGTGTTCTGGCTGGAGGAAAGTGGTTTAAAAACAAGCTTCAAGAAGGGATTGACCTGTGTGGAAACAGACTGCACAGATGTGTTGTAATATCCTTCCCACTTCAGCAGACATGACTAAACAGACTTTGTCTGCTCTGAACAATTAAGATGTTTGCCAGTGTGTGCAGGGCCCCATGCAAGTTCCAGCTTGTTCCCAGCTGGTAGAGGAGTTTTTAATTTGTGCACAAATATTTTAGCTGTTCATGTTCTCTTCATTTTAGGGTTTACTCAAGAACTTTAACTTTTCTAGAAACGCCTTAGTCTTTGCATAAATAAAAACACTTCCAATCTTCCTATTTTTCTAGTTTTTCTAGTTCCCTGGAAGCAGTACTTAACATAGCTAAAATGGCAAACCTTGCTTTATATGAAAACAAAGTAAGAAAACCCAGCGATGTTTATTCATGACCACAGCAGTTTTCCTGTCATCATGACTCACAAAAAGAATCTGAGAATCTCTGCTCAGAACTTTGCTTTAACGGGGAAGCTCTTGACTATAAGTTTAGAGCTCTCAAGTGATATCCCCAGGATGCAAATGGAACTGAGGACTGATGCTATGTAACTGATGTCAGGGGACACTTTTTGCTGTTGAATTAAATAAGACAAGGAACAGATAAGTCACTAATAAAAGCTCTGAGATAGGTACGATCAGGTTTACCATGCTGAATAGTGTGATCACTGTGGGTATTGGATCAGTGATAAGTTATTATAGGTGTGCGATTGGACTATCTGCTGCCTCTGAAGGGGTTGGCTTCCAGTAGGAGAAAACTGTGTCATCCTGAGAGTGGTTGAAGAGTCATTTATCTGCTGAGGTAGGCTGACAAACCGGATACATAGTCTTTTCTCCAAGGTGGGCCTGTTTCCTTTAGGCTTCCTATTCTCATATCTGTCTCATGTCCAGTTAGTAATTAGAGAAATTTTCTGAAGCTGGCGAGTTTAAAGAAATGAACAATCTTCAAAGAAACCACCACAGAAAATGAAGCATACAGATCCAAACCTGAGATATGGTTGTTAATGGGTTGGGGTTTTTTGAATCCCTCAGTATTGTTAGTTAGCGTTATGGAACTTTTTCATTGTTAAAATTTTAAATGAGCTGTATTACTTCAAAGACAAAAGAATATAAAAGTTTCCATGAACAGCTACTTCTTTACATCACCAAAGCAACAATATTTAGATATCAGATTAGCAGGAAATGACTACATCAGACTATGGCAGCTAATCGTTTAGTCTTTCAGAAACCTTTTGAAGTAGAAAACATGACTTTCAAAAGAATAATTATAAAGCATGCATTGGTAACAAGTATAGATTATTTGTTCTGCATTCAAATAATCAGTATTTGGTTAAAACTTTGCTACCTAGGTTTTTTACCTGGAAATGGAACTTCATCATGGTGCACGCTGAGCAGCACATGAAAAAGAAGTGCCATCCCCTCTTTCTCTTAGCAATCCTACCTACCCCACCAACAAATAAACCTTTAAAGTAAATATGATTCAGTTAAGATGCTAAACCCATTAGAGGATTTAATTGTTCATGACTAATATAAATAAGTCACCTGAGTAACATCATAATGTTGATACAACTTAAATTATAACACCTAACTACCATTTATTCAATATACTACAGAATAATAGAAAATGGAGACTGGAAGGAAGCTCTGAAGGTTGTCACATCCAGCTTCCTGTTCAGCGCAGGGCTGAATCTGGGCAGCTTGTCCTAGTGCTTAACCACTGTGACTGACAATTTTTCCTTATATCCAGACAGAATTTCTCTTGTTGCAACTTGTGCCCATTGCCTTTTCTTTTCTGTACATGCTTCCTCCAAGGAGTCTGCTATCTGATTCCATGGTTGATTGTTTGCTGGAACAGAGAGGGGAAATTGTTTACTGGGAAGTAACAAAAGTATCTAACTTGGTGAACTTTGTATGCTGTTTATTCCCTGAATTTCTTGGTAAACCTTTCTTTTCACTGCTAAAAGCTAGTTTAAATCAAAGTTGAGCAAAATAAATTTTAAAAACATATCTTTAAAGGGTTTTCTTCTATACTTTACTGTTGGAAACAAACTGAAGCAAGTTATTGAATTGATAGTCTTAGAGAAAGAAGGAATTGCTTTTTTAAAGAAAATCATTAATTTAGGTGACATATATGTGACTAGGAAGACTCTTCCTATTTCTTCAAAGCTTGCCTTATCTGAAGAGTGCACTGCTAGAGCAATGATTTATAAAAATGACAATTCCAAATGATCTTATTGTCTCAGTTATAGCTGTTTATATCTGGAATAATTGATAAAGGCTGGCTATGCCAAGTTTTGTTGACTACATAGTCTTATCACTGGGAGAAACAGCTCATGACTTTGAAGACAAAGGAAAACTTGCTTCATTTTTGCAATGAAAATAGACCATGGATCATTATATTAGATGTTGTGCAGAGGGGCAATGAAGAGGATAGTTCCTGCTTTTAATATCCTGCTTTAATTCCCTCCAAAAATGAAATTTCTCTCTTCAGTAGTTTGAAGCTGTACTCACAAATTCTACTTTAACAGCAAAATTTTATTGTAGCCCATCACTGATTGTGATTGGTTTAGTTTTGAGGAGTATCAAAGAACAAGTTATCAACTTGTTATCATACAGCTTTGGTTGAGAATTTATCCCCTGTGGATCGGTCAGTGTGGGAAGAAGCCCCGTAGTAACTGATAAAATAGATGAGTGGACAACAGAAGCTTTTCTTAGTGGCAGAATGACATGTGGTCTATAATTTAAGATGGGAGCTGGCTTGGGCTGTACAGTGAAATAACGTGCACTTAAAGACAAGGAGCTAGTGAGACGTGGGAGAATATATTGCCAGCACACACAGAGACACAAACAGATTTGTAGTTGGAATAACAGACCTTAATGATAAATCTGTGCTTTGAATGGGACTGATGCAATCAGCATAACTCTCAGAACAATGATAAAACCAGGGGAATTTAAGGCATAAGGTGATGTGGGCTTTAACAAAGACCTCTGGACAAATAGGAGAATGTTAAAAATGTTTATGGTATGGTTTAAAATTGTTTTGATGTGTAGCTCAAAGAAAGGCAGAATATAATATCCAGGATGGTTTGAATTACTGAGAGGAGAAAAAAGGAGAGGATTTCAAAGGCAGAAATGACTGATGCTTAGCTAATACTTCCCTACTTACAGTCATGAAGAAACCAAACTTCATTTATGTCTTTTGAAACTCCTTTTCTCTAATGGTGTTATTTTTGTAGTGTCTTAGACCACAACCTGGGTATGATATGACTCTAATTCCAATTTAGCTCCTTAGAAAATATTTTCTGTTACCCATAATAAAAAACAAAATGGGGGAAAAACACCCATCTCTGATGTGGAGGAAATCAAAACTTCAGTTCTTGGTTACAAAAGAATTTTTTTTATACTGTTAATGAGGAGAAAGAACAGTTTAAATAGAATTGTAATTAATTTGTTTATCACACTGGAAAAGAAATATTAGAATTACATAAGAGCTTTAAATAAATTTTGTGATAAAGTAGCAGGCATTCGAAAGGCTAATCCAAGAGATGCAGTCAGCTTTATAGAAAATACAAAATCATATCAGGTTTCTGAGCTCCCAGTAAGGATGCTTTGGAAGAATAGGACTCCCGGGAAAACCATACTTGCTGTTAATGTTTTTGGTGTGGGGTTTTGGGGGTTATTTGATGTTGGGGTTTTTTTGTTTTGGTTTTTTGGGCTTTTTTAAAGTCTTCTCCATTACACGATAGGTGAATGCAGCACTGGCATTTTGTAGGAGCATTCTACTGAGCCAGAAAACCATTATGAAAAGTTTGGTGTTAAGTCAGAACTTGTAAGAATGAGGGTAAGAATGAGATTATTATAAATGGAGTTGCAATCTGGAATGCAGATTGTTAGTGAGCATTGTGAAGCCAAAGTAGACTGGTTTACACAAGACAAGATCCATGTTTAGGGAGCAGGGTCACATGTTGCCAAAGTAAAGAGATGATCAAAATAGTTCTTCTAAGGTGTTCATGTTGAATTAAGTCATTTGCCTGCCTAAGACTCACTGTAGTTTTTCAAGACAATCTTAAGTTTCTCAAATTTAGACCCAAACATTTAAATTAACATTATGAGGGTGCTTCTCGGATTATTTTTTTTTCCAGTTTAAAAAGGGGAGTTGCAAACAGTAGCTTAATGTTTTGATTATTTTTGGAGTATCTTTTGTGTTTTGGTTTATATGAGGTCTTCAGTTTTCCCCTATGCAAGATCTAGAATCACCTGTTCCTTTTAATTTCTGCTTATTATCAGTTCTATAAGGAATTGAAGAGCTTTATAAACTGAGTAAAATTAATAATTTCATTCACTACTGAAAAGAAAACCATTTTTTTGAAGTGTCATATGATCTTAAATTTTTATAAATGAGTATGACTTCAGTTTTGAATATTGTCCGAAAAGCTGTCATTCACAGCATCTTGTCAAACTGCTGCTTGAGCCTGCTCCTCTCGGCAGAGGAGGACAAGCACAGCCTGATGAAATGGCAGCGCTGCGTTCTGCTGTGGTTTGTTGCTCGGGGGATGTGTCTCAGCTGAATGCTATTGTAGCCTGGCGTTGCTTGGCTCGTGCAGCCTGCTGGGAATCACAGCACAAGAGGATATCCCTGTAGGCCCTGCTGTATTTCACAATTTTCTGTTTGAATTTAAACAATTAGTTGTTCAAAATTATGTAGAATAACCTTGTAAGTATATTCCAGTTCTTCTGGGGGGAGGAAAAGGTGGTGAAGTAAAAAAAAAAAAACCAAAAACAAAAAACCACCAAAAACCAAAAAAACCCCCCAAAATATATATAAGATAATGTAAATTTAGTGCTACAAAGAAGTAAAGTATGTTTTATTAGTGTAGGAGATCTGTTGCTTGTTTTAGGATGAATTTTACAGAAAATTCATTTAACAGCCTTAATAAAAACATACTGTATTTGCTGCCCTGCAATCAAACTTTTAAAAGTAGCTTCTCACTCTGTCGTTCGCAGTTGGATTACTGTGTTCTTTCTGCGATCCCTGTTGATCCCATAAACTCAGTGTAATTGCAATCATATAATAGGCAACAAGATCAAAGTAATCCCATATGGGGGGGAAAGGATTCTGAGCCAAAACAAGCTGTTTGGCTTGTAAGCAATTGGAAGCCTTTACTATAGCACATCTGCAATGTACTCTGCATTAGAGAGCTCCATAAGGTGGCATGCTGCATGCTTCATGTTACTGTGATACTGTAGAAATGCTGAAACAGAGCTTTGCCGAGCTTGACAAGACTAAATAGACTTGTAATAAAAAGATCAGTTTGTACCAGATAGATTACATTGGAGTGGCTGTGTTTATTTCTCTCCTTTTTCAGAGCACTGGGTTACAAATAATGAAGTGCAACAGAGCGGGTTTGATTTTTGAATTGGTGAACAATTTGCTGCGCTCAGAGAAACAAATCTCTTGGCATGGTCATGCCATCTTCCAACAGTTTTGTGCCGTCAGGCTGAAGTAAGGTTCACCTGCTGTCAGGAGCTTGTTAAAACATTGCTTTCTTACTGCATTCTGGGAATGAAAAAAACAACAGGAGAGCATACAGTGTCCACTTTGTTAAAGCAGGTCTAGCAGGACAGATGAAGAAAGGGAAAATGAGAGAATTAAATCAGGGGATTTGATAGCACATGCAAGTATTCGCAAATGATCTGTTAGTCCAACAGATGTTGAAATTATGTGGTCAGAAAATCAAAAGCAATTTTGAAAAGGGTTACAGAATCCTAAGAGTCACACAAGACACTCCTAGCACAAAATCTCTGCAGATTATCATCAAAATTCTTATTTGTTCAGTTGTTTCCGTATTAATGGAAGTGTTCTAAATCTGACACTCGTACAAGTTTTCAGCTGAATCTGGGTTGGACATGTTTCAGAACTGTTTCCTGAGTCACTACATAGGTTTTTAAGTGAACTTGAGGCTGCCTCTATTATTTAGAAAATTGTGTAATTTATGGGCATAGCAAATATTTTAAGAGTGAGGCAGTGTGCTTGGAGTGGTCTGTTATTGCTGATGCACCTTGTGCTTTTTCATGTTAATTTTCTGTCCATTTGAAGCAACAGGGTTTTAGTAGAACTAAACCATAAACCTGATCTGCCTGTTGTATTTCTAGAATGTCTCTAATATCTAAATATTTTACTAGTTGTGCTTTTATACCAATGCTTGCAATTTTCTTTGTAATTTTTTTTTCCTATTTGATAAACGTAAAGGGAAAAGTGATATGTAGGATTTTAATAATAATCATGGGGAAAACTGACATTTAAGGTTTTAATACAAATGCATTTACCTTCTCTAAGTTTTTGAAGTGTATAATGTGAAATAAATCTGATTATTGCAGTATCATTTACGCATTTAATATTGGAAACAATCTTCCTTTATTCATTTAGCTTCAGCTGGTGTCTCCAGAAATTATTGTAGTTTCTAACTATATGGGTAACATTCTTTCTGCATAAGAGGAGAAAGTTTTCCGTAACTGCTCGATGCCTCCTCCACAAGATAGAAATGTTGTGTATACACCACATCTATCTCCATGGAAGCAATGATGAGATCAGTGAAGTCACTGGATAAATCAAAATTGTAATGAATTAATATTTTGATTGTTTTTCAAGTTTTCTATTACTTACGTGTAATGCATGTGTGCTACTTATGCAGTGTGCTAGAGGAAATATGTTCATACTAAAGATGTGTACAAAACGTGCATGTAAGGTGACATAGCTGCATGTGAGAAATATGTGTCAGTTTTTTTCTGCCAAATATTATTTTCTGATAATGGGAATTGAGCTGAAAAGAATCCATATTATCGGTTTCAGAATTAATTAGAATAATACATATTTTGTTTGTCTTTGCCAGCTACACTTTGTGGAGATTGAATATGGTTGATTAAGCAAGAAAATACCTTAGGCCATGAGGGTTGAAACGTGACTCGTGTCTGAGTTAGGTGACCTTCCAATAATACTTTTTATTGTTTATGGGATTCTCTGTCTCATCTGAAAATGGTCTATGCACTTTAATCAGTCAATACCACTTCAAGGATTTCTGTGGACTTTTTTTTTACTTGTAGAAGTTGGAGGTTTTTTTGAAAATAAGAGGGAGATTTTCCATTTCTGAAGGGTCTTTCTATCATTCAGCAGTCTCCCTTTGTGATATGACATGGTTTGCAAATACCGATCTTGAAGTTCCTTCTTCCACCTCAAAGCACTCTCTCCATGAAGAGTGGTGAGATGATTGATTCTTCACACAGACTGTCAGAACGCACATCTATGCCCCCTGTCTAACCAGCCATCTAGTTATTGTCTGAATTTCTTCTGAACAGAAGTGTTATCTGATGAATAGAACTGTACCTTTATAACTTAGGAGTCTTTAAGCTGTTGAAAAGATTGGAAGTAGATGAGTCTCTTGTTCCTGTCAGGAAGGTGTTGTGCTGTCAACCATGTGCAGGTGCTATGGAGAAGCATTGTGAGGATGGTAATGAGAGAGGGCCTGTTTATGGGTATGTGATGTGTATGGGCTGATTTGACAAAGATGTTCCTTGTTTCAAGAGATGATTTAATCTTATGTTTGGAGCTGAAGTAAAACACTGGAGCAGGTTTCTTCAAATGGCTGTGAAATCTCAGAAATATGTCTCAGCTGGACAAGACCCTGAGCAACCTTATCTAGTTGGCCCTGCATTGAGTGAAGGAATGGACAAAATGATTTATCATAGAATCGTAGAATTGTTTAGGTTGGAAAAGACCTTTAAGATCATCAAGTCCAACTCATTTCCAGAGGTATCCTCCAGTTGAGCTCAGTCTGGGATTCTGTGACTCTGTACTAGAACACTCACTGTACTTTAAGTATAATGTTTTATAATTTCTTTATTGTTTCTGAATCGTTTATTTCTGAAATGCAGTTGAATGGCTTGTACAGTTAAACCGCTGCTCTTTTTTGATGAGTCACTATCAAATGTTTGATTCTGTATGACCTGAAAGTGAATTTACAGGTCTTAGACAGCAGTTGTGCAGATTTAGGGGAACGTGACAAGCTATTGATTTACAGCAAAACAAATAAAGTCTGTGTAGCTGGGATGTCATAGACTGGGATGTATAAATGGTGTTAATTATTGTGAGACATCCACTTAGTATATGATACAGATTTCCTGTACAAGTCTGTGAATCCCTTGAAACTAAGTCTGTGTTTACATCTGTGTTTACATTGTGATTTTTTTGCAGGACTTAGAAATGTAAATAATATAGTTTTACATATTTTTATTTTTAGTGTAAAATCTGGGCACATCAAAGGAGGAAGGTGATAGAAGAATTTGAATATATACTTTTATATACTACAATATTTTCATTTTTATTCCAGTCAAAGGCTTTGTATCAGATGTAATCATTACTATGACAGTATTTACATTAATTGTGGCTTCATTCAAAACCACATTTTGTTTAGATAGTTGCCTTTTGTTGGTAGTAAAGTGAAGTCTAAAATCCCACACAAAATAGGATAATGGCAATCATCAAACCTGCTTGGTAGGGGGTGGTTGTTTTCACACTTGTTTGTTTTCAGTTTTTTAAGAGCCTGAGGAAAAGGAAGTAATAGTAGAAACTATCTTAATAGTAGAAACTATCCTCTTAGGTATACATCATTCCAACAACTCAAGTGCTGTGCCCTGAAAAATGGCCTTTTCAGCTGCAAAGCACTTTTAGAGGGGGGAGAGAAACTGGTTTTGGTTTTGCTTGCTTCTCTGTTTTTTTTTTTCTCATAAAACAAGAAACAGTGGAAGGGGAAATGTGTCTGAGGCATTCTTATATCAAAAAAACCCTAGTATGCTTTTTTTTTTGTTTCTTTTATTATATTGTTTCATTAACTGATAGTCATGTAAAAAAAAAAACCAACCCTTTTTATGAATGTTTTCCTATAATAATCTGATGAATACCTAGGAAAACTGCTGTAAAACCAGAAGGGACTAATTACTGTTCAGTGCTACTATTTGTATATGTTTGGAACATATTATTAGCGGATATTAAAAAGGCTTTCTAGCTAAAAGTTTAAGCTGTAAACAAATACTTTGTTTTGTTTACTTGCCTTTTTCTGTTTTGTTCTTAAATATATCTCTCAAAGTATTTGGCATCTTTAGAGGCCGGTTCTACAAGGTATTTAGAAAATGGTCTGTTTTCAAGTGTATGAGCCAACCAAGGCAATGTGCTAAGGAGCTTGCTGAATTTGTGCACTGGCCAACTGTTGCAGTAGTAGCTCAAATACAGGTAGGTCAAACAAAGTAGGAAGCCCATCTTAGAAGAGGACATTTTCAGAAAAAGGCTTTGATCCCTCTGTCCCAAGTTCCTAGAACAGTAGCTCCTTGATTAAAAGGATACAAAAATTGAGTAAACAGTAAAGGGACAGAAAATCAAATTCAAGACACCTGTAGCTTGATAGAATGGAGGTCATCAGAGGAAAAAAGAAGAGATGTTCCTGAAAGGTGATGGCAGGAATCTTAAACGTGTTGCAGCCGGCAGGATGGAAATCAGTCGTGTGATTTTGAGAGGGGTAATGTTTGCAGTTTGTATGAAAAGTGAGGCCACTCACGGGAAGTGTTATACATACATTCAAGAGAATTGCATGCAAGAGGAACCTAAAGAATAATGGTTTCAGTTGGTTGAGATCAAAATGAGAATGCCTCATGTCCTTGACCTAGATTTTAAGCTGTGCTTATGGGCTGAAAATACAGAATTTTGGAAAGTCTATAAAGTATCAGTCAGGGACACCATCATTAGAAAAAAAGGACAAAATTGATGGACTTGAATTTTATTGCAAGATAGTAAACCATTCAGACAGGAAAGGCTGCGAAGGCACAAACAGAATAAAAGAACCTGGGTAGGTACTAGGGATGCCAGGAATTTGTCAGCTGTGTCAACTAGCTAGAGTAGGACCATTGTGTACAGAGATCTGGAAAAATCATCCATGATTTTCTCTACCTGCTATTTAAATAAAGCAGCTTGAAGAAAGAAATGCAGTTTTTATAATGCTTGGGGGTTTTTTTTAAGGTTAATTTTTTTATGTGCATTTACGTTTGTAATTTCTGTGTCAATTGAAGTAAAAAGCTTCTGATAGTCTGCAGTTAGTTCTTCAGATTATAGCCCAAACTGATTTTAGCTGTAGTTTAATTATAGAAAGTTAGCAGCCACTTCTGAAAAAAAAATTAGCTATATCTTGCTGCAGAGATGGAAATCCATTAAAGAAAGTTGGGTGTGGACTGGATGAATGGTTGTTGGGGGGGAACCACAGCGATTGTTGTAGGATAAGTTCTTGCCACAGGGGGCAAGAGTGGATCCTTGTTTAAGTGCATTACCTTGGTTTCTTAGATAGCAAAGATGATACTTTACCGCAGAGTGCACTATGCAGGCTCTGACATGCATCTAGACATAAATTCTGAACAAAGCTAAATGCTCACATTAGCGTAGTTGGTTCTTCATTTACAGCTTTTTTTCCTGTGGGAAAGGGGGATGGGGAAGGAATTGTTGAATATGCAAAAATGCTTGAAGTGTTTTTGGTTTCAGTAAGATGAAGGGTAGTGCTTACTGTGCAACAAGTATCCAAGATGAAAGGAGGGTGCTGAACTTTATAATTATCCCTCAGTCTATACCATGAAGTCTGAAAAAGTTGCATGTTAGAACATGCAGGCATTTAATGAATTTCAATTTGCAGTTTCATTTCTGTTGCCATTCCTGAAAGATAGAGCCAGTGGTCCAAGAATACTGAACAAGTCACCCAGTGAGTGTTATTGCAGCCTGCTATGTCTAGTTCATTTCTAGTACAAGTATATTTAGACACACATACACACATATTTTGTAAAGTAATTTAGGCTGCCAGAAGTTCTAACATATTGTCTCTCTGGTAGAGCATAAAACAAAAACATGTTTAACCTAATATCTATCAAAAAGCTCAAGTTTTATAGTTATAAAATATTTTAGTTGCTTTCAATTTAAACATACGCTTGAATGTATTCTTTTTTACATTTGTTTCAATTTCCTGCGTAAGTGTACATTTCTAAATCCAAGACTTAAGATATGATAAGCCTTAATTGATCTGGGAAGCTCTATGTTCTCATGTGATACTCAGCTGTGCTGTTTGATGTATGTAACGTCTAATTTTCAGCCCTTGCCTCTGCCTGTGGAATTTTACTCTTTACTTTTCAATGTATTTGGAGCATTTATAACGGAGTAAATACTGTGGTTTGCATAATAAAACTGTTCCAGGTTTTTCTAAGCAGAGTGTTTTGGTACATGCATATGTAAATTTATCTCAGTTGTGTGTAGAAAATAGTATTTGTGGAGGTTGTTTGTTTGTTTGGTGTCTCTTAATGAGGTAGCCATTTTTGTGGCAAATCCTGCTAGATCCATGCTGGCAAGAAGCTTTTAAGAATCCCCGAAGGGCACGTTTATATTCTTGCAGGTTTATTTATAAGATAAGCAGTAGTTATCTATTTGAATTACATATGTTAATACTAAGATGCAAAGCCCCTACCTGCTTCAGTAGGTGAACACCAGTTTTGGAACCATTGCTGTGGAAATTAAATTTCGGGTACCAGCTGTTATTGTTGTATGAAGGAAATTCAAACCTCACTATTGAGTAGGAGTTACTGAACTTGCAATCTGGAACAGTGTAAAATCAATCACTGGGAACTTGTGAACAGTTAATACAGAGGGGGTTTAATCCCATTCTTCCTATTATGTAGGAAAATAATACTTGTCATTTCAAGAAAACAAGTGCAGGAATTCCTCTCTTATCCTGAATAGATATAATTTGCATCTGAAATTTAAGCCCCTGTACAAAGAAGTTTGAATATAAAAGTATGTATTTGAAGAAACAGGTGCATTCAGATAATCCATCCAGATCTGTACAAACTGGGTTGGTTTTGACAGGTGGTTTATTATCTTCCTGTTTTATGACTTCTCCTGTCATTGCCCATAGCTGCGTTTAGGTTTGACTCACCCAGGTGTGCTGCAGGACAGAAGAGAAGTGAAAACAAAATCCAAATTCATTTGATTTATTGGTTTAGGTACCAGATTCTTGGTGTGCCAGTCATTTTAGACATTGTCTTTCATGGCTTTCTATATTTCATGATTTCTGCTCTTCAGTGTGTCACACTTTTGAATTAATCACCAAAGTTTGCGTAATCATAGTCTATGTATTTTAAATGTCTTTTCATGTAAAGATGTGTTGCTAGTAACTAAAAGCCTATGATGTATTATAATTTAGCTATCTGTATTGACATTTAACACCGCTTATTTTGCACAGTATAGCTTGTTTTCTTTAGGTTAACATGCAATGGTTAACTTCTGTATTGAATTTTCCCCTTTTGTTTCATGTTCTCCACTCCCCTCTATGTGTCATTTATTAAGGTGTTACTACTTTGTTACATCTTAATAAGATGCACCGCACAGTGCTGCTGTTGTGACTCCTCTGGTAGTTAGGTGAAGTGTAAACTGGCTTATAAAACTGTCTGTTCTGGAAGTAAAATAATAGCATACTTTTCAAATGTTTAAAAATAATTCTTCTGAATCCAGGATGTTTGCATAGCAGTTAAATACCACTGAACCTCAGTTTCAGTCTTTTCGCAAATACTTTTATGTTAAAAGAGTCCTAGAAAAGAGGTGTGCTTTAAACAGGAGAAAATATAACTGTCATTCTTTTCGCTTCACTTTCATCCTCCTGTTAACAGTACTGTGTTTCTGAAATTGCCTAGTAGGCGCTGCTGCTAGCTGTGCAATGTGCCTGGACTGTTAGTCTTCAAGTTACTTGAGGCCCTCTATGGGTTGCCTGTCCTCGACTATTAAGGCCAAATACGGGGAAATGCTTTATCCCCTTTTGTTTTAACAAAAAGAATTACGGTGCTGCTGGAGCTGCTGTTTGTATTGTGTGGGACGTTAGAGTAACGCAAGCACTGCACATGCAAAGCAAAAAAGGCTCCCCGAGCTTTACAGGAATTACGGAACAGCTAGCCAGTTCCTGGGTGGAAGTATTTTTCATATCACAAAATTGCTGATGTAACTGGCACCCTTACCAGCCTTCCTCTGTACAAAACAAACAAAACGGAGAGGGTGCTTGCCTTCTCGCCCACACTCTTCCGATCAGAACAGATGATGGGAAAGCACAGAGCAGAGAAGCTGACTATGCTCCCAGTATATCTGTTGAGCCGATAAGGAAGACTTTTTTAGGGCTGTTGGTTGGCTTCTTTCACTTTTGCCTTTGAATCACCTCATGGTGTATTTTTAAAAGTATTTATGGTGTTGCTTTGACAGAGAGGTGTGTTTGTGAGGGTTACAATCTATGGGGTTTGTTTTCACAAATTAGAGTTGGCTAGACAGAGATGGACTATCAGTCTGAACTTTGGATTTCTTGCTTTTTGCCAGCTTGAATCATACCATAAACTCTATTTAAAGATTTTGGGTTTTGTATTTATTGTCCACATCCTTGACCCTGACTGGTGAGCTGGACATTTGTGTTTGCCTTGGCAAGCTCCAAGCTGCTCATCTATGGCAGGATGAAAACTCTTTTTTCCTTTTGTAAACAAACTGTTCCTTCAGTATTTTCCATAAGGATTTACACCGCCATTTTGCAACGCTTCTAGGAATTGAGAAAATCTTGGCCTTTCAGAGTTTTCATTTTACACAGCTTGTATCACTGCATAGAAATGTTTGATTTTATGAGCTTTTTCCAGAATGTTTTCAAATTCCAGAAATACTACATTTTGTCTTGAAGGCGATTTTTAAAGTTATAGGTAACATTCATTGTTGCCTGTCTGGAAATGGGGCTGTTTGTATTTTTTTATTTCTATCGCTGATGCATGTGCAACTGTGAACACTGCCCCATTGTACCAGACACTGTACACATGTAAAATACTGCTTTGTGCTCTGAAGAATTTACAGTCTAAATAACTGTTCGTATTCTGTATTTCTTTGGATATATTTTAGTGGTCAGAATGTAAAATGAGAGAATAACTTAGTGGGCCACTTTATGCCAACATACAAATTATGTTTTGGAGCAAATGAACTGAATTTAGTTTTCCACAGGGACAAAGGACTGATGCTGCTCCTTTTTTGTTAGGTCATTTGCAGTGAGGGACTCATGGTTCTGAGTGCTGTATGCCATGGGAATGGCATTCTTGTTCTTGTAATCAAAAAGACTTGTCCAGCAGTGTTGCTGCTAATTTAGGCAAGTTTGAAATGCTCTAAGTCAGAGATGAAGTTTTATATATTATAAAATTGATACAATATTATTAAATGCAACTCAAAGCTGAGTACCCATGTTAGTCCTGATCCCAAGCTACTACAAGCCCTGCCAAGTGCAAAGAGGCTATTTGTCATGAGCTAAATCTCAAAAAAATCATAAAAAATGCTTTAAGAGCACCCACATTTCTCTGGAAGAAAAAACTTGTAGCATATATTCAGACTACAATTATATTGTACTGGAGAAAAAAATCTGTGTAGTTTTATAATTTCTTTAAACAATAGGAAAGTCCAAATTTCCATGTAACTTTTCATCTTTATGCTGCTATTTGACATCTAATATTTGAGTGCAAAATGAAGTCTTGGAGAACAATTAGTTCTTCATGAATATCTTGAAAATTTTCAGCAGTGTTTAGTGAAGTATGCTATTTGTTGTAAATTGTTATCCAGATTAGGTATGGGCCAATGAGTCAGCAAACCAACCAAAATAGCTGGATTTTGGTTTACAGCTTACTGTAAATGATAATAAATAGCAAATAATGAAACTTCCAGTACAGGAACAAATGGTGAAAAGTGTATGTTAAAAAATACCCCCAAAGTTACAAATAATGAATGGTGTCTAAGTTGTTAACAGAAGGGAAAAATACTGAGTTTTATGTAAAGCTCTATTGATGCTAGTCAACAGTCCATAAATGTTATTTATTCTTCCTTTTAAATAGTAATACTAATTTTATAAAGGTATATTAAAAGCATATTTGAACTCCACAAACTAAAATTACACTTGCTTTTTTGTTGCAGATCTGGGACATGAGCGATGATGAAACAGTCTGAAAATCAGCTGAATAAGGTGGAAGATGACCTACTTTGGACTGCAGCACTGCCTTTTATCTGTTACTTGACAAGTTAATGATTGCTTACCCATTCTGACTGCTACAAATAAAAACAAATATAATCCACATTTTGACATTAATATCTTCACCTTAAAAGCAGTCTGTTATGGATAGGATTCTCCACATTTTCATTTTTATTATGTAAATAACTAAAGCAATCTGATTATGTTTAAACCTCATCTTTTTTTCCTTTTTCTTTTTTTTTTAGTTTCTAAATATGGCTTACATATAAAGTATGCTGCTTAAGTAAACTTCAGAGTTTTATGTGTCCCAGTTTTTATTTTGCTTTGTCAATGGACATGTCAAAGCAGCATGTTGAAATGCTTCTTTTCATCTTTCCCAAATTTGTGGCCCTTTAGTTGGAATTTATGATTAAGATAGAGAATATTCTACTGTGGAGAGTTAAACTGCATCTTTAAAGGAGAGGAGGAGTAGGTAAGAACCTACATCTACTGCCTACATCACATTGCTTGCTGTTTCAAATTACATTTTTGTAGTACAATTGATTCCCTTTTCTTTGTTACAGTATGATTGTTCTTGCCTGTGTCAATGAAAGTATTATTCTCTGTAAAGATCTCATAATTTCATGCTATGGAAAGAAGTGGTTTGACTTACATTTGCACAGGAAAGACCAAAGTGCGTTGGTAGTATCATTAGACTCCTCTGAAGTTTAGAGAAGGCTCTGTTACGCAGTAAAAATTGTTTTTGGGGGAGGATCATTGATTCAGTCAAAACTTGTAGAGGAACACTTAACTGAAATAAGAAATTGCTTCTCTAAGTTTGCTATTCTTGGGTTCTGTCATGCAGTACTTTACAGGTGTTAAAAAAGAGCAATTCTGATTTTCATTTGGGTGGGATTTTAAGTTTTTCAATTTTTCAGCATCAGGAATGGCTTCAGAGATGATGGCTGAGCATAAACAGTAGTTTGAGAATCCTCCAGTTTAAAAACTAACTTGAGAAAAATGGATTTGTAATATATCAAAGTACATTACTACAAAATTGAAAGTGAATCTATTGGTTTTTATCTTGGAATACGTTTTAGAAGTATATTTGTAATCTCTTTTATGGCTTTATATTGTGAGGTTTATGGACTAACTCACTCAGAAAAAATGCAAATCTCTTTATCTGCCAAACAGTCTTTTTTTCCCATATATATTATGAAAATTATTTGGTCAATCCAGTTATTTTAGTTCCTTCCTTAACCTAAGCTCTGAATATGTGGTGTAGATAATTTCACAGCTTCTCTCTTATGCCACATCAGACAAAGTTCTGTCAGGTCAAATTTGCCTAAAACCAAGGATATCTGCAACTCCCGTACTCCGATCACAAAAGAAGATATATTGAAACATTCTGAGCTTTGCCTCGAGTGTCTAAAATAGCTATAATTTCTATTTATTTTAACTATCATATTCATGACATTTACATTATTTCTTCAGTAGCCCTAAGGGAATGTCTCATTTAGCTGTCTTCATTGTAATATAAAAATATATATCAATCAAATATATTTTTTGAAAGACTAGTAATCATAGGAAACTGATCTTTTGGTGGTCAGCTAATGAACAATAAGACTGATAACATGCCACATCCATTTTACAGCAGTATGTTAATGTACATAATTATTTATGAGCTCAGACTACTTCCATTTTGTTAGCCATGCTGTAGTCCCTCCAGAATTATGAATCAGTACTCGGGTAGTTTAAAGGGAATGATCTGTATTTTTATCTTTCAGAGTTGCTGACCGTGGAGTGTAAAAGTATCTTTGCAGTTTTTGGTTATCTAAAACGTGAAAACTAGACATCTTTCTGAAATCTGATAAACATTAATAATTATTTTAAATATCTGAAACTCTGCTTATCCTGTTCGTTACATCGTAGCTTTACACGGAAAGTATCTGTTTAACTGCAGAAGTGTACAAGACCGAAAGGTTCAAAACTCAGGGTTAATATAATGTTTCCTTACCTCTGTAATTTCAGTAACATACAAGTCTCTTAGGCTGAGCTGTTTCCTGTACATATGCTTCCCAGATGTCTCTGATGTTCAGAAACACTTCAGTTTGACTTGGAATAACTTCCGTTGTCTAACTATAATGTTTTCTTTCTCCTTGCAGAGCAGAATTGCTCTTGTTTTGCTTTTACTCAATTTCTAGGCATTTACTGAGTGAGAAATCATGAGAATTCGTTCAAGTGAATGAATGTGTATTCAAATATTATTAACAGATAAACACATTTATTTACTGGCTTGTATGCACTTGATGGCAGGATTTCAGCACAGTCCTCAGCTCCAGTTATTGCTGTTTAATGGAAGAAGCTAAACTTTGACCTTTCTTTATGAAAGAGGTAGGATTTAAATTTTATTTGTGTTGCCATGACCTCCTAGGCATCAGTAAAGAGCCCAGACTCATACTTCCATTGTAGAACCCAACAGCTACAATGGCTTTTCAGGAATAAACCAAATCTGTTGGGAAGAGGAATGAACAGCCTCAGAGGAACCTACTCATCTTCCTCAACTATCTAACAGGAATGTAGAGGCATTATATGGCAGTGTGAGTGGGACCATATCTCACAGGAGGCAACTATGACAGCTACGTATCAGATCTGGGGAGTCATCTAATAGTGTTACACCACAGATCTCAATGGAGTGCTATTGGCATCATTTTTGTGCTTGAGTATTACAGAAACACGTGGAACCATAGCCTCTGTCTTGCTTTCACACTTGTACCAACTAGAATTTTTCTTCGGTGCTATCACTTCAATGTGTTTGCTGACTGAAGTCTAGAATTTGTTACGTAGTACCACCACATTCATGGAAGTGAGGAACTTGAGATTCTGTATGAGAGTTTTCTTCTTTAGAGCCTTCACTTGCTCTCATCCTTGCTTTCACAATCTACTGTTAAATTCTCTTTACCTGTGTTGTAGTCTGTCAATCAGGAATAAATTTCACTTAGGGCCTGCCCTTTATATGATGTGTAAATTGTCTTAGTGCCATTAAAGCCAGCAGAATCATAGCCAATAGATGATTCAGCCTTCAGACCACATGAGAATCTGTTCCATGGAGCATGGAGCTAGTTTGAGTCTTAAGCCTTCAATATTGGGCTCTACAGGGAGAAATGGCACAAATTTGAAAATGACACTTAGATCCATTCATGATGGCCCAGACAGGTTGGTCCAGAAAATCACCAAGAAGTGGAACTGTAGGATTTATATCCCTAGGAAGCTGATAACTCCAAAGGACTAAAGGGAGATTCTGCTTAAGCAGAAGTCAGCAGGACAATAGTTATTTTGGCACATGAAAGGAAACTGTAGTGGTTGCTCCAGCCCTTAAAATCATTGAGCTTGAACCTGAAAAAACACTTTTCCCTTGCCGGTGTTCTGTATGGCTTTGGTATTGTGTCCTCAGAGAAGTTTTGTGACATAAACAAAAATTTCATTTTTGTCATCTTTGATATTCCATTTGCTGTATAGTGTTCTTTCTAATTCTTTTTCTTTGTATAAGATTCGGCTACTCACCTTAAGTATATGCAACAGAATTATTGGCAAAGTTGAGTAATTTTTCCATATATAAGGATTTTCTTTTAATTTCTCACTTACGTTTTCCTAGAGAACTCATACTGAAAAGGGTTTTCTGTATTTCTGAACTTCTCGGTATGCACTGTAGAATCATGCCATAGCACTTGTTTCTCCCTCTTACTGAACCAGTTTCTTCTAAATGTATGTTAACTAGTCTAATTGGAATTGCTAATAGCTGCTTCATCATTGCACTGCTCTGGGGCAGTGTTGGGCCATGAAGAGTTCACCCAGCTCCAAACTTTCCTGTGAGCTTTCTTCCTCTTTTTTAAGCCAAATCGTAAAAACAGTGAGATTGCTGAGATGAGCCCAAGAAGAGACTTTGGTGTGCGGGATTCTCATTAATGCCAGTAATGTGTGAAAAGATCACTAAGCTTCTGATACCAGCTTTTGTGCTGCTGATCAAGAACAACTCTGCCTGTTTCTTACAGAATCATTATGAGCCGTGACGGAATCCGTGAGGATATTTTTATATAGTTTCTCTTCAGAGTATCTTAAGAGTTCAAGGAGAGTCCTAACTCTCTGTTCTTATGGGAGTAGGAAGGATAGCTCACATTCTTTCAAAAATAAATATGTTGCAAGCTAACACATAGTCAACCTTTTTTGTCAGTCTGCCAGCTATTCTACAGCGCACGTCCAGCTGGTGCTCTGACAGTGCAAATAGCCATTCTCATGCTGTTCCCTGATTCAGTGTTTGCTGTGCTGTAACTTTGCATTGAGAGTACACAAAAGCTGAAAAGAGCATGAACAGCTAGATGGTGGGATTTTTCCTTGCTACTTTTCCAAATTTTTGTACCCAATTTTTTAGTTTTTGGGTTGGTTTGGGTTTTTTTGATAATAATGCAATACGTTGCTTAGAAACAATTAAGCATTTATACTCCAAAGAGAGCCATTAAAGAAATATTTGCAACATGGTAAACTGTAGCAGACTTCCTAAGAAACATAGTCTGGAAGATGTCCAAAGCCTGTATCCATATTCTCTGTCCTTTCTGAATCTTTTGACATGGCTTCATTAATGCCTTTTCTTCTTTTTTTTTTTTTTTTCTACCACACTGGAAGGACTTTGGACTGTCCCAGTCTGGCAATGTGTAAATTCCTAACCTATGAAAAGCCTACCTACCTGTCCCATTTCAGTACCAGTTCTCTTTCCCTTGCAGCTGCCTGGACTTTCTCCAGAACACTAACAGTGTTTAAAAATACTGTGGCACCACACAGGTAACGCTTTAGGTTTGAATTTAATACAAACTTTCCCTATCATCATTTCAGCTATCCAGTGTCATAATTTTTAAAAAGTTCATTTTATTATTTGTGCAGCACTGGACACGTTTTGAAATAAAAACCCCTAACGATTTCTTGATGGTGTTTTCAGTCTCATCTTGCTTTTATTGATACCCTTTGGTCCACCAGCACTGACAACAGTGACTCCTCACAGTGAGCAGTGATTCACAAAAGGGCAGACTGCAGGACTCCTTGCTTTGTGGCAGCACTACTCCTAGGTAGACACAGAGAGGTTCACACTCCCTGCTTTTTTTCTTAAACTTTTAATTCCTCACCTGTAAAACATATGGAAATTGGATATATGTACTTGGCAAAAAATACCTATTTTTTTCATGCCCAGTTATCCCAGGTCAAAGAAACTGGTCTGTTGCTCTAACCCATTGTTTTGTTGAAGTGTTGTTGAATATTGTTTGAAGTCATGTAGTGTTAACCAAAATAGGCTGTGGCTTGGGCTAATTTGTAGCCACTTTTCTCTGAAGTACAGTAGCTGAAGTTCAGCAATCCATATTCTTCCACCAGGCAATGACTGATGTTTTGTTCAGGTTGTAGTGAAGTCTTTTGAGTGAGTCACTTGAGGATTATTTCAACCTGGCCAAGGAAATTGGCACTGTGGAAGGGAAACTGAAGCTACTCCCAAAAGAATTAATAGCAATAAGCTTGAGTAGCAATGATGTTAATTACCTTAAGGTATTCCGTATCTTGGGGCAGCAAATTTTTCACCTAATTTCCCAGTTCAGATGATCTCACCCCAGAATAAGGATGTAGATGAGTACTCCAGCCATCTGTAATTTCAAGTTCTAGCTATTGCCCTCAATAATTAACAATATTATCGGCCTGTTGCAACTTAACCATGGCTTTTTTTTTTTTTTTTCAAATCTGGTGGTATTATGTAGGACATTCTCTGAAAAGATTTTCAAAACCTGTCAGCTGTTTGCCTGAACTTTGCAGAAGAAATAGCATGATTTCCTTCTGTTCAATCAGGCCAGTTCTCCCTCGGCACTGTACCTTCTTGGAGGTGCTTCCTTGGGCTTGGGGATAAAAAGGGGCAGTCAGGAGTTCTAAAAACAAACGTGTTATGTTTCCTGGCTGGCATGGAGTACACACTGTCTTTCCATCTATTATAACCATCTAAATGCCTGTTTCCTCTTGTTCTTTGAATAGATGTTTACATAGGACACTGATACTAAAGTACAATGGGCTTTGCCTCTGGAACTGAAGGTCACATGCACACGTGCATTTCATTTTAAATGCTGCAAATTTCAAATTACTTCTTAACACAATATTTTAGTGAGCTAACAGGAAAAGGCAGAAGCATACATATGGTGCTGTACTGCTGCAAATCAAAAGCACAATTTAAAAATAATTACTCTTTGTAACTTCTTCCCTTTCCCATACTCTCTGTTCTGTCTTAGATTCTTTGGCTGTGGATTGCTGCTTCAGTAGTCTTTGAGCATCCAAAAATTTAGGCTTGTGTGTAACTTCCGTTTGCTTTTTGGCACCGGGACAGTTGATTTTTGTAAGATCTCAGCAGAATGATTCATTGTTTGATTTGTTAGTGAAATACTATTACGCGCTACCTAAATAAGAAAAAGGGAGACATTATTCTGGTTTCATTGATATGGAGGAAGTCAGCAGTGTTTTCCTCTTCTGGTCTAATGCGTGCACCCTCTTAAGAAACTGCAGTTGATGCATCCCTGCTAGGCAATGCTGCAGGAGTCTGGTGCATTTAAAATGCAAGCTGGCATCTCATTTCTGGAATGATTTTACTTTCTAAATCAAAACCAGTATGGGCTAAAACTGTTTGGAGAAATGCTGCTAAAATTGTTTCCATGTCATGTCAATAGGCTTGGAAGAAAGGCGAGGTTCCAAGTCTGGCCCACTCTGAATGCATTTGAGCTCTAGTTTTTGACAGCTAGTAAACTGGTGTGTCATATGTCCCGTGTCCCGTCCCCCACGCCCTTATTTCTCTCCCTCAGTGCTCAGTGCCTCACTGGTAAGGGAGGGACCTGGTTGAACAAGCAAATTAATTTCTAGTGACAGACTTCTTTAAAATCAGCATAAGAGGTGAGGAATTCTATAAAGTAAGTATGATTTTGCTTGGGGGTTTTGCTTTGTCTTTAAGTGTCTTTATTTTCATTTCATGCTTCAAAGTCTGACTTTTATACAGTACTTCTGTAGGTGTTACCACTTCCTCAGGAACCTGTGACTCAGGCAACGTATAAATGAAATGACATCACCAGCAGCTCTTGTTTGAATTGCCTGTTTCCTAAATAGGGACTGTTGGTTTTTCTTTTAATACTTGCAGCTTTGTTTGGGTTTTTTTTTTTTTTTGTGAGGGAAGAGGGGATGAGGGGTTTTAATTATCTGAGGCAGCCTTGCCATTATGAGTAACCACACTGCATGTGTATTATCCTTCTGAATTGTTGAAATCGCCAATATTGAAGTTTACTTAAAACAGGAGATCCACACTTCTACGCAAGCTATTTATGAATGAAATAATTGTAATTAGGCCTTAGTAGAGGTTCTGTTGTTATAGAGCATTCTTAATTCACTCCTGATCTGTGGAGGGAGGGGGATGGGAGAGAGGGGCGGAGGAAAAGCTCTGAGCATAATTTTCCATTATTATTTTGGAAGTAATGCAAACAAAAGGAATGTGTTTTCATACTTTTTTAAAATGGATCTCCCTTGCTGCTCTCAGTAGTGTGTATTTGCACCATAGGAGATTCTTGGTAGATTTCGGTGTTTCCTTTCCTGCAACTGATACTTTTCAATGATAATGCTATATAAATACGTGGTTGAAATGGGAGCGGCTTCAAAGTGTAAAGTTTGGTTCTTTGCAGAGTGCCTCCAAAGCCAGCAGAAGTAGCGGTTGCAGCAGATAGGCATGGTATGGGGGGATGGGCAGCTGCTGCATCTGCATGTCTTCCTTGGACAGAACCCCCATGATGTCACTGCAGGAGCTGGCTGTGAAACTTGTTGAGAGTCACATCAGGAATTCTTGTCATCAAAGGAATGCGACAAGTTGGACGTCTGTCTAGGTCATTTATTCATAGTGCTCATGGACAGGCTATAAATGTGTTGCATTTATTTATTCTTGTCATGAGCAAAGGATAACCATTGTTTTGTTTAAATAGCAGTTCTAGAACTCTGTAGAAATTAGTGCAGCAGAGGCTTTAGATGCATCCTCTTGGTCGTGCTTTGATTGTAGGGGTTCTCAATGGCAGTGCCATTGTGGTTGCACTTTAAAGCTAAACTCAAAGGAAGTCCATGGATTCAGGGAGATGGTAGCAGTGACTACCATAGGTAATGGTCTGTCTTCCGATTATGTCAGTCCATGTCAAACTTTGGCACTATTAAGAACCATGTAATTAAAGTTATTTTTCAGATGATACACTAAACCAAAGTCCTAAAAAAAGGTTCTATATCTTTTTGGTTTCTTTCTAATACTTTTCTTTTTCTTTTTTTTTTTTTTTTTTTAATTTATTTCATCCTACCTTCCTAAAGTTGTTGTTCAGCTTCCTTTGGATCCTTAATTTTCTAAATTACCCTTGTGCAGGGGTTGTGAATGCTTTTAATGAAAAACTCTTAATCAAGTTCCACCCAGTGGCTATTAGAGCAAAAGTTGTATGTTGTTATTGGTACTAAGTTGGGAATGCTTTGAGATGATAGATGGAACAAGTGTGATAACATTACAATTACTTGGTCACACAGGTATAAAGACAATTTTCCCCTAATTAAAATATTTACTATTGTATGTCTCTTGCATGCAGTTAGACAGTATCTGTGATTTTCTTTAGGGCAGTATTTAGGAATGAGCGAGCTATACACACTCTGCCCCATGAGCCCTGCGGGCAGCAGCTGATGTACATCGTATGTAGCTAGATCCTTCTCACCAACTGCCTGCTACACATACGCAACTACTGCTCTCAGAAATCCTGCGGTAAGGCGTTTCAACTACTTGCTAACTATATTTTCTTGAATAGGAATTCAGTAATGTTTAGCAGTCAGATATTACAAGTTTAAGACAGGCTTCTTTGTAACCATGCTCTGATTTGTGAGGGAGAAGCAGGGAGCAAGTCCACAGTTGTGTATACAGTGTTTCCCTTTTGCTGGAGATATTCTAGTTCCATTTCCAACAACAATAATATCTGTTACTTAATTTAGTTTCCTGGTGGTAGTATTTGGAAATGTCATTAAGGGATTCTGATAGATAACATCAAGATATCCAATGCTTAAAAATCTGCTAGGAGCAGAGAATAACGATGTACCTGATCTGAGATACTGGAAAAGAATGGAGAAGAATGTGATTTAAGTGTCACTTGAGTGTCCGGGGGGGGGGGGGGGGGGCTGACAGTCATGCCACGAGGACAAGCAGCAAAAAGTTTTTTCAGAATGTGACCATATTACTCTTTTTAAATTATTTTGTTACTATGGTAGTAGGTGCTTGTGGCTTCAGAATTTTTTTAAGCCTATACGTTATGTTTCAGCTCTCACAATTTGGAGATTAATGTAATTAATTACTGTGATTTTTAAAAATACTGCTTTGTCCTCTCCATAATAGTCATAGACATGGGAAGATGGGTTGAGGCAGGACACATGGGCTGTACCACAGACCTCCAGTGAAAACAAAGAAAGTCAGATCATCTCCACCTCCTATCCATTGTCTGAGCTTTGCTTTGGTTGAGTCTCTTTTGCCAAGTGCCTAGTACAGCAAGGCCAGTCTTGACCGAGTCAGCTAGGCAACAGAATAGTATAAGTATTAGAGATGATCCAGGTATATCGTATCTCTAACATCGTCTGTTGATGCATTTTAAGTTAATCAGTTTGGACAAGGAGCTCAGAAGTGGTTAGTGAAATTCATTTGCCTCAGATTTTGGATGCCCAGCTTTTTTGGATGCTCTAAGCTAGACTTTGATCATGTCTAAAACTGGGTTTCGGAATTCTGAAAGGAGTCTGATTTCAAATGTAAAGACAATCTTACATTAAACATGTATTTAAAAAACTTAATGTGTGTAAAAGAGTATTAAATAAATCTGTTGTTAACTTTTAAACGCTTGCTGTTTCAGTTTTGCTCTTTCTTGCATGTATGCACTGGAAAATATGCTTACCAAGATGAGGATTAGGTTTTGTGTAACCAGTCAGCTAAAATAGTGAGGAGTCACAGAAGAGCTTTGTTATTCTTGTGGAAAAAGAAATAACAGAAAAGGAAAAAGTTAGTTGAGTGCACTTTTTTAAAATGGGTTTCTGGTTTTGAGGCTTGTGCTGTTTGTAACCAGTCTGACTGCTAGAAGCTTAACTGTTTGTTTCGCAGTAAGCGCGTGCTGCTCCCAAAGGATTCAGGTCCACGTTAAGCTTGCGTTGTTGGCACAGTCACAAATTGGGGTAATGTAATTTAGCAATCTAGCCTGAGAGTGGCTAGAAATAACATCGGTTGTGTTCTCCAAGGCCTGCACTGCCATTTAAAGTTTCTGTCCTGTAGAATTTAATGGTTTGGATTCATTTGCAAAGGAAGGTGTGCATTCACTTTGGTAATGGAACAGAAGAATGAAGAAGCAAGAGGCAAGTAAGAATTGGTTTTGGTTTGTGGGGTTTTTTTTTCTTAAGTTTTCTTAATTAAGACATTTCTTGATTAGTTCTGACCATATATTATAAATGTACTCCAGCAGAGAAAAAAAACCCTTTTTTTTTTTTTGTCGATTTCCTGCGTGAAATACAGAGAACTGTTCATGATCCAAGTACGAGGTGTAAATAATTTGCCATGACCTGTATTTCAGTGGTATTAGTGACATTTTTGTGTTTTACTAAACTTTCACTGTGTAGTCATTGGCTGGTTTTCCCCAGCTAAACTTTTTACAAAAAAAGTACAAAACTTCAGTTACGAGAGAAGAGCAAATAAACCAAAATCCTTTTAAATCATTGCCCACTGCCCCAAATCTCTGTTGTAATGAAGCTCCAGTAGTTCTCTTTCCTACCACTAATATTTTCTTTTCCTCCCCTGTTTCTGTTCTAGATGGGAGATATGGAGGGGCAGAAGAAAAGCAGAAGTGCCAGAAGAGGAGGAACCTGGAAGAGGGCCAGGAAAGACAGCTATAAAGAGACTGGCTTCCTTTTTGAGGCTTTAGGAGCAATGGATCAAGGATGCCCCAGTTTGGGAGCTTTCCCACCAGAGGTATTTTCCTTGGCTTTGAGTAGCTTACGTTGCTCCTAAGAGCTTCAGTTCATTTCTTGGCTACTGACAGCTCTTAGCACAGCCCTTTTTCTGGTCAGGGCCTGGCTATCTATGGGAAGTTTTCCTAAGGCTTAGCATCAATTTTCTTATATTTTGGGGCTTCCTCTTGGATTGCTCTGGCTATAAGGTTTCAAAGGATCACAGGGAGTATAGGTTAGCCAGCCAGCTTTCTACTTCTCCCTTTCACTCTGTTGCAGAAATTAAGTGCTACTTCTCTTTTGTCACCCAACTTTTCTAGAGCTCTCAAGAAGGAGAGGAACATTCCTAATTTGTACCTTTAGAGGAATTAGACCAATATACTTGCTTGAGCAGACTTCTCACCCACAAGCAATAAAAAAAAAAAAAAAATATATGGAAGCTTCATGATGTGATCCTGTACCTTAATGAACGTTCCCTATGCTCCCTAAACACCATCCTATGAGGAAGTTCTTGAAGTGTTTTGGTTTGAGGTTACAGTATAGCTAATTCCCACATCAGGGCTGCAAAGCTAAGCAATGGAGGTTTCCCGAGGAGAGAACCTTTAGTTTTCATCAGTCTGACTAGTTGGGTAGATGATAGCTTTCTAAGCTCTCAAAATGTTGTTGCTGGTCTCCCAACACTGTTGGGGGTTTTTTTGTTGTTGTTGTTGTTTTGTGTTCCTTTGATTCCCAAGAATCTGTTTTCTTTTTTCTTTAATTTAAAAATGAATGCATCTGTTTTGTGGCTGTGTAGAAAGACTTGAAAATGTGAAGCTAAATGGCTCGAGGAAATAATTAATTCCAAATGTAATTATTTATAATAACCTGATTTTAATTTTGCTTCTGAAAAATTCAAGTGACATATTTTCCCAAACAGTGATTTCAGTGAGTTCTATGAATACCTAACACGGCTGTGGTGAGATACCGGTGTTACTACCCTACCATCTTATGTATAAGGTTCACGTAAGTTATAGTCAAAATAACTTCAGGGCAAGAAAGCTCTCTTGTCGCTGAAACAGTTTGGTGGTGTTCTGTTCATTATGCCTTGGTGTCTGTCCAGGACAAACAGCCGACAAATCAGTTGAGAGTTGTGCGAGTAATATAAAAGCAATGGTCCGTGTCCTTTCTTCAATACTATAAAGGCAGAAAACCAAGTTTTGAATGGCTGTGGAGTAGCGTAAAGAAGTCCTGAAGTCCAAATCCTATTGATTCTCTAGTAGCAAGATCACATTTGGCAGCTATGATGCTTTATTTCCTCTGTATACCAGCATTAGATGTTACATTCTGGGCAGCTGATTCAAATTGGATACACTCACAGTTTTCTTCTTGTTGAGCGCTGGAAATCAGTGTTTTGCATATAGATTTCTATGCTGCTAATAACGCAAGGGAAGAACTTACTCTGTAGTTTAGAAAAAGTCAGTTCAAAGAACTACCTGTACAGTGGCAGATTTCGGAGCCTTGGGCAGATTTTACTTTTGTAGTCATTGGCAAGTTATTCTAGTTTTATGCTAGCCACAAGGCCCTTTATGCCAAGATGCTGTAGTTTTACACAACCACAAGGGTTGTACTCCACCGGAGTGCTGTATGTTTTGTGCAGATCAAGAAGAGGGAAGGCTATAGTAGAAGACATGATGGAGGAAAAGGCAGTGGATTGATGCATGCACTAGATGTAGCTGTGCTGGTAAAATTAACACTTCTCTTCGGGGAAAATCATCATCACATCCTCATCAACATTTACAAATATCTTAAGGGTGGGTGTCACGAGGACGGAGCCAGGCTCTTCTCAGTGGTGCCCAGCACCAGGACAAGGGGCAATGGGCACAAACTGAAGCAGAAGAGGTTTCAGTTGAACGTGAGGAAGAACTGCTTTACTTTGAGGGTGACAGAGCCCTGGAACAGGCTGCCCAGGGGGGCTGTGGAGTCTCCTTCTCTGGAGATGTTCAAACCCTGCCTGGACGATGTCCTGTGCACCCTGCTCTGGGTGAGCCTCCTTTAGAAGGAGGGTTGGACTAGATGATCTCCCAAGGTCCCTTCCAACCCTTGCCATTCTGTGATTCTGTGAAAATGCATACCATGTGCTCAGAGGGTCAGAGAAGGACAGAATGGAGAGAAGACGGAATCTGTCATGGGGCAACTGCTAAAAGGAGCGAACTTCTTGTATAAATAGGAGAACGTTTCTTCTTCTTGCCTTCATTAGCTTCTCTTTCTTCAATGATGTATTATGGGTGGATCTGCTATTGACTTTAATTCTCAGCCTTTGCCCTGGCATTTTTCACATTTCCTGTGGGAACTGGTAGGACCAAAACTGCATCCAGAGTTCAGCTGTAACAGGGCAGAGCAGGAGGAGAATCCCACACTCCTCTTTCCTGTATTTCCAAGCAGAAATTGTTTATTTGTTGGATTAATCACTAGAGTTACAGACATGTCAGCAAAGTCACCCTTTCATTTATTACTGCTGATTTTGCATCATCCTGAAAGGTCATAGCTCGACTCCCATTACAGACTGCATTTGTAAGCCTGGCAGCAACAAAAGCATTATTTTTGTGTTGTGAGGAAATCTGTTCTTGCCATGAAAATCTTTAAAACAAGAGCCCTAAAATCCCACCATGTTCTGTGTGGTGGTGGCTTTGCGAGACTTGGGTTTTTCTTCATTTCCCCACCTGAAAACTCAAGTTTTGAGCTAATGACATTACATTGTATAGGCTAGGGAAGCCGAAGGCTAAATTAGCAAATGCATAAAATGGCAGAGGAGTGGTTCGAAACAAAGATCTCTGAAATAGTACTTTTTAGACAACATCTATAGTGCACTTTTTAAGAGTTGAAGTGCATTTTACATTTATGTCGTTGATCATTCTGAACCATTCTTACCCTGTATTCAGACAGCCACGTCTTTATTGTAATAAAGAAAATGTCCTGCATACTCTTACATGTTCTTTTCCTCTGGACTAGATAATTCTGCTTTCCTGATATATCATCAAGGCTATGTGTTCAATATTGGGCCCCTCACTACAAGAAAGACGTTGCGTTGCTGGAACATGTCCAGAGGAGAGTAACAAAGCTGGTGAGGGGTCTGGAGCACAAGTCTTACAAGGAGCGGCTGAGGGAACTGGGGTTGTTTAGTCTGGAGAAGAGGAGGCTGAGGGGAGACCTGATCGCCCTCTACAACTGCCTGAAAAGAGGCTGTAGTGAGGTGGGGGTCGGCCTCTTCTCCCTGGTAACGGGTGATGGGACGAGGGGAAATGGCCTCAAGTTGTACCAGGGCAGGTTTAGGTTGGACGTTAGGAAAAATTTTTTCAATGAAAGGGTTGTCAAGCATTGGAACGGGCTGCCCAGGGAAGTGGTTGAGTCCCCATCCCTGAAGATATTTAAAAGCAGGATAGATGAGGTGGTTAGGGACATGGTTTAGTGGTGGGATGGCAGTGTTAGGTTAACGGTTGGACTTGATGATCTTCAAGGTCTTTTCCAACCTAAACGATTCTATGATTATGTACATAGGTATGCCTGTGTTTCAGAGGACAAAATGAGAATATTCCTTACTTTTGAAGAAATAGGTTTACTGGTTTCAGTTGTTACTTTATTAAACTGGCCCTGCAGGTTAAGAAATTACTTCTTTTAATCTTGATTTTCAAATTCCTAAGGGAGCTATGAGAACCACTGGGAAGGAGAGACTTCATAGAATCATAGAGCACCAGGTTGGAAGGGACCTCAAGGATCATCTGGTCCAACCTTTTTAGGTAAGAGCACAGTCTAGTCAAGGTGGCCCAGCATCCTGTCCAGCTGAGTCTTAAAAGTGTCCAATGTGGCAGAGTCACAAACAAGTGACAAAAGGTTACCATTGAGACAACAGAGGATGACTTTATTTTTAGCACCTTCTTCAGTTAGGTACCTGTTCCAGTTAATTTCTTTCCAGCTTTTTCATTGGTAGGGGAAGTCAGGTTGGTGGCAGGAGGTTTTCACTTGGGGTCATTTTTGAAAGCATCTTGCTTTCAAAAACAATTTCAAGATTCTTCACACTGCGCAGAGATCCCTGGTGAAGCTGGATGGCACCCTCCGGGCATCCAGGGGGGAGCAGAGGGCTTCCTTGTCCGCTTGGGAAATGCGGCCTCTTCACGGGCAGCCAAGGCTCTGCCAAGGGAATTACTTGAGAGCAACGGGAGCTGCGGCAGCTCCACATCCCAGCTGTGAGATGGGAAACCAAGGTGATGTCAATAACTACTTGTATGTGAGGAGCGTCAAGAGCTAAGACCTGATTTAAAGTTTTCTTAACTCTCTGTGGTTCTGTTACTTTGGTTTTGTTTCCAAAATAGATGCGTTTATATCAGTATATAAAAGAGAACAACAAGCTCTAGCAGCCAGAACAATGTCAGTAACTATTAATGCCATGAGAAAATGTTTGATGAATAAAAGTAACATCGAACTAAATAAAGGTATGTCAGTGAAAGGTGCTGCTGTAAACCCAGTAACAATGCTGTATTACCCGTGGCACTATGTGAATACATGCATTGTCTTCTGCAGAAGTTCATAGTCTGAGATTTTCTGTAGCCTTAGCAGGAGCCCAAGAACTCATCACTCAGAAGGAAGAGGAATAAGAAAGGCCCTTGCTTTGATCTTTAAGTATTGTTAGTCCTCTCCTTTATATTCATCCCCACTTCCCTCTCCAAAACCAAGGTTTAGAATAATACAGTGGATCGGGAAAGAGCAAAGGTTTGGTTGTAGGCTGAGAACTACTTTTTTTTGAAACTAGTTGAAGCATTTTTTTTCTCTGAAAGCAAAAAAAATCCTGGATTTTTTACACTTCAATTTAACTAACTAGAACCAGTATAATTGCAGCAGTGTGTCATGTGTATATGTTAACACACAAGCCGCATGCCATTAGTACAACTAGACCCATGTTATTGTAGTATTTCAGGAAGCAGGAGATTTGAGCTTTGTGTTTTCCTGGATTAAAAAAGTAACGTTGATTCCACCATGAATAGCGGGGCGCTATCAGAAGAATTCTGCGTGCATAGTATTTGCCCAAACTGAGTAAACAGTTTTAAGATAAGCAGCTTTTTTGACGATTAAATGTCACAGGCACGTGGCTGACACAGCTTCATGCTGACAGACGCCTTTGTGTCTGTCTTTGTGATGGAGAGAAGACAGATGTTCTCCTTGGCATTTAAGGAGCTGCGGCTTAGCAAAATAAAATGTAAAATTAGACTGATCAGTGCAACAGTGAACAATGTAACTGGCTAGCCTACAAGCACAAAAGGATTGAAGCAGTCTCGTGTCTATGTAACAAAGCATGTTCTGACTGGAAGTCAGTAACTGCTTTGTCATTATTTAAAAGTAGCCTATAGAAAAAAAAATTCTGTTTTTTCCAGCTCTGTTAAAATATAAATGCATGCCAACCTGAATACCCATGTATGACTAGTCCCATGCCAACCGTTCTTAACAGAGAGACATGGCAATCGGGTACAAATGCTTTGGTGATACAGCAATTAGCAGCTATAAAAACCCCCCAGTTTCATGCATCGCTGTCCAGTGAGCCAGGCTCTTGATTGTGTCACACACGAAAATACAGGAATTTCCTATTTAATGTTCCTGAGGGCTGCTGTTTTCAGGTGAGGATGGAGGCTGCCTTCGGTGTGACGCTGTGTCCGCTTCTAGCACCAGAGGAAGGAACAGCAAAGGAGGAGATTGTCCTGGGGAACAGCCTGGCATTCTGGCACTGGTCCTGCTGTGCCTCTCCTCAGGCACGTGGGTACATTGGTCTCCTTCAAAGGGCTGCATCCGGAGAGCTGCTGCTCATGGTGCTCTCTGAGGTGAGCGTTGTCCATGTTGAGCATAAACTGTGCATGGAGACCTTAGCAATGGTCTCAGCAGAGCGTGTGGTTCCCTTTGTGAATGCTGCCCTGCTGGTCCAGTGAGAGCTGTCTCTCTTAAGCCAGTATTTACTGGCGTGGAAGTTCCCGAGGAGAGGGAAAATCCCGTGAGTGAAGTTTGGGAATATCGAGCGTGTCAGCGAAGAGGCGGGGTGCTTTGCCCAGGATGGTGATGTTGCCCTGTCTCCGCCTGGGGAGCGTGTGCAGAGCGGTCTGCAGAAGGGTCCCACTCGTAGAGCAGTTCGTGCTCCACTCCGCTCCCTCAAGCATGCTTTGGTCTATTTGTTGGTGGTTTTCTGTGATTTGCCCAGCAGAATTAAGCAGGAAAATTTGAAAATTTTTTGCAAATAAAAATCTAACCTGATGCCAAGCTCACCAGTGAGTCTAGAGTGAACACAGACAAACACAGAGGAAGCGCAACACCTGAATAGAATTTTTTGCGGAAGACCAAAGACTTAGGCATTTAAATTGTAGTTTTGAACTAAAAGCTCCAGAGCTCCATGAAGATTCTGTGCTGTGACAAGGTGCTCCTCCGACCATTTTTATGTCAGATAAAATGTACCAGGGCCAGATTTGTCCTTGGAATTTTAATGAAAAATCAAGTTTAGATGACCTCTAAAGGTCCTTTCCAACCCAAAACAATTGCAATTTAACCGCTGTCTTTGCAACGGCTGTTCTACACTGGACTGAGTTGTCTTCTGCTTTCTTTCAGCCTGTGCTGAGGGTGCTGTTAAGACACCTGAGTTTGCCGAAAACTATTCAATGTCTCAGAGAAAGTCTGAAATTAGAGAATCAGAGAAAGAAGTGGCGCCTGTGGCTTTAGATCAAGGGTGAAATGACTTGCTCTCCCCTCGCCTTTTTCTACAGAAATGACTGGTTAGTTACAGCGTCTCCCTGGTTGGGCAGGATTAGGCTCGAGTGCACCCGGGAACTTCCCTAGAATCAAGAAGGTTCCAAGACTGAAGGCTGAGCACCAGCAGGGAGGCTGTGTACTGACGTGGTTATTCCTGGTCTCGCCATGCATGCCGAGGTAAGTGGTACCTACCCAGGTCTGCTGGTCTCTCAAGGCTTGTGCCCTGCTGGTGGAGAATAAGCGCACACCTGTATTAAATGTCACTCTTGGAGAGAGGTCCTGCCTCCCCATGCCTCTCTTGGGTGTAAAAGCCACATAAAACCTCTCTTCCACAGGAGGTGAACGTAACCTCTCTTCCACAGGAGGTGAACGTACCTCCGAGATGGAGTGTGAGCTCTGAGGAGCGCTCCCTCCTGCCCTTCCAGAGACGCATAGTGCTGCTGCTGTGTGTGCCGCGTCAGGAGAGCACCAAGGGAAAATAGGAGAGCTTTGTTTGAAGCACAAGGCAACTGTTGTGGAGCTTAATGTAACTGCAGTTTAAAAACAAGCAATTGAATTATCTATATCTTGGCTGTCTTATACCCAAGAAATGCACTCGAGATAGCTGTTCCACAGAGCGGGGCGGAATGTTCCCATTAAAGGTTAAAAAATTATTTAGTTATTAAATTGGTGTATTTTCTGCATGGGCCATTCAAGGATAAAGTGTGCTTCAGCACACACCATAATCCAGCTGTGTAGGAACTGTCCACTATGGGAAGAGTGGGAGACCCTTCAGACGCCATGCATAACGTACGGGGAGCTGTACCCATGCCAGATGAAACGGGAGCTCCCGTACCTCAGGAGGATGCAGCCCGGTTTCTTATTTCACTGTTCCTCAAGAAGGAGCTAAAGATAGCAGTGACCGTTCCCCGCAGACAGGCATAAGCATGCCAGCTCTGGTGAGGAGAGCTCTTGCACAAGTAACATTTAAAATACTTCTGCATTTTGCCAGGGTATCATGTTCAGCACCATGACGTGCTGGCCTGGCATCGGGATAGCGGAGAAGCCTTCATTCGCGCCGCCATTGTGGAACACCTCTTCCGTAGCGTAAGTACAGTGTAAGCGGCAAGGCCTCTGAACTCTGCTGTTGCACAGAGGCTTCAGAACGAGGCTGAAAGATGATTTTTTGCATCTTTTCTCTCCTGGCTGATGTGACCTCCTAGGAACGTTTGGCTCTGTTCCCGCCCCCGGCCGTCCCTGTGCCCTCTGGAGCATTCAGCCCAGCTGCAAGGGGAATTCAGCTGCTGCTGGTGATGCAGCTTCTGAACTGGTGCAGTTGCAGCTCCAGCCGTGATAGTGGACTGGTTACAATTTCCAGTTTTGTGCACGCACCAGTTTTAAAGCCTAACAGTTCAGTTACACCACGTAGCAGCGTAGCTGCGTTATGAGCAGCTGCAGCCATTCCCTGCTGAGGTCTCTGCGGCAGCAACCTCTGCTGCCATCTGACTTCGATACGCCCGTATCCAGTACAGACCCTGCTGGGGCCCAGATGGAACGTGGCGCTGCCTACCCAAACGCCCTTTGCTGTGTCATGTGTTTCATTTTAAAAGAAAGAAACGTGGCGCTGGGTCCCTTCAGCCCCACGGGGCAAGGACAGGCTGCTGGATCCGTTGGGTGGTCATTTACCAGCGACGCGGTCGGTACAGGCTCAGCAGGTAAGCAGACGTACCACCCGTGTTCCTGTACATCGTTCTGTGCTCCAGTTGTACCCCTGTGGTGTCAAACTGTCGCGCCTATCAGCCTATTGTGGTGCACGGGGGTGTATGTAAAGTTCCTATTGACAACTAAAGCAGTTTGAAATACTTAGAACTGTATTCCCGAGGTGTCACTCCCTGAACTATGCAGAAAGCTCCGCCATGCCGCCCTTGGTTTTCAAACCATGTGGGCACTTCCAATACAGCAGTAACTGGTACCGCGTTACTTCTAGGGGTTCCTTTCTTTTAATTTTGGAGGCCCCTCTGCTATGGCCAGAGTTGAAATTCTCTTGCCTGGCTTGCCGAACTTGCTCAGAAGCAGGTAATTAGGACACTTATTTGTAAGGATTAACTGTCTCCAGCCAAACTAGTGGATGTGCTTCTGGTGAAACCCTGCGTGCCCAAAACACAAGGGCGTGGCTGGCTGCATGTGAAATACCGCTGTTGTCTTCGGGGAGTGATTTCTGGCCTCTAGAGATAACATGAAGAAGCTGAGGGACAAAACAAAATGGAGGTAAGGTAAGCAACAGCTCCTCCTTGTCGCTGTAAAGACTGTTCCTTTACAAAACTCCGGTGCTCGTAGGGAAGAAGCCCCGTGGTGAGCGGCTGTGCCAGGCCCTGCCGTGGGTAACGGCCCTGACCCGGCCTGGCCTCCCCGGCAGGGACAGCAGCTCGTGAGGTACAGCAACACCTTTCTCTTTCCCAGCAATAGAGGAGCATGCACACACCTGTGATTTAAGAGCACTTTATTGTTCTTTAAGGCTACTTTTAAGTACAAAAAAAAAAGAGATGGCCTGCCAAACCTTTTTTTTTCCCAGGTGAAACAAGGCCACAAAAGAATGGTATATTACAGATTTACAAACACAGAGAGAATCTTTCAAACTGGACTGTAGATAACCTGGCTCTGTGAAGAAACTGCACCGCAGCCGACGGTGGCGAGTTCCATTCAGTGTCCTTCCACCGCCCCCCAACCCTTTGGCTTTCATGACGTTAGAGTGTCTAATATACGTTTTACCGGACATATCACATTAAATCTTTATTGCCCTCAAATCCATTTACCTATCGCAGATAAGTAAATGTAACCTTGTAAAACAGCTATTATTGAAAATATTAGCTTTAAAAACATTATCTTATTTGTGTCTACAAAGAAAGAGAGGAGTCACATTTTCCACAGAGCCCATCTACAGCATTAGTACTTTACCGTTACAATGCTCAGTAGCCTGTAGCAATAACAAACTAGTGGCTATTAATGCTAATGCAGTGTTCTCATAGAATAACTGTGTTCCTGCACTTTTACTGTATTACAGACAAATCTACAACAAAAAAAAAAGATCAACTTTTTTCTCCAAACAAAAAAAATGAATGATTACAATAAAGGAAAGGGAAAAATTAAATAGCTACATATCATTAACAAATTAATTGTTCCTCAAAAAATACCTACAAATTTCTCTGTACATTCTTTACGCACAGCGTAACGATGGTCTTAAAGTTACCTATATAAAAAAGTGTTCTTTTAACATTCTTCCTACAGAGAGTAGGGTACTGAATGCCAAAGCAAGGAAGCGTTGACTACCCAGTAAGATGGTAGTGAAATGTGTAAAACTGGGGGCTTAGGTGGGCTTGGTTTGGGGTTGTTTTTTTTTTTCTTTTTTTTTTTTTTTAAAGAACATTGAGCAGCCACCTTCTCAACAAGAGTAAGAGCCAATCTCCCGATCTCTTTCTACCCTGCACCTTTTCCAAATTAAATAGCTTAACTTTAAAAAAAAAAAAACAACATACAATAAAAGCCACAATGGACCCAATACTGTAACATAGTCCATAATACATCACGTGTAGTTCACCTTCCAACAAGTTCTAACCTTCTGCACTGAACCAATCATTTCAGGTAACCCAGTATGAAAAGAGAAAAGCCCTCGTTGCAACCGTACTGGGAAGATGGAATGTATGGGGGAGAGCAGTTACGCTTAACAAGAAGAAGAGAAGCTCTTAGTACTAGCACAGCTGGGGGCTTACGCCTGCCTCTATTGCCTAAGTTCTAGTTAGTAGCTATTAATATAGCAAATGATAATAAATGCAGTAATACCTGTATAAAGTTTTCTAATGGAGGAATGTATGCTGCAACTCGGCATAGGTTTATGAATAAGCTTAGGGGGAAAAAAAAAAAAATCAAAGCTCGTCTTTCACAAACTGTAACAATCTGTTGTCCAGCCAAGCTACGCAGCGCAGCAGTTTCTGCAGCTAGTTAAAGGTGGATTACCAAGACTTAGTTTTAGGAAGCAAATTCCTGTTAAGCAGACAGCGCTGCAGACAGAAACAATTACTCAGTCACGCGCAAAGCTATAGCGTCCTGTACCATGCGTCGCGTCTCTCTAAACTGCATCGTTTGAGGCCTGTCCCGAGGCTGTCCTCTTTGCTGGCTGCCACTAAAGTGAGTATCACATACAAATATCATCGAGTACAACTGTACCAGCAGTAAGTATATCTAGGATTGTTACTGACAAAAATAAACTAATTCTGAAGAAAAGCTAATAAGTATTATGATTCTTACCATCTATACATTAATAGATACCAGCTATTTCTCATAAAACATGCATCGTTAAGCACTATTGCCAACCTCAGTCTATCCTAACAAATCAGTTTCAGGAAAAAAATGCCCGTGTTTGTAAATTATGCAGTCCAGTTGCAAGCACTAAGCACCTGAAATCTAAAGAGAGAAAGACCTATAACCTGTATGAGACTTCCCCTTCCAAAGCTGCTTTGCTTGAAGAAAAATCAAACTGATAGAAATGTCCTCCTTAAACCCTTTTTTCAGCAGTTTGCCCTCAAAATATCAGCATCTTCCAGAAAGTTGCTGCGCAACTTCAGTCCTCCTCCAATAGTGCAAATCATACATGACAGTTCTTTTCAAGTATATACATACAAAATTACTTCACAGAGGGAAAAAAAAAAAGGCAACGTAAGCAAACCAGACAAATTCTAGTCTCGAGAAGCAAATAAAAGCAAAAGCGTTTGGGTCATCCAACTACATGTAATGGCTTGTGTGGATTAGCGTGCGTTATATTTTTTTTTAAGGGGCAGCAGATTTGCATCAGAGGTTTCTTTGGTAATTGAGGCAGGAAAAAAGGATGCTACATCATATGAATCTTTATGAAATAGTTCCTGCTATCATCTTTAAGGGCACCCTTTTACAAATAAAAAGTGAGTACACAAAAACATGTGTTTGAAAACTAATCTCCCCTCCCCCAAGACTATCGTAAGCACTGTTCAAAGCTCAGTCAAACCATGCAAATTCACAAACGTAACGGTCCTCTCTTCATGAGACTACAGAGGGCGAGTGATTATGATTGACCATGTGGGAGGAAGGGGAAGACTGGCCCCGCCGTGAAGCAGACTCGGGACTGCTGGAGACGCCATCCTTCGCGGCTTTGATCTGAAGCCACGTATCCCCAAGTGCTTTGGCGAAGTGGTCATCGACCGATCCCGTGATGGACACAGAGTTTGCCACTGGCTCAGGCTCCTTGTAATTCTTGCCAAGGCTTCGGCGGAAGTGCTCTTCCACCACTGGGTCACAGGCAGTGGTAGCTGGGTGGGGAAGGAGGCAGAAGATGCGTTATTTCGGCACAGAATCCTGTCACCGAGTACTGGACTCTGAATCCGTACCTCCCCCCATTTTCATATCATCTCAGCATAAAGCAAGACCCCTGTGCGTCATTACAGAACGGGTAGCAAGCGGGGTTGGGGAAAAATGGAAGGAGTTAAAATTTAAAAAAAAAAAAGTAATAAATAGGAGTTAAATATTTTTGCATTTCTGTGACCTGCACCAGGTAAGCATTTTTAATACAGTTACAGTTCTCCCGCAGTCTTCTAACAGCTACAGCTCTGATTTTGTGGAAACCCTTTCCCAAGCCAATCACATAGACCTTGTATTTTGGCTTGAATAGAATTAAAGGTGGAAACGGTTCTCAAGCAGTCAGATGCGAGGAGACCCATTCTGAATCACAGCATGCCAGAAGGCAGTGCCAGGCCTTCACCAGACTTGATGTACTCATGGTAGGAGCCAGACAGAAAACTGAATTAATCATTACCTCTGCGCTAGGTACCACGAGCACTAAAATGGCACAATACTAGCACAAGAGGAACAAAGAACCTTAAAAATCAGGTTGTGAGTGGTAATAGTAGTAATTCCTCAGAATAAATATGAGAGAGTTGCAGTTTTATAATTTAGAAGCAATATCTGCATGTTTAAATGTCATTATCTTTCAAAAATACTTAAAAACTGTTGGGTTCCATGACATCGTCCATCATGCTACAGAAAGGCTTGATTGATCCCAAAATAAACGTGTCACACACAAAGGCAAGTGACGAGAGACAAGTACTTTCTGAAAACACAACTATTCCAAAGCCCACGTGAATACAGCTGGGGTCTCACTGAAGCAGCTCTCCTTGCAAGTAACCACAGTTTTCAAAAAAAACTTCCAACATCTTAGCCGGGTTTTCTAATTCCACTTTTCAACAATACATTGATCTTTTAAAAAAAAAAAAAATTCCACCAGCACCACACTACAGACTTCTGGGTTCCGACCTACATTGTGCTGATGTCATTACATCGACACATTCTGGTAGATGAAGCCTCGTTGCCATGGACTTTAGGAAACGCTGCGCGTTAAAGCTATGCACGGGCAGGTATATGGCTTGAAATGAAAAAGGCTGTGTTTTCCCCTAGCAGCACCGTGAGAGAAAGCGAAGAGAAACAGCCCAAGGTTCCCCAGCAAGTACTGCATGAAAAGGTTTTGTGAAAAGTACGAATTGCACAGAAGGCAGAAAGCTAAAGCTCCCTGCCTGGGTTGCTATAGCAACTGCCATCCAAAGCGTTTTGTCTCATACGTGTGGAGAGAGGTGTAGGGGGTGTGCTTTGGAAGAGCAGCTGTATCTGCAGGAAAAGAATTTTGTGACTGCAGCTGAATCATAGAAGTCTACTGACCACTGAAAGACTGGGGAAACTACAGCTCCTAAAATAAGAGCATGGCTGGGTCTGCTGGCCCTGTCTGCCAGGTACACCAAAATAAACATAATTACTTATTTCTCTGTGTGGGGTGTTTGTTTTTTTAAAAGAAGCTTTTCAAAACAAGAAAAAAGAACACCTCTCTCCCCCTAATTTTCAATTGGTCCTTTCTGCTGTGGCACAGGGTTGATGGTTAGAAAGACTGGAGAGGGGATTGGTGCTAGCGTGCCCTGGGGTTGACAGAGAGGTGTCTATTGTTTCACCTCCTCCTATTCCTGTTAATATATCACTGCCTACACAGTTAACAGCAAGACGGGGTTGTCTAAGGGGCAGCTGGGAGTGCGGGCATGTAACTTACTGCTGGAGGGGCGTCTGTAGGCTGGCATGGTGGAACCACAGCCGCTGTGAGCAATGGGGCAGTGTGAGAGGTTACAGTTCCGGTTGTTCGCAGAAGCACAGGTGATTACCGATGGACGGTTCTAACATGGAAGAAAAAAAGAAAACTGTCACCCCCAGAGGCAATGGGCCAAAGCTGTATTAGCAGTTCACGGCACAGTCACTCAAGATGGACACTGAACTGAAGCCCAGCGGTGAAACAACCCACAAACTGTCCAATTCAATAAAGTATCTTAAACCCCAAAATATTCAGCTCTTATTTCTTTGATTAAAAATGAAAATCCCACACCACATTTCCATAATGGTTCTTAGTTATTTAAGTGGCAAGCAGCCATATAGAAAAAGGGCAGTATAAAAGCAAATCATTAAAAGCATTAAAGTGATTTTACAGTGACTATTTCAACTTCACGGGCATTACACATGCAGAACTCAATGTCACCAGCATTTGCTTCATTCTATGCCCACATGCCCTTGTGATTCCAGACTCGGAAGGGCTGTACAACTGTTACAGGTATTTGTCGTCTCTGTTAATCAAGTTTTTCATGTTACCATTTTTCATTCACAAGTTTTCCTGGCCTGACTAATCCTGTATTCCGTACTTCGGCCACAAAACAGTAAGACATAAAATAGAAACAGCTCTGGAGCGAGTACCTTCCTGTTGTAATGAATCTCCTTTTCCAGCACTACTTAATAAACATAATTCTTTTTCACTCTCAGCACATGCAAATTCCTCAGAACATCTATTCACACAATCTTAATTCCGCAGTGTGTACTTTGTACCAAGTACAAACATAAAATACTCTTCTTACAGTTGTTTACTGTGTAGATGTCACACAGAAACGAGGCATTGGGAACAAGGTCCCAGTTTCTCCAGGTGTCTGAAGGGAACTAACATGGGCATCGAACTGTTTTTGCTTTGCATCTTTGGTGTATTTTATGATGCAAGGAGTCCACTCTGCTATACTCAACGCAAGTTACTTGTTAAAGTCCAAAAGATTAACAGAACTCATGTAATTAGCACAGTTTTAATTTCTTGTCCGTTTTACAAATCTGTGCAGCAATCCCACAAAAATCATGACTTTACCACCACGCAAAGCCAGGAAGAAGGAAAGAGTTTTCATGGTTTAGTGGTACTTCAGTTTAGACAGAGTAAGAGCAAGACCCCCATAAGAGAGATGAGCTTTCTGGGGGAGGTTTAACACTAGACACAATGGGAATGATGCTACTTAGATCTGATTTACTATTTTTACTTTACTGTCAGTGCAGTTAAGAAAAAAAGTGAATTATTTGATTTTTCTGTAAGCTGTTCACATGGGGAAGTATTTATTTTCTTTTTTAATAGGGGGCAAGATTTTGTGCATCTATGAAGCGGTTTTTGAGAAGTGTCTCCATGCTTACCGCTTCAGAAGTGTGTTTTGGGTGGGAAGTAGAGAGGGAGACAGGCAATACAAGAGCTTGTCTTGAGAGTGCAGGTACCAACACCACAAAGGATCTGAGAGGCAGAAGGCGGCACCTTCCAGAATCCCCAGGTAGGGTTCTGTGTGTACAGCTGCACTGGCCAGACTACACTTATTTATATGAAAATACTGAGACAAGTTGAGAATTTAGCAACAGTGACTAGAGCAGCTGAATAATCCTATGCTGCCTTAAATAAGAAGGTATTTTTTTTCCCACCTCTTTATTAGAAACAAAGATGAAATCCCACTCAACATGTTAAGGTTAAAAAGAAAAACCAAAGCAAAACAACAGATCTTCAAACTAGGGTCTCTATTTCCAGTACACCTCCTTCTTTGTATGATTTCTACTGTGTGCTCCTAGCAAGGTCCGACCTCAAGAAAATAGACTGTAATCTAGCTCAAAATGTCAAAGATAACAAAAGGGGGAGGAATCTGGTAACAGGCAGCAGGAATCAGGCCAGGTCACACACACCAAAGGAGAAGAGCATCGGCAGTGTCAGGTGCTGAGCCGAGAGCGGCAGTAACGCTATCAAAGGGCAGCAGTGTCGTCAGTGGAAGCCTGTCCCTTCCTCCTCTGTCATCACTGCACGCCGAGAGCAAAAGAGCAACCGTTCTGCACAGAACAATAACTCTGCAATCTGTGTGCCAAATGATGCAAGATATCAGCAACACTAGTGCAAAGCCAGGCGTTTGGGCATAGCAGGATGTAAGACTGGTGTGCATAGCCAGCCACTGGGAAAATCTACACAGCAGATGTAAAGTATAGGGCTCCAGTGAAAAGAAGCTTTCATAAATTGCATATGAAAAATCTCAACCTCTGAAAGATCATCCACTTGAAGTGTTTACCCTTTGCAGGGTATCACAACAGGGAGGGAGGGAGGGAGGAAGGACAGAAGGAAGGAAGGACGGAAGGAAGGACGGAAGGAAGGAAGGAAGGAAGGAAGGAAGGAAGAGCTTGGGTACATGGGCCAGTTTAATTTCCCAAAGCTCCAGCTCATCACAGCTCAACTATGTTGCTTTGTCTCTCCACTTGCGAGAGGAATAAAAGCAAGTCTGACATATAAGAAAACTTATTGTATAAACTGCATAGAGATGGCTCCTCTTCAGCAGTTTTGAAGGAAAAAAAATACAATATACAAGATGGCGACAACAGCCAACCAACCAGGCAAACCAAACCAAACCAATCCACTGCAGCGTATGGAAATAAACTATAAAATAATCAAAAAACATTACTTTGCTTTAGGAAAAGACATTATGAAATAGTGACATGACACTGCCCTGAACACAACAAATGCTTTTGGCTGGCCTAAACAACTAAGGTCATTCCAGCTTCTTTCACCTGGATAATTCAGTGCAAAATTCTCATTTATGCCCTTTCTTTCTTTCTTGCACCTCTTCTTCAGAGGTCCTGGCAGGAAAGAACTGGGGAGGGAGGGAGGTGCCAACTGCCACAGGGAGCACGGATGAATACCCTCTTTACCGGTGAACTGCATCGGTTATTGCCTAGCAGGTATGAGAGCTTTGCTCAAGCACAGACTTTGCATTCCCCGTTAAAATACACGCATTCACAAGCTTAGCTAAGCATCAGAAAAAGCAGGAAGGCCAAGAAACCTGTGACAGACATATTTAAACATCAGTGATTTATTCATGTTAAATACGATGAGCTGTGACATTCGTTGTGTGTTTTTAAAATACATTTTGCCTGAAGAATAGTATTGCCTACCTACGGTAACTCACAATACGTTCTGCTTACATCTGGGAAGTCCTCATTTTGTCTACAGCCAGGATTCCTACAACCACCCAGCGTTTCTTGTCAACCTAGAAGCCAGTACCTGCTGCCGTTCCACAGAAGTCAGTGTAGGCGTGACGCCAACTGTTCGGGATGCATCCATGCTGTTTTTGGTCAGTGCTAGAGGTTGATCCATGGTCAAGCTTGGGATTGAGGCATACATGTGATTGGCATGAAGGCTCATTGTTGGGGCAACAGCCCTCTCTATTGGGCTGCGACTCCTCTCTCTGTGCTCCTTCCGGTAATCTCCATTAGCAGTCTTGTTTCTAATACAAGAAAGAGAGAAAAAAGTCAAAGGACTTCTTATAGCTTTTAGCAATAGTGAGATATGCAACATTAAATCCCTTTAAGAAAGATGAGGCAATGCATTCTGCTTGGCTGTGAGGAGGGGTATAGCATCCCTCGGTGAGGTACCCCTGGTCTATCCAGCCCTGCAAAGACAAGCCAATGATTTACATTTGCAAGCTCTGGCAACCAACATTTTTTTTCAGCCTAGAATTCCTTCAGATACGTATCTAAATGCACCGAGTTAAAGTAACAACTGGTCATGTTTTGTTAAGGTCAGACACCTCCCTCACTTAACATACTATTAATCCCACTCTGTCTCCTAACCCTTCAATACTCTCTAAGCATGGCTGAAGCCCAAGAAAGTTCATTTTACTCAGAAGATGTGGGTTGATACCAGCAAAATGCAGTGAGTCAAGGCAGGAAGCAAGATTTTCAGAGAAGAAAATGAAGGAAAAGCAAACTACACTGCACTTATCTCAGAATCATTTAATTACAACTGTTCTTTAAAAGAGGAATTTCAAACTGCTAGGGAACAGTAAATCTCAGCAGATGTACTCACATAATTAGCCTATCATTCACTGCAATTAACATAGTACCAATTTTGTACTTCAGTTTCTAAACAGCAGTAGAATTGTCATTAAAGGTAGGTACTTCATTCACACTGGTGAAGGCAGTTGCTTATAACCACTTACCTAAGTAAGTGTGGGTACAACTAGCAATCTGGAACAGACCAGTATTACCAGAGTTAACACACTGCAATACCTCGTGCCTCAGTGTGACATAGCAAGCTCAGCCGATCTTTCACATAAGAGCGAGCTGAGGAAAAGCTGGTTCTATGGAAAATGCATTCTGTCTTCAGAGTACTCTTGAAGTAACTGTGCAGTGGCCTATATGTCCTGTGTGTGAGTGGGTAAAATCCATTTATGAGGGGGTTTCCCCACGTTCTAAGCATATCATAGCAAACTGACATGCAGGAACAGTCTTTAAGAACGCTCTGATGAATACCAAACAGAGACAGAAAAGGAATAGAAAAATGTTTTCTGTAATACTAGAAATTAAGATGTACAAGTAGTATTCAGTATTGATGTAGGATAGAACGAGAAGCTACTGCCTATTTCAACATCTGAGAAAGTCTCTCAAAATGGAATGCTAACAGCTGAGGGGGAAAAAAACCAAACCTGCCAACAGAGGAAAATAAGGAACCCCAAAGCTTATCAACAAAAATGCTATAGAAAAACCTTGCAGGTTTATACAAATGAAATAATGACTTAGATTTATCTAAAGGCTACTTGTTGTTTTATGTTAGTTACAAACAAACAATATTACTGTCTTGAAGTTTTCTCTGTACCATCTAAAATCAAAACAGCACTGGTGTTCACATTCATCCTCCAACACCACACCACTCCCACCGTTCACACGTATACATGTGCATCACTTCAGCATGGCTTTTGAGACCACATAAACTTTTAGCCTCCGCAGCACCCTGTGGCAATTGATTCCATGGTTTAAACAACATGCTTTGTTAAGTACCTTTCCTTCACAGGCTCTTTTTTGGTTTTTTTTAGCCTAAAATCTAATGGCTTGGGCTGCTATCGCCCTAGTTCTTGTATGAGGAGAGAGAGAAAGCCATCACTCCCTGCTTATCACCTTCATGCCTCTCCTGAGTTCATCTCTCTGTTCAGCAACCTTTTTTTTCCAGGGTACTACTTTCTTGAAATAAAAACTTTTCCCACACTTCTGTCATCCTTGTGGCCTCTCTCATGTAAGAGCTAGAAAAGCTGTAACCTTTTGTGAGTTGAGGGTGCAGCTCTCTGCTGTATTCAGGAACAGGACCTTGGCTGAACTCATCACAAGTCTTCAGCACTATTCTTCAGCCTACTCGAGAGCCACTTGGCTGCTTAAGTCAGAAATCTGCTATGGCTGCCTGAATCAAAACTCAACTCATTTATCATGCTACAAGCTAGGGTTAATGTGGTACCAGGCAATCAGTGACTTGAGAACCTCAGGACACAGCTTATTCTCTATGCCAAATTCCCCTGACATGCTTAGGAGGGAACAGCCAACAGAATAACAATACAATTTGAAACTGTTCCGATCCCTCCTGCTCTGCATCCCCACCTCCCCACCCCACCCTGCCTATCACTTGCCCCTTTTAACTAATTACAAATTAGTAGTTGCAGATTAGCAGAATTGACCATAAAATCTAACCTTTAAGGTTTCACAGCTGGTGCTCAAGATGTTCTCTGAAAATCCTGTGCTTCTTGAATCCTTCTTTATAGGCCAGATTTAGACACAGTAAAGCAGCACACAAACCACCAGGAAAACACATTTTCACAGTGCTACATTTCGATCTTTTGCCAGCTTTGGTAGCATTTCAATCCACAAGACTACTCTGCAGTATCAGCATTCAGAAGAAAGAAGTTTAGAATTGCATTGCTCTGAGCTAATGACTGATGCAAATGTGTGACTTAATGGCAGCACAACAGATTCTATATTTAAAGTACAGTAGCTTCATCTTGAATTACAGTACCGACACAGCTACTGAACACGACAAACTAATCCTTCACCACCCCCTTAGGAAGCAAGTATGGAACTTCAGAAATAGTACGCTGTTGCAGACTGCTTTTGTACCTGGACAACAGCCATTAGATACCCTGGGAAATAATGCTTGAAAAGCCATTGCTAAATTCACTGTTCAAGCGAGAAAGGCAACGCTGTGTAGAGACAGCTCATTCTTCTTGCTGCAGTGCAGTTATCTTTGGTGGCTAAAAGCCAAACTCTTACCTTTCACCTAAATATTATCTGGTCTACTACCATTTAAATAACCACCTGGAGGCTGCAAAGCCACATACAGCTCCAGTGGATTCCTACTTTCCACTGCTTCAAAAAATAATCCCTGTTCAGGATGATTATATTTTGTTTTCATAAGTACAAGCTGATTTTCAAAGGAAAAACTTTGTTTGCTCCACCAAATATACTGGTAAAATGAAATAACAAATGTAGCCACACCACTTGTTTGGGTTTTTTTTCTTAGGACTGGGATTTCAACAGCTTTGTGCTGCATTTGGGGGGGATGGGGGGGGAGGGAGGGATCTCAAGTGACCAGTTATGAACAAACCTCCTGAAATTCCCAAGCAAAAGAAATTTTCCATTTTACACAATAGCACCCATTTCACGCATCCTCACTTTAAACAAAAAGTCATAGCCCTACATATTGGTGAACTGGTAGTTTTCCTGCCAGAAAAAAGAACAGAACTTTTCTGCAAAGATTTTGGAAGAAGCGACCAAGAAACCAGGAACTGGGATCAGTCTGATGCCAGAAAGCACAGCACAGTACGCAGACCTTCCCTAAAGATACCTAAAATTATTGAGTTATCTCAGTAATCTCAGCAGACCACACCCTAGCCCTTTCTGTCGGCAAATAATTCCCTCTTCCTAAATTAGAACAACTCCTCTTCCGGGCAGGAAACTGTTTATACTCCACTCCTCAAAAATCCCCTCCTCAATTCATCTACTTTCAAATTTAGTCTTCGTAAAAAAAGAAAAATACCTGAAGCTTCTACTTCCACATCAGATGATATTTTTTCTGAGCCCAGCTGAAAATTTTACAAAATTTTACAATATCGTGTACACGATACCTCTGCTCTTGTGAAAATATACCAGCACTTGAGCCCTCCTATTTAAATATAAATAGCAAATCTGACAGACATCTGACTCCATTTGTAAAACAATTGTACAGAGAATTATTTCCATTAGAAACAAAGTTTGTTACAATTTTTTAATATTACTGAGAAAAGTAATTCTTGTTTCAGTATTAGATGCTTTGTCTGAAGGGGCAATCAAAACTGCATGTGTTTGAATAGAATTTCACTAATTTCACTAAAACGAGTTAGCTTAAAAATTCTACATGCACTGAACAAGTACAGAGGTGCATCTCTTAGTTCAAACGTAAGGGCAGAAAATTACAAAGAAGGATTTCTGACCATGTTTGAAAAAAAAATTTAAAATATATACTCCAGATAAATCCAGCTGTCCAAACAGCTTCACCATCCCCCAACCCCACTTTGATTTAAAAAACTGTGTATGTAACTCTGGGCTCCATCTTCAGTGGCAAGTATGCCAGTGCATCTCCACTGGTTTAAAAAAATAGCCAGCAATTAATATCAGTGAGAACCTGCGCAAACATCAGGCAGCGGGACACTATTACATCAGCCGTACCCACCACCCTTGCTTCCCTTCCAACAGAGGTGTGAGAGCTACCTGCAGGTTTATTGTAGCAAAATTATACAGGATTCCAACCTTATATTTGTTTCTCCAACACTTGAAAAAACAGACATTGTTTTCCATGTTTCTCCCCAGTGAATCATAACCAAGGCTCCAGCACTTACCAAGCATCATGTGCTCAGATGGATGTCATACAAAAACCACACACATCCTGACTGTTAGCTGAAAGTCTGCTTCAGTTTTGGTTCTAAATAATGTTTGTTAATTGAAAGCAATGTTTCAGTCCTCCTCAGGAACCAGTTCAAAGGTAGCTAAAATGCACTGTTCTTAATATTTTGTTGTTGTACAACCTTTAAACAGGGCTGCTCTGTTCACTGGCACAGTGGCAGTAATTCACACTCATCCTACAGGAACAGGCTAACTCTGCCAGCTGCTTAAGGAAAAGGGAGGGGGAAAAAAAGGAAAAAAAAAAAAAAAAAAAAAAAAAAGAGGCCCACCGAAGGGGACAGTTTTGCTTGCACTTACTTCCAGCCTGCAGATCCTTAAGGAACAGATGCCAAAAGTATTACTGTACCTCCAAGTGAAGAAATCACAGACGTTTCACACTCCCTTTGGCAGAAATAGAGCTCTAACTCGAAATGGTTGTACTGTAGGAACGTGGTTCTCCTGCAGAATGAACAAGTATCTGCTTCCAGGGCTTTTTAGTTAGCATGGAAGATGTTTTTCTTTATACAAATATTACACATAATATTGCTTAAGAGTAAACTTTCATTTGTGTAACCTAATACAACTGCGATTTCAGTATTTTTAGCATCTTTATAATATTCGCTTTCTAACATCTTCTATTGCATTTATTCACAAACTCTTCAGTCTGAAAGAGGATGGCTACTTAAGGATTTACAGTCCACTGATATAAAATACCTCCTCCACATGACAGGGATAAAATTTAAAAAAAACATATATCCAGAGGGAAAAATCCTAAATTTCACTTACTCAGCCCTTTTTAAGCAACCCAAATTCACTGAAAAATCCCAAACAGAACCTGAAAGCATTAGCAGTTTGCTCTTTGAGTATCAGCCAGTTATCTGAAGTATTCATAACATGAAAAAAAACTCCAAACAGCCCCACACTCTTCAAACCACATCTACTTTGCATCGCTGCCACCTAAATACATAACGCTTTTCCATCCCATTCTATTAGCTTTATGCTAATAGAGTAGTCTTTTCCTTTTATGGCTTATTACTCCATCCCAAAAAAGCTTTCAAGCAGGCAACTTGTAAGAGATTATTGTTTTTGCAAGAATCGTACCCTCCACAGAAGCTGGACGTGTGATAAGATTTCCTGAGAAAGATAAGAGAATGCCCTCCCTTTTTGCCATTGCTGTTATTTAAACATTATTTGCACAGTATATTCCCCACTGCAGGAAATCTTTGGGGCAAAGACCGTGTTCAGACCAACACAGAGACAAAACTGACAGCTGATCTTCTATTAACACCTTTCTGGAGGCAGCACTGCAGCAGCTACGCCTCCTGCAAGGGCTCTGGAGGACCCCAAAACAGCAGTTTGCTAGCCAGCTGGCTACAAAGTGGCTCTTTAACTCAGGTCTGTGGCTGGCAAATCCTTCATTTCTTCCCCCATTCTAGTGTGGTTAATAAGGAAAGAAGCAGGTGGCTGTGTCTTCACTTTCTGCCTCAGGCTGGAAACAACTCAGCAAAGGCACCCAGGATTTTAAGCAGTGCTTCAAAGCTTCTCCAGTCACCAATAATTAAAATTAACTCTTTCCAGGAAAGAGCTTTTCAATTTCTCCACCTGAGCATCAGGCCCAGTCTGGAGAATTAAACATCATATTTACACAAGTACTTTCACAGTCAGAAGTATGCATGCACCAACCACACCTATTTTGCCCTGCTCTCTCCACTCCTCTCTAATCAGAATTCTGCAGCTACTTCCCTTAAAAAAATTGCAAATCACAGAACATTTTTTCAGCTTAGTGCTACAGCCAATGGAAAAGCCTTTGAGACGAGAAGTCAAAATAAAACCATTGAAAACATACTAACAGGAAATAGGATAATCATACACATAAACAAACATAGGTCAGACTTCCTCACCAAAACAAGATTTTCAGAGATAACATCTTGGACCAGATAGTTACTTGCAAATGTAATCAACGAGGATAACAGATTTCACAGCAAAAGAAAGAAGTTAATAATAAGCTGCGAAATGCATAAAGGAGCGTCCCGTTACTGCCTGCCTGCAATCAAGCAAAAATATTCAGATGCAGAAGAGCTTCCCTTCCTGAAGGCTTAATATTCCCAAGTATGAAAGAATGCAAGAGAACCGCATGATGTAAGACCTTAGTCAAAAGCCAAACCCACAGAACTGAAATCTAAATCCAATGTACAGTAAAATCAATTAACACAATCTCAGATCCTACTTACTTTTCTCACAGGATTTTTTTTTAATGTTAGGCCATCTTTGCTCCAACACTCATAAAAGGTAGCACTGGTTGCTTTACAATGGCAATCATTTATTCCAACCCTAAGTAAAACTCTGGGATTTATTAAATGAAAAATTATGTCACTGCTGGAACACATACATGCATATACAATCCAGAAATGATGACAAAGTTACCTTACTGCAACAGGTACAGACTGCGGGTTACCTGTAAAAATCAAAACCTGTAATTCAACTTTAAAAAAAAAGTTACTTCTGCTCACCCACTAATTTCTCTGCTCTGCACTTCATTTCTTCTGCCCGCTTGCTCAACTCCAAACCTCCTACATTTAGGTTCTCATTTTGTGTGGTACACCTGACAGCTCATTTTAAAGTACCATAATTTTTTGAAGAGGTTTTAATGTGAGGCCATACCCGAGATGTAAACAACAAAATCTTAACATATAATAAATATCTGGAAGAATTCTGAAATTGTCAGTGATCTCATTAATTCTGCTGAGGTAACTAAATATGAATTAGCCTGTTAAGAAAATTAAATAAATTTTTTTAAAAATCACTAATGGCTCAAAAAGTGGAGCTAGAACAACAGAAAGTTCCAGCATCTCAGTATCACCACAATAACAAGCATCTAGGTATAACTGGACATTGCAGTAATTACAGAAAGTTTTCTAAAATGCACTATGATTTCTGGAGCATAAACATAAGCCCATTTCATCTCTTCAAAGTTTTGACTATATCTAGGTGGAAATCAACAGCGGAGTACATTCCCATCACCTCTGACTTGGTTTTTGAGGATTGGGGACAAAAAATACTCAGCCTCCTGCCAATCGCATTAGCCAAAGAGAAGAAACTTTCTGGTCCCCTAACCTGCAACCCGGCACCACTGGCTTCCCTGTTTGAAGTACAAGCAGCCTGTCAGAGGAACAGCACATTTTGTGGGAAGGAGACAGGAGAAGTGACCAAACCTTCAAGATTTATCTGATTCAGCCACCTCCCCGTAACTCTCTCTTCAAAGAATGATGGTAGCTCCAGTTGCCTTTGAAAAACCTGCACAACCCACCAGAAAAAACGCGTAAGTGAGGAACTATTTCTGCCAACTCTGAAGACCAAAACACAGACAACGTGAACATTTCAGAAGCTGAAAAAGGCTCTGCAGAGGATGCAGTCTGTCTGTAGAAGACACTGCTACTACTGCACTTTTTTTGGAAGATGGCTTCAGTAAAACTGCAAAACTACAGTTGCCAGTCAGGACCCAGAACGAAGGTTTCATTTCTAGCTCAACAGTAAACTATACAGAAGTCAACACAGCATCTGGGTGCTTGAAGGCAGTGTAAACTTACTCTGAGAAAGTCAAATGAAGCCGGTGAAGTAGAGCAGAGCCTGCCAATGTTCACATCTGGAGAGCAAGTCAGGCTACTACATATATTGGGACGAACAGAACATGATCTAGAAAGGCAAGTCACCGCTGGAATGGAAACTAAAAGTATCCGTGCAGAAGACTGAAGTGTTTCAAGTTCTTAAGGCACTCTGAATTGCTTGGAGGGGAAAAACATCCAGAAAAGCAAATGATTAAAAAAATGAGGTTAACGGGACACTCCAAACTTTCCCTAAAATTTCTCTACAAGCTGGAAGGAAAATCTGAGAGCATAAGGAAAGAGCAAAGAGGCTTCCATGAAAACAGCTAGAAGGTCAGAGGGGTTACTGGGAAGATTCAGAAGCAGCTATAAAATGATTAATTTGTACCCAGCTGGAATGCCCACCCAAACACCTCTGGCAGACACTACCCTTTCACACACTGGGTCACGTGCAGCTTTTATAATTTAGCCATGTTAACATCCTTTTGAAGTCAAACTTGGCACATGCAACTAACCTTTTATACTGAGTCACTGGAAAATACTGTAAAAACTATTTATGATCACATAGAGAAAACTATGGGCCAACGTCAGGAGAAAGCTTGCACATAAAACACACACAGCAGTGGGTCATGTCCTAGTGCAACAAGATTAGCCACATACATGTGTGCTCAATACTGCCAGGGTGCATCAGTCTGTCCTGCAGGCTCTTGGTGGTGTTGAAACTCAATGGTGAAACTGTGCAGAACTGTTAGAGGAAACGAAAAATGGCAGTTACATTTTCTTATAGTATCTTCTGGGTTGTGCCTTATAATATTTTCTACTTTTTTATCTGGAAAAAAATACTTTTCATTCATCACTCAATGCCCGTCATGCAACTATCTTTGCAAAGCTTAAGTCAATATGTGAACCCCAAATTCTTGAAAAGTTTATGGGATTTTATTTCGCTCCATCATCAAAAAAGACCGCATCAGGTAGAATCTTACAGTAGAGGAGCAGATTAACCACTTTCTTCAACTAGATGATGTGGGAAGTAAAAGGTATCAACGACATGAGAATGGCAAGTTTATTTAGCAAGAGCTTTAACAACACAAGCCAGTCTCTGAAAATAAGGTCACAGTACTGGAATTAACTGTGTCAAATTGACAGGAGATGGTATTATAGAGCTTCCTTTTCCAACTTCAACGGTTCTTAAGAGGGGAAAAAGGCCTGGATCATGACAGCTTACAAATTATGGTCTCTATCCATCAGATACGCTATGTAACATTAGCTGATGCAAAGCAGGAAAACCTGAGAAAGTACATTAATTGGCTTTCAGGCAGAAATTTCAAAAATTCTAAAAAAAAACAGGCTTCAGACCTCTGGACTGAGAACGGTGTTCAAACAACTGGTTTTAAGAAATGAGATTTTTCATGGGCTGTTTTATAAAAGGAATAAACATTTCATTAAAAGTTTATTGAAAATGTTTGTAATTGCTAATAAAATCTGAATCACTGAAACCCCTAGAAGCGCCATAAATACAGTAACAGCTCCGTTACATTTTGCACAGCTGTTCACAGCCATATAGTAAAGTAATTCATTTGAAAAGCTGATAACCAGCCACAGCAGTAGCAGTTGAGTATCTGAAAGGGCACTCGGGCAGTTAAGGCGTCCAAGTTAACCATCAAATTCTACAATCAACAGTATCCTCTCACAGCAACCTCTGGCTTAAGGGAGGCTTTAGTTGGAAAAGCGAATGGCAAGCAAGAATGTTTGGGGATTTCACACCCCACCCCCTTTCAAAAGGCTGATTTCTGAGTACTAAAAGTCACTGATCAAAAACGTTGATGAGAAGGTTCATGGAACAGCGTTCCTTTTCATTCGGACAGCAAGAAGTCGGCCATGTCCCGACAGCTCACGCATGCCGCAAGCCACTTTGACAGACAAGGACTTTGGATCCAGACAGGGCTTGGGCCGGAAGGCACTGATCGACCTTAATGCTGAGTGCAAAGCGTCACTCCCCCATTACGTACAGTGACTGTACATCTGTCCCACATTAAAGGCTACATGAAGCAGTAATTAAGAGTGTGCTGAGACTTCTCCCCAGATGTCTGGAGAAGCTTTTCTCACGGCTTACCAGACTCATCCCACCCCCCCTTTTTTCTCTCTCGTCAGGTACCCTATGCTCAGGCCAGTGCCACGAAAACAGCAAAACCCAATTCCCAGGCGTATGCAGGCCTGCAGATACAAGCCAACAAATACACTCTTTCCACGTTCGCATTCCACTGTGTTTTAGGAACAGTATTTACATGGTGAATGAGCAACCCCGGAGAGCTGCGGAGCTGCAGCGTTTGTTTACAGTGTCGGAGAAATTATGTAAGAAATTTAAAGGAGGACTCGGCTTCAGTCGCGCCATACGGACACGGGTATCCGATTCAGTCGACATCACGGCAACTACAAAGCACAGCGGATTCCAGCAGCCTTTTCCGCTGGGGGAAGCGGTCAAATCACTGAGGTCAAAACCTTCAGCCTTCCATGGCGGCAAACTCCTTTCATTTCCCTTGCAATTTTCTTTCGGGATAAACCCTACACGACGGCCGAGCCCCCCCCTTCGCAGGGCCCGTACTAACCTCAGGGCGAGCATCGCCCAGGCGCAGGAAGGCGGCCGCGTCCCCCCCGGCCCGCCCGGGGCCTCACCGCCTGGGCGAGTGGCTGAGGCGCGGAGCGCGGGCCCCGCCGCCTCGTCGCGATAAGAGTCCCCCGCGGGCGGGCCCGGGGCGGCCGGCTGCCGGAGGCGGGCGGGAGGGGAGCCGGGGCGGGGGGCTGGAGGGCGGCGGGGTGCGGGCCGAGATGCGCCCGCTGCGGCCTCCCCGCCGGCCCCGGGAGCCGTGAGGGTGCAGCCGGCGGGCCCGCCGCACCGTGAGCCGGCACCCGCGCCCTCACCGCCCCCGCCGTTTCTCCACGGGCCGCGTCGGGTGCCCAAACCTGGGGCGAAGGGGCGGGCCCCGATGAGCCCACTTACCTGAAACGAAAAGGTGCAACAGAACTAGGCCGGGGAATACTTTTCACCTTTCAACACTAGGAAATAACGCCATTTATTCGGGTCAGCACTCAGCAATTTTGCAGGAATGAGTTAAGGCCAGGGCACGTGTTTGCAGTGCATTACAGCGCGAGGGAATATGAAAGGAGATTGTCCAACCCAGCGCTTTCGGGATGGGGAAAAAAAAATTTACTTACTCAACTAGAAATTAATGTAACATTTTATTCCGAATCTTACCCTTGCAGAGTCATTGTCTATAGCAACCGTGTCCATAACATTCTAATTCTCCAGAGCACAGCTTTCTAGTAAATGGTACATCTGTCAAACTACAGGAAACATCTGGGAGAATGCTTAAATAGAAAGAAGTGAGATTAAACCTTTGTTTCCATATGGCTAGGATATACATCTAGAATATGTAAACGTTACTGCTTACTTTCTTCCCTCTTGCTTAGCTATCAGACCTCTGGATCGGTTTAGATAAAGGATTATTTACGCAATGTAAAATTTTCCTTTAATGAAAATTAATAACGAGCCCCCCTGAGTGCCAAGCCAGTGCCAGGGCTCAAGGGATTCGTGTTTGGTGCCCATGCATGGGACCTCTCATCACCTCTGGTCAGTGGGGGGCTCCTTGCATGGGTGCCATGGCCTCTGGGCGCTGGTGTGATGAGGACCCAGCTTTTTGCTTCATGAGGTGGGCTGGAGCCTGAATGTCCTATGGAAGTTTTACATTCCTTCACAAAAGAAGGGAAATTAAAGTGGAAAACATGATATCAAGGCAGAATTCTGGAGCTAACTACCAACCTCCTTCTGTTTGCAAGTGGAGACACCTGAACTAACATTGCCTGATTATTTTTTTTTGTACTTAAACATATACCCAAATTTTGACAGATCAAGTCTTTCTGTGAAGGACTGATAAACTAGCAATCGTTTTTTAGCCCTGAAACTTCCTAACAAACATTTCACATGTGCTTGGCTGCACCCTTCTGAACTGAAAGGGACTCGAGTACTTTCTGAAATTTCTGTTAAATATTAACTCAGATACGTTAGCTCTTTCAAGTCCACCTCTGAAGGTTCAATTTAATGTACATCTGTTGGAAACAATTTAAGAATAATTCTGTGTAGTGCGTGATGTCCATTTTTAAAGGAGAAAATACGTTTGATTGATTTGGTCCATCATTCAAGCAATGCATACAAGAAAAGAAAAGAAAAAAAAAGAGGGGAAGCCGTTTGAAACCTGCTCCATAAATCCTTTGTCCACTGCAATCAACAAGAGCCACACTGTACCAGTTCCACTCGCAGCACAGGGGATTTCAGCTTCAACAGGACTGCTTTGAAAACACGAGGTTAATCCTAAAATACTTCAAAGGCATATTCGTGCCAAGAGAACCGAGAGAAGATGCCTACAAGCAAATGAGAGACATTTTGGGTGTCCCAAGTTGTGTGTGTTGGGTTGTTTTTGTTCCCCCCCCCCCGCCCCCCCCATTCCAATTTGTCACAATAAAATGACACTGTAAACATATTTTTTAATACTGCGTGAGGTTTGGAACCAAAACAGCAGTATTTAGCAGCAAAAAACTTTTCTGAAAACTCCCATGCTACCTCTGCAACCCAATTCTAAATCTTTTCAAGCCGTACTTGGAGCTGGAGCCACCCTCCACCACAACAGTGACCTGATCTTCTGAGGAACGTTTGCACCCTGCATTCTCAGCTGGGGTCAGGGAATGGGAGGGAGGAAGGTGAAGGAGTCCTCCTCTAGTAAGGAGCATCATTTATTGAATACTTCAGATCTTACTCAAAATTCCTTACTTTGAGCTACTACAAGCTCAAAGAGGATGCTGCTGACCCTGCTTTGAGCAGGCGGTCAGATGAAATGACCTCCTAAAGTCTTCAAATCCAGGTAGCTTTCAGGACAGCTTAAAATACATTTATTAAAAAAGATGCCAAGGTAATTTATATTACTGTGTCATTAAAGCAAGCAATCTCCATTGGTTATTCACAGTAAGGAAGTTATGATATACACGTCAGCGTCCAAACTCCAGGAATCTAGCCTGGCTTCACAGATCCGATTTGCCATGATTCTTCACCGTAACAAAAGTGAAAACGCAGCCTAGAATTTGAAATGGAAGCATCTGGGTCTGTGTGGTTGTGTCCAGAACTAAACATCGTCTTACGCAATACACGTTAAACTACCTTAGTCCTGTATAGATCTTTCTTTTACTACAAGTCAAATTATATATCACACAAATCAAGAGATGATTGTTCCTCAGGCATCCATATGATTGTTCCTCAGGCATCCATATAACAGCTGCAAATTTTTGCCGGAAGATGGTTTTCATATAGAAATTGATTTTCATTGTGATCCTAATGCCACCAACTAAATGGGAATGGTGACAAAGAGACTGAGAGGAAAATATCCCATTTACAAGCCTGCTTGTCCCAAACTAAAAATGGTAGGTTTCAGCCTGATGTACTCCATGAGCAAACAAAAAATAAAAGTTCCCTTCTAATATAAACTCAGATGGTCAGCTGCACATATAATTTTACCAGTAACAAAAAATCTGAATCTTTTTGAAGGTGCCAGTGACATCAGTTCACTTCAACCTTAAATACAGTGATTTGATCCCACAGCTGGCTAGCATGCAAACTATTTTTAAAATTGCTGCACCGCAGTCTAAAGCATTAGCTGTCACTCTCCTGGCCCAGAAGCAGCTAAGAGCTGCGTATTTGATAGTTCCTACCAAAAAAAAAAACCAAACAAAAAACCAAGAGAAGCAAAGCCAGCCCGCTGTGATTTCTTTAAAAAAAAAAAAATTAAAGAATTTCAAAATTTCGTGGTCTTTTTTTTCCTCATTTCCTCGTTTTCTTTGCTACTTTAGCAAGCAAGGTGCCCCGAGAAGAAGCTGTGCTCGGGCTTCCTGGGAGGACTCTTACGGCAGAAGTGATGCCCGCTGGGAAAAGGCTGATGTCAGCGCCTCAGAGCTCCCTGCGAGGATAAGGAGGCCTTTGTTTTCAGCTGAACTGTGAAAATGAGAAAATGCCTCCAGCCTGACAAACAAGAAACCCACATAACATAGGTCAGGCCCGAGACCTTCACTTAAAGGTACAAGGCACTTCATTCCCCATCCCCTCACGCCGCCATGCCCAAAGAGAGCTAATCCCAGAACTTGCCACCAAAGGCTAATAAATACACCTCGGAAACATAACAAAGCAGCTTTGCTTGCTAAGAAGGATGGGTACAGCTCTCCAGCCGCTCTACCCATACCTTAAGCGCTTGTAATTCTTCTGTGAAGCAAACTCCTAATTGCTTTTCTGTAACTCAAGGTGAATTCAGTGAAGTCATACAAAAACAAAGGCATGTTCCAACTTGAAGCTTAAAATAAACTCGCCTCTCCCTTACAAAGCAGCAGAAAAGAAAGTATGAGACAAAAAGCACGTTGTAATTCTGCAAGGGATAATGTACAAGTTTATAAAGTATACTTTAGCGAACACGTTTTAAGTGAAACACTTGAGGGAGGTACAGGAAAGTGGAATATTTAAATAAAGGCATTTCATATTACAATGCCTGGGTTTTAATTTGGGGTGGAAGTATTAATTTTTCCCAAGCAAAGAGCTTGCAGGTGTAATTTCTGTGACCACAAAAGTACAGAAGCTGTACATAGTCTGGTACACTGCCGTAAGTAAGGTAGACAGTTTCACAGACTGATTTTTCAAATTATTTTTTTATCCTAAAGCTGAGAATTTTCTCCTCTGAAAAACAGAGCCTTTGATAAATTGTTCATTGCACAGGAATTCCATTACATATTTTAAAAACACAGTAGGATTGCCAGGGCATTTGATTCACTCTACTGTACCACCGACTGTACTCCAGTAGTTGTATTTTTCCATGATAAAAAGTAAACATAGCTGAGTACCACTCAAAGAACCTAATAAAAGAAGGTACATCAGGGAGTTACACCTCAGCAGGGAATATCTCAGAGCATTTAATTTCAGAAGAAAAGGCTGGCATCGCTGGATTTCCAATGAAACATCCAAGGCATTTAAATGGATTCATTCCTACCGAAGCACAGTGACTGCGATGCTAATGTGCTGGTACCTAAGAGTTAACATCCAATTGCTAACAAAAGGTTCTACCATTTATAATGAACCACGGCACACAATCCTTGTGCTGTTTAATTACATTTCCAACCCCAATATGCTGGTGTTAAGAGGATGAATATACAACTGCTTCACAGTTCTACCAAGGCAATCACAAAGACACAAATGTCTGAACAAGAGCTGCTCGCTGTTAGAAAGACTTCTCTTCTAAGCACCAACTTCCAAATGAAAAAGATCTGCCCATCTGGACATTTAGAATAACAGAAGACATTCGGCCAGAGGAGCATGGATTTAAACACCACTATGTGGCAAAGATGTGCAGTCTGTCGCCCTGATATTGACTGGGGCAGCTATGCTCAGCAACAGTTTTTGTGTCACCAACTCTTTTGTCCTGTGCTTTCAGGGGACTTTGTCCCGAGAAGTTCAAAATACAGGGAACTCTAAACCTCGTCTTTATAGCCCAAATCACAAAAATGTCTGTCACCAAAGATACTGTGGCATCTAGTCTCCACATCACGCTCTGCATCTCTTACGGATTTGGTTTTCTAAATTGAATGTAGTCAAACTTACACTTCTAGAACCTCCAAGCCACTACAATGTGACTGCCATTATTGCGTTCCATGAAATATTTCTTCCCCCAAATCTACAGTCATTAGTGCAACCAAGTCAAGCTTCTACAACACACTTCCCATCTCCAAACAAATTTTTTAGGACTGTTCCATGGAGTTTGAGTACCCCATTTCTGTTTTTACACCAGAATGTCATAATCCAAAAAAAGAGGGAAAACACAAAAAACATTTGAAAAAATAACTTCATTGGTGGTGGTGGCAGGGAAGTGGGAATAAATTTCAGAGAAGGTGTCTGAATTTTTTTGATCTATCTGAAATATATACAGCTATTTCAGACATAGCACAGAAGTTTGAGTTTTTGTAATACTCATTTGAAAGGTATTTTCATACGGCCAGGTCAAACTTACAAAATAAGGTAGAAAAAAGATGGCCTCGTGTATGCTATTTTAGATCATGATTCATCTGCAGTAGATGGTTTAATTGAAATACATTAAGTCCCAACACATGAACACTAGGCAGACAAACAGTGCTGGTTATTATTAGAAGAAAAGATGCAGATTTCAGGTATAAAATCACACAAGGAATCTGTTGAGTAAAAACACACCATAGTGGATGAGTAAAAATGCACCATACTGGGAAAAGATCAGATAGCTTTACAGCGTATTTAAGAGATTGCATAGAGCAACTGCCTGTATCTTTTAGATTTGAACCTTGGTTGCACATGAGTCTGTTGGTTTAGACTTCATTATTTTTATGGCCTCCACTGTATAAAGTGTTACAATGTACATAACTGCCAGCTGTGTTTTATTTCATTGCTAGCAAATGAGTTTAAAAAAAAAAACAAAACCCCATACCTTCTCCCACAAAGTTACATAATAATTCAAAAATGCCATAAATTTCTTCCATTCTGTCATGTATGCATGCCACAGAAATAAAGCATACAGTTCTTTCCAATACCAGCATTCTCAGCTCCAAAGAAGGGCTGTAAATAGTTAAGTTTTTAGGGGAAAGAACAAGTATGTTGTAAATGAGAAGTCTCTCTCTGCTTGTGAGCTTTTATTGTTTTGCATTACTTCAGTGCTGGATTCCTGATTTGTAACAAATTCCAACACTGCAGACTACAGGCCCAGCCTCTGACTAACACTACGGTGATTTATTTGAGGATAAATACCTCTGTCCGCATCTTATGACTGCACACAACAGTCCACAGCAGCGCGGAATGTGAGGAATGCAGAGGCTGCAGGAGCTGAGGCAGCAGGGAAAGGCGTGCAGCTATCAGGCTGCCCTGGACTGCTGAACAACTCTGATCGCTTCCTCCAGTCAAGAATGAAAGGAATTCGCTAAGCCTGTACTTATGCCAACCAGACTTGCATTCCCAGGCATGAGAACACAGCAAGAATGGCATCTGATGATTACCCAACACATGCACCTAACTCATCAACCCCTTAACCTGTACGAAAAATTCCACATCTGACTGTCAGAGCTGCAGTGCAATCGGTTTAAGTAATGTTTAGCAACAACTGCGCTTGCCCAGTTGTCAAGGCAGACTACAGAGTATCTGGCTCGCAATCTCCTGGCCTCAGAAAAATGCAAAGCACTTCTGTTTCCCCTCCTTCTGCTTCCCCACCCCCATCAGCAGAGCATACGGAATCCGGGGAAGCGAAAGGAGCAGATTACAAAGAACAAACGAACAATACTTGAGAAATTGCAAGGTGAACGCATGTGGTTTTACTATAAATAGCAAAGTTGGGCTAATTCCTGTTACTTCATGCTGTATGAAAACAAAAGAAAACAAGAAGTCACCCATCTAATCACACTGGCCTTTGTGCAAATCTTCTGTACAAGCTGGAACAAAGGAAAAACCTAGCACAAAGTTTTAGACATGGTACGATTTTAGCGCACACAAAAATTAAAGGAATAGCATTAAATTCTATGAACCCGCGGTAATGAAAGCGAGGCACTTACAGATGCGGATTGAACATGCGACTCATTTTAGAAACATGGTCATTTTCACAGTCTAGCTCATCCTCCCCTTGGTCCATGCTGAGCTTTCTCTTGTTGGGACTGATGGGAGGAGGGCCCGTTCGGTGGTTGGTTAGAGCAGGGGATACTGGAAGAGACTGCATTCTGGGCTCACCTCTTAGAGCTGCTTCACCTACAGGAAGAAGACAAGTGAGCATGAACATGACAGAGCAAAGAGAGGTAGAATAGCAAGCTTTTGAAAACACTCTTGCAGAAGAATGTCCCAAAGAGATGTCAGGTCCACACAGGCAAGTTTTATGTGGCTGTGAGATAAATAAGGCATCATGAACCGTACTTTGGTGCTTTATGCTGGAATAAACAGTTGAAAAAAGGTAACACGAGAGGGGTAAAGTCACCCCAGATGATCTGGAAGGCTGAGCTAACATATCTTTCCAACAGCGTTTTTATTCAGAGGCATTCCTTCTTACAAGCTGCCATTCCAACCCTGAACTTTTATTACCTCATTCTGCAAAGCATGACTATTCAGAATGAAATACGCTTTGTTCCTTCTCTTATGGTTGTGGTTATAAATTCCAGGGCTACAGTTCACATTTATGCCAAATATTCAAGATCTAACACTGAATAAACATTCAAATTCTCAAATTATTCCTTTTATAAAAAGCTGTCCAAAACAAGTTTGTCTGGTATAGAACTATGCAAGGTAAAAATTAGGGAAAAAATTGGAACTTGCTGATGCAAGCATAAGTTTGGCCTTAAATGTCCTTCTCTATCCTTTTAAACTATGTTTGGAGCAGTGAAAAAAAGAACACACTTCTTCAGCACAAGAATCACAAAAATTTCAATTTGAAGAATGCTAATTTTCAGGCGGACTGGCAGTAGAGCACTGAGTAGATTGTAAGTTTTATATAATCTAACACTTAGAAAATGCTATTCACAGCATGTGGGAGCTGCATATAAATAATTGCAGAAACTATACAATTAGCTTGCGCATAAACACATCCACGTATTGTTACTAAGCACGCATTAAAGCGTGACCACAGGACTTTTACCATTGCAATTAAATGTCTCACTAAATGTATAGCCTAAAGCACAGTGCTGCATTTCACCAGCAGTTATGGACTTTACTGGTACTCACATCCTTACAGCCACAGGTCATATTTAGACTTCACAGGGATTTAAAGATGTTTAAAAAAAAAAATAAATATGCTTTTGGGGCTTCATAAGGGGCTTGGAGAGGAGCTAAATTAACCAGGGTTACCTGTTCTGGTAATATCCCTGAAATAGCCACTTTTGCTAGAGTTTAAAATTTGTATTTTTCCTACACTGCCAGAAGCATTTTGTTTTCTACATGGCCATAATTTCCAGAACTAAAATTAGGATAAAGTTAACTCCATTTACAGCCCTGAGGTACCTGACAATGGAAATCTTTGTATGCCACTGCACATTTTCACATCATCGCCGAGGCAGATGATTTATAAAATGTTGCCCTAAATCCACACACGACAAATACTATTTTGTTGGAAAAAGAACGAGTAAGGAGAAAACCTCCTGAATGTTTACCAGTAAAAATAAGCATTTTGCCAATTTAGTCAGCATAATATAAACTAGCAAATATACACTGACCTATAATATACCACAAGTCATGATTTCTATTAAAGAGTCTGGCATCAAATCTAAATAGGAACTTTCCATCTCAGCTAAACAGTAAAAACCTGTGCTCTACTGCAAATGCGCTCAGACAGAAGTCCAGAACCTCTCCAGTTCAAAACAACCAAAGCCCCCTCCTCCAATCACTCTAATGTCACAAAGAGAAGCTTTTATCAAAAAGACCTCTCATATGAAATAATCTTCATAGCAGTAAAATTTCTGCATTTTTTCTTCAGCCTTTATATTTTGCCAGTAGAAACTCCACCTACGTAGCATTCGTATTCTAGACTTCGGAAGTAAACCACATCACACCAGTTTCTCTCAGTGAGGAATCTCCCTCACTTTTATCTTGGGGGGGGGGGGGGGGGGGGGAAGTTCATACCAATGTCAAAAGATAAAACTTTCATCAGCTAAGGTTCGTGATACTTTCATCCCACCCCTGTGCAATCGCTCTTCTCTTGCAGTATCTCAGATCACTTCTGAATACTCAAACACAAAGTTCCACTACAGGAACTACAAATTCCATTTAGGCACCCAACTCCTGCTGATTTCTCCCAAGCAACTCCTGACAGGAGCCCAGGCCATTTAGATATACATGTAAAGCTAACTCTGATGTTTATGAAAGACAAAAGTCTCTAGACGTTGTCCAATTTAGTAAGTTAGAAACTTTTCCTTTTTCCCAAATAGCACCTAGGAGCCTTGATACTATACAGTTACTTCAGTGGGGTTTTTTTGGTCTTAACAACAACAAAACCAATTCATTTTATTATATGTATAGTAACAAAAGCATTTATATATTAACATCCAGATTGAGTAGAAAATCTGGTAAAAATGCTATTGCTATAGTATGCTGGAATTATAGAAACCCATTTTAAAGAAATTTAGCAAAGAAAGGAATGGCTTTTAATTAAAGCCTGTTGAATTTGGTAATGCATTTTTCTAATTGTAAAATAACGTGGTAATTATGCAGGGGACACCGAGGCCTTCAGATACCTTCTGGTATGTTTATCTGCAGCACCACAGAGAGCCATTAGGCCAAAATTAATCAAATTAACAACACTTCACAAACAGGTAGCAGCGGTGAACAGGGAGGAGCAGCAGGAGCTTTTACCAGATAGGTTGGAAGGCACCGAGCACTTCCTCAGAAGATACGGGTGCTCAGCACCTTCTATAGCCCATCCTGCAGACACATGGCAAGCAGAGAACAATTCCAAACAGAAGAGTCTGGGTAACAGAGTAAGATCAAGAGGAGAAAAATAACTCTACATCGTTTACAGGTTTAAATCACACATTCATATACTGTATTTGTACTGCACCATGCGTTCTCACGCATCCTGTAAGTTTGATTAGGGCTAAAACTGCTTTTTGTCCAAGTAAGAAGGACGACATCTTTCCCCACACTACTTTCCTCCTTACCAAACTTGAATTTAAACCAGAGAGGGAGAAACCACAGCAGAATCTACCACACAAAATGCTATTTTACTGACTACATTTGTCTCCCCCAACTGACCACACTCCCCATGGTAACCAGACTAGCATCATACAACTGGCAAGACAACACTGTGATAAAACAACTGTGTTTTATAAAATTCCCTAAGTCCAAACTCCAGTCTTCATAATTCATTACTGTGATGGCTTGTGTCTGCGCTGCAACTGAAAGCAGAGATAGCAAACACATTTATTGTGCCTCTCATAATACTTCTCTTTGTTTCAGCAAGCAGCTGGTGTAAGGCACTCCAGATCCGCTGCTTTCAGATAGTTCTACTTACAAATATTCATACTAGTCTCTCTCTTTTTTTTTTTTTATTTTTTTTTATTTTATTAAAACTGTTAGGCAACATGATAAAGCACAGGCAAGCTAAACAGAGATAACGACATGACGTAGTGTCTGCCTATACAGCAGTACTGCAGCAGTGCGCTCGGTTGACAGAAGTCCATGCAGTCAGCAAGAATGTTCTTTATTTTAACCACTTATGAACCCAAACTGAAAGTGATTCCAATTAACACATGCAAACTAAGTGTTTGTAAAACCAGCATGGCTCTTTTCAGACCTATACACCGCTGTGATAGTCCTCTGTAAACAGTGGATCTTCCACACTGTTTGCGTTTCTCTTGCAGTTCAGTCAGCAGTATCTGCATCCCTACTGAAATGTCCATGCAATACAAACATCACAACAGCAAAAGTCATGTTTTTACAAGTGTGGATTTGATAGCAAGACACCAGAGAAGTCTTAAAATACGTCTGAGAACTCCAGGAGTTACCAAAGACTGGAGAAAAAAATATACGCTATTTTGGCAGCTAGCTTCCTTCCTCTCTGATCTAGCAACGCAGTATGGGCTGCACTGAGACACGGCTACCATATCCTATTCCCCCTCCCAATTTCCTCTCCCCCGCTGGCTACTATTAATGCATAAAATCTGAGCATTAATTCCAATCCAGAAATGAAAGGAAACTTTCCAACTGAAGACTGACATGATACAGACTTTAAGACAGATTGAAATAAAACTCCTTGAAAGAAAATTCCAGAACTACCCTCGCACATTTTATTTTTCCATTCTGCATCTGACAAATGGATTTGTCCACAAGAGTAAATTCCTCACACATTTATTAACTTTATTAAAAAAAAAAAAAAAAAAAAAAAAAAAAAAGCGCAAACCATCAGTTGTTGTGGTGTCTGTCAACAGGGTCCTTACCTTTAAGGTCTTCAATTGAATTACCATGACCTCAGGCCACTCTGTTAATTAATAAAATCATGGGCACGAGAGTTTTACAGATTTCAATTAACATGCATTACACCTTTAATTACCTTTTCCAATACCTCTATGCAGACAAACTCTCATTAGTAAAAGGAATTGCCTCATGATCTTAGGGCCAGACATTCCCAGGAATCAATCGTACATGAAGATTTTTTGAGGGTAGTTTTCTCTACAGATCCATAATCAAAATTTAGCCCTCATGACATATGAAACATTTCTGCTGAAACGCCAAGACATTCACAAAAGCTATATATATATGTGTGTGAAAAGGATACTATAAATAAAATTAGTTTTATTTTCTATTCCTATATTCTAACAATCATAAGATTAAATTGCAAATAGATTGGAATGAATTTATAAACTATTGCACATTTCCTTCCACTATCTCAAACACAGAAGTCAGCCTGTGCCAACATAAATTGGGAAAATGGCATAAAAATTCCAATAAAAACACATGATTTGAGATCTCAAATACCAAGCAGGGAAGTCATCACAAATTACCCAATTCAACAAGTCATCAAAACAAGTTATCAAAACAAAAGAATCACAATAAACACAGTACCATAGAACTAATCTGCAGATGTTACCAGCTGCCTAGTTTGGGTACTACTTCACAGCATAGTATACATTGTAAGAGGACTGATATCCTTGAAATTGTGAAATTCCTCAGAAATTAAATCTGTGTGAAACAGACCACAGACAATGTTAAAAGTATGTAATTTAAGACAGATTTACTTCACTTGCTTGAGCAAAGAAAATTAATTAATCCGTTCAGACTCCTCAGTAGTATATCTTTGGTTCATAAAAAAAGATACCCTAAGCAGCAGTCACAAGTTATATTTATTTATATAATTGCTGAATATTTCTATAGCCCCCACTCTAAGAAACAAAAAAATCCCGTAAAAAAACATCATTTTGTACCACTACTTTATTTCTGGTTTAGTTTCTATAGAAGAGATGATTTAAGATGAGCTTAAATGAGATTTAATTCTAGCAAGTGGCGTGCCAAACGCTTTAAACAAAATCACAGTAGTCTGTATTTCCTTTGTAGTATATAGAACAGGCCTACCTGGAGAGCATAATAAAACAGCAAACAACAGAAACAACAAAAAATTAAGGATTAATGAGAACAGCCTAATCATAAAACACTGCTATGAAATTAGATCTTGGAAATATTTATTATAATTGATAGATTTCTTTCAGTAGCCAACTTACTGATTCACTTATCTGACATATTTTACTGACTTTCTTGTAATATGACAAAAAGCTAATTCAGTAGAAATTAAGAAGTCACATACACATGTACAGAAAACTTGGCAAAAGCCTGCCTCTCATCCATTTACAAAACATATGAAAAGCACTTACTCCTGGAACCAAGCTCTGGCTACCACTGTGCAGAGATACGTATGCCAGAAAAGCCATGGCCAAAACCAAAATACAGTGATTATATCGACTATTCTGTTCTGGCTCCTCCATCTGACCATGCCTGCCAATGAGGGACACATTATGCTTGACGTTGCAAGCAAGAACATAAACTAGTGACCTCTGCATTCAATATCTCCACCCACTTTTTCCTCCTCTTTCGTTCAAAAGACTGCACAAAGAAAAGAATCCAGGTATAGCGATATTGCTTGCAGAGTGCAGGCAGGCTTGCTTGAGGTTCCTTTCAACAGACACACATTGTTAATCAGAGCTAAGCAGCACAGGCTAAAGCAGATTTCAACGTAATAGGTCTTGAAAACGCTGGTTTATATACAAAACACTAAATTGCAATAGGCAGAAAATGGCAAAATTGCCCCCCCCAAACCTAACTGTATTCGCTCTGTGAAATGTACTGTGAAGAACTGACTACATCATCTTATATTCTCTCTCATCATGTTGTAAAAGCACAGCTGTACAAAACAGCATATGCATACTCTCTGCACATAAATTGACCAATATGGATAACTGTTTCAGTTCTACAAACTACTTCATAAATGTAAGAGAAATAAAAAGTCTCAGCTGATCACTTAAACTAGGATTGAAATAACCTCTCTTTGCTCTGCTAACCAGGTACCAACTGGTCTACTTATAATAAATTTTTGGTGTTGAGTGAAAAAAAAATAAAATTGAAAAAAGGGTCTTGGTAAGTAGGCAAGGAATCGATGGCATGGAAAGAAGAAGGATAGCAAGTATGCCACGAAGAAAGCAGGATGAAATAGATTTTAATGCTCCAGTCTGGCAGAACTCCTTAATATTTCCTCTGACAAATTTCGGTTTTCACACCTCAACAGTTGTGAGCGTGGGGCTGTGTTCAGGTCCAACCCAACAAAGGTCTCAGTCTAGTTGTAGAGCATGAGACTACTTCATAAATTTGCAGATCTCCCTTTAAGATAATGTCCCACTTAGCTAATCTTAGAGCACCTGTCTGAGCTGAAAGTCTAAAAAATATCCCCCTTACTCATGTAAACTATGGCTAAAAAAAGATTCCAATTGTCTGGCAGACAAGACTTAAATGCAATCAGTGCTAAACTACACTAACCTCCAGATAAATAGCACCAGGGATGCCTGCAATACTTGTTAAAGTCAAAAAAGGGTTTCCCTCAGTCCAAGACTACGGATGTGGGGTTTTTGCTCAGGAAGCAAGGTTGCTCCCAAAGAACACTCCGAGCCTTTTTGCCAGCTCTCCCAGGAAAAACCTATATCAAACATTTAAATTCAATTAAAGAGGGACTAAAAATTCATGCAAGTCATCATTTTATGTTTGCTCAAGGCATTACAGAGACTCATACAAAAGAAAGGCAAGCTGCTGAGCTAAGCAGAGCTACCAAGTATGACCACATAGAGAAAGCAGCACGTGTCTTAATACAGAGCTGAACTTGGGCCACCCAGCCCTGTCCAGAGATAGGGGGTTTGGTACACAAGCAAGACCTAAAGTAATTACAAAACAGTGGACTGTGGTACACAGATACATCGTCACTCTCTGCCTGGTCTTGTCCTGCAACTGTATGTGGTCAGATACGCACAAGCCTTGCTCAGGTAAAAGCCACAACAGTGAATATACTGGTACATAAAGGAGCCCATCAAAAGACCACAAACAGCCCTGTGTTAGGTACTTCAGAACTGACAATAATACCTTGCTGAATAAACTGACGAAGGTACAACCGCTGAACTCCTCAGATTAATTGTACTTCCTACATAGAAGGCTGCAGATTACTTTTACTTGGTGCAGAACAGCGTAACCCAACAAGGGCATCCCAAACAAGGAAGGGGATAAAAGAGAAAGGAAGACAAAGGGAGAAGCATCATTTACGTTTTCTGCAGGCAACAGTAAATTTCACATTCTTGTATTTGCTTAGAAAACATGGCATTAGTATTTCCTGGTCAGCAAGAGATACCTGATCCATTTAATTCCCTGGCAAAACACACGGCATTGTAAGTACTGTAAGTAGCTCTGGTGTATCGCTACACCGTACTCCATGTATAGTAATACTGAAATTTATTCACTTAAGTTTCTTCTGTGCTAAGTAATGTTTTCTCCTCTGTGTAGCTGAAACCTCTAAAGATTCTAGGTGAGTGTCTGTGGACTAGACCTGTGAAGAGAGGTGGAGTTCTACCAGTCGTCGTGCCGCAAGATAAGACAAGCCTTTTCACCTTGTAACCTGGCTGGAACACTTATGGGACACATACACTTGAGAAAGCAGGAAACAAAGACCATGAGGGTTACAGTAATCCCCAATATAGAAAATAATTCCAGAATATGTAATTAAAACTACCACATGCAAAGATTAAATAATAAACATATCATGAGAATTCAGCTTCCTTTCATTTATTTGCAAAACTATTATACAGCATCCTCTCACATTTCTGATGAGCAGATTTTAAAAGTTGCCAGATAAAAAGATTTACTTTTATCAGGGTGGTAATGTGATTTTATTAAAAAATGTAAAAACACTATCCATAAAAAACTGTGAATGAAATATAACTGTAAGTCAATATGTGGAAGACGTTGCTTTCCCAAGCAATAGTGGTTTCCAGATCTAGGTGTTCTTTCTTTTGTCACCCAGCTCAATGGCTTAACTGTGTTACATAAAAGACAGGAAAGCCAAACTGATCAAAGACTACCTTGTCTTTTAGCAGAAACAAGCAAAACTAGAAGACCTGCCATCTATTTCAAAGTCACAGCAAGGTCACCACGGAAAAAACTGTTAAATTGGATGATTAAGCAGTATTTCCATATACTGAACAATACCTTGTAACTATGTATTTACATGCAAAGGCAAAGAGAGACAAATTTGTGAAAGCTCAAATTTGAATAATACCTCCTAAGTAGACAGACAACGTTTGCTACCCTCCCTCTGATTTTTTTTTGGATGCTGTCTGTTAGTGGATGGCAATGCAGATACCCAGGTCTGAAACACCACCTTCTGCTCCGATGGCTGAATTTTCATTGGTGAGACATAAATTAAACTCCAGACTATTGCACTAGGTAATCAATGCCCCCTGTGGAGATGAGCACAGTCAGTGTGTTCTAAGACAACAATGCTTAAAACATTAATTTTGCAATGCTTACTTGTAATGGGGTCATATTAAGATTAAATCCAATAAATTGTGCACTGTTTCTTTCATAAGGATTTGAAGCAAAAGGTGCTATGCAAAGGTAAAAAAAAGTTATATTGCATTTATTTAAACTGAAGCCTATTTTTAGATATACTGCAAGCTTTTATTATAGTTTACTATAAACATGCCCAGAACACCTTTTCTCACATTATTCTCCTTTGATACATTTGGAAAAATTCAGAGCATCACTAAACATGATCTTTCTAAAAAAGCCACAAAATCTGATATTGCACTTTCAAGCAATGTTTCTTTTATTCCCATTTTGGTTTTCCCCAGATTCCCCACCTGGAAAGTAGAAGGCCTTCCAGAGAGGATATAAATGCTATATTTTTAAAATACAAACACAAAAGCAAGTATCTTCAAAATGATAGTAAAAGATAAGCACACATGGGCGGCTCCCTTCAGAATGGATTTGGTAAAAAGTAGGGTCACTGTTTAGTCCTGCAAAGCTTAGCATTAAGTTTCCTGATTGGATTCCTATTAGTAGCATACAAGAGACCTCAAATGATAAGTTTTTTTTAAAAAAAAAGCCATAAAAAGCTAAGAAATCTTGGCTACTGCATTTTCCCTGGATGGCATGTGGCCAAGCAGTCAAATATCTGAGGCTGCTCCACAGGGCAGGAGGAGAAGGGCCTGGAGGCAAACCTTAATCATTGCATGCACACAGACACACAGCTAGGAGCTGCTGCCGCCTTCATGGTCACCACCATGATAATCTCTTCCTAAACTGGACAGAATATTGAAGTCTTTAATCCACAGAGGGTCAGAACAATTCCAACCTATCTCCCACAAAGAGCCATTGTAAAGAACAAAATCCCTTTGTCCTTCAAAATGGGCTCCAAAATCCCTTCTGTAGGGGAAAGCAAGAGAGCAATGACAACTGTGCAAGGGCAGTCAGGCACTCTGAATCCAACAGCAAACTACATGAGCCGTTCCGATGAAAACAAGATAGCCTTTTGATCATGCTATTTACATAGAAAATGAGGAGGACGTGTCAGCTTGCCAGTTCCTCATGTGCAGGGTTTTACTGTAACTGATGGCCGTAGGCAGAGATATGACCCATCCAGCGCCTCGGCCAGTAGAAGAGAATGAATTCAAGCTCATCATAAGCACTACAAGGTTGGGCAATACGAATTTTTCAACCCACTGGCTTTGTGTTATTCCAAGACACAACCCAATAGTCTTCCTCAGCTGTTGCTCACATTTGATATTTTAATAACCAAAAACTTGTGAAGGCTTCTAGAAAAGCCCAGAGAACACTGTGGCTCATGAGACGGAGATGAAAGGATGCCGTATAATTTCTCCAGGGGTACAGGTGTTGGTATAGAGAAACATACATAAAAAAATCCAAAATATTACCATTGTTCCTGAAAGGATTGTCTTCCAAAACAAACAAACAAACAGGCACACATCACCACTAAGGAAAAAGGTAAAATTCATTTTGTGCCTCTGACATAGCAGTTTTTAATCTTGGGTTCGTGACATGCAACTAAGATAAGTAATTTTATTGGGGAAAAAACCTTGCTATGAAGAGATCCACAGAAAAATTTTAGGTAACCACAGAGTACAAGAGCTTGAAAAGTGTTGTTCCACTAGAAGATTCATTCATAAGAAACGTGATACCAGCAAACAATTATTAATTTCTCCTCAAAAGGACTGAAGATACTGGATCTGAATTAACGCTCCTACCCTACTACGCAGTGACTGGGATTGCTAGAGGGTGTCAGATTCAGAGAGCTACAAGGGAGACAACCCTACGGTGCTAAGGGATAGATGGGAACACTGTCTAAATCGTAGCTGGGCTGTTTATTTCACAAGAAGGAGGGTGGTTTATGAGGCCAAGTTGCAGGGTCACTTAAAATAAATGTTCTCTCCAAGGGGAAGCTAAGGCAGGAAAGATAGAGGGAGGGATTGTGTTTGCTACCAAGAAATTACACGCTGCCTGGACAGCCTTTCTCAGAGTTTTCTGGGCACTGAGGGCAGGTTTTCCAGAACTCTTGGAAAAGCAAGGAACAAGCAGAAATTCATAGTTTGGAAGTTATCTTGACAGTCATGGGGTTGCAGTGGGTGAGCAGTAGCAAAGTTACTCTCTGCTTCTCAAAGACCTTTAATTAGGGCTCCTATACCAGTCTTTAGCTGAATCTCCCTTCTGATTAACTTCACTCCAGGGTCCTTGTTTATTTATTTCAAAGCTGCAGAAGCAACCCATCCCTGACAAAACACAGAAAATACAGGGAAGCGCAGGTGGGTTGATAAAATGAAGGTAACAAGAAATGTTAGTTGTACGTCTGTGACCCGCCATTCACATGATACTAGGGCCACAGGGTCCAGAAATTAAATCTTTCATTACATTACTATGGTATCACTCCCCAGTTAATTATCTGTTAAATCCTTCCCCATTTTACTGGAATGATGTACATCCTAGACATTTCTGCAGATCTCTACCCCCCATTACACATTAAAGATGTTCCACCCTATAATTAAGCAGGCACTCCATTAAATACCACTGTTTTTAATGGAACCAAACAGCCACTTCAGGGGCAGTGAGACGGTGCATTAATTAAAAAGGTTTGGACGCACCGCTTGTAGGTCATAAATGGGTTATCGGCTTGCCTGGCGCCGAGCCATGCATTGCATGACCACACTTGCACTGCTATTTACTTGAAGTTTCTTATCCCAACTCATCTTCTGAAGAGAATATAAAATTAACTGCTGGCATCAGTGGGCACATTCCTTTTATGCAACTCAACAGGCCTCAAATATAAAAGAACAGACCTGCAGAGGTCCTGCAGCTCAAATAGGGGAACTTAGAATTCTCCCACCCCAGTATTCTTTGCGAGAGCTCATGCCTTGTATCACCTAAAAAGACTCAACTACTTCCACCAAAACAGACTTGATCGTCTTGGTTTAGAAGGGGTCCGCTATAGATGAACCACGGTCACAAGAGATTTTAGTCCAAAAGCTCCTGTTCCCTCCATGACTGTTGACCAGAAAGCAAGCATTTAGTCCATATATCATCAGGCATAGTTTCAAAGATCAGAGCTTTTATCTGTTGGGCTGATTAATTACAATTTTTATTTGCACATCTCAAAACAAACAGGTAAAAGCACTTTTTGTTTACTAACAGACCACAGTAATGTTTAGCAGTTATGGCAAAGTATTACAATCAAGGCACTTTGCATGTTGCTGTCAGCTTAATCCCTGACTTATGTGAATTTAACCAATTACAACTCTTTTTTTTTTTCCCCCTCTGTAAACAAGGATAATGTTCACTATCTATTTCATGGGGCTAGCTGAAGGTTGAATTAACTAGGCTTCTGTGAGGACTACAATTCTGCAGAGAACACACACACACAAATACGTTACAGTGAGTATTGAAATGTTTGTTATCATACTTGCTTCTAAATGGACTCATTGAGAAACACTCGAAACCAAATAGGGTAGCATTTACTGTACTATGAGGAAAAACCCAGTACATCCACAGATTAGCTGTTAAGGCAAGGATAATGTACCTCAAAGCAGCTACAGTCTTAGAAATTAGGGCTTTTAAGGATTTTCAAAGGAATAGAACTTTTTTTTTTTTTGCTGGTAAGTTAGATACATTTATTATAAAACATTGATAAGAGAAGCTTTTTCTGAGAGAGAAATGAGTCAAGAATCTGTAAGCATCGTCGCTAATACTGGAATTCCTATTTTGACACCTTTGGTAAACAGCTCAGTGTGATGCCTACAGCAGGACAAGAGCAAAGCGTTCACCTCTTTAACTGTAGCCACTGGTTTTGGAGTATTCAGCAGGAAAAGCGTGCACATCAGCATTCTCCCAGTTGCCTCTATGAGATTTAATTTACGCCAACCACAGAGTGACTGCGATAGCTCTCCGAGATGCCACAGCATGAAAACTGAAGGGGGGGGGGGGGGACACGTTAAACAAGCAGCAATGCACACCAGATGTCTGAGCAGGACAGCTAAAAGATCCGGAGCACAAGGAAGCATATTAAAAAAAAAAAAATCCCCTTCAATGCCATAAATATTTATACTAAATCCAAGAAACTGGCTGAGTTCAAACTTGTCCTATATGAATCACACAGCACTTCCCTCACCCCATCTTTATTTAACGTGTCCTGTATAAAACCACCACAAAGGAGGTGCCACAGTTATGTCAACTTTCTTTTCAGTATGCTAAGAGTACTTTTTGTAGAGCTTCTACTTTAGAACAGATTACTTTCCAAACAACATAAACAGAACAACTAAATAGTCTTATTTTACTTGGCTAGCTCTTGCATGGCATTTACTAGTCTTCCTAGGTAATTTAGATTCATAGGAGTAGTTTCCTCTTGACTGGACAACTTTGATTTCCTTCATACGGCCATTTAATTACAATTAGCAATGCATCACAGAGAAAACATCTCCAATTTAGTAATCTGGAAATTAATAATAATAGTAATAATTAATAATTTTCTGAAAGGTTCTGAAAGAGTCAAAAGCTACTAACTTTACAAATATCTAGATTTACTTTCAGAAGTGGGACATACTAAACATTAACAATCAAGTAACAAAATTAAAAGTCAAAATGCCGCCTCTAACGTGCATCCACAGCACGCTAATGCCATTTTTAAAACAAGTAAATACTCATTCCCCAAAAGACAGCAGCTATTCCGAAAGATCCACTTAGCAGCTCTGGTTTTCACTCTTCTTACGCAAAGGATTGCTGGGCTGGGCATTACATAGATGGTAACTACAAAGGCTATTGCCAATCTGCTGTTCTGTGATTTTGGGTTAAAATAAAACATAATAAATATTTCAATATTGGCTTATATTCCCATGCAGCAGTGCCATCCCTTTCAGGGGCGGGGGGGGGGGGGAAGATAGGCTCATCTACTAAATCTCTGTTGCTTCTAACTACAACCCATGTTTAAAGGCAAAAACCTATTTCTGCATGCTGAGGAATAAATATTAAGTCTTACAAACCAGGGAGGTATAATGCTGAGTGGTTTCCATGCTTCCCCTGTCAAATGGGTTTCCAGGAAAAACTACTGCTTTTTAAACACAACTGGTTCCAAACTTTTCCTGGGAGAGCAAATATATTTCCTGGAACCTGCTAGCAACGTTTGGAAGAATAGGAGGAAAGTTATACACTACAGTGCTTGATTCTCACAGTTGACAAGGAACAGTCCAAAATGATGAGGAGTGGAAAAGAATGTATCTTAAAATAATCAAAGATAGTCTCTTGTAACAATGTGTATTATGAAAAGACAGAAGCCACATTTTTTGTGAAGGAACTTAAGCTGGCACCTACCTGCTGAAGGCATACTTTCTTTCCTCCTCCTATGCCACAAAAGCTATACATTCTGCTTTATCCCAGATATTATCTACCCCCCTCCGTGGACACTACAGTGTGATTGGTCTTTTCTCCAAAGATAAAAAGAAGCACAAGGCGTCACATAACATTTTTAGAGGGAAAAGCTGGACTGCACCGTGCACTACTATGTTTAACAAGATCTTAACACTAGCAACAACAAAGTTAAAAAGAGAAGAAAAAAGGGAAGTGTTACTTTAAAAAATCTGATACCAAACAGTGCCATGTAACCTAGGTAAAGGAAACATTCTAAGCTCCGTTTCACGCTTTAGTCCCCCGCACTTGTATCACTTTTCACCTGAGATTTTCAGGACCTACATTCCTATTAAAACTAGACAGCTGAAGATCTTTGATGAAGACTCACCACCTCACTGACGTTGCTGGATGACTTTTTCTTTGGCTAGAGCCAATGCTGTGGTGGTCCCAGAAACACCATCACTCCAACTTCACCGAGGTTGTACAAGAAAAAGCTGTACGGAGCTCTTTCCTAACAACCAAAATGCTCCAAGCTTGCCTTACCTCAGAATCAGCGCCAAACTACTAATGATGTTAAGAATAAAACTATTCCAACTCCATCCATCTGTAATATGAGGTTTACAAGTTGACAGAGATAACCCTAATTAAGAGTTCAACTGCCTGTTCAAAATTGCACTTGTGCTGGATGATTGACGGCCTCTCTTTCTGTCCCACCATGACTCCTAAGATACCTGCCCATATAGCATCAAGCTATATGTGCCATTACATCAACTTGTAGAGATAGCTGTGAGAACATCAGCTCTTTCTTAAAAAAGCTGTTAAATGAAGCACCAAGGAAAATCTGCCTCCAGGAAATGAGAACTGTGCATCACGGCACTCATGGTGTATACGTTACTGCACCCACAGTCTTGGCATAGTGCTTATACAACGACATCTAGCAGTGCTATATCACAGAGTCAGTTATCTTCCAAAGCGCATGGCTTTTCCTGAAAGGGAAAGGAAACAATGACTCTGTGTGTCCAGCAATTGTTCCATGCTGATTTGTAAAGTAATTTTCAGGGAGATGATACGGACTGTACAAAGAAGAAAAAATTGGCTGGCTTTAAAAAAGAAATTAAAACCAAAACCACTCACAATTCCTTAACACTGAAATACCGTTTTTGTAAACACTCCTCCAAAACTTGTATTCATCACTACCTCATGCTATTATCAGTGAAAAATTACAGGCTCTGTCCTGCTGGATTATTGTTAGTGTAAACAACTTTGCTAAATTGCTTGGCACACTGTCTGCATGCAGCATGTTAAAACTCTGTAGTCTATTCAGCCAAAATCAAATATAAAGGCCCATCTGTATCAATCTTCAAGAAGAAATTAATAGACAACTATTTTCATGCAAAGCAGATATTTAAAAAAGGCAAAGCCAATACATATGGATGAACTTTTTCATTCATAATTTTACATGCCACACAATGAAGACTGTTGTTTAAGCTTTATTTTTTCTCTAACAGTTCTCCATACAATACAGTGCATTGTTCAAGCTCTGGAGCAATTTAAGCTTTTTCAGTGTCTCTTAAAATCCCTGGATTTATATCCAAAGAGTCCTGGCACTGTAACAAATTTGACCTGTGAGTAACAAGTTACAGCCCTTAAGCAAATTGCTCATTAACACAGAATTTAACTTACTGCTACAAACCTCGCTACCTTTTATCTCAGAAAAAAATGTGGTGCCTATCTTATCAATTGAAAGTTGTGGGATAACCCACTATTATTTTTTTTTTTTTTTAATTTCCTTGTTTGAGTTCTCAGTACAAATGCTGAACTAGCATCAAGGGTGAGGAGAACAGAACTCCAGGGGGAAAAAAAAAATGCTTAAGTATGACCTAAATCTATCTTGTCTTTGATGAATGAGGAAAATAAACTGAATTTTTATGTCAGCACTGAAAAGGATATTCCCAACTTCATGCTAGGAGGAAATGAGTAAGAAAAGCCCAGCTGTGAAGTTGGAGCTCTCTGTTTTCTCCTGAAGATAAAAAGACGTTGAAAAAACACAACACACAGAATATTCTATAAATGGGGAACATTCTGTAGGTGCATCTTAATTTACATGACTTTGAACAGAAATTTTACACTGCATTACAAATAAGAACACATAATTCACCATGTAGGCGATTTTTATTCCATTTACTTTTCCACTAATTCTTAACAGAAGAATAGTGTTAAAGTCATTTGATATATTTAGAAACTAAACCAAACTTCAGAGTTAATAGGAGAAACTGATGTTACAAACCCAGAGCAAAATGCAAGGTCAGCAAAGAAAACTGATGGAAACTATTCTTCAGAACTTAAGAAAGCATGTTACATTTCATTAAAAAGCAAATTAAGTTAGCAGTTTCAGGCTCCTTATTTGATATCAAACACCTAAACTGGCCTCTTTGGGAAGACAGACATATATTCAAAATGCCTTGCAGTGCCCTAAGACGACATATAGCTCCGCAAGCTCAGTGCTGCGGCCAGCTAATGCTTCATCGTTACAGGAACTCAGTGAAATAATTATGTAATATGCCACTAACTAATGTAAGCTGTCCTGAAAACAAAAATGGGTGTTCTCCTATAAATCTGGATCCAATTTTCTTCATTAAAAAAAAATCCAATCTTCTGGACTGTCCAGAGAACTCTGTATAACTGGGTTTGAGTGCTCCACGTCTCATAATATGCCTGGGGGATTTCTTAGCATCTTATTGCATTTCTTTATACCTTTCCCAGCACAGCAGTGCAAGCCTTGAGAATGCAGTAATAACACAAAGCATCTGAAAATGGGGGAGGGAGAGGAAGGAAGGCAGAAATCTGCCTTCCAACACACAACCATCTGCACACTCCCCCAGATAAACAACAAAATGAAACAAATCTTCTACTCAGAGACTGCACCTTCTCATACATATTCTATTGGAAACCAGGAGCCCAAACTTGCTAGACTGCCCTAGTCAAAGAGCAGGATCACCTGTGATTTGCTTGGTTTAACTCCGAGCCCTCCTGCCGTTACCTCAAAAAAAAAGAGTATTCGGCTGAAGTTAAGTGAGTTTCCATTGCAAAACAAGGTGCAGATGTTCCACCTCGGAATACATGCCTGGATCAAGTGCTTGTCATTTGATAGGAAGCCCTGGGAATGCCAGGCTGGTACAGGGTGGTTCTGCTTCATGGCCTTTGCACCTCAGCGAGGACAACAGTCTCCCAAGAGTTTTCCCAATGTCTCTGAGCTCGTTATGAAAAAAAGCAACGATAAGAAAGCAACACTCATTAAACTGGCCATTGTTGATCACTGGCAGCAAATGTTTAGTAGGGGATACCAGATGTATTCATGCTAACAATCAGCATCCAGATGCTGAGTCAACAATTCTCTAATTATTTCTTCTTGTCTTTCTTAGTGCACCAAATATATTACAACAAATTGCTTGAAATGGTTGATCATTGCTAATGTAAGTGTCACTTTCCCATTGGTGAAGACTAAACATACTCATTTGAATGATTTTAAAATTTTCTTTCACCGGAAAAGGAGACAAAACTCAAATGCTCTCTCTTATGCAACTTGTTAAAAAAGCACCACGTTGTTAAAATGAAGACTTTCCTCCAAATGCATCAATCAGACTTGAGATTATCATGGGGCATCACGAGGAGCTCAAAGCTAGTAATGATATTAAGAAAACACTGAAAAGGGCACAAATTATCAGTATAAAACAAACAACCCTGAAGAAAGGAAATGGCTTTGTTCTGTGGTTCAAAGTCATGGACACCCATTCAAAAACCCTCTCACCTCATCACTGGTTACAACCCTTTTGCTGGCTGTGGCTGTCTTAATTATATGAGTGTGCAGAACTTTCCATCATATTACAGAATCACAGAAGTGTTGAGGCTAGAAGGCACCTCTGGAGATCATCTAGTCCAAACCTCCTGCTCAAAAATAGGCTCAACTAGGGCAGGTTGGTCAGGGCCGTGTCCAGTCAGGTTTTGAGTATCTCCAAAGACAGAGACTCCACAACTTCTTTGGACAACCTGTGCCAGCATTAGACCACTCTCACAGTAAAAAAAAAAAAAAAACAACAACAAAACAACCCCCCAAAAAAAACACCCCGCCCCCCCAAAAAACCCCAACCAAACATTATGTTTGAGAAGACAGTCAACTTTAGTTAAGTTTCCACGCTACAAAACAGTCAGCTAAATCTGCAACACACCATTACTTCTTAACAGTTAATGGAAGAACTTCTGGACCACCCATTTCCCCCCAGCCTCAAAAAACCACACTTTTCTGTCCATAGAGTAGATCCCATCTATATTAGTCACCATTCTTTCTTCCCCCAGACCTCCGCTGAGTAAGCCAAAATCAGAAATAGCATTTATGAAATAAACAGCACTCTGTCAATAAATGTTCCCATACACACTGGAGCACGATCATGAATGACACTACTCAGGAACAGAACGAGATTAAGACATAGCTGAGGTTTCTTACACCTACCAGTCAAGGAAGACCAACCAAGTGCTGGCATTGACTCAGTTGCCTGGAGCTTGCAGATAACAAATTGCCATCTGTAACTCTTGCTGGGCAAGAAAAAGCAGGACTCATCTTGGGATGCAAATTATATTCTTCTACTCAGTGTTGAACTAAAGGGCTGCCAAATGCACATGATGGAAGAACTTTTCGTATTTCTTAGGTATCAATACATCTCTTATCCGTAAGCTGCAGCTACAAATCAATGGCACATAGTTCCAGTGGCTTGTGCCAGAGGTGAAAGATTAAAACCGCTAGTAAGCCTCATAAAACAATAATGACATATTTCACTAGCATACCGATTATCTCAATAAGCAAAAGCAAGTGTTTCAAGAGAGATTCTAAAGGAATAAGGAACCATCTCATTTATTTCCTGTGGCATCTAGGTCCATAATGCTTTCCTCTGAAATTACAAACCTCCTTCCACATCATACAATCTTACATGTATCTTATCCTATATCTGCAAAAGTACTTTTCAGGAAGGCATCTATTTATAAGTAGTTCAAGTATAACCTTCAATAAAACCTAATTAATTGAGTTTGAAAGGGCACTTTGTTGTCAATATCATTACTACCACAGCAGTGTCTTTGAAAAGACAAGATCCATCACTGCTGACACAACCCACTTATAAAATAAATACTATGGCAGAGGCATGGAAGATCTGTAGGCATCTCTAAAGCACCCTTCGAGTTCACTGCAGATGTTGCCAGTGTTTATACTTTTTAAACCACTGGGATATAAACACCTCACTATAAACACCACTGAAGTTTTGCTTTTCTTTTCTTCATTTTGTGTGTGTTTATTTTAGTGTTAAAAATGTTAACTTCCATAATAAGGGAAATAGCAACAGATGTTTAAACTAAACAAAGACTGCTATAATAGAGTGCATTCCTAAAGCTGTTCTTTTGCTTTTGAACTATTAAAGCCAAGATCTGGTTAAATAACAATTACTGGAGAAGAGGGTGGGGAAAAAAGGGGCTGGGAAGAATCTTCCATAAATGCTAGGCATAATTATAACAAATTGAAATAATGAGCCAAAACTACAGTTTTTCTGCCTTAGTCAACAAAACACTCAGGAACATGTACCACGCAAGTAGAATTTTATGCAAAACTTCACGGTCTTCTCAGAAATTGTCAATTGCTTCCAAAGAAAGCATTGGTTACTATAGAGAGCAATGAAAAAGTTAAAGGAGCCTGCAAGTTGTTCTTTCTTTTTTTTCTTTTTTCTTTTTTTTTTTTTTTTTTTTTTTAAAAAACTAGTTTTCTTGATGTAATGAAGAAAGAACCGGAAAAGAAAGAGCTTGGAAATTCAACTCTATTGAATCTTGGCTCTGCATTATTCAGTACTGATGGGCAAGCTCAATCTTCTGTAAAAGAGCTTTATTCAAGCAAATAGATACATATTTGAGCAGGAAAGAAAAAGAAAACAAGAAAAAAAAAAGAAACCGAGATAGTAACTGCTCTACAGGGGGGAGCCTCTCCACTTCCTGAAGGCGAGAAATGTGGCCATGCTGATTTAATGATAGACAAGATCGCATTTTCCAAAGTGAGGTTCAGCTCCCTGTTTTCTGGTCTTTTTCTGAAGAGTATGAATAGATAGCTCCTAGCCCTATGTATACTCCTTATTGTTTCTTCCCTGACAACTACAGCAAGTTTATTTTCCAAATGAACATGCAAAACGTTCCTGCTGAATCAGAAGAAAGATTTCTCCAACACTTGTGTGTGGCTGCAGCAAAAACAGTTCTACTGCCAAGCTGAATTAGCTCAGTGGTGCCTTTCTTTCCAGTCAAAGCCAAGCCATAACCACTTCTTCAAACTGCACGTAGATAAAACTCCACTAGATTAAGAAACTGATTTTACCCTGTTACCTCGGGCAACTTCCAAAGAGGACCATTAACGCTCACAATATGCAGAGCAAACACCAGCCTACATTAGCTGAAGTAAAACTCAAGAGTCCAGCAAGGAGAAAAAACCCTAAGTTTTCCAACTAGTTGTGTAATTCTTCTCCCAGGGGCGAGTGGAGCGTGGTGGGGTGGTTCCTGGGAAGAAGGGGTGTGCAGGGGGGAGGAGGGGGAGGCATCCCACAGCAGGGTCTCCCCAAGCTGTGCGGGAAGGGGAAGTGAAACAACAGGCTGCCCTGTGCGGCCACCGGCAGCCCCGAGCCCCGTGGCCCCACGGCAGAACTGGTAGGGAAACACCTCAGGCCTCGTTGTCTGAAGAGGTCTCACGTCCAAGAGTGGCGGTGCCCAATTGCTAGGCTCGATTACAGGTAGAAGTGTACATTAACTCTCACACCCATCTTACAAACTGTTCCTTTTACAGCCACAGAAATGATGAACAAAAACTCTGCCTGCCACAAAAGCAACATGGTCCTTAAAACTAATCAAACTGATGTTATCTTTAAGAAAAAAAAAATTAACACTAAAAATACTCTTTGTAAAAGTAAGGACAGAAAAGTTAAAAGAAAAAAAAAGTCCTTCCCTTAAACAAAGCCTTAACAACAATACCGACTGCGAGGAATCTCACAACCAACAGTACAGATTTCCTCTCCAGAGAAAGAATTCATGCTTGCAAACAACAGAAAACACACCCGACAAAAGACGCTTTGCGAAATGAAACCATTACCTTCATAGCACAGAATGCCAATATTGTTGTTCATCTTGTCCAAGTATTGGTAGTTCAACAGGTCCATCTTCATAAATAGCATTTATCGGGCTAGCAAAAAAGACCAGCTTGTTTGCTTTCGCCCAGGTTCAGGGAGAAGGAAGCCAGGCAAATGGTGCCGAGTACGCTCCCGGCTTCCTAAACTTCACGAGCACAAGGCCCAGCCTTCAGCTAATCAAAAGAAAGTGTATTAAAGAAAAGTTGGAGGGATTAAAACACATACACTCTCCCTTCCAAAGTTCTGAAAACTAAAGTATACTGTGTCCTTCAGTACAAAGAAGACTGTCTAAAAAACTTTTCAAGTCTTTTTCCAATTTAAAAAAAAAAAAAAACCACAGAGAAAAAAAAAAAAAAACAGAAACAAGGGAAATTTCCTAGGACAAAGACACACTAGTTCTGCTCACAGCCTGCTGCAAGTTAACTGCACTGACATGCAGGCTATGCTTGGTATGACTCCTATGTAAACCAGCTTCCTCTCGCTACCAGGCAGGGAGGACTGCGCATGCTCCCTGAATCCCTGGAGCTCCTCAAATGTCAGGGATATTTTCTGCACAAGCTCAGGCTCTAAATGCACCAAGTATTTGAAAGACAGAGGAGGCGGCGAGCCTCTGCAGAGGGGCCTGTGCGGAAGGGGCCATGGCTCTTGACAGGAAGCAGTGCTGCCTCTGCCCAGGAGGAAGAGGAGGAGAAGGAGAAAAGCCCGGGGAGCAGGGCCTCCTCTGGGCACGGGGCCGGAGCTGGCTGAGGCACTATGCAAGCACTCCAGAGCAACTTTTTGGTCAGCTTGCTGAGCAGGAGAGTGGAGCTAAATCAATCTGTTTAAAATTAATTCTTTCTCTTTAAACGTTTACTTCATCTCCCAGTGTGGCCTCAGGCATATCCCAATACTGTTACAGGGAAAAATAACGTTATTTTACAGCAATGGAACAGAAGAGCAGCTCTGATATGGACAAAGATAATTAAAGAAACGCGGTACGTTGGGGATGCATATAGACAGGCACTTGCTGTGTGCTCACACACTGCTGCAAGTCAACTAGCATGCTCTTCCATTTGACTGATTTCTTTTTTTTAAGGGCTGTTAGCAGTCAAACATTCCATGTTCTGGATTTCTAACAGCTGTCAAAGCTCCAGTTTAGATGACACAAATGATGGAGATGTTCACAGCAGTTGCTCTCATCTCAGGATGTGGTCTGCCCTTCTGCAGCCCAAACCTTGGTCACAAAGACTCCAGCTGCCTGTACAGATGTGCACACCTCATCACAAGATGGCAGAACATCTGTATGGGTGTAAGCATGTGCTAACCTAATGGGCATCAGTTTGCATCTCCTGCAGCTGATCAGCACCTGAAGTCTGAGTTGACAGAAAAAGAGAAATAAATACGGGGGAAGTTTGGCCTAAGACAAACAAACAAAAAAGCTAACAGAGTCCTAATCTTCCCTCTGCCTTGAAACATAACTCATGCTTGCCTTTCTGGGACAGAGAATTTTAACGGTACACACATGACCATACAGTCAGGGAGAATTAATAACAAACTTTCATTCCCACTTTGAGAATTTCTCCCCTCTGTTAGAGAAGGGGAAGGTATTGTATTACAGAGGCAACTCATGGAGTGACATCTTGCCAAGGCATTTTGAAAAGTGCTGCTTGAACATCCTGGATGTTTCAGTGAGACTAGGTAATTTAGTTAAAGTTACTACTGATGAATAGGAATAAGAAATTTATCTCCAAGGAAGATTCCCTAGAACCCAAATAAGGTTTCTCCTCACTTCAGATACAAAAAGTAGTCCTCTGTGTTATCTAGCTGTATTCTTCAACTGAAGGAGAATGTCCACTAACAGCACTGAATTCAATACAGCAGGAAACAAACTACCTGAAAAGAATTCTGCAGTGCTGGGAAATGAAGGTCAAGAAGCCTTTTATTGATTATTTATATGCAAAAAGGACACTTTCCTATTTGGAAATACTATTAAATCTTTAAGACTTTAACATGGTGTAAAAACTTATGGGTACTTAACACTGAGGTAGCAATACGTGTCTTGCATAGTACCTTTGTGTCTATACTCATAGTCATAGTACCATAGTGTCTTTGCCTCACAGGACTGGTTACCACAAAAGTTGCAACCATACATCTCTAGACCAAAGTAATGCATGGTGTTTTCTAGAAAGACAAATGTTTTTAATAAAGAGAAGAACGTTATGATTTTTCAGCAGGGGGACTAGAAGTTTTACATAGCAGATCATGTTGTACATACTCACATTCAAAGCTATTCTTTACCGATGCTTTGGATTAAACCAGCCATTTAATAAAGGCATCAAGAGAAGTCTTACTGCTTTAAGATATAAACTGTGATAAAAATCCATACCTACAACACTAACAAAAGAGAGGCATGTTTCTTCAGCATGAAATGCAAGTTTCTTATGTAAGTGTGCCAAAGCTTTTCAGGGGAAGTATTTCTGATATGTACAGTTTTTTAATATAGAGAGCATCCCTGAATTTACATTAATACAGCAGATTTTATAGATGCTTGGGAAGGATAAGAAGAGGTAAGGATTTAATTTTTCCAATTTAAAATACTTGAATTTTTGTGGGAAGTGCAGGTGATGAGGAAGAAAAGAAAGCAATGTTCTAAACTTCTTTAGAGCAGTGGTCTACAAGATAGGGTTTGCACATAGTGGGGCAAGGCATTATAGTTCAAAATCCAATATAACATCCCCTCTATATTCAAAGATATGTGTTTCTTCAAGGTGTTTGGAAAAGCAAGGCTGGGTATTGCCTACAAATCACCGACTGCTCAGTATTGCTGTCCAGGCACAATAAAGAAGTTAAGTCTTCTTTATTAGACCAGTAGTCACTGGCCTACAGGTTTTCAGGCAGTCATGGCCACTTTATTATGTGAATGCCTTTCAGCAGTACAGTATACACGATTAACACTTGTCAAATGTTGCATAATGAACAACTTAGACGCACATCAAGTAATAATAAACTGGTACTGAATGCAGGGAGCTTTGTAAATTTCTAAATTAAAATGTCTATGCTGAAAGTAAAGCAATGCCTAGTGAAAGAATAGGGGAAAAAATTATCAGTGTAAATCTATCTCAACCATTCCAAAACCAAAATCCATTAATAAGAAATCTTTCTTTGAAAGAAAACTTAACAGCTCAACAAATACAAGTCCAGCAGACATTAAGCTTAAATACTGACAGGGTCACTGTAAAAGTACTCTGTTCTTGACAGCAACGAATTCCCAGCTGCTTGAGTCAAACTGCTGTTCATCAAACACTTCACCACTCTGAGATACCTTCCACCGAACTGAAATCAATAATCAATGCATCAGCAGGTTAGATGCAATGTACACAGAAAAAACAAGCTATTAACATCACCCCAGGACCTCCATTAGTTCATTCTGTTCTTCTACATATCGATACTTGCAAACACAATGATGTGCTGCAGCATCTCTGCTTCTTATTAGCTAGAGTACTTCCTATAGGATTGCACACACTTTCTTACGTAAGGCAGATAAATACCATATCCATATATATAAAATGTTTAAAACACTGGAACTTTTAATGCAACAGCATCCCCTAGAGGTAACTGAAAATGCACGTGTCTGTCTGAATCACTCCAGACTTCACATCGAAGTACATTACATTGGATTCTCATTATCCCACATAGCAGATGTTCTGGTTCACTTTAATATGGAAAGCAAATTCACCCTTCACACAAGAACGTCATCACAGAGGTATTGTAAGGCGAGGTAAGTAAATGAGGTGGGAGAGAGTGGGAGAAAGGTGGTTCTAAGGAGTAGGTAAATCACCATTTTCAAAACCAGGAGGCTCAATATGTGTTTTGACAGCCTAGTACCTGCATTAGGGTGGACTTTGACAAGATTTCTCTGCTGCTTTTCTACAATTCTCACAATAACAGATTAGCAAAACTCTAGCTCTTGGAGAATACGGTGGTATTTCTACAAAAGTAGCATGAAGCAACTGGTGTGGTGGACTCAACCATCTATGCTCCATGTGTTTTCCCCAGATTAGATATGCCTGGTCAGATGGAGCAATGTGCCTTGGCAGCTGGAGCTGGAGGCACGCTCTTGGTGCTCTGTAGAAGTCTTACAGTGCATGTTACGAGTATAGTATGTTATTGTGTCACTGGTTCCTAAATGCTGATAAAACTTCTCTGCTATAAAAATATATAGTCTTGGTTTATTTGAGCAATAATAGAACTTAATATAAAAATAATTGTGTATTATTACTTAGAATTGTATCTTATTTATTTACCTGATTTTTTTTGCAGGAAAAAAAATAGCAGTTCCTTATTATGTCAAGTCCATAGTATCAGACTTGATAGTAAGAGTCTATATATGGTTTTTACAGCACTTACATTAAGCTGCTTTAGAGCAAATGTGTTCAAGCAAGCTACAACGGAGCATCCTTCCTACCTTCTCTCTGCTGCCCTGCCCCTGTCCCCTGTCTCTGGGCCACTGTCCTCCCTTCAGCCCTCCTTACTGCCTTTTCTCCCATGTTTGCCACTGCCTCGGGCAGTAGAAGAGCCTGGTTTTGGTGCAGTTTTACTAGCTTGGTCTACACTCCACACCACAAAATGTCTTTCAGTGGGAAAATGCATGACACTGGCAGGGAATCAACACTGTAGAAGAACAATGTGCAAGCCGTTCACTTGGACACAACTCAAATTTCACCCTTGATGATCGTCAGCAAAGAGGAACTATCTCTGCAGCGACCAGTTTTGCAACCGAGAGAAAAAATGCAGTCTTTATAGAGGTGAGACACACTCATGTGTAAAATACCATACAGTATTGCTCAGTATAATTCCATTTTTTGAAAGGACAAAAGTATCTGTTGCAGCTCCTGAGGTCAGACAGGTATTTAGGATATACCACCTATTAGCTGATACCTCAGTACGCTCCAAGAAGGAGGTGGAGGAATAAAGCGAGAGTACTTAAGATACAGGTTTTACATTTTTTTCTTTAACTAAAAAACGAGCAAATTTTAGTTAATAACTGCTAGGGGGCGATGTGCCTGAAGGAAAAATACTGCTTTTCCTTTCCCACACACTCCACTGCAGAGTTGCTGCACTTTCCACCTCAATTTTTATTATTTCAGTTAGAACACGTTTCACAGCAAAAAAGTAAACACAAATTCTCATTTAAGTAACAAAATTTCTCATTTAAGCAAGATGTGGCATTTGCTTTTACATACATTCAGATATGATAAGGAAATACAGTTAAAATTTATTAAACATGCAGGAAGTTCAGAGATGCATAAGGAAATGACATTTAAAGTTTCTTGCAACAGCTACCTCAAGAGCTGTGCCTCTGAGACCCACACAGAATAACCAACCCATAGCTAAACTCCTTGCTCAGTGAGTCAGATACCACAAAACATACCGACTTTATATACTTTTTACAACACATTACATTTTTTTTAAAAAAAAGACAGCAAATAGATTTTCATCAAACTACCTTCTCCCTTTCACAGCCTTAAAAAAAAAAAAAAACCCTACCAGGTAGAACATCTCTGAACTAAAGCTAGTGCACGCCTTCTTGTTTTAGCTGTCCTTTACAAGCTACAGGTTTCAACAGTATGCCAGACATTATAGAATAGAAAAGATGGTTTTGTTATTATCAATGGAGTTCCTCGAGACTGAAATGATAGACTTAACCCCAATATTAAGTCGTAGCAATATAATTTGTATACTCTCTTTCTTTCTTGTCATACCCCAACTTATGCAATCCTGCTTAAAAAAACATAGTAACATTTAGCGAGGAAACCTGTTTATGAGTGCACATGCGTTCTTAACTGTATCAGCACTCATAAACTGCTAGGTAGCTCAAGTTCTGAAGCTGGCTGTTCCTGAAGGACCAAGCCAGTAGGCATTTTGGTTTCAGTTCCTTACTGGCCTAATAAGAAAAGAACTGCCAGGGAAACCAAAAATATAGTGATGCCCAAGAACAGAAAGAGTTGCAAGCTCTTCTGGGACCCAGGAATGGATGGTAATGGCTTGCCAGGACTGGGAGCTGGATTTTTTAAGATTTTTTTAAAAAATACTTAGCTGTACTGCAGTTCTTAATCTGTATTACTCACTTCTCTTGAAGACATAGAAAAGCATATCACTGTGAATTTAAATAAAAAATTCAGATCACTTAATTGTAAATATTTAGCAATTTAGAACCAGCCATTTCATATCAAATAAGAAAAAAAGACTCTGAGACATTTAACAACTCAAAAAGCTTTTGGTTAAAGTCGGCCCTCACCAGCAAGAACCCTCTCCCTCTCTTTTCCAGTTTTCCCTCCATCACCTCCAGAAAGTTTTTTGTCTCCTAGTCCAAACTAAACGCAGCCTTCTATTGTACTACAGATCATTTTCATGAAGGAGGTGAGGAAAGGGTAAGAGGACAAAGAAGATGGGGATGCAGGCAGGGCACAGACAAACCTTCACTGCAACTCACACTTGGCTTTGGTGGTTTGTTGGGGGTTTTTTGGCAATAGCCACATTTAGCTCTCTGGGTCAAAATATAAAATGGGTGCAGAAGGCAGTGTACGATGCCTTTGGCAGCAAGTGCTGCTCCAGCAGGTACTTCTTGTCTCCAGAAAGAAGCAGCTGGCAATTTAGGAAGCAGCCCGCTTCACTTCCCTCAGCTGGATCACGCCGACCCAGGACTTGAGCTACGGCCTTCAATTACTTTCAGTTCTCTTACTGTGGCACAAAAGCTGTAACTCCAGGTTATTTCAAAGCTTTAAAGTGTTTTTTAAAGCTTTATAATGAACAGTGAGCAGGAGCACGCAGAGTACACATTCTGCTGATCTTTCTGAAACTGAGTATTTCACAATCGCCAAAGACTGCAGGGCAGCAGAGGCAATGAACCAGGTGATCTCTTCCAAGTTCTACCAGGTGAAATACAAATGAGAAAAAGTGTTCAACAGCACCCGATTTATCTTGACCTTGTTCTTTGACTGCTTACTTAAATTGAACAGCAGGCTAGGAAGATCAGGTTTACGAAGAGTATTTTTCATTTTTCAGTAGTACCTTGCAATTCACAATTTGCTGGTGTTTTTTTCTCTTTTTATTCTCTTAACTATATGATCCTTTTTATTCTCTTGACTAGGTGATCCTTAAGGTCCCTTCCAACCTAGTATTCTATGATTAAGCTGGGCTGAGAAAGCTTTAAAAATGCAGCTAGAATACATAACAGATAAATCTAGTTTATCTAGATTGAAAAATTGTTATTTGCTAATTAAAATCTTGATAATATTTCCTGTTATTTGCATACTAGATTAAATTTCTGAAGGGTTGATAATAATCACAAACATAATTTATCTTGAACTACAAAGAGTCTCGAGCACCATCAGAGCCTCCAGATGCAAACAGTGAAGTGTTAACTTTGCCATGCCCTATATTGTGTCAACAGAGCAAAGAAAATACTTTATATTTTTTCAATATAAGAAATGAGAAGGAAAAAAAGGAAAGAAAAGGAAAAAAAAGCATGTATTAAATAAAAAAAAAGCCTATTCTAAGTCAGTTTGATGCTCAGGCATCTAAAACACTTTTTACTTAGAAAAGTTAGGAGCCAGACCATGTTTAGAGGCTAGATTTCAAAATTACGGTGCAGATCCCTCAGCTTTGGGAAGAAGCAAATCCAGTTTCAAGAAACCACTAATTACAAGGTTTAGAAATAAAGCAGAGAGCTCTAAGATTGCTAAAGTCTTTGAAAATATTTCCCCTTTATAGCTAGCTTGGCGAGGCATAAGATATACTCACAGGGCCTAATTCAACTTAGCTGTCAACGTATGTAAATCTACTTAAGTGTGTGGAGTTGACCTTGCTTGCGCAAAGACTGAGTATTACACACAACAACCTTATAAAAGAGCTAAAGCCATGAATCCCAGTGCTATCTTGCTAAGAACCATGCAATAAAATCGATTACAACTTTTGCTACAAAACAAATTAATTCTAGCTTTTTAATATTAAAATTCTACTTATCCTAAATATTAGGATGAAAATGTTAATAAGTACCTATTACAGAACCCAATTATATAGCTTGCAACCTACTACTTCATTAAATTATAATTAAAATTTATCAAAACTAACAAACAATAACCACCAAACCAAACCAAAACCAAACCCAACCTAAACACACACTCACTTGTCCCACATTGTAGCACTCACAAAAAACCCAGCCACCCCGAGAACAGTGCCTTTGCTCAAGGTGCTGATGGATCTAGTGTCCTCTGGATCGAGTAGAAGAAAACAAAAAAAAGAACCACCACGTTCAGATATCAAAGTGTTGCCCTTGCATTATTTAAAGTAGGAATACAAGAAAAGTTTATGTTTTAACTGTATAGATATATACATACACATACATATACACGTGCATGTGTGTGGTATTATGTAACACAGATGCGTAGTATCAATAATTGTATTAATTCTGCTAGCTGCTACAGAGAATGCCCTCACTGTACAAATTTACAGGTCTCAGCAGTAGAGAAAAAACATCCCCATCGACCCCTTTGCATAAGGGAAAACCTTTCAAGAGTAGTCAGCCCTCCCTGTTCCAAAATACAAATATCAGCTTCAAAAGTTTATGCTCTCAAGCTTTGACAACTCCTGACAACTGTGACATTACAAGGAAGCTGAAACCCTACTTTGCCAATGGAACAAAGTTATCATTTCCAATTCTACAGGTACACAAGGCAAGGCATTTTTCCTTCCAGAAAGGCCATTTTTAGTCTCAAAATCAGACCTAGAGACTGCTGAAAATTCTCCATCAAAACTATTTGTCAATGGAAACAGCACTAGCTTTTCTTACCGTGCTTTTGCTTTTTTCCACCCCAAAAAATGGGAACAAGAAGGTTTAAATTCTTTTCATGTTTTACGTTAAAAAAGACCCTTATTTTAATTGTTACTAACTTCCAGCTCTCTAACAAAACAGCAAAGTCTTGGGAATTACATTTAGATGTATTTCACATCTCTTCCCCTCTCTGCGCAGCTGGCAGTAGCCTTTCCTTAGGGAACACAGCAGTCACAACAATCACCCACCATCTTTAATGGAAGAGACCATTGCACAGCATGGAAAGCGTAACAGCAACATGGGGCTTCCAAACTACAGTGCTAAAAATGGCATTTTAAAACCAAACATTAGCTTTTGCTTTACCATAAAGAAGTCAAAATTTCTCTTTGATGAATGCTCCCCATGCCACAGATTTTACCCAACACTACGTGGAATCACAGACAAACGTTGCAATAATTTGAGAATGAATGCCACCAGAGCATGAAGCTTTGTCATTTTTTATCACTTGCTTGGTTTTAATCCATCTGTCAAGGAAAACATTTGTTATACAACCATACCTCCTGTCACTCTCCTTACCCCAAACTTTGAAATAGTGGAAAAGTTTCAGTCAAGTGGGAAAGTTTCAAAGGCAGCCAGAGTCCTCAAAGATAACTGCACTCCTGTCCCTTCTCCAAACACTTGGTGGGGAGGGAGGACTGACCACAGTTAATGTCATCACCTGGGGAAAAGCAAGAGGAACTCAACTGCTGTCCGTTCTGTATGGCAGCAGCTGGCTGGATGACACTGCCATGGGTCAGCTGAGGGCCAGCAGGAACATGCAGGCTAACCCCGATTACTGAGGAGGCAAAACAGAGGTAGAGAAGAAAGGATCGAACTACCAAATTTTTAATGACAAAATAGGACTTGGGTGTGCAGACATATGGGCATGCGTCAGATCTTTTCCCAAGGCTCATATCCACCACCCCCTTCAATTCCTGAAATTCAGTGCTTCCTAAAGAAGACAAACACTCTGCAATGTCCCCAAAATTTCCTCAGCCTTTTAAAGTGTTTCCCATATTAACATCGCCTTTCACTTATCTACAAGCTTCTCTTTCTCCTTTCAACAGTCTCAACAGCCTTACACAAGATATGTTCTCCAACTGCCCTGAATTCCATCCCTCTCTTCCTGCGCTAAGCACCCACTTTTCTCATCAACCTCAACTTACCGATCGTCCCAGAGCCTTCCATCCTCTCATACCACAACTCACCAACCTGTCCTAATCAAAGTGCAATATTTCATACTCCAGGCCTTAAAATTGACTCTGACTTTTTACCTCCATACCAGCTGCAGCTGCTAAGCTTCTCTAGTTCTGCTTGCCACCAGTCCTGTAGCAACAGGACAGGCTTAAGCACGCACAAGACCAAAAGATACACAATCATGATGCACCGATGGCCCAAAAATAAAATGACAGATCACACTTTCAGCTTTATACCATCTTATCCCTCTCTGTCTTGGTCCTTTGCCTCTTGACTTTTTATTTCCTCGCTCTTGAGCTTTCAGCTACAGAAATAGGGATTTAAGATAAGCAACATTTGCTTCTACTAACCCAGTAACATAACATCTTCTTCCCAAAGTGCTGGAAAAAGGCAGAATCATCCTGGGTATAATGGAGTCTACACACTCCCCCTTCAAGAGAAAAGGGTAAAAAGGGGCATTATTTTGTGACAGGACTGGTGGCTAAAGAGGAAGGGGTCCTAATGGTCCCAGCATCTCCTTCTGATAAAGACTCCATTGTAGATAAAATTCTGCTATAGCCAGATCCCAGCTCCCAAGAAAGAAAAAAAAAAAAAAAAAAGGCAGCTGTGGGAGGTGAGCTGAGTGGAGCAAAGACTTACTGTCTAAGCCCATGTAGTCCTCGCACATTTTCTCGCTCAACAGAGTGAAGAATATCACAATGTACATTTTGGTCTTGGTATCATGAGAGAACCCGAACATCACTGCTGCTATTCCATTCTCTCTCCTCAACTCCCACCCATTAGGCTGCCAGTGTGTAGGTCACTCCCATGTTCCGCTGTGTTCAACCAAACCTGTCCTCTTTCCATAGCTTGTCCTGCAGAAATAAGCCCAGCACACCCTTTTAGGGATTTAAAAAATATGGGCATAAACCACGTTTATCAAAAATCAGCATGGACATCTACCTCGAGGGCAGGGGAGGTAAAAATAATCATAGTAACAACAACAACAAAAAAAGGCAGCTCTAGGTCAGCAGCATACAAAAATGCAGTGCATCAATCCAGCATGCACAGTGTTACTGACAGAGAACAAACTTTCTGCACTTACACCTTTGCAAAAAGCTAAATTTGTGAACGTAAGGTTGAAAAGCACTAGTCTCACGGAAACTAACATCTAGAATTCACCATCCTACAAAAATATAATGAGATGTTGCATAAATTTCATTTGCTTTTAAAACATTGCCTATCTCGGTTAACATAATACATCAGTCTGGGTTGATAACACTTTAGATGGGCATACTACAATGTAATACTGAATCCCACCTGGCTGGAGAAGTTTGTAACACCCAAATGTTATCATTCCTTTTCCTTTTATGCATATAACGCATATGAAAGATGATGCATTACTGAAACAAATGTTTTCTTTCAGAGACGCAGAACAGGAAATTTACTAACGTTACAGGATCTCTTATACATGCAAGGGTCATCGGTGTGCCTTAAAATGAAATAATTGTACAGGCAAAAAACATTAACCACACATTTTCCACACATGGCTTGTAAATCAGAAGACTATATACAAATGTAGCATGCTGGAAGGTTGTGCTGATTAGGACTGGTCCCAGTGGTCCCCGTATTTTCCATAAAGCAATGAACACATTGCACAAAGACAACCATATCCATCTTGAATGAAAAGATCTTCCTGCTAGTTGTACTTATACAAAGCAAACATCCATCTGTCTCAGGGCTGCATTCAGAAACTTAAGAAAAATTCATCTTTTTTTTTTAAAAAAAAAAAAGAAAGAAAAAAAGAACATTTGCAGTTAGCACCTTTTTTTTGAAAAAGATTCACTTCTATAATAAACAAAGCAATTGTTTTTTCCTAATGACATCACACAAACGCTGAATGAGGATCCAAATATCACTGATGCTGCTACACTGCAAACCTTATTAGCAAAATCTAAGAATATGAATGTATTAATTAAGACTTAGGTAATGACCGCATGCTAGCGTGGAACTGGAATGAAATTGTCCAGATATCCACTGCACAGAATTTACTGCACTCTGCCTTTTCACAGAACTAGAACTTGGCAGGATGGAGAAGACGTACTTAACTCTTCAGTTTTGCCTTCTACCCACAACATAAAATTATGGCTCATGCTTACTGTATCAAATTCCATTTTGGGACATGGTTAGAAATGAAAACAATCCAATCCCATTGTGAAATAAGGCAGTAGAGAATTACTAAGTTTTACAATAAGGCTAAACTTTTCCTAGAGCTTATTTCAGCAGAAACATCCTGTTAGTATGACACTATTCAATACAGCCAACATACATAAGATTACAATATGCAAACTAATTTACTATACAAAAACATTACTATTTGCATACAGACAGTTCTTAGAAAAAGAAAACACATGCTTTTTATCAACTCTTGTTTTAAGATTGCCAATATTATAATTCTCCAACCAATTTAAGAATGTAATTTACTTAGCCATAAATAACAAGAAAACCACTAAAAGCGATTTTTACATTTAGAAGAGTAATGGGAGTCTTTTCTTGAAGTGATTCTCTTACGAGACAGGACAGAGAACCCCATTTAAACATGGTTACTGGAGTTTCAAGATAGACTACATTTTCAGTCATTCACAAGTACTTTTTTTTTTTGGAGGGAAGTGGTAGGGCAAAAGCCTAATTACATAAGTCATACCATTGCCAAAAATTCTGGGCTGCTGTTTCCAGAAGTTAGAGAAATTGAACTGTCATATGAAAATGATTGCTCGGGCTGGGTCAGGACAGTTAAATAAGGAGTCATATCGTTGGTATGAATTGCTGATTTGTTGAAACGATGATAAATAAAGAGAGAAATAGACACAACATGCACCAACAAGCATTTAAACCATGCACAGAAGTATGCTACTGTATCCTCAAAATCAAAGGCGCTTGGTTTACCACCTTAATATTCAGCATAACTCGAGTTGATGTCAGTCTTAGTGATCAGTCTAGAAGCAAGGCTCCAACATGTGTGAGCAGCCCTGACTAAACTGCTCTGTGAACTGCACGGCACTGAAACACACAGGCACGTACCAGAATGGAGTCTGGGTTTGCTAGTATTCTTAGCTGAGCTGGTTGTCTTTGGTTTTAAGAAGTAACAAAAAGGTTGCAAAACATAATAAATCCAAAAATAATAAAGCCAAAAATCACATTCAACTCAACACATTACATATCTTAGGAAGCTGTTTTCCAGATAAATAACATTATATGTGATTTTTTAACATACAAAAATGTTTAAAGAGTATCACAACGATTGTAAAAATCACTCACAAGTTAAAAAATGACAGAAAAAGGATTTTTTGGGGGTAAGCCTGATTTGCCACCCTCACACAATTGTACTGCATAATCATGTTTGATTACCTTGTAGACTATACTCCCACAGGACCTCACCTCATTTTGTGTAACTAAAAGATTTACTGGCTCTGGTTCTTAATAATGATTGAATTGAATCATATCAAAGAGATGTCGTAAAGGTTAATTAAAGATTTATGAAGCTTTGTGGCAGTACAGTGAAAAGTACCATACAAAGATCTATAAGGAATTGGATAATCCTGCCTGTTGAGCTTTGTTTGAATAGTGGGCAGAAAATAAAGTTTAGGCTCCACTAAGCAATGCACAAAAAACCACCCTGATACCAAATAGTTCTTTCAGTAGGCACTGTCCCTCTCTCTAAATGAGACTAGGACCTTATGCAAAAAAAAAAAAAGTTTATGATAAGGAGTGCACCATACCCTGCATTTTTAACCACAGAAGCTGAATTTAATTGCCATCTTCAAAGTTTCTTTTCAAAACAGTATTTCAGTATACATGATTTTCCTAACAGGTCAAGTTAAAAAGAAAAGCGCAACCCCCCAGAACTATCCCTACTACTCCACACAACTAGTACCCACAAGAACCAACAGCCAGGTTGAAATACTGACAGCCGCCAGACAGACTGCTTACCCACCCCTCCTGCCTTGTCCCCTTTTCCACTCGTCCTATTGCCCTCTCTGCCTGCCATCTGCCCGCTGATACCTGTCTCACTCCCTTCCTGTAGCTAGTCCTGTTACCGGAGTCTCACATTCCCACTTTCATTTCCAATACCCTTTCACTAGCACCTACTTGTCCCAAACTCCTGCCCAACCAGTCCCAATTCCCATATTCTCCTGCCAACATCCCTCCCTGCCTTCCAAAGCATGCCCTCCTCTTGGACACCTCACCGCTCACTGACTCTGGGCTTACAGTTGAGACATCCAAGCACTGGAGCCATCCAAGCTAGGCAGCTCCTTCTTCTGCACTGCCCGGGCCCGGGTCGGGCTGAATGCTGCCATTCCCCCTCTGCCTTGGGCACCAGCAGCCCAGACAGCTCCACTCACGTTAATCAGTATATTCACTGCAAGCAAAAACATTCCAAAATTAGGTGCTACCACCTCTGAGTTTGCTAACTTGAACAGATTTTTACAGTGGCAGTAGAAAGTATGCAAAGGTCAGACTTCAAATGCCTCCTCTGGAACAGATCATCACCAGAATTAATGGGTTTTAAATACAGGGGAAATAATTCCTCTTTTTTTCATACTATTTCCTGTATTATTTCCTACCTTAACTGATTTTTGGAAATAGGTAACTCATTCTGAATGAAGTTACAGGAAAAGAGTTTTTTTAGTTTAAAAAAAAAAAGAGGTTAAAAAAAAGCCACATCATCTTAGTCTAGACCTTTAGCATGGAAAAAAAAAATCACATCCCAGGCTGTTGAAGTCCATTGAATATATAATTAATCGAGATTAGGATTTTACCAAGCATCTATTCACTAAAGAAACCCATGAAAATAATCAGTGCTACCTGTTCTGGCTATGTATGTGTACGTGTGTACCTACATGTATATGTACATATATGTGTGTATATATAATGACTTTTAAAAACAGGCTCATTTTTCTCTATACCAGTTTATTAAAACAGAACCCATGTGGAATTCATTTACCCATGCATGCTATTGTCTTAATTAAACAAATAAAATCTTAGCAATATACAGCTTAGTTAAAGGGAGTTGACCTATTTTCCTTTTTTAGGAAATGCTTAATTTTATTTATCACACACTTTATTCAAGTAGATACTCTACTAAGTCATTCCGTGTTCTCAATAGTATTTTAAAATACACTTTTGACAACACTACTCAGTGGAGTAAGAAAAAGAAGTGCAAAAACTGTTTGAAACAGGAAGAATCCAGAGGAGAGCCACAAAGCTGGTGAGGGGTCTGGAGCACAAGTCTTATGAGGAGCGGCTGATGGAACAGGGGTTGTTTAGTCTGGAGAAGAGGAGGCTGAGGGGAGACCTGATTGCCCTCTACAACTGCCTGAAAGGAGGCTGTAGTGAGGTGGGGGTCGGCCTCATCTCCCTGGTAATGGACGATAGGACGAGGGGGAATGGTCTGAAGTTGCGCCAGGACAGGTTTAGGTTAGACATTAGGAAAAATTTCTTCACGGAAAGGGTTGTCAGGCCCTGGAATGGGCTGCCCAGGGAGGTGGTTGAGTCCCCATCCCTGGAGGTATTTAAAAGAAGGGTAGATGAGGTGCTTAGGGACATGGTTTAGTGGTGGGATGTCAGGGTTAGGTTAACGGTTGGATTTGATGATCTTAAAGGTCTTTTCCAACCTAGACGATTCTATGATTCTATGACTATTCTTTTCCAATTTTTGATCTAAATATGCATAAATCAAATCCTCCATGAAACGATGTTAAGATCCTGTATCAAAGGAAGCAAAACAAATATTTCCACCAAAATTAATCCTACAAGCTACAGGGAAGAGGATTAGTGAAACAATTCACTGCACCTCCTGTAAGTCCGAATGTATTTATCACACCAAGTAATAAAACCCTGTGATGTCTACGCATACCTTGTAGCCTACAAAGCACAATGACAACTATTTGCAGTTAAAAGAGAAATGCAATAAAAGGAGTAAACAGTCTCCATTTCCCAGTGTTTTATCTCTTTCAGTCCCTCTCCTGCTCCTCATTGTGGTTGTGGATTTTAACATCTAAGTGGTGAAGCTGTATCTAGAGAGAAAAAAGCTATCAAAAAAAAAAACCAAAAAAAAACCCAGAGAGATCTCTACACAAAGACAAACCATGTTCCGGCTGTCCTCTGCTGAGCTACATAACCAGCCCAACTTCAACTCCCAACACGTCTTCCTCGGCTTGTATGTTGTTCTGCCAAAACGAACTGACATCGTGCACTTACCAAACCAGCTCTAGGGCAGGGCGAGTGCGCTCCTCTACAGCTGAAGAAAGCAGTTAAACCCTTCTCTGCAGTGATATCACACGCTCCTGTCCGCACTTGCCATCACACGAAATGCAAATCGCAAGCTATGTGGATGAATAACTAAACAATTTAAATCCACGGCACTGGAACTGAAGAAGATCTCCAAGTATTTCATATATATGTCTTAAGAAAAATTAAGTATAACAGAGATATGACAGTGCTGGGGTCAACAGAACAAAACATTGATGTGCCCGGAACAGTATTTATGCTTAATATTTCCAAATATGGAACAGACTGTGTGAAGTAAGTGAAATAAGGAGACTCCACAACTGAAAAACTAGAACCTGGCAGTGACCTTGCCCCTTTTTTCCCCATGTTTTTTATGTTGCAACTTCATAGTATTGCAAAGTTTTGCAATACTGATGTTTTTCTTAAAGCCCCATTTCTCCCAAGGGCATCTGAAGACATTGCACAAAATTTATGTTTATTTTTTAAGCTTTTATTTCTAACAGATAAACACAGAACCACGTAAATTGTGCCTCAAAGTGAGTCCAAAAGCTCAAAACTAGAAAGCAGTGAAAACTTTTTAATTTAACAGTTTTGAAGACAATCTTGAAGTGCTAAAATGTTTGGGTTTGGCAGAACACTTAAAACTTTAAAAACAGAGTAGCTGGATAAATACTGTTAAAAGACATTTTCTTCTTCTGTGTCTCATTCATCAAATGCACTCAATCATTTGGATATTTTCTATCTCAGGACAAATTTGCTATCTTAAAGCTTTCTCTGAAGTCAGATACTCAGACACCCGTAACACAAAACTGAAGAAATTATCATATGGAAATATTTATGACAGAGGTCCTAGGAGGGCATTTTCCAGTTACTTTCCACAAAGAGAAGAAAGAATGCAACTACACTAAACTGAAGCCCTGTGACCAGTATTTTTATTCTAAAATGTCTATTAAAAAGGTTAATCTTCTAACATCTAATACAGACAACATATTAGAAATATTATGTGCATAGAATTTCTATGTCCAAGAAACCTTGTAAACATGAATATATTCAGTTTCCTCCTGAGGCAAGTATCACACCTATATCACAGCTGGAGAAACCAAGGCAGGAAGATGAGATTAACCTAAAGGCACAGAAGCTAGTCAGCTCCTGACTCTCCATGCTGGGCCAAAGACCACACCTTGCTTTCATCCACTCTAGTAATTAAGGATAAAAGAGTTCTTGGTCTGTATATTCTTTTCAGGCAGAACCTGTCTGACCTGTTAATTTACTGACAATGTATTTAAAAAGTCACATGACAGCCAGCCAGTGGAGAACCTTTATTAAAAGAATCCTGGTCCTACATGTTTCTTGTAGAATACCTCCCTCTTTTTCCTTCCTCCAGACTGTGTTCATTCTGCATACCACTCTCTCTAGTTCTGGATGATGGGGGGTATAAATTGTGCCAGACTCTTGTTCTAAAGAGGGAATGCCTTCTCTAAACATTGCTTTACAAGAAGACAAAGAAATTAATTCAGTCATTAGGAAACAAACAAATCAATATAGGACCATATTATTATTCTTTCTCTGCTCAAGGCAGAATGAAATGTATAAAAAGAAACTAGAAAGTGTTAGGAAATCCCACAAAAAGTACTGGTGGAGTCCAGATTCTTCCAGGGACCACAAAGGAAAAGACCTGAGCTCTTGACAAGTAAGCGCAGCATGCATTTACCCTCTGCAAAGTAAACCAGATTCACAGAAGTGCATGAAAGCAGCTAATTCTTGCCTGTGAGTCCTGATTTGCAAGCCTAGCATGCATCAACTAAAATGTTGCTGTGGACAGCCCTTGGGAAGCTGGTTGAATTGCGCATCTTCTGCCTCTCTTGGATTCTTCTTGTGAACCTTTACACACCTCGGTGAGCACAATCTAGTTCTTAACTTTACCTAGAAAAACCATAGCCTGACTTTGGTCTCAGACAGACGTCCTTTCACAAGTTTCTTTGCATTTAAAATGGGACATGTCTAACTCTGCCAAGATCGAATATAAGAAAGCTAGTCAAAATGAGGAGTCCATATCCACATATATCACATTAATTAGAATTTCACAATGCTGTCAATGGGAATAAGCGTTGGCAAGATTGCAGCCTTGGTAAAAATATCCGTACCAACATAGCTCTCCATGCCTACACATCACTTCCTTAGGGAAAAGTACCTTCATGGGCTAGCCTGAAGAACATAAACAGGGTGCCGAAGCCATGCCTGTCAATTTTCCTAAACGAATAATCCTTTCAACGCAAAATACAAAGCACTTACTGGCTTTTGCCAGACTGCAGCAGATATGGCCCATGTAAATTCATGTCATTAATACTATAAAAAAGCAGAGCAACTGAGCTGCCTGTGTAAAACAACAAACAGCTTCATTCTTATCCACCACTTTCTCCTGACGTTTGCCAAATACTTAACAAATATCAAACACTCAAAGCTCTTTCAGCTTCAGAAGAGTTGGTAAACTGTCTGTGCTGATGGAAACTTCTCTCCAGTTAGACTAACACAGGAGATAGCCATCACGTTATAGAATAACATTTGAGTAATACAGTTTCTGTACTACAGGACTTGTGCTAATTCAGGCTTTATACTATATTCCCAGACAGGCCAACCAACTCAGGCTAAAGCCTGCTTGACTTAGCTTTCCTTTGCTTGCTCGAAGATGGAATTTGTGTCAGGAATGTCTGTGCAGTAAAGACAATCCCAAAGAAACCAATTAGCCACAGCAGCCTGCACAGCAGTTGCCTTGGAATTAAATATCAAGAATGCTATCTGAGCACTGTCAGAGGTAATTATATATCCAATAATTTGCAAAGTTTTGGGGGGAAAAAAGATTACTATTAATAAAAACTGATACAACTCAGTTAACTGTGTTGCATAACAAACGTTCAAAATTAATTCTGTATCTTTGGATGCCAGTGCAAGAACTTGTGTAATATTGTTTACCATAAACTCAGCAAAGCAGTGATTCCAGATAAACAGCTCTAACTGCAGAATGTTAGTAGATGACAGCAAGGCCTCCCAAATGAAATAAGCACATAAAAAAATCTAATGGAAACATGAAGTTCTTGTCTTCACACACTTACATGTATACCCCTCTAATATTCCAATGAAAAAGTTTATTCTTGATCTGAATTGATTCAAGTGCAGTAAGCCCTATGAAGACTTGAATCAATTAAAATGGTTGTATATTGCTGTAGCGTGTGTTAATCACATGAGTAAACTGAACTGGTACTACTTTGTCATCATAAAGGTCTGCACCAGTTTCACAAAGTTGTCTTTTTCAATTGCTTCCCAAGTAAAATTGATATAATGTCTGTATACAGCCTAAAACTGAGAACAAACTGGGAGGGGATGTCACACCAATAGCTGACTGTTTAAATAAATAAATTCTGATTCCTTTGCAGTTGTGGAGAATCCTGCTTTACTCAGTGTGCATGGTGTAAAGGCATCAGAAAAAAATAACATCCTCAGCAGAAGTGCTAGCTTGGTCTCAGAGAATAAATCGCAGAAAACTACGTAGAAACAAATGTTTGGGGGAGGCAAGCATCTCTGACCCACGCTGGGGCAAGAGCCTGACCAATCCTTGTGCAAGGCAGTGACCCCTGTGCCAGCAGATAACGAGGGACTGCAGGGAGCCACAGCCCCATTGCTGCTTCCCACAGTGGTGGACCCGGCAAATCAAGGGACCCTCACCCTCGGGCACCCTCAGCTCCTGCAGGTTTCGGAACTCAGCAGGAACCGGGCCTCACGGAGAAGCACTCTGCTGAACATGGCTTATGTTGGAAACAGAAAGACGCAGCACATGAGCATCACCCATAACCTCTTTAGAAAAAGCGGGGCAAGTTTACTGCTGACATACCTTTTAAAGAAGAAATACACTGATCTACCATGCAAACGGTGACTAGCATTCATTCAAAGTTTAGCGTAGAGCCTGTGGCCACTCGGACAATTCTTGTTAAAAGCATGATTATACTTCAGTTAAAGCTTTTCTGCACAGCTGTAAACTAAGTTAGCAATGAAGCTTGACATCCTAGCTCTGTGTGCACTACACACACGGTATAAAATGGCTTCAAGAAAACAGTGATGATTCTATACAGTGAGCTATCAGATCAAAACTATCCATATTCTGACAATCTATAAAGCAATGCATTGGGTTTGCGTGGCAAGGTTTTGGTAGTGAGGGGGGGCTACAGAGGTCGCTTCTGTAAGAAGCTGCCAGAAGCTTCCCCTGTGTCCAACAGAGCCAATGCCAGGCAGCTCCAAGACGGACCGGCCACTGGCCAAAGCTGAGCCCATCAGCGATGGTGGCAGCACCTCTGGGATAATGTATTTAAGGAGGGGGAAAAAAAAAACAACTGTGCAATTGCAACTGGAGAGAGGAGTGAGAATATGTGAGAGGAGCAGCCCTGCCGGCACCCAGGTCAGTGCAGAAGGAGGGCAGGAGGTGCTCCAGGTGCCGGAGCAGAGATTCCCCTGCAGCCCAGGTACAGCCCAGGTGGGGCAGGCTGTCCCCTGCAGCCCGGGAGGCCAGGGGGAGCAGATCTCCACCTGCAGCCCAGGGAGGACCCCACACCGGAGCAGGGGGGTGCCCGAAGGAGGCTGTGACCCCATGGGAAGCCTGCGCTGGAGCCTGTGGCCCTGTGGGGAGAGGAGCCCAGGCTGGAGCAGGTTTGCTGGCAGGGCTGGTGACCCTGTAGGGACCCACACTGGAGCCATCTGCTCCTGAGGGACTGCACCCTGTGGGAGAGACCCCATGCTGGAGCAGGGGACGAGTGTGAGGAGGAAGGAGCAGCAGAGACAGCATGTGATGGACTGACCCCAACCCCCCATTCCCTGTCCCCCTGTACCATTGGGGGGGAGGAGGGAGAGAAGTGGGGAGTGAAGTTGAGCCCAGGAAGAAGAGGTGGGGGGAAGGTGTTTTAAGTTTTAGTTTTTATTTCTCATTATCCTACTCTTATTTGATTGGTAATAAATTAAACTAATTTCCCCAAGTCGAGTCTGTGTTGCCCATGATGGTAATTGCTAAGTGATCTCCCTGTCCTTACCTCGACCCATGAGCCTTTTGTCATCTTTTCTCTCCCCTGCCCAGCTGAGGAGTGGAGCAATAGAGTGGCTGGGTGGGCACCTGGTGCCCAGCCAGGGTCAGCCCGCCACAAGGAAGGAAAATCACCGTCTCTCTCTCACATTCAGTGGAAACTTAACAGTCAACATGTTGCACTGTGTTGATTTTATTCCTCGTTTGTCTAACATTGCCCCAGGAAAGTTAGAGACTGTTGTCATAGATGTAGATCATAACAGATTCAATACCTGCCTTCACAGTATAGCAACAAAACCAAACCCCACAGTCTGAAAAAATCCTTATCAGCTAAAATATGACTGTAACAGACTTTAAAAAATAATGTTGCAGCTCTTAAAGGATCTTTCAAGTCATCAATTCCTTTCTCCCCACACCTCCCAACCTCCAGCTTAATTCCCTACAGTATTCCCTATGTTTTTCCAGTCTTCTTCTCATACATTTACTTCAGAATGACCTGGATATTATGCCTTATAAAAATATTTATACATCTAAACGCTTATGAATTATAGGCTAAACCAGCACCTCAACAATTCATACCACTGCGAAGAAATTGTACTAAATGTGATAAGAACATACTGACACAGGGCAGCCTATCTTACAATTCCTCTGCTCCCATTTTACTACATTTCTCACCAGATCTTTCACTCACTGCTAGCAATACCTTTAAAAGAGCAACTATCAAATTGCAGCGAGGTACATTTCAGTTAAAGCTGATGACACAAACCTTTGTTCCACTGTTCTAGGAATACATTCTCAATTGAAACAAAGTACCTTCAAATTATTTTTTGCTATTTCAGCAAAACGCAAAAGAAACTCACATAAAAAAAAATAAAATCAAGATTAGCCATATTACTTAATTATTGGATAAAGGCATTAAAAATTAAAAAATTTCATTATATTAATACAATTAATTTCAGTGCAATTTCTTGAAATTAAAATAGTCTCGGTTACTTTACAAATGACATTAAGTGGATTTCCTTACAGCCCTGTAAGGACACCAATTCACATTGAACATTTAATTAAATAGTTAGCCCATGGAACTTAATTCCAACAATAAGCTGTACATTCATTTTCAGCCTGCAATCTATTACCCGCACGAACAAGGAACAAAAGAATAACCACACAATTCTGCCTCCATAATGGCAGGTAGGAAGAAAATGACAAGAAAGACCTCAGAGAATGCAGAGGACTAATTCTGAAAAAGGCTCCGATATGCTTATCACAAATACCAGGACTTATTTTCATGTTCTGCATGGCATAAACCAACTGTCTCAGGGATTATGAATGAATGCAGCTCTCACACATGCACACCTCACGTGAAGAATTATGCAAAAGATACCAAAATGCGTGCAACCTTTAACATGTGGCTGCCTTCTGCAGCTGCCAGGACGCAGGGTTATCAGCAGCTTAGCTGATGTCCGGCTTGGGATCCTAAGATATCCTTTTGATGATAATTATATACATGTCCCCAACCCCTATCAGGATTAAAACTGTTATAAGCCAGTCATCAATATTCACTCAGTTTTCTGGATTTTGCAACAATTCTAGTGTAGAAACAGCTGGCAGTGGCACCTAAATATGAGAATTCAATCATTATTTATTTCACAGTCCCAGTCTGAATGCACAGGCATATTTGACTATCACAGTTTTACACAGACAAATAGGAACCCTCCAAAACAAGTTACTCCAAAAATAACAAATCCTTTTTCCTCTGTTTCATCTTGTCTTTTTCTTGGTTTGTTTGTTGTTGGGTTTTTTTTAATGAACACAGGTGTGTAAGTATTTTCCTTCATATGTTTCTATTTAAGCATTGGCATTAAAAAACGCAATAAATAAAGCACACCTCAAACCAAAATTCTACTCTCAGTAACATAAGCATAAATATGGAATATATACAGAAAGCTCATAATAATTTGAATTGTCAAGATTAATACTTAGATATAATTAATCTAAGAAAAAAACAAAATAAATAATTACAAAATAGACATTAGCATATACTCTCTCTGAAGCTTCCATACCTGCAAAAGCTATACCTTTTGGTTGCTTTTTCAACCCTCTTTCAAACTGTTTGTAACCATTCTGTACAACCATACCAGAAAATAATTCAAAACCACCTCCCCCTTTTCCTAACACAGTTGTTCAGAATCACCACTTAACAGTCACTCTGCTTAAAGCAAAGTGTATTGTGTAGATTCATTCATTTTTATTGTCATGAAAACAGACCCGTGAGTTTTGCCAGAATGACATGGGGAATGCTAAGCAAGTACCCAGCCCGACTACTAGCAGTGACCTTCACTATCAGGGTTCAAACAGAGAAATTGCAGTTCTGGGTTAGAGAGGAAAAAAACTCCATGGGATTATGGAGGGGAAACTACCTTATCCATAAGAGAAAGAGCTCTCCAATGAAATGTTTTTTCTAAATTCGACTTAGATACATTTGCCTTTAAATGTTAACATGCTGCACTTCACAAGAATGCAGTAAAAACTCAACTAAGGTTTTTTTCTCAAATAGGGGAGACAAAGAGAATCCGAAGTTTCTTTTAAAGAAGACACAGCTCTTCTGGAGTTTTGGCACATCATGAAGTAACTCACATGATAAGAAAAACCACCAAGAAGGAAAGGCCACATGTTAGTGACATAAGCTTATCCTTTTTCCGGACATTCAAGAATGAGTGACTGGGGGAGCTATAGATACAAACAGAAAGGAAATTACTAAACTTTTTCAGAAAAAGATAAAAAAGATTTATCATTTTGGCAGAAAGGTACTCATGGCTATGTCTACTCTGGTAGAAATTCCTAGCAGTTATCGAGCACTTCAAGCACAGGCAACAACAATAAGTATCCTGGTCATAAGAAGCTGGTAACCATAGCACTTGAGAGATGGTAGAGACAGATAACAAATCAAGGCCAGTATTGCTGAATTCTCACAATTAACATTAACAATCAGTATCTGCAGCTTGCAACAGGTAATAAAAATTAGTAAGTAAACAAAAGAGACTTTAAAAAAAAAATTTCATTTATACCATAGCTTCTATTTATCAAAGGAAACAACAGGTATTCTACACCTACTGGAGAAATTACTTACCGTTTTTGTGTAATAACAGTCAAAGGAAAAGAAGTCACGAAGTAGCATCATTCGTGTAAGTATTTTCCACTTACTTCGGTGAACATGCAATTTCAGCCACAAAATGAAAATGTCTCTTTCCAACTTAATGGAGAACAGGGATCCAAAGAGGAAGAGGAAATAAGGAATATGTAAAAATATATTTAGAATCCAAATTGAGAAATATATAAAAGGTCTTCTGCTAAAATATTTCTTTAGTGCTTTACACATGTTCATTATATTCATAAAATACATACGGGATCCCATACTACATCACAGGGGAAAGGATATCTACTGAAGCGGTCAGCACTCTTCACTGCAGTCCACTGTCAGCTACCTCCTATCTTGCTGGCACGTCACCTTCCAGATTTTTACAACTATCATAAAGCCTAGCATAACTCCCAGGATACCTCACCTCACGTTTCAGCCAGAAGACCTAACCTGGACCTCCACTTGTGAGCAGCACACATATATTTACCCAGGCAGGCCCCACCAGCGTTACCTTCTGCTAGAGATCACCTGAGCGATCTCTACCCTGGTTCTACCAGAAAGTGTCCATCTCTGCCGCTCCATAAAAAAATTCCAGCTTGTCATATTCATTCCATGCTAGACCCTCACTCTCGTAACTTTCTTTCCAGTACAGTACTGCAAGGCATCAAGCATATATCTATCCTGTTTTAAAAGTGACTTGAAATGACATGAGCCCTACCAGAAAACAAATCTACTGTTATTAATAACTGAAATAGGTAGGACAGCATAAGTCCAAATGACTGAACAGATTGGCGATTGTTAGGAGTGAAGAGCCAGAAGCAATAGCGAAGACCTACATTTTCCTATTGTCACAATCGTCCTTTCATTGCTAATATATATTTGGGTATGACTGAAAGCTGAAAGACGGCAGCATTAATGTGATTGCATTAAGGTCAGTGGAACAGCTCATAATACCACTGTGCCCTATTTCTGAGAAGTAAAAAGAAAAATAATTTTAAAACAGACCCGACGGATTATTAAAAGATCAGATAGACATATGCATGCAGATATGAACAGAACACCATAAAAAATCTATACTGGAAGCACATAAGAATAAAGGCAGCCAAATAAGATTCAAGTTGTTATGTCAGCATGACACTGTAGTTGTCACATGGGAGTCCCAATTTGTTTGCTCCTTCTCTGCCTGTAGAAATGGAAATACTAAGTTTTGAAGGGAGAATTAAATGAAGAAACATGGTCATTTTTCCCTCTCCTGAATGCAGTAGAGTTCTTGAACCCTTCAGCAAAGTTGCTGGTTGAGAAACCAATATTGTGCAGGATTATTTTATTAACAATGATTATTTTATTGGTGGTGAGAAAATACTGAAATTTTCATATAGGAGATCGACAAAACCTATACACATATGCCAAATGACATCGTAAATTGCACTCATATTACTTAGCGCAGTAGTAATTCATACGTGGAAGTCTACTACACGCTCTTGCACATAATTCACGATCAATCTATGACGCGATGGCAGAAGATACTTGGAGGAATCCCAGCAGAAATTCACCATCCACATTACGTTCCAGCAGGGTTACATTAGACAGGCTGAACTGGCATGCTTCAGGTGCAAGCCAACAAGTAACTGTCCATGGTTCAGGAAAAAATCTTCCTTCAAAATGCCTACTACAGACTTTGGCCAGTCACAAGACGCATCATTCTGCTGTGGTGAAACAGAGCTCATATTCCAACAGAGAAGCAAATTGCAACTCTCCCTGAAAATACATCACGATACAAATGTTCCGAATTTTAAGAGCTAACAGTTTCCTGCTGAGAGCTTCCAATCTGCTGAAACTTCATGCCTTTCCCTGGTCTTCCAAGGGGCAAATGTTTCCTGCCACTTCCACTTTCAAGAATCGTGTTTTATTCCATTAATTGACCAATCTTCTGTGGCGGTTTTTAGCATCACAGATACGCATACCATACATTTTGTATGGAAAGTTAATTATGCCTATTTTTAATGCCTAGCACAACCATGCTTCTATATACTATTGTAATACAAGTAAACATTACTAAAATACACTACTTAGAATTTCAACGATTCTGCCTTAAACTATTCAGCATACCAACACGTTCTAATTCTTCAAATAATCTTTTTCTTCCGACATTGTATTATCCTTTTAAAATATGCTCTGCCAGTTGTTACGGAAGTGAGTATCGTGAGATTTGGTTGAATAACTACGGGAGTGAAAAATTAATGAAATTTCATTCCTGGATGTCAAACCACATTCCAGTTCTTAACTATGTTGGCATGCTCTGGGAAGCAAGGAGCTAGTCTGGTCAGAAAGTTAAACTGACCTTTAAAGGCAAAACATCTGTTGGGAGTCATGAGAAGTTCAGTCAAATGGATTAAGGCAGCTGACCCGCTGCCTCACAGCACCACAAGATATTCATGTACCCAGTTATTGCTATTAACTCAGATAAAGTCCATCAAGTACTTTAATCAAGAAGAGCCAGGCAGCTCAGAGGTTTCCACTGAGATAGTTAATATTATTCTACTAAAAAAACCCACCTATCTAGATTTTTGTAAAAAGGATGGACTGAAAATTACCAAATTGCTTTTCCTTTCCATACAAAAAGACAGTGGAAAGCCCATTACTTTCCTTCATATTCAAACATTGAAAAAATGACATTCACAAGCCTACATTTCTCACATATTTTAGTTGAGAGACCAATAGTATTATCAATTTATAACAATTTTATTAAGAACTACTATAAATGTTAATACAGTTAAAGCTAATTAACTATTCAACTGTAGTTCTAAAAATGAGCTCATCATTTTGAAATAAAATAATAGTTTGGTTAGGTAAATATGAAAACATATAAAACAATATAATTATGGTAAATGCCAGCATTATGCAATAAATATATTCTGAATTTCTCACAAAGAGTGAGGCCCCCACACAGTAAGATCATGGATTTCAATCAGAGGCTGACACTGCTGAACTTTAACATATTTGACCACTATTTAAAATCCCTACATTGCCTACTGATGAGATAATTCAGAGGATAAAAACTACTGAAAGAGGTCCTTAATTTATCTCATAATTTGGAGGTGAGTTCAGAGGGGAAAATGACATTTTTGCATGTTTATATAATCCAATGCCTTCTAGATCAGGCTAAGCAAGAGGTGCATTAAGATACAAAAACTGGAGAGAGGGACAGATGGAGCCATAGATGAACTGCCACTCTTTTGCTTATAAACCAGATATATCCGCCTCTAAAGAAAGCAAATAAAGGCCAGAGATTTATGGGAATAAAGTTACAACTGTAACAGACAGATGTTTTTACGTGAACCAATTTCTATTTTATGAACCAAACAGACAACACAGGCATGACGCAGAAAATAGAAGCAGTTACTGCTACTGCCACAGTTTCATAGAATAGAATCATAGAATCACAGAATCGTTTAGGTTGGAAAAGATGTTGAAGATCATGGAGTCTAACCGTTAACCTAACCCTGCCATCCCACCACTAAACCCTGTCCCTAAGCACCTCCTCTGCCCAGCTTTTAAATCCCTCCAGGGATGGGGACTCAACCCCTTCCCTGGGCTACCCCTTCCAATGCTTGACAACCCTTTCCGTGAAGAAGTTTTTCCTAATGTTCAACCTAAACCTCCCCTGGTGCAACTTGAGGCCATTTCCCCGTCCCATCACCCGTTCCCTGGGAGCAGAGACTGACACACACCCCCCGGCTCCTCCCTCCTGTCAGGCAGTCCTAGGGAGCAACCCCCCCCTTTTCCCTTGCTCCCTGTCCCGTCCAGCACGCCCCCAGCATTTGATTTAAAACATGAACACACAAAAAACTATTTATGTCCAACTACCGTTTATAATTTCTCTCTCTTACAAAGCAATACATATATATCTAAAGCAAACTTAATTCCAGTGTTTCGAAAGTATTATCACCTAACACAGTACTGTTGTAGTGGATGGACAAAAATACTCTTGTAATACAGTGTAGTGTTTTGGGGGTCCTTTTAATGAATGTATCAGTAAGTTTAAAATCAGAACAGAAGGGAAAAAAAAAAATCAGAGGAGAGTAATAAATCACTCTTCACTCTTCAGTTTGCTAAATAAGAATCATTTCTCCTTTTAAGCTTATTGATGACAGAAGTTTCTGTAGTGACATTGTTTATAGCTGCATAGCAGATTTGTAGCCAGAATTGTGCTTACACAAGTAATTGATTTTTGGTTTAACAGCAAAAGGGGAAAAATTAAAAGCAACTAATTTTGGTGTTTGCTTTTTGGGTTCTCTTCAGTCTGAAACAAGGTATTGCTGCTTTTTTTTTTCCTTTTTTTTTTCTTAAACAACAGAAAAGGCATGAGTTAGTAAAACAGAGTGTGGTACTTGACTGTATCCTCCTTTTATTTCATAGGCCATTAATTAGGACACTCATCTGGACTGGAAAACACCATGTTCAGATCCCTCCTCCTTCAGGTCAGAATTTGAATGGCATACCATAAATAAAAGTCTGGGTTCCCAGCAAGGGAAAAGAAAATACCAAACATATGCTTATTATCTAAGAAGTTGTGTATTTCTATTTACAGCAGAACTGTAAATATTCTATATCATTTCACCAAAGGCCATATAATTGAAAAAGGAGTAAAAATTGTATAGGACCACCTCAATTTTAACACTACACTGCTTCTAAAAGAATTGACTTTACAATATTAATACTGCTTTAACGTACTGTGTGCATATAAAAACTAGGTATTTAAAATCACCTTTTTTTCAGCATACAGTTTTTAAAACAAAGTTTACCCAGTCCTCCTTTCTTAAATATAATCTTGTCATTTGCTTACAGAAAAAGGTACCTCCAGATTTGCCTGCCTGCATGAACAAAACTAAGAATTGCTACATTGCACCAACGACATTCCCTTTCCCCAAAAGCCCTGCTTTGCCATCTGGAAAATGAGTTACAGTCCCTCCAGAATGTATGGCATCTAGTGGGTAGAACCCGAGCAATGGGAGTGATGGCATGACTATTGCCAAGAGGCAACAAGGAAGTTGTAAAGCACTCCAACATTTCCAGACACATGGATAAAATGTTGAAATAAGTACCTACAAAACCAATTAAATAAGGAAAAGTAGATAAACAATAGTAAATATACTGAATCCAAAGTATTTGTGAAATATTTTAACTCCTTTCCTCTTACTAATTCTGCCGCAAATGAACATTAGCTTTTCATGTGTGGCACTGAAATTTCCAAGCTTGTCTTCATTCTCCAGGCTCTTTCAGATGTGGAAAGAACATCCTGGGAAAGCACCCTGCATTTCACAAGTCAGCCTGCAGTATTTCTAATTAAGGAAGAACTTCTTTTTTTTAATGAAATAAGCCAAATAATATTTACCACATGAAGAACGGCCCGATTTTCACACGCTAGTGTTTCTGCCTAGCTGTAGTCACTGCCAGAAAACTTAACAGACAAAACCTAACAGCTGAATAATTTCCCTGCATTGTTTCAAAAGTCAGGATATAACAAATATATATTATTGTAAAATATACAAATTGAGCACAAAGTTCCAAGTATAGCATTTCAGAAGCTGCAGTCATTTAGAAGCATGTGCACTGACAAGTTCCATACGGTTCTGTATGTGCTATCACCCTTAACAATATGGTATTCAGTCAGCTGCAATTTTCAGAGCAATGGTTGCTATCCGATAACAAATTCCATTCTAATAAGAAGATTCCTTCCCCTCCATTTGCCAAACAATATTTAAAGAGATAGCGTTTCTGTAAACATCATTTATTTGGAGGTAATGCCACCAATCACTGCAAATATTTTATCACCAATTAGCTAAAAGGATTCAGAAAGAAAAGACATATTGTCTGGCTGACATTGCTCAGAAACTCTGAGCAGCCTATTTCCTGAGCTGGTGCAGCTTGGGCAGAAACATCTGGTATGCTGATGGATGCTACAACATATTTACAAATTTTAGGCAGCTGAACCTCTTGCAAATGTTTTTTAAAATTAATTTGAAATAAATGTTTAGACACTTTTGTTCCTGAAGGCATTACCATCACTCCACTGACTATGCTAATGGTGTTCTGTTGCTATTAAAATACATCTAGGCGCCAAGCAGACAATTGCCCTATTTTCCAGCCTATTTAACAAGCTGAAAACATAACTGTACTCATTTTTTATTTCCTTGCTACAATAAAGTTTGGGGAAGAAAAAAGGGGGAAGTTTTCTGGAGGTAAGAATAATTTTTTAACTTTAAAAAACAAGCAAACAAACAAACAAACCAACCCAAACAACCACTTATCTGCTCCTACTTTCAAGAAAACCATAAAAAAATGATGAAATGGCCCTGGCACTATTTACAGGAAGCTACTCTCTGAAATACTGAGTAATACAACCACCAAAATCTTTTGAAAGACAAAAAGCAGAAAGTCAGGAATTCAGCCATTCGGGTATTTTACTAAAAAAATAGATTAACTGACATTTAAAACAGAGAAGATATTAGTATTTTCTGGTCTGTATGGTTCATAAATTTAAGAGCAGAACACTATACATGTTATTACTCACAGAATTTTATTATTTAAAGCTTTTGGTATTCATACAGCAACAACAGATGATTCAGGCTGCATCTCAATGACTGAACCACATATATTTTTTCATCACATTATTACTAAACTGAAACATCATACTTACATACTTTTCCCCCCTTCAGTAAAAAAAGATGATTTATGCCACAAATTCTGCTCCAAAACTAACAGGAGCCCACTCTTCCCCTACCACTGATTAAACATTAGGTAAAAAAACTAGCTGACAAATCTACTTTTAACACCTCCCATAGCTGTTGAAGGATTACCAACATATATTTTTGCTGATACTGCTTCGTAGAATTTAGCTTTTCCTCCAGAAAATTTAAGTTGCTCTTTTGCTAGACATCACAGATAAGCTCTGACCACAAGCACAGCTGCTAATTCATAAAAGTTATTCAACTACTTAATTGTGCATTAATTTCTGCAATTAAAGAATTCAGTATATTAAACTAAGTTGCAGAACACCAAAGTCTAACCATACCTCTAATTTTCAAGACCTAACTCTTTGCCTATACCAAATATCAGCCTCTTTGAAGCAACAGACTTATTCATCCAATCACCAACCTGGTAGAAAGACAAATCAGTATTTTAATTTACCATAAAAGAACAAGCATCCATATGGAGAGTGCACTTACTTTCATAAAAAAAAATAATCACGAAGCTCTTCTTACCCTCCTTTCAACCCAGTAAGGGAAAATTCTTCTGAAGAAGTCGTCAAGCTCTAAATGAAATGTTGTGCTGGGTTGGTTAATAAGAGGTATCCAAGAGTTGACAAACCCTAAATAAAGATCCCTGGACTTTGAAAGCACTGAAGAACAACATGCATACAAAAAACTGTTACATTTATTTACAGAATACAAATGAAAAATCTGGGTTAACATGGTTGTGTTGCCCACAACCTAGCCAAGCAGGATTTCAGCAAGTATTCTCCTACAAAACAAAAAGTAGGAGGTTAAGATCAAAAATTACTCCTCCGTTTACTAGAGGAGTCCTGAAAGTCATAGTAAGCAAGATTTTCAGTAGAAGCATCACATACAACCGTTATAAGGGAGATTTTTTTCTAGCCTATATTGGGAAAAAAAACAGACAGTGATTTAGTCAGCCCTCCTGGCAATGGTATCTTAAGGTTATCTACAATGACTGACAGCTTGCCCAAGTAAAGGAACAGAAACTAGCATGACACTCTTCAAAGCAAAGCATTTCTTAAGGACAGTTTCCCTATGAGCAATTTTATGGTGTGGCTATGATTTATGGTGCGGCTATGAGCTACTATAAAAGACAATAACCAATTTATTTGCTTAATATTCCAAAAGTGACAAGCAGAAAAGGAGAAGTAATGCCTACCCACTGAATTCCACTTCCATGATAGCAACGGTGTTCACGACCTCAAACTCTGCTAGGACTTTTTTTGCCAGGCTTCTTTGCACATCAGTAGAGCTCAGGGTTCAAAAGAAGCTATGGTATTAGCAGCATGGTGAATAAGGTGCTACAACTAGGCATCAGAAAACACGAGTTTGCAGCTCTGCTGCTGACTCGCCGGCTAATCAGAAGCAGCCCCATATCGTGATAGTGGTGCTCTGCTTCCTGCCCTTGACTGTCTGTCTTGATACCAGGGACCACCTTTTCCCATATATTTGTATAGCACCGAGTACTACAGATAACATTAACTGTTGTCAACATCGTTAAAGTGAAAAAATAATCACAAACTACAGAAATAACAGCAAAACAATAAACACAAAACAGAGAAATAGCAATGTACTAAACTATTAAGTGTATTATACCTATTACCAGGGACACAAATGAAGAATTCTAGCATGAAGGGAAAATAGTTTACCACCAAGACACTCTATATGAGAATTAAGGTTCAGTACACAAACACATTTTAGATTTCAAAAGAACTCTAAACATGCTCCAGGTTGCCCTTATCAAACCAATTTGATTCCCTTCCACCCCTACAAGAAACCTTCCATAACTGCGAAATAATATTGACATATCTCTTAACTACAACATGCAGCTAAGACTTTTCAATTTATTTCTTTGTTACAAGATTTGCTATTTTGGATGTGTATGTGCAAATAAAAATACAAAGGGCAAGTCACATGACAAGATTATGTTTTACTGAAAATTCTTCATCTTCTTTAAGTAATAATTTGCTATATAATATTTAGCATCCTTACTACAAGCATGCATTATTCCTCCCAGTTCTACCTGGAATTGGGCGAACTTGTGAATAGAAAATAAACAAGGACAGTGACATGATACTGCTATTTCACTTCTGCGTAAAAATGCTATCACTGTTTCCCATTTTTCTGAAGCAGATGAATCTCTAGCAAAAAGAAAAAAAAAAAAATCATCCACAACAACAACAACAACCCACCAAAAAGCCCTAACCCCAAGAAAACCCCAATGCCCCCCTAAAAGCAAGCCTCAAATGAAACTGATGGTTGAGACTGTCTTTGTACTAACTGCATTCATATAGCAAGTTCAATGCAATTCCTCACTTTTAAGTAAGTTAAAACCCTTCAGGATCTTCAATATTTTCAGTGCTGATTCAAGTGTTCACACAGTAGGATGGAAGCTATTTAAACTTCTGCAAGCATTGATATTAAAACCTTTCCCTAGGCTCACTGCCCATAGTTTGCTATAAATTTACAAAACAAACAGAAGTGTAGGTGAAAAGTCCTGGTGATGCTAGAAATATTTCAACATTAAGATCTTCAACACAAATAGCAACATTCAAGTCTAATTCTACTACAGATATTGCTTGGTTTGTGTTTAAAGACATCAACCTTACAAAGTCACCATCCTCTTCAGAAGTGTTAAAAAATAATAAATTGTTCTCAACTCAGCCTTAAAGTAGTATCTTCTTTAGGATTCAGCTATCCAAAGCAATGAATTGTTGCGTATTTATGAGATGGTAGCCAGCACAAAATTCATTCTCCTAACTGAACTGATTTATATGAATGAAGAACAGTTAAAATTGATTTGTAGGTCTTGTCTACATGGGGATTTTATTACAAAGTGGATTAGGGAAGGGATTTTAAAGCACAGTAATTCTTCTGTACTGGAAATATCAACTGCATGGTCTAGCTTAATTATTTGAAGTGGATTAAACTAAACCACATGAAAGAAACTGTTGTCAAACAATAACAGTGTTCACAGGCAAGAAGTGTGGAATAGCAATTTAAGGCTTCCATGCGTACAAGGATGACACATGCAGCTGATGGCACATGTGCAAAAAGCATGGCTTGATCAAAGACCACCTTTTTTTTTTTTTTTTAAATATAGTCTTATATCAGTTTTTCAAAACATAAATCAAGACTCAACAGGTATGGATTTGGTACAGTGCATTAGAATGCAAAGCCAGGACTTTATTGTGCCATTTATTAGCTGTTTCCAAACCTTTCATTTCCTTGTGGAAGTATATTTTCCTCTGTTTGCCAGGAACAGACTTTTCACTGTATTACCTGAGAGAGCAGGAAACAAGATGTTTTTTCTCATTCATTCCTATATTCTTAAACTGGACTTGCATATTGGAGGGACGTGTAAGTAAAGTGTTACTACAAAATCAGCACAGGCTGAGTACACAGTGCTTTCAACACATCCTGCAAGTGCAAGGCCTTATGAGCATTTTCCTTCACTGTTTTCTCAATAACAAGACTATGCTTTTGAAACATGGTTAATAACTGAAAGACCAGTTCCCCAAACCCTTATTTTTATATGAGATAAATACAAAATTATAATCCTCCTTAATGTTTGAACACTTGCTGTTCAACACAATTGTGGAAAGAAAAACTGTACTTGCAGTAATTCTTTGTCTTTACTTAAATACTACCAGCTCACGCTGTGGTCTTCTAAAAATAGCCAGCTTGAATCCTGAATGTATGAGAAATCAGTACGACCCCAGTAAGAACAGTACAGGAAAGAAAAGGAACACAGGACTAATGAGTAGTATCAAGCATCTCATTGCAAACTTGATTTTTGCAGTTGTACAATAATCCACATTCGACAAGATTTCCAGCCGCAATGTTAAAAAGACAGCACAGATACACAGGTCTTACAGATGTTTACTTAGTATAAAGCCCACTTCTGAAGCACTGAAACACCCCCAGCAGAACCTCACAGATGCCACTTACTGATAAAATAGTTGCACATTACCTACTCTGGCACTGAACAGCTGCTCACAAACAGCACTGAATTCCTATATCCTTTCCCTTCGCTATTGACAAGTGTGCAATTAGTGACAAGCCTTCAAGATGACTGGCTAATAATTACATCATTGTATGCTTTCCTTCCCCCGAATTGGAGGGTCAAGTTTGGACAATAAGTAAACAATGAACTCCATTAGGAGATATCTCTATCCTCTCCTTTGACTGTTATCACCTCTAAAGGAATGTTTGTCTTCTTTTGTTCAGCTCTTTTTGTTTTGTTGTTTTTTGGTTTTTTTTTTATTTAGTATAGATCCACTATACCGTAAGCTTAAATAATTGCTTACATCACAGTGGTAACAGTTACAAATACAAAATTACATTAATAATTTCTTCTCCATAATTAATCATTTCCATGACACAGTAGTTAACCAAATGTGTTTCATAAATTTACTTTGATAACAAGAGCAGAATGATTTAAACTGGGAGCTGTTGAGACACAGTATATAGTGTATTACATTAGCATATATATAAAATATATAGTTCATGAAAAAAAACAGAGATGCGATTGAAAGCAATATATAGTGCTAACATATCACTGAAGGTCCACCTTATTGACATAGGTGCAGCTGCAAAAAAACCCTCAAGGTCATATTTGTTTACAAAACAAATAACCATTCTGGAAAATCTACATAAGCATACATCTCATTCATTTCTATAACTGCTGGTAAGTTTAAACTTAACCCGGCAACTAAGCACCACGCAGCCACTCGCTCACTCCCCCCCCTCCCTCAGTGGGATGGGGGAGAGAATCGGGGAAAAGAAAAAAAAAGTAAGAGCCATGGGTTAAGACAGAGACAGTTTAATAAGAGAGAAGAATAATAATAATGGTAAGAGAATATACAGAATATATATAAAACAAGTGATGCACAATGCAATTGCTCACCACCCGCTGACCGATGCCCAGCCCGGCCCGAGCCGCGATCACTCCCTGAGCCGCAATCGCTCTGTCCGCGACTGACCGACTAACCCCCCCAAGCATGACATTCTATGGTATGGAATAGCTCTTTGGACAGTTTGGGTCCTAGCTGTGCTGTACTCCCAGCTTGTTATGCACCTGGCTGAGCAGGAGAAGCTCAAAAAGTCCTTGAGCAGTCTGAGCACTACTTGGCAACAACTAAAAAGATCAGTGTGTTATCAACATTCTTCTGGTACTAAATCCAAAACACAGCACTATGCTACCTACTAGGAAGAAAATTAACTCTATCCCAGCCGAAACCAGGACATTATATACACTAAGACACTTCTGTATTACTTGGCACTGCAGTGAGTGCCTACAGAGATAAGAGGATCCTTCATGTTAGAATTTAATTCGTAAATGCTAGCAATATTCCTCTTCTGAATACACCCAGAATAAAATTGAATAGCTACCAGCTTCAGGAAGTAAACCTTATTTTTTAACAAGAACCTCTATTTGCACTGCTTGGATTCAGTAAATGCACTTAAAGGCTGCTGATTTACATAAATTAGTTTGAAGTCGAGGTTGAGATGGGATTAAAGCATATCAGGGTGTGAAAGTTTGCAATTTCAGATGTCTGCAAGAGGATCGAGGGTTTGTGTACAAACAACACCAGCACTTTCAAGAAAAGTAGTAATGAAAGTTATTGATACGTATGAACAGGAGACCACTAATAACTTCAGCTAGCTATATACCTTGTATACGAGCATATGCAATCTAACTTCAAAAATACTTGATCTGCATTATGCATATACTTCTCACACTAGATTACAGAGAAGTGTTAATACTACCTTTATTTTTCTTACAAAAACTTTAACAGTAAACTATTTGGATGAGGAATAATTTTGAGATATTATAGTTAAAATTGATATCTTGTCTAAAATGATCTTTAAAAAGTGACAGATTAGCAGTTTTCAGCTTTTATATGGCATATAGCTTAGGCAAGGATATCTGAGGTGAACTGAATCGTCTTAACAAGTAGATTTACTCTTTCACTAGCGGAATCTAACCACTAGTTACTTGGTAGCATCGTCATGTCAGGATAGCATATAGCTACATTTCCTTTACTTTCCATTCAAAAAATAGGATAAAATTTCAACCACATAATGCGCAAAGGGCATCAGGAGTTATCTGTTGGACAAGTTTCTATTCCAGCACAAAAATAGAAGACTCAGGGTAAGAAAGAAATGTTTCAGAAACTAAATTAATCTGAAATCCTTATTCAAAATTTTGGAAGCAGGAAACTTCATGATGTTATTAGAAAAAGAACCCATTGGATTTTTTTTCCAATGAATCAACAGTAAAACTACCTGCATGTATTACTTAAATACAAGAACCATCACTGAAATAAATTCAATAGTTTGTTCAGATACCGAGTATCTGAAAATAATTTGATTTAAATAAAAAAAAAAAACCCACAAACACAAAAAAAAGAAGGAATTATTGCACTCCTGGTAATGACTGGAGTATTAGAAACTCTATCTAGAATTCTACGTATTAGACAAAGTGAATAGGGGATACAGAAATACAGACAGAACCACTGCTAGAGCTCCAGGAACAGCATGCAGGACACTGTACTGGAAAGCTCAAGGATAATTGCTAAATTCAAGATTAAGACTGACTTCAAGCTGCTGGTAGCCACTCTGTAACACAGAGTGAAATCTGGCTGGTGCCATTTCCATAAAAGCTGACACGAAATAGTACAAATTCAGCAATGGCCTGGACTACTCATTTCTTCCTTTTAGCAGCTTTTCATACCCTAGCATTCTTGGTGTGCAATGTGCACAACAGGACAAACTTGGAGACAGTGTAAGTTAGAAGCTGCAGAGTGGCATAAATCTAATTAAGTCTAAGACTAAAGGAATGTAAATTAGAACCAGATACATATCAGCTTCCTCACATCCAAGTCTCACTGAATCACGCTTCCTCTGGATTCTCTAAATCCAGCCCAACATTCCTAGCAGAAGGACGGGATGTCATCCAGAGAGACCTGGACAGGCTGGAGGGGTGGGCCTGTGTGAACCTCATGAGGTTCAACAAGGCCAAGTGCAAGGTCCTGCACCTGGGTCGGGGTAACCCCCAGTATCAGTACAGGCTGGGGGAAGAAAGGATCGAGAGCAGCCCTGCCGAGAGGGACTTGGGGGTGCTGGTGGATGAAAAGCTGGACATGAGCCGGCAATGTGCGCTGGCGGCCCAGAAGGCCAACCGTACCCTGGGCTGCATCAGGAGAAGCATGGCCAGCAGGTCGAGGGAGGTGATTCTGCCCCTCTACTCTGCTCTGCTGAGACCTCACCTGGAGTACTGCGTCCAGCTCTGGAGCCCTCAGCACAAGAAGGACATGGAACTGTTGGAGCGGGTCCAGAGGAGGGCTACTAAAATGATCCGAGGGCTGGAGCACCTCTCTTATGAGGACAGGCTGAGAGAGTTGGGCTTGTTCAGCCTGGAGAAGAGAAGGCTGCGGGGAGACCTGATTGCGGCCTTTCAGTACCTAAAGGGGGCCTATAGGAAAGATGGGGATAATCTTTTTAGTAGGGCCAGCTGTGACAGGACAAGGGGTAATGGTTTTAAACTAAACCAGGGTAGGTTTAGACTGGATATAAGGAGGAAATTCTTTACAACGAGGGTAGTGAAACACTGGAACGGGTTGCCCAGAGAGGTGGTGGAGGCCCCATCCCTGGGAACATTCAAGGCCAGGTTGGACGGGGCTCTGAGCAACCTGATCTAGTTAGAGGTGTCCCTGCTCACTGCAGGGGGGTTGGACTAGATGACCTCTAGGGGCCCCTTCCAACCCAAAACATTCTATGATTCTACCCTGTGGAACTCAAAAATCAAACTAGAGTCTTATCATAGAATCATAGAATGTGATGAAAACGTTAAACAGCACCGGTCCCAGTACGGACCCCTGAGGGACACCACTTGTCACCGGTTTCCATCCGGACATCGAGCCATTGACCACTACCCTCTGGATGCGACCATCCAGACAGTTCCTCATCCACCGAACAGTCCACCCATCTTAGGCAACAGTTAACTGAAAAGAATGCATTTAAGCTTAAGAAAATTAAGAATACATATTAAAAATATATATTTAAAAAGTAGTCAAAAGAAAATACGTTAAGCTTTTGCCTTTTCTACAAATATATATTTACAAGATAAATCCCCCAAGCCAAAATCACGGTTGAAATTATTTCCTCAAGGACTTCCACTGCATTTTACCAGTAGTAGTCAATAACTGTAGCAATCAACCAAATCATCCTATGACAGTGGGATCAGCAAAAACTTGGTACTTATCCAGTAGCAAGGTGAACCATGAAAGAACAGCAAAACCAATATTAATTACAAAGCTAAGAGCCAGTAATACAGAAGAGCTCATCAGGGTATGAAACCTTCATTTTATGAACCTCTGAAAGAGCAAGCTACTGTTATCTTGACTATTTGAACATACACAAAAATCCTGGGACTTGCTGTCCAAATGCACTGTGTTTATTCACTTTGTAGTTACTTTAGTAAGTTGATTAGCAACAGCAGTAAATAAATTCTTTTATTCAACATTCAAGGCAATTAGTTTTCAAAAATATATACAGAATAAGGGAACAAAGACCATCTTAAAAGGTGATTTTATGCACAGAAGCTATACACGAAAGCAGTTTGAAATCCAAAATACCATTTTTCTAGTTAGCATCTATTCAGGTTGATACCCAAGGTGCATAGGCTTCTGAGGGTTTACGCTACTCAGAAAAAAACCCTGACATTTATTGACAAAGACATTTTTACTAAGCAGCATGTAACAATCTGATCTACAAAGTAGCACTGCTATTTCGCAGAATTGAAAATATTATTCTAAGATTAGTTAACCCATCTTAAATGCTTATTGTGACCTTTGAAAGCAAAATACTACCCAAATGAGCAGCAACATGAGCCTCTGTAGCTGCAATGGACATCATTTACTACGTTAAAATCCTGCACTCACCTTTTCATAGCAGTGAAAGAAAAATGAAGCGCTCATTACTAACGATAACAGCCTACCTCTTCAGTTTTTATGAACTGAAAAGGAATCTTTGTAAACCACTCGTGCTCACCCAGTTACATGGTCTTAAATGAGAACAAGTCTAACTAATATTATGAGAGAGCTCAAGTTCTCAGATTGTCCTTAGTTTGACAGCAGTTCCATTACAACTTTTTGTCTACCAACAATGCAAATGCAATTGGGAAAAGAGAAGCACCTTCATATGAACTGTTAAGTACATCTTCAAAATAACAGGAATGATTCTCTTTTGCGTACTAACCAATTTAAATGCAACATACTGGTTTTGCGCCTGAGGAAGATGACTTTTGAAGGGCTTCTGACTACATTTTTCTACGTGTCTTAGATTCAGTAAAATGCAAAGATCGATACAGCCAGCATCTAGGCTGATATAAAGTGCAAACATAGAGCATCTGGATCCAACAAAATAGAGAACTAAATTTCAGACTTACGTTTCTCATCATCAGCATGTACTAGAGATGCTGCCCTCGACAAAACATCCAATGGAGTCTCCATTCCTCTCTGGATCCTGGAAAATTCAGAGCCAAAGTTTCAAAGAGTAAACTCACAGAGTCCTTACCACAACATACTAGGTGGTATACCCCTTGTTCATAGCATGCACACATCAGGTTTTATGGGAGGAAGTAGTAATGAATGACAAGAGCATGACAGCAGAAAGAATCAAAAATCCAGGTTTCTGGTGCTCTTTTCATGTTATACCAGCACAAGATTTGTTAAAACCAAGTCATTGCTGAAAACACGGAAACACTGGAATTAGCTTTCCCACCAACTATTCATCCAAAACAAACCAGAAGACCAAATTATCAAGTACTTGACTGAAGCTGATGACCACTGCTCACGTGTGTTGCAACAGGGTTATCTGCTATATGCTGTAAGAGTTTTTGCCTCCTGTGTGCCGGCCTTCCATCCCAATAAATAGCTACCTGAGACAATATCCACAGATGCACCTCATCTGAAGTGAAGATGACAAGCTGTCCTGACTACCTACATGAGCACAAGATTGCTTTAGATCCACAGCATTCAATAAGCTTGTTCTCCATACTCTCCTATGCCCAAACTAAGAATCATCCAAAGCTTAAGCACCAGTAAGACATTTTCGAATCATCCAAAGCTTAAGCACCAGTAAGACATTTTCTTACTCGTGAACATATAGTCGAACACTGGGCATGTGAATATGTAATGACACAGACAGAAAAATGTAACTTGTATAATCACAATCACACCTCAGTAGCTGCTTTTCCCTGTTTTTCACCCCTTAAAACACGTAATTCCCATACAAGAAAAATTAACCCCGTCACATAAAAATGTACATTTCAGCACTACACCAAGCAACAGACTCTCCCATAAAAAGAATAATAAAATTGTATTGCAGCTTACATAGGCCTCTCAAAGTTTCTCATGACTGGCTTCAAAAGTAAAAAAGAAGTTCAAATATGAAATTCCAAAATATATGAAAAGGAAAGGAAGGAAGAGAATAACACGTTGTCAAGATGCTTTTGTTAAAAGCCCAACAACTTATATGTAGTTTTAAATAAGAAGGCAGCAGCAGAGACAGAACTGTTAAGAAAACAAATGGAGAAAGAGAGAAAACCCAGGACTGCTAACAATTTTGTTTTTTCCCCCAGACAACTAGCATGGTATTCTGTCATAAGAACTGTTTACTGTAACTTACTTTACAGTATGATCTTTAAAAAAAAAAAAAAAAAGATAGGGGCAACTACAGAAATCTCAAACACATGTATATAGACTTAACAACAAGCATATGCTTGGGAAGCAATTTCCTTGACTCTGCACTATAAATAATAAACCTTGCTATCCTCCCTCCCTCTTCCTAAATAATGTCAAAGACTTTAAAACTAATCAAAGATTTTAAAGCATGAAAGAAAGGATTTTTAAGGTTAAAAAATATATTTTCAATAAAGAATTAAATCCAGTCTTGTTTTCACAGAACTGTGCAAGAGACATACTTGAAACAACCAAATATAGGGTGTGAGGATAAAAACCTGCATCCTCTCTCCCTGTCAGAATCAGCTTTTGCTCAAGAACAGTATTTTAACTAAATTCATAAAATCAGTTAACTCCTTCATTTAAAGACAGTATAGGTGGACAAGAGGTTTTAGAAAACAAGACCTTAGATTCTTATTTTACGAAGTCTGTTTTCATTAAATATTTCTTTATACCATGTCTGGCCACGTTCTCTTATAAATCAAAGCAAAAATTTGGAAGAGAGTGTTCACTAAAGAAGCCTTCAGCATCATTCCACTTTGATCCCTTAGACCTTGACACTTGGTTTCTTCCCTGCTTTTTGTTTTCTTGGAGTTTAAAATAGCACCACTTTTGTTCTCCCCAGACTGTTGATTACTGATGCTCTCACACAAATTCCTCTAACAGAGTGAAAATTCAGTTGGAAAAAAAATTAAAATATGTCTGATCAGATGATGCAGCTACACCAAATGGATGGATAACTCATGATTTAGCACTAACCAGCTCTGTCCTAAATTTCAAAGACAGTAACACAAAGCTTTTTGGTCAGCTCTTTAGAAAAACCCTCTTGATAAAGAACAACGCAAAGGATATGAAGACTGCCTTTTATTGAAAACAAATTGCTGTTTTCTTTAAGTTTTTCAGGAATTTTCAAATAATGGGAGTAGCAGATGCCCAATCCCTTTCCGGAACAAGCTCCTAGTAAAAGAATTAACCGGTGACAGAAGTCCACATTTAGAGAAGGAAACAGGAACCAAGTCTTAATTTTATTCAGGAAATTAGACACTTTAAAAATAACTTCACTAAGACTGGTGTCAATATAGTTTTATAGCTTTGCATATTATTAAAGTTTGTATCATGAGAGAGCTGCAGAAGTGTTTCTCTAACAGTTAAGGTCTTGTGAAGAATGTTGTGTCCATTCAAGAGCTTCTTTGAAAGGATGCTGTTAATACAGAGATCTGCAAATTCCAGGGTGCAATACCTCATACGCTGCGATTTTTTAAACACGCCAAACACATTTACAGGTACGAAAATTACCCTCAAGGAGCTATAAATTTCCACATTATGTTTCGAACAATATGAAATATCCCTCTATCTCTAAGTTGAACTAACAAGTCAGGGAGAACAGTTCAGGAAAGAAATAAAGGTTGCCTAGGAGAATGAGAGAGGAGTCGTCTTCTCTTAGTTCAAAGCTTAAAAGCCTAATTCCATCTCGGCAAGGACAGCAACCGCTACAGCTACTCCAAGGCAGCCTTCAGAGAACAGCCCGGTCACCCTGGGAAGGAGGCATGTTTCAGAAATGAAAGAATAGTTCAATTTCCAGGGTTCTGACAAAAAAAAAAAACAAACCACCAGTTACAAAGCAGACTTCTGCTAAAAGCCAGCTAATTCTCTGTGCAACACGGAAACCTGTCTATGCAGCAGAAACTAACCTGAATCAAAGTTAAATTTTTTTAAGTATCCCCCTCAAACGCCAACTCTCTACTATGTGCAAGTATTGCTCTATACCCAGATCTCGTAAGGGAAAACAAGTGACTGGCAAAACACAAGTACACAAACTTCACTTCTTCTGGACAGATCTGATTTAAACACTGTGGAAACAGTTTCATAAGTATCTTACTTGTTACAAAATCTTAACTGTTAGATTTAAAAGAGACACGAGCCAAAAGCACTTTTACAAGTGTTAAAGATACTTTTATCTCCCCTAATTTCAAATATCAGTTTAATACCTTACGCAGTCCTTTTATTTATCAAGTTACTGCTTTCACTCAACATTCCCCTAGTCTGCCATCTCACCTACACTGCAGAGAAGAAACATTCTGAAAACCAGTAAAGACATAGAATGTAAAATCACAAAGATGCAATGTCTGAAAGACAAGTTACTAAACACTGATCCACCAGTAAGTTTTTTATGCAACGCTTGAGAACACAACACGCATTAGTGTAACAAAACAGCACATTATTGTCCCTCTCCTTTCCAAGCTTTCACAAATTCCATGCACATATGGAGTACTCTCAGCTTTGCAAATGCCTGTTAACATTTTTTTTGAAGAGTATAGAGAAATTAAAGCTTTTGAAAATGAACAGTTAAGTGATTTCACAGATTTACACAGCACCTTCCAAGCATCAGGGAAAGCACGCGGGGGAAAAACCCTAAAGCTGCTTGTTTGAAACTTAAGTAAAGAGGCAGTAGAGAAACCGGCAGAGACCAACTGCAGACTGAACAATGAGACGTTTATTCAATCCCACGGAAGTTATTATTCACAGTGGGGTATGTCAGGAAAGATTTGAAATAAAAAGAAGAACTTTATGTTTGATTTTAAAAAAGGGGGCAATAATGAAGGGACAGAAAGGAAAGAGAAACGTGAAAGATTATGTTTGCGGCAGTCATCTCTATTATGGAGATGTGACGGCTTTTGCCTAGACCGGATCTTAACTAGTAAACCAAGTAACAAGTTAGATGACATAAAGAAGGGAAAAGTTGGGTGATGAGAACAAAAGGCCTGTACAAAAGATGCACTGCACAGATAAGAAAAATCATAACTTGAGATACAGTTTGGACATAGAGATCTAAAGAGAGGTCAGAATCATAAAGATACTCGGATTACAGGTCTGACTGACAAACAGAAGAGTGGCACAGCCAACAGCCATTGCAAACACATTAACAAGAAACATCCAAAAACAGACACTAGTAAGAGGTCTCTCTTAAACTTGTTGAGTGTGAACTAGAGATAGACATCTACACAATGCCGAGGAGAAAGAAAGGCTGAACCTTTCAGCGAAGGAAGAGAAAACCTGAATTCATATGTCCGACTTGTATCTCACTTGCAGAGATAAGGTCAGAGGGAGAAGAAGTAGATTAATAAACAAAGCCCATTATAACAACAAAAAAAGTGAGAGAACAAGACACTCAAGCAACAATCAAGAGTGAGGACTAAAGTGAAGTAAGTGTAGATAAATAAAAGTAGAGGGAAAGCAAGATTAATTGAAGAGCATGGTCAAATAGGTCAAAAGCAGCTCACACCTAGGAAGAAACAGGCACTGTACTTCCCAGTCAAATGCACAACCAGAAGTACCTGAGAAAGACTCCGGCTCATTTTAATGGAAGAAAACTAAACTGAAGAGGAAATCCAGACAAAACTTATCAGGACAATCAATAATTCTACAGGGGAAAGAAATATAAAGCAACAGTTTGATGCAAACCAGGTCAACATCTTTTATTTTTTAAGATAGGAGAGACTAAAGCGTATCTGTACAGTGAATAATGATAAACACATTATATTCCGTTTGTGTCCTCAATAGCCACAACACACTTAAATTCCTTCGACCCCAACTAGATCAGAGCTTCTGCTTGTGGATACATAAATCCCATATTGAGATATCCATGCAAAATATTAACTGTAAGTGCTCAGTTTAGATTGTGATTACCACATTGCATCGATCATCCTTCCACAACTCTTGGTCTTCATAGCGAATTCTTGGCTAAAAGAATCATCAAAATACCACTTTTTTTTTTTTTAAAAAAGTACCTATTCAGCACTTTCGGGTTTTTTACCATGCTTGTTTTGCATGTGGAAAATGTGTTTGAACAGGCAAATCTTCAAACAGGAACAACTTAACGATTTAACTTATTGCACAGAAAATTACAAGCTTAAAGCAAAGCTTTGGCATTTTACCTTGTGCTTTTTGTTTTCTTGTTGCACAAATCCTCCTTAACAAGGTAACATTCTAAAAAGAAAGCTATTGACAATGGTATTTGAAATAAAAGCTAACAAACATAAGAAATTAAAGGTGGAAAAGTCTAACCTGACCATGTCTTGTAGGTACATAGGATTAAGTCCATCCTATATGTTACACATTCTGCTGCAAAACATACCATGCAACATCTAACCGTAGTAAAAGGAACTGAAGCGAAACTGCCTTTTATAATAGAAAACTTTCAAGTGTATCTGAAACAAACAGATTAACCTTCTCAGTGCCTCCAAACTGTATTAGTTATCAAAGCTATGTATATTTAAACAAGAACCTCCTGATACTTTATAATGTGAATGTGCTTCTTCAGTTAGCATGCCCCAAAGGTCCATTATCAGTGATTTCCCCTCCTATTTTAGCTACTAGTCATATTTTACACTACTAGACTGTCAGTTCTACCCCTTTCAGCACCACTTCTGGGTGCTCATCGCTTACAGAACTGGCCCAATGCCTACTGTAAGGCGGGTGTAAAAGCTAAGCAGGGCAGCGTTCATCTCACCGAGGCCTTAGCGAGCAGAGATAAGGAGGGCTAGCACCACAGCATCCTGCACCAAAACGTCCTGTCCCCATTCCCTGCAACATGCGGCGAAGATGCCGGCAATTCAGCAACAACTGTTTCAGCCCAGTAGTTTGCCTCAAAAAACAATGCAAATGTACAGTGTAGACACACCCAAATTCTACCAAGAGTCTAACGGACCAGACCTGTATTTTAATTATGACTGAAAGTAGTTAATGAAACTGATGCCACACACCAAATTATAACTGCTGTATCAACAAGAAGAGAGAGGGAGTGTAGGGGATTTAAACAAAAAACACTCTACATTAGAAATATCCTCACAAGTGGGCAGACAGGAACATACAAATAAAAGTCAATAAGTTTGGAGAAAAGGCTTTAAAAAAGTGTATGTATATTTGAGGCAGGAGAGGCAGATTGCGGCCAGGTTTTATACAGTTTTGGATCTAAGGGTTCGTTAGTATCATTGCCTGCAAAGAGAATTTCACTCAGGTTTCACAATCTACAGTTTGTTCCTGTATGAAGAATGCTCTTTAAACACCTCCCTGCTCTAAAGTTAGAGAAAATCTCATCAGAAAATTTATCCTGCAGGAATCCTAGAGCTCTTTAATTAAAAAATTGCCCATTACTTCTTGTTCCTCATAATCCTGAAACACCAACAGAGTAAAAGGGAAGCAAGCTGGCTTCACAATTTCCCAAATATCAGGGGAGACGGCTGTTAAATTGCCATTGATCGCACTGTCAGAAAAGGGGTGCACTGGTGTCATGCACAGTCAGCTCGCCTGAGAAAATTAATTACTTCTGATTACATCTGGGAGATATAAAGCCAGCTTAACTGAACAGACTGAAATCGCACTGCTGAAGATTAAATTAAAAAACCCTCTACAAATGGAGTACCTAGAGGCAGAGTCAAAAGCCTCAACAGTGCTCTTTGGACTCAATTCTGGAAGATTTTCACCACAGGACCCTCTGCTACTGGTGAAATTCCAGGGAATTTCTCTGTAACAAAAATACGCTCTCTCGAAGCCGAGGTGTGAATTTAAGATGGCAGTCGGAACACTCCCTGCTCGGTCCTACTGCTCCGAAATAACTTTCCGGATCGGCACTTACGTCAGGGTATTTCCCAACAGCTAGCTTCGCACCTTTGCTTGCGCCGTCCCGGGCCGCAGCGGCTCCCGCCCGCGACACGCTCCGGCTCCCCGGGCGGGAGGAGCCCGCGGCTGTCCCTTACCCGGGGAACAGCCCCGCCGCCCGCCGGCAGCTGTCCCCGCTCCCCTTCGCCCGGAGAGCGGGCCCGGGGGAGCCGCGGGCCTAGGCACCGGCGGGAAGGCGCGGGCGGGCTCGGAAATCCCGGCGGCAGCAGGGCGACTCGCTTCCTCCCCTCTCTCACAGCCCCGCGGCAGGGTCTGAGGTGCCCCCTCCCCGCGCCACCGCCGACCCGGCCGCCCGGCCCCTTCCCCCAGCCCACCGCAGCTTCCTCGGGGCGACGCCGGGGAGGCTTGGCTCGGCTCCGCCGCCCGCTCCCGGGACCGGCCCGGGGAAAGTCCCGGGCAGCGCGGAGGACGAGACGGGGGCTGCCCCGTCCCGTCAGGGCGGCGGCATCCCGCCTGCCAGCGCCGCCGGGGCGATGCTCCCCCGCCCCGCCGCCGCTCGCTCCCTCGCTCCCCGCCGCCGCCGCCCAGGGCTGCCGAGAGCGAGGGACGCGCTCCTGCGGGCTGAGCGGCGGGGCCAGACACTCCCGCCCGGGGCCCACCGCACTCGCGGGGGCACCTGTCCCCGTCCTCCCGTCTCGAACTTTCCACCCAGCCGCCCTGGCCGCGGCCCGGGGCCGCCCCGGGGCCGCTCCCCCCCCCGGCCACTCACCAGTGTGCTCCCGGGCAAGCGGCGGCAGCGTGGCTGGGGCGCCCACCGAGCGGCTGGCTGCGGCCGGGCCGGGCGGGCGAGGGCGGTGGCGGGGCAGGGGGCGGGCCGGGGGCGGAGGGCTGCTTGTTTACTCCCGGGCCGGGGCGGCGGGGCCGGGAGCGGAGCGGAGCAGGCGCGGCGAGCCCCGGCGCCGCTGGCCCGGGCGCCGCTTGCTGCACGGGCCCGGGGAGGAATCCCAGGAATGATGGAATTCTCCTCCTAGCAGGTGGGGAGAGCGGAGCGGCCCCATTGGCTGGGCCCAGCTATGAGGTCAGCATAATTAGGGTAATGAGGCGCTGACATCATATCCTCACAGGTATGGAAAGCGCGGCGCAGGCGGTGAGGAAACGGGAGCCGCGCCGCGCCAGGCCCCGCCCCGCGGCGCAGAGGGCAGCGCGGTGCCCGGGGCCGGGGCTGCCCAGCGAGGGGGAGCTGCGCCGGGACGGGGGAAGCGGCGCAGGCCCAGGAAGGCGAGGGGCGCTCAGCCCGTGGGAGAACAGTCGAGAGGCCACCCCTGCAGCTGCCTGCTTGGGCCGAGAAAGCAGGTAGCGGGGCTGTGCGGTGCCTCACCGGCTCTTAACCGTACACGAGAAAGCTTTTCTGGAACTGAAAGAAAATAACAAAGCAGCTTCTCCGAAGAACAAAGCCATTTTTAAAGGCAGAAACGCACCACATGCATTTCAAATTAAAACGTACCATCAGTCAGCAGCTGAGAGAGGGGCTGGTATAGCCCCACACACACCATTAAAATATGCACAAATGACAAAAAGCAAGCTTTTCAGATTCCAAGCTGGAGGATGAAGATTACATCCACGTATTCAATTCGACTCAAAGATCAGGACTGCACAGACCTAGCATTGGCTGTATTTCCTGTTTACTGCTAGTACTCCTGAAGCGTATTTTTGCAGAATCCCTCCTTGCACTTGCTATGACTCACTCAGCCATGCAAGGAAACTGCCAAGTGTCAGACTTGTGGGAAACCAAAGCTGAGCTACTGCCGTGCTCAACTGAGCTCTCTTACACTCCCCTTTCCAGAGTACGAGCTCCCATTTAGTTACAGAAAGCCCAAAAGCTTGCCAGCAGCTAGAATGATCCAGTCCCTCGAAACTGGATTTCTGCACAAAGCAGTGAACGCGTGTGCTCTCACCATCCCCACACCTCCCTGCTACCCTGATACCAGCACATCCTCGGTCGTTCCCATTGCTTTGCAAGCAGCATTCATTCCAAGTTTGAGGTTTTCAAGACTCAAGCCATAGAGAAGCATGTCTTGCTAAAATACTTTGCCTGTTTTGAGTAACTTCATGAAATTAAAACTGTCAGAGGGCTGATACATACGAGAACCGCTTCTCAGTAGCTGAGCTAAGACTTTCCCAACGTACTCTGAAGAAGGTGGAGATGCTGTTTACCGCGGCAGGCATTTTAGCTTGCATAAAGTAATTACACAGCAGGACGACACAGGAAAGCACTGTAGCCGTGTTCTCTTGTCCACCGTCAGCATCAGTCATCTCCTAGAGAATTAGGTCCCATAATGCTACGTTTTACCTTTACGAAGGCCACAAGGAACTGAGGGTGCTTCAGATGGCTCTTGAGTCCATCGCAAAGAGGAAGAGAAGGACAACTAATCACCCTGAGCCCCACCAGAAGCAGTGTTAGGGTTGCAGATTTGTGGTGGAACCCAAAAAGAAAAGCATGGGGCAACAGAAATACCAAGCGTCTCGATGCATCTCTGCTCATGTCATTTCTCCTGTCCAGTTCCTCCCTTCTCTCACTGTGGCAGGCGCATATGCTGGTAAACACATACGTATATAAACAGCAGCACGACTGTCTTTTCTCAAGGGAAAAAAAAGTACCAAGACACAGCAAGGTTTGGTTTAGATCCCAAAACTGGGATTTATGTATGAAATAGGGGAGGGAGCACAGCTCCCACGTCTCCCCAGAGGTGCAGCCAAAGCCTGGCCAAGCAGCGTGGGAGGCTGCGCAGAAGGGAACAGCTGGGGATGCATCCATGCACCCTGCATTTTGATTCCTTGAAAGATTCAGAGTCCGAGAAGGGTCTGCGCTGCCCAGTGCCAATTTAAAAATCTATCAAAATCCTTCAAGAATAACCGATACTGAGGTATTTTCATATCCCTGCAAGGACAGGTCATGAGATCTCAGGGCCATCAAAAGCTAGCCAAAAATGCATTCCAAACACTAAATGAAATCCAGATTTAGACTCCACACACTTAGTGTATCTAATAGAAAGATTTCAGTTGCTAAAAAACTGAAAGGCACATAGTCTAACAACAACCGTAAACATTATTTTCTGCATTTCTTAAACTCTTAATCTATGACATTTATAACAATATATGGTAATATTTATGGGTTTTTTAAAGTTGATAATGTATAAAGAGACTACTGGAAAGTATTTTCATTACCAGCTAGCAGAACAGGAGTTTGATGAGCTAATATTTGGAAAAATGGTAGTCAGAATAGTAATGTAAAAATTATTTGAGAAAAACAATACAAATAACAGCCAGGAAAAATTCTGTGAAATACAGAAAACAAAACCACAGACACTGAGAAAAGCTCTGAACTAGACCTTGGTACATATCGTGAGAATGAATTGCTGCAGACTAATTACAAACCTTTTTAATATGTATCTTCCCAAAAAATAAAAAAAAAAAAGTATGCCACTCCTGTTTATAACTGCTGGAGGGGAAGAGGTGGGAAGGGTTTCTTTGTTTAAAGAGACAGAGCTCCTGGGACAAGGAGGAGCTTGAAAAAGGAGAGGTCAAACCAGCTTTTGATCCTTTGGATATGCTATTACAGCTCCCAGCAAGAGAGGTTTATAACAGGATATTTATTAAATGTCTGAAGAGTCAGAGGGAACATCAGCTTTCTGGGAAAGTTGGCCCTGTGCATTCCCGTACAAACACTGCTAGGACAGACAGGCTTCCCCACTAAAGTTGGGTGTCAACATTTGTTCAAACAAACAAACAAACAAACAAAAAAAAAGAAATGCAAGATGTCAAACATTGGAAACCTTTGAAAACAAATCTGAAGAGCTAACACACCGTAAGAAAACATTGCTGAAGCTGCTGAACATGCTAAAGCTCAGCTACACTGGTCAAGAGGCAAATTCACAGATGAGTAAGGCAAAACCCAATCCTGTTTGATGAACCATATTTTGGTTTGCTTAGCTGTTAAATTTTTTTTTTTAATTTTGCATGTGCTTTATAACTGAATGATATCAAAGGCTCTTTGCTGACTTGGACACCAGCAAAAACATACTTTGCCAACACCCAAAAACTGACCAAAGTAGTTGAGGGTTTGTACCTGAACTGAAACAAGAGTGGTGCTTCAGCCCAAACTCAGGCACCAAGGTAGAGCACCTAAGGTACGATTCAAATCCTGGGACAGACTCCAGCTGCCACTCCTGTTCCATATGTATATTAATCATCAAAAAATTAGAGACATTATCCACACAGTATAGCCAGTGCAATGGAAGAAGATTTAACCACTGCGTGAGGGAGCCAGGATTGTGAACGACTGTGCATCTCACTGTAGCAGTATCAGCAATGTCTCCTAACTTGTGTGCCATGGAGGTTGTTTGTCAAGTGAAGCTTTGCTACCCTGAATTTGTCTAACAGCCCACATCCCCTGGGCCCACTGGACACGCTGTAGACAGTGCGTTAGTGCAGTTGCACAGAAAGATGCCAATATTTCACAAGCAACAAAAGCTGCTAGATCATTTCTGGGTACATTTTGAGAAATTTCTTTGAACGGTTATCACTGTTTCACAACTTTTTTTTTTTTTTTCTTCTCAAACGTAGAGGCTTAGTTCTACAGCCCCTACTCAACCATTAATCTTGTCATTATTACTGGAATTAAGCCTGACATCTGTTCCATGACCAGCTAAGAAAATAAAACATTTCCACTATAATAACAGTTGGTTAAAAATGCCTTGGGCAAGTATCTCCCTACATGTGGGCCATGGCAGTGATATGCTTTACTATTGTGAAAGGCCTCAGTGTTAACTAGAGATGGATACTCAGTGTGGAAAGGGGCTCAAACCGGTTTTGTTAAACTATTTTCAAATGATTTCAGCTTGTGAGACCAGCAGCAGGGGGCACAGGTTGTGTGGTGCTTCAAGCAACAATACAAGCGTAAAGCTACAGAGAGATGGTTCTTTTTTCTGTAGCTGGCAAACCACTTCCTTCAGTGGGCACCTGGCATTCACTGCAGGTAAAAGAGGAATTTCTCAGAATGCTTCCAATTTCTTACTACAATCTCACTTTTGTTTTCACACAGCAGCAATGCAGATACTTCTCTTACAACAGACTGGAACCCATGAAGTTACCTCAGGTCTGAGGAGAAGCCCAAGGTACACTGAACTCTGCACAAAGATCATTAAGTTTGTGCCAAAAGCAGACACTTTTTCTGAAGCGATCACAGAACACCATTATTTGTCACAGGCTTAACAAGGTTTGTCATTGCTTCACAATATCCGTCAGTACAATTACAATGCATACCTCCACCTATCCACATCTTCTTTTAATAAAATAGGTTCATTTTACACCAAATGACAGCAGCTTTTTAGTTCTTCTTTCAAAATACATTTTATCTAAAACAAATTATGTAGCCTCACAAGCAAACATCTCTTCTTCAATGTTAATACTGCTGAATTCTGTATCTAAAACTCTTCCCCACAAAAATCCAGATTCATTGGCACTGCACCTCAAAGCTACCTTATATAAAAAACACACCCAAATCCAAAACACCATAGCACATAAGATTTAAAAAGACACTTTAGATTTTTTGAAGATAGTTTATTATTTCATTGGATCATAATGTGTTAAACTGCAGTGATTCCAGACAGACAAGTTGATCCAACCAAACCGTAAGTTGATGGAGATGGTTATTTATTACCTGCTTCAAGACAAAGCTTGCCCCTTCATAATTGTGTGCCCCATCATCCAAAGGAAGATTAAAAGAGACACAACTGTAATTTCAGTTGGAGCAGGGTCATAACAGCAGCATAATCTTTGAGCAAACGAGATACTTTCAGAGTCAAACAGAAGTATGAACACCACGAACTCTGTTCATTCAGAACATTTAACCACAGGTACTTTTTGCTTGCTTTGTTCTAGAGAAGAGGAAGATTCCACCACATGGAGGTTCCCATAAGATGAAGACAGACAAGACAGCTGAGCAGGAGAAATAAAAAAAACAAAACACCACAACAAAAAAAAGGAGTGTCAGATTAACAAATTAAAAGCACCCTTTGGCCATAACCCACTGGTTTTAATTTGTTAAAGTTTTGTTAAACACCAATTAAATGACCACAACTGGTTCATAGCAAAACTCTGAATGGCAAAGTCAGTGTAAAAGGTAGGTCAGTATAATCAGTGATAACATGGATGTAGGCAAATGCTCAGAGCAATCTATTTATTATACACTTTTTTCCTGATTCTGCCCCTCTTCTTGTGCAGTAGACACATACATATAATAGATTTAACTCCCTGTTAGATTTGTATCTTAACTTTCACAAAGGACAAGAGACACTTCAGTGCAACTGGGATCATTAAAATCACAGACAGGTTGTAGTTCACAATAAGATGCAAAATTATTTTAAGAGTTTACATACTAACTCATTGTAAGCCACATAATTTACATATGTAAAGGTTATTTAGTCACCAGAATTTCTTCTAAACCAAAGACACCAGTAGCAGGACACTGGACAAAAGCAACATGCCTGCCTGAAGGAATTGGACACCAAAAGACTGTCTAAAGCCCTTTGGAACATCCCCGCCTATCAGCTCAAAGATGCATCAGGGAATCGCACTGCAAGAACAAAGTTTAGTCATGTCTGTTGGATGAGAGTACCCGCACCGACTCTAACACTGTTTCTATGCATCAGCTTTATAGCTCTTACAATCTGATCTTGGTAATTACTGAGGACCTTAAATTCTTACTGACTAGCAACTTCTAGACTAAGGTCAGTTATCTCATCAGAACAAGCAGGCTCTCTCCTCAGGTTTCCAGATGTGCCCTTACCACTGTGATTTCAGAAGGGTTTGCAGAAGGCTGGAGGTGACGCCAGCACAGCCTTACTGCCTGCAGTCCCCAGGTTTATCAGGAACAGGAACAGGGCTGGAAGGCACTACTTGGGCAGCTGCGCTAATACAAGTGGAACATCAGAGAGCCATCAGATCATTTTAGTCATGAACTCAGGAGGGTTAGAAGGGTTTGGGGTTCTGGTTTGTTTTTTTTTTCCCCTGTTGTTTTTAATACAAATAACACCCTCAATTTTCCATTTATATTGGAAAGAGAATCCTGCTGAAATTAGTCACAAATAAACTAGACAAAGAACAGAGAAGACATTCTTTAACCAACAAACAGTAAAGCAGAAGAAAACAGATGCTTTACTTTAAAAGCACCTATGCAAGTACAACCTTTAAATATAATCCACTTTAAAATGTCGTAAGAATTTAAAGCACAGTGATGTAGTTTCATCATCTACTGTCGTCTGTACAAACTCACCTTCAAACTATCAAATTGCTACTGACTCAGTCTTCTACTTGGCAATTTTCTAACCTGAGGGTGCAGGGTCAGAGTTAGCCATGAGTGCAGAATGTGCACAATCTCATCACCTAGGATGCACGCCCCCAATATTAAGACTGAGGAGGCAATGAAAAAAAGAGAGGCTAGATTTTATTGTGAAAATAATTTGGTTTTAAAAAGCCTTGCCCCAGACTGTAATGCCAAAGAGCTGCAACAGCATCACAAGACAGACACTGCTAGGCTGCTTTCCATCAGCTCTTCCCCCTCTCCTCCACCACTTCTTGAAGCATTCTAAGAAGCTACTTGGCTCTCACTATCATCTTGTACAAGGCGTAAGCCAGGCATTTCATCACTGCATTAAGAGCAAGAAAACTTGAGGATGGCAACATTCAAAGAAAAAAAACAAACACACAAAACCACAAACAAAACCAGAAGAAACACTGAATGCCCCCTTCTCATGCTTCACTACTAATTTTAAAAAGGAGGTTTGGAGAAACTTTGGCAGGAGGCAAAGATTTAAAAAAAAAAAAAAATCCACTGTATGGGAACACAACCCTTCAAATTTACCAAGTATACCATAGAGCTAGATAGATTCCATGTAAGAAAAGTAATACAAATTAATTCAATAAAGCCAAAATGAGATATTAAACTGAACTATTTACTTAGCTTGTTTAACTGAGTAGGGGAGGCATCTTAAACATCAGGCTCAAGTCTTTCAAAGAAGGGTCTCATGGTACAAAGGCAAGTGAAGGAACCAAAACACAGAGTGTTATGACCCTTTTCTTAAAGATAGTCCCTTATGGTTGCAAACTCTTAAGAATAAAATTCTATTCAAATTTAAAACCAGGAAGAACCCTCTATAGCCATTACACTTGCATGAAGTTCCAGTTCAGATCAGAATATTGGTCTTTGCAGCTGCATGACCTTCATTTTCTCAGAAAAAAATGTGCATAACTGTCAAAATAGCCATACATGAAAAGGTTTTGGCAGAATGCTGGGTTCTGAAGGCAAAAATATGACATGTAAGTTCCTAGACTAAAGATGTAACTGAATTGGGGGTTTTATGAATAATTTCTGAAAGTATAGTCTGAAGCTTCCTGTTCATGTACTAAAAGTTAATCTATTTCTTAACATTTCTGATTTAACAAGTCTGAGTACGAGGTTAAAACATGCAAGAGTAAAATGATTACAGCCTCTCCCTAAAGCAGTCATTAAGTTCAGGATCAGTTAGCAACTGTGCTGTAGATTTTTATCTAGAAAAACAGGTAAATAAGGTCACTGTACAATTTTATGAAACCAGAGCATCAGAAGTGACAGAGCCGCTGTTCACTCAAACAAAATATATACCAGAAAATAGCTATGCAAAGGTAAAGTCTCTTCTTCCTGCAGTAGATAATACAAAGAAAGTTAATTTTCTACCCAGTCACGATACATGGCCAGCATAAGTGAATTTGAAAATGAAGAACACTTTGTCCTCTGTGAACACCTTACCCGTGAAAAACTATCAGACACACAGTGACCTGACATTCTGACCTTCAAAGCATATTTCAATTTCAATTCTATTTTTAAATTAATTGCTGGGAAAAGGCATGAGTCACAACCCTGCTTGGATCCCCCTCTACTGGACACTCACCAAGTGCTATGTTTATTCTAAAGTTTCCCAAGTCGGAACAGGCTCTGGCATTACCTCCTCAATCAATTTAAAGAACAGGGACCTTATAGTTCAGTTCCCTAAGCCACCCAGGAATACTGGCCTCTATATCCATCTTTATCTTCCTGATTTGGCAAAGATGTTTGCTGCAAATGTCAGGAAGCTACAGGATAATATAAATCCAGCTAAGAGAAAGGAATCATGCTTGTCGGGCTGTGTGCTACCTTGGAGGCACCTTGTTTATGAGAAGGTTGCAGCTGTTACTCTCCATCTGTTAGTCCAATCCACTGACACTGAAGGTCACCCGAATCTAAAAGAGAAACCTCCCTGAAGCACAGGTGAGAAATACAGTTTCCCCAGTTGAAACAGTCAAGTGCATTCCGCACAGCTGGTGTTTGAAGGGTCACCTAGCCAGCCACCTGGAGTAACTCACTACTCAAATGCTTGGGAAGAAGGGGAAACGAGCAAGCAATGAACGCATCTTACGCGCATTGATGGAGGAAGTTGGCATCCTGTGTGCTACAGTTTTATGCACTCCCCAAATCCTGAGTTTAGGAGCAGCCAAACATCCTACTGATAGCCAAATGGGTTGTTCACCACAGCAGGAAAGTTAATAAAGGGACCCAATACTGAGATTAAAGACCATAAAGAGAAGTGGAAACCAGAATCTATGGCTATGTATCCAGTCAAACTTTGATTTCCCATTCATCCTGTATCATCTCGTTTATTCCCTCTGAAGCATGAGGGAGAGTTACAAACCTCACTGGCGCTGTCACTCTCAGAGCCAGCTAGGCCCCTGCTGCTGACTCACCTACGGAAACCCTCAGTAGTTTGACTGGGTCCAGGCTCTTCATTACAAAGAAGCCTTTTAAGACATCAAGAAATAAATCATCTGCCTGGTTGCCTTTAATGAAAGCACTGTTACATGGGGAAAAAGGGGATGGCGCATGAAACAATATCCGTGGTGGAACAGCAAAACCAGAAAAGAGGGATGTCTGAATAACAGAATGGAAGACTTGAGAATTAAGTCAAGAAGAGAAACAATAAAACAATAAAGCAGTATGGAAACAGAGCGGGAGGATATAAACAGGAAAGTTACAATGGAATGAAAAGCTAAAGTGACTATTTTTCATAAAAGAACAAACGCACCTCATTACGACAAAGGGTTAGTAACATATTTCCATGTACTAACTTCCCGTGCAACAATCACTAGTTATTTTAGTGGATTACAGCTGTACGACCATAAAAAATTGTTTCCACATACTGCTGAGGAACTTCAAAAGCAACTAACAAGTCTGAAATCAATCTCTTCTCTTAAAAGTTTTACATAGCAAAGCGTTGTAACAACTGCATAAAGTATTTTATATTAACAATAGAGAGGAGTTCAGACTGTAAGCTGCTCTAGGCTATGATTCATTCACGGCGCTCTGCCAAAAGAATAAATACATTCAAGACCAATGGCCTCAAGGGGAAAGGTAGGCCACTTTTTAAAAAGCAGAGAGATAAATGATTTACAGAACAGAATACAGTTTAAGATTTCAGCCTATATGGGTGATGAGGAAGGACTTTCTTACGTCTCACAAAGATTTACTGCACAGACTTGAATACTGGCAATGTATCAACAGATGGAGTGAACCAGGAACTATTAAACTGCAATTTGCAAAACTCTCTCCAAAGAGCAAGAAATGACCCATTATACTGCTATACACAAAGAAAGTTCATAATGCCAAATCAAGATCTGCTATGGGTATTTCAGCCACGTAAGACAAACACAGCCAGTTCAGGTTACAGGCAAACGCTGCAGTAAAGTAACACCTGTACAGTGAAAGACCAATCCACTGGCAGCACGACAAACAGTTTAAAGGTTGGGAGGGTTTAACACCATACAGCATCTGCTGCACATAAAAATGTTTAATTAGCTGCTAAACAGCAAGCAGTACATTCCTATTTTCTCTATAAGAATGTTGTTTCTTGAACAAATGCCCTTGCTCAGCTAGCAAGGTTCAGAACTAAGATAGCCGCTGCACTACGGGAGCTGAGGCCAACTCATTCTCACACATCAGCTTGACTTGTAATCGACTTCTAATGTTTTGAACCACCGTTTCAGTAGCAAGCACCCTCTGAAACACCAAACCCACTTCTAAATATGCCTTACTTTAATATTCAGAACACTACCTTTAACGGACAAGGGGCAATGGGCACAAACTGAAGCATAAGAGGTTTCAGTTGAACATGCGGAAGAACTTCTTTACTTTGAGGGTGACAGAGCACTGGAACAGGCTGCCCAGGAGGGCTGTGGAGTCTCCTTCTCTGGAGATATTCCAAGCCCGCCTGGATGATGTTGTGTGCAACCTGCTCTAGGTGAACCTGCTTTAGCAAGAGGGTTGGACTAGATGATCTCCTGAGGTCCCTTCCAACCCTTGCCATTCTGTGACTGAGAATGTTACCTTTAACTGTATTGCTAATGGCTTCTAAAAGAAAGCTGCTCTTTTCAATGCTTCCCTAGAGTTACATTTCATCATTTAAAAAATTCTAGATTTAACTGCTGCTCATCCCCAAACTCAGTGGTAGTGAGGAACTGAAAAGAAAGAGAAACACAGAGCCTCTTAGGATGCAAGGTATCCTTGTAGGACATTCTATTTAAAGTCCCAGTACACACACATCTCCAAGGTACCCTCTCTCAATAAAAGGGAAAACAGTCACAACCTCTAGCTAACAAATAAAAATCACCAAACGGAATGAGCTGTTAGAATCCAGCTTTCACTTACGCTGCAGCTGTATCCCAGGAGGGGGTCAGCAGTGTCCAACTGCACTGAGGCATCACATAGAATTTTTTAAAGTTTTTTTACTTCTGTAGATTCAAGCCCAAGCTATATGTTGCCACTAGTCTCAAAGAGGAATTACACACCTGTTCAACAACGGTAGTAATGTATGCATTTTAAGTCAAGCATGCGATTAAATGCTCTGCTAGTAAGAATTCTCAACCAGATGTTGGGCAATCTTACGACACACGATCTCTCTCAACCAGTGCTTGAACCAGTTATAATTTATGAGCCAGTGGTTTCACATCCTGTGGTGCTGTTATTTAATCAGGTTTAAAGAGTCCCATCCTCAACTTTTCTTAATAAAGCACAGGTTGGTCAGGATTGTTTTGTTCTATGGTGTTACTTCCCAGCGTGGCTCACGATGTAAAACTTGACTTAATCGCACTATTACAGGAGGAAGGAATGAGCTCCTTAAAAGTAAGACTGTCTAGTTTTGCCACTGCCTGCTTTTTAATTTGGTCATATTGTTTATTCTGTGAATAAGTTTTTGCTCTATCTGTGCACCACAGATGTCCCTTTTTTTTTTCTCCCCCTTTCAGCTTGTACATTTCTATACAGCACCTAGGAAAGCCAGCATCCTTGAGGGAATTATGGGAATTACAAAAATGCAATAGTTACATTTTCATTTACAGACAAAAAAAGGAGATAAATGAGGCAAAATTTGGAATAACATTTTAGTTGTTAGCCTTAATTATCTGGTAATGTATTCAGTACATGGAACAGTTTTCTAACAATCCAGTGTGCAGCAGCTGGCATTTTTTAAAAACATAAACCCAACTATATTTTTCTGCTTACAGTATTCATTTTCCAGAAGTTGACTAACAGAACAGAATTCTCACACATGGACCCACAGATAAAAATACTATTTCACTAAGAGTGATCTCGCTGAACATGTTGAGGACAAATCCTCACCAGTGGTGAGCATCCTCTCCTTTAGAAGGAACATCCTCTCCTTTAGAAGGAGTTAAGGCTCACTTAGGCCCTTTTCCACACAGCCTTAAAAGAAAAAAAACACAACTACAAAAGAAAGCCCAGAACATATAAAATGGTTACATTAATAAATAAATAAACCAAGCAATCATTCTGCTAACTATTCATACAGAGGGTTATTGTTGAAATTGTCCTGTTTCCTACAAGGAGTTGATATATTACATGACATCAACCTCCATTTCCAAATTTCTTTTGTATCCTAAGACTTTCACAGATGAGGGCTTTCACCCACCCCATCACCTCCAAATAATATAGTGGATCCTACTAAAAATCTGCTAACACCAAATTGCCGGTGTAAAAAATCAGTCTCTTGTCCTCCTGCCCGTATACAGCTTCCCCTACAGCAAACTTCATTTGGGACAAAAAATAAAAGCTATTACCACATTAGATGACTAAACCAGGCAGTTCTGGCAGCACTGCACTTCTTACCTGGTAACTATTTCATTCAAAAGGTCATACCTCCATCCTGAATCTTTCCTTGTGCTGTTCATTTGTCCAAAAGCCTTGTATCTGTCGGGGTGTGTTTCTACCACTGGGATCAGTATTCTCTGTTAAGAATTTTCCACCAAGTATACCTAAGTAAGTCAATATCTGATTTCAGATTTCTTTTTACTAGAGCTTATGCTGAAATGTAAAGAAATTTATGGCTGTGTCAAGTCTTCACTACATATGAATTTAATTTTAAGGTGGATAGGGTATATTTTGTATAAAAGACTTCTAGATTATCCAGAAAAGAACCTCTTCATGCAAATAAAAAAAAAATCCAGCCAAAACCCAAGGTTCATTTAATTTAAGCAGTAGCTTAAATTCCCTAGCTTCATTTCTTATAATATAAACTTTTCAAATCAGGGACTTTGGCCTCTTACTAATGGGGACAGAGAATGCTAGTACCATATACACAAACCTTCTCTAGCTTAAGATGCTTCTTTTGCAGAATATGCCACCGTAAAATGGATAGTCAGCCTCCTAATATCAGGAAAGGGACATCTGAGGGGATTTGTCTTACAAATTCTAGATCTATCATCAACAGATAATGCAAAGTGTTAAGAATCTGCCTATGACCCTAGAAAGTTACTATTTCACAGTAATAATATTTTCAAGAAAAAAAAAAAAAGGGGACACATTTATTTTCTGACTCTGGATTCAGAGTTTGCTACTTTAATCACAGGGGAACTTTTAAATATTGACTATTTTAAAATATTTGAGTTTAAAGTAAGCCCGAATGAGTCATATTACATACAATAATATATTCTCTGTCTTCCTTATGAAATTTATGATTTGAACTGCTCCCTGGAAACAGTTAGCAGCCAATTTCATTCCAATAATTTTTTTTAAGCAAGATCACTAAATCAAATGTAGCTTGAGAGATGGCCCTACCGATCACATAATATACAAGAAAAAAATACATACTAATCAGAAAAGATACATTTTATTTCTATTTTTTTACCTTTAAGTTATTAACATTGACAGTTTCACAAATAAAACATCTTCTCTCAATTTCTTTCTATTAAGAAAAACATCCAAAATTAGTAAACCCACCTGACTCAGCATAACAAATATTCTATTTACAACAGATGCTCCAAATCTATTGTGTCACACATGAATACTGTCATTCTTTAATGGGATGATTAACGTAATATGTAATGTAGGAGTCCAATTTTCTTTAGCTAATTTAATTAAGCAAAGGAGAACAAGTTTTATCTTTGAGGACAGCATTTTCAGGAAAAAAAAAATTGAAGAATCAAACAATAGGTGGTTTTGTTCATACAATTCCCAACTTTAAAGCACTTAGAATCTCCTGCCAAACAACACACATTTCATAAGTCTGCACAAGTAGGTCCTGAAGGTCAGTAGAAGTATGACTTTCCTTCCAACTCTGACACTTTAGACAATGCTTAGCTAGGAGTTGGGCAGTTGTCATCTCAGTCTCATGAAAGGAACATACAACTTTTATGAAAGGATCTGATACCCGACAACTTTCTCATTCAAATGCTCTTTCCCAGACTGAAAGTCATTGTCAAAATTTTGGGATTTAGAACATCACACATCTGAGAAAAAAATTTCATAAAGTGTACCCTGCAGAAGCAGCCAGTAAGCATCTTCAGAAGAATTCTAAGGATGAACTTGTAAGTGCAGAAATAATGTATTTCTAGAGGACAGTCCCATATCTACTTAAAACTCAATGGACTTTCCAGTTCCATAAGTCCCTGACAGAACTAGAGTTGTGACAGTGAATATTTTGAAAGAGCCTGGGGGTATTTTGGAAAATAAAGTTAGCAATAGATAGAAAATGAGTGGCTTTTATTTTTAATTCATATGTACAATCAATCCTTTTTACTCAGGGTTTCTGAGAATCTAAGCTATAGTGTACAGGAAAATTCATTTCAGTATTTACACAGTATAATTCCTTTGCCCTATTACCATCAAACCTTCCCCTGCTAACAAAAGTTTCCATTTTAGTAGTAAAAATGGGCAAGTAAATCATTAGAACAGGCTTAAATGCACTATAATCTTCTCAAGCAGGCAAAGCAACATCTGCAAAATATTTAGAGAAAAAGTACCACTTATTTACCCATACGCAGTGTGTCAGGACTTAAGATGTCTTCCTCAACCATCCCTTTGCCATTTTGTATAATTTCTTCATACTGTAAGTTACAGACTTCTTTGCCCCTAAAAAGAAAAAAAAAAAACAACAAAACACAAAACCCAGAAAATATTTTCAACATTTAGAAAGGCTAACTCAAATACTAGGTTCTTACTACATTAAATAAATATTTCCCTGGGAGAACAACAACCTAATCTGTCAGACAGACATAAAAACAACCTTGTTGCATTAATAACACAGTAAATAATGACACAAAAAATATTTTTAAGACTATCAAAGCATGCAGAATAGGATAGGTTTACTCTGAAGGCCTGACAATGTTACATACAAGCATATATAGACAATGAACAAGGTATAGCAAATGTAGAGATTCATGATAAAACTCTGAACCAGTACAGAGGGAAACTTCTAAATTAGATGGTTGTTCCTAAATGCTAAATATAGGAAGGCTTTTAGACCATCTGCAGGTACTGCAGACCCACACCAAGCCAGTATCTTATGCTTTTCAAGCCCTTCCTGATCTACTGCTAGGTAGTGTGTCCAGCTGAGCAGGATTATACCTTGGCTTGGTAATGGACACCAGCAACCTGACAGACTACATTCTGCAGCAGGCCACTCAAGCAGTACTATTTAGAGAAATCCAGGGTGTTAGGCATGCATGTTAATTAGCTGGCCACATTGTGAGAAGAATCTAGTTGTAGCAGCATTTCAGCTCTTGAGACAGGAGCTCACCACCAGATTCTGTAGATAAGATGATGCCTAATCATCAAGAACCACAGCTATGCCCAAAGCTGCACCACCAAATTTTACTGAAGGGGTAAAGGGGAAGAAGAGAGAGAGGGGTGAACCAGAACAAAAGAACAGTCTGCTCAAGCAAGACAAGCCAATTCTGCATGACTGGTAGACAACAAGCTTTACACTTTCAAATCCTACTTTACCAATTTCTTCTGCTAATCACGTTTCAGTTAGCCTTGCTTGGTGTTATACATTAGGCACTTGGTTGTCTTGTTGTAGACCAATTCTATGCAGTTAGAATTGAGAAGCATCATGCTGATGCCCATCTTAGGTAAATGTAATCAAACACTGCACAACACCAGCAGCTTTCCAGGACAAACCAACCCAGAGCACTGCTATTCAAAGGCTTGTGAATTAAAAATGAAGACAGAGAATCATTTGTTTCATAAGAAATGCACTGCTGATTGCTGGGGTGGAAATCTATTCTGGTTTCAACAAGTTGTAAAGTACATTATAACCTCCTTGAAGATTTTGTTATTGCCTCATCCTAACTAATGGCAGCTACCATTTCATAACTGAGAGAATAGCACATCTGCAAGACAATAAAACTTCTCAACTTGCATAATGAAATGACATCTGTGTCCTTAGGTGGAAAAAAAAAGATAATACTGAAATGATGATGGGTATGGAAAATCAGATTAATAAGGCATATACCTAAGTGAATTGAAAGAAGCAAAAATAACAAGACGATGATAAACAGCTATAATTTGGCAACACTGCCAATCTCAGAAGTATACCATGGACACCAGTGTGAGTATCATGTTACAAGGATGTTGTCTGGACCAGTTTTGCTTCAGAGTAACCTGAAGCCTGTCGCTTGTTTATAATAAACCTCATATGAAGCCAGAGTAGCTGTCATACCCCAGCATCATCTTACAGTAGCCCACAAGTACTGAACTTTACAGTAAATACCATACCATTACACTAGGCCTACAATGAAGGCAGGCATGTTTCAATTTTCATAAAGATACAGAAGGATTTTGCAGCAGTCATTGCCTCCAAGCTTTTGTAAGTTTTAGATTCAAAGGGATTGAGGATGACTCCCACGCAATTTGTAAAGTCTACCCTTAAACACTTTCTGAAGTTCTACCAGAGATGACTTCTCTTACAGACCTAGAGTAAAAAAAAAAAAAAGACACAGCCTTTTGCTGGGTTTAGTCATCTAGCATTTGCAAACTTAAAAACAAAACATTGTTAGTCTTGGCATTTCAGCGGGGTTCTGAGATCCTAGCCAATGGAGCTACTTATTTCTCCTCCTTCCAGCGTTTTTTGATTAAAAAACCCCCCACCCATCATAAAACACAAAGTAACTTTTCAGACTAAAACAGAGTCTAATCACACCCTTACAAATTCAAAAATGAAAAGGCAAGTTTTTAATGGTGCACAAAATGCTTTAATTTTCACCCTTACATGCACAGATTAAAAAGTATGGTACATTATACTTCAATCTACAATCTTTCTTACGTTTATTTAATAGAACACTGTTCACCTGACTAAAAGTATGCAGAAGCAATTCAGCCAAAAGTTCCACAGTATGACACACCAGAACACAAGGAAAGATTTTTTGGAACAAATGAGCAACTTAGACGCAGGCTTAGCCATCTACTGCATTGGACTTTTTTGGGGGGGGGCGAAGTGTATCGTAATTGGATATGAAAACTTGATAAAAAGGATATAATTTGATTTTGGAGAGACCTTAGAAAGTAATCAAGATTTTAATACTTTAAGTGAAAGATGCATTCAGTACTAGCAGTCTAGAGTTAGCAGAAGTCAAAGGAGTATGCAATAATAAGGAAAAGTGCGTGCTCTAATTCTGAAGGAATGTGATATAGTAAAAAGCCTATCATAATAAACACGCTGTATATAATCAGTTTGGCACTTCTTGTGTCTCTAACTGCAATTCAGATAAACTCCACTTTACCTTTCGTAAGGAATCATCCATACATATATTTTCAACTCAAAAACCATATGCTCCCATATGTAAGTCAAACTTTTCTACATTTAATAGTTTGTTAAAAGCAAGCACACTAATGAAGTCACGATGGGCTTTTCTTCACTGCATCTCAAATAACAAGTAAATAATCATGTAAATTCTGAAGCGCCCCTCATATCTGCATTGAAACTGCACCCAGTATAAGAATTCCAGTTGCAGAACAAGGCCTGACTGAGCTCAGGCATAGCACATAAACCAAAGAAGTGCTTTCAACCTCCGAAGTTAAAACTATGTAACCATACAGCTTTGAAAATTACTGTCCAGTCTCCTAGGTACTATACTTCCAGGATACAGCCCCTCGAATACTGAAACTGCTCTGCCAGAATTGATGTTGTTCTGCCATTCCAATGAAGTCAGTGTACTTCTAGAAGCGCAGTAGAGCATGTGGCAAATCAACAGTAACACAGCTGATACAGCCCTGCAGGACTGTAATGAACTGCCCTGGCACTGCAGCCTGCAAGTCAGCTTGTTCTATCAGCTTGCCAAGCTACTCTGCCTCTTACAGCACCTCAACATAAAGAGATTTTTCTCCTTCATATTTTCCCCCTGCAGGGAGCACTCTACTGAACTCCACCCACTGGAGCCTTATGTAATAAGATGCTTACATTTCTGCCCTAGCACATCACACTACAAAGTAAAATACAGGTTTACACATACAGCTGGGTTCTTAAAGCAGCCCTCAGGGTGATGAGTCACATCTGTAGTAAAAGTTAATGGTTGTAATTATGGCTCCGGCTTAGCATCTGAAGCAGTTGGACCACATGAAAATGTCTTTCTACTTTAGCTATGAATCTATGACTTGGTGGTTCCACCTCCCCTTTAGATTTTTCCACTATATGATACAAAACAAAGACCTAATGCACATGGAATCAAGACCACAAAATTTCAGTGTAAACATAAGTTGTATCTGGTTTTACTTAACTATCCACGTTTGGTTTTTTGGAAGCATTGGTGCTGCGAGATAGTAATTTGGCTATAAGTCCCCCAAAGTTTCCTGGTAGATATGCCTGGCTGTAGTATTCTGTATTTCCTTTTGGAAAGAAAGACTAATGGGTATACTGCTGAAAAGCTGTCACATGGAGGCAAATATATATTGTTAGTGCATCATGCACAGACACATGCAAAATATTTACACATATTTACAGTGAAGCGCATTGGTATGCAGTTAATCTGCTCAGGCAGCTGATGAAGACAGCAGTTAACACAAATCTACAGAATATTTTATACATAAAGCTGTTCCTTACAGTTATAAAAAAAATCCTTGAAGACATACTATACTAATATCCCAATTATAAGACGACAAATGTTATTTGGAGCAGCTACAAGCATTTGGGCTAACTTAAGTATCTCAAACAACTGCTTCAACTGATGATTTAATCCATAGTATTTCATTTGTAAGAAATTTTCAAGGCTTGCAGCATTCCTCTAGTAAGGTATAAAGAAGATTATCTAAGCTAAAATATCAACAGATATCCTTCAGAGGAGCTAAATATAAGAACTTCAGAGTTAGTTCCCAAAGATCATGCAGACTGGCTATGTGGGAAAATAAATCAAATGATGGTGCCATCTCTAATGGGAAACAGAGAGGCAATCTCACCACAGACTCAAAGAAATACATAGGCACATTTTCAGAAACTAAATAGGGCATTTAACAACAAGCAAAAACATAGAGCTTGAGCTCAACTTTAAAACCACGCTGGCAGAGAAAGATGAAAAAAGTTCTCCTAAATGGGTTGAAATACTTTATTTTGCTTGTGCTCCTTGCCAGTAATGTTAATACACAGCATGCCATCCCAGCAACAACTAGTCCCTATTTAACATTTAATTTAGAAACATGCTGCACATTGGACTACCATGCTACGACCAAAGAGTAGGCATTTCATGTTGTTGTTAAGGTAAGACAATCAGCTAAGGAAATAATTTTGCATCCCCTATTAAATTTCAAAAAGAATGATGGCCACATTATGAAAACTAATTCTTTTGCGAGCAGATGTAGGACAAAAGTACTTGTATAGTTACCAGGAACAGCAAGAAAAAATAGCCACAGCTTGTTTAGTGGAGCCACTGATTTCATGAATATATTTCATAATTCTCTTACTTTAGCTACTATTCTTAACATGAGTACTGCAGAAGGACAGAGCTATAACACTTCTCCTAAAGTCTCTACTAGAAAGTGTGAAAATAGGTCTTAGGGGAACAGAACATTATACAAAACCTGGTTAAAGAATGAAGAAAGAAATGCAGCATCCTTAGGGATTAAATTTAAAAGCTCCACACTTCCCTGTAATACACATTCCTTGCATGAGTCAAGCAAATATTTTCAATGTAGGAGCTGCAATGTTTTGTCTTTGTAGGCAATGTATCTATATGAATATTAGCTGACAAACCCCCCAAGAAATGGCAACACAAGGTGAACAGCATTAATGCCTGCCCCCTAGTGACTAAATTTTAAATTACGAAATTGTGACTGGGAGAAAATCTTCATTAAAAGAAACATGTTTTCACATAAACTCAATCACAAATGTTTGGAGGGAAATATTTTTAACAGGCAAAAGGCTTCTACTAACTAACTCCTAAGCCCATCCTTTCTAAATTCCAGGGGAGATCACTGAAGATCATACAAATGTCACATCTGAAAAATACTGAGGTCACACCCCGGGAAATTTAATTTCTTCTTTAACGTGCACTACAATGTAGGGTTTTATTACAGAAATACTATTTCTGTGCTTCTGTCCACCTGAAGTGAGCAAAACTGGTGGTGCTCCGGTAAGGCTCACGCACAGGCTTATCGCAGCAGGGCTATGCCTACATTAGCAAGTGAGGCAATATTCCTTTTATGTGCAGCGGCACACATTACAGACACACTCCTGATCCTAACCAAAGCAGCAGGACTCTCTTTCTCCAGCCAGGGCGGCCTGCACAGCAACGCTCAGGAAGGTCAGCTCTACAGGCAAGCTTTGCCTTCATTAAACAACATTCAGAGGTTTGGAAATGCCAGAAATGGTCCTTTTGCAAATCTAACTCATTTCCCTCAGCACATAATCTGTGAGCAACCCCGAAAGATCAATCTTGAATTCCGTTGCTAATGGGTTTGGCCAGATTCTGGAAGAAGTACATAAATATGGTTAAAATAAAACAAATTAAAAGTAAGAAAACTAAACTCTCCCAAGCCTCCTTGCTCAAATTTGGCTTGTGGTTTAGGCAAAGGATCACAATTGTTGTATTCTACCTAAATCAAACTACACAAAAAAAAAAAGCATCTTCAACACTAAAAGTACCAGTAGTAAATAAATGTTTTTATATATGTGTTACTTTATGTAAGTGGCTGGTTAGAAGACAACTAGAGTTTGTTTTAAAGGGGAAAAAAAAGCCACTATATATATATATAAAACCAAAAAACAGATAAGGCAAAGGAAAGAAAGTCATTTCACAAATACCTAGTTTCAGGTGCACAAAACAGAAAATACAGTAAAAACTACAAGTCCTACTAAAAGATGCATTGGGACCCCCCAAATGTCCCAGTAAAAATGTAGGCTGTGATTTACTGCAGGACACACCAAAGGACCTAACAATTCCCAGAGGTAATGTTCTATCAGAACAGACAGAAGGGGAGCGTAAATAAGCTGACAAAGCATAACTATTTTTAGTCATACTCCTGCAGTTACATACAAACAGCTTTGCTCCACAGGTTCACTCAGGCTGCTAACTTTTACAAGCACCGAATTCAACATGGTAACGTTGTCTTTGGCCCCTCCCCTCGTTTATTTTGCTCGACAAAATCTACTCTCCATGGGTTTAGAAACAGATAGGTTACAAGCTGGTATTTCTAAAAGAGGCATGTTACGATACAAGAAGTCTTGACCACTAGCAGGTAATTTTGACAACAAACCCTAGAAGAAAGAGTCACCTATTTGGTTAGAAACTTTACATTAGAAACTAATACCTGCAATACAACTAACTCGTATAGAACAAAAACATGCTTTTCTGAGATGGAATTATATCCTTAGTCTCCTCCAGCTACTGAACAAAGTTAGGCAATAGTTTTGTCAGACTTCTTCCAGTTAATAGAACTAGACTATTAACAGAAGCATATAAAAAGTACAACTGTGTCGTGGTTTAACCCTGCTTATTTTACTCAGCAAACCACTAATGGTCCTGAACACTGCAACTTTTGTTTCTTTACAAGGAGGTAGGAAGTAGAACATGGAGCCACCAACTTTAATAATGGGAAGGGAGCAGCAACTATGAAGTCTGGATAAGGATTGCTCAGTAGGAAACTATACAGCTGCTTGTGAAAGCAGTAATGGCATCATTTGTATAGAATTGCTTTTGTGGAAGAATTAGGAATAGGTATGAATGAGTTCAGAAATTTATTTGAGCAACTTCATGCAAGCAGCAAGGATTTTTCACTTTGTGGGAATTAAGACTATCTCCTAATCAGCGTTAAAGTAAATGAAGGCTCAGGTCTTAAGTCCTTCTTTTAAATCAAGCTGCAGGGCTTTCAGCTTTTTAAAATGTAAAAATCAGGTCACCTTAATATTAGATTTATTCCAGAACTTGGAAAACAGGATGAAGCTCCAGCTATGTAACTGGCAGCAACTTTCATTCAGTTAGGAAGACTCTGATAGCTGAAAAGCATCCCCAGTTTTCCCATGTTTCTACACAAGCAAGTCCTTTTTTTCCCTTCTACACCTTCTCTGACATTGACTTTGCAATACTCAACTCTTTTTCTAAAGTAATTAATTTTGAAGTATGACAGTTACAGTAATATCCAATGCTCACCAAGTATAGGCTCAGTTTGGAATACATGAAGTCTTCAAATACACACCTGTCTTCCAAGCCTGACAACATCATCAGATCCTGCCAAAGTTGTCTCCCTCAAAACTCATCCCCATCATTTTATGATGAAATAACCTTACAGTCTACATAACGCACCAATACTATGTACTGATCATTTCAGGATCCACTCGCATGTAGAAAGCCAGAGCGAATTACAAAGTAATTTTTTCCAGTTTCTTAATACAAACAGAACTAGTGCACATCAGCCAAACCTGGCCCACATATAAAATGAAATTGAAGTCAGAAGTTGGTTTTTTGTTACTTTTGGGTTGCTGGGGGCTTTTGTTTGTTTGTTTGAAAGTCATATAGACTCCAATTCCTTTTGGCTTTTTTCAATTTCTCAACAGTTATATAAAGCTTCTGCTTTAAATATTACTTTTATTTCCCAGGGGCTTTCAATTAGACACCCAAAAAGTTTATTCTTCAAACTCTTGTAACAAGACAGTGTTGGGGCCCTGTAATTTTTACTTTGTGAAATCAGAAGGCCTATGTTGATAGAAACATTCTTACCAGCTGTTAGTATGGTTTTAGCACTCTGCACTATACTGGAAGATCTCACAATTCCAGAAATGCCTGCAGATAGAAAAGCACACAGATGTTACCCATCTTAGCACTTTTGTGGGGATTTTTTTATCCTCCAACATACACAAAAAAGTTAAATATTTTTCCAGTTATACAGTCAAGCCAGCCTGAAAGCAAAACACTTAAGCTGAGAAAGTTTGTTTCTGTTCTGCTGTCATACTAATTGAAAAAATTCTGAGCTACTTTAAATTGTTTTATATATAACATGCAAAAAAAACCGTAAACAAATCAATATTAAACCAGACAACAACCAGTAGGAATTGATCAAATTAATTCCCATTATTCCTCTACTAAGATAGTTAGTCACAAAGGATTCAGAGTTGTTTCATTTAAGTGCTGGCATGTTAACTTTCTAGAGCAGAACAAATTATACACATTGTTTACTTCAATATGAATTTGGGATTTTGCAATTCTCTGATCAAGTAGAGATGCCCATATTGTGCAGTGTTTGCCTGGCTTTTTTAAGTTATCAGCTTTTGGAGATAAGGCTTGTTTACCACTTTGCACTGCAGCACATTCAGATTTTTAAGTACTAATGGAATAGTAAATAAACTTTTTTTGAAAAGTACTAAGTTTTACCTGTTCTAGCACATATATATAAAAGCATACCAATATGTAGAGAACTAAACTACTGTACATTACTAAATAATTAAAGTGTAGAAATACAGCAGCCCTGAAGTTACTCTTCCAAACTAACACTGTCGTTCTGCATTAACCAGAATGTAAAATACAATTTCAAATATTATTTGTAAATCCTTCTTTAAATCAGTCTTTCAAAGCTATTTCTGAAGAACAAAGCTTAGGGAAGCCCACTAATAAGTAAGAGAGAGAGAGTGTTTCACCAGAAAATAATTTGGGAGGGTAGGGGTGGAGAGGTGAAGTGAACAAATCATGTTGAGCTAGTAAAATAACTCAGGACAATGCAATCCAGCTTGAGTAATCAGCTTTGTCTTGTAGGATTACCAAATGGCTTGTCCTGTCCTTTACCCAGATTCTTGAATTAGGAAAATCTTTCAGCCACAAAAGTGAAAGAGGGAGTTTGATTTGTTCTTCTGAGAGTATAAACTACTTGGCTTGAGAAGACAAGATCTAGCCAATGTTTTGATACTGAACTGGTGTACCATTGTGCACAGCCCACAATCACAGCCGTGCCTACATAAATACAACCTCAAGGATAGTTAGCTCAGGGTGGACAACTTGGAGCTCTAGAACTATACACAGCTCACAACCACTGCAACTCCTGCTCCCAGATTCACCTGTTATCACATTACTGTTGCAGTCCAGCCACAGTAGCATGGAAGTTGGCATGGACTGACATGAAAGAAGCTGGACACCTTGATGCCCAGGTGCAATTCATCCTATACTGTCAATGGAGAACTGCGACTCTTGGGAGCTTTATTTCCCCATGCAGAAATCAGTGTAAGAGCTCCGTCAGCAGTTGGCTAGTGTCTAGTGGCTCTCAGGAAGCTAGGGAGTTTTTGCTGTGCTCAAGGAGCCTGCAATATTGGCCACCTGGAAGTAAGATGTGTCAAGCTCTTTAAAGATTTAAAGGACTCTTCAAGTACTAAACACTTTCATTTTTCAGCAGAATAATAACACATTGATGTCTGCAGCATAAGCTTTAATTTGCTCATACAACATTATCTTTCCTCAGAAAAGCTACCTGTGATGAGGAGAAACACCTCAATCTTTTTCCTCAAAGCCAGAGTTCTCTGCCAGAGCTCACGTATCTGGACTAACTAAGAAAACTAGGAAAGGTAACGTCAGCAAGCTAGAAAATTAACTTAGCATTACAATGTATGACTGGGAGGATATATAGCTTTGTATTTAGATTAAGCTGATGAAATTCTGAAGGTGTAAGCATCCCAAACAGATTTAGATGGTCCAAGTATGCCATGCTAATTCCTAACGACTACTACATTCAGAATCCAAAACAAAACATATCTTTCTATATCAACAGGAATTCTATTTGCTAGTATTTCCGAGAACCTGTTTGCAATCAAACAAATCCAAACCCATGCTTTTAGGAATGTGTCTCAAGACCAACCTCTTGTTTTCTTCTTCGTTCTCTCCAAATCATCCTTCTGAACTAGAAGAACATGTACAATAAATCTGTATATCTATCATGTCTTAAAGGAGATTATAGACGCCGATCTAGGCCTACCTTGATGAACCACAACTCCACAGTCAGGGTCATGGGCAACTTGTAGTAAAATTTCTTCCACATCTCTGTTTTTTCCAGGAGGGCCTACCAGAGAAGTTATCTTTTGTTGCAGAGTCCTTGGCAAAGCCATTAGTTGTGTAAATTGACCTTCAGGACTTTTATCAATCTGAACATTGTAAAAAATAAGACAGTAAAAACATTCAGTGTTAATAAACTAAGTTCTCTTTCCATAGAAGTCAGAAAAGTCTTTTGGCTATCTTTGACCTCCAATAAATATCTCAAAGAATACGATCCATTTCACTTGTAAAAGTCATTGACAATGCCAATGAAAACTTCCCAAGCACTGGGAAATGCAGTATGCCAGTTCTGAACCTGAAGAGTAACTTAATGCAGAGATGTTAATTTTTATCCAAAAGGAAGACTAATGTACACACACGATCCTGCTGCCTCTGCAAGGAACTTGTCATTGAAACTGTATCATTTCTGCTCTATCCAATTTCATTTGGAAACATAAGTACACTACAATGAAAAAAACAAAAGTTCCCAGAAGACCACTTAGCTCAGTTTCTTCTGCCTGAACATAATCAAACTATACAAACACACATTTCAAGTTAGTTTGAAAAACATTTTCTCTGCTTTAAACTCAAACCACATCTGGCTTGTATAATTTGAAGGAAACATTCATTCCACATTTTCCAATCTAAATCAGAAATTCTATGACCCTTTTCTGAATACAATGATACCAGCGTGCAGGCCTGAACACATTTATACAAAGTGTAAGCACAAATACTGAAAAATGCATAATGACCGGATCTCTCCAAAACTGGAGGAAAATATAAAGAGCTCGATTCCTCCCACACAACTTTTTAGACAGTTCATGGAGACATCAGACAGGAGTCTAGCTGCCCTATACACTCCCTTTAGTCAATGGGGAGAAAATGATATCCAGATGAATCACCCACTGACTACAGAGGGAGCCGACAATGAGCAGGCTCTTAACACTATGTGGGAGGAATCCACGCCTGAACCAGAAACAAAAACTAGCGCCTGCCTTCAATTGTTTTTTGAGGTATCTTTTAAGAATTATCTCTCTAACTCTGAAGACATATACTTGGAGAAGGGGTTTCTATTCTGCATTAAACAGCACTCCTGATAGCAGTTATACTCGTCAATCTGGGGAATAACTGCCACTAACCAGACCAAGGTGTGAGGAATACATTATTAAAGCACTTTGCTCAAAATCAACAGTAAAATGATGGCATTTAATCAACAGCCTCAATGACTATTATGGAGTTACAGACAGATTTATTATCCAATAACATATCTGTATATGCTACCAGGATTTGTAACTTCATGTTGAAATGTGTATCACACACTGATATTCACACACAGACATGCATACTACAAGAGGAAAAATTGCTATTGGACCCCTGACTGTGACACCTCTCCCCTAACTGCAATGTTACACTTATGCCAGAAAGATGGAATTCAAGATACTGGTCATTTTGGATACCTGTTTCCCAAATACTAGGGAAAAAATGTTTTAATATGGGTATTTAAAGATAATGCCAGAATTTCATTTGGGTTTAGTCAACTGATCTTCATAACTAGCATTCTAGGATTTTTTTTTTTTTGCGAGATGCAGTTTTTGATTGCAGAAAGTTGTACCTCTAAGCTACGGTCTGATCTTTTTAACACAAACCATATGTTTATTCATCACTTCCTAGACTGTTGTTTCCATATGGTAGTCATTAAAACACATGTTTTAAAATGATCTTCTCTTGTTCCTGTGCTAGGGCTCTAGTTCTGTGCCCATACTGAAATAAAATGAACAGTAGTTACTACATATGCAGCGACTGGTATTTAAGGCAAGTCTTCTGGTTGCAGAATTAACTAAACAACAGAAACATAACAAATAGCAAGTACAGTGACTAAAGCTGCTCGCCTTAGTGTATGGCATAATTCTTGCCTTCTGTCAATGTGATAAGCACTTCCACTTGCTTGTTTTAAAAATGTTTTGAAGAACACTTGCCTCTAGCCTTCCCAGATGGTGCTTATATACCACTTGAGGGCAGTCCTGTAATATGTCACTGTACAGCTTCTGAAAATGGGGAACATTAGGTTTCACTATGTTCTGCACTTTCGATCTCTCTTCTCCTATTACCATTCTGAAATCACCTAGTCAAGAAAAGAAAAACAGTTAATTCATTAGGAAAAAACTCAAAGGAGAATATAACAGAAAACAACATAGTACAAAGCTGTCATCCAAAACTTTATTCTCAATTCTACCAATGCCTATATAATCCACAATAAGGTTCACCTTCTAATAGTCAAAAAATACTATTCAAATAACTTTGAGCACAGAAAATAAGATTTAGAATTGGTATGTGGCCTCTGTAATGTCATCAACCCAGGTGTCCACATTTTCACTTGGACACCGAAAAACTTCCAGCTGCCAAGCTCAGCCTGGAAAGCCCCAGTAACACAGTTACATTCTTTGTAACCATACATCAGTTTCAACAGATTACTAAACAGATTGACCAGCCCTGATACTTTGTATCTAGAAACAAATAACCTTCCATTTTCCAATATGAAAAGAAAATAATTTGCATTGTCTCTGTACTTCAAGGGCATTACCTGAAGTACAGCTAATGGCAGTCATGGTCAGATCACAGTATCACCTTTTTGGTGATGTATTTTGGCCATGTATTTTGTTCATAGTTTGAAAAAGCAACTCCTTTTAACACTTCTGTTACATTACCGACCTTTACACTTTCTTTCATGATACATGACCAAAAAGTTTCAGAGACAATAAATGAAAGGACAGTCAGTCTGTAATAGAGCATTCATCTACCTCTATTAGGTACTACCCTGGTAGCTCCCAGGGTTACCAGCCAGGAGTTAGAGGCTCAGTGCAGCGCATATGAACAAACAAAAGACAGAATCAATTCATTTTCCCACTTCCCACATTCAGGAGATAAGTGTTGTTGCAAGGTGGCAACTTGCTAGCATTACTTAGCTTATTTCAATTTATGCCAAGCTGCAAAACAAACACTTCCCATATAAGTGATACTGACTCACAGCTCTCCAAAAACACATAAAAAAAAGGGATAAACATTTTCCAAATTAAAGCATAAACAACTCTTTTCAGCAGTCTCCAAGGAGACTGCCTGCTAGTATACCCTCTGAAAAGTTTAAGACTTAACAAGACAGCAGCAAAATAAAATAGCCACAAATGTTACTGACAGCCCTTTTCTTGAACGTTCCCAATGGGAAAGCTTTAGCTTTGTTCACACAGCAGAGCCAATTTCAACATCTTACAGCATGGTAATTCATCTCCCACATTTTTGGATAATTGCACTGTTTCAAAGGACATTTTAAAAAGTATCTTGGTCACTAGTGCTCATCAAGAATCTAAAGACACTCCTGGACATGTTTCAGGTGGGCAGGTATGTAGCCCTGTAGCAAACACCCCTGATTAGCAACCCTCAGCCATCCCACTGTCTGTGCCCTCTTTACTGCTTCTTTCAGATCATGACTCAGAAAAAACTGCTAAGGAAAAGCTGAACAAATTACAATCCAAACTGACCAAAGAAATAGTACATAAAGGACAGTAACAATCCTCAGTAGAGCCAAGCTGCAGCTTATAAAAAAAAAAGTGCAGGTAGGGTTTAAAGCTACACTTGCATTTCTATATGAGCAAAGAAAGTGTTGTGTAAAGTACAACTCCAACCAAACTTATTCTTAGTGAAATCACTATGAACATCAACATTTAAAGAGCAATGCTGAATTAAATTGTAACAACTAAATCTTGCATTGAAGAGTGATTTGGAATAATTTCTTAATTTTTTTTTCCGTATCAATTTCATAACTAAAGAAAGGAGGAAATTCTCTTATAAAACAAAAAAAGTCCACAAATACCAACCAGGGGAGCATTAGACGTACACTGAAGAATCATAATCTGGATCTTTAAGTTAACCAGGTAAGAACCTTAAGCACAGCACATTCAAAAAATAAGAGATAAAGACTATCAGACAAATCAACATTATATAGAGTGAAAAATTTTTTTTCCGAGGTTTTGAACCATTAAAACCAAAATACAATCCATACAAACAGAACACACGCCCCCATTATTTCACAATATGCAATCACCCATACTTAGCTGTTCATGAATCAAGCAGATATAAGGAGTTTTGCTTATGTGCCTATACCTATTTTCTATGGATAATCACAATTAGTCTTTCCAAGCTGTTATACAACACAGCAGTAAAATATAGTTATTGGAGCATGCAACAGTGCAGGCCCACAGCAAGAGAGCAGATGACTTATTATACGTTAGACTTCCTACTGTGGTACAACAGCTCTGACTACAGCTTTTCTCCTTGAAAGACTTTAGGCACCATATACTAACCAGAATATGAGAGTCCTGCGATCTGCATGTAGAGGTCTTCTTCAGAGAAACTTTCAGGTAACATAAGAAAGGCTGCTGTGACTGCACTCTTCAGGTTGCTAACCAGAGCAGCTTGCAGCTTGCTATTCTCATTCTGTGTCAGTATTTTCACCTGAAAAAGAAGAGTCATTGGAAGAAAGACTTCAGGGAAGTGCTACTGAAGATGGACTAGAAATGTTACTCAATCCAAAATGAAAAAATAAGTAAGAAATTTATTTATGGTTAGATCCTGTTATGGTACAGTAAAGACTAGAGTGTCCCCTTTTGTTTACACAGTGGGAGAGAGAGAAACATCTTTTTTAATAGCCTGCTACAAAAGGCTGTTTTTACAAACACGTTTGGAATTGCTATATGTAACAGCCATTAACTAATCTCTGAAGAGCTATTCACCTTTTCACATTCATGAATTTAGTATTAATCAAAACAGTAAATATGAATGCATTAAGAGAAATACTTCATATGTGATTATGCAACAAGAAAAAAACCACTGTCACACTGAAGGACAACGGAACACTAGAAAAAGAGGTAAGTTTTCCTATTCATCTTTATTCTGGGTTTTTTTGTTTTTTTAATAGAGGACTCCTCTACCATATGCTTCAAGTAGTTTCTTAGACATTAGTTGTCCTTCTAGAAGAAGTGGGGCTTTATTTTGCACTTCATATGAGCAGAATCCAAACTCAATGGGAACTTCACATACACATGAAGAACAGATCACTGAAGTTGAGTGCTTCTACGTGACACAAAGAGAAGTTTATTTTTAGAAAACATTCAAACTGTTCAAGACCAACTAAAGAATCCAGTCACCTAGGATATGTAAATATACCAGAATAAAAAGCAGATCTTCTGTAAGAACTGGATATAGAAATATATTATTTTAGAACATTAGACAGATGAAGCCAGCCTGGTTTACAAGATGGCCAGCTATACTCTTTCAGAAATAACTCTCCCAAGAATACCTGCCTGGTTTGAGTTTCTGCCTTCTTCAAGTGTTCTGATTAAGCGATACTGTCTTGCTTATACAGGGCAGTTTCTTAATATTTGTTTACTCTAGCATACCTTAAAATGCAGACCCACTGGCAGTTATGAACAAATGTATCCAACTTGCTCTTACTCCCCAAAAGCCCATTCACATACAAATGAGTTGCAGTATTACTTGAAATTCTGCCCCAAATATAACCTGAAACAGCTAAGGTATACTTTCAAGTAAATATTTTCCTTGTGGAATGTAAATAGGCTGTTAATGGAGGGGGGGAAAAAAAACCCAACAGATTCAGTAAAGAAAGTAAGAGAATCAGACACATCTGTTACACAAAATTCTTCCTATACAAAGGACTTCGACAAAGCAATGTCATGGCTGGCCAATACTGTATTCAGAATGTAATTTTTAATTACAGTGAAATCTTTAAGATGAGTAAAACCAGAACTATATCTCATTTTGATACAGTGGTGAACACAACAGTATACAGGCTGCTTGTTACAATCATTCTGCACTACAGCGTGGATTTGCCTACCATCAAATCTATACAATAGTCTGGAATTGGTCCAGAGTAGATTTTTGAAGGATGTTTTCCCTTCTCCGATTTTCATTTTAAAAATAGTTCACTGTACAAGCAAACATTTCAGAATTCCTCCTAACTTCTGCAAATTACTCTGTATTTCTTAGCATTAAAATGAAAGACAATTATAAAACACATTAAAATACAACACATTCATCTGTCAGGGAGCCCAGAGCAAATTTTATTTCCTTGAAAACCATGGGAGAAATTTACTGAATGCATACAGACTTCCTCAAATAAGACCAAATAAACAAGACAGGCTGGTCGTGAGGATAAACTAGTATTTAAAATCTCAACAATTAATTCACTTATATGTTACTTTCATAACTTGCTGCTACAGGGAAACTCTAAGGAAAAACAGAAGAGAGAAGTCTGTGGCACCCCAAACAGTCATGCAAACTGCTTATACCCTAGGCCAGCCCTGGTAATAACAGCAAGTTATGGACATATTTTAAGAACACCCCAGTTACAGCCTTTTAAAATGTGAAACTCAGCAGAGATGCTATTCCTCCTCATGGAAGACCACAGACTTGCTTTAGTGAAGTAAAAGGAATAATCTCCTCCTTTGCTAAAAATACTCCCTAACATAAACCAGATTTTTTTTCAAAGGGAAATAATACGCTAGGATTCAAAATTTAAATGCATGAAACACTGCAGTAGTGATACCATTTATGAACAAGTTTTAAACTGTTCAGATAGCTAGAAATCCCCCAAGAAGACAGAGTGCAAAAGTTACCACTGAGATATGATAAGGATGAATGTTGATTCTTGGGCTAAATCTTAAAGATAACCAAAGTTAAGGAAGGATTTTTTACAGTGCAGAGAACTTATAATCACAACCAGTCACTGTACCATATCACATAAGGGGAAAGAAGCTGCCAATTTATTCTGGTTTTACAGTATACAGAAAATTCAGTTAACTAACAGTAATTAACAAGTAAGTAAACAAATATTTTAAATAAGGGATATATTCAGTTTTATAAATAAGCATGATCCTCAGTCATCACAACAGTTTAAAGTAGGAAATGCTTCACTGCTAGGCAATTCATACACAAGAAAATGCAGGCATGTGTACACAAAGATACCTACAGACAAACAAAATGCACAAAAAAAAAAATCTCATGACAGAATGAAAGGTGTCAAAAGCACTAGTCCAGTTTGCCATTTAGCCACATCCACACCCTGCCCAATATAACGGTAAGAGTGTTTTTCCATTCTCTTTCCAAAAAATGTTTTTACAGATTTGAACAATATAAAAATTCTGTAAACAAATATGTGTTCTCTCACTGCTTCATGGGAATTTTTATAACAAAACACACCTAAACCTCCCAAGACCCATCTAAAAACTACAAGGTATTTCTATACATTATTCATACTCCTCTCTCTCTCACACGTCACTTCAATTTATTAAACACTTCCTTCTCTTAATAGTTTCTTCAGGACAACAGTAAATACAGCTGCTTACACTAAAGCAATTACTACACTATGTTTAACAAAAATTCAGTAACACTTCAGATCCTTTTTACAATCTTCTTCCATTGAAACCAATTATGTGTCACTCGTGCTTATTTATTTTACTTTTTATGTACAGCAGCATTTTTTTTTCCCCAGGAAACCTGTCAGTTATGGAAAAATCGAATAAACTTAGTTACAATTTCTCAACACAGTTAAATGGGAATTTAGCTGATCAGCATTATAAATTTTATGTGGGATGAAAAGCCAATAAACTTTTAACACAAAGAAGCCTGGGAATGAAAGTTAGCATTTCCAAGTGGCAATTCCAGACTCCATCTATTCTGCCAAACACTCTGGAAAGATTACTTGGTCAAGGCAACCAGTTTATAACAGAAACAAACTCTCCAGTGAAAATTAAGCCAAGATTTTCAAGCCAGAGCAAATGTTTTAGCTCATGTGCTAGAATAGCTTGGATAGCTTTCACTCATAGAGCGACAGCTTTATAATGGAACACCAGAAAGGCAGTGGGCTCTTCCCCCTCTATATAAGAGTGAGGAGGAAATTCCCAAACTCACTCTTAAACAATATTAATCTGGCTTCAGTCAGCTGTGTCCAGAACTAGCACAAATGGCATGCAAGAGATTATAGCATATAAGAAAACAAACCTAACCCTGTGTCCCCTCCAAAAGAAGCTTATTGTACGTTTTTAAGGAGGTAAAAAAAAAAAGCTTTCTATCACTACCACTTGCAACATACTTATCAAAACATCAGATCGGTTGTAAAGCCAGAACAAGGAGACACTTGAAACCCTTACAACAGATCTAAACAAATTGTTTGGTCATTTTTGGTGAACACAGTATAACATTCAAAATCCTAGTTTAGTGATTTTATAGATTCTACAGGAAGAGACAGTTTAAACATTCACCAAGTAATCTTTCAGTCCAATTCTAGTTTAAGTCCTGCAGTCTTTACTCAGTGCAAATTCCTGAGAGCTTTATGGAAATAACCTGGACTGATTTCTTCTTTTATCTATTCAACACACATGTGACACCTCCACTGCCTTGTTAGCAACCAAACAAAACACCAAATTCTGCCTTCTTATGCAAGTATGTACTCCTACTGAATTTAACCAAAAGATACGAAGCACAATGTATACATACTAAGATGAAAAGTCCTAAAATAAATCAGAGCCGCAGCAAATACAGTTACACTGAAAATAAATATTCAGTACTCATTGTTAATGTGACATTCAGAATTCTTCCTTCAATATTTTTCTTAAGGTATTAAATTTCATTCTTTATAAAGATAACAGCTGTTCTAACCTGCATCGTGCTATAATATGTCCCTGGAGACAGAGAAAAGCCAGCAGCACTGAGATAATCTATTCAATCTTTAACCCCAAATTTTTAGTTAAAAGCACAATTAACTTCTGTTCTAAGACTTGAACAGAGTTCACCTCTCCTTCCACCCTCCCCTCGTAAGAAATTTTAACTTAGCACTGTTGCCATCTGCTGAAAGCACACTGAATCAGGCCCTCATGGGAAAGCAAAGCCCTGGTATTTTTTACAATACAAACATGGAGGAGAAAAACCAACGTGCTTAACACATGGCTCAGTCAATTATAGATACTTTAACAGCACAATGAACTAGACAGTAACCACACAGCAAAGCAGCTTTCATCTTTAAAGATTTCCAGTATTTTGGTGACTCCTATAATTTGTTACAAAAGGTAAACATGCATTTAGCATTAAAGGGACTTTGAGATAAATAGTCCAGTTATTCAAGACTTACTACAGGCAGAGAACTGTGATTAATATACTTACCTTTAGTTTCTTTTCCATAACACAGAATATCATTAAGGACTACATTTCACTTCCTTTCTGAGAGATTATCGCTCCAAGACTAGACCCCTAAATCAGGACAGATAATTTGTTCAGTACTGACGCACAGATCTTTAACAGTTAAAACTACAACTGATAATTTTCCAGCCCTGTAATTTCCTGCATTTCAAGACAGATAACAGACTAACAGTTACCGGTTTTTGTAGGCGTCCAGCGACATAGAGAGTTTTCCAGTGAAGTAAATCATCAATCAGGGTATCAGTGCTAATTACACCATATTTTATCATCTGGAAAAAAGCAAAATAAAGGCTTTTGGAAAAGCATAGACCATTTTCACTATATTAAACTTAAGTACTGTAACTAATTCTAAGGAACACACACCTCCAATAAAAAACAGGATGCATAACATTGAAACATTTTAATGAATACAGGAGGAAAAAAACCTCAACCTATATATAAGCAAGCTTCTAAAAAAAAAAAGTGGAACAGGAAGATGCACAAAACCCTCCAAGATCCTTTCTAGAATCAAAAGTTACAATAAAGTCACCCCAGGATCAATCACTAAAGCAAAAGACTTTAAAACCCAAAGAAACAATGTCTAGACAGACACTAACACTGAAGAGATCTGAACCTTAAAATACAACTGCTCATAAACAGATTTTGGAAAGGTTATGTTCAGTTTTGTACCAGCCAAACATTCCTATAGTTGCAATAATCCAAGGTATCCTTCATGATACTGAAAACACTCAAGAAATAGTTTGTCAGAGATCTAAAATAAACAAAACTCCTAGGCATTTATGTGTACCGTTATTGAGGGGTGGGCTGTGTATCAGAAGCTTTTCCTTTTGCTCTTTGATGTTAGAAAACAAATTTTGATTTTGTAGTTCATGTCATGTAACTGAAAAAAAGTTGAACTTTCAACAGTTTGTTACCAATTTGCAAGTAATAAGGAAGACTAATTCGGTTTCTGAAGTGCTTTAATTGTGAATTCCAAACATTGCTCACACTTTTAAAGCTCAAGAGCAGCTGCTCTGTTTGCTTTTTAATTAACGTGCTGTTTGTGAAACAGTTTGGGACATAAATATTGAAGACACCATGTGTTAAAGACCAGTTACAAGCTACAAGATTTGCTTCTTGCACAGAAATCCATTTTTAAGCTAATCACTTCACACACAAACATTTGACTTCATTTACTCAAACTTCTTGTACTTACCCTACCATTACATGGCACTAAAGTATTGTAGTAAATCCCTGCTCCATAGCTCTGTATACTACTTATCTGTTTTGGCCCAAAAGCTTTTAGGAAGGAATAATGACTCCTGTTCTTTAACAAGTTCATCATATGCCAGGTCACGGAATCATCAACAGCAAACACGAAGTCCAGCATATTGTTCTGTGGATTAGGAGAAAAGTATAGGGGTTTATATGTCAGGAAGCAAGCAATGTTAATCATATTAATCTACGATACACATAGGGTCAAACTGCCTGCTAATCATTTCTCGAGCGAGTAAAAACAGATAAAACCAAAACATAAGCATTAATGTTAAGTACACTTCAAAGGTTCTGATGAAGTTTTATGTTTTCTAATCAGTCTAGCAGAGACAATCCAAAGTTCTCGTCTCTTCCTGGTTAAGTGACCAACCTTCATCCCTCTGAAACAGGGGAGCACGTGATGAGATCTTCATCATCCTAGTTCGCAGATCAGCATACAGCTTAAACCACTAACGAACAGGGCTTTTTGACTAATATGCGAGGCCATGAATTGGAAGACGCGGGCAGATTAAAGCCACCTTGGCAGCAAGAAACTGCACTTCTTCCACTTGCTTTTGTCAACAAAACGATCCAAACTCCGTACAAGACTTGTAACATACAATGCACGCTCTGCTCTTCCGAAGAAACCACTCCACACATTCCCCGTGTGCATACAAAGTGACAGTTTACTACTCGTACCTACAACAAACTGGTATTTGGAGTGACATTGCTTCAAATTCATTAGGCCTACCTCTCTCAGTGGTTTAATAATTCTGGGCTGCATCTTAGCTAATCAGTTAACACTACTAAAAAGACAGTCTGTTAGCTTCCTTTTCCCCCCCCATTCTTTTGCGTGAGGATGAGATGCTGTTAGAGCTCTGAAATTCTTATTACTTTCCATTTTTCTCTTTTCAGAAAGGAAAGCAAGGCACATGTAAAGCCGCATTTGTGGGGAGCGCTTAACAGGCAAGCCATAATGAGCAATTACTGCCTATTAACAATTTTAAAAAGGTCGAACACATACACCAAAAAAAAAAAAAAGTCACTATTTCCAAGCAGCTTGAGCTTCAAACAATGAGGAAGCGCCAAGTGTGGCAACGGGGTTTGCTTAAGTTACCCTCATACAGCGCACAGCGAACAGGCTGTTTGGAGCAGCTGTAATTCTTTCTCTCAAAGCCAACAGTAAACAAGCTCTGACAGACAGTCGGCCGCCACAAGGCCGCAGGGGCACCTGAGCCACACGTAATGACGGACGAACCGCCAGGACCCCGGCGCTCCGCCTCGGCAGGGGCCGGGACGCCTGCCCCGCTAACTCCCTGCTCGGTGAGGGGACGGGGGGGGTTCGCCCCTTCCCGCACACAGGCCGCGGCGCCGCAGCAGCTCCAGGGACCGCACCGCGCCGCCTCCACGCCGGTCACCAGAACACACCAGGCCCGCGGTGGCCCTGCCGCCTGCCCCCACCACACACCGCGGTGGCTCGGGGGGAGCCCGAGGCGCCGGCCCGGCCTGGGGGAGGCCACCGCGCTCACCTCGCCGTGCCCGGCCGAGGCTCCCGCCTGCCGGAAGACTCCGGACCCGTAGGCGAAGGCCAGACTGAGCTCCTGAGGGAAGTGCGCCAAAACCCGCCGGAACTTCACCCCCGAGCTCGACAGCACGGGCAGCGCCATAGCACCCGCCGGGCCCGCCTTCCCGCCGCGCCGTCTCTCCCCGCCCACCGGCTGAGTCGGCGGCGGCGCGGGCAGGAAAGGCCGCAGGCGGGAGAGGGCGACGGCGCCAGCGCACGGGGTGGGCGGGGCTTGGCTTTCGCGCGGGGTGGGGGGGGCACCCCGGGGGCGCTGAGGAGGCGCTGAGGGAGCTCTCAGGGCGGACGGTGGCGGCCTGGGCCCGGGGCACCGGAGCCCCGGGATGGCGCGTTCCAGCCGGTGAAGCCCGTTGAGGTGTCAGGGGGCGGGCCTCGGTGTGTTTCAGGCTGAGTTCCTCCTCAGGCTGTGCTGCCCCGCGAGGTTCTAGTCAGCGGGTGGGTTCAATTTACCCCCTGCTCCTTCATCCCTGTTTCAGTTTAATTTTTTTAGGTCATCGCAGTTCCGTGCCCCTTCTTTGATTATTTTTCTTACTGTTTTTTTTTTTTCATTTTTTGTACTGGTCTGAGGCTTACCTCAGGAGCTGTCGCCAGCTTTATATTCCTTCGCTCATCCCCCACGCTACAAAACCATCCCGCAGTGTTTAATCATCACGTTTGTGCTCACAATTGTCTCTAGCTCTTGTGCTGAGCCTGGCTTGGTTTTAGTTTTCAAGTCCTACATAATAAACTTACCTGAACTCAATGAGAGTACTAAATGTATAAAAATGCCTAACGAGATTGAAGCATATCTTGTTTCCTCACAATTTTATGCTTCCCTGCATCTGTCATCCCAACGATCACAGTTTATCTTCCTTGGTTTTGTGGCTTTTGAAGTACCCCATTTATGCTGCATACTGTTCTGAGGAAACACTGGTAGGTCACATCCACTCTGAAGGTAAATTTTATACTTGTGCTAAATTTAAATGTGGTTAGGTCTTTAGACATCACTGGACTCATAATGTCTGCATATACATATCAAAAGATCTGTAACTATTACAGAAAAAGTGGTTTGGTATACACAGTTAAGTTACCATCCATGCAATTGTTTTTGTGATGATAAATTAGCGTATGACAAATTAGCATGTGTGTGAACCTGGCCATTAGGAATATTGGAAGGGAGCACCTGAGGCAAGAGAACAATCCTTGTTACTGTTGGCAAATAATATTAAACTTTAACTATGTGAAGTGGATGCCATCATAAAACTGTAGCTGATCTCCACTCTTCTGAGCTTTTCTGCATCAAATGACTCAGCCAGACCCTTCCTTCTGAAAACTCCACTCTAAATACTTTCAGAGGAGAAACTGTAGTGTACTAAAGGAATGTGTGTTTACATCAGAAATAATCACACCAAATTTTTACTATTCTGAATAATAAGCTCCCAAAGGTCCCGCTATCAGGTCATGGACTTCATTCTAGTAACTAAGTGGTTTAATTATTAATTGTATTAATAATATGTTGATACTCATTGTTATATAATTATACTTACTTTTTATTTAAATACTTCATGGCACACAATAGAAACAATGGTAGATTGGTTGAGCTTACATTCAAAATTCTTTCCTCCTGCTTAGGCTAGGAAAAGATTTTGCATTCCTTTGGAGAGGAGGATCTAACTCTACAAAGCACAATTTATGGAAGTATCCAAAGACATATTTTGGGGGGCCTGTATGATATTTGTCATCCTGACTAAAATGTTGGGGTGCAAATTATATTAGAATCATAGAATCATAGAATCACCTCGGTTGGAAAAGACCTTTAAGATCATCGAGTCCAACCGTTAACCTAGCACTGACATCCCACCACTAAACCATGTCCCTAAGCACCTCATCTATCCTTCTTTTAAGTACCTCCAGGGATGAGGACTCCACCACCTCCCTGGGCAGCCCATTCCAGAGCCTGACAACCCTCTCGGTGAAGAAGTTTTTCCTAATGTCTAGCCTAAACCTGCCCTGGCGCAGCTTCAAGCCATTCCCCCTCGTCCTATCGTCTGTTACCAGGGAGAAGAGGCCGACCCCCACCTCGCTACAGCCTCCTGTCAGGCAGTTGTAGAGGGCGATCAGGTCTCCCCTCAGCCTCCTCTTCTCCAGACTAAACAACCCCAGTTCCCTCAGCCGTTCCTCGTATGACTTGTGTTCCAGACCCCTCACCAGCTTGGTTGCTCTCCTCTGGACATGTTCCAGCAATGCAACGTATTTCTTGTAGTGAGGGGCCCAAAACTGAACACAGTATTTGAGGTGTGGCCTCACCAGCACCGAGTACAGGGGCACGATCACTTCCCTACTCCTGCTGGCCACACTATTCCTGATGCCATTGGCCTTCTTGGCCACCTGGGCACACTGCTGGCTCATATTCAGCCGGCTGTCAATCAGTACCCCCAGGTCTTTTTCCACCAGGCAGCTTTCCAGCCACTCTTCCCCAAGCCTGTAGCGCTGCATGGGGTTGTTGTGACCAAAGTGCAGGACCCGGCACTTGGCCTTGTTGAACCTCATACAATTGGCCTCAGCCCATCGATCCAGCCTGTCCAGGTCCCTTTGCAGAGTCCTCCTCCCATCCAGCAGATCAACACTACCACCCAGTTTGGTGTCATCTGCAAATTTACTGAGGGCACACTCAATCCCCTCGTCCAGGTCATTGATAAAGATATAAAACAAGACCGGCCCTAAAACTGAGCCCTGGGGGACACCGCTTGTGACCGGCCGCCAGCTGGATTTAGCTCCATTCACCACAACTCTCTGGGCTCGGCCACCCAGCCAGTTTTTAACCCAGCGAAGAGTACATCCATCTAGGCCATGAACTGCCAGCTTCTCCAGGAGAATGCTATAGGAGGCTGTGTCGAAGGCTTTGCTGAAGTCCAGGTATACAACATCCATAGACTTTCCCTCATCTATCAGGCGGGTCACCTGCTCATAGAAGGGAATCAGGTTGGTTAGGCAAGACTTGCCTTTCGTGAACCCATGCTGACTGGGCCTGATGCCCTGATTGTCCTCCATGTGCCTGGTGAGCACACTCAAGATAAACTGCTCCATAATTTTCCCAGGTACCGAGGTTAGGCTGACTGGTCTGTAGTTCCCCGGATCCTCCTTCCGGCCCTTCTTGAAGATAGGCGTCACATTTGCCAACCTCCAGTCATCTGGGACCTCCCCTGTTCTCCAGGACTGCTGATAAATGATAGAGAGTGGCTTGGCAAGCTCCTCTGCCAGCTCCTTCAGCACTCTTGGGTGGATCCCATCCGGCCCCATAGACTTGTGGATGTCCAGGTGGCATAGCAGGTCAAAGACTGCTTCCTCCTGGATTATATCTATTATATAGATGATAGTTCACCTATTTAAGTATTGGGTCTCCATATTTTTTAACTAGTTTAACTAATTTGGCACATTCTCAAGCAGCAGTGTGAATAGATTTACTATATGTTCTATTTTTTGCTGAAACTTAAGAAGGGTCACATTTAAATCGTGGGACTGTGTTTGTTGCATGCTGTTATAAATAGTAACTCCTGTCTGGGTAGCAAAAAATCTAATTTGATTACTTAAGAATTTAAATTAGCTGACAAAGGAAGACAGTAGAAGGAGCTGAGATTGCTCGACTAGTTCTTCTTGTCACCACTTAGAAAGCTTAATGAGAAAGCTTTGAAATATCTACACTCACTTATTGGTCAAGTTTATTTTCTAAACTCTATTCACCTTCTTTATAGCTGCCTGCAAACTCAAGAAAAGAAAATATCCATAATTCTCCATAATTTATTTTATTAAAAAGATGATCAGAAGAGAGTAGGACAATGGTGGCTCACCATTAGAATCATCTGGAGGAAAGCGTGAGTAAGCATGTTTGAGATAAGGTGTTATGAATGAAAAAGATTAGCTAATAAGGAAGACCCCCTATCCCAGCCTGCCTTTAAATTGCATTCAGGATTTTAACTGAGTTGGGAGTACCTCAGAGCTGGGGGAAAGGGTGCTATGCTTTTGTGAATTCACTAGGCTGATTTTATGGTGCCTGTTTGTTTGGGAGTCTTAAATTCATAGCTCTGAAACATATGTAATTTTTATTTTCTTAGAGCAAGTCTAATTTTATGAAATCAAAATAAAAGCAAAAGGTCCTTAAATATTTTTTTATTTAAGGGGTGGATGGATGGTATTGACCCAGAATGTACTTATTCTAATAATTTAAGTAAAAAAGGGAAAGGTTGTTTGTAAATAAAGACTTGTAACCTTTCAGAAGGAAGTTCTTGTACTGTTGACTAATATTTAAAAATAAGGTAACAACTTACTTTCTTTATCTGGAGTGTTTTTGCTTGAGTATTTGGGTATTAGAGGAAATTCTGGGGAATAAGGCTGCTGGAGTATTGCAGAATTGTCTGTCTCAATCTTATCAGCTTAAAACTTTTCCTTGAGGTCTCCAAGGTAGATTTTGTTCTTATAACTTAAAGGCCTTGTTTTCCAACTTTCCTATAACTGTGTTCTTTGCTGTATTTCCTTAACTGTTTTTTATGAGTTTTTAGATTAAATCTAAAATTTATTTTTTGTATCTATTACTGACTTTTAAATTGTTTTTGTTTCTAATAGCACAGTTAGTTTTGAGACCAATAGCTTGTGAACTGGGACAAAATTTTGAGAGTCTATAAAGAGCTTATCTGAAAGTTTATGTAAAGTTATCTTATGTCTCGTACTGATTTTGAACTTGGCCTCTAATTTGTTTTTCAGTTTTACTTTTGCTTTGCTAACTTTGGTAAGAAAATCTGCAAACACCAGAAGGTCTTCAGCTTCATTTACACTTTCAGCCAGCACTGCTGTTCAAGGGAGCAGTTTTCTTCTAGCCGCTTGTATCAGTGTAGGTGTTTGTGTGGCTGTGTATCAGAACAGATTGGGGAATTGATGTGGGTTAAAACCAACTGTTTGGGGTTTTTGTTGTGTTTTTTTTAACCAGGTCACCAATGTGCTTTACCACACGTTTGTGCTGGTACAAGCAAGAGAGACAGTAAGATTCCTTCTGTTGACAGTGCTGGTTCAAAAGATAAAAGTATTTTTTTAATAAAATTTCCTCTCTTAGAATCTTGGCTATGATTGATTCCATGCATTAAAGCTGCATAAGGAAGGGTATGATATTCTTTGTCGCACAGTTGTCTTTTGATTTTATTCCTTCTTTTTCAGACTTACTGCAGTATATTTCTCATGAGAGAGCATGACAAAAGTCTGACCTTGACCCTTTATTTCAGTTTTTGCCACTGGTAATAAAATGCATACTTTGAATAGCCCCCACATAACTAGAGAGCTTATCTACAGGCGTGGGTTTTGTTTCTGCCTTGCCACTGTGTTTTCTAGCTCCTTAGAGTCAGGAGTCTCACAGATGTTGACATTCAGTGCCTGAATTCCAGGTGGTATATGCAGCTCAAAGCACATGCTAAGTGTAATATTATAGAAGGTTTCAGTATTAGATCTTCACAGAGTTATCTTAATACCAGCATCTTCAGCTAGAAATAACAATGTTCACTAACTTCATATGGAAATCTGAATACCTATGGTCTGTCAATCCATAAGTTGATCTGGCAGTTTGGAACTGGGCTCAGCTCCCCTGTGCATTTCTGTATGGGCCAGTGGTTCTTCTCCACAGTGTGAGAAATACTGTGGTTTAGGTGTTGGTAAGTACCTCACTTGTGGTGACACTGCTTCCCAGGAATAAGCTCATTCTGTTTTTCTTCTGCTCTTGCCTCCATGGATATTCCTCCAACAAAACTGATAACTTTGTCCTTCAGTTTTTCAGTAGTGGGAAATCTGTCCTATTTTTCCATAGCGTGTGTCTGTTGGAGGCGGCAGCCTCCTATGAGATAGTAGAATGGCTACTTGTGCATGTAACCATTATAACTCAAAGAGTAATTTTCATAAAGTAGTGGCGGTATCATATTGTATTGCTTTTTTTAAATTTCCATGTGTTTTTGTGATTATTTAAATTCTCCATCATTTGAATTTTTTTTATTTAAAACATGGATTACATTAATTGTTGCTGGTGCTGCTGCACACACATAAGAATTGGCTTGCTGTTTGCATACACTAACAACTAAACACCACCAGGTGTCCTCTGTTTCTGTATCAGATCTGAATTACCTCCTGGAAATCCTCCTGTGGATTCTAACTGAAAATATTGATTTTAAACAAACCAAAAGGGGAGTGGCTGGGGGGCGGGGAGGGAATGGGGAAAGAAACACAAACCTTTTTGCTTAATTTTGAAGAGATTGAGGTGTGAAGCCACTTGGAAGTGTGGGCTATTTGTTACATTTTGTTAGTAAAGCTTCCCACTGCCCCCACAAGCTTATTTGTGACCCTGTGACTCATCAGTATCCAGGGTGTTATTTTCCAACAAGGACAGAGAAATAGCTGGGTGTTTCTGGGTGTCTCCTCCAGACCTGTTGCTGAAATCAGCTCAGTCATCACCACACAAAGGCTTACCCTTCTCTTGCAGAGAGATTATTACCAGGCAACAGTTACAATCAATCAAGTTGACTTTTACCAGGCAACAATAATTGTCAAGATAATAGAAATAAAAATGAGGATAAAAGTTGGTTAAATACTGAATTTTGTGGCTGTTCTTCTCACCCTGGTTCTGTCTGGTCGCTCGTTCTTGTCAGGAAGGGATTTCTGTGACAGACTGGCAATGTGTGAGAGAACACATTTTTACACAGTAACACTAATCATTCTGTGGGATGCAGTGAAACATTGTGAGACGGGAATCGTGATGTGTTCCCGCAGGTGGTGTACTGCAGGCTCTTTCACCCCAGGGCAAGTAGTTATTTTGTTCCCAGTGACTTCTGAGCTTTGGGGAAGTGACCCCTCTGGGAGACCAAGTGTCATATATTGCCAGCTGAAATCCTGTGGGAGTTGGGAGCCATTGTTTTGCAGAAGTGATCAATAACACTGTCATTCTTCTTGCAGAAGGCTTTATACTAGTGTCCTGCCGTAAAGCTTTTAGGGAAGCTGCACCTTATTTTCTGTATTGGGATAGGAGTGATAAGAAAAAGCCACGTTTTATGTTTGGTGGGTTTTTTTCCCTCTGTGCAGACATCAAACAACAATAAATGAGGGTGTTCCCTTGTGCCATTATTAGATGGAACAAATAGGAGCCATAGGTTATCCCCAGTTCATTACTTCCTATTTCAGCTCTGCATTCCTGAATTATTAACAGCCCTGGCTCTGGAAAGGTATCAGAATTCTACCCGTGTTTCCAGTGCATCCACCTAGAGCAGTATTAGGTGCGGGCTTGCCAATGGCTCTATTTGTTGGAAGTAGCAAGGCAAGTGATGAAACACCACCTGAAGGTGGCTTCAGAAACAAGGAATTTAAATTATAATAATGCTTTCGGGGGCGATGACTGTAATGGGATGTTTCCTTACCATCCTTATTTTTAATTCCATTTTGTGATCATTTCTAATTGTAATTGCATGATTAACCATAACATTTATTAAGGACTTGGGTTTTCCGATGATATGTGTAGATGGTAATAATTAATCTCAAGTGTGTTGGGCTAAGGGTGTGATGATTTGAGGTTCTGAATGCTCACTGTGTATTCCAGAGTGGTTCTTTGGTATTTCCACATATTTTAGTTCATCAGCTGCTAACTATGGCTTAGCCGCATTTCATTACATAGTGGTTTGTGAAAGTGAGTGAGATCTTGTAGTTTGTTTGTACAGTTTGTGTGTTGGAGGACCTTTATCGCACAACAGCTTGAATGCAAGTGTATTTAACTGCCTAAATTATTACTAATATACTAATCTTTGAATCTGTTCATAAACAAGGCAGTTCTAACTTCAGTACATTATTTATTAGCCTAATAATTGTTGCTGCTGAACTGCATGTTCTCATCATCATCTATTACTAAAGCAGTATTGAAATTCTGTGCACACAAAGCAAAATAATGAAAAGGATCATTAAGCATAATAAACAGCAAGTGACACTGAAAAATGCATTACAGTGATATTTTAAGCTAATGCTTGTGTGGGCTGTGTGAAAGCACAAAAAGTTTATCTCCTACGATCCTTTTAGCAATTCTGATGCTAAACAAGTAGTTTGCACTGCTGCTTTGCTTTAACTGGCTGGGCCAGGTAAGGCCCTTCATGTCCTGAAGCACGAGAGGGAAGAGAACACGGTAACTGGGCTGCAAAATGGGATAAAAATGGGATAAAGATGAGTGAATGTGTTGCCCTAGAAAATGACTGACATACAATTAATGACCATGTCTTCCAACTGTCATTTTAAGACCACTTGTTTCTTTGACAGAAGAAGGTTGATCTTAATCAGGAGTAATTTTTTGTCCCTCAAAAAGCCTTAATTCATGTTCTTTATCCTTTCTAGGTTCTAGTCCAAGTGGAGGCTCTATGTTATAAACAGTTTCATTCCATAGATGAAAGGGCAAATTGTCATTGTAGTTCCTTGCTTATGAAAATATTTACTTGTATTATATTGTTATTGGTGGAATCCTAGCTTTTGTTCCATTACTTTAGCTGTTTCATTTGAAATTGTTATAGCAGGAGACAGGAATCAACAGAATTAATATTCTGTGAAAATCGGAGCTTTTAATATTGACTATACTTTATAATATTATGGTGATAATGAACCCTGTTCATGAAAACTGAGAATGTGTATTTCTTGATGTTTTGTATGCTAATTTAGAAATGACCATGCTTATCTCCATTTCACATGGACTTTGATATCTGTAGTGGAAATGAAAAATATTTAAAAGGGCCCTTTCATGCAGCTCATCAGTCCTATAGGGTTAATGTTTCATTTCTTTCATCATGTATGCTGCTCCTTGAAGTGCCTAAGTAGATCTGTCTGAAATGTCTGCAGTCCACGCTAGCAGTTCACCTGAGTAGTGGTTATATTTACTTTATTATTCTGCATTTAATTCCATAAAGCTTTGTGTTCCCTATTTAGAAGAAGAATCTCGGAGGATTTGAACTACTCTTGCAGAGCAGCAATTATAAGCTAGATCTCTTTTGTGGTGAATATATTTTTTTTGTCTCTCCTGTAGTTACAAAATCTTTGAAGAAGTTTGCAGAGCATAATACCTTAAACTTTGGTGCACTTATAATCAAATAAATAGAAAAGAGAAACAGTTGAATCTTGATTTCTGTTAAAAAGGTGTTTCCCTTTCCTCTTACGTAAAGGCTCGAAAGTGCTGCAAAAATTCAGGGGGCGAGCATATTTTGCCACAGCCTTGCCAGCTGCCTTGTTGCTTTGCTCATGGTTGTGTATCTTAGGTAATGCATAGTTAACACAGCCACTAAGAAAATAGTTTAAATTTTGCTGGGGTGTGGGGGCGTGTGGCTGACTAATTATTATAAATTACATTAATCTCTTTGTTAATTTGACTTATAAAAAGCATGATATAGAATGGACTTAATTAGTCATTCATAAATATTTTATTTTGTGCATGTCACAAATGGATATATTCACTTTGGCTGCCACAACATCCTTGTTAACAAACTGGCAAGATATGGACTGGAGCAGGGGTGGAAAATTGAACTGCCAGGCTCAAAGGGTAGTATTTAGGGGCTCAAACCTGAACTGACAGCTGGCCACAAGTACAGTTCTTCAGGGGGCAAAACTCAGTTCAATATAATTCAATGGCTTTATGAACAGTCTGGGTGACTGGACCGAACGCATCATTGTGCAGATTGGAGGTGACTCCAAACTGGACAAGGGATAGATGTGTCAGAATGAAAATCGATCACTGAGAGATTTCAATGAATTGGAAGATAGGTCCAACAAGAACTGCAATGATGTCCTGGTTTCGGCTGGGATAGAGTTAATTTTCTTCACAGAAGCTAGCATAGTGCTGTGCTTTGGATTCAGTACTAGAAGAATATTGATAACACACTGATGTTTTTAGTTGTTGCCAAGTAGTGTTCAGATTGCTCAAGGACTTTTTGAGCTTCTCCTGCTTGGCCAGGTGCATAACAAGCTGGGGGTACAGCACAGCTAGGACAGCTAACCCAAACTGACCAAAGAGCTATTCCATACCATAGAATGTCATGCTTGGGGGGGTTAGTCGGTTGGTCATGGGCGGTGTGATTGCAGCTTGGGGGGAGTGATCGCGGCTCGGGCCGGGCTGGGCATCGGTCAGCGGGTGGTGAGTAATTGCATTGTGCATCACTTGTTTTATATATTCTCTATTTTACCATTATTATTATTATTCTCTCTTATTAGATTGTGTCTATCTCAACCCACGGGTCTTAGTTTTTTTCTTTTCTCCGATTCTCTCCCCCATCCCACTGAGGGAGGGGGGGAGTGAGAGAGCGGCTGCGTGGTGCTGAGTTGCCAGCCAGGTTAAACCACGACAGTCCTATTTTGGCACCCAACCTGGGGCTCGAAGGGTTGAGATAATGGCAGATCTGAACATTTTTTAAATGAATTTGTGATAAGCATTCATTAGATTAGTCTAATAGTCGCTGGTCGCAATGTTGTTTTATTTGCTCTCAGAGTTGTTGTCCTTGTTCATGGAGTTCTTTTATATATCACCTTACCTGCTGTATGCACTCCCTGTGCTGCTGGTTGTCACTTTTCGCAAGTGGATTAAAGCTACTGTTCTGCTGTACTGTGTAATACTGGCTTATGCTATGATAAAATTATTGGTCATCAGATTAAGCTCATATTTGTCCTCAGTATTGCTGTCACCTCTGTATTTTGGGAACCATCTATTGGGAATTATGAATAATTATACATTTTACTTTTTATCCTCGGAGAGCCAGCCTGTGGGGGAGTCACCTTACTCCATCTTCCCCTTCTTCTCTGAGCTAATTACAACAGTTCTTGAGAATGTTGAATATCCTTGGGATGTTCCAACTAGCATGGTCCCATTGCTAGGTCTCCTGAATATGGTTCAGTTTTTACTCAGGGTTAGACTCCTACGTAAATTATATACCATCCAAAGATCAACTCCTGCAACAGGCCCTGTGGCTACTCCAGCCTCAGTGACACCCACTGTAGCTACCCAAACTGTGGACTCAGGCACTGCTGCTACTCCAACTCCTGTGACACCCACCCACTCCAACTGTGGACACAGGCACCTACTCCAACCCCTTGACAGGCACCGCTGCTACTCCAACCCCTGCAACATGTACTGTAGCTACTCAAACCCCAGCGACAGGCATTGCAGCTGAAACAGGGAGCAAACCTGTGCCAGTATCAGTTGCCCCTATAAACAAGAAGAAATCTTGGAAGCGAAAGTCAACTCGTTTAGAAAGGGAGGATGAAAGGCCAGGGCCATCACAAGAGGAGGAGGAAGAGGAAGAGCTCATAAATGAGACAGAAACTACACGGTCTCTATCCTTGGGTGAGCTGCGAGAGATCCGAAAAGATTTCAGCCGTTGTGCCAGAGAGCACCTTGTCACCTGGTTGCTCCGATGCTGGGATAATGGGGCCAGTAGCCTGGAACTGGAGGGTAAGGAAGCCAAACAGCTGGGATCCCTTTCTAGGGAAGGGGGCATTGACAAAGCGATTGGAAAAGGGACACAAGTCCTCAGCCTCTGGAGGCGACTACTGTCAGCCATGAAGGAAAGATATCCCTTCAAGGAAGATGTCATACATCGCCCAGGCAAATGGACCACCGTGGAGAAAGGCATCCAGTACCTGAGGGAATTGGCTGTCCTGGAAGTGATTTATAGTGGCCTGGATAATGATCAGTTGCCTAAAGATCCAGATAATGTCCAGTGCACACGACCCATGTGGCGGAAGTTGTTACGGAGCGCACCAACATCATATGCCAACACATGGGCAATAATGAGCTGGGAAGCTGGACAGGGACCAACAGTGGATGAAGTGGCTAGCCAGCTCTGGGAATACGAAGAAAGTATCTCTTCTTCCCTCGTCTCTGCTGTGGATAAACTGTCCCAGAAGTTTGAACGACTCGAAAAGCGTATACCCTACTCCCCTCCTGTACAGACCAGTATCTCAGCCATTAGAAGTAAGCGCCCTTCTGCTCAAGGAAAGGAATATCGAGGGTACACACCATGAGGCACTCTATGGTTTTACCTGTGTGACCATGGATTTACCTGCGTGACCATGGAGAGGACATGAGGAAATGGGACAGAAAACCTACCTCGGCCCTAGAGTCACGAGTACGCGAGTTGCAAAGAAAAACAAACACAAAAGGAGGCTCTTCCAAGAAACTTGTTGCTCCAATTTCCAGAGATGGGGTAGATCGTAGTTTTTTCATAAAAAATAGAAGGGCTGATCTTAATTCTGATTGTGATGAAGGACTTCTGACTCATATACACAAACCATGAGCAACAGTGACCAGGATTAGAGGGGCCCTGCCTCCAGCCAGGTGGAGGAAAGGGACAACCGGGTCTACTGGACTGTGTGGATTCGATGGCCTGGCACGTCAGACCCACAGACGTATAGAGCTCTAGTAGACACCGGTGCACAGTGTACTCTAATGCCATCAAGCCATATAGGGGCAGAATCCATTTGTATTTCTGGAGTGACAGGGGGATCTCAAGAGCTGACTATGGGAGGACGAAGTGAGTCTAACTGGGAATGAGTGGGAAAAGCACTGCATAGTGACTGGCCCAGATGCTCCGTGTATCCTTGGCATAGACTACCTCAGGAGAGGGTATTTCAAGGACCCAAAAGGGTACCGGTGGGCTTTTGGTATAGCTGCATTGGAGGCAGAAGAAATTAAGCAGCTGTCTACCTTGCCTGGTCTCTCAAAGGACCCTTCGGTTGTGGGGTTGCTGAGTGTTGAAGAACAACAAGTGCCGATTGCCACCACAACAGTGCACAGGCGGCAATATCGCACCAACCGAGACTCCCTGATTCCCACCCATAAGCTGATTCGTCGACTGGAGAGCCAAGGAGTGATCAGCAAGACTCGATCACCCTTTAACAGTCCCATATGGCCAGTGAGAAAGTCTGATGGAGAGTGGAGACTGACAGTAGACTATTGTGGCCTGAATGAAGTTATGCCACCGCTGAGTGCTGCCGTGCCGGACATGTTAGAACTTCAATACGAACTGGAGTCAAAGGCAGCCAAGTGGTATGCCACAATTGATATTGCAAATGCTTTCTTTTCAATCCCTTTGGCAGCAGAGTGCAGACCGCAGTTTGCTTTCACTTGGAGGGGCATCCAGTACACCTGGAATCGACTGCCCCAGGGGTGGAAACACAGCCCTACCATTTGCCATGGACTGATCCAGACAGCACTGGAACAGGGTAATGCTCCAGAGCACCTGCAATACATTGATGACATCATTGTGTGGGGCAATACAGCAGAAGTTTTTGAGAAAGGGAAGAAAATAGTCCAAATCCTTCTGAAGGCTGGTTTTACCATAAAACAAAGCAAGGTCAAGGGACCTGCACAGGAGATCCAGTTTTTAGGAATCAAATGTCAAGATGGACGTCGTCAGATTCCAATGGATGTGATCAACAAAATAACAGCCATGTCTCCACCAACTAGCAAAAAGGAAACACAAGCTTTCTTGGGCGTTGTGGGTTTTTGGAGAATGCACATTCCAAATTATAGCCAGATTGTAAGCCTTCTCTACCAAGTGACCCAGAAGAAGAACTATTTCAAATGGGGCCCTGAACAACGACAAGCCTTTGAACAAATTAAACAGGAGATAGTGCATGCAGTAGCCCTTGGGCCAGTCCGGGCAGGGCAAGATGTAAAGAATGTGCTCTACACAGCAGCCGGAGAGAACGGCCCTATCTGGAGCCTCTGGCAGAAAGCACCAGGGGAGACTCGAGGCCGACCCCTAGGCTTTTGGAGTCGGGGATACAGAGGATCTGAAGCCAACTATACTCCAACTGAAAAAGAGATATTGGCAGCATACAAAGAGGTTTGAGCTGCTTCAGAAGTGATTGGTACTGAAGCACAGCTCCTCCTGGCACCCCGACTGCCGGTGCTGCGCTGGATGTTCAAAGGGAAGGTCCCCTCTACACATCATGCAACTGATGCTACGTGGAGTAAGTGGGTCGCACTGATCACACAATGGGCTCGAATAGGAAACCTCAGTCGCCCAGGAATCTTGGAAGTGATCATGGACTGGCCAGAAGGCAAAGATTTTGGAGTATCACCAGAGGAGGAGGTGGTGCGTGCTGAAGAGGCCCCGCTGTACAATAAACTGCCAGAAAATGAGAAGCAATATGCCCTGTTCACTGATGGATCCTGTCGTCTTGTGGGAAAGCATCGGAGGTGGAAGGCTGCTGTATGGAGTCCTACAAGACAAGTTGCAGAGACTGCTGAAGGAGGTGAATCAGGTCAGTTTGCAGAGGTGAAAGCCATCCAGCTGGCTTTAGATATTGCTTAAAGAGAAAAATGGCCAGTGCTCTATCTCTATACTGACTCACGGATGGTGGCAAATGCCCTGTGGGGGTGGTTGCAGCAATGGAAGCAGAACAACTGGCAGCGCAGGGGCAAACCCATCTGGGCAGCCGCATTGTGGCAAGATATTGCTGCCCGGGTAGAGAACTTGGTTGTAAAGGTACGTCACATAGATGCTCATGTACCCAAGAGTCGGGCCACAGAAGAACATCAAAACAACCAGCAGGCAGATCAGGCTGCTAAGATTGAAGTGGCTCAGGTGGATCTGGACTGGCAACATAAGGGTGAAGTGTTTCTACCTCGGTGGGCCCATGATACCTCAGGCCATCAAGGAAGAGATGCAACATACAAATGGGGTCGTGATTGAGGGGTGGACTTAACTATGGACACTATTGCACAGGTTATCCATGAATGTGAAACATGTGCTGCAATCAAACAAGCCAAGCGGTTAAAGCCTCTCTGGTATGGAGGACGGTGGCTGAAATACAAATATGGAGAGGCTTGGCAGATTGATTACATCACACTCCCAAAAACCCGCCATGGCAAGCGCTATGTGCTCACCATGGTGGAAGCGACCACCGGATGGCTGGAAACATACCCTGTGCCCCATGCCACTGCCCGGAACACTATCCTAGGCCTTGAAAAACAAGTCCTGTGGCGACATGGCACCCCAGAAAGCATTGAGTCAGACAACGGAACTCACTTCCAAAACAGCCTCATAGACAAATGGGCCAAAGAGCATGGCATTGAGTGGGTCTATCACATCCCCTATCATGCACCAGCCTCTGGGAAAATTGAACGATACAATGGACTGTTAAAGACTACACTGAAAGCAATGGGTGGTGGAACATTCAAACATTGGGATACACATTTAGGAAAAGCTACCTGGTTAGTCAACACTAGAGGATCTGCCAACCGAGCTGGCCCTGCCCAATCAAACCTCTTACGTACTGTAGAAGGGGATAAAGTCCCTGTAGTGAATGTAAAAAATGTGCTGGGGAAGACAGTCTGGGTTACTCCTGCCTTAGGTAAAGGCAAACCCATTCGTGGGATTGCTTTTGCTCAAGGACCTGGCTCTACTTGGTGGGTGATGCGGAAGGATGGGGAAGTCCGATGTGTACCTCAAAAGGATTTGATTTTGGGTGAAAATAGCCAATGAACTGAATTGTATAATGTTAATTGCTGTATAATACAGTGTCATCATTTTTACTATTGCTGTATGTCCTATCAATGGTATAACAGTAAGGATCACCCAGATTAAGAAGAATGAATTTTGAAGAAACTGAGGAAGTGCAGCGGATGGAACCAGAACTGACTTCAGCATGTAACAACCCAACACCAGACCCCATCTCTCCTGCCCTGAAAGATTGTTACGACAGATGGAGCCCAAAACCATGGACTAGATGAACTCAATGGACATTTTAGAAGGATGGTCCATAGACTAAGGGAATGATATCTGTGTATGTATCAAAAAATGGGAAAGTGGTGGTGATTAATTGGAATGTATTATAGGGTAGGACCTAAGCATGACGTAAATGGTATAGAATAAGGGGTGGAATGTCCTGGTTTCAGCTGGGATAGAGTTAATTTTCTCACAGAAGCTAGCATAGTGCTATGCTTTGGATTCAGTACTAGAAGAATGTTGATAACACACTGATGTTTTTAATTGTTGCCAAGTAGTGCTCAGACTGCTCAAGGACTTTTTGAGCTTCTCCTGCTCGGCCAGGTGCATAACAAGCTGGGAGTACAGCACAGCTAGGACCCAAACTGTCCAAAGAGCTATTCCATACCATAGAATGTCATGCTCGGGGGGGGGTTGGTCGGTTGGTCGGTCGCGGGCAGTGTGATCGCGGCTCGGGCCGGGCTGGGCATCGGTCAGCGGGTGGTGAGCAATTGCATTGTGCATCACTTGTTTTATATATTCTCTATATATTATTTTACCATTATTATTATTATTCTCTCTTATTAAACTGTCTCTATCTCAACCCACGGGTCTTACTTTTTTTCTTTTCTCCGATTCTCTCCCCCATCCCACTGAGGGAGGGGGGGGAGTGAGAGAGCGGCTGCGTGGTGCTGAGTTGCCAGCTGGGTTAAACCATGACAAATGAGTTCAACAAATATAAATAAAAAGCTCTGCACCTGGGACAGAATAATCCAAGACAGTAGCACAGGCAGGGTTCTGCCTGACCAGGCATAGCTCTCTTGCAGAGGACCCGGGTGTCACAGTGGATCACAAGCTAAGCGTGAATAGCAGCGTGCTCTTGCAGCAATGAAGGCAGACTGTGTCTTGGGCTGTGCCAGCAGGTGTTTAGCCAGCAAATTGAGGATGTAATTATTCCACTCTGCCTGGTGCTTGTTGGACCACATCTGGAATATTGTGTCCAATTCTAGTTCCTCGGCTCACAAGAAGCATTGAGAAACTGGAGGGGGTCTAGCGGAAGGCAACCAAGCCAGCTAGAGAACATGGCATATGAGGAAAGGTCAAAAGAAACTGAAGAATTGGATTTGTTCAGCCTCAAGAAGAGGGGGGATGCAATTATAGTCTTCCAATAGCTAAAAGTTGTAGAGAAGATGGAGATGCTCTCTCTTCACAAGGCGATAGGAGACAACAGATGCAATCAACTTCAGGGGAAACTTGTCTGGATATAAGAAAAAACCCTTCACTGTAAGAGCTACTAAAGACTGGAATACATTGTCCAGAGAAGTGGTAGAACCTCCCTTGCTGGGAATATTTAAGACTTGACAGAGCCCCAAAAAACATAGTGTATGGCCCTGCTTTCAGTGAAAGGTTATAGCGGGTGATCTCCAGGGATCCCTTCCAACCTGGACATTTCTATGATCAAATTGTTAGCAGTTTTCAAGTCCCAGGCAGAATCTATCTGAAACTCTTCTTTGAAAGCACTCCACTGGATGGAGTTTTTATTCTTTTAAAGCTAGGTGTATTTAAGAGCACAGAGTTTGTCTGCTGTGTAAACACACCCTTTCCTTGGCTCGTGTGTAATACACAGTCTTTTTTTGTACAGGTGTATTGGTATCTGCGCCTGGGTTTGTGCATTGTTCAGTAATCAACCCAGCTGGTTAACTGTCTGCAAGTAGGTCATACTTCAGTGCTGAAACAATCACCCATGTCAGTATTTGCTGACGTTTCCAAAACTTGAATCAGACGACTGCTATTTTTCTTAGGGTATTATGTTTCTGTGAATTATTGGAATTTATTTACCTTTTAAATATCTTAGTGCTGAAAGAGTGGTTTCAGGATGTAGACCACCGAAGCTCCCAGTGTGGCTAATGAAACAGGTTTGGTTTTACATATGTGTGAGATTTGTTGTTGCCAGAGGATAAGCTATTAGATACTCTTGCTTTTGGCCTTGTTAGCACTTTAAGATTCTCAATAATCACTTTGCCTGTGTCTCTGTGTTTATGCATATATTTTGTGTAAAATATTCTTTGGCTTTTGAGTCTGTCTTACATTTCAAAACAAAATAGGACATTACTGTTGAATTTCCTTGAAGAATGTGTGATAAGCTGATAAAACCACACTCTCGCACATGGGAGAAATACTTAAGAAATTAATAGGATAGATCTGTAAAATCTATCATCTTAAATGTTAGTGTCATATCCAATGTAATAATAATAATAGATTCTTAAATCTGGAGGAACTTTTTCATTACAGTAAAAATGATAATTCCCTAGTAATCTTAATTTTAAGAATTCTTCCCTCATCTTTGATATGCTCTAGATGGGACTGTTAAATTATCTGGCACAATATTTTAAAATCAGAATGTTTCATAAAATCCCATTAGTGTTTTATGAAGGAAATGGCATCAAATAGTATGGACAGGTATGATTTTAATTCAGGTAGGTGAGTGGTGGGTTTAGCAATGATGAACTGAAACTGGAAAATGAAGAGTTGAATATGCATGTCAGGATAAATTATCTATTACAGACTTACTAGCTTCCTCAAGGAAATGGTAAAAGGAACGTTGCTTTGCACATTTAGAATTATCTTAGACAAGGCTGTATATAACGAGCAGGAGGGGACAAGGTTTTATTGGGAGAGAAATATGACTTCTATAACGAGCTGAAATTTGTCCTGAGAGCATAGCCCCTGTGTATAACTAGGGAGAGTAAATCACTGCCCAGTTGTCTCAAGGTTAACTTGTGTGAATGCAAATATGCAGCTGTGGAGGAAGCAACATTAAATATATCTTTTTCCAGATACTAAAACTGAGAAAAGTAATTCCTAATTGTCGCAGCTTCTCTAAATTGAAGGGGTATTGTTATTTTTTTCCAACTGTGACATGACCATGGTTCATGTACAAACTCCACTGAGGTACTGTGTAGATGGAAGCACATAAGGTCTGCTATCAGCGAAGCTTAGCTTGCTTCTAGTTCTTCAACGCTTGTTTATTTTGCAAAAATTCTGTGTTCCAAAGGCTGAGAACTAAATTATGAAATCCAGTAAAAAGAAGCAAACTGTGGATAAGCAATTCATTTCAAAACTAAATAAATGATTACTAAAGGAGCCTGAAGTGGTTTTAAATTTTTTTTCCGGCTCTAAAGCCACGGCTTTTGAACTTGATAACTTGAATTTGAGTACCACTTGCATGATGCTCTATTGCCTAATGTTCAGGATTAGTAGGAAACTATACTTCTACTTGTCATCAGAGAATTGGAAATTTTGAAAACTGTGAAGGATCATGATGCACATCACCTTGGTCTACTCAGATGCACATAAAATTATCTTTCTGACATTTTCTGTAACATAGTTCATGTTTACTTATCAATAAGGTTATTATAATTATAACTTTTAAAAATAGAGACTGTATTACTTTTTTGTCCTACATATATTTTGTATTATCTATTCCTGTTTGGTTCTTTTCTAAGGCTACTCTTGTTAGCTAAATAATAGATTTAGAAGCAAACTTTTCACAAGACTGTTAGGCACCTTTTCCTACTGGAGTGGTACCTTGCTTTGCTTTAAATAGTTTTTGCCCAGTAACTTGTAATTATTTCTTTTTTTATATCTTTGTTCTAACTATGTATTTGAGTGTCTGAAAATTGTTCAGCAAGATGGTATGTTCTTCTGATTCCCTTCTTCTGTGTTAATTAAAATTGGAAAAAGTGTCATACCATTCTGACAAATCTCACTTTGTCAGAAACGAAAAGCTTGCTTGTATTTTATTTGATTCCTCCAGTATTTTCTGTAGATGGAGGTTTTTAGCTGTTGTCTGTGAATGTAGGTAGTTGTAGAACTAGGGAAAACTGAAGAGTAATTGAATAATACAGGCATATGAATCCTGTGTCCAGTAAAACCTTTTAAGTGTTGAGATCATATTTCAGTTTAATCTGAAGTAATAATAATTTTGAAGTATTGTATGATGCACAAAGTGTCGTATGATGGCATGTGCTACACTGACCTGGTGGTGTTTCTGAAATTTTCCATATTTTTTTATTTACTTCTTGGACTATTGCTGCTTTCATTTTTTTGTTTTGTCAGAGCTAAAACACAGACTCTTACCAGAACCCTGGAAATGCAAGAAAGCTTTTGCTTAAAAAATAATTTACATTTGATGGACCTGGAATACAGATCAGAAGAGTTGTTTTTCCAGCAACTTGAATCTACCGCTTTCTGCATGTATTAAGTTTTGAATGTTTGCTCTGTTCATTGAATTCCTGAATGACCTAGCAATAATTTGGTTTCAGGAGGGAAAAAAAAAATCTACTTGTCTTAGTTCTCCATCTTATTTAAGAAAAAAATAGTTTTTATACATGACTGTTCGTTGAAGAGCACACATTGAGAGCAGTTGTGTTAGTCACTGCTTCTAAGTTAGCACAGAAGGTTCCCACATTGAATTGGGGAGATGTCAGCTGCATGTCTGGGTATTTTTAGTGCTTTTCTTAAGTTCTAATTAGTGATGTCTAAAAACACAGTTGAAATTCAGATGATTCCTGAACTAGCTGTTTATCTTCATAGCAAATGAGAATAACAAATGTTTCTTAATAGAAAACTGCATGTATTTGACTTCCTTGTTAGAAACAGTCCGCTCTCCTGATGATGTAGGTCAGCTTCTGTAAAGCTAGAAAGATTTGTTACCACAGTTCTTGAAAGGGTCAGGATTTAGATGTGTGGTGATCTTTGAGGAAACTGGGGCTACTTCTGTAGCCTTTGGGAAAGGATGTGCAGCTCTGCTAACTCTTTACCTCAGAATTCAACTGTATAGCTTCATTAATGTTGTCTGACTTGATTATTCTGTGCATAGGTGGGCCACAAACCATTGATACTTTGTTTTGAGTTCAACCTGTGGGAAGTTGCTGTTAACCCTCTTTTCAGAATAAGTGATTACATAGCCAATGTATGCCGGAATTCGATGTTATATTCTTGAATTTTGGAGAGCAGGTTTTAAAGACTTGTTTGGGACTAGATCCCTTTCTCTGTGCTTATTTTAGGCTGCTTAGGGGTAAGTGCTTTGTATTTCAATATGCTGCTAACAAGTCTACAGGGTAGCTATTTTTAGCAGACTTAATTACACAATTACTGAGGAGAAAGAGATTCCTGTGTTAATTAAGTGAAAGACATCTTTCACCTTTACAGGTACCCTGGATTTAAAAAGTAGAACAAGGAGAATCCTGTACGTATATGATGTATATGTATACTGGATCATACAAGGGAACTGACACTGTTACTGTTTATCCAGTGACTGGAATACATTTCACATGAGAGGTGACCAAGTTTGGTTATGGGAAACCTGTCCAGCTCATAACTAGTTCTTGATGTTTGTATATATCTGTAGAAATAGTATTCCTATAAAATGTGTACATTTTTACTATTAGCATCAGCCTGAATAATTAAAATTGTCTGATAGCAAGCCATCTTGGGAGGTGTTTCTCAAGGTGAACACTGCAGTTCATTGGCAGAAGTACAGAAGTTGTTAGCACAGCTACTTCGTGCATTCTGTTGCTGGTCTCTGGCCATGTAGGAGGCTTAATTCTCAGATCTATTTTTCTGCTGTCTTCCAAGAGAATTGAAATGTCATTGCTTAAAACTCATGTTTTCAGAATAAAATGCATAGCCTCCCAAAATACTGTATTGACTGAGTAGTTCACCAATTTTAAGCCAGATTTGTAAAGAATTCAAGCCAATTAAGCTGGCTCAGATCTCACTTCTTTAAGACTCCTCCATTTCGGAGCTAGAATCAATGTCAAGTGTTCCTGTTGACTTTCTGGAAACTATTAAAAAAATACTGTTTCCTTCCCTAACAGCAATAGACTGATACTTATGACTATCTTAGGGTTGGATTTTAAAGCCCTCTGACTTGCAAAGATTTAATTTTTGGGTTTAAAAAAAATAGTATGTAGCTTAAGTAACTAAATAACAAAAGCACATTGGCAATGCTGGATACTTCACAGCTTGGCACCGACTGCTTTTTTTACATAGTGACATGTGCAGACATTCTCAGACAAAAATGAATCATGAAGTAAATGATTTTCTTTCATTTACAGAGAGCATTGGGGAAAAATAGAGCTGCAAAATACCAAAAGATGTGTCCCACAGGACAAATAGAGGAAAGCATATTAGGGTCTTCTTCAGCAGAAGACTCTTAATGTATTGTGGAAATTTCTGCTGCTCTACAGCATGGCTTCTCTTGGTCTAATCTGAGCAGATGCATGCCATTGGTTCCCTGTAGCCAAGAGCTCTTGCCCTGCCTGCAATAATAAAACCTGCTGAGGAGCAGAGTGTGAGAGTTCAAGTGTTTGTGCTGCCTCTGGTTGTGCAAAACAAACTTTTTTCCTGCCTGTGACATATCCTGTGGACATACAGTTAAAATCTAACCTGGTAGAAAATTACTAAAATGTGAGAAACAGCTCATTATTGAGTGAGTCATCCTTAGGAAGAAGAATAATAAAGTAATGTGTAAGAAAGAATACTTGTATTATACTGAGGTGAAAGTGAATTGGTCAAAGTGCTGCAGAACAACCTGAGCAATCTGCTGCATAACTAGAATTTAAAATGCAGTCCCAGATTCACTTTTTATTCAAGCATCAAAAATTCAAGTCTTCTGTATTCTGCAGGTAGCAAAAAGTGATTTTCAATTCAGAGACACAAGCACTATTCCTGTCAGAACTTTACTATTGGAAGAATGCCCATCTTTAATTCAATCAAATGTCTGAGATTGTTCATGTACATATTTTTCTTGGGGTACTCTTCATTACATCAGATTGCCAGTGTTTTATTTCAGCACCCTCCTTTAACTTTTTTCCTCTTTCTTTTTCATCCTCTTCTTTCAATGTACCATTGCCCACCCTTCATCTCTCTAGTTTTTTGTAAACTTCAGTTTCCCCTTCAGAAATAACACTCAGTATTTTTCCTTCCATTTTTTCCAAGCTTGATAAATCCAGCCTGACTTCCCATTCCCACATCTTGCACTGCAGATTTTGGCAATGTTCATCTCGAGCTGCTTCAGTTGCCTTCAGGGCCTTCTGCACCACACAAGGCAACCCAGAGACTCTGTGCAGAGTGCTTAGGGGTGAGTCTGGCATTCCCCATGACAAAGCATCACCACTCCATCTGTTGGCACTGTGTCTTCTTGGCCCCATCCCTGCTGGTCAGTCTGCTAATATAGAAGGGAAGACCAAAGAGATGATCAGCTGCAGTTCTGTGCATGAAAGCAAGTATTGGCTCTTCTCCACCTTCTCTTTGGTCTGAAATAAATATTACAATTTTCTTTCCAGTAGCTGTGGACGCTTTCAGAAAGATGAGATACAAAGTCCAGGTGGAATGTTGCTGAGGTTTCTCATGCCTTTGCTCGGGATGGTTGTCAGGAGTCAGGCTAGTAAATGACAGCAGGAAGCCATTTTACATAAGGTTCCTAGCGACCAGCTCATGAATATATGGATAACACTTGCACTGTGGAAAAAACATGCTGAGATCCAAATTTTTTAGCCAAAAATATACCACAGTATTATTTAGATATACCGTTGACAAAAAATATTTCAAATGTATGAAGGCAGTTAAGGTGGTTATTGTTTCTGTGTTAACATTATAGAAACATAGCCTTCCTATTTGTGGGTGTTTTTCAGTTATGGGTTTTAATCCTGACTTTATAGATCTTATCCATGAAAAAATGTTTATAACCTTTAGCATGACAAAACTCCAAAAAGTGATTTGCTTGTAGATTGTGAAGTTTTCCATGGAATTCCAGATTGTTGTAATTTTCTGGCCATGGAATAATGACAGCAGTTCTTCCTCCCCCCTAGCTGAACTGTCAATACTGTATTTACTATATTTGAACTACATCATAAGTGATGACTACCTAAAGCTTTTTTAACTACAACAGAAATACAGTTTTGGCCTTTTTCCTTGTGGTCAGTCTATGTAACTCTTATTCCAGCATGTGATTTGATAACTAATATGGTTCCTCTCCTAAAATTTGCTTTCCTCACTTTAACAGGAAATTGGTGGTGATCAAATATATTGAGCACTAAGAAGTTACAAGAAATGTATATTCTCTCAGTCTAGCTTTATAAAGAGTCCTATCCTTTGTTTTAAAAAAAACCCCAAAACCGTTGAAGTTCAGAATCTGATATTATTCTGAATTTTGTTTCCTTTTATTCAAAAGGATATTGTGTAACTTCATTAAAACTTTCTTTTTACTGCCTAACAATGTATTCTTCGTTGATACGTGTAACCCATGTACATGCGATTTTATGGCCTGGAGTTCAGTATGAGCCAATAACGGGATGTATGCTGCTGTGCCTGCACTGCAAGACATCGCCATGTGACTTGCATATATATATATATATATATATATATATGCATTCACTTTTTATCTTGACTGACATGAAAACAGACTCTTCTCATGCTTATGTATTGTATGTTGTTACTGAAATAACTGCAAATTTTGCTTCAGTAAGTGCAAAACATAACCTTGTCCTGTAAAACTATTTTCTAGTGAGAAATCCCTCCAGAAATGGTAATATACTGAGTCGCAAGCAGACTTCAGTATCAAGTGAATATGTTATATAGTTTATTTAAAGTTATTATTTTAAATGTCCACTAATGTTATCTTTCGGTCTGATTTTTTTTGCCTTCAGTTGCCAAATGTCTGGCTGATTAATTTCTCTTAAAATTCGGTATGCTCAAAATGAACTTGAAAAGAGTAATCACTTCAATTTTGCAGGTGTTGATTTCTGCACTTACCCAATTTGACCATTTAAGAGAGCTGTGTAAGTGAAATCATCTGTTCCTATAGCAACATACACAGTCTGTAAGAGCTTCCATGGTGTATAGATTATACTGAATCCTTAAAAACAAACACAAGTTAAAAAGAAGAGATAAGTTTAGAAAAACGATGGATATGAAGAACATGGGTTCTGAGACAGCCCGTATATAAGCAATAAGAGGACATAGCTCCTGTTAGGCATTAGAATGCCCTTTATGAAGGTGCCCTTGCTTGTTTCTTGGCAAAAGTTTCTGGGATTGCAAAGCTTGTCTGACCTCACTGCTGAGTTTGCCAAGCAGCTGAGGTTATGGCAATGGCAGTGTCTGACTCAGCGAGGTTACAGCATGAGCCATATATTTAAATAGTGAGGTGTTGGCAAGAGGCTTTTTGTAGAGAATTAGAAAAAGACTGCTTGTTTTTTGGCTTTTTGTTGGTTGGGTTTTTTTGGGGTTTTTTGATAAATCAGGCTTACTTACCCTTTCCATCTATTTGTTGGAGACTGAGCCCTGAAGTCCAAAGTAAGGTGGTCACTTTGTTTTCTTCTTACACTCATGCTTTTTTAGTTGAGAAAAGAAACTAGTCCTTGTTGAAAGATGAACTCAAAGTAGGCTTTTCTGGTGAACAAAGTTGCATGTCTGCCAGTCTCGTACAACAAAACATTCAAGGAAAATCTCAGTCCTTTCTCACATGCATCTTTGTAGAATGGCATCAATGGAGAATGAACCTGATGAAGCCAAAAGGTTGGGAAGGCTCTTACTTGAAAAGAGCACAAAGCCAGAACTTCAAATAGAAATAAGTGGAAACACCAGCATCTGGTGAATGAAGAATGATCTTTTTGTGTTAATACAATTCCTAAAGTTTAATATAAATGCTGCAGTATAATTCACAGTTGCCAAAATTCTAGCTTCTGTTGAAAGTCCGTATTAACAATTTCAGCAGTATAATATGTCCAATGAGCAAAAGAATGTATGGTTAACCTTTCAAAAACTGAGAAGACAAGGGTTTTAGCATTTGTTAATCTCCAGTTTTGATACATACATGATATGAGTGATATATAACAGGATACATGTTTCATCAACATGTAAGATTAAAAAGCCAAAGTTCAATACTAAATAGGGCTATAATTTGGTGATGGAGATGCACTGGATTAACAGTCCTCTGCTTATTGAAGGAAGGTCCTGTGACTTGCTCATTCTCATTTGTTCCTCCCTGTGGTCCCAGACCTCTCTTCCCGCTCTCCAGACCAGCTCTTGGGGCTGCCTAAAGGCAAGGTAGGCTGTCAGCTCTATCACCTGGCAAACACCATGCTCTGCATTCAGCTGTCGCTGCTGCCATCAGCAGGCAAGCACCAGACAGCCCTCGGGATGGGTTTGGGAGCTAGGAGAAGCAACAGAGATGGGAGAGAAAAAGTCTTCCTCTTTCAGGGCACTAAGGAGGTTTTTTGCTGACTCTGAGAAGAGAATTACAGCTTGGTCTCAGGTTTCATTTATGTTTATAACAGATCTGATCTCATAAAGATGCTGACATTTACAAATAAATGTATAGATAATTTTTATTTAGAACTCTTTAAAGGAAATGTATAAATTGGTATAACTAGATAAAAATCTGCTAGGTTTTTTTTTTTCTCAGCTCCTGCATAGCTCTCCAATAGTCTTAAGTCATACAGAAGAATTTCTCAGTTTGAGACGTGTTCGTGACTGCTTTTAATGTGGTCTTGACAGTTAAATTATTTGCTTGTGTAGAGCACTTATAAGGGCCATGATTTATGACTGACTGCAGTAGCTGAATAACATATGTTAAAGTTAAAACAGACTTTATTTGGACTCTCCTTACCATTTAGGATTGGTGAGGGTAGAGTACTTTGGATAATAGAAATATAGAATCTTATTTGTTATAGTGCGGCTTTTTCTTCTATCTCTGTTTTACTTCCATTACCTTGTGTATCTTGCTTTCCCTACTGGACAACCATCTGTGTTTTAATGGACTATGTATTTAAGCTAATTCAGTACTTTGAGAATAAAATTAGTGCTCCCAGTCCTAAAATGCTTAATTTAATTTGGATTTTAAACGTGCAATTTAAAAATCACCGTGCAATTTTAAAATTGTGTGTTTAAATTAGGGGGAAATAACTTGTCCCTTGCTGAGTAATCCAGAAGTTCTGCTTTTCTGTCTTTTTTCTCCTTAGAATGTGAAAATTAAGGCAGATTTTCTATTAAAAATGAATTTTTTGTTCTTTTATTTGTATTTTAATCTTATAATTCTGTTATTAACAGGCAAGACTCTATAATTTCTTTTTAAAAATATTTGGGGAGTCCTTTCTGGTAATTCATACTGGTATTGTATCCAGCTTATATAGATATAAACATGAAGCAAAACTTTAAAGCTTAAATGTTTTTAACAACTAGAAGCACGCATCTGTTACAGGATACATCTTGGGGTTAGGCTAGAAAATCACTTGCGTTAGGAAATTTCAAATTTACTGTGAATAATCTATCAACAATATTTTAAGTTGTTAGTGTGTCAGTTCCTCTAAATAGGACAAGTGTTACTGTATATTAGAAACCAAATGTTTGCTTTCTCCTTGACTTCAGTGTATAAGCTTCAGACGATACTAAATACTGTACCAATGTACAAAGGCATGCTGGTTATACTGTGTTGGTAAACGTGCTGACGGATCCTTTAAAAGTCTTTGTTCCTTTTAAGAGTGGGTAAATGTCTTTTAAATAAGGTAGGGGCATGGGGTTTTTTTGAGAAGGCTGTTTTCCCACAGCCATTTCTTAGTAGGAATTCTGATGTATACAGCAGGATGGTATATTGTGTGTATATACTGAGTGTGTATATACATATATATATATACACACTGAGTGTGTATATATATATATATACACTGAGTAACTTGGTTAGTTCTGAGAACAAGCCAAGTTCTGAGAACTTGGTTTGTAAAACTGTCCTTAATATATGACCTTAACAAAGAAGTTGCTCTTGTCTTTCCAAACAGGAATGTTGGACAATGTCCGTAACATCTGGATTTTGTTTGCCCCAGATGTGAAGGGCAGTGGAACTAATAGCTTTGCTTACCTGTGTCATTACTCCAAACAAGGTGTTGCAATTAAGTGCCCTTTCATTAGAGAATGCGTTCTCTAACTCAATGTAAACAGAACTGGCCTGCAGATGGCGCTTTATTTTGCCTGGTGTGGCACTGAAAGGTTTGGCCCAAGACAAGTGACCTTGTACAAGGTTCAAAGGGATAGGTACTTAAGAACTTCTTAGCATGAATAGAGTTCTTGGCTTGACAAATTAATGGCTGTAGCACTGTGTCTGAAAACCCACAACCGCATCCTTGAAAGCCCAGTGCTTTTTCAATCCTCCTGTGTTTGTCACTTGTGCTTTTTTCTGCTGATGCTTGGCACGTATGTAATTTCTCTCATTTGATGTGTCAGATGGTAAAAGCATTAAAAATGTCTTGCATGCTAGAGTAAATGTATTTTCCACTGTGCAACACTTCCATTATTTTTCCAAGTATACTGTGACAAGAGTCCTGCAAGACAAAACAGAAAAAAGAATGTTCTCTTGAAATGTTTCAAGTAACTTGCACTTCCCTCTTTTGTAGGAATTTTGTTTTGTGACTTCCTATACAGGTTTGCAAACCTGTATCCCAGATGGCACAGATCAGTAGGCAACAGTAAATATTTTTGGTATACATGTGTTATTCAACTGGTTATAACTAGTGTGAAACAAAACCCAGTGCTGTAGAAATTCAAGCAGAACTCTGGTGACTTTATAAAATCCAAGGCAAAAAGACCATAAAGACTGTACCTGGTAAACTTGGATCATAGGGTGTTGGAACAGAGTATGGTGACACTTATATGTAATCAATATGAATGTAAAACTGAGTGTTTGAAGATGAACACACTGTAAATTTCTGTTAGTAAACAGGTGATTTAATAGGAATAGTGTTTTACATACTTGGTACAACCTCTAGATAAATATAGTTTCTCTGAGGAAGATCAGAATAGGCTATAAATTACTCTAAGATAATGGAGGAAATTAGTGTCTGTTTGCCTTGGCTTTTTTTTGAGTGAATTAAGAGACTGATATCTCTGTCAACTCTTTCTAGATACGTCAAACATGGTTGAAATGTCTGTTGGAAAGAACTTGGATTAGATCCAAAGATTTTGAGGCATTACAATTGAAGATAATTAGTTCAAATAATATGATCATTTTTATTTAGATAAGTTCAGGAGTATCCTTCATTCTTCTTTAATATGGTCTGTAGCCTCTAGCAATAGTAATTATCTCATTGCCACATATGGGTGTGAGCCAACAAAACACTTGTATGTGCATAACCACAAATATGGCATATTAAAAGTAAGTCACAGAAACACTCTTACATTCTACAAAATCTTAGGGGGGAAAAAAATCCCTTCTTCATTGGAATGATACTAAGACTTTTTAAAACATTTTTGAGAAGAGCAAGAAAATATTAATACAGTAAATAACCTGAAATATTAAGGCCTGCATCCCCTGCAGAAACAGTGGTCTTCCTTTATGCTGAGATCTTGTCTAGTTTTGAGAGAGGTTTCCATATAGCTGTCCTTTTTGGCAATATAAATACTCACACATACTTGCCCAAGATTCTAAGTATCTGAAATCTGTGCTTGGAAAGTCTTTTTCTGAATAGTGAATATATGCACAAGATGAAATACAGGCGCTAGGAGAGAGCTGGCCACAGAGCAGGCCATTGGCTAGTCCTCTACCTTGGGATGCAGGAGAAAGACAGAACAAGGAGTTAAAGGAGTGGTTTTCACACTGTAGCCAATTGTCACAGCCAACAGACTAATGAGTTTGTTTTGGCAAATTCCTGACCATGTCTAATTAAAACTTTCTCTGAATAGCCCTGAAATGCTCTGCCACAGCTTTTCTTTGAGTGTCATTGTTGATATAAATTAGTTTAAGAAGTTTCCTCATACACATTTCCAAGTGACTGACTGCCCTCTTCTTGTTTCACCTCATGAATGTAGCATCTGCTGGGTCCCTGACTTCCAAGAGTAAGAACATCAAATTTTCTTCTCAAATGGGCTGCTCATCGTTCCTGCATCCTCTTGAGCAAGCTGTCTGCCTGCAGCCACCACTTCCATTTTGCCCATCCCCAGCACAGGTAGCTCATTTCTTATATACATTTTTTTACATATAATTTGCAGTAACAGTGAACATACCTGTGTGGAGACACTGAATATTTTTCTCTATATGCAAAATAACTGAAACCAATGTGCAAAATGCCTTGTATTTTACTGCATACGTGTGCGTTTCACTGCTGAATTAAGGTGGGGTGCAGAATTCCTGAGGAAATTTTGTAATTAAATAGTTTACCTTAAAACAGTGTGCTGGACATAGTAATTAGCATTTATTATTTCCGTAGTGTTAAAAATACCAGACAAAATGATGTTTCGAATGCTTCTTTTAGCTTTGAGTCACCTGTTTTAGAGAACTGAGTAAGTATGACGTTTTGCCTGTGTGTCAAATCTGTGCTAGATTTGAATAGACAGAATCTTGTAAGCATTTGCAACCTGGTAGCAATGTGTCCTGTAGAAGCATACAGCATGCTGTAGAACAGCCAAGCTACTCTAAATAGTTATACTTTTTAGCTATGCTTTCCGAAGAAAATTAGGTAAGATGAATGCTAAGTGTTAGTTGACTGAAGTAGAAGTAGTACTATCAAATAGCAACAATAAATCTTAGTCTAGATATTTAAGATCAGCTTATAAGAAAGCTACAGATGGGAGGCTGGGTAGACTGCATTTCTGTCCTTGCCTAAGCAGTGTATTCTGCAGGTTGGTACCCAAACCTTGACTCTTCTATTCACATATTCCTTTTCTCATCTAACAAGCAGTAAACAGGAGCTTGTTTTGCTCTTCCCAGACCTTTTCCTGTTCAAACCTCTCTTGCTTGCTTACTGGATAATCCAGAAACACACTTCAATGGAGCCAGTGAGATGCATCTGATTCAGTAGCTGTGTGAGCCAGATATAGAATCATAGAATCATAGAATGTTTTGGGTTGGAAGGGACCCCTAGAGGTCATCTAGTCCAACCCCCCTGCAGTGAGCAGGGACACCACTAACTAGATCAGGTTGCTCAGAGCCCCATCCAACCTGGCCTTGAATGTTCCCAGGGATGGGGCCTCCACCACCTCTCTGGGCAACCCCTTCCAGTGTTTCACCACCCTCGTTGTAAAGAATTTCCTCCTTATATCCAGTCTAAACCTACCCTGCTTCAGTTTAAAACCATTACCCCTTGTCCTGTCACAGCTGGCCCTACTAAAAAGATTTTCCCCATCTTTCCTATAGGCCCCCTTTAGGTACTGAAAGGCCGCAATCAGGTCTCCCCGCAGCCTTCTCTTCTCCAGGCTGAACAAACCCAACTCCCTCAGCCTGTCCTCATAGGAGAGGGGCTCCAGCCCTCGGATCATTTTAGTAGCCCTCCTCTGGACCCGCTCCAACAGTTCCATGTCCTTCTTGTGCTGAGGGCTCCAGAGCTGGACGCAGTACTCCAGGTGAGGTCTCAGCAGAGCAGAGTAGAGGGGCAGAATCACCTCCCTCGACCTGCTGGCCACGCTTCTCCTGATGCAGCCCAGGGTACGGTTGGCCTTCTGGGCCGCCAGCGCACATTGCCGGCTCATGTCCAGCTTTTCATCCACCAGCACCCCCAAGTCCCTCTCGGCAGGGCTGCTCTCGATCCTCTCTTCCCCCAGCCTGTATTGATACTGGGGGTTACCCCGACCCAGGTGCAGGACCTTGCGCTTGGCCTTGTTGACCCTCATGAGGTTCACACAGGCCCACCTCTCCAGCCTGTCCAGGTCTCTCTGGATGACATCCCGTCCTTCTGGTGTGTCAACCGCACCACTCAGTTTGGTGTCGTCCGCAAACTTGCTGAGGGTGCATTCGATCTCGCTAAGTCATTGATGAATATATTGAACAGCACCGGTCCCAGTACGGACCCCTGAGGGATACCACTCGTCACCAGGTGTTTTTGTGTTTTTGGAGACAGCCCTAGTACCTGGCTGCATGCTGCTATTTGTTGCTTCAGGGCATAAATTCATTACTGCTGAAATCAGAAAGAAATGCTGTATTCCAAATCTCTGCCTGCTGCTATAGGGAAGTGGACTGGACACATATAACCTGGCAGACTGTATTTCTCTATTGCTAGATTCTAATTTTGCTGTTAATGTAAAGTTTGTTCAGAATGTAATTACAAATTGACAAGTACAAATTCATTCTAATTGCATTTCATGAGACTACTTAATCTTCATAAAGACACGAAGTCTGCACAATGTGTTGGTGTCACAAGCAGTGACTCATCAAGAGAAGGAGGAAAATACAGAGCTCCAAGTCTTTCTGGTGGTCTGTGAAACCTAAATGTGTCTAACAAGGTGTTGGGTCTTTAATTTTAAAATGAGCCTTCTTTGTAAGGCACTTGAAAAAACCTCCTGTTTCATTCTGACATTAGATGTAGAAATAACTTATTTATAAAAATATTTGAAAGCTTTTGTTTTCAATTGATAGCTGAACATCAGGGGGTTTTCCCAGCACTCCTACAGTACTAATTTTCTTTTCCTACAACTAAATATATTTTGGAAAGAACAGGATATGTGCTTAAGGGGAAAGAATGAAGAACTTGGTGCAGCTAATATAGCAGGATTTATAACAAACCGTTTTGACAATTCCATTATATTACTTCTGAAAGTTTTTTTTCACTGAGATGATACAAAGAGAAACTTCATACAGATTAGAATTATCTTCCTAGAGTCATTGATCACTTATATACTTATTTATTGCTTAACTCTAATAAGATACAAGGTTTTTGAGAACATATTGCAGACTCTCGGAGAGAAAATGTAGTTATGCAAGATGGATATCTTGTTACAACTCTGAAGGTAGTTGTTATCAGGGATGGTTCTTGCAGAGAGGCAAGATGCAGTACTAAGCCAGAATTCCCTTCATCACTTCACTGAAAGTTCTTGTATACTTGTGTTATTTAGGCATCCTGTCTGGGAGTTAATTAGTCCATTGCCTCAGGGAGTTGGGATAGTGAAGAGCAGCAAGAAAGCTGAGAAAACTCTTAAAAACAAACAAACAAAAATGGTTCCAAACAAGCTTGAAACTGGTTCTGTTGGGCCCAGTTTTTACTTTTGCCAAGTTACTACTGGCCTTCTTGTCCTTCTGGAACTGATATTTAAGGACATGCTTATACACTGCTCCGCTAGCACCTTGAGCAGGAACTGGGCTAGCACCTTGAGCAGGAACTGGGAAGACGCCTACCACCATGTTGAGTCAGAGCCAATATATTCTTTTTAGCAAAGTACGTGGGTGCCTTAGAAGGCAAACAGATACACTTTATAATGAATTAATGCAGCAATTTTGCCCTAGACCTGAACTCAAAACCAGATATTTTTCCTACCTAGAATGAGGAAAACAAACATGCATTCAAGAGGGACACTCTTTTAAAAGGCTGATTCTCACCTGGATGGAGGTGATGTCTCTTACAGTGACTGAAGGACACTGCTGCCTTGGCCCTTGTGTAAGTAGAGGCTTTTAAAAAAAAAAAGTCTGAGTCACATTGGTACATCTTTACCATGTAAAGAGATACACTCCCAGTGGCTCTGCTGCTCCCTCTGGATTGGCAGAAGACAAGACCCTGCATTTAGACAAGTTACCTTGCAAACTGCAATTTCACAGCTTCCACCACCTTGATCACAAGCAGAGATCACCATTTAGCCCTAATGCTAAGATATCTAGGCAAAAGATTAAACCAGAGTCAGAAATACAGGTTTTGCTACTCCAATGTTCCCTTGAGTAGCATAGGAGTAACAGTGTGTTGTGCTAAGCTATACTATTCCTCTAAATCTGTAAGAGTGAAAAAATCTAAAGTAGTCCCATAGGGTGTTTTTGAAAAGTACTGGATAAACAGAGTAAATAACAAGGCTGTGTGACCTTTTTCAGGAATCCTTATCACAGCAATTAGAAATTAAGAGGGTTATCTAATTGAAGTGCTGACATTAGTTCATTAGCCATAATTTTTTTGCGGCTCAAAGTTAGCATACTCCAGTGGGAAAAAAAAGGGGGGGGGATTTGTAAATTGAAATCCTACTTAATGACTTAGTATTTCTGAAATTAGGAAGATTGTTATGTGGAACCTGGGTCACTAACCTGGCTTCACCAAGTTAATGACTTGTCTGAAACGAAATCTGGAAGACTTTCTTCATAGTGTATACTCAGCACTCATCTGTTCTGTGATCTCAATAGTCTTCTACTCATCCAGCAGGTACAGTGCTGCAAGGAGAGCCAAATGGCAGCCTTTTGCAATGAACTGGATGAGATGGGGTAGAAACAATACTTTCACCTTCCTCTGACAAGCCATGTGATTGACAGTGAAAACCTAGTTCTGAAGGCTGAGCCAATACTAGATGCAGGGCTGAGATGTTTGTAAGAGTTTTGTGGAATTGCTTATAACAGTTAAACCTTAGAAGATAAATCCCTGTTATTTTTTGAAGGGGACCAGCCACATTTTCTGAAAGAAAGTCTTGCAAATTACTTTTAGCCAAGTTCCTATGTAGATGTACTGACTTTTGTGAAGGATGTAGGTACACAGGAAATTATGTGTTTGGATTTAAGGGTATTTAGAGCAATAGATGCATAGCATACACTTACATTTTTACCTGCTAGATATAATCAAATTAAATTCTATCAAAATTTCAAGTAAACCAAAAAGTTGTGATATAAGTAGCTATGATTTTTTGTATGCCATATTTTGAAACATAAATACGCTGCTTGGAGACAGGCCTGTGAGAAGATGCAGAATGAGTGTTTTGCTTCCTATCTGAGTGTTGCTGGTTTTCCTTTGTGTATTTCCTTTACAAAGTACCAAGTAGGATGTCAGCACATGGTTTTGCTCTTTGAATGTGGAAAATACAACACTTAACACTGGGGATTTAAGATCTTAATTCAGTTCCCTGTTATATATAATTTGGAATACAGTCTCTAATGACATGATCACATTTGTTTTCTCTTGCTCTCTCATGCACTCTTTTTTTTTTTTCTCCCCCTCTCCAGAATGCCTCCACCTCACTGAGAGCACAGACAGATGAGTCAGATGGACAAGATGAGTCAGAGCTGTTCAGTAAACAGAGAGTATTAAATTTCCCCTTCCTATGCTAAAAAAAGTTATATCACCTATGTCTAAACAGACACTTTTTGAAACTGTAAAGTGGTTTTCAAGAGGACCTTAAGCCTGCTATAATAGACCAGTTGCTGGAAATCATTGAGAGCTTAAAAAAAAAGACTGCCTGGACAGACTGATGAAAACATTAGAAAAATGGCGAGTCACACGGCCATTATGGGGGGTGGGTGGGAAATCAAGGGAATATTGTTAAGACACAATGGCCTTTGTATGGGTAGAAAAAAACCTAGGCTAAAATTACTTTAAAACATAGTGGTTAAGGTAAATGATGGTGAAAAGCGACAGGGAGAAAAACACCTTTTTATGATCATAGGTGTTTTGATTTAAAACAGGATGAAAATATTTGTTTAGCTTAGTCTAAACACTTATATGACACATTTTTCTTTTAAAATGCTTGAGTCTCTTTGGCATTCTTTTACACTGGCATATGGAGTGATAAATGTGCCACAGTTTCTCAATTCTGCCCTTTACATTCTAACTAAAGGAGAAACAACCCACTTATCTGACTGTTTTCCAGAAGGAGGGATGATGAAATTTATGATAATTTGTGAGTTGGAACCTTCTCCCACTTTCCCTGCACAAGACCTTAGAGAACAGAATCTATTTCATAACTATCTGGTAGAGGTAGGAATCTTTTTAATGAGAGTCTTGACATAAAAATATCACAGTTTACTTCTTATCCTGAGACAGGGTAAACAATGAAAGATTTCTCATATTCTTTAGTAATGGTGGTATTTTGGATGAGCAAAAAATCAGAATCTTTCTTTTGTGGGCTAATTTGATGTGTGGATTCCAATTGGAACAAAATTAATTTTCCAGTTTTGTTCCAAATTTTTATATGGAAAGAAAATACTAAAATATTCTCAAAAGAAATTCTTTACATATTATTTATCCTGCTCTTCCAGAATCGTAGAGTGGAAAGGACCCCTGGGTGTTCCCGTTACAATGCTTTTGCTACCTGGTAATTGTAATTTGTGAGAGTAAATGCCCACAGTCTCTCTGATGAGCATTGATTCTATTTGTATGAATTTTATGCCTGTCCAGGTACAGCAAAGCATACGGAAGCCTAAACTAGCTCTAAACAAAATAGTGCCAGAACCAAAAGCAGTGTAAGCAGCTCTAGTAAGTCACACAAAATCTTGTATGATGAAAGCAGGCCTTCTCGCTACGGAAGTGGACTGGCACAAAGGATTTCAAACCAAACTTCATTTGAGATATTTTCCCACTTGAAAGAGAACATGAGAACATTCACATAAGTCACATCAAAAAATACTGTTTCAGATAATGACCTGTGGTGATCATCTAGGCAAAGACTGGTGGAAAAAGAATTTTTGTCAAGTGAATAGTCACAGAAACACTGGCTGGAAAGGCTCTCTGGAGATTGCCTAGTCTAAGCTCCTGTGTCCAGGATGGACCAAGATTGCTTCTGGTCCTAGATGAGGTCAGCCATCACTTTGTGTAACTGACCCAATGACAGAGAACCCACCGTCTCTCTGGGTGCCTCTTCCAGTGCTGCACTACCTGGTGAAGACATTGCTGCTCATGGCCAATATGAAGGTCCGAAGCTTGAAGTTGTGGCTGTTGCCCCTTGTTTGGCTACTTTACAGATTTTGGCCAATTGTGTTTTACATTGCCCTACAGACAGTTGTAAGCTTGTACCAGATGCTACCATAGCCTCCTATTTGCCAGATGGATTATTGTGTTCACAGCCACCAATTGACATATCTTCTATTAAGTCATCTAATTAAAAATTTCATTTTTACTTTGACTTCCGCAGCAAGTATTTTCTTTTGGTTTTGAATATAACTGCTACTCAGTTACACTACAGAGCTCTTTCAAATTTCCCATCTCTTGCCATTGCTGTTCCTGGTTGAAGAATCTCTGGCTTCTCAGTCCTTCCCACATGAAAACTTTTCTGCATTCCCTATTGTGGGGGGGGGGGTTTGTGGGACAGTGGGAAGTCACAGTTCCCTGAACTATTCATCATGAGAGTGTTAGTAGCAGAACATCTTCTAATCTTCTAGTTCTTCTCAATTCTTTCCCTAGTACTTTCTTAGATTTTGAGTGCCTTCTCATGTTAATCTTTACATTCTTAGAGAATTATCAGAATTATCTTCCATGTGTTATCTGAGAGGCAACAGATAATTTTAAAGGTGTAACTGAGTAAGAAAAGTAATTTTTCCTGGCTATGAATTGCTTTGCACTACTTGACATCATGTCTTTGATTTCATCCTTGTCACTTGGCAAGATTCTTGAAGTCTGCTTTAGATTTTATTACACTGGAAAACTCAGTGGTTTTCATCCTTTCTTACAGAATGCTTCTGCAAGTGTTGAACAGTACCAGTCCCCCAAAACATGCTTAGTGACCTCATTGTTAATATTCGTCCTTTGTGAAATCTGTCCACTTATTACTATCCTTTCTTGTTTATTAAAAGTATTAGCTTATGCAAAGACTTTTCATTCTAGGAGAACTTATTTCATGAAGAGCTTTTAGTGATATGTCAAGTTTGAAAAATCCCATTATAGTACACTTAAGCAATTTTAACAGATACAGTGGCAGATTTCTTTGAAGAATTCTAGAAGATTTTACTTAGCTTTGCTCTGATGGCTGTATCTTCCCTGAGTAAACAAAAGGAGTGTAAGCATGTTTAAATTTAACCAATTGCATTAGCACTTGTGTAAGTATTGCGACTATTTCTCTGCATCCTGAAAAACTGTATTTCTCAGGAGCTTTTTGCTTTGACTTACTAACATTTTCCAGAGAATTTTCTGTTCTCCTGAAGCATGTGTCCTCATCTGGGTTTTTTCTCCGCTTGCTTTGTGTCTGGTATAGCTAATAACATGGCTTAGATTATTTTAAGAAAATATGGAATGCACAGGATGAGCTAAATGATTGAAATAGAAGAGCTGTCATTGTAGTTTTTGAAGAGAAGCCAATTAATAAATTAAGCTCCAAAAAGATCTGAAATTATTACAGAAACTGACTGGAACTGAAAGCAGTAGAAAGTCTGGTTTAGGTCTGACTGATTAAATAGAAGCATTACATTCTCTGGATATGTCTATATACTATAAATATGTAATCTTACAGATGAGGTGGTGATTTTTCATAGTTGCATCTATTCTGTCTTTTGTAGCTGCTTGCTACTGCTTAGATAGGCTTTTACTGTTGGCAGATGTAATTTTTACATCATTTAGTTTCTTGCTGTATAAGGATGGGATTTTCACAAGAGCAATGAAAGGGCCAGTCACTGTGAATAATTTTCTGACATTTTTCAAGTGAATTAGGTTTTCTGAGTCACCCATCCCAAAGGTATGGTCTTGCCACTTGTTGGAGTGACACTTGTGATGCAAGTTGACTACTGCTGGAACTGTGAAAGTGAAAATACTTCCATTTAGTTGCTGTCTGGAGAAAAGACCCAGCCACCTGACTTCAGTGGTGACACAAATACCCGCATAAAAAGGATAACGGGAGCTACAAAAGGAAGGACATTATTTCTAATTTTAACCTCTTTATTTTCCTTCCAAAACCTGAGAGATAAAGGCCATGTTTCCCATGGCAAGCCCATCAATTTAAGTCACCATGGCCTTGGGGGTAAGGCATCTTTTGCAAAGCACTGACTTTTATGATCAATTATGATTGTCAAAGCACTGCTGAACAATATGGAAAAAACCTATCATGGTGTTTAACTTCATGCATAATCCCTGTTTTAGTTTTCTCCAAATGCATTAGATATTGTGCAATAGAAGTACCTGTTACAACAAGGGAATTGTGAGGAAGTTTAATAAATTGTGGATGTGAAAGGCAAGAAACAACTTGCACACTGGTAACCTATACATATAGGGAAGAAAGCTGTTGTTCAGTGCAGCAGGCGCTTATCACTGGCAGCTGTGAAATAGGACTGCACATTCCAGTCAATTAAAAAAAAACCCTCTTCACTGAGTGTAGTGGTTATGTGCAATCACAATTACAGCATCTAACAATTTTTAATTTCAAGTCAATTTTTTTTTACTAAAAGGCAGATTTGGATCAATAGCCTCTAAATTAGCAATCCCTGCTGGATTTGCTAGATGTAGGCAGCAGAAACTTCATTTATAAATAGGTGAAGCTTAGATAAATTATCTCTGTAACTGCAAGGTTCCTAAAGATTGTTTTTACTAGGCTTTGTTCTTACCAAAAAATCATCTCTTCAAGTGGCATGCAGTGGGGGAAGGAAGCTAGCAACGTAATGTGAATCAGAATGTGACTGATGGCAAAACATTCCAAAAACTTGTCACTGGAGCCCTATAGATTGAGGATTTCTTCTGTGAGGTTTCTCAGCTTTTTCAGTAGGGCTGTGCTCTAGTCTGTAAGCTATTACAAAAAAAAAGTCTAGTACTCATATCTATTAAGAGAAGATTACAGATGAAAGCACTGTTAACTAAGGCTGTCTTCATGGCAACAGGATAACTTCGGAAGATAGAAAGTAATGAATTGGTGCATTATATTGGAACATGGAGAGCTTTTAATTATAAGAGGCACCAAAACCTCTGACTAACCTGCTTTTCCCACAGGTTCAAGTAAGCATCCCTTTGGTCCTACCTGCCAATCCTCCCCCAGAAAATGTATACCTTAGCTTTTTAAGTGACCCAGGTTCTTTACATTGCTGCTGTTGTATAGTCATTCATCTTTTAATTGTTTTAAAATTCAGGTTCTGTTCCTTTTTTTGAATACCAGCAATCTCATTACAGAGTTTGATTCCAGCTAACTGTCCCATGAGGACATGGGACTTGCTCATGCTTTATCAGAGATTAAAAGACATGGTCTAATCTAAAAGTTTAGCTACAGGCTTGACTATCTTCCATTAGCAGCTACACAATACTGTTCTTTAGGTGCAGTCTGTTCTTTTCAACAGATAACTCAAGTAGGAAGACTCTGGTAACTGCTTTGAGGGAGAACAGCAGCATGAAATAAAAAATTGAGGTCTGTTTTTGTCACAGACATAGTTTCTGCTACCTTCCATACATGGTAATTGCTTTAAAAAATACCCTAAAACTTAAAAAAATGTCCGAAGTGACTATAGAGATGAATTATAGAGAACACTTCCGTTAAGCTGGAATATATCTGTGGTTTTTCTTCATCACAGAGAAAAGAGAGTATAGGACAGGTGAATAGAAGGAAGCTGCCCTAAGTTGGGAGCAGCACGTCCTGCCTCCAGTGACATATTTGATATAGCTTGACACCTCTTATTGACAAGCATCTGCTGTTTCCATCTCTCTGAGAACAGCATGCTCTTAGGCTGTGGAGTTAGCTTGCCCTGGCACTTTTCTATTGTTTGGTTTGTTGCAATAGGCCTTCTAACAGGATACGTATAACTGGAAGATAAGATTTGGCTTTGGCTGTTTCTGAGGCTTTAGTTTTGTTTGGGGGTGGGGGATTCTTCTGCTTTTAGTGTAAAATAGAATTGGCAGTTTCTATGTTTTGCTTGCATTGCTTTTTTTTTTACATATACTGGTGGTTGTGTTGAATCTTTTCTACTGAAAAAGGTAAATAGAATGGATTTTTCTCTATTGCATATTTATCTTCAGTAAAGCATTTATACATTCATTAATTTGTCTTAATAAAAGTATTCAGATGTTTCTATAAATCTGTTTGAATGTTGCTATATCATTTCCATTAGGAAAGTCTAAGAGGAATTTTAGGTTGAGTTTGAATTCTTTAGTTATTTTTTAAACTAAATGAATAGATACATAGACATAGATACCACTAAGTAGGATTCAGAGCTCATCACTGAAAGTAATACAAAAGTATTTTGATTTGTGCTGACTGACAATTTTTCTCAAATCAAAACCCTTATTCTTTAAAGACTGAGTGGTTTCTCTGACATATAAGGAACATAAATGAAAAGTGTATTTTTATCTATATCTCTGTCTGTCTTCCACCCCCCCCATCCTGTGGTTCCTCTCCACTGGTTTCTCGTCCTGTGGAGGCACTGTAACTGGGCCCACCTAAAGCCTGAATTTCCAGTACAAATCCTTCTTTTACAGGCAAACACGTTATGCAGGTGACTGCATCTTCCTGCACTACTGGACACCTGGCTATGTAAACAGTGCCATTTAGTAGTTTAGTAGATTAGGGGTTATTAGAGGGTGACAATCCTTCCCACAGAACAGTGTGAACAGTCAGCGCAACATGTCCAGGAAACGCTGGCTTTGGTCTATGTGCAGCGCATCTCGTCACAACGTGTGCTGCAGTTTCTTATTTTGTTTTTTTTTTCCTTTGACATATCAGGTTTATTGTTGATGCCATGTATTGGGTCTGCTTATACCTGTACACTTGTCATCAGGAAATCGCAAAGAGCTGTGACAGCCCTTGGCATGTGAATTGGCTCTTGTTATGGATCTTTAATCTTACAAGCAGTTATCTTTTTGATCTTTCTATGATTTTTTCTTTGTCTAAGGAATTGAATAATGAGAGTTTAAACACAAGAACAGTTTGCTGCCTTCCCCTATCTAACCATCTATTTTGCAGGGCTCATCATTAGAACTGTGCTCTAACAGGGCAGTTAAACTTTTTCTGTTTTGTAATCAAACATCCAGACCAAATTCAGAGATCGCACTTTGAGATTCCCATATGAAACAGCACAGCTGTAAAATGAGTAGCGGTGGTTCCATGATGCTTTCTTTAATAAGAACTGAATCTGTCTCTGACTTTTGTTATATCTTACTACATGCCTAACTTCTGTAAAATGACAGTGGTGTCAGGTTGAGAAGAAAGAATAGATTTCTCCTTTAAAAAAATCAGCTACCTTCAGTTCTAGTAAGATCCACCTTCTTTGACTTGAAAAGTGAACTTAATTACTGTTCAAAGTTGGTTTTGTTTAAAAAAATGCGTTACCTATTTTTTCTGTATGTTTACATTTTGTAACCAGCTACATGTGGGTCTGTTTTAGAACTAAAAAAAATAAGTGTCATAGCTTATCCTGATAGGATGACATGTGTAGCACAATTTAAATAATTATTTTAAAAAGAAAACATGTACTTTCTCACTCTAATAGGAAAATTTCGATGGGGATAAAGCTTGTGTAGGATATGGATCTCATTAATATGAATGGAGTGAACTGAAGAAATAAGAAGACTGAGTAACAGAATTGTACAATCCAATTTTTATCAAGAGGTCATTGAATATTCCTAGTATGTTGTGTCTACCTAATGCTAATTACTTAAGGCTTTTGAATATAAGAGGCCATAGGCAAGTCAATGGGTAGTATATAAATAGTTGAGAAAGAAAGGTATTTGCTTTTCTCACTCATTCATGAAAGCTTATTAAGGATATGGCAATGTTGACAAATACTTGTTAAGCAGCCTGCTCTCACTTAAATTTTACCTGAGTTTTGAATCCTCAGGTAAACCAGGGAATGTGTTCTCTCTCCCCCTTTTGATGCAGATTTTGATTTATTAATGTTTCTTATGATGACTTCTGCAGAAATTCAGTAGGATAGAAGTAAAAATCAAATTTGCTTCTCTTTCAAACTTCTTGACATCCATTAAGTCATCTTTTGATGTGATGAAAGGAAATGAAAATACCTACTATTTTTGTAAATCCCTTTCTAAGCACTGCTGGTCTTCAGTGATACTGTGTCAGAGTAGGTGGAAAAGAGATCTATAGCTCTGGCAAAGTGCAGAAGCATTTTCCAGAACAAGGTATTTCTGTTGGAATTTTGCTGGGGAAAGTGGTCTACAAAAACTCTTGGTGTCAACATCAATTTACCAGACCTCATAGACTAGGTGCTGTGTTAATTTGGCTGGTATGTGTTTTGGCACCTTGATGACAGTCCTGCAATTACAGGATAGTTAAATAAACCAAGAAAACGTGCCATCTAGCTAATGATAAGCCAGCAGAAGACCATGGAGATAATTAGAGTCATTGTTGGTACAAATAGTCTCATTTGCTACCTGGCTTACAGATAAGTAACTAGATATGAAAAGTCCTAGGGCATGTGGGGCATATGAACAAGTGACAAGGTTTCCCCATCTCATGTTTTCATTTTGGTTTAAGTCTGGTATTCCATAGAAGTATAGAATTGCCTTTATTTTCTAAAGGGATGGGCTGGGTCTGGTTTATAAGTGTTTGTGGTTGCAGGCCATGCCATCTGCACTGTAATATTCATACTGCAGCCTGGCCGTGTATTTTCATGTCAGAAGCTCTGTCAAGTTTGGCTCAAACTGGCCAACAGTCCCAGAAGCTAAGAGGGGAAAAGGAGGCATACCAATACATACACCGTATGATTGCACAAGCTTCAGTTCTAGGAAATGGAGTTAAAAATATTTGCATTTAATATTGACTTGACAGAATTCTTGCACACTTTTTTCCAAATATCTCCTTATTAATAACTTGTATTTCCTTGTATACAGCATCCACAGGTTTTGTCACCATCTTAAAAGCCCATCAATTTCTAATTCAGGAGTGCATGTGTTCAGGTACTTGCCCACAGGAAGAGGCTTTGAATTGGGGTCAGAGGGAGGAAAAAAATTACTTATTTGCTTCTATCCTATTGTTTCTTGGGTACAGAAGGCCAATCTAAACCCATGATAGCTAGTGCAGTAATTAAGGCCAGCAGGACTTTTCTTTTGCCAAACAGATAAGAATTCTATAAACAGCCTGCAAATTGGAGATATTTCAGTAGTGTTAGGTGTCAAAATCAAAACAGGAAAATGAAAGAATGCCTGAAAGTATTATGTGTGCATATGATCTGAAGAGTAGTGTGAGCAGCTTTAAATCCATTTTAGGATTTGGATTAATGCAGGCAACAGGCAGTCTGCAAAGGGAAGAGACGCTTCTGAACATCTAGTACCCATATACATGTATCTCTGTAGCTAATAATAGTCTGCAATATACAGAAGGCGTGTTTAAGTTAAGCAGTAATTCCAAAGGTTGTATAAAATCAGCAGGTGGGGTTTTTTGTTTGGGGTTTGGGCTTTTTTTTTTGAGAACTTCAGTTGGAGAATTCCTGAGAATTCCAAGAGAAGTCAGTGGTTTGATGATGTTTGGGATTCATATCAAGTTAGACTTCAGATCTTTTCAGATAATATGGTCATATTAAACAAAAATGGCAAGTGACCCTCATTTTAAGAAAAACAAAACCAAAACCCCTATCAGTTTGTTTAGAAAACTCTAGCAGTAAAATTATTACCGTGTCAATAGTAAAATTATCTCTTATTTTTACAAGTAGGACCAGAAAGCTACCTGTCACTTTTCTGATTTTTATTTTTTTTATATATAAAAGTGCTGAGAGTTATGCAAAGAGGTGAAATTATTTATTATACCAGCTGACAAGGGTTGGGGGAGGTAGCTCAAAAAAAAGGCTTGTACATCTGTGTGCTAGCTTGGTTTTGTCCTATATGTCCCGACTATCTTCATCAGTTAAAATTTCTAGTGAGATTTGTAGATTAATCTCCCTTACTGACATCATGCACACATTTTTGCTGTTTACAGTCTTTCACAAAGTATGTGATTTAGTTAGTAATCAGTAACAGCAATAAAAATTAAATTGTAAAATTGTTTCTGGTGAATAACGGTTTATGTCCCACTTCTTCAACTAGAAAGTAAGGATAAGATCCTTCTAAAAGTTTCATTACTAAGTGCATCATTCTGGTCATCTTTCTCCAATTTTCACTGACAGCAAGAGCTACAAGTCATGATCTAAGGACTTAACCTGTTGGATGCAATAAACTATCAGTCAACTCTGAATTGTAAGAAATAATGTTTTTAAAAGGGAAACTCAAAGCATTTCCCTTAAATTTTTTAGAAAACATGCAAAATACTTTTGTTTTTTTTCTTTAGATTTTTTTACTATTGTATTATCTACTGTTTCAAAATACTTTTTGCTGTGGGATCCGTCTGGCTTCTGAAATTTTTTTTTGATTGCACATGACAGTTTGTGAAGTTTTAGTTTATGTTCTTCACTGTGCCATGGTTCCTTGTTTGTCTTGAGGGTTGCCTAGATATAAACACAGGCTATTGATTCCATGACCAGAATTCATGAGCCGTTGCCTCAGGTCTTGATAGCAGTGGCCAAAAAGAGTGTGTAACAAGTTATCTTGACTACCCAGACTTACAAACCAGACCTTCTGATTTTATCACTTCTAATTTTCCTCTACAAGAAAATAAGCAGAAAAGTCATATATCAGTGTTTGATGGTATAAGGTAGTTTCCAGTCAAGTGTATTATAGTGCTAATATGTACTAAGTCCTAATATTTACCGAGAAATTTCTTTATTGTTCCTTGCATCATACCCTAGAATATGTTGATTTTTTCCCAGGGTGGTTTAAGTGTAGTTCCACATGGAATTGTGCTTGCAATATCACAAAACTTTTAAGAAAATATAAAGTGAAGATAAAGGTCATTCAGCAAGCTGTATCTTGAAAAGGACGACAGGTTTGTTAGCAGAGCAAGCCTCATAGAAGAATGCTGATAAAAACTATACAACACACTCACCAATTATTTTTTTAGTTTTGCCTCCTACTTGGGATGCCACATTGACTCATGTAGAAATTAGAATTGCTCTGTATTAGCATTAACTTTTAGGATTTCTTAATTTCCTCAAGTAATTTATCCAAGCATTAATATATTGCATTTTCAAGGGTAATTTTGAAGATATTACTGAAAATGGTCCTTATGGAACCTGTGTAATGCAGAGAGGATAAAACTGAAAGCAGTCGACATTTAGGTCCTCTCTCTTTTAAACAGTTCCTTGCAACATATTTATGCAACATGCATGTTATACCTGTATCCCGAACCGCATGGAGAACCCCACCTAAGCACAGGCAGACCTCAGACCAGTGGGAGGTGCAGTCATCTGTTTGGTGGTGACAGTGGCAAGCATGCAATCACATGCCCTGGTGTTTATATGCTCAGGTTTCAGGGAAAAAGCAAATACCAATCTGTTTTTACAGTATTGATACTATATTTCAGCTATAAAAGTATTGTTTACCAAGCAATCAGTAAGTTTAGAAACAGTTTTGAGAGCTACTTACATAGGATTTGATTTTAATAATCTACTAATTAATTGTGAATCAGTAGGAGATGCTTTCTGCAGTTAAGGCATTTGTGGTCATGGATCAAGTTAACAGGATTTTCCATATAATTTAAAAATTGAAATGCATTTAATTGCTAATTTCTTAGAGAAGAAAGGAAATCTTGTTATTGAAGACTGTCTGGAATTCTGAATGTCCATTGACTAATGACTGTGCCCTTGGAAAATTCGTCTGCTGCTTATACTTTGGCTTTCCATTTGCAAAGGGAAATACTGACTCTGTTCTCTACCTCTTAATCATCTGATTGCAAGTCAGGACCTAATTTTATGTTTTGGACCATGCCCAGTACAGAAAATTCAGTACCAGCTGAAGCTACTACATGCAGTACAAGCAACTAATTTTAAAAGACCTGTTTGTTCAGTCAGCAGTTTTTGAGATGGGAGTTAGTAGCCAGTCTTTTTGCAGTTGTCATTAGGAACAGACATATTGATACTGACCTGTAGACTCTTCTCTTTGCTGGATTCAAACAATGGATTAAAGCTGTAAACGCTATCAGGCTTGCAGTGATAGGGAGAACAGACAGCATATTGCATTAATTTGGGCATTGTTGTTGTTCAGCCCCAAGTTACAGGTGTCCAGAACATTCTGGAGTAGTTTTGTGGCTGTTTGTCTTTGAGACATCTGTTGATAGATAATTTAAATCTGTTCTGACTGAACTATTGAAAATAGAGCAGAACAATGAGAGATATATTTGCTTTGGTAACAGAAAGGTTTGGCTGAATAAATCTTGATTACTGGTAATACATAAAACAGAATCTATTTTCTAGTTTTGTAGCACTGGCAGCAATGTTTAAAGATTATTCTGTATCTCACTCAAAACTCTACTCCTGTCATTGTTTAGAGTTTCCTACGGTGATACAGTGCTTTTCCTCTCCCTGCACTGATACGCTAGCATAACCTTCATCTGTTTTAGAGACTTACTGCTGCAATATAATCTGACTCTGGTAAGAATCCCAGGATGGTGGGGTGATAAGCACTGTGCAAAAATGAATGTGGTAGCACTCAACAGAAGTAGCTTTATACATGACTGCTGCAATCAAATATATGAATAACTTCTGGGCATAACTCCTTTTGTTGTTTCACCTTCAGAGTATGAGGTGCAAACTACCAAGGTACCAATACTATTAATAGTTACTATTCTTTATTTCACTGGCTCAGGTCCAGATACTTCAGCGCTTTTCCCTGTTGTGAGCAAAAGTGCACCTGTGCAATGTGCTCCATACCACTGCTAAATGACTGTTACCCATCAGGGCTTTCTCTTCACAAAACCTGTCATGACTCAGTCTTTCTAATTCCATACAAAACAATATTCTGCTAGATCATCTTTTACTAATGAACATGAGAAGTCTTCAAAATAATAAATGGAAGCTGTGACTCTTTAAGTGCAATGCTAAACTGACTGAGGCATGTACTGAACGGTAATGAGCAGTGGTCACAGACCATGCCTACCAGGAAAAACAGAATAGCAGTAGTGAGCTTTTTGCTTAGCGGAACATTTAAAGTCAAATCGCCTCTAGCGTAGAGAAAATGAAAAGTACTGTTATTAGCCTTCAAGAGAATGCAAGAACAGTATATGTGCTGTTCCTCTTGAGAATATTTGCTTCCCATCTGACACACATATCTGAATATTTACTCTTAGTTCTTAACTCTTTAACTATCTTGCCTTCTTTACTACACTGGGCTTGGTTTTAATCCTGGGAAACCATACACAAAAGGCTTGCAGAATGAGCCAGATAGAATGTCTGGTTTTTATTCCTAGAAACGAAATAGTAATCACTTCTTAAAACATAGATCAACCAGAAGTGTGATTCTTGTGCAGTTAGGCTTTGATAATACTGATACTGTGCAGTATTAATTTGTAGCCCTTGCAGCTTTTATTTATAGATAAGTAAATATGTGCATCTTTTGAGGTTCATCTAAGCTTTTAAGAATAGGTTAAAATTAGAAGTAACTGGTAGAGAGCTCATCTGTTAAAAAACTAAACCGCTTTTGGATTTGTTATCTCTTCACTGCTAACTTTAAGATACCAGTTTCTTACTTTGCTTTTCTACCAATGCAAATCCCATTTGTGTTGTTAATGCCATATTCAATGTAGTGAAGTAAAATATGCAATTAAAGTTCCCTCAGTAAATACAGAGCAGGCTGTAAAGCAGTAAAAAGGAAATTTGGCAAATAATGTGCAGAGATTAGCAAACTGAATGCCTAAGTAGAGAGGTGATTCCTAGCAAAATCAAGTTTCACTTGTGATAATTTGACATCTTCTGAGTTAGAAGATCTTTTCTGTAGCTGGCAAAACTATTTCTTCATATTTGACTCATGTTGTTTTAGAAGTGTCCTACACAGGTAGCAAAAAAGGCAATATGGTAATAAAGATTTACCGACAATCTTTCCTCAGCAGTTCCTAAATAATTTCTGCTGCTCTGAACCTTCCTTACCTCACTGTATCTGGATGTTCACTTTATCTGCTGTCAATCCTTCAAGACAAAAAAAAAACTTTCACTGTAGTTTAGAAAGGATGTTTTTTGTCTAATTACTGTAAACTGGTTTTTAATCAGCATATTTAAAAAACTGTAACAGAACTTTAAGCTAACTACTGTACTAGATGTGCTAGTCTGATTTTTAATGCTAAGACTGCTATGGCACCTCATTGATAAGATGCTAATTTTTGAAGATTTTGTTAATGATCTGAAGAAGTCATTAAGTAAATTATAGAGAAGAATTTACAGGTTTCACTTATCAGTCCTAAAATTAGTCAAGATTTTATTTCATTTTGCTGTTACTTTATTTTACTTGTAGCTAAACAAAGTAAAATGTGTCTTATACAGGAAATTAACTTCTCAGACTTGGGAATAAAACTGTTTCTATCAAAATCTGATACCCCCTTGAATTTTATGCCACTATTCAGGCTGGATGTAGACTCAACTTTGAATGTGCAGTATCTCAAAAGTTAGGACTGTAATGGATTTCTAGTGGTCACATGGTAAAGCAGATTTCCCTTCCCTTCATGTTATTAAAATCCAAAGATTCTACTTGAATGAAAATAGTTTCCTTTATGTATTTCTGATACTCCTTCATGACCACGTTGGACTGTTGTTGTTTAACCCTAGCAGGCAGCTCTGTGGTCCCCCCCCAGCCACTTGTTCACTCCTCCCCGCCAGTGGGATGGGAGAGAGAATCAGAAGGGTAAAAGTGAAAAAACTTCTGGGCTGAGATGAAGACAGTTCAATAGGTAAAGCAAAAGCTGTGCACACAAGCAAAGCAAACCAAGCAATTCATTCCCTGCTTCCCATGGTGGGTGCTCAGCCATCCCCAGGACAGCAGGGCTCCATCACGCATAACAGTGACTTGGGAAGACAATTGCTCTGAATGTTGCCCCCCCTCTTCTTTCTTCCCCCAGCTCTATATGCTGAGCATGACCCCATATGGTGTGGGATACCCCTGGGGTCAGCTGTCCTGGCTGTGCCCCCTCCCAGCTCCTTGTGCCCCCCCTCCAGCCTCCTTGTGGGTGGGGTGCGGTGAGGAGCAGAAAAGGCCTTGGCTCTATGTCAGCCCTGCTCAGTAGGAACAAAACCATCCCTGGGTTATCAATGCTGTCTCCAGCACAAATCCAAACCATAGCCCTATACCAGCTACTATGGAGAACATTAACTCTACCCCAGCCAAAACCAGCACATGAAAGTAACAGAACAACCTTTCTTGGTATTGTTTACCTCTTTGTTTGTTCTTCAAAGTCAGGAATTTTACAGAGATGATGCTGAAGGTAAAAGTAGGCTAAGAAGTGAATGAGGTTATACTACAATAGCATTGCATAACAGGCTTTGTGTTGATCTAGAACTATACTGATATCTGGCAGGAAGAATACCTTTATTGGTCCTTGCTCCATTCTTCCCTCAAAACTCATGTGCATTTAACTCCCTGCATTTAATGATAAAGATAGAAAACTTGATTTATGTCATTTTGCGTACAGAACTTCTAAACTGATAATTAAGCAGCCATTTAATCAGCAATGAGTGGTTTGTCTTACTAGAAAAGACCTGTTGAGAAAGACCTGTTTTGTTAGTGACCTTAACTCACTGTTGGGTTTTTTGTTGTTGTTTTGTTCTGCTTTTTCTTAATAGGTAACAATGGGGCTCAAGTAAGTTGCTCCTGGTGAGCAGAGAGCATTTGGGATAGAATACATCTAACTATGCATTTTAATCTATCTTATGTTTGCAGAAGAGATGAAAGAATTTTCTGAGGTTTCATCGTCTTTGCTGCAGCTAGCATATTTTGCTATAGCAGCTACATCTAGAGCATTTTCAGACCATCTGGAGCAAAGCTGTGTGCAAAAGAAAAAATCAAAACAAACTCAATGCTCTTTATGTAAATCTATTCAGTGAGCCCCTCCTATCAGTTAGGCAGGTTTTTATCCTGGTTTTCTCAGGATTGATGTAATGCTGCTGCTTATGTAACAATGAAATGAGTTTTCTCTTTTTAGAATAAGAAGTAGGGTAACTAAGCAACAAAAATCATTCTTGCCCTGAATGAAATATCTTTCCCATAGTTAGGATACTAACACCAATACTTTTAAGACTCAAACAGTGAAAATTTCAGTGTGAATAAGTACATTTCAGCCTTCCATTTTCATTTTATTTTAGTAATGCTCAAAATGTTTTTGAAACCCTGTTTTTGTAGAGAGAAGCTATGGGTCCAGCTCCGTACTCTGACCCATATGCCTTCCAACAAAACACTGTTGTCTTCACTATGCTCCTGTCTTGGTACGTTTACCTGCATGTGTAAATCAGAATATAGAGGATCAAGGTACTTAACTTTCTGCGTAGATTTTTTTCTGTTAATTCAGACTTGTCTGTAATATACAACTGCTAGCATTTAAAAACTTAACGTGAAGTTTTAACTTCAGGGTTTGCTGATGCCTCAATTAAGCTGTAAGCTGCTTAAGCTAGCAATCATGTCTATCCCCTCATCTATGTACAGTGTTGTGCACTGGGGCTGGGGGGCTATGCTGCTGACCTTCCTGCCTGGTGCATTCATTGCTGAGGGTGAATCTGCCTCCTGGTGACTCAGAGCCTTTGTACATCCTGCTTAGGTCCCTTGCTATGAATGTGAAGAGGGTTTAAGTGGTGGCTTTACCTGCAGTTTACTGAGGTGTGTCTGTGGGACTGTGCAGCCTTTGCTGGTTGGGACATTGTATTCAGGCTTCCGGAACTACTTGGAAAACACATTCTTCTAAGCATGTATGATAACACGTCTCATGTCAGGAACACAGGAGATGAAGGAAATAACCCCATTCCCATCCCTGGCTGCGTGTGCAGGAGGTTTTAATGCTGCCAGGCTGCTGCAGAGCCTGCTGTAGCACCAGGCATTGGACAGCACTACTGTAGTTCAGTGGTGCCTTGCTGCTCCCTTCCCACTCTGCAGTGATGAGGGCCTGAGCCTGCTCTCAGGAGCTGAGTGTGGACCTAGCACCAACCCTCCTCTCTGGATCAGAGCTGGGATTGTCTCCAAGCACGGGCTTTTAATAAGCCAAGAGCTCTGGTGAAGCTTAATAGGATTATCCACACACAGAACACAGTTATGATATACAAGTCTTAGCTGGAAATAGCATACTGGGAGACAGAAATGTAGTTATGCTTTCTTACATAGCAAAGTATAATGTATACAATAAAGGAATGCAGTTTAAAGATACCACTGGAAAAAAAAAATAAGAGTTTTGTGGTCAAATTTTGAACCACAGGTTTTATAGGGACAAAAGGTGAAATGGTCTCTATCAACTATGTGTGGGATGAAAATTTTTCAGACTTATTCCAATGCAGTTAATTATTAAGTTCTTTAGATTTCTGTTCATGTACTTCATATGAAAAACAGTTACAAAATTCTGTTTTACATGTGTGGTGGGAATAAGCTTAAGGGGATGGTTGTAAATGGAAGGAAAATGAAAAAAAGTGCTAGTTTTCGGGTTGGGACCTATTTAGCTTGACTGCAAGATAGATTTAGGGTCAAAAGCCCTAACCCCCCCTGCTTATGACCCCACTTGCTTGTAGCATTGTTAGTGAGAGCAGGAGGCAGTAAATAGTTTACTGGCACAAAAGCCACATGTGTAGTAGAGCTTCTACCTAGTAATATTTGGAATATTTTGTATAACATAGGTTGTATAACACAGTGAGGATTTGGGTTAACAGTGTAGAGGTGCAAGGAAGCTTTGTCAAGTGTCTTCTCTAGAAGCTAGATGAGTGGGGTGCTTTGTGAGGCAACGTGGCAGGAGTACTGATGCCAGGTTTAAATGGGAAAGAGGACTGGTACGGTCACTGAAGGCAACAGCTGGCTGCATGGAAAGTCAACAAGCTCACAATGAATTTTGATGTAGCCTTGGTTTTCTCTGGGGATTAGGAGCATGGGTGCAAAGTTTGGCAATGTGTTGGCTCCTTTGCTTCAGAACGCACGTGTTCAGTTCTGGGTTGTTTACCTGTGTCACAGACTGAGAAATTTGATGTTGTGAATAGAGCTGTATGCTAATATTGAAAGGATAGGGTAAAGCAGCTCTGTATTTTGACATGGAGAGAAGGTTGTCAAATAAGTAGGCACTAATTGTTCTGGAAAATAGCTCTGAAGAAACTACGCAATATTAACAATGGAAGTGAGGATGACAAAAAGAAACCTAAACAGAATGAGAGGATACGCTTAACAAAGACTAGTCTGGCATACAGCTGAAGAAAGAGAAAGGATCTGAAACAAGAAAATGCACAGAGCAACTGAAGGCAGAGACAACCATCATTATGGAACAGAGAGTTGTTCACATTTCACAGCATCTGGGAGATTGGGACAGAGAAATTAAAGAATAAATGACAAATGAGGAAGATCCTAAATACAAGGAACGGGAGCAGGTCTATCACAGTAACACACCTGAGTGGTGAGTTGTGTATGCAGTCCCAAGGGGGAGTGTTTTCTGTTTAGTATGCATGCATGCTTGGACAGGATTAAAATAACATCAGCTGGAGTAAAAAAAAAAAAATTATTTGCAGGAAAAGATGTACAGAGGATGACATCCTAACCAAAATAGCTGCAACTCTGCCAGTTGCTACACTGACAAATGTTAATGGGAGCAGGGAATGAGGGTGAGGTGCTTAGCCCAGCAAAGAAACCAATGTCTGGGACACTGCTAGCAAGGTCTGAGAGCAGAGGATGGGAGCAGGGTGACCGACGATGGAAGGTGAGCTGAATATAGAAGAGAAAGAGATTCACTCTCTTAGCCCGCTCCTCTCATTGAATCTAATAGTTTTGTGATTTATAACTTCCCTCTGCGAATGTTTTGTTTCAAGTTGTGCTTTTTATACATTGCGTGACACACACGTGGGTCTGTTCCTACCACAGTGCCTCTGCTGTATCCTTTTATTTAATAAGAAATGCAGAATCTCACTGCGTTATGACAATTCAAAATCTTGGGGAAAATAATAAGCAGCTGAATTTGACCCATTGTGATGGAAGCAAACAGTTAAATTCAGCTGCCTTACTGCATCAATAATCCATTGAATTGTAGTACACCATGTTTTAAAATTAGCGTCTCTATCAGTTTTGAACGAGTCCATGCAAAGCCATTAGAGGTTATTAAAGTACAATTTCCCAGACTACCAGGAAGACAGCAAAATGAAAACCCAGAGCATAATCATGCTTCAACCTCTCGCTGCCTCAGTGAAATGGGTATTGGTTTCTCCTCCCAGGGATACTGTATTGCTTAATTAATACTCGAAGCACTGAGTGATTTGGGTAGGCTTGTTATGCAATTACAAAAGTATAAATTTATTATTAATGTTGCCCTTGGAACTTTCATGTTTTTTCTAAATTTTTACTTTACCCTCCTTTCACTATGCTCTGCCTGCGCTACACTGATTTCCCTCGTTAAGCTCTGTTTCTCTGTGTTGTGCAACTGGAGAACTACTCAGTATCTTTCTTTGCTTTCCACTACGAAATTGATTGCTTTACTGAGACGAACTGAAAAATGTTCTTTCTGGTAGCTTGACATCAATTCATAATCCTCTAGTTTAAGAGAATTTTAGAAAGGAAAGGCAATGATATTTGTTGTTTCCTTATGGCAAACCCTCTGTATCTCATGGCTTCATTGTGCAGCATGGTGAGGGAAGGACAGACAAGGACCTTTATCACAATTCTCAAGCATTTTCCATTTCCCTCTCAGAAATAAAGTATTTTTGAGGGCTTTCACTTGTAGAGAGATTCACACAGTTTGTGTTTTCTAAGAGTATGGATTTACTTTTAAATGCAGTGTGTGGTGTAAATATTCCAAAGCTTTTGGGATTGTTTTACAAGCTCAATTTTTTCATGTCCTGTATTTATTTTTGACTTGTCATCTTTAGATGATCTTTAACTTGTCTCAGAATAATTCTGGCTAACTGCTGAAACTGCTTGTATGACTTATTAGCCTGTCCTCACAAGCTACCATACAAATAGCCATCCTTGTTACAGGTTAATGTTGGGCTCCCCTGAGATTGTTTGAAAAAGGAGTTTGAAGCAAGTCCTAAATGTTATTTTTACATACTAACCTTACTTATTATCTGGAATTCCACGCTTACTTCCCCACATTTTCTGTTACCTTTAAGGTAGCAGTCTATGCAGCAGAGGCCCTTCGCTGACAGAACAGCACTTTCAAGCAGGTCATTTGTTGTCTAATTCCTCTGACATGGCCCCCTTGGGCAGAGCTGGCCCCAGCTGGGCCAGGGGGCCTGCAGCCAGTTCCGTGGTGCTCAGGAACCAAGGGGGCAGCCCCTGATGGACCAGGCCCAGTGTGGTGGGCAGGCCCTGGGGTGGTGGGCTTGGTGAGCCTTGGTTTTGTTGTCAGCCTCCAGCCCTCCCGGTTTATTCAGGGATTGGAGTAATAAAAGCAAAGTCATCCAACTTCAGAAAACATGGAAATGTTTCCTGGCTTTTCTGCTACATATTGAATAATCAGATTTTAGCGTCTGTCTTTCCCTGTCCGACTTGCAATTTTGCCCTCTCCCTCCCTGGCTATTAATGGCTTCTCCACAAAGTGCTCGGAGCTGCACATTGCCTGGCTATCTGTGATAAGAATATCTACTGCCTTTGTAGATAAGGAGAAACAGATGATATTTCCAATTCCTCTGAAAGCATGCTTTTCTTCTCTTGCTGTCTCTAAAGAAATAAGGGATAGGACTATGTTGATTCATTGATGATTTCATATTCTAAAGTTGTTCCCAGGCCATTTTTTTTTTAACATGTAACTTTCCAAGGAGCAGCTTCTCCTTTGGCTCTCCGTCAGTCATTGGTTTTTGCAGCTGGGACAGAGGCTGACTCATGGCTCCACGCACCTCTGAGTTACACCAGCCAATTACGAATTTTACAGTATTTCCTCTTTCATTCACTTTTTATTAATAAACTTCCTATGTTAAACGTTTCTTCTGAGAGGAAGACTGTTACAAAATAGATTGTGAGTTAAACTGGTAGATACTGAGTAGGATTTAATGGATATTAAATATTTACAGAGAAAAGACAGCTATACAGACTTCTCTGAACGATCCTAGGGGCAGAAATCATCTTCTAGATGGCCTTGATCCAGCAAAGTGCTTAAGTCACAGGGGTAGTTTCATTGAGTTAATTGAGAATATGTATGTGTATTTAAGTGCTTTGCTGGACTTCTGCCTTGAAAACACTATGCTTTCATTCTAAATCCATTTTTAGTTTTATTTTTATGTAGGGATACAATCTTAACTGGCTCATTGTCCTATAAAATGGTACCAGAAAGAGACAATATCAATCTGTAGGTATCAATCAATACTTACAAATTGGAATGAAGGCTGATTTAAAAACAAAAACTATCCTTAAGAGCCACTAAATCTGTTCTGTTTGTAATAAATTACTTACAAAAGTGAATTTACTTTTGGGCTAATGTGAACTAGTATGTTTTGTTCTGTGATGGACAGTTTTACGGGGAAAAATCAAAACAAAAACAAAATTTAAAAGCTTGCCTGGGTCCCTTTCAACTACTTGAGTTCACAGATCTGCTTCAAGGGAAATTATTTCTGAGATGTGCTATTTTATTTGAATGACTCGCAAGACAAAAGGTGTGGGATGTGAATAAAGTATGTTTGTGTCACCTACTCCTTCCCTGTCCGTGCTTGGATATGACTTTAAAATAGAATTTCTTTGTTTAGCCCCTTTGAAGACAGTAATTCAGTATTTCAAAATACTGATTAAGTAATTCTCTATTACAGCCTAATTATATTAAGATAATAAAACTTAAATTAAATATTTTATTTCAACCAAATGTCCAAAATATGACTGATTAATTTACACAATTAATTGAAATGCTAAAAATGTTAATTTGATTTAAAAAAAAAACCAAACAACAAAACACACCAAAACCCTCTACCCAGCAGTGTGAACATCAGTATGTTACAAAAGATTTGGACAGCATAAGATTGTGAGACAGTTGACAGAAGGGATAGCATTTACAGTCATGAAACTTTGATAAAGATAAATAACAAATGAATATAAAAATCCATTTAGTGAGACTAAACACATGCATAGCAATAAGTGGCTGTTTCTGGTTTCCTAAGATAAACTTACATAAAGTTTTCCTTTACTTAAAATAGAGGAAAAAACCCAAGGGAATCAATCCAGGATGTTTTTGCCTTAAAGATGGCATTTGGTGGTTCATGTTTGGTACTGTCACAGAATCACAGAATCCCAAGGGTTGGAAGGGACCTCGGGAGATCACCTAGTCCAACCCTCCTGCTCAAGCAGGTTCACCCAGAGCAGGTTGCACAGGACATCATCCAGGCGGGCTTTGAATATCTCCAGAGAAGGAGACTCCACAACCCCCCTGCGCAGAATAAGCTGTCCGTTTCAATTGTTCAAACCTTTCTTATGTATTTATTTTTACAACATGATTATGAGGAATAGCATATGACATTCCAGTGATAATGCACCTGCCTGCATGACATTTGCCTCGCCTGCTTCTGGGCTGAATACAGAATGCATTTCAGACAATTTTTTTAGAGAAATATAATACTGCCCTTCACTGTATATTAGGCAGTATTTCTGGTATACTATATATTTTATCTGTAGAACCTGATAAAGGAGAAAGTGTGCAGTTTTTCGGATTGAGTGGTTTGGGGTTTTGTGGGGTTTTTTTGGTTTTTAGTTTGGTTTTTTTTTAACTGAAGAAAACTTATGGGTTTTTTAAACACTTAAACATGTTCCCATGTCTCTCCCCCCCCCGCCACTTACTTACATCTATGTCACTAGGTCTGATCGTTGCATATTCCTAATATTGAACAATCTGTCAGTAACTGCCCTGAGTTTTTCTCCCCTGGCAGTAACGTCAGATGATGGAGTAAGCAAATGTCTTAGTGACAAAACTTTCCAAACTGTTTTAAGTGTAGCTTTAATTCTATAAATCTGCAACAGAACAAAACCTTCCTTTATCACCAAGTCCTGGATAAATATTTTATGCCTGCTTTAGACCACTTGCATTAAAACCTGTTTGTTTAATGAAGCAGTCACATTAGATTTCTAACAGGAGGGCCGTAAAAAGAAAGTGAAATAATAATGTAATCAGACTAGAATTTCTCTAAGGGGAGTCCTAAGAAGTTGTGAGAAGACAGAATTTTTAGTTGTGAAAAGTTGTTTAGTTGTGAAAAGACAGAATTACCCCTTTTGGGAGTAAACGGATGGGGGTGGGAAGGCTGAGGTCACAAACGTTTTATGCTTTGATGGATAGCATGACGATCATCCCAGGCTTATTAGAAAGGTGGCAGGTTGTACAAGAAGTTAGATATTAGGGACTGGAGATCTTCTGTGGATGGTGGGGTTGGTTTTTTTTGAGTGTTGTTTACCCCTTTCTGGCTATCCTGAATTGAAGGATGTTCTTAGATAAGTGTTGGTACCAAAGCTCTCTTTGAATCAAAGCTCAAATATAAAAAAGAAGCTGACTGTAAGAACAGAAGAATTCAGTGTCAGCCTGAATAGTTTCTTCTGTCTAAAATGTTGTTAACTGATTCGCTAATTCAGTTCTGCATTCTCTGCAGTTTCCTCTTACAAAGCAAAGTTTAAAAAAATTTACAAATTTACAAAAATTTTAGAGGTAATGTAATTTTGTCTCACTTGCCTTGATGGCAGGGAAAAAAGGACGTGACTGTAGACAGTGTGCAGGTTTACTCGGTTGTGATTACAAAATTTTAATTACTAAAGCTTAAAATAAATTAACTTAAACCATCCTCAGTTAAGTGATTCAGGCAGAATACCTGCAGGATATATGTGTGCTTAAGCCTCGAGCATGGATTGCTGTCATTATACCTGCAAGTAAAAGCATGAGCTTTTATTTTTATTGGGGAGAATAATTTCTATAGCCATAAAGTATTGAAAATGGAGATTGGATACAAATAAACAGGATAGCTATTGCAAAGTTAGTTGTTAATGTTTCAAAGCTTTACTTATTTGCACTGGGACAAGATTATGAAAAGAAAAATAAGAATAAAAAAATCTGAAAGGCTAGAATTAACTTGATGTGGAGGAATACAGGAACTTAATTGAAACAGTGCTTTCTGAAAGATCAAATGAAAATATGAAAGTTTACTGCAAAGTATTTCAGGATATTAAAAACCTCCAGTTACTTGAAAACTATTTCCATGAACTTTTTTCACAAAGCTTACGTAACAGAAGTGAACGTTAATTTGCAAGATGCATCCTTAATTGAGGTCTTAATGCCACATTTCTTTCAGTGACTTTCCCTTTAGCATGAGATAAATCCAACAGAAATAAGACCATTTATTTATTTTGGGCCTATCGTTCAACATAGTGAGAGGAATGACTGATTGAGCAAAAAAGTTTGTACTTTAAGGATGCAGTTATGAGTCTTACTGACTCGGGCACCTGCATCTTGATAAATCCTTAGGTATTTGGAATAGCCATAACCTGGTATGCAATCTCATAACCATCTGTCATAAATACGGCACAATCTGATGAACAAATATTACCATGCCTTCAAGTATGGTTACTGAAAAAATGTTCTGCACGTGGGCCATTTGGCATTGTGGCGCTGTCTGCTGTCGCTAGTCCAGCGAGGGTATCTGTTTATCCTCTGCTTTCTTCCAGCTTCTCTCAGCCCTCCGTGACTGTATGCACAAGGTGTGGGAAACCATCAACAGTCTTTTTTTTCTGTTGTTCTGCACAGCAGTTAGGAAGTATAAACCCCTATCTATGTGAAACATTGTGTTATATGCATACCCTCACCAGGACTTGAAGTGATGGGGCAAAGAAAGGTCCTGTCATCTCTTGACCTTCTGTGAAGATTGGTGGGCAGCCAGGTTCCCCTTCTCATCCATCTTGAGATTGTGTTTGCCTGAGATGTATGCAATATCCACAGCTTATAATTAAGCAGATGAAGTTTTAAGACAGTCTGACAGTTGCATTTTCAATGGGACTTCTTTCCATAGTGTGCATTTTTACCTGCTGTGCAATGTAATTTGAGCCTCTCGCCTATCTCACTGTTTTATAATAATGCCTATGCATTATTTACATATGTCTGTACAAACCCACTGTCTTTTCCCATACAAAAGCTGATGTGAAATTCCATCGACATGTCTGAAAATAAGACAAAGGCATGGAATATAGATTTTATAGCATTTTTACTGTCTAGCTTCTCTGGCTTTTCAGAGAGAAAACAGACTTGGCACTGACTACACAGTTGAAGATGCAGTATGCTGAAAATTCAGTCGAGGAGGAAAGTCTCATTCTCACTGCATCACTGTAGTAAGCATACTTTAAGTATGTTACAGCTTTTAGCAGTACTGCTGGGGTTCTGTTCTGTTTCTTTATCTCAGCTGGTGACTCATACTGCAGTGCAACTAGAGGCGTCACATTCGCATCACCTATCAGCATATTATTCAGGGCAAAGTAATTGTTGGCGTGTTAAAATACTCCATTGAGTACTTCGTACTTCATTTATGAAATATTAGAATTTTCCTTTGAACCAAATCTCTTCAGTCTAAATTAGCTTAATATATCCATGAAATCCCCCTGGCTCTCTTATTGATGTTATTTCTAATAATACATTTTTTTTGTTCTGCTGTTTTTGTATCAGCTGGCAGGCTGTGTATTTGCAATCCAAATCTTACCTGAAGATGCATTTCTACAACATCAGAAGATAAACACCACTGGAACCTTGTAGAACTTTCCAGTCTGCCTTCAAACTGAGATTTGCTAATGGAATAATAATGTTGCCAGAAGTAGAAAAAGGCTTTCAGCTGGACTGGTAGGTTAAGAACAGAAGCTGGGAGATTTGCACCAAGAATAATAGTGAGTTTCCTAGGGAAGCTAGAAAGTGCTTTTTTTTCCTTGTAATGGTAGATTTTATGTGTAAAATTAATTCTTTATATTTAAGTTGAACTTCTTTTTTTTTTATATTTTTGCTTGAAAACTAAGTTTGTGGAATCTTCTGATCGCTGAGAGTTAAAAAAAATACATATATTTTATAAGAAAATTAGTTTTCATAAGCAGTTTTGACAAGGTTACTCTAACTGGTTATGCCAGTAGTCTATTTGATTACTTTTATTATGCTAGTATCTGCAGACTATAATTAAAGGGATTTCAGAACTAATCATTTTCCCAGATATTTTGCTTTCATAATGATAACACATAGTAGGAAAGCAAGACCAGCAAATGGGAGCAAGTAAGATGCTGAGCAAACACGGTAGCAAATCTTAAAATGTGTTCACACAAAAAATAATGTCCAGCATGCTTCTACAATGTTTCAGAAATGTTCTGTTTTCAAATATGTTAATTCATCAATATCCAGTTAAGTTAAAACAATCTTTCAGGACATGCTACTGTTTTGCTGGAATTGGCTTTCATAATGTACAGTTTAATTGCAGTAAGATTCTGCTGCAATATTGAGGCTTTTTTTTCTTTTCATTAACTGCCACTAAACCTCTGTGACTGGCCTAGTAATGCTCTGTCAGTCTGCATGTTTCTACAAAGCATGTTACTTTATTATTGCTTAAATCCTCTCTAAAACATATGGAACCATTGTCACAGGACCCACTCATGCTTTCATATCGATAAAGCAAATTGGAGCAGGTTTTAACGTGTTTCTTCCATAAGTTAAACTGTAGGACTGGAGAAACCTGTGGAGACTTTAGTTTAAATCCAGTAATTTAGGCTGTTTAACATGTCAGCAGCAATTAAATGGTCAGAAAAAATCAAGCAAAACTTTGAACAATATATTCTGCTCTTTTTTTGGAAATGGCCTCTTCATGCTCAAGATGTGCAGGTGACAAGGATAATTTAACTGTGAATGAAGGGCAAACAGGGATGTAAAAATTTTCCTTCCATCCATTAACTTCAAGAAATTAACTTTTGAAGCAAGGTAAAATGATTGTTTAAATGGAAGTTTCCATTAAATCCTATGGTTGTTTCTTCTGTATCAGGTATGAAACAGCTGTGAAAGTATACTGAAACTGAGGGAGTTTTTAGTTCACCAAGCAAGGTGAAGGCAAGCAGGACAAGTCTAGAGAGTATGGAATAAGTAGGATGTATCCTTTGCCTTTAGCAGATGTTGGAGAATGCTTTTGCTCCATCACCTTTGTAATAGCCTTTTAATTCAGAAATGCTTGACTAATTACAGTTTTATTGTGTTAGATTTTTAAATGCTTTTTTAATTAAAGCAGCTTAATAAAGAGTATTGTACATTTTTTAGAGTATCTCTATGGGCATTCTGTCTTGAATGTCTGAAGTGTTTCATCTATTTCACTTAGTTCAGCTGCTGTAATTTAAAAAAAACCAGTAATTTTACGATTTTATAAAATGTTATCATTTTTTACACTTTAATTTTCTCTGATCCTCTGTTCATACTGTTGTCTGTCTGTAGAAGTAATCTGGAAACTTGCTACAATTCTTCTGTGGTGGGAAGTCTTGGCTATGTTTACATCAGCCCGGTTGATGAGAAGCCAAGTTTTGTCAGCACTAAAGAATGTAGCTTCAAATTTAGAAATTTAAACACAACTTTTTGGATGCAAACTGATTGACAGCACTGGCAGGTATTTCCTTTGGTTATAGGCAGTCACTAAGAAGTGGTCTGTTTCTAGCTAAGAACCAGAGTACTTCTGGAAAGAAGGTCACAATTTTGTTTGTTTTTTGTTAGGAGTTTGATTTTTCAAACAGAACTAAGATTCCTGAAGTTACTCTCCTGCTTCAAAGTGTATGGGTCACACGTTAATGATCACTTTATAATGACTGAGAGGTCTGTTCAGAAACCAGTGGAGGAGCATATGCATGTACATGTGCACACATGCACTAAAACAGCGACTCCCAAATCTTTATGAACCATCCCCACAGTCTGCACCACCATCACTGTTCTGTCGCTTTATTTGGCAGGCTCCCCCAGTGCTACCTCCCTGGGTTTTTTGCTCTTTTGCATATCCCTGGATTTCTGCAGTTACATTATTGTTTGTCCTCTCTTCTTTCCTGTTTCTCCTTTAATCCCATTTCACAGATCCACAGGACTGCTTGTCTTTCCCTATTGAGCTCACACTACAGGCCTGAATGGAACATTAATATACCTTGTCATCTGGGAAATGCGATATCACAATATAGAGTTAAAGTACAGAGTCTTCTAGTTTCTAGCCTATCTGTCATTAATTCTCTAATTTTGAGGATTTTTTTCCTCTTTAAATGTGCATTTTGGATACACAATTTCTTAGAAATCCATTTGAAAGCAAGGTAGTTTTAAATAAATCAGTTTTGCCTTAACAGCCAGTAAGCTTCTGAATGAAAAGCTTTTTGTTTGTGTATTTGTGGTTTTAGTTTTTCCCCCTAGCTACTTGTGCACACAAGTATGCTGGGGAAACCAATTACTGGAGGTCAGCTTTGAGAAGTTTTAAAATTTTTGCAATGGAGGTTTTGGATTATCAATTTGATAACAAATTTTCACTGCACTTCCAGATTAATTATCAAACCTCTCCCAGCTGTTGCTTGTTTGAATATTGTTTTGTTTTTTTCTGCTATTCCCTTTCTCTCTGTGCCACAACCACAATGGCTATGGATCAGACAAATAAGGATGGTCGTGAGTGAGTGGCACCTGGTTAAGGTAGAACAAAGCCATATGGAATAACCCACAAACGGAGCTTGGCAGTCTATTGACTGCTAATTTGTTTGTTTCCTCATTTGTGAGTTTTAATGAAAACTAATGTTTGCTTTTCTGCTTTCTATTTATAAGTATTTGAACACCAAAGGCAAAAATTCAGTATCGCCCTCCTGTTTCCATGTTTGGAAAAAAACCAGCCATCCTCAGAACACAGGTGTGAACAAAACTATCTTTTTAACAAGCAGCATCACCATGAGTGAGCTATTTCTGACCTATGCTTTAAATTTTTGATTTGCTAGCTAGCACAAATAATATCGTATTACAAATGACAGTCTACTAACGCTCTTGTAGATATACTGGAAATATCATCTGTTTTGGCCCTGATAGATTAGTTGCTTAGTAAAACAGAACTGCAGTCTTGAGAAATATACAAAATAGATGACTGAAAATCTAGGCATTAATGCTGTTATGTTGAATGCAGCATTTACTATCTGTGGAAAGCTCAACCCAATTAACTGTAGTAACCTGGTAAAGACATGTCCACAGATCATACTTAATGATATGGATCATATCTTCACATTCCAAACACATAAGTTAACAGGGAATGTATCATGGCTTATCTGAGTCAGGTCTATCAAAATGATTGAGTGTTTCTCTTTAAGTAGCTGATTCTAACTTTCTGAAAACTCAAGCACAGTTATTGACATCTTTTTCATTGTGTTCATGTCTTGCAGGGTTCTTCGTGGCCTTGACACCTAGTAGGACTTTCTCTGAATGAAAGCACACCCGGACTCTGGAATACTATTAAGTTGTACCTGTATTCTGTCTTCCAGGTACTGCTTTTCACTCCTGTCTTGTAACATAAAACTGTCCAATTTGTACTCATCAGATTTATGTTATAAAATGAATGCTATCACATTATATTTTGTCACAAATCTTAAAATCACTTCTCTGACATAAATTAAAGGACTGTGCTTTCATCACTGAATAGAAAAAGATTCATCACTGTTTTAAGGGAAACATTTAGTAGTTTAAGTTATATGTTAATTACTGACTGAATGTCCAACTTGCAGACTTGGAATTTGTTTGCATATCATACTGTATTCCTATCTTCTGTATCTATGTGGCATTATGCCTTTTCATATAAGCTACTGTGGTAGAATAGGTGCCTTTTATAGTGTTAGGTTGCATCATGTCACCAAGCTGAAGCAGACTCACAGAATCCTTGTCTTCTGTTTCTCAACAAAACTTTTATTCTCTTGGAATTCAAAAATGTTGCTGAAAATTTGCTTCTTGACTTGATAAAGATTTGCCAAGTGATGAAACATGACTTCATATGGAAAAGGTAGTGATATTTTTTTAAGTCTTGCTTTTTTCCCAAAGGTACTGGTTTGTATGGCAAAAAATAGTAAGGATGAGTATTCCCATTTTACTTATGTGGGTACAAAGCCAAATCATCAACAGAGGAGCAGTGATAGGGTGAGCAGTGGAACCAAGCCCCTCTCTGATCATTCCACTCCACTGGATTTCCTTTGTGAGTGAGAGTAATGTCAAAATTACTTTTCTGTTGTCTTGTAGTTGTCATTCCCTTGCCCCAGTAAAATACAATAAATGTTTGCAAAATTGTGATTCAAGAACAATTAGAAATGTGCACGTGCAATGGTGTGCCAATGTGGTGCTAACCCAGACTGGCGCATACACACTGTGTGTGCCTGCCAGTCTAGCAGACAGCAATATAAAAAGAAGAGGGATTTTGTATGTGCACTTCTGTCTGGGTACCTTTCTTCCCAAAGGCCCTACGCAGTTTAACCCTCTTAACCCTGTGAACAACATGGAACCCTTATGGAACAACATGGAACCCTGGAAATTAATTGGGAATTTAGGGAAATGCTGCTTTTAGTAGCCTAAGTGAGTAAAGGAAAAACACTTCACTGTAGTATGAGTCAGGACACATGCTCCTAGAGATGTACTTTTACCAGGGGTAAATTCTTTATAATTATGGAACCCTGAACACTGTTTAAGAAGCCCTTTGTGTGAATTTGTCATCTGTATAATATAATAGAGAGCTACTTGACTGGGAGATATTGCAGGTATTGTGTGTTTAAGTGCATTCAAAGTACTCACCTATGTGTTGCAGCTGACACACAAGAACATTTCAGTCTTAAAAATGATGTGGTACTACAGTAATGCAAGTATCTAAATCATGAATGCATGTGGAAAGACAATATATTGTCAGAGATCCATGTCTCTCTTACAAAATGTGAAGAAACCATAGAGAAGCAGCTGCTGGAGAACACGAATATGGTTTAATACTACTAGTGAATGACTACTCCTGTAATAATATGTAAAATCTTAGAAGCTTACTGCAAGATGCTCTCACTCAAACCAGGTAACTCAGACAAGCAAATTCATCATCCTATTTTAATTTCTTCTTTTTTTAAGGGCTATAATCAGAGCTATTTGTGAGCCTTCAGACTCACTACTGGGTAAAAGACAAGGCTGTGCTACCTCATTAATGAACTGAGGGCTGTAAAGAATATCCCAGTAAAAGATTCCTGGAGATAGACACATCAAATTTAAGGGTTAATTTACTGCATAAAACCAGCATTGACTGACTCTTACAGTGTGCATCAAACTACTCTGTTTTTATGACTTAACCTTTACTGATCCGCATCTGTTAATTAACTTTGTATTACGCAGATGCTGTTTATGCTCATAATGATATAATTGAATATCCCTGGTACTAAAGATGCAAGATTTTGGATTCTGTTTTTAATTATATTCCTTGATGTTGATGTCTTCACCTCTTCTATGAGGCTATCTAATCTGTTTTCTTCCTACTGAGAGAGGTCTGTTGCTACAATACAGTGACTCAGCTGATCTAAATTGTTCTGCCTGAATTTGAATCTTTTCCCTGTATATGGAGCCAAAACACATGATCTTCTGTAAAAACATGGAGTCTCAAAAGAAAATGCATATTAATTACACATTATACTAGGCAATTCAGTTCAACTACTTTGTCAAATTCTGCTATAAAGCTAGACTTCTTGCAAAATGTAAGCATGTGACTTTTCCTGTTGCTCTCGTTCCCTTATGTTTAACATTAATATTTATGCATGGTTTTTGATATGTGAAGAAGCAGCTTATGGAAGGTGCCATGAGTCCTTCACAGAAAGTTAAAATTGCTGTGCACACAGGACAAATACTAAATACAATTTTTTTTTAATAAATAAAAAACTAGGCATTGAAATACGAATCTCCCCCATAGCTTTCATAGCTGGCGAAAATGATGCTGTCTCACAACTAATTATCATTTCAGGATTCCTACTGTAGAGGAACCCACCTGTGGTTGCACAATGAATTCCCTTGTATGCTATAGAGTCAACAGCTGTTGTGGGAGGAGGCAGTTCTCATCCTGCGATGTTCTCCTGGAAAAGTCCTGCCAGCTGTCAAAATTATTTATTTACTTATTTACTGTGGGAGGGAAATGAATATAACTTGGATGTCTCTCCTTGTCGTAACAGATGGCAGAGAAAAAGGTACGCCCTTGGAGTGATACCCGCATTTCTAGATGAGAGCTAACATCAGTGAAACAAAATGCTAAATGCATTTTGAATAAGACCTAATATCTTGTTTTAGGAGAAAGTCTCTTGTAAGGGTTCTTAGCTCTGATTTCCCATCTTGTGACATTTCACGTCGTTCTTCCACACTCAGGTTTGATTTTTTTTTACTTGTAAACTATAGTAGTTATTCTGCAAAGGGGCAGGTGGTTAGGTTTTTCATCCCAGACCATTGCAAAATGCTTTATGTTCAAATCTAAATATAAGGTATTGAAGTAATCAGCTTAAAATGAACTACAACCAAGGAAAGGTCAATGGCTGATTGTGTAACTTCTAGATATATAAGGTTAGGGGAGTTCCATAATCTATTATATTACTGTAAAAAAGCTCTCATGTTAATCCATATAAGCAAAGAAATATTGTGTAACCAGTAACAATGTAACTTAGTTTATGTACTTTATATTAGTACACTGAAAATAATAGGAATAAGATTATTTTAGCAGAGCACTTCTGTAAAGGATGGGAAAAAGGATTATTACATAACTTTGTAAAAGTCTTGTAGCATTTCTGAGTGTCAAACATCAGAGATTATCTCTTGCTCTATTTCAGTTCTGTAGAAGAAACAGAATTAATCTCCAAACCATAAAATGATTCTAAGAAATCAACTACTTAAAGTGCAATTACCCTTATTGTGATTTCATAGAATCATAGAATCACTTTGGTTGGAAAAGACCTTTAAGATCATCACGTCCAACCTTTAACCTAACCCTGACATCCCACCACTAAACCATGTCCCTAACCACCTCATCTATCCTGCTTTCAAATACCTCCAGGGATGGGGACTCAACCACCTCCCTGGGTAGCCCATTCCAGAGCCTGACAACCCTCTCGGTGAAGAAGTTTTTCCTAATGTCTAGCCTAAACCTGCCCTGGCACAACTTCAAACCATTCCCCCTCATCCTATCATCTGTTACCAGGGAGAAGAGGCCGACCCCCACCTCACTACAGCCTCCTGTCAGGCAGTTGTAGAGGGCGATCAGGTCTCCCCTCAGCCTCCTCTTCTCCAGACTAAACAACCCCAGTTCCCTCAGCCGCTCCTCGTATGACTTGTGTTCCAGACCCCTCACCAGCCTTGTTGCTCTCCTCTGGACATGTTCCAGCAAGGCAACATCTTTCTTGTAGTGAGGGGCCCAAAACTGAACACAGTATTAAAGGTGTGGCCTCACCAGCGCCGAGTACAGGGGCACAAATCCCTTCCCTACTCCTGCTGGTCACACTATTCCTGATACAGGCCAGGATGCCATTGGCCTTCTTGTCAACCTGGGCACACTGCTGGCTCATATTCAGCCGGCTGTCAACCAGTACCCCCAGGTCTTTTTCCACCAGGCAGCTTTCCAGCCACTCTTCCCCAAGCCTGTAGCACTGCCTGGGGTTGTTGTGACCAAAGTGCGGGACCCGGCACTTGGCCTTGTTGAACCTCATACAGTTGGCCTCGGCCCATCGATCCAGCCTGTCCAGGTCCCTCTGCAGAGCCCTCCTCCCCTCCAGCAGATCAACACTCCCACCCAGTTTGGTGTCATCTGCAAATTTACTGAGGGCACACTCAATCCCCTCATCCAGATCATTGATAAAGATATAAAACAAGACTGGCCCTAAAACTGAGCCCTGGGGGACACCGCTTGTGACTGGCCGCCAGCTGGATTTAACTCCATTCACCACAACTCTCTGGGCTCGGCCATCCAGCCAGTTTTTAACCCAGCGAAGAGTACACCCACGTAGGCCATGAACTGCCAGCTTCTCCAGGATAATGCTGTGGGAGACTGTGTCGAAGGCTTTGCTGAAGTCCAGGTATACAACATCCACAGCCTTTCCCTCATCTACCAGGCGGGTCACCTGGTCATAGAAGGAAATCAGCTTGATTAGGCAAAACAGGTTACAACCTATGAGTAGCATAATGCAACTGCAGGATGAAATAGCTATAACGTATTAGGAGTTAGAAAGTCTTCCTGATTTGTGAAGACATTCAAATCTTGATAAAAACATAAACCTGTTGTTCTGTCTTGCACCTTCATCTTTTAGTCCTGTTGATTTCAGAGAGTGCATTGGAAAGGAGGCTTCTTTCAGTTTTCATTCATTTGTGGTCTCTGAAAGGAGTATAGCACTTCACGAAAGAGATAAAATTTAAAAACTCATGTGACAGTTTTAAGAGTAGTTGCAGCACATTAACAACTATTACTTGGAGTTTAATTCACAACATCATATAAACATGTCACTGTGCTGCACTATTCTTCTTGAAAATACAAAAATATATTGGGTAGATTGATATCCATATTTTGTATAGCTGTTTTTAGGTAGTTTTAACTGGGAACGTCATAGAGATTTGCTTTTAGAAAGCATTCAGATGTGTTTTATGTCCAACTGATTTTTAGTGAGTTCTACATCCAAGAGCAGAGTAGAACATATAGTTAAGATTGTGCTGCACTATTGCTTAGCCTTTATGACTAGCCCAGCAAGTATGAGATCTTTCTCAATTGCCTTGTGAAATTAGGGACCTCTGAAGCAGACTGTGTTCTCATTAGTGGGCAACTAAACCAGCAGCACTTCAGCTGGTCGTATATTTATGGTGATGTAGGCCATAAGAATATTTCAGCGCATAAATTATGATTATACAGATGATGACAGAGGGCTTCCCTCAAGACAAAACTTACTATAGATTGATTGTTACAATATTAAATTTCCTGAGCTAGTGCTAAAGCTATGCTGGTTAAACACAAAATGAAAATTACCTGATAACAGCAAATGCATTGGGCTACCACTTACTGCGTACTCTATTAGATTTAATCAAGAATTTAGCACACATTTAGCAGCAGATACACAGTCACTTCAGTGCAAGAGAAGTGTCCTTTATCATGTGGCCATACTCTGTGGTTATGTGTGAGGACATTCAGGCTTTCAAATCTCTGTAAAGGAGAATCTGTGTAAATTCTATGTATTTGCAAAAAAAAAGAGGATTTTTTTTGGCTATTTGTTGAACAATAGTTTGTCCAATTCATGTGATTTTTTAATGGGCAACAAGGCAAACTGTTTCACAGTCCAATGCGCTATACTAAACTTATTCTTTGGATTCTTCAGATCACTTGCCCTCTTTTATTTCTTTTCTTTTGCTAGGCTAAAAATTCTTAGGCAGAATTTTCATTGCATAACAAATGGATGATATTAAACTCACTACATGCAGCAAAATAGAAATAATTTTCTGAAGAAACTCATGAGCAGAGATGTGAGAAAGCCTACGTAGAATGTTGAAGAAGATTATAATAGTGTATTTGGTAGCATTGCAAGAAGTGACAAAAAAGAGGCCTAACAATTTTAAATGTGGGGCTTGCTGCTTTTAATTGCAGTGAGAATGAGAAGTTATGTGAGTCTTTATAATGCTTATAGGTACACATTCAGTCTCTGTTTTAAAGATATTTTTTTAGGAATAATAAGTCTACTTTAAAAAAGGGTCTAAAATGTTTTAGTAAGGTTATATTTTCAGTGCTGTAGTACAGGGGTATCTGAGACACAAGATTTCGGGTTAAAAAGTAGTTTATTTGCATTTGAGGGACAGGAATAAAACCACAGGTTTAATATGAACTTTTGTAGTCTTGTTCATGGAATTAATAGTGTATTTCCTTAATTAGGTGTCGCAACTTGGCTTTCGTTTATAAACAATGACATAATCAATATTCATGACCTGTATCTTCAGGAGATTATTTGTGACTGAAATGCTGATATCTGGTAATAATTTGAAGAAGAATTAAAAACTGAGTACTTGTGTTAGTTTTATGAGGCCTGCACTGTTTTGTATACGATGTATTAAAGGTAGTAAGTCAGTATGCAAATCTGCAGTAAATGACTAAAATTTTCTTCTATACCAAGGCCCTGAACTATAAAGACTGACAGAGAGAAGTTTGTCTTCCTACATTAGACTTGCCAGAAGTTTTGGATTATCCTCTGAATACAGTTGTTTCTATGGTTTCTTTAATAAGAATAGAATTCATAGGTGCGTATTCCCATATTTTTCGTAAGAATCTCTGATTTTTAACCTTGCAACTGAATTAAAGTTCTACTATTACCATGCATTTGTGAGTAAATTAGATATTGTATTGTTCTTTTGTATGACAGAAATGTGGCCTTCATGTTTTAACATAGACAGGTGCAGGTTGGTGAAAAGTTAATCGTACAATTTTCTTTATAGAAGAATCTTCCTCAAAATTTCAGAATTAAAAAACTGCTACTTTTTGAGTTTTTCTATGTCAACACCAGAATTGGTGAATTATGTTATAAACAGACTCACTGATGATGAACAGTGATGAACGCAGGACCTCTGGGTACTGTTGGGATTTGTGTTTGTCTTATGCATCTGACCCTGTAAGTCCTTGTCTGAGTTACTGATTTCTAGAACAGTCTTCTTCATGCGTCTTTTACCTTTTCTCAAGTCCTCATCTGGTCAAGGTACATCCTTGATTTCCAGATTTATGCATTTTGTGGTATTAAAATGCTTTTTTTTTTTTCCCCCCTCAAGTGAGACTAGTGTACCTTTCAAATTGATGGGTTGGGAACTGACCTGTATTGATTAAAATTTAACAGTCACTCAATTATTGTGCATCCCTCCAAACTTTGAGAACTATTTATTCCAGATAAAAGTATTTTTCACTACATTTGTATAAGCATTGCAGGGGTGAATATGTTGGGTGGTTGTCACATGTGAAGCATTTTATTGCAGCCTTCTGCTCAAGAAGAAGTTGTAATATTATAATCACTGAGAGAGGGAGCCAAATAGGAGAAACCTAACAGAATGAGATTTATCAAAAGTATTTTACTTCGGTGATAGAGTAATACTGAATGGGTTGGCTTTGCAATGCTAGGATTTTCACTATTTATTCTTATAGAATACTTAGAGCAAATGACATGAAGCAGGCAAAATAGTGTCTTAAGAAACATTTTCCTTTTAAAGGGTTTTTTTTTTTTTATTGGTGCAGTTGAGACCAAGAATGTCCCTCTGAATGCTTTTAAACTGCTGGCAGAGTGGAAGAGGTAGTTGCAGTCTTGTTGAATATGATGCTCTAGACTTTCAGCAGGCTTCCACTGTGCCAGAGGAGGGCTGATGGTATTTTGTCAGCAGAAGATAGCCAGTTGATTGCGAATCATAAGATCCAGTTTTGCTATGAAAGTGAGAAATACAGTGACAACTAAAGGCTTTGTGAACCAAGTAATCTTGAAGTAACTTTTTTAATTTTCCGAGTTTTCTTTCCTGTTACTATCTGGAGGATATGCTGATCTTTCAATTTTTAGGATATGGCAATCTGAGGGATGCTTTAGGCATGCATTTACATAGGAATGTGTGATGACTCTTGCTTTGTCCCTTGGCCTCTATTGGAGAACTGCATCAAATTCTGTTGTATTCACAATTCTTCAAGAAATGTTTGAGAAAGGCCAGTCTGAAGGCATGGTTTATGTAACTTGAGTAATTACTTTGCACCACTTTATTGCACCTACTTTTATTGCTTATTGAACTGAGGTCTGGGGTTCTGATACTGTGCTACAAAAAACTATACAGTGTACGCAAACCTCTAAAATAGTGAACTCTGCTTTTAAAATATTTGAAGATGTGCTTGTTTTCAAGCTGTTGCTTAATTGTTAACTTCTACAAGTATACAAGAGAGCTTTGAGACACATCTAGTTTTCTCAAGGGCTTTGAAAAATTGGTAGTCTACTGAAAGCGTAGCACTTCTGTGGAGTGAAACTATTTCAGCTTTTGGTAAAAAGGAATCAGCTCCTGCGAAAGCAATGATATTCTACAGTCTTACTAAAATTGAATAAACAATTCAATAACATCCTCAGCAAATAGCGCGGTGCAACTCTTGGACGATAGATGTATTGCATAATTGTGTATCCCACTCTGTATTCCTTCCATGCGTTCAACTAATGATCCTGAAGAAAGTATTAGGAATGCATGTAATTATATCTGCACGTATGTATAATCTATTACTTGTCTCTGAGTATAAACATACATGTAATAATGTATAATTTACATAGTATAGTTTACCTTTTACTTATAAAGAAGTTTTTTCTTTTAATTCTTTATATTGCAGCTGACATTTTTTAATGTCTTATTTTATAAAACAGATCAGCATTCATTGACAATGGTGAGATGAAAGGTAATTTTTGAATCCTACACATATTGCATAGTACTGGCTTTTAAGTAATTTGAGAAAAACATATTAACAAAACATAATTGTATTGTTTAGCCCATGTGCTGTCATCCTTTCAATTCTTTGCTCATCTTGCGTGTTGCACATTAATGGCTTATCAGGTTTTCACATACATGGTATTCAAAATTAATTTGTGGTAACTAAAGCAGCCAATTAATTAGGTAAATGTGTATCCATCTTAATCACTTGATAAGTCATTTAAAAATAAAATTATGGTTTTATTGTGAAGGCCAGGTTGGATGTAAATGCCTTATTTTTTTTTCTGCATTTCATCTAGAATTGTGGGTTATAGCGTCTTATTCTTTTTCATTAGAAGCCAGTCCTGGGTTTATTTTTCACTAGATGACTGTGTTGCAGTTGATCTCGCATTTATGTATTGAATCAATTAGAATACGAGTCAGAATGGTAGGGCATTTTCACTCTAAATTTCATACCATAAAACATTTGCAAAAGAAAAACCTTAAAAACCAGACCAAAACACTTCTGTGTCGAGTAATTGACTTTATGTATGATTTAGCTGGCAGACTTTTTGATCTTCAGAGGATGTTCATATACTGTTTAGCCTCTTATTTGGAGGATTTAAACTTTCTTTATATCTCACGGGGTTTTCTCAGACTAGGAAAATCTTTATGTTTTAAAGGACAAAAAGGCCCGCTCCTGTGTAAGCACAGTACCTCTGAATGTGTGCATATGTGTATCTAGTAAAGCTCAAGTCTCCAGCTCTACTGTTCTTAGCAGATGAATGTTTTTTGTCTTCTGTACTTTTTCTATAGCATTTGTAAAGCATTCCTGTCCTGGTTTTGGCTGGGATAGAGTTAACTTTCTTCACAGAAGCTAGCATAGTGCTGTGCTTTGGATTTAGTGCTAGAAGAATGTTGATAACACACTGACGTTTTTAGTTGTTGCCAAGCAGTGCTCAGACTGCTCAAGGACTTTTTGAGCTTCTCCTGCTCGGCCAGGTGCATAACAAGCTGGGAGTACAGCACAGCTAGGACCCAAACTGTCCAAAGAGCTATTCCATACCATATAACGTCATGCTCGGGGGGGTTAGTCAGTCGGGTCGGTTGAGTCGGTCGGTCGGTCGCGGGCAGAGTGGTTGCAGCTCGGGCTGTGTGATCGCGGCTCGGGGGGAGTGATCGCTGCTCGGGACGGGCTGGGCATCGGTCAGCGGGTGGTGAGCAATTGCATTGTGCATCACTTGTTTTATATATTCTGTATATTTTCTTACCATTATTATTATTATTATTATTATTGTTATTCTTCTCTCTTATTAAACTGTCTCTATCTCAACCCACGGGTCTTACTTTTTTTTCTTTTCTCTGATTCTCTCCCCCATCCCACTGAGGGAGGGGGGGAGTGAGCGAGCGGCTGCGTGGTGCTTAGTTGCCAGCCGGGTTAAACCACGACAATTCCTTACTAATTTGATGCTTTAGCTATCAAAGTAAAGTCCTAAATTATAAAGTAGGGACAAATACATTACATACAGTCTATGTAGAGTTTATATTTTTCTGGTGTTTAGAAAGATGTTTATTTTTCTGTCTTGGTCAAATTCTGGTGTAACGTTCACTGTGACTTACACGTCTTATTTTTGTTACTCATAACGTCTACTATTTGTTCCTTTTCCGAATGGTGGCTCTCCTGCACACTGAGAAATGTCCAGGTTTTGCTGATAGGTCTATCCCTAGATAGTATGTGCAGTTTGTAAACAGTTTGTTTAGAAAGATCTCTATTGACTCATCTGCAAAACAGTAAACGTGTCTTACCAGTTAGAGACTAGAGACTGCTCTGTGTTACAGAAAATCAGCAAATGAACAGATATAGAAACAGTCTTTTGGATTGTAAGAGGAAACACCTCTCACTGCGACGCAAAGAAATAAAACTACCTGTTTCTGAGACTAGTAGTATAATGAAGGCTGTGGTTTCAAAACCAAAATAGTAGAAAACACAAAAAATATAGCAGGTCGTATAGGCATACCACGTTTATTGCTGCATTCCTCTAGAAATACAATGCCAGTAAAATGTGTATGTTATCACATAAACTTAAGATATGTATTAAAAATGCCTCTCATTTATGTATTCAATTTTTCAGTCCATGTGTGTAATGGTTGATTTTTATTTTTTTTTGCTAGAAACTGTATTTAAAAGTTAATTATTTAGACCTCTGTGGCTCGAGTTCTGAAATATCTGCAAGATTGCCTTCAGCTTTTACAGAACTGTAGTCTGACTAAAGCTGGCAGTATTTGAGCTTTACTTACGTGGTAAAAGTGCTTGAAATTCTTTTGTATTTGTATCAATGTGTTTAAAAAAAAAAGTTAAAAAATAAAAATCCTTAAAACGCAGACTATAGTGAACCAAAAAAATCAGGTAACAGATATTTTTATTAGTAGGGAATTGAAAGATAACTGTTACTGCTTTTTATAACTTCAGATTTTGGAATAGAGACAAAATATTTTAACAGAGTTTTATCTCTTGTAATAATTTATTTGACCTATAGTTACCACTCGTATAGACCGTAGCCTAGCTGTTTCTATTACAGGTTGTTCTCATGTCACATCAAAAATTTTTTGAACTCCCTCTTGCATCTCAGCAAGCATTATTCATGAAACTACAAAGCCCGCTTCTGCAGTACAAATTCATCCATGTTCAAAGCTTGTGAAGGTAAAAGTCTAGGCTCTAATAAATTATGATTTATTAAATTGTCATGGCTTTTCTGTATAAGATTTAATGGACTGCTGAGCACAGAGGATGTATAATACAGTACCTAATTTTTTTGTTCTTGTCAAGAATGCTGTGTGGTTTCAAATTGAAGGAAATACTGCCATAGGGTCTTTGGCTTTTGTGCTGACAAGTAGATGAAATGCACCTTTTGACGTTGGCACGAGTTAGTTTGGTTCAGTTGCCAAGCCCTTTAGAGGTGATGGCGTTTCCTCCCATGCCCCTGCTAACCTTCCTTGGGGTAGCTGGGGCAGGGGAGAAGTTTCCATCTAGGCAGCACAGAAGCTGAGCGGTTCTCAGCCACTCTCCAGGGGCAGAAGCAGGAGCAGAGGAGGCTGCTTTTTACTACCCCCTTACATACTGCTACAGCCATCAGGTCCTCTCTGTGAATGCTAGAAGAATTAGTACCATGTATTTCTTGACAGTACAGAACTGTTTGCACTGGTATGCTTACAGAATGGGGAATTACTCAAGGCCAGATATGTATTTACTAAAGTAACATAAATAAAGCACAGAGAGCCCTTATACCTTAATGCATTTACTTAACAATTTTGCATAGCGTGCTGCAAATATTTTCAGTTAGTGTTTCAAGTTCATGTTACCCTTTTCTTTGCGAACTTTTTTTTCCCCAACATGATTCAAAACATATGTAGGTAGGCATATCAGAAGTAAATTACATTAATACCAAGGGAAGAGTCTAGGTAATAAAAAGATGTTTAAATGACCGTCTGACAAAAACCAATTCTGGTTAATTTGTGTTTTCTGTTGATCTTTATAAATCAAAACATGAGACCCTAGATTTGGGGAGGGAAGATCAAGCTGGTTTTGTGTCCTTTCTAAAGCTTTAACAGAGGCAGTTATTCCCTGGTGTGCCTATTTCTGTCACATCTTCATATGGTTTAACTATACTTCTGCCACCTTGGACAACAAAATGCAAGGGAGATCAGAAATAGAAAGCTGACATGTTTTTGCTTCAGGAACATTGTAGCAGCAGGAGTTCAGGGAGAATTCAGTGAAGCCGTCTAATGGAACTAAGTGAAAGTGTGGGACTGCTGGAATAAGCAGTCAGACGCCTCTGAGAGAAGTTGCTATGATGCATTTGGAAAATTGGAAATTGCAAAATTGGATATATGTTTGATGTAAATAATACAAATGTTAGAATATAGGAATGGGCCAGCTTTTTACGAAATGCATCACAGGTGAAATATGAATTTGAAATTTGAATATTCAAAAATTAGTAACATTTCAGGAATTCAGCGAATCCATTTCCATACAAACATTTTTCTGGCACTAAGAGAGCATTGACACACGTGACTCCATTAATGTTCATGAAGTCTTAGACTAATGTGATTACTGTAGCTATCCTACTAGTTGGTACGTGTCTTTTAAGGGAGAAAAATATTTGAAAAATCGGCTACAAATAAAACATGGAAAAGGGTGTACAGCAGTATTATCAACATTATGTCTGTTTAGTGACTCAGATATGTCATTAAAGATGGGTGACATTGTATGTCACCTTTATACACTGTATATCACATACTTGGCATACAGCAAACATCTACTTCAGCCTATATTTCTGTGGTATTTTCTTTATCTCTGTTACAAACAAGTGTCATATTTCTATGGTGTTTGTAAGAAAATTTTTGATGACCTGCTCTCATGGGTTTAAATAAACTATGAGGCTTCTAAAAGGTCTTGTAATGCTGATCTCTGTGAGGATTGCCAGGTGATACGCTACAGTCCAGAAAAGTACTTTCTGCATATGATTTATTTTTAGCACAGAGGTTCTGTTTAGCATTTATCATGAAAACAGGCCTAAGTGTTCCAGACTCAGTTATGCTGTCATCTGCTGACAGTGTTCCTTCCCCACAGTTCTGGCTTGTTCCCACTTTCAGCAGGTCAGTGCTTGGGAAATGCGCAAATTCCTTTGCAAAGGCGCCCATGGTCACTATGGACAACAGCCGTGCATGCCCCTCTGGTACCGGCAGCCAATGCCTTCCTCCTTTCAGACTGAATGGGATGTGCAGACTTGAATGCAACACTTGACTGGAAACATGGCATGAATGGATACGCATGAAACACAATTCACTCAAATAGGGGAAGGTTTTTCTAGGGGTGCGATGCGTAGAAGTCCGTGTGGCTTAGAACATGTATTAGCACATAAAATGTAAAGAAAACGCTTCCCTGGATTCTTCCCATTTCTCTTATCTATTACTACATGCATAATATAATGTATAGCACAGTGGCTTAGTAATTTTTTTCTCCACTAAATGTAGTTATATTTTTGTAGACTTGTATATTCGTGTAGATGAACAGCTGATAACATGAGATGTTAAGTAGTTTTCATTTAAAATGTGTTGGATTCAATCGGCTCACGTGATAGGTATCCCAATTTCTAGCATTGATAACTTTGACTCTCTCATTTCCACCACATTTCAGTTATCTGAAAGTTACTTCTCTAAAATGCTAATATAATTTTAAGAGGCATTTGACCAGCCTAAAGTTTTTAGTTCTACATTATAATAACAAAAGAATATGAAATCAAATTATACTGGCCCTAACTTGCCTGTAAATTTCTCTTATTTTTTTTAGCATGAACCTGTAGCTGTTGCTGTGTTAATACCGGTATGTAGATGTGGCAAGTCATTATAAAGTGTACTAGTTAGGATGCCTCATCCTTTCTTTTTTGTTTTTTTTTCCTCTCAATTTGCCAGCACAACTAATGCCCAGTAATTTGATCTTTTTTTTTAATTGTGATTTGCTTTGATTGTTTTCCTTTAGTGATTCGGTATTCTCACTTCCTAACAGACACAATCATGTTGAATTATCTCACTAATGTGTTGTGAGGTGTTGAAGTACTGTGAACAGTAGGTTGGACAAAAAGTGTCACTAGTTCTTTTTCAGGCACAGTTTTATGTACTATTACATTTAGCAAGCTCCCTGCAATATTCTGTCAGTACTCTTAGAACAAAGTTTTCTATTGACAGGAACAACGGTGCTACATGAAGAACTCTGCTTTTTGTTTTGTTCTGAACTAGGGACCAAGTTCTCTGAGACTTTGACCAAATTCATTTGCCTTAGTGCAGTCTTGGATTTATAAGGTTGGTACAACATGCTACGGGATGTTTTAAAAAACCTCTGTAGTCTAGCATTTGAGGATGATTTTTTTTTTTTTTAATTTTAGTCAGCATAGTGGTAAAGAGGTAAAAAAAAAAGTACGAATTTCTGAGAAGATGCTCATAGAGACAGTGCATTCAAAGTGAATAAAGCGTGTAACCGAGGAAATAACACCGAGGAAATAACCTTTTATTCTATCGTTCTATGTAGCCATACCATCTGAGTGCATAGGGTGGGTGAACAAGGCTTCTGCCAGAAAGCAGAACCCTGTCGGGGAGTCTGTTGGCCATGATTGCAATTAGAATCAGTCTGTATAACCTTCAAGTAATTATTTGGCTGCACTGAGAATATACAAGAAAGTACCATGGATAGGGATTGGATTTCATCAGTCGGAAAACAAAAGTTTTCCGCACAAACATGTTAATGAGGATAGATCTTGCATCACTGCAATTTGAGCAGCCTAACCACTCTGTTTAATCTTTTTTTTTTTTAACGTTTTATTATAACGGATCCTGACATTCAAATTGCTCCCAATCATTTCCCGTTGCTACGTGTATCTTGCCCTCATAACAAAGAGAGCAGCTGACACTGAAGATAGATTTCAGCCCTGTAATAGAGACCTAGTTAATACTTTTATTAATGTGCACAGCAAAATGTGATGCAGTTCGTTCTGCTGTGCTTAATTTGGCTCGGTGAGACTGACCAATTTTTGTCAGTAAAATAAGCAGGTTCTGAGTACATATAGGAAGCAGTCTGTCCAAAGGGCGTGCATTTTCATACAATCACCCCTCAATCTAGAACAGTAATTTAAAAAATGCCTAAATGTAATTTTTCAGTACCAGAATGGTTAAGAGTGGTTTTCAGTAATCTCTTTACAGGGAAGTGAAGGAGTTTTATATTGTATAAACCCTCATATTTTCAAAAGTACAAGCAGTCCCTTTTTCTTTACTGTGGCTTCCTGCTTTTTAGATGGGGGGGGGTGGGGTGGTGTTGATACAACTGTTGGGCGAGGAGGAATGAACCAATTCTTCAGCCTTTTGCATGTGTGGTATCAGCGGAAGTGTTACACGTGGGTGCAATATGCTACCTCTTACCTCTCCTACCTCTTGCTTCTGTGTCATGTGTTGTAGATGATTGAGCTTACACGCAAGCTTTTTAGAAATACAAATAGCCCCAAGATAATCTTAATGCTACTGAGAGAAAATTATTCTCTCTAGATCCCACTAGACCTAAATTTATCTAGATGCAAGTACAGTTCCACAGCTTCTCTGGCAGCACGAGCCACGGGTTGGTGAAACGACAGGAATGTTCTAACTGCAGTTGTAGCTCAGGATTGTTCCACTTTGAATAGCCTTGATGCTGTATTTAATTTTCTGTCATGATATAATACATGAATGTTTCTAGTTTCAGTGATTTGTTAAAGAGTACTATGCAGATCTCCCTCTGAATATGTAAACTTTAAACTGTGAAAGTGATAGCATTAGGAAAGCTTTATCAAGTCTCTAAAAGAAATTGCTGCATGAATTTACTGTGTATAATCTTAGAGCACCTGTTACATGTAGTATGGCCTGTAGCGATGACTTGCGAAAGATTCTGCAATTATGCGTATCTTGCATAAACATGTATGTCATACAACAGAGGCAGAGTATATATTTTATGTTAAAACACATAGTGATTATCCCAAAACTCAGGGGAAAAAGAATTCAAATTACTCTTAAAGAAAGTTGGCAGTTTCTAACATATGAAAATGCACCCATAATTCTCCTTGACAATGTAAAATTGCCTGATGATTTATGCTTTCATTAACATCTGCCTTCATTAAACTGTTTTGGTTGTTTTAATATAAAAAGAACAACCATCATTGCTGTTTATTAGGTAAAGGCTTCATTAATGTTTTGGGGGATAGGTTAGTGTGGCAATGCCTGTGGCTCCTCTCCCATATGTAGCACAGTGCTGTTGCTCCCCTTGCAACACTGCAGTGGTTGCGCTGAGGGCAGCTGCTGGAACAAACAACTCTTGGGCTGGAACGTGTCATAGATTATTTTTTAAATTGCTGCTGCTCCTAGCAGAGCGATTTGAGCCAGTACAGGGCTCTTCCCAGCAGTTCTTTTCAACTTCATGGCAACACCATCGGTTGTTGTGCTGACGAGCATCGAGTGCTACCCTGACCAGCTCTGCTCCGAGGGCTGCTTACGCTGCTCTTCCAGGCCCCGTGTGTTATTTAGTGACAAGGCAAGGCATTAAGTGCCTGGGCTGTGAAAACAACCGTTCATACTTGTAACCAAGGACCGCTCGGCCTCCCCCCCTGGCTATGGGAGGCCATGTTGCCCGTGCCCGGTGCCCGGCGCCCCCCGCGCTTGCAGCGCGCTGGCGCTGCCCGGTCCCTGGCCCTCGCGGCCCGGGGACTCCTTACGGCGGGATGCCCGCTTAGAGAAGGCGCTGCCCGGGACGCGCTCCGCAGAGCGCAGCTGGCGCAGCTCCAGCCCGGAGGCTCGCCCGCAGGGCCGGCCTGCAGCCCCGCCGGCCGCACCGCTGCCCCTCAGCCCCCGCGAGGCGAGAACGAGGCCCCGCGTGCGCAACCGCGCCCCTCGCCCGGCTGCGCGCCCTCCTCCCGCTCGCCAGAGCCTCGCCTTTCCCTCGCCCGGCCAGATGATGAACTTTCTGCGGCGCAGGCTCTCGGACAGCAGCTTCATCGCCAACCTGCCCAATGGCTACATGACCGACCTGCAGCGGCCGGAGCCGCAGCAGCCGCCGCCTCCCTCAGCCTCCTCGGCCCCTGCCTCTGCCTCCCCGGCCGCGGAGCGCCGGCAGCCGCCGCCCCCCCAGCAGCAGCAGCCGCCGCCGCCGCAGCAGTCAACGGGCAGCAGCTTCTTCAGCTCTCTGTCCAACGCCGTGAAGCAGACGGCGGCCTCGGCCGGCCTGGTGGATGCCTCCTCCGCCGTCTCCTCAGCCGCCGGCAGAAAGTTCAAGCTGCTCCTGGTCATCGACGAGCCGCACACGGACTGGTAGGTGCCCCCGCGCGCCCCTCCGCGCCCTCCTCCTCCTCCTTCCCCCCGTCCTTCCCCTCCCTCACACTGCGGTCCCTTTCCCCGCGGGCCCCGTCTCCCCTCAGCGCCCGCGCTCCCTTCCCTGGCAGCAGCGGGCTCACCTGGGGGCGGCGAGGCGCGGCCGGTGCTCCGGGGGATGAGGCTCCCCGGCGCGGCGGCCTGGGGCCGGGGGAGGCGGCGGGGGCCGCCGGGCAGTGCGTCCCCGCCGCCCGGCCTCGCTGAGGCGGCAGCTGCGGGGCTGAAGCGAAGCGTTGCGGACTGGAAGATGGAGCGAAAACCAGCAAATCCTGGAGCGCCTGGCTAGGCGTGAAAGCCGTTTTCCAGCAAAACACCATATAAAACGTGTTTACCGCGCTGAAAAAGCGTATCCTGTGTCCTCTAGCGAAATAAAGAACTCGTGTGTAGGTGCAGGTGGGATTTAGGTGTCTTAGGCACGAATTTCTGTTTTGAACTGCTGTGGTTGTAGCGTTACGTGTGTTAGTTCATATTTGTGAGCGGGCTTGTTTTCACACAGATCCCGCTGCTTCTGTTGCAGTGTCTAAAATGCGTGTTTCGGTGAAGGTCTTTTAGGGTAGTGAGGAGCAGCCCTCGATTTTACCCTGTGAATTGGTGCGATGAGGTTAATTAGCTTCGCAGGTTTTGTTTGGGGTGGGTGCTTTTGCTTCCCCCATCATCACAAAAAATGTGGGGTTTACAAAACATAAAACTTGTATGTCAACTCCTTTCTTCCTGTGCCTGGCTGCTACCAGTAGGAGAGGTTACAGCTTTTTCAGACCTGTTTATCACGTACGACTCTGGTGGATGCTGTATTTTATAGGAGGGACATAAACCTGTTAATCGTTCTCTAATTTGTTTCCCTCTGTAATGCGTGTTTACATGTCAAGCTCTGAATTGTCTCGTTCGCTGTTGCTAATTACAGTATATAAGGTCTTAACAGTGCCTTAAAATAATACAGACTAAAAGAAGTATGTTTTTATAACACTGACATCATTCAGTAATGGATTGTGGGTTTGTGTTTTTGGTTTTTTTTTTTTTGTCAGCTTCTCAAATTTATAGCCTTGCTGTCTAGATGGGCTTGTGCAGTTCTATGATTTGATACAGTTTGCTTTAAAATGTTACTTGAATAAAATACTTGAAACAAAAATGGAAGCCTTTATATGTAGCAAATGTGTTATTAATGTTAAGATAATGTTACCTGCTACATTCTTTCATTTTCTTCCTCTGTGTTTGGTTTTGTGGTTGTTTAAAAAAAAAAAAAAAGGTTGTTTTGTCTGCCCAACTAAGCCTCTGTTCCTGTGTCATGGAGATGCACCCATGGATGCTGCTCGCTGCCTTGCAGATACATTTATTCATTTAATATACGGTTCACGAATTTTTGCTTGGTAAATTAAATAACTGTATATGTTCATAAAGTTTGTTTCTGGTAGAATTTTTCTACACCTACCGAAGCCGTCCTGTGTGTTATCAACACGGCATGTTTTGTGTACTGGATAAATGCACCTGAAATTAACACAGCCTTTTGGCAATAGCAAAGCTTCTAAACCTCTGCAATGTGAATGCCACCAACAGCATTCCAGGTAGGAGACTAGATGCAGTCACAAATATACACGATAGTACTCATGCCTGCTTGCTTTTTTTCTTTTTTTTTTTCTTCTTTATATTTCTCATAATATATGACATGGGTATGTAGTAGTTCTAGAAAGAACGGTTTGTTGCTGTACTGGCTTTTTCCTCTCTAAAAAGCTAATAGTTTTATAACTGAAGATTTTAAAATAAATTTTGGAAAAAAAGATGGGTATACTGATAATACATGCAGAAAAGTTTGTTCTTTGGAAATATGGATATCCATATTGGCATGTATGGAACTGCTGTAGAATTTGACTACATGGGCTAAACTGGAATATGAATGGTAATTTGGAAAAAAAAAATATTGAAAGATTGGAACTGGCAATGCATGGATTTCAGCGGTCTGGTGGCCACCACACTAGGTGCCCTGCCTGGTGTGATGCACTGATGTGCAGTTTAGCAAGATGAGGTTATGTGGAGCTGCTGTCATGTGATACACTAAACCAACCCTGTCAATAACAAGAAAATCAGTACCAAATAAATCTCTTAGAGCCTTCTAAGAAACAATTTCAGTCGATTTATGTTAATCCTGAGAGGAAGATCATATGCTGGGTGTTTGTTTTCGTAATGTTTTGATCTGCATTGTGTTTGTCTTAAACTGACATTCTTTTATTTCTGTTGAAACTGCAATCCAAAAGCAATACATCCATTTTTCAGTCTGGATCACGCTGAATTCCTACTAATTCAGTATCTTATTTTTGGCAAGGGCCGGAGGAAGCAATAAGCACCTTCTTCTGTCAGCAAAGGATATTGCATCTTACCTCTAGCATCAAAAGGACATTTTGTTTCTAATGTGTTTTATTTCTATTCGAGATTGACTCATATTTGAAGTCTTGAGATTTAGTAACCCAACTTTATTATTGTCACTGATGGAGTCATGCGAGATAGTCTACACAAAAATAAATGCTCAGTTGTTGCTTGCATTTTTGAATCTTGATCTCAGTGACTTCTTTTATCATTTTCTTGCCTTAAGAAGTTTGTCCTATTACAAGTTTTGAAATTCTCCTTTTCAATTCCTTTACTTTTATGGCATAGGATAGGGGAAAAATGGGAGAATTAACTTGCCTGTACTAATTTGTATATTTTACCATGTTATGTTACCTGACTTCTGAAGGAAAGAGAGCAAATGCAGTCATCGTGTTAAACCATCCTCCTTTCTCCAGTAACACTCTCAGTCAAAGATGTGTTAGAGCTGTGAAAGACAATTCTTTTCCTACAGGTTCTCTGGAAACCTGCAGTTACATAGATGAGAGAGGCTGAGTGCTCAGGGCTTCTGCTAAAGACAGGAGTACAAAATAAGCTGGTATCAAAGACTTTCTACCAGTTAGTAGCTTTATACGTGCCTCGGTGGCAAGTGTAGGAAAAAAAATGAAAACAATCTTGGAGTCAACTACCAGAGATGAATCCATGACAAGCAGTGTTGGTTGGTTCTGGGTCTCATGGAATACTTTCTCTTAGTTGCTTTATACAATAAATGATCCTTTGATCCAAAGGTGAAAGCAAATAGCTAGCAATCATTTTCATCAATTATCTTTGAAACCTTCTGTCACTCTAGAACATCATCGTAAAGAAGGGGTGACCTGTACTGCAAGCACTCCTTCAAATGGAACAGTGCTATTAATTTATGTAAAGGCATTGGAAAAGTAATTTTATTTTCTGGCTTCCTCTTTATGCATTTTAATGTCACGTTCTTTTCATCTGCAGCTGCATACTGAACAGACATTTTCAGTACCTTCACTGATGTCCAGAATGCTTTTCAGAGTTGACACATCCATTTGAGAACCTTACAAAGAATTTAAAAATGTAGTGGAAAAGTGTCTGATTCACAGACGCTTCATGCATCTGATGGGGAGGGGAAAGCTTCAAGAACCGCTTGTTAGATTTAATAATGATTTTATGTAATAGACTTCAGAGATTGTTTTACAGCTTTACTTAGCTTTATTGATATCTTTACAAATAGAGGCAACTAAGAAGTAAAATAATTTGTTCAAGGTCATCCAAGAGGCTAGTGGCAGACCTAAATTAAAACCTAGGCAGCTTCCTTAACTTTTTCTTTTGTTTTTCCTTTCCTAACTACTGGTCTGCATTAAGCATCCAAAATTCTCAGCTAGATAAGTTTATTTTAAAATGTATTTAATTTTCTCAGAAAATAATCATTTTGTTCTGTATACAAAATGTACTGAATATTCAGTGCTGAACAAGCAATTGATTAGAGGCCGTACATCCGTGGCAAGGTGCCAAAATGCTGTGTATGTGGATTATTATCACTATTAAAAGCTTATGTGTAATATTTAGAAAGCTGTTTCAATATTGAAAACTAATTATTGCTTTGTCTGTCATGTGCTTTAAAGCTTGAATGTAAGACTCATTGGCAGTAGTGAGGAAACTATAAAAAGAATTGAGTGGAAAAATTTTCTTCTTGTATTTTTAAGCACAGATCTTGTTGTAAGTATCAGTATCTTTTTTTTTTTTCATATTTCTTGTAATATTTACTGCCTTTGTAGTTAGTCATCTTGTGATAGGCCCAAGAGATCATTTCCAAATGTCTGGGACAAATGCTATATGAAGAGCAAACTTTCTATTTTAAAATTACTGAGTCATTTATGGGCAAACATTGCTCATCATAAATGTGTTTAATATGAACACTCTTGTCATAGTGCAAAAGAATGCTGGTTTATTATATAAAATTTTATTGAAGTGAGCAGATTGGGCTTCTTGGGGGTGGGTTTTTTGTGTTTACTAGAAGGTGGAAAGCAGTTTCAATTGAAAATGTGTGTGTGGTGGTTTTATGTAGGGGTAACTACCAAACAACTTGCATACTACAACAAAAATTCATTGCGGCTTTTCTCTTCAGTGGGGATGGTTCATTTATGCATAACTGATTAGTATTTCCTAACTCCAGTTGAACTAGAATTCTGATTTATTTTATTTGGTAGTAATATGTTGATTTAGTAACTGCAGTATCTATTGCATTCAGTGTGAGTCTTCAGTTAGCAAGTTTTCCAATTTTAGCAGGTGTCATTTAGGTTTTAGTAATGCATAAATGAGGGCAACCGCGTTGCCAGAGCTTGCTGGGGTCCTCTGGGATGACACCATCTAGAAGGACGGTGTTCTTGCCAGCCTCCTGCCATTGCAAAGCATGCTGCTGCTGGTGTAAAGTGTAAAGCTGCAATGTAAAATGGAGAGGGGAAACCCAGGGCATGGGTGAACGTGGAACTAGTGGTGATTGCACAGAGGGAGGGAGATTGAAAGGACCCCTTGGCGCTCAGGTAGGGGCTGAAGGTGAGGAGTTTTTGAAAGCAAGTGAAGGCAAGCGGCAGCTGTGTTGCAGAGGTATAAGAAGATTGAGTCTTGGAAAGGTCTAAGCTCTTAAGACTGACAACATGGCTAAATGTAGATACATGCCTTCAGGCAATGAGTGTAAAGAAATGGTAATCCTATCAATATATGTATTTTATATAGAAAGAGAAGACATATAATAAGTTACTTTTATTACTTTTAAATGCAAATTAAGAACTGCTGTGCCTTTTGCAACAAGAAACTCCTAATACTAAAGGAAAAACAACCTCGCCTTTGATGTAACACCGTAATCTTTCAAAGAAGGCAGCAGGTTCCTTAAAATCCCTGAGTAATAAAGATTTTACTTTGCTTTCTCTTTAATTTTTGCTTCATATGAAGACTTGACATTTTGAAATTTGTGAGAAGTTTCATCTGAATCTTAAAAAAATTTTGGATATGTTGCAGTCTAATTCTAGTTATGGCCTTTGGACTGAGTTTCTAGTACTCCAAAAAGGAGCTGGCAATCAGATTTTATGTGAGGACAATATGCGCTTAGACAGCTTCTCGCAACCAGGTAATTAGATCTGTACTACTTCCCAGCACGCACTGTAGTTCTCAACTATGTGTTAAGGCCTCTCCCATTTTTGCAATCAAGATAGCAACATAACTAAAGGAGAGATGCAGGCATAAGCAGGGCTGCCATGAGCACAAGCAACACATCTCTGCTGGCCGGGAGGATACGCTCAGGCACACGGATGAAACAACGCACATTTCTGCAAAGCAAGGTAAAGTTTATTTTGAATGCTGTCTCCTCTTCAAGTGCAAACAACTGAGTGTGTTTTTCTGAAGGGGTGGAAGTATAGCTCACTGAGCCATGTTACTTATTCATTGTCCATTTTTTAAAATATTAAGTCCATGCTGGGCAAGAACTTGAGAACAAGGACGTGCAGCTGAACTAACTGAAGTATGTAACATAATGTGTTAACAAATCTGAATTTGTAGCATACAGCAGTCTCATGCAAGTTGCATTTCATGTCCGTTCTCTGAAATGGCCAGCTGATACAGTTCCGCGCCAGTCAATGTGTGTCCTAGTATTTTAAGATGATCTAAGAAAAAATTGCAGAGTTTTTTTTCTCTTTATCTACAGTACTGTCGAGTACTATTTGGCTATATTAGTATAAAAAAATTATCCACACACTTATTTTTTATTGACTAGATACAAAAAAAAAAAAAAAAGCTTTTAGTGGAAGATGCTTTGTCCTCCCGACTCTGTGTATTGCTTTATATAAACAAGCTCTTACATGCTCTAACGTTGTTTTAGGCAACTTAGGGTATATGAGATGCTGACTACAAATTTGGATGGATTGTATCTGGTGTCATCCCCCATCCCATCCCTGTCCCCAAGCTCAGAATCCAAGTGAATATTTTTTTTTTTTTCTCTCCTTTATCTCTGAGGGAGACCACAGAAGCTTCTCTGAAGCTTAATGAAACCGGTAGTAATGTGTTTAGTTGAATAGGCAATATTAAAAAAAAATGCATTTGCCAATGTTTTCTTCTAAAGCTTACCTTAATGGAAAGGAAATGGAAAAATTGGCAAGGAAATAATGAATTAATTTTAGATAGGTGTATTTCAAAGTAAAAAGACTGAAGCAAGAGATAAAGGGAATAACATTGCTCTGTGACTTTAGACCTAAGTGAAATAAGAAATCCTACTTACAGTCTAGTCAGAATTTGATAATTATTTGCCAATAGAAAATTGTAATCTGTTGAAATAGGAACAGTATGAAACAAAGGTTATTAAAAATGATATTATTAGGCTTCTTAGTGTTCATCTCGAAAAAGTGTGTCTAGAGGACTTACTGCATTTTGAGCTGTATCTATTTTAAATGTATGTTATTTGCCATTCTGTAAGCACTGTAGGACACTGCAAGACTGTACTCATTTTTATTGAAATTTTTAAAATTAAATTCTCACAGTATCAATATATTCTTAAAGTAGTGACTTCATTGTATGCATTTTTGTACCCCGTTCTTAATACCAGTAATCATGTGCAATATCCCATGATTCTATCACCTTTAGCTCTTCAGCCAGCCTACCCATTATGACTGCTCTAAACTACAGAAACCTGTTTTTAGTGTAATTGAGATAGACTGATGATTTGGGTTTTTTATACACTCGTAGAGAAGACACACTGCAGTCTGCATCAAAAAATATGACAAGACTTTAGTGGAAGTATGTGTTTGAGTATAAACTTGTGTCTGAAGAAGAGAACAACAAATAGAGTCAGATTTGGATGTAGAACCACAACAGAAGGATTCTAGATCTGATTAGGTGAATGCAGCAGCAGAGGGTCATTACAAGTAGGTGGAAAAGCTGCAAAGAACGGAAAAGAGTAAATTGGCAAAGTGATGTAGATGACAAAAAGTGAAGCAACAAATTATGAAGTAAATGTTACCTGGAATAATGATGGTGCTTTCAAGGATGAGGCTACTTACCTTGTAGAGAGAAAAAAATGTGCGGTGAGGTGATAAGACTTTACAGACGCCATGGGTGGGAGGTCAGCATCATCCTTTGGTCTAGAATGCAAAATGCTTGCTTGATTGCACTGCTGCTTTTGCTAATTAAACAGCTTTATCTGAGCTGAGTCAAACTTTACTCAGAGGAAAGTTGCTGTGCTTTTAGACAGCCAGCTGGAGGAGAGTAATGATGGGTATTCATGGTAACATGAACTGTGGACTAGTTTAAGCTTTTGCAAAAAAGTGGAAAGTATTTGTCAATTTTACAATACCCACTTTCACAAGTGTGTCCCTACCTGGCTGAAACAGAACTATTAATGAACTCTTATTGGCAAATACAGCAATTGCTAATAAAAAGTTGGTGACTGTGGTCAAATCCTTGTTTATATATTTGCAAGCAGAAGTGACAGAAGTGTTGAATTCAGAAGACACTGAATCTGAAGAGGCTGTTTCTTGTTTTCCTGCAGACCTGCGGTGCCTAAAGCAGAACAGGGCTGGCCCTCAGCTGTAGCTCAGGCGGTGTGGGTTTTGCTTCAGCCGTGTCAGGCAATAGCATGGGATGTGTAGGGCTTGTGCTGCAATTGTAGCTGCCCATCAGTAAGCGAGCTGGCAGGGCGACATAGCTGATCAGGGCTGCCAGGGTATACCTGCTTACTCTACGCCTTTTTGAATTGCAGATGGTGGGGGGATTCATTCAGTTAATGGATTGGTCCCATAGACATTGCTGAAGAACATGCAACTTCAGGTTTTGAAGAACCTTTCTATTTTTTCTGCATGCTGGAGGTATCTTTTCCTTCTTGCTGTGTATCTGTGCTTGAAGTAGGTAGAAGACACTCAGGATGTCACAATGTTGTTGCTTAAGTGCAGCTGGGAAGGAGTGTGAGCAATGTTCTCTTAATTATTTTCACCTCTGAGCACCTGTGTTTGCTTGCTCTCAGCCCTTTTTTTGTAAGTTACTGTGACCTCCTCATAGGAGAGGTCGGGGCAGAAGTTCTTTCCTGCTTCTGTGGAAATTAGGGACTTAGTCCAAGCTTGTGCAGGTAGAGACATAGATGTACTTTCCCTATTTTCATTTAAAAAAAACAATCCAAAAAACCCCTCAAAAAACCAACCCAACTGTGGGAGGCTTGGTATCTAATAAGGTGTGAGCACTTCTTTTACTCCCATGCTCCCAGTAGATAGGGAGATCAGAACCCTCATGTGCCACCATCAGCCAGTCAGGTGCTAAAGTTGTTACAAAAAGCAGTTTTGCTCCAACCAGTACATGCACTTTTTTAGCTTTTTGTAGTGACTTCCATGTTTGACCTTGCTTGTTTTACCATTTGATCTCTATAGTCTTATATCCCAGTTGGAGATCGGTGTTTATAATGCATCATATACACTGACTAGTAGGAGTTATTAAAAAAATATTTAAAAATACATGCTTTTCTTTGAATTTTATCAGGTGATTAAAATAATATAAAAATATTATCAGAACAACAGACAAAATCTTTTAAATATCTTAATTCTGTTCTAAAGCACCTGCATAAAAACAGATTTCTTCAATTTAATGAATTGTTCTGATTCAGAAATTATACCATATTAAAAATACTTTTATAATGCATTATGGAGAAATAGATCAAACAAAATTGATACGACTTTTAAGAAAAAAAAATTGCTATAATTTCCTGTCCTCAACCCCAATTTTTTTAAATCTTCCCTTTACAGAAAGAAACTGTGAATGAATCAGTATTAGGGATTGTCGCAGTGAACAGATAAAAATCTAGAAATTTTTTTCGTTAGGCACAGCAGCCTTCTGTCCTCGTTGATCTGTACTTTGCTTTCAGGGTTGGGCACTCGCAGTTTACTGATACGTCTTTCTGTATTGCAGTAGTAACCTTTAGGCTTCTGTGTTTCTGGTTTAAGCTAATTTGTCTTATCTGGTATGCAGCATGTGTTTCTTTGTTGAATAGGCATTAGAATAGGGGAGCATGCTTTTATGTAATTTCAAATTCTATATAAACAGTCATAAACCACGGTATCTGCAATGTGTGCTTCTTACTGGGAAGCTCCTGCAGATAATTACTTCAGTGTTTGTTGAGAAGATGTGCGTGGAGAAGACATAAAGCTTGTTGCACAGCTAGTGATAAAACCCAAGTTGTATTTGTGTGTGAATGTGTCCCCGTCTTTAGGAGTCAAAAGTACCTGCGTTCCAGTAGCTTTCTGAGTAGGTATTTCAGAACTGAGTGCAAGTTTAGGTACTGTTTCCACGCATGTCTGAAACCAAAGTGGTTCTGTCATGCAAGTGCCTTTATCTCTTCTTTTTGACCTTGCAGATGTAATGCTGCTTATGAAACATCGACTTTTTTTGCTGAATTGCCTGGTTTGTAGGGGCTGAAATCTGCTGAGCTACACTGTTACCAGTTTCTGTTGTTCATTGTGGCAGACGCCAAGATCCTTTGTTGTGATAATACTGACTTCTCGAAGGAGAAACCAGAGGTGGGTGTGTGGTGGGGTAAAACCAAGCCTGGGGGAAAAAAAAGACAAAAGTTAAAATGTCTCTTATTTTAGTTTTATGATTTAAAGTGAATTCCAAAAGAAAAAAAATAGGTGCTGATTTCTAGCTTAAAAACAAGGTAGCAGCATGACCTTCTTGTTGTATTTGTGTATATATATCTGTGCCTAACTTCAGTTTTGTCTGTTTAACCTTTGTTTCTTGTTTATTACTTCTCATATCTTACTAATAGGAACTGCCTATAATTCTACTGAAACAATACAAATTTAGCAGATTAAACTCCAATATGAGATCAGTCACGGTCTCTTAGGTCTCATATTTTGTTTAAAGAAACTAGGATTGTTCCAAAGAGGAAGATTCAACACTATTTCACTATCTCTTTGCTTGCTTCCATGATTTATTTTGTTTTGAAGATAATTTCCAATAAAAGCTTCGTATGTATATGTGCATTTTATCATGGTTTGTCATTAAGAAGGCTTTAAAAAATTTCAAAGGTTTCTTACCTTTGTAGGACCAAAGAATGGTTAATACTAGAAAAGCCATCATCTCAGATTTGGGATTCTGGAAGGGCAATAAAAAGGTTTTATCATAAAACATGACAAATAAGTCCAGTTCTACTGAGTGGCAATATGATTACATAATGTGCTGTGACTACAGAACTTTGTTTTATTTAGTAGATGTATTAGCCATCTACTGTTCAAGGTAAATAAAAATCACATGAATATTTTTAATTAGGAAAAATAATTTCTTTTATGAGGCCTTTGTCTTTGAATCAATAACCAAAAGTAATTTTACTGAGGCTTATATAATTGTTGCATATAATAGATACTAATAGATGGCAATAGTGTTTATAGTAGCACTTTGAAAATTTTAGAATAAAATAACATTTTAAGTATTTGGGATGAAGTTTAAATAGGTAGACATTACACTTAAAGAAGTTGCTTTAGTAGTAGTGTGCTAGCATTATGAAGGGTGTGTATGTGTGTGTATATATATCTGTATGTATAATTTTTTTTTAAAGAAGCATTTGTAGGAGTTTTTGCTGATGGGCCCTGTCCAGATAGATAATACTTCTGTGGCTGTAGTTTTCTTCCTCTGCTGCTATTGGGTTGCACTGGAATAAAAGGAGGCTCTTTCGCTGTGCCACCAGAAAGCCGCTCAGCTATTCTGAAGACAGGAGAATCTCTTGTAGGGGTTGTAATGGTAGAAGGTGTGGGATTTAGAGAGTCAGTATTTTGTATGAGGTTGTACTCTACCCAAATTATTTTAGTTGGACCCATTTCCTAGAATTTTTGTGCTGATTCGTTTTCTTACTAGGGAGGAAATGTCTGGTATGAACTAGCAGTCATTCAACACATAAGGGGGTAAGATTAATTTTCTTGGCAGTAGTAATGCTTTAGAGGAGTCAAGAGAAACACTAATATAAAGTATAATTACTGTGCATTAAAGTTTACATTATTTCTATTAAAATAACTTCCACTGGGTTGGTCTTTGTTCATGCAATGTGTGGGTGAAATGCATGTCTGTTCTTTTCAGATTGGTGAGGATCTTAGGGCAGTCCTTTCCAATTTAAGTCTTGCAGTGGTTGTCTAGGTTTTGTGTGCTAGAAGTCCTTTCCAGAAAGTTAGGCAGACAATGAAGTTTTTGGGTTGTTTGGGGGCTTTTTCTATTTTTTTTCTTTTTTTTTTTTTTTCCCCCAAATAGTGTGACCCATTATAAGTATACATTTGAGATCCCCAAATCCGTGGCTGTTAGGTGGTGTATTGATGATGTATCGGATCCCAAGTAGCGTTCAGAGTAAAATGCTACTTCAGAGTAAAATGAGATGTTATAGTGTGATTGCTTTTGCAGGTGAATTGTCCAAGTCCCTTGGTGATAATGTCCATATATTTCAAGAAGAGTACTCTGAAAAGCTTTTGATGTAGAATAATCACACCAGGTACCATCATTCACCATGAGGGTGGTAAAACACTGGAAGGGGTTGCCCAGAGAGGTGGTGGAGGCCCCATCCCTGGGAACATTCAAGGCCAGGTTGGATGGGGCTCTGAGCAACCTGATCTAGTTAGTGGTGTCCTTGCTCACTGCAGGGGGGTTGGACTAGATGACCTCTAGGGGTCCCTTCCAACCCAAAACATTCTATGATTCTATGATGATTCTGAAATCCAGGCTGTGTGTGATTCTGTTTTGTAACAATGTAATTAAGTCTGTATTTTCTGGTTTGCTATGCTTGAGGTAGCTTGTTACTGGTCTAATGTAGGTTTTTTCCTGAGCATTTGTTAAGTCATTTCTTATTTGGGTGATTTAGAACAATGCATTTATGATGCTTTCTGTGGAACAGAATTCCAGTATTGGTTTCAGCCTCTGAAAAAGAATATGGCAAACCGTTCTCTGCCAGTCAAGATGCTGTGAAGACTTTGTGCATATAACTGCTTAACAAACACTAGTGTAAGATTTAAAGCACGTTATTCATTTAAATACTCGTTTCCAGTTTGTGAATTTTCAAATGAGTGTTTGAAAGGAAGCAAACCTAACTGATACTGAGAAAACATTTATTTTCGAGGGGCCAATAGTTATTCTAAAAGAGCACGCCATAACTTCTCAAATATGTTATCAGGTTTATTTGTGCCTAGAGCTCCTACCTAAGGCTATGTTGTTTATAAGTGTTAAATAATTTTTTAAAATTGCTTTTACTGGCCTTTGTTCAATTATTTGATGAAGAATTCAAATAATTTCAATCTTAGTGTATTTGTCATTCACTGGAGAATTTTTGATTTACTAATCTGATTCTTCAAAACTTTCTATTTTGACAAAATATTAAGAGAATAGAAAGTATACTTTTGTATTTCTTAAATTAGTCTGTATTTTAGAATAGTTTTTTGGTAGATGATTTAGAAATTCTTTAGATCTAGATACCCTACTCCTCAAGATGAGAAGAGAATATTTTCAGTTTGGGGACTTTAGCAAATATCTTTCATGGTGCAAAATAGGATTATGTGTAACATATAAATCAAAGTAAATGATGCTAATCAGCCAAAAGCAGCTTGTTATAATGCATGATTGATCAAAGTAACATCTCTGCTGCATCTATGTTTGAGTAGTGTATTATAATTGATAATCTAGTTAGCATATAAAACAAGTTTCACTTTGTGCACCAAGAAGATAGGGCTTAATATGCATGACTTTAAAGGTATGTACATATGTATGTCTCTGTCTGCAGTAAACCGGGGATATTTTCCTGAAAGAGCTGTCCAAGGCATAAATCCATTTTGCATAACAAGGACAAATTCTTCTGTTTTGTCTGAAACATTGCCTGAAAACTCAGTGTAAAAATCCATGAGTGTAAGGCTAGTAGCAGTTCTTTAAGTATGTAAATGGAAAATAAATTGATTATAAAGAGCTTTGATCAGATAGTTAAAATTAGAAATATGCAATCATCTTTCATATACTTTCAAAAAAAAATATCTTTTTAGGTGCCAATACACAGAACCTGCCTATATAGGTCCTTGTATTCTATTCAAATGGAATAGTTTTTTTTCTGTTCAAACTCGAATTAAACTGAGTGATGCAGTTATTGTCTTTTACAATTCTCTTTGTCAGCTGTCTCCACTAATATTGCTAAATACATTTTGAGGTCAGTGTGCAGTCAGCTTAACTATGTTAAAAAAATCAGCCAACTTCTAGAACTAGTTAAAAGTTGAAATTTTTATTTAATAAGAGTATGTCAGAATTTGCTTTTCTTTGAGTCAAGCATTACTGAAATTGTTTGGACAGGGTGAAAAAGAAAAAATTAAAGTACCTGTGGTTTTCATGTACTTTTTTTTTTTAGTAACCACTTCTTATCTGACCCTTATATTGAAACCAAAACGGAACATGTAGCATGAAATTACTGTGGAGGCCTGCAAGTGACAATGGAAGATATAAAACTGTAATAGGCAAATACTGTCACGATACCTGTATCTATTTACTCTTGTCATTTTTCCACATGAGAAGTTAAGTATCTGTATGTGCTAGCAATGACGTTTTAGAGAAATAGTGTGGTGTGTGGTTAGTCATGAAACTTTTATTAGTTGCTACTTTTTAAAGCTATTTCAAACCGTTTCTTAGGGATTAGTTGATTTTTCTGAAAAGTTTATACCTGACTTTACTTTGTCATCTTTTATCTCAAATAGGAAAAATTTATGACATACTGGTCATAAATTTCTAGCGTAAGCTATAAACCTTAAGAAAAATAAAATTCTGAAGCTCTTTCAAGAAAATAAAAATATTGGCTAGGCAAAATTTACGGAAGTCAATGGAGTGTTGTTTTCAGCATAGCTCTGTGGCCGGGGAGAGCTCAATTCAGACATTCCTTCCGACATGTCTTACAGTTTCGCTTCCTACAAGCCATTAGCAATCAACTGTGGTGTCTGTTACCTTTCGAAGCAATACACATAAGGATGTGAAAGTTGGAGTCCATTGGGAATTTTCACCTGGGAGATTTTTTTTCCTGCTCGCCTGCCTTTTTTTCTAGAGTCCTTGTATGGAAAAGTTGGAAGTTAATGGAAAATTTAGTGTAGACTTTTACATCAGTAATTCATCACAGAATGAAGAGTGACATAATTCTTAGTGTACATTTAAAACGATTGCCAACAAATGAAATACTTGCAGTTATTCAAACACATTTTCTCAGAAGTACCCTTCTGACTTCTAAATAAAGTATCCATGTAGCTAATGCAGGTATCGTTTTAAAAAAAAATTCAGCTGCCTTCTAATGCAGGTATTGTTTTTAAAAAAAATTCAGCTGCCCTCTCCAGTATTTTGGTGGAATAAGTATGTGTTTGACTTATGCCTTTTTCACTTTGAGAAACTGTACATCTCTGAAAGTAGTAGCACTTGTTTGGAAATAAATAAATATATCAAATGATTGAGACTTGCAGTTCACCTGTTGCTTAGCCATTGATAGATCACTTTGCTGGAATTTCTTTCTATGGGAGTAATGGGGATTATATTTTCTTATTTCTGTGGTCTTCCAAGAGCCTATTATGAATAGCATTATAAATACAAATGATGGTTGGACCAAAAAACCATAAGAAAATGGAAATTGAGCGCTGCTTGAACAGCCATAAGCTGTTTCCTCTGCCCACTTTGCTTCCTCAATTCATTTTGATATGTACATTTATAGCAGAGCAAAGTTCTCCCTAATACCTGTTTCTTGAGGGTTTGTTTTTGCTTTCCCCTCCTCATCTATCCCCTTCTCCCATTCTTACGTAATGTTTTTTTCCTGTGGTCATTCAGCTCTTAGTGACTAGAATTTCTTGGCTTGTTGTAAAGGGCATGTAGCTAATTTGCTTCATGAACTACAATAAATTGTCCTTTGTCAGGCTGTAATAATGGGTGTAAAAATTCTCATGACTGGTTATTGATCTACTCAATGCATCATTTATATGTTGAAATACATTTTTAAAAAAATTCATTTAGGTTGTCATAACTCAAAGTTCTCTCCTTGTGCTCTTGCTGTCTATGTGAAAATAGCTTTTTCTCTTTAACAAAATTTGTCAAAGAAAGTTAAAATTACTAGTGCTTCTATTTCATTAGAATATTTATTCATGAGAATCTATTATTAACTCACATTCATGTTCCCCTCTATCCCAATATCTACTCCCTCCTTAAAGCCAAAATGATTTGCCAGATTTCCTATGATCTTCTTAGAGTTTAAAAAGAATAAAATGAATTAAATATGTGTATAGTACTTAAATTTAGACATTGGTTCACATGTACTAACCAGCATCTTGTAGTTTCAGTAGTAAAGCAGATTTTGGTAGCAGTTTGGTGAAAGTTTGTTCCCTGTAATTGAATAGCACTATACAGAAATAAATTTCTGTAATATCTAACGTTCTAAACTGTTACCTAGTGACTTACAAATACAACTGGAAGAATATTGAAACCATATTTTCATAGGAGTGTTTGCAATTTCTCTCTTTCAATTTTTCATGCCCTTTTGTTTTGCATTTTTTTGCAGTTCAGCTTTTGAGAAGACAAGTTGAGCAAGTACTAATTTTTAAAGTATATTGCAGGATACACATGGAGAAGGAATGTACATTAATAATCTCAAATTTTTCATCCGAGTCCTGATTGTGATTAAGGACACTTAATTAAGCCAGTAAGGCGAAGGGTTCTGGAGCAGAGGATCGCGCCGAGGGACCCTTCCTGAAGCGGCAAAAACCACGGAGGCAAAAGGCGAAAAGGCACAGGGAGAGAGAGGGGACCCCAACCCCCCCCTCCCAGGGCGGGAAAGAGGGGGCTCCTGACGAGCGGCAGCTCCGGCTCGGTGAGGGCGGGCTCAGGGGTGACCGCGGCCCGGTCCCCTCACGTACAGGAGCAGCCCCCAGGGAGCGCGGGCGACACGGAGCACGGTGAACAGGGCACGGCGTGGCAGTTCGCACAGGCAGGGCGCGTTCCCCCTCCTGGCTCCGAGGGTCACTCGATTAGTGGCCACAGACATCCCAGGAGAGAAGCAACCAATGGTTTCCACTCGTCCGAAAGCCGTTGCCAGAAAGAACGTGGCAACCCAGATGGAGTCCCCACCTAAACAGAAACGTGGCTGTCCAGGTTGCTGGCTGTAGGGAATGCCAGAGCCTGTCAGCTGTACCGGAGAATGGTAAGGACGGTGGCTGTCTCAGGTGTGAGCAGGTGGATGATCTGCTCTGCCTGGTGGCAGAGCTGAAAGAGGAGGTAGAAAGATTAAGGAGCATTAGGGAGCGTGAGATGGAGATAGACTGGTGGAGCCGCAACCTACCATCCCCCAGGCCAAGGCAGCAGATGGAGGCTCCACAGGAAGCAGAGGATCGCCTGCCCTCTTGCCAGCGAGCAGAAGTTAGGGACCCAAGAGATGGTGGGGAATGGAAAAAGGTCTCTGCTCGGGGCAAGAGGCAAATCCCCTCCCGGGCTCCATCACCTTCCTAGTTGCCCTTACATAACAGATATGGGGCTCTGGAACTCGAGGGCCAGGAAAATGAGGATGGCGATGAAGATCCATCCAGGGGGTTGTCTAGGGAGAGTAGGTCACCCCTACCTATCAAGACTGCCTGTGCCAAGAAAAAAAGGAGGGTAATTGTTGTGGGCAATTCCCTTCTGAAGGGAACGGAGGGCCATTAAGGGGGCTTGGGGTTCTTTGATCATGGAGAGGTTTACATGGAACTGGGCCTGTTGACAACAGATGGTGGGTGCCCAGCTCTCTCAGAGGGGGAAAAGGATCCTCGCTCATGAACTGGCGGGGCTTGTTGAGAGGGCTTTAAACTAAGCCTGAAGGGGGGAGGGGATATAACCAGGCTCACTAGAGAGGAGCCTGGGGGTGTCACCCCAATGCTGGGGGTGAAACCGATAGCCCAGCTCAAGTGCATCTACACTAATGCACGCAGCATGGGCAACAAACGGGAGGAGCTGTGATGTAGTCGCCATCAAAGAAATGTGGTGGGATGCCTCCCATGGCTGGAGTGCTGCAATGGGTGGTTAGAAACACTTCAGAAGGGACAGGCAAGGAAGGAGAGGCAGTGGGGTGGCTCTGTATGTTAGGGAGTGTTTAGATTGTACAGAGCTTGATGCTTGTGGTGAGGCTGAGTGCTTATGGGTGAGTATGAGGGGGGAGGCCAACAAGAAAGATATCCTGTTGGGAGTCTGTTATAGACCACCCGACTAGGATGAGGACGTTGACAAAGTATTCTACAAGCGGCTGGCAGGAGTCTCTCAATCGCGAGCTCTTGTTCTTGTGGGGGACTTCAACTTACCAGACATCTGCTGGAAATACAACACAGCAGGAAGGAAACAGTCCAGAAGGTTCCTGCAGTGTGTGGAAGATAACTTCCTTACACAGCTGGTAAGTGAGCCTACCTCCTGTTCACTAACAGGACTGGTGGGAGAGGTGGTGGTCGGAGGTTGTCTTGGCCTTAGTGATCATGAAATGGTAGAGTTGTCGATTTTTGGTGAGGTAAGGAAGGGGGTCAGCAACACTGCTACCATGGACTTCCGGAGGGCAGACTTTGGCCTGTTCAGAATGCTGGTTGGGAGAGTCCCTTGGGAGACTGTCCTGAAGGGCAAAGGGGACCAGGAAGGCTGGGTATTCTTCAAGGAAGAAGCCTTAAAGGCACAGGAGCAGGCTGTCCCCATGTGCCGTAAGACAAATCGGCGGGGAAGACGACCGGCCTGGCTGGACAGAGGTCTACTACTGAGACTCAGGAAAAAAGGAGAGCTTACCAGCTCTGAAAGAAGGGGCAGGCAACCCAAGAAGAGTACAGGGATCTTGTCAGGTCATGCAGAGAGGAAATTAGAAAGGCAAAAGCCCAACTAGAACTCAACCTGGCCACTGTTGTAAGGGATAATAAGAAAAGTTTTTATAAATATGTTAACAGCAAAAAGAGAGCTAGGGAGAACCTCCATCCTCTAGTAGATGCAAGGGGGAACATTGCCACTAAAGATGAGGAAAAGGCTGAGATACTCAATGCCTTCTTTGCCTCGGTCTTTAATGGCCTGACGAGTTATCCCCAGGGTACCCAGCCTCCCAAGCTGGAAGATGGGGACAGTGAGTGGAATGAACCCCCCATAATCCAGGAGGAAGCAGTCTTTGACCTGCTATGCCACCTGGACATCCACAAGTCTATGGGGCCAGATGGGATCCACCCAAGAGTGCTGAAGGAGCGGTAGAGGAGCTTGCCAAGACACTCTCTATCATTTATCAGCAGTCCTGGAGAACAGGGGAGGTCCCAGATGACTGGAGGTTGGCAAATGTGATGCCTATCTTCAAGAAGGGCTGGAAGGAGGATCTGGGGAACTACAGACCAGTCAGCCTGACCTCAGTACCAGGGAAGATTATGGAGAGGTTCATCTTGAGTGTGCTCACCAGGCACATGGAGGACAATCAGGGCATCAGGCCCAGTCAGCATGGGTTCACGAAAGGCAGGTCTTGCCTAACCAACCTGATTTCCTTCTATGACCAGGTGACCCACCTGGTAGGCGAGGGAAAGTCTATGGATGTTGTATACCTGGACTTCAGCAAAGCCTTCGACACAGCCTCCTATAGCATTCTCCTGGAGAAGCTGGCAGTTCATGGCCTAGATGGATGTACTCTTCGCTGGGTTAAAAACTGGCTGGATGGCTGAGCCCAGAGAGTTGTGGTGAATGGAGCTAAATCCAGCTGGCGGCCGGTCACAAGCGGTGTCCCCCAGGGCTCAGTTTTAGGGCCGGTCTTGTTTAATATCTTTATCAATGACCTGGATGAGGGGATTGAGTGTGCCCTCAGTAAATTTGCAGATGACACCAAACTGGGTGGTAGTGTTGATCTGCTGGAGGGGAGGAGGGCTCTGCAGAGGGACCTGGACAGGCTGGATCGATGGGCCGAGGCCAACTGTATTGAGGTTCAACAAGGCCAAGTGCCGGGTCCTGCACTTTGGTCACAACAACCCCATGCAGCGCTACAGGCTTGGGGAAGAGTGGCTGGAAAGCTGCCTGGTGGAAAAGGACCTGGGGGTACTGATTGACAGCCGGCTGAATATGAGCCAGCAGTGTGCCCAGGTGGCCAAGAAGGCCAATGGCATCCTGGCCTGTATCAGGAATAGTGTGGCCAGCAGGAGTAGGGAAGTGATCGTGCCCCTGTACTCGGTGCTGGTGAGGCCGCACCTCGAATACTGTGTTCAGTTTTGGGCCCCTCACTACAAGAAAGATGTTGCCTTGCTGGAACATGTCCAGAGGAGAGCAACAAGGCTGGTGAGGGGTCTGGAACACAAGTCATACGAGGAGCGGCTGAGGGAACTGGGGTTGTTTAGTCTGGAGAAGAGGAGGCTGAGGGGAGACCTGATCGCCCTCTACAACTGCCTGACAGGAGGCTGTAGTGAGGTGGGGGTCGGCCTCTTCTCCCTGGTAACAGATGATAGGATGAGGGGGAATGGTTTGAAGTTGTGCCAGGGCAGGTTTAGGCTAGACATTAGGAAAAACTTCTTCACCGAGAGGGTTGTCAGGCTCTGGAATGGGCTACCCAGGGAGGTGGTTGAGTCCCCATCCCTGGAGGTATTTGAAAGCAGGATAGATGAGGTGGTTAGGGACATGGTTTAGTGGTGGGATGTCAGGGTTAGGTTAAAGGTTGGACGTGATGATCTTAAAGGTCTTTTCCAACCAAAGCGATTCTATGATTCTATATGCAAGAAGGAGTAACACCCATAAGGAGCTGCTTATATTTTGCAATTGAGACCAAGAATTGTTAGAGAAGCAAATACTGATGGCCGACTGGAGAATGTAGCAAACAGCTTATTCACCCTTTAAAAAATGGCTGTGCTTTTCTGAACCAGTTACTTGTTACTTGAATTAAGCATTTTGCTTAATTCATAGGGCACAGTGTTAGAAAATACAGAATAATTCAGCAGCAGGATGAATTTGTGAGTTGGACAGCTTTGAGTTAAGGCTCCAATTCTGCAAGGATGAGCAGAGTTTATAGAGCTGATAGTTATGGCCGTTGGTCAGTTGTTGACCCAGGAAATTACTTAGAAACACCGCAACTTCATATTTGTAATAAATACAGGGATTGCAGATAAACCCACATTCTCCTTTTTGTTTTTTAGTTTTCTTACAAGTCAGGAACGTTCTTGGTGATAAGATGTAGGGAACTCCCTGAAATTTCAGATTTTTTTTTTAAATTTAGCAATAAAGAATTATCCTGTGAATGAGAAATTCCATCAGATGAAGCATATGGACTTAAATCCTAGTCAGAGATACCTGCATAATTGAGCTATGTTTCCCTAAGCTGTATGTACAGTGGGAATAGCACAGTTCAGATAAGCATATGTATGCTAGTTTAGCTAACTTGAGCAGAAGCTCTAGACAGTTAGCAGGACTGGAAATTAGCAACTGTGGCGCAGGGCACAATCACGGTATTGCAAACCTGTGCCGAGTCCTGCTCAAATGTTGCCTGCCCAGATAGCTAAAAGCCAGTGTGTGTACACTTCCCTCTGCCACGATGGCATTTTATTTCCACTTCTGTGTTCTGTGGCTATATCTTTTCATACCAATGTACCACAGAGCATGTAGAATAGCTTTGTTTGGAGGAAGGAGGACTGGTAACTTTCACTCAATCATAGTAACAAAATAAAAAAAAAAAATAAAAATTAAGGTATTGTAAAACAGGGTTATACTGGGAAATGTAGGAAGGTGAAGAATTTGTAATCTAAAGTAATTAAAAAATTCTGAATTGTACTCTGTTTACTCCAAGATCTAGGTATGCATGTTTTATATTCCATTAAGAACACTGTAAAAATAAAGGAACTAGTATTTTTTAAATGCTTTTTTAACTTCTTGTATATGCACTAAGGTTGACTTTTAGTAGCTTGGTTTTGGTAGACTATATATTTGTCGAGTATTAGTGACATTGTACAAAGCAATGGAATTTAAACAAAAATAACAGCTTCTGCATTGAATTGTTATTTATTGTTATTTCCTTGCTGCTTTTCAAACGCGTCTAGAATGAGTTGCAAAACATACTTATCCCCACAGGAGTCTAGCAAACTTAGAATTAAATACGTAAATACTAACACAGAATTTTCAGCTAAGTAATTACAATGAGGCTTCAGCCTTGCATTCCACGTGTTAACCACCTTGAAATATTAAAGGTCTTTGCCTAGCAAGGAGTTCATTTTATTCATTTGACTTTTAAAAAATAATTTTGCCTTTTTTTTTTTTTTTTATGATGATATAGTTCCTGAAATTCTGAACCCTGCCTTTGGAGTTGTTTTTTCTTTCATTGCACTTAGCATTTGAAAAACATTGCAGGAAAGGTGGCATTGACCTCCTGACAGTTGATGGATCGCAAGGGCTAAACTTTTTCCGTTGTAGCAAACAATTGGAACAGATTTGCTACATTTCTAGAGTAGAGGCTTCTATTGCAAGCAATTATATCATAAAAAGTTCAGAGTTTGAATCTGTCTTCTGAATTTCCAGGGCTGGTAAAGATTTTGTGATTAATATAACATTGTGCATATTTGTACTATATCAAAACCCAACTTGAATACAAGGCAAATACTTTGTATTTTAAATAAATATAATTGTTTGTATGAAATTAATGGACCTGGAAGTTTCCACCACTTTTTTATGAAAATGTATTTTATTTCATCCTTGGATTTCAGCAGAAGTCTTAGTAGAGGTATTGGGGGGGAAAAGGGGAGGGTGGCACTAACCATTCAAATGGGAATAAGGATATGTTTTTACGAATTCCTAAATTAGATGTCAAAATGCTGGAAAATCAATCCTCTGAAAATGAAAAATTAATCGTCACAGAAATGTATCTTAGCTTAGAGAAAATCCCTCTTCTGGGTGGAAGTCAGCACCATGACTCAGCTGCTGCTCTTTTCTGATAAAATGTATGTGGGTGGTTACGCTGCTTTAATCTCTGTAACCGTCCCTTCTGGTAGTGCCTACAGACATTTTTCTTACACCAACGCATGTTCTCTGGTTCCATACAGCAGATTAATTGTTTCTTTTTGACACTAGGAAGATGTATATAGGAGATTCTTTTCCCTATGTGTACAAGAGATGTAAGTTTATTGTTTTAAAGAAAGCACATTTGTAGAGTAAAGCAGATATAGTCAGAAAGGCAGAAAAACGTATAAATAAAAAAGGTAAATCTTTAATGTGAGCAGTGGGACATCTCTGTCTTCTGTAAACACTAGGAATTTATCATATTTCCATGGTGAAGTGTATCTGTGTTTTTCAGCAGGGATTTTTTTAAAAATCAGTAGAACAAAACCTTATCTTACAGTATCTTAAAAAGTGTCATATGTTTTACTGAGGTTATTTTTCTTTAAAAAGCTAAAAGATAACTATCAGAATCTTCAGGAAGTGAAAAGTGGGGAATTGAGAAAGATCAGGATAGCTTGTGTTTTTGAGAAGACATAGCGAATGTTATGCACTTGCCAGGCTCTGCATTGCTGTGTCATTCTAAATGAAATGAAGAGGAAAAAAATGCACCTTGCCTGTATTACATATCATGGCAGCTATTAGTTCTTGTTGAATAGGTTCTTGGTTTTCTGTTCTAATGTTTGGGGTTTTTAAAGTTCAGAACTTACTTATATGACAGTTCCTATACAGATAGAATGACAAAAATTGAAATAATTTACTGATTTGTGTCCCACTGGTTGGAAATTATTGAGGGATATGTGTTTGTGCACCCATTCTCATCCGTTCAGAGTCTTCTGTGGGATCCATTGCCACAGTACGTGTAATACATCTTTACTATTTGAGTCTAACCTTGCAAATCTTGTGGGTTTTCTAATGAGTATTAGCATTTTATCAGGTAAAATTGACCGTGTGGAAGTCAGATGCCTAGGTCAAATGTCACTGACTGAATATTTTAGCCAAGCTCAGTACAAACTCAGGAAAAATGATGTACAGCCAAAGCTCCAATTTTCTGCTTTATATCCATGCAGTATGTCAGATAGCTGTTGATCAGCTTTTCTTAATGCTTCTGTTTGAAGTTGTATCCACGCTTAGCAGATTAAACTGAAACTACGTTTTTTGATTTACAAATTGTCTAATACCTGATCAGTTGTTACTTTTATAAATTTTCCCCTTCTCACTACGCTCACTGGACAGCTTTTTTAACTCTTAAAACTTGTTTCTTCATTGAATTCTTGTAAACTATGAGGGTACTTATAGTGGTTTGAAAATACCTTGGAGGTGTTGACATTTTAAACAATTTTTGTAGAAATCAGGCATGCAGCAAAGACCTTTGTTTTCAAGATGGTGCTAAACTGTTTTATATTTTTTTTAAGGTTTTATATTTTTTTAAAAAAGTGTCAGTTGGGAAGATGTTTTGGGAAGCTCAGAATGACATCCTGAAAGATTTAGTGAATTACAGTTTGTTTTCTATACAAGTTTTTAAATGTTATCTAACAAATGGTTCTCACTTGGTTTTTATAAGCTTCCTTAGCAAAGCAAACAGAAAATTCCCCATGCTTCATACCCTTTTCTAATTTAAGAAATTAATCAATTGGATCTAGAGCTGACTGTAAAAAAGTTTTCCCTAGTTGATTGCTCTTAGGAAATGATTTGGTACAGTAAGATGTTGAACTGTGAAAGAATTAGCCAGCTTATTTATAAGCAACTTTGATTCCAGATAGATTTTCTCTGGGGAAATTATTCAGACAGGTTCTGCTGACTGGTGAGATGATGCTTTTGATTTCTGGGTCCATTTTAGATAAACAAGTGGCAGCAGACAAATAGTTTTAACAAATGTTTTGTTGCAACCAGACAGAGTAGTATTTTAGATTTAGTTCTTGTTAATAGCAGCAACAACATTGAAGTATGGGATGCAGAGAGTAATTTTGCACTGAATAATCACAGTTTTATTCAGTTCTAGTTCAGAAAGGCAGGCATTAAGAAATACCCTGTTGTCTACTGATCGAAAATCTTGGAGACATGAACCTCTAGTCTTTCAATTCTTGTAGCATATCTTTTAGTTTTGCACTTGTATTTTCTTTGTATTTTCTTCAGATTTGGTAATTTTATGGATTTTTAAATTTTTCTAAGTGGCATCCAGGTTTTTATTTTGGCAAGATTATTGTTATATATAAATTTTTAATAGAACTCTATATTGTAAATGTATATTTAAAATTTGAGGATTTGGTTTTACTCTTTCCAAACTCTGCAATGAGAGAAGTTTTGCATGATGTGTCATCCGCTACACTGCATCTGGTAGCAGTATTTCAAAACTTATTCTTATATAGTTGAGCTACATTACAGGTATTGTCATTAGTGGAAAGCATTTTGAAAAAAATATGTTCATATTTAAAATATGTTTACTGTTTTCAAAATAAAGTATCTGTACCACAGTGTTGACTAACAGGCAATTTTATCTGAGTCGAAATTATTTCTATAAGGTAACAATTTATAGCTAAATTGTTTTATAGAAAGAAATTGACAAAAACTTTGTAACAAAAATATCAAGGATTTAAGCTTTACTTTAGATTCTATTTGCTCATAAATCTTGCAAAATCTTTGGAAATTTCTGCAGGTAGAGTGTGCAAACATAGCCTGTTTGATTTTTGTTGTTATTGTAATAAAATTAACATTTTGTGAATTAAGCCCTTCGGGGTAATTCTATAGTATGTCTAATTGTGCTATATAGTGACCTTAGGAGCATTCTCAAAATCTCGAGGAAGAAGTGCTCATCTATAAATTAGAGAAAATCTTATTTAGTGGTGGAAATAACTTTAAATCCTGTGAGTAATAAAGACAACTTGTTGAATGTTCTGTTCTGATTGATTTGTCTATGTTTGCATAAAGAAGCTTTCTACCTCAACCAAACCATTTCTTTCAGCATTGCAGATTATGTTTGTTAGAGAAAAAGTGCACGTTTATACCATTAATGTTAGGAGAACTGTACCACGCCTTGGCCCTAAGACTTCAACCAGTACTGGATGACTCGCCATAGAGCTATCTAAGGTGTGACACTTTTTGGTATTACAAGTAATACAATGTGGTATCTGTCAGGAAGTGAGGTTTTTATTATTGTTATTCTGTTAAAAATATAGACATATGAATGATAAAATATAATATAATTGTATCTTTCTACTTTTTGACAATTTTGTATCCTGCTCCCCTTGTCATTAATTTCTCTGACAGGTGTGCACGATTAAATGGTGATGCATGTGAGTGTTGCTCGGTCTCACATACTCTATAGCTTCCACATGAATTGCTCTTCGACAGTGCCACAGTGGCTCTTGAATTGGGGCTGTGCTGGCAGCTGTGCTGCTAGATAATTTCAGTCTTCATCTGCAAAAGGAAGTGAGCCAGAAAGGACTGCCAAAGCCAACGTTATTAGGTTATACTTGGCCAATGCACTACTGGGTAGTATGTAAAATGAGTTTACAAATTATTTAATAGAGAATGGAAGAATGGAAGTAGAACAGATTACATTGAAAATTTTTTTAGCTGTACTTTCTGCAGTGTGTGGAAACTATTATCTGCTAGCGATAACTGAGTGGACATTATAGCTTGTAAAAGCAGTGGTACTGGCTGCAACAGTCTTACCATCAGTAAGATGAGCTGCATATTTCAGATTGTTAACATCAACAGTTAAGGGTGATAACTAAGTTTTCCTCTCAAATTCCTGTTGCGTCTGGTTTGTGTTTTGATTGTATTTTCTTACTGAATAATGGTTGTGAATATCTCCACAACTTCATATATCAGCAAATAATCATCGGTTTCTTTATAGTTTATGTTCATTAACTTTTAGAATGGCTCTGATACAAGATTTAAACTAACCTTCCTGTTTTGTAGAAAAATCTTCTTTATCTCTGTACTTAAACATAAGGTTAGGTACAGTATCTGTCATTGAGCCTCCTTGTAATTTTTGGAGAGATGGAAGAATAAAAATTGGCAGGCTGAATTTTTGGCATAGAGTATCCTAATCAGGTAACACTGTCAGCTCAAATCAGTTAACAGTTTCCTATAGCATAAGTGACAACTTTACCCTTCACTATTAATGCTTAGATAATAGTAGATGTTGGAATTTTTATTTTTATTATAGGCACTTTGTCTTTCTCACAGGAGCTGTGCTCTTTTTGGGCTTCTGTTGTTCTGAAGGCGATCCTCTGGAAAACACTAAAGCTAAAAGCCCAGGCTGCAATTTTATAGATGAAAAAGAGGAAAAATAGGAGTCTACTTATTTTTGCATGGGTTAAACAGTATAGTGAAAGTAGTAACATTTTTCTCTTTTGGAACAAATATGTTGTAAATGGCTGTCAGTCTCTTCAAAACTATAGCAAATAGGGAATTCTATTTATAAAATTTTTATTTCAAAGAGCACATTTTTCTCTTTTTAAGGAGGAGATGATACCACAGACACTGGAATTAGAATATCATCATATGTAGATAGAACAGCAGTTATAAGATAAAATCAATAGGCAATTCATACATAATTAGAAGTACTGTTGCTTATTTCTGCGACTTCTGTCATTGAATCTGAGTGACTTCAGAGTCTCATCTAAAAAAATGAATTGTTTAATCTTAGATTTTGTGGTCTTAAACAGAAAATATGAGTTGTTATGTACATACAGGGAACTTCTGTGAATAGAGTATCTCTTGTGTAAGACTGATATTAGAAACAAAACTAAATCATAAGAGGTTGGGACAAGAATCTATAGAAAACCAGAAAAAACAATTTAGATGTAAAAGGTTTAGTTTTGTCCATTCAGACAGCTCATATGCAGGGGAAATGTGAATGACCCATAGCTCTGTTTTCAGCAGGTCAGCTGCCTTCTCTTGAAGTGGCATGTTCCTCCCCGAGTAATTTTTAATTTTCCTGGTGGTAGTTAGGCACTTTGAGATAGGTCCATTGCACCTCTGTTGAAGAATAGTAGCGATCAAGTAGCCAAAATAGATGTGGACTATTTTTTTTTTGAAGGTACCTTATAATTACGGCTTTTTTTTGTTTGTTTTATTATTTACGGAGTAGTAGATAGACCAAAGGGAGGCTGTTCACTTCTGTGTACATAGGAGATAACAGCTGAATCTGTGTCATGAAGAGACTGAAACTGTTGAGGGAGATCATAGTTCATTTGTGAGAAGCTCTGTCTTGAGAAGCTGTTGGTGCAAGAGGAAAATAACGTTATTTTTTTCAATACTTTAAAATAAGTCTGGAGAGGTGTTATTTCTAGTCTTTCCTAGCGAACTTCTACTACATGAATACAGGCTAAAAATTGAATTTTTATGTCATAACTTCTTTCCAGATTCTTCCTGCTAGTAATAATCACTTACATTAACAAAATGGTTTGCAAAATGCATGTCAAATTTTATCTTGAAAAGCTTCCAGTTGCATTTGTGTTCAGGTGGATTTACAGTCCATACAAAGATTTTTCTTAGACCGTTTACAAACAGCATTCTTGACAATAGTGTAGTTAATCAACGTTAGGTTAGTAAAATACTAACCATTGTTGAGAGGCACTAAAATACTGTTGACTTAATAAAATTTTTTCCCCCCACTGTTTGTAAGTTGGGTAGTGTAGAAAAGTGTTGCTTCAGCCTTTGAAGTATCTTCACTCTGTATGTACCTCTCCCGTTCTGATTATGCCTTGGTTTGTCTCAGTAGCCTGTATTCCCTTTGGGCTCTGTAAAAGCCAATGGAAAGTTTATCTAAAATAAGTAAGTTTCATGCACTGAGCTATATAACACATGCACAACTCTCACCAGCCTTCCAGGCAGTTTGCTTTGGAGTTACTGTCCGGATCAAAGATTAGGTTGTCTGCTTTTACTGACATTCTTAATTCTGAACTGCTTCCTACACTGCTAGAATGTATGAAGGTGCATAAAGGAGATTGTCATGTAAAGGCCAGTGTTATAAGAACAAATACCAACAAATACCTTTGATTTTGTGTCTAGAAATCAGACAACAGTTTCTCCTGATAATAATAATGTTATTCTAGAATAAGTTTGCAAAGAAAACAAGGAGGCAAAATTACATCCACTTTCAAAACAGCTGTGTGTATGTGTGTGTATATATATATATATGCTTCAAATGCTACCATAGACTGTCACAAAGGCTTTAAATGCATGGAAAAAAATACTGGCTTACAAAAAAAAAAAAAAAGTTGATCTGATATTGGGCTTAATCCCAACATATTTAACTCGATTTACTTTATTGATAAAATGAACCATTTTCAACAAGATAGTCTGTATAGGTACAGAAGTCATCTTAAAGGTTAAATTGTGCATTAATGTCTTACTGTGCTTGTGTGTGCGACTTAACACGATGGTATCACAACTTCATGAGCGGTTTGCTTAGTAGTTTGTCTAGTGACAAACCTGTGAGATGTAACATACACCTAAACGCTTGCAGTAGCCCTGAAACCATAATGATATGTTACTTTATGAAATGAGTGCATTTGAGAAAGTAAAAATAGAAATTTGTGACTGTTAACTGCTTTTATTCCTTGTGCTCTACTAGACTAGCTTGTTTTTGCACTAGCCAAGATACAATTACATTAATTATTTTTCCATAAGACAGTTTTTGACAGGAAAATTTGCTTGCTGCACCAGAAGGCTATTCTTGCCTTTCTTTACTGTTTGTTTTCCCAATGAGCGTCAGCATTAGAATGATAATGTATTTAATAATGTCCAGGATACTCAAAGGCAGGTTTCGATGAGATGGGTGTGACTATTTCCAAAACTGCTTGTCTGCTACTCTTAACACCACATTTAATTGCATGTAATATCTGTTTCTGCCACTGTTTATTCTGTGTGTTTTAATACATAGAGGAAAAGTATGTCCACTTGGAACAAAAATTGGTTTTGCATGAAAAATTGGATAGAACTTTTGGGAAAGGTATACAAAAGTTAAAATTCATATTTTTGCAATGATTCAAGAAATAAAGGTCACTGAAAATTATACAGATGGAACTTGTACTAATAACGTTATGTATAGTACTATGTATAAATTAATAACACAAATACTATCTATTTGTATTTTATTTGGGTTTGGTTTTTTTTTTACTTTTATATATATTTATTTATACAAATAGATATTGAGCTTTACAACACAGGCCTCCATAAGGTTCTCATACATGTGGAATGAGGATTGAAGCACAGAGACAGGTCAGCTGAGTAGTTGCTAATGAAGCCATTAGAACAGACAGGTTAATCTGGAATACACCTCAAGCAAATGGCAATTGATTTTGAAGACCAAATTGCAAAGATCATGTGACTATTTCATTACTGAAACAAATGTATTTTATACTGCTGATTCTGGACTTGAAAAAATATTCATTAAATAATGTGTATTTTCTCTAAAGGCAGTGGGAGAGGACTATTTCAGGCAACAAATATAAAATCAGAGATAAGAAATGGGTACAATCATTCTGTGCTTGAGAGCGAAGAATGTTGTTCAATATATTTTATTAGCAAAGAAGTAAATTCTAATATATAACCGTAGATTATTGCAGAAGTTTACCTTTTCTGTAATCTCCACCAACTTTGGTCTCAAAACCCACTAACTGGAAAAGGGTTATTCACATTACGAACTGTCAGTGATGTTCTGCTTGAGCATATACATGTCTTATTACCAGTAAATCTGTTTCAGTAGGTTGCAGTTCTAGACAAATTTGGAAGAAAAAGCTGGCATTTGTTACAAGGGATTTAGGATAGAATTTTAAATGCACATGAAAGGGTCTTCATATTCATAGTCTTGAATTTAGATTATTGCTTTTGAGATTAGGATCATGAAAGAATTTAAAGTAAGTTGCAAAAAATTTCCTCTGTGCTTGGAAGAACAGGCTGTAATTGCTTGCTGAAGTTGTTTGCATATGGAGCTGCTGACTGCTTTGACTGCCTCCAAACTCAATTTATCCAGGACAGCAAATGCAAAGAAGTCTCACTCTCTCTTCTTCCTGAAAAGAATAGAGATGCTGCTAACTTGGAGGTACAGAATGTGATTTTCAAAAAGCTTAAGAAGTGCTTTTGTCTTGATCAGCTGGGTAGCACCCAAATGCTGTGAGAGAAGAAAGAGAGGTGACCGATGCTATGGGACACTATGGTTCAAAAGACAGTTTTCAAACACAAGTCACAGGTTGAGCACCAAAGAAGACGAGGCCAAAATCTTTCTTCTTCAGCATTCAAAAAGAAAATCCATGTTTCTACTGTAAATACTGTTTGGAAAGACAATGTCTTGCTGTCTACCTCAAAATGACAGAGAATTGTGAAAGCAAAATTTATGAAAGAGCAGCTGCTTGTAATTTTTAATCTGGAGTTTAGCTCAGTATCTCAGCATTATTTGATTATGCTGTTAGCACTTCTTGTTTTTAATAATTATAAAATAGAATTAACAGACTAAAAATTCTCTCACTTGTAAACTCATATGAGGTATTTTATTCACTTTTTTTAACATCTTTTTTTCATTTTTGTCTTCATGGGAGTACTTTGGTAGGTCTACATGAGGGAAAAGAATTTTTTTTTTGCAGTGAGGGGGAAAAATGGAGAGTTTGTTAATAGAACAGAATATCCCAACAGTAGGAAGTGAAACTTTAAAACTTCATTTTCTACCATATAAACACTATATTCTCATGAAAAAGATCATGTGTTTTCCCAAACTATCAAAAAGAGCAAGGCCTGAAATAATATGACCATTTAAAAATTAAGACTTACGCAACAAGCTGATGATGGTAAAACCAGTACCTATTTTTCAGAGCAGAAGATATAATTTCCCTAATAATTTCTTTCTATTCAAGAATTTTTTGATAGCTATGGGCAGTGACTGAACATACATGGAAACATTTTACAGTGGGTTTCAGATAGTGCCATCTTCTTACTGTATTATTACTGGGTTGTTTCTTTCTGTGGAGTTCAGTGATAACCTGGGGTGTTGGAACAAGACAAGCATGTAGGAATACAAAGCCAGAATACTTTGCTTCCAGCAATACAGCCAAGAGTTTAGGATATTGTTGTCGCTCTTCATGCAGTAGCTTAACTGTATGTGAGACCACATCAAGGCCAGGTGGACCTATGGCATGGCCCAGTGTGTGTGTTCTTTCATTTATGCAGATTTTATTTTATTATTATTAGTATTATTTTTAATCTTCTGTGGATATTTCAGTGCAATTTTTAATGTCTTCATATTTTTTACCTGCTTTTAGTAATGTTGTAATGTAGTTTTAGTGGTTGACTGAAAGCTTATTAATGTTTAAATAGCTAAATGACAAGAAAAGGCTTTCCTGCATTGAGAGACATTAAATCAACAGTGCTCTATGTTTATAAAGAAAGAAATACTGCATTTAATTCAACATTTCTAGTATTTTGCATCCAGATCCTTGCCTATACTGCCATTGAAAGAGGAACAAAAAAATGGTGCATTTCTCATTTTAATGTAAATGTTTTAGGTTTGGGTTCTTCCTTTCCTTTATTCTGCTTGTTAAGTATGATTGCTTGATGGTGTGTGTTTATTTGGAATTCTTTCCTCCCTAGCACACTATTTCAATACATTTCTTCTGGTGAGGTTTGTGCGTGTACTTTTAAGAAAAGTGGGAAGACAGCATAAGTTCTGAAAGCTCTCTGTGCTGACTAACAAAAGAACAATGATGATGCTGCAAAAAGATCTCATGAGAACCTGACCACCGTAAGTTGCCTTTCCAGCAGAAACATGGAGTGCTGCCTGCTTCTTCAGGTGTTGTGATTTATCAGGTCCAACTTGGCATGATATGGCATCTTAAATTGATCGGATTCCTGTTCTCAGCACAAAGGTGTGCTCTTACTGGGAACCCTCATATCCAAGCTAACTGGAAGTGTGGGTTGGCTTTTTTTGTTTGTTTGTTTTAATTCTCAGGTTCTCTAAGCAAATGGAAACTGCTGTCCTTGCTAACTGTACCTCTAGAATGATGTTCCTTACAGTGCCCAGCCAAACAGTCCTAGGTTTTCTTTAGATTTAAGATCAAACAGCGTTACTGTGACCTGAAATGACTTTACATTATGTACCAAAAGGTGCCTGTCTGGCGTAGTTGAAATTGGTTCCTCTACCAATAAAATTCATAGAGGACTGAGGGTACGTAGGGAGGGATGTTGAGAATTTCTTGAATTAGACTGTTGGATGGCTTATAACTGGTATACTGCTACTGAAATAATGAGTTGACTGAGTGTGTTAATGAACGAATGCATATAATGCATGCAATTCTTGTCTTTACTGTTCTCAGTACATGTAATCCTGTCTGCACTCTGTTGTCACTGCTGTATTGCCAGACATGCTGCCATCTTGTTCATCTGTCCAAAGTCAGAGGAAGTTTAATATCTTGCATGACTCCTTGTAAGTTAGTAATTTAGAAACAGGTAAGATTGTACATCTCTCTACGAAAGGGAAGGAGAGGTACCTCAGAAGAAAAAACTGGCATCATATCGACTCTTTTATTTTTTTTTTTCCTCCCTGCTATTTACTTTATTTAATGGCTGTGGCATTCACAGAGGCTTTTTAATAATGTCTGTAATAGGTGGATAAAGTTAGGTGCTTTGTCAGTGATTGCACTTGATAACAGGCTTGGACAAAACAAAAATGATTCTCCAGCTATGATAATTATGTCAACGTTGATAAGTCCTCTTTCTTTTCTGCAAATGCTATGCTTTGCTATAATATAACCACCCCACTTCAGTTTTTGCTTTATGTTGGATTTGCTCTGGTATGAATAAATCTATTCTACATCTTCTATAGTATGTTTACTATGTTCATTTACTTTTGTCCTGGTTTCGGCTGGGATAGAGTTAATTTTCTTCATAGTAGGTAGCATAGTGCTGTGTTTTAGATTTAGTACTAGAAGAATGTTGATAACACACTGATGGTTTTAGTTGTTGCCAAGTAGTGCTCAGACTACTCAAGGACTTTTTGAGCTTCTCCTGCTCGACCAGGTGCATAACAAGGTGGGAGGGAGCACAGCTAGGACAGCTAACCCAAACTGACCAAAGAGCTATTCCATACCGTATAACGTCATGCTCGGGGGAGTTAGTCGGTCGGTTGTGGGGAGAGTGATCACAGCTCAGGGACTGATCGCGGCTCAGGGAGTGATTGCTGCTCGGGACGGGCTGGGCATCAGTTGGCGGGTCATGAGCAATTGCATTGTGCATCATTCATTTTGTATATTCTCTTATGATTCTCATTATTACTATTATTATTATTTTCTCTTATTAAACTGTCTTTATCTCAGCCCATGGCTCTAACTTGTTTTTTCCTTCATGATTCTCTCCCCCATCCCACTGAGGGAGGGGGGAGTGAGCGAGCAGCTATGTGGTGCTTAGTTGCCAGCCGGGTTAAACCACGACAACTTTCCTGTTAAAGTGACAAAATGGGACACAGACAAGCAGAGTTCAGTACTGACAAATAAAGATGAATTCTGTAAGATGCAAAACATAAAATTTAGGCAATTATAACCTGTGCAGATACTTTCAATTCTATGCATTATTATAAGACAGTAGAAATTCTTCATCTCAAGGATGAGTTGTATAAGTTAGACTATCCAATAGTCTGTAACATGATTTTTTTTTGTTGTATTGAAAAGTGTTGTGATACTGACACAATATGACTTTGCTGACAACTTCTGCCACACAATTTTCCACATGCCTTATATTGGTGAACTACAGAAAGGTTTAGATTTGAAAATCAGCAAATTCAAATGTATTTTAGTAAATATATGAGTAAGAATATTATGTGTTAAATGATTACTAAATACCCATAGATTTTTTACTAGTCAGCATTCTGAAATCAGGAAATACAGATCTCAGTAGGAGATTTGCATGGGCTCTTTGAAGTTTTGTTTAGCAGATTGCTGTAACACATTTCTTGAAAAAATAATCAAGGCTTTGTATTTTTAAGAGAGAAATCACCTCTCTTATGATGGTGCTGGACAAATACACAGTCAAGGTACCTTTTGTGGGGGCTGGGAGCATGAAAGTGATGTACAATAATTATTGCATGTTTTTATCTAGGGTTTATGATAGACAAGTATACCTGCTGTCATATGTATGTATGAAGATAGAGTACAAAGCGTGCATTTTGAGCTGTTTTAGCTGATTCAGATTGCTACTGCGTGCTTATCCAGAGCTAAGGATGTTCCAGTCCTAGTATTTCAAGTTACTCTCTCAGAGGATATCTATTGGGTGTAAAGTTACTTCCTCTGGTGAAATATCAGGTCCTTGTACATTAAATTCTTTTCAAAGAGGACAGAATTTTATACTTTTAAAATATGCTTATTTTTTAACACGACAAATATATTTACATGTTAATGACTTCATTGATAATCTGTGAAATACATCTAACCTGAAAATTGCTAAAACTGCATAAATGTTCATAAATTATCCATGGATAACCACATTTTTATCATGGTACTTGATACTTACTTTTATTTGCGTACTTAGATTCTTTAGTCTGCATCTCAGCTCTGAAAGCCATTTAAGCTACATGAAATTCAAGTATAAAACCTTACTCAGAATCAACTGAGTAACATCAACTGATCAACATCACTTACTCAATTCCTTCAACTTGAGGAAGCATCAAGGGTGGAACTTTGGCATTCAGTGTCCCACATCAGCAGGCTGTGTCATAGGGTTTTGTCAGTAATAGGCTTGTACCTCTCCAGCTGGGAATTTGCAAAATTGGAAGTCAAGACAGAGATGTAACTGTGCTGCTGAACTATGCCATGTCTGTAGATATAAATGCTTTTAGAAATCTGTATTTGTATACCAATTTTTAAAGCACTGTAGAATGTGTTATGAAAGGAAAATGTGTGAGATTCTTGGTTTTCTACCTCTGTGCTTTTCATCCTGCATTGTTACGTGCTAGGGAGTTGTGCTGCCTGAGGTGAGGCAGTCCTCTGCAGTAGTAGTGCACAGCAAGGTGGGAAAGCAAGAATGGAAAAAAGGATTGGTAAAAGTTAGTTTTACTGGTTGGGAGAAAAGGAAGAAAGGACCCGTAGGACTCAGAGAAAACACAACTGCAGATAGGGACAGGCGCTACCACGGTCATGAAGCTGAGGAATGGTTTTATGTTTATTTTGTTTATTTTGCCTGTTGGGAAGGAAAGACTCCAAATTCAGTTTATTATATTAGTATTTCCATCAGTCATTAGAAATTTCTCAAAATACATTAAAGTTGCAGCGAACAAAGAAAGATAAATTGCCTTTTTAGTGTGTGCCATTCTGCAGTTCAGGAAAAAAAATCAAATGAGTAAAACAGCAGACCTGCTAATAAACTTGTATGATTTCAGCATAAGCTCCGTTTACATTATGGGAGCTGTATTCATGCATGAACAGAAAAGTAGGAAATTTATTTGATTGATCATTTCAAGGTACCTAAGCTGTATATAAGCAGAACTTAAAACACAGATGGTCACATCTGCCATTGGAAAAATCTAAAAGAAACACCAGTCCAGCTATGCAAAGATGTGCCATAGCAGTGACAAAGGGCCTGTTACTAAAATGTAGAACAGGAACACATGAGAGACATGGAAATTATTTCCTTATTCTTATGAAAGGGCATGTTATAGCTCCCAAAGTGTCTGTAGAAAAAATTAAATACACTTTTCTGTTTACATTTCTGTTGATAAGAACTGAAGTCAGGAAGAGAAACAAATCCTCCATACCAGTAACTGTCCATGTAAATGATTTTTTTTTTTTTTTTTTTTTAATCTCCTCCATTTACTAATTGCTCACTCACTTGCAGCAGTAGAATGTGGGGATGGAGCTTTCTCTGATATACAGTGTGATAGATAGTAAACTGTTTGTTCATCAAATTCAATTAAAGACAATGGAGAAAGCAAGAAGTATGAGTGTAATAAATAAATATATAATTAACTTGTTCTCAAACCGGCAGATGAGGGACGAAGGCTCCCCTTATTACTTGTGTCTTTGTTACATCCTCTGTTTAAAGTCACTGTTGTGTGAAAACCTGATACGTAATCAATTACCAAATTCCTGAGTGACATATCCTGATAAGTGAACAAGCACTAGCCCTCCCTGCTTCATGCTGTCAGGATGACCCTAACAACAGTACGTGCAGCTGCAGAAAGATACCAGGATGCCATAAAAAGGGACTCTGGTGGGAGGTGAGGTGTATAACAGAAAGATTTGTGGCTCCTTACCAAGGACAGTTGTTGATAAGAACCAGGAGCTTCCCTTAAGAACTAATTTGCACCAACTCTGCAGTTTGGGCAAGAGCCAAGGAGCAACAGAGTCTGCGCAAGAACAAGGGGTTACTAGCGGTGATGAAGAGGAGCCATCAGCCTTCATCCCGACGACCACCACAAGGAGGCACTGAGCAAGCGCAGTGGGGAGGAGTTCATGGAAATGACTTCTTGGGGCTAATTTTAATACGAAGCGGGGACAAGTCATGCATATGTATAGGCATATTTGAGAATCTTACGTATATGTAACACCTTGTAGTATAACTTCGAGGAAAATCAACACACAGTGCGCGCCTTTGGAAGGAGCAAGGGTCTCCCGGGCCGCCCAGCGCTGTTTTGCTTGCTGACTGCTTACTCAATAAACTTGATACTAAATTCCATAACGACTCCTATAAATTATTTAAGGGAGTAACATATAACATACAGGAGATTGTATTTAGAGTTGTGCTGAGTAGATGCTTGGTGTATTTCCACTTCCCCAAGCTGAGAAGTGGATTCATGGCAAGAAGAATGTGAGCTGTGCTCTCAGCAGTTTATTTCTTGAAATAACTGTATTTAAAAGAAGAAATTTAAAGAAATGGCATTGAAAATACCCTTTCTCTAAAAAGAGGAAAAGCCTTTATTTTGTACATTAAGTTAAATAAATTATTAATGAGAATTGGCTCCAGCATATGATTATGCTACTGGAATGTATTTTGTATTTTTAGCTATGCTGTAGCTGGCTAAGTTACTTGGTCTAATTAATGAGAAATAATTAAAATAATACCAAGTGTGTGTCAGAATGGTCTGATACTGACAGGAAATTTAAACCTGTGTTTGACACTACAGAAAGGGGTCTGCTTACACTGAGGCACTTTATTTGCTCTGTCAGCCTCTGTTCTGCTCTGAGGCCTTTTGTTAGAGATCATAATAATATTCTGCCCTTGATACGCTTTTTCTGTTGTGACTGGTTTGTGTCATAGTGACATGTAGGAGCTTGATTTTTTTGAACCAGAAACACATGGCATGTGCTACATGCTGTAAAAGCATAGAATAAACACGGTCCTTTCCCTTTTAAAGTGAACTTTAATTTCAAAATGCATTATTGCTTCAGTAGACAGAGAAGATTTAAAGAATATTTTAAACTAATTACTAGCCACATAGTCATTTCAACTTGTGCGAAACAGCATCAAATGTGCTTAAATGAAATTTACTCTATTTGTTTGTCCTTTTCCTGGTCAGCATTGAGAAGAGTCTGGCTCCATCTTCTTTACCCTCTCCCATCAGGTGTTTGTACGCATTGATAAGATTGCCCCGCAGCCTTCTCTTCTCCAGGCTGAACAGTCCCAGCTCTCTCAGCGTGTGCTCATGTGTCAGGTCCCTTAATCATCTTCATGGCCCTTTTTTGGACTTGCTCCAGTTAAGTCCACACCCTCCTTTTCTCCCTTCCTCTGCTTCCAAATAAGTTATTTCTGGGTTCTGCAACAGCAGCAAAAAAGGTTGACAGCTGTAAAAATTATAGTGAAACCTTGTATTAGTATGTCCGAGATAGTTGTGGGTTTTTGGGGATTCCTTGATTTTCTGCTAATATACGTGATGTGTTCTACTAAAAATTAATTTTGTTTTATATTTGCGATTGGCAGTCATTAAGGTTCAACTGGATCTTAAGAGCAAACTTTCTGGCACAGTAATGAGATCTTAATCATAAAACTTCATATATTTTAAATATGTGGAGCTTAAATTTATTTATCTGCTTACAGGACTGAAATTATTATATGATAATCCACCAAACTGGGATTTAAAGAACAGCCCCCAACATTTAGAAGATACAGGACAGCAGCCCAGATTTTGGCAATTAAGTTATGGGGGGTTTTTTTTAATGGAACTGATTTTTACTGCTTCTGAGCATGTAAACTGCCTGTTGATTTGATTTGCTACTGAGAGTGAGAGGCAACTCCAGGAAAAGAGTTTAAGTGTCACCAGTTATCATCCAGGCAACTGTTTGCATTCTATAGACCATAAAATTTAAAAGCACACCGTTTTCTTCAATATAACATACAATTTAAAAATAATAGTTGTATAAAAAGTTGCAAAAGAATTGCTCATACTGAGTTTGTTTATGTAAGAAAATGAAAGGGGAAGGGGAACTGTTTTGGAAAGGAAATGGAAAGATAAGGGAAATGGAGGAGAACAGATCTGTAGACATTTTACCTAAAGGCTTCATACAAGCCATGTAAAGAAAATTACTGGAGTCGCATGTTTCTAATGTATGAAACAATTTGGAAAGAAGTATTCTCTCTTTCTCCCAGTGGAAAAGTTTAGCTTCTGAATTTCTCAGTTGTGGTTACAGGATAAATGTTACTTTTGCAGGTGACAGGAACATAACCCAAAAGGTATGTGTTAATAATTTAATAAACGTTGTTTTCATAAGAGCACATGACAGAAAATGCTGGCTTATGCAGAGACACTTTTTCTTTTCAAAAAGCAATGATCTTCTCAAGTTTACAAATGTCTATTATCGAGATTCAACCTTTGAGAAATGTTTTTTAAAGTACCTTGCTTAATCTGTTATATCTCTAGAATTTTTTGAGTAATGATCAGTTATTTCAATATTTTGAAAATTAGAATGCTTGTGTGAAGTGTCGGTACATAAACATCCTCAAAACACCAACAGTTTTATTATATACGTTTTCTCGTATGCTTCATATTCCATTGTAAAATTCCTGAACTTGTTTTTATTTAGTTTTTCAAGTTTCATTAGCAATTGTTTTCATGTGCAAGTCTGAAGAATGCTTCAATAGTAGGGATTATTATGAACAGTAGAAATACTTATATTTTACTTACAAAAATACTTAGAACATCAAAATGAAATAGTAATCGTTGAGTGTCTTATAATCACTTATGGTAAGCAGGGGAAAGTCAAGGAAGTGTATTTGCGTAGAGGTGAGGAAGGGGGCTCAAGTAAAACTATACAAAGCTGAGCTGTCCTCTTGGGCAGGGGTCTAACTGTAGGGCCAAGGTAGAGTTCACATCGTTGGCTTTTCACCATGGCGGTTCACATCTGAAAATGATTGAGTTGAGCTAGTGGCTCTGGGGAACAGTTAGAGGCAGAAAAATCCCAGCAAAATGCTATCTGACTTTACTGGTGAAGCAGAGACCAGAACTTCTCTTAACATTTTTTAAGGACAAATTTGATACCATTTAGGATCGAGAGCAGCCCTGCTGCGAGGGACTTGGGGGTACTGATGGATGAAAAGCTGGACATGAGCCAGCAGTGTGTGCTGGCAGCCCAGAAGGCCAGCTGTGCCCTGGGCTGCATCAAGAGAAGTGTGGCCAGCAGGTCGAGGGAGGTGATTCTGCCCCTCTACTCTGCTCTGCTGAGACCTCACCTGGAGTACTGCGTCCAGCTCTGGAGCCCTCAGCACAAGAAGGACATGGAACTGTTGGAGCGGGTCCAGAGGAGGGCTACTAAAATGATCCGAGGGCTGGAGCCCCTCTCCTATGAGACAGGCTGAGAGAGTTGGGTTTGTTCAGCCTGGAGAAGAGAAGGCTGCGGGGAGACCTGATTATGGCCTTTCAGTACCTAAAGGGGGCCTATAGGAAAGATGGGGATAATCTTTTTAGTAGGGCCAGCTGTGACAGGACAAGGGGTAATGGTTTTAAACTGAAGCAGGGTAGGTTTAGACTGGATATAAGGAGGAAATTCTTTACAACGAGGGTGGTGAAACACTGGAAGGGGTTGCCCAGAGAGGTGGTGGAGGCCCCATCCCTGGGAACATTCAAGGCCAGGTTGGATGGGGCTCTGAGCAACCTGATCTAGTTAGTGGTGTCCCTGCTCACTGCAGGGGGGTTGGACTAGATGACCTCTAGGGGTCCCTTCCAACCTAAAACATTCTATGATTCTATGATTCTACTTCACTTTTTTATTTTGCATAGAATGTATTTGCAAATACTTATGAACTGATGAAATTGCAGTATTTATTTAGAGGGGACTGCCCTGTCCAAAAGACAGGCTATTTCTTTGCAGTTGTTAGTAAATTCTGCTTACAGTATACATATTCCATATAGCTGTGACCAAGGAGCATGAGGCTTGAAATAGGCTGGAAAGTATCATGAAGGAAAAGTGTTAAATTAGTTCCCTAGTTATCTTGGTGATCATAGGCAGAAAGGAATTATACTTTTCTAAACCTAACGTATGTTGATAACCTGACTGTAGTGAATAAATACTTTCTCTCTTGTACTATACCACTTGCTTTTATGAAGGGTGATTACACAGTAACTCAAGTCAGAAGGTCAGATTAAAATTCAGGGTTTTCTGGTTTGGGGCTTGGAGGTTTTTGTGGAGGTGTGTTTCTGTTTTTTTTTTTTTTTTACTTTATCAAGGATAAACTTAACAAAAATCACTGGTATTATCTAGATGTGCTGTAGGAAGATGATTTGTTTACATTTCAAACAACTTCTAAATGTCTTTTAGTAAATGTCTTTCCTGGACTGTAGGACAATTTATTCCATGGGGTGGAAAGCTAGTTTCAGTAATGAACACTTGAGTACTACAGATACCTGCCCAGTAAGGCAATTCGATATTTGATTTTCCGTGACTTTTGGTTTTGCTTGGAGCAGAATTTTGCTAATACTAACTAACCCAATAAAACTCTATTATTTCAACTGGGAATGTATAACTAGGTCAGCTGTAATTTCCATGTGTTTACTAAAGGGAACTTGTAAGACATATTTCCACCCACCGTGTGGAAGCACAGGTTCTGTATTCCCAAAGCATTTAAACCACAGGGATGGAGCTTTTTGCATCTGGCCCCTGTACAAAAATACCAGTTAGTTGGAGGGGGTACGAAGAGTTCCAGTTTCCAATGATTTGTCATTGAGTTCCTCAAGCACAGAAAATCACCTCAGTAACAAATAAAAGGACCTACTAACATCAACTACATCTGCTGGCATTGAAAGATATGTCTGTAATTCAGTGAATATTAACCCTTGGCTTTACTAGGGTTTCCATGAAAGTAAAAAGTAAAAAAAAAAACCCAGACAAGTTTATGGCAGGATCTACTTATGCTGCACATAATATATTTGCATATATTTTCCACACACAACATATGGCAATTATTCAGATTGCAACAGCCAAGTGTTAGGAGCTTATGTTACTTATTTCTAAGTATAGCAAATTTTTTTTTTTTTTTTTAATTTTTTTAAAATTTGTTGTAGAGTTGAGTCATTTGCATTTGAACATTTTGCCTCAAGTTAGTACCTAAATATTTTAAAAAAAAAACAACCCAGAAATAAAATGCATAATATCTCTTACAGCTAAAGTGAAGCTGGATTACAGAGATGCAGTGGTAGGATGTTTGCTTTAAACCTAACAGAGTGTTTGTTTTTATACCTTTAACAATGCTGTACCTTTATTTGCAAAGTCGAGTTTTTTTATGTGATGTCCTTCATTTGTTTCCACAATGCTTAAATACTTAGAGAGCTGCCTTAGTAACATAATATAATTTCTAATTCCTGTGTTGCATTTCTAGAAGTGGAGTAGTATATAAAAAAAGAATTTTTCAGTCATGTTAATAAAATTTTTTATTAATTTGCATGGTAGTATATGGATTTTAAAAAGTCTGAGTTAACGTTCGGCTACCAACTTCAAAGGAGGAATATTCAGTTTAGATTTCAGTAGAGTGTAGAGTCAACTCACCACCTTTCTGGTATGTGTTTTTTATCACAGGAGAGCAATGCTGAAGCTCAGGATATTTTTGAAAATATCGATGGTATGGATAAGTTAAGTATGAGCAAATTATGGTCACATATCTTTAGGGTAATGCAGATTTTCAGCTTCCTCTGGTAAGGTATTATTAGAATCTTCTAGACTTATGCAGTACCATAAACTTTTACCCACTTTGCGGAAAACCAATTAACTAAAAAAGTAACAGGCCCGGGCAGAAAGTTTACAGCAATGAATGAAAGTAGTGTGCAAGTAACAGGGAAAGGAAGCTATTCCATGGAAATAAACTCAATTTATATGTCAATAACTTAGTAATCTTTAAAATCCAGCCTTTCAAAATGCTCTGTACATAAAATTTCTAAAACTACATAAACATATAATCGATAGATATGTAAATGGTTATAAATATATAAACCCTATATAATTCATATAGCAATTATGTCTGGTATGTAAAGAAAACAGTACTCAATGCAGCGTGATATTTTACTTTGAATACTAACACCAGAAGAATGCATCCACCCTTAGTTTTCTTGCCACATTAAAAGTCAGTTTCTGGTTTATTTTACTTGGCCAATACCTTACATTAGGCAAAAGACTGTGTTCCACTCAATAAAGGTACTCAAGCATGTGTCCAAGTTAGTTGATGGGTGGGTAAGAGTGAGACAGAATACAAGAGAATGGGTTAGAGCAGGAAAAGAGTTGACCTGTGGAACTAAAGCAGGAGGGAGATCACTGTGGAATGTAAGAACAGCGTGTTTGGTCTGGAATAGGAGACATGACTATATGAAACAAAGAAAAGTACTTAGGTGGAAAAAAGGATGTGTTATTACTGTGTCATAGCAGTACACATTTCAATCATGTATTGTATGGGAGAATAAGAATAGAAGCAAATGTCTCAATGACAAATGTATCAAATTTGCAATGAAAAAATCTTGACAGCAATCTTTCTGTGATTCCAACCACAATGGAGGATGAATCTTCATTGGATACAGCTATGTCGTGCACATTCTGACTTATACTGTTTCTCTCTTTATCCAAGAGAACTGTGGGTATCTGAATTAGAGAAATACCCTCTTGTTGGGAGTCAGAAGATTTTTATAAAATTTTCTTTGTTATTTCCATCACAATGAAATAAGGACTTCTGGCTGGACATTAACTTATGAAATTATTGCATAAAGAAGATACAGTATTTTAAAACTAAGCCCCAAACAATAAACCACCCCGCTCCTCTGATTCTAACTGCCTCATCTTGTGCAGATGTCTACAAAAAGAGAGGCTAAAAAAATGAGGCAGTTAAAAACCTACAGAGGTTCCCAGTGCTAGCTGTAGCGTGTGGGAATGATCAGTGTGCGAGCCTTGTAGGTGAGGTCATCACTTCAGAGCATCAGCTCTTGGACTATGTTTCTGTAAGGTGACCTAACATCTGCAGTCCCACAGATTCTGGATGAATCTTGTGCTGGAAGGTTAAATCTGTAGCTCAGCTCCAGGTCACTGTCACTGCATTCTTAAACAACCTGTCGCGCAGGTTTCATTTCATAGGCAGGAGTTTATGGTTAACATAGTGGCTTTTTCCAAGTATACAGTTTGAAAGAAAGACCAACACATTTGAGTTCTTCATTTCCTGTCCTTAACAAAATGATTTAATAGTAATATGCTATGAATTAACATGTTTTCTTTTTTTCCAGTTTATATACAACTGAAATCCATTTCACCTGTAATTCTTTTTCTAGTCTTAGCTGTATTTGTGTCTTGCTAAGAATGTTTTAGAATTGTACCTACCAATAAATTATTTGGTTTCACCGACAGGTATGATACTGTGTGCGTGTGGTATTGGAATAGTATATATACACACACAGAGGGCTTTTTCTTCATTTTTCTGTAGCTTTTTGCTGTTGTTTAAATTTGCACTCTCATTTTCTGTGGTACTCCTGGATTTCTGTGTTTGTCACTGATTTTTTTCTTTCTTTTTTTTCCTTTTTTTAATTACTCTTTACATAATGTTGTTTTACCAGTCCTTTTTTTTCCAGTTGAAGATGGAATTTATTCAGGCCGTTTCTGAGGCCTCTATGAACATGGATATGAACCTGGCTAATATCTGTATTTTTACACTGATTATAGTTTCCACGAGAGGGCAATAATCACAGGAATTAAAAATAAACTTCTAAATTAATACAGTAATTCTGCTAGTTCTTGACGAAACAGAGTATTCTTTCAGGACCTGAATTATTCATGTAACACACTAAAGCAAAGTTACATGCAGTATGAGTAATGAAATCTTTCAGATTAATTTTACTTGTCGAGCAGCAGTTCACTCCTAATTAATACTAAACTTTTATTATCAAATGGCATGTTGATATTCGAGGATAACCAAAATAGTATTCACAGCAAACTGGACCTAAGAGGACTTAAAAGGACTTCATAAAAGGACTTCGGGTATCTGATGCTTAATATTTTTTGCCCTTGTTGTTCTTTCAGGAGTAATTTTTAGTTCACTTCTTAATTAAAAGAAGTTAGAAGCAAATGTTTTTAATAAAGCTTTTCTGAATCTTCTGTACTTTAAGAGCAAGTAAAACCTTGGCAGCAGAGGTGGTACAAATTTGGTGTGGTTCATCTGTTCTTTGATAAAGGCACATACAAGTTCCAGAATATTTTTCAGTTGTTTCAGCAGATTTCTGATTTTACCTTTTTTTTTTAAAAAAACAAAACAAAACGAACAAAAAACCAAAACTAAACACAAACCTGTTCAAGCATTACTGACTTTAATTTGTGCATACAGACTAAGGGGTAAGTTATGAAATAAATCTGCTACATGGAATTTTACTTTTTCTGGTTTGCACAGCTGCAGAGCTGAAAAGATGAAGAATGCTGCTGGATACTCGATCCCTTCTGAGATATGTGGAGGTCAGCCCAAAGTGTAATAATTGATGTTGATATCACAGGTGTCTGTTACTGGAAATCTGTACTTTCTAGGCAGGAGTTCAAACGGGGAAAATCTGAATACATCACACCTTTCCTTTTTACCCTTAACCCATCGCCTGGTTTTGCAGGACCTTCTTCTGTGGAACTTGTGTGTCTGTACTCTGCTTGTGGTAGGTTCTTTTTTAGTATTGGCACTTTGGAATGGCTCCTAATAGAGCTTGTTGCATCTAGCAGGAGCTCTTTTAGTGCGTGATGATGGGTAGCTTTAATCAGTGACATGATTTAATATAGCACAACAGATTGGCAGTTGTGCTAATTTATTTAGATCTGGTAATGTCAGGGGTACCTGCTAAAAGTTTGTTGTCATTGTCATTTTTTAACAGAAACTTGCAAATATTAAGAGGAACAGCAAAGGTTGCATACCCTTCAGGGTTCTTCCAGCAGGGTATCATGTCAGATGATACATTAACTTCATGAGTAGGGCAAATCCCATCTGTCATGTCTGTTTCCTGGAAAACTACCCATTTCTTGAAGTCGTAGCTTAATATCCGAAGAAATTCTGTGTTCTTTCTTTATGCCATAATAAAATCTTTGTTAACCATTAGTGGCTGTATGTTGCAGATATTTTCAGGCTCTAAAATATGTCAGCAATAAAGGCAGTGAAAAGAGTTCCAAAGTACTGATGAATGTTCATGCCTGTGTCTGTATCTGTTTCAGTCATCTCCTCTGACAGTAATAATTCTGCTAAAAGAAAAGATCAACATAATTTTGTGTAAAATTGTTCATGGTATTTTCAGACTTAAAAGATGGTGCTCATTAGACTCATTTGGTAGTGTTTGGCTTGCTTTTCCTCTAATAGTCTAAACATTATATTCCAATGATTTTAACAGGGACCTGGATCAACCTTGTGGTATATAAAGTACTGGAAGTTCTGATGTGACAGCTATACCTAGCTTACCTACTGAAAGTTAAAATTAAAAGTGAAATCTGTGTTTAAGAGACAAGGTGTTTTTTGGATGTGGGTTGTAGAACAGAAATCGAACTCTCAAGTGTTGAGTAATTGCAAAAGGTATTGTTTTGATATGTGGTTTTGGAGCTGAAAATGATGAGTTGCTTTCAGTTATAATTTTGGATTATTGAAGTACTGTGTACTGTGCAGGATCACCCCCCGAGTTTAATTTTCTTTATTTTTCATGACAGTTAATGATAGTCACATCCTTCTTTAAAGAAAGGTATTGTTTGTACATGACAGCTCTTAAATTTATCTGTTATAATCAGGCAAATTTAGGACTTTTGCTGGAAAAGACACGTTTGTCTTTTCTCCTAAATAAAGTTTGTACAGAATACTTGTTCAGTTTTCTTCAGAAGTTTTTTCCAATAGCAAACATGCTTTCAGTGATAGAAAAGGAATGCTTGATTTTGGAAATAAGGTAACAGCAGATTTTTACAGGTTGGGCTAATAATTTCTTTTTGTTAGTGCTAAAAATGGAGTTGAAGTGTTAAAAACAAACTACAAGGCACAGCCAGCTTTTTGATACATTCAGAATGTTCTGTTATAAATGATGTGGCTTGCTAATTGCTTTTAAATTAGGGTATTTGTGCCTATGATGATTATTGCAGAGCATTGTTGGAGTCTAACAACTGGAGTAGTGTCCTAATTGGGGTTTGATTTGCAAAAAGTACTTGAGAAACATGATACTGTGGACTTGCAGTCATATTTTAAAACTTCCTTGTCAATGGGTATCGGTATGCCATCTTTCCACCAGACATGACAAGCATTGGATGACAACACTCCATAAGATAAGTAAGGTCTGTGTTGAAGGGAGTGGTTGTTTCAGAAATAAATATGCTTTCTTTCTTAATCTACCTCTTTTTGTTATTATTTCTAAGAAGTTGCTTCAAGATTTAAAAAAAATTTTGCTTAATCATTTAATAATTTGCCACTGGGTTCAATATTAACAATATTAAATTTCAAAAAGACAAAATAGCAATACAATAAAAGAAAAAGCTATTGATTGACAAGAAAGCCTCTTATGCAATCTACAGTATTCAAAGTGGAGGGGAAAAAAAAAAAAGAGAAGGATGAGAGAGTGCATGTTCTGTTTCTTTACATCAATCAGAAGATTAATATTACCCTAAAATATTGTTTCATCATTAGAAAATCAGAACAAGAAAAATGATAGTGTTTTAAACTGTTTAAAGTATCTATTTCAGATTAAAAATGCTATTACATTTGTATACCTAAAAAGAGTAGCAAGTGTACTGATACGTGTGCAAGCAGATGACATTGGGCAATTCGCACACATCTTTTAATACAGTATGCTGTTCTATGCTCAGGTGACTTTCAGAGGTGATGTATGTGTATATATATCAGAACCTGTAGCATAATCCTAGGACTTTTTTTTTTTCCTTGAAGAAATCTTGTAGCTATAATAATAGATCTTCTAACATTAGTGCCATCTCTTTTTAGCAGATTTTTCTGTATCACATATCCACTCTTAATTTCTCTCACTCTCACTCTCTGCTCTTAAAGGCCTCGTTTAATTATTTACACACTTTTTTTTTTTTTTTTTTATGGCCAGAAGCTAAACACAGGAAGGTCAGAGAAACTCTCTTGAGGGACTAAAATTTTCTAAAGTCAGATACAGTTCCTTCAATTTGAGGTTCTCTCCTGTATTTTGATCCAAACAAAGACATTCCCTGCTAAGTTACCTGTGAATGTTTAAGAACTGTAGAGATAATATTATCCAAAAGAGGCATTCCCTTTATATCTTCAGCTGTGTCCTCATTGTATCCAGGGTGTTTACAAAGGAAAAGGAAGATTTCTACCCTTTCTGTTTAATTTTCTGATTTGTAGGTTCAAGTTCTAGTAATGCCTCTGTGGTACCACAGTCAGAACTGGTTCCAAGCTTACGAAAGTGAAGAACATTAGAATCTCATCTCTGCATTTGTGACCCAATTCATACTTCCCTATCGTGTAGCCTTAGTTACTCCTCTCTTGTGCTTTTCCATCTTTCCCTGTTACCCTCGGGTTGTCACAAGCTTCTGGTGACCTTCTGAGAAGGGCATATGCCCCCAAACTGGAAAATGGAAGCCAAAATAAAAGAATTAACATGGTTACTGAGAAAGCGGGCAAGTGGAGAGAGCATTTCTAATTTACAGATAATGAAGTGAAGGGGAGGAGAAGTTATTTTCTGTACTGACATTTTTGTCTGGAAACAAAAATCTGGATAGGAAGCTGTGCAGTATGTTAGCTGAAGCTGTTAGATCCTCAGGAAAACTCGTGGCTGGTAGATGAGGTTGTTTTTTTTGGTTTCTATTATGTGTTTCATTATCTGTTGATTGCATGAACAGTTGCTTTCCCTGGGGGGTGGAACTACTTACTGTTCTGAATTTGAACAATGGTGGCTATATATAATTTTTTACAAGCCATAATATAAATTAATCAAATCAACACCATGTATGCAATTGTTTGGCATCTGCTTGTATTTCTGTCTTCTTGTTATTGGACATAACGCTGCCATTAACACTAAGAAAGCTTCCCTTTTAACTTTTCATACTAGATCATACCACTTATTTAGTCCAATAATTTCAGTAAAAGCAGCACCAAATACTGTAGGAAAAAAAACCTGGCAGAAACTTACATGAAGAAGCTAAAAGGGGTAAAAGGTCGTCTTCCTTTCTGTGTCAGCTATAATGCATTCTCCTTGCAAGGTTGACTAGAGTCCTGAATTTAAATATGTAATATTTCTTGCAGTATGGCTTGCTGTAAATTACAGAAGCTTTGGATGTTTTTAATATGAATGTTTAATCTCTTTTTAATTTTGTTAAAATCTTGGCATTTTCTGTGGCAATGAGGGCCCCTCTTTAATCATGTTTTACTGTTTCAGACATTCCTTCCAAATGGAATTTAGATTAATTCAGGTTAGTTTGGGGTTAATAAAGAAACCCTTATTCTTTTGTTATGGAAGAAAGCAATATTCTTGATCTATCTGTAATTTAAAGTGATCATTATTTTGTATACTTAGTTCAATTTACCTTCTATTAACCTCATTTCGAAGTAACCAATGCTACTCTCCTACCTCTATTATTTCCTACCAATGTAGCAGGTACAGATATGAGACTTTTATATAATGCTCATGAGCATCTTTTTTTATTACTAAATATACATAGAATACTCATCTTTCACCTTCTCCTGCCTTATATACCAGATCCTTTGGTATAGTGATTATTTTTAACAGGAGGTGGTTTGCCTTTTGCTATGGACAAGAAAGTCTGTGACATCATCACTGGCATGTGCCATCTAGGTCTGATGCTTCCTTCTTGTCTGTTGGCTGTGGCACTTCCAGTGGGTCGGAAGAAGAAAGCCTAATTCTTAGTAGTGTTATTACTTCTAGCCTAATGTATATGGTAGATATTTTCTGTTACATTTTTGCTCATTTTATCTGAAATTATGATGTAAACTCTGAAACACTAATCTGTCAATTACTATTGTAGTTTTTGTTTCTCTAAGCTTTTTATGCATTCGGTATAATACTATGCTGACTGAAATTTTTCTGTGACAGTTCAAACATTCATACACTTTTATTTTGCTTTCTAATCCTTTTCCAGAAGAAGGGAAGATATTGAACTGAGGTAAAGCAATAGCCTTTTTACTATCAACCAAAGAGCTTCCATTTAATTGAGAACCAGAAATCCTGCTTGAAATACTTTGTGGTTTTTATTTTTGTATGAGAAAATTTGATAGGAAATGGGAGAAAAAAATTATTGCTTAGAATATTTTTAAATAAAACAGACCTGTCTGTTTTATACCTTTTTGTGCTAACTTTGTTGCTCTGACGCTTCTGTATTAATCATTCCTACCAATGCTGACTTAGGGTACTCAGTATTCTGGAATTCCTTTAGTATTTGTACATGAGACCAATATTGACTTTCTTCTGTAAAACTGCTACTCAGAATTTCTGAAACTATTCTGTTCATAAAGTGCATGTGTTCACAGGTCTGTATGTGATGCTTAGTCTAATACAGCGTTTTGGGTTTTTTTCATCTGTCCTGCAATTTCATTTTAGCAGTCTGAAGTTGACAGAAAGAGAATGATAGAATATCTTGAGTTGGAAGGGACCCATAAGGATCATGGAAGGGTGATCACTGGTGCAGTACCCTGTCCTTTCTTCACAATCCAAGGAATAAGCAGCTGGAGTATATCCGTCAATGGAAAAACACCAGGGGAATTTATCATGATTGGAGAACTGAGGCATGAAATCTTAAGGGGAGAAGGCTTGAAGAGGCAGAGGGCACTTAAAATGTCTGCAAGCCCTTTGGTACATGTAATTTTTTCTGTGTGAGTGCATATAGGTGAGGGAGAGTTCTGTCAAATAGCTGAGAAGGGAATAGTTTGGTGGCCTGATTGCCAGAAATGAGGCATATTTTACCTAAGTCCTGTCAAGCAGATTACATGAGATACCAGCTGAAATTTAGGCTGTGAGAGCAAAGTAATTTGAATGTTGCAAAGAAGAAAGCAAAAGTTTTAAGGTTTGTGGCAGAGAAGCACTTTAAGAGGTGTGGTGTCTCTGGCTTCCTAGCCCATGGGTTATTCTAAAGGAGTCTGTGGGGGTGACTAAAAATAAATAAATTCATCTAAGTTATATCACTGTCCAAATGTGTGAAATTTCTAAATGGATGGAGAATTCAGAAATAATTTTAAGGAGGCGGGGAATTGCCTTCCTGAGGGATATACCACACAGACTGCCCTTCCTCACGCCAGCTGTTGTTGTGTATTTCTCTGGCTATTGCTGCACAGCAGCATTCTGCCCAAACCAGTTGGTAAACTGTTAAATGTTTCTTTTCTCCACTGAACAACATAGCATGTGATGTAGTGGTATCTAACAGTGCCAACAGCACTGGGAGCGCAGGGCAGCAGGTGCACTCAGCTGAACGCTTGGATGGAAGATGGGAATGGCTCAGCATGGAACTGGCAGCAGGATTTTAGGATGTACCATATGTGTACAGAGATGCTTGCAAGGAAATAGCAGAGCAAATTCAGATTCACACCACACCAAAGATGTATTTGTTTGACTGTCCCTTTCTGATACTGTTGATCGTTGCTCAAAAAGAAGTAGAGCCAGCTGGGAATTTCCCTATCCCAACACAATACGCTGCTTTATGAAGAGATCTCTTAGTACCTTTGTAGGGAATAATTTCAAGTTAACATAGAAACATGAAGGATTTAGAGGAGTATCCAAAATTATATAGAAGGTGCTTAACATGATTGGATGAAATTACCAGTATGTGGTTAGCTATTTCTCTTTGAAGAGATGCTAGTTTAAGTATTTTTCTCCTGCTTTGCTTTTATTTTCATCAGACTAAATGGATTGTAAGATTCTGTCTCTCCCTCAAATTTGATTGGAATTGCCCAGAAGGTTCAAAAATTACTAGGGGTGCTGGATGATTGCACAAGCCTTCCCTTATGGGAAACTGAACTTTTTCAGTAAAAACTGTCTATGTATGTGCGTGAGATTCATCAGATGACCCATTTTGTCTCATGATTTTTTTTTTTTAATATCTGTGAGAAAAGCATATGACTAGTAATTTTTTTTTCAGGTATTTATCAGGATATCAAGTACAGCATAGCTGTTGTCATACCTTAGATGCCAGATACTATTTATGATACTGGGAAATTATCACCTTGAAAACTGGAATATGTGTTAGTCTGAAGATCCAGCAGCAGGACATGATGTAAAATGTATAATATCTTGTGTTAATTTCTTCATATTTTGTGATGCAGGAATTTTAATTCTATGAACCAGATGCACTATAACGAGTAAGGCTTTAGCCTTACTTTATTAAAATGAGTCTCTGTAAAATTTCTTCATACTCTGGTCAGCGTGAGCATGTGCATAAGGTATTTTCGATTGATTATGGTGCATATCATTCAGTAGTGCTGCTTGCGTGTCTTTTCATTGCTTTCCTGACATTTAATAGTGTGGTAGCTGCTGATAGGCAAATGGTGTTTGCTGAGCAGGTGCTGGGAATAGCTGGCAGCACAATTCCAAGCAGGTGTTCTCAACACAGCCCATCAGGTGGGCCTGACTTTTGATGTGAAAGTCTGTTGTGTGAAGTACTGCGCAACATGTGCAAAAGCATTAACATTAATTCTGGATATTCTATCCAACGCAGTGGCTGCATGGTTTCCAGCAGAAATGCAGGGGCATAATTCTACCAATTATAATCTGCAGGCTTGTCTTCTCCCAAGTGGGATTTTAATTAGTTCCTGGACATAAGATTTTATTATTTCAGTTTAATTTCCCTTTTAAGATTTCTTGTTTGTTGTGTTGTGTTGAGTTTGTTTTTATCAACTGTTTATGATTTTACAATATTTATGATTTTACAGTAATTAAATTCACTAGTACATCTTTGTGCCCAAATAATGCTATATCCTTGCTGATGGGAGGAAAATAGAAGCGAGGTAAGTAAAGTTGGTACTCGGCAGGTAGAGAGATTTGATTCTGCTCTACTAAGCATAATTGAAATGTGAAGCTTGATTTTTCTCAGCTGCTAAGTGCTGCTGCTAATGGAAGTACTTGCTTTATTTTTAGGCACTTTGACGCCCAAGTGCCTAAATCGTGGAAATTTAGGCACGACTATAGTGGAAATCGTGCTCCAGGACTGAAGCGTGGCTTCAGGGAAGACAGCAGAAACACTGTAGCTCTTCACTAAATATATGTTGCGCAGAAGAAAGTGCATGAAATAAGCTTTTAGTGATCGATAGTTTATACTGTGGTTAATACAGTTCTCAGTATTTATATTCATAATCAATGCACCTGTTCAGTGAATTGACTAATTCTGCTTATATCGCTGGCCACATGTCCTCATCCTTCATGAGAGAAGCAGAAATGTGCCAGTCGAGGTGTCTGTCTGTCTGTCTCTCTTCTGGCTGAGATTTATATACTGCAGGATGCTTGACACATGCCACTGATGACTGTTGTCTTTCAACAGTCTGTACTGCTTCACTTTTTGTGGAAAAAGAAACCTCAGGAAAGCTTGATGGTTCTTATGTGCAAAGCTATACATTAACACCTTATGTAAGTGTTTTTTCAGATAGATGTGATAAGAAGTTGCAGTGCCTGTGATAACATTACAGTGGTGTACCACACCAAAATAGTGCTCTGAAGCTCTGGAGGCATTTGCGTTCTCCTCGGTAGTTCTACTCTGCTCTAACAGTGTCATGGAGGAGGGAGCGCGCAATTGCTCTTTGCTCTCTTGTCTTACTGTTCTGCTTACTACACCTGTGGTCAGCATGGGCCTTGTGACTTGCTGTGCTTGGATGAATGGCCACAGGCCTTGGCATCAATATTTATGTGTAGTTAAGCTGTGACAGTTGTGAGAAGTATAGAAATGCTGGTGCCGTGATTCATTTTCCAAAGTACATTTGGATGTCGGCAATAGATCGTGGTTCTATGTTTCAGCCATAAATTATTTGCGGAAAAAGTATTCTAACATCTTGGTTTTCTAGGTGGCATTTGGGCAAAATGACTCTTAATCAGGTGGCAGGATCTTGAGTCAGCTGGACACCCACCAGGGAAGTCCATTCTTCTGTAAGCTGCTACTAGAGGGAGATCCCATGGTCGGAGTTAGTCACTTTACCATCTGTTAGAAAACAAGTCTCAGTGAGTAAGGTAATTCCATGCACATTTTACACTGAATTCACCTCAGAGAATCTTATGATGCCAGTTATAGGGGAATATTTTCAATATAAATTCATGATTTGTGGCTGAATGCATTTTTTTATTTTCATTTTTTACTTGTGGTCCTTTTTCATCTAAGAATGCACAGCTATGACTGTTCCTTCAAGGAGGATTTAATTTCGTAGTTACTCCTGAGTTAATCTGTAAACAACTCTTACAGTAGATCTCCCTGTCTTTATCGTGTAGGAAGTTTTGGATAAGGCTGAGTGGAATAAAACGCTTTGCAGCTTTGTTTGCATCTCCCTTTAAAGTGTGTGTGTATAAGCAGGCTGTGTAAATATGTATATTAAATAAGGACTTCAGTTGGTTTTGTCAACCTGCATAACTGTGGCTAGATGGCTTCCAGTTGACTCAGAGGTATGTGCAGAGTGAATTCATTTCTGCTTGCGAAAGACCATACATTTCTAGAATGTGTGTGTGTATTTAGACTGACTACTGAAGTAGCTTCTTGCAATACCTCCTGAAGTACAAGACATATTTTACTCATTAGATGAATGATGTTAATATATTCTAAGTTACAGATAATAGAAAATAGCCAGTCATTTCTGTGAAGTCAGCATGGAAGGATGCATATGGATTATATTTTCTTTAATAAGCACATGTGTAGAAAAGTGCTGGGTTTGAGGATACCAGAAGAGCATAGCTTTTTCTTCTGAGTAGTATACAGCAGTTTTTTCCCTACCATTTTTCATGCTGCTTTTTAAAAATATGGTAATTATTTTGATGTTGATGGAACAATGCTTTTGAAGAAATTGCAACATTTTCTTTAAATGGGAGAATTCTAAATTACAATGTATCTCCAATTATAATATTTGTAAGCATTCTTGTGCAATTACAGATTCACAAAACTGACTACCTCTCATACAAATAATGACTTGTTTAAGTCAGGAGTGCAAAAAGCAGCAAGACAGTATTTTGGAAAATCTTCCCCCTGGAAATAAAATATTACTTCCCCCCTCCCCCCCTCCCCCCCAAAATTCTCAAGAAAAAAACCCCACTGAAGCACCACAGTGAGAGGCAGGGAAGATTAAAGGTACAGAATGCGGGCACAAACTTCCCATTTGTAATTCAGTTATGTAACAATATGGTATAACCCATCATTTCTTATCACCAATTATTTCAGGTATTGCTAAATTCAGGATAAAAATACTGTTGCGAGCCGATGTACCAGCAGATGTTAGTTTATTACATCAATTCTTTGCAGTTTAATTCTTCCATCATTTCTGTTATGGATCCTTTTGTTATAAAGTTACTGGTAGTGGATTCTGGATCTGTGTGTGGCTTTTTATTACTGGTTTTGAGGGAAGCCCTATATCAGTGGATGCCTAAAAGTAAAAAAATTATTCCTTCAGCTACCCTCCACTGTAGACACTGGTGAGTAAAAGGGCTTGGAGAGAAAGGATAAAGTATACTAGTAGGTTTCAAAAAATGTATGTGTATAGCCAGAATTTTAGTGTGATTAATAAGTTCAAGTGTCTTGGGATATGACCTTCAAACCACCTTTTTGATAAATTCAGAGTACTCCACTTTTTAAGTACCACTTCTAAAATGTCACGAAGCATCCGCAGAGATCTGCAATATTGTTAGCTTAGAATATATGACAATATACTCTGCACCACATAATGTGTTTGCATGCGTATTACTTATACATTAGCCATTCTTTTTGACATCTTGCTAATGAATAAATGAAAAAATGACAGCTATTAGAAAATACAGATTAGATCCTGTTTGGAAACTGGGAAGGCCACTATTTAGCAAAGTTTTTTTAATCTTGGTCTTATAGCCATTTAAAACATTTTTTTGTGGTACATGAAATAGTTCTTCAGGTTAGAAAGTTCATTCTTCTGCTAGAAAGAACAGTTTAAGATACTGTAAAGATTACTTGGCATATATATAGTTTTCTATAGTTTTTTTCTTGTAATTCCATATGAAATTTCAGCTTTGTTAAGATTATGTGGCTGTAAAAGGAAGGAAATTGGTGTGACGTGCACTTTGATCCATTTATGTTCACAAAAGGAAGAAAAACAGTTATTCTTTCTTAAGATGGAATAAATTTAATTATTTCAAATGCAGCAGCAAGATACTGTGACAAAGTCCTCTTAGTTTTTAATGCTGTTGTGAATGGGTTATTAAAGTATTGGGCGTGTTTCATTGCAGTAGACCTTTCAGTATGTCCTTGTTTTTACTGGGTTTCTTAATCAACTTGCGCCATATTAATTGTAAGAGTAAAAGGAACATAAAAATGTAGAGACAATAATAAAAGCGAATAAGGTTTGAGAGGCATCACGGTGGATAGAAGAGAAAGACAGAAGGTATGAGTCACCACGTTTTACAGAATCACTGGCAATCTTTTATATTCCAAATGAATTGGCACTGTCTTGAAATCCTTTTAGTAGCGTCCCTTTTAACTCCCCTTTCAGTACAATGCACTTTGTCATTCAGCCCACACTGTATTTTAAATTCCTTTGAGCTTTTTGCTCTGCAGACTTTCTTACAGTGCCACCTGTACTGACTTGTTTCTAATTAAAACTGTCAAATTTAGCTATGGCCATAAGCATTAAATCACATGCAAGAGGACTTCTCTAAAAAACAAGGAGACCCTCATAACGGAATGGATTTTCTAAGCTTTGACATTGTTATGAATGTCTTACTATGTGAATTTTACAGACCAGAGGAGATTCTGTTACTGATCATTTTCATGTCAAGCCTATTTGAGGGATTTCTTCATACTTTCAAGCACGCCAAAGACATTTGTGTATTTGTGAAAGAGGGTGAAATAATCATACTTTTAGATTTAAAATGAAGGCAAAGGATGATGAAATCTAGAAGATGATGTGTTGCACTGCTGGCATTACAGAAGAATGATAAATGATACCTAAATACTCATTTAATATTCTAGTTTTAAAGCCAGTTGGGATCTGCAGTATGCTTGCAATTTGCAAGGAATACATTACGGTTGCATTACGGTGAGCATGGCTTTAAGAAAAGAACCAACCTTGTCCCACACAATACAAACAACATAAAATGAGAGCTACAGTTAAGAATAGCATCTATAGTTACATGGGATGGAGGAACAAATAGCTCCCTGTCTACTACTCTTTTAGGGTAGAGTAATATACGAGCGGATGTGTGCTCTTTGGGACAGGGTTTTTCTTTTTCGCTGAAAAAGGCTGGAAGCCATATGTAGGCAGATAAGGAAGTCAGCACATTTTTAGTAACTGGGAGGGGGGAGGGATAGACATCTGCCAATTTGCCTTCAGCTGTGGGATCTCTAAAATGAGTCTGTCTTTGAAGACATAATGTAAATGTTGGTAGGGGAAAACATGTAGCGATAAATGGCCTATTTGCTGTGGTAATTCCTTCTCTATTCTTGTGAAGATAAGAACGGTCTCCTAAGAGTAATGAAAATAATGAAAAAATATAGGTTTTCCTTTTTGTCTAGATCAGTGTATGCACACCAGAATGTGGGCAAACCAGCAGTATTGCCAATCTTAAGCATTCAGAAGTAATAAAGTCCCTGAAAAACAAGTACTTTATTGGAACATATGGGCTTTTAAAATATGTGAGTTATGAGAATGAAGACACATGGAGCCAAATATTTTTTCATTTTCTTATTTCCATTTGAAAAATTATTTTTTCCCCAATGTTATCAAGTGTAATACTTTTTCTCATTCTCATTTGTTGTAAATTAGATTCTTATCTAATTATGGTGTCAATAATATGCTATTGAGATTTAATATTTTCAAAGCCCATGTCAGTAACTGGGAAGTCTGCTAAGAGCAGTAATGGGTCCATATATAAAATATCTATATCCAGTTTTGGTACTTGGATTTTCATTTATCATTCTGCCCAAATCATCTTGAGCAATCAGGCATATCTTTCTCATGGAATACATATCAGTTGTATTAATGATTTTCTAGTTACTTGGAAGTTGAATAGAATATGTTTTGAGGTAAAGAACAGTCTTTTTGCTGGGCAAAAGTTTTTATTCAGTTGTTGAAATTCTCTTCTGTATTAACTCTGCCAGGCACAAGCTGGCTCGTGACATGCAGGTGGTCATGCATTTCTCTTTCCAAACTAGCTAAGCAAATTGCACAGATAAAGGATACAGCGGGCAATAATGAGTAACGCTTACAGCGCTCACACGTTTTTCATGTAGATGTGGATATTCACATCTCATCCCAAGAGCTTTTTGCCTTCAGCTGATATACAAAATCTTCCTCTAATCAAGGTCGCCAGCATTGAAACTAATTGTGCTGTAGGTCCATGAGACACAATTGCCTTCCCTCTAAGAAGGTTTTGTGATGTGAACTCTTTTGGTGTAATGGGAACTGTCTGTCTCATTATTCAGAATAATATATAAATGTGTTCCATTCAAATTAATGGGACATGAACATTTGTCAGAAAAGACATATTCATGAACTGCCATAAATTATTCTGTATGTATATACTTAAATTCTTGTTGGAACAGAGTAATAATGATCTGCTATTACTATGTTAAATTACGAGTCAGTTATCATTGGGTTACGCATCCTTCTTTGAGGCACGAGTAGTGTGCAAGTGACTCAGGCACATGGTACTAAGTTTTGCAGTGAGTTATGGGTTGAAATGAGAATAGAATAATTTTGGGTTTGATAATCAAAACCTTGCATTGATTTTAATTTTTTTTTTTTGGCCATCTGAGAAATCTTTTTGAAGTAATGCCATCCTTTTTTAACGGAGAGAGTAATTTGTGTAGAGATAAATAAATTGCTTTACCTAGGACTATATGTTAGGGAGTTATTCTTTCAGTTTTCTTACAGGCATCATCTTGCTGTTCCCCTGTGCCTATAAAAATGATTTTGTTTTTTTTTCTTTGTTCTATTGACTGACCTGTGTTTTTGCAATGATTCTTCTGCCCTTTCCAGTTCTAATCTGTGAATTTATAGTATGTTAAAATGCATAAAATTAAATAAGAAAACATCAACATATGTATTTTGTAGTCTGACACTTTCCAAAGCGAGGAATGTATATATCATGTTAAGATAGGTTTTGCAATCATGTTCTTTTATCTGGCCTAAGGATTGACGTGCTTGGAAATTTCTTGAAGAGAGAGCAAGCTCAATTGATTCCATGAGCTTCTTAAAGCCATTTCTCTGCTTTTTTTCTTTTCCTGTTTTAGCTTATTAGAAAATTTTATCATGTGTGCTGGCAGATCTTAACCTCACTGCAAATGAAGAAGGGTACAACCATTGTCCTCATCTGTATTCAGCTGATAACTGAGATTTTTTTTTAAAGGCCTCTTTATGATGGTATTTGGGATTTCATAATGCCAAACTTTAATGCTGATAATGCTACTGATAATTCAGAATTAGTCTTTAGCCTTCTTACCCTATGGCATTAAAAAAAAATCAGTCTTGTTACTCTGCCCCTCTTCCAATGAAATCTATTGAGTTTTTCTTTTTTCTTTTCCATAGTTTCATTTCAGTCTAATATCACAGCATTGGAATAACTGACTAGGCATTGAGAACCTGTATTAATTCAGGTGATAAAGATCTTAAGGGAGTTGGTGAGTCAGACTCTGTGGGTAGTATTGGCCTCTACTGGGCTAGCATAAATTTTACCTCGAGAAATGTTTTTCTCAAGTTTGGTTAATACAGTTAAATTCTTATTAAAAGAAAGCACTTGTTAAAAGCCATTACGCCATAGTGATCTTTTATACCACAAGCTAATGAAATAATTTTCCCTTGGTTTCTTTTTTCAAAGAAGTAAAAATGTTCATCATATATATAATATGTGGTATCTCATATATAAAAATAAAGTAAAGTAAAATTTGTATATATTTAAAAGGAATTTTAATAGGCATTTATTTAAAAATATAAAAAGTGTATGAGGTTTTTAATGTGTGTGTGTATATATATAAAATTAAAAGTAATTACTAACAAGGTGTGGCCCTATAGAACTGTGCTGTTTGTTAAGAATTACAAATTGCTCAAGGTTGGATTTTGTGGATCCATTTCTGTGCTGCTTTAAGGTCACCTACCACTGCTGTCATTTAAAGTTAAGAGGCCATTCTCACTTGTCCCTGCCTTCCTGCTATTTCACTTGCAGCAGAAATGATCTTGGGACAGCAATAAAACCCCTGTAGTCTTCAGCCCAGTTGTTCTCATCTGATTACCGCGCAGCTACGTGAATGCTAGACTGGGGTGGCGAAGAGCAGCTGTGGCCACCGGGAGGGTCAAGGAAGACCATTGATTTTGACAGCGCTGGGCTCAAGTCAGCTTTGACTGTGAAACTATTTCATCTCTTGGGACTGGTCCTCTGTGGCTTCTTTCTCTTCTTCTTCCAAGTCCACTCTTCCAGCACTGTCTTCCTTCTTTATCCCTTTTCTCTGAGGAAGGGTTGATATAAAGTTATCAGTGCGTTGGTTTGAGGAACAGTCCCTGTTGCTATTCCGGTGCTGTCCTTCCAAACTCACTCCTTCTGTGTACTGTAGATTACCTTCTCCTGTGTCCTTATCTTCATGCCTATCACCATCAACGTTGTGGGCTTCCATGTCATATTTGTGTGGATAGGGTAACAGATTTTCACTGACTGCATGGTAGCACGTGCCTGTGCATTCTGGAATGAATTTCATTAGAAATTTGAAGCCCAGGAAAAATACAACTAAGCTTTGTGCAGAGAGCTATAAAATATTGGCATAGTGAGTTTAAAAAAAAAAAAAGAGCCTAGTTACTGAGTGCCTTTTTCCTCTGCCTTTATTAGGCAGTTAAGTAAAAGATGATGGAATGGTTGTTAATGGAGGTTTTACTGTGTTAATTTAACTTCTGACATCTTGGTGATGGTTTGCAAAATACCATGTAATTAGTGATTATTCATTCTGATATGGTACTTGCACTCTTTAAAAGAAAGGCAGGGTTTTATAGCCAGTAAAGGAAATATGACGTGCTGTCTTTCTGCAGACATCTAAACACACATAGGTATCTATGTATATGTATACATATGTATATAACATCTATATAATATATAGAAGGGCATACACAGACACACCCACCACTTTCAGGTTAGACATCTGTTGTTGAAATAGCTAATTTAACATGAAACAGAAATACTGCAAGGAAAGTTGAAACTGCACAAAATTTTTTATTTGATATAAAGTACTTTGCTGACTATACAAGGAGGATGAAAGCGATAAACCCCTTAAAGAGCTTGAAAACAAAAAAAAATAAAGCAGTAGAAAGGCAATAGAACCTGAGAGGAGAAAGGAAATAAAACTGGAAAAGTAGCTGGTAGTGACTCTGCTGACATACTCTTATAAAGTATGATGTGGAGAAGCGGGGTAGCATTGTTCTAAGTGATTAGGAATACAGCAGAAAGCATATAGGAAATGTTGGTTTAGTCTGTCCGTATATCTCTTCATAAAAAAAATGCTTTTCTAGCTAGAACAAGCGTACAACTTTATATAAAGTAGCTGATTTTGTCATTGGGAGACTTGATGCTTGTACAAGTGTCAGCAAATCATTTTAAAAGCACTGCCCTGGCAAACAGAAGATCTCAGTTAAAAGAAGAATAATGATAGATTTTTCTTTTTTGCTGGTTTTGTGACTTTTATGTCTTTTTCTTCTTTTTCAAGCTCTGACTATTAATTTCAAATTAATCAGATAAATTTTCGTCAATCAAAACAGCATGTTTCAGCAAGTTTGAAGACTAAAACAAGCATTCCTGTATCATAGAGGATGCTTAACAGGTAATGAACGTAACGATAAGTTCTTTGGGCCTGATTTGTGTCCTTACTGTTTTCAAATGAGATCGTACTGAGACTTAATTAGAGCTGAACAGTAGTCGTGGCATAGCAGCTGTTCAAGTCAGAGCCAAGTTCATCTGACGATTGCTTTTCCACACCTTCGGAGAAACCAACAGAGTTTACTAACTGTCCTAATATTGTGAGCACTTGGAATTTTCTTGTGAGCATCTTTTTGTTAATTAAGGTTATTGTTTTGGAATCAAGTAAGAATCTCAGCTAGCCTTTCAAATAAATAAGATTACAGTTCCTTTGAAAGGAATCAAAAGCATACAACAAAGAAAAAGAATCATGTATACTATTTTCCTTAAAATATATGTTTCTCTTAAAATTTAGGGATCTCTTAAGCCAATCTTGTGATTTTTATCAAGCCCGTGACTCAGATTTTTTTATTATAATTTTTTTTATTCCAAGTTTTTGCTCTAACAGGTTTTGTCTTCCCACAGACTCCCTCCCATCTGTTCAGGGTAATGGGTTTTCTGCCTCTGCTCGGAAAGGGGCATGTTGCGGGATTTGAGTGAGAAATTTTACCTCAAGAAACCACTAGTTCTTGGAGTCTACTTAAACTTGGTTGCCAGGACTACTCCATCCTAGGCAAATAGGGTAAAAAATTTGAGATCCTCTTACAGAAAATCAAGAACTATAGCCTGCCTACAGAAAGAGAAAAAAAGATATGTGTGGTAATGAAATGTAAACTTTGTATAAACATTGTGATTGAGAAGTGTTCAAGCTCTCAAGTCTTAAATATGTGTAGGTGGGTGGGTGGGAAAAAGGGAAAAGGAGTAAGAAAGTGTGAATCCAGGGATGAGACAAAAAGTTGTAATAGATTTTATAGGGGGATAGTACAAAAAAACCCCAACCCTCAGTAAAATCTAAATCAAGTGATGCATTTGATATTGTCTCATAATAGAACTGAGAATTAATCATGTATCAAAATATTGCGGTTTTGAAATAAGCCTGTAAAAGAACTACTTTCTTCAGGCTGTCAAATCCAGAAAAGATGCTCATAACTTGATGATTAGCACAAGTGTTGAAAGGATGAGGTGTTTTAAGACTTGGCCACTACCTTTGAAAATCGTGTTTTAAAAAAGCAAAAATTTAGAAAGATCTATATTAGCTGTTTCTGTTGCTTCATAAATCCTTCCCTTTATTTGCTGTGAAGCACTCTGTGCTTGTCTTTCCAACCTGGAAGTGAAGATGCAGAGGTCAGGAGGTGGTCTTCTCTGGCTCGCTGTGTTGTCTTGAGTGGTGTTCGTCTGTTGCTTTTTTGCTTTGATGAGAATGATTCACATACTGTCAAGATTTTAAGATTCCTTGGAATAGATGCATAGCAAGCCTCTGCTATTCCATATTTCTGTTCTTTTGCCTATTGAAATAGCAGCTCTCTGGCTTGTGTTTTAGTAAACAGGTTATGTTTGTTAGTGAGGAGGCATGCGAAATGTGTTCTGTGAGAGAAAGGGGGATGAGCACACTGCGGCTCAGCCTGAAGTATTAATTCTGTAGCAGTAGGCTCAGTACTTCCGGATGTGCTGGAGCACGTTGCAAGTGTCATTAAAGACTATGGAACATCTTTGAGAGAAAGGGCAATATTAAGCCCTGCCAATTAGGTGCTTCCTCAGCAGCAAAGTGCAAAATACAGTCCCAATTTGTGACAAGGCTGTGAAAGTGTATTTTTATAATCGGGAATCATGTGTGTGTGAGTGCACAACAATGATTTTCTGTTGGGCCTGCCAAGGAAATAACACTGCATTGGAAAGAGTTGCTCACCTTAGTTTGTGCCTTTTGGAGCACATGTATTGAAAATACAGTGTTCTAATGTGCTTTTAGATTCAATGTCTTGCAAGAAGGAGTGTATACTAAGAATGAAGAGATGGTTTGAGTGGCAGTATGGGAAGATGGAGAGGGTTCAGCTATCACCAGCGTCTGTCCTTTCTGTAACAAGGTCTCAAACTGTAGGTGTAGCCTGCCACCTTCCCTTCTTCCTCATGTGACACAACTTTCTGTGTGAGATTGTCTATACTGGGAGGAATAAAACTGGTCGAGGTATTATTCTTTTTTAGTAAATTATTATGCTTTTCTTTTCTTTTCTTTAATTCTTAAATTTTTCAGTCTGTCAAACTGAGATAAAATAGAAAACCAAGTCAGTGGGGGCTTTTGGCCATTGCCAGCACTGTACCCATGTATCTTTTTAATTTGTGAAAATCTGCACTGTAGCTCAGGTTGTGATAAATTAACTTTTTTTATTTTAATCTAAGATACAACTGCGAAAATGCTTCAGCTGTTTCTTTTCCCTCAGAAATTTTGTAGAAGCGGAGTTATAGTGCACAATAGGTAGCAGTAGTAAATAGATGGAAATTACTCCTCAGATCACTTTTTTTAGTTGCTCCAATTTTATTTACCATGATTAATACTTCAGTTTAAAATTAAACCAGCATTACTTTTGAATTCATACATTTTGATTGACAAATTGGTAACTACTCCAAACCAAAAAAACCAAATTTTTTTCCTCTTAAGTTTTGATTTTCTGGAGCTTCAGGTCACAGAGAACTCTGTCCAGCAGATGGCAGTGCTTGACCAAAATGTAGGTGTAAACCTGCTCTGGCTTTGCTCTGAATAGATGGTACTTTCTGCAGCAGCTCTGCTTCACTGACTTCAATTCATTATTACATAAACACAGACATTGTACACGTTAATCTTGGTTTGTTTTGCTTTCCTTTTCCAGCAAAGTAGTGGCAGTGGGCATCCTAATGAGGTTTAATGAAATTGCTGAAGATACAAAATAACGTAGAGAGAAGCAGAATTTTTGTCTTAAGTAATCCTGATTGAATGGACAGAATTGAAAATGCATTTAGAAGAAATATCCATAATCAGGAAAGTCTCAAGTCACTAAGATTGGTTTTGATTGCCCTTGAATCTTCGTGAAGGAATCTGTCCTTATTTACTACATACTGTTAGTGCATATTATGACTTTATTATCAAAAAATGAGATCCACTAATAAGAAATCTTTAAAAAAAACCCCAACAACCCAGTACATAAGAGTCCATCTGTAACTCAGCAGTGCGAATTTCTTTTGAATTACCTGTTAGCAATGTGAGAAGCTATTTATGAGAGTGGAGAAACTCAGACTACAGGAGCTTAAAATGAAGTTACTGAACATAATGCTCATCAGGTTTGTTGCTGATTGCTATAGAAAATAGAAGCTGTTACAGAAAATAAAGTTATAAAACTAGCAGGGATAAGAATGAACTTCTGAAGTGGCGTACCCAGGGCCAAAGATAGAAGATACTGACTTCAAAAGCCGTCAGAAATATTTTGCTGATTACCTTTAAAATACTGAATAGCCATGTCTGCAAATTCTGGTGAATATTCTTTTGATTGTGCTGTTAGAAGTTTAGGGATTACTTACTCGCTCATTTTGTTTTGTTCTGGTTTTTATCCTAGTTCACGACTGAAAAAAAAAGATGGATTTTAGAGAAAACTGGCTGTCTGCCACTATGTGGGAGTTTGATATGAGAGTTGTCTCAAAGCAATCACTGATACAACTACAGAGCAATTTGTGTTGAGGCAGTAGCAAACTAGAATGAGCCTTTCTTTCTTAAGCAGATTAAACTTGCAGCATGGTTATCCTGGGTCTCAGAGTCTGAAAGGTTTTCAACACATCCTGAATTTTTGTCCCAACAGGCCTTATTATTCTTACTCTGAATGCTGTTATTTGTTCATGTTTTGTTTACTCACCAGGATGATCATCCTTGCCCAGAGTCATAAATTCACTAGCAAAAATATTTACCAGTAACTAGCTGCAGATTTTGGGTCTTACGTAACAAGGGCTTGCACATGCCTGCTATTTTGCTCTTTGCCAAATGGCAGTATCTTCATGGGAAAAGTACTCCTGTCTTTTTCTCTAACGACTCCTATCCAAATGAATCGGTGCCATGGACTGCAGACTTGTGGTTGCCCAAGGATCCATTAGTGGAGAGGTGACTAGTAGCATAAGCTAGCCACTTCCCATTAGGGACTGAAGTGGGTGGGTGTAGCCCACAAAATGACATAGGGCTGGATTCAGTTCATCTCTTGGACATCCTTGACTAATGTGCTGTATGTCGCCAACTAAATTTAAAGCAGTCTTTCCATGGTACAGTTCCTAGAGGGCAGATGTGCTTAAATGTCTGAGATTTTGGAACAGCCTTTGCTATTGTGTGCAAAAGAGAACAGGTCCTGTTCTCATCACCATAGGTACTGGGGGAATTAATCCCATAAATGTGAATCGTTCAATTATGAAATTATTACAACTATTGCTCGGCTTTAACGTATGTCAAAAGAGAATGTTTGTTTGCATCTTAGTTGCTTCATGTCTGTTACAGTGCCTTTTCTTTGGCACTGAATCTCATATTTGACAGCATTTAGTTGTGCAAAAAAAAACCAAAGACAGTGCTCAGCTGGGAAGGCGAAGAGATGCTAGAATCCAGTTCCATGTTCAGCAGTCGCCTCTGCTTCTCACAGCTGCGAGGTACTGCCAGTCAGCAAGGGCTGTGGGCTGCTGGCGGGCTTGCAACACAGCCTCATCAGGAGATTGCTGCTCAAAAGGTTGGCACAGCGCTGGATTTCAAAATCCCAAATTTGAGGTACAGTATGCTGTTACACGTTGCTCCACTTTCAGAGCTGAATGTGACCTGAGTCTAAGGCAGACCTTGCATGGAGTAGCCTGTGCAGCTGTACAGCAAACGTTTGGAACAGTGTGGAACTTGTTTGATTCCAGCATTCATTAAGCACTAGAAATTCAGATCATTTTTGTTTTACAAATAATGGGGAGGGTGTGAGCAGTTGTGGGATTTCGTATTATTGTAATGCATAGTTAGACCAAAATGAATGTATCGCTCATGGAGATTTTTTTGTTTTAATTCAGCTTCTAATTAGATGCACTATAAGCAAATAAAGTGTTTGCACAGGTGCCTACAAAAATCCAAACCTGTCAGAGGCTACTTTCATGAAAGTTATTGTTGTGTAGCCTGGTCATGTTTCTCATCTTTAATGGCTTCCCCTTCGTCTCAACATCCTTGAGACTTGTTTTGTGTTACAGATCGCAACAGACTTTACCTGACTTACAGTTTTATGGACTGTTCCTGTGTAAGAATTTTTAAAGCCCATATGCCCAAGGTCAGCCTCACCTGGGGAAGGTGTGGGTAACGCCTCCAGTCTAGTGTATTTGTTGTGGTGCCATTTTACTATAGAGAAAACTATCATTCACTAATTTTGGCAGATTCTATTATTCTGTAATCCATAGTGGGAAACTGAAAATCCTCAGGAACACAGGCTCTTAGTTATTTGGCTTTTTAGAGAATATTAAAATCAGTACATCAAACATGGATATTTTAAGTACAGACAAAATTATATGTGATTATATAATATAATATATAATATTAAAATACAGGGTGGTTAGTTTACTTTTACAACACACTTGGGAAGCTTAATTCTGAGGAGAAGAGACTATTCCTTTTAGTGAAAGGGTTAGAGTATTGCTAAAATACACGCCTTGCCCTATTTTCAGAACACCCTGTTCATGCATGTTTTGCAGGAGTTACTAAACAAGTACTATATTTTTACGTCTTTGCTAATGTAGTATCCTGTTTGAAAAAAATTCTGGTGGTGATTTGTTAGGATAAACGTACCAGTATGTCTGAAAGTATGACCAGAGAAGGAATATGTGGAGGTACCCTGGAAGTGGCAAAAATGGTAATCTGCTACACCATTCCATGTGTTTCCCTGCAGAACATGGCATAAAATGAGGTTAAAAAAAAAAAAAAAAAAGTGACAAAGTGATCCTGGCGAAAGTATCTTCTGTTTTCTTGGTACCCATTTGTACTGCGATTATCAGTATAACAGGCTTCCAATGGCTGTTGGGTAGGTAAAATGCGTGTTTCTGAAGCTCGTTCTTCCGTAATAACACATAAATTAGTATTTTGGTTCTACTGAGCACAGTGTGTGAAATCCTTCTTTCCTTGGAGGGGGGGAATTGCACTGAAGGTACCACCCAGCTTTCTGATACAGTAGGAATCATATTTAGAGTCAGAGGAGACTGTCATGAAGCCAATGGAAACTGAGTGTGCATAGGTGCACGCATGTGTGTGAGGGGGAAGAAAAACCCCTTAATTATGATTAATTCAACTTAAAATAGGAAAGGAGTGTACAAATCATTAGCCATTTCTATTCATTTAATCCATGTTGATGTCAATGATTAATTTCCTTGTGGGTTTTTGCTAACCTTTTGTTAAATACATAGATACTGTTTGTACTATTTCTGTTAATATGCTTTTTCTAGTAGATCTAAAACTATTTACAAGTTAGATTTGTGCTACACGCCATGCATAACATCCATCATTCAGCACAAGCACACACCTAACTTTATGATAATGAAGTATTTCTCCTGTTTCCAGCTAGCTCCTGTGGGTGACTTCTACCTGGCCCCTATTCTTTCAAAGAGGGTTGATACTGGCACAGCTACCTTAAAGCTCCTAAAACCAGAAAGATGACCGTGGATCTATATTTATCTGTGATTGGAAACAATTCTTTAGCCAATCTGATATACATTTCTTTCTACAGAAGAGGGCAGCAAAAGCCATACACTCTCTTTACTTGCATCTATCAAGATGCTAAACCAAGTTACTTAAGGAGAGCTCTGAAGACTAGGTTTTCTAATTTATCTGGTTGGAGAAACAGGGTGGCACATGACTGTCTTTAGTCTAAGCATAAGTTTTGGTTGCTTGTAAAAAAATTGAAACGTCAAGGCCTTTTACACTGATTATCTGGGATCTTGATTCACATGGGGCCGCTAGTATTCCTGTAACATGAAGCTAGTGATAGACCCTGGATCTACGTGATGGAGGTAAAAGGGTCTCTGAGCCAAAGATCAAAGCAATTGCTGATCTGTGAAAAATCTTTTCATCCTTAGAATCATAGAACACTTTAGGTTGGAAGGGACCCCTAGAGATCATCTAGTCCAACCCCCCTGCAGTGAGCAGGGACACCACTAACTAGATCAGGTTGCTCAGAGCCCCGTCCAACCTGGTCTTGAAGGTTTCCAGGGATGGGGCCTCCACTACCTCTCTGGGCAACCCCTTCCAGTGTTTCACTACCTTCATTGTAAAGAATTTCTTCCTTATATCCAGTCTATATCTACCCTGGTTTAGTTTAAAACCATTACCCCTTGTCCTGTCACAGCTGGCCCTACTAAAAAGATTTTCCTCGTTTTTCCTATAGGCCCCCTTTAAGTACTGAAAGGCCGCAATCAGGTGTCCCGGCAGCCTTCTCTTCCTTCACTCATTTAAATCTAGTTCAGCATTGCTTGGGCCGCAGAAGTATGGCTGCAAGGGTGTGAAATGCTTGTGGGGGTCCAGGTGGGAAAAAAATGCTCAGACTTGCCTGTACTGTCACTGCCATTCTCTGCAAAGGCCACTCTTTTGTTTGAGTGTGGTTGTGTGTGTGTTTATATATTATATGTATATCTCTATCTGGCACTTGGGGCAATCCTTTCTTCTCCCATTGCTCTGTGCTCCCCGGGGTCTTGTCCCTGTGTGGGGCTGAAAATTTAAGGTTTGATATTAAGACTGAAGGTTTGATGTTGTACTAAATCTGGTTTAACTACAAGCTGTGGCCGAAAGGGTGGGAACCATCTCTCCCGCTTTCTGTCCAGACATACATGACTTTTGCACGCTTCCCCCTCTTTCTTATCTCATGTTGAAAAGTTTGTTCCGAATCTCATCTGTAGGACAAGCACGAAGGGGAACTAGCTGGTAAGGATTTTAAAATACAGTTTCTATATTAAGTGTAGGATCCCCAGAGGTGCAAATTAAAACAGCATGATAGCCCAACACATTATATATGAAGTATCAGCTTGTAATAGCATAAATTATTCAAATTTTCTCACCTCACAGTCACACATCTTGCTTAGAGGCATTTAAAGCGCCTTAGAGAATTCACTATAAATAGAAAAATTAAAAGGCAGATACATTTCTGCTGAAGAGTTTATTGATAACGTGGATTCAGTCTCAGATTCTTTCACTCCATGCTGGTGCTTACAGTGTTTCAGATGTTGTCAGAAATTACCTAAAAGATCTCTAGATGCTATTCCTAGATGGTTTGGTTTTTTTCTGGCATAAACCAATCGCCAGTGGCTGCACATGTGACATTATTGCCACTTACTCAAGATAATTTAGAGTGCCTTACTTACTAAACAGTAGAATTGCTCATTAACAGTTTGTACTACTTTATCTTTGTTGTCAGCAGAATGAAAAGTTGGGAAGAATGGACTTCTAGTTGGTAGGGAGACTTGGGAATGACAAATTTAAATTTGTTGCTTTAGGCTTTGGCTAAAGTAGATAAGATTAAGGAATTCTGGCGGTTCATGGCCTAGATAGGTATACTCTTGGCTGGATTAAAAACTGGCTGGATGGCTGAACCGAGAGAGTTGTGAATGGAGTTAAATCCAGTTGGCAGCCAGTCACAAGCGGTGTCCCCCAGGGCTCAGTTCTAGGGCCGGTCTTGTTTAATATCTTTATCAATGACCTGGACGAGGGGATTGAGTGTGCCCTCAGTAAATTTGCAGATGACACCAAACTGGGTGGTAGTGTTGATCTGCTGGAGGGGAGGAGGGCTCTGCAGAGGGACCTGGACAGGCTGGATCGATGGGCCGAGGCCAATTGTATGAGGTTCAACAAGGCCAAGTGCCAGGACCTGCACTTTGGTCACAACAACCCCATGCAGTGCTACAGGCTTGGGGAAGAGTGGCTGGAAAGCTGCCTGGAAAAGGACCTGGGAGTGTTGGTAACAGCCGGCTGAATATGAGCCAGCAGTGTGCCCAGGTGGCCAAGAAGGCCAATGGCATCCTGGCTTGTATCAGGAACAGCGTGGCCAGCAGGAGTAGGGAAGTGATCGTGCCCCTGTACTCAGTGCTGGTGAGGCCGCACCTCAAATACTGTGTTCAGTTTTGGGCCCCTCACTACAAGAAAGATGTTGCCTTGCTGGAACATGTCCAGAGGAGAGCCACAAAGCTGGTGAGGGGTCTGGAGCACAAGTCATACGAGGAGTGGCTGAGGGAACAGGGGTTGTTTAGTCTGGAGAAGAGGAGGCTGAGGGGAGACCTGATCGCCCTCTACAACTGCCTGACAGGAGGCTGTAGTGAGGTGGGGGTCGGCCTCGTCTCCCTGGTAAGAGACGATAGGATGAGGGGGAATGGTTTGAAGTTGTGCCAGGGCAGGTTTAGGCTAGACATTGGGAAAAACTTCTTCACTGAAAGGGTTGTCAGGCTCTGGAATGGGCTGCCCAGGGAGGTGGTGGAGTCCCCATCCCTGGAGGTATTTAAAAGAAGGAGAGATGAGGTGCTTAGGGACATGGTTTAGTGGTGGGATGTCAGGGTTAGGTTAAAGGTTGGACTTGATGATCTTAAAGGTCTTTTCCAACCTAAATGATTCTGTGATTCTAATTCAGAGCAACTGGTGCAGAATATGCAGTTTGAGTCTTAGAGCACTAAGGATAATTAAAACCTTCATCAGTAGATAGAACAGCAATATTTCGTAATTTGGCTAGTGATCTTTTTCTGTATAAAAGTTGGGACTTTTTGTTCATCTCATGAGTACAAAATATTTTTATGAACCTCACCATGGGAAAGTGTAGTAGTGATTCTAATGAGTCTAGCAGATTTGGAAAGGGTTATAATATGTTTCATCACATATGAGGTCTTCTAGTGATGAGGGAATGAAAATTTAAAAATACTTTCATTTGTCATCTAATTTAAGAAAAAAAAAAAGCCCACAGAAATTACGTTGTGCCTATAAATCCTGAACCGAAGTAATGGGCTAATAGTAAACATTATATAATTGGAGGTGTGGGATTTTGATACATTACCAGAAAGGCAGACTAGTGTTTGGTCATGAAAAAGTACTTGTTTCACCTTGAGTGGGTAGAAAATTAGGCATTTTCAGTAAAGCATGCTTTTCAAAAGAAACATGAAAGTTTAAGCTCAAACGAGAGATACAAGAGTAGGAGGCATTTTCTTTTTGATCAGCGCTCTAGTCCAAACGCTGTATTTGGGCACAGACCAGAGTGACAAATAGAAGGGCTCCTGATTAAAAGAACAGAGATGGTTCCTGGGCTGGAAGATCTGTGCTGTGAAAGGATAAAATGTCTCTGTTTTGTTTAAATGATCAGATTAAAGGAGATAACATTCTGATATATGCTAAGGGCATAGGATAATCTGTTTTAAAAAAAATACTAGTAATAAATTAGGAAAAAAATGGGATTGAACAAGAGATTGTGGACGCCTCTGTAGGTGCCACATACAAAGCTATTCTGAAAAAAACCAACCCCTTTCTAGCAAGGGGGATGTGCAGCACAGAAAGGTAAATGGAATAATTGCTGCTTAATAAGCTGGCATTCTTTATTTCTAGATTGTTCATGCTTGCTTTCTTAATACACTTTTAGAGGGGAATCTCTTTGGGCAACTTCTCTACTGTCACGGCAGGAAAATCCTCCACTGAAAAAGTTTACTCTGCTTTTTCATGAGTTTAGCCATCACTGGTAAAGGGAATAGGGGAGGATATGAGGTTCAACGCCTCTGCAGAGGAAAAGCTGCATGCAGGAGCTCTGTTTTTTAAGCATGTATTTAACAAAGTTCTTTGCTTCAAGTTACAAAAGTCAGGGAAGGAAAGCCCTGAACCAGCAGAGAAGTGTTTCATACAGGTGTTTTCTACTGCCCTGTTAAGTCTGAACTGCTCAGGTGCTTTTATGATCCTCAATAAAACTGGGCAAATCAGCAATGAAGAAATACTGTTAGCTCGATAGAATTAACCATGTGATAGCTTCCTGTATTAGGCTATCTGGGATGACTCTGTCATGTGCTAGTATACACTAGGACCATAGGTGCTTGGTTTTGTTCCTAGTCATTCTCTCTCCATATTTTACGATTGACAAGGTTGGTATAGTGGAAGAGACAGTGGTTTCAGGTGAAGATACAGAGGGAAGACCAAGACATATTGTACCAGTGGAAATAATATGATACCCAGAAAAATATGACTGTGTTGTGCCATTGGGCACAGAAGAAAACATTCAGAATTTCTATTGTGACCTCAATCGATTAAAAAATAGGCTAAAATGCAATTTCTTATATGTTACCTTATTAGAAGAAACTAGCACATTTTTTCCTATAAGAACAGTGTATTTTTCCCTTCAAAAGGCTAGGCTATGACTCAGAATGAAGAATTGCATTGTGTCCTGCCTGTCATACTGGGGGGAAAAAAATGTGTTTATGAAATTAATCAAGTTTCAGTTAGGCTTTCTGTGGGTTGTCAGATCACACAGTAAATAACTGGAAAGAGCAATCCACATGTCCTTGCTGTTACGGTGCTTCTGTTGGATTTGATGTTTCATCAAACCAAGTGATTAACAGCAAAACTTAACTGACCTGATACAAATGCGGAACATATTAAAATAAGCTGTGCTGTTTCAGCCAATAAAATGTGCTGCTGTTCAGATTTACAGACTCCTGGTAATGGAGATTAATATCATGAAATCGAACTCAACAGGGAGCACTACTAAAACTAAGTTATGCGTTTGATATATTCTGCCACTTATTTTGTGGTGATGGTCTGCTTCTTTTAAGGCAATTTCTGTATGAAGTAATAGCTGAAGAAAACATAAGTGGCTTATACGAGAGTAAAATACTGGTTGGTTCAAGTGCCAGAAATACAATTTTACAGTGCAGAAGAAAAAAAAGAACGTTTTAAATCCAAATGGGTCTTTGCAGAATCTAACACTTTTAAGAGTATCAAGGTCTTGAAGAGTCAGGTTTTAAATAGGGTGGTTTATTTTTTTTTTATAAGTCTCTTAACAGTCTCTTGTTGCAGAAACGTGGAACAAGTAAATAAAAGCCTGTAAACCATCATGTTTACAATATTCTTAGTAGATTTTTCTATTTAGTCATGATAGCATCACCATAGCAGTTCCAAATTATGAGTTTTCTTGGCTAGGCTGGTTGGTTGGAAGTCAGTATAGCAAATGTTCATACTATCAGACAGTTGCAGAGCCCATTGATGTGGACAGAGATTCCCACTGGTTTTAGTAGATTATGGGTTAGGTCACAAAATGAAAATACTATGCAAATCTTATCATATGCTTACTTTTGATAACAGTCTCTTATGGTTTTCATATATTTGCAAAAGTCTGCATAACAGTCTAAAAAGTCCTCAGCATATGGAAAAAATGGTAATCTTATTCCTTTAAGGGATCCTTTATTGCAGCTTCATTATATGTATGTGATCATGTTTTTAAGCCATTATTTTCTTGGCAGATTCTTTTGATTTCATATTGAAAACAAATAATTTACAAAACTGCTGTCTTAAAAACCATGTACTTGGAATATGTTTAGATTATATCACTGAAATGTTAATTCTAATATATATATATAATTTCATTAGATTGTTCAATACTTTTCAACAGGTCAGGAGACAAGGTTACCAAATGTATTATGTATGAAATTTAACAAGAGCAGGTGCTGGTTTCTCCACCTGGGGTGGGGTAATCCTGTTTATACATACAAACTGGGGGACAAGAGGCTGCAAAGCAGCCCCATGGCAAGAGATCTGGGGGTTTGGGTTGATGGCAAGTTGAATTGCAGGCAGCCAAAAGGGGCAACCATGTCCTGGGGTGCAGCAAGCCCAGCATTGCTAGCCAGTCAAGGGAGGTGATTTTCCCACTCTGCACCACACTGGTGCAGCTTTGGGCACCTCAGTATAAGAAGGGCATCAGACTATGAGAGTGTGTCCCGACGAGGGGGACCAAGATGGTGAAAGGCCTCGAGGGCAAGGCTTAGGAGGAACGGCTGAGGTCACTTGGCTTGTTCAGCTTGGAGAAGAGAAGGCTGAGGGGGACCCCCATTGCAGTCTACACCTTCCTCAAGGGGAGGTGCTGATCTCCTCTCTGGTGACCAGCAATAGGACACGAGGAAATGCAGTGAAGCTGCATCTGGGGAAGTTCAGGTTGGACATCAGGAAAAGATTCTTCACTGAGAGGGTGCTTGGTCCCTGGAACAGGCTCCCCAGGGAGGTGGTCATGGCACTGAGCCTGTCACAGCTCAAGGAGCATCTGGACAATGCTCTTCGTCATACGGTCCTGCGAGGAGCAGGGAGTTGGACTCGTTGATCCTTATGGGTCTGCTCCAACTGGAGATATTCTATGATTATGCCAGGGTTCTGTATTTCTTAACACTCTGTGTTACTGGATCATCTAGCAGTACAAATGACATCTTAGACACAGTCATATTTGCATTACATTAGTAGAAAATACTGACTGCTGGTGGTAGATTGATTATTCCTGATACAGCATGAAATTAGAACAGCATATACAAACCATAGTTTTTCTGGTACAAAACCACTGAGACTAAATCTACTTCTTTTTATTTTCTATCTTTTTCTTTTCTCTCTCTTTTTTTTTAATTGAAATAATTAGTTATTTCTAAACAGATTTGAACTTGAAGGCTGACCTTGCTTTCTGTTCAACACTTTCTATTCTGTCACTGAGGCTAGCGTACCACGCTTTTTAAGTTCGTGGAAGTCTGGCTGGTTCTGCATCAGTAGTCTGCCAAAATGTTTACATGCATATGGTGATTCCAGCAATCCAGTTATTTGAGACTACTGTGTTTATAAACATACATTACCTTGCATGAAGTAAATTATGCTAGCTGTTTATAAATGTTGGCAGTCTGCATTTTGCATACTCCAGAGGGTGCTACTGTTCTAAATTATGAACAAACTTTTGCCCTGTTGTAGTGAACTGGCACTATAATTATTTTTGAGCATTTAGTCTTGTTATTCATAGGATCAGTAATTGGCTCCCAGTTCACTGTTCAGACATGCCCAGAAATCAGTGTTCAAATGGAACTGATTCCTGTGCACTTTACGTTGTTTGTACAGAAATCAGACTACAAATGCTGCACCAAATTCGCAGGAGCATATTGCAGTGTTTAAGGGTACGCAGTGCTGTGAAAATAGGAGACTTACACACATGAGCTGTCGTTTGCAGGACTGGACCCCACATACCTGCTGGATGCGTGCTTTTGACTTTAATAAAGACTGCTGCTGATAAGCTCTGCATTGTGTTAAAGAATGCACATTGAAGAAGCATAAACCTATTGGATGTTAGCATATGATTTTCCTGTTGATTTTGCTGCCGGTTGAAAGTAGCACACTTTTAATATTTTGCTTGTTTATGTGAAATGAAACCACATTGGTTTCATGGCATAGTAAGATACTGCAGAAATGTATGTAGATGCTGTGTAGTTTGAGGGAAATTTTTCAGGTCTCTCGTATGTATTTGAAACATTTTTAGTGATTACTACTTCATTCATTGTCCTTGCCAAAGTTCAGTAAGTAGTATGAGTTCATACTAGGCTGCATCTATGGCAACTGTATATTCTGTAGTTGTTTAATTTTAAGTGTACAAGATTTTTATCCAGAAAATTAATTATGAAGCATAAATGCATATATCTTTCACATATCTTGGAATGATTCTGACTATAAGAGGTCATGCTAATAACTCCAGTAGGCAGCATTCATATTAGTAGCTGTCTGTTTTCTCTACATTTAGGCTTTGGAAAGCAACTGGCTTACATAGTGAGTTTCAAAAGAGTAATGGTATTGATTTCTTTCCTACTTCTCCCTACATACAGTGCAAGAAATCATCAACAATGGGCGGCCAAATGTTATTTGAATTGGGGCATATTTGTTTTGTTAACTTTACTCTAGCTTTAGCCAGCTTTATCTTTAGCTGCTGACAGCTAACCTCACACTCTTCTCAGATGGCCTTGCCTAGAGATCCTGACCTTGAAAGCATTGCATAGAGGTGCTCCAACAGTCAATATACAGGTATTCCATGCTCAGTACTAAGAGTAATAAGGCATAACAAGAATTTCAAGCTACAGTTCAGTGAAATTCTGTAAATCAATAGCACCAAAGAATTTTGTTCCCCATCTCCTCTCAGTAAAAAAAAAAAAAATATTAATTGAAGCATGTAATAAATGTCTTTGATAGGATTGCACATTTCTCTTATTGCAAATAGGAAATTATTCAAGCAGGGCATGACTGTACTTCCTACGTACAGTAAATAACATGGAAACTAGGTTCTATTTCACAGCAGACTCATGCTTAGAATTTCTCAGAGTTTGTTCTGAAATAACTGAGACATGACTTTTTGCTGTAAGTTATTTTTTAGAGATAGCAAGATAAATTTTTGCAGTTTGTGGCTCAACATTTAGAGAATATTCTTGAATATCAGACATTTTTATAGAAGTTTTTGGTTAAAGCTACTTTGAAATTAAGTCTCTCCAAATGTTTAAATGTCATGTTTGTTTTCAAGCCCCAGATTGCTTAACTTCAGTACTTACTATTACTGTTTATTTTCAAAGCTGAAGTAATTTGTTGAAATGTGAATCACGCCAGAGTTTAGTTGTGTAAAGGTTGCCTCGTCTAAATGATGTTTAAGTAGAAAGACTGAACTTAAGGGAATAGCATCTCACTAATTAATAATTAATTAATGTTTCCAGCACATTCCAATATGTGCAATGGATTTAGTGCTCATGGGGATCAGAATTGGGAGTTTTCAATATTTTTCAAAGTGGTAAATCTTAGTTTTTCAACTAAGACATTTAAATTGACTGTTGTTACAAGTTGGTTGCTTTTCTCCTGAGGCAGATATGGTCTTATCTTTGAATGTGATACCTTCCTATCTGGTCTGGCTTTTGGGGACTTCTTCCAGGGTAATACAGATGTCCTTGGTTTTCCTGCACCGATTAATGTGGTCCAGCTGGTGTTTCAATATAAACTTCATTATAAAACTTAAGCCATGTCCTGACATCTTCAAAGTTGTCTAGAGGTAACTTTCATATTCCCCATACAGAATTTCAGAACAAATTTGGAAAGAAAAATAAGTGATCAATAGTAGTTCTTTAAGTTAGACTTGTGATACTGTATATTTAACTTCTACTTTTGTTGGCAAAAATAGCAGATAAGGTGCTGAGTTTGCACCTCCTATAGTAAACAAATGGATTTCAAACTTCGTATTTCCCATTATTACAAGAAAAACGTATAAACCAGCAATGCAAATGCTTTCTTTGTTGTCATCTTCACACCAATTACGTATTTGTACAGAATTAATTGTTGGGCAATATTTTCATATGCAATTGCAGTATAAACACTTCCTTTGCTTGAGAAGATGTTCTGTGGTGGCCTGGTTTTGGTTTGTGCAACAGATTTTTGCTTGCATATAATAAAAATGGGAAAGGTACGCTTAAGTTGGCTTGAGCAAAGAAGGTGCAGACAGAGACTGATACCATATCCCTTTTCCAACTTCAGAGTGTTAGACCAGTTCCCTTTTATCAACAGATTTTTTTTTTTTAATTTTTTTTTTTTTTTTAATTCCCATTTACTCCAAAGCCGATACATCCTGCTTAAGGCATACAACTGGCAGATTCCTAGAAGAATGTCTGCTTGCTAGGCCTGGGAGACTGGATCATTGAATTCAGTTCTATTTTATCACAGTAACCCTGATGTATAATAATTAACTCATCAGCTGTCCTTCAGTTTAATTACATTGTCTCAAGTTACAGTCTAGAAAAGGCAAAATTGATGAGTAAATCAGGCACTCACAAAGTTGGTGAAAGCAGTCTCCAGTACTTCTGATACTTTCTTTAAAAACAATAGCAAGTTTCTAAGCATAGTGTTTCCAATAAACCAGTTTTTCTAAATAAACTGAGTGGATAAAGATTAACATGGATGGTTGGTAGGATGTTGTTCACATTGAATTGAATTTCCACTGGCATTGTTCACTTTAATGAGAGCAGGATTGCATCTTTTTGGTGGTACTCATTTTATATTACTAACTAATTGTGAAATATATATTTCAGTATACTTTAGTATACATGTTAATGTTGAAAATCACATTACTTGTGCTTTTTATCACAAAATACTGTGTGATGGGGTGTTAAGGGTACGAGGATGTCAAAGGGAGGAGAATTGTGTATGTGTAGTAGGTAGATTCAATTAGTATATATGTGTATTTTCAAGATACTGAAGGCCATACAGGAAGCTTTTATGTAGCTAGTAATTACAGATACCTATATCCTTGATTTTTCTCTCTCCCTTTTTTCCTGCAGGGCCAAGGCTTTTCGTGGAAAAAAGGTCCATGGAGAATATGACATAAAGGTTGAACAGGTAACTACATGACTTAATCTGAATGTTATTTTTATATTTGTGTGTTTATACAAATTCATATAAAAATATATATACCTCTCTGGAAATATTTAAAAAACCTGTGGACGTGATGTGTAGGGGACATGGTTTAGTGGTGGACTTGGCAGTGCTAGGTTAACGGTTAGACTCAATGATCTTAAGGATCTTTTCCAACCTAACCAATTCTATGATTCTATATACGTATATGTAAAGATAGATACATAGTCCGTTATGCTTCAAAGAACCCCTCACAAGTAGAACACTCAAAGATTTGATTATGTTTCATTCTAACGTGTCTTTTTTTAGAGGATTTTGACCATAATTTGCACAACATTAAAACCATATTGTACGCAAAAGTTGTTGCTTAGAGACCGTGAATTTCCCAGATACTCCATGAATTACATGTTGCATTTCTGTATCACTAATTCCTTCCCTTAAGTATATACATACACTCTGGTTGCAGTGCTAGCATGTTTGGTTTTTTAAAAAAAATACTGAATAAATATGGAGATATAAATCAGGGTGCATCAGAATTATGTCTATTTTATTTGAGCTAGATATCTGAAACTAGGGAAGTAAATAAGTCTTTTCATTTATTTTCAATCTTGAATTTTACAACTAGATGCTACTATAAGAAGCTTCAGAATTTAAACTGAATAGTTTTGTCATTGGAATTTCAAAGAGTGAGGGAGAATTATCACTAGCTGTGTGGATTCAACTTATCTAAATTCACTGTAATAGTACAGCATCTAGCTTTGCTCCATTCTTTACACCACTGAATATCTGCTGATGTTCTTGGCTTGGAAACATGGAAAGTTTTGCCAGGGTTCCTCAAGAGTATTGAGGGAGAGACAGGAAAAAGAAGACAAGCTATTTTGTCCTGGAATACCATTTACACCTAGATCAGACTAAGCAATTGACATTATGCACACTGTCTCTTTAATATTAACAAAAGCTCTGTGTAAGCGTAGAATTTCCTTCATATGGTCTCTTTTAGGACCAGAACCACCTTTAATCAGTAAGAGATTGAAAATTTCTGAACCCTGTTAATCACTTTGTAACACGTCAACACTGTGACAATCGCATACAAATAGTTATTAACAACTACTTTAATGCTCTTTTCTGAATACCAGAGAGCATTATTTTATTTTTATGCTACTTACAGGAACCTATCTATAACATAAAATATTTTCTACCATGTACTAAGGTTTTAAACTACAAAATCTATATTGGAATCCTTGTAATTGTTTAATATGATTTATTAATTGGAGAGATCAGTTGTCAATCTCAGATTAAATAGATTTTAAATGATTCTTTAACATTGTCAGCACTTATACCAATATTTCAATCTCTTGCCATTTTCACTGTTTTTACAATAATCTTAAAACTGCCCCTTTTGTTTATTGTAACATTGTAACACTGATCCAAGAAAGTATATAAGCATATGGGATTTAATGAAGAGACATCCATGCTCGGAAATCAAGCACATACTTAAGCTATTCAGTTGGAATGGTGGTTAGAGTAGTCAACACTTGCCTTAACTGAACACTAAATTCTGAAAGCCTTACACAGATTTTGCTTAGGAAGACTTTCAGTGATACCATTTTTCAAGAGGAGACTAATGAGAATTCTGACACTCTCTATTCTGTATTAGTGTCTGGGATAGCAAAGACACTTTTATTTATCCACTAGAAGACAGTTGGCTGCATTTCAATTATTCTGCTGTGTAATGTTATTGTAAAGTGCCTTGAGAGCCTAAGCTGATGAAAGACTGTGGATAAATGAAAAACATCCTGTCCTTTCCTTTCAAATAACTGTAGATTCAGAGTATGGAAGTGATTCCTTTTAGATTCCACTTTTCCAGTGTGAGAAGATACTTTGAAAAAGGTCTTTATTTGTGAATTTTGCGAGTCAATTGTTTATTAGTACCAAATCCTTTAAAAAGAAGAGTAAAGGCACATAAAGAAAATAGAAAGGGGTAAATTATACGAAGTGACAATAAATGCTATAAAAAAGTATTCTATTTACCATAGTTATTTTAACATTGCTTTTATACTGTTGAAAACCTTATGTAAATGTTTTTTGAGTCTGTATTAATCTCTTTGATAAACCATACAAAGCAAAAATATCTCTACGCTTCTATGCGGGCATGAAGGAGGAAGTACACTTGCTACTGCCTCAGAGTCCTTTTTTATAAAGTTTTTTACTTTCTGCTTTGTATTAGAATTTATTCAAATGTGATACATCATATGTGGCAAGTACTGTTGGATTAATATGCTCTCAGTGCTCATTATATTCCAAATATATACCATCAGCAGTTCAGAAACTAATAGGTAGAAGAAGGGATTTGGGAAAATAAAGGTAAAATAAACCAGACTGACTAATGTGAGTCTTCTTTTCATAGGCAGAATTTTCAGAAATCAACTTGATAGCCCATGCTGATGGCAATTATGCAGTAGATATCCAAGTATTTCGAAATGGCACTAAAGTTGTCAGGTAAGAAAAACCAAATAGAATAACAGCAAAAAGCAGTAAATGTCATAATGTATGCATGTAAAAGGTACTGAATGATTTTTTTTTGTATATGCGCAATAGGGATTTTGACTGATGCAATGCACCTCGGTCATTGGCATGAAGAGTAGGAAATAAAGTATCTGATCAGTGCAGTAAGTCCTGTTTGTGACAGGAAGGAGATGTCTCCACATTTTGATCACATGAAAGATGGATTTCATTAAGATAGGAGTGAAGTCTGGTATAAAGAACACATGATTGGGAGTTAGGGTTATTGATTTGGGTCTTATCTTTGCTTCAGAAATAAAGACAGTCTTGGTGATTTTGTACATGCCAGACCTTTCCAGATGAGCACTGTTTATATTCAGTGTTGAATATTTTCTATTGAAACAGCCCAAGTCATAGCACTCCTCTCAGGATAGTTACTGGAATGTCACTGACTGTTTGAAAGATTTCAGTTTAAAAGCCTGAGATTTCACAGAATCGCAAGGGTTGGAAAGGACCTCGGGAGATCATCTAGTCCAACCCTCCTGCTAAAGCAGGTTCACCCAGAGCATGTTACACAGGACTTCGTCCAGGCGGGCTTTGAATATCTCCAGAGAAGGAGACTCCACAACCCCCCTGGGCAGCCTGTTCCAGTGCTCCATCACCCTCAAAGTAAAGAAGTTTTTCCTTATATTCAACTGAAATCTCTTATGTTTCAGTTTGTGCCCATTGCCCCTTGTCATGTCGCTGAGCATCACTGCAAAGAGTCCATCCTCGTGACATCCACCCTTAAGATATTTGTACATGTTGATGAGGTCCCCTCTCAGTCTTCTCTTCTTCAGGCTAAACAAGCCCAACTCTCTCAGCCTTTCCTCACAGGGGAGATGCTCCAGTCCCCTAATCATCCTTGTTGCTCTCCTCTGAACTCTCTCTAGGAGTTCCTCATCTTTCTTGAACTGGGGAGCCCAGAACTGGACACAGTACTCCAGGTGAGGTCTCACCAGGGCAGAGTAGAGGGGAGGATAACCTCCCTTGACCTGCTGGCCACACTCCTCTTAATGCACCCCAGGATACCATTGGCCTTCTTGGCAACAAGGGCACACTGCTGGCTCATGGTCAGCTTGTCATCCACCAGGACTCCCAGGTCCCTCTCAGCAGAGTTGCTTTCCAGCAGGTCATCCCCCAGCCTGTAGTGGTGCCTGGGGTTCAACCTCCTCAGGTGCAACACTCAACACTTGCCCTTGTTGAACTTCATCAGGTTCCTCTCCTTTCGTAAATGATGGAGAGTGGCTCAGCAATGTCGTCTGCCAGCTCCTTCAGCACTCGCGGGTGCATTCCATCGGGACCCATGGATTTGTGGGTGTCCAGTTTACTTAAAAGATCCCTAACCTGATCCACCTCGACCGAGGGAAGGTCGTCCTTTCTCCAAGCTTGCTCACTTACCTCCAAGGACTGGGGAGCCTGAGGGCCAGCCTTGTCAGTGAAGACTGAAGCAAAGAAGGCATTCAGTAGCTCCGCCTTCTCCGCCATCCGGGGCGCCCGTTTCATTCAGCAGTGGTCCCACATTTCCCCTAGTCTTCAGTTTGCTGCTGATATACTTGAAGAAGCCCTTCTTGTTATGCTTGATATCCTTTGCCAGACTTAGTTCCAGGTGAACCTTGGCCTTTCTAGTTGCTTCGCTGCATGCTCTGGCAGCATTGCTGTATGCCTCCCAAGTGGCCTGACCCTCTTTCCACATTCCATTGAGCTTTCTCTTTTCGTTGAGTTTTACTAGAAGCTCCTTGATCATCCATGCAGGCCTCCTGCCTCATTTACTTGATTTCCTACTCACGGGGCTGTTTTGTCTAAAAAGGGTTATTCCAATTGAAGGCAGGGCAATTTTACCATTTTTTTCAGTGAGGACGTCAAGAGCTTTGTAGATGTAAGGGGAGAAAACGGTACGTCTGGGCCAAGTAAAAGCTTAAGTATTAGCAAAATTATTTCAGGTAGTCCTGTATTTTGTCTAATTTGTGGGAATAACTCCTATTTTGGCCAGTGTAGCTACATATGAGTTAAGTGTAGCAGTTATTTGGCTGAACAGTTGCATTCAGAAAGGTAGATCAAGCCACGAACAGTGACCTGGTAGTTTATTGCTTATGTTTATCTTGAGGCAAGAGTAAAAGATCAGGGAGCTGGACAGCATACAGCATGTCTTGCATCTTCGTGGTTTTGCACAACATCTGTCCAAATAAAAGATTTGAAAATTCCTACTCATTCATGTAAAAAGAAAAAGAAAAGAAAATATTGAAAATAAGTGTACTCTATGCTTTAAAACTTAAAACTGTTAAAAAACTTAAACAACAGTTTAATCTCCTGTGTGTTCTAAAAATTCTGCAGCTTAATACAACAACCACTTATGCCAAACCCACAAGATTATTTCCTTAGAAGAGATTCAATATTTTTTTTTTCTCCCAACAGTAGAAGTTTTGGAGCCAGGAAATCTTGATCACTGCTCCTTAGTGGCTTTTCTGTAGAGAATTTTTGAAACAGAACAAAAATATTGATGCCAAGCTAGCATCAAAACATGTCAATATTTAATGTGAGTTGGGAACCTCCAGAAAATGGCATCTACAAGGACATATATTTGCAGGTTTTGAGAAAACTGCTGCTTATGTTAAGAAACAGAGAAATCTTACTGTGTCATCAGATAACTCTGATAATGAGATGACAATGGGTTTTATATTACCAGTTTTATGGGTGATTTATTTAACTAACTAGAACTACCTGAAGTTGATAAATTTCACTCAAATTATGATATCTGCATGTGTGTGCGTGCTTTCTGGTGTGAGAAGGATGTGCAGGCATGATGGGACAGCCATTCTCTGTTTCTATGATAACTTATCTGGAGATACAGAATATTTTTTAAAAGCAGAAGTAGTTGTGCTAGTCTTTATGTTCATATTGAATGTGGACTATGAGCATATTACTAAAAAGGTCTGAATACTGAGATGAAAGGTGTTATGTGTTAGTAATGTGAGGTCCAAAGTGACCTTGTATCATCAGACTTATGAGAGAAATATTAGTAAAGTTATAGAAATTTCACTGACAAAATTTTGCTGCCTTAGTTTAGGACGAAAAAACTGTGTAACGGGCACCTGCTTGTTTCACTTCTGTGAATGGAAATCAAACCATGAAAGATGATATCTCATATTACATAATGCTGAGATTTTGGATCTTACAAATGCTTAAGCCAGGATTAAAATTTTTCTCATGACCTTTTTCTGTATACACAGTCATTCTGTCTGATGGTAATTACAGAACTGGAACAATTATGTAAATGCATCATGTTGCTTTGAGGAGCTTTTGCAAAGCAAAATACATAATTTTTATTTTTTAAAGTAAGTTCCCCCAATTCCTGATTGTTTCATTAAATCGGTACTTTAAAGAACACTTTCTGCTCTTTACTTTATTTAAAAACACGGTTTGAGGTGATGTGTAATCCCCTTAGTGCTATTTTAAACGATTGATGGGGTCTCTCTCTTTCACTGAGTGGTCTGCAGTTTTGATTAAGGCGTTATTAGTCCTCTAAGTAGTATACTCATGCTGTGCCAGTAAATTCAATTTCCTTGCTTCAACCACTTGGCACACCACCATGAAACCTAGATCACAAATTCTCAGAACTATGCTACAATTTTATTTTTTTTTTTTTTTGAAACTTGTTAAAGGCAAGCATTTCTTTACAAGTTTTGGTCATCAGTCTACAGTGCCATTTTAATGACTCTCAACAGCAAATCTTTATAATGCTGCTTTTGCCAAATCATGTATTATATTTGAAAGCCAACTTAAGGATCCAGCCAATATACCTTGACTACTGCATTCAGGATGGAATCTCAAAACTGCTTAACCAATTTTAACATGAATTTTAACCATTTTCATTTTGTTTCCTTTTACTGAGTGAGATTTCTGAAACATTTTGGAATCTTCAGAATTTTTCACTCCAGTATACAGCTTATATTTACTCAAGGCATGTAAATAATTACACTAATTTACTACACTAATTTATTTTACCCTGCGGTTATACCTGTTGCAGGATGTTGATAGCCTCAAGCTAGTCAGTGGTTTTTCCACCTATAACATTTGAATAAGGAGGAGAATCTCAACAGTCAAGCTTAGGAGTGAATTGCCCCTGTACTGGTGGCTCTGTCCTGTTGCATTATGTCTTCTGTTTTCCATAACCACCTTCAGTAACTAAATATCAGGGTTTGAGTAAGGCAAATGTAGTGTCAGACTGTTCTCAAAGGTGCAGGGTGATTGGACAAGAAGCCACAGAGGTTGCAACAGGGGAAAGCCTGATTAGATACAAGAGAGAGAGAAAAAAGTGCAGTTCTAAGTTTACAAATTCATTTTGACAAGTGTCTTGATCAAAAGTTGAATTGTGATTATTTCCAGTTACGGTATGATTCCTTCTGCGAGCAGTGGGGTTGCTTTGTCTCCTACTGTCTTTAAAACAGTCTCACAACAGTTGTGGAAAAAGAAAATGTTCCCAAGAAGCTTAAGTTTCTGGCAGAGACATTTGCCTGCTTTGGTTTTGATTGTCATTGCTCAGGAACTGGTGTATGTAAACTAAGAATATACTGAGAATTTATATATATGGTTTATCTTTCAGTGGGAAAACAACCTGAAAAGCCATGATAATTTGTCTTTCCTCTTAATGGAGTTGTGTTATTGACAGGATGATGATGTTTCCTGAACAGCAGTTAAGAAATGATACAGTATAGACTTTCATGCCATATTAATTCTTCCTGTCTTGTAGCATTTACCTTTGCTTTTAGTGTTCTTTCTCTTCTGTATTCATCAGCTAGACACATTTCCTTTTTAAGATTTTGCTGTTGAAGGAGAAGCAATTTGACCATTGACTATTAGCAATGTATCTTTTTCTTGCTAGGTCATTCAGGCCTGACTTTGTCCTTGTTCGACAACATTCATTCAGTATGGCAGAAAATGAAGATTTCCGTAACTTGATCATTGGAATGCAGTACGCAGGCATCCCTAGCGTCAACTCCCTGGAATCAATCTACAACTTCTGTGACAAACCATGGGTGGTAAGTAATGTACCGAAAAGTTGTTCTTGTGCAAAACCAGTTAGTGACTTTTTTTTTTGTTTGCTTGTTTAGTTCCCTTTCATGAATATTGAGTATCAAACTGCAAAGTTACTTAACAGAGCAGTGAAGCAATAGTGAAAGGAATAAAAAGTAAACTAAGATATTCAAATAAATTTTTTTCAAAGAGCCAGTGTAGGCAATTTGGAGACAGAGAAAAAAAACTTTGTAGTACAAATAATGAAATAAGTGAGGAAACTAACGGAAAGCCTATCCACTGCTAGCGTACTTCCTCAGGTGAGGAAAGTGTGTTTATTCACAACTGGTCTGGGAAAAGCAAGCTGAGAATATTTTTCATATTTGTGGTTTTGAACATAATTTAAACAGACTTTTAGCCAGCCTTTTCCTTATGCCTGTGAAATTTTGGGGGCTGTGCTTTACCAAGGAAATCTGAAGCTATTAGGTTCCTCGTTTGAAAGCTCTTTTCATAATCTTGTGCACATGGGGCAGGAGTTAGTCTTTTCAGTTACACCTAGAGTAATGAGGTACACTGGAGCATCACTGATATTTGCCAGTTTTAGTGTAGAAGCTGATTCAGTTTTTCATTACATGCTTTGTAGTGATGGAGGTAGAATTTGGTGATCTTTTTGGTTCATAGAGAACTAAACATTAGTAGCAACAGGTTAAAATGTGGTGCTGTGAAAAATGATTATCAGTGGTGCAACCACTGTTCCTTTAATAGATGTATTCAGTTGCCCAAGAGCTAATGAAACTTAAAAGAATACCACTTGTTATAAATAGCCAAAGCTTCGTAAGTTTTTCCTCTGATGTCTGGGTAAGAAAAGAACAGATGTCAGTATTTTTCACACCAAAGGAAAGTTTTACCGGAATACTTTTTATTGCCTTGAAGATGTTTGTTTTTTCAGACTATGAAAATCCCTCCATAAGATTGTCAGCAGGGCAAACGTAGACCTCTTCCACCTAATTTTATCATACTTCTATGTTGCAGTAAGCTACAGTGGGGAATAAAGAATTGATAGAGCATTTATAACTTCTCAGAATACAGAATAAATTATTGTACATTGCAGAATCCATTATTTTAATAAATCACACTTTCTATGCTGTGTGGCATTTCTTAATGGTTTGATTCATTGTATGCAATAAAGCTGGGCATTGGAAGCAATAACAGTAGCATTTATATGTAATAATGATGCAATAAAAAGTAAATGAATAATTCTTCCTTGTAGTATTCTTCTAGTGGCATGTGTCATGGCTGTTCTTCCACCAAACCAATTAAGATATCTCTTTCTTACAGCTGCTCTTGTTGCACATAAAAATTCTCTGCTGCTTTTTCACTCTTGTAGTAATGACTGGGAGCAACTAGGAGTTGTAGGAATATTTACTATAATAACTTGAAGACCTGGCAAAAGCAAATACAAGGTTACATGTGTAAAGTAATTGTCATGTTCCATATCTTTTTTTTTCTTCTATACAGTACACCTCACAAACAAATAATGAAGTATTATGTTTATAAGGTCTTACTTGAATTTAGAATTATAATAATTTTTAAAAAGTCTTGAATTATGGTAGAGCTTTTTTAAGGTGCGATATAACAGTTCACAATTAAATGGCTCTCTTCTGACTTGCCATATCTGTATCTTTGCTTTTTGCAAAGGTTCCCTTTTTGGCTGAAATTTCTGTAGGCATATTCAGCACTCATGAGTGTCCGTGTCAGTTCTGCAGCAGTGCAAGTAACCAAGCATGTGCTTGGACTTACCATCAATTAGCCCCTTTCTTCACAGCCTGTACAGGATGCCTTTCTGGACAATTCCCTTGTTAACATGGATGACTTGATACTTTTATAAAAACTATTTCTGTAAAAAGCACAAGTTCAAAAGCCATATGAAAAATTAACAATCAGAACTCTAGATAAAGCCATAAGTAACAATCTTTATTAATTGATGAGAAATAGATTGACTTTCCTGCAGGTAAAATTTGAGTGGCAGAAGTGAATTGCAATTTCTATAACAGCAGGAAAAAAAATAGTGTGTCCAATGGAATGGGCCGTTAAGGGATGAAAAATTATTGAATTACTCACGAGCAATTGATCTTGCTGACATCAGTGTAAAATCAGGAATAGTATAGAGCTGCTAGGAGGGGAAGTCAGGAAAGCTAGACTAGTTATAAAAGGGCTACTGGATAAATTGAGAGTTAGAATCCAACATACAAGATCTTTGTTTTTTAAAATACTGTTTTTCAGAGTACCAGGTCTTTACTTTTTGTAAAACATATGGCTCCAGATGCACAGCATCTGTTTTAAGCCCAGAGGACAGATCTGCGCCCTGTGTTAGAAAAAGAAGCACCTGCCTTTAATTTTTTCAGCGGAACTCTTTTCGTACTGTGTCTGCAGACAGACATGGGTTTCTATGTCTTTGCCAATAGACAGTCAGCAAATTTGTATTTGATCTGAGGTATATTACTGAAAGATGGGAGTGTGGTGGGAAGGTTGCCAGGAACATACTAAAAACATTTCTGAAAACAAGTCTTAAAGCTTGTGTTTTCTGATGTCAGGACACACGTAGTTCCCTTGAACGCACATCAAAAGTTCAAAGCACTGTATAACCCTTTGAAAAGTTAGGATGCTAGCAACCATGGTGAAGAAAATATTGAAATGAATGTGTGTGGTGAGATGTTTGCATACTGTAATATGTTAACGATTTGGGATTATTACAATACTGTTATTTCACTTCTGTGATAATACTTACCACCTACCTTATGAAAAATTCATGATCCTGGCTTGTGAGATGGATTTCACTTAAATGCTGGTAAGAATGTCAGAAAGCTACTTACCTCGGGGGAAAAGCATGAATTCTGTAAATAAAGACTAAGTTCTTTGTTAGTGAGTGCATGCAGAGCTGTGGAGGAACCATTTTAAGGTTCATACCCTCTCCTGCCACATTAGAATGTTTCATTGCATTGTCATGTTGCAAAGTAGTAGTCGTATGCATGACTTATCCCATTCAAATGAGATAAAAATTCTGCCTGGTTTAATTTACAGCTACATTGAGTTAAGGTGAGGCAAAAATGTATACTTCCCTCAGTGGATTCATCCTCTGTCTTATACTCATGTCTCATGGTGTGCAAACCCTGTTGTAAAGCATTTACAGAAGTTTTATAATAGTAAAAAGAAAAAAAGAGCATAATTAGTTACCCAAAGTTATGGTTTGAGATTATTTAAAATAACAATCTAGATATTTTATCATCTCTGTTTTCCTTTGGAAAATGTCCTTCAAGAAATAAGTGAGATATTGGTTAACTGAAGCTTATGTGCTTGCATGTAATCTTTCTGATAGTACATGATGTAGGTAAGCAAAGTAAGTAATTGCGGAGGCTGGAAGTAACTGCAAAATGTGATGATAATGGCAGTGCTTGCAGTAACAGGTAAAACCTCGTGCTTATGATTCAGGCTGGGAAAATAATATTTTAAACCCCATGATTTTCCAGTGTATTGGGTTGAATTTTTTTTAAAAAAATCTTCTGTCCTGCATGCATCCTTTTGCATACTTCCTAATAAGATTTATGTGAAAATTGCATGCTTAAGTGTTTACATCAATTAAACCCTGCTCTTTAGCTTCAGTTGCAAATATCACTGACAGGGGTGCAGTCTTGGAGTACCCCAGATTACTAACTCTTCACCAATACTGTATACAGCAGATTGCAAATAAGCGGAATTATGCAGTGAGGTAGAATTAACTGGTGAGTACAATAAACATGCACACTCTGACTCACTTGTCAGGGACCACAAGGTTCATGGTCCATGGCTGCTATCGATAGAACATTTCAGTTAAACCTGGACTGTGATATACTAATTACACGCATTATAGTAGCTGGATTGCTACTTCTAGGTTCAGATAGTGATAAACATTTCAACACTGCAGAGATTACAGAATTGCTGCAATTGTATAGACAAAGTGTTTGTAATTGAAGAGATTCCATGATAGCAGTTCTGGTTCCTTTAATGCAGAGGGAAAACATAGCTGCATCCGTAGTCTGTTCTCTTGTTAGTGTGCCTTGGGAAGCTATGTAACAGTGGTTGGTACAGAAGGCTTCAAGGATCTGCTGATACATTAATTATGCATTTACTCTGGTGAAGGAGGTGGCACAACCTACAATGTAATAATGGGTCTGCAAACAACATTTGTGAGCACGGCAACCTTAATTAGTTGTTGCCATGGAATAGTCTGTATTTAGCTTGAAATACTGACATGATGTAATCACAGAGGGAACGTAGAAGGCCCACTGTAGCAAGTCAAGCTACTGCATGGCTGTAATGGCTTGTGAAGGGACAGCGGTCACTGCATGGGTGGGAAAGCTAGGTCCTGAGCAGGCTTGGCTGCAAGGGAAGTAAACTCTGGTAGCATGGTGACAAACTGCTACATTGGTTCAGTAATGTGGGCGATAAAAGGAAAAAAAAATAGGAACTGTGTTCTGGTCAAAAGCTGGCAGAGTGGAATTAAGACCCAGAAGACAGACATATCTGTATTATTTTAAAGACAGCTGAAAGATCCTGGCATTTTTTACACAGAGCTCCAGACGTGAACCCATGTTGTACTGAAACATCTTCAAAAGATCACTGGGACTTTGCTTCATTGTAGGAATTTACTGTTATTAAGGGTTTTAAGTGTAAGACCAGTGCCATAGAACACTTTGTAATGCCAAAATTTATTTCCTTGCTCATCTGCAATCATTCTGAGGGAGGGCTGGTTATGGCTTTTCCTTTTGTTGAACTGGGTAGTATTGTAAATCTCGCAGTTCTTGTTTGTTTGTTTTCCTACAGTTTGTGAGTGGAGAGCCAAATACTTTTTTGCAAGTTTGTTGACATTCTTCTTTTTTGCTCCTTTTGCCAAGCTTACGTAATTCTGTGCCTTCATGTGTTGTATTTTGCTTTGCATGTCTTTTGCAGATGGTTTTCTGCTTGCCTGTCTTCATCTTTCTGCTCTTATTGAACACTTCATTTCTCTTTCTTACCTTGCCTTCTTTGGAAGGTCTGTTTTAACTGCCCCTTCTTTCTGGTAATATTCTAGTACTCTTCTCCACAATATTTTCTCCTCCTTCAGGTGTTGCTGTTAGAAGTTGCACTCTTGTGCTTTTCCCCCTTCAAGCTATACTTAAATAATCTTGAGCAACAGATTGGGGCACTGGCAGGAAACTCTGCAGGGAGGAGCATATAAAAGAAATGAGCTCTGTTCATTCCAGCTTCCTGTTGACACAAATTATTGAAGCTATGCTAACAGGCAGACACAACCACACAGATGGTGTTCAATATTATGTCAAAGTATCTTCTGGAGAATGAATAACAAAATGAATATATGTGAGAAGAAAAGTCTTTTGAAAACCTATTTACTGTAAGTTTATGAGACCTTTCAATGCTATTCCATGTCTGGTTTAGAGAAAGAAATTACAAGTTTCTTACTGAGTATTTATTGCACCGTAAGAAAATTCTGTGCTCATTACCAAAAATAGGATTTGTACAATAATGCTGAACAACAGGCTAGAATTTGGCTGATTCTTGTACTTCTCCATATGCCAGAGGGGGTCTGATGGAAGGTCAAGGCTAAAGAATGCATACTTGCAATCTGGCTTCAAGCCAGGTAGGGAAGACATTTAGGGACATTCAAATTTAGTGTGAAGACCTGTATTTTAGTCAGTGGTTATAGTTTTATGTATTTCATTAGATGAAACCTGGAGACAGCACTGAACTTTCTTGTTTTTTCAACCGTTCTGGCAAGCTTGATCTACTTGATAGATAATGACGAGGACTCTGGGCAGCCAGAGCCCACCCAAACAGGTTGTTTAATGGCCTTTTCCTCCCCCTATGCTGTATAAGAAGCTGCTGTAGCAAGAGCAGTTCCTTTCTTTTGCTTCAGGACTGGAAGCCAGGTGCTGTCCGACTCTTTGTCAAGCAGTGAAGAGTTGCTTTCTTAGGCACTGGACACAGTCGCGTGGGTGATAAAGTTTGAACAGCTTCATGTGATAATGTGTGACAGCATCCATAAAAAAAAATTCACTTTGTCCATTTGCAAATATTTGCATGAATGGTAGAGGTCTTTCTAAAACCAGTTTTGTGGCTTGTATTCATATGAAGGGTATTGGATTTGCAGACATAGTGAAGGCAGATGTGTGTGTATCTATAGGGCAGCCAGGGAACAAACTGTCCACATGTGCTATTCTTCCAGTACTGATCCGAGCAGAACTTTCTTAAGCATAAAAACCTGTAGTTTAATTCTCTGTCAGCCAATGAAGATTTTGGCCTCCTTGCTCAGTCTGCCAGTTAAAGCAAAACATGATAGATTTGTAGTGCTGGAAGTAAATTCACAAAACTGTGTCAGAAGGAAGGTGAGAAAACATCTTAAGCTTTTTGGTCAAAAGACAATTTACTAGCAAGTTTTAACATTAAATTGGAGCCAAATTCATAAATAATTATTTAAATGCATAGCAAAGAAATTAAATACAAAGAAATCTAAATACATTAAACCTAGCAGTGTGTTTTCTTCTTTGCACCTCTTCCTAGACCTATTCTAAGTTTAATCAATTCTTGCAATAGAAAGGGAGTATTACAGTCTTGCTAAATGATTGTACTTTCCTAAGATATGTAAGCTCACCTGAAATTCCTCAAAAAAAGCAGAGACTCTTAAATAATGAATATACCTCATTTACAATGACTATTTGTTTTCTGTTCCCTACAGCAAGTAGTTCTTGCAGCTCTATATTCATCAATCTTTGCTTAAACTATGCTGTACTTTATATATAAACTGAGTGGGTTGTTTGGTTTTGGGTTTTTTTTTTTTTTGCTTTGACCAGCATTTACTGCCATGAGGCCAGTGTAATGCAAAAGTAGACTCAGATTTTTTTACTGCATTCTTGAATTTTGTGTGAGGTTGTTGTCACTTTGCCCGTTCTTCTCCATGCTAAAGAGCAGCAGTAGGAGCTCTTGACATCCATTACAGACTTCCATTGCATTGAACATTTCTAGTGGCAGAAAATTGAAACAGACTTTTAACCATTTCTTAGCTTCTACTCAAAGAAGCTATATTTAAATAAAGGCTGTAAGATTAATCTGAAAACCAGGACTGTAAAGCTGGGATTCATACCCTTTGTATTATCTGCTGTTCCTGCTACAGTATTGAAATTCACTCTTTTGTGCTTGCTTAAGTCAAATATCCATAATTGAGGGCCAGATTCTGAAAAATAAGTTTAATTTCTTGTGTGATCTTAATATTTAATCAAAAAGGAAACGTGTGTATTATGTTCCTCATGAAAGTACCTAAGAAGATAATTTTTCCTAGCCAAAATGTAAGTGGAGATTATATCTGCTTCTTTTATATTTGACCGTGGTGACTCAGTGATGAGGAGAATCTGGGGACTAGACTCCCCTTCCTGAAAAAACAATTTGTCACCCACCCAGGAAAATCCCTCCCATTGTGCTGGCTCCCCCGTCACAATCCCCACTCCCTCCTGTCCCCTCTCTCCCTCTACACAAATGTTGTTCTCCCACATTTTCTTCAAAACTCCCACCAGTACTGCTGCTGCCGTCTGATTTCCTTGCTGTTGTGCCTTTATGTTTAACTTCTATTCTTAGCTCCAGTTCACACATGAAACACGTGCGAAGTGTCCTTGTCCTTGTTTCTTTTATGAGGTGTAGTAACTAACGTACCTGTTCCATGAAGTATCTTCCAGAATTTATGGTGCAGTTTAAAAGTGCTGTAAAGGATTGCACTGTTTGGATGCTGGCCACCTCTGACTTTCTGTGCTGTACTTAAAAGAGAGCGTGGTGGCTGGTCTTGTCTGGGGAATGTCATTCTACCATTGAGCTTTGCCAGTGGATCATCTGAGAAAAAGTTTTTCAGATTTCCTTATCTTGCTGAAATAAGGGAATCATCTTGGGACAGAAAAGTCCTTGTAGGTAAGAAGCCCAGTTTGACTGAGTTTGAATTCTATGAACAAAGTTGTAGGTGTACATGGCTGTGTCTATGTACAGCTTAAGAGAAAGAGAAAAAATGTATTTTAATATTTAGCTTTAAAACGGGATTTGCTTCTTATTTCAGTGTTTAAGTACATAAATAATGCTTTGTTTCTGAAGATAACTTCATGCCAGCACGTCTGAACACCTGAACAAAACTTCATTAACTACAAGACTCCTTAACAATGAATATGGGAGGGCTGTATCTGCAGAAACCTAGTTTACATTAAAAGATAGATTTCCTCCTCTACTGGGAAGTTTCATTGAATTCAGTGTTTTTATAAAAACTTACTATATTAACTAGCAAGTCTCAGGATCTTAGTACCTCTAGAAAACCCTCAAAGCAATAAAATCTCTTTTTATTGTAGTGACCCCCTAACCCTTTTGAGAAGTGCTTAAGCACATGCCTAAGTCCCGTTAAAATAAATAGGTGCACAAATGCTTCCTTGAACAGGACACTGAACTCCATGTCCCCATAATAGTGGAATAAACTGCACATTCTCGTTGCTGCCAAGTGCACCCAAGAAGGAGTCCTCATAGCTTTTATTTGAATGACTCAGTTCCATAAATTTCTTTTTTCCTTCTGTAACTTTTCTTTCTGAAATAAAAAGTACCAGAAGGCATCTTGATCTAGGCCTCATGGTACTAATTTTCACTAATTCTTTTCTAACAAACATTTCTTGATCTGTTTCCTACCTTTTATGCTCACAGCTATTTTTCCTTCATTTTAATCCACATCTTTCTTAAATCTCACTTTCCTCACTGTTTACATATTTTGTCACCGCCTCTTTCATAAGCCAAGGTGTTTCTCATTGCCAGATGCCTTGCTACCCGACTTTGCAAGCCAAGATGAAATGTTTTTATGTCTCTGACTGTGATCCTCTTCTAGTCTGTTTTTTTGTTTTGTTTTTTTTAAAACCCTGCTTTTCTAGCTGTTGTGGAAAACTTTTTTTTTTTTCCTATCATGGATGCACTCTGGTAATTTGTAAGCAAGAGTTTTGCATGCCGTTCTTCCAAGGGGATGAGATTTCTATTTCAGGGGCTTTTTTGCATCCTATAGAAATTTTTAATGGTTTGTGTATCTCATCAGATGCAAGTCTGATGTGAAAATATTCCAGCAGTTAATTACAACAGCAATTAGCAATTGAAGAGATGTGCCTCTCAGAGGCAGAACAGGCTGCAGCACAAGTACTGCAGGAGAGGTGCAGAAGCCAGATAAATGTCATTGGAAATTCTGGGTAACATGGCACAGAGACTCCCAAATGGTTTTGGGAAGGGTCAGCATGATCCACCAGGCTTAATAGCTCCATTTGAGTAGATGCAGACATGCACCCCAGAGGGTAAGGAGGCAGCTGGAGATGAAGAAGGTGAGGAGATATCAGCTGCAGTGAAAAGGTGGAAGGAAGAGGTGCTGTTCGTCCCAGAGCGATGGGTCAAGAAGCAGAACTTGAATAAAAAAATGCAGTGGGGTTTTGCAGCTCAGCTTGGTGAGGCAGAGATCGTCCCCATGTTCTTGTGTGAGACTGGGCTGCAAAAGGCTTAGGGAACAACTCATCTGTGTTATAAAATTACTGCTTGAATTATGATGGAGGGTCCATATAAGTTATCTTCCCATTCGTAGTCCAACTGTGTTGTCTTTGGCTTTCCAGCATGATAATGAAAAACTACTGGAGGAACATCAAGTTCTTTTGTCAGTTCCCATCTTTTCTGTATTCCGTTAATGTGCCCAAACTGATTTGTAGGCGATGTTTCATTGTTCCGTTGCCACGTCAAACTTTGAATTGACTTTGAAAGTCTGAATACTTTCATTAAATTGTCTGTCAGCTCCTGCTGACAGAAAGAGGTACGTAAGCTACAGTCAGCAGTCTGTTCCCCTTGATTCTCATATTAGGTATCAAATCACAAATCAAATGTATATGTACTCAGCCTTCTGGACAATTATTTAATGTTTACTAAAGCATAATAGAAGAAATGTAGGCCAATTGCAACAAAGAACAAATATTATGAAGAACATAAGAAGAGTAACACAGATACTTCCCAGGTGATAGTAACTGAAACAAAAAAATCAAAACCCACAAAGAGAAATACAGAAACTGTGTTTAAAATACAGGCACAGTGGAAAAATCTCTATTAAAGTAAATTGACTCCTGCAGAGTACATGTGTCAAATGTACCCTCCCAGCCCCTTCCACACAACTGCTTAATTTCTGATTCCTCTGAAGGGTTTATGATGTTTGTCTCTCAGTCTGTTGGCCACGAAGGAGCCCTGATATGTTTGTGCTAACGGTACTTAGTCTGTGCTTTGAAGATCTCTTACTCTTACAAGGCAGTCATGTTTTTCTGGAATGAAAAAAGCTTCAGCCGAGCCTCAGCCTAAAAATGGACATTTCAGTCTAAAAATGGCTATGAGGACATTTTTCACAGTGCTATCTGAAGGGGATAAAAAAGTCAGTGTGTCGTCATCTTTATTAGTTTCCTATAACAGAAATGTAACATAAAACAGCCTTAAAATGTAAAACAGCTCATCTTTCAGCTTCATAACCTACAGGCCCTACAAGAGACCTCTGCGGGTTGTTATAGGGAGAAGGGAGCTTCCCTTTGTATATTGAAAGGGAAAATCCAATTGCTCAGGCCCCCATCTGCGCTCACACATAATGATATACACATTCAGGCATCATTTACTCTAGTGTGCATTCCACAGAGAAATACAAGAACCTCTACAGCTTTTCCATGGAAAGCTGTCTTTCATCAACTCTTAGTCTCACAAAGGAATGATTTAAGTATACAGTAGGATGAAACATTTAGTCTGTCTAAACGTCTGATCAGCATAACAACTCGACTTTTAAACGGTTTTGCATCATCTGCTTTTAAGTAATACGTGTTCAAAGAAAGCTGGCAGCAATACTGAATATTGAGATCATATTAGAAACTTAGATGGGTTTATTTTGTAATTTCACCCACAAACACTGATATGCATTTAATACATTTGGTAAAAGACAAATTTGTATATGGAAATCCAGAAGTAAACTGGTATTGCATTACATTTCTTCACTGTGTAGATAGGCCCATACCTTAGAGCAGTCAAAGATAAGTTAAATCTCAGCTAAAAGCACCATTTTTTAGTGACCAAGGGATTAAAAAAGTTTTCCTGTTTCTCTAGGCCTAGAGAATGCCAATGCATCTGGTTTGCTGAAACAGACTATCCAGGGAAATTTGTGATCTTTCTAGTTTTTACCATGAAGTATTAGGTGGCCGGTTGGAGTTCTTCCACTGTCAGTAGAAGCAAACATTAACGTGTAAAGAGCACAGATAATGAATACTCGCCATAAAGGAAAATCCGACAGAAAAGGTTTCATAGTACACAACTCAGTGGTACTTTACTGTTAGGGAACAACTGTACAGGCAAACGTGAAGCAGTTTGTTGCATGAAAATCTTATTCAACATACCAGAAAATTCTCCACTGGAATGGAAAATGATACATATCGTTCAGTCTGGTGAGAGGGATTAGAATCTTGCTGGAATTAAAGGTAACGCAAAGCACCATCTGGAGTAATTAATTTTAAATGTCATACCTAATTATCTTTGAGGAAAAAGTTTGTCCAGTTTGTTCAGGGAAAAATCTGAGCATTTCAGGGATGACATGCATGTAATTAAGCACATATTAACTCATTTAAAGTGATAAGCAAAGTAATTATTCAGTCTTTAATAGTAAGACCAGTTGTTCTCTGAGTACCCAGGCCCTGAGCTGGAAGACAGAGATGGGGAGCAGAATGAAGCCCCATAATCCAAGGGGAAATGGTTAGTGACCTGCTACACCAGAGACACACACAAGTCTATGGGGGCTGGATGGGATCCACCCAAGATTCCTGCTGAAAACTAAGCTCTATGAGTTTCTTTTTTTTTTTTTAGATAATTGGTTAAAATCTCCTAGGGTCTTCTGCATCCATATAAAATACTTTATTTAAGTATCGAGTGGCTCTAACAGAATTTTCTATTTCATGAACATTCTGTGTCTGAAAACGTTCAGCATTGGATTAAATAATAATTCAGTAGTTTATCATCTAAAAAGATGATGCTCTTGCCCAGGGAAGAATCTGATAAACTTTACTGTGATTTAAAGGTGTAATTTAAGGTCATATTAGCTAGCCCAATAAAATAAAACATTTTCAAAACTCTAATCAAGGCAAAGCATTAATATGGTCTTCTTTTTCTTTTTTTTTTTTAATAAAGTTTAAAAAATGTCAAATCGAACTTGTTAGTGTAGTTTCCAGCAGACCTTTAAAACCAGATTTAAATAGAAAAGCAGGCAATGTGGTATTCTATATTCAGCCTATTTATAAGCTTTGTAATAGCTTCCAAGCTGTCCAGATACAACAGCATTTTCAGAAGTGGTCTTTCGCTCCAGTTTGTATAACTGATGTTTGTTTGGGTCAAGCTGCTCAAAAGGAAAATATAAAAAGGTATAGTCCAGATCACACTTATAAATTGATAGAAGTTCATTAAAACATAAATTATTTTTCATAAATTGCCCAATATGACTTCAGGAATATAAGAAATATTAATAGCCGTTTAAGAATGTACAATTACAATGTCAAAATTTTATGTGAATTTGGGTTGAATTTATCAAGTTGCCTTTTTGGGGGAGAAAAGTTTGACAAGAGATTCCTAAAATAGTAGACACACAGGTGAAACAGTGTCCCAGTAGGGACAAAGGGTAAATCTTTCCCCCTGGCTGTGGGAAATCGGAGTTATTTCTCTCTGCTGCCTCAGGAAATTTAAACCTACTTTTCCTACTTGCTATTTCATAGCTTAATTACTAGATTAGAGGGTACTGTGGAGTGATACATGTGTACTACCCATGGTTGATACTATTTTATTTTAAGTAAACAAACATTTGCCAGTACTGACCTGAATTCTAGCTTTCTTACCTCTTGAGCAAATGCCACAACCCCTACAAAGTGTCAGTTTCTCACTGTCTTTTGCTTGCTTGCAGTGAAAATGGAGAAGAAAGTAAGGGAAGAATCACAGGAAATACAATCATATGATTTTTTTTAAAGGTTTTTACTTAAAGATAGGTGAATGTATTTATTTTAACAATCGTTTGGCACAAATAATGTATTTAATATGCAGTAATTGCTTATGAAATTTTGATTTTGGATCTTGGATAAGAACAGAAATAAATAGTAAGTTGTCAGGAATCCTATTTGCAAATGACCTTATTTTGGTAGCTGTGATATTTCTTTTCCTTGAGGTCTGTCTTGTGCAGCACACTATCCAACTAGAATTTCTTAAGCTTTTGGTGAAAACTACTCATCATGAAGGTATTTTCCACTGGAGTTCAAAATTTAAATCTGTGTTTTACCAAACCTAAGTAAATACCACTAAATTAAACAGATTATGCAGCTGGAAATGTGATGCAAAACTTTCATCATTTTTTTCCCCTTTAAACAGTTTTTACTATCACTGCACTCTAAACTGCATTAGCAGAGTAGGTGTTTTATCTAACTGTGTTATGCGCAGAGTTCTGTTGTTCTTTGCTTTTTTTCCCTGTTTGTAACCAGCAAATCCCACTATTCAGACTGTTGTGCTAAGTTGTTTATGTCTCATGTTGGCATAATGACAATTAAACACATCACAGGCATGTACAAGCCAGAGCTTTGGAGTCTTGAAACAATAGTGGTCTTCTGACTGCCAAAGTCGTCTTGCTCCCTAGAAACCTCACTTGCTAAGCTGTGATTTCAAGAGTGATTGAGTTTTTTAACTGTTACAGCAGAAGAGCTGATCTGTTCACTAAAGAGTGAACAGAACAGCCCTGAAATACATTTCTATTTAATAAAGAATTCTTTGTCTTTTTGTGTTAAATGTTGTTTTGCTCTCTGTGTTAAGTCACTACGGTCCAGGGTATAGGTAGACTGGGTACATCAGAGAAAGAGCCCAGAAAGAAAACATTAATAGAAATGTCAATAACATGTAGCTGTTTAAATTATCAACATCATTGTTGATTGTGGAGGAATAGCCTAGGAAAGGATGACATAGTTATTGCTTTTCTCTGTTTGCCAGTTTTGCAAAATTGGATTTCAATGCCAGTGAGGTGCCAGGGGCTGAATTAATGTGAAATATGTCTGATCTTTGATTAAAGGTGGTAGAAAATGCAGAATTGTAATGATTTTAGTATCACAAAATCAGCTAAAAATCTAAAGACTATGAGGGTATCTGAAAACCAGTATTCCAATGTATTTCATTTTCTGTATGTATGAAAGCTTAACTCTTAGAGGTATTGTTCTTTGTTGATCTGTATATAAAGTCATAGCTTAGATGGATTAAGGTGTGCACGTGAGAGAGGAGAGAGAAGGTGTACAATGTGTATGTGTATTTCCTGAGTTCATGAAAGGCAACAGACAAGAAGCAAAATGACAGTATGAGATCAGCATGGTAGAATGTGGTTTCTCTCCTAAGTGTTTTGTTTTGCTTTTATTTTACAGTTTGCCCAGCTGGTGTCTGTCTACAAAACTTTGGGTCCAGAGAAGTTCCCTTTAATTGAGCAAACGTTCTATCCAAATCACAAGGAAATGGTAAGTGCAAATACCGACACTGAATTTACTTACTGTCTCTGTAAAACAGGAACTGTAAACACACAATACATTTCCCCCATTTACTGTCTAGTTTAAAAGCCATTTTGGAAGCTTTCAGGGGGATGGGACTGGGTGACCACTTGAAAGCATTGTGATGGTTAACTGGAAGATTTTCAGATGTGAAGGTAGTTATTTTTCAGCTAACCAACTTTGGATCTTAAAGAGATTAAATGCTCATAAAGACACTGAAAAACTACTAAAGTGCAAGACATACTTCTAAGGTTTGTTTTCAACCTGGTCCTTTATGATATGTTCAAAGTGTTTATTACCTTTGTAGATGATGCTCAAGGCTAAGTGCCTGTCAGTGTAGAACTTTGAACTCCTCTAAAATCAGGGTGTTTATGACTTGTGATCTTTGTGTACCTGAGCTGACATTGATTCCCAGTCCTTTACAGCCACAAATGCTTTCATAAAAATAACACTTAATGACCTTTACTCATGACCTGTCTTATGCCACAGGCATTTTTTCTTACTTTTCTTATGGTTTCTAACCAGAAATTCTTTCCTTGAGTATGTTTTTCTAGAGGAAATACTTTCAGCACTGAGAGAAGCTGGAGGGAGGCTATTTGCTGATTGAATAGACTAGCAGAGAAGCATCAATTATTTTTAGAATATAATCCATTCAGCATATGTCACACAGCTGTGATTCAAGTACCATTGCAAGGTCATGATAAATATGCTCGTTAGCTGTTTATGTAAGGTCCCCAAACTGTAATTGCTGTGTGTCTGTCTTGAGACTCTGGCTAGCACTCCGTTGTTGTAGGTGGCATCTAAGATAAGCCTCAGTGACAGCAGTTGACCAAGATTTCTTCTGAAGTCTTCTTTCTTCCGTCTCTGTCTCATCTTTTGGTAATAAATACAGTATGATGCAGTTCTGCTGTGTTTTTTGATGTATTGCAAGAGTGGCAGGATGGCTCTTCATACTGCTTTCCCAGTTCTGTCTGGTTTCTTTGGACTATTAACTCACAGATGTTTCCACTTCTTTTGTTGCATATGACACTTCAGAAAAGAGCTTTCGCCACAGTTCTCTATTTAGTAAATTTGCTACACAGAAGTTTTATAGAGCCAAAGGAGAATGGTGCTGACCTGGAGCAGCAGATCTAAATATTGTTCCAGACAGTCAAATCTCTTCAGAATGGAAGGGGGTTTTGTTGATGGATTTGTCAGGGAAATATACAACTTTTTTTTTTTTTTTTTTTATGCAAAGGAAGTGTTTTATGCCTTGGGGATTAATTTGTAACAGGTGGAGAAGCAGAACCACATCTCACGTTTTGCAATACGCTTTTTTAAATGGTAATAAGTTTTATATATATCTATTTTCCTGAGAATGGCCAAAGCTGGTTTATAACTTCCTGTGCACAATTTATTGTTCTTCATTATTTTATCAGTTATTATTCAGGCTCCCCAGGGAAGTGGTTACGGCACCAAGCCTGTTGGAGCTCAAGGAGCATCAGGACAACGCTCTTAGTCATACGGTTTAGTTTTAGGTAGTCCTGTGAGCAGCAGGGAGTTGTACTCAATGATCCTTATGGGTCCTCTCCAACTAGAGATATTCTATGACTATGATTTTATTGAAAAAGCAGTCTTTCTAATGCAATGCTAAATTGCAGTACACAGAAACAAAGAAAAGGGGTCAAGAATTAATGTGTTAGCTTTCAATTTTTACATAGTATGACCCTATAGAAGGTCTACCAGTTCAGCTGCAAACTGCTGGCTTGAACAAGTGATTGAATTCAAATTCAGTAATAGAACACAAACAAGAAAATGTGTGTATGTGTTTACCAGGTATACTTTGCTTAAGAGTATAACAAATATTTGAGTGGGTTTTTTTCCCCCCTTCATTCCTCTACATTGCTCATTAATGTCTGAACTGGTAAGTTATTTGTCTTTTGTTTGAACTTTGGAATGTTAATGTTCTCCACAGCTGAGTAATTTTTTACATATTTATACAAAATGAATGTTAATCTAGAGAAAATTAATGCATTTTTGGACTGCATTACCAATACATAGTTTAGAGGTGCTGTAATAATTGATTGTGATGAAGCTCGTTTGTTTGTTTTTTCCTTCTGAAGAAATTATTTGGAACTTTGTGGCACGAAGAATAATCGGGCAACATGGTACAAGAAAACATTTTATTCAGATTTCTAGAATGGGTTGTAAAATGATCTGAATAGCAGAGTTTCTAGTTGATGAATTGAAATCATGTCATGCTATTTAAATTTTTATGTTTTTAAACACTGTTTATTAATACCTGGCCTCATTTGCATTTACTTTTACCGAATTTGGTATTTACCATTTAAAGTAATTTTTGGTAGTTCTTTTTGTCTTTCTTCCTTCCCTTCTTATTCTCCAAATTGTAACCTAGAGCTCTCTCCCTCCCCTCCAGTGCAAACCAGTTGGGGTTGGGGGGAGCAGGGGAAAACTCCAAAACTCTGTGAGTTGAGTTTTCAGCTGAGCATGCTAGAGGTGCAGTTGTGCTTCTGGTTCTTTTGGTTCTTTCATACTGTGGTGATCGTTTGTACATTTGTACATTTGGTGTACATTTGTACTAAGGCAAGAAAAGGTAAATAAACAAAGATGCCATTCTTTTGTGTAAAAATGGAGCTGTTTTAATGAAACACTTTTTGAAACAGAAACATTCATCTCAGAGTGATTAAAACTATACAAAACGCTGTAAGGTTTTTTGAACTCACTGCTAGTTGAGTCATCTCTACAGCCTTTCCCTCAGTAATTAGTTCCCTTTATGCCACTACATTCCCACCTCCTATGTTCTCTGTCATGAAAAAAACCCCTGCTTTTTCAACATAATTGTTGGACAATTTAATTAAAACTTAACTGGAACATTGAGAAAAAGCCAGCAATATTCAAGGTGGGTTTTTTTTCCCACCATTCACCTGTAGTCTCCTTTCTCTGTTCTTTTCCCTACTTTTATCGTAAGTCATGTGAGTCATTTTCAGATTAAAATCAAATGTTGTACCAGACTATATTTTTGCTTTAACCTTTCATATAACACATACACAGTTTCAAGAAGTAAAAATAAAGTGTTGTAAAAATAATCTGCTGTTGATAATATACCAGTTCCACTACAGTAAAAAAAACTTGATAGGAAAATAACATATTAGGAATCCCGCATTTAGTTAATCCTTTTCATAATCTTTAGGAGTGCTGAATCTCAAGGAAAATAAAAACTCATTCTGAGAGGGTTTTTTGTAAAGCTTTTCTTGCCATATTTATTGATATGAGGAAGAAAAAAATTTGTGCCATCCATTTTGACCAGTTTTATGCTCAGACAGAAATCAAAGTGGATGGCCATTGACTTGAAACACCTCATATGGGATATTTTATGTCAGGTCTAATATAAAATGTTTTTAAAACTAATTATGCCATACAATTCATATTACAGTTTGTTCATAAATATCAAATAAAACATTTATTTTTACAAGGTACATAAAGAAGGCAATCTGAGTTAGGCTAGTTGAGTTTAAGGTCTTATTATTATAAAATTAAAATAGAAACAGAACTATGTTGAGTTAAAAAGCAGAAAATTTCTGTTTGCTGCAGAGTGCTATTCAAAAGACACCATTACATCAAAATGGATTTGGAAACAAATGCTACACTGTACATGTATTGAATATTAATCAGCCATGTGCTTGATTCAGACTTTGTATGGTTATTAAGCTCTTTCAGGCTTGTCTAGAAGTCAGTTTGGTTTGACATGAGGAAATAAGGCCTGTTTTTTAATTCTTTCTGTAAACTAGTAATATAAATGCACAGCACTGACAGTAAATAGCACTGTCAGTATTGTCTGCAATATCAGTTCCTTTTTTGAAGAAATATATAGCCTTTTTATTTCATTTGTGTGAGTAGCAATAATAAGTTTATGGTCCAAATTAGAATTAGGTAATTTTTTGTTTGTCTTCAGCAAAGCAGAAGATGAGATAAGCTTTACATGTGGCAGCACAAATATATGGTGTTTTAATTTAGGATTGTAAATTAAAACAGCCAAACTGATTTACAGTAAATAAAAAGTGAAATGTTGATTATTAAGGGGTAATGGTGCACCTTCCTGTTGGCCTTGGCCCATTTGCACTTCACTGGAATTGTATAAGTTCAGTCACAAAAAAAGTAAATAAGAATATTTATTCTTACAAGAGTGTTTTCAAAGCTGCCATTGTCTATACTTTAAATATGGATTCATGCGTTTGTCAAAATAAACATTAGAAACACGAACAGAATATATCACAAAAATAATTTATACAGGGTTTTTTGCAAGTATACGCTTTATATCTGATACATGTCTTAGGGTGTGACGAGATACGTGGGACGCACTGAATTTTATGTCCAAACTACTCCTTCATTGAACTGAATGGAATTAAGAGATGCCTATACACAGAAAGATGTGTGTATCTTCTTTGCAAGTGTAAGTCCCAATGATTTTATAAGGACTCTATAGCAAACAGACTACAGGAATGATTTGGAAAGCTGGACCCTTGAACCAATAGACAGTAACAGCTCTGATTCTTAATGAGCCCATAGGCTGGAAATGTCACTCTATGATTAGCAGGAATGAATAAAGAGTGTGTTAAACCTTTAAATAGGCCTGATCTAACCAAACAAAAGCAGAACTGTCTAAATCCCTGCCTTTTCTTCTAAATTCTCATATGAGGAATACATGAGAGTAATTTCTAACAGAAATTGGAATGAAGTGAAAGAAACCCAATGGAGAAAATTGGAGAGAGTAAAATATGTCAGAAATGGCAGCTATTACAGATTCATATCCTGTGTGACAGTTCTCATCCAGTTTCTAGAACGCAAGCAGTTTGACAACTGTCTAAACTTTGGCATTTACTGAAACAATTCCTTAAATTTTACCACTGTGAATTGAATTACTTTAGTAAACTTAAATACGTGTGATATTAGTTACTACCTACAGCAATCAATTCATAAAAGTTAAGACACTAAAAAACTAAAAGGTAAAATATGTTGCCACATTTCTCTAGTATAAGTTCATGAGTCACCAAATTTGTTACGACAGAGTATGATGGGTATTCATCAATGAAAAATCACTAATGTAAATTTAAAACTATTAAATATGACCAAATATTTGAGAGCTTTTTAGAAATCACTTGCAGTGCAAGTTATTGAATATCTATTGCGTGTATTTTTACATGAGTTTCTAAAGCCAAGGCTTTTAACAGTGCTGAAATACAAAGACCTGGTCACATATTTAGAGAGGCATTATCAAGTCCTACAGCTGCCATGATGATGGACATGGTTTCTGTAAATATAAGCAGTTTTAGCCTGTCATTATTTGTGTCGGTTCCGTAAAACGCTGAAGCATTAGAACGTGTGGCTTTTCCTTCCACAAGGTATAGCTAGTCCATAGGAATACTGAATGGGGTAAGAGGATTTTGATTATCAGTGAAAGTTACAACTCTGTAGATAAAGCAAGCTATATGGCATAAGTAACATACAGAATATGGAGCACAGATTGTTTTAATCACAGAAGTGTTCAACTTGTTTGAACAGAAAAGGAAAACCAGGGATTTTTGAATGGGTTTTTTTATAGCACATTGTTGTAATACTTTACATATACACTGTACAATAATTCTTTTGTATCAGAAGACTTTCATACAGAAGAAAAATAGTTCTATAAAACATTGCGTAGTTCATCAGAAAGATTTGGAATAAAACATGGGGCTGTCTTAATCTGTGGGTTAACAGAAACAGGGGAGAAAATTCTGGCAATTCTGTTGTTCTTGTACATTCATATTGGTAAAAGGGAAACGTTACGCCTTAGGGGACACAGAGGAGCATTCTCAGCTTGAGCCTCTCTGTACAAAGCATAACTTTACAGAGCAGCTACCTCCAGGAGATTTGTTCCTCATCTTGCCCTTGTGCCAATTCCACGGACTCGGACTTTAGCTGTACAGGACAATTTGTTTTTGTTTCTAAGCAACAGATACATTAGACGATGGCAGTTCAAAGCTGTGAGCGTGCAATGTTTGATGGAATTAGACTCCAAGGCTTTTTTTAGGAAGTGATCATTTTAAGGTTCGCTGATATCGATAAACTCTTTCTCTGGGGGAGGACCACCGCGGTACCAGCTGCATGTGCCATCACTTCTCTTGATACAGGCATAATGCTTGGCTTGGTGCCCATATAGCTTTCTTTCTATCAGCCAGTCTGTCCAGAGGCACTCATTTGGTGAAGTGATTGAACAAGGCACCATGTAGCAGGTAGTAATCTAAATGTGAAATAGGACAGTGGTTCAGTATATTGCAGGCTTCTTTAAAAGGGTATTTATTCTCAAATAATATAAAATATAAGGTGTACAAAAGAACAGTTCCTACCAGTGACAACTGCTAGTGCCTGCAAGGTGGGCTCCACTGTTAAGACAGTGTTTCGTTCTATACTTACCTTGCAGCCACAGCCCATTTGATATCTCTGATTAAGACTCTTCTTTTGAGACAAGGATAAGTCATCCCATGGTTCAATGTAGTTGCATAAATGGATGAGGACTTTACCATCACTTAAAATTTGGCCTACAGTGTGGAAAATCAGAAAAATAAGGCAAGCAAATAAGACTGTTTTCTAAATACTGAAATAAACTGCATGGATATCTGACATTTTGAACTAATTGTGCCAAATTACTCATACTTCACACTTTTTTCAATGAATGTAATTATAACTGATAGAACTATTCCACTGATTGCAAGGTGAATAAATTTTAAAGATTTAAGAAGGATATTTTTTCAAAAGATGCTGATAGTCTGTCAACAGGGGATGGATGCAGATGCAGTAGTATGTTAAACTAGATTTCGGGACTGTAGAAAAATCTCTAATTACTTAGAACCCCAAATCTGCATACAAGTAGGCATGTGTTGTCTCATTAAACATCTTTGCATTCCTGGGAAAATCAGTACTGTTGGTTTTAAATAATAATGGCATACTTCGTATTTACTAATTGCATAGTTACTGACTCCAGCTTCCTTTGAAACTGCTTTAAGATCTTCGGAGGAAGGATGGAAAACATGTAAGATCACAGTATAATTACAGCTTTACACATTTTGTACATTTCATTGTGTTTGTATTACTTAGTACATAAATATATTATTTTTTAACAAGGGCTGGCATATTTTTTCAAAGTTGATCTAAGCAGTTACTTCTGGTTTTATTGTTATATATTACCTGTCAAAAGATACTGTTTTTTGTTGTTAGCTTCTAGTTTCACTCCACAGAGTGACGAATCGAAAGGGGTATAGACATACTGGACATCCTTGAGCTTTTCAAATCCTTTAAACATCTGAAAATTATCAGAAACAGAAAGTCAGTAGTGGAAAACAAACATGAAAAAACAGTTGCAAACAAGAGCTGAAAGAAATATGTGGTGCATCCCTTTAAAAAAGGCTCTGAAGTCTGAACTTATATGAGAAAATACCACCAATTAGACCCCTTCTCTATGCTAAATGAAATGTCTCCATTATTTTTAAAAGGGAATTAGGTCTCCATTTTTTTTAAATTACAGGTTTTTAAATCTGCTTTTTCAGTGTTTTAAATGGGTCTTTAAAGCTTTCTCTTCAATTTATATTCTACCAGCATCTTCCATTTAATACAGAGACATCATTCATGTCAAACAAAGTGCTGCAGCATTGTAAGATGCAAAAAATTCTCAATATATTAATATCGGAAATTTTATCTTGAGCAGCATAATGGTGTGTATCTTCAGGGGCATGTGACATGCTCAGAAACTGAGCATTGTTCTTATATTCTGTCATTAAAGCAAGCTGCTTTTCCACATCCAGAATTTTGCCCAATGCAACCTTCTCAAATAAGTGTTGGAAAATGGGATCCAGCTCTTAGAATTTATAGGCTGCAGCACCAAAATGGACAGGTTCAGGATCAAAGCCTACATGGTGTTCAGATGGGCTGCTCCTTAACTAGCATTTACAACTACAAAAATAATTCTTAAAAGTAAGCCATTAAAAGATCAAAACAAATTTAGTTGTGTCCAAATGTGAGAAGGAACTGTAAGATGCTAATCAACCTCAGAATGCCTGTCATCACCTAATATGACATAACTGAAACCCCAACACTTCAGGGGCCCCGTTTGGTGACATCATGCTGTGTGTTGACAGCTGTGGACAATTGCAAGGATCACAGCTCCCAAGGGCAGGCTCTCCCAGTTGTAGCTGGCGTCACTGGAAAATGTGTTCGTGTTACTCAAGTTCTCTCAGGAGATTTAAATAGTACAGGGCACTAGAAGAGACACTGTAATATGTTGATTTTTCTGAAGCCTTATTTATGGAATAAAAAAAGCCAAAGTTGTTGTCATTGGGCTTCTGATCCAAAAATATTAGATGTGAATTTGAAATACTTAGTAGAAAAAACAAACATGCCAAACCAAACCAAAACTAAAACCAAACCAGTATCCTGTACAAAGCAGGAGTGAAAATAATAGAAAACTTACATAGTGAGGATGTAAATACATCTAATTTATTAGTCTGGTACATCAGCCCCATATAAAAGTTCTCAGAAAGGTGGCCAAATGAGGGGGGGGGGGGGGGGGGGGGGCGCGGGCAGGCAGGAGCAGGCTGCACGTCCATTGCAGAGAATCTGTATGATTGCTAGCCTGGCACGTCACTGGGAGACGTGGCCCTTCCTCGCTCCTTTTCAGAGCCATTTGATTCCTGCCAGCTTCAGAACGGGAACCCCTGCTTCTGCTACCCTTAAGTCTGCCTTACTCAGGATGTGGGTACCAGACACCGACGTCTAGTACATGGTAACTATGTGAACCATGCCAGTGCCCTCCAACTGGAGTCCTCTCCACATTCAGAAACCTTTCATTGGGCTACGATGTGTAGCAGGGTACAAATTTTCTTTTAATATCTTATCACCTGATCTAAATCAAATTAAGAGGCATTATGCAGACAACACAAATTGGTTCAGCTATAAAAAAAATAGGTAAATATGCGTAGCAATTTCTAATGGACATCTAGTTAATATTTAAATTAGTTTGGTGTTTGTTTTGTTGGGGGTTCTTTGATTGGTTGGTCGGGGCTTTTTTGAAATTATAGCTCTGGCCTATCACTGGTTTTGACCTAGATATTTGTTAAAGCGTTTCTTGAGATTTTAATGTTTAATTTAGTAAATCCTATTTGATCTTCTCAATCATGTTCTCGCATCTCCTAAAAATGTGGATATTTTCTCTGTAAAGGGATAAGATGGCTCGATTCAATTCTGCATTGTGGTATGGTCCATTTACATTTGAGGTTCTGGTAGGACTTCATGGAAGTAGGAAAAAAGGGTGGGGGATCGGGAGAATAGTGATGTGAGCCTGATACTAAGGTCTATATTGATACTGTCCCTGTCCTTCTGAAGTATGTACCCGAGACCAGTACACAGCTATTGCTTTAAGATTTTTAGAACACCATTTTTTTAAGACTATCTATATTACTCTCTGTCTCAGTCATGTTCCTGTTATAATAATTACATTCTTGTATCTTTTTTTTCTTGAAGCCTTTTCAGCTATATCACAGCTTATTTTCTTAGCTTTATGTAGTGACTAATACCTAGCTTTAAAACTGCACGTGTCGTTGTAAGTGTAGATACCGTGTTTAGCTTAAATACCTCCTCTTATTCCCACTGTGGGGGGACCCCACCATCTTGTAAAAGCAAGCCTAATTCTTACAGTGTTTTTCCACCCATGCAGCTTGTGTGGAAAATACTTAGCAATTTTGCTTATACTAGTTTAATTTGGTAAAATATATTGATTTCACGTATGACAGTAATATGTTGGGCCTTAATTTACTACTCTAATAATACAGGACAAAGCATCATGAAAGCTAATGGCACTTTTATTTTAATATTTAGGTGGCACCTCAGAGTAAGTATGATAACCAAGTCAATAACAATAATGTTTTGAAGACAAATATTCAATTGCATATAAATCACGTATTTTCTTCTCTCTTTAGTATAATGCTATAAATATTGCAATAAAATAAAATAACAGTAATTGAAAAAAGTGTATGGCTTCTTAACATGCCAGCCCATACGTATAAAATTAATAAACCCCATCATTCTTTTTTGTATTTCTGAAAATTAATAACAAAGTCACGTTTAATGTTTCTGTTCAAAAAGACCAGTGTTTTAATGCTAAGCCCAATGCACTGGATTTAAAATAACAGAAATATAATTTTTGTGACAGGAGTAGCATGATCCAGTCACACTAATGTTACATGTCAAAAAGCCCAGAGAGTAACATAAACAAGAAGCAGCAGCATTTTGCTGAATCTACAGTTGCAGTAAAATGTAACCTCTGTAGGTTCTGTTTTTCTTTTCCAAGAGGGGAGAAGAATTGCTGCGGGAAGTGTGAATATGTGTGTGGCTTAAAAAGTACTCGCCAAAACTAATACTGAGTTGATAATCGTGCTTTAGCTTGATAGATCCTACAGCTCAAAAGAGATGATTAGAGAGTCTGTTCTTACTTTCATGTTATATAAAGCGAATTCTTAGCATATCCCCCCAATCCTGTAGATGTTTATGCACAGGGTTAGCCAGGCACACGTGATCAGTGCCATCTGCCATTGAAGGGACTGTTCAGTTTATCCTAACTGCAGGTCATCAAATTTACAACATGAGAAATGTTATTTAGATTCTTTTAAATGTTATCTGAGGGAAAAGGTAAAAAATAGCATTATCAAATTATTGCTCTGGTCAATGAAGTTTGTAGTTATTCAGGAAACTGCAATATGCAAATAAGGTTACTGGTCCATCAGGCTCACACTCTGAAGATATCTGAAAAGCTATTTCTGTGATGTTACTAGTCTGTGAACTGTGCTGCTCCACTGAGGTAGATGGCCAAATCTGGCTGCATACAACATTGTATTACTTTGATTATTTTACACTTACCAAATGTTTACAAGCATGAGTTGTTTAAAATTCCTCACTCTACTTTTGTAACTTGATGTGGACTTTATAGTGTTTCCATAACACTTTCCTATTAAACTTCTTTAAATTAAGAAGTATTTCTCAGTAATTTTTCAGTATACCCAGTCCTGTTTAATTTTTACTCATATGCCAACTGTCAGTTATATGTTTAGAATGTAACAGCTTACATCACTCTTTGTCAGTTCCTGTGTGCTTTGCCAGGCGCAAATTTCTTTATGGATTTATTTCAGTGCCACACTGAATTTACTAGCAATGCCACAAAAGACTTGCAGATTGCAGAAGCTCCAGTTCACTCACCCACTCTGTATTGTGGAGGTTTCAAACAAAAATCCTGTTATTGGGTTTGTTAGAGACGCTGAGCAGGGAGCTGGGTCCCAACACAGCTGAGCAGCCTGCATGCCAGGGTGGGAGCCTCAGCTCCTACCTCTTCTTTAACTCTTTTCTGACCAGAAGTAAGAATTTGAAGGGTTGGACTGTCATGGCCCATTTCTCTTTAGTCTAACTTGTATGTAATGATGTAGCGCATCTTTTATTAGAAAATAAATCCCTCCAGTTTCTCCAGTCCTAGCTGACTTGCTTTCTGAAGCTGGGAGGAATTAAATAGAGATCTCTTACTGATGCCTGAGTTTTGAATAGGCCTCCACTTATGAAAACCTGGGAGAAACTCCAAAACAGCTCCAATACAGGAATGTATTTTGGAGATTACAGTGTGCTGTTACTGAAGAATGGGATTATAGGCTGAAAATAGTAACAACACAGACTAGATTTGTCATTCTTCTTTTTTGTACTGAAGTATGCTTTATGATTCGCATTTCTGTAAGATTAATCAAGATAGTAACAGAAAATTAAAGTGCTAATGGGAGGGAAGAGAATTGCTCTGGTATTTATATACTTATTTCCATAAAGGAACTTTTGAAAATATCCTTAATATGACAGAAAGTAGCAGATGGCGAGGAGTTCGGGGGTTTGTTGTAGCAAGGCAAAAAGAATTGGCTTGTTGAAATTGCTATAAAACCTTAACAGGAGTCATGTGTGATAACCGTGCTTGTGAATATTCTGAGATATTCTTGTTTACCCTAGATTTTTCTTAGTAAACTCCTGTGAGGTGATCTACTGATACAATTTGAAGGACTGAATTTTTTTGAAAGCATGTAGCTGTTCACAATGATCTACTTAAGTGTTCACAATAAATGTAATGATACAAATTAATAGAAATAATACCAAATAGTGTTCTCTGAAACATGAGAGAGAAAACTGCCTAGAAAACTTAAAACAAAGAAATCGACCAAACAATAAAAAACCCACCAATGCACGCTAATACATTTTCATTGAAAGAGACTGCCTATTTTTTGTGTATTCCAGAAACAGGTAGATCGTGATCTTTTTTATCAGTGATGATGATGACTTGAATGGGATCAAGATATGTTGTCTTAAAGTACTTCAATGTATGTCTCCTTATTGGAGCTGAACAAATGATGGAAAAACCCTGTGAGATTCCAAATGACTCTGTTCTGTGGGTGCTCCCACTTTGTGTTTGCTTTCCTAGCAGCATTCCTACAAATAGAGGTTTATTTATATGAAGATCAGGGAAGGACTCCTGTTTCTGCAAGTATCCCTATTCACTTAGCAACAAAGGTCCTTGCTATTTCAGCTGGAAACACTTTCCTCTGTTTATAAAGTTTGTATCATCCAGGCAGAGAGTTGCAGTATCATAGTGCAACATAGCTAATCAAGTACCCACCAGAAACAGCAAATGTATTGAATACCATACACAGACTGAGGTACATTTTTCTAGCCTTCCTAAAGCAATTGTGAATAATAAAAATTGTCATCAAAATACAGTTTAGCAAGTAACTCATGAATGTCAGAACACCTTTCTTTTTTTTTCCTTTTTTTTTTTTTTTTTCATCTCTACTTTGATGTATTCTGTATAGTTCACCTATGTCTAACTGTGGAGGCAGCTGGAGCCTGTTCCATCTTAAACCATTTATGGCAAAACTGTAGTCATATACACAGGTTATCAGCATTGAACTTCAAAATAGCTAAGTGATTCCATGTACCTTTATTTGTTTGATTTCATACCGGATCATTTTGTGGGTATCAAGAGGATCATCACTGGCAGGAACCACCTTTTCACTGGATATTTTTGCTCGAATCACTGTAACAGAGAAAAAGATTTAAATGCAGATAAAAGCATATGCCTAATTTTACAAGCAATAGCAAAAATTATATTGATAGATTTTAGCATTGCTTTTATACTTTAGCTAGAAGTAGATTTTACGGCTTGTTACTAAAAGAACACTAGATTGAGTTAACTCCTGGAAATAAAAATAAGTGGGCTGCCTATGATATAAATCTGAATTTCTATGAATCTGGAAATCTGAATTAAGTTACCACTCAGTTTTGACAAAAACTGTCCATCAAAATCTTTGAGAGACTGGAAACTCAAAAATTTTGTAAAACACCTGTCATTATAATCCATGAGCAAAGGAAAAGGACACTTCTGTTGATGACAGAAGAATTGTTGATTAATTACATAGACTTGAAGTTAACTCTCTGAAAGGCTGTGCCAGACAAGATTAAAGCATCCATTTTATGCAGGAAATCAGGAGACAAGAATAGTCTTTCATTCACTTTTCTGAGACTGGAGATTTTAGTATAACATGTCATTAGTTGTGTTAACCTGTATAAATTAACTAGTCACTCTTTTGACATGTTTTATTTATTTCCTATTCTTGAAACAAAGAAAGTGTGAGATTTTATGAACGAAGAAATAGTTTGTTTTCCTGGCTGTTTGTTTTAGGCGTCTCTCTTGTATGTACTGTTTAAAATATAACAGGAATATTAGGCACAGAGAATAATGGGATTCTAAGAATATGGTATAAGGCCAACATTTCTCTGGAGACTTCTACCCCCAAAAGTATTGAGAGTCCTGTTTTTGCTCAGTTCTAGATGGGTGTTGTTGCAGCTCCTCTGCAGACGTAGTACTTGTTAGAACAAACAATCTTTATCTGCATCGAGACACAGTGGCAAAGGCTGGAGCAATAAAGAGTCGGACCTACTTCAACTGTACGTCCAATTCGCAATTGGACAGAGATGGATCTGTGCAAGGACATCTGCATTTTTTGGTGGGAATGGTTGGATTTGCTCTCTCAGTGACAGGTGTGCCGCTTGATGCAGGCGTGATAGAGACCAGAAAGTATTCTTCAATGTGAGGGCAACTCTGACACCTTCTTTTTATATTTTGTTTATTTTTCATGAAAGGAACCTTTCTATCAAAATGAGTATGAAACAGGCATGATGTTCCTTAGAATAAGTCAGGTTGCAAGGAGCCTCTGGAGGTCTAGTCCAATCCCTTGCTCAGCTTGAATCAGGATGCTCAGGGCTGCATCCGGCTGAGTTTTGGGTATCCCTGAGGATGAAGATTCTGCCACCGCCCTTGGCCCCTGTTCCAGGGTTTGAAAACTCTTACAGTGAAATCCTCATACTTCCTGTTCACTGAAAAAAATCAAGCTGATGCAGAGGAAAATCTTTTGGCATCAAAGTCATGCTTTTCCCCAAAAAACTATTTATTTGATAAACTGACCTCAAACCGTCGTACCTAAAGAAAAGGAATATGAAACCCAGACTGTAATTTTCCTTACAGCCAAGTAGAGGTCAGTCCCATCTAATCATGGGCAATTCTCATTTCTTCACTTAATAGCAGAGCAAACTGGATGTAACAGTCAACATGATGTAGATGCCTACAGCTTCAAAGCTTGAGTCCTCTATCTTTTGGCACAGTGTTCCCTCCTCCCATGCCATTTAAAGTCTTTTAAAGGAGCATTTTAGACTTATGGGTTGGGTTGGAAGGGAAGAGTTCTTTTACGTATGAACAGCAAATTCCTCATTTCAAATGGTAAGTGGCAGCATCTCTCTAATCATATGCAGATGTGTTATGTTCCCACAAATTAACAGTACTTCTTCAGTGCTTTGATCCAATTCCAGATAAAAAGTGTTGTGGATTGTCTGTATTATACTGCTGGAAAGGGCAAATTAGAATCATGTTGTTTTGTTTTGCCTTGCTTTCCTTTGCATCATTACTTACCCCAAAAAAAAGTTTTCTTGTTGAAGAGTTCGTTCAATATAGAAGGTAAGGGGTGGGACAACAGTTAGGAGCTACATCCATTATTTTCTTAATACCGTAGCATGATTTATATGCAGGAAATCTTTTCCTGCCTACTCAATGCAAACATTCATAGGATAATTAAAACTAGTTTTCCTCTTGTGTTTAATGTTGAAACATTACTCATTTTAATATTTTTATTAAATTCTGCTTGTTAGCATCTGAGAGGAACATTACAGATGATCAATGGTAGCTCAGAGGGTCTCCATGGAGTCATATAAGGCTGAACATTTTGGGGATTGCCATTAAGAGATCTTTTTCTGGGTGTATAGAAGAAAATGAAACTATTTTTATGTTGTGTGTGTTTCATTCATTTGCTTGTGTAAGAGAAAGCTTCCAGATGGTGAAGGAAGACCAAATGGAGATTTATTTTTTTTTAAACAACAAGTTTTATTCTTACAGGATGTCTAAATATTTAGTTACTTGGGTTTTACCTTTCTGTTCTCCTGACACCACGTTCAAATGCACAAAGATCTTTTGGGGCTTTTTAATCTTTCTTGTTTTTCTTTTTTCTGTGCTTTAGTATTTTTTTTTTTCAATCAGCGTCGCCTAGCTGTCTCCTAAAACCTCTTATTCATGTGGTTGCTTCTGTTTTTAACCACAAGCACTTCCTGATTTAGCATTCCTGGGCCTAGCCATCTTCCTCTCTTCGCTCATGGTTTGGAGGGTGGTTAGAACTTAGGATTCCTTAGTCTGCTTCTTTTCAAGAAATGGTTTCAAGTATACCGTGGCTGGCTTGGCTTCTCCTCTGTTTGGCTGAGAACAGCCCCTGCTTGTTTAGTGCAATAATGTCATTTTAGCTGTCAGACAGTTATTGGTTCCTTATGAGGAATTTGCATATATGAAATACATATGCACTGCCTTCATATTCTAATGCCAATAGTTCAGCCTGCCTCAAATTCATTCTGTGTTAGAATATATAATGTTTTTCAAAAGATGTTCTCTCTAATATTTCAGTAGTAGGATGTAGCATTTCTGTGGAACTCAAATTTCACAACTCATGATACTTTTATAAAATTTAAACTTTTATCCCCATTTTGTAGCTGAAGGTTGTTAATGTGATCAAAGCTGCACAGAGGGTCAGGTAGAGCCTCGGAGCAGAAATCAGACTGGCAGTTCTTGGCTCCCATGATTACAGAGTCCATAGTGCCAAGCTGCCGCCTCTCTGAGCAACTGCTGCTCTGACCAGTGGTGATGTAGCACATACTGCACTTATAGGAAGGCAATGTTCCGCTGACTAAATCAGCCTGGCTATTGGGCAGTCATTATTAGAAATGTGTTAAGAATATTTTAATTTCTCCTTTCCTGAATAATGACGCCTAGCCATTTCTGCATCAGCAAAAGGTAATTGTGAACTGAGTAAAGGATAGAACTTAGTGTAACATCGTGGCCTCAAGTTGCACCAGGGCAGGTTTAGGTTGGAATTAGGAAAAATTTTTTCACTGAAAGGGTTGTTAAGCATTGGAATGGGCTGCCCAGGGAAGTGGTCAAATCCCCATCCCTGGAGGTATTTAAAAGCTGGGTAGATGAGATGCTCAGGGACATGGTTTAGTGATGGGATGGCAGGGTTTGGGTAACGGTTGGGCTTGATGATCTTAAAGGATTTTCCAGCCTAAAGGATTCTGTGATTCTATGATCAGATATATTTGTGTTTATACGGTATGGAGAAAAGTGTTGGGTTTTATATAATACAAAAGTGTTTGTATACAATAAGGATAGAAAGGTAGGCATTAACTGCTTATTTCCCAAACCTGTGTGGTTTCTCTCTGAAATCCACTACAGTAATTATTTACCTGTAAATAAAGTGTACTGTCACCTTGTGTAGGAGAGGTTTTTATGATCATGAGCAACTACTTATACTAGGGGCTTTTAAAAAAGAAATTCACTGCCATTATCTTTATTTTACCACACTACAGTGACATATGCAATGAAGTATGACCATCTGTTTTACAGAAGAGGAGACACAAAGAACTGACTGGGATACTGAAGGCCCCATACCAAGTCACAGATATAGATGGAATCAGAATAAAGGAGATCCTTGCACTTTCTCCACTGAAATTCATATTCATGGTCCCTAGAAGTAGTCTTTCTTTAGACTCGAGAGTTATTTCTAAGGCATTAATGAAGGGAAAACTGTTTAGTGAAGAATTAGGCTGATTGTTACAAGTTAGTATTATTAAATAATGTATTCTTTATGATACTATTTTATTTAGTATTATTGTACTTATACAAGTTTTAAGATTATGCTATTCAGCCTTTTTCCTTGAACTGTTGGTCACAGTACTGTTGTTTGAAGACACGTGACTTTACTCAACAAAAGTAAACAACTTTATTACTCCTTCAAAAAGGTAAACAAATTGAAGTTTACTCTCCATATTATTATCCTAAGAAATAGGAGGTAAGGGAGAAGGCAAAAACAGATGAATAAATGAGAACTTTTTTCCCCAGGATCTGTTAAATATCAGCAACTATATAATGAAAATACACACATACATAGGAAAATACATATTTACATAGGAAAATACTTAAGATATTACTGGACATAAGAACAAAAAATCCTAATTGCTTATGTGCTTTCTTATTTTAAATATATAAGCCTAAAAATAAATAAAATACAAGTGAAAATAAATATATTGCTAAGAAGAATATAAATTTTAAAGGTAGACACAGAGGGCGGCAGACACTTGGAGCTTTGAAAATCTCTTTTGTCATCTCTTTGGACTCTAAAGCCACTCAAGCTACATCCTGAATAAAGTTGTCAGGTGAGTTAAGATCACAGTACTGTGAGAAATACAGACTACTCTTAAACTGTTGTTTTACTTAAGTTGGGTTTAGTTCAGTATTTTTGTTTCTGGAGTGTGATTTCTATCAGAAGAAAAAATATTTCACTGTCTTCTAGAACTAAAGGAGAGTTATAGATTATGATGATGATGATGGATGCATCCAGTTTGAAACATTAGCTGCACTGAATTTTTATTGTATCAGTGATAAGCTGATGTAATACCTGCAATTATTAAATTAATATATTTTTCCTTAGGGAACTGCAGCTTAAAGCAAAACTCCATAATTAATGAGCTCCAGTCCTTCAGCAATAGGTAGGTTAATGAATAGAAGGGCAAGGTTGTCTCGACTGGGATGCCTTAGCTGCTTTTAGTAAAGATAAGGACTAAATCCTGTCCCTTAGCCTTGCAAAAGGTTCTGAGGTCCATGAACAAAGAAGTGTGGTTCTGCATGCAGAGGAAGGCATGCTACTGGGACTATGCCCACTTTTAGGCACCTCTAAGGCCACTTGCAAATTTTAGATGGTGCCTCCATCATTGACACTGCACCAAAAATGGGCAGCTACCTAAACTGCAAATGAAAGTCTCTGATTTCTTCTCCGTCCTTTCTGCTGAATATTCTTGCTGCTTGGGGTAGGTTAGCCCTCATTAAGAGAATGAGAGCAGTGAGTCCTGACATGTCCAGATCATTAGATCCCTCTTTAGATTTGGGGATCAGAATTAGGAGTAGCAACATAATTTGAACAGACATCTTGAGGAGGAACCTCTGTTTCAGTTATAGTCTCCAGTTCCCTTTAGACAAAGTTTTCAGGCTATGGCATAGCTATCTGAATAGAAATTTAATCTTTATCGCTTTTAAGCAGTCTTTCACTCAAGAAAACAGGAAAGTTTATTTCATATCATGCAAGTTTATAATTAGAATCAGCTTTGCTACAAACACATTGACTTCAAAAACTATGTTGACAGGAAAGGAAAGATACAAGTTACTAAAAAGTTACAAATAAGGTCGCAAAAATGACTTGTGCAGCTCTTTTTTTTCCCTTGTATTTTATTGCCTCAGTTTAGCCCTTTGATTTAATGACCTAAATATGAGTGATTTTTTTAGAAGTTATTTCTACCTGTCTCTTTAATGTCTGACACATCGATCAAGCTGCTGCCAGATGCTATTGCTTTTGTAGGGACAAGGAAAAAGTGGCACAAGGAGAGGGATCTAATTAAAAGTGTATTGTAGTTCTGCAGATGGGTTAAGGACGGCATCCCAAATATTTATGGGAATAGGTAGAAGAAAGCATCCAAATGTGCAAAAATAGAAAACAAAGGCGTTTTTCTGAAATTACATATGCAGTTTGAAATAAAGCAGAACTATGGACTTGTAATCTGTCAACTTTGAAGGCCCCTATACTCAAATAACTTTTCTATATAAAAATACGTCCTTTCTCCAAAATGAAAACATTTAATGCACAATATGCAGCTGTTTCTGCTCACCCTTCTACTATAAGATTACCTAAAACTTCTCTCTATCTATCAGAACTTCTTTTCCTCTTTGGGGTGCAGTAGCCTAAACTTGCTCCATAAACATCTCCAATTCCTGGAGGATCGCACCCAGAATATGGGTCAAGGGGAAATAGCACAGTGACAACTGCAGGAGCCCCGGCCACAGGGGTTGGAATATAACAGCAGCTCTAGTGCGTCTTGGGTTTATATATTCATCAAAAGAACATTCAGGAGAAGAGAATCCAAGTTGTTTGTTTGAAGCTGTAAAGGTCAAGTTTCTAGGTCCAGCTATCTAAAACAATTGCATAGTAAACCAGGAAACAACTCAAATGAATCTGGGCTTCACAGCCTGTATAGGGTTGTTCTGTGAAATGGCTTTTTCTGTTCCTGTGATGAAATGCTTGTTTTGCTGCCAGGTGTGTACTTTTTCCTCCATTCTGAGATCTCCATTCTTCGTTCTGAAGAGTGGAGAGGGGAAGGGCTTCTTATGAAACATCTGTAAAACTGTATGTATACTCTTTTGTATTTACGCTCTTTTTGTAACCTTCACTTTGAAATGGGGTTATCAAAATAGGTTACTTAGTTGGGTGTATCAAAATAGAAATTCATAGTAAATCCTCATTTTACCTGGTGCTAATTCTTACTGGTGCTAATAGAACTTTACACCATCTGATAAAGCTGTGCCTGTCTGGTTTTAGGAACATACACTCATCATTTAAATTAACTATAAAAGGCTTTCTGAATTTTATATGCCTTTATTTATTTTGCAGTATCATAAGGGAAATTTGCAGAATGGATGCATTGACTAATCGGTGACATAATACTGATGACTTTGATCTGAATATTGGGACAAATTACTTTGAAATAACTAGAGACTGCAGTACAGTGTTGGTAGTACCACAGGTTATATTACAGCCAGAACAAAACTAAGCCACGAGTTGTCTGTTAACAAGCATTTACAATCAAAGCATAGGTGGTTATCTTCAGAGTGCTTACCTGTCGGATTAAGAAGCGACTTTATTAATACCCTGTCACTCTTTCTCTACTAGTGATTAGCACAGTCCAGGACCACCCCTTGTAGTATGCAAGTGCTAAAATACTTTGTATTCTGTAAGAGAAGAATGGGGGCAAGTCTGGTAATGAGATTTTCAGCAGTGCCCATCTTCAGTTCTGCAGGTGAGTTAATTCAGCGGATTCAGTATGAGACTGGAGAGGAGAAGCAGCTTGAAATCACAGAAAGGACTGTAATTCATTGCTCCTTATAACCAAAGAGCTGCTCCAGGTGGAATTTCAATGTTCAGAGTAGCCTGCCCAGCATTACACAATTGCAGGTCAGATTTGCTTCCAGTTTAAATCAGGCATCTGTTTGTAACTGGCCAAGAATTTAAATGTGAACAACCAGAAAGCAAACTAACTATAAGTTGGTGAGCAGAACTGGCCTCATCTGCCGTATTCACCTAAACTCTAGATATGGTAAAATAATGCTAGGAGTCCAAGATAAATTCCGAAGATAGGGTTTCTTTGTGTCTAGATGCCATAGATACTATACCCAGCATATCATGGTCTCTTGAAGAATACTGCCAAGTAATGCTATTGAAGCTGCCAGAGGAACCCAAGAACACTGTTTTGAATACTTGGGTTCCATGAGAACAGAGATAGGACCAAAAAAAAAAAAAAAAGTCTTCTTTAGATTAGAAACTAGACATTTGATATGCTTTACTTTTCTTGCAGAGAGGGAAAAGAGTGTGCAGGCAAGGAGAATAATCTTAACCTCGAAAATATAGAGGAACCAGCACAGAATTTGTCACAACAGACAAAAATTAATGAATCCACTTTAAAGCAAATGTGCACAGGATAGAAAAGATAGGCTAGATAGCTTGGATAGAATTCTATACAAAATAGTGTGTATTGGCCACTGATTTATATTGCTCACAAAACCTCTAAAATGTACTAGAGGTTGTAAAAGTCTTACTCCACACTTTAAAGCAGCTGTCCCATCTGTACAATATTACCACTTTCTCTATGCAACTCTGCCATGTATTTAACTAAATTTGCTAAATTGTTCAGTTATATAACAGGCTGACTTGCCACATTTGCTTATTGTAAAGCTTTGAGTTTCACCAATGAAGAAAGCAAATTAACTTGCTTAAATATGCATGTAATATGTATTCATGTATCTGTATATGGAAAAGATTATAATTTCTCAAAATACCTATGAAAGGAAGAAAGAAGTATTAGCAATGCAAAAGGAGCATCGTAACTTTGGCTTAAACTCACAGGTACCACTAATGCTGCTGAAAGAAGGCAATTTGTCCAGAAGCAGGCAAAAGTTATTGATTGATTGACAGTAAAATAATGTTTTAAAATAAGTAATTAAATGTCTAATGCATAGCCTTACATACATATTTTTAAGGCAGATTATTTTAGACTTAGAAATAATTTTTGGAGAATGAAGATTTTCATTTTCTTGTATTTGCGTTTCAGTATTTGATTTGTATGTGTTAGCTTCCAAAAGAATTAGCAGTAATGCCATCTTAGTTATTTGAAATCACTGAAAAAGAGAGGTGTGAAATACATCAGCTGTGTCTGTACTATCTATAGGTATTTGGGCATTCACATACTGTTCACTTAGTAAGAGAATATCCGTATCCATAGATATGGGAAGTGGAGATCTTTGTGTGTGTTGCATATGTCGCTTGGAGCAGGGATCATGTCTGCTGTGTTTTAATGAAACAATGTAATGAGTAATAGTATCAAGTGCCAGTACCATGAGAATAATGTTATGGCTTAATAAGTTGCCTTTAACCTGAAATGTTTAAGGCCTTTTCAAAGCAAGTTTCTTAACAGCAAATATTCTGGTTTCTCTGTTCATGCTGAAGGATTTGCCAACTATAGTCTCATAAAAATGCCGTTATTTTTTATCCTGTTCCCATTTATAATTTTCTTCATTTTTCTCTGTTCTGTGTCCAAAAAAAAAGGCTCTGCTAGTGCTCTAACTCCATTTCACACATTTTGAGTTGAAATGATCTGTGATGCATGCAAAAAGGTCTGTACCCTGTGTTTTCAAGAATTACTCTACTTTTTACTGCTTCAGTTCCTTGGTTTTCAACCTGGAGGCATGTAAATCCTTATCTTTATTTATGGTAAGTAACCTGAGCTAAACTCACAGGCAACTCGCTCTTTTGGAAATTGTCTCAAATTTATTTGTGATCTTTCAGAATCTGTTTGCGGTGAAATTGCTCGAACACTGAAAGGGCTTCATCTTCTGTTCATTTTTGTACTAATTTGTAACTCCTTTAAAGAACAATTTGGCTTCCATGTGGTTTAGGTTCCATCCTTGTAATGCAAAATAGGTCTGTTTCATTCTGTTCTTCTATTTTATATATATATATATATATATTTATATTTTATGGTTTACAATGGCCACAATTCTTTCTATGTCAAGCACTTCCAGTCAGCTAGAGGCCACTTCTGCCATGGGTGTCCAAACACTTTACCATCAATTGGGTTTCTTGTGGTGGTTTTTTAATTGAAATTTGCTGGCCACCATCATCACCTCTGAAAAACATTTTCATAGTATTCACCTTTTTTTTTTCTTCTTCACAAAATTTGAGTTGCAGGAGGCGGGGGGGGGGAAATTGGAAGTTGAGTCTAGGTACTGAATAAAAACTGATGTATTTTGTCAAAATGGCTCACATGGTGTTTGTGGGAGATCAAAGATGACTCCTAGATTCCCACAGGAGAGCTGCCAAATTATCGATGATGATACCAGTTTGGCGATGAGACAGACAGAACAATACACTGCTTTGAGACTAAATCTGGCAAATCTTTACCATGTCTGATGTTGTCACAGCCATACATGCCAGTGTTCCACGTGGATTTTGCTTTTGATGCTTACAATGTAAAGGAGACTGCAACCATTCTTTTGCAGTGGTGATGTCTGAATTATCATGCAAGCTTTTAATTGTTCCAGACTTCAATAGAGAGAGAGATGATTACTTCAGGGTATCTGCTGAGATGCTAGATCATCCTTATTCTTTTGGGAGTGGAAAACTAACATTAAACCCCTGTACTTTCTTTTCTCTTCTAAGACCAAGCATGATGCTGTTGAATGATCTTTAAACAGATGAAAAAGAAGAAATGTTTGGCAAACAGCTCACCTATCAAATTATCTTTCCAGAAGGCAGATGAGGGAACAGCAGCTTTGTTTCCAAATTGTAACCCAGCTCAGATGTTTGAAGCCGCTGTACTGGTTCAATTCTAGATATAAACAGAATGCAGCAGCAGCAGAACTGGCCAAATACTGAAAAAAAAAATCTTTTTCTCTTTGTTTGCTGGATGGATTTCTTAACTGTAAATCTACATTGTCACTGTTCACTCTTCCTCCACAACTCCCAGACCCAAAGTCAAGGAATCTTTAGTTGGGAAGATATTTATTCTAGTTAGGATGTAAAGACACTTTTATTTTTCCTGCTTTGTATTTTAGTTTTCTGATATTCCATCAATAAATGCTTATAGCCATCTGTAAAACAACTAAATCAGCGGACAGTAATTAAGTGAACCACACTTTCTGAAATCACAAAGAAAAAAGTGGAACTTAGTGGACTATTTGGACACAAGTGTTTTAGATTTGTAACCACAAGAGCTTCTTGAAGGATCTAACTGTAACAGTAGCAGGGTTTTTTTCCCTTATTCTGTGGAAAGCCATGTATGGAACAGCACTGCCTAGTCCTGGCACCGCTTACAATTGCATGAGAAGGTAAAGTGTGGTGAGGTAGCAATCACATCTGTAACTGAAAAATCAAATCCGTACAGTAAAGTTTTATCACTTGTGCTGAAAGAACCCCATTGAAAATTTTGAGGGGGAAGATTAAATTGAAGTAAGCATTAAGCCAGACCTAAATTCTACTAACCCAAGGCAAAATAGAAAACAAGGAGAAAAAAAAGGAGGTAGACCTCTGTATTGCTCATTGAAGGGAAAGGCTACAAATACATTTGAAAAGGTTAAATATGTTAATCAGTATGGGTCCCTCTACCCAATTAATATAGCCACTGTGCAAATGCTTTAGTAACAGAAGACAGCAGTGAAACACCTTTCTTTTCTAGATGATAAATGAGGATATTTCATTGTTCACTGTAATTCATGACACTTTTATTTAGAAAAAATTACTTCATTCCAAAAACCCAACATCTTGAAAAACCCATGAATACTTCTGAAGTCGATACAGCAGACACCAAGGATTATTTTATCACCATTTCACATGGATATTAATTTGCACTGTATTACTTTTCAACATAAATCCTCTGCAGAATTTGGTTACTTTTTTATGTTTTGTTATCGCAAAACTCTGCCCAAAATGCATTTCTATTTGAGGCTTTCAAAATGTAGGAGTCCTTTATTTAAGCTCATTAGGACTCTCAGGTAGGTCAGGGTTTTGTGAATCTGTGTGGTTTTGGCTCGGGATGCAAAAATTCCTTGTGTTGAAGGCAAGAATTGATCGGGTTTGGCTTCCTTGTTAAACCAGAAGATAATGGGGGCTTATTTTTTTTAATTAGAAAAATACATTCTATTTATGAGAGTGAGGTTTTAAAATCTAGTTTTTATAAACTTTCAAATAGAAGAGGTGAGTGTATTTTAAACAGATGTGTGATATTCTTTTAACTTAAATATTACCTAAAAAATACCATGATTTCCTAATGTTGTTCAAGGTCAGTTTTATTTTTCTGCGCTGTTTTTACAGCTGCTACTCATGTTACCAGAAATACTTCTCTCTACTTCACAAGCCTCAAATACCACATCATTTGACTAGTAATCAACATCTGCCTAATTTCAGCTGAAGAATAACACTCTCTTTATACTCTGAAGTCTGTAGAACAACATCCATAATGTTATTGTAGATTTCCATTCATAGCTGCATGCCCCTTCCTCCATGCGGAAGAAACCCCACATTACTGAGATACTTTTTAATGAGGAAGTTAGGGATTAAAGTTGGTAGATTAATAGGATTAAGAGTTTGGCAGTCTTTTATGTTCTGTGTTTTACAGTATTTAATCTTTGTTTCTAAGCTTGCATTTTGTTTTCCACACAGTGTGTGTAGAAAGTTGTTTTTGAAGTCATGCAGGTTTAGTTTCTCAGCACTATAATGCATGCTTATAAATAAAAGTAACACAGTTCCCAAATTTTCTTATCCTGCATGTATAACATACTCAGCAATGAGTTGGTGTTACTGAGTTACTTCTAAACCAGGCATTAGCATAATTCTTCTGAGATTTCCTTTTACTACACAATACTCCGCTCTGTTTTTTTCTCTAAAGCTAAATTATGTTACAGTTGTCAGCTGTGTTCTAATTGACAGGAGTGTTGTGCTCAGTGGCTTTAGCTCCTTAAAATCCTGTCCTGTTGTTCAGTTTCATGATGCCACCTCATTTTACAGCTACAGCTTTTAAGCTGTTGGGAACACTGCTATGAAAAAGTTCAACGAGCAAAAGAAAGGAGAGCGACTGTGTTTCCAGACCGAGCCCCATTTTCATGCTTAAATAGCAGGGTTATGAAGAACAGTCATTTACAGAAGATTAGAAATTATTTCTGAGAGTTGGAAGATATTGGCAATGCAATTCAAGTCTTGACTGCAGAACTGAAAAGTAAATTAGGAAACTAACTGACATGGAATTTTGAAGTTCTCAAAATGTTTACCTCTCTCTTAAAACCTCAAGTAGATGTAGGGTTATTTGTAGATCTTATTCAGGTAATACCTCCTACTCCCAAACAGGAAATTCAGTCTTTATCCTAGGAAGCTGTTTCACTAATGTTTTGTTAGAGGTTAGCTGCAGATGGAAGGACTCAGTCTGCTATTCCCATAGCAGCACTCCCAACAGTTCATTGAACACGAATATTGAAGTGCTTTATTGAATGTTCTGCAAAGACAGGTTCGAATACATGTAGTTGTAAGTTGTCATTAACAGCACGGCATCTCTGCAGTCAGTGCGGTCATTTTTTGTATTTTTGAAAGCATTTAGAAGTTTCGGGCTACGACGCCAAGAAATGTGTGTGTACTGCAGTTATAACTTAATTGTTATTGGCATTTGTACTAGTGATGGGCCTTTGCAGGTTTGCAGGTATTTTTTCTTTGTTAAGAGCCTCAATCTAACTGCATCAGTAGCTACTTGTAAACTAAGTAACTTCCTAGGATTCATGTTGTCTAGGGGTTTTAGAATTTTATTTGAAGATACTAGTGATGTGTATAAAAGTATACCTAACTGGCAAGTAAGAAAAATCACAATGTAATTATTTTGTACTTAGAGAAGTAAAGAAACCTGTCCCATTTTGTATAACTGACTTTGGTAGGACATCATACAGCCTCAATAGGTGAAAGGTGGGTTTGGTATTTATCTCATTTATGGGTCTATTGAAATGTGAGTTAAGGGTAATGAACTTAATATTAGTCATATAACAAAAAGTGCATATAGTGAAGGGTATGGCTGTTAATGCCTCTGGCATGCCAACGTTGTTTGCTGTATACCAGTGGGATTCTATTGAGCATAGGACTGGAACTCAGAGTTTTCTCAGCCACTCGCTTGAGGACGTGAGGGTAAGAGAATTACCTAATTTTCAGCACCTCTGGGTTAAACCTACCAAATACAAATAACAGTACTTTTGAGAACAGTATAATTTCTAGCTGGTTTTAAGATGATTCATTGGTTAATATAATTAGGGTTCTGCAAATATCGTTCTGGCAGCATGCTCGTTCGAAGGCACTAATGCAGCCTCGCAACTTCTTTTTCATAATAATTCTTGCAAGAAACATGCTCAGGTGCTGTCCTGTTGTTGAGAGAGAACTAGAACAGAAAAAGTCCAGTGCATTATTTCTATGATTGAATTCACAATTTTTGGAATAGAAACCTAGCTTTCATTTCTGCCTGGGACCCCTGAGAAATGGTAGCTGCAAAATCTTTTCTGGTTAGTGAGGAGTTACTCTAGAAACACACCTGTGCATTACTGTCACCGACTTCCACTCTAGAGGAAGGACATGGCTATGAAGCAGTAAGGCCTGCCTCCATTTGGCAGGACAATAATATAAATGCAGATCATATGCCAAGTACTATAATCATTCCCTGCTATGGAGGAGAAGACTAAAAGGCTGTAGGCAACCCCAGGCTGTAAGCTGTATGACCCAATGTCTGTCAGCGAGGTGTCTGACAGCGTGGCCCAGGATCCTGCTAAGGTCTGCCAACAGCCTTCAACAACGAGGCTGTCTTGCCCATTCCCTCAAGCAATGGTTTCAGGAGTCAGGATTTTTTACAGGACTCTCTTGAAACCCTCGGAGAAGGCTACAGTCTGTTGCGTCCCCGCCCTTAATGGTCTTCTGTTATATGGCACCATTATTACTGTTTGTATGAGCACTGTACTCCCAAACACATGAAGATTAATTACATAGCTGCTTGATTTTGTGTCAAAACCCCCACTGAAGGTGCTCATCAACCTAAAGATGCAGGTAACCCGTATCTGCAGTCACACTGCTGACAGCAAGTAGATTCTGTGAGAGTGACAATATGGTGAGTGCGTCTAATGTAATATAGTAAGAACAAAATAGAAAGTCTACTTAAATTTCACTGTTCACCTTTTCTCCCCTAATGTGGAAGAAGTACTGTCTACGTTTCTAGTACATTTTCCAATGCTGATTTTTCCCATCAGGCAAAGTTACTTCCCACTCTAATAATGTACAAATTAATCCATTCCAGTACAAAACTGGATATTATATTGCAGAGAGGCAAAATCATGGGACACTGAGCTGTGAAAGTTTTAATATGAAATTTAATAATAAAGAAATAGCATATTGTAATTTTATCCCAGAGGAGCTGACTTTGAAAACTTAATTCTGGTGTATTTAAATAAAATTTTTACTGTTATTTTTAAATGTGATGAAAATTTAATATATCATCTGGCACATCTTTGCAATGCCTGATCTCAGTGATCTTAGGAGATTTTAACCAGCTGAAAATGCTGCAAAGCTCCAGCTGTAAAGCTTCCATCATATTTTGAGATGTGCCGCTCTTCTCCAAAGCTGTAGAACTATTCTCTGAAGCTGTATTATAGATTTATTTGTACTCAAGTTCTGTTAGTAATTTCTGTTGGAGGGTGGTGCCCAATATTTGGTAAAAATGCAGTTTTCAATATATGTTTGCGAAAAAACAAGAATAAGTTTAAATCAGAAAGATTGCATCTAACTGTAAAGGTAGGGTACTGGCGTTACACAGCTAAGAAATGTCAAATATTTACATGCTGTCCAAAAAATAACTTTGCTTATGCCTAAGGGGGAAAACCAGCATGAATTAAAAGTGACAGACACCACATCCTCATCACATTCCACTCCTGTAAGGAGAAAGCCCCCTGGATTCTTGCATTGGGGTCAGCACTGATAATTAACAGTGCAATGCATGAAACTGCTATTTAATAAACCTCCCATCTCCGCTTCCAGTGCAAGTTCTCTTGAGAAATATAGGTGTTTGTTGGGGTCTGAAGGCTTTCAGCCTATTTTATGAGGGCCTCAGCACCATTTAGGAGACCACAAAAGGAATGTATCTCCCTTTTTTTATAAAAGGTTATGCATCTTCATGGTGCTAGGAGCTTCCTACAAATGAAGATGTACATCCCACTGAGAACAGTCAACATTGGAATAATCTCACCAGGGAAGTGGTTGACTCCGCCACATTGGACACTCTTAAGACACAGCTGGACAGGGTGCTGGGCCATCTTGTCTAGACTGTGCTCCTGCCTAGAAAGGTTGGACCACACGATCCTTGAGCTCCTTTCCAACCTGGGATTCTATGATCTCTTTGAAGTAAAATGTAAAACCACTGAGAATTTCATGAAAACTGCTCAGATTTGTATGAAATCACACCCTGTTAAGGCTAAGCAGGGGGATTGATAAACCCAAGGTGAGATAAATGGCAGGACTGGCATGGCACTCACGATTTACCGCCCATTGTTTCTGTTCTTCCTGCAGTGTACCACCATCTAACACCTGCAGGGCTCTTCGCTTGTTCGTTAGTTTAGTTTTAGCCAGCAGGACCAGAGGCTTTCTCGTAGGCTAGGTCTGTCAGACAGCCTGTTATTTCTACCAACTTACTCAGGTTGTGTGGTAGCTGTGGGTATTTAGAAAGAGAGTAAAGCCACAAAAGCCTCCTGACAGTGAAAGACAAAGTGTCACGCACCAATCATGTGAACAAAAGTAAAAGTGAAAAGAGCTTGTCCCAGACTTAATTAATTTCTCTGCTTTTTTTTTTTCCTTGGGTATCTCATGTAAACGCTAAGGTTTCTGAGTGGCTTCGCACATTCAGTTAGTGGCTCAAGTCATGTCTGTTGATTCAACCCCCTCCACCTCGATTTTCACTCCACCCAAATCACAAGTGATCCTAAAGGAAATTAAAAATGTTAAAGGTATGTAATGAAACTGAGAAATAATGCAGTAACTGTAATGCAGTAACTACGAGCCAGACTGAGACTTTGTCTCACTTTTTATTTTACTGTGGAATTTAGAGGCAAGGCATGGTTTCTTTTTTTTAATAAGATGTGCTAGGGTTCTGTTCTGCAAGGAAATACTTGAATGTGTTTGTGGGTACAGAGATGGATGAACTTAAAAATAACTGAAAAAGTGGAGTAGTCTCAGCAAATAGCTGGATTAGCATTCAACCCCCATAGATTTTGGTAGCTGAAGAGCTGTCCCTTTGTTTATCAATGCTTGGAGGTATTGTAATGTTGAAATTGAAGTACAGATCTTCAATTTAATCTTAAATCTTGTTAAATCTTAAAAAAAAATAAAATCAATCTTTAGGTATAGTGATATTAACAGGAGAGATTTGAGGTGTGCTGCTGCATGGGTTTCACAGTCCCTCTTAAGAACCAGGTGGCCCTAAGGACACAGGTTTGGCTTCAGATCCGCTTTGCAAACAAAAAACCGAAAAACAAAGCAGAGCTGGGGAGGCACAGCCCTGCATCCTGGGGGCTCCCCCCTCCTGCGGCCCCCTTCCCTGGGGCAGACCAGCCCATGGCCTTCTTGCCTGGACACTGGTGAATGCTGGCAGCAGGAATGGAGGAGCTGGCTTTGCCAAACTGGTTAGTGGAGGTTTCTCTTGCATGAGGCAGATGCTCCACTGGTCTTCTCCAGCTCCTATAAAGTCATTTTGCTCTGCTTATGCAAGGCATTGTGGCCAAAGCAAATCAAATAATTCATCCATGAATGCTTAGAGCAGATTTTATGCAAATACATATATAAAAATATGTATACACGTATCTATAGGAATGAATAACTACATCTGTATCATTTTACAATATACAGAAATGTTTTGAAATGACAAATATTAAACAAAGGGATCCTTGATATAAACATTCCTTAGCCAAAAGGTACAGTTTACTTAAATAGGAATATTTATCAAAGTGAGAGCTTGAGCATCACGTCCAAATATAAAGTAGTTTTATTTTACAATCTTCAGTATTTAAATATAAATAAAAAGTAGCATATAGCTACCATCTGTAAAATGTATCTAAGAATGGAATAAATCTTAATACATATCATAAGAATGGCCAGAATGGCTTCCCTAAGGAAGATGGCTCATAGTGAATATTTGCAATTTCCTCTATGCTGGGAAATTGTTTATTTAGGAAAATCTCTACCTTAAGTCTGTTGAAAAACTGTCACTTTCTTATGTATAGGACTGCAGCAGACTAACACAGTTAAATGTATACATATACAGTTAAGCTCCTGGTAGCACAACTTCTGTTCTTTTTCACACCTTAAACAGCCCTAGGTTTCTAATGCCCAGTGTAGGTAACTGAATGAAAAAGATTGCTTAACACGAGCAGATGAAAAAACAATTTAACTGATGGCCACAAACAGAGCTTAGAGTTTGTCATGGCTACAAAGATTTTCTGTCAGAGTATAAAAGCAATTAATCAGTATGCAGAAGGTATTGCCTGCCCCATAGAGATGCTAATTTTGTGACACTTTGGAAACTCATGTTCTACATTTACTGTTCACACTTGAGGGAAGCTAACCAGCCTTAGCTTGAGCTGATGAAATCAAAAGACTGCAAAATGTGACATTTTCTTATCCCCATGCAGTCTTAGTTTTGAGATCTTTAGTTTCTTTAAGTTGTCTGACAACCACAGTGCTGATTGAAGATCACAAAACACAATTGTCCTAAAGACTGGAAAGTTATATTTTTACAGAACTGCCGTAGCCAGTTTATCTGCAGAAAATAAAGGGCCTGTCAGTTTGCTGCTCAAGTATTTTTGGAAAATGACAAAAAAACCCACAAAAAAATTAAAGGAATTGTAGTATAGCAGAACAAAGATCAAGTGTTTCAACATGTTATCACTGGGGACTTTAATCTTGCTTTCTTTTTTTCTTTTTTTCCCCAAAAAATTCTATAAAAATTATCTGTATCCATAGTTTACATATAGCAGACATATTTAGGTAGAATACTGTGTTACAAGTGCTGTTAACAGTAGCCGTTTGGAAGTATAGTTCCCTGCTTACTTTTAGTTAGGACCCAATATAGAAGCTGTTCCTATTTTTTAAAAAAAAAAAAAAGGCACTGAATAATAGAGCAATTTCAAGAACTTGTAACCACAAAATGTTCTGGAAAAATAAAAAAAGCAGAACAGCTACTACCATTTTTTTTTTCCCATTGCCCTCTAAAAGGGATCTCTGCAGTCATTTTGTTTTAAAATCCTTGGAGAGACTAAGCCACCTGGTTAAACACATTCCTCTACAGCTGCACACACACACAAAAAAAAAATCAGAGCCTTTAGAGTAGCTCCATTTGCTTTCCTACCGTCCGAGTTCCAAGTGTGTAGCCGTTGGGACTCACCTAGAGCCGAGTCGCAGATGAGCTGCTGCGGATGGGCAGGGGCACAGCTGCACGCCTCCACCAGCTCCTCAATTCTCTGGGTCAGAAGCAGAAGTGCTGAGAACCACAAGGTCCTAAGCACAGGATTCATGTTGCCTTTAAGCACAGCTAATCAGTCAGCCAGGGGGAAATGCTTTCTTACTGTCCGTTTTATATCTAAACTTCCTAATAGCTATCTGATTTCTTCTGCGTGCAGTTCGATTGCAACAGGCTTGGATGGTTTAGGAAAGCCCTCTAATGCTCACTCTGGGTATACGCTTATGTTAACTGACTTCTAATTTCCCTGACATAGGACCCTCTTATTTATGGCCCTGACACTAACTCCTAACTCCGCCTTCCTTTAAGGAAAAAGCACATCATTGGTGAAAGTTATTGTACCAGAAGAGAGGTTACCTTAGTAAGCATTGCAATGTTGCTGTTATGAGTCAGTAGAACTATTAATAATCAAATCAGCCTTTATAAAAACATCTTTTACAAGTATCTGAAGCTGGTTTTATGATCTTAAGCAGAAGAAAGATTTTATCTTTTTCTAGTAAATTTCCGTCCAGTTTGAATTTAAACCCTGGTTCTGCTACCTTCTCTATTTTGGTCAAGTAAACAAAGCTGCCCTTTTTTAAGCTCTGTTTTCATTTGCAGTCCCTGATCTTCCCCTGCACTTCTGTGCTTTTTCTTGAAATGACGTCCCTGTTTGCAGGCTGGACAGAACTTCATTCATGAAAAGGCAACGTTTCAATGCTCTATTTGTGAGCCTTGGACAATTGGTAGTTACAAGGAATAATGACTTAAAAATAAAAGTGGCAATAAAAGTCATTTTTTATTATTTCATCGCAGATTTCATTTAAAATAACGAGGAAAAATATACCGATCGTGTATGTTGGAGGCAACGGCTCTTTCTCTGCACTCCTTATTCATGTAAGCCCTAATCAACACAGATCCGTTTCTGTATTTTCTGGCTCGTTATATGTGGAACACAGACACAAAAACAAGAGTTTGGAAATCTTTTTCAACTTCAGATCTTTTGTTGCTGTAGCAATCTGGGTATGTGTAACATGTACACATCCTCTTTTCATAAAGAAGTTGTTTTGTGAGGGAGCAACATGCAGTTTGATTAGAGAGTAATAAAATACATATATAGGTTGACACACAGGACAGAACTGCTTAAAGGATTGCATATTTTGTCACTTCACAAATCAAGCTTAACATATTCATTAACATAATTTGAACCATTTCAATCCAGATTCGTGAAAATGTATTTTCTTGAGGTTTAGGTGTACACAGTCTAACTTGCTATCTTTATATAGATGTGCACATGTTTCACAGCACCAGATTTATTTTATTTTTGAACAGTAAGAGGTCACTTTTACAACTATCAGTGCTCTGCTGCTTTTTTTTTCCTCCTACCCGCCAGAAAAAAACTCCCATCTGTTCAAAAAAAAAACCCAAAAAAAACAACACCCCCCCCCAAGTATTCAGAATTATTAGTATTGGGTCTCATTTTCAGATTGTAGATCTACTTCAAAACTAAGCCAGGAATGTTGTACACTATGTCCTGATTCAGTTCAAGTAGCCATACTTGGATATTCAATTTTTCAGTCTGAAGTTTTGGCTTCAAATCATAAGGTTGGATCCAACTCCAGGACTAACACCTGAAAACAATTTAGACCTGTTAACATCTCCGTTCTTACTTAGTTCTTTCAGGAAGTTTTTCATGTGAGTGAAAAGATAAAAAAGACGGGAGGCTGAAAACTTACACAGGAAGTTCAAGCTACAAGAAGCCGCAAAAAAAAACCCAGGCAGGTATTTTAATATCCTCTGTGGTCAGTAGTTCTAGGACTATTGATTTTCAAGTCTCACTTAAGGCAGTAGAATTGGAAAATGATGGAGGAATTGAGAGCCCATTGATTGGTTTCCAGATGACATCACATGGCTGTTGCTATAGATGATCTAAATAGATCAATTTGATTACTGCTTCAGTAAAATTCAAATAATAAAGAAATATGCTGGGCAAACTGTCTTCTCTAACAACGAGCATACAGGTCTACCTGGTTAGACTGGTTAACTAAGGCATGTTTTGCCTGAGGTTGTCCAGAATAGCACACCAAACTACTATGCTCTGCATGTCTTCAAGACCTTTATATCTAGTGCGATCAAACCAATTCCACAATCAAGCTAAAAATATTATGCTCATAACAAAATTTTAAAATAATTTTATGAAAATTTAAAAATTTATTCACAACTATCTTGTAGACATAGTTGAGAATTAAATACTTCCATTCATCTGAATGTGTCGTAGAGAAATTATAGCCAACTTTTTATAAATACAAGCAGACTGAAGCAAAAGAAACACCTGGTCTTTTTACTATTTGTATAAATGGACTAACGCTACAGGGCTTCTTCCACTATGCCGAACATTATGATGTCAGTTTTCCTTTAGTTTGATAAGTAAGCCATGATATCATAGCAAATTACATCATAATACTAGTCAAGCTCGTGCCCACTCCTTGGTTATATTCCAATACAGCTAACACTAATAAGAAATGGAAAAGTTCATTTATCAAGGGATATAGTCACTGATTCCTCAATTCATTATTGACACAGTGGAAAAAACACTTGGCTGTTTCTCATTTCTGCTTAGCTAAGTCTAGTGTTGAACAACTAATTCTGTTTTCTAGTAAAATCCAAGAAAATGAAGAGGGTTGGGTATAATCCACTGCATTTGTTGATGTGTGCAATATAGAAACAAGGCAGGAAACCTGACTACGATCAAATTTATGATCAGCTTGGTCTCTTCTCTGTGCGAATTCTAATTTTGCATGGGACTTCTAAGTCTGGAGGGGCTTTCTGTACTGTGGCTTGTCATGATCCTTGTTAATTTTTACTGTGAAGCATTAGCACCTATCAACAGCATTGTGGTCATTAATTGTCATCACTGTTTCTTTCTCTTCTAACAGTCCTCAGAGACCTGTATTAAAAACACTAGGTTGTCTTCTGTTGGATGCCATACATGCAGAGTCTCATGGAGTGAACTGCTGCTTCCCCTGAATTCCAGAGCAAACTCACACTGACTTTACGATACTTTCATCTCTTCCCTGGGAGTTACTGGGGGCAAAAGTTGATGAGCTGCCATGGGGAGAGGCAGTGCTGCCCCATCACCGCTACTCCATGCTTCTTTCCTGCCCGTCCTCACTGTATCTGCTCTCTCCTCTTCCCTGTCAGCCCTTGGCAGCACCTCAGGTCTGCAGGATAATCCACCCACAGAGCTAACTGTGTCTGACCTGGACTGGGATGTTATTCCCTAGCACCCCTGTCTCCCCACCGAAATTCCTATTTCAGAAGAGGCAGTACTGTGCATTCAGTTTACAGATTCCTGGGTACTGATCATGAGTATTTCTCTGGCAGGCTTGAGTCTGATAATTTGACTTATGTCAAGGAGCGCTAAACTGGCTTGCATGGTGATTGTCCATAGAGCTTTTTCAAAGGCCCTCTAATCATAACAGGGACACCTTGCTGTCCCTTCCAGCTGTCAAGCGGTTTGAAGCTACACAGATTCTTTTGGTTGCACTACCTGCTCTCTGTATGTTAGCTTCTGGCAGTCTACAGAATATAATTTTTTTAATCTATATAGATCTTATTTTCTCTCTGTTGTGGCAAACACGTCTTATTTTAGAATGATAGCAGGCAGGATTCTCCACAGTAATCATTTATCTGTTGCTTTCTTGGTGCTTTGCTAGAGTTCTTTGCTCCCTAGTTCTCATTTGGCATTGCATCTATTTTTCCTTAAAACTACTTTCAGTTTAACTGAGAGTCACAGTACACCTCCTGCACAAAACCTGTATGATCATGTAGAAAATTCAAAATTAGAATAGTGTTTCACAAAATAGATGAGCATTCCTGGATTTTCAATTTCTCCGTATGTACTATAGCCTGCTTCAAAAGGGAGGGTATTTATAGCTGTCACTTCCTAAATGGTACAGTAAAAAAACCCATACAGTTTATAGTCACAGCAATTTGGGTAATTTTTTTTATAAGGTGACACAACATTACTTGGTTTTAGAGGCAGCAGTTGGCTAAATAGTTGGTAGAATGATTGGAATGGAATGAAACACTGACATGCCAGAATCAAAATATAATTTGTTTCTGCAAAGATTTTGTCTCCTCCAGATTTTCTACTAGAGATCCGTGGGATCTGCTCTTTTTGATTCACTGCCATTTATACTTAAGTTTTTCTTGTTAATGACCGTTTCTGTTTTCATGCTGTACAAGTATTGAAAATAGAAGATTTTTCTATCATCAGGTCAGGTCTGTGTTGACTTAAATAACTATTCTTTTTTAATTGAAAAATAACTGTGGGGACAAAGGTATTTTAGACTGCTCTCCTGGTTCAGATTTACTTGATAGTGTCACTTTGTATGCTAAGGTCATGTCAAACCTTGTATTGATTACAGTGAGTGCCAAAAGAATTGGTTTAAGATCCAGCCTTATGAGGTGGTGTTAATGGCAAGGGAAGGAGCCGTGTACAGGGGGTGCTCAGAGTACCCAATTCTCCCATGAATTTCAGTGGGAATTGAGGTGGCCCAACATTTCCCCGGGACCACCTATTTAGTTTACAAGCCATTTTAACCTTCTGTTTTCAATAGAGAAATCACAATTAAGGTGTGTTTGCCTTTCTTTGGCTACCTGGCCCACTGATCAAATTAAAGCTCTTCTCTTTTTATCCACTTGACCTTTTAGATTTCTTTAACACCCATATTTCTAAAAAGATAATACAAAGCATATCAGATTCTCTCTTGGCTTGCCACTTGTGGAAAGGGGGTCTAAAAGGTAAAACATACACGTGGAATTTTACACGTAATTTTTTCTGTCAAGGTACAAGGTGGTGGAAAATCTGGCTTGACATCTCTTAACTGTTCTTTGTGTTTGTCGAGAGCAAGAGCTGTTTAAGTTTGATGGTTTGCTTTTCTTAATTAAGAGAGGAATATGTTGAGCTACCCCTGCTGGTGATGTAGAGCTTCTGCATGGCTAAGCCCTGGCTTTGTCTTCAGATTGTGTTTTCTTAAAACCAAATACACCCGAGAAAGTAACATCTTCTGCTTGTTTATTGATTTAGGACTCTTCCTGCCTGTTTCTGGGAAAGAAAAAAATGAATAAAAGGCCAGCTTCATTATTTCACTTTTAATTTCCTTTCTCCAAAGTAAGCAGAGCAAAATTAGATTTAGGCTGATGCATATTCCACAAATAAATTACATGGAACTAGTGTGGTTAAATGAACTTTGTTTCGGAATTATTGGAAAGATAAATATTTAAACACTGAACTTGAGGTAAGTCATGTTTATGCAACATCTGGGGGGGGGGGGGTTGTGCTACTCTCCCCCCCCCCCCCCCCCCATTTTTTTTCCCATTGTGGCTTTTCTAGTCAACTCAACCATGAGGGTATTAAAGCCAGGGTGAATACCACCTTCAGAAATTATGTTTTCTGTCTTGCTGCCAGCAGAGGGCTTTTTTTTTTCAGCAGATGATCTTTGCCTTGTTTTATTTTTATATACAGCTTTGATTATATTTTACATTATACTTTAGAAGAAGTCAAAGTAAATTTACAAGAATTCAAATTACATCTCTTGGAAATAAAATAGTTTCTATTATGTTCAGAAGTACTTAAATTGAGAAGAACTTACAAACCTTTGAGCACTTTAGTGTATGGAGCTTAAATTTTGAAGGATTTATTTTAAATTAATAGACTTACAGTGAAGAAATCGCAGTTTAAAAAAGGATTTGTTAATTGGAAAAAAAACAGTAATAAATATGACTCTGCTGGTTAACTGTATAGCTGTTTACTGCTTAACTAAATAACCTTCACTTCAGAATCACAGAATCACACAGAATCACAGAATGGCAAGGATTGGAAGGGACCTCAGGAGATCATCTAGTCCAACCCTCCTGCTAAAGCAGGTTCACCTAGAGCATGTTACACAGGACTTTGTCCAGGCCAGCTTTGAATATCTCCAGAGAAGGAGACTCCACAGCCCCCTGGGCAGCCTGTACCAGTGCTCTGTCACCCTCAAAGTAAAGAAGTTTTTCCTCATATTCAACTGAAACCTCTTATGTTTCAGTTTGTGCCCATTGCCCCTTGTCATGTCACTGGGCACCACTGAGAAGAGTCTGGCTCCATCCTCATGACATCCACCCTTAAGATATTTGTACATGTTGATGAGGTCCCCTGTCAGTCTTCTCTTCTTCAGGCTAAACAAGCCCAACTCTCTCAGCCTTTCCTCACAGGGGAGATGCTCCAGTCCCCTAATCATCCTTGTTGCTCTCCTCTGGACTCTTTCTAGGAGTTCCTCATCTTTCTTGAACTGGGGAGCCCAGAACCGGACCCAATACTCCAGGTGAGGTCTCACCAGGGCAGAGTAGAGGGGAGGATAACCTCCCTCGACCTGCTGGCCACGCTGCTCTTAATGCACCCCAGGATACCATTGGCCTTCTTGGCAACATGGGCACACTGCTGGCTATCCTCCAGTCCCCAGGCACCTCTCCTGTTCTCCAGGACCTTTCGCAGATGATGGAGAGTGGCTCAGCAATGTCGTCTGCCAGCTCCTTCAGCACTCGCGGGTGCATTCCATCGGGACCCATGGATTTGTGGGTGTCCAGTTTACTTAAAAGATCCCTAACCTGATCCACCTCGACCGAGGGAAGGTCGTCCTTTCTCCAAGCTTGCTCACTTACCTCCAAGGACTGGGGAGCCTGAGGGCCAGCCTTGTCAGTGAAGACTGAAGCAAAGAAGGCATTCAGTAGCTCCGCCTTCTCTGTATCTTCTCTCACCGGGGCGCCCGTTTCATTCAGCAGTGGTCCCACATTTCCCCTAGTCTTCAGTTTGCTGCTGATATACTTGAAGAAGCCCTTCTTGTTATGCTTGATATCCTTTGCCAGACTTAGTTCCAGGTGAACCTTGGCCTTTCTAGTTGCTTCCCTGCATGCTCTGGCAGCATTGCTGTATGCCTCCCAAGTGGCCTGACCCTCTTTCCACATTCCATTGAGCTTTCTCTTTTCGTTGAGTTTTACTAGAAGCTTCTTGGTCATCCATGCAGGCCTCCTGCCTCATTTACTTGATTTCCTACTCGTGGGAATGCACCGATCTGAGCATGGAGGAAGAGCTGCTTAAATAGCAGCCAGGTCTCTTGGACTCCGCTACCTTCAAGAGCCTTAGCCCATGGAATTCTTCCAAGTAGGTCCCTGAAGAGACCAAAGTTAGCTCTCCTGAAGTCCACTGTTGCAGTCCTACTTGTTGATCTGCTTCCACCACACAGAATCCGGAACTCCACCATCTCATGGTCACTGCAGCCAAGACTGCCCCCTACCTTCACATCCTCAACGAGTTCATCTTTATTCGTCAGGACGAAGTCCAGTAGCGCTCCACTTCTTTTTGGCTCCTCCAACACCTGAGTCAAAAAGTTATCATTGATGTTCTGCAGGAACCTCCTAGACTGTGCGCACCTTGCTGTGTGGTCCCTCCAGCTGATATCAGGATAGTTGAAGTCACCCATGAGAACCAGGACCTGTGACTGCGAGGCTACTTTTAGCTGTCTGTAGAAGGCCTCGTCTACTTCCTCATCCTGGTTGGATGCTCTATAGTAAACACCCACCACATTGTCACCCATGGTGGCCTGTCCCTTAATTTTTACCCACAAGCTTTCAACTTGTTCTACATCCACTCCCAGGTAGAGCTCTATACATTCCAATTGCTCCTTCATATAAAGAGGAACTCCACCGTCTCGCCTCGTAGGCCTGTCTTTCCTGAAAAGCCATCGATGGCAGCGTTCCAGTCATGTGTGTTATCCCACCACGTCTCTGTAATTGTGATGAGATCATGGCCCCGTGACCACATACAGAACTCTAGCTCTTCCTGCTTATTCCCTATGCTGCGTGCATTGGTGTAGAGGCATCTCAGTGAGGCAATTGAGCACACAGATTTCCCTGGAGGGCTGAAAGAGGATCTGCCACTGCCAAGCCCACCTTTAAGGCATATTGCAGATGGTAACGGTGCCTGTAGTTATTGTGTAAATATATCAAAGCAGAATATTTCTTTCTGCAGTAAAAAGCCTGATAAGCAGATTTATGAAATCTTTTGGTGGTAAATTAAAAAAATCTTCATTTTTAAAACAGAGATGTAGATGAAATGTTGATGAGCAGTGATAATAATTACCCTTGCTATTGTGATGTCAGTAAGAGAACCATAACAGTAACTGGCTTTTTAGATTTTCATGCTCTTCTAATCAGAAGTATTTCTAATTGTAAGTCAGCTTTATTGTTATCAGAAAACTTGCATGCATGAAAATTACAGTCTCTAGAGTACGCGGATCAGAAATGAAACAACTGAAATACCTATAATCGTCAGAATTTAGCAAACAGCATTTCATTTTCAAACCTGAGCCTAGTTAAGAGTATATGGGCTTCATAGCTAGAGAAAAGAAAAACGGAAGTATTTTTAGTGACTAGTCACAGTGGTTTTATATAGACATCTCTGGGCAGTGTTACCATCTGTAAAAACGTTGTACAGTGCCAATAAGCAACAGGTTTCCTAGGTGTATGTAAACAGGGATGGGGTGCATTTTAGTCACTGGGCCTAACAGGACTGGGTGTATACAGTTCTGTGATTTCAAAGTTGATGTTTAATCAGTCAATTCCTTCAAAAAATATTGTGGTAAAGCCATGTCACATCCCACAACTAACTTAGACTCCATTCAGGAAAAAAAAGTACTGAAATAGGATTTCTGACCAAGAGCCTTACGTTTGGCATGAGTTTAGAAGCAACTAAACTGACAAGGCAGAAATCTGTCTGCAAGAAGGGGATGTCACATCTCTGATCGCTACACAAATCCCAAAGAGTGAACCTACATTCTCCAGACCAGTGGTGCTGCCAGCTGCCTCTAGTTACAATGTGCGTTATGTTTCTTTATAAAACACAAGTTAAGTTTATTTTGTCAGGTTCACTGGAAGGACATGACTCTTGTTGATATGTTCAAGTAACAGGATTTTTTTTTTCCCTGGTGCTGCTGCTACGCTGGAACTGCATGTACAGTACACAAATTTCGGTTTAAAGGAAATCATAGCAAAGAATTCAGGAAGGAGCAGGATATTAAGTACTTCTTAGTAAGGAATAGTAAGGCAGACTGCTGATTCTACTTTTTATTTTTCATTAAAGTGCACTGAAAACACAGATAGCACAACATTAGCAGATAACTATTCATGAGCTTCATAATTTTGTTAATAACCTGCTCAGAGGTCAGAGTTGTAGCATCCATTTCAATACCTTCCTTTCCACAGAGCAGTTTCTTTATTGTTCATTGGCTTGGGTTGTTTGTTGGTTTGGGGTTTTTTTAAATTTCATACCTGGCTGTATGTTCTTAGTTCTTCTGCACATACTACATGGCAGTTCCAAAATGGTGATTTCAACAAAACAAGAATCCTAGGCTGGGTATCAGTGGGCCTGCCATGTATTGCTGACCAGTGGATATACCCAGGTGTTTTGAATGGTTCCAATGAATACTTTTACAAACACTCTACGTTTGCATAACAAATGAAGTCTTCCAGAAGAATATAGGTTCCTTCCTTTTCTGAATGAGAAAAAAATCCTCTACCAATTTTCAAGCGAAGAGGAAGGGGGAGTCCATTTGCTTTATCTTTACCTGTTTTTTCTTAATGTTTGGCTGGCAGGGCATGCTCTAGTTTTGAACCTGACATATGTTCTGAACGCAGCCAGTTTAGCTGTTTACTATTGTGCATCTCCAGATCAGAGGTCAGGAGCTTTCAAACCTTTCTGTGTTCATGAAGTCTTCTGGAACCCATGTTTTTAAGGGTCATCTGATGTGTCAACAGCAATTCTCACAGTACTTGCTTGTCTTTTCTAACTGTTTTAATTTGGCAAATTTTTCTTATCTTCTAGGAAAAAGATCAGTAATTGCAGTGGTTTTGACTGAATTTTCCACATTTCCCTGTTCATTCAGTGTAATTATTTATATGTGGGATAGGCCAGCCCTAACTCTTTTATGAGCACAACATATGCAACATATTGAAAATATCTTGACATTTCAGAAGAGCAGTACAGTATTTTGCAGATTTCAGGCATTTAAAATAGGGTCTGACCAGTAACTAATGAAACTTTGAACCTAATCTGTGTTTGAATCCAATTTGCAAATCATCCTAGCAACATGGAAAAGGAATGTTTGCTGTAATAAGCTAACAGCAGCAGAAGAGTAAAAATCCAAACAATTTCAAACCTTAACAAGGATGATTTGATAACTTACTGCTCCCCACACCAGCAGTTTCAAAAAGCTGTGTGTTCTCAAGCTAGCGAACCCAACAGATGTCATGACCCGATTCTGAGAGACTTGATGACATGAGAAACAGACTTCTGTGATACATTTCAAAATTATTTTGCTCTGAATGCACACTCGCCTTAATTAGTGTTTTTTCAGCAACTTCAGAATATTGGGTCACATTTCTCCCTGAATTTATTAATTCCATCAGTATAACTCGTGTTTGAGATAGTTCTTTGTCTAGTAAATCTAGTTTCATTGCAGCGATAATTACTTTGCTAGTTGTCTGTCAGAAGTATGAGAAACAAGAAGGGCAAATGGAAAATTGGAGAAGTAAGGTATGTCATGAGTTCCTACTGTACCGTCTTTGCTCTTACTGACCTAGTAAGAATAGATCCAGTGAAAAATGAATGGTGAATCCGCGACTGTGAGAGATGTTGAGGGGTTGCTGTCTGTACTATTATCAGTAATTTAAAAGAATTAAAGAATATTGCAGTTGCTACAAGTGGTTTGCAAGTATGACTCCTGTACGTTGGCCTCCACTTGACCTGTGGAGATTGTGGAGTCCAGCTTTCACGGCATTTGGAAGGTCTACCAGTGACGCTCCAGTTGGAGCCAGTTGGTCAGCTGCTGTATTCCCATTGCAAGTACATGGCTGAAAAATCAAATCTACTCATTTTAGAAGAATCACTCCTGTGACGACTAGACCTATTAACCTCAAATGTCTCCATCTAAAAAACATATTGGGCCTGTTACAGAATCAATTTCAGTGATATTCATACAAAAAAGAACTATTTTCAACTGGACTGGTTGAAAATAATAAAATAAATAGTAGTTATGTGGGGAAAAAGTAACAGTAAAGACTTAAGTGGCATGCAAAACAGCTCTTGAATGAAAAATACTAATATATAATTATTTGGATAGGGAAAACATAGATATGTTATTAAAAACATGATGATTTTTCAGACAGGACGTTACAGTCAGATTTTAAATCCATATATACTATCATATTTCCATTACAGATTTAATCCCTTCTCATATTTAATCCCTCATTCTCCTCTGCCCTTGAACCCTTCCACAGTGCAGTTAACGAAGACAGGGTTAGGCTTCCAACACTTAGACAAGTACCCAGTCTGCCAAGAGGTTTTCAGGTATTACTGCTGTACTCATTGAGACTCACGCCAAATGTGAATGAACTCCCAGTTTGAAGGTGCCCTATAGTAACAACCGTTAGGTTTGTCTGGTCATTAAGTACGTAAATTTAATTCACACTATGAGTATATGACAGAAACTATTAAAATACGTCATTTCAGTAAAGCAGCTTCCATGCCAAGTATTTCTCAATTTGAAACTTAGCAATCTAGACTTCTGTTACCCAAATTTTAAAAGGATTCTGCTTCAAAAGATTTTTTACTGCTGTCTTTTATCTGCACAACAGAATATACTTTTTGGTCTCCTAGGGAACATGTGTTCAAGTTCACAGATCAAAGTACTACCTACTACTACTAGTAGTACCTAGTCCTAGTCATGAAGTGAACTGTGCCACTTAGAATAAGTTAAGGTTCTGTTGAACTGAGACTTCACCTTTATTTAAAATAACAATGTAAGAAGTTAAAACCACAGAAATGAAAGCGTATAAACTGAATCTATCTTTGTAGTTTTTAGGAGCTGATAAAACATTTTAATACTCAGTCAAGTTATCATGATTAATGATATCATATTAGCAAATATCAGTAATATATCTCACCTGCTTTGTATTTGGGTTCCTACAAAGAGCCACAACAGTTTTTATGGTTGCTACTAATATTTATTACCAATCCAATCATATTCATACATAACTATGGAAAATTGCATTGCATGCTTGACATGTATTTAGTTTTCTCTCTAATTAGTAATTATACTTTATTGCATTATTTAAGTTATAATAGAAGCCATGTTTATCCTAATTCATGTTTTTTAATGTATTTCATGTACATTATATGTATGTGCGAGGGTTCATGCAGTGTTGTCCGTTTCTATCTCTCATACATATGAACTTGCCAAATTTCTTAATGTAATTTCTGTTGTTGGTCTTTCTGATTTTCCCCCCCAGTTTTTAATTGTCATAGTAGAATTTATACTTTTCTGAATTTAAGAAAATCTTTGAAAACTAAGCAATATTTTTGTAAAATGGCCTTCTCCCCTGACAATACATTTCAAAGAAAACATGCAATGACTCCTGTTAGTATCAGCTCTATTTAAAGTTGATCCATTGATACATGGTAGATCTTCTTTCAAGGTATCTCTCTACCAAATAACTATAACATAAATTAAAAGGAAACCCACGGAGCGGGTAAGTTTTCAGTGTTACTATCAGTTGTATCATACATCATGTTTCCCCAAATGTATGAACAGTCTTGAGACTGCCTGTCCTGTGAAGACAGAAATTAATATAAAGGAGCAGCCTGGGAAAAGGTGGCAGGAGGACTCAGGTTAGCTTTTCCGTAATTTCAGTAAGAAATGTCAGGTTTTGTTATTGCTTGCCAGAACAATACCACGCACAACTGAAAACCAGTTAGTGGTGGGGAGGTGCCGGCATGATGGCACGCGTCTAGTCCCCACATACAAAAGGAAAACTATGGCAATTAAAGTAAGAGCAGGAATAAAGGAACCGCTGTTCAAAACCCAAACTAACTGCAACTTCAGCCCTGCCTTCTGTGAGCCTGGGGTTTTTCTGTCTGATGTTTGAAATGCAACTTTCAGCGCCTTCTCCCCCTGCAACCACCTCTTCTCTTTGGCTGTGCTGGATGTGGTACACCACAGGAAATCTTGGTAGCAGACTCTAGAGCAAAATGAACACTCTTGCCTTAAGTGATGTTAGTGCATTTTTCTGAGGGAGAAAGCACAGCTTCTTCTATTTTTCTTTTTTTTTTTTTTAATTTGAGTTAGTGTTTGTTCCTGCGGCCCACAGAGGATTCCACAGCTTTGGAATCATGGGAAGATACGTGGTCCTCTTAATTATAGGAGCACCATTTGTACTGCTCTAGTTAGAGGTCTGCCAGCGTTTCCATTACAAACCCTGGTCCAGTGTTTTATAGTTCAATCACAAAAATGTGGTGCTACCTTTGTGACTCTTGAGTCAGGCCATGATTTGTTCCCCCTCCTCCCCAGAAAAAAATTTGAAAAAAAAAAAGTGGCTGGTTTTAAGGTATGAAAGCAATAAATAAGTGGCAAGATGTTGACTGTACAGGACTTTGCATTCCTACAGTTTAGCAAGAAATTTATTTTTAAATTGCAGTATAGGTGACCTTTACTGTATAATGCTTTTGCAAGTGCGTTTGGCTATTTTGAAACTAATCAGTTTTTGTATGCTTACGTGCCTTAACTTAAATTGGTTAGATTATAACAGATCCATAAAAAGCAAGTCAATATATTTTAGATCTAAAGACCAACTCTTGAAATGGCTCCTAAGCAAGAGTTAAATAAAAGACTGTCAAAGTATTCCTAGTTATCAATTCCTACAGTGTCAGTCTAAGTACCCAGAAGTTCTGCAAAAAATCCACGTTGCCTTTATGCAGGCACTGAAATGGGGCAGCTACAGTTGCACACGTAATACACAGCATCGAGAGATGGGGTTTGGAATGGTTCTCATTGCTGTTGCCTGTGGCGGTAAGCCTTGGTTTCAAATCTCAAGGATGTCCTTGCTGAAGATGGGCATATGGCTTCTTAACTAACAGAACAATTTAACTAGCATGGCAGTAAATTTTTCGTAACTGCAAGTCTTTAAATCAAATCTGGTTTTCTCCTAAAAAGACATAGCTTTGGGTTTGCTGCCGAAATCAATGAAAAACTTCCACTGCCTGTGTTGTGTAGATGGCAGCTGTAGGACCCAGTAGCTTCATCGGGCTTTGAAAACTGTGATATGGTAAAGGAGTAAGTCCAAAGATTCCTCCTTTTCCTTCTGATAGGGCAGAGCAGAAACTGAGATTCTGTAAAAAAAACATGCAACCTGGTTTTGTTTGCTTAGATTCCTTTATATGTTTTAAAAAAAGAAATCAGAAGAAACCAATATTGCATCAGTATGCATTTTAGGAAAGTCCATTAAAAAAAAAAAAAGATATTCATTTATTGTACTAGGAATCTGACAGTAAGTTGTACGGAATATGTACCTTGCAGTGAATGCCCGCATGTTCTTGTGTGGATTTGCCTTTCAGTTAAAGTATTTTTAAAACAGGCATCTTTAAAAGTGTATTGAAAATAAATGTTTAAAATATAGGAAAAGCATGTGTGAATTTTAATTGGCTCTATAACAAATAGGTTTGGATGTTACCAAAAGCCAGGTGACCTTCCTGTTCTTTATCGCTTGATCTGAATGTCAATATTTACAGTCCCATGACATTTGCCCTGTAAATACCTGTTTGTGTTTGTGTGTTTCTGTGCAATGGTGTGCAAAGCACAGCGAGATGTGTGAACTCCCTTTAACCTCTTGACAATCCTTTGCAAGTATTTGGAAAACAAATTTCTCATAAAGTCTCTAAGAATTCGTAGTTTATTTTCTAAAGCTTCGGCTTTGCCTTTGATTGTATTTACTCTCTTAAAATTTGGTACTAAATGAAGGTTTCAGACCCTGTAACACTTACTGTCCTGCTGCTGCCCAGTTTAATTACATGGTGAGGGTGTTCAGTTTTTTATTTCTAGTTATAATCCTGTTCTACTATTTGTATTTATACTTGGTTGAGAGAGGTTCAATACAGGTACATTTTAGGTGGAGGAAAAAGAGAAAGAAGTGACAGCTGTACCTATGATTGGGAGATCTAAAACATCTTCAAATGAAAGATGGAAAAAAAACTGGTTATTCACAGAACTTTCCGAGAGACAGAACCATTATTATTTGATTGAATAAAGCATGTTAATATGCCTCTGTGTATTTAATTTCCTAATAAATGGCTGAGTTATTACCTGCATTCTATGCAGAAGCTGGAGCCTCCCTAGAGAACTTGCATATTCTATAACAGAAGCTAGGAATTGCCTTTAAAGAAAGTTTTTTTTTTTCTGAATTAGATATCATTGCTTTTATAAGTGGTCACAAAAAGAATTTACAGCCTTGCTGAATAATGGAAATCAAGGGGGAAAGGTGATTAATTTGACATCATTAATGATTATAACCTTGGAGAATGTGAGTTCATGGGTCAGAAAACACAGTAGCAAAACATAAAATAGGAAATAGGAGAAATTCAGTTTTAAAAGTGAAGTCAAAAGAAAGAAATACAAAAAAAGTTCAGATAGAATTACACTGATTGTATGTATTGGGAGTAACGTAGTACTCAGAACACATGCACAGTAATTAATCAGAACGCCTAGTCTTACACAGGTGAATAACACGTTTGAATGACCACACGGCAAGAACAGCTTTGGCTGCATTATGGTCATGTTTAAATAATTTTCATGTAGCTGAATCATTTAACTCATGCTTGCTCTCTCTAATATGTCTTTTTTTGTTTTCCCCCTTAGCTAACAATGCCAACTTTTCCTGTTGTTGTGAAGATTGGACATGCTCATTCAGGCATGGGAAAGGTGCAGATGCTACATACTGCATGCTAGGAGGCCGGGTGTTTGTCTAAAATAATATGCATGTTCTTCCGTTTCCTGGATATTTTAACTTTTCACTGTCCAAATTCTGTCTCAGATCCGTAGCCTTGCAAATCTCTGCTTGTCTATTAGTCAAGAAAGCACCTCTCTTTAGGAGAATAATAAAACGCATAATACATTTCCACATTGATGCCTTTTCAGTTTATGCCTTGTCCTATATAGGACATTCTTCAAAACGCACTGAGATGCTTTATTGAAGCAGAACCTTATTTATTAATTTAGTTGACTGCAGTGAAACTATTCAAGAGTCAGGGTCTGTTTGCACAGTCCAACTTATTGGACCTGGGAATATAGGAAGATTTTGCCTTGGTTCTTTTTTAGTTTCAGCTTGATCCTGAACTTTTCTTCATTTCCTGTCTTAATGTGTTCTCTGTGATTGTTTCATACCACCATATAACTGCTGCTTTCTTTCTCCAAAGTAATTGCATTTCAGTGGTGAGTACAGTTGTTTTGATATCACTTATCTCACAATGATGGTTCAATGGGATATGATTTAAATCCCGCTTTCATTGATATCCATGAAAATTTCTAGTCATTACAGATTAACCACTTTCTCTCACTGAAAACACTTCAGTGCTTTAAGTGCGTTAGATTTTAAAACAAATCATCAGAGAACAGTTACATTTATCATCTTGAATCTCCAAAAGTTCCATGAATATAGTATTTGCCACTAGCAATATAAATACAAAATTGATTTAATTGTATTTTACTCAGTAATTATGCAAGTTGTACTCTTATGTTCTTTTGCCTATGACTGGTTTGCTTTATTTTGTACTTAGTAAGTTAGTGGAAATCTGGCAGCCCACATAATTGAGAGCAGAATTAACCACTAATTACTTAACCTGCAGTTTCTGTGGATTGCATATGTGAAGTATTGGAATGTTTATACCGTACCTTCAACATCCACTTCTCGTTTCTGGAAAAGGGAAATAATGCACAGAAATGTTCAGCATATCAAAAGTCTAGAAATAATTCTAGATTTTTTTTAGCTATAAAATATTTAAAATCCTTAAAGATTAAATGCCAGTCTTTTGTAGTGAAATGCTTACTGTCAGAGTCCAAATAAAGGTTCTCCTCATACCCCAGCCTTCCTTAAAGGCATTGCTAGGAGTAATGTTTCCATTGGTTGTAATTAGACTAACATACGCTATTAAGTTTTCAGAAGCTAAGTTGTAACCAGGCATTGTGTCTGGTTTTATGGCACTCAGACATGGCAAATTACTCTATATTGTTCTCCATCTGAGAGCTGAGAGCAAACGCTTAGGCCTTACAACTTCTTTTAGCTTCACCAGACCCCATTTAATGTGCAAGTCCCGTCTCACTGCTGTGGCACTCTAGCCCAAGGGTTCCCTTTCAAGTACCATGTGACAGTGGAAGCAAACAAGATGCTGGGCTTGCAAAGAGTTGCAGACTTTCCTAATATTAGATAATATGAGAAATACTAATCCCTGCCTCCTTTCCTCACCATTCTGAAATGTACTTTGGGTCTGTGTGTTGGAGTTCCAGTTTCCCTCTCCTGTTTTCTACCAGCCCCAAGACTTCTCTTCTGAGCCTCTTTTTCTCCCACTTCAGCCAGCTTCCTTTAAGTCAACCGTAGAGATGTGCCCTCCCTGTCCAGAATTAATGCCTCTGTCCTCCACTGTCCAAAATTAATGCCTCTGTCCTCCATCTGTCCTCTAAAGTCTCCTCCTCCCTCTCCCCCTAAATCAGTTTTCCCCACTTCTCCACCTCACTCTTATTTCAAGATGTTAAAGTTGATGGGTTTAGTACCATTCACCATCTTAGCACAGTGTTCCACAACAAGGAAATTCCTTGCAGAAAAGTGGGAAAAATGAGAAAAACTGGTTCTGCTGTCTTGAGCCAACCCTCTGTGCTCCATGTGAATGCGCACTCAGCAGGATATCGTGACCCTTCGTCTCCTCCCTCCCAGGAGATATGTGTTGTGATAGTACATGGTGGGCTCCATGTACATTCAGTTACATGAGCAATTTACAGAATCAGCAAGAATCCTGTATAAATCAGCGTTGCATATTATCACGCCTTGAAAAATTTTAAAGCCTGCAGATCTAAAATAAACAATCACCACTTAAAAAAAAAATTTTGAAAAGCAAAATAAATTTCCACTGTCTGCAAATTGCTTTCTACAGTTGAACAGGTAGTATTTTGCCTAGAAAAATAGACACTTTAATGTAGAAATTTTATAGAATCTCAAAATCAGATAAAATATCCAGTACTTTTTTTTTATAAACTGATGCTGTCAAAAACCTTACTTCTCATATGCCATTTGCAACTGAATTCTACATTTTATTCCTAATTGCTCTTTTTTCTTTTGTATATGCTGTTTACTTGTGGTATGATGACTACAGATCAAGGTAGACAACCACTACGATTTTCAGGACATAGCCAGCGTGGTAGCACTTACTCAGACCTACGCCACTACTGAACCCTTCATAGACTCCAAATATGACATCAGGATCCAAAAGATAGGCAGTAACTACAAAGCATACATGTGAGCCAAAACCTTATCTTCTTTCATCCTTTTGTTTCAAAGTCAATAGGCACCAGTAAGATTAAGACTGTTGGATGAGTCTGAGCTGATGTGGTGACTCCGTGCCTCCATTGTAACACTCTCTGGAAAGACAGTGTTTTAGACTTTCTAGATTTATCAAGACTTATTTTTTTAAGTTGATTGTGACTGGGAGGAAGAGAATAAGACACCAGGTCAGCCTACCAGAGTGGTTTTCCTGCTAACCTTTGTTTATTTTTTCATTTAAAGAAAGGAGCAGTTGGAAGGGGATTTGTTTTGACAGAGGACTTGTTAAATCAGATTCCTTTGTGTCTTTTCACCAAATTAGGGTCAAATTTTCTTCTCCCTCTAAGGATATTTAGATGGCATTAATTCACACAAACCTGAATCATAACACTTTAATGGAATGAAGTAATGTCCTTTTAACATAACACATGCAAGAAAAATTCTAATCTTGAAATGGCCTTCACATATATCGATGAAAATCTCTTGTAATTTTAGAATCCAGGTGTTTGTTTAAAGGTCATGACTATACAAGAAGCTAAAAGGGTATTTCAGTTTCAGAAACAACATTAAGCTGGAGCAGCAAAACAGGTTATTGTGTAGTAGTTGAGCATGATAACTGTATTTATGCATATCTTTATTCTATTTCAATTACCAAGCAACATAATCTGACATACACTCATTTCATTCACATTTTTAAGACAAGCTAGATCATCTCATGTATTTGTTCCCTCGTGCTTACAATCTGAAGCTGGAAAAAACATAAAAAAACATGGATAAAAATACACATATGCATTTACATATGCACACCCACATACACATGCAAAGATACTTCTCTAGGAACTCCTGTAACATCGGAGGGATCAGAGATTGTATGCTGACAATTGTAAGGTTCAGTCAAGTTTAAAAAATTGCATTCCAAGCAAACCATAAATACTAAGAGAAGCAAAAAATTGGAGCTGGGTTAAAGAAAACGCGTAAATGTTTTGTTATATTAAAGACAGAGTTGGCATTAAGCATCAAGTATTTTAGGAACAGCCAACAATCTCTATGAGAAAGTAGAACCTTTTGCCCCAGGCCAGGGGAAGGGGCAAGATATAGCTCCTTGGGATATTGGAAGGCCACATACTCTTGATTTCTCCCCTAAGACATTACTGTCACAAGATTAAAACCATATGAATAACTTCTGGCCTTTCCTGCTATATGGCTATTTGAGAAAGAACATCAAAGATTAGGCCTTTCAAGAACAACTCAGTAGTCCATCTGCCTCTCACTGTACATCTGAAGGGCATCAAGAAAGCACAACACAGAACTGGGTGGAAATACTGTTCCCATAGGTCAGATCCATCCAGCAGTATGGACTCTCAGTCCTTCTGCTTTATTTTGAACCCAGAACTATCTAAATTTTGCAAAACCGGTGTGTTGGAAATTCGAGTTGTACACAGTAACCAAGGCAGAACACTCAAATAGCTTGCAAGGATTGAGAAGTTTCTGGAATCCTTTGTTGATGATTTTCTGTGGTTTTGGTGATGCAGGACAGAAATTCTGTAATTCAAGATCCCTACAGAATTTCAGGTGTGTTGGCCCTACCCCACCTCTTCCTATGGACAATTAGAATCATAAACATATGCTTCTGAAATACACAGCTTTTAGCCCCTGGCTTCTCCAGGAAGGTTAATTCCAATTCTGCTTGTTTGTCATACATTGGTGTTCCAGACTGTTGACTTTTTCTGGCTTTAGCCCCTTATCTGGAGACATCCATCCTACTTTCTCTAATAGCACTATGCTCCTACATCCCAAGGCCACATCTCTCCTATCTGTCCAAACCATATCTCGGTCCAGTCCCACCACTTTCCCAGACCACTTCTACCTTTCTCTTAGTCCTTAGCCCTTATGCCTAGCCTTTTTTATTGCCCCAGCTTCTCCCCTTGCCCCTTTTATTCTACTCAGTGCTATTCAACAGCTTTGTTCTCCCTTTACTTCCTGTTGCCAGTCAGCCTTCTTTCTCTATTTCAGAACTTTTCATACAACTACTTCTGTCTCTTTGAGGCTAGGGTAGTACTTTTCTCTCTTGTTGGTGCTTTGACATGCAGATTTCTTGTGTTGTGCTCCCCATCTCTCCCCTCCTCTGTTGTTTGATAAACAGGGTTGATTTGCCTCTGTCTTACAGCTCCCAAGTGGCAGAGTCTTAGGAATAAGGCCCAACTCTTAATGACTATGACCCACCAACTAGTACCAGCAGTCAGATGCAGCGTTAGGAACTTGGTGGTTCATTGCCTATGGTAGAAAATGGACCACTACGTTTCATAGGAGAGAGCCCTACATTTTTTTCTTTGACTTGAAATTTAAATGCTATTCAGTCTCTAGAATAATTTTGGAAGAGTCAGCCGTGGTAAATTTATCATTTTCGAACATAAATGTTTCTTCTTCACAGAAGCAGCAGTTGGCCTAAGGGACAGCAAAAATAAGTTAAAATGACAGCCTGTTCCTCCTACCTTTTATTTATTTTTAAGTTTCTACTCAGAAACTATGGGTTCATCCAAATGCTAAAAGCCCAGCAATCATTTTTCTCTAGATTCTTTCATACAGTTAAATCACACACAAAAAAAATGAAATGCTGATCCATTATTACAGAGCATCATGAAAAGAAGATTTACCAAATGTCTGAAAAATTCTTCATACGCATACATATACATTATGTCAGTAGAATATTGTTTTACAGCTGGTTCTCATTTTGTTCTGTGACACAGGAACAGAGCACTTAGAGAGCCACCACAAAAAACACCAGCTGAACATTTGGTTTTGTAGTTTAGAGAGTTATTAAGAGCTTCAGTTTTATAATTCTGTGGGAAATTGTGGTATAAGTGGATCCATGACTCACAAAACACTGGTGCTTATCATCTGTCAGTAGAGATTATAGCCGAAATGCAACACTGGATCCCTCCAAATACCACAGCTCCTCAAAATATTTTGTGACACATACTTAACTACACTTGGTACCATTACAGAATTCATCTGACTTCAAGGAAATAGAGTTAAAAGGATCACACACAATGAACAAAAACAGAAATACAAAACACACTGCATCTAAATCTCCTCTCCAAAAGCAATACTCCAAACCCATAACTTAATGTACTTTGATCAAAAGGTCAGTAAAACAAAAGTAGAGGACATCAACCAAAGAAAGAGTGCTATAGAATCGAACCACTAAGGCTATCTACACAGTAGTTGTAGGTAGACATTTCTACATATTTTTCTGATGAGAAGTCCCTATCCAGACAATTTGCATTGCATACTTTAAATGGTACTAAATAAAGCAGAAAGGTGTTTGAAAAGGGGAAGCTCAGGTTACTATGAATTGTTTATACTAATCATAGTTCCTTTTTTGCCAGTTTTAAAACAAAGACCAAATCAAGTGAAAACATGTTAAGCCTAATTGTAAAGCACTCAGAAGTGTTAGGAGTTGTTTTCTTTATTAGTTAGTATTCAGTAAAAGAGGAGGAGATAACGATGTGAAAGACCCTTAGAAATTATCAAAACAGAAGTGAAGAAGCGTGAGAAACCTCCATATTTCAGTAGAGGAAATCATGTATGAATTACAGAAATCATACCTTAAGGTTTAAAGCACAAGATGTTCTGGCCGGGTACTTTTATGTCATTAACCATGGTCTAATGGAACAGCCATGTTGTTTTGGAGTTCTGTGTGACAGACACACATCAACAGCTCCAGCGCACAGGCTGTTGAGATTACACCAGTTAGGTCCACAGTGTCCACAGCATTCCTCTCGGTCCTCAGCTGGTCCCCACAGCATCATTACAGCCAGCCAAGCATCCAGTTGTGAGACTGCTTCAAGTTCCCCAGGGGACCTTTCATGTTGTGGAATGGAAGCCTGGCTGAAAGCAAACCATCTTTTCTCCCCTAGTCAATAGTGCTGAGATTGCATCAGTGCAGCTGAGGATCTTGAACTAAATACTTCCTAAAAGTCTCCAGGATTTTTTTTTTTTTTCCTGATTCGGTCACATCTTGCTTCCTAAAAGACACCTTAAATAGTACATGCAGATGAATGCCTTTGGGAAGTCTGCAGCAGAGTTGAAATGTGATTTGTGAGAAGTATTATCTCTCTGATGCAGACTATATGTGTAGTTATGAACTTAAAGTTTTTAATTTGTAAGTACACACATACGGATAAATACCACTTGAAAAATGAGGCAGAGATCACAAAGTAGCCTTATTACTGGGCAGAGTTACCTGACACACAGCGCTCACCATGCACCTTCCCCTTTCACTAGTTTCTCCCACATCAATAAAGAATATGGCACCTTACGAGAACTTTGTGCTCTAAAATTCAGCCAACTTTATGAGGCTTCCATAGAAAAGTCAGCATTCCCCCACAATTGTTACTGACCCTCGTAATTAGGTTAATAGAAAAATGGAGAGAAAACTATAGCTGCTGCCTAATATACTTCTAATACATTACAGATGTTCCTATTTTACTAACTGGAAACACTTCATAATTTGTATCCTTAGCCTATTCCCAGTACAGCATTTAGGTTTCAGAAAACAGTAATCTTCTCAGCCCTGGTAGCAGTCCTAAGGTCTGAGGAGAAAAAAAAAATTGTTATGATTTTTTTTTTCTTGGAGATTAAATAAAAGATGGTATACTCAAGGCTTGACATAAACTGTTTAGATTATATTAGTAAACTAGCAAAGATTGAAAACGGGAGGAGAAACCAGCTCTAAAACAGATCTGAAATAATTTCAGAGATGTTAAAAAGAGATCTTGATTTTCAAGTATTGGGACCTAACTGTGGTGGTTTGGATTTGAAACGAGAAGCTGCAGCTTCAGTTTCTTGACTTCTGCAGTAGTAGTACGTTACAGGCTATTCAATCTATTTATAACTGATAACAGCTTATTGCTAACACTTTCACTTAATCATGGGGTTTTCTTTTAAAAAAAGCCTTAAATGACTAAATGGGGAACAGACATTTGCAGCACTGTCGTACTTCATCGCATGCCTACAGAGAAGTGAGTGTTACTGACAATCCCAATGCCTGTTAGAATTCTTCATGTTTTAGGTGTTCTGCCAGATATGAAAAAGGTGTAAATACTGCCATAGTATTTATGTGAAAATCAGAGTAATTTAAGAGATAGTGAAAATATAAAATCGCTGGCTGTCTTTGTAATATTTTCCCCCTTTCAGGAGAACTTCCATATCCGGAAACTGGAAGACAAACACGGGCTCTGCAATGTTGGAACAAATTGCTATGTCAGATAAGTAAGTCGAGTCTCATGTAAAAGGTAATTAAAAAAAGTTAATGGAATTTTATTTTAAATGGAGTTTTTAAATCTCACAGTAAATGCATATTTCCCATTCATTTTGGAAAAAAACCTTTGAAACAGATAAAAGAACATGAGCCAAGAGTTTCCATATGACTTGTCTCAGGGTTAACTACCCAAAGTACGGCCTTGGGTGCTTACATGCACCCTTGGGTTCCTGCATCCATATCTGCACCTAGAAAACTACTGGAATCCCCTTCAGAAAATGCCATTTTTCAGATTCAACCTGTCAGGCATTCCCTCTGGTTCATTTGCCTTCTTTTACCTAACAGTCCTACCCCATGACACAGTGTTTTAAACTTTTCTCCTTCTACATCATGTATTCTAACCAAGCAATCTGGTCTTAACTTTGCCTATTTAAATCTTGTTCCTCTTTTCTGCTTTCAATCCTGCTAAACTTATTTTTCGTTTTTGAAATTTCCACTGAAGTGCACTGTGAGGCTTTTACCCAGATGCTGGGTTATACTGAAGCTTATTTTCCTCATGTCATCATTCCAGCTCTGCGCTTTGGTTTACTGTGCTTTTCTTTTTCTCGCCCACCTTCATGCTGGACACTTTTCGCAATCCTGTCAAAAACATTCTCCTTGCAGTACCATTTTGCCCCTCAGGTCTTCTGTTGATAGAAGTCTTCTTTCAGTACCGCTCATTTGCTCCAAGTTCCTCCACAACATACAGGCCTCTCTTCCCTGCAAAATACATCTTCAGCTTCTCCAAAGGTTGCTACCAGTGGAAGCTGAAAAAAGCTCTGGACAATAAAAGTGTAATTTAAAAGGTGTTTTAAACGTCAACAGTAGTCTTTCTGGCAGATTGTTTTTTGTTTTTTTTTTTAAAAGTCTGGAGCCTACAACTTGGTCCCTCTTACGAGCTGAGGGAGACACAGGAACTGAACTGTTGCCTGCCCTGAGAGAGGTGAAAACAAATAAGACAGGAATTACAACTCCCTGCTGTCCAACCCCTGTCTAGACTGTGCCCTCACTGATCTCCCCTCTGGGGATGGAGTGGAGCCACATTATTTTCTCTTTGTCATTCCCCTCCCACCTTCTTTTAGAAAGTGAGGTTATGCCTTCACCAAGAGGGAAAAGAAAGTGTGTGCTTTAGTGTGTATAATTACAGTCTGTGAGCTATTCCTCTGTAAAAACACAGGCACTTTAGTTTTGGTGTAAGGAAAACTAAACAATAGCAAGTATGGGTAATGATTATGAAATGCCAACCTTGCCTAGCTACCTGACTATAAATGCTCTATGTGCTTTTCTTCTGCTTCCTTTTTTGAATGTAAGATAATTAGAGCATAATAGGTATTTTCCCATTAAAAAAATCACAAGCCAAAAAACCAAAACTTTTATGCTGATGAAGACAAAGGTGTAGGGAAGACGGATGTTTCCTCATAACAGAAAGGGGTAGATATCACCACACAGCCCCACTTTTAGTTTGATTACACAGTGAAGCGCACAAAGCAGAGCGAGGAAGAGAAGGGAAAATTGAAGTTTTCTGAAGAGTTGAAGTAGTTTAATGGCATACCAAAAGCAATCAAATCTTATGCATGTGCATTTAATTTATAATACATCTCATGATTTAGGAAGAAGCGTTTTGAAAGCACTGCCTGAGTTGACACTGTTGAGTGAATGCAAATCTTGGTCTAGAAATTTATCACAGAATCACAGAATCACAAGGGTTGGAAGGGACCTCGTGAGATCACCTAGTCCAACCCTCCTGCTAAAGCAGGTTCACCTAGAGCATGTTACACAGGACTTCATCCAGGAGGGCTTTGAATATCTCCAGAGAAGGAGACTCCACAAACCCCCTGGGCAGCCTGTTCCAGTGCTCCGTCACCCTCAGAGTAAAGAAGTTCCTCCTCATGTTCAATTGAAACCTCTTATGTTTCAGTTTGTATCCATTGCCCCTTGTCCTTCCGCTGGACACCACTGCAAAGAGGCTGGTTCCGTCCTCATGATTTCTGCCCTTAAGATATTTGTATGTGTTAATGAGGTCCCCTCTCAGTCTTCTCCAGTCTGAAGAGAAGAAAGAAGCTTATGGCACAGTAAGGGACAATGACAAGGCAGAGAACGAGCACATTTCCATGTTAGATGTTCTTCTTGACCCCTCTATTTCAGAGAGGCACCGCTCCCCAGATAGGACCAGAAGAAGAGACACCTATGCTCATGGTGCACACCTCGTCTGGCATACCAGGTATCTCTTGTCAGACACGTGAGGAACAATACTTTATTCTCTGTCAGTTCTAAGGCTGCTGCACGCTATATTTGCTCTGGGAAAACCGTGACCTCTTGTCAAACCTACTGTGCAAGCCTTGTGTTTAAAACACCACAGGCTAGTCTATCCAATACCTCTCTTTCCAAATGTAACTGTATTTTTCCAGCTTTGTGTTTGTTGGCAGAAGATAGATTATTAAAAATGCTTTTACAGAGCTCATTGATATTTTGGTATTTTAAAGAAAAGGTCTTTGGGTTTTTTTCATGTAAAGTCCAGATACTTACTGTTAACAACAAGTTTTGCTGTCCTCATGACTTTCTACAATACACATTGGTACTATACAGCAAAAAAAAAGTTATTTATAAGCAAGTGCATGCAAGCTGTCCAGTCAGTCGGTGCATCTACAGATGTTGAAATTGTCAGGCATCCAAAAAAACCTCTCGTTTTGGACAAAAAACATTTCTCACAGGAAAAAAACTATTTTCATTGCTAAAATATTACCATCAGGATTTTTTCAAACAGTTGTATCAATTTCTTTGTATTCTGCTTAAAAGAAAAACTGGAACAGACTCGATATAAGAAAATAACAAAGAATGTGACCTAATAAGTTTACTTGGAAAGGATGCTGTTACTGAAGATATTTATGTATGAATAAGACTCTCAGCCCAGCAACGAGTTTTCTTTGATCCTACAGTGAAGTCAAATGCTATGTTTATTACAGCAATTTTTTTGCAATGGAAAATACTATGATGTGGCAAATCTATCATGATGGCTCAAAGGCTCAATCGGGAGAGAGCAGGAGAGGGTCTGTAAAAGGAAATAGCTCTCATTTATGCTCAAATATTAGCCAATGAAAGAGAAAAAAGTTTATAATAAAACTGGGGGGTTTTAAAGGAAAACATGTCCTTCAGTTGGTGGAGCTGTGATATCTGCCTGTAGAACCTGTCAAGGTCATGTCATCACCCACCATAGCCCATGCACAGCTATGATTTTAGATAATGAAATTTCTCAATACTATTTTGTGTCCTTTGAGTCAATCCTTGCCATCAAGCACACGCAGCTTACATCACCTCAGGATGCTCTCAGCAAGGTAGTATGGCTCCCTGTTAGGTCACTAACAGTTCTGTATCTGATCACAGGAATTGCCTCACTCTTTTCCTAGTAAGTCCCACTTCATTCCCTTGTTAGTCAGATGATCTCTCTATTCATCGAATGGGTAAAGCTCTTCATGCAAGAAAAATAAATCATATTACTGCATGTAGAATGGGTAAACTGTCCATTCCTCGGTCCGTAGTTCTTAACGTGAGGTTAGAAATTAAATGGGGGAGTTCTTACATTCAGTACTGTAGGAAACATTAGGCTTTTTAAGAAGTTGTAGAACTCCTCAGAATTCTTTACGTTTCAATTGCATTTTACTGTGGTTGTCTGTAACCCTACATGAAGAACATCATCCTTGTCTGCATGCTACGTACCTTTTACATAGTATCATACATCTGTTTCTCTTGCATCATCTTAAGGGTTGTTTTGTCTTGATTTTTATTTTGCCTTATTCAGTGATGTACCTATAAAGCTATCATTGCTACTTTGGGATACAGTTGGGGCCGTAACTAAGGCAGAGACTCTTGTTCTGCTTTTCCTGATAAACGAAGAAACCCCATCCATAATTAAGTACAGTCCCCAGCATAGCAGGCAAGAGGATTTCCACATTTGACTCTGTGCACAGATGCCCAAGTTTGAATTCCACAGGAAAACAGAAGCACCAGTCTCTACTTTCTAAAACCTCTTGGCATCACCGAAGCCACAAAAACTGGTCAGATGATAAGTCCTCCTCCTGTGGAGCTCTCACATAACATAAAGTACAGCCACAACGAGCAAGCTGTGCTAGCATACGGGCACTGCAAATACAGGATGGGATATAGCTAAATGCTATTTGTGTTTCAGCATATCTAATGCTCAGGTTACTCGGTTCAGAGCAGACGCATGTTTGGACCAAGTTAAACTGGGACAGAATCCAGCATAATTCTAGGTCAGGATACAGAGCCACAACTTTTCTGGATTCTACTGGGAAAAGCAGAGTAATTGGGCCAGTATCTCTAAGCTACTATTCTGGGAAATAAAAATTCAGTAAAACTGACAATACAGTGAAAATTCTGAATTTAGAGCAAACATTATATAAAATACATTATTAGTTTAAGCCTATAGAAAAACAAGAGCTTGAGGAGATACTCACCGAGAAAATTATTTTTGTGAAACAGGTACAAGCTTTGGGTTGACACTTGTTCTGAAATATTTGGTGGTTTGGACATCTGTGCTGTTAAAGCTGTACATGGAAAGGATGGAAAAGATTATATTTTTGAGGTAAGCAATCCTACTCTTTTCAATATATGCTTTTATGTATTACAAACACCCAAGGAAACAACAGTTGTGACAGTTGGGCATTGGCTTATTTGTCTTTCAGGAAAAGCTGTGTATTTTTGAGCAATGTTTAAATCGTAATACAAAGCCACACGTCCAAGTTAGTGGCAACACTTGCTGGAAAATGTAACCATATATGTGGTGATGTCTTTCAGTGTTTGAGGAAATGTACACAAGCTACAAAACAAAACCAAATGTGGATGTCACATTTTCCCAACCCTTATGATTTCTTTCCTGGGCAGGCTTACCAGTTTTTCCTGGAAGGTTTATAGATAGCACTATCCCAAGGGAACCCCAACAAAATTATACTTTTACGTGGAAAGGGAAATTAAGAATGAAGTGGAAACAACTTTACTTTTTTTCTAGCCTAAATGTTACCTTTAAGATCTGATTCCTCATGAATCAGCAGTTTCTGCTGTAGATAATTGTGAAACATTTCTCATTTACCTTAAGTTTATTATGGATAAATGCAACTTTGTCTAGCCATAAAACAAGATATCGTCACTTGCCTGTCACACATTCAAGATTTCTTCAGCATCTTCCATGTTCTTAGAATTTTATTCAGGAGATAGGCAAGGATCTTCAGAATCTCCCCGCTCCAAAAGGGGTTGATACTTGCTAAAGCAAAAGCAAGAGTATCTTTTTTTAAACCATGAGAGTAATCTGGACATTATGGATTGACCCTCTCTAGTTATTTATATCCAATTTATAACAGAAAAGCTTTGTAGAAGTAAAAATCTGTGTTTTGTCATGGTGTTAAACATCTCTGTGTATTTTCCTCTCTTCACTTTTCACAAAATTTTATATCACTATTGCAATTGTTAATAATTCCCAAATCAATCAATAGCACTTCAAAGGACTGAGCAGTTTGCCACATTAAACCTTCAGCACAACAAACAGAATTAATCACTGCCTCCAGACATGCTGAGGCCTCCAGACATGCTGAGGCATGTCAAGAAATCCTGTTTCCTTAGTGTGCCTGGCCAAATCAGAGCTTTGTGTGTCTTACCGTGTCAAAACTCACTGTAGCATAAAGTTTGGGATTCCATACTAAGCCTCCTCTGTTGCTCCTTCATATAGTGCAGTCCTTCCCTCCACTGCACCCCAAAGTTCCTGTAAATTCTGTAGTGCTTCACCCAGTGAAATCTGGCTGAGAATTGAAAGAGGGGGGGAAAAAAAGTGATTTTCCTCTCTCTGAAAACAGACCATTCTCACTTCTGGTGATACGATGTAGAGGAAATTCCTGAATGTAGGATTTGTCATGTGTGCTACTTCACAGCTTGGCTGTAGCCAGGGGTGTATCTCAGACATTTCTGCTTACTGGGAAAGTATCAATCTGTTCACAAGTAAGCTCCTCTCCAGCAGTTGGGCTTCGGCAGCCTCCCATATGCCATTTAAAGCTTTGTAGGATACTCTGCAGTTCCCATAGCCTCTGAATGTCTCAGAGGATGGGTCTCGGCATTTTCCACACACCCCCATTTATCTAAATTCATTACATTTGAGATAGTTCATGCTGATTTGGCTGGCTTTAATACAATAAATTTTGACCCCACAATTTAAACTATAAAATAAAGAAACGTAGATTATTTTAAGACATAAGATCTTAGTTACCTTACCTCATAAGACAGTAGTTAAAAGCTGTAAGATTGTGTGCAAAAAGATACAAAACTAGAGTAGGATTGCATTTAACAAGCATATTCTTGGAAGAACTAGAGGTTTCAGGCATAAGACAATATTGTTTTATACACTGTAGCCAAAGCTAGTCTGTGAAATGATTGGCATCAACCCACACTACTTAGTCCCTCCTACCAATCTCTTTTATTCCCACTTTCTTTTCACCCTGCTGTTTCTGTACAAATACAGTTGGACCTTTTCTGCTTCCAATGGAAGTGAAGGATGTCTCCTTTATTTTAACAGCTAATGTCTCTGTGACGTTCCTCAGTTACCAAATTCCTGTCAGACCAAATGGACTTCACTTCCATTCACTGAACTCGACTGGTTCCACATTTTCGAAATTGCAGTTTTCAAATTTTTGAGCAAAGCCAGTGAACATCATAGGCTTCTGCTGAAGTCAGGTACACAAACGAATTCCTGCATCAGGCCTGGGAGGTCTGTTGGGTAGGAGGAGAAGGGGGAGCAGGTTTTTTTTGAAAATTAAATCGCTGGTGCAAATTATATAATGGACCAAAAGAGTACCCAACTCCTGCTTCTGAACAAATGCCCTGATTTTCCATGCCAGATACAGTCATACTTTTAAGCAAACAGAACTCTGAGAACTGCAGGGTACATCAGGAATTGGGTTGATAGAGCATTTTAAGTAGTGTACATAATAGATGTTGCAATTAAAAGAAAGAGTGGATAGAAGCGTGATAATTCTTGCTGTTCTACAGAATCAGCTGAATTGTTTGGAAGATGGTAATGCTCCTCAGCAAGAATATTTAGAATCTAGATAAGACATTGAAATGTCGAATTGTTTGCAAAGTTCACGTCCAACAGAACATCTGTAAAACTTACGATCATTTGCTACTAAAAAGCCAGCTTACATCAACAGTTATTACACTGTAATTTTAACAGTTTTTGCACTGTAATTCTATGATACAATGAAGAGTAGAAGACGGTCTGCATCAGTATAGGAAAAATTTTTGCCTTTTTGTTACTTTCAACATGGGAAAATAGATGTGTTATTAAAGCTAGCACGGACGTGCTGCAATCAAGAGCCAGTAGCTGAGCGGGACAATCAGCCCGTAAACACTGGCTTTACGCTCCAGTTGCAGTCTCATACTGACTGCGCTTTCACATTTTCATGGTGAGTGGTACACCTACCACACACCCAAACGTTTCTGTATTACTGACACTTCAATTCTGCAGGTACGATCTGAGAAGAAAAATACGAACTTCCTAACGTATGAAAAAACATATGCATGTACATTCTTCCTGATTTTTCAGTTTGAACATCCAACCAATGTAACCACCAATAGGAAAACATCCATCTATTTCAGCCAGCTTCCAAGTAATGTCGGTTAGGGTAGAATTCTACTAAAGTATCCTTCATATGCTCGGCATTCTAGGCAGAAATTAACTTCAGAAGGATTTTCTGTAATAAGGTTGGGAGAGCAGCATTTTACAGAAATAAGTACTTGGTACATAGTACATGCTTTGACAAAGGTGTTCAACAAGAACTTTAGAACATGCATAATCCAAGACAACAGTTTTAGAATACCCACAATGTTTAAGTATTACATGTAACAACTCATCTGCTCACAAAAATCCATTCTACACTGATGTTAGGAAGTAAAACACGTAAGTGACTTTTCATATGATTATTTCAGGAAGGTTATTAATGAATTTCATATTGTCCTTTCCTTTTTTATCCTATACAAGTAATTTTATTATTTTAGTGTTGTAGCCATTCAACTGGTTTATGACGGTCATTTTGTCATTCTTTGGTTTAACATTCTGCTTTCTTTTATTCTCCAAAACCATGGAGCAACAGATTGTACCAGTGGCAGATACTAGAGAATCAGTACAACATTGTGTCTCGTGCATCTAACGTTCTAGCTGTACTTCTTAAAACACACCACTATAAAGTGATTCTTTATCTATGATCTAGTACAGTACGCTTACACTGCAGGTAAGATGTGTTGGTTCTTAATGTTAGATCCAGTCATCATGGCCCACTTCTTCTAAAAGGGTAAACATTTTTTTTTCTGTTTTAGTTTCTCTAATAGTTTCTCTTATATATATATTTTATTAAAAGGATGAGAATTTTTAAATAATTTCATCTTATTTTAAAGCCTCATAATAACTTAACCCTATTTTAAAGCCTCATCGCCATTCAAGTTATGCAAAGTGTGTTTGCTGTGTAAGTAGAGTAATGACTGTTCAGGAATAATATGGAAGGGTTAGAGAACTAAAAGGAAAGGAAAAAAATTAAGGATGTTTAGTGACACTGCAGTATACTTCTAAACGCTTAATTTCTGCATACATACACCTTATTATTAAATAAATATACAGACCTATATTATGGTTAGCTTCCTGAAGATGTCTCCCTCATGCAATGTTCGTGTTCCTGTGACCAAGTAGGTCTCAGTGTGATAAAAAAACTAGAAATTGCAGTGTAAGTACAGCTTCTCCCATTTGATAGCTTTGGGTGCTAGATTTGGGTCCATTTTACAGATCTGGGTCAGTTCCCCAGTGCTAGTTTGTATCTTCATATTTCTACAGCCACCCTAGAGATTTCTAGTCATTTGAACAAGCTGAAGCCAATACTACTATTATTTCCCAAACATGATAAAAACGATACATGTTTAGTCTACTGTTCATCTTTCCACACTGCTATAAATGCTACTCCCAGGGGTATTCTGAAGGACATCCATTTGTGTCCTCTTGATGTGCAGTTGAGTGATATCTTATGCATCCCCGGGAAAAAAATCCAGACCAATTTGTCTGAAGACGGGAAGGGCAAAATATTGAAGTAATAATATTAGTCAAGCACAATACAACCTCTGTTTTTCTGTGAAGCTATGAGCTCCCTACAGTTTTCTTAGATAGGGACTGGAAGTGGTAACTCTGACTTTTAAAAGACATGTTTTTTCCAAAAGCTGTTCCCTGGAAGAAATTACCTTCTCTAGACCTTGTGGTTCTTCTTGTCTTTTACTGCTCTACTCCAAAGAACTATCCCCAAACTCCTCCTTGGGAGCAATGACCAAATTAAGGAATCACTTAGCCAAAAGGATGGCTGTCAGGTTGTCAGGAGGAAGGCCAAGTTATTATTCTGTATAATGATCTGAGCTATTCATTTAGGGTCTGTTCTTCTCATCTCAGTTGGAATACTTAGCTGCCAAGCATCATTATGCCAGAGACAAACTGTGGAAACAAGAATTTTATTAACACATCATTGCAACATACAGCTTAACTGTCTCACCAATTCTTGCTACTAAGACATCAAATTAAGGTCCATTAAACTTCAACTTCTTAAACAGAAGATGGACTTTTAAATCTATCCCTTTTTAAATTTATACTTCTGTAGTTCTAATAGTAGAAGGAACAGGTACTTGAGCAATGTTGATGTTTCTGACTCCACTGCATGTTATCTTTTGTGATTCATTCCTGGAAAACCAAACCTCTGGGAAACTAAACAAAATCTCCTATCATGATGATGAACACTGTATAAGAGAACAAATGTAACCGAATCCTTACAAGTGGCCTCACAGGCAGTCTCCTAAATTTTGCTCAAAATTGAATGGGTGGGTGGCTGCTGCAGGTGTCTCATTTCTACTTGCTTATTTTTACCCTAAGCTGTATTAAAATTAGCTTCCAAGTGGTTTATTACCTCAAAAGATGAAAACCGATTGGATTTCATAGAGAATATTTTCAGCCACTGTAAGCCAATATAAGAAATTAAGAAACAGAATTTGATTTTTTTTTTTTTTTAAAGGTGCTGCAGTCTATTAGACTACTAGGAAATACACCACCAGCCCCAGGGTCTGTATATGGTGTGAGGTCGGGTGACACAGCACCAGCACTGAGCATGCTGTCTTTTACAGACCTCTGTATACACCTATTTAGTGACCTGAACACTGTTGGCTAAAGTATGTGAAGGAATACATCAGGAGGGAGCAAAGGCAGAAGAAACCTGTACCTCCTGCAGTATTTGTGCACAATTTTACTCTAGGATATGTGCACAATTTTACTCTAGGAAATGCTAGCTATACTACTCAATTTACAGCTCTGACAGAGCTATGTCACTGACTGCGGCACAAGGTTAATGAGCACAAGCCTCTAATACTGTACTTTCGAGTGCTCAGAAGCCAAGCTTACTTATTCTTCTGTCTTAATCATCTTCGGTTCCAAAATTCAGCCCTGGAGACTAGAAAAAGACATGAAAATGTATTCTGTTAGAAATACTGGGTAATATCCTTGTTGGTGGTGTATCACAAATCACAGATACATTTTGATTGGCAGGGACCTTTGGAGGTCACCTAGGCCAAGTTTCTTCCCAAAACAGTGCTAACGCCAAAGTTGCTCAGACCCCACCCTAAAAGAAAAAAGGGAGGGAGAAGTTTTGTTCTTACCGTGTTTGCTGATACTGTAGATACAAGTCTCCTATAATAAACAGATTTTTAAAAACTCTCTAGAAACATAACCTTATCTCTAAATCGGGTGATTTGGCCTATAAATATGTGCAGGAATGGCAAATAATAATGGCCATGATTTTTTTACATAATTAAGTGGCTTTCAATCCATTAAAGAATTTCCTTTATTCAGATTAGTAAGGGAACTAAATCCAGCTGTCATAGTTGATAAAGTCAGAAGTCTCTCACATTTTGTTATCTGATCCTGTAAGAAATCTTAAACATTTAGGAGTCTAAAATTACTCTTTGGGTGATATAACTAAATTAAAGTTAAGACCACATCTGTCTGTAAAGATTCATGTTTCCAAAACAAGGAGCATTCCTACATTTTCTAGTAGGACTTCATATAACTTAATTATTCCTTATGTGATTTAATATAACTTTGTCAGAATTGGCTAAGAAGATACAATTCTAGAAAAAAAACACCTTTTAAATTAAGATTTTTCCAGGTTTCTGATGCATTAGTGCTCAATTCGTTAATATATTCCTCCATATGTGGGCTTCATGTGATAGAAAAAAAATCAGTTTATTCCATGAACTCTTCTGGGCCTTTTTTTTGTATTTTGGAAAGAACAGATTGAATCCACTGAAATTTTCCAGACACCATTCCAGAAATAATGACATCAGCTGTTCTTTTCGACAGAAAAGTAAATGAAGTGTATCTGGTGACACAGTTAATGAAGGGGGTGAATTTGTTTTGCTAGGACACCAGTTTTAATTTGAGTGGAGCAATCATTATTGACCTGCATGAATAACATTAATATTTTGGTTTCCATCCTAAGAATAATTATTCACTAATATTTTTTCACATAATATTTTGAGCAAAGCCTTAATATTTATCTTTACTGTATCTATTGTCAAAATACCTGTAACTTTTTATATTTAGCAACAATAGCACTTCTTATGTCTTAATGTTTTCTTTTGTTCATAATTAGCCATACTTTTATTTATAGGGGGTGAATACAGGTAAAATTCATTGTGATGTTAAATTAATTGTAATATTATAGATTAAACTGATCTCTCACATATTCTCTTCAAATTGCTTGAATTTTTCTCAGCTATATTAACTGCATTTTCTATATATTTTTATACTTCTTTTAATCTACTACATTTGTATGAGTTTGTAACATACAAATTCAGCTTCACCAAGCGATTGTGTTTGCACACAGAAATCATTTGCTTGGTTTGTTTTCATTCCAGATTGAAACAAGACCATATAAATTTGTCTGTAGGCACTGGATCCTTCATCTAGGAATGCCTGATTCACTTTCCCAGCTGTTCTTACTTTTTCTGCAGATGTTGTTATTCACCCACTACAGGAGGGACTGTAAAAATTTCCTAGCAGTCACCACTGATTTTCTGCTGTACTATCCCCTACCGACTTCTCAGGTGTGGTTGCATTTCCAATTACAAATTATTCCTGCATCTGCTACAGAGACCTCAGGGAAAGCCCCATGATTACTTCATATCCAGTCACTCCCTTATTTCTCAGAAATCACACCATCTCTTCTTACGTCCCATTCAGTCTTAAACGACCTCCTCAAACTATTAGTTTTTCTTAATGTCACTTACTTTCCCCATACTTAGAACTCTTAAATTAAAATCTGTATCAGCCTCTGCCTTTACAGTAAAAATTTTCACCACAATTGGAGACATCCAGGTCCCACAAAAACAACACAGAAGAATGACACATTCACAGCATAGCAGCAACACAATCCAGCTTCTTATTCACAAACCAAAGTAAATGTTTTTTCTCAGTCCTCACACTCTTAAGCGTGGACCTTGAAAATTACCCTGATTCACAGTGAAATTAATGCCTCCTCCCTCTTCACTTAACCAATTATCATATCTTCTCCTGTAATTCATAGCTCTTTTTCCATATGAAATCCATATATCATTGTTCTGTCAGACTCCTTGGGCACTTCTGACTTGGCAAGCCCTCTATCTGTTCCTTCATATTCCTCCTGTACTTTAGCATGCTGAGAAACACCTTTTTCTTCCAGAAGATCAGCAGAGTTCTTTACCTTTGCCCTTCCTCTGACCTCCACAGCTCTGTCTTTCCCAGCACTTTTGGGCTGGGCCTTCATAAAGCTCTAAGAGATCTTTCTTCATTCTTTGGTGGTAAGCATACTGTGTAATGGAGAACTCTGTCTGGAGAATGGCAGTCAGAGTAGTTTCTCCTTCAAACATGATGATCCCTTTGCAATTATTGATACCTTATAGTTGCACTGAATCATAGAATCATGTGGTTGGAAAACACCTTTAAGATCATCAAGTCCAACCATACCTGTCCACCACTAAATCCTGTCCCTAAACACCTCATCTGCCCGGCTTTTAAATACCCCCAGGGATGGGGACTCCACCCCTTCCCTGGGAAGCCCCTTCCAAGTGCCTGATAACTCTGGCTCCTTTATTAATCCCATCCCATTCCTTTCATACTCATCAGCATCAAATAGCATTTCTCTTCTCTTTCTTGCCAGTCTCAGTCTTGCAGCCCAAATTTCAAATACTTGCCTCGTCCACACTAGCAGCGGAGGGCACAGACCAAAATACTTGCTAAAAGGTCATATCACGGAAAGGTCAGTGTTTTGTTTTGTCACACTATTGTGCTGACTTCAACGTGCTGCTGTAGTTTCTGTTACTACTGCTGATATATACACTCAGTCTCTTACAGTTTAATATGAAGATGTGTTAAGTGCATTCCAGAATATGGTTTCTGGTTGATAAGAGAAATTCATCCCATAGAATTGGTTACTGAAATGCATGTAAGTTAAAGATAGAAGTGTTACAAATCAAGTGACCGTAATTCATAGTGGCTCATGCTCTTACTAGCATGTGCAAAAGTAACATATTTGACTGTATAAATTACAGATGTCTTTTTTTCTATAAAATCCTCTTAGTGGGAAACTCCAATATTTTAAATGGCTGAACTAGGTACTGAAAAAAAAACCCCCACGCAACTGGCTGTGTTGAAATGATATTTTAAAACCAGTACAGGCTATAAATAGACTATTTATAAACAGGATGCTTTGTGTATGTTTAAATTTTGTCAAGTCATCTAAAGTGGGGGAAATGCCAGCATGACATTCCTGTTAGTCATTCACAGGTTTTAAAAACTGTCAGTTAGCCAAAATATTTTTAATTGTTATGATACATTCATATAAAACATTACTGATTAATTCTGATAATAATACTGATAACTCTGATTAATTGTTTTGCTAGGAAGGAAAATAGACTGCCTTTTCTTAAAGAAAAAAAAAAAACAAAACCAAAAAAACCCCAAACAACAAAACCCACCTTGATCTTAGGTTCTTTGCCCAGGAATAGCAGAAGGGCTCTCTTGGTGAGGTTAACATCTGTCCTCGAGAGTCACAGCGGCAATAACACAAAAGAGGGAAGCTAAGCCTCGTGTCCCTGGCGGGGTGTAAAGGCTGTGCTCTGGGCACTCTAGCCACTCCCTCCCAGCAGCATGAGCGGTAAGAGCCCCTTTGGCCTCCTGCCACCTACTACTACTTTACCCACCCACCTCACCTCTCAAGTCCAATCAGTTATTAAACTGCACAGCATCCTGCAATTGAACCGCTTTTAAGCCTTGGTAATCTTTTACTCCCTCAGCTATTTAGTGACATTTCACTTTGGGATCAGTAGTTTTCTTGATAATCTGATGCCTTATTTTCTCTTTTTAGCACTTTGGCTACTATCTTTGTACTTCAGGAAAGCACCAAGGCACATTATAGCTTATCGTCATTCAAGGCTTGGCATCTGACTCAGTTCTTCTTCAATGTAGGGTCAGCATTTCTTTGGCCAGCAATATTTTTTGAAGTATGGCAATAAACAAAAGGGTTTTAACAACATCAGAACCTGTCCAAGTGGCAAAAGATTGTCAAGGGCAAATGGCTGTGGTTTTTAAGGACATACGTGTTTGAATCTGCCTCGGTATGCGAATAGGGCAGCTATGCTGGAAAATGCTGTCTTCATGAAAGGCAAGATCTTCTCTGCTGAAGTGGACATGGAGCTTTGAGCAACATCTCAGTGCTTCAATTTTTTATCCTTAGCTGTGGAACGATGCTTTTCCCACATGTTCTGGTAAACAACATGGCAATGTCTCCTAACAAAAGTTTATATGTAAACTTGCAGTTGTAGAAGTACTTAAAAACAGAAGTGGAGTCAGAACTCCAGATCTTAATCCTGTTTAATCCTTGGCAGGACCTTATTTTAGACAATTTGTTTCACAGCCTTTCCAAATATTTTTTTTAATGTAAGTGGATTGTAAACAAATTGAGGTTTTCTTTGGACACTTGTGAAACATAACTGTTGCTTCTGTTGTTGGGTAAGAGGGGGTTAATATACACCTGATAGCAAGAGGGGCGATATTTTAAAAAATAAGTGTTATTAATGCCTGCCTGCAAGGGGGGCAGATTTTTAGACTGCAGACATAACTCCCTCTCTGAAAATAAGATGGTTTGCAGCAGACAGCCAACCATCCAATGTCCTTCACACCGACATCAGGAGATTCTAACATTCAGTTATTATTAATGCTTTAAAGTCCTGTCCGAAGTATCTGGCACATATGGTTGCCTCCTCCCTCCAGGCACTATGCATATTACTCTTGCAAGAAAAAGCTCATGATAAAATGAAGGGGATCTTTAAGCATTACAAATAATTGTAAGAAATAGCAATAACTCGGTGGACATTAATATTAAAGTAAATCCACAAAAAAATGTATTTCAAGAGCCACATACCTAGCAAGACTACATTTTACCCACTCAGAAATAACAACTCACATGGGTTGAAAACCTTTTTCTCAATTAATTAAAAAAGTTGTTTATGTTCCACTTAAAAATAAGTATATAAAAATATGGTAAATTTCATAGAAACTTTCTATGCCGTTGTTAAGCATTTCTGCAGTACTGTTGATGTGATCCAAGAGTGGAAAAACATTTATTCATTTCTTAGGAAACATCTGCTCTGGACTTCAATTATTATTTCATTGTTTACTTTGGGGTTATTTTAAATAATTTTAGCTGTGAGGAAGCTTAGAGGAGACATCCTAGATCTGTTGGCAACACTTGTTCTGGGATTTTCAGATCTAGGATGCCAATAAACAATGCCAGTATCTCTTGTAAATGAACAAACAGAAAAATAATGTAAATGCTTCAAATTAATCTAATTATTAGAACAAAGTAGCCTTTGTCAGCCTCAGTGTTTCTGTAGCACTTACCAATAATATTTACAATGCAGCTCATTCCCAACTACTGCGCAAGGCAAAATATTACATCCCAGTGTTAGAACGAACATGCATGTTCTGTTAAATCTAAATGTCTCTTTAAATAAAACCCAATTTGTGTGTCTAATGCCTAAAAGCACTTGAATATCTAAAAGAAGGAAGGGAAAACTGTGCTCTTTGTCTATAGAGGAGATAAAGTGTTTGGTATAGGTTGACGGATTGCAAAGTTTTGTTTTCCCTACTATATTCCTCGCACCTCAGGAGGGATCCATCCAACGTTAATGCTCATCAGTCTGGCCCCTGGGTCACCCCTTCAGGTAACATAATTCTTCCACTTTGTAAATATTTTCAGAATCAGGTCTTATCACAGAATTTCAATAGCTTCCCTTCAAGTACACAAGCTGGATAACTAAGAAAAATAACTCAAGGCAACAACCTACAGCAGAATGCCCACCTGAGAGGGTGGGAATCAAGCCAAAACAGCCCTGCGTCCCAGGGCAGAGCTCTCTTTCTAGTCCTTTTGCTAGAGATAGGATAGGAGCAAGAGAAGTTTAAGGTTTTTCTCTGACCATTAGCACTTACAATTGCCTGTAGCAGCATGAGTCTTCCAGCACTCTTTTGACTCTGTTGAACCTTTTCAGTCTTGTTCCATTTACCTGCAATAGAGAAGGAGCCTCAGAATCTAAAGAGATACAGGAAGGTGCACTTCTGGAAGTACTAAAACACCCCCCTAAAACTCACTGATCCTTCTGTAGCTGTGCAAAACCCATGAGGATCCCGTACTAATGATTCTTTCCTTCTTCACCCACCACCACCTCCTTTCTTGCCAGCACAGCTTATGCCTAGTACATGATTTGCCTACGCTAGTGAGAAACCTGGTGTGAGATTCGGCAGCTGGACAGCTTTTCACTGACTGGAAGTTCGATGGGCATAACTCCATTTGTGCAAAGACTCTAACTGGGTCAGATATAATGTCATCTGTATGCCACTGCTAACGTAGTCCAGCTGCTTTATCCCTGACAGCCTCTTATTAATTGTCAATACCATTGTTTGTATTGTAGGCCTCAGGCACTTGTGATCCATACCTATGAGAAACACCAGAATGCAGGGCTGCCTTCACCCTTTCCTGAATAGCCTTGATGTGTATCGAAAAAGGACCACAGTTTTGCAAAAGCGAATTAAACACTTCTATTGTTGAAACAAGAATGCCCAATGCCATTGTGAATAATAGTTGGGGTTATTACTCTACACTCTCATTTCCCCTGAAACATGAATGCGCCAAAAGTATATACACTGTAGAAATAACAAATACTCATAACCCACTGAAGTGAACTCAATCTAAATAGCTCAATTAAATAATTGCCGAATACTATTAACCTGCCGCATTTAGAATGGAAATGTGCACATTTTTATTTGCCTGTCTGGTATCCTGCTTTCTTTGCAGAAATTCTTTTTTCCATCAGCTGCACTGCGGCCACACTACTTTTCAAAAAAGCATTTCAATAATAACAAGGACTTATTTAAAATTTTTCATTAATCAATAAGGATCCGGGCTTCCCTAGAAGAAATCCAGTAAATAGCTAGGAAGCTGAAGTTTTAGTCTGCATTTACATGTTTTAATTCAGTGGATGAACATGGTATGAGCCACAAAAACACATGAGAAAATCTTCAGAAATAGCTTAGAAGCACAGACAATTAATTCAGACTTTTGGCAGACCACTGAATAGCCTAAGAAACCACATTTTCCATATCTGCTGTGTGCTTCCCATAGGAGTCATGTTCCCCAGAGAGTGGATGCCCGGGTACCATTCTGAACCTGGATATTGCTTGGAGATTGGAAAGGGGTGACGCAAAGTTGCTGTTCTCTTGCTCTGCTGACCCCTGTCCTGCACTCGGGCTTTTTTCTGATCTAACATCTATCATTTCTACAGATCTTCTTTGACTTTTGTTAAAACAATTAAGTGAACAGATGGCCTGACACTGTGCACAGATGTGGAGTAAGTTTACTTTGGTGCCCTGTTGATAGCTGATGTGTTCTTATTTTACAGGTCATGGACTGTGCAATGCCTCTGATTGGTGAGCATCAGACTGAAGACAGGCAACACATAACTGATCTAGTCGTAAGCAAAATGAACCAAATGTTGTCCAAAACTCCCATACCATCTCCTCAGAGACCCACTGCCACTCAGCAGCCTCAGGTAGGAAACTTTTGTTTGTAAAATAGAGAATCTTATTCTATAATTCTAAGCTCAAAATTTTCCACAAAGAATTTGGCTGGAAAACTATTCAGACATACCCTCAACTACAAGAATTCAAGAACTTGTCACATGGTTTATAGGTTTTTCATACTTAAATGAGATTATCTGCAGATATAATCAAGGAGTCCAAGTGGTGTTGTGGTTCTACCAGTAAACTGATAACTGTGGGTTCAGTGAATTACCAGGCTCTGTATTGTTTCCTTTCAGTCACATCTGTCTAAAATATCATGGAAATAGTAAGAAGCACTGCCACAGACAGCCTTTGCCCTGAGGATTGCAGAAAGGATACTAAGACAATAGTTCTTGTTGTTCTTGTGAGAAATGAAATTACACGATAGATAATATAATTTTATGTGCTGCAATTCATGAAAATGGCTTTCAAATCTGGGAAACTCCTGAAATACATTTAGAACACTAGAAAATTTGTGTCAAAGGTTGCAAACGGATGTGTTTCACTTACTTTATCTTACAAGGCCTGGTAGTTAAAGTGTGGGGATGCAGAATTCTGCCCTGGCCTTGCTACCTTTCAGACTTTGGAAATCATCTTTGTGTTTCCTTTTCAATGCTTACAAAATGTGAAGTTTATTTTATTAATCCTTCAAATAACTTCTGAGAATGTGGTGGTTTTTGTAAAAGTCTCTAAGAACATAAGGTTTTGCCTCTGAATTGGAAAGAGATGGATCTGATGGGCGGATTATCAAATGGATAAGGAATTGTCCAGATGGCCATGTCTGGAGTTACGGTCAACAGTTCAGTGTCCAAATGGAAACCAGTAACAAGTGGTGTCCCTCAAGTCTCTGTGCTGAGACCAGTACTGTTTAATATCTTTATCCATGGCATGGATAGTGGGATCGAGGGCACCTCAGCAAGTTTGCAGATGACACCAAGCAGAGTGGTGCGGTCAATACGCTAGAGGGAAGGGATGCCAGCCAGAGGGACCTGGATGTCAGGGTCCTGCACTTGGGTCACAGCAGTCCCCCAGTATCAGTACAGACTGAGTGATGAATTGATTTGAGAGCAGCCCTGCAGAGAGGACCCTGGGGGATGAAAAATTGGACATGAGCCAGCAATGGGCGCCTGCAGCCCAGAAGGCCAACCGTCTCCTGGGCTGCTTCCGCAGCAGCGTGGCCAGCAGGTCGAGGGAAGGGATTCTGTCCCTCCACTCTGCTCTGGTGAGACCCCACCTGCAGCCCTGCATCCAGCTCGGGGGTCCTTAGCACAGGACAGACATGGAACTGTTAGAGCAGGTCCAGAGGAGGCCACAAAAATGATCAGAGGGCTGGAGCACCTCTCCTACAAAGAAAGGCTGAGAGAGTTGGAGTTGTTGCACCTGGAGAAGAGAAGGCTTCAGGGAGGCACTATTGTGGGCTTTCAATACTTAAAGGGGGCTTATAAGAAAGATGGGAACAGACTTTTTACCAAGGCCTCTAGCGACAGGACAAGGGGTAATGGTTTTAAACTGCAAGAGGGTAGATTTAGATTGGATGCAAGGAAGAAGTTCTTTACAATGAGGGCAGTGAGACACTAGAACAGGTTGCCCAGAGAAGTTGTGGATGTCCCATCCCTGGAAGTATTCAGGATCAGGTTGGACAGGGCTTTGAGCAACCCAATCTAGAGAAAGAAGTCCCTGCCCGTGGCAGGAAGGGTCAGACTAGATGATCTTTAAAAGGTCTGTTCTAACCCAAACCGTTCTATGATCCTTTGAAAAGTGATGTATAAATGCAAATAGCATCTTTTATGTCTTTGTAGCTAGGCAGCAGGTCTGATCAAGAGCAGCATTTTAATATACGGAAGGAATAAACCATGACAATACATTCTGACATAAACTATTAAGGACTGAATTGCTGCTCTGTACCAGCACAGCTCCGTGGTAATCAGTTAAGCAACAGAAAAAGCCAAACTGTAATACAGGAATTACCAAGCCTAAATCAAGAATCTATTTTTACTCCCAGTAGACTCCACACCAGGTAAACAATTTGAAAACAGTTTTGTGGCATGCCTCAGACAGATTAGTTCTTGAGGCAGAATGACTAATTTGTTCTTCAAATATATCATCATCCTTTAAGTTATAAAAATACATCATCCCACATAAAAAAGTGGTGTGGCTTCTATTTATATTACAGCCACTTGAAACTAAGCACAAAATTGTTTCGACCACGGAACCACATACAATGTAGAAGTTTCCATCCAACATGACTCAAGTCCACTGTAAAGGGCACTGAAAAAGAAAGACAAGGAGGGTAAAAACTTAAATCACCTTACGCCAAAATACAGTTTCTTTCAGGACTAGTAAATTAGCCATATATTAAAATGAAGCAGAGTAAAATTTAGAGTTGCCCAGAGCATACAAGCCAACATAGATAAAAAATTAAAACAGTAACAGATATTATTGTAACATTAATATATTCACAGTCTTTTAGAGCATTTGATATTTCACATTTTGGGGAAAAAAAAGTTAACATCTTGGGTAGACACGCTTCCCTGGATTTTAAAGAAGACAAGGGAAGAGAAATGTTTATGGTTACTGGTGTCATTCAAAGAAACTGTTTATCTGTTGTATGTAAATAAAGTTTTTACTCATTTCCAAAGAAAACTGCCTACATAAGTCCAGAATGAAAACAGGACACAACGAACATTTTAAAAACAGTTCCTAAATTCCTCAGTCATTGCTGTCACTCATCACGTCCATGAAAAGGTTTTTTTCCTCTTAAACAAAAAAGCTTTGGATGAATCCAAAGATAATATTTGCTGTCTAGCTGCTGAACTTCTGTTAGATTTCTTCTTAGTTTAGGTTACTGAAGAATTCAACCTTTGCTAATGGCAACAGGATGTTATTGAATATTAATCTTCTTTTCCTTACCCTATCCTTAAATTATGGAATGCAGTTGATCAAAATCAGAGATATCCCTTCAGAATATTTGCAATATTTTTTAGTTTTCCTCTCAGCTAATCAGACTCTGCTTCCTTAAAATTTGCCTTGTCATATTATCCACCAGTTTAGGACAGACAAAGGGGATCTGGATTTCTACAGAAGATACTACTTGCAAATACCCATTGATCTTCCCAGCTTTAAGGGATCATGGAACAGACCTATAGTATTTAAAACAGATACCCCCTCATGTGGAGTTCATGTTTAGCTAGGTTGTTTTCCTAAGAATAAAATCAGACTGTTGAAACAAGCTGTCCCTTTCATCTTTGAACAGTCTTCTCCTTTTCTAATCAGAGGAATTATTTCCTCATCTTGAGAAATACAGTCCATTCATTTGTGGGCAGGGGGATACTGCACATTTCTGCAGGTCACATAAAATGCAAAGCCAAGTAATTTATCCCAAATCAACTATGAGCATATGTATGTGCAGTCTTAGAAACCAAAGTAATATAAATATCAAAGAGTAATTTGTGTGCTTGGCTACTACTGCTTTTAAATGAAGAGCTTACAATCAATAGTACAGCCGTAGATGTGCCGTGTTTTGAATTCCCTTATTGTCTGCGTGGGCTTTTAAAAATTATTTATAATCTACCCATGACTGTGGCACTGGGTGCATCATACATAAAAGAATGTTTCAATCTCTAAATGCCCGCAATGGTCAGTGCTATTCCAATTAACTCTCCATCAGAAAACAAATCAATGATTGGGAAAATAAGTCTTTGTTTAGAGCTATGCAGCCAAATCTTGATGGAAATGATTGACCTTGCAATATGTTTTGGAGGCCAACAAAGTGCTCTCTGTCAGCATGCCAGAAGGAGCAAATTCCAAAGGCAGGGACCTCAAACAACTGTCTTGCTTATGCTGAAACCTCAGAGCTGCAGATCCTGCGGTTCTTAAACACATTAAATCTATAATCTGAGATATCAGATAAATTGAGAATTTTTAAACACATATTTTGTATATTACATAGTTATTTATTTTTCTGTAAACACTTGCACAGGCTCTATAACAAGTTCTGCTGGTACACAGAATGGCACAGAATCCGTGAAGGAGAAAAGCTACAGTTTGCAGCTCCAGTTTGCAGCTCTGTGTGTTGCACCTCACACTGGTTGACTCTGGCTGCAGCCGACAAACTGTGCCTCACGCTTTTCTCTCGTGGTCCCAGGCTACAGTTTACTGCAAACCGTTGACAGCGTGATTGAACCTATTGAGATAGAAAGTATTCCTGATTACAGGATTCAAAGCTTGCCAGTTCTGCTCTTAATCAGCTACTTTACAAGTCTTCCCACTACAAAGAAAAGCAAGAGTCCCTGAACTCAGAGAAGTTCTATCTGATATAACTATATATGGCCAAAAAACTCTTTCCAAAAATTGGGTTCTTTCTATTTAATTTGAAAACATGACAGCTTGTTTTACTCAGAACCATGGTGAAAATATATAATAGAACTTTATCTAGGAATATTATTTGATTGAAGTTTTCCATGAGAAAATGGAAGCAATAAAATTATGAAAATCTGAATTCCCACTTCTTGTAACCTCTTTGAATACTTTTGACAGATCTTTTGAGAAGCCTCTTTCAAATCTTTCCTAAAAACCAAACCAGTGGGTTAACCTACCCCATGAAGTGTTCTAGCCAGTGGAATCACTTATCTCTGTCTCCATCTGTTGATAGGAAAGTTCACTGCTGAAACGCTGTCTGCGTTTACAAAACTCTGCAGGTGGTTGCTCAGTGCAGGCTACTTTATGCTTGTTTCTGTAGCAGCATTTGTGTATAAAACAATAACAGTAAAACATCTATTCAAAGCTGCATATCGAGTCACCATAGGAATTGTGATGAACTAAATTCTGTGTAGAATATTGCACTGTGCATGAGTACTACCATAGAATGCAAATGATTATGGTCATGTTAGCAGTTGAAGCTGAGAAAAATTGTATTAGGAAAACATTATTTCAGTCCAGCTCTGTTGAGACCATGTCACATTATCCACAAAAGAACAAGGAGTTTATTATCCTTAACGGAAGGAAGAAATTTCTGTGCCATAGACACAATATCCATAACGACATAAACACCACAAAGAGCACAGCATTCCCAGCTATATCCTGGCTCTGTTAGCTTTAAAAGAAAGGAGTAGCACACCAATAATAAAGCAATAAACAATGCAGAAGAGGACAGTACTTTAATTATTTTGGAACAAGAATAGCAGAGCCCAAAGCGTTTAATTTCTTAACACTCTTTTCTAAGCATTTTGATACCTTCTTCGTTCTTTGCCCACAGGGAAGTTCTGCACAGTTACATTAAGATCAACAGAGTCTGGGGTCAAGGAGCTACCTTCACTATTTAGAGATCTTACTCCTATTTTTCCTGTTTTTCTCTTTATATTACTCATTTTTCATTCCCTGACCCCTTATATGAATTGACTAGAGCTGAGCAGTGTTCTCCAGTTTTATTTTTCTATGTTCAGAGAGAAAATTGAACCAAAGGTGAACATAGTATAAGTTACAAGTCGTATTACCTCCGGAGACAAAAGCAAGCTGTTACCAAATTACCTGCTCTTGGGCTTCCATAAGCATAGTCACAGTTCTCTTACATTCCATCTGTTGTATTTGCTTTTTTTTTTCTTTTTAAAGCAAACTACTTAAGATGAGCAGCAATTTGTTTCAAATCACTGAGGCTTTTATGCTGGCCAGAAAATACAGTTACATGATCTGATCTTAATGGGAGGGGAATGCACTTAATTGGGAGGGATCCCATCATGGAGTTACATGGAAATCAAGAATTCAGTATTAGCCTGCTTATTAGGAGAGGTAAACTTCTCTGCACTAAAATTGAGGTGTGGACCTTACCTCTAAAGGACTTTCTGCTTTGCACAGTCTCACAGAAGTTCACTTCAAGTGTAACCGTGACTTCTAGGTATGCTACAGCTTTGTATCGTCCCTCAGACCACTAAGGCTAAACCAGTAGGCGTAGCATTAGCCAGGCTGTGTCCGTGCCATTTTCCATCACAATCCCTTGGCACTTACTTGCAAGAACATATTTTTCTTCCTTATGTCTGGAAGGAAAGACTGCCTAACAAATTAACAAATTAACAGACTGCACTAAATCACTCTGCATGAATGAGGGTAAATGCAGAGGTTTCGTATTGGTCTCTGAGAATCCCACTGAACTGGTGCAAAGCAAATCACTCCCTGGTGTAATTAGATCTGTTCTAAGGGACAGCAGGAGTAATTTAAGAACAGTTTGTCTTAAGAAGGTTGCTAAATGATCTAATGACCCCTAAAACCATATGTGCTGGATTTCTTTCTCCTGGGAGGATGTTTAAATAGGGGATAAGTGGTAGCTATGGCATCTTATGCCCATAAAGCAAATGTACCCAGATTTGTGGAATAACATCTGATGGAAGCCCAGATCCTAAATATACTCAAGGGTTTAACCTGACTTTCTCCCTGCTCAGGGCAAGGGAGCACAGAGCCCCTGGAAAAAGTCTGGGCAGTATTTTACTATATGGCTCTCTAATTGTTTACCTTTCCGAACTCTTACATCAGGTTGCTCTATATAAAGAAAGCAACATAGCTTGTCAATAAACAAGTAGTATATCTGTGTAGCTATTAATTGAGCATCTTCTGCAGTCTACATTAGCAATCAGTAAGATTTTTTTCTGTTCCTCAGAACACCTCAGAAAACCTCAGAAGTTTTGTATGCACTTTGACAGCCTTTAAGATCACAAACAAAACCTAAGTAATTATTTTTTACCACTGGCACTATCCATCTGCCTAGAAGTTCTTTTAAATCGTAGTGCCTAGTAAGCAAATTATTTTTCATATTAAAATGCTTATTGAGTTATTGTTGTGACTTAAAGGAAAATCAGTCAGGCAGCAGCAAGATGCCTTCCTAAAAATATTGGCACAGAATCTAAAACATTGTCATCATAACTCATAAGGTATAATGAAAAATATTGCTGGGGCATACATACATCACAGAACACTAAACACAGTACCTTCCAAAGGTTAAATAAATCAATGGCTGTTCTTAAAACTGTTGTGTTAAAACGATTTTTGTGAGTAATTTTTGAAATCCTGACACTACTGACCTCTTGTGCTGCAGTGAGTTTTGGTTACCTGAATCACAGCGACATCTTGTGACTTGTTCTCTTGTGCGAGAACCAATTCCGAGGGTTCTGTATTTAATATTACAATGTATTTCATCATATTATGGAAGCTGTACCACATTAAACAAGAACTTGGGTATACATTTTACAAATACTAAATGCCCCCCATTCAAAAATTTCTCATAATGCTATTGCAATGTATTTATTTCACTTCTTTTAATTATTTTAACATGGAATACATTTTAATGTGCTACTTTGACATATAGGTATATGTAAGTATACACATATACACACAATGTTGAGCTGTGTATATTTGGAAGAGGAGATGCTTATTTTAATCAAAGGGGTTTTAACTTTTTAGTTATTTTATTTTTGTGAAAATAGAAGTGAAACAGCTGTTACCCTTTTAAATCCATAATAAACATATGGAATTAAGAAAAGCAAGATAAAATAAACACGTATGGACCCTGAGCTCACCACATCCTGGTAAAAAGCCACATTTGACACACACTTCATTCCAGCTAAATTTACAACAGTTAAGTTTATTTATCACAAGTATTAAATGATAGCATATATTTTACTACACCGAGGATGTTTTGTCCATCTTTGAATAAGGGCAGATCCTGTGTTCTTCATGTAAGTGACAGAGATCACAACAGAGACAGAGACTGAGACTTCAACTGCTGGATGAAGGATGTCCACATATTCAAAACAGTCACTAGTTCCTTACACAAAGCTTGATTTAGGTGGAGCATTTGATCTTGACATTCAGGGATTGTAATATGTTAAAAAAAGTTCATGCAGGAAAAAAAATCCTAAGATTTTTAATATTGACAGTAATTAAAAAACAGTGGGACACAACGTACAAATGTTGAGCAGGGGTCTTACTAACAAATTGATCGTGAAAGTTAAGATAACCTATATTAAAATCCTTATTGGGATCCTGTACCAGCAGATGGAGTAGGTACTAAGGGAGGTATGTATTCATTGCTCGATTCTGTTGCTTATTTAGCCTCACTGGGAACAGGTAAATGGCTTGCTGGATATTTGCTAGTGATAAATGTCTACATAAATGCTTTTGGTTGTTAGCTGTGAATGTATCCATTAGATGAGAATGATTAAATCAAAACACTAACAAGTGCTTATCTTTCTTAGCTTCCTTTGAAATACTAAACAAGCCTGCCTTTACAATGCCCTTTTCAAAGGGGCCTGATGACATTTAGACTGTAAGAGAACATACTAAGGGGCATATATTAAAGGTTTAGGATTATTTGGTCAAAATTTCTACTGACATCAACAGAAATTTGTCGAAATGAAATCAAAGCTTTCAGGATGTGGCCTGATGGTTTTTTTATTTCTGAATACTCTATATTGAATGCTCATCACCAGCAGTGTACCTGGAAAAATACATGATCCCTGCAGACAAGCAGAGCAAAGCTTGGTAAGAGAAGGAATGGCTCACAAAAGTACTCATTAGAAGAGAAGCCCAAAGGAAAAAGCCCCACAGAGTCAAGCTTCAGGAGTGGGATGGTTAGGATGAATTAAATTGTCTGTAGGACGTAGTGCTAATAATTTTATTATACAAAATGCTAAGACTGAAAAACAGAAAAAGTATTACTAGTTAATAGATACTTTTCCCCATTTATTTTAAACATAATAACAATACTGTTCTCTTTTTGTCCTCATTCATACAACAAACTTATGCTTTTGTTAACTTTTTTATTACCTTCTGCCAGGTGATCGTCTGATCATCTCACAATCTGCCAACTCTATGGGCAGAAGCAGACACCTATCTGAGATATCTGAAACTCCATGGAGACTATCCTCAAGAACAAAGGAAACATTTAATTTTTAAGTAATCATAAGCCCACCACTACAGAGTAGCCGTTATAAGTACTTAGTAGACTTCTGTGAGAAATGGCTTTCTTGTCCTGCAGGAATTTTGGGGGAGAGTTTCAAAAATGTCCTCAATCCTCTATAGATCACAAACCAGACTTCTCAAAATTAAAACAAGGAAAACAATAATCCCATTGTTACAGAACAGGCAATAGGTGCTGTATACACAAATGGAAAAGGAGAGTCTCAGATCCCTCTGTTTTGTCTTAGTGCTATAATTACTATCCTATAACATCCTTTCGATTTTTTATTTTATCTTATTTTTAATCTATTTTTACTCTCTGATTTTGTTTATTTAAGCTGAACCTCATAGAAATGTCTTTCTTTTGGAGGCTTTTCCTTCATCTCCTTTCCTTTCCCCACTGTGGTGGGTGTTTCCCATCTACTTTTATTGTTATCATTCTCTGTCTCCACTTGACTTTTTTGTTTGATTTCTCTGACCTTTAAATCATAACCTGTCAAGTGAAGCTATTTGGCTTTACTCCATGTTTAACTTGCAAGGATTCTGTCCCTCTCCACAGCAGTCATTGCCACAGTTTATTTTGAATAAAGACCATGTGCTAAATATGTGTTAAAATTTTTAAACAAGGAGAAGCACTGAGAAATTACAGAAGAATCCAAAGCAGAGCTCATTTTCAAATATTCTCCATTTGTCCATAGAAAAAAAAGGAGCAACCTCCCTCCCCACCATCACTACAGACACTGATCTAGTCCTGGAGCAGTACTCCATCTGGCTAGCTGCCAGTAGACCAAGCTTGTCTTCAGCTGCTTATATATCGTTCCCCAGTCTATCTCAACTCCTGGGAGAGACCCAGGACGCTTGTCAGAGTTCAAACCAACCACCAGTACCTCCTGTGTGCGGCTGTGTACTCGTGCTGCACCACGAGGAACAAGAAGAAAGGACGCGGTCTTGTGCTCTGTTCATACACTGGGTTTCTGGGCTTTGCTGTTGTTTTGGGGAGAGCTCAAGCATTTAGCCAAGTGCACTACCTCTTTCCCATGCCTCCTCCCACTCCACTGTTCTGTAATACTGGTACAATAATATTAAGATAAAATATGGGTTATAAGACTGGATTTGAGTTAGCTCCACCATCTTCTTCCCAGACTCTTGTTTCAAAGCATGAACTTCAATTCCGAATGGATCCGGTAGTGATGGATCTTTGTGGCTCAAGATGAAGAGCTGCTCTTAATCTCTTCCTGTTCATGCAAGGATCACTTGCCATACGATATTTTAAAAAAGAATGTTTGGGTTTTTTTAATACTGGAAGAGCAGATACAACATAGCATCAGCCAGGGTCAGAGTCCCTGGGTTCAAGGCTCAGAACCTTTCTTACAACTTCAAACAACAGCATAGGATTTTGATACAATCAAGCCCCAAGGGGTACCTTATCCTCGATGTATATAGAGGTATCTGTGTACACTGAGAAAGGTGTAAGGAAGTTTAACTCCCCGGTAACTGGATAGTCTTCTATGTATGCTGTCCCACTTTTGCTTGCCTGTCATTTCTTACAGCTCTCCAGTGCAAACATACATGCGTACACATTGTAGTCTCAGCTGCTTTAGCACAAAGGGGGAGCTCTCTCCTATCACATAGTCCACATTCCTTCCTTGTCTACGGGGAGCAATTTTTTCACTGGGAAGGACTGCCTGAAAGCTGCTGTGCAACTGTAGGCTTTTAATGTTCCCTTTTCAAAAACAGAAGTTGAAATCTGTCTTCTTTAAGCAGGAGCTGCAATAAAGAAAGACTGCGTCCTTGTCTGCTAGAATTACTGATTGGCTCTGGAAGGGGACCATCCAGCTTCAAGCGATGCTACTTCTTAAGAAACCTTTGCCCTGATAAATTGACATAATACTTTTTCTCTAGAAACCTCATCTCCTTTGGGAGCGAGGGGGAGAGATTATTTTTCTTCAGCAGAATAATAGAAAATCGGGCTGGAATGGAAAATGGGAGGTCACCTGTTTCCATATCCCAGGGAAAATACTGGAGCGTAGCTTTTAACAGCAGTGAGTCTGTACTAGGGTACTCATTTTTATGATTGTGTGCAAAAATGTTCAAGAGGGAAACTATTCTCTAGGAAGTAATCAGTTATCTATCTATGGAAAACACTTACTCTATAAAATCTAAGTTCGAATACTTTTTGATGTTTAAAAAAAACTTTTTTCAGTGCATTTTGTAAATACTATTCCGAGTAAGAATCAAGCTGTGTAGCATGTTTGCTTCTCTTAGCAGGCATTTTGCTGCCATTCAGAGGAAGATCTTAATGGGTTTTACAAAGGTAGTTTAGAGTTGGTTAAGCAATAACAAATGCTGCTCTAAACCTTTGAATTCTTCATCACAACTTCAACATGAAGAAACTCTAGGCTGGCATCAATTTTGCTGAGAGTTTCTTTTCCATAAATATTTCCTCAGTGGAGAAGGGCAAGACTGAACACTGATAGTCCAAAAAACTGTAAAAAGCAGGAGCCAACTCTCCTCTTGCTGACCCCTTTACACCAGGCAAAGTGAAGGTGGCTCCTTTTTAAGGTGTGACTTACCGCATTTCTCCATTAGAGCTGTAACCAGGCCTGTTCCACTGCCTGTCTCTGTCCGCAGGGAATATGGAATAAAATAAAAAGCAAAACCTTTGTAGCCCTGTTCAGCACCACTGGCAACACAGTGAAGCAGATACATCACCTACGCCAGATTCACCCAAAATGGGGTAGGGTCTGAACCAGCAGCTGCTGAGTATCCCCACCGTATGCACTACACATTAAATGTATAAAGCAGGAAGCAACGAGGTGCTAAGGAGTTTCTTATCTTTTGACATTCCATGTCAGAAAGCTGCTTCAAGATCTTGCTGCATTGCTAAACTATACAATATGTGCTTATTTCCAGCTCAGTTTTACTCAGTTTATACCAGTTTCTTTGTGGTTGTCATTGTCCTTTAGTCTAGCTTGTTTCCTGCCTAGATCTTTACCGGTACAATATATTTATAAAAAGCAACTGTAGTTCATTCAGGCCTTCATTTTGCTAAACTGAGCAAGACATGTTCTTCTAAATACCATCTGCCTGGTCAGTTTAATAGCACTTTTCTGCACCTAATCAGCTTACATTGATCTTTCTTGAGCAGGGATGATGTAAGCAATACACGGCATTGTGCCTAACACCTATGGGAAATACTTCACTGAATGTGTGATAAGATCTTCCCCATTAGATTGCAGTTAGTGAGCTCTGTATTTCTGACAGATGCATGTAATTAGTCCATAAATAAATTACTTTGGACATTGCATTTAAGTTGTTGGGGGTTTTGGTTTGTTTCTTTTTTACTCCATTCATCAATTTCATTCTCTGTTTAGGATATTTTGGTCCTGTAGTCTTCCAGCTCCGTATCTACAGGTTTTAGTAGCACACACCTACATTGTTGTGCCAACTTAATGAAAATTCTACTTGAGTTCCACATCCCAATTACATCCTTCCCATTAGTTTTTCTTCAGTAACAGCCAGTCTCCTCAGTAGCCGCTTCCTTACCCACAACGTAATTCCTGCAGTATTAGTGCTTAACCTTCTCCAGTGTAACTTGTACTTTTCCAGTTGTTAGAGATATCTGGTATGGAATTCTGTGTTTCACAAGTCAGCTGCTTTTGATTTCTGAGATGAAGAATAACTGGTCTGACCAATATGAGCCCAAGAACATCTTCGATTTTCACCTCCTTCTCATTTTTAGCTTTTATCCCTCCGGCCATCTTGCCCTTGCTCCTGTATTTATCATAATCTAGGACACTTCAAACATTCATTTACTATTGACACCCTACTTAAATTATCTAAACTACCTCTCTGCTTAGCAAACACATTTTTTCTTAGTTCTCCTGTTACTTAATTGTTTTACAATTCATTCTTATTTCCTTTATGAGATCTAATTTAGCTCGTATTTTGGCAATTCTCAATTCATCCCTCTACTTCTTGACCTGAAAAACATGGCTTTCCCTTCAAATACTGAAATACCTATGAAAAGCATCTATCGTTGCATTACAAAGAAAACCAAATGAAACCCAAAAACAACTATACGTGCTCCAACTATAGTTCACAAAGTCTTCAAACTCAGCCAAATCAAAATCAATTTTTGCTGGGACTCAGTTTAACATCTCTTTTGCCCAAGGGCTATTTCCCTGCCAAGTTGCTGCTTTTGCTCCCACCCATTTCAACATTCTCCAGACTATTCAAAATTCAAGTATATATGAATCCCGTCAGCATTTATATAATTTTACAAGGTAGAAAAAAGAAGTAATACCACTGATCAAATTCTAATACAACATGCTTTGAAGAACAGTTCTCTCCTCCAGTTCTACCCCTAAAATTCCAAGGAAACTGTTTCAGGTAAGTGTCAAAGGAAGGAAGTGCTACAGAGGCATCTAGAGAACCTATCTTCTAGACAAGTAGTGGGTTTTCTGCTGTGGCTGTAATTAACTTGCCCAATATTCTTAAATACCATTATGCAACCAAAGCACCAATTGTTATACCCAGCATTGAGAAATCACTATAGTATACTTTCAGCATTCATGTGGCTTAGAGGTTTCCACAAGTAAAGTTGTATTTTTTTAGAATAGTTATATAAACAGTAACTCCTCTTTGAACAGGAGAGACTGTATAAGCAGTTGTGTGTAATGTTACTACCAACATTAGCGATTCCCTTCTCTCTGGGGAATTTGGATGTGATATAAAAGTTGTGTTCCATAAAATGAAAACCAAAAGGGCTCCTTATGACAGCAGTGACCGCACCTCACTTAGGTAATCCTGAACAACACTAACCACTGTAGTTTCTAGCCTCTGCAATACTAATTTTGCTCTTTAACCCTGAGTGTCCTAGTAAGAATCTGTTAGGGGTCATTTTCCATTATACATTCTGCATTCTAATCCTTGATGTTTGAACTAAGCAATAAGCAAGTTCGTAGATCAGAACTGCAGTGCAGGAAAACGTGTTTGTACTAAAAGAAAATGGTAGGAGGGTGAGCTAGGCTAGGCAACAAAGGAAAATAGAAAAAAAAACCAAGGGGGGTGAATACATATGCAGGACAGGTCTAGTCCAGTATCTCTGTTCAGACTGTGTTGCCTATGAGGAGTTAGCAGCTCTTACAATTACATTGGCACACCACCTTGGAGAGGTGAGAAGTAACAGTCTGTAGTCGATTTGCCAACAACTGGTGTTTTAGAAGAAGCCTGGATTTTATTAAAGGCCTTGGCTCAGGACAGCAAACAAGACTGGTTCAAAGTCTGTCTTTAATATCAAGTATCAAGGCTTCTGACTGTCTGAAAGAAAGAGGCTTGGAAAGGACTGGATTACTACAGACCATTGAAAAACCATGAGTAAGATTTCTCATTTAGGAATGTAATGCTAATTAGTCTTTTTGGGTCAGCCTGGGTGGGTTGGCTAATTAGCAAAAGTAATATACCCATGTGATTGGCCTGGAGTGTGGGTGAGGTTCCTGGAAGCACCAGGTGATAGCTGGTGAAAAAAAGGATGTGTGGGTGGTAAAATCAGGACAGCTGCAGTCAGTGACTAGAGAGGGGGAAATACATCTTCCCCAGAGAACGCACAAAGGCTCTAAGCATTCAGAACAGTTGAGGTAAGGAGTAGCAAGCTTCTATAAGGTTTTTTGAAAGCTTAATTTAGGATAAAATAATTTCTTTGTAAGATGGAGAGATATGCAGATTGCATAAGTACTGATGTTGTCAAGTCAGTTCGGTGGCATGCGTGATAAAACCCAAGACCATTTCAGTGCACGAACAAATGGCAGATTTGCTTCAGCCTCAAGGCACGGAGGAGACAGAGGCCCTGCAGATGTTGTTTTAACATTAAAGTAGATGTGAATTTAAACTGCCAGCCTGTTTTCAGTTTCTAAATAAAAGATGTTTTACCTACATGATCTTTTACTTTTGTTTTAGTAGGAAAATGGCAACACTCATATCTTCCTTAGTCATCCTCTGCCGCTGCAGAGAACCCTATAGATTGGTGTGTGGCTCTTTGAAAGGCTAGGAAGTCTATCGCATGGCAATTGTAGTAACGTCCCATATAAAACATCATGCGTACTTTCTAACAGAAGTCAGATGATCTGTTTGTCCTCCAGAATGAAACTCTTTGGGGTCCCTAAGCCCCAAGTGCTTGTACTTCCCTCCATGTGTCACACTACTACACCAAAGGCTATGCAGGCTGCTCTGTAATAGCACCCACATGCCCCGGAGGCAGACAGAGAAAGGTGCCAGGTGCATCAGAACAATGGCACTAGAATATGAAAGGAGTTTGCTCCTCCAGGGCAACTTTTTAAGGTTTCTACTCTCAGCTAATTTCCCCAGTACCCAAGGAGTTACTGATGTAAATGCACGTTGTTGTGAGCTCCAATGCATTACACAGTGTGGATACCGCAAATACTTAACATTACTGAAACATGCATGGGATAGAATGTCAACTTTTACATGTGGTTCAGAAAATTAGAGGAAGGAGAGAAACAAAACAGAAGACTTTAACTCACACTAAAGCACTTCAAAATTTTCTGCTGGCTGTGTCTTTCCTTATGAAATTCTCTTCTACATCTCATCCTTACAACGATGCTTACCGAGACCTATGTAACTGGGTCAGTTAATATAAGTATCAGATTTTGCCTCATTTGTTTTGTGTGTATCATTTTTACTCCTCATTTGCTCTTCTGAAGGCTGGTGGTGATGCATAATAGAGTTTTGGACCTATCCTGTGTCCTTTTATTTGTGTAGCTAAAGCAGGCAAAGCAATTTGCACCAGCTGCATACAGCTAAATTGTTTTGTAATTTTAAAAAGTGTGACTTCTAGATTGCTGTGCAGGATTTCACATTGCTATGAGTAAGATTTTTTTCTGTAGTTTAAAAAAGAAAAAAAAAACAGTAACTTTGCAAGAAACACATTTAATTTACTATTTAATACATTCTGGGATTTTTCCCTCTTGACAGATGGCAATTTAATTTCTGGATCCTTAAAAGAAACTCAAGCTATTATGTCCAATGATTTAACATATTTCACTTTTCAAAATATTAGAGATGGGCCTAAGACAAAGTTTGGATTCAAATACTAATGTTCCCAGAGGGTCTTCTGCTCCAGGGTTTTGGTTCAGCCCCATCTTTTCCTCTTGACAAGTATACGTTTGAAAAGGACACTGCCAAATAAATCTTCTGTTTTGAAAAGTTAAGTATTACATGTGTTTCTAATAACATGTCAGATGGAGTAGCATGAAGTAATTTCAATTATTTTTATTATTTGTCTGTGGTTTTTGCTTCCTTCTTTCATTTTGCTTAGCAAAACAGCTAACCTAGAGAACTCCATCTCCCTTCCCATTTACAGTTAGTGAATCAAAGTGAAACTACCACTAGCAAAAAATCCTGCTGTGCTAGTGCTTCCAGATACAAGTGAATGTAATTAAAAATAAATTCTGTCTTAAATTACACAAAGGTATAGGTTGAAGTCCATTTTCTATTCAGTCTATCCTAAAAAAAAGAGAGCAGAAGCAATGAGACACAGAAAAGTCGTTCCAGGTGCTAGGAAGGGAAGGAGAAAGACCATACACAAATGGAGGTAGGATTTGAGAAGGCACTCCTTACATCATGAGCACGCACTGCAAAGGGAAAAGCCTTTTTTTTAAGAACTCAGCTTTGGATTAGTCCAGGATTCATACATCATATCAGACAGCAACTGAATTAGAAAATGTTATCTGGAATAAATTAAAAGTGTATGTTCAGCCCCGACCGATAAAGAGATTTCTAATGAAAATAAAGACGAATTAGTGAAAAATTGGAACTAAGCTACTCTAATTTTTTTTCTCTTCTGCTTTCAAATGTATTTTCCAGAGTGGATCACTAAAGGAGCCAGAGCCAAACAAAATTCCACCTCAGCGACCACCACCTCAAGGTTGTTTACAGTACATTCTCGACTGTAATGGCGTTGCAGTAGGACCAAAACAAGTCCAGGCTACTTAGATAATTGAGACTAAAAGCAAGGGTTAAAGCAAAAATGAAAAAAAAAAAAAAAAAGAAAATAAACAAACACACAATCTTAAAAGCAAACATACCAGTTTTGTTCAATTCTTGCATTGTTTCAGTGCTGACCTGGACTGTGTTTTTTCTATGCAGTGTCAACTATACCGTCTGGTTGTTTACTTGTTCATGTCTGTGCGTGTAATGCTTACCTACCTTTCTCTGTAAAATTTGTGATTTCAGGGCTGTTGTCAACAGTGTACAAAGAATGTGCCTCTTTAGAGCCCAGTGCAACTGTACATTATGGATGGTTAGACAGTATTTTTTGAGTATTCTATATCATTAAGCAAAATGCCACCAAGGTTCAAATCTAAATACTTTTGCTTACTCTGTGAGTGTGTGCACACTGTACTCATAGCCTTTATTTTTTTGTGCGTGTGCATGACTAATAGGTGATCCAGATATATTTTTAAAAGTCTAGATTAGAATTTGCTAGTGAGGCTTTTTACTTATAATTTTATAACGTTTGTTAATATTTGAGTTTTACTTATACGCAAGTGGAAGTCTAATATTTCAGTGACTCCATAAGATACAGTTCTTCCCAAGGAATATTTGAAATATCTTCTATTTTACATACTGGCATTCATATTTTTAGTAATTCTGCATTAAATTATTAGGTACAAAGCTATGTAAATGGGCCACCTATGTGCAATATCTCAGTGGAAGTGTGAGTATTTAATGTATCCTATTTCCATTAAGTAGTACCTTTTGTTGTCATTCTGAATTAGTAATCTATGGAGATTTTTAGTGAAGACTAATGCAAATACTTTCAAAAATCGTATACTTACCTAAGAGTTAAATCCCAGGTTATTTGGCGAGAAGTACCTCAAGGACTGTTAAACTTCCTGTCAGAGCTCCTTTTTTTTCAAATACTGAGATGTTGGGAGATGGTAGACCAAGGTACCTTTAACCAGCTAGGGATCTTGCCCTTTGATTAGAACGTGAGACAAAAATGTCAGCAGTTTTCTTTACCAGCTCAGGTCTACTATTTTAAACCTTTAAGTAACCAGATAGCTATAAAGAAAATTCAGTCCCAGTGTTATCCACATAAACAGGGCTTATAATAATTGCTTGAAATCAAACATGCAAAAAGACTTGAGATGCCTGACAACTGCTAGATTTTCTGTAGGTAAATTATTTGTGATTTTTGCATAACTGATTTATAATGTAATATTACAAAAGAATACACAGGCAGGCAGATAATCTGTTGTGAGAATCTAGCTTAGAATCGCAAGCTACAGACTGCTAGAATACCATTAAGCTTAGTTGCAAGTGAGCCACAAAACTATAATTTTAGTCTTGAATATGTACGAAGATGAGTAGTGGCCATTAGTTTAGTGCAAACAATTTTGTTTAAAGGGAAAACAGCCTTATGTTCTACTTCTGTTTTCCCTACAAACACTGGAAAAAATTATCAGTGAGAATCATCATTCTTAGTGTTTCTTTTATTTGTACAAGCTGGCTGGTAAGATGAGAATTAAGGTATGCATTATTAGCTATTTAAATGTTTGTGGTAATTGCTACTGTTTACTACCTATCAGTAAATTACATGAATATTTTGCTTTAGTGATCAGCATTTGTCTGGGTCAGTGATCGTTCCAATGATGGCATTGGCTATTTTGTTCTATATTAAGAAAATTCCACTTAGAATCAGGTTCACAAATCCTTACCTCCAGACACCATAAAAGTGAATAAACCATACTGCCCTGGGGTGAAGAAATGAATCTGATGATTGATTTTATTTAAAGTAGTTGGGGGTTTTTTTGCATGTAGTAGTACAATTATTCACAAGTGCTTTTCACACGACGTTTGTGAGTTGTGTGTGCAAAGAGATGGGTGTTTCAGATAGGATTTCAGCTTGTTGACTGTAAAGGATTTACAAGGGCACACACTATTACTACACACCACAGACAAGAAGCAAGCCAAAATGTCTCTCTGCATGTAAGCATGCTTAGGTGCAATATTGTGGGTAACAGGGAACAGATGTTTTACAGTGTAGGCTTAATGTTCAGTTTTGTTGAGTTATTTTTGGTAAAAGTTTCTTTCATGATTGTTGCCTTTTGTACAACCCAGCTGCAAGAAAGTGAGCAAATGCTGGAAGTGTGACAGCAGTATATCTTTTATGTGAAATATCTTGTACAGCTTAATGTGCAATAAAAGAAAGTTATATCTGTCTTCAGTGTAAAGTTTCTGGCATTCAAGCCTGTATGTACAAGTGGGGGAAAGAAACCTTTCTGTTTTGCAGTATTGAGTGAAAGGAGACTAATAAGAAAATTATCCTTATTAAGATGTTGCAAGACCATGTTATCACCTTCAAATATTTCCTACAAAAGAGGTTCAAATTAATAAACAATGAAGGCACATTCCTTAACATACAGTACGTGCTATTTATCTTTCTACACCACAACACACTGCTACAACTGTATTAAAACTTACTGAAGCATTAGTACATGCTGTTCTCAGACACATCTCATCTAGTCAGTAGAAAGCTAACGATAATAGCAATTTTAAAAAAATAATCCTGTATTGCAACAGTACTTCCAGATACAAAGGTTTTCTTTTAGAGACTGGAATAGATTGTCTTCTACCTGCACTAAATATCTGTGTAAGCTAAAAATTCCCAAATGTTCAGAATGTCTAGGTCAGTTTTCTTCTATAATATTTACTGTTCAGCAAAGCTTTTGCCCTGACTCAAACATTATACAAACAAATCGCTCAGCATTTCATCCTCTCCTTTCTTCCCTTAACTCAGATGTCTTGTGTGCCTTGTCACATGCAAGAGTAAAGATTCGGTTATAACAACTGTCAGCCCAGAAAACCACATTCGGACATCTGATATAAAAGCAGCATGCCCACTGATATCTGACACAGCACAATTTCAGTTAGAAAGCAGAAAAAAACCCCTGTATGATGATGTAGCAACTTTCAGCCATGGATTTCACAACTTAAGTCTCTACTACACATTGTAGTTTCACACATGATACAGTATTTTGCCAGTATACTTCCTTCTCAGTGGAAAGATCTCCTTGGTAAAGAATTAGTAATGACTGTCTTGGTTTTTCGTAATGTTCTTGATATATTTCACTAAATAAGTTATCGAAAGACTTTAAATTAGCTGGAAAATTTCCATATAAATTTGTTTTACTGCTATAAGAGTGAATCTAAGAGGAATATTATAGAAATAATTTTAAAACTCTGGAGGAACAAAACTGCAGTAACTACACATAAAATAGTAGCTGTATTGCTGAAATAGGTATTGCTGGTGTATTTGGTTATCTTGCAGCCTATCCTTGAGCTGGGCCAAAATTTTACTGGGTGAAACTCCATTGATTTGATTTGAAGTCAAGACCGCTACTGCTGGGATAAATTTCATACTTCTTAGCAATTTTAAGGATGAATCGTAGGGGCTCCAAGCACGTTACTAATGTACCAGCTGTAATTAGTAGTATTGACTACATGAAACTGCGGTCTGTTTTGATAGAATTTTGCCTCAAAAGTAAAGTTAATCACATTCGAGGATTATTTTAAAGTGTTGGATATGAAATCTAGTAAGAATTCTTTGATACTATAACATTATGAAGTTTTTCTTGTACTGAACCTAGGGGGCCCAGTGCAACCCCAAGGAATGCAATCACAAAGCCAGGAGCCATTGCAGCCACAGCGCATGTACCCCCCTGGGCAGTCAGCAAAGCCCTCGACTTCCCAGCCAACAGCGCCACGTCCCCAGGCTCAAGGTCCTTCCACCCCCCCCCCCCCGCAGCCCACTCCCCAACAGAAGTCTCTCATCCACAGCTTAAGTAAGGCTTGCTTTTATCCATTTGCTTTTCTCCTCGTAACACAGGTGTTTGTTGCCATAACTGCAATTTGGGAGTTGGGCTAATATTCAGGGAAAAAAATATGTTCCCAAGTCTAAAATGAGGTTAAAACATTGCAAAAAGCTTATTCTGTGTTTATGATTAGTAAGACAGTATCATTAGTTATAGCCTAAGCACTACTCAAAATTTCATTTATTACTTTGTGCAATTTCTGGCCCAGCTGGGTCTGAAAATTCATCATTTTTCTTGTATTTGTTTTCTCCTTTTTATGTCACTGACTCATGATCTGGGTGTGCTGTAAGCCTGCACAGGAAAGAGGAAGTCTTATCTATTTAAACTTTTAACCTTGCAGTCACTCAGAGAACAGATTCCAGTTTCAAAGGGCCTATCTCAGAAGCAATCCCAATGCACATGCTACACAGCGGCTGCCGAACTGCGTGCCTTTGCGGTCGCACTTTGCTCATGAGTATACATTGCTGCTGATGGAGCAGCAGGAGCGGTCACACAGGCCCTTTCCAGAGAAGACTGCAGGACTCGCACAGAAAACTGCCCGTAGTTATCCCAGTACTTGGAGATTCCTTAACGCACAGCTTGCCGTTGGTGCTCTACCTAGCCAGCTGAGTCCTACAGTAAAGCCTATAGAAAGCATCTGTAGCTATGTCTCCTCTCACAGCTTAAAGCCAGTGAACAGAAAACACAGGGACAGCATTGGCAATGATTTGCTGCTTTTCAACAGAGCGGTCCTGACACACGCTATTGCCGGTAGAGTCACAGGCATGTTCTGCTGTAAGTACAAAGACTGGCACGGAGTCTTTGTTTTATCCAAGTAATGCAGATCCCCTTTTTCTGCCCACTTGTGCTAATACAAGCGTGAACCGCTCCTGAGCCCTCACCCAAGCATAGCTCAGTGGAAAAGATGTGTTGGGTGACAATATGCTAAGATGACAACATTCTCCTTGCCTTCCTCAGACACTGCTTTTCCTTATTTGTGTTTTATAATCATAAAACTCAGTTTATGTATACATAGAGAATAGGGAGGTCGATTTTCTTAAACAAGATGGCAACTAGTTTATAGTGTGAAACTTAACTTGTGAACTTCTGACATGTAAGAACGGTTAAGAGCAGGTACGGAAGAACTGTATCACATAACCATTTCCCAGCTTTCTCCCTTTCCTTTAGTTCCTTCTTCAAACCTAGATTCATTTTTCTCTTCTAAAAAATGGAAGAGAATAGTCTGTAAAAGAAAATTTTTTTTTAAAAAGGAGAAATTAAAATTTTTAGATGCCAGCTGTAATAAGAGCAGTTTTTCTAACTTTCAAGAAGCAGTTCTCAGTCCACACCAAGACTAAGATCTCCTGTAGGATTAACTCTATCTATTTGCATGTGTATGCTTTGTATTCACCCACATGCTGTTGCCTAACCTGTATGTACTTGTTATTAATCTGTGAATAAATATTTAATTAGGCTACTTATTGTGTTACTAATCAAGTCAAGTGCTGCTTCCCACCCTCCCTCTTTCAGTGAGTACAAACAAACATTTATCAGTCTATTCTCATTAACACAACTATAATTTATGAAAAACCTAAAATGCCTGTAGCAGTGTTTGCTGTACATTATTAGTTTAGAGGTAGAGAGAAGCTGCAAACCATGAAGAGTATAAGACAACCTGAATAAAAAAAGTGTTTCAGTTCTGCTATAGCCAAAACTGAAATCCTATTATTGTACTGAGATAAAAATGAAATCGGTTAATGAGCTTTACTAATGCATGGGTATCTTCGTAAAAAGATTATAACTCATTAATGGTTTCTGTTTAAATTCAAGCCTACTTTTTAAATATTATTTTATCTGACAAGTCATGAGTTAAAAGTTTTTAAACTTCCAACATTTTCCTTCTGGTATGTTATTTTATTTATGCTTACAGAGACTTACACCATAGTTACATGGTAGCACTATAAAGAGAATAGTATTTTTTATATATATTTATTTATATATTTAATTTAGGGATTTTTTTTTTAAAGATAAAAAGCATCATTAAGCCTCCATTAAGGATCAAATGTCCTATATAGAGAGAGAGGGAGAGCACATTACAACTTTAGGATTCACTCTTCAAACTCTTGCTGTTATACCTAATTATTTTTTGTGCGTAACTGTTTGCAGCCTTAATGAACACAGTTGTTAATCCTCTTGTGTTGGGTGGTGATTTGGATTTAGCAGACAGGCCCACTTTTTCCTCCAGTCCTAATTTACATCATCCAGTTTACTGGAATACCATGTTTCAGATCTGTAAAAAGCAGTGTGTTCTCTAAAGAAGAAGATTATCCTGCTTCTCAAATCAAAGTACAGAAGGAATGTGCTGTAGTGCAGCAGCTCTGTGTGCTACATCTAACTATATCACTTGTGTTGAATGTCCATTTTGTTCACACGAAACCATCTACGTCTCATGGACATTTTTCCTTTTCTCATAATGTATACAAGTTGTATGTGGATGGAAGCTGGTAGACAATATGACCATACAAAACGTGTTGCATTTTTGTCTTGCAGCAAGTCGCAGTCTTTGACAAATGCCTTCAGTTTCACAGAATCATCCTTCTTCCGATCATCCGTGAATGAAGATGAAGCAAAAGCTGAAACTATTCGAAACTTGAGGAAATCCTTTGCTAGTCTTTTTTCTGATTAGCCAGCTTCATCTAAATGCATCTAGCATATAGCCTAAAAACCACGTGAATGTTATATAGGTTTTGTTTTCCCTGTGACAGTACCCTTCTCTACTGTGCTAACTGTTGTATTAAGCAATATGTTAAACTTACAAAAAAAAAAAAAAAAAGGAGGACTTTGATGAGATACCATTCAGGAACACATAGAAAAATCTATAAAGAAGGAAGGGTTCTATTACTAAAACAGAATGGCGAATTCTAAGGTCCTTATCCATCGTAATATTGTGGCCTTACTGTGACTGAACTATATAATCCTATTTCAGACTCCTTTGTAGAATTGTGTTAATAAAGCATTGAGTAATGGGTTTCTCCTTGCTTTACCCATTTCCAGTGCATTGCAATGCATGTGTATTTTGTGTGTAAATGTTTTGTACTGCTAAAGTATAGTCTTGACTTGTTCTTGCCTCCCAAGTTCAGGAGGCAATTCATGCTGACATTCTTGTCAAGCCACATAAATAATGTGAGAAATTGAAGCCGTTTCTTCCTCCTTAAACAATCTTTCCATCAGCTGGTTGTAAACTTTTGATGTATTGCTGAGAGTTATCAGTACACTAACTTAATGTCATAAATAGTGTGTATGTACTACTGTATCTCCATATGTCTATTTATTTCCAAACTGTAACCATAACTGGGTTTAGTTGCAAAGAATATGCATGATGTTACCCTTATTTTTGTGAACACCTTCTAATAAATGTAAAGTCCCATGCCTGATTTAAAAAAATGTCTTCTACAAAGCTTGTTTCAACGTCAATATATATTGTCTATTTTGACTGCTATGAAAAGGGTAGCTTTATGATGATAAAATATTTGGACATAAACCACAACTATAAGAAAATAAACTATCACAAATAATTTCCTTTTTGAATCAGCATAATAAAAAATTATAAGTTCTAGGAAACACGTTTACATTTTCAAATAAGTTATGTGTTTTAAAAATATTTCTCTATCTTGCGAAAACAGAATTGATCCCAGACTTTGAGGTAATAGCAGCATTTTTTTAAAAAATTATCTAAATCAAACTGAAGTTCATTAGTAATCTCTAGATTATCCATTTCAAAATTATTGTAATGTCATTCTGCCTACCATGAATTACGTGAAGCAGTATTCCTTGCCAGGAAACAGTGCTAACAGGTGAAACAAGAAAAAACCCCCTAATATTAGAATGCCTGAGGGGAAAAACGAGCAACACAATGTTGACTTAAAAACCCTCTAAGATTTGTAATGGGTTTGTTAGAGACACATCTACTTGCCTCCGAAATTTGACTTCTTGTAGATCTGACAGTTTATGAAGTCTAGGTAAATCACAGTCACCATTGGATGACGTAAGTCCTTTCAGCAGCTTTGGATTGCTTTTGGGTGAAGAGCCTGGCTTGGGCCAGGAGGTTGGCAATGAAGTATGGAAACTTTAATCTCCAGTGATGCCAGAATTAGTTTGTATGTTAGCATCTGTTTGTCAACATAGTCTGAGTTGATGAGCTTAGCATATATATTTCCTGAAAAGCAGACCTGTCCAAATCACTCGCAGGCAACACAACTGACACCCTTTCTGGACTAGCAATGAGGACTGACTCAATACAGTAGTTGAACAGTCATGCCTAGAGCAATGCTTCCCTCCAGGTTAAGACTCAAATGAATTTATGGGTAAGTTTGCACTGCAACATTAAATACATAGCATTGCCCTCTATAGGATGGAATCTCAGTCTCCCTGTTTGGTATATAACCCTCATCTTTCTGGAACAGCCCCCAGAGAAGCCCTCTTACTAAATTAATGACAATTCTCTTTTCTTTCAGGAGGAATGTACTGTGTACAGAAGCCTGCCGTTTAGATAAGGAATTCTGTGGCAAACAGAATGCTTTAACTGTTAATTGCTTTTCTTAGTTCATAAATATCAGCTACACTTTGATTAAGTTTTGTCCCCCTCCTGCCCCCCACTGGATTGAAACGCCCTTCACAGGGCTGCAATAACAACCCTGAGCAGTTAGAGCGCCTTTCATGTCTGAGAAGTGCTTTACTTTTAGATTAGAAAGATTAATCAAAGTTGCTAACACAAATTAATTACTGCTACAGAGAAAGCATAGTAAGTATGCATAGTTTGGCATGGTTCATGATTAGTACATGCCTAGTTTCAGCAATGTTTAGTACAATGTGAATTACAGGTAGTTCATTAGTCCAGGCCCCAGATTTCGACTTGAGGCAAAGTTTCTCGCTCATATAAAATTCCCTCCCACCTCTTCCTGGGAGAAAACGGGTTTCACTACAGTCTTTGTTTTACCATCTGGAACAAAAAAAAGAAAGAAAAGAAAAGAAAAAAAAGAGAGAAGGATGATGCAATCAAATCTGCATGGTGTATCCTCCCACACAATGTACATAACACATTGCCTCTCCACAATGCCAGAACTTCTTTATACCTCCAAGCGTGCTAAAGCGTGTCACATGCAAGCTGATGCATGCTTGTGTTCCTTGTGCAGTGTTTCATGGTTAAGACACTTTTTTAAGCAATCTGTAACACATCTCCAAAACACTAATCAGAAAAAAATGAGTTTTTATAAAAAGTCTATTCAAACATTTATTGTCCATTTCGTCTTACTTCATTAAATAGATCATGCTTTAAATTCACATGCAAGAGCTAAATACCCCATTATCCAATATAATGCTAGGGTTGCATAAATGGTAACACAGAAATAATCTGACTGTCTGTGGTTGTTCATCTTTATGAACATTAGCCTAGGAACACAAGGGCTGGCTTCATTTGCACCTTTTTCCATGGAGATGCAGCTTATGATGCCACAGGTTTCTCTGTACAGCACTCCATCTTTTTTTCATCTTTCAGGATAATATGAAATCTACAGAGCTACTAATCAAGTTTAGTCTTAAGATTGAGATGAAACCATTTTCTGACCATTAGGCCTGAAGCCAATTCAAAATGCTGAAGCAGATTTCAAGAGACTGTAATTATGAACAAAGTGACTAATCTAGCTTTGAAACAACCACTAACTCTCCAGTAAAAATTAGTCAAAATAGTACTAAGGTATTTTGTAAACATTGTGTGTACTTTGTATACTTCCTGCTCCACAAGAACAAAGTCACTTCTTTGAGCCAATGTCATCTCAATGAACAGATCACATACAGCAAAGCTCCTATTTACAAAATTGAGAAAGTCAGTACATATTGTCTGTGCATTGTCACAGCCATTGCCAGTATTTGGTTGACTTCTAGAAATAAATTTCCTAGCAAGTTTTCCATCAACAGCAGCTTCCAGCAAGGTTGGGTAGGGATGCAGGTGGCGGAGTAAGTCCAGCATGGCTACCCAGTGCCTTTTTAGATCTTGTATCATTGATACCTATCTTGGTAACCAAGAGAGCCACACAGGGGTTGGCAGGTATGATGGAGGATCTGTGGCAGACCTGGGCTGCACTAGAATGGCAATTGGAGGCTAGGCAGGATATACAAAGGTGATCTAAATGGCGCTAGGTGCCAAAGTTTGGGACTGAATTTTCTCTTGTGTCTGGACACTCAGCTATCTTATCCTAACCATTCAGGCATGGAGTAAGAGGCAACTTAATTGAGCTCTGCCTTTCTTCTTCCCCTGGCAAAATAAAGCTGTCTAGCAGGACAGTGCTGCAAACAAAGAAGCATTTGCAAATTTTGATCACTAGTAGAGTTTATTTTTCCATACCAAAAATAACTAGAAGTGGTTATCGACTCAGGGCAATTTAAGAAAGATGATCTACACTGCCACGTATGCCAGCACAAATGAATTTAAGTTCTGAATGATAATATGTGTCTGGAAACATGGAAATGCTTTTCATTAGACATACATTTCTAAACCAGCAATTTCTTTCCTTTTTTTTAAGATGTTTTTAAAATCTCATCTCGTAATTTTCAAAATAGGTACCTAAAATTAATAATTAGGTTTCCAAATGCATATTCAGTCATGTAAATAAGCAGCCAAATTTGCAAAATCCTGTTTTCCTCATTTCCTCTAATTCCTCCTCATTTTCTAAGGATGAATATTCCACCTCAAAATGATAGTTGATATTAAGTTAGATTCTTGCAGCTCAAAAATTAATTCAAGAAATAGTATAAATATAATAATTTAACTTTTTTAAAAAGAGAAAGATTTCAAATAATATCTGGAGTATCAAGTGTGTTCTTCAAATTTAAAATAAGCCAAGAAGATCAACAGAAAGACTATCTCCCCATTTCACTTAAAGATAGCCCAGAAGTAAAAGAAATATGTGGGGGTTTTTTTCCCCCCACAGATTATGTTACAAAAAATTAGAAAGAGGATCAACTTTAAAAAAAAAAAAAAGCAGATTTTGTATATTTGTATATGGGACTGTAGTTCTGACTTCTCTTAGCAGTGGCATTGCTCAGAACTTCCAAAGGTGGATGTGGTATTTAAAAAACTGATCCACTTCACATTACCTGACATTTAAGTTTCCCAGTACAGGATTATGGATATTATGGAGGAGAAGGTACATGGCTTTATGGATAAATCTCTGTTCTATAAAAGCGATGGATGGTAATAAGGTAACAGAAACAAAGTAAAATGTAAGCTAACCTGACAAGACGAAGAATGGATTAATTGGGAGCTTAACTCTTTACACGTCGTTTTTGTTAGAATTTGTCTCTCCTAATCATTTCTATTTTACTCACATGTGCCTGTCTTTATGACCAATCCCAATCAGCCAAATTCTACTTTAAGGAATTATAAACTCTGAGGAGTAGCTGAATCTTGTTTAAAGGCAAGATTTTGAGTTGTTTTTATAGTATTGTGCTGTATCTATGCTTCCTAACACCATGAAGATAGATAGAGTAAGTAGTAAAAAATTAAATCTGTCTATGTTCTTCTCTTGCTCTCTTAACTAAGAATGTAATTTTGGTAAAGATTATGTAGATTTTAAGAGCACCTATGCAGGCAACACAAAAGAACTTCTGTCTATCCAGATGAGAAACAAAAAGCAGTAGTGCATATGGGCTGGTACTTAACTATTTTTTAATTTGGGAGCTATGTCTCAAAAATCTGTTACTAGTGTTTGAGTGATGACCATTTTTAAGAGATGATCTAGTACAGGGACTTAATACAGCTAGATCTGCCTGCCTAGTTACAGAACTGCTGCTGTATTGAAGAAATGCTGGACAGTACTTTAGATGCATGAAACTAAAATTAACAAGAGCTATGCTTTGTTGGCATGCCACATGCCCTTCTGAGGCTGTAGCAAAACCTAAAGTGTGGGTTTCATTTTACTGTAACTCAGAACAGTGATGATGATAACACAAAGAATTAATGTGGTCTATGGATGTTAGATTTTTAGTAGTTCTGCTGTTAGGGAAAAACAGGATAAGCTGATGCTTCTTTTCCTCTACCCCTCAGGTGTTTCACATAAAATTCTGCCATTTAAGCCTCCTGAAATGTTGTTTGTGGGAAATACAGCTATTGGGCAAACTTTTTTCAGATAATGAGAAGATGTCAGTGTGAGAGAAGAATATATTTATTTCATTCCCACCAACTATAATAAAACGTGAGCATCTCACAGCTTCACTCATAATACCCCTAAAGGTAGGAGGAGATTTAACATATAGAGGAAAGGGGGCAAAGCACTCTTTCACTAAGTGCAGAATGCCACAAGCTAATGCCTCACTTGCCAAGTGTGCTCTAACTGGAGATCTACTCCACAGATCTCTCCAACTGATGATTATGTAAATCTTCCAGATGGGCCCTTTAAGCAGTAGATTACTATCCCAACGGCATCCATCACCACTGAATACTTCATAGTTTTGGCTGGTTCAAGCTGAACTCCTCTAGTCTCTGCTTTTTGCACGTTTTTCTTATTTGCAACCCATATTAACAATAGTGTCATGAGCACGGATATATCTTTAGGCCTGTTTTCCCCACATGTACTTTTTTCCTTCAGTCATGCATGGTTTGAGACATACTCCGCTGGCCTTATGCAGTAAGAAACATGGTGTGCTACTAAAGAGACTGCCACTAGAATTTAGTGAGCAAACAAATTCTGCTGCCAAGGTGCCATATCAGCTTGCAGTCTATGTATGATTTGTCTCACACAATAGATCCACCAAACAGCTGTAAGTGCCAGATATTCTATCTGAAGAAAAAGGAAATGCTCCTTTCCTCCCCTCTCGTTGTGGCGGAAATGGAAATTAGTCACTCCCTATCCACTAGCTGAACCAGGCCTAATTACTACATAGAAATGATTGTAAATCAGAACTGTGCTGAGCTGTGTTAGTTAACTGTTTGTCTTGGTGACAATTTAAGTATATTAGTTTGCAGTAAGTGCTGTATGCTTAAGACTCTTAGGAAACTGGGTAGTGTTTCCACATGGAACAGATTCTACCTCTGATATTGTTCCTACACAATCCCAACCAAACGTTCATCTTTTAACAATCTTGAAAACAGGTGTTCCTAGCTGCATCCATTGTTATTTACTGTAAAAATATTTTCTCATTGCTTGATGGAATTGTAACAAATTTGGGTATATGGAGACCTGTAATTTAAAGGCCTCTGCCCCACCTGTTATGGGAATGCCTCTGAACTAGGATCAAGGAAGCATTCTTTTTCTTATTTAGATGGTTTTTGTCTGTTTGCAAGTCATGACTTAAACTATTAAAAAAGTGAAATGTTCTTTTAAAAGTACAATGTCTCAATCTTTTCTCCCCTTAAACTCAAGTTCACTTACAGGTGAACACCACACTAATATAGATGCATTTACTCAGCTTTATTCTACAGTACATTTTGAAGACATTAGCATTTTTCACACCTTTTTTTACTAGAAAGGGAAAGCATGTGCATTGACTCTGGGCCATAAAGAGCTGATGTAATTTCATGGCAAGAAGACTCCTGCTGCCCTTAAGAATGTTAGTACAAGTTCTGAACTGACTTACCCTCCTCTGGAATAATTATGCATTCCACTCTGGCACATTTTATCATGCAGTTCTCCTGCTTTGTAGATTACATGTCTTGAAGAGGTACAAAAGGGAAGAGCAAAGACTGTTTTATTTCTATACATGCATCTAACAATTATATACACACACACCCCTCAAAGAATACTTTTAAATGTAAAATTATGTGAGAATTTACAGACTTATTTAATATGTACATTAAATACAGGTATCCTTTCAGGCATCAAGGAGATGCAAGCATCTCTTGGGAGGAACACAACAAGTATGGGGAAAATATATTGTTAAATTATAATTTAACAAGCTGGAACTTGTTCAGGTTAAACAGCCCACCCTCAAACTGCAAAAAGCCAAATTATGCCCTTAGCAACTTCTGAAAAGCAAACTGCCTTCAGTGGATTTCTGCAAATTTAACTGTCTAGAGTCTACAGCCACATCAGAATAAGTCTCCCTGATCTCGGAGATTAAGCAGTCCCCAGCCTAGTAAGTATTTGGATAAGAGACCACTTGGCAATTCCACACAGCATTAGACATTAGCACGGGATATTTGTAGCTGAGAGCTTGGATGTGAGGGATGTTCATAACATCAGACTTACAGATATAGTAAATGTACCTTCCAAAGAGGTATTAAGATGAGTTTATTAGCCTACCTCTCTCTGACTACAGCAAAAGCCTAAAGCAGGTTTTAAAAAAAAAAAAAAAAAAAAAAAAAGCCCCCCAAAAAAATGAAACTGGAGGCTTATCTTACATGGCCTGAGTTCTTTTAACAAATAGCAGTTAAAAACTGAATGAATGAAAAGACTGAATTCAACTATCTGTTCTGAAAAATGGGGAATAAAATATAATTATGTCCAAGAAAGACTATAGACCATGTCACTTTTTAGGCATAAAAATGTCTGCTACTGGAGTCAGTGTGTTACTAGAGCCAGCAGAAGCATACTGGGAAATAGAGCTGCTGGATAAATTTACTTGGACACTTATTCTTCAGGACAAAGCCAGAAAGAGGGGATTTTACTATCCTTACAGTAATTCTTTCAGATATGTTTTAGTACATCTTCTTGAAGTGTAGGTATTTCAAATCAACATTTCTTTTTGACCTTCAGTAGGTCATGCATACAACTCTGAAGGAGGGGAGAAAGTACACTGACCAGCTATGAACTCTACACAGTGACCCATAAGGGACCTAGCATTTCATTTTGAGCACTCCCAAAACACTAATTCAGCGATTAAAAATCTCTACCCTGTTCTACAAAACATTAGCATTCCATACTAAAAATTTCTTTAGAGTGCTCAGCCATACTGAGTTGCAAAGTCTTCATGTTTCTCTGGGATATGGAGGGGTGTGTGGGGAAAATCCGTAACTAAAAAGGTTACAAAAAGTCCCACCTTTGTTTTCAATTTTCATCTAAGTCTGAATTTCAGAATAACTAACAAGCCAGAATAGTAGCAGAGTGGGTTACCAGGACTCCTATACCCACCTGTGTATCTGAACTGCTGTGCATAAAACTTACAATCCTTCTTACTCTCTACACACAAGTCTTCCTTTTTAGTTGCTTGCTTCGGGTTCAAACAGAAAGTCAAATTTTCTACCAATGGGTCAGATTTATAAGGGGGGTGGAAAGGGAGGAATATATAGAGGCAGCACACAGACTGTATACACAAAATGCAGATCTTAATTATTTTCATGCTTATTCTCCCCACTAACAAACTCAAGCCTGCTTTAAGATAAACATATTTTTCACATTTTTTAAAGAAAAGCCAAAATTTCCATTAAATTGAAAAATAATGTGTTAAGTTGCTAAACAGTACTGATGGTTTTTGCGCTCCCTCACACATATGGCTAGCTGAGAATGCATAGCAAGTTCAAGCTTGACATGAATTTTTTTTTAAGTAACCAGTATATAACACTAAACATGATTTAATAATGGAAAGACTGGCACAACCTTAAAGGAATATCATCAAGTAGGCAAGGTATGCTTGTGACTTATTATAAAACAGTTAAATCAAGTCGGAAGCATAATCTAGATTCTTTACATAATTATGGCAGAAGGGTGTGGAAGAAAGAATATCAATTATTTTTTGAACTGGAGACCTTCTAACAGTAAAACAAGCAATACATTGATCTCTCATTTCTCTCAACTGTCTTGAAAATGTCTGTAATTTTCATTTATACTTAATGTTATAGCCAACTTAAATGCCAGGTGAATGTTTTGCTAACATTGGGCTTATCCCTTTGATACAGAAGTTAGTAACATTTTTATTACAATTCTTACCAGGTCAAGCTTAACATTGTTAGGACAGTCCCGTCTCTCCTTAATCAAGCTAATCACAGAAAGTAAATGAAAAACAGCATTGCTGGTCTTTGTTCCATTGGTAACAAAGTATTATTAATTTGGTTACATACAGAAATTGCTTAGTTATAATCACAGAATCTGATATTACGAACAGCATTATAGAAGTGACTGAAAATGGAGATTTTGTTATTTTATAGTGCTTGTATTTACACTCAGTTTCACCTCAAATAATTTCTGCTACAATTAAAACCAGATTATTGTAGCAAACGGCACAAAATGAAGACTTTTAACTAGTGTTAAGAATGAAATACACATCAAAACATTAGAATAGCATTCGATATTTTAGAAGTGCTTTTCCTCTGGATTTCTGTGCATAAGCCACCTTGCAGTTCCATGGCAAAAGACTAAAATTTCCTTAGTTATTTGCCCTTTGCCTTTCAAGTTTTAAACCTTTATTCTTACAGATTGGGACTAGAAAACAAAAATGTGATTTGTGCACACTGGGTTAGGTCTGAGGAATCAAGTCCTTTACCGAAGCTATTGAAATAGAGGTGTGTCTGTGATTGCCAAAGAGATCTTCCGGTGATAAAAGAATTGCATCAGCTTTTGGCTCCGACTGCCAGAGTGACTCAGCAATTCAGAAGAATGTGTTTCCATTTTCTTTCCGGTTGGAAGATGGTGAACCTTCTCTAATACTTTCTCTTAAATGCCATGAAACAGGCAAAATGGGGCCGTTAGGTTATGCAGAAATAGCTTGACAGCCTTTATTCAGAGTAGCGTAAGAGCCATACAAAGTCCACCGATACCGTTCTAGCACATTGTTTCTTTACAGTAGTAGCAGGAAATTTGTTTCAACAGCTCAGCAGCTGTTCCCTAGCGAGTTACCAGCTCATTTCTGCAAGTTAGTACAGCACATAGCACAGGAAATTCTAATTTGGAATTAAAATTTAATTGTGAGAGCAAACATTCCTGGTAATTCTGGTGATTAATTAGCCCTTTCTCCGTATGTTTTTGGCCCTCTCAAACCAGAATTTTGTCCATTCTGTAGAAGTTCAAAGAAAAAAAAATAGAACATCTCAGGAAATTCTCATTAATCAGTAGTCTATCTTTTGGATACTACACCAAAGTACCATGATTATCAAAATTAACCATGTAAAATCTCTTTTTCTTATTATCCTCCCATATTGCCCTTAGTCAGGGATGGAATACTGAATTATATTGACCTTTGGTTTGACCCAGCACGACAGTTCTTGTGGGCTTTCTCTTCTTCCCTCTAAGTTATGACTTTGCATGACATTAAGCCAGCCCAAGTTAAAGTTAATTTGGCAGGATTGCCAGAATTTCTTCTGAGACAGGATTGTAACTGTGCAAGTTACGTGTGAAAGATGCATGCTTATGTTCCTTTCCTCACAATAAAGACTTCTGAAAACTGAGTCAGTCTACCTGGATATTTGATCTTAGTCTGCACAGAATCAGTCAGTTTGTGTTAAAAATAGTAGAATCAGAAAAATTTATACCTGTTCCTGGAGACTTCTGCTGTTTGTTTGGCCTGTCATTGAGTACTAGAGTTAACATCCAACTGCAGGCCGTTTATACTTGTACCCGACTTTTTATCTACATTTCTGCCTCACCATTCAGCGTTAGCTGAGGTCGGCACCTCTGTTCCCAAAACTACAGCACCCTCTGACTAAAATTCAGACCATCACACCTTACGTTCCATTTTGTCCCTGCTTTCTAATATTTAAATCAATTCCTTGGCCATTGACAGGAAGCAACTGCAATCTGTGTACACTGTAACAAGGTATCACAAGACCTTAACTGACTAAATTTCATCATCAGACAATGACAGACCAAACATTTCCTCTGGGCTATGCAACATTTAAAAAGTGGTCTTCAAGAACTGGAAAAATCTAAAAGCTACATTTCCAGTTGGCCTCATTCTTAGAAAAGGACTCTGAAAAGATCTCTAACAATTACAAACATATGGGGATAAAATTGACACGGACAAGAAAATAAAATTCATTTAAATCAATCAATCATTTTCAAATATTATACTGTGTTCCAGAAAGTCTGTTCATTCTCCTGAAATAAGAACTTGCATATTCTAGGCTATATTCATGAAGTTTGAAAGGAACTTTAAAAACTATTTTTGAAGTCTGCCATTTCCTTTGCATCAAGTTCAATAAGTCTGAAATAGGTGATGAAATAATGATGAAGACTAACTTTTGTGCCCAATTTGCACAATACAGTTCTAAAATGCAATCCGTCATCTAATCTAGAAAAGTATCTTAATGCCAGCTGTGGTTTTCAGCAACATGCCCTTTTGAATCAGCATCGAAAGTGATTTAACAGCACAACTGATCAAAAAACTCCAGTTACATAGCTTCTGACACACACAAAAAATACTAAGTGATTTTCTGCTTATTTAGCTGATCTTGCTGCAACAGTGTCAAAAGTTGTTTTACAATAATTAAACTAATTTATGTCACTTTTGTAGGAATTTGTCACTTTCTTGGAATAGACTGGGCTTTGAGGAGACTGGTTTTCTATGTGAAATATTGGCACTCTATCTGCTGCTATGGTAAGCATACTTTATTGATGAAACCTATGCCAAAAAGACTGCAGTGTATTTACAAGCCAATTACACATAGTTTAATATCAGTGAAGGTGTCTGCTATATCACTATACAGTATATCACTATACGCTATCAGTCAGGTGTGTACGATAATGAGGATTTATGCCAGAAAAGGCCATAACGTTGCAAAATTGATTGCTAGCCAGCACAAGGATCATTTACATCATACATGGAAGTGTGGGTTAGCATGCATATCAGTATTTCACAAGGTATATCCTTAACAGAGGAAATACTTGTGTCCCAAATGCAAATACTGTGTTCCATGATTTTCAAGATGCCAATTAAAAACTCAGCAAGCTCCTTTCTGTCCAAAGCATCAGCTATCTTCTCAAAGAGTTATTTTACAAAAAAAATCCTGAAAAGCAGGTAACTGCCAGCTATGACCAATTATGCTGCCTTACAGGAAAAGTGGCAGTGAAATGAACAGCATACCAGCATACTAAAATACTTGTTCCATTGTGAAATATAAACCACAGGGACCAAACGTTGGTCAACAGAGATCAAGAGGCTATAGGACCCTTCCAAGAAAAACACTGATGAGCAATAAGGGAGTTGTTCCATGACAGAGACCGTCGGCACTACAGGTACTGGATGCCAGCTGCCACACTTATGTATGTACTTACGTTTGCTAGTTCTGCACATCTTAGTCCAAAGACTTTCTTTTCAAACACCAAGAGAAAAGAGAGTCCAAAAAGCCACTTGCTTCACAACGAATATATGTAATTCGTATCTGATTGCACTCAATGACCTGTATTATTTCTCACTCTGAGCACATAAGCTTTTGTAACAGCGTACAGAAAACGTATGCCAAAACCTCTCTTTGACATAAAAGGCCTAGCCTCTTTCTTCTCTTCAGCAGACTTGATTAGAATGGATTTTCCAAGTCTATTGCCATCCTCTCACTAGAGATACGATGTAGCTGTTATTTGGCTGCTGGCTTCCTGATACTAATATCATTACCATGGATTTTGCAAGAAAAAAAAAAACCTCACAGTGAAATTTCTGTAAAGCTGCTGAACCACTTACAATATTATCAAAATAAAAGCAAAAAGAAGGAAAATCAGTAGGATATGTAAATTAACTTCAGTTTTCTGCTACCTTATCCCTTCTGCAATGCACAGAGATCCTGAAAGTAGTATTGCTTATGTATTGAATTAATCATTTGTCATTCAATGACTGTTTCAGTCATTACACTGTTGGCTGAGCTGCTGTTAATACAGTGTTCACATGTTATAAGTTCCTTGCTTTTACGTTGATCGTGAAAAGCTAAGGCATTACACCAGTTCAACAACTGCTACCACACCCAGTTCCACCAACGTCAGACAAACATCTGATAGAATTTGTCTGATGCAAACACTTAGGAAATCAATTCTTACCAATTTTGTGAGATGGCTGCTAACTAATCTCAGTTCATTTGTAGCTATTCATAAGAGTTTTATACCTTTACACTTATGTTTTGAATTTTAACTTATATTGTCTGATAGTGTAATTTCTTATTACTATGCTGAAATGTAAAATATTAAAGAAAAGACCAAATAAATGCTTTTTAGAAGATCAACACTGTGGCTACATGAAACAAATCTTGATTAGGCAGCTTTCAGTTCTCTTTTAGTTTTAAAATAAAGCTTCCTCTGTCTTAATACCACATCATGTTTTGCGACACTGTGATTAAATGTATTTACCAAGTTCGGTTTCAGTGGTGAAACCTGAAGCCATTCATCTATTTGGAAGGAGGAACGTGTCTACCATGACATTAATTCCTGAATAACTAAGGAAAAAAAAAGTAATTGTCCCTATGTGTGTTTTACCTAGTAATGAGTATTTCGCGTGCTTTCCAGCAGGGGGCAATGGCATATGTAATTGTTTAATCCCACGCCATCAACCCTGTACTTCACAGCAAATAGGGGAGTCACTCCGAATCAAGTAGTGGAAGTGTACACTTTTCGATCAGACAAATTCTACAGCCCTAAGGAAATTTGAGGTTATTACTGAATGTGGTACAGCAACAAATTTGTACTAGTTTTTGTTTCGAACTACTTATATGGCAGTTAAAAGTCCCTGTGTTATTAAAACTGAAAGCATGATAAAATTCAAATACATTTAATCATTTCCTCATTTTTACTCTTTTGTTAAACTCAGCTTGGGCAGCATTTGTTTGTAAACTTCCGCCTCCAGACAATAAGAAAAAATATGAAAAGGGTTTGCAAAAGGAGGAAATAATGTGAGTTACAGAGAGATAGTGGGTTACAAATAACTGAATGACCTATAAAAATATAGCCAAATCATGTCCTATAGTTTACCTCTGATAGCAAAATCCTTTTGAAAATTAATGTGTGATTTTAAAAGCCTGCTGTAAAGGAAAAACCTTAGATAGCACTCTAAAAAACCCTCAAAAGAAAAAAAAAAAACAAACCCTTGCCATTAAAATTTTCATGTCAAGTTCCTTGGCTGAGTAGACACACACACTACATTTCACTTTCTTTTTTATCGCAGCTGCAGAAAGGAGGCTTTTGGGGTTGTTCCTCTGGCCCCAACCCAAGTGCACACACACACAACCTCATTGCCAGTTTCCCCCAGGAATATAGGGAGATGGGAGGGAAGTGAGGGAACAGAAAAAGAAGAGAAACAGGGCTTGGGTTTTTTCCACCCATGGGCTCTTAAACAGATCTTGGCTACACTGCCTATAGGAAAGATACAACTGCAATTAAACTCATAACATTACAGCATCCCAGTTAAAAAAAAACAAAGCACATTTTCATAATTTTTCACTCTGTAGTTTTGTACATAGATTCTGTAATCCCTACTTTAAAAGGGTAAACACCTTCAATATTGAGCCTTGTGTTAGAAGAATAACTCGCCCTTGGGATGCAAGACGATTCAGACAGCATATGCCAGATCAGTCCTGGGATGATTTTATACACACAAAAAAATATTCCTGCCAATGTTGTCACATTGTGCTGATTTATTTTCTGTGTGTTTTCAAATGCCACTGCAGCACTGTTCATTAGGGACTGGGCTTAAGAAGAGAATACCTCAGAAATGCACATTTCTTATTTTAAATGAAGACCCAGATTTGGGTTCTTTGGGACAGATAAAGCTTAAATGTCATTATATGCTTTTCTCTCCCTTTCAAAACTGAAATACAGCCACATACATACAGCAGTAAAATATTTTCAGCTCCCATGTGTCTTGAACAGCATAATCTAGCAAATCCCGTCACTAATGTAGAAAGTGTTAAGAAAAAACTGTTTTGCTCTGTCCTGAAGAACTAAAATACTTTTCTCCTGTACTTCAGTCTACACTGGGTTGTCAGAAAACTGGAATTGCATTTATAGCACAAAACAGTAACCATGTTTAAAGCTACCAATGCTTACTGCCATCCATGAATAATGAATAAAATAGTAGGAAGCATTTCCAATGTTTTTCCCAAAAAAATTCATACAAAGAAATTAAGATATAAATATTTGATTTCAAACTCTGTTATTACCTCCCCTCCCCCTTCAAACAGGAGTAAAAGTGATCATCAGAAGCTGAAAAGCAGTTTGATCTTTGTTACATTGGGACTATGGAATCTAAGCAACTATTTTACAAGGCATTGTAATTGTTTGTACTTGCAAAACTGGATTAAGAAATCACTGCTATTCTTAAAACACATTTATCACATACATACAAAAGTCAGCATATTTCTACTTAGAGCGGAGCCTTCAGCCAACCAGAGTGAATTCCCGTGTACCGCCCACGCTCATTCTCTCATCCTCCCCTTCCCCAGAGCAATCGCTGCATCTGGCTAGTATAACGTGAAAAAGTTTCCAACATAACTTATCAGGGTACACCTGCCCTATGGATGACCCATGTATAGTTCACCTATACTCTATTGATGTTGTTGCAATGTCCAGCGCCCTCAGTGTAATTACTGAAACACAGACATTAGAAGTTCTGAATAAAGAAGGTAAGATTATGGAAAGATTTAGATGTATTTAAAGTATGAGCCCTATTTTATTTCAAAGGCACTGGGAATTAAAGCAGTGGCACTGAAGTCCTTCACAGGGTAGCTGAGATGAGGAAAAAAGGAGCCTATAGTATGGGAGGGGTGGGTGTGTGTGGGTGTGTCATCAGACCTCTAGAATTTATAAGTTTGGGACTTTACTGAACTTTTAGAAGATTTATGAAACATTTTTTCCTGTAATTTAAATCCATTTGTTCTTTGGTTGAAGCTTAATTTAAAAAACATGTCTTTTGAATTGAGTGGAAGTCTGACTAATTCTGTTGTAAATGCTGCTGAAAATGGACAAAACACTATAATTTAAAAAAAAAAAAGAAAAGCCCCATGCATATACAACAGCCACAATCAGGCTAGTGCCTCAGTTATGAGACTACAGCTCTCATTTTTGTTAGCCGACTCAAAACCAGCACCCATACTGCTAAAATCTGTAGCAGTCTATAAGGAAATCTAGAAGACTGGGAATCCAGAAGCTGAAGTTTCTCTACTCATTTATTTTCTCTTCCTATTTCTTCCTTTATTATATGTCTGCCTCTTCTCTTTCCCAATGAAGTATTCTCATTTAGATTTTATCCTTCCAGCCCTCTCCTGATACACTCCCTTATAGTATAAACCAAAGAGCATTCAGAGTCGATTAGTACTGTTACCTCTGCCATGTTACTTCCAGGAGTTATGGTTGGTCCCTAGGCCCAGCCTCAGTGGCAGGTGCAACTCTTTCTCCACTCTCCGGGGAAGATGAGAAAAAAGTAGCATGGCTATCCTCCTTCCTTTTTACCTCAACCCCTCTGTCCTTCTCCCATACAAGAAAAAAATCCTTAAGAACTAGGTCAAGCTGCAGCCTACCTGATGAAGAGTAAAAGTGATCATGAGAAGCTGAAAAGCAGTTTGATCTTTGTTACATTGGGACTATGGAATCTAAGCAACTATTTTACAAGTCCTGTACATTCTGGGTCATTCTAAGCAACTATTTTACAAGTCCTGTACATTCTGGGTCATTCTCTGACTGTTCTATACTTCCAGAAACATCTCATGGGTACTCATGATACCACAGTCTATTTTTCATATTAGAATTTATCTCAGTGATATTTAATAAGCAGGTGTGATACATTGCCTATAAGCAAGATGTCCTATATTTTTTCATAGACACTCACAGCATCCTCTGTTTTAAATTGCATTTCTATGCAAACCTACAGTCTATAGCAGGTTGAGAATTAGGAGATGTCTGTAGTTTCCTTTCTCCTTAAATGTTTGAACTCCATCCTCCTTTCCTCTATCCTCTATATGCGATCTTCTTTAACAAGAAAAGTCATTCTAGACTCCCCTTGTCTAAGAAAAATGCATTTTCTCAAAGAAAACTTCATTTGAGCTACTGGAGTCAAAATATATTGTTATGCCCTTCTTGCCGGCTAAGAATGCTGCTTAGCCTTACCTATATTCTACCACTGCCAAAGAAGGAAGTCTGGTTTTTTTCCCTCTTGGCAACTCTTTTGGAGGTACACTATTGTGTTCTCAGAGTACTTGTTCTCAAAGGCTATTGTGAAAACTGTAGTAAACAGAACTCTCAGCATCAGGATACAAGAAACAGGATCCAAGGCTGAAACTATTTGCCAAGAGTGGATGTGACCGCTGCCCCATTCAATCCTGGATGGTACAACAGTTCATCTTAGCTGCTAGATATAGCACATTCTGTAATGAGGAGGACAAAGGTGGCAATTACTGAGAAACCATGTTGCTGGAGAAAACAGCATCAGGATGTAAAAAAAATTTCCTTTCCATCAGGCAACTAAACCACGGATCTCAATTACAGATAGTAGACTATAGTCTCAATTTGTATCGGCATATTTCCACATACTGTTGTAGAGCTCCGTGATTATGACAGCTGAGTTGATGACAACTGAGAATTTGGCCCACAGACTGAAACTGAAATACTCAGAGTATTTCAATTAGCTTCTCTGCTGCTTGGCAGAATATGTGATGTCAGACATGCCAAATGGTTCAGATTTATATAAAACTAGAGAAGAACCAGAAAGTGGTAAATCTAAACATTTAGGAAGCTAAGATTAAATACAGAATTTCACAGAACTAAACTATAAAGCAGAAGTAGGATTGCATAAGGAATAAAATACTGTGAACAGCTGTGGAGGCATTGATGTTCCTTCATTTAGATTATGGAAGGAATGAAGGAAATGTACAGGGAGAAAAACCCACCACCAGATGATAATTCTGATGTTAAGAGAAAGATTACATGGAGTTTACTATTAATTAAATTATTTACCATAGTGGAAAGAATGCATCAAAACAACTCCAAAAGCAAATAATTTCTTGATACTACTAATCTTCAAAATTTAGGCACATAAAGAAAGATGGTGTGGATGTTAAATACAGAAGAGATTACCTGACTTGATCTCCCACTTAGCACAAAGACTCAGAAACCTCCCCAGAAATTGCTCTAGCAAGCCTTTGACTAGTTCTTGATAATCAACTGTATCTTCTAAAAAAAACTTGTTTTGTAGGCTCTGGGTAGTACTACATCACTTTCTATATGACTTCTTTCAATTATATTCTTAATCTGAATCTGTGTAGTTGAAGTCATAAATATTACATCTTTCACCTCTTTTCTCCACTGCTAGAAGAACCCTCCCTGTGGAGATAGTTACTGAGTCAATTGACCATTACCTTCTGTGGTTGGTCCAAGTCCCTGATGTCTACAAGTCGTAACAATGCCGTGTAGTGTAGTGCAGCTCTCTTACTTTCTTCTAGTACATCTTCTCACATGCTATTACACTGAAGTTGTATCAATAGTCCTCCAATGGTCTTTGCAATATAGAAGCCCAGTTAAATTAAGTAATTCAGAAGACATTACCTATTTTTACTAATAACTTCTTATCTCACTGGTAAATGGATTCTTTGGTGGTGTTGAAATCAAACATAAAGATATGCTCCTAGCCATGTCTGTAAATCCATTCTGGCACTTATGGCCAAAATAGAACCCTGCATCAATCAACAACTTTCTGATAATGCAAGGTTTCTGTGCAGAAAGATGTCAGGACCTTTTCTCAGTCTTAGCACTTTATCATGAGCCACCAACAAAGAAGCCAGACAAAAATACCTGGCATACAGTTATCCAGGGCAAAAAGATAAAAGAGTACCTCAGTGTCCACAGAAGAAGAGAAGATTCAGGGAAAAGTTGTCCATAAGGAGGACAAGTTGAGGGTCATTTTGAGGCACAAATTAACACTTGAGCAAAGCAAATGTGTACAGAATATCTTGTAGAACTTAGTGTCTATACGGAAGCTACTTCATGAGTTTGCCACTTTCTGGCATCTTCTGCTCCTTCAGAGCTAAGAAGCACATGCTTAGAAGTCCAAGCAAAAGCTGTCACTTACAGTTTGCATTTTTGATGGCGTCTTTTTTCTGTACAAGAGGTATGTTTTGGGCATTAGTAGGAATGGATATTTCTGTCTGCTTACTAGCTTATCCATGCAACTATAGTTGCATAGGAGTCTGAAACAGCTTTTCAGAGTTGGGAAACACAGTTGCAGACAACAGTTCTTTTTTTCTTCAGTTCACAAATGTCTCTTTTCCATAATGGACCGCAGACCACTAACCAAAACAAAGAGTTGTGGCAAAGCACCCCCTCAGAGACTACCCATATTTATGAGGAAAGGAGCAAGAGACTATATTCTGCTCATTTTACTGTCGGACATAAATTGAAGTCTTGATTCCTGCAGTCATTGACACACACATACAAATAACTACATTAATGGAAGTTGTTTCATGGTAGTGACAGTAGACAGGTGTAAGCGTGTGGGATTGTGGTCTAAGTGCTAGGACTACAATGCTACTTTTAAAAGTGACAGAGAATACACAAGATCTTAGGTGACACAGAAAATTTCTTCAGCTTTTGTATCATCCAAAATACAGCTCTATCCCTCAGCTCTATCCTTTAAGGGAGTCCATAAACAGGTCAAATCACCTCACTGGTTTAAGCAGCCAAAATAACACTTAAAAAGTAATAATTTATGGAAACATTTTTATTCACTTATATTCCAGGAATAACTAAAGCCACTTTGTAAAAGGAATTTCCCAAATTCTGCTTTGAGCAGAGAACATTCTGGAAAGTATCACTATGGCAATGCTTTAAAAATTACTCACAGCCTAATTAACATCTGCTTTAAGAGTTTAAGTTATTACAGGGTCATTTATCTACTCAAAAAATCTTGTACACAATTGAGCAGATTTTTAATCTTTAACATGTCTGCCCATAAACTACCCAGTGAAAGACATTCACCTAAGGGAACACGATAGGTAATTCAGGTCTATGTTTCTCTTCAACATGGCTCACTAACGCCAGTTTTTCTCATCACAGGATAGGTAACACCACATATGAAAGAAATGCAGTCCTTTTTTAGAAAGCTCAAAGCAGGCTTCGAGTTTTTGCAACGAAAACAACAAAAAATTGTAAACAACAAAAAAAAGCCTTTTAAAAACATTCTGAAGATTCTATAGCTGGAAAAAACCTATTCTCCAAAAGGTCTGATGTGAATGGTCTTAGATGTACATTATTACGAAATGAACCCAGAAATATGCATGTCTTGGAAAGGTCCTCTCTCAAACACAGTTTTCCCCTCCTGCAGTCTGTCTTTTCTGAAACATCGCGGGCTAGAAGGTGATTAATCAAACAATGGCTATCCTTCCACCAACTGCTGTCCTAATTTTTTAGGGGAACTATTCCTCTGAATTTCATTTCCCACTGTTAGATTGGCCAGTTTCTTACTAGGACAAATGGCATGTTGGGGAACATATGTCACAGGATGCACCATTCAGGCAGGGAAGAATGTTCCAGGACTCAAGAAGATTAATTTCCCTCAGCTCAGGCAAACTGCAGCACGTACATAGGTGTCTTTCTATTGTGTCTCTAGGACTCAGAAAGTACAGGCTTTTCTAAGGGATGATTTGAAACTTAAGAGGAGATCTGTGTTTAAATACAAGCAGAACACAGACCTAGGAAGTCAACCCTTCTTAAATTTAATTTTGCTTTTGCTTAATGTTTTTTCATTATGTGAATGAACCTGAAGACTGTGGAAAGTCTTTCTAATCATGATTCTGACAGTTATTTTACTTTTGGTTTGATGTTTGGCATTTTTTGTTGTTGTTATTGTTGTGTGCTACATAACAAGCATCAATTTCTAGATTAAGAAAGTATTTAACTAGTTTCTGTTAGCCTGTAATTCCTTCTAGTGGCATTTAGCAATGGTTGAGAACAGAGAAGGTGTCTAATTGAAGCAAGAGAGAGAATCAGCAGGGGAAGAGACAACTGGTTCTTGTTAATGCCCTTTTTTCTAAAAGATGTGTTTTGAGGCATACACCTGGAATCATTGCAGCAAAGTACCCAGGAGAGATCAAAAAGTTCCTTGCTTCCTCAAGCACAAAAAGAAAATCAAGACAGTGCTTCAGCTAATGTAATAATGAGGTCAGAAGAACACAGAAAATCTGCTCCTTGTTATAGGAAACCTCAGAAAGCCTTCTTTTCCTTTTGCCCATGACCCCACCCCGACCATACACACAATTGAACTACATTAGAGAGTTTCCCTCCTTTCCCTTTTCTCACTCTCCCATCAGGAAGGCAACTCACCAAGGGCTCCAGCCAGGCCCCCTGGGACCCCAGCTGCGCGCTTGCAGATCGCGATGCGCTCTTTCCTTTTTTGGACATTGGGTGAAGTTCTTTGCTACTGCACAGCAAAAGAGGATGCTAATTCAGGCAGAGCATGCATTGGACCCAATTCTGATCTCAGACACCCACACAATTCCTGTTGCAAGTCACATGTGTGCACATTTCTGACAGCAGGATATGCCCACTGTGCTCTGTCTTAATGCATCAGCAAGAGTGGTGTGGCTGCCTTTTTAATAGAAACAAAAGTGTAAAGAAATTATTTTTAAAAGCTTGGGGGCATAGGCAGACTGATAATGTTTGTCCAGCTGAAACCCAACAGCTAAAAGAAGACAGCTAAGCAAACCAAGGATACAATAAATAAACAATTTTAGTCCTTTCTCACTTAAAAGGGATTTTAAAAGACTGGTTTGCATCCAGAGCAACTCTCTACTTTTAATATGGGTCGAGGGACATATTTCAATATGAAATTAGTTATGGGGAAGTTTTATAATTTATTCAAATGGTCATATGGAAGAGCTTCAGCATCAGCTCAATTTTTATTATTTAAGCTTAAGGGTAATAGATAATTGGCATATGGAAACACAGTACAGTGTAAATGTGTAAAGTGAAAATGTAGCTGGAAGTCAACGGTCTCATAAATAACTTTACCAGATCGTCTAGAAACATGAGTATTCAGATAATCATTCTTAAAAGACAGAAGAGTAATGCAGTCAGAAAGAGGTGAATTTAAGATTTGGTTTTGCTGTCATACCCTCAGATATCATAGCAGGTTGGCTTATTTCCTTTTCCACATTCCTAGTTTCACCTAGCTACTAGAAGTCATTACGTATTTTGGAACATTATATAACAAAAAAAGCTGAAGTAAAAACGTGCACAAATGGAGCTGAGGTTTCCAACCAAAAAAAAAAAAATCAAATAAATGAAAAAAGGTACACACATGAATAAAGAACTCCAGATGAAAAGAGACTGGAGCTGTGTGATGAGTAAACAGGAAACTGAAGACAGAAGAGATAGAATGGAAGGAGTTTGCTGCCACAGGTGAGAGCAGTTACCCTAAATCACTTCTTTGGTCTGAGCTAAGATTAGCAGTTTTAATAACTTAATTCAGAGGAATAGGCTAAATTTCTTTAAAAAAGTAACATTTTTTCCTATTTTTAGTAATCTTCTGGACATATATCTAGAGATAATCACAATGAAAGTTAAAGCCTTACAGTACTCCTCCCCTGCATCTAGCATTACAATATGGAATATTAAATCTGAAATTTTGCTTTTCACATCTTGGGCATTTGTTGTTGTTATGCTTTCACTCCATATACACTAGTCATTTAGATGAGAAGTTGCTCTATCCTGTCTGCAAAAATGTACTTGAAGAACAAAGCCGCCCACGTCACAGTCTACAAACAAGCCATTTTTTCCCCAAAAGCTTTTTTGTTGCAACTTCAATTTTCTCTCAGTAGTAATCCACCTATTTCTAGGAGTGAAATTATCAGAGCTGTTCCCCAGTGAGTGGAAGCTTTTGTGGTCTATATAGAAGAAGTAGCTGTACATTTTTTTTCACTCACATTTAAAGTGATGTTTTGCTCACTCTGTGTTCATTTGAGGCAGGTGTAAATGATTATTGAAAAAACAAATTATGAAAATCCAGCTGTTACTGAAAATGTAACTTCAGTTGTGTCCCAGTTTGTACTGTTATACTCTAAAAAGAGGGGCTATGATAAGAAAATCCTGCTTTCCAATACAATTTATTATCTACATGCTATTATATGTTATCCTTAAAAAATGTAGGTTTTCAGTGATTCATAATGTAAGTTGAATTATCTATAATGCCTATTTAGAGAAAAAAAATAGCAGAGGGTCCAACTCCACACAACACAAATTACTTTTTGTATGTGGATGCTTTGTAACTAAGCATATTTGAGCTGGAATAAATGAAATAGGAAATAAATTTAAATTATAATTTCCCAATTTAATCAGAGTTTCTGTCCTACCATTCTACCCCTGTTTTTTTATACTTTGGTCACCTAGTACGAGTTCAAGCTCATCTGCTGGACCAAAGAATTGCACACAGTACAATGAACGGTCCACAGAGACAAATAAACGCATAAATGGGTCATCTGGCCCAAATGTCAGAAATTTTCAAATGAAAGTAGGAGAGTTCAGATTAAATTTGCTTTAGTTCACTGAAACAACAGTGGTTTGCCAGGTTATAGTCCACAGTGTACTAAACTGCTACATTTTATTATTTATTAGTATACGTAAACCTCAAATACCAGAATCAATGCAACGTCCTCCATATATTCCCAAGACTGCATTTTTTTGCTAACACAAGAATACATAGGGTTAGAAAATACTAATAATTAATTTCACAGAGTAAAATCTTATGTAGAAAAATCAGTTCGATGGCATCTGATACATGCCACATTGAAGGGACGTTTCTATATTAACTTACACTGATGCAAATAGAAGTAAGCATACCATAGTATGCAAATGTGCTATTAATAAAACATTACCATATGTTACATACGTATGATAGTCTCTTTGAAGAGCATACTCTTTCAGTTCTGCTCTGCTAATACTGAGGACTCAAAGCCATAAATAGGATTCACAAGAGCTATTACAATACAAACAATAAAGGCTTCATTCTGAAAAACAATTCACAAAAAATGTTAGTTGCGTATCAACTAGTTACAATCTGAGTGAATAAAAAGTCTCAGCACTGTGGAAATACTTTTATTTAGTATTTGAAGCATATTAAAGCCATCAACCAACAGTACCCCCTAAAACTGCCTTTTTTTAATCAATTACATTTTGTAACAAAGAATTTTTTAGCAGTGAGTATTTATATCCTAAATTAGAAATACAAGGTTTCTGGCTTCTTTGTGTTTTGTTCCTGACCCAATGTTATTTTTCCTCCATTTCTGATCCAACCAGCTATTTAAATTCACCAGGATGTTTGCACATGTTTCCTAATTCACTTTATATGCTAGCTAGTACATTCTTTTTTATTTTTTTTTTTTTTTGGCATTCAACACTTCATATTAAAAAGCAAATTCTATACGGTAAATGTTGAGTCATCAGTGCTCAGTAGAAGTTCTGTTGCCACTCTATAGAATGGCAAAGAATCTTCACAGAAGATATCACACATCCTGCCATGGGAAAGTACAATATGACAAAAATGAGAGAGCGCTTCTATATTGATAATGAAGGGTTTCAAGCACACAGTGGGCAGAAGTCCTAACATACTTGAAAAATATTTAACTGAACAATAATGGAGCGATGCCAAATACTAAAAGTTACCAAAGATAATTTTAATTGTTGTAGATATAATAGTGTTCAATGACAGCTGTTTTGGAACAAAAAGGTTATTTCCTGCAAATTATTGTAATATTTTTCTCCCAAAATAGCCCCTGATTCACTGCTAAAGTTACCTGGCATCCTCTAATGGTTAGTACAGACTAAAAACCAGTTATTAACTTTATTTTTTACGAGTCTTAAGATCTTAAATGAAAATAATGGTTTATTTAAAAGACTAACAAGAATCTGTTCAGAAGAGCAGCTGACAAACCTATGGAACTATTTGCATGAATGAAACTTGATGACTTTAATATAATAGCTATTTCAAGCTGTATTGCCCGACCATATTTTATTTTCTTGTACTTCTGCAAAACAAAATTCAATGATCAGTAAGGCTTAAAGTTACTGCTTCTCTGCCTAGCAAAACTCCATGCATGTTGGCAGCACATTTTTATGATGAAGATTTAATCACAGAGTAATCAGATATTTTTTACACAGTAGAAACTGTCTGAGGCCTTTGAGTTTAGCATCTGTGTACATGTACACAAAACCACACTTGAAAAATATTATGCCCTAATACTACAAATATTTATGTACTTTTTCACTATGCTGCTGTAGCATCACACTACTGCCTGTGAATCCATGTGTAAAAGTTAGAAGTCAGAGTTTTGTGTGTATTTTGGTGGAGTATACCTCGGCGGTAACAACTTCCGTGGAGAAAGCAGCCTCTGCAATACAATTTGTGAGATGGCTGCTTCCATTTTATTGTTATGCCATTCCTCCTGGTGATTCTGTCAGAAGTAACATTACTAGAATGACATAATTTTAGGATGTTTAGCCTTATAATAATATACATTAATTACGAAGACAAACAAGAAACTGCTTTATTTAGTCTTCAGTCTTGTTATTGAAAGCCATGCAACCCATTTGCTGTAAAGAGTAACAAAGGTATTTCAGATAACATTAAATCTACAGGATAGTCTGAATGCCATCTAATTATCTTTTAGTCTTTAATATCGAAATCTGTCCTAAAGAATCACAAAATGTTTAAAATGTTTGTAAGTATCTTAAGTATATGAACTTAGGTTCATATACCAGACATTTGAAATGCACACCAATCTCCTTGGTTTAAAACCCTCCAGAGTTTCCCTCTGCAATAGAAATAAAAGTTGTGGTAACGAACACGAGATCCAGGCCACTGTGACTGAAATGCTGAGAAACCAATCCTTAAGGCTAGGCAGTATACCAGGAGATGCTCTTGATTCCATGACTTTCACTGGGATATAGTAGCTGCAGTGTATATTGTTTTTCTACAGAACCGTCATTTAGTTGACCGACAGTATTTCCTATATCTATCTGGAGCACCCTGGAGATTAGGGTAAAATATGTAAAAAGCAGGGATCTTAAAAATAGTATTTTAAATTAATTCCATCACAACAATGTATAAAAACTATAAATCAGGACAAAGGTTATAGGAAATGGAAGTACCAAGAGATCTTCACACACTCCTCCAAAAGAAACAATGGGAAGGGAGGGAATTAATTATTTTTTAACAATTATGAGGGAGTAAATACCACAAAACTACTTTTCGCTCAGTCTTACAAAGAAAACTCAATTCTCTTCATGAACTAATGTTTAATTGGAACCTGGAAGCAAAGATCTCTACATGCTTTAAGTTAAATTTTGCATTTTTGAGATTTTAGTCTTCTTTCCTGGAATCAATTAATTGCTATGTGAGAAAGACACAGCAAATTACATGAAAGGAATTACGTTAGGAATATAGGTTTTGATCCACTGATACAGTTTATACACAAAGCCCTTTTATGAGCAGAAAATAATTGTATGCACACTAAGGACTTCAGTCTAGCAGTGCTTTAGCCATGCAAGTATTATTTCCATTTTACATATGAGTAAAACGAGGCACAGATAAGTGACTTAGGCAGTGACCCAGAGGAAGTCAGTGCCACAACCAGGAATAGAACCTAGACCTCTCAGCAGCTAGTCCCATGCTTTAACCACAAGACTAGCCACCTCCTTCCCATCTTATATTAGCACAACTCTAAGTCTTGGTTGCATCAGCTACTAATTTAAGATGTGTAAGCACGTACAGTTGTAGAAATCTGAATTTCTGAAGCTGAATAAGTCACATTCATAAATCTGTCTTTAATCACCCAAGAAAGTAGGATAAACTGTTTTTAAATGAGACTCAAAATGACCATAAACTTTTCATTGCTTTAAAATGATTCCTTCAGCAATAAATTTCTATGGATTAACAAATCTGATGGATAGAAGTACAGGCTTGAGCTCTTTATTCCTATATATTCTTTTGCCTCCTATGTGTGTGTGATATGCAATTTGGACCCATTTGATCAGAATGGGACTAGAACATGAAGACAATATCCAATTGCAGAAGAACCAGACAATCCTAGAGAGAAAGTTATTCTCTTCAAGGGAGAATGAAATCAGAGAAGTCAACAGTTGGGGAGAGACCAAAGACCATGAAAAAAACATTATAATTAGAGGTAGGCAGCCTGGTGGGATCTTGGCTTTACTGAATTTAAAGCAGGCATGATTTGGATTTTGTTCTCTTTTTATCTAAGCCTCAAAGATCAGGAAAAGGAGGATCGTTTTTAGTTTAAAGGGTTCTTGTTTTGACCTGCTCTACAGTTATCTATGAAAAATCTACATTATGCCTAGTCCTATCACTTTTGCTGGATCCGAGGCACAGTATGCTAAATGCAGTATAAGAATACTGGAGTGCGCTCTCCAAAGAGTTTGGAATCGTACTAAGGGATAGTCCTTTACCATCATGTAAAGAAATGCTGTTTATACTATAGGGTTTGCCATATATCCACAGAAAACGCCACTGACAGCACTCAGAACTTCTGATTTCCTTCAAGTAAAAGTGTGTATATATAGTCTGAAAATTGAAGATAGGAGTGTGGTGTAATATTATGAAATACTTTTTACAAACATATCTTCCCAGACCAAAACCTGCCAATAAAGACAGAATAAGATCTGCTAAGACAAAGCTCCTGTTATCAATAAAAGAACACCAGCTATATAAATTAAAATACTACACAGCCCAAGAGAAAGTACACAGGGTAACTTTAAAAAAGGCAGCAACACCACAGTTTTTTAGCTTTCTTAAACTCCATTACTTTAAACCAATGCAATTTCCACAGTCAGAACCTGTTCTTCTGCCTGCTAGATTTATAGCCACACTGCTAGTACATGAGGTTGCCCTCTAGATGTTAAAAACTTGGCTAGATAATTTTTCATCCTATCCAGAATACTGAGATGGGACATACTGTGTGATTTGTGATTTTAAACTTCTGTAATGCACCTAGAGACTTAAAGCACAGATGCAATGGGAACATAAAAATAATTAAGTAAAAGTTGGAACTAGTATATTTGCAGAGAGAGGAAGTGGTGTAAACCTTCCACCTCTGTATCCTTATTTCTACCCTTTTCAAGCCAATCGTAAAAATCACAGTATCATAGTGTCTCTTCAATATATTCATTGTTCTAACCTCAGATCAAACCATAAACCCCTACTTGGCATACCTTAGAACCTCTTGCAGAAAAATGTGTTCATTAAGATAGAAAAGAGAAATAAACATGTTTAAGGGAGGTTATTTGGTCCATACCAATACCCTTATCCATCTGGAGATTCCACAAAGTACTCTTTCTCATGTCAGTGGGACTATTTTTGCCAGATATTTCAATTTAACCTGGTTCAAATTTTCTTAACAATTAAAATTAGTAATATACACTCAGTGATAAGTGTACACAGAAATAAGATTTTTTTTCAGATGTATCAAACTCCTCAAAAAGACTTATCAGGAAAACCTGAATGATTAGAAGTAATATAAAATGCAATTCTTCTACATGAAAAGAACTAACTCTTTTATATCCAATAAGAAAAACAAAGTATAACTAAGTTTTTGTGATGATAAGTTATCATTTGATTTTAAAATTAGAACTGATGCTGAGGCGCCCTTTTCTGCTTCACTTTGACCTTAGGGAAGAATTGCCCATGATTCAGGAAGGCCTGAGCCTGATGTTTCATTCTTATTTCATAACACTTAAAGGCCCCAGCCAAACTGAGGAATTCTCTCAGATAAGCCGGGGAGAAGGTCCACGCAATCAAAAACCGTGCAATCAAACAATGCAAACAAAAGCTGTGTGAGAAATCGATAATTTATTCATTACGGCCATTTCGTTACTGTATAAAGAAACTCTAGAATGAATTATAGAATAGCTAATATATTTGCAGCCTATTTTATTTCTTTACCACTACAAAAATGATTGGCTTTCTATGTTCCATGTGTGAAAAAAAACACTTTATTGATAAACAGATTAATTCAAATTATAAATAAGGCATATTTTAAACTACCAAAGAAAATTTATGGGGTTCTCCATCTCTTGATTCTTCAAATTAAGACTAGCTGTTTTTCTAAAAGAAACATTGAGGTACCAAATATTACCTAAAAATCTATGTTAACAGGAAATCAGGTTGAGTAATTCTTTTCCTCTCCTGACTCAACCTGCTAAAACGTGTATTTACAAAACTATATGTAAATTGCACGTAAGTCAATATTGCTATTTCTGCTTTATATTTTATGCATTCTGTTCAAAGGATGAACTTGCTAAAAGAATATATTCCTTATAACAGAAATCAAATTATATGGTATTTGCAATACTTCTCTGAAAGCTCTGTGGGACTGATTTCTCTGGATGGAGCTAGATATGCCTATTTCATCCATGCAATTTAACTAAAATCTAAACTATGCTTTGGATTTATGCTGTACTTATGAACTTATTAAAAGTCTAGGCTCAAAGTATGAGTTTATAGTCACAATCAGATGTCCATTAATACCTGCCGATTTTTGGAACGCTCCCAGTTTCATGGATTTTAAAAAATTTGCGTGTTGAAGAGTAGATATTTGGGAGGGCTCCTCTATTATTCAGCCACTTAAGGTAAATGGGTATAATCTCCAGCAGTTTGCACAGAACAGCATTGTTTCTGTTCTCAGCAGAGCTAAATCTGAACTCTGTGGAGGTATCCAGCTAAGATCCTCTTTCTTTTAACCTTCTATTGAAACTTGACCTGGGATATTGCTGTAAAATGGTTAGAAATATTAAGAGTTTAGGTATTTAAGCCTCTGTTACTGTTTTATTCATCCATGGCATCTTGAGCTAATTCTGAGATTTTGTTCTACTTGTTTTCAGTACCTGGCTCCGAAATCTGAGTCAGGGTATTACTAATTTGATATTAGTGCAGTATGTTTAAAAAAAAAACCAAAAAAAACCAAACCAAAACCCCTTACAAACAAAAGATTTCCACATTCCTAGGGCTAAAAAATTCAGATGGAGGGAATTGAAATTGAATGAATTGAAAAAAAATTCCCTCATACATCCAGGAAGTACATTCCTTGATACAAGGCAGAAGTAACACTTACTTCAAGCCCATACAAATAGACAGATAATGCTCATAAAAATTAACACAAGGCTTCAAGCCCCTACAGACAGAAAGGTTGTTCTCGTAAACAAAAAGCTGTAGGCGATGTTAAGACCAGGTATTTTGACGTGTTCAACTCTAATCTATAAATTGCCTTTGGTATACAAATAATAAAGCAAATGTAGGCTCTCTTTCAAAACGCTCAATGACTAAGAGCCATAATGAGGCAAATTTAGGATCCTCTGAATCTTCTAATGATGTCCAAGTGATCAACAGTTTTCAAAGATAAACTGTTGTATCCTGGGGCATCTTGACTTACAAGATGACTCGCTGAAGTCTGTTCATCTTATGACTTTTTTTCCACATTTAACTTCTTTTTAAAAGAATCAGAGGGTGAAATAGATGGAGGTGACATGCTTGTTTGAACTTGCTCTCTCTTGAGACTTACCGAACACAGCCTGTACCATTTCCCTCCACATTCCTGGGAGGGAGGGGGGGAGGAGGGGAGAAAGGGGGAGAGATAATCTGTAGCTAAAAAAAAGTGAAGGAAGAAATAATTTCATTTACCTCTGTTACTGTTAATTATCTTTTCAGAAAAGCCTTTACTCCTGTCACAGTAGGATACAAACTGACGTGAGGTGACCAAAGCAACTACACGCAGTGCAGAGAGGAGTTAGCTGGAGAACGGGAATGCAAAAAGAGAAAGCAAGTTAGCAGCCGGAAAAACTGAATTTTCAGTTACAGGAGATTACAGAGAGCTGAGATCAAATTCCAGATCCACTCCAGGGCTCGCGGCCTGCCCTCAGGTACGCGCTTGTGATTCGGCTCAACGGGCACGGACCCGGAGGGCGAACGGCCGGGGTCTAAAGGGGAAAGGGAGGAGAAGCGGCGCCTCCTCCTCACTGACCCGTTGCCTCTCCGCGTCCGACTTGTCCCCGTCCCTCTAGCTGCACTGCCCCGCGGCCGCCGCCGCCACCGCCCCCCGGCCCTCAGCCCCGTTCCCGCCGCCGGGGAGGCGGTGCCCGGCCGGGGGAGGCGGTGCCTGGTCGGGAGGACGGGCCGAGCGGGGGAGTTTATCCCACTAGAAGGGAACAGTTTCTCCCGCTGAGACTTGACAGCGCCAGGTCAGTGCGGGCTACGGGGGACTGTCCCCCGAGGTGAGGGGGCCGGCGTGAGGAGAGCGGCGGGCCGGAGGGGGGCGCGGGGGGCGCGGGGGGCCTGTGAGGGAGGGGGCTTGCGGGGGGGGGGGGGGAGGGCTTTTCCGGAGCGGAGGGGAGAAGCGGGGCGTTGGGGAGTGCGAGGCGCGGCGAGGGGGCGGGCGGTGGCCTGGTGCTGTACCGGGGCCGGGGAGCTGCGGCTCACGCGGGTTACCCACAGCCCTGCCCAGCGGAGGATGCTGCGGAGGGCGCAGCCGGCGTGAAGTGGTGACCTCCTCCCCTGCAGAGGTGGAGGTGACGGGGTAGATGTACCCCGTGGCTGCAAGGGGCAGACCGCAGGTTGCCCCTTCATACCACGTTAGGGGAGAGCAGTGGACAGGGAAGTGCTGGTGCTCACCTGCCTAATTCACTTAATGAATGAACAGACTTTTTTTTTTTTTTTTTTTCCCCCCTTCTTCTTTTTAAATTTCTCAACCGCAGAAAGTCGGGGAGCCTTTCTGAGCCTGCAACAACTGAGATGCTATGTTGAAATATATCATGTCTTGATGGCTATGCCTCAGGTTTGCAGGAGCGTTTTGTAATTTTCCCGGTGTCATTTCTCTCCAGGGTATTCTACAACTGGAGAGCGCAAGTTCCTGTGGTGTTGTAACTTTGTGGCACTGTGTACACACGACAACACAATGCTGACTTAACAGTGATGTATTTATTAATATCAGTGATGTAAGACTGGTATTTATTCTGATTAGAAGCTCAGGAAATTACAATTTCTTCATGTACTGTGGAGCCAAGGTTGCTTTAAATCAGAAGGATCAATTATAATTATCCTTCAAATAAGTAGGGTTGTGGGCTAGCTGTGTATTTGTGCCTTGCAGCCCCATATCTGAACAAGCTTTTGCTGTGGAGCATTATCATAATGTTCCATTTAATAATGAGTATACAAAACAAAACTAAAAAATATTTTCCTGGTAACAATTAGTCTATAATTTAATCAGTAATTTACCTTTTAAAAGGTTACTATGATTTGTTACTAGTTAACTAAAAAATCCTGGTGTACACCAAGTAACTATGGCATATGATACCTGGTGCTCTCCTTTGAAAAGAAGCTTCATGTTATGCTCACATTAATATCAGAATTTGTTGCATGAAGTTGTGTGTTTGACATCATTATTCTCTTTGGCGGTCACAAAAAAAAAATTGCTGCAAAAATTGCTTAGAGATTTAATTATGAGATTATAAGAAATCACTCCTAGCAGTGTGTTAAGGCATGTGGTACAATATAAGCATAGACTTGTCAAGAGGAGAGAGAGCTGAAAAAATAGTTGGCATGGCCTTTGAATGATAACTAATCAGAAATATAATTTAAAGGTATATTTACACAGGCAGCTTTTGAATCTGAATGTTCTTAGGCATAGTTTTGTAAAATATCTCATTAACTGTTAGTGGTTCAGAGATTATGTGTCTGTAAACAGCCTTAAGAGAGTATGTATTTCTTAGAAATGCCTCAGTGTCGAATTCCTGGATAATACAATTTATTAAACATCAGCATTCAGTGAAACTTCCAGTATAGCGTATACAAATAATTCTTTTTCTCCTGGTATATATTTATATTTCATGTAATAAATTATCACAAGAAATGAAAGTGGCAAAATATTAGAATTTAATTGAAGAATATTGTAGCTATGCCTTTTAACCTTCCTTACGATACAAACACCCACTATCAACCCTGACTCTAAATCTGACTCTTAAGTGAACTTTTTAAATTAACCATAAGTCCATTTCTAAGTCAATAACAAATGGAGGCCCAGCTTCAGTTACTGTCAGTACAATTTTCTACTTATAGCAATGGCTAATAAAATTAATTTTGCAAAAAATTACATTGTAAAACCAAGGAAAAGTTCAAAAGTAGAAGAACAACTCTGTCTTGTACAAAGATGGACTAAATAATGAATAGTTAATGATTTTTTTCACCTTGATTGCTGAGGCCGTCTTTTGGGTTTTGGGGTTGTTTTTTCCCACATATAATCTGATCAGAATGGTGTTGAATGTATTTATTAGCTATTTTTTTGGTAGCCTAACAGTGAATCGCTAGTTGTGCATATTTGATATTCAGAATTTGAATTTATTTTACTAGCTTTTATTGCAAGGATTATTCCTGTATTCTCCTCTGGCATGCAGTAAAACAGTTTCCAGTGCAGTTACTCAGGAGAAATTAAAATACAATTCAAATTCTCCATGCTAGGTTCTTTTGAAGTCACGGATACAATACTTTCGTCTAGTTATTGCTGCTAGTTTCATTTTTTAATCACTGATAGACTTACTGAATTTAGTATGGTATTAGATGATGAGTGCTAATTATTCCATGCTGTATTTCCACAATGATGTATATTTTTTTGACAGCAGGGATCTGTTTTTCAGGTACTTCATACCAAACGTTCTTTGTGTGTCAGTTAACTTTTTGTAAACCAACAAAAGAAAAAGTTAGAAATAATCCAAAGCAAGAGAACGTTGTTATACTCAAGTCCCATGTACCCATGCCACAAACAGAAGTTGGGGTTTCCCATTAACAGGTCAGTTCTGAAGGATTTCATTTAACTGTTACAGACTACTTGGAAAAAAACTTCCTCCCTGCCTCCTTTTTTTTTTTTAATCCTGTGGAGGCCTTTCCAAGGCAGAGTGAAAACTGAAAGAACTGTAAGATTTGTCTTCAGATACTTAGATTCCCAGGAAAATTAAATGTAAATTGATTCCTACATTAAATGATGAACCTCTTGCATTTCTTTTGTCTGTTTTTCCCCTCACCCCCCTGCTTTTTTTATGTGAAGGATAGCCCATCTTTTTTCAGTTGTGCTTTTTTTTAATGAAGGGTAGTCCGTCTTTTTTCACTGGTGCTTTCTTTCAGGTTCCAGTGACAAAGTATGTAGAAAATGCAGGTGCTAAGCAAATTGGTGCCCTAGTACTAGCACCTGTGCTGAGTGGGGCTTGGGATACTTTCAGATTTTGCATGTATAAGGAGATACAAAAGAGAAAATACATGTGGCAGCCATAGGAAAGACTAAGTCTCTACATCAGCATCAGGTCTTCACCTGAAACACGTCTTCTCTTTTGCCTCTTGCTACAAAGATGTCAGCTCTTCTCACACCACAAAGCAAATATACAACTAAATCTTTTGTAGGCTTTTATTCTCTTAATTTAGGAAAAGAATAAAAAGCAAGGCCTAGTCCGCAGTCTTCATACCTGAAAACTTTCACAGAACTTCAGGCAATTTGATGAGGTTCACATTTTTCTCCCACTCCACCTACACCTTCCATTATATTATGTGGCCTGTTTGTCCTCTCCTAAACCACTCTATAGAATTGAACTGAACAATTACATCATTCTCCAATTAAAATTCACGATACATGAACTGTATAGATATTTTTAATTACATGCGTTACAGTAGGACCTAGCAGCCTAGTCAAGATTGATGCCATCTTGTTACTCGCTCAAATGAAAAGATTGCCCCTATCCTTGATACTATATGATCTATGGCATGAGAATGCAAATAGTTGCAAATTTACAACAGAGACACAATGTAGTAATGAGATCTATGCAAAAATTTTAATTTAAAATTTCAGTGTGTTGATTTATGGTTACAATGGCAATAGATTCTTACAACGGTAACAGATTCTAATCTGCATCATGACAAATACAAAAAAGTTAGGTATACGTGTGATAACAAATCCCAAAATTTGCAGCAAAAAGCCCCTGTTCTGTAAATACAGCTGGTTTTACTTTGCAGTTTCACTAGATTTCTCTGCAAATAGAAAAAGTGTTCTGCTTAGAAAGGGGAAGATAAGCAACTACCTCAAAAGCCAGGTTGCAAGTTTCTGGAATCAACTAGCAGGTGATGCTTGTGGACTTGCATACGCCACCCCCTTCCCTCATGACTAAGCAGATCACCTCCATGCCATGCAGTCTGCACATTCAGGACAAAGTCTATGAATTCAAGTCTATGAATCCCAAAGTCTACTCTGCTGGTTGATAATTAGCAATTTAAAAAACACAAAGCTTACGTAGCTTTGTGTATGTATGTTCAGGCACAAGTATGCTCAATGACTGCTAAGATGAACATGTATGTATGGTTATGTACACACTTGTAGGGGATGTTACAGAATGACTGCCTACTTATCTCAGTAATGTTGAAAGGCTATATATAGCATCTGATAACATGGTATAATAAATATTGGATAATATCCCAACAGAGAAATATATAGAACATTCCACAGTATCAAAAAAGATTATGTTGGTTTATTGGAAGATGCGTAGAGTCTAGAAAAAAAATCCCAGCTTCATTCAGGTCAGTGGTGGTTCTGCTGTTTCAGTAGGGTCAGGTTTGCAATCTACGTGCAGTGTTAGAAATTTTGTCCTATATACGGCTTGCTTCTATGCAATTACTATTGAAGTCAGTCTGTGGTTTTAGTATACTGAAAATATAGGGTCCGCCTCTAAACAAATTGCTGTTTGCTCAGAGAGGCTAAATGCCTGAAATTAAATAACTGTGAATGTATCTTATAGTGAAGTCCTACATATTTTTCTTTAAATTATTTAAGAAATGCCAGTGTAACAGGAGTAGTGTATTCATTTGCCTTTTGTTCTGGAATGTATGTGATCGATTTCTTAATGTTTTTTAACTCTAAATGAAATACTAACATTTTGATACAGACATTGTAGTTGGTATTAGTTTATTCTAGACCTTCAAACTAGACATGAGTTCTAGTTTTGGTCTTATAACAGCTATTATGGGAGGAAAAATATTATACTTTGTGCTGGTTTACGGGTTATTGGAATTTCAGGAGCTCCTTGGGGACTCATGTCCTTCCTCTTTATCACAAATCTGATAGTGATTTTAGATTCCCTTTTGCCAGAATCCTATACCTTTTTATAGGAGGCCTCCAGCTGCGATTCCTCTTACCTGTATGTATGTATAATATACATATAATATAACATACTTACCTGTATGTATGTATAAAATTCTAAATATGTTCTTTTCATACAAACACTTTTAGCTGTTGTGGAATAGGCACATAGAATAAGTGAGAGTGGTGGAAGTTTTCTTATTGTGTCGTGTTTTTCCACTGAGTTTAAGCAAGTTACTTTACAGAGAATTTCATATTTGCTCAAAGTAGCCCTGCCCAGAATTATGATCTTGTCTTAAACTTTTTACACAATATGTGATTACGCTGCATTGCATAAAATAGAATTTTATGTTATAATACTGCATTGTAAGTCCATAGTACTTGTGTGTTTGTTTAGATTTATTGAACAGAAATGTTGTGTAACTGCTGTAACTATTCATGGTTGGGTAGCAGCAATTTTGAAGTTTGAGAGGCTTCGAACTTAGGTTGCTATCTATACACAAATAGAATTATGTACATTTTCAATAGTTATGCTAGGGGAATATTTTAATATTGCTGTGAAACAAGTTCTCAACCATGGTGGTTTGAAACATATGTTAGACTACCAAAAGAGTCACTCTGTTACACCAAAAAAAGGAACTATGAAAAGAAAAATGTTAATTACAGGCTTTAACACTCACACCAAGATCTTCTAGTAGGGATGGTCAGAAAAACAGGTTTTACTACCTAGACCTGGTGCTTTGTGGTGCTATCTAATATGGGGGCTTGTGGAAAAATGCAGCCACTTCTATTTACTGTCTTTCATAATGTACATATTTCCTCGTGATACGTTTAGGTACTGACTTTTTATGTCTACAGTAAATAAAACCGAAGAGTTTATCCTTTCATCATGAATATGTTTTACTTGGAGTTACTGTTCACTGTTCCCTACAGTGGTATTTCAGCTACAAAATTTTATGCTGAATCTCAGTTTAGTAGAAGCATGTTATAATGTGGCATATTGCTAAATTGATTTTTAATTCTACCTAAGAATGCAAAAAAATATAAAGCCAAATTTTATTTTCAATTACACCTAGATAAGCAAGTACAGAAATACGTGAGGGCAAAAGGTTGCTTTATTTACACAGAATTTTATCTGTATTCTCTAACCTTATTCAGGACCATGTTTAACTGAGTAATGAGAAATTTTGAAGAGGCCAGAGGCCTCTTCTCCTTCCCTCCAGGACGATGAAAAATTATTTTACCTGCTATTTGCTTTCTAGCTTGTAGTATGTTTGAAACAAAGTTCTTGCACTGACCTGGTGATGTAGCTATTTCTCTGATTATGCTGAAGTTAACCACTGACAGTGAATGGATTTACTTTGTTGAGTCACTAAAGTTCTGTGAGGTTTTTACTGTATTTCTTCTCTGTCATCACTCCTGGATGCCATCATTTGCACATAAACTGCATATCTGAGATGCCTTATTTGTACGTCAAGGCATGTCAGCATATTTGATTTTTAAAAATATTAGAAATATTAAGAAAAGAAGGCTAGTGTTTTATTTATTTTAACTATCTCATAGTAATTGTGAACATAAAAGAGTTTGACAAATGACTGCAGATTGGAAGACACTCATATAAAGGTGTAGGTTTTTTGAGTTTTGCCTAGAACATGATTAAAGAGTGTGGAAACAAAAGTTCTGCAAATATGCTTTCACTTTCAGAATTTCCATCTGTTGCTGAAGATGGTTTAAGATGACAAACAAGATGAAACTATAAGCTTTATTTAGAACAAAAGGATTTCATATTAAATCAGTTCTCTGAATGAAATAAGCACCATTATAAAGGTTTATTTTCCTGGATTTCTTTTGGTTTGGTTGGGTTTTTTTATTATTTTTTTTTTTACATTTACGCTAGAGCTATTGCCAGAATTGCTAAATTGTCCTGGAGTAGGTTATTTAGTAAAGATCTCAGCTAACTATGAGTTGTTACAATTAACTACAGAATAAGTTTCAAAATTAGTATTACAAAAGTTTATTATGACAGGTCCTGAATTTAAAATAGGAAATAAGCAAATATTGAAGAATTACTTTGAAAGGTTTAGGTTTTTAACAATGGTTTAAAAGTAATTTTCATTATCAAGGCAATGCAAAATAATTTCAAAAAATCCTATGGAAGCTTAATTAGTAGTTCCTAGCTTGCCTTTTTTTTTTGTTTGTTTGTTTAATTATTTGGATGTTAGCACTTAAGAAATGCTATTGCAAGCAAATTCCACACTTACTTACCATGTTTAGCTTGCCAATGGATCTTGGTTCTGTTTTGCAAGCATCTTGGAGTATTAGCTATGATGTGAGCTTGCCAATTGTCTTGCACTGGTTAATTGTTTTTGTGATGCAGAGAAGAACATTATGACATGATGAATAAGAGACCCGAGAGGGTTCCTTACACAGTTTCCTTTGGGCACTGCCCAAAGACTTGTTCTTTGGGTCGGCCTCATGTGATCAGGCTGGCTAACTTTACCCAGTTAAATTGGGTGCGGCAGATATTTATTATGCTCACAATATCTTGTTTAGTTTGGGGTTTTTTACAGTAATCCAATACCTTGTATAAAATATACACTTGAAAACATCACACTGGTTTAGGTTTTACTCGGGCTAGATAGGATAAAATATCAGGTTACGCAGGTTACTTTCTGACATAGTTAATGACATTTGAGGAATTACTTTCTTAGACCAGGGTTATTAATTTATTAAGAAATAGTTATTACAGCATAGCTGGCATAGGCAGGAATTCTTGACAGTGCTTGAAGAAGTACTAGAAAACCCTTCAGTATCAAGAACCCATTTTTCCTCTTGTAGATGTGTCGTCTTGAAAATTTTTGGTAATGAATATCTGAATCCAAAAATAGAATATTAAAAATATTTTTCCCACAAACATACCTTCATGTTTTAATTTATATTAAAGAAACACTTCTAATGCTAATGTCATGGTTCACAGTAACTGATCCCATTATGAAAAGAGTCTAACTGTCTATCATTAGTTTCATTGTTCTGTGCATTGGATATGGTATCTGTCAAATTTTTAATGAGTCACAGTTTCTTAAGGCTTTTTTTTAATGCAAGAGTTACATATGGTACAGTGGCCCTCTGAGTTGTACATATTATGCTGTTTCATGCTTCATGATGTAATACCGAGGATGTGGAAGTCATGTGTGTTTCTTTCCATTCTTTTTTGGGTTACTAGGGTGACAATTTTGACTGTTGAAAGATCAAAAGAAAACTGCTTTCTGTATATTTTATCAATTCTGGTTTTAAAAGATAAAAATATCATCAACAGTGTTCTGCTTCTTTACAAGCAAAAATATCCATAAACCAAAATTTGTGCAGAATAGGTGGAGTAATATGCAACGTTAAGATAGGCTCTGGCTTTAAAATGTTGTGAAATAGCTAGAATATCTTTAATCTTAATAAAGGCTACTGGTGTTCAGTATGATTAGATTAATTGCAGTGGTGGATTAAGACAAGGATCTAAGGAAAATGTGGGATTTTGGAGGCCCAGCAGAGAAGAGTTGGGGAAAAGTGAAAAAGCTGTCCATAATGAGTATCAGGACAGGAAATTAATTAATTCATTAATTAAAGGAAATTTTGAAGGAAGGCAATGGGAAGATTGGCTAAGACTGTTGTTTTTCTTTATTTGTTTAGCCTTTTTTATGTTTGCCAAAGAAGATATTAAAAAGCAGGGAAATTCTTTAAAAATACAGATGTTTGAACTTCTTTCTCAAAGTTTAAAGTTTATTGTTGGAACCTTCTTGATTTTGAATTCTTCTCTCTGGTCTCTTATGAGATTTTCAGCTTTTCTTGGTTTAAGATATGCTGACAATGCCGTAACGTGGTCTTTCACTGTATTTTGGCATTCCTACTCATTGTTCTTTTTCTGCCCAAGTTTGTTCTGTTTTTTAAATCTAGCCTTATTTATTACTCCTTTGAGAACAGGAACTGTCTGATACGCTAACAACAAGTGACAGCTTTCCTGTCACTAAGGACAGGAGAACAGTCAGTGAATATTGCTGAAGTCTGAGGTAAGTTTAGAATAACAATAACTTGTACATACACTAAATTTGATATACTGTAGTGTGACTGCACTCTCTGACGCAGGCTATGCAACAGATTCCTGTCTCCTTCCCCATCCACTAACAGGAAGGCACAGTGCAATGTTATACAGCATGTGGCAATTTTAAATTTCTGCTGAAGACAGGAGGGTAACTCTTCTGTTGTCAGTGATGAAATAACTGTACTATGAATCTCCTTATAACATCAGAATGAATGGTTTTAAATTAAAAACCAAAACTACAACAAGTTGGTAGACATGAAAACAGTGAGAGACAGTAGGAACCATCTCTCCCTTTCCTCCCCAAATCTGCATTTTGAAGGGCAGAATAAAGGGAGGAGAAGGTTTGAGGTGAATAAGGTGAGAGACCCAGTGTAAGGCGGAGAAAAAGTAGAGAGAAACTCTAATCATCCTGGAAGGAAAGCAGAAAAAAAGCAAGGAGGAAGAAGAAATTGATGCAGGTATGGTTGTCACTTTCCTGACAATTACTCCAGGAATGGATAAGGAATATAGTAATTATGCCTGGCAGTTACTTAGTGGGAGAAAGGAATTCTTTGGAGTTCAAAATGGTAAGAGTGATAGAGTGCTCATTTAGCTGTGAATATGGAAATTAAAGACAATGTAGGCTAAATATTAAATAGCACTGTTTTCTGATTCCAGTATGTCCTATAAGCTATTGTATAGCTCCTTGAAGAAAGCATCTTCTGAGTAAGAATTTCTGAAATTAAATTGGAGAAAAAAAATTGGAAATTCTACTGTAGAGATGAGCGTTGCATTGAGAAGAGATACTGACAGACCCCATAGGATTTTCCTCCCTTCATCTTCTATGAGCCATTGTTTATAACAGGTCTCCTTATGCCCTTCGATGCCGCACAGTCCATCTGAAGAATAGTCAGTTTTCTTCTACAACCGTAGGGCATGTGGATTATTTTAGCTCATAGAAGCTAGGGATGATTTTGGGGTGCCTATTGTATGCAGTATGTTGTTAGTCTCAGAGCAGGAGATGAGATAAATAGTAAGCAGTTTCCAGTTTGCTGTAATATTGCCATTTTTATGTTGTGGAAGCAGCAAAATATTTCTTCTGTTTTCATGTGACACAGAGATAGGTAGGTAATTGCCTCTGTTAGATGTCAATTACAGGAATTTGATAATTTCACTTCCTTTTTCTGTCTGAGTATCAAGAATGTAACTTGTATCTTAGAGTTTTCCATCTCTGTAGTTTCTTTTTGCACAGATGTAATATTTCTCTGAAATGAAGTGTGAGTTTTAGAAAAATAGTTCAGTACATTTTATGTTAGTGCTCAATAAAACAGTGTACAAAGGAAATGCATGCACGGTGAGATTTATGGCAGTTCTGGAGTCTTATTCACATTCACACTGATGCTGAATGTCTTCAGAGTTGCATGCTTCCCCTTTCTGAAAGCAAAGAGTATATGTATTGCCAACTTGCAGGCAGAAAATGGGACCACATTTAGGAAAAAAAAAAAGCTGAAACAAAATTAAATAACTCGCTGAATTTGAAGAAAAACAAAACAAACCCCCAAAGCAATAATACGCCCTAGCCTCAGAGAAGTCTAATTGAATGCAAAGGTTAGATCCATACTAGTAAATTAGAGAGTGCTGTGACTTGGGCACAGGCTCAGAAACTGGATTGGTAAATAGTTAAGTTCTTAGAATTGTCCCTGGTCCAGTTTTCACTCAGCCAACAGCCGTTCAAACACTTTCCAGAAATACTTTGGGAGTTAGCAAGGGCCGTGGACCATTTGCAAGAAAGCCATTTAGGTACTGCCACCCAAGGTGGTGGTACAGATACTGACAACTAAGAGAGTTGGATAATGTGAGTAGATCAAATACGGCCAAAGTGAGAGGCCTGGTACTCTTTAGTTTAGTAGTATAGCTGAAACTGAATTAGTTTAAATGCCTCTCAGATTTGTTATAATTTCCTTTTAAGTTTCTTCCTGCTTATGGACCAAGATGAGCTGTGCTTAATGTTCCATTCATAGATTTTTAGTAAATTTGAAAGCTTATGGCACACAAGAAAGAAATAGAAGTATATCTGGCAAAATAGAGGCTGTAAATGGTTGGCATTTAATGAAAAGAAAAATCTGTAGTCATTTTCGTCTATGTTGTCTGTCCATTTGGCTGTCATATAAATAAATAAAAGGACATATAACATAAAGTCCCAAATCTTTAAAAATTCTCCTAAAATTTTTTTCCAACTCCTAGTGAAGGAACAATTTGTTATTGGAGCTTGTGTTCCATGATGGCAAAATTCTCTCACTATTTATACATCTATCCTGAGCAGATGTTAGTAAAATACTTGTATGTGACAGTCATTACTCTGAAAAACATGAAAAATATTTTGACATTTTTACTGTCTTACTGTCTGTTCCAAAACCTATAGATAACTAAAATTGTAACCCACCTTTAAAGAATACATTACAACTTGTTTGCTCTGAAAATTCTTTTTGGCTCAAGTGAAAGTTCACAGTGCAAACAAAGTTATCAAATGTGTACACAAGGTGTGACAGTAGATGGTTATACTTGTGGATAACTTTATGGTTCTGATCCTTCAGAGCAGTCAGTGCAATCTGACCTTTATGCTCACCATCTCATCGATTTGAATGGGATTACAGATGAATATTAGGGCCAGATCAGACCAACTGATTTTTCCCTAATGAGTGTCAACAAATAAGTGATGGATTTTTTTTTTTAATGTTTTTAATGAAATAGCACAGAACTGTAAAATCTAAACAGATGAACACGTGTTTTAAGACTTGAAGATTTGAGAGCTAAAATAGTTGACAATGTGGCCACTATTTTAAACCTCATTTCCATTGTAAAAGTTGATAAATATTTTGACTGTTAAAATCCTTTCAGCTGTGTCACTATTGATTCGATTAAAGGAGCAGAAAATACCATGTTTTAAGACTTAACAAAGATACGTTGAGAACCATTAGTTAATTAAATAGGTAAAGCATTCAAGAAGAAATACAAACTAAGTTATAACATTTTTTCAAGAGGACAAGGCACTAACTTACTAATAAAAATAGGACAAATCAGAGACACAAAGCACATTGTAAGATGAAAATTTTAATATTTTAACTTGAAATAACTGGCTGGCAATCTCAGAAACAGCATGTAGAGAAGGAAGTTCTGTTACCTTTGCAAGAGTACAGGAAGCTAGAGATGGGGGAAAGCACTTCATTAAATTTATTTATACAGGAAAAATATCCTCTTCAATCCTTTGTGTTATTCTTAATTAAAGACTAAATTCTAAGGTGATTTTTTTAGAAATAAACCAGTGTCGTTTTTAACCCACCCCAAACTGGATTGAGTCACCACCTGGTTACATGCGGTATACGTGGCAGCACACCCACAGCCAATCTAAACTGGATCAGGAAGAGCAATCCAGAAATGAAAAGTTCCATAAAATCACTTCCTGTTTTCTGAATCTTGGAGGCATATTTTTTCAAATTGCTCCACCTTGGAAAATCTTAGCTAAAAAGGGAATTAAACCATAAAAAAACTGATATCTGATGTGTTTATGTCAAATCAGATCTTTTAAACTTAAATTATTTGTAATGAAGGTAAGAGTAGCACAGAAGGACAAATAAAGGAAATAGTATGTGCATTATTCTGTCTGTTAAAAAGTACTATTCTGTCCTTATACAAATTGCTCTTGGAACAGTAGAACCAATTCAGTTAGTTTCCTATGGATATATCTTTTAGGAATTTTCCATTTGGATTTTCTGATACTTATTATAGGGTGAGCTCAGACTCTTCCTCTTTCAGTGGTGACACTAACAATGATTTCGGCGTATTTGTTTTAAAACTCCTAAATTGTAGTCAGTTCTGCCTGAAACAAGCCAATGTTTTCCAAAGCTATCGGGGGTGAAAAGAAAGAAACCAACAAAGACACGCGATGGGAAACAGCATATGTTATAAGCCTTATTACTTTAGGATTACATTTATCAAATAAAAAAAATTAGTCTGTTAATGGTCAGTATTTGGATCAATCTGTTAAAGTAATATTAATGTTTTTATAATACAGTTCAAATCGCACTTGAGTCTAAATTTTAAAGTATTCTGCATACCCTTGGGATGCGCTGGCCATCTTCAGGAGCCACTGAAATATGGAACTTCTTAGAAAGAATTTTCAGAATGAGGCTGTATCTTAGTTAATGCTACTACAAGGAACTGGAAGCACCAGAAATCCCATAGGCAAGTGTGTTTCCTTTTGGTAAATTAATCATGGCTTCCAGAGAAGGCAGCACAGAAAAGCATCTAAATGTTTTCGTTTATTCTTAATTACTTTGTCTTCTGAAATTTCTGTGTTTGAACTACCAACTGTTACTCAAAATTTTTCCAAATCATAAATTCATATAGCTTGAAACTTTTTCAAGACAATAAAAAAGCAGTGGCCTCTGGGAGGGTAAATTCCAGGGTTAATTTATAACTAAAGCAAATGTATCTATAAAAAAGAAGAAAGCTCCATAAGAAATATGTTAACACATGACAAGAAAAAAGAGGCTTGATAAAAGATATCAGAACTCGTTTGGCACCAGTGATTTTATGACTGAGGAATTCAATTATAGGTGTGTTGGGAGTACCAAATTACAATTCTTTAAATTACTAATAGGAGACAAAGCCCTTTATCATGGTCTGAATGTGTTCATATGAAATGTTCAGTCCTGCCCTCTGTAAATAAACTTTTAGTGCTTACACTACGCATCTGAATTGAGAGTCTGTGTCACCAGAGTAGAAAAAGATACACAATTTCTGTTGAATCACTTTTCAGACATGCCTGCTGATAGATTCTTCTGTTAGAAATTATGTTAGCCAACAGATTTCTTCCTCTAAGTTTGTAGTATTCAGCTTGTATTTTCGTCCTTCTATGTTATTAGCATTTTTCTAGAATCTTGGTGGATTTGTTTGCAGAAAAGTTAAGTGTATCTGACATCAGTATACTCTACTGTGATACGCAGTAAATTGTATCAGTTTGGATTTGTTTACTCCTTTGTTAGATACGTAAGTTTCATAGAGGTCTTTAACTGCTGATGCAGAGAATGACTTTGTACTTACCCAAGAGAGGCAGATTTGCCTCGGATCAATTGTAAATTAACTCCTACAGTTTGCATGTAATCTAAATTGGTTTTAAGGCTGTCTGCCCCTTGCTTGTTAGAGTAGTAAACCCATATCTCTTGTCAGTCATTGAAAGAGGAAGGGCCATTTACGGAAATGCAAATTTAACTAATGTGGACGTCCCCCTGTTAACAGCTGTTGCAGGAAAATTTAAAGGACGTTTTGTTTGCATGGCCAAATTACAGCAGACAGCGTGCATTGCTGCTGTGAGCAGAACTGCAGACCAATGAAACTCATAAAGTTGTCTGAAGTTGCTTTAGGAATCATTTGAATCTTTGTATTGTTGGATGTGTCACTGCTATGACATTCAAATACCATCATGATGAATTTATGTTATACTGCATTACTTTATATTATATATAAGTATATTACATGTGCAATGCCTACCCAAAGTACTAAGTCAGCAGACTACTTAGATGAAAAGTTAAAAAAAGTAATTTATTTTATTTCATCATCAGTTTCTTTTCTTCTTTTGGTATCTGTTGTTGAGCAAAAATGTTGTATGTATAGCTAATGCTTAATGCATAAAACCCTGAATATCCAAAAAGCAAAATACTTAATTCATTTTAGCCATCTCTTTATTGACCCGCTGATTTTACTTTCAGTGAGAAAATCATTCTCTCCTGAACACAAACTTCTTAACAATTGTTAGTTTTTGCAATCTTGACCATTTGAAAATTTTCAAGTATAAGCAGCATCATTCAGCTTCTAATTACTTAACTAATTATCTCTGTGGGCTTCATCAGCATAGAAGGAGAAGGGCTGAGTAATGTTGACTATACCTGCCAAATATAGTAAACTTTTTTTAAAGTTTAAGAATTCAAACACTGTTATTGGTAGTTGGTAATCAGCCCATATCATAAAGAAAGAGATCTCTTCTCTACAGAATCATTTAGAGCAAGAGACTACTTTAGCGGTTCTGAACCAGCCACTAGAGGAGCCTCACTCACTGACCACCAAGGAACTTGAAATGTTATTCTTATTGGCCATTTTGAATACCTGCCACATAGGAGAATTTTGAGAACTGATTTTTTAGCCTCCTTCTTTTAGATCAGCTTCATGAGATCCCAGGAAAAAATATGCTAATACAATAAGCATGGAAATGCTAAAGTGTGTGAATTTGTTAGACAAGATCTGTATCACGAAGAAAAAAAGAGTGCTGTAGAGGTAGTAATTGCTCACCCAAAGGAATATGAATGTGTTCCAGAAAAAAGCCGTTATCTCACAGCCAGTGCTACCCTGATCTCTGAATGCAAGGAGTCCATACGCCTTAAAATTCCTCAAAGCTTAATCACAAATGGCATTGCAAAAAAAAAAAAAAAAAAAAAAAAAAAAGGGTGAAATATTCAGGGAAATACCTTTGTTATGTTCCTGGGCTTTTTTTTAGTTAACATACCACATGACTTTCCTCCCAACCTCTAGGATTGCATTGGATGTCTGTCAAGACCACAAAGTTGTTCGTACTGTAGAAATGTATGACAGTTGTCTCTATACGGAGTTGCCACTGCTCTTTTCCTTATCTGTGAAGGAAACACAGCAACTCCCACTGGGGAAATTTCATGTTAACTTGATCTTAAAATAAAAAATCAAGGGAAAGGTCATATCCTAATAAGCTGTGCAAATCTAAATTCCCAGGGAGCTTCAAAATGACATTGTATGACTAGGGCATTAACAATTTTCCAACAATGTATTTTTGGACTGTGTCCAATAGTGTTTTTAACATCCGAGAACAAATAGTAAAATAAAGATACAACTGGCAAGATACAAGATCCAGTTGAGCTCTGAGATTCACAGCCCATTGATAATCTGGGGGCTTTGTGTCTGACAAACAATGTAATCTGCAACTTCTTCTGCTTTCATTGGGATGTAAACCTTGTGAGGAAGCTATTTATTGATCAGTTTATGTGTTGTGATCTCAGTATCAATAGTTTCTACTCTTTCCCCTAACCTAGGATTATAGACAGATGATTTCCTCAGAATGTCTGAGGAAGGAGGAGGTTCACTTTTAGAGCCCACTTAGTATGGTATGTATGTTTGTGTTGGCGGAGATTTTTAATACGTTATGTTCAGATATTGACCAAGAGGTGCACAATTCCTGTTCAAAACCACATCGTCATCCCACAAAAGGTAAATTAGGTCAATTGATAGAAATTTTGCAGTCAGTTTTGAAGGAGCCAGTATTTGACCCCAAATTATCTTACCTGATTTGATGAGCATATTATGTAGAGTTGTACAAAATATTCCATAGTTCCAAACAATGAACCAAGTCTGGCACCAGGTTATATCTGAAACAGTTTAGGAATTCTCAAAATACAGGGGAGACCATTGCCTAATTGTGTTAGCTTTACATAGTATGTGGCACACATTTTACAAGCCCGTCCTTTGCTTTGGAAAGTTGTGTGCCTGTGTAAAGCTATGAGGTGAATACTGTCATCTCGTAAACCAATGAAAACCAGCTTCTGCTTTGCAAGTAGTGTGGTGTTTAATCTATTTTGTGATGATATATTGATAGCAGAAAGTGAGAGATCAAAACCAGATTCTAAATTCCCAAGCTCTGCCTGTTCAGATGGGTGTAATGGAATTCGATTATGGTTGTCCTTACTTTCATTCTTGTCTTATCCCTCCAAACCAAGTATATCATTGTTGATGAAGGGTCACCTAAGCTGCTGCTTTTTTATTTTGTACAGAGTACAGTAGTAAGGTTTAAAACAGATGTTCACACCTTGTTACACAAAGGACAGGATGTATAGGGTGTGGGAAGCAGTCTGCTATTGAAGACCCCTTCTGATCTTTTGGATTAGAGGTGGTTAAAAAAGTTTCACTGGGAGTTTTGCATGCACTGTGAATGCAAGAAGTGTCTTATCCTGATATTCAGCTCTATATTACAGAACATTGCACTGGATGTAATCCAGATGTCCCGTAAGAATTTATTTTTTGTGATAATCTCAATACTATTTTAATATGATTGCTTTTAAATACAACTGAATCTTTGAAGAGATCAACCGTCTGTCTTGTGAGCGTGCTTCAAATTCAGCATACAGAAATTTGCGTTTAGCAATTAAAAAAATAGAACAGTAAAAAGTCACAGTAACTTATCCTCAGTATATATCAAAGCCACATGATATTTAGTTGTTCACAAGCCTGCTTGAGGGGTTACAAAAAGTCACAATAATAACTTTTAGTTCCTCACACTAAATTTGCCTGCCTAGAAAATGTATCTCTTCAAAAGAATAATGGGGTATGACAATATAATTTATTGTACGGGTTAACTACTGGTATTCTGTCCAAATTAAAGATGAATAGCAGATTTAAAAATAAAACAAACAACTTATCAAGTATCACAGAGTATATGGGCAAAATTCCAACGTATAATTTGTGGTTTGTATGTGAAAATGACACACATTTAGAGTAAGGAAATATTATTGCATATAATTATTCAAAATAACACTTTCCAGAAAGTTAATTAACATGATTTCTCTCAGTATGCTAACTTACCCCATCTCAATAAATGTTCTAGAAAAATATGCAAGAAGTCAGCTATAAATATAATAACATTTTTGGTTTGAATTGTGGTGTATACATCTATTTATCATGACATGAAACTGAAAGATTTGCTGTTAGCTGTCCTCTTAGATTACTTGCAGAAGAAATTCTCAAAGTATTTTAAATATAGAAAAAACAACATGATGACAAGAACACATGACAGAGAAGGGAACTGAAATTTTCTCAATCTCTTTCTTCCCCTCTTTTTAATGCTGTTAAAATTTAACATAGCTGCTTTGCTTGTACCACTATTGTTAATATTGCATAACCCTATAATTAATCTTACTGCCACAGAGTTAGAACTTGATTATACACTTTTTTTCCTCAACTGAAACTAGCAAATGCTGTCAAAGATAGAAATGGCAGTTCATATCTTTAAAGAAAGCAGGCAAGTTTGCATGAACTGTGTTCTCTGTAGGCAATTGTCAGTCTCGTATACAGAGCTTCACAGAACCTGAAATCCATGTGAACATAGGTGACTGGGGCACAGAGAGATTTTCTGGCTTAGAGCTAATAGGCACTTCATGCTCTCCACAATATCTATGTGCAAAATACAAAGTGCAGTCCGAGTCTTTACTGATATAGTCAAGCATTGGCAGGGTCATTCAGCATTAGTTGTTAAAGCATTTGTTTAGTTGTTAAAAATAACAAAATTCTGAAAGTATACATGAATAACTTTTTCCTAACAGTAGATTGTTCTTAGTTTGGTTAAAAGTTTTAACTGTTGAAAACTTTTTAAAATGATTTGTACAGTTATACAGTACTATGCAGATCAGAACTCTGCTGACTTTGAGTGTCAAAGTGTGTGACAAGAGTGAGACTTGCTATGCATGGACACTGTGCATTAAAGATCACCAGTATTAATTACTGAAGAGTAACATCAAACACAATTTCTAAAATGTTTGTTTGTTGCAGAAGCAATGAACAGTAGCAAAAGCCATGGAACAGCTAAACGAGTGCTGTTTATTGCCAGGCATATATGTTTGCTTAAACATTAATATAAATATACCCTACTTTCTGGGTGAATGAGAAATGCAGGAGTGACCTACCATTCACATGAAGGAAAAAATTGAGTTGTGTGAAATAATTTTCCATACCTTAGCAGGTAAAAATGCTTAATCCTTTGTGGGGAAAGTGAGGCAATTTCAATGGACAAATTGGAAAAAAACATTACTTCAAACCAGAAAGGTTGACAAAAGTACGCCCAAGTCATAGTAGAAATGTTCTTAGGATATTAATAACATAGAAGAAGAATAACCCAACAGAAAATAAGATCAAAGAAATTCTTTCCTTTTAGTTTTCATGCACCTTGTAAAATCCAAACCTTGCCAGATCTCTTATTAGAAAATACAGTAAATGTATGCATCAGTAACAAAGTCAGGACTTTGTAGATTTTTGCATTAATGTATCATTATCCAGGTTATATTTGAGTTCTTTTTGAAGTGCATTAATGATTTTGAAATTAAATAAAAGATGAAATCGTGTTCTTTCCCCATAAATATTTTGTCTACTTTTTCCTTATCAAAGGGCTGCAGTGAGAGTATTCGTCTTTTGTTCAGGTTCAAATAGCTCTTAACCATTGTATTTTTAATAAGTTACTTCCATATCCTTAAGAGAGAGGTATCTTGGGTTTTTTCCCTTGAAAAGTACATTTGGAAAAAAGTTAAATATCTCCATCAGAATCTGTGCCACTCCCAAATACTTGTGTCATATCCTCAGAAAAATTTGTGACGGGGGGCCTTTTCTCAGAAAACTACTGAGGGATGGGTGACAGAAGGTTTAAATAGCCTTGCTAACAACTGAGCGTGTGTGCTTTTTTGAATTATCATATAGTTTTGCCCTGATAATTCATTATCTGAATGCATGTATTGTGATATTTTCTTTTTGAGTGGCAAGAGGAGTTTTGTTTATTACTATTAGATGGTAGGAACGGAAATGACACAACTGAAAATAGTTTGATTTGCCTGGTATATAGACTGACATCCAGGACTACTTACAGTTTGCTAGTGAATTTTTTTGCCCATAAACTTTTAATTTTAACCCATTTTATTTAGTTTAGAGAGATTTAGAAAATCCAGTTCTGTTCTAGGGCTTCTTGGTATCATCTGTTTCACAATAACTGTGATCCTGGGTTCTGTTTGCTGGGTTGGTTTTTCTTCTTTTTTTTTTTTCTCTGTTCAGTAGGTACTATAGTTTTAAGTTCCAGTCTGCAAGAAGTCTTTCTGAAGTATATAAAATAGAAAGTTCCTAGCAAAATTCCTGTAATAAAATAATACAAGAACATGAGAGGAAGTAAGTTGGAGCTAACTTAATGCTGAGTTTTTATAGTTGATACTCCAGTGTTCTTTTTCTCACATTGCTCAGGCAGGCTTTACAATTAATATTTTATATGTAGCTGTTATCATAGCCAGTTTTCAGTGCTAAATTTCCTTCAGAAAGTTTCTACCTATTTTTGTTCTGGAATAAAATACAGAGTGCAATGTTATATTATGTTGTATTTTATACTGACCCCCAAAAAAACAAGAACAGGGAAGATTCTCTTGATACTCTTGTCAAGTCCGTAGTCCAGTAGAAGATTCAGAAGTGTTCAAGGTAACTTAAATTTGGAGCACAATTCGTAATTAATTTACTGGTGTTCATGAAATACTTCTCACAGTGTTGCAATTCAGTTACAAAAGGGAGCTTACCCTACTTATGACCTGATTCTATACTCCTTGTGCAGGCAGCCTGAAGTCACCTTGATTGGATAGTTTTAAAGCTATCTAGAAAAATTAATATTTAGAATGGTGGAGTACGCGAGACACGAAGAACATTGACCTAAATGTGTGATAAGTATCCTACGCTACTGAGAACAATAATTATTGAATCACATGTGAAAACATGTCAACATATTTTAGTTGGGAATATTTTGGAGGGTCAAAAGTACAGTAGTCAGATGACAAGAGATTGCTCTATTGCTGAAAAGTGGCCGAGCAGGTTATATGCTTCTTAGTTCGTACAGTTGAGAAGGTTAATTTTTTGTGCTAATTTAAAAGATGGAAGAGATACATTTGTGCAACAGATGATAGGTGTACAAAAGTTCATATGTCTTTATTATTAAATTATTTTAGTTGAGTACTCTTACTGTAGGCTGGTACAAAGCCTGCTGTTGTATATAATCAGAGTGGTGTACCCATTTTTCTTTTGCCTGGTGTTTATCTTGTCAGAGTAATGGCAACAATAATGATGGAGTAGAGAGAAGGGTCCTTCAGCTCTGCGTTGGGCAGCACTGCACTTTGAAGTGGTATGCGTGTCACTGGTAGTACCCTTCCAAGTGTAGCAATGTCTGATAGAAGACTGTCAGCAGCTAATGGAAATACACTTCACTAACGGTGTGTAAATAACTGTATTCCACACAAAATCTGAACTTATTTTTGTGCTAGGTCAATTTGGGGGGCATCTAGAAGAGGAGAATGCTACCTGTTAAGCCACCTTTGGTACTATTTATCTACTTTCTCAAGCTTTGATGTGTTTGAACTATCACAGGGTTTAGTGGCTGTACGCACACATGTGCAGAGAGTATTATCTTATACTTCGCATACATCAGAAATTATATATATAATTATATATAAGAAAAATTATATATAGGAAAGTGTGTTCCCTGTCATGCTGAGATATTTTCTGTATTTAATGCACAAATAGTGCTAAGCATGTTTACATTAATGAATGAGTTTTGCAACATGGTGCTTTTTAGCTTTTAGGACATAGTGATTGTCCAACAGCTTAAAATATTTTAAGTGATACTAAATAAAAAATAGGCTCAAGCCCTACTATTGTCTTACCATATTAAAATACATTTTACATTTTTAGTGTTTTAGAAGATGACACTTTATGAAAAAAATGGCTTGTCCTGATATGAGAGAAGCATTTTTATGGATACATTGCAATGTATTTGACTGCCAGGAAAAACTTTAAAAGTGGGATTTAATTCAAGGAATGAGTTTAAACTCATGTTGCATTTGTTCCTCCTCCTCCTCTTCCTGTGGGAGTATTCAGTATTCTGCCATGGCAGGGAACTGCATTTAGGATATTAATGAGTGTATTTTACCCTATTACAGTTGTATGCCTTATTAGCTCATCTTTTGGAAACAATACTGAAGTTTACTGTCTTGTGAACATTAAAAAGCACTGACATGACAGAGTCTGAGGGAAGAAAAAAATCCCAGGCTTACCAAAAGTAATATGCATCTGCAAAAAGATTTCAATTGAGTGGATTGAGAAAGCTTTATGTAGTTATTCGGGTATTAATATTATAAAAATTCTTCAGTGTTAGTATAAAATTTATTGCGCCTAAGATGTCTTAGAAGAAAAAAATTAACTGGATAGTGTGCACATAATATACGACATTTACTATTAAAGTTATTAACATTTCAAAAAGAAATACAAACTTTGTATTCAGATTTGTATCTCATAAGGGAGTACATCTATTCTAAAATTTCTTGCTAAATTGGTGCCTTAGTTGATAATTACTGACTAAGCACTGTTTTTAAAGAATAGAGCCCATGATTAGCATATTAAAGTACATTAAAAGATACAGTGATAATGACCTAATGAAACCAACCAAACAAGGGCTCATAAGATTGTCTTGTAAATAGTTGCAGTGCTTACACAGCTCCTCGTGTATATTTTGCCATGCTACATGCTTAAATCTTTGATAATCTCACAGAGGCTTATGAAGCCACAGAGGAATTGGCAAATTTTCATATAATGCATCATGTGCGAGCACAGTATAAATTTACTAGATAGCATTTCTACTATACTTGAATGTTTTGGAACAGTGCTGTTTCCTATTTAAAAATACAGTAGGCATCTGGTGTTTCATGGTAGCTGTGAGTTTATTTTATTAACTGGGCGCGGTGTTGTTACTGTGGTTAGTGAAAAACAGTAATTTTATATAGAAAATATGGCATTTTATGAGAACCTAATTTCTTATGGATTGTATTACAAGATACATTGATTTGATTGTGTGTATGCATGTGTGTGGTATGTAATTTAAATAATATACCCTAGCTGAAGAAGTCATTCCTTAGCCAGGACCTGAGTTTTTTAAAAGTGCTTTATTTTAAGCAGGTGTTTAAATACTATTAGCAATAATACAGTTTTCAAAATAAAGCACAGAAATGAGTGTTTTGCTTAACCATGGCCTGAACACTGAATTTCTGTTGAAGCTATAAAACTTTCTATCAACTTCAAAACAAGTCTGACACCTGAAAGCACAGTCACAGGTTATGCATAAGGCTGCTTGTGAAACTTCTGAATGTGGAATTTTCTCTTAAAAAACTTTTAATGGCATGCACTGAATTTACAAATCTGACTGAAGACTTAGGGAATGAAAAGGTTTCTTAACTCCTTGTTAATTTCTATTTTTGTTACTGTGAATAAAAAGAGCCTATGTCCATTATATGATATGACATTTTATTTTTAAATTAAGTAAAAACTATGTTATTCTATGGTACGTCTTTAGGATATATGGAAAGATTTCTGGAACACAGTCTTAGTCGCCTTATTTAGCAAAGCAAGAATCCAGTTTCAAAGAATCCAGAAGCAGATTTTTCTCTCACATTGAGTCAGTGGCAAAAAAAAAGAATAATAATTTTTAAAAAATAATGTAGGTTAAGGTGCACAAATATGAAATTTTTTAATTGGATGAATTTCCTGTAGTTAGTAAAATTTTCACTAGACCTGAGTACTATGAAATCTGCCCAGTATAAATAAATTCCATTACACTGAGTCTCCAAGCCAAGTACAGTTCTGAGAATGTTAACACTCTTCTCAATTGAATCGTGTTGTGACTTTATAGTTGATAAAGCTTTGCTATCTTGTACACAACACAGCATGTTTTTGTATATTTTGAAATCAATTACTTCCTTCAGCCTTATGAGGCCACTTACATGACAAGAGAAGGCCTACTCCTTAGTAGCTTGGCACATTTAGTTATTATGCTTTGCCAAAGGGGGCAAAGGTCTCTCTTAAGAAGCCAGCTTTTTCTGATTACAAAATTGAATGTGATTCATTGCCTATATATCAGTATCCTTTTTTAAATCACAATGATTCATAGAGAGTAACGCCTACATTTTATGTCATGAGATAGTTTTACAATATTGCCAGTGCAAGTTAGAGACATGTTGTTTGTTTCTGGTTTCCTCAAATCCCTCAAAACCAAAATGATCCAGATTTGAGCTCTGCTAATGCAAGTAGGCAGGTAGTCTGTAGACATTTATTCTGATTTTTATATTAGCAAGCCAATGATATCTTATTTTTCAGATTTTCATGTTTCTGGGGTTTTTTTTGTTCAACGGAACGGAATAACAATCATTTCTATTTTGAAGGGTGGGAGGTATTTTTAAAGCATTTTTGAACAAAAAGCATTGGAAGATAAATCTTTCATCAGGATTAATTTTACTTTCAATACAAGGTGCCTCACAAAGCACAGATTGCAGCTGCCTGTAACTAGAACACTGCAGTTTTTCTGCTCAAGTATTTCCAAGAACAATTTGAGGGTCCTTTTCCACAAACTTTGAATCTGCGTTAACAGGGCAGAAATTATCTCTACAGCCTGGTGTTCTGTCAGCCTTGTGACAGTAGTGGAACACTTCCATTTCTATTGTAGTCAGTCTTTTATCATTGGGAGCCTAACATTGTGTAATTTCCAGAATTTTGTTGTTATGTTCTCCATGATTTTGAAGTGCTGTTTCTCTTAAATCTGAGCTATCTATGTCTACGAAGTTTTTCAGGTGTATAAATCAGTATTTCTTATACAGCTATCTTCCATTGTCCAATATTCTCAATTTCTAATTAAGCTGTTATTTGAGCACAACCTTGCAATCTATTTCTTTTATACCCTGAAATAAAGTTTCATCAATATCTATCCAGTATCAGAATACAACAAACCCTACATTAAATAATTAAAATAGGATGGTAGAATTTGTAGCATATCTGAGTAGCCTGTGGCATTTTTGAGCTTGTTTCTCATTTGCATTTATATTTACAATGGTTTATATTGCTGCAAGGGTACAAAATGCTGATATTTCAACAAATAACCCAGGCCATTTACCATTTTGTCTGAATTCCATAGGCACAAAACAGAACATATATTTTAAATTAAACAGCTCTATTATTCCCTGAATGGGCTTTTTTTCCCCCGCTTCCATTAGCAGCTACCTCCTAAACATTGTAGTAAATTTTATGGACTGTGCTTTTAGTGATCACAGCTTGTAGTTATAATTCAGTTATAGGAATAAAATACATTTCCTACTGATTTATGAGTTAGTTGCTTTTGGCCTTTTCAAGTGTTTGGATTTACACCCTTTCTCAAGTTTCTTCTGATGTTTTACTGTGCAGCCTTGCTGAGGGGGTGAATGGGTTGACTTTTTATTTGGCTTTGTGAAGGATCTCAGTGTCACTGTTCTCTGCAGCCCTCACACGGTGCATCACTTGGATTTCTCGGCTTGGTTCTTAAGCCATCCAGCCTTCAACACCCCATGGTTTGCATTGCAGAGATGTGACACAAACTTGCATCCAGTGGCAGTGTTTCAAGTTGTTCCTGGGAATACCTGGTTTGTTGTCACATCCTTAACATTCTGCTCAGCCCCAGCTTGTTGGTTTTTGGTTTTTTTTTTTTTCCTATTAGAATTTTGGTCCTGTGCTGGTTCTGCAGGTTAGTACAGCACTGTAAAAGGAAACTTTCATAAGCTCATACCCCTCCCACTCACTGATTAACTCCTGAGGTGTTCTTGTTGGCTGCACCCTGCCACAGTGGTGATACATCCCTCCTCCTCGGCTTAAAGATGTAACAAAACCATTTTGTCTAGAACCACTAGGCTTGGTTTTATATGGAATGTTTATTCCCATTCTTTCAAAAGCATATTGTCTATGTTGCATCTTTTTGATATTGTCAGGAATCTTTCCTAATGGACATGTTCATTTTTGGGCCAGGTTTAGATGGCTTGAGGGTCAGATCTGAGGAACAGAGAGGAAAATGTCACCCATTGTCTTGATCTTGTGCTTGGAGTCAGGGCTGACATTAAAAGCAGTGCACCAAATCATCTATGAACTTACTTCTTCACAAAGTCACTTATTATGGAGCTGGTTTTGACACTCAACATTTGCTAGAGGACTCTAGGTATTTTCTTTGGTTTCACAGGTAAATTAAGGGGGGCAGGGAGCTTTAGTTTCGAGTTCTCTAATTTAAGCAAATCCATAAAAGTTTTGTTCTTTTGTTCTGCGGTGAGCTTAGTTTTCATTCCTGTAAATATTTTTGATAAATTCATACTTGAAAAGAAAAATAGCTGGTCTACCGAGACAGTGGTACAAGCAGGAGTGTGCTTGACTCCAAGGTGCATGCAGAAGTACTTTCGTTCCTGCTACAATACACAGTTGTAGGGTAGGAATGCTGAAAGGCAATACAGAGTTTTCAAAAGCTGTTTGATTTTACAATACAAAAATTTATCAATACTTATTCTGTCAGTTGCATAAGTAAGCTTGGGTCCTTTTCCCACAGTCATAGTGGATTCTAATGTGTAATTTTCTAGGAAAAAGACTGCTTTGGGTAACTGTGTAAGTCCTACCAATATCTTGCTGTTCAGTGCATGCTTCATCACATAAATGAAACAATTTCTGCCCTGAATTATACCAATGTTTTGAATATGTGCATGGCTAAAAAGAAAAAAATCCTTTTTATCTGTTTCTTGGTAATGCAAACATAGCAATACAAAACTCTGTATCAACAGAAACTTCAAAGCAAGTCTTTATAGCTTTTTGCTGTTTGTTTTTCTTGATGCAGTTCGAAGCTTACTGATTTTGTCAAAAACTGCATTGGGGGCATCACCAAGGTTTTTATGTACTTTTTTTTAAGATATCACTGATTGTGTCAGCAATTCTTGGAAAGAGGTTTTTTTTTTTTTTAGATATGTTGTGCTCCCTCTGCTGATCTGCAGCAACAGAACACAAAGTAGTACAGGTCCTACCTTGCAGAGTGGTTGTTAGATTTAAGAACCTGCATACCATACAGTAGTTGTTTTACTGTATTAAATGGACTATGTCCAAGAGCTTTGAGTCATTGTTTGAAATATAGACAAAAAATTCACAAAAAATCCCAAACCATATTACCTTTATTTTATGCAAATGTCGTCTATTAGATAAAGTCTGTTACAATGACAGATACAATGAATGAAAGATATATAATTTTCATGATTGATGAAGGTATCTCCTAAAGCCTTGAACCAAGCTTAAAGCTTCATTGTACTCAGACATAATCAGGAATATTAAAAACTTTTAGAGTAATAGCATCCCTGCTGAAGAAGATTGCCATTTTAACGATAACACAATAAGGGGGGGGGGGGGGCAAAAAAAGATAATATTCTTTCACCGGACAAGTGGAGAACTGTGACAAAAGTCAAAATAGTAGCTTTTTTTTTTTTTTTTTTTTTTGCCAGGAAAATGTAAATGCAGTAAGATGATGCAATTTTCTGTAAATAATCAGAAGAACAAAGAATAGGACAAAGCAATACCATTTTTCTGAGTCTTACTAGAATTAATGAACATCTGCACCTTCCAGAGACATCAGTTAATCACTTTCTGAACATGATGTATCACCAGACCCTATGCCTCACATTTAGGACCTGAAAACAGCACTGATGAAAATGTTGGCTTGAACTGCTTGTCCATTGCCACATAGAATTTCTGTGTCAGAGGCAACGAAAGAACTGAGTTATTGGAAGGGAAATGCAATTGTTTTACCACAAGACTGTCCTTTCCCTTCTTATAGTCCTTTTGCAGGATTCTACTCTAAAAGATCAATGACGGTCTTTAATTCAGTGGATGTGGTGCTGTCATTTAGGGTAGGTGTGTTTTTGCAAGACACACATAAAACATTTTATGGTTCCTCTTAAGTAGATAAATAAATTAAATATATGAGGATATCAAGCTGACCCTTCACCATCTCTAATTTTTTCTTAAAAGCTAGGAATGGTTGTGTGATCTTTAACAACTTATACGTGGCATTATTTCAGAGATGGTCTGGGCCTGCTTTAATTAAATTAATTGGCAAAAGTCCCATTAAGTTCTGCAGCACTTGCATATGAGTTTACTTGACAAACAATGACACATTTATACATGAGATGAAATTCAAACTATTCCATGAAATATGCTTTAATTAAAAAAAAATATATTTACCTCATGTATATATTTGTCCATATTTATACCTGTCCATGCAGTATAATTATACCATTACCTTGATTTTAGTAATGTTTCAAATCGGAGAGGCTTTGACTATTTTTTCCTTCTTCTGATTTTCTGTAACTCGTATGAGGTTACGATGTTCTGGTTGCTTCATTAAATACCTCTAGGGTCATATTTTGGTAGTTTTGTCTGGAAAGAGCGTGTCTAGAATGTAGTGCAACAGGCCTTTCAGGTTAACTGAGCACAGGTAGTGTTTATGTTAAAGAGTAGCTTGTGATCCTGTGATTCTGTGATCCAAGATGTTTTTCATACCATGGTAATCTCTTATGTTATTTTATGATTTCCTAATATAAAAAATGCACTGAATAACTTTCTTAGGAAATGGAAATCAATTCAATTTGCAATTGCTACTGAATGAAGTAACATAGTGATATGATATGCCCCTGTACACGGTGCTGGTGAGGCCGCACCTCGAATACTGTGTTCAGTTTTGGGCCCCTCACTACAAGAAAGATGTTGTGTTGCTGGAACATGTCCAGAGGAGAGCAACCAAGCTGGTGAGGGGTCTGGAACACAAGTCATACGAGGAGCGGCTGAGGGAACTGGGGTTGTTTAGTCTGGAGAAGAGGAGGCTGAGGGGAGACCTGATCGCCCTCTACAACTGCCTGACAGGAGGCTGTAGTGAGGTGGGGGTCGGCCTCGTCTCCCTGGTAAGGGACGATAGGATGAGGGGGAATGGTTTGAAGCTGTGCCAGGGCAGGTTTAGGCTAGACATTGGGAAAAACTTCTTCACTGAAAGGGTTGTCAGGCTCTGGAATGGGCTGCCCAGGGAGGTGGTAGAGCCCTCATCCCTGGAGGTATTTAAAAGAAGGATAGATGAGGTGCTTAGGGACATGGTTTAGTGGTGGGATGTCAGGGTTAGGTTAAAGGTTGGACGTGATGATCTTAAAGGTCTTTTCCAACCAAAGTGATTCTATGATTCTATGATAGTTCTCACAATCAGCCCCCGATTAACTAACTGTAAGCTGTCACTACGGCCGATAGTCAATACAGACATGTATCAGATGAGTTCATGTGCCTTCTTTGACTTCCTTGTAGATAATAGCAGCAAGGCTACATGAGATTAAATGCAAGTAAAGGGACCTATAATATCTAGTTTCGTATCTCAGTATTTAATGTTATCTCAACAGCATTCTCTCACTTCTGGTCTTTTTGATGATTAAATGTTAAAGCATATTCATCTGACTTTATGTTAATAACATCTCTGCTACTATTCTGCATAGTCTTTTGCTGGCTGAGAATGACTTTTGCACAGGAAAATCTTTTTAACCAATGTTAGTTATCTTTCTATTACCTGGATCTCACATGAGCACATGTGACTTTTATGAAAGAATTCTGGAGCTGTCTGTTGATTGGACTTATGCTTTGGATGTGTTGGTGTTTTTACTTAAAAAGCCATGAGAAGACTACAATTAATTATTTTTTTTTCAAAGGGAAATGTTGGCATTTATCTTTTATGGGGAGGGAAAAAGACAAAATACACAGCAGAAATCAAGTAAAGTTACACACCTAATAGAAATATTTGTAAACTAATTATTAAACATTGGGACAGTTTTCACATTTTAGTCTCAATAATGCAAGAATAAAAATAGCACATAAAAGTTTTTCGCATTCTAGTATTTAAAATATAAATTAGTCTGAACAGTAAAATTCATTTTGTTTCCAGTGTAACAGCAAATTTTATTCAATTGAACAGGATATCCATAATTTGACTAAGACTTAACAGACATATGTGAAGATCCGAACTTTAAAACTGTAATGAAATGCTTTGGTTTTTTATATCTAAAACCTGAGCAAACCTGAAAATTCTCGTAATTCAGAAATGTTTATGAATAATGTTAATGCCTAGCTGTTTTGTTGTGTAAAGAAATGCTATAATATGCATCTTGTTATCCAGAGAGAGAAAAAAGAACAAAACAGCTGTCTTGTGATTAGTTTGACCTTAGATATTCTTACAGTACAGATCCTATTGCACTGACATCTTCAAGATTCCTTTAGCAACTTTGAATTTACTGGCATCTTTGAAAAATAGCTATTGATTGGTACATCTGTACATCAGATCACATTGCTGCTTTTTTTGATTAACCAAACAAATCAGAAATCTGTGCATAATGAGAGAAAGTCAAATACTTTACTCCTTTGTTATCACGAAATATAGTAAGAAAATAATCCTTTACAATTCTCTTTGCACAGACGTCATTGTACATAGTAGAAATATAGTCCCTGCAGCTTGGAAAGCACAGAATTTGGGGGGTTTTGTACAGCAATAAGGAAAGCCAAAATAAGGTAGAAGCCACACATTCTCCATTTCTTCCCATGTAGACATACACACACATAGAAGCACCCGTCTTGCCCTGTCCTGTGGTGCTGTTGTTGGAGAATGTTACATCCCTCAGAAGAGATTTACTTTCCTTAACTGTGAGGCCTGAGAGGTAGAATGTTTCTCAGCTATGGGCAGATTAAAAATTCTATGTTCATGAGCCCTCCTAGGTTCAGGCTAGACAGGGAGTGGAAATTAAATTAATGGACATTGTACAGAGCTAAGGCCTTGTCAACTTAGATTTACAATATAGCCAAAGTTAAGAGTTTTCAGTGGAAGGAAAGCTGTTAAAAATGTACCTGCAAACCTTTTTTTGAGTAAATCCTACCTACTTAAGGCATTTTACTGTGTCAGAACCTTATACTTTAACAGAAGACTTTAGATGTACGTACTTATGTGTATATGTATAGTATCATTGCTTTTGTGGACATCTTGGATGAAATTATAATAGAGACAACACAAGGATTTTTCAAAACTAAAAGTAGACATGTTTTGTAGCGGAACATTTTAGAAAAGCCTTTTTAGTTGCCTGAAGATCAGAAGAACTGATATTAGTAGTCATGGGATGTTAATCTCTGGGAAGGGTGGAGTTCATAGGCTTTTGCTCAAAGAATTGTAAATGGCTGCTGATTTCAGATTTTATTACCTTCGAGCAGGAATACAAATAGCATAAAATGGAATTACTTTGTGACCTGTAGTAGCTGAAAGGTGCACTCACAACTCCGTGTTTTTCTCTGCAGTGTAATCTTGGCATTTTTATTTCCTCTATTCCCAGTATACAGAACGGGTGTGTGATGTGAACAGGTATGCACAGCAAAAAAACAACTAGTGAGGAAACCAGCATGCATGAGACACAATCCCTCTGATTAAGTGATTGTTAAAATGACAGATTACCTTTTATTTATTTATTTTTATTTTGGTTCTTCTAAAACTTAATAAAAATCTAAAACATCACAGTTCTAGGCTAGAAATACTTTTACCATGAAACTCCTCTGGCTTTATTGGTAGACTTTGCTGAAATGAGTTAGCTGTGCTGACTGTAAAAACAGAAAATTCCTGCTAAGGAATTACTATTCCCTCTTAGCTTTTGGAGTTTGTGCCTAGCAAGCCAGACCTCTGGACTTCCACGCTTATCTGAATCTTTCTAAGCTGTAGTATATCTGTGCGCAGTGAATTTCACGCACACACCGTGTTATAATGATTCAGGAGTTTCATAGAATTAATCAGGTTATGCATAATCAAATTATCCAAAACATCACAGTCATTCACTGTGTTATAAAGCGAAACATAGACCAGCTTTACCTTGCTGTTTAGCTCTCTGTAGGCATCCTTCTTGTTCATCCCTCAGACAACCCTCCAGATACCAAGTGGACATAACTCTCAGTGTCACTTGCTTTAAAGGAATATAAGCCAATGTTTAAATTTTAGATGTCAATCTCATTTTATTTTTTTAAAAATGTGTCTGGTTAATTACAAAAATGGACTCTTCAGAAGGAGCCTATTCTGTTTTATTGCTTTATTTGGAAATCTGTTTAAGGAAGACAGTTCCCAGTGTTGATGGCCAGGGATTTGCACTTCATGCTTACAGAAAACTGAACTATGTCAAAGACACTATGTAACACCAAGGTACTCTGACAACCTATAATGTACTTTCACCTGACAATTTTCACTCGTGGCAGTAAGAAATTCTGTTGTTTACTAGTAGGCAGGTCTTACTTTCATTAAGGATAAGAGGGGACTCTATATCCCAACCAATGGCTGAAGCCTTTGGGAAGGTAGATGGCTGGCTGACTGTTAGGCTAACCCTTCACCCTTAAACAGTTTGCTTTACTGGAGTCTGCTTCATCAGTCATGTAGCAATAGGAGTGGTGGTATGAAGGAGTTATAGGTTCCTTTTTTTGTTCTATGAGGGGCAATGTCTGTGTTGTGCAGCATGGGATACAGTAGCATCTCTTTTGTTCCCACTGCAGCGAGAATTTCTTATCTGAAATTTAAGAATAAGAAAGATACCTTACAACCTTTGGTATCAACATTCATGGTAGAAGAACTAGAGGGTTGTGCTGCAAGTCCTAAAAGGCTGAAGAATGATGGTGACTTTCCTGAGGAAAGATTAAGACAACCGTAACCATTTCTAGCCATTACTGCCTTAGCACTTCAGCAAAGTTGGTGGGGAGGACAGTCACTGTTTTACTTACCTGTCAAAAGGAAGGATGATCTCAAAATTATAGAGCAGGTCTGTTCTATTATATTCATTTTGCAACAGTTTTGGCAGTGTGACAGAGTAGTTTTGATTCAAAGTAGATCAAATCAAAGTTCCTTTTATCTAGAGGTTAAAGGCTACTCACTTGATTGGGTCTACCAAATTAAACCCAATTATTTTAGTTCCATAACATCTAGTCTATTTTTAGATTAGAATGTTTTTTTATAAATCATGGCAAATTAAAGACAGACCCTAGTTATAAAACAGTAAGTGTTTTGCACTTGCTGTTACTTACAAACTTTTTCATAGTTCAAGTATGTCTAAATCAAGGATTTTGGTTCAGCTATCAGAAGAGGACTCAGAAAAACATTTTATATCTCAATCTAAATTTTCTTAATTTGCTGAAGATTTTTGCAGATTGAAGCTTTTTGTTTGTTTACTACTTCCAAGATCTGCATAAATACATATGGAATTTGGAAAGTCATAAATTAAATTTCCTTGAGCCTTGGGTTTAAGACTCTGGGATAAAACTTTTGACATACCTGAATGACTAAAGATTTCAGATATGTCTGGTTATTTGGACGAAAATCACCACTATTTAATAACAACTACTTTTTTTTTTCCTTGATATAAAAAAACTTACGATTTTCAAGCACTTGGGAAGAATGATGATTAGAATTTGCAAAACTGAAAAATTAATTGTAGAAGACTCCTAATTCTGTTCATGTGCATGCTATTGAGAGATGCAATTAAAGTCAGTGTTATCCATCTTTAAGAAAAAAAGGAAAATTTTTTTTTCCATTTATGCTGCTTTAATTTAACATTAGTGTTTCTTTTTTTTTCTTTAATGACTTGCATGCTTACTAAAGCATATAAATGTTCTATAAAACTTACTATTAAAATATAATTGTCTTTCCTTTGGCCACTCGTGATTATTGAGATCGCTATTTTTCGCATATATATTTTTGTCAATTATACACCTAACTGAACCATTGTTCTGTGAGCCTTCTAGTTGTCTCTGCTGCCTTCTGAAGTACAGCTCAGCTCAGTTCAGTCTAGTCACATACTTAAGATAGCCATTCTCTTCTAAGGTTGGCCTGAGCCCTGGATACCAGCAAATCTCATTTGCTTTTATGACATGAGACATCAGAGCCTTCCTGAGAAGAACCGCAAAGCTGGGTTAACTGCCCAGTGTTATCCATGCAATGTTACTATACAGTCAAATGCATTATATGGTGACAAGCTCAAGCCAAATGATAGATGGGGCCAAAATGTTCCCCTAAAACCTACACGGGATTGTAAGTCTGCATCTCAACCCTTTGGACATGAGACAACTGGACCTCAGCTCAGGCCCGAACTCATTACAGAGAGAACTAGCTTCTTTTAAAATGTTTGTTTTGGTTTCTTTTTTCTTTTCAGGAATTACAATGGTTGACACAGAAATGCCGTTTTGGCCCATTAATTTTGGAATTAGTCCAGTGGATCTGTCTGCAATGGATGATCATACACATTCCTTTGACATAAAGCCATTTACCACTGTTGATTTTTCAAGCATTTCTTCACCTCACTATGAAGATATTCCTCTTGCAAGAACTGATCAGACAAGCATTGATTATAAATATGATATCAAGCTCCAGGATTGCCAAAGTATGCTTTTAATTTTTTTAGTATTTCCTTCATGTTCATATTTGCTTCATTCTCTGGAAAGTGCACTATCAGCAAAAGGATTTAGAAGTGTGCAGATGCCTAAATGCTGGTATCCTGCGTCATCAGAGATGTCCACCAGATATTTTTGCAGGGCAGATAGAAAAGGTGGAACACATGTAGCAGATCTTTACCCTTCCAGAGCAGCAGTTGGAGATTAGGCAAGGTATTATAAAGGATCTAAAATGACATTAAACACTTTTTATTAGATACGTGAACCCCACCATTTGTTTTTGAAACCTCCAGTCTCCTATTCATGCATCTTGCATGTAAATTGTCCTTTGAAGCTCTATGCACACTATGCAGAATAAATACCCTGGATGTTAAAAAATGCCCCACCGTACATAGCATATTAATTATTAGTATGTGTAGCTTTTACATTCCAAACGGCCTGAGAAACTGATGGAGTGGAAATATTGGCTATGTCTGAGTCACAACGTTGGTGTAACTTTTATCAGTGTTCCTAACCTTGGAGCTTCGCCCCTCTTCCACCAGTTACAGTACAAAAAATTACATGGGACTCTTCCTTTTAAGAAAGGAAGTGACCTATTCTTAAATAAGTTGTTACTGCATTCCTGCTCAAAGTAGGAATGTCAGGTTGCTGTGGCTGGAAGTTTTTTCAGATCCACTTAGCCTACTTAGATCTGACACCATTTTTGTTTGTAGTAATCTGTACAGGAATTCTTTCAGGGAATTCTTGCTAGGGAAGTTGTGGTGTGTAATTTTGGTTGTACAGAGAAGCAGGTGCTGTGTACCTCTGGGTTACTTACTAAATGAATTAGAAGACCTTTTTCCAGCTAATAATTTATTTCTCTTTTGTTTGATTAGAAATGTCCATAACACTTTAATAAGAAGCTAGAGAGTGCAGTAGAGTTTAGGTAGGATAAATCCTCTTCATCATTACTTAGATAATTTTCCACTTTTCTTTTTTCTTCCTAGTTTAGAAAGTTTTCTTTCTTATGTAGTTTGTATAGTGTAGCCACTCTGAAAAAGAAATACATTCACTTTATGGTAATACTATGTCTGCTACATCATTCCTGAGACACGATCTGATGTAATGTTATAGTAGCAAATGCCACAGCTTTCTTCTATGACCAGTAATGATTGATTTAAAGATATTACATTTGGTTATTTGAGCTTTTTCAGTATTACAAACTGCTCTCTTAATTAGAAACTTTCTGAAGAGAAAATGAATCTCTAAACTGCATCCAAGGTTGAACAGTGTTCCCCAGGAAAGCGCTAAATTCCTTTAAATATCCAATATATATATCATCCAATAATAGATATCCAATGTATAGGTCTACTAGATACTTAAATATTTTTTTAGACTAGATCAGAAGCTCCAGTCCATCTCCCCGCAGTACTTGTAACACCTTAAAGTAATACAACCAATTAGATACTGCAAAAAGTAAGACCTTTCAAGTATGAGCTCTCCATATGTTAATTTTTAACATCCCTACCTTCAAATCATTCCACGTGACAGAGCTGAAAACTGAATCTGTAATACACTTTCTGCTTCAGAATCTGCCTCTCCAAGCTTGGTTTTCCAGCCTACAGACTGCCAGTGAAATAGCTGCTTACAGCTAACATCCCTTCTCATTGTTTACTACTCGTCTTGTATTATGAAACAGACCTATGAATCGATGTTTACTGTGACTGCTTGTGATTATTCCTTGCTGCTTCTTCAAGATATTTAATTCTACTTTATCAATTAAATCTTCTCCATACACAGGTGCGATCAAAATGGAGCCTCCGTCCCCACCCTATTTTTCAGAAAAAGTTCAGTTGTACAATAAACCTCATGAGGAGTCTTCCAACTCCCTTATGGCTATTGAATGCCGTGTGTGTGGGGACAAGGCCTCTGGATTTCATTATGGTGTGCACGCATGTGAGGGTTGTAAGGTAAGTTGTCACAAATGGCTTTTTTCTCACGTAAGATTGAATACTATTTTCATCTGAATAACCACTTGGTAAAATCAGAGATCTGTGCTTTTTAAAAAAAGCTTTAGGTCTTTAAGTAAGTTGTTCCACATGTGCTGCATATACTTACATATATAATAAGTGGGAGTTTTTTAAAATATGACTTGCTTTTTTTATTATGTTACTGCTCTATTAGAATTTTTTGTGCATTTCTTCTACTTTTATCAATTATGCAATTATATTTCATTCCTGCTGTCTTGGAGGTTGCTTACAGAATCTCAATTCATTGAATGCAGCAAAAGCAGACTCATGCCCAACTCCAAAGCTCAATATTCTGAGCAATTTAAAATTCAGACTCTGTTATTTTGATTGATTAGTTTCTTTACCCAGTTTACACATTTCTAGGTGACTACAGAAAAGTATAATTGTAGTAAAGAATGTGGCTTTCTGCTTTAAAATGCCACCAGCTTTTTTTTTATGTCAGTGATATTTAGTGTTTATAACACATAAAGGACAAATGAATGGTATAAAAATTGACCATCCTCGAGAACAAGAAAAGAAATGCCACCAAAAAAAAATTAATAATAATTCACTGAGTTCAAAGAAAAATATTACAGAGTTTAATATGAAATTCCCATTTTCTCTATTTTCAGTATCTTGAGGAAAATAATAGGAAACACCCAATGCAGAGTTCAAATAAAATTTGTAGCACTGAATTAGGAACACATACAAACCAATAATTATGCTGTTGATTACTTCAATTACAGTGAATTACATAAATAAGAGTTGGCTTTATGCTTTTATTATTCGTTGTGAGGAGCAATTGTTAGAAGGAACAAATGGTGACAAATTTGGATAAACTTTATTAGTTGATTATGAGTGATCTGAGATAGCATCTTTAAACTGCAAAAAGACAGAATTGTGAATTTCCATAATGATTTCTCTCTTTCAATAGACTTCATAAGACTTCTGGGCAATAATTTCTGTGAGTTTGGCACTGAGTTTTTGGATTTTTCATGTGTCAATGTACTTTGCAAACTTGTAATATCCAAGCAATGGAGATAAACTAGAAAATAAAACAACCTAGAAAATAGAACCCAGAAATAAATATTGCAAAATTAATTCAGCACTTTGCAAAAACAAAGAAATAGAATAGATGAAAGAACACAAATTCTCTTTAAGGGCTGAAAAAGGAAAATAAATATTTGAAACAGAATTAAAAAATACTTAGTTGGGAAAGAAAATTTAAACCAAACAGATAAAGTTGGGTTCAGAGAAGTGAGACGATGGCATTGGCAGTTTCTTGCATCCTTTTACATGCTTTTATGTTTACTCCAGGGCTTTTTTCGAAGAACAATCAGATTAAAGCTAATTTATGACAGGTGTGATCTTAATTGCCGCATCCATAAGAAAAGCAGAAATAAATGTCAATACTGCAGATTTCAGAAATGCCTCGCTGTTGGAATGTCACATAATGGTAAGTGCACATAGCATATTTTAAAACAATAATGTTTCTTCAGAAAAATAACATGAAACACTAATATGATTACTGAATGTGCTGCTTTAACATCTGGAGACTTCTGTTTATTTATAATGGGCAGTTTAGAAATACATATATATGCACGTAGTTTAGAAATACGTATCAGAGAGAGTGCCTCTGAGTTTAGGAGACTACGTATATGATTGGAGATTACTTGCAACATAAAAATCAGATAGGTAGAGATCTGCACTTATCGATATAATGCATAACATGAGTTGGTTTTGCTCTCTATTATTCTTGCTCATTACGCTCTTGGTTGTTCTTCCTGAACACATACCCAACGTAATTGTTATTTTTCAGTTCATTGTCTTATTTTCTGACAAGACTGTTTTGCATACTGTAGCTCAATATCCCTTTCCTGTAAGTGGAATACTTAATTTAATTATGGAAAATTGACTAGAGAATTTTCTGAAAAGTTGTGAATAATAAAAACTTGAACTTGATGCATAGGACAGTTTCCAAGGACTGTTAGCATCACTAAGTTAACGCTTCCTCATACTTTAAATGAATGGGTCAGACCCTGTACTGTTTTAAAAAAACCCCTGTCACCCTTCCTTGGACGCCCGCAGCTGGGCGTAGATTCCAATGGGTAGTAAGTAGGAGCGTAGCGTTTCTTAGCATGCCCATTCAGCTGTCAGCCTCTCATCATATAGCGCATAAAGCTGTGCTTCCTGTGTAATACGTGCTGTCTGAGCCCTCCACCATCCACAGCTGAATATCCCCTCTCATGTGTGAACTGGATCCAGCATTTCCATTTTGAGTATGTTGTAGTCTTAGATTGCAGAGGTGTTTGCAATCGCATATGGTTCCGTGCCTTCTTTACAGTAGGTAGGCAGATAGCATTTAGCATATCATGATACTGCTCTCTTGCACATAATTTAGAATAAAGTCGCTCTGAACTTTAAAATTAACGTATCGATTCATGTGGAAATACTTAAGAATGTTTGGACAGAAAGACATAATGAAGATTCTTTGCTGCCTTGCTTTGGCAAAGTTGAGTAAAAACAGGAATTAAATGTCATAACATAGAGACTTATGTAATTCTAAGGGTAAAGAATGCAAACATGACTGGGAAAATAATTTCTCTGTGGTTTTTTTTAGAACTTTCATTATTTTCAATATAAAAAATCAGTGTACTGTCCACAAGAGGAAAGCTTAACTGTGGTTTGCGAAGTTAATACATGTAGTGAATGTAAATCGGTATGGGAAATGTTTTGCTAATAGAAAATATGGTTTTCAAGTTCCTGGGATGCAACAGTAATGCTTAAAAATAAATCTAATTTTGAAATGCTACTGTGGGTATTTTTATAGTAATTCGGGAGGTTTTATTATTATTGTTTTCAAGGTGCATGCCAAATTCTCTCATAACCTAGCAACACAGCTTCCAATTATGTCAATGGGAACCATGTGCAGTTCTATCAAGAAGAGGAAGGCCAAGACTGTTCTCTCTGGCTTAGTAACATAAAGGGCCCAAGAAATATTTTAAAAATTAACTTTTCACCTGCCATTTTTTCCTGTTCGGCCACTGCCAAGGCAGAAGCCGTGGCACCAGCAGGAGCCATGGTTATGGGAGTCAGGGGGAGGCATAGGGAGGAGGGGGACAGGGCAGAGCCATTTGTCCCAGGGCTTGAAGGAATGCTTTCATTTGCTCTCAACGGGAGTTCACCTAAAAGGGAGTTAATAGTGCTTCTGTTCAAGTATTGGCTTCTACATTTGCCTTTTTTGCCCAGTCTGGCTACATTACATTTCATGAAACAATACCCTCATCCTTCCATCATTTATAAACAAACAAAATTTATAAAAAAGAACTGAATTTTGCCTTTGAAGACACAGGCCTATATGAAGAAGCATGCAGAAATGGAACACTGGTTGTTGCCAATGACACTGAGACACATTTTTGTGTTACATATACAGATTAAAGTTCATCCATTTGGGTAGTGGAATTATATGAATTTTAAATGCCTGGAATCAGAATGTGGATTATTTGTGCCTGAGGGTTCCAGTCTATGACTTTCTTTGCACAGATATATTATTGCAAAATGAATAGGGCACTTAGAAAAATGGGGAATGCAAGGAGATGCTTAGCAGCTACAGCCACATTTTTTCACGTATAAACGCTACATACCATTTGGCTGAAGGTTAAAAAAGACAGTGGTGTTCTCATGCTTTGAATATTGTTTTCCTTTCCTTCTCTAGCCACAGTGCTGCTCTTGTGTTTAACCCTTAACTGCTCGGATTGTGTTTTGAAGTACCACTAAGCAGAAGCTTGGTGCTTTTATTTTAGAAATGTCATTAATTTTTTCTCTTCCACTACAAGCCCTGTTTATATAAAACCAACTCCTGGAATGGGCAAAAGAGCACACATGGCAATATGTCTTTATTATCAGTTCTGGAAGCAGTGAATTGCTCAATCTGGGCACGTGCCCTTAGTAAACTCCGACACGTATCTGCCCTGGCTCTGTCTTGTGTTTCTAGTGTAAGAAACTGTGTTTATAATCCTACGTGGGGACTCATTTATGCTCAGAAATAATCTAGACAATCAGAAGAGTACACAGAATAGTCTATAAGCAACCATAGTGACTTCTCCATGCTGTAAAATGTGGCGTAAGGATAAATATTCTAATTTTTCCACAGAAAGGCAAAGAATATAATGTAGCATGTTTATTACATCAGAAGTCTTCCAAGACGCACATTTTCATGAAAGAGGGACAGTGTATAAAAGTGGATCATGAAAGATCCACTGCTATTAATCCATCCTACAAACACACATTTAGAAAGAAACACACCCATGTGGAAACAATAGATTGCTAATAAACATACAATCCACACAAAAATAAAGATGCATAACAAACTTTACCCCAACCACAGTTTTCACACACTAAACATGAGAAAATATTACAGGATTCCTGAGGGATTTCATTATTGCTGAATTATTTTATGTAAAACTCTGATATTATGATGGCAGGCAACAAGATACACCCGAAGGATTTATATAGTACAGAAAACAGCAAGATCTCATTTCCAGTCTTCGTGAAGTCAATTCATGTATTTAGAAGAAGACTTAGTCCTATCTGCTAAATGCAAACTCCGCTAATATCAGAGGCTGCTTTGCTGCACTGATGGCCATTGATCTGCTGGCTGACAGTCCCGCTCAAGCTGGTTGCTAAGCTAAGGATGGGTGACTTAGGCCAGTGAGGGTTAACAACACCACCCCCCCATTCCCCCGCTTTGATTATCTAATCAGTTAGTGCATTCTTTGAAAAGGATGGGTAGTGTAGACTGATTTGACATGGATGTAATCGCTTGCTGTGCTATGAGTAAGCTTTGTTTGTTATATCTAACGCAATTCCGAATGCAGCATGCGAGCATTCAAGAGTAGAAGTTAATGCTTATAACCTAGTTTACCACATAACGACATGTGTGCTTGTTTCCTCTCAGAGTAATCTCCTCGGCATTTTAACAGACTTGCTATATAACCCAATGTTACCTTAGGCAGTAGTACTTATTTCTTTTGGTGTTTGTGTTGGGTTTTTTTTTCCTTTTTAATTTGCACAAAAGGATTTTAAAATAATCTTTTTTTAAAAAGAAACCAGGAATCTGATCTTCGTAGAAAAGTTAGCATTCATGAGGCCCCTTACCAAAGCTATGCCAAATATGTCTTAAAAATATATAGCAAATTTCTATGCCACTTTAACCAAGTATTATTTGATATAGTCTTCCGCCACATCTTTGGGCTTTAACTCCAAAGTAAATTATCCGTAAGGGTGCTTGCATTCATAAAATTTAGCCCAGTGAAGACAATGTTCTGATTTAACATCAATGTTCACAGGGAGGGTTGACTGTATATATAAAAATTATATATTTGAAATATTATGCATTCTCAAACACATGGAAACAAAAAATTAGATATGATTCCAGCAAGGAAGAGTGCTGAAACAAATAGCACGGTAATAAATAATACCTGGTTTTCATAGCACTTTTCACGCAGAGATCTCAAAGCACTTTTCAGGAAAATGAGTATTTTGCCCATGGTGGGCAAAATAAACATAACCGATAAGATAAAGAAGGCATCTGCTCTAGAACTGCTAACAGTAAATGAAATATTAACAGTATTAACCCAATCAGAAGCATCAACGTATCATGAGTTTTTTTCTGTTGATGAAGCTATTGCAAAATGCCCATTTGAAGAGTGGACAAATTAATCATAAAACATAATCCTATGATTGTCACAAATTTAATATTAAATTAACATTAAATTTGAAACCAGGTTTAGTGAAGAACATAATAGCTTCTAATGAAAATATGCATTTAACAAATGTCTAGCAAAAGCATTCAACATGAACTTTTAATTAACCTTTAACACTTTTATTAGCTTTATTATTATTTTAACACCTTCTTGACCCCACATTTTAGGTATACTTTCTGTCCCTGTAACAACTTCTTACAATATGTACATAATAATATATTTTAGCTTTATTGAATCAGTCCTTAAATATCACCAAAACAAATCTGTAGATGCTATAAAATATTCTCAGTGAATTTTCACTCTATTTACTTCATTATGATTTACTTCATTCTTCATACTTCATTCATTTTCCATGTTCAAGAATGTCTAAAATGCAGATATTAGTATCATGGGTTTAATATCATGAACATCCACGCATGTTTTTTTAAAAGAACTCAAAGGATTTGTGTTAACTACAAATAAGAAGTTTTAATAGTGAGAGAACCCATTTTAACTGCAAAACGACAATACCAAAATGGTCTTGATTCACAGCGTTCACAGCAGCATATGTAGCTGAATTAAGTCCTTTGCAGTTATGCTGAATTTTTTCATCTTTTTATTTAGGTTACACTAAGTACAGATACGAGCTCTCCTTTTCTTTGGTATTGCTTTTTCATACATCACTAACATTACCATATGTTCATCTGTTCACATTACTTCTATACAGAACGGTATCAGTCTCTTGGAGCCATCGTAGCATATCATATAAAGTAATACACAGTTAAAAAATCTTTCTTTAAATGTTTCACTTTCAGAAATAAGGAGGGCTGGCACTGATGTCTCCCTGAAAATTATGGTTAGGAGCTGATTAGGAATACTTAGTGTTTCCGATGAGAGAGAAAAAAATATATATGGCACGGTATATATGACGTAAAACAAATATCAGCTGGCAATTATTCAAAATTTCAGGGAAGAAATTAGAATATGTTAATTTGTATCCATTGACCTTGGTGTTCTTTCATGATGATTTTTTTTCTGACATGTTAACTCAAAGAGTACCCAAGCAAATATGAAATATACAGCACGCATCATTCGGAGACTAAGTTTGCTGCAAGAGCAAGGTAGCAGTTGTAAAAATCAATAACCTTGTTTCTACAGCCATGAAATAAGAGAACTGACCAAAAAAATATAATATATGACAAATAGTTTTTATATGCTTTTTGATACAATTGTTTATCCTTGAATAAAAGTGTCATTTGTGTCCATCAGCATGCTGCAAGTGTCCTCATAAAGGGAAAATGGCTGGTTGTTTCCAAAATAAACGTCCCGAGTATAATTATTTATATGTAAGATCTTAACAGCACTTTCACTTTATCCAAGGAAGACACTAAGCACTGAAAAAATATTTATAATATTTCCATTTCCTCTTAAGGCCAAAAATGCAAACCTTTATTTCTTCCTTCTGTTTTTTGTTTTGATGCTCTTTTGTTCTGTTTTGTTTTGGTAAAATAAAATAAATTCTGTTTATTGAAATACTGTATGATAAATTGGTCTTGATCCTGATGGCTCATTTGAAGTATTTCCGAAGTGAGTCCCACTATGAATAAATAGTGCCTCGGACAGTAAGTACATCGGTCTAAAAGCAGGAGGTTTACAGCCTGCCTGACGTTGGTATTGAGCAATTGTGAGATCATATCAGTAGGCCAGACAATTTCCTGCTCTTTTCATACTGCATTCACATAGTTACCGTGAGGAACTCAGCCTTTTCTGGCTTTTTATTCCCTGCACATCCTTCTTTCTCATGCCTTAATTCTTTCGGTAACATTTTATAGCAATGGCTACATTAAGTTCTGTTGAACTATTTAGGAATTTAGCGAGGCACGTGAGTGTTTTGTTTCTCAACAAATGAAGAATCCGAGTTCCATACAGTGATTTGCTCAAAACAACACAGGCTGAACCACTTAGGTTCCTACCCTAAGCCAACAGACTTTTAATATCATAAAGATTCTCTACATTTTATTTAGATTGGAGGCAGAATCAGTGGTTTTCAACAACTCTGTCAGGTGAGCTGACAATAGTTTTGCATTTCCAAGCACAATATTGTAATCTTACTGCTTGGGCACATAAATTATTTCCTCTTTGAGATTTGCTTGTTTACTTTTCTTTAAAGCACTTCAGCTGTTTTGCCTGTGTTACTGGAGAAAATCATCTTTCTCTTGCTTGCCTAAGAACTGTTTTAATAAAAATGGGAAGAGCTCATAACAAAAGGTGACATAAAACGTTATTCAAATAAGCCTTTTTTAGGTGCAACTATAGCTATAGTAATTGCTTGTCATCTTCTTCAGCCATCAGGTTTGGGCGAATGCCACAAGCGGAGAAGGAGAAGCTCTTGGCAGAGATTTCCAGCGACATCGACCAGTTAAACCCTGAATCTGCTGATCTACGAGCACTTGCCAAGCATTTGTATGACTCATACATAAAGTCCTTCCCTCTGACCAAAGCCAAGGCGAGGGCGATCTTGACAGGAAAGACGACAGACAAATCAGTTAGTTCCCTCTGGTTTTTGTGTTGGTTTTTTTCTTTCTTTTGAGTAAATGATTTACCACATTGACAACACATCTTTTAAAACAAAACCCAAAAACTTTGCTGTTGGCAGTTACATATTTCAAGCTGTGTCTGAAACACAGGAAATGTTTTTAGATAGGATAAGTAAACATATTTGAAAAAACCCCAAGTTCACCTAATAAAATATTTGAAACCAGTACAAGAATTTGAAGGTCACCTTAACCTTTTTGTATTCTCTGATCCGCTCTTCCCGTTTTCCTTCTCCTTCACCAAAGGTTATCTTCCACGCTATCTGTTTCAGGTGCCTATCTAGCTGTCAGGAACTGGTTGCTATACTATTCAAGCGTCCATACCATAATGCATTATCACAGTGCATTATCAGTAGCTGTACCCAAAGGAATATTCTTTTTCATATCAGATGATTCCTTGTACCAACACCGTTGCTAGCCTTAACTATGATGCTTACTCTTATGACTTCCTGCATTTAACTGGGTTATCTTGGATCAGATCAGTATCCTGTGTTGGTGCAATCTGAATTTGGGGAGAAGGTACAAGACAAACTTTTAAAAGTAAGGAGTAGAGATATGTGTATTTGTGGGCTGCTTCGGAAGCTTCATTGGCAATACGTAACAATTTTCTGTATCAGTGAGGAGGAGGATAAATAGGATCTGATAATTATGGTAGGTTTTAAATTTTGTCACTATTTTAATACCTAAAGAACAAAACAAGTATTCCAAAACTAGTAACTCTTAATTTGATATACTTTCTAGAATTATTGGCAAAAGTTTTATTGTCAAGATTACACAGAGACTTTTATTTTCTTTAATGATTTCAAAGACAGGAAAGAATTTGGAGGTTTTTCAGGCTTGCTTTCTTTAAAGGCAGTTAAAATAGTAATTTAAATATTGACCCTAATTTGGTTGTACCCCTCAGATAAAAACTTCAAATACGGTGGACGCTTACAATTTGAGTAACTTTTCGTCATGGAGTATATAAAGTTTGAACGAGCATAGTTTATTTATTCTGCAGAAAGCTGACATTAAGTCCACTTGAGGGTCATTGCTTTTTCCAAGTCTTTCTGCAGTTCCCTCCTATATCAGAACATGGGTTACTGGGAAGAATGAATACAGCAATTTAGTTTTTGTAAGTGTGTTCTTAATAACGACGTACCTGCATTGGGAGACAGAATAGAAGGGTGTGGTGGTGTAATTATATATCTTGTTTACTCCCCTTCATCCTAAAAATGTCACCAGGAGGTCTGCTCCTTTTTTCTGCAGCTGCCCACTCTGGAACATAACAGAAGTTTGGGCAAGGTTACCCACAGTGCTCTCATCTTCGATTTTTCCATTTAGAAATCTGGGAAGTTTGTTTCTGAGGTCCCAAATCCTACTTTTGTTCTGTAAGGTTCTATGAGGTTGTCGTAGAAATCAATTGCTGTGTGGCTTGCTGCTCTGTTGCGCTGGGAACTTAACAAATATCCAGGCTTATGTGACTTGGTCATGTCTGAGAGCGAAAGTAATGCAATACTCAGGCAGTAAATGCATAGTATGCCATCAGTGACGTTCTACCTCTTTACTGAAAGTTTGAAAACTTTGCCAGGTTAGAATATAGCATTAAAACAATAGCCCTAGAATTCAGCTTTTCCTTGCTGCAAATTTTCAAGTTTTTTTTTTTTAAAAATGACACTGAAAGAGTGGCACTCAGTATTTAATGGTTACAACTTTTATGTTGTTTGAACTGCAATGGACTTTGTACTCTGGAACATCAAGCTGTTTACTATGGGCATAGTTTAAATTTATGTTATTTTTTAATTGCTGTATCATCTGCATTAACTGAAAATTATTGGCTATGCTAAGCGAGTGTGTCAAAACTAAAATGACTAACTCATCCTCTTCTGGGGCATGCAGTGCTCATTTGCCATAAGGTTCTACTTACAAAGTTCATCTGAATCTTTATATTACACATTTCTTTAGCAATTTCGAACTCTTACTTGATTTTCATCTTCTAATGTCAGTAGGCTGATGGCATAGCATAGTCTTACCAAAGCAAATGTACATGCTCAAAATAGACGACATTTTCTTGTACTTAGTGCTCCCATTTAAGACTTTCTACAATGAAAAGAAAGGAATGACCTACTAGTACTGAACCACGTATTTGAAAAGTCTCCTCTACACTCTTGTTATTCCACTGTTTTTCATATACATGCATATGCATACGTACAGATATGTATAAAATGTTTTTTCTGCTGCCAAAATAGCATTGCATCTTGAAAAATACCTTATCCTCCTGGATCTTCTCAGTGCGGTGTATTTATTTTTTCAGTTTCACACTGAAATCCTAGTGCAAGTGGAAATAGCGTGTCATACCTCACACCCCATTTAACCGAATCCCACAGTCTGGAGCTATGTTTGCCTGTGGTTCCGGTGACAGTGACAGCACTAGTTTCATTGGTCTTGTAAACAGCAGAATATTGATTTAACCAAACCATTTTGAAAGCTGAAATCCTCTTGCGCAGATACTCTCATTTCAGTTCACAGAGACCCCTGCTTTCCAACAGCTGTATCAGTTAAAGACAAAACCTGTCAGCTGTCCTCCCTCCCTTTCCTCCTCGTTAGAGTGGGTCGGAATGTTGTGTTCGACTCAGCCCGAAACAGATGACCAAACACTTTCCCAATCTCCATCTGCGGGGCTATGGGAGATCGGAGCGGTAACTGCTAGCTGGTGGGTACTGATAAGCGTCTGTGGGCAAAACCCTCTTCAGAAGGCACCATCAGGCTCTAAATAAAGCATCTATTTCCAGTTTTAAAAAATCCTTCATAATTTAGGACTGGATAGACTTAAAAACTGGTTTAATCAAATAGGAACAGAATTTTTGGAGTGTCCAGAAGCGGTTTCTGTGGAGAGGACCACTGACTGCATATAGGAAGGGTTGGGTTATTTTTGAATCTGTTCTGCAGCTTATAGTGACTATAAACCCACGAGAAGGAGCACCTGTATGAATAAGCCATTAGAATCTGTAATCATAGAAGATGTTCAATTTAAAAATGCATTTCTCTAGTCCAAGTGTCGGTGTATAATTCCTTGTATTTTAATTAATTAATCAAGTATGTTAATAAACCTATTAATATCAGTAGATATTTGTTCAGTGCAGCAATGAACTATGTAGGCATTAATCCTCTCAGGAAAAGATTCTTCAGATAAATTCAAGAAATCCTCACTTAACCACTTCTTTAAAACCAGGAGCTGCTTCTGCATTTTCTGAAACAGATTGTTTCCAGATCCTAACAAAAGTTTTCCTGGCACTACTTTTTCTAATATGCTTTCAAAATTGATTTATTCCACTTGAGTTTATTTGACAGTCAGACTTGTTCCTGTGTTCTGAATTTTGCTGCTGTAGTTTGTATCATGTTATTTGTGTTTTCTTTCCCACTGACAAGTCATTTAAATATAGTCTAACCTTGTTATTTTTAAGGGGATTAAGAGCAGAAGGTTACATTTATCAGATAATCAATACCATAAAGTTGATACTACTTGCAGCACTTTCTAGAAGGCGAGAACTTGAAAAGAACATGACAGAGTGTGATGTAAAGAAAACGTGAATATACTCTGGCTTTCTCCAAAAAAAAGTTGTATCATCAGAAGTGCAGACACGTCACTGCACACTGACTAGATCCTGTTTTACAGAAGCCAGTAAAATTCAGGTGAAAGAAGAAACATTTTAATCTTTTGTCTGTAAGCATTCCAAGCTTTGAATCCTGGTATTATAGAAATTCTGTAAAACAAACAAAAAAAACCCCAAACAAACACACAAGGCAAAAATAGTGGATATTTTTAATAAGTGTTCCTTACCCCTCCCTCCAATTATTAAAAAAGTATCAGCCAAAGTCCTATTTTTAGAATGTGGATTCACAGAACATGTGAGAAGTCCTTAGGAACTACTTGTTCTTTCTTTAACTCATTTTAACATTGTGAGGATATTTGCATTAACAGGTTTATGAAGATTTAACCCTTTGGGGTCAACTACCCTTGTTATATTCCTCATAGATTCCTGTCTTCTGATGAGTGATACCTCTCTATGCTGCTTCAGTTTCTCAGGAGCCAAATGTTCATAGAAAGGACATTTGAAAGTAAATTGTCTTTTCCGTTTCATTTTAGCCATTTGTTATTTATGACATGAACTCTTTAATGATGGGAGAAGATCAGATCAAGTGCAAGCATGTGTCACCGCTGCAGGAGGAGAACAAAGAGGTCGCAATTCGCATTTTCCAGCGATGTCAGTTCCGCTCTGTGGAGGCAGTGCAGGAGATTACGGAATTTGCCAAGAACATTCCAGGTTTTGTGAATCTTGACCTGAATGACCAAGTAACTCTCCTGAAATATGGGGTCCATGAGATCATATACACTCTCCTGGCTTCTCTGATGAATAAAGATGGAGTTCTTATATCTGATGGACAAGGATTCATGACACGAGAGTTTCTGAAGAGCCTGAGAAAACCTTTTTGTGACTTTATGGAGCCCAAGTTTGAGTTTGCTGTGAAGTTCAATGCACTGGAATTAGATGACAGTGACCTGGCAATATTTATAGCTGTCATTATACTAAGTGGAGGTAAGCGCTGTCTTACTTAATACAGTATTTTTTGTAATAGAACTGACACTTCTAATTCCTGTCCAAACAGAAAAGTGCTCAGCACTATGGGATGGGAATAAGTTTATTTACACACAGTTTTTTTGTTAGTTTTCAGCTTTCTTGATGTCATTTGCTTTTTTTTTCAGTTTCAGGCAGAAACTGAAAATGTAAATGACCTGGTATTAATGATGGAGCTAGAAATGCCTGCTGAATTAGCAGTTCATTTAGTTAAAAAATAAAATCAGGGCTATCTTTCTGAAAACAGGAAGGGTGGAATTTCACTGGCAAGAGCTTCTAAAAGTTAAAATTCTGCATGAGGATTTTTTAAACCTGCAATTAGATTGTGTGGCTTGCTAATTGTACACAAATATCTTTGACTCCATAACAATTTCAAAATGTATGTGGCATTTGGCTTACAGGATTTTATGGTAGGGTTTTTTACTGTTGTTGTTGCTTTTTCATTCATGCAACGTTTTCTTTGCCTTTAAAAGGCGGGGTGGGGGTGGGAAGAATTACTTTCTCAGGAAAATGATGGTATCCTAATGCCTGAGAAAAACAGGCATTGCATGTCTGCTCTGTTCAAATTTCCCAAGCTGCCCTGTTTGTATTAATGTTTATGCATTATGCTTTGAGGAAAGCATGGATCTGAAAGCCCAGGTACCAGACTACATGCGTTCTAACACTTCATTAAAAAAAGACACTGAATTTCCAGCTCTTTGGAAGACAGTCAGTGTGTTCTATCCAATTTTGAGGTGTGTAGCTATTAGTTTGTGAATTTGCCACAGCCACCCAGACTTAGTTCACTTAGAAGCCTTTCCACCGATAATCTGAGATCTCAGATATACATTCCAGGGCAGATTGAATGTCTTTTATTTTGGCCAATACTATCAAGTTAGTGATGTTGCTCAAAGAAAATTTTACCCAACTGATCTGTGTGTATTCTGGCTTAGAATGGTGCTGCAGAGATATATCAATGGGAGGAATGTGCTGAATGTTTTGAATTCAGATCCTCCACAGAGCAATGCGGAGTATTTTGTTATTAAATTATGTTTAAGCAATCAAACATAACCACCCCGTGCTATTGTTCTAAAAGCAAACGTTCTGTTGAGTGTGCATTGTTACGTATAGCTTCATTTAAAATCCTGTGCAATTACTTCTGGCGTTGTGTTTCATTCAGTAAAAATGTGGTATCACAATATGGTTTATTAGACTAACTAAATCCACTTCAAAAAATTACATTTCCCAGAGGACATTTTCTTGTGCAAATCTTTGAATACAATGATCCCTGAGGACACTGAATTAATTCAGGAAGGGAAAATATGTTACTGGTGTATTTTTGGTTGGCTTTGATGGGGGAGGAGAAATTATACAAGCCTATTAGTGCACTACAAAAAACATGCAAATATTTTGCATTTTCTAATATAATGAAATTTGACAGATGAGAAACAGGCCTCTCAGAACCCACTCCTAATTCAAAAAAGGGAACTTGCAATCTGCAGAGCTAGGTCTGCTATGCTTCAGTGATATTTGGTTTACATTAGAGGAAATGGGTATGACGTAACTAATCTTACATTTTAGATCTCAGGAGGACGATGATCCACAGCAAAAAATTTGACTACGCTGAACCCGATTTATCAACAAGTCTTTTTTTTTAAGAATAATTTGTAAGCAGAGATCCATAAAGATCTACCTGAATTTTAATAGTTAGCTCTTAAATAATTCTGAAGCAAATCCATATAAATATATAAAGCCATAGAAATATAAATCAGTCCGTTCTAGAAAAATACTTTGATTGCTTGATAACAAAGTTCCCTCAATATCTTTATTCAGAATTCTTTTTTCTTCTCCAAAAAAGCATGATAGTTATTTGTGAAAACTTTGTTTATATTTTGAAAACAATTAAGCTTTGCTGCCAATTAAAGAGTGGCTTTTGTCATGGTATTTACAGTCAGATATGTTATATATTGAACTGCATGCATGCTGTGGGACTATAATATGCAGTATGGAACTGAAATCCTATTTCTCATTTGTCTCAGATGCTCTTGTGTCCGTAAGAGCTATGATCTTACAGAACTTAATTTCTGTAAGAACTATATGAATATCGAACCAGTATGATTTCATTGAAAATAGGATTTCAAAGCCAGCTCATATTACCTCAAAGACTTTACTAGCTGCAGGAATACTGCAATCTTTAAGTCACTTCGAGAAATCCTGCATACAAATAGCTTAAAAGAAAGCCAGTTTGTGAAACAAAAAAAGATCCTGGTCAAACACTCTAATTCTAAGGGAGTCTGTCATTGCCTAGTGAAATTACACTAGTTCTGTTGGCTCCATGGCAGCTACCTCTTGTGCAGCTCTAAAAAGGAGAGAGGAGGGAAGGAGAAAGATCATTCCAGCTGGAACATTACATGTAGAAAGCTTTTCATTGTGAAGTATTTGGAATTTGCCACGAATCCTATAAAACAGTTCAGACTTTCGATATCGAAACAGTTGCTTTTGCATTATATGTTAAAAAAGCAAAATGCCTGTATAACAGTAATAAGAAGCTGATAAATTAACTGTAACAGCAACGAAAGTAGTCCCACTTCCACAGTCAATCATTTTATAGTTTCTGAGCTGCTCAGTGCAGCCTCACTCTGTCTCAATGATTCCAAATGTTACCCTGAATTCATTATTACAAAGCTGAAGAGCTGTTCTTAATGTTGGTATATTGCACTTTAAAATATTATTGTAAATGGCAAATGAATTCTGCTATTCTGAATTTAATGCTGATAAGGCAGAGAGACTGCGTGTGTGAGTAGTAGGACATTACCTTGTTTTTACCCAAGAAATGCTTTATGCTGTTGACAGCAACACCAAACTCTCATTCTTTTTACTCACGATAACTTTGAAAAATGTGCTTTGGTAAAATGAGATTTGGAAAACTTTTTCCCAGAAGCTATTCTTCCTCACTGTTGTATTCCTCTGTGCCACTCAGGCAGTAGTGAATGCCATGGCATTTTCAGCTCAGGTATCTTTAAAAGTATTACATACACCTGAGCTGAATATTAAGTCTACCTTAAGAAGAAGGTTTAAGGAGAACAAGTTGGATGTCTGTGTTTGGGCAAGAAAAATAATAGTCCAAGCCTTACTGGGATAATACACATTTGTAAACAGAGCAAACTCACTCAAGCAGCTTGTTGTCAAATAAAGAAAAAGCTCAGAAGGTGATTTTTGTCACATGTTTACATATCATGGATGGACTTGAACTTTTGTATATCTTCTGCAGTGTTCAGGACATGGTGGTGTTTGGGAACTGCTGTAGGGTCTACCTGTAAAGACCTAGGCACTGTTAGTCAACATGCAGTCAAACTACTGTTTGAATTCAGAAATGTTGCTGCGTTCACTTTTCCTGTTTTCTGAGTGTGTTCATTACAGTAAATTTTGAGCTGTGGATCACTGCTGCTTGTTTAAACACTATATTCAATAATTTTGCAGGAAAATCTGAAGTTTTATCACTCAATAGTAGCAAGAAATAGTTCGTATTTGACTGATACAGGAATCCTGCTCTAGCAAACCTGTTAGAACAAAGAAATGCTTCCTAATCAGAGCAAGAATTGCAGACAATCACTGTGGGCTTTGAACCAAAATCCCAGTGACTACAATACATGTGACAGTCTCCCAAGAAAAACCTCAAACTGCTGAGTCATATCTGCCTCAGCAAAAGAAGTAGCACAGTTGTTCAGTCAGCCATATCTTTGTCTGGTTTATCATGGTAAGATTTTTAAAATGTGTATTTAAATGCAAAATGCACTTAATCAAAGATATCAAAATATGAAGGTATGAGTAAAGGCATGCAGATGACAAGGTTCTGTGTGAGGAACAGAAAAAAAATGTAATTATTGTTAAGAACATGAAGGAAGCATCCAAATCTCTAAGTAAATAAACAAACAAAAATATTTTTCCCTGAGGTAGTATAGAACATCAATTTATACACAGCCATACTGTTGACACTCAAAACCAAGGGGCTATTAGCCTTTCCAGTCACTGGGAACATTTTCTTACTTAGAGCAGCTTCCTGAAGAATTTTCAAACCAAATGAAACAGCTGTATGGCAATGAATGAAAACATAAACAAAAACTGAATAAAGAAAAGTAGTAATACGTGAGAACTCTCTTGGCGTAGTTTGAATAGATAAAAGGCAGGTCACAAATAACACGTAACAAAAAACCCCTAAACTTCAATAAACAATCTTCTGTATCAGGGAGGTTTAAAAGTGATATTCGATTCACTTTTAGTTATCTCTCACCTTAATAATTTCAACTCTCTTTCCTTTGGCCCTCCGTAACCTAATTTCATTGTATTGTAAGAATGGCCTGCGACAACTCACTTGTGTTCGCTTTTCACTTCCCTCACCAGTTCCCTTCGCGGTTTTCTCTGCGAGCTTTCAAACAGCATTTTGGCTTACTGAGCCTCTTCAAAGGCCTCCACCACTGTATCGCATCTAGTTTACTCCCATTTCTGTTTCTTCCTATTCTCTCTCCAAATTTTTCTCAAAGCCTACTGTTAATAATTTCCTTCGTATTTTTTTCTACAAGCCACATCTATCTGGAGCCCCTTACTGTACAAAAGACACCTTTTGCTGCAGTAACCCAAGGAGTCTGGAGCATATATATATTTAAGAGCATCCTAACAACTTCAAATATACCATAATACCTGTATGTTAAAGATTTTGCCTCCTATTTACTTTTTTTTTTCTGATTTAGATACGTTTCTTGGAACAGAAACAGCATTTTCCTCTGTACGAATTTTTTTACTGAGAAAGTATAGCAAACTGTCAACACCCAAAAAATAATGTCCATATCCTGGAGTTCTCATTCATGAAAAATCTCTCTTGACTTCAATGGGAATTTTCCTTCCTCTTGAATTGGTGTATTTAAAAATAACATCTAATGATCTCCTAGGCTTTTGTCATAGTCATCTCTTCTGACTCTAGTTCCACTGGGTCTTTATAAAACCATTGGACAGGGTTTTCCAAAGGAGCCTAAGGACTTTAGTCGCTTAAGCCTCACTGAACTTCAGCTGACCTCAGGCACCTGAATTTGGGGGGCTCCTTGGTAAGTTCCGGTCTCGGTACCAATCTCCTGGGTTTGCCTCCTGGACACTGAAGTTGTGCTGGGGAGCACAATGTTCAAACTGGATTTCACTTCTGAAAAACTCACCACCCTGAAAATTCCCACCATAAAAGAAGCAGGGGGCACATGGAGATAAATCTCAGAGGAAATCAAGGCCACAGTCTTTGTGCTTTTTGATTTTTTATATCACTGTACACTGAGTCATACCCAGCTAGTTCAGAGTTCAACTGCAACACAGAAGTAAAATTTAAAGCTATCGCACCCCAAAGCCAGAACTATTAACAGCTTTGAAGCACTGACAGTTGGGACATCCCTGAAAGATATAAAGAAGGCAACCAGGTTTTGCAGCATATGCAATGCATTTAGGTAATCTAAAAATAAATATCTAGAATTTATCAAAAATTCCCTAAGTATCTTTAACAAATGACTTGATAATATTGCCAAAGGAAGTTAATAAAAAGGAGCCATTTGCTTGGAGACAATTTTCTGCTTGCAGATATTTACTTCAGACTGGCTGAACTCTATTTTATGGTATTTTGGTTGAATGGTATAAATCAGTGATCTCTGCAAGGCGAGCACAGCTTATTAGCACATGAAATGAGTGGCCAAATGGGTCACTGAGTCCAGTCACCTATGACTGAAGCAGTCACCACCGTCAAACAAATATCAAGCTCCATATTCAAACATGCTGTTATTCCCATTTCTGAAAATCTCCCCCAAACCTCACCTCTTTCAGAGTGCACAATCCTCTCCTAATCAGTGACCTACATGTATTCATGGCTTGTGTATACCCATTTGGTTTTGTGCCAACTCTGCCTTTTAGTTTACACTGCAATTTTTTCTCTGTGAAGTAAAACCCCAATGTCTTCATAAAGAGCTTTGTTTTCTCTCAGCCTTTTTTCGTATACAACAAAAGCCAAGCTGAGCTAGTAGAACTGGATGCACAAAAAGGTTAATAAGATCATAGGAAACAACAGCTGATTTTTAAAATTTTTTATGTAGACAAACCTCTTGTCCTTTCTGAAATGGAAATATTGCCTTAGGGAAGTAATTTAAGGCTAGCTATAGGCACTGGTTTTTATTGATCAACCTATGAAATTAATTTCATAGCCACCCAGCAAATGTTATTTCAATTATTGACTGTTTCTTCATGGAGTATGCTGATAATCAGGAGGCGTTGCCCAGTATGAAGTAGTTTAGCAGTAACACATTACCAGTGGTCATTGTCACATGTGAAGATTTAATGAAGTTATGCAACTTTATTAACTTCCATGATTGTAGAATCAAATAATTTATTACCTCCAGTTAGAAAACAAATGTTACAAATTATGTTAAATAGTAATTGCGACCACTTAAGAAGGTATTTGGGGACAGACAGAAATAACAGAACATCTGTCACTGTGAAAGATAATAATGGTTAAAAAAGAAAGATTTTGTTTCTTGCCAAAGAATAAGATAGGCCAAAGATAATCCTGGGCTCTCACAACTGTGGCAGTGCAAGTAGCTGACTCTGGTTGTAAGCATCCATCCCAGATTCCTCCGTATGGAGGAGAGCTCTGTTGGCATGGGCCCAGAAAAGGCATTTTCAGTACAAGCCACAGCTATCAGTCCTCTACTGCCCGAAGCCTCCGTGGCTCAGCTGAGGAGCTGATGCTAAAAGCTATCATGAGACTTCTCAACAGCAGCTGGAACTTGGGTGTGGAGAAGAACTGGACCTGTGATATTTAAATCTCCCAGGTTATGATGACTGCAGAAGCTGAATTTATGCCTTTTTTAAAAAAATTTTGCTAGGCTAGCCTCCACCTTAGCAGGCAACATTTTTAATGGTAGCAAATACATACAAATCCATCTGCGTATATGTTGATTTTCCAAAAGTGAATTACCTGACACAGACTGTTTATCCCTCAGCTACATCTCCCTCTTCTTCTCCATAAACACTCCCAGTTTACTGAGGAAAATGCATTGTAGCACTGTATAAACCTGCACCACACAAATGCGTGAACTGTTTCTCAGACTAGTTCTAAAGCTTCTTGGAGTAAATTCTAGTAAAATCTAACAAATAAATACATTAAGAAATTGTCAAAGAGTTTGCAGAAAGCGCCATATGTAAATGCCTTATACACTAAGCAATCTTTACAAAATTAACACAGGAGAGGGCTGTTTCCATATTCTTCATAAACTTACAACTCCCAATTTTTTTTTTCCCCAGATCGCCCAGGTTTGTTAAATGTGAAGCCCATTGAAGATATACAAGACAATCTGTTGCAAGCTTTGGAGCTCCAGCTAAAGCTGAATCATCCAGAATCATCACAGCTGTTTGCAAAGTTGCTTCAGAAAATGACGGACCTCAGACAGATTGTAACAGAACACGTGCAGCTGTTGCAAATAATAAAGAAAACGGAGACAGATATGAGTCTTCATCCACTCCTACAAGAAATCTATAAAGACTTATATTAATGACCTTAGTAGTTCTAATCCGCTGACATAATGTATGTTCTTCAGATTGCACTATTTCTTTGAGGGAAAACTTTGCATACCTAAGAAATTACTGTGAAACAGCATTTAAAAAGAGAGAGCTTAGTATAGTAGATCTATTTTATGCATATTGTTTATAAAGACACATTTACAATTTACTTTTAATATTAAAAATATCTATATCCTGAAATTGTTGGCAGTATTTTCAGAACTAATTTTTTTATTTCTTAAAATTTTGTATGATTGATACTTCACTGAAGTTGGTTAAGCATGCAGTTAAATTTTCAACTTAAAAATAAAAATCTTTCTCCTTAAACATTTCCAGGGAAACGTTTTAAGTATTACGATTGATTTTGTGCTCCCAAGGCAGCAGCAAAATAAGAGTAAAATTGATTCACAGATTAGTGGAACTTCCTATGAGAGCCTGAAAGGCAAAAGTTAGGAATGTCAGGTCTGGCAATGTTTGTGCCTACTTTCATATAATTTTATGCTGATAGAGCTCTGTAAAGAGGTTTTAGTGTACGTAAGAGCTAGGCCCATCATTTGTGGGCAAACTCAAAAACTAGGCGCCATTTCAAGAAGTAAGGAATATGCACTGCTCATCACTCCTTGGAAGCAGAGGCTTTTCAATTCCACTGCTCATGCAAGTCTGAGGAAGGTGGAGCTGCCACCATGGCCTCTGAGACGCAGCAGCTTTCAGTCACCCGGCTGAGTCTGTAGCTGGAATAGGTTTGTACAAACCACTTGGTCTGCGACCTTCCCAAATTATTTGACGAGCTATCATTGAACAAGTTATTCAGTCAAAAATGTCATGGAAAATAGAAATAGCGTGACTCCTCCTAAACAAAAGCAAGGTTTGAATTCATTCTTTAAAACATAAACCTGTGATGGAAACCCTACTATGTTAGTTTGGCTTGAGCTATCATTGTTTATCACTGTGACCAGAAATGCTTTGAGATGTTCACTGCTGTTAAGATTGTTAATTTTCTTATATATGTTGCCCTATAATGTTGCTGGGAGCAAAGCACAGGAGAGTGAATAGATTTAATAGAAGGTAAATTTACTTAGACTAGCTTCTTTTGGTATTCTCCGTACTGATGTGGGATTCCCTTAGATTCGTATTTAGCCTGCCCACATTCACTGTTTGTGAATGTGAGCCCTGCCAAAGTCAAGCAGGCGTGATCTGTGCTGGTGGATCCAAAGGAGGAAAAAAAAGGCACTAATTGGAGCATATATATTGGAGTAAGGAGCGGTCCTCAATTGCATATCCTTAGTTTCCTCACCACGTCCTCATTTTATTTGTGTAGCAAAAAGCATGCCTTAAACTTGGTGAGACAAGTTCAGTGGTGATATACAAGTGGGCCAAGAGGTAATGTAAGCGTATATGTGAGCAAACTGGATTTTCAGGGAGTATAAATTGGCCTCACTCCCAATGTAGACCTTGAAAATCTAAGTTGGTGCAAATTATGCAATAAAGAGGCTGACAGAGGCAAATATTAAAATAAATCCTTAAGCTCATGCTTTCTACACCTGAAAATGTTTCCTACTGCTTATTTCAGGTAGCCTCAGGGGCTGCGGTCAGTAGTAAGCATTATGCCCACCAGGAGGTTTGGAGAATTGGATTGTTCACCCTTCAGGTTTAAAACCCACAGACGAAATTGCACTGAGGTGAAGTCAGTATGAGGCTAAGGTGAACAGCTTTGATATTCCCTAAGTTCGCAATGAGATCATTTCAGGTAACCTGGAAAAGATTGCCCTAAAGCGAATGGAATATTGCCTGTTAATGCTCAGGATTGCTTGTTTCCCACACATTTCAAGATAGGCACATTGTGCTAGCTGAGCATTGACTTCTGACAGGAATTACATACACACTAATTTGTGGGTGTTACAATTCAAAAGAAAATAATTCTCTCTGCTTGTTTTAAGTTCTTTTCCACTGGACACTCACCATTTGGAATTTTGCCATCTATCACTTAGTGGGAGAACCTCTATTGAATTGCAGAGTTCATCCCCTCCTGTAGGAGGACATATCGAAGATGAATGCACACCGAGGTGGACCACAGCTCCAACACTGAATTCCTGTGATAGTAACACACAGCACAAACTATTAATCTGAGCCTGCAATTCTTATACAATCCAATTTTATGTTGGCTTCACTAGAAATGAGAGTTCAAAATTAGCTTTAAATGAAGAATTCTAGGGCATGATCTTATGTAAGTAGTATTAAAGATCATTTGAAAAAGACAGTGGAAGAGATGCACTGACAATGAAATTAAGTTCATGACTTTGTTACAGGAAAAACTTCTGTGTAACCGAGAAGCACATTAACTCAAAGAGCTTAATTCTACTTTATTGCAAGTGGTAATATTTCTGAAAGTAGCAGTTTAAGCTGTTCAGCCTAATATAGACGTATACGATCCATGTATTTTGAGAGTGGTAGCATAATGGTAGGCATAATGGCTGCAGGATAAAAGAGAAGACAGTTTTGCAGGAACAGGTGTTCTCCTTTATTAGGATGAAGGGACAGAATGTCCCAAAGCCTATACTTTTCTTTCAACTGTATAAGCTGCTCTAATAAAATATATTGTTCTCCCTACATCCTGTCTTCTCTTACATTTCGATAGTCATTCATCATGTTTTTCCCCAGCCATGGAAAATGTTAATTTTTATGTGAATTACTAATCACAGAAATGTCCTGATTCTAAACGGTTACATCATGGTTAGGAAGTTTTGCCTAAGATACTTTTCTAAAGAATAGGTCTTAAGGGAAAAATGTTCATTTAATGGACAATTGCTATGTACTAATTTAGAACAAATGACTGTTATGAGGATATGAAAAAATTTTCTCAAAAAGTAGCATTTTCTCTTGTGAATTGTATTCAGAATTTTGATCTTATTGTAAATACTTTCTGTTTCTATGGGACTTTATTTATTAAAAACAAAAAAACTTGCTAATGGGAGTTTATAAGTAGGTTGTAGTATTTTCAGAGTCTCTAGAGTTTTGGTTAGAATGCGCTATGCCATAAATGAACAATTTGGGTTTTGATCTTCAGTGCTACTAAAAACATTTTACAGTTCAAACCCAGAAATACTCAGCTGGTATATGCCTGCCTTTGAAGAACTTCATTTTGTGTGGGTTCTGCTGTCCTACCTTAAGTCATCTGTTACTACATTCTAACACCTTCAGACATGATGTGCTGAGTGGGATTCTGGTACAATCCCACAGGTTTTAGAACTTCTGAGCTGTTAATTTTGGCTTGTATTTTACCCCTATCTGCTTTTCCAGTAGAAAACCACTGGATGTAAATCATGTCCAAAGTCACACCCAGCAACTATCATCTGCCCAATGCCCCTCGCCATGGCAAGCATCGGCTAGTCATCGAAACCTTTCTTGTAGAAGCCCAAAGGTCTCTTTTCAGCAGGAAAAATTACCTCCTTCAGACAAAGTTCATTGCTGAAAATTTCTGCAGTAAGCCCTGCTATGAGTGGCCTAAAATGAAAAATCTAGAGAGAAAAACATTCCCAGCATCAGCATTATTATAGCAAAGGCAGGTGAGGCCATTTGAATCGCTGTTTCCATAACAGCATTGAAAAACTGTTTATCCAGCTCAGGCAGGTTAAGTCACCGCCTTTCGGCACTGCATGAGGGGAAGCAGTTGAGTTGTGTGCTCCTAACATAATCTTTTCCTAACATAGACAGCCCTTCAGGAGTCTAAAATACTGAAGCCTAGAAAATGGACTTCCTGATATTTGTTGTCATGACTTGTGTTACAAAGCTTTCGAAGTGCCCTGCCCTGCCCTTTTACTTAGCGTGCACACTCAGGGTTTCAGTTCACCACTGGTACAGTTAAGCCCTGGGGGATCAGGATTTAATATTTGATTTGCAATTGTAAACTCTGTCTTGGAGTTGTGTACATTTTAATGGGGCTTTTTCCTTCTAAATAAGAGGTAACATCCCTTAAACAGATACAAACATCAGCAATACAAAGCTGCAGCTAGAGATTTATAGGAAGAGGAAGGCGAAAATGAGGGGAGAAACCCCCCCAAAAAACTACCCTCCTGGATCAACAGCTCAGTCATGCACCTGTCAAACACTGCAGGTTTTCACCCAAGCATTGAAAAAATTACGTGCCTCATCCCAAATCCCATCCCAACTGCCTTGCCTAGGGTAGTTAAAAATCAGCTGCACAGGTGTGCCTCCAGTTACATGAACACTGCAATGTACTTTCACACTTATCGGCACTAAGGAGCCCCAAAAATGTTGGTAATTGTAGGGGAGACAATTTCTGAATTTCTGATTTTTCATTTTGATATGCAGGCTATAGATATGAACTCAGAGTGGCGAAGCAGCTCATCTTAAATATTGCTCCCTGACTTTAAGAAAGCAATCAGTAACCAATGACTAACCCAACAACAAAAGGAAGTAAGGAAAAGATTCCAAAAATGCAATATAATATTGTTATATAGGTGTGTGTGCACACAAGGACACGCATAACATTCAATTGCAGTATACCTCCTAACCAGAAACCACAGCTAGTAGTCTGCAGGTGGAAGAACTCCAGACAGTAAAAAAATAACCGCTACTTGTTACCTTTGTGCTCATACATTCTGAGAGCTGCCTCAAAATATACACCACACATTTTCCAGTATAAAGACACTATTTAGATATAAGTGGGTTTGCTTCTGATCAGCCTGCATTGCAAGCTGGCCCTCTCTTTCATCAGTCCTCTTTTGCCACACCCCTGCTTTCAAGACCTATAAATTCAGCTTAGTTTCTCCTCAGGTAGTGTTTGATAGATGTTTTCTCAAGTTTTAATGTTGAGGTGGAGATGGGTATGAGCAACTGCAGGTCACCGTACAGAGACGGTGTCATTTCACCGTGTCTTCTCGTTCACCAGACCGCCCAGATCCATGCTCTGTTTCAAGGACTACAGCAACTACCCCTGTTTACAGTACCCTGGTCTCTGGATCTTTGTGTTCCGTAGAAAAGCTGCACGCTTGTGAAGATATCAACTCTTCTTCCCAACACACACAGTGTGTAATCTTGGAAATGTATCCTAATCATACTTATTTGTATGCAAGGCACCTGAAGTTCCTAAATGAGATTAGAGAGTCCTGCTATTCTTGGCCTTATAAACCCCAGCACTGTTCCAAGTAACTTACACACCAGGACGAGGCAGGCAAAGGGAGGGAGCAGTCAGTGAATTTTTATGCTGCCTTATTCAGGCTCCACAGACAAGAGACAACACTCAGCCTCATACCCAGCCCGATTGCTTGGGCTGCCTCTTACAGATTTTTACATTTATGCTTTGCAAGATCCAACTGCCTTATGAGATACTGTGTTTGCACAAAGTTTTAGTACAACAAAGCTGGTAAGCAGCATCTATACATCGATATGGTCCCAAAATATGAATGGTTAGTTCAATCCACAGTCTCTTTTGTAGCATGGGCCTTTCTTGTTTGATGTATCAAAACCCGTGCTAAATTATTGCAAGAACATAGTCTCTACACCATAGCTTACCTAGAGCATATAGTGGAAATTCTCTGGGCAAGTCTTACTCATGGCAGTAACTCTTAGAGCCTCAGGGTTAAATTCTTCAGTACTTCTTTTAAATGCAAAATTCATTTACTTCAATAGATTTTTGCAAATGGCAAAAATCAGTTCTCAACTCTCACGTGGGACAAGTTTCTAATTATGCTTTTGCTAACTGAATATAACTTTCAGCTCTGCTTTAGAAAAAGGGTAAAGCCATAAAAGAGCTTTAGCTGCAAATGAAAAAAGCCCTTCTATTGAGACACATTGTTTAAGGACTTTCTTTTTAATTATTAAGCTTCCTTATTGTGCTGGAAATGGGAAGCATTTTCATAACAGCATTGGCCAAGAGGAATATCCATTGCTCATTATATTATATGCTGTTACCCAACAAGGTTTTTTTAGTTCAATGGAAACAACAAGGGAAAACTGTACTCTCTAGAGGCAGGGGAGGGAAGGAGAAATACGCAGTACCATTGGTTCTCACACTGGGAAGAGCTGGCAGTGCAGGAGAAGATCTTGTCCTGCTTGCTGCAATGATGATTAAAGCATTCTGTTGTGTCAGCATATCCTCAGTTTGTTAGTGCTAACTCTCAGCTGGCCATATCCTGCCAGATTTGCAAGCAAAGCCTGCCAAGCCGTCTCAACAAAAATGTAGCTTTAAATATTATAAATGATGCTGCATTTTGCTGTGGAAATGTTTCCTGAAAAGGCTGTTCCAAAACATCCTTCATTGTTGGGGGAGGGGAGCAAAAGGGGCCTGGGAGAGGGAGGAGGAAGGAAAAAGAGCTACTTTTAATAGAAATTTTTTTTTCTTTTGAGGCTGGAGACTCATTTCACATCATTCTGTAAGACCAAATGGATATTTTTTTCCCAGTGACTATAAAACATTACAGTAATAATTTTGTATGTAAGTTTTGGCAACTAAGCTTGGGGTGGGAGAAAGGACAGAGGGCATCTTATTTTATAAAGGATTGCAGTGAGGGATTTTGCAATTGATCAGTTAGTAAAATCTTTTTGGTGGAAATCTGCTTGCTGGCAAAGGAGATCACTCTTCTTCCTGTTGTATTAAATAAAAAATCATAGCAGAGCGAAGGAGGTGGCTCTCATAGCACGGGCAAGGTTTGGGTTCTAGGCAAAAAAAAAAAGGATTTGGGTCTCTAATTGATAACAGGATAGTATCACAAACTGTTCAATAAAATCTCTCCAAATCAGCTGTTCCTGTGAAACTTCGGCTATTAGGTTTCCTTCTTTTTATGTCTATGACCCAGAACTGAAACCAGGGGGGCTAACCTACACATAGAGTTCCAAATATTTGTGCAGACGCACACAGAAATTCAAAGCTGTTCAAATTCAAAATCCCAACTGTGGGCCATTTGTATGTGGAGGTCCTTTTAGAAAGAACATTGTCTCCCCAAATTCCTTCACAGTTCAGCCACAAAACAGCATAAATCGAAGGAAAGGAATGATTAGAGTCATGCAACCAGAAGTGTATTCTGATGTGCCCAATTCAATATTCCACCCTAATGCGCAAAGAATAGTTTCATTGCAGCATGTCTGAATCCAGGTTATACTTGCTATCTCCTAGCTGAACTTTAACCAAAAGAGCTAGTAGTTATTTAGCTGAACATTTCTACAAATCTTTTATGCTTTCTTTTTCTTTAGTTTTCACATTTTTCTGCATTTTCACCAGATTAATTCTAGACTGCTAGACAATCAAACCAATGATAGCTGCAGTCTTACAGGCGAGATACAATGTTATCCAGGCTTGTCTGCATCCAGGCTCTGCATGTACAGTTTGAGGTACAAAGAGTAGGTATCTGTAGTCTACGCATTTTTACAATAAAAAGTAAACAAGAGCCATAAAGCCAGCTTCAAGGCAGATGGGACTTTCAAGGTGCTTTGCCTTTGCAAGATCAATTTATGGAATAAAATTCCCTGAGTCTTCTTATTAAGCTTGCATGTGCAGTCCAGTGGAAAAAGATACTGCAAGTGAAACAGGCTTTTTAAAATCATTAAATTTAAAACATATTAAATGCTTAGTAAATTAATATCTTTTTTATTTTGCAGCTTTACTTGAGAAAAATTAAAAGGTACAAAGATAATGGAAAACTAAGTCACCGGGAGTTCTTTACCCTAATTTCTGGCTGAACTTACAGAATAAGAAGTGATCATTGCATTTACCATTGTAATGCAAAGGGCCAGAGTCTGCTTGCAAGTATAATTCAGATCTGGAGTAATGTCATTAAAGGGAATGGCAGTCTACCAAAATGAAATCATTGTGGATGAAATCATACTAAAAAACGGATTTTGACAACACGACAGAGTTGCGATGGTGGTATGTGGGAGTCATTTGGACAGCCTAAGTTCTGAAGAGGGTACGTTTGGCACCCAGCAATAAAAATTCCTGTACTCATAAAGTGGGTATTTTCTGATGTAAACTATTTTTGGATCCCCATAAGCATAACCTTTAATTTGCTCTTTGTAGAAGATTGTGAGGTGCTTACCTGCAAGGTACAATGCAAGTGCAGTATATTTCTACCTTGTACTACCATTGTCATGCTGGACATTATACCACTTAATACATATATTGTGAGGGAAGAAACAATGGGCTGTAAAGTATCCACTGACAATGGTTATAGGTAATCTTTCATAGATGTTTGCTCTTCACTGCACTTCTGTTTGTACATAGTAGAGCTATATACATTAATTAATATCAAGCCTGGAATGTAATTAACCAAGTTATATAGAGTTTGACTGGAAACCTTCTGAATCCAAGGAAAAATCCCCAAACCTGGGTCAAGCCTACCAATGTAGTAGCTGTTTGTGTTTGGAGAAAAATCACATTTATATTATATATGACATGACCTGAAGTGCTCATGGTTTGGGTTCTGGCAGCTCTCAAACAGACAAGATTTCAAGTTTAGTGGAATGGACATGGGCTGTTCTATGCCAGTTGGCTTCAGTGCTTAAGTGTTGGGCACAACCACTTCTCTAGTATAATCTTCATCACATCTTCAGCCTCATTTGGATGGTTCCTTATCTCCCATCCCATTTTGCATTTCCATCCAGATCAGCTCTCCTGAGTATTGGAAAGGGCCTGCTAGCAAAGGAGAAGAGGCAATATAAAAGAACTCCAGGTATAACACTTTGTAAAATATTCCTGTCCACTTGGTTCTACTGTGTTTCTGTTCACAAAAGTGCTTCTGCCAGTGCACAGTCCCAGTGAAATCGCCTTCAGACCAGGACTACTTGTAGAATTGGCCTCCAGAGAATGAAATGTAATGTAGAGTTTCAGGCCCTTGACCATTACCACTTCAGTAATGTATAAAGAAATGCTTACTGTGCAAACAGGACAGAGTAGGTTTGGAGAGCAAATCTCAGCTCCAGTTGTGTCAGGGAGCATTCTTTAGTATCCATGTTGCTTCTTGGTATTGTGTGCAATGCCTCCCAAACTGCACCACAGCCCATTGCAGACAGTCAGAGGGCTCACAAACGGCACCCCCCACTATACTGTCAGAGTGAGGAGTTTGGGTACAGTCTGGGTACTGTTAGTACCCAAAGTGAATGGTATTCCATCCTAAATGGAAGACTGGGGATGCCTGTCCCAAATATGCAGAAAAGAAGTTTACAAAGAACAGTAAATGCCAAGTATTTTTAAAAAGAAATCAGACATTAACAATAGTGAAAACGGATTGTCAGTGCCATTACCACCTGCTCAGAAGCAATACATCCATGCTCAATAATAAGGACACTGTGAATCTCTTGACAGCGCTCTGCCATCTCTGGGTTAGGCTGAAGCCTGGCTGATTTTCAGTGGCTGAGAAATTTCCTTCTGTACCAGCAAGAATCTTCTAACTTCCACTTGCAGGGACCTTAATATTCAGTTGTGAGCATTGCTCAAACAAGAGGGAGAGAGGAGGCTTTGCTGTACAAAGGAGTGTGCCTGACTGGTTTTCCTAGTTCATCTCTTTCCATAAAGAAGTGGCTGCACAAGGAGCTGACTATCGGTGCAAACTGGAGGACAGGTTGTGGCTGCTGCTGCACCCCAGATTCTTCCCATTGTCCCCAGTTCCTGTTCCCTGCATCCGGCCTGTGCCCTTGCTGGGTGTCAGTGTCTGTCTTGCTCAGAGTTATGATAGTTTGGTTAGCAGCCAAGGGGCTGAGGATACAAATTATAATAGCATTTCCTTCCCCAGAAACCATTGTGCCAGGGGATGGGAGCTATGCAGACCCAGCTGTTCCTGCCTTCTGCAGCTATCCTGAGGTCAATGGCAACCTTAAGGCATCTTGGGAAGGAGCATCTTGCCAATTCCATAAGGCAGAAAACCTTCTCCCCAACAGCTCTGATCATGAGAGAACTAAGTGAGAACTTACAGGCAGTTTTCCTGCTGAGTGTGAATGCATGATTAAGATTTTTTTAAATTATTGCAGTGGGGCCGACAACAGGAGTGCACTTCTGCAGAAGCAAATACAAACGTAATCCACAAAATGAGCTTCTGGTCTGCACTGGGACAAAAAATGAGACAGTTCAAAATTTCCATGACTATATCAAGAAAAGCCCTTGTGAAAACCCAGGTTCAGAGTCTCACTCTTCTTGAGCCACAGTACTGGAATCTAGTTTCCCTCAGCTCTGGAACGTATCTTAGCCACTGCAGTCCATTTCTCTTCCAGTTTTTTGTCTGATGGACCTCTTTTACTTTGCATAAATAAATAGGCACGGAAAGTTACAGTACTCATCTAGAGGGCAGTGCAGGGACTTGAAAGCTTTGTCCCTCACATTACAGATGAGTGCTTTAACTCATTGGCCTTCCCGTGTCCATTGTTTGATCTTTCTCTGATCTGCATTTAGTCAAATGAAGACAAGGTCTACTGTTCAGAACTGCTGAGCAACAAGCAACCAGACTCTGAACGCTTAAACATAGATTTAAGAGCCTAACTTAGGCACTGGTTTTGAAATTCTTGTGCAATTCACATTGTGAGATAGCATAGGGACAGTAGTGTGTCTAGGAGACACTTACAACAAACATTCTCCTTTACATTATAAACAAGACTTAAATAAGTAGTAGATGGAGCTATTACCCAATCTGTTGTGGTGTTTGTTTCTTTTTTTTTTAATAAAAGACATTCCAAAGTACCCTACAGATTTTTGGAAAAATGTCTTGTGTGCTTTTTTTTTCTTTTCAGTAAAATGACAACAACAACAAAATGAATGAGTCCCATGTTACAGATCAGACAATGTTTCTTAACAGGGTTTTAAAGCTTGTTGTTACACAAATGCAATTCCCACTGCCAAGAGTAAGCTAATATATTCTTGGCATTCCTGGTAAGTCTTAAATCACAGGCAGTGGGTACACTCTGCTTGACATCCAGAGGAACAAAATTTCACTTTGCTAGCTGCATGGTAAAGAACTTCTTATTCAAAATAAAGCCTATTCCACCATGCTTAGACACACAAGACCTCCACAGGCTCAGCAGGCATTTTGCATATGGTAGGACTGCACAAGAATGTTGTCATATGATTAAATCTTCTGATTTTCTTAGAAATTACCCCAGCTGCGTTTTAATGCTGCTGCTATAATTTGAAATGAGTAATTGCTCCATGGATTAAGAATCCAACATGTTTTAGTGGGCATTTTAATATGTCTTTCAAATGTGATTTCAAAGATAAAATCTCAGCCTCCAAATTGCACCTTTACCAAAGAAAACATGTTGCTCCACTCAGACCGTTCTCAGCTCTCTGGTTTTACAACACTACGCATGACCACTCCAGTGGGGAAGGTTAGTGCAGGAGTGGTCTTTCAGAAAAAAAAAAGCTTTATAACAGTCAGTATCAGCTAGATTCATTAGACTGATGGGGGAAGCTGGAGCACTGGTGTTGCAGGTAAGTGATTAGCCTGAGATCATCCAGAAAGCCAGCTACACACTAAGCCTCATTCTTATCCCCCTGCTACAGTATCTTCTGCAGAATTCCTAAAAATGTTGCTTTTTCAGAGGAAAAATCCACTGGCCATCTTATAAAACACCACCAGAAAGATCTTAATTTAAGAACAAGAAAGCTAAGCAAGGGCTGTTCCTTTAAAATTTGATTTCCCCAATTATATATTTGCTTGCAGGTGGCCAACTTCTCCTCCCCCAGTGGTATTGTGTGCTACTCCCTCACGTCTCAGAGAAGAGCAGGGGTTCCTGGATAACATGTGAAGTACTCCTCTAGATCACCTTAGGTCAGTGTAGCTGTTTCACAAACAGTAAACCAAAATGAAATGATCTAATGATGTATTCTGTAACCAATATAATGCATCCAGTTAATGGGCTGGAGCGTATCACTGCAGCTGACATTGATAGGCTAGCTTTTTCCCTACTATACACTGGCTCTACAGTCAACTCTTTCTTTTCTGTTGGTGCAGACTTGTTATAGCCACCCATGATGGGAAATATCCATTGGTCTTATAATATTAAAGGAGAAACTACAGTTTGCAAGAAGCATTAAAGGAGATGAGAAAAGATTCTGTAGATTAAAACAAAAATACCAGAAAGATAGGAATCACAGGGGTCCAGTACTACCAAGGGAAGATAAGGAAATAACAGAAGACAACATAAAGAATAATATTTCAACATCTTCTTTGCTTAAGTCTTCACAGTAAAAGGTTAATTCCTACCAGATGCTTAGAATAATTACAATTAGCAACAAACCAGAGTATAGAGAGTAGGAAAATAATAGGTTAAATATGTTCAGCTAGGTTAGATATATTCAAATTAGCAAGCTGTAAGGAAATTTACCCTGGAGTATTTAAGGAAATAGCCGAAGCAATCTGAACCATTACATGATTATCTTTAAGAACTCATGGATCATGGAGAAGTGAGGTCTCAAAGGACTTAAGAAGGACAAATTTCTTTCTCTTTTTTTTTTTTTTCCTTCTTAAAGGAAAAAGAAAGGACCAGGAGAATTACAGATTAGTCTAGCTTCACATATCCAGCTGGATACTGATTTCTTCAAGTAACTATCCATCTCAGAATAACCAGCCAATAGCAAGATAATAAGCAGTCTGTGTATTTTTTGTCAAAAGCAAAATCACACCACATTAATTTAATTTCCTTTTTTGACAGAATAATTGGCCTTGTGAATAAGGGGGAAGCAGTAGATACGCTATGACATGACTTTGCACAACTGAATGTAACATTTGTATAAACAACCTGGTGAAGCATTGAAAGCTGCAGCTATTACAGGTGCAAAAATGGGTGGAAAAGGTATTTCTCAATAGTTTGCTGTCAAGCTGAGAGATCATACCAGCTGGGATGCACAAGAATTTTTCTGGGCACTATCTGCTTCGAAGTTTTGCTTAATGACTAGGATAACAAAATATACAGTGCACTTAAAACATTGCTGAATCACATCACAGAGACTTAAGTGTTCTGGAGCAAAAGATTTTAATTCAACCTGATCTTGAGATATTGGAACAAGTGTCTGGAATCAATACAGTAAGGTTCAGCAAACATAGATGTGAGGCTTTACCTGTACAAGAAAAAACTCTAATATGCCATTACAAACTGTGGAATAATTGGCAATGTAACGTTGCTGCATGACATGAGTATCTGGATAAAGCAAATCATGATCCCAATACACAACAGTATTATGTTGCTTTTGTTAAAAAAGGCAGGCACTACTTGGTAGCCAAAACATCTGTTTGGCTGACAACTGACTCTTACCACCGCTATCCGTCATTGTCATGTCCTTGCCTTCAGTTTGATGGCACAGTCCTAAGATGCCTGAAAAGGAGACAGGGAAGGAGAACTGGGAAATACAAAAAAAAACCAAAGCACCTTATTTCATTTCTCATGTAGGATGTGAATTTCTTTCCATAGGAAGACCCTGTTTCTTGGTGAGGAAAGCCATCCTCCCAAGCCAGTAGCAGACCAGCCCTTAATACATTCACTGTAGTCTTTTCCTGGTGGCATTTCAAATATATTTATGTCAACACTGGCTGACAATGCATGCTTCAAATCCAGGGTATACTTTAGAGACAGCAGCACTCTTTCAAAAGACATTTTGAAACCAGACAATTATATTCATCTGTCTCTCCTTCTCTAATAGACTTACACTAACCAGTCTCTCGTGCATAGTCTACTGTTCCCACGAATTGCTGGAGAGTGAGGACTTGATGTTCCCCAGTTCAAGAAAAACCCTCAGGAAATTGCAAAAAGTCCTAAAAAGCCGCAGTTTGTTTTCATAACATTCTTTTCCTTTTAGAGAAGTAATAGAATTTTTTTAACATTCTCTCTGATATTTCAGGGGTTAATGGACAGTAATGATCTAAAAACTGCAGAAAAAACTATGGCACAAGACACAGGAAAGATAGCTTGGCTAATTATCAGGGCTTCGTTTATGTAGGAAAAAGGATGTGTAAGTTACACCAAAGAGTCTCAGATATCTTTTTTTTTTTTTTGTCAGCATCTGTTTCTGAATGGATTTCTAGGTTCCCTCTAGATGCTCTCCTTAGCTATTTTAAAACTTAAAAGGCAAAAATGTGCATGTATACTATGGCTTGATTTCACATTACTTAATTTAAGACTGTCTAAAAGCCAAGCATCCAAGTACTCTCATCTACAAAAGGGGAGTTCAGCATGGCTTTAATCTCCTACAAAGATTGATCCTTCAGGCTGCAATATGGCTTGCAGTCTGGAGATGCTGCTCCTTTTACAGGCTATGGATGTGAATTTTAGATGACTAAATAAAAATGAGACAAATCGTAGCCTGTAATACACTTCACAATAATGTGACACCCTGTATCTTCTTTCCAGTCATATACAGAAGACTTCTTTCTCTCACCTAATATATGACATTTTAAAAGATGCTGCTGCTATAACTCAATATTATCATATATCCATGGAACCAAGCAAAGCTGATGTTGTTAGTTCACTCTTCTCTTTCTCTTCCTCTTCTTCGTCTGGTCTCCTCTTTTCCTCCTCATGCTCACATTCATGAGACTTGTAAAATAACCAGGACACAATTATTTTGTGTCAGGCAAAGGAAACCTAAGGCACAAGAAATTTTGGGTCTGTCTGAAAAAATCTAAAATGTTACTCTACTGTACATCCACTCCATTTGATGTGATTGTATGTAGTTCTCCCCAAACTGGGATGTGGTTGACAAGATCGTTTCCAGGTCTGCAGGGTGCCCAAGTGCTGCAATGCTTTCACTTCACTGAAGACAGTTGTCTCTGGCTTTTCCTAGAGAGCTTGACACAGCCTTGCTGAAAGAGTTGAGAGATTTGCTTTACCGAATATATGCTCAGTCCTGCACAGTGCGGAGCTTCTTCAAGGGGGATCTCTGTCATTCATTTGCACTATATGCACAAGATGTTAAAGGGCCTTCAGTATTTTTAGAAAAAAAAAAAAAAAATTAACTGCAGGAGCAAGTTCTCAAAGACCATCCTAATTTTTAATTTAGAGCTCTAGTTATGAATCCATTCACCTGGGAATCACTGTAAGAGGATCAGAATGAGTTTGTAATACAGGTGTGATCTGATTATAATATTTCGCTTTATATTCAAGGAAAAATGTTCAAACTTGCCTTTCCAAAACTGTGGTCCAGTCTTGCCCGGGAGCCCATTTCAAAATGTATCATGCATGTTACTGGAGTCCCTCCCAAAATACTGGGTGCTTAGAACTGGCTGTTCCGGGTGACAGTTTTCCTCTTTGTTTTCAGCTGTTGCATTTATTATTAAAGGACAAGCAACAATATGTTAAAAGCTTTCTTAATGTTTGTTTCTATTAGGCAATTGTATTTGCCATGGGGATAATAAGCAATCAGGGCTGGAAGAAGCAGCAATGTTTGCAGACTATGGGTGGGTGAGGTGAAAATTTGTAGTGGGTACGCCCAAGAACAGAAGGGTCTACAAGGCCAACTTTTCATTTAAGTGTGGTCCAAGTATTCAAATGTGGGGAATTTCTCCTTTAGCAGAAAGTATAAAACACCTTTAACAGGTTTAATTGAGCAACAGATACCACATGATCAGCTGCTGCTGCTAATGTAACTAGTGCTACTGTGCTTATCTCTACAAATGAGCTAGTTATTTATTACTTTCAAAGAGAGAAATGCTTATTCTATACATATGTCCATACTGCTCTCATTAGCAAAGGTTTATCCACTGAAAGAAACAGCTTACTATGTAAGTGTCCTCACCAGTGTCCTCTGATAACAGGAGTTGCAAGTCAATGGTGTTTCATTGAAGTCATTCCTTTATTTAACCTAAACGTGTTGGGGTTTTTCCATTTCACTGGTAACAGTATTTTTAGATCTGGAGCTGCCAACAAAGCCTGTAAAACCCCACCTTTGAGAAAACAAACAGGCTAACCGTATGTTTAACTACCTGTCTGAATGTGTGATGCACAGATTGGCTCATAAAAGCAAGAGATTTTGCAGGAGCAGCACAGATTGGCTCATAAAAGCAAGAGATTTTGCAGGAGCACAGGCTACACCTGCTATTGTACCACAGCATCTTGTCACACAAAGTTTTGTACACCTGACCTCAAATAAACCTAATTCAGAAAAAGGGAAACTGTACAGAAATGCTCCTCTACAGCAGCCATTCTTTCAGATACCTCTACCACCAACTTCTATTTTTTTCCTTCACTCTATCAGGAATAGTTCAAGACTCTCAGCTCCTGCCTTGGAACAGGAGAATGGATTAGAAGATCTCTCGGCCCCTTCTAGCACTATTCCTCTATGTCTTGGTTTCAAACTGTGATATTCAGGTCCTTCTCCAACCCCCTACCCCACTTCCCTTAAATGGCAATATCTAACCTCGATATCCCAAGTGCTCTTTACTGCTTCTTTGAATTCCTGTTCTTCAGAGCTGAGAATGATTTGATTATTCATTTTATCTGGAGTAAAAGTAGGCACCATGTGAAATAGTCTTGCCTCAAATCCTGTATTTTACTGAGTTTTCTATGTAATTTCTGTTTTAACGTAACAGAAAATATGACAAAAACACACACTGGACTAGCTTAGCAGAGGCTGAAGGTTTTCAGCCTACTAATCACCACAGATTTTCTTTTATTTAGATGATGGATTTCAACACTTAGAGAAGAAAGAAAACACAACTATGAGAAAGAAATCATTCTTCTGACTCGATGCTCTTGGAAATCTGTTCCTGAAGCAAATCAAAGAAATCAGTGTTTATCTATTTTTCAGCATAGCTACTTTCCCCATTATCAACTGTCTGAAAAATGTGTGCAGTAACCTATAGCTGAAGTGAGCCTCCAATCTTGCCATCAGCTTTTGCAGTTGCTCCCAGAAAACATAATGATGTTTCATTATTGCTCCCATGTTGCCCTGAGGTCTGTTACAGAATGTACTAAGACTACACACCGTTGGCCAAGGTATAACAGAAAGAAGCAGGTGGAAAAATAAAATACGATTTTAATTTCCTGCCATATACTAACCTTTTACTACACCCAAAGCAAAGAAGGATTATAAATAAGATCTTACTTTTTGTTTGTCACTTGATTGATGAACTGTTTAAGTAATTCTCACAAAATGTATTTAAAACATATTTTTCCCTGCCACAACGTGCTCTTGGATTTCTTCTCTGGGAACTTGTGTTTACAGAGCTTTGCAAAGCGTAAGTGCTGCAGCTGAGTTAGCAAAATTCCTTGGCTTGCTTGTGTAGGATTGGGCATATAGACAAAATACTGGAGTGACAATCTGTAAGCAGAATACCACTGCTCCAATTTCTGCCAAATTGATAGCAGTGGTTCACTGCCAGATGATAAAGAAATGACGAAATTATCAGCAAGAGAACTTTGTGACTTACAGACTGTACTGATGTCTGATTATTACTCCAGTTGGGGAATACAGAACTGGGTAAATGTGTAACTACAGCAGAATCAAACCAAACCACTTGGCGCTAGCCTGGAGAAGCTGGCCATCTAGAAGTAGTTGGTGACTGATTAACTGAAGAGCAGATGCTGTGCTAGAGCAGATGCCATGCTAAAGCAGATAGCACAGACTGAATAGAATGGCCTCTTCTACGTTTTGACTGCACTCCCCAGCTCTGTATTTACTAAGGTCAGTCACGGTCCCGTGCCTATTCTGAAATAAGCAATGCAGAAATAGGCATTATAAAAAAAAAAAAACACAAAAAAACCAACAAACAACCAACCCCCTCCCAAAAACCAGCAAAGAAGCAACCCCCAAAACCCTCAACCTGATGGTTCTTTCCAACAGGTGATCGCACACTCCTGTCATCCACATAGCCACATACCTTCCTTCATCAGTACTTCTACAGAAAACAAGGTGAACGCTCAGAGCAAAATATTGTTTGGACGTTGTATCCACACATTAGCATTTCATCTCTGGTTAACTGACTGACAATTAACTCAAAGTAGATAATCCCCTTATAAAACCTAGCTTGGGCACTCCCTAAACATTTGTTCCCGATGACAAACGTGTAAACTTTTCTCCTTGTCCTGACCCTGTTTGGCAGTAGGATATCAACCCCACGCATATCTACTGCAAAAAATCTCAGTCCGATTGCTTTTTTTGCTTTGTTCAGAAGTGCAAGGTGCAGGCAGCTTTTCACAGGCACAACATTCTCTCCTCCCAATCTGAGAAAGAACGTAAATTGTATTGTTTCACAGATTGCTTCCCCAAGCCAAACTCTTGACAGAGAACTGCACTCCATCAAAACATGAGTCTTCTTGGGGTCAGAAAACACCAGTGAAACAGAAGCACTTTTTAATAAAAAGAAACACTGCTTTTATTCCCTGTTAGAAAATTCTCTGCTCCTTGAAGGATGATGTATTCTGTGACAAATGTTCTCATTCCTCTTTTATTTTTAATCCAAATTCCCAGCTGTAATTGGCCTCAGGTCACATGCTGTTTGTTCTGCCTGAACATCCTCAGATGATAGCAGAAGTCATTGTGAGTCATTTTTCTCAGAAAGAGAGGCTGCATTGCATATTTTCTCTGTAAGCCAGTCAGTGGGGAAAAAAGCTCTCAAACGCAGCAACACAAGAGAATTCCCTCAATGCTTTCTGTGTACAGAGAGGCAATTTGTGCACCTCCTTTCCCCACATGTTAGTCAGTGAAGATTAATGGGGCAGTGGCCTTGCCTGGTTGCTCACCATGAGAGAAAAGGCTGCTCTGACATCAGAGGAAGGGACAGCAGAGCCTGAGCTGACACACAGGAGAGGCAACATGCCAGCCATCAGTGAGAAAGAGTTGGAAATCGCTTGTACCAAAGTGGTTTAAGACAGATCTGTAAGCAGAATCACAGTGTGAGGATTTATTGCCATCCATTTGAAATCTCAGCAGTGTTGGAATAAACTGGCTTTAAAAATACTGACAGAATAAGAGTTTGGAGTCACATTCCTGACCAACTCCCCACAGCTACCTGTCTTGACTTTTGACTGTTCATTTTCACACTCAGTTGTTTCAGCAAGCAGCTAGATGACATCTAAACATCTTAAATGAGCTAAGATGCTCTGCTTCCTGGACTTCTATTCCTGCCTCCTTGTCTTAGAGGCCTATGAATTTTTGGGTGGTGGATCACTAAGTCTCACTTTGGTTTAAGGCTGCCTGTGAACAGGAAAAGCCTCTCCAGTTATTGAAAAGTGAGTATCATTGAATTTATGGCTACATGCCACTGTTCTGTTCATGAAGACGAGAACAGTATTGTTTACTTAATGAAATATTTGCTATTTTTCCTAATTTGACAAAATTATGACTAATTTTAAACTTCTTGTGTTGTCCACACTGCCCCTGAGCCAGCACCCTTTCCTGCAATCAGGGCTCCAAGGTAGGAGCTTATGGGGTCCTTCATGTTAGAGAATTTGTCTTTTGGCCCTTATTCTAAACCAGCATTGATAAGCAAGCTTTTGGAAACGATAGGGGAGGCATGGGCTGTATTTTCAGCCTAGTCCTGAGAACAGCTACACATGTACCACCACAGCATACACGCAGAGTTCTCTTGTTTTCCTTTTGTGACTGGCAGCCACATCTTTGACAGAAAGACTCTGGGTATCTAATACACCAGATTTAATATCCTGACTCTACCTCACAATCACCCAGTAGCTTGGGATATTAGATAGAAAGAATTTTTATTTTATTTTCACAAGTTAAATGAAATGTAATACATCAAATCAAGAGCCTCTATCATCTGCTGCTTCTGTCACATTCCTCCAAGGTAATATTTGAAAAGAACGCTGGGTCTATGGAATCCTACTAGGGTTTTGCTTTATGCATTTATTTCCTCCTCTGTTTATACATATGAGATAAATGATAACAAAATATTAATCTCTGGAGAATTAAGTCTATTTCCTACAGAACAGTTCAGTTCTGGCAGCAAGACTTGTAAATACCTGTCTGTGAAGTCACTCATGGCTACAGACTCTAGCGTGGAAAGCCACTTCTAGGGGTGCTGAGATAATCAACAGTGGGTCTTACTAACTGGCTGGGTCCTCTTCTATATGAACAGGACTAAACCCAATTTGTTTCCTGTAAAGTGCTATGCAATACATATAGCTTCTGTCCATATTTCATTACCTTTGCACTATTCAATAGTTTTGCTGATGTATATGGAAGTTCTTTTGGTTTGTGTTCAAAATAAAATATTTTTCAAGGAACATAACATATGTATAAAACAAAAATAATGCCTGCTTCATGATGCAAGGTTCATAGCCTGTCTTCTAACATTAGGATTAAGTTCTGGAATTATTGTAATTTTACACAGTACTATTTCTGAAATCTTTTTGTAAATGGAGACAGCCAGTATTGCATTTCCCAGCTTGCCAGACTCTCATGGGAACCATAGGCATTTGCACTAGCACTGATTTGGACCCTGAAATTTTGTATACTAGAAGCTGCAGATAATACCATGGCTGAGCTGCTCATGATTACAGATAATTATATATTGGCCAGATAATTTCTATAGTAATTTTTAAGCTTTCACAGGAGAAGAAATGGAATAATTTCTTGTCTGAGCAAATGATATCTATTTGTACGCAACTGTGTTAAGGATAACTTTGCATCCAAATTAGTAACTTGAATACAGCCTGAACTATGAGGCAGTGTGTGGGGATGGCAGGATGCTAACTGAGGGAACAAAATGACAAATCTCTTTCCTTTACATTTTACCCAGCAGTTTAAATACAGAGAAAGTAAGTCATCTTACTCTTCTAAACAATACAGGCAAGAAATCACTATATTCTGACTAGCCCTAGAAGCAGCTTTGTCTTTTGCAACTGGTCCATGTCAAGTAGTGTACCTAGAAATTAAAATTAATCTTTTACAAGCACTTATGTAAGTCAAACCTATTTACTATCAGTATGCTGTGTCTTGTCACCACATGGGTGACTCAGCACAGCATCTCATAGCATCAGTATGTAAAAAGAGGAAGCAATGGGGGCAAAAAAAATACAGATGTCAGGGGATCATGTGCTGCTTCTGCACCTACTGTCGGAAGATCTGGAAGCCCCAGTTTGTGTCATTTAGCAAGTTCTGACTTCTGCTGCAGCCTTTAATTCAAATTCTTGGTGAATCCTGATCTCAGTAGCCAAAAAATGCTTGCTAAGGACATTCTTGGAATAATCCTCAGGCTATAGAAAACTAAAGTATAGTTCTTCGCAGCATGCTACTGTATTTTAAGAGAACCTTTCCAATATGCATTATTTATTAAAGACAGTGAAATTGCTATATATTCCGCTTTCTTCAAATAATGTATCTCCACATCTCCTTATAACAACTCCTTTATTCCCACAATGATGAGGCTGTCACATAAATCACACACACACACCAAGTAGGATTAATTATAGCTCCAGAAATATGCTTGCCACATTCCCACCCCTCCATAGCCCACAAACCCCTGTGGCAATTAAAATATGTGGATTATGGGTTGCTTCCCTAGGGTCAGTGGAAAGCTAAGGACAGATGCTTGGAATCCTCTGGCTATCACTAATGCTGCTACTCTCTTAGACATCAGCACCAAATAAATAAATAAATAATCTAGGGCCAAGTTGGTTTTACTATATTTTGAAACCTCACGTTGATGCAACAGGACCCTGCAGTGCTGCAATATGCCTGTGTTGATTGAAAAAGGCAACAAAAGTTTCACCTCACCTCAGTACCAGACAAAGCCATGTGAAGTTCATGAAAAGCAGACATTTGGCGCAACTCCGAAACGGGAAGACCTGCTTGTTGTCTATTTGCCCTAGGTGCCCTTCACGTGCCTTTGAAGTGATGGGAATGGAGTACGATGGCCAAATGTTCTATGTTAAGATGTTAGAGAGCATTCACATGGGGAGGGATATAAGGTAGTGTGTTTGCAAATGCAACTGGAAATAATGGAACACAATTAAGAAAAGAAATCTGGTTAAAAAATTAAGGAAAACTGGCAGACCATAATGGAAGAATATTTTTTCCATAGTGAGTTCCATTTTTTGGGATCTTAAGAGCGAATTTACCCTAGTATTTAGGGTCAACCTTAAAGTTACCTTAATCTTCCTGAGATGCCTCTTTCTCACTTAGATAAGAGTTTCTCAAAACTAGGGAAGACCCTAGTGGAGAAGGAAGGAGTGGAGGAGTACAAATGTGGCAAATTGCAAGGAAGTCCTGACTTTGGCCCTCTTCTTTCCCCTTTTTTCTCTATCCATTTCTCTTCCCTCTGAAAATTCTCTCCTTTCTGGCAGCCATATGAAGAGTGAATCAATGTCTCTGAGCCAGGAAGGGTAAAGGAGACCAAAGGCTGCAAGCTTAGACAATACACAGCATAGCCATGACCGTCTGCCTGGGTCATGTTATTACAGGGAAGAAATTCTACAAAACTTGAGAAACACTGAATAGTCGATTGTCTCTTTATGACAAGGAGCTCTTCCAGGATTTATTTTAAAGGTTATCATTCTTACTTTATTGGAAGTTCTGCAATTCAGATGAAAGAAATACGCAGTTGATGCTGTGGACTTTCTAGCCTTGAAAGAAGTTTTAAAACACTGCATGAAGGCAGGCTGGGAGATCACGCGGGTAGGGTTTGCTTTCAAACCGAAAGTTCTGTATGGTTCTCAATTTTAAGAAAATAGAGGAATTTCCTTTAGGGTCACCAGAAAGTTTAGGTTCAGGAACATACTTAATATTAATGATCAGTACAGACCTACAGATAGATTAAATAAAATGCTAGCAATTTTACTGTAGAAAACAATTCTGTGTGGGCCAACAGTCTATTTTACCCTTTTCACTTCTTCTTAGGGTTGTGAACATTGTAGTACTGGTTTCATAAAATGAAGGTTCTGGCCACTCGTGTGAAAAAAAACCCCTCCCAGAATTAATGATATTAACATTGTTCCTAGCCAGTTTTAAAACATCCGTGCTACTGTGTCTGCCTTTATTATCCATTGCAGTGGATGAAGTGAAGCTTCCCTTCTTCCTAGACTTGCTTTATTTTATTGCCAGTATGAACTGACTGCTACTGAAAATTCTTCTCCCGAAAGTGGCTGCAAATGGGTAGTGAATTATGAACCCCCCTTAGCTTCCATAGAGTTACATGTCCTGATAATGTCACCAAAACACTATACCACAGTCAGACCCAAATGACATTGGATCCTTTTGTTCAATGGCACTAGACAGATAGCAGTGGAGTATCTCTGAAGAAAGCTAGCACTTTGGCACCTCATTTTTGTTTTGGCTATACAATGATAAGATATAGCAGACTCCTGTTGTTCTTATGAAACAAGTTGATATCCACTACCTCCTTTCTTCACTGATAGTTAGAATCTGCTAATTCTGAATACATACTGCCTCACCGAAATGTACTACAGCAGTTAGCAGTTCAAATAACAGTCAGCAGCCTGTATTTAGGTATCCTGTGGTGCAATTAGAAGTTATTATATCATAAGTAGTAAAGTACATATATTTATTTATGTACATTGGCATTATTTAACTTTGCAGAAATGTGACAGAGACTAAACAGTTGAGTTTGCCTTGAAATTCTGATATGTGGAAGAAACACTGGTGAGATTATCTACACAGATATTCTATGCAGAAGTCTAAATTACAATGATGAGCTCCAGATCCTTCCTAATCCTAAACCTCTTGCTTAAAAAATGAGAGGTAGAAATAACCTGAATAATATTTAGCCTTTCAGCAGTCATCATGCGTGTGGTTATTTTGCACACCTCTGCAAGGATTGCATGTGTGTAAGCAGCAGAGAAGCAGGGCTGGCACCGGGGGTCTCAGACCACAGATCCAAACCCCATCTCACTGTGTGGGAGCTGTTGCACTGCTGCATCCATGGCTGCAGAGCTGGTATCAAAGGGAGGATTTCTTTCCTCTGACACCTGATGTAAACTAGCTATTTTCAGTTGCGTGTTGAGAAAGGGGTTACCTCTTGAGAATGAGTTCAAACCCATGAATTTTAGGTCTTTACCCAGCATGGCACATATATTTTTTTCCACAACCATGATTATCATTCCAGCAGAGAGTCGCTTTTGCAGAAATGTAACATTTAAAATTCTTTTTTTGCACCTTCCTTTGAAGCAGGAGGAAAGGTCGCACTGGAATACATGCTACCAGATTAGAAAGACCTGGGGTCTGATACAATTTAGCAATTCCTAACTGTTTTTCTGGCACATTAGGGGATACCTTATACTTAAATTTGCCATCCATAAAAATGTGTATGGACGTACATGGGAAGATTTTGATTAGAGGAGCATGGGTTTACTTCATGTCTGTTCTGATTCAAGGTCACTTGACTATGTAAAATCAGAAACACTAGAAGGCAGAAGCAAGTAATTCATTTTGTGTGAATAACTGTCACACATTTTAATTGTTATCATTTAATCATTATAATAATTCCTCAGTGATGTAAACAAATGACAGTCAGACCTTCTAGAATTGACATTACATGAACAAATACAAACCCCTCATTTTATCGGATGTCATGAAGTAGGCTTTTTTATGGTTCAGAATCCGAACTTCTGCCATTACTGCTCGTTCAGAGTTGTAGAGGTGAACAAACAGTTAAATTCTGTCCTTAAGAGCAGTTTGACTTTAATCTAAATTTTCTGGTTCTTTGCAATTTACTGCAACCTGCATACAGACCACGAGTGTGGGTTAGAAAGCCTTTTCAAATTCCTGCTGCTTACCTATGAGACCAGAATATTCCTTACGGAGCAAGGAGGTTTATGGAGATTTTAAATATGCATTATAGATACTTAATAGGATGAAGGAGTAAATTTGCATTTAGATAGATACTACCATTCCTATGAATACATAATCATTTTTAAATGAATTTTTGTAAAAGAATTACTTTTAAAGGATTTTTAAAAGGAATTATAAGAAATAATAAGTCTTAAATAACAGTACCATTCTCTATTAATATCAAAGTAAGTGGCATGTAAGTGGCCTCATTCCGTTTTGCAAATAGGGATACTGAGTAACTGAGGTGTTACTTGCCAAGTGCACATCAGAATGGGGAATAGGACCCAGTATTTTGTAGTCTACCATCCTGTCCGCCTAGACCATGGTGCCTCTAAATAGCCTGCTGGAAATGTGTCAGAAATGTGGCATTTTTGTGAAAGTCTATGGGGAAAGTATATAGACCTTGCATAATAGTCAGTTGCTGTTTTATTTATTCCAAGTATTCAAATCCAACCACGAGTCATTTTTTAATCAGACAGTGTTCACTCAAGGGATTCATACACCCATTGCAAGAATTGATGCAATCGTGCTACAGTCTTGCAATGAGTTGTGTTAATCGTTTGTAGTCCCAAGATGTGCCATTAACATACATTACTGACATCAGGCTGTCATTGGATAACCACGCCATTAATATATGTGGTATCCAGCACTCTCAAATCCTAAGATTTTTGCAAGAATCCATGGGTATGGACTTTGTATGATTTTGTAGCAAGCAACAAGGACGGATACATGCACATGACTTTATCATGCATTTGAGCACAATAGGCGTGCAGATTTATGTGTATGAGAAGTTACACTGACTACAGACATTGCAGAAACATTTTTTGCCAACTACAAGCCTGGCAAATTTAGCTTGGTTCCTGGAACACAAGATAAGAGTCTTTCAGGTTTCTTGCACGTGTCCAAAAGTATAAAGTTCTAGAGGTCAGATCAGGCCCTCAAATTCATCCATGCTATGCTCCGTATCAGCAAACTATGCCCTCAGTGACCCACCTGTCACTTACAATGACTTCATATAGGTGTAATTGATTGAAACTCAGCAAACAATTCTGTTTGAAGTTTCAGCAGATGAACTGTAATCAGCAGTTCACTCGCTCGGAGTTGTGTTAACTCTACAGTATGAGGAGGAGTGAAAAACCCAAGTTTTTTAACTGGTCTGCTGATATGAACAAACTACAACTCTACTGAAGAAGCAGTACTGTGTGCAGTCAAATTTTCAGAGTTGTACTTAATTTAAACCAAACAGCACATTTACCGAAGATTATGTATGGATCTCAGCACTAACTTCTCCAGCATTAACCAATTTAGTCTTTCAATATTTCTGAAGGCTAGATGACGTGACAGAGAATGTTCTGTTCTTTAATAACTAACTAACACTTTATGCTGACTATACCAGAATTACTTTCTCTATTGATGTGTTGATTCAACAAGATGGGAACAGGAGTGAAAAGCAGTAGCTTAGCATAAACTATAGTTTGGTAAACAGCATTGGTGGACACAAATACCTTCAAGAGCAAAGGGAAATCATTCATTTGAAAGCTGGATCTCTTGGGTCTCTCAATTAAGAATAAGGTGACGACCTGCTCAGAAAAACTACACGAACAGCCCAGCAGGCATCTAAAAAATCTAATTCTGTCTTTTACCAGCTGGTTACCAGGTTGTCATCTGGTGATGTTAAACATGTGGTGAGAGACTGGCTTTGAATTGTTTTATCTATCACGCATGGAGACCAACATTTTTGTTTTAAAAGAGCAGTGTGGTTAAAGTGCCCACCACTCATCAGACTTCCAAAGGGAATAATACCAGCTGCAAAGCAGTCCTGCTTTTAGACTGACAGGCAAGCTTATAGACAAATGACAAAATTCCAGCTCCACTCTGAGTCTCAAAGCACTGCAAAATTCAACCCCAGTAAAATCAAAGGCATGAAGCTTCAAAACTGAAAGATGCTTTCAGAATGATAAAGAGAAGGGATGCAGATGTAAGGCAGCTTTATAGCCTTGGCAGGTGGCTACTGAAAAGTTGTTTCTAACAGAAAGTTAAGCCGAGCCACAGCGAGATGAATGAGTTGACACCAAGAGTTCGAGTGTGTGGTAATTTATTTAGCATGCAGACGTCTTGATTTTCAGCCTGCTGTCTTAATCTATACTGTTCTTGTGACTAAAAATAAACCTCCACCCACAGTAAAGAAAGTCATTTACTGGCAGTTAAGCTGATTTAAGAATTTTAAAAGAAGGAAACATTAGTTGCATTTCTGTAGAAAGCACTTAATCAGCAAACCAGAGTTCCTTTAAAACCTCAGTATGTCAAATTCTCCTTCCTTTTACTAAGCAGTCTTCCCCTTCAAGCCTCAATAATTTGTTTCCCAACAAAAGACAGAAATAGTTCTAGAACAGTTTTTACTAATGTTTACTGTGGCATATCATGCTTATAAAATCTTTTTAATACGTAACCATTTAACTTCTCTTCGCAAGATAAAATTCATGGTGATACAGGTATTTTGTAAATAACATACTAACTTAGCATAGTCAGAATAGATTATGAAAGAAAATGGCATTTGAAATGGACTTGGGCTGGCAGTGCAGTAAGGTATATTAAGCAAAAATTTTAGGATGAACTAGAGTTGAGAGTTCGGTATGTTCTTTATGGTACAGATGGCAACTATGTGCCCTGAACTTCTGTGAGGGTATTTCTGAGGTCATCAGCTATCCTGTGGGGGAAATGAGTCAGCAAAAGCGTAAGTGATTTCAACACCTTTGTTATAAATTCCATAGATTAGTAATACGAACTTTACAAAAGTTTTGCTAATTTGGGACCTGTGAGACTTTCCACTGAGAAACTTCAGCTTTAAAAAATCATATGCACTGCCACAATATTTGCGTTAAAGCAGTGTTAAGGATTCAAGCAGGAGCAAGGTTTTGCTTTGCTGCTCTATGCCTGAAAACAGTCCCTGCCCTAGAAAAGGTTAAGGCAAGACACAAGTAGCTATTATAAGCTAAGTGAATGAAGAACATTAAGAATGGGAACACTTACATTACCGAGACAGAAATATGTAGCTATTTATACCACAATTCAAAAGTTACAGAAAAACACTTTTTACAAAGGCAGATACACCTAAAGTACTTGTATCGGTAAGCAATACCAATTGGAAAACTTATACCTCAAGGTGAATAGAAAGCTAAAGAAGCAGTTTTCAGCAAAAAGGAATCACAGACCTCCAGGATCTGGTAAAAGAGTAAGGAAAGCATGCATGGTTTAAACTGTAACATTCTTTAGAAGTAAGCACAGAAATTTACAAGTTTTTAGCCATCAGTAATATAGGTAGTGAAGGTCAGATGTCATTACATGACTGTGGTCTGTTAAAAGCAATGCATGCCTCTTTGTATGACTGCAGAATTAGGCTCCAAAGTTGCAGCTACCCCCGGCAGCAGCTTGCATGTAATATGAACATATGCGAAATGCAAATATGAAATGCACGTGTCTTGGAGACTTCACAATTCACAATTTTATTCTATTATCATTCTCCAGACGATTAAGTTCTATGTATCAGCACACAATAATTCTCTGTTCACCCTGGGTGGACAATGATGTGACCAATCAGAAAGTTTTATCCCATTGTTCCAGGCAGCCTATATATTAAACTCATACAATCATATCTAGAACAAATTGAGTACATGTAAGTTGTTCCAGACCTTAAACACTTCAAAAAGCATACATGCGAGCCTCCTCAGAGGTCTATTCATCAGGGTGCTCTCTCGTTACAAGTGTTTTTCCCAATCCAAGATCCAAATAATCCAGTGCCCTAAAGGCATTTCGCAGAATTGTGATTCTCCTACGGGACTTTGTGGGTATAATACAATGAATGGAACATATTCATCTATAACTGGATCTTTCCATCCGTGACAGGTTGAAGGTGTTAAACAATTCAAATATCCCTTATTTTTCTCTAGTGTTTCAGGACACAACAGAATGGAAATCACTTATATGAAATATTATAAATGTTGAAAGCCAATACATTTTAGATCAGTTATGTGTGTCATTTTTATCTGCTATGGTCAGGGAAAGGATATGAGAAATAGGGTGTTTATGTGTAGTTTTGCTGGGATATTCAAGTATACACGTATGATTTGCATGATGTATGTATTGTTTTACAAATCCAAATACCAATATCTAGTAGTCATGTGACTGTTAGTCAGCTTCTTGCCTTGTGATATGAAATCCAATCATGTCATAAACTGCATAGCAGGTTTCATAACATGCTGCAATGCGATGACAAGATTGTTCGTATTGAAATACAGCCACCCATATTGCTTGGCCACGTGCTTCTGTTCTGGATTTATATAAGAAGCAAAAGAATTGCAGCTTGTTGTAAATTTTATCATGTGTGAAAGTAACCTTGCAGAAGCATACAGTAAGGGCTCAGCTCGGCTGCTAAAAAAGCTATGATTTTTACTTTGCGGCAACTAACATGCAGAAGCAACCCTGAGGTAAAAGCACAGCAAAGACCAAGCACTTCTGATTAGCCTTGAGTTAAACACACCAAGGTCAGCTCCAAGTGCGGGCTTGGATAATAGCACAGTTACATCATGGTAAAAATAAAGTGCTTAGTCTTCTCTTTTTACTTCAGCATAGTTCCAACAGTTATTTATTCCAAGGTGTAAAAACCTGCCTTTTGAGCAATGAAAACAAAGTTTTCTGTTAACATGGTAGCTTCTGTATTAGTTCATCCATTTCCAAATCAAGTGCCACATGAAATGTCACTCTTTCAACAGGTTATTTGCAACTTACAGTGCATCCTTTGAGATTTGAAGCACTGTTGAACAGTTGTACTGCTCAGAAAAGTCCTGACCAACCAGTTCTGTCCTGTGCCAACCTCCTTAACTTGCTCATGTTGTTAATGTCTTATTGATATGTTCATACTAACATGGTCACTTCTTTCAGTGACCATGCTCATGATCAGGGCTACTATGCTTATGTTTTTCATTTCTTTAGCGTAATGTAGAAAGTCTTTCTGGGCCATCTCCGTCTTTTTCACCCCCAGATTTCCAAATCATGCCTTGCTTACAGAGCCTTCACTACTAAATAATGTTTAAATTCCATTTGATAGACTTAGTATCTTCCTATGAAGACTACTTTAGCTGGATTAGCATGTCCATATTAGCATGCAGTTTTAAAAGGCCATGCTTGACCTAGCCGTTCTAGAGATAACGAGTCACAGTCGTCTGAGTTATGGAAGGTGCTTCCTAGATAAACTATTGGTAAACTCTCTCAGAAAAACAGCATTGGTTTTTTGTTCAATGGATGTGAGACCAGTCATTTTTAAAGGAGTTGGTAATGATCCTAGTTTTCTGCTGAATCTCATTTTAATGACAGTACTCAGGAGACAGATAAGATCAGTGAACCCCTGGATCTCTGAGCCTGATGTTTACCTCTGAAACTGTGGTGCCTGTGCCAGAGATGTGTTGTGTAGCTAAGTTAGTGAAGATGCAGAACAACTGGGTGAAGATCACACATCCTCCCCCAACTACTTCAAGTACACATAATACCCTCAAAGCCCCAGTAGCCTCCCTAAAGCTACCCATTCTTTCCAGTATGACTGTCCTTTACACAGCTTGGCAGATGGAAACAAGATCTCCCTACTGTTTGCACTTCCTTTTATGAGTTATTTACTTTTTTTTATCTGAAGCCTGGATTTCAAATACTACTGTGCCCACAGTTATAATCCTAGGGAATCCAGTTGCTAGCCGTTTGTACCTTACTCACTATTTAAACAAGCACACATCACGTTACAGCTATGTGAAGAGAACTAGCCTATTTGATATAGTTTGATCTATCTTACAGTGGCAGAATTATCCTACTTTTTTAACATGATTAGACCAAAATTTGCTGTAGTTACTGCAGTTGTCACAATAGAACAGGCAAGACCAAAACAGGTTAAAGTACTTCTGTAAGAACTCTAACGATCTTTGAAAGCTATTTGTCATACTTTCCTTCAGAGCCTAGTCTAAGGGCCAGGGACTGAAAAAGCAGCCTTTCAGTTTTAAGATTCACTTCTTCATGCTAGTGACAATCCTATGGATCCAGCAACAGATGTATGATAAATCTTTAGCCCAATGTTCATTATAGTTGAGACACCAAAAGAAGCAGAGCCCAGCAGGTAGTGGGGAAACGAAAAAAAGGATTTAGTCTACACTTGAGTTCAAAAGGTACTGAGAGAGGTAATGAACAGAACACAGGAAGGGCAGGGACAAATGAGCCAAGGAACTATATAAAGAAGTACAAATGAGACACCGAGCAATTATAAGTTGCTCCCTTGGTTTGTGATAGGTAATTGTTTGCCTTTGTGTGCTCATAAATGCATTTACAATAAACAGAACATTTCCTAGTATAGGCCATGGCACTGTTTTTTTTCCTGGTAAAAGTTTTAAGAATACCATAGGAATATTAAGATGCTGACACGTAAAAACTCAACAAAAGAGCTACAAACCTTTTCCTGTTATTAAACAAACGGAAAGTAAATATTCAAGATTGGGATATATTCCATAAGAGGATGTTCTGGTTTTGGTTGTTGTTCATTTTTTGTATTTAAAAACGTATATACTTTTGGCAACAAATTGATTTATTTGGTTTATTTCAGTTCTTGGAATGTGATGATTTAGGGATTTGTCTTGATTTGCTTGTTATTTTGTCCTTTTGTCAGTTAGGACACATGAACCTAAGATAGCATTTAGGATGAGCTTTGAGACACATTTCAGACAATATCTGAATCCAGGAGGATTTTTTTATGTGCTTAAAGGCAGCACATTCCTGGATCAGGCATGGTCTAGATTAAATGGAGTGACATCAAATTTTCATTTTGTTATATAATAAAAATAACCAATTTTGTTTCCTTAATATTTTAAATGAGGTAAAAGCGTTGGAGACAAATTCAGTTTTAGATGTTTTACTCACATCTATGGGAATTATGAATCACTGGTGCCTAGTTTGCACCTAGTCCTGGAGGCTGCCTTAAAATGGTCTGGTACATAGCATTTTCTAAAATCCGTTCTACCCTTACATTTAACAAAACTGAAAATGCCTGGGAAACCATAAGAAAAATAGTGAAAAAAGTCTTGCTCCTGGGTTATTCCTAGAGAGGAATTCAGTAATCTTAAATAAGGCCTTCATTTCAGCTTCTTGGAATTCGTTAGTATTTGAACTAAATCGCTGGTCTCTGACCTGTTATGAATGAATGGGTATGCTGATCACAGAAACATCACAAAGGACATGAACTGGTATCTCTGTTAGCAGTATTACAGGTAATCAAGGAAGTGAGTAAGAATGTCATGCATTTGGCATGATAAAGATGACTCTCTAGATTTGCTGAGGCAAATGAGCAGAGTGATGATAGGGATCCTTTGCTGCCAGCATGTACAAAGAGATGTTTGTAGTTGTAGCCTGGCACTTTCCACGCCACAACACTCACCACGTTGGCAGAAGATGAGCACATGCTTAAAATGGAGTGCAAACCTTGCTCTTCACAGTTGCCATAAGGTTCCCTTGCCCAGCCAAAGCAATGCAAAACATCTTCAGTATAAACAAATACCAAGGCCAAAAGGCTGTCTACGTACAGCTGGTTTAAAATTGTGAGCATAAAAAAGAACGTGTGCTCAGTTACCGTACTTATGTGCATGCGAGCATAACTATGCTTTCTGACTCCCATTAGATACCCCAAAAAAGTAGGTAAATATGAGACATCAATATTTGAAGAGAAATGTAATGAGCAAAGCAATTATTTTACAATTATGCAGGCATATCTAAAAATCTGAGCCAATGGTTTTGGAATCTGCACACATCTGAATGCAAAAAAGAACTGTGCATAGAAAAACTAGAAGCCAAACTGAAAAAAAACCCACCACTAAAAAATCTTGAAAGCTTTTTCCAAATATTTATTCCTACAAGTTAATACAAAAACACATATTTTGAAAGAAAAAAAAGTAATAAGGGCAAGGTTGTAAACAACCAGAGAGATAATATTCAGTATCTGAAAAGTCTGACAGCCTTTAGGGACCTTTTTCTGAGAGTCTAAAATGTACAAAGTGAGAGGTGGTTTTTGAGCGTTTTGCACTAGATTCAGTGCCTTTTTAGACAGAGAGACAGGTGCACAACTTCATTAATATGAAAATCTATCTTGTATTTACATCTTTCAAAGGAGCATAGCATTTTTATGCATTTTGCACGGGACAGCTACCTTCATTGAATGTATAATTGAAAATTGCTGAAATATGGACATCTAGTGGATACACCTAATTATTACAGTTTTCTTTCCAATGGAAATACAAAAAAATGAAATGGACTTTTACTGATTACCTTGCTGGAGCCTGGAGTTTTGTCCTTGCTTTTCACTGCCTGGCCCATTGCTTAGTTGCCTGAGGTAAAGGTGACGGAGTCAGAATCTGGCAAAACAGAAGCTGTGCGTCATTTAAGGACTTACCTAGGTGGTTGATGAAGCAGAAAAACTAATGACCCATGAAGGAACAAATGTTTCTTCAACAAAAGGTAAACAAATCTGATATGCGAGCTCAAGGGATGGACAAAAATCAGAGGTTGTAAGTGCCCTTAATTTCCACTGAAATTGCAAGCTCAGACCTTTTGCATTAGTTTCCATGGGAAGAAGGAAATCGATAATCTCAGGGGTGTTGAAAGCCTTGATGCAGTGAAAATTGATGTTTAGATTTTCAAATGCATATAGTTTGTAATACAAATTGAGAGCTAGCTACAAGGACAAAAAAGGGATACTGGCGCACTGTGATGGCTGCAGAGACACAGATGTGGTGGGATGTCAGCTGGACCAAATGGTGCTATAAGAATTCCTCATCAAAGTGTGTTTAATCTCCAAGAACACAAAATCATTTTCCATGTCTGAAGCAAGTATGCTAACTACACACTCATTTTTAATGTTCTGGTTTCTCATGCTATTCACTTTATTGCTGTCCACCTCGGGATTTCTGCTATTACAGGATTTGTTACTGGGCTGATGCTTGGCCAATACTTGTCTGACTTCTCTTTTTTCGTCTCCTGTGAAAACCATCTGAAACTAAGCAGAAACTAACCTTGATTTATTTCTTTAATAAACAAAATGAAGATACTGCATATTAATAAAAATGTAAACTATTCCCTAGTTGTTGTTTTTTTAAAGTTTCCAAAAACAGTCCCGTATCTCTGTCAAATGTTAATGTAACCAGAATTTCCATGGGAATTTCTGTCAGTCTGGGGAAACTGGAACTGGCTAATGTAAATAGCTGCAGCCCATCCTCCAACTACTGTTCACCTTGTGAGAAAGGAACAAGCTCTACTGAAAAGAAAGTGTCATCATGTTTCATTTGCAGGCTACTACTAGTATGGGATAAGAAAAACTTTACAGGAACATTCTGTGGAAACCAGAGACAGAAATGAAGCTAACAATGAATCGTGACTTGAATTTCATGGGATTCTATGCAAAATTTTTTTTTTTGTATGCAATCCAAAATTACCTAAAACCACTATAAGAATAGGTCATTCTTTTATGGTTTTATGACTAACTTCCTTGAGAGTGCTACACAGGCAAATAGTTTTACAGGCTGAAATTTCTGTTTCTTTTAATAAGCCTAAGAATGTAAAATATGTATTTAAAGAGTACCTGGCCTTTATGTTTTGGCTGAGATAGGACTGGGAATTAACTTCCCAAGTCCCTATAAAAGTCCGGTGAGAGCATGTCTTTGCATTGCAAGTGTATTTCAGTTCTACTGCTCTACCATTGACTGACAATCCCTGTAACAACCCAGAGCAGAAGCTAGCAACTTCCCCCTGGAAAGACATGTTGCTCATGCAGTTAGTTCATGCTAAGTGTGCGCTAGTGTCCCCAGATGGGACCAGGCTGTAGGAAATCCTGGGTATGGCTCTGTGAACATCAGGACATTCAGAGTCAGGCAACGGACAACTCAAAATTACACAGCAAAGGAACTGTGTGAAAGTCTAAGGCAACGGATTTCTAGAACTAAAGGGTTACAACCAGGTTGTTCTCATGATTTGGAAAAGAGGGTCATATTAGTCTTTTCAGAAAGCTGACACAGGTTTGGAACTTAATTTAATAGAAGAGCAATGGAATAATTTGGCTGAGTATCAAGAAATAGTAAGCAATCAAGTACTCTGCATTAGAAGCGATGAATCAGCCAGAGACAACATGAAATAGTCTGTTCTCATAATGACATTCCTGAACCAAAAGACTAAAAGAGAAATGGAAACCCGAAAGATGATTTAACAAAAGCTGCACGCTTTCAGCCTCTGTAGGGCAGTTCAGAGTATTGCATTTTCTGCCGCACTGCAGAGATCAGAAAAGCTCCTGGCAGGATAAATCCTGAAAACTCCCTTGGAAGGGATCTTAAGTGCTTCTAGTGCTGTCCCTTGTCTCAAGGCAGGATTAACTTTACTTGAACTGTTCCTGAAAGACGTTTGTCTAACCGGCTCTTCAAATTTCTAGTGATGGACATAATCCAATCCTCCTAGGTAATGACAGTGTTTTCCCCACCTCACAGGTACAATATTATTTTGCAATATAACCGCCTTGCTCCTCCTGTTATTTTCCAGTGATCATGCAGAGCGATGTATGTCTCCCTCTTTGCAACGGTCTGTTTTGCCCATTTTACCTTCTTCTGGACTGACTTATTTCAGTCTTTCCTCATAGGCCACTCTCGTCACTCTCTTCTTGACTCTTGACAGCAGTATGACATTTCTGACTCATTCCCAGTTTGTGATTCACTATAACCTCGAGGGTTTGCTTTTCAGAGCTACGACCTCATCATTTAGCTGCTGCCTTGTCATTTGCGGTCTCATTATAAAAAGGGAGATCAATGTGCGCTGGCAGCCCAGAAGGCCAACCGTACTCTGGGCTGCATCAGGAGAAGCATGGCCAGCAGGTCGAGGGAGGTGATTCTGCCCCTCTACTCTGCTCTGGTGAGACCTCACCTAGAGTACTGCGTCCAGCTCTGGAGCCCTCAGCACAAGAAGGACATGGAACTGTTGGAGCAGGTCCAGAGGAGGGCCACAAAGATGATCCGAGGGCTGGAGCCCCTCTCCTATGAGGATAGGCTGAGAGAGTTGGGTTTGTTCAGCCTGGAGAAGAGAAGGCTGCGGGGAGACCTGATTACGGCCTTTCAGTACCTAAAGGGGGCCTATAGGAAAGATGGGGAAAATCTTTTCAGTAGGGCCAGCTGTGACAGGACAAGGGGTAATGGATTTAAACTAAACCAGGGTAGGTTTAGACTGGATATAAGGAGGAAATTCTTTACAACGAGGGTGGTGAAACACTGGAAGGGGTTGCCCAGAGAGGTGGTGGAGGCCCCATCCCTGGAAACATTCAAGGCCAGGTTGGATGGGGCTCTGAGCAACCTGATCTAGTTAGTGGTGTCCCTGCTCACTGCAGGGGGGTTGGACCAGATGACCTCTAGGGGTCCCTTCCAACCCAAAGCATTCTATGATTCTATGATTCTATGATCCAGATATTTGTGAAAGTGTCTGTACAATTATCAATATTCTAAAAAAAAAAAAAAAGCCATGACTCATCTTAAAGCGAGCTTGTCCTTCAAATAGCAAAATTTCTAATTGAAGCACAATCTGGGCTTATAATCAGAAATGGGAGCAGTATTTGGTTGAAGAAATATGAGTGTGATTCAGTTAATTGACTGCATGGCGTATGCTGCGGTTTCCCTCTCAAGGCTGTATGAGGATAACGAGATGTGAAGGAAAGCACCCGGCCTATGGCTTTTTTATGTTTTGTCTACTTCTCAGTGTAATGGACGTCTCTCAGTAACATGTCTGCACAATGAGAAAATATAGATATATCTAGCATAGATAAACTGTGCTTCCATTTAAATGAGACTTGATTTGCCAAATTTAGAAGGAATTTTGAAACAGAGTGACATCTTTGCTCCTGGCTTACTTTCATGTTGTCACCTAGAATACTTGTAACTCACAGGTGTTTTAATGGTAGAGCTGCAAGAGTGAACCCAAAGTTACCAGAGCATCGCAGTATACTTTGGTGACAGGAATACAATGGGGTCCTTCGCGGTTTAGCTTCAAGTCTTTGTGTGTGAATCAATGTTTGAAATAAATTAACACTCATGAGCTGGCATACAAAGTGGACCTCTGTAGGAAATAACTGTAAAAACACTAGCTTGGTGTTCTCATGTTTTGTGCTACATTTTCCGTGTGGCCTTATAACCTTCAACTGCTCACCTCATGCCTTACAAGTCTGGTTGTAAAATGGGAGTAAGAAGTGAAATGCCTCATAAGAATGATGTATTTTTACAACTTTTCATCAGTGAATTCACTAATCTGTCAAAAATCAGACAGAATTCTCTACTGAGAGTCTGTCTCCCCAGAGCCCAAAGGTCTTGATCCTCTTTCTTTGACAGTGGTACCTCACAATATAACCTCAAAGTAAGAAAGAGTAGTTGCATCGTAGTTGCATGCATGACTACAAATTTGATAAGCAAGGCTCAAACTGGTAACAAGTTCATTGTGTATCAAAACAGAAAAAGGGATGTTTGTTTGCTTCTCACTCACTAGTGAAAATGCTTTGCATTTTACTCAGGTTTGTTGGGGGTTTTTTTAATTGCACCAGCATGTCCTCCTGAATTCAGCTCTGGTAATAAGCTGCACGATCCCAATTACCTCTGTTAGCAAGTTGTGTAAGTAGCATTGCATTATCCCAGGCAGTTATGTGAGTCACGGACGTGTCAAGGGTTTGGGATGGAGCCAAAACCAATCTGCCTCACCTCCTACAGCTATAAAAATGTCACCCACCCATGTATCTCAAATGCCCCTCATTATGAAGCTCATCATTCATTTCAAGATGGGTGTTCCACACAAAATGTCGTTTTTCTCTCAATTAAATCGCCAGTGCCAGCTGGTTTGCAGTCTGGGGACATCACAGCAGTACCAAGGCAGGCAGCAACCAGAAGCGCAGGGACATGGTGCGGAGGTTCCCAGGGAACCCTGCCTCTGTGGCACGACGCCACCTTCTTGCCCCTCACCCGAGGGCCGTCCCGGAGCCCAGGGGCGGCCCATCTCCCCACACAAGGCCCGCCTGGCTCTGCGCACGCCTCGGGGCCAGGACGCCGCGGCCTGACACACCTGCGAGCGAGCTACGCCGCTGCCCGCGGGCCCCCCGCCGGGCCCCCCCCCCCCCCGGGGGCCCCCCCGCCCCGCGCGCCCCGGGGTGCGGGAGGCGCGGGCGCCCGCCGGCGCGCGGCCTCCTCCCGCGGCAGTGACGGTGCGTGGGGGCGTGCGGTTGCTATGGCGACGGGCGTGCGGCGCCGCGCTGCCGGCCCCAGCCCTGGCCCTGGGGCCCCGGCGGAGCGCCGGCGGGCGGGCGGAGCTGCGGGTTTCCATTCCTGCCGGGGACGGGCCCGGCCCTGCGCAGAGGCCATTCGCACGTCCAGGCGCGGCGGGGTTTGCCCCCTCTGCCGGTCCGTGGCGGGGCTGTAGCGATGGCGGCCGCAGCCTGCGGTTACGATGGCCCTGTCTGACGGGGACGGTTTCCACAGAGCTTGGCGCCGTGTCCGCTTTCCCTCCTGAGAGGGGTTCCCTGTTTAAAGACGACAAACCTGCCAAGCCACTGCTTTTCCTCAAAATTTATTCCCGTAATTATTCAAAGCAGGTTATATTTAGGCACTTGTGTGCTGTGGTTTCTGCTGTTCTGCTCGTTCGTCTGTTTTATTCTCAAAATGTTTTCAGCAGTTTATGCACTCGCCTTTCATCTTAAGTTTACTTTATAAACTCTTGGCTGAGAACTATCCCTGCCTGGTCTTCGGGGGATACTGCGATGCCCGAGAGAAAAAGATTAACAGATAACACATGCAAATCGCTGCTTATGTCTGCCTGGCATAACAGTTACAGAATTAAATTTGGGTTATGCTGTAGGATTTTTTGCTAATTTGCTATTGGGGAGGGAATAACATATAAAAATGGGCAAACTTTAACTCCTGAACGTTAAATGTTTTGTTTCCACTTTTTAGAAGGAAGCATTCACATTGGGAAATGGCAGAAGCAATTTTTCATCCCCCAAGAAGGAAAAGAAGAGTTTTTGAGTTGTATGAGTCTCCCTTTCCTGTAGATGTAGGTGGGAAGGATTTCAGAATATGCCAGGCTGAAATCCTTAACAACAATGTTATTGTGAGGAACCCTGAAGATATTGAACAGCTTTATAACAAGGTGCTGTACCCTGTTTGCACAGTACTTTTAGTGTTTTAACGTAGGTAAAGCATAATACTTGTTACAATCTGCCTGCCTTTATGCTTTCTTTCCCCTCCAGCCTCCAGTAATCCTCCGTATCTCCCTCCTCTCCTGAAATCAGTACAAAACTTACCTTCTATATCAAATGTGAAAAGTATTTTGTCCTTGCCCCAGTAAATGGATTTTTGAATGAAGCAACATTGCGAGCTAAAAAACAGCTGCAAAGACTTCATGTTTGTTACATTTATTTCTCCTTTCAACATTTTATGCAACCTTGCAAAAGCATTTTCTTGTTTCTAAAGCTCAGGAGGTTGGAATGTTAATGTTTTATAAATGCTTGTATAATACTTTTAACTTGAATGATTTCTTCCTGAGTAAAATAAACTACATTAAGCCTTTTATGCCTGAGTACTGTTTCACCACCATTCTTAATGCAGTGGCTTTATCCATCTCTCTGTTCTCTATTACACAGTGTCACAGCACCAATACACAGGTGTTTTCTTCCACATCTGCTTTCAAAAGTCTACTTGGAGATGTCTCCTGACAAATATTTAGAATTGAGGAAAAAGACCCAACCCCCTCCATTGGTTAAATCTTTGAGTGCAGGTGTTTAATATTGATCTAGCTATCAGAAGCTAAGCAAAAGGCTTTAAGCAAAGCTGAAATGTTGCAGAATTTCAGGTTGTTGTTTTTTTTTTTTCAGCTGATCTTGGCAGTCAACATTTTATAATTTGGAAAGAAGTTAATTTTTCTGTCATGATATAATAAGGATTTTTCTTTTCCTTTGAAGGGCTATTTTGGAAAAGGTATCCTTTCAAGAAGCCGACCAGTGTACAGCATTTCAGATCCTTTACTGGTTACTAAGTGGCAAGGTAAATTGTGCCCATTTGTATTTCTGTCACTGTTCTAATAGTACTTTTTGCTTTTCTTTTCTTCTTGAAGATACATGTTTATAAATTACACACAGAAAAATAATCTCTCTGCTGGGTCAGATCAAGGGTCTCTCTCTCCCCATACCTGATAATGGCCAGTACAAGATGCATGGGAAAAATATATGAACAGGAAGCAGATGTCAGTAGCTCCTTAGTGCATTCTCCTAGCCTTCAATAATTTGCTTAGGAAGTCTGTAAGTAAAGGTAACATAGAATCATAGAATGTTTTGGGTTGGAAGGGACCCCTAGAGGTCATCTAGTCCAACCCCCCTGCAGTGAGCAGGGACACCACTAACTAGATCAGGTTGCTCAGAGCCCCATCCAACCTGGCCTTGAATGTTCCCAGGGATGGGGCCTCCACCACCTCTCTGGGCAACCCCTTCCAGTGTTTCACCACCCTCGTTGTAAAGAATTTCCTCCTTATATCCAGTCTAAACCTACCCTGCTTCAGTTTAAAACCATTACCCCTTGTCCTGTCACAGCTGGCCCTACTAAAAAGATTTTCCCCATCTTTCCTATAGGCCCCCTTTAGGTACTGAAAGGCCGTAATCAGGTCTCCCCGCAGCCTTCTCTTCTCCAGGCTGAACAAACCCAACTCTCTCAGCCTATCCTCATAGGAGAGGTGCTCCAGCCCTCGGATCATTTTAGTAGCCCTCCTCTGGACCCGCTCCAACAGTTCCATGTCCTTCTTGTGCTGAGGGCTCCAGAGCTGGACGCAGTACTCTAGGTGAGGTCTCACCAGAGCAGAGTAGAGGGGCAGAATCACCTCCCTCGACCTGCTGGCCACGCTTCTCCTGATGCAGCCCAGGGTACGGTTGGCCTTCTGGGCTGCCAACATCCTTGGACTTTTCTTCATATAACTGTCCAGTTTTTCTTGGTTTTAATCTGTAGATTTTAGTGTGTGAAATCATCAGGGAAGGATATGTGAAATTTTTAATCTGCTTATAGCCAATTACATCTAGTCTGCTCTTGGTTGTTTATAGAAATACTGTCACTCTTTATTCATCTTTTCCATGACAGTTAAGTCTCAATAGACATCACTGGATTTTATCATATCCCTCTGTAATTGTCTTTTTACGGGCTGGAGAAAAATAGTGTATTTAGTTGTTCCTCTTGCGCTAGCTGTTACCTCCGTACCTTTTCTAGCTCTGCTGTGCCCTCCTTGAATGCAAGTGGGACCAAAATGGCAGAGAGTATTGAAAATGGGGGTAACTATTAGGCTGCAGTGATCAAAATCACATAAAACCATTTTTATGTTGATGAAACAATGTACGCTTTTTCTTTATACAGGTGCTAACATAAACATGCCTATAATTGCATCTAAAAAGTAAGTTAATTTACATGAATGTATTCTTGGTTTTTCTTAGGAAACAGATTATTTTATATTTTATCTTACTGGTTTTCAGATTGTTGGCTGTATAAATGATGATGATGACTTGTTTCTATTTATCTTTATTTCATTTATAAATCACATCAGAAAAACTAGAAATAAGAGTAGGTGATATTCAGTGTGGTTCTTTGTGCAAGCTTGCAGGTGTTAAATGCTGAATAGAAGCCAAGATTGAGTGCATGCATAGTAGTATGGGTAATTAATTTATAATAATATCAAGCATAATAAACTTGTTTCTCAACTGAGAAGGAGAAGGAAAAGTTTCTAGGGCAGGCTATTTAAAATAACTCTCCCATTTCCTTATTGAATTATTATAGTGTGGGCTGAAGCAGCTCTTGAACTTTTATAATACATAAATGTTTCACTTTTTTTTTTAAGTCTCTATTAACATTGCTAGTTTGTACATTTAGCAAAACGGGGTGCTGGACCACACAGTTATTTTGTTCTGCTTAAATGAACTAACTGTTAAGAGGGCACAATTACTCTGTTTGCTTTAATCTTACAATAACTCTAAAAATTTTACTTTATTTAAATTTAAAAGTTAAGCTCCTTCAGTCCTCAACTTTAGGGTAAATGCAAACAGTATCAATATTGCTACTACTGCTACTGCAGTTATTACTGCTTGCAGAAACACTTGTCAGTCTACTTTATGACTGCTTTATGCATCAGCAAATACAGCTGAGCATCAATGAAAGTGTCATTACATTTGTGCAGAAAATGCATCATGATCTGTCTCACTAGAGATCTGGAAGTGCAAACTGTGGCAATTAAATCATAGGACGAAGAGGAGTCTAATTTTTTTATAACAAAAAGTACAGCACTGAATTATATAGCTTTATTATGAGACTTCGGAGGGACTTATGTTTTGTGTTGGCACATGCAATTTGCATTTAATTGTCTTTGCAGTTCTTCACTACCTGGTCTGTAATTGCTGTGTTAGGATTTTGTTTGGGGGAAAAAAAGAATATTATACTAGAGTTATCCAGGTTTGAGTAAGGACAGCTGCACTCCGCTACCTGTAGCTTTCACAGAATGAAGATTATTGACGTCTTCAACTGGATGTTAATGCTATCTTTCAAGGAGATATAATTAAAACTCTATCATAATTGAAAACAAATAGAAATATTTACAGCTTTCAGCTACTCTCTCACTGATAGAATTATTGCTGTTTATCAGGGATGTGAGGGTTTTGGTTAAAACTGAAGGTAGTTTCTGCTTAAGATTTCTACACTTGTGTTTTTGCTATGCCATTGCAGGTAGTTAAAGGTAGTTAAAACAGAGTTTGAAGATGCCGTTCTCAGTAGTTAGCTGTATGATAGATGAAGTGCATGAGATTATATGCAAGGCCTTGTTGCGTATTTTAATCATGTGAGCTCTGATACCAAGATGGTTTTGCAGGGAATTCAGGCTTAAGGCTTCCATGGGAGAAGGGAGTTTTTGCCTGGGTGAAGTTCTTGCTTCTTGAAACTGTGTAACAGTAATCCTCAGTGCGTGGTTCTTGTGCAACATTTGGTAGGTGTTTGTTGCCACCAAAATTTAAAAGGCAAAACAAAGCCAAAGAGGGTAGCAGAATCTTGATGTTCAGTAATGTCTGTGGCTTCCTAAAGACTGGGGTCCTATTGCATTGTACATGTTGTATTTTGCATTACTGGGGGATGTGTTCAGATTTGTTTTGTGAAATGTGCTGAATCTTTTTCTTTTTTTAAGATGCTTATTTTTAAGATGTTCATTAAAGGATGTAATGCCCTAGAACTTCTCATTTATTTTACTTGTTTGCTAGGTACCAGTGTCATGTTCAGTGGGCTAAAAGTATTTTGCAAGAGCAAGGATTTGATGACTGCTCGGTTACCAAAATTCTTGAAAATTACACTAAGCCTCTTGAGCTGCCATTTTTGGAAGAGGATGGACCTGAACAAACCAGTAATAGTTGCAACAGAATGGGCCCACATACAGAAATTACAGAACTTTCCAGACAGTCTTCTACAGATACTGGAAATGTAGTAGCCCTAAGTCCTCAGAATGAAGGCTACAAGAAAGCCTGTTTGGAAAGAGATCCAGCGCTTGACCCTGTGGCTGTATGTGGCTCTAAAGAACAGGAACAAGGTGACTTTAAAGAGAGCGCTGAAGTGCCTTGCCAGAGGCATGGTTTTCTTGTGCATTATGGCTGCAAGGCTAAGGACAGCACTGAGCAACGATCTTGTGAGATGATCAGGTCAAAAGAATGTGCTCCAGAATATGTATTGGTGCAAGAGGAAGAAGAAGGTAGCTTATGTCCTGAAGATGACTCTGCTGATGCGCAAGAAAATGTAAGGATAAAGAGTATCTCATTTTTTAGAAAAATTATATTATCAATGCTATTTTCAAAATTCAGTATTTTTTTCCAGTTTAAAGTTTTATAATATAGTACATTTTTCTTGTAGCTTGTCAAGAAGGAAAAACTAGTATGCAGAAGAAATCCATTTCGGATTTTTGAATATTTACAACTCAGCTTGGAAGAGGTACGTTTCAAGTACAGTACAAGCTGGTTTACTTTTAATCTGAAAAGTAAACATTAATCTGTGTTACAATGTCATTTAATATCTGTTTCTAAAGTACGGGGTTCTGCATCTCTGAAATATTTGGGTTGTCTTAGTCATTAAATTTATTAAATTTATTTTTAATAATCTGCAATAATTACATGAGATGGTTAAAAAAAAAAAGTCCAATCCCATTCACTTTAGATGAATAATCCCACTGATAGAGAGACCAGTGATAGGACTTAAGTTTAGAAATACCAGGAATATAGCATTTATATAAATACTGCTTCAATTGTGCTGCTTCTAAATACATTAATGTGTGTTATTTTTAACCCCGTGCCTTTAGGAGTCTACAGCACATGCATAGTTTTGTGGTGGGTTTTTTTTTTTTTGGTAGTGCTGTGTCTGTTGAAAAGTAAAGGTAATGAAGACAAATCTCAAAGGAAACTTTCAGGCAACTTGTTTGTCTTGATGACATTAGGATTCTTGTATAAAATGAATTTGAGCCTTTGTTCTCGCACAGCGTATAAACTACAGGAAGAGTTTGGCTATCAGTTAAACTTATTCTGTTTATTTTTTCAGGCTTTTTTCTTGGTGTACGCTCTGGGATGTTTAAGTATTTATTACGGTGAGGTAAGAGATGGGATTAATTTTGGATTACTGGGGATACCATTAGTTTGGATATGTTTTGGTCTGAAATTTTTGCCTACTATGGCAGTATTTTATGCTGTTAATTCTGAAGAAGGAAATACCAAGCAGAGTAATTGGGAAGTTTTTCTTGTAAGTAATGATATTTCTGTTTATGAAATACTAGTCTGAGAGTTTTATGTTTACCAAAGCAAATATAAATATAGTTAAGCACAGTCTTCCTGTAGACAAAGGTTTTTGCTGTAACTTAGGCAGGAAATATGGGGAAAGCAAGTATGGGAGGAACAATATGGTGAATAGTCTCTCTTTCCTGAAACAGGAAAATTCCTTGGATTTTTAAGCATTTATCTATAAGTACATCAAGCTACTGTTAATGTAATGACAAAATAAGTGAAACCTATGCTTCTAGTTTAAGGTTTATCAGAGTGTCCTTTAAACAAGGGTATTATGGGACTGATTGTGAAATGCTAAAAAACCCCACTCAATGGAGCAACAGGTTTCTATCTTATATTTAGGGAATCCATATTTTATTGCCCGAAGTTCATGCTCCTTGCAGTAGACTGTGATAGCTGGCTGTTACGCTGTACTACGCACCGTATTCTATATCTGCTTAATATTAATACAGTCACATTAATGCCTTTGCTTGTGATTTTTAGGAGCCCCTAACTATTTTGAAGCTATGGGAAGTTTTCAGTGAAGTGAAGCCTGATTTTAAAACTACCTACATGGCGTATCACTACTTCCGCAGTAAGGGTTGGGTCCCCAAAGTTGGACTGAAGTATGGAACTGATCTCTGTGAGTAGCTTCCTTAAAAAAAATTGAATAATTTGCAGCTGACTTCTTTTCAGGCTGTGCAAGGCTACAGTGCTAAAGATGAATTCAATAATGAGGAGCTGCATGACTGGAGCTATTTGCAGGTGGCAAAAGACATTTTTGGCTAGACAGTGGGTTCGCAATAAAGTTAGGACGTGAGCGGAAGATAACATCACAATCCAGTAGCTGAAGAGATACCTTGAAAGGCCCGTTGTTTTGCTTCATGATGTTAATAATACAGGATTGCACTGAAATTCCCAAGTGTCTCTGTCCCCTTCTAAAAGCATCTTCTGCAATATTAAAACATGAAAGTCTTTGGAATGGCAGGTTTGCATCTAGATCCCAATGCACATCAGAGCCTGTGCATCTCATTATTCATCCCTTTTAACAGAAGCTGGACTTCTGCTGAACTTGCAGCATGCTAAGACAGTTTCTCTGCATGGGTTTTTTTTTGAGGGGGGGAGGGAGAAGGTACTTGCTTGTTTGTTAATGGTAGGGTTTTTATCTTACAGAAATAATTAGTAGTGTCCATAATCCCTTGCTAAGTAATTCAAGAACTACATTCAACTCACATCAACATAAACAGTACGGTAATGCCTGTCACTACAGGAAAATGTGCATGAAGGGACATACTTTGTAATGTATGCATGAAAGCCAGCAGCTGTTTTAATACTGCTGAAGCAGTTTTATAATTTGGGGTGTTTTGTATTTGAGTATGTTGAGGTTGTGCTGAGCTAGTACTTTAGATCAGCGTGTAGGTTTGGCTGAATTCATCATCACTGTTCTTAGTACCCTGTGCTGTAGATGGGGTTTTGATATTGATCACCTGATGTATGTGTGAAGTTGATACTAGTTTGTTCACCATTCATTTGTGTTCTGGCCTGAATTTGTTGTTTAATGTATCACTGCAAGGGATATCAAAGGAAGTGGATTAGTTCAAGGCCAGTAGGATTTCTGCCTTACACCTGAGCTCCTCCAGCTTCTTGTTCTTTGGCAGTACCTTCTTAGAGTTTTATTACTACAGTTGCTTATAATGCATAATTTGCAAATCGTGGTTGTCACTGTCACAAGTGCTGCTAGTCCTTTTCTGGGCAGGGTCTATGCTAGTCAGCTATATGAGGAAACCCGTGCTAGTTAAAGAAAGCCGCCTCTTACAAGCTCATGACAAAGGGAAGACGGGAAATGTAACCGTTTAGGTCAGTTACAGCAGTCCAGCTGCAATGAGTCCTGTGTACCCTTGGATAGAGAAGGAGCTTTCAGTGGGTCTGGTGGGCAGCATGTTAAGAACTTGTGCCCTGTGCCTCTCCTAAACCTTGTGGAAAATGCTTGCTGGGAATAGAAACACAATGGCTTATCGTGATCTTTTACTTGTACTCCAGTGGCTCAACTTCTGTTGTGAATACAGTGTTAAAAGCATGAGTCTTGTTGCAGAAAAACTCCCATCTTTAACTTTTTCCCATGCCAATTGCCAACTGTCCTTTGGCTCTTCTACTTTATCTTTTAGCTGCCACTCCCCTGCCCTGAGTCACCCTGCTGCTCCCATGGGTTTTTTGTGTCTTCCCTGTCTCTCCACTTTCTGGGACAACTTAATTCTGTGCAGAATTTGAAAGTGTTGAAGTTTTGTCTTGTGTAATTAAACTTTACAAAACACTTGAAAATATTTATGGACCCAGGTATTAAACTCAGATGGATACTCTGTGATTATCTAACTGAGGTGTTTCTCTTTCCTTTCAGTGCTGTATCAAAAAGGCCCCCCCTTCTATCATGCAAGGTTTGAAGCTCATGTTTCTGTCTAACTTCTTATTTTCAAATCAGTAAATTTCTCTCTCACAAATTTAGCATCTTCACTGGTCAAGCACATATTCTTCACTCAAAACACTTTGCTAAATGAATTCCTGCTGGGAATGCAAAAGGCCTTTTAGAGAGGTACCAAATAACACAATTTCATTGAATTCATGTAACAGTAATAAGACATTAAAAATTAAAAGTTGCATTGACATATTTAGCACTCATATGATGAATGCACTCTGGAAAGTGATTTAGTAATACTGACTTTTAAAAATATATGGTATGGATAAATGACGTAGTTTGGGAGAAAAATCTTTTAAGGGATGATAATTGTCTTTATTTGTTAGCTAGTCAGGTTGAACTCCTAGGTAATAAATTTATTATAAATGTCAGATTGGCATTTATAAAAGTGCTACAAACATCAGCAGAAGGGTGGGGAGGGAGAGTGGCAGTAAGCATATTCACAACTTCATCTTTTCTCCTGTTTTCCTAATAGAAAGAGACTTAAGTTTCACAACTTGCTACATGCTGGCATAATGTTTAATACCGATTTTTAGGCTCTGAGTCTTAAGTTTCACAATCTTGCTGAAATTATAATTTTCTTTCTCTGAATTATCCCATCTGCTTTGTTTTCCAGTTACTCTGTCGTTGCTGAATTGGTTGATGATAATTTTGAAGGTTCTCTGCGCAGACCGCTCAGCTGGAAGGCCTTGTCTGGGTTGAACAGAACAACTGTTAATGCTTCTAAGGCAAGATGCTAGTTTTAAAATAGCTTGAAAATGATGAATGTACAGTCTGGTTGCAAAGAACAGGGAGTTGGAGTGAGGCTGGAAAGAGAATCCTTCTGTTTCTAGTTGGCTGAAGAACATGTTGAGTTGCCAGAAGGAAAACAAGAATTTCCATTGTCAATATCCAGATGAATTCTGGGAGAAGCTTATTAAAGTTCTGTTGCCTGTAGGAGCGTTAAAAGTTGTGTGAGGAACAGAAGACAGACCCAAGGGACACTTCTCTCCTGCTTGCCACTTCTGTTTTTAAAGCCCTCTCCATCTACCAGGAATTTCTTTTGAACAGCGAAACTGAAAGTTTCCAGAAGATTTTCTCTGTGATAGAGCCTCGTACATCTCACAGATGTGCTGCTCAGGTGTTGTGTTAGAATTCTAGTTTATCTTATAGCAGTATTACGCTTTGATAAGGAAAATGAGATATGCATATTATACAGCAATATATATTGCAGAAGATGTCTTGTGGGAAACTTGGTATCTGCATTTCTAATTAATCTAAAACTTGTATAGAAGGAAATCAGTTGAAATTTGTGTATTCATGTTTCCTATTTACCAACAGGAACTTATGTTATGCTATTTGATTAGACCGTCTGATATGACTGAAAAAGAGATGTCGACACCAGAATGTATGAAAAGAATTAAGGTTCAGGTGAGTAATTACTTCTCTCCTTTGTCTGTGTAGCGTTTCCTTGGGGCAGCTGGACAGCTGACTGTAAGAGCCCCCTTGAACTGTTGCTTGCTCTTTAGCATGCTTTGGTTTTCGCATGCATAGCTGCAATAAAACCACTAGATTCCTTTGTGCCCCAAGGCATGAGAAGTGCATTGCAGGCTCTTTAAAGACTTAAGATCTTCTAATCTAAATTTTAATGTCACTGCTACTGTGAATGTAAGAATTTGCATGGGGAAACAGGGATACCTATGGAGACTGTCACGTTAATGTATGTTTAGAAATTAAGGGAGAAGAATGCATAAGAGACCAGCTCACTTCAGGAATGTGTAGTCATCTACTAAAATTTCTCAGTGGTCACATAATATACGTCAATTTGCTAGAGGCTTAATCCCCATCCCTCATCTGTAGCTCACTTCCTCCCCAAATAATTGCTGTTTTTTATTTCAGGAACTGATTGTAACTCGGTGGGTTTCTTCCCGTGAGCGCAGTGAGCAAGATGAACTTTAACTGACTGTATAGGAAAAACTTATTTTTTTTTTTAAATCACTTCTTGTTTTTTACCTGATCTTTTCATGATGAATCATTGCCTCAGAACAGTTTCTATCAACATACTCAGTTGGTATGTATAAATGCTATTTAAAATGAGGTATATCCTGTTTACTGGAGACAATGTTGTATTGTAAAATGTAACTGAACTATAATAATGCATATGGAGGAGGGAAAAATTAAAGCTGTGTCCCAAATCAGAATACTTGTTTGTTTCTTTAAAACTTACAGATGTGTATGTTTGAGTGGTGGCTAGGCTGCAGTGATTAGTAATGGTATTTTTAATATTATGACGGATCCAGGCATCAGTGCTGAATAAGCACTACCACCTGCAGAGCCACTGAAGTCCTAACCTGAATGTCTGCCTGAAAGCCTAAGCAACAAGGGATCAAACAGTTTTCTGGGAATACCTCACAGATTCTTCAGAGCTGAACTTGGGAATTGTAAGGCTAACTTCATTTTGTAGCTCAGCACAGGGTCCTACGTTTCTTCAGAAAAGAGGACTTAAACTTGTTAGTTTACAGCTAATTACTTGACAATTACAGCAAGTCAAATAACCTTTTGGGATACCTATGGTACCATTCTTCAACAAAAACCTGACTTCATAGCCCTGATGAAGTTGCATAAATTTAGATTTGGGGAGAGATTTGGTTGTTGCAATATTGAGCATTGTAACGCGTTGCTGATAGGTGTCTAGACCCTGGAATTTAGTGGCTTATTTTCACAAGCACTGTTCAGAATTGAGGAACTCTTCCCAGACTGTGCAAGGTTTTAAATGAATTCTGGGGTCCAAGCACCTAACAACAAAGTGAGGTGTTGGGCACCTTTCCCCATTTGGGTAAGATGTCTTTCTTCCCTTGAGATTTGCAGCATTAGATTCTTCCCTTAAAGAGCCTAATCTCGCCCCATGATAGCAAGATGCTCTGACCAGAAGTTGATGCCCTCTACTTCTGTTGAAGATGGGTTACTGTGCAGAAAATAACAAAGATTTGCTGAGCTAGTGAGAGGAAGCCAGTCTCTAGCTTGGCAAGTATAAGGCTCAATTTCATCACCGCTTTTTTTCTTTTATCCAGCAACTACAACAGTTTATACGTTTTTTTCGTAGTGCACTCATAGCTCTCTTTGCCATGGCCTATCATAAAACAGACTGCAAGATGCCACTGCGTTTTGTATAGAGTGAGGTATAGGATGGTGCTGAGCATTTCTGCCTTGCTACACTAGGTGTCTGCTATTTTCTAACTTTTTAAGATTTAATCATCTAGATTGCAGGTCCTAGATATTATGTTTACTGTTGCTAAGCCACATTTGGAAAACAAACCAACCAACTAACCCAGCAGGTATTCAGCTGTCTTTCAAGTAGGGCCAGGAGGTTTAAGTATCAACTATGCTGCATTTTACGTATGGCTGCTTTAGATTCAGACATCTGAATTTCACCTGAGTCTTTGAACAGTTGGCTTCCTTGTTTCGCCGTGCTGTTAACGTTTTTATTCCCCCCTCCCCATGTTGTGAGAGAACGCATTTGCTGCAACAGTAAGGATGCATTATAGCTGGTGACAGTGACACTGTTTGGGATTTTCTTTGTGCTGTTTTCATTCACTATAAAAGGGGGTTTGCCTCCTGGTCACAGGGAATTTTCCAGGGCTGGGAAAAATTCTTTCAACTTGGACAGTTCCCACCAAACACAAACCCACAATCTTGTTAGGCAGTTTACATTGTGAAAATGTAAATTGCATAATAGCTTTTTCAAGCTGAACAGCTCTGCATGTGTTGACTGTACGTAGCAAGGTGTTTTATTTCTAGCTGCAGATGCCTGTACTTCATGTTCCAGTACTGTTGTATCAAATAACTTATATTAGATAGTTGTCCCATAGCACTGATACTTGCTATTGTATTTGGTTTTTAGTGATTAAAATACAGTACTTAAATGAAGTATGGATTCTGATTCCCTCGGAAATAGCACACTCTAACTTCTTTTTGTGAGCCAAGTCCCAGCTGAAGAATTCTGACTTGCAGTAGGAGTGGGTGGATGGGAGGTCTCTAACAGTAGCTGAATCGTGCATTTCAAGCTGGTTGTCTCTGTTGTGTTGTCGTTATTGAATATGCTTTTAAAGGAGCTATAATTTAGAACTTAGCAAGAAGTGGAAGAACATGGAGGGGGCAGGAAGTGTGTAAAGTGTGATGTATGCAGCTGGAGAGTATTGGGGGGCAGGGTTAATGCAGTTTGTGTATTGCAAAAGTATAAACTAGATGTGGACAACCCCCCAATTGTTTATGATTGCTTCTCCATCTTTGAGAAAACAGAACTTAAATCTAGACTAAAACCAGCTTAATTTGCAGAAATTAGTAGGAGAAAAAACTGAAATTATTTTCTTAAACTAGAATGCAAGGTAAAAGTCCTGCTGGAGGATCTTTTTTTTTTTTTTGACTTAAATTTTTTAAGTTTTAAATTTTAATCCAAGATAAATCCTGAGGATTCTGTTCTTATTACAGATACTAACAGATACAGACACTAAATTATCTTTTAGTACTAAGCATCTGTATTGGTTTGAGGAATAAATGTGCAAAATGTAAAGAATTAGAAAAATATCTGGCAGAGAGGCTGGATTTATTTGTTGTTATATTTATTAGTAATTAAAGTAAGATTACTTTGCATGTAGTGAATCTGCATTAAGTCATGGACTTCGGATTTCAGCAGCACGCAAGCACAAATTTTCTTTTTTTTCCACTCATCAATAAACAAATGTGACGGGGGAAAAAACCTGTTTGCTACAGCTTAACTTACTATAGTTTGTTTGTTAAAACCCTTAATTACACAGCAGTTATAATTCCTTGTATTAAATGTCTTGGTAGAACAGAGCATATAGTGAATGTAAATAGGAAAACATTTTTCCATATGAATAGTTCCCATAGAGGTTTTCTGTAGTGTGTACGTTGTATGTATGCTGTTTCAGTCAAATGCAGAAATTCTCTTTCACAATTCTTCCATGATGTGCAGGTTAACATGTAAAGTTGATTATGTTTTTAAATAAGTTAATTATGTTTTTAAATACATTAAGTAGATCACGCATGTTAAACCCTGAGACTTGGAGTCTTAAAGACTTCCTATTGCATGTTGTAATGTTTTAATATAGCAACTTGTCATTTTCAGCCCTGTTTTTCTTGATCAGGAAGAAGGGGTACAATGTAGAAATCATTAGCTGTTAGCTCCTGATGCAGAGTAATGTATTTGGAAGCTTTCTTTGTCTGTGGGATTACAAATTTCTCTGTAAATTCACTTTTACTCATTTGCCGTTTTCCTTGTGCGTTCAGTACGCTGTTAATGAATGCCAGTGCGTACGTGTAGCAGTTGTGGTCATGTTCATCATACCTAGAAAAAATATCTCATTAATAAGAGTTAGCACTAATCTGTTAATTACTGCACGTGCAGGAATATTTTATTGAGTGAAATGAGGAAGTGCATGCTCTCCAAGAACTATTGCCACTTCACTTTGATGCTGGTACTTAAATATATTCTATTAATCGCAAATTGTACTTTCCAGCCAGGGATACTAGAAACTCTGCGCATAAAAAAAAAAAAAAGAGAGGTGCAGACTTTTCAATAATGAGTTATATTTTTTACGCTTATTTGGCTTTTACCTTGTTAACCTTTGCTCTTCCATGTATTGTTACTGTGTTATCTTGAAAACTTCTTCCTGCAGCAGTAACGTTGTGTGCCGCCATGTGCACTACTTTTAGTGTGGCATTAGCTTGGAAGCTTACTTAAAATCAAGTAAATTCTGTCACTAATATGTTGATACAGTTGCTATACAGTGTGCCAGCCAAACTCCCATTGGCAATAACTTGTGCCAACTGTGCCAGGACACAAGGTAATGCCAGGACACAAGGTAATGTTTCACTGAACAGTTTTATTTTTTCATGCAAAATTCTTTTGTTGCTGAAGAAAAATTCCCTAAAATGATGTTTTAGAGCTTTCACATTCCAGCAGATGAGTTTGTTACTTATGACTGAAAAAACTCTCTTTTTTTTTCTGTTCAGCAAGGCCGCTAAGTTTCAAGACAGCCTGACAGCATTGTTTATAGAGTGCGTTGTTAGAAATGTGTGTTCCAAAGGAGCAAGGCTCTGAGTGAACCACAAGCCTCCCGGCACCCAAAACAGAACAGTCCAATTTATCATCTGAGACTAAAAACTCCTACTGCATCCAGCTTTCAAATTACGTACCTGTGAGGAAGCCAGGCCTCTCCCACAGAAAATTCCTCAAGGAGCTCATCCCATTGCTGAAGAAGCCCAAACATGTCTGGCTGTACTAGTGGGATACTAATGCACTGTTCCCATCCGGTTTCAGCTCTTCGAATGCCCTCTTCATTGTAATTATACACCACGCCTGAAAATAAAGAGCAACAGCTTGTCAGGTGGCCCTGGAGAATCCTTTTTGATGAAAGGCTACTATTAGTTTTCCATACTGCTGTTCATTCCTAGACAAGCTATACCCTGGCTTCCTATTCAGTGGCTGCCTGGGGCTGCAGAGTAGAAAATGCAGAGCTGGCTTTTTATCAAAAACCTGTTGTCATTTTACAATGTAATTTCAGATGCCTTTTGATAACGCAAGCAACTTAAGAACAACCAGGCTTCTTTCTTAAATCCACAAGGCAGACCACTTGTATATTAAACAAACAAGTGAGATTTTGCAGGGTGGGCCTACTCTAGGAGAACCTGACACAATTTTTAATGTGTTTTTTTTAATGTGGGGACTTTTTTTTTTTCTATTTTAATGAGGTGTATTTTTAGAATTGGCAAAAACTGTGTTTAAGTCAACATTTCCTGAAACTTTTTACAGGCAGGCTGCCTAGCTTTTTATTTCCCGATGTCAGAAGTCACCTGTCAATTCCATTCTGTGCAGTGCCTCAGCACGAGGGGAGAGGCATGAGGCTTTGATTTGAAGCTCTGCGTGCTCACTGCTGGAAGGCGAGAGAAATTCCTGGGCTGAAAGATTTTTATTTTTTTTCCCCATCTTTAGGTGGTAATTTCTTTGTGGTGAACAGCTAAGCTCCCAGATCTGATGCCTGCAGCATGCTGAGAAGTACGCACCCTTCAACAGCAAAGAATCAGGTATCTGGACACTGCAGCTCACATTTTTAACAGGCACCAGGTTATTGCTGCAGCAGCAGCAGGGGTGGCTCCGAAATAACTGTCGCACCATTCAGATCACTGCAGGCACTGGGGGCAGGCCTAAACCAGGCGTACAGTCTCAATACCAGCTTAGAGGGGACCTAATCACCACCTACCAGTACCTAAGGGTACCTACAAGAAGATGGAGACTCCCTTTTCACAAGGAGTCCCATGGAGAGGACAAGGGGGAATGGACACAAGTTGCTCTTGGGGAGATTCTGATTGGACATGAGAGGGACATTTTTCACAACGAGGTCAACCACTGGAATAATCTCCCCAAGGAAGTGGTTGACTCTGCCACACTGGACACTTTCAAGACTCAGCTGGACAGGGTGCTGGGCCCTCTTGTCTGGACTGTGCTCTTGCCTAGAAAGGTTGGACCAGGTGATCCTTGAGGTCCCTTCCAACCTGAGATTCTATGAATGCAAGGTCCGGGAGACAGGTGGTAGCCCGTAAGGCAGCTGTGGAGCACTTTTTACCATTGCTGTTGGTTATTCCAACGTGAAGATCAGATTTCCCATCGTATCCTCTGAAAGAAAAAAGGGGGATTGGCAATGGACCTCGAGCATCGCTTGTACTCGCTCCATCTCTCCCTGGTAGAGGCGGCTCCTGTTCCGTCGCCCGGGCCTCAGGCGTGGGGCGGGAACCAGGGGGGGGAAAACACACACCCACCCCCGGCCGGGAAAGGCCGCGCTCGGCTCCAGGGGCTCGGTCAGGGCTAAGCAGCAGTCGCGCAGTTGCTGCTCCCCCAGCGCCGGGCTGGGCGGTGCTGCTGGGCCTGCGGGCCCCCGTCCTGCAGCCCCAGAGCTGAGCCCAAGCTGCCTCCTCCCCGGCCCTCCCCCTGTCCCGCAGCCGGCGCCGCGCGGCCGCTGCCTTCCCCTCCGCCTGGGCGGGCCCCTACCCGAGGAAGGCGCCGGCGGTGGGCCGGAGGAGGAAGGCGCGGGGCTGGCGGTGGCCCTGGTGGAAGGGGCTGGGGAGGCGGACGGGGGCGGCGGGCAGCCCGGCGTCGCGCAGGGGGCGGCCGCAGGCGGGGCAGCGGGGCGGCGGCCGCCGGCAGAAGATGTCGGCACCGCAGTGCCGCACGCGCAGGATGACAGCCTCCGCCATGGCGACGCTCCGTCCCGCCGCCCGCCTCTCTATGGTGTCGGGCAGCGCTCTAGCCTGCCTCGCCACGCCTCTGTGGTGCGGCGCGGCGGCGAATAGTGTCCGTGCGGGCCGCCGGCGGCGGGGGGGGGGGCGGCGTTCCGGCCCCGCCGGGCTCCGCCCTTCTTCCTCCCCGCGGCTGAGCGGAACGCCGGCGCGGGGCGAGGATGAGCACGAAGCAGGTGACCTGCAGGTGAGCCTGCTCGTGGTGAGGGCAAGGTCGCGGTCGCGGAGGCCGCCCCCGGGCCCGGCCGCCGGCCCAAGTGGCGGGAGCGCGGCTTCCTCTGCTGGGGAGGCCCGGGCTCGGTAGCGCCAGTAACCGGCCGGGTGGCGGCGCGCCCGGTGCCGCCTGCTGCTGCCGCCCGGGGCGGGACGCGCCCCCCCTCCCCCGCCGGGCCGCGGGCGGCGTGGGAGCCCCTGCTGTGCCGCCCGTCCCCGAAGCGGGGACCTGCGTCTGGGGAAGGAGAGGTGTCGGGCCCGGGCGGAAACGCTTTGGGGAGTTTCCTCTGGGAAGTAAAACCAGGCTTAACGCTCGTCTTGGCAAAACGGGCTTCTCTGAGCAGAGCTCCTTCTCCCCCAGGTACTACATGCAAGGAGTGTGCCGGGAGGGAAACAAGTGTCTGTTTTCCCATGATTTATCTACAAGCAAATCCTCCACCATCTGCAAGTATTACCAGAGGGGACAGTGCGCCTATGGAGCTCGGTGCAGGTAAAGACCTGGCTCTGTGCTGAAGGGTGTGTTCAGAAGAGCTGGGTGTAATAATCACGCGTGGTCAGGGATTCCCCAGGGAATCCAAGATCGAGAAAATATAAGATGATGGAGGGAACGAAATAATATTATAAAATATGAGCTTTTTCTCCCAGTACCAAAAGCAGCTTATGGATCCAGTAGTACAGTTTTAGTCTGTCTTGGCTTCAGTAATGATTTTACTCTGTAGAAGTTAACCTTTAGGTTTCACACATGGTTTTCATCCAGTTCTTACTACAGCAAGAGCTATTAAACATAAAAAATAGAGCCTGCAGCTTCACATGAAATAGCATTTGGCAGCGTGGTTTCCTTTCCGTGTGAGTGAAGCGGCTGGAAGCAGGTGGTGCTTCGCTCCGTTCTCCCGGTGTAGCTCGTAGCCTCCTTTGCGCAGATTCCAGTGTGCAATTTTGAGGACTTCCAGTTCTGTCTTGGAGCAAAGTGTTTTTCTTGCACTCACCTTGGTTTGGTGGGGAGACTGAACAGTACCATGCCTTTTCTTGAAGTCTTCTGGTTAAAACTAAACGCTCTGGTAAATACCGTGCACTAGGTAACATTGGTACCTTCCATCGGGGTTTGTGCCCCAGGGCAGCCCCTGGCTCCTTCCAGGAAAAATCCTTGTCATGGGCAAGAAGCCTGCATTTGTACCTTACCCTGAGGAGACCAGGGGATCTGACAGCTGTCATTGCTCCGGCTTAGCTGCGTTTCCTTCCCTTTGCTTAGTTCATGGTACCGAACTTGGATCAGGAAATTGAACCTTGAGTGATTTCTGCAGCTTCCATTAGCTGCTCGCATTGGATTAGGGATGCACCATGTTTCTGACGGCCTGGTTATTCGTGTCGTAACTGACTGGCCCGTAATGATGGCTGCAAAGTGTGCGGTGATTTTACTCTGGCTGCTTTCTTGGATTTTGGGGCACTCAATGCATGCAAGTGATTCACACATATGGCAAGTACAGGACCAGAAACTTACGGAGGATATTTTTGTTCCCATCAAATATACGCTAGCATTTGGGTACGTCCATGGCTTTACTGGACCAGCCTCTTTACTGGACTGATTGCTTCTGCTCTGCTGCTGAAGTACATTTCCATAGCTTTACTAATGTTTTGAGCCCTTTCCTATCCCATATTGTACTGGGTTTGTGTAGCAAGGTCTTGGTAGTGGGGGGGCTACAGGGGTAGCTTCTGTGAGAAGCTGCTAGAAGTCTTCCCTGTGTCTGCTGCTGGCCAAGGCCAAGCCAATCAGCAACGGTGGAAGTGCCTCTGTGAAACCTGCTGCAGCTCAGTAGTGGGAGAGAGAAGTGAAGTGAGAGGATGTGAGAGAAAACAGCCCTGCAGACACCAGGGTCAGTGAAGAAGGAGGGGGAGGAGGTGCTCCAGGCGCCAGAGCAGAGATTCCCCTGCGGCCCGTGGTGAAGACCATGGTGAGGCAGGCTGTCCCCCTGCAGCCCATGGAGGTCCACAGTGGAGCAGATCTCCACCTGTAGCCTATGGAGGACCCCACACCAGAGCGGGTGGATGCCCAAAGGAAGGAGGCTGTGACCCCGTGGGAAGCCTGCGCCAGATCAGGTTCCTGGGAAGACTTTGCAGACCATGGGGGGAGGAGTCCACGCCGAAGCAGGTTTGCTGGCAGAACTTGTGACCCTGCAGGGGACCCACGCTGGAGCAGTCTGCTCCTGAGTCACTGCACCCCGTGGAAATTATGGACCCATGCTGGAGCAGTTCTTGAAGAACTGTAGCCCGTGGGAAGGACTCATGTTGGAGAAGTTTGTGGAGGACTGTCTCCTGTGAGAGGGACCCCACGCATGAGCAGGGGAAGAGTCCTCTCCCGAGGAAGAAGCAGCAGCAGAGACAACGTGTGATGAACTGACCCCAACCCCCATTCTCATCCCCCTGTGCTGCTGGGGGGAGTAGGTAGAGAAAACTGGGAGTGAAGTTGATCCGAGGAAGAAAGGAGGGGTGGGGGGAAGGTGGTTTAAGATTTAGCAGTTTTTATCCTCTCCTTCTCTGATTTTGATTGGTAATAAATTAATTTTATCAAGTTGAGTCTGTTTTGCCCATGATGGTAACTGACAAATGATCTTTCCCTGTCCTTATCTCGATCCCCGAGCCTTTTGATTTACTTTTTCTCTCCTCTGTCCGGTTAAAGAGGGGAGTGATAGAGCAGCTTTGGTGGGCCCCTGGCGTCCAGCCAGGGTCAAACCACCACACGTATGCAAATACTGCATCTTCTCTTGTGGTGTGGGAGCATGAAGTCGAAGTGTGGCTGCTTGCAGGGATGACAAAACATCACTCCTTCCTGCACAGCGTTTTGATGTTGCTTCTCTGAGAAGTGCTAGCAAACCTGTTTGTGTGAGGGAATGATCTAATTTCATATGCATGTGAATAATGTTTGTTCAGCTGTGCTGGGTGTCCTGGAGAAGAAAATACAGGTGTGCTGTGGGAGGCATCCATTTTCTGAGGCTGAGAAACCCTTCGGTCTGTCTTTCAAAGAGGCTGAGTGGTGCAGTCAACCTGTCAGAACAATCCTTAAAAAAAAACCTAAACAGCCTAGCTATTCAGTTTTATTTTGTTTAAATACTCATCAGGGGAGCTTCCCCGCCAGGGTGCCAAGTTTGGCCTTTGTAATGCTTGTTCTGCCTTTCCCCCATCGAAGGTATGATCACACCAGACTTCCTGCACCAGGGGCTGCGGCAGCCCCTGCGCCGCCTCCCCTCTCCTTGGCAGTGCTGCACAACCCTCGCCATCCTCCCGAGCACGGTGTGCCTGTCATCAGGAGCAAACTGCACGAGACTGGCAAGCGGGAGAAGAAGACGCTAGTGCTGAGGGACAGAAGTGAGTGGGAGTGGTGCTGTTCTCATCATCCTTCATGCTTGCTAGGAGTGGGGTAGTTTTTCTCCTTTTATTGAGGACAGCTGGTGAGGTGCAGCCGGGCTTCCTACCTGATGAGGCCTCTTCCCTGGAAACCCTTGTGCCTGGCAGTGCCGTTCAACAACTGTGTCTCGCTGGTTGGCTTTTAGCCTGGTGTTCCCTGAAGCATGGTTTTTGGTTTGGATTATTTTTTGGGGTGTCTTTTTGTTTTGTTTTGGGGGGAGTAAAATTCCTCTGCACCTCAGATCTTTTTGTGCATTTTGTTCTCAACGTGAGGGCACTTGAAATGGTGAGAAACCTGGCTGCTTTGTGCATGTGCTCTCCGGAGGGTTGTGCCAGCCCTTAGGAGCACCAGTGCAGAGGCATCTGTCCATGCCTGACAGGCAGGGCAGAGGAGCCAAGCCCCGCTGCCACCTCTATGCTGTTCCCACCTGTTCTCACTGTCACAGCAAATGGGCTGCTTGCCCTAATGTGAAACGAGAGGATTTTTTAGCCTATTTTGTAAACAGAAAACAGCTGGAGAAATCTTGAAATCAAACTTTTCAGTAAGTAGTTTGTGAAAATTCTTGTGATTTGTGAGCAAAAGGGGCTCATTTCTATGAGATTTCATTGAGAAGAAAACTTTTTTAAAAACCCCCAAAACTGGTAATCATTGGAAGGGAAGTATATGGAACTGCTTCTGTGGGTTTTGTGCAGGGTCTCATGTGGTTCGTGTTACATTTCTGTTCCCTCAGATCTGTGTGGACTGAATGAAGAAAAGCAGAAGCCCAGTGCCACAAGTGATGTGGTGTGTTGCAGTGACCAGAATGATAATCTGGAAATGAAGCCCCATTCGTATTTGGAAGCTATTTGCAGCGGACTGGAAGATCCAGTAGCTGGAAGCTCTTGTGCTGATGGAGAGCAGCTGTGTCCTTATGCTGCAGCAGGAGTGTGCCACTTCGGAGAGCGCTGCCTTTACCTCCATGGAGACGTGTGTGAGATCTGTGGCTTGCAAGTACTTCACCCCTTCAACCAAGAGCAGCGGAAGGCTCACGAGATGGTAACATTAACATGGAATTGGTGTGAGATTTGCTCTGCTCAGTGCAACGATTTGGTTTGTTTGCTCTAAAGCCCAAAGATGTGTTTTGTAGACGAGCCCGTTGTTCCAAAGAGCTTTTGTTTTATTGCTTATCTAGCTGTAAAATGATTCTAAGAGCAGTCTGCTCAAGCACCTAGGACTTAATGGGTAACGGTGATGCAGATAGCCTTCTACAGCAACTTCCGTTTTTCCTGTTTCATCCTTATGGGAAGGTTGCCTGCAGCCTTCTCCCAGAACACCCTAAAACTCTGCTTTTGTAGCTTACGCAACGTCTCAGTGGTATGTTATGTGCAATGTGGGAGAGGAACTGTGGGCTGCTGGTGTGTTCTGAGGGATCGCCCCACCAGTCTGCTCAGTCACCGCCTCGGATGTCTCTTCTTGGTTGTGGCCGGTTTCAGGGCAGGGTCAGGCAGGGACAGACTGAATGGAGTGCAAAGATTTTGGAGCTGAACTTGAAGTAGGATGGCTGGAAGGACTGGGTGAGGAATTGGTTGAGTGAAGATGGGCTTCAGGGGCTGTTCTTTTTTCTGCCTGGCTACCAGATTTAGGTCAGGGCTGGTCAGGAACAAGAGCTCTCAAGGCTGAGGAGAAAGACCAGCAGTGTTAGCGGTTTCTGAATCCTAAGTGTCTCCAGAATCTGGAGTAGAATCCAATGGGTTAAAAAATCTCAGTTTTGGGCAGTCAGCATATACTGGCAAAACGTGCTCATTTCTCCTGGGAGCTGGTTGATACCTGGTGGGGTGTCCTGTCACCGCTGCTGTTCAGGTGCTCACCTCCGGAAGCAGAGGCGTGTGTTGGATGTTCTCGTGCAGCAGTCAGAATGCTGCTATTAATGTAGAATTATTTTGTGTCCTATTATTATTATTAATAATTATTTAAAGTATTTTAAGTTTATTTTACTTGTCAAGTCCTGAGAAGTTTGAAAAGCAAGAGGTAGAACTATGCAGGTATAACCACTAGCTTGCCTTGTAGTGCTGTGAAGGTGTAACTCTGTTATTGATTGTCACCGCTGGGGTACTGGCCTGAGAAGTACCCTACTGGCTGTAGGAAAGCCTGTCATGAGACACTAATTCTTTAGCTAGGGTAAAGCTTGATATCGAGTGTATGAGTGTGGCCTTAATGCTAAGCAGAGTAATGTCTTGAGCATGGCACCTGTTCTGGACCCCAAATTAAGTGGTTTCAGGGGTATCTGAAGCATTTCCTTGTGCAATACCAGTTCCATGACAGAGATACAGAAAGGTGTAAATGAAGAATGTTTGGGCAGTTTTACTTCTGATGCTCCCGAAGCTGCAAAGAACACTGAAAGGCTGAAATATGTGATTGAATTTAACATACTTAAAATCAAATTATGACGACGAAGGGTAGGAATGATACTCTTAATCAGCGTACCTGATTTTTTCCTGTAATAGATCCCTCTCGTAGACACTTTTGTTTTACAAGGAACAGGTAGTTGTGTGGGCTGCAATAACCAATGACATCTCTCCTGTGACAGATGTGCATGGCGACGTTTGAGCATGACATGGAGAAGGCCTTCGCCTTTCAGGCCAGCCAGGACAAAGTGTGCAGCATCTGCATGGAAGTGGTGTACGAGAAACCATCAGCCTCTGAGAGGAGGTTTGGGATCCTTTCCAACTGCAATCACACATACTGTTTGTCTTGCATCCGGCAGTGGAGATGTGTCAAGCAGTTCGAGAATCCAATCATAAAGTAAGCTTGCATTAACCAGAGCCTCTTCTCTGTGGCCTCTGTCAGGGAGATGGGCTCTCCGGTGGGCTCTGGCTCGATAACGAAATAAAACCGGTGATAAGGGATTCCATAGCTGTAAATATTAACATAGCCCTTAATAAGATCTGAGCTCAGAAAATCCAGGTCCAAGTGCTGGCAGATTCCAGGTCGCTGGAGTCTGGCTGTGAGAACTACTTTCAAGATGGGTAGGATGCGCCAGGTGTCCTTTGGTAACAGTTCACTGACGTGCTGCAGTAACTTAGCCCTCCCTTGTTGCGTGAGGCGGAGCGCACACATGCGGACTTGGGAACTACTGAAACCTTGTTAACCTGTGCCCTTCACAGTTCCCTGTGTACAAAACCCATAGCCTCTTTTTTCCTATGTTTGTGCTTAATTAGTGGATTTTTCTCTAAATGATAGCTTACTCAAGTGATTAATGGGACATTTAGCTTATTTATCAGAGTAAATGTCTTCATCTTCCAGCTCTATAAAAAATGCATTCCAAACATGCTCCCCCTTAGATGAGTGAATTTAAAACATCCAATGAAGGAAATTTCCTTTTTTGAGCATCTCTTTGAAACCTCTCTCAAGTTACACGAATGCTGAGGAGCAGGTCGGAAATATTTTCAGTCTTCTGCCAAAACAGACTTTTTGCACAGCTTTCATTGTAAATTTAATTGAAGTGAATGTTAGGTCGTTAGGGCGTAACCTGCATTGGGGTTGAGCTTCTGGTGGACAGGTACTGAGAGATTCTGCCTATGGTAGGGACTGAGAGTTGTTTTTATTTCAGAAACAGTGCCCTGGAATCTGGTTTGTGTATCGAGTAAATACTGATACAAATTCTTCAGACGTGTTTTTTACATTTCTCCATAATGGTGAACATACCAGTCGTTGCAAAATTAATCTAATCTGAGGGAGGGATTTGGCTTAGTTCTAAAAGCCCTGCTTGCTGCGAGATGAGGTGTTTTATGAGACTCATGGGGTGGTGGTGGGGGGTGTAATAAAGCCTTCCCTAGGCTTGCTGAGGTACCTGAAGTTTCGTATTTGATTCTTGGTCTTTGTTCCTCATGTAGAAATCCATCCCATAAACCCATTAAGTGAACAACTCATTGCTGCTGTTAGAAGTCAGATGATGTTTCAGAAGGCTTAGAGGCCTTCCTTTCTCTCTTTTTTTTTTTTTCAGCTGGTTTGGGTTTTTGCTGCATGGGAGCTACAGTACTCATGTAATATTTACGGCTTAGTTCTGCATGTTGGGCTTAGCAGATACAGTTTATTTCTGCTTGTTGAGGAAATACCTGTTACCTTTGTTCCAGTTTAGAAACAAACACAAGCACTGACTGCGTGGAGTTGGATTATTTCAATTGAAACTAGTAATGAATGCGCATCTGTGCGGTACTAATGTGCGAGGAGGCATCTGCTGCTTCAGCGTGACAAACCGTTGCCCTTTCGCTTGGGAGGCTGCTGCTTCTGGCTGGTTTGTTGGGGAGTATCACTCATGGAAGGTAACGGAGCATTGCTGTTTTGTCTCAATCCATTAAGGTCATGCCCGGAGTGCCGTGTGATATCCGAGTTTGTCATTCCCAGCACATATTGGGTAGAAGACCAGGAGAAAAAAAATGAGCTGATTGAAGCATTTAAGCAGGGAGTGGGGTAAGTTCAGTAACCACCAACACCGTTTACCTTGCCCTTAAGATAGATACCCTAAGCCTTAGTCAATCAAAGTGCCTGCGTTTTTAAACTTTATGTAATTGCAAACCATTCTACAGAGAGCTCTTACGTGCAGTTAATGCTTTTATTTATTTAACTTTGTGACTGCTACGAAAGGGTCTGTTGCTCAATTATAGATCAGAAATTATTCAAACTCATCATGCTCTGAAATGTTAAGGCTATTTCAGTTCACTTGCCAAAACTGGCTTTATGTGTTTTCTGTTGATCCTTTGGATGTAATTGCCTGGAAGGTGGGCAGTTACCGAGGAAAGCAAATAGGGAAGGAAAATGTAATAGTCTCTGGAGGTGTGGGATAAAAATTCACGGGGCTTTTGTAATGTCCACTGGAAATGGAAAATACTGTGTGGCTGCATTCCTTTTATTGTCTACTAACCATTTGTCTGCTGCTTGGAGCACTGGGAGGGGGCTGCCGACGAGTGTTCTTACAGCAGCTTTGCAAAGCTGTGCTTGCCTGGAAGGTCTCGGAGTTGTGCAGTTCATGGGGCAGTAAGGTACCATTGCTTATCTCCTTGCTCACGCTTTTAAAGGCTGAACAAGCAGATCCTTGCTTGACCCGAGCGAGCGATGACTGCGTCGCTGAAGGTTGTCCCGTTTCATTCAGTGGTGTGTACCAACCTTTAAATGCGCCCTGTGAGGGTACAGAAAAAAAAATAGGCATAACTTAAATCTGTGTGTAGCTGTTGCCACCAGCTTTTCAGCTGCTTGGGAAGCTTTAAGTCTCTGAAGCCCTGTTACAACACAGCAGCAGAACTGCTGAAAGCTGTACTGCTCTGTTAAATGAATCCAGCATCTTGTCTTGTTTATTCTTATACTCAGGCAAAATATTTGAATCTCATTAATCACTTTGAACTGAGGTTCTTCAGATAGGGGTTGTTTTCAACTGCCCTACTGCTGTCATGGTTTTTCATTTTAATTCAAGGGCTTTGAATTGAGGGTAGGGAGTCGTGCTCACAAGCCTCAGGGTAGTGCAGTTTTTGAATGGCCGTGTTCTCAGCACGGTGGGACAGAGGTGTTGGGTAGCATTGGAAATTGGGGGTTGGCTCTGTTGTGTAGAAGAGAGCACAAAAAGGGGCTTTGCTTAAGTGCTCAGTTAAGACTACCACACTGGGTTGTAGATAGAATTTCTGTACCAAAGAGGTTTGTATGTGAATTTGCAGATGACACCAAACTGGGTGGGAGTGTCGATCTGCTCGAGGGGAGGAGGGCTCTGCAGAGGGACCTGGACAGGCTGGATCGATGGGCCGAGGCCAACAACAAGGCCAAGTGCCGGGTCCTGCACTTTGGTCACAACAACCCCATGCAGCGCTACAGGCTTGGGGAAGAGTGGCTGGAAAGCTGCCCGGTGGAAAAAGACCTGGGAGTACTGGTTGACAGCCGGCTGAATATGAGCCAGCAGTGTGCCCAGGTGGCCAAGAAGGCCAATGGCATCCTGGCCTGTATCAGGAATAGTGTGGCCAGCAGGAGTAGGGAAGTGATCGTGCCCCTGTACTCGGTGCTGGTGAGGCCGCACCTCGAATACTGTGTTCAGTTTTGGGCCCCTCACTACAAGAAAGATGTTGCCTTGCTGGAACATGTCCAGAGGAGAGCAACCAAGCTGGTGAGGGGTCTGGAACACAAGTCATACGAGGAGCAGCTGAGGGAACTGGGGTTGTTTAGTCTGGAGAAGAGGAGGCTGAGGGGAGACCTGATCGCCCTCTACAACTACCTGACAGGAGGCTGTAGTGAGGTGGGGGTCGGCCTCTTCTCCCTGGTAACAGATGATAGGACGAGGGGGAATGGTTTGAAGCTGCGCCAGGGCAGGTTTAGGCTAGACATTAGGAAAAACTTCTTCACTGAGAGGGTTGTCAGGCTCTGGAATGGGCTGCCCAGGGAGGTGGTTGAGTCCTCATCCCTGGAGGTATTTAAAAGAAGGATAGATGAGGTGCTTAGGGACATGGTTTAGTGGTGGACTTGGCAGTGTTAGGTTAAAGGTTGGACTTGATGATTTTAAAGGTCTTTTCCAACCTAAATGATTCTATGATTCTATGATAGATCTCTTGGCAGTCAGTTTAACTTGAGGATTTAGTATTGCATGGAATGGAAAAATGCTAATAAAGGGGAGTCTGAGCTACGAGCAGGGGTCATGCCAGCACCAATCCATTCTGTATGCCAGTGCAGGAGGGAAAAAGTCAGACCTGGAAACCTGCAAGTCACAGACTACTTGAGTTCTGAACCAGGACAAATTCACTCTGCTTTTAATGTGCTCCCTGATGGGGCACAGGGGGGTTGGTTGTTTGGGGATTATTTTTTTTTGTTATTGTTCTTTGTTTAGTTGCTATTTGAATAACTGTATCTGTGCCTTAGGAACCAGTTTCATCACTACTGGCAGATTAAGTTTACAAGCTCAATGGCATTTTCTCTGTAGTTTCCTCTTCAGATGTTTTCCATTACAGAGCAAGCCCTCAACCCCCTCCCCACTGCCCCACAGATGACCTTTGGAAGGAACACCTTTACCAACATTTGCTACGCAGCTAGAGCAGCTTAGCTGAACAGCAAAGCTGATGGGAACTTAAATTAACAGTGTTGTCATAGAACTTCCAAAGGACATGAGAGGAACAGGTTCCTAAAAAGGCAGTGATGAAAGTGCACATGTAGGATGGATGGCATCCTTTGAACATCCCTCTCTGTCCATGGCTTAAGATAGTTTAATTTTTTTGACCTATGATGCTGTTCTTTTATGTATTTCTCTTTTGATGATCTTTCCCATCTATTTTGATTGCTATCAGTTGGGGAATGGGAGCCCAAACCTCCTGGTGTGTTAGCAGGAGCAGTGCTTCACATCAGTGACTGAGGCTGAGATAAGCAGGTGGGGAGAGTGAAGGGTATCAGTTTCCTACTAGCTGTAGGCAGTAATGCTCTCTCTTCTGATTAAATCAGGAAAAAACCCTGCAAGTACTTTGAACAAGGGAAAGGAACTTGCCCATTTGGAGGAAAGTGTCTTTACCTTCATGCTTATCCAGATGGGACACGAGCTGAACCTGAAAAACCACGGAAGCAGCTGAGCTCAGAGGGGACTGTGCGGGTAAGGGAGTAATTACACAGTTACATGTAATTAAAAAAATTTTGAATGTAAAGTCTGCTACTTAAATATGTTTTGTACTGTGCATGGCCTTGGAGAAGTGAAGAAAGCATCCCTCAATTGTCATTGAGGCACACGTTTGTCATTATGGGGAAGGAGAAGGCACCTTTCATTTAATAGCAAATATTTATTATCGTTTATTTTTCAAAGGCAAACCTTTCTTCAAAGGAATTCTGCTGTTACAGCTTTCACCTGCAGTATTAAAAACCTCATCTCGCTTGCCTGCATACAGCTGATGAGACCAGCTCAAACAGTTAAAGCCTTCTCCAAAACGCATGGTAGTGTGGCCACCACCCGGAATGGTCAGGGCAGGCCTACTGGTGTAACAGCAGATGTTGTTGAGGGCATCATTAAACTCTAGCAGGAGCCCAGCTTTTGAATCTTTTTTTTTTTTTTTTTTTTAATGAAGAAAAAAGCCTGGTAATGGAAAATACTTTGATGGAACTGTGACAATTTTCTTCTCTTCCAGTTCTTCAACTCTGTTCGGCTGTGGGACTTTATTGAAGACAGAGAAAGCAGGACTGTGGCCAGCACAGATGACGAAGTAACAGAACTTGGAGAACTTTTCATGCACCTTTCTGGGGCTGATGAGGATTCTGCTACTTCTCAATAAAGAGAACTAAAGGTGCTGCCTTCTATAGCAATCCAGCTATTTATTTAGCGATGCTTCTCCTTTCTGCAGCGCCGGTAGAGCGAATGTGCCCTGTGGTTTACTTGTGCAGTCCTGGTAAAGTTTTCAGATAGTTTTTTGTATGGCAACAAAAAATACTAAAGTAAATTTAAAAAGTTAAATTGATTGCATGGAAAAAAAAATCCCTGAATTGCAAGGGGGTTTTCTCCCTCTTTGGCCTAGTCTATGCTGTTTTGTGAGCTGAGTGGTAGTGTAAATACAGCTCCTCTCTTATCAGTTAAAGCTTAAGCTGTTAAAAACTTGCTAAATCTGTTCTGGGTGCTTTTTTCTTTCTTTCTTCTTTTTTTCCACTGAAAGCGTTATCTACAAAACCCCACTTGGGAATAATGGTCAGTGTAGCTTTTTCTTCCTTAAAAAGGATATTTAAGAACTAACACACTGTACCTCACAGTAGTACCTAGAGTTCAGAATCGAGCTATACCATACCCCTACAGTGAGCGTTTCCCCAGTGGGGCCTGGACACTGCCTGGCTTGCAAAGCCTGTGCCAGTCAAGTTCCCACCCTCATTTTAAAATAATTACAGTGTACAAGAGGCAGGAAGCATCTCCTAGTGCACCCCTCGTAAAGCAAATACAACTGCACTGATGAATATATTCAGGCAGAGCAATAGTGGAGTCAATTAAATTGAAAACTTACAGCACAAAGGGGATTTTGGAAACTGGAGAATGAGAGTAAGTAGTTGGTTTCAGTGGTCACTGCAACACTAATAGGTACATTTTTCTTTAAATCAACTAGTTCAAATATATTTAACTGGAAGGGAAAGCTTGATTCAGCTTAAATGAAGTAGCCAAAATTTTCTGATCTCCTTATGCCAGTGATCTTACAGTTTGCAACTCTACAGCATAAATAATTTCATCTACAAAAGAAACAATTAGTTTTTACTGCTGTTTTTCTCAGCCATGTGGCCGATACTTCAGCTTTCCCACCCGCAGGTGCCTCTAGCACTGCGTGGGATGCCTTTTTGAAGCCTTAGAACAGCCCCATTTCCAGGCACCTCCCCTCCCTGGTTGCCAGCAGCCTCCCAAAGAGCACTGGCAGAGGTTCCACCCTTGCCCACCTACCCAAGATTCATGGTGGCTGCAGCTGCTCTCAAGAGGTGTCTGTCTGTCTCTCTCTCTCCCCCCCTCTCTCTCCACCCCCTCCTCTCCTCTCGCCCGCCCTCCCTCTCTCTCTCTCCCCCGCCCCTCCCCCGCCACCCATTTGCCTTTTTAATTAAGGAACAAGGTTAAAGGCCCAGGAGGGGTGAGGTGTACAATCTTAAAATAAGTAGAGGACCAATTTAACTGATAGCTTGAGGGTAAGACTGCATACCCTTGAGAGGTCGCTTGTGTGCTTAAAGGTTTGAGCATTTCTGAAAGCTTGTTGTTGAGATGACATAAGTTATTTGTATTGTGAAGCAAAGTATATTTAGAGACACTTGTGCAAATTCCCTTATGTCAGCAAGGCAAATAGCGTGCTGCTTTGATGGGAAAAAACTAGGATCTGGGTCACTGGCCTAAAGCAAACAGCAGGAACCTTAAGCTGGGATGCAAACATTTTTAAATGGCACCAAATTAGTGACACCAGGATTAGCCGCTTCATCTGTTGGTTGGCGTTTCTGGGTCAAAACTGACCCTGAGAATGTCCTGGATGAAAATACTGCATTTCTGGAAGGGTTCCAACAGAGCAGGGAGAACTCCCCCACCCCTGCTGGCCAACGGTTCCTCAAATTGAACGTGCAAATTTTGCTCTCTGTTCTGACCTAGGAAATGTAACTTTTCCACCATTATTTCTACTCTGAAGTTAATTTTTAACAACACTTACTGTGAAGTCAGACCTTGGCTTTTCGGTAGTATGTATACCCACATACACATCAGCTTCTTTTTTAAAATCAGCATGTGAAGGTCTTATTCCTGTAAGTTGTCATATTAGTGTAATTATTCATGACTAAGTACAAAGGTGAAGGAAAATAACGTATCCCTAAGAGAGATGGAGTACTCAAAGATGAATGTTCAAGAGCACTTGCCCAGGCATAGTTTCTAACACAAAATACTTCCACCCCTTAGCCTCCCTGTGGATGCTTGTTTCTAGCTGATCTTGCACGTATTTTTTTTTCAGAGAGAAATATTGTCAGTAATAAAATATACCAAAAAGTAGTCAACGGAGAGGATGTTCTTTACCTCAAACAAGACATTCCTGATTTACTTTGCCCCAAGATGACATAAACCAGGTAACATAGTCTGAAATTAAAAAGATAACTTGTTTTTCAAAGCTACCTAGGAACACCACAAAGAGGTGTTTTAATGTAAGAGCAGTAAGACCTACAAATTTAGACCTTTTCAATTCTTCACTTACCAGCTTTCATCTAATTTGACATCAAGTGCTGGTCAAAATAAGCCTATTTATCAAAAATATTTTCATTTTCCAAGCAACATATAATCTGTTTTAAAAATGAGGTGTTAATGTTTTATTTTTGGAAATTAGAGATAAAGTAAAAGCAGCTTACCATTTCTCGTTTTTCCCCCGCCCCCTTAAACTCTTTCATATTCATCTGAAGGTAAAATGAGAGATAAATGATGTTTAGAGAGGGCTGCAGTTAAAATACCAAGAGGAGTATTAAAAATCATGCAGAACTCTATGGAACAGTTTCCATCAACCCTCAATTTACTTTTTTAGCAAGCAAATTTTATGGTCATGTTCAATTATCACCTAAGGATTAATATTCCACCCTTCTTACAATGTTATATGTGTTCTGAGGACAAACAGTCTTGATAATTATTTTCTAAGTGTGTGTCAAGCTCACGTACTTCAAGTTCCTCTCTCCCCTTTCATAAGTGCTTTCTGGGTTTTTTGCTTGCTGCAAACAAGAAGCTGAAATGGCTGTTTGGCCACTACAGGCAGTTAAGAGTTGCACATGTAAGCTATCAAAATTCACAGCAGAAGTATTTTGCCTGATGAATTTTAGGCAGCAGTTGAGATTGATTAACAGCGGCTACAGCCATCTTGTCTCCTCACTATACCTCAGCAGTGTATTCAGATAGGAGCCCTGTACTTAACTGCATGCACAGAGAAACACACAAAATCCCAAGCTTCCATTCCTTCCCTAATGAACATATTTAAACAGAACGCTATTTAAAAAAAATAATTGCCACCTATTTTTTGTCATCTGCAGAGTTCAGCCAAGACAGCAAAACACACACTTCTATTTAAGTAGAAACAAGGTTCGCAGGAAATAAAATGCAGAGGGGAAATGGTTCAGTTAAAAAGCTTGATATGGTAGGTATCTTAACAAGTAGATGCTGCTGAAAGATAATTACAGTAGATTAAAAAACATCTTGTAAAGAATGTGATTGGAAACCTATAAGTTGTCATATCAAGTTGTGTTTTTACTTGAACTGCTATTACCTATCCTCATAACTTTAAAAAAATTATTCAGAATGTCGTTTTCTGAGTTTTTCAAATCTAGACGTACATGTCGGAAGGAACTATGGATTACTACATTAAATGATGACATTGAGTCTTAAACCTAAAATTTAATTTATTTTATTAAAATAAGATAATCAGAGGAACCTTGACTTACAATAAATGCATTTTCTCAGGAGCAATAAAAACAAAATTAAAACCCAAATCAGCAAGAAAAACTGTATATGCTCAGTTTCCTCTTGATAGTGCATCTCTTGGACGACAGCTTCAGATGGGATGAAGACTATGCTCATTTTGCAGAAGTATACGGATAATGTTAATTAGCCTTTTCTCAGCCACAAAAACCTGTCTTTCTGCACTTACCACCTCATTGGGCTGCAAGAAACAAGTCAATAGTACCAAAGTAAGCTGCTGCTTACGTTACTGAAGATGACCATAGCAAGACTGGCTAGCTTCCTTCTCTGAGCAGTACAGTTCAGAATATATTCCATTCTTTTGCAAGAGTTTTTCTTCTATGTGCAAAACTATTGCAAAAACTATTTTTTGTGTTGAATTAGCATTTTAACTTATTTCATTGGCTTGATGAAAGCTCTTAGGCAGGAGCTGATTTCCAGAAAGTTTTTTCTTCTTCCCTCAGTCTGGTTTGCAGATACCCATTTCAGGCAAAACTCGCCCATCCTGAACTGGCACAGGGCATGGAGCAATCGAGGAGCACCATAATGCATTGTCTTTCCTCAAGCGCCGAGGCAAGCCATCCTTACTGTAAAAAATACCGATTTATCAACAGATTCAAATCAATCCAGAAACACTGCCAAAGAAACATCCATTGCTTCTGTGTATGGGAAAAATAAGGCTCAAGTGCATCTATTAAAAAAATAGTAATAGATCTCTTGATTTATAGTCTGTTAACTATCCCAGTAAAAGAAACTGTAGAAAAAGGCAATGTGGAGCTGTGTCCCTGCAGGATAAGAACTGCAGAAATCTTAGCAGCTTGTTCTTAAAACTGGGATGCAGATAATCCTGCTGGCACTGATCCTGTACACTGAGGCATTAAAAGCACAACTTTTGTTACTTCTGTTCCTTTCCTATCCCTGGAGAGAACCAGGGAGGGGGAGCATGATCCTAAAACACAGGTAGTCTTGTGGATGTTAATGTGCAAGAATTTATGTCCTCTGTGTGGGCGGCACGATGCAGAGATGGTTCGGAAGCACTCCGGTTGATTTTGGGTAAAGAATGTTGCAACAATTCAATGGACGACAGTATCTGAGGGAAACACACAGAAAATGAAAAGAAGGCTTGCTTGTCCTTTTCAGTCTTAAACCTTCATTTATTATGGCTTTAAGCGTGTCCTTAAGAGCTACAATAGACTACGTAGAGGCACTGAAAGCAACAGTCTAGGAATATGCCATTCAGTTTCATTGCTATGAGGAGTCTGAGTTTCAGAGGATGGGAGGATACTTTTCAATAGTTCACAGACATTATGATCAATTAACAGGCATCTGTGCAATTCTTCCAACAGAGTAACAGGGGAAGAATTGCGTCTTCTGCTTAACAGTCTGTTTAGAAAACCACATTTAGAAATAACTTTTTAAACAACAAAAGTTAAACTTGATTATAACAGCAAGAAGTTATTTTTCAAAAATCTGCTGGTATTTAATTCCAGCTATTTAATAAGAAAGTACCTTCATCATCCTCATAGTGACAGGAAAAGGTAAAGTACCCATTGTAAAAATACCAAAAATCGCTACATGAATTTAAATCCCGTGGTGGATATTGTTTGCTTGTTCGTAGTTGTGGGGAAGGAAAGGAGGAACGATCTCTCATTTCCCTCAAACCTACACTAAATCAGAATGTAAATGCAAAGATAGATTTGATTTTTGTTGTGTTAGGTGTTTTTTTTTGCTTATCTCTAAAATGGGTCAGCTGTTGAAAAGCAAATTGCTGCAGTGTTAGTCTAACAGTCTGTATGCATAACATTTTTTTAATGACCTTTACAGGAACTATGTAGTCAGAATTACCAACCACCTAAGGGAGCTGGGTTATGAAAGACGCACATGAATAAAGCCAAAAATAGGAAGCAGGCTGCCCTTTATTCCTATGTCTACCTTCAGTTTCTCCATCAAAGCTTGTATCCTTGTAGAATGTTTTGGGTGCTAATGGCTATTTATAAACTACTCTGGAATAGTTATATGCAGAGAACACACTTACTTGTGGAAACAGAGGTCGTTCTTCCCTAACTTTCTTCAAACAGTCTGCTACAAGCCTCTTCATTGCTTTGGGGCAGTTCTTGTACAATTTACTGAGGTCTGGAGAAGCATACCCTCGGCCAACCATGAAAATAATCTGAAAAAGAAGCAGCAGAAAACCAAAGTTGTAAAAGTTGTTTCATTAGTTGATAGCTTTAGTCTCCTAAAGCGATTAAACATGAGTACAAAAGGCACACACACCAGCAGATACTTGTAGATTTGTCCAAACTAATTAACTGAAGCAATGGTCCTACTTTTGGACAATGTAGGACATGATTAAATCAGAGTAATGCGGTTTTTAACGTTCAATAAGCAAAGGCACTATTGCATTCAGAATGGAACAGGAGATACTACACAACATGGATGTGACATGGCAGTTTCCTCCAGTTGAAGGCTAGTGTCAAACAATCCTCAATTTGTTACAAGCAACCAGCCAATTTGGCACAACAGCTTAATTCATCAGTAGAACTGTATTTTCAGGTAGTGCTGTAAAAGGTGTTGCAAAAGGAGACATACAGCTAGCAAGGTGAAGGAGATGATCGTAACTAATGGTAACTACTGCAGCAAAAAAGGAAAAAGGGTTTGGTTTGTTTCGAGACAAACAATAAAAGACCTAATTAGTGTTGGAAAATACTCTTCTATTTTAGTCCAAGTTAATATGGTCATTCTTTAGGATTTTCATCAGACTTCCAGTAACCTTAACAGTTGACTATTTACTATTGATAAGACTATTACCTGGTAAAATGGTGGTAGGCTAGGTATGGTTGAGGGGAGTGAGTTTGTTTGTTTGAGGGTTTTACTTGGGGGGGGGGAAGAGGGGAAGACAGAACTAACTGTGCTATTGCTTCTTTTTCAATTAATGTTGTCTCGGAAAAAAAAAAAAAAAGTCACTATAACGTTGCTAAAGTAAGGTCTCAGTGTTGTTCTCCAGGAAATATTCTGTCCCTCCCCAGAAAACTTACTTGAGGGGCAAGTGCTGCATGTTTTGTGACAGTAATGATTATTAAAGCTTGCATATAATTTCAGTATTATGAATTAAAACACATTCCAATATCCCGATTTGTATACAACCTTAAAAATAAGAGAAAACTTCCTTAACAGAACTGGCCTCTTCTACTTGGAATACAGACTATATAAGAGCTAAAATCCAGTAGTTTGTCCCCATAGACACACACTGCTTATTATTAGATCTTCATTTAAAAAAACAACAAAACACAAACCACAACTGAGGATCAGCAGAACAGAGATCAAAGACATCTAACAGTTGTAAGTTCATGCCCTGCAGATTGGCATGAACTCCACACTTGCTAAGCCAGAAGCATTCATGTATAGAGAACAGTTGAGGTTTCTGTCCCTAATGTGCTTCTTTAAAATTATTGGTTAACTGACTTAGTAAGATTACAACTTAATAAAGACTAAATCACACAAACTAACCTTCAATACTAAAAGGTTTTTCAGTAGCCACTATTTTTTTTTCACTTAGTAAAACGCACAGAATCCAACCTTGCTGATACAAGAACAGCACATTTAACATCAAAAGAGAAATTTCACATAACTGCAAATATATAAACCAAGATTTTACTGATGTAGCAAAAGTTTTAACCCATGAATAAATTAACAGGGCATTTAAAATGTTTATAATTTTTTTTCCTTTAAGTAACTGTCACTGTCAATATTTAAGTAAACGTTCAATTACACATTTACTGCTGAAACAAATTACATTGTAAACAACATTTCAATTCATGTTTTCCTTTTGTCTTTATCTTACCTTTCTTGAGGACAACAAAATGTACTATGCCCAGAAATAAAATGCAGTATTCTAAAGAATGTTTTGTACCTGATCTCGGTTGTTTATGTGGGAGTACGGCAACTCTCCTGTCATTAGTTCATATAATACTATTCCATAGGAGTAGACATCTGACTGAAAACTAAACGGATTACTATCCTGCATCCGTATCACTTCTGGTGCCTGTAGAAGAAGGAAAAAAAGAAACAAATTGTGAGCAATATTAATAGAACTTAGAAACGGAGAGGACAATAAAAGGGCAAAATATTAGAAAGCAGAGAAAGCTCAACCAAATATGAGTGAACAAAGGATAGCTCAAAACCTTTGATGAGTTTTAGCTAAGGTTCTGGGAAACATTAAGAAAATCAGTACAGCTACAAGTAAACAAAAAAGCAACGCTTTAATTCAACAAGCATTTTACTATTAGAAAAATTACTGTTATTCCAATTTGCAAAATATATTGACTTTTCTTACACCTTACATACAACTGTGTCTGAATCTCTCACCATCATTTCTTAAACAGGTATCGATGTTAAAAGGGAAGAATATAAAATTCTAATGCAGACTTAGTCTCTTGTAAAATTGATACCAAAACATTTATGTGAAATGTGAAAGCCAAATATGAATTAGCATATGGTGCAGATGGGGGAAGAAATGCAAGAGCATTCTTGAATCTTTGCAAAGCAAAGCAAAATTATGAAGCTAAAGAACATAAAAGAAACAACGTGGAATTATTTAATAAAACAAGACATAAACCATCAAAATATCGTTCCTGTTAACTAAGATTCTCCCCCAAGAAGTCCCTCAGAATTACTGAGCAAAGTACTAAAATACAACAGTACAAGAACTCGGTAAGAGATTATATCAACTTTCAATGAAACAGAATCAAACCTCCCTTTCTATGTAATGACAACTCAGCAGAAATGGTATATAAATGATTCAAATGAAAAAAACTGCAAAGACCAAAAATGCAGGTTTATTTTTCTAAGATCTGTTTCATGTATATAGGCATATATGATTACTATATGTGATATTATTAGATAAGTTAGTTTTAAAACCTTTTATGGAAAGCTGTAAAAAGCTTTGGCTTTTTGTATTTTTTAAAGAAAAACTGTTTCTGGTTTTGTAACTTTGTTTCAGGTGTATTTTATATGTCACAAACAAATGCTGGCCAAGCATCCCAATATTCTTATCAAACGCTTCCCAGCTTTTCTCGAAATACAAATACTTAAGTAACAATGAAGGCTGCAAGCCTAGTAACAAAGAATATTTTTTTAAAAGGAAAACCTGTTTCATGTAACACCTTTAGCTCACTATCAGCTAAATATCAAAATATTTAAAATGTAGTAATATTTAGCATTCAGCAAGTAATTTTTATTCACTTACACTTCCCTGAAGTACAAGCCACAAGTGTTGCTGCGTGCCCTACCCTGGGAGCTAGAAAATACCGGTGCTCAGTCTACATGCTGAATTTAAGTAGAGTGCACAGTTTTAACAAAAATGGGTCAAGTGAAACTTCCAACAAAATATTTTATTTGAGAGCTAAATAAGACATTCTGGCATAATTTTAATGATGCTTTTTAACCTGGTAACAGGCACTGTTCCACTTTTTCTATTTGCTCTATTGAAGTTGCACTTTTGAAAAGTTACTAAATAGATTTTCCACAGGTGATTTTTGGAAGGAAAATTGTAGAACAGCCTTTTAAGTTCCGGCAGAAGTTAAAACATAAAGGCAGTTGTTGGGAATGTCCTCCCAGACGAGGACTTTGCAAGTAACACTTCCAAAGGAAACTCCATAAACTTTCCAGTAGAACTTGAGAACTTGCAACTTAAACTGACATTCATCTGCCTCAGACTGAGATTCTGAACTGCCTCAAAAACCTACTGTAACTACCTGGTTGCAGGGTAAGGAGTAAGCAAGCAGTAGTGGGCCTAACAACAATACCTTGGTATGTATCACGCATCTTACTGTGGTGCCATAGATGAATTGTGCTCACTCCCTTACTTGAAGAAGCACTCCCTATCCTCTCCCCAGTCCCCTGCCAAAACTGCTGAGTGTGCCATTGGCAAGTGTGTGTGAAAAGGGATGTTGCAAAGTCCCAGGCAGGGAGCCTGGGAAGAAGAGGCCGCAATGAAAAGTGTGGAGAAAGACAGGGTCTCACCAATCCCACAAAGCCACCATTAAGCAGGTTAAAGTCTGCTCTCCAGTGAGACAAGCCCATTTGGGGAAAGGCAGGATTACGGCAGGAGAAAGGCTCTCCTCTTCCCCTGAACAGCTCCTTGCAATTCCACTGATGGCCCTGTCTCTGCCCGAAATATTTAAAATAACTCGAAAACTCAGAAAGAGAATCCTTAGGGTGAATAGCATCTGCTTTGGATAATTAAGCACTCCAGCACTTCACTTGTCAATTTTAACTTGTCCTACAACTGGAATAAAAGTCTACACAGTACTAACAGAATACATTGATATATTTAGATATAAAGCTTTAAAATCATGTTTATCTGACAAAACATATTAACAGATGAAAGCCAGCTATTTAAAAGTGGTGAAATCTTTTGCTCACCATCCACAAGACTGAACCAGTGGGCTGTTCCACCTGTTGAGATCCACTCCATCTGGATTTTACAGTTGCCAGACCAAAGTCTCCTATTTTCACTGTGAGGCCTTCATGAAGAAATATATCTAAACATTTGTTAAAGAAATTCTGTAGAAAACTTGAGTAAACAATTCTGAATTTTCTGACATGATTACAAAGTGCCTGGTTAGGTTATCACAAATGAAAGCCTGCTAGGGTTGTATCTTAAACAGAGGAAAAGTAATTTTCTGGCATCCATATTTACAGAGTTAACATTTAAGACTGAACAAGACCAGATTTATCAGCATTATTTGTATGTTTATATTTATGCCAAGTTAGGATAGAAATCAACTATGTTAGTTAACATCAATGACTGCAGGTACTTAACTGGTGTCAAGAGACACACAGGGAAACAACAGAAGTCATCACAACTCAAAAAAGAAAACTAAGAAAAAACAATTACAAGTAGAAACAAGTATCAAAATAAAATCTATTTACATAAAGCTCTTTGGCAGATCTCCTGAGATTTAACTATGATTTTACTACTTCAACTGGAAATACACAAGTCTGTACTATTTCTAATCTATCTACTTAATAGATTTGTCGATTAAGATTGTTAGCTAGCACTTTCTTTGTTGGGGTTATTTTAAGAAGATACCATGTTACAATTTAATTCAAGAATGTTTTAAGTTCAAAAAGATGATTCAGAAATATAAACATGACAGACTCCTAGTTCTCATTTTCATGTCAGGAGAAGAGTTAATTTATTTCATGAAAATGTTCATCATTATTGGGAATCATGAACTCCTGACCTCCTACATACTAAAATGATTATTTTTCTAGCTTAACTGAAAATGGGAATCCCCTTACATTATAGAACTACTGAATTTGGCTTATTTTTTATGATGACATTTGCAAAGCATTCTGTTCATATTTTATGAAAGCAAGTTCTAATTTATGCTGCTAGCTCAACGGATGCTGCTCTTGGCAATTTCAAAAGCAAGCATTTTCAAAGGAGAAAGGCATCAGTTCACAACATTTTTACTCCATATGCATTACTAAACTTGTATTTTTTCAAGAAATATAGTGGTAAAAGATTGCCTTTTCATGAGTTTATAAGTAAGATTTTTGCCAGTCATATGAAGGTGTTTTAAATTTATTAAAACTATATGGGCAACAGTGACAAAACCCACATGTGCACACATATATCAGCATGCACACACACACACCCCTCTCCTGTCAAGTGGAGTGCAGCTTCTCTCCAATACATCATTTGGATAACAGAGAATTACATAAACATTGTTTAAGTAAAATAAGACACTTTTGGAGCACAACTGTTGCATGTCTTTTTTTCATCTTTATCACAACAGTGTGGTACGCAAGCACGTCTGTTCTATGAAAGTCCCTGCTAAAACCTAACTTACTCATCAACAGGAATTACTTGGTAGTAGTTACATTCATTTGAAACAGCTATTTCAACCCCCCAAAACACTCCATATTAACAACAAATCACTCTCACGTGAAAGGAAATACGGTTAAGTTAGGAAAGGATACTATTGGATTTCATGTCTCTGTGGATGATATTCTTTGCATGTAAATAGCTGTGAAAGAAAAAGCAGAAAAGTGCCATTATGAAGGCTGTTCACATAAACTTAGCCTTTCAAATTTACTGAGAGATGCTGTGACAGTTATTACATACTCAATCACTTCACAGATCTCTTGCTTTAGTCAATTTACAAGATGCCTCTACTTTGGGAAAAGAGAAACATAGCACGCACTAGCTGACAGCTACTGCCTTATGCCTTACAAAAAGTGGAAGCAATGCAGTAAATAAATATCAGGAAGAGAAAGAATGGCATCATTGCTATGTAACTGTATAATGCCCTGGAAAACTGGGTGCTGTCCTCACATGCATAGGATCTCTATGCCATGTGAAGTTTTACTTTTTACAAACTGCTTTAATTCGCAGTCACAATACATGTCCTAATTTTCTGGGTGTCTTGGCTGGAAACCTCGGTCCCGATCTACAAAATGGATGAGCACTGACAGCGTCAGCCCATGTCAGCGTCTTTTATGCTACAGACATAAGAACATGTTCTGAAAGAGAACACATCTGCGTGCGTGAGTCCTGTAGCTGTAGAACAGGAACAGCCATCCCCTCACTCACAGGAGTACCACCAGTGTAAATTAGTGTTTGCCAAACACTGCAATGTTATAGTAACACAGGGAAGGAGAAAAAAAGAAGCTAATTCTGTGTTTAGAATAGGATCTCATCTAGTGCATTACAGTAAGACATCAAGCTACAAAAAAAGATAAAATACAGAAGAGCTGACTGTTAAGTGACTAGTGGTCTAACAGGAACTAAGGCAAGAATCTGTGGGAAAAGAAATACTAAAAGAAAGTAAGAATGCATACAACAGCGCTGAATTCAGGCTGCACAAAATCTTTACTTAGCATAACATTTTGACCTGTTACTATTTTAGCACAACTTCACATATTAGGGTTTGGGGAAGAGAAGGGAAAGCCCGTTCCAAGAACAAAAATAGCCAACATCGTTCATCCTACTCACTCCATTCCCTGTGCTGTCTGACGAGCAATATCAATGAGCTGGAACATTTGGAACTTGGTCTCTTGAACATGCAGGTGTTTATACAGACTGCTTCCTTCACACCACTGTGTAACGATGGCCAGATTATCTTTAGTCATGTAGCCCATAAAGAGCAAAATATTAACATGCCGAGTCTTCCTAATAGAAAGCAGCAGAGAGAGAAGTTAGTATCTTCATGAAAAAAATGTTTTTGAGTTCTTTTAAAAATGCATTCCTGGCTGAAGGTATTTCAGCTCTTGAGTCCGAAATCATAAGTTTCCTGCACAATTTTTGCCAACTGGATGTTGTGTGTGAAGTTTGTTTTTAAAAATAATAAAATTATGCCACAGTTGCCAATTTATAATTTTTCAATAAAATCAGTTGATTTTCTGCTTTTTAGTTAAAATACTTCATTTTAGTTCCAAGGAAGTTATTTAAAATCAACCTTTAAGAAAAAGATGTCATGAAAATCCATGGGTTTTGAAATTAACAACCGACATTCATGCTTGCAAGTGGTATTAGAAAAAGTTATTCCCATAACAGAAGTCACGCTGAAAGCCGTGAAAAAGTGACAACTTTAGCTAGAAGACTGGATCCCAGTAGGGAACTAAAGGGTCATTATAAACTGTGAAGGAATTAACAGGTGAGAAGATAGTCCTTGCGTACTCTAATTGGTTCAGTTCCAGAATTAACATTACAGACAGTTAATTGGACACTACAAAACAGTATTTTTGAAGGCAGAGAACAGTTATATAGACGAGAGCATACATTTAAAAAAAAAAAGGGAGTTATGATGCAATTTTAAAAGGTACAGTTCAAATATTCTGTCTGGTGACAAGAATTATGGCAGAATTTATGAACATTTTACTGTATGCCAAATGTGACCGAAATACTCCAAATTATGACTGCTCTCTCACAGCTCCACAACTATATTCACAAATATCACTATATGATCTCTTTTTTATTCTTCTTGTCTGGAGATCTGTTTTTTGTGTCTATCAAATATAGACTATTGGGCAAGACAGCTTAAAGGAGGGGTAGTCAAACACAGTGCCTTGGAATAACAGAATTCAGCAATGAAACCACCAACTCACCTTAATACAGCCACTTCATTTCTGAAAGCCTGGAACTGTTCTGGGGTTGGATCTACAACCTTTAGTATCTTCACTGCTACATCCCCTGAAAATACATTTACCGTTAAAGTTTCTAAAAACACAGCTTTTTTTTCCCCCCCCAAAAAAAATTACATTAACATACAATATACTTAATAAATCCTAATTTCTGCACAGTACACCTCTACAAATTTTTACACAGGTCAAGGTTTTCCTGCAGACGCATAAACTTCCATAGTATCAAGCAATTCATTTACCTGAATTTCAGTCTAATGGAAAAGGTCATTAACTGTTCACATGCTTCCCTTCTATTTTTTAACAGCTATGGCTGGCCAGAACTACATGTATGCTTTCTGCAGGATATGAAGCTACTAAATAGTTGTTGAAAATGAAGGTGTTCTAGTATAGGTGCATTCTCAGCACATCATTTCAAGCACAGTCATATCAGAGTCCCTCAGCTTCCAAACAGTATCCAAAGTTTCATCACTTTCCCTTTTCCATGCAGCTTCAGCGTGCATATATATACACACACATTTGTATTTTTATATAATTTATATAATTAAGTTTAATATATTGAAGTTTATATATATATATAAAAATTGTATGGATATATGCACACACACATCCTTTTTTAATATAAACTTTCTAGATTTAAATACTGCTATATTTCAGGAATGGGAGGATTTTCTATCCAGGAATAGCAGAAAAATCATGAACGATGTAACTGATTTTAGTATTTCAGTAACAAATTTGGGGACTACAGAAAGCAGAATATCTTACTGTTCTTTAAGCTGACACATTATAAAATTTAACTTAAAAGCTTCATTTGAATTGTTTTCATCATCGGTGCTTGCTTTAGATTTCAGTCTCTGTTAAAGGGTAATACAGAGAGGAACATATGATGATCCAGTGCGATCTGTTTAGAGACTGTTTCCAGAGAATAAAGTTATAAAACCAGTGTACATCCAGAAAACAGTAGAGTTGAACTGATTCAAAAAACATGAAATAGGGAATGTAGACGACTGGTCTAGCAAAAGTAAAAGCACTAACAGCAAGACCCACCGATTGATTCCTCAGTGAAAGAAGTAAACACCACGTTCATTTTAACTACAGATGGACAGCATTTTAGAATTCAAGAGGGGGATAAACTTGCCTTGACACTGTTACAGGAAAGTAAAAGCAGCTTAGGAAAACTGAAACTTCAATATTAGTCCACATGCAGTAAAAAGATTTGGAGTTGCTATACTCCAACATAGGCTTATCCCATAGTTTAAAGGCTGCTGCCACTTAGCATTACAGAATCATCAGATAGATTAAAAAAAAAAATTCCTAGAGTGACAGATTTCTCTGCTACCACAATCAGTAATTATTTTCTTCTTAACATGGTCTCTTTTCCAAGATATTTTTGAAAAATATGTTAGCGTGTCTGTAGAATACAATGATCAACAGAATACTTCAGGAATACTAACCGCTCCATTAAAACAAAATGTTGCCAACAAAGTATAAGGAGGATCTGCAAACTGGTACTATTGAAAGTTTCAGAGGACCCTGGGTGAACTGCAGTATCTTCAACTGTAGTTACCAGTTGCTTAGTTTATGTATAATTTGAAGTCACAAAGACGCACAAATATTGAACACATTTATATTGTCTTCCTTTAACTTCACTAAATGCAATATACTTCCTATTTCATCCTCTAGCATCTACACAAAGAGAACCATCTCATATTTGCAGCATACATAATGTTCTGTAACTTACAGATCTCTGCTTGCAGACCAGAACAGGAGAATGTAACTGGTAAAGACTACACTTCATGTGACTACCAAAATCACAGGCTTTGAAACAGCCTGTTCCTGTTGCAACTCCTGCTGACGTACAATGCAAGACCAACGGATGGTCTACCAATACTTGAAGTATATTGCTATGAGTTATGCCAAGACAAGGCAAGGATGCAGCATCCACTGATTACAGGCCAAATGTTTTCAGATTATTTTTCAATATATTCTCCATTATGATCCTTGCTCCACAGATGAAAAGATGTTTTTAACCTTACACTGTTCTTACTGAAACAGGTGCCACACTTTTTTTAGGCTTGATGGCATTTCCCAAGCAGTTTTCTCTATGGAAACAAATACACAATAGCACTTGTTTTGTTTAGCAGCAATCTGAAGACAAATCAGCTTCCGCCACCCCCCAACCACCAAAACCCTAGAACTGATTACCAGGGTCAAAGGGGAAATGTGAGTGTTTATGATAGGTAGTCTTCCAACCCATTTAAACTGCCTTGGTTCTCTTTCCGCCTTTTAAATTTAGAAGCATGCTACAGGACACTACAGGATCCAAATGGGGTCTGTAACAGAAGTGGTGCAAATATGAAAATTAGTACTTAACCATCAGAACAATCTGGAAAAATATGGAAGTGCAAGATACCTGTTCAACGAGACACATACTCCTTAGAGCAAGACTGTCCTTGACACTTCATTTTTATTTTGGAAGGCTCAATCAGGGAAGCTTACTGGAAACCTAATACGGTTTGCATATAAATTGTACACAGTCTTCCACAGGTGCTCTCCAAAGGTTCACTGCAAAAAGTCCTTCATAGTTGGGCATGTTAGGAAACCCAACACCTCTAACTTAATATAGAACTTTTACTTAAGTTTGCAGCAGTCTGCCCACTTCAAGTAATTTCATTTAGCTTCACCAAGACATTTTTATTGCTGCATTTGTACTATTAGAATAGGTTACTACAAAAAGCCTGCAGTTTCAGTAACTTGTGCACTGTGAACTCCCAGTTTCTTCAATTCTAAACAGAAAGACTTGCAAGAAATATAAACTCTAAATCCTTTAAGACCACACCACAAATGGTGGTTACAAAAAAAAAAAAGAAAAAATTTAGTAATTTAACTTTGACTTTCCCGAGAAATCAGGAGAACTATAAGCAGTTACCACAAATATGATACCACATCTTATCAAATTAGGTGACAGATATAGAGCCATCTTGTGCACACAACTGAAGGTTCTTTGTAAATATGTAGCTCAATATATTTCCTGTTTAACATAGGAAGAACCAAAGTTCTTGATACGCTAAGAGTATTTACTAGCATGAAATTCAAGTATATTAGCAAGAAATTAACATTTATTGCCCTGTTTAACGAAATCTTACTTAACCCATATTTCTTCTTGATTTCTGTGTTCCATTTCACTTTATGTAAAGAAAATCAGTTGAACTGTTTCATGAATAGCATAAGAATAGTCCTTCAATTGACATTGACAACATTTGGGCTTTAAGACATGTAAGTATTTATGCTTTAAAAATAGAAGGTGGAAGGTAAGTTTCCAGATTTTTTAATTTTATGACAATATGATTTTAAATTTTTTTTTATGATAATAACACTATTTAAATTAGGGCCTAGAGGGGGTTTATGTGCGTTTCTTTTTAAATCATAAGTCCTGAATTTGGAACCCAGTTCTGTAGTTCTGCAATGTGCCTCTTTTCAAAGTATTCCAGCTAACTTTATATCATAAACTCTCACATCAACCATTTTTTCCTTAGAAAAACTCCACAGTAAAAGCAATTTATCCTTATTTCCTTTCCCTGCTACCTTGAATTTAACTACGCTAGTTAAACCACAGAGGTATTAAAAAAAAAGTAAAATTAATTTAAATGTAAGCTGTGACACTTCCCAGCTAAATCTGCTATTTCAATCCCGCTAGTGGAAAGTGAAATCTTTTCAGAAAACAAGTTGTTGTAGAATATGGTAATAAAGAAAACAATGTTGGCTCCAATACAGCGAACATGAAGATGGCCCTTGTGAGGTTCAGATTTGGATGTCTGTTCTTTGCCTTAATTTCCCCACTGTTAATATTAGGAAATTAATATTTCTCACCTACTATCTTTAGTGGTAGACAAGCACACAGAACCATTAAAACAATTTTACCTTTTTCTGGATTTCTGTCCTACAGTATCAACATTTTGAGAAGACAGTAACCCTTGTCAAGAACTTACCATGCCATTTGCCTTTGTAAACAGTTCCAAAAGAACCTGACCCTATTCGGGTAGAAAGCATGACTTCACTTGCTTCTATTTCCCAATAATAACTGGAATCTCTCTGTCCACGAGGCCTCTGGAACAAAAAATAATATGGCTTCACTCTAAATATTTAATCAAATATATTATATATACACACCAAAAGTGAAGTAACTTCCTTCATACAAGTTTAGAGATGTACTGAAACCTTGAGGGCTTTGTCCTGCATTTTGGACTTCTGTTTTTCTCCTCAATTTGTGAAGGGTGGTGGTTTTGGTCTTTTTTTTAAAAAAAAAAAAAATAAATAACAAAACAGAACAAAAAAACAATACCCAACAAAAAACACCCAAAAAATCTCCAAAACAAAACACCAAAAAAAAAACCCAACCCCACCAAAAACCCAAACCCACAAAACATTTTCTTGGATGGCTTTAACTGCTCAAGAAGCTATCCTTAAGTTCTGCACTAGAAACTTAAACCCTCGTCTTAGATCTTAAGAGGAACAAATATTTTATAATCAACTATTTAAAGACATCTGAAATACTTAAGAAACTGACTTTTTCAAAATTACAATACTAAAATTCAGGATCTCATTTACATATTTAAAAGGAATAAACCAAAAAGATGAGAGCAGAATTCTTAAATGTTGAAGTAATTAAAAACTGTTGAGTCCCACTAAGCAACTGTACTTTCATTTTTAAATCTTACAAGCCTTCAAAAAAATTGAGATATTATTCATTATTATTCTAACTTTTCTTTCTCCCCCCGCTGCCAAATTTAAATAAAGCCTTTGAGGAAAAACTTGCAATTTGTTAAACCTGTTTTTCCCTGAGACATTTTGAGTAACTTTACTATGAAAATGATGGCATTATCAATATCCATTTTCTATGGAAGCTACATCAATACAGTTCAGATAACTTTAAACATATTAAAAAAGAATACAAAAGATGATGCAGCCTCTAAAGATTTAAAAAGGTAATACTTGAAACTGTACTGAAAAATAATTTCACAGTACTGTCTGAAATTAATTTTCAACCCAAACCACTTTGTTCTGAATATTTATAACACAATGCAATATTGCTATCTTTCCCAAGCAAGTCAAAATTATATCACTATTACATACACACAGTGCAGAGCCATCCAAGATTGCCACCTGTTTGTATTGCCTTTTAAGTACAGAAATTTATCCCAACACACCACTACTCCCAGCCTAGTTTAATTTTATTTTTTAATTTAAAAATCAAATATTACCATACTTACAATTTTGTTTTTTTCTTGTGTATTGGATCCAGGGGCTCTCTCTCTTTGGGCTGGGACTGGGGTTTTGGGCTGAGACCAGCCAGTGGGGCTCATATTGTTAGGACTTCCAGACAGAGCAGAGGGTGAAGCTTAAATATAAACACAAAAAAATTATGAACCAGAAAATAAATACAAAATAATATTCTCTATTATTTTATTTTTGGAAACCGTACCTGATTCACTATGGCTTCGAATTGCATCCTAAAACAGAGGAGATAGAGTTAATAAACATATGAGAACATATAAAGGAAGAGGCAGGAACAGTGTTGAAATCATTCCTGACAGTTTTGGTCAACTGTGATACAATATTGACCAATACCCTCCAAAAGATGACAGCTTGGTTATTTTCTAGAATTACAAGAATCCTATATGCTAAACCCCATGCAATTTGTGAATTCTTACAAAACATTAAAAATATTCACAACATTTTAAAAGGTATTACGACCAAAATAAAAGAGGGGGGGGAAAAAAAAAAAAAAAGACAGACACAGAACGGGAAGAAACACCAGAAATACTGTCTGCATTCCCACCACTGTTTTTTTGTACATGCTTGTATTTCAGATCTGAACATAGCTCCTGTGATAGCCCTGTATCTCTAGAGGACAAGTTCAAAAAGGTTTTGGGTTACAGGTAGAAAAACTTTTAAAAGCTCCTAAAATATTCCAAGTCAATATACACTTTGAAATATCTCTACCATACTATTTCAACTCAAAAAAGGCTACGTCTAGTACCCTAATACAAAACCATCTGATTTTCCAAACATTTTTCCACAGCTTAAAGTTTGATGATATTTGAAAAGCATGTTCTTACACAGTTCACTAGTTGGTACAGTGCAACAACTCTCACTCATGCCACAGGCACTTTACAACACAATTCTACAGCCATGCACAAGATCAACTAAGCTCTGACACACATGACTTTACAACTTTTCTCACCTGCTATGTATTATCCCAAAGTACATACAGGAAAGGTAAAATATCCAGGTACTGTATAAGTACAAAGCAAGAACATGCACTACAGAATTGTTAAACACTGTCAAAGTTAATAGGAATCAATTCAAACTTTCTAACTAGTTAGTAGAATAATAAATGTATGATTTCACAGGAGGACAGAACAAGCCTACTTTCGACCATACAGTTTTCAAATTAATTCAGATTACCCTTAGTAAAGATTCATTTATGAAATACATCATTTTAGCTAGTTAGTTGCATTCTCCCAGGCTTGACTCTCTATATAGTATTCCTGCAGCGTAACTCTACTCTACACCTGAGCGGATTAAAATCTGCATAAACTACCAATGAAGAAAACTTGCAAGTTACTACTCCTATTTGTTTTGAGGACAAGAAAAATCTTTAAGAACCTGAATTAATAACAAGCGATGGTATTTATACATCAGCCTGAGAACATAATTGCTTTCAAGTAAGCTGGCAAAGGATAACTCAATAATTTAAAATCATTCTCATACTTATGTATACATACTTTCAGAAAAAAAGTATTGTTGAACTTCAATCCTGATGTGAATATTTTCTTTTTTGCTTATGAATCCTACAGCAAATTAACCAAAATCAGTTTTCTTTAGAGTTGTTCTTACAACACAATTAATACCATACAGTGCTGTAGTCTGTCATATTTGCTTTGATGTGAAATAAAAATAGCACATCATGTTCTTCATCTGTGGGTTTTGTAGTTATATTCAACAAAATAGTTCCCAGAGGAAAAAAGCCACACAATGGATGTGTTTGAGAAGGTTTTGCTTTAAAAACTGTGTGACCAAATGCATCTCTAATCCAGGTCTCTTCAAATTCAGTATGGATTCATCCAGCTAAACTAAAAATGAAGCTCTTCTATCAATTTGCCTCTTCCAATTAGCGTCCTCAATATTTAAGTATAAGCATGCTATAAAAATTTTCATCAGATCAACTCCAGATTAAACATCTCGTATGGACACTGCCATGGCTTGCAAGTTATAGCAATGCTGTTAATCACAAGAAAACAAAAGGCACCAAGAAAATACCTACTCTTCCCCTCAAACAAAATCGTCTGCACCAGGAACTGGGAGAAGCATTCAGGCTGTTATTCTAGGCCAACACAGTAAGAGAGAAAAGAAAAGAACAGAGGAAGTATAAAAAAAAAAATTAAAATTAAATGTTAGAATAAATGAAAGAAAAAGTAACCTAATTTGTTTGATGTATGATAATTAAGTGCAGTAAAACTTTTAAGTAAGTATTCCTGTTCAAAACCAAAAGTTCACTAGTATTCATCCTTTGGTAAACCACTTTATTAAGGTGGTCTTCCTCATGTCATACTAGAAGGTCAGTACTACCTTTTTTTGTGGTATGTTTTTTTAAAAAACTTTTTTTTTTAAACCTTTTAAAGCAGCTATCGCCTTTAAGATGTGACAGCTGTTTTTATTCAGTCCCTATAATATTATGAAGAGCCAGAATAGGAAGCATTTCTGTCTTTACTGCTATGCATAAAGGATAAAGAAAGCAATGCCTTCTTAAAGGCTCACCACGTTACAAAATTTGATAATTCATATTCTCCTTCTCGAGTGCTTCATTATTTTTCATGCCACAAAAGATGGTCAACCAGGTTTCTGAAGCAGCAGAAAAGGCTGTAAGCCTAAGAAAACCAAAGAGAAAGGAAGGGTACCCTTCTCCATAAAACCCAGCTGACACAAAGCTTCTAACTAAAACACCTTCATGAGGCTGCAGTGCACTTTTCTTCAGTTCCACCAAAGGTCCACAGGATGTCTCTGGCCCATTACAGAGTCTTCACATTTCATAGAATCCTATAAACTACCAGCTGAAGATGCAAGTAAACTGGGTAGTCAAAGGCTTTTGCTTGGCCTAAAAAGTTTTTAAACTATTCCAGAGCAAAAAACCCCAACAAACAGTGCTTGCTCTGAAATCCTGTAGTTCAGCTCTTTCTTTCTGCAAGCCTTTCCTGCACACCACTCCCTTATTTTGTTAAGGTTATCACAAAACAAAACAAACAAGCCATTTTAGGCTTGACTTCAAAGAATTGTCTCTCACTACTGCCAGTGTAAGGCGGGGGAGGGGGAGGAGGGAGGGGAAGAAAAAAAAAAGAAAAAAGGTGCTTGAAAGCAAGTAAAAGCAGAAATATTCTCAGATACAGATGGCTTTAGCACAAAAGCCCAGAATCGCTGTTAATTCCATACAGGTATAACACAAAACACATTGGCTGTAAGCTTAGATTTGAGTATTCCAACTCTGAGAACTACATCCAGACTTACAGTACCTGTAGTCTGATTTAAAACAAACACCAGCCCCAACAAATCCAGATTTTTAAGTTTGAAAGAACATTTTTAGACATGCCTAGTAAGCATTTCTTCAGCAAAACTGAGCTTATTTTCTGTGAAACTTGATTGCTAAGCTCCCCCTCATCTTTACAGACACCAAAAATCCACCTAGAACTTCAGCGAAGTTGATAAAGACTGCAAGAATGAACTATTAATTGTCTATGCAAATGCGTCACCTACATTCTTCATCACTCAGCCAACTAAGGCAAACCGTAAGCAAATGACAGAAAGTAAAGAAGAAAACCCAACTTTTAGATAGGCAGTCACAATTTTAGTTTAACTTTATGCTATTCCCTCCCTACCAATATTACCTCAATTATTCGGCTGTCTACAGGCATTGTAGTGCTAACCATATGGACATTTGGTGTGGATGTAGATCGCTGTCTTTGGGAAAGGGAGCCCTCAGAGGAAGGATTCGATGTGTTGAATGTGAAGGCATGAGGTGTAGAATACCTGTGCTGGGAACTAAGAAGGAAAGAGAGAGAAAGAGAAAGTTGTGGTTATTTTTTGCCCTCTAGCTATTGAAAAACACTGTTCAATATAAGCTCTCCAAAATCAATATACAGAGCTCCAAACAGAGAAAGCATTGGGACTTAGATGCTAACTACACTACTTGGTCAGCTGAATCACTCCCAGTTTAACTTAGGAAATAAATTAAAAAACTTGAAGATCTTGTCAGCTCACAAACTTATCTAGTGTGTTTAACGTAAGTCTGTTTCTGCTGTTATAAATTTTGCCACAGTTCACCTCAATCCCATCAAATCACATTTAATATACCGACAAAATACGGGTTCTGATAGATCAATTCAGGTCTGTGAAATTCAAACAAACTGCTCATTTCAAGCCTGTTAAACACATAGCTTAAGAGCTACTTAGAGCCCTAAACCTGAAAGGTTTGCAAGACTGTTCAACGGTTCGCACAGAACAGCCAGCAAGGAAGTCATGAAACCCAATAAGAGTTAAAAGGAGGCCAACACTAAAATCCAGTGCAACAAAGATTTGAAATCACAGCTAAGGTCACTCAAACCTTATTTGTCCCAAAGCACAGAAGTATCTTAACTGAAATCAGCCAGCCTTCACAAAAAGCTTAAAAACCTATCAAGTTAATGAGTCATTGTTCAACAACACTGGAAATAAAATAATATGGCAAAGAGAATGTAAGATCAATTCCTGATGCAGTTCCCACTAAAATAAATAAATAAATACATAGAACCATTTGAGAGACAGCTATGTGCTCTGTGCCTCATTCCTGAATAGGCCAAGATTTTTCAAAGGGATGTAGAAAAAAAACAAAAGATGGCCTGCCCTCTTTCTTCAGCCTCTAGAATTTCAAGGAGAGGAATACAGGCACAAATTAGGATCAGAAGATAGGACCCTTTGAAAGGAAAGCAATTTTTATTCTAGCTTTTAAAACTATAGGAACGTTCTCTTTAGGTCTCAGAATTTTCTTTAAGAGGAATATATTTTCAGTTTCCACTGTTCTCTCTTTAAACTCTTATCTGTCATCATAATATTAGATCATTATTTTAGTTTACATATGCGAGTCATGCAAAACGAGTCACAAACCCTTACATGCATACTACCTGATCAGAGAAGATAAAATTAATTTACAAAAATACTAAAGGGAGCCTTGAATTTTCTTAGGCAGGAAAACAAAGGTCTCCAAAAAAACCTTTAATACCCTTCCTTAAAATCTTAAGACTAAAAATTAAAAATATAAAATCCCAAATCAATGTTTTGCTTGAATCTAAGAACAAGAAAGGATGCTACATATTATCTATGATGAAGTGGTGTTGCCTTCTTGCACATTTATTCCAACGTTCTATAAGATCGTTCTATTTTTGAGGAGTTGGGGGTGTTTGAGTATTTTGATTTTGAACAACTGTATTTCCCCAAACAGAAATGACAGGAAATACTAGCTTACCTAACAGGTATCCGGGAGACAGACTCCCGCATCCGTCTCATTGTCAAGGGAGGTAGTGCAGGGACACCACTGTCACTGATATTTGAATTTGGGAACAATCTGAAATATCAACAAAAACAATTACAAATTCAATTGCTACACTACCTCCTGTACAATGCTCTTTAAAGCTGAAAATTTAAAGGGCTGTTTCCTTCCAGCATAGTTAACTTCATGAACACATTCCTATCTTTACATAATATTTTTCCTCTGCGTATGGTATGAGTAAAAACAATGTCTTTCAGACTCCCAAAGAAAATTTCGATGTGTTCTTTCTAAATTTAAGATACAAATCTTTCTACATCAGACTTCAGATTTTCCTGAAAGGCTCTTTTGACACCAATTTTTTTAAGTTCTATTAAACCCAGGTAGCACCAAGTGGCACAAGTCATCCTACACTCTAATGACTAGTCAGTATAAGAAAATGCATATGACCAAGTTTAATTATAAAAAAATACAATCACCAAGTAAGACACATAAAATCAATTATAGGTTTTAACACTTCTGCATAAAAAGACTTCCTTCTAATGTAATGATTTTCAACTTTCTCTAATCAATATTAGGAAAGTATGATCCTTCATCAGTTTTCTCACCGTTCCACGGATTTTCAACAGGGTATAAAAAGTTGCGGTTGTTCTGAACACTCATGTTTCCAACAGCTAAAAACCAACTGAATCATGACCTTTTTTTCTTCTAACTGAAGTGTTATATGAGAAGAATTACTATTACTCTGTTGAAACATAGGGCATTATACCAACTCCCTGGTCATTCAAGATCTTTGTTCGCTTGTCCCAGAGTATTAAAATTTACAGCAAGAATAAAATGCATTTAATGTAAATGGCCTTCTTCACCTGGGAAAGACAATCATTGCTGGCTGTTTTATGAAATCAACACAAGTTCTGTATGCTGATGAAAGTGACAACAGTTCCCAACAATCCAAATTTTATCTCTATGACAAGAGATTAAAAAAAAAAAAAAAAGATGCTTCTCCGTCACAGAGAATTGCTGTTGTTGTTAAAAAGGAACAGTCCTTACAAGAGTTGCCTGATATTGCTCCAGTCAACACACATGGTTGGAACTTTAGTGCTGCAGTGTTCGTGGAATTTATAACCACATGTCTGACACCGAAACCCATTTAGCAGGAACTTCTGGCAGATGTCACAGAAAGCAAGCTTCAGAAATGTCTTCCGAGCCTAGAAAACACATTAAATGATTAATCAAAGCTACTAGCTTCTCTTCATTAGCTGAGATGAACATCTTCGGAGTTTGGCATAAATACCATGTTAAAATGTTATCAGTGCCCCCAAAGTGCTACTGAACTTAAAACCACACTTGAGTTTTCTTGCATATATTTCCAGTTTGGTTGGAAGCTTGGAAAGCTTACATTTAGGGCTTTGTTTACCTGATTAATTAAAAAACAACAAACAAAAAGCCCACAAACAGAAAAACTCAAACCCAAGTGTTCTGTCAAATTCAAAAGCACTATGTTGTGCTCAGTAAGGTGACAGAGTTGGATGGGCCAAGAGTTGGGGTTTTTGTTTTTAGGGGGTGAAGGAGGATTACATCATAAGAACCACCTCATTTTTTTATTAGTCAAAATGTTTGTTGTTTCTTTATGACTAACCAATACCCCTTGTATAAGAAATAAATTCCTTAGTGAATAAAATAGTTTAAGGAAATTCTACTTTTAAAAGTGGCATCGGCATCTAACTTTTTTTTTCTAAAGCTTCTGAAATACAAAAAAAGATTAAAATGAGCCAAGGGGTTTCTTCCTCCGGAGCATACTGTACAGGAAGGCTCGGAGTTTAAGCTTCTTCTAGATCTTAAGAAAAATATTAATTTTCTGATGACCAACTGCAGATTATTTTATTTGTAGTTTTCTAAAAATGTACAGTAGAAGCAAAGCTACTTTCAGTTTTTGTAAGCCAATCCTAACCTTTCCAATGGATGTAAATTATAATCCTTTAGTTCTGCCACTTAATACAAAATATTTCTGGGATAAAATAACAAAAAGGCTAGAATATAAGCAAAAAGTTCCTTCCCAGGGAGAACAAAATAATGCAAGGTAAAACTGTTAGAGTTAGGTGTTATCTCTTTGTTAAAAAAAAAAAAAAAGCAAGCTCTATTTATTTGCTCTGCACTGAGCAAATAATCCCTTTTTGAGAAGGAACTACAACTCTGAAGTCTTTCATCCCCCCAGAAAACACTCTGTCAGATTACAAGGCAGCATTCGCTCACAAAACGTCATGACCTTGCAGAATTAACAGCACCCTTGCACATTCAAGTACAATTACCAACAGGCCAAAAAAGCAGCAGAACTTATCCAGCCTTTTTTGACTGATGAGCCAGAGACTGAAAATGCAAATTATCTCCCAGTTCTGGACTTCAAAGACATCTCTTAATATGACAGTTACAGAAATATATACTTATTTAAAATAAAAATGGCAATCATCAGACCTTTGAAGAATATGCATGATGTGAGCTTTTAAAGTCTCTGACACCTAGGAATCACTAAACATAAGTAGAACTCTGGCATTTCATTGCAAATTGATATTTAGCCAATCTAATTTATGGGGAGTACGGGTAAATGAATCAAATCATCATTTCTGAAATCCACCCTGTGTTTAAAAAGCCAAAAGATACCTAATGCCTAAAACATTCTTTGACTGAATATGTGGTTCAACTGGTACAATTTACATCAAAATACAGAAGAGAAAAAGCTTACAAAATTGTGTGTAGTGAGTGGAACATGATCAAGAAAGTCCACTTGCAGTTCCTCTCCAATCAAGGAGGCAGCATCTGTATTCCAATCCAAACGCACTTTTTTTCTGAAAGAAAATAGGGACAATAAAACTACTTAGGAGATAAGAAGTCTGGCCTCATCAATGATCTATGTTTTGTGAGTTTTCTTGAGTAAACTGAAAACAAATACAAGAAAGCATGTCTAATGTCTTATAGTGAGCTATATTTTAGTGTCTTTCACTTAAAAAATTAGAAGCAATTTTGGAAACACAGCAATTCACCTCTTTTTATTTTTTAATGTGTAAGCCATTTAGAGATATAGATTATTTGAAATACGACACCTAGAAGCTGTAATGGAATCACAGAAATACCCTTATAAACAAAACGTAAGAAATTATGAATGGCAGATTTAGTGACATGAAAGCCATACTACGTGCTTCAGCACTGAAGTTACTGGTGGCCCCAGAATGGACTCAGTACACAGAGATGTAAACCCACAGATGACTGCCTCATGATTGAGGCTTAAAAGAGCATTAAGCCCAAGCTTTACGAGGTGTGAAGTTAAATGTATTAACTCCATGAGATACCTTCACTCCCTCAGCTTGTAAAAGAATCATTTGGTATTTAATAGCAGCATCCCCGGTCCTACAAAAAATAAGGAATATCTGAAGTGAGATTTAAATCCAAACATTGAAGACTTGTAGAGGAATGTAGAGCCTTAGAACTGAGCACACAAGAGACGTTCATTTAAGTTGGCTAAGAATCACTAGCACTGAAGTTTACCAACTACAAATGCAGAGGAGGCATACACCTCAAATACACATAATTTCGTCTAGAGCATGACAAAAGCCTCTGTAAGATGCTACAAGGACTTACACCTCAATTTTGAGCATTTTTAATAGTTAGCTTTAAAACAAAAGGAAAATTTTTAATACCCAGGAAGCTGAAGGAGTTGTCCTAGAGGAGGGTAAAGAAAGCAACAGGGAAGTGTTCACAACCAAACTATGGTTTTAAAAGAAACTAGCAAGAGAGGAAGAAAGCATTAACACTGCTATTCTAAACACAAGATTTTTACATTCTCTAGTTGAAAGTTTCACATATAACATTAATGACTCTTACCCTTTTGGTTCAGTAAGAAGTCGAAAAACCGCACAGCATTCTGGCTGCAGACCTCTTACTTTAAGTGCCTTCATAAGACAGTCATGTAAGGTCATCCCATTTCGCACATTTACCTGTGACCAAAGGAAAAAAAAAGTAGCCAGTGATTGCAGAATTTGTTTAAGCTTTTTGGGGGTAGGGAAAAAAAAAAAAAAAAAAAGTCTTTTTTCTTCCTTTTCTTTATAAGTTCCAGTAAAACTGCACAGCTGTTCACTTTTGAAGTTAATAAATAGATAAGTAAAAATTACTTGTATGATGTAACCACAGACTGCTGCGCCTTCCGATTTAAATCGCAACACATTAAGCCAACCTGTCAGGCAGGCCTGTTTTCTGTCATATACGTAACTATTGTGCACTTATGCAAAGGAAGTGTTTAAGCCGTTTTATAACTTCTCTATTTCTTATAACTACTAAGTTTCTGTGAAACAGATTTTATATAATAGTCATACAAGTAGGCAGCCTATAAAAGTAATAGAAATGCAGGCAAATGGAGTTACCTCAAGTATAGAAAAAGGCTTAATTTAGATTTCAGGGAACTTCGCATAAGCCTACTGTTATTACACTTGGCTCCAAAAAATCCAATAGAAGTGTTCCCTCAAGAAGTTTCACTTCAGCTTTAACTACCATACTTCACTGTGGGCATCCAAGTGAAGAAAATGGTGACAGAAATGACTACACGTTTTACTTCATACAGGCATTGTTGTTTAGTTCAGCCAACTACTGTCTTTTGATGTTAAATATGCAAACGAAATATCTTGCTCACATATATGGGAAAAATACAGCACTGAGGTAGAAAAATGGAGGTTCTCAAAATACAGATACACTGCTTTCAAAAGATGTCCTCTAGAATTAACAAACTGATGACAACACAATCACAGTAAGACATTTTATGAAGCTTGGCATTTCCCTTGCCAGATACAAGTCACAGTGTTAGCAATGGGAACCGTACGACATTTCTTACATGAATGTAGACTTACCACTGTGCGCTGCTTGTTGGGCAAGAAAACACGAATAGTGTTACTAGTTTTGGAAGTATCTGATATTTTGCCATCATCAGATGCTCGGCGTTGGTAACCAAATTGCTGGACGATAGTAGGAGAAATACAGTTTGGGCCATCAAAGACAGAATCCTTGAGTCCAAAACCATTACTGATAGTCTTCCAAGCTCCCTGAATGTGCTCCATTGATGCGGTCTAAGAAACCAAAATCGAGAGTGTCAGGGAAAATTACAATATTCTTTGCTATAAAGTGGTACTCTCTCTTCCTGAAACAACAGACCTCACACCCTCTTTTGAAAGCATCTGAAAACTGCACTGTCTTCTCCCCATGACACGATCAACCAACTCATACATGGTACCATTCAGCCACATCTGCAAAATTAGCCTGAGCCTTGAAAGCATTTGACTTTCTCTACATAAACAGATCATCAATAATAGATGTGTCATTCCTCTCACTGTATGTCTGGTGTCACAGGAGCACTTTATCATCATGTTAAGACAGGCAGGGCATGCAAGTATGGGCACAGACTGTACTGTTAAGAAAAAAGAGGCCCAAGAGGAGCTATAATAAAAAGCATTCATTGAAAAAATTCTACTTTTATCAGTGATTTTGGGGCTTTGGGGGAGTTTTGGCTGTTGTTTTGTTTGGTTTTTTTTAAAAGGGCAGCAAGTTTAAGACTGTTAGTATACAACGAAATACGTAACATTTTAATAGTATCACAATTCGCATAGTATGAAACAGCAAATAAAAAAAAAAATTCTAACACCCTCACACGCTATGCTCAGTTACATTTCAGCATAAACCTCTCCCAGTGCCAGGACACTAACAGGACCCTGCATACTTTTTTTGCACAGTTTCAGAGAGTTTTCACTCACAGCACAACTCCAAAAAGCCCTAGCTAGATTTGCAAGTACTTAACATTGCTACAGATCTAAACCTAGATCTGACTGGTAGCTAGAAAGGGAACATGTATCAACAAACTTGAAGAAAAAGGTTTGGTTTATATGAAGCACCTCCCATCACACACATCCACCTAGGCCTCTTACACTCTGTGCTACAAAGGGATCTTTCAGTCAGTTCATGAACATTTCCTTCACTGACAACTTGTACAATGACAACATACATATCCTCTCCTTCCCTCCTGCCAATCGCTGTCATTCCTGCGTCAATGCCACCAGTTGTGCAGGTCCAGTTGTTCAAAGGTTCAAAATATTTAAGCATCAGTAAGATTTAAAACTCAACACCCAATTCAAATCTAATAGGATTTAGATACTTGGAATTCTTTTTTTTTTTTAAACCTATGACACAAAAATGACAACAGTCTTACATTTTGTGTAAAAAGGGAACAAGGAATGGGAAGACACAGAGACATCCTGAAAAAAGGAGCGAGGAGGGGAGATAAAATTGAGGAATAGAACTGAGTTCAGCACGCACAAGCAACTACAAGTACAAGAATCTCACCATTCATATGCATTGCCCTACTGTCAGGAATCAGAAAGGTGAAAAAGAAGTTACAGACAGTTGCAACAACCGTATTATGCATATGGACAGCTAAAAAGAGTAACTAGTTAGACTACAACAATAAAAACAGAGTGGAAATAAATTGTTAGGTAAGAAGGGTAAGACGAAACCCAGACAACTTGTTCTCTTTCCTCCTCTTAACTTACCCACTACGGGGAAGCCTACTTTATTTCACCCTTCCAGGTAATACATGAGACAAAACAAGAAGAGGAGCTCCACTAGATTTCTCTACTGAGTAAGTTGAGATAAGGAATAGCGGGGCAACCATCAACACTTCCATGTTGTCACTGCTGACGTAAGTTGACAGCAACCTAACATTACAGCCTTTATATTTAATATTTTGACATGCTGCCAACCCTTCCTGAAAAATTGAAGAGAAATAGGAAATAACAAAAAATTCAAATCTGCACCTTGACAAAAGCTAAGTTTCACACCAAAAAAGGTACTTCCCTGCTCTAATGGTGCATATTCTCTCATCCAAATACAAAAGGCCTACTGCATACTGTAGAACAGCCTACTAGAGAAGATCACAGAAACACATTTTCAGGTTGCACACATTGTCAGAAAAACACAAGACAGCAACTGCTATCAGCCTTCCGTACAATACAAATGTCAGTTGTATCTTTGATTATGCATTTGCATCCTTCTCTTTCCTAGGACCATTGTCTCAAGTAAGTGCTAGATATTCTCAGGACTGTGTATATATAATATATATATCCTCTCTTCCAGCAATGCCCTGCTCTCTCTTGCCGTTATGCTTCATCAGGACATTTTTGACATCTTTTTGGCTGCAGCTAATGACTGCGTGGTTCATCCACAAGATGTTGAGAGTTCTTTTTCTAGAAAATGAAAGTATCTCCTCATCTCAGCAGGCAAATTTAAAGCATGCCATCCTTAGCTCTCCTTCCTGCCTCAACTGAAGGCTATGGGTTCTACTCACTTCAAGAAGGAGCCACCACTGAAGGGAGAAAGAAGGTGGCTCAGATCTGGCCTGCAGCGGACAAAGACCTGCAAGTGGCCTGAGGAGAGAGGGGTAGGGGTGAAGACAGGGAAGTTTAAAAGACACTTGCAGTCTCCTGGGGAGAAATAGGGAACCCGTGATGAAAAGTTGCTAAACCTGCTCTTGGCATCCATGGCACAAGGGCATGCAGTTGGTAAGGTGGGGCTTGTTGAAGAAACGGCAGTAATCAATTGCCCTGCTGCTGACTTCTGTGGCAGTTCAGAGGCAACCCTCATGTGGGATGACAGGAGGCTCCAGCTCCTCAAAAATCTCTCTTCGCTTAGGCCAAGAAGAGTCAGGCCAAGAACACTTCAATTCTGATACTGCATGGGCAAGCACTGGACATGTTCGCTTCTCAAAAGAATTTATGAATGATTTACAACTTTCCCCTGCCCCTTCCCCGTAAAGAAAGCTAGCGTAAAAAAATTGTATGAATATATACAAAAACATCCACTTTGAACTCAAACAGCTCACTGCATACATAGGTATGAGGTAAGAGAATTAGCATGGCAACTACTTGACCAGTTTTGACTGCCAAAAAAAAAATGCAATCACACAAGGCAATATTGCACATACACACACTATTTCTAGTTGGTACACTGAATGCAGAAGCAAGCACAACAGCAGAAGATAACAGACACACTATTTCACAGGGCACAGGTGAGCTGCATTTCTGGCCACCATAACAGATGAGATGTGAGCAGAGCATAGCTTACCCATCAGTGCCCTGTAACCCAAGCCCTGGCATTGAATTGTTTATTCATTCTGGCTCTTCTGCTCCAACCAATATTTGATGAAAGCCATTTTTACTGAAACTAAATTTAATTTTCTCCAACTCTCCCAAGAGCCACACCAGTGGATCCACTCCAAGATCCACACCAGTGAAAAGATATCCGATATGCTCTAAAGAAAAATTTAATTTAAAGGAAAGGAGGAAGGATTTTCCAATGATGGCTTCCTAAATTCTTAGTTTGTCTATTCCAGAAAAAAATAGGGTTTCTTTCTTTAAATGAGTTACAAGCATGTTTCTGAAACATAATCATTACCGGATATTAGATTTATGTTTACGCCATGCTCAAATAAACCATTGCCAGCTGAACATTTTCATGCATCTTTCTAAAAGTTTTCTTCCTGCAACTCTTCACTTTCATGACCATTACTTCAAAAAATCCATACTGCTAGGAAACCGATACTGACTTGTTTCATATTAAACATTCAATCTGAGCAGAAGAAAAAAAATCTCAACCTATTCCCCCACCTCCCACAAGTATACTGCACACTGTGACCAAGACTGCACATTTAATTACCTTTTGCATAGATTACAGATTTTGATAGTCATTTAAACAAGCATTAAAACCAAATGCACAATATAGCTATGCAATGCCCCTACCTGACAGTAACAAATTCCTAGAGATGATTCACTTGTATCCACTCAGATCATACACTCACATGAATGATAATTCATTCATATCCAGAAGATACTTTAGTTACTTTAACTTTTCCCATGACCAGCAAAAAGCATTTAGTCTGAACTGTTAAAAATTTCAGTCTATCTCCCTAAGGAATACTGACACTGGTAATGATGAAGCCTGAAAGTTTGCAGGATACAAAGCTAAACTCCCCTCAGTATAGAGTTTAGCTGCCTTGACCTTTACTTTATTTCTCAAACAAACACCAAAAGCTTTTAAAGAAAATGTAAATACGGTTCCCCTCCCAACATGCATACATGCTGTCATTTTTATCCACACAAACAATTAAGTCACACTCATGTCTAATGAAATACATATACAAAGGCAAACCAACATAGAACAAAACCCAAAATCCATTTAAAAATGAACACTTGTTAGAAAATACAAGCTTTAGAAGTTGGTTACAAGAAAAGTTTTCATCTCTGACACAAAAAGATCAATAATACATGTAACTGTGGTCTTTTCTCAGTTCCTCTCCATAGAGTAATGCTCAATTGGTTTAATACTGCACGGGTGACCAGTTTTATGGGGGGGAAAAAGAAGCCCACACCAAACAAGTATTGACTGTGATATACAGCAGGTTTTTTTAAAAGTAGCTTTTCATAGTAGTAGAAGATAAGTATGGACCCATTCCCATATTAATAAATTAAGCTGTCATCAATATAAACATAAACACAGGGCAGGAGTTAGGATCAGTCTAACAATCCAAGCAGATTTCTCATACGTTTACAAGGTTGGGGTTTTTCCTTTGAATGTCCTTCACTTTAAGAGATCAATGCCAAAAAGCAAGCTTCCCTGTAACAGAACCGAGAAAAAAAATAATAAAATAACAGGAGGAAACGTTATTGTTCAGGGGGAAAAAAAAAAACCACACCAACCACTAAAACCAACACTGAAAGATTACATCTGAATTCTGCCTTAGTTGTTCTGATCCTGGAAGCATCTTTTCTCACCTTTTTCTCTATTTCTCGGAACCATTCATTTCTTAGTTACTACTTCAGCCATAATGCTGCTAATGTAACTTTAAAGTATTTATGGGAAAAAATAACACTGGTTTTCCAACAATTAGGCTCTACAGTAAGGAGGGCACAAGGAACACAACTCTTGAGTCTGACGCACTTTCAAATTGATTAAGCCTTTGCAAGATTAATACCTTTCTGCATTTAAGTGTAACTTTAAAACTTTGGTTACTAAGCATAAACCAAGTCGTACCACTTGGCTGTACTACACTGTACTTTGGGCTCTGGTTAGTAGGTATTTGTCACCAAAACAATATACACCTTTGGCTGCTCTATGCTTGCTCCCTCTGTTGATTAGAATGGCTCCAGGCTACTTTTCCTAACCAGTTTTTAGGAAGATCTGTTTGGCCTGCCCTTTCCACAGATCATTCCCCTGTCAGTCATCCATTTCTTTCCACACTGAATTTCTATAAAGTTCAAACACAGAGCTCTGTAAGTTTCCCTACAAAAAGCTTGAATTCCTTCATTAGAGAAACAGAAGGACTGAACACACTCTTGTACCTAAAAAGAGCACAAAGGGATGTAGAATCGAAATCCTTCTCTTTCCCAAAAAGCAATCCCAGGTAAAAAGAAAAATGCAGCAGGTGTTTCCAAGCACTCAATCAGAGCTTTTTAAAATTTTAGTTAAGTACGGCTGCTGCGTCTATATAGATTCATACAAAAGTTTGTAAAATTGCTATTAAAACATCTGTGAAAGGAAAAGGCAAGCAAGGGAAGTGCAGAAATTTTGCACACACATTTTGTATGAGTTTTGCTAACAAAGCACCAGAACTCTATGTCATGGAGTAAAACCTCTACTCTTTTTAGTATAATTTATAATTTTAATCTTATAATCAAAATTGATAAATATTAAGAGGTGGTCACTCAATGTTTTAAGAGTGTTCTCTTAACATTATGAAGACTATTAAAGCTGAAGTAATATTTAGGACAGCCTCATTTTTTAATTTGGTGAACTCAAACGCATTACTAGAAATAAAAAGCATACTGAACGCTGCTTTCTTACATCTGATTGTATCAGAATCACACCATATGACACTCTCGTCACACTTAGACTTCTTGTTTCTTCACAATAATGTTAAATTCTTCACAGCAGAATCCTTCAAAGAAAGGTTTAGAAAGATAGACGTTTAAAGTGGACCTTGCACTGCATAATTAGGGCTACGGGTTTCCATGTGCATAGACATTACACAGGCAAGACATTTCAGACAAGCATTTTTCTACCCAAGTCAACTCTACATACATTCTCAGACACGTGCCTATTTGCATTCTGAACTTGCTCATGCTTGAATTGTTTCAAGTATGGACGAAAGCCCCAAAATGTGTTTACAGTTGCCTGGAACTCATCCACTTTATAGCAAGGATAAAAAAGTTACTCAAGTGTCAGCAGTCCACTAAGTGCCCTTCCCACACAACTTCTCAAGGATTAAACAAAAGTGACTGAGAATCTCAGCACAAAGAATTATTGGCTCTGTCCTCCCTCCGTTGCACGTACCAAATAAAGTTAACACTGAGGACACCACCAGTATGAGAACATACCAGTCTTTAAACCAACCCCAGTTTTGCCAAAAAGGAACACAGCCTGAGATTAGGTTATTCAACTAAATGCTGCTAGATATGCAAGCTAACTGTACAGTTCAGACATACCACAGTGACTGTTAAGATACCACTGCAAAATACCAGACAAAGCTAGGTTATCTGCACAGTTAGACAGAACAGGATGCTGTGATCCAGCTAATTCAAGAGTTAGGTGTTCCCTGCAGTCACTCAGGGCAGCTTTAAACTAATAAATTTAGTTTATTAAGTGTGGGCTGTGTGCCAGAACCAGCAGTGCCACTGGGAGGTCAATTTTGCAATTCTAAGAGCCTGGGGATGGAAAAAATGTTCAGATCAGGGCAGGGAGGCAGCAGGGAACAGGGGCAATAGCACCAAAAAAGGTTTGGAAGAGGCCTCAAGATATTTTTCTGTGAGAAGATAGAACAAATTATTCTCCCTTCTATTTTATAATAAAGTGCACCTGGGAATAGTTGAACATATGTTTCTGCAATATGAGCTAAATCTAACATGATACTACTTGAGTATTTTAGTTACAAACTGCCTAGGCAATCTCTACTAACTTTATTTTATTGTTTCCTATGCACCAGCATTTGTAAAGAAGCCTGCATAAAATGGCAAATAAAACCTGAATGTAATTGGAAATTACAGACTGTATACAAACAAAATTATTTAGATTATGTCAAACACTTACGGTCTTGAATGCCTCCAAAAATAAATTATGCTCCAGTTTATCTTACATTATCTTACTAAAGACATCCATGAAATTACACTTCTGGGTGGGTTTTTATTTATTTAACAAAGTGCCATAACAGACTTTTTGTTTCAGAGGTACAATCTCAGAAAAGAAAACCCAACCATTAGTTGTAAGATAATGTCATAGACATGATTTACATTAGGTCTGGATTATTCGTATCAGATCTGTAGTTGTGTGGAAAGTCAAATGCTATTTGGAGAAGACAGACAAATACCAAGATCTAAAGTTCCAAACTGAGGAAGGGCTTTCCTCCTGCAAAGTAAATATCCATGCAGACTGACCAAAGTAGGAGCTTAAGTTAAACATACACTTTTGATAAAGCAAACACTGAAACAATTGTAGGCATCATACCAATTTTGTGGAATTTCTCATTTAAAAAAAAAAAAAAAAAAAGGCAAATTTTAGTAGCAGCGAAGGAATACAAGCAGAGAGCTCCATTGTGGTAAGCCTCTCTTCCCCCAGGAAAGGCCCAGGACCTCAGAAGAAAGAATGGGGCAGGGTAAGGAAGAAGGGAAAGAGAACCAGAGAAAGTTATTTATACCCGTAGTTTTCCTTTAAGCAAATGAAGTCCTATGACAAAAAGATGTAGTATATCATCTATGGAAGGTAACACAAAACCAGAAGATATTTACTGTTCTAATAGACAAACTTATACACAGGCATAACATACCAAATCAATAAAAAAAAAAAATGTTCTGAATTAAATCAATAGTAGAGTTAACCTATCATCCTTCTACTATTGGAGTTTTCAGGGCCTTCTAGCCTTTCATTATTTTGCGCAACATTTCAGTGTAATGAGAAGCACTATGTAAGCCAGACTGCATGACAACCAAATGCTATCCCAGCTCAACATAACCTCATTCTTATTCAAGAACATCATAAAAATCTGTTATAGCTAAAAACTCACTCAAGTAAAAATTAACTTCAAGTTGAATACTTTCTTCTCAGACATCAGTTCTTTACTTACACACAGAAATACCTTGCTGACTCACAAATGTTATGACAAATCTTGTCTCCAAAACAACAAAAAAAAGTGCTAAGAAGCTAAGCATCTGAAGGCTATCTGTATCTTGCATATAAGCATTAACTCTAACAGCAAGAATTCCTAGGGAAGCTGAAGAGGTCTTGATTAAAAGATGGGAAGCTCAAATTAGTAAAAGAAAGAAGTGCAAGTCATATATACAAAAATATTCACTAGATAGTAAATGGTAAAATGCCTTCTTACCCAAAGTTCCCATCCTAATTCACAATTCCTAAAACAATCCCACAGAGAGATGATTAGAGAAGGCAAAGATGCAACACAGTCAGTCACTGAGGCTGGAAGCAACCTCTTAAGATCACTTAGTTCAAACCCCTGCTCAAGCAGGGTCAGCTATAGCAGGCTGCCCAGGACCACATCAGCTGGGTTTTGAGCATCTCCACAAATAACACACTCCACAGCCTCTCTGTGCAACCTGTTCCAGTGTTTGACCACCCCTGCAGTAAAAAAAGCGTTTTCTCATGTTCAGATGGAGATTCATGTGTTTTAATTTGTGCTCATTGCCCCTTGTGCTGCCACTGGGCACTAGTGAGAAGTCTGGTGTCCCCTTCATTTCCTCCCATCAGTGTATTGATACAAATTGGTAAGATCCCCTGCAAAGCTTTCTCTTCTCCAGGCCGAACAATCCCAGCTTCCTCAAGTCTTCCTTTATATGAACTACAACAAAGTACACATAAAATAATTTAAGAAGAGATCTTATATTGCTAGCTCACTTTTGGTTATCCTCTCTCCTGGACAGAGCGGGGCTGGGGGGGAGGGAAAGCTGCAATGATTTTACTTAAGACAGCAAACTCCCAAAGACCTGAAAAATGCTTTGGGATCTCCACCTTGAACCACTTAGTAAATTTAAAACTAAAACCTACTTACAGTCTGAACTGTACATTTACCCTGCTTGCATACCTCTCTACAGCAAATATTTAGGAATGTGATACACAAAATATTGTGAATATGGTTTCCATCGTGGAAAAAGATAAGCAGGGAGACTGGGGAGAAGGGAGGAAGGAATGCTGTCTTTCGCACACCAGAGGAGAAGTTGAGATCTTTAGTTCTAACAGAAGACAACCAGTCAGCAATAACGACATACTTAGGAAATAATCCACGCTGAATCAAGGTGGAGGAGGTGTTGTTTGTTTGTTTATTTTTAACATTTCTGAGGAAGAAGGTGTGGAAAGTGATATAAGCAGAAACTACATGGGGGCCAGAAGCAGAGAAAAACAGGAAAGATCAAAACCACTGTAAGAACCATAAGAATAAGCAGAGGACCAGAGAAAGACATCCTCATAGGAACCAATATTGGCATGTGGGTGTAAGGGGGAAGAGGGTTTTTTGATTTTTTAAAGTAGCTATGTTGACAAGGATACAGTTATGATCCTCACATTTAGCTGAGAGGTCAAGAGATTTGTGAAGACTGATTCCTGAGAAAAGTAAGAGCTAAAAACAGCTGAAAAGAGTCTGGGACAAACTTTGAAAAAAATTAATCCAGTCAGTACGACTGATAACGTTAGATGAAATAGAGGAGAGAAAAGTGATGGGGAGGGGAAAAGGTTTCATAGACTGAAAACCTAAAGCATTTTTATTGTAAAATCACCCAGAAGAAAAAGGAATCTCATAGACAAATCAAAGAAGAGAAGGCATCACAAGGGTGATGGGTTAAAGAAGCAGGTACAATATTTCTACCTGCAACCAAAGTAATAGCTGTGAGGGAGTAAAAATCAAGTATTTTTCTTGATAGATGAGAGATACATGAAAAACAAATCAGTAAGAACATTTGTTAACAGAACTGGCAACAAGGAGGGTTTAAGAAGCAAGCTGACAAAAATACCAGCTGTTATTGCAGATGTGAGATTTAATTAAACCTGAGAAGTAGAATTGTTCACCTAAGACAATGGCAAAGCCAAGGGAGAAGAAAACGACTCTATACTGGAGGAAGTTTGCTTACTTGCAGGATTTCCACCTGAAACACTCCACAGTGCAAGAGAAGGAGCAAGGGAAGCAGGTGTTGTGTAAGAGGAATGCTGAACTCACACAAGTTGACCACTGCTTATACTTCAGCATCAAACCACTGCTTCTAAGAAATTAGAAATGCTGGTGCAAATATACACCTAATTGCACAAATAGCCAGAACAAGAGTTTGAAACAGTTTTAAAATGATAGGTTTGTGATTCAGTGTTGTCAAGTCACTTTCGAACTAGATGCTGGTGGTTTTAGAAAATATACCTGGACAATACTGTATTAAGATCAGATAATCAGAAATGGTAGACGTTTCAGCACCGTGATTCAGATGGTCATACATTCTGCATTTGTGATATCCTACACGTGATACTTCTGCAACTGCACCCCAGTGTTATACTGGTATGGCATTCTTGCTGTTTCCTCCAATTTCCACTACAATCAGTTTGGCAGATACAGCACTCTCTCGCTGGCAGTGCTGGAAATCTATTCCCAGGAAAAAAGACTAGATTGGAACCACCAACTTAAAATTTAATCAAAACCAGCTAGGCTTTTTAGAAGTTATGACAAAACCCTACTACTACGCTTATTCTTGGGCTACACTGTTAATTCCCTGTCTTTAAAAATCGCATTGCCTATTTAAAGTCTCCACATGAGAAACTCAGAAAGACAAAACACTTGATAGACAAAGGAAACCAAAATTAAAAGAGCCCCTCTGCCAGACATAAAACATGCAAACAAAAGTGAAAGAGTATCTTACAGTTACAGCGGCAGCATTATTTGTGGTGACAGAAGAAAAAATATTTTCAAATGTAAGACAATTTTAGCCTCAACCTGCCTGATAATTTTAGCGAAAACTTCCTTGAGCATACAGCACTTCTGTAAAACAAAATAATTTCAGGTACTGTCCTGTAGTTTAACATCACAAGTGCAGATCTTACTGGAATAGGTAAAAATAGCACTAGTGAACATGCCAAAGGAGAGTCTTTCCACTATATGGCTGGTGCTTAGATTGCAACATCAGCTGGCTCTCTTTTTATAACCTCTTGATTGCCAGTGAACAAGTTACATAGTCAAAAGGTTTGAGAAATCTAAGAGTAAACTCTGGAACTCACTTTCAGCTGAAATCAATCCACTGTATCACACTGACACAAATGCTTTGTTTCAGCATGCTATTATCGCCCATGTAAGCTTTATACTTGCTTCTAAAGCATTTAACGCAGATGAATGATATAATTCAGAATATGGTTCATTTTTTGTTAAATGTCAGCATAAAATTAGAGCCTTGCACACTTTGTTGTTTCTTTTGGCTGAAGCACGCTGTGCAAGCTACTTAACTTACTACATTCTCTAGCAGCCGCACATGTACCATCCTCCATGAACCCGTTTTTGCAGACGCACCCCCTCAACGCCACCCACCCTGGAACAACCACTCCCTAGCACCTGAACTCTAGATGTTTTTTTTTCCATTTTTCCACATAAAGACAACAATCACAATATGAACATTTAAAACTGCTAGACCAGCAATCAAACGGAGACAGAAATGTTGTTTTGCTGGAAGAAATTCATGCTCCTTAGCCAGCAGCTTGACTTACAGATGACTGAAATTGCTTAGCTTTCTAATTAGGTACAAGGGAAACCAGTATCCTCCCATCTTCAACACCACAAACAGGTTTCTGCCTGCTCATGCCTACAGATTGGTATTGATTGGACACGGCTTTCAAAAGTTATTGGAGAGGGAGATAGGGAAGGAAAAGAAATCCATAAAAAAGCGGGATGTCACTTAGATTGCACCATTACATTTTTTCCCTCAGTCTAAGAAAAACCAAATGATCATCAACATATTTAACTCTCCTTAAGTTTGAAAGTACTGCCATAATCAAAAATATGTTTCTTATTTGCACACGGTGGCCCCAGAACTGTGTGTCTATACGAAGAAAGGTACACAGGTCTCACACAAATTCAAAAGCAGACAGAGTTTAGACACATTTGCCATGCTTAAAGCATAAGTTTTATAATACAGTTTTTACAAAAAAACTCATGACAACAAAGATGTGCCCAAATAAAGAACTGACTAAAAAAAAGGTATTTTAATGGGCTTATGAAATAGACTAGACATGAAGGAATTCAAATTCTATCAGAAATTACTCAAAATAAGGAAAATATTTAGCTGGCATTAATCTTGGCATTAACAATTGCTAGGTGAATTCTGAGCTTCTGGAATTCTAGAAAAAGGTTTTATAGAATCTGAAGTTGAAGTCATATCCTATGTCACAAATATTATCAACTTTCAGTGAAGCAAAGTTTCTAAAATCAAGTTTAAAAAAAAAAATCAAGTTGTTGGTCTATATCAAATACACCTTTTGAACTGGAAGCTAGAGAAGTAATTGCAGTCTCTTTTTGTCTCCACATTAAGTGGAATTAACATCTACCTTGCTTTTTCTTCTAAAAGAAATTTATAGAAATTTTTGATAATCATTTAGGAATAACATAATTAGCATTTTTTTGAGTAGCAATAAATTAGGAATTTTTTAAAAGTGTTAAAATATTAACTAGTATGTTTTTTCTTCCCAGAAACATTGCCACCATTGAAGCTTCCAGTCTAATGGTCCTCCCTACATTTGCTCTATTACTTTGCAGGACTATTCCCCTGCGTTCCTACATTTCTGTAACAATTCCATGCAAATGAAAGGGAATACATGTATCTTCACCCATTTCACTATGCTTCCTTCAGTTTCATCAAGAAACTCTTCTGTAAAATCTCACACATAGTTTCATCTACACAGGGAAAATTACAGAATAAAGCAAAAAGGATGATAATTTACTTGTTTGTCCAACAAGCAGTCACAGTGGGGGAGACACACTTCATCCTTCCACAAGTACTGAGTAAAGAGAGAGCAGTGCCTTTTGTGGTACGCCTATAGACCACACCAGAAAATACTGGAAGCTTGACCAAACTTTGAGCAAACACCATTAAATGATTGAGAATAGAACAAGAAGGTGGAATATGCAACAGCTAGCTCAAATTACTGATAGAGTTGACAGGGATGTATATTTGAAACAAACAACTAGCAAAATAAAAGATGTTACAGAAAAATAAAAACAAAGATTAGTCATATTATTTAAAATTTCTCAATATGTACCTAAGTTAGCCCTATGAAGGTACAAAGGCATTAAAGACATCTTTCTTCTGTTTGTGCACTACCTTGCACCTCCCTCTTGCTAGCCTCTCCTTCAGCTAGGTGTTCCTAAAACACACATTTTCAAAATCCTAGCTTGTTCTACAGTGAAAAAAATGTGTGTTAACAGAGGACTACAATGGGGGCTCTGAGCCATTTTTTAAAGTCTAAACCCCTGAGCCAGCTCTAATTAATATGGTTAACCCCATGCCACACCCAGCTGTAAATTAGTGAAGTAACCTCCCTCTAACTTGTGAGCTAAAAATATACGTCTCAACTGCTCTTAACCGATACTACGTATTTCAATTGGAATGCAAAATTAATTAACCACCTTTTGTCAGCTGTTTGTCAGAAACAAAATATTTTAGGGTCAAACCAATAGCAAGTATGCAACGTAAGCTGAAATCTGAAATGAAGCAATGTAATGCAGCAGTAAGAGAAAACAAGCAGCACTACCATAATCACCTCAACATCTGCAAAGAGCCACAACACAGCAAGTGAAATGATTCCACAGAGCAATGAAACTGAGACCAACAACATAAAAAGGGGCTTATATCAGAAGAGCTGGAGATACAGGTCCCATTTGCAGATTTTCAGATAGTGCAAAGAAAACAAGCCAGAGTCACTTCCACACTCACCACACGCACAGATTATTTGCAAGGCAATTCTAAAACTCTTTTGCTTGAAGTTAAAACCAATCAGCTTTGATGTAACTGTGCTACTGCTCTACTTCATTTATGCAAGCATGCAGGATATGTTTGGAACATGCACAGGAGAAATGCAGAACACAGACACACCTGCAACTGCAAACAAATCCAATGACCTGCATTTACCACCGCATTGTTCTGCACAAATCCAGAGGTTTTCCATGTTAAAATCTCAGCTCTAAAAAGCTTGTCATACCCCACAAGCAAGCAAAAACCTCGGGAAAATATATAATTCAATCACACTGACTATGTCACTTAAAACCCTGAAAAAAGGATACTCACTTATGTAAACATTCTATTTATTATCAGTTATAATTCTTAGCTCTGAAGTTTACCAAGAAAATGCTTTACTTATTTACAAATGACTTAAGAACAGCGCTTTGTTTATCCTCATCTACTGTATGTATTGCAGCATTTCAATACACAAGATGACCATACTCTATTAAATTGTAAAAGGTCAGTACACGCTGCTGCAATAAAATCAACTTTGTGTGAAACAGATGACATTTATAGTACAAACACAATATTCAAGTCACTAAAGGAATAAACGTGCGCCAGCTGCTTTTCAAAGCAAAATCATTGTTTACAAAAAAAATAGTGTATGCAGCAAGAGCCAACAGAACACTGAGAATTACTCACAAAACTTTGTCTAAAACAGACTTTCTTTTCAGAAAAACTAGGAACATCAGTAAATACATATCTGGATTACCCATGCAGAGTAAGTTGTATCTACTTCATGCTGTCTCAAAACTCGTAAGTTAATGCATGCTCGTTGCTAAAACACCTTGTTAATTTGTCATAAAGCCGGCATTTTTACCTGATTTCCCAATGTTCTATCAACTCCTCTTTCAATTAATTACTAGAGCTGACAAAATGTTTCCACCATCTTATTCAATACGCAACAGATATATTTCATACCAGAAAATACTGAAGGGTTTTGCATAAGCAATTGCACAAAATCAATCAAAATCAGTACAGTGCAGATGTAAACATGTCTGCTCATTTACAAATTAAACTTAGGTGAAACTTACTGAAATCGTGCTTAAATTACCACACTTGAAATTTTAGTTAAATCATAAGTTTTGATCTTGCTTTGACTATTTTTGTTACTTCCCCAAATAAAGATAATTTTGACTTATGCAATTTGATGTTTTTACAAGAAATAGAACGCTGACTTTATTTCTCTTCACACAGTTACACGGTCTTTAGATTTCTGCATTTTTAAGTTAGAAGATGGCCCAGGAACTTATTTCTTACAAAACAACCATCCTTTTCAATTATTCATTTGTATCAAGCTGAATTTCCATGGAAGTTTTGGAAATTCAACTGCACAAAACCACGTTATCCTTGTTTCCAAGGCAACTGGTTTTACGTGATCATACAACCCAACCCAGCTGTCCTTCTGCCTCTCCTCCAGCAACTCTTGGACGTATTAGCTTATTTCAACTAAACAGTTAGGTAAAGGCATCAAGAATACAAAATTCTCACAGGCTATGGAAATAGGAAGCCAAAGTACGGAAGAATCCTTCGCTCTCCTGGCCTCTTTGTCAGGTGGGGCACCACAACACAAACCTTTGGTGTGCCAGCTGCAGCAGCATATCACCACGTGAGGAAACCAAACCAAGAAAAAACCCTCCCTCTTCCCTAGCTGGCAGACCAAGGAGGTAGGCAAGCAACAGGAGAATAGAGGGAGAGGAGGAGGAGAAAAAAAATCTGGGGGGTGTTTAAGTAAGGCAGTACCAAAGACGGGGAAGCAAGGGGTGCTAAGAGGTATTACGAAAGTGTGGCAAAGGAAATGACTGAAGGTGTCCCAGAAGAGAAAGATAGTATGTTTGCAGCAAAGATGATCAGAGACCCAAATACAAATCTGCACTGCACTAGACTTTGTTAGTTCTTTGCTCTCATAATGTTATTAGGAATATAAAAATAATTCAAATATTCTGTACCATAACACAAAAGTGAATTTATCAGCACAACTGCATTTGAATCTAACTGATTTTTAGACTTATAGATAGTAATACAAATTACAATAGGATACAATACATAGTAATTCAAACTTAAGAGCTTTTGGTTCCCATCTCCTACAAAAGTTTTAGAACCAACAGCTCCCATCACCTCAAATTTGTTTTCAAAAACAGAAAACAAGGAAAACTTAGTTTTTCCTTAACTCCTGCTCTCCCAAAGTGAAAGACCCAAATAAATAAACTGGGGGGAGGAGGGGGTTACATGTCCCAGAAGAAACTAGTGCTGATTTAGCATACCAAGAAGTGCTGACCAATGATTTCTGTGGGTCATATTTGTGGTTTATAAAATATGAGTTACTTTAATAAGTTGTAGCAAGTTCAGGCCCTGAGACAGCAGTAACTTCTTATGTAATTTGAATGGACTTTGTTGATGCTAAAGAATAAAAAATGGAAAATTTTATGTATACATCAAAGGCATTCAACTGAAAAAAAAAAACTTTTAGATCTTCTTTGGAAAAAAACAGATTATTTTCTCTGCTACTTCCAGATTTTCTTTCAAAGCAGGTTAGTCAGCAGTATTGCACAACAAGTTGTCCAGTCCTAAAGATATTAAGTATGGCAACAAACCATATGAAAAACACATTCCAGATTTCTGAAAGCGCCACTGCTCCAACCCAAGTAAGCTAGTTCACATCTGATTTAATAATCTAAGATTAAATTGCTTACCATATTAATCAGTCATCCATTTCATGAACATATATACAGATCCATACCTTTTTTATGATTAATTGTAGCCTTAGGGTTTACCTACAGAAAATATTCATTAAAACAAACTAAATTAAAGCCACAGAACAGATTTAACTGAACTGCCTGAAATTAACTCTCACATTCACCAATTTGGTCTTTTCTTCTGCACCAATGCTGTACACATATCCTAAAGGATAAGCATGTCCATTTAAATTACATCCTAGTTTTACCCAATGCAGTAATCCTTTAGGCTATATTTTGAGCTGAGTTTTTCAGAAGCATTAAAATAAAAGACATTTTTAGAGTCTTTTATACAAAACTATTTTCAGATATTTTAAGTTAGCTTCAGTTTTTGCAGAATCTTAGTTTTATTCCATTACAGACCCTACTGGTTTTGCATACATACAACAACCTACAATTGCATCTGGAATGCAATCTGTGCTGCAGCAATTCCACTACAACTGGTTTTGAGGTCTCATTGTCCCAGGTAAGGTCTCTGTATTTACGGATGTCACTTAAAGGCTAAGAAGGCAAAAAAAAAATTCTACACAGATTATTTAGCCTGCGTAGGCAAGACGAACAATGGCCAAAAGACATGCTGCTGTTAGCACGGGCAGGTTATTTGCATTTAGACTGTAGATAAGAGTCCAGAAACAGCGCAATCTTCAAGCCCCGGCTCTGGAGTAACACCATTTATACACAGCAAAGTTGTAGCAGTTTAGAAGAAATTGGGAAACCAAAGAATCTTACTCCTGCTTTCAAATGGCTTTTTTTAAACTGAATCTAAGTCAAAAAAAGAAAAAAAATCAAGCAAGCAGTTCAAACCGAAGCATGCCTAAGCAGAACGCACTCAGTTATGTTAACACATTTTCTGTTCTCGGTTCAGAAGATAGTAGATCAAGGTAACAGAAAGGTTCGACAGCCCCCGCTGGAAGCACAGGAGGGACAAAGCTGCCAGCAGCGACGCGAGACCCGGGGAGGCCGGGCAGGCGGAGCCACCGCCGGGGATGCAGCCACCGCCGGGCATCCCCCCCCGGGGCACCGCTCCAGGTGCTTGCTCCTGGACGCCCGTAGCTCATCCCGCCCGCTGGCCGTGACAGCACCGGGCCGGGCGATGCGGGGCCCCAGCCCCGGGGCACACCCGCTTCGGCCGCGCATCCCCCCCCAGCCCCCCAGGGGCGGCTCCGGCCCCGGGGCTCCGCGCGGCACCCCCTCCACTCCCGGGTACGGGCCGCCGTGCAGCTTCTCCTCTCCAGACGGGAGCCCCCGCCCGGGCCCCGCGGTGGACAGGGCTGCCCCACGGCAAGGACGCTGGTCCCGGCGGCAGAGGGGAGGCGCCGCGCACAGGACGATCCGACCGCAAAGGGCTTTGCGATGAGCCGCGACCCGCAGGTACGGCGACGGCCGATTTCCCCTCCTTCCTCCCCCTGCTCCTGTCAGGGGGAGAGCGGCCGCCCTCCCCCGCGCTAGTTTCCCTCACGGACGAGGCGGCGGCCGGGTCAGGGTGCCCGGGGCTGAGCCGCCGCTGGAAGCAGCCGCCACTGGGAGCAGCCGGCGCCAGTACCGAGGAAGGGAGAGCCGAAGAGAAGGGGGAGGAGGGCGAGCCCTTCTCTCCCCTGTTCCCTGCCTTGTCGTCTGCCGCTCACCAGCCCAACGCCGCTCCTACCTCTGTCACTCCCTCCCGGCGGCTCCCTCCAGGCTCTTGTCCCACTCCACGCCGTTCGTTTCGTTCCTCATCTAAAATGGCGGCCTCACACTCAGCGAGACATTTATCCTCCGCCCATCGACCTCTCGGCACTCGGCACCTTCCCTTTCGCCTGTCTCTCCTTCTTTTCCCATCCTCCTCCTCCCCGCCTCTCGGCCTGAGCGCGGAGTGCCGAGCTGCCGATGGCGCGCGCTCCTCCCCGCCGGCCGCCATTTGAGAGCGGCACTGGGGACTGCCCGCCGCCTGCCTTGCCCCCGCCCCGTCTCGGGAGCCGATCTGCCGCTGCGCCGAGCCGCCTCCCCTCAGTCCTACAGAGGTGCCCGCAGTGCTGCCGGCAGCGTGGCGTGGCAGGCCCCGTGTCCCCCGCTCAGCCCCGCCTAGGCGAAGCCTCTTGGGTGTTTGACAACTAATTAAACGGGGCGCCTCGGCAGCGAGATCGCTCACGGGTGTGCGCGCAGCAGCGGGGCCCCGCGGGCAGGGCCGCCCCCTCCGCGGGCCGATGCCTGCCTCAGCCGCGCTTCAGCACAGAGCCCGTAAGTCTTACCTGTTAAAAAGCAAACCCTGTTTTTGAAGGGAACAGGCAGAAATTCCCAAGGGGCGGTACGTGCTGAGAGGGGTGGGGTGTGAACCGCTGGGAAAGGTATCTGGGAAAGAAAAAAATACAGCGTGCAACCTCTTCCTGCAGGAGACAGGGAGCAGCTGTCAGCAGTCCCCTGTATGGAACTCGGCAGAGCCTCCATGCAAGAGTAAAGACACTGAAGGGCTCTGCTGTCTGTTAAGGTACTGCTGATGCACCACAAGCTAACCTGTGTTAGGTCAGGCTTTGAAAATGTACAGTGCTGCACGTTAAATGGTAAAGTTAATTTATCGTCCCAAAACAAAGCTTCTAAGCATAGCCATTGCAAAGTGAAACATTTCTCCTAGAACTGTTTTTAAAGAGAGTACATGTTTGCATTGACAGTCATATAAGTTACATTAATTGTTAATTAAATAAGCACTTCACTAAGGAGAGCTTCCAGCAAAATTCTCTCAGCCTTATTTGGGATTTCTCTAAAGAAGAAGGTTTATTCTGATAAAAACTTAAGGCTTGAATTCAGCTAAAGTCACATTAACATCATAGAGGCACAGCAAAGGCAAGGAAAAAGCAGCACTGTTGGGCTTGCTTCTTCTAAGCACCAAATAAGAAAAAAAACCTTACAAAATCTTTAGCCACTGGTGCCCTTCAGGAAGAGGTGTGGTTGCCAGAGACTGAAATGGGGATGGCAACCAGGAGCTCTGGAAGGCTGAAACAGAAATTGCCAGAAAACTGTGATTCAGTACTTTACTCCCATATGTTCTAGAAGTTACCTACTCATGCCAGTGTAATAATGCCTTCAGTTTAGAGGATAGTGCTAAAAGAAAGATTTAACTAGACTTTTGTAGCGCTCTTACAAGACAAACCACGTAGCGATTTCAACCCTTTTATTAGGAAAAGCAGTTAGTCTCTTCTTTTTCTCTACCCTGTTGCCATGGGCTTAGACCTACCAGAAAAACAAATCCAGACCAAGATGCTATCTACCAATGACAAAAATTTATGAATGTGAATAATTCTTTTCAAATTCTTAGAGTGGCTTTTCTTAAGTGTCACGTTTATACTGAAGGAGCCCTCTGATGCACATGACTTTAACAGGAATCATATCCATGTATCTGAGAGTTGGCCCAGGACAAACAAACTCAAAGCAATGTGTACATTAAATATTCATATGGTTTAAGACTAAGCATATCCATGTAATATGGTAGACAGCAGTACATCTTTTGGCAAAACATGTCAAAGGAGCTTAAAATATGTAATGTAAAATATGAATAAGAACATGCCATAAGAAGCTTAAAAAGAAAAAGGGAAAGAAAAGGGGGATAACCATCTCCAGAAAAGGTGGGTTTGGCAGAAGACCATTCATAAAGTTTTAAACCTCTTTCAAGAGAGTAGAAGGGTGAAGGATTGTAGTCATGGAACAAATGAACACAGATATGGAGGAAAGCGAGCCAAATATCAGAAGGTTAAACAATGTAGCACATACAAAGGAAAGAATAATTACAAGAAAGAAAAAGAAAAGCAAACAAGGAAACAAAGCAAAAAACCTCAAACATTACAGCACTAAAGTAGAAGGGAAACAAATTGAACAAACTTTCCAAAAGAAATGGAAAATTATTAGCGTTCTTGAGGTTGATCTGGTTTATGTTCATGTTTAGTGGTTGGGTTTACAATAGGTTTAACATGTGAATGTCCAGGTATTAGACTTTCATTTGCCCAGGCATATAATCAAATCTTACATTTTCACCATCTGAAGTGTTTTCTACCTCTGTAAAAAGCAGCCTGAGGAGTGATTAGAAAGAGGCAAGAACCAGTGCCACTAGGGTTTAGAGTGGGCTAGTGGCAGTCATTAGGCAAATCTGTCTCATGCTTGTAGACTTTGGGAACTCCCTTTCATCCAGTGGGTACGTCACACAAGCAAAGCCATCTCAGCTTCACAGACTTCAGTTTCCTCATAGTTAAAAATGGGTTGGATGATACTGAGTGACCATCTTTGAGAAGAGTTTTAATATTGACTGCTGAAAAGAAGCATGTAAAAGTTATTTGTTGTGGTTCAGTTTGCTGTGTGCAATATTTGTATATTCCCAGTCTCTTTAACTGTGATTACCTGGGGAGTCTCAAAAAGTGTAAAACATTTTAGAGTGGTATTGTATAACCTTAACTGTATCCTTATTACATAAAATACCTGTAAGCCTCAGAAGAATGAGTAGCAAGAATTAGGGTGTAATGCTGGCTGAGGAAAAAAAGGAAAGGTATATACACACGTTATTAGGAATTTTGGTTATCAAATCTTGCTCCCTTACTCCTCAAGTCAAGGATTGCTATAGACAAACTTTGCCATTTTATCCAGGGTTATTCAACCTGAGCCACATTCAAAGCATTGTACTTCTGCATGTTACTTTAATGTATGCTATATATTACTCATTTCCCCCCTCTAAGATTTTTTTTTTTTTTGAGTAAAAGAACATTGCTTGGGAAAAATTTAAGTCTAGTTAGATACAAAAGAAGTCCAATGTACAGAGGCCATGAAGAAAGTGGCCTTGAACAAATCAAGCAATAGCAACCTAAAGGATAAGTACTCCAAATAAGGAATATCTTATTTGTTTGATGGTGCATAAACAGTTTATATTTTATACTGCAGCTGAAAGACTATTATTGCCCATGTCACTGAATTGATCAAAGAAGAGGGGTAGGAATGTAATTTATAGTTTGTTTGGGGTTTTTTAAAATTTTGTTCTTTAAATCGTGTACATTACAACAATAGGACATCTTATATTTGAAGCTGTTAACAAAGCAGTAAACTTGTTTTGCTGGAATGGAAGCTATAGCACAGTCTGTTCACATTAACTATTTTTGTTGTTTTATCCTGAACAAACTCTGAACTTTTTATTTTGTCCATATCCAACTAAATGTAGTTGCTATTGGGCTGGCTACGGTGCATACCTTTCTCCACTCTGTTCAGAATCTCTTCAGCCAAATAGTGAAGCTAAATCTTGGGAGTTTTTCTTTTCCCTATGAAAGTAACATCTGACTTTCCATAGGCACAACACAAAAGACACCTCCTTCTGAAAGCTTCCGTATTTATTTATAAGCTTTAGTCATAGATTAAGCATGTAGTGACTTCATTAGTTCCCTGGAAAGGCTGGATTCTGGAAGCAGATCCATCTAAACAATTCCTGCACTCAGAACTCAGGGGAAGTCAGTCAGGCTATTTGACGGGGTTGCACAGCCTTGTGTATCTGCAGGTTTTAACCCATAAGGATTTTCTTCCATAAATCTTTGTCTCAGTGTAAAGTCAAGTCACGTACTTTATCATACAGAATGGACTGTCTGATACAAACCTCATAGATGCTGTTATTCATGCTTCAGTATCTATTTTTAAATTCACTTCAGTTTATTTACTTGCAGGGTCAAGGCAATTTAAATGCTTTAAGACAATTACCAGGAGCTGTCATGCAAAGTTTCTTTTGTTATGTTTTACACACACACACGCGCACGCACACCCTGTGAGCCACACGGCCAGAGATAAATACGTTGTGCTATAGTTACCTCCACAATACTGCAAAGAAGTTTTGCCTTTCTGTTGACCACTTCGTTCTGTATATTGTCATTATCTTTATTTTTTCTTTTCTTTTTACTGCTTTAACACTTTCATTTAAGAAACATTTATCTAAAAACCATGCAATTCCTTGTAATGTCAAGGACTATAATCCTCTACAGATTTGTATGTTCTTCCAGAATCAATTCCATCTCTGATATTATAATCCATCTATTAGGTATTCATACTTATATGGTTCTTGGGTCATCCTTATATTAACTTAACAATAAAAATATTTGATGAAAACACCAATTGCAGTGGATTTTCAATGCAAGTTTTTATGGGAACACTTCAGAGTAAAATTGAAACAGATTTTCATTAAGCCTTACAGTAATAAATAAGTTATTCTGAGCAAGCAGCTCTACAAACAGTAAGCAATAATCTCTTATTGAAAAAAAAGTTATATTAGCCTTCTTTCACTGATAATCTTACATGAAACATTCTTAAAATTTTCTGCAAACTCTGTACTAGCTTTCAGTCTTCCATATGCTCCTGCTGTAATTTATGGTATTATAGATATCCAGTGTCTCTGGGCTTGTTATATGCAGCAGCAGAGAATTTCTGCTTCTCCAATTTCAGTGCAGTGCAGTTTGCTTCTAGGAAAATTCAGAGGCACTGCACTAGCCCATCCAGTTCTCTCAGACTCTTCTCCAGACAGGAGCAGTTAAGCTGCTTTCCTGAATTTTAGATACTCATTTGCAGTACTTACTACCAAGATTTAATTTTCTTCTAGTGTGAAAAGAAGTTGTGACACATAAGAATGCTGGTCATAACTTTGAAACCTGAGATTGAAAGCTCAGGTACTACTTACAGATGGTTGTCCTTGCTACATGACTCAGCCCACATCCATTGACTCATTTGCTGTTACGGACCTTGGCTACCTGTTTGTTTGCAAACGCAGTACAAGCTGACAAAAAATAAAAAAATAAAAATACCACTAAAGCCACATGATTTCAGCGTGACCTCTGTTAAACTGTGTCTGACAGGTATAGCTGTATTTTGTCAGGTAACCATAGTGGTGGTTTTTCCCTGTAGTTGGAAATGTATTGGAGGGATAGCAGTTAGATTCCCAACAGAAGGATCGAGAATCTGGGCAACATTCCTTTCATCACAGATGGAATTTAGGAACACAAGACAAACATACCAAGACAGATGTACCAAGTCAATTGGTATACCACCGTATTCTGAGAATATCAAAGCATGAAAATCATTGTAGAATAATGTTTTAGAAATTTAATGTGGAGATGCTGAACTGATGGGTGCCACCTGCACCATCAGTCCGAACAAGCCTTATTGGAGCTCCAACAGGGGGAAAAAACCAATTGTAATAAGCTAGGCTTTAATTTGTTGCTATTTGAACAGTCATTCCTACTTCATAGACAATAAATACAGCACTTTGATTTATACATGTATTCTATTTTTGAAATCCAACCAAACTGGTTTATTGGGTTTATTTTGACTTTCTGAAAAAGCCTAACCACAATAAAATCTATTCGGAGTTAGGTAGTACGGTTTAAAAATAACAAAGCATAAATAGCTCTTTCCTGACAAACATTTTTAGAACGTAGTCTGAATATATAATTGCTCAGCTGCAAAAGATTTTTTTACTATACCTGATACAGAGCTACATAAAGAGACTGATCATCTGGTTTGGCATGACCTCAAGCTCTGCATTATTTTTCCTCTGCACAAACAGTTTCTAGTGTGTGGTAACTGAACTACATTCAGTCCTTAGTTTCTCTAGAAGTTCTTCATTACAATGAATTACATCAGGATGACAGCAAAATTTCAGTTTTTGGTGAAGAATCATGAGTATTGAATCCATAGCAATAGGGTAAAATAGGAAGATGTGTGTACATACAGACTATATCTGAGTGTGTGTATATATGTTCAAAAACATATGGAGGGATGATAGACAACAAAAGAAAAAATTGTAAAGCTTCCCTTTATCTTTTCATAAATCCTATTTGTTGTGATTCTTCATTAAAACCAAACATTTTAATAGTTTTGATGAGGAAGCTATTATTGTCATATGTTTGTATTGCATGCAGAAACACGTATGTTCTTTTTGATGTCACACTCTGCTTTTATCAAAGGAAGATTCTAAGACACAAGGTAATCAAAAGCAGTCTAGCCAGCATATCTATCCAAGCTGCTCTCCACCACTGCTATTCCCAGATAAAGCCAGGCTAATTAGAATATAGGTATAAGGTAATAAATACCTGGTATTAGGTATAAGGTAATAAATACCTGGTATAAGGTTATAAATACCTGGCCTTATTCAGAGGTTTAGTGCATCCAGCAAGAAAACAAATTCAAAGTTAATTTTAGCCATGTGCATACATTCATGTACTAAGAGAAATGGAACACTTGTTCATTGGATTCTGTTGTAAAAAGCTATGCAAAGTAAGAAAAAAAAAAGTATTTGGCTTTCAGCACAAGCCTATTTATCCATTGTCTTTCAAGTTCATCTCAAATATAAACAAAGATAAGCAATCAAAGGCATGCATTACCTTTGGCAATATACCCATGTTTTAGCTAGCCTTTGATACTTTGTACCTCAATGTCATACATAGCAAATTGTGCTTAGAAGGGTATGACAAAAATTGCTTTGTAAGCACATGGCTTCAGAAACAGTATATGACTGAAAATATGACAACAGTGAAAGATTTTTATTATTAAGCTGATTAAGCTTGGTAGCCATACAAGTATAAGTTTATAACAGATCTGTCTAAAGCATGCTGGTACATAGTATTTCAGAGCTAGACTAAGGTGCATTGGTGAAAATTTCAGCGTATGCTAATGGACCACATCTGGTTACAGGTATCAGCATTATTCTTGTCAGCAGCAGAATGCATCGGTAGGTTTCACCATGTGAAGCTCTGTAGGATGATACACCAGTGTAGGTAAGCTATTTAAAAAAAATTATATATGTATATGGCTAATTTAGTCTTCAATTAAAAAGGTGGGGCATGTTTTTGTCAGATGTTTGTAATTTGTTAAGGCTTTTTTGTTGTTGCAAATTAATTTCTCTTAGACTGGACAGTGGTAATCAAATTGATTATATGCATCAGGATATACTTTTCCTCCAATGGAAAAGTCAGTGTAATTATGTTTGAAGCTTCTAATACAAGATGATGTTCATTTTAGTCCTATTTTTATAAGAACTTTTTAAAATTTCTTTTTGCAAGATAATAAAAACCCAAAACAATGCTATGAGCAAAACAACTGAATTACTTGAACGGTAATTAGCAAAGACATCAGGTCAAAGGAATGCAAACATACAAGTCTATTGCTATGCCTCACTGAAAAACTCTAGTATGCTGTGTTAGTAGATTTGTTAAATCTTTCAGCAATTGCAGAGAAATGAGTATCGACATGTCTGGTTGTACCTCAGTATTTTTAATACTTTCAAGATGTATATCTAATACTCAGATGTAGTCAGATTAATTTATTCAGACATTTCTTAACTTCAAAAACTTATTTCTGGTGGAGACAGAAGCTTTCTATTAGCAACAAGTTATATAAGCCTTTCTTCTGCATTTCACCTAAACAGAATAGTGACATAAGAACTTGAGTAACTGCTAAAACATTATTGCTGAGATATCAGTTTGTTTGATAGTAAGGCTGAATAAAAAAAGCAAAATCTTTTTTGGGGACTAAAGTCCTGGTTTTCATAAAGTAAGTTTTGCTAACATCTTTGAGTTGGATTAACACGGTTCTATGTTCATGCGCTAACTTTCAGATGGGAAATGAAAAGAGGGTATTATTTCCCCTAATTATATATAAAGTTGATGGAGGGAAAGGAATAGCAAATTCTTCTTGTTGCCAGTATATAATATATATTTACTTATAATTCCAACTTGGGGTTGACAACTTCAACATAACACCATTTGAATTATTTTACATATTAAATTTAATATTAATTATATCTATTATTTATATATATAATATTATTACCTTAATTATAAATCGTGTATTACTTGCAATATTATAGGGTCAGTGGTGCTTTATGACGGTTCTGTAATTGAAGTGAAATTTCTCCTGAGGCAAACAGGGTGAAACTCAAAAGCATTATTGCTATCTGAGGAGGATCAATTGCTGACACCTCCCCAGGACACACTTGACAGATGCACCTCTTTTAAGAGTGTCTTTTGGAGATAAAACTAAGGTGGATTTTTTCCTGCTCTTGTGAAGGCCATACAGTGAATGAGAAACAGTATGACCAAAGATACCTTGTGTTGGTGCATGCAGTCTTCAGATGCTTTGACCCAGCACTCTCTGGGTAAATTATCTGACTTTTTGTAGCTTTCAGGATCACAGACTTCAAAATTAGCTATTTTAACTAAAAATTTGGGTGCAACATTCAGTACAAAGGAACAAAGTTGTCTCCCCAAGTAATAGATTTTGATTTATCAAGTTTTCAAGTAGGGCCATGCTCTAAGCTGACAAGAATGCAAGCAAAATGATTTGCCTTTTTTTCTCCTCTAGGCGTCATTTAGCATTTGGTAACATACATATTTAAGAATAAATGTAGTTGACTGTATTGGTGATTATAGACACAGTTTTGTTCAAAATTATTGCATATTTTTATAAGCAAGTTTCCAGAATATTTGAAATATAGGATAACTTGTATATTATTATAAATTAATTATAAAATTAATTAATATTTTGCACCTGCTTTGTTTATATCTAGGACAGGTCAGGATATTTCCATTGACACCAAAGGTCTAACCTCAAAGTTTTAGTGCTATCATAGTAAAGCTTATTATTAAGATTTTTTACTGTTATAACTTGATGTATAGTACTACACTTCACCCTTTAGCTTCTACAGTTGTGCTTTCCTACCCATCTTCATATAGCTCAGAAGGATGCAGGAAGGTAAGATTTAGTACAGAATTTTGAGATGGGGGTTAAAAAAAAAAAAAAAAACCACAAAAAACTAAAAGCAAACCAAACAGAACCTTAGAACACAAAAGGATTAAAAAAAATCATTACCTGTTATTATCAGAAGACAGGATTTACTAAATTTCATAAACACTGTGTTAGTAAAGTGACTGTAAGAAAGAAAAATCATCTCTTCCAGATGCACCTGGCATTCTGCTTTGCTTCCAGATTCTCTCCCAAGGTGGGCCGTTACTTTTAAATGCACAAATATGTAACAACATGTGCCAAACCTTAGTGCAATTATGCTTTCATCTGAACACACCTTAGAGCAGTCTAGAGTATTTAAGTATTATCAATGCAGAGCTTTAGCATCATTCAGTACCATAAGCGTAGCAACTTGTCCTTGCAATATTCAAAGTGGTGAAATCTGATATTACAATATATCCCAATTCCTCTGGTGTCTGGAGGAGAGTAGTAACCAGTTTAAAGACATTGAGTTATTGTACACGTGTTAGCTAGTATTTTGTATTTAAAACATGGGATTTAAGAAGCTTCCCCTTATTGAAAGGAGTGAGAGATGGCAGCTAGTTCATACATTTGAAAAACACAATGAAATCTCACATCTAAGTGACCAAAAGATGAAACAAGCCTATTCAAGAAGAACCTCCATTTCTGTAGCAATCCTAGGAAGTCTTTGAATATGGGCAAGAAATAGGATCTGTTCTCATGTTTGACACAATGTAGTTCATATAAAATAACAGATCACAGATTTATTTAATTTCATACAGGCCATGTAATTCATTTGAGTATTTATCTTAAACATGTGGAAAATCCTAGTTTCTCTTAGAGATAGGAAATAGACTCAAAATCTTCTGGTTACTTTTCCTGGTAGCTTTTTGTTGCTTGTTTTTGTAGGAAGTTAAGAATTCTCTGAGGAAAGCTTCAAGATGTTTGTGTGGCTTTGTGAGCCATGGAAAGAATTTACAACAAAACATGCTACTTCTGTGTAGTGATATGGAACAAGAAGTAATAAAAGAAGTAAAGATTGCTAAGATTCCCTTTCTATAAAATAGCTTTTCCTAAAGGAAAGTGGAATTCTGTAGATCAGCTTATATGAAACATTTGAAATTATGCTTGCCAAGGAAGCCAGCCTTGAAATTTGGCAAAAAGACAATATGTTCTAATTATCTTTACTTTGCAGTTCAAGTTCATAGTAAGAAAGTGCTACTTGGAAGTAGCTAGTACTGTAGAATTTGATAATCCTGAGTAAATTCAGTTATTCTGCTGGGCCAGAAATCTAAACAGTCTTAAAAAAAAAGTACTGAAAATAATGTTTTATAAAAGAAGACCTGTCAAGGATATAAAATGCTAGGTAGCCAGAGCTGAGCAGAATTATAAATAATCATTTGTGTAGGTTATTAAAAGTAATCATTATTTTATTATGAAAATATTCAGGTTTCACATTGAATACTGTGTTCCTCATTCAAGGAAAAAAAAAAGAATAACAGTTTCCTTGAAAACTTTTATCATAGAAGGAGAGAATATAGAATTATTCTTTCATGATAACTTAAAGCAGTGCAGTTTCAAAGCAATAAGCTGTATAAATACTGTTCTTACCACAACTCTTTACTACCAGGCATAACACCCTTGGTCTCCATTAGCATTTTAGAATAAATGAACATCATTGTGAATGTCAGTATGTTATACTGCAGCAGCTGTTGATATGCTATACAGTTGCTTTCAGTTACATTAGCATCTGTCTTCATAGAATCATAGAATCATTTGGTTAGAAAAGACCTTTAAGATCATCAAGTCCAACCATACCTGTCCACCACTGAACCATGTCTCCAAGCACCACATCTGCATGGCTTTTAAATACCTCCAGGGCAGCCTGTTCCAATACTTGACAGCCCTTTCAGGGAAGAAATTTTTCCCAATATCCAACATAAGCTTGCCCTGGCACAACTGGAGGCCATTTCCCCTCGTCCCATCGCCCGTTCCCTGGGAGCAGGGACTGACCCTCTCCCATCTCCCCCTCCTGTCAGGCAGTTGTAGGGAGCGATAAGGTCTCCCCTCAGCCTCCTCTTCTCCAGGCCGAACACCCCCAGCTCCCCCGGCCGCTCCCCATCAGCCTTGGGCTCCAGACCCCTCACCAGCTCCGTTGTCCTTCTTTGGACATGCCCCAGCCCCTCCATGTCCTTCTTGGAGCGAGGGGCCCAACACTGAACCCAGCATTCGAGGTGCAGCCTCACCAATGCCAGGTCCAGGGGAAGGATGACTTCTGTGGTCCTGCTGGCCACACTAGTTCTGGTACAAGCCAGGATGCCGTTGGCCCTTTTGGCCATCTGGGCACACTGCTGGCTCATATTCAGTTGCCTTTTGACCAGTACCCCAGATCCCTCTCTGCCAGGCAGCTTTCCAGCCACTCTTCCCCATGCCTGTAGCATTGCATGGCGTTGTTGTGACCCAAGTGCAGGACACAGCACTTGGCCTTGTTGAACCTCACACAGTTGGCCTTGGCCCATCGATCCAGCCTGTGCAGGTCCCTCTGCAGAGCCTTCCTACCCTCCAGCAGATCCACACTTCCGCCCAGTTTAGTGTCATCTGCAAACTGACTGAGGGTGCATTTGATCCCCTCATCCAGGTCATTGATAAATATGTTAAACAGGACTGTCCCCAACATTGATCCCAGGGGAACACCAGGAACATCTTCAAACAGTCTAAACTGCATTGCTTTTAAGCTTAACCTGAACTTGTTTTTCTGATTTCCCATTGATATTACAATAGTAAACAAAGAGCAAAAGGGCTGCTGTTATCAGGAAGCCTTAATCACGATCTGCTTTCATACCTTTCTCTCTTCTCCTGCCTTCCCTGCTGCCATCAGTTCCAAAGCTGTTGCATCACCCATGCTGCGTTAGATGTACACCACCCACTATGTTTTCCCACTGAGAATGCCAACTGCATTTATCTATTTATGATTAAGAGGTTGCAGGGGGGCTTTTCAATTCATAGAAGTTACAGAATTAGGCTAAAAAAGTTTTACAAGTTATTCTTACTAGAATTAGAAACTATCAGACAGATTTAACCAAGTCAGTCTTTATATTTCATTAGAGAACTTTTCATTTTTTGGCTTAATTTCCTAACACAAGCTTTCACTTTCAGCATAAATGGTATGAATGCTAGCCTGTGTAACAATCTCAAGTGATGTGCTCAAAGCAAGTCACAGGTCTGATAATGCAGACAAGCAGTTCATGACTTACGTCTAGGGTGAAAGCTTCACACTGCATCAGAGCATTTGGGCTACATTCCTGTCACATGGAGAAAAAGTGTGGCTTTGGTTAAGTTTTCTGCACCTCATGTTTCTGCTCTGTAAAGAAAAAAAAAGTAGGAGCACCGCTATGCCTTAGGGCTTGGGTACAATTTCACAATACATGTAACACAGTCTGAATTACATAATGCTGCCAAAGGGACAGTCCCTTTTTTCCCTTCCAGCCCCAACTGCACGCTTCTACCCCTTCTCTCACACTGGATCGAGCAGTCATGACACTGCATGGTGAGTCAGATTTTTATGTTTTCATGACTAATCTCACAATCCCAGCACTTCTTGAACAAGGCAACGGAAGGAAAAGGAAGGCTCAACTTGTGTAGGAATGGGGTCAGGAAGGCCAAGGCACAGCTGGAGCTAAACTTGGCTAGGAATGCAAAGAATAACAAGAAGGGTTTCTACAGGTATATTGGCCAGAAAAGGATGGTTAAAGAAAGCGTACCCCCGCTGATGAGCGAGACTGGCAAGCTGGTAACAGCAGATGAGGAGAAGGCTGAGGTACTCAAAAACTTTTTTGCCTCAGTCTTCACTGGGAACCTCTCTCCCCACCCCACCAGAGATGATGGATGGCATGAGGGGGGTCGGGAGGGCAAAACCCTTCCTGCTGTAGGAGAAGATCAGGTTCATGACCACCTGAGGAGCCTGAACGCACATAAGTCCATGGGACCTGATGAGATGCATCCCAGAGTCCTGAGGGAATTGGCCGATGTAGTCGCCAAGCCACTCTCCACGATATTTGAAAAGTCATGGCAGTCAGGTGAAGTCCCTGGTGACTGGAAGAAGGGAAACATTGTGCCCATTTTCAAAAAGGGTAGAAAGGAAGACCCTGGGAACTACTGACCTGTCAGCCTCACCTCTGTGCCTGGGAAGATCATGGAACGGATCCTCCTAGAAGCTATGCTAAGGCAGATGGAGGCCAGGGAGATAATTCGAGATAGCCAGCATGGCTTCACCAAGGGCAAGTCCTGCCTGACGAACCTAGTGGCTTTCTATGATGGTGTGACAGCATCAGTGGACAAGGGAAAACCAATGGATGTCATCTATCTGGACTTCTGCAAAGCCTTTGACACGGTCCCCCACAACATCCTTCTCTCTAAATTGGAGAGCTATGGATTTGATGGGTGGACTGTTTGGTGGATAAGCAACTGGCTGGATGGTCGCATCCAGAGGGTAGTGGTCAATGGCTCGATGTCTGGATGGAGACCAGTGACAAGTGGTGTCCCTCAGGGGTCCGTACTGGGACCGGTGCTGTTTAATATATTCATCAATGACTTAGACAGTGAGATCGAATGCACCCTCAGCAAGTTTGCGGATGACACCAAACTGAGTGGTGCGGTTGACGCACCAGAAGGGCGGGATGTCATCCAGAGAGACCTGGACAGGCTGGAGAGGTGGGCCTGTGTGAACCTCATGAGGTTCAACAAGGCCAAGTGCAAGGTCATGCACCTGGGTCGGGGTAACCCCCAGTATCAGTACAGGCTGGGGGAAGAAAGGATCGAGAGCAGCCCTGCCGAGAGGGACTTGGGTGTGCTGGTGGATGAAAAGCTGGACATGAGCCGGCAATGTGCACTGGCAGCCCAGAAGGCCAACCGTACCCTGGGCTGCATCAGGAGAAGCGTGGCCAGCAGGTTGAGGGAGGTGATTCTGCCCCTCTACTCTGCTCTGCTGAGACCTCACCTGGAGTACTGCGTCCAGCTCTGGAGCCCTCAGCACAAGAAGGACATGGACCTGTTGGAGCGGGTCCAGAGGAGGGCTACAAAAATGATCCGAGGGCTGGAGCCCCTCTCCTATGAGGACAGGCTGAGGGAGTTGGGCTTGTTCAGCCTGGAGAAGAGGAGGCTGCGGGGAGACCTGATTGTGGCCTTTCAGTACCTAAAGGGGGCCTATAGGAAAGATGGGGAAAATCTTTTTAGTAGGGCCAGCTGTGACAGGACAAGGGGTAATGGTTTTAAACTGAAGCAGGGTAGGTTTAGGCTGGATATAAGAAGGAAATTCTTTACAATGAGGGTGGTGAAACACTGGAAGGGGTTGCCCAGAGAGGTGGTGGAGGCCCCATCCCTGGAAACCTTCAAGACCAGGTTGGATGGGGCTCTGAGCAACCTGATCTAGTTAGCGGTGTCCCTGCTCCCTGCAGGGGGGTTGGACTAGATGACCTCTAGGGGTCCCTTCCAACCCAAAACATTCTATGATTCTATGATTCTATGAACTAGTGGATGAGGTGGGCAGAGACTGGAATCTCCCCATTTGTCAACAGCCTACAGATCTAATTATTTGGTTTGTGAAACTGCAGCATGAGTAGTTAGAAACTCTGTGATCCCAGGAGTATCTTTTTGCATATGCAGAGTATCTCTTTCAGGCTATACCTTCTCACTCATCTCTATCATGCTGACATAACCTGAAATTGCTAAATTAGGGGGGGTTTGTCTATTGTTCTTAAATTCCACATGTTATACTTAATTTACCTCTTACACTATAGGTAGTGTCTGGTTTGAGCCCATATGACTTCTTCAAAAGGCTATAAAAAAGAACAATAAGAGTAAATAGAAAGGCAAGAAAGTTTGCTGATAAACACAATTTTTCAAGTTGAGACTAAAACACATACATTGAAAAAGTGCAATATTGGATTACAAAATAGTAGATTAAATTTTATGCAAGTGAAGTGAAATCTTTTGCAAAGCAGCAGTCTAAGAAAAGGCAGCTACCTCATATGTAAACAGTAAGGGGCTCTGGTTTAGCTCCTGTCAACCAGATAGAGAGATGTGGGATTTATTGTGAATAGTTCCCTAAAAATATCAGCTCGGTGCTCGGCAATGATTAAGACTAGAAGCAGTGATGGGAATTTCAGTTTTGAATACAGCATGCAGATCTGTTCCTGGGCCAGATATGTTTAATAAATGAGGAACAGAAAAGGGCAGCAGGGGTTTTTAGAGATACAAACCAGCTTCTACATGATAAGCAACTAACAAGATTAGGACTCTTCAGCTGGGAAAATAAAAAGGATGACAGAGAAAAATAAAGTTATTTTTATAAGACAAGTACCTCCCACATGCCTATACAGTCATCTTGTAGGGACTGAAAAGATAGATTTGAATAAGAATTAGGCAAACTCAGGAAGCAGGTACTCTGGTGTGTATTTGTAGGCATTTCCTACCCTAGGTTTTCACAGCATGTCACAAACCACAATGAATCCAGTGATAGATGATTAGGAAGAATGCTGTAAACAAACAAAAGCGTTTTTCCCTTGCTATGACCTCCCGTGTTATAGCAATCAGTGTGAAGTTTTCCTGAATTAGAGGTTCATTTTCTATTTCTGTGCATTTGAAAGTCTGTTACAGTTTTATGCTTTCTGTAAGTTGCCTTTGGGTTTTGTGTTTGCCTTACTATGATTTTATACTTAAAATACCAGAGCCAAGGGCTTTTAAATTCTCATTTAGAAACAACTTCTGCACTTTATCCTTCTTAGGTTTGGAGGGAAAGATCCTTTCAGCTTTTTTTTTTTTTTTAATATTATTAACATCAGTAGGTTAGTCTCTTTATTTTTGCTGTTACTTCAAAATGAAAACAGAGATTGATTTGCCTAAGGGCACATGGTGAATTAATGAGGGAGATGATTGGGAACAAAATTGAGAGGCAAAGGCTGGCAATCTGTTGTTTCAATATGCAACTATACAACTTCCCCCCATAATTCTTATTGTATAACGAAAATAGTCTTTTACTTCTTGGCAACAGTTATCATGCAGTTTCACCGTACTGCCAAACACAGCTACATGAGATATGCTGGAGGTAAATGATATTGAAATATTCTTATACATCAGTATTTCAGGTTTGTATTATATCAGTACAGACCGCAATTAAAGCGGAACATGTACCCTATTGACAGGGTACAGCTGGACAGTTGTAGAACTAATTTACCAGGCAAGCGCCTTCCATCTGTGTAATGGGACTTCTCACAATTTGACTACCACGTTTAAAGAGGACATATGTGAAATGAATTAGCAGATTTCAATTTACGTGCATCTCTGAAATATTAAAATACAGATCTTAGTGTTTTACTATTTGTAGCAAGTACATGAAGTATGACAGAATTACACAGCAAATTTCTACCAAAAAGGTGTATATACAGTTGTTTTGAAATTAATTTCTACTCTTACAAAATGCAGCCAACATTACAAAAATATTATCACAGTTTGTCACTTTTAAGGGACAGCATCTCAATCAAGTAAGTAATTTCAAGGCATTTTTTCATTCCTTTCCTATTTCTGATCTTATTTTGCTCGATTTCCATCCTGAATGGCTAGTCAATTACTTTCTTCTTAGTCTAATTACTGAAATACCAAATGGACAGATTTTCAGTCTCCAAAATGTGCCTAAAGTACAGGGTTCTGACTAATCCCAGTTAGACCAAGGAGAATAATTAATCTCCCTATTGATGTACAATACTTATAGTGCGCATCTCCTAATTTGAAGAGGATTTAGGACACAGTATTTAAATCCAGATCTATTCTCCGAATGCTCCTTAGTTGTCAGAATCTTGATCTGCTAATCCAGGACTGTCTAGACATTTTAGAAAAATTATGGCTCAGATTTAGTGATACTCTTGTTCCTTCACAAAATCCTCACAAGATTCTGGAGTGCACATGTTTTGCCTTGCTTGAACGTTGTTTAATTTAGTAGGATAAACACACAGTTGTTTCTCCAACACCCAGAAACTGGAGGAAAAAAACCCAAAAAACCACAGCACTATGACATAAAAATACGTAGGAAAGTTTTTGCAGTGAAGCAGAATTACCATCTAGTTTAATTTGAAGGGTTAAAAAGCTATTTTGTATTTACAAAAATTTTACAAATAACCTGAATATCTTTGACAGGTGTATCCTAAAGAAACACCTGGGGTGATAACTTCTGGAATATAAGATACATAGAGTATATAAAATGATGGTATTCTCAGAGGTTTTGTTTATACATAACACTTTTCTTGGTGACACAACACAGCATTAAAATGTGCACCATGTTTTTAAAAAAGCAAGTTTAAGGCACACAGGAGTGTCATCCCAGACTGCTCACAAAACACCAAAAAAAAAAAAGGGGGGGAGGGAAAAGAAAGAAATAACATTTTTCCCATGCAGATATTCTGGAAAGTATAGCAGACTCCACCCAACATAGTAAACAGACAGTTTACAGAACAGCCAGGCTCGAGAAGAGAAGTAAAATGAGGAACACTACATTCAAAAAATATAGAAGCTTACTAACTAAATAAATGTTCAGTGTTAAAATTTATCATCCTGATTCTAAGAATTAAGCAACATGACCACAGACTATGAAAATAGCCACAGGAGGAGTCACATGGAATGATGTAATGTGAACATGGAATAAATCCTTGCTTTTTTTAAACTGAAAAATTTATATTCAGCAAAACTCTAGGAAAAACAGAAACCAACAAAAAGGTTAGCCCCAGTGCACTAATCAGGTCAAGGGCAGCATTCAACTGTACGCATTTGATGCTCACATCAATATCCCATTGTAGAAAAATCTTATGCTAACCTTGGCATAACAGTGCAAAGCACTGCACAGAGGTAATGGATACGACCATTTCTGGAAAAGTTACTCTGCATTAAATGCATTATTGTATAACCACTTAGTTTCTTCTGTTCAAGGACAGAAATAGATATGGGAGTGTTAAGCAACCTCATTATGATGCTCTGTCCTCATGAAGAAGGTTCATGACTTCTCAAATATGAAGGTTTTTTGGCCTGTTGCTTTTCTACCATATGTTCTTGTAAGTAAAGGTAACCAGGAAATCCGAGATGCAGCAGAGGGCAATGGATTGCATTTCAGTTTTGCCAGCCTGCACTGCCACTCCTGTAACAACATGCACCAGGAAAAGGTTTTCCAAAGTCTGAAGTGTTTTGAAGAGATCTTATTAAAAATACAATCCTAAAACATCTCTAAGGAAGCCAGAAAGAGGAATTAAAACAACTTTCAAGATTTCCATTAGAATATAGTGGAAGACACACATCACAGTGCTGAGCTGTGAAAGGTTAAAGAAAATTAATAGCTGTGTGGAGTGTGCTAATACACTAATACAAGCAAAGAGCGTCATTCCATATGCCCTTGTGCATGAGCTCATTGGCCAAGTGGCTGGATATTTCAAACCACATGAGAGGAGCATGGCTCCTTCCAGCATGGAATATGGCCAAGAAAAAAAAAAAGTTTTTAGAATCTCCTTTAAGAAAAAACAAAACAAAACAGTGGCCCTGCTATGAGCTGCACAGGACTTGCCAGGTCCATCTTTTAGAACTGGCCTTGAATTTAAGTGAGCCCATAAATACATTCTGTGTTATCTTCCCTTTCTACCACATCATAACACCATTAAGCAGCAGACTCATTTGGCTTTGGAGCCTGTCATAGCTCCTGGTTGTTGAAGTTACTCTTATTATCCAGCTCCATTAATTCCAGTTTTCTTTTCTCCTAGAGTACTTGAATATTCAATGTGATGCTTTATGCCATTTAATTCTCTTCATAGAGCTAGGTGTTAGTAAGGAAATAATGTGGTTTTAATATAAAATGCAAAATATAGACAATAATATAGCAAGTTTTAGGCTATAATGAGCAACAACTACAAAGGTATTGGATTTAAGCAGTGAAGGGCTCAAATTATAGCTCTTATCAGAAACTGCTTCATCAAATCACTTAGGTGAGTAATTAAAATATGCTTAAGCAGGTGTTAAATGCTTTACTGGCTCTGAGACTAAGTTAAACACAATAGAGAGAGATTTTCCAAGAATGCCAAAATTACTTTGTTATTTAAAGTGCATCAGTGGGGAAAAATTGTGACACAGCAAGGCAGTTAACAGGGAATATCTATTCTTAGCCACACCTGTGTAGCTTCAAAAAAATAATTGAATCAAAACTGTGAGATTACACCAGAAGAAAAAAAAAAAAAATCCTGTTTAAGGATTAGATCTGTCCTTTGGAGAGGGTTCTTCATTTCTACTCCCTCAGCTATCCCCAAAAGATAAGGGGATAGCTTATATCATATTATTACCACCATTCTCAAGTTTACATGACCTCAGATTCAAGAGCTCTTTAACACCTCCACATTTCACTTTTCTCTCTAAAAGGGGTTAATTCTGCTTCCTGTCCTAGCCTTACTGCTGCCACTGCTTCTAGCAGTACAGAAGGAAAGAAAGCGGATTTTCAGAAGAGTTCTGTCCTGCGGAGGGCTGAAATCCACAGTGGGGCTGGAATTTCTGATATCCTCACAAGACTGATACCAGTCATCACCAGACTTGCACAATTCAAGGAAGTTATAAGACTTGGTGACACTGAAATAGAAAGGCTAAGGTGAAATCATCAGCTCTGCTCTGAGTTTTGCACATGACCCTGTGTTTGGGCTGTCTAAAGGGTTTGAAAGAGCCATCTCCACAGCAGCTGTAAGCACAATCCACCTGAGCACCCATACCTACTGCCGTTCTGCAGGCTGCTAACCCAATGCATGTTTAGCAGAATATGCTCCAGCTATGCCCAAAGCAGTACCAAGAGGTTTGAAGCCCTGGAAGGTAGGTCATGCTGCAAAGGCAGTCCCAGAGGTTATCTCTGGGAGACATCAGAGACAGTTTTAGTCTCCAATTTTCAGTCTTCCTCCTTGTTCTTACTTTACACTTCTATACCTCAGTGAAGAAGGATGAAACAAAGATAAGCTAAACATCACAAGACTCCTGGGTATTACTGTAATGAGGACTCAGTTCTAATATTTTGGAACATATTTGGAAAATGTTTTGTTCAGTAGGGGTCCATAGCCTCCTGATGCCTCAGTTTTCTATCCTGGAAATGGAAAGAGGCACACTTTCCGTGTTCTTTCAATACTTTAAACTGTTTATGAGGCATCAACATTGGTTATATGAGGGACATATATGAGGGCCAAGCCACTCTCCATGATATTTGAAAAGTCATGGCAGTCAGGTGAAGTCCCTGGTGACTGGAAGAAGGGAAACATTGTGCCCATTTTCAAAAAGGGTAGAAAGGAAGACCCTGGGAACTACCGACCTGTCAGCCTCACCTCTGTGCCTGGGAAGATCATGGAACGGATCCTCCTAGAAGCTATGCTAAGGCAGATGGAGGCCAGGGAGATAATTCGAGATAGCCAGCATGGCTTCACCAAGGGTAAGTCCTGCCTGACGAACCTAGTGGCTTTCTATGATGGTGTGACAGCATCAGTGGACAAGGGAAAACCAATGGATGTCATCTATCTGGACTTCTGCAAAGCCTTTGACACAGTCCCCCACAACATCCTTCTCTCTAAATTGGAGAGCTATGGATTTGATGGGTGGACTGTTTGGTGGATAAGCAACTGGCTGGATGGTCGCATCCAGAGGGTAGTGGTCAATGGCTCGATGTCCAGATGGAGACCAGTGACAAGTGGTGTCCCTCAGGGGTCTGTACTGGGACCGGTGCTGTTTAATATATTCATCAATGACTTAGTGAGATCGAATGCACCCTCAGCAAGTTTGCGGATGACACCAAACTGAGTGGTGCGGTTGACACACCAGAAGGACGGGATGTCATCCAGAGAGACCTGGACAGGCTGGAGAGGTGGGCCTGTGTGAACCTCATGAGGTTCAACAAGGCCAAGTGCAAGGTCTTGCACCTGGGTTGGGGTAACCCCCAGTATCAGTACAGGCTGGAGGAAGAAAGGATCAAGAGCAGCCCTGCCAAGAGGGACTTGGGTGTGCTGGTGGATGAAAAGCTGGACATGAGCTCCGTTCTAGGGCCAGTCTTGTTTAATATCTTTATCAATGACCTTGATGAGGGGATTGAGTGTGCCCTCAGTAAATTTGCAGATGACACCAAACTGGGTGGGAGTGTTGATCTGCTGGAGGGGAGGAGGGCTCTGCAGAGGGACCTGGACAGGCTGGATCGATGGGCTGAGGCCAATTGTATGAGGTTCAACAAGGCCAAGTGCCGGGTCCTGCACTTTGGTCACAACAACCCCATGCAGCGCTACAGGCTTGGGGAAGAGTGGCTGGAAAGCTGCCTGGTGGAAAAAGACCTGGGGGTACTGATTGACAGCCGGCTGAATATGAGCCAGCAGTGTGCCCAGGTGGCCAAGAAGGCCAATGGCATCCTGGCTTGTATCAGGAATAGTGTGGCCAGCAGGAGTAGGGAAGTGATTGTGCCCCTGTACTCGGTGCTGGTGAGGCCGCACCTCGAATACTGTGTTCAGTTTTGGGCCCCTCACTACAAGAAAGATGTTGCCTTGCTGGAACATGTCCAGAGGAAAGCAACCAAGCTGGTGAGTGGTCTGGAACACAAGTCATACGAGGAGCGGCTGAGGGAACTGGGGTTGTTTAGTCTGGAGAAGAGGAGGCTGAGGGGAGACCTGATCGCCCTCTACAACTACCTGAAAGGAGGCTGTAGTGAGGTGGGGGTCGGCCTCTTCTCCCTGGTAACAGATGATAGGACGAGGGGGAATGGCTTGAAGCTGCGCCAGGGCAGGTTTAGGCTAGACATTAGGAAAAACTTCTTCACTGAGAGGGATGTCAGGCTCTGGAATGGGCTGCCCAGGGAGGTGGTGGAGTCCTCATCCCTGGAGGTATTTAAAAGAAGGATAGATGAGGTGCTTAGGGACATGGTTTAGTGGTGGAATGGCAGTGCTAGGTTAACGGTTGGACTCGATGATCTTAAAGGTCTTTTCCAACCGAGGTGATTCTATGATTCTATGAGCCGGCAATGTGCACTGGCAGCCCAGAAGGCCAACCGTACCCTGGGCTGCATCAGGAGAAGCGTGGCCAGCAGGTCGAGGGAGGTGATTCTGCCCCTCTACTCTGCTCTGCTGAGACCTCACCTGGAGTACTGCGTCCAGCTCTGGAGCCCTCAGCACAAGAAGGACATGGACCTGTTGGAGCGGGTCCAGAGGAGGGCTACAAAAATGATCCGAGGGCTGGAGCCCCTCTCCTATGAGGACAGGCTGAGGGAGTTGGGCTTGTTCAGCCTGGAGAAGAGAAGGCTGCGGGGAGACCTGATTGTGGCCTTTCAGTACCTAAAGGGGGCCTAAGGAAAGATGGGGAAAATCTTTTTAGTAGGGCCAGCTGTGTCAGGACAAGGGGTAATGGTTTTAAACTGAAGCAGGGTAGGTTTAGACTGGATATAAGAAGGAAATTCTTTACAACGTGGGTGGTGAAACACTGGAAGGGGTTGCCCAGAGAGGTGGTGGAGGCCCCATCCCTGGGAACATTCAAGGCCAGGTTGGATGGGGCTCTGAGCAACCTGATCTAGTTAGCGGTGTCCCTGCTCCCTGCAGGGGGGTTGGACTAGATGACCTCTAGGGGTCCCTTCCAACCCAAAACATTCTATGATTCTATGATTTCTATGACATACTCATTCATAAGCCAGAATTCCTGCTAGCATTGGACTAACTGGAATATTGACAAGAAAAATATCTCTAATGCACTGGAAAGCTATAAAAAAACCCCCACAAAGCCAACAAACTGTATTAATGAAGAGTGAGGCAATGGAAAACAACAACAAAAAAACCCTTTAATACTTTGAACAGGAAGAAGGATTAAAGTGCATACTACAATAGAAAGCACAACTACTTACTACATAATAGAACTATTTACTACATAAAGCTCCCACTTCAGCCTTGAATCAGCTATATTGTGTTACTCCACTTCTGGTGGATGAGAGGCAAAGTGTACTGTGGAAGATGGACAAGAGTAAATCTCACTGACATTCCTGGGCCAAGCAGATGTAGGCATCCGTGCACAATAAACTTCACATCTACAAGAGAAATCTCACCTGCAAATAACATGCTCCTTCATCTGAAGCATCTGCCTCTCTTCTTTGCTATGGAGCATGGGGAATGAAGAAGGAAAAGATTCCTAAGTAACCAGTAGAAAAACTCATCTTAGAAGGGCATGCTCTCCAAAAGCGTATACATGCATATCCTTTTCCACTAGCAAAAACTGGTTCTGATTTAAGTTTTTTTTTTTGCATTCTTAACCATTCATAGCATTTGTGCATTTGTTCCAGACATCTGTAAAATCTCATATGTCTACCTAGGAAGAGTTTCACTAGCATGTGTGCAGCATAAACAGTCTGCTTTTGCTGTCCAAAACAAACAGAATCAAAATTAAGAGTTACTGCTTCTCAGCATACTGAGATGACATTATAATATTATGAACATTACACTTTTCTGGCTAGCAGCCCTATTTTCCCCATGGCCTATAAAAGGAGGAAGAAAATTAACACTCGGTTCATGTTGCAGGAGTTACAGAGATCCTCAATTGCCCCTCTGACATTATTTTGTAGAGTCTATTTGGTCCAAAATTGTAAGCATCTGAGAAGTATCAAATGCAAATGCAGTCACAAATCAGCAAGTTCCCTAAAGAATAAAGGTGATGACCACTTTGTTTCCAAGCTGTCCCATGACATGCAGTTTTCTCTTACTTTAATCCAATCTTTAATGGGTAGGACGATTAAACACTGTTGAGAGATAACATTCCAGGACTTCTGGAGAATAGCAAGTAGTATTGCTTACAAGTCTTCTTTGAAAATGTATGAAGGCTTCCAGTGGGAAGTTTAAAATAAAAAGTTACGTGGCAACAACTTATCTTGAATTCCCTGGCCACATAGAAGTTTTTGTTTCTGTTAAGCTCTGATCTCCAGAAGCCAGATGTATAACAACAACTCTGTGTTTAATCCTGCAAAGGGAAATTCTTCCACATATCTTTAGTGGTGTGGCTCATCCATGATATAATCTTGGTCTGGCTTGAGGAACAGACTGTAGTCCCTGACCAGTTCCTTTGAACTTAGACAGTACAGTGTTGTTAATTCTCACGATTCTACCAAGAGTAGAATGATTCTGTCCTGTGAGCCAGCCAGTCTTTTGGAAATCCAGCAGCTCCAGCTCTCACATAATTTTCAGCCCTGTCTGTGGAAATCTCCTTTTACTATCTGCTACTCCCATCTCCTAGGGTAGAACATCTAGGCCATTACTTCACAAGGCAGATAGACCTTTCTTTCTCTCCTTCAGCACCCAATATGATTTATTTTTTTTTCAGCTGAGGTTAGATGGGAAGTAGAATCATTAATGCAGCCCTCATAGGAAGAAAAGAAGCAGAAAGTGCCCAGCAATCCAGGCCAAGCCCTCATCCCTTCTCCCTACCGTTCCTGCAAACGGTGGCTCAGTTGGGCTTTTCTCTGCCTCTCAGAATGGAGGTGGACTGAAGAACACTTGGGGTTTCCTCTGTTTGACTGGAGGACTCCAGTCTAGAAGCCATCTCAAGCCTGTGGTAAAAGCAGGTGCACACTGCAACCCAAAAGGAACAGAAACATGAATAAGGGCAACATGTAAACAAGGGCATCAAACCCATGATTAAATGAAAGCTGGCTACCCTAAGTATTGATGAGGAATGTTGTCATCAGCTGATACAAGCAGATAGGATGGTGGAACAGAATGTGAAGCGTTACTGGAAGCCTTTATTATCAGGCAGCTTCAAAAGTCCCTGTACCCCAAAGGCAAATTGCATTCTATACATTTAGGAGAACTGGCAACATTACAGACTCAAGCTCAGAGTGCTCGGGATAATCAAATAAATAGACACACACACACACACACGCTTTTCTTGGTTTTGTTGTTGCTGTTGTGGAAGTTTTCTTCCTTGGGATATTTTGGGATCCAGCCTGTGCTTTTTGACATTAATTCTGCAATACCAGCACCAAATTTATAGTTGAAGATATTCTCCAGCTGTTCAGCACAGAGAGCCAATGCATAGCTAGTATAAAGAGTGCTAGCTGAAGGTTAGATAATCGAAGTACAGAAAGTTGCATAGACTTAGAACTCGGTCATTAAGATAAAAGAACAGATTTCAGGAAACAATATACGTGTTGGGTTTGGGTCTTCTTCATTCTCTCCCCCCTTGCAAAAAAAGAAAGGTTTAATCTCTCCTTTTCAGTTAGGTCTCCAAGACTAAACCATGAGGGGAAAAGAGAAATTAATTAGGATCTGTTTGTTTTCCCCCATCACAAAGCATACTAGAGAGGGAAGAATCTAGTCTTTTAGATTCTACTTAGTATGGAAGGGCATGGTGCTAGGAGAGAAAGAGCTAGCTGAAAACCCTTGAAAAATGAGGGTTGCGCTGGTGCTGTATACAAAAGCCTCAAGTAGGATGCTTCTGCTTTAAGAAAGTTACTTTTACTTCATTACTACTTTTATTTGAAGGGAAGAATCCAGGCTTATTTAAGCTGTTTCCTAGCTTGAGTCCCATAACAGTGCAACTATATATGGAATCTGCAAAACAGTTTTTATTGTATTAGAAGTTACTAAATCACATGGTGGAAGTGTTTTGGAAAGAGCCCCCTAAGAAGTTTTAGAGGATAAAGCCAAGACCATTTTTGAAGCTTGCCAATGAAACAAAACAAATGTTAGGGGTAAAGTCTCCTATCTACACGCTAGGTCCTCAGGTTCTGCTGTAACCGAGTTGGATACCCAAACCCAGCTCTGGTAGCTGGTTTTTAATAGGTCTTTCAGTCTCTCCTGATTGAACTGGCTTACTTTGTATAAATACACATGAATAGGAGCAAAATCCTGGAACTTGCTTTGTCCTAAGCAATTGGCCTACATTATTTGATAATTTGGAATGAAGGGATGTCTCATCTAAACCAGAAACTTTGCCTTGGAACACTGAAACCTTTCCTGACAAAAGCTTCACCAAAATAAATTAATTTCTATGCAAAACTTTTGGCTTTGAATCTCATTTTCCAATGAAAAGGCATTTTGTTGAAAGATTCTTGATGAGTTCTCTTTCTGAACAATAGATTTTTGAATAATCACTGCGTAGGACAAAGAAATATTTGAAAATCATGAGGTTCATCAGTGTCATCCAATAGATGCATTTTTGCATAAGTAATTAACTTGAAGGAAATGTACATAAGTATTCTCAACTGGTTTGCAGTTATTTTCAGGGTATAGTGAGTAATCTAGCGCTGCATCTGAAAGCAGCTGCAATTTATAGATGAGTAATCTTTGCATATGAATAGATTTTGATCTGTGATCGACTAATTTCTACTTCTTTTGAAGGAGATTAAGCATCTTTTGCTTCCTGTTAGAAAGCAATTACAATTTATGTGGACAATTCAGTATTGAACACTGCAGTTAGATTGGAAACTATATTTCATTCTTAACTTGTTCAGTTGCTTTTGATACTACCCAAAAATTGTACCGAAGCAGAATCTTAAGGCCCATCAAGTGATAATTTATGGGACTCTCAGTGGTTAAATTATATGAACACAAGAGAATCGAAATGTTTCAAGTTATCTTTGTGCTTGCTTCAAGCCAGATACATAATAAGTCTTTTCATTCAAGTACTTAACAATATACGCTACACTGCAAGAGAGGATGTGATTGCAGTATATCCATGCCAGTTTTAGTATAGGTAGAACAAGTAAAAACAGCAGTTAAGTTATTATGGATGTCAACCTAGAAAACAACTTCAATATATACATATTCCCTGGGGGCTACTATAAGTATTTATGCACAAGATGACTCCAGGCAGTTTTACTGCCCTTCAGACACGTAACAATACTAAAGAAAAGTATTCGTACAACCTCTGTAGGTAACTCAAGTGCAACATTTGAAGAGGTTCAATGTTTATGATATAGGAACTATTCAAGAAGTTACTGTTAACAGAATTATTGGTTATTGTAATCTGAGCATAGTTACTGGCACTAAGATTTCTGAAATACATTTTTCTTGGATAGTCTCTGGTCACAATTTGCACAAAATTTACTGTGAATGGAACAAGCATCACTGTAATACCCAGTTTCTCAATAATTATTCCCTCTCCTAGTGGAAGACTGACTTGAATGTTCTATGTCTTATTACTACAGTATAGAAGAGGGACCACCAAAGCTCTGTTAACATGGCCAATATGTTTTTGTTTCCCCATTTGGCCTTTTTTAAAAACAGCACAACATGGATGTTAAAGCTACCAATATTGCATTAAGATTTCTGCAACTGTGTTCAAAAGAGATGTGAAATACTACATACCTTTTGCTTGTTGAATAAGAAAAGTAATTTTATCTGCTAGTAGGTGGAGACACTTAAGCAATAAGATCATATCTTTTTATAATCCCAGAATTCAGCATGTAATTGAAGCCAGGAGAATAAAAGACTCTTTTGAAGACAAAAATGTCTCTATTGAGTACACATCAACTCACATTTGGAAGTACAGGATCTAGAAAGGTGGGACTTGGTGCAGTTCATCATAATCAAAGGGGGAGGGTGCAATAGTGCAAGTGACTTTTTCATACAAATTGATAATGAGTTTAAAGGCATGGTGGGTGTGGAAAATAGGAAGAGAGGCAAACACTGGATAAAAAGTGTTAGTGTGAAGGCTACACTGGTACTTCAAGCACAAAGCATTCATTTCTCCAAACTCTGTGTCAAAGACTGATGGTCTTACTCTGTGGTTCATATCTAGTGTCTTTATCGATAAATAAACGCTTCAGTCAATAATCTCTTTAATTTACTTTAATCTCTTTAATGATCCTGATCAGAATACGAGTGCTTATTATGTACCATGGCATCTATTTAGATTTAAGAAAAGTGGTATAACAACCAAATTTTAATCTGGACAATTATATAAACAATGTTGCACAAGTTTCTGATTAAGACCCAAATGTGTAAAACTTGGCTCTGGTTTATCTAACAGTTCTTCTTCATTAGCCTGCACTCAAGAATTTGAGTAACTCTTCGGTGAAATAATAAATGTTCCACAAGCCCTTGTTAGCAAATAAACTTTTAATAGAAGCAGCATATGCTTATGCGAGTTAGAAATTCACAGATTCATCAGGTCTTTAAACAATATTAATTGCTTGCACACTCCTGAAGGAAATTAGGCTGTTGTGGCATTCTTTCAGCTTTGTAAGGAGAATTGGGTCAAAGAAAGAAGTAGAAAAAGGTAGGTAAAGCATTTATTTTGGGTTTTAAGACTTTGAGGAAAGGAGTCTGAGCTTTTGGCAATATGTGAAGGAATTCAAACACAAAGCCTGTGAAAGAAACCAGATTCAGAAATGTGCTGGAAAACACTTTGTGGGAGAGATTGGAGAGAGCAATTAAATCCAGGAAGCTGGCAGAGAGACGGAGATGGGTGGGTTAGGTGGAATCGAATCAGGTTTGGGGTTGTTTTTCACAGCACTGTGCTAAGCTAGTTCTTACAGCTTCATTCTGGCAAACGGATTTGTCCTTAATCAGCAAGGCAGGATACTATAAACTTGATTTTGAAATTGAGGGCTGCCTATCTGCAAAAAGGTAGCTATTATCATCCCTCGCTTTTGTAGCCAGAGGAAACAGTTCCTTTAAATTGCAGCCACTTTCTACAATAGATGTTCGTCACATCTGGTTCAGTTGTTCTCTTACATCCTTTGGCTGCTATTTCCTTCTGTACAGCAGAAAGTAGCGGCAATGTGAAAAACAACATAGGAGCAGAATACCTTTAACTATCCTAATGTGATCTGAGATGTGTGTATTAGAATGTGGTCAGGCAAAGATTTTTATTGATAGAACAGAGAAGCGATAGGAAGTGATTTCCTTTATATTCACTCACATGCACAAAAATGCACTAATCTGGGTTCTAGACAGACCTGAACTCCTCTTAAAGAATTTTATCTTGTGTAAATCTAAAAATAATTATTTAAGAAAGTAGCATGTCATTAATTTGAGCATTCTTACTAGTCTTTCAGATACGGAATCCTGTAATTGCATTAGGTGAAAAGAACAATTATAAAATCTGTGGGTTTTTTTTTTTTAAATTTCAGTACATAGGACCACTGACTTCTGCAATTAAGTCCTGTAGTATTTTCTCAGGAATAAAATTGCTACAATAATCCTCTCTTCTACATGCCCATACACTCCTTAGGTATCACCTACTATTCACAGTACAGGGTGGAAACTTTGACGGGAAAGAGTTAATCCAAGCAGAGGAAGATAAAATAGCCAGTTAGGCTGCACATCCACTGGTTTGTGAACTAACTGCAGGGACTGTATAAATTCCTGTGTTCTGGTTGTTAGAGTCAGTGTTGCCACAGGGGCTTCAAGATCCACATACTTACAAAGTATTTCTGAAAAGTATTTTTTTAATGTATGAGCCAAATACATTTGAACAGGACACAAAACTATCACAAGGGTCTCTTATGTACCTTGTGGAAACAGAGAACTAGAGCTATCTCCAGTCCATGTATAAAATTATGTATGGTATTTAAATGCTTTTCACAACAAACATACCAATTTATCATACATTAAACACTTAGCTCTCTCAGGATAGTAACCATATATTTTTGTACTTAGTGAGCAATATATGATACACTGTTCAAAGCAAAACCATATCCACAATTCAAAACCCTTGCTCATGACAAAACAAGATTTATAAACATATAGCCAACTTTAATATATAATCTGAAGACCAGAGCTGCTCATGCACCTTGAAAACATTATCTTTGATTAAATAGTGATTACAATCTTCCCTCAGATAAAAAAATAATATATATATGTGTATATATATTTATGTATATAATTTCAAAATCAAAGCCTTGTACTTACTGCATCTTCTGCATGTCATCTGATGGCATTGGGAACAGATCCCAACATCCCAGAATGCAGCTTGGCAGGTATTAGTCTCCTGTTTATAATGGGCTCCCTAATTGCAATGCATTTTTTTTCCCTTTTGAACTAGCTAACTAACCTGTAATTTTTCTTGGTACCTGCCCAAAGGTAAATGAAGTATCTGATACACCCAAGGAATTCCTCATCTGCTACAGGTGACTTCAGATTGGGAGTTGCCATCACCAAATAAGACTGAATCTACATGTAACCAGGTTTCAATAATATCCCCAGGCAAGACAGATCGCTCATGCTTCCATTTTTATACTGTTTATTAGTTCTTGTAAGAAGAACAATGAAGTCTGCATGCAGGTCTCCTCCCCTGAGCTCCAACACAAGATTGAAGCTGAGAGAGATTCTGATCATTGAGCAAGTATTGACTTGATTTAATAAGGCAAGAAGAACCTCAATGAGCAATTGCAATTGCTGCTGCTACCCACTAGCGTCAGGTGCTTAGCAATTCATCAGATCAGCAATGAGTATGCTTAAGCTTGACCCACTTTTTCTTCCCCATTTTGCAAAATCAGGGTTATTCTTGTTATTTGGTATTTTGCACTTAGGGAAATGCATTACAATAAAGTATCTTGCACTGTTGCGATTTGAAAAGATTCTGCTATTAATATGTCTAGCTGGTAAAAGTCAATGCATATGTGAAAGCGGGGAGGAGGCTGCAGTATTAAACGCAAATTAGCATGCAGTGATAATGGGTCTATGGCAGCAAAAACCAAAAAGGGCTTGAACTAAAATACTAACTCTTTCTCATTTTGAGAAACACTGAATTTGTCCTGCCTTCTGTTCCTTCGGCTGTTCCTATAGCCTCTTCTTCCTGCTGGCATCCTGAGTGGTAGGTGAGACATTCTGTCCTTACCAGCTGTCCCTTTTTCCTCTGTTGAAGATCTGTGTTCTGCAGTGCAGCAACTTCATGGACTTCTCCTTTCTGCAAGAGCATAGAGGGGAGGCAAAGAGGTTGCTGTCTGTCTGTCTGGTTTTTTATTATCATGCCTATTCTTTCATTGTGGCCTCTGCCTTCTTGCATATGTGGGAACGTAGACTAGAATCCTGAGAATAGTATAGGACAAAGACAAACCAGGCTTTTCACTCAATATACATGAGCTTTGGGTAGAAAGTCAGTCAGTTCTCTGGTAGGGAGATTAAATGTTTCCCTAAGATGTTACCCATCTGGTCTACTGGGCGAGGTAATATTGCACTAGAAATAAACAGCTGTCTCCCAGTAAATCATTTCCTTTTATTTGTAGTCAGTCACTAGATAGGCCCTGTGTGTGCCACAGTATGGCATTGTTCTGCTTCTGGACAATCCTTTTTTTGTACTACTAGCAAGTCTCCACTTACCACTGCAGGTGTACAACTATGCAGATTCAAATTAAAAATAACACACTGCATGTAAGCCAAATGCAAAATCCTATAGTGAAGAAACTAGATTCAGAAATCAGGCGCACAGTCTAGACAAATGCAGAATGAATGTTGCAAAACACGCTGACAGCGTCTGCCTATATCATTGCCTTTCTCTGAAGCACAAAGCCATTTCAGCACAGAGGTAAACTTAATGAAATTTTTCTTTTACATTTCTGGTAAAACGTTCACCTTTCTAACTACGATTGCCATCAAGAGAGCATCGACTTTTACTTATATCTTTAAGTACATTTTTTTAAAAACAAGTCTGAGCTAGACACTTACCAGAAAAACAATCAATCCCAAATACTTGAAGTTTGGCTTTTGGAAGGCACAGAAACTACAGGATTCACAGTAGAAAGTCTGGGATAGTGTTTACTCTAGATAGCAGCATTGCTTTGTCTGCCTGAAGTTTCAAGATTCTGTATCCAGCACTGTTTCAGGTCATCTAGTTCTCATAACTACGAGGTTCATTTCAAATCCACTACAATCCTAATAAAAAAGGTTTTTTCCTTTTTTTTTTTTAAACAATTAAATTCTAGTTTCCAAAAAAAAATTTTCCCTGAAGTTAAATAACTCAAGTAAAAGTGAGAGAAAATATGCTGGTGGTTGGGAAGACTTAATTTTAGTTCAGTGTAAGAAAATCTTGTCCTGGTATCCATTAATTCACGTTTTTAGTTCAAGCAGTTTTTCTCCATTTCAGTTCACACTTGAATTAGAAAAGAGACACCATGCGTGAACAGTGGGAAGCAGGCTGTGGTTCAGTAACAGTCTCTGACATAACATTCCAGGCTTGGAAGAGCTTTCAACACTAGTTGACATGTTCAAGACCTGCTTAGGAACAGCTTAAGTCCTGCATTGTCCACCTGTAGGCTCCCCGTTTTTAGACAGAGAAAAGGACATTGTAAATATTGTGGATATTATAAAGCAGGATCATCTCTTTCAGATAGCTTGTTGGCAAGGATCTCTATGTGGTGATTCTTTATGTGTATGGTGCTGCTCAGATCAGCATGTGGATACAGTGGGAAAGTTTAAAAGATGGTAGGTATGTGCGTAGATATTTTACAAAAGCAAAACCAACCTACACGTGCAGCTAAAAATACCTCTGCATGAAATTCAGTCAACTAGTGAAAAATGCTAGTAAAGTCCCAGTGTCAGAGGCTGTGAATCTGTTATCATTTAGCAAAAATACTTACTCTATTTTTTCCTTTAATACACTTACATTAAACTAATCACTGTTTCAGTAATGACATACTGTAGAAGATGGAGATTTGAGGCTTGGCTTCTAGAGTGTGGTTCAGCTTTTACACTTTTTTCTCCAGACTTTTGTGTACACAGTTTTATTTGTATGCAAACAATATTTGTGCAGGTGTCTACCTGGTGTTTGGGGCATGCAAAACCAGGGCTTGCCAAAACTTTTATTTTTTTTTTTTTTTTTTTTTTTTTTTTTTTTCTTTTCCTAACCAGACAATCATTTCACATACCAGAGTGTCTGGACACCAGAGGGATGTATTCTTCCATTTCAGTAGAAGTCCACATTCTTTATGGAACTACTTACGCTTTCTTCTCTTACTGCAAATGAATAAGGGTACACTAGATAGAGTAGAATAAAACCTTGTGACAGAATTCTGGAATCTTTCTCTGCTGCCACCAAAGTAAGAAGGTTTCTGTCTTAATGTCCCAACACTTACTGCTACCTGATACATTCCAGGGTAACAAAAGCCGATTCTCACCAAATTTGAGGCAGGGGAAAAGAGTGACCCCTGGTTGGAAATATTCAAAGGAGGGAACAAGCTAAGGATCCTCAGACATGAGGTTCTTTAGGCAGGGACTTCTGTACACCTTCTGGAATCAAAATGAACGAGTATTAAATTTGTGTATCAAACTGGATCTGCTTGTATTCAGTTGACTGTAAAAGTTAATGTAATTCTGAGCATCAAAATGAACAAGTAGTCAATTAAACTTCCAGTGCAGTATGAATAAAAATGAAATCAATCCAAACACAGCTTTTGTGGGAGAACTACATAAATAGAATAGGGTTTTGTGCAAGGATCAGGTCAGTGGCAAAGGCAACACAGTTCATTTTCTTGCAAACACTGGTCTATCCTTTTGCTTTGCATGCATCTACTGCTCTTCTTTACAGGTATAGCACCACTACCCTCATTTGGCTTTCCCAGTAGGAGTGTTATAGTATCTTTGTGCTTGGGAGGAAAAGTACAGCCAATGTTCTCATGTTCCCCCACCTAGAAAGAGACTGGAAGGAGCACAGAGCACCCCAGCACACAGCAAAATCCATACTATAGGAACATGCAAAAAACAAAAAAAAAAGATAGCATTCGGGCTTTAAAAATAAAGTGGGTAGCAACCACATCACCTACAACAACAGAATCCAGACTAACTAGCAGTTGAGGGAGTGCTGACTTAATCGTGGTATGCAGAGTAGATAGCCAACAATATTAATCTAACATACTATGAATGCCCGAATACTCATCCCAATCTTTTTGCTTCGGATTTTAAAGAAGTGTGGGATATCTGCCAATGAAATTAAAAACAGTATAGCTTTGGAGCTTAGAGGGAAAAAAACACAGTAACCTAACATTTTGGAAAAAAGTCTTACTATATGTCCATTTTGTTATTTTTTCTCCTACAGCCTGATAAATAGTAATGTGTTAATGATTTGGATTCAACTGAATTGAAGTTGGGAATATAACTTGACATTACTGTTAACTTGTAAACTTCTTCAAAGCAGATAACAAACTGCTTCATTGTCAAGTACAAGCATGTATCACTGCCAAGAAAAAGGACACTGGGCAAAGGGGTTCTGATGGCTGTTGTTTGGCATAGGTCTATGTTTGTAAAAAAAATGCACTTCGTCATTTGGGTGTGGGGCTTTATATGGAACAATCTTGATTAGCTTGCTTTCCTAAGGAAAGGAAGCTTATGTAATGGTTCAGTCTATCTCTTGCTCCAAATTTCAAGCATATTTGAGACATGAGCCAAGGTCTCAAAAATAATTAAATTTCTAAAGTTTCTTGGAAGTCAGCAGCTGAAGACAGAAAAAGGAACCATATTCATTCCCCAGCTGAAGGAAAGAAAGAACTCGGAAACCAGCCACTGTACATTGTAGTGTTTACTGTAGCAGGCTGGCCAGTCGCCATTTACCGAAAGCTGAATTCGCCAGTGTGTGAGGGTTTTGCCCTACGGGGGTGACACTGAAATGAGAAACACAGTTAAGATATCCTTGTTTATTATAGTGGGGAGCAAAGGTGCTTTATGGATTAGACCATATAAATCTGAAGTGAAGCTGCTTCAGTTTTGCTGCTCATAGAGCAAGGTGATTTTTTTCTGGAAATGTACTCTAACATTTCAAAACACAGTAAGCATAGTCTTCTTGTTCTTAAAGAAGCATGGAACAATACTCAACAAATCGTACCATAGCTGAGGAACCAAATAATTAGAATACTGGGTGGACGTATACACAACATTTTGGTCTTTGGCTAGAGGACCATAGTTTATTTCACGTATGAATGGGCAAGGGTGGGTAATAACTTTTGATCTGGCTCTCCAAGGTCATTTTGGTTTACCCAGGTGGCTAGAGAATGAGAATCTGAATGTAGCTGCTGAAGTGGCAGTGTGTTGACTCAGATTTTTCTGAGGAATAAAAGCAATGCAGTGATACAACTGTGCAGGAAACTCTGTCCAAAATCATAAAATGCTTAACTTTTTTTCCTTATAGCATGGCCCTATCTGTGTTACTTCTTTTTCATTTGTTGTTTTCAGCCTGGATTCCTTAGATAACTTTGCTAGAGACTTGAGTTTTATTGTAGATATGGAAAACTGCCTAGTTTTGCTCCTTAGTTGTTCTGGCTGCTTTCCAGCCTCAGTAATACTCAAGACACAACATATTCAACTTGCTCCAGCAATCATTCTTTAAAATAATGCAAAAAATAAAGGACACCATACAAAGTTAGTTAAAATGAGTTAACCTTAGTTAATTACTTCAGAAACCAGTAAAAGTGTGTTGTGACCTGGATCTTCGGAGGGCTATTTCTAACTCCACTATACTGTTTTTGTAAGCCTAAAATACAGCAACAGGTAAAGGTGGCAGGGTTAGTACAGAGTTCAGTAAACACTGCTCAACACTGCAGGTCTTGAATTACTAATGTTTCTATGACCATCCAATAACCAAGGAGTTTTGGTAGCACACCCTAGTCTGTGCACACACTTAGTTTGTTCTCAGTGTCAGTCTGGCTAGGACCTGCTGCTCACAGCAGTGAAAATGCATGCGGAGACACCTGGCTTATATTAGACAGCTCTGTTAACAAAAACCTAGCAGACTTCTGTGGAACATTTATAGCTACACACAACCAAAAGAAAAAGTACAGAATAATAGATGGAGTTACATGAAGCATGTAAAGGCAGTAAGCTATATTTTAAAGGTGTCTGAGAACACGACACAAAATAGACACTATTCATCCAAGTGGTCTAGATAACTATGCCCACTTGACATTTCCAAATACAAAATCCTGATTTCTGTTGCTTATTAGTTTGCCAACAGATTATTTGGACTGTACATTTTCATGCTGGGTCTCTGCCCTAAGGTGATACTGTGTTTGTGTGTCTCCATATGGATAAAATAGCAAGAATCAATTGTTCAAGAAGGAAAAATAGTACACTTTGCTCTATTAAGCATTTTCCAACTATTTCTTTGAAGCTGTAATGTGCCCAGCCTTTCAAGCAGGTGCTTCAACTTCAGTGAGTTAGCTGCTTTGGTTAAGGATGTTTCTATTGACATCTTATAGACTGATAAAGTTCCCCTTGCTGGTTTTATTTACAGGCTGAATCACTTGTTCATTTACGGCCCCTAGCAAACTGAAATAGTTAACAGCATGGGCTTCTGCATGTATTTTCTCATGGTGGAGAGAGAGTTTAAATGTTGAAGCCCTGAAACTTAGGACATCTGTTTCAAACCTGTCAACAAACTTGTTCCCCAGAGCATACCCCATGATCACTGTTTCTGCTTCCAGAGATATGCGATAAAGGCAGAACACAACGCCCAGACTTTGCATGAGACTTCTAACGCATTTACTCTTTACTTAGAAGGCACATCAGATAGAAGATAAGATGAAGATAGTCGATAAATTATATTCCTATCACTTGGTTTCCTCACTACATTGAAACAGATAGGGGACTGTGCTAAGCATCTTTCAGGTTTCTACAATTCTTTTTTGCTGATCTTGACCTTCCTTCAAGACTTTATCTTTCTGCCACTCCTAAAAGTTAGTTTATTTTGACATCATTCTGTCCTACAGTTACACTGGATCTTTCTGGTACAAAAGCCTGCTTGTCTTTTCCTCTGTGCTACTAGGAGCTCCCCGTGAGCTTCGGTGAGTCTGTTTAGGTTCCCTTACCAGTAGTGGAAACTCTGTCCCCTTGAGCAACTTACTTAGCCTCTGCCTCAGTTCCCCATTTTGGAAAAGAGGAATTGGTATTGCATCTCCCCTACCTTTTGTCTTGATGTCTGTTTCAGTTATAAGAAAAGGTAGGGTAGGGTTTCATACAACACATGTAATAACTTATTTTTACTGAGCGGTGAGAGGAAGGATTTCACAAGAACGTGGACGCACAGAAGGAGAGAACCTGAAAAAGACTGAGGGAGTTAAGAGAAGTTGCAATTCTGAGGCAGCTGAAGAATTTAAAGAGTCAGGCAGAAACTCCAGGCCTTCTTGTGTGTTGAACATCCTGGCTGACATAGGCTTTGATAAAGGAGGATATTACTGCTTTTCTTGCAGGTTCTGACCTGCTGCCAGATACTGTCCAACTGTGGACAGTCATCAAAAAACTTGGGATTTTTTTTCTCTACCAGAGGATATGAATGACTGTTATTTCCTTAAAATGAATTCCAAATAAATAGCTGAAATGTATTAAACCTCGGACTATCTAGGGAAAAAATGTAAAACCTAAATCTTTGGGGGGCGAGTTTGACAGTTCTCTGTATTAATGAGAAATTCAGCCTATTCACTCATCTTTATTAAATAGAGGCTTCAAAGGATTTGTTCTATAGCTGAAATAATAGTTAGATGAGGTATCACAGGAGCCCAGCAGGGCTGAAGAGGAAAAAGACGAACCTCTGCTATATGGGTACAGTGCCTGGCTCAGTGGGGTTCAGATTCTGCCGTAGCCTGGCTATTTTGTAATGGCTGTGAGTCCTCACACAGACTCTACCTTGAGTTACACTGAATCACACTCACCGACGTGGTGAGCTGCATAGGATAATAGAGCAATGTGTTTAGTTCCTTTGTACTCTCAGAATCTCTCAGCGTCAGGTGCACTTAATCAGTTGTTAAGTTGCAAACCTGTGCTACAAAACTGTAAAGGAATCTGCCAGGTTCATGTACATAAGTAACAGGCATTTTGTATGTTTATTTTTAGGTGGTTTTTGTTTGTAACACACGCAGCCTGAGAGACAGTGAAACAGCTTCAAATGCCTGCCTGATGGTTCCATTAGCTGTACATTAAAATATATAGGTCCAAATTTATTCTACAGAGTTAATGAGGGAAATGAAGAAATGTAAATTAGCAGTACAGTTTTTAAAATATTTGGAGTGTCTTTTAAATTTTTATATGTTATTATAACATTCCATTTTAGCTATACTATTAAAAAACAATTAACTTGCATAAAATGCTGCATGTGAAGTACTTTCAAAGTCACCCAGTTGGGACAATAGAGGTTTTGTCTTAGAGTACTAGAAGGAACCCCAACAAAAACACCCATGCAGTTTTAGACATCCACTTAATAAGGACAGGAGATAACTTCTAGGTTTCTTTGGAAAGCACAGCGCGAGCTACTGCACCTAAGATCAGGAAGCAAAGCAAATCTAAAAATTGCTTAACACACAAGGCCAAGGAAGCAAGACTCCATTGCAGCAATGCATTAAGAAGCTGAAGCAAGAGGTAAGAATGAGACATTGCAGTATCTCAGCAACATGAAACAGGGCTGGTTCAGGTACACAGAGCTGAACTTTCAGTTCAGTATGAAGGAACAGAACTTCACAGCTCTCTCTCGAATGCTAATGAGTCCCATGACTAAACTGTGGCATACTTGGAAAATGCAATCCATAGTATATCTCAGTCATCACTTGGAAACTTCTGACCTATATGCAAACTTCCAAGGAGCTACCACTGCAGATACACTATCACTGCAATTACGGGTAGCCATGGAGCCCTAGTATTGTGTATATATAATACATTGTTATGCAAACACACATCTACTTTTAAACCTCAGTTTCACAGTCATCGTGGTTTTAATTTCAAGGCATCAGAAAGGAGGCAGGGATAAAGTCTCCTGCAAATAGACCTCAATTAAAGCTAGAAAGAATTTTTACAAACAATTCAAACACAGGCAGGCTGAAACCATAAAATGGAACCGTGCTGGTCAATGAAGGACAATCACAACAAATGTTGCACTTAACAATGAAACTCTGTACTTGGTAAAACTTAATTCTTGTGCTGGTTTAATATTTACATAGGAAAAGACAATTTCAAAGATTATTAGATCTTTCCTGAGAAAATGAGGGAATTCCCAACAAATTCTTTATGCAAGAATCATAAAATGCCCCTTAGAAATAGCACTTAGGCTTTTCTATGTGATCTCAGACTAATGAATTTAACCTTGCGAAGCAGGTCCAGCAAGTATTTAATCCCGACCCTTTAGCCTGGATTCACAGATTCACTAGTCTTTTATATGTCACTGTACAATTAAAAGCGCTGAAAAAGCTGTGAAAATTATATTCCCCCCAGTCCTGCTCCCCCTGAGACTCACCAGAGCCTGAAACTTCTTCCCACACCCAGCTTGCCCGCTGGCACCATCAGTAGTGTTTTTGATCCGAAGGAGAAATCCAAAGGCTGAGACAGGACCCCGGCTGGGAGGATGCGTGCAAACAGAAACCAAGTGCACCTGGGGTTAACCGTTACTCAGGAGGGCAAAGGCAAGAAGCGGAGAATGATTTGCCTTTCCAAAAGGCTCTAATGCGTCCTTTGTGTTAGCAGAAATACCTGGACCCACAGGCTGAACTCTTGAGTGTCACATGGGTGACAGAGCTAAAAAAGGCAAACCATAGCCTTAATTGGAACTCCCCCAAGACGTTAGCATTTTTCCCCTGCAGCTGCGTATGTGCCTCTTCCAAACTTTTCTACAGTCTTCCTGGGATTTTAATATCCCACTTCTCTTTGGTTTCATACTTTTTCACTTTTTATTTTTAGATTCAGTATTTCACAGTGGTCTGTAGAGTCTGCTTGACGCCAGCAAATGTAACTGGATCCCAAGTCCCTGCAAGCCAGGAATTGCAGCCATGATCAGCATGCTGCCAAGAGTGCAGACCTTGGCACTGGCCAAAACCAAATAGTCTGAATCCTCTATTTATCTTATGGCAGGGCTTGGGAAAGGAGGCAAGAAGAGTTCATCAAAATGTAAAGAATAGCTGGGAAAGGTTAGGGGTAAGTAAATAGAAATCAAAGATGCAAATAGGTCAGTTCTACAACAGATTTGTGTGACCAGACTTCCAAAAGCAAGAGCGCGGATTTACAAAAACAGAGATATTTCATTCCCTAGTAACCTAGTAACAGGATAGGCATGCACAAAGCAAATTGCCTTCAAAAAAAGGCTTGTGTCAGCAAGGTTGACTTTAGTGGAATAAATAAGAATAGGCTGCTTGGCAGCAGGTCACTGCTGACAATAATCTCACAGGTCAGATTTTCCAAGTTACGATGGCTCGTTTGATACACGCATAACTGCAACTGCTGGTTCTGTTTAGGATTAATATGGGCCACCATATTCCACCCAGCCTTTGGTGAGTAGGTGTCAGGTTTTTACCTTGCTCTTTCACAGTGTGCAACTGGAATAAATCTGGCCTTTGATATTAAGGAGCCAAATTACCTTGCTTGAACTTTTCAATTTTCTATCGCTTCTGGCCCTTTCTTCCTGTAGCAGAGAACAAAATGAAGGATTGCCAGTTTATCTGATTGAGAAATTGTTCATCCTAACTATTCTAGGATCTGTAACTATGGTAACTAGTGTCTACAATGGCGTATGACCGCTTCATGGAAGAAAAAACAAGTGTATCAAGGCAGTTATTTCCCAAAGGTGACATGATGAGTCAGCAGCAGAGTCCAGATTAGAATACAGGGTTCAGACTGCCCATCCCACATGTAGCTCACGAAACCACTGTTCCTCCTGCAGCCTCCGGGGAATAAAGTTCATTTAGCTAGGTGGTAAATGCTCAACTTCTGCCCTCACACTTCACCTGTTTATTTATCTGAGATTTAGCAGGCTTGTTTGTTGCCGGGAGAGAGTGCAAATCAAGAAAAACAAAAAGCATTTGTCTTGCCATGGAACAAAGGACACTGCAGCAGCAAAACTCCACTTGGGAGAGAACGAGAACACTGGTCTGCCAATACATTGAATATATAGACTGTAACACTGAAGTTGCTTGAAAATTAATTTTTGACAGGGCAGCTTCTCTGTCTCTTCCTAAGTAACAAATGCAGAGTAAAAGAACTGTAAAACAGAGACCCTGAACAGAGTAACTAACATTATCTGTCAGTTTTCTCCATTGCATAAAGAAGGTTCTATCTTTTTTTTTTATTCCTGGCACATTTAAAACTGGTTTGGGAAAATTATGTAACATTAGCGTGTTTCCTTGGCATAGTTGGCATTTGGTATTCGTATTTGCTCAACTAAATTTGAAACTTGGGCAGCCAGTCTGAAGTAGTTCTGTCAGCTCTAAGTGATGCCACTTTACATACACACAGGAAGCGTTCTGCCTTGGGTGGCCTGCTGTGGCATGAACTGGGAAGAGATGGTAAAAACGTGCCCTCTGTCATCTGCTGCTGCATTCTCATCCTCTAGTTTTTCTGTTATTCTTTGTATCACAGTTCCTCCTGGTTCTCCTTGATCCTCCTGGTTCATGGTTAACCCTTCATTCTTATTGTCCCAATTAGCAAACTCTTAAAATGAAACACAAGAAAACTGGTATTATTTACCCCCAACAGTGAATATCACAGTTTAGGAACTGCTGTTGTCACTGTGATGCTTCAGTGTCTATCACGTCAAGTATACCTAAAGTGGAAAACTTGATAGTCTCCTGTATTGATGCAACTTTTCCATAGAGTTGTTCTTCTCATCAAGATTTTTCCTTAAATGACCCAAAGTCTTAGCTTTCTCTTCCTGCTGCTGTCTAGCAGCCTGATAAACCTACCTGAAAGTGCTTCAGATTATGGCTTAATGATGAGTCGAAGATTCTTGCAATTTGCCCATTGGCAATTTGCCTGTTGACTAACTCTTTTTTTTTTTTTTGAATTGGTAAAACAGTCATGTTGACTTCTTAAGGGACTTTCTCATCTGCTGTTTATTTTTTTCTGTTTTCTAACATTCAGGATGCACACAGATTGTGTCAGTCAGTGTGAGCTGACACAGCAGTTGTCAGAGAGCTCAGAAGTATTAAGCCTGTCTCAGAAAATTCTCTGCTTGGTCCACAGGACTTGGAGAAGGTGCTCAGGGCAGAAAGTCCAGTGAATGCTGAGAGTGGGCTGGTCTCCAGGGAACTGGAAGCAGCTATGGACTATCTACCACCAAGGAGCCTTTTGAGGTCAGCACATCCCATGATGGAATTACCATTGAAAAGCAGGTGTGACCACCAGGACAGAAAATGTGTGACACCACACTGGGCTCTGTCAGTGGGGCTCTTCCCTGCCTGGGAAGAGTCCTCCATGAGAAGGCATGGATAGCCCCAATACAAGCCCTTATAATGTTGAGAACCAAAGTATCATTTTGGGATATATATTACATCCTATTTAATAAGTTACCTGGCTTAAAGTGGTTTTAAGTGTGGTATGTGTTTGTATACAGCTTTGAATGTACATGGCAGTGCTTTTTCTGTGATGGATGGCGCAGAAATGTTTGTGCTGGGCAGGAAATACAGCCAGATATTCTGGGAAACCTACATGGTAGCCTAAGGCAGTTATAAAAAGAAAATGGGGTGCTGCTTAGATGACTTAACAGTAAGGACTGAGTTACCACTACTGGTCATGATTCATCGACTATTTGCATTTGTATCACCAAGAAATAGAGGGGCAGGTTCATGAGAGCAGGACACACAAGAAGCCTTAAGCTTTTAGCATGTAAATATTTGGAAAGCAGACAGTGAGTCCTGTGCATTAGGGTAAATAGAAATTCTGCTGTTTAATTCTCAAATGCAAGTGTATTTTATTCAAAACCTAATCTGTGTGCTATGTAGCTGCCACTAATAAACAGTTTCTTTTCAACTAATCTCTAAAGGAAGATTGCTTCTAACCTACCCTGACTTGTTTCTTGCAGGCACGTTACTCTCTACTTCATTGACTTAATTCTTTCTTTTTTGGGACGTGGTAAAACACATTAATCTAGGAATCTGTATTGTGGAAAAGGCAGATCTTAAAACCAACGATACGGAGATAATTGTGGAAGACATAGATAATTTAAGTTCAAAACCAAAGGTTTTCATTCAGTCCTGTAACTTTATAGAGAGCAACCTTAATTATATTTTTGAGAGGGGATGAGAGTATCCACACAGTCTAACTTGCAGTATCTAAATTTGGGGTCTTTATGGAAAGAAATGGACTCTCATTTTTATTATTTGGGTTACTTTCTGGAAGATCTTGTCCCTCTCTTTTGAGTACAGAGTGTGCCAGGATTAGCAGAGCCAAACCATTTTACATTAATTCCTCCAATGTGAGGATTGTGCTTTAGACTTCGAAGGATGTGATCTCTCCCTCTTGTTTCACTGGGAGTGAAAAATTACCCGTCTATCAAATGTTAACCAGATTCAGATCTCTGAGCTAGAGTGCTGTTTTGCTTAATACATGGCTTTCATTGACACGTTTTTTAAACACAGTTCCAAATCATAGCTGACTATGTCTGTTGTTTATGCCATCAGCCGAAAAGCTTAAATATCTACTTTAAGAAGTATTTCCTTCATATAGGGAGATAAGTATGCCCCTCATTTCTCACGTATCATGATCTAAACTTATCAATAAGCTGAACATTCATTTATAATGTATACTTTGCACTTCCTTTGACCTAATTGTTCATGTGCAGGGAAATTATCTGAATTAGCTGTAATAGGTTCAGTGGTGAAAAAACATATGTGCAAAGAATACTTTCAAGGAGCTCAGTTTCCTAACAATACCATTCTGTTACTGGCTTTGACTTGCTTCTTCAGTGTTGTTACAGTATTTTTACTTGGTTTCTTTCTCACGATTTTTGAGTATGATTTATGGTTGCTTATCCAGATCATAAACCCAAGCCCAAAGGAGTCAAGTGCTTTCAAAACTGCAATATACAGACTTGGGAAGGGCAAGCACACAGATGCCTGAATGTCTGTAGCAAATAAGAATCCACCAGTATTGAAATGAACAAATAGGCTATTCCAAATAAATTCATTTTTAGATGATACAATTTATTACAGTGCTTAAAGATTTTTTTTCCCCAGAATCAAAGTAGGCTACTCTATCTGGTCTCTTTTTGAATCATTTTTATCTCCTGATAGACTTAACTAGATTCTTCCTATTGACTAAAATATGCCTTATGCCCTCATTCTTGTGGGTTAATACTCAACAAAATTAAAATCAAAATAACATTAACAAAATCCTGGATTTCTTAGAGAACTTCCTGTACCTGGACACTTTGATATTCTAAGATGATGTAATAGCTAACATTTTGTTTGCCTTTCTTACACAGGCTCTCAACACCCTTGAATTCTCCATGTAATATATATTGCTTTATAGATGGAGACACAGAAAACCAGGAACCAAATCTGAGCAGGGGAGTGAGTTCCCATATGACTGTTACAAAATTTAGAACTATCACCAGCTTCTCTTTTTCTTAGAAGAGAACAGTCATACCATATTACTAAATAGCAAACTAGATTTTTTTGTACATCTGGGGCAGGGCTGAGTCTAAAAATTATAGCCTAAGACAGTGCAGAAGTGATACAATTTTGGAGAGAAAAAACTCTTGTTTTCTTTACCACATAAAGCTGATGACCAGAATTATTCTGATGATTCTGATAATTCTGGGTGAGCTAGGGTGTCATGAGTTCATTTGTAAGCGCAGCAGGAAGCACTAAATTGTTGGGCATCATAAACTGCTCTAGTAGCAATTCAGCATCTCAGCAGAGGCAAAACCAGGGAGAGGATGCTAGTCCTCTGAGTCAACAGTTACAACCATAAGGACTTTTGGGACAGAATTCTGGGTTTTAGTCTCAGACCTGCCACCATCATGTAACCATGGATTTCTCTGTGATGCCAGTAATATCATAATCAAATAATATGGTATTGGATGTTATACTATCAACATGGTCAACATACCATCCAAACTCCATGGAGCAGCAGTAAAGATGCATAGATAAATAGGATTTTGAAAAATGCATGCTTGCTGTGTACGTACAGTAGATGTAAAATATTACCCTTATAGGTCCTTAAAGTAAGCAGAAGTTTCATTAAAGACAGTGTTGCATAAAGAGTGGCATATATACTTAGATCAGACCAGGACTTCAACTGGAATTGTTGGAACAAGGTCGTTAGACTTTCATAGCTGTTCATTCTTGCTTATCCCATACAACAGACATGCATAGGAAAAGCCACTGTCAAACATATTTACCTTCATGATACAGGTCAAGAGCCAGGATGAGAACAAAGACACACCTTGGTGCTGATAACGACTGCTTTGTGGTTGAAACTGGATCCTTGATGTTCAGTGCCTTGTTTTATGTGGGAGGGTGGGAGGAGCCCCTGCACTCTTGTTATCAGCTGGGGGCAAGCACTTGAGTTTCTCTCCAAGGGGAGACTCACTCCTGATGGGGCTCTCCCTAATTTGTAGAGACAGCTACAAAACTTCTTGAGTAAGTTTGCTTTGTGAAGGAGTTTGGATTCAGTGTCCTAATTTTAGGAAGAAGGAAAAACAACAATAAAAATCAAGTCAATGAAAACAGCTTTTTGTTTATTTATATATTTGTTTATATATATATATGTCCTACATTATTTACAAACCAAACAGAACTGTGCAAAGGTATTAGTAAGTGAAACTCAGTAGATACAAGTTCTGTTAATGAATCTAGTTTCCCTCTCTAGAAAGAAAGTGAGATTACGGAAACACTAGTCCAACGTAAAATAGCAGTTAAATGTCAGATCTAATCACTTAACTACTTAGTCACAATAAGAACTTTCATTTTTCGGAATCATATATTCTAACTATATGTACTGGGTTTGCCAACCACAGACAGACCCTTGTTTTCATAACAAGGCAGTCAGGGCCAGCACTGACATTTCAGCACCGTGCTTGCACAGATTCATAGCCAGAGAATTTGATACAAAGCCACAAACCCTTTATTTTTTTAGCGTGACTTTAATGAGGTTGGATGTCTTGCCCAGTACTTTTCTTAAAGACAACAGAAGGTGGGAAGTGAAAGCCTTTCAGTGATGAAAAACTGTGGGGAGTTGTACAGCTGCTGCAGGAGTAGGATACAGACAAGAAAAGGACATTTTGCAGTTGTCAAGTTTAGATGAGCAACAGCCCGAACTTTCTGTGGTCATTCCTTGCTATTTACCATCCTGGAAAATAATGGAAGAAATACTAATTAGACTGAGCTTTCTCTAAGCTCCAAGAACAGCGCAGAAAACCAACTTGTGATATGATAAGCCTCTGATCAATTTCAATGTTTAGCTTATTTCATGCTAGTGACAGCTTGATATTTCTAATGGTGACTGTAACTGTAAAACATGCCTTCTGGTCTGATTGTGATGCTTTGAATCTATGAGCAGGATTTCAGTTAAGTCACCTTAAACCATTCCTGCAGTCCTTCAAATAGCCATGCTAGTTACTTTTTAGTAAGAAAAGTACCGCTGAGCTAACAGTTTCCATGGTGGGTGGGGTTAAATGAGTTTCGCTTACACATCTTGAATTGCTGTCTATGAAGGATGAGTCAGGAGAAACCCTGCTTGACTTTAGCCTTTCTGGGGAGCAGGCAGACTTGGTAGTTCAAGGAAAAACTTGTTTGTAAAATGAAGAAAAGGCAGACTGATACAAGCAGTCCTCCACAACGTCACTCTTAGAGTTGCTTTTAAGATTAGAAATGCGCTTTAGCCGAGCCTGTCACCTGCTCTCGAGTCTGTTCACTGCACACATTGCTAAGTGCCGTTGTTACTGCTTGCTCTCTTTCTCAGATCTGGGTGTACCTTTTCAAAAGACCTTATGGAAAATGCCTAATGTAAACGTAGCTTGCTCCTCTGGAAGTCTGTCAGCTTTCTGTCTGTTGTTCAGCAGAGCACTGCTTATCTGACACTGTATACCAGGGAGGTTAAGTGAATGTCAGCTCCTTTAAAGGCACAGCTACCTGGAGCATTGAGGATTTGAGCCTGCCCTTCATACGTGGTTACATGAGGACTTTTTCAAAGTCATTATCCATGACTCATTATATTGCCTAAATGGTTTGGGCTATTTCAGACTGGGTCTAAATTCCAAATGACACCTATCCCTAAGGCTTTTTATATAAAGGTAACTGGGCTCTTGCATATACGGTAAAACATGCTGATCCGCTCTGCATATTTTTCTGCTCTTCAGCCAGTCTGTCTAACATGGCCAAAGGCGTGCTGCTGACTCAGGCCCAGCATCTCTTACAATTTGTAGGAGTTCTGTGTCTTCAGCCAAGTATCCAGAAGAGACACAGGGTAATTAATTGGTGAAAGAGGCACTGCGAAGTACTGAGGGCAACTACCAAACCAGAAGTGAAATTTTAACTTCAGTATCAAATTGGAAAACTGCTTAACTTAGAGATGTTCCTGCATCTCTGAATCTTCCATGTTTTGTATCCTGTATGCTTTATGGTATATGCAAAGAGCAAATAACAGTAATAGTTGAGGTTTACCTTGCAAAGGGAAATGTGTGGCCAGGGCCAAGTTAGCATGAGCGCAACGTGACCGTTAGAAATTCACCAATTTTTGCATGCTCCATCTGTTTGGTTTAGGGGGGATTCATGTTTCTCCCATACCTTCTTCCTCACACAGCTGTAGAGATACTCTGATGAGAGAGCTTTTGCACCATCTTGAGGAAGGAGCTATTTCGTTTATATATCCAGATTCTCTTTTGTGCAGATAAGCTTAGTGCAGGAGTGCTGACTGTACGAAATCTGATCCCCAGTTCTTTGTGGCACATTCTCACCGACCCCAGTAAAGCTATGAGAATCTCTGAAGAGAGTCTCCTGAAACAAGCTTAACCAGTCAGGGTGAATCGGGGGTCACTGAGAGCTGATTCTCCTCAGTCCAAACAGACTTCTGAGAAGATGGCTGAAGTTGATGAGAAATTTTTAGTAACCAGAGGGTAACATTTTTTATCACAACATTAAAGTCTCTTTCCTTCCTACTCCCACTTTTGAATAATTCACAGCTGAAAACTCATTTCACTTGGTCTTTCAAACATGAAAGTTGGCCTTTGATCTAGAACTAAGCGTGGAGTGCTTTGACCCAAGAGGAATGTATTTATTAAAGCTAGAAACAATAGAAGCAAGGGTATTAAACTGACTACCAACACTGTGGTTTTAAAGGCTACTGCCTAAGTTTGCTAAGATTGTGTACAAAGCTTCAACTTACAGATAAAGTATAAAATACTGTATTTATCAGAGCTATTTGTTCTGTGCGATTCTTTCCAAGATCAAGAGTTAGGTAGTCTGATTGTTTTCATTTATTAACAGCTTTTGAGCCCCTTTCCTCCCCTTGCCAGTGGGAGTTCTGTAACTGGCTAAGAAGTGTCCTAGGACGTAGGCAGCCAAGGTCTAGAAGTGAGGAAGCTTCCAGCCCTGTGTTGTGTTACTTGCCTTTGAACTCCTTCCCAGAAGACAGGGGTTCCTATACAGAGGGAGATGCTGAAAAGCTTCAAGGGAAGATTGGGATACAAATATGCAGATCATCATTCCTACATCATTAAACTCCACCCAAGATTCAGTGATGTGAATGTACAAATTGATGTGGCTCAACCACTGTTTCATCCTAGGGCCCCAGTCAGGTTATTTCACTTCCGGGTTTCCTTCTAGAATTGAAAGGAAACCAGGGGACATTTTCAACCTTGAGAGATGGACGTGAACTGTACCAAGTTTGTTCTAATACTACTCTAGTAGTTCTTAGGTCCTCAGGTGCCTAAAGGCAGGAGATCTACACCTTTGGCATCTTCCTATAAAGACACAACCATGGTAGGCTGCAACACAGCCAACTATTATTTCATGCATTTCCAGCTGAGGAAAAAAAATGAAAGAACAATCACAGTGATCTCAGGTCAACCACACAGGGCCCAGAGCTATGCAATGCAGGCTTCAGCCGTCTGCACCAGCTGGTCAAGGAACGCAGATTCTTTTCCTGGTATGGTACATAAAAGCAGCATCTCCACCAGCTGGAAGCAGTCTGGCACAACGTGTTGAAGTTTCTGTGCTACCATCACAGTGGTTCCCATCTTCCTGCCGGGAATGCAGAGCAGCACAGTACACAGTACTGTACTCAGCAGGAATCAGGTTCAGAGAGGTTTTGTGTTGCTCAGATTTACAGTCCCATGTGAAACTGGTGTCTTGGCATTAGTCCATTTTTTACCGACTGGCTGGTCTAATGGGATTTATGTCCTTCACCCATGCTGTCTGAATGTACAGAGCGCCAGAAAAATCAGTAACAGACTCCCTAAAACAACAGACTCCCTGAAGTTGTAGCCTCCATCCTCCAAATCAAGTCTGTTGTCCCCCTTATTCCTAATGGCTATGTAGAACATCATAAACAATCACCAAGTATAGCACAGTGCTGCACAGAATGAGATAAAATTAAGCTGACTTGTAAAGCTGTACTAGTTTAGCTGTAGAATTTCAGTAGAAGTATTTTTTTGGCTAAGGACTTTAAATCTGGTCTTGAAAGAGCTTCCAGTTCCCTGATTGTGAAGCCTGACCTATGGCCAAACTCAGAGCCCCAAATATCCAGCTTCCTATGTTTTAAGTCAAAGAATCATTCTATGTATGCACCCCTGTAGCAAAGTAGTACAATGAGAAACACTGAAAGCACTGCTTTTCCAAAGTTTTTCAAGGAAGATTATGGAGGAGATGATTGCTTGTGGCAAGGCCAGAACACAAATGAAACAAGCCTGCTGAGCCCATCATGCCTACCTCCATTTACCCCCTTGCAAAACTCCCACTGCAGGGCCACAATCAGTGCGTTTCCTAACCACCACCAAGTGACTCCAAGTGTATGATGGCAGTTCTGTTGAACATACTTTCCCTAATGAAACAGGATGAATGACATAAGCCCACAGATACAGCGTGTGGGGCATGAGGATACTGCACAGCCAGATGTGGCTCATGGGGTATCCCAAGAAAGAGAAGGAGCCGCTCTGAAATGGGTCGTGGGGCATATACCCAATGACAGTAATAGGGGTAGCTACCCACACTCTCTTCAGCTTCCTTCTTACATTGCCCGCTAGCTGTAATAAAACAATCAGATGTCATTAACAGATAAACTGTGCATTTGGGGACACTGGCCTACTTGCATTTACACAGAATTGGGGGTAACAGCTTTGTATTATTCTTTGTTGTTTAATAAAGGTTTGAAGCCTATCTATGGTTAAGTGCTTAGCAGTGAATGGGTACTTTTAATACTCAGAAGAAGCATTAGAAATCACAAATAGTAACTGAAAAAGACCTTCCAAACACAAGGATCCAATATGGATAAACTTGAGATTTTTTTAGAGAACCTTTGCTGAGACAGAGAAACATACATCTGTGTAACCACAGATGACTTTAATGAGGCTGTACAGCTAATAATAGATTGCCTTCTACTCATTGCAAAGCTATAATAAAGCTAAAATACAAATGTTCCTATTTTCTTGTCCAATAAAAGATACAAGATGCTGTACTGATATGTCAGTACCACCCAGTACACTCAAATTTCTTCCAAGATTATTTTTATTGATGTTTCTCTGACTCCCTGGTGAGCAGACTCTTAAAGTTTTTCTCCCTTGGGAAGTCTGAACAAGACTTTAATTTCTGTTGAAGACAGAAGAAGTCAGTCTGGGATCTTGCATCATATTTTCATTGTTGTCGTATTTCCTTTCCTCTGCACATCAGTAGCAATTTGAAAATATTAGTTAAATGTGTCCACAGCTTATATGGGGAAAGCTGCATTGCACATCCAGACTTGTAGGACTTGGACTGGACTTTGATCCCTTGAGGCAATCTTCTACAGTAACGGTGTGATCTGATGAACTCAGTCCCAGCGCATCAGATCTGGGATGCAGCAGAGGCCAATGATCAAACAAATGGGGACTGCATGCTATCCTGAGCATATACGTCCTATCATTTTGGAGATTGTATTCATTGTCTGACTTAAAACATGCATTCTGCATGGACTTAGATTTTTTCCAGTGGCATAGTTTCAGACTTGAGCCCAACAAGAGGACCAGTGAGGGTAAATCCTGCTCTCTCTCCTCATGACTCACAGCAAGTGGCAACTTCCCACATATTCTTACACTGAACATTCAGAATGCCAAGAGTCTTGTTTGATGCTGTTGGCCAACAATGTGATTTTGGTAGTCAGAAGCTCCTAAACAAAACACTGACATTCTTGTATTAATCCAAGATTTCTTTTAGATTACAGGCTGGCCTGGAAAGAGTTAACAATAATTTCCCTGCTGCCCTGCAGCAAATTCTCCTGCAAAATATCTGTAGGTAGCTAGAAACAAATACCTACTGAGACACAGGAGCACAGGGGCATCTGAAAACCTCTCTGCAGCCAGCAGACAAGCAGTAACAAGTACTTCTTCTGATGGCTATATGTAAAGTTAATAGTGGTTGTGGCAGTGTCAGATGGAGGAAAGGGGTAAAAGGGTTGAATACCTGAAGCCACTCTCAGATTACTTTATTCAGATCTTGGATCACAAAGGTTCATTAATGCTTAAGTCTTTAGTCTTTCTCAGAACATTTTAAAAAAACCCAAAGTAATACTAGAGTCTCAGTGCTGTGTTCACTGGTAGTAGGGGAGTGCTGGAGCTGGCACGTCATGGCTCTAGACTAAAAAATTCCAGCTACAAGGATATAAAGAACATGTGGAAGCTTCAGCAGCCAAGTGCTTGCAATCCATAAACCACAAACTGTATCTGCGCTTGTGCAGATGAGAAACACTGCAATTCATTAGTGAGAACTCTGTATTTTAAGATGTTTTTGGAGCCTGTGTGACTGTATCATGCATGAGCTATTGCCATGGTACAACTGGGCTGAGCTGTTTTGAGGGACATGTTCAAAGACATTGGCATAGTTGTGCTTATTAAGCTATACAGTCCATGACCCGAAGTATGTGAATCTGTAACAAACTGTGAGAAGAGGCCTGGGAGACAACCACAAAAATTTATACCTTTTTACCTATACCTCAGCCAGTGTAAAGAAGTAAAAAAAAAGTCACTATGAAAAATGGAGCTGCATTTCATATTTTGCTTCTCAGCTGCAGGGAGTCAAGCCTGACAGAGCAGCTGGCTGCCAAACAACTAAACAAAACAAATACTTGGTCAAAACAAAAGTGCTACCAATAAGCAGTTAACATCTAATTCTACATTAGAGCTTCACTTCCTGAAAGTTATCTGTGTACTGTCCCCTCGACAGAAGGTTACAGTGTGCCTAAATAGAATGTAATTGCTCTGGCACTAACAACCTGCTGTGAACTAACTCTGCTGGCATTATTTAATTCACAAGAACTGAGTTACTGAGTTAATCTATAGTATTGTCCAAATTAGGGCATAGAACTAGAAAAAAATTCCTTGGACCTCGGGTCCAGTCCTTCTCCTATCACAAAAAAAATTGCTCATTATCAATTGGGTGATGACCTGCCTGACACTCAAATGTCGGTGGGGAAGCCTGAAGGATAACTTAGGACTAGTTGTATGAACAAGGCCATCACCATTTTCACTGCGTCAGCTGATAAAAGATTTGTTTGTTCATGAATATCACCCAGTTGAAAATGTAAAATCTGACTCATTCTTTTCTTTTTTCATTTTTTAGGCTGTCCTCTTTAATTTTCAAGTGGAAATACGTTCATTCAGCTGGTGACGTGTAAAACAGAAGATATGCAGAGTACAACCAAGTTGTAGTGACTTTACTCTGAATTGCACAAGTAGTGGTAAGTATTTGAAAACAAAATTTTAACTTATATTTGTAATGGGAGCCTCCATGAACTATATGCCGAACGGAATAATTCTAATACCTGAATCTTTGAGTTTTGTCAATATACATTTCCTGTAATTTGGTCTGTTCCAGTGAGTCACCACAGCATAATCACATTTAAAATTATAATAAACTTGAAAAGCCAGCAATCATGAGCACTTGGTATTTATAAAATGGAAAAGTGATAACTAGTACTTTCAATGTAACAATTTAAGCCTGCTGAAACTTTTCCAGCCAGGACAGTTTTCCATCAGAAAATGTTGATTCAGTGGAAACTTATTGGGCTATTTCTGGTCGATCCTTAATCTTAGCATCTCTCTTTATGCTGATGTGGAAAGTATCCTGCTTAATTGATACTGTGGATGACTCCTTCTTGCTCATTTTCTCCTTCAGCTCAGACCCAGTAACACCATAGGTCCGTCTTTGGCACTCTAGTGCTGTGCTGGTAAACATGTACGTAAAAATTTATTCTAACAGTAGTTTCAAGTGCGGAAGTTCTTTCTTTATTCAAGAGAAAATTGCGGATATGACTATATGGTTGTCACTGCTACATCCATTCTCAGACTAGATTATTTGCCTCCATTTACTGTCAGCTGACATGACCCATGGGGTATGAATTGGATTATCACCACTTATATCACTAGAGTCTCCTACTGTCAAGTGGCTCCTGTGCATTCTGGGAATACTACTGTCCATCCTTTCACTTCCAGGGCAACTGCTCCCTGTGTTTTGCATTGCTCAGGGTAACTCCTAACATGATGAACACTCCTGCCTGACTTCTTGTGAATCCGAGCAAGGTCATGTCACTCTTGTCTTCAGACCTTGCTTAGCTTCTATGTCTGCTTAATGTTGTAGCCAAAACGTCCCTTCTTACTTTTAAAATTACTCATCTTTAACCTTGCTTCAGACTGTCTCAGGTTTTACTTTGCCCTGCTACTTACTTCTGCTGCAGTGCTAGCTGCTTTTGTCTCCCTTTATAATCCCATCATACTGGATACAATAGCTGCCTCCTGTGCAGCTTTCCTGGGCCTCATAAACTCATGCTGAAGTTTCATATTTCAGATGCCAGTTTAAGGCTTTGGTCATAATCTTCAAAGTAGTTAATGGATCAAGCCTTAGCTACATTAAAGGCTGAATTTTGATCTGTGAACCATCATGACAGCTGCATTTCCTTGGGGCAATGTCAATTACAAAGCCTAGGAGGAAGTGTATGAAAGGGAGGAACAAGGCAATCTTAACAGAGAGAAGGAAGTGATGGAAAAAATATTCAGAAGATATTCTGCAGACCTGACCTTTCAAAATTGGATCACTCTGAACATTGATTTCCCCCTCTATCCAAGCAAACAGACAAACCAGCAACACTGCAGCACCATCGTTAAAACAAATTCTGAGTAAATTTTTTTCTAGAGAGCAACCAGAAAGTCTCCTACAAATTGTGCCTTAAATGCAAAGTTCTCGAACAGCCAAGTGCTAGAATATCTTTTCTCTCTTGTCTTCAGTTGTGCTGCTGCATTCACAGAATGCCCTGGTGTTGAGATTGTATGAAGCAGAATCAACAACAAAATGCAAAATATTCAAATAGAAACAATCAAATACAGATGAGCAGACTCTTTTTCAAGAGGGACTTTCTGTGAAGCTGATGATGACTATAGTACACAGTTTACTTTTGAAGATAAACCAGACTTTTTCATTCCTTTTCTAAGCTAAATTAATGTATTTCAGGCTTAGTGTTTATCCAAACACAAAAGACCCAGTGGTTCATCTTCCATGGAGGTTTCAACCAACTCAGTTAAACTGGTATAAACACTTCTGTAAAGGCTCTTAGCTTAGTTTATGTCAATTTGGAATCTGTTTATGGCAACCCAAAATAAACTATTCTTATACTTGACTACAAATGTCAGCCAACCTCTTGCACCGATTTTGACTAAACTGATTTAAAACAGAATCTTAACGTAAACTAGTGTAACTTTCCCGTAAACTGGAAACTTCTTTGGTAAACTGGAATCTTCAGTGTACTGCATGTCATGTCCTCCCTCTTGTGGCTGACATGAAGATTCGCAGTGTTGGGGAACACACACTAAATGGGTTAGGCTGTCCTTAGCCATGACCTGTCAATGAAGACAGTAAACTGGCAGTTATTTTGGTATTCGAAGATATATAGACACAGCTTTGTAAAAAGATAGTAACAAAATAGTTGAAGTTGTTTATTTGAAAAACAGAATTTATAATTATTTTGGAATAACTACTAAATTATCAGTAAACATTTCTGTTAAAATTACTATACTTGTAGTAGTATATTATCCCAATATAGTATATAACTGTTAGCATACTACTAATGCTAGTATAGCTTGTGCTCTGGGAGGGTACTAGAAAAGGGAAGTTGGCGAGGATGGATAAGCAGGAATTGGGGGTGGCATGTTCAAGGTAGGGACAAGGAGAGAAGCTCCAGAGGACAGCCCAGAGGAATAAGGCTTGCAGATTTGAGAGATGGTCTGGAAACTACATTTCTAAACTGAGTGTCCCTTTGCATCCTCTGGTGGTAGCCAAGTGGCTGAAAAGCTGGATGCAAAGGAGATGCTGGCCCGCCTAACCTGCTCTGCCCATTCAGATACCGAAGGTGGAAATACAAACCAGTGTGACTGGTGGGTGGGGTAAGCCATGCTTCTCACAAATAAGGAATAGCTGCCTAAGGCTTCGATAGAAACATAGCTAAACTATAGAAAATAGGTTGCTGCTTTATTTGGTGCTTGCCTAATTGATTACCTGACATACCTGAGCAACCGTTAGGTGATTTTCAAAATGCTTAGGGGAGGTTTGAAGTTGCTATAGGGATTTCAGTCCTGCATTCCCAGATTAATGTAATTGTTGTGATTACTTTACTGACACTATTATAAGGTTTTATCATTTGAAACTGCCTAAAAAGGCTTGGTGACAGATGAGTCCTCTGTTCTCTTGCTCCACCCTGCCGGGATAAAGCTGTCTGTGCCATTCAGGCACAGCATTTGCCTCTTCCATATTGTACACATTTTGAAGAGCAAGCTGAAAGCTGGCACTTCTCTCAATTTCTTCTCATTAGAGATACAACAATCCTATCTTATTAGGATCCACCTCTTCCATGAGAGCACCAGGACTGAGGAATGTAATAAAGTTTACCTAGAGGCAAGGAGGTTCAGGACATGGGAAGCGAAGAGGAGAAGCACCACATAACACTTGTGCAGTGGGGAGAAAGTCCTCCTGTCCCCTGAAGTCTGGGGTTAGCATCTCAGGTCATCCACAAAAAAGTGTTTGGGGAAAAGACAAAGGTAGTGGCACAGGAAGGGGTTCTCAAGGAGAAGATCGGACTAACCTATAAAATTCCCCCCTTTGATACACCAGCGGTACATACTAGCAGCCGTGTACCTTGCCTTACTTACAATAGCAAGGCAGCTTGTGGTGGAGGCAGACGCTGTTCGTTTAGGAGGGCACCTGGGGTAGCTGGGAGCTCCCGTGCCAAGCAGGAGACATCCCACACCCGTAAGCAACCATGAGACAACATGGGTATTAATGGGAGGGGTTACATTATGAGCTATGCTAATAAGTCAGCAGTTAGCTGTTGTTTACTTCCTATGCTGCTCAAGTCTGACATAAATTAGAATTCAACGTTCAGTGAAGAGTAGCCTGGATTTTCTTCAGTTGCTTGGTTCTCAAAACGCTGACCAACCAGTGTTGGCCAGTATTAAGGACTTCCAAGGTCACTGATGGTCTTCAGAAATGTCACCAGATCAGGTGGAGCAGTGTGCTGCGCAGCTCAGGGGTTCAGCCGAGTCATCTTCCAGCAGCCCAAACAGTCAACACAATTCACTGCACCAATCAAGCTGGGCATTGCATGGATTAATGCAAAATAATCAACACAGGATAAAGTGTTTCTGTTTTGCAGCAGGGGTGCTGGAATAATCAGAGCTCTGCAATCATTATTACTCAAGATTTCTTCCAAGTCTATTTTCAGTTCTGTTGTCACCAAATTTTGGATTTTCTGAACTTTAGGGAACCTGTAAACAACTTCAGTCTAACAAGGCTCTGCCCACTATCAGGGAGCAGCAAGCGCCAGCTGCTCCCTAAGGGGCAGGGAACCAGAAGCCGAGCGCAGTTACACAGCGAAGGTCCAGCCCCATGGTAAGCAATCAGAGTGAGCAGGCCAGACCCAAAGATAGTACCCAGATTCAACTGTGAGTCCAGATCATCCCAAAAATTCACAGTGATGAGAGGGGGCCAACAGGTCAGTCCACAAATCAGGTCTTCTGAGAGTATAGTCCAGTATTTGCTGGCCAGGTCCATAGTTAAGAGAGAGATTGATGGTCAAGCTGGGAGGTCAATCCAGAGGTCAGGATCAACAGGGTCCATGGCCAGGTACAGTTGTGGCTGAGCAGAATCCTGCAGCATGGCTTGGGCCAGGACTGAAAGGCCCAGGGCTGTAGCTAAGTGGAGCTTCTGGGCCCATGTGCAGAGTCTGCGGGTGGAGGAACCAGGAGAGGCTGGTCAAGGCCAGCAAGGCCTATTAGTGACTGCAGGGCCCCGAGACACAGTGTGAAGAGTGTAGGTGACTTCTGGCAATGCCCTCAAAGAAAATGCATGGAGAAGAATAAAGAATCCACATGGGGAGGATAACTGGCTGGGACCCCAAGGAGTCTGGAAAGATAAAGGGTGTATTGACAAAACTTTTCGTAGCATATTTTGGAGAGGCATGATCAGGAGAGAGAGAGATTATGCTTGTAAGGAGTCAGTTTGGCTGCAGTCTGCTCAGGGGTCTGAAAACACTGGGCTTCCACTGGGCAGAACTGGTATTTGCCTGGTCACCCAGTGGTGACTCATTGTAGGATTCAGCCCTGAGAGGAAGAGAGAGGGACACTGAATTCAAACTGATCCTGAGTTCCTTTTGTCACGGTTACTCCCATTGCTTATTAAATTGAAATGTAGGGTGAGAAAGCACTTCAAGAGAACAGCTAGGCAAAGGATGAAGCTTCTCTTCCATACCAAAGACCAAACAGGTCTTTGATGACCCACAGTAACAAATTGTCATTCAGTGACAAGATGGAAAAAAATCATGTGGCTATTTAGCTTTGCGCTGGAGTTGTACATCTAGCTTTGTAGTTTGGGCTCCTCCTCTCTGACCTTGGTTATTCCTCTGTGTTCAGGAACAGTGAAGTGACAAGTGTCAGGCAAGGAAAGGTAACAGTGCAGAAGTTATCCTCACTGAACAGCAGTGGTATAAGGTATTCATTGACTGGCCATAACGAAAACCAGACAAAACTATTGCAAAGTTCATCTTTTTTACATGTATTAATTCAACCCACTGACAGAGACATTTTGGACATCCTGCTCACATGGTTTGCATTAAAGCATTATGAAATCCCAAATTCTAGTGCCAGACGGTTTTGGATTACTTTGCTTGTATAAAGGGTTTAATTTGGGTGCATGGAAAATGTAAAATATTCTGGTAATAGCTTTAGCAGGACTACATAGCTTGCATTTCTTCTATTCATCAACTGTGCTATCTGCCTTCCGAGTCATGATAAAACTTCAGAATATGAAGTCAAATCTACTGACTTCCCAGAACAGACTATGTTCTGTAAAATGCTTAAAGGGATTGATGTGAAAGGAAATATTCCTAAAGACCCACTATGCTGAGAAACCACACGGTGAATAAAAATAGCCCTCTCTTTCTGAATACATGCCTCCTAAGAATGCACTGAGCCTGGTCTTGAATGTGGAGCGAGAAAAGAGAGAATGGGTAAAGGTCAAGCATACAGCTGTTGTTCCTGCCAATGAGCATTTTGCTTGCTGTACTTGATGAGCTGAATGAGCCTTTTAGCTACTATTAACAGGGATCACATTTTTCAGATGGTCTTTTCTTAGTGCAACAGATGAGCACCAGCAGTATAAATATGAAGTTAACTTGAAATTAGATCTGTTGGAATTCACACATCCTGTTCTACATGGTATGAACAGGGTGAAACGGCCCTTGAGCTTTCTGAATTTCATCCTGCGGGGACCACCGTCCCATCACGTACTGTGTGCCTTCTGCCTTGTCATTATTCAAATATAGAATTACTTCCCTGATCGAGTCACACTCACAAGTGCAAGTACAAAATGTTGACCTGGTTAAAACAGTAGCTTTCTAGGACATAGTAATAACAATAAGCTGGACTGTATTTTAGGAGAACACTTTAAAGTTACTTCTTTACCTGGGTGTGATTTTCGTTTGTTTGTTTAAACTTACTCTAGAAGGGGAAGCCAGAGACTAGCTAGAGACACTCTTTCTCTCAGTATCCTCTCTTCTAGTTTTTCAGAAATAAATTGCTTACTTTCACAAAAGTAAGGGCATGACAGATGAGCAGCGATCTTGTTCTCAGAGACATAAAGGGAGGTAGGCTGGTTTGTACAGAGGGATTCCCCTGGCTCTGCCCAACCACTTCTAGCAGTTTTCACTCCCCCATTTTCCACACGTTTTGTTTTCCTGAGTTTCAGTGTAAAACCCAGAAAGAGAGGAGTTAAACAGAAAACCAAAACAGGAGCTTCAGGTTTGCTTTTGACAAGTTTAGTATTGCCAAGGAGTCTTTGTTTCCAGTTGTACTGCGATAAATAGACAGAAAATCATTGGCTTGCACTGCATTTGATCGGTCTCAGAGTACTCTAGAATAGTGACTTGGGAGTAATTTTTCTGTTGAGTTATTCTCTAAAAAGAAAGTGAAACAAAGCAAAACTTAGGAGTCTTGCAAGCTGTCATCAAAATCTGTGAGCTCCGCATGAGATCTACATAGAACAGTGGCCAGTTACAAGATTATAGAGGTATACTGACTCTGTGAACACTGATCCCTATTACATAGTCTCAGGTGAGCTTCCTCAGCTGTATCACCTTACCAAGGCAACTGAAAGTAGCTGCTGATGTCAGCTAAGACTGTACTAAGACACAGAATTTTTTAGAGAGGTGGAGGTGGTGGGGAGGAGTAAGAATAATATCAACAAGTATGTCAGGCAATAAAGAGGTACTGTGATCTTGCTGAGGTCAGCATCACACCCAAGGCTCAGAAAGGCTGACTGCAATGGATTAAGTCATAACCTTAGAGACAAAGATGTGCTGATTGGTTTGCACAACTCTTCTCCAAGTCATGGGGTGGGGTAAATTCCAGAACGGACTGTTTAGAATTAAAGAGTTAGGAGCCTTAGATATAACGGTAGGATGGGGAAGTATGTGAAGCAGATAAAAAGCTTAACAGTGCCTTTAGGTGCAGGCAATGCATCAAAAAGGTTTTTAGGATCTGTATTAGTAGGAAGTGTACTTCAGCAACCTCTGTTTCAAATGAAGGATTAGCATGGAGACACTTCTGTGAGTGGTTTGTTATACTCTTCAAAACCTTGTTGTTTAGCCTATGCTGTATCAATGACACACTTTTTAAAACTGGAAAGACAGAAATTTCCTCATCTTTCTCACTTTTCATCTCTCCCACTGGCTCCCCTGTCTTTCTAGAGGTAGTCCCAAGAGGGATAGAGCACCATGTATTTTCCTCTGGAATACTCTATGGTGGGTTGCTTGTGACTCTACCAAATTTTAATCAAGTTCATATATTTTTCAAGATGAATGTCCTTCTAGTGTACATTGGGACAACTTAATAAAACTGATTCCACAATTTCCAAGGATGACCCTTGGCTTAAAAGTTCCTGTGACCTCTTTTCTGATAACTCTAGTGCTCCTGTGCTTCAGGGTTAGGGCTTGCCTACAGATGTGGTCATTCTTCACTTCTGAGTGTCTTAAATATAGAATCTTTGAAAATGAAGTGTGTACACTTAGTCACCACCTGTGAACAGTTTAGTTTATGTGACCTGTCCGGTATCACACAGGTGATCTGTGACACGAACATGGATAGAATTCAGTTACCCAGGACAACGCACAGTTCTCTGAGCCATGAAATTGTCCTTTCCCTTTCCTGTAGTCTCCTGTCTCCTAGTGCATCTCCCAGCTTTTCCAACAAGGTCCATTAACATACAACCCCAATTCACTCCAAGGAGGCTAGGAAAAAAATAGCATTGAATTATTTCACTAAAGGCTGTTGTAATTCTGTCCACAAGATTCCTGAATTAAGATTGTATAAGCAAACTTAACTCTAGCATGTCCCAGTTTTGGGGTGCCTGGTCTGCAACCTTTTGCATGTATTCCAGTAATTGCATTTGTTTTCTGGATTAATTTTGTCTAGAAATTCAAATGCATCATCAACAGTCTGCAGTTACTGCTTCTAGCAGTCTCAGTGCTCAGATATGTGGGCCTGAAGAATTAACAGTTGTATTTACCAGTACTAACGGACTGGCCGAAATGCACTTTCCTGTCTTAGCAGGGGGAGGTTTCATTTCATTAAATGAAAATTTAATGGAAGAGCCCACTCAGGCTTTCCCTTTATACATGTACAAGGGGAAGAGATTTCTGAGTCCACCAGATGAGGAATGATGAGCTGTTACATGCCTCCCTGTTCTTCCTTCAAATTGAAAACCTGTCCAGACTTGCTGGAATCATTGCCTTTAGGGAGCACAGATTCTCAACTCCATGCAGAAACAGTCTGGCTATCAGTTGTGGTATTGCTAAGAGATTTCATTCATCAGGACCATCTACAGCACAACTCCTGGAAGAACAAAGAGTAAGTTACAGTTGGCAATGCAATGGAGGTCCTGCGTTTCAGGTCTCTATTTCAGACCAAATGCATGGAGCTTTTAATTACTCATGTAGGCTGGCAGGAGTTTCATGACCACAAACCTGTTCATCAAGTTGACTAATTAACGTATTTGTTTCTGAATGTTCCAGTGTCAATGTTAGTCACTGTATGAATGTTTGTAACAATAGAAGGATCAGGCAACACCCAAGGTCATTCCCAACTCAGAATATGAAAATACCGTCTTGATGTGCTTTCCATTTGCTGTTGCTTTTATCACTTTTCCCACTTTGAAGCTGACTGAGAGCTGCTTCCAGGAAAATTATTATGACCCTAGCAGATAATGTGTTTTATCCTGGTACACACTAAAGACAAAAATGTGTGATAATTTTTGAAAAATAATGTCTTCTTTCTTCAAAGGCAGAAACCAGTTCATTCTATTTATTCTTCAGTTTTCAGGGGTATCTAATTTTTCTCTTAATTTCACATAAACCCTCCTTTTTCCTATCTTTTGCTATTGTGCCATTTTCAGGCTCGCATGGATAAACATCCTTCTAGATGACTTGTTTTATTAGTATGACCAACCTTGGAGATAGATGTTTATGATATAATTATGGCTGGACTTTCAGTTGCTTGAATCCTAAAGGAAGAATTTTTTTTAAAGAAAACTTTAACCTGAAATGTACCTATCAAAGCTGGTGATAATACTAATAATCTGAGGCTGAGTTCTTGCATATCTAATTACTGTAATATGATATTATCAAGTAGGATGCTAGTGAGGAAAAACAAACTACACTTTTGAGAAAAGACAGGCTTTTTACTCCATTTTATTGAATAGCGAATGCTGTAAACAAATACCATTTCTGCATCATTCTCTTAGGTGACTCTATCTAATCTTATAGCGTTTATATAAATTACAAAACAGTCATGATACCTGCTATATGTACCATCAACTTGGAATTCAAGATGTCTTGAAAAACAAGTGTCTGCAGTTCTGAAGTCCACATGAACAATTCGATATAATTTGCCAAATAAACCTGTGATGCTTAAATCACCTACAGAGTTGATTGGGAATCCCCTTTTGGAGTATAAATAAACACTTCATTCCACCCATCTGTACCTGACACTGAAAAAGAAACCTTGCTGACAACTCTTAAAAATTGCATTATAGGTGATGCATTCCTGCTTTTTACTATCCTTGCAAACTCTTCCTAAAAGAACTGGAATCAAAATACTAGCCAAATCAAATTAACAGAGCTTTTAAGCAGATCCTGTTTTCTACCCAAGAGACTATATTTCAGCAGTGATCCTGCTTATCTTCTTCCATTCCCAAGATATTGTAAAGTTGGGCTAATAGTCGTGAACCACTGGGGAAAAAAAATGCCTTAAAAGTGTGAAGTATCATTGCTTATGTAGTGGGGTAAGAAATTCAAACAGCATGTTCTCAAAGACTTCGATTTATTCTGACTCCTCTATCAGTCTTAGGACTAAGGTCTTCAAAAAATCACTTACTATTTTGTATTAAAAAGTCTTCTAGTATTTAACCCATATTTCAGGTAGACTTGTGCCTGCTCTTTTCCAAATGGGCATCCCTTTTTATTGGGCACTATTTTCTTTCCCTTGCTATGAATGAGCTCTCCTTGAGCAGTAGACTGGATGGTGGCTCTTCTGTTCCTTATCATGCAGCTTGGTCAAGCTACAGAACATGCAAGAAGGAGCATCTTTCTTTTCAATTGTTTCTGCCGGTTTGGGATATAACAGTGCTTAATCCTGTAATTTTAATAATAGTATTTTTCCATTATGAGCCACATAAGCCACTTTCTGAAGTAAAGGACTAGTGATACATTGTCCTGTTGTGACATTGACAAAAGCAAGATAGGAGTTTAGTTAGAGATCACAACCTACATGCAATACTTGGGACAAGAATCTTTTGCCCTCTGTGTAATTCTGAAGTTATACCGAGTGGGTTTTCTAGCCACTCCGGAGAGACCACGTGGGAAGAAAAAACATCAGGGAAGCAAAATCTCATTGCATGCAACATTACAAAATAGAAATAGCTAGCTTTGCTAAAGGCCTGATGCTTGGAAACCTACCTCAGTTTTCACTGAAGACAGGTTTAATGAATTCCAGCGTTAGATGTGCGTATAATGGAGGCTGATGAGATATACCTATGAAAATCCAGGACTGTTCTTCTCCATGTGCTATGTGGACACAGCCCCTGGTCTAAGAAACATCTCTTAGCTTTCACACATGCAGGTACCCACTTAAGGGATGTCCAAACACCTTGAGATCATGAAAGGCCAGAGTGACAGTAGTGTGTGTTCAACCTGTGTGTATCACAGGAACAGAACTTAATTGTACCATCACGTTTCATTTTATCCCACAGGACCCCTGCTTCTCCCCAAGCAACGTAAGAGCAACATACAGTGTGCAACATACAGCTCCTGTCCAGACTTTATTTGCTATGCATCTCCACCAACCCTTCGGCACCCGTGTCCCTACGCACACATCCAATGCCTAACTGTGACTCCAAACAGTTTTCAAGTTGAGTAGTAGAATTGGATGTATTTAGCATGAGAAGGAAAGTCTTTTAAGAAGACAGTGCCCTGGCAAACATATTTTGAAAGGTCAAATGTTAAATGGAAGCCTTTTCTGCATTCATACCAGAGACAGGTTTACGTAAAAGTATTATGGTAAACTGTACGTTCCAGAAAAAGCTATTCCTAGATTCCCTGAGACTAATGCACCATGAGATTTTATGAATAATCAATTCAAAGAGCTGGAAAACAGGAGAAAACTATTTGTTTTTACAGAGCAGATCACACCTATCGTGAATTACAAACTACAAACTGTGAATAGCAGACCATATGTGCGCATGAGTAAATCCTTTTCTGATACTAAAGACTTAGGTAGCTGTCTACTAAGTTAAATTTACACATGCTAATGCAAAGAAGCCTAGGAAATGAAGGTAGTTCCTTCCTAAGTAAATGTCTTTCTTAAAACAGTGAAATGCACTCACGGGAAATGAGAACAGCACTGACCACAGTGCAAAGGTAGGGCTGAGCACATCCTGAGCTGAGCCTTTCTGAGCAGCTTCCACAGGGCCTGGCTTACAAAGGTGGCTTCAACTCAGCATTACACTCTGAATTTAGGGATGCAGGGCATTTGCCAGCGTTCTAACAGCCAGCACACCCCAGGACCTCTCTACATTTTTGTAATATCTATTTGCATTTCTGGGACTGAAATCCTTAAAACAACTTGAGAATATCAGAACAGGAGAAGATCAGAACCTGGCCGTATGCCTTGAGAAGAAGAAAAAGATGCTTCATGTTTTTAGGATGATGTCACTTAGTAAAAGTTTGCATTGAAGCTGATGATTTTTTCTACTTGTTTGAAGCAAACAGACCTGTAAATTTAGCTTTGCTGTTACAAACAGCTGGAAGATTATATTATTATACAACTATGAGGAGAATATTGTTTCATTTCTATCTAATTCATGTCATATTGACATGAAAAGAGTGGAAGTCAGGACGACTTACAAGAGTTTTTACCTGTAAATCTTCACCTTTACAATTCCAAACACGGTATGTTTGCACTGCTGATGAACCCCACAGTATCTGGGCTTTTTTTAACCTCTAACATTGCCTCACCTGCATTATTCCTCTAACTTCCAGCTTAGGACATAATTAAAGCAACTCTATTAACTCAGCCCTGCAGAATATCTAACATACACATCTTTATCATAACTTTTCATTCTGATATGTCTGCTTTGCTGCTTTTTTCTACCTCAAGCCAAGCACCTTTTTATGACCTTTTACTCATCCTCAGCTTGTAGTTTCTCATGCAATTAAAGTGAGACATGCCTATTTTTAGCACATAAAAATATTCTAGGAACTACAGAACTGTTTGTCATCTCTGTTGGTAAAGCCTGATTGTTTTCATTTGTTAGTTGGTTGAAATTACCATGGAATTCAGTTATCTTGTTGTTGTTGATAATGTTTACATTTTTTAGATGATTTCTGCCTCGACTGTGAGTTATTCATGCTGCTCCTTCATGACAGGCATACCCCCTAACCTTGCTTTGCGCACCTTTAAGTGAACATCCTTTTTAATTGTCTTTGATTATCAAAAGAGTATTTGTGATAATTATGTTTGTACATCTACTTAATATTTAATGAAGCTGAAAGGATGCTGTCATTTTTATATCCACATTTCAGTAAGAGGTGGGATAACTTCACTTAGCTTGCTCTCATATATGCACTATTTCAGGTAAAACACCACACTGGAAAAAAAACCAATAAAGCAGATAAATCTCTGTAATATTAATACAAACTTTTTTTCCCATTAGATGTCTATCTTTCTATGTAGAATTTATGTCTGAAAGGAATGTGGCTATAATATTTTCCATTAAATTATTATGCTGCTAAATCTTTCTTGGCAAAGATTCTGGTAAGGTGAAACAACCCAATTGCTTGCTTGACAGATTATTCCAGTAATAATTTGGAGAGAAAAAAAAAAGTTCTACTCATTATTTCAGTAATGAGATGGGGGGGAGGGAAGTTTTAATCCCTTTTGCTTTGGCAGGCTGCAAACAGGACAGCAAATGGGATATATTTAATAAATAAACACTGCAAAGTCTCTGATCCACCTAGAGCCAAGTCCTTACTCAGCCTCCTCTTACTGAAACCATTTGGAGTCTAGTCAAATACAGATAAAGAGCTCATTTCATTTTTGGATCCAAGCTGAGTATTGCTGCATCCAAACTAGGTTAGGAACCTGATACTGGGGAGAGGTGGGAGTGTGAAAGGACAAAGCAGCTTTGCTGTTGTACTCCTCTTCTAGGCTGTAGCTGTCTTGCAGTCAAGTTAGAACAGTTTCCTTTGCTTACAGCTGCCTCTTGAAAGCTTAAAAAAGCCGTTGTAGAATCTCTTTCTTCCCCAGAGTTAACTGGAATAGCCATGTGGGGAAGCCCTCTAAACAAGGTAAAATCTCTGGTGTCCACTTACAGTTGCTTGAGAGCAAACATATGCTGATACGAGGTGCGGTTGATTACGAATCTCAAATGCAGACTTCATAATCCATTCTACACAATACGATTGCACAGCAAAGTTTTAGCTGTTGGATCTGATACTCCTTTGGAGTCACAGATCAGGAGGCGCCCTGCTGAAGCAAACAGAATTGCACAAGCATTCAACTTATGTACATCATGAGATACTCGGGCTTATATATTCCAGGCATGTTAAATTAGTAATTAATATTTTCAGTTGTGTTTGGAATAAAACACTCCGTAAGCATCTTCTGTCACTGGTCCCTAGTCAGCGAAACTTAAATTTTAGAAGCACTTGTGTAAATGACTGGGAGAAGCAAGGGAAGTATCTGAAAGCAAGCAAGCACCCCGGGCTACAGATTGACTGCAGCAGATGCCTGGGGATCAGACAGCTGATAGTATACTTCAGTGTGCTCCGGTGCATTCCCTGGTACAACCAAGGGTACCTCTTGACCTTGCTTTTACATTGTAATGGTTTAACCTTAGGGCACTGCACAAAAATAGAAGTGGCAGCACTGCAAAATCTGACCCTTTAGTTGAATATCCCATTTTAGAGGGATACCAGAACTCTGTCAAGACTGTGTACACGTAAACATCTACTGTTATTATCATGGTATAGTGCCCTAGCTACTTCAGGTTATATAGGTTATTCTTCAGTCTTTTTTTATGTGTGTGGTCTTCAGCGAGGACTGCTCCATCGTGCACGATACAGTTCTTTGAAGCGTCATACAGACCATCAAATAGTAGTGTAATTTTTAACACTGTAGTAGGCTTAACAGACGTAACAATCGTCTCAATGGTACAATTGCCAGTGTGCTAAAAGGAAAAGATAGCTTGAGGATGGACATAGCACAAAATAATAAAGTACACTGAGCAGCTGGGACCCAACAGGTTATTCCATAGGTTGCTTTAAAAATAAGAGAAGAACAGCAAAAAGAGGTTTGGCTGTTTTTTTCAAGTCAAAGAACATCCTTGAGAGAATAGTTTATTGAGATATTTTCTCACTGTATCTCCACCATTGGTTACGTTGGAAATGACCTCATGGTACCTTCATATGCAGGCATTTTCATGTGACACCAATCTGCTGCTTCAGGCATTTGCCCTAACTGAGTCCTGAAGACTTCTGCCCTCCTTCACACCCTGTAAGCTCTAGCTTTTTATTCCACAGGACATTCTGAATAACCGATTTAATGTCATTTATAAACTTCGTTGCACACTTAGAAAACCTGTCTGGCTAATGAAGTCATCTGTATCATCAGTGAAAAATCAATGGAGTAACTCAATTAAAAGTGCATTAAATCTTAAAGACACAGCAGAGTTACTATGCACATGTAATAATGTCAGGGCCATGAGTGTACTAACAGACTTTAATTGTGTTGACCAGCTTTTCCTGGTGCTTCCCCCCACAGCCCTGCCCATGGGCCCTCAGCTGCTGCCTGAGCTGTGCTGTGGGGGTGCTGGTCTCCAGCTCCACGTTTGGCTGTTGGTACAGCCATGTCTGTGCCTGGCCATGGAGCTCCTCCATCTGAACCCGGTCTTCCCGGCTGGATCTTGGCCCTGCCTCGCCACCACGGACTTATCTGGCAATCGCCAGCCTGCATCACACTCTGGTTACTGCCACTGGACCTGCCCCTGGTCAGCAGATTGACTTCCTGGCATCCCCTCCGACCCGCCTCCTCATTATGAGCTTGTCTGCATATATATGCATATTGCTGCATATATTTATATATCCCTAAACAATAGCGTATAGTAGTTTTTCAGAAATGTTTAAGGGTTTTATTCTCTTTAGAGAAATAGAAGGACAATCGTAGCTGTGTAGCTTAGCAAATGATGTTCTTTTTGCCAGACTCTAAATGTGGGTATCTGTGGAACCGTCATGAGCTAACTAATCATTCTTATATTATTATATATGTTAAATAAGTAATTATTTGAACTCTCATCAGCTAATTATAATAAATCAGAACTAAGCATCAGTATGATTGCTTCTCTTCAACCAGAATAATTCTACCCATGAAGACTGTATGTAGCTAATTTAGAATAGACATACTTTCCAAAAAAATGGATACATGAGCCTACGAAATAATTCAGACATGAAGCTTGAATATAACTATGAATATTTCATAGAAGAAGCAGGCAGATCTTTCCCGTTATCTGTTGCATCATCCAGGGGATTATGCCTTCTATATTTCAGAAGTCTCTTAAGATCATCACTGAAGCTTCCTGAACTGTCATTTATATGGGCAAGTATTAACCAGAGTCAGTCTTTCCTTTCTCAGTACACCAACTGATTTCACTGGGTGTTTTATCCAGCCTCTTTTCAAAACAGTTGACTATGCCTTTTTAAAAGAAAGAAATCTAGAGCTGACTAAAGAATCACTTTGTTTCTTTCAGCAACAGATGATTCTCTTTTTGCAGCAGTAATCTTGGTGGATGTTGCTGACCCACTGGGCTTAAACCAGGTAAAATCTTCTCTTCTGCAACACTCTAATACAGAATGTCACAAGGAATCTAGTGATCTTAGAGGGACAATGTCACTTGCCAATCTTTAAAAACAAATACTTTCCCCCTTTGTTACTCTTATACCATTGGAATTAAATTTACTGCAGAGGCTAGGGCAAAGCATTTGGGGGCAGAGCAGTGCAAAGGTGGGAGTGTGCTCCTGCTCTGCTTTGACCTCCTGTCAGGGGAAATGAGTGGTTGGGGATGGGGGAAGGAATGGACGACAGCTACCGTTTGTTCTGAGACTGCTGCTGACAAGTTGTTTTCAGCTAAACCATACTCCAAAAGCAGCTTCTCTTTTGAATACCTATGATCCATAGCTATTATTTTAGGCCTCCTTGGTTTTGAAAAATCTCACATACAAAATGAAGATTTGCTTTAACAATAAAAATATGTGGCTGAGAAGCAATGACAATTACCCAGCAACTGAAACAGTTTTCTACCCACATGTCCAACCACTCAGAGGAAAACAATGCAAGAACATTGGTTGCAAAATGTGATTTGTTGTTTTATTTGGTCTCGTAACTATTTGGCTCTTCATCCAACACTTCTAAGAACTGTCTGCATTAGGGAAGATATATCGCTGAAACAGTAGATTATCTTCAACTATTACTGTACTTCAGCTCCTTTGAGCACTGTTTTTCATAAATTGTTCTTGAGGCTCAGAATTTTGGGGGCAGAGCTCACACAATGGAATAGTCTGGAACTGACATAAAATTGTCTTTTCCTTGCGCAGAAGAAATGTAAAGACTTTGTACTTCTACCTTGTTTTCGGTCTACTTTGTTGTCTATAGGAAGTACTAACTGAGCCAGGAAAAGATGTCATGCCTCTCACTTTTGTTCTTTAACTGCAAGACTATCCTTTGCCTAAATATCAAAGAGAAACCAGCAAAACAAGAATTGCAAGCTTTAAGATACAACAAGCCAAATTAATTCTTGAGGTAAGTACACAAACCAAATGCTGTTAGAAGACTCTCTTGATTATTTGCTGGGGGAAGAGATTTTATCCATTATAATGAAACATAGCTAAAAAATACCCTATAGTATAAGAACACTGCAACTGTATTTGAGGCAGTATACTTAGAGAGGATGATTAATTAACTTGTCGCCAGCAGTAACACTTCCTGAGTAATGCCTTTTCACTCACAGTTGCACCCTATTTCCATTTCAATTAAGGGAGAGTCCAGGATATGAAGTTCCTCAAGCAAAGTAAACAGTTTTGATTTGTTATGGGAAATGTACCGGCTGCATCAGTCACAAAAACTTTCTATGACAGTAAGTCTACAGATTGCCACCAAGATTAAGCTTGGAGTTTCCTAGCCTCATGGATAGTACCCGAAGTACAACCAGCAAAACACAAGAAAAAGTTAGAAAAGCTGTACTGCAATTGTTTTGTCAGTCTGAAATTTCCAAGTCCTTTACAAAGACTCATACAGAAGACAGGTTCTAGCACTTAAAAAAAAAAAGTAAAGTTTTAATGAAAAATTTGAGGATACATGATTTTGTCTCTGCATTCTCTTAGTGACATAGATGATGTTTGGTTGGGTTTTTTTACTGCAGTGTAGGCACACTCCTGATTTAGAAGCTCCAAGCACTTCCTTAGCAACACACATTATTTTTCTTCCCTTTATCACCTGAAAACAGTAGTAATTAAAAGTACGACTATTTGTGAGCAGGACTGTAATGTATCCAAGGCCAGGAAAATTATGCTGAACTATGACAGTAGAGATACAAAAAGTAATTAATGGGAAGAAATGTTATTGTGAGTTCAAAGCTTGTTGGCAATGTTCATGTTTTTACATTGCTGTAAAAAAAATACCAGAATGAGAGTCGGCAAAAGGTTTAGTAAGATGCTATAGCGAAACATGCAGAGGTGGGCCTGAAAGGCTCGTCCCCTTGTTGAACCTTGATGATGATGCAATCCAGCCTGATTTAGTTCTGTAGAAAATACAGTGTATTATAAAACACACAATACAGACACGCAAATACAGCACATAAAATACAAATAAAAGCAAGTCCATCTTAAATTAACTGCACTGAACAGGACGGAAGAAAAGACATACGTTGTTACTCATATTCTAATAAAAGTAACCTAACTATAGTGCTATAATATTAGATTTATGGCTTGGGGAAAGGTCAGTCCAAAGCGTCTCCACGATCAACCTCGCACCAAGATTTTTTGCTACCAATCCCCAGGGCCCGGTGGGGCTTTCTTGCTCCTGTAGTCAACAGATGGGAAGGGAACGACATCTCAAGGTAAAGTTGAAATGGTGGAATTTTAAACATGAAGATGACTAAAGAAACGGAGTAATTGTGGGTATTGCCCCGCTGTGTTGTACTTCCTAGGACATTGGCAACAGAAGTGTTTTTGGTGCAATGCTTAGTCAGTAATCCATTTACAAAGTTCCTAGGCAAAAGGGTTTATGTAAATATCCTCATAGCTGAGTACTAAAGTAAGTAATAACGTTATTTATGACATTTGGCTAAGACACAGATGCTAGAAGAGTAAATTTTGTTCAGTAACTCAAAAAATGTTTTCCTTGAGTCTCTTGCCTGCGATATGTGAAAATATCAGAAGCCTCGTTAACGCGTGTCCTCATCACCACTAATGAAGTCAGAGGAGTCTGGTAAAAACGATGGTTATTTCCTGACCGCCACCACCGAAGCCCAGCCCTGACTCATCCCCATGTCCACCATTTCCTAGCGCTACTGGCAGGATGGGAGCCAAGCCCTCCTGCCAAGATGGCCGCCGCCTCCACAGGCCCTTGAGGGAGACCAGGCCGGGGCGCAGCCCCGCGGTTAAGCGCGGGCTCCCAGGCTCTCCTCAGCCCCAGTGCCTCAGGGTTTTCCCAGGGCCGGCGCCGCGCCGGCGGCTGGTGCCGAGCGCCTTAGCGCGGTGTCGGCGGCTGGTCGGGAACGGGGCGGGGAGGTGGCGGCAAGTCTGATGCGAGCCTTGCCGGGGCTCCGGGTTACCGAGGCGAACCCGGTGCCAGGGGCATGGCGGGCTGCCCGGTTCGGCGCGAGGAGCGAAGGCGTTCCAGCAGGAGGGAGCTGGGGGCGCAGGGGACGAGCTCCTCTCCTCGGCCTAACGCGGAGCAGGCAGGGCAGTGGGGCTGAGCTGCTTTTCCCAAAGGCGGCAACCGCCCCGCCTGGCTCATCCACCGCCGGTCGCGGAGCGGGGGGAAGAGGAAGGGCGGCCCCGACACCAGCACCGCCGACACCGGCGCCGCCGCGCTCTGCTGCATCAGCGGGCAGCGTGAGGCTGAAGCGAAGCGCGCGCCCGGCACGGGAGGCGGCCATGCGGCGAGACGCGGTGTGAAGGGCAGGGAAGTGCCGCAAAGCTTAGCCCGGGCCGCTTCGTTCTGGGAACAGCCACAAACTTCGCCCGCCCCGAAGCGAGCGCAGCTCCGACGCAGCCGCCCCCCGCCCCGGAGCAGGCGGGTGGGCGGGCCCCTCCCATCTTCCGACTGCAATGGTTGGATGCCCCCATCTGCAACTCCGATTGGCCGCTCGGAAAAGTGGTTTGCGCCCATTGGCTGAAAGGCGGACTCCGGTGAGCCGTGCGCAGAGTAGTAGGGAGGGGAGGGGCGGGGTGATCGGGGGGGGGGGGGAGGGAAAGAGCGTGCGGGGCCGTGTGCAAACCGCGTGTGGCGCAGCCAGAAGGGACCCGGGGGCAGGCGGGCCGGGCCGGAGCGAGGGGGGCCTACCAGGCGGGCCACTGCCGCAGCGGCGTCGAGGGTCCGCAGGTAACTGCCCGGCTGGCCTCGGCGGCGAGGGGAGCTGCTCGGGCCGGGGGTGGGGAGCGAAGGCAGAGCGCGGAGGGATGATGGCGCTGGCGCACTCCGGCCTAGTGCGCGGGAAAGTGGCGCCGACCGGCCCGCCCGGGCTCGGGCGCCGTTTCCCGGTCCGGGGGGGGGCGGGGCGCCGCGGGCCCCGAGGGGCGGGCGGTGGCGGCGGGTGAGTCAGGCTTTGGCGGGTTCCGGGAGGCGCTGAGGGAGCCTGCGCTACTCTGGGGGAAGGGAGGCCGGCGCGCGGGGGCGGGGGTAGGTTATCCCGGTCCGCTGGGCCCGGCCGGGCGCTCCGTAGGAGCAGTCTCTGCCGAGCCGCGGGCCGCGGCGGCGCTCGGCGCCTTGGCTGAGGTCCGGCGGCGGCTGCTGCGGCGACGTGTCCCGCTGGCCAGGCCGCGGCGGGGGGGGCGGGTGGGGGGCCGGGGACGGCGCTTCCCGGGGCGGCCCGGCGGGGTGGGGAGGGGGAAACCGCCTGGGGCGGCTCTAAAGCGCGGGTTGGGGTGCGTGACTAACTTCCCTATGGGCGAGCGGTTGCAGGAAGTTTGGGGAGGAGAAGATCTCGTGAGATCGGGAGCTGGGTGGAAGGTGGCTGAAATAAAACTGGGCTTTTTATTTTAATTTTTTTTTTTTTTTTTTTTTTTTTTTTTTTTTAAATACGCTAAACTTCTCTCGCCGTGGCGGTGGCGGGGCCGGGGCCTGGGCCTGGGCGCACCACGTGGCTGCCCCACGTGTGAGGCTCCGCCGGGGACGAGAGGGTCGAGGTGTTGCAACTATTTGTCTCCGACCACAGGCATGGATGGTGGCCTGCTCCAAATCCAAGTGTGACCTATAAATGGATAGGAAAAATAGCCTGTGACATCTACAGCTCACGGACTAGCAGAGCAGCCTTTTATTTAAGTTCCTGTCAGACGCAGTTCTCAAGTAACGGCTGTTGCTTATTCAGTATCGAGAATTGTCATAAGGAATTGCTGAAGTTAATAGCGGGCTTTATTTTCATTTCAGCACTTAATAAGATCCCATTGCCATGCAGCATTAGGGTTGCCCAGTCCATTTTTTTCTTCCTCAGTGCACACTTGCCTAAAGAAGCAATCTGGCATCTGTCTTCAAAGTGAAGAGGTTAAATGAGTTTATCGGGGCTGTGCAATAACCTTGTGAGTTGCAGGCTTAACTCACCATTTCTTTAAGCTGACTTTGTTAATGTCTGGCTTGAATTTTATGTTAAAATAGTTCCCATGTTGCTGATGTTGTTTACTTCTCTTTAAGTTTAGAACTTTGTACAGGTACCCATCAAAAATAAAGGGGAGGGTGGTAGAATGTGCATATTGGTAGATAATATATAGTTTTTCCCATTAAATTAGCATGGATAGGCAGAAAGTGCTACAGAGTCGCTCTCCTTCTGATTCGTGTCCACAGAGCTATCCAAGAATTACTTGTCTAATTGAAGTCGTGATGTCTTTTTGACCTGGCTTCCGGCCCCTCAGCAGGGATCCAGGTTCTTGAGTTTTGGTTAATGCTCAGCACTCTTGGATCAGCTTGGCTGTGGAATGTATTGAGGGGACCCAAATAGAGTGTAGGGCTTGGCTTTCCACTTCCGCATGTTTGCTTGAAGACTCAAACTACTTACTTTCAGAATTGGGGTATTGTTACCTGATGGTTAGAATACTTAATTTTGTATCTTTTCTAGTGAGGACAGAAGCTGGAGACAGGAGCATCGCTAACTCTGTAGTAGGTTTTCAGGTTACAGATGTGGAAATTCAACCAGCTGAATACTGAGTAGCTTTGGTGACAGTCACATGCCCCATGTTCAAGAGTTCTCAAAACATGCTTCTTGGGGAAATAAAAACTACTCACCAGTAGCTTCTCGCATGAAACTAAATGTTGGCACTTCTATTGCCAGTACTTTCTGCCTTTCCATTTCTTTATCTTCTAGGAAAGCAAAGCTTAGGGGTTTCACTGTGTCTAGGCTGGTTCTAGGCTGGCTTGTCAAATTCAGGTGTGGTATTGTAGGTTGGTTGCCAACAGCCTGGATTTCTCAACGTTTGCCTCTTTGGTACAGCTGACTGGCCAAAGAGCTCTTAAGTATGCTGGCTTTAGCAGTGGTTTTTATCTAGTCTGTCCTTTGATTGAAGGAGTGAAGTCCTGTTAATATCAAGTGGATACTTGTAGACCAAAAGAAGCACCTGGTAAGTGTAATGAAGATAATTGCCCCTGTTGTACTGAACTGTTGGAGTCTACGGAACTGCTAATACCCAGAATTACTGTGAGTAATCGTAGAGGTGAAGTTCAGCTTACTTTCTACTGTGAGGAGCCCAAGTTAGTTTTACTTTAGTTTGGTAAAACAAACTTCTTCCTTGGAGGGCATCTAGGCTAAAAGCCATAAAATAAGGAGTTTTACAATGGAACTTAGTGGTAGTTCTTTCCATCATCAGGTCTAGATGGGCTGCCAAACGAGACTTGAATATTATTGAATCTTGTGTGTGAAGACTGGAGATTAGTAGCACCTCTCCTGTTTTAAAAGTTTTGGGCGTGTGTTAACTGTAAAGCCACAGAAAGACATGGTGTTCCACTTCGAAGTTTGAGCCAAGAAACTTCAGAGATTATCATATCACTAGAAAAATTGCAAAGAAACAGAAGTTTGGTGCTGAAGTTGCACTTAAAAGGTTCAAACCTGACGTGGGAAAGCACTGTGGTGGCACTTCTCCCTTGGATCTTTGAGCTGTTCTCAGCCCATGATCTCTAGCAGTAGAGCGATCATCCAGAACAGAGTCTAAAATTCATTCATAATAATGTTTTGCTGAGTAGCTGCAAGGTGATTTATTTCAGCTTCAAGACATAGTTACCGAGCTCTCTAGAAGGAGTTCAGGTGAATTATTACCATCTCTCTTTAGTAAAAAGGCAAAGTTTAAAGCAGCTAGACTTGTGTTTCTTCACAAGTTTGGGAATCTAGTCTATGAGGCAGTGGCTTAGTAGATCTTGCAGAACTTGAGCTGGCTCAGAAATGCTAGATGAGGCCATAGTTCTAATTTGCTTTCCACTATGACTTTTACTGTCCAGGTGAGGCAAAAACCTAGTTTTGGGATGTAGGGGGGGGGGAGAGCAAGCTGCTTTGTATAACACATTTGAGCTGCGGAAAACACTGGTAGATGTGACTGAATGAAAACATTCAAACAAGTAGCTTCCTTGCAGAAGACTTATTTAAGGTGGCCTTGGTAGATAAAAGGAACTGCTGGAAACTTCCCTGTGATGACAAAATGGAGGAGTATTGACTAACAAAAGAATTTGAACTGGGGTGGTTTTTACTTTTCCCCCCCCCCCCCCTTGGAAGTAACTGAAAAATGTAATGGTGTTCAAACTGCTGGGAGGCTGTCCATTTAAGGACTTGTCTTCTGAACCAGCCTTTTCTGCTTATTGCTTCGTAAAGGTGGCTGTTGGCTTTATCTGAAAACTAAATCCTTACATTGTTTTTTAAAACAGTTTACGCCAGTGGGGAATTTTGTCCTGTGAAAGGCTTCTTAGAATGTGAGGCAAGTAAAACTAGTGTCAGCTCCATCCACCTCTAGCTGGTGAAATTGTATTCCATTTCAGATCCTTTACAGGAAGAATGCAGAAGTTAAACATTAAAAACATTAAAATACTGGTGAAGAGAAATTCCAGCAAACTGTTTGGTACTTTTGTATACTTAAGGTATCCGAAGATGGAGCAGCATGCTTTGTAATCATACTTCTATGGCAGCTGTAACCTTCCAATATTTCTTGAGTTCAGGGGGAAAAGGGGTCTCTGAAGATAAAGGTTTTTAAATGAATTTCTCAAATAGTCTTGAAGGATAGTTGTGCAGAGACTGTTGTTTCACTTTAGATTTCTTACCCAGTATCTAAAGCAGGTCTAGCTCACCTACTAAACAATTGTCTTTTACCATATGTTAATCTAACTGGTTATGTTAGGTTTTTCATGTGGGTAACTGCTGGCAGTATTCAATCCTGTCACCGCATGCGGTAGTCTTGAGTTCGTGGTTTGGAATGAAAGTCTGGTAGTTGTTAGTATCTGTAAAGATGTACTGCAATTCTGTTACAGCTGTTGGCCTGCTATCTTGCTCTTTTTAACAGCTCTTATGTTCTATAATGTTGTAATGTGAAGACTTTTTTTTAAGAGTAGCATGTTGAGTGAAGAATATATCTTGGTGTATAACTGGGAGACCCCATCTTGTCTGTCTTGAAATTAAAAGCAGTGTCAACTATTGTGCCTGAGCCCAAGCTCCCGCAGTTGGCTTTGCTTGTGTTTTTCCTGTTCTGCAGTGTCAACACGGTTGCTATGAAAACAGGCATAAACAATAGCACACTGAGTGCCAGCTGCTGCCACCATAGTAGATGGGACTTCATCCTTGGGTGTACTAATAAAATAGTTAAAGATCTTTAATGCTGCGATGAATCAGAGAAGGCTGGGTTATGCATAAAATCTAAGTATCTCTCTCAAGTGTGCAGACAACCAGTTGTTTTATTTTTGTTAACATTTGTTTAAGATCTTCTTGCATCCTTTCATTGCAGAACTTCATTTTAAGAGCAAATACCATCATCTGGACCAGCTGGAAGGTAGATGTGGGATTACAGAAGTGGCATACTAAAGCTTGTGTCTCTTGTACTTTGAATTCTCAGGCTTCTGCTGTGGTTGGGAAGATGGGTGGTCACTTAAATGCTGAAAATTATTGGAGAGAGAGTAACTGTTCTGAGGGAGGAGTGGCTGAAAAGACAGTAAATTTGTTCAACATTGGAGTACTTTAAAAACAACTCCAAATAAAAATTTGTGTTTAGATATATGCTCTCTGCTTAAGAGCTAAATGTCAGGGTGCTAATTCTGGTTCCTTCTTGAGGTCATGTGTTGTTCTTACTGCTTCTGTAGATGGCTTTCTCCAAGATACAACTCATGAACCTTCCTGGTAATCTGGAATGCTGGGTGGTTTGGTGGGGAGGGAAGTAGTTTGTAACATAAAGAAATTGTAGGATTACAGGAGGGTTATCTTGATGGGGGAGGGTGTTAGGTAAAATGACGAAACATACCAGATAATGGTACTTCTGTTGGATTAAGAATAACGAATTGAGAGAGAGAATGTGAATTATTTGAACTTAAGGAGACTTCATCAAAACAAAGCTTGATCTGTATTTTTAAATGGCTGTACTTAAAACTTGTCTTCAAGCACACTTTAAAAAAAGACTCCCAATTTAAATGTTGAACTTCCTTGTTCTTTTATACCTAGTTCTGGAAGTCTTGTGTAAGTGTTCTACAGCTTGGGGCAGTTATGGTACCGTGACCGCAGTCTGTAACCTACCCCAGCTGAACCACTGAGTCAGTGCCTGTGGCAGACTGACTTTCCTGCTCGATGCAACGTGTACTTTTGTTTCCCAATACGGGCAAAAGAAGTGGTTTATAGTGTCTCTGACAGGCGTGCCTCTCTGATGTTTCCCTAGCATTCTAAAGATGTTTTCCAAGTTACCCTTCTAGATATCTGGCAAGTGTCTGGTGTCTTTTAGGGAAGCCAAATGTCTTAAACATTTCCTTTCATGTAAACCTGGGAGTGAATGAGCTATAGGTTAATATATTGAAGTTGTAATTCTTGTTTCTCAGAGTTTAACTGCTGTTTACGTCATAAAAGAACTTAAGTCTTCAAATGTTAAGCTAATATGCTGTTTGAGGCTTTAGGTTTAATACGGCCTATTTGTACAATCAGCTTCCAGAATGAAGCTTGATTAGTCAATGAATGTAGTAGCTGCCAGCCAGACTTTTCAAGAGAAAGTAAAACAACTACCAGGAAGAAATAATTTGTAGAGTCAAGTAGCTGGCTTTTGAGTTTAACTCTGAGGAATAAGAAAGAAGGTGCTTTATTGAAAGGGAGAACAACAGTAAGGCTGGTAAGATAATAGTTAAAGGGGTCTACTACTTTTTTCCCCACTCCAAAGCATTTTGTAAGTTTTTGAAGCAAAGACTGGTTTCAAAAACTAATTAGAGGAAATGGTACATAGTACACTATTTCTTTGGCTGTTCAAAGCTGCCTTACTCCAAGCAAAGTGGAGACAAACTTTTAATTTGTACAGTCGTTGTAATAGTCACAATCAGATGTTGTACAAGAAAGTACTGAGTTAGCCAGGAGTCCTGCTTGGTTTTCATTGCCCTTTCCAGGAGGGTGGGAAATCATAAATGTCTTAATTTAAGGTAGCCTTTGCTTGGGAGAGGGGAGGGTCTTCTAACAATGTCTTTCTTCCTCAGGCGGGTAATCTGCAGCCATGAGCAGCAACGAATGCTTCAAGTGTGGACGTACTGGCCACTGGGCTCGGGAGTGCCCTACTGGAATTGGCCGTGGTCGTGGGATGAGAAGCCGTGGCAGAGGTGATTGATTGCTGGGGTTTTCAGTACTTGTACAGTAAGACCCTTAGCTGACTGTTCTGAATAGTGTGTAAAGCTGGCTTTGTTAATCTGAAGAGGTTAGGACACAAATTGGTAATAAACTTCGCTGGTTCTTAACTCTGCCTAAGAATTTTGCCAGGGGCCTCTGAGAGTGAAGTTAACTTGTCAATTCAGCTGGCAGTGTCCTTGATTAACTCTTAAAAGTATTCTTAACTTAATCCTTAAGCCTTTTTTCTCCTGTTACCCATTTCAAGCAGGCTTCCAGTTCATGTCTTCATCTCTCCCGGACATCTGTTACCGCTGTGGTGAGTCTGGCCATCTTGCCAAGGACTGTGATCTTCAGGAGGATGGTAAGTATCACTAAATATTCTATCTCTTCAATCACACGGACAGAGGTCTGTGGTTGAAGAGAAGGATACGGTACACTGGTCGTAATTCACTGGAAACGAGCTGTACATGTCCTTCATTAGAAACATGCTACATCTCACTTTACCAAGGTTTTATAGTCTTGTTTGGTATGTTTTTCTTATTGTGGAAGCCTGCTATAACTGCGGTAGAGGTGGCCATATTGCGAAGGACTGCAAGGAGCCAAAGAGGGAGAGAGAGCAGTGCTGCTACAACTGCGGTAAACCCGGCCATCTGGCTCGTGACTGTGACCATGCAGATGAGCAGAAGTGCTATTCTTGTGGAGAGTTTGGACATATTCAAAAAGACTGCACCAAAGTGAAATGCTATAGGTAAGAGACAACTGTAGAATGTACCTGAAGTGATAGATGTGTTCTGTATCTAATTTTGGTTAGGAAATGAAGCTTAAGCTTCCACCGGGTAGCTTGTTTCTGTAAAGTTACCTACTGTTCTTCAAAACTAAGACTCAAACACCTGTTAGCAAAGTCAAGTAATAAATTCAGTGGTGAGCATCTCAAGATGGCCACAACAATGCAGATGTTAAATCACTTAAGATGTACAGAGAAAGGGCCGTATGTTTTTGCAGAAGGTAACAGGAAGCACTTGCCTATAGCACAAACTTAAACTGGAGTGGGGTACCCTGTTACCTTATGCTGGAACTAACAAACTCCAGCTATACAAATCAGCTGACTGGCACAGCCAGCCCCAGCAGGAATATACTTAAGACGTCTTGGTTACAGGAACCGCATGCAGAAGTGGATGTTAAATCGGTTTGAAATGCCAGCTTCAAAATGCTGTCTGTTTTTTGAATGCAGGCCTGTACCAGTAACAGTGCGTTCCTGAGTGAAATATTCTTCACCCCCACCAAGGTTTCCTTCTGTGGAGGAAGGAGAGAACATGTGGTGCATTTGAGTTAAAACTAATCACTCAAAACAAGGCTAAACTGCAGACAGAAGCATTGGGGCAGGGGAGACATGACATGCAGTAAAAAAAAAAAAAAACCCAACCAGACCCTCCTGTATGTGATGTATGTTTGCCATATATGGCCATTAATGTGAGTTGATCAGTTGGGGAGCAGTTCCTGGCTCTGAAGACAGAAACTTGCCTCATGTCAAAGAACTCTGGAACACTGAAGCAGAAGTCTTGAATGCAGAGCTAGTGTTGCATGAAATCTAAGTAGATCATGTACTTGACGGAATAGGATTGCTTATCTGAGTAACTGTTCTGGATGGTTTTGATTTAAAATAATTTTCTTTTTCTAGGTGTGGTGAAACTGGCCATGTAGCCATCAACTGCAGCAAGACCAGTGAAGTCAACTGCTATCGCTGCGGCGAGTCAGGGCACCTTGCACGGGAATGCACAATTGAAGCTACAGCCTAATTATTTTCCTTTTGTCGCCCCTCCTTTTTCTGATTGATGGTTGTATTATTTTTCTCTGAATCCTCTTCACTGGCCAAAGGTTGGCAGATAGAGGCTACTCCCAGGCCAGTGAGCTTTACTTGCCGTGTAAAAGGAGGAAAGGGGTGGAAAAATCAACTTTCTGCATTTAACTACAAAAATGTTTATGTTTAGTTTGGTAGAGGTGTTATGTATAATGCTTTGTTAAAGAACCCCCTTTCCGTGCCACTGGTGAATAGGGATTGATGAGTGGGAAGAGTTGAGTCAGACCAGCAAACCCTCTTTGGGTTACATGGAAGTGATCCTATGCAGGAGGAAAGAAATTCTGGAAGTGTCTAAACTTCCTCATAACTATAATTTTATTGCAATGGCCTTGGATTGTCTGACCTCAGTAGCTGTTAACACCAAGTAATATCTGTATCAGGCCCTACCTAGAGCATATAGCTGAGTGGGAGTAAACAAACAAGATGCACATGCCTGTTAATGGCCATGAGAGAGAGAGAGAAATCGGGAATAAACTTTAAAGTAACAGTAATTCAGTCAATGAATGTTCACGTTGGAGATATAGAACGTAATGGGAAGCTTTTGAATAAATAACTTCAAAGTAAATCTGAAACCCCGACATCAGTGCTCATAGCATATACAATTTGGAGCTATTCAGGAGTTGCAAATAAATGCATTTTCACAGAAATCAAGATGTTATTTTTGTATACTATATCACTTAGACGACTGAGTTTCATTTGCTTGTAATCAGTTTTTAAAGTAAGATGGTAAAAGCAATTGAAGTCCTAGAACATAGAAAATGTAATTTTAAACTATCAATAAAGCTGGAGGAGGAAGGGGAGTTTGGCTAAAGTTCCTTTTGTTTATTTTTGGTTTTCATGTACACAGTGCAAAATAACATTAAAAAGGGGTATGTGGAGGTGTAAAAAGTCTAGTTTGGACTTTTCTTTGTACTGTCTTCTGTTAAGTTTCCATCGGTAGCATTAAACTAAATGTGAAGCATGCAGTCCTCCTTCCGCATTGCTGCCTATCTGCCTATGTCAGTGTGGATAGATTTGTGCAGTCTCAGCGTGGGCTTGTTCCATCTGTGCTGATGGAGTGAAAGCATTTCTTTAAAAGTCACTGAAGGAGGCGCAGAAGTTGTTGAAGGTACAGTGGCCTGTTAGCAGTATTTAAGCCTTCGCAGATGTCATTATGCAAAGAACTTATCTCTGAACCCTCCAGTGTCACAGGTGCTTCCCATTCCTGCGTGTTTTTCCACCATGTTGCTTGACTAGGGGTTAGTGAACAGTTAGAAAGTTGCACAGATAAAAAGGGAGCTGCTGCAGTATGTATCTCGAGTGCATCCGCTCACTAAGACCTGATGTGCCTGAAAATCAAGGGTGGGAGCTTGCGTCTGATGTGCCATCTACAGTTGTGCCTCACAGTGAAGCACTTGTCTGGTGTGCAGGGCAACCCCGAGCAGCCTCAGCGGGAGAGCCTGTGAGCTGCTGCCTGGCTGTGTTAGTCAGAGGTAGTGTACCATAGGCAGCTGTGTTTGCATCTTCATGTGCAAATGAGAGCCTTCCCTTCCTTTCAAGTCCCAAAGTGTTTTTCATAGGCTGTGTATGCCATAGCAGTGAAAAAAACACCTGTGATCTTGGGATGATTGTGTCGGATCTCTAGAGAGACAAGTACCAGACTGACCATCTACAGCCATGCTGGAGTAAAACTAAATGGGCACTGTTACTTGTCTTCTGGATTGGTGTTATAATTAACCAGTTCAGTACGATGTTAATGTTTTCAGTTCTTTAGGAAGCAAGGCTGTTAAATGTGACACAGTCATGTAGATTGTGCTCTTTCAGGAGCGACTTAAGCCTGAGGCTTTTGTCCGGTGATAGCATGTAGGTGCAACTTGGAGAAGTAAGAATTCCTCAGCTGGTGATGGAGGATCCCCACGAGGAGGTGTTACCTGGTGGTATTTGAAAATGTAAAAGCAGGCATGTTAGCTGATAATCTTTGGGTTGTTGCAGGAAATCTGCTGTCTAACATGTGTCTCCAAGAACACTGTGACAGTTGTAGCTGCTGTGTCACGTCAGGTGAACTCTGATCAGATTGTTGCTGTTTTGCAGTGGGCTGCCATAGCAATTTGAAGTTCCTTAACACTTAATGAAATAAAGATTTATAAAGAACTAAAGCTTTCAGCCTGGGTTTGATGTTCAAAGCCATAGTTAAGGGAGAAGATGGTTCTTGGTGAGGCTACTGAGTATGAGGTGGCTAGAGCCCAGACCACTTGGCTGGCAGCAGCCAACCTGAGCAGGCTTTTGACTGGCTGTGCTGGTACTGCCACAGAGACGGAAGGAAATGGGCTGTGGGAAGAGGATCTTTATTTGAAGCACTTGAAGAGGGAATCTTCTTGCACTGCTTTGCCTAAGCAGAAGGAGAAACCCCAAGTGTTTGCTTTTGCCTGTAGCAGGCAGGTTCTACAGAGTGTAACACCAAAATGAGGTGGCGACTGCTACTGCAGCTGGTCGTGATTCTGTGGCTGTTTGCCTCTGTCCAGCCCATCTGCTGGAGAGCAAAGCCTTTTGGCTCCTGTGGAGCTCAGGGGTGGGGAAGAGGTTCTTGCCTGAGTTGCGTGGGGGTTTTGAGTGATGCCTCTCTGTGTGGGTGGTGGGGTTTTTTCCCTTTCTTTAAATGGCTGCTGTTGGAGGATGAAGGTACTTTTGAACATGGTTGCCAAAACCCTTGTAAAATCCATGAGTGAATCGAGTGGGTTGTCTGAGGGTAGTGCAGACAGTCTCATTGTAGCATGTTCTTGCTCAGCCTTGTGGCAGGTTGGCATGGATTAACTGAATCTTTACATACAATGATCTTAGTTAAATGGTAATAAAGCTTGAAGCTCTGTGATTACAAAGACCTGAAAGTCTCTGGGGCTTAACCTGGAGCTAAAAAAAATGCTGTGTCGGAGACCTGCAGTGCTGGTGATGTCTGTATGACTTCGCCATTCCTGTAGAACTTGGTGATAAAGCTTGGTTATGAAGATCCTGCAGCTCCTGCTGCTTAGTACTCTGGTGCTTAACCGCTTTACTATCGCTGAATAGTTCTTGTGTGTCTGAAAAGTGGTTATTGTTCTCTGATAATATTTTGGGTTTGTTTTTTTTTTTTTTAAACAAAACAGGATTTGAAAGCTGAGTAATGCAAACCAGGATGTAACTTCAAAAAGGGAAAAAATTGTTCCCACTGAGGTACCCCTTCCTAGCCATCTGTCTATAGAGATCATTTTAGAATATTGATGCTGCTACTTCCAGGCATTGGTTGTTCCAAAGTTAGTGAGAGGAATGAGCAATTACTGATGGCATAAATTGTGGGGACTTGAAAAAATCAAACCTAGTATTTTATTTGTTCCATGTTAATCCTTTCCACTAACATGGAAGCATCTCCTCACTTGTTTAGAAGACCAATCCCCTGACAAGATGCAGTGCAGTGGTGGTCATGGATCTGGTGGATTATCTGGATCAGGAAAGCAAGGAGATGTTTTCTACAAGCGGGGTGGTCTGAAGGGCTAGCATTTCCTGGAAAGGGAAATTTTATTTTATTAAACTCATCAGGAGTCACTGAAAAACAGTCTTCACAGTGTGGTTTTTAGACCGGCTGCAGAGGATTGATATAATGGCTCCACTGCCGGGGAGAGGGGGGGGTGTGTGCGTGGCTGGTGTGTGGTGAGCCCAGGCAAGAGGAGATGGGGTGGTGGCCAGAGCTCACCAGGTGTCCTGTCCTGCGCAGGTTTCAGATGCTGAGGAGATTTACCCGTATGGACACTGGGTCAAAGGGGTGTCTGTCGCAGGGGAACAAAGAAGGGGTCTGCTCCACGCCAGTGTCCCAAATCCCTTTCCTGCAGCCCTGCTGCTGCGCAGGAAGGCTGGAACACAACCCGGTAAATGCCTGCAAAAAAAGCACAGTTGCATTTGCAAAGTGGAGAAACTAAGCACCTGCAAGAAAATATCTTTTACTGCCTTTTATTAATTTTTTTTTTCATTTCGTGAACTAAAAAAGTGCTGCAGTACCACTAAAGGGGGTCAATGTTGGAGGTCTTTATCCGTAACGCCTGGATGTTTCTTCAAGTCCGGGGGGAGCAGAGATGCTGGAAGGGAGCGCTGTGCAGAGACTCTCGGCGTTGGGAGAAATACTTCACAGGCGGGAAAACAGTTGCTGTTTTATGCAAGACCAACAAAAAGTGTTGGGCAATACAAAATTCTGTAGCTGGGAATTTAAAACCCCGCGCATCACCTAATCATTGGATTAGGAGGCTGGCGAAGGCTGTGAGGTGGCGAGCTACCTCCAGGGCTGCGTCAGCGGGGACGTCGTTCCGACGGAGATCTGAAGCAGGGGGTGCCTCGCGCTGCTTCCCCTTAGCCACGTACTCCCTGTAAATGCGTTCACGCCGGCGGGAGAGCGCGGCATCCGGTACCGATACCCGGTGGGCCGGGCTTCCAGCGCCGGGCGTCCCGCGCATGCGCAGTGGGGGGGGGCGATGAGGCCGACCCGTCCCTGGCAGCGCGTGGCTTCCGGCCGGGGGGGGGCGCGTCTCCTTCTGGGTCCGCCTGGCGCGGCTGGCGGCGCTCTCCGGCCGGCGCCATGGTAAGTGCGGGGCCGCGGCAGAACGGGCGCCGCCGTACTGGGACCTCGGCCGCTGGGTCCCTGCTCTCTGCTGGTGCTTTTGCCCGGCGATGGGGGCTCCGCGGAGAGTGAGGCCGTCCCGGCCGGGCTGGTGGCTGGCGAGGATGAGGAGCGAGGCGGGGGTCTGGGCCTACTCGCTCCTTCCAGTCGCATGGAAGCGAGGGGCGCCGCGGCGGGGGGTGAGCTCCCGCAGTAACCGCACGTCTGTTCCCTCTCTTTCAGGCTCGAAACGCGGAGAAAGCCATGTAAGTGCGGCTGGGTCAGGCCGCTGCCCTGCTCTCCCCGCTCCCGCCCCCCGCCCTGGAGCGGGCGCTGCAGCACAAGCACCGCTCGCTTTGCCCTAGGGCAGAGACCTTCCAGCCCGGCGGGTCCCGGAGATCCATCTGCATTACCTCGTGTTGCTTCTGAAACAGCGTGACGATGCTCGGGTGTTACGTGTGCTGTCCCGCGTGTCCGACGCTCTGACTGTATCTGGTTTTGGAGATGTGTACCCTCTGTGCCGTGGCTCACACCCACAGAGCCCTGCTTGCTCAGAGGAACTGGCTGTTCAGCCTTTTTTAAAGCACCAGGAGTTTAATAATGCTTTTTGGTACTTGGTTGCATGCATCATACTGGTCTAGATTTGTAGGGGTAGGAGGCATCCGAACGCAGCGTAGCCGCTGGTGTGGTGCTTGCAGAGCTGTGCTGACCAGTACCGGAGAGAAGCTGCAGCAAGGGCTAGATGAGAAATGTGGTGAAATACATTCTAATGGCCCATTACGGTTTTAGGTAGTTCCCATTTTTGGAACAGAGATGCCAGGCTAGACAGGGATCTGTCAGTGCTGGTTTCCAAGTATAATTCTTCTTGCTTGGGAGTGGCATGGGCTAAACCAATGTTTTTTAACATTTATTTTTGTATTGACTTTCTTGAGTACTTTTCAAAAAGCTTTGCAGACCACATATTTAGAACCTACTAGGTTAGAGGCTCTTCAGTATATTTGTCTCACATTTGTTCTTTTCCCTGGAACACTTTCCGAGTTCATAATGGTGACTCGGATTGAGGCTGAAGAGGCTGCAGCTACCTGGTCCCTTGCGGGGTGCTCTTTTGCAGTGATCCCACGCAGTGAACCTGGGACACTGGGTGGGATGGGGTGACTTTCATTCTGGAAGTGCCTCTTAACAGCAGATAGAGCCTAGATAGTTGGCGTAGGTGCAAGGTGTAGGTATGCAGTTGAAGGTTTTAAATGCGCTTAAATGTTTTGTGCTTTTGAACGTAACTGTTGAAGGGTAAATAAATAAAACTGTATTAAAAACGTGTGTAGTCTCTGCTCAGCTGTGAGAGGCTCAGAATATTTTGGTAATGCTAATGAACTTGATTACGAGCTGCTGCTTTCCTTACTGGAGCTTTTTTTCTCTTAAGTTTTTTGTTTGCTTTTTGATATATCCCCTGCTAAGATCTGTAACCTTGTGCTTATAACTTGTTGATGTCCTTTTGCTGCTAATATCTAACATGCTGGCATATGCTAATCAGCAAAAATAATTAGCTGCTTACCAGGATTTATATTTATCTAAGAAATTAACCACTGAGGATTTCTAGTGTTGAAGAAGTTAAGAGCTAGTCAAGGAATATGTTCAAGCCTTTGTTTTCTACAGACTGTAATTAAGTTGGTAATAAACATCCAGAGCAAAAGCTTGTTCCTGTTGGAATATAGATTCATAAAAGTAAATCTGCTTCCTTTCTTTACTTTAGGACGGCCTTGGCAAGATTTCGGCAAGCTCAGCTTGAGGAAGGAAAAGTTAAGGTATGATGTAAAAAAACTAAAGCTTTGTTAGCGCTAGTCAAGAGTGGAATGTGAGCCATGTCCAGAGCTGCTGTCAGAAAGGTCGTATGCCAGATGCAGGTATCCTGTAGGAGTCTGACATTGGTCATCTGGAAAGCGCCTGAAGTAGGGACTGTATTTCACAGTGACACAAAACAGAAACGGTAAAAAGAATTTTCTGAACTAAATAACCTGTTTAAAAACTTATGTACGTGTATGCTTTACAGAGGTATGTTGCCTTGGCTGCCAAGAAGAAAGTGCAAATTGAACGTCACTTAATTTTCTTACGTAATGTAGGTAGAATATGTAATAGTATAAAAAAAAAACCCCTAGAATAATGCTATAAATAGAGGCAGCATGATGGGCAGAAAACAAAGATTATTTTTGAGACTGAAGTTACCTTCTTCTGCTTACGCAAACTGATGCACATACACTTATTTTTACTGATAGTAATCACAAGGTTTGCTTGGATTTCTTCCCAGAAGAGGTAGAGAAATCCTTCTCATGATCTTGTTCATACCAGGAAACAGAGACCCTTCAGGATTGTTGTGAACTCGAGGCTTGCATGAGACCTAATGTTGGTACGTTATTAACCCAACACATGATAGTTGGTACGTTATTAACCCAACACATGATAGTTGGCACGTTATTAACCCAACACATGATAGCTGTGCATCTGTTCATAGTTGTCTTCGCTGTCGTGCAGCCTTTTTATTTGATTGGGGTAAGATTGAAAAAAAAATAAATTGACTTAGCAACTTGGTAATTTAAAAAAACTCCCACCACTGTAATGAAAGAAATAGCACCCCTAAACCCACACAGAACCTTAGAGGCTGATTCTCAACTGTCTCTGGATATTCCTGTACGTTTTTCACTGAATCATAACTCAAATTGCAAGAATATTTATGTGGGGATCAGAGTATTCTCAATAACTTTTTTGGGACAGGTTTATAATTTTTAATTTTGGGTAACTGATGAAGGAATGTGGGAAACTACTTGAGGTGTCCTATGTGTGCACCTTAAGAAGTTGTGTTTTACACGTGAGCACGAGCACTATGAAACACTGAAGTGGAAAATAACAGTTTGGGGAAACTAGTGGAAAAGATTCCATGAACGACAGCCAGAGAATAAGATGGAATAGAGTTTCTGGTATATTATGTGAAGGAAGACTTTTATATAAGAAAAAGGTAGAGCTGTGGCAGTACTGTAGGGGAAGGGACAAAATAACTGCAAATAGAATCCTAGAGGTAAGATGACTTACTAGTTTGTGTAAGCAAGTCAACAGAATGTGAAGAAGGTTGGGGAAAAAGGTGTTTTGGTTAAACTGTAGTTGGGAGAGTAGAAAACAAAATCATCTTGGAAAATAATTACAGTAGTTAGGTAGTAGCAATTGAGAAAGAACTTAATAGCTGTTGGAAAACAGGGGATTTTATTTGGATACTAGTATATTGAAAATGATGTTGTGATTCAGCTGCCCTAAACGGAACTTTATTTATATTGGAGAGGATTGCAGGGTGATTTGAAAAAAGAGGTAACAGATTTTGTTTCGAATAAAGTGGATTTTAAGTAGATTGTTATGTTCTGTGATAGTTTAATCTGGCAGGGCTGTAAATTGTCATTGTTTTCCACTTAATAAAAATTGGTTGGGAGCAGAAGGCACTGGTGGTTGGTAGCATAGCTTGGGATTAATGAAGCCATAAAGTTTGCATGAAATGCTGTGACTATATTGATGCTAGGTTAAAACTTCATGGTGCGTGGCTTTCTGTCAAACAGGAACGAAGACCTTTCCTTGCATCGGAGTGTAATGAATTGCCTAAAGCTGAGAAATGGAGGCGACAGGTAATGTCAAGCTTTAGATTTTTTCCAATTTTGTAGTAGGTAGAATTTTAGTGCTTCCTATTTAGACAGCCTGCTTACAAATATTTTTCAGACTCCTTCAGTGTGCTGACAGTTAAATCACAGAACAATTTAGATTAGAAGGTCATACAGTTCACCACGGTGTTCAAAGTAGGTACCACCACATCAGGTTGCTTGGGGCCATGTGCAGCTGAGTTTTGAATATCTTCAGGGATTTGGATTCCACAACTTTCTAGAGCCCCTGTTTTGGCCCCTGTTTGTTTTTGATTAAAAAAAAAAAAAATTATTATACACACCCACACCCACCCCCCCAAGTTTAATCAGAATTTCCTCCATTCCAACTTGTATTTGCTGCTACTTGTCCTACTGTTATGTACCTCTCGAGCAGTCTGGCTGTCTTCTCTATACCCTCCACTAGGTACTTAAAGACAGCAAAAGGTTATTCCCCTTTTGCCTTCTCTTAAGGCAGATCAAACCTGGTTCTCTCCTCTCAGCCTTTCTCTGTATGTCGTGTGCTCCTGCCCTCATCACATGTACAGCTGTAAAAATGTTTCCTTGTTTTGTAAGCTCTCAGGTACTGTATTTGTGTCTGAATAAAATCTGTGTTGATAGTTGAAATTGGTAGGCTCAGGTCCATTTTCTAGATCAAAAAGCCAAGTTAAAGGTGGATCTTTGTAGGGTTGTCTTTAGCTTTTGTTCTAGGTGTTGTTTTGGTTTTTTTTTTTGATAAATTAACTTCTGTGTTCTTATTTAACTAGATCATTGGGGAAATTTCCAAGAAGGTGGCACAGATTCAAAATGGTAAGGTTTTTCTAATTATGTTTTTTTTTTTTGAATCTCCAGTCCTGAGCAGTTACAGTAAAAATCTCATTTTATGCGAACTATACTGTTTCCATTGTATAAATTCTGAAATCACTCTGATTCTTCTAGTAAGCTGCCTAATTTATTTCCTTTTTTCCCCCTCTAACAGCTGGATTGGGTGAATTCAGAATTCGGGACCTGAATGATGAAATAAACAAACTTCTGAGGGAGAAAGGACACTGGGAATTCAGAATAAAGGAGCTAGGAGGTCCTGATTATGCTGTAAGTGTAGGTTATTTGGTACTACATGGTTGTTCTGCTTACAAGTAAAGTGACTAATGAGAAAAATCTGTGCAATGTTTAGTTAACCATGTATTATTTGGCCAATATTTATTAGAGGAACTTTATTCAGCCCCTAAAAATGTAGAATAAATATTTGTTTCTGTGTCAAGCAAATAAGACTCTTCATTTGGAACACCGGTTCGAGGGGTCTTGCCTTCCTGTTAAAAGAGTTTGCAGCAGTGGTCTGACTTTACCCGTCAGTAGGTGATGTACTCTAGTCTGTAGAAGGGTTCTCACTTGGCTCACCTAGTTACTGCTGAAAATGAAATAATGACGCCAGCTCTCTTGCCAAAACATCAAAGTATGCTTATTGTCAGATTTAGTAGTGCTTGTTTGTCTGATACCTGAATGTACAAGTAAAGAGAATAAGACAGGTTTAGATATTTTGTGAAGGTTAATCCGGTATGGGCACTCTGTGGTTTCTGTGGTCATGTTAAATGTGTGATTTTTAGTAAAAGTAGAGAACCTGTATAAAAATGAGCTACAAGGGCGTTTTACTTGTGAGGTAGTTTGAACTGGTATAGCATATCTCCTTTCTCAATCCTTTAATCTGTTATAAGATGCCCAGGAAATACAAGATGCAAGACAAATAAGATTTTAAACAATGAACTCTGTTTATTTTCCAGCGGATTGGACCAAAAATGTTAGATCATGAAGGGAAAGAAGTTCCAGGAAACAGAGGTTACAAATATTTTGGAGCTGCAAAGGATTTACCAGGAGTTAGAGAACTTTTTGAAAAGGAACGTAAGTAAATAGCAACTCTTCCCAGACATGAATCTTCAATATCTTCAGATCAGTAGTATATCTTGAGTAAAATGCCTGCTGTAGTATGGGGGGAATGCTAGCATCAGCATATTCTGGCCTATGTATTAGAGGAGCTAAATGAAACACTGAATGCAAGTAATTAATTAAATGCTATTTCTTTGGGCAAAGAACACCTTTGGCTATTTGCAATTGAAGAAATGTAGAAAAGAGGTCTGTTTTCTGCTAGGAGTTCCAAATGATAAAGACTGATGTTCTATAGAAGCTTTCCAGTATAACAGGTTAACTTTATTGGTAAATTCTGAATAGTCCTCTGAGTTCAGAACTTAAAATAAATAAAAAAGGAAGTTGGCTTGAACATAATTTTAGAAGCAGGAATTGCCTTCCATAATAGGAAAAACTGGATGAAAGTGGATAAAGCTTTATATATTGATTTATCATAGAATGAATGGGAATTACTTGGACCTGAAAGCGAGGCAGGCCTACTGAATCAGCTCTTTCTTACTTGCCATCTGCAAAGAAAAATGGTGGGAAGTACTACATGGCCTGGGGGAGCTTGGGATGGTGTTTTAGTTCCTTTCATATAGTAGCATTGCTCAGTACTGAGACTCCAGTGTGGAGGGAAAACCAACTGAATGCATGACAGTGTAGAATTGCCACAGGGTGGGAACTGTGTGTTAAGAAGCGTCAGGTTGCGTATTCAAACTGATTTGTGTGGGTCAGAGTGAAATACCAGTACTCCTGATACTGACAGCAGCTCAGATCATGCATTGGTTATTAGCTTATAGCTGTCATTGCTGTGAGGTTGACAGGAACCAGGAATACACAGCAAGCTAGCGAGGTGGAGCTGGGTGAATGACAGTCGTGTATTCTTTCAGCCCTCCCACCACCTCGGAAAACTCGAGCTGAGCTTATGAAGGCCATTGATGCAGAATACTATGGCTACAGGGATGAAGATGATGGTATTCTGGAGCCACTGGAACAAGAATATGAAAGAAAAGGTATGTGAGATTCAAAACCTGCATAAATCAGTCCAAGAAGGGGTGGTGATGGACTCTGAAGTTAAGATATCTTTTTTCTTTTTTTTTTTTTTTTCCCTGCGAGTGTTGTCTTATGCTTAGCTGTCAGATTTCATCTCTCACGTAGGTATCCGGATCACTATTGTCTCAGGCATTTCAGGGGTGAGGGAGCATGCTTTAGAGTTCACTTTCATTTTTACTACTGTTAATGACTTAGTATTGTTGGCAAGTGATTCGCTACTGAAGCAAAATCTCCTTTTCCCCCTGCACCTCTTCATGCTTAAGAATGTAAGAGTCAGTCCTAGCAGGGAGATCTATGGAACTCTAGTGGTTATCTCCCTCCTTTGTGAAAACTGACCATGCCATCTGTTTCCTGTGTCACCTAATTATTTATCCATAAACATAGCTGTTTAGTTTTCCTGGAGATTAGAGGGGACCTTTTGGAAACCCTGAAGTCTAGGTGGCCTACATTAATTTATCCACATCATCTATCTTGGAACTTCAATGCATTTATGAATCTTTTTTTCCTTTGAAACCCATACTTTCTCAGTAGGTAATATTTATCCATGTGTCTGCTCACTTAGTTCTCTTGTCTTGTTTCTACTGACTTGTCCAGTAAAGACATCATGATTATGAGTCTAATTCCTGAAACCCCCTTTAAAATTCAGCACCGTGTGTAATGTTCTGGTACTTGTGTAGCTTTAAGCATGAGGCCACCCACCACCTTTAAGAGCTTAGCTATTTTCTAAGTAGTTCTTTCAGTGCTTCTGGTGAACATGGTCTGATCCTGGCATTTGTTGCTCTTTGCATTGTCTGTTTGTTTTATAATCTCTTCAGCTGCAGGCAGATCCTCAGTGCTCTGTGGGAAATGTCCTGGTTCAGGACCCCTGGGCAGGCTTTTCCACAGAACAGTTCAGATAAAACAATCAGGTTTTGCTTGAATGTATACAATTATCTGTCTGGAATTAGAGAGAAAAACTTTAAACAAAACTGCAGGAAGTGACTTATTAAATGATTATAAGTTGTCAAGCTTGTAACCATTATCAATGCTTAGTATCTCTTGGTGTGATCATCCACTTACATTTACCCCTTCTTCATGCATGAGATTTTCATAGTATTGTGTGCTAGAGATCGTGCCATGTCAGTTAGATTATAGGACAGGGAGGGAGAGGGGAATAATGGAAATCTTTCACTTACCTGTGTCCTGCAGCGTAGCTTAGACCCTTAAACCAAGCAAACAGTAGCTGGCTGTCAGACGTTTGGTAGCGTAAGAAGGGGAAGTTGTATGGTGCAGCGCGCCCAGAAAGGCATCCCAGAGGATGCCAGAAAGGATCCCAGATCCTGGGAAGAGGTAAGGATCCCAGAAAGGCATCATGCACACCTTGCAACTTGCAGACAGGAGAGGTAGCTCATCTGGATTCATATGGTTATTTAAGAAAATTATCTTTGGTGCCACTTGAAATAACAAGGCTAGAGATGCTAACAGAACAATTAGTGTACTATTAATGAACAATTAATGTACTATTAATGTATTATTAATGTACTATTATCGCACAATAGCTAAGGTTCTTCTAGGGTCACTTGTCTAGGCTCTTGTAGTTTTTACCTTGTTATCAGAAGAATTATATTATTATGAAGCAAAGTACTGAAAAAACATCTTAGTTTGGTGCACCTTTTCTGTTAAAAAACCACACAAAAATGCAGCTGTGTGCTACTAGTTAGATTTTGCTTTCTTGGGGAGAGTATTTTAATGTTTAATCTTCGAGAGCTGGGGGAATGGCTGCTGGCCTCCATAGTTGTAGGCATTTCCTACTGCCTAGCTGCATTAATCGTGCAGCTCCCTAGGATTTTTGTTTACTGGTGATGTCACTGATTAAGCTTCTTAAAACTTGTTTTAGCGCTCTTACTAGCACTCTGCTGTGCAGCAGAGATACAGCAGCCTAACAGCTCCTAGCTAGCAGCGAGTTACAGAATTCGAATTGTGCTACAAAATAAGAGAAATGTGCTATGAGACAAAAAGGAAGAGACTTACGTGGGTGGTCACTCGAAGGAGTGCAATTGTGTTTAATTACACAGTGATCAATGTTCCTATAGCTGTTGACATGCTACAGAGCTGTAAGAGCCACTTGGCCTGGTTGTGTAACCTCCTGTTACTCAGTTCAGAAAGTAGGTTGGTATTTATCCATGCCATTTAAAGTCTAAAATGTACCCACGTTAAGGCATAAGCAAGTACCACACTTTCACAATGCTAGCACTGGGTTTTGCTCAGACTATGGTGGTATATTTTATTACATACTACATCAAGGTTCCACAGTAAGTGTGTGTTACTGATGTAGAGGATTTAAGCAAGAAGTTTAAGTCTGTTGGAAAAGCTTTGGAAATAGGAGACAAATCAAGGGGGCTGTAACTTCAGTTGCTGCCTAACTGCTGTCAAGGAAACTGGGGCTTCAGCTGGACCGTGCTGCTTTAACTTGCTCTAAGATACACTTGCCATTTTCCTTTGCTAACCAGTTATAGCAGAAGCAGTGGAAAAATGGAAAAAGGAGAGAGAAGCCAAACTTGCAAGAGGGGAGGAGGACGAGGAGGAGGAAGTAAATATCTATGCTGTCAATGATGATGAGGTATGTGATGACTAAGGTGATGTAACATTTTGTGTGTCTTCTATGCTGCTGCCTTGGAGGTAGAGTTACTTTGCCAAGAATCTGTTTGCTGCTGCATTCTGCCCTTCTCTCTGCCTAACTTACTATGCAGTCGTCCCTGTTTAGTAAAAATGAGTAGTAGATGGGTACACTCAGTCCAAGTTTAGAGAGCAACAAAAGCTGGCAGCTAGGGAAGACTTCTTGCTCGAGTGAGAAGCAACAAACAGCTGAGACCGTGTTGATTTAACTGTCACTGCCTGGAATGCTGGTATTTGTAAGGTAGCATGTTGTTAACTGAACAACAATTGCTCTTGCTTCTAAGTACAATCCAATCAGTAACAGCACAAGTAGCTTTGTATACAGTATAATTTCAAACCAGAGGTTGCCAGGCTCTTGTCTGTTTAATTTTTGTTGGTTGAATCCTGACACACAAGGCTTTGCTGATGCTGCAGTCACTGCTGTGACATGGCTCCTACTTCTTTATTCTCCCTGCTCCCAGCGCCAGTAAGGGAAGTGAGGGATGTTGCCTGTGCTCTTAGAGACCTGTAGGGGTCTGGGGTACTGGAAATGAGTCCTTATTTTGCAGTCCATACTGACGTGGGTTTATCATAAGAAAAAAAAGGAGGTAGTCCATAAGGTAAAACTGGTGGTTCCTTCAGTACCCTGTTTTATTTGTATTATCTCACGATTCATAAGCCGAGCTCTTCCGGTGTGACAAAGCAGCAGTGCAGTGCTATACAAGGATGTGGTACATATATTTTTAAGGTACTTGCTAGCTTCTTGGTTCACTAGCCCCTCTTTTTTACAGCTTTGCTATGGCAGCTAGAGAGATACAGGAGAGGAGGGAATATAGCTTTACATTCATGCTACAGCAGAGGAAAAGCCATATGGAGAATGAAAGTCACAGTCCTGAAAATGTCAAGGAACAGGATCTGAACATGATGCTTGTCATATGCCTTCGTTGTTTGGTTTGATATACCTAGTTCTTGCGTTTGTAGTGTTGATCATTCTCTATCTGTTAAAAATTTTTCCTTAAGGTGAACTTGATGTGGCCTTTTTTTTTTTTTTCAGTTGATGAGGAAGGTGGCAAGGAAAAAGAAGGTGAAGAAGGCCAACAGAAGTTTATTGCACATGTTCCAGTGCCATCTCAGCAGGAGGTAAGCCATAAGAAAACTAAGTTGCAGAAGTGTACTCTGGATTTGCGAGATAGAGATTTTAACTTGTAGCAGGTCATCATTAAAAACGTTCTCGATCTGTTATTTGTGACTTGACTCTGCAGCTGTTTAATCCTCTTGCAAATGCTCTGGAACTGGCCAGAATTGTGGTACCATTGCTATAACCCTTTTCATCTGAGAATTTCCAAAACTTTCATAAGTATTACATAAATTGGAAAGTATTAGAGTGTTATGATCAAGATAAACCCTGATTGCCCACTATATCTTCACTGTGTTTTTCTGCTGATGGTCTAACTTTTTCTTTTAATTTAATGGGATGATTTCTCAATTGCAGGGTTTGATCTCATATGTTTTCTAAAATTATTTTGGTGGCGTGACCTTGGATTGGTTACTATATTTTGAAACTGCTCTAGGGTATATATTACTTTAACATTGACAGGTTGTTTGAAATATAACTCGGGCAAGAAGGTTCTGGAGTTACGTATCTTTTGGTAGGTATGTATGCCTTTATGTCACACAGGTAGCATGTAGCTGTCATCTTGCCAGATAACAACGCTGTATTCTGCTGTGAAGTCATGAACCTGCACATTCAACAAATTACATGTCATGGCTTGTCGAACTGCAGGAGAGAAATAATGGTTAAAACATTGGTCTCTGGCCAATGGTATTCTCTTAATGAAGAGAGTATAACTGAGAGTCAAAACTGGGTTCCTAATACATAACCACTCATTTACATAGAAATCTCTTCTAATGAGACAGTAGTTAGCGTAGTCTTTGCTTTTTTTTTAGTGGCAAATCACGCCATACCTTGTGCCTATGGGATGATTCCTTCTAGATTCTAAATTACAAAAGGTTCAGAGGAATTATTTTTGAAATATACTGTGTGTGATATAGACAAATATAAAATCATTACTGAGATTAAAACAAGTTTTGCAGGTTGCTAGTAGTAGATCTTTAAAGTACGTGCTTGTTAAAGAATGGGGTATTGTTGGCACTTCCAGACAAAATTCAGGTAAGAGTTTCATAGCCATCACTAATGTGAAAGGCACCCTTGGCAAACTGTTATTTCATGGGTGCAGACTAGCATGGCATAACTCTACTTGTCTGCATTTGTTGGAGCCATGTCCGAGACAATTGTTTGAAACAAAATTCAAGTGACTGTACTGAGAGTAAAATAAAATTGCAGGTAACGTCCTAATTAAAAAGGGTAGGAGCAGAGATTAAAATGGAGGCATCTATTTTACTGCTGGTTTTGATTTCCACGAGCTTCAGCTGAGTATTAAAAAAAGATACTCCTGACTCATCTTAATTCGACTGGTTTTACACTAGTACACACCCCTAACTTTCACAGTCTGTTTCCTGTGGCTTTCTTCTTCCCATCTTAATAGCTAAGCATGCTAGGTTTCAGCATCTCAATTAAGCTGAATGTCACCCTATTTTTGTATTTGTAGATTGAGGAAGCTCTTGTACGGAGGAAGAAGATGGAGCTTCTTCAGAAGTATGCCAGTGAAACCCTCATGGCACAGAGTGAAGAAGCAAAAACACTTTTAGGATTGTAACATTGCACCAGGTTTTTGTATGATCCATCTCAAAGCAACAGGTTCATGTATTCTGGTAGCAATCACTTTTAGCTCTCAAAGTCGCTTTGGATGTTAAGAGTAAACTGATGAAGTCAGTGTGTTCTGTAGAAGGGAAACCATTGTTTTGCTTTACCCACTGAGATGACTTGCACTTCAGCGCTGAAAAAGATCAAACTTGTCTCTACACCTTCAGCAACTGTCTTCAGTCCTTTCACTTTGTGAAACAGCCTGTGCAGTGGTGCCTCTTGCGATAGAACCGCAAACCCAGTGACTCCTTAAATCCTGAAGGAAAACTGACTGATGTTACCGCCATTCTGTCTGCTGTATCCTGACTGTAAGCGTGCAACTTTCTCACGTTGATTTTTGCTGACCTGAGTCCCAAACTAACTTTGTTATGCCTGGTTAGTTTACCAGAATAGCCTAAAGCCAGTTTAGAGATACCTTGGTGGCAGATGTTATGCGTGACTTTGAAGTTGATTTAGTTCTTTTATATAACACATGCAGTATGTCTAAAAACTGTTACCCTTTTTGTGGTTTGTAACCATGCCTGGGTGAATTACTTAAATGCTGGATATTCCAGCAACTGTTGTAAATACTTCCAACTTTGCAACACCTTCTTCAGATATTTTTAGTAAAACTTACTTACAACCTGATGTCTTGTTTCATTCTAGCTCGAAGGATTGTGTTGCTTCCCTACTCGTAGCCAAAGAATGGGATCATAAGAGCCATCCATGTAGGGATTTGAAGCTGTGCATCCCCTACAGCTCTTAGCTTGCGTATCCTCTGACCAGCGGCAGCTTACAGCAGAGCCTGTTCAGAGTCTGACAGGTGACTAACATTGTTATATGGGTCTGAATGAATGAAACTTTAAATTGTGCATCTGCAGCCATGGGGAGTAGGAGTGCTATCTGAGGAATATAGTATTTAACAACCAAGTAACCGTGTCGGGGACTGTTTAGAGTTTCTGGATGCTCTTAGTATTCAGCTCTGTCTATTGTAACTAATTGCTCCAGGACAATCGAAGCTCTAAATTACAGAGGCAAGCTTTGTCTTTCTTGATGTAAATCACTAAACAAAAAAAAGCCCTTGAAAAAGTGGGAAGCATAGCTGCAAAATTCAACTCTTAAAAAAAGAGAATAAATCAAAAACTCAAGTATTGATAGCAAGCAGACAACATTACAAACACCTTCTTCTCTCTTTCTGCTAGCAGCATAGCTTTCTCTGCTTTGTAATAAAGTAGCAAACAGGTATGTTTATGACTTGTAATAATTTGTGTGCGCTGAGTTGCAGGCACCTATCCAAAGTTTGGTTTAGTTTTTGCTGCTGCCCCTTGAGTGTTTTCTGCTCTTAGGTTTAGAGAAGGTGATGTGCTTTTAACCACGTGCTGTTTGTATTGCTGTAGAACAGAACACTGTTTCCCAGAGTTCCTTCTCTGAAACCCCTGGTCACCAAGAATGAGGAAATAGGCTCCTTTCATGCTGGATGTGCTCACAGGTTTATGATCTAGCAGTACTGCATCAAGACTAGCATACTTCACCTGTGGAAAAGGTTAGTATGTGAAGGATAGAGGCTTCGTTGCTGGGTACTAAGCCACCGACTGAGTTCCGAGCTTAGTAAATTGGCAGGCAGTCTATTAAGGCCTTGTCATGCTCCAGGAGAGTTGGTCACCAAACCATAGTATGACATACTGGGGGGAACACACAACACCAATAAAAAAAAAAAAAAAAATAGACCTTGGGCTTGCCAAAAAGGCATTTAGAGTTAAAGCTCTGTTGTGAACAGCCCTTTGCCAGCCATGCTTCTGCTAGACTGTGAGGCTTTTTTCTTTTTTTTATTTTATTTTATTCAGTACAAGAACTGTTTTTCTTCTAGAACAGTGCTTGGAAGAAGAATGCCAGACTTGCTGTAGATTTGCTAACTATATGCTGGAGGTAACCAAAAAGGGGGGGTGGAAACCCAGCTAGTTTTTATGGCCTGGTACAGTCTGTGAGTTTGATAATACCCATGGTTGATCCCTTCTGTCATTGTTTGAATCTGTAACATAGAAGATGGAAAAAAAAGAAGGGTAAAGACAGATCAGGGACAGAGTGATAATGACAGAAGGTATAAAAAAAGAATAAAAGGAAAAAATGAGAGAAAATGGAGACAGGGTAGTAATTGGATTCAGGTTCAAAGGAGTAGCCAGCAGCCCTGAGCAAGACCAATGCAATGAGGTAAATAGAGAAGTCTTTTAAGGCAGTGCTGATCTCTGCTGACCAGCGCAGAAATGGAATAAACCTACAAAAATGCAATGCAAACTGTCGCTGCTGCTTGAACCCGCTGTACTAAATATCTGATCCAAGTGCTAAGCATTTTTAAGCTGAATGCTCTTTTTAGCTGCATCTGGGCCAACACGCTGCAGAGTAATTGTTCACCAGCCGTGGCCTGTAGCAAGATGCTTGTGTTCTGCTTGCTGTATGGGCTGCTAACGTGCTGGTGGAGTTAGGGCTGGGGAGCTTCCGTAGCCAAAGCTGGGGAACTCATCTTGTAGTTTGTCCGAGAGAACGCAATTCTGCATAGGCTCTGCATTAACTCTTACCCTGAGCGTGCAGCTATACTGAGGCATATGGGTGGTGTGGGGCTCGTGGCTTGTACCATCGGACGTGTCTGGGCTATAAAATAAACATCATTTTATACACACTAACAGGTAGCTTGTTCTCTTGTCTGCCTTAGGGTTGGTTCTATGCTGTGCATGATACTGGCTTGAGCTCTGAGGGGACAACCTCCCCAGCTGTTCTGTTCTCTGTGTTGATTTTTGGCTTGCTTTTCTCTTTCAGAAATGCAGTCAGTTCTGTTTTGTTTAATGCCAGCCTCACAAGTGGTGCAGGTTGAAAGAGACCTTCCTTAATCTTTGTCTGGGTGAGTGCAATGCGATCGCTGGAGGATCAGTTTCCCCCTGGAGTCAGAGAGGGTGGTGAGGAATATTTTTTTGGGGAAGTACTAGGAAATAAGTGGATTTACCTAATCTGTGTGAACAGATGAGCAAGGCTAAGAGATAGCAGTAGTTAAGGGACAGCTATTTTGTGCTTGTTTTCTCACTCTCAAGTCTAGTTGCTGGGAAATGCCTTTGTGATACAGATCCTGTGTCTAAGATGCCGCCACGTTTGTGCATAGATTCATGATGTGCTTTTTTTTTTTTTAAACGGCATTGATGCCTGAAGAACCAGAAAGAATGCCTGGTATGTTATTAAAGAAAGAATGAGTTAGTGCCTCGGTAGGAATTCCGTGCTGCTCCCCTTCTCCTCGCTGCTGAGGAGGTGCCGCTGCCTGAGGAGGGCTCGCTGCCCGCCCTCGGCCCTCTTCCCGCGATGCTGCCGGCTCCGGCCGGACTCCGCGCTGTAAAACGCCGGCTGACGTTGGCCCTGCGAGGGAGGGGACGGTCGTTTCCGCCGTTACGGCCCGTGGCTTGCGTTTGACGTTGCCTGATGAGGTAACCCCTGAGCGCAGGGGCGCGGCGGCCTCAGCGGGGCGCTTCCGGGGGCGGGGCCTGCTCTCCCCTCAGGCGGGGCCGGGGCGGGGCCTGCGCCCGGGGCGGGCCGGGCCGGCGGAGGCCGTCGCTCGGAGCTGCCACCGCTCCCCGCCCCGTATCCCCCCGCGGCCGGTATGCGGCGGACGCTGCCGCAGCTCTGCGCTCTTCTCAGGGGCGGCGCTGCGGGGCGGCCGCCCTGGCTGCCGGCGCTCGGAGGGCTCTGCGGCGCGCCCGACGGCCCCCCGGCGCCGGCGGCTGAGGGGAGCGGCGCCGGCGGCCAGGTGCGCTGCGGGTGGCCCGCGGGCGGGGGCGGCGCCGGGGCGGCGCCGGGGCTCCTGAGGGGCGGCGGGGGCACGGGCCCGGCATGCCCGGGCGAGGCGGCGGCTCCCGCGCCCGGGGACCTTCCTTGCCCGGAGGGATCGCACCCTCCCCCGTCCTCCCCAGCCGGGGGAGGCCGTTATCGGGGGCCTCCTCGCCAGCGCCTGCCGCCCCCCTCTGCCTAGGGCTGCTGCTCCGTGCCCCTGCGAAAGCGGAACAACGGAAAGCGGTGACGATCGCCCGCGGGGCTCCGTCCCCTCTCCTTTGTTGTAGCGCTGCAGATCGCTGCTGTGGCCGAGAGCATTCCCTTATGGTCAGAAGGGAAAAAAATAGCTGTTGGTTTCGTTTTTTCCCCATTGGATGCACACTGAGTTCCCTCCTTAGTTTTTTTTTTCCTCTGTATGCTCAGCAAAGGCTTTTTTTTTTTTTTTCTGCAGTGGTGTTCACTGTAAACTTCACAGTTGTAATCTACGTTATTTACAGATAGCAAAATTAACGTGAAGAACTGTGTTTGCTGCAAAACTATCACCATATAGTTTCAGCAATTTCACATACCGATTTACAAAGCCTGAAATAATTACGGTGTGTTCGCCAGCAAGCCTGCGACGTCATTTGTGTAGCAGCTGGGTTATTTCTGATATCGCGCTCGTGATACTTGCAGACAACGTGGAGACAATGGTGGCGGGGGGGGTAAATAGAGGGGTGATGATTATGTAAGAGAAAGGATAGTATGGCTTCATGGGGAGTACTTGCATGTGAAACGGAACAAACCCACCTGTCTAATTAAAGGCAGTGACATTGCAATGCGTTTGAGGTGTTGACTGTATTAAATTGGGCTCTGTTGGGGAATGTACTCAAACTCACAGGTTTTCGAGTGTCGTTTGTGCGTCGCAGCTTTGGGAAAGGCATCAGTGAGTGTGAGCCAGGATGTTAAGGAGCATTATCTGTAGCTACGTTGCCTTTCACGTAGTGCTGGCAGTGCCTCTGTGCTGTAGCCAGCTGCAGGAAAAATGTAGCACATAAATAATTGATGAGGAACAAAGTGCTGCTTAAATAGGCAAAATGCCTTTTGGTCCATCCTTTTCCAACCCGATTCAGTAACAGTTTTTGCTCGATGGTCCTCTCGCTGTCTCCACTCCTTAGGCTTGTCACCCAGCTCATCTTCCTTACCCCCCCATTAGCAACCGCCTCCTTTTCTGGGCCCATGAAGTCCAGGTTTTCACTTCTTCAAAGGCAGGCAATGAGATAAATTTTAGTAACTCAAATGTCATCTTTCTTTAAGGAGTGCTAACTTCAGCGATAGGCATAAGTCTGCCACGTATAAAACTAAGAATCAGCTGAAGCGCTGTATAAGGAGCACAACAGATCTCTAGCTGTAGTCAAACCCATTGTGGAAGAGGAAAGTACAGGTGACAGCAGGGACAGTTTTAGTATCTAAACATCTTGTAAGGGAGGAGCCAAGTACAATATCTGCATTCAAGACGTACCTGCTGCTGAAAAATTTACTTCTGTTTATTTTGTTAGTGTTCTGTGCATTGATATTACCTGTGAAGTAGAGGAGGGCTAACTCCATCAGAAGTGTGACTCACCGGCACAGCAACATGCATTTTGTACCTCTTTTTATCAGTTTAATTCAGTTTGTCCCAATCTTCTGAAACGTCCTGGAACTACTCATAAAGCAAGGTAGAACTCACGAGGCTGTATGCCAAAGGAAAAGGGAGTTGTTGTGCTCCTTTTTTCATGGAAGGTATTGTGGTGTATGAATATGCCTGTAAGGCACATTAAAATGCACAAAAAGATCCATTCCTTCTCTGTGGAGGTGTCTGTTTTCATTGGGCTTTAGCTATTGTAAGCTTTATCAAGCGGGAGTAAGGAGGGCTAGCTAATGTATTCTTTCTTTTGAATTCCTCCTTACAGCTCAAGGTACTGCCCTCCTTTGGTTTTCTTTTTGACATTGATGGTGTACTGGTACGAGGAAAGACTCCAATTCCTGCTGCAAAAACAGCCTTTCAAAAGCTAGTTAATTCTCAGGGACAATTCCTGGTACCTGTAGTATTTGTGACCAATGCAGGGAATTGCCTTCGCCAGAAAAAAGCTGATCGGTTGTCTCACCTACTGGGAGTTCCAGTGAGTAGTTTAAATCCTGTTTATTTAGTTAGTTACATATGGGGAATGTGTCAAACGTATTCTTTTCCATTAAGCGCTGCTCAATTAATCAGTTTTGTTTTTCCCTAAAGCCCCCCCTGAAATGCTTTGCTGGAGGTGTTATAAAAGTAAAAAATGCTGTCCAAAGCTAATGGTATCTCCACTGGTAAAGGTGCTGATTTTTCCTAATGGTAAAGCTAATGCTAATGGTATTTCTTTGCAACATTATTATTGTGGGAATAAATTTCGCCTTCTCCTTCTTAATAAAAAAAAGTGTGTGCCAGTCACGTGAAACTCTGCTTTAGCACGCTGAGTGTCTTCTGTGACAATGTGCAAGACAAGAGCCTCCTGCCGCTTTTTGATACAAGTGATAAAACTTTATTGCTCCCTGAATTGTGGGCGCTGCTGGCAGTAGGACTTCTCCATTGCTGGGAGACTCTGTTTGAGCATTTGGCAGTTCTGATTCTTCTTCCCTGTTTGTTTTTTAAATGAATTTGGTGATCCTGTAAAAGTAGGAGTGAAAACCTTGTGCTCATGCTGAATAGCGTAATCCCGGAAGCTGAAAAGGCTGTGTATGACAATTTGTCAGTAATGTGTTTTTTTTCTGGTATATTATCAGTACATCATCTGTGAAACTTAGGAGAAAATGGTATGGTAGGGTTTTAGGTAGATATGTATGATTGTTTTGTAATTCATAGAATTTGTCACACCTATTAATTAAATCTACATATAAATAACGTATCTGAAAAACAACAGACTCCTTTTGTTTTTAAATCCCAAACAGATTTCACAAGATCAAGTGATCATGTCACACAGTCCTCTGCGAATGTTCAAACGTTATCATGACAAATGTGTCCTTGTATCTGGACAGGGACCACTTCTTGATATTGCTCAAGAGTATCTTTTAAAAAAGCCCCAACAACTCTCTGTTTAAGTACTTTCCTTAATTAAGGTCAGAGGATCCTGCAGGTCAAGTGAAGACCAAATATTTCAACACTACAAATCCAGTAATAAGCGATGGTAGATCTTACTGTGATGTCAAACTTATGTTTTGAAAGTGGTTGGTGTGTTGAGATTTGCTTCACTTTGTTCTATCTGTTTTTAATGAGGAAGGAAAAAAGACAAAGAATTCTTGTTTCAACTCTTATGTAAATGACATGGTAGCACAAAGGGCTCTTGAGGATGAGAGCGTGGCATTCTGTCTACTATTTATCACATCTGACTTTTAGCTTAGTAGCTAAAGATCCGCTTGTAAGCATGCAGCCAGGCCAGGTAATGTTGCTTTTGTAACCACCACCTGGAGTAGAACTATACTTGAAAATATTTTGCCGCTTATATACTAACTGCCAGGAAGAACTTGAATTATCTGTTGATATAATGGTGGTATCAAAGCTTCAAACTGTAATTTAATTTATATTTCTGTTAGAAGGCATTTTCAGACAGGATAATAATATCTTAGAATAATTTCACAAATCGCCTGTGGTGTTAATTCCAATACAAAATCAGGTGGCTTAGTTTGTATAGCTGATATATTTAAATAGCTTTTATTTTCATTTGCATTTAAGAAGTTGGTTTTTTTTATTTTTAAAATTTGAATTAATGGGATATATCAGCATTTAAGAGTACTACTGTGCAAATCAGTAGGGGTTTTTTTCCCCTTTTGGTCCTTTCCTTTTTTGATGTGTTTCAAGTGTTTATCTTAACTACCTGTAGAGCATAATTAATCCTGATTGGTCAGTCCACCATTTTGCAAGAGACTGGCCTGTATGGTCTTTGTTTATCTAGCAACATGTTTGCAGCTGTAATGGCCTAAGGAAAGCACAGTTTGTGGAGACAATATTTTTTCCTCAGCTAGCTTGTATTTCTTTCCTATAATAATTATGCAAGATGGTGTCTTGCTGCCAGATAAACTTCCTGTGCTTATGTAAAAATTATCTTGGAGTATTGCAGGTATAGAGCAGCCTCTTGCTTTTCATCTCATATTTTGAGAAAGATTTACGTATAATTTCTGTCTTAAGATTTCAGACACACAGGTCTCCCAATTATAAATAACGGGATGATCATCTCTTTATCTCACGGAAGAAGAAGTCAGTCTTTGACATGTTGCTTTTATTCCTAAATGATTTGCTTTACCAGATAAACTGTGTTTGTTAAAATTGTTAAAATGTAATCACCAATTTTTAAAGTCTTTTAATATAAGCAATTCTGTATCCTTAACTGGTGTTTTCCCAGCCTTGGTTTCTGTCAGCCTATTACCATTGAAACATTGAGGGAGAAATGCCCTTTGCTAGATGTAGTTGACCATGACAGAAGACCTAACGTTCTGGTGAGTGAATATTTTTGATTTAAAATCCTTTGTTTGCTCGTTAGATGACATTCCATAGTAGGGGTCAATATTTAAACTTACAGAGCTAATGCTGTTGTTCTTATGCTGTGTTTTGGCTTTGCTTTTCTGCTTCTTTATTTGTTTTATTACAGCATTTTCAAGAAAAACTTTACAGACTTTCATCAGTGGTAATTCCTTAACATAATCTTTGATTTTGTAACTTACTGTTGTGGGAAAACTTACAATTTAGTACTGACACCTAATTCAAAATCTGCTTTGGAAAGCTGATTAGCTTCCTCAGAGGTGTGGTAGAGAAAATAAGCTTTTTCCTTCAGTATAGGTTTGTCTTGGTATTGTTTCTAGGCTGTGAGGTTGCTTTGATTGTAAATTAATGCTTTGCAGATAACTATTTTTTCTCTAAAGGACTCCCTTTCTTGTTTATACCATTATTTAAATATATTTAAATATTAACAGTACGTACAGTATGGTTTTAACTGAATTGTGCAGAATTTCAAAAAGAAGTGAATACATACCCAGTAAATACATGCATGTATTGTACATATTCAGGATCAGCATAGATGGATTTTTCCCATGTGAAATCAAGAAATTCTTTGTGGTTCATAGAATCCGTAACTGGGTTATATCACCTTTTGTCTTGCTTCTCAACCATGTGAATGTAGAAGTTCAAGAAACTGTTACAGTATTTGTCACCATGGGGAGTAAATAATGAAGTGCAAACTCTTATTTGTTTAGCAAACATATTGTGTGTTATCCAATGTATTTTGCTTTCTTAGCAGTGTTAAAGAAATACACTTCCAAAACTATTACTCAAATGTCTTGTTAATACTAGAGGCCTCTTCTTTCTGTGGAAATATAAACATCCGTGCTTTTGTACACAAGTAAATTAAACAACTGAAGCTTTATAGCTTGCCAGAGGAGGTTAAAGATGTTTAAGGAGGCTAGCAAGTGTAGAACATACTAACTTGCCTGCTGTCTGTTTGCCACAAGATTTCACTTCAGAATTGAAATACAAGTTTCTAAGCAAACTGATGTCAGGTAATATACCAAAACAGAGAGGGCATTTCCTGTCTGTGTTGCGGAAGGCAACTGTGGGAGCTGTACTTGAATTTATTCTGTTAAAAATAGTAATAGATGTTTAATCTTGTAGAAAACTTTTACTTTTTTCTTATTGCAGTACTCCTCTGCTGTGGAGCTTCCCAAGATTGAGGGTCAGTTGTCTTTATTTAACTTGCAACTATGCATTAATAGATAAAATATCTTTACTGTACTTTAGAATTTATTTTTAGATTGCTGGGCACTTCAGAAAGTTGGCTGAGACAATTCTAAAACTTCCTTGTTAATGACCCCTGTCATTATTTGGAATGTATCACGTCTGATAATGCTGGTTTTTTAAACGTGTGCGATTTTCAGCCACGTGGTTTTGAAGTTTCAGAAGGTAGGTGAGGTCCACTTTCCTCTTCATCTTCCTTTAACAGATTCCTTTCAAAAATGAGGAATGAATTGACATGTGTTCAGAAATATTCAGTCTTGTTTGTAGCATAGTCAGGATAGTCACTTCAGAGTTGTAGGAGGAGAAGCATTTTGTTTCAGCATACCATATTCACCCTTGTCTCATCTGAAGTATAGGAAAGTAGAAACTTGGCCTTCAGGATTTAAAAAATACCCACTTCAGATTATTGCTGGAGACCAGAAAAATGCCTGAATACAACATTCAAATTTTGGTCTAAGATGTACAAATTAACATCTCTGATGGATTATTTAAATACCGTATGTAAACATAGAATTCACAAAGGTATGGAAGACTTAGAAATACAATTTAGAAGTTAATATTTTATGGTGCTATGGAGAAACTCAGCCGATAAAATTTCTTAAACCTGTGGATTTTGCAGTGGGGTCTTGTTACTTCTGAGATTTTCTGTGACTGAATGGGCATGTAATATATTAAAACCCTAAGTTAATGTGACTGTTGCATTAGTTCACGGTTAAATCAAATTACCTGTTCAGTCTCTTTAGACCAAATTTTAGTGTCAGAGATTTGGTACCCTGTTAACTAATCCCATAACTCTGTTTTGTAATTCTTGTTCTCATAGCTGTTGTTTTGTTTGGGGAGCCAGTCAGATGGGAAACCAACCTCCAGTTGATAATAGATGTTTTGCTGACAAGTGGCTATCCTGGAAATCCGTATCACCATGAAAACTACCCTCAGATTCCTGTCCTTGCTTGTGACATGGATCTGATGTGGGCAGCTGAAGCACAGTCTCCAAGGTGAGTGCAATGACAGCGTGTGTGTATAGCATGATATACACAGGGTTTCCTCATTTCTGCAGTAAAATTCAGAGTCAATACTTTTATAACAGAATGCTTGCTGTAGCTTCACAGTAGGTGTCAGCTTTGAATACGACGTCTCTAAAGCAATGCACTTTCAGCAAACGCTGCCTTATTACTGTCTACGTTAGTGCATTCAGGAAATCAGTTACTCAAAAAAACCCTGCTTTTAAGCCCTAAACCTTTTTGTTTTCCCACTCCCAGAAAGATGGTGTTTTGCCCAAGGGTCTCAGAGTCTCAGTTCAAAGGAAAAGTGAAAAAATTAATCAAGGCCATTGTCTCATTTCATTAGGTTCTTCTTTGGTATTTCTCTTTTCCACCCTACAGTTTCTGGTAGGGTAAAAATTGACCCTGCTAGTTAAAAGCAGTGAGTGTTTTTGGGCTGAGGACAATGTAATAAGCACTTTAAGGAACGTAAGAAAATACAAGGAGAACACACAGCACAAGGTGGCATGATCTCTGATAGTGGTTTTGTTTGATTTTGTTTTCTGTAGAAGGTAGTTCTTCAATAGTTTTGTTTCCTCTCCCTTCTCCCCCAGTTTGAACATGCACTGAAATGGAAATCATTGTTATTGTGACTGGATCACCGCCTTGGTCTTGGATCGAAGACCTTGTCAGACATCCTTACTTGGATGCAAAGACCAAGGCTAAATACATATGTATGATAGTTTCAGGCTAGAGTAAGGCAACCAATATATCTACAGTGGGTAAGATAAAGTATTTTGTTGTGTCCTTTGGGAAAGATCCAGTATAAAGTTTGTTTTTTTTTCCTTTGAGTTTGACAAGTTTGCATCTGTCAGTGCTGTTACCTTCCCTATTGGAATACAATGCCATGACTAAGTTGTTTTAAGCTGTTGCTAATAATTACTGGAAATAATTCTATGCTTATTTAGTGGTATTTTGTAATGCAAAGCACCAAACAGGATAGAGAGAGGGAACGAAGGGTTAACTCAATTCAGGAAAGCTAGTTCTGTACCATATTTAAAAGCACTACAGCTGCTGCCTTCTTTGTAGCGTTTTTCCTTAAAAGACTATTTTGATATTTAGGCTGCTAGAGATTTAATTTCTTTATTAGTGCACCTCATATATCTCTGCTGGCTTCTGAAGCTCATTACATAGGTATTTTGGGTTTTTTAGGCTGTAGATGCCTGGTTTGAGCAGCTATACTAATCTATGTGCATTAGAAGTTACCTAGCAGCTTTTCTTAAGAATTATGTGTTATTTATTGTGTACAGAATTGTTGTATAGCAACCTCTTATTCTTCTTTTCGTGTTTTTGATAATTCCATATTTCTCAAGTGGTATGTATTAGTTCACACCTAATATCACACCCTGACTTCAGTGGTGAAGTAAAACTGTTTTTTTCATCATGAGATTACATCTTCTAAATGGCTGATTTACTGGCTTGGTTGATGACCCATCATCACTGTTTCCACCTCGATCAAAATAACTGAGTGAGTAATCAAAAGCATGCTGTAAAATTAGAGTTTGTTCCTTGATCCTCCTTTGCATCTATATTTTTAGAGAAACCCATTAAGTTTTTTTCTTTCCATATTAAAAGTGGGTTCTGGTATACTCGTTGTGTTTAAGGAGAGAACAATTTTCCTTCTGTCTGATTCTAACTTTCCTTTTCCATTTCTCCTCTTTGTCAGTTTAGCCAATTCTGTTAGGTCACTCCAGAGGCATTATTTCAAGAAGCATCACTTTTGTGACTAGGGCATCTACTTAAATGGAAGTAACACTAACAGAAACCATTGCTACATTTTAAAAATAGTCTGTTGTGCTCTCCCAATAATGTGTTTTTATTGCGGTGTTAATTGCACAGCTAATCAGCACTTAATTTTCAGTGAAGCAGCTGTGGAAATGTTGCATATAAATGGAAGGAAATTTTATAATTGCAGGGTATGATTTAGTCCTAAAACATCATGGAATAAAGAAAGCTTTGTGGTTTTTAATCTGTACTTAATATAATTTGATTTGTCTTTGTGTAGGTTTGGGCACGGAGCTTTCATGGTTTGTTTGGAAAACATTTACAAGAAGATCACTGGCAAAGACCTGAAATACGAGGCATTAGTGGGCAAACCTAGTAAACTGACCTACCAGTATGCGGAATACCTCATCAGGGCTCAGGCAGCAGAAAGGCAGTGGAAGCAACCTATTCAAACTCTTTATGCTGTCGGGTAGGATATCATAAGTCTAACAAGTTCATCAGGAAATTACTCACAACATGCATACCAGCAGTGAAAAATACCCAACTCTTACTACTTTGCTTCTCATACCATCGGGGCCACTGTAAAAGCACAAAAAGTGGTTTATCTGCAACTAACATTTCTCCTGATTTTTTTAGTCTTTTCTTTCAATTTCTGTAATAGGCTGTGTAAATCTTAAAAAAATAATTTGCATGGGTGTTTTGTTAGGTTTACTGCTGTAACACCAATAAGCTTTGAGTAAATGATGGTTATTAGCGAGTATAGAGCTTGAATTTATTTGTGAGGTCATTAAGCTTGGTCATATGCTACTGTGCGTGCTGTCACATCATAGAATCCTTTTCATAGAAAGAGATAAAGCTGTATTGTATTAAAGACTGTTCCAGAATCTCCAAGATGTTTGGAAATATAATAAGCTCATTCATGAGCTGCTAATACCTATCCTTGATTTCCCCTCCCCCTGCCCCGGTCTGCAATTTTGATAGAGTTACTCACTTTTATCATAGGTCTTGCTTAATGACAAAGGTATAATAAAATAGTGATAGGATTGGATTTCTTCCTATTGGCATAATTCCACATGAAGTTATGTAAAATATAAAATAAATGGTTACATCGGAGCCGTAAAAATTTCTTTCATACAGTTGAAGTTTGACAACTAAAATTGCACGGCTGACTGAACTTTTGTCTTCTATTTCCAGAGATAATCTCATGACTGATGTCTATGGTGCTAACCTTTACAATCGCTATCTTGAAGAGAACTCAAAAAAAGGTTCAAAATCCCGGATTCAGGCCCAAGTTGCTGCTCTCTCTCAGGATGATGAAATAGGCAACAGCTGGGAGACTGAATTAGCATCTGCAGCTGCTGCCCACTGCAGGTCTGTCCTTGTTTGTACTGGGGTTTACAACCCTCACACAGAGGTACCCTTGGATACCAGGGAGAGCATAACTGAAACGGTGTTCCACGGCCACAGAGATTTTAGGTTTGACCCTGATTTAGTAGAACCAGATCATATTGTACCAGATGTTGATGCTGCTGTAGACCTGGTCTTCCAGCTGGAGAGCTTTGCACCTAATGGAGATGACATGATTTCTTAAGGGCTACTCAGTGCTTTGCTTTTCTTCCCCAAAAACAAACCGTGCTTTAAAACTGCCACAAACTGCTGCTTTCTAAAATTTTTAACTTTTAAATTGATACAATCTTATATAAGTCTATCAGATATCAGTAGTGCTTTTTTAAGTACTTTGAAATACATAATTTCCTGCTTTAGTTGCCCTTTATTGTCTTCCTGTTCATTATGTTAGGTATTTTAACAGCAATTTTTCCTAGGAGCTTATGCACATTACTGATACTTAAATTCCCATATGTCAGGACATTCTTTTGTTTGCTGGAAGATTTAGCTTCTAGGTATTGGGGATCTTGAGGATATTGGATTGTGGTGCTGGGGTCATCCATACAGTTACAAATTGGCTGGCACAGAGCACAATGTGTATTGCTGCTTGGTATCCTGCAAGTGATGCAGGCTCTTTTCAATCAAAGCCAAGTGCAAGCCTGTTCTGCTGCTTCATACTTGCTCGGGTATAACCCTGCAGCAGTTCTTTTTATCTGTTTTCCCATGTGTCTGGAGCTCCTAGTGCTTCTCTCTGCTCTGACACGTGAAGCCTTAATAGAAGTGCCCCTGTAGGATGGGGAAAGCTGACTTGTTCACACCCGTTTTGGAACTCCAACTAAGCCAAACAGAGTCATGTAAGGAAAGAGGCTAACATTGTGTGGCATAATACCTGGCGTGTTTGTCTCTGCCTTTTTATCTGCACTTTTTTTGAAGAATTTAGAATCTTAGAAAGCTTTAGCAGTTATGTTTCAGGCGTTTCTGTCAGTTGGACTTTTCCACTGAATGAGTGACTACTGTTTGGGCAAAAAGTGCCTAGTAATTTACTTGAACCTTCATACCACTGTGGTAATTAACCAGCCTTTGCTGTAAGGTATTTCATCTTGTGTCAATGTTATGTCTTGTTTGGTTCATAGCTGTTCATCTAAAAAAAAAATTGTTATTTTTGTAAAGTAGTTTTAAATGTTTTCATCCAAAAGATGTCTTTGAAAATATTTTTGTGTTAATTTGTTGTAACACGGTGTATGGTGTACTTGTGCCATAAGCTTGGAAAACATAAGCCAATTAAGTGTGTTTAAAAACAAAGTCAACTTACACACAAATATCTCTTAACATCACCTTGGGGGTTGGTCAGGTTTTTATGGTTGGGTGTTTGGGTTTGTGGTTTTTTTCAAATTAGAAACTGTACAAACAAATATCTGTGGGTCTTCAGTTTTCCCAGACTCTTGCAGAACTACCAGAACGCTAGCTTAAAAGCATTGCTACACAGATGGTGGCATAAAGTGAAATGATTTCCTGGCCAACTTCTTCACTGCTTATCATCCTGAAATCAAAATCTGAAAACTCATGTAGTGAAGAGAACATTGCTGCTACGAAGTTTTGTTGTGTTTTCTGCGTTTGCAAAGCACTGTAATCCCCCTCCCTACCATCAGGAGTCACTCACTCATAACATTTCATGAGTAGCTTTTGACATACCTTGCTGGAGCCAGTTTAAGGACACTGTTCTAAATGGTGCATTTCCTGTTTCGTCACTGGGAAAGTGTTACAGCAGCGAATTCTTGCCTTTTTTAATTGGTACAATACACAGATATTTACCTATTTCTTTAGCACTTTTCTGTAATACGCCAATTATTTGCCAAGTATGCCAAATCTTTCTAAGTAAAGATTGTAGTTTTGTACAATGCCAGGGTGACTGAAGTTGCATTGTGTCAATACTGAAGCATGTTGCAGAGCTCTTTAACTATTACCAGAAGTGGTTTCAGGCTGTCAGTGAGGCAAGGAATAAAAATGTGAAAGTTGATGATGAACAGAAAATGCTCAATTTGTTTCTTCATTTTTTTTTCCTCCAGAATATGCATGAACACTTGAATAGGTTCATGAAGCAATTATGTATATACTTTTTAAACTTCATCCCTCATGGAAACGTTAACTTAGAATGCATATGTAGAAAAAATACTGTTTGGCTGCTAATCAGGCTGCTACTGTTTTTTAACTGAAAGGAAGACAGGTTTTTAGTCTGTATCCCTCTTGGACCATGTTGGCCATGCCTGCGTTGCAGGGGTGTGAATGTTGCCCGATGACTCTGCTTGAGCTCTCTTTAATGCAATTCTTTGTACAAATGTATGACTGAGTCCCGACAGTGGACGAGGGTGCCACTAGATTTGGAGCAGTATCGGCACAAAACAACAAGTAGGCAGTTGTTGCCATGGATGGTGGTCAAAGATGATGAATACTATGGGTATTACCATAAAACACAAAAGAGAAATGTTAGCACAGTAGACACTTGTCATAGTATACCAGTGAGCTAGGTGAATATTTTGGTGATGTATCATGAAAAATAGGTTTTTAAGGAAGGATTTGAAGGAGTATAGTGAGTCATCTCCAGTTACCTGGAGCTCTTGCCAAAGGTGAAGGACTTCACAGCATCTGCTCCCACAACTTCATTGCAGTGCTAAGCTGGGTACATTGGAATTAGACTGCGTATTCCCCAATTAGTACTGCAACCACACAGCACAGGCCTAGCTCTAGAGCCTGAAAGCCAATTGCTTCCTCAGTGCCGTCTTCCGATGTTGATGTGCACTGAGCACTTGTGCTGCAGTTAGAATTTTGAAATATTCCTGGTGTTGGTGGTATAGCAAACTCCTTGCCAGAGGTCCTTACGCTTTGCAAAATGAGGAGAAAAGCACATGCATTCGTCCCTCAGGGAGTCCCAGTCCAGTTTACGCTTCTACTTAAATACCTGGTGAAAATATTTGTGCCAAGATGTTAGTATGTGACTTGGGAAAACCTTCCATTCCACCTGCTTTCTGAATTCACACTGAATTCCAGCAAAAGACTTGTCATCTTTATCTTTATTAATGTGGCCCCTCAAAAAGCACACATTGTTAATTCTGTTATTAATTAATGTCTTACAAATCAAGATGCTACACCAACAGACTTCTAAGTCTTTGGATTTTGGGCCTCCTGTTCACTCAGTAAGTGGTGCAAGATGAGATTTTTTTTTTTTAAAAGAAGCATCACAAAACATTGCATCAGAGCTATGATGGTAATTGCTACCATTTCCTGCTGTAGTACTTTTAAAGTGAAATGGACTCTTCATTAGCAACAAACTAACATGTGGAAATCCTTAGAAGAAATCTCAATCTCTAGTACTGGAAAGGTGCTTTTATCAGCGTTCTTAAGGAAAACTGAGTTTAGTAAAACATTCTTTGTCATTATTCAGCTAAGAGTGAGGTGAATGAATATTACACTAGGTAAGAAAAAGACTTAAGACCCTGTCTTAACTTTTGCTTTCCTTTCCTTGAATGTCCTCTTACCTGGATTTTCACTTTCTCTAAGGTGTTTTCAGCTTTGACATTTCCCTCTTTGAAATAGACTGCATTTCCCACGTGTTGCCTTCAGTCTATTGCAGTCATAGCATAGGTCAGCTGTTGGATGTCACAGTACTACTCTGCAGTTTAAAACGTACTGTTGAAACACCTAAGTGACCAGGATGTGCAGAAATACATCACTGAAATCACTTTTAAAAAATATTTCTGAGGATCTTGCTGAAGTTTCTTCTACATAGAACTTGCCCTTTGTTTGTGTAGTAGTGTTTTTATTCTTGATACCTTTTGTTCTATTTAAAAAACCACCTTAGAAAACAACCTTTCAAAAATACGTCCTCTACTTCTTTTTGCTAATACAATATTGACAGTATTTTAAACTCCGGTCATGTATTGTCTTCCGTATCACATGTTTTTCTTTAGAAGCATTTTTCAATTAAAGTTAGAGGAATGTATGAGACATATTTTAAGAAACACACATTTACAGATATGTCCTATTCAATAGAAAAAAAAACCCCTTGCATTTAAAATTGAATTTATCATGTCAAAACTTGAATACCTTTAAGTGTAATAAAAGGCATAATTATTTTGCAGTAGATACTACCTTTATGAAATCGGTCTACTACACCTACTGATACTAACTTGTTATGGAATAATCTTTTCAAATTGCAGATTTTTTTAGTAGAAGATCATATCCAGGAAGCTTGTCTTAAAGATGTGAGTAATTCGCAATAATCTGTTGCAGTGTTTTGTAGTAGCTTACTTCTTTCCATAAACTGTTCAATAATTTTTTTTTTCCTGGAGCAGCCCTACTTATGTTGCTATGTCTTATGTTCGTCAGCAACATGAATGTGATGATATACTGTGATATGGTGTAATCAAATCATACCTAGAAAAATTAAAAATATTTCAGCAGTAGTAGGAGATGAAATGCAGCCTCTGCAATGCAGTGGGATTGGCAGGCGACTATTGGTAAGAACATTGAAAAAGGTCCTCTAAAATGAATGTTTTCACTAAGCTTGAAAGATTCTCGCTGGCTGTCAGTGTAGTATTTAAACCCGGTATATGATTTTTAGCCCTCTGTTGGAGAGCATTAGGCTTCCTCTAGTGGGAATCCAGCTGACATGCATGGTGACTGCTCTGCAGAGCAAGTGGAGCTTTGCATTAGAAGACACCTTGATCCAACCAAACCAGCACCCGTAGCAGACCACACACTTGGGCAGGTTGAGGTATTTACATCCAGTATCTATCAAATTCTGGAAGAATACAGAAGAACGTACGTGGGGTTTGGGCTGGGCTGTTGGAGGGTGAAAGAAATCTGCTTTCACACATAGCCCGAGTTTGCTTCTTTGCTACCATTTGTAGTTTTTGAAGGGGATTATTTGCTGTTTTGGTGAATTAACCTGTTCTTTTGGCAGAAGACAGTGAAATGCTTACAGTAGATCATAGAATTGTTTAGGTTGGAAAAGACCTTTAAGATCATCAAGTCCAGACATTAGATATAGTTCTAATTAATCTCCAAATTAACGTCTGGTTCTCTGAGAAGATATCTGTGGCTTGCCTCCTAAAAAGCTTCAAAAATATAGTTGGCCAGGCCCATCTCCCATGAATGTGAGCAGACATTAATGGGTAATTACCTCTGGTTTTCACACAAATAAACTGTTCTCCAAAGCGCACACACCTTTCAATAGCCTCATCAGCATGAGTACAAATCACAAGCATTTCTCAAAGGTATTTAGTTCTGCAAAGCCCTGGTGCGATCCATGCCCAGGTAGGAGTTTGTCTCAGCCTTGGGAAGCTCTCCTGCAGCATGACCGCTCCTGCAGTAATTCTCTACTCAGTAATTCTCTATGCGGGAGACTGGAGGCTCTCTTGTCTTAAACGCACAAGTATGGAGCATCTCCATCAGAACTGAATTTTTGGGAAACAAACAAGAGGAGTTGGAAGCTATCATGCTGCTAGAAAGCTATGGCCTGATCGCCATTACGGAAACTTGGTGGGATGAATCCCACGACTGGAATGTAGCTATTGATGGCTACAGGCTGTTCAGAAGGGACAGGCGAGGAAGGAGGGGCGGAGGCGTTGCCCTTTACATCAAGAAATCATTATGGTGGGAAGAGCTGGCCCTGAAGAATAGCCATGAGCAGGTCGAAAGCTTATGGGTAAGAATCATAGAGAGAGGCAACAAAGGGAACCTGGTGGTTGGTGTCTACTACAGGCCGACAGATCAAGAGGCGCCGACTGACGAAGCGTTCTTCCTCCAACTCCGGGAGGCTTTGTGCTCGGAGGCTCTCGTCCTCCTGGGGACTTCAACCACCCTGACATCTGCTGGCAAACCAACATGGCAAGCTGTAGGCAATCCAGCAGGTTTCTTGAATGCATTGAGGACAACTTCTTAAGCCAGGTAATAGACACCCCTACCCGAGGGGATGCGATACTGGACCTGGTGGTCACCAATGCAAGTGAGCTCGTCGGAAATGTCAAGATTGGAGGCAGCTTGGGTTGCAGTGATCATGCGATGGTAGAGCTCATGCTCCAGAGGGAAATGGGACTAACAAAGAGTATAGTCAGGACCCTGAATTTTAGAAAAGCAAACTTCCAGCTCCTCAAGGAGATAGTCGGAAGGACTCCCTGGGAAACAGTCCTCAGGGACAGGGGAACAGAACAGAGCTGGCAGATCTTTAAGGATGTGATCCACAGAGCGCAAGAGCTCTCGATCCCTAGGTGTAAGAAATCGGGCAAAGAAGGGAAGAGACTGGCGTGGCTGAGACAAGAGATGCTGGTCAAACTAAGGAGGAAGAGGGAACTGCACAGGCAGTGGAAGCAGGGACAGGCATCCTGGGAAGAGTATAGGGACACGGTCTGGTTGTGTAGGAATGGGGTCAGGAAGGCCAAGGCGCAGCTGGAGCTAAACTTGGCTAGGGATGCAAAGAATAACAAGAAGGGTTTCTATAGGTATATCAGCCAGAAAAGGATGGTTAAAGAAAGCGTACCCCCACTGATGAGTGAGACTGGCAAGCTGGTAACAGCAGATGAGGAGAAGGCTGAGGTACTCAAAAACTTTTTTGCCTCAGTCTTCACTGGGAACCTCTCTCCTCACTCTTCCCGAGTTGATGGATGGCATGAGGGGGACCGGGAGGGCAAAACCCCTCCTGCTGTAGGAGAAGATCAGGTTCGTGACCACCTGAGGAACCTGAATGCGCATAAGTCCATGGGACCTGATGAGATGCATCCCAGAGTCCTGAGGGAATTGGCCGATGTAGTTGCCAAGCCACTCTCTGTGATATTTGAAAAGTCATGGCAGTCAGGTGAAGTCCCTAGTGACTGGAAGAAGGGAAACATTGTGCCCATTTTCAAAAAGGGTAGAAAGGAAGACCCTGGGAACTACTGACCTGTCAGCCTCACCTCTGTGCCTGGGAAGATCATGGAGCAGATCCTCCTAGAAGCTATGCTAAGGCACATGGAGGCCAGGGAGATAATTCGAGATAGCCAGCATGGCTTCACCAAGGGCAAGTCCTGCCTGACGAACCTAGTGGCTTTCTATGATGGTGTGACAGTATCAGTGGACAAAGGAAAACCAATGGATGGTCATCTATCTGGACTTCTGCAAAGCCTTTGACACAGTCCCCCACAACATCCTTCTCTCTAAATTGGAGAGCTATGGATTTGATGGGTGGACTGTTTGGTGGATAAGGAACTGGCTGGATGGTCGCATCCAGAGGGTAGTGGTCAATGGCTCGATGTCTGGATGGAGACCGGTGACGAGTGGTGTCCCTCAGGGGTCCGTACTGGGACCGGTGCTGTTTAATATATTCATCAATGAGATAGCGAGATCAAATGCACCCTCAGCAAGTTTGCGGATGACACCAAACTGAGTGGTGCGGTTGACACACCAGAAGGACGGGATGTCATCCAGAGAGACCTGGACAGGCTGGAGAGGTGGGCCTGTGTGAACCTCATGAGGTTCAACAAGGCCAAGTGCAAGGTCTTGCACCTGGGTTGGGGTAACCCCCAGTATCAGTACAGGCTGGGGGAAGAGAGGATCGAGAGCAGCCCTGCCGAGAGGGACTTGGGTGTGCTGGTGGATGAAAAGCTGGACATGAGCCGGCAATATGCGCTGCCGGCCCAGAAGGCCAACCGTACTCTGGGCTGCATCAGGAGAAGCGTGGCCAGCAGGTCAAGGGAGGTGATTCTGCCCCTCTACTCTGCTCTGGTGAGACCTCACCTGGAGTACTGCGTCCAGCTCTGGAGCCCTCAGCGCAAGAAGGACATGGAACTGTTGGAGCGGGTCCAGAGGAGGGCTACTAAAATGATCCGAGGGCTGGAGCACCTCTCTTATGAGGACAAGCTGAGGGAGTTGGGCTTGTTCAGCCTGGAGAAGGCTGCGGGGAGACCTGATTGCGGCCTTTCAGTATCTAAAGGGGGCCTAAAGGAAAGATGGGGAAAATCTTTTTAGTAGGGCCAGCTGTGAGAGGACAAGGGGTAATGGTTTTAAACTGAAGCAGGGTAGGTTTAGACTGGATATAAGGAGGAAATTCTTTACAACGAGGGTGGTGAAACACTGGAACAGGTTGCCCAGAGAGGTGGTGGAGGCCCCATCCCTGGGAACATTCAAGGCCAGGTTGGATGGGGCTCTGAGCAACCTGATCTAGTTAGCGGTGTCCCTGCTCCCTGCAGGGGGGTTGGACTAGATGACCTCTAGGGGTCCCTTCCAACCCAAAGCATTCTATGATTCTGTGATTATTTAAGAAGCGAAGGGGTAGGTGGGGACTGCGATGGTTTTTGGTAGGGGATTCTCCAGTTACAGGTGAGGGCTGGATGGTTTCCCCCTCTGCGCTCGAGGGGAGGGGCCGCCGCTAGGGGCGCTCTCCGCCATCTTGGCTTTACCTCAGCCCGCCCGCGGCGGCACTCACGGCCGAGGCGCGGTGCTGGGCGGGGAGGGAGCGCGGGAAGAAAGGAAGCGAGATATTGCCGCCTTCTCCTGCCTCTCTCTCTCTTTTTTTTTCTTTTCCTTTTTTTTTTTCCCCCTCATGGAAGTAGTAAAATGCAAACCCACACAATTCTCCAAGGCTCAGGGTATTTCAGGTCTTCCAACTCTGTGGACTGAACTCCAGCTTGGTAAGTGGTAATTATGGGCTTGGCAGACCCTCAAAAAGCAAAAATGCTTAAAAAATAGTGGGTGAGAGTGTTCATTCATAATTTTAGCTTCATCTCATTCACACCTTTTCTTGGTTTCAAACAAGTGCAAAGCACTTGGTAATTTTTCCCTGTCAGTGACCGAGAAATTGTGCCGTGGGAATTTGAGAGATGAGCTTAGAGTTTGGTGCTCTTGAAACCTCTCCTAGCTACTGGGAAAGATACGTTTACCCCCCCAGTTTTTCTGTAGATGATTCCAAATGAATCAGAAATGTGCACTTTTAGTAAGAGCTATGTTTTACATTTAGGGCTTGTGTGCTTTATAAAGCGAACAATTGTTTGGGCTTTCTTCAGCAAGGAAATAAGCAACTGTGGCATGGAAGTGAAGGTTGTTTCTGTAAATGGTGGAATGGATGCACAGCCAGAAGGCCTTGGAGCATTTGGGTTTTGTTTCATCAGTGTATGGATGGACTCGCAGAGAGATGGGTATCATACCGTGGCCATGCTTTCTCAGCTCTGGGTTTTCAGAACTTCCATGTCAGCTCTTTGTCAGCTTTTTCTTGTTCAAAAAGTGTTTCTAGGTGATGGTTGGAAGGGAGGAATACTAACAAAATGATTCACAGAAACGTTGTAGTAAACTTTGACTTTTCCAATGTAAGTTATTTTTGTTCCTAACAACTAGGATTGAATTTCGATTGAGTCAATTGTTTGGAGTGCAGCTCCAAGCACAGTATCTGCATGTAGGGGCACCAAGACATCCACCTTTGTAATGATTGAATATAGTTTTGTATGAAGTGCAAGTGCATTTGAAATTAACATATATATTGCTTTAAACTACACTAATTGCATAGAAAGCTGAAGATATGTGAACTAGCCCAGACCTCTGGCTGACTTAGCTTTCCACATACCCCGTCTTCTGTGTGCTGGTTGAAAGCAAGAATGCCATGTTGTTACCAAATGCAGTGTAGCTATTTTGTCCCTCCACCTAGTCTCACCAGGTATTAAAGGAGGATAGAAATAAGGATCTGAATAACACAACACACAGAAGGGAGTTGCTGAAAGAGGTGGAAACCTCTTTTCCTTCAGTGTCATAGGCAAGAAGCCAGGATTACGGGAGTTTCTTTAAAACTGAATGGTGTGCTTGTATGTTCTGTCACTTGAACAGAAATGGGTACTAAGTCTTTATTGTATGGTATCACTGCATACCTTGCACAGTCTGTATTAAAATCTTTTGCCTATACAAAGATGAATTCTTAGGTGACAAAATATAGCCTGTTTGCAATGTTGACTGAAACAGCCTGCATGTTGAAAGTTTCAGAAAAGAGTGTTTCCGTGGTCACTTCTGTGAATAAAAAGAAATCGGTACATATTCAAAATAGCATAGATGGGTTTACTTTGTGTAAAGAAAAGATGGGTGTACTTTTTGTAATTAAGACCACCTGAGACTGAGCTGGTCTTAATTATGTATGTTCTCCTCCTTGCATTTTGTTGGTCTAGTATGCCAAGCTCAGAATCCAGTATTGGAATCTGAGATCATACTAAATATGTCTTACAGTTTAACACCCAGCTAGGTTTACCACAGATTTATCCATTGACCTCTTTCTGAAGCAAAAGCAGCACCTGTTGTATAGGTAAGAATATTTTTCGATTTTCAGTAGGACTTGGGTCTCGTGTCTTGTTTTACAGAAGTGTGTCTGTGAATATGCTTTCTACTAGTTTAACAGCTAAGTTCCTGGCCTCAGATGGGGAGAAAAAGTATTCTGTGAATTTAGACTGTAAAAAAAATGGAGGTATTTTTTTGCAGGTGCAAGCTACATAATGAAGCCCAGTTTACCTCACTAATAAGAAAAGAAAAATGGTTGTGATATGTGTAGATTTCCTCTTGTATCCAAACTATTCCACATTCCTAGAGAATTCAAGGAAGAGTTCCTAGAAATGCAAATAAGAAGTGCCTTTAAAGTGTTTGTCTTATGCACTTACTTACAATAAGCCAGCTAAACAGTTGTTATGGTTGTTTTCCACAATAAATTCAAGTTACTGAGAGAGACCTGTTAATGACAGATATTTTAATTTGCCATGCACACTTACAAATGATCAGGCAGCAGAGATCAGAGCAGGGTTTTGGTTTTTCTCAGTGTGTGGGTTTTTTCCCTCCCCATAACCTTTTATAAGTGGCTTAGCCTCATTTCACATTTTCACAGGTGCACAGGGGTGTCCTGAGGAGATTCCGGCCACCCATCCTGCTCCCTTATCAGAGTTATCTGGGCTGCAGGGCATATAGTGCTTTGGAAGATGACCTGGGAAGCAGCTGTGAAACTAGTTAGCTGTAAAGGCGTGTCCTTCTGGTTTGGAAATACTGGGATTGCTTATTAGCAGCAAGACAGGCGGGTTCCAAGGGTCTAGCTCATCAGTGGCGTATGCTGTGCAAGCATGGGCTTGCTTTTGAAGGCCATGTTCTACACATTCTATTCTAGGACTGTATTACTTACATAAATGAAATCCAGCTTTGTATAAACTGTTAGATTTTTGTCTCATATCCCAGCCTTGGAATTCACAACTTGCTTTTCCCTTTGTACTTTTTGGGTAAGTTTTGGGTAAGTTATTTTACACACCCACTCCCCCACCCCCACTCCACCCCCCACCAGATTTAGAAACTATACTACAGATGTGCAGAACACCTGTGAAGTACATGAAGGTCAATACCTACAAAGAGTGGGTGCATGTTAAGCATGACACTTGCATTATTTAGCTCTCGCACTGATTCTCTGCAGCACTGTGTACACCAGCAACGTGTGTAGTTACATCCAGAATGTTTCAGTAGTAAAGAGTGTGTCATTATCAGAGAATTAACTAATGAATTCAGCTATACCCAGTACTCTAAGGAACCATCTTCAGACCGTGGCCATTTTATTGAAAACTACTGATTGGTGTTTCAGTATCTGAGGCTGTTGAAGTAGTCGACTGAATACAGAACCAAGTAATTCAATATGTGGCTCCTGCATATCAAAAATGCTCATCTACTGACGTTAGCATTAAAGAGCCAAGCAAAAAGAAAGGAGTGTTGCTTTGTTTAACTTACAGCAATTAAATAAAATCCAGGATCTAAATGTTCCGTTGGGAAGGTACAGTTGTAACTACATTGTTTACACTTAATTGTAAGCACTGAAAAAGTTATTTGCACTCCAACATTGAGGACTTTGGCTTTCATTCTTAATGTTCCATCCAGTTATGTTGGAGAGCTTACTAATTTGAAACAATTTAATGTGCATGCATTTATGCAAGTGATGGGCAGTTGTAAGGATAAGTGGGAGAGTTGAGCACTGTTGGTTTAATACAGAGTACGTTAGATCGTATCTTGTTGTTTCTGATAATAAACCACAGCAAGGTACATGCATAAAATAACAAAAGATATCAACTGCCAAATGTTTACTTTAATTAAAGCTTTTTAATGATACACAGTACAATGTATCCACTACTTTGCTAAAATTCACAACAAAAAGCAGGTTTCATAAGTTTAAAAATATTTTTCAATAAATTCATAAATAGATGAAGTAAAGTATAAAAAATTACTATAGTATGCAAGCTTGCTCCCTTGTTTCCTCATATTCCAAATGATCTAGTCAGTATTGCAATAAGAAAGTTTAAAAGCAAAGTAGTTACTGATGATTAGAAATGTAGAGCCTGCATCTCTTTAAGAAACCTTGAAAAACAGCAACAGATTTGTCCTAGAAAATGCAGAATAATTTTAACAGTTATCATCCAAACCCCTCAAATAATTTTGGAATGCAGTGAATGAATTCAATATGAATTAGAGATTTTTATTTTCTCCCCAACAGGTGTGTGAGCCAGACTCACTTGAATGCTATTTAGTCTCTGGAGTTGTGGGTTTTGTATCTGTCAGGTATCAGTGAGTGAGGCACAAAAGAGGGAAAAGCTGGTTGACAGCACTGAGCATACCTGACTATCAAAAATCTTAGCATTTCTCCTTTCAGACTTATAAAATAGACATCTTTAAAAACTGTTACAAATAACTAAATTCACCTTCTCGTCAGTATATGTCTGTATCTACTTTATGTCTGGCAAGCAGGACAGTGTCTGGTCTCATCCATTGGCTTCCCCTGGTTTTGAAATGGTACGTTTATGTAGCACCATGAATCCCTTATATTACACCAACAAACTGTATTAGCAGAGTTATTCTCCTTGTCAATATTATCATGCTCTTAAGAAAACATATATAGTATTTGATTTTGTCAAGTACTAAACCATTTTTCTCACTTAGAATAATCTATTTTAATACCATTTACAAAGGGGAAAAAAAAAAGCTTGCTTACGCACAGCATTGAAATAGGGAATGGACATGAAAAATACAGAATAATCAGGATGCTCTGCCTTTCATATTAATGTGTTGTTTTTTTTTTTTTCTGATAACTATTTCCATTTAGTGGAAAACCAGTTCTGTTCAAGTTTTGTGCTTTTTTGCAATGGTAACTAGATGCTTTTCAATACACTGGTAGGCATCTGTCTGCAGTTTTCATGTGTCTGAAAATTCAGCTCTTAACTCACTTCTTAAAAGTACCTTCAAATTGTTAAGACAAGTTTGCATGCTGTGTTCAAAGGACAATCTTTCATACCCCTGTTTTCATATACAATAGTTTAGATACACAAAATCACTCCCCTCACATCTTCCTACGAGTCTATATTGCTTACAGAATTTATTGCAGAAAAAATGGTTGTTGATCATCACACGTTCTGCAGCCCAGGGCAGTGTAATAGGCTGTTACTTAGCAGTTACTGAGAAAAGACTGGCTTTTGGAAATATACAGATTGCGTTGCTCAGGTGCCTTAAAAAGACAATTTCTAAGGAAATAGTCTTCCATTTAATGTTTTGCTCTGCTTTTATTTGGAAAAGATAATCTTTGTGTCATAAGAGGGTTTTTTTTAGTTGATTGAACAATTAGAAATCCTAACTGCTAGCTTGCCACGGTTTTGGTCTTATGTAAGGTACTTTCTCTAAGCTAAAATTTACAGAAACTTGGATCCTTTTAGCTAGCTATTACATCTGAATAGTGTGTACTGAGTGAGTTTAGGGGGGAATTAAGGTTTAAACTCCTACGGAGTAGTCAATGATAAGGTATTTGTTCTTATGAAAGCTTAATATAGGTGACTACTGTTCTTAGTATCCTAGTCTAGGCTTTAACATTGAAAGATGTAAGAATTTTAAATGTTCTGTCTATGACTAAAGGAAAAGAAAATAGTGCGCACTTGTAGTAATTGAGCTGTAATAGCAAATTTTGAATGGGCTAGGTAAGCCTTAGAAGTGGCTTAAACAGAAGCAGCTTAGTGAAGCTGCTGTACCTACCTAATACCTTACCCTGCCCTACACTACCTACTCGGATGAGTGATCGCAAAGCTGGACTTGATTGATTTCAGAGTACAGTGTATTATATACATATATTACAGGTATTAAGTAACTGTCACAGGAGCAGGAGATTGATAACTATACATGTGCAAACCTGTTGGTTGTAGTCTATCTGGTGGCCCTTCAGTGCTTTGTGATAGGAAGATTAATGCTGTTTTCGGTTAAATTTGAGGTTGAAAGATGGTAGAAATCAGTGTCAGCAGTTCAGCTGGATAATCAAATTGTAAATAACTCAGTTGAAGTCTAAACAATATCTTGCAAAAGAAACATGGGAAGTGACTTTTTCAATGATAAAGACAGCCTCGATTATTTTTTATCAAGGTACAATCTTGGATCTTCTAAAGGTTTTCAAATGGTATCCTGGGGGAGACACACATAATTTTTACCTCATAATGGAAGGAATAGGTTCTAAATGCAGCTTTAAGCCAATTTAACAGCTTTCCAAATGTTAAATTATACTGTTACCATACACTTAACTAGTTTAGCCATCCACTCTGCTTTGGTATAGACAGCAAATTTCTGTTGTACAAAAAGTCAACGGAAGAACCTGTAATGTGTAGTGTATTATTTTACCTTTAGGAAGGAGAGTATTTTCTTTGAACTGAGTAAGTATTGATTAAACCTAACACATTTAACCAGTGTAAATAGAAAATCTTCCCCGACTGTTACTCGGGCTTCACTTTTCTCATTCTTGTGAAGTTATTCTGTTCCCTTGTTTTCCACTGGCCGCTGACTCATATAGAAAAACAAGACAATTGTTGACACAGACTGTCTTCAGTGACGCCTAAAGTTACGAATGTAATACAGGTAACTGCCCTTACCAGTATTCAAGTAATAGAAACCCTTGTTAAAAAAGACAGAGTGAAAAAAAAAAAATTGCAACCCTTTTGTGCTTCAAAGAATTATTTTTAAAGTGCATTTTAACATTTTTTCAGTCATATTAAAAAATGCTATCTAAGATCAGGATAGGAGAGTGTGCTGGCTATTTTTATCTAACCTCTGGCAACACTTCCATGGACAGCAAATATACATTTGGGTTGGCTGGCTTGTTTTGATTTTGTAACCCTGCTCTTTTCCAAGTAAACTAGAATGAAATGATAAAAAAGATGCAGAGGACTAAACTTGTACTGGAAATCAGAACATCTAGTTATGGAATAATTTGGGGTTTTTTTTCCTGAACTATGCAGTGGGGATTGCAATTAAATGCAATTTAATCTGAGATTTTTTGCTGCTTTGAGTAGCTCTATAACCCAATTAAATAGAATTAAAAGAAATCTACCATCACCTGGCCAGTAAAAACTAAGATACCCAGGAGGCTAGTTCTCCAACTGAAATCTCAGTGGGATGATCAGCACCAAAAGATACTACAGAAATAAAACTGAGACAATATTTCCCAAATCTGTAAGTCTCTTCTTATAGCATGGGAAAGAATTGTCAGATCTGAGAACAGCCCAATTATAAAGGACTCTGCTCTGAAGTCACTATACTTCATACAACTGTAATAAAATGGAAGTATTAACCTACATTAACTATGTGGCATCTTTTATTGCCAAATTTGTAAATCTAGAATGCCTTTTAGTTGATGAAACAACCTAGTATAGTTTGAGAAAGGATAATTAAGTGGTTAGGGTGATTAGCCTAAACTTTGGGATTCACTTCCTTTCAATTTCACCAAGAACTATACCTGTCCTTGGATCTGTTGCACTTTAATTGCCTCACTTCTTGTACCACAAGTGTGGGAATACAAGCTATGTGGTCATCATCAGCAAATGGGGCAAAGCGAGTCATGTGGGAACTACCTCTTCACAAAAGAGTACGTACTCACTCTGATTTCCTTGGATTTTCCCTGTTCACTGGTTGCTCACTCTGCCCCTAACCTGGTTTGTTTCTGTGAAGTCTCCACAGAGAATGACTGACGGGGGTTAAACTGAGCACTCTCCAAGGCTTCAAGATACCAGAAGGTATCTTTACTTTATTTTTCAGTTTCATGAAGCAAGCATTGCTCTCACTTCATTTTCCTCCAGCATACTGTTTACCCAAAATACAGCAATAGGGTGAACTTCAGTGGTCTGTTAATATATAAATATTTTGAAAGCAGGATAGGCAAGGATAAACAATAATGAAATAACATATAAATTAATCTTGATTTAAAGAGACTCATTATAACATGGAGTAAAACAATCCCACGAAGAGAAACTAGTTATATTACCTCCCAGTTCCCTCAGGATTGGCATGAGATGGCGAAACACATTCAAGTGGTCAACTGCCTGGGACTTTGAGATTAAACAAGAGAAGTGTAAATCTTAGTGGGACAATATATATTGGGCAAATCAAGGAAAGGCTTTAATATTATTTAAGGGTGCTGCTGTGTGCATGTATACATGCTGTAATGTACTACTGCAGTAACATGTATCTATCTATATTGCACATAACAATCAGCTCTACAAATAGATATGATCATCTTTAAACGCAAAGAAAAAACTGAGCAAGAGCTCCACTTTTAATGAAGTTCTTAAATATCTATGCATATTAGCTGGGCTTCATTTAGTTTTGTAGTCTTTCCCCAAAAAGTGACCTGCTTTCCATTACAGTGAGAGTGATAAAATCATTAAGGCTTTTCCTCTGTTCTTAAGATATTTTAATTTTTTTAAATTTTGTTTTGCAAGGCAAATGTTAGCAGGCTTCTGGGCTGACATTTATTTGGTATTATATTTACATAATTATAAATATTTGTACAAGTTCCATCCATGATGATGGACTGGATGAGTAACTGGAGATAAAAATAGCTTAAATCAAAATCAATACAAAGGATAACAATACCCATGCTCCTGGGAACTACATTCTGCTGATGATTTCATTTCAGTGTTTGCCTGTGCATTCCACTCCTAAGGGTTACAAGGCAGGGATCAATGTCTCCTCCTGTTTTTTTGTAATATTTTGCAGTTTGGATACTGCCAAAAATAAATTATAAATACTCATGCAAAAACATGGTCAGCCAAGGAGATCTACTTAAAAGCAATTACTGCACTATAGTCTTGTTAATGTTTAACTGCCAGTAAACAGGTTTCATGGCAAATGTTTATGCTGTGAACTCTGATCATGGCACTACTAAATTATTCACTTGATGTACATCAATGCACATTCATAACCTAAGATTTGAAACTGAGGTTTTTACCCGTATATCTCAGGTTTATTGCTACTCACTCTCTTCACCCAGGTATCCTTTTGGTTTCAGTAGGATTAACGGAAGTTATGTTTACTGTTTAATTTATTTCTGGTCAATAAGCTATCAGCCTAGTGAGTATTGTGCTATTACTAATAGACAAAGAGTTTGGTAACTGAAATAGCCTTTTACTACTGACAGCTCAAGCACTGTCATTCGTATCTGCTATTAAACTGAAAAAATAAACTGGGTCTTCAGTCTGTTTCTTTGTTCCCTTTTGTTCAGTTAGGTAGGGCATGCAAACTTGTATTACTCTTGTTACAACGTAGAAGAGCCAAGAGTTAGAAGACAAAGCTGACTTAAAGCCATAGTCTTAGTTTTCTACAGCAAAATGAAAATGAATCTGAATTGGTGCCTTCATTTGAAAACACAGCAAACAATCACTGATGCTGTATTTCATGTTTTCTGCCTGAAACAGACTGACCTGCAGACAGTCTCAACCTTCAAGACTAGCCTAAGACATATATGGAGGCAAGTTGTAAGGGAAAGTATAGTGCTTGGTCTAATCCTACTTCTTTACTAAATGAACCTCAAAACTAAGGAAATGGATCAATGAGTCCTCAGTTCTCCATCTACTGTAAATACACAAGCATTCACTGACTGCTTTGGAAGCAGGATTTATGTTAATTTTGCATCTTGCTCCAGTGTTAATATGAGTTACTATGTAAACTACTGATTTCAATCTGAGTAGCAGCAATACCGTTCTTAAATGCGTGTGAACTTGTATCAGCATGGCTTAAATAATTTGGCACTAATCCTGTAAATAGTGGGAGGCTGAGCTTATCTGAGGGTCCATGTTCAAGCATGCAGAACTGCAGGACTGTGACCTACAGATGTAAACTATAATATGTCATGACATAAAGTCAAATGCTTGCTAGTATTCTGTGTCTTAAGGACCATCTAACCAGAAGGAAAAGCAGCCATCAGGACCAAGTTTTGGCATAGGCTGTCTTCATAGTTTCTCCCAAGAGTGGAATACAGGGTTTGCTAATCACTAACAAATCTAGAGTTCAGACAATTCTCATTTTCAGTGTCTAGCTACTGCTGAACACTTAGCGCCTGTTATCTTTGGATATAGGAGAGTTGGGAATGTCCTGGAAAACTATCAAAAAATACTACAGAGTACTGCAGCTCAACCTGCCCTTCCATGTAAAATATTAGAATTGTGAAAACTATACTAACTGAAAAAAATTAAGGCCCTTTCACTCTTAAAACTATAAAATTTGAAAACTAACCCCTTAGATTAGAAGCAAACAGGTTACAAAGCATTTGTAGCTCCTCAATTATCTACCTCATAGTTTAAAAATCCAGAAAGACCAGAGAATGGTTTAATATTTTCTGTAGGAAGATGAACAGTATTTAAATTAGGATCCATTAGCCCTTTCTTAAATCTTCCTGATTTTCATGATAGTGGATATGCTGAATAGCTAAAAACTGGTGTAGCCCTAGTAGCAAACCAATCCAGGTCCTTTTTGATCAAGATTCTCAAACAGGACAAGTGACTTCACTATAAGTAGATGCTTTCTGAAAATGAGCTTCTTCAAAGTATCAGGATTGCAAAAATCATTTGTCTCCTCTGAACACTTTTGCTTTAACTGCAGAGTTAAAAATAATCCTGCTTCTGCTCCCTTTGTAAATCCATTTTTGTAAGGTGCTTGAAAGCATAAATCCAGAGAGGACTGCTGCCATCAGTACTTCACTGCATCTACAACATATAATAAAGAGCTGAGTCTGAAAGACAACTATAGGTAGCTGAATTAGGAGATCTATTTCACTTAGCAATGTAAACTTTTGATCAACAATGAAAGATTTTCCTGCTGAGTGTTTTCAAGAAATGAAAAGCAACTGGTAGCTTGTGATAGGGAGATGGAAGCAGCTGAGTACAAAGTCGGGAGGGAATCTCTCAAAAAGACACTGGTTTCTTACAACCAGGAAGTTGCAATGCATGCAGTTTTCAGCTATTCTGAGGTCTTCTTTCCCATTATATGCCCAGATTGTATTTAAAAAGATGGTTCAGAAATAAAACAAAAACAAAACCCAAATCCACTTATTTCTCTTAAGCAATAAACACTCTGGTAACATAATGTCAGCTGTATGACCAGAATTAACCCTGTATCTGACCATTAGGCCCATGGCAGGAGATGACGGCTACCAGTCAGTTCAAGGTTTCTCCAGTTCCTGTTTTCAGTGGTGCAGGTCTTGAGTTACGGAATGAAATTAAGAGGCCTGAGGGCAAAAACTCAATGATACCCACTTGGAAAAGGGAGCTGTCGCTGTGCAAACAATAACAAATGAAATGCATCTACCCTCTTCTCAAGACTGTATTTAAAATAGTCACTGGTCCAATCCTGCTTGACAGCAAGTCATGTGATATTGCTCAGGCTGATTTTGCTTTTTGTTAAAATGATAAATTAAAAAAAAAAAAACAAGAAACCTGAGAGAAGGCTTCCCCACCTGGACCTGTTCCAATAGTAACTAGTAATCCATATGCCCTAGGAGAGGTGACTGCTATTTGGTCCTGTAATCAAAACAATGGGTATTCTGACACTTGAAATACCTTTATCTAAGACACTGTCACTTTCTGGTCATTGGTGGAGTGCTGAGGATTTAAAGAGACACTGTCAAGATTGCCTATTCCAAAAGTGACCTCCTTTGCCAACAACATTGCTAAATGCTTCATAACTTTGGGTGTGCATCTTTTCCCAACTGTCTGTCTCCCCACCCCACATCACCAGTTCAAAGTTGTTTCCTCTGCTTTTGTAACTTGTATGAAGGTTACAGAAAAGAAAATGGTGGAGGCAAATGTTCAGTAAGTTTTTCAGAGGGCTTGACTTTTAGGACTACCTCTCAAGAGTCCTTTTTTAAAAATAAGACACCAAAGCAAACAGGATTGTGTCTAACTTCTACAAAACTGCTGGTTTCACAGGAGGAGGAGAATATGGCTACTGTGCTACTCAGCATTAGGGTGAAGCACCATCTAAATTCCAGTAAAGTTAGGGATATCACCTAGCTCCTATCAGCAACCACACCCCCAGCCTTCTACAACGTCTTTGCTGTCAAGCTTGATGCTGTCAGTATTCTTCTCACTGAACACAGGGCCTCCGTGCCTCATCATGAGCTCTGTAGCCATCTTCACAAAAGCTTCCTCCACATTGCTGGAGTCTTTCGCAGAGGTCTCTATGGCACAGATGATATTATCATAGTGTTCAGCCAGAGTCTGAGCTTCTTCCAGCTGAACCTCTCGAAGGTCACTTAGGTCAGACTTGTTTCCTGGAAGAAAAAGAAAAAACGGGGTAATTTATAATGACAATTTATGTCAGAGTAAGCAGGAAGTTCTCAGGTTGCCCAGAGAAGCTGCAGAATTTCTATTCTTGGAGATTTTCAGAATTGGACTGAAAGGCCCTGACTCACCTGATGTTAGCCTCACTTTGAGCAGGAGGTTGGACCAGATAATCTCCTAAGCCCTTTCCAACCTGTATTTCTGTATGACTCACATAAAGAACAGAAAAAGTAACTGAATAGTGTGGCTGTAGACTGCTTAACAGAAGAAAAATGGGCTAGAAATGAAAGCTAAAACCATTTTGTGAAAACAACAGCACTCTGCTGGTTCCTAGGGAAATCCAGATTACTACGGACATTGTATTAGTGGGTCTGCAGGCCCTGAGAGCCATGTCCAAGTCAGAAACACTGGGGCTGGGAAGCAGAACTTCTAGCAGAGAACTGACAAACCCCGACTGCCCTGAAGTCCTTCCAAAATCCCCCATCTGCTGAAGTATGTGGGTGTTCCAGTTTGCCAAAACACGTTGGCTTGATATGATGGAACTTCTGTGGGCCCTGGTCCTTATCATGAGAACAGCTCCACAGCAGCTATGCCTCAGAACCTGCAAAATCTGGAGCACCCAGTTTCTCCATTAAGTGAGACGCAAAGGATTTGAGGCTGGCTTCTGGTACAAAGCTGGCTACTTCTTAAGAGAAGTTAATCAAAGCAAAACATTTCTGTTTTGATGAATCAGTACTTTCTAATTAAAAAAAAAACTGGGAAAACTTCCAGTTGGATCTATTACATACATCTTAACTTCAACCAGAAATAAAACTTTTAACTATCTTAAACAAGTACTGCAACTAATTACATGGTACAGTAACCTGATTGAACTCACCAATCAGTAATTGTACTATGTTGGAACCAGCATACTTTCTCACATCCTCGATCCAGCGAGGAATGGACAGGAAAGAGCCTCTCTTGCTGATATCATAGGCTAGGATTGCTCCGTTGGCGCTGCGGTAATAACTCTGTGTGATAGTTCGGAATCTCTCCTGGCCAGCTGTGTCCCAGATCTGCAACTAAATAAAACAAAGCATATAGTCAGACAAGGGCTAGCAAGCTTTTCTGAATCAAAAGATAGGACTTGATTTGATAGCATTGTTATAAATCTCCCTTATATGTAATACATTCTGGCATCACGTTTTTCTAGTCCTTGGTTCATGATTTAAGGATAATAATATACACCGGAGAGCCTTTATGCACTTGGCTGCTCAAAGTTTCTATCTCTATCAATTGAGACACTCTGGGTTCCTGCAGGTGAGCTCTGATGCATCCTTCTGTGGCAGATTATGCAATAATCACTTCTGTGTGTCCAGCCCTGCCCCTTTGTCACCTTCTCTAGCAGAGTTAGCAAAACAAGATGTTAGCTCAGAGCCAAGCCACTCCAGTTCATCATCTGGTCTGACACTGAAACTGCAAGTGTGTTTTTACTAGCATATTGTCTGAGGTGCTGACATGGTTTTGCCAGTTCCACTACAGGGGCGGTGACAACTGAAGTAGGATGTGGCAGTATCATCCGAGAGCACTGCTGCCATTTTATAAGGAAATATGAGACAATTAAAAGAATATATATAGAATACATAATACGTATAAAAAATGTATAAATAAAATGCCAGCAATTCTAGGTTTCAATAAAGCCAAAGATCTAGTCAGTCTAGTCACCTGTCCTTTTTTAGGTGGTAGGACAGACATTACAACTGGGCAGGAAGAAGAAATGCTTAGCTTACATACTTTTGCCTAAATCCAGCAGCACAAGAACTATGGGTTTAGTATCAGGGTTTGAGTTCCCAATACTAGATGTTGCAGAGGAAGAAGCCAAATAACTCAAAGAGGACAAGCAATATCCTGCTCATAGGGAAAACTTTTTAAATCCTCTTGTTTTATAGATTGTCTAATGTCCTGGAACATGATGACTTATATTCCAGGAGTTTTTAACTAAAGTAACTGTGGATGTTCTCATTCTCCACATAAATCTCTAATCCATTTTGAATCTTTCAAAGCTCTTGCCTTCAATATATAGTAGCAACAAAATCAAAGAATTTCCTTTTACAAATTTTGTATTTTCTGTCCTTCTGTTACACTTGTACTTCTCTCTCCCCAAATGATAAATGAGACACCACTGCTTGTCTTTTTGTGCCATTCCTTATATTCTGCATCTCCTCTTAACTGAGGCAGGACATAAGCAAATACTCCTGAGTTTTTTAATCTTCCCATGTTGTGGACCTGTTATTTATTAGTTCCCCTCTCTCTGAACCTCTTTCTTTTAAAGAGCTGACAACAACTTAAAATATTCATAGAATCATTTATGTTGGAAAAAACCTTTAAGATCATCAAGTCCAACCGTTACTCTAACCCTGCCATTCCACCACTAAACCATGTCCCTAAGCAATAAAAAAAAAAAAAAAGTGCCAGTGATGTTTTATACCAAATAAAATGGACTACTTTTCCCATTTATTTCTTTTGCACATTAGGATTTTGTTTGTATCTTCTGACTCTGCTGTGTGATTGGGCAGAAACTTTCACTTTGGAAAAGGCTGTACTGATCAGATCCCTCTCCTGTGCTAAACAAGCATTTAGATCCCAAGTGGTATATGTACAGCTTAAAAGGAATCACTCCAATGAAAAAGTACTCAGTCCTGGTTAGTTTTCTCAGAGAAGGGGAAGGGACAGTAATGGACTCAGAAAACCACAAAGCAATGATTATTAATGGAACAGATAATGATTTAAAGCAGTCAACAGACAGTTACTAGACATAAGGAGGTTCATGCCAGGATTATGTATCATGTTCTCTGTACTCAGGTCTCCCGCTAGACCTTTGTGTCCATTAATGTAGTTTTAAATCTCAATACGTGATCAGGTCAAGTGCAGAACAAGGCTAATGATGATTACTCAACTCCTAGGAGACGTCTGATAGATTCTGTGCATACAGAAGAATTATAAACTTTTAAAATTAAAAAATATTTGGTTTAGCTTACACTTTTCACAGAGTGTAAATCAAAGTGATTTATCTGCAGAGTGACTGAGCAAGCCAGTCTTGGGCCTTGTGCTGCATACTGGATTTTGAAAACCTCTGTGTAAGTACATTCCATAGAACCACAAATCATTGAGGTTGGGACAGATTTTGGGAGGTGACAAAGCCTGCTCAAACTGGGGTCAAAGCTCCATGGTTTTCCCAGGAACCAAAATAAGTCTGACCAGCCTGTAGTTTCCAGGATTTCTTCCCCTTTCTGAATAAGAGTATGATATTTGCCTTTTTCTGGCCCTCCCCAATTTCCACAGCCTTTCAACAGTGATAGAGCAACCTCAAAATGTCACTAGCAAGATCTCGCAGCACCCCTACACATTTTTTGCTCAAGCATGTATGTCTGTGTGTTCACAGGACAATGTACAAAGTTGCTGAAGCCCTGCATGTCCTGCTGGGACAGGCTGTCTTTTTAAAAATCATTAAGAACACACACGACAGACACACATGGAATAGGCAAGTATTATGAACCAGGTTACCTGATTTAAAGGAACATTTATTCCTAAAGGAAAAATATAGCTAATTTGCTTGACAGCATCTTTGGAAAACTAAGACAAGTATTTCTGTATAGCATGAATCAGTCTGATATATGATTAAAAAGATATATTTCAGACAATTCTATTGAAAAAGAAATGTGACAATTGTATATAAATACGAATCACAACTACAATTTAAAACCACCATTTTATTGTAAAAATATTATATAGTCTCTCTGTTAAACTATATTTACAAGTATGTAACTCTTGACAAAAAATAACAATTGCAAATTCTTTGGAAAAAACTTAGTATTTCTCATTTAAAAGTCCCTCAATATAAGTGAGGCATTAAAATAAAAATACCAAATGAACTGTACTAGCCGCAGGTTACACTTATACAATTCAAAATAATATATAATCATCTTTTTTTTGTATCACCTATGTAGTACATGATACAGAGTTCTTAATTATTTCCTTGATTTAAGTGCTTTGTTGTTGTAAATAATGTGATGGAAGCCATGTCTGTCGCTTAGTAACCTTTTTAAGCACCTCCTGGTTTTGTAATTACTTTGGCAACAATTTTGGTGTAAGAAAGAGAGAGAAGTTGGGATTGCTGGAGAATTGCATTAAGTTCACCTGAGGATACTAAGAAAAAACACATATGAAATAAGAGATTGGTAGCAGGCCTTCAGGGGGACCATCTCTAGTAACAAGTGAGGACAGGATAAAGAACAGAGAATAAATAGCCATTGTTCAGAAGTAGTATGACAGAATACCCTAAGTGAACAAAAACAAGAAGCCACCTTTCTTGTGGTAGTTGTTTCACTAGTGAATGCCCATTTACTTACAAAAGCTGTTTATTTTGATCTGCTTTTAGGTTTGGATTTTTTTGGACAGCAGAGCCCTTAGCGCTGGGTGGTACTGAATAGCAAGGTGCTAAACCAACTATTAACTCCTGTAAGATTATTCACGACTCCGCATAATCACCATAGAATTGGAGCTTTCCATAAGTACATTAGACAAAGTCTTAAACATCTTTTCATATTTGCGTTTTCATCTTATCCTGTTGGGAAGGAGCATACAGGGAGTATATGTCATTCACCCCTTGGAAGGGTGCAGGCTGGGGTCTGACTGCCTGGGGAACAGTGGTTCTGAAAAGGTCCTGGGGCCAGCAGTGTGTCCTGGCAGGATCCAGAGCTGAAGGGACAGGAGTGAAGCCAGTAGATTGAGGGAGACGATTATTCCCCTTTATCTGGCACTTAATAGGTTCCAACTAAAATATAGTGTCCAGTTTTGGGCCCCCCATACAAGACAGACACTGAAGAACTGGAGGAAGTTCAGCAGAGGACCATCAAGATGGTCAGGGATTCAGAGTACATATCTTGTGAGAAGCGTCTGAGGGAAACGGGCTAATTCAACATGGGAAGGGGATTGGAGATGACCTGGGATTAGCTGCTGCCCAGGACCTGTGAGGAGGTTACTAAGAGGACTGAGCCAGGCTCTTCACAGTAGCACATGATGGGGAGATGAGAGACACCAGAGAAAAACTGAAACAAGGAATGTTTCAGCCTGATGTAAGGAGGAAAGCAGAAGGTGGTAACATTTACGGTGGATCTCCAGAAGACTGTTCTGGGATGTCTGATTAGGCTTAAAGAATGCAGAGTTTCAACTACAGAAAATAGACAAAGTGTTGAAAATTGTGAGTGACAGGTTGACTAAAGAGCACAGTAAATGAGTATTATCAAATGGTTTGACATGGATTCTTCTTGCACTGATAAACGTATCATTTATCAAAGGTTATTGCTTAACGAATGGCCTCAAGACACATTAAATAATTTCTTCTTCCCTTACTTCCTACATAATTTATTATGTACTTTCCTGATTCTTCTGAAGTATCCCAGGAGTTCAGGTTTACCTTTGCTTGTGAAGCAGCATTAATAATAACTGAGTACATCCTATAGGTGATACCTTCTTTTACAAAGATAGAAATGTCAATTTTGTGCTATGAATTCTTCAAAATGCAGCAATGTCCATAAAATTTCCCAGTAGCAAAATGGTAGATGCAAAGACCATGCCAAATGGTTCTAAACCAACTTTGTGTGTCTAAATCCTGTCATCTCAAATGGCAAACAACAACATACATTTCTGTACACTGGCAAATCACACCACTTGCTCCTAAAAAGACTTACTGAAACAATAATGCAACTTCATCTACACAGTTTTGCCAAAAGCAAGAAAACTAACATCTGTATGGCAGTGTATTTCGATTTAAAGTGATATTCATACACGGAACAGTTAGGATAAACTGTTCCATTCAACTGTTTCCCTACAAAATTTTCAGAGAATGAGGAATCCCTGGCATTCCTAATTCTAGAGCACACAAAGTAGTTGACAGAGAAGTGAGCTACACTTTCCTCTGGATATCAAAGAATAACCACGTAATAACCAATAGCTCCATTTGTATTTGTTTAGCAATGTTATTAAATACAACAGTCAGGAGACAATATAGTTAACAAGTAATAATTTTATATTACTTGCAATTTGGCCACATAATGACACATTATATTTTGGGCCATTCTGAAAGGAATATAGTTACAGCCATGAGGCCTGAAAAAAAAAGTCAACAATCTTGACATCATATGGGCTGAAGAAGCTTGTAAATTAAAAAGTGCAATGATACATAAAAAAGTATTTGTTATAAAAGGAATGTATTTGTTTTCAAATTTCTTCTCTCCGCTGCTTTCTGAAAGATACAGTAAGAGAGAAAAACTATGGCATACTGGAAAAAATATTCATTATGTGTAAAACACTAGCGAGTGACAACATAAAGTAGACATTAAAGATACACAAGTAATTTATCAGTTCACAGGAGGAAATTCACTAAAAGAAAAGGAATTTTGTTATTACTAACCACGACTCATGGACTTGGACTTAGGAATGTCCTTGCCTATCATTACGTAAAAATCTTAGTTCCACCGTTTTATAAATATATTTTCTTACAGTGACATAACAGTTACAAAACAGTTTTGTTCTGTTTGCCAGATTCTTTCTATCACTCAAAGAACTAGTAATTATTTTATCAATAGGACTTTAATCACCATGTATTACATCAACAACTGCAACTTTTGAGAACTGCAGCCTGTACTCTAGGATTCAGCCAGCTAAGAAGGATGTATTTCATAGAGCGCAGTATGCCACAATTTCAACCTGTTAAACAGCATATGCTAGAGCATTTTTTTTAATGACAATAGACTGAAGACATTTCATAAAGCTGAGGCGGGGAAATTCTGGATATTAGCTGGTCAAAGTTTGCCTTTGTGATAAAAATCAAGGTGATCATCACAGGTAGCTTTGACTTTGAAGTTCCATTAGAACCCAGTGTGCTAGATCTGCCAAATGCTTGGTTCCATGCTGCACAGCCCGCCTTTCAGCTCCAACGCCTCCCAAAGCCCACAACAGGCTGGCCCAGAGGCAACTGGCTTGTATAATCCCACTGGACAATACCTCAATTTGCAAATGGAGATCTTAAAGAAAGAACAAGAAGAGAGGCAGAAGACTGAATGGCACAGACAAGCTTATGTATTCTTCCTCTCTGGAAGTGGTAGATCTCTGCAAATCCGGGTTACCGTATATTGGGGAAGCTTGTGATATCAGTGCTTTACTGTTTTATTTCTAAGGAGAAAGCTTCAGTTACCAGGACTGCCCCTGAATATTCCTTTCTCAAGCACTGATGTCTCTTTATATATGAAGTTTAATCAGCTTCAGTAGCTGATGAAGCAGTAGTGTATGAAATATCATTTGAGACACTTGAACGAATACAGCTTTCAGATGCAAGGAAAGCCTTGAGTTAAAAAAAAAGTTATTTGCAAAACCTTAACCTTTAGTATCCCAACATGCTTCTTTTCCCTTATCCAACAAAAACACATCAAAAGGAAGTGAGACTTAAAATCCTTGGGCTCCAAATGCGTCAGAAACATTATATAACTGTAATGACAACATTTGAAGTTTTAAACAGAAAGGGACACTAACATAATTAACCTTAAAATGTTTGTTTCAATCTCAGAATAAGTGTCTGATTCTTAGTCAGTTGTGCTGTAATGCTATCATCAGCCTGACTAAAAATGAAGCTTTGGCCACTGGGGATGCAGAACAAGTAGTGTTCAGAAGCTCCTTGGGACTTTTTTTGTACACACTGTTGTTTTGAAGGAACTTCTAAAAATGAGCTTATAAAACATTATAAAAATGGGAATTTTCTGATTCCTGCACCATTTGCTAAAAAGAAAATAAGCCTTTGCATTCCTTATGAAGATATGGTCTTGAGTACCATAAATCCATAATGAGGTCAGAGCAGCACAGAGAATCACCTGGCATGCTTTTGTACAGGTCTTTTTGTAAGGTTAAACAAACTTTATTTTAAACATCTCTTGATTTGAGGCACCCCAATCAACAATTTATCCAAAACTCTTTTAAACAAGTTTGTCTCATGTGACAGAAACAATGAGAAACACAGTGCATCTCTTGCAGAGCACATGTACAGGCTTATTTACTAACGGGCTAGGAGACAATCTGTTCAGATCACTAAAGCAATCATCCTAGAGTCACTATAACCTACACCAAAACCAAAGTTGTAAAATGTGCAAGATACGCACACCTGATAGTACGAATTTATTTAGCTGCTTTATAAGGGAGCTCAGAAGAGTGTAATAAAATGTCTCCTTGTTTTCCATTTCCTATAACATGCTGAACAAACCTATCCAGATTAGATGGACTGCTCTAAAATCTCAAGCCAATTGGAAAAGCCTGACTGGAGTTTAAACTTCACATGCAACCTGCACCTTAACACACCAAACAAATAAAATCTCCAAGCAAATGTTCTCATAGTCTAGCTGTGTCCCTGACTCAGCAGTTAACAAAAATGTCTGTAACGTAAATCAGCAACAACGTTGGATTAATTTGCCTTGAGTAATGTTTAAAATACCCTTCTTCAATCTATGCATCCCAAATTTTTTCCTCAGTGTAAGTACAGAACAATCCAAAGCAAAAGAAAGCATCAAGAGGCTTGCATTTTCTCACTTGCTTTTTGTAAAATACTTAGAAATAACCCACAGGTTTTGTTACAGACTGACTACTACTACAGGAATATTCAGGTGTGAGTAGTGACAACATGAAAAAGCACACATAGGAAGCATGGGTGATTTTCTGGGCTAGTCCTCTCCTACTCCTGAATTCTGTGGCCAAGACCCCTGGCACCAGGAACAGTCACATTTGGCACTTTCTATGCGCCTGGCATTTAAATGGAGTCAGGTTTCAATCTGAAAGGAGAACACACACACACACACACACCCCCGCTTCTAACAGCTCACTTGCTAGAAAGTGGGGAAGACGTACCAATAGCACAAACAGAAAATCTGGGTTTCCTTTTCAACTGCTAACCCCAGCTACATACAATAGGAGGTGTAATACCACCAAGGAAGTAAACGCCTTAGCTAGGTGTGGAGCTTAATCCCCCTTCTTTCCCCCAAAATGTGAGCCTTCATTTCTTCTGTTTTCTGCAGCTTTCTCTACTTAACATTCTGCTCACCGAAGTTAATTTATAAGAAAAGGACAACAGAGGACTTTAACACCTACTTTGGCAAACACAGACCAAAATTCAGTTGCAATTACTTGTATTTGTGTCATCTTTCATCTCAAAAGTGTTATAGTTTCATGGTCTTTCCCAGGCAGTGACTACATGAAGTTCTTTTTAGTCCCACTGGAGATAACCAAGTATAGTTGTACGACCCCCATCTGGAGGGGGCTGGTGAAGGGATTGAGTCCAGCAGCCCCCTACAAACTGCAGGTGCTTTAAGCCTCTTTTTCTGCTGTTGGATCATGTTTCCGTGCTCAGAGGCCAAGTCTGTTGTAGGGAATTTGTGCCACTGAGCATCTGAGAGTAATTCCACCAGGCAAGTGTCCTGTCTTCTTTCTAACCCTAACGACAAGCTGATCTTCTCCAGCATAAGAAAAGCAGAAGTCAGATTTAGGGTTGATTTGTTCTGGTTTGAGAAGAACTATAAAAGTTGCTCTTTCCCAGACACCTGTAAACAGTGCCTTAAGATAACTTTTCAACAGGCCTGATTCAACAGCCGCTCCCCCAGCTCCTCTCAGTCTGCCGGTTATACATCCCTTTCTGGTAACACGACAGTTGTGCGCGGGCCATTGCTAGCAGCCTGCCCGGGAAGACGGGTGCTGCGGCTACGCTGCAGGGGACGCAGAGCAGCACGGGGGCCCTCACCAGCGCCCGCGCCGAGCTAACGAAGCACCGGCCCGGCTGCCGGCCGACAGCTGAGCCCGCCGCGGCTCCGCGAGTGAAGACACGTCCTCGGTCCCCCCTGGCCCGCAGGAGCCGTTCGGGAGGGCGGCGCGGGGCCGAGCCGCCCGGCCTCCCAGCGCGGCAGCAGCGCACAGGCGAGTCCGCGGCGGGCCGCGGCGAGGGCCGCGGAGCGCCCCGAGCCCCCCCCGGGGGCGGGGCCAGGCGGCCCCGCTGGCGTCCCGGCGGCGGCCGGGGCGGAGGTCCGCCGCGCCGGGGGGCGGGCCGAGAGGTGAGCCACAGCTCCCCGCCCGCTCCGCCAGCCCGCGACCGCAGCGGCGGGCTGCTGGGCCGCTCCCTCCGCCCTGGGCCGCTGCTCCGCTCACCTTCACCCGCTTGCCCTGGATCTCCAGGCTCTTCATGGTGAAGTCCACGCCGATAGTGCTGCCCTGGCGCTCGGCGAAGGCCCCGGTTTTGAAGCGCTGCACGAGGCAGGTCTTGCCCACGCTGGCGTCCCCGATGAGCACCAGCTTGAAGAGGAAATCGTAGCTCTCCTCCGGGTCAGAACCGGGCCCCGCCGCTGCCCCCGGCACTGCCGGGCCGGGCATGGCGCTGCCGCCCTCCGGCTTTCCGCCAGCCACCGAGGGGAGCCGGGCTCTGCGCAGCGCCCGCTGTCCCCCGCCGCGCCGCGCCAGGCCTAGGCCCCCCGACCCTGCCGGCCGCCTCCCCGGCACAGCCGCCTTCTGGGCATGGCCGACCGTAGCCGGGCCGGCGGCGAGCCTGGCGGGGGTGTTGGGCGCAGGCTGGGGCCCCGCCCGCCGTCTGCCTGGGACGGGCCGGGAGGCACCCGGCTCGCTGCGGCCTCCCGCCGGCCCCCGGGACCGCCATAGGCCGCGGGGCCGCTGGCTGGTGCCGGCGGGGCCTGCTGGGGTCGCGGCCCGGCGTAAACCGTCGTGTGTGGGCAAACGAGTGCGTTAGCCAGCTGTCGTAAGTGGCACCGACGAGCCATTTACGTTACCAGTGCCGCGGTCCTGTGCGGAGGACCTGCACATAGGAGCATTCGTCCGTGTTCTGGCTGAAGGGACATATTTTTGTGGTGTATCCTTTCTGATACATTTTACAGTTACAGACACAGAAATAAACAGGTGCAATTATGCCATTAAGTCATCCAGGAAGTGCAGCTGATTTGCCTTGTTGGCTTTTTATTTTTAGGTCTGAGCTGGGGTGTGGTTTGTTTCCAGAGTTGCAGTCCAAGGCTCAAGGCTATGGGTTTTCACCCTTGCAAGGTGCTGCACTGCTCAGACACGTCTTTAAAAACGTTAACATAATGCTATGTGTCTAACATATGCACGTGTATATGTGTGATCACGTATTGCATCACAAAGCTGTTATGTGTATTGTGATAAGTGTATCTCAGCAATCTGGAATTACTTGTGTTTTTAAGTGCTGCCTGGGTTATCTACAGACCAAACTGCTCTTTAATACGTACTCTCCTTTAGATTATGTGGTAAGTCAAGATGCTAATAAAAATCAGCTTTACTAATAAAATACCTTGACACAGCACATTTTGTTAGTCTGTTCTTTGTACCAAAGATTGCCTAAATTCCATCCTCATAGTTTCAGATGACAGAGTGAGAGTTAGATTTTCCCATAGGTAATTGTATAGAAGAACAACCTGATTTATGACTGAGCTGTCCAGGCCAACTTGTCTCGATTTGCTCTGAATCAATGGATTTTGGGGTGGCTTCATGATTATTCCTTTTCAGGTCTGCATGTATATTTTTGGTGATCCATGGTAACCTTCCAGCAAGAACAGAGGTATGAGTACTCTGGCTGGCTGGAACAAAGCCTTTCTGTTCCTGGTAGCCTGCAACTGTGAATTAAGCAGGCCACTGAACTCTAGGATATTGATCAACCAGGACAGAAACAGTGTTAAAGAGGAAATAAGACATCACTGTGCATACACTCTCATGCTAATTAGCACTTATGTTTTCAGTGTCTGAGCAAAGCGCTGCAGGGAATTTAGATTATTTAGGAAGAAATATTGCTAGAGATGTCAGTCTTTAATGTTTAGAATTAATTGTATGACCTAATTTTAGTGGAAAAATAAAGGTACTACTTCCATGAAGATAATGATACACCAGGTATGCCATTATCCTTGCTATAGATCATTACAAACTTTTTTGTATTAACTGTCAATGTTGCTGCTTGTCATCACAAGCCTTTAACTGCTTCTACAATGAAGAATTCCCCAAACAAAACCCATGAATTGTCACATTATGTTGTACACTTACGTGAGGGATCTTTCATCAGTTCTCTCAAGTTGTGAAAGCTGTAAATAGTGGTTTGAATGTTAAAATGCTTGCCTTTGATTAATCCCCAGACCCCATTGGGGTTAGCACCTGTTTCATGCAAAGATTAGGAAAACCAAAATGGGTTTGAATCAATTCCAATTTATGTCTATCTGTATTTGAGAGTCATTCATCAGAGAAGAGAGTGCTAGAAAACACTCTCTGGTAGAGAGCAGTCTCTCTACTACCACTACTCCAGTAGTTACTAGGAAACAGTACCAAAGCATGATAGAAGACCCCTTACAGTGGCCTTAGTCACCATTCCTTCTCACTCAGCTAACTCGGTTTGAGAAGTTAAGTTTCAACACTACAAAGGGGTTGAGCTGCAAAGTCTTTGCTACAGGTGCAAGGGTGCTTGCAATTTCCACATTTGATAGTGGAATTTGGGTGGTGAGACTGCATTACATTTCAAAGCAGCTGCTTGAGATTTGGAGTTAAAAAGTAAATTAATTAAGTTCTGACCTTCTAAGTAAACATACATGGTGATCTCATATGAAACACTGAAAAACCACAAGGAGGAGTCCTAAAATATATTATCCAGTGTTCTGCAGTGCTACTTGAAGGAGCAGAAGGTAACAGTTTAAAGTAAATTTTGTAACTGTGCAATGTCTTGGTAAGTTTATAGATTACTGTTGTTTTATGCAGTAGCAAGAATTCATTCTTAATAACTTCCAATGTGGATACAGAAGAATTGCCAAAATTGTTCATGGAAGCCAAGATGACTTGAATTATAGCTTTGTTGGTCCATTGTTTATACTGTGTTCCAAGATACATTTTTCAGCAAAGTTCGACATTTCCTCCTTGCATTTAAAATGCAGGCATGTTATTTGATGTGTTAATGCTCCTTATGTGGTACAAAGTTTCTTTGGTTAGATTTTGGTTAAAAGAATGTGTAAGCATTTGTATTGCTTGATGGGTTTATAGCCTGCCAATTTTATAGCTGAGTCCATTTGAATGGATTCATTTCTTCAAGACAACAACAGTAATAATATATTGTACTTTCTTTTTTAAAAGATATATTGGTTAAGTAGTTAAATGTTTACTTTTTGTAATAAATATATACAAAATAAGGACTACTTATTTGTTGGTTGGGTTTTTTTAAAGGTCATAAAATCATATTCTCGTACTCACCATTACCTGATGTGGCCCTGTATATTGAAGTCTTGGTTGTGCATATTAAATCATACATATTTTGTAACCCTTGAGTTTATGAGAGCAAACTGCTCTTCTTCCCATATTATAATCTTTTTATATTGTTTGAGATTAAATGCTTCTACTCTTTAAAAATATTTTTATTAAAAAAATGTTTGTAATCATGTGGGCTCTGGCTTTGTACCTCCAGACAGTGTGAGGTTATCCTGAAGAGATCTTAGATTTCAATTTACCACAGGTAAGGCTATCTGAGTCTGCTGAGCAATGTAGTCTGTGGCATTATGGGGTGTGTTTTACAAAAATTGATTGTTCTGAATTTTAACCAGAAGAATTTTGTAATTATATACTGTTTAGGAATTCAGTCTAAAATGAAGGACATGCTGATTTAAGCATGTTTGTGTCCAGAACTTTCTCTTTGAAATCTAGCAGTGTCTGATGTTTGCCAGTTAAAAAGTTAGTGGGTCTATTTTTAATTTATTAATGTTCTAAAGCCTTTTTAAGTAAAAAGAGAATTGGGAAAGTTATCCAAGTGTTTAATGTTTACAGAAGAGATGAAATTTTTGTCCTCTCTGTAGATGGGGTGTAGACCTTTTAATTCATTTGCAGGGGGCTGAGACAAATGGGTATTTTGAGGACTGTCAGCAGTCAACAGGTATTCTTGCTGTACATGACAGCCTCTCTTTTCCATATATGTATGTCTGTATTCTGTGTGAAAAGTAATTGGGGAGCAGCATAAAGATAGAAATATTCTTTAAGGTAATGGTAAGAATCATGATTAATTGAGACGCCCCACAGTTTTACAGTGGGTTTTTCCTGCAGAGCCTTATGTGCTCATTTTTTCCACACTCCGTTATTTGTCCCTCAAAGCTGCAGTGGGCACAGCACTTGGAAGACTCCTGGAGTCTTGAAAAATGATGGCACTTAGACCTTGTACCGCTTGTGTATTGCTGTTCTAGCAGAACTTTTGCTTTTGGCCTGGTGGTCTCTTACGGTACCAGCACAAGCAGTAGCGAAACTGGCACGTTATAAGGAAGTTGCTGACCAACAAACAAGGATGAATTTGGGGTCCAAAACTTCTCCAGTCAAGGATCTTTATTGAGTACTTTTCCTTGTAAGCTTGCACAGCCTAGACTTGCTCTGAGAAAATTATTAGTGTCTCCTTCATGGGTGATTCCTAGCAATGAAACAGCATCTATTACGCACTTGTTCAGCAAAGTGTATGACTGTCATGTGTGACATGTTTGTTACCCAACGCAAGTGCTGAATTTGTTATCAGCCAAGTTTCAGAACAAGCTAGTAATGGAAAACTTTATGAATGCAATTAATTTTTTTTTTAAGTTATGCATTTTGAATATCAGAAGCCATAAGCTATTTCCAGTTCCTTTCAGATGACTCAGCCAGTTGTGGATACTGACTTCATTTTAATTTGAAATACTATATTCATATACATAGCTTAATCATCTTCTGGATGAATGCAATGCAAATTCTCTGCTTAGTTCCTAAAGGCTTTTATCAATCTTAGTCACCCATCCATTTTCCTTGTCTGTATTCTATAGAGAATGAAAGCCAGTCATTGCATGGGTTTTATCTCAAAGAGTGTAAGAGGAGACATGCCACTTCAGAAACCTTGCCAATTAATATAAGAGATTTCTTAAAACACAGCTGTTAATCACAGTTTCAAAGACCAAAGAGTTGCTGATTAAATGAAAAACCTTGGTTCCTTGCAGTCAGGTTTATTTGGCAAATCATCACAGGCCAGTCCCTTAGTTTCATGTATCTGTGCAGTTCCATGTTTGTTGACCTGCACCATCTTGCCCCTGTACATTGTAGATGCACCTTCAGGAATGTAGGATAAGGGGAATGTGTGAAATACTTTTGAACAGTGCATATGTTTGTTAGTATTCCTCTCTTCCATTTCAAGTGCAACCAGAGTCCCACAGAGCAGAAGTGCGCACTTGGACTGAGGCTTTACCAGCTGGCTTGCAACTGCATATTCATGAAATACTGCTTAAAGCGCTAAAGATTCTGTAAAGAACAGCCTGGGAATCTGCACATTTGCTGACTTTTTATTCTTCTGAGTGAGCTCAGTGTAGTACCTGTAAATTTATCAGACATCTTAAGATACGTGTTTTCATAGTCTCTACGTGTCTATTTGAGATCCCCTGATACTTGTCATGATAGTTGGATTTCCTTTTCCTTTCCCTGATACAGACTGCTGAGGGAGCTGAGGTTATTCTAATATATTTTGGCTTTTAAAAATTACGATGCTGCACATCAATTAGGTAGGGTTTTTCATAGTGCCCAAATTGTCTTTTCGGAGCTGATGCATTTACTTCAGGAATCAGTTTTACGTCGTGTAAATTGTCCTTTTTTTTTTTTTTTTTGCATTTGTTAACTCAATCATCTCATTATTTCTCTGTTTCTCTTCTTGGCTTGTTTTAGCATTGATGTCATAAAATGAAATAAAGATTGTAAAACACTTGACGATACCAGCCTAGATATCTTTATCTTAGTAAGAGCATATAAGATATCTGAATATATTTTTTGAGTATATATATGCCTGTGTGTGTATATATGTACATGCATGCATATATGCTTGAATATATATGAACACATTTTCTTCCTGAAAAACACTGTAAAAGTAAAAAATACTATAAATCTACCCAAAAGTAGCTACCCTGTTCTTGATATTGTAAAAAGTCCCATGATAAAAAAAGAGGTTCCAGTGAGTTGAACCACCGCTCATTCCTGCATATAGAGAGTCCTATAGCTAATGCATCCCATCTCATGGTGGTCCTTCTATTCTGAGATTCCTTTGTCTGCTGATGTTTCTGTTCATTGAAGAAGTTTACTTTATCATTTCTCTACAACTGTGTATTTGGTTTTCAAGATGTTTTATCTTCTTCTACTTACAGTTTTTAAAAGGCTTATTTTTTTCTCAATATGAGCTCACATTTAGTGTCTTCATTTGAAAATACTGATCTTTGTTACCTTCTGAATTATTGTGTAAGTAGGTTAAGTAGTGGCTGTGGACACTTTCTTTTTCAGCATATTTTTGTCAGTATTTATGCTGTAATTGCTGCTGCTTCTCCTATGTGAAATCTGAAATGTCCTCATGTGAGATTAAAAAAAATGGAATGTCCCATTTTCTTCCTTGAGTATCATAAGGATTACTTGAGCTTGAAAGAGTTTGTAAAGAGGTTTTCCAAGTTAAGTCTTACATATCATAGCTTTCTTATTTCCTGAGAACAGTTGCTTCAGCCTTGTGACTTGAGAAAATGTATTCTATATCCTACAAACAATTTTTTGCTAGAATCTAGATGATGGAACTGAAATGCAGCCCGCAAAGCTTCAGTTCAACTGCGCATTCCAGTTTTCCCAAATAAGAGTTTTGATGTAACATGTTGGAAAAATACAACCAAAATTATCTTTCTGTTAACTTCTAGTACTTTCTCTGTAGTTTCAATTACATGATGTCATGTAATACAAGCAACTCATTTCAAGTATCGTAATAGCGTGTGATTGACTTTTGCCTGTTCTATTACATCCATATTAAAAGGTGGACCGAAAGATGTAACTTTCTCGTGTGTTTTTAGAGTATGCTAATTGAGCAGCTGGCAGTTAATGAAATCCTGTCATAACAAGAATACCTAGCATTTACAATGTTCTTCACAATTCCAAACATAAGTTTTTAAAATTGTGTGTAGTAGATAATTTTGACATAATTTTATGGCATTGTATTAGAGAAGGTAATGAGTGTGGCAGTTATCTCAATGTCCTGATTCTGTCAGTATTCACCAAACCCTCCTGCAGTTTATTACCTTGTGAATTTTCAGCTTTGATTTTCCCTGGTCCTTGTATCCTCCTCAAGCAAAATGGCAATATGTCTGTGGCATAGTAATTTAGTTGCTGGATTAATGTAACTAGGTTAAGAAAACTACTGGTTCTAAGCATGGACTGTAATAATGGTGTTAGGAAAATATGATGTCATTGACTTAATGTGTTCTCAACCTAAATCAAAAATATTTCTTTCTTCTTCTGACTTGTAGCCCCATTTTTTGTTCTGAGAGCAAGCTGGATTTATCACTTTTGCCCCGTCAGCAGTAATAAAAAAGCCGGGGCTAAATTCAACCTGCAGTAATACTTGTGCCAACTGTTGTCTTCTGAACTGCATAGGTGCAGCAGGGATTATAACATGTGAAATAACTTTGTCAGTATGGAATACAGTCCAGATCTTTGCCTTTGTTATGCTGCCTCTGGAGGATTTAATAAGGAGCAAGAAGACCTTGCATGCATAAAAGGAGAAAATCTGGTAAGAAAATGCCTTTTATTTTTTTTTTTCTTCTATGGGTAGAATAGTATTTTTGTTTTAATTTCATAGACAGCAAAGTCAACATATTTTTTGAATCACTGAATAGTAAGTATAAGAATAAAGAGCAATTTTATATTACTCAATTGAGATAGAAACGTGAACTCATTAATGGTCAGATTCACCATCAATCTGTATAAATTATTTGAAATAGAGGTACAGGTCAGTCTACGCATGATTGGTATGAAAAAGATAATCTCTGTAGTTTTGGAATATATTGTGAATCTGCTGAACACTTGGCTTTACTGTGATGTTCTTCAAAGAAGACTGACATCAGGTAGTAATAATGGATGGAGGTTTTGATTTCTGAAGTGAAACTGATTTCCCACTCAGGTCAGTAAGTCTTTGCTTTATCTCATTTATCTTATTTATACCAAGAATGTGAAAGATCAAAATGGTTAATTTGCTAGAAGTGTATTTTTTTGTATTTATCAAAGTTCATCAAATTCCCCCCTTAATTTTTTTTTGCTTTGTGCATATGACAACGAGGGTCTTAAAATGATCGTTTGCACAGTGCATGCAGCTACATGGAGGATTGACTTTTATACCTGAATGTAGTTGGAAAAGGGCACAGCTGCGCATCTATCAAGCATGCAGTTTGTGAGAGCACAGGCCAGAGACCTGGCTTCAGACCTCCGTTGGTTTATCTTCTGCTTTCTCTGACTCTTTGATGAAAGCTCAGCACTAAATTGAAGTCTTCTGCTGATTTAAATAGCACACTCATTTTGCTTAACTGTTCTCAGTCTCTGCATTTCCTGATATTTATTTCTACTCTTCTCAAAGGTTTTGATCTGGAAAGAGTTAATGGAATGAATTTGTGTGTTTGAAGTTAAGATGTAGTCAAATACCGGGTTAAACTGGGCCCCAAAAGCTAGTGAATCCTTTTGTATGTTTCCGTGGGATACATTATTAAATCTGAGTTTGACCAGTGTTGTTACATTACTATTATACTTCAAAGATGTTTAAGTATAATATTACAGATTTGGTCAAATTCTGTATATAAAATTTTGACAAGCCAAATCCCCATCTGGTATTTGATGGCCTCGATGCAGGGAGGTGTCTTGTACTTCCTCTAACTGTTTACTTGTGGTATCTCTGGGTTGGGAAATAGAAGTTTAAGTACTTTATTTGCCAAGCTTAGGTTATATTATAAAAACATCCTCACTGAAATTAAGAGAACAAAAATGTATGTATTAATTAAGGTTAATAAATGTGTTCCTCAAATACATTCATCATCATGATAGATACAGCTAATATGAAAGTTTGGTTCTTCTGTCAGTCCTCTCATTCTTTTGATGTTGCAGTTCTTAGTGTCATTAGTAGCAGAGATAGTTTTCAATGCAGAGGTGGCAATTCAGTCTTTGTGGCTTTATTGATACTTTTGCAGGTTCAGATTCGTACGGGGTACAGTGTCAAACTTGGAAAGATAGATGTATACAGGAATATAGCTACATCACACAGTTCAGTTAAATTTAATGAGACTGGCAAGCTGTCAGCTCTTGTGTAAAGTATGTAAAGAACATGAACCTTGCCCCTCTGCTGAATAAATAATTTTTTTGTTTATTCTTTTATAGTAATTAATTTTAATTTATGATATTATTGAGCTTCAGATTACTTCTACCATAGTAGACTGTCTTAAATGTGCAAAAAGAAAAAAAAAGCTACATGTGGGATGTGCTTGGTCCTTTATTATGATACGAAGAGGAGTATCCAATGCTCAAGAAAGAGATCAGTTCCTGGATGTTTCCTTATTTCAATATCTCACTGATAGCTCTTTCCTATTAAATAGAGATTGTCCTGCTAGGCTGGTGGGACTTATTTGGCTGTAAGGATTTGTTTGTGTGGATCAGGAGGCAAGCTGGGGCCTTGGAATTGGTGGGTCTTGACATGGCTTCTGCAGCAGTGTGCACTCAGCCAGCACTTCCATAAAACTTTAAGTTTCTTGGCTGAAAGTTGCTGTAAATGTGAAATTGCCATCTGTAACATGAATGTGTTGTTTTTCCTCACAAGGTTCTTGAAAGTGCATTGACCTGAAGCTAGCTAACTGCTTAAGTAAGAAATGTTAAGAATCTCTACCGAGAAAAATCATACTGTGTACTTCTATGCAAAATAGAACAACAGATCATACTTTCTAAATTTGAAATACATCTAAAAACATTTCTCTTACTTTATGGAAGATAGCCAACAAATTGCCACAGATTTTTAAATTTTGTTTTCTTCTTGGATTGATTTTGTTGAGGTTTTATTCTCCTTTTTTGAAACTATCTCAGACTTTCAGGAACAGGGGAGGAATGGTAGAAAAGAACCCCTCACAAAGTGCTGTTTGCTTTGAGTTCATTACTTTGTTTTAGTTAATTCACAATTTTTTCTTCTTTATTTATTGCACTTTTATAGGATGAAGCTGTGGGTTAGTAAAATTTTTATTTACATTAAATTTCATCACAACCTTAGGAGAACAGAAGAAAGAAAACCTATGTTAAGTTTTAATATAAAGATTGAGCTGTGTCTTTGGGAGTTGTAGTAGCAGAAAATTTAAGTCAGGTCTAAAAATGATTAATCACAGTGAAGAAAGTAAATGGAGATTGTATTGCCCAGTGTCCAAAAGTATAGTAACTTTATGTTTCTGCCAATAGAAAACAGGTGACGTCTTGTAACATCTGACACTTCATGACAGAAGACCTGTATTAAGGCTCTAGAAAGAGCTAACAGGAATTGGTAGCTTGTTTGGAACATCTCTATCACATTACTGAGGCCTTGGTATGAAGGTGACCAGCTTCGAAGAATTTTTCTCACTGGTAGTTTTCAGCAGCCACTAGGTGACAATGTTGATCCAGATTCAGAGCTGTCTGTCTGACAAAGCTGTTATTAAAGTTAAAGGAATCACTTCAGGGCTCTGAGGTTCTGTTATGCACAACTTGTGTTCTTTTATGGACTGCAGTTGCCCTTTTCCTTCAGGTTATAATTGCTGCTATTTTAGTTTCAGTCTTTCAGCTTTTGGTAAGTGCATCTGAAAATTAACTTCTTGGTTTTTGCAGTTGCCTTGCAAACTCAGGGAAGTCAAACACACACTTGCATCTAAATGCTCTACTGTCCTGAAGGCAACCTTTTATGATGTGGCGATTGCCATGTTCTTCCACTACTTTGTACTGCTACTGATAGGAATGTGTTGCAAAGGTAGATTTTTATGTAGGCGTGTCAGGTTCCATAGTCCTTCTCCATGGTCGTAAGAGGCAATATATGAATCCTAGACACAAAAAAAAATTATTAACATCAGAGGCAAAAACCTTCTGATCTCTAAAGAGGAAACAAGAAAAAAATTGAGGAGGAAAAGGGAGCCTGTAATCCATCCCTGCTGACACTTCCTTCACTATAGATCAAGGCCATTTAAGAAAGGGCTTTGCATGGTTTTCCACCCCCTCACCCCACCCCCACTGGACTCAGATGAATTTCTTTAGTCCTGTTTCCTAATTCTCTTCAGAGGGAAGACGTCTCGATCCACCTTTCCCAGAGAATGTACTTGTGTAAAACAGTGCCATTCAACTTTAATAGCTATTGGTTGTTAAAGGACTGCATGCTTGAACAGCCAAACAAGAAAGTCATAAGTAAAGCCAAATGAAATCTGAATGAACTGCTGTCAGGTACCTCAGATTTATTTTGCCTAAAATGAACTTGCCACGTCAGTCAGTAGCGGTGTGCCTGCTGAAGTGACATCAGTGCTTCTGTCCTTGGGCAATCGTTTGGGTAAATTGAGAATATGCTGCTGGGGCAGGCATTCTGAGATGGTACATCAGGGAGAAAATGGCCCCTGGGAAGGAGGTCGGTATAAATAGCAGCCATGTGGCCATTATGCAACTAAAGCAGTTTGTTGTCGCGCACCCATTATTGAGTGTAATCTAAATTTAATTGGAGTCAATCTAATAGCAAAATATTTACGTGGGTCCTAGCAACAGACTCTAAGCACTTTTGAAAGTTGTTTTGTGTAGTGCTCTGAAGAGAAAAAGCATTAAGATAAACAGCATTACTAAGATAAAGTTAGCATTACTAAGCATTATGATAAACTTAGCACTTTTCAAAGGAAACATTAAATAGGAATTGTTAATTTTTCAGTGTAGTCATTTTACCTGTTGGCAGGCAAAGTCAAATCATGTATGTTATGATTTATACCCGAATTACAAGTGTGTGAACCTTAAGAGTCCAAGAAAAACAGCAGTTTTGTGAAGCCTCAAATTCTATTTTAATAATTCCCAAAACAGTGCATTTACATATAAAACCAGCATAAGAATATATGTATACAATTACAGTAGCTTAGACCAATTAACAAGCTTGTCTAACTGCCACTCTATATGTATTTTGTACATTCAATTAGTATTTAGTTCTTACAGTATATGTTTTGTTGTTGAACTAATAAAGAAATTTCCTATTCACCTGAGGGAGTTCCTGTTTGTTACTAGTCCTGTTAGGCTGTGAATATTCTTGGTCTTTTGCTCTTTGAAACTTTTTATTAGATGAGTTACTGTAGCAGCTATTAATGCAGTTCCACATCCTATCAATGCAAGCAGTAGCTGTGCAACTAAGGTGGAAAATTACTGTCATTATGTGACATATATCTTACGAAATAGCTGGTGTTTAACTTAACAGAAAAAAATGTTTTACTTTGCATTACTGATTTTCTGCATACTTAAATACTTTGAATTGGGGCTGAGTCCTGGACACTAAATCTGAATCTTTTTATGCATAGCTGCTTGGCAAAATGGTAAATACAATACAAGCTTGTTAACTTTGTAATGTATTTTATTACTAAGAAAAAAGCTGTACTTAGTCTTTAGCATGAGTTTAGTGTGAACTAATTTTAGGTAGGTTGCCAAACAGGCAAGATTTACAGTAAAAATCCTCTGAGGTTACATGTGAATGTGAGACCATGGAGATACGTTACTGCAAATTCAAAACTACTTCTAACAATTACTTAGATTTAAGAGAAGGCCCTTGGAACAGTAAAATGCCATGTCTCCATCTTGTGGAGCTACCCAGGGCTCCTGAGGAGGACTGGACTGATACTCAAAGCATATGAGTTACTCTAGGGTGAAAGAGAAAGCTGTTTTCAGATTTCTTCCTCCTTGCTTTGTGGGGAAAAAAAAAAGGTGTTGAGTACACTTAGACTTCATTCATTTAGCCTTCTGCAGAATGTGGGATTTGGAACGCTTGAGAAATGTATATTCTTGAAATACCAACATCCTTGGAACATGGAGGGAAAAAAATCAAGAAAATAGAGTGAATCCACTGCATGTGGAATGTATTTTACTGTAAATATGTAATTTTGCTATAAATAAGTATCACTTCTAAAATAACTTGCATCATAGACATGCACTTGCTCTTCTCTTTTGCAAGCAGACACTCATGCCAAGGCAGAAAGACATGAGCTGGCTCCATTCTCAAAGCTGTGTAGTTATGTATGCTGTCGTGGTGCTGAGTCCAAAATAATCAGCCCTTCCTGTCAGTGTCACTTGTAGCAATGCTGCCGGCAGTTATCCAGCCACCTGTCCTCCGAGTGCAGGAGAAAGGTGTGAATTTTTCATTTAAAAAAAAAAAAAAAAAAAAAAAGAGGAAGACAGATCAGCTGTCCGTGGAAATACCACTGTTTTCTGTGCTTGCTTTCCTGCTTAGCTCAACCCTTCGCATCCAGGGAGCTCTGTCCTTTATGCAGTTTCCCCCCAGGTTTCACTGCTCTTGCTGTGGCTACTGAGGAGCACCACTGACCTGACCAGGCTACTGCTGCCCAAGTGCAAACTGTGCTATTGTTTTCTTTCTCACGTTCTTTCAGAGGTTTTTTTCCTTGTTGCTTGCAGTCTTCTAAATTAGCAAAAATGCTTTAATTCTTAAGTACTAGTCTACCCCTGGTGAAGAAAACAGTATTTGTAGCTAACTTCAGAAGACAGATCCAGAGCGGCTGCATTCAGAGGAATGGCATTAGTGATGCAAAGCCAAACTGGTGCATCTCGATAACTGCATAATAATATTCCAGTTTGACTCTGCTAAAGCACAGAGGCAGTCATTTTTGACAGAGCGCTTATGCCTTTCAGCCTACTCTGAGCTAAGACATGGAAATTGTTAGGGAATTATCTTTTTTTGTGTGTTTTATATAGCTCCAAAGCTGATTGTTAGCCCATTCATCATAATAATTACCTTCCATTAATAATATTGTGGCCCTTTAGCACAATGGAGAATGGCATTGCATGATGTGTGTGTAAGCCTCATGTGAAAATTCTACACAACAATCTGAATGAAACCTATAAACACTTCAGAGGGAATTTATCCCCAATGTAATTTCATTGGGCTTTCAGGATCATCGCAGTCAGAGCGAGATCATCATCAGTAGGTCAGATTCAAGTGACTATAAAGTACTATTAATACATTAAAACCAGAGGAGGTTTTAGAAGACTTAAAATTCTAGACTTGGATGCTGTAGTTCCCTCTTCAACAAAAAGATGGATAACACACTTATTCACAGCCTGGCTGTGAAATATTTGTCCCATGGTGGATTAGAAAGGTTGTGTCTTCCTTTGCTCCATCACAATGACCTGTTAGTGCCATGAGGCAGGGGGATGGTTCTGAGTTTTTTGTGATGGAGTTTTTACTCTGTCACACTCTTAATGTGATGGAGTAAAATAATCACATTATTTTATGTGAAATGATATCCACTTATTGTTAATTTATGCACTTATAATTACATTAATCAGCAGTGGATATAATTATATCCAAGCCATGAGTGAGGGATTAGAGGATTTTTTGTCTATTGCATCACAGGTCTATGCAAACTATTCTGTCACATGCCAAGACCGCTTCCTTATTAGTTTATTGTAGTGAACACGAGTCATGTAAATAAATGTACTCCTTTCAGGAAAGGAGTTGTGTCAATCTGGTAGCCTGCAGTTAAGTTTACTGCTCAAAGATGTTTGTAAATAAATTGAAATGGAAAAAGAAGATAAATTTTTATTTAACAATGAAATAATTCTCTCCTCTAGCAGTGTTATCATTAGAAAAGTTGTTCTATTCCATTTCCAGAACCTGAATTAAGGATTTCAGCCAAAACCCATGCAGTGTAATAACCAATTTTATTCCAAAATTCATTAGTTTTCCACTGAGATTTTTTTTTTTTTTTCCCAAGATTTGGAAACAGTAGGGAATTTAAAATAAGGCTACAATGCAGACTGGTTTTCTTTTCTAGCTTTACCAAAAAAACCTGCAAACAGCTTAACGATATATGTAATGAAAACAGGTTTTTCCTTTTTGGAGTGGATGTAGGAGTAGTCACTAAGGGATAATATACTCTGTCTGAGAGTATTTGTGTCTTGTTATTTTGATGGTGGCCTTTGTGATAACAAATAAACAGTAAGGGCAAAAAGGAAGCATGAAAAATTTCAACCATTAGACAGCACTAGAGGGTGTAAAGGTTAGTTTCTTCAGAATTGACTGTGAGTCATAAGGAGTAATATTACTCAGGGAAGTGGTTTACATCTACCTGTTAATAGAGCCAAATGTGTTACATGCCATGTGATCAGAGTGTGTTACCAGCAATCCAGTACTCTGGTGTTACAAGGCTCCAATAGTCACGTTGCTTCAGTTGCACATCTATACCTTGTATGTGCTAAGTTCTTTCTCCTTTCGTGTTTCATCGGAGGGCCATGTGAGACACTTATGCCTTTGTGAAGATGCCTGAGCCGCCTGCTGTATATAGAGAACAGATTTTATTTTATTTTTTTAAGCAAAATTGGTGATTTTCACCTCTCTGTTTCATGCTGACATCCTACATTGTATGCCCTTTAATAAGGGTCCTGTATGTTCGTAGCCACCATTTATTACATTCAAATTTCAGGCACTAGTCACTTAAGTATATTGCACTTGCTTTAGTGGGAGTTATCCTGGTGTTCCAAAGATATTTTTTTTTCTTATTGATTTATAGAATTAATGGAAAAGTGAAAAAAAAAATAAATCCAAATACATTAGAACCAACTGCCAAAAGGTGAAACATGAACACATGACAATGCTTGTCATGGATGCAAGTTGCTGTGACATCAAGGAGAGTCCCTTGGGAGGTAGTCCTGAAGGGCAGAGGGGTCCAAGAAGGCTGGGTATTTTTCAAGGAAGAAGTCTTAAAAGCACAGGACCAGGCTGTCCCCATGTGCCATAATACAAATTGGCGGGGAAGATGACTGGCCTGGCTGGACAGAGGTCTACTACTGCGACTAAGGGAAAAAAGGAGAGCTTACCAGCTCTGGAAGAAGGGGCAGGCAACCCAAGAAGAGTACAGGGATCTTGTCAGGTCATGCAGAGAGGAAATTAGAAAGGCAAAAGCCCAGCTGGAATTTAACCTGGCCACTGTTGTAAGGGATAATAAGAAAAGTTTTTATAAATATGTTAACAGCAAAAAGAGAGCCAGGGAGAACCTCCATCCTCTAGTAGATGCAAGGGGGAACATTGCCACTAAAGATGAGGAAAAGGCTGAGATACTCAACGCCTTCTTTGCCTCGGTCTTTAATGGCCTGACGAGTTATCCCCAGGGTACCCAGCCTCCCGAGCTGGAAGATGGGGACAGTGAGTGGAATAAACCCCTCATAATCCAGGAGGAAGCAGTCTTTGACCTGCTATGCCACCTGGACGTCCACAAGTCTATGGGGCCAGATGGGATCCACCCAAGAGTGCTGAAGGAGCTGACAGAGGAGCTTGCCAAGCCACTCTCTATCAGCAGTCCTGGAGATCAGGGGAGGTCCCAGATGACAGGAGGTTGGCAAATGTGACGCCTATCTTCAAGAAGGGCTGGAAGGAGGATCTGGGGAACTACAGACCAGTCAGCCTGACCTCAGTACCAGGGAAGATTATGGAGAGGTTCACCTTGAGTGTGCTCACCAGGCACATGGAGGACAATCAGGGGATCAGGCCCAGTCAGCATGGGTTCATGAAAGGCAGGTCTTGCCTAACCAACCTGATTTCCTTCTACGACGAGGTGACCCGCCTGGTAGATGAGGGAAAGGCTGTGGATGTTGTCTACCTGGACTTCAGCAAAGCCTTTGACACAGTCTCCCATAGCATTCTCCTGGAGAAGCTGGCAGTTCATGGCCTAGGTGGGCGTACTCTTTGCTGGGTTAAAAACTGGCTGGATGGCCGAGCCCAGAGAGTCGTGGTGAATGGAGCTAAATCCAGTTGGCGGCCAGTCACAAGCGGTGTCCCCCAGGGCTCAGTTCTAGGGCCGGTCTTGTTTAATATCTTTATCAATGACCCGGATGAGGGGATTGAGTGTGCCCTCAGTAAATTTGCAGATGACACCAAACTGGGTGGTAGTGTTGATCTGCTGGAGGGGAGGAGGGCTCTGCAGAGGGACCTGGACAGGCTGGATCGATGGGCCCAGGCCAGCTGTATGAGGTTCAACAAGGCCAAGTGCCGGGTCCTGCACTTTGGCCACAACAACCCCATGCAGCGCTACAGGCTTGGGGAAGAGTGGCTGGAAAGCTGCCTGGTGGAAAAAGGCCTTGGAGTACTGGTTGACAGCCGGCTGAATATGAGCCAGCAGTGCGCCCAGGTGGCCGAGAAGGCCAATGGCATCCTGGCCTGTATCAGGAATAGTGTGGCCAGCAGGAGTAGGGAAGTGATCGTGCCCCTGTACTCGGTGCTGGTGAGGCCGCACCTTGAATACTGTGTTCAGTTTTGGGCCCCTCACTACAAGAAAGATGTTGCCTTGCTGGAACATGTCCAGAGGAGAGCAACCAAGCTGGTGAGGGGTCTGGAGCACAAGTCATACGAGGAGCAGCTGAGGGAACTGGGGTTTGTTTAGTCTGGAGAAGAGGAGGCTGAGGGGAGACCTGATCGCCCTCTACAACTGCCTGACAGGAGGCTGTAGTGAGGTGGGGGTCGGCCTCTTCTCCCTGGTAACAGATGGTAGGACAAGGGGGAATGGTTTGAAGCTGTGCCAGGGCAGGTTTAGGCTAGACATTGGGAAAAACTTCTTCACCAAGAGGGTTGTCAGGCTCTGCAATGGGCTGCCCAGGGAGGTGGTGGAGTCCCCATCCCTGGAGGTATTTAAAAGAAGGGTAGATGAGGTGCTTAGGGACATGGTTTAGTGGTGGGATGTCAGGGTTAGGTTAAAGGTTGGATTTGATGATCTTAAAGGTCTTTTCCAACCAAAGTGATTCTATGATTCTGTGATCAAGTTTGGGGTAACTGGGAAACTTGGAAGTCAAATGTGGTAAGACCTGTTGAAATAAAATGCCTGTGTGTTTCAGCTGTGAATGGGCATTTCATGTTCCCAAACCAGGAAGAGTTTGCTGCTGCTTTCAGTAGCATTTGAAGTAGGTTGGGTGTGGGATGGAATTGTAAGGTCATGACAAAGAGCCTAATTTCTAAGCCTTCCTTTATGTTTATTCACATAAGCACTGGTTACTATTTTCTAAACAATGCTGTACATTGTGTCAAGGGGCGGGAGGGGAAGAAAAAAGCAGCGAACTTCTCTGATGCATGAACTCAAACAACAGATTTGAAAAAAACTGTAACTGTAGATCCTTGACAGAAAGAAACACAAGTTGTTCAGATTGAGCAATGCTTTTTGCTACCATGTTAAGAAAATCTTGAGCATTTAAAGAAAAAGGCTGATTCACCTACCATTCTATTTAATAAATGAAGCCTGCAAATATTTTCCACATTAATTGAATTGCAGTTTACACAAATCTCTGTCTTACAGTGAACTGTTTAAAAACGTTTTTGTTCTTGCTCAATAATTCTGAGTATGATTACTTGTCTTGCTAAATATTGAACCAAAACTCATAAATTTTTAGTTGCAATTAATCCCAGCAGTTACTGTGCTAGCAAAGATTGTGAAAACATATTCACCAGTTTGCACTCTTGCAGGCATGATACTGTAACACTTCCTAGGATCTTTACAAACTCCCTTGGGAATGCATCTGCATGTTTCATTTAGATAGCTGATGTATTTTCCTATCTTTGCATGTTGCTAGCAACTGCAGCATTACTTATGCAATTTGATGGACCGTGTGGCTTAAGCACAACCTAGTGGCCTTGCCAGATAAACAGTTGAATGTTGCTCTTGAACCTTCGGTTAGCAGTTCTAGCTTTTCCCTTTTCAGAAGTTTTTTTTTCAGATAAAAGCCAAATGGATCAAAAGTGGTAAATACAATGCTATTTTAGTGGAATGTGAACTACTGCTATGGAAGAGATTCCCTCTTCTTTCCTCTTTTGAGGTCAGAAAACATGTACTCTCAAATACTTTTTTTTTTTCCTCTGTATTCTGTGCATTTTATTTAATGTGTTGGTTGGTATAAGCCAAAATGTTTGCTAATTGCTCTTTTTAATGTTTGTACAACTGAAGCTATACAGTAAAGCAGTTTACTATTTTATGCATATTTAGCTTTATAGGCAGAAAAGAGAGTATTAATAATTTATTTTATTTTGGGGAAACAAGAAATATAATTTAGGAAACTCTCCATGAGAGATTGCAGAGTGCATTTCTTCTGCAACATTCTGCATTAATACCAAATGGTGGTTGTCTTTTAAAAAGTTGAAAAGCTCAGTGCAGAGAAAATATTCTAAAATTATCTAAGTGCTTACACCACTATGTTCCTACGTATTTGAAATTCTCTCCAACAGAGGTTATTTGTGAAGAGTAACAGTTAATAAAGTTAGAGAAAATCTGAATGTCTGTGCTCACCTGATCAAAATGTACACATAAATCTGAAGACACAACTTTGCTCTGGTCTGCACCGGAGGGTGACACAGCCTTACTAAGCGATGCTGTTTCTAGGTTATACAGTTCACTTCCTGCAGCAGGGATGCAATGCTTTGTAAAAAACAAATTCTCTGCTGCACTTTGAGTACTCATGGTGAAGAGTGCAGTATGCAGTTGGAGAAGGTAGAGTGGAATATTACTGCTGCTGTGGAGTGTGGCTCAGCCAGCACAGGCTGAACTCCTCAGGGGTGTTGCCAGTGCTCACTAAGGATGTCCCTGTGAAGCTGCGGTTGTGGTGTCTCTTTTCATGGCCAGTCCCACCATAGATTTTGCAGGTGACCAAAGCAATAAGAATGTAATATTTTAGGTGTCTCATACAATTCTGTTAAAATCCTCCTCATTTCATGTAGCACCTACCAATTTGAAAAAATGCCTAGCGTTGGCTAAGCTATAGGATTCACCATAATGTTTTATGAGCTGTTTCAGTGTTTAATTATTTTACCTGTTAGATTTTTGAGTCCTGTTTCTAGTCTGATGTTCTAATTTCTCCTAGCCCTTTGTTAACGAATTTCTCTTCATGTAGATATACAAGCTGTGATCTTGTCATTCCTTAAATTCCTCTTTATTAAATGAAATTGATTAAACTCCTCTATTTGCATTACAGTTGTTTTTCTGATTCTTCTTGATTTGTAGACATTGATACTGAATTATTATTGCTTATCTAAAGATGGAGTTAAATAAATCTTTCTATCCCTAAATGATATGCCCTATTTTAACAAGAAAAGAACACATTAGCCCTTTGCTGCAGTGTCATACATGGGAGGTCATGAATACTGGATTATTTGCCTTCTCTGAATTGAGCCCTCAACCTACGTTTTGTTTCTAGATGTACAATCTTGCTTTCGATTGCTTGGCACTCCAAGTAACCCACCGCTCTTTGCATTTATGACTTCCCTCTTCTTGTTCCCCACCATGTATCATTTGCAGACTTTAACATTGCAATGGGCATGTTGTCTCCCAGATCATTAATTATTTCACAGGAAAAACATCTGACTCTGTTCCTTTCCTTTTCTCTGTCTAAAGCCCCATGCTACACTTTATTACTAAATTGTGTAACCCTCTACCCATATCTTATCTGCACTTCAGAGGTTCTTTCAGCAGTGCCACTGTATTCAGTGGCCATTCCTTGTGTCATGGAGAGGGACAGGTGACTCAGCCTGAATTGGCTGACAAGTGGTGATGTCTCAGATGGGCCTTTCCCTGTGAGTGTGGGAGAGAGGACCAACACTGAAGATATGTTACAGACAGTAACGTGTCTCTTCTAAAGCTGTCTGAGAATGTCGCCAGCAGTCAGTGTTGACAGTTTGACTCCATATTGCTGAAGTGCTTTGGCAGAGGCAAGAGGGACCTGGAAATATCCCTGTGAGCTTCTGCTGCCTTTGACTTGGGTGTTTGTGGCTAGGAATGAGTCTCATCTCACAGAAGTGACAGCACATGGTAATTGCAAAACCACCTATCAGAAGAAAGTTAACCACCAGCTTTGCTAGGGATATTACATGCTTTAACAAGGAGCCCCACTGGTGTGACAAGGTGCTAGGTAAAGAGCCAAGCAGTCTGTAGCATCTTCAGCAGATAGCCTCTAATGCCTAGCTCCGGTTTGGGGCTGGGAGGAGCATTTGCAAAATGTGTCTTAAATTGAACTGCCAACCATAGTGTTAATTTTAGAAGACCTTCAGAAATCTTCCATCTAACTAGCCTAACTTCAGCAGCCCAGATGGGGTCACAGCACAAACTGCTGTTCTTGGAGTCTTGTGAATAATTAGGTTAGGGAGAAAGTATGCTTGAGTCACCACAACAGTTTTTCTAGCAGGATAGGGGACACAAGAAGAGAAGGGGAGAGAGTACATCCTCTCCAAAGCTGTTGCATAAAATCCAGTCTATCAGATGTCAGTAGTAAAACTGGAAGACAAGCTCTGGAAATTTCTTAGGATTTTAATCAGAAATCTGTAGAATTGTGAAAGCCATCAAACTTGGGCGAGTATGAATATTCAATAAGCATCCATTATTTCAATTTCACATAGAATGTTTTTTTTATTGTTCAGGAAATTCAACAATATTTAAAAATATTTTTACTGATTATATTCTCATTACCAGTCCATCTTTAAACATACTCAAGAAGGGATACATTCAGTGGCTGGCCTATATAATCACAGTGGTTTTGCTGGCAGGAAACTCCGGAACCTGAGGAAGAGATGGTTGAATTTGCACACAGAAACGGTCCTACCAAGCCCATTGGGACACTGTGGAAGGGTAACAGGTTGCAAACTGACACAGCTTCTGAGTGAGAAAAGAGTTGCTAAAATAGTACAATTGGTGTTCATCACCATATATTAAAAATTGTAGGATTCAGGGATGTAAATCTTTCTGTAAGAGCTGAGAATTCAGTGGAAAAATGCTAAGTTAAATGATTTTTAAAAATTGAGAAACTGCTTTTTGTATGAGTATTTGGCAGCAGAATGAAACTTGCCTGTCAATATGTCACCAAGGTTATTTTTGAAAGGAGATTAAATTAAACTTGCCTATCTGAGGACCCAGGCTTTGAGCCCTGGGATCTGTTTGTAGCATGATCGCCATCAAAACTAGTGTTACCATTGCGTGTGCTTTCTTGTGGTAGAATAGTCTGATGTTTCTGTTCAAGCTAGCAGTAGTGAACAGCTCTTTGTGTCTTGTGGTTTTGGGAGGTATGCCTCCCCAACAGTCAGCCCCTAGAGTTGTATTGGCTTAGGTTTATTTGGCAAACCAGCTTTTTTGAGAATTTCAGAGCCCATGCTACTAAAATAAGTGTAATTACTGCTCCAGCAATTAAAATGAGGTCTCGCCAAAAGAACTCAAGACACTTGATTGGGAGAAGCCTCTTACAAATCCCCAGCTCATTCCCAGTCAGCTGCTTCAAGGTCTTCATCCTCATGGGAGCTGGGGTTGCGCATCTGATGTTCGCAAGAGAGGGTGCGGAGATGTCTTCTAACCAGAGTTTTAGATACAGAATATGACAGTCACAGTTCCAAGGATTGTCAAACATTTTCACTTCTTCCAGGCTGCGCAAGTGGTCCAGGGCACCGGGAGGAACCAAGGTCAGGCTGTTGTTCTGTAGATAAAGCCTCTTGGTATTAACAGGCAAGGCAGGCACTTCCGTCAGCTTCCTTGAGCTGCAGTCTATATGCCAACCCTTCATTTCTCCCAGTGACTTACAATTGCAGGAGGGAGGACAGACTTCAGTTTGGGTCGTGTGGAACAGCAATGATACTGCAAATCCCACAACAGTGATGAATTCTGTCTTGTTCATGCTTCAGCTACCCAGAGAATAAGAATAATAATCTGATAAGTATGATTCATTAGCATGTTTCCAAATGCAGAGCTACAGCACAGCTATTTCTTTCTCAGGATTACTTGTGAGGTTTAGGTTTTTGGAAAAAGGTCTTTAGCTTTCTGTATTTCCCACAGAGCCATTCTGCCTGATATTAAGTAGCATAAATGCAACTGGGAGAGAGCATGGTGCTTCCATTTTGTCTCTAGTTCATTGCTTTTCCTTCCTAACTGGATGAAATATATTATTGTTCAAAATTCTGGAACAGAATGTCACCAGGAGACAATGGTAAAAATTAGCTTAGGTTTAGGCAAAGATTTTGATTCAATTTCTGAGTCTTCATAGGTCTAGTGTTAAAATTGTGTGTGTAAGTCAGTATTCAAAATTGAGCTTAAGAGATTGAATAATTGTAAATGTCTAAAAACCTTCTTTCTGAAAATATGAAGATTCTAACTAGGAAGTACATATTTTTGTGGCAAAAAGTTCTTTTTTTGCTGCCTTGTAGCTTCATGCATCTCTAAGGACATACAGTTTAAGATTTGGATGAATAGAGAATTGGAAATTTTGCGTATCTGGTACTGTTTGTCTTTTAGGGATTAAATAACCATGCTTTGGACTAACAGGTAATTATCCTTTTGCTATGTCATTCCCAGTTCTGTAGAGTGGGTCCCGCTAGACTTCCATCTTAGTCCCTTCTGTTTGGCAGTTTAAAACATCTAAAGCTATTCCCTTCCTGTATTTCCTACTACTTCTGTGCATTTAAAAATACATAGTTAGTCTTGGGACCGGATAGGAATTTGAAATACAAACTCCCTTGCACAGGTTGGGGAATTTCCAATCCTGAAACCATCTTTCTTTATGGTTTTAACACATCCCATAATTAAAATGTATTTTCTTCTTTTTTTTTTTCCCCAATTCATTTACAAGAAGTAAGTATTGAAGGAAAAATATCTGACTGCATATTGCCTTGGATACTACTTGGAGAATACTGTAAGAAGTGGTGTTGGGTTTTTATACACTATACACTTAAACAAAGTTCCTTTTTAGCTGAAGAAGGTGAAAACAGCTGTATAACTCTGTTTGCAGGAAGGAATTAGAAGCACATTGAATATGATTTTAAAATTGGACTGGACAAGGCCCAAGAAATAGCAAGCAGGTAGAACAGACCTATTAACAACAACAAATTGTTGTAAAGAGTAAAAGAGGGTTTCACATACTAAGATAAGGAGATCAATAATTAGTATAAACTTATGTAGAATGGAATTTTGAAAAAAATTTCTTCAAAATGAAGTTTTCAAGTGTAGCAATATTTTAGAACTAAAAAAAAAGTTTTATTCTTAAAAAACTTAAAATAAGCTGAGACTATTTTTTCCTAGGAAGTTTCACTTAATAAAGACTTAAGTTGTAGGAAAATTGGGTTGATTTTGTTTTAAATCAATTTGCTTCAATTTACTTACAAGGATTATGTAACTAGCTTTTCAAAATAAGGTTAGACAGCTTTAGATTCCTATATAGCAAGATAAAAGGAATCTGAACATAGATTCTTATACTTTAAATTGGATTAATGCTACATCAAGTTACAAGCTTCATCACAGAGAAGCTGAAATAGTAATCTTAATAATCTCACATGTCTTTGTTAGCAAGTAGTTTGAGTATCTTTGGTCTGAATCTAGATACTCATCTCTTATTTTTCAAAAAGTCTCCTAGAGCTGTTTTTTTCAAAGTAGACATCTTAAGAGGACAGACTATGTCATCTGGCTAAAAAAAAAAGTTAAGCAATATCTATCAAAAAGAAATCTCTTCTGATTTCATCTATAAGCAGCAAGAAATTCCAAATCAAATAGAAATAAGAACTGTGGCAAAAAATGCAGAAAGGAAGAGTTGGTGCGATGCCTGACTGACACTTACCCTTTTTTTGTTCCCTCTTGATTCCTTTTCCTCTCCTTGTGGAGTGTTGGAGTACATACAGCAGCTGGAGCTGATTTTTTAGAGAGTCAGTAAGGAAATGTGTTGAAGAAGATGAGCTTTTTCCTACGCGTCATAGGAAACCATTGGCATTGGAAGATGCTATATATGGTTGACGTGTCATGGTATATCGTGCTTGGGGTATTTTTGTATTTTCTGAAGACAAGAGGAAATGCTTTTGAATTTTTTTTATTGCTAATATATTTTTCCCATTAAACCTGACAATGTCTGGAAAAGCTACAATGACTCGTCTGAAGTCTAATGGGTTTTTTCCTCAGCTGTAATAATCCACAGGTATAAAAGTTAGCTTGAGCTTCAGTTGCTGACACATGCAAGATACAAGGGAGCTAAAGTTAGCTGATGTAATAGACTTGTGTTTTAGTCAAAGCCAGGTGTGTTTGATATCTGCCTTTCCCCTGATAAAGTAAAATTTATAAAAACACACCATAGTATCAAAATAACTTATGTTAGTCAGATGAGATCGTTAAGGGATAGAGAAATATTAATGCCACTACGTTGAAATAGTGGTGAAGAGTCACCAGTCACCATACAGTATTTAACTCTGGTCACCCACGTTCAAAAAAGATTAAGCGAACAAGTGAGAGGAAGGTTTCTGTGATGACTGGGGATTTGGAGAACCTATCTTGTGCGAAGAGGCTGAGAGGAACCTGTACCCTGCAGTGTGGAGCAATGCAGAAATACCTGAGCCAGAACGACTCGGGCAGGTAGGTGGCCCTGACACAACTTTGGATGTGAAGAAGGGTACACGTGTATTGATCAAAGGATCAATTCCTGTTTTGGTTCTTGTGATATTTTGTGAAATATAATTTCTTTGTAATGTCCTAGTTTGGTTTGGAGTTTAGAAATGAGTTCCAGAATAGTCTGGGAAGGTGCACTGGGAAAGGCTCACTGTCACAGTTAGCATGGCTCCCTTTAATCAGCACAGCCTAGAGGACAGGGACAGCCTTGGGCACAGATGGAGCCTTTCTTCCCAGTCATGAGAGCTGTGTATAGCTCAGAAGAGGACGGTGATCCTGCAGATTTCTTCACTTCAGTTGCTGAAGAATATCAACTGCTGAATAATAGCAGTGTGACATTCTTAGAACATAACATGCTCTGTACGTTTGGCTGGAAAGCCAGTAATTCAGGATGATACAAGTTTATAAATTGATGTGTCTGCTCATCTAAATAAAGAATGCCATGTTTGTATAAAAGAACACCAAAAGTAGGCTTTTGTTTTCACTTTTATTTTTTTGTACGTGAGATTTTGGAATACATCTGAAATAAGTTTTCCTTTGCTTTAGCTACCAAACATGAACACACTAGAACTAAGATAGCAATTGACATTTGGAACCCCAGCATGTTGCGGATCTGATGTTTAAGTCAGGCCAGTTCTTGTTTAGTGTGTTGTTTTGGGGACAGGCTTTGAGCTGGGTTCTGCGTTTGGAAATGAAACCCAGGTGAGTTTCAGATGTTGCAGATGTGCAGTAGAGCCCTGCTTCTGAGCTGTCGTTTCTTTATAACATGCTGTTCTTGAGGAGAAGGGAAACTTCTGACATTTAAAATTATTCTGTTAGCAATTCTTACTCTTTAATTCTTACTTATATTTAAAGTACTTTTCTTCATTAAGTCTAATCAATTACCAGTAGCCTGAAGTTTGTTAGAAAATTACTTAATGTGTATCTCTGCTCTTGAGTATTTTAAAAGGTAATATAGACAGTGCTGGAAGGAGAAGACAAAAATATTTCAAACTCTGTTTGAATTTTGATCTTTTCTGTAAGATGAGGAAAGTGATTCCTCCCTTGTTGAAATGAATCGTTCATCTGCCTGTCAGATGTTCAGCAGCTGGACCTGTGAGTGGACTGCTAATAATGGGAAGGTCTTTCTAGGTTAGGGATGGTTTGTTTTTTGGGGTTTTTTTTGAAAGTACATCACTAGGCCATAGATTTCATAAATGTCTGTCTTCCCTCATGCCTGTTTCCTGTATCACAGAGTCTATGCCATATGTCTTAAGGAATGCTGCCACACAGAATAAAGTTTTTCCTGTTATATGGTGAAATCAAATGCTGCATCTTTTTGCATTGAAACAGATGCAAAATATTTGGAATCCTCTGGAATCCGTACTCAAATTCTGTGCTATGGGTAATCCTCACAAAGGTAGTCCTACGTTTCTCTGGCCGCTGTGTCACACGCAGTTGGAGAAGTAGCTGGTCATGTCAAGTCACTGAATCTGTTACTTGCGATGAGGATCGCGGGCCAGTTTCTTCAGCTCTGTGTGGAGGTGAATGTATGCAGGGAGTATCTGGCAGAAGCAAAGTTTAAATACAATGCATTTGCATTTATGATTTTAGGGCTATAGCTTTTTGTAGGCCGAATGAGGATTCTTCACTTAAGAGGATTTATTAAGAGCCAATTTGGAAAAAAAAAAGTTATAATCTGCTATAATCTTGTTATAGTCTGAAAACATATTTTCCACAGAGTGAATCCTTTTGAACTGTTTTGTGAATGAGAGAGGCTCTGCCTCCTCTCAGCGGGGAGGTGTTTCTGAACACTCTTGTTTCCCAAACAAAACCCCTCTCACTACCTTACTCCCTGCAAGCACGCTTCTCTGGATTAGTTTTCTTTTGAGGCCTTGACTTTTCCAGCCAGTCATGTGGGTGCTGTGTCTGATTGCTTACACAGGGAGAAAAAAGAATTGAAGGGAGTCTACTAGTTTCCTTGCAGTTAAGAATAAAAGCTGCAAGTTAAAGATAAATGTGTGGATCAAATGCATGACCTGCTAAGAGGAAATTCAGGCAGAATCTGCTGTTATTTTTTTATGTATGGTTTTAAGGAGTTATAGTAATTTATTGCTGTCAATGACCTGTTCTTGACCTGGAAAGACAGAAGTCTTTCTCAAGCACTGTTTCCATTTCTAGTGCTGAAAAAACTTGCCACATCACATTGTCAATAGACAGCAAAAGTGATTCTCATTTAAGTTCTATCACCTTGAATAAATCTGTTCTTTCATATTTTCAAATAGGTTGGTGAGAACAGACTAACCAAAATATTTCTTTATAACTGGATGTGAGTCACTGGTAATTAGTGAATTACACAAATAAGAAAAAAGGAGAAAAAAAAAGATTGATCATGAAAGTCATTCACACATCAAGGAATATTGCCTGCAGAAATGAATTAAAGAAAATCTGTGGTTTGTCTCTCATCAGAAGTTACTGTCCCCCCAGGGCCAAAATATTCCTATTATCTGCTGCACCCTAGAGAGCTAGCCTGCTAAAGCCTTTTGAGTATTTCTACATAGGAGGACTCTGAATTTCATCCTGTCCATATTCTGCTTATTGTATTGTTGCCTGCTGCACATTTATTGTGGTTTTACCTGATTTAATTTTGCCTCTGTCAAATCAAATATCCCATTTCCTTGGAATACTATTATACAGGCAGATAAACTCTTGCCATTTAGGAAATTCTTCTCCTAAATTGTACTCCACCCATTTAATCAAAGAATTCTTACTCCTCCCACCCATTCTCATAAAGAATCTCCCTCCTTGCTGTTTTCAGTATTCAACACTGTACATAGTTGCTGTGCAATCATCAGCTGTGGCTTATCTTTCCACTAGGTGTCATTCAAGTTATTTTTATGTTAAATGTTGAGCATACACTGTCTGAATCAACCTTTAGATATAATTTACCAATTAAAAATAATTGTCTGAAAGACTGAAATATTATCTTCTTTTAGGATTTTGCCTTTTCCGTAGCCTCCAAGATAAAAATGTAATAGATGTACAAAATGTGTGTATTAAGTGATCTGTCTAAATCAGGTAGCTTAATCACCTCTTTGTGTTTTATGGAACTCTTAGGGTCTTGAGCCTGTGAAAATAAATATTCATACACGATTTGGATTCAAACTGTCCTCAGGAAAAAATTCATACCCTTTATGCTAAGTTGTGATAGAGCACACGTGCGGAAGCTTCTAGAGACAGAATCTGAAAGCATCATTAGAAGACCACCGTCAAGGCACTATTTCCCACTACAAGACAGTGCCTAGGCAGTTCCCTGCACTCCAGATCAGTTAATCGGCTCTGAGCGTGCACCAGGGAACCCAGTTGGTGCAGGCACTGTGTCTGTTGTGTGTTTCATGAGCTGAGTGCGATGTTGGCACCTTGATGGGAAGTGCTGGTCTTGGTAAAATGGACTCAGCTGTGCCCCTCTCTGCCTTGCTTCCTTTGCTGAATTAAATATTTTGCTCTAATGAAAAGTAATTAGTTTTCTAGGTCTTTATGCACAGTCCCTGTTACTCAAAATACAATACCATGTTTCAGTCAATTACAACACAACACTGCATTTATGTGAATGTTTTATTTAGGATCAAGTTTGAGCTTTCAGAGCAAATCTCATCTTCTCCATTTTCCGTGCATGCCTTTTAGATGAAACTAAACTGCAACATTCACTCTGGAAATACATCCAATTTGTTCCAGGTGCTAATGGAGGTTCAATACTTGAGACCAGACTAACGATAGTCTAAAATAACACCTCCTCTCCTAGTATATATGGCTGGATGTGGTGTCCTCAGTTCCAGATGGTATCCCTGCCATGATGCTGTTCTTTGGGCCCTTCTCTTTGTTGATACAGACATTGCCAATGTGACAGCCAAAGAACTGTCTCTAAATGAACTTTCTTCGAACGCCCTGGTAACTATGCAGTCTAGCCTGCTAAAGGTATTTAAGCATCTTTACCAGGTTACTGCATAATATCTGTAGTAGGGCTGTAAAATGCATGAGATTAAGCAGCACTCTGGTGTTGTGGTGGTGTCATTGTTTAAGGAGTTTGGTGATAAACAAAATCAGTCTTCAGCCCCATTAGCTAAAGTCCTGCTATTTTCTGCTTGAAGAGCTGGAAATGTTGAAGGCAGGGCATTGAACTTTATGGTCATGCTGAACAGTTGTTCTTGGAAAGATCAGTTAGAAATTAATTAGTGTCTGATGTAAAAGACTAAATTGGAAAAGCCCAACTGATGAGTTTACCACGGTAATTAATTGTAGAATTTAACTCACTGTTCATAATTGAAAAGATGGTTAGTTTTTACATCACCCTTTATAAAGCTATGTCTTCATATTTTTTTGAAATAAAACAGTCAACTCTGGATATGTTTTCAATGATGAATTAATTTTTCCAGATGCCAGCAGCTAGAGTCACAGTACTCCTTCCATACTAATGCTGTATTTACACACCGTTTGTGTTGCTAAAACTTGCAGATGTGACCAATTATGTTCTTTGTGCCATAGCGAACTGCAGAAGATTTTGCCCAGACTTCTGAACACACAGGGAGAGCCACAGAAATTCACTGCAGACAGATCTAATCTGGTTCTGCTGAATTTCTACTGCAAAGCAGAATGCAGGAATGCACACCCCAGCTAATCCATTTAACCCGGTTAGAAGACATCAAAACTGCAGCAGTTTCATGTGCTTGGGAGGGCAGTCAGGAACAATGCTCTCAAAAACTATGTTACCACACAGTAATTGCTCTAGTGTGTGAGATAACATTATTGACAATCCTAATTTTCCAGTTCTTGCATTGCATCCCCAAAGCCATGATATTTGCATTTTAAAGCAATATATGTTGATTAAAAAAAACCAAACCCCAAAAAACCCCCAACTTTATTTTAATGGGCTTGGTGTTTTGAGCTATTGAAGTTCATGTTTTCCAAGTTCTGCTCGTAGTCATTAAGGCTAGATACTACTAATGAAAAATGAGATTCACCTCTAATCACGTGCCTCCAAGTGTTAGGTTCTAAAGGAAATCTTTTATATGGAGTGACCTGTGATAAAATCACAAAAGCTGAAAACGCTCCTGTGCTAATCCTATTATTTCCTATCACTGAATCCTAATATACTAACAGTTTGGAGAGTCAGTTTTATCAAGCTGGTGGATGAATTAATCATATGGTCACATATATCAGGGAATAAATAAGCAGTGTTCCTCTGAGGAGGATTGTAAATTCATTAAAAGATGCTGCAAGTCTCTCCCTGCATAATCTAATTCTTTCTTTGCCCTCATTTGCTCCCTCTAGCTCAAACAGAGTGTTGATGACTGTACTTCAGTGAAACTTCCTATGTTTAGTGGAGCTAGTTGGAGGTTATTTGTATTTATTTCCACATCAGTTTTGATGAATCTTGGTGGTTTGATAGTGACCTGCAATGACACTCATGGTGTTATTCTCTCCATGCTGGCAGGCGTGAACACCTGCAGTATCTCCGCCTCTAATAGGAAAAACCAGAGCCTGGAATGAGAGGAAAGCTCGCTATCTTCTTTAGTCAACAGCTCGCCCTGAGCACGCATCTGAAATCAATTGGCATTTGCCTCATACCTTGGATGGCTGCTTTCTGCAGGTCCAGCTGCAGCACCTTTATTTGCACAAGCTAAAGAACATTGTTCAGATTTTATGACTACAGAAAATCTGTCTACTTTACTTTTTTTTTTTTTAAATGAGGTGTCCTCATATGAAGGATTCTGAAATATTAGGCTCTTTCAGAGAAAAGGATGAAGAAAGAAAAACCCATGGGATTCCCCTTCCCATTAAGTCTTTGTCACTGGCTCCCTTCAGAAGTATTTTATAGTTTTTGCTGGTTTAAGGGAGACTTCCATTATGATCTAAGTGTGTTAGTGAGATCACAGTGCTTTGCCTGAGATTTTGCTGCTATGCTTTGCTTTTTGCCTTACTCATGGTCTACGTTCTTTTGGATATTTCAATTTGTTTCTTAGTGAACCCAATTACTTTTCCGTTTCTTCTTCTCCAAACCCTGTGGCATTTCTGATAAGTCTCTATGAATAAGACACAATGTATAGTAGTGAGGACCCTTTCCAAAATATATGGCAAGTTAAATGTCTCTATACTAGCTCCAGTTTAATCACTATTGCTAGGTTGCTGTAGCTGAACAGAGCTTTATTACAAATCTTAGCTTTTGCTCCGTTTGCATGTCTGGCACTTGGGAAAAATGTATCAAAATTCTATTAATTCTTTCTTAATCTTGCTCTGAAAGTCAATAGGATGAAAAAGAGCGTTTCACTTCTGTGAATAAAACTATGTCTGAAGAGCTTAACTGGGTAGGTATGGCAGAGACAGATCCTCACCTGTGGGACTTGCAGGTGCTATGTGAGATTACAGTTACACATCCCATATGAAAGAAAAGTAGGGGGTTATCCCACCCCTCTACAGCCAGGAGTATGATTAAAAAAAAAAGAAACAATAAAAAGAGCTACTCAAGCTAGTGAACTCCAAGGTTTGGTTATAAAAAGCAGAGCTTGTGTAATCGAACTCTGTAACCGAAGCACGTTCTTGAGCTTAATGTCATGTGCCAACCTCTGGCTGAAAGAAGGATTTCTGGAAGGGAAAAATAAATGAACTGCTAGGGCTTGGACCTGGGGCTTGAGTGGCCAGGACTTTGCTGAATCATCTCCATATATGTAGTCAGTAAACAGACATATTATTTTTAGGGAATGGGTGGAAAAATGGTACATTTCCTGTGGGTTGAGAAAAATGTGAATCCATTAATTTCCAGAGTTCCAAAATTACATTTTTTTCCTGACGTGTCAAGCAGGACCACCAAACTCTTGTGTTTGAAAATACTTGTTCAAGAAGCTTCTTATTTTGACTGTGATTAATAGTGGAATAAAAGAACATACAGAGCAGTCAGCAATTTTACTTGGGGCAAAGTTCCTAGCGGATATAAATTGAACATCTGAGGAAAGAAGCACAGACGCTAATTCTCAATTCAGTGAAGACTGAGATTTTCTCAGCCTTCAGGATATTTGATACAACTAATAAATAGTGCAGACATCACCTTATTTTTGGCTTTTATTGTTTCTAAGGAAGTCTGTAAACTGAAATTCAGCATCTTTTTTGTTCGGAGTCAGCACATGGAGTATTGTCTTGAAGAGGGTGAAGATATCTGTGACTCTGAACAAATGTTCTTGAGAGTCATCTTTGAAAGGCTTTAAAGGTCTTACTGGGGTGTTGATTTGATGTCAATTGTTGCTAACAGCATTTTTCATTTACATGAAAAACCCCCAAGGGCAGAATGCTTAAAATACAATGAAAAGTCTGGGTGCTACTTCATACGGTATAAAAATAACAACAAGGTCATTGCACAACCACTGCAGAAAATCAGATGAATGTATAAAACTGCTGGCATGATCTGACTGTGGCAAAGGCTTATGTGGTAACCTTTGGCAACGTGGAAAAGGAGGGCCCATGTATAGCTAACACCCCATTCTTCACAACTCTGAAAGACATGACGTTCATCACGTGCCAAAAGCCAAGGAATCATTCAAACTCCATTTAGAGCCTTAAGTGTATTGCAGATATATTGATAGTAAATTTCTTTTTCTTTAGAAAACTGGAGCGGACACGTAATACGCAGGTCTTTTGCCCTTGAACCTGCTCAGAAGCGGCTACTCCTGACAAATTCCATATGTGGGCACATGCTGTGATAAGTGTCTGTTTCCTTTACTTTAAGCCAAAAACATTCAGCAAAGCTGAACAAGCAAAGCTGAACAAGAAAAAGGCATCTTATACCAAAATAATAGCAACACGCAGGAGTAGTTACATCTTGCAAATCAGGGCAAGTTATCTTTGCTTAATAGGGGAGAAAAGGGAAGTTTATATTTCTAAAGTGTTTTTCTCTAAAAGCCTGCCTTTCTGGCTACTCCCAGTCTTCCTTTCAGCCCTTTGCTGCTACTAGAGATAGATGTATGCTCTTCACTGCTTAGTTTTTCCCTTTCATCCTGCCATCTGTTCCACCTATTATGACTGCATTATTTCCAATGCAGACATAGGCAATATGCAAATGTATCCTGCAGGAGTCATCCTGTTGGGGGGAGGAAGCATAATTTGTATTGTTTAATAACCTGGTTCAGTCTTTATGTAGTTCCATTTTTTTAAGTGTTCATTTTGTGAGAGCGTGTGTATAAAAGTTGTCCAGAAAGCTCAGCCGTGGTGTAGAGCCCCGTTAAAGCCCATCGCTAGGGGTATATTCTAAAGTATACCTAATTCATAGTCAACAAAGATGCATTCAACCTATTGCTATATATGAACCCAAATGTATCACAGCTTGAGATTTGGGATTTTGTATGCAGTAGTTTTCCTCAAAAACTTCTGCTTGAGTAGAGTGTAAGCCAAAAAATGCATCTGCTGTTATTTCCACATTAGAGTTAAGTGGGGAAAAAACCCATGCCATTGAATGAGCTTTCTCTGAAATGTAATTTCAACAGTATGAACTGTATTTGTGTTTGAGAACTGTTTGAATAGAAGCTAAGGATCGACTCTATTTTTGAAATCTTCCTATTTTTGCCCAATGTAGCTAACCTAAGATGAGGCAGATCACCTTGCAAAGTAAGGGAAAGGTAGGGACCAAAAGATAGCTGTGTGGATGGATGGCAAGTCACTGGATCTGCTGGAATCTGTACTCTAAAAATATATTTAGTAAAATTTGGCGCTTGCTGACCAAGTTGCTCAGTGAGGTAACTTTGAAGAAGACGTGGGAGCTAATCTTCAGATTAGCTAATACTGATAATATTGATGGTAATGATTCCAAAGCTTACAATTTAATTAAAAAAGCCAGAAATGAAGGACCTTCTCTGTAGTATTTTAAAGCCTGCATGCTGTTTCTTTCCTCATGTGGAAAGGGTTGATTGGCTTAGCCAGCCCTGCAACCTGAATGCCATGGAAGCTGTAATGCCATGAAGAAGTGAGTATGGCCTGACTGCTTCTTGTAGGAGATAAGACCAGATAATAGAGGATCATTGAGGCAGCCTGTTAAGTGGTGTTACTGGCATTAACTACCGAGTCCAGGTACCACATCTCTCCAAGTAGGAGTATGTTTTGCACTGTACTTCTGAAATAGGTATAAATCTTTTGGCTCTTGATATTTCAACCACCAGACTGTCTCAGACTGCTGAAATAAAGTGCATAGAATATGAGTGGGAAAAATATAATCTGTCTGAAAAGCAGACAAAATAAATTCTCCCTCACACCTTGACTTTGGCAATACCTCTGACAAAGACCCAACATGAGTATATTACTCATCTCTTCAGTCAGAAATCGGTGATAAGGGTTCAATCCCCTTTATAAGTTTAAACCATTGATGCCAGTGTTGTAAGTCTCAAGCAAGTTCCTTCTAACTCATTAAATTCTTGATATACTATTATTTTCAGGCTAGAGGTGATTTTTCTTTATGCATAAGGAGCTAGGTAAAAAAGGAAATAAAGATAATTTCCAGATACTGGGGTAAAACTGGAACAAGTTAAAAAAAAAAAAAATTCCTTGTCATTCACACTGAAAGAGGATAATATCAAACCAGGAATACAATAACATTGTAGCATAGACAATATGTAAAGAAGAAATACTATGTCTATTGAGATTGTGCTAGCACATAAAATAGAAGTATATACCTACTACTGTAGCATAAAAGCTTTCAGGGATCTTTTTACTAATCTTTAGCTCTACATTATGTTTTTAATTAAAACCTGATTGTTTGGGTGAAAAAATACAAGCTCTTCCCCCTACACCTCTTCTTTTTTTTTTTTTTTCACTAGCTTCATTAGTGACCAAAGTTTTTTACTCTTAACCGTTTCTTGAAGCCTTACATACTCTCTCTGGTTGAGTTTATTTACTTTTGAATTTTACTTTTTATTTACAATATTTAAGAACTGCATTCTCAAACAAGACCTCCTGAAACAGCGCTGCTACCTTCAAAGCCATTTTCAGTAAAGCAGCAAAGGAAAGGGGAGTGCTGACTCTCTTCTGCTACTGTTGGAATTCTAGATTATCATTGGTAAAATGCTTCAGCATAGGGACACTTGTATTGACCTTCATAGACTGCCATCCTTCTCAAAAAATAATTCGGAACACTTTTTTTCAGAAGAAAATATTTACTTTCATGTCACCATGTTTCATATCTAAAATGAGAAATTATGAACAAACCTAATTTTAAGGAACTGCTGACTGACCACTCTGAAATCAAGGCTTTCTTAAACTCTCTCTGCCTAAGTAGATAGTACAGATTACTATATAATACTGATTATGTTTCCTTTGGTTAGAAAGACAAGCTAAAGATCTTAGCTCTTTCATTAAGCCAGTGAAAAATTTCTTAAGTTGATTTCAAATTACAACCTGTCTGCTGGTTTTGGTTTTTATATATATATATATATATATATATATATATATGGTAGCACATAAGAAAATGTACAACTTTCTTGGATCTTAAGTACTGAAGTTTTACATTTATTAAATGAGGTGATGGTGAATGTTCTTACAGGGAGACTGCATTTAAATTACTATGATTAGCAAAAGGAAAATACTAAACAAAAGAGCTTGCTTTTTTGAGGATTGTAGCATTTGTTGTGTTTCTGTATGTAGTTGGTTCTTGAGGAGAAGGAAAATACTGTCTAAGTAAATTGCATTTCTATATGGCTAGCTATTTCTATAGATGTCTACTGTGCTCTAACCCTGAAGCATACCAGGTAAGCCATAGGTAAGAGGAAATGTAAACCAGACTGGCATTAGAGTGAGCGACAGGTAAAAGTATTTAAAATATTTGAAACAATGGAATGGAAATTTTAAGTATCTGAAACAAGAATCACCAGAAGAATTGAAAAATGTATAGGGGGGGAAAAAAAAAAATCTTTTTTCAGAAAATATGCTTGAGGTCTACAATAATTTTTAGAGATTTAAAGAGCCATTGTATAGTCTGCAAAATGTGATGGACACTCTTGCACAATGTGGTTTTGGTAAATATAAAGCTTCTCCTTACATTTTCAATTATTTCTTTTTGGTACGTTATTAAAATGCTTATTACAAATAAAACATCCTTCAGAGCTGAGGAATGCCAGTAAATATAATTGCCAGCATTCTATGGGTCAAATATGCTCAAACTTTTTCTGAACTAACACGGCTGGATTTTCTAAAAGTAAATGTAATGCTAATGAAGGAACTGCATACACAAAGCAGATAGAGTACAGGCCTCCACAAAGCAAATTGGCTTTTCCCATTCTTCCCCTTCAACTTTCCCAGCTCTGCCCTGAAAGAGTCCCCAGGCTGTAGGATGAAAGGGTAGCACCCCTCCTTACCATTCAATACCCAGCCTGCCTGGTCCAACTGACACAGGGAAACACCAGGGACTAGCAGCGGGGTTTGTGATGGGGAGTGACTCATTTCAGATGAGGGTTTTTTTCTGTGCTAGCAGTTTGCAGTGTTCTTATTTAAAGTCTTATCTTAAACTGCTGTAATTAAACCAATGCAAAAGGCTGTGCGAATAGTTTTTCTTGTTCTGAGGACAAGAAAGGAAGACTGAGTGTAAATTGCTTATTTCAGATTTGTTTGAGTTGTTTAATCTGATTTAGAAAACTCTTATACCTTATTCAAAAAGCTGATTTAAACTGGTTTAACCCAAGAGGTGTATGTAAAGTTGAAGTGGATACCCCATTGGTCAGGGCTTTCATCTAGGATATGAGAGAACTGGGTTTAATTCCTTGCTCTGCATAACATGCAATTATTCATGCAAAGTGGAGCAGCTCCAACAGGAAAGATTAAGTAAGAACCCAGCAGGTCAGTAGTGCAACGGTTAGCGAATTCATGATGATATGGGAGACCAAAGTTAAGTCCCTACTCAATTATATTCAATCTTCCACCTCCTGGGTGAGTCCATATCCCTGGACTGTTAGAACTGCAGAACTCTCGACATGAAATATATCAACAAAATAACATGCAAATTAATTAAGTCTACTTTTTCTCACTGAAGTATTTCACTGGAAAATTCCTGGTCTGTTCTGCTTGCTAAGATTGTCCTTCCTCCAACTGTGTGAAGGGAATGATATATCACCTCCTCTTCCCTCTGCCACCCTGAGGACTTCACTTGCTGGGTCCTCGTAAGTCTCTGGAAGAAAGAGCTGTTAACATAGATGTCCTGACCAAATTCATCAATGGTATTCCTTATTTCTTAATATGCTATGTAGTGTACATGGTGTAGGGTAGTTTCTATTTCTCCTCTTAAATTGTTATGTAGTGTTACTGTTAAATAGCTACCCATTTTACCTTAAACATGGGTAATTAACCCTTACTGTTATTCCTCCCATCCCACAGGACCACTTCTAGGCTGAGTTGTTTGGGGACCCCTGGCACTGATGGTGGCCAAGGGGCTGACACATGGCTGCACTCCCGTGTGCTCAGCTTGTCCCCTTGTGCTTCTCTTCTGCTTGTTTACAATCTATGAAGTTGTTTAAAGGTCACTCTGCTGGAATCGTTCTTCGCCACAGCATACATTGCATTGATTTTCCACATTTCTAAGACTCCCTATGCCTACTGTGAGCTCTCAATTTCCATAGTGATGTGCTTAGCAATCGTTACCATGTGCAGGACTAATTTCACATTCTAGGTAGGGCACACTCACTTGCCAGACTGGATTTTTTTATAGTGTCACGTCTATTGAAATGGCTATATTATTTTCTCCTCTGTTGTCTGGTAATTTTGCTTTTTTCCTCTTTTTGTTTTGTTGGAACTTTCTGAACAGAAATCAGATTCTCCCCTCCCTATTATTTAAGCCAGATTTTTTTTTTTAAACTGCAAACAAATTATATCCTTTTCTCCCAAGCTGAGAAATCTCTTGGGGTGCCCTAACTTCTTGCTGCCCCCCAAGTCAGATGCCCCCAAAGCCCCTGAACATGCATGTATGCTCACAACCTCACTGCTGTTTTGAGGTAGCTGGGACTAACCCCTGTGCACTGAGGATGCCAGTTAGATCAGGTGGGAACTGACGGTCCTCAGGTTCTTTCTTTCCCATTTTCCACTGAGCTGTTTAGAGGGATAAAAAAGCTCTCCAGCACCTCAGCCAAAAGAAGTCATGGAGGATTACTGTGGCCTAAAAAACTCCCTGCAGGAGCCCCCCCTCCCCGGGATTTTTTACTAGTACTGTGCACACCTGTAACGTGAATAGGACCTTTCAGTGTCTCTAGCAGAGTAGGGCAAACCAGAAGTTTTTATCTATTTGTAGTAAGAATGTGCTCTGGGTGAGTAGTGTAAAGAACAGTTCTTCATTTCAACAAGGCTTTTTAGGCTCTGAACAGCATCAGTTCACTTGCTAGCTCTCACCAATATTCTTCAGACTCCAAGACAATTGGCGTAATGTGACTGACCTGATGACAGAGTTCTGCTAATTTTGAACGTATGTATCAGTGCCACCAGTTTACCAAGAAAATGTGTGTGCTTGCTGTCTGTATCTTGCATTGACTTTTCAAATGCAAGTATCTTTGCTGTTATGCTTATCAAATACTGTTTCTGCACATGCTATGAAATGTTCTCTTGTTCTTATGTATTCAATGTTTACTTCAGTCAGAGAAATAAGTGAATATGGACTCATAAAACACAATTAGGGAGATATCACTCAGGAAGAGCCAATTTCCCATGTAACTCATTGTGAAGGTGGTGGGAGTTTTATGGGTTGGTTCATAATAACTACCATATGCACTTTAGAGCACAAAGATAAATGAGAGTTATTAGAAACAAGCAGGGAGTGTAAAGAACTGACACAGGTAGGTGCCCTTGATCAGACAACATAGAAACTCTTAATTGGGAAATATCCCTTAGCTGCCATCTGCCATGCAGAGAACCATTTATTCTCCCAATGCAAAAGTTGAGGTCAAAGGAAATAGTGAATACTGGAGGACGTGGAACTGAGAAAGGGTAGAGTGAAATGGGTGACTAAGTGCTCTAGATGTAGCTCAATAAGAATTTATTATTATGTTGGCATTGATGGTTAAACAGAACAACTATGAACATGCAATGCTCAAATTGTTTGAATAGCAAAATTACCTTGTGTTTAATGATGGTGGGGGGATGTGTAAACACAGCATACCAATTGCTAAGGATGTTTTCTGAATCATTCTTAGCCATTTATTACTATCAAAAATTAAACTTGAATCTGAATGACTTGTCTATTATGGTTTATTTTTCTTCTCCTAATTGTGCAAAATGCTTCCAAAACCTTTTTGGGGGTCTGTTTAGCACTCTTGCAGTGTAATATAGTTGTAGTAGGGCCATTAAGTGACTTGTCAGCATTCCTGTATCCATACCTGCTATAATTTGTATAGGAATTTTTACGTGGTATTGGCTGGACAAGGAGCGATAGGGAAGAAAGAAAGGAAAATGTGACTTACATTTGTTGTTTGCTTGTGGGACAATTTATGAGCCAATAAAAGGCTAAACTACAATTCCACTATCCTTCAAAGATCTCTGACTGTTTATTTTCAGCAGAAGTTATGACCAAGTCTCCATAATGTTATCATTCAACAGCAGATGCAGCTTTAAAACTATTTAAAGAGTTTACTCATCTGTGCAGGAATGAAGTGAATCTGGAGTCTGTAACAAGGAATTTCCAAAGATGTCATACAAATTGCTTGAGTTAGTTCTTTCCATTTTTAGTGGCAGTAGCATATGGGCCTATATGCTGATTTTTCTTATTAGGTCTGTTTCTGCTTATAAGGCAATGTCAAACGTCTTGTACGATTTGAAATTACTTTAAAAAAGTCTTACTATTTTTTAGTTCTGAGCTTCCTTTTCCTTAAAAAATATAAACAGAGTAGTAAGCTCGGAGCTGCTGTTTTCTTGCATGAGCAAAAGAATAAAGAAAACTAAGGGGTTTGTATTGCCAAATCTTTTAGTTTTAAAGGCCTTTAAAATCTAAAACATGTTAGGATTCCTCATGACCTGTTGTGCTTTGAATATCTCCAAGGCTGGAGACTCCACAACCTCTCTGAGCAACCTGTTGCAGTGTTTGAGCCACCCTCATAGTAAAAAAACAAAACTCCAAACCAATTTATGCTTAAACGGAATTTCTCGTACTTCTATTTGTGCCTGTTGCATCTTGCATGTCAATGGGCATCTGAGAAGAGTGGCTCTGACTTCATTAATCCCCCTGTCCTGGTTTTGGCTGGGATAGAGTTAATTTTCTTCCTAGTTGCCAGTATAGTGCTGTGTTTTGGATTTAGTATGAGGAGAATGTTGATAACACACTGATGGTTCAGTTGTTGCTGAGCAGGGCTTACACTGGTCAAGGACCTTTTCAGCTTCCCCTGCTCTGCCCAGTGCAGAAGAAACTGGGAGGGGGCACAGCCAGGACAGCTGACCCCAGCTGGCCCAAGGGCAATTCCAGACCATATGGCGTCATGCCCAGTATAGAAACTGGGGTGGGAGGGAGGTTGGCTGGCGGACAGTGGCCTGGGGACGGGCTGGGCATCAGTGAGCAATTGCCTCGTGCATAATTTGTTTTGTATACTCTGTATATTCTATTATTATTACTCTTCTCCTCGGCTGTTTTATTAAACTGTCTTTAGCTCAACCCACGGGTTTTACCTTTTTTTTTTTCTGATTCTCTCCGCCATCGCACTGGGGGGGGGGAATGAGTGAGTGGCTGTGTGGTGTCCAGCTGCCTGCCAGGTTAAATCTCAACACCCCCATCAGGTATTTATACACATTGATAAGGTTCCTCCCCAGCCTTCTCTTCTCCAGGCTAGGCAACCTCGGCTCTCTCAGCCACCCCTTGTATGTCACATGCTCCAGTCCCTTAAACATCTTTGTGGCCCCATGCTGGACTTGCTTCAGCAACTCTGAGAGGACTCTCTTGTATGGGGAGTCCAGCTCTGGACACAGCGCTCCAGATGTGTCAGTGGTGCTGAGCCGAGAGGAAGGATCACTCCCCTGGCCTGCTAGCAATGCTCGGCCTGACGCAGCCCAGGATCCCATTGGCCTTTGCCAAGGTTGGGAGATATCATCATTCAAGTCTCCCTTGACTCAAAGCACAAACTGGAATTTCAGCTCTACCTTTCCCAAATGAGTATCCCTGACTATGGGATTATTCAGACTGACTGTGGGAGGGTTGGTCTCTTCTCATCACAGTGCTGCAGTTTGAGTGCAAAACCCTGTATCTTTGTATTCCTCCATGTTCCTCTCTGATGATGAGTCAGTCTCTCAATGGAGTATTGCATATTTAATTATTTATAATTAATACATATTATATTAATATTTATTAGATATATAACACAAAATATATAATTATAATAATGCATAATATATATGTTATAGTAAATATTAATATATATTATAATTAAACAGATTGTTCAAATATTTGATCTTGCAACCCTGGTTGGTTTTATAGCACAAACAAGCATGCTCTTTAGTTATTCCTCATAAAATTTATTGGTCAGTAATTATATTTAAATTTCTGTTTAATTATACTGACTTCTATTCTTCTTAATGAATTTTCACAGCCTTTTTCTGATACTAATCCAAGTTCTAGTAAAGTACCTTCAGAAACATCCCTCAGAAAAGGAGCAAGCAGGTTTTTATCCTAACCTAGTATGAAATCCTAGAATTTTAAAATAATAGTGATAATAAGATAGTGCTGCATTTGTATGCAGTATTGAAGTAGCTTGGACTTTTCAATTGTTTGAAAAATTATCCTTCAGCTTTTCTCAGTTCCACCTTGTCGACATGGCCTCATTCCACATTTGCTGACATCCTTGTTCTACAGGAGATTAAATAAAATCAAGGAAATTTCACCCTCTTCTGCTACATATTCTAGAGATTTTTTTCTTGTACAATTCTTTTCAGCAGAATCTCTGTTTCCACAGTCTCAGCATTGTCAAATATGTTTTATTTCAGAGTCTCACCCACATTTTTTTTTCCTCTCTTCCTGTACTTCTTAATTGCTTGTAATCTCTGTCATGCTCTAACTCTCAAGAGTTTGGGAATGACTATACAACCAATGAAATAATGGTATAAGTTGAGGTCATTTTTGCATGACTTGCAACAATTTCCTTTTATGAGATAGTGCTTGCTAGATAATTATTCTGCTTCTCCATTAGGGGAAGAAAACCACCAACAAAGCCAACAGTTGCAAAAAAGAAAAAAAAAAAGCTATAAATATGAATGTCTTTCTTGAGGATTTGTGGCTGTTGGAATGGAGGACTGTGCCCCACACATAACCTAGAAGTCCTACAGCATAAGTTCAAACTTAAGTTCTTGAAAGCAACTTGTTAAAATTATCAGCATAGAAGTAAATTTTCCAGATTTATCAATGTAATATGAAAACTGTGTTTATCTTTCTTCTTAGGTTCCCTTCCCAAATTCTGTCTTGCTAAAGACACTTCCTTCACAGATCTGAACATCTTGATGTCATACTTAAAATAATTAGGTTAGAGTCTTCACTAACAGGTGCTGTAAAAATTCAGTTTCTTCCTCCTGCATCGGTAACTCCTTGGTGTTCCCTGAACGGAAAAGAATCTGCTATGTAATTATTTCTTATTTCTTAGGTCCTGAAATATTTCTATATTTCTATATTTCAGGAGTTGAAATGCTTCCCGTCTCTTTTCTGTCTCTACTCAATATATTGTTGTTCAGTTCAATGGCTCCTTAAATCTGATTTTGTAACTCGAATTATTGGTTCTGTCAGTTTTGTTTATATGTAGCTCCAGCCAGACATATAAAAGCAGCTCCAGCTGTGTTTTCCCTCTTGGTAGAGTCTCTCCAGTGTTAAGGATGTTTTCTACAGAATTAGTTTAACCCAAGCTGTTCTACAGCTTGAGTTACAAAATGGATGTGTAGGATCCGGCAATCATCTTGCTTCCCTTGCTAGAAGGCCAGAAGTAGAACAGCAGAGTCTGAGCCAAGACCTCCTGCATGGTATATACGTTCCCATCTTTATGCTGGAGAGAGAATGTATCTTTATTTGTGGTATATTATGTGTAATTATAGTAAATGTCAGGTTGGTTACTGCAAGCTTCATTGAAAAGGAGTGACTTTTAATGGTGGTGTTGGTGATAAGATGTTTTCTCTGCACTGTTACGTAAAGGTGACCTAGAAATTGTTTCCATGGCAGTAGGATGTGCTACACACTATTGATGGCAGGGCTCAGCAGAGGCCCCAGAAGGCTATTAGGTTTAAAATGTGAGCACATTCGAGACCATCTTTCAAATGACTCAAGACCTGGTGACATTTTTGGGTGACTGTCAGTCCTTTGGTGGATGAGTTGGTGGTGTGTCTCAGCCCAGGGTATGACAGATGTTTGTTCATAAGCAATTAGCAACTGTACTGACTTCTCCTGTCCTCCACAGAGCTGATCTCTGCTGGTAAGAGCTGCAGTGCTTGACAAGAAAGAAAGCAGCCCTGCTGCGTGTGCTGGACCAGCACTGTGAATGTGTAATGAATTTTACTTCCAAGATTAGTTTAAAACCAAAAAAGACCCTCCCATGGGTATTGCATATTCTTATAAAAGATGTTTTTTTATCTAAATGGTATGTTTATGTCAAGTTGTCTCACCCTCCATGTATTTTCTCTTTTTTTTATATTTTTTGGCAACTTTCAGAGATAGAAAATCCCTCACAAAATACTGGACCTTGCTTTTATCAGAGAACTTTTTTGCACTTGTAGTTGTGAAAAAAAATAAATGAGAAATAATCAGAAAACCCAGAACTATCAAACTATAAAACCTTTTTCAAGTACAGAAATTATCCTTAACTATACTAGCACACTTGGCAATTATCACCTTTTTGCTCTGCAGCGAGAACATGGGTGAAACCACTGGAATACCGATAATTTTTCAATGTCATCCTACAGTCCTTGTTTATTCCTTGACAAAGATAAGTTGTCTCATAGTTCTTTGAGGCAGAATCATAAAACAGTCACTTACAATGTAATTTCTGTTGTGCTCGCGAAAGTACTATTCATACAAAACACCACAGGGAGCACAGTGACTCAGTGGGGTTTGAAGCCTACTCACTCTGACCTTAGTAAAGCTGCCTGGCAGGTAGAGGCCATGCTGATGGCCTCCTGAAATAAGTCGGTAGTGAAGATACACCATCACCAGGAGCAGTGCTCGCAGGCCTCATCTCATTAGTATGTAAAGGTGTGTTACTACATGGTGTGTTAAATTAAGTATTTTGTAAGCCTGACATATGCTGAGCTCACTGAGTAAGATGTGAGTTCTGAAAAATATGGTAACCAGCTTTAGGTTAGTCAGCACAGACTGTCTTTTGGTAGGACCAGCCCTGTACTGCTTTCAGCCTCGTTACATACCCTGGGCTGCTTACCCTCTTCTGTGTCCTCAGCAATGTCTCTTATTTCTGCAGTCCCCACAGAGCAGGACTTGTATATCCTCCTCCACCCCCAACATAGACAGAAGAATCGGCACCTCCCTATTGCAGCAGGCAGGGTGTTGTGGTGGGAGCTTGTGTTTGTGAGAAATCCTGTAATTCGGCTGCATTTTCCCAGTAGCAGTGGATGGAAAGAACGGACTTGCGGGATCGTGGATTTCCATTTCATGGCATCCACGGCACACAGTCAGTATAAAAGCTAACACAAGAACAGCTATCATACGAGGTACTGGTGCATCGCTATTGGGGGACCTTATGGATGCTGGAGTGCATCTGTGCTAACCTTAAAAAAACTCAAAAGTTTGTTTTGTCTAAGGAAGATATGCTCCCCAGCTCTTGCACCAGGCTCTAGACAGCTCCCAAGCAGCTGGTATGGAAGTAGTTAAACTTTCATTACCAAAACTTTTTAGTGAAGTCTAATCTAAGTAAGGGCTATTTCCTTCACAAATTTGAATGGTGAAGGTACAAAGTCTACATTCCCTGAAGCACGCATTAGTATCGTGCTGAGTTAATTATTTTTTTTATTTCCTGGGCTATTTTTTAACTTAAAAATAAACAGCTATCTGTATTCTGTGCTCCAAGTTTTGGCAAATGTGTAGAAGTTTAAGCAGACCTTTGTCTACTGATTCTGACACTGCTATACTTTTGTGAATTTCATTAGGCAAAAATACAGTTGAATTGGAAGGAGAAAAACTGGTCATGAATTGAATTTGATGTCTAACTGGTGACTTGTTCTAAGATGCCAGCTAGGATTTCCAGAATTTCCTCTGAGCCTTTTCATTCTTTTCTTTTGTTCTACTGTTAATACACTCTGGAAATGGGTAGGGGATTAAGTCTAGGAGAAAACAGTTCTTCATCCAGAGAACCTGAAATGGTTACAGTTCAGAAAAATATAAGCCATTTAGGAGATAATGTCATTTAAGATGTGACTCTTGATTCAGGGAGGTTTGCTCTAATGCAGACACCCCTCCAAAGTGAAGAAGTGAGCAAGCTGCATTAAACAAAGGGATTTGCTGAGGGGGAGCTCTTCTATGAACCTGAGTACGTCGGGCTGTGGTGTCCAATACTTTCAGCCCAAAGGACAAATATTAATGTGAAAAAAGTCAAGGGGACAAAACGAAGTTGAGCTATTTTGGCATGCTGAGGCAATGCCAGAAGGGTGCCTCTCTCTGTCTGCCCAGGATTTCCACAGCGTGGCCTCAAGCAGTGAGTTACTGCCCATGGGTGGCCTGGGGATGCTCCACTGAGGATACAGACACATGTAGCTGAAACAGGCAGTGCTCTGGTGGTGTCAACTGCTGGCTTGAGGCAAAGGTGGGGAATGCTGATTCTGTCTTACTTCTTTTCAGGGAGGAAGCTGGGCTCAGGAAGGTGGGGTAGCATCCCCAAAGAAATGCATATTCAGTATGACCAGTTGCCTGCAAACCCCACAATTTAGGGCCACCAAACTACTGTAAGGGACAGTACCATGGGAAATCAGTAAGGGTGCTTCTGCTGGTGTGTTACAGCAGAGCCAGAAAAGTAGCATAGAAACCAAATGGAACTCTGAAAATCCTGGCTTCTTGAAAGTAAAGCGTAATTCAGGAAATACGGATGATTCAATTTTCAGTTGAATTTCACAGTAAGAAACACGTTCTATACCTTTTGTATTATGCAGAATTAGATATAAAATTATTAAGCAAATAAGATAATGTAAATATTAAAGGATTCAGTGTCTTGAACTCCATGAAATGATAAATCTAAGAGAAACCCTTTGGCTGGTAATGCGATGCGTCACACACGCTGTGAATGTTTATTGTCATTCTCTCATACCAACCAATTCTATTTTATTCAGCACTGTTTGAAAGTGTTCCCTTCTTCTTAACAGCGCGATGGAAACAATGAATGAAATCTGAACAGCCTTTTATCATTGAAATGCACCATGTAGTAGATTAATGGACCGTATCATGAAAGGGAGGAGATTTAATTCCCATAAATTCAGCAAATTTAAACCTACCAGTGCCAAGGATGTTTTTCTTCCAAAAGTGTGTATAAATGCCATTAATCTCTTGGAGTAGCTCTGGCTGGAGAGGGCCACGCTGCTTTTGTGCAAAAGTTTTGTGAATCAGTGTAAGATCTATGACGAGTCATCACTGCCAGATACCTCAGAGCGCGCTTCGATGAAAATAAATTGGACCATTGTCTAATAACTTTATGTATCAGGTGGGCTTTAATTTACTAATAGTTAATACCTCATATAAAGTAAAAAATAACAGGGGGAAGAAACTCTTCTTGAAAGACATAACTTGTGCTGGAAGCATGCAGACCCTCAGGTTATCTCACCAAGAAATACGCCAAATGATAAGTGAGGAGGGCATTGGGAGGAGAAAGTAGTTTGAGAATGAAGTCAAATCGGAAAGCTTGTTTTGTGGAAACACAGTGGAGATCGGTGGGGGAAATGTCCCAGCTTCCTTGTTGGGCCCAATTTGCAGTTTTAATAGAAAATTAGTAAATTAAGATGGTGCTAAGAAAGCAAGCTTGATCACAGTTTGTGGAGCTCTAATGTTGAACTGCTAAGGCTAATAAAATGCAAACACAGTATATGAGCAAAATATGTGAGAGCTAAACTGCCGGGTTTAGGGGATGTGAGCAGGAGAAAGTACGCATTCCTTGAGACTTGAGTGCTGAACGAAAAACGGGCATGAGGGTATCCATAATTCGGTACGTACTTGCATTATAGTCCTATTCCTGAAGTGTCTCTTCCGCTAACTGTACACACAGATCAGGCTTATTTAATGATTTCCTGGCATTTTCTCTCTTGACACATACACAGTATTCCGGGGAAAGTCTAAGAGAACAGTACAAAACATAAACTGATACTTGTTCTTGGTTTTTGAGAAAATGAACCCAAGCAGGGAACTAACTTCTGCTCATTTTTGATTTTTATCTGTTGCACATGTCTATAGTTTTTGTAGTATACTGTATTAACATATAGTTTAGTATATACTAAGTAATAGTGTATTATGCTTAGTATTATGTTAGTTCTTACAGGGTGAACATTGCACTCTGTATATATGTATATATGTCTAATTTATCTTTATGGAAAATCTACATTTAAAAAAAAAATCTATTCTTAAAATCTTCCTCTCTTAAACCAGAAAAAAACCCCAACAGGTAAAAAACAGTGAACAGAGTTTGTTCCAGTGTTTGCAAAGCACCTTTTTTTTTGTCCTCTAAAATGAAATTAAAATATCTGTTGCAAATTTTTGTTACCAACATGGCTCTAAATGCTAACTAATGTATCCCAATTTCAGATGGAGGTGTGTGTAAGCTATATGGTGTATTATGAGTGGAAGGGAATAGAAATCTTTTTATTCCCCAGATTGCATAGTAATACAGACCTTATTCCTGTATGAGAACCATTTTCATGGGAAAAATTCATATATGCACAGTTCTGAATGGAATGGTCTTACTTCATTGCTGGAGTTATCTCACGAAAATAATTTCAATTCATAAAAGGTCTACAGTGCATTTTTTAATAACATAAATTCAGTTGGATCATTTAAGAACTTTGCTTCTTTAGTTTCTGTGTTTGATAGTTGAATGAAACAGCAAAGGCATCTTGGAAGCAACTTTTTTTTTTTTTTTTTACTTTTGCCCCCAGGAATTAGTGATGATTAAAATGTTACATGGCACCATGATTAAACCCCAGCATTTTACATTACTTTGTCTGAAAGTGGGGCCTAGTTTTGTGTCTCTACAGTTGCACTGAGGGAAATTAAATGAGAGAACAAAGTCGTGTACTGCACGTGTCGTTTGCTAACGTGATGGCAGCTGTTGCAAAGTGAATTTTGCAGCCCTTCCTTTCCCTGAGAGCCTGGCAACAAGATTGCTTTTCAAGCAGTTAAATGTAACTTCTAATGTAAAATCTAAGACTATCGTCGGGAAAGGCTGTTGCAGATTTCTAAGGCATCTCTATAATTGCAAATAGCAAATTGCAAATTCAGCAGAGCAGTAACAAATCTATCTTCAGAGTTAAATAAGGTGAATAATTGAATCACAGACACATACAAACACATTTTATACGTGAGAGCCCTTAAAACTTGCATCACTGGCATACGCTCGTGTGTACGTTCATAATACAGTCATTTTGTCACTTCTATATGAAGGAAGCCGTTTACTTGCCAGTGATAACACAGGCTACCTTTTACTTTTGAACTGAGCTATCACAAAACCTAGAAACTGTGCCCAGCCAGCATGTAACCAGGGCTGTAAATGTAAATAGGTCAGGTCAGTGTGTTTGGAATAGTTCTTATTTGGTTAACCGGTACAGTTACAGGGCCATCATACAAGGACGGTTAGGCTTGCATCAGAGACAGACACTGCTACGTAATCCTCACATGGTGTGAATGCTCGTTCACCTAAGGGAGGGCTTTGACGTTAGCCAAGGAACTGGTGCTCTTCCCAGAAGGAGCACACCTTTGATTTCATGGCTGAGTCATTCTATTACTCTTCTCCATTACCGAGCTCCGTTGAATTGGACAAATCTTATTCATTCGTCATGTGTTTGAATGAACGAGGGCTGTGGTTCAGCACTGCTGCTCAGCACGAGATGACCAGTGGGTTGGACAAGGACTGGCAACTCTGCGCCTTCTCCAGAGCCTGGCTTTGTAAGAGTTCACAGGCTGTCAGCTCATGGTAAAGAGTATCTAGGACTTCAAATAGGTGGGCTTTTCCTTTTAAAAGAAAATTGCAAACATTACAATTTGAACAAAGACAGAAAGTTGCAGTTTAACAATCATAACACAAGCTCACTTCTTCATAGGTGCCATTTCAGGTAATTAACATAAAATGTCTAAATTTTGAGACTAAATAATGAATTCCTGTCCCTATAAAAATGAGAGTGGAACTGGGTTCAAGGACTGTTTTCTCTACTAGTTCTCTTGCTTTGTTCACTGCCCATTCACTGAGTTCTTGCACACTTGTGTGAACAAAGACTATTTCATATCACAATACAGAGTTGCTAATCCAACCATCCACGTAGTCTTGTCAAAGAGGAAGATGTTTGATTACAAAGACTTAGGAAAGCTGCTTAAGTCATATCAAGTGCACAGCCAGAAAATCGAACACAGAGAAGATGAGCTGTTTATGGTGGTGGTGATGCAGAAAAGAGAGAGAGCTTCACAAGGTTACTTCTCTCTTTGGTGTCATTTTAGGAAGCTGAGCTGTACTGCCATTACAGAGGGAGGTACTTTGTTTCAGCAGCATTGCTTGGAGTCAGCGTTCCTGTGCAGGATAAGTAGTAGTGCCTTCTGGACACTTGTGTGCTGTGGATACTAACAGTCTCCTCTTCTCTTGTTCTCACCAGGAAAATACCTGATCCATAGCTCAGATACGGTTTCCCTCTATGTGGGTGTCCTGGAGCCAATAAAGTTCTGTCTTTGCCTTCTTTTCTCTGCTTCCTCTGCAGCCGTGCTGGAGGAGCACAGCTTAGCTCTGGGCTGCCTGCACCCTGAATTGCTGGACCCTAGTAACAACAATGCTTTGAAATGGCAAAGCCCAGAATGGTTTGTATATTATTCTCCCTAAATCACTGTTAATAATATTCTCCAAAATTAAACCCTCAGGACACATCTAGTCTTTTATGATCTTGTCTTTGACTACTGGCAGCCTATTTAAAGTACCTCCAAGCCATGTTCTTAGGCTTGGTACAGGATGTTCATTTCTTGAAGGTAAGTACAAATGCTCTGCTAATAGGAACAAAGTAATCAAATCTAAGCCTCCAGGCTGTGATCCCTATATGGCTCCTACAAAGGCAGCTCTGGTACACCAGATCATTGTCAAGGGAGTGGAGTCTGCAAGTTTAATTTTCATAAGAGGAACACAAAAGACTATTACTAGAGGAGCACAGGTTTGATCCAGTTTCTTTACAGAAATATTCTGTTTTGTATATTTGCGTTACAGCAGAGGAATACAACACACAGAGGGATAGCAAACCTGATAAACAGGTGCCTTACATACTTAGTCATGTTTTCCACTTTCTTATTTCAATGAAGCCTTACAGACATTAGTGGGATACTGAATTGTTCCCCAAATTAAAATTTGGCTAAAAAAAGCCCTGGATGTGTTCCCATTTCTGATGTGTCACAGCCTCGAAAGCATCACTTTCTATAGGTAATCTTCTTGCATAGTACTTCTTTCTCCCTAGCCTGTCCCCCAGTATTTGATTTTTTTTTTTCCTACTCATCTGTTCATTATCTAGTGTTTTTCCCAAAAGGACACTTTTCATGCTGCTTGGTCTTTATATGTGAGTTATTTTCTTACCAGGTTGGGGGCCATGGCAGGATGCCAAAGTGCTCAGCAAGATTTTCCCCAAGGCTCGCTTAGATATGTTCTTTAAAAAACAAAATAATATTATGGCACAAATATGTCCTTCACCAGTTTAAATGCATGCAACAAAATCGATGTGCAGTGTATTTGCATTTGAAAATAAAACAAATTAAACTGAATCCTGATAACACAAGGCCTGATATTAGCTTTATTTTCAGGCAATTATCTTGGATGCTGCTCAAATAATAGCAGCTTGTGGAGGGCTCCAGTTGCTTAATATGGCTGTAGAAAGACAAATAGCAGTTATTTCGTGGAAAAAACCAGAATTTTCCAGAGTGTGTGCCTAAACAAATCTGGCTGGCAGTAAGTATAAGCAGGGCATGCACAACAAAAGCTTGTCTAGTCCACTGCTAGGCCTGTGCTGAAGGCGAATGGACAGATTTTGTGGTGTAATCGTGGAAAGAGACTTCTCAGACCCAGCTGTTCTAGGAATCATTGGGAACCACATTAGGTATAAACAAATTAGAAGAGATTTTATGTGGCACGTGGCAGGCACACAGTTATATATTGAGATGTAATAAACATTAGCCAAAGTGAGAGGATTGTAAAAACTACTTAGGATTTGGATGGTCTTTTTCAGTGGTAGTTTTATATTAGAAATCTGTTGGGACATTACATAATGTGTCTGGAGAAACAAACTCTCCTAATTTGCTGTCGAGACACTAATGCATGCTTTCCAGGAGATAGTCTTGCAATCAGTTTAATTAGCACTTAGAGTGCCCATATCTGTGGGGACAGGTTGTTCTTGTTAAAACTTGCAAGAAGTGAAAACAGATGGAAGCTATTCTAGAAGAAAGACGACGTACCTGCCAGCAGCCTAGGCAGTACCAGCTTTGCTTACTGATGCTGGTATCTACCTTCTTGTCTGCCACAGTGGGGACTGGGCCATAGTGGAAAGCAGTTTGCAGCAGGCTGGGATTACACACGACCTCTGCAACACAATGTGAGGTTTTAACAGTTCTAACAGAGCATGCATTTGCCTTTGGACAATCATTGCTTTGTAGTAGATTCTGTTGCAAATGAGATGCTTGGGGTATTTAAAATTCAAATGTGAATATGTTGGGGAAGTGACACCTAAACCCACAGTTTCTGATGAATAAGCTTTCTTTTGTCTGAAGTATATCCCGTCAGGGATTTAGGGGATCCTTGCTAAACTCTACCAGGAGTGCTGTAAATTATCTTGTTCGCTGGCAGCATCGTTGCGTGTATTGGTGCTATGGGAGCTGGCAGCACGCAGTGGCAAGTTTCCAGCTATGATTAACATTAAGTGCTATTATCGGTGAGATATAGCACATTCTGTGATGGATTGTCTCCTAGGCAGAAGTGATTTGCAATAGTACAACTGACCAGTGAATGACATGTTGAAGTCTTGACACAAAAGGTTATTATGCTCGTTGCCAGTCATAGCCTTCACTAGTTTAATCCTTCACTGGATTGTTATTGATGCATGTGTCAGACCTGCACTATGAAAGTAGAATTTCCCCATCAAGTGCTAAAATAAGTTACCGAATTATGAGGTATTGCACTCATTCCCTAGAGTCATCAGTGGAACATGAGCCTACTTTCATTTGAAGTAAAGTGATCATCTGAGGAAGCATTCTCATCTCACACAGATTAGGCAGATCCTTACTGAAAAGTGAGGAGAACCCTCACCATTACCAAAGAAATTAGTTCCTAGCAGTCCAGTGCGGCTCCCAACATACTCTGTGTTCTGCAGATTATCCAATTTGCCCGTCTTTTGGCCAGCCCTTACCATTATCATTCCCAAGCAGGAGATTTAAACTTACTTTCTAAAGGACTGAACTGCCACACTGGCCATGTACTTCTGGGATGTTACTGCATCAGCTTTTATAAGTCCATGTTTGGATTATTAATTGGGTAAGAAACTTCCTACAAAAAATACCTTACTTGTATATAGGAAGGGGTTTTATCCCTTTAATACTGACTCAGTGTCATGTTAAGATGCAGTTAAACAAAGGTCCTTTTCTAGCAGGGAAAATAATCTTCTAGAATCTCTCCAATTACTAGCATTTTTGGTTTCCCTGTTTCCTCTAAATTTTTGTTCAGAGGATAATGAGAGCTTGGAGATCTAGATCCAAGGAGACCTCTAGGCTTCTTTTAGGAAGTCAGCCATAGGGGTCTAAAAGTTTTCTGCATCACTGGGCAGTTCCCAGGGCAAACACATGTAAGAAGGTGTCCTGGTGTAAAGGACTTTGTACTTAATAGAAGGTATGAACATCCTTTTTAGTTTGGAAAGGACACTATCAAAACCAGTTTTAAGTCTCTGGACTGCTTTCTTGCCGTACCAAGTCTCGAAGTTGTTGAAGAAGCTGTAAAACATCCATGAGCTTTTCTTCCACCAGTGACAGCCTAACTCTCTCAGTCTCCAACATCTGCAGCTCCATCGTCAACAATTCGGTCTCCTCCACCTTTTGCTGCAGTTCACCTAGCAATGGGCCTTTCATCTGGACAATGACACAGGAAATTAAAAGCACCGGAGCTTTTCACTTTCTTGCCCAATAATTGCAAAGCTAAGTTTTCCCCCTTATCTGGTAAATGTCAGTTCACTCCAGAAGATTATCTTGAAAGGAAGTACATTTCTTTGATGCACCTCATAAAGTGAGGAATCAAATAGGAATCAATGCTAGGAAATGCATGCTTTGCTCTTGCGCATAATAGCAGTTCATTCAACACTGGATGCAAGCAGGTCATTCAGAAATTTTAAATACTAGCATTACTATTTCAGTTTTCCAATCTTCTGCATTCCCGTCATCCTCTATAAAGCATAATTAATTTGTGTGCCGTCACCAATGTAATCATATCTTTGTCTTGCAACTCCTACATATCAATCTTCTGTACATTCAGTGAAACAAGAAGGCAATTAGCTAATTTCTTTTAAGTATTTTAGATTTTTAAAAAAGTGTCTTAAGGAAAAAGAATTAAAATTCTGGTTCTGCAGAACACTGGCATGTGTGCTTGGTGAAGCACTGGTTTGCAGCTAAGAACAAAAAGTCCAGAGTCAGCAAGACTTTTGAACACTACAGAAATCCTGGGCAAGAGGGGCGTCCTCAGACCTGGACCTTGCAAAGATGAGCTCCAGTTGTCTCAGACCTCCCTGTGAAAAAATTGTTGAAAAGATTTGAAATGCTGCTTTTGTTTCAGTGCAAAATCTATGTGGCAAAGCTGCCATGCCATTTGCAAAAGTAAATATCCTTGTTGTCACAGACTCAGGCCTGTTGCGGATACATGGCCAAGTTGCTAAAAAGAGCCTGAAAAGCATTCCCTGGAAAATATGTCACTTAAATATTTAATTTTGGACCTTTGAGAGCACAGACAGATGTCAGATTTATTAATAAAAGTGAGCTTATTTCTCAATCATTACTGTGCCCAGAATTCTGAAATATTACCATTTTTGCAATTCCTTGTTGCAAATATAATTATTAATATTATACTGAGAAACAAAATCATGTGGGGTGAATGCCAAATTTCCTGGCTCTATTAATCCCTTTTTGTTGTCACCTTTTACTTTATTGCAATTTTAGAAATAACTGAGGAGACAGTTGAACTCATAAGGTTCAATATGCATACTATTTAATAGATTTTTTTTTTTTTTTTTGTGGAAATTTGTATCCTAATGCATTTTAATAGATAGGAAGGAACTTCCCTAAAACACATGTTATCAGAGTGAAAAAAGAAACAGTCCCTGATCCACTCTGAGCCTTCTGGAAGGTCAGTATATATTAGTTGGCGCTTATTCCCCCATCAGATGGGAATCAGCCTGTTCCATTAGCTCTCTGTGAGCTTTGCCCTGTAAGGCACTCCAGCTCCACTGAGCTACAGAAGTTTGGATCACTTCATCTGGTCCATTTGCCAAACAATGATTTCAGCATCCCTGTCTGAATACCCCTTTCAGATTAATACACTAACATTTTCCTGTATGGAAAGCCAACATTGTTACCACCAATGTAGCAGCAGTCCAACTGAGATATAACAAATACCCTAGAGGCTGTGGGAGGTCTTCAATGAATTAAACATGCAGTTTCCTTTCTTATATTGCAGATTGCCTCCACGTTGTAAATACCACCTGGCATAGATATGTACTAAACACATGAAGTAGTTATGTTCCGCTGTACAGCTGAAGCAGTGTCATCAAATAACAGAGAGGTTAAAAGGTCATTATTTTTAAGTGTAAAATGGAGTTTCCCCAATACACAATTAGACAGATGCTCATGGAAATTCATAAGGGGTGCCCATCTATCCTGGTCCTGCACCCTGTCAGGCCCCTGCACCCCTAACATGACTTATCTGCTGCTTTTAGCTGCTGTTTTGGTCACACTGGCAGAGCTGCCGTGCTTGGAAAGCTGCACAGGGACGCCTCTGTCCTCTGCTGGGTGTTACTGAAAGGCCGTAGCTGTGCAGCAGGTCTCATAGACATGAGTAGAAGTACAAACTTTTCTCTTTAGCATGCATGCCACTTGAGTTGTCCCTAGCTGTCTAGTGTCAAGACCAGCTGCTTAGTTTGTATAGACAGCACAGGCAATATGCTTAGCCAAGAGTGCCACTACTGATACTTGGACATAGCATAGCATTTGTTGCATCTGCTGCCTCTTTTTCCTCTTCATTTTGACTGCTCTACAAAGCCCTTTTTCCTTGTATTTCCCATGCTATAGCTAGTAAACTGCTTTCCACAGCAGTTATACCTTAACAGCCACCTTGTCATCTATAAGGATACTATTTCCTGATACCTTCGTTTCATTTATACGTACGCATTTTTTGTTGTCTTACTGTGTTTGAAGACAGTGGCTCGGTGTACCATTAAAACATTCTCCCGAATTTTTTTTCCCAGCTAGGTTACATCTAGCAACTGTTGTTACCTTAACATCTGCAGTAAGATAATGACCATAGTTAAGCATAGGCTATTTTTAAAACCTGGATACTGAGGAGGGATGGTCAGTAGTTAAGTCACAGGGTTTAAAGGGGTGGGTTTTGTTATTAGCTCTGTCAAAGTTCCTCAGTGGAGCCTGATCTTGGATCTGTACCTTGTTTGTGAAATGGAAATACTACCTTGCCAAACATAAATTTTGAGAAGTCAGCTGCTGATGTCTGACCCTCTTATAAAATGGGGAGAACACCGCAGAGAAAATCTGAGCTCTGGAGTAATGTGTACAAATACATCTAGGACAATGAATAATGAATATGCAAAAATCCCTTAAGGAATGTAAGAGAAAATAATTCTATTGTATTTTCCACAGAAGCTAAGGAGGCTCTCATATTAGAGCCATTTTTTACAGGTAATGAACCTGAGAAACATTTTTAAAATGGGAAGAAAACACTAACAGAACGGCAGAATGAAGTGCTGAACTGTGCTGTGCAATTTATCTCTTAAATCTTTTCATCCTCAAAGGACTGGAGGGTGGCAAATGGAGCACTGGTTTTTAAGAGAGGCTGCAGAGATGATCTGAGGAACAGCAAATCACCTCAAGAGTATCAGTAATTCTGTCAGGCAAATTGATAGGGACTGTAATGGAGAATGTAATGGAGAAGGGACTTGGTGAATACATAGATGAACAAAGCGAAGGATCTATTAAACTTCTTTGAAAGGGCCTATGAATATATATGAATAATGTTAATTCAGTTGATAGAGTGTATTTTGAATCTGCAAAAAGCTTTTGATAAGATTCATCACCAAAGACTCAAAAAAAAAAAAAAAAAAAAAGTAACCACCACAGGGCAGTAGCGCAGATCCTGCCATGGCTTACTGCTGCTTAAGAGGTGGGGGTAGAATACAGAGCAACAGACCAGGATTGAAGGGTTCACAATGGAGGAAGATAATCCTTAGGGTCTCACAAGCAGGTGGGTTGAGGCCTGAGCTGTTCAGCATATTCATAAATGAATTTTAAAAACCCCCACCAAAACCCCCAAACCTATAACTGCACACCAGATACAAATGCTGGCAAAATAAAAGTAAGAGGGTTTAAGAATAAATCTCTAACAGGCTCAAAATGATTCATCCCACTGATTTTAAATTTGTGTTGCAGTAGGTTGGTAGTATGTCTTACTCGCCTCCCTGCTTGTCTTTAAATCAAGAGCAACAGATTCCATTTTTGTCCTGGAATTTTGTATTAATCTATCGATAATGGTACTTTTCTGAACAACGTTCACAGAACTAATATCCATCAGCAGAGATTAAAAAGAAGGAAATATGATACTGCAGAAGAAGATGAATACCTCTGAATGGAAAAAACCCCAAATAACAAAACTGGCACTACCTACAGGAAGGAGCTACCTTCCTGTAAGTAAAAGAATAAATGTATTTTTTTACGTGGGCTGATGTTAAGCAGTATAGAAGGAAGCTTTGTCTTGCTCTAAGGAATATTACAAGAATAAATTGCTGTTGAATACTGCAAATTGTGTAAGACACAAGTATGATTTTATTCTGGTTTTAATTTTTTTTCCTCACAAGTAAACTCTTTCATTTAATTTAGTCAAGGGTGAAAATGATATGAAATACTGATAAAAATGAAAGGATGGCAACATGTGAAGAAGTTGAATATTTTACTCTTACTTTAAATAGTTTTAAGTATAGTCCTTCCAGAACTACTGAAATCTTTACGCTTAAAGAAGGGGTATAAAATACTGAACAAGCACTAACTGAGCCTTAGGACAAAGCAGACCAAAGCAATGCATATGATGAACTATTTTTGTTTCACAGAAAGATTGATAGCATTTAAACCTATGCCCATCAATGGCTGAAGTTTGCAGTATTTAAATATTAAGATCACATGGGACTATTAGGATAACTGCACTGGGGCTTTTAACTACTGTGTTGTAAACTACTTTGCTGAAGGAAAGTTGGACATGCTGCTAAGCCAAGAACAATTTTTTTTAAAATTATTTTTAAATATATCAGTCTAAGCCTGAGAACCAGCCAGAGTAAACTGGATGATTTCCTCCGAAGGACTCCAAAAGGGTGAGCCCCTACATCTCAGTCAGCTGGAGAAACTTCTTGAAATGTTTTGTGCTCCCAGAGGAGCTGAGGAGCCACTGAAAGCTGCCCATAGTAACCCTATGGCTAATGTGCAGCTCTGTGGTCTGCAGTGGTACCAGTCCCAAACATAGCATCAGTGAACGTCTTAAAGGATAGTATTTGAAGAGCCTGTGTCTTACTGTGGCTGGCGTACAACTCATCCCCCGAACCAATGGAGTTCAGGTAGGAACCAGAGTGGAAATGCAGGTATTACAAGCAAGCATGAGATGTTTGAGCTGACAAACTAACAGCACAGTGAGAAACATCAGCAACAGAGTGCAGAATGGCCAGAATAAAATATATATGCATATGCAGCTACTTAAAGATACATAAATAACTCTTTCACGCTCTGCTTAGCACCTGTTACCTCTTCCATATTTGTTTCCCATTTTTTCACTTCATGCCCTTTAAGCTCAAGCTGTTCAGTCAGCTGTGTGATTCTCTCCACGAGCTCCGTAGGGGCTGTTTCATAGCCATCAGTATTGGTAGTCTCCAAGTAAGACATTAGCTTTTTCCACGTTTTTTCATCACATCTATATATACATTAAAAAAAAAAAAATTAGTGAAACCTCACAATGAAAGTCTGTGTTTGTAAAAGCCAGTCTTCCTGCAAAAGTCTTAGCAGCATAGGTCACAAATTAGTGTCCTAGCTGATGCTGATTAGGGTTGAGTGGGAACATCCAGCATGTTATTTCTCATGAGCTGTAAAGGATGGGCAAAGGGGCCTGCTGATTTTGCTGTGCAGTATTACTGCTTGTTGCTGAAGCCATGGGGCCTTCAGGTTGTGAAATGATCTTTGCAAAGGGCTCAGCTAGCATTAGTCTCAGAAACCTACCCGCTGCCACAGCAAGGGAGCTTGGCCAGTATTTTCTTCATTTGGTCCACGTGGGATGGCTGGTCTCCTGCCCACTTCTCCTCCTCTTCATCAGAGGCAGCCTGGCCCTCCACGGAGCGGAACAGCTGATCCTCTGCTCAAGAAACCAGCAACCACTTAGCAACAAAGCACCCACCCCAATGTGCTACAGCTGTGGCAATTTAAACTCCCCAGACCAAGCAGAAAGAAGTGAGGTTTTAAAAGCCTCAGTGAAACACAGGATAGGGTCATTCAGCATCTGTGGAAAGGGGCTTTAAAGCTGAGGGAGCCTCACCAAAGGTCATTATTTTGAGAGTCTTGAATACTCCAGCACTCTCTTGCAGGTAACCTGTAGCTATTTCATTTCAGTTTTCTTCTTTCCTTTAAGTAACTATAGCATAAGGATAAGTGTGATGAGTTGGTGTGTTATGGGGGTGGGGGGGCAACTACTGTTTAAATGTGCAGGTGAATGTACATTTTCAGGAGGAACAAGAACCCATTGTACTGTGTAAGATTTTTTCGGGTAGTCATTGTATCAGCTGAATGCATATTGAGGGTGCAGGAATTTGATATAGATGTTCTCTAATTCATTCCCTTACTGTGCTTTGTAGGGACAGTGATTTTAATATATAAATGTAATAGTAGACATAGCTATGTTTAGTTAGATCTTTGTTTACCTAAACCTAATGTCTCCTTACATGCCAAATAAATTATAAATGAACTGTCTGTAATACATGTAAACTTACATCTACTATTACAGTAATATTTCAATTTTTTTAGCTCTATCTTATAAAAGCTATTGCATTTAACTTTTTTTTCATCACAGGAAGTTTTTTATTGGGACTTAGAGGATTATTATTATGCTTGTAACTTTACTGGGAGTCTTTTGAAACACTGAATGCATGAAAAGTACTGGTCACATCTTTATTCTGAACACTTATTTTGAGTTAGCATCAGGTTAAGCCAATTATTTACTCTAATCACTGTCAGTTAATTAAATGGGTTTAATGAATTCTAACAGAGCGATTGAGTCAAATGCTGTTATTTCTTCAAACAGCGAAACACATTTGACCTAGGGTAGGATTGCAACTGTTGCACGTCTTGAGTGCATGCAGCGTGGGAAGGGGGGCTGGGGGATGCATCACTTGGGTGGGTGATTTTCTGCCTTGCCTCAGAGACCCCAACACCCGCAGTTCAAGCTGTAGCATGGGTCCGGCTGCTGGTGTTGGGGACAGGAGCTGTCCCTCCCACCTGTGGTGGTGGGGAGGGTGCCCTGTGGAGGGCAGCTGCATTGCACCTCTGCAGAAGTCCTTTGCCACCGGCCTACAGTGTCTTTCATCCTCTCTCAGGTCTATTTTCAGCAACAAACGAAAAATGCTCTGCTGCTTTTTTTTTCTTTTGTTTAACACTTGGCATATGTTTGTTAATGCAATTTTCACTCCAGCAGCATTCAATGAACTTCATTTACTGTGTTCAATAATTTATTGTGTAAGCAGGAACAAAGCTTAGTTGCATGCAGTATTGCTCTTTAACCAGAGAATGAATATCTGCATTTTCATGGCAATCCTTACACTGTACAAACTAATTTATTAGAAGCGCTTTCTTTCCATGAGGCTGTGCGCAGCCAAAACAAAACAAACCAAAAAAAGACTTTCTATTTTCAATCTGCGATACATTAGTAGTGAACTTTTTCTACCGTCATTTCTTTTCTGGCCATAGGACTTCAGAGGGATAATGATCAGAGTTTACAGCTGTTGTGGCAGCCATGAGAACTGATTGCCCAACACCTTGAAGAGCTTCAAACTGGTATATTTAATCCAGGAAAATAATTGCAGCATCTGGCGTAGCAGAAACTCACATTAGGATTTTAAAAATGAAGGAAAAGGCGTGTGAATCTCAAGTTGTCTTCATGCTAAAGATACTTGTATTGGTTTTTTTTTTAACCCCTCACACTGGGAATGTCCTCTGCTCTGACTGAACGTGTATGCAAAAGAGCCTCTCTTTTACATCCTCCTCGTAGGTTATGATTAGCAGGACTGGAAAACAGAGAGGAAACCCAAAACTTCTTATGCATCTCTCTTAAAATAAAGTCAGTGTTGCATTAAAAATTTGTTCTACTAAGCTAATATTTAAAAAAAAATTCTGTCAGAATCATAGAGCACTCTATTAATGTGATATTTAGGCATTAATTTGTAATGGAGAATAACTTACCCAATTCCACTGAGGCAAGTGCTCTTCTGCTTTAAGAAATTAAGATTTATTAAAATATATATAAAATATTCTAAATAACTCTGCATCTAGGTTTATTTACCTAGTATATCTAGACTTATCCCAGATGTTCACACAGTTTTTTTATTTGTTCAATTTTCTGTGCTATTTTTGCTTTCCTCCTAACCTTTTTTTTATTTGACGGAGCACTTCTTCACATTTTTAGATCTATAAACCCACTATTTATTTATTTAAAAAGCTTTGGCTAAAAAGCTGTTTGTACTTGGTATACGGGTAGTGTAGGTTAGACATGGAAACACTGAGCTGGCAAAGTGTCTGACTTGATATAAATATTTGTAAAAGCGGGGTTTTTTTTATAAGTCTAACCACATGGAGAACTGCTACAATGTTAGCTGTATTTACATGTCATTTAATATATGTATTAGTTTTTCTGCTGAGGATCTTACAAATCAGTGAGGAAAAAAAGTAGTTGGGTACTGGGTTTGATACCGTTCTCGCAAATCCCAGCTCCACCAGTGGGAGACCGTCGATCTTGTTGCACAGCAGACAGGCAGTATCTTTCCTCCAGTAAGGCTGCTCCCTCTTTCTGCTCTGGGCTGCTTCCTGAGCGAAGCTGAAGTCTCGCCATTTTTGACCTGGAAAAGAAGGGCAAAATAAAGTGGACTTGTAGGAAATCTGAAAAACCAAGGTGATTGTGTATAGTGTAGCAGGTGAACGATCAAATGAAATTGTTCAGACTTGTCACAGAAGAACAGGGGTATCTGCCCTCAGTGACTGTAAAATCGAATCCCAGAGGGCTGGTTTTGGTTGCTTCACTAAGAACTGAAGGTGTATTTCAGCTGTTCTTAGATCTGGGTAATAAGAACTAAATGTTACTTACAGCTTCTAGTTCAGGTCAGACATTTGGAAAATAATATACTGAAACAGTCTCCTCTGGCCATAAACTCTCCCTTCTCCACTGACAGCATGCTTAGTTTTTGCCATGGGGAGTCTTACAATGTAGTAAGAAACTCATAGGTACATTGGATAAATGGAAATTTGGCATATCCATCCACATGTGTAAGGCTTATATTAAACATTCTCTGAGGTAGGAATAAGCTGCCTCTCAGGTATGGAGCTAAACAAACACCATGTCCAGTCCATTACAACCTTGTGTACATTACATGTGTATGTTGTGTAATGTAATATTATACATTTCATATAGAGTGCATTTCCATTGCTTCCTTTTTTACTATTCAGAAAATGGTTTACTTTCAATAGTAGGATGAGGATATTTTTCCTATTTAGACTGTATAGTAACATGGAACTGTCATACAGTCCACAAAGAATCTGTATGCAGAAGAAAGCAAACCAAATTCAGGAGTTTTACAGTAAATTAATTTCCCTCCAAATTCTTTCTCAGATTAGTTTTGGTCTGGTGAATATTGAATATTCCTTGTACTTAATATTCACCAACAAAAAGTGAGAATTAAAACACTTAGCAAATTGGTCCTACTGAAACAAGTTGTATACATGATCTTTTTGTAAAAATCTTGTAAATACTTCCTGCCCATAAACTGAGCTACTGCTAGAAACAGGGCGTTAGATGTAGTAATAGAAAAACTGATGCCAAGTTAGAGATGAGTATTGCAGAGAGCTTTTGTTTAATCTAACGCAGCTGCTGTCAGTTCCTGAAGAACCACACCAGTATTAGTTCCCTTGTTGCTTGTGGAAGGGTACCAAGCAAATAAGGTCATGAATTTAACAACAACAAAAGTCAGTATTTCAAAATATCTGTAGGGACAGAAGGCTGAGGTAAACCACGCTTGGGAACCAGCACTTTTTACCCCCTTGAGTAGAGCTGACTGCATGAAAACTAATTACGTATTTCATTTACAATTTAAGGTATTATTTAGCTTAGCAACAATTAGACTTCCTGTAAAGTCAAGGGAAATAGCAGTCTCCAGAATGGAGCCTGGCTAGTTGTTTACCTTCATTAGTTCTGGAAAACAGAATTATGAAGTAGTGCACAAATAGCAAGCACTATTAAGCCTGGGCATTCAAAATGCAGGCTCCTGGAAGCATCACAGAGCTTCAATGTTCTGGACAGTTACTGTACAATATTGTAGTATTTCCTTTCACAAGAATGTTACATTTTGTTTTTCTAAAAAGTGCTAATTTTCTTCATTTTAAGATAGAAGTATTTTCGGGTCTGGTACTCCATAAGAATCCTTTACAATCTCTTGAGGACTTTAGCTGGTATTGTGCAGACTGTTCTCTTCGTTTTGAGCTGCAGTATAATGTAGATCTGTTTGGATTTCTGATGTTTCTAGAGTTAGTTCACATAATACAGAGATGTTGACATTTGGGGGAATATTCATTGTAGTCTCAAAGTTGGTTTATGGGTTAAAATCTTAACTACTGAGAATATTCACATATCCTGAAAATCTTTTCTGGCAAAAGTGGGTAAATGCTGTGACGTTCAATGGGAGATCTGCTGGTGGTATTAGCTTCTTGCATCTGGCAGCCTGGTTTAAATTTAGCTTGTAGTCCTAGGAACATTAGGAAGTTAGGTGGAAAAAAACAATCCTTTCCATAAAATTCAGGACTTAGAATAGCAGACTCCCTTCACTTAGATGAGATTCAAGACAGACCTAAATAATGGCTTTCACTTCTGTGTAGTTCTTGTAAGGGAACTTATTATAAGTTGAAGAAATACAAAGTGCAAACTGTGATTATTAGTAGTTTTCTTGAGAGGACTTAATCTCTCTTGATGTGGAGAAATTTAAGGGAGCCATACAGATGGCATGTTTTGTTAGGTCTTTCTGCCCAATATATTGGTTAGACAGCCATCTCTGGAGATGTTCATCTGGGAAACTAGGAAGAAATGTAAGTTTTCAGACCCAGGTGCTCCAGAATTTAAATCTTGGTTCTGACAGAGGCTCTATCATTTGCATCAAATCACATTGTGCCTTAGTTTCTCCAACAGAAGAAATATAGCAAAGTTAGTGTACCTTACACCCTAAATAAAGGCAGCACATATTAAGATACAGCCTTGTTTTCTAGAACTGTGCAGGGAAATTATTTCAAGGTGTTTAGGAAGGGGGCAGATTTTAAATGTGCATGAAGGAACATGTGGCCAGACAAGCTGGAATTTCAGAGCTCATCCATGCCAGATAAAAATGAAAAAAAAAAAAACAAACCCAAGCAGCAGCAGCATGAGTAGTTTAAAAAACAAAACAAAACAAACCAATCTAGATTTTATATTTGGTCAGCTAATATGTATAATGTGATGCCAGACACTGGCTTATTCATAGTAGTGATCAAGGAAGGTGACGGGAAAGGACAGGACCAACAGCCTAGTGAAAGGGAGGGAGAATGTCCTGCACAATAGATGTCCAAAGAAGGGGTGTATAAACACAGTTGGCTTTCATTCATGTCATCCGAAAACAGTTTAAGGCAATAATCTGCCAAGTTTGGTGCCGAAGCTAGAGATCTCCCCCAGATTTTGGGGGAGGGGGTGGGGGGGCTGTTAATACTGCCCATGTAGCTGCAAGGGCAAACTTACCATTCCTTTAAACTACAAGTAGAAACTAAGCACGTGATGGGTTGAAGAAGGTTCTCATCAGAAATGTTGCACAGAACTAGAAGAATAGCATTAGGGATACTAATGAACCTTTGCTGTCTATTGGAAGAAAGGGACTGTTTCCTTCTTTTAATGTTGCTGTCAGTATAGGGTCCTACATTGACTTCCGGGAATATTTCAAATTTCTGACTGGATTGCACTGTTTTTTGAACTTTAAAGAAGATGCAACCAAGCAGTCCAGAAGGCGTTAATTCATAGGGTTGTTTCATGCTCCTTAGTTCACACTGTTGAAGTACACAGCATTTCATCCTCATTCTCGAGCGAGGTGACGGAGGCGTGAATGGAGTCATGGTAGTGCTCTTTGGTAGCAGAGCAAGGAAACAGCGTGATCTCCTGATTTCTTGTCAGGTGATTTAACCACTAGCTTATTTTTTTCCTATCAGGGAACTTTTAATTGACTTTAAGGCCTGATCTGCACTCTTAATTTTGGACTGTCAGAGGTTTCAGAGTTGAAAGAAATACATAACAAAGAAGGCCAACCAGTATGCTTTTTGCTGTCATGGTAAATGCTAAAAGGAGAAATCTTCACTCATTCTTAAACATAGGTTTAATTCTTTTCTCATTAGTATTCATACAGCATCAAATGGGTCTTCATAAATGAGAAGGAGAGTGAATAAACAGCACATTTCTTTAGGGCAAAGACCAGAGGGGGGGAAAGTAGCACTGAAGATGCCTGGGAAGCGCTTGTGTACAGTGTGGTGTGGCAAGGCTTCCATGGAGACAGGCAAACAGTCCACATTAATTTTAAAGTCGTCGTGCTGAGGAAAATGGGCAGCTCGACAGAAGGAAAATTGAAGAGGGGGAGGGTTTGCAAAATACTGGACCTTAAAGCAATGTCTGTGGCTAATTGGCACTCCTGTTATTGTTTTGGAAACTTCTAACTGCAGCAAAAACCACCTGCTTCTGGCACTAAACAAATCTTGAACTTTAATTCCTGACTAATCATAAAATAACTCTGAGGAATAACTTAGCTTTGCATTCATAGACCTTTAACTAGTCTCTTTTAGAGACTTATTTGGAGCAGATTGAACAGCTGTGTGAATATGTCCACTGCCCTCAGTATAGTTATACAAACTAAGCTATGCTTTATTTTAAAAGCGTATGACTTGTGGTTTTTTAACCAAGATGAGCTGTGATTTTTTTTTTTAATTTTATTTTTGTACCATTTTACCCAAACAATCAGTGTTCAGAGAACTCAGAATGGTTTCAGTTTTGGCTTAGCCCCCACAGGGAATTACAGAGTTTAGAAGGTGTGCATATTTTTAATTTATTTATGACTTTTCATTTAACGTTCAGATCAAATAGTTTTCATGCTGCAGCTAAGTGTCTGTGTAGGTTTTCTGAATACATCTGTCTTTGGTGCCATAAGCTGTGAGCCCCTTTCCAACAGAAATTGTATGAATGAACTTTGTATATTCAATTCAGATTTTAAATTGCTTTATCTCAGGTTTTAAATTGCTTGATCTGTAAAGGATTAAATATAAATCTTTAAAGTATGAATTTTTAGTAGCTGTAATAGAGATGACTAAATATCCTGGGTTTATACTGAAATAAGGAGAAGTTTGTAGCTCAGGAGCCTCTATAATACTGGTTACAGTTGTGGGAGGTTTCCTGTTCTTGGCTGATGATTTTTATTTTCTTGCCAAAATCGCCACCCTCTAGAAAAAAAATAATTTTGCTGATAGCAATGTGTTTCCTTGCAGAATCTTTCGACCTTTCTGCACGTTGCATATAAAGAGGCAAACTTTGCAGTGGTACTGTCGCACGTGGTGGAGAGCAGCAGTTATGCCTTGCTGTCACGCAGTACTCTTCCTGTGATGATTTCAAGCATTTTTGAGACAACACAAACCTTTGTGCAATCACAGTGAAATTACAGAATAGAAATGTGCCTTTTATTGTCCACACTGCCCCCTTCCAAAGAACAACTTCTGTAAGCTCAGGCTGTTTGGGGGAAATTGTTTTTCAGAAATTAGCTACTCTTAGTACACGTCTTTATTGTTCATTTGTCAACTGTTTTGTTGTTTCTCCACTTCTTAAAATTTGAGATCAGATTAGAAAAACATTTCCTGGGAGGTACATTGGTGTTCCTGACATTTTTGATTCTCAAAGATTCAGGTGCAAATGTCTTCCATTGCATATTGCTTTTCCATGCCATTTGGCTTGAATTTGTCACAATCTGAATGTTTCTCAGGTTTATGTTTAGATTTCAGATAAGCAAGAATGACAGAGTAAATGCATTTCTAAAAGGCCTTGTGTCTCCTTTGTCTGGAGCACTGACTGTTTTTAAGAGCTTTGAAGTACTGAATGTGCTCCAGTCCACGCCACGAAGAAATACATAAAACTTTGCCAACAATTGTGAATCACTGTCTGTGCTAGGCAAGCTGGCACTACCAACCAAGAAGGGGGTCAGGAAGGTTTTTTCCCTTTTGCCCTCTCAGTGCTCTCCCCTGCGATAGTGTCCTTGCCAGGAGTGGTGGCTTTGACATAGAAAAGACCAGAGGAACTTTTTAGGCCTGAAAGAGTAGTTCCAAGCTTTTCTTGCAAATTTACTTAGAACTACTCTTTCAGGCCTAAAAAGCTCCTTGCTCCCATTCTGTATCTTCACATACCTGATCCTATATGCTCTAAGTTGTGCAAGTGCTTGTGCCGTTATGAACTGGATTTATGAAATGAGGTGTGTTTAAAATATCTCACCCCTCTCATTTTTGGAGAGAAATTTAAAATTTGGATCAGTGTGTAGCCCTAGGAGTTGCATCTTTCAGGGGGTGGCAAAGCACAGGGCTGTTACAGGAGTGAGGGCGCAGAGACACCTTTCAATTGGGTTTCACTGCTGATGGGAACATGCAATTGAATTACACCCTGAACAGGTACAATGGTTAAGGTGAGAATGAGAGTTACAGCAACAGCAGACTTGAAGGTGGAGAAAGGATTGGGGTAGAGATAAAGGGACAGAAGAAATATGCAGAAAAAAGTGCTTAAGGGCCAAACACGCTCCCTGATAAGATTTGGGATGCTATCCAAGTTCTTGAAGTCTTGCCATTGCTCTCCTATCAGTAAATGCTTGGGAAAACCATCTACAAATTAGTTTCTCCTCCCTCCCCTGCTGCTGGTCCACATGGAGGATGATAATTTACTGTGCTGTCAGTTGCTCAGTTAACTCTGAGCAGAAATCTGTGCAGAGAATGTAGAGAATCTGACCCCCTTGGTAGAAAACACAGATGTCATGATGATGCTACCTGATACAAATTCTCATGTTTTAAGTGTATTTGTTTTTTTTAAAGTTCTCAACTTACAAGATATCAGGAGGTTGCTTTAACCCCTGGAGCACATGCATTACAATGTAGTTGTTATTTGTAAAATTGCCGTCTGTTTTTCCTCTGTGACCTTTGCCTCATTCAAGGCAGGGGATGAATGATTTCTGTGGATGGACAACAACTTCAGAGAGAAGGAAACTCCTGCCAGGAGGTTCCTTTCTCATCTGCTGCAGAAGCTATAAGTAGCAAGTCAGGTGAGACATATGGATGGAACGGATAATGTCCTTGTTAAAGCAACTAAATGCTCCTTTGAGGAAGTAGGTTCTACTGCAGTCTCTGCCAGAGACCATACATAAGGCTAGGCAAATCACTTCAGTTAGGCTTTCTACCCATAATTACCATGCTACATATGTACAGATGGGTCCTGATTTTTTTTTTTTGGTGTGGAATTTGAGACTGGGGGGCATGAGAACTGCAGCTGAAGCGTGGGATTATGGAAGCTATGACATTTGAGGTTTGCTCTGAGATACTAGGCACTGTGAACATTTAGATAAGTCAGAGTGAGCACCTAAAATTAGCAGAATATTTTGATGGTAATCTTTATAGTCTGCTATACGATACTGTGAAGAGTATACTAAGAACCTCATTGTTCATTTTCAAAGTAACAGTTAAGGCCACATTTACAGTTAAGATAACTATCAGTACGTTAAGCAAGACCCACCTAAGTACAAAATAGGCGCTCTTATCCATGGATACACATACTCATACGTACGTAAATTGATTAAAAATAAATGAATAAGGAAGCTGAATTAAAACTGCATGGGCAGGCTTCATTCTGTGATTTACTGAATGCATTCCTTTCTGCTCTGAAATGCAGCTCAAGATCTCAGAGTCTCACGGTTTGGTGTTTTCCTTAATCTTTTTTGGCCTTGAAATTTTAGTTTGCTGTTACTAGTAAACTATTAGTCATTTGGGCAGCGCTGTGGAAGATAACATTTGATAACTAGGCTAAACAGATGAGGTAATTAAAGTGCTTTATAAATCTTGTACTTAGTGAGGGATTATATTGCATGGCAGTAGTTCTTGAGTGTATTCTTTGTGAATCAGACTGCTTTTTGCTCTGTGTGAGGTATTTTATGGTTAAGTCGCTGCACTATCCAGGAGAAACATACATCACTTCAGAATTATGTCATTAAGATATTCCCACCCCTTAATGAATTCTTTTGTGGCAAAATAAAGGAAGTTATTTCCAGATGTTGTTCCACTGGAATAAAGAACTCTATTGCCACACCCTGCTAGACAGAAATTCAGATATTTGTACTGAAAGCCTAGAGTTCAGATGCATGCAATGCAGACCTAAATAAAGCTAGAAAAAATTAAGTATCACTTGTTCCTGATCGAACTATTAGCACAAAAGCTATTTGCTAAAGCTTGCACAAGATTTCTTGTAAGTCTGAATTAAAACCCTGGATTCAACTTTCTTCCTAGTTATGGAAATGGAAGTCATAGGTCCATTACTCCCTCATCTTACCTGTTATACAGCTCTGCTCTTGAGTTTCCCTTCCTCCTGTATTGGAACAATTATTTTAATTTGGTATAACTAAAGTTTCTGTTAAGCTGGCAATGTCAGAATCATTCCAAAAGCCTACAAGATTCAACAGAGCGTATGTGGGACTGGTGCTAGATACCACTATAATGCTAAGCAGCATAGCAGTCTGTCTTAAAAGATGATGCTGAGGGATAGCTGAAGGACCAGAAGGGCTTTATTCAACATTGTGCTGACCCACTGACTAACTGTTGGCTAAATAAGTGTTTCCCTGTTACACCAATATGGCCAAACCTTTTCAGCCCAGAGAGCCAAATACCCCTTGGTGGAGCTTCTTAATAGGCCATGTGGGTGCAGCAGTCATTCAGAGTACCTGGCTAAGTGCAGGTGAGTTAAGAAGACTTCTGCTGTTGGTCTTCACACCATGCCATAACAGCCATTTTGCCTGTTTTCCCTAACAGCTTTTTCCCAGCTACAACAGAAGAGAAGGTGGGATGGTTTTGCCAGTGGCCTGGATCCAGCCTGCTGGTGGCTGCTTCAGCACTTGGGTCTGAGCCAGGCTGCTTTCCACAAGATACTTTACATCTTGTGGGTGCCCTTCCTCAGGTCAAGGTCCTCCAACCCCACTCCAGGACAGGACATGGATCCTTTTGCCTAGAGTTTGCTGAAGGCTCTGTATTGGCAATACAAGTCTATTTCAGAGAAGCAGTTAAAAAAAATTCACTTCTACAGCTTATTAGGAAGTATGGACCTGAAATAAGACTGCAACTCATCTGAGAACAAGTTCTCACTCGAGATTTCCAGCCCCCCTTGCCTCTAGTTAGGTGGACAGTCCCACTGGCAAAACCTCTCTCTAGACAGTTTTTGATCATCTCGTTTCAGCCCAGCCCAATTGTCTGTGGCCTGGTATCCTGTCTTGTATTCTACAGAAAGATGCTCGACAGCCTAAAACCAGAAGCTTATAAGGAAAATACTATGAAATTCTAAGCCACTGACACACGTAACCAAGATACTTGATATAAGGCATGTAAGCCAGATAAAGAAGAGCAGCAGAGCTGTGGTCTATTAGATAATTTCCTTCTGTCATTGCTTGTATAACAAACCCCCTTGTGTATTCCTTCACGTAGACATGTGCTATTTAATCCCAAGGAATCTTTTAATTATCTCCTGTGTGCTAGAGTGTGTGTTAGTGAAGATCAAATGTCCAGCGAGCCTTTTAATGTCTCCTAGATAAAGAAAAGCATTCTTCCTAAACAGAGTCAAGGAGTACTTATCAGCAGGGTGGAGATCCTACTGAATTCAACTCTTAAAGCTTAAAATGTCAAGCAAAACGCTGTTTTTCAGTTCTGTTTGATGTATGCAAAACTGCAGATATCACCAAATGTGGCATAAACTCTGGAGGTACCTATCTACTGGCATGTCATTTCCTTCAGGACTTTTTTTGGAACTTCATAGGTTTAGAGCCTCATGGATCTGAAGTGACAGAAAAGGAAGGTGGCTCACTTAACAGCAACATTGTGCCTTAAGCTGGCTGCAAGTTATTTCTGACCAGCTCTTATTAAGCACTTGGGAAAGTACGATGTTAGTGTTTGTTAACAGGAGGGGCTGCAACCATCAATTTTTGCATCTGAGTCAGGCATTTCTTAAGCTCTCCCAGGACAATTTTGTAAAGGCCTGTCTAGTGGTTTGGTTCATGAGTGCTCCATGTATGGGAGCTGTGCTGCAGTTGTGGTGAGCCCAGAAGTTCAGAGTGCCAAGGGAACTTGTAGAGACCCAAGCCTGGAGCGTCAGTGCCAGCAACTGTCTGCTGGGAAGGTGGGGAAGTTGCAGCTTCCGTGTTCCTCAGGTCCTGTATCAGGAAACAAGAATAACAAATACCTCATCCTGTTGTGTTTTCTGTTTCACTGGTGTTTGGAAAAACAACCTTAGAACTTTAGAGTGTGCTATTTCTCTGTTAGATATTGTATAATTCTGCAGGCTACTTCGTGTTTAAGCTTTGTGCCTGCCATTCTGAAGCTTTTTTTGAAATAGTTTTAAGTTTCCTGAAAGCAGCCTGTCCTTTGCTTTCTTGAAGTCTTTATTGTTTGGTAGGTGACTTGTGAAAAATCACACTGCCTTTATACTAATCCCAAATTAATTACCTTCCTTCCCAAATGTTTGTAAGCTATTTGCCAGTTCATAGAGATCTGAAAAGATTGCCTAGTATTCCTGCATTTATTAGGGCCCTAGGTATATTTTGGAAGCTAATATAGCAGCTTCTATTTAGTCTTTTATTGGTTGTATGGTTGAATAAGAAACATTATTTGGAGGTTGAAAAGCCAATGACAGAAATGTAATGTAACTCTACATAGCTGATTTCTAACACTATGTTTAGCACTCTGGCTCATCTGCTTTCTCCATGGGCAGACCTCTGCTTGTCTTAACAGTACCTCCAATTTCTGTGTCTGATAAACCTCAGTTACATTTTAGTTTCACTGTATCACTTGCAATCCTCATATAAAGTGACAGACCTCCTTAAACATTTTACTAAGTAAATATTTCAGTATTACTGTCTTCAAATGATTTATTTGATCCAAGTTCAGGTTGATGTTTATATAAGTTCATTTAACGGCTTTCCTCCAGATTTTGCTTTATAAGCCACTTTTCAGTGTCTGTGATATGATTATACTGTATTCATTTCCATGATGTTCAATAGCATAAAATTGTGATTCATATGGGGCTTAGGCAATCTTTAGTACTCCCTCTCTCTTATGTCAAATCATCTGGAATTGCAAGGTGGCCATATGCAACATCACTGAACATTTGTAGAAAGTCAAAATACATATATTTAGTGGAGGAAAAAAGGTATGACTAACTTTTTTCTTTCTGAAAAACTAGACGCCATAAATGTAGGTAAATGTATGAATGCATATAAAAACTGCAGGTTTTATGGGTGACTTCTGGTAGACCAAATACAGTATTTCAAGGCACTGTAAGCTAAAATGTTTAAGCAACTAGACTATGGGAATATGCGTACATTAAAAGGCATACAAGAAGTGTAACTTGGGCACACAGCAGGCCAGCAAAGACAGACACTAAAAATGTAATTGTGGTCATATTGGCATTAGCTGGACAGTGTTGCTTGATGCTAATGGATTATTGACCACATCTTGATGGTTTCTCATTTCTTGAAATGTTACTGCACTACTAAGGCTGGTTTTCTGATGCCCTCTTCACATGCCTGTATTTTTATAGAATGTGGCCGTGTGTTTAGACCACAGTACTGTTGGCATAGGATGTGAACGATGTAACTTACCATAAACATATATTGTGTCAGTGTAAGGGAATCATAACCTGACCTGTTTGAAATCAGTAGGTATTACTGGGATAAAACCAAGATCAATAATGGTCTCTACTAGGAAGAGTAAAACCTAGTGTTGTAATTTATTCAGCACTGGTATCATCTGGCTGGGGTAGTGTTCTAAAACTGCATGTACGTAGACCCTTCCGAGCAGCCCAGGGTGTGAGGTGTGTTCCCTATTAATTGGGCCAATGGTATAATGAAATCTTGACAGGAGCCCTTGAAATATAAGTGATAATAGGACTTCTTTTTGCAGGACAACGGGGCAGATAGATTTTATTAGTAACTTAAAATAACTCTCATTCCTTCCCCTCCCGCCCCATTTTTTTCAACTACACTTTAACTGAATAAGCAGAAAACTTGATCGAGCAAGTAGTAACTGCCCTGGAAATTGCATATAGATTATTTAACAAGGGTATGAAAAATTGAAACAAAACCACCTTCTGTCCTCTTTGAAATGCTCAGCCATCCAGCAGAACTGCAGTACTTAAGGAGTAAATTTCATCCAGATTCTGTAGAGCCTAGCAGGCTGTCAGAAACAGACACTAAATTACATTGAAATAAATTATGTTTTCTACTTTTGTTTTGGATTTTTTAGCTCTGCAGTCTAGAAATTTAAATGTCTAAAGCAAGCAGAGCTACATTAAAGGTAACTGAATTGATGCAAAAAACACTTCTGAGAGTGATTCTGCTTCAGCTGCTGTATATTTAAGGTGTTCCAGAATTTAACAACCTAATGTTAGTAGGAAAGGTATGTTACGTAGGTGAGATCTTAAATCACAGATGGCTCAGTGCTAATGTCTTACTCCCTGAATAACAGCTGGTCCTATGTGGACATCGCAGATGCCAGTGCAGCCCTATGGTTCCTCTCAAGCCAGAGAACTAATAAATGAGGTGAAGGAGATGGGGGCAGATAGAATTTGTTTCTAGGAAAATTCTGCATGGGAAGGTTGGGTAACCAGGATTTGTGTTTTCCCAATCAAATCAACACTACTCTGAATTATTCTGACAAAGGACTCCCCTCCCTGCAACAGCCCTGCTGCACTTGAGCTGGATGCAGCTTGGCTGAGGGCTCTGTTACCCCTGCGGACACAGCCACACGCAGCCCCCACCCTCAACAGTGGGGAAAGTCGATTCTTTTGGACAATCTTACAGGTATTTAGGAACAGATACTTCCTCTTGTTTTCATAGAGTTTCCTCAATAGATCTCCACAGGAAGAGAGGGAAATCTGTATGAAAAACAGGAAGCAGTTCTCAGAAGTTCTCTGTAACATAGCACTAGGAGGAAGACTTAAAATAAATGCAGTTGTCTGAAACAGCACGTGATACCAGTTGCATTATCTTACTGTAAAAACAAGGTTTAAATTTAACATCATAGATATAGTAGAATTAAAAAACTCAAGTATTTATAAAACTATATTTAGCCTTTCATTTTAGTTCACAGTAGGTGAGTAATATTTAAACTTCCGCAACCAGGTTTCTACCCCATATTTTCTATTTCCACTTTATTGCCCTGGGCAATCGTTTTGGGAAACTTATCATCTGCTTCAGCCTTGGACGAGATCCCAAACTTTCTAATGCTGATCCATTCCTCTTGCATCCAGTATGAGACTTAATCTTTTGCCTTGGCTTTTTGACATTCTACAATACAGTTTCAAATACTGAGATTTATGTATGAGAAGGAAGGTCCATTAGGATAAAATCTGACACACAGAAATACTCGTTAATGAAAACCACCTAGAAGTTTCACATGGAAATTTCTTTCTGATTCATCTTCAAACTCCCATAAAGTTCCACATGAAAAGGGGTGGGGAATTTTGTAACTCTCCACCTTCAAAGCAGGTATAGTCACACTAGGAAAATGTTCCACTTGACTGCTGGCTGCATTCAGAAGCTCGTTAGCCTATGTTGGCTTAGGTGGGTGGAGGTGGCCCTTTAGAAAATGGGGATATAGCATGTGGGATGACAGTTTTTGAGGAAGAAACCCTTCACTTTGTCAATCCTTATTAAGAAATTTGAGCCTAATTTTACTGTCACTTTCTATATTTAATAAACCCAAATGTCAGGAGGACGATGGATTTGGCCTTCATAGGACGTTGTTTGTATTTGAGAATGTTCGGGACAATGTGTTCTGTGCTCATGTCTAATACAGAAATAGGTAAAAAACGAAAGCAGAATATGTTCCTGAGTTTTACTGACAGGCTTTTAGAAATTAGTAACATTATGTTTCAAGAGGTACATGAAATAAAAATTAAAAATCCTCACAATCCAAAAGCATCTAAAACAACCCCCCCTTTTATCCATACTACTTGGCTGGCAATGCTGCTATTTTAATTTTTAAAGCTACAATAGCTACACACCAGAATTTCATGGAAATGTTTCAGGCGTGGCACATTCTGCATTTTAAAATTTCTAATAGAGTGAGTGTAAAAGGCTTTGTAGATCTGGAATACTCCCACTGAAATCAGAGCAGAAACAGGACTGATACACTGCAGCCTTTCTAGGTTTCTTTCAGCTTAGTCCCACAATAAAGTCTGATGGGTTTAGTTTGTTGTTTGAGTATTGAACAGACAGGAGTTTGTCTATATATCTCACACAGAATCTAAAGATATTGTTTTATCTGAGATGAAAGACTAAAAAAACCAGCAGTACGTCTTTGTAGTGAATGTGGACTTTTCTTCATTTTTGTTTTCTATAGATACTTTAAGCAACTAAATGGGAAAAAAACCCCAATATATCTGTGCAAGTGCAACACTGTTGTATTGTTAAGCCTGAAATTCATCAGTACAGATCCCTTACCCCTCCAAACCATCAGTTAGGGCTCTTAAAATGATCTTGATTATTGCTCACCACAATCTTTCATTACATGATTGCTGCTCTGTAGTGTGCCATGTTCAGTAACTGAGAGATATTCTAATAATCCTCTATGAGTGAATTTTTATACACTATAGTGACTAGGCTGGCAACAACATCTAAAGGTAGGATTTAACATGCTCTGCCTGCATTTTTGATTGTAAATTCCTTGAAACAGGGCATGAGTACATTAAACGTCATATATCTGGAAGGTCATTAAAAAAAAGATGCTGGCAGTAAACTAAGCCAGCTGTACATTTATGCCCTTGAAAGATTAATGACAGCATCCCATGAGCATGCAGAAGTCTGGTTTGCATTAGCAAAGGCTCATTGAATTGCATTCATCCTGGCCAGATCTGGGATATTTCGGATAAATACTGCTTATTTTCAGGTCCCCATCCTACTGGGAATAGAAATGACCTTAGTTTCAGATGTAAGGGCCACTGTTAATGCTTGTACAAGAAGTGACAGGCTCCAGATTTGATGAAGGGTCTAATCTGGTAAAAAAACCCCAACAAACCAAAGGTGCATAAATTTCATTTTCTAGCAGAAGTATTTGTTTAAAATGCCAGATGATTTCCAGATCTCTAGTTAAAACCCAAGCACATAGTTAGTAACAGAAAGAAAGGATAGATCATGTGCTGATCTGTTTCAGGTGACTGTAAAACCATGTCAGGCGAAATGGCCTCAAGCAGCCTTTAGGTGTCTATACCAGTGATGACAGAGAGTATCTCATGGTGAGATTTCTTGCAGCAGCTTTAAAAACTGTTAGTTAAATACACTTATCAGAATAATAGGAATTTAGGGTCTTGTGTCCATAGCTGCTTAGGAGAGACATGATGGCATGCATACAAGTTAAGTATCCCTTAAGACCACTGTTTACTTCAGTTCTTAGGAAGGCCCTGCAGGACCAAAGGTTACTTCAGAGTAACCTATCATTACTCTTTAGTAAAGGGCTTAGCAAAATCTTGACCTACAGCAGATCTTCGATGCCTTCCTTTATTTCAAAAGAGTTTGTTGTATGCAGCCTTTTAACCAGGTCCAGGCAATTTGATTCTGTGGAAATGTTTCAATTGCTGTATTTTCCAACCTAGACCATGCAAGACTCAAGGAAATATTTTTTTTTTCCTAGCTGTGTACAATTTGACATAGACAGTCAACTTTTATTCAGTTGAATGTAGATTATACCTTTCCTGTTGCAAATGATACCCAGATGTAGGACTCTGATAGCTGGGCTGTTGAAACAAGAGCTGCTTGTTGGATGTGTTTGCTTTGTGCACGTTGCGCTGTTGATTGTGAGTAACCCGTGTTTATAGATGGAGACCACTGGAGTATTGTTCACTGTGTCTTACCTTCCCAGAACATAACTGGTAACATCACATTTGAAATCCTGGGGGCTGTTAGTTCTGCAACTAACTGTATTTGTTTTCAGAACTGGTGAAGAGAGTCCCCAGTGACACTTGCTCATGAAATAATGAAGTTGTGCCAGTGCTTCCCAGCCTGAGGGATGTGTGCTACTAGTATGGGCAGGATTTATGTGACTTCCGCATGCTAACATCAGTGTGACTTCCTTGATAACTCGAACAGGGAACTGATACCTCTGTGCTTAGGAAACTGTAATTGAATTCTGCTGCTGTCATATTCTTTTGGCTCAAAACTTGGAAGATCAAATAGGGTTTTATCTCCATTCTGCTAGTGCCACTACTTCAAAGAAATGTATTGTTTTCCTGTATCTCACATCACCTATGTAAAAAAGAAAAAAAAAAAAAAAAAAAAAAAGCCTGTTGCGGAAAGACTGAGTATCTCCGTGTATAATTCTAAACCCAGAGTCACGACTATAATGTGATGTAACCAGTCCCCAAACTTGTACATTCAAAGTATTCATGAATATGTTCATAGCAAATGTGTCCCTGTTTGCCCACAGATACAAGCTTGTGTGGAAGTTAAATCGAATGATCAGATGTTTACAGAGAACCCTAGAGTGATGTGAAATTCACCCTGGTCTGGTTTTTACTGGATTCTGAAATAGCAAAGACAGTTTCCTGAAGGACTGATTCAAATTTTAGAAATTACTTGAAAGCAGAGGTTGTTTATAAAGTTGAATGAGGACCCAATTATTTGAATTTTCAGTTGCTCCTGTGAGAAAAATGGTAATCAAATTTCCGTACCTTCTTAAACAGAGATAAGCCCACAAGCTGGAGCTTTGCCATGTAGAACCCAAATTTGATATTAGGAAAATTATATCAGTGGCTCAATTTAAGCCACTCTGAGCCTGATTTTGAGTGTGATTCATGGTGTTACATCACAATTCCATATACTAACATGTTACAGAAATCCAAACAAAATGTAAGGCTTACAAGAGTGTAGTGATCTTTAAATGGATATAAGAAGATAAGAACTTAGGCACAAACACACTATGCTTAGTTTCATCTTGTCCACCATCCTGTCTCTGGCCAGGAGCTATAGTGGATGCTTCAAAAAAGAAATAATGGCACAGAGGAAGTCTAGAGCAATCTTTTCCCAGGTTCCAATAATCAGCATTTTGAAATTTCCACACACAGAGTGTGCATATGGACTTCTGTGGTGTTTTAATGGGCATATAAAAGCTTATGCTTATCAACATGTAAAAGCTTATCTGGGTATTTAAAAAGTTTCACGATTTCACAGAACTGTATCATTAATTTTGACAGTGTTATTCTTCCCCACTGAGAATGATATTGTTGCGGTTAAATTGTGCGGAGTGCCCATTTTCTCTCAGTGTTGGCTTTCTTTGCACACAGAAAAACGAGCCCGGCATGGGTTAGAGCCTATTACTTTAAGGAGCTCCACAGCAGTGGACAAACAGCTGAGGGTAATTCATGCCAAGGTGGCAAAACACCTTCACTTCTTGCAGCACGGTAAAACCAGACTATGCTTATGTACAGTGCACTGGGAGGTCCCAAAGGTCTCGTATAGGATTTAAGAAAGAAATCACATTTACTATTTCCAAGCTCTGTCTATTCATATGGTCCCACTAAATTGTAAAGACTGCATCTGAGCAGGCCAAGTTTTGCTTGCAGAATAGCCTTTTTTCCAAGGGTGGGATTAGTTGATGGGGATTTTTCAGTTTCTACGAGGAAAACTGGATTTTGCACTACAGTTATGGTGCTGCCCTGTTCAATGCTGCTCTTGTTATTGACTTCTCATGTCACTATGTTATTACAGAAGGAAATGTAAGCTGAAAAATCTTAACACATTCATGAGGTGCCAGCTTGATAGATACTCTCTTTCTACACCTTAAAGACCTTCCAAAGCTTCAGTGTCTGTCATTCTTCACAGTTTTGGCATTTTATTTGTTTATTTTTAATTAATAAATGTGAGTTTACTGTCTTTAGCAACTGCCACCTCTGTGGAACTGTTTGGATTGCCTCACTTCATATGCCTGATACAGCTGACAGAGGCGAGATTTACTCGTTCTGTCTACTGTCAGTGGACTGCAAGTACCAGCAGGACCTGGGGGTGATTAGAACCTCTCCAAACTATACCTGATGTTTCCTAAGACATACTCTAGCCCTATGTAAGAAATGGTGAAATCAAAGTAAAGTCATTTTGAGGCAACATATTTGAATTTTCTTCTACAAGATGTATAAAACCAAAATAAAATCTTACGAACCCCAAATGTGATGCCAGTACAGATCTCAAGCTGCCATCAAACTGATCTCATTTAGTGCATGGGTTCATTTGCTGAGCAATGACTCTGGAATCCAAATTTAGGTTATTTTAATTAAATGCTTTTTCGTTCCCTGTGGGTCTGCAGCCTATTGAAGAATGCTCTACAGATCGATTTTAGCATCGTACATAAACTCTACCAAAAAAACATATTTAATTTTTAGTAGAGCTGCATATACTGTCATGTATTTATACTTATTTACAACCACAGCACCTACAACAATGGGAAAAAAGTTCCCCATGTTAAAAGCATAAAACAATTCTTAAAGGAAGGCTTTGTGAGGAGTAAACCTGCAACTTTGTAATCTGATAAAACATGGTTTATTTTTAAAAATTAAATTTCCTGAAGGGGAAAACTACAATGCAGTGTTTATAAAACTGATGAATTCTGCTTGTAGAATAGAATAGTTCAGTTGGGAGGAACCTACAGCAATCATCTAGTCCAAGTTTTATTCGCTTTTTAAATTGTCTGTATTTGATATTCATGATGGAGTTCTCTAGAATTCATAGCATGCAATCTTCTCCAAGACATACATTGACATGAATAGATTTTAAATGAGATTTTTCTTAATATTCTAAACAGGTAATTTCATCATGCTCTTTATCACATATATGTTTATCTAGGACATAAATACTCAGGATATGGCCTGTATTTTATATCTTGGGTTCTGGCAAGTACACAATAACCTCTGTAATAATAGAGTTCTGAAATAACAAACATTACTATCAGGGTTCAAAATATACATATGTCCTTGGCCACATTTGCACAGAACAAAGCAATAAGATTTATTACACAAAATTACTTTCTCATCTTACCATTTAAACATGATGTTTTTGAACATTGAAGGATGCATTGAACTTGAATAATACAAGTGGTCTGAATGTGTACCATATATTTAATAATTTGTTTCGGGTAATCTTCTTAAGCTTTGTGTTCTACAGGACAGCTATGTCAGTCTGATTCACTTCCATTGGTATAGTCAGGCCATTCTTATACCCTTGTAGGGGTTTTAAAGGAAAAGAGGATTCCCTGTTAATATGTTTCAGAACCTCTTCATTCCTTTTTTCAATGAGATAAAATGTATTTTTATCTCAAGGCTACCTGGACTAGAAATGAGAAAAATCCCTCTTTCCAGGGTTATAGAACACCATTTTCTCTCCCTGACAGAGTGAGAGAAACCAAGTTAGACATGCATTTATGGGCAGATATAGGTGAGGCACTTGCATATGCGTGGTGAATGTAAGGTATCACACAGCCCTCTCAATTGTTGAACAGAATCTTTAATATTGCATATATATGCACATACCAAGCAACTTGGGTTAAGTGAGAAAATGTGAACAGAGAAATAACTGACATATGTCCATGATGGACAGCTGCAAACAGCATGAAGGCTAAATGAATGTAAATGTTAAAGTACATATTTTATTTCTGATACACATGCAGTATTTTGAAAATGCTCTGCTTGCCCCTAGATCAGCCTGTGTTGATAACCACTGGGCCAACACTCTTACAAATTATCTTTTTCAATTATGTAGGAAAATATTTGCTGTGCCAGCATGTCAGAAACTCTAGGCTTAGCTTTTCAGATAAAATTTTGCTGTAGGCATGACCAGATAAAAAGGATTTTTGCAATATTGGTATGGCTGTCTCTTACACAAAAACTGACGTCTACATTGAATGGTGTGTGCTGGTTTCCAGCTCAGCAGGGAACTTCTGCAATTTGAATGGAAAATAAGTGATTTGAGACTGGACAATAGGCATCTATCAAGCAGAGTCTAGAATGTGAAAGCGTGACCTGAAGGCAGGGAGTTGTACAGGATTTTGTCATACTAGATGCTGGTTGGACTCTTCAGCTATCTAATCCTCTATCCTACTCCTTATGTCCCACAAGCAGATGCTGATGAGGAGGTGCAAGAAGTCCTGTGATGGGGTGTTAACAGGGGAAGGTTTCATCTAAAGCTGAGGGTCAGAGCTTGGCTCTCACACTGAAACAGAGGATTCAGAGATTCTTTCTAAAATTCTAGCTAATATTTATCACTTTAACTCAAAAATTCTTCTTACCAGAGTAATAGTTCATGCATTTTAAATCCTGCTAATCTCCAGGTATCAGTGATATTTTGTAGTAACCACTTCTCATTGAGATGCACAAAGAATTAAACAGTATCTGTAAAGGTCGTAGTTCATCTTTTCCTCTCTTAAAGGTACTTGTAGAATCATTAACTAACGTGGGTAATAGCTGCCTACTTCTGTGGTCATTATAATCTTAACTTTTTAGATGGGGAAACTGATGTGAAGGAAAAACATCAATGATTCTTTCAAAGCTATGGTCTTAAGTCTGAGTCAGGGCTAAGCTTAGAGCATGGGTCCTCTTAAACTGTAGGTGCATGAGGTAAGCCTGATTCTCAGAGCAATCACCTAGGATTCCTGTAGATGAGGACAAGGTGATGATGCCTTCTGAAATCAAACATATTTTGTCGTTTTATGTATGTTAAAAGTTCAAAGAGAATACTTACATACACATTTCCCCTGACATTCACATACCCTATTGCACCCTTAATCCTTCCCCAGCCTTTCACTCTGCAGTATTTGTGTACATTTGCATGGTGACTCAAGCAGAGATGTCAGCTTTCTATTTAATACCCACTAAGGTGGTGTGTGTTTGTTTTAAATCAGTACTTTAGTTGCTTTCTTACTCCATGTAACCTTTCATCAAGCTAAGCATCTTGCAGGAGGGCACTCTGCAGCTTGCTTTACCCGCTGTGTAAGAACTGCTTTTTTTTTTTTTGTCTGCTTTGAACCTGCCTCCTGCTTTCATATGGTGGCTGATAATTCTTGCATTGGACGAGACTGAACAATTCTTCCCTATGGATCTTCTTGATCTCAATGAACATTTTATAGGCCTTTTCCACATCTTTCCTCAGCTATATCTTTTCCATGTCTTTAAGTGGCTAGAATAGTTTCCATGCCTTTTTTCATGCTTATTGCCTTTTCCAGTTTTATTCTGTTTAGGTGGAAGGATCATAATTTCCTTTTTCTGATACAGGTGTTCTATGAATGTGCATGATTATTTCCTTTGTTTTGTTCTCCATCCCTTTCCTAATAAATTTTAGTATTCTATTTGCTTTCCTTACTGCAACTCAACAGGTATATCTTTGAGGTTTATAACTCTATGGACGTAATTCCTGAGCAGTTACAATAAGCTCAGAGTCCATCACTTTAACTGTTCTGCTGAAGTTGGAACTGGTGTCTGGTTGGGTTTTTTTTTCCCCAAAGTGCATCCATTTTCATTAACATGGTGGGTATCACCTGCCATCATCCAGTCACTCAGTGTCCTGAGATTGTTCTGCAATTCTTCAGTTGGTCCTTTTTTTTTTTTAACATCTTGAATAACTGAGTCATTTTTTAACTTTTTATTTTCATGATTATTTTCTCTAAAAATCAAATTATAATCACATTATAGTAGCTTTCCTCACCACGTGATACATAAAGCATATTTTTTCTAACTCAAATACAGACCAAACAAAACACGTTTTCAGGTACTAACCAAGGCAGACTACCAGTCATGGTTAGAATTAGGATAAAACTGAAGTTATGTATCCAGCTCCCCCTCAGACAGTGGATATTCTGATCTGAATCTAAACTTTGGGATTGAGTTGAGACATGAATCAAATTACTGAGGTGGAACTTCACTGCTTTTAATTCCAGAGATTAATTCAGACTCACTTCTGAAGTACGGTATCTTCTGCAGTACGGTATCTTCTGCAGTGTTTTTAATGAGATAGAAACATCTTGATATATCATGGGTTTTAATGTATGAGAGGCTACCCTTTCTTTTAACACAAATTAACCTTTTTAAAATATAAAATCTATAATGCATATCATCCACTAAGCACATTAATGATGTATGCAGTATGCATTTGTTTAACTGGGGGGGGAAAAAAGCCCTTTAAACTTAAGGATATACAATCTAAGCCACGTAAACTATTTACACCTGTTTTATAGTGCTCACCTCTGACCTGGCTCTTTGTATATTATATTCTGGGCCAGATCATGGTTTTACAGTTCCATTTATAAAGTGATGGAAAAAAAAATCTATCATTCTCGTAACCATGGTCACAGAAGCATATGTTCCCTGGGTCCTGGGAGGATTTTTGTCTGTGAAAAGTTGCTTTATTTTAAGCTTGGTTAAAACACAAAACAAACATTCAAAAGCATTGGTTTGCTTAACTTCACCAAAAATAATAAACACCCAAAAGTGAACTGGGGCCTCTGCACGTTGAATTGATGGATAATTCATAAGCCTGCTTTTGGAAACAATAAAGTACATGGTTGTCTTTCTGTATTTCAGCAGCTCTCCCAGCTCACATTCATCTCTCCTATTGTGAGCAGTTATTACCATTCTCCTTCCAACACAGCACTTAATTAAAATTAGCCATTCCTGCGGCCAGCATTAAAACTTTATTTTGAACCAGTACTCTGACCCTTTCTGAAGCTGGACTGATGATAGTTCAAGTCTTCGTTACACTGGTCATCCTACTAATCCTGTTTCCTTTGACCCAAGATAAATATCCATGGGTTATGGTTCATTTTATGCATGCAGGAACCTTACAGGTGGCATTGATGTAAAAGGGAGGGGGGGTCTGTCTTCCCACCACGGCTGTTCAAGCACCAGCCTCTGTTGCAAAGAAATCAAGGAAACCAACAGCCGAATGTTTTCTGCTGCTTTTGGATGGGCCCCCTTTTTATCGCTCTCAACAGCCTCTTGTTTTGTTTTGTACAAACTACAGAGTTTCATCATTCATTCTGACTGTTTGATTTAAGCTTCTGTTCCCTGGGTCAAAAAAAAGGCTGGCAAGGGGGGAAGGATGAAAGAAGGGGATGCTTTGACAGCTCCTTTTTCACGGTAATGAGCAGAACTGCTCTTTCTTTCCCTGCTCCTGTTTACTGTGGCCTTTTCTTTCTTTACAGAGCCACATGAAGGGAAGAAATTGCTGGTTCAGCTTTGCCTTCCAGGGACTGACCAGATAAACTGGAGGGCTCTAGGTGTCTTTTGTGGGCTCTGCCTATGGAGTCCTTGCTTTGTTTAGGAGTTATTTTCTGTTTATTTCCTGTAGATAATGACAGGTAAATGCAGATTAATAGAATCAAAGTTTTGACTTGAGTACGTGAGGCAGCAAAGCATCAGTTATTTCCTGGTGATTTCTGTGTTGTGCGTCATGCTTGTTCATGAAAGAGAGCTCCATTAATTTAGCCAGTCTGTGGGAGCCTGCCGCAGAAAAGCTCGCTTTGCTTGGAAGAGGAAAAAATAATTGCTACCTTCCCAGCATTAATAATCTTCTGTTCTGAAAAGAACATCATTCAATAAAGAGGTAACTTAGATTATAAGCAACCTGTATCCTAGCTAGAAGAAATGACTTGTTTGATGCAAGACAGTGCTGTTTGTAGAAGCAAAGCCTTAACTGATAAGGTTGGAGTTGCAATTTAAGTATAAATTACTTTTAGTACTTCACAAGTGCCAAGCCTTAGGGATTGACAGCTTCTCTGATTTATATAAAGTACAGGTCTAAACACCTCAAAACTCTCAGGATTTTATATCTTTAATAATGATTATTTGATGTGAATTCAGAGCTTAGATCATTCATATACTGCATATTGTTTACTTAAAAATGTTTAGATGTGTTTACTTTTTAAAGTTTCCTTTTTTTAAATGCATTTGAAGCATCATTTGGAAACCATAAATCATTATGAACAAAAAACCCCAAGCCGAAGAGACCAAAGCAGGTGGGTATAACAACAGGAGAGGAAGACAAGTAGCAAGTGTAAGACTGACAGCACAAAGATAGACCCAGTATATAATTCTGCTGTATAGAGATTAATCATAACTTTTTTGAAAGATACCAACCCCCTGGCTATGCTGAAAGGTCCTTCATTCAAAGCCAGTGCATTCACCTGGGAATATCCTGCCAGGGGTGTTCATATTTTGCAGCCAGAAGGCTTCTCCTTCTGCAACACCAGTCACATCACAGCCAGAGCTCCAGCAGTACAGCAATACACAGTCTTTCTGACAATATAAGCTCAGAGCATTCTCTTTTTTTTTTTTGTTTTCTTATTCTTTTTCCTCTGCTAAAGGAATTGTCCATGGGAACTGTGGATAGTACTTGAAATGAAGCAGAGCTATATACGTTCATTAGTGGAAACATAGATCTTTCAGACTAAGGACCAGCTTATCTCCTAACTTTTGCTTATAGCTGCTCAATTTTTTTTGTTTGGTTGGTTGAATTAGGAATCTGAGGAAAAATATTTTGCATCTACGGAAACTGCCTCTTCAACAGCAAATGACATATTTCATTTTGGTTTAATTTCTTTTTTTATGTCTTAAAATGGTATTTTTGAAATTTGGTTTAGCTACACTGATTTAAAGTCATTCAGAGAAGAAGAATCAAAATGCTTCAGCAAGAAAACATCCAAATAGAAGACCACAGTTTTTCTGCTTTGCCGTTTATTTTTGTCTATGTCTGTATCTTGCCTGATATAACCTAAATATAACCTAGCTTAAACTGTTTCCAAACTGCATTTTTGGAGGATGAACTATTCAGCCCGAGTCCTTTCCCTGGGTCTAAATTAAATTGGAGCAGTCACTGTAAGTGAGAGTGGTCCATCTGTTTACCTCATTCATGCCAGATCTGTCAGGCCACCAAATTAAACCATTATAAACAGCCCCCTTGTACATCTCTTCATCCTGCCGTAGAGAATAGCTATGAGATCTGTGCTTTTAAGGGTATGCCTATGTTGTGCAGTGTAAAATCACCTGAATTAATTCCAAAGAGCTGGTGTTTGTGCTGTGCAGCTCTGTGGCACTCGTGGGGTGCTTGGGATGCTGCGCTGATGCAGCTACACTGCCTTCGGCTCACTGGGAGTCCACACATTGATGCACCACAAAATGTAGGTGTACCCCCAGTTCCATACCTACTGTTGGAAATCCCACCTTTGGATATTTGCTGACACAGAGGTGGGTAGGATAACCTACTTTTCTGCAGTTTCCATAAGCATCAGCTTTGCTTTGATTGCTCATGTTTCTGTTTGTGTAGTTCTCTGCTCAGCAGAGTGCTACTTAGACCTACCAGCTCCAGGATTGTGAAAATACTATGCTCAGAATTCAGGTTAAACCTGACAACGTTCTGCTTTAAACTTGGCTGACCTCCCATATGCAGTGACAGATACTTTTATGCTATGTGAACTAATGCCAAGGACATGTGATGGGGTCAAGCACAGAAAATAAAAGCAGAGCAGATGTGCTGTGAATAGCAGATTTTTTCAGTGTTATGATTAATGTGGCATCATGAACCTTCCCTGAAACATTCTGCTGTGAGAAGAGACTTCACAAAACAAAGCACAGGGACTGATTTTATTCTGTAGATTTATTGAAAGGTTCGGGGTGTCTCCACTGTAATCTGATTCCTAACACTTGGCACCTCTTTTCTTGAAATGGATGACGTGTGATGTGATGGCAAGTAGTACTTGAACCTCAGGTGCCCTTCAGAGAACATGTTTTTCCACAAACAAGGAGGGACTGCAACACACAGTCAATCACAGCCTCTATGCCTTATTTTTCAAGTGGTTTTAAGACCAATGCTGTGAAGGCTGAAGTCACTTGGTATGCAGAAGTAAATTGTTAAAGATGTGTCATGCTCAAAGCTCAGATCTGACATTTGTTGTCCAACTTTTTTTTTTTTCCCATTAAGTACATTCCTATGTGAAATGGCATTGGCAAATAGAATAGAGTCAGCATCCTGTGATAGAGATATCTGTAATAACAATCAAGCTTCACTCCATGCTTTACGTTTTCAGTCTTTGAAGTTGAACCGCAATTTTGTAATCCTTTAAGGACACACATATCTACCAGAATTCATCAGATTTTCAGATAGGCATTATGAAAAGGTTTAAAAATGTATTTATGAAAAAAGGAATTTTTATAAAGAATGATAATGTAAATAACTCAAGCCAGCCTCTTGATATATCTTACAACTTTCAGGTTGAGCACACAGGTAGGTTCCACATCTGGAATTGTGGAACTATCTTGTCTCTATAATGGACTGAAGCAAATACTTTGACGAGCTGATCCTCCTGCCTTCTCCTTCCCCTCTTCCCCCCCTCCCCTGCCCCCAAAATCTCAGTCTGTGTTTGAGTTTCCAGTTTGGGATTATCTCAGAAAGTGAAGCTTTAAGATCAGATGCATTTAATCAAAGTTGTACTTAGACTGCAGGGCATTCTTTTCTAGCTTTTTTTTTTCAGTTTGAGGGCAGCATTTTCCTTAGGTAGTGGCTGCAGTTTTTCTTAGGTTGTTTCAGTGGCTACAGTTCTGAATAGCTGAGATTCAGATTGCCAGGCAAATCTAGGAAAATATGCTGAGTATCACAAAGAGAATACCCCAAGCCAAGCACTAGAGAGGCAAATATCAGTCTGGATTTTAATCATTCTGCTAAGCAGGCAGACAAGATGCCGATAAAATTGAAAAAATGTACTGGAGAATGAAGGGAAGAGAATAGTGTAGTAAACACGGCCAGTGATTCAACAGGAATGCTGACTACGGTGAGAAGACAGGTAAACAGAACAAACTCCAGCAAATATTTGCAGTACAGCTAAGTAACTGTCTCTTGTCACTGAAAATACAGAAATTGTCTTTTATTTCCTAACAACAGTGACTTTTATTAGCTCATCCCCCAACCTGCTTAGAGTCCAGGCAGTTTTAAATACAGATTGACTGTCTACCTCTATGCAAGTATCCCCGGCAGTGTCCTAAGTAAAGTAATGGTATTTAAAATCTTTTGATCTTGCCTGTGCTATCCTAAGGATTGGTTTTAAGAACTGAGTTTGGCTGTGGGTTTGCATTATGGTAAGTTCCCAGTGAAGTCATGGAGTCAACTAATTTTACTTCCTAAATATTTCTGCAGGTCTCCAGATAATTTAGCATTTATTTTACAGAGAGGAGCTTTTTGAGAGTTAATGATGAAATAGAATGGTTGCCTGTGCATCTCTTAAAAGGCTAGATTAATTTCTTTCTCTGGATGGCTAACTCTAATAGACAACTGGTTGAAGAAAGCTGCTAAAACAGAACATATTTCTTGCAAGTCAAAGGATAGGTTTGAGTGGGCTGGTGCCTCTAGCATTTCCAGATTTCATGAGTTCATGCTTTTTCCTGGTGCATAAATTAAAAAGGCTTTTTGTTGAATTTTCGGGGTTTTTTTTAAGCATAACATACTCAAATTTGCCTTGAACTATTCTAGGCTGACTTCACTCATCTTGTCCTATCATTGTTGGTTTGGGGATGTATTCAAGAGATAGGGCCTCCTTCCCTGCAGAGCAGACTATTTTAGCAGAACAAATTAGTTTAATCTGTTTGAAAACTTGGGTTGTCAGCATCTATCTTACAAACTACCTTGTCTATTTTGAATCCTAAAGGAAAGTGAGATGAGGAGCAGAGAGTAAATAATTGCTTCTTATTGCTTTAGTAGAACTCCTCCTCATTTTCATTAAGTAATTTTCAAGTTTTACAAAGAAAAAATAAAATTTCTTTGCATTTTATTCCTGCAGCAGAATAAAAAGCTTAAAACAATGCAAATTCTCTACTTGTGCCTGAGTGTAGATGATCAGCAGCGTTTGATTTTTGAAGTAACTTATGTGAATTGACAGCAAACCTGACATGCGCTAAACCCACTTGAGATACAGTTGGTCGATCTGTTTTAATTTTATCTCTGGAGGGGCTCAGTGGAGTCATCGAGTATTTTATACTAAATGTGTGTTTAAGTGCCTGAGCAAAGCACTTGTCAATGCTCTTGTCCTCTCAGGATCTCACCCCTGGTGTTTTTACTTCAGATTTTTGTCAATGTCTTTGACATCGAGAGAGGTAAACATAGAAACCCCAAGTTTAAGCCACGGGTTACACTTTGAGGTTATATATTACTGGTTTGCCTTACAAAACTGACCTGAAGAAAAAGTAAATTTTTAAAATACTGCTGGCTCTTCAAAGCATCTATTAGGGGAGGTTTGGCAAACATCCATTCAGTAGGTTTATTGCCCAGTTAGGTTCTTGTTACTCCTATGAGCAAAGGAATGCTGCTGATGAATTCAACAGGTCTGACCACATGAGTGTAGGAGCAGAGAGAAGCACAGTGGGACTGGGTCATACAGAGACCTTTTAGTGAGGTAGGGAAAACTGGAGCACTCCAGCAAGCATCTTTCCCTCTTTTTCTACAAACGTGTTAGGTTTGCTTAACAAACAAATGAGAAGCCAAGTGCGTGACTGCATAGGCAACAGGGAATGGTCCTCCTGGCTCCCCAGCAAGATTCATAATGAGCTGTAACACTTTGTGGCAGGAGGCTACACACTCTTGACTTACGGAGGCATTTTTCTTGGTAATAAATAATTGTTCTTTTTATGCAGCTCTCCTACACTGATGTTAGTTGGCTTTTAGGTCAAGAGAGATGCATAGATCCCAGTCTTGTCAAGCTGATACCTCCATTCCCAGAATAACCCCAATGCATCCGAGTTTTCTGTGCTTGTATCTGCATGTGGTGTCAGGATGTGTCAGACGGATGATATCAAGGTTAATGCAATTCTAAGGTCTATAAATTGAACACAACAGCAGTGACGTCCCATCACCAGCCAGCTAGGCCCACCAGGCAAAAGGTGATGTATTGCTAATATTTGCTGTAGAAAGGTGCTGTACAGGAGCTCACCCAAGTAATCCAGAGGGTTGCAACTGAGGGCTACTTATGAGCCAGGACCATTTCTGTTTGATCTTAGTCCTTGCAATGATAGGGAGAAAGTGACTTTGTTCTGGGAGGTGTGCTTTCAAAGTGGCATAGTCTTTGACAGGGAGTCCAGCCTTATGAAATGCTTTGAAAGGGATGGGGGGAGTAGGTTTTTTTCTTTAAAGTTATCTTTGTGTATGAAATTAATCTTTGATTTTTGCTGGCATAAGACAACCTAGAAAGCGTGGGCAGTAAAAGTGTCCCTTTTCTTGGAAAAAGACTATAAAGCCATAGAGGTGTGATGTAGCTTGTCAGGGCAGCCAGATGAGGGAGGGATGGAAGGAGGTGCATGGCTGTCGCTGTGGGGGTCCACTAAGCTGCTGACTGAATTTCCAGATACTAACTCAAGAGAGAGTAGCTGCAGAAACACCGACTGCACACCTTCTGGGGAAAAAATAGTATCTCTGGTATAGGAGGGGTTAGCATGATTTAAATTACGCACAGAAGGGCAGGAGACAGCTTTAAAAAGGCAGCTGCATGTGTCAGGTACTGTGTATGAGATGACAAAACTAACTCCTTTGGCTTGAACTATCTCTTTGTTCCTGCTGACTACAGCAGGGCTTGTAGTATGCTTTACCCTTTCTGTCCCCAGGAAGGTATTTGCAATGAGGTCTGCTAAGTGACAGCTACAGCAGGTTCAACAAATGGTGCCTCTGCAGAGCTGTGGGAGGAGGCCTGTGATGTGGCAAAAGCACATCCACCCCTGTGAATGGGCCGTGTCTGTATGCGTGGTGTTGCTATTGTGCTCGCAGTGATTTACTCCCCACACAGCAAATAAAGCAAGCCAGATTAAAAGGAGGATTTAGTGAGAAGCCAGGGAAAGTTGCCCAAGGATAAATGCTGCGGAACTAAGAGCCCAGCGCTGAAAAAGGCTGGAGAACTGGCTACATTTCCAATGTCAGAATTAGCACCTAAGTACAAGCTTCCTTGTGGATAAATGCACTTGCATTAATTTGAATGGATTTGAAGTAAAGGTTTTGCTAGTATTATGGGAAGGAAGATGTTAAAAAGAATTGAAAGAATCTTCTTGCATTTGAAATAAAACTAGCCCTTCCATAGAAAGAGATGCCATACATTTTCTTCAATGTCAAGTTAATGTATTTAAATTGCTCTGTACAGTTCTCTCTACCATATATAACAATTCCATTATCCCTTTTTGTGAAATCAAAATGTTTGTTTAACGTGTTTCAAATGAGTAATATATCTGATTTACTTGCTTAGCTCATGATTCTTCTATGGCTAGAAGTAGTCTAAGCTCATACGATGGGAACATATTTGCCTGTTACTGTTAACTTCTTGAAAAAGTTAAAGTTCTGTGGTTTTGGCAGACTTCTATGTAATATCTAACTTCTTTAAGTCTTAAGTAGAAGAAAATATCAGGTACAAGCAGAATTAGAAAATGAAATGAGGTTACATCGGTTCCTCCAGAACAATCTGCTGAGTGCTCTTGCAGGTGAAGCTCTGCAAAGTGACATTTTATTTTGCCCTCTGTGAGTTCAGTTACCTGACTCTCATCACTCCTGCTGACTGCCATCAGTCACTGCTCCCTGCCTGTTGTTGCTGTCGTCCGAGGACGTACTTACCGTCCACGATTCTATCCGGTCTTTTATGTAGACCAACACATACACACCTAGAGTCTCCATTCAAATTTTGTGCCATCTGAAATAAAATGCCAAGAGGCCCTTCACCTTACAACCAGCAAGTAGTTGATAGTGATGACACTAGACAAGCAGGAAGTTGTCCAGACTTTCTTTATTTAACGTCTGATTTTTAAAATAGAACAGCTCTAGAATGCCTACATATAAAACATGCATTATCATTCAGATTGGAAATTACCTACTATATACACCTTCTTTTGTGGATTAGTGCTTCCTTTCTACAGCTTTTGTTTCTTCGCCTAACAGAGCTGACTCTGTATCAGGTAGGAATATTTCCATATTCCTCTCCTGTTCTTGGATTATTGATTTGGATCCATTTGGTCCATCTCATTATATTTTACAGAGTAAATGATAACCTGAGAAATTTTGGAAGGATCAGAAAAAAATTGAACTATGTCTGATATAGGAAAACCTACAGCATAATTTTCTAGAAAAATTAATGCTGGGGACTTTATGAAAGAACTAAATGCAGGAAATTATGTTAGAGGCCTCCACCTTCGTATTTATAAGAGAATATGAGGGGATGAAACAAGCCTCTCTGCATTCCATGTAAAAAGGGTTCCTACTCATTAACACATATAAATGCTGATGGATAATTAAGTAATTTGGGAGACAGACCATGCATATGAGAACCATTTTTGGTATTTTATGACTCCTTCCACTGACCTATGTAATTACTGTGCTGCTGGCTAACACAGCAACATAAGACCTCTGTGAACATCTCCCTTATGAAGTTATTTCCATTCCAAGTGACCTTTCTTTTCATTTGTTACAGTGGGATCAAAAAAAGGTTGTTGAATTCTGCTATTCCCTCCAATGGTATTCAAGAGAAAAAGATCTGTAAATTTTTTTAAGTAATCAATTTCTAAGCCACCTACAATGTAGTATAGAAAACAGAGCCAGCTTATATTTGGCAAGAACAATTCCCATCAAACCAACCTGATTTCCTTCTCTGACAGGGAAAATGGCTGAATAGATAAAGAGAATCAGTAGATGTGACATTTTAATTGTAGTAACATTTTTATATGTGGCATTCTTATAAACAATACTTAGAAATCATAGGACTATATTAGAATACATGGATGGTGTCACCTTGGGCTGTAAGTAAGTAAGCAAAACTTACTGAAAAAGATTAGTTTAGGGAATAGCTGTTAATGATATGCCCTCAGATAGAGCATATCAAGTGGAGGTCACCAGAATCTGTCCTGGGACCTAGCCAGTATGCTCATTTAGGCTTCCAACTTTTGAAAAAGAAATCACAAATGTACTACTGACACCAAGCTGGGAGGGAACGCCAGCAATTTGGAGGTTAGTCCCAATATCATCTTGAAAATCTGGAAGAGTAGCCCAAAAATCAAAAAGCTGAGCCTCAGTAATAACAAATGAAAAGTCCTATATCTGGGGAAAATGAAATAAGTGCACCAGTACAAAGTGAGAATAACTCTCTGGGCAGCAGTGCATAAAAAATGGGGCTTGCATAACTTCCCAAACTCTTCCGTATACTGTGAAATATGCATTTTTTATATAATAGCAACGATAAAGCGTACAATTTCTTGTGACATGTCTGTTTCCTCTGAAATGAATATAGCTCATGCTTTTCAGTAAGGAATTACTTGAAATTCATCTTTAAAGTATCTGAGCTGACCTACTGATGAGTCAGCTGAGACAGCAACATTTTGCATTATATTTGCAGGCGTATGAATCTGTGGGCAGAAAAGGCCCACAGTAATGAGGTATCCTAATTCAGGAAAACGCTTAATCACTTGCAGGTACTTCCACGCTTTCCTGAATAGATGCAAACTCTGTTGTTTCCTGAGTTAGGGAGTATAATTTAAAGTCATTTTTGTGATTCCAGGCCTAAGTGATAGCAAGTTGGTGTAAGATGAAGGTCTAGAAGTGGATTTAGATGTTAAAGCAAACTCTGTTGTTCATTTTCTTCTTCACTTTAGAAATGCAAAAGTATGAACAGGAGCAGTGTGAAAAACTCATGGAGCAGTCTCATTCTTGAATATGGTCCTCTCTGGAAGAAAATAGACTTTGGCTGAAGTAAAACAGTGACCATATCAAGCCAGTTAAGGTGAATTCTCACAAGACAAACCTGCAACCTTAAATGCTTTCTGCAGTATACTCAGTTTCTTTCCTACCCATTTCTTTCCGCTGCTACCTTGCAGCATTAATTCTTGCCAAACCTAAATCCTACTTACACACTTTTTGTGGTACTTGGAGAAAACTGCTCATTGTAGTAGTAACTTAAATACATACTGACATAAAATAACATTACAAGTAATACACTTGCCAATTGACTGGGGTATAGCAGCTGTCCCTCCATCTTTACGCCCTGGCCAACTCATCATCTTTCCCTCAATGTTTACCTCACCCAAACTATGCCCGTGGGTTTTGGACTTCTGCACAAGAGAAGATGATTCTCTATGAGCAGAAGGAGTTTCTGTAGCACAAATGTAAGCAAATAAAGTGAGTGGGACAAGCTACGATGCCAGCGGCTGCATAGGGTAGAGATTGCCATACTAGAGTTAAGTTCTTTCATCACCATAACACAGAGCTCTGCACCGCTTAACTTGCCTATTTTCTGCTGGTTTGGGCATCTCTGTGCCACGCTGTGGAATACGTGGAATGATGGTATATGCTGCGGAACCGTGGAATACGTCACCCCAGGCATGCAAGTCACAGGCATCACTGTTAAATTGTTTAGGCCAAGAGCTGTGTAATACACAGGGAGATGGAAGTGCTTTATGGCTACCAGAGAATCAAGACCTGTTGAAGGGTCTTGCATGTGGAAGCTGGCCTGGCCCTGTGCTTAATGTGCTGTGGGGCTAAAAAAGGGGTCTAGTTTCCAAATAGTCTAGCGCCATTCCTGATCTTTACACTCACTTTAAATTAGCATGCAATTTAAAAATAAATATTACAAATTATCTTACAAAGAACATAAAATTTACATTTTTAAACTCACACAATTTGTTGTGATGTAACCCACAGAAGTTCCTGCTCTGCAAAGGCACAGCTGACATTTCTTATTGCCTTTAACTAGTTCATCTCTACCTGCTTAAAGGTGATTTTTTTTTTTTTATGCTTCATCCTACTTTGGCAAAGCGATTCCGCAGGACAAGAACTTGTCTTAAGTCTTTGGTGCTCACACCAGGGAGATCTTAGTAGACTGGACAAGTAGTGTGATCTATCTCAGCACCAACAGTTGTACTGTTCATCCAGATATCCCTGTAAATGACAGTCATCCTAGACATCGTGTGCCTTCACAGTGTTTTAAAAAGCCTATAGATGTTTAAATACACACTTTTATCTTCTGCAGCCACACAGGTACACAATGCTTACAGAAAGATACCGGATAAAATGATTACTTTTAGACTTTCCTCACTTCATAAAACAGTACAATAGCTACGACGCTACAAATAACTCCCTATGAATTCTTCTTATAAGCAAACAGAGGAAGTGTAAGTTTAGGAAGAGACAAGGACTTCAGAATAGACAGTATATTAAAATACTAGTTTTAGTACAGTTAGGAAAAAAATATTAAATACTAGCTTTACTTTGGGTCAGTAAAAATACAAACAACATTTCATTCCATAGGTCAGTTTGAAACTTGGGCAGAATTGCCTGGCACTTAGTAACCACCCATGAGTCCAAGTTTTGTCTGAGATAAAAAGCAGCAAAGGCAGCGAGCTATTAAATTTGTAATCAACTTTCTGACTTTTGGGAACATATCTATTTCTGCTGTTATGAAAGTGGGGTTTAGTTGGATGATGTATTTTTTGTTTGAGACTCCTGCTATATTATTGTATGGTGCTAGGAAAATGTTTTAACTTTTCTCTTCTGGAGTATTACATGTTCTGCCAGTGAAGAAGTGATAAAGTCACAGCAGAGTTTAAAACTGCTGGCCAGAAGTTGGCCTTGAGCATTTTTCTCCAATTCGTATGGCAAGCTGAACAGCTTTCATAAGAAATATCAGCCATCTGATTACAGCTGGCTTTGTAAGCATGACGTAACTAGCAGGAAATGTCTGAACTGATATTAGTTAAGGTGAAAAAATAAGTGTGTTGGAAATGGATTCTGAAGGACTGACAGCTATTTCTTTTGAGGCTTTCTGGTTGTGTCCTGTTCCTGTGTGTTTGAGGAGTAACTTTGGCTCTCTGTAGATCAGCACCCTTATTTTGACCTACTTCCCACTGAACAGGGCCAGTTCTGTTATGGATCCCTACCAAGAAAATTGATAGGTAGCTTCTATTTTGCCTCTGGCTACATTTCAGAAGATGTATTTGGAGACATTTAATAAACTACAGCTACAAAATACTGCAATTTTATAGGCATTTTTTGACGGACTCACACTTACCTATACTGCTGCAGTTCTGATTCTAGCTGCTGAATGTACATTTGCAGGTGTGGCACTTTGTTAGCTTTCACTTCTAGTTCCTTGACTTTGCCAAGACTGTTGAGAACAGCATGTCTCGCCTCTTCAACCTTCTTCCTCATTTCTGCTTGTTCTCTCTTCAGGTTACGGTTGCAGTCTTCCAGATTGACCAGAGCTTCCTGAGACCTCTTCAGCTCTCTTTGCAACTCTTGATTGAACCTAATTGCTTCTTCAATTTGCCCATCCCTGGAGCTCCGGATAAGTTCCACTTCCTTCAGGACACTTTGAAAGCACTTGGTCTGGGGGTGGTTCTGTGTTAACTGTCTCTTATTCCCTACAAACCGGCTCCCCTCTTCCTTACGGTTAGCGTGGCTTTTCCGCAGTCCTACCTGTAGAGAACAGGAGGGGAAAGCAGGGAGAAATTAATGTGTTTTAAAGCAACTGATGTTTTAATCAAGACTGAAAAAGGCTGGATTGTTTGTTGATATTTTTTTTTAATGACATATACTTGATTGGCAACTAATAAGCTACTTGGTGAAATACAGAGACAAGGAAACAATCTCTGGGAAGTAGTTTTTAAATACATATCTATAAATTTAATTTTAAAACTACTCATTAAAGTGTGAAATTAAGCTATTGAACAAGTTTCTATATAGCTTCAATGTCGTTACTTTAGTCTGTCCTCAAAGGGCAAGCAGTATTTGAAAAAAAAAAATATTTCTGGTTACATTTTTTAAATCATGTTCAGTGGAAGTGAACAGAGGGCAGCTGGGGGTATTCTGGACCTCTAATCTCTGTCCTCCTTCTGATTCTTTCTGGGGCCTTGGTGACTTCGTGTTTGCTTCTGACTTCCTTTCACTTCTCAAAAAAAAATGGTAAAATTGGCTTTCATCTGCCACGGGGGATATTGCGAAGAGGGACAGCCAGCTAGTGCCAGATGGAGGCGTCACGCAGGGAGCAGGGTTCCATGAGCAGTGTGGTTGTATTAATTCCCACCTCATCAGACCGACCAGAACACCCGGTGAACTCAGACCTTCAGTGCCTTGCCTGTTCTATGCTATTTCATGCCAGAGTACCTTAACCACTGTTACGTATCTATGTGTTTCACTTGAGCCAGTACAGCAGAAACAGAAACCAGCCTCAGAATTAACGGGGCTCTGCAGAGGAGCCAGGCACAATTCAAGTCAGCCCCTTCACAGAATGGGCTCCTGCTCTGAACTCTCATGACCGCCCTCTGAAGAAAACATGCTTCCAATGTTTCTGACATTAGACTATGTATGACTGAGTAATTGCGTGTGCTTGTGCAGGCAAGAATCCAAAAGTTTTTTCTTTCTTTGGAAAAAAAGAAAAAAACCACAATGGTGCATCCCTGGCCTATAAGTGACTGCATCTGCAATAGAAAAAGCAGCATTATACATTTAGGTCTGTTGAACTGGCATCTATGTTTTGGCAGGGTGGTTTTCAGCGCATCCCTTAAGTGTATAAAATCACACCGGTGGAAAGCGAGAAATGTTGTGTTGTCCCCCTAAAGGCGCTACGTAACCAAACTTTGCTAAAAGTTACCGCCGAGGATGAAAGAGCAGCCCGGCCCTATGAGCGGTTGGGGGCCGGAGAGGGTGTCAGCACGGGATTTTCCGAGAGCAGCGTCTTTCCTAAGCTACACCCCGACCGAGGATGCCTTAAGCCGCGGCCGGCAGGGCGAGGCTTTGAAGGCCGGGCGCTCACCTGCAGGGCCAGGCAGCGGGCGTCGCTGCTCTGCAGGGCGGCCCGCATGTCCTCCACCAGCTCCCGCAGGTTGCCGTTCCCCCCCCCCGCCTCCCCCCGGCCCCCCCCCCGCCCGCTCCGGCAGGGGGCGGCGGCGGCGGCGGGGGCTGCGCAGGCGGATCTGGGTCTCGATGTGCTCGCTCTCCCGGCCCAGCGGCAGGCGCGGCACGGAGCGGCGCGGGGCGCTGCCCGCCTTGGTGCTGAAGTAGCCGCAGAGGCGGGCGTGGAACTGGCGGAAGGTGAGCTCGGCCGAGAGGCCCTCCCACAGCCCCCCTCCGGGGGGCCGCCGCCTCCGTCGCCTCCTCCAGCCCCAGCACCTGGCAGAGCGTCCGGAAGTCCTCGCCGGGGATCCTGCCCGCCCCGGCGCAGTCCAGGTGGTGGAAGATCTCCTGCAGGTACTGGTCCAGGCCGGTGGCCAGGACCACGATCTCGTTCTCCGCGGTCCAGCCCGTAGTGGTAGGCCAGGGCGCTCACCAGCCACTGCGTCCGCCGGGCCGGCCGCCCGTAGGGGTCCCAGCCCTCAGGCGGCTCCATCGGCGCCAGGGCGCCCGCCCGCCCGCCCCGGCCCCCCGCCGCGCCGGGGCCCCGGTAGCCCGCTGGCCGTGTCTCCTTTCCCGCCGCCCCCCTCCCGACACGGAGCTTCACGCCTCCCCCGCGGGGCTCGGCGGGCAAAGCAGGCAGGTGCCACCCTGCGCTCCTCGGGAAAAGGTCTTGAGCCACACCTGAGCTCGAAGTTTATTTCTGACTTCTTAATGACTTTCTGGTCCCCTTTCAATGCAAGCAAAGTGATAACGTGGCAGAATCCAGCTTGATGAGTAATGCTTGGGAACAAGTGAGTGGTCCCGCTATATTAACAAAATTAACGTGCTTAAAAGCTGACCCTCTTCGGTCAGGCTTTTTCACCTCTGTCAGCGCAGCATCTTTATGGTATTGGTATGTATTTCTTAAGTTGTTGTCTGTAGCAGAGATGAATAAATGTTAAACTGGTTCAAATGACTGAGCTTTCCAAAGCAGTGATTTTTGTCACTTTTTGGCTACGGAGTAGGACCTCTTTGAAAATTATGTGTGGTTCAAAAGCAGTACCGAGCCTTAGCCAGTTCTCAAGTGCTTAAATACCTTTCCTGTGAACACTGGCTGCTGGCTTCAGAGGGAGGCTGTGCGCAGCATCTGGACAGTATTTGTTGGATGCAGTCAGGGAGCAGGAAGAGCAGGGCTGCTCCCCTGGCAGGGACATGCCACAAGCCAGAGATGACCGTGGCACCAGCCGTGCCCGAGTCTGAAGAGGGTGGCAAAGTTGGGGTGGTGCTGATAGGCTCCATTAGCAGCCCCAGACAAGGCAAGATGGTGAACCAGGTCTGGGGACCATCCAAGAAGTCTCATCGAGAGCAGCAGCAGATAGGGCCAGAGCCAGGGCTGGTGAAAGGGCTACAGTGCAGGTCCAAGGTTGGCTGGGCAGGGACCAGGCAGGTACACCTATAGCACCACTCAGGGAAGGACACCAGCTCAGCGCTGGGTGCAAATGGTGCTCTTGGGCAGGGGTTGTGGGTGGGGGTCCCACTTGAGGTTGTGCAGGGCAGGTAAGGTCTGCTGGTATGCTCAGGGCCCAGACACTGCTTTCACTTCCCACGATTGAATGAAAATGCTGGCTGGCTTCCATGTGCTGTGCATCATCAAGAAAAAGCATCCTTGGGAAAGCTTTTGACCTTTCTCTTTACTAAAAATCAGATTTCTGATTATTACTATGGTAGGCTAGCAATATGCAAGGCTGTTTTGCTGAAAATCTCCTTTTGGCTTTTATGTTAAAAGATCTAGGTTCCCCCAGGGTGTGCAATGCTCCGCAGGATCACCCTTCCTGTTTTCAAGGCCTGAGTTATATCCAACAGCGATGATCTGTTTGTTTATTATCCAAAATAGTAACATGGTTTGTAATTTTGCAGTCACTAGGAATCTCCTGTGTAGCTCATGGATTTACTTCTGTTTGGTTTGGTTTTGTTTCTGTTGGTTTTTTGTTTGTTTGTGGTTTTTTGAGGTATTCTCGTACCATTAAAGAGCTTTTCTCCCATTTTCCTCTTGTTCAAAGTGATATGTAACAGGTAACATTTTTTATTGACTTGAGGAGTCTTTTTTCCATGGCTACCATGTACATATATATTCCTTACTTGCTGTCGTAGCCCTGGATAGCTATAAAACTTTAGCTTTTCTTGGTCTGATGATGTTACTAATGCAAGAAATTGGCTTAGGGTCAAAATGCCCCTCTAATGCAGCACCAGTGAGAGACAGGAAAGACAAAACCATAAACTTTTTTAGCAGATACTATGTAAATCCACATCTGTTATCCACACACCCCAAACCGACTGACCTCAAACACCAACCAAAGCAATCAAGGCCCCGGAGTTAGACAATGCAATGGTCTAAACTTGGTTTTGTCTAGCTAGTTTCAACTGTAAAAATATTTATCACATGAAAATAATTGATTTAAAGGCTGACAGGATCTTTACCAGGCTATAAACCTGTCAGTGTAAATTGTACTTTAGCACCTACAGTTTCCAGTTGGGTTTCTTGGTGGCGTCTCTGGGTAGAAGAGAGGCATCGTTAAGAGCACTGGGGAGCGTTTGGGCCTCCCTTGAATCCCTTGTTGCCCACCTGCTGTGCTTCTGGTTTGAGAGAGTGAAGGACAAATGGCGTGAGAAATCTTTCGCTTTCTGCATTATCACTGTAACAGGGAAATGAGAATGTCAGAATTATATCAATTCACGGTCACAAAAGTTTCATCTCTGAAAGAAAGCAGATACTTGATACCAGAAAAATACCCCAAACCTTTGGCCAGGGAATTTTGTTTGATTTTTCAGGACAAGCTCTGACTGCTGGGCAAGTTGGGGTTTGCATCATGTTTTCTTAAAAAACAACCGCCTGACCCAAGGCTTTTAAACACTAGACAACTTCAAAAACAGTTGGACCAGCGAAATCTTAAATGTCACTGTAGCCTCCCTGTGACAAGGGGCTTGGGTTTGGTAGAGGTAAACTTCTCTTTTGCAGCCTGCTTTTCTGTAAAACTAAACCACGCGTTGCTCTGCACTTACCTTTTTTCCAGTGCAGTGCTTCTGATAGCAGTGGTACAGAAAAGCCTGCCACAGTGTAATTACAATGGCTCTTGTATTTACTCCCGACTATAGCAAGACTAAGACTTTACTCCTGACCCAGACAAGGTTTGCCTGTTCCTTGACTTAGTCTCTAAACCTGGTCAGAGAATGGAAAAGTTTTATTAAGTACTCAAGGACGACTTCTTTACTAAGTTGTTCCCAGTTCTGGTAGTGCATTCTAGCACAGAAGTATCTTGAAAGAGTCCCAACTGTAGAAAGAGCTGATGGGAAAGCAGGACCTGAATGGAATGGCTGTTTCTACAGTGTGGTGGTAATAGCTGGAAATTAGAAGTGTATTAAAATACTGGTTTTGAAATTACTTAATTGGCTATTTTTTTATTAGGTTAAAAGGTGCCACGATCCGACTTAAGCTTGTTTGCCAACGTCACTGATGGGATACTGATTTAAATTGTATTAGGTAGCAGTGCGATTAGTTAAGACATAAGCTAGGTTTATAGAAATAAATGGTTTGAGCTTAAGTTAGTTTGCATTTATGTCTGACATTCTGGGATATCAGTAGACTGGTCTCATTTGTGTGGTGGGTTGTCGTTCAGTACACAGAGCCAGCCAGAACCACGGGGCTGTGGAAGATGCTCATCTTGCCAAAAGATCACTTCATTACAGTAAAAAAAAAATTAAAAAAAATTATTCCTTCCAGACTTTCTACTACCAAGGAGTAAGGTGAAAATGTAGTGCTAAGTACCTAAAATTTGTTTTCCAAGCCCATTTCAACGAAGCTGTACTGTGATGCTATTGATACTTTTAAAATTCTTGCTTTCATAAGGAACTTCAGAGATGAGTTAAAATAATATTTGTAGTTCAGTGTTGTTCTTGGCATGTTCTTGAGGTTACCTGCAACTCCAAAAATGTTGGATGTTGTCTTTTTGTTTGTTAGGTCCAGCGTATTGCGACGGCTGTTGTGTATACAGTAGGACAAGAGGGGAAAAATGTAATTGAATGTCCCGGTCTGTCATGCAGTTCTGCTCCTGCCTGCAGCATGTTTTCCTTCCATACTTACACAGCGAGATTTTAGATGTACGCATCTGGGGGGCGTGTAGGTAATTCTAATAAACTGTGCAGAAGGCTGTAAAGATGGTCTTGTATGTTTTGCAATATGGAGAGCATATTGGGTGGATACAGTAAAACGCTTCAGTAACTAATATAGGGGATCCTGGTAAGCTTCTGAACAGAAGGAAAATGTGAAAAATGGACAAGAACTGGTGTCTGGAAACTCTCTTGCTGTGGAGCGAATGGGAAACCACTGGTGTTGACAAAAAACCTTACCTAACTGCAATTTGGTTTTTATCCTGGGTGATTACTTATTACATTGTGGTATTTCTTTTGGTATAAACTATTTAAAGGGAAGAAACGATGTGTTATGTAGTCTGCAGATGAAACAGCTGCAGCTCTCTGAATAACCAGGTGTTGTCTTTGACATTTCTTAGCTATTCAGCATCTGGAACAGTTTTAAGGATCTTCTACGGTAATTAGAAAAGAGAAATCTACTGCTTTCAACTTTTATTTAGTGGTGCTCATGGGATAAATGTTTCTTTTTTATGAACAAATTTTGGAGTACACGGAGGGGGAAAACTGGAAATTCACAACAGTGTAAGTGAGACCAGAATTTGGCTTGTAGAGCTTCAGTCAGTATTACTCCTGGCTTTCTGTTTCTCTAGCTGAGAAGTTTGCCAGCAGTTCCTGTGTAGGCTGGAGGAAGCGGAGGTGATCTGAGCCTCTACTGCAATGTTTTGACTCCTGTTAAGAGTGTGTATCTAAATTATTCCAGAAAAGTATTTTCTTTCTCAAACATTGATGCCTTCTTAATTTCTGCTGTAAATTAGACTATAGATTCTCAGGATAAATATGTATTATTTAGATTTAGCCTTTTTAGAGCCCCTTTTCTCCTGAGTATTCCTAAATAGCAGAGATTATTACTTGGTCTGTGTGTACAAGTGAGGGAATGGAGGTACAGTGACCGTAAGGAGCAGATGCAAGGAGGGCAATGGAAGCTTCAGCCTTGGTGTTGACACCCATTTTGTGTCCGTCTGGCCATTCCCATGTCATCAGAATCAGTTTCTTTATGGGTAAACTGGACATCTTAGCGTCCAGTCCCCCAAAATGGCATGCTGGACAGAGCACTGATGGAGTTAGACGATACAAAGAATGTGGTGTCTCCTAGATTGGCATCTAGGATTTGGGTCTTGATCTAGCGTAGGTGTGAGAGGAACACTAGTCTATTGAATCATTTTAAGATTTGAATCCTTTTGGGCTTTATATGCTTTCCAGTTTCACATGAAAAATTCAGGTGCTGTCATTGGGTTTGTCTGAAAGAGATTTACCAAACCCCATGCGTGGAGGCAGTGGCCTGCAGGAATCTGTATATTTTTTCTCTTCTAGAACACTCTCTGAAATGTTGAAGATTTTATCCATCAGGAAAGTGTTTCACAACAATCATGTTTTATTCCATTGGCATTTTAATCTCCACTCAGCTGCTTTCCTCAGACTATTGAGATGTCAGCCTAAGTTCCTAATGATGGGGATGTGAGACAGCCATGTGGGAAAACAAAGAGAATTGATCTGTGAAATGAATCGCTCCACCCTTTTTCACCCCCCTTGTGTGAAATATTGTCAGACTAAATGGACTAAAGTGGGCTTAAATATTGAGCTGTTCATATGATATGTGGTTTGTGCAAGAAGATAAAATATTTATTATTTGGTTTGTAATTGTGGAACTAATCCTGTAAGGGTTTTGCTGCTGTCTAAGGAAGAAGAAAGTTGATATATAGGTAGTGCATATGTGGAACGTTAGTTATGGTTTAGGCAGTCAGGGTCTCTAAAAAGGGAGTTAGTGAAGAATAACCTATGTGCCTGAATTCACACTACGGTTTGCTGCTCAGTGGTTCAGTGCATAGATAATCCTGTGTTACTGTATCCAAAAACATATCTCTGTTTCTGTCTGGTTTATTCTTATTTCTGCTGAGTCATTTGGATGGAAGTGCTCCTCAAATTATTGAAAAGTGAACATTTTCTTGATTTGTTAGCTGCATGCATAATTAATTACATACTACCAATTGTAGACAGTCCTTGTTTCATTCCTTTGCCCGCTCTACCACAAATATCATCCGTGTTTAAGACAACAAAGAGAAATTTGTCCAATGGGAAAAAAAATGCAAATGTTTGAAAGGGAATGTGATGGCATTTTTTGGGGGGTTGTATTTCTAAGTTGACATGGTAGTGCGTACTAAATTTTCAGATCCATATAAGCAGTGCAGCTATAATTTGGACAGGTGTTGCTTAGGCTGTGAACAGGCCATCATGCAGCGCTCTGTGCTGGTGAGAGAGGTTACATCCGCGCTGCTGGGTGGTGAAGCTGCTGATGCAAGGTCAGTACTGTTGCCCATTGCGGGCCGTGCAGCAGCCTCGTGCTCTGCTCCTTGCCACGTCAGGCCTGTGTGGCACGGAGCTGGGCAGGGTGTGCCCTGGAGGAAATTACTTCTCCATAGGTTTAGTTTGAGTGAGTATTTATTACAATACACGGTCTATTCAGAAATTATGGAAATGGGGAAAAACATTTTAAAATGAAGGTAAGGTGTAAGCGTGTTGGCAAGGAAAGCCTACCCTGTTTGAAGCATGTGAAGAGTCAGCGCTGAGAGGTGCAGATGCTCTGGTGAGATGTTTTCACTTACGTTTGTAGGACAAACTACCCAAGTGGGATGCTGCTGGAGCTGGCAGCCATGCACCAGCTTTTGGAAAATCCATTTGCACTACAGCTTATTCAACTTCCTCACAGCTTTATAAAAAAACCAATTCCCCGGTGTGAGAAGTGTGCTCAGCCTGAGGCAGGTGCCACCAAGCTCCCCTGCTCCCTCAATACACTGAGCTGCAGGGGCTCCCCTAGCATCCTAAAAATAAAATTCTTTCAAAACTCAACTTCCCTCTGCAGTTAGGCAAGAAACTGATAGCTTATAGCCTCAGATGACATCCCCCCTTTTCACTTTTTTGAGCGTTGTGTTGCTGTTTGCTGAATGCATTGATGCACTGTTATCCTGTCTTGTCACTTGGAGACTTTTGTGTAGATTGCCCCTGCATCCAAAAATAGATCCATTGGGATCCGTTATGTACTTTGAAAGTGTCTTTGAAATGGGAATCTTTTTACCGCCCCATGCTATCCTTCCTTGCTCCTGCTTTGGTTCTAGTGGGGATTTTCATTTCAGCACTGAGATAAAGCTGTTTGTCTTGTTCCATAGTCTATTGTCTGACTGCACGTCAAGATGGCAAAGCAAAAGCATAAGAATTCAAAGGCACTGGAAGAAGAGGAGGTGGAGGAAGAAGAGAAAGAAGAGAGGACAGACTTGAACACAACCTGCTCTGAAAGCTCTTTTGAAACTGAAAACCTAGAGGTGATATGGGATGGTGGACACCTGACCCCAGAGAGTGAAAGCAGCAGGCTCCTCCCATCTGAAAAAAGTTGGGTGGACCTGGATGGCTCCCATACTTGTGACCTGCACATTCACAGCCTCACGAGCTGTCCCTGTCCTGCCTGCAGGTAAGTGCCTGGCACAGGTGTTTCCAAGAACCCTTCTTTTATTACTTCCTAAGTTTTGTGTGTAGCAGAGTCCTGGATGGTTTAAGGAGATAATGTTAGAAAAGAGGTTACTCAATTTGAATTTTCCTGGGTAGGTTGCTCAAGAAAATGGCAGTGTGACACGGGAACCTTTTAACATTGGGTGATTGCCACAAGGGACTGAAAACCTTTCCTGACTACTGACTCCTCAGTAGTTACAGTAATTCAAGTTGATGATCTTTGCTGGTGATTATCAATCAGTCAATGCCTAACAATGAAAATAACGGTAGTTTTTTGGAGTATATGCTCATGAATTTGGGTAGTTTAAAGGTGGTATTGTCATTTTAGGAGAAGGTAGCTGTTTAACAGATGAGGTATGATTCTCCTGTGGCATAGGGATGTTTGGGTACCAGCAGGAGCAGGTACATTCAGCGGTGTGGAACTCCACTTTATGGAAGTTATCTGGGTAACAGGACATATGTGCCTTGGGAATTGCAATCACTGGACACCATGCTCCAGAAAGAGAGGATGAAGGGAGGAGTGCCAGGAACTTTATGGACCATTATAGTAGTTAAACCTGGATGAGAATTACAGGCTTGGGTACTGGGATAAGATTTTCATGTTCAGCAATCATCTAGGTTCAATCAATCATTCTTCTGTGGTCATGCTGGAATGCCTGTTAACATCTGGTCATTGCAGAGAGCATTACTTCCCCCTGAAAGTATCATCTTTCATAACATTTAATGCTTCCAAATAATTCTAATATTCTCTTTAGGACAAAAGTGGAAGAAATCCAATCTCCCTGATATACAAGGAGGGAGAATTCAAGCTGATGAATCGGGAGCTATTCCAAGAATGCAACATTGCTATCACATTGAGCACTTCCTTCTACCAGATGACCTCGTACCTAGAAAACTGGATTCAGTGTTGTTTGGGGTGTTGCAGAGCTATTTACAGAATCTGATTCTGAGGTAAAAGGTATAATAAAACTAACTAATCCAGAATGTTGTATATAGAAGGTGGGAAAATGTTTTCAGATACAAAGTGATGTAGTTGCATATAGTTTTAACAGCTGCTTAGGCCTTATCTGCGCACACAGATACAGAACAAATATCAAGGATAGAACTTGGCTCTGCTAGTGCAGATCAGCAGTAACTTCTTACATTTGTAGTAAGAGGCTGGTGGATTTCAGAGTATTTTACTTTTATTTTCTTCTAGATTATCAATTTACTCGGGATTATAGCTTTTATCTTTCAGCTACCAAGTTAATAGTATACTAATTTGAAGGCAACTATCCATTTTATTAACAGTGAAGAAGAAAATGCAATTTATGCCTCTGATCTTTGTTGAGGAGGAAAAAGATTTCTAAGGACTTGAAGAATTTTGCGAATTTGTTTTGTTTAGACACATGTCTAAATGAGTCCTGTGCACTCAAATTATATTGTTTTGAACACACCATGGTTTGTTAAGAAATTATTTCTAAAAGGTCAATGATAAAATAATTAATTTTTTTTTTTGAGAGAGAGAGATTGTTGGTTTTAAAACAACCTGTGTACTCTCAGGTTTTCTCTTTGCATGACACTCTTTCTAATGGCCCTCTTGGATTGCTTTGCACTTCTGAGTATCAGCTTGATGTTTTTGTCCAACAAAATGCACTTGCATGGTTGCTGATTGAAATTATTGAAATATTGGCACTTTCATGAGTCTTTTGTTCTTACAGTTTTTCAGCATGTACATGTGGAGTTTAGTGCTGGTGCTTTAATTTTGTAAGTACCAATTCAACATTTTAAAGTGTATATATTTGCTTTTACAGTATTCTGTTAAGTTTTCAGTCCATGATCTCATGCTTAATAATTAATTAAGAACAGCTTAATATAGACAGACTAGATACAAGGAAGAAATTCTTTACAATGAGGATAGTGAAACACTGGAAGGGGTTGCCCATAGAGGTAGTGGAGGCCCCATCCCTGGAGACCTTCAAGACCAGGTTGGACGGGGCTCTGAGCAACATGATCTAGTTAGCGGTGTCCAACTCAGCTCACTGCAGGGAGGTTGGACCAGATGACCTCTAAAGGTCCCTTCCAACCCAAAACATTCTATGATTCTAAATGCTGTTTGTTCTTTCCGCAGGTCTTCGTATCAGACCTTGGTTAGGCTACTCTGTCTGAATCCAACAAAAGATATTGCTCTGACACAGCAAGGGGGTGTGTGTGTGTGTCATGTGAGACCCAGCACAAGCTGGAGAAATAAGAAATGTGGAGTTTGAGAGCAGTGGTGATAGTGATCAGTGTGTGAATACAAGTTCCTCAATACTGGTCAGCTCCTGCAAAGATTATAATTTGTTTTTAATAGGCTATTGCACCATAGTTTGAAAATTACAAGATGTGGATATCACGGAACCATAGTGTTGATCCTGGTGTCACTAATGAATGTCTAACAAAACTAAGAAATCACAAACGAATTTTAAAAATCTGGGATACAGAGGACAAAGTTTCCTCAAAAGCGAAGCTTAGTAAACCAAACATTATTTCTTCACTAGAAGGGGATGCAGAGGCTGTTGGTAAGTCTAATACAAACAGGGACATTATAAAACATGTCTTGAAATTGTGACTGCACCTATTGATAAGTTATTGTTGAGATTATTTGACGTTCATATGTCATTCCCACTAAAATAATTCCTACTTGTTAGTGTTTTAACAAATGCATGAGTCAGTTTCTGAAAATTTTGATGGCAGGAAAATATTATATCAGGCCTATAAGCTGAATCTTTGAAAACTAGTGAGTTATTTGAGGTTGTTGGGTAGTAATGTCAGTAATGAATGTATTCATTTTTCAAAGATGGATTTTTCTTTTTGTTGTCCTGAGAAGAAGCAAACTTGTACAGGAACATAATGCTGTGCATCTTTCTATTTCATCTTCTCCCCCTTCCTGTCTCCCAGAAATTGAATCTATGCCTAAATTTTGGCCACCCTAGCTTGAAGGTCAGTGGTTTCAAAGACAGTTATTTTATAATTTACAGTTAATTTTTACTAGTTGAGTTAATTTAATTAGAGGAGAGACACCTTGTTAGGGCTCTTATAGACATGTGTGAAATGAGATCTCGGTCACTAATAAATATCAGAGAACTAAGCATGAGATGAAACCTATAGGAAATGGAGTGTCCTTTGTTCTGATGGCCTGAAACTACTGTTAAAAATAATTTTGCTATTAAAATATGCATAATTTATTAGTAAAATACTGTAATTATTCCCTCTTTCCCATGTGGTATCAGTGGATAGAGATTTGGTGAGGTTATAAGATTTCAAATGCTAGTTAATACAGGGTTGGGTTTCTTTTGATTGAACTGATACTAATAAATCAAGTGTTTGCTCAGATATGGTGGGGTTTAGCAGCAAATAGGCTGTGCAATCAGTGGAAATTTCTTACAGCATTTGGTTTCTCTCTTTAAGATAGGTTGAGTACCTGCATAGCTGTTGTTGAGGAACAGAAGCTTGTCTGTAGTTCAGTATTTTCTCAAGCACAGCCTTACATTTTGCCAACAGGAGGAAGGCAAGACAAAGGATTAAAAGCTTTCCCTCCTGACGTTGCATGCTTTCAGAGGAGTCTGTATGGAGAAGTCCCCTCAGCTCACTGCCAGGACTGTTTGCCTCCTCTACAGGCTCAGTGTTCTGGGAGTTCCCACAAGCCTCAGCTGCCCCAAGGTTTTCTTCTTGTTGTACAGTACATGGGGAGAACATTTTATGTGAGCTTATTCTGTGGGCTTTGAGGTAAATCTGGGTAACCCTGGTGATTTTAATCTCCAGACTAACAGAACTGAAGTCTAAGAGCGGCTTCTTATAGATAGTAGGAAAAGGGGAAGAGGTGCCATGGGAAGAAGTTGAGTGGCCCAACCAGACCAAGCAATGAAGTCTAAACCAGGGAATTCTTTTTATTTTATTTTCCAGATAGACATGGTAAAATACACAGTGCTATTGCAAAGAAAATACTTTTAAGAGAGTCAGCGAGTACCCAGCTGAACAAAAATCAAAGCAGCGAAGGAATCCAAGGCACAGGAGGAGTCTTCAGCCCTCTCTGTTGAAGGTATAGCAATATGAAAACTGGAACTGGCTTATGGGTGAACAGGGTGTGCAATGGCACCTTGAGTAATGGGCGAGCAGGAACAGGACTGAGGAATCTACTGAGGGAACAAGGTCTTGCAGGAAGACTGAGGGTATTAGAGTTAGAAAAAGTTTTTAATGGCTTTGGAATAGAATTGGACAGAAAAGAGATTTAGCTGGCTCACAGAAAGGGATGCTAGAAAAAAGCATCAGAGTTTGCTGCTGCCTCACATTTGTAAGTGATTGCATAGAGCCATGACTAGGACATAAGTTCCCAGATTCTCGCTGTTTCTTTGCTGTTGGCAAATACCTGGAATCCAGTAGCAGAGTGTCACATTTCCTTTGAATTACTAGTTCATGGAGAAGTATGAAAGCTTATTCCTGACATTGGTGGGATCCCGATTGTATGCAGTTTTGCAATACTGCCGCAGATAACAAAATCTGGCCTTGTGTCAAGTTCTCCATCTAGTGGCAGTGTGTTTGTAGCCACATCTTCTTAAACCCTGCTGCTAGCTTTCCTTGTCTCTTCTGGAGGCCTGTTCCAGTCTGGTCACTGGGAAGCAGGGATTTCTGTGCACCTGGGCACTGTTGAACTGGGGAGCCATGCAGAGTGCTCTGCTGTGAGCTCAGAAAGCCCATGGTATGACATTACAGTGCCTGACTGGAGGTTGCAGAGGTTGAGAGCTCACAATGGCGGCTGAAGTCAATAGCAAATGAAAGAAAACTTAATTAATGAAAATTTAAATAAATACATAATGCTGAGAATTCTTAAAAAATTAGGTCATTGGCTTTCCAGCTGGGCCACCAAGGTTAGTGCAAACCTTTTGTGGTTTGGGTTGTTTTTTGGGGTATTTTTGTACTTCAATTTTCTGTCTCCACAATGGCAATAGAACTTGAAATATTACAGAGACTGTTAAAGTTGAGAAAGCCCAAGGGTAATTTAGCAATGGGTGTTACAGAGCTCTCAGGACTTTGTTAATTCTTTTGCTACCCCAGGGTTATTGCTTGGATACATTATAAGAAATGACACCAAGACCTGCATTGTGCAGGAAGTAAGAAGCTAACTTCTGAAATACTCTTTCACTGAGCAACACAATGAACAACAGCGTGCTACCTGGGGCAGAGGGCCATGGCAAAATGTGTTTAATCATCATTTGAGGGCTGGGATGCGTATATGTACCAAAGGGCTGAATTCAAGCAGCACAGACCTTTTATTTTGAAAATTTCTGCTTTTAGGCAGTTGGCCTTGCAATTTAGTAGTTGTTTTTATCAAATGCTTTAATGAACAAAAAATGTCCAAAAAGTACTAGAAAGCAACTGTTATGAAACTCTGTATTTTGACTTCAGTGATCTTGTGAAAGCGCAAACGAAATGTTTGCTTGTTTATTTTTCTTTCTTTGTTTGTTTTTCTTTGGTTGTTTTTTTAATTTTATATTTTTATGATGAAAACAAAACTAACAGCTAGGTCCTCCCTCTGTGTTATGTCTGTGATTTTTAGATGTGCAAACAAAAATATTGGACTTGCCAAATACTTAGATAGGTTTATCCAAAGGGAAACCTTGTTACTGCAGCAAGGTACTGGGGGTTCAGCAGATAACACAATTTCCTCCTATATTAGTGTCTGATGCAGGGCTGCTTACATTATGCTGGGGAGCATTGTGTCACCAGCTTTGGTTGGTTACCTTTTTAGAGTTTTTTCATTTTTCCTGATGATCAACGACATGCACCATCAAAGTAGGAGTAGACGAATTCCTGGTGTAATTAGGCTGGCAGAATGCATCTGTGTTTTGGTAGTAGTGCCATCTAGTGATGGGCCCAGAGAGGATCGATGGACCAAATATTGAAGCCTGCAAAGAGAGCAAGTGTGTTCAGGGAGATAAAGGACAGGAACACAGCTTCCAGTTCAGGTGAATGGAAAATGCTAGCGTTTTTGCCTACATGCTAACCCGTTCTGTGTTAAGGAAGAAAGGGATGTCCTGTAAGTCTCCTTGTGTTTCTTTTCATTGATCTTGAAAAACTATGTGCACTATTGGGCGTACCAGTACTTGTGCTCTGTAGAACAGGTAAGTTGTCACAGTTCCTCAGTTATCCTGCTTATAGCCAGGTAAAAGGGAATTGGCCGATGTAGTCGCCAAGCCACTCTCCATGATATTTGAAAAGTCATGGCAGTCAGGTGAAGTCCCTGGTGACTGGAAGAAGGGAAACATTGTGCCCATTTTCAAAAAGGGTAGAAAGGAAGACCCTGGGAACTACCGACCTGTCAGCCTCACCTCTGTGCCTGGGAAGATCATGGAACAGATCCTCCTAGAAGCTATGCTAAGGCACATGGAGGCCAGGGAGATAATTCGAGATAGCCAGCATGGCTTCACCAAGGGCAAGTCCTGCCTGACGAACCTAGTGGCTTTCTATGATGGTGTGACAGCATCAGTGGACAAGGGAAAACCAATGGATGTCATCTATCTGGACTTCTGCAAAGCCTTTGACACAGTCCCCCACAACATCCTTCTCTCTAAATTGGAGGGCTATGGATTTGACGGGTGGACTGTTCGGTGGATAAGGAACTGGCTGGATGGCCGCATCCAGAGGGTAGTGGTCAATGGCTCGATGTCCAGATGGAGACCGGTGACGAGTGGTGTCCCTCAGGGGTCCGTACTGGGACCCGTGCTGTTTAATATATTCATCAATGACTTAGACAGCGAGATTGAGTGCACCCTCAGCAAGTTTGCGGATGACACCAAACTGAGTGGTGCGGTTGACACACCAGAAGGACGGGATGTCATCCAGAGAGACCTGGACAGGCTGGAGAGGTGGGCCTGTGTGAACCTCATGAGGTTCAACAAGGCCAAGTGCAAGGTCATGCACCTGGGTCGGGGTAACCCCCAGTATCAATACAGGCTGGGGGAAGAAAGGATCGAGAGCAGCCCTGCCGAGAGGGACTTGGGCGTGCTGGTGGATGAAAAGCTGGACATGAGCCGGCAATGTGCACTGGCAGCCCAGAAGGCCAACCGTACCCTGGGCTGCATCAGGAGAAGCGTGGCCAGCAGGTCGAGGGAAGTGATTCTGCCCCTCTACTCTGCTCTGGTGAGACCTCACCTGGAGTATTGTGTCCAACTCTGGAGCCCTCAGCACAAGAAGGACATGGAACTGTTGGAGCGGGTCCAGAGGAGAGCTACTAAAATGATCCGAGGGCTGGAGCACCTCTCTTATGAGGACAGGCTGAGGGAGTTGGGCTTGTTCAGCCTGGAGAAGAGAAGGCTGCGGGGAGACCTGATTACGGCCTTTCAGTATCTAAAGGGGGCCTATAGGAAAGATGGGGAAAATCTTTTTAGTAGGGCCAGCTGTGAGAGGACAAGGGGTAATGGTTTTAAACTAAACCAGGGTAGGTTTAGACTGGATATAAGGAGGAAATTCTTTACAATGAGGGTGGTAAAACACTGGAACAGGTTGCCCAGAGAGGTGGTGGAGGCCCCATCCCTGGGAACATTCAAGGACAGGTTGGATGGGGCTCTGAGCAACCTGATCTAGTTAGTGGTGTCCCTGCTCACTGCAGGGGGGTTGGACTAGATGACCTCTAGGGGTCCCTTCCAACCCAAAACATTCTATGATTCTATGATTCTATGAAAAACTTCGTATTGGATTGCTTCATCTTTGTGTAATTCCAGATAATGGCAAATTTTGTTTTTATTGTGTGGAACGTACTCAGCTATTCAAGTGAAAATTCTCCCTGTCATTCATACAATGTTGATTTGCTCTAATCTTGCTGTAATTAAGACAATTAAAAAACTTTTTTCCTAAATTAAATGACATTTGAAGACAGGTGTAGTATACCATACTCATGGCACACATAAAATATTGACTAAATATCTGGACATTTCTACATACTGTGTAAGAGATCTGGATGCTATTAACATTGCTCTTTTTTGGTGAGTATTCACTAGAAAAGCAGTTGGAACAGTTTATTCAAATAAATAAGCAAAAGTAACGTATTACTTCTTATGTATGCGGTCTTTCATGCATTAAGATATGTTATTGACATCAGTACCTACTCAAATACAGATAAGACATTCAGTGCTAACAAAATATTATTTGTGTATTCTCACCTAATTTTAATTACTTGTTAATTCCTAAATCTGTTAAATTGCAGTGTGATAATTACCTTGGAACTTATTTTTCTAGGAAATAATGTATGACTTCATAATATCGTCATTTCTCTGCATGATCTCTCAAAGTCCCTGGAAAATATTTTATATATTTTAGGCTTATTCAAACTCATCCTTGACACAGTGACAAAAATTAAATGGATTGTGGTCTTGAGCTACAAATATAATATATAATATTGCATAAGACTTCTCACTGCGTTTTCATACAGCTTTATAGATGCATTTTGTTAGTCTTACTGGAATTATCAAAACATAGAAAGACTTAATAACAAACATAAAACCTGTTTTAATTCAGCAGAATAAACTGGTCTGAATGGACTAGTAACGTCTAATTGTGGTTTGCCACATCCATCAAGGGCAGATGACATGCACAGTGAGGTAAGACTGTTGCACTTGCTTTGGGAAATGTTCATGTGTTAAAAATACAGTTGAAGATATGTAATTGTTTTTCAGTGTCTATTGGTTTTTTAATGTTTAGTAATTATACAGTGGTTTCAGAAGTGGTTAACTACTCCTTTTTGCACCCATGTCTACTGGTTATAGGAAAGGAGCAAAAAGCATCAAAATTCCCTTTAATGCATCCTTGTTAATGTTTGGGGTGGAGTAGCTGTTTATGAAATAATTACGTAAAATAAAAAACTTTGCTTGGCTTACTTGTTTGCGTGTGATTTTTCTTCTGTTCACTTGTACCTTTTGACTTCAGGTTTGTGGGATAAGACAGTGCCAGTGAGACTAGGTGGAGGAGGAACTGGGAGTTGCTCTACTGCCAGTTGCTGAACTGAAAGTGTTAGGAAGTGGCAAAAGCGAGGAGTGCTGTTATTCAGTGTACCTCATGCTTTCTGAAAGGCTGAAGGTAGTGTCAAGGGTAACAGTTGTTAGCAGAGCAGGCTTTGCTGGCTTCTAAGCTCAGTGAAGCAACTCTATAGCTATGAATTTGTGTTGGGTCAAACTACCATGAGGTAATTTTCTAAAGCAATTAAGGTAATCCTGAGTTTATACTGCTGTAATAGCATAGTTCCCTGCTTGTTCTGTTCAGCTTTTAGGAAGTTATTCACTCTTGGTTTAGAGTAATTTGTTTTAATAGTTTTCAGTGGTAATTTTCTAACAATTAGCATGTAACTCTCTAAAATTGTAGAAAAGTTTATAGAGGATTCAAAACTTCAGAAAAAAACCCTTTTTTTTAAAGTCATATTTTGTTGGGTATTATTCATAATGGAAAAATTTGCACTTGAAATAGAAATGAATCATGAATAGGGCATATCTCAATGTCGTGGTTTAACCCGGCTGGCAACTAAGCACCACGCAGCCGCTTGCTCACTCCCCTCCTCCCTCAGTGGGATGGGGGAGAGAATCGGAGAAAAGGAAAAAAAAAGTAAGACCCGTGGGTTGAGATAGAGACAGTTTAATAAGAGAGAATAATAATAATAATAATAATAATAAATATACAGAATATATAAAACAAGTGATGCACAATGCAATTGCTCACCACCCGCTGACCGATGCCCAGCCCGTCCCGAGCCACGATCAATCCCCCCGAGCCGCGGTCACACAACCCAAGCTGCGACCACCCTGCCCGTGACCGACCGACCCGACTAACCCCCCCCCCGGGCATGACGTTATATGGTATGGAATAGCTCTTTGGACAGTTTGGGTCCTAGCTGTGCTGTACTCCCAGCTTGTTATGCACCTGGCCGAGCAGGAGAAGCTCAAAAAGTCCTTGAGCAGTCTGAGCACTGCTTGGCAACAACTAAAAACATCAGCGTGTTATCAACATTCTTCTGGCACTAAATCCAAAGCACAGCACTATGCTAGCTTCTGTGAAGAAAATTAACTCTATCCCAGCTGAAACCAGGACACTCAAATATATCATCCAGAAAGTCATTAATAAAACACCAACTCTTAAATTACTTTCTCAAGGTTCCCATTTTGTTTCTAAAAAATTAATTGGTGTTGATAGCACAAGATAACAAATCCACTCCTGTATTCTACGATGCGCTTTCTCATTTTATGCTGTTACTTAAGTTTAAGAATTTTTCCTAAACAAGATTCAGTCAGGTTGTTACCCTGCTCACAAGATAATGAAGTCTATAAAAAGACTCTTAATGCTTCAGCAGAAATATGAACTCAACTTTACAGATGGATATTTCTGAGTATTTTGTACATTGTGAGGACACTACTGTTTCTGATGAGTGCATCTGTAAGTGAATCTTGAAGTTCGAATGGTGTGGGGTTTGTGTGGCAGAAAGAAAACATGCATTTGTAGAGATGAAAAAAATCAGCAAGAATGTTGAATTGCATGTGGATTCGAAATCTTTAGTTTATTTCAGATAGTCTTAATTTAAGTGCAAAACCATCTTAAAAAAACCCAATTCTCCTAATATTTAGAAAATCCAGCCACCTGGCTTTAGGTTCCTAGCCTGTATTCTCTTGGGCTGCTACAGACTGGATGCCTCTTTAACAAAGGTTCTATATTGTAAGATTTGAGAGAATGTTGATTTTTTAATCAACATCTTGTTATATCATCTATAGCCTTTGCTAATCAAGCTATTTCCTATCAAAGTAAATACCATGTGATTGCAGTCAATACCATATGATTGCATGCTAGAGTCAGTTGGGCTAGTGTGTTTATACCTTACGTATCTGTCTGTGGTAATAGAAATGGACAAAACAACCTTTGGAATGGAATTTTGTTAATGGCTTAATGGGAGGAGATTCTCGGCACAAATGTGAGTTGTGTTGTTGGAACTAAGTAGGGTTTTTACTCCAAAAATAGCACTGTTGAAATCACAGAATGGCAAGGTTGCTCTGTAATTCAGAATGCGAATTGCTGCTACTCTGTGTCCTTTGAGCACGTCCTTCCTGCTCAAAGGTGGCTGTCCGTGTTGTGTAAGATTTAACGTAGAACTCCAGGGTATTACCTTATTTTGGACTTGCTCTGCATTTCATAAGCATCTTTATTGCTGAAGTATAAGGATATTTGAAGGATATTTGTTCAGTTTAAGTCTGCAAGTGTAGTTCCTTATGCTGTTGCTGTTCCCTTGCATACATTTATACTATCTGTCATGCCAGGAACAAAATTCTGGTGAAACATGAACAAATGAGATCAGTATTTTGCAAAATTAGCAGCATGTGTTTAGTCTTCATACAAACATAGATTTCAGTGTAGATTAATTGGAATAGAAATACTTTTTAGGTAGAAATATTGTAGTAGTTTTCTAAAAAACCCCAAAATCATTACTGGAAATGTATTTAAGAGGTATTAGAGTCTAATGACACAAGAGCTATGTAGGAATATTTATCAGGATATTAGTTCTTCTGGAAAAATTTACCTCTTCAAAGTGAAGCTCAAAACAGGGTAAAATGAATTAATATTATATCCATACATACATCACTGTTGCTCTTTCATATACCTGAACATTCTCATTCCACCTGTATTGTGACTTTGGTGATGGTTTTTTCTAGCTTCATGTAACCCGTTGTTACCATAACAATCATTCCTTGTGGAGGACTAGTGAGTTACCTGACAAGCAGCCTACATACTTACTCTAAAAGCAAATCTGAGATTCAGGAAGTTATATTTTACCACTTTTATTATTGGCAAAGTTCTGCTGCTCCTTTATGCACCTGGAAAAGAATCTTTTTTTTTTTTTTTTCTAAAGAATCAGCTTCCTTCTTCCCTTATTTTATGTTAAAAGTCTACAGCCAGGAAGTATGATAATCACAATAATTTTATGCCGCATTTCTTCTCTCAAATTGGTTCCAGAAAAATTCGTAATACTGCTGTAAATGCCCACATATGGTCTGATACCCTCTATGCCTTTTCAGACTGCAGTGGGGAGGTTTCCAACAAATCCACCAATAAATTCCATGTTGCATCCATGAACTCCACAGTACAGTTTCCTTCATGTATTCCTAACACCTGGAGGTTCCTATATATAGTGATGGTCTCCAGGGCCTCTGACTCTTTGCAGTGATTTTTCTTTTTTTTTTTATTGAGGCAAATGAAACAGCCTTGTTGTTTTTAGTATTAGCAGGTCTGTTTGGGTTTTTTTTCTTAGAATGATAGTTTACTTATAAGATGACATGTAAACTTTTTTAATTTAGATTTTTTGTTCCCCAGGCAATTATTTTGGCAGTCTGTCATTCCCTACTTAGTTAACCATGTATTAAAGGTATTGCCTGTGTGCTTTTGTAGGAATACAAAGCTCTCAGAAAGTTGTATTTTTACTGTTGAGCACTTTTAGTGCTGCAAAGCCACGCAGCCAACCTTGTCTCTCCCCACTCCCAGCTATTACTACAATCCTTTTTGAAACATCTCTGAAGGTAGGTAGAGTTATTTGGGAAATGCTTGGCTTAAGCTGTGTAATGAGTTATTATTTTTAGTGCTATAAACATAACATTGCTTCAAACTTCACAGCCACAGTCTTGAGTCATTGGTCACTGCATGGATGCCTGTCTGAATTAAAATAATGTTTGTGGAGCAGCTGAAGAACTTAGACCTCTGAGATTAGAATTCCTGGGAGGAGGAGGAGGAGGAAGAAAGGATGTCTGAAAGATTTAATGCCAGGTATAAAGGGAAGGTGTTGCACACATTAATAAAACTGAAAGAAAATGCTGTAGGTTGAATCTGGTAATCTGGAGACAGTATTCAGCACCAGAAATCTTTACAGTAATCGCTGTGAGAAGCTGTGCGGGCAGTAGACAGGGGGAGTTGTACTTTATGTCCCAAGCAGATACTACTAGTCACACTCAGAGATGGGTAGATGACATGGAGTTCTTGTAGTCTATGTTATTAGCAATAAAATGTTAGATTAAAGTCTTAAAAAAATAAATTAATGTCATAATATGTGTGTAAAAGAGTAGACTGCATGCACCTGTCTAAATACATTGAGCTACAGTTATTTCATTATTAAACATTGTACCTCTCAAAACATCATCAAATGCCTTTATTTTCAAACTACTATTATTATAAATCATCCCTTTAAAGCTAAGTAAAACAGTGACTTAAAGCTAAGTAAAAGTTTTTGTGACTACTGATGTAAACATTTCTTGGACAGGTGTGTTTCCTTGAACCGCTTGTAAAATTCTACCACCCATTCTGTCAGCCCGTTGTGAGGAACTTTTAGGGCTGAACGCATCCTTCGCAGATGAAACAGTTCTGCTGTGGTATGTCTTGTGCTGCTGCCCTCCAGGTACAATATATGACAGGGATCTGAAGACAGGGCCAACAAAATAATTTATTCAGATTTAAAATACAGCGAGATTTGTCTCTGTTAAACAGCCTTTTCTATTGTTTCTGATGAATATTTGTTTTTCAGCAGCAATAGTATGTCAAATTTGTAAGGAATGTGTGTACTTTAGGGAATAAAATGTGTGATGCCTTGTGAAGAACCTTTTACAGCAGTGGCCAGTACTGTGAAGTCTGGGAAGCATGTTAATGCTGAAACTAAGTGACAGCATTCCTAGCTGCATTTTCCCCCTAAGAAGGCACTTGTTTCTATAATAGAGCAGAACAGTGTTTATTCTAGATTTCTGGTCTATCTGTAATTGTGTTACAGTGTATACCAAATGTGAACAGTAACAGAACAGACATATTTCTCTTTCCTCAAAGAGCTAAGCCAATGTACAGAAAAATCGGTAGGTAAGGTATTGTAGTATGTGCTAAAAGATGTTGTACATCATGCATCTCTTCAGGTACGTACTTGCTCTCTTACTCAAAAGAGAAGGACCATATATCCTGTTAATATCCTTTTTTGATCTCCTTTGCATTTATATTCGAGCAGTTGAGCTCTTTTAGACTTGAAATTTTTCGGGGGGGGGGAGGAATTGTTTGGATGGAATCATTAGCATGGCAGGGATTTATTTTTTTATTTTCCATATTTCTTAAATAACTTCAAATCTTTTTAATGTTTTCAGAAGTGTGATATTTGCAAAAACCAGATTTCTGGATAAGCCCAAATTTCTGAGGCAGAAAGCAGTTGCTGGTCCCCCAGTTAATTGAACTTCAAAAGAAACTGAGAAAAAAATGATAATGTGGGAATAGTGACATATGAAGGAGACAAAAGAGCCACCACAAGTGATAAGTTCTGGATGGCGTTATGGACTAGATTTGAAAAGGTAGACCTTCTTTTTTAAAAAAAATATTATTATTTTAAAGAATTCAAGTTTAAAACAAAGAAGTAAGAGTTATGGGACCTGTGCTTTAGTCATGGCTCTGCCATGAGCTTTCTGTTTCTTCAGCAGCTAATAAAACTTTCCTTTTCAGTTTCCTTAGCCAGTAGCATGAAGCGGGGGTGACGATGGTTGTGCGTTGGAGTGTTCCAGGGGTGAAGTGATGGATATTTGCAGGGGACTTGGGTGAACAATGATGAAATTTATAAAACAGATAAAAAAGTCGTGTTGGAGCTAAAACAACTATTCCAACTGCGAAATTACCAAGCTCTTGTTTCATATCACTTGCATCACTTTTTCCACAGGAGACCAGGCTTTGATCTGTGGTTTACAGTCCATTTTTATTTCCAGTGGCTGTTCATTATGTTAAATGAAAAACCACAGCCCTGCTGAGTGGTATTTTGCTCTCTCTTCTGTGGCATACAATTGACTAAGGCCCTATGAAAGATGGGAGGAGGTGATAACCACTGCAGCAATGGATGCTAGAGCATATATTAACTCCCCCGTGTTAAATAGCATGCTTGTCTGACCAAAAGCTAGCACAGCATCACAGGGTTGCAGTGCACATTGCTCCCAGTACGCATTATGAAAAGTACATTTGTGTATCAATAAGCATCACCGGGCTTGAATGATAACATTCAGCTGTAGTATCGTTCTATCAAAATAAGTGAGTGCACCGATAGTGTCAACCAAGTCTTTACCCAACAGCTGGTTTTGTTGCTATCCACTGTGGCAGAGTCTGGTGCTCCTGCTTCTATGGACAGACCTTTTGAGGAGTAGTAACACTAATACAAAACAGGGCATGCAAGGAAACAGGCAGGCATTTTGGAGCCCTCCCATGCATGTGCAGATGGTGGTAGGCAGCTCGTTGCTGCTGGTTTATTGTTTTTTGGTTTGCTGTAGTCAGTCACTGGTTTAATGTGTGCACAACAGAAACTGCTGCTTCCCAATATATTTCCTTCTGCTAGAATTAGCCAGAAGACTAATTTTAACTGTAGAAAAGCTAATGCACAGGATCCATATGCACAATGGCCAATTTAATTTTCAACATACCAATATAAACTCAATTTGTGTCATTAATGCAGATGCAACTTTGAAATTAATGTTATTTATCAGTTGTATGTATTGTTCAGAAGTAATGGTAAGAAAATATTACCATTGGAGTGATTTAACAGTTGAATTCTTTTACAGTCCTTTGTCAAGTTACTCTCCCCAAATAAAGAATAGTTAAGCAATAAATGAGTTAACAAATTTCCAGTTTTAGCAAGGAATCATAACGCTATGTCTGGCTCTTAGGTAAGTCACTTTATTTTGCGGACTCTGCTCTGGCCTGAGCCAGCGAGGCTGAGAATTGAGTTTAAGTGCATCTATACAAAGTGTTTGTATGGCGTTCTATAGCTGTCATATATTTAGAACCGCTTTTGGGTTAGCACTAGGCTTTGCAGGCCAAATTTAGCGAATGAAGTCAGATGTAACTGTTGTTGTGAATAGCATATAGAATGAAATTTGATCAGAACGAGACGTAAAATAGAGGTAAGGCAAGATGGATTTCGGTGGGTGTTCAATATAAGTATGGGTCATACACTAACACTGGAACCAGCATGCATGAAAGGACTTCGCTTTATTACTTGTCCAGCCAGAGGCTAGAGAAACTCAACAACTAATCATTAACTTTCAGCTAAATCTAGTGCCAGCAGCATTCCTAGAATATTCCTAGTAGGTTTATTAAACTGCTAACCTTCTTTATTGCTGCTAAGTATCAGCATACGTGAACTGACCTGAATTTCTTATTAAACAGACATTTCAAGAAGGTTGTATATTTTTTCCACAGTAATATTATGTCAGTAAAATTTTTGTAAACTGATAAAATGTTGATGTCTATTTGTAGGCCCAGTTACCTCTGTCACAGTAAGAGGTTCAGGGATGTAATTCATGGGGATCTGCTGCTCTCAGCCTAAATGATCACAGTCTTGAGTCACGAGTAGGGAGTTCCCCTAACTGCTGAGGACCTCTTCGCTCAGAAACCTCCTTTACTCTTGGTTCCCTCTGATGATTAAACAGTACCAGGCTGCAACGAAAGGGGTGTGCAGCAGAAGAAAGAAATAGCAGACAAAATGTCTTCTGAGAGAAACCGCATTGGGGTGAGTAGTTTGCGATATGCGAGAGGTAAGCCTAATAGTTGCAAAACTTCGTATCTTTAATCATTACCTCCTTCTTCTCCTGAAACAATGACTTAAAAACTTTTGGTAAGGTGTTTGTAGGCATTGTGCAAACAATAAAAAAGTGCAGGGTAATTTTATTTTGCAAAAGTTGAATTGCAAATGTAATTGCTTTGCAAAGTGGAAGACAATTCCAGTGCTTACAGGTAAACAGAGGAGATGCTGTGTGAATGGTAAGGAAACTGATTATTTGAAGGACTTGTAATTTCTTTTTCGGGTTTGGTTCCTAATTTCCTTTGTCTCTTTTTTCTCCCTAGCTCCCCCATTGTACTTTGGCATTTCATCCAGGCTTCAGCTGCTCAGGGGGGATCAAGCTAACTAAGCTCATGAGAAAATTGTGCTTTCTTCTGTTGCCGTGTGAAAGACCTGCTTGCTTTTGAGCAACCAGAATGGCATTTGTTCTTGACTAAATAAAAACAGCAGTTGCAGGCAGAGCTGAGCTGAGCTTTAAGGAAATGCTGAAGAATTTTAGAACCTCTCCTGACTTGTTAGCAGCGCCTCTCTACCCCTTCTGTTGCCTCAGGGAAAGTGCATTGAAACGAAATCCTTTCCTGTTAATATAGACATCAAAGAAGGGGTATCCTGCATGGTTCCTGGGAGTCTGAATTGTTTTTTGGAGTATATAGCTTTGTTGAGGACTCTAGCCATCCCAGGGTTTGTGAAGAATAGTTCTGAATGTTTTTTCTTGTATATATTTGAATACAAAGAGGTTTTGCCTGATATGTGGAAATCTGTGTTCCTGTGTAAGGGGATATTGGAAGAAGTTTAACTCCTAAGTATTTCCTTTTTCTTTCAGTTGGTTGATGGAGGAGTATTACATGCAGCTAGAAAAGATGACTGTTTTAAGTAATTGTTCCTGGTGTTTGCATTTAAAACATGACAGGAGGATGAGAGCAGCAGAGCCTAATCATTCTCTCTAGATTAAGTGTAGAGTTATTTTATTACTTGTATAAAGCTAACAGTACATGTTTTAACCAGTTTTCATTTTATACGTGCTTTTGAATCAAGAGGATAATAGAGGAACTGGGAAGTCCTCTATAGAAAAGAAAATATGAAATTATTTTTTAATAGCAGGTAAAGTAACCTTTCAGGCTTTTTGATTTAAAAAAAAGAAAAAAAAAGGGAAGTGGATGTTACAGGGAAGTGACATCCAAAATGCAATTTTACTCTCTTGCTGTAATTACCTATTATGGCAGAGTCTGAATTCAAAGCCATAATTACCATAAACACAGTAGAATGACATTCTTAAGTCATGAAAAGGTATGAGGGTTTAATTATACTGTATCAATAGAAAAATTTGAAGAGTCCTAATGAATGGTGTTCTCATGTCACTGTATTTGCTGGGGTGTTAATGGAACCATAGAAATGAAAGAACTAATCTTATTTCATTGGAAGACAAGCAGCATCAGCTCTCCAGAACTGTTTAGAGCTTTAAGGAGGAGTCATTCTCTGGTGAGTGCTTGCCTTCAATCTACTGCCATTAGTCTTGCAGAATGTCATAATGCAAGGGTGCTATTTTTTTTTAATAGAGTCTTCTGTGGAGTATTTTATTAACAAAGAGCTGTTGTGTAATAAATCTGTATATAGATTTTTTTTTTAGTTTTTTTTTGTTTTGTTAAAAGTTTTTCTCTGATGTTTATAGAATCATTGGCTTGTTTATAATTTTTTCGTAACACTCTGAATTACCAATTCAGATAGAATTCAGATGTAATCTCTCTTTGCAGGCTAACATTGGTGCCGTGTGCCAACTCCAAGGAAAGATGAAAAAGCCAAAGTCTGAAGCTTTCAGGATTTCTCCTGTTGATGGCAAATCTGTCTTTAACCACAGCTCTCAGAGCCTGAATTCTGCAGAACTTGCAAAGAAGCATCTTTGCCAGGAAATGGCAAAGGTGAGTTGAGACACATAACTGGAAGATCTTTGCTTGCTGTATGCAGTGCTGAAAAGAGAGGGATGAATTAAATAGGTTTACGCTAGTAACTCCCATGTTAGTGCATAGGAAGGGAAGTTGGTATCCAAAATTATCTCAGTCTGAGAGGTACTCTGGTGTGAAAGTCTGCTCTTACTGCTGTTCATTATAGTCAAGCTGTCTTGTCTCCATGACTTGGGCTGTCATTTTGACTGCAGACTTTGATAACCTAGGCGGTCACTTGCAGTTCTGAATCCCAGACATTTATCAGTGGGAGAGAATTCAAGTAATCACAGCGTCGGTGTATGCAATATTAAGTGATTTGAAGAACACATTTGAAGAATCACATTTATCTGCTTTTGTCTGGATGGCTGGCTTGAATCTTAATAACAAATGCTATTTTCCTATCAGCCAGGGGAATTACTATAGCTCTGTGAAAACTGTTCATGATAGGAGCTACAATTCTCTTTTTCTGCAAATAATATTAAAGATGTTTCTTTTTACAGAGATTCCATAATACCACTTGTCATTAAATCCATCATTGGATCATAATAGAATGATACCTAAAAACATTTTTTGATATTTAATTATATATATATTGCATAATTTTGATCTATGATTACTTGAAGTCTTAAGGAAAGAAATTATACTGGTTCTGTACCTTATGGCCTCCTCTCCCTTGTTTTTGTAGGAACCAAAGAACAGATTCACTTATTGTCGTGAGTATCTGTCAGACACATTTGACCCAGTGGATGTGGTTGCTGCCTGTAAGGAATCCTTTGCAAAACCCAAAGAGTATGTGGCTGTCACCGGATGGATTTGTATTTCCTGGATTATAGAGCAGCATTAAAAGCAACCTGCATGCTCAGATGCCTGATGAGGCATGTCTGGAGGAGTTAAGTAGGGTGACAGAAAACTTAAATGAACAAAGTGAATGCAAGCATTCTGAGAGACTTGAAGGAGGCAAACTGCTTTAGCATGTGGTAGTCTCTTTTGAGAGGTGCAGCCTAGGCAGCTCTTTTGAGGGTGGCACCTGTATGTGCAGTTTGGGTACATCAGCATCTAGCTCACACAGGTGAACACATACAGAAAACCTAGTTGCCAATGTCAGTTGGATATTGGTAGGTATTAATGGACTATAGAATGCTTTTTTTTTTACATTTACAAGTGGGGTCTAGTGTCAGAAAAATCATAATATAGCATTCCATGATGAATGGGTTCCAGGCTGCTCTTGATGAGTTGCCAATCTAATTGTAGCCTTCCTTTGTGTTTCCAAATTCCCTCACTGCTTATTTTTCCTCCATCTTTTATTTGTGGTTCTAGTTACAGTTTTATGGGGTGTTTGTCCGCTGTGTTCTCTGTCAGTTTCTTCCTGCCCTGTGTCCTTCTCCCTTCTCCTGTTCTTTACTATTTAGCATCTAGTTTTCTGCCATTTTACTGGATCATCACCCTGACTAGTTTACAATTCCCTGTTTTGAACAGTCTTCAGCATTGTGTACACTCAAGCACACATGGTCTGCTGTTAGGAAGAAATTTTGGATATTATTAGAACTGGCAAGATGAGAAAATAAAGGAAATAGAACAGTGGTTTTTTTGTGCAGGATCAGTAAATTCTACCAAATTAATTGAACACAGCCACAGCACAGAGTGGAACAAGCTGAATGCTTGGAGGCTTGATATCATATCTTGCAAGAATGTGTATCAGGCTGCATTTATCCTACTTTTTTTTTTTTTTTTATACAAATTAAAGTAGTTTCTCAAAAAGGTTAGAGTATAGCTGAAGTGAAATGGTTAGTGAACACAAAGTGCTATTTTCTGATCCATGATGCTGGAGAATGTGCCTTCCCATGAAGGAACAGAGTGTTCACTGACCAAGAGTAATAGAAGCCAACCAGTGCGGTGTAATTGCTGGTGCCTTTTGCCAGAGATAAAAAAGAGGATGATCAAAACCTGATAACCTGAAAAAGGGTCAGCAGGCTTACGGTGCAGCAGCTGATGGCTAACACCAGAGTTACTGAACTGAAATAAATGGGGGACTGCGATATTTGGTGTGGGAGTAGCAGTTGACTAATATGTTGTATTGACACTAAGTGTGACCTGGCAGTGCCAATAGCTGTGTAGCATCCATGCTAGCCACGGAGCTGTGAGAAAAGAGGAAGGAGGGTCCTCCTGCTCCAGCAGGGACCTCACGGGTATGCCCAGCATGACCGGGCTGATTCTGAACTTACCTTTCACATCACCTGAAAGGTGGAGCAAAAGTAGAAAGCCATTAGGATCCCATTCAGAAGCAGTCTGGGTTTGATACATTGCTGCTTTAACCGTTTCTGGTTTTCTTCTCAAGCACAGAATTTGACCATCTTTTGTAACACCATCCCTTGGGAGGCAAAAAAGTTCTTGGAGTTCTTCCTGTTTCCTAAAATATCTCCATGCAGTTTCTGCACTGACTCAGCTATCCTTTACTTTCACTCTTTCACCTAAAACTGCAGGTGTAGGGCTAACAGCAGAGAGCGGGAGTTAATTTGTAGCTTAGGAAGGATAGTTTTGTCTGAAAAAAATCTAACTGGTATTTCAGCAGTGGGTAGTCAGAGGACCACAAAAAGTTGAATTCTGTTTCGCAGTTGTGATGATGAATATTCCTGCCCTGATTCCAGTGCACATGCTGCTTCTCTCACCCACTTCCTCAGGACACCTGGGCTTTTGGTCCCAAGAGTTTAATACTAATGATTGTATTTTTAGAAGTGCTAGGACAGCTTCTGCTTTCTAAAAGCACTATGCTTTAAGATTGTCCTTGAGATGATATGTAGCTCTCATTCTTCCAGCTATTCTGTAGAGCTGGTCCACTTCTTACCACTGGTATAAGATAAGTAACAAGCTCGGTTTTGGTCTGGGTCTGTCCTCTCACAGCCTGATTGTGTGGAGGAGGATATCGAACCTGGAGTCACACAGATGAGAGGGATGGTGTGTGTTTGCCTGCAAGTATAGCAGCTGTGTGTGAAATACAGCAAAGTGCATCAGATCCCTTATATCACTGCAGAGAAATGTGGCATAAATATGGAATTGAATCCCCTGCCAGGTATTTCTCAAGTATACTGCAAGTGCCTGTATGATAAACAACAGCTCGGTACTGGAGTATCAGCAGCTTGCTCTTGAAATGGATTTTTGTTCTTATTCCTGTGTATCAAACATAACAAATTGAAAGACTTCTTACAGAGGGAAATAGTCTGGTGTAATGAAGTTTGGACTTTGGTGAGATCCTATTACGGTAGCTGTTAGATCACTACCCAATAATCTGGCTAATGAATTTTTTGTGACTTCTCCCTGGTGATTTTGGCCTGGCTTCTCAAAGGGATTCAATTCTCATTTAGAAGAAAATGGAGGCAGGAGGATGCTCTGCATGCTAACATGGAGCCAGTGCTGCCATGAGACAGCTGGAGCTGGGACAAAAAAGCATGTTGATTTTGATCTTTACAAGAAGCCACCTGAGCTCTTCATGACAACAGCCCCACAGACTGGTAATGGATCTGTTAAAATTAACTAATCACGAAGCTTTTAACTTGAAGCTCTGACATATGGTGCCGAAGCTGGTTCAGTTCTGCCACCAAAGAAGGGAGTTTCAATGTCAAGAGTTTTAGCAAGGAGATCCATGTACAGCAAAACTGGTCGTACATCTTAGGATGTAAGAGGCATCTTAGGACGTAAGACCTTGGCCATACTCCAGTTTTACCCCTCCATTTATCGAACTTCTTAGCCTGAATTCCTTTGTCTATGGCAAAATATGACAGGGAGGTATAGATCTTTCTTGGCTTATTCTTCTGTAAAGCTAGCTCTGTTGGCTGCCTGATCTTCGTTCATACAGACTGATGACAGTCAGCTTTTGTTGTTACAAGGTCAGACAAAAAGCTACCTCACAGACTGTAAGCAGTACCAGATAATTGGTCCAGAGGGGGCCTGAGATGAGACAGTTAAATCTGCATGCTGTCGCAGTGGCTGGTAGTGTGCCGTGGTGAGGTGGTCAGTGTATAACCTCATCTTGTTCCACAAACAGTAACAGACAAAGTTGTATTTCATTATGAAACACTATTTTGAAAAGTTTGCCATGTGTTTCTTTTTTGCCCAGAACCATCTGAGATTAGTGGAATGCTTACAAGCAGAAAATAATAGATTTATTGTGGTTGCTAGAATCTTTCATCTTTTACAACTTTTCTGCTGCACGTCACCCTGTAACTTGCAAAACACTTGCTTAGTGCAGTTCTCAAGTGCTTCTTACAGAGAAATGCTTTTGGAAGCAGTCAGGATCAATTCTGCTTTCATGTGTGGGTTGTTTTTGTGGGCACTAGCCATTATTCTAATACCTCTATAATTTCTTCTAGTTGAACCCATGTGTGAATGGTGGTTTGGTGGTGACAGAGGCTTTTAGCCTACTTTTTTTTTTAGTTCAAACAGCCCAAACTCATCTTTTCCATTGTTGTGGTTTAACCCGGCTGGCAACTAAGCACCACGCAGCCGCTCGCTCACTCCCCCCCCTCCCTCAGTGGGATGGGGGAGAGAATCGGGAAGGAGAAAAAGGTTAGAGCTGAGGGCTGAGATAAAGACAGTTTAATAAGAGAAAATAGTAATAATAGTAATAATGAGAATGGTAACAAAATATACAGAATATACAAAACGAATGATGCACAATGCAATTGCTCACCACCCGCCGACCGATGCCCAGCCCGTCCCGAGCAGCGATCACTCTCCCCGCGACCGACCGACCCACCAATTCCCCCCCCCGGGCATGACGTTATATGGTATGGAATAGCTCTTTGGACAGTTTGGGTCCTAGCTGTGCTGTACTCCCAGCTTGTTATGCACCTGGCCGAGCAGGAGAAGCTCAAAAATTCCTTGAGCAGTCTGAGCACTGCTTGGCAACAACTAAAAACATCAGCGTGTTATCAACATTCTTCTGGCACTAAATCCAAAGCACAGCACTATGCTAGCTTCTGTGAGAAAATTAACTGTATCCCAGCTGAAACCAGGACATCCATCTAACTGGTTTCTATTGCCTGTTTTTTCTGTTGTTGGCCTTGTGAAAATGCAAAGCAGATTCTGCAGTGTTTGATGGTACCAAGCTGAAAGCTCACTGGTGCCCCTCAAGCAGCCAAGTTACCCACATGTGGGCCAAGAGCCAGGTTTCAGCTGCAGAAGCTCCAAGGACTTCTGGAAGATGAACCTCTGAAATTCTCCCTCAGGAAGGCAGGACCAGTTTTGAAGGCAAAGGGTAACTGGCTTGGGGTACTGACCCTGGCACCTACCGTTGACAGCAACAGCTGTCCTGCAGATACTGTGTGATGCTCTTAATTTAGCACAATACTGTTGGAAATAGAAATATTTGTTAAAATTGATGTTGATTGCACTTGTCTCAATTGTACAAAGCTCTTAAAAAAACATATCAAGCAGGGCACAAAATGATTTTTTTTTTTAGTTCTTTGCTTTGATGCTCAGAGATAATGGGGAGAATTTCTGTTCAATTAACTAACTTGCCTGCCAGCATGCAGTGGATGAGAAAAGAAGGACAATTTTTGGCCAGCTGGCTTAGCAGCTCTAAAAAAAATTCTAATGTCCCCTATTGAAACGTAGGGGTCGAGGCACTTCTTTAGACTAGACGCCAAATGTCTCACCATGTGTTCTCTTGATTACCATAGTGCTGTATAGACTTCCTGAGCACTGCACTTCAGCCTGGTGGTGCAAAAATCCCACACAGACAGCCCAGTTTGCAAGACTAAAGGATCTGTGCCCATTAATATGAAAAGCTGTATGGGTGGCCTGCACCTAACTGTTCTTTTGTTGGCTGAATCATAGTCAGTGCTTGCATCTAGGTGACTGACCCAAACCCTGAGCGTGCCTTTAAAACTGATTGTCATCAAAGGGACTGAAGCTCGCTGCAGGCTACATGTGCTCTAGCAAAACAAACACAGGAACGATGAGAATGTTGGTAACAACAGCAGAGTTAAACCTTTGAGGCCAACTCACTGTCACCCACCCTTTTTCTTTTTTTTTTTTTTAATAATGTGAGTGCCAGTCCTTGTTTTAAATGGACACTCAGCAGCCAGCTGCCTGGCCTCCTCAGCTTACAGTGTCAGGCTTTGAACAGAGCATCCCTTTGTGCAAGCTATGATTTGGCTGTTCAAACTATGAAACTTGTCCATCTTGGATGCCCGTTTCCTATAACTCTAATACACAGCTTTTTTTTTTTTTTTTTTTTTTTTGCTAGATTGCATATACATACTCAGTTTGTTAGATAACGCACAGCATGCGCTTCATGACATTCTACTTACTTACAGCAGTTGGACTTGACTCTCGTGTCCCAAGTTTCTTGAAAACATTTTTTAAGGCTTCCAACTCTAGCCCGCAGGAAGACATTTCTGTCTTGCCTCGAGAAATTGGCTATGCCTTTGCAAAGACATCCCTTTAAAAAGAAGAGGTTATGTGCATTAACTTCCACGGTCTGCTTTGGAAGAAAGATTAAAAAAAGAAAAGAAAAGAAAAAGTATTTTTTTCTTGTTGTTTTTAATAGTTTCCCAACTAGCCTCCTTTTCCAGTACAATGTTTTTTCTTCTGACAGAAAAAGAAAGAAAATGTCCTTGCTGGATGTCAGGCCTGGCTGAAGGAATGTAGAATTTAAACAAGATGTAAAGCTAAACGTGCAGAGTTACATTACCACAGCATCATTTATTTTCTGCTTATGTGAACACAGTATCTCAGCTCCAGGAGCTAGTTTAGTGCCTTCCATTATCTGCTCATTCTTATGCTATTGTGTTTTCTACTGATTTGTCTCTCTGTGCCTCCTCCTTCACCTGATTTCTTTTTTTTAATCATCTTTGCACCTTAGGGCTGGTTGTTAAGTGCTATATAAGCAGTGTAATTCCCCTCCCTGTCTCCCTGACTGGGATTCCTTGCGCTCTGATGAAATGTTTGTATCATCCATACCGGTCTGGGTGGTGCTGGAACTCAGAGGGATCGCTCAGAGTATCCTGTGGGTGCTCCAATTGCCCTTCCCAAGGTCCCATTGCTCATCCTGGTGCCCTGGGGTCCAGCTGAGCACCTCCTGCTCCCCAGCTGCTGGCTGACACAAGCTCCTCCGGCTGGTTGTGCATAGTGGGGAACAGCCTGTATTCCCAACAGGGCTCACTGGTTTTTGCTATAAAAACAAATATGGACTTTTTTTTGTTTTGTTTTAATTTTAATCCATGCAGGCTTCCTGTACATGCTTCAAATGCAGGACTGTCTCGCAAACCATGTGCTTTATTTAGCCTTCTGTGAGTGTCATGTGACCCGGTGTGTTGCTTCTCGTGTTCCAATCGGGCTTCTGAGTGTATATTCAGGCTCTTGGATCTTGTCTAGCACAGCTATTTGATTACTGGGGCATTTTCTGCTCAATGTTTCTACTCACTTGTTAGGCAAGCAAACCACCTGGGGGCTGTGGGCATGTCCAAGCTGTTCCTTAACCTTTGCTGAATAACCTGGCTGTTGGTGGTGGCTGGGTTTTGTTGAGGGTGGGGTGGTTTTGGTTTTTTTGTTTGGTGGCTTGTGTTTTGTTTTTTTTTTTTTGTTCACCACGAAGAATCAGCTTGTGATTTGCCTTAAACGGTTTTGAAGCACAAAGGTTGCACATAATGGCTTTAAAAGAAAATTAAAAATAAGTAAGTGTGCTCTCAAACACAGGTTTATTAAGGCTACAGGAGTTTGAGCAACATGTGCTTTAGCTGTGTACATTTCCAGCCTTGCAGTTTGTCTGTAAGGTAAATGCTCTGGGGCTCATTTATGTATTAGTACATGAGTGCGCAACAGCTTTCATTTTGCTTCTCCATGTTTTGGGGAATCTAGGCATTTAAAAATTGCCTCACTTTGGAGCTCAAAGGCACCCAGAACTCCCTGTGTAGGCAGATGTTCCTCACTTCACCTGACCACCTGCTGTTTTCTTGTCCTAACCCAGCCCTGTGACCTCCGTTTGTGTGCCCTCCTGGGAAGGAGGCAGTGCATCACCAGTGGCTTTGTACTGGGCCCTGCTGACCAGCACGGCGTGGAGCAGGAATGTTATCCCCGGGAGCAACACAGCATGAGAAGTTTGAAAAACTCCAAGGTGCCGATTCCAGGTAAGACAACCTCATTGCTAGAAATAGCACAGGTGGGCCCACATCATTTTATATGGCACGCATCACAGAGTTGCAGCATACAGCCATAGTAATAAGAAATTAGTAGGTTGATAAACATAATCCTTAGGGTGTATGCCAAACAAGCCAACCAATTCTATAGGACAGCTTGGCATTCTTGGAAAGTCTCCCTTTCAAGGCCAGACTCCCTAACTAAGGAATTACGTCACTGGTAACCATCAGCCCTGGGTGTCACAGTGTATTTACCTTACAGGTTCACAGAGTGAGCTGTCAGTCAGAGACACCAACACTTCAGCCGTATGCCTGGCCTTACGTTGGAGAACACAGGCTGCAGGATTTCTAATTGTCCTGGTTTCGGCTGGGATAGAGTTAATTTTCTTCCTAGTAGCTAGCATAGTGCTGTGTTTTGGATTTAGTACCAGAAGAATGTTGATAACACGCTGATGTTTTCAGTTGTTGTCAAGTAGTGCTCAGACTGTTCAAGGACTTTTTGAGCTTCTCCTGCTCGGCCAGGTGCATAACAAGCTGGGAGGGAGCACAGCTAGGACAGCTAACCCAAACTGACCAAAGAGCTATTCCATACCATAGAACGTCATGCTCGGGGGGGGTTAGTCGATTGGTCGGTCGCGGGCAGAGTGGTCGCAGCTCAAGCTGTGTGATCGCAGCTTGGGACGGGCTGGGCATTGGTCAGCGGGTGGTGAGCAATTGCATTGTGCATCACTTGTTTTATATATTCTGTACATTCTCTTACCATTATTATTATTATCTCATATTAAACTGTCTCTATCTCAACCCACGGGTCTTACTTTTCTTTTCCAATTCTCTCCCCCATCCCACTGGGCAGGGAGTGAGCAAGTGGCTGTGTGGTGCTTAGTTGCCAGCCAGGTTAAACCACGACACTAATCTAAGAAACAAATCTAAGTTCTTGAAGTGCAATTTTTACCTTTCTAGTTTAACTGCTAGAAATTTGAGGAAGTTTCATGTTATTTGAACTTCCTAAATTAAACGGTATCAGACAGCAAGTCTTGCATTAACAGGAAACTAGTAGTTACTATCACAATTACATACAGAGAGTGAAGTGGTTTAATTAATTGGTGTTTTGTTCATTGTGAGAGATGGGGTCTGGTCTTTATTTTGCTGTCATGCCATCATGTAGTCTAAGATACTGCTTTGCTTCATTTAATTGTTCAGTTCTTGCAGAAATGTAGTCTTTCAGAATCCCACACTAGCTATAAATCATGCTTAACAAGGTCAGACTTTTGCCTTTGAGTGTCAGCTTGTGAAATGATGATTCATTAGCACCTGTGTGAAAACTAGGTTAAACACTGGATTTGTCATTTCACAGCTGGCCTCTGTCTTCCAAAGGCAAGGCAGAGCTGCAAAGGAAACAGGGTGTTCGCTAACAATGTTACCGGCTGCATTAGCTGATTCAGAACTACTGAGCTGGTAGCAAATTCTGACAGACCCCACAACACTCTTTCAAATGTTACAGCACCTGACAATCCAGGTTCCTTGTTCAAATCACACTTCTCCCAAGAGTTGTTGAGCAACAAGAATGAAGGAACACACTCACAGTAATGGATAGCAGCGGTGAGCTCATTGGCTGTTCTACACATTCAGTGGTCTTTAGTAAACACCTTTAATTGAGAAATTGCAACACTGACTAACTAGGAATTTGTAGATAAAGAGATACCGCTTGATCACCAGTCCTTCATTCCAGGTTACTTTGCTATAAACAGTTGTTTGCTCACAAGAGAACAACCTGCAAGAGCAGGAGGCTGCACCACCACAACCCTCTCCAGAATGATACGCTAGAGCAGAGTTATTCTGGATACAGGTAACCTGGTAATCAGAAAGCACACAATGAACAACAGGTAATTGGTAATGTATACCCAAGTAACTGCCTTCCTGGAGACATCTGGCCAGCAAATAGTTCCCAGAGGCAAGTACGGGGACTAGCAAGAGGGGAGAAAAAAAAAAAATAATAAAAAACTGTCATCAAGTCTGAATAATGCTCATGAAAAATCTACTGTCTTGTGAGGGTTTTTCAACAAACGACAGCTTATCTTTAAATAAATCCCCCTATTTATTGTTGCTCCCGCAGTCCCCTCCAAACAAAATTGTTCTGATGCTGCAAAGCCTCTCAGCGCTTCTCTTCAGGTAAGTAGCCGATATCAAGCTTACTTACCAGAACACCCAGTCCCTTCCCATGTCTCACTGTCTGAACCTCAACTGTCCTTTTTTAGCTCCAAGGGAAACAGACACCTAGAACTTGAGATTTAAATAAAATTTACTTATCCTTTTTATATGAGGTTGTGTTTAGAAGTTTTATTTTACATCCTAATTACATTTGGTAAACTGACAAAATAGTTATTTTTAAGATGTCAAATACTTGAACTGCAGAAAATCAGTGACTGTTTTACATTCATCAGTATCTGCTGGCAGGGAAGCAATTAGAATGTCCTGTCCAATGGATGAGAACAGGTATAGGCTCTTTTTTCCAGGATCTGCTTTGCAGCTTTTTTAATACAGTCATCGAGATTTTCATCTGCATCTGTGGAGAAACAGAAGGAGCAATTAACTGAAGTACCCTAAATAGCTTTTCTAAATGTCTTTCAAAAAGGATTTTAGAATACAAATGCAAGTACCTAAAGTTCAGTGCCAGGAAATAACCTCATCTCCTAAAGAGACAGATTATTGCAGCCTGGAGTTTCACAGACCAAATGCCCAACTGTCAGTAGGTAACAATTATGTACTTGACCTTTTTGGTTATCGCATATTCTCTTTACAGGAGTATTTGTGACTGCCAGATTTTACATTCCTCCCCACAGCTGGGGGCAGAAACTATCACTGTCATTTGTTTCAGCTGTTAAATGAAGAGACTCTTTACATTCAGCTGGTACCGGTTCTGTCCCTCATCCTAATTGCAGGCAGAGTGGAACTATTCTGCTGGTCACAACAAAACCACCTACTTCTGTTTGGAGTCTGTGAAAGTCGTAAGAGTATAAAACTTCTTTTATTTTATAGAACTTACATTTTTGTAACTGAGACATGGCATAATTATTCTTGAAATATGCTTCTGTGCAGAAGATATTTGTAAGCAGCACCTGAGAAAGTAGGAAAGCTCAGTTAGAAATGAGTAAATGACTTTCATAAACAAAACAATGTAAAAATACAGTAATTTAAATTCCTGGAAGTCTAGTTTTGACTCCCAATAATGGAGCCCCGCAAGCTAGCCATGGATGTTGCAAGCTTAGCTGTTATTTTTCCCCACAGCTGCTGAGTGTTGAGTTGGGATGAGCCCTTCCATCAAAACGCACTAGAAGACATTTTTGGTGATGAACCCAGATGGACTTACACAAAACCTTAAGTCTCAAGGCCAGTGAAGACAAAGGTTAAGCAGGTTGGATTTGTCTAATGCTTAATTGTAGCAAATTTACTTGTCCTGTAGCATAACTGTTACCCTGAAACTTCAAATGAGCTGCTATGCAACCACCTGTGTGCCAAACCCTCACTTTACTGTCAATAAATTTATTGACAAAATATCGTTGTTATTATATGTAACTATTAATGATTATATGGGAAGAGTTGAGAAACCTCCTGGTGTGCTGTTGGTTTTAGGGGAGAGTTTGCTGTGACAGACAGAAATTCTTAGCAAATGTAGCGTGTACTTTTAAGCATAATGAGAGCTATTTGTCATGGAGGTTTTGCAAAGTCCGAGACATCATTGTGCAGTGCCTGCTGGTTTAGAGAGCTCTTAGGCCAGCCTTGTGAAACGTGCAAGGGCTGTAGTGTTTCAAGGAAAAGTCTGAGGCTGGAGAGTGCCTCTTTATCACAGAACACTTAGTGGGGCGGAATGGCAATAAACACTGACTGTGAAGCTACACAATCCAAGGAGCTCAGACATTAAATGGGTGTGACTGATATTAACGCACACTTACCTCATGGTCATGGTTTCTTAGGCCGATACTGATCGATCGGCTAGCTCTGGAAATGGCCGCTGTCATTGCGTATAAGTTGATAACTATATCTGCCACGCGCTTCAGAACCAGCTGCTCATCCACTATTGTCTAGAAGAGAAAAAATGATCATTAGCTTGGAGTCTGTCAATTCACAACTTTAACTAAATTTTTTTTTCACGCTTTGTATTTAGGTTCATGCTTATTTAGCACAGACAGGTAAGCTGTTACATAGGAGTTCCACCCTATGCCAGAAAGTTTTAGGTTTAACTATGCTCTGCTTTTTCTACGTTTAAACTACTAAATTCTGGATTAACTGTGTTCCACCTTTTAACCATCTTTCTGGCTGCAGCCAACAGTACAATGGCTGCATCTCAAAATTACATCAGTAAATGCCAAAGTCACTGAAATTAAAGTACCAAATGTATTAAGCCTGTTCAAAAGATGCATTAGCAAAAGTGGAATGTGGCAGGGCCCAGTCTGATAAGTGTTCTTAGAACAGATCAGATTAACTGCCACAAAAGAGAAAATCCAGGGTATTCTAAGTTCAGTCTCTTACACCACTTGGCATGGCATCTTTATAGCTCTGGTGGCTGTACGATAGGGATGAGTAACACAAAGTCAGAAACTGCTGGTATAGCTCTTCATTTGGGAACAGGGAAACAGGTCCAGTGACTGCTCACAGCAAAGTACTTACAACAGCCACTGGAGCAGGCGGGACTTGTGCTTAGAGGGAGAAGAAAACAATTAATTCACTAGATTGCTGGTGTTTTGGCTTCATTTTTTTGTCCATTACCTCGAGTGCAGCATTTCAGTGTATTTTCTCTCATTCAATGGAAACATATGGTGTAAAGGCAGCCCTGGCTCTTGCCACACATACAGTCTGCTCTGGATTCTAGCGAGACCAATTTGGTTGAGGATAAACAATTCAATAACAAAGGTAACAGAAAATAGTTACCTTGCCAAACCTGCTTAGCAGGCCTCTCACTGTAGTTCCAAAATAATAGATGTTTTCTTCAAGTTTCTGGCCGCTTTGCTATAAGATAAAGCAGGAAATACAACAATTTGAGTAGTCTTCTAAGGGAAAAAACAAGCCCCCTGCCCCCTTAGAGGAGGACACCTGGATAAAGCAGCAGCACATCTAGGGAAGCAGCAGCTCCCCCTGTACTGCCTAGCCAAAAAAACAAGGTCTAGGGTGACGCTGCCTTCTGCATGAGCAAGCAGCTGTTCGGCCCCCAAAGTCCCAGGCCTCAGTGGTCTGGCTGCAGGAACCAAAACACAAATCAGCATTCTCAGCCTCAGCACAAAACTAAGTTTTCCTTTTTTAACCAGCCAAGACCGGAGTTTAGCAGAACACTGTTACGAGGTCTGGAACAAATCCTGAGTGATCAAAAGGAAGGAACAATGTACAGAAGTTGAACATCCAACAGGCAATTCTACAGGAGAAAATAACGCTGTACGCCCCAAGATCTGTGCTCCACCACAAGAACAGTTTCCCTCTCTAAAAAAAAAAAAAGGCACTTCAATTTTCTGCTAAGTGCAGTGTTTATTATCAACATCTAGTGACCAACCAGAATTCCCTTGTAAGATGATCTTTCATTTTACATCTTTTTTCTTTCTTCCCAGCTAAAAAGGAGAAAAAGTTACCTTGTTTACCTAAAAGGAATGGGATTACAAAATGCTGATTCTTTTCTGAGGGGAGAAAATAAATAAATCACTGGTCAGTTGCAGCCCTGGTATCCTGAAGCCTAACCAATACTAGATTTTCTCTGGTCAAACACTTTTTTTTTAACATTCATCCACTTTGCCACTGAAAGCCAGATAGGCACTATTCTTCCTCTATAAAATATGCACTAAAATGGTCTAAATTTTACTTTTGGTAACTGTTCAGTAAAGTCTTTATGCTTATGCAAATGATAGTTTGAAAAATTTTTATGCTACATTTAGTTCTGCACAGCAAACCTAAGTCTTATCTAAGTGCTGCAGGTTATGAAAACGCTGAAAACCAAGATTATCTGGTGTGACTTCACCAATAGTCTCAAATTTTGGTAGGAAAAAAAATTTCCAGTGTCGCATTTGGCTTCTATTAATTCATAAATGCAACTAATTCACGATGGTGATTCGGGGAATGTGAGTGCAAGTGGGTCTGAAGCTGTTGAGAGGAAATGTGAATCCTGTGTGTCAGCTAGGTCAGCACTGCTGCCCTTAAAACAACCCACCTCTGTGCCCCTGCAGAACGCAGTGTATTTACCCGAAGGAGTCGCTGTATTGTTAAGCTTCCCTATGTGGAGCAAATCCTCACACATCCTCTTACCTGTGCGCCTGAAATATCCAACCTGCAGGGCAGACTGGCAGAACAGTACAAATCACTTGTTACTGTTTTTTCAAATCACTAACAAATTGTCATAGGACAAACATACCTTATTTTTCTTCTATTAACAGAACATTCATCTTTGGTCATAAGAATTATTTACTAGAAGTGATTAAGCAAGTATGTATGGTCACAGAAATTCTTACCTAAAACTCTATTACTATTAAACAGAAAAAAATACCATGTTTTGTACCTGAGCTTATTATGAAGGGCAGCAACAGAACACAAAGACTTTAATACTGTGAAGGCTCAATTTATATGAATTACTGAAATGGATATAAACCTGGATTTGGTACAAATACAGACTTAGAGCATCATTTTACCTCGATGTGTACCCATGTAACATCTATAAGTCCCCACCCCCAAAATGGTATAAACATCTGCTTAGATTTGTAAATCTCACTGTTCCCAAGCACACCCTTGGTTTTGCACAGGCAGGGTATCAAGGTGTGCCAAGCATCCAAGGGAATCAAACATGAGGGAGTGGCATCTGGACCTGATCAGAGTGCACGCTGTCCCCCTCCCCCTTACCTGCAGGCTGGGATGCACCACTCCCCGATCACCAACGAGCCCATAATCCACTTTTCTGCCCATCATGTCCCGTAATTTGTTTAGAAACTCCCCCAGTGCCACTCCCACGTTTCCTTTCTTGATTTCTCTAAAACATGGGGTAAAGAACAGCTGTTAGGGCCCTTTCCTGGTTTGCAAGGGAAGGTTCAGGTAACCAGCTGGAATTGTAAATGCTCTACCAAACCCCCTGCAGTTTGTCTATGAATCATTACATCCCTGGATCCATTTTCCTGTGATGTCTAGAGACTAATTACACAGCCTTAAAAGTGCACAACATGACTCAGACTCAGTTCCTCTCAAAAATACAATAAATTCCAGAGGCCAGTCTATGCACTCTGTATGTGCGATACAGTTGTCTTACCAATAAAACTGTTATAAAAATCTTACATAAGATTTTAATTACTGGTCTTTTACGAGAGAATTTTACACCAGCTGGGATTGTAAGATAAAATAAGTTCAAGAGTCTTAAATACATAAAACATCCAATTAAAAAGAAAAAAAACAAGACCCCATAACACTGAACTGCCTTTTAGACAAGATAATACATTCAGAAATGTTTTTATTTTTAAACTATGTTTTCCCCTCTTATCTATAAGTTAAACAGTTATCAGATTCTGTTTAGTTCATTAAAAACTATTAGCAATAAGAACATACTTAATTTTGCCAGTTAAGATTTTGCCTGCATACTGCATACCCGTCAAAGCAATATACATTCGCAGAATTTCATTTGTTCCCTGTAAAAAAAACAAACATAATATAAAGTGAAGTCACCATCAAGTACAAAGTAGTTTTAGTATTTCAAAAATCCAGATATGCTGTGCTAGTATTTGCTACACATTTTTTTCTAAAACTGCTTTTAATGTCCAAATAACTTACGACGTGCTGTGCTTTTCCTTGAAATGGTCTAAAATGCATTTGGGGTGGCAGCAGACGTACGGCTGCAGAGGGCTGGGGATACTGGAAGCCAGCAACAAAGACTGAACACTCTATCAATTAGGGTTTTTTTTATTTTTTTAAGTGTACATACAATTTTGAAGGCAGGTTCTTTAGCTAACTATAAAGTTTACAATATTAATGAATGTTTTCCAAGCAGGTCTGTTTTGTCAGTCTTCGCTTTCTATTCTAGTTTTAAATGCTTACTCTTCATCCATCTATAAATGCTTGCTATCTTTGGCTTTATCTCGGTTATAAATACTGATCTCATTTAGCTGTGAAGAAGTTGAGCCTCTCCTTATTAAACATACCTATATATCACAATGAGAAAGAAACCAGACTAAATGCATGCCGAGTAAAAAACAAGCTCTGTATTGTTCCAGTAATGCTGCTGGACAACAGAAATGGACCCTGGACAACAAGGAACAGTCTTTAGAATTCTGTCCTTGGCTGCAGCAAACTGCATTTATCAGATCTGCTCGCAGGGCCCCCACAAAGAGGATGTGACAAACAACATGGTAAGTGCAGCCACCCTCTTGTAGCAGAAGAGCAACGTCCTACAACTGCTGGGATCAGTGAGAAAAATGAGCTGAGTCACAGGAATTCCAGGGCTGTGGTGGTGGTTTTTTAAACAAGACTTATACGACCTGTCCAGCATAGGTCTGCTCTGCTTCTGCCAGGCTACAGAGCGCTCCTTACACCTGGTTTTGGTTTCACTGTTCAGGTCCGTGGGCTTCACATGAGCCAGACCCCCCAGGATGGGGGAGGATGACCTTACAGGTTGGCTGGTTTTACTCTTGAATCAATATCGGAATTGACTCTTCCTACTTACAGGAGATAAACACAGGCATATTTGCAAGAGCAGCGAGGCGACTGCTATGCACAGAGCTGCTTGTGTTAATCTGCAGTTGAGATCTCTGCTGTCCTGACACCAGGAGGTAAATAATAATTTCTAAAAGGCCAAAAAAATCAAGTCTCGAAGTCAGACTCAAGGCAAATAATGGCACTGGTAATCCACTTGGAAACACAATACATTTCACAGCCAACTTTTTTTTTTTTTTTAAATCACATCAATGCCAGTTAAACTTCTAAATTAATCTTCTGTGAGTTTCTTGACTTGTGAGAAGCACACACGAGGAAAGATTTAGGCACCAACAGAGCAGCTTTGCCACAAAAAAAATAGAAAATCCTATTAATCTGCTTAAAAATTCAAATTCTGCCCATGCCTCTTACCAAATGCTATCAATCACATTAGCACAGATACATGAGAATAAAAGCAGCAGAAAGGTTTCAAAATGCTTGATACAAAGCAAGACGACCAACTTCATTCTCATGAGGCTCTTGCTTCGGCAGACATAGTACCCCGATTGCATCGTGAGTCAGCACATGCAATTATTTAGGGAACATAAACTGCTGAGTTACTTTTGTCAACTGAAACAGTTCTAGGCTTTTATGCTGATTTAGAATCCTTTAGTTTGTTTAAAACAACAACAAACCCAAGCCATGAACTGGGACTGTTTTTTTTCTCAGGACAGCATATTTAAAACAGCTGTATATTTTGTTAAAAACATCCAGAAAGTTTCTAAATATTTAAGAAGAAACTGTATATATATACACCAGCATATATATATATAAAAATATAAATAAAATGGTATATATCCTGCCATGTACACATCTGTTACCATTTTTCTTTCCAGAGGCAAAGCTGGTGCCAGTTCCTACCATAACTCACACTTTGTGGTTGGTCAGTAAAAGCCATCATACCTCATTACAGGGATGCACTGTCCCTAGCTCCAAAGAAAACAAGACTGGGTCTTCAATCTAATGATTACAGACTTCGCAACTAAATGAAGGAAGACCTGGGCAACTGAATACTCAGGTTTCAGCTCAGGTTTACAGAACACGGGAGTGTGAATTTCAGCTTACAGTAAGAGCAGTATATTCATACTTGCCTCAAAAATCAGAAGTATCCTACTGTCTCTCAGATACCGTTCGTAGGGGTAATCTTTCATATAGCCAAGGCCTCCAAGAATTTGCAGTGCTTCGCTTACACAAGTCCATGCACCTTCAGAACTGAACACCTGCCATTGAATGGTATTTTAGTCACCATGCTACACAGTACGTACAACATACATTGCTCTGTTACTGCCACTACGTGACACTGCTGTAGTATTTTGCACTGCTGTTACAATAGTCCCATTTAAAGCTTGCCTGAAATACCACCCTTACAGCTCAGGGTGTACACTTTGGTCCAACTTCAATGGTTTCCTTGCAATCCACAAGAACGTCTCTGCAAGGAACTCATCCTGGGAGAGTCCAAGCCACAACCCGAGAGAACTGGAGCCCTGCACCTCTGCCCAGACTCACCGGAACACGAGTTCTGTTGAACTGACCACACCGTAAGGGACCATCAATGGGGGCTGAGAATCCATGGGGTCTCCTCAGCTCTACACCACAGCTCGCAATATTCTGCAAGGGGCCCCAACTCACCCTCAGTAGAGATTTTGCAATTCTGAGCTAAAGCCAGGGCAGATTCGCCTCAGCCAGGCCTGCACCTGGGATTTTAACTGAGCCTCTTTTTACTCTGGCTACCCTGTGAGGCCACACAGAAAGAGAATTCCGGAGGACCATGGTATTCCAAACCTGTCGTATGCAGGTTTTATTTTGTGTGCTGACAAAAGCCTCAATCTGAGGTAAACAATAGCATGTGGGAAATAAAACAGCAATGTCTGGTTTTTTTTCACCTAGCTGAGGTTTTTTTTTTTTTGTATCATATGTCTCGATATAATACTTGAACCTCTCAGCAGTCTGGAATGCAGACTGCAGAACAGGAGAGGTGCTAGCATTTATTAGCTTAAAGCTGTAGGCAACGCTTTCAGTAAAATTAATTACCTTGACCATGGCTGCCTCCATGGAGCAGTCTGGAAACCCTGGCCTGTCCATCATTCCCGCAGTGAGGTAAGCCATGCTCTCCATTACGTAAGCTTTCACAGCCATAAAGCAGAACTTCTCCTGTCAAATGGCGATGCAAAGAATCACACAGTAATTCAGATGCAAAATCCCACATTCAAGCCTGAAACTTAAGCTCACAGCTGCATTTTCATATGTTTAACATATTATCAAATACTAACTCATAAAAAGTACTACTGCAAGACAATCATGAAAAAAAAATCTAAAAAAAAAAAGTATCGTTACTCATTCCATTTATCATTCCAGACATTTAGAAGCTCAGCATACAGAAGTCTGCACTAAGTTTACAAAAATTTAATACCTCTAGCAATTTCTTCAAACCAGTACAGCCAGAACAACCCCAACACAGAACCTGCGTCCTTGCACTCAGTCAACACAAAGCACAGTGGTTTAGGCTTTTCATGTTTTGTTACCTGAATTAATCCAAATTCGCTCAGTTTCTTATTGAACTGTTTCCTGGTACAAGCATACTCTGCTGTCATTTCTTAAAAAAAAAAAAAAAAAAAAAATCCATCTCAGAACAGCAGAACTCTAACAGTGATGGAGCATTCCTGCCCACAGCATCTTTCTGATGATGGGTTCTGACACAGCAACCTACACAGCAAACCCCTCCCTGCTTCAGAAGCACCCTCAGAATGATGCTGTTGATTGATCAAGTCTGGGAATGCTGTGCCAAAGGCCTTCAGACAAGAACCTGGGGTAACTATTGGTAGAAACCAATGTTACTGCTTATTACTGTACGTAAGCCTTGAGGCAGTTATTCAAGTTGGAAGTTTTAAGGGAGATTACACCTTCTAAAAGCAATAGTATATAGGTTATTCTCTCAATAAGAATATCTTACCTCAGAAAAATTCAACAGAGGCAATAACTTTCCAATATATGAGCTGAAAATTCCTCAAGTGTTTTACAGGCTTTTAATAAAAACTTTGAATAAAAATTACTGTAGTGTTTTAAAGAAGTCTAAGCACGTTATGGCTGACAAAACAGCGACCTTGTTATGATCAAGACTGGTGTGACTATTTTGAATTAACTGCGCTATATACCTTATGCAGACCAGGGTTTTTTTGCCTGGCATTCAGCAATCACCTAATTCACCCACCTATCAATTTTTTAATCATTCCAGCAGATGCGCTGCCCATGCTAAACCTTCCACTGTTCAGGATATTCATGGCAACCTGTGAAGAAAATGGAATGGGTTTTAGGCACAGATGCTGTCCCCTTAGGCCCGGTGGTTTTGGCAATCTCTATTCATGGTTAAGTGCTTTCCCAGATTTCCTGCGTTGCTGGGATGCACCTCCCAGCTTGCAACACCTGCCCTCACGCTGGTCAGTATGGCATTCAGCATCCCAGCAACAGTTCCTCAGAACCAGGCTCTTAAGGTGACCTACTACATCCAATGTCATATCTGATATAGTTTCTGATACTGATGATCCAGAGCCCTGGAAGTAATCCTCTACGCAAACTACACTACGGTAAAATGTAGGTAAAAATGTATTTATCTGCAACTAGACAACATTCAAACTAGACAGCACTGCTAAGTTTATCAAACAGGAGAAGCAGCAAAACAGAACACTGTTTGATGTGGGTACACAACAGCCAAACCTTCTCTGCAGCTGACCTGCAGTGGACACTTTCCTGCTTCAGATACAACAATATACATGAAAAGGGAATAAGAATGAAAGGTACAGAAATGAAACACATATCTATAATGTACAAAAACAGATTCTGAAAACTGGTAGTATTGTTTCTTAACAAGAGAAACATGGGTGACAGTTCAAAGACAATGTTAAGAAATTTAGCAAGAGGTTATTGTTCCTACATTTTAATTTGTGATAATTATCTGAAGAAGAAACCATAATAATAATATTTTGGAATGTTTACTACATTAAAGAAAATGGTTTCATTTTGCATTAGGTCTGGCTTGCCTGCTACAGGAGTAAGGCAACTGAGCAGGATCATTAAGAAGAGTTTTGCAGAGCCACAGGTCAGGCTCTCAGAGAAAGGTTACAACAGTGACGTGACCAGCGTTATCTCTTTGATATCACACTTCTCTGATGCAATGAGGAGATGCCACTGCCAGAGGCAGCCTTTCCATGTACTCCTCCCATGATTTTCCTGTGCTGTAATCGAACCCTGGAAATCCATCTGAGAGCCATGGGACCTTGGACAGGACCTGGACTTCCCCTGAACCATTTCCTCGCACACTCATTCTTTCTCTCCCTTTCTACATACTCCGCAATTCTGGCTGTAGATTCCCTAACTCAGTTCAGAAGTTCTGCTGAGGAAGTTGCTCCCTTTTCTGAAGAGAACAGCATACCATGAAAACCGACAAAAAGCCCAACAAATAGCAGAACCAGCTTTATCACTATTGAGAAGAAATACATACAAATCTGAGATTATGGCACGCTCGTGCCAGTGAAACCACTTACTACGAAGCACGAGGCAAATGGAGAAGTCCATCCTCTGGTATTCTTCAGTTTGGCAGTGTTCATATTACCAATACGGAACTTCAGTACAGAAAAAAACCCCACTAAAGTCTCCTTCAGGCTTTTAAAAAGCATGAGTAGTTATTTTTACTGCTTACCTTAAATCCTCCTCCTACTTCTCCAATTACATTCTCTATGGGCACTTTGGTGTTTTCAAAATGTACTTCACAAGCTGAAACACAGAGTTAATAGCTGTTGAATTATTAGGTAGAAATATTTAAAAGACATTCAGGAACATAATTGACTTTTTTTGTAGCAAGAAGTTTTCCTAATGCACTGTTTGGGACAATTACATATGCTTTGCTAAAGAAATTAGAATCTGGGAAAAGCCTGTCGTTGACATCAATTAACAATGTAAAATATCCAAAATATAATTAATGTACATGGTATGAACAGAGAACTACAGTTTTGTCTCTGTTTTAAGGAGCTGAGATAGCAGTCCTGTCCAAATGATTGATGGTGAAAAATTATCATCATCAGTAAGCTTAGGAAGAGCCCACGAAAACGTATTGCTAGATAAAAGCTGCTTGGTTACCCAATCTGCCATTTCTTTCACTGCACAGTTAAGGAAGCTTCACATGTGCAGAGAACAATTATACAGTAAGGATCTCTTATTTCAGACCCTGCATTAGGAAGGACTCATAGGAACAGCTACATAAAGAAATGTGACACTTACACCATTACATGGAACAAATATTGATTTGCCTCTGAATTCACATGACCTAAACAAAACATTAAAATACAAAAACCATTTCTGTTAATAATTTTAAGTGGTTCTTACTATTGGATCCTCGAATGCCTAATTTATCCTCAGGTTTCCCATGGGTGACTCCACCAAAATCCCGCTCTACAATGAAAGCGGTAATTTTGTCTTTCAGTTGTCCATCTTTATCAACAACTTCTGTCCTAGCAAATACTGTGAAAATATTAGCGAGGCCACCATTTGATATCCAAACCTGTTTTGAGAGAGGAAAGATGTATAAGAAATAGATGTTCTGATTTTGTGAGCCCTGTTCTTAAGCGTTCTGGAAGAGACCAGCAAAGAACAGAGCACGGAAAAATTGCTGCTGCTTCTCTTCAAGTTCTAACGAGTGTTCTGCTACTGGTGTTGCCTCTTGTGAACACATTTCCAAGGGAAGCTGACTACTGTCTGACATGGTCACTCTTCACTAGCTTGGAAACTTTAAAATTCTGATGCAGCTGCCAAGCTGGCCTCTGACTTCACAAAACTGATGGACTGCAATGCTGCAGAAGACAAAGATGCTTTCTATAAACTTGTATATCCTACCTTGGAGCCATTTAGTAAGTAGTATTTCCCATCTTCACTGAGGGTTGCTCTTGTCTGGATGGATGCGGCATCACTTCCACTAAAAGCGAAACAAGTTATTAATGTTCAAAGAAATAAACACACTTTAAAAAACAAAACTATGAATTTTTTTCATCTTTACATCCTTTAAAAAAGAATATTTACAGTTGTATTAAACAGTAGTATATAAATTTTAATTCTTAACTATCATGGAAACTTACTAGCTTCAACAGCTCTAAAGAAAGCTACTTCTAAAGCTCCCTGAAGGGACATTTCTGCTGATTAACGTGTATGTTATCAACCTTCTGACCTGACCAGAATGTTCACAATGCCACATAAGCAACTTTTTTTGAGCTAGACTTTGAGCTATGTGAACACAATCAAGTTTAAAGTGTCTAAGTTTTTCCTCAAAAATTCATACCCTGGATTTATATCTTAAGTGAAAAAAGGCTCAGCAGAAATGAAAAATAAGCACGCGACAGTCTCTATCAAAGACCACTTGGGCACATCAAATCCCTTCTACAGGAGCAAAATCAGCAGATGAATTACAATGAAGTAATCAAAAGCTTAACATTCTGTGATTAAAAGTTCCTGAATCACCACCCTGTCACATAATGCAACAAGAAGCACATAATCACCCCCTTGAAAAAAGTTTCCTCTTCCACAAATCAAAATGCCTCAAGAGCTCACTTTGGGCTTTCAGCTGATGAGAGCTGTTAAGTTCAGAACAACCAGATCTCATCTGGTATTTTAATAGGGTTAGATTTGCAAAATTCAGTTCTAAAAATGATTGCGTCGGTGCACTAGAACTCAGGTCTCGAAGAAAACTGAAGTTACAGTTAATATGACCGCCATCTTTCTAAATAATACTGGGCTAAATAAAGATGTTAGAAGAATTTCATAACACGGCCAGCCCTTGGTTTTTCCCTGTGTGTTACTTACAAGTCCCTTCCATGGATCACATTGTTAAAATATCTGTGCTAGTTGAAATATTACCTGCAAGTGGGATAGCCTTTAGAGGGTCAGAAACTGGCTTAGGACCCTTGAATAAAACCTGTCACTGATGGCTGGGCGGTATCTACATCCCAGCACCATGAAAGTTAGCAAGTAAACCAAATGCCCACTGCAAGTCATTCTAGCAGACAAGAATTCAGAGAAGAGTTGCAAACTATAGTTTTGTCTGGACAAGCGAGATTCAACTTCAAATATTCAACTAGTCTCAGGCCTTCAGTCACTTTCCTTAACAATCATGTACTAACCATCTGCCTGTACGTTTTTAAGAAAACTTTACCTCTTCTGCACTCACAGGATTTTCAACATTAGCAATAGTCAATGAATAAACTTAATAAATGTAACTTTATCTTTGAAATGGAGTTGTTGCTACAAAGATGCCTTTTCTAAACTCTAAGGAAAGACCAAAGCTTCTCCCTATTATTTTTGGTAGCTCCTTCAAAAGATGCTTGTGCAATTTTGCAGAAGAACTGAAAGCACCCCAGAACAGTCACAGTGCATCATTTCTAAGAGCACAAACCATTCTTTCAACTGATATTCTGTAATGCCAGAAATTAAGTCGATGAATTCCTGGGATGGGAAAACAACAACGGTTAGCGATTTCATGGAAACTGCCATAAGCAGCACATTGGGGAAAGCTGAATTACGTGACTTGAAGTGTACCTTTTTTTTTTTTTTAAAAAAAAATTTACCTCTTTACTGAAGCCATAGGCACCAAATAATAAAGATTTAATATATTAACCAAAGAACCACTCTAATGTAGATGAAAATAATAAAAAAATCATGTAGGTGTTTTGGTGCTTTCTGAAGCTTTTATGATTACAAACCCAGTACCTTCCAGGTTCAGTGAGACAGAAAGCCGCAATGTGCTCCCCAGATGCCAGTCTAGGCAGGTACTTTGCTTTCTGTTCATCAGTGCCAGCAATGAGGATTCCCTAAATAAAGAATTAACAGAAAACTTTTTGGAATCAACCTCTGTAAAAAGAAACGAAGCTGACAAGCTTTGCCAAGTCAGGAAGCTGAACCTGCAAATTTTCTAATGTAACAGGAGACAGTTTAATAACCAATGGACATGATTATTTATCAGACATTAAAATACAGCTGCTGTCATCACGCAGTTCAAATGCTAGTAGCAAATGGCTTACTGTTAAGACTGCTTTCTTGGGTAGGTTTCACTGTACTTATGCTTAAGTGAAGACTTGATTGTTGCTCTGGAAGGCACGGAAATAGTTCTTCCTTTGTAATTTGTCATACCTTCATTACTATCACTATGATTTTATTTTAGTAACCTCAAAATCAGCAATTTTCAAGGCTCCTAATCAGACAACAGAACACATGATTTACTTAGCTTCCAAATGATTTCATTACATAGGCATTTGACAACTTTTTGTGAATGCACTTATTTTAATTATCTCTGTAGTATTTACTTTTTTACAGCAGGTTTCTGTCGAAGGACAAATAAAACACAAAAATACATGATAAAGCTAAATAATCAATGGTTAAATAGCTAGGATACAGCTACTCAACAGAATTAGGATGAACCCCAACTGCCACAGGAGAGTGACAGCAGCCATGTCTTACACCACACTTCTCATCAGACTGTCTACAGTCAGCTCAGCTCACTATCCCTGTTCTACAGATGGCGAGGAATAAATACAATTTTAATTAGCATTGTCTGCTTAATTCCATGAAGATTTTTTTCTTGTCATAAAGGACTTACTCCTCTTTCAAGCTGCAGACTACTACCAGAAAAAGCAGAATCCTTCTGAATTCTCTGCATGGTTGTCCCACCTCCCCGTAACTTTTAGCCCCCCAATATTTTATTTATTTCAATATTTATTCTAGCTACTGTTATCAAGTTCGCTCAATTTAAAAAACTTGGGATTATTTTAGGTATTTTTTCTAAGAATTATTATCTCAATGTTTCCTGAACCAATAATTTTCTTGTGTACTTCATATTCAGTCTTTATGCTCCATTGAAATTTTATGTTGAGCCACTGGCTGGTGGTGGGAACACGAACCACCAACCTGATGTCAAAATGTTCCACCTGATTTATGCTTTACCGGTAATTCCCATCTGTTACACCCACACTCCACATGTAAACAAACTTCACCTCACCTCTTCTATGCAAGTAGTGTAGAACTACTTGGTACAAAAGCAAAGCATTACCTTAAGGCCAATAGCTTGATGAGCTGCCAGGGTAACTGCGATAGATCCATCTAACGAAGTGATTTCCCCCAAACGTGCATACATGGTATTTGATAGACCCAGACCACCTGGAACAAATATTATGTTTTATTCCAAGTAGATACCTTATGATTTAACTTGCTCCTTCCCCCCCAAAAAATTCCTTTCAAGTACATCAAGAACATAACCCAGTCAACTGGGGAGTGTCTTAGCATAGACTGGATGTAATATGTCCACAAATGAGTACCACATTGCTGCAGCTGTGCCACAAGAACGCATTTGGAAAACAGTAACTTTTTTAATAAGCATGAATTGTGCTGAATTCAGCTCTATTCAGAAAACAAATGTGTTTGTGTTCAAGCATGCACGCACGCACAGCAGATACAGCATCAACCATCAAATGGTAGAAAATGAACTTGTTTAAAATACTCTGTATGTGAAAATGGTAAGAGATTCAGCATAAAACCCGCTCTAGTCTGAATTTCTGTGCTTACAGAACAAAATGAATTTTTTTTGGTGGCACTTCGATGCCATCTTACAAAGCCAATCAACCCACACCCAGCCTTACGGCTGGCCAAGCCTCAGGACAGGGCTGGTGGTACTGGTGCGCAAGGACAGCCAGGCTGTCCCCAGCTTCGCTGCAAACAGGGCACAAAGTGACCCAGACAACACCACCGACACAAAATAGTTCCTCAGCAGACTTCCAAACTGGTAGTAAAGAGGGATAAAATACAACACTTCAAAAATGTCCTTAATCAGAAAACATGAATATATCAAGAACCAAATTTGACACCAGCACATCCTTTTTGGAGGAATTTTGTGATCCACTGCTGCAAACTAGTTTAGACATCCAAGTCAAGGGACCACACGTAGGGATAGCACAGACACATTTGCAAGACCCCAAAATGCATTACTGAATGGGTTACCCCTTTGTGATCATTTACTCACCATATTCCTCTGGAATCTGCATGCCAAAGAGACCCAGGTCCTTCAGTCCTTTTAAAGTTTCAGGTGGGATTTTTGCATCTTGATCAATCTTCTTAGAATCCACTACAAATACAGAAGGTTTTACAATTTAAAACTGTGTTTCTTAGTGCAGAAAAAACCCTCTGAGGCTGCAGCGCTCTCAAATCAGAGCCAAGGTCACTGCCTGCTCTGAGTTAGCAGCAGTATGATCTCTAACCTAACTACCAGTCTGAGGGCCCAGACCTGAAGAACTGAAATAACTTATGGGAAAAGGGGCTGCTGGAGCATCACATCCCTCTCTGCTGTAATGTTCTCTAGTATTCTGAGACGCCTTTAGAAAAGTCATAGCGCTTGTGGCACCAGATACAGAAGTACTTCTCATCCCTAACTTCAGAAGAATTACTCTTCCCAGCTTCACTCTGATCTTACTGCCCAGCCTGTTTGCCTTCCTCCCCTTACGGCTGGCAAAGTCTCAAACTCTAAACTGGCTTCTGTAAGATTAATAATAGGGTTGGCTGGGGGCTCTTGGCCACAGCCTGCCACCCCAAGCAGTCCTCCTCCCTGCAAAATGAAAAACGATGATTTTCTAGCCTTTTGATGATGATCACATTGCAGCAGGAAGTCCCAATTCTGTTTCTGGAGAACAACGCTCCACTGAAGTAGCCCACCTTACTACATCATCAAAGCCGAAATACAGAAACAACTAGAAGGTCCCAAGAATACCAATCAAGGCCGTAAAGTCAGGACATATACAGGAAAAGGACTTAGGAATGGGAAAAATCTGGGGTTTATTTCATTTTCTCAAATATTTCTGTGTGTACAGATTGTGCTTGTGCATGTTAGCAGATTCCACGAGTGGAACAAGCAAAGTATTTCCAGGATTGTCTGTCTGAACCATGTCTAGGTCACTATTTTAAACGAAAAAAAAGAAAAAAGAAAAAAAAGTAGTACATAAATGAGTTAATTACAAAAATCCTGTTCTTGAGTTATTCAAATTCTTGGGGGCTTGGGGGATTACAAGAGCTGTTCTGTCCTGTGACAGTGAAAATAAACAAGATTCGCATTAAGCAGCTCAGGAAGGCTGTAAGCTGCAGCAGAAGGAACATAAGCCACCTTTCAAAAAGTACATAAAAAGAAGTGACTCTGCAAAAGCAATAGTGCTTTCCTAAAGAAACTGAAATGACTCTGTAACTTTTGTATGGAACACAATAGGGGAAGGCAACTAAGCATTCTGATGCTCTTCTAAGCAAAGTTATTTAGAAAGAAAACTCATTTTAAAAAAGACTTTTTGTTTCCCATGCTCATTTTTTAGCTACACAGTATGAGATCTGTATCTGTGGTACACCCTCAGCTATTCTGGGGAGAGAAAGGTGGTTTTTCATCTGTTCCTCCATTATGCCCATACAGGCCTATCTGCCGTGTTGGACTCTGTGTCACGCTTCATAACAACTCTGCCAAGATTAATGTCCTTGCCCAGTGCCAATCATATCAAATTTCTAACTGTTTAAGGCTGCTCTCCTAACCTATTTTTACCACACCCATAAATCACCCTGCATAACTAAGCAGAAATAGGAGTGAATTCAAACAAAAGACGAGAAATGTCTACCTTTCGTTAAGAACTGGAAACGGACACCAGCAAAGGCAGCACCTGCATAAGATGCGATCAAGTAGACTGCCTACTCTGCCTGGTGGCGGAGCTGAGAGAGGAGGTGGACAGGCTACGGAGCATCAGGGAAGCGGAGCAGGAAATAGACTGGTGGAGCCGCACCCTGTTGTCCCAGAAACCTGTGCAGGAACAGCCACCAAAAAAGGCCCGGGATCAAAGGGAACTAGTATCCCCCACCCCCCGCCAGGATGAAGGAAGGGCCTCAAGGGAGAGCAGTGAGTGGAAACTGGTCTGCAGTCGGGGCAGGAGGAGAACCCTTTCCTTGCCCACTGCTTCTCCGCAGGTGCCTCTGCATAACAGGTATGAGGCTCTAGAGGTGGAAGACAAGGTGGTGCATGAGGTAGGTGTAGACCTATCCACGTCACAGGAGGCACAAAGATCGGAAAGACCTCCCCATCGTATCACCACTACATCCACGAGGAAGAAGAGGCGGGTGATAGTAGTGGGAGATCCCCATCCGAGGGGAACGGAGGGACCGATGTGCCGGGCAGACCCTGCTCTTAGGGAGGTCTGCTGCCTCCCAGGAGCCCGGGTTAGAGACATCACTAGGAAAGTTCCTAGCCTGGTCTGACCCTCGGACTACTATCCCTTGCTCCTCTTCCATGTGGGTGCCGATGAAGTAGCACTAAGTAGCCCGAGGGTAATCAAAAAAGAATTCAAAGCCTTGGGGCGGTTAGTGAAGGAATCTGGAGCGCAGGTTATTTTTTCCTCACTCCTTCCAGTGGTGGGCAGAGACACGGGACAATACGAGCAGACTCAATCTATTAACATGTGGCTTCGCAAATGGTGTCGCCGCCACAACTTTGGGTTCTTTGATCACGGGATGGTCTACACAGCACCAGGCTTGCTGGCATCAAATGGGAGCCAGCTTTCTCAAAGGGGGAAGAGGGTCTTTGCCCAGGAGCTTGCAGGGCTCATTGACAGGGCTTTAAACTAGATGTGAAGGGGGAAGGGGAACCTATTGGGCTTGCCAGTGACAGGCTAGGGGATGAAACGCAAGGGTTAGAGGGACTGGGGGCTAGTATGAGCCTTCAACCTGTTGCCCAGCAGTGTGCCAGGGGCACTGCAGAGAACTTGACGTCTGGCGGAGGTGAGCTGGAGGCTCCCGAGGTAGTAGGAGCCAACAAGAAAAAGCCCGTGAAACACCTCAAAGGAAACAAGGGGTGTTCTGCTATGAAGGTGACGAGGCCAACAGCTCAGATGAGATGCCTCTATACAAACGCGCGCAGCATGGGAAACAAACAAGAGGAGTTGGAAGCTATTGTGCTGCTAGAAAGCTACGACCTGATCGCCATTACGGAAACTTGGTGGGATGAATCCCACGACTAGAATGTAGATATTGATGGCTACAGGCTGTTCAGAAGGGACAGGCGAGGAAGGAGGGGCGGAGGCGTTGCCCTTTACATCAAGAAATCATTACAGTGGGAAGAGCTGGCCCTGAAGAATAGCCACGAGCAGGTCAAAAGCTTATGGATAAGAATCAGAGAGAGAGGCAACAAAGGGAACCTGGTGGTTGGTGTCTACTACAGGCCAACAGATCAAGAGGCGCCGACTGACGAAGCGTTCTTCCTCCAACTCCGGGAGGCTTCGTGCTCGCAGGCTCTCGTCCTGCTGGGGGACTTCAACCACCCTGACATCTGCTGGCAAACCAACACGGCAAGCTGTAGGCAATCCAGCAGGTTTCTCAAATGCATTGAGGACAACTTCTTAAGCCAGGTAATAGACACCCCTACCCGAGGGGATGTGATACTGGACCTGGTGGTCACCAATGCAAGCAAACTCGTCGGAGATGTCAAGATCGGAGGCAGCCTGGGCTGCAGTGACCATGAGCTGGTGGAGCTCACGCTCCTGAGGGAAATGGGAAGAACAAAGAGTATAGTCAGGACCCTGAATTTTAGAAAAGCAAACTTGCAGCTCTTCAAGGAGATAGTCAGGAGGACTCCCTGGGAAACGGTCCTCAGAGACAGGGGAACAGAACAGAGCTGGCAGATCTTTAAGGATGTGATCCACAGAGCGCAAGAGCTCTCGATCCCTAGGTGTAAGAAATCGGGCAAAGAAGGGAAGAGACTGGCGTGGCTGAGACAAGAGATGCTGGTCAAACTAAGGAGGAAGAGGGAACTGCACAGGCAGTGGAAGCAGGGACAGGCATCCTGGGAAGAGTATAGGGACGCGGTCTGGTTGTGTAGGAATGGGGTCAGGAAGGCCAAGGCGCAGCTGGAGCTAAACTTGGCTAGGGATGCAAAGAATAATAAGAAGGGTTTCTACAGGTATATCAGCCGCAAAAAGGATGGTTAAAGAAAGCGCACCCCCGCTGATGAGCGAGACTGGCAAGCTGGTAACAGCAGATGAGAAGGCCGAGGTACTCAACAACTTTTTGCCTCAGTCTTCACTGGGAACCTCTCTCCTCACTCTTCCCGAGTTGATGGATGGCATGAGGGGGACCGGGAGGGCAAAATCCCCTCCTGCTGTAGGAGAAGATCAGGTTCGTGACCACCTGAGGAGCCTGAATGCACATAAGTCCATGGGACCTGATGAGATGCATCCCAGAGTCCTGAGGGAATTGGCCGATGTAGTCGCCAAGCCACTCTCCACGATATTTGAAAAGTCATGGCAGTCAGGTGAAGTCCCTAGTGACTGGAAGAAGGGAAACATTGTGCCCATTTTCAAAAAGGGTAGAAAGGAAGATCCCGGGAACTACCGACCTGTCAGCCTCACCTCTGTGCCTGGGAAGATCATGGAACAGATCCTCCTAGAAGCTATGCTAAGGCACATGGAGGCCAGGGAGATAATTCGAGATAGCCAGCATGGCTTCACCAAGGGCAAGTCCTGCCTGATGAACCTAGTGACTTTCTATGATGGTGTGATAGCATCAGTGGACAAAGGAAAACCAATGGATGTCATCTATCTGGACTTCTGCAAAGCCTTTGACACGGTCCCCCACAACATCCTTCTCTCTAAATTGGAGAGCTATGGATTTGATGGGTGAACTGTTTGGTGGATAAGGAACTGGCTGGATGGCCGCATCCAGAGGGTAGTGGTCAATGGCTCGATGTCCGGATGGAGACCGGTGACGAGTGGTGTCCCTCAGGGGTCCGTACTGGGACCCGTGCTGTTTAATATATTCATCAATGACTTAGACAGCGAGATCGAGTGCACCCTCAGCAAGTTTGCGGATGACACCAAACTGAGTGGTGCGGTTGACACACCAGAAGGGCAGGATGTCATCCAGAGAGACCTGGACAGGCTGGAGAGGTGGGCCTGTGTGAACCTCATGAGGTTCAACAAGGCCAAGTGCAAGGTCATGCACCTGGGTCGGGGTAACCCCCAGTATCAGTACAGGCTGGGGGAAGAAAGGATCGAGAGCAGCACTGCTGAGAGGGACTTGGGGGTGCTGGTGGATGAAAAGCTGGACATGAGCCGGCAATGTGCGCTGGCAGCCCAGAAGGCCAACCGTACCCTGGGCTGCATCAGGAGAAGTGTGGCCAGCAGGTCGAGGGAGGTGATTCTGCCCCTCTACTCTGCTCTGGTGAGACCTCACCTAGAGTACTGCGTCCAGCTCTGGAGCCCTCAGCACAAGAAGGACATGGAACTGTTGGAGCGGGTCCAGAGGAGGGCCACAAAGATGATCCGAGGGCTGGAGCCCCTCTCCTATGAGGACAGGCTGAGAGAGTTGGGCTTGTTCAGCCTGGAGAAGAGAAGGCTGCGGGGAGACCTGATTGCGGCCTTTCAGTATCTAAAGGGGATGGGGAAAATCTTTTTAGTAGGGCCAGCTGTGACAGGACAAGGGGTAATGGATTTAAACTAAACCAGGGTAGGTTTAGACTGGATATAAGGAGGAAATTGTTTACAACGAGGGTGGTGAAACACTGGAAGGGGTTGCCCAGAGAGGTGGTGGAGGCCCCATCCCTGGAAACATTCAAGGCCAGGTTGGATGGGGCTCTGAGCAACCTGATCTAGTTAGTGGTCTCCCTGCTCACTGCATGGAGGTTGGACTAGATGACCTCTAGGGGTCCCTTCCAACCCAAAACATTCTATGATTCTATGAATTTTTTGTTAAAAATTTGACATTTTTATTCCTCCCTTAAATATAAAGTTTTTCACTCAATAAACAATGTTCCCTAACAGAGCAAATAATTAAAAAACATAATCTGTGTAAATTCTTAATTTACTGTCAGTGAGCAATGTTACAATTTTATTGTTAAAATTAATTGGATCTCATAAATTGTTATCTGTGATAATCACAGGCTTCTTCAAACTCCTGCGGAGCTAGGCAATCCAAACCTAGTACCTTTGTCAGCGGGAAATCTGAGATGATACTGTTTAACTGTCTCCATAATTGCTGTCTGTAAAAACCAATTTTCTACAATTGTTCTAGAATTGGTTTATCTATTTCACCAGTAATAGAAGAAACACCCTGCAACCCTATCTGGAATGCATACGGCTAATGGGACTTTTCCCAAATAGAATCACTACTCTAATGCTGAAAAAGCATAAATGCTTTTGATTTTTCATAGCTTCTCAAAGAGTCAGCATTTATGAGTATCTCTGCTGAATTTTGCTAAACCCAGTTTTACTACAGTAGGACAGTTAAAATTTTCAGCAAAAATTCATAATATATGAAGTGGTAAACAGCATTATTCAGCTGAGCTAAAACCAATTTCAAATCCCACCTCTATGTCAGAATTCTTTTACTTCCTGTTTTTTTTCCTATTCATTTTTTTCCTGTTTTGAAGGCTTGTTTCTCATCAGCATCCAAATACTCCATATAAGAAAAGCCATAAATGAACATGCCTACAGAATCAGCAGCACTATATTGCTGGCAATAAATATGTAAGATAAATATTTGAAGTATAATAATCTTACTGAACTGCTATAGTTAAATCTTTTTGTAATCACTAAATCACTCGCATGAATAAGGAACTAATAACTGTACCTTCTTCACTGAAGAATTTTTCTACGGGTCCTACGAACTGGTTCATCTCCTTTAGTTCTTCATTACTAATTTCTGGATAGGGGAAAACTTCTCCCTAAAATAAGAGGCAAATTTTATTTTTTTTTAAAGCACAAATCATACAATTGAAATAAAAATTCAAGAACATTTGCCTTTCAAATACTAGACTCTAAAAACCTGAAAAAACTAAGAAATGTGGACAATGTTCAGAAGCAGAAACAGCCTTATCTGATGAAATCCACAAGACTCAGCTTTGCTACATACCAAAACCAGATCAGAAGGTTATTACCTGAAATACAGAAACATTAGGGATAAATAAAGAGATTTTTAAAACTATGAGTTTTGTCAATGTAATCCCATTTATTTTCATTTGCATCAGAATCAATTTAGTAATGCAATGTTTTTAAAGCTCAGTCCATACATGCTGTCCCCTGGAAACACACTGCGCATTCCACCTGTTTAATGTCACGAGTACAAAGGTTAGTGTGTTCCATCCTGCTCCTTATCATCACCCTGGTATTTTGGTCATGAACTAGAAGCAGTATGACCTGGCTAGCTTGAATAAATAAAAACCACCCAAGCAGCTAACACAAGAAGTGAAAGATGACACGAGAAGCATGCATCTAATTTTTGTTGCCTGCCCCCTATTAAACAGAAGAGTCTACCTCTGCCCAGACAAAACCGTTCATGATAGTCTGAAAAAGCATGTCAGCTCCAAAAATTCAGGATCTAGTAAATGCTACTGTTTTTCAGAAAACTCCCCTATTGAAATCTGAGAGAAATAAAAAAAAAGCATACATGGGCAGGGGTTTAACATGATGTACTCTGACTGTGAACTGCCATAATACTTCACTTGACAAGGTCTGTTTTGGGAGATGTTGTTCAACTCATTTCAGTGGGTTTGAGTCATTCCTTCTTTCACTGTATTTAGCCCTGTAATCTCTGATAAATGCACACTCCAAACCTTGGATTAACAACTACTGTTTCAATACAGTGTCATATCTCAAATTTGTAACTTCTTTGTCTTATAGCACCTCAAGACGTAGCAAGAATTTCAATCTTTCCTATAAAATATTGTAAGCAAAAGCTCGTGTCAAGCCTTGTCCCCTAAAGCGAACAGAAAATATAACCTGACGCAAGTTTTGTGGAACGCAGCTGTTCAACCCCAGAGTCCAACGTAAAGGGGCGCGTTCCTGCGGGGAACCTGCCAGGCTTGCAAGCGCAGGGGCCGCGGGTTTAAAGCCCTCGCTCAAGGGGCCGCGGGTTTAAAGCCCTCGCTCAAGGGGCCGCGGGTTTAAAGCCCTCGCTCAAGGGGCCGCGGGTTTAAAGCCCTCGCTCAAGGGGCCGCGGGTTTAAAGCCCTCGCTCAAGGGGCCGCGGGTTTAAAGCCCTCGCTCAAGGGGCCGCGGGTTTAAAGCCCTCGCTCAAGGGGCCGCCTGTTCCGAAGCGCCCACACCTGCAGACGGGACCACTTAATTCACCGCGCTCCAGCCCCGAGACGGACCAACACCTGAAGGCAGTCCGGCCCGCGGCAGGGATTGGCGGCCACCGGCGGCACTGCGAGGCTTCCTTTCCTACCCGCGCTGCAGCCAGTAACGGGCGGCAGCTGCGAGGCCCCAGCACGGCCCCACGCTCCGCCGCCGGCGAGGACCGGGGCACAGGGGCCCAGCTCCACACCCAACGCTCCAGCCCAGCCGCGGCTAGTGAGGCGCGACGCGGCCCCTCCACCCCCCCGGAGGGCCGGAGCGGCGCGGCGGGAACCCCACCTTCTGCAGCGTCCCCAGGAAGAGCTCCTTGGCGAAGGCGGGCCGCGGCGCGGCGGTGCGCAGGCGGCGGACAGCGGGGAGGACGGGCTGCAGCGGGCGGGCGGCGCGCAGGGCGCGCAGCAGCAGCGCCCTCATGGCCCCCCTTCCTGGGGGCCGGGCGTGCCCGCGGGCTGCGCCGCCGGAGGCCGCTGCCGCCAGCGACGTGCAGCGTTTGGGCAGGAAGGGGGGTGACGGTTTTGGGGGCAGTTCCACGGCCCCAGGAATGCCTGGTCCAGCCGCGCGGCCCAGCCCAGGGGAGGGTGGGGGCCGGGGGTGCTGCAGGCCGGGTTTGGGGCACGGCTGAGCCCCGAACGGCAGCAGGCTGCCCCCCGCTGCCAGAGCCCCCCGCCGTCCCCCACCGACTTTGGGACAAAAAAGGTATTTTTTGGAGCACGCGGGACGTCTTTGAATCGCCTCCCTGAGCCAACTCGAGAGGGAGCAGGGCTGCCTGCAGAGGTTGGGGGGGGTTATTTCACCTCCCTTTCAGAGCTGGCTGCTTTGCCAAACTGCACACCGAGCTGTGGGACGTCCATCAAATCCCAAACTTCCAGCACCTCTGGAAGTGGGGGGCTGTTGTGTCGGGAGCTACAGCCCTCACCTGTGCTGCCCTCCACCTGCGCAGCCGTTCCCACAGACACCACCACTGCGGTGGCCCGAGGGGAACACCACACTACCCTCAGCATACCCAAGTGTGCGTTTCTCCTTCGCTTCCAGCTGCTGTGCCTTTGACAGCAGTTTGTGCTCTATTAAAAAAACAACTCACAAACCCATGCCGGAATACCAGGTCGGTTACCTAAACACTGCAGTCTGGTTAGGAAACGCACTGCTCCGTTTCAGTACAAGAGGTCACTCACTAGGCAGGTTCATTGCATCACCGCCCAGTACCCACTGTTCTCACCTGCAGTGGGCAAAAGTGCTCACTGACGCTGAAGTGCTTGATGAATGCTAAATTTACACAAGGCTAGAATTAATTTGTTTGAAATACTTCTTTCAAGCCCTTCAAAGGCTGTCTTTACTCTCTCATTTTAGGGATCACCATGTCCTGCTGCCCTTCATTCTTCAGCTGCCCTTGTTTTGTTCTGTGAAAAGACTTTCAGAATGCTAGAGATGTAACAAAATAGCATTTAACTTAATGGCATTAATTTAATGGCGGTCTTTCAGAACAAGTCCTGAAGGTAAACACAGGCCTAATCAACTGATTTACTCTGCTAACTTTAGACTTGTAAAATATAAGTCCTTTAATCCTGTTTTGGTTGCCTCTCAGGCACTATGCAGCAACTTGGGATAGGAACAGACTCCGAGGGTGAGGGGAAAAGAAGGTAAAAAACTGTGTCTGATCTCCAGCTAGCTGTTGGGTTGTTGGTTTTTTTGGTGTATGTATATATGTATTCACATTGTGGGAACCCCCAAATCCTAAGCATTCACAAGCGGACAGGTATCCATCAGAGCCCCGTGTGCACTGACCAGGCTGACTGAAGCCAAAGGTATTGCATAAGCATGTAACGCTGTATGTCCGGGGGAGGCGAGAAGTATTTCACTCACTGGTTGATGAGCCAGCCAGGCAGTGTCGAGTCCAAACACATGCAGAACTCTGAAGAAAAAAACCCCATCTTGACTAGAAAGGTTTTCCTTTTCCCAGACTCCTTGATCTCATGAATTACTAACTATTAGCTGGGGATAAGATGCAACTGCTGCGTACTCCTTTTTTGACAGTCTCTTGAAGGGTGAGGTTTTGATGATCTGTACCAACTACTTGTCTTTGTATCAAACACATACCTTATTTATGAGAGCAGCCAGCCCCCTTTGCTAGCCTTTTGATAAGGCAGTAGATAGGAAAGGCTACCTGCAGGGCCCTGCTTCTCCCTAAGATTGCAATACTTTCACAGTTTCGTGGTTACAGACTATCAAAACTGATCCTGAGCTTCTAATCTCCACATCTTCAGTTCTGGTTAAAGTTGTCCAACTTCTTTTAGTTCTGAAAGGTGGAAAAGCAAGAGGTGATGTTTAGTCCTATCAGAAAAAAAAAATTTAAAAAGGGTGGGGAACACCAAGATGGCTCCAGCACGCTGCAATCTTTGGGGTGGGGTCATAGCACGATAGTGCCTCCATAGGGTGCTTATATTTATAGATGGTTGATGATATGGATGGTAAGAGTAAAAAGCCTGCTCTGCTGCTCAGCCTTACGACATTTACATCGGGTTAATTGAGCAGGCAGCCTTCCCACATGATGTGACTACGAGGGAACCTGTCTGGCACTGCAGTGAAATGGTGGTGTGCAGAAGAGAGGGTGATGCCACACCACCACCACATCCCAGTTCTGGAGAGCAGTGGTGGCAGCAAACGCATCCTCCAAGGGGGCAGGAGAAGAGGTGTGGGTCCAGTGACATCCTCCCCAGACCAAGTATGCTAGGGATGGAAGTGCTAGAGCTGAGGCCACCCTCCACTGAGACGAGTCAGACTGGTTCTGGTCTGTACAAAGCGGGGTGATCTGGCAACTTTAAAGAAAGGATAAACAAAGCGTGTAAGAAATGACTGCTTGAAGAAAATGATCCAAACACTGAAAACAAGGCTAGGCGGTTGGGAAACAGCAGCGAAAAGATGCCTCATCAGGAAGTTCAAAAGAACTGAAAGGCAGCCAGCATGCTCCACCCTGTGCATTCACTCACTAAGCATGAGAATGGTATTGTGAGCATATCCTAAAGGAATACCGGATTTTCTTTTCCAATTGCAGGACAAATCACAGTGCATGACAGCATTTCCACAGCATGAAAACTACCAGCAGGCTATCACTTGCACATAGAGAATCCTCTGTTTCTGTCCTGGTTTCGGCTGGGATAGAGTTAATTTTCTTCCTAGTAGGTAGCATAGTGCTGTGTTTTGGATTTAGTACCAGAAGAATGTTGATAACACGCTGATGTTTTCAGTTGTTGCCAAGTAGCGCTCAGACTATTCAAGGATTTTTTGAGCTTCTCCTGCTTGGCAAGGTGCATAACAAGCTGGGAGGGAGTACAGCACAGCTAGGACAGCTAACCCAAACCGACCAAAGAGCTATTCCATACCATAAAATGTCATGCTCGGCGGGGGTTAGTCGGTCAGTCGCGGGCAGAGTGATCGCGGCTCAGAGAGTGATCGCTGCTCGGGACAGGCTGGGCATTCATCAGTGGGTGGTGAGCAGTTGCGTTGTGCATCGCTTGTTTTATATATCCTGTATATTCTCTTACCATTATTATTATCACTATTGTTATTCTTCTCTCTTATTAAACTGTCTCTATCTCAACCCACGGGTCTTACTTTTTTTTTCTTTTCTCCGATTCTCTCCCCCATCCCACTGAGAGAGGGGGGGAGTGAGCGAGCGGCTGCGTGGTGCTTAGTTGCCAGCCGGGTTAAACCATGACAGTTTCTGCACTGACACAACTGGTACCACACCATTTATTTTGTCCCATACATGCATGTTGTCTGTAACTACACTTGAAAGCACACTTCTGGCCACTGCAGTTCTCTGCAACTCTCCCTTACACTTAATTCCACCATTCTGACCTATAAACATCTTCAAACTGCGTAGCATAGAACTGTACAATATGCTGCTAAAAAAAAACCCAAAACCAACCATCTCTTTTTGCCTTCTGCTTCAGCAACATGCCCAACCTTTTCCTTTCCCCACTTTTATTTACAACTCATCTCTGCTGTCTATTCATCCACATGTTTATATCATCTCAGCTTCCTTTGAAATTGTTAGGGCGCTCTTCACTGCCTTCCTGAACCGGCTAATCCCTCAGCTGTTAGAGAGCTCCTCATAACTCACGTTTTGTGACCAACCATGACTGCCACAATGATGTCCGTTTCAGTCTATTCCACACAGAACTGCTTTCTTGAGAAGGAATTAATACAAAAGAGATATAGATCAGTAAATGAGTATCATGAAATTACCCAACAGTTTTCCATTCCTTTTTACTCTGCCATATTTTTCAGTAGCTGCTTAAAAACTGGTGTTCAGTAATATGAACAACTGATAGCATTTAGCTCCTTGAGACGTGGGTATCTTACTGAAAAAATGCCACTACACTGAAAAAGTGTAGGTCTAACTTACTTTACAAAAATATTCACCAGTCTTTGCAGCACTTCCAGGGTAATACATACAATTCCTTTAGCAGCCTCTCCTCCCTTTATGTGATTGTTGTTTTCTTCTTTTTGATCAGACAGATGGTAGGAAAGCTTTACACTTGAAATTCCTGTCTTCCCTGTGGGCATGTGATGATGTGCTCACTGCATCATCTCTCCTGCCTCTAAATATTTTAGAAAAAGGTTGGCTTACAAATTAAACCTTGGGAAAGGTGGGAGCCGGAATTGGTATTTCCACTTTTGCTCCTGGTTACAGGCTGTGGCAGTAATGTGATGTGTTTGAAACACGGCTGTCAACATGGTCGCTGTATAAATATATTTGTCCAAGCTAGCATGCATCCAGAAGTACTGTACTGTAGCTATCATAAGAAGCACCTGAAAAAGAAACAGATACATATTGTTAGTGAAAGGGATTCCTCACAGCTTAAGGTGGCACTTGTAGGAAAATCATCAATTAGCTCTGTCATGATAGATTAAAAGGAAACACTAAATTATCTTCTGTTTTTAAGTATTTTATTTTCTCAAGTATTTTATTTCAAATAATAAAGGGTTATAAATTTTTCTTTACAGCCACATAAACTTTTTTTTTTTTCAAGGGAGAGAAAATAGGCCAAACATTGTATTGAAATCAAGTATAATTCTTGCTCCGCAAAGGGGATACCCTAAACTCTCAATCTAAGAAAGAAGCTGTTATGGTGGGATTCCATCTGAGCGCATTTGTGGATAAAGAGCAGCAAGCCAGCCTGGATAGTACAGGGTTTCTATCACACAAAAATGACAGTGGTAAGTGAGAGAACAAGGGTGGCTATAAAAAGACCTTGCAGTAACGGCATAAAGCACATCTTGGCAGTATTAATGAATGTAGAAGCAAGATGGGTCAAGAGCTTCTTTGCCAAAATAAATTTTATACTCTGATGTTGGAGAGCAAGGAAGGAGCTCCATGGTCTCAGGAACATCTTACTAATTTTTAGTCCAATAATTTGCTTCATCCCAGATGAGGCATCTGGTTTTCCCTTCTCATACATGGAAAGAGAAGCAGATGACCCAAAATGCAAGTGCTTTTTCACCAGCTTTTTCTTCAAGTTATTTCAAATCCACACAGTCGGAGGAATTGTTCAGGCTGCCTCCCCTGTGATTCACTGCTAATATACAGACGCATTTTTGCATGAAGCTATGCCATCAGTTTGCAAGTACGTTAGCAGGGTCACAAAATATTCCAATAGTCCAGAAATCTAAATGCTATGGTAGCAGAAAAAAAATAGAAAGAGTAGAAACAAAGTTTCTTCCACCTTTACATACATGCAAACTATTTTGAAAATTTACAAAATGCAGAAAAGTTAGCACATAATGAAAGCAATTTTTAAAAATTGCTGAAATGCTGTGAAAATTCAGGGCTATAAACACCTAGGATGCTTAGTGTCCTACTTAGAATACTTGGTACCCATTTCTCATTGGGCTAGAAAATGTTACTTCTTGTCACTGCTCTTCAAAACTCAAGTTTTCAAGCACAGCAGAAGTATCTCAAACTACGGCTACTGTGGAGTTTTTGTTGTTTTGCTCGGGTCTTTTTGTTTGGTTGGGTTTTTTTTAAATACATCAAAGGAATTTTTGGAGGCTGGGGTAAGGGCTGTGGAAGAAGCAGGCATACAGGATTACCAGAAAGATGGAAAAGACAATATATAGGATGAATCATTAAATAAAAACGTTCTTCTCTGTCATTGGAGATGGATATAAAGGAATATTAGCCAGCAAAATGAAAATAACAATCAGTCCAGAGCATATGGTGAGCTTATGGAGGAGGAAGATGCTCACGTGGGTTGCACCCTGTTGCATGAGTGCAATCCTGCCAATATGAGGCATTCAGCACGAGACAGGCTCCTCTGCTGCTCTGCTCCCTCACCCCCAGCGCAGCATTTTCTTTCCAAGGCTCGCCAAAGGCACCGGTGCCCTCCTGCTCGGGGCCTGGAGAGAGACCCTTCCAGCTGCAGGGCTCGATGAGTTCCTGCCCACGGCTCATGCACGAAGGAAAGGCTGCACATGCTCAGTCCAGCTGGGTCCAAACGTGATGAAACTCCCTTGTCAGAAAGTCATATTGTTTCCTCATTAAGAAAAAAAAATCATAATGGTAATGATTATATTAATTAATTTCCAGCTTTGGTTCATTGTGATATCATTGCTGAGCAACAGCCTCCTAACCGAGAACACCTGCACAGTCCTTGCTTTTTCCATTTCCCTAGACAAAAAAATAAAGCCCATTTCTTTGTCAAACACTTGTTCATGTATTATTTTGTAGCAGAAATGAGAAGCTGTAGAGAGCATTTTTCACCATGCATGCATAACATTTCATTTGCATTAGAATGAATTTACCCTATTCATCTTACTAAAGGCATATTATTTTTTCTTTGCTCATTATATATGTGTTTAAACTGCTGTGTCTAAATATGAAGAAATAAATGAAAGCTGAAGTTGTGTATGTCATTTTACAATGGAGCTGATAAATTGTATGTTTGTGTGATTTGTTTGAGCTGGCCGTGTCTTGTGAACCATAATGCTAATTTCACATCTCAGTTACTGCAAAAATACTAAAAAAAGGGGATTTTTTTTCCCCATAATATTTTATCCCTAAAAATATGCATTTATGTGTATGGTAAAAATAATAAATCTAACTAGTTGAAAAAAGTGATGGTTTCAAGTCAGCATCACCCACGCAACTAAGCCTTATTTAGCTTAGGAAACACTTAAAGCAAAGATCTTAATTTATGCATTTCCTAATATTCATGATCAGCCTCATCCTGCAGTTGATTTAGTTTTGCCAAATAATATGGGATTTGGCTTTAATTCTTGAAGTAATAGGGAAAAAAAAAGTCCCTACTAAAAATACACTGAAGATGAAGCATTTTTCCCTCATTTGTGTATTTGTGGTATTTCTATCAAGGTAGCTGTGCTATGTTCTCCTCTAGGAATTTTGTATCAACAAAATATAGCAGCAAAAATCCATAAGAGGCTAGTAAGTAGCCTAAAAATCCAGTATGCTTCCTTTTGACAAGGACTTATATAATGCAGCTAGAATACCAGTAAGGATTTATTATGGCATGTTACTGTAAGTACATTGTTCATCTTATGGAAATAGGTTTGTCAGTACATACGCATGCTGAAATATGATTTATCACACAATCCTAACAGGATCATAATTCTGATATCTTGTGACAGTTTGAATGACTGCGGAGAAAACCCCTAGAAGTTGGCTTAATGCTTTGAGCTCAGTCTAAAAAGCTTAAGGATAAGCAACAGTGTATGGAAGATATTCTGGACACTGTGTGACCAGGGCCTGCGATACTGTGCAAGAAATTTGAAAATAATCGGGACTCCCAAATCTCACCTGTGCACAGGTTGTAGCTGATGAATAAAACATCACACAACTATGATAGATACTCCAAGTAGATATACGGTAATGCTACTACACCTGTTTTTATGAAACTCCTAAATGAAAATCAATCACTTAAGCTTTAAGCCAAGTAAAAGAAAAAGTCGAATAGAGTTAATGAGATTTTTAAGTCAACCAAGAGAGATACAGATAAAACCTGTTTCAGAAGTAAACCATACAAAGTTCTTTAGTTCATTTCCCTGTCATTTCAATATTGTATTTCTTTATTGCAACCAAAATAATACAGAAAATGCCTGGAAAGTAACCCCCTCTTAAAAAGATGCTATCTAAGAGAGCTTGAAGTAACTTGTTATTGCATGACAATTCATTCATGCAATTAAAAGGTTTAGGAAAAGTTCTCAAACATTAGACTTCTGACTTGCAAAATACCCGATTTTCAATTACAATTTATGACAGAAAACCTTGACCTTTTTCTTAATGTTAGGGTAAGATTGCCTATCCTCAGCAAGAAGGCAATATAACTTCTTAAATGAAGGCATTTTTCACTAGGTATGCACATACACGCTTTATCAGAGACTTAAGGAATGAAATTCCATTAAGATGTGCATCTCAAACAGATAAGGATATTAACATTCAAAAAACCCATCAGCAACTGTGAGCTATTAGACTATCACATGCTTAACCTACACTGAATTTTTTAGTTAAGTTACTTTGCATCGCTGCAACCGGTGCAAATCTGTCACACAAACCACAACTGCTGCTGAGGTTCCTTTGGTTATGTATTTTTCTTCAGTAGTGCCAGATCATAAATGCTTTCGACCTAGTCTTAGTTTAGGGAGGAACCAGCATCATTTAGACATTATTTAGATCCTACTTATAAAACGGATCAGGAAAAACCACCAGATTTACAGCATTTAGAGGCTGTTAAGTTAGAGAAGACAGACTCTTTGCCTTCTCAAAATGCAGATGCATCAAAATTCTTAAAATCATAGATTTTAAAAAGAGGAACAGAAGTACCAGTAAAGAATATCACTGCAAATTCTTCCATTTCCACTACCAGAATGTTTCTGTGAGGCATTGATTATCTTCTAATGGGTTGTACAGCTCAGAGGGATGGCACACTGGAAGTATCTAGTGATAAACAGGTACTTACCTATCAAAAACACCATTGATCAAGACGTACATCCTGAAATTACAGTCATTCAGAGATAGATCATAGTCGGCTACTCCCACAAATTAATTCAAGACTCTCCTAAAATCCATAGAAAAAAACAAGCAAACACAATATTTAGTTTAAATTGATAGCTAAGCATTAGTTTTAACAGGCTTTACAGACACACTATAGTCCCCTTGAAACCTAGGACACGCACAAAAATAAGAACACAGTTGAGTATGGCACAGGTTATTATCTAAAGTAATTGCAGGAGTGTACCATCAAATATTGTGAAGGCCATGTGTGGCAAATATGCCTGTGTAGTGATCCTTCTGTGGTATAAATTAAGACACACAACAAATAAATATAGGTACAAGTAGTAGCAGGTGAGTACTTATTGCAGTTACATCACTTACTGAGGTATGATGATGGTTCCCTGCCAACGGGCATGCAGAAGCAATGAATACTCTCAAAGCTCGATCCACAGAGCGTAGGTTACACTTAGGAAATGGAAGGCTGCACCGCTGGGAAGGACAAACTCAGAACAGTAACGAGTCAAGGGCAGCCAGCCATCGGAACGTCAGCTCCTAAGGCAATGTGATAGCCAAAAGATTAATGGGATCAGTTGAACATGGGGGACAGCTCATGTTTAAGAAGATTCAGAATCTGGTTACCGTTTTTCAACATTAGAATGTTTTGACAAATAGGACACCAAAAAGCCTCTTCAGTGCCTCTTGTTTGCAGACCTAGGTGTTGTATTTATTGCTCTTTATCGTAGTTTGGAACTAAATATATTTATAGTGCCACCAAACAAATCAAACCTCTTTAGAAGGGATCACAGTCTCCACAGTACTGACCACCATTTCCACCAACTTATCTTTAATTTAAGATGAAGGCTGAAATCTTGGCCCCTCTGAAGTGAGTAGCAGAAATCCCATTGACTCAGCGGGGCCAGGGTACCACTGGAAGGAATTTCCTTCATCTCAAGTCTGAAGAGTTGAAGTTCTTGGATTACACAAAATGAGAAACAAAGAGTTTTAAATGATTTATTTGATTTCTCCACATGATCACAGTTATAGTTTTACATCAATAGGGTCTGTTACTACTTACAAACAGAATGCATATTAAAATGAAAGCACTCCCTTCTTCCCCATAGTTACAAAAGGGGTCTCAAGCCTCCCCAGAACAGAAGCTTCTTGTAAGCATAATGGTTTTTGAAGTCTTTAACAGTCTGCATTCAAGACCTAATTCTAACAGTTTAATACAACTCAAAGCTGATTTAAGTTCCTAGCAGGAGATAGGCAACCTCAAAGTGACTGCAGACTTATAATAATACTAATTTACACACTATGTACAATTTAGAGAATTATCTATTCCCCCTACTGGTCCCATTTTCACCACCCCCTTTTCTCTTTTCCAAATTTAATCTTGTTATTGGTTCCACTTTTTGTTTAAATATATACACAATAATCCATTTTGCAGGCAAGAAGTGCGATGGTATTTTACAACGGAACAGCAAAATGCATGCTTAACTGCAGAAAACACACAGCTTCATATGGAACAGCAAGTCAACATCTAGAGATTCATTGTTTAAATATCTGCTGACTGTCTTTCAGCTCATTTTATCAAGAAACAAGAGGCTTCTGCTGCATGCAGTACATGATGGGAAAATCATTCTACACTGTATGTTAGACTTCTTTTTTTAGCAATACAGGACGCACATTATATTAGGATGAACTTTGTTTTTTGTTTTTTACATTGTTTTACATTTCATTCTTAACTTAAAAAAATAAAACCCCCAAATATATATTTGATTGTTGTCCCAGAAAAGATTTTTTCTTGCTACACCTTCATTCTTTACGTTTCCCTTTCATTTTTTCAAATCAGCATTACTGCTTTGCCACATCATTTATGGGAAAAGAGAAACATGGTCACTCCATGCAGTTCTGTACCAGTTTTTAATTGGCAATGGCACTTGAGAAAAAACCCCTCTCAATTCTACTCCTGCCTGCAAGCTGAAAAAATTAACTTTCTTAAGCACACGCGCTGTGAAAGCACTATCATTTTCCTATTCTAGGCATGATCCACACTGCTCTAAGCAATTGTTAATCAAGGATGGAGTCAGAGAGGTTATACTACAACCCTAAACACGCAGCAAAGTTCTTACGACTTATGCTGACACCAAGACACATCTGTTTGTTTAAAGTACATACAAACACACGATCTAAAGAAAAAAAAAAGAAAAAAATCAAGTCCACTGTTTCTCCTCATTGACTTGAAACAATAGTGTGTACAAATACTGTGCTCTTAATATGACCAGTTTGGTTTTTTAAACTAGCCTCAAAAAGATCTGTGATTTTACACATGCAACGTAATGCACCTAGAGGGTAGGCAAAAACTCTTTCCCCATGTGTACATGAAATCATGTGCAAATGGTTTTTTGCATGCATATTTGTGACAACTCCTGAATATTTAATTGGTTGCACATGGAAATCAGTGGTCAAGCATTAAAATGTGGCTTACTGTGTAAGTTTAGAATAGTTATATATAACTCTAAATTAAATGAATGAAAGGGGTTTTGAAACATAAAGCAAATGCAGATCTGGGAGATTTAACACCTTCATTGTTAATTAACACAGCTAGAGTCAGATTTTCCTCTCCACTGCTACTGCATATTCTGCATTTATTCCGTACACAGGCAATTTTACTTACATTATGACTCTGCATCTGAAACAAGTACAGACTCCATCACTCAGTGAAGAGGAGCATTCTTACCTCTGTTTTAATTGAAAGATGCAGTTTCTGGAAGATGTTTGTACCTGAATGGTTCTTTATCTTTTCTGGAACAACCTATAAATTACAGTTAGACTCTACTATTGGTACAGATGTATGAAGAAAAGTCTACATATTGAAATATGTTATCACTTTACTTCAACTAATATCAACAGTAACACTGATATATTTTGCAAATATACAATATGTAGAGTGTAACCTCACACTAATAACATTAGATGACATGCAGACAGTTCTACTTTCCCTTATTAGAACAGTATATATTTTTTTAAACTGCAAGGAACAGAGCCTCAGGGGACTCATATGAGCCCTCTTAAGGTAAGCTGCAGAATTTAGAACAGTATTAGCGATACTTAAAAATAATAATGTAATTACTCGTTTTCTTTTCATGAAGATAATTTAGAGGAGAAGGAGCAGAAGGGGAAAACATATTGCACATGTGTGAAACAAATGTGGACAGCTTTAAACAAAAGGCTAAACTCTAGATTGCTGTATTTGCTCTCTGTGGAGGTTAACAAAGTGCTCAGTTTGCAGTTTTGCTGGTATTGTGATATCAATGGTATGAAAAGGAAAAAATTACTCAACCTCTCCCCCCCTTCCCCCCAACTATTAGAGATGCCATGAGCAAGCCAATAGGAAAAGTCACTCTCTTGTTCTCATGCCCTCATTATTCCTGACAATTTTATTATTGTTAAATAGAAAATCGACAGGTGGTTATTATTATTACTTTTACCCATATCACATTGGAACTTTTTGCTCATCCTCTTCAAGGTTTGCTTTTGGGCTGGTACAGTTTTGCAGTTGTGATTCCTTTGTCTCTACTGTTTAGGTGTAAAGTCCTTGCAGTGGCTCAAAATGCTGAAACTACAAAGTAGGCGCCATGTATAACTTTGTACAAGATCTTGGGATAAAAATTGTATATAAATTTGCAAATGGTTTGATTACAACACATAAGCAACAACAGCACAGCCTGTTTTTATGTGATGTCTTGCAACTAACTGGACTATGAAAGTGAGGGTTTGAGCATAAACTCAGCCTGCTGAGTGCTGGATACTTTCAAACTAACAAATGTGATGAGTAAAAATGGTGAAGCCACTTTGTTGCTAGCACATGGCTACATGGAATTACATTTTTTTTATATATATAAAACCTCTATACTAAATTCTAAAACAAACCTTCAAGTTATAGAGCACTTCCACCTGGAAACACTCTGACTAGAATTCAGCTTCGTTGGGGGTAAAAATGAGAAATTATGGTGAACAGGAAACAAAGTAGCTGAGAAAGATGGAAGTTTGCCATTTTCATGTTTGAGATGAATGTTTTTGCAGTGTATACATGCATCTGTCATAACTCTTCATGTGTGTTCATTAAATCATATGCATACAAAAAAAAATGCGGATCATGTAAATTCACAGTTATCACAGCCTTTAAAGTGTCTAAGATTTTGTGTGACCAACGCTTGAAGATGACCACTGGTAAATGGTCACCCGACATTGCTACGGTATAATTACTGCATCTTAACGAGTTTGCTTACCTGAAATAGCAGAGCAGTTATAATACTGATTACGTATGATATTATCGTGTTAATAAAATAAGGATTTATACAAAGCAGTATTTGACTACAACATTTAAATGCTATGTTACTTGGCACATTTAGTAATGATTGCTTAGAAATTCTAGTGAGTCCAGACGACTTTTAATGAAAATACTGAAATGTCTGAAATTTGTTTCTAATGTTTAATGGTTTTGGTCTACTCTTTCGTATGCTATTAATCTATTATACTGTCCTATCAAGTAAGTGGAATTCCTTGTAAAGTCTATATTGCTAGTTTTGTGGACTGAAAAAATTTCTTTCCAAGCACAAATGTTAACTATACAGTGTATATATATATATATTTATATGTATATATTTATATTATATAAAGTTTACTTACGTACTTTCATCAACCATATCAGGTCTACTTATTTTTTTTGCCCATTGACAATAAAAGAGCAAGAATGCAACGCTTGGTTCTGTATCACTTTTTTCCTTTTTTCATAGACTAAGGTTTTATTACATGTGTAAAATTGTCAAGGGATTTGGTGTAAAAGGTAGCTTTACTCATAGTCAGCAAGCAGCATGTTTTCAAGGCAGTTTGGAAAGAAGAACTAACCAGATGGTAAGCGTCTATCGAGTAGATAAGTAAAACCAGTTAATTATTTTATTTAGCAACAGCAAGCCTTTAAGCTCACACAGCTCAATTAAGTTGCCTAGGTAAAAACTGACAATATGATTTGTTGCTTCCTGTAAGTGCCTTTGTAACTTTGTTTAAAACTATAGTTACTAGGAGGGTTAACATGTTCTAGACTATTGTGCTGATGCCACTGTGTTTGGGCTTAGTGGTGGCTGAAGTGGAGGGAGGCGGTGGTGGTCCATGGTGATGCTGAGGGTGCTGGGGATGAGAGGGGTGCCCCGGGTGCGGAGGGGGCAGTGGCGGGTGAGGAGAGTGGGTGTGCTGCGTGTGGGGATGCTGCATGTAAGGAGTGTGCTGGGAGTGCGCTGCATGCTGGGAATGGGGCACGTGTTGGTGATACTGGTGTGGGTGCTGGATGTGCTGGGGAGGGTGGTAGTGGTGGTGGTGGTGGTAGGGAGGTGGGTTCTGCTGCATGTGACAGTACTGCGAATGGTGAGAGTACACTTGTGCCTGTGTCTGCCCCTCAACTGGCCCTGCATGATGCACGGCAGAAGGATGCTGTGAGTGTTGCTGATGTGGGATTACTGGAGGGTGCGGAGGTTGCTGGGATGAGCCAGATGGTGGATGGCCTTGGGAAGGTGGCTTTCCCCTTTTACTACCAAATAAGGAACCTAGGAGTGAGGAGGAGTTAGGCATAGTCTGGTGAGGGCGAGATGGACACTCTCGGGTTGATGTAGCTCTTCGGCGCATGTGAGGACTGCTAATGATGGACCCCTAAAAAGAAATTAATAGAAATAAAAATTAAAAAAAATCTTAAAATGCTTGAAAGAAAAAGTTCACACTGACCCACAAACTCCTCCTTCAGTGTTCACATGGGTGGACTATGTTAGGAGTTCTAGGAAAAATGTTATTTCTACCTTCTCTAAGTTGCCGATGAGGCATTCATGCCCTTTTTGGGATATTTTAAGCATTAAATGTTTTCTCTCAGTAGTTTAATATCAAAAGCTATAACTTTAAATAAGGAAAATGTCACGGAAGAGTAACATGACATAAGACCTAGGAGTGTGTTTTTAAAGGAAAGATACATTTTAAAATACTGTAAAAATACCATACTTGTTTTACAACAAAAAAAATAAAACTACATTAAATTCAACCTAAATAGTTAAACACACAGCAGCAGTTACAATTACAGTTACAATTCACATTTCAAAACAGTATTTTAAACTTTTTTTTTATAGTAGTTTTTCACTACTATATGCCACAGTGCTGCTTCTCAAGCCTACCACTGAATTATGTGTTTAATGGAACCATACCATTTTTGCCACTAAGATTTCTATGTGATCGTGTTCTTCTGACCTGTGGTCCAGCGTTCTCTATTATTTAGCCTGGAAGGTGTATTTAGTTTCTGGAAGTTTTGGGTTTGTATTTTGTAAAAAGAGTTACGGGACACAACAGTACTTAGGCAAAGTGTGCTAGATTTAAACTGCAATCTACCTAAAGCAAACACAAAAAAAAAATAAAAAAAAAAAAGAGAGAGAAAAAAAGAAAAAATCTGCAAGCTGAATTCAGAGACATGAACAGTATATATAAATGGTTTGAAGATGAATGAAATCTCATGAAATCCACATTGAATTCACCTATCTTAATAATTTTTCCTCCCATGCCCTATCTGTGCAATTCCATGGTGTCATGACTGCATACATTTAGCAATTTAACTTGAAAATAAGCAATGGGAATGGTTGAGCATGAAAGTTAATAGTTGTAGCTAAATATCAAACAGCAGGAACAGTGTACTTCGTAACAAAGAGCAAGTGGGCTTTTAAGCTGGGACCAGACTGAAATGGTGGCAAAAGGACACATCATATTCATTTAACCATGCTTGCAGGAACAAAGGGAACAAGGTTAGCTCAAACCAAAAATGGCATTGGTCTAAAACAAGCTGTCAGTGCTTTTTAAGCTGGAATAATACGGAGTGAGTAGCCTAGGCATGCATTTTATTTGAGGCAGGCAGGTTATATGTTAGAAGAAAAAAGAGCAAAAAAATATGTATATAAAAGAAAGGTTTGAAATGCACATCATCACATCCAGCTAGACATCAGTAACTTCCTACTTACTTCCATATTGCTGTCTAGCGATCCTGCACTGCTGCGTCGCCCACGCTTGCCTGCCCAGGACATGCAACACCATAGATTAGAGACTGAGACAAGACTCGGGTGAAAAACAGCTGCTTTCCCTGAATCACTATAGGAGTCTCTAAATGCAACTAGAGGGGCTGCAGAGGGGTTAACATTGCACTGGACTGGTACAGCAGCTACGAAGGCAGAAACTTACATTTTTAAGGCCATTAGTTATATTAAGTTTCTGTACCTGACTCATTTTTAAGAGGTATCATTGTTGTGAATCAACTACATTAGCAGGGTGTGATTTTTTTTTAATTTGTACAGTTCTTAAGATACATGTATTTCAGCATCTAGATTTAGTAGTGTCGTGATGATGTTGACCAGCAACAATTTCAAATTGTTTGATTTCCTGGAATCTAATTCTCTATGAAGTTTCTTTCTTTAAAGACTGGTAGCACTGATATATATTTGTGGGGTGGTATTAATTTAAATACAAAATTCAGTGTTGGCATATTCTGAACTTCAGTGTGGGGGACTGGTGAGGGGCACCAGTTTCACCATTTCTTTTCAGCTTTGAACCTCAGTGGATTTCATATTATCTTCTTTCATGACGTTTAAAAAAACCTAAACTTAATTTTTGATCAATAAATCTGGAATCTGTCTTGACATTATGGCTAGATTTTGTTTGTTTAGCTGTGCAGTGCTTTATCTTTAAGTATGATGGATTTGTTCTCCAACGTTCTCAAATTGCCAAAGACATTTGCCTAAAACTACATATGAACCACCAGGCTGTTTGCCTGGAGAGCAAGAATACCTCAGTGTTCATATATAGGACACAGGATCCCAGATTTTCTCTCGCATTTCACAAGAGAGAAAATAGCATGTGGCTGCAGTAGAAATACGTATTTTTTAAAACATAGCTTGGCGAGCATTGCTTTGCAGAGTTTCAAAATACTTTACTGGCAGGGTGTATAAACAAAACTAACCTTTGAAGAACAGTCAGGTTCTTAAAGCTTCTCTAAAACCTGCATGTTTTTAGAAACCTAATTTTTCTTACTGCTTTCTCCTTGCTTTCCTGCAAGGTCAAACATCAAGGATAATCTCCACCCTGCATTGGTACATTACTGCCTTCAGAATCTAACAGGTGGTTTTGGGGAGGAACATGAAAGTTTTCAGCATCACTGAACCTATGAGCCACACCCCCTCATCTTTAGGAACCCAAAAACCACCTGGTAGCAGAGCTAAAGAGAACAACTTTGGGGCTGGTTTGTAAGTGGGACACAACAGCGATTCCTGGGAGGTTGACCCTTAACTTCTTGACATAGCCTTTCACAGACCAATTTAGACTACCCATAAGTCTTTGTCCTGGTTTCGGCTGGGATAGAGTTAATTTTCTTCACAGAAGCTAGCATAGTGCTGTGCTTTGAATTTAGTGCTAGAAGAATGTTGATAACACACTGATGTTTTAGTTGTTGCCAAGTAGTGCTCAGACTGTTCAAGGACTTTTTGAGCTTCTCCTGCTCGGCCAGGTGCATAACAAGCTGGGAGTACAGCACAGCTAGGACCCAAACTGTCCAAAGAGCTATTCCATACCATAGAACGTCATGCTCGGGGGGGTTTAGTCGGTCGGTCGGTCGTGGGGAGAGTGATCGCTGCTCGGGTACTGATCGCTGCTCGGGACGGGCTGGGCATCGGTCAGCGGGTGGTGAGCAATTGCATTGTGCATCATTCGTTTTGTATATTCCGTATATTTTGTTACCATTCTCATTATTACTATTATTATTATTTTCTTTTATTAAACTGTCTTTATCTCAGCCCTCGGCTCTAACCCTTTTCTCCTTCCCGATTCTCTCCCCCATCCCACTGAGGGAGGGGGGGAGTGAGCGAGCGGCTGCGTGGTGCTTAGTTGCCAGCCGGGTTAAACCACGACAGTCTTATAAGATACCTCCTATTGGATCTATAAACATAACTTTGACCTGCTTGGTCATGGCATGCTGCCCTGTAACAAAAGTTTCTCCCCTCTTATTACCACCGAGAGTCACTCTCCAGTGTAAGCCCCTCTACATCAACATTAAATTGAGGGGAACGCATTTGCGGTCAAGGTGTTTCATTTGACTTGTTAAATTTGTTGGAATTTTGAACAATTCCCCTAGATAGGCTCTTTGTCAAAAGCTTGGTGCTTCATCTCTTGCTGCAGTTTTAGCTTCATCAAAACCATAACTCTACTATCTTATGACCACCCCCACTGCCCTCCCCAAGAAAAACTGGTTTTGTTAATCCCTTAGTTTTACTTCTAGTCAGGCTTTGATATTGTTCTGCTCTGCTAATGGGATTAGTACTGATTAACACTCAAATCACTCTTGTTTGCTGATACAAAACCACTGAGAAAGATAGCAGTCTCTTAACTTAGCAGTCAATATTGCAAATAGGACTGACAGCTGCCACAAGTCATTAAATGTGGCCAAAAATGAAGGAAAACAGGAAAATCTAATGCCTTTTGCTTATGGCAGGAGTCAGTCTCTAATAAAATAAACATGAACACAGTATATATGGACAGAAAGAGACAGATTTTTGCTTAGAATAACTTCAGGGCAAAGTAGTACTAGCAAAGCCAAGAACAAACAGAAAAATCCTACTTAAAATGCCTGTAATTTCCCTCAAATAGGCACTATCACTATAAAGAGCACTTTGTTTATTTTCTTAGAAACAAATTGAACCCAATTCTGTATTTGCTTACAGTGTGATACGAAAGCTATTAAGTAAATTCTCTAGAGCGTTCCCCCTGTCAATGCATGTTCATCCAAGACTGTTCTCTGGTCTTTGAGATGGCATCCCACCTCAAAAAGGTTTCCTTAGAGCTGCAGCATTCAAATGCATTTAAAGAGAATCGTGACACTCAACTAGAATTGTATGTAAGCATAACTCTGTACTTGCATAATAATTAATAACTGTGGTACAAAGCAAGGTGGTATTTATCAAATCTGAAGACCAGTTTTGATTAATAAAATGCTGATCTACTTGAAATTTTTAAGGATGTTACTTAGAGTGGCTTTTAATTTATTTTTATAAAATTAAATTTCAGTTAATTTAGTATTTTCTGATTCATTCCAACAATTCATTGATGTTGGATATGAATATTCTTTGTAAGAAATATCTTTGACTTAAGTATAATATGTCCTATATATGTACATGCATTATATGGGACTAAGAATATTTCAAATTTATAGTAGTAATATTAAGTCATTACAAATTTTTTACAAACTTAAATGTTCCAAAAGAAAAATCAGAGTTCTGTTAATAACAATGCATTCTACCTTGCAGAAATTGATCTTTCAGATGTGCAAATCATTACAGTAAATGTACGTATTTCTCAATGCTGCCCTGTATTTCTTGAAACTCTGTTCTATGCCAGCGAGATACACTGATATCTAAACAATGTATTATGATCTGGCTTTGTACGTCTTGGGAAAAAAAGTTTGGAAAAAAGTTCTAAATTAAGGTTTTGGTAAAGCAAACAAATGTAGCAGCTCTTATAACAATGAGTCATTACACTTGCCTCCAGATGCTGTGAAATTGATATTCCCAGCAGCAGCAGAGCCTGTAACCACCTAGCTACTGAGCTTAAAGGTACTACCCCAGCTGACTTGCTCAAAATTATCAAAAAAATATGGTCCAACCATTAATTTAGAGAGACCACTTTCCAGGGTGAAAAGACTCTTTGTAACCTTCCTATTTTCATCTTGTTTTCTGGGTGAAACAGGTATAGTCCTAAGATTACACACCAATTGTGAAAATAGGTTCTTGGCATCTTCAAATAGATTATTCTCAAAATACTGATTAAGCCCCAGGAGAAAACAGCATAACCGCACCTCGCCTTGCTGAACTCCTCCTTCACTGGAAAAGCAGACAGCGTCTCTTCCATAAGACAGAAAAATTGTTGATACAAAGGTGTTTATGTGCAGTGTGGGGTGTCTTTGTACAACATACTTGTAAAATGGTTTGGTGTTAATATGCATATCACAAAAGACTTGATTGATACAAATCTGTTTGGTTTTTTTTTTTAAAAAAATCAGTAAATTCTATCATGCCCATTACTGTTGCTATTCCACTGAAGAATAGGAAATAAAAGAACAGTGAAGAGACAGGAAAAATCTCTCCCTACTTGGAAAGCTCTTCTAATAAGGGAGAGAAAGATTGCTGGTGTCCTCCCATCCCACATAGTCCAGCAAAACCCATGGGAGAGGCAGAAGATAACCTAGTAACCCTGCCTGCATCAGAGGAGGGAGGAGCCAAGGGACCGCACCATCCCAGCACAGATGGATTCAACAGATTAAAAGATTCTGTAATTGCATTGAAGTCAGAGTCTTTTTAAGGGGATTACAGTGCTGAGAAGTTCCACAGTCTTTTCCATTATATTTTGGGATATAGGAAAGTTTTAAAAACACATGATGAAATTGTTAAAAAAAAAAAGCAGCTTTTATTTTTGTAAGGTAAGGAAACATTTAAAAAGTTAAAGGTTGACGACAGAGATTATATGCAATATACAGATAGAATTATTTTAATTCTGGAATTACTTTATGGGTTTGGCTTTTTTTTTTTTAGGTAGTCTCTATTGGTCCGTGATTGTTTTGAGATCGCAGAGGAGATTATCACAGAATCACAGAATCGCAAGGGTTGGAAGGGACCTCAGGAGATCATCTAGTCCAACCCTCCTGCCAAAGCAGGTTCACCTAGAGCATGTTACACAGGACTTCATCCAGGCAGGCTTTGAATATCTCCAGAGAAGGAGACTCCACAACCCCCCTGGGCAGCCTGTTCCAGTGCTCCATCACCCTCAGAGTAAAGAATTATGAGACAAGCACAACTTAATATAAGTACCCATGATACCACCCTGCACTTCTGTGCAGATTCCAATCTTACATGGGTATGCCAGTTGTGTATTACTAGGGAAAACCATAAAATTACAATTTTTAAACCAGTGCAGTGTCATAAGTATTATTTCCAGTTTACAGGTTAGGGATGGGAGGATAAAGCTTGATTTCCACAGGTGCTCACCACTGTAAACTCAAAGTGCAAGCACTGGGACCTCCAGCAACTCCAAGTCAGTGGGATTCAGACTGACTACTAGCCTAAAATCAGTCAAGAAATCTGTGAGAAGTACAGAATCAGAAACACAACCAGTCTAATCCTCCATGCTCTGCTTTAATGACCAAATCATTCTTCCCACATTCTTCCCATGCTGGGACATCACACCTTTCACATCTTTCAGTAAACCTACTTATCATGTAATTGTATATGCAGTAAATGGTGAAATGTCCAAAATTCTATCGGACCCCATACAACCTAGCTTTAACTGCATTAAAATTTGTCTGTCTTCTAATATGTTAATGTAAATTAAAAATTTCAAAGACTGGGACAAATAAATTCAGTTATAAATTCCTTGACTATAGCTCAAGAATGTGTAACAGAAATTATAGATTTTTCTTTTGAGAAAAATAAAGCACTACACACTTTTGACATATTCACATCTTAGAACAGTTGATTGCCACATTCTTTTTTTGGAATAATCCACAATGAACAATACTATCTTTAAAATCAAAACACCCTCATTCACATCCTTTTTGAACATGCTTTCATTCCTGACAGAAATATCTCCTTTCCTTACAGTTTACAGCTTTAGGAGTCAGAGTCATTCAGGGTATCAACATTCATTAAGTCTAAGAAGCTTATGAATCATCACTCTTTTCCAAGAGAGAAACTTAAAGTCACTTTCCACAGCCATTTACTACTGCAATACCTGGTAGAGAGTAATGGACTATTTTCTTAAATAGTTTTGTCATATACCCATGCAACCAAAATGCTGTTCAATAGAATTCTCCTTCACTGAATGAATATTTAAAGTTTTTCAATTTGTTTTTGCAATGTTCATTGGACAATTATCTGCCTTACTGCATAAATACGAAACCAGGCTATTTTCTCATGTTTATCAGAATTATTTCTGTTTAAATGTAGAAAGGAACTCTCTAAAAGTCCACTTTCATCATGCCTTTTCCTACAGAAAGACACACATCCACACACAGTCCTACTACTCTTGTTCCTCCTCCTTTTTCATCCCATGTTTCGTCCACAGAAAGACTTGAGGCAACCTAACTCTTTTAAAGAAGCAATTTAGTATGGTATAACCACTGGGATGCAGTGTCTTGCTAGCTGAAAGAAATGTATTTGTTTTTCTATGGATCATCTGTCCCATATTAAAACAAAATCACTGAGAAAAGGCAGAAAAGACATGTATGATCTCATTAAAATTACACCAAATAATAAAGCAAATAACAGGTATGTAATTTCTCAAGTCAGTTGCACTGCACAAGACCAAACAGAAACTCTCCATAATTCTCAACTCCTTAAAGTTAAAATTAAGTTTAGTTGGGTTTAACAAACTCATTGATAAACCCTGCAGTCTGTGAGTGATTTCTACTTTTTATTATGGAAAAAAGTTATTTTCAGTAATAAGCATGCCAACTGTAGGCATGCCCTGTTGAAATGCGAAATGTTTTCATGATTACAAATATTTGTTTATTGCATAAAACCATAACGTGAATTTTAATACATGGCAATGTTTGAAAGACAGGGATGAAAAATTCCTATGGGATGAAAAAATTCATCAGAAACCACATTTGTGGGTCCAGATACCCACTGAACTCACATATTCAACAATATGGTAGTTCTCATTCTAATGAAATGAAAACAAGACAACAAAAAAGGATGATGGAAGTATCCTCAAATCTGAGATGTAATAGTGGTGAAGACCAGTGGCTTGATCTAAAATCCACTGAAGCCAATCAAGCGCCAATATGCAACTTCAGCCTGATTTTGGATCAAGGTCCTAGGTCTTTTTAATGAAGCAAATGGACATATGAGTATGAAAGCCTAAACAGAGAATAAAATAATTGAAACAGCTCACTCTCTACATATTTGTATGCACATACATATACCCTCGAAACACAGGCTATTATTTTCAGTTTACAACAATTTTATTTATGGCAGCGTAGCTAAAATCTCTTCTTTAGTTAAAAAAAGGAAAAAGATAAGTAGTGTCTGCTACTGGTTACACATAGTATTGAAATTATGACTATACTGTAAATCACCACTGCAATTAAAAGAACAAATAAGAATATGTAACAGAGACTATGAATTAAAAAAAAAAAATTTAAAAAAATATATAAGGTTGCTCTATCCCCATCAGTACTTTCTGAATAGCGGGCACGGTTGTTCAGGTATGACTTCTTGTAGTGACAGGAATCACGTTTAACACTGAAAGACAAGGCTGCTACCCATGGCAGTCTGTATTACATGGGTACGCCAGTTGTGTATTACCAAGGCAAACCATAAAATAAAAATGTACCAAACTTCCCCTGGCTTTTCTTTGGCTAAAAAAATCACACCACCACTCCTTTCCAGTCTTTAGCTATATTAATCAGTTAATAAATCTTAGAACACATCAGTGGGTTAGTGGGATTTCAGTATTCTTGTCCACTAGGGCTTCCTTTATTATATTTGCAATAGTATTTCACAACAACCTCTTTTGCAAGAATTGGGAACTATATCTTGAGATACAAAACAATAAAAGACCATCAGGGACACACTGTATCTGAATTCATAGCTCTAGGCAGATTTTAGTAGGGCTTCACTCAATTTCATTCATCGATGTGGTAACACAGGTACACTTGAGCACAAAATACATAGAAAGGGGTCATTACACAGAGATCAGTTCCTTTTCTTTTCTTTCTAAGTTTATTGTATGAAGAGAAAGATGCAAAGGGGGGAAAAAAAAGAAAGGAAAACTAAGTGGGTTACTCCTAGCACGAGTCAACCACTTTTTTACAAAACTTACAATTTTTCCTCTGTCTTCACTCTCCTTTAGAAGTATACATAGCAATCTACAATGGTTAAATGCTTTCAAATAGTGGTTGCTTCATAGAACAAAGGTAAAAAACAAAGAGAAATTAAACATAGACTATGAAAGAGGAGCTATTTAAAACTTTTGAAGCTTCAGTATTACTAGTTCTGAAATCCCACTGTGAGCTGGGCTGTATAGGCATCATTCAGGCACCTGTGCATGCACTAGTCAGCGCGAGGAAGTAAAGGCAGTGCTTACCGGCTTCGGACAGGTCTCTAAGGGAGCTGCTCAGTGCGCTTCTTTTCAGCCCCTCCCCAGTGGCATAGCTGTCATCCAGGCAAGCTCTGTTCAGTGTCCCGTTGCCAGAATCTTTTTTCAGACTGGAGCATTGAGACATGCTTGGACGCACCACACCCTTCTGTTTTTCTAGCTCAGCTGAAACAAAGAGAATAATTTTGCAATTCATTTATATTGACTATAATGGAGGACATGGTAAGATCACAATTTCTTGATGTGATCATGTTTTACTGTGAATAATAGATAAGAGTTCATTTTGGCACTGTTAAATGCCAGAGAGGAACTTCAGCCCTGTACTAACAGCTTTATATTACAACCTACAGGATGAAAGGCTATTCCTCTTTTGGAAAAACAGAAGATAAAATTCCATGTTTAGACACTCATGTGAGTTCCAGCGAAATATATCAATTTGTACTATGGCTACCTAATTGAGAGAACACAGGAGTATCAACATGGAAATGAATAAATATTCAGTAAAACTTATTTGAAGGGCCATCACCGAGAATGTAATTCAGTGATGTAAATTATCCCTAAAATTCTTACTGTAATTTATACTCCAAATTATAAATCCATCTCTCCTTTGTCCATTGCTATTTGCAGTTTGTCCAGGCTAAATTTCCACTGCATCTACACTGCAGTAAATAATACTCAGTGAACTCGTCCAGGGCTTAAGATCTCATTGGGTTTTTCCTCTTTCTAGAATCAAAGCCATGGAAAAAAACCACATTATTTTTAACTTTTAAAGAGTTCTAATGGGCTATACAGACATTCAAGATTTTCTTACTTCAATTAGCTTGAAAATGCTCTATTATATGTACCTTTGTACTTACACTCTATTCTGTGCTTTTCCATTTCTTGAACCTCTGCAATTGACTCCCTCAAATCATCTGTAAACTTCTTCCTGTCCTGAGGATTTGGTGCATTGAAATTTATTAGTACTTTGATATCTGCTCCTGGAACAGCTGATGTGAGCCGAATACCATTGGGATAATCTAGAAGAAAGAGTCAAGAAAAACTAAGCTCTGATTATTCCAATTACTTTTCTTTTTATAAAAATAAAACCCCCAAACAACAACAACAAAACCTACAACTGAAGGCTTTTTACTAGTATTACCATATTGGGAACAAAGTCAGAGAAATAAAAGTCTAAAGGCACAGAATTAGAATGAAAATCCCTAAGGTACATTGGAACTGCTTAACTGTCAAGATACCAAATAAATATTGAAAGACAGTCTTTATGCATCTGTTACCCTTAAGGTACAATGTAAAAGAAAAATCCCAGAAAAAAACCCCCAAAATTTAAGATGGTAATTTTTGTTTCATGGAGCAGATCCCATTGCCTACCTTAGTCAATTGTGACCAAAGTTTTGCTGAGGACTACTTGAATACATCTCAAGTACTAGAAACCATCTTATACTTTTAACTTAAATTTTTTATGAAGACAAATGCACCAGCATGTATACCTTTTTGTATTTCCTATTAAGTGATGTTTCCTGGACCAACCTACTTTCATTTTTTTCTAAAAAAAAAAAAAAGTTAAAATTATCTGTGAAATTATATACTGAGGAAGTAAAAGGGATGGGTTTTTCCCCCCCTCTTTTGGCCCTTATTATAGACAATAAAATGGCAGATTTTTCAGCAAACTGTCTTTGCCTCTTTTCTGTGTGCACACCTGAGAATGCAAATTTTAACAACTGGTCAAAAATATCTCCAGGTTGAGATAAAAGGTTAATTTACAGAAAGATAGCTTATAATGAAGATACGTTTTGCTGCATAAAACAGAATCAGCCTTTGCTTGAAGCACAGACCTGTAGAAAAGGGGTGTCAGAAAAAATGCAAAATGTGCATTTTAATTCACAGTGTTTTCTTTTACTCAACTGCTTGACCTTATTGGCTTGCTAAAGCTCTCAAATATTTACTTAAGCATTCAACCTCAAGTGCAAGTGCTCCCATGTACTAAAAATTCATGCCCTCAAGAACGAGCAGACGATGTAAGGTAGTCTCTTCCTCAACGAAAAAAGGTTTCAACAATATACAGACTTAAAATATTGAGAAACAAGTGCAAATGCTATGCGTTTTTAAAAGGATACCTTAACTTCCAAATCAGATTTGCAACTAAAAGTGAACCAGGTCCATTTACCATTCTCAGGTGAAAAACAGTGCCAACTATCACAAGCTTCAAAGGGTATAGAGGGGAAGGAGGGAGCAAGAATTTGGGGCTTCTGCCAGGGTCTGACATCAGCATCTTGCACAGAAGCAATGCATAGCTTATCTGCTGCTCCTGACCACACGCCAATTGTATCTACCGCAAATCAAATGAGACAGACGCCTCAAGTTGTCTGTCGTTCAGAATACAGCCAAATGGCCAAAAGCGCAGAGGAGTCTGGTGCTAGGCAAGCTAAGAGATGGAGAGCATGGGATAACAGCACATACTGTTTTGAGCACTGAAACTGGATAGGCAGCAAACGGCTCTAGAAAGTGCACGCCTTGGGGAAAAAAAGTTTATGAAACCACACAAGGAAACTTGGTAACCCCGAAATCACATGGGCTACCTTCATATATGAACAAAGAACAACGAATCTCCACAGACTAAACAAACAAAAATATTTTATTACCAGAGAGACTTCTCTACATCGTATTGATTAAGCATCAGGAAACAGTGATGTAAGTATTTACTGGTTTCAGATACGCTCTTTCTAAAGTGATCTGCTTGCCCTTTATATTTTCAGCGCCTATGACTGAAAATGTAAAATATACTTCCTTTACAGCCTATCTATTTACTAGAGATATATGACATTATTTTCTCTTTTGGAACTCATCTGTCCCTCAGCGTAATTGACTTTATTCATTAGAAGTCAATTCTTCTATCATCAACACCAAGCCTTTTTTTCAACCTCACCAGTAGCCATACCAATATTTTTGTTGCTTCTGCTTTAGTGACACTAAATTTTATTCACTTGAAACCAGCTGATTCTGACAGCTGCTACACACAGACTTAGGGAATGGCATGATGGCTCTGGCCAAAATACCCCAGAGCTTGCTGGGGACAGAGGAAACCAAGAATATGGATTTTTACAAACCAGAGGGGAAGAATACTTCTCTTTCCCCAACTGGAAAACACTGCATTCCGCCTGACAGGCATGGATATGAGAAGTACAGTCAGCTCTCTGATTCACCATAGTGAATTCACCAACTATGTCTACTTGAGTGTCTCAGTTCAAATGCCTCCAGTTCACTGGAAGGAATCAAACCTTTTACTCCTAGTTCCACTATAGATATTTTTAAGTTTACTCGAGTAGAGTGTTTCTACTTAGCATGCTTGTGTGATTTTTTTTTTTTAATTTATTTAACTTGACATCAGAGGAATTATATATTCTATTATTAGTAGAATCCAGGATAGAAATATTTGGCCTTCCTCTCTAAAAATGAATTTTATATCATATAATGTGTGCACAAGACAGAATGAATCTGTATGCATATAAATAATCCACAGGCTACATCACTGCTATAAGCTCTACAAGATCTCCCCTTTTGAAATCTCCAGATGTTTTAACTCAGTAACAGTGACTTCTTTTGAGTGAGATGAGCATTGGAGCACATTCTCGAAGACAAGCAAAAACTAAGAGCTTTCCACAACCAAAAAGCACAGAAAATACTGAATATTACACTGAACTGTATCCAGTTTATCATGAAGGCCAAGGTTTGGTTTACAAACCATTAAGTCAGGTCAAATAGGCAGTCTCCCTATGTACCATACAAACAACTATGCTCTGCTACGTTATTACTGATGTTGTCTCTCGGCTTAAAATCTACAGGAGCGTTAGCAAACTATTTGCTTTTTGTTAGGTTGTTGTCTGCTAAGACTAAGCTTGTCAAGCATTAAAGTTAAAAAGAATATTGGATTGATGCAGATTACAATTGACATAAGCAAAAGGTGTCAGAAAATACAAACTTTAATCCAGACTCTCTGCTTTGTATTTATATTTGAGTGAGTATACATTACCTAGGCACATAGTTAAGATATAAATCAGGAAAATAAATTAAATAGTGGTTTGAATTACACATATCATTATAATAGTCATTATTTATTATCATACATTCAGTTCCAGCTAACCGTACCACTGAATCAGCAACAGATACAACATTTGTTTCTTTACAAGCATTCTATTCTTTACGAGCATTCATAAACAACACATTTGGCTAGGTTTGGCTTCTGACCACAACCAAAACCATCGAACAGCAGTCTTGCTGTTTCTTATGCTGATACCATCTTGTTTCAAACTTTAGGGCTAAATTAAATTCAGAATCAAGTCCTGTCTATCCCTTTCACTCACAGAAATTTTTATTTTATTTATAAATAAAATGGTCATCTAAAAAGAGAGGAAAGACTTACACTGGTTCTCAAAAAGAAGAACTTGCATTCCATAGAGGGAAAAGGACTGTCGAAAACTGTATGTGACTGAGTTCTTCTTCTTTTGAAAAATCTTGGTCACCTTAAAGTTATCAAATAAACAAAGTTACATATCCCTGTTACCATGTATGTTTGTGGAAAATCATTGTTCTTAAGAATTAGCATATGAGAAAGCATTTTATGCCAAAGAAAGCTATAAACTGCCAGAAAAAACGAACTTTTAATTTTTTCCTTTTTTTAAAATGCAACTGATGTATTTACTACTACTGAAGAAACAAAGCTAGCTTTGAAGCATTGCTATCTCTTAACCAGAAGGTTTAATATTTTATCCAGATACAAAGCCTTTGTGTTCTTTATTCTCCAGAACTACTTCTTGAAATTCCAGAAAGAAGAAAAAAGGGCATCATATTGTGCACCGTACATGCTAACAAACACATAAATATATTTAAATTTTCTTTTTTAAAAAACTTGGCTGCTACCACACTTTCCTTCATGCTTTTTTCTTACAGTCTGACTACAGGCAGGACACGCCTATGGACCTCTCCATGCAAGTTTAATTCTTAGGCCTTATCCTCATGTGACCTTCCAAGTCCGCTTCACTTCCGTGCACCTCCGAGTACTGTCTTACACTACCTCATCCAATGATGCCCTGTTTTCCCTAGGATTTGTACAGCACCTATCTCAATAAAAGCACTGAGTCTGTGGAAACCTTTACTTTTTGCTACAAGTAACATACTACTACTAACCATCAATTCTGGGGTTCTCCTAAACTGTGAATGCAACCACTCTTTATAAACAAGAGGTTTATTTCTGCTAGTTCTTTCTAATTTTAACTTTTGGTGATGGCGTTTTACTAGAACTGACAAATTAGGTTTATATCAGACAGTTTGATAAAACTACTGACATTTAAGTAAGAAAAAATGACAGAAATCTTGCAACCTGAAGACAACAACGTTCCATCATTTTATGCCCAAGTTCCCATTTACAACTAGGAGGTTGTATTCACAATCAAAAGGACTCATTTTTTTTTCCATTTACTTCCTGGTTTTAAGGTCTGAAGGTATGTAAAAGTTACACACAATAAAATTGTGCACCTGAAGTGTGCCTTTTTTGTAATAAAGCATGAAATATTTAGCTTAGTTCTTAGTTCTCAGGTAGCAGCCAAACACATTCCAAATACAGTGCAACAAATTTTCCTATTTTTAAGAGTAAATCAACCAAATAATTCCAAACTGTCACTAGTTTTGTATGTCTGTTTTTCAAAAGACTGGGTCAAGTTAAGTGCACACTAAAAAGTAAAGTCAACTGTACAATGTATTTCAACATATCCTATTCCTATTTCAATGAATAAACATGTCTGGTGCATGGAATATCTGAGGAATACAAAGTAGTATGTAATTTTGGTTTTCCAAAAGTAACTTGAATTCATTACTCACGGAATAAAGAATGTCTCTGTTTATCCATTAGGAAAATGGATAAACTGGAGGTAATTTTTATTCTTTTTAGTAAAAGCTATTGAATCAAAGTACTTTCTTACAATAGTGTGTAGCAATCAATAAAAGGCTTCTGTTTAAAAGCAGATTATTTATAATGAAGAAAATTAAGAAAATTTAAATCTTAATCATGCCAAGATTGTTGGAGTACAGAGTAACAGGTTAATAGATATTTATTTTTAGGAATGCTCATGCACTTAATCGCCACTGATTTCATGGAGAAAGGTATTTCTGAATATCTCACTAGAAGTCTATCCACCTGGAAGTACATACCACAAGAAGATCATTAAATAAAAATATTTCTCGCTGGTGTAATCCAAGCTTCTGAGGTTTATTTGGATCTGGAACTTCAAACAGCCTACAGTAGCAAACAAGCCTCCGGTGGGGTAGAGAGAGGACCTATGATAATACAAAAGTTCATGGTTAATATAGCAATATTTAGCCATGAAAGAGCTTCTTTCATATCCAAAGTCTTTTTCTGAATACTTGTAATTTTTTTACCTCTAAGACCACTAGGCTTTTTCATCAAAGCAAAAATAACAGAAAAATAAAGATTTATATGCCACAAACTTGCATGACATTCAAACTTCATCAACATTCTTATATAAAATACTCTCTTAACAGCTTGCATTCCTGTATATGGGAGCCAATGAAAGTTTTACTGGGGATAGTTTTACTTTGTGAAATGATAAAACCTTGAAAGAACTTAAGATTAAGCAAGTGGGAACTAAAAGCAAAGGATGGTTGCTTTCCTGAACATTTTTATGTATCTTTATTAGAAGAAAGGACGCAAAGCAACTTTAGCTTTCGTGACATGAATACACTGATGTTGCGGATTATGTTTTGTCAGCCACTGAGTTAGTTCAGTTTGTTCATTCCCCAGTCCCAAGGAAATGGTACATCAGTACATCAGGAAAAAGTAAATGCATTTTCAGTCTGGTTTATTTTCTCGTGCCAGCAAGAAAACGAAGAATAATTTTCCATTTTCTTATTTGAAATGTCTGCTGAAGCTATCTCTGAAGCTGCTGTTTTCAACCTAGTGAGACTTCATTCTTTCATATGCAAATGATGGTATCTTGTCAACAATATTAAAAGAAATCATTTGAACTTTAAAAGTTTGAAGTGGAGAATATTCTTTGCTAACTAGACATAATTTCATTTATATATTATATTTCTTTATAATTCCTGATTCTGCATGTGAATTATGAGACTTACTAGGCAAAGAAAACATCAAAGGCTGTTAATGCTTCTTCCTCTGCATGAGTGGGGAGGGCAGGAGATTTAAAAAAAAAAAAGAAAAAACCAAAAAGGGGGAAAAGAGTTTAGGATTCACTATCTGCCCTTGTTCCTGGTTGGTTATCAAGTCATTTAGTGAGATTCCAGTTTTTTCCCTCAAATCCATCAGTAACTATACTAATAACAGATAAAATGCTAATAGCATTTAATTTATCTATGGCATTAGCTTAACTACCCTTCATGAACTTGCAAGAAGAAGGTATTTAAGAAAATAATCTGCTGTGTTCTAAAGGAGCCAGTGTGATGAGGAATGCTGGAGAAATCAACGGTTTCTATTTTCAGGCTATTCTGGTAACTGAACAGTTAACATTGGTTCTCAGTGAAAAGCGGCAGGAATAAATGTTGCATGTTCTCATTCTCTCCTACCTCCAGACTTAGTTTCCCCAGCACATGGCACTCTGAGATTTTCTACAGTGAGATAACGAACCCAAGGGTAGTCACTGAGCCTATGAAATTGCAACAATTACAGTGAGCTCTGGTATTGAAATTTAACTATAGACAATGCTTTTGCTCATGGCAATAGATGATCTGGTAGGATTCCCTTCTACCCTATTTTATAAAGATCCCACCTTTCAGTTTGTTTTTACAGTCCAGTGGTACTGCTAGACATGCATGAAACAATGACAGATACTTCACTTAGGAAGATGAAGCTAGCTTTGCATGATTTTAATTGTTTACACAGAAAAAGCAAGAAATAAAAGACTGAAAAAACAAATGAAAGTTTAAAATTCTGGAGTGTCCTGAGTGAAGATGCTAATGCACAGTACAGTTATAATTGAGAAAAAAAAATCATCAGGGTCAAATTTGTATAAGGTAGTCAGATTTCAGAGCACTACATCCGCTCCTCTGCTATGAGGTGGTTTCTTTCTTTGTTCAAAACTACTAGCAATAATGCTATAATGAAATTAAAGTAAATGGAACACGGTATTAGAAGAATAGTTTTAGGATTGTTATTGAAGATGCCTCTAACTGAAATCTGGAATAAATATTTTCTATGTTCATCTACCTTTCAGAAGAGAACCGTTAAATTGACTGGCAATATCTTCCTAGAGTATCATTCAATGCTGAGATGAACCACAAAGAATAAACACCCCAGGGCCCAGGTGGAAAAGTGAGGTGCAACTGTAATTTTACTTATTCATTATTCTTTACTGGCTGCCTAATTTCTGTAGCATTTGAAATGCATAAAAAGTATACTTAAAAAAAGGTCTAGAAAACTCTTGACAGTAAATTAAACAGTCTCTGGGAAATGTATTTTTAGAAAATCTTTATACTTGGAGAGTTATTACTACAACAATAGGAAAATTTTGCTTGAAAGAAGCCAATTTTTTTTTTAAATGTTAAAATGTAACAGAACGCATCATTGCCAGTGTAAGAAAATGCTGCCAGTTAAAATTACCATAAATTTTGAAGGAGTATGAGAGGAATACCTACACAGCCAAGTCCGTGATGCAGAGATCCAATCTACAGTAGAAAGACAAGTTCATTAAACTTCAGAGAAACACAAGTAAAACGTCACGGTCTTACTAGACTAAATGCCATAAAGAAAACCAAATATTTCTATCAATAAAGACTGTTGGGCTGCGTCCTAAATTTTCTTTCACACAGTTAAAAAGTCTCTTAACAGAAGAATCCTTGAACCTAGGACTCCACTGAGGTAATTGTTTTCTTAATCCCATTTAATTTACAAGGCCAGGATTATTTTTAGGATTTGAATTGCAATATACCTGTATAAAGAAAGAACCATTAAAAAAAGCCATCTCCCACAGAAGCCTATATATAAACCTAAATCCTCAAACCATTACAGAAAATAAGTTTCATATGAAAGCATAAGTGACCGTCAAATCCCGACTTCAGAATATTTACTTCCTTTCTCCTGAAAAACATGTAAAAGCTTTAATTAAGGAAATTTTGCTTTTTCTCTCCTGTGCTTTTCCCTAGAAATCTCCTCAATATTTCCTTACTGGGAAACAGAAGTAAATTAGGTATTTTTGTTTTTTTGGTGGTCCCTCATTCCCTTCCCTGCCTCCCCACATTGAGGCTTGTCTGAGAAGAAAGGTTACAATTCAAAGCTCTTTAAAAGAAACAGGGAAAATCTTGAGATCCATGCTCTTTTTCTTAATAAAAAATCCCCCTCTTGTAACATGTTGTAATCCCCCTTAATACAAAATGTCTCTGCTGCAGTGAAGTTTCCCAAAGCTGATAAAAAAATTATGTAGGACTTCAAAAACATGCAAGTCTAGTCTGTCTTTTTGGCTTTGTTCTGGGCTGCCTTTGTGCCTACTAACATGAAGATTTTCTGAAGATTATACTCTAGGAGTTGAATTTAGGAAGGCTGAGTATCCATTGTCCCTCTCCACATTAGATACTATTGTTAGCATGTAAAATATTGGTCTTAATATCTCTGTGCTCACTCAGCTCATAAAACAAAGGGGAAAATGCTGTGGCCTTCCTTTTTTCTCTCCTTTTTCCCACAGACACTTTAAAGATTAATTTATATAGCAAAGTATTTCAGGATTTTTCCCTCAACAAAGCAAGAGGTATCTTTGGATGCTCAAACCCAGCACTAGAATCCCTGGGACCTGATTTCCAGATAAGTTCTGAGGCAAAAATCACACAGTCTCCCCTTACAAATGCCAGTTCATAGAGCTAGCTGCAAAGCTGAGAGAGATGCTGATGTGAACAGAAGTTCTCTATTACTCTTGTAAATTATGGAGCCATCAATAATAGCATACATGTTGAAATACGATTCTCTACATCACTTCAACAAAACACTTCAATTCTCTTGAAACAAACATGAGAACTTCCTAAAAGCAGATATTCCAGTGTAATTTCAGAATCGTAAAGCTTCACATAGAGAAAAGAGTTTAAGACTCGTAACATCATCATTCATGAATACCAGACTGTGACAACAAAATTCATCTGCACTGTGAATACTCCAAAATTAAAACCAGCCTTAGAGCAAATTTTTGACAGTTTCTGCCTTTTGCCATTTATCAGCCAATTTATACTTCTAAGCAACACACTTCTGTACTGTTCTATACTGTACATTGCCCTGCATCTCCTTAGCAACTGACAGGCAGTGCAAAGCGAACTTACCGGTTTCTTTCCTACTATGAGTTTTTCAACCTTCTGGACTTGGGATACATGATCCTCATTCGTCTTCAGTTCCCGTTTGCGGATTCGCTCATAAATCCCAATCAGCATTTCTCGTGGGATATCCTCGCCATCATCCACACCTGCAGAAGCCAACAGTTTCTGTTACTGGTCTGGCTCTGATCTAACAAACGCTGTTATTTCTCAACAACGTAGGCTTCTCAGCAAGGAGAGGATAAAAACACGGGCAATCTTTGTGTCCTCTGCTAACAGTAATGCCAGTGTTGCCTAAGACTGCTGCTATATTTGCTTATGCTGTTTGATTTTATAGCTGCCACTACCCTGTCAGCGAACATCTCCTATGCTGTCCTTGTGCCTACCTTACCACAGCAGCAAAAGTTATGTTACTCATTACTGAAGCACTGATTTTTGCCCAAAAGCTTGCTGCCCCCAATACACCAAGACATTGATGGAAATTACACAGGTTGGGGTTTTTTGTTAGTTTTAAAACTAAGCCATATAAAGGCTAATTTCCTGTGCAATTCCTTCCCCCCAACCCCCCCAAGTGTCCTGTGTTTGGTATCAAAGCTCAAATGAATTAAATAACACTTTAGACACTAAAATCTCCATATGACTTCCTCCTAGGAGTATACCATTGTGAGGAAGGAGAACAACCATTTTGCCCCTGTCCCAGTATTACTCAACACTGTTCATAAAATAGTTTCCTACAAGAGAACCTTATGAACATCCAGTAAAATTAATTTAACCAATATTTCCTGTATGATTTCAAAACCAATTCATTTACTCTGGAAAAACAAATCAACAAAATAGCCTGGTCACAGTATTATTGTTTCGCACTGTGTCATTATCATTGGCATGTCAGTATTTCAACAAATGCTGTAGTGTCTTGAATGCTTGATCCTGAATTTTTAATAGCAGTGGAAGGAGTCCAATTTCAATGGGTGACTTAAAGCTGGATTTCCTGGGGACAGGGAGATGCATGTCTATTTTTTAAACACGTTTTAAAGCAATAAACTCTTATCTCCCATTCAGAAGCCAAACTAGAATATTTTGTCACCCAGTGGAACAACTACTCACATAAAAAATACTGTGATAAATACAGTTTCTTTGCAACTGGAAGCAAGCAGAAGTCTTCCCGCAAGTCTTCCACAGACCACCCTTTGTGATCCAGTCATTTAAAGTTACAGGCAAGGTAGCCTGATACAAAAATGCCTACAATAATAAGAAATTGCTGGTGTTTGGGCTGGAGCTCAGAGAGAATGTACTGTATTTAATACAAGTATAACTGTAGTGTTATGCTACGAATGAATAGCAGGCCTTTTATGGCCTTTGTGGATTTTATGATAAAATCTCAACGCTAATTTAAATTTTGCTGAGCTAAAACATCATTCATTGCTGTCTTGCACAAATCTAAGGGAATAAAATCACCAAACAGGACTTTCATTTTCAAGGTTTGAAATTCCAGAACACCACAAGTATTTTGTTTTTACTAGCACCAAAATGAAAGTACCACATGCATACATGAATAAAAACTGCCATGCATCTGAGATGCGCCAGTATATTCTTATATATTAAGCAACTCAATTCCTCCTTTCTGCCATTCAGCCCACTTTTAGGTATCACGGAGAAAATGGCTGTTAAACAATACATCATCAGTACTTGCAGGTGCCTGCAGTAGTGGGCCTGCTGCATCCATTGCTGCCGTAAGAACAGACTGTGCACTAAGCTGTGTTTATTCTGTGCTTAAAAGCAGCGGGAGGAGGAGGAGAGAGTTGCAAAGACTGAGCAGGGAATTGTCCTGGCCTTTGCACAAACACATAGTAATGGAACTACAGTAAAAGTTGCTTTTTCCCTTTGGGCCCAAACTATCGTAAAGGAAAAAAAAGCGACGGGGACTTCAGCCTAATTTGATTTCTCTAACATCTGAGTGCTCTTCTGTGATGAAAGGTAAATGCTGTCTGACCCATTCTCCTTTGAATGCCCAGGAACAAAAGGAGGTATCACCTCCTCACCCACAACCTTCCTCCTCAGCTCTACAGTGACTGCTTCCTGTCAGGCAGAGCTGAGCGCTGGCTGAACTGATACTGCATAAAAATCTGTTCTTTTTCACCAGAAAGAACCAGGACAGAAAGATCTGAGATACAAATTTGAACAAATATCCATATTTTTGGCAATCTAATTACAAGTTTAGGTGTGCCATAGCCTGGCAAATAGATCAGAAAACATACCAATGAAGGAATCAAAATGAAATTTCTCTGCTATTTACCATGTATCTTTTAGGAAGGTTTTGGAGTTGGAATTTTTTTTCCCCCCCACTGAGAATTTAAATCTTTAGTTTATTTCCAAAAGTTCTCATCACAATATAGCGATTTCTTTTCTTTAATATATATACATATATGCAAATAGAAGGACTTGACAATACATCCACTCAAGAAACACAAGATAAAAAGGACAAAATCCTATGTTTAATTCTGTTTTCACTATTCTAAAAATAACTAAAGCCTGTAAAAATGACAGTAGTTTTAAGTCAGGTGAAATCAGAATCAAGTGCCCTATATCTTGTCTTTTTCCTAGAAGACAGACGGTGTCCCTCCAACAACAGTTACTGGGAAAAGCTTTCATCACCTTCATTGTTAGAGTTTGCTTACCCCTTAGGTTCTTGACAAAGTCTTCTAGCTTCATTTTGCGTTCTGGTTTCACATTTGGGCTGTACATATCTGTGTTTAACAGTATGATGGCAAAAGCTAGAATGAATATGGTATCGGGATTTCTAAATTGTCTCACAACACCTGGATTGCAGATACAGTATCGCTGGCTGTAAAAAAGCAAAGAGGAGAACCTGTCAGAGCTATGAATTACTATTCTAATTCTACCAAATAAACCAGCTGCTACATTCCAGAGGCTGAGCAAGCTATTATTTGCGTTCCATACAAATATTTAGCTTTTCATCCACATATTTTCATAAGCCAGTCCTAGGATATGGAAGGCTTTTGTTTTCTACTACCACTGTAACTTCACTTCTTAGTACAGATTCTGAGCTACAATAAGTTCAGTATTTCATTTTTTTCAGCAAGTAATACCCATTGACACCGGGTAAGAACATAGCATTGATTTTAGCTTACTACCACATGACAATTTACATCTCACCCTGCCCTGGATAAAGTACGCTTGTGTTAGTATTAATAAGTTAATGCTCTTTATTCCACTATTGTTGAAATGCTTAATGAAAGGTTGAGAGCATATATACTCTAAAATGTAAATGGTCTTATAATTCCACTCATATAAGCAATTATATCCAAACACATTGTTAGAGACATTCAAAAATCCTTGAATATCTTTTCAACTGATGCCAGAAAGAACCATTAATTGAGAAACCTCGCTACGTTAACATAAAAGACATACATGAATTGCAACAGCAAATAAAACTTCCTATTTCATACTTAGCAAAACCAACACAAATGACATGTTGTATTTGGAACTGTATGTCACTCACAAGGACACTGCAAATAAGCAGGGAAAGTAACTCAGATACGCTCAATGTCCCCAGTTCTCCAGTTTGACCCTTAGACAACGGCCAGTTTCTGGTGACTGAGTAATTAACTCCAGCATCATACCTAAAAGCTTCAATGAGCCGTTCTACTTTCTGGGCTTCTCCTTGAACACGGATATGAGCCTGAAATTTCCTGAGTGCTTCATCCAGTTCCATTGTTGAGAAGTCCATCTCATCCACAACACAGCTAGGATAAAAACATATTGCCATCGTGTCTTTTAATGTCTAACAACACAGTACCAACGGTAAGATTTCGAGACCAAAAACCCTTTCAATTTTCCACTTCTTGTAGAGATTCATGGATTTTTTTTAAACATTCAACAGCAATTGCAACAACTGTAGGTAAGCTGTGAAGGAAGGATTGCAATTAATGTATCAATGAGAATGCGTGCATGTAAGTAGGCCTTCATTTTTTTTTTTTAACAGAAGAGCTGCTGGAATGACAAATATCTGACCAATGTAAGTGACATACCATTGCCAAGAATAATTACTGGTTTTGTGCTTCCAGGCCAATCAATTATTACAATGCCTATAAAAATAGTAAATAGTTTATACTGCTCAAAATATTGTATCTCAAATAGCCTGCGGCAAGCACAATAATCTGTACCAAATGGCTCTGTGTCTGGGAATGTTCTTGCATACAGATTAAAAAAAAAAATCTTGTTTGGATACTCTCTTACTATTAATGTAATTTTCATCTCCCCATCATTTGCCATGTCTTTCAGTTAACACTTATGCAGAAATAATTACTTTCTTGCTCTGAAAATACAGTGCTGACAAAAAATTAAAAAAGGAACCAGTTGAATATAATCAACAATGTGAACTTTGTCATTCTAATACTTTGTTTAAAGACTACTTTAGAATCAGAAGCTTATCAACTTCCTTTCTTTAAAAACTTTGCTCTTAGTTTTTAAATAACCAGGTGTGCATCACTGCAAGTGACAGCACTGTAATACAGAAACCACAGAAAGAAAGCAAACTGGAGTAGCTCACATTTTTCTAGTAACATTGTAGCTAACAGATTAATACCAAAGCAATTTATTCACTTTGCCATGAGTGTTTTTTCCTTTATGCAGAAGTGCAAGAAAACAAACAAACAGGCTTGGCATTTCTCAAGCCTTTTCCAAGCCACACCTCCAAACCTACTATCAGTTCCGCAATAATGTTCACAGTTTTCTCACCTATTGTAAGGTCTGTAACACTTAAAAAAGCTCTTTTCTCCTTCAAAGGTGTAAAGCACATGTGCAGACAAGCTGGAGCCAAAATTAAGTAATCAGAGCAATTAAGGACCTCCAGAAACATGCTGGACAACGTCATAATGGGGAGGGGTCTTAAACAATCTTTTATATGAACAGTGGAGACAGCAGATATACCACCATGGTCAATGTTCTTAACTGGAACCAGTACTTTTCTGGAAATATTTCAAAACAGTAAACAAAACTTTTCTAGTGGCTATGTAATGACAAAAAAGGGAACAGGTTATTTTAGCTAAGTCATTACAGCAAATGAAAACATGAAAGGAAGAAAGATCAGCCACACTTTAGTTTTTGTTAACAACAGTTAACAATGTTAACAATAGTTAACAAAATGATAATCCTTGCTAATATCATCATGATCACAATGATGAAGAGAACATGATTAAATGGACTTTAGTCACTGCAGGAGAACTCGAGTACATACATATTCTGGGTGAGTAAGTCTGTGCTGAGTGACCACATCCTCACTATTACAGTTGCTCGTCCCAGGCAGGTAAACGCCAAGCAGCAGCTAGGCTTCACCACTTCTAGGTAGGCAGATAATTGACACCTCTTCCTCGGAACTGTCCCCTGCTTACCACCGCTCCACGAAATTTAGGCAAAAAGAGTGGAACATACCACCTCTTCTGGGTCAGCACAGCTACAACTGCCTTCATGCTCTACTCTTGTCTGTACTCTTGCAGATAACCGCGTAGTGTAATGGACTGAAATGATGGAGTCCCGTACAGAGCAACAGAATGTTGTGCTTTCCTTCTCACTTTTAACGGTGTTCTTTATGATGGTTTTATTTCATTCTTTCTTTGAGTGACTACACTTTTGTTTTCTAATGCAAAGTCAAGACACAGTAGCAGGTCAGATCCTCAGCTACACCTCTGTTACATCAAGTACTCCTTGGTCAGGCAGAGACAGAAAGCCGAAGCTTGCTGCAGAACAGCAATGCTTTGGGAAGCGCATCTGATGTGCCCCAAATGTTGGCCAGGGCAACAGCATCGATGCCAGCCCCACACCACCCAAGCCTTTACATTTGAGCTACCACCAGGTAGCTCAGTACAGTAAGCCCAGAATGCAGCTCTTGGTCAAAAATGTAGGCTACTCTCTTGAATATTTTCTAAGCTGCAGTGAAAAGAAGATTTCAGAGAGTTAAAATACCCTAATTTACAGGATCTGGGAATCTTGAACACAAATCAAAGCAAGTCACTTGAAACTAAATTGTGTAACAGAAAAAGGATCATCTGTGAAAATATCTTGTCTATGTAACAACCTGGAGTTATTATCAGTTCGACAAAAGTCTACCTCCAATCTGTAAATACGATATCTAAGATGAAACACTATTCTGCTGTCTCTTTTTAAGAAAAAACACCTGTTCCTATTTGTAGGTAAGGTTCAGAACACTATCAAGAGAAGTGCACTGCTTACAGGATGTTCCTTGCCCCCAAGCATACCTGAAACAGCTTCTTTAAGAATGGATTAATTTCAATAAAAGGATTGTTGTGGGATTGTAGGGGGTGATTATGACCTTACTCTTAAGAATTCACCTCATCACAGATGCAGCAGCTGGCTTAGCAGAGACACACTTCTACTTACCCATATTCTGCTAGTCTGTTTGAGGTTGTGAGGGCAAACGATTTGTTCCAGATCACACAATGCATCATCTAAAATTATAAATCATCTTGTCCTGGACCTATACTGTTTTCTTTTAAAAAATTAGAAAACACACACTCTTTGGAAAGTCTTTCCCCTGGTTTGACTCATAAGTGCAAAATCCAGACGATCATTACAACTAGCTAATAATGACTCATGTTGAAGAGGGACTGCACCAAGATCAAGTCATATTCTAGTACTCTGTATTGTAAGGCTGGCTGCATGCTTTGCTACAGAGGCTCTTCTGATGCTTACTGCTGGGTAAAAGGCAGCATCCTTTAACAAGGCACAGGAAAAAAGAGAAAACCTCTATAAAAAGGTCTATGGCATATGTACCCATGCCATTAGCTGTATTATACAGTGTTCAAGTTTGTGATTTGAGATACATAAGTTCTGACAGCATACCAGTAAGATCAGGCTGACTGTAAAGAACGTGACCAACATCTTTGCAGTATGAAGCAGTAAGAAATATGCAAAGAAAATATAAGGTGTTGGTAGATACTTTGTATCATAATACCACAGCCTTAATTTTTTTGCAATGTATCAATATTATGGTATTGATATTATGTATCAAAATTCAGTCCTCAGGAGAAAGACCGCATCTACAGACCAATGCAAATTTCAGTACAGCTTTTGTTACACTCTGCTGTGTAACCTGTGGTCAGAATTTTTCCCAGTCTTCCCTAAAGTGCAAGATGCAGGGTTTTTTGCTTTCATTCTCAACAGTTTTGTTAAACATCTAACTAATTTTTTTATACAATTCCTTGAATAAAACCGGACTAAGATGTATTAATGTTTACAGGTCAGTGTATCAGGTACAAAAAAAAAAAAAAAAAAGCCCCCAAAGACCCAAAGAATATGTGTTTTCAATGAACACTCTCTTAAAATAAGCAACTTCAGTTTTGGTCTACTCTTTATATAAGGTCTAGAAATTTATGATCAATCTGCTGAAAGTCTAATATTATGCTTTGAATTTCTTTGTGGTTTAAAACAGTTTTTGTTTATCTAATCTTTTGGAAAAGAACAGTTTGTATAGATCTTGTCAGCGTATGCCTGTACATGCCGAAATCCCTGTTTATCTAAATTCTGAGCCATTTGGCTGTAATAATTATTTTCATGTTCTGTTACTGATGAAGCCTTATGTTGCATATAATATTATTTTGTTTCACTCAGTAAATTATTAGAGCCTGAGGAAGGAAAAACACTTCCAAGTAACATACTTTAAGCCAATGAAATTAAAACATAAATTTAGAGTAAATATACATAACTACAGGGAATATAAATCCTTGTAAGTATGTTGCTGGTTCAACAACAGAAACAGTAACTTAGCTGGAAAGCAGAGAAATAAATATTTGCTCATGTGCATGTTTCCTTTCTTAACCCTTAAGAGTCTGGTTTCCCCCTTCAGAACAAGATCCAGAGATAGGTGCAAAACATTCAGAGACCATTGCTACCTCTAGCTTGATGAAATGTCTTACCTGAACATTAAAATGTGCTTACCTCCTCCCCACACACAATACTCACTCTAAGACATCCCGGTTGAACTGTTTTTGTCGATTTCCTAGAAATTCTCCAATCATCTGTCTGCTGAGACCTTTCCTTTGCAGGAGAAAGTGGGCAACACCGACTGGAGTGTCTGGCACAAAACCTCGCTCAATTAGGTACTGGACTCCTTTTTCAGGTTTTCTGAGGAGAAAGGAGAATGCAAAACTATTGATTTTCTTCCATTGGACCTGAAGGCATCTGATTAAAATTTTACAACAATTTTGCCAATCGCTTTTGATTAACATACTACTAGTATGGGCTAGTATAGTTTCACGATAAATGTAACCATCCTGTAGAACATACCATTTACTGTTAATAGCTTATTAGCTTTGAAATGCAGCTTTGCATGTTATTACACATTTTCCTGCTCCATAACCCTTCCAAAGAGAAGCTTTATATGCAAGCAGCTTCAGGCATGAAAGTCAAAACACTTGTCAATGCAAAAGACAAGCCCAGCATCAGCTGCTAAATGCTCCTGTTGCTGGGAGAGCTGTATCTTCCAGAAATAGAACTAAAAAGCTGCCGATGAAAAACAAGAAACAAAGAACACCCCTGACCTCCCACCCCTCTGCTGGCAAAAGTTAAACTTATCAAACAAAAACATCTGAAGAGGTATAACTTGCAAGCCGAGAATATAAAAAATAAGAGAAAAAAATAAAGTTAGTCATACAAAAAGAAGCAATTAAAAACAGTGGAACGCCCATCTAATTTAGAATTTTTTTTCTTGCCCTTTAACACACCCATTGCCCCAGGTTTCCCTTCCTTAGACAAGCACCTTCATAGTTTCTGCAGTATTTTACATCTCTTTATACCTCACCTCCAGATTTAGCTGTAACCGTTTTTAGATCTCTAAACAAAGCAAGCTGAAGCTACTAATTTTAACATTAAGAAGTGTGTGCTGGGGAGGAGGTTTGGGGATGGAATTGGTTTCTGGCAATAAAATCTACTGTTTATAAAGGCAAATGCTGCTTATATTTTAAAGTGATGTAAAATTCTCCTGACAGCACATATTGTGCACTGCATCTTCCAGCAGTGTGACACAACAGACAACCATAATTCCTTTTAAAGATATTAAAGGGATATCTTTACAGAACCAGTAATTCCATCATCATCTTTATTTTGCAAGAAATTATGATATAATGTCCACCTGTAAGAGTGAGTGATTTGCAGCATGCTGGATGACCTGAAAGATATTTCCTTTAAGGCAAGCAAAATCAATCTCAAAGGACAAGGTGACCTTACTATTTTTATACAAGGCTGCTCATACAACCATAACCATTCCTCAGGGTTTTTAATTGCAAATAACATTACAAAATACGTCACAATTCAGTTCTCCTACTCTTTTACATTACACTACTATACACAATACCCTATGAAGAGTTAGATAGATCAGAGGAGTATATATAATTTAATCAAAAGGGAGTTCTCAAATATCAATTTCTTGCATCAGGCTTTGTGACTCTTCATCTGAAATAAGATCACACATATGGTCATCTTCTAAATACAATCTTGTAAAATGAATCTCCTTCATACCCAAAAAGCACTCTTTTTCTCAAAAGTAATGTAACTGCTACGTTCACATGCTTTTGAGTTGTATGTCAGAATTCTTAATATCTTTGAATTTAAATTCACAGCATCCAACAAAAACAGGAATAGTTTTTGCCATCCTCCTTGTTACTGAGCTACATTTGTCCATGAAGTTCAGTGTGATACAAACCCAGCAGAGTTCTTCTCCAGCAATTATCAAAACAGAAAACGAAGAACACCATCAAAAAGCACAACTTGATTCAAAGATCAACTTTATTAGAGATATAGAAAATGCTGGATTGTTACTTACTGTACGAAACCACACCTTGAATTCTTACCACGCCAATAAGCCTGAACATTTAAAATCATCACAAAGGTGACGTGTGATTTATTCTGCATCAGTTCCTATGTAGTTGTATAATTTCACATAACCTAGGGTCTGCTTTTTCACATAAGAAACTCCGCTTCTGGTTCAGCAATATGAAATCACTTTATTCAAATACACTTCAAACCAGGCTAGGTCAGCCTCCAAAACAGACTTAAAAATCCATTTAGCAACACACTGGAAGCCAAAAGCTCTTTTCCCATCGCTACTTTCTTCCTGCTGAAGTGAAGGGTGTGGAAGTTTTGCAGCCTCGGATTATTTGAAAACAGTCCAATGTGTTACAAAAGCTGTAACATGGAAGCAATGTAAACTCTGAACTATAGTAACATGGAAATAGTGCCTGAAAACTGAACTGTAAGAATGAAGACTACTCTTTCCCTATTTGATGAATCAAACCGTAGTAGCAGTGACAAAAACTTCAGAGTAACAAACCTGTAAGAGTAATTTCCACAGTGAAGAAACTGATTTTCTTCTAATTCATGGCCCTACCCACTGAAATTTGCCAACTACAACCAATAAAATTGTGTCATATTATTTTGAAATCTGTCCTGTAAAAACTTTTGTTGTTCTGTTCTAGGAAAACAACTATAAACCTAGAGAGTATGACTGACCTCAACTGAAGAGCTGCTTGTGGGTTGACCCCAGCCAACAGCCAAGCACCCAGATCAAGCCGGTATAGAGCAAAGGCTAAAAATAAAGAACTGAAAAATGAAAGAGCTTCTCTAGAGAATTTCTACTAGGTGCTGAGATGAGAACTGTAACTTTCCGTAATGGTAATTCAATCTTTCTTTGAAGGTTCCGACAGTCATCACTACAACAGGATAAAGGATTTCCTAGAGCAAGTATTAGCAGGATAACTGTTCTTAATGACAGAACCTACAGCTTCAGGTGGTCTTTTGGTGCCTCACCCCAATTAAAAACAGCCTACAATGGAGTATGTTCTAAAGGATAGCATAAAGGACAAGTAGCCAGAGGCAGCTGGTACCACTCTGTAGTTGTTAGGGTATCACTCATTGAGCAAGGCAGCCTACAATGCCTTCCCTTGTCCTTCTACCAAACGGAATATTATTTGGCTCACAGGAGAACTCTGGAGGTTGAGGGTTATATGGGAATGTGCACAAATAAAGTTCTAAATAAAATAAGTTTCTGTGGCTAAATGTGGGTATTAAATATCAGAGGAAGAAAAATTTTTATCCAATGGGCATCTCCCTAGCTTCCATCTTCCCAGCTCATAAATGCTAATTTTGGTTTCTGTTCTAGAATTCCAGTTTGCTAACAAAATTTTCTTCATATTTCTATTTTTGATGATCTGAAACCTTGAGTTCATTCAACACTCTTGACAAAGAAACTGAATTTAATATGAACTAAATTTTATCAAACAGCTTATCAAACAATCTCCTCCCCTGCCCCCCCCCCCCTTTTTTTTTTTCTTTTTAAATCACCTTGCAAGATAGGGAGGTTCAGGGGGTTTTACTGCTGTTGTAGGCTCCCTCCCACCTCCAACACCAGGTGTGACATTATCTTATTCAACAGGAACAGCACTTCATTGAAAACAGTGACTGTAGGAGTGTTCTGAAGTGCTGTACTTCCAATGAAATTTTACTTAAAAAGTGAAGCTAACAATAGGTTAAGAGAAAAATGTACACAAGGGTGCCTTCCCTCCCTGTCTTTAAACACAAGCAATATTATCCCTTTTCATATTCAGAGAAATTGAAGAACTAAACAGGTTTATGGAAATTTAAGTCATCCCCAGCATAACAATTTAAAAATATTATTAAACATGAAGGAATTGTGCCTCAAATGCACCAAGAGGACACGTAGGTCATGGTGTTGACTACCAGCAAACTACTGGAAATTCATTTGCTCCTTCCCAATGAAAGACAAAAAAACCCCAGGTACCTGACAGGGTTTCTGCAAGGACAGGTTTTAAAAGACAAACACAAGCAAACAGGGACTCTACTGCCAGCAAAACCAGCTATTTTAAATTGGACAAACTTTCTTTTTCACCAAACCCTAATTTTCCTAAAGTGTATGACTGGGACATGAAAGGGTCATGGCTTTAACACAAGACAGGACATCTGACATATGTTATCCTCATTTCCGCCTACTCAGAATTGAGCGTAGACCATTTTATACTTACAACTAAGAGTCTTTTGTGATTAGGAAAATTCCCAGTGATGGCTTGTTAATTACACCTAGCAATAACAGGGAAGATGAGAAGTCTATAAATAGCAATCGTGGAAGCTGCATAAGCAGAACATTTATTTTCAGATTTGAATACATTAACTAATAGCAAAATACACCCTCTAAAGCTAGCAACTTACATAGCTGATGATATGCATAATAAAGCTTAAAAATGTCTTCTATCTCAAGATAAAAAACCCAACCAAAACAAATCAAAAGCAATCTGCTGAAAGGAAGAAAAAAAAAAATCAACTAACACGAAAAGATGTGCAAAACCATATTTACATAAGATTCTCAGATGTTGCATAAAGGGCTAAGGAATTTGCCAGAAACTGATTAATAACCTTTAGGATGGTTTAAAGTGACTTTTAGGAGAAAAACACCAATGGAGAAAGTAATGCAAACTTCAAAATAACAGATCAAACCAGTATATTTTAATAAGCATGCTTCTTAGAGAGTACTGTTCATATCCAGTAAAAAAGTTGTCTTTTTGTGGTTCTGAAGACAGGTTGGATCCTGGACTAATTTTTGGAAACTGACATCTTTAAGAGGAAGCAAATTCTAGGAATGAAGAGTGCAAAATCACACACAGACAACAGTTTAAAAAAAAAAGCAAAAAAACCCCAAACCCCACCCCCCCAAGCACCCATTCCCTCAAAAACCAAGACACTAGTAAACCCCTGCACACCACTGCTGCTTCCTCTAGTCATTATGCCTTTCCTTCCTAGGTGGAATACTAACTAGAAGGACATGGCTTATTTACTTGGCAAGTTCTACAAGCAGTACTGAAAGCGTAAATTCAGAGGAAGTTCACTCTACTTGCTGACGTTTGTGCAGATCTCATCAGAGTGGTGGTTTGTTGGGGGTTTATAGCTTGTGAAGCTGAGGAGTTGTTGGCTTTTTATCCTTTAGCAGCTATACAGGTTGAAGCTGGATAAGTCACAAAAGGAAGGGGGGGGAAGGGGGGGAAGAAGAAAAAAAGGGAAAAAGAAAATAAAAGAAAGGGGAAAAGGAAAAGGGGAAAAGGGGAAAAGGGGAAAAGGGGAAAAGGGGAAAAGGGGAAAAGGGGAAAAGGGGAAAAGGGGAAAAGGGGAAAAGGGGAAAGGGGAAAAGGGAAAGGGGACTTTTTTTTTTACTAAAACCTCCATTTATATAAGCAGCACAGTATCTTTGGAAAAAACAATGCATTCCTAATATTTCTAATGAGCAAATTAGTAAGGAGAGCAGTGATACAGACATCTATAATTCTGCATGTGTCATTATTTGTCTCAATTAACTTTCACCTGGTTGGAGGAACCACTGACAAACAACTTCAGGACACAAGTTATTGCAATCATTTACACCACGTGAGAATATTATCAGCCTGCAAAGATAGTCACCAACTAGCTGCTGCAGAAAATCTGGATTGCCAATGATAAAGAACAGCCCTAAAGCTTCATGAATTACTAAATATGGACTGTCAAAATCACATTGTTCCAGCCCCTGGTTTGACATTTCCTCTGTTTGAATTCTGTTTTCAGAACTGCCAGAGTTTGAGAAAGCAGGAAAGCCATGGTCAGAAACATCTCCCCCTTTGAAGAGGGGAAGGATGACAGCATCTGCTGACTGACTCCCCAAGTCAGTTCACAGCAAAGCTGTCCACGACTGTGCTCACACAACCCAACGGGTAGTGTAGGAGCAGGGACAGACACACAGATGGCTGTTTAAGCCACAAAAGGAAACATGGTTGGAAATACACCACTTCATGCTGTCGTTGGACACAAAGTAACACCAGATTCCAAAGGTTAGTGGTACTTGGGAAATAAGGCTTTGTATTACCGAGGTATTCAAAATGTTATCTTTAAAATTATAGGAAATACTTTTTGCAGAAACACCGCAGTGAATTTGAAAAGTCAGTTTGGTAGAGGAAAACTTTTCAGTCAGATTCTAGACGGTAAGGAAGAGATCAGCACAAATGTAGCTGTTACTGTTATCTACAAGACTTTCCAGTACAGCCAGCCTTACTGCAGGACAAACACATTGAGCCTAAGCACTGGAGTTAGGCGAGCACTTCAGTGATGGTGCCAGCACTGGCATCAGCCTCTTCTCTCATCCCTAGTGCTGGTTTAGGACTTCCTGACACACTGAACTAGGAGAAAAAGGGTTTGGTGGTTTTGTGTTTGTGTTTTTTTTCTGGTGGTGGTGGGTTTTTTGTGGTGGTTTGTTTTGGTTTTGTTTTGAATCCAGTCAAGCTCCCTGCCATAGCTGCACCCTCAGTTGTACAAACCAAGCCACAGTGGGGATAAAGTCCCAATGTCCATGCTGGCCAACAGAAGAGAATCGCAAGCACTACCTCAAAAAGAAACATTGAACAAAACCACACTACTAAGGTGTATAAAGCCTTCTCTATGTCTGACTTGCTAAGCATGTACAGCTTACACGCATCCAAACCCACATTGTTATCGTATTTCCTTTTAGATGCTCAGACAATAACAGAGCTGTAAAACGGAAGCATTGATAAACAAATGAGCATGGAACACAGCTTGCTCAGGTCTAGATTTCCAATACCCAGCAATGCCCAAAGTATCTTTTGAGGTAAACTAGGCATTTATTCATGCAGTGTAGATAGCCACAAATGTACTGTTCTTACAGCTGACTGAAAATGAGAAGCTTGGTGAAACATCTAAAAAAGAACTTCAGTATTTCTGAAGGCACATGTATGTTTTTTGGTTTCACGTCTACATTTAGGCACATGCATGCATGCTACACTGAAAGGACCATAAGCTGAGAAAATCTAGAAAACAAACCCAACCAGAACTACAAACATTTCTTAGAGGCTGTCAACACTGCAAACACAAACAGTTCACAAATGTGCTGCTGCCAAAGAAATCTTTTCATGTTGGGGGTGGAGAATTTAATGCAGCTATGATGCCAGCCCTCTGTTAAAAGGAAATAATCTTCCTTGCCTTTGATACTAGAGATCCCATTTTGAAAATATTTACAGTTGTCACAAAACTAAGCATTAGTTTAACATTATAACCCAGGGATGGCATTTTTTTTAACAGCAAGAATCTAAGACTCTTCTTAGAATCATTTAAGAAGTTAAATATTTTTCAACGGCCAAGTTTACAACAGCAAGCTAGTTGAACATTCTCCTCAGTTTGGCAGACAGCTGAATTTTGTTTCTGTGGTGGTACTTCTTCCTTCACTTTTGCCGAATATCCTACTGCTGCTGCAGCAAATTTAAGAGAATCACTATGCTTATTTTAAACCTTCTGTGAAAGAAGAAAACCCCCAATATCCTTAAAATACTATTCAAACTAGTGCCAACTTATCAGAGTTCACTCAACTATGCAGCAACACAAGAAAGGGACTGAAAGGAAAAAAATTAAGAGAAACTGACTGGGAAGCCTGATCTGTGTCTTCCTCATGTTACACAACCATTTAATGAAGAGACAGAAAAACTAGGTGCAAATTGCATCTTCTGGTAATTACAAGAAAGAGTCTCTGGGTCAGGAAAATAAGCCAAGGACGAGCACATTTCTCACAGCTTCTCTATACCTCATGGAAACGGGGAGATCATTATTCACATTATTTGGGCAGGCACTCACAGCTTCCCCCACAGTGGGTAAGACTTCTCTCAACTAAATTAGGATATGTTACTCTTCTCAGTTTTGAATGAACTTCTTGGGTTCATTCAAGACCAAACTAAAAAACTACCACCATAAATGTGCAGCTCACAGCTTACCTGCAATTACAGCAGGTTACCTGGAGCAATCTCCGTTCAGTGAAAGTTAATTTATACTCATGTCACTAACAAAAGAATTTACTAGGAAGTGATCTCAGGGCCCAGTTCTATTTGGTGGGGGAGCAAAATAAAGAGAGGAAACTCGGTAGACATCTGTTTTCACAAAACTGTGTAACTGGCTTGAGCAGTTCTACCATTACTTTCTGTCTGGTCAATCAGATTCTTTATGTCACCATTTCCTAGTAAAGTGCTAGGAAATTATACATGAAACATTATTACTACTACTGAATGATTAGGCTTGTCTGAAGGTTATTGCCTGAATCAGAGCTGATTACAAAACCGTGAAAAGTGTATAAAAGGCAGGTAAAGGGTCCAAGCAGAAAGTCTCGGTTATTCTAATAAAGGAGGAAAAATAAGAGTTTAAAGCTATTTCAGAAATAGGATTTTTCCATATGAGAAGCATCAGCCTTGAGGAACAAAGCAGTTAGCACAATGAAGAGAAGCATAAGGCACACCCCAAGCAGTTGCAGTAGCTGGACATGTCCTGGCTAGTAAAAACAATCCTGAGTCATTATGCTATAGCAGATTTTGTAGCTCCTCATTATTCCCTCTCCTGGCAGTGGACAGCCCGCTTTTTTTTCTCCCCACTCCTTCCTTCCTTGCAAGAAAGAAGGAAATATTTTAAACAAATGGACCAAAACACTCTATGAGGATTTTCTCACCTCCTCTGACCCCACTGCATCCCTGCATTTCTCAAAGAGCAGGGAAAAGAGTTTGTAGCTGCCAGCAGAGCAAAATATACTCCACTTTGAGACAAGATACATGAAAAACCTGCCGGCTCACTCAGAACTATTTGCCAGGGCTGAGTATTGCTTTCATGTTTATGCAACTGTAGTCAAGAATGAGACATTAAGATGACTATGTCCTTGAAATTGAGGAACAGTCCCTGTCTTAACCTTTATTCTAGTGTCCCTGCCCTAAATACTCTTCCCACATGCTCACCCCAGTTACACATAACAGACGCACTTCAACTTTGATTTCTGCAACTCTGCTGACTGCAAATGGGAAACACTGGCAATCACATTTACTTTAAAAGGGGTACCTTTTAAATTGGCAACGTAAAAAGTGTTTAAAGATGTTCAGATTTTTCATTTACAAATCCACCAAACCCTGATTCAACAGATAGATGTGAATTGCTAAACATGAGGGAAGAGTCAGTGCCCCTTCTCTTTTCTTTAACTCTTCCAAGGGTTCCTGCACAGCCTTCCCAACTACCTATTCAAACTGCCCTCTGCATGCCTGCAGAGGCAGCTCATTGCATTTTTCACCCTCAAGATTTGATCCCTTGAGATTTGGGAGGCAGGGGGAAGAAATTAAAATTCTGGCATCCAGAGTCATATCAGATGCTTGTCTGGGAGCTGCTGACCCAGTCAAATTCCTCCATTCAGAGGGTCATTTTCCAATAACCGGCTGTATCCTGAGCGTGCACCCAGGCATTGTTAGAGCAAACCAGTTACCGATTCCTGGCACGCAGCAGTGGGAGGGAGACGTGTGCCCAGAATGTTTAAGGGCAGGCAGAGCTGGTGGCAGAGGATGAGGTAATGGCTCTTTCAGGGTTCCAGGGACGCCCGCACGCAGTTACTGCTGGTCATAGTGCAGCCTTTCAAAAGCTAGATTTGCTTTCAACATTTGGTAAAGTTTATACCCCTTTTAACGGCAATAAAGGGAATCCTTGTGCCCATATTTGAAACCAGCACTTAAATATACTATTGCTTGAATTCTCACAGTTACACATTTCAGCTGTTTCTTATGGGCAGGACATAATGTATACTAATCAAAGCACCCATTCTGGAAAAAAAGGAGGAAGAATGGGTCCCCAGGGAGAAAAGATAAAATATGCACAGAACAAAGCAAAACACACAGAGCTTTTTTTTTTTCTCTGGGTGTTCTCACTTCGGGCTAAACATTTTTAGAAATAATGAGTCATACTAAGAACATTCTTCTCTTCTTACTAACTCCTCGGCATGTTAGAGGACAAGCTACATGGAGTGCTTTGATTTTAATTTTTGTTGGAACTGTCTGTGGCTGAATAATCTGCAGTCCAGATGTTGTAACAACAGTAAAGTCCCTCGCAGCATATACACGAGGATGGCAAATGGCTCTGTTGCAAAATCCTGGATAAGCGTCTTGTCTCCCCTTTCCTCCTTCTATTGAATCATCAAAAAAAATCACAGAAGATCTAGGATTTGCAAAGATACTAGAGATCAGCTGACAAAATAAAAGAATTGGTTCACCGAGAACCAACTTAGTTTGATTTACACCTTCTCCCTCCTACTCAATCTGCACTTACAAGGTCTAAAATCATTATAAATATTTCCAAGAAGCTTTCAACTTAAAATTCTAAAGGGGAGAGTCTAAAAATACATGTTTTCAGACCAGATATTTGAATGCTCAATGGATGCCATGAGACCTGACTAAAAGCAATACAGAAAGTATGTTTAGCATCTTAAGTGAAATTCATTAGGCATGTGATTGGTGTAAATGGAGGGACATTAGATTAGTACACTTACTGCAGTATTCAAACTAATGGCTACTTGCAAAGCCTCTTTTTTACAAAAAAAATTACTAACATCTGGCAACTTTTAAGGATTTCAAATAGAGGAAAAGTTTGCAGTACTTTCTGAATGTAACTATACGTATCCAAATTACCTTCAATCTCTACCTACATGTAAATGACAGAAACCATATACCTCTGTTGAAGAGCTAAAGTTGCTTTCATGGAAAATGAGAAATGTGCCTTCTCACAAATAATGTTATTGCGTGCCTCAGATTTCCAACAAGAATTTCTCTAGAAATTGTGATTTGCAATTTTGTACTTGGTGTAATCCCACCAGCACTCAGCAAATTCCTCTCATATCTGCTCAGTAAAATAAAGAAATACTTAAATTAACATTCTGAGGAATCTAGACATGTTTAACAAAGTCTGCTCCTAGAATTAGTATTCAATTCATATTAATAGTGATTTTAAAATTTTGAATATAATCATCCTCATCAGGCAATAAACGAAGCCTGTAGGGCTTTCAGGGCTTACAGGTCAGAAGATGATACATCACTGCATAATGCAAACAGGTAGTCATACCTTTTTAGCTCTGTCAATAAAACCTTTGAGAGAACTTTGGTATAGTGGGGACCTTGATAATAGCCCTTTATAAAGGAAGCTACAGAAAACTTCAAAACAGTACACTGTAACGGACTGAGGACACATGGGGAACAGTTTTCCATCTGTCACTACCCTTTCCAGAAAGCAAAAGAGGACAAAAAAGGGGGTAGGGGGCGAAAAGACATCTGGGAAAACGTATTATAAAATATTTATAGCCTAGCCTCTGCTCTAGCCATGTAAAGCGGTGTTATGTTCATTCACCTCCAAGATGTACGTGCAAGATTAGGCCGTAAACCCTTCAACAAAACACTACACAAAAAGAGCCCTCAACAAAATTATGCCACTGCATAAAAAGCAGAGCAGCAAGGCCCACAAGCTGTACTTCACAGTCCCTTCACCAGCAATGTCAGAAACTGACACCAGCAAGACTGGTTCCTGTGGCAAGTAATAACAGTCCCACAGAAACACTGCCAGATGAGAGGACATTTAACAACGTCTTCCAATACCCAATATCCCAAAGGAGATAGTCAGTATGACTCTAGTCTCTGCTAGATTAACAAATAAGTTTGAGAAACACAAACTTTTATCTCCCATATTTTATAATATTAGGCATAGTCGCACTGAATTTTCAAACCACTCTAACATTGTCCAAGTTTTGTTGAAAATGCTTTATTAATACAGAAAGCGTTTGTACTCCCTGCCCAAGAGAATGCTGAATAATCACTACATCTGTATAACCACTATATCGTACTCTGTTCAACATGGCCCAGCTGGGTGTGTCACTGTAGTCTGAGGAGACAGTAACTGAGGGCAGTGGTATCAACAAACCTACCTGGTAGCCACAAATACTGGGCAAGGAGCCAGAGTTACTGCCACCATCATGGTGGCACAAGAGAATGGAATCTGGCAATGTATTTCCTGCACATGCGCAGCTCTTACACAGAATTACAGTCTGCTACTACCAACTGCAAAGTTGACCCAAGGGCAGGACATGGTTCCTCAGACTGCTGAGATTAAACCATCCGGTCCTATTTAATCTGTTAGAACCATCAGTGCACCGGTAGCAGAACGGAACCTGAAAATCCTACCAGATTGGGCTGCAGTAACTGGTAAACCTGGTATTTCCAGCCTGCAGTCAAAAGAAACATGAGAATAAAATCACTGCCCTTTTTACTTTTTTTTTCTCCCCTTTTTCTGTTTTTAAAGCAGCAGTCAAAAGCCCTCTTGAAGCCTTGTTTATAAGCAAACTAGTCTCAAAGGCTGGATTTGCATTGGCAGGGTTTGGAGCCTGCAAAATAAACCTTTCTAGGTAGTGTTTTCCTTCTGCCTATAAGGGAGGAATGGTTTCTAGCGTAATTTCTCCCAGACTACAAGCCTTTCAAACTGCACTGAAGAAAATGCCTAATTCAACACAGCTGGCCTCACCAAGCTTCCCTGGAAGCCTCTGCACTCTGGGCATGCACCTGCAACCCTTCCTTTAGTAAGGCAATGAATGGTAACCACACAGTCTGACAGCCTATTGACAGGGTGAAATCACTACTGCCATTCAAAAATAGAATGTACAGAAGCCCTTACTTAGTTGCAATTTCTTTGGCAGAAATCATTCAATTCGGGTGTACTTTGTGTTTTAGTGTCTAGTGGATACCACAAAACATCTTTTAAAAAGTATATTTCTTTAATCAGCACTAAGGTTCCAAATTGAGTGCCAAATTACAGTCTGACACAAATTCTACAACCAAGTGATAAAAATCCTAGAAAAATGGTTTTCAATTACCTACAGTTTTGTCTCTACTGTCCTGTGTTCTCCATTCTGCAAGGACCTTTGTGCTACTGACATTTTGCAGATAATGGTGATTAAGTGAACTAGACCACCAGTTGTGCTCAACTTCTACTCCACCCATAACTGGCTATGCTAATGAAGGGCCTCTGGTAAGAAAACTGCACTTTGGCTTCTGAAAATTATTATTGTAATAGGAAAGCCAGAAAAATTATAAAGCAGCTGTTGAAATTTCAGCTGTGAGGATAGTGACTTTCCATGCTTTCTAAGACTTCATTCTTTCAACACTCCTAGTGAACAAAGCAGAAGTATTTACTCTACTGCAGTTCATGCACTTCTTTAAGGTTCTAAACTCTGCGTTTCAGCCAAGCTTCATGTACCAGAAAGAAATAACATGATTATTTGTTAATTAAGGTTTGGTATCTTAATTTGCAAGAAAGATTTCAAAGATGCAATGAAGTTAATGTGAACTTCTTGTAAAAGACATCCCTAAACTTTCCTCTCGTTGATGCAGACATTTGGAAAAACCTTGACTTCTTGTAGTAGGTAACTTCAAAGCCACTTTTTTTCAACTCTGCGCACAGTCCTTCTGCACATGTGGAGCACACATCCTCTCATGAGCTTGCTGCCAAGACTTGTACTGCTCCCTCACTTTATAATCATAAATGCGTCATGAAAGATCATACGATCAAAAGACATCTAAATGATTCTGCTGCATTGACTTGAACATTAGAGATTAGACTAAAAAATGCATCCCATCACACTGCGGGAATACATCTGGTCACATGACAGGTAGCACAAGCGGTTTGCAACACGGGACTGAATGCGTAGACAGACCCTTGCTCCTATGAGATGCTGAGCCGTTGCATTTTTGCTGTGTCGTAAGAGAGAAACTGTGAAGACAGGACTGTTTTGCAGAAAGTCTATCTGACCTGCAGAACCCCTTCCTGGGCCATACCTAACCAGGCTGGGCAATCCTCCTTTACGCTGTTCTCCATGTGAAATAGCAGGCTTTGCCAAGGAAGCTGACATCTAGGATATGGCTTGCTTTTCAAAAAACATTTGGACACAGAAGATACTATGACATACTTCACGTGCTGAGAACAATGAGCATAGTGCTTGTAAGTTAACTGAAACTAATGCACCTGTACAGCACACGTATCAAAGGAAAAAGGATTCTTCATCTTGAAGAAATCATCACCTGTAAATCCTGGCACATGCCTGAACACAATCTCTATCCCTTCACTTACCTCACACAATGCAATTTGCAATCGCACTGACACACTCTCCTTCTGAACTTTTTAAAGAATAAAGCTTTGAAATTTCCCAGATCCCTTTCAAAAGAGTTTACAGATTCATGCACCATCACATTCTATTCAAAACCTGACATTGCACAGAGGGGAAATATGGCTATTAATGAAATGCCACAATCTGTGGACTTGAAGAGCCATAATCAAACCCAAGGTTCATGGGATACTTGGGAACTGTCTGAGCTATGAATAGAATCAGAGTGACTCGGCAGAAGGTAATGAGAATCCAGTTCTGTATCAGTGCTGGAGATAAAATGTGGTGGGGGAACAAAACAATCACACGCAGCAAAAGATCACGCACAGAGGTGCTGCCTGGAGTTCTGCGCAGTGTTTTTACAATTCACTGCTAAGAAACTGAAAGTCATCTTACAACCAGCCAACACGTGTTCAAGTCCATGCAGCAAAATCACTCAGATGCGTTTCAAATAGCAGTCTCTATTCTTCTCTGTTCCTGATGTTTCTTTTCCACTTGCAGCCTCCTACTGATACGGCATGTGACTAGAAGCATCTGACAATGTCCAATGCTCTCACTCATCTCCACATGCTGCTTGAGCACTTTTTCCATTCACCTTTTTTTTTTTTTAACACCCTTCTGCAACTGACTCCAAAGATTGTATTATCAAGTCTGAAGTTCACTGATCATTGACTGCTTAATGCTTAAGTGTCATGCAAAAAACCCGAGCAAACACCAAGTCTTTTAAATATCAGCCAAACAGTACCAGCACCTTCCTCCCTACCCCCCACATCAAGGATGTTAATGTTTTCAAATCTTCTAAAAAAAGCCAACTCATATTTACAGCCAAACCTGGCCAATACATACTTAGTATTGTAATGCACAGCCTCACGTGATGGCATAAAAAAGCATTAATTATCTGCAATGTTACAACATATTATTCTGTGATGAATCACTGACCTATTAATCCAAACAAACCAGACCACAGCACTGCTAGGTGAAAAGGAGGGCTGAACTCATTCAAGCTGTAGGAGACCCTTGAAGCAAGGTCTACAGCAGCATGCTGAAATACCTATTAGCTCTTCAGAAGCTACAAAATCTTCATACAGAAATCCTAAATTACTCTGTAGAAAACTTCAAAAACTTAGACAAACACTGTGAGCTGCCAGTAGTATTTTAAAGAAAAATAGGAACAAATTCTGGCACTTAGCATCTTTCATCTAAGTGTTCTGAGGAGCTTTATAAGCACAGGTACCAGAAAAGATTTAAGTAAATGATACCCGCTCTGGGGCAGGGAAATTGGCACTGCAGGCATCAACTGAGCAGTGAAGGAAAGCCAGGAATTCTAATGCCAACCACCTAGCTGCTCTTATCTGCCGATCATGATAGTTCTAATGAGATCTGTGTGACTCCAGTAATGGGAATACAGAGTTTAAGCAGTATATTGTTTGTGATCCTCTATTGTAATATTCATGGTTTTCTACAGCCACATGGGAGTGTCCAAAGAAGAAAGTCTTTCAATAAAACAAAGAAACTTGAGAAAGTTATTTTGTAGAAGTTTTAAACACTCCATAAATGGGAAAATGAACAGTCATAGGCAGAAATACAAATTCTGTTATAATTTTATGCTAAATAGTAAGTATTTATTTATAATACTTACTATTATAAGTAAAAAATATTCCGTGCATTTTCTTTAGTGTCAAAGTTCTGATGAGATCTACTGAACAAATTTCAGGCCCTACCTGCATTAAACAGGAAGCTTATCTTACACTGCTTGTTATTTCTAATTCCCATATGGCAAGTTTTACAATACCTATGTGATTAGGGCAGGAAGAAATTTGAATTTGTTTTAACATCAAAAATTGATCAGGATTAAGCCACCATATTTTTCAACCAGACAGGAATACAATCTGTCCTTTTCAATAGTTTACCACCATATGTATACACAGACATAATTATATTTTTTCTTTTCCCTGTTTAACTACAAAGTCATCAACTTATAAGTACTCTGACATGAACAGTCACCATGAGCAGCTTATTTTTTCACTGAAAAGTCAGTATCAGATACCAGACTTACCTACCTGATGCAAGAAGAATATTCCTGGTTCAGTGGCTATGTTTCTACCAAACACAGAGAGAAAAGGAGGAAATGCTGCACTTACTTGTTAAAAAGGTTCAGTCCAATCCTATAATGGCGTTTCCTGATAACATCATTACTGAAGGCAGGGGAATCCCAGCTGTTGCGAGTTTCTTTGTGGTATGTTTGTTTGCTCAAGGTTTGCTCCCTTAGGCTGTCTCTAGAAGAAGATTCTGAGCTGCAATTTATTGTATCATTAGAGTTGGAAGTGCTGTTGATGCTGTCATTGTCTCCATCAGAATAATCAGACTCTGACTTGCTTTGCCTATTTGCTGTGCCATTGATAGCTAAATGACTATCTATAGGCCTAGCTCTATGTCTTGCCTCCTGTTCCTCTCGGGATATAATCTTGGCAGGAATACTGTGAGGGATGTGTTTTGGGCTTCCTTGTTGACTGGTGATCCCTCGGTCATATGCATTTTGTCTCTTTAGTGAACCTCTTTCTGAGCGATCACTCAAGTCCACTGAACTGTCACTGGGTGGCTCTATAGTTAGCAATGGTAGATGATCCATTCTTATCCTCTGTTCCTGACATTCCAGTGACGGGGTACTCCTGCAGCTCGTATCAGTGTCTATCTTATCATCCTTGTGGGTCATGGACCAGTACTCTTGAGAAGAGTTCATGGACCGGAGCCTCAAATCAGATTCTGTGCTGGACGGTCTGTCTACTGACTGGGAAAGTGGAAGGGGTGGAGATAACTCTTCCTCATCAATATATAATGTAACATCACTGTATGATGCTGTCATCTCATCGAGCTTCCTGTGATCCACATTGTGAATTGCTGGTTTAGTCTGAGCACAACTATCCCTTTCCATTTCACGACTTCTGACTTGATCTGAAGTCTGGACTTCATCAGAATGTAGACTACGGCAATTCAGTGCATCATCAATGGACTCTGCAAGGGATTTCACTTGCCGGGAAAAAGCATCCTCCAGTTCTGTTATAGCATCAGCAAAATCAGTAGACGCTGCTGGAGACTTCATTGTAGCTGACTCTCCAAGGTCACCACATTCAGACTGTACCAGGGATCCCAGCTTTGACCCATCATTTGTAACAGAAACTTGTTTTCCTTCAAAGTAAGAGCTGTGGACTTTCTCAGGTCCTTCAAATGAAAACTGCATTCTCATATTGGACAGTACAATGCGTCTTGACATACGATTTTCAGACATAGAACTTCTAAGACGCTCAAAATTTTTGTTCATCTGATACTGGCGAAAAGCGGTTTGTATAGTACGAGCAGCATGTCTAGTTATGAGACGGCCTCCATATTTCCGTTCTAGCATTTCCACCTGTGAAAGCATGAACACAAATTACTTTGTAGCTTGATGCAGGTTAGAACAAGGTTAAAGTATAACAAAAAAAAATTTCTTTTAACAACTTGAATTTTCAGAAATTTTTCAAAGCATATACCGTTTTTGAAAGTAAAAACTCAAAGCTCCAGACTAACAACTGCACCAATAGTGAACTGAACAGTCATTTGCAAGTTCCACCATGAAAAAATACAGACAAAAATATGATTATGTGAATGTTGTCATATAAAATTAAGGTGTTGGCAATTTGTGTGTGTGTTTAAATTTTGGTTTTCACACATTACCATTGGTGTGCCCATGCCAGAGACAAGACAAAACAGCACTCTAATGCAGCATAATGCAGTCATTTTTTCTGTGGGGACAACTGTAGAGAAGTGAAAGCCAAGTATAATGCAAATTCCCATATTTTGGGAGTAAATTCTAAAAGTGGCCATCACCTTTCCAGGCATGCATTGCTTTCTACATGAATAAAAACCAGGCAGCATCATTTCACCCAGGCCTGACATCAAACCAAACCTGAGCCTTCCAGACCATACGCTTCCAGAGAGGTTTCTCTGATACAATATCCACATACACACAGTCTTCCTCAAACCAAGAATATATTTCAGACTTTCCAAATTTTTTTTAATTCCTTTTCAATTAACAGAATGAATATGCAAAATAAATACATTATAAATGCTATCAATTTAACCTAGTGAAAATGACATGTCAATACTTTTGGAATACTCATTAAATATTTTTAAACCTTTCCTTCCAAACATGAAAAGCATCACTTATTTAAAAAATACTGAACAAGATGAATGACTAGTTTTATTTCAATTTTTTTTCTCCAATATTTAATTTCTGTTCTGAGCAGTCTTTGCTGGATCCGTATTATTCACAAACACAGAACATGTATCACAAATCAATATGTGTAGTACTACCACTTCCATTTTTTCTGGCAGGATTTTCATGTAAATCCATACAATTTCATAATTCTCCAATGATTCAAAAGTCTTGTCTCCTCACTTGCAAACCCAGGTACCCTTTTTCATTAGACACCATGTTTTAATTACTTACATTACGTGCACTTGCACACACAACCTCTCCCTTTCATACTTTGGAGATCTCTCCAAGTAATTGTTACATTCAGATATTGATATACAGAGGGGCTTCATCTGCCTTCTATGGAAGGAACTAAACGCTACTAAAAACCATTTTCTAGACCATTATGTCTACCATTTGGGAGTAGTTGACATGTTCCTTTCAGTACTATTGCCTGGTTCAGCACCTTCCATTCCCCTTTCACATTAGAGATGATCTCCTGTTCAGCTTACTGTTTTTAAATGTGTATTGCTAATTTTTTTTTTTTTATTCTAGATGCAAAAAATATCACACACAGTTACTGGCATAACTGAGAAGACCAACTTCTCAGATGGGTTCAGATCAGGATTATTGCTAAGGAATTGTTCTTTTGACTGTATCTTGAAACTTCTTTTAACTAAGCTCAAAAAGCTGTGACTGATCTCTGAGCTGGGAGTCTGTAAATCTCTGCACAATTTTCTAGTTTGTCTTTAAAAAAATTGTTTAGCCTTTCACCCCTAAATATAATCCCGAACTTGCACGTCAAAGAGGCTACGAGGTTACTTGCAAGGCATTTTGAAGATTAAAAAAAGTGTGCCATTGCTGCCACACATTTGCTACTACTTCTATCCATAGTACACATTAGGTCACGTGTGTTTAAATAAATCGTAAGGGATTATTTTGCTAAACAAATCTCAAAACAAATGATGAATTGTTAATTTAGTTGTCCTCTCAAAATTAAATGTCAAACCTAAAGAAAAGAAAACAAGCATAGCTGGTGTGAAAGAATAAAACAAAAAGTAGTATTCTGTAAAATTAATTATCTGGACATTATTCTTGCAGACAGGCTGTTGTCCTTCAGGTTTACACAGAAAATTACATCATCATCATATCATAAATTCGGGGGTTTTGGTGGGAATTTTAATTGAGAGTATTTTGGAATTTGCCTAGATGATTTACTAGACTTGTGACTGATACTTCTAATATATTTGAATGTATATTTAATGCACCTTTTTAATGCATATTTAATGCACACTGCCTTTAGGTAAAGCCTTGGACATTTTCCTAAATAGTTTTTAAGTATCTTCTGAGATTTCAATGAGAGCTTTTCAAGAGCAGTAAGCAACTCTTCAGTATCAAGCTTCCTTTATGTATCATTAACACTTTTTATTGTGTAGGACTCCCCAAACAAATCCAAAATAACATCTGCAGTCCTCATTTTCTATCAAACCAGCATAAAAGGACAGATGGAATTAGGCTCTGTGGAATATCTGCAGTGTAAGAGCCCTCCCTCTTTAGTAAGCTTAACACTCTGTATCAATCCCTTCTGAGACGTCTAGCAAAAATGACTGCCAAAGATGGAAGAGGAAGTAACATTTTAGATCTCAAAAGGAGGTCCAATTTAATAGCAGAGCTGGCATAATCTAGATCAAGAATTTGTTATGTCCCCACTCCAATACAGAATTTGGTGAGCATAAAGGCTAAAGTAAACTCATACTTGCTACTCCAAATATTGGCTTCAACTTTAAGTCAGAACTCAAGCTCTGTTCTTCCAGCCCTCTCTACTACAATGATTCTCCACAACAAACAGATGGCAAGTGAGACTTAGCGCCTATAAATTTCACTATCAATGTGTGGCCCAAAATCAGGAGTAGTTTGCTCCCTGCCTGCAGAATTTTCACTGCTTCCGCTTTCCCCTTGTTAACATACAAGTTGGAGTGACTATGCAATATACCACAATGATCCACAGTAAACAAAATATTCTGCAGAAAGGAAGACCTAACAACAACAAAAAAACCCCAAACCCCAAAACACTCATGTATTGCCTACTGTTGATCTTTCAGTGAAATCCAGTGCATCCTGCATATTTGCTTACCTTAAGCTATTACAGCATAATTTTCAAACAATAAATATGAATTTATATGGCAATAAACAGCTTTCAAATAGGACTATATTCAGAATAAAGCTTAAAAGGAATGACTGAGGCTGACTCGCTTACAAAAGTGCATTTTTAGGGACAAAGGCTTTGAACATCTACATAACTTCCATCCAGTTCTTTGTAAAGCATATAGGAGTTTTGCCTAGTTGAGTGAAACCAATTAAGACCTCGAATTCACCCCACAGATATGAGAGAATATCAGTTGCAGTAAGTTCTTCCTTTCTTTCAGCAACAATGAAAATATCCAGGTTTCAAAATTACTCATTTTCTTAGAAACATATTTTGCATTATTACATCCTAGTACACAAAATCACAATTCATCGCAGAAATGGGTTTTACTTTTAACACTCTTAATGTATCTTTTATGCGATTCTTCAGGAAGGGGGGAAGGTGTATGGGACACAAGGATGACACAACACAGGAAAAAAGAGTCAAAAACCTCAGAAATGCTGACGTGACTATTTTGAACTAAGTTAGTCGCAGAAAAAAAGGTGTTTTCAGCATCACAACTGAAGTGACGCTAGAAAAGATTTTTACCAGCTTACAGACATGTTGCCTTTGTCATAAATTAGGTAATGAAGCTCCAATACCTGCTTATCTTGTAGGTCTGAAGAGAGTTCATAGCTCTCAGAAAGTGATCTTGACCTTTTAATAGCTTCTTCCTCTGCTTGTTTTCGCAGTATGGACGTTGAGTGCTGAAGTTTCGGCCTCCGAGATCTTTGTTGTCCAGGGGAGACAGAATACAGCCCGTAAGCAGAATGATCGTAATGGTCTGGACTTACAGCTGAACTGTGTGTTATAGGTCCTTGATGGTAAGTAGAGGAGCTATCCAAAGATGTGCCAGTTTCACTGCTTGGAGCTTCACCCTCAACACTAGATAGAATGAAGACAGGAAAATCCTCAGGTGAGAATTGTATTCCAAAAGTCTCAGTAACAAATAGCATAGTTTTGCTTAGTATCATTTTATGTAGACATCCAGCTCATTTTGTTCAAATTCAGATGCAGTTAGTACAGGGTAATGTGGCTTTCAGGTCAAACACCAGAGTTTTCACTGTAATCTAAGCAAGTCTATTTCTGTTGCAGAGGTCATCTTTAGAGCATGAGTCAAGCAGAATGGAGATTTCAAGCATTATTTAACTTGATGCGGGAATTACTAATAACACCCTGAGTAAGTCACTCAGCAACTATAGTGTAAAATAAACAAAACCTTTTAATTTCTAAGACTGCTCATTTCCAAGTTGTTCTACTTCAAAATGACAGATGCTTATTTGTGTCTTTCCTTGCTTTGACAAATAAAAGCAATACTTTCTTACTGTTATATTACAGTTTGACATAAAAGGATTACTTTCACATTACTCAAAGGAGATTTGGGATTTAATGGATCTTGTGAGCTACCATGTTTCTAGAAACTGAAGTTGGGAAAACATAACTACAGCAGAAATCTCATTTGTTTCTCTGTTAGTGAAAGATTGCTCCCATGGGATACTTTTGGCATGCTTTGTAGTAAAGCATCCCAAGGGATGGTGTTTCTAGCTAATGAAAGCAGAATAGTTTCAGGTAGGGAAAACACAATAGGAGCTATGTAGCAAATAAAACACTTCTTTTTCACATGAATGCTGTTGTTGCTAAGGAATAAAGGAAAGGAAAAAACTTTATATTAAAGGAGATGTGCACAATAGGAAACATTTTAAAACTGATTCCTAGTCAAGGTTTATCCTGAAGTTATGATGACTAATAGTAATTTGTATTTGGTTATATTTACAGTAGGGCAATCTCACATTGCAATATGGTATGCACTTGCACTCTTCCACAATATGCCTTTTTCATGTTTCACATAAATATTTACTATATGCCTCATCCTGTGTACACAGAGCATTGATAGAAAAACAAAAGTTTACTCCTTTTTTAATCACTCAAAAGACTAAGTAAAACACTCCACACATGCACAAATACAAGCATTTGCAGTACTTCCCCTACCTTTTGGTTTAGTACATCCAAACTCTAAAGGAGTAAAATTCCACGATCCCACCATGCCCTGTGTTTCTTATTTTGCTTTCATTCACAAGCATATGAACATAAAAAATAAAGCCCTCCTGTAGCCTATCAGAAACGAAATGCTGTGACCCTTGCTGCACACACATACCACAGCAGTCCCTTCAACAGTTCAAAGTACAGAGCGATTTCTGAAAGAACATTCTCCACTGGACCGCAGTGCCAGAAGAGATCAAAGTTAATGCTGGCAAAACTCTCCTAGCTTGAACAGCCTGTACTTTTTAAAGTGAAGGACAAAAAAGCATACAAACACATAAAACTGAAAGCAAATCCTCTTTCTTTGCCCATCAAAATATGACTCTACCCAAAAGGTATTTTCAAACATACTTTACCCAAGCTGGAAATACTTTCAGTGTGCACACATCACTTTTTCCAAAAAGGAAGTTGACAGGAAACTAATCCCTTTCCCTCTGTGGTACAGCTGGCTTTCAACTTAAAAATGATAAAATATCCAGAGTTTTGCTTGTGACATTGAAACTGTGTAACCACCCATTGAAAACAAACAAATCATTCTCTCTAATGTATCCATTAAAGAAATTACTATGATACTGAACTGCTTTACATTCTCTCTTTAAATACTAAAATACATTTCTCTGTTCTGCTGTACATCACAGGTTCCTAATCAGAAGCTTATTTTTAAGTACTTTTCATACAAGTATGGTAAATTCATTTTTAACGGGAAGTCAGGAATTATCACTATTTCCCCCTTCTTAGGTTCTGTGACTTTTTTGCTTTCCTTGCCCTTAAACTGTGAACTATTTAATAACCCTTCCACATTGATTATAATCTCACATTGACATTTTAATAATAATACCTTCAATGTATCACTTAACCTTTTCATCAACAAAAAGGGTACTGCCCTAATCAGAAAAAATTGGAAAGGGGTCTACCCGAGGCTCTAATTAAAGTTAGGGTTGATTCTTTATTTTTAGTTTGTCTTTTGTACTTTTTCTAGACATAAATATGATCCTTTACTGACCGTAACACTCAAACTCATTTTGCTCATGGATCTATTCCCTGCCATCACATCTGACCTTTGAAGCAGGGAAGTAATTACCTTTTACAACAGGCAGCCTCCTGCACAACCATAGAACAGCCCTTTAAAGCAAACAAGTGTGCACAGCCAGTACTGCATGTTTGAAGGCGTTCTCTTATTCAGCTCTTCCTTGTCCGTTAAGAGCAGCTGAAGCTTCATATGAGTTATTTCGTAAAAATGAAACTCCACTGACAAAGAAAAGCAGCTTGCTTTCTACTTCTTACTACTTTACATACGTTTGGAAAAAAAAAATATTTCAACAAAGTTGTGTGAAGCTTTAAGGATGACCAGATGTATTGCTCCACTACAGAGTAAGTGCACGCAGAGCATCATGGAACAGGAGTGTGGAATTGAGAATCATCCTGGCAGTGTCTGTTTTGAAAGACTATTGCTAAAAAGGGTACCTTAGCTTCAAAACAGACTTGGAACACAAGCTAGTCACTGCAGGGTTACAAGGGTGATTTTTACCTACCCACTTACGAAGAATGCCAACACACAAAAGTGTCAGGGATTCTGCTCCAGGCTTGCAACAAGAACTGGAGTAAGACCCCTGTGACTAGGGGAGTAGTTAGACACCTCTCTAACCCTTGGTCTTCCTCAGATGGTGAGAAATTAAGTACAATAGGTACACTGCAAAAATGGACAATATAACAGTTGACCCAGTCTGAACTGGAATTAGAAAGACCTTATTAGTAAAGGTCTCTGTTTTGAGGCATCTGCCACCTACCATACACGCCCAGTAGAATTACCGATAATTTCAGTGCTTAAAAAAAAATCTAGTGGATGAATTTTGTTCATCTCTCTGCAGTGTGCAATGGCATATTACTAGGGAGACTGGCAACATGTTGAGTATTCCAACTGTGTAATATTAGGAGAACGCAAACCAGCTGAAATCAACCTTTCATTTTTAGAACTCTGATTGTTTGATGACACTCCTGCTTCAGCAGAAAACAGACGTTCATTATCTGCCAAGCCAGAAAAAGAGAAAGGTTGCCTGCCAGTATTTTACAAAGAAGCAGAGAATGGAGCAGTAAAGACTGAAGATGGAAATCAAATATTTAAAAGTAATTAGTACCATTAGTATGACTTTGCATGAACAAAATTTTAGAACACAGCCATGGAAAAACTTTGTTTCTTTGTACATCTAAATTATTTTTTTGAAAGAGTGGCCAGTACTGACTGAATCAGTGTTTTGTCAGAAACTGACACCGGAAGTTTCTTCCTGCCTAAACCTCAACTTGTAATACTGTTAAAAAAAAAACAAAACCAAACTAAAACACCACTGTATCAAGGAACAATAGGGAAGAAGAAAGGCTTACAGAAAAATGGAAACAGACTGTGTACAGTATTTTTAACACAACTCAATGGATACATAAAACTATTGGTGAAAATCAGATTAATTTTACTTTTTCTAATGACTATAAACAAGTACTAAATACCAAACACAGATGGATTCAGGCATTTTCTTCTGTGTATATATGGGTCTAGACTTTCTGCAAGAGCCAAGCCACACACTCTGTGAACATTTTTAAATTAAAATACATCAGCTGAAGTGACATATGTGCATGCAAGTAGGATCTGCTGGCTTCATCAGCAGGGCAGCGCAATAAGGGTTATCCCCGCAGCGTGGCAAACACTGTCTTTAGCCACGATGCACATCCTGCTCTAACAGCGACAGAAGCAAAGCTCACTCCTTGGTCTGAATCAAAGACTAATACCAACGTGCAGGCAGTGACTGCCAAAAGCTGCTTTTCTAACTCATTTGCCTGGATGTCAAAGCTGAGTAACCTGGTGTATGGCTGTGTCTTTGGACTGAAGTAGCATACGATAGATCCGAGCTGACAAAATGTGAAGTAGATGTTGCTAGCTAGAAAGAGGTCGTGGTTTTTTACAGGTGATAAGTTCATTTCAAGAATTACCTATTAAGAAAAATCTCTTCTCCTCCTCCCTCTGTCTAATCACCAAATGCAGTTGAGTGGTTAACTGTGACCAAACCAAAACATTTCCTCTCTGGCCATTTTAGCAACATAAACCTGGCAGGCCTTTTCTTCCCCATCTCTCATTTTATACTTTCAGTTGTTACTTCTGATCACAACGGCTGTAATTAGTAACCAGTACACAAAAACCACTATCATGTTTTAAAACAATGTATTGTTCAGGCTGTTAGAATATCTACTGTTCTTCTTTGATTTATGTTTCATTTTTATATTCATACCTTTTTCCTTCAAATCTTGCCAAACTACTATCTCAGCAAAGCCAAAAATAGGCACAATAAAGACAAAATTTTGAGGAACAACAAAACTTCAACATTTGAACTTAAAATGGAAACTGGGAAGAGTCATTAAGACCTAAATACCAGTAAAGAACAACCCCCAAGCTTTTCCATGAGTACAGCCTTACTTGTTCCACTGACAACAACGGCAAAGTTATCAGAGCAGCTGCAGGTTTGGATCCACAGGCACAAGCACTTAACTCTCAGAGCAACTATACTAGGAAAGAAAGAAATGATAACCAGAAAAGCAGAAACTCCCTTTTTACCAAGGCCCAGTACCTTATCTTTAAAACTATGTGCATGTAAAGAGGAAGTATATAACAATAACAGCAGATGCAAGGAATTATTCAGTATTCCCACTCACTCCAGAAACCTCACAGTTTGCAAGTAGTGAAATGTTCTGCATTTGTAGGGCTAAAATACAAAGATAATGAGAACATATGCTTACAGAAATAATCCAAATGTTCAAACCAGTATGTTGCAGATTTAGTTTGGAACTAAAAGCAACAAAGAAATTCAACATGCTTCTAAATAATGTAAATGCCAAACCAAAACTGCATGCAACATTTTAAAATAGAACCAGAAGACCCTCCCAGCAAAACAGAGAAATACTCGAGACATTATTTTACCAATGAACATTCTCTGAAATCATTAGTTGTTTTCATCATTCATTCAGAATGGACTTTTAGCAGTGTAATATGAAGATATGAAATTGAAAACAGGCCCTAACAACTGGATGGTACACAAATGAGAATCAATCAGCATTGTATTCATTCTGTAAAAAATTTGGTTTGGATATGTATGGAAAGTATGACAATATAATAAGTTTGTGCTGCTACATCTTAAAAGATTTTTCCATAGCATTTTAGATCCTTAAAAGTATGAACAGAAGTTCAAAGGTACACAGAATAAATTCCTTTTCTTCTGAATTGTGCAAACTATGCACCAGTAATATGAATGCAGTAAGAAAAACACGGCCAACTTAAAATTCTGGTCAGCACGAGATGGGTGACCACCCATCTTCACAATGACACTACAGGTGCTCCACTCTTTAGGAAGCAGGCAGTTTCTAAAGCGTGACTGTGATAGAGTATCACTTGCCAGAGCCAGTAGTCAAAACTCCAGGTAGTCTGGATAACCTGAATTCAGATTGAACTTAATGAAGTACTTATATGTTTATTTGTAAAGCATTTGCATGGGTAGCTTTCATGAAATTCCTCAAATCCATCCCTCTGAATCCATTCAGAATTCCACTCTTCAGGAAAAATGCACATAAACCTGGTTCCCTTTAAGTCCTATCTACTGATGGAACAATTCAGCAAGCCAATTTTCTTCTTTTGTCCCAGAAACCTTTCTGTCCATGAACATTAGCAGGATACCTACAGTCGAAGTATCTAGATACCTAGGGACTCTGCTATATGATTTATGAGATGGATTTAAATGCAAACCAAAGGGCGAAGCTTTTTGTACTAAAACCTAATTTCATAAACACAATTTCCAGTAAAACTTCTGCCTCGCTCAAAAATAAATATCCTACATAAATAGGCCCAAATGCCCAGGAAGGAAGAAGTGCTATGCATCTGTTTTACACCAACTATCTCTCTTTAAAATTTGGAGGTCAAAAAAGTCAAACTCTGATCACAACTCCTAATTATAGATAACCACTTGAAATGGATCCAAATTCTCTACCTAGCTCAAAGAATGCAGACCCAAGGTCGCCCATGGAACTAACTCTGAATAACAGAGAAGCATGATGGCAGCTGCTAGAGCAGCTGGTATGGTCAGACACTTCAACATGCGGCCTGAAAAAAAACCCTTTAAATGGCAAAAATGCTTAAGTCAAATGTTTAGGCATTCCACATAGGAGCAAACCTCCACAAACGTTAACTTCTTGCATGTAACTTTGTCTTTACAAATGCATCAAAGTCCTAATTTGAATGTGAAATTTTAAACTACAGTTACAAACCTAACACTGCTAATGAAAAGTATGACTCCCTCCCCAACTTAACCTGAACATAAGCATTCATTTGACACAAGGGTACACCCCACCGTTTCACAGTTGGCTTACATTTCAGTACCTGTGGTGCTTTCTGCTATAAACTCAGAGGCGTATTTAATTAAAGCTCTGATGTATGCATTGTATTATCTCAAATTACTCTCCACAAAAAGTTCTTAAAATGCAAAACTAGCCATATGTAGTTCGTACAAACTAGTTTTTTAGCATTCCTCCTCCCCCCCTTACAATATTCTCCAATGGAGTAAGAACATTTGAGCGTAAGTATATTATTAGTACAATTTGCAACAGATTAGAATCTAGTTCTTATTGCCATGTCTGTTTTGTACTGTCTAGTAAGCAAAAGTCAATTATATTAAGAACTTATACAAATCCCCAAATTCAATAAATGCAATAACATTAACAAACCAATCTTCCTTCAAATACACGCAGTCAAAAGTTCAAAGCCATTATGATGGACAACAGTATTCACAGGCACTGACAAAAGCTTTGATCCAGGAAAGAAATACTGACCAACTTGTTTTACTTAGAATGCACTCTCAATTCAGCTGTTTCTGTTAAAAACAAATGAAACCTTTGAATGCACATCAAAGTAATGTCCCAGGTAATTCATCTTACTGAAGCTAAATATCATTGCTAGAAAAATCCAGACAAAATTTGCATCTGTCTCAGAAGTGAACACTAACAAAGCAACCGCTTTATTCTGTAATGTTCTGCGTAACAGACTGCCAATAACAGCCAGCTTAAGTTAAAACAGTCTGATGACCGCTGAGAGAGCAACCAATGTTCCACAGGTAAGTACCACTACGCCTGCTGCAAACCTTCATTTGCTCACTGGTCCAAGTCCTGGTTTCAAAATTTCAGAAAAACCCCAACATCTAATCAAGTGGACACTACCAAGCTTTAATTCTCATTAAAAAAAAAAACAAACAAAAAAACCACAACATAAATGGCAACAACAAAGATGTGTTTTAGGAAAAGGGCATTTTGACCCACACTCTTCTATGTTAATGTAGTAGTGGAGAGCAGGGGAAGAAAGACAAGAGATCATTTTCTCCACACCAAAACATTTGTAGGAATTAATGAACTGCCTCTACTGAAATGGAAAGGCACACCAGCAAGACAAAAAGAGAACCAAACAAAAATCTACCTAACTTTTCCATTTTAGAGAACAGCCTTGAAAATAGACATAAGAACTAAGAACAATCATTTGAAAAGAGCTTACCTGAGATTATCTTCAGCTTTCAAGGAGGGGAAGGAAGGCTAAACACCTCACACATCACCCTTATATAAGTCAAACAGTGGCAGCATATTGGCTAGCAGACTTAAGTATTTACTACAGAAGGGTCAAATAAACAAACCAACCAACCCCCACCCCGTACCCATTTAATGCCTTATGAAGCCTATCTGCTAAAGGTATGAAGCTGCATTTTATTTTCATTATTTAGCAACTGGAAAGTAACAAGGGAGACGGGCAGCACCAACAGAACTTGAGTATGGCTTACAAACGATAGCTTCTATCTCAGGTAAAGACGGACAACATCATTCTCTGCTAATCTGCATTAATCATCACCCAGCATATGTTAATTCAGCAATGACCGTATTCCATGCTTTAAACTCTTTAAAAAAAACATATAAAATACTATTAAAATATGACTATGGCAATAATTTCAGGCTTGTGGCTGAAGGAAGAGTTCTCAAATTTATCAGCCCAATCTTTAGAATTTTTAGAGGGTTTTCTATGGTCAGCTCATCCTCTTGACATGTCAGAGTACGACATAACATCAGAAAATGTCATGTATGCTTCAAAAGGATGCTTACCTTCGTATAGGGACTAAAGCTAAAAATTTTTAAGTGTAACTGTGGTATCTGACCATTTAACAAAATCTGTGAAGGTCTACTTGACTTTGACCTGTTCCTCCTAATGTAAACTCTTACACAACAGGGTAAGCTTCAGAAATCTGTGGAGCTTCTCAATGCAGCTGTCGCAGAATTTGACCTCAAATATTTATTATTTATTCAGATACATCATTCAGCAACTGGAAACCTCTTATTAGCAGATCTACACCGCATACGACATGTATTCAAGATAGTAAGATATTAATACTTTTTCTACCATTTATATCATGACATGACTGTTACACAATGCTAATTTTAAAAAGGAAGATTTGGTTTCTGCAGCTAAGAAAAAAAATGATTTGCACACACAGCTGAAGCAGCATTTGATACAATGCAAAAATTCTTGGCATCCTATGCCAGCCATCCTTGTATTTCACCTCTGCTGTGGCTTCAGCTGTTGCATCAAGCCCACCAGAGGAGGAGGTGATACAGAATGGCACTGCTGAGGAATCAGCTTGCTGGCAGTCAGGTTCTATAAGAGATTAAATACCAGATTCCTCTCCCCATTCAGCCCTTGGTGGGTAAAACTCTCATTTCCTCTCTTATATGCTGTGTATCATATAAACATGAACTAGGTTAAAGATCCTTCACAAAATCCTGTTTACTGAGTAAATAAAGTGTTTCAACCATTCAAATTTCATACCTAGAACAAAAATATATTCTCACCTTAGATCAAATATAGTTGATAAAGCCTATCATTTGACTCATTTTAAGGCTTTGCCCCTTTACTATTTGCAGTAATTACAAATAAGACACAGGACAGAGAGCTGGGAACAATTTTTGAGCAGGCCAGCCTTTCCCTTCAGGTATGTCTGTGTGCCTGGGCAGAGGGAAGTTAAGAATCATCATAAACCAAAGAGCATGCAGAGGGTCCACGCAGCAGAAATTACAACAAAAGCATCGTTTTGCATTGGACACTGTATTGGGTAAAGTCACAGATCACATCACAACTGTATTCATTTAGGCCATATTGTCACTTAAGTAGCAAATGAATGTTATATAAAAAGAACTATTTAAAACAGTCAAGGGATTCCATTTCAATTAGTTAATAATATATTGTTGTTATTATCTAATGAGGTGTGCTTTAAAACAATGTCACTGATAAACATGAAACACTTTGTTCTCTCACTCAGATTTAAGAAGTAGGTAGCTAAAATTCTCCCACTTTTAAAATCAGAAAGAAAGGGATTGTTCAACTTCTAGTGGTTGTTTGACCTCTCTCTGAAGTTACAGATAAACCTCACAAGGTTATAGAGCAACACAATAAAGCCAATCTTAAAGGCGGATAGACTGTTAGAAGTCAGATGAGAGAGAGACCTTCCACTGATCTAACTGAATCTAGAAGTATATATAATATAAAAGTATCGCTCAATCTTAAACACTGCACAAACCCTACATTTCGACTGCCAACTATCTCATGCCAAGTCTAAAAAAAGTACAAAACGAAAAGACAAAGAAACCCTACTAGTTTTCTCTAAGGGAGAACAATGGAATTTCGATATGCATGAATGCAAACAGGCATGGGAAACTCTCACCAGGTAGGAAAGAAAACTGATGAGAACACAGATCCCTTGCTCCTGCTTGCAGTGAAGTTCAGAGTGTTGCTACTGAGTTAGTGAGAATGTGAACTGGCCCTGAGCATTCTGCACACACTGAGAGATCTGTGTTGTAACTTACTGGAACAGAATCACTGCTAATCAGTCTTTAATCACAGGCATCCTCATAAAACTGAGATTTTTATCCTCTGCAACACATCCAAGGTTTATATCAAAGTGTACAGAACACAATGTTTAAGGAAACAAAACGGTAAGAGGTCTTTTGTTGGAAGTATGGAGTTTGGTGGAAAATAAAACATTTTAGATGCTTCTTAGATTCAAGGCAATGTGTTCAGATACAGAAGACAATTACAGACACGCTCAGAAAAATACTTTGTGTCTTACTACATGTAATCTTCTCTCTTAGAAGACCTCAGAAGACTGCTTACAACCTCTAATCAGTTAAAGAGCTGACAAATGCTTTTTTCTCATTCACAAACTTCCTTCCTCTTACATTTCCTCTCCGTTATGCTGAGTTTATACATTTTCTAGTTCTTTCTCTGTCAGAGAGGAATTAAATATAGGCTTCAGTATGATGTCCGGCCCACCTCATTGATCATAATAAAAAAGTAACACAGGTAGCAATTCCTGTCTTGGAAACCTATAAATGCTATTTCAAACCTTACTATGAGCCAAGAACTTTCTCCTTACAAAGTTTACCTATTATCAAATTTTAAGACCTGCTCTATGTTCTAAATAATTTTATTAGCTACTTCCAATCAGTACCTAAAAATAGAGGATTTACTGCACATAAAAAGAATGAGAGTAATTGTTAAGTTGCACTGCAGCGCGTAGCAGCTTCATTTCGATGCAGCACACAGATGCTGAGTACAGCTCTGCAACTCCTGCTCCCAGAAGCATCGACAATCTGCACTAACTTCTGCTGATACAGCTTGCCTTAACTGGGGGCTGCACGTGAGGCTGTAAACCACAAAAGAACATCGGCTCTAAAACACAGAACTCAGATCATTCGTAGAATTTACAGGCTCTTTACCACAACTTAATTCACAGATCTTTCCATAATGGAACATGGTCTTTTAGGACAAGAGTCGAAGTCCAATTCTTGAAAAAAAGTCACCATTTTGTGAACTGAAAATGAAATATTGTGCTAAGACAGATTTTGAAAATGTCAACCAAAGGCAGTCAGAAATGACCTTGTGTAACACGATGCACTGTGGCAGCACAGGAAAAGCTGAAATACTTCTTTTTTTCTAGGCTAACCTAATAAAAAACATCTTAATTGTGTTTCAATAAGAAAAAAGAATCCCAGATTGCAACAGATTGCCACCATTTGGGACAATTTCCAATAAATGCTGGGCAATCCTCTGTTCTCTCTCAGATTCACAAAGCATTAACTACCAGTATTAATAAGAAACTATTAGATGTGAAATCCCATTCTCCCAAAACCTGAAGCGTTAGAATCAACATCTCCTTGAAACCAGTTTCTACTAAATGCTCCACATCACTGGTATCTTCTAAACAAGGTTCACAGAATAAAATATAAGAAAAGAATATAAAAAAAAATTATGAACTGTCTGTTTTTCAAGAATCTAGGAACAGCTGAAAATACTATCTAACATTCAACACCCTGCGACATGGTGTTAACTTCAAAGCATGAGAGTCACCCCAGACACCCCTAGAATGGAAATCCAACAGCTGTTTCACAGCACATTACACTAAAGTGAACCACATAAGAAAGAAAAACAAAAGATAATTTTTATTCCCAATTGAAAGTGTAGAGAGAAGTTAGATTGAGAAAAAAGCTATTATTAAGCTGAAACATGAGCAGAAGGTCAGGGGTTGATGCAGGCCTGTTCTGTTCTATGTACTATTAGACCTAGGAACTGCAGCTGGATCAGGAACACTGCTGTCCACCTCATTTGAATGATGACTTCCTCCCCCGAAACGAAGAGGGAAACCCTGTCTTTGGTATTATCTTTAAAGGCATCCATTCCTTCCCAAAGATTTTTCTTCCTTGGAGTTCTGTGCAAGTACTGACACAGCCTACCCTGACTTGACTCATGAAAACTGAAAGGATCATTACAGCTCTAGGCTACACCGAAAAGAATAAGCTAAACTCAAGTTAAATGCAGTCCAACGTACAGCTGTCTAAGCTTCAATGCCCAGAGCCACTGCTGTGTTTACCTCTCCATGTGATCTGAGATTGAGTTTGGTCCATTCTACTATAGAGGTGGGGAGTGAAAATTAAAAGTGAAAATTAAAAAGACAAATTGTAAACTTGCCTGTAGCGCAGTTTTAGGACTGGCTATAAACATACCCTGCCACAGAAAATCCATCAGGTTTGCATCCTTTCTTCCCTTACACTGCGTAAAGATGAGCTGAAAGGTCACATATGTATCAACAAATGGAAGGAAGTTAGTTTTCTTTTTCTCTGTTCTTACCAAAACATTTAAACTCATGACACATCCATCCTTGTTAATCTGGTGAATTTTAGGGGCGACTGAAATTTTTTGGACTAAACAATGCAAGTACCCCTCAAAAACAAGCTTAGGGTTCTTTTTCTATTGCCCTGCCCTATAGGTAGCCACTTATGTAAAAGGAAGCCAAATCTTATCTGCTGCATTTTGTTTGTGCTTGCACGATGTAAGGAACAGGGAATTGGGTCCTTTGTTTTTAAGCACAAGTGTAACTTGGATGACACTGAACTACTGAAAGAATCTGATTAACAGATATACTACATCAATTTCCTGTATTAAAGGCTATCAAAGCCATCACTCTAATTTTCTGCTTCTCCCACAGGGACAAAAGGGTGTGATTTTTTTTTTAATCATACCAAAGCTTGGCTTTTTTATTTTATTTTTATTAAAGACATCTTTACAATAATTTTATGAAAATGTTTCTAGTCTTTTGTCTATTGTAAGGAAGCAAAAGAAGATTTATTTAGCTAAATTTGCAGTCCCCTTTAACGTAATACTAGGTCTTTGTGCTATAGTGGATTAAAGCAGCATCTGTTCTTCTCTGGAAACCTGGAGTCAAATCACAGCAGTGCAGTAAACTTGCCATCTCTGTCTGTACCCTAACTAGAATCATCCTTCCTCCAAATAAAATTCAAATGAATACTTGAAAGACACAAGAAGGGTTATAGCTATGTAAGTAAAATATTTTTGGTTAATAAGCCTTGCTAAAAGCCCATGACCAGTAACTATTTTTGCATAACAACAATGTATGAATTAAACAAAATCTGTATTTACATAAGTTTTGACATAAAATGACAATATACAGGATGCTAAAAATGAACTTCCAAATCCAGGGCCTGATTCCGCTCTTCTAACTACACAGTCTCGTTAGACAATAGAAACAGAGAAGAAAAATTGGGAATATGAATTTGGCTTGTGGCCCATACTCTGTTTAAACATAAATGAAATCTAAACAAAGCATGGTTAACAAAAACAACGCACCAACACACCTTCTCCCCAAACCCCTGATTCATCTCTACACAATTCCAGTTGTTCTGTTGATCAGGCAGTGTCTAGGTTACATATATTTAATGTAACAAACAGAGCAATTGGGGATCCACTTGATTACAGTTTCTGAGGTCTCCTGCAGTTCTGTTATTAAATAAACATAAAAGCAATAATTGATTGACAGCTACTGTCATTAAAATAAGCCTGTCTCTGAAATTAATGATAAAATTGCCATAGATTCTGACAGAAAAAGAACTATGTAACTGCTGAAAGAGCAAGAAAATTGCATCCTTAATGTCCTTCATAAACTGTGGTAGATCCTTGCAATGAAGAGGCAAAACAGACACAACCACCCAGCTAATCTACATCCATATATCATAATGCTCAAAGTAACAAAGTGGGGTTTTTTCTCCTCAAATCATGGTCCTTCACAGTTTTTTCAAAAAACACAATATTCAAAAATACAATAACTTGAACCATTCCTTTGCACCTGTCACAATCTGACAGAAAATGGAAGCTGCATGGGTTTACAACAGAGGGTGCATTAGTCTGGATCTTGAGATTCTATGAAGGCCTAGTGGATAATTTCCAGGACATCTTTATGGCATTAATATTTCCAAAACAAAGCCACCCTGACAGCAGGTGAAATCCAATTTTATTCACTGAGAGTCACACAGCTACGGCTATGAAGTTAAGGCAATGCAGTGTCTTGAATTTCAGTTGGAACACCACACAGCAGGCAAAAGGACAGGCTCTACTAGGAAAGCAGTTTCTCGCTTAGAGCATTCATTTCCCAATGTTCTGCTGGAAATGCCTGAAGTCTGAGTATCAGTGGTGTTAAACATCACGAAGCACAACTGAAATGTGTGAAGAGTTGTTAAATACCTACAGGTAGCATCTCCGCAAGTGCTGGTTTTTGTCTAGGACAATATCTTGTATCCACCAACAGAGGACTGGCTACTTTTAGGCCAGCTTTTATAAGTCACAGCTACTACTTGTTGGTGTTTGGGGCAAATACAGTTTGCAAGCATAATTACAGTAATCACATAAGTGTGCTAATCAACTACACGATTATGAGATCTTCCTCTTCAGAAAGTTTGATCATTGAATTGCCATCTTTATGCTTCAGAAAACAGGATCAGGAAAAAGGTAAACTCTTGTTTCAAAGTAGCTGTTCCACCCAAAGTCCTAGCTAGCACCTAGCCTCTGGATCCTCAAAGGCAAGAAACAATCCCAGACTCCAAGTGACAGAAGTGTATTCTCATCAAGACTAAATATTTGGAGGAATACTTTCTATAGCTATATGAATAGAAATGCAATTCTTTTCAGCAAATTTTAATTATGCAAATATCCAATGGTCACAGGGCAAGAAAAACCATGTAAGGCCACAGGGCTGTCTATCCTAAGAAATCACTTCCCAGTTTTCAAGAGGAACACCCTGCCAACTGCTAGTGAAGATACCTTCTCCAGTAGAGAGGGTCTGCTTGCCCAGCAGTAACTCAGAGTCAACTCGGAGAAACCTTCTGATGAAGATTTGTGACAAGAACAACAAACCAGAGTTACTGTTGGTATTTGTACTTCTCAGGTGAAAAACTTCGTGTTTCCTTACCTGAAAGTTGCAAATTATTCAATGAACCTGAATTGCAAATTGCTTATTAACTGCACCAGGATTCCCAGAGAGCTTCTAAAGGGGCAAAGAAACAACTAAACACTGTTTGCATGCTCAGTGCTGTAACTTTCACTGGTTAGCTCCAGCTCTTGTACTGCAGTCATCTTTGATGACAATAAATTATTTCAGATTAGTAGAAATAGGAAAAAAAGTGAATGATAGCTCACTTCACACATGAAACCCCAACACTGAGCACCTATTTAACTAAGAAAAAAACCCAGCCAACTACTGTATAACAGTACTCTCAATATCTGGAATTTCAGGAACTAGAATAGAACATCACAACAACAAAACAAATCTGATATAAAAGTAGAAGTAAAATGGGAAGAGGGACATCTTATTCAGCTCGGCTTAGGTTCTCCCAAAGCACCAGACAGATGTAATGAATTGTGTGTTTCTATGAAGGGTATCTGCCACAAGAATAGACGCAGTTAAATACAACCATCCAAACTAAGTACTCAGCAATTCCTCTTTTAACACATCAGGCAGAATAATCAAGTTTAACTGAAAGGAAGTGCATAGCAATGTGCAAATGGAGGAAAAAAGTCTGACACAACCACTACATAGCAGAATGTAACTGCCTGAACACAGGCAGATCTGTCACTAAAGTAACATTTATGAATTATGTTTTGTAGCAAGCCATACAAATGTAGTATCACTTATGCAAACATTACCAACTCCACACAGGCCACATACAAGGTCAACTTTATTATTTTCCATAAGGGTAAAAATGGGCTTAAGGATCATTAAATGTGTGACTAAACCGTACTATAAAACATTTAGCAAAAACCATTTCTCCTCTTTTCCAGAAACAAGACCGCTGCATTCACATACACGGAGTCTAGTCACTTCCTCCTTTTATATTTTTCCACACATGCACACACCCAATTTAAGATGTTGTCTATCTTTATTTAAATCGAGTATTTCTTTAACAGTGGGTCAGCTCAGAATTTCGTCAGATTATGTGTTGGAATAAACTTTCACAATGCATCGGAGATAATTTTACTCTGTAAGTGCACTTACCAGGAGAACTATTTCAGTCTACCATAACCTACGTGCAATATTGCCCAAGAAAAACTAGCTTCTAGGTCTAGTTTTCAAGTGGCTCATGTAACAGAGTGGGGTGTTCTTGTAATTTTGACGCGTGTTATTTTAGTAGTTAACAACAACATCAGAACAGTAGAGACTGTGCATATTAACATGACAAATCCCATTTTGTTGGGGTTTTTTTTGTTTTGTTTTTTTCTTGCATCAGTTATTCAGGATCCCTACTTAAAGAGCTTCGAACTAAACTTTTTTCTTTTTTCTTTTCTTTCTTTTTGTTTTTTTGGCTGAGGGCACGAGTCGCAAATGATCGTTTACCCTGAGGGGTATCGCTGAATTCACCGCACCGGTCTCCCGGATCTGGGCCATAGAACAGTGTGTACCGGGGCTCCGAGGCAGAGCTCGCCGCCTGTTTGACACCAGTCATGTGACGTCTTGCACTAAATCAAACTCCACGAGAAGTGTTTCCATGCTGGGGTTCCACCCAGGCGTATATACCTTACCGCAACGCACAGGCGAAGTCAGATCGCATCCTAGCAGCACCCGTCTCAGAAAGCTTGCTGGCGGTTTTATACTTTTGCCTGTCACCGACTAGCAACTATAAGGTCTGCTTTTGATACCACATTTAAACAACTGCGATTTCAAAACTTACGTCCCTACAAGACAGATGGCACTGTAATGTTTCTCCCCCCCGCTCCACGCTCCGACCCAGGACTTGAGCTCCTGAACAACGCGATCACCACAAAAGCCGTCGCCGGCTGCGACGGCCCGGAGTTCACGATCGCTGCGAACTTCTCAGCGCCTCAGAGACAAAGGGGTGAGCCGGGCGGCAAGCCGGTCGGCTGGGAGCGGCTCCGGGCTGCCGTTCCGCCCGGCTTCCCCGGGGCCCAAGGGCCGGGCCCCTCCCAAACTCCGGCCGCGCTTCCGCGCTGCCCAGCTCCAGCAACGACTGGGTCCTCTCCGAGCTGCAGTGCAGGCACCACATGGCTGGGCCGAAGTGGCAGGCGGGGAGCTCCGCGCCGCCACCATAGCCGCCCCTCAGACCGCCCCGCCCCGCCCCCCTCTCTCCCCCCTCCTTCACCGGGGTGGGTGGCGGGAGCGCGCACGCGCGGCGACGGTTTCCCGGGGAACGCGAGGCGCCAACGGCTGCTCTCCTCTCCTCGCCCCACGGGCCCGCGTTTTGCCGGGGGTCCCTTGGGCCGGCTCCGGCGGGCATCGTTCGGTGCCCGCCGGAGCCGGCCCAAGAGACCCCTGGCAAATGGCCAGGTATCGCCCGAGGCCCCTCCGGACATTAAAAACCTGGAGCGCTGGCGCGCGTGCCTAATTAAACCCAGAACCCTGTTAATTACACGTAGAGTGCCTGGCTCCAGGACCCACACAACGCACCTCTTCCCCGGGAACAACTCAGCAGCAAGGGTGAAGTTTTATTAAAACAGACGCCTTCAGAGCAAAGGCGCTGGTCAACGTCCAGTGTTTTCTCTATACTGGTCAAAGAGTGTCCAAGCATTTTCGGTTCTGCTTAAAAATATATATATATATATATAATTTTACTTATCTTTTAAATGATTTTAAGTGAAAAAGTATAGGGAGGCATCTGAGAGAGGAAGATTAAACTCCCCCTGAAGAAGGGTGTGGCTGGATTTTGTCAAAGGTTTCTGGCAGCCACGTTGAAACACCCAGAGATGTTAGTGGAAAGAGCAATGCAAAACAGCAAAGCTAAAAATACTTCAGATGCACCAGAATAAGAATGTGAAGAAAGAATTTATCTTGTTAAAAAAAAAAACAACAACCTAACCTGACCTGAGGCAACGGCAGCAGCTGCGCTGGTGGCAAATATTCCAAGTTTTTCTTCCTACACTTACTCCCATGCACACAACCAGGTGAGGGAATCAAGCGCTTTTGCCAACATCACACACATTCAAAACAGCAGCACCCAAACATCCCTGTTGTCGTTCTGAAGATTAGCGCAACAACCCAAATCCTGATGAGATGGTTTGAGGTTCGTAATTGCAAGGCAGAATGGGGACTGGTGCTGTGAAACATGCAGAAAGCAAATGCACAGCATAATAACACATTAAGTGTTGTGGAGGCCTGGTGGCAGGAGTACAATTTTGGAAGAAGTGGCTGATTTATTATTAAAAAAAATACCTATCAGAATCAGAATTTTGGATAAAAATGAATAATTCAAAAAAGATTTTAATTCTTATCCTTTGGCACTCCACTAGAACCTGACCTAGAAAGCTCGTGGATTTTGCTGTATCATGTCCTCAGAGTTCTCACAGCGTTTATAAGTGGGAATGGAAAGAAACCTCCACCTCCTGCATACACACAGTGGCTTGATAGTAAAGCTAGCTCTGGCAAGCAAGAATTCCTCACTCGAATTTTAAAACACCACCAACTGAATTTCGTCATCACAGTATTTGACACATGAATAACAATCCTTCCTAGTTTTTTTCCAAGCAGATTCACCATGCAGTGATTGAAGTATCGCAAGAAATCAAGTCTGAACAGAGTTAATTGTAACTTATAAATGAAAACCATCTCATCTCCTAGAATACCGTAAAAGGTGCTTTAATTTATATATACGCCTCTCCTGTAGAAACTGCACACCTGCAAATGGGAACAGTGAAATTATATTGTTTTCTCACACACAATAACATTTTACATGCATATTTTCACAAAAATGCTTATGCTTTGTTGCCTTTCGGAGGCGTGGCGACCTGGTTCAGGAACAGCATGGCGACCAACCCCAGGCCGCTCGGGCCATCAGCTCACAGACACCAATGTGGTGGATGGCAAATGGCGTTTATTGGTGGGTGACACGGCATTATATAGGTTGGGTTTATGACGTCACTTCCGTCTGCTTACATAAACCGAACGCTATTGGCTATCAGGAGAGGGGGCCCTATCTTTCCGTACAGCGCGACATCTTCCGGCTGCCAGACTCTAGCTACCTACAATGTTTCATGATACTTTCCTAGACTTCCTGCCCCAAAGTCCTAGAAAAAGAGAAGGGTTTGTGGCCAATCTGGAAGGTTAATCCGCGTGCTGAAGAACTAAGGGGTCAGCCAGTTCCAGAACTTGTCCCCAGGGAACATCACCTTACCAACTCTCTGCTCCCATTCAAAATGCAGTCTGAGTTCCTCTGCTGGTATAAAAGAACAAATGATTTTGAAGAGTACTTGCTAAGTTGGAGGTTCTTGGATAGAATACTCCTACAGCAATTTTAGCTTTACAGGTCAAAAGAACAGCTGAAACTGCACTGTAAAACCCATAGACAAACAGTGCTACCTATAGGTACAAAGAAATCTGTGTTTCAAAAAGTAGCCCGTATGATTCACATCCTGTAATAACGCAAGAAAGCAAGACAAGTTTTAACTTTGAGGTTTCCTGTTTCATGGAACTGTGAAAACAACTGGCTTTCCAAATTAAGTTTCCCTTCATCAAAATAAGGATCATGACTATGTAAGCTGGGCAAACTGTCTAACCACAGACACTCCTTGTCTTCAGTGGGATGCTACGGTATTGCAGAAGGGAAAGCAAACAAGAACCATTCTTGGAGGGTGGGTAAGTTTACCACTAAAGGCTTAATTCATAATCGTTTGCACAACGTTTATTGCAGTTTTGTGTAGGGGCAGAGCAATTTGCACTATACTTTTTTGGAATGGAAACATTCCAGCACATAAAAGAAGCACTGGTGACCTCTGTAGTCTGGGGAAACTCAGAAGTTTACTCAGAAACTAAAACAGTGCTTAAACAAATCAGGTGCAAGGAGGAGTGCAACGAAAGGCCCAGCTGTGCCTTCGTGCTGTACATACAACATACCTCTTATTTATAATACACACCACGAGAGCAGATCACATCTTTCTGGATGATAAAAAGAATCAAAGTGACTTTACTTAAACCCAGTTAAACATTTGGATCAAGCGTGCATTTTGCATTCTTTCCTAAGGAGGCATTAGGCATGGATTCCAAAAAGCTACGGTTTAACTAGGTTTCAGTGTATGGTTTAACTAGGTTTCAGTGAAACTCAAGTATCTTAAGGAAGGACACACCTACACTGGCTGTTTTGATAGTAATGTCACTGCATTTACAGAGACTATTTACACTGCACTGCCTACATTCAACATCTAATGGTTATCCAGGCAGTCTCTTCCCTGCAGAAGCCTGACATTCTGGGATAGATGGACACGACAACAATCCCACATTTTTCTGGTCCTGACTCAATGCCTTTCTGCAACAAGCTTCAGCTCTACTTGTAAACAGAGACAAATCCAAAGCAGACATAAGCGGTCTGCAAAGGTCAACTGCTAAATGGAAACTGGTTTCCAAAGGAGAAACCAAGCGCAGACAGTTTGAGCGTGGGCTGTGAAGGAGGATATGTACTGGAAAGGGTGGCCGAGGAGCTCTGACCTCAAAAGCAGTCAGAATTTTCTGAAGAATGTGCTTTTCTGAACCCGCTTCAGACAGTCTTCCTTCAACAGATACAAACAAACACACTAGGTAAGCAAATGACCAAGCAATACTAGCACATCCCGCTTCAAATACCACGTGGATAATTGCTGAAGTTTCCCCCCACCCCAACATCGAGAATCCCAAACTCTCAGTTTGTTTCGACCATTCTGCTACAACGTTTTTGTTACATCACTTCTTGCTTTAGTAAGAGTCTTTAAAACCTAAAGTAGAGATTAAATGCCAAAATCATCTACATATTTAAGATCTCGCATGTATTCCAACAGGGAAAATTAAACACAGAAAAACAAATTCTTGCTGCACTACACAGATGGCATTGTGGTTTCCCAGTCAAGGCAGCCTGACACAATTATTTTTGGAGGAAGTTTTTGTTTCTGTTTCAACATTCCAAAACAATCTTTGTTGAACCATAATCCATTCTGCACAATCCATTCTCACTCAGGTAACCAGTGGTGATTTTCCACAGACATCTAGGCTCAACTTTTTAGGACAACCTTTTGGTGGCACGTGGCCGGGTATTTTTGCTCTCCTGACTATGTAGGTGCTTATGCTTTGTGCCAAACACACAGAGGTGATGCTTCAAGCTTTAGAAGACAGGGGCAAGAGAGGGTCTCCTAAAAACACAGAGCCACTGTGGGCTTCTATACCACTTTATTTGCCTGCACATTGTACAGGGAGCTTTGGCAGAACCAACAGGACGTACAGAGGCTATACATTCTGTTGTTCTCCCACTGCTATTTTGATGTCTAGCTAGCGTTGGAGCTGCCACCAAGATACTGTAGAAATATATAGTGCAGGGTAAGGAGAGAGGAAAGTAATTTTCATATCTTAGTATCCTTATTCCTGGTAATTTGTGGGAGCACAACTAATAGTACAACACAAAGTTATCTTTGCTCCATTAAAAAAAAAAAAAATGAACTTGACTTCAGAAAACATTAAGGAACTAGGAAATCATTGTGCAAGAGGAAGTAAAGATTTCAAACTATGAAACATACGGTCCAGAAGTCCGAGGTAAATAATTCCGAAGCGAGCAGGCTTGCTGACCACGGGAAGAGCTTACTGCTGACAGCCAGCTCATTCGCTGCAGTTGTCAGTTCATTCACATTGTGCTACTTTAGTTTTCGTCAGTGCAACCAGTAAATACTGCTGACAACCTTCAAAGGCCACTCCAACTTTTTTACCATTATCACATTCAAGAATCTCAGTAGTGAATGTTATACTTAGACTATTCAATCTTCCTTGCTAAAGCTAACCGTATTTTATTTCTAAGACAGAAATATAATTAAACTTTAGATTAAGGACAACACTGAAATTTTGGTTTATCCAGTAATTGACATAAATCACTGTTATTTAATGTGTTAATAGCTAAGATAAAGTTTATAAACCCCCAGACTGCAACAAACTCAATTTGTAATTATGAGCACACAGCAATTTGTATAACATGCCATCTAAATCTACAGTAATTATGACCTTGCTTAAGGGTAATTCCCAACTTAATCACATTTGATACACCATTATTTCCAAGATCTAAAAGGCTGAAAAGGGCATTTATCTTGCATTTTGCTTGAATAAAACAAAATGTTTCCCAAAAAAAAAAAGGGAAAAAAAAAAAAAAAAAAGAAGAAACTGCTAGGTAGTAGTTTTCTTCCTGCAGAGTATAAATACAGCCATGCAGCACTGTATAATAAAATGCATACATGGGTCAAAATACGTATTAGTGCTCTCACAGCGGGCTTTGGGGGGATATTAATCCAATTCATCCCTTGAAAAAAATACACTAACTTATATGGATCCTCCACCTCCTCCCTCCCAAGATGAATTCTCAGCTTCTAATGCTCTCCCTCCACCCATGCTTACCTGTACACCTAATGAAAACTAATTGTTCTTTGGAAAGGTACTGGGCTATATCAGTTTCAAGGACGTACAGTGCAATGCTCTTCCACAATATTCTCTTTTGGTGCATGATGAGAATAATCAATAAACAGTAATTGATTAACTGTACAAAACATAGGATATTGTGATAATTTTCCCATGTGACCTGGAACTACCTGGAAATTCTCAAATATGCCAGGTAATTCTTTAAAAGCTAACACATTACTGTCCTTCATCCCAGTTCTGTGTTCCCCCAAAACAGATTTCTTATCTTCTCTCATATACATTTCTTCTTTTTCTATGGCTGCATACTAGTTCACTGATTTTTTTAAAGCTGACAGACGAAAATCAGCACTAAAATAGCTACCACTTCACTTCATTTTTTAAATGGAACTTATAAAACCTTTAAATAAACACATCTGGGAAAAGGCTTTATGTTGTCAGTTGCTATGGAGTAGGCAAAACAATGGATCTTTGTATTCACTTTGCTCTTCTAAGAACAGATCCAAAGCCTATTTAAGGCAAAGGAAATCTTCACTGAATTCAAGGGTTTGTATACTCAAGGCTGTACTTTTCAACTGCCCATCTCAAATGCCCCCACCTTCACAAAACATAAAATAGCATTATCCCTATGTGAAGGATGGGAATATTGAAGCACAAAGAATATAAACCATAGCAGAGGAAAATCAGAGTAACTTAGAATCACAGAATCGTTTAGGTTGGAAAAGACCTTTAAGATCGAATCCAACTGTGAACCTAATTAACACTGCCAAGTCCACCCCTTAAACCATGGCCCTAAGCACCACAGCTACACGGCTTTTAAATGCCCCCAGGGATGGGGACTCAAAGTTTTTCACAGTCCCACCTTGCAGATCAGTGGGAGAACTAAAAATGAAATAGATCTACACATTCTGCTTCTTTACCCCGTCCCGTAAAATAAGACACTTAGCTCTACGGAGAGAGAAAAGAAAAGCGGCTGTCATTAGCCTCTCAAAAGAAACCCTGCCAGGGAAAGGCTGCGCTCTGCAGCAAACTCCCTCCTTAGCCCTGTCTGGAAGATTTGGATAAAGGGCCCGATTTTGGAACAAAAAGGAAATTCCACAATGAGAGCAATGTTTCAAACTGCTAGGATACACTGATTTATCCAGTGTGGAAGCATGCAAGCCAGACAACCCGGTAAACTATAGCAAGTTGTAAAACACATCTACAAAATCTCAGCGAGGAGAAAAACAAAGCATAAAGCGGATTAGATCACAGCCAAACCACTAGACCAAAGCGAGCATTCCTGCCTCAGAGTTGTCTGCTGTCAATACTCCAACCTGGTTTTGTCCCCCAAAGTCAGTGGCTGATCCTACAAACCCTCCCTTGCGCAGAGAGCTGTTGTAAGCTGCACTGTAAGGTGCACCACAGGAACAACACTGCAAAAAATAACTTCAGGCAGAGCTTTCATTTCCTGCAGTATTTAGGTATTTCTCTCGGAGAATGCTGGAACACCAGTCACGCTGCTTCTGTGCTGATGTCTTCATCCTCTCTGTTTCCGCCTCTGCTCCCCATAGTGTCGCTCAGAGCAAGGCAGAGTTTTGGTTTTCCACAAAATTCATCAGTTACTAGATAACTACATTTCATTATAAGGCTATCAAGAGATTTAAAATTTCTCTTGACAGATCCATAGGCACGTGGAAACATTTTTTTTCTGCAAATACCATGCAACCTCCCTTTCAAAAAAAATTGAGCAGGGGGCTTTCAGCAGTCACCATGTTGCCATGACTCACCCCAGCAGCAAAGCTATACCTGAGAAGCAGAAGCTGCAATCTAGGTCAATCAGCACTGAGTGGTGGTTCTTCGAGAGAAAACACTTTCTTCCCACAAATCCACAGATGGAAGGGTAGTGGATGCTTGGAAATCCCTCAAAGAAAGTACAGAGGCTGACAAGGAGCCAGAGAGCCCCATCAGAAAGGAGTTCATCCATAAGCCAAGAAGGCCACTCTATTATTGCTAGGAACTGTAGATCAAAATAGACCAAAAGGGAAAGGGAAACCTTTAATCTGCATTCTCGGGGGCAATAAAGGCAGGACTCTGTACCCTGAATGCAAGGTGAATGCAATTACAGGTTTGCTGATACCATTATACAGATAATAGTCCTTTGTCTCATAAGAGTGAAATACGTACAAGAGTGGCTCCTTCATCTTCCTCACTTGGAGCGCCACATTGTCTGATGAATCCGGAGTTCCCACAGCTGAGGGCACATCCAAGCATTTGCAACACCAGCTCACTGGCTTCCAGAATCTCACTGGCTGCACGTTCGGTGCCACTACCAAGCAAGGTTGGTGGGCACCGAGTCCATGTGGCTCAAGATTGAGAAACTCAGGATGTAAGGAATATATCCTGGTTCTCTAAAACAGCAGACTGCACAGAGAGAGAGCTGAAGCCATCAACTCCCCTGCTATTTAGTCATAATAAAGGACAGAAATAGTAAAGTGATTCTCCTTTATTAGAGAAACGGTGCGGATTTGTAGTGAGATTAAGCTAGTACTGCCACAGAATGACGCGGCTTTACCTTCCCCACCCCCCTCGCAGGTGCACGTGTTCATGTTGATGAACAGATTCAAAACAAAGTGGGCTCTGGCAGGTCAGTTCGGGATGTTTCACCTTTCAGAGGGCAGAGACATCTGTCCAATTACAGAATCAGAGAATCACAGAATCGTTTAGGTTGGAAAAGACCTTTAAGATCATCAAGTCCAACTGTTAACCTAACTCTGCCATCCCACCACTAAACCATGTCCCTAAGCTGCACACAGAGCAGCAATCAGCGTCAGTAAGACCCACTGAGTTCGTAATTAAGGCACAAGAGAAAAGCAATGCAAACGCTCGCTTTTGTTCCTTACCTCTAGGTATTGTCTCCAAATGGGACTGGAATAGAAAGATTATTATGATTTGGACTTTTTAAATATTACAAAGTACCATAGTTAAAAAGCCATAAGAAAAATCCACTGACACCAGAAGACAGAGCTCTGCATACCACCCATGCAGCAGATAATAAATGTGTCACTGAATGAAACGTCTTTAAATGAAGCTGGAAAGAACACGAGCATTGAGAGGATACACATAATGCAGGTAGCTAATACACAGTATATTAACGCTCACTGAAACACCCTGGGTAAATCAACTGACACCAGATCACCCTTTAAAAACATGCTATACCGCAAGGCTCCCCACAGCCTCCCCTTTTTTTCCCGCTTTCATTTTATGGCAGTAATAACGTACTTTCTGCGAAAAGCATTTATTTGGGATTAACGGACAGCCGAGATTAACAATGCTCAGTTATGCTTCACATCATCAACATCTCAAAAGCTCTCAATCCCCAAGAAACGCATAGTTTTGTTTGCTGGGTATTTAATGGGGTTTTGTTTTTTCCTGTTTGAACAATTCACAAATTCAGTAAGACAAGTGAGCTTGCATGTGCACGTTGCGTTTTGTGCACACACTAAAGTCAAGAAGAAAAATACATGATGGATTTTAACATGGCTTTACTAATATTTTCTAATTCTGGAAAATACAGAATTGTGTTTCTTCCAACAAAAATGTGGAAGAAGTGCAAACCCCACAAAGAGTGACTGAAAACTTACAAAAGTCATTACTAGTCAGTATTAAAGTGAATATCTGAATGTTGCTAATTCATGTTCTATATAGAACTGTCCATCAGCGTTTGTGACATCTGGCTCAGTGTAACGTACTGCACTGCAGAAGCACGTGTATGGTGCACACCAGGCAGAAGTACATCTTTTCCACGACTTGGCTTTCTGCGAGCACCCTTCGAAACCCAGAAATTTTTCTACTTGAAGCTCAGATTGTGTTACAGTTGCTTATTTTGATAGCAACCACTAAGTTTAAACTGTTACTAAAATGACAAGCATCACTGAAATGTCCCATATATTAATAAAAAAAAATTGACTGAACTCCAATTTTAAGGTAAAGAAATCACTTTTTCACTGACTGCGTATATAAACAGATGAGTAAGAAAAAGGTTATAAGGAAGGTCTTATTGTTATTTGCAGGAAACCAAATCAGTTTAACATAATTTTTAAAATGCATTGGAATTAAGGATCACATGTAGAGGAGGTAACAGTAAGAATTTAATCTAGAACTATGTACAACTCACAAGAGACATTACAACACCTTAAAAATACAATATATTTCAGTAACAACTGTTTAGAACTAGCTGCCAAAAAAATCCAGCAAAATTTGAGTAAGATATTCTTCAGTAATCTGAGTAGGTAGAAGGAATGAGATCTGTATTGTTTTTTATTTAATAAACTACTAACATCAAGAGTTCTGTTCATGTTTTCAGGAGCCTTTTTACAAAATGCTGTAGAGGGAAGTTGACTTCTGATGACAGCATGTGCTTACTACAGTGTTAAGTGTGGCAAGAAAACACATACTGGCAACTGATATCACCAGGCAAACACCATCTTCAGACTTTACAGATTTCACATTCAATAAAGAGACCGTTCCATTAGCTTCAAGTTCTAAGCTGAAGGATTCAACTGCTTTGAACTGCACTGCAAGTCTGAATTTTTACCCTGAGAAGATGAATTAGCATAGTCCGTTGCTACCCTGGTCTCACACGATTCTGAACACTTCAATTAATGTCAGATTGTCCCAAGGTTTACTGTAGTAAAATCTCTGAGGTTAAACAACAGAGTAGTAACACATAATCTTTTTTTTTTTAAAAAAACCTTTAGCTACAAAACATGCAAAGGGGGTGGTGTTGTGGTTAGATTTAAAGGTACCTGAGGAACCTGAACGCACATAAGTCCATGGGACCTGATGAGATGCATCCCAGAGTCCTGAGGGAATTGGCCGATGTAGTCACCAAGCCACTCTCCATGATATTTGAAAAGTCATGGCAGTCAGGTGAAGTCCCTGGTGACTGGAAGAAGGGAAACGTTGTGCCCATTTTCAAAAAGGGTAGAAAGGAAGATCCCGGGAACTACTGACCTGTCAGCCTCACCTCTGTGCCTGGGAAGATCATGGAACAGATCCTCCTAGAAGCTATGCTAAGGCACATGGAGGCCAGGGAGGTAATTTGAGATAGCCAGCATGGCTTCACCAAGGGCAAGTCCTGCCTGACGAACCTAGTGACTTTCTATGATGGTGTGATAGCATCAGTGGACAAAGGAAAACCAATGGATGTCATCTATCTGGACTTCTGCAAAGCCTTTGACACGGTCCCCCACAACATCCTTCTCTCTAAATTGGAGAGCTATGGATTTGATGGGTGAACTGTTTGGTGGATAAGGAACTGGCTGGATGGCCGCATCCAGAGGGTAGTGGTCAATGGCTCGATGTCCGGATGGAAACTGGTGATGAGTGGTGTCCCTCAGGGGTCCGTACTGGGACCGGTGCTGTTTAATATATTCATCAATGAGATAGACAGCGAGATCGAGTGCACCCTCAGCAAGTTTGCGGATGACACCAAACTGAGTGGTGCAGTTGACACACCAGAAGGACGGGATGTCATCCAGAGAGACCTGGACAGGCTGGAGAGGTGGGCCTGTGTGAACCTCATGAGGTTCAACAAGGCCAAGTGCAAGGTCCTGCACCTGGGTCGGGGTAACCCCCAGTATCAGTACAGGCTGGGGGAAGAAAGGATCGAGAGCAGCACTGCCGAGAGGGACTTGGGGGTGCTGGTGGATGAAAAGCTGGACATGAGCCGGCAACGTGCGCTGGCGGCCCAGAAGGCCAACCGTACCCTGGGCTGCATCAGGAGAAGAGTGGCCAGCAGGTCGAGGGAGGTGATTCTGCCCCTCTGCTCTGCTCTAGTGAGCCCTAACCTGGAGTACTGCGTCCAGCTCTGGAGCCCTCAGCACAAGTAGGACATGGAACAGTTGGAGCGGGTCCAGAGGAGGGCTACTAAAATGATCCAAGGGCTGGAGCCCCTCTCTTATGAGGACAGGCTGAGAGAGTTGGGCTTGTTCAGCCTGGAGAAGAGAAGGCTGCGGGGAGACCTGATTACGGCCTTTCAGTATCTAAAGGGGGCCTATAGGAAAGATGGGGAAAATCTTTTTAATAGGGCCAGCTGTGTCAGGACAAGGGGTAATGGTTTTAAACTGAAGCAGGGTAGGTTTAGACTGGATATAAGGAGGAAATTCTTTACAACGAGGGTGGTAAAACACTGGAACGGGTTGCCCAGAGAGGTGGTGGAGGCCCTATCCCTGGGAACATTCAAGGCCAGGTTGGATGGGGCTTTGAGCAACCTGATCTAGTTAGCGGTGTCCCTGCTCCCTGCAGGGGGGTTGGACTAGATGACCTCTAGGGGTCCCTTCCAACCCAAAACATTCTATGATTCTATGAAAATATTTTCATGGCTTCTGTATTAGTGCATGACTGTGCAATACAACAATTTTTAATCTGGGAAGAGTATTTGCCTACACTGACATTTTGCCAAGTGCGTCAGCATGGAGATGCACTGCATCACTCTGATGGAAGACCTGATACAAACACTGAAGTACTTACAGACACGGCACTTCTTTTTGGCAGCTGCACATCCTTAGGCTGGTACCACAGGCGACCATGACGGCACCATAGAGTCCCTTTCCACAAAATTCAGCCAAGGCCGCATGCTTACTCTTTTATGTATAATGAAAAGGGTGATCACAGTATGGAAAAACAAAACAACAAAACCACATTCCCCAGCAACGATCACATGGCAAAATGAGTTACTGTACTAAGGCCACCCTATTTATATACATAACATGGGAAACAGCTGCGGCACTGACAATACCACTGGGGGTGGTAACGAAGTCTGAGCCTCCACTAATTGACTTAAGTCCACGCAGTAGATTCAGTAACCATAAAAACTCAATCCTAGCGTAAATTACACAAATAAATATTGACTTTTTCCATGGTAACGTTTATGGCTTACAGAAACTTTGAATGGTGCTTTGAGCCAGATATAAAGTGAACAAAAATAGGAGAGGAACCAATAGGCACACACCTCAGAGAAATGCTCCACACTAGCACGGAATGAAGAGCATTAAAACCAGAAGTGTTTTTGTTCCACAGTTTTCCTGCACTGGAGCCTGGAGGGCTGCACAGCACGTTTCGGTGTCCTCTCTATGGAATATGATAAATTATAACCCATAATTATAAAAATAACTCTTAGAAAAAGAAAGCTGGGTAGCACTATCCCCTATGATAGGGTGATGGGACACCTCTGACTGTCCTCTGAGCGCGAAGGTGCCAGCCCTGTCCAAACTCTGAGCAGAGCAGAGCTGAGACAGGGCACGGCAGCTCGTGCTCGCCCACTGACTGCTGCCGCGCTGCTGCCAGCCAGCTCCAAATTCATACACCAGAACACACGTCCGCTGTACACCACTCTTGACTTGAAAACAGAAGCAAGATGCAAAAGAGCAGGATAACGTTATATTACCTTCCTAGGCATTATTAAACAAGAGGGGTGGGGAAGTACCAAATCACGTTTTTGCACCTGTAACAAAAAGGTTACTTTGCAATAAACTACCTTAATGGAGGCACTTTCAGCTTTTGATTGGCTTCTTGCCCTGTCACACAAAACATTTAACAAATGAAGTCTCATCCAAATCTCAGACAAAAAGAAAATGAAAATCCATTATGCTAATTAATTACATGGTACAGGGTAGTTACCCTTTCAAATGCAAACAGTTAATTTACAATAAGAACCATCCCCCAGGTGTCTTAGGGAAAGCTGTTAACCAATCTGGAGATTAGAAATGAGAATTATTCCAAATGAAAATTAATTTTCCTTACCACCATAAAATCTCCTTTCCTCTCCTCTAACCCAGGTGCACGTGCTGCAAATTGTAGTAACTTAGCAAATAAAAATGACCCTGAGGCAATAAAAAGCTGAAGAACATATTGTAAATGGGTGATCTTTGGCACCCACCATAAGATTATTCGGTGAACTAGTTTATATCAATGTTACTTATCTTCATTAACATGGAAGAAACATACTCTGGACTCAAAGGGACTCCAGTTTCTCCTCCTCCTCAGCTCAACACACACAGGACTGCCAGAGCACCAGCAGTTTAATCAGTTTGTATCCTTTCATGTTAACTGCCTAGAGAGATTTCTTCCTTTTCTAGGGTGGAATTTATCTTGGTGTGCTCAAAGCTTTGTTTGTTGAGAATCCAGAAAACTAAATTATGAGAAACATTTCATTTTGTTGATGGGATTGCACTGCAGTCACAGAGGGCAGAGCACAGCCAGCTACATGCAGCTGGTAGCAGCTACAACAGACGTAATGGGGTAGGAGAAGATGGGCACAACACCATTCCAGCCAGTGTTATGCTATGGAAGCCTGACCATGGCTTTCCCACCCAATGAGCTTGACAGGTACTAAAAGTACAGATGAAGAGGAAATGGGCCATTTCCTAGACTGGAAGTCATCTGAGAGTCCTCAAGAGGTTTCTAGTAAGGATAATATTGTGCTGACTGCAGATTTGAACTCCTACCCTAAATTAAATTTAAAGCTAAGCTTAAGATGCAAACCCCACTACACATATGCACAGGAGACCACAGCACACTGTCAGGGGAACCAAATGGGGTGAAACCAAAGAGGTGGCACAATCTAACACTTCATTGGCAAATCTGTGTTCCGATATTGCAGATACTTTGTTCCTGAACAAACACGAGGATTAATTTTACTTTTGGTGGAAACCTGAGAATGAGTGCAATGCCAGCTACTGTGGCCTATGTGCAAAACAGCCTACCCCCTCCTAATTCTTCAACAGTGTTTGAAGAACATCGTCTAGCAGTGATGCCCAGGGACCAGGCCTCTGTAATCTCAGAAAGACATTTATAATATCTTATGCTATCAAAACACCCCACTACATTCACCGTGAGTGGACTATTGCTTTGGGCCTGAAGTCTAACACAAAAATAACCTATGGACCTAGCAGTCTGACCACTGATGTACTTGCTATATAACCGGAGAAGTACACAAGTGTGCACTTAAACCTATGGTTATTCTGAGAACCCCCTGGTATTCCTGTAAACGTGTAGTGAAATGGTTATTCCTGTTCGCAACCCCACTTCCTTTTTTTTAAGAATTAAAAAAGCACAGGAGAAGCACTTGTATGTTTACTTATCAGCTAAAAAGAGGGTATTTAGGCCTAGGAAGAGACTTGCCTCCCTAGAGACATAAGAAAAGTGAAGATAACTAGCTCAAAAAGAAGGGTCAGAAACCTTTTACATTTACTTGATTGGATCACTAGCTTGGATATCATGCCATCTTTTGTTTAAATTATGAACTGCAAAGTAAATGCAAAGTGAAGCATTACTCAATCAGTTTAAAATTTAATCGCAAAAAATTCATCCATACTCTATATAATATATATAATATTATATATATTATAATAACTCTATATATGTTATTTTTCTTCCTAAAAAAAAAAAAATCAGAGAAATTAAGAATTTTTAATCTTGCTACTCTGTATTGTTTTCAGAACAACTTTCAGATTCTCTCAACTGACAACAAAATCCTCTAGTTTTTTATAGGTAGATGATTACAAAAAACTTTACAAAAATAATTAAAAAAAATAGTTTAATGGGTTCAAAACTGTATCAGTATCTTGCTTTACAATAATTTTGGTAATTTTTCTCCTATATCTCTTACAGGCTTTTGTTACCCATCACACTGATTGTCAACAAGTAACTATTTTCAGATGCGTGACAGATCTTTAACTTAAAACTGGCAGCAAAGGTGCACCTTATTTACATGGTTCTCCTTCTCCATATTATAGACAAAATATTTACCTGGGCTAAATATAAATGAGATCATTCATGTTGCTTTGACCTTGCTTATAAAGCCAGCAGAGCCTATCCTGATATTCACAGAATCATAGAATCATAGAATGTTTTGGGTTGGAAGGGACCCCTAGAGGTCATCTAGTCCAACCCCCCTGCAGGGAGCAGGGACACCGCTAACTAGATCAGGTTGCTCAGAGCCCTGTCCAACCTGTCCTTGAATGTTCCCAGGGATGGGGCCTCCACTACCTCTCTGGGCAACCTGTTCCAGTGTTTTACCACCCTCGTTGTAAAGAATTTCCTCCTTATATCCAGTCTAAACCTACCCTGCTTCAGTTTAAAACCATTACCCCTTGTCCTGACACAGCTGGCCCTATTAAAAAGATTTTCCCCATCTTTCCTATAGGCCCCCTTTAGATACTGAAAGGCTGTAATCAGGTCTCCCCGCAGCCTTCTCTTCTCCAGGCTGAACAAGCCCAACTCTCTCAGCCTGTCCTCATAGGAGAGGGGCTCCAGCCCTCGGATCACTTTTGTAGCCCTCCTCTGGACCCGCTCCAACAGTTCCATGTCCTTCTTGTGCTGAGGGCTCCAGAGCTGGACGCAGTACTCCAGGTTAGGGCTCACTAGAGCAGAGTAGAGGGGCAGAATCACCTCCCTCGACCTGCTGGCCACGCTTCTCCTGATGCAGCCCAGGGTACGGTTGGCCTTCTGGGCTGCCAGCGCACGTTGCCGGCTCATGTCCAGCTTTTCATCCACCAGCACCCCCAAGTCCCTCTCGGCAGTGCTGCTCTCGATCCTTTCTTCCCCCAGCCTGTACTGATACTGGGGGTTACCCCGACCCAGGTGCAGGACCTTGCACTTGGCCTTGTTGAACCTCATGAGGTTCACACAGGCCCACCTCTCCAGCCTGTCCAGGTCTCTCTGGATGACATCCTGCCCTTTTGGTGTGTCAACCGCACCACTCAGTTTGGTGTCATCCGCAAACTTGCTGAGGGTGCACTCGATCTCGCTGTCTATCTCATTGATGAATATATTAAACAGCACCGGTCCCAGTATGGACCCCTGAGGGACACCACTCGTCACCGGTCTCCATCTGGACATCGAGCCATTGACCACTACCCTCTGGATGCGGCCATCCAGCCAGTTCCTTATCCACCAAACAGTTCACCCATCAAATCCATAGCTCTCCAATTTAGAGAGAAGGATGTTGTGGGGGACCGTGTCAAAGGCTTTGCAGAAGTCCAGATAGATGATATCCATTGGTTTTCCTTTGTCCACTGATGCTATCACACCATCATAGAAAGCCACTAGGTTCATCAGGCAGGACTTGCCCTTGGTGAAGCCATGCTGGCTATCTCAAATTACCTCCCTGGCCTCCATGTGCCTTAGCATAGCTTCTAGGAGGATCTGTTCCATGATCTTCCCAGGCACAGAGGTGAGGCTGACAGGTCAGTAGTTCCCGGGATCTTCCTTTCTACCCTTTTTGAAAATGGGCACAATGTTTCCCTTCTTCCAGTCACTAGGGACTTCACCTGACTGCCATGACTTTTCAAATATCGTGGAGAGTGGCTTGGCGACTACATCGGCCAATTCCCTCAGGACTCTGGGATGCATCTCATCAGGTCCCATGGACTTATGTGCATTCAGGCTCCTCAGGTGGTCACGAACCTGATCTTCTCCTACAGCAGGAGGGGATTTTGCCCTCCCGGTCCCCCTCATGACATCCATCAACTCGGGTGGGGTGGGGAGAGAGGTTCCCAGTGAAGACTGAGGCAAAAAGTTGTTGAGTACCTCGGCCTTCTCCTCATCTGCTGTTACCAGCTTGCCAGTCTCGCTCATCAGCGGGGGTGCGCTTTCTTTAACCATCCTTTTTGCGGCTGATATACCTGTAGAAACCCTTCTTATTATTCTTTGCATCCCTAGCCAAGTTTAGCTCCAGCTGCGCCTTGGCCTTCCTGACCCCATTCCTACACAACCAGACCGCGTCCCTATACTCTTCCCAGGATGCCTGTCCCTGCTTCCACTGCCTGTGCAGTTCCCTCTTCCTCCTTAGTTTGACCAGCATCTCTTGTCTCAGCCACGCCAGTCTCTTCCCTTCCTTGCCCAATTTCTTACACCTAGGGATCGAGAGCTCTTGCGCTCTGTGGATCACATCCTTAAAGATCTGCCAGCTCTGTCCTGTTCCCCTGTCCCTGAGGACTGTTTCCCAGGGAGTCCTCCTGACTATCTCCTTGAAGAGCTGCAAGTTTGCTTTTCTAAAATTCAGAGTCCTGACTATACTCTTTGTTAGTCCCATTTCCCTCTGGAGCGTGAGCTCTACCATTGCATGATCACTGCAGCCCAGGCTGCCTCCAATCTTGACATTTCCGACGAGCTCACTTGCATTGGTGACCACCAGGTCCAGTATCGCATCCCCTCGGGTAGGGGTGTCTATTACCTGGCTTAAGAAGTTGTCCTCAATGCATTCGAGAAACCTGCTGGATTGCCTACAGCTTGCCGTGTTGGTTTGCCAGCAGATGTCAGGGTGGTTGAAGTCCCCCAGGAGGACGAGAGCCTGCGAGCACAAAGCTTCCCGGAGTTGGAGGAAGAACGCTTCGTCAGTCGGCGCCTCTTGATCTGTCGGCCTGTAGTAGACACCAACCACCAGGTTCCCTTTGTTGCCTCTCTCTCTGATTCTTATCCATAAGCTTTCGACCTGCTCGTGGCTATTCTTCAGGGCCAGCTCTTCCCACTGTAATGATTTCTTGATGTAAAGGGCAATGCCTCTGCCCCTCCTTCCTCGCCTGTCCCTTCTGAACAGCCTGTAGCCATCAATATCTACATTCTAGTCGTGGGATTCATCCCACCAAGTTTCCGTAATGGCGATCAGGTCGTAGCTTTCTAGCAGCACAATAGCTTCCAACTCCTCTTGTTTGTTTCCCATGCTGCGCGCGTTTGTATAGAGGCATCTCATCTGAGCTGTTGGCCTCGTCACCTTCATAGCAGAACACCCCTTGTTTCCTTTGAGGTGTTTCACGGGCTTTTCCTTGTTGGCTCCTACTACCTCAGGAGCCTCCAGCTCACCTCCGCCGGACTTCAACTTTGCTGCAGCATGCCTGGCACACTGCTGAGCAACAGGTTGAGGGCTCATACTAGCCCCCCATCCCTCTAACCATTGCATATCCGTATCATCCCCTAGCCTGTCGCTGGCAAGCCAAATAGGTTCCCCTTCCCCCTTCGCATCTAGTTTAAAGCCCTGTCAATGAGCCCCGCAAGCTCCTGGGCAAAGACCCTTTTCCCCCTTTGAGAAAGCTGGCTCCCATTTGACGCCAGCAAGCCGGTGTCATGTAGACCATCCCATGGTCAAAGAACCCAAAGTTGTGGTGGTGACACCAGCCACGAAGCCACATGTTAATAGATTGAGTCTGCTCGTATTGTCCCGTGTCTCTGCCCACCACTGGAAGGAGCGAGGAAAAAATGACCTGTGCTCCAGATTCCTTCACTAACCGCCCCAAGGCTTTGAATTCTTTTTTGATCACCCTCGGTGATCACACTTGGTAGTGTTTCCTTACATTTATTTTATATTAAATGCCTACTTACAAGCATACTGTAGCTATTAAGGATGAAAGTTGCTTTCAGTGTGAAGAGCAGAATGGTGTTTGTTATGGTTTGGGGTTTTGATTGATCAAATGAGCATTGATAAAATTTCACTAATGGCAAAATACTCAAAGCCTCAAATATTGAAATGCTTTTTTGTACTGTCCTGAAACCTCTCCCATGAGCCCGAAGGAATTAAATGATCAAACAATCCAAGCTGGAATTACTTCAAATAGATTCTTTTTGTAATCCACAGTAAAAAAGTACATTTTGAAGGAGGTGGAAAGATCATTTAAGTATGGCGGACAATTGAAAACTTTTTTTTCCCCCCTAGAATGGATACTGCGTAAGCACCCAATGGCACCTATCAAGCCTTCCTCAAGACAGATTGAGTAACCAAAGATGAGAATTACTTATTTCTGCAATTACGTACTATGTTGAGCCATGGGATGAAACCACGTGCACATAAGACTCCCCAACCACATCTGCATGAAAACTGAAAGGAAACACAGAACATTCTTGGGCATCCATTTTTTCAAAGCTCCTGTCATTATCTTTCAGTGATACAGAGTTGAGAGGTTGGGTTCCTTTCGTTGTTAAGTCTGAAGAGAACACTCAAATGGTGACATATACCGCTTGTATTTGTATTTGTATTCGTTATTCCCTGTACTTTGTAGCACCAGGATTGTTCAAAGGAAGTTGCAGCTCAGAACAGTTGAAAGGAAGAAGCAATGTTAACACTGAAGACAGATGAAGCCTTCCACACCATGACAGAGCATTCAGTGCTACCAAGACCTCTTCAGGCCGACCTTCAATCAGCTACAGCTTGCCTCAAACATAACCATAACAGCTCTGCCAAAAACCTGCCCGTTCCACAGACCTAGATTTATCCTCCCTCCAGTGCAAACAAATATATGTAAAGCAAAAAAACCCCAAATGTTTAAAATAAAAAGCACTGAATTCTAGCTTCACAAGCGCTTGCTGCAACAGCATTCCATGCAGAAACTGGAATTTAGTGCAATTGCTGCTTCTGTCTCTGGATGCTCAGGAATAAGACTTCTCTTTCAAACAGTACCAATGCTGCAGCTTTCAATCCCACTCACAGACAGAGCCACAGAACGGAAATACTAATAAGAAAAACATCGTTCATTGTCTCTCCCACATTTTCAACTGTTATTTTACCGTGCAGTGCAATATACCATTCAAGTTCATTCTCACCTCCTTTTCCCCCACCACCCAAACACAAGTGGAACAGTCTGTCACAAATTATGATCTCCTTGTGAGTCAAAGATGCACTCTTGAGCAGACATCTGGTGAAAATTCCTGCATATGCTGTGCATGGCTTTACATACTGCTACGTTGGTCCTGCAGGGAATTATAATGGCATATACATTCTTCAGTTAATTCATTTCTAAAAATGAAGGATTAATTATTTTAAACCTGTTAATAAAGAAGTCCAGGCACTTCTGTAAAGTTTTCAAATAAAAATAACTTGTAGACTGTTATGGATCTTTTTATACCAAGTAAATCGCCATACAGAAATCTCAGGGATTCATTCTTTACTCAGGCTAATTCCAACTGCATGGCAGATTTTCTCTATCCAGAATACAGTTTTCCTTGGAATACCCAGCTCTAGATTTAGAGGGCGCCACATGCCCATGCCCTCACACACGCAAGTTCTACATAAAGCCTTATGTGAGCGCATCTACAAGTACGTGATACCAACATAAAGAGGGAGGCAATAAGCTTTCAAAACAAATTCCCAGATAGTTTTATGTTGGAGAATACATTTCTGCATTTATGCTTTTCAGAAGATGCTGACTCACATGTACAGCAGCAGTCGACAGAACAGTATCTCTTTTATAGGAGGCAAACCCCTCTGTGTGTGTGAAGTAGAGATGACCTGACTTCACACGAAAGCAGAAGCTGCAGAATTCAGATACAGACACTAGCTAACAAGGCTTTCTGGAGGTCTGGTAACTACAGTCAGTGCTCTGAACAGCTCTGCTAGAGTAGCAGAGCAGAGTTTGGCAAAATCCCAGATGGGGGACAAATGCCTGAAGCAAGTTAAGCTTCTGCTACAGGAAGCATCTGGAAATACACTGAACGTTCGAAGGTGGTACCGTTCAAAACATAATTTAATCAATTTACCAAAGCCATTAGAACGCTCCCCTCCGGGCGAAAGGCAAAGGCACACAAAAGCACCTCATCTTGGCTTGTTTCTGTGCAGTATGCTCAGACATACTCTAATAAAGAGGCCAGGCAAAAATGAGCATGATGCCGAAATCAAGTTTTCCTTGCTGCTCTAGTAAGAAAATTTAAGGTGTGATTTTTGTTTTATGTCTACACTGCTGGTGCACATAGCCACATTTTGACAGCTTTCTCTGCATTCTCTCTTTTTGGACCTCAGTGGGCTTATTAGAATTAAGTCACCCAGACTCTCTCTGCCATGCTGTCAATATAACAGTTTTATAAACCTGCTTGCATTTTATCTGTTGTGTTCAAAACCCAGGAGGCTGTCAGCTGACTTTGCTGCTGCAGTTTTGAAATAACATTAATACTCCCTGGGCTCAAACCAGCAGGTGCATCAGCATCGCCATTCATAACCAGATGCAAGCCCCTCCTCAGCCGCAGCGAAAGCAGCAGCCTCAGCGGAGCTGGGCTGGCGCAGCCCTCGCTGCAGGCTGACATGGCCCAGGCTCTGCGGCTGCCTCCGCGGCACGGAAGGCAGGACAGGACAGACACCCACCTAAGCAGCTGAGCCGGCACCAAGCTATTTGCTGAGCTATAGGGCTCCTGATGAGCAGCTTGGCTCAAGTGAGCGAAGATGCCTCGGTTTAACGCTATGGCTGTATTTACAGCTAAAACGGAACGTACCAGGTATGCCCCCTGAAATTCAGATACAGTTCTTGGTGACTGTTCCTAAAAAGTTATAAATCTAAAGCTCTGTAAGTAGCAAGTTCATGAAAGTGAAAGTTTGCCAGGGGAAACACCCTCTTTACTTCATCTTCTGATTCTCTTTAAACAGTACAAGTAATACGGATTTTCCAGTAAATTATATTACAATAGATAAAGCTTATGATTTCTGATAAAAGGCTCAGTATGGATGTACATTTTTGTTTTGTAGTGTGGAAAGGCTGGAGTATAAATACTCCAAGAAGCCTTTCAGGTTGAACCAAGCACCACAAAGTCATCATTCCTTGAGTAGGGCAATACCACCACATAGCTGACCGTAAGCAGGATAACCTGAGAGGCTTGAGACAGGAGCTGAAAAAGGCTGGAACAAAGCCTCTACTGGAACAGCTCTGTATTTATACCCAGCTCCTCTAAGAACACTCTGAGAGATAAAACTGAACTACCTTTCCTAGATGAAAGCAGAAACAAATTTTGCTTTGAGAAACGTCTATCTCTGCTTCCTTCTGTTCATGTAACCCTGGCATTTTAGATGAAAATTCTTCAGCAAAGTAGACTAGGTATTATTTTACCTGACGCTGTTAAAGAGCATTTAGGTCAGCCTGCCTAAAGAGTCAGTGCTTCCCTGAGGTCAGGTTTTTGGCACTCTGTCTGCCTTTGAATGGTTTCTCCTGCTACTCCTCCACTAAGTTGTCATTTGCCCATCGGAGAGAATTTAAGATCAGGTGACAGACATTTTGCTTAAGTTATATTGTTGTAGAAAAGTAAAAGTCTCTCAATATTTACTTTGGAAAATGTTTCTCCTCAAATCTCTCAGATACTACTTGCTAGAACTTCCTCCCAGCTGGCAAGGGAGCCCTGCATAATCGCTGTCAGAATGATGAAGGAAGGTGCCTTCTCTCCATGGACACATTTGCATTGAAATCGTCCTGCCACAGCACGGGGAAATGGCATAGCAGCTTTGCGTGAAGCCTTCCCTGAACAAAAGGTTGAAGCATCACTTTGCCTAATCCAAGAAGAGAGTATTCTGGATGTACAAATATGCATATGGATAAAGTAGACAGGAATTTTTCAGGGCATGAAATACCAAGAAGTTTATTAGCAGTATTGTTTATCTGCTTTTTTTCCCCAATATGGTTTGTGTCAGAGTTGCTCTTGATTTGCAGTCAAATAATGAAATAGCCGAGCATCTCACTGAAGCAAAAGCATGTGAATTGAAGGGAGAAACATCCGTGAATGACACAAAAATACAGTAAATGCATACAGCGATGTCCAACGCTTGCATAAAACTTCATAGCTCCATTGCAACTGAAATGGCTGTTAGCAAACACCAGCTGAGAATCCCAGCTGATGATATATAGAACGACCGTGTTATTTTGTTCATATTTGCTAAATCACACAAAGAAAACAGTGAATTTAAGAAGGTTAATAAACACATCACTTTCTAATTATGGTTTTTTCTTCTATGTGTAGTAAAAGCGAATATATTTTTTATACCGCATGTTCTAATTCAGATTTTACTTTTATTAAAGTACCCTCTAAGAAAATATAAAATCTTAAATGTAAGTGCATTTTGTAGAAGAATTTATAAATATTAACAAGACAAAGTTTAAAAAATTTGCAGCTATAAATGTTTAATTCTGAGGGAATGGGAATAACATTTTCACATTCATGCAAGTCATAAGCTACATTAAAAGAATACTTTTGCACATATGAAGTGTTAAAATAGCAGGACAAACCAGTACTGATCTGAGGTGATTAGAATCACAGAATCATAGGATTGTTTAGGTTGGAAAAGACCTTTGAGATCATCAAGTCCAATCGATTCAAAGTCTTTTCTGCTATCCTTTTTAGACTCAGTTCAATATATGAATTTTAGGTCCAAAATACCTGTTTGGTATTGGTAGGAACCTGGAAAGTAGAAGCCCAAATGATAATATTAGTTTTATTAACCCTTCCCTGGCAGAGTTCGTCAGTATTGCTGCTAATGCTAAGAGCTAGGCTTTATAAAAGAGCTTTCATGAACAGACAATGAAAGAAAAGTTCACCAAGGCCCTCCTTCGACCACCGGTCTTGGTGCAGGGGCACGGTATGCATTGTCTTGTACACGAGCAAGGGACCAGCATCTTCAGAAAGCCGTTTAAAACCACAAATTAGGCTTCCGCCTTTTTTTTTCTTTAAATAGAGCAGTCACCGTAGAAACCAAGTCAGGGTTCAGAGCTTCTGGGAAACGACTGAAATTGAGTTCCAGGACTGTGTGTGGGGATTTCAAAGGCTTGTCAGCAGTGCCTGCTTCTCATGGGCTACCAAAGGGTGCTGAAAGCCCAGCTTCTGTTTGTGCTCTTGAAAGTATGTACCTATAATGCTGACAGTACAGGGCTTTGCTTTCAAAACTCTCAGCCATGATGCCTAAACTTAGGTGACTTTTTTTTTTTGGCAAATAGTCGCACTTTTCCCATAGACAACCCAAAACATTATCATTTAGAAGCTCTTCACTCTAGAGACTCCCTGGCTAGAGTAGCAGGTGAAACTAAAGCATTACAGTGGCGCTTGCATTTTTCCATCCCTGAATTAGAGGAAACTTGAGCTCTCCCATTCCTTCAAGGCCAATGAAGGCCAAGACCACAACCCTCTCCTGAGGTGGTGATCTGGAAGTAACCCGACTAGTTTAATTTCTCACTTCTAGGATCATCAAAACATTTGGGAAAGAGACAAATGGAAAATGAGAAAACTCCCAAGGATTTCTAAATAGCTCAAACTCACCTGGAGCACTCTTCCTCCTGCCCACAGTTCCTGTAATTATGCACTCAAATTTGAGAAATTATATATTTTTTTCCTATTTGGTTACTTTATTTACATATACAGCACCGAAGTCCCCAAATTACATGTATATGCTACCAGATTCATACTCCAAGAAATAGGACCACAAACAGAATGAGCCGTAACAGCTTTGCCTTCGTACTCACTGCAGCTCAGAGAGCACTGACCATAGAATAAACCAAGAAAACTAACTCACAGGAACATATTCAACTCATTTTCACTTCTAAGATCCAACCAAAGACATTAACTTAACAGGAATCAAGAATCTGTCGGTTACAAACAGAATTTCCCTGTCCATCCGTCATACAAAACATAATCCTGCGCTGTCACTCAGAGCCAATGTTTTAAACGTCTGAATGGGAAGGTATGGCATAAAGTACTAAAAACGTAACTCCTTAAGAAGAATGCTTCCAGAATTACAGGGATAACTGAAGTTATTTATAATCACCTTACAAGCACTATTTAGCTCTTCATTCTAACTAACATGAGGTATGGTGAGGTTTTTTTCCCTTGCATCTCTTACTTAACATAGAAGTTAAGAAACAAGAGTGTGGAAAGAAGGCAGCAGCATAAAAGAAAGCCAATGCAGGCTGTGACACAAAGCAAGCATCATAAAAAGCAAAGCATTTAAGATGACACGAGACTAAAGAAAATTCTTCCACATAACCAAACTGCCATTCGCTGCCCAGGCTGACTCCTGCACCATCAGCAGTAAATACCTGCTGATTTGACAGATCATCATACTGTCACCTCACCTTCATCAACAAATTCTCTTCAGGTATTTTCCAAACCAGTAAATAAACAACAACATAACCTAATTCTCAGGTATAAACATGCAGGCAAATGTAAGATGAACTGCATATTGTGCTATTAAACTCTTTAAGTATAATTTACAGTTAATTGCCTTTCGCAGTGGGGAGGAAACACCCCCCCCCCCCCCCCCCCAAGCTCCATGCTAGACTCCCCAAGCTTTAATTGCTTACCCAAACTGGGATCAAGGCTAACAAGGATCTCAAACATTACACTCAGCAACAGCAGCTCAGCAGAAATGTTCAGGTTTTTACTTATCTTTGCTGCAGGCCAAGACTCACAAGGAACGAAAGGCTTATGTCTTCCGTTTCTCATTAAACGTTGGTGCACCATCGTAATTACAAAACAACATCAGAGAGGCCTTGCAGTCCTTCAACTCCAAAAGGCAGCTTAGACTTCTTATTTCATAAACAAAAGAATTGAAATAGGTGGGAATGGTGTTTTAACAAATACATTCATTGTAGAACATTAAGACTGTATGTAGGAGACGATGCATTGTTCATGCCCAGAATCCAGCTGGCTATTTTGCTCTAGCCATCTCCTCACCCACAAAATGCCGTAGCATTTGCTCTGGGGTCTAGAAACTGCTGGAGCTATGTGGAGTCCTCTTGGCCCTGAATTGCTCATGGCATTATGCCTAAATCTTTAAAGAGTAAATAACTCTTTATTGATTAAATTACTTTTAAAAATAGTATTTTAGTCCCTCAATTTTGTGTGTGTACATATAATTTTGCAGACATGCATAATATGCTTTTTTTCTTCTCTTGCTCTCAAACCCCAGGGGTGAGGCAGATGAGACAGCAGTGCAGGGTGGGATGCAACAGGATTTTTAAATTATGCTCCAATTGCCTTGAGAGCAGCATGTGAAATACAACAGCTGAAAGGTGGTCTTTAACGAATTCCAAAGGAAAACCACTTACTTCTGAGCTCTCACTTAAGCAGGTGCCCCAAATGCCACTGTGCACACTGTAAACAGTTACGTCCTATGAATGATAACAGAGAGATAGAAATAACCTGGAAGATAACCAAGTTTCACAATTTGTGTTGTATATCCTCCTGTGGAGGCCACACACCACAGGGGACTGTCTGGCTACTTTTAGAATTGCACTTACGCTAAGATATGCTATTTTGCCCATGTGTATACACACAAGTATCTTCCAGCTCTCAACAGCTCTTCACCTGCATCAATTGTTCTTCCTCCATAGGCTGTCATTACTCCAGCTCATGTTTATTTTTAGGTCAAGTTTCCTACGGTAATAAGTGCATCCTACCTTCTGTAGCGGGTTTATATTGGTAATCTGCTTCCATTACCTCCAAAACAAGCTGTAAAAATGCATTTAAAAGCCCTCCCTTCAAATTTATTCACACAGTGTGGATATATAGACTGGAATAAAAACTGGGCAAGTTCTTTTCTTGCTTGTTCTCTGGAAGGAACAATAAAACTGCCCGGTCCCTTGCATGATGCTACTTAATTTTCTGGGTGATATTCTGTACAGGACACGCTCCTGTGTTTACAGCCCAGTGTAGTAAGGGCCAGATGGTTTTGGATATGGGCATTGCCACACGTCAGCCCATTCAGAAAAGAGCCACTTCAAGTAATACTAAAATCTCTTCTAGTCTTTGCCCTTACCCACCATCCCCACTCCGTGAAATGAACTCGGTGGGAGCCAGCTCACGTTGTATGGGAAGAAAGGTTACATCTCAGCTTCGAAAGCCTTTCTTGGGCCTCCCTTCCTCTCTATACCTGCTCTGTATTTGACTGTGCCAAGAAAGGGGGAAGAGGGAGAATTCAGCCCCCTGCCATGGGCTAAGGCATCAGCCTGCAAAAGACAGTGGCTGTTTCATTTGCACACAGATGCAGTACTTCCCTCTCAGTGGTGGCAACAGTGCCTCAGTGACATGGGACAGCTGCTCCACGCAAGAATTCAGGCTCTGACATGGGGAAAGCAGCTGCAGAAGTTTATCTCCACCCAACAGAGCCTGAAGTAATTTTAGGAATCGGGAGCAAAAACTTGAACCCCTTCTGCCTTGAAGTCATGATCCAGTCAATCACATTCACAAGAATTGGAAGACGCAGAGCTCTGGTGCCTGGGTGTCCAAAGCAAACCCAAACACATACTAAACTCCGAGCCCAACATGTGAGTGCTGATGAATCACTGTATTTAACCTGACTGAAGAGGCTGCCTACGATGCTGGGCTGTTAGAGCAGCTTTTCAAAGGTATTTTGAAAAGACTCCTCCAAGCCAGGCCTTATGCAACAGGCCTACAAACAGCTCGTTCAGTGCAGTCCTGAGGATTAGTCTTGTTCAGTTGGACACTTTGTGCTTAATCCCCGCCAAACAAGAGAGTGTGGTAAAGGCATTCCTCAGATTTGCTGACAGGAAGAATCTGCTGCCAGAAGTCAACCAAATATGTAAGCTTTCAGAACACAGCATTTCCTTAGACACTTGAAACGTCTATTCTCTGTTACTCCTCATAGTGATGACACCAGGCAACTCCACATTCAGTTGTCATGAAGCACCAGCTCACCCTATGAAAAACACTCGAGGTGGCGTTTTAGTCATCTTGCAAATGACAGTTCAGGGTCAGCAGCTGGCGGCAGCTGAAGTAGACTGTATAGAGGAGAATTTCACAGCGCTAGCAATAAAAAGGGCTCTGCCGCAATTTTTAGTAGCGGTTTTCTCTGAAGTAAAGGAACAGTTAAGCTTTCAGTGAGTAAGAACGGTGGTGTCTTGGCTGCCTGTCCAGATATGCACATTTAATTATTGTAGACCCACAAAAGAACCAATTATATTCCAATTTAAACTCCCTCTCTTGTTTCTGCCCTTTAATGTGCTGAAAAATAAAAGCATGAAATAATTTGTATTCATCATCAGGACGTCTGGGAGAGGTTCAGAAGCTTAAAGATGCAACCAGGCCAGGACAAAATTGTTCATACTTGTGAGGGAATTTTAATTGCGAATGTTTTGCACAAGCTAATAAGGAATCTGTGTGCCGAGACTGCAAGAAAAAAATACTTTGAGAATTCTGTTCTAAATTTATAGAATTAAAAAAATGATGAGCATTAAATTAGGATTGCATCACCCCTGAACGTACAGCCAACAGGTTGTATCTCTCAGTGGTGGTGATCTCCACCACAAAATCACTGCTCTACCCTGTTGTAGCAAATAGAAATAAGCAGTTTTTTGGAGCATTTTATGAATATCAAAAATATATTTCCTCATACTCCAGTTAAACATTTCTCTTTTTTTCTCTTAAAAAAGATAAGAAAAAGACCTGCAGTTATTAGTAAAATGCATTGCAGACCCTCTAAGATAGCTACAGTGTTTGGGGACAGTTTCTGAAACCTTTCTGGGAGGGATCAAACCTGCTTTTATAAAGTCTTGCTTCAGAAGAACTTAATATTAAGATCTACTTCTATGTTATTCTAGCCGGAAGTTCCTTCCTCTTAATTGAAAGGTCCAGAAATGTGCAGTGCTCTGGCAGCCAACCAACATGGATATTTTTGCTCAAAGAAACCCTTCTTAATTGTTAGAGAAGGAGTCTTGGCAAGCGTCTATAGCAAAGCATACATCAGAAGCTAAAATTTATATTGCACTCAAGAGAAACAGCCTGGTGGCTCCTCCATGCTGACAACACAACTATGTCACACTGGGGGGTGGAAGGTAAACTTCGGTTTAAAATTAATTGTTTAGTGTAGGAGTCAGCTCTGCAAATGAAGTGAGATGATATGTCCTTGTGTAGAGCATCATATGAAGTCTCTGCTGACGATTAGCAGTTCCATCTCCCTTGGTGAGGTCTGTGCAACCCTCGCCGACCACGCTCTCCCTGAGACTGTCTCACAGCTAACACGGTTTAGTGTGATAGCTGCTGTGCTTCACAAGAACATCACTAAAGTATTTCCATGTGAAAGACAAACATGTTTGTACAATTAAAGCACCTGTTCAACAGAAAGCAGCCTTGGTGCTTTCTGGTCCATTGGGACTTCACGCAACTCTCTGGCCACACAGCCATAAAACTACCTTAAGTCAAAAGCTGCAGTGTTGTAGCCGTACTGCTTCACAATGTAGTCATGCAGGTAGTTAGCTGGGGAGAGGAAACCTCCTCTTTTAGACCAGGAAGGCCTGTCCCCAGAGTCATAATAACTACTTCCGCCGTCCAGACCCGATCTCACTCAGGGTTAGGCAAGGGTTTCTCAAGTTGGGATTGTCAGAATTTGGCAGATGAAGATCAAATTCAGAGAAGGGAGTCGGATACTGCACCAACATAATTTAATGTCACAGAAATGCCTGCCAGAGCTGTTCTGCTGTTCTTCAGCTAATAGGATGGCTATTTAAAGAAAGAAGGCTCTTCGCAGTGACCCAATCATTTTGAACCCGACTGCTGTGTGACCAGCTTTGGTCACAGACTTTTCTATTCTTATTTAGGGAACAGAGACCATCTAGTTATTTCTACACAGCTGAAGAGATCAATTAAAATGTTAATTTCCATTAGTTCTCATCTTCTAGAATACCTCCAGACAGAGTCAGAACCAAACCAAAGGCAGCACAATGCTCAGGAAGAGCCGAGTAGCCTGGTATTAAGTCTCTCGAATATTTTCATTTCACTTCATGCTCACAAGCCTTTATTTCTGTTCTGTTACCAATAAGAGGCAGCCTCTGCTCTGTGCTGTCAGGACAGAGTCACAAATTAGCGTCTCTATCGTTAGTGAAATAGAGCTTTGACAAGTACAACCAGGCAAGGCAAGCCATCTCATTAAGTGTTGCAGATGCATGAAAATAGGCAGGCATTTGTCCTCTAGGAACTGAGGGAATTAAACCACACCAAATTGTAGCTGTGAAAGATCACGTATGCACATTTAAGAGATCTAGATCAATGTGGGAGGAGATGCCCACGGCATTACCTCAGAACTTCACTAGTGTTGTTAATGTAATGCTCGCAAAATACATGCAGGGGTACAAACCACGACATACCACACAGCAAGTCTAAATTCTCCTTCCTGCAGGAATGGTAACTTCTGCATTTCCTGACAGACTGTATCTGATGGCTTTAGGACATTATTTCACCAACTGGTCTCTGTAGATGTCTGTTTTTAAAGTTACCCACTGCTTTAGATCCCACAGTTTCTCCTCCTCTTTCTAACAGCACACTTTTGCCACCAAGGCACCACAAACATGCCCCAGAAGCAGAGATTCTCTGTACCTAGCAAGCAGATAAGGAACTCTCTCCGGACACCATGGTGACCTCACAGACTGGCAGGTACCATCCATGCTACGCAGTGCTTTTTGCAGCAGGTTTCAGTGAACACCACCACTGCTAGCCTGAAGGTTGTACTTGTGCAAAACAACGAATCAAGGTTGCAGGCTGGCTGGCTAACAAAGACCATAAAAGAAAATCCTGCTGTATCTTCATATGCTTTAAAAGTATGAACAGTTCTCCACTTTGACATGCTTCCTTGTTTTCTGTACTGCTTTGAGCTGTAAAGTTCATGCAGCAGCCTCATTTTGCATCTCCCGCACCTCAAATTCAATATGGGTTGTGTGAGAAACAAATGTACCCTCAGCTATTGTGCTAAACAGAGAGGTCAGCAGAAACTTTTACCCACCTACGTGGGTGCTGTAGCTACCTCTGGGCGTACCCAGGACCCAGGGATGTTACGCTGGTACCTGCAAGGATACCCATTCAGCTACTGCTCTGCAACTACCTTGACACAGCAGGAGGGGCAAAGTTCAAAAACCAGCGCGAGCGCTGAACTACCTATCATTGCTTTTCTTAACTTTTCGCTTTTCCCTCGCATTGCCAACAGTGGTTGCTTGAGCCTATCCTTGACACCAAACGAAGACAGGCAATATCTTCAGGGGAAGAATCAGGCACATGGAACTCAATTCTAAAAGCCTAAGGTGAGAGATGCCATGAAACGGTATGAATCAACAGCTCAAACCTAGGGAGGAGAAAATACTTTCAGCCCATGAACTGATAGACATAAGGTTAAGACCACCTTACTGGGCAGCAACTACATAGAAAACCGGTCCTACATATAAGCTACATATTAGAATATATTTTTCCCCCGACATCCCTCTGTTGCCTCATCATCGCCCCCTAAAAAAGGGTGACTGCACATGATAGTTTTTGCTTGCATTTGCTGGTATGATCACGATGAATTTTGCTCAGGTGCAATGAGGGAGAGAGAAGACCCCACAGTTTCCTTGGAAGCTGATATACTGCTGGAGAAGAGAGACCAACAGAGGATCTTCAGAGACCATGAAAGAAATGGCACGTGCGCAGATGACCCCCAAATCCTCACATCTACTATATTCAAAAGTTTTTAGAAAAATTCTGTTGCATGCCATATATTATTTTCCCCAATAAACTGTACTTACAGTAAACCCCCTTACTTTTTCAATACCCTAAAGCATGGAAAAAGAATAAAACCAAAACTATGCCTATAATGTTAGATGCATATACTTTTAAAAAAAAATGTACGGAAAGAGTTAATATTTGATTTACCAAATCCAATCTACTATTTTACATTTTACAGTTTGTTGCTCCAAGTAACTAAGCTCTACTAGACATGAGCCTACATTTAATACAAAGTACCCAGACAATCACTAGACAGTCCATGAATTTGAGAGACAGAATTTACTCAATTCTTTTTTAATTTCTGTTGTGTATCAAAGTGTTTAGAGCGTGAGCCTTGCTAAGAGGTGACAGAATATCATTATGCAGTAATTCAAATGCTTTAAAGGCTCCTCAGAAACCTCCACTGAAATGACAGGCCTTGCAGAGTGCTTAGAAATACTGTTTCATCAATTCTAGATGGGTTTAGGATAAGAAAATTCATATAGTAAGATCATATATTTACAGCGCATAGGCTAACCTTTAAACTATTTCTGTAATCATATTACCCAGAATTGGGTAAGACTTACAGCACTGGAATCACATGGTCTTTCTGAGCCAAGATTTTTTTTGTTTGTTATGAGAACCAGAAAACCTGGGAGGACATTCTCGCAAGATGACATTGCTCTTCTTATACACAGTCCTATCAAGTTCTCTGAAATTCTTTATAGGAAGACTGAACATTAGCTGCTTTTAAAAACACTGCGCTCAGGAGAGGGAAACAGCCTGACTTAGTATTTATGTGCCAAGATAAAAAAAATGTCAGAGGAAGTGAATGTTTTAAAAGGTTGGGTAAACAAGCCCTAAGAGGGTGGCTCACTTTTCCTAGAGTGTTCAAATACCCCCACTTTGTCTTTTTCCGTAAGAAAACCAACTGAAAATAAAATCTATTCAATGGCACAATGCTACTGTGATCAGAAGCAAACAAAAGAACACAGCCTCTGTCCAAGATTAATTTGGCCAGATCATGTTTGCTACCAGCAGATACTGTTTCTTTGCACTAGGGTTTGGTTTTCTTTTCCTGTGACCATGTTCTTACCACAGCACGTGTAGCACTTACTGACTGCTTTGTGTTCTCCAAAGCATCAGGCAGCTGAAAGTGTGATTTAGCCCCATTTTGATCAGAGAGCCGATCTTCTACAGTTCAGCCAAGGTATTAGTCAATCCAGGCAGTAAACATTATACAGAGTTTTATCCACTGAAGTCTGAGCAACAGATAAGGGGGAGAGAGCCGCACTGTAACGATCAATCAAGGTACACAGCTATTCACCTTCCACTCAGTGAACGCAACTCTTCTCATCACAGTTTGTCCTACTCCAGTACCAAAGTTGAGACCTGAAGGATCTTGCGACATTCACTAAAAGATATCCTTCAGAAACTTACACATCAATATTGTGTTGATCGTGGGTTTGAATGCTGCTTTCCCTTTTGTAGACAAATAGTTTTCAAACAGAAACAAATAAACAAACAGAAGTCAGCTTTCTACAGATCTCCACTGACTTACTTCTTCTGTAACCGTCCGGTTTATCCTCTCAGGAGCGATGAGACAGGCTCTTTGCCCAAGCTTCTGAAACAGTTAATAATGACATTCTTGAGAACACGGACGCAAGCGCTCTAGGGAGACTGGATAAGAGACAAGCGTGGTTGGTTGCAATCCAATTAAAATCAAAGGCTCCATAAACAAAAAATTCTACTCATTTGCTGGTTTGGTTCATGAACCAGTTTTCTTCAAGAGCTCCTGCTTGGCTTCCAGGAATGTGTTTATTGAGGTAGAAGCAGCTGGGAAATTTTGCTAGGTGCTGAATTTTTTTGCAGTGGGCAAAGCTATTCAGATTGGATATTCTGAGCATAAGAATATGCAGAAGGATGATGTAATTACCCAGAAGACTGTATAGAAGATCTAGCATTCAGACAAGTAGCTGGAGTTTGTAAGAGAAGAAAGCTTGCAAAGCAAACATAAGGACTGACTGCATGCATAAGTGTTTGAAAAACTCTGATATTGCTCCTGACCTCAAGCACCAGTCAGCTACGCATCAGATGCAAGCTAGAGAACACTTCTGGTATTGATATGCAAACATGCACACCAGGCATCTTGCTTTATTTCAGGCTTCCTAGATCTGAGACTTCTGTAGCAAACAGCTTGTATGACAATGCAGAAACCTCCGTAGCAATGTGAATTGCTTGGGTTTTGCTCCTTTTGCATACTAATGCTTTGTATTCTCTTACAGCTGACAGCTACTTCATTCACTTCCACTGATGGCTGAGCTCTGCACTGAAGCAGAAATTGCACATAAATCTCCTCTGCGGGTTTCCTTATCTTTTCAAAAAAAGAGTGGATGCAAAGGCTAAACCGGAAAGCTGGAGTTGGGCTTTTGTGCAGTCCCTGCAGAAATGAGGACAAGAAGAAAATAAAAGCTGTAGCTTCTGTAAAGGCTTGAGGCACTAGGGTGTAGGCAGCCAGTTTGGGCCCACTTCAGGATGGAACTGTAGTGCACCCATCTGCTGTGGAAGAGTACATCGACTCCAGCCCTAATTCGGACTGCTGAACACATAAGCGAGCATTTGTGAAGAAACGAAGTCCTCTGCATTTCTGTCCTGCTATCTACTTCAGAAATGTTTGGAATGTGCATTTTGTGCTAATAAAGCTAGCTGGACTGACAGTTGACCACAGCACGGTCAACCACACAAAAAGTCACCCTGGTGAGCTCTGCACTCTGCGGCTTCATGCTTAGCAGCAACTGATCCACCTGGAAAGCCAGCTCCCAGCTGGAAGCCCGCAAGCACACATCTGCTCTAGGGCGCCTCTCCCTCCTACACAAAGCCTCCCTTGCCCTTGCCTGAAAGGTGAGCCATCGAGCCATTCCTCATGAGCCATTTTTTCTGGTTCCCTTTGCTAGGCTTGCCAGTCAGCAAGGCTGCATTAAGTAACTGGATCAAGACAAGCAGTTGCACTCTTTAGGTAGGTGAACTTGCAGACTGGATTGCAGTTGTGTCTTTTGCTGAGCAAAGAGAGTAAGAATTTCTGAAGCATGGTGTAGTGTGAAGAGCAGTGCTGGTAAGCAACAAAGTTCAGAGCAAGCACTGGGGTAGGATGTAGTGCCAAAACAGGTGGTGTTACCGAGGAGTCCCATGACAACAGGACTCAAAGCAACACACAAACAGGAAGGGAAGGAAGGAGGAAAGGATAGCCCAGTGAAATTTAACCGTGCAATTATTTTCTTTGGCTTATTTCCTTTCCACCCAGCCTTCTGTACTTCTATTAATGTGCCCATCACTCTGATCCCCAAGCAATGCTTTTGAAATTCACAGGTGCTGCTGATTTAAGAGCATAACGGCACAGATAAGCTATTCTGTGGGATACAAATGCCTTACGCCCAGATGCTTAAAACAGGCTGTCGCTCTCGCCTCCCCATTTCCCATCTCATCAGCTCTGTTATTGATAATGCAATGGTGTTTTATTTTTCCATTAGTCTATTCATCATGTTAATCAAGAGATACAGAACATCATGGTTATATTAATGTGTCCTACAGATAGTATCCAACTAGTAAGGTCTTCTTACCAGGAAATATTTTCCTAAGGCCCTCCACTGGAAAGAAACACATCTGAGGCCAGCCCACTTTGGCAGCAGTTATCAAACAAGGAAAAAAGAGCGTACTGTCTAAAAAGGCAATATTTTTTTTTCCCCCTTTTTGGAACTGAATCCAAGAATATTCTATGGATGAAGCCCCGTAAGGGGGCAGACAGCTGAACAAACACCCTTTATTGCGCTCTTGGAGTACCATAATAAACGCACGACAGCACAACAGGCCATTTCTGAGGCTACAGTCTTTGATCCCCACGTTTTGCTCTGCTGATTGCTACCTTGAAGACTGTCTCGATTGATTCTATTCTTGGCTTGAATCTTAGGAAAATGCTGTTGGTGTGCACAATATCAGTATTAAACTATCTGCCTCAAGTCTGAAGAGGTCATCGCAATCAAACCCTCGCCTCCCAAGCACTTGGGTGCTCTCCCCTTCATCCTCCAATGTAATTACATTATAATTGTGCTGCTTAGCTGTTGGTCAGCTGATGCTTTCTGCATCTGCAAAGTGGACTCCAGCATTGCACTAATGCTTGGGAAAACTGGAAAGACTGGGAAATCTGTTTGCATGAGTTTCCTTTTTCTGTTTGTCTGCACATATTAGTTGGTTCCACTATTTGGATTGCTGTGCTAATTATTGAAAGTTCAAGGCAGTCCAGCTATGTATCTCCGGCATTTTAATAACACATAGAAGTAAAAAGGGGGATACAGTAAGTTATGCTGTAATGTGTAACATGTGATTGCACACATTTAAATGAGATTGTCAGTTCAGCATTGCCTGCAAGACATGGAGTGTAACTCGCTTAGAGGTGGGGTTTCTCTTGAAAGAGCTAAAAACATTTGCCAAACACCATATTCTGCAGATGTCACAGACACAGCATGTACACACACACAAAATCACACTTTTAAAAAAATTATTTCTCTATCTCATTGTTCAAGCATATGAAATAGGTATTACCTAACACTCCTAGGTGCCCATGAGAGCATAGCACTGGGAGCGAAGATTTCCAGAACCTAGCTCTGCCGCTAATATCAACTTTCCTCTGCAGCTGAACAAACCGTTCTCTCCTTTCCTCTCCCTCAGTCTTTCCATCTGGAAAAATGAAGACATTTGCATCTGTACTGTGGGTGCCTGTGCTGTGCATACAAATCAGTAAATGTTTATAAAAATGATTTGAAGATGAAAAGTGACCTATTTCTGATTTAATGCATTGATTTATATTTTTGTGGGACAAAACAAAAAACAACAAACCCCACAAAACCTAGCTTCATTAAGGATCTGATCTAGAGTCTGTGAAACTCAGTTTCCTTAAGGTTATGGCACTGGCACCTCATGCCTGATATTAAACAAAGCAGTTCTCACTGCCACTCAAGATGAACATCTACCAGCTACCATGATAGAAAAAATTCTAACAAACAGCATCAGGCTCTGCTCCTTCCCCTTTTCCAAAGCACATCCCAGTCACACACCTTGGAGTGCTGCTACGCCACGTGACGACTGTCAGTGCCCAGATGAACACTGGCTGTTAGGGTACTGCTACACGCTAGCTTTGAAACCCCCTTGGACAGCATCACCTTGGTATACGTTTGCACTGGTCGCACTGGAAAACTAAGCTTTCCAACAAAGTCGCTAAAACATTTACTAAACTCCAGGCTGCTCAGTCTTCACATGAAAAAGGTCTGTAATTTTTTTTTCTTTTTCAGAGACCTAAAAAAATGAGGAGCCTGGATTAAACTGAATTTCAGTGGGATTTTTCATTTTGGTAAATGTTTGAGGAAATAACCACCCATGCTGTTTCTTGCAAGAGGCGCAGATGTGTAGTTTTGTCTTGCTGAAAAGCAAGTATTTTTTTTAAAAGGGTTTTTTTTTTCCTTTCAACCCCCTTCTCAGGCTTCAGGGGGTGATTTAATTTTCCAACAGGCACAGCACAGCAGCCTGAAAACCTTCTACATTTTGACAAACCTAAAGTTTCTGCTTCTGAAGGAGTCCCTTCTAAGAAATGCAGTGGCTTTGGCCTGGGAGAAGTCTCAAAACAAGATCCGACTTGCCTGCAATTCTTTTTTTCCGTAACAAAAATTCTCTCCTAGAAAATGTGAGTTTCCTTCAGAAGGTTTTAAGTACTCTGAAGAGCACTGGGAAAGCAGTAATGTCAAAGTACTGGGAGATCAACATTACAGTTGCATAATTCACCCATTCAAACTTTCTGTTCCCTCCGTGTACACTGAAACTCCTGTCTGTCCTTGCTTAGGAGCCATTTCTTAACTGTGACAGCGTTGCCATTCACAGGTAAGAGTCATAAAAAAAAAAAAAAAAAAGATGGCTAACCACTGGTATAGGCGAGAAAATGCCCCTTTCCCGTGCTTCATGGCAACAGCCTCACACCCACTGTTGCCCCCAGCGTGAGCCTCCTTTGTTCCGAGCAGCACATGAGCGCAGGAGCACACAAGCGATGCTGAGCAGCCCGATACACCACCCTGTACTGCAGCAAACCAGCAATGCCCTGCCTGCACGTTCAGGCAAAACTAATGTTATTCACATTAAAAAATCTAAATTTGTTGATAGAGCAATGAAAAAATGCTCCAAGTTCATGCAGTTGCTGATGCGCTGTTTGCCCTTCATGAACACTGTTTCAAAGCGGCAACTGTGGGTATGTAAATTGAGGGGTTTATTGCTTCACTGCTGTTCAGCATGGGGGCCGTGCACTTTTTACTAGAGTTCCTTTGGCATGAAGAGCATGACTTGCCTAGTAATGAGACATGCCTTGTCTCTCTACCCTCTATAAAAATAACTATTTCATCAAGGACTAAAGCCTCCCAAGGTTCCCCCCCCAAGTTGTGTACCCAATACGAAACTTTTACATCCAGCGTGCACAATCCTTACTATCCAGACTACAGAAAAACCAAAAACATGCATGTGAAAGGCTCTGGATCTTCAAACCATCATGTACATAACCTAATCATGTATGTAACTAATCATGTATGATAACCTAATCATGTATATAACCTAACCATGTATATAACTACAAGCACGAATACTTCAATTCTAATGAAGTCACCCATTTATAAATTCAAGACTATTTTTTTTTTCTTAAGCTGCAGAGCAGTATCTTTTATTCTCATTTAACTGAAAAAAAAAACGTTGAAAGTTATTTCAGAAAAAAGAATTAGGAAAACCCCCCTTGATTACGGCTTTTAAATGGCAAATTTAGTGAAAGAACAGGTCATTTCTAGTAGTATTTAGTAGGTTTTTTCTCTTCCTCAAGTGCTTAAAAAAAGCACGAAGCATAGTTTCTCATTTGGTGCTGGGCCCACAGATGCCGCATGCTGACTTGCTCCGGGACGAGTGCACGTTATCCAGGAGCCCAGCACATACACTGGCAGGTGCCTTCCAAAGCACCGAACTGACTGGTGAAGAGAGAAGCACCCCCATCTCTCTTTGCGTGGGCCAGGCTGTATACAAGGCATGGCAAAGCATCAGGAGGAACAGGAGAGTTTGGACGTGTGGGAAGCCAAGCTGCCTTCCTCTGCCCGTGACCTTCTCCAAGTGACAAAGGCCCCCAAATACCCTTTAATCCACTGATACGACACTACTGACACCTCTCAGCCTTCTTAAAGAAATTCTGTATTTAGGTGTCAGCCTCATTCACTTCGCCCCCCCCAAATCCATTGACCAGTGGACCTTCACAGTGTACAAAACCTGGGTCCAAATTTACCAGTTTTGTATCATCCCTACAGCAGAGAAACATTGCTGACATTTTGATCAATGAGCATATGATCAGTCCGAGTATTTTTCATCCTGTTTATAAAGATTCCATAAAACAGCAATCTGGCTATGAATTTTAACTTTAACTAGGCTTATGACTTAAGGGTATTTTTCATTCCTTTACTGCCAACTGTATGTAGACCTTAAAAGATCCCCAAGACCACCACCTCCAAACCAAACTCCTGTGTAAGGACCAAAAGCACTGACTTTCTGATAAGCAGCACAGAGGAGAGCTTTGGTTTTTAAATGGAAATCTCGCAACTTCTGCCCGGGGTGCTGGTGGCAGCTCCGACTTCTGCTTTGCTTGTTTGAACCATTCATCAGCTGTGACAGAACACAGTCCATCCAAATCCAAAGCAGTTTAATGTAACTGGTACTTGGAAAAAATATAGCAATGATTAACCCCCCCTTAAAATAAAATAAAAAAAAAATTAACCTACTCTCATTAATCTAGTATCTTTTAAATCCAATGACACTGACAGGGAATTAACAAATTTGCTTAAAAAAAATATTAAGCACAAAAAATGTGTTACTTATACTAAAAGATATAAAAAAATAAACTAACCCCCCTAACTCTCAGCCACCTCATCCACCTGCTCCAGGTATCCATTACACAATCCTGAACCACCCATACAGACAGGCCAGTCCCAGAGCCGGGCTTGGGCAACTCTGCGAAGAATCTACTTACACACCTGTTCTACAAATCCACACAATCCTACATGCAAGACAGACATGAAACTGTTTTGTGTTTTTTTTTTTAAACCCCCAAACGTACCCATAGTTTGCATGAAGAAGCCTCCCTTAACTACTGCATAGATTGCATGCGATTTAACGGAAGGATTTGGCTTGCTGAAACATTCTGCTCCCTCTGCTGTAGGATTGTTTTTTGTTCTGATGATTTATTTAAAAGCAGATACACAAAGAATAATAAATACATCCAGCAACAAAATCAACAGAAATTCACCAGGAGGGATCAGGGTGGGCACAGACTTGATTGACTGAATGCAAATAAGAAACCTGAACTGACAGTCTGGAATCAATGCTAGTGATCTACATAGCACAGTGCATCAGCTGCGATGATTAACATGCTTATTTTTTTGCTGAGAACTGGATATGTGTTTTTAAGAACGAAACACAACATTACGTTAATTCTAGCAAGTTAAATGGGTAGCTTTGCCTTGAAAAGACTGGTTTGCTCTCATTTTAAGGAAAGCAAAACCTTTGTGCATGCCTACCTCAGGCATAACAGAAAGCTGTATCATTAGAAAATGTCATCTGCTGCACTCAGAAAGCCTTGTTTTGCCTCACCCCCTGCCCAATACATGCACGAACGGAATTTATTAATATTCCCCTCCGCCGTTAGCCCAATACATTAAATCATCATCTCTGTAGCAAAGCTACTGCTGCAGCAACTTCCTGCACTGCATCAGTCACCTACCTCTGACTTCATTGTTCCATGGGTGGTGAATAAATAAAATCAAACATCCAGGTGGAGCTGTCACAATTTCCCTTTGTGGTGGATGTGCAGCAATAATATAAAAAGGGCTGGCTGGTCCTACAGGAGGATAAAGCTGGGTCAGCGCCTCGCTATGGAGCAGGGGAGTGCTGGACTCTTGGCTGACTGATATACTGTACTGATCAGCAAATTTACCGAACGTTGCTGTGATGGGCCGGCCCTTGTAGCTTCTGCTCAGCAGCTTTCATACCCGACCGTACCCTGAGACGTACCACAGCTCTGTGGCAATTCTGGCTAGTAAGCAATCTTGCTGCAAGGTCGGTGCCCTTTTCAGCCTTACCAGACAGCTTAAGCAGCAGATGCTAGGCTGTATAAAACTGATGATGCTATACATGCTTTCCCAGAACTAAATAACTTTCTACATTGGATGCTAATTCTCAGGTAAAAATATTCAACTCCTGTACCATTCAGCCCCAAATGGGGTGTATTACTGACTGACAACTCAAAATTTGGAACGGTACCAGTGATGCATAAGCATCAAAATGCTGTAGCGTAACTTCTATGCCTAAGCAGAAATTATTCTATTTTCTAATAATAATTTTAGTCATGATTTTTTCCCCTGGATTGTCCCCTTAAATGTCACCAAACCCGACAGAATATGTACCAGCCCCTCAGAGCTCCTACAGTATCTCTTGAACTCTGCCCATTGCCTCTGTCAGACTTCTGTATGCCTCTGGAAGCGCTGAAGTGCAGCTCCTCCTGATTGTAGCAACATGGACGGGTGCTCAGCCCCTTTCATAGAAAAATTTATTGCTCAGGCTTCTCCAGCCTTCAGAGGCAACAATTTTTCCCCATCTCCTCTCTCCAGCAGAACTACCTCCTTTAACACTAAAATGCATATTCTGTGTTTGCTGTTACTGCAGCATTTTCAATAAATCTTGAAATAAACACCAAAGCATGGGCTAGGTCGCCGATGTCTCTTTGTGTAGGGCAGCCCAAATTAATTTAGGTGTTAAAGTAATAAATTACATTAAAAAGCAACGCTGCTTCCACTGTTTCCATCTAACCCATGGAATGAGAGCTAAGCTTTTACTCAAGCTCACATGCTCATTAGAACAGTCTCAGTACAGACAAATACCACCAAGCCAACCCCAACCAACGCTCACCACTTGCCATGGTTCAAACAGCAGCAAATCACAGACATGTAATGAAAACAAGTGAACCAGGTTCTGTTCAACCAAATGCCAGATCTTTTCCACTCTTTTGCCAAGAGGCTTTGACATCCCTTGAAAAGGTACATTTTTGAACAAACATTTCTCAGCTGCTTTTCCGGAGTTTTGCATACAGGTGTAGTGGTAGATTAGGAGCTTTATATTAGCAGCATAATAAATAGAAATAATATAGAAGGTACTAGGTGCAGCATTTCCTACCTGTCAGATATCTGCATAGCACATTATGACAGGCATCTGACTACATAATGCCACTGACTGAGCATTAGCCTGAGAGGTAGAGGTGTGTCCCTGGCCCTGTTTGGGTCAGAAACACCACGAGTTCAGCTGGACTGAACTTGGAGCCCAAGGGTTTTTACAATCCTTTTCCCAAATCCAAGCAAGAGTTACCATGCACTGCTTCACTTCTTACTTACCAGACTCCCCTGATCATAACGTTACTTTATTTCATTCAGCTCTATTAGTTTTCTGGGATAGTATTGCTAATGGTTGCTTTCAAAGAGTCTGTCAACAGAGGAGGACTGGAAGCTCTTTCAAGAACAGAGAAGTACAGCAGAAGTTAAGTATAATTTATGGTAGACAGACAGGGTTTTCCCCTTTTGACCAACCATCCCATACAGTAAATCACAAGGTATCTGAAAACCAGACTGTCACATCAGACTGTCAATCTCAACCCCCCTGTATCAAACCACGCACGCCATCCATAGGCTGTTGACCCTCCTTCCCCATTTTGGGGGTCATGGGTAGACTGTTAGGTGGAAAAGGAATTGGTTGGATGGTCACATCCAGAGGGTAGTGGTCAATGGCTCAGTGTCCAGATGGAGACTGGTGATGAGTGGTGTCCCTCAGGGGTCCGTACTGGGACCAGTGCTGTTTAATATATTCATTAATGACATACCCAGAGAGATTGAGTGCACCCTCAGCAAGTTTGCAGATGACACCAAGCTGAGTGGTGTGGTTGACATGCCAGAAGGACGGGATGTCATCCAGAGAGATCTGGACAAGCTGGAGAGGTGGGCATGTGTAAACCTCATGAGGTTCAACAAAGCCAAGTGCAAGGTCCTGCACCTGGGTCGGGGTAACCCCCAGTATCAGTACAGGCTGGGGGAAGAAAGGATTGAGAGCAGCCCTGCCGAGAGGGACTTGGGGGTACTGATGGATGAAAAGCTGGATGTGAGCCAGCAATGGGCACTTGCCCAGAAGGCCAACCGTACTCTGGGCTGCATCCCCAGCAGCATGGCCAGTGGGGCAAGTGAGGTGATTCTGCCCCTCTGCTCTGCTCTAGTGAGCCCTAACCTGGGGTACTGCATCCAGCTCTGGAGCCCTCAGCACAAGAAGGACATGGAACTGTTGGAGCGGGTCCAGAGGAGGGCTACTAAAATGATCCGAGGGCTGGAGCCCCTCTCCTATGAGGACAGGCTGAGAGAGTTGGGCTTGTTCAGCCTGGAGAAGAGAAGGCTGTGGGCCTTTCAGTACTTAAAGGGAGCCCATAGGAAAGATGGGCACAATCTTTTTAGCAAGGCTGGCTGTGACAGGACAAGGGGTAATGGTTTTAAACTGAAGGATTGTAGATTTAGACTGGATATGAGGAAGAAATATTTTACAGTAAGTGTGGTGAAACACTGGAACGGGTCGCCCAGAGAGGTGGTGGAGGCCCCATCCCTGGAAACATCCAAGCCCGGGTTGGATGGGGCTGTGAGCAACCTGATCTGGTTAAAGATGTCCCTGCTCACTGCAGGGGGGTTGGACTAGATGACCTCTAGGGGTCCCTTCCAACCCAAAACATTCCATGATTCTATGATTTTGTGCACTCGCTCTCCCCTTGGTACCTCTTCACTGATGGGAGAACTGTATGATTTGCTGTTACAGGGACTTGCTCCTCCCCACACGCTCCCCTCCACTATTCCAACCTTTCAGTTCACCTCTACAGGGATGTATGAAGTGAATGCTTTTTATGAGACAGAAATAGCACGTTCAAAGGGCGAGAGCGCTGATATGCATTTTCGGACAAATCCCTTATGCAGCCAAGCGAGCTCACCGTAGAGCGATGGCTGTGAGCAGTCAGTGTGTTCCCAACAAGTAAACATGGCCACACAAAAACATTAGGAAGATAATTCCGTGAGGACTGGAAATGCAGAGGGACTAAAAGGATATATGAGCATGCCTGCCAGTCGGGCTCCTATCTTGCCGTCTCCACCATTCCCATGCCTTTGGCATAAGTCCAAGATCTCCAGTGCAACCAGAATCCCTCTGTACTGCCTCTCCACCCTACCTGAGACCTCCCTCTTAGAAGATGGCATGTCCATAGGGATGATTCTCCGCACATTTCTGCACAAAGGTGATCTGTGACAGTTTCCATGCCGTGCAATCCCTTCTTTGTCTTTGTCACCTCATTTGTCATCGAATAACAGAAGCTCTCTTCCAGGGTTCAAGGTCAAAGCATACAGAAACCAAAATCTCATGCAGAGCTTCCCAGCAAACGAAGGGTCGTGCAGGCTAAGCAGCCTCCTGCGCCCAGGCCTTGCATCGCTGCCTCTGGAATTTCTTTCCAGTACAGAGGTAAAAAAAGAACAGGAATAAAAGCCTAAATTCAAAACCCGAATGTGCCGCCTCTCCAAAACTCACAGCAGAAGTCCTTCAAAGCTTGCTTCAGCTTTCCCTGTGGAAAAATTGCAGATAATTTTCCCTCCCTTCTGTTAAGCACTTCTGCGATTTTCAATGCAAAGATGCTGAATAAGTGCAAAATAGTATTGAAATACGCATTGGTAAAACCAGTTTATATTACTCTTACAATGACAAAATCAGAAGGACTGTCAAGCCTGCATGCTTCAAGACCAGCTGGTCTGAGAAGAAATCTTCTGGTCTGAAGTTGTCTAATTAGCTGGCTTCTACATCCTTCTACACTGCTAGACCCTGCGAGATTTACACTCTGGGAACAGCTTTGTTTCTTTGTGTTATTTCTACTGCACTGCTGAAGTTGTTTTGGGAGGTGGAGGAGGTCATAATTTCATAAGACTTTATTTACTTTTCCTGATGTTTTCCATTTGAAATGTCCTAATAGTTCAGTGACCTCACCCTGTTGTAAAGCAAATCAGTTGTGATGTCGCCACAAGGATTTTGACCTTCAGGGACAGAAAACATTTTCCTGTGGGGCTCAGACACCTGGGATTAGGCACAGACGCATGAGAAAAGCAGTCAAGGCATGAGGAAGCCAAAAGGACTCTTTGGTCCCAAGAAAAGAAGGAGTGTTAGCAGAAACACTGATAGACATTGTGTGAACGACACTGAAGTGGCAGGTTTTGCTTTTACATAGCATCATTTGCCCCTCTTATGTGAGCTAGAAGTCTAGCACCTTCTCAGGTAAGTCTCTCTGAAAGAAAGCAGAAAAAGCTCAAGCTCATGTAATTCTGATCCTGCTTTTATTTACCTTTGTAAAGTCAAGGAAATACTCATTTGCATTTTTCAGAATTATCCTTGTCCTAAACCAGGCCCTTAGACAAGGTAAAGTGTCAGGAAGTTTTGCTCTGAATGGATGCAGACTGCAATTTCCAGCTAAAAGGGCATCAATCTTAAACACATTATGCTCCCTTTCTCCACTTGGACTTGAGCTATTCATCTGTACGGCGCATGTTTTGTGTGCCTACCACCTCCAGGATTGTGAAAGGTGCCAGATGGACAATTTTGGTTTTGTTTAGCCACCAAACAAAATCCATACACAAGCCCTCTTGACACTGCCTCCAGCATGTACATGCATATACAAAACACACAGCGTGTGTTATTTTATATTTTAACATCTGCTGAGGCAACAATTCCACACTCTTCCCTAATGAGAACACGTCTTATCAAAGCACTGCCTTGTCTACATTCAGTCTTGCAATCACGCGAGCCAACATACCTGCTCTGCCATCGGCGACCACTGCTGTGATCTACCTCTGCCGGCACTGCACGGAAAAGTCCAACCAATTCCAACACCCAATAAGCACGCTTATTTTCTTGGGAAAACTTAGTCTTGAACATTGGATCCTAGCTAAACCTTGCCTTGGCCCTCCTGATTGCACTCCAGAGCCAAAATATGCCAGCTCAGTCTAATTCAGCACAGCAATGTCTAGCCTAAAAGTTACTACAAATGGGATGGATTTAAAAGATTTGAGGTAAAGTGCAAGGCTCCCTGGTTCTAGCACCTGACAAGAATGTTTCTGTAGTGCATAGATACAACTGCAAAAGGCCTTGGCACCTTCATGAATTCAGAAAATCTTACAAAATTATGTAAGCACACATAAAGCAGAGAAACCCCATGCAAATGTTACCTGCCGGGTGCAACAGTTATAGATTAAAGTAGTTATAGGAGGGAAACTAATTCGCTCTCAAAGTAGTACTTTATTTTAATTACCATTATTTTCACCATCATTAATGACTGCCAAACCAGAGCTGAAGGTAACCTGTATATGCTGTCACAGACAGTGTGATTTCAATTACCTTTAGAATAATGCCCAGCCATGTGATAAGAAATTACTACATAGGTTTGAAATTAGAGGACAGCAAGAACAGTTTTAGTTATATTGCTGGGAATAATTTACCACTAGCAATGGAGATATGAAAGAACATCGAGTAAGATGATTTCATTGCTGCTTTCCATGAAAACAGTAATGAATCCTGCAAGCTGACACCTTTCCAGCTAGCCTGCGAAGAGGAGAAACTGCTAGGAAATGAAACAAAACTGCATCCATGCTTTGCTGTATGTAAACAAATGTCTTTGGGAAAATAGAGAAAAATGCATACTGTTCCTTATAGAGATTTTTTTTTTCATACTGTCCATTTTAGTTGCAGAAGAAATACTAAATGGCTGGAGGCCAGACTTAAACCACGTGCTGTGGAAGCTGCAAAGGCTGCTGAGCTGCTGAAGATACCTTTGTACTTTCCTTTCCCCTCCTGAGGTTTGAGGTTGTACTTCAGTAAAACCTGCTCTGCAGACAAGGATTCTTGTGGTGCTATTACATCTGAAACATTTTATGCTTCAAAGAACAAACAACAGCTGACTGAAGGAGGCAACAGCTTTTAGGGTTGTCTGTATTTCAAAGGTGGGGAAACTGAGGCAAAACCCCTTCATCAGTGGCAAGAATTTTGGTTAAAAATGGGAGAATTACTGCACATCCTGTTCGTCTATTAAAAATAAACCAAGAAGCGGTATGTCTCCAAATGCTAAATAGCCTTAAACAGTTTGCAAGCAGAATAATCCTGATGCCGGTTGGAGTTTCTACCCTGCTCTCCTTACACATGTTAATAAATACATTTAAAAAGACACTTCATTACCTGCGATGTATGGTAAGGGTGATGTGGGGCATAATAAGGGTAATTGGGGGTTGGACTAGATGACCCCTAAAGGTCCCTTCCAACCCCAAACATTCTAGGATTCCATGATTTCCCATGCAGGAGATGATCCTTACCCCCACTGTTTGGGACGATATTCCTGTTTAGAGCAAGAGATCAATTTATCCATTTATGGGTAAAGCCATTGGCTTCTTTTAGTTGGAGGCTGTCACAGTCACTTGTAACATTATCCCTGCTGGCTTTGGAGAGACACTTCCTGTCATTTTGCTGTAGTTTATTTGATATACGTTCATTTCTTCGGTGATGCAGTCTCAGCCTCATTCTCCTTATTTCCCAATTGGACGCTTAATTGCTGGCAGGGTATATATTCGGGGAGGGGAAGAGGCAATGAAGACACGCCTAACTGCAGTCATTACACATGATGATCAGAGTAATGATAAATAAAACAAAGCTGCCTGAGATGAAAAGAAAAACTGCCCTAATTGTAGAAAAATATATAATTTTAAAGATAAAGCAGAATAGAAGTAGGCACAAACACATTTCAAGAAATGCATCAAATAGTTATCTGGTAACATTTTCAGTGCAGTATAGTTTAAATTAGGATCTAACAATTAGGTGCTTACAGCTGACTTGATGCAAGTGGACCCTGTTTCTAAATACCCAAGTCTTTTGCAAGGATTTAACCGCTGTTATTTAGTTCATTTCTACTTTGTTCTTTCTTATCGAGGCCGATCATTGTCAGTAAACCATTCTTCCTTCCTCACTTACCCACACTCCAGTATCTCCCCAAAGGAGGGTAGGTCCATGAATTCTCTCTTTCCACCTCTAGGAGCAGCACATGCTTTACAGCCCCTGATCTGATGCTGGGCTTTTGCGGCTCTTTGCTCCTGATCTTTCACCTTATTGTGCTACAGAGCTCATTTACACTAAAACCCCAGGGGATTTTCCACTGTCGCTTCACACTGGTGCCTTTTCCATTCTCGCTACTTCTGTCTTCTCACAGGGCGCTTCCCTGCCACGTTTCATTTGCTCCTGGCTCCTCGTCTCTTCTCCTCAGGGTTTTTGGAAGATTCTCATCAACATTTCTTACAGGTAACACACCTTAAGCACTCCCCAAGAATTAAAGTTACTGCTGCTGCTACTGGTTGCCTTTGATTTTTCCTTTCACTCGAACTAACCATTTTTATAACTATGTTTGGGACAGACTGATTATTGTTATGCTTTATTTACCAAGTGAAGAAGGGGCTCTATTTTAGCTGCATTACGAGGTGTTTCCAATACAAGCCAATGTGAGGTTAACCCCCTTGGTGACTTGCTTACAGAAATATGCCACTTCAATATGACTATTCACTCAGGAAAACAAGGTGAATTTGATCCTTTCGCCCTGTTTCCAGTTATTTCATCTTTTCTATTTTTTTTTCTTCTACACCTACAGCAACAAAAGAGCAAAATCTAGATTTTCAAGACATCTAAATACAGAACTATAGCTTGCTGAAGTTTCACAGCATGGACTGTTCATTTCTATCTCCTTAGAACTGGTCCAAAATCCAAGTTACTGAAAATCATCTGTAGAACCTGTACGCCATGAATATGCAATCATGATTGATATGAAATTTTAATAGTGAACTGTGACTAAATGAGATAAGCATATTACAAAGAATGAGGGTCACAATAAAATTCATTATCCAAGGTCTGATTTGCAAAAAAGCAGCTCATCTCTTTCACATAGGGAATATCACTCTGACTTGAAAAGAAGTTTCTGAATCTGAATCATTCAGATTTACTTTTCTTTGTTGTTGAGATTTTCAGTCTTAAAAAAATCCAAAAAACCAAAACAATTAATTTGTTTAGAAAAAGGAGACTCAAGATGAAGAATAGCCTGAAGAAAAAAGGTGCAAGAAAAATACTGCCCTGCAATAAAAAAGTAAATGTCAACAGAAATTCTCACCTTTTCTTACAAACAGCATTATCTCTGTAAACAATTGGAGCACTTACGTATTCTGGGCTTGACTTATTTTGACAGAAGGCCCAGTAGTCAGAAGACTGGCAAAGTCCAACCAATTGCCACAAAATTAGTTATACCTCATTATGATTTGGAAGACAATAATCTAGCCACCTAGGAAGAATTAAATGTTGTGTGATAATGACTGTCCTGGTTTTGGCTCGGTCGCGGGCAGAGTGGTCGCAGCTCGGGCTGTGTGATCGCGGCTCGGGCCGGGCTGGGCATCGGTCAGCGGGTGGTGAGCAATTGCATTGTGCATCACTTGTTTTATATATTCTGTATATTTTCTTACCATTATTATTATTATTATTCTCTCTTATTAAACTGTCTCTATCTCAACCCATGGGTCTTACTTTTTTTTCTTTTTCTCTGATTCTCTCCCCCATCCCACTGAGGGAGGGGGGGGAGTGAGCGAGCAGCTGCGTGGTACTTAGTTGCCAGCCGGGTTAAACCACGACAATGACTTTGTCTTGGGTAGGTTTTTTATTACATGTATATTAAAAGCAGGATGTTTTCATGTACTACAGGGTAGTTTTAAAGTAACATCATTTTTATCCCACCAAGTGCCTGATGGAGAAGCACAGTCTTTATGTCTACCCAAGGTCAAAACTTTGTAGGCAACTTTTGCTTTACTGGACAATTATTTGGATTGTCTGACTTGACCAGAGTCTTGTGTAGTTCAAGGAAGCCACATTATCTAAAAGATAAATGTTTTGAAGAAAGTATTTTCTATTGCTTTTTCTAATGCATTTTGACATGTCTCCTGCTGGCAGGTTTGAGCCATTGCACAATGACATTCATCAGGCAGCTGTTCTGGCTGAAGAAATACCCCCTCCTTCTCCATCACCACCTTTTTGATTATTTTTTTTTTTGTGGGTCGGGGGGGGGGGTGGTGGTTTCAGCTGGATCAGTTCCCCCACCTGGTTCATGGCCCTGCCTCACCCACCAGCACTACTGCCTGTGCAGTACAGGACCAAGAGCTGCTTGTTTTAGGGAGGCTGAGCCCATTTAAATGTGCGTCACACAATGACATCGCTTGCCAAAGAGCAATTATGAGCCAGCCGCAAAGCTAGAAATAGAACTCATGTCTCTTGACTTTCAATCCTTGGTATAATAACTAATTTTTCTTCACTTTTTCTCTCTTGCTCTCTTTCTATCTTTACAAAAAGGAGAAGCTAGGGAAACAGAGCTACAGAAATCCATAAAAAGTATAAATATTGAATAGAGTTTAAAGTTCTACTTCCTATCTCCCAGAACTGCATCCAGACTGCTCACTAAGCTGTATGGCCTCTCCTTCCAGGAACAGACCTTCAGATAACTAATAAAATCTACAACTCATGATTTGTGTTATTTTTAGAAACCTATGAGTTTCAATGCATTATAATTAAAAACTACTAGAAAAACTGCTAAAAAAAGAGTATTTCCATCAATACCAGAATTGCCTGAAGGACAGAGGTACTGGGTAGTTAAAGTGCTCCTTACTTGGCCAGAACCCCTTGTGTTCTCTGGCTGATGGGCTTTTGACTGTAGCCTCCTCTTCCCCTTCCCTGCCAAAAGCTTGAGACAACAACTTGTTTAATTTCTCAGTAGTTACATTACATCCAACATACAGTAATATGTTAAAGGACTTGATCTACGAAATCACATAGCAAATGAAATCACATGGGTCTGGCAGCAGAATATATATACATATAAATGTAGAGATGGCATTAAAGGATAGAGCACATCATTTCCTTCTGACACCAGCTCAGCTGTACCTCGTAGAGAAGAGTGACCAAAAAGGACTGTATTTTGCCACAGAGACTATATGGTGGGGTGGTTGGACAAATTAAGCAATGACTTGGCATCTAGACTACACACCACTTACCCATTAGCCTTTCTGTTTTAATCTATTTGAAGTATAAGAAAGCAAAATAGCTTGCTACACATCTACAAACACTTAGCAGTTCTATGAATTCCTACAGAAACTACAGCAGCCACAAATCATACCTAAATGCATTTCCACATACAATGAAATTACCTGTATATACATGCAAGTTAAACATGGGCTCTACAAATTAAAGAAGGTGCTTCATGTTCTTATTAAACTATTCAAAATGTCAGTTTATGCCATCCACGTTATTTACCAGCCCACCCAGTGAAGCAGCCTTCTGTTGCCTTCAGCTCCCTCGCAGAAAGACAGCCTTGCAGTCCAGGCAGGCGTATCACTATGTATTGGATCCAACTTGGGAAGCACGGCTAATTTAACAGGTATGACTGGTTTGTCACTCAAACACAACTGGTGTTTGACTTTTTGGTATTAGAAGTCACCAAAACTAGTCGTAGAATCACTCTGTCATCTGCCTATGCTATAGAAAAGTTAAACAGCAGCCTCTGTTTTCTGACCAGAAAACAGAGTTGCTCCTAATGAGTGTTGGCATGTCTTTAAGGTGTCCCTCTGTGTTAGAAAAACCACGCAAGGGTTGAGTACATCAGCAGAACTGCAGCAATGCAGTGGTTGTGTACGATCTGTGCTAACGCTACGCACCATCTCCTTAGATAACAGGAGATGTTTTGGATCAAAAGATCAAATTTACTTCAAAAGTCCTTCAAGACTTCAGTTCTTAAAATTTAATTAAAGTGAAGAAATAGGAAGACTGAATTTCTATTTAAGTGTGTATGTACACGTACATATACACAGTTCCTGCAGTTCCTACAGTTTATTATGTGTTTACTGTTACTGTGCTTCCCTGGCAGGTATCCCACAGCACTAAAAACCTGAGAGGAACAGATAAAGCAGGATAATATTACTATGGTGATTTTAAGGTGTCTTACTTGGTACCTTTACTGGAAGCATCAAACTAGCAGTTGTAAAAATTATGTGCTGTAGGGAAGGCTTTGTTTCTTTTTTCAGTATAACTGTCAGTCAAAGATGCAGGAATATATGGAAAAGCCTGCAAGTTCAGCATTAAAAAACCTAAAGATATTCATGTCAGCCTGCCAAAAGGCAAGCTGGCAAGAAACCTTTCTACTGGAAGCCACAGAAAGGAGTGTAGGCCGTCATCTCATGTGTCGGCGCCTCCAGTTCTCCAGCACAATACTTGCACCAAGTTGCTTCCCTCTGGGAACGCTGACTGCTCTCGCTGCTTATTTAAACTTAATTGCGGTGCCTGTTCTCCAGCAATACACTTTTAAAACAAAGGTGAGATCTCAGCTAGAATAACTGCATTGGTCTTCCCAATTTAAGGAAAAGTAAAATCAAACTTTGCACTGGGTGCAAAGAGGGCCTCTTTGGATGACTGAAGAAATGGAAAGCTTCTCTGGCAGCTGCGGACTGCAAAAGATTGGCTCATCGAGGCTGCCAGAGCCCTGAAAAAGGGTAAGAATTGCTTTTTCAGTGCATACTGGTGGGGTGAGTGTATAGGCTAGAAATGAAAAAATAGTATTGGCACAAGAAGAAATGTGCGTGATGGAACTGAATTAAGATCGAAATAAAAAAGATTTCTAGCCCTGTGAGGAGCGAAACTGTGGAAAATGATTGGATTATGAGAAGAAAACATACAACGTGCTTGCTTGAAGGGATTAGTGTTGATAGCCCAGAAACTCCAATTTCAGTCTTACCTTCCTATAATTGCTGCTGCTTTCAGTGGTTATTAATCGCCCAGCAGTATCTTTTGCTATAGTTTACTTCTTACAAGTGTCAGGCATAGGTTTGGCCTCAGCAAGCATTGTTCTTTCAGTCTCCTTCTGTCAATGGATGGAAGGGCTGGACACCAGACCCGGGGTCTAGTAAAACTCCCAGGGCTCCATGAGCTTAGCATACATTCATACATACAGGTCCCCCTTCCCGCACCACCCATACACCTGTCTTCCCATAAATGCTGTATCATAGCGTCATACTTTGCCTGCATGAAGGGACTTCACAGGGTGCATCTGTCCACCAGGAAAGACCCAGCATGAACTTTGACTGAGGACAGAGATGGAGCTGTTGCTAAACAATATTCAATGTATTTTAAAATAAGAAAACATATGTTGGTGACTTTCAAGCTGTTGCACTCTTTCCAATGGAGCAAATGCTCTTTGGAAATAAATACCAGCAAGGATGACAAATGTGACAAGAAGAACATAATCTCTCCCATTTCCCTCTTGATGAGTGTGCTTTATAATCTGTCAAGACAGCATATATACAGCTCTTCCCAGTTGTTATACTGATTAAATAGATCAATTATTTAGATTCGTTTTACCAGTCCTTTCTTCCTAAGATTGCTTTTAAGAAACTTGGTGTTATATGGAACTGGCAGCCCAGAAGGCCAACCATACTCTGGGCTGCATCAAGAGAAGCGTGGCCAGCAGGTTGAGGGAGGTGATTCTGCCCCTCTACTCTGCTCTGGTGAGACCTCACCTGGAGTACTGCGTCCAGCTCTGGAGCCCTCAGCACAAGAAGGACATGGAACTGTTGGAGCGGGGCCAGAGGAGGGCTACAAATAAGGAAGAAATTCTTCACAATGAGGGTAGTGAAACACTGGAAGGGGTTGCCCAGAGAGGTAGTGGAGGCCCCATCCCTGGAAACATTCAAGACCAGGTTGGACGGGGCTCTGAGCAACCTGATCTAGTTAGCGGTGTCCCTGCTCACTGCAGGGGGGTTGGACTAGATGACCTCTAGGGGTTCTTTCCAACCCAAAACATTCTATGATTCTATAAATTCAGTAAGCTACTCAAGAAAGACCGTAACTTTCCTTTGCCTGTACTACTAATTCATGCCTATTGGGTTGTACATGCGTGCTTAGAGCTTTGCTGAATCAAGCAAAAGAGCTGGGTCGTGACAAACACTTGAGATTTGCTATGGGAATTTATTCTTTGTTTTGGAATCAGGTCAGGTTTAAAAACCCCTCCTATTAACATGCCAAATAGTCCACTGAAGAACAGAAATACAGGAAGATTGATGCTAATTCACAGTTCCTAAAAATATATGCATTTTAAAAAGGGTATTTATATTAACAAGATAAAGATTGGCCTGGTGTCATCTCATTACGTCATCTCACTGCACTTTGCCGTGGACATATTTTCAAAATCCCACACGGGATCACTTCAGACACCCATCCTTCAGCCTCATGTAGCCTTCAGAGGGCAGAAGGCAAAGCTATTCAAAAAGTCCAGGACTGAAATGAACATTAGGGCAACTTTTCTATTTTTGTTTCCAAATGGTGATCTTTATGTAGCCTATGGAAATAACTCCGTTCCCAATTAACTCTGCATGACCTGTAACTTCATTTCATAAGCTTTCTTAAAGAAGGTATCGAGTGTGTCAGTAGAAAACAGAATAAAAGTAGCATTGCAGGATCTATAGAGAAAAGTGAAATAGCCACACTAAAAAAATATTATTGAAAATAGTTCTGCGATGAGTTTACAAAATCTGCAGCCTTTCCCTACCTTTAGTGAATGAATAGTATTAATCTTCCCTTCGTGCTCTTCAAAATCCCTTTGAATGGTGTATGAATCAGCAAAACCAGAAACTTGCCAATGTCTTCACAATAAAAAAACCCCACCTATTCCGATGTATATGTTGAAAAAGGCAATAAGCTTTAACTTCTTTGTGATGTGAGGAGAAAACTGAACTTACACAAAGGACACAGCACATGTAGGGGCATATTTTTAACATCTGGTGTCTAGACCACTATAACTGTGATTAGCCCTTCCAGTGGTAGCATCTCTGTGGAGGTATCAAACTTCTCAGGACCTCCGATACTTTTTTTTTTTCTTTTTATGGTGATAACACTGATGTAAATAATAAAAGTTAGGAACGCTTAAGCTTGGTGTTAAAGTAAAACAATTTGGGTTAGGGTGTTCAGAATTAATTACAAGGTATGAGAAAGGTATTACCCTCCATTTTAGTGATGGGACCTACTGCACCAAAAGCTCTGACAATGACAGAGAAAGCCCCTTGCAGAGCATGGCAATGAAATGGGAGGCTCTAAACCAGCGCCTCACCCACAGACTGTTCTTTCTTTATCAGAAAATGGGATTAATTTGTACTTCTGCAAAGCAGGTGCAAACTCTGCACAAATCACAGCTATGTACATAAAGATATCACAAAAACTACAGTGGAGACAGAGTCGTCAGGCGCAGATATCCATACTAGAACTGGCAGCTTGCAACTCAGGTGCCTAACGGACGTAGTTTAAAAAAGCAAGTTTTAAAGAATAACAAAGAGGAAATAAGGCACTTGCACATGCTTGCACCAAGTCCCTTCTGCGTGCATATATAAGGCAACAGTCAAGTCTGGCACTTGATGGAGCATAACATTAATTTACACGACTACCTAGAAACACACCGAGGTCACATCCTGGCAGGGTCTGTTCAGCACATCATCCTTCCAAAGCAAAAATGTGATGTGCAGGTCTATGCTCAGATAGACTAAAGCAACACAGTCCCGTTCAAATGTAAAAACTTCCATTACACAGGGGATTGTGGCCCTGGTGCACCACAAGGCTCTTCACTGAGAGTTAAGTTAGAATTCTTGAGGCATTACAGCTAGAAATGCTTTATTCATTTTAATTAGACAGGTTTATTTTAGATTGGCAGCTAGTAAAACCTGGTCTTAAGCAGTAATAAGGGATACTTTGATTTGTCACTGGAAGAAATTATTAGAAAAAAAGAAAAATTGTCCTCAAAGCCTCAACCACGGCTTATTGCGCAGTTTAAGATTTCAGTTCTAAGCGTACCATCAGGACATTAAGTCATTTGATTCAAGTAGCAATTGATGGCGTGGTGCTCTAAACCCACATGTACAGCAAGTCATATCTGTAATTGCCTCTAAAAAATTTCACCAGATGTGCAGTCAGTTTTTAATGAAACTGACCAGAGAGAACAGAAAATAGGAATCCCGTCAGCAATTTGTCCTGATATCTCAAAGTGTGTCTTAGACCTAGCAGTTTCCAAAGTTAGAAGCTGCCAAAATTATTTCAGCCTTCCTAACTGCTGAAAACATTCAGAACAAGTCAGTTCACATTGTCTCTAGCAAAGCTTAGTTTGCCTTATATCAGTTTGCTGATTACTCAAGAGGACTCCCTGGACCTTTACAGAACCAATTTCTTAGGACTGAGTAGCCATTCTTGTAAGTGTGGGGTTCAACCCTAGTTTATAGACTTTGACATTCAATTATATTAAAATATGCACATAATTTCCTTGTGCTCTACTGACCAAACTATCCTACAGTTGTCCTCTCTGGCCCTGTATTTCTGCCTTCTACAGATACACAATTATTGTCTTCCTAGAGTATTAGAATTTAGGTAGTGTGATATCCCCGTGACTCCACTTAAACTCATCTGCTCTGCAATAATTCTAATTTGCAGCTATGTTTTGAGAACTATCAGAATTACATCTACCAAGAGAGTTTGTCCATTCTAATTGCTTAGACCGGTGGCCCCCAAAGTGGGGTGCACACACCCCAGGGGGTTCACATCGTGATCCACTGGGGTGTGAGAAGACGATCTGAGAACTTCAGTAGTGCATGCATATAATTCACAAATATATGCACATGCATTGGGAGTGTGTGCTCGAAGATTTTTTTACTGATGGAGTGCTCAATCAAAAAAGTTTGGGGACCACTGGCTTGGACAACTCACTCTAAAAACCCACGATAAGCAATACTACCTTGCATACACAAACAACATCTGTTAGAAGTCAAGTCTGTTTCAATTTATCTCAATAAATGCCCTATCAATTAAAGACAAAGGATAGCATAATTAAATTGCATACTGGCTGTTCTACAATTCTGTCAAAAATCAGTGGCAGGCTCATGCACATTATCAATTGCCTACATCATTCATTTCTTCTCAAACACAGATATTACATTAACTTGCACTGTTATGGCTTCTCTTTTCCCCATCCCCATCAAATAATTAAATATTACATGTTGGAGAGAATTCGTTGGCCAGCTCCTCTAAAAGCATTTGGATACAATTTATCCAGATGTGCTGCTTTGACAGGTGCTTTTTATCTTCTGGAAACACAGACTAGAAAACATTACTTCTAAGAACTAATTTTGTTTCCAAACCACAATAAATGAGCTGAATTCACTTTTTCTGCCCTTACTGACAAATATACCAACTGTAATTAATACCATTAGAAACCTTTTGGTTTTAATATTTAAAATGTTGCCCCTAACTGTGGTGGCATAAATTTGCTCTCCTGTGCTTCGCTTATCATTCAGAACAGGTTTTTACTTGTACAATATATTCATCAGAGCCACCCTCCTCTTTTCTGTTTGTACGCACTAAGATTTCTATAGGTGCCTGCATCACCCCGAGCTACTTAGATACCCTGAACAGCGTAGGCTTTTACTTAATCAGATCATAGTAATTGCAGTTCAGAAATTAATAATTACCATTCACACCCCCTAGATTATATTCCTAAACAAAGAAATATTGTTTCTAAACCCTGGGACCATAACTTCAAGCATCTTAACACATTACTATTCAGATTAATCAAGACAACAGGACCGATTTTTAGATGTAAGCACCGCTTTTATTCATTTTTGTCAGAGGAAATGAAATGCTGACAAATCAAGATGTCAAGTTTAGATGAAACTAAATGAGAATGAAATGTCTACTTTTAAAATTTTAAGCAAATTTTCAAAATAAAAGTGGCAAAATCTGTTATCCTTTAACTTTGATAAACGCAGTCATCATAAATTTCCTTGCTTGCTAAGAACTGAGAAGATGACTGGGTGCGCTTGCCAGCCCGGGCGCTTCCGGGGGGCTCACTGGGCAGATGGCACCACCTTCAGTCTCGCTGCGAGCATGGGCTGTGCCTCTGTGGCATGGGCACGTTTGAGGGGGTTTGAAAGTAATTTCTGTTCCCATACACATCCCTTCTGTAAGCATAATTTATTTTACTGCATTTATTTCCACTGGAACACAAATTCACTTTCTCACTAGCAAACTAGGAACATACGCACCTATGTCGTATAACAACAGATATTTTACTTCTAGAGGTTATCTTCAAGTTTTTTGCATATATGGCCAAAAAAAGTGTATTTTTCTTGCATGTGACCTCCTGAATGCATGATATAGCAGTACAATTTTAATTTTTCTAATTTTACATATATAGCCACATTAAAATACCACCTACTGCAAGAATTAAAATTATTTTGCAGGACGAAATCTTCAAGTTCTCAAGGTCTCCTGAGTGGAAATGAACACGGAATGGAGGACTTTACATCAAGCTAGCAGAGCACTTAAATGGCAGTTTAAAAGCATGAGTAATTCCCATAGCCAGGGACACTTAGGGTACCATACTGTCAGCAGTAGGGCTGACTGTCTCTTTAAATTGTCTGTCAAGCTGTGGCATTTTACACTTAATATCCCTGCTAAATAAAGAATTTTATCTTCAGATGCTACAGCATCTTCCTTTAACAGCTGACCCACTCATTACATTTTTAACGAGAAACAGGCCTGAACCAAAACTCAGCCCTCCTCAAACCTATCAAAGTTCAGTTTTGATCCTTGACCTAACCTAGACAGGCTTTAAAAGATACTGCTTTATCTCAAGAATTTCAGCCTAAGTCATATTTGAGGGTAAACAGCAAATATCCAGCTTTGAGAGCAGGCATGACACAGACTTCGCTCTTCATTAAGTGGGCAGGCAATAAAAGTATTGAGCAGAATGAATTTGATCTCACTTTGAAACAGTAAGGTGTTTGGGGCACTTCTTTTGGAGTCTTTTATATATTGTTTTGTATGTAAACACGCACACACGTATTGATATATACATATGAGCACACAGACACTGTTCTCCCTTATCTGGAGCCATTAAATTGTTACACTATAGGCTGTATGCAATATCGAAACTACTAACGTCTTTCAGATCATCATACATTTTTTTGTATTTCCAGAATAAATTCCACTAGACAGCTGTGCCACTGACTAAACTCCCATAATTAATAATTTCTACCTCTGTCAAGCAGTATAATTGCTCATAGCTTATGTTACAGAGATGCAACCATTTGCCATCTGAAAACATACTGTTTAACTTCGAACCACCAAAACACCTGTATTAGCTTTCACTGCAGTGTAGCACAGTGGAAAAATGACGTTTTGCAAAGCAGTATATGGCACAGGAGGGCATTTTGACTCAGTAACAAAACCTGAGGACTTTATACAATTGACTTCAATTCCTCAAGAGGTTTGAGATCTCCCCAAACACCCCGTTCATTCTGGCTCATGCTCCCCATTTCCCATTTCTTCCTTGTTCCGAGCCTGCATTACCTCTCCCCAGTGCCAGTACTTGGGTTTGTTTTCTTTTTCAGCCTTTGCATTCCATATTAAATCATAGCGGAGCAATAATGGCCTGAATCGCACGGCTGAAAACACAATCTGACCACCCAAATTTATGGTTAGCCCCTTAATTTGGTTGAGTTCCACCTCAAAATGTAATTCTTTTAGATAACCTGTTTAGTGAGAAAGGCAAGATGTGGAATAAAGGCATGGCTTTATTTCTCTGTGCCCCTCGACACGTGCAAGATTGCCCTAACATACCCTCCCCTGAGCTCCCCTCAGGAATACGCCTGGAGGTGGGGGAAGGTTTCAGCAGAATCCCAGCCGGACCATACTACACTGTATTTTATGACCTTTGGCATCATATAAAACTCCCATGAACCTCGTGAATGAAACTTGGCACAACACACAGCAACTCTAGAGTTTACTGTACCTGTTCCTACAAGGACTTATCAGCACCTGTAGCTGTTCCTGAAGACATGTACCAAGGCAAAGGTCTGTATTTCCCACCTCCCTGCTCAGCACCAGACACTTCCTTCCCTCCCACATTGGGATTATTCAGCCCCATGACTGCCCCACCATGCGACTTCTCTAGCATATTGCTCTATCAAATATTCTTGTCTTATTTCAGTCCCAAACTGTTACAAAAACAAACCCCCAAACCCAACAGGGACCAGTAGTTGGTGAGTAAGTACCAGAATACCAATTTTCCATTGCCGACAAAGCTTCTGCAAATTCATTACATGAAGATTTTGAAAGCTTGCTTACCATAATATAAGCAATTTAACAATAGAAATCACATATGACATGGAATAATTGCTTTGTCATTAAACTATAAACATCAATTTATAGATTCGACAGTCTCTATGAAGTATGTGTAATAAGATGCTCATTTTCAACACATGCTATATTCTTATAACAGCTGTAGCTGTGGGAACTCAGGAACTTATTTATGTGACACATGGTTACAGTATCTGACATTTAAATATTGCCTTGATAGAATTTCCAAACAATTATTTGGTCACTCAAGACGTGCTTGGGAATACTGAAGGAGGAAGGAGGGATACTTTGAAGAGGGAAACAGATATAAACACTATGCAAGTTCATGGCAAGTGCTGGAAACAGCAATTGTCTCAATGCCTCAGTTCCAAAGTATGAGAAGTCTTTTTTCAGAAAGCATATTTAGGCACAGCGTAGGTTAAAAAGTGATGCTATTAAACAGCAGAAAAATTAAAACAAATGCAAGAAAGAAGCTTATCTTGCAGTATTATCTCATGGCACTCTGAATTTACCGTCCTTCATGCAGTCAATGAGGCGCTGGGTGAAGGAGCCACAGCATAAGCTTAAATCCTATGCAGCACTACAGCTTAAAGGCTAATGTTTAGCATCTTTTGTTGCTTATAAATTATCTTGGTTTAGAACACTTTCCATTGAACGGGTGTAATTTTTAGGGAACGATTGTTCCTTTCTGAATCGCAGAACACAAAATGATAGGATGCATGTCCTTTTGCCTTCCTACAGGCTTTGTTCTCCACACCCCTTGCACTGTCTTATTATACAGCTAATCATATGCTAAAACTGCTTTTAATTTAGCCTGCAAAGACAGATTGCTGTATGCGGACCACTGGGTGGGAGCAGGGTTTCGCTTACATTAAAATGGCGAAGTGGGCCTACCAGCTGCCCAGGCAGCTTGTCAGTCCCCTCTGGTACTACAAGCAATCAGAAAGTTAAACACATGCATGGCTTTTGTTTTTAGAGCCAAGTTAAAAAAACAAAAACCAACAAACAAACCCCTGCAAACCAGGAGGCATCATCCATAGAAGAGCCAGCTGATCCCATTCAGTATGACGGTCATTTGGAAAGGGTGTTAACAAAGCACATGGATCTGGTCACCCGATAACAGGGTTGGTCACTGTAAAAGCAACTAAAAATGTAAAATAAATGGAGATTCTTAGTTTTAAAAAAGGGAAAACAGGTACAGGGGGATGGGATAGGGGGACAGGGAGAAATGGGGGAGGAACATGGACCCACCAAACAAGAAACCAACAAGACTTCCAAAGCTCACCCGTTAAAGAGTTCCCTGCTGATCAGCAGAAGCCAAAGTACTCCTACAAGAGCTCTTATTTACATTCCATTCCTCCATCAAGTTTTAGCACACCAAGGCTTAGACTATTTATTTTTTTTCAAAATTCTTCCTTCAAAGACAATTTTGGGTAAATAATTTAAAAGCCTGTGAGCTGGAGGCTATATGGCTGCAGAAAGGCTCAGAAGCTGGGATGGAAAGTTCTTTGGAAGTGCCTGTCAGCTTTCACATCACTTCTGAAATTAAGCACGTTAACTATAATTAAAACAGATTACCAGCCATCTGTCCTGCTTTAGCAAGGTGCCTGGCCATGGCATTAGTTACATTAGAAGGGATATCGGAGCTATCCCACGTCCCCAGAAAGCTTGTGGACGGAGAGGAAAACTTTACTGGCAGCATTTGGAAACGCACAGCAGAGCTGGTTCTACAAAGTCCACTGACATGTACGGTGCGTTCATACCTCGAAGGAAGAACACAGCAACAGTGTTCGTTACCTACATACATCATACCCACATCGGGTTCACTGCTGAACACATATATATAGAAAAAGAAGTCCTTAAAACAAAACAACCACTTTTGTGGCCTGCCTTATATAGTATTTTGTAACCCCAAGTTTAGATGTATTATGTCATTAAACACATTCTTTTTATGACATGCTAATGTGTTTACTAAGAACAATCTCGATATAAAAGCCATGAGGACAGTTTGTGGAGCAGGATTGTTTCAGTGACTGGTGTTTTTCCTGCCTTGCCTGACAGTCTGCTTCAAGTTCCTAAATCTCCTTAAAGAAACTAAGCAATATTGCACAGAATGAGGTTTGTCTCTTCATTAAAGTGTTTAGCCTTGAGGCTTGCTGTGGCATCCAGCACATCACAAACCCAATTGCTTAAGCAGCTTTCTGTGAGAACACGTCTGCTGCAATCACTGCACTTCTACCCCTGAGCAACAAGGACACAACAAGAGGGCATAGGAGAAAAGATGAAAAGGTCTTCCCTTGTAAAGATCACCAAAAGGAGTGTTTCTCTGGGTTAGTATGCTGATGTACACATTTGACTGAATCTACACCTGTATCATCCAAAGCTAAAAGGACACAGTAAAATTAGCAGAGGAGAGACACCACAAAATCAGCCCAATGAGTAGAAATTGTGAACGGTAGAGAATACAGAGGCTCTCCTACACACCCTGTTAGCAAATCAATTCCTTCAAATTCAGGCAGCAGTTTATTTCTAGTGGTTTCTTTACAGGTCCGTATGGTCAGAACAGACTAGCTCACAAACTAGTTCATATAAGAAACATTTTATTGTTCCAAAGTTTGCTTTATTTTTAAAAACAAAGGATAAAGATAACTGAAAACTAAGACAGCAGAACTATTTAAAAAGCTATCAGTTTAAGGATTCTAAGAGCAGGCACACTTCATATCGTTTTCCAAATTCACTGGTTCCCTCCTGAGGGCAAAAATGAAATCCTCGTTGAAGTCAGTGGGAGCTCCCTCACCAAATTTCAATGGCACCAAACCGGTCCCTTATATATTGCATTTACCATTCGTTTGAACCGCACTTAAACAACAGATCTATCTAGAGATGGATTTAATGGAAGAGTGATCGCAGTACCTGTCAGAATGAAACTTCATCCTTCCTCCTAATTCCGAGTGCAGCATACAAAGAGCACAGGCAGGCATATCACAGAGCACCTGCAAACGTACTGGCAGAACCCCCAACCTTGGGATAAACATTCAAGCTGAGTAAATTCAGGTAAATCTGTCTTCCAGGTTTATGGAAACTTAAAATTTAGAAGTTTGCATGTGTGGTTGGCTGGGGTTTTTTCCCGTTTTTTTTTCCCCTTTTCACGTTTGATATGGTTTTTCCAGTGACAAAAGCAACAATACTGTGCCTTTCAAACACAAAATCCACAAAAGATCTAAAGCAGCATTTCTCTCAAACACTTAATTCAGTTTCTAATCTAACTTAGATTTTTGAATCTGAAGTTTTGAAGGGATTTTGAATACTAAGCCCCAGTTTGGGAATACCACCATTTTGGCCTTTGTACTTAATGCAATGTAAAATAGATTACAGAAAAGTAATGGATGCAGAACTTGGCTGCTGCACCATTAAGGCCTTCTTGCCATATTTCCTAGAGTTCAGACTCTGTTTCTGTCTTGCTTATTGTTTATATGAAAACTCCTGAACCACTCTGGTTTTGGAATTTGAACCAAAAGAAACTGTAACGTCCTACCATGTAGTCTTCCAAAACCCAAAAAGGGTAGAAACACCAGGAAAAATCTAAGTCCTCATCTGCATGAGAAAGCCCGCTCTACAGTATTTAATATCTACTTTAAAAATACACAATTAAATCAACATGTCACCATTTGCATTACCTAGGCTGTTTAATAGTAGCATATAATAAAAAATAAACCCAAAGAGAGACACTATATTGCTGTATTTTTGTATAGCTACCAGCGATTATAAGCTTTACAGTCAGCCTGTGCTTCATCAGCTGTAGTCATCAAAATTGTTTCGAATTTCTATCGATTATCCTATAAAAGCATATAGGCTTTAACTGTCCACATAAACAGTAAAAGTAAATACAAACAGTGTTATCCCTCTTTCTCCTCACTGCTGTGATCACGTGCCTTTCATTCCTGTCCTCCTTTTAGGGCAACCTTGGAGACTCTGACTGTAGAAACCGATAGGAAGGGGACGCTGAGCAAAGCACCTCTCAAGCAGTAGAACATATGCTCTGGGGAAACTTCTCCTCCTAGCTAAGTAATTCTTAGCAAAAGCAAAGAGAAAATAAATATAAATATTTGATAGGAATATAACAAATTGCCTTAATACTAGAAGGGTGAGAGAAAAGACTAAAAAAATCCAGTGGAACATTTGAACCCATCTGGTAGATAAGTCATGTACAGATAGTGACCATCTGGGATTTGAACTTTATACCTGACCCCTGGCTAGGCAGCATTTGTTGCCATAGCTGTTTAATTACAAGGATCTCCAGCTTGAAGAGGAGGAAACACTTGAAAAATATTTGCCAAAGAACAACATGCCTTAGTTTGAGATTTTTCCAACATCTTCCTTCTATTCAAGAACTAACATGATTATATATTTATTTGCATGTGGATTGATTATATTAAGCCTCGTGCAGCCTTTGCGAGGAATTACTTTGTGACATGGGGGGGGGGAGGGAGTCTTGAGCAGCAGCAAATTCCCAAGACACACCACTGATTCATTCAACAAAAGTAATTACTTTAACAAATGTTTGTGTATTTGAATGCCAAGAGGAGGATTCCAGGTATTTTTAAAGCTGGTTAGTGCTTGTCAGTCTAGCTGATATCCAGAAACTTCCAGTCAACGTGATGCAAAACTGACACACCCCTTAATTAAAAAATAGAATGTTTCTCCAATGAAAGGATTTTATCTTTAACAAATGTTACATTTCATTCTTATTAATGTATTCATACCTGACATCATATGGTGGCTAGATTTCCCCTGGAGGTATAGATTTTAAAAGTCCAGAGGGAAATGGTAATGCCATACACCAATTTGTTGACATATGAGCTCTGAAATTACCATTGGAAAAAAATCCCAAGGTCTGCAAAGATAATTTCACAACAAAGTGCATCTTAGCCCACTGCTTAGGAGTTTTAAAAGCTTTTTGAAAGGGAAGTTATGAAGAATGAACGAATAGCACACATTGGGGCCAGATTTTCAAGTAATCTTATAATGCGCTGTGCAAAGTTCATCTTCCTTTTTAACAAACACTGACTACTCAGACAAAATGTTTCCTTCCCTTCCCTCTCGGCATATTTAGACATAGTGAAATCCATCTCTTAAGCTTCGATAGACATGAAAAGTTACAGATATGGAAACGGCTGAGACTACCATCACAGGTCTCTTGTTTTCTTACCAGTCTCATCTGTTTTAGACACAAATGGATATCAGTAACCTAAGGACATAGATATATTTTTTTCTATTTCTTGGAAAATTAGGTACAAACCCCACCAACAAACCAGCAACCCTTCAGTATATTTACAAACACGACCCAAGCATCTTTCTTCTCCTCAAAGAGCTTTACAATATTGACTGCTTGCAACGCTTTCTCACGAGGCTCCGACGTGCCTCAGGTATGCCATCTTTTCTCTAAAGTCGGAGGAAATGATCAAACATTGATACAAAACACTGCTAAGCCAGTAAGCTTATTTAATGGCTGAATACATACTCTGAAACACAGAGTATCAGATGTAGAGATAACTTGCACAAGATTTTCATTTTGGGTACCTTCGCACAAACAGCCATCTCCACCTTTGCTTTGAAATGGCACATATGGCACATACACTTTAAGGGAGTCCACTCAATTTCTTCAAAAGCTTTGTTGCTTCACTCTTTCGGAAGAAATGGCCCTGCCATTTTATAGTTCAGGGTTATGCTTTTGTTTGCTGAATGTTTCCTCCAAAAGTGACAGTGGTGTAAGAAGCCCTGATCATGCTAACCCATTAGCCCTAACCCTTTTTTTTTTTGGCAGCCTATTTTACCATGGATTCTTTTCCTTATCTGTCACCATGCAGCGTAATGGATTGCTATACGAACAGAACCAGCATGTGGGGATGGTCAGATGAGAGACAGCAGGCTAGCACAGCGCAGGCACAAAAAGTACTTACAAACTACCATTTACACTCCCTTTCAGCATAATTTCTCACTCTCCATCCCATTCTTATTCCAAGAAGCACCAAGGCTATGCCCGTCCCTGCAAGACAGGCATTGAGTGGAATCATCTCACAAGGCACGGGTATGAGCTACTGTGCAAAAGTCAATCATCTGAGTGAAAAATCTGCTCAAGCACTTAGAATATGCGGGTGGAATAACCAGTAAAATGCAGTGGTTTCAGAGCCTGAGAGAGGAGAAGCAATCTGGGACAAGTTTTTCAAGAGGTTGCCTTTAATGTTCAGGTTCTTTTCCATGTGTTTGTTTTTAAAGAATTAACACTGGCCATTTGGAAAGAATTCAAGTATTTATCGCCATCTCACTGGCCCCTTTCCTCCACAAGTGTTTGTTACATTAACTTGAAAATATACAGACAGTGAAATTCTATCATCAGGTCTTTGTATATGCATCCAGAAAAATCACACAGCTGAGCACACTGTGGGACAGAAGCCTTGAGTATTGCCATTTGTGGTAAAGTGCTTAAATTCAGAGCAGTGTGCCTACAGCAGTTCATCTGAATGGTCAGATTGAAAAGCATGCTTTTCACAATGCCTGGTTTTCACTTATTTTGAAACATCAAAAGATAATTTCAGACAGATCATAAGCTATTGAAAAGATCAATCTACCCCTATTTCATTGATTTGGTGGAATAGTTCATCCTTGCCGATTTAAACAAGAAAAGGAATCAGGCCATACAAACCTCTGCTGTTACAAATGCATCTACCTATGCAGAATTCAGATGTAGCAGTATACAGGCCTGCAGGCGTTTTGTGGACATCCCACAATGCTAAGTAAATTGCAGCTGAGCTTTAAATCTAAGCGGAATGCCTAAAATTAAAAAAATATACAATTTAACAAAGGGTAACTGCTAATTTGGTTCTCAGACTTCTGTTAAATCAGTTTCCATTTCCTTAGGGACATAATAAAACCCAACAAACAGCAGCATCGAAGCTGTTTTTATGGCTTTTATAAAGCTTTTTTTATATCTGCCAATTATTATAGATCTGCTATTATTTCTAGGCGCTTTTTTCAAAAGCAAGCGAGACTCACTCTTAGATAAGAGGATCCAAGGCAAACGCACAAAGGTGCCTTTTACCTTCCAGGAGGCATCAGAAGCTCAGCATCTCCTTCCTGCGACTTCCTCTGAAGTTTCCCAGATGCTCTACCCATAGCTGCAGTGGCTGGGGATTGGGTGCATTTCCCAGCTGGGCTGCTGAAAGGCAATCAATAAACGCATTCTTGCTGAGGATGGACTGACTGCAGACACATGCTTCCCCCCTGCCAGCTACTGAGAGAGCAGAAATAGCCAGAGAGACATTTAGAAGTTGGAAGTGGAGCACAGTTCAGAAAACTTGAGTCAAAGAGATCCTCTCCCAAGGCTTGTGGGCAACAGACGAATTACAGGGTATATAAAGACAGTAATTCGTGGCTGAGATTGCAACCCAACTGACTTTTTAATAGAAAAATGTGTTATCCATAAGACTCTTCGACTATTCTGAAGGCTCCCAAGCAACAGAAAGGTCACATTCCCCTTTGCACCAGCCTGCACTGGCTCTGTATTCTGCCTTTTTGACAGGGCTATCACAACCTGCTCAGATCTTTGGAAATATCTCTTGCTTTACCACAAAAACAGTACAGGCTGCAGGTGAAATAGTCCTGTCAGATCTCTGCCAAAGGGCATAGCGAAACGCTTCTCGTCAAGGAAGTGGCAGCTAATGTAACTGCAAAAGAGCACAGACAGCGGCGCAGGTTCTCAAACAACTGAGTTGTCATGCGAGTTTTGCTTTATACACAATATTCGGCCAACCGGCAGACAACACAGAACATCCATCAGAGGTCCTACACGGTCACAGGAGCTTACGCCACCTTAATTCAGCAGCATAAGCGTTCGGATGCTTTCATCAAGGATCTCCTCTGAAAGATCGCATTTCTTCATACCCGAGTAACGCGAAGCTACACTCAGGAAAGCAAATGGTGCCAGAACGGTGGCTGTGAACATAACGTGCTCCTCAAGATGATATGGTAAACAATCATGTCCAAGAAGGCTTTCTTATTAGAAAAACAATTTATGTGAAAATAAATAACTTTCAGGACAGCTGAAGCAGAATGCCTCATGTCAGGGTGGCAATTCCTCCTGCGTAATTTACAGTCCCAGTGTTGCTCCCTGTACAAAACAGGCCCCAGTAGAGCATGAAAGTGGCCCCCTGATGATAGGAAAGAATACTATCCATTCCTCTGACATCACAAACTAATGAGAATTCATCAAATGCAAAATGCCATGCGTGCTGCTGAGATGTTTCCAGAAAATGAAGACAGGTGCGACTAACTAAACATTTAATTTTTAATTGATCGGTTTGCAGCATGCAGGGTTACACATCAGGACGCTCAGCATGGAAGTGCTCCACAAGCGTAGCAGGTCAGGCAATCATGCCCTGCCTACCTCCAGTTTCACTTAAATTTCATTAACCAGTCGGAGGGCCTGAAGTAGACATGTAGGTGATAAGCTTTGTTGTTTTTTTTTTTCTTATTTGCCTGTTACTGCAGTTGCCACGGGACCCTAAACTCTCCTAACGAAACAGTTCTGCCGCTGCCTGCCCCCTCCTCCCCCCTGCCCGGGGTGAGTACAGGAAAAAACCCCCCAACCCAATCACACTGCAAACATTTTAGTCACCGATACCTGTCAGGCAGTTAATTTTACAAATTAATTTATTGCCTCCTGCTAAAAGATGACTGAATGCAGGGCACTTTGCTTACTGCATAAATTCTTGCTGGTTTTATGATTATTGTCAAAGAAAATGATTAATAGGCAGGTATTGCATGGTGAACAGCAAAAGATTATTTACACAGTATTCCAAAACATATCAATTATTAAAAATTACACTTGTATAGCAAACTTAATTCCCATTAGAAAAGGAATAAAACCTTTACTACGCATTTCAGCAGAAGTCTTTTTCATTAAAATAATTTCACATACCATGCTTTTTATGCTCTAATCAATTCACAGTATTCACTGATGTTAATCACATGATTCATAAGTGTTAAATTGATCAGTACTCACCAATTACTAAACAGTCATCTGACTCCTCCTGGAAAATGCATGATCTTCTTAAAACCAGATAAGCTCAGAGCTTTATTTTCTCGCTACCTAATTTGCTTTACAGTCCAGTAGAAGATAATCCTGTTCAGACTGAAGAGCAGTAACACTTCCATATAATTTGTTTCTTTTCTATATGTTCAGAAAAGAAAGACGCAAACTGAAAGGCTGCTTCAGGAGTTCTTAAAATATAAAAAAAACCTACAAACCAAATAGTTGTGTAATCTAAGAACAACAATGGAAGCGGTATCCTTTCAAAACAAATCCTCGATGCCAATTTCTAGATCTGAGCATCGCAGAAGCATTATAAACCTCGAACAGTAGTTCTGTTCTAAAAGTTGCCACATACATCTTGAAAAAAAAGCTACTTTAAATATAATTGAACTCCCTCATCGCTAGACAAACAATCTTACCAGCTCAATAACCTACAGTTCTGCACGAACAAGCTCTTTTGAAAGGTCTGTGTAAATAAATAATAAAACAGTCTGTTAACTTCTCTAGACTGCCTTGGGTTAGGTTTCTGACTTCTAGGGTTTCAATGCATATCGTTACATCCTGCATTGTGAAAGGACAGAGCTTCGGTGTAGTTTAAACCCAGGGCTGCTCTTAGCCCTAGCTAAAGGTTTGAGCTAAACACTGATGGATTGTTTTAATGCAAAGGCATGAAAACTCAGAAGAGGGCTAAGAAGTTGATTCCATTTTTAGCTAATTAGCTAAGCCAGCTTCAGGTCCTTTTATACCGGAACAGCTCAGTAGACTCAAGCTTAAAATAAAAGAACAAAACTTTTAGAATAAAACTGATGGGGGCAGTGACTAAAACCAGCCTTCAGATCTCACGCTGGCCCATCACTTCCACATTTTGCAATTATTTGACCCTTCTTAAGAAACACACAGTCTTTAAGTTCATAAGGTACCTTGACTTTCATGCAGGGACATCCCGCTGCTGGATGGACACTTCCTGTGGGCTTCCAAGGCAGCTGACCATCACCTGCAAGTTTTCTATGTGAAGAAAGGCTTTATTATGTGCAAATATTGCAATCTCTGTGGTAGTTTTTACACTAACTCGAGAAAGGGCTAAACTGAAATCACCTACTGTCTTTACAGCCCCTGCCTATACATTTGTAGCTTTTAGCAATAATATAGCAAGCGGTGCACAAAGACAAAGAGCATGGTACAAGAAAAAAAGAGCATAAGAAAATACTAAGCGGGAGCATTTTAATGAGTGCTCGTAGCAAAGAAAGCAAAAGGAGCTGATGAGGTTCTGGTCCTCTGCTCCAACAGGTCTGTAACCCGTAACCTGTTCAAGCTCGCTGTGCCCTTCCTGAACTTAAATCACAAACCACTCATTTACATTAACAATCTGATTGAAATAATCCAGCTGTGTAAACACAGATATGCCCTAGTTGAACAGAAGCAACATTTAAAGACAGTTAAATGGGTTAAAAAACCATCAATCCAAAAGAAAACCAAAGCAATGTGTAATTCACCCCTTGAACAAGTCCACTTTAGGTAGAGCAACCAAGCGCAGAGGAATTCATGCCATAATGGTTTCCTCTCCAGATTCACATGCGGAGACCTGAGGCAATAGGAGAAACACGGTACACTTTACCCAAATAATGTATTTTAGCATGCAAAATGCATAGAACACATTCACACACTCCCAACACAGAATTCTAAACATACCAACTTCATCCTAACCTCATGATGATTTGTTATCCTGGCATCAAGAGCTTATTAAGAATTCATTAAGTGCTGCATGGCTATGGGCACTGTCATGCTGGAGAGATCTTTTAACCCAAAGGAAGGTTTGCACTAGGGTAATTAAAGATGTACTATATATTAAAATGCAAGACTAATGGCTATAGAAAGCCACGCACTATATGAAGATGAAAGCATCCAAACTCCTAATGATGACCTGCATTCAGTTTTGTCTTGTAGCTTCTCAAGTGCAGCATTTAGCAGATGACAAAGAAACCCACATAGAAACAGAATACAAAAATAAACACATTCTGGAGTCAACGTGGAAGATTTTTTTTTCTAATTTTTAGTAATTCTTGTTAGTGTTTAAGCCATAAAATAGCTATAGGAAAATCACTTTCCTAATGTCTGATCTTAACAAAAGGTGCCAACTCTATTCTTTACTACTGTAACAATACAGTACATATATTCTCCTTTTCTGAGATAAGTTTCACAAACATTAACCCTGGAGGTATCAGGAGGAATATCTGAGGTGGGTATTCTAGTTTCCATTTCGGATGAAAACTGAAATACATAAATTAAATATCTGATTATATACACCATTATTGCTGGTTACATGTGACAATTAAATAGCCAGAAGATGACAATGCTGCTGATAGAATCACAGAATCTCAGGTTGGAAGGGACCTCAAAGATCATCTGGTCCAACCTTTCTATGCAAGAGCACAGTCTAGACAAGATGGCCCAGCACCCTGTTCAGCTGAGGCTTCCAAGTGTCCAGTGTGGTGGAGTCAACCACATCCCCGGGGAGATTATTCCAGTGGTTGACTGTTCTCATGGTGAAAAATTTCCTTCTCGTGCCCAATTGGCATCTCCCCAAGAGAAACTTGTGTCTATTCCCCCTTGTCCTCTCCATGGGACTCCTTGTGAAAAGGGAGTCTCCATCTTCTTTGTAGCTACCCCTTAGGTACTGGTACGTGGTGACGAGATCCCCTCTAAGTCTCCTTTGCTCAAGGCTTAACAAACCCAGCTCTCTCAGTCCATCCTCACACGGCTAAGAGAGGCTTCCCAGTCCTTTGATCATCTTGGTGGCCCTGCTCTGGACCCCCTCCAGCCTGTCCACATCTTTTTTGTATAGCGGGGACCAGAACTGTACACAGTGTTCCAGGTGTGGCCTGACCAGCGCTGAGCAGAGTGGGATAATGACTTCCTTATCTCTGATATGATGCCCTTTTTGATGCAACCCAGGTCCTGTTGGCCGCCTTGGCTGCAGCAGCAGCACACTGCTCACTCCTATGGAGCTTCCTGTCCACCAGGACCCCCAGGTCCCTTTCCACAGAGCTGCTCTCCAGCCAGGTGAATCCCAGTCTGTGCTGTAGAGCCAACGAACTACAGAGAAAACTCTCTCTAGCCCTGGCTCCCAGTCCTGTCTCTTCGGCCCGTATTATCGCCCACAAGGGAAAGTTGCACTGCAGCTGTGGGAGCACCGTGTCCCCCTGCTCTCCCACCATGGCTGGTTACACTCCCTTGCCCAAGGCCAAAGCGAGCTTTTTTGTGGGGCCTTCTGGTGAGCCCTACCGCTGCAACCACCTGCTGGGAAGCCACCCCTTTTCCTCCCGCTGTTTCCTGCATGGCTGTACAACGCCTGTGCTGGCACTGTGTATGGGTGGTCTGGAAGCAGGAGCAAGGAGCTGCAATAACATGGGGGCAATACCATCACCGAATGTGAACTGTGGACTAACATATTCTTATTATTCGTTTGCGTTGACCTCTGTTTAATGCATTATTATTTAGAGTAGTTTGAGCACTGTTAGTAGTAAAGTATTATTATTTAGAGCAGTTTGAGCTTTCATGATGCGGTGTGGATGTTCAGAACATTTATGAACAAGCCCCTACACAAGACACACTAAACTGCCTTTATGTGCTCCACACTTCCATGACCGCCCCTCCCCTGCACACCTACAGTAGCTCATGCTGCCCACAAATGCAATTAAAGCCCAACTGAGACCCTTTTACTTGTCAGGGCGTTATTTTTCCCTGATAAAAATCCAGCCCTGTTCTGTCAGTCTTCAGAAAAAACCCCAAAGCAGACAGCTAAAAATAAAGTATGACCAAACCAAGATGGAAAATGTTCATAGCAGAAGGAAAATAAGTGAAGAAACTCCATGACAACTCATACTGAGGGCTAATTCTTACTTTTTTCCAGATGTGTAGAGCACTAAGAACTAACTATTGACTGTTTTCCTCCATTACTTGCAAATGGAACTTTAAGATGCAAGCTGAAAACTATGCGTTACATTATTCTAAACCCTCTAATTTATTCTCTGTAGGCTGTGGATCTGCTGACTCAGATGGCTCCAGCCTGCTCCTCCAACCACTAACCCCGTCCTTGCAGGCTGGCTGGCACATCGCACATTGCCGAGGGAACAAGTAATTCCACAGGCAGCTGAGCTGCTCCCCACCTTTATGCAACACGTGTTCCTCTGCTTTAATACTGACATGACCCTATGAATACAATGGCTAATCTGAATATGTTGACAAACAATGTCCTAATTATATATTTGCCTATCCCCCATCCATGGTGGGTTATGAAAATGTAACTTTAACAGAAGTGAATGACTGCTGATGCTTTAACCCCCATTTGGCTTTCATGCTTTGCCAACTCTCTGATTTTGGGGGAGTTTTCCACCTGCAAGTACCATCAGAAACAGAGATTCATCAGCAGAGGAAAGCACCATTATTTAGCCCAACATTCCCTCATAGTGAACTTTGGAGGAGTGGGAAGGGCATTGTTTGCCCTCGCACGCATACTGGGATGGCAATGGGCTCAGCGGGAAGAGCAAGTGACTGCGGGGGAGGCGACACTGCTCAGCCTGGAACAGTGCCAGTGACAATTATCATTATTCCCCTTTTCAGAAATATGGGAGACAACTTGCAGTGCCCTGGGCAGGAACGCTTAACACCTGTTGCGCAGGTAGTGATGGCTGTTGTCAAGGGGAGTCAAAAATACAATGGCATGGCTTGCATCACTGCTGGCCTGGGGGAGAGTGGCCTGGCTGAGGGAAGAGGATAATGGTCCTGCATCCTGTAAGGTGGAAATATGGTGCAAATTGGATAGAAGTGACAACTCTCCCCCAGATACCTGGGAACACCAGCTCCAGCTGGGCACTGTTCTGGGGCTCGGGGATCCCCCCACTGCTCGTTCTGTGTTTTGAGGGTGTAGCCAGACCCTGCCTCTCCAAGTGCGCCCTGGGAGATAACCTGGTAATAGCGTAGGCTTCATGTGGGCTCAGAGAACTGAGCCCTTCAAAAGGACAGGAGTGTCACGTTAAGTGCCACAAGCTCAGCTTGGGTACACTAGTGATGAAATCCCTTCACCTTTATAATTTTTGCAGTTTTGCTCTAGGAGTAGGCCAACACCCACAGATGAAAAAAAGACATAATTTAGACAGTGCAGTGTATTGCCCCATCATGCCATCCCACTCTCTCCTAAGCTGATTCCACCATTACCTAAAGCTCCCTGATGCAAAAAGCAAACCACTGTGTTTTCTTCTAGTACAATACATGTATTTCACCTTGCTAACAGGCATGACCCTATGATTTTAAGGTCCAGTCATGTAAACTTAAAATACACATGTATGTAGATGTTCCCTCTGCCCCCAAGCCATGCAGTCTAATTAAAACAGACAAAGACTCAGTCAAATATTTTTTTAAAGCTGTTGGAGTCCAGTGGAAACAAGACTAACCCTAAAACCCAGTTAATAATAATAATTTTCCTTTCTGGAGTGGGACTGTTTTCCCAGCAAGGTACAAACCCTCTCATTCAGGCCGCGCACATGCGTAAGAAGCTGCAGCACAACTGCTCCAGTGTAGTCAGTGCCACACACTGCGGTTCAGCTCGGCGGCACCCGGGGCGTGCAGAAATGCTTTTACCAGGGCAGCTTACACGCAGAGGGAAAACCCAAACTCACTCTACTGGTGTAAAAGATATTGAGGCTGACTGAAATCTCCAGCAGGGGCTGCATGGGCTTCACTGTTTTCTAGAAATGGGAGGAAGTGGAGAAGGAGAAAGACTAGGTATAGCCTAGATAGAAGGTATAGCCTCATGCTTGATGGATAAGAACATGAGCCAGAATGCTGATTGAAGCCTTCCAAAACGCAGGGAGAGTTTCAGGATTTCTGAAGGCTATCCGAAAAGCAAATTAAGGTGGTAGAAATCTTTTTCCACAAAGGAGAAATTATTCTTTTTTATGCTCAAAAGCTCATTGGTGTCGCTGCCAAAGAAATATGTTAAAACAACAAAAACCATTAACTGAAAATCCTCATAGTGCTGAAACAAAGGGGAACATTGCTTTGCACTATGCTAGCTGTGAGAGCCTGCAAGCTGCTCCATAAATAAGCCCTGCTGTAAGCAATTAAGCTAATATTCAACCTCCGTGTTCTGAACAGTAGTAAGGTCACTGATAAAAGAAAGAAGCGGCTGTTTACAGGTGAGCACAGCTTGCATGTTAAACCTCAGAAACACAGCCACACCTCAGCACTCCGAGGAACCTTTGAAGCTTACTCGTAGTAGGAGCATACACCTTGGTAACTTAGGACTTTTGCACAGAGCTTTCCTCAGACATTTCTAGCAGTTTTTGAGGTCAGGGTGAACATCTGTGCTGCAAAGGCTGTTTCTCTGGATTTAAGCACTGTTTCAGTTTGTTTCAGGCTTTCCCTCTGCTTCTGGTTCTAAACCCAGATCATAAATAAAATTACTTGTATCTCAATCAAATCCTCTCTTAGGGATTATTTCCAGTTTCTATTATATCGACTCACCGTCTGCTGGGAACTAAGGGACTTTTTAAGCTTTATTTTGGTATCCTGATGATAAAAAGCTCTCCACAGTCTCATTCTGGTTGCAATGAATGTTGATGCAGGAATTCAGGCTCTCTAAACTATTTCCTCAGCACGGAATAAGTATGCAGTGTGAAATGCAGTAATTACTTAGATTATGTGATTTCTCAAGGGAAGCTTGCATGGCAAAACATACCATTCAAATCATATAACTGTGTAACATGGAGAAACTACAGCATGAAAACAGCCAGCTATTTTTAAATATATAAAATTGCCGTGAGAATGCACAATCACCCAGCGTCTCGCTTAATAGCTCCATTCCTGGAATAAACTCTACTGGAATCCACAGCAACTGCTCTTGGCAGGGAACACGCAGCATGTCAAACACGAACCACTCCAAGAATGTGTCCAGCAACGTGCAGCAGCCACAGCCTGTCAGCTTATTGAAGTTGGCTGCGTTTTCACACAACGTACGCAGGTAAGACTTAGAGACATTTGAAACATCCAAGTTTTATTCTGCCATAAAAGCCACCATCCTTCTCCCCCTCTTCCCCTTTGTCTGAAGCAAATGATGCTTGTAGTATGCTAAGAACATATGCTGTTATCTCTGGAGTTGGGAGATATCATAAAGAGAAGATTCTGATAGGCAAATGTTCATGAAAATAAGATTTCTTTCACACTCCAACTTTTGCCTACTTGTAAATGAGGCACAGGTATTTCCAAGACTCTAAAATCATGAAAACTCCACTTTCCCTGAGGATTTTCTGCAATAATACTGTATTTTTCTTTTCACAGTTTTAGTATAAGGACAAGTAAGAATCTAGCCTAACAATCCTCTCAGACTCCTTAGAGTTAACTACGCAGAACAAAAGAACACAAGTAGCAGGACAGGCGATCTTTATCACATGCAGTTTTCAGACTTACCACAAAATACAGTTTTATATATTCTTACCGTACCTGATCGTCCTGACAGAAATGCAGTATTTCCACATCAGATTCCACATTATGCTGCCATCTCCCTTCATGACCTTCTCTGAAGTGTTTGCAAAGCGAAAAAGATTCCCAGTAACTCAAGGAACAAGTAAGTTCAGCAGCACACGACAAAGTTAGTCCAAGGTTCACACAGCAGCCAAGCACTGATTCACGATTTCCAAGTAATTCCTCCGACCTCCACTCAAATGAACTCAGAAAAAAACCAGCTTTCTCATCTGAAGTCTCGGGTTACTTCTTTCTTCATGAGTTACAAGACTCGTTGTTTACATTATTTGCAAGCCAAAAGAGATTATTAGAGGCTGTTCAGAAAGCTACATAGAATATTGCTCCAAGTTGTCAAATAAGAAAAACCTACCTATGCGGCACCTAGGAAAAGTTATTCTAATTTATTTAACTTCCAAAAAAAAAAGCCAGTCCAGTGACACAGCCCTAGAAAATCACTTACGAGAACTGTAAATGCTTGCCAAGTACACACTAAATCAAATGGCTTAGGCTGAATAAACTTTCAACTGTTTGCAAAATTTGTGTACTGTAATAAACTTTTTAGTGCCAAAAGAAGTAATGAGTCATTTTCCAAAGCCATATTTGAACTCAGATGAGGTTATGACTTTCAATAGTGACTATCAGCTATAACACTTAGCCTATAAATTACATCAAAAATAACGGCACGGTCTGATTAAAAAAAACTAAAACCAAAACAAAAAACCAACCCAGCCCCCAACTTACTCATTATGCAAATGGACTTCTCTTACTGTGCTGAATAGCTCAAACACACAGTATTTATTGCCAAAAGTTTGCATAGAGTTTAAGGCTCAAGACACATGGAATCAGCCTTAGAGAAAAATATTATTATTGTTGCTGTAATTATTGTTAAACTTTCTAAACTGAAGGACAAGCCCTTTAAATTCTGCCCTGGTTTCTCCAAGACCACCCTGAATGTTAGTGTTGTTGCTATGACAGATTAAAACTCCCTAAGCCTTCGCTCGACCCAGTAGACCACACTCTCTTCTCTATGAAGAGGTCAACAGCACGATTATCAGAGGCTCTTCAGGATCAAAGACATTAATACGTGTTTATACTATAAAACTTCATTAAGCACAAAACTATGTTCATGCTACTTCACAGAATGGTACGTTTTTATGATTAAACGTCTGTTTTCTGTTGCACAACTCTGTTTTTGTATAAGATCACTTTATTTAAATATATTCCATTTTGGGGGTTTTCTGACAACTGTTCCTGGAGCAAGGAAATTAGATACGTGTAAAAAAGTCAGAACAAGTTCCACAGCATGTTGTACACGCTAAATCAGTAGGCTTAATGAAGAAAAAATACATTAGAAAACTTATACATCTGTCCACAACATAATCAGTGAAATACATTTCAATGATGGAAAAAGCTTTGTGAGTTCAGGCAGACCAGCTGAACCCTGCCCGTTACCTTAACTTGCACATTTGAGAGATGAAGCGCCTGCAAGACAGATTTTCTGATTTCTCTATGGTGTACACTTGAAATACTTAATTTAGCATAAGTAAGCTCATTACATACAGAGTATAAAACCAGTAGTTTATTTTCTGTGCAGTATAAAGGAATCAAACAGCATGCTCAGTTGTGTCAACTACATCTCGTTGAGCTTATACTTGAGGCTTCAATGTAATCGATGTATTTAGATTATACATTCCTTGATTCACCTTCAGTGAATATTTTGGTGTTACCAGCATCCGCAGGAATAGTACGTTTATCTGTCTCTAGAGACAGATTAAGGTGGATGAGATCTACAGCAGAACAGTATTTTAATCACCTTCTTCATCCACGTTTCTAAGATTTGTGCACAACCAGTAACCAAATGGACTAGAATAACATGTGACAGCATCGTAGGACAGAAGTGAGATGCTGTGGGGTGGTTTGGTGTGTGTGTGTGTTCGTTTTGTTTTGTATTTTATATCATTGCTGCAGCATTTCCCATGGTAAGGAGACTATTTATGAAATACTGTAGAGAGTATTTCAGCTCCGGTCCTCATGAGCTGAGTTTGTCCACTAACTCCCAACGAGACCTGGGAAAATCAAGGTAGCTCTCCACTAAGCAAGCATGAATTCTGCAGGGGACATCAGGCCCAAATTTGGAATATAGAACTGACAGATGACCTGCAAAGACAAAACAACAAACCTCCAGAAAATGCTGAATACTATGCAAATCAGTAATGAGTTAATATGACTCTAGTATTTCAGTTTTATGATTAAATCTTGGATGTAAATACATGCTATTTATTTTGATGCAAATATGAAGAACAGATTGCTGTGATATGCTCCTTGAGATTATATTGGAGAGGTAAACTTAAACCTAGCAGCCTCCCATAAAGCTTTAGGAAGAACGCTAGATTTGACCAAGCGCGGGTGCTAATAGCGTCAGCTAATGGCTGATGATTTCTGTACATATACACAGATGTGAAGAACTGGTGATTAATCAAAACCCACAGCTAATTCTGTCCCTCATGATGGGCTGCCTTTTCTAAAAATGGCTCCCTCATAATATGATTACCAAGGAGGTGACAGAGCAGATATCAAAGAGGACACTGACTGATCAACTGTTTCTCACCATTAAAAAAAATCTTATTCAGGAATAGAGGAACTTTTTCACCAGCAATAAGACAGCAAGCCCCTTCTGTCTTAGCTGTTTACTTTCTTCTCCTTTGTTCACAGTGACACTACTATGCCTGAAACAAGGCATAGATTAGCATATCAAATGACTTCACTTTTTTGAAGCCTTGTTTGCTTTCACTGTCTGACAAGTCAAGATGAGCCCCAGCACCACAGGGGCCATTCGGCATCATGTCTGTCTTTGACATGGATTTTCCATTTTGTACATCAATCATAATCTATTGTAATGATTCCAGTGACAATCTTCTCCCACACTCACACGTTTGGCCAAGAAATCCCAGCCAACACAGAGACTGTGGGTTGGTAACAACGGCTGTTTGGAGACAGTCGCTGGATGGCTGGTTTATTATTCCTCCTTGGGTGTGGCAATGAAAACTTCAGTTATCTCTTCCCCTTGAAATAAAACAACAGATTCCTTTTACAGGACATCACTGCATCCACCCAGTCCCACTGTGCGTGGGACCACCCTCTGTACGAGGCGGAACTCCCAAACAGATATACTTAGTTTGCTGATTTTTTTTCTCCCATTACACTCCCTGGAAAACTTAATTAGATATGCCCTGCTTGCAAGCATCTGCAGCACAGCTCTCATGCTCAGCAGCCATGTCAGCACCGCTGTGCCTGGACCCACAACGCTGTCCTGCTAATGGTGCCCGTACTACAAGCTGTCTTCCTCTTGCCAACTTGCCACTGGAAGATGCAAGGAGAAGTTCTGCCACCTTCCAAAATTTCTTCCCACTTCAGTACGCTGGCTTTTCCAAATCCAGCATCATTATGCCTCCCTAGGCTGAGTGACTGTTTTATTTTCAGAGGGTGTATTAACAAAGCACAATCATGAAATGCTGGCCCCTGCATCAGAATCTCATGTTCTTCTTAGGTTTCCCCCCAGTTTACTTCCACAGTTTTACATTGAGTGGACAGACCAGGTCTCTTGGGAGCTGCATTTCACTGTCTGTAAAACAGGGAGAGCAATTCTCAACTTTGTAAAACAGAATCATAGAATTGTTTAGGTTGGAAAAGACCTTTAAGATCATCAAGTCCAACCATTAACCTAGCACTGCCATCCCACCACTAAACCATGTCCCTAAGCACCTCATCTGCATGTCTTTTAAATACATTTTGCATCTTTTTTTAGGACGAAATTTTTAATTCAAACAGCCACAATGGCTAACTCAAAGAAGATGCTGTGATACCAGCACTCTCAAGTGGCTTATGAGAACGGAGCACATCATTGAGGCAGCGGAAGATGTGCTCGCTCCGAGCTGTCCCAGCCCCGCTGACAGGTTATCGCTGCCTGTTGCAAAGTCAGCATAATGGTCTGTCTGCTGCTCAGCTGCTCTGACCTGCAGCCTGGAGTGCTGGCTGGAACTGCTGACACAGGTGAGTTTGCACCAAGATGACCTGAAGCAGCTGAGACAGACCCACATTTTTTGTTTTGCTGACTGTACACAGAAGCGGCAAGCTGTTGCAGGGGAGTAAAAACAATTGGAAGAAGTGATACCTCAAAAATGCTGGAACAAAATTCACCAACAGTTGTTTGTCAGAGCCCTCAACGTGGCCACTTCTAAGCACATACCACACATTTTAGTAACAATAATAGGGTTCTCCCAATGTTTTTGATCGCTAAGACAACCTGGAGCAACTAACAGCCCGCTATGGGATGGAGAGTACTTCAGGATTCTTAAAAAAAGCCAAAACCAAACAACCAACCTTGGGTAGGAGGGTAGGGAGACAATGGACAGAAAAGAACTGGAAGGTTTTAATCTATTTTCTATTTTTTACATTGGAAACAAAGCTGCTGCAGGCAAAGCTACTACAGGGGACATAAACCATTCAATGTATTTAAAAATACTAGAGCTACGGCTCCTTTACAAGTTGTAGGCGGTGTATTACTTTCAAATGATATTAATAGAAAGGCAGCGCTTAATATGGAGTCTCATGTTCTATTATTCTCCCCCCTCCCGAGATTCATTATACTTTGCATGAAGGCCAGTGTGATGAGCAGAGTGCTCTGCTGGCACAGCCGGGGAGAGGAGCCAGGAGAGTCAAGCCCCTGCCACGGACGTTCCTATGAAGCGGCTCAGGGAAACTGAGCACCCGTGACACCTTATCTGATTTGCTTTTCGATAAAGTCATGCGCTCCGGATGCACGCATCACTTCACACATGACATGTTTGCAGCTAAGATAGTCTTGCTAATTTAACTGTGCATAGGCTCATACTAAATTAGATTAGCGCAACATTCCTACGAAGAGGGAAACAAGTATACTGCAGCCTTTGGGAGGGAAGGCGCAATTTGCTTATTCTCCTGAAGTTTCTACCAGGACAAAATGATCAAACCCCAGAATTTAAAAACATTTCTGTTATTATGTAGATAATATTTATAGGACATTTGACAAAAGGAAGATGTGAACGTTAGAGCTAGCATGTTTTTGGTTGTTAGGACAGTTCCAGACCTATTTTTAACTTATGTAGCGCTCCCTTTACACAATGGCTTTTACCAATTAAGGACTGAAAGGAGTCTTGCAAATTGATGTGCGTTAGATTTTTAGGTTGAAAAGCATTCTTGTTTTTCAGACAGTTTAAGGTATCTTTAAACCTTCAACTTGTAACAGGCCAACATTTTTACTAGATAGGAGAAGGGGTTTAAATTAAGTATTTTCACCACGCATTTTTTCCTTAGCCTTCACTGTATTTTCTTTCTAGCCTTCACCATATTTTCTTTCCTTCCCCTTTAAACTTCCTTTTCTGATTTTTCACAAACACTCCTAGGAGTATGCAGAATACAACGTTTCCTGGGAATTTGTAGCAGCGACATCCACATACCAGCCCTTCTGCAGAATCAAGTCAGCGTGATTTTGGCATTTTGATAAAGGGCATCCCCACTCATCTCCAAACAAGTTGGCAAGTTTGTCTTGCTTTGAAGAGGCCCCTCCAGCACCCTTCCAGCTGCAGCTTCTGATCAACTCCTCGTACGTCTCCAGGCCTCCACTGCGCTCCCAGACTCCCTTTTCTGTGACTTCATCTTGGAAGACTATCAAAGGAAACCCAGAAAGCTTCCAGTCCCCCTCTGCAGGGCACACAGCCAAATGCATAATTAAAATGTGACCGCTCTAGGATCTGCCCATCAGTTGCATCTAAATACAGTAGAGATCAGATCAGCAAAGAAAAGCCTGGCAAACAACGTGCTCCCTCGGGCTGCAGCTGAAGGGCAGGCACCACCAGCTACATGTCTGTGAGAGCCCCAGCACAGACACCACAGTTCTTGCAAGATCCTAACACGAATCTTTGAAGCTCTGTTTGTGGAAGGTTAAAATCTTTACAAGTGCAAAGAATGGAGAACGTGAGGACTCACAGATGGTTCCTGGGCGAGAGGGAAGGGGGTGAAGAAAAGGAAGGTTTCAGAAATCCTGGAGACTTAACTTACTGACGGCTGCAGAGAGGTAGAAAAAAGAAAGGCATACACACCAGTCTGAAACCCAGTTTACCAGTTACAGCAGTGGTAAGGAGAGAGACATCACCCAGCCCTGTATATCTGTGCAGGTTTTTTGCTCAGCAATGCCCAAGTCCCACAGTGGAATCAGGGGATGGGAAGCTAAGGGATCCTGTGAGACATGCCCACCAGGTAGGAGCGAAGAGCACCCTGGAACGGTCAGACAAACCAGAAGTACGAATTTAAGGCATATGAACAATGCATTTTAAACGCTTGCACAAAGACTCTCTTTTAGATACAAAGTAGCATTAATTATATTACAATGAAGGCTTCGACCAGATAAGCAGGTACTACGGGTATTTTAATTTCAATTTCTCAACTTGAAATCACTTCACTTCCCTGAGTGTAGACGAGTCCTCTGATTGCTTTTAAGGCATTTTGCTACTTCGTGTATTTATTTGAGGTTTTCCTCTTAATAATTTTTCTGCTGAATGTGGGAATACCCGCAACCTGCACCGTTTGCAGGCTGTACTTGAAGAGGATGGTGGATTTGGGGGGATAAGGAAAAGGAGAGAATTTTATGCTCTCAGCTGCTGTGCAGTTGCATAAACGCTGCCAACATGAACCTCCAGAGAGACAGCTTTACTATAGCCATATGACTCAGCCTTGCTCTGGATGAGGTCACCGTCAAGCGAAAGCAAACTATTTGTTTCTAACAACATATATGGTGAACTCTAAACACAAGTTCAAGACAAAGCTTCAGTAATTTTTCACACCCACTCGGTTATTCTTTTGTTCAAGTCTTTGCAAAGGAGCTCATAATTTTTAAATGACAGCAATCACCGCCGATAAGTGAGCAAAGGAAGTTCCCTGCTCTCATGAACTAGAACCTAAGGATTTTTTTTCCTCCTGCTCACTGTTACTGAGATTTGTAACTAGTACACAGCTGTTGTTTCCAGGAATACAGCATTATAGTATTGTATGTAACACATTACTTATAACTTTTCCTTTATTAAATCTGTTTTTAAATAATGAATTCAACAATTGCATCCCTTTTAACCACACAGTAGTTAACACGTGACCACTGAGTTCTTCGCATCTCTTTTTATCATAGAATGTTTTGGATTGGAAGGGACTCCTAGAGGTCATCTAGTCCAACCCTCCTGCAGTGAGCAGGGACACCGCTAACCAGATCAGGTTGCTCAGAGCCCCGTCCAACCTGGTCTTGAACATTTCCAGCTTATGATTTATGCTGCATTTTACTTAAAGGAACCAGCCGTACCGCTCTGTGCCCGTTAGCGAGCACGTTATCCGGCACATCTGAACCCACCTCACATAACCTTAGAAGCAGAGGCCATGCTGTTAACACCAGAAACGAGGAACAAAGACTATCAAAGCCATCTTTTTAACAAAGAGTTAACCTAGAGGACAATCCGGACAATCCAATTTAAAGCACATGAGCTGTCTTTGAAACTGTATCTAAATTAAGGCTGGCAATTCCTTTAATGGCTTCAAACGCTACAAATTTGTCTTGGATAGCAGAGTGGGAACAGGGACGAGCGCAGAGCTGCAGGTGCCCCGCAGAGTGCAATATTAGAGCGGCTTTAAGTAGCTTCTGACACTCACTTACTTTGTGGTATCCTAGCATGGCAGCAATAAGCTGCCTCTACCAAGCAAATTCGTGAAAGCATTTTCATTTATAACCATCACTGAAACCTCCTAATGGGACCGAATCACACCCCAAAACATACACCTATTCTTGTCTGGAGATGGGTTTAAGCACATGACTCAATCTACCCTGAATCACAACGTTTGGATTGCCAGACCCAACTGAAGGCTAGCAGAAACAATTTCAGCTAATCCCTGTTTCAAAACCCCAGTCATCTCTCACTTACCTTATTCCATGGGGGTGGCTGGAATCAGATGCTTGTTAGAAATGGCCCTAATTGTTCCGTAAGAGGCTCATGCCTCCTTCAGAGAGGCCAAACTGATGAAAGAAAAATGAAAAGCGAGAAGAAATGATTCTAAAACTGTTTTGCCTGTCAAGCAACCGGATTCGAGTACAGTAGCCTTTACACAACTTCCACTTTATGTTTTTGAAAATACTTACATCTTAGCAAGAAGAGAGAAGACATTCCGGGAGGAAAAATCCCCCCCAAACTGCAGATGATGGTCGCCTTCACTGCCAGTCACAAATTTTCTCAACTTATGCTTTAATGCAATGCTAATGGTAATAGTTTCTTGCTTGGGTGCACTCCCTGTACACACCAGCTGGCAGAAGCACAGCATGATGCACTCACTGGCTAAAGAAAATCTTCACTTTCACATGCTAACCCTGAAGTCACAGGATTTTATAACAATCCATCGAGTAAAGCAGGAGATCCTCAAAATCCCACAGAAACCCTACAGCGATTTGCTCACCTTACACTTTAATCTGTTACAGAAATACTTCTCTACTCTTTTAGTATTTGTATTCAAAGGACAGCAAAAACCAGCACTGAAGCGAGGGGTTACATAGCACTGACCAAAATGCACTCCATGTTAACGGCAATGGAGAGCTGAAATTTGGTGTTCATAAACTGGTGAATCACCAAGCATCTTTTGGACCAGGTTTCTACCCCAGTCCTCCCAGTTTGCTGTACACAACCTGATGCAACTTGGATAAAAGCAGGCTGTTAGATTATATACACAGTATTTGAGGCATCAGCATCATTACCTTGCAGTAACTTTGTTTTGTGAATACACATGTGATGGGCAAAGTCCCAGCTACCAAAGCCGCTGCCAAATTTTAAAATCAGACTAAAGTGCGGTTGGTTTATTTTGTCCTATTCCCCCTTTCCCTGGCTGTGTTGAGGCAATATACCTCAGTGAATCAATTCTCACAGAGGGCTTCAGACTACACAGAAGCCCTCTACCCTAGGTCAGGTGTCTGCCCTGTCTGACTTCTCTTTAGGAATGCCACATGCACAGCCTGCGATAAAGAGATTTGGAATGGGATTTTTACCTTGTATACCTTTTGAAACTAGCACCTCGGAAGCCAAAAATTGTCCTAGTTTTCCTCTGTCCCATCATCGAGGATCACTATTTCCTTGCAGTGCCCCAGCTGGCCCTACAAGTACAGGCAGCAAGGAGGACCGGCTCACTTGCCCTGTCCTCCATCCTGCCACCAGCCCCACAGGTCTGGGCATCAGGGACAGGCCACCACCACGGCCTGCCTGAACCTCTCGGTGTAATCCCGCTCTTGAGGGTTTGAGGAAGAAGCATGCTTCCCAAACAGCAACACAGCATGCCAGCCCTATCCTGCCGCCCAGCTCCGTACGCCCAGGGCGGACGTGGTGTGTGTGCATGCTATCACACAACCAGCATTAACAGTGAACACTGCTGTGCCAGAAAGGTGCAAGACCAAACACACCCTTCATGGACTTCTCTTGAAGTCCACAGATTTCAATATAGACAGACAGTTCCACACAAGTGGCTCCCAGTGCAAGACAAAATTATATCACAAAGCAGAATTGTCCGGGTCAGGCAATAGACATGATGCCGCAAGACTTCCCTGAGTAACAAAAACCGAAAAACGCAGCTTGAATTCTGAACATGAGCAGCAAGCCACATAGCTTCTGAAGCAACAAGAAACATTTACCGCAAGTTTTGAACACTGACTGCAACTGAAAATAAAAGTCAGACACTCCACAGAAGGGAAGTGTCACATTCCTTGTCATGTACGGCCTGCTAAGCACTGCTGGGGGGTGAGTGCACGAGGAGCTATGAGCAGAGCTCTCATGGCCAAGAAACGAGTCTCTGAGTCGCCCGGCAGGATCAGGAGCACATGGCTTAGGCGGGAGGTGGGCAGCTCTTCCGCAGCAGCCCTACCTCTGCTCTGGGAAGCCACCAGCCGTCATCGCACTCCCTGTACACGGGCAAGCCTTAGGGGTTTGGTACCGCTTCTCCACAGCTTGTTACTGCAGCTCTTACCTGAAGCTATGGCTGGCCGGTAGGTAACAGTGCTGGCACGAGGGAATGTCATACATGGATGTCTGGGGTTGGCTCCCGCCTACATTCTCCAATGCATCTTCCCCCACACCATCAAGGTGTAACAGAGGGCAGGCAGTAACCCTAATGGTAACACTAAAAATTCATGTAGGAAGACCCAGGTAATGGAAATGTTACTCAAGTCCTGTTGTGGTTTTCTCATCCTATATATAAAAGTAAGAAATACATATATCCTATACATAAAAGCAAGAAATACATCCATCCAGGCACACACAACTCCTCCCCGCAGCCCCTTGGCTCTTTTCCAAGAGCATTTTAAACAATCTACAATTACTAATATAAAGTAATTGAAAATAGGCCTCAAGAAAGTTGGGGTGGTTTTTTTGTTTTTAATGTGAACTTCCTTGCATATAGGTTTGTTATCCTGGACCGTTTGCTTTTCATGCTCGTTTGCCACTGCACTTCAATCAAGAAATTACTTTGTTTAAAATGCAAGAAAGTTGCAACCTTCCTTCAATTTTCTTTTTCTCAAGGCGATGAGAGCAAAGTGTTTCTATCTGATATTTAAGTGCTCAAGTCCTCTTTTTACTTCTGTCCATGCAAACACACTCCAGGAGGAGGGCTCAAGTACATCTAGGTTTTGATGACAAATAAATGAACTACCTGGGAGGAAATAAATGGACAGCCCTTAGCTGTTACAGAGGTTTCCATTAGCAGATGTAGAATAGCTCTACAGCAATTAATTTGCAACTAAGCTGGGATTTTGCCAGGAATCCAAGACATAAAGCTTTAGTTTAGTTGCATTTATTTGTATCAAAACAGCCTGGCTACATTCCTATTATTTTATATGGTTTCTCAGCAAGGAAGACACAACAATGGGCTGGGAATAGGTTGGGAATTTTTTGGCTTAGAAACGAAATCTGTGAAAAGCTGCAAGAGGAAAAGAATAAAGCTATCTTTTGAAACTTCACAAGCCAATGGTCACAGATGAGGGTCCTATATTACTCAATGCCAGAAAGTGCGGGGCACCCCTCAAAACCTTGAAAAACATTGGAACAGTTCCCTTTTCCAGCCTTCAGTCACCGTATGAAAAATTGAACTGCAATTAGCATGGAGTACAAAGCACTTTCTGTCGGCTGACAATAGGTAGTCAGCCCAGGAAGTGTACATAACAAGAACAGAATCCTATTTTAAAGAATCACATGGGTTTTGTTAACAATGAAGCAATCCCCACTTCCCCCCCCCCCCCGAAAATTCAAATACAGATAATTCCCTCTGCTTAGTAGCTTAAATAAAGAGCAAGAAAACAGAAGTTTAGATTAAAAAGCAGCAGGGGAAGTTCAGGGCCGTGTTAAATGGAATTGCTTATTTTGCTCTTCCATTAAATAGGCGAGCTCAACACATCTGATACCCAGCCCTATTCTTTATGATCACCATTCACCATCCATCATTTAAGCTGTATGTCAGACCTGCCTAAGCGAAGTGCCCACTGCTCTGAATGACTGTGACGTGCACTTTGTGCCGGGAGGGAGATGAAAGATGAACTATTATATTACTAAATATCTCAGGGGGGAAAAAAGGATCTTTGCTGCATTACATAAATTTCCGTGACATTTCAATTAATCTCCTAGTGCTGTTTACAGTCTGTACGCTACACAATGCAAGCCACCATGCCCAAGGATAAAATAGCAGAGAAGAAAAGTACTAATTGTGTCTTAACTGAGATGGTGTGACTTAAAGTAAATGTTAAAACCAAATAGCATCATCACCTTTCACATCTGCATGCACTGAGACAAAAGTGGCTGATAATTAAGGCAATAAAAAAGCTGCTTTACAATCTTTGTCACAAGTTCTTATTAATTCCCTACCACTCCCTTTTCCCCTGCATATTTGCCTTTCAGCAATAGAGGAGAATAGTGAGTAAAAGCGCTGGTGGCATCATGTGCAGCCGCCTAGTTCTGAAAAGCATTTCAGAGTTAATGTTTTCTTACCTTTTATAGAAACCGTGGAGAGGCTGGAGACATAAGAACTGCCAGTAATCCAAGCAGAAGGCCTTTAACTTCAGCATTTTCAAATACTTCTACTGCAGCGACTGCAGTCTGCAGCTAGGTTTTAACAAGACGACTTCTTTTTGTTACTATCTGAAAGACTCCAACCCCGTCCAACACGCTCCTCTCCTTATTGCTGCAGCAATAAGTGTTTCTAATTGCTAGGAATACAGGCAGCCGGCGGTGCACATGGCACTGCACCTGCACAGTTACAGTACCCTACTTCCATACAAAGAGGCAGCCGCACAAAGGATACAAATTCTCTATACCGCTCTTTGATCCCGATTGCAGTTTATCTTTCCCGAAGTCCCCAGTACTACTGGGATAGCCGTTTCTATACAGAAATCCCACTTCTCCTTTTAGCTATTTTAGGCCATTCTAAAAGCCCGCTGGTCAAACAATGTGTATATATTCCAGTTATGGTTTCTGAAGGACCTTTGGGAAACATCCTTAAAGCTCACAGAATTTCGGAAAACGCAGGCAATTATCTCAATCAGATCTGACAACAACTGCCCTGCAATCACAGCAGCGCTGTGATCCCATCGCATGGGAACTGCAGGCTTTTTTCCTTTTTCTATTTTTTTTTTTTAAATAGAGCAGCACACAACTCCGTTAATCAAGCTCCTCCTGTGTAAGGCACATCAGCTCCATTGTCTGCCAGCACCTAGGAGAGCTGTGGACTCCTCAGGACAGGGGAGTGGAAAAAAAAGAGGAGGAGAAAAAAAAAAAAAGAAAAACGAGGCAGGCAGAGGTGCAGACCCTGCCGCTCACACACCGGAGCGTGCGCATCCCGCTCCCAACACACTCTGCCCGTGCGGTAAACCCGGCCCCCGGGCCGCAGGGTGCGCGGCGGGGCAGCCCGGGGGGGCGGCAGCCCGGGTGGAGGGGCCACACAGAGGAGAGCGGGGGAGGGGGCAGCGGGGGGGGGGGCAGCAGGACAGTCTGGGGGGGGGGGCGGGAAAGAGAAGGACAGCGGGGGGAGGGGACACACACAGCCCGGGGGGGGACACGAAGGAGGGGGACAGCGGGATGGGGGGGTGAGGGGGGAGGGGAGGCGGGGACGACGGGAGACAGCGGGCACCCCAGCCGCCGGGGAGAGGGGCTGGGCCCGGGGCCGTTGCCGGCCCGCGGGGAGCGCGGAGCTCAGCCCGGAGCCGCCCGAACGGGGCGCTCAATTCGCGCTCAATTAGCAGCGTTGGCCGCTCCAACCCCGGCTAGGCACGAGAATAGCAGATTGCTTTTGTTCTGAAGAGACAGGAGCCCGAGTGCAACTCTTCTCTTTTATGGAAGGCACTGGCCCAATTGACCACCTTTTCCCTCCCCCCCCCCCCCGGACTTTCTACCCCAGTCCTCCCAGTTTGCCGTACACAACCTGTTGCAACTTGGATAAGAGCAGGGTGTTAGTTTACATACACACTATCTGAGGCATCAGCATCATTACCTTGGAGTAACTTTGTTTTGTGAATACACACGTGATGGGCAAAGTCCTCCCAAAAGTGCGGTTGGTTTATTTTGTCCTATTTCCCCCTTTCCCCTGCTTTTTGGGACCCCCCAGCCCCACAGGCCGTGGAGCTGACAGCCCAGAGCTGCTGTTTCACAAGACACAAGCGAAGACTTGGTCAGCAGATTATCATTGTTTTAAAACACATTTTTGTTGTTGTTAACTAAAAAGTGTCCCAGTGGAGACTGACCAGCTCTTACCTCCAGTTTGCTGTTGTTACCTTTACATCTTTTTTTTCCAATGCTTGGGTGTTTCTGTTGAGTTTTTGAAGAATCACTAACAGTAAACATTCAGGCCATCAAAAAGACCAAGAAGAAATACTTAAAAGCAAAGATACTGGCGCTTGCACAGGTGGTTTTTGAAAAAGAAAAAAACCCAAAACCACATTAATACTGTTTAAAAAATATGAAAAGAAACCCAAACCCCTAAAGCTTAACTTGAGGCTCTTTTCCATGTAGACGTATTTAGTTCCGCAGGAGCCCGGATAATAAGCTATATTTAGGGATCCTTCTGGTTTTACTCATTGTCACTGTTCAGTTACGTAAGTGCCTTGCAACCTCTTAGGAAACTGGTTTGTGCAAGCTTACTCGAAATGAAATTATAAATATATTTGAGTAAGAATTAGCAGTTTCTTTAGTGAAGTAAAGAAATAGGTAAATTATGCCTAGACAACATGGAAAAACATTCATGTCACTCGTGGCCTGGTCTTTCCCCAAGATACATCGTACAGTATATAGGGTGAGCGGTGAAAACAAACAGATCGTGAGAACAGCAACTTGCATGAAAAAGCACAAATGTGATGTGTGTTTCGTTTGGGCCTTTTAAAAAAATAATTTCTTTTGAAGATGCTCTTTAAAATAATCAATTGCCTGTGATGTCTGTGTTTATTCACGGTGATTTCTCCCAGCCAGCATCAGAGCTGGTGCTGTTGCAGCGATTCCTAAGAAAATGCTATTGCTTGCTTTTGAGAAGCAGGCCCCCCAACAATATTAAATATCGTGAACGCCTAAGCCTGTTTTTCTTCCTGAACTAGTATTCCCTTGTGCTTCATGGCAGTTTTCAAGACAGGGATGCTATTGTGCTAAGGATATTTAGATTTTCGTATCAAAATCTCCCATCCCAGCTCTTCATCCCTCATGTCAGCCCCTGTTTTCCAGGGATAGTTTATCTGAAGAGGAACCATATGAAAGGCCCTTGGCACCCAGTGCCTCCCAGCAAGCCCCAGCCTTCCTCGATCTCCCTGGTGCTGCCTCTTAGCTTGGGCCGGGCTGGTCCGTTGCAAAGGCTATGGTGTACGGTGTCCCCTTCATTTCCAAGAACAAACAGGTAACAAAACAAATTTATGCTTGAGTTTTCCCTATTGGAACATTCTTCTGCCTGAATTTCAAGATCCCTTTAAGAAAAAAGCGAGGAATGCCTCACCCCATAGCCAAGAAGAGCTGTTCTCAGGCTCAAGGAAGAAAGGGAAAGCCATACTGAGACAGTTAAGCTCAAGAGGTACCATCCAAAGATTTGATCCTGAAACGAGACTTTTCTGAAAATTTATCCTTTGACTGTTTACATTGCAAAGCAATTTCTTTCTCTCCATCATACCCTTTCCAGAAAAAAAAAAAAAAAAGCTATTTGTAACTTGTAACCTTAATTACTTCTAAATACTGGACTTTCAGTGAGTAGGAGCTATGTATGCATGAATTTTCTGACAGCAACTGGCGCTGATTATACTGCACTACATGCAGAGAAAATGCTAATTAGGGACTTTTGCAAATGAAAAGCACCATGCTCTCAACATGTTCTTCATTTTCACTTGTCTTCCAGAGAAAACAACAAAGAAAATTAAGCTTCATCTCACGATCTCACACTCACCCTGGATATAAAACTAGTTCTTTCAGAAAGGCATTTACTGAAACCTGTGACTTGGAATTCCCAGGCCTAACAAGAGTAGGAATTTTTGGATGTGCTGCAGCTTCAGCACTGGTACCGTAAGTGAGCAGTTCACTGAAAATTTCTAGTCATTTAGAGTTTTGCTGTGCAGGGGCAGCCCTGGCAGCAACGTACTTGAGCCTCTGACAAGTCCTTCAAAAAGAGCCACTAAAAAAAAGGGCAAAGTGAAAATCATATGGTACAACGCCTCCTTTTTTAGGGATGGTTGTCTCGCCAATGCATGAAGCTCTGAGGCTCAAGTAAAACAACCCACTGATGAGGGAGTGTTGTATAAAACAACTCCGGCATGAAGTCAGTGCCTATTAAGTGTTACTGCTACACTGATTTCAAATGTCAGGGTTGGGGAAATCAGGAAAATTGTCTTGCCTAGATACATCTTTAACCCTTCATAAAATAGATAAATTGTACTACTCTTATTTACTTACTTACACCCTTACAGTGATATGCCAGGAACATTCCTGAAAAATATTTCACTTGCTCAGAAAAACAGTCTATCCGCCTACTTACATGGAGCACAGAAATGGCAAGCCTGCAGTAAGAAAACTGTTTTCCATGAGTCTTTCATGATTCCAGGGTGAAATCCTTCAATAGCCACACACAAAAACTTCATGCTCACAATTTGCACATTGTGGAGCTCAAGAATATCATGACACCAAGATAGTGCGGTTCCCATACTAATTCCATGGCACTCCCTGTTCATGGCACATTAAAAAGTGGGGATCGTACAAAGAATGCATATAAGGTGTACAAAACAAGATTTTGTGCAACTGGATAGATGCTGAACTAGTTCCTGGGTGGCTTAAAGGCCTCACTGCTCCCAGAATACAACAGCACACAAAGCTCCTGTACGTCGGGCCCCTTTCCCAATACTGGCAATCAAATTGTCTCCACATGCAAGTTGGTGGGAAAATCTCCTAGGTTGCTCCCACAAAGAATAAGGAAGACGTTTGTGTTAAAAGCTCTGGCAAACCAGGTCCTGGCCCTCTTCGGCATTTCTGGGTACCACTTCAGCAAGTATCGCTTCCCAGCCAGGGAAAATCGAAGAGCTGTGTTCATACAGAGCTCTCGGGCTCTGCTGCACTGGTGGGACACCCAGGCACACCGGTGACGTGCTCTGCAGAGATGCTGAGAGAATCGGGGATGGCAAATCAAGCTCTCTACATACCCTCTGCCCTCCCGCCTCCCGCCCCCCGCCCCCCCCCTTTACTTGAAGGGAAGCTCTGCTGCCTAGAAATGCTCCAGCAATGCAAAACAAAGTTATTTTGCTTCAAACAGCTCTCAGATTGATGCATTCCCCTACAGATGAATATTAATCGTCATTTGATATTATCCTTCATTTTTGGTTATTAAAGCCTCTAAGCCACCAAAATTTCATGAAGTAGAACCGTAAGAAATGTGCTGTTCTTTTAATGCTGAGTATCTTTTCTGCATGTCCGTTCTATAAACTCATACAAAGCCTAGTTGATCAGTTTGTTACAGAAGATGACAAATATGCCACGAATATCTGCAAAGCTTAAATATTTAAATTTCTGGATCACTTGAAATGGGTCTGGTAACACTCCAGAAGGCCCACATTAAGATTTAGGTATTAGGAAACAAAATATTTTCAGGTACTCTCTGAAAAGCTGACAGAGTCCAACTCAAAATATCCAGAAAAAATACTGTGCAGACTATGAAAGAAATTGTGCAAACCAGAATAAACATATAGAGCACATGGCAATTTGTACAGATTTTTCTCTTTATAATGGTCATAAGCAAATTTTTCCCATTAGCCCTTTCTCTTTACAGCACTGGGCTTTTCTCTGATCCCACAACTATGTAACTTCCAAACTGAACATACAGAACCCAAATGCAGTCTAAATAAATCCAGGGGAAACAAATGGATCTGTCTGGTGGGGGATCCCCATGCAACTGAAACGTAACAAAATCAGGAGTCTGGATTACTGCAGAGCAGGTGAGACCTAAGGTTCTTCGAGGGCAAGCTTACCTTGTTGATGGGGGCAGGAACTTAGTGAGCAAAATGCAAGAAAATACTGACTAGAAGATACTAATAGCTTGACAGGACAATGGTTGGGTTCATATTAATTGGTATGTTACATTTTACACGTCATTCAAAGGCAAATTTGCTCAACAGGTTCATGAGGACACATTCAGTGACAAGAAGCCTTCTACTATCTTTCATTTTACTTAAAAATAATAGCCTTAATTCTGTTTAATTACAGCTCCAGAACAGGCTTATTTGACCTACTGAAGTTGACTAGATTTACATGCTGTTTCTTCAATAATTACTTAACCCTAGGAAAAATTCACTGGTTTAGCCAATATAACCTGGAAATTTCTTTAGTGTCTCCTCTATGACTATTTTACTCTAGAGTTTTTAAACTCATAAAACTATTTCATATGTACTTAGAGGAGCATTTTTAAATCCTCATCTGGTAACACCCAGATATTATGTCACCCCAATTCTCAAAATTCAAAAGGACTTACCACATGCAAGTGCATTTATTTCCAAATACCTTTTTATAGAGACAGTTCTCAAAAAAAATTTTCAAGCATTCTCAAAATTACCTGTTTGAATTAGTTTAGGAAATGTCTGAGCACAGAAGATACATAAAAGTGAATGGGATAAAGATGAAAAGTCTCCAAATCTCTGACAACTTACAGCTTAAAAAAAAAAATTGTAAAAGAAGGTAGAAGATAAAAGTATTGTTTGAAATACAAAGAAGTGCAATCAAGGATTCCATACCAGCCTGCATTTCTCTCTCACAGGCTTTAGAAAACATTACCCACTGAACGCACGCTAATGAGAGCCAGTGCCATAAAACTTAGCACATACGCTGTTGGGCATCAAACCTTACGGTTCCCGAGGCCATGCAGCAATGGCAGTGGCCATATTGGTGGATATTAAATCACATGGTCTCATTTTATTGAAAATAAAGGAAACATTCATATGTTTTTATGATCCCATAGCAACTTAAAATGATTCAACAACTGCAGTTTCTAGAAAAACACATCTACGCAGTGCAACTAAACCTATTCAAAGAATATTCCCTATTCCTTTTCCCAGCAAACGCTAAAATTCAGCCATTTCTTACATCTACCTAATTCTTCCTCATCTTTCTCACTGAAAGAAATTCCTGTCCTTTGTCCTATGAAAGAAATTCCACTGGAAGGAAAAACATTGTAATAAAATCTATTTTTACAATGATTTATCTAGCCTGGAATAAAGATGGCAGCAATACCTGGTTCTGGGAACCTTATCCCAGAGAAGGGTAAATCACAAACTGGCTGCATGATATTCTTGCTAAAAGAAGTTGGCGGAAAAGCAGGGCTGGGGGGAGCTGACAGTGTTTCATGCATTGTCCTACCACATGAAGAAACAGAGTTCCAGTCAACCGAGGAGATGGGAACAGAACTGCAATCATGACTGAACGTTGTCCAGTGCTGCTGTGCTGAAGGCAAAGACAGTATTACAGCATGGGGGGGCGTTTTTAGGAGATGATGAGGCATACGCTTTACTTTCAGAAGACCATACACTGCAAAATAATGGAAGATTAATAATGGAGAGGGTCTTTAATTTGCATAAGGTTAAACAGAAGAGTTCCTACCAGTGTTTTGTTCAAGCAAGGTTAAAACTACACAATGTGGGAGAAAGTCACGTCCCCAATCAGTAACATCTCCAAAGGAAGACTTCTACCAAAACAACTGCCAGTTTGAGAGGAAAGGACTCTGCCCCAAATTAATCAAAGGAAGTCTGCAACTTTGATGCACTGTAATGTGCAACTGTGAGAATAAAAGATGCAAGGTGCCCATTTGATATGCAGTGTTAACGGTGCTAAGCATTTTTTCTAAATTGAGTGATCAAAGTAAAATCTCAGTTACTGCAATGACTCATATGACAGTGCTCTCTGAAGTTTATACATGTGCTTTTATCAAAACGCTGAGCAATGGAAAACATGAATGATGTTTTGACACAATCAGTATTGTTCACTCACAGCAGTATGAAACTGCCAGGGAAGGTCAAATGCTTTCAGCGCATTTGAAGGTTATAAAAATCTGAGAGACAGAGATGGGTTTGCCCACATGTGTACACAAACGCACCTTCCCTTCCTCCCCTTCGTGCTCCTCTGAGAACAAGAACAGTGTTTGAAGCTAGAACTGCATTTCAAGTTGGAAATCCTGCAAGAACTCTACCCTCTCAAACAGAAAAATCCTGGCTATGCATTGTAAGATAATGTACAGCTGATACAGAACAGAGGTAATTTCTATTATTTCAAACCTAAAATTAACATTTATTACTACATGTATTACTACAGTACCTGAGTGGATCAGCTGAGATGCTGCTTTGTGTTTCCAGTGAGGTCCTGAGATGACAGCAAAAGAATAAAATTATAAAGTATTAAAACTAATCAAAAAATACTATGTCCTTAAACATCAAATTACTTTACATTTTCTTCCTTTTTATTGACATTTCCTAATACTTAACATGCAATTAAAGATGGATGTCAAAAAAAACCCCCAAAACCAAAAAAACCCACAGCCATTTCCTATACACTAGAGAAAAGGGAATTACAGAAACATTTTTCTGAAGTAGTCAAAACGTGATCGATTTGCAGTATTCTGAAAGCACTCTACCCTTCTGTATTTGTTACACGTGAATGACAATACTTTGTTCTATGAATGACTGACACAAGTTCTGCTGTATGCACCGTGATATTAAGCACTGCCAGAACCCTTCTACTTTCAGTCTCACACTGGGTGCTCTTAGCCATAAAATCTCCACTCAGTTCACCTGTATCAGTGCAGAACCTCAGAATACACTAGCGTACGCAAGCCTTACAAAGCATAAGAAGCTCTGCCTTAGGAAGCATCAGAAACCTTGACACTGTAGATGCTTGAAAACTTCAGGCAGTGCCACCATCCTTCTTGGAGGTGCTAGCTTGCTCCACAGCGGATACATCTGCATTACCCTCTGATCACATTTGCTGGAATTTGTCCCTGAGCATAAACCGCCTTTCAGCAAACTGTGCAGTTAAACTTGAGGCTTAGTTTAGGTGCGCATGTAATTTGAAAAGGTGAAGCATCCTCACCAGAAGGCTTACTGGCAAAGAGCAGCACCAGAGCAGGGCTAGCGTACAGAAACCAAATCATGATCACAGAAGAAAAGCATCGTGCAGCTTGCAAGTGCATATTCCTGGCTGTGTTGCTTTCATCCTTGGTGTATCCACTGAGCAAAAGGAGCACAGATGCATTCAACAGGGAGCTTGGCACAATCCAGAGAGCGCCTGGCTAAGTTCTATTCTTATACTCGACCCTCTTGCTGGCTTTTCTCACACCGGGCATCAGATCACTTAATTTATTCCCTAACAGAATGGTCATCCCTACATTCTGCAGCTTTGTATTCTCTACCCAAAAAGGCAACTACCGAGTCTTCTTGAGGAATTACTGCAGCAGAAAGTTTAGTTAAGATACTGAAAGCACAGAGGTGATTACAACCACGCTTATGTTCAAATAGCAGTGTTTTAACACATCGTGTGGTAGTACTGATTAGACTTGCTCTCATTGTGTATGACTTCAGGTTTATATATATAAACATACATACGATAGAGTTAAACATTTAGGGTGAAAGCAGTTTTTCCACAGGCTGTAATAAAACATTAGCCAAAGCCTCGTAACAAACGTTCCATCATCATATTAGAGATTTTTAAGTGGCTATTTGTACTTACCCATTTATATCCCTCACACAAACTGCCATAGAGCAGTCATAAATGTGTATGATCTACGGAGGTTCATAAAATTAGCATGAGAATTACATTAATTCTATTTACAGTGGGTATTTGTAAAGTAATTGCAAATCTTTACTTTTAATCCCAAGATTACTAGTATGTTTACAAAAATAAACAAGGTTGTGTGGAGGGAGGAGGCCACAAACACTGCATATTCAAGAATTAGCTGTACAGGAATGGAACCAAACAATATTGTCCAAATAGCTTTTAACTAAAGCTTTAAAATAGCTTTTAGGAGCTTATTCTACCCTGTAATTTGTTTGCTTTCAGAGTTTAAGATTTGTGAATAGTGATGAATATTGAGGGGGTGGCTTACATATGGTGGCTTTGTGGCTTGCTGTTAGTTTAACAATTGAAAAGAGTGAACCTTAATTTACTTATAATTAAGTTTCCTGCTTAACACAGTGTGCTGTGGAAGTGCCAACCTGCTCACTGAGCGTGACTTTTTTTTTTTTGCCTTGCTTTTAACACAGATTCAAAAAACCTTCTCTTAACAGTTTTGGCCCTTCTTACTATAAATAAATATTTCACAGCCTCTGTCTTTGTGCAGTGACTATATGTCGTGCATAAAGAAGAGATGGTAATGAAGCACAAGGCAGTGCTGATTAGCCTCCACCCCAGCCCAACCTTGATTATGGTGCCCAATGACATTAAGCCCGACATGACCTCAGGGACTTCTTATATAATCACAAATAGCAGGATTACAGCTTCATTAAAAATATCTTGTTTTCTTTCTGCAGACAGACACCAAAGGCAGGCTTCCCAATGACCAAAAGCTTCAGTCAGGAGATGCGTGTTCTCAAATATATAGGAAAAAAGCACAGTTTCCACAGCAAAAATACCCATTTTGAGGCTGTCCTGAAACATGGCTAAAAGGTCCAGGTGTTATTGGGATAGTTTTCCAGAAATTTCTCTGCTGCTGCCAAGCAGTTCAGCGTGCTATTAGTAACAGACTAATAGCACGCTGTTTATAGACTTGGTAACTGCAGTTAAAAAGCCCCAAACACAAAAAGCCACAGATCCAACCAATTTGCTAGCTGGCAACGCAGAGCCGCAACAGCCGCCGCTGTGCTCAGCTCCCACCGAGTCCCATGGGCACCATGGTGGTGGAGGGGCTTCCAGAAGTTTAATTGCTTTAAAGCTGCCGCTTACATGGTGGGCAGCCTATATCACAGAGAGACCCCACTGCTGCCGTGGCCCCCCCCTTGCATCACCACCTTGCATCACCGCCTTGCACCACTTCTGCCTGGGGCATGCAGGCAGGCGACCAAGTCTCCATGTTAGAGACTTCCCACCCTTGTACAAGTAATTTTGTTCAATCAAATACAGAATCGAAGCCCTCCCGAGGGAAAGGCTTATTACTCGCTTTCTTATGTGAAGATCAGATAGAAATCTCCCTGGCTGAGTGCCGCACACAGATCACCGCTGGGGAGCAGGACAGAAACCAAGACGTGCGCTGCGGAGGCTTACATGCCCAGAAAAAGCTAAAGCCCAGCTTTTTAACCTGGTCACCCACCCACAGATTCAACTTGCCATTGTGAAAAATCTCAGTAGACTGACAACATGAAAAACAAAGTTTAATGGCCAAACAAAAAGCCAGTAGAGACAGGAGAAATCAAGTTTATAATCTATTGAAAGATCTGGGTTCAAGCTACAGGAAGTTAGTTAGTTGTTATTGAATTTGCAGAATAATTTAAGTACAATCACATAATCACTGCCCTTCTTTCTTTACATCTAAAACCCCCTTTAAATCTCCTGGTTTCTTTCCCATCATTGCTCAAAGATGGAAAGTTAATTTAAAACATAACAATAACCCAAATCCTGAGCACAGTATCATTAAGCTACAGCAAACAAAATTATCTCATTCTACACACAATAATTTCAGGAATGTCCGTTTCAGGAAAAATAAAAATATATCTATTTTAGGTTGCTTCAAAACAAGGTTGGTTTGTTTTTTAACATATTAACAGGAGAGGAAAAAAAATATTGCACTGCTCTAAAGCAAGCAAGCAGGAAGGTCTGAAATTTGTTTATACCTAATGGGTACTGACTCGGTACATTTGTAGTCCAGAAAGAAATCCATACACTGTCTAATGATAAAGCTATTAAAAATATACTAGACCTGTCTATATATGTACAATTCCCATTTTGTACACACACAAGAAATGAAAAAAAAAAAAAACAGAACCCTACCATTATCTGTAGAACTATGCCCAAGGAATGGGCTGAAAATGGAGCTAAAAGATTAAACGGAAGGAAACAACGTGCAAAACAATCCTGCATCATCAGGGAAATGCTGTAACAAAGCTGGCGGGCTGTGCGAGTTTGTTTCCATGGAGTTTGCCAGGGCCCTCTAGGTAGGGAGTCGAGCAAATCTGCACCAATTTCACTGATGAGTCACTGAGAAGTTGAACACCTCTTCTTCAGGCAAATTCTTGACATTTTAGAGAAACGGCAGAGGAATCACCGCATGAACTGTAACTGAACCTGGCACACTGGGCTATACGCAGTTGGATTATTTGGCACTAACACAGCATGAAACTTGAAGAATGGGTGTAACTGTTGGTAATAACAACCTCTTTCAAGGCTAAAAGAATTATACAAAATATGGATACACACAACTCCTGAATGACAAACTTGCTTAGAGCTTCCACCTATTTTCATCAACTAGCACAGAAAACATAAACAGTCCGCTTCTGCAGGGTATATGCAGAAGAAAATAAAAATATTACCAAGATATCATTGGTCTAAAATTCAGACGTTGCTCATCTTCAATAGGCTTTAGGTATCCATAGACAAGAAGAGTAAATACAATTCTAGCTGAGAGTTCTGTCCTGAAGCAAAAACCAGGGCCACTGGCTATAACACGTTGCTCATGAAAGTTGTGTAGTGAGCAAACCTCAGGGTACAGGATTCCTAGCAATTGGGTATTTAAAAATCGTATTCCAAAATGTTTTAGCAGATTTAAGTGAGATACACAATTAGCTTCTTGGTACCTTGAGTAATGATACAAGTTCTGTTTTTGTGATGAAGGAAACCGCTTTTCATAAATACAAAAATCTGTCCTATTGACGATTACTTCTGAAACCAAGTAAGATGGAGTTCCTTATACCATATGGACATAGAGAAGGTAGAGAATGAACACTCCGAAGAATTGACAATCTCAAATCTTGCTTTCCTTAGCTGTGATAATAGACTGGGAGTGTTATTGATCTGGGAGATGGTGTTACAGAGAGCTTAATTTAAACTATTGTGTCTCTCAGTATGGAACAGTGACAATGTAAATCATTACGACATTTCTAAGAGAGAAATCAATGTGATGGCAGTGAGCATCAGTGTAACAGAACCACGCAGGAACTATGCTGATGGGATAAGCAGAATATAATAATTCTAGGAGTCCAGCGCTGTGTCTGTGCTATAAGCCTTTTGCAGTGTATTTGTTAACTCTCGTGATGGAATGCAAAGTTATATGGAGGTTCCTACTGTGCTGAGTGGATAATCTGGTGAGAGCCCCCACTCTGCGATAGCTCAGCATGGCTGCCTCCCCTTCTCAGGGTCCTGTGGGCAATGGCCAGCCCCACAGGCTCAATGCTACTGAATAATGCTAAGTCGGGATAGGAGCAGTCCATTTCCATCAGTGCATATGGCTGCAACTGCTTCATTATCTGCTATCCTGAGGATAAATGAGACCACAGTCCGACCTAGCTTATTGCTGACAGAGGCTACAGATAACTACATATCATAAGCAGACATTCTGCAAACAGCAAGAAAAATTTCCTTTGAGAAAAGCCAAGATGTTCTTCTGGCATGAAAATGCACAATAGTGGCAGATTAAATAATTGTAGTTGAAGCAAATCCACAGCTTGATTCCCAAATAAAGGTTGTTTAAATATATCATCTTTTGGCTAAGAAGTGAAATTCACTTGGAGCATCACAGTACGAAGATCTGCTGTCTGCCAACGACAGCTTGGTGTGCGTGTGTGTGAGGGGGACAGACAGTCCTGAGCCCTACCAAACCTTTGGTGCGAGAAGCAGCATGGTATTGCATCTTTTTAATGCTGAGGAAAGGAATAAAAAAAAAAGTATTAAATATTTAAGATGCTGTGCTAGATATTGCTCAGTGAATAACTGCTACTTGCCAGGGTTTCTTCGTATGAACTGACAGCACACAGAAGAAAGGGAATCCTGTTCATCGCAGGCTGATGCTGTGACACTCTGCACACTCAATTACAAAGAAGGGCCAAATTATTTCTTTATATTTCGAAGTGCAGCTTCCTTAAATGGAAATATTTACCCTTGCTTGAGGATGATCTGAAACCTAGCGCTGCTGAACACTTTGGATCCCAGTCTTAGTACTCCATTTGGTAGCTAAGGCCAAAGCATCTAACCATCATGGGCAAAGAGAAGGCAACAGAAGGATCATACTCGGCCAGAAGAGCACTCACCCACAGAAACAAAGCTGGAAATGATATTCCAGACATTTCACTGGTCATCAAACAAAACCATCCTTTCATATTCTGTGTGTCCTTGCTGTAAGTCACCCCTTTGAGCACCAGCAGGATTCCAGAAGGGCGAGCTGGACACCCAACAGGCTTTAACTACAAGTGAAAGCCGTAATCGCCAACCTATCAAGCATTGCACAGAATCATGCCTTCTTCCTAACGCTGTAGTTCCACAACATACAGAAAGCTGTATCATCTTCAGGCTCCTCCCTTTAATCAGTCACTCAGTGACCAAGTCCCCAAAGCACCCACAATACAGTGAAGTTAGTTAACACAGAACTAACAGAAACAAGTGACAAGGTAATGTTTGTGTTAAGTTTTAGCCTCCCACATCTAAATTCTGCTCAGCCATCACCTCAGCTTGAGTTCCCCCTTGTTAGTAGAGCCTTGCTTTGCCCAGAGATCTGCCAAGCCATTGGGGAGGACCCATTCCTGAAGGAGCTCAGAAGTGCCCTGAGCTAAAGGGACCCAGTGGCTTGGAGTTCAGCATTTGCTTTCGCTACAGTCTGATGTCCCAAACAAACATCCCTGAAGGAACAAGCTGTGGGAAATTCTAATTTGAATATCATGGACCAGAAACTAATGAAGAGGTTGGGCTCCTCCCAGAAATTAGGAGGAATCTGATGGATACATGGCTAGAAGCTCTGCTGTAATGTCTTTTCTGGCTGCAGGATCATTTATCGGACATGCAGCTGTGTCCCGCACTAATTAGTGCACTACAAGTGAATCAAAATATCAAGAACTGAAGGCAGACTAGTTTAACAGTGTGCTTGTCTTACTCCTATACGTCTGCCTTGGCACTGCTATGGACCACTGCTGGAGATAAAGCACTGGCCTGGATGAATGTTTGCCTTGATGCAGCATGGCTGTTCTAACCCATTGTTCCACCAACTCATGACCATGTTGTCGTTCAGTTCTGGGGGACACGCTGCAATCTTATAACAGGTATGTGCCAAAGGCAGAAGCTCTGAGGAAGCCTGTAACGCCTCCAGCAGCTACATTCGCATGTGGATTCAATACAGAAAACCTGTCTCGCAGTCACCTGTCTGAACTGTAGATCTAACAGTCAAACAGCCCAACTCGAGAGGTTTCCACAGAATTGTGTGGGTAAGTAGGCCAGAACTAAACATCACTCAATGGATGTTAGTCATTGGAACAAAAACTTACGCAGGCTGAAAATACAGTTTAAATTAAACCTTTCTTTTGGATATACCATTTAATTGCTTTGCTAACATAACTGGCACTGTCCACCTATGAAAAGGCAGAGTTCAGGAGGAAGGGCCAGGAACTTTAAATAGTACCACTGAAATTCTTGCTTCTAATTTTCTCTTCTCACACATTGTGCTCCAAATAATTTAATGAACCATTTGGACAGGAAAGTACTTAAATACATGTTTAATGCTGCTCTTAGAAATAGCGAGCTTTCCTCACTTGGGGCTTGAATGACTTGGATTCCCAGGCAGAGTTCTGCTGGGTCTACAGGTTTTGCACAGCTCTGAGTTGTGCAGCCCATGCTGCCTGTCCTCAGAGCACAGCTCTTTTTCCCGTGTCTGTAACAGTTAAAGCTGGATTACAGCAGGCAACTGATAGTTCAGAAAACCAACTGACTGATACGAGTTTTTTGTTGGATCTCTTCCAGACACTGCATGGCTAAGTGACCAAAAGGTTTTCTTCAAAGACAGAAACAGGTCCAAGAAAAACAAGAGCTTTAGGAAAACTCTGAACATGCTTTTCTACTTGGCATACTAGACAGGTAACTGCACGTGGTTTGGGCTGTGCGCAAGCTATGCGTACAAGCTGTCTTTCGTTTTTGCTCCTTCAGGAGGCTCCCCTTTGCATCATAGGGTTCTGTCACAATTTTGGGAGCGTTCGACACAGAAGTGCGGCCAAACACTCATAACATGCTTTCCAAGTCAAAATACAATCACAGTATCTCAAAGAGATTTTAAATCTGTGAGAACAGCAATGTCTAGGAAACAAAGCCATCCCAACATGAACCTAAAAGCCATGAGGAAATAGCCAGGCTAGGAAGCTGAATTTCTGTACAGAGACAATATAATTATATTAAATAGAACTCAATTTGTGCTTACAACATTGAGCATTCCTAGAGCAATCTGCAAGAGTAACAACAGAGGGACTTGGAGAAGCTTCCTTTTCAAGAGCTCTAATTTCAGTTTTGTAGTTACACATTGTACAGTGAAAGATGTTATTTGAAAAACTAATTTTTAAAAAATCCCACCAGCCAGATTAACTCCAGCAATAACATCTAAACATTGGCGGCCCTGCCACTTAAGACTCTTCACCACTACGTCTTACCATACAATTTCAGAGTTCACACCAATTGTGTACACCTTGTATTGAGGCACCCCAGCCTTCTACCAGGTTTCCAAAGGAGCTGCAAGTCCCCCAGCTCTGATTGCTGAGAAAAAAAATATCTTTGTCAAGGAATCACCCTTGTGAAAACAAACGGTTTAGAATTTATTATCCGCTGAACAGCTAATCAGCATTGTTTTTCAAGGCAATATCTTGCCAGAGGAACTGATTTCATATTAGAATGTGGTTTTGGGTTTGTTAGAAGTAAAGCGCATTATTTAAATTGCACTTATTCCCAGAGTTACATGAAGATCAGATGTTTATTAACAAGCTTCACTACTATTTGCAGCTCAAATTTAGAACCATGAAAACAAAACCAACCCATACATGCAACATGGGAATTGAGGTTTTCCAAACAAGGAAGAGAAAGTGCATTGCTGATAGAAGCAGCCAATTGTATATAATTCAATTTGAAGACATTAAAGTTTCCAGATCTATGTTTAATCCTCTGTGAGGCAAAGGTCCAGCATGCTAATGTAACCTGAGAAGTGAAGTGTTTGGAAACGTCTTGTTCAACAATACGGCTGGACAAAGTGGCTCTCCATTGAAAGTTCTCATTTGTGTCTACTGTGGCCAGAGCAGCTACCTTCCCCTTTTCTTGTTTGTATATCATTGCAAAGAAAGGGCTGCTTATGAAAGTCATCAATCTGAAAACACTTTATGTGTAAGGTTTCTTGATTACAGTGAATTAAGCACTTACAGTGACCAAGTTAGGCTAACTGCTATCTCGTGTGTGACTGCTTACCCACAGTGTAAGCATAATCGTGTCACTTACAGGGAAAATGCACAAACATTTCAGTGGAGACAGAAGGGCACAGTCTGCACAAGTCCCCATACCAGTATCCACCCATGTACCACGAAGATCTAAATTCTACAAGTATCCTTGCTTGGCATTTGAGATCACTTGACTGAGAAATAGCAGAAAACAAAGGCTGCTGAGTAAACCTAAAATGGATGTGTCATTTAAAAGAAGTGTTTGAATATCGAGCAACCTGATCTGGTTAAAGTTGTCCCTGCCCACTGCAGGGGGCTTGGGCTAGATAACCTTTAAAGGTCCCTTCCAACCCAAAGCATTCCATTCTATGATTCCATTCTATGATTCCATCGTATGTCCCTTTGCGAGCTGTAGTGTTACTACTGTCCTAAACCAGCTAGCAACAGCTCTGTACAAGAGCAACGCAGCAAAGTAAAAAAAAAACCAAAAAACAAAAAACCAAACAAACACAAAAAACCCAATAAAACCCAACACATCAAATTGAATATGAAAAAGAACACTTCAAAGTGGCCCCATTACATTATATCCTTATGACTTCATCCTTCCAGAGAGTTACGACTTCATCCTTTACAATATGGAGACGATTTCTGTTGGGTATCTCTCCTTCATGTTTACTTAAGAGCACTTATGATTGCAGACGGTTCAAAGCCTAAAAGATCTGTTGGCATGGAGCAGTACACAGCTGCATCACAGGAGTGGTTCAGCGACAGACTTTACTCCACTTTTCATACTGGTTTATAGACTCACAATTTGTTTCTCCTCCTCACATCAGCAGCTTTTAAATCCCCAGTTCAGAATGAGTGCTCTGAGGGAAGTCTGCTGGTTAAGTATTTCCCATGTATAACCATACATTGCAGGCACCTCCCCGTAGTTTGCATACAGCAAATGCTTACGTATGGACAGAAAACCAAAACACTTAAAGAGGAGCCTTACTCCCTTGCACAGATCTGCTGGCAGCACGAGCTACCATCTATGCTGCCAGAAGCATGTCATGGACCATGACAGAGCTATTCATTCCTGTAAGAATTCATGTGACTTTCAACCTATTTCAGTACATTCACTTGCAATCAGTGATTATTTCTCTGCGTGTCAGTGATATTTTTCTTTGATTTCCTAGCATTTAACAAGAAGCAGCAGATGACAAGAAAGATCCTACGGATCAATGTGCATGACCCCTTTGTTTCCCAGGAAACGTAACAGAATTACACAAGCTGTTAAGTGGATTCAAAGATCTCAATCAATGTGCTGTTGCCCTATTATTCAGTAAAGCTGCAGCTATTCTATTAATTTCATCACTTCTGAAAGCGAAAATTGACAGATATCCACACAAGCAGATTCAATGATTTAAATTGCAGAGCACTGTATCAGTCTGTCAGAGGTTACAATGCTTCCTTTAAATATGGAAAACAACCTTTTATCACTACACATGCACAATAAATGTTTTAGCAGTCCTGTAGGCTACAAATGTGCTGAACTGAAAATGGAGTTAAGATTTTTTTAAAACCATCATTTTCTGAAAGAAAAGGCTTACAAATGTAAGTTAAATAACATGCAACTAGCAAACTAGTACAGAATCTGAAAACGAGCGCAACTGGAGCTACATCAGCATCTGGGGCAAACCAATAAAAAGCAGAGTTAGTAGGGTGCATGCTGGAAGCAGGATAGGGAAGCTACAGAGCAGCCTCATCTAGGGCAAGGAAACAGGATTTTTCAGCTAACTGACAGTTTACATCTATCAAGCATGCTGAGCAAATTTACAGAGGCATGCTGACTTTTAAATGTGCCTGAGAAGTTGAGACAAGCACTTCCCTGACAGTACCAAACGGATCCCATAGGCTCCAGATTCTTCTGTGCCAGCGCTGGGTTCCACCAAGGGCAGCCACAGGACCACAGGTCAGGGGTTCGGCGCAGGCCCACTTCGTCGTGGCTCTTGCCAAACGTTTAGAAACCCCAGCTTTAGGAAGTTATGCAAATACCAGCGTGTATAAGTACCAGATTTAAAAAAAAAAATAAATTATATATTTGCATGCATATATATGTACACAAACATTTATATGGTATAGTAGATATAAAAATTTAATTTACCGTAACAATAATCTGATTCACTACCCTGACTTTTCATAATAAAAGGAGCCAGTTGAAACCACAGCAAGATGACTACGTGCTTTACGTAACGTCAGAGTTCACAGCTGATTCCCATATTCATTCTAAGTTCCAAACAGTGCTTACAGCAGAGCAGTTCAGGGTGCCTCTGCACCCATGGGAACCAGTACAGCCCCGATGTAAACCAAGAAATCAGACTGTGCAGTGCCAGATGCATCTGAGAGGGCCAGAGGATCTGACTGCCATCTGGATGCAGCTGTACATGTTTGGAGAACACTCATTCTCAGGAAACTGCTCTCTCTATGTGTGTATATATATGTATATACACACACAAGACTGTGAAATTGTTTTTGGAAAGCCCCCAAAACACAAAGAACATGGAAGGAAAACGTCAAAGTACCTAAAGAGAGTAAGATTTAAATTAATTTTCCCTGGTCTTTGATTTCATACTTCTTACCCAAGGACTATTATACCATTTAACTTTTCAGTACCAGAGAATTAGATGGAGCAAACCGCTCCACACAGAAACGTGCATATTTGGCTAGAGCAGGCATGACCTCACCTTCAGTTCCAGCCCCCACAGCTATGTATTTTACCACTCCACGTTTTGACAGCTAGAGCATCTTACATGGAGACTAATAAAAACTGCCTCCCAGATTTTCCTATCCATGGCTAAGCCAACTGTGGACTTTCTCAAGTTGGACTAAGTTTCACAGCTGAGACGAGTGCCTAATGAAACATGAAACTGAAGCTCCAGGATTCATTCCACCTCATCTGTAATAAAGCGACAGGCATCCTGCTGCTCCGCTTACACACCTAAACCTTTGCCTCCCTTGGTGTCTCTTTGATCATCCTTAAGTCTTTGATGAAAAATGTTAAACGAGTTGACAATGCCTATTACTCAGTTGTTTTCAGTTTTACTTTAAAAAGCACTGGATATTTTGTTGGCTTGAAGCACCGAAGTAATCTAACCAAGCAGTCTGTGGGAAGCACTACTACCCTTCATGTCTTACTTGGAATCCAGTATGTATTGGCAGCACTAAATTAAATGTATTTTCATTGAGCTCCCCAAAATCAAAAAGAAAAATCTAAAAAAGAGCCTTCAATAATAAAGGTCTGATTATAAAGCAGAAGACATGTCTTTGCAGGCTTCAGAAGAGCTACACGCGTGTGGGAGAGCACTTCAGTTTCATGGTGAGTCCTGGAGGCACCACCAGCAATCCCATGGCTTCCAGGGCCGTCTGATAGCAGTGGGCACAGCTGAGAGTTCACCCACGAACAAAGAACAAAGCTGAGCAAAATTGCTTTAATCAGACACCTCGTGACCACCAAGTAAACAAACTTGTTTGTCAGAAACATCTGCTACATCTAAGAGGCTGAGCAGTGGGCTAGCTGCCCATTCTCTCCAGTGTCAGAATACGTGTCACCTGATTAAAAATACTGCTTGTAGGATTACAAAATAAAATTATGTAAATAACATTTCCTGACTGAGATTATCTGTACTACACCAGCTTCTGGCAAAATCTTGTCATAAAATATCAATTACAACTAATTGAATTCATCATAAAGGTGAATCTAATTGAGGAAGAGAGTGAGATAGATTTCAATACTATCTCATTTTCAGGTGTGCAATGCTCCAGAAATTGTCTAGGAAAAAAATTCAGAGATAAATGAAATGTGACGTAATTTCTTTAGGGAAACAAGCTTATTAACAGGTTATAAATTGGGTTAATTTTATGCATTTGTTCTACGAATGCATCAGCCAAAAATCACTAAGCCAAAGAGCATACAAATAATATACAAAAAACCTCAACACTAAAGAACTCTAATGGGTGTGGAAACAACAGCACTTGCTTGAAACACTAGAAATTAGAAAGGGACATATTTTTCATGAAAAAATATCCTGTGTACAAATTTGCACTTGAATATGGAAATTAAACATAACTGTAGGAAGAAATGGTGTTTGGTTACTTGAAATTTCAGCTTCTCAGCTTGTTTAGTAAAACCAGATATTTATTTCCAAATTTTCTAAAAATCTCATCTGCAACTCCAAAGGGAAAACAGCAACACCCGTATTTTACAGAAATTACCAAGGTAAGACATTGATTGCAGATAAAGATGTTAGCTGAGCACAAAGGAGGAAGCTATGCTAATCAGGATCTCGGAAATCTCCCATCCTTATTAGCATCTTTATTTACTAGAAGCCATCCTTAATGAGTACCCAAAAGTTTGCAAACCAAAACACTTTAGCTGTATCGCTATTCTTCCCTTCTGATCCTGTAGCATTCTGTTCTGAAAACCACAAATAACTCACACTCTGAGTCCCTCCCATCCCCAGGAAGGTTTACAAAGACTGTTTTAGGGATCAGTAAATTAGTATCTCGGTGTTACAGGGTGGAATCCAGATGGCAGCAGGACTGAGTCACAGAAGGCCAACTAGTAGCAGGGGGAGGCTGAATTTGACCCAGATGTAGCCAGAAACAACTCTCACTGAACTCATTAGATGTTGTTTCTCCTTGTGGATTGACTCAATTAGGTTCTGTCTCCTCTTTATCTATCCCTTTGGGTCAGCTCATCAGAACTAGCCATCCCCTGATGACAGCCAGGAACCAGCCCCTGCAAGCGCAGACTTCACTACCTGGCACATTCAGGTAATCCTGTCTGGCAGCATGGCCTCCTTTTGGACAGGAAGGCAAAGCGTCCTTCACCAAGCAGCAGAGAAGGAGAAGGGGAGGGATAAAAATCAAGCTTCTGTTCAGCTGAGTCACATTAAGCTGTTACTGTTGCTGATGACTCAAACTTTCTGCACAGCTGTGCTTCCTTGCGGATTCCCCACCCTGTACGGAGCAATTGCTGTGCACATTTTGTGAAGTTAAAAGAGAATGTGAATCACACCTGCACGTGAGAGGACAAGTTCATCAATCCAAATGCCCTGGAAATACAGGCGTGGTACCATTAACTGAATTATTATAATTAACTCAGTAGAGGTAGAACAGCAAAACTGGAATTTCTGCTGCTTTGACAGCAGAAACATCTGTCTAGTAGTTTTAAAATTGTTTCTTGCTTTTTTTTTTAAATAGCAATTAGCAATTTCTTTATTTGAAAACCTACTGGACATCACCTATAGATTAACTTCTTGCCAAAATCTACTGGAGACTAGGATAAGTCTCACTGGATGCTTGTCTTCCTTCCTACACAACCATCAGCCATATGACAGTAGGATATAGAATACCCCATACAGCTATTCATATACTGTTAAACACACACACACCCCTCCCCTGGAACATATTCTGCATTACAAGGTAGAGGCAGACCAAAGTACCCAAGCAAACAATGTATTTATGATAATAATTCTAAAATATATAAACAACATTGACTGTAGGGCACGCTGGCATATATATCCATTTCTCATTCCACATGATCAAATACTTCTCCATCTCCAGTGTTAATAGCATGCAAAAGTAAATACAGATGGCTTCCTCCTTTGTTTTCACCTACAGCTCCATGAAATAAAATAGGCCATTTGTAATGACTGCGAAAGCTTTGAAACAGCCTGCATTGGAGCTCCCTCTAGCTACCGTTTGCAGGAACTATTCAATTAGAATCGTAGAATAGAATCACAGAATGGTTTAGGTTGGGAAACACCTTTAAGATCACCAAGCCCAACCGTTCCCCTAACCCTGCCATCCCACCACTAAACCCTGTCCCTAAGCACCTCGTCTGCCCGGCTTTTAAATACCCCCAGGGGTGGGGACTCGACCCCTCCTCTGGGCAGCCCCTTCCAGTGCTTGACAACTCTCTTGGGGAAGGAATTTTTCCTGATGTCCAACCTAAACCTCCCCTGCCACAACTTGAGGCCATTACACCTCGTCCTATCACCCGTTACCCGGGAGCAATGACTGACCCCCACCTCACTACAACCTCCTGTCAGGTTACTGTAAAAAAACCGTGAAAAATTCTACCACCACTCACCATCCTGGCAATTGCAAGTACTTTCACAAATGCTTGAGTAGATATTTTGGGGGTTATATTTTCTGAGACCTTCCTGCTCAGTTTCAGTGTTTGAGGTGAGAATGGCTTTCGTGCTGCACTTCAACAAGGCCAGTCTGGCAAATCAGTCCCACATTAACACGTATGTCACCCATTCAACACCATGAGTCAGAAGGCTTCAGAGGGGCCTGAGCCTTTTTAGGCTGGCATTGTCTTTGGAACGTGTGAACGAGCAGCCAGGTCCCAACCTCTTGGCAATGACCTTTACGAGTCATCTGCAATGCTACTTCCATGCTGCTTCATCCCCATCAGAGATCACAATCTACCATCCCCAGGCACCCGCTCAAGTAAGGAGCTTCCTTGGCCATAAACTATAAACATAATTAAAATTCATTATGCATTTTGAGTTGCTTGGAACTGTGGCAATCCACATTCAATTACATGGCTAGTGGAATGGCTAGGGGAAAGGTTTAAAAGTTTGATTTCAGTCAGGCTTGAGATCTACACCCTACTTCATTTTTCAGAAGATTATTTCTTCTGCTCAGGTTATAAAATATTTTGCTTCAGCTAGTTAGAGTTATTTTAAAGTCTGCTTTGGGAGATGAGTCTCTAATTTATCACAGCTGAACTGCTTTTTTTGCTCCATCTAGCGGTGCATAGAAATCCACACCATTCAAGCACAAAGTGTCTGCACACACTGCTCTGAGCCGACTTCCCACTACCAGTTACAGACAGTAAGTAACGAGTCAGTAGTCACTCTGCAAAACTGAAGCCGCACTCACGTATTTTAGGCAAAACGACCCAAAAGAATCTAGAGCTGAATATGTTTGCAAAGGAGAACTCCACAATGCAGAAGAAAAACAGAATAGCCTGATCCTAATAGGTGCAAGCGCCTAAAGGTGCCAAAGGAGAAATTCCCTACCTGAATTCCCCCAAAGCAGCAGCTTTTCTTCAATCCTTTGAGTTCCTGAATGAAGAAATTTGGTCTATAAAAATATGAAAGATGCCATTTGTACTCCATACTAGAATGCACAATAAGACAGTCTTCACCCTTCACTGAAACAGTGCAAATTCATCTAGGAATCAGGAGACAATGGAAATTTTTCCACTGGTACCTTTCTCTGTTTCATAATAATGTGCAGCATTTAGGTCATCTACTTCTAAAATCTGGTTAACTGAAAGAGAACCCCTACTAGGCTCCAGTGCTAAATCTTGAGCTTTGCAGCATGTTTTATTTAGCCAGCCATGATTTATTTAAATAGGAAAATGTTTACTTCTGCATTTCTGACTTTCACTGCATCAGAGAAGGTCAGCTTCTCTCTTTGCTCCACGAAGAGTAAATGCCACAATTTGATGATACAATGGATAACAACTCAAATTGTTTCAAATGCCAGCAACTTCTAATGACACCATTTTCCCTTAATTGGAAAACTACCAGATAGAAAACAACTAATGATGGTGTCCTGTTAAAAGCTAATAACACTGATCAGTCTTTGACTTCATTTTCTCCTGAGACACATCATTAACTGTAACCGCATTCAGGATAATCAACTGCCGTCTCTTCAAGGCAAAAGGGCTGGCACCTTGAGTTGATGGCTTTGATTTTCATATTTAAACAGCAGTCCTTCTGCTTTTTTTTCCTTTACACAAATATACAAAAGAAACTTATTGAAAGATTGGACAAACCCTACCCTATGGAAGAGAATAATTACAGTCCTTCAGCTCAGTACACTGAGTAGAGAGAGTTAATTACTGTTTACATCTGGGAGTGAGATAAGCAAGTCAAAATATCAGAAATTCCTACTGTTTCTATCTTTGGGAAGCAACTCTGAAAAACTCTTAATTATAGCAGCAAAAGACCAAAACTGTCAGCAGCATTCAAACATTTCAATGTTTTACCCTGCCCAGCAAACATCAGAGCACTTCCAGGGATATATTAAACTACTACACAATTTTTGCATACATAATTTTCAAATTGTACAGTGGGAACATGAAAGTACTTCATATATATTGTAATGCCAAGCGATTAAGCAGCACATGAAACTAAGGAACATTCAATACCAAATAATGGAAGCAGCCATATATTGTTTACAGTCTGCAGTCAGAAAAAAGGACGTAGACAAACTGTTACAAAGTCATGAAAGCAGGTTAGCCTTCTGCAAGCAAATTCTTCCTTAGGCCTTGGACACTTCACAATCACACCTAAGACAAGCACAAGGCAACATTTAGCAGGAAGGATAATGTTGGTACAATGCCAAGAAACAGTAGATCAAATCTAACTGAAAAGCAAATAACCTGTATTCTGCTTTTCATATGGATTCCTTCAGGATCACAGAAAAACCACATTACACAGGATGAGAATGAGCCTTATGCTTCCTTTGCAGTTCTTCCCTTCTTGATCCTGATGATTCTCCTTTTATCCCATCCTCAAAGCCACATATAACTACAAATAAGTATCAGCTTTTCACCCTACATCCAACCACCTCTGCCTTCACATGAGCTCCAGACAGTTTGGAGTAATATTTTAACTTACGATAGCAACAACAGACTTTTAAAGCCTTTTTCCTTCCCCCAGTCAGTTTTTCTTTCTTGCTAGCTTCAGGCTAGTAAATGCCACTTCACAGAAATTCTGTCTCCTGGTATATCTGCTTGGGCTGTTGCAGTTTGGAAGACTCAACCAGTAGAAATCCTCCAGTTATTTTAGACCCACAAGATATGTCTGGAAAGACGTAATCAACAAAGTGCCTTTTGGGCAATGGCAGCTCGGACTCTATTCTTAGATACCCATGGCCACATTCACATTTATGTGGTTGCACTTACAGGGCCACTCAATGACAAGTTCATTCCTTTGATGACAATGTTGTGCACAGCTTAGAGAAAAATATTCTCATCAACTAGGTAACAGAAGTACATGAGTAATGATCTTGTACTTTTGCTAATGCTTAACACAAGACTTCCACAAACACAGGCAAACAAAATTAGAAGACAGACCTCAAAGAAGCTTAGCAACGTAATCATTCATAGCTAGACTATCCGCTGTAACAACATGAATGTGCTGGTTTCTTAGAATAATCAAAAAGCAAAGGAAGAATGGTTAATCTCTGTATAGTACCGTTCATAAAATGTCATGTGGCATTTGCCCAACCTTGAAACAAATTTCTAGGACTGTTAGCAGTAAAAACAACCTAATACAGATTGTAAGAAACAGCTCCCCTCCCACCCCATATCCTTAACATTTGGGGGAGGAAAAAAACACATTAGTTTGTAGCTTTCATACCACATGACCATGTACATACAGTAACAAAACTCACAGTACACTTAGAAACTTAGGGTACTGTTTATTTTAGTTCAAAATAAACTGTGCATTTTATGTATTTGTTTACAGTTTGCATGTGTTTTAAATACTGGACACAAGGAAGAGAGCTGTAGAAAAGCATGGAGAAGAGATTACCAAGCATTGATGGCAAAAATTTACCGCTGTGCCATTCTGAGTAAATCAAACTTGACATGAATCAGAATCCTATAGAATCCATGCAAGTGTCAGTCCCATACACACCAGTAAGAGAGGAGAGGAGAGGTGGACTATACAGATGTAGCACTGACTGCACACTTAGCGACCCCGAGCTTCTCTGTTATCTTGAAGATGGACTACTAGAACCGGAAGGTGGACAGCAGAACTGGTGCAGAACATTATCTTCCCTGCTGAGGAAGAGGGGGGCAAGAAAGAAAAAAAAACAAAAAAAAAAAACCCAAAAAAAAAAAACAGGAACAGAATCATAGGGAACAGCATTAGGAAAATTAAGCTTGAGATTTTTTTTGGTTTTGTTTTTCAATCCACAAATAGAGTAACTCATTTGTAAGTACCATCCAATTAACCCATTTCAATCTGAGAGACAGGCCTTTCAACACAATGAAGAACAATCAAATGAGCCTAGGCCAACACTTAGAATTAAACTCTGAGGCAAAAGGTGTTTTGAAAGGGCAATTTCTTATTTTCCCATAAGAAAGATTACATTAAGTAGTCATATACATACCCAGCCTACTGTGGCCATGGCTCCTTTATTTTTAACATGTTTAAAAGAAACTTTCCACAGGTATTTCCACTGAAAATGCAGAACAGATGCATTCTCCTTCTGCTGGTGATTTACATACAGAAATGCTGGTGATTAACATAGCTGTACTTTACTCCTCCCCCCCACCTTCTTTTAAAGTAGAAGGAAGAACTCTGTTTCCAGACAGAGTTGCCAGCATCATGAATGGTGCTACAAACCAGAAGGCACAAAGGTTATTAAAGAAGCAGTTTGGAATACCTACATCTGTAATGCTATAATGTGCTTTATGGCGGGTGGAGGAAGGGATGCCGGCTTAGCAGGAAGCTCGTATGAGGTCACTTCTTTATCAGTAAGACAACCACGAGTGGTTATTTCCTTTAAACTAAATAACAAGCTAAAGGAGGAGGATGGAAAGGAACACAATGAAGGAAGAAAAACAAGAAAATCCAAAACCAAATAGTAAATTTCATGATATTCTGCCAACTCCTGATTGTTTTCAAACAGCTTGCTGTGTATGAACACAATTCACCATTTTTGCATCACTAGTTCATGTAGGCATCGAGTGGAAAATTACAAGTATTACTGTAAGTATGCCAGCTTTCCTTTGCCATAGGGTTCGAACACAGATGCCTTATATAATAATCTGAACCTCATACTGGCTTAGTACAGAGTATATGATTTGGCCAGAGTTTGGATCTGGTTTGCTTTGTTCATCTGCATATTGCAATGTGCTGGCTGGTCTGAGCTATGTCACTTTTACTCCTTTGCTTAATTTGAAAAAATATTGTCAAGCTTTGAAATCTCTGCATATTACAAAGAGAGGCCACAGTGCTTAAATGTGCTAAGTTATACAGCTAGGCCATTGCTATTCAGTTACAATTAAGATTCCTAGTCAACATTCTTTTTTGGTAGAGAATTTCAATAAATAGTCATATCAATAGTATGAAGGATTCCAAAGTACAGCTCCACCTGTGACTAATCATTGACTGGGAACCTACCACAGGACTGAGGAGTCTGCTGTGTAGTGTGGGATGTCTTTACAAATGCTTGTATGAAGGACATGTGAAATATTTGCTGTGTCTAAGCCTGGGAAACAGTATAGTGCTCATCAGTAGAACAAATAAACCGAGAGTCGCAAAGAACTAAATTTATCTGTAAATAGGTATTTTTCACTTTCAGGAATCTAAGCAAAAAGTTCCCAGTTTTCCCTGACTGTGCCTGATGTGCAAGAATCCCACCATGCTCTTGAAAAAACTTATGAAAAAGCAAACCACTCTAATACAATCTAGAAGCACTGGTCAGCTAGACATCATTGCATGTTAAGCTTCTGTGTTAACCAGTTATGGTAACAGGATATCTACAATGCCTACCCGTGGCTCAGACAAAAAGAAATAGCACAATCAATCCTTCTATCACCTTCCATACAGTGGTTTGTTGCATGTAAGCCAACATTACCTGGTGAAACAAAGATTCCACATTAAAATTTCACGTAAGTACAGTATTTTCAGAATAATGTTTTTACCTCCCAGAGGTGTTGATTAAACACTAAGCAGGTAGACACTGCAAGAAAATGATGGGATTTCTTTGGTACTATAACATCCTTTGCATTATCTTTTTGTTTTCACAGGTATCACTGGGGAAAAAAAAAAGAAAAGAAAAATCTCTAGCTTCAAGATTTTGAAAACGGTCTTTGGATATGATAAGGGCATCTAATTTAATATTAGAGGGATGGAAAGTAAAGTGGATGGAGAAAAGAATGACTGACAGCCAATATTTCATGCAAATCAGAACAAGGAAATCGTAATTATGAATAAACACATCAGATGAAAAGATGCTTAGGTATTAGTGGTAAGCAAATCTGTCCACAGTTGTAGTTGCATATATCAGCCTATTACATATCCAAACAGAGGATACAGATAAAATAAGACTTTATATTCCCAAGCACAGGCACTCTTCTATGTTGTACCTTCCAGTGCGGAGCCATTCCTACAGCCATTTCTGCTCTAACGCTCATCACACAAAAGCCTGAATAGCTGCCAGCTACAGCAGCCTTAGGGCTACGGGACATTACAAGCAAAATGAAAACAAACAAACAAAACCCCCTAATTTCAGCAGCGTAGGAAGCCTTCTCCAAGGGAGGGCTGGTGACCTATCCTCAGCCTGTAAATGAGCCCTGCATGGTCAGGAGTGGTGTAAGCAGCTGAGTAACTGGAAGGTTCAAGTGACACGCTGCAACTTGACAACTCTCAGGTGCACAGAAGTGTGGGTGTGTATCCAGCACCTGTATGGACAGGCTGCAGTACTAAATGAAGTTTGTTTACACAGAAGATGTGTTTAGAAAATGCTGGGAACAGACTGTTCTTCAAACAAGAAACAAAGATTATTACATTTACTTTCTCTGAATGCCATTATATCTCTGGGCTTTGCTTTGCACATATTCTGGCTGCAAGGCCACCGAGATAACAAAGGCTGTATCAAGCAAGAGGCTTAGCAACTGAAGTACAAGACTGCATGGATCCAGACCCTTTTGGAAGCCTCTCTGGGGTACACCACCATCGCCTTTACTTTGCCCTTCACACCAGACACAAAACCCATATTGCAATGATGACCGAGCACCTCAGGGAATATGCAGCTTCAAACTAGAGTACTGTGTTTTTAAAGCTCTACTTTGGGAGGCAGGAGGAAAAAGGGAGCCAAAGCAGCCAAACTACAGACATTACTGGTATGTTTTGTTTTGTTTTTTTTTTTAATTTCCAAACAAAAATAAATCAAAAAGAGCAAACACAGGAGGCATACAAGCTAATTGGAACACAAACAGATCAATATCTAGCTGGAAGTACGTTATATGCTTCGGCTTCCTAAGAATTTTCTTACAACAGAACACAAGATAACTTCTATTATTTCTGTCTATTTTGAACATCGTAAAATGAGCAAGGGATTACTACAATAGCTGCAGTTATTAAAAATGCATTATTTCCCTATTAACAATTCAAAACAGATGCCAAAGATTGTATTGACTTGAAATAAAACTGCTGGAGTGAATAAAACGTCCAGCAATTAGCTAACCGCAAATCAGAGATGCTCCAGATTTCACTGTAGTGCATTCATTAATTGCTTCTTCTAGAGCAAATTTAATTTTTAATTCTGGGGCACAAAATTAATCCCTCTGTGTATTTTCTAAATAAAGACTCAAAACAGAAGTTAGAATGAAGCATCCATGTCTGCTAGTTTTGTTTCTAATGACTTCTATTTATAAATTGATAAATGGGGAGACTAAAATTTAAATTTAATACTATTAAATGTACGTGGAAATTTAAAGCCCGATCTTGTTAGTATTCTAGTAGCTGATTTTCTTCCACAGCAACAGGATTCCCACGTACCGGTCATTTTCAAAAATAGGTGCATAATTTGTGCTTGACTAAGAGAATGCAGATACAGGGATGTCAAGTTGTAACAATCAGTTTGAATACAAGAGCTTCACAAATTTAACTCATGGGTAAACTGAACAAAATTCCTGACATGAGGAAGACTATAACAGTCTGGCTGTAACATGCCACCATGTTTCTATCTAGGACACTACCCGGGATGGCATTAACATCACTGTATAATTTAAAGCTAAATTATACGGAACGAACTTGCAGCTCTTTTTCCCTTCCAAAGGACAGAGTGCTTTGGGATCACAGGGTAATTTGTGTTAGAAGGCACTTCTGGAGGCATCTATAGTCCAGCCCCCTGCTCAAAGCAGGGCTGACTTCACTTATATCAAGTTGCTCAGGGCTGTGCCCCACTGAACTGAGTAGCGCTGAAGACAGAGATGCCACCTCCCCTCCCGGCCTCTCTTCCAGTGCTTAACCATGCTCACGGTGAAATTCCCCTCTCTCCCCCACCTTGTATTAAATAGAAATTTTCCTTACTTCAATCTACTTTTGTTGCCTCTTGTCCTGTCCTCTGCTAGGAGAGGCTGGCTGCACCTTTTCCGTACTCTGCTATTAAGGAGTTGAAGACAGCATACAGCCCTGTATGTGCTCGGCTGTCTTTGCTGCGGACACATTCTGCTGGCTCATCAACAGCTTTAACAGCTCATCTTACACCCAGGTAACTTGCCTGTTGGGCTGGGGGAAAGAGGTAAGAGGAGAACAAGGCCACGTCTAATCCCTGAACTCCCTTACTTGCTCACAATGAAAAAGGAGGTTAGCACAGATCACATGCTGCCGGTAGACCATGGCTAGCCAGGGAAGGGGATGAGTGAGATGGAGAGCATGGTAAGTTTCCTGGCAGGCAGTGACCGACCCATTGATTGCTCCATTACTGTTAGGTGAATACAGGCAACACTACTCTATTACGAATCGTTGGAAGTTCCCATATCTCCACTGATTCTAGTTCAGTTACACACAGTTGGAGAGTCTGAGACCTTGAGAGCAAACAAGGTCAATGATGGAGTTCCTTTGCACACCCCAATCCTTCAACAAAACCTGAAGGTCTTACAGCATGTGTTTGGGCATTATCCAAATCTATACCTTGTTTTATGCATAAGCACTCTAAAAATTGTACACGCTTTACAGATCCCAGCCACACTTAGGGCATTTACTTTTACACAAAGAGAGAAAGACAAAAAAAAGCTAGAGAAGTTTAGAATTTTTTTTAAGCACAAAGTTATGCTGCTGAAGTTTTAATTCCAGAAGAAATACTACTGATAAAAGTAACAACTTATGTGGGAGCAAGATATTGAAACATTCAAGAAACAACTGGTTTTCTCATCAACATTCCCTGCGGGAAGATCTCTCAACAAATCCTTAAAATTAAAGCATTATAAACTAAGGACTAAAGAAAAAAAAAGCCTCATTAAAAAGCAAGTGGGGAATCTAGAAGTGTGCTCCTCACTGAAGGAATACTGAGCTGTCTTACAACTCAACTATGTATTCACTACCACCAAATAAAACTGAGAGCTCTGATGGGAGGAAAAAAAACCCCAAACATACAAACAGATGCTGCAATGTAAAACAACAGGATGAATCCAAACATGCATGGTTAGAGATAACTAAGAGATGGAAGATTCAACTCAGAAATATGTGTTTATGCATTTACAGATTTAGGATTCATTGTTTGTTTTTGTCTTTCCTTATTACCAGTGCAAAGTGATTTGATTTTTCAGCATCAGACTTCCAATATTTTGATATTAGTATTATTCATGAGCTGGCAATTATCACTAATTTAATTGCTAATAGTAAAAGTAAAAATTAAAGACAATTTTTTCATGACATGCATGATTTCTTAACAGTTTTCACATTTCTAATTACTTAGATTAGCTGTCCTTTGATGCTTCTATAAGATGACTTAAAATGAACACTGGCACTGACAATGAATTGTACTAAGATGCATAATTACTGCTCTCCACATTTGATCTGAGGGAACTTGGAAAATACATAGTGAAGACATCTACATTAAATAAAGCATTATTAGCTGAACATGTATTTTTGATATATTCAGGGCAGACTGCTTGACATCAAGGGCCTGCATCCGTTTAAACCCCCCGTACTTCCATTCAAATCAACAGGCAGCGCCAAGCCTTTTGCAGGTCCATGCCTTTAACCTTGAGAGTGCCACCATACATGGCTTACCTCACATACTGGCATGAAATATTCAGTGGTTCAAAAAAAAGTGTTGCTCAGAACACCATCAATATCCTCCATAAATCATATAAACATTGCAGTAGATTTGTTATGTGAGAACTAAACCTACAGCTAGCTTCTTCCTGCCTGTCCAAGTCTAGGGGGATGCGCCTCTTAAAGCTCATGGAACTCATTTTACTGTGTAATTCAAGAGTGCCTGAGAAGTGCACGGAATTGTCCTAAGAGATGGTAAAAACGTTTCATGTGTTTTTCTAATACTCCTTTTTTTCTTTTTTTTTTTTTTTTTCCTGAAACTACTATACCTTTTCTTATGGCAATTCATAACATTAGATCTCTCTCCAAAAACAAATGGTGGGTGGACCATATCTACTCTTACCTGTACTCTGAGTGTGTGGCAGGGACAGCTAGCTGGGTATGGTACAATGGAGCTGGACAGCAAAACTGGTGCAGAGTATTTAAAGACCTACGACACAAGGAAAAACACAAAGTCAAAACACCAAGTGTTTAGAAAGGGGCTTTTTAGGGAAAAGCAGGTGCTAATAGGTATATTTGAAACTCATGATAACTTTGAATGAAATTTGACGTACAGCAGTCAATTCTGAATCCCAGGAAATAAAGAGGGAAATAGTCCCATGGTTTGAATATACACATCAAGAATGACAGTGATGAACTGTTGCAATGAAGGATCAAAGTTTTGTTGCAAGATTAAGATAAAATGCCAATTTAAGACTTTGGTTTTGCCTTGCCATGCGGAACAGAGGCAAAAGCTAAACATCGAGAGTTAAAATTCCTATGGAAATGAAGCTTCAGACTTGCACATTACTCTGCACCAGTCAAGCTGTTTCTTTGTTAATGGAATTACAAACACAGTGCTTAAACATGAGGAGGACTAATGCGATGAATATGGACATAAGCTTTCTTCAGGCCCAGCAATTATAAATATACTGCAATATGCCACTAGAAATTTGAAAAAAAAATAATTCTAAGTTTCACCCAAGTTTTAAACAATATTCCAAAACGTGCAATACTAATTTAATTGCTGTCATTCGTTCAAAGCATGGAAAAATAAAAAAAGCTTTACAACAGAAAAAGATGTTCTGCGCCCCAGATCATTACATTTGTGTTTTTTCATTCAACGGAAGAGTTGCAGAACAAGACAAGGTATTGCTTAGAGATTGTCTAAGCTTTACTTCAGATGCAACACACAGTACACCTCTCAGCATTTCTGATGTTTGTGCCAGGAAACATTAAACAAGGTTTAGCACAGTAAGTCCTCCATGATAAAACCTCCTAATCAAATTTCTTAAGATGCAGCATTCTTCTAGGAAATCATAAAATAATTAATCAATATTTCCTAGTTCTTAGAGTGTGCACACAAGGAAGAAGTATCCATTAAATTGAAAATCTTCATTTAACTTTTAAGCATCCAAAGATGACTATTAATAGAGAATGTGTGTATGTGTACATAAAATACACCTTTTTCCCTCTCCCATCTTTTGCTTGGCATCTTGATTAATGTTTCAGAAGACTGATTTTGATTCTTCTGCATCCCCGAGGCTTAAAGTGAATCCTGTGAGGTCACTTTCTTAGAAGATCAAACAGAGTGGTTAAGCAAAAAAAGTCAGGCTGTGTTCTGAAAGGAGTCAGTTACTAATCCTTTAAAAAAAAAACAAACAAGGTCAGCCTGTTCTGATTTCTGTTGCCAACAGTGTGTCAGCATCTGCATGGCCAAGATGAGTTGGATTTTCTGTTTAAAGATAGCAACTGAGGGTAACTGCTATAGAGTGCTTGAGCTCTTGGAAACAGAAATGCAACACAATTCAGCCATGAGGGAGGTTGTCATCATGGGACATACGCTGCTAAGGCCTCGTAATGCACGGTTACTAATTGGTGGCACCTTCAAACCACTTGGAAAGGTGACCAGAACTATTCTAAAGAAAGGGGGACAGTGTTATTGAAAACATTGATGGACCACAATAAAAGCAGTTAGAACACGCAAAAGCTGTATTTTCTGACAAGAAAAACACACAATGTTCACACAAGTTGCTCCACACAGTTCACAGAACCAGGGCAGTACAGTGTAAGTGCGCATTGCACGATAGTCTCACGGTGGGCAGGGAAACCGATCACACTGACGAAACTGCTCCTTCCCGCTTTGTCAACACCTGATTTTTTTCAGTAGAAGCAAAAGGAGGAAATTAGCATGAGGGTGTCCCAGATTCCCTTCCCACCGCCCTTTTTTTCCACACAAATCTCTCTTCTCATCAATAGTACCTCTTTCTTCAGAGAGTAAGCCAGTAAACATATGAAAGAACCTGTCTGGATTCAGTTCTGCTCAACAATGCATTTTGAACAGAACTTGCTCCTGGTTACTCCAAAAAGAATCTGCCCACAAGGCGCCTGAAATCTGTCCTACTCTGACTTCCCTAGGTTCCAAAAAACTCAAAAAAATAAAGAAGAAAGTTCTCCCTATAATCTCCGCTTGCTCATCTGCAGCTAAGGTTAATACTCACCTATCGCACAAGCCTGGCTAGGAGCTCAACTGCTTTGAGTTTCTCTTTGAAGGTGCAGTAGAAATGCAAAAGCCAAGCTGCCTTGATGGCAAATAAGAAGTGCCAAAGGTTTGTAGAGCAGTAACTACACTGGCATTCTCTGTGTCATAGGTTCAGGTATGCAGTGGATGAAACAGATGACAATGTTCAACTGCGGGCTTGTAATTAAGTTACCACATATCATTGCTGTGTTCCAACACAAACATCTCAGGTATAAAAGACGTATGTTCAATACAGAAGGCAAGATTTCAGCCATTTCCTAGGGTGTTCAGAGGTAGGCTCTTTGTCCAACAAGTTACAGAAGCACACATGAGGTTTGGACTCTGCTCCAAATTTTAAAAATTCAGGGATATCTTGACTTAGTGTTTCGGTTCCTCTAGATCCCACTGACTGGTCAGCCTGACAAAAGATGAGGCTTGCTCAAGCTTTACAGCCTCTCTCACAGCATGCTAATTTTACTAATTGTCATAGCAAATACAGCTTCTGCTGGCACAATCTAAGATCCATACATGGCATTTTGTGCTTTCAGTCACCCACTAAAACAGTACTTCCATTCATTTACTACTCTGGAACATATCAGCAAAACAAGAAGACTCAAATAAATGCCTTTTTTTTGTTTTGTTTTTTGAAACTATATAGCTAGATTTTTCAGTCAGCCTTCAACACAAGTTTCCATTCAAGACAGAACTGATTTGCTAAATTGTAACACCTAAAGACACCAGAAGAAATGTATATTTAAATAATTTGGAGGAGAAGTAATCACTTCCCCTGTTCACAGCATCACAGGTAGTATTAAGTTTAGTTTCTACATCTCTAACCTGTGTGGTCTTCAAAAGCTGATTTAAGATTATAAATCGAGCACAGCTACTGCTGCACTGACACAAGATAAATGACTAAATTGACGAATGCTTCTTCCAGTAACTTCAGTTTCTGAAACATTATTGCAACATCCCAGTGGACATGGAAGCTTTGCAACTTCCTGCTTCCAGGCCAAGTTTCTTCCAGCTCTTCCCAAGTACTCAAGGACAGGTAACCACTTACCAGTTTTTAATGAAAGTTCTTTTGAGACCAGACTAGTCAAACAGTAAAAGCAGAACCAAATCTAACTGCATCTTGAAGTCACACCTCCCTCAGGATACTGACGTAATGAGAAAAGTCCAGCTATGAAGTAATCATGCAGACCCAAAGCAGGTTTCACTGCTCCTGTCACTTCTGTGTAAATTCTATTATGTTTGCCATTAGAAACCACTCATTTTAACAACACTTTCATATCCATCGGAGAACAGAAATGATCATTCTTTTTATTCTTCCAGTACTAGAGTCTTGCTTAGATGTACAAATAAAAAGCAGCAGATTACTGATCATCACATAAAGCTACAACTATTTTTTTTCATTCTCTCCTACAATCACCAACAAGCTTCCCAAACTCAGCAGACAGTTTTCTCAATTCTGGTTTTAAAGCAACCTGGGAGATCAGATGACCAGGCTACTAACTTGGAATTACTTTTGCTTTAACAGGCCATTGTCTTACTGTTTTCAAAATGTCCTCTTAGTAGGCTGGTAACCTTCCTGCGGCATGCTGCTGTGCTCCCTGCTGTAGCAAGCACCACGTCCATCCAGCGAGATGCTGAGTGCCTGGAGAAAGCTCGTCCTCCTAACTCCAAACAGCACACGGTATTTTAGTACAGGATACGATATCCAACCCTTTTTTATTTGGCTGCTGTTTAATTTTAAGCGTGTGTAAACCTGTGAGTAGGTTGACAGCGTTATTAAATCATCACTGTCTTACAGCTTCTTCCAAACAAGATTATCAGCTTTCAAACAGAAGAGACTGAGAGACTGTTGTCTCATGGATACTTAGTAAAAGTGTACTGGTACAGGACCTCAGCTGGAAGAAATGTTGTCTTTTTATAAAGCCAATGATGTGGCTGATGACAGGAGTCTATGAGGTACATTTCTTCATCTCAGCTGCTGCATTTTAATACAGCCATATTACTTCATACACTATTCCTCCTCTTTGTATGAAATAACAACCTGTTCACCTCTGCCTGCCAGCATCCTTCCTTTCCTTCTGGTACATTCTTCCATGTCATGCTGTGTTCCAACGAGTACATGCAAGCACTATGAAAAATTTATACTGGCACAGCCTCCTATACTGCCCCAGACACTCTGTATACCTGGTGCTAGTTAATATGTATCCCTTTTAAAATTAACTTGCAAACTGTGGAAGTTCATCCCCTGTATAAGCCCATTCACTGCAACATCATCCAAGGTACCTAACAATGGTTTGTTTGGCTGGATTCATGCCTACAAGCCAACAAAAGGAATATATCCATTTCTCAGTATTTTATCCTGATGAAGAATAACATTAATTTACAAGTTGGAAGTTTTCTTTCTCACTCCAATCCAGACTTATGGCTACAGCTGAGATTAGAAAAGACTATAGTTAAAAACTAGTAGAGTCTGTCCTGTTCTCATTTAATAAACCTAACCATTTCTGTAATGAGAAAGAAAATCTGAAATATAACCAAACTGATCTCCAGATAGGTGATGAACAATAAAAGTCACAATAATACAGACTCATATCGACCCCAGGTAAAAATTTGCTTATTAACATGTTCATTAATATGCTAGAAAGGCTTCCAGAAGCAACACACTGGCTGAGCCCACAGGACAGCTTGCTTTTTGGAAACTCGCCCCAGCAGAGAGAACAGCAGGTAGCTTTCTATGGCAACTCATGCGAACTCCTCATAACCCGAGTTTGCCTGCAGTTGCCTGTGGCCATACCCACTATGAGGTGATTTAGCAGATGATCCATTCACATTTGCAAGGACAAATTGCTACTGTTCTGACATCAAGGAAATTCCTCCCACTACTCAGATCTTCACCCAAAATACACAGGACAGTACCATTTTGGCTTTTGAAGTAACACTGAAAAAACTTTTCTTTCCATTCAGTTCATCCCACTTTTGTCCAGCAGTCTGTAGGCAAGTAAGTTACGGAGAGACTGCGGTGGCATACAGCAAGTACTATGTTTTTTCATAGTGATCTTATTAATTACAGTCTTTTCCCCACACACTTTTTTGAATGGCAACTATAAAAAATTAAATGCTGTTATTCCTTTTATGGTTGCATACATAAAAAACCTTGCCGTTCACACATACTTTGCAGAGATCGTCATGCACTATAGAAGACTACAACTAATGCCTTCATTCCTATCATTTCCTTTCAACAAGGTGGCTTTCTTTACACAGCTTCATGGACACCAGATCACAGAAAGGTAACAAGACAGCTCACGGCAAGTAACCATCAATATAATTACCTTTCTCTGGGGCCTGAGAGTAAAGAAACCCACCCAGATATCATCAAGTAGCACAACCATATGTTCTAGACACTCCCATCTCCCCCCTTCCACGTCTTTCCATCCCCTCCGCCCCCATGCAGTAGTCATACAACCTAGTTAAAAGCATTATAGGATAGGATTTTTTCTTAATAAAAATTAGAGATGATTTCACTAGATATCAAGGATGCTCAAGAAAATCTGCAATTCTAAGAGATTGGCACATGTAGGCTAGAGTACAGGCCACTGAATTTTGCTCAAGAGTATATAAAATTTGGTTGTCATCAAAACAATTAAGTATCAGCATTTGTACCTGTTGCAACATAAATGCGAACTGATAGGCTCTTGGTTTGAATAATACCTGTCTGTATTTCCAACTCAAGCGTCCACAGCTGGATTTTTCAAAAGAATGATTAGGTATGCTTTCACCGACCTCCATCAAAAGGGCCTTAAAATAATTATCATCTCTTGGGAGAATAAAACCAGTACCATCACAGCATACTAAACCAGAAACATCAGTGATTTTTTTGTCCCATCCTAGAACACAATGCTTACTAACATTATAGATAGTTATTTTAAAAATAATTATTATAAACTGTTTTTCTTTCATGGAAATGAAGTCCTAGCATATATAAATGGGCAAGAAGTGATTCTTTGGCATCCTAGCTGACACACAGTTTGTAGGCAGTCTCTAATACTGGGTTAGCTGTAACTAGGGTGAATTTAATTAAGATTGTTAATATGTAGGCACTTCTAATTAGGAACAGTTATTTCCCTTTTAATTAAGTCTTACAACAAAGCCATCTATTCTGAGGGGTGATGTACAATAAATTACAGTGCACATAAAATGCACCTGTATCATCTGTGCTTATTAGTTACTTTCAAACTCTGCAGAAAAAAAACCACAGTCCAAACCCAGAAATAAAGAGCAAAGAGATGTGAAGCTGCGTATGATAGAAGGAAAAAATCTTTCAGATTAAATCAGAAAATTGATAGACTCACTGCATCTTTTCAGTATTTCCTATGTCATTAAATTAAGTCCCAGAATTCCTCAAGAAACTACAACTCACACTACCAAATGCAGCCACATTTCTCATTTCACAAAGCAATAATCACAGTAAACCCACATCTGAATAGCGACATCTATGCATATTGGATTTGAAGCTCATGAAAGAGGAAAAATAGTAATGGACAAAGAATGAAATTACACAGATATAGCACAAGAGATTTACAGCAAGGCAAATCCTATTACTTAAAACAAGGGTACAATAACATATGCTCTATTCAGTGCAGCAGCTGAAAAACAACGCTTTTACTAATCCTAGCAGCTCGACAGCTTTTTTTAGAACAGCAACAATCTAGCTTTTGACATTTTAACACGTAAAATAGAGACATTTTATTTTTTACAAGGTAAAAGTCCTTAGCGTATATATTATTAGAACATCGACAGATTTATAGTCTTCAAGTTTTCATCTCAAAACTTACTCATGCATTAACGAGCTGGTGTATTTAACTGTTTGACATCAGTTTTCAGTATTCAAAACAGATCAGTTTTAAAGAAGATAAAGATTTTGTATATATATGTTTTAGAGAGTTAGGTCTAAAAAAGCCCAAGCTTACATTTTCAACGACCATCATCAACTTTCTTAAATAGGAATTAAAATACAGAATTGTAGGAGAAGTCATAGTCCATATCTTGTTTTCTACAGCAATGTGCTGAGGTAGGTAAAAGATATCAAACATGTAAGCAGTAATAGAGGAAAATACTGTACAACATGGTTCTATAAATAAGACTGCAACATCACTGTTAAATAAAGTAGCCTACAGAGATTAAATATTCTTTAACATCACGCAGTAAGAAATTCTGCCCCCTGCTGAGAGTTACAAAATCCCCAAATCTCAGAACTCAAATTAAAATGGAGTCCAACCCAAACATTACTACTACTTCTCTGTACAAACATATGGCATTATATTTAAAGCTGATCCATGTATACCTGGAAGGCCAGAACCTGTTTTCAATGTTCACTTTTCTTATTTCAACTTCCTATGTACAGCTCCAAGTTTATTTTGATTTTAAAACATTTCAACTTAACCATTCATACCATCACCGTAAGACAAAAGGCTAAAGAAAACTTAAGAACAGATTTCAATACTCTTTCAATATTCATTTCCAGTAGTTTATTCTTGAATGTTTTTACTATGCCTGTGTGCAGACAGTGCTACTGAACACGAAGCAGATTTACTCAAATTAGGACCCTCACAGGCACTATTAAAATCACTGAAAAAGGCCAGAGATGACAATTGCATCTGCTTAATGTACGATCCTCTGGCAAACCTAAATTTAACCCTAAAGGGAGAGGGTTTTTAACCAGAGTTCAGAAATGCAAATAGCAAGTACAGCCATTTCAAAGCACTGGATTAGAGAGGAACCACTGATGGCAGCAAGGGTGGGTGGTGGAGGACAACTTAACTGCATGCTCTTGTCTATTTTGTTCTGATTTTTCCCTGAAGTGAAACAACACTGCAGTAAGGTTTAAGAGAAAGCTTGTAGTAAGGGTCATGTGGAACCACTAGAACCCAGCTGAATAAAACCACCTGGTGTGGTTTCCGTATATACCCCGCTGCTGACACCACAAACTGTATGCAAACTTGAGCACTGTCCTTCCACTGGCTACAAGTAGATAAGCGCTTAGCTCTTCTGCCAAACCTGACAACTCCTGTGAGGAGCTGCTGCACCGCATTAAATGAATGAAATATTAATCTCATATTAAACTCCTGCTGTGCTGACTATAATATTTGAGAAACTGTTCGAGCAAGGAATAAGCAATTAATGCATCTTTAGGTTTTAATCAAGCACATATACAATGGCAACAAAACAGCAGCGATATTTTTGCCTTATTGATATTATATTGCTTAAGACTGCAGTCCATATCCTTGTATTAGTATTTATGTATTTAAAAGACAGATTACACTTTAATATGAAAAAGCATTCAAACAAAATGGAAGAGAGATTCTCGACTCATCATAGACAGAATTCCTAGCACCCTGCATTGCTTCTTGTATGCAAAGTGTGTGTGGGGGTTTGTTATTTTTTTCAGTGGTAAACATAGCCTTATTCACTTCATTAGGTTAAATTTTTAAATACCCATATGCATAAACACAATCATCATCTATGTGTTTCTAACATACAGATCATTCATCTGCCAAAAAAAGGTAACACCCTAAAAATGGTTCGTGGACAGAAACCTACCAAACAATAAACTGATCACTACTCCCACTTCTGGAATCCTCAACACAGATATCAGAGACGTGATGACAGATGAAGAAGGAAAAGGTACTCACAAGTAACACCTTCTGCAAGCCATCCTTGAATGTGTTGTGGATTTGGTATTAATATTTTCTTTCACGCAATCTGAGGTAGAAAAGCTCTTTCTTAAAAAGGGAGGAAAAAAAAAAAATCACATTCACAGCTTTTGCATGCTCATTCAAGATCAGCCATGGTGGAACATCACAGATAAGCTGGTGATGTAACCAGCATCAAACACTGCATCAGATAAACCCAAAGGCTCTACAGGGTTATATTTTGCAAAGCCAAAAGGTTTTTCCCAGAGAGGAGGTTTAGCAAGCATAAGCCAGCCACACTGTTTTCACATTCCTGGTGGGTTTGCTTTCTGCTTCCAGAAAAACTCCCAAGTCTGTATTTATTATTAAACTTCATCACCAAGAAAAAACAATATGCTTTCTCATTTGATATTTAGATTGAAATATAAAAGCACCAAATGTTGCATTTTCGAATGCACCATCTCTGTATGAATACTGTAGTACAGTCCAAACCAAGAAAAGGCCATTGGTCCTTTTATCGCCATGGTAACAGCAGCATCTGTGAAGACGAACCGTATTCCCTCTTCACTGCAAAGTCAATTTATAGTCACATACATAACATAAACTGATAAGACAGCACAGCTAATCAGTAGCTAGGAGAAACAGGAACCAAAGTACGAGATTAAGCTCTTGCTCAAGAGAATGTTCTTCATATGTCTCATGTGAAAATTAAAAAATTAATAACCAAATCAAGCTGCTCCTTTGAGCTGATCCAGGTTGGGAATTTGTGAAGTCCTCAGTTCAGCTAACAAGGACAGTTGCTGACCATTTTAGAGAATCAGCTTCTTGTTTAAATCTCCAGTTATAGCATATTAAATGGGGAGACAGAGTTGTTCTTTGCAAAAAAAAGATCACTGAAGAACTATTAGTTAAATACTACCTTTTCTCTTGAAAGTTTCCTCAAAAGACTTGTCATCATTAATAGCAGCAGCAGAGTGAGATGTTTCACAACTCTACAAGCTACTGCCTCCCCCCGCCTCCCTTTTCAGCACCATCAGCACTGGAAATATTTCGTCAGCACCATGCTCGTGCACTAACGGTCTCTGTCTCCAGGGAAATGACCATATGTAAAGGCTTGATGAGTCACCTAAACTCACTTTTATTTTATTCCTGTCCACAGTGGCCCTTTGTAAAAACAAAACAAAACAAAAAACTGAAAAAACAAATACACACATAAACCCCTCAAACAAACAAACCCACACCACAAAAATCTCCTTTTTTGTCCCCTTCCCTGCTTCTTGCCCCATTCCAATGCTCAGCTCCCAGGCCTTGCGCTATCAAGACAGCCCAGCTTCCTCCCCTGCTTCATGAATCAATATAATGACCATCTGCTCCCATTATTAAGTTAAATATATACCAGAACACACTGATGAGGGCAGCTCATCTGCCATGGTCAAGCGATCAGTTCATAGCTGTTTCGTGGCCAGTTGTAATATTTCCAGAACAAGAGCAAGCAGGTGGCCAGCCAAATGCTACTCATCGCAGCATTACCTATCAAGTTCCCCGGGCTAAAGAGAAGCATGAACTGTCAAAGAAGCTGCTAAAATATGTAAATTTGCAAAACAAAAAAGATGGCAAGGCAGGAGTTATTCTGATGATCTTTGGTCCAAACTGATTGGCAAATCTTTGGTGTCAAAATACCCTAAGGTGCTCCCATTGGTTCAGCCTACAGCTGAGCAGTTAACTTCGCAACCTCCCCTTCACCCCCACTTATCTGTCACACAAATTTCTGCTACATGGGAAACCAATATAAGAATTTTACCTATCAGACATGCAACTTAGGTTCACCTATTCAGCTTAACCTTCCATCCCGACAAAAGTAAAACTGATGATAATTTGCAGAATTGTCACAGTAGCCACAGCCCTGGAGTCACATCCCCATGTGTGAGTGCTATCGCAGTGCAATAGGAAGCCATAAACAATGGCGAGAGAAAAGCCCCCAAATTCTCCATTCCCTCCCCCCCCACCCCCAATCAGCTGGTAATGCTTGGGTGCTGCATCAACAGCGACTTAAACGGTACTGTAAGAAAGCCACATCTGTCTAAATATGCACTTGATGTGCTGCCGTCCCACGCAGCAGAAAAAGTGAACTACACAGAATCTGGCCTAATGTGGCAATTCCTGAATAGCTGTGTTTATATACTTCACAAAACCTTCAATGTGAGCTTGACCTTGTACCTCCAACTCAGGGGGGCTCCTGGCACAGATCAGGCACCTTGGCAAAATGACCCCATTCCACAGTGAATGCCTGATTTGAAGCATCCGTACCTTGAAACACACATATATGACACTGCAAGACATTAACATGATTACTCAGTATCTGCGAACTTTGCAAGTTAAATATCTTTGCCACAAATTAAGATAATTCAGCAAAACACAGACTTAATACAAGTGCTTTTTCTATTGCACTGAAGACAGCCTAAAGGTATCTTCCCTTGCTCCAGAGCAGCTTTTTCCTGATTCAAATACCACCTCATTTTTAGCAGCTACCAAACACAAAGCACTGAAGAAACAGTACAGTTTTAAAAGGTGCTTTCATATTGTGAAATTGCACATCACAGCCAAACCCCTCTAATAGCCATCAATACATCACACAGATAAATGCCTGCTAAGAAAATAAAACCGTTCCATAAAGAGAGTCCCATAAAACAGCTTTCCAACCTATTGTAAAGTCAAGCAGCTCAGTCACACTGGTGTATGAGGCAGAGAATATATAAACAGTCTTGTCAGCTTGGCCCGATTCTTCTGGTTTTCACTCCAGTTTCTGCAGGTGTCTGGCAGTGCACAGGTTGAATGAAAAGTGAAGAATAAGTTATACAGGGAATCAGAAAGGTGCTCTCTGGACGATAACCACTTGCGATCAAGGAGGAAACACTCTGGTCAGGTCACTTAACCTATTAGACCTGTGAAACACTTAATCATTTAAGCTGTTTTTTCAAAAGCCCGGTTTTAAGAGATATGGAAACAAGACTGAGAAGTCAACTCAAGAAGAAAAAGCGCATTTCAGAAGATGCATTATCTGGATTCCAGCAATGCTAATGCTGCAGGAAGGCTCTCCCGCTGCTGCATGCGTGCTGAATTCTGTAGCCACACACTTTCGGAGCTGGAGCCCACTGCTCGTTCACCCTGGCGTCCTACAAGGGTGCAAGTATCAAGCCTATCCAAAACCAGCAACTCAGCCTGCAGTAGTTTCTTCATATATGAAAAATGCATTGGTAATTTAAAAGCTATTCCTCCCTATCATGTAATGAATGCCACTGAAACTTTAGACAGGATAAGTGTCACGAAGCTTTTATAGTGCATAGGAATTTTTTTGCGTGTTTGGTACAAGTTTTCAATTTGGTTCTAGTTTTTGTTTTGATGTGCCCAGATATAATGATAACTGAAAAAAAACCCATCTGGCTCTCAACTCATCCGAGCTCCTACTGTTTTATTCAAGACAACAGAATAACTTGCGTAGTTCATGTTAAGCATGTGCTCAAGCTGCTGTTTGAACCAGCCTATCTTTAGTTCGTTGTCTTCCTCGGTTCTCCCCTAAAACAATATGAAGCTGGGCTGATGAGTAAGCCTAGGATAAAGTCTGCCCACGTTTGTATCTTAGCAGAATGAATTAAAACGTTTTACAATTGATTGAATACTACAAAGTGAAAGTTAGTAACTGCACAGGCTACTTAGCTTTAGCTTTTAACTCAGAAGCAAGGCTTTCCTTTACATGGAAAATATAGCAAGTAGGACAGAACTGGGAACACCAGGATTGCACTTTTCCCTAGCATTACAACGTCCACTCAGCAAGATACTTGTACAGGATGTTACTGGATGCCACGATGTGAAAAGACCTAGACACAAGATGCCCAAATCACTATCCTAATGAGTCTGCAATGTAAGAGTATTAAACACAAGGATGCTGATCCCAGTGCAATGATTGGGAAGAACTCCCATGGGCTTCAGCAGGGGCAGCTTGTCACAACAAGCATTCAGTTCTAAGCCTTACCACCATTCATAACCTGCCAACATCAATAACCTGCACAGCCAGTGAACTGTCCGTTTCCAAAACCCATTTCTCTCTGCCGAGATTTCTGTTCTTTCCATTACTGCAAGGAATAAACAGATACCTGAGCAGTACCAGGCAATATCACATAGGATAGCTTCTGCAGGATCACCACGTCTTACATGCCACCTGAGCTGCAATTCATACACCAGATGGCATCTACAAACCAAAATCACCCTCTACCGCTTGCTGACTTGTTTGGTTCAAACCAAGGCCTGAATTTATCTCAAATATTCTGGGATATACTACTAGGCAAAGCCATTTGTTACCCTTTATTGCATTCTCATGTTTATTATTAACAAGTTGGTCTTGGCATGATTAAGATGCTTAGCTATTTATCATTCTAGAAAAACAGATCAAACCAGGCTTGCGGTTGAAGTTATGAGTGAAGCCACAAGGAATAAAGCGCACATCCTTCACCCTGACCCCATGAGGTCTTGACCTATCCACTCAAATACATAACAAGCGTACTCCAAATGTGAAAAGAGCAACTATCAGAACAAAGCCCTTGAAAGCTCATTTTCATCTCACTGGTGTGATCAGGAGAAGCTGTGTTATGTGCCATGACCATGATCGGTTTTGTTTGCTTTACAGTGGTATTTAATATCAAACTCTGACCCTTTGATTCAAAGATCCCCCAATTTTTTTCCAAAATTTTTCTCTTAACGGATTGAACAGTTTGAGACATTTTTCCCGCTTGCCTCATTATCACTGCCCATTAAGTGAGTTTATAAATTTTAAGACTACTTAGTATTTTTGGACATCCGGGACATTCTCCAAAATCACTGTCAAGAAATATTTCTATGGCTTCAGAGGCATATTTACATGGTCTGATCTGGACAAAGCGCAGTGCCCTTACTCCGTTAAAGCCTCAACACCCTTGGAAAGGCTAAAATGGGGGGTTGCAGTGGAACTTCCCAGCAGCAGGAAGGCTCAGCAGTTGCAATTTACCTGTGTGCCGCTGGTGTGCTGAGTGTCAGCCCTGGGATGTAATTATCCACTTTACTCTCATGCTGTTAACTCTCGGAGTGAGTGCTACAGCCCACGATGTGCTCAGGAAGGGTTAATAGCGTTAACACTAACAGTAGATACCAGCAGATGGCCGACTGCCAGATACCAACCCCTCATCTCTCCCCCTGTCCTCCTACTCCTTCACTGGTATGTAAAAGAAAGTTTAACCTACCTGGTCCTGACACGGGCCACATACTCTGTTAAAGTTTGCCACTGTGAACTTAAGAAGTTATCGTGTTATCTTCTGTGTCTTTCGTTAAAAATTTAACTCCTAAGTGGCTTGACAACAGAGTTACCCCCACGTATGGGGCTGGGGGACAAAGCTAACAACTGTGCTGTTTGTATAAGCAACTGGTAATCTGAGAGATCATAAAGATTATTTTTATAGGAAAAATACCTGTTACTGGCTAAAAACTCCCACACACTCCACCTGAGACTGAACTACATCTGAGAATTCGGGGCTTGGCCTGTGCCTATCAAGCCTCCGCTCAGCCCTGGAGGAGTGTGGCTGACCCAGGGACCCACATCGCACCCGAGGACGCCGTCTCCTGCTGAAACCAAGCACCGGGCATGGAGGCAGAGGGGTGCGTACCATCAGGCGGTGAGGGCGGGCAGTGAGCCACAGGCCCGCGGTGGCCACTGCGGCCCCTTCCACACCTCAGGACGCCACCACCATGGCAGGGCTCTCCCTGAGGGGAGCTCGGGCCGCCCTGACCCAGGCACAGCTGGTGCTAACCGGTTCCAGCTGGTTCTGGCCGCCTTCGCAGCAGCCCCACCTCAGCCCCCTCAGGGAGGCCAATGGCGCCGACAGCAGCTGGCCAGGCTAGCCCACCACAAAAACCTAATTATATATTGCTTATTTGATGATGAGCTTGCACTTTTGTTATACAAAAGGCGTTCTCAAAGTAACAGTGGGAAAAAACCAAACCCTAGCTACAATAGAGCGGCCGTGGTTCTGGGGATACGAAGGAAAGGGTAAAACGCTGTGTTTTGTTTTCTGCGAGCATGTGTGCCCCCCGCTGAAACATGAGCTGTTATCGCAGTGGTAAAACAGGCAGGCTCGAAGCAGAACCAAAGGTTTGTAAAAGGACTGCCAAAAATTTCTCAAGAGCACAGTATTTTAATTTTCAGTCACATTTTGAAATACTTTTCATGAATGTATGTAGCTCTATTCTGAAGCCTCTGAATTATTTTTTCCTACTATTTAGTTTAATAAGATGCCCCAAAGCTTTCATGGGAAGCTGCTTCTCATTTTCAGCTTGGTTGTTACTGATTAGCTAATACCCATTTGCTTGTGTTGAATTTCCTTTGCAATGCTGATTTTATCCCTGTATATTCTGAGCTTTATCTACAGATGCTGATGTATCTATTTTATCTTATATACTCTCCATTTACCCTTAATATAGTTAGAAGTGGTTATTTAATACTTTTCCCTGCTAGTGCTTGCTGCTCTGGTTCAGAGGCAAGTAAAAGGTACTTTATGCCAAACAGCCCAATGATTTCCAAATTAAAGAGCAAACCCAGGCAGCCTCCTCTTCCTCACTGCACCAGTGTGTGCCTCTTCAGCACTACATCCCGTTCACGTCAGTAACAGTTTACTTGATTTCTCCAAGCTTGTTAATTTCTTATGGAAGTTAAACTCTTTTCTATCATTTCACTGAAACTACTCCCTTTTGCCCCAAACTCCATCTCCCTCTCTCAGAAATTAACATGCGCTATATCCGAGCAAGTTCTCTTCTGTCATCGGCTTTTCTGGAAAAGTCCTCGCTTGTCACCAAAACGAAGCCTGAGCTAAGCATCAGCTCAGTAGCTGCTGAATGAATTTACTGGCTCTCACAACAAGAAACCAGCAAGTTTTAACTGTACTGGCAGCAGAACAGAGTTGTGGAAAATCCCCTATATTACCGCTCACAATAAATTATTTTTCTATTTGTACACTGACATTACTATTAAAAGCGTCCTTTGTTTTCTGCTAAGCAGCTTAAGCCCTAAGTCAAGAAACTGCTTCCTTTTAAGTTACACTTAAGAACTGTGCTAAAACAAGGCCCCAAATAACTATTTATACCTCCTCCCACTATGCAAAACAACTTCTTTTAAAAGGAAGCCTACCAAAAAACCCATCTACCCCACCCAAATGAAAATAATTTTGCAAGCCTTCAGTCAGTCCTAACACATACTTTCACTTAAAATGCCTTCTATCAATTTGTGATCACCTTAACAAAACTCTTTATTAAGACTGTCTTACTTGACCACAGACAGACATACACATGGTAAGCAGCTCTCAACACCCTTATCCTCTGGCCCCTTTCTGGAATCTCTGTTTTGTGCCAGTCTTGCCCTGTTCCTTGACATGCGAACTATTCAAACTTCTTTGCACTGCATCTGACTCTGGATAAAGGATCATCGTCTTTTCAAAGTAACCTGAACTTTCAGTTAACAAAATGGTGTATTTTAAGTATTAGAAAGTCAAGTTCTCTAGGCACTTACTATGCCCACAAAGGATTACAAACAACATTATATGTCATTTGCTGCATTTTTTTTTTTCTGCTTACCTTTCCAAAGATTTTGCTTGTTTGCTTGTAAAGAAAAGCAGGGCTATGTGAACATGCTCAATACCTGATTTTTCCTGTGCACATACATACATGTGATACATTTCATGCATTTGATTTCATTTCAATTATATTATTCCATTCTTTTCACTGTAGCAAAGACAATTAAGTGCAAGAGAACCAGTGTACTACGGAAAAAGCCTGGTGAATCAGTAATATCCTCCCCTCAGACACAATACTGGCAAAGTAGAACTTTTCTTTGCACAAAACACAGCAGAAACGTTATTTTCCTGATGACCCTTGGCCATGCCAAGGATAGTGGCTAAAGGTTGGCAGCAACATGTATTGATAGGGTTGCTTTATCGGTCAGGATGTGCATATGGCTTATCACAGCAACTATTTCCCCAAAAATATCTAGGGCAAGGCAGAATCCTTAACAAGGTAAGAAAGCTTAACTTTATTCACACCATAAGCTACAGTCTAGTACACATATTTCCGGGTCAAGGTTGTTCGTGACATAGAAGGGTATCTGCCAAAGAGCAAGAGGATCTGCAAAATACTAATAAGCCAGGAACATTTCAGCAGACCTGCAGTTACCGGTGTTGGTACTGCTTCTATCCACTTGTAACAAACACAAAGGTGCTTGAACTACAAAGCAAAAGATGTCTCAAAAATGACAAAAGGTTAAAAAAAATCTCGGTGACCACCTGCCCCACTAAAAGAACTCTTTGTCTACGTATTTTTCATTAGAACATTTAATTTTTCATTTTAGAAGTGAAAGCTATAGAAATGTTACTGTGGTGCTGTTGACAACAGATCCAATCAATTTGAAAATCGCCTTCCAAGTTTTCACATAATCCAACTGCATAGGCAAAAATCTGTGATGAAGAAATTCATATATAGATATGCTGTACTCAAATCTGTTACCAGCTATTGCTTTTATATCCAAATAAGAGATGCATGCACTCTGAAAACAAGGTACAGATTTCCTTAGTCTCTATATGAGATCCTGAAGTCAGTTTATTCAGGTAACATTGCTATTTTAAATAATTACCAGCTATCCTCTCCTAACAGCTGAAGAGAACTGTTTTCAAATATCCACACGTACCATGAAATACACAACCAGTACTTACTGTTTCAGCACAGCCCTCTCAGTGCTATACATTTACGGCTCCAAGTAGCACTGTTCGTCGTGTGCTGTGGTTTTTTTGTTTGGTTGGTTTTGGAATCTTAAGTTTATCATTCCTTTTTACATCGTTATACATTTAATTATCAGAAACTCCATGGTCTCTGGCAGAAAAATCAAAACTTTTGAGTAATAATTTTTAATAGCTAAAGACCACCCTGTAGTAAATATTTATGTGACAAATCAGTGAAGAAAAATTATTCTGCAAAATTAAACCACCAAAGTTCCATTAAGCAGCATTTGGTTCCATCCTACAGACTTGATAACTCACAGAACATAGGATATGAGGTTAATGTTAGGTTTACTCAATTTTATAATGCAAAATTGTTTGAACAGATTGAAACTATGCCACAGCCTTAGGGCCACATGACCAGAACAGCACTCAGGTAACATAACAGACAGCTGTTATTTTTAGTGCTGAAAATACCTTTTGAACTGTGAAGAATTAGAATGGCTTGGTGATACTTTTTTAAAACCTGATCACATCACCCCACAACTTCAGCCACACGTCACTTGTTCTCTTCTGCTTCCCCCATCCACCTTTTTATGTTTATATATAATCTTGAAACACACTGCAAGAAGTAGCACATCAGCTGAGGGCTTGTCTGATTTTTCAGCAAGAACAGATTCTCTTCCAAATATCAGACTTACACTCTACCTGACTGCCCATAATTAGACAGAATTATTATCCCAAGTGAGAATTCTCAGGACAAGAAGCAACTTGAAGCCATACTAGACATCTGTCCACAGCTGTGCATCCCAAATAAAGTTATTGTTTTAAAAATGAAACAAAGCATTCTCAAGGGATTTTTGCAAGAGCTGCAAACTTCAAGGTTTTACTTGAGATGAAATTTCTGATTTTCTCTCTTCATTATTAAGAAGAAAACTTCAGAGCCTGAAAAATGCTTGGAATAGTCCCCTATAACTGTGGAAATATTTACCCTAGACGCTCCACTGGACAATACCCTAGCTGTCCTAAACTTAAAAGACCTCAAATATGCTGTGAATGGAGAACAAACAAGAAGAAAGTCTATAAAGTTACCAGCTTGAGCATGACTGAACAACAGATCAGAACACACAGGAAAAACCCAAGACTGAGTAATTTCAGATGCGCAAAATCTAAGCAGCAGCAGCAGGAAGACCTGGAATGCAGCCTAGAAACAGTTGTGGACAAGGACTAAGTATGGTATTGTATGGTATAAGCCCAGAGTCACTCTTCTGGGCTTCCTTGTATCAGGTCAGAGCTGCTGTCCTCTTTAGTAAAATAATCCACTACTAATGAATCACGCTATAATAGGCATTTGGAAAGCAATTATGTTTCTTCAAGATTGGATACATCTTCAATTGCTAGTTTTAATTTGACATATATTTCTTCCCTTATTAATTACATAATATAAGCACAACATACTTGTTCAGATTCATTTCTGCATCCTTTGGACAATGGAGCTGAAAATGGAAAAGACAGGAAAAAATCTGCTGCGTGCATCTTTTAGTATGTGGGGATGATACATATACAACAGCAAATAAGTATCAGCAGAAGAATGAATACTAACGAGCAGAATGTAATTAATGCCTGCAGATCTTCCGGTCTCTTAAGTAAAGCCATAACTGTCACTGTAAGATGTTTTACAAACTTTAGCAAACTAATGGGCAATGTAATACATCATTTGAGAAGAGATAAAAGAAAGAAGTGCCTGTCTATAGCAATGGATATCACAATTCATTAGATACAGCAGATGTTTTTATTCTTTAATACATATTTCCAACCTAACCCAGAATTACCAAGTCATTTACACAAGAGTTAACTAATCCAGGGCATCTTCGCAGAAAAGCGTTCAACTGGGCTACAAATAAATAGAGTTCTGAAGTATTCCCTACATCCTTTGTTCATATTAATCATGCATTTTATTCTCAGCTTTAACCTCTCTTGACTTCAGCTGCTATTCAATGGATCTTATATAAACATAATGGCATTACCATTCTTTGCTTTATCTTTTCTACATAAAAATAAGCTGCCATGTCATTATTACTGCTTAGCACTCATTTACTGTGAAGGCATTTTAAATATTTTGTCTTTAATCATTTTAATAAAAATCCAGCCTAGTAAGTGTTTCAGATGTAGGGAAAATTGCAAATTAACGGTCATTTAATTATTTTGGCAGCTAGACCCACCACAGATTTCACAATAAGGGGCTTAGGGGCTCAATTTTAGTAACAAGACTGGTTGGAAAATTTGCCCCAGAATTATTAGCTAGATGTTCAGTGGATCAATTATATTAATTAAACAGACAAGACTGAAGACAACTGAAGTCAATAAATACGTCAATATGTTAATAAAGACACCAATGTCACCTCTCTCCCCAGGCTAAATAAAAACCAAAATCTAGCTGAATATTTCACGGATGCGTTGCTAGTGAAGCAGTAAGTTATCACAGCTACAACAAACAGCGTAGAATTTACGTTCCCAACAAGCTTATGGGTGAACCTGAGGAGATAATAAAGAAACCACACCTGAGTTCCTGAGCCATGGGCACTTATGGCTGTGGTAATCCCATGCCCTGGAAATGCCAGGGAGCACCTGCCCAGAAAACTATTGCAATCCAGCTGCATTTGGGAAAGGACAGCAGCGGAATTTGCAAAGCAAGAACATACCAAGCTGTACCATGAGGTTTGGTTAGTTGTTTTTTTTTTTTACCCTCTCCTTTTTAATCAACTTTAATACTACTATACTACTACTACTACCTAGACCATCCCAAGGTGACCCACAGTGTCAAGAACAGGAGGAGCTGGCTGTATTGAACCACCTGTATATCCACGTGTCAGCCCATTCAGCGGCAAGGAGGGTTGCCACCCTGCCTGCCAACATGCATTTATATGTTGGTGGCTTCACATCTCTAAGTCATTTATTAGTTTTTAAAACTTATTTTCAGCTTAGAGGAAGGTCAAAGGGTTGATTTTTTGATTTATTTATTTATTACATTCAGTAATTCTGAGAATGTGAAAGTGAGCACCAATCTGACGCTCTTTGGTGATGTCGGGTCCATCAACTCAATGATCTCAAAGAATAACGTATCAGTGAAGTGATCGGTGCTGAAGAAATGGAGAAAGAGAACAGTTCATGACAAGCCTACACTTGAAGTTATAACTTACAGAAGGAGAGGAATGCATCATCCAAAGGGGATTTCTGGGGATAAAAAGCCCTGTCAATCAATATACAGCATGCACAGAACCAATGCAACAGGCAATAAAACTTGTAGAGAAACTGCATGTGAAAAAGCATCCATAATATTCACAGCTGTTATCTGCAGAAAAAGCAGGAGGGTCAGATGTTTCAAATGCGTACAGCTGCATAGCTGTATCTGCAGAATTAAGGCAAATTTAGGATAGGAACTTTGTGGCATTTTAAAGACAGTGGCAGTTTAAAAAAATCCACTTCAAGGCTTCATGTATTGCCCTAAATATTCAAAAGCAGCAATATTCAGAGTATGTTATTGTTCCCTATCTTCTCCTGAAGCCTAGACGATTTGAGTCACTGCTAACACAAGAATACAAGTAGCATGCTTCACAACATGCTCTGTTCAGAGGCTTGAATACTGAACCCATAGAACTCTGGCTTGAAATATCGATCAAAACACCTTTTGCCCAAGAGGCAATCCCACATCCCAGCAACATCCAACAAACACTGCTTTCTCCTTTTCCTCCCTACTCAGCATTTGCTTTTCTGTTTAATATAAAGCCTAAGCTTTGCATGGCAGAGAACAAATTTAGTACTTCTAAAGGGAGTGGAGAGACAACTAAAGCTAATACTTAACACAGGAGCTCAAATCAAAAGGCCATCAGGTCTCAGAAGTTTCTTTCCACAAGCATTTCACGAGTACACACTTTTACATATATATATATGTATATATGTATCTTTTTTTTTAATTCACTAATACCTTTTTGGCTGCAAGTCAGGGCAAATTATAGAGAACTGTGGACAGCGGTAACTATTTCAATATTCTGGTTTTTCCTCATTATAACACCACTCTTGCACAGGATTCCTTTTGCTACCCATCTTGGTCTTCCCCAACTTTTGTTCATTTTTATAATGCAAACTATGATTTGGACAAAGTTAACCACAACTCCCAGCACTACCTTGAAACATGATTCATTTTTCCACCACAATTCTTCAGTTTATAATAAGCTTATTTCTAAAAAGACCATGCAGCTCTCGGAAGTGCACACACCCAAAACACTCTCAGAAAGAAAAAAATCCCAAACTGGAATTTTTTTTTTTTTTTAATGTGTGTGCTGGTTCTCTGGTGCTTCTAATATATCTACAGGCAGGGATTAGATACTGTATTTTCTTTGGTGAATTAAAAGTAAATGAAAAATCAAGTATCCATCCTCTCAAGGTTCTTCTGCAAAAGCCTTAACGAATAAAATACTTGGCACATGTAAAGTTCAGAGTATAAAAGATAGCTGCATTCCAGTTTGCACACAGAAAACTCATTTGCTTACAAGGCCTACAGAATACGTACTTGTAGACACACAAAGTCCCTCTTGAGTACCATTTGCCAGTTCTTTTTTCTGGCAGCAGCCGTTGTGGACTTGGCCAGCATTCCTCAATGCAGCAGTGGCATCAGGCTGGTGAAACAGCTGCTCTCACAGGCAGCCGGTGCAGGAGCCGCCGGCTGGCTTCTCCTCCAAGGGGGTTTTGGAAGCCAGCCACCAGCCAAGCACGCCTGTTCACGAGCAGCAACATCAGATACTAATGACCTTGGGAATATACAGCATTCAGTTGAGCTCCGCTAGAAGAATCCTAAAACCACAGAGTGTTCTTAGATGTGATCTACTGCATCTTTTTTTTTTAATCACACTTCAATCTGCATAGCGCTCTTCAGTTATAAATATTAAAAGCAGGTATTTAACTAATTTAAACGACCTTTCAGACCAATGCAAACAAATAAGACAGCTCCTAGCTAAATCCACAGGACAGCTTCAGCAGACTTTTGCATTTCAAGTTGAAATCTGATATATTGAGCACTTCAACCTAGGGCAACATCTTTGAAAGTTTGAAGGAACAGGGTCAAGTCCTGCAACATTTTTTTATTATTTTATATATATGCAGAAATGGTTTGAAACAACTTCAGAAATTCTGATACTACAATTCAGAACGATTAATACAGAAGTCCTGTATGTTTGTCCCATTTCAATTCTCTTCCACATATAGCAGCTACCAACTTGTTTTGATTAATATAAATAAGAACAAGAAATGAGTTGCTGCACTCCTTGTAGTTACTAATTAGCTAAATCAGATAGAAAATATTCAAATAATTACTTTTTTCCTCCCCATTTTTATTTTCTTTTTCATTATAGGTAAAAAACTAGACACACTAAGTTACATCAGTGAAGCCACATTCTCCCCTCTGTATTTCAGTATTCTTCAAAAGAGGTGTCTTTACAGCAATCGCTTAATATTACAACAGTAAGGCTTTAGTCAGACTCTCGGCAGATGATGCGATGGCATTCTGTGCAAAGAGATCCATTTGTTGAGGACCAAGTTTTAGACACGTTAACCGAAAGCGTCTATACTGATATTTTAGCCTGGGAGTTAAGGTGTGCTCCCTGACCAGCTGAACTCATGGAGGAGTCTGGCAGAGAGGGAAGCACCACTGTGATTTAAGTCTCTTAGAACAGACACAAACATGGCATAACAGAGAACAGGTTTATCTTTAAACACCGACTGTATTCATTGCAGGAAGAATAAAACCACCAAACCGCAACAACCGCCTGCCTCAACTTGTCTTCAGTTTTTAAAGCTATCGGGAGCTACGATTCTGCATGCGTACAGATTGTACATTCTTTAAAGTAAAAAGGAATGAGACTTTAATAGTCTGAAGTGGTACCTGCCTTTAACCCTCAAGCCAAAATCAGCCCCACCACACAGACCTACTGGCTTAACTCTGCCCGTTCATAAGACCACCAAGTTCGGGCCGATGTTTTCAAGAGAGCTAGGCACTGAATCAGCAGCACAGCCAGGGACATGCCTTCAGTATTTAACCCACAAGAAAATAAAGGCAATTTTAGAAAGGTTTTCTTTATCGATGCTACACTAAGTGATTTCTGAAAAGAAATATAAAAGTACTTACCATATTTTGGGTTTAGTATACACACCAAAACTCTCTATTTTCCATAAGTTTTTTTCACAGTTTTTAGGGCACAATTAATAACATAATTAGAATATATTACTATGAAGATGTTTATTCAGCTCTTCCCAAAATTCAAAATAAGAACACTGTCAAATCAATTTTTTTTATAAATATATTACACAATTCTATGGTAGTATGAACCACAGAAATACTATAATGAATTCTAACCACAAGCCTCTTGAACATAAGTTTGTCTGAAACAATTAGCCTCTGTCCTATGCAAATGTCTGAAAATAGCAGCGCACATTACAAAATACATTTGTCACATATTCGTGCATCCATGTGGACTGCTAGTGAACACCCTTAAAAGTAACCACACCGCTGAGACACGTTTTACTTTGACGTTTTGAAAATGTGAGCACAAAATATCATAAAGGCATTTAACTTTACCATCTAACATTGTTTAAAAAAAAAAAAAACACAGAAAAAAAAACACCCCAACTTTAAAATGAAAAAGACAAAAAAAAGAGTAACTAAAATACAACATTCTTGAACTTTGTTTCTGACATGGGCTACAAGAATAAAGGTCTTGCCAAAAAAGCAATTCTTGAGGCGATCCCAAGTACCCTTTACCACCACCCTGGTTGGCAAGGCCTGTGCTGTCCAGTAGAGCACACCCACCACAGAGCACCAACAGATGCGCAGACATGGGTACAAAAAGAAAGGAAATTGGGTTTGTTTAGCCTGGAGGAGCTAATGCCAGCTTTCCAGGACCTGAGAGGAGGTCACTGAGGACGAGGAAATCTCTTCACGGAGGTGCGAGGCAGCTGTCAAACTGAAACAGGGCAGGTCCTGGCTAAACAAGGCAAATTTTTTTCCCCTGTGAGGATAAACTGAGGACTTGAACAGAGCCCCAGAGCAGTTATAAATTCTTCAGCTTTGGAGGTTTTCAAGCCCTGGCTGGACAAACCCAGAGCAAACTGGTCTGTGTTGGTCCTGCTTTGAGCAGGAGGTTGGAGGAAATAACCTCCAAGGGCACTTAAACTTGAACAACTCCGTGATTCAGTCTTATTCTCGTACTTCCCAAGTTTCCAAGAACTTACATTGCAGTGACTCCCTAACCCCAGGAGTGTCTTAGAAGTTAATAAGCCCAGGTAAATTTTTCCTCCATGACTGCGTCTTTTGAATCTGTATGAACTCAGTATCAACTATGTTCTGTGCCAGAGCATTGCAAACTTATATTATGCTTTAGAGGAAGAAAAAACCCTTATCAGCCTTCATTTTCTGCTCAGTAGCTATGATTACAGGAGAAGTTGAATGATCACTCTTACTCACTCTCTCTGTAAAACTCTTCATCCTATCGACCTTCTGCGTTCCCTTCTCCATCCCACCAGTCAGCCCTCTGCAGGCTGACGGGCACTGCCATTAATAATTCTTGGTACGGAAGCTATTCCTCAGATCATTTCTGATTCCTTTCTCCTTGTCTTTACCCCTCCACTGCAGTACAACATCTACAGATCAAGATTGCTTTTTTGCAAGAAATGAAGTAAAGAAAATTTTCAGCAATAGCAAGAGCAGCCCCATACAGTTGCTCTTCTGGCAAAAAAAATAAAATAACAGAAAAAAAACAAACTGTTTTTCATGGCAGGCTTAACTTTTTACTTCCCTAGAGCAGCGGAATCATTGAAGGCTTAATAATAAAATGACCAAGCAGATTATTAGGTTGCAACTTCCAGGTGTAGCCACCTTTGGAGGTTCTCATTGCTTCTCTGGCCACACAGGATCATGATGAGGATGAGGGCAATATGCCACCTTCACTAGTCAAAAGGAAAACAGATGGTACTGGAGGCAGTGATCGAAGTTACAGTAGGTAAATCTGTTCTGTTTTCCTAAGTGTGGAGGCTGTTAAATTTGCTGGATGAATTTCAAAAAAAGCATGCCTATTAATGCAGGTCTTGCAAGCCTCAGTAGAATCAAGGATTTTTGTTCTTTTCAAAAAAATATTCAAAGATGTTTTCATTATAAATAAATCAGAATATTTTTCCTGCTAGAAACAAAGTTAATTGGCTTCCATTGTACTTAAATGGTAAACTGGGAATTTCTCGTAACATTTGCTCCAGAAAAATACTAATTTTAGGCTAACTTAAAATGCAACCAGAAATTCAAATCTAGAACTGACCAACATATCAGGGAAACACTAGTTTTCTGACAATGCTAATGTTATTATGACAAACACATCTCACCACTCGGCTGTACTAAAGAACTATATCTAAGCAGTATTTTTTTCTTTATGCTACATCTGATGCCCCCTAAAAATTAATGGGGTGGGGGTGGGGGGGTAAGGGGGTGGGTGGGAAAAGGAATCCCTCAGGATTATATTTCAGCTAATGCAGAGCTGTGGCATACTATATTGCATGCTTTTTCATAGAAGCATATCCTTCTGCCTTTGTACAGGCACAAACTGAGAACTGATACAGTTCAGGTTGTGAACGTTCAACTGCAAGAATGTTAAGGCCTGCAAGACGGTCTCAATCTTTCAGTCTTGAAGGGTACTACAAAAATGTATGTGGATTGCTTATATAGGACAAATTAACACTTGCTAAGGCTGCTGCAAGAAATCCATGGCAAGAACAAAACCAGAAGGCTCCTGAGGTAGCTCAGCAGGCTTGAGAAGTCCTACAAAAAGCCTTGTTTGGTGGGTTACAGCAGAGGGTGAGAGGAATGGAGGTCACGCCTTGAGAGAGAAGGGCAAAGAATGAAAGCTAGGGGTTTTTTCTTTTAAATCAGCACTGTGTGTTCTTCCTCTGAGGCGTCTGCATGAACTGTAACGCAAACTTGAAAAGCAAACACAGGAAGAAAGTTTCATTGCATAAGGCTAATGAGGTCAGTTTAGGCATGATGAATGCTTTTAAATCTGAAAAACTTCTCAGCCCAGTTTGAAGTTTAATAGGCATGGGTAACAAGGGCATTTTTTATTTTTTAAGCGAACAGCTGAATACCTATATACTTAAAACCAAGCCATCACCATCCCGTTGTAGGCAAGAAAAGCTTTCTGGAATGTTTGGTGTATAGTCCAATGCCTCACTTCTCAAATCCTGTTTTAATATAAAGATTTTCTTAATGTTCTAGCCACTTTAGCACCATCCTTCATGGAAAAAGTCTCTCTAGGGTTGGGACTAAATTTACACACACTCCCCCCCAATCCAGGTTTCCTAAATCACACCAAATTTTCCTCTGTGAGATCCAAGAGGCAAGTTGAATGTTTTAGTGAAGCACAGTGTTCTGCTTTGGGAGGGGGGGCAACCTGGTTAGTTTGGGGAAGAAAGACAAAGGGACGGATAAAGGCGGCAGCTATCAAACCTGACATAGCCAGTGAGTGTTCTACCTACTGCAGTTCAGACAAGAATGCTTCTGGCAAATGAAGAAACTTAAATGCCAAGAGTGAGTCACCCATAGTAAGAAGAATACAACGTAGACAGGCTTGCCTGCAGCAATGAGTTGATCCCTACTTTCTCAACGTATGGTGAACGCTTCATTACTAATCTGTGTAGCTTCTCGAGAAGGTATAATTAACCAGAGGCATGGATATAAATCGAGAGGCTTTTGAAAATAAAAAAAGAAGGATGACAAGTTATTAATGTAGGTGGCCCAGACTTTAGTCTTTAATTTAAACTGGAGGTTAGTGTATGTGAAAAAATAAATCTTAGAACTCCCTGAAGTGCTATTGTTATTCCATGCCAATAAAGTGAAAAAACCAGAAGGCTGTTTTTCTTATAAAGGGCAAGAGGTGCTCCAATAACTGACATGTTGCAATTCAACATATACTGAGGTGCATTCAACATACACTGAGTGAGCAGGCCTGCACAAAATTGCAAAACGATTCACAGCGAAATAGCTTCGCTTTGTACACAACCAATATATGAATTACCTTGTTGCTATAACGACGTGAATTGCCTAGGTGGAAAAACACAACTGCTGTTGGCTCCTTCATGTGAATTGGCTCTTGTCATGTTGTGTGTCAGGCAACACATTGTGGCATTGTAGGCACTGCAGCAGCCAAATGAAGCTAAAGTTTCACCTCTTATGAAGATCAATTTCAATGTTAATTTTTCCCTTAGCAGGTGAAGGGAATAAGCTGCCTCAGGGAAGGCCAGATGGCTATGAAACACCGGCCACTCACCACTGAAAAGAATTAGCTTAGACATGATCTGTGCTGTACACCAGCCAAGTATCTTTTGCTTCTCTGATCTGTGCAACGCATTTCATGCAAGTTGCCTTCCGAAACACAATTATAAGTGGATTTTATACTGTAGAGCATAACACCAGGTCTCTCCAACATGAGATGAGTCACTAAAATGACTCAGTTCTCACTTGCTCTTGTTATCCAGACACTGATACAATATGGCACTAGTCTGCCTTATTTAAGGCGTATTTATAGAAGCTTGAGTCACTGACTAATGAGAGCCGCCTTTTTGCAATGAAACGCTTGTTAAGAAGTTGGTGCACAAAATTCTAGCTCAGATGTATGCCATGAGACACTCATGATACAAAACTTGTAAGTAGTTTTCCTTCCTCAAGGCCCCATCCCTTGGTGTATTGAGAAGACTTTAGATATGTGACTTCAGACAAAACGTTAAGAGTTTTCACTATTTTACATTACTCTTCAACCACATAGACACCCAGCTATTGCACAGAAGCTTTATTATGGGAATATAATCCATTAACACCATATCTGTTTTAGGATCAGCCTCTATCCTAACATGGAGGCAGGAAAGGTGCACAGTATGAACAAAATCAGAATTTATAGAATAAGAGAATGAGAAGTGAACCTTAGGTGAGCTCATACTTTCTTCAATGCTTTCTACCCTGAAATATCACAGCCCAGACTGAGTTATAAAACCGAAAGTAACACAGCATTCCCCTGCACAGTGTTACAAAGCATTTTGCTACACAAAAAAGCAGAACGTGCAATACTTTAGGATCACTTTTAGATTAAAATAACACCTTAAGTTGCAAAACAACAAATGCAGCTTAAAAAATTGCTTCTAAATAAAAATTATTCACTTAACACGCTTGTCTGTCTACATCCTAAGCACTGATCTAACTTACTAGATAATTTTAACATACCAGGCTGGAGACAGGACCGCAGGGCAAAGTTTCAAAGTCTTCAGTGGTAATAACCTACTCAACTCATAAAATGAAGGGGGCATTCATTTATGATGCATTCCTCATTAGAAGAGGTTCATGAAAGCCTCTGATTGCACTTGTAGAAAGAGTTGCTAGAATCAAAAGACGACTGTGAAACAACACAGAGTAAGAGGTGAATGAATTACCTAGATACAGAGAAATTTAGTATGGTGCATATCGCAACTGGTTGGCCAGTTCTAAAAATACTGCCTTTAAAAAGTGCAGTCCCTGCAGACGCACGGTGCTAGGAGAGAGATTTTGCAACAAATAAAACACACATAAAAGCTTTCCTAATGTATTACTTAATACTGTCTGGATGTCAAGTTAAGTATACCTTTCCCTGCTAATCCGTGGAAAGAAAAACATGTACCAAGCGTTACTACTCACAGCACCAGAACGTTCTACCCAGATACTGACCCACTCCATGTATAAAACTGATGCACAAGGTGTTGGAGTTGAGTTGGGGTTTTTTTAAGTTTGTTTAGAGATGCCCCTTAGAAAGACTGTCTCACAATATCTTCAGTGCTGCCGGCTTCCAGTCGAAAAGAAGAAATGTGTTTATTTTTTATGGTCACAGATTTAGAAATGTGGTTATGAAGGGGGTTTTGTTTGCTGGTTTGTTTTTTCCACTTGACTCCCACCCTCCTTTCTCCTTCTGCTTTGGATAGGATCAGATGTGGAAGCACCTGGCTCTAAGAGAGCCAACTCATGTAGCAAAGTGCCTTTGGAGGTTTTCACGACTATTTACTTTTCACTGCTTAACAGGAAGTATGAAAATGCCAGATATTTTCAAATCAAAATGAAGCAAACCAGCAAAATCACATTGTACCTGAAGAAACTTCTATAACTGGTACCGGAGATACTGAGTAAAATAGACACAGCTTCTCAAGAGGGTTGAGGAACTGCTGAAGTGTTTTTTTTTCCTTTTCTTTTCAGTATGTTGGTGATGTTAAAGCAGTTATTTCTTTCAGCTGATTATTGAAGGCTGTTCAGTCAACCCCATGTTCTTCAGAAGTTAAACAACCAGGCAGGCTTCAATAATAGATGTTTCAGAGAAAGACTTCTATCATCTTTTAAGCACTACTATAAAGCAGAGCAACTTCCCCCCCCCCGAAACAGATCTTAACATGGTCTATGTAAAATATTTTAGTCCACTAGATAGAGGTCATTCTAAAAAGGAAACCTAGATATTCAGCAAAACACCCCAATATGAAGATTTAAAAACCAGTCTGATTAACTGGAAGGTATTTCATAGTGTACATATATTTCATGATCCAAAGTATCTTATTAAACTTTTTCTAAGTTGACTGTTCTCTTACATGAAGCATCTGCTGACAGGAGGCAGATGAACAGATTGTTTTATGCTAAAACCAATATTGCTTGAAGCACCACTATGTTATAAATAACCCTTTTGATGAGTCAGCAGATTAGTCCCTTGTTTGTGGAAGTTTTGGTAAGACAACACTTTGAATGAAATAATTTTGTCACTCAAAATGTTATTCTCTTACTATATACGATCCATTAAGTTTCTGTATTTCATGAGAGCTTAAAAGTGACTAAAGTAATCTCAGGTAATGGAATTAGATTTACTGATTTAGTTTTACACTCTCAACATGCCAGGGGGGTTGCATTTTTACTGCAAGGTGAGGGCTGGGGGCTTCTGACAACATACCATTCATGCAGCATCCAGAAGAGGGCAATGTCTTGCTTTGGAAAAGATTTCAGACTCCATTCCCTTTGCTCAGACACACAGAAAAACAAACTGTATGCAAGCAGGAATAAATAGTAGTGCTATTAGGAAAATTACAAGCAAATACTCTGAAAGTAAGCTAAAAGAGCATGATTCCGTTCACTTCTGCTCATTTCCAGCCAGTACCAGCGTATCCAGAACAATGACACTTTAACTTCCTACTACAAGAGCTACACTGACAAAATCCACCCAGCCAGGAAGCACTTCGTCATTTCTTCTGATCAGATGAGCAGAAGGCCATGTACAAAGAGTTTCCAAATCCAGATGTTAACTTGATGCAAAACATTCTGCAAGTGCTGTTATGCCAGGTCAGGACTGGCATTATCCCAGCTCTTCATCATGCCCTTGTGATAGTTGGAGGCTCTCGTCAATGCACAGAGAAACACAAGGGAAGCGTTCTTCCTTTTCATCGGGGACTAACAGGGAATGGTCAGTGGCATCTGCGTTACAGCTCAAATCATTTTAAAGCAGAGCAAGAAGTCCTATAGGCTCCTCATGGTCCAGTGCAATGGGCCCAGAAAGTCAACACAGACATATCAGTTGAATTAAGTACATCCATTCATTTCTCACCATTTTGGGCCTTCTCAAGCACCCAGGAACACTTGAAGCATGGCAGAAGTGGGTAAGTGAAAACACTTTGTTCAGAAACAGTAAGAGCTGAGTGACGCTTTTTTATTAACTTTGCTTGGGAAACTAGTTAAAGATGTCCCTGCTCACTGCAGCAGGGTTGGGCTAGATGACCTCTAGGGGTCCCTTCCAACCTAAAGCATTCTACAATTCTGTAAGTCAATTTGGAAACTTAAGTCAGTTGGAAAATTCCACTTTAAAATGCTAGGAGAAAAACAATGAGGCAATTAAGGAAAACTACTCAAGTATTTTATTAAGACATTTAGCAAAGCAGTCTTTTTTTGAGGTTTCAAGATGAAAGAATTTTCAAAATTCATACAACTGCAGAATTCCATCAGTTAATCCAAGCTTCAGACTGAAGTGAAGAAAACCAAAACACAATGAAAAAAATCCTCCTTTAAATCAGAACCAGCAGTGAGAGACCCAAAGGAAACTGCCTTTAAGTAAAAGCAATTAGTGCAGCAGGCCCAGTTTTGACCTGAAGCAACTGATGGGCAGCAACAGTTGTAGTACTGGTCCCATTCACGGTTAAGTGCTGCAGATCTTTACTCTGCTTTTTTTCTTATGGGCAGAACACCCTAGACGTTGAGAGAACCAGATGTTGTCAGCCAGGATGTTTTGTATGGGTGGTTTGTTTCTTTGGTTTGGGGTGGGGTTTTTTGGTCTGGGGTTTTTTTTGACATTGTGGGTTTGTGGGGTGGGGTTTTTGTGTTTTTTCTTTTTTTTCTTTAAAAAAAGCATCAAAACCCAAAATTCTCAAATGTGTGACTGCAATGTTGTGCTAGAAGCTGCCTTGAGACAGCAGGATTGCTATAACTGCATTATAAAAATCAATCGCTTTTCACAGCACAACAACCCACCACAGTGGTGCCTTTGGTGCATTTCAAAGGCTGAAAAAGTGTTGTAAAGAGCGATGAACTTCAGTTCCCTGAGGTAATAAATTGTTGAATAAGACATCCTAAAATGCAGCAAAACTTCACATTTCAAATGTGTAAACTGCACATTTATGAAGCATCCATCTTCATCATCACTCATTTATTTGCAATAGTATAAAATATTTCACTGTTGTTGTTAAAAATTTGTTTTCCAGGACAGAGAGAAAGCTATTGTAGTTGAAAAGTATCATCAGCATTAGAACAGGTATGAATTGGCAAAGGTAAATAAGGACTGAATAGAAAGTTTTAAGTTCTAAGATAGTCTTGGCATAGACAAGATGCCTAGTGAGCTCTCTAGCCCGGCCTATAAAAAAGTTTACACAACAGCTTCTAAGCAGGACAGGGAAATAAAAGTTACACCTTAGGTTGACTTAATGTACAGGACACAACCTGAATGAGCAACACCTTGCTTCCTTTCCTTGGAAGAAGACCCTTAACCCATCACCAATCTCAAAGCTGCCTAAAGACGTGCTGCAGCTATGGTAAGCCACAGCCTCTGACATGCCAGCAGAAAATATTTATTGAAAGTTGTAATGAGCGTTCACTGCAGCTTTGGTTTCTGCCACGATAATATGGGTAATATGTGATTCACAATCCAGGTTTCAGAAGTATACTGTTATTTTATTAGGTTCTTACCATTTTATTGTGCCTGTACTGATCAGCGTTTCTACTCGTGTAGAGGAAAACAAGGTGCTGTTTTTCCTACCGTTAAAAGTCCCTATTAACCTGCATGCTGCCTCCTAATACTGTTAGGGAGCTCCTCCTCCATAAATATCCGCTTGTAATTGCTTTGCTGACTGCAGCGGTTGAGTCTAGGGGAAAGCCGATCCTATCTCAAATGCTGGCTTCAGCAAAGCATGTACAACCATTCTGTTAAAGATTCAGAGTCCAGAACGCGGCGATAGGGGTACTACACACAGGCAGGCCAACAGACAGCGGCTTGCACTCATTTTCTCCTAGCAAGTACACAAAAGGCTACCTGTTTCACAGCATGTGCAATGTTAATTAACACAGACCTAATGTTGGGGGCGTTTTTCCTTTTAATTAAGTTCACATAAGTTAAAGCTTCACAAAGCTAGTATTAAGTTCAACACAGGCAAGTGTCGGGTGCTGGACCTGGGGAGGTCGAACCCCATGCACCAGTACAGGCTGGGGGATGATCTGCTGGAAAGCTGAGAGGGACCTGGGAGTCCTGGTGGACGACAAGCTGACCATGAGCCAGCAGGATGCCCTTGTTGCCAAGAAGGCCAATGGTAACCTGGGGTGCATTAAGAGGAGTGTGGCCAGCAGGTCAAGGGAGGTTATCCTCCCCCTCTACTCTGCCCTGGTGAGACCCCACCTGGAGTACTGTGTCCAGTTCTGGGCTCCCCAGTTCAAGAAAGATGAGGAACTCCTAGAAAGAGTCCAGAGGAGAGCAACAAGGATGATAAAGGGACTGGAGCATCTCCCCTGTGAGGAAAGGCTGAGAGAGTTGGGCTTGTTTAGCCTGAAGAGGAGAAGGCTGAGAGGGGACCTCATCAACATGTACAAATATCTTAAGGGTGGAAGTCACGAAGACAGAGCAAGATTCTTCTCAGTGGTGCCCAGCGACAGGACAAGGGGCAATGGGCACAAACTGAAACATAGGAGGTTTCAGTTGAACGTGAGGAAGAACTTCTTTACTTTGAGGGTGACAGAGCACTGGAACAGGCTGTCCAGGGGAGTTGCGGAGTCTCCTTCTCTGGAGATATTCAAACCCCGCCTGGACAATGTCCTGTGCAACCTGCTCTGAGTGACCTGGAGATCCCTTCCAATCCCCACCATTCTGGGATTCTGTGATTTTCCTAACTCCCTACAACTTCTTAAAAACAAAACCAGAACAGTAACATCATGACTGGATTTGGCATTTATAAATCTAAGGCACACACATGCCTGCCTGGGTTTTTTTCAGAGGCCATGACAGACGGCAGACTGGTAGCCCTGGACGCTGCATTCAGCTCCCAGCCGCAGGCTGGGCAAAGTGGAGGTGGCACCACTGCCACTGTGGCCTGAGTGTTCCCTGCCCGCCCTACAGAGAAAGCCCTCATGGCAGCACACACTTGAGAACACCCAGCTTGTACCACTGCAGTCAATTATGGCAACGGAACTAAAGGTGCCGCTTTCACGCTGCCTGAACTAAGTGAGACTACTGAGACCGTATCTCTGTATTTGGGGTTTGGGTTGTTGGTTTTTTTTTTTCTTTTTCCAGTTGACTTATGCAGAACTGTGTACCTCATTGACTTGAGATACTGAGCTTCAACAGGATCATTGCACATATGCCATGTGTTATTTCATGTTACCAACACTAACATACATGAGGATGTAAAGATCTACAATTCAACAAGTCAAATAAGCTTCTTTGTGAACATGGACAGAAACTAACCCCATTTCAAGCAAACCCTTGCAGTGACTCCTCATCCCCCCCTGGTACTACAAGATCAGCCAGACGCATTGTGATTAAGGCATAGGATTTCCAAGATGAGTGTGTGCAGGTGAAAGGAGGCTGCTGGCCAGCGGTGGGGTTCATCTGTGGGACTCACGCAGGAGGAGGGCCAAGCACAGACAGGACTACTGACCAGCAACGACACTGGATGAAGCGCCACAGCTCCCGCTTTGTCAGGAATACAGACAGCAGCATAGTTCACTCCAGCTAATATTTGCACACCTGAAGGGATTAACTGAAGACATGAAATCTAGCACAAAGGGCAGCCAAGACATATATTGCTCAAGGTGTCTTTACGCCTGGGTCTGAGGCTCTGAACACTGGATTGCCAAGTGTCCTGGAAGGCATTTCTGCCCAGCGCAGAAAACCCTACATCCCCTTTGTCCTGCTCATGCTCAAGACCAAGGCTGTCATCTAAACCACAAAGAACAGCATTCCTTTTACTATATGCACAGCAACTTGGGGCAATTGGCCAAAGCTGACAGGTATCTATAAGATACAAGTTCCTTGTTACATCTATGTTTTGCATAAGACACCATTTCTTTAATAACAATAAGTCTTTTCAGTACCATCGTCTTAATCTCCCGTTCTACAAGATTTCAGTGGTTAAGCTTACTGCTTCCATATAACTGAACGTATCTTCAAGTATTTAAATCAACTGAATGAAAGTAATGAAGCAAAAGTGTTTACTTAAATGCAGAGTTAGACAATACGAACATTCCTTTAGCAGGGTTTCTGTGCATGAAGATAAAAAGTTGAGAGCAAGCTGAACAAGAGCTGACCTATGGCACACGTGTGTGAATGCAAACATATCTCACGTTGTTGTGGACATACCTCGAATATGTAAGGCTTCCTGGAATTCCATTTACAAGAGCAATAAGGAAAGGTAAGGAACAAGGAATTTCACTTCACAGACATTTTCACCGCTCTGTTGGGTACAGTTGTTAGAAGCTTGGGCTTTTGACCCAGCTCAACATTCAGCATAACTAGACAGCCAAAACCAAAGAACATACTAACCTCAAAAAGAAACATACTTTATATTGCCTTTTAACAAAAGCACCAATGTTGCATTACGGTGCCTGAAAGCCACTTACAACCCTATGAGTAGTCCACTGTGTGCAGTTTTTACTCATCTCTAGTTACTCAGAATTTCATCTTACACAAGGGAAGAAACACCAGCATGTAAGCAAGATACAATCATTGTTTCTACAGACTCTTTCAAAAGGAGCGTGAAGCCTCCAATAACGAAAACGTGTTTCTGGCTATAAATAGATATGCTTTATACATGTGATTACAAATTGCTTGGAAAAGTGCTGACCTCCATGGTTTTATATCACACACTATAAAGCAGCATGAAAAGTATGGCTGATACTGCAATGTTTTTCTCCAATTTAAAGTTGTTTTTCAAGCCATGCTGGCTATGGCGCACTGGGGAAAAAAACATAAATCTAAATGTAGGCAAAAGCTCTTTTATTCTGCTTCTTTCCTGCCAATTCCCGTAGAGTATGGCCACCTCTCTGTCCTAAGAAGCAAAAGAGCACAACTCGGTGCATTCTCAGCCCTTCGAATGTGCTACTGGGACTGGTGACTGACTTGAAATATTAACACTGCCTTGAGCATAGATTTCCATGAGTAAGAAAAGTATATACCCGAGCTTTTAATTACTCACCTCTTGTACTTTGAATTTGTTACACTGGTTAATATAACAATGAACGCTACATCTACTACATATAAACGCTACCATATTAGATACAATGGTTGTACATATATTTGGCAAGCAAGCACACAGCATTAGAAACCTAAAGCATTCTCAGAGGTTATGACAAGCTCACCCTAACTAGACACAAAATAAAAAGCATCAGGGGATGCTTCATTTTATGTTATAATTATTTACATTACATTCTTTTCATGTGTGCTAACGTTTACCAGCTTCACAAGTGTTTGCATTGGGCTCTAGGCATTTGTTATAGCAATGAAACCTTAAGATCCAAACATATTTTCAATTTAACATTTATCTTTATGAAGTCTGGATGACATCTTCTTTATATAGGCAATTGGCATGAAAATTAGAGATGTGGAAAACGTGCAATCAACTGTTGCCTTTGCCATAGCACAATGTTTAAGAAGCATAAAAGAAAGCATCAGAAATCAAGGCAAATCTACTTGGCTTTATAACTTAAAAGTAGATGAATGAAGAGAACTGGAATAAACCCACCAAGAGCAAAACTGGGGGTGGAGAGTGGGGGGAAAGTAGGTGTACAGCAGGAAATGGAGAAAATGCACAGAGAAGAGAAAACATTAGGCTTTTTTCCTCCTTAAGGACATTACAAAACCAAAAGTCTTTGGAAATCTGAGCACTTCATGTCTGTGTAAAATCAGACCAAGTCTGACAGTGCCAGCACAGTATTTTTGAATTTCAAAAGACAGTTCTTTTCATTTATTCCCTATCTAATGGTTAAAGACACAAATGACAGTACCACGGATGCCTGCAAGGTTTTAAACCCAACTAAGATTGAGATCACAGCTGCAGTTTAGAGAAGATCCCTTGAAAGGTGCATGCCCCCATCCTGGTCACCCCTCCAGCTCAGTCCGTACAGATCCACGCAAAGCATAAAAAACCAAGGGCACGGAGCACTGGAAAAATGGGCAGCCTTGGTCTTGTACGCTGGAAGGGAGCACCAACCAGCCATATTGTCATTTTTATCCATCCTGAAAGTAAACCAACAACCTCTACAAACCAGATGTGGAAACAGAAATAAAGCGACCCTTCCCCAGGCAACCACCTTTACTCAGGGGAAAAAGAACTTGATAAGGCTGACACTTTACATTTGGAAACAACCAAACCTACCAACAGACTCAGGGAAGGCAAACTGAATGGAACTGAATTCCCTTTCCTACCTCCTCTTACTTTTCTATCACCCAGGAACCATCAGATCTAGCAAGGCAGGAACTGAATTCTTATGAACAGACTTTATCTTAGTCATACAAATATCCCCATGAATCCACCAGAATTATTTTTATAAAGACAAATGTTTTATAGCCCTCCTGACATTCCAACTGCCTATTACATCCTTGAATATGGAAAATAATAACTTGTTACTAGAAGACCAAAGCATCAAACCCTGGACGTGCTCATTTCAAAAAAGGCACCCTGATGCTGAGAACAACAGACAGAACCTCAAAGCACAGCCATGGAACTGCATTTTTTTTTTCTAATGTGTGAAAGTTCCACACTACCAGTTATCAAACACTTAGAAGATCTATATCTCCATTTCACAGACTTTAAAGACAAATAGGTCATCTCTCCATGAAGAGTTTGCACAAAATCCAGAGAGAGACTTACAGAAATACTCTCACATATTCTATGCCTGAATATGATAAACATCCATAATTAATCTGTACCTATAAACACGCATATTTTTAAACTTCAAGGAAACTTTTACAGAATTCTGTTAGGACACATTCTCTTGTGCACAATTAACCTGCTATCTTTTAAGGTCTGCTATATACAAGAAGTTTAGTCTATTACAATAAATGCAGAACTCCTATTTTGATAAAGGTATGCATTTCAGGAAAGAGAGAGGAGAAGAGGTGGCAGAATGGTGCTGCTTTAATATAGGACTGGACTTCCAGAAGAACAAAAGGAAGCAATAACTTTTCTGAGCAGCGTTAGCCACGCCAGCTACCCTCCACTGGATGTCTTACAAGCACACTTGGGCTGATCTATAAACACAAACCAAGGAAAAGGTTTTCAGGCATAACATGAGACTCCGTCTCATACCCAAATCGTCTACCAACACGTTCAGCTCCCATTTTCTGTGGAGATGCAACAGTCTTCAGGACATCATAGCTATTGCTACAGCATGTAATGGGCTCAAGTGAATTGGCTTTTAGGGTTTCCTGCTGTTCAGACCAGAGTGTGCAGTTCTTCTTGAAAAAATACACCATGATTCCATAAATTACTATAAACATCTATTTACATACATAAATAAACACATGTATATACACAAAGAAAAGTATGCTCCCTGTGGAAGCCTACAAAAAACCCAACAAAAACTCAGTATTTTTTCTCTATAGAATGAATGATCCTACAATGAGTTTCCAATATTAACGGGGACTTACATCAACTGTACACAACTTGCAGTCATGGATAAATATAATCCACCCCTGAATCTCAGTAGCTGGACAGTCTAGGCTAATAGGTAGGCTTAGCAGGCTTAATTCACTTTGTGCTGAGAAAAGATACCGATTGATCCTCTTCCTGATGGATACAGAGCTTTGTTATGTTTAAAAAGTCAAACAAATGATGAGAAGTCCTTGCTGGCAGGGGGACAGTGACAGCCACTCAGTACTGTACAGCAGCAACTTGCAGTCCTTTGTTAGCTTACGCACTTAGAATTCAGGAAGAGGTTTGGAAGCTGGGAGGAGACTCTGCTGTCATCTATAGATTTTTCCATACTGGTTTACCGAAAGACTCAGTTTTGAAGCATTAATGCAACTTGAAAACATATGCACTGAGTAATTTTGCTACTAGCTTTCTACATCCTCTACCGTAAGCTTCATGCATTAGAATATCAAGCATTAATATACTCTTCTATATTGGAGCACAAAAAGATGATCATTAAAAGGCCAATTCCACCAAATAAGTGGCCTGCACCTTGTTATTATTTCTCCCCACCCATGCTTGATGGAAGCTACCATTCTCCATTTGGATAATTTTCTCCAATTCAATGGAATTCTCCATTTTCCATCTTTCCTTCCAGGCATCATCTTTAATATACCTATCAAACACCACCTTTCAAGGTTTACCATTCATCAGGTACTTCCCTATTCCTGAGCGTAGCAGAAATTGTATTCTTGGCAGCAATTACACCTCAATCTTCATTAACACTGGAGCTGTTCTTTAATACTCGCTGACCTGCCTTCGTATTTTGTTTCCAACCCTACACCTCCTGCTTGCTAAATCACGTTCTCTGCTCATTTTGCTCCCTACTCCTGTTATTGCTCCACAAGTTTGCATTTCTTCTCGCTCCGTATGGCTAGTTCCCTGAACACCCGTGGTTGCTTGTTTTTATGAGATAAAGGAGAAGCCACTGTTTTGTCTGGACTGGCTTCTCTTCTGACTCATCAACACAGCACAAGGACACAGCGATTCCTGTGGGAGACCACCCCACTGGGGAACACTCGTCTTTCCTCAACTTAGCTGACGTTACCCATTCCTTTGATACGCCTGTTGATTGAATGTTGAATGACTCACCAAGGAGCCATGAGTTTACTGACGTGTTCCTTTATCATCTATATGTTTCTTCACGGGACAGAAGTCTACATTATCTGTGGATCGCTAATGCAGCACCATTTCACGGTATCTGACTCACTATCCACATGTGCAGAGTAGAGAAGACAATTTGGATTTGTTACAAGTCTAGGTCACCATTCTCCTGACAGCTTGAAAGTGTTAAGCTACTTAATGCTTCTTTTCTTAAGCTAAGTGTTCCTGTATTGTTGGGATTTTCAATGACTGTAATCATCTCATGTAGTGCTACAAACTACACTTTTCTACAGGAATACTGCTTATAAACAGGATTTTTACTGCCTTCTCTCTGGAATTGGATGGTAATGAGCTAGCTGGGTAGAAACTGTCATAATACTTCAACAGCATGTGGGCCTCCTAATTTTCTTTTAGCTCAGTTTCCTAATCCAAGACTTGTGCAAGGCACGGGTGCAGTTCACCATCATATTTCTTTGGGATAGGAGACTGTGCCTGAGGGTTTTGTCTGTTACAACCAAAGGCCCTCCCTGTTAATGCTATTAATAACGTCGTTGTTTCAAGTGAAACGTATCCAGTTTGCTGAGACAAAAATCTGCTCTGAGCAAGTTACCTGAAGGCAGATTTGTTACAGAACTGAGTTTGACTGTAGCACCCCATCTCATTAGCAGATGCTGATCCCACTAAGTAATTACCATATTTCTTTAGCTCTTAATCCTACCCTGATATATAGCAGAGGGAAACATCCATGGGAAAGACACAACAGCCGTTGGAACGGGTAGTTCTGTGGAAATTAAACATAAAACTGACCACACGTTAGCTAAGCAAACTTCATGGGTGCTGAGCTTGAAGGAAATGCTTGGGCCCTTATGCTGTCAGTATTTGAGACCCCTGCCTAGAAACGGACCTGGCAAGGACAGTCCTTTTCACTGGTCAATTTTACGTGGTATGCAAACCTCGTATTTCATAAAAGCACTAATGGCTAAGGGCCTGGCAGGGGCCCGTTTGGTTTGTTGGCTTTATGCTCCAGCCCTGTGACAACAACAAGTTGCACACATCTTCCTTGCTTTGCAACTGCTCCGAAACTTTGAGACTTTCAGAACCTCATAAAACTGCATCAACTTTGCCCTTGCCCAGAGCCAACCAAAATGGCTCTGATTTTACACTCTGGCTGTGAATACCCTGGAAATTTACCCCTCAATCCTGAAAACAAAATTGCTAGGCAAAAATACCAGTTGCTGTACAAAATACATCATGCTATTTTAAAAGAAAAAGCAAATTATAAAAATCTGAAAGCAACCACAACAGTTGCAGGACTGGAAGGCAGTTTTCTTCCTGAAAGCAGTCGGGCTCTCAGAAGAAAAGGAAACTCAGAACTGGTAAGAAGGTCCAGAGCACAAAGCTTGCCAGGGAGGCTGGAAACCAGAACGAAGAGTTCCACTGTAGTGGGACAGGAACAATTCCTTAGTGACCGGCTTGAAACTTCTCTGGAGTTTTCTACACTCTGACAATACAGGCACATTAAAACTGACCTTACCAAGTCAGCACCCTAAGCACCGCACACTTCTGTTCAGAAAGAACTTTTGGCTAAATACCTTTGAAATTAATTAGTAACAGAAAAAGACAATTGTAGCATATAGGTTACAATTCCTGCTATAAATACAAAACCAACTGAAAGCCAAGCAAAGCTAACTCAACTTCTAATAAGAGTCTTAATTTCCAAATATCTCTTGTAATCAAAACAAGAAAACCCCACTCATTGTGACTTGCTGGATATTGATCAAGAGTTCCCTATTATTATTGTGTATTTACTTTAAATGGTGCCACTCCAATTATAATAAAGACTTAGTCCTATGCTCAGCTACAACATTCAGTTACTGAACTGACCAGCTTCAAGAACAATCCTTTCCTTCTCAAAGGTTGCTGGTGAGGAATTTTGAGAAAAGCCAACCAGCAGTACTTTAAAGCAGTCTTGTTCAGACTGAAAGATTCATTGTAAATATTAATGCTGTTGATTTTATACTCCATGTAAAACAAAGGTGCTATTTGCACTTTAAAAAACAGTTCAATCAACTCTGTTGCAATTGAATAATTTGACTTTAATGAACTGTCCCTGAAGTGTACAAGGTAGCTTTTCTGAACATAAATCTCACTGCCCCCATCACCTCTGTGACGAGAGACCATAACTCTTTCCCACCTCCCGCAACAATACCCCAAGCCGTCTGCTTTTCATCAATGTTACCAGCTCTCCGTTAAGGGGCCGTTAAGGGGATCTGTGGCTTCCTCCAGTCAATTTTTTCTTCTTCCATAAATTGATCTTCCAACAACCTTAGAAATTCTTGGAAACAGTACAATAATTCCTTCCATTTTCACATGCACAAGTGAAACAAGTATGTTAATATTTATCTTGGAGTTATGCTGAAAATTGACTGAAGAGCGTGTAGCAGGAAGACTTGCAATGGGAGGTAAAGCCATGCAAAGCATAGCAGGTCAACCATTCGTTGTTAGCTATGTCGTATTGACACTGATAAACGAAGCCAGGTGAACAAGGACCAAGGTGGTATTTTCCCAAATATATCTCCCATTGCTAAAGAGTCTTAGAACAGGTAAGGATAAAAACATCCAAACATCCCCTCTCCACCAGTATCCACTTCCAGTTTAGAACAATTTTTAATGTTGAGCGCTTTTCAGAAAATGGCACGGCAATCTTACAGCCATCAACAAGTTTTAGATACTTTTGACTGCAGCCTTATTCAGCGAATAGATGCACAATTTGCATAAACTATTTATTAACATGAGTTTTATTCCTCATCTAAAGTATTAAACATATTTCAAAAAGCTGTATTCTTGAGGAAAGTGGAAAAATATGGATAACAGTGCTTTGACATTACTCACTGACTGATCTGCACTCAAACATACACATCATAAGGTCACACTGATCTCCAGATGCAAGGCAAGTTTAATCGAAGTCACCTTTGGCTAAACTTTATGCAGAGTCAGAGAAATAATAAGATGTCAGTCAGGACAGAAAAGGGGAGGAAAAGTGTAAAGTATAAAGTGATGAGCAATACTTTACGCTCATACTATCTTCAGAATCGTCAAGAAAGTAGCCTGAAGATAAAGGAGAGAGGAAAGCCCCACACAGGGGAAAGCCATGGTGAGAACAACCTAGCAAGATAAAAATATTGTATGCATGTTGTACATGTATTAGAGAGAAGAAAAAAAAAACCAGAAACCAAAGCACCATGGATTCCTAAGGAGGGGGAAAAAAAGTCAGAGGTGCTTCTTCAAATACCCGACAAGAAATTAAAAGTGCAACATCTCAGTCAAAGAGGTAACAAGGAAGAAAGGAGAAAGCGGGAATCTGAGTCACTGGAAGGCTTCAGAGACCAACAGACACTTTCAGAAATCTGGAAATAGTCAAGGGAACCCTGAAGAGATGGTACAGGTCAAACTGGATTGAGTCTTCCCTGTCTTTTTATGAAGTTAAAAACCATGATTTTTTCCAAAATATTATTTTTACATATACAAATATATTTTAGCGTATTCCCAGAAAATGAAGTTTGCTCCTATGTTCAAGCGTATTTGTTCAAGCATCTGAGAAGCAAAACCACACCAGTTCTTATAAAGTAAGTTTTTCCTCTAATTCATGATTTCTTCCATCATCATCCACATCGGAAACCCAGTACCCAAACTGGCCATTTTCCTTTCAGGTAGTGTCCTGGAATCTCTAGGAGGATGAAGCAGTCAAGACCTAGGTCTCCCGCAAAAACCCGCACGACCCAGTGTTTGCTCTGATGAAGGGTTGCAGGAGAGCACTGAGAGAAAGCAGAGGTTTGCTTGGGACAGTTGATGCATGGGTCTGGTATCGGCTGCCATTGCTGCTCTGTCACGATGAGTTATATTCACAAGATACAACTGATAGATTCACCAGTGGCAGCAAGAGATTATCTAAGCTGATTTGGAACCTTTGGTTCATCCATTTTGCCAAATCTTGGGCAGGGACGGCAGGTTGGAGAAGAAAGTCAGGTCACTGCTACGCTGCTGGCTTAGCCTTATGCCACTGTTGAGACAAATGGGGTCTCCATGTTGCCCTCCAGTAGGATACAAGCTAAAACCAGTCTGCCTGGCAGGCATCTTTAGACTACCTACCAGTAACGCAGGTTGCGATCGGTATTTTGTGTTGTTCCTCTACAGCTACGAACAGCCCGTTGACTCTGGCAGCTGCCCATTCACCATCACGTGAACAGCAATGCAAAAAAAATACTGCATCTTTGAAACATTAAATTGATTATAACACTAAAGTGAAATTCATAGCTTACCAGATCCTTTTAGTTTCTAAAAGCTGTATTTCTCATATTATACACAGTAGTAGAGGTTTCTAGCCTTTATATATTCTAATATGATGAATCATATAAAGCTAGTTTTAGGTCTTTTTATAGTTATATTCAGGTTTTTTTAACATAGAATATATAATTTTTAGTATTTTTTAATACATATTTTATATATATTTTCTATGTAAAAAAATTCTAGTAAAAAGCTAGTTTTAGGGTTTAACAGGCAGGGATTGTGTCTGGGTTGCAATCAGCAGCATTACTTTGACTAAGTACCAGCGATGTGTTGGCATCGATATCTTCATCACTGAACTCCAAAGGAATTGGCTGCACACCAAGGGCAGCTCACTGCTGCATCACCTATCAAGAGATGGCAGTGAGGGCTGGCGCATCCCTCCTGCAGGACAGAGCACGGCATGCGCCTGCTGTGCGCAGATGGACATCATTCCCGGGCAATTACAAACCCTTCGGACGCTCTTTTGAGAATTACACCAAGAGGAACCCTCAGCCACAAGAAGCCAGCTTGCGCGGGCTCTTCTGAGCAGAATTCCTCCCCGGGGGTATCACAGCTCTTTGGGATGCCTGTTCCCAATGCTGTATTGACATAACCTGTCCCAATACCCAGAAAGATGCCAGCTCTACTACTTAGTCACTTGGCCACAATGTCGGCATGCATGCACTGTTGATTTTTGCTTTGCTGTAAATGAAAAGATATTTTTCAATCTTCGCAGCTAGAAATGATCACAACCTATACCTACGGTATAACCTTCAGGGTGCCTCCAAATCCCCACAACAGCTCCTTGGGTTTTGGTTCTCAATAGCACATACCTTTTCCTCCACGCAGCATCGGACCTTTTAAACCCACTTGCACCAACACTGCCGCCATGTGAAAATCAGGCTGCGCTAAGACAATTCTTGGTTAGACACTGAAAAGCTGAAGGCAAAAAAGTAACAGCTTGGATCCCTTGGTTTTTCAGGGCATGGATCTGACGTGCCTTCTGGAAGGCATCACTGGATGCTACGCAGCAGGGCTGGTGCAAGCCTCAGAGGCAGGCAGTCTATGGAACAGTTGGTACAGAGACAGAAAAAGATAAGGATGATCCTTTAAGGTGAATCACCTGATTCTCAGATATCAGGAAGGCAAGCAGTGACGATTCATCACAACATAGCAGAATTCAATCCAACATTACCCTCTTGAAGCACAAATGAAAGTGAGAGTAATCCATCAAAACGTAACAGCAGGAAGGGCCAAGCCTCCAGCCTAAACCTCAGAGAAGTGGCTCAGACCCAGAAAATGGTCACATTTATATTTGCTAGAGTTCTGCTCTTCAGGACTGGAAAGCCACAGACACACTAACATGGCTCTATCTGAACAGCTTTTATATTTGGGTTAGTTTTCTTAGGATGCAGTAAGTGAGACAGCCTGCTTCTGGCATCGAAGCATTACCTGTGCATATGCACGCCCTTCAAGCTCTGCTCACTGTGTCGGGGTGCCTGGCAGCACAAACGGGAAGGTTAAGTTATTACAATTCCTGTTATTTGCCCAGGCTGCAATCTCTCCTCCCATCAGGAGAAAACTCTGCAAGCACTGGACCCTCAAGCTATAAAGCCTGTGATAAAAGTAATGTCTCAGATATTAATATAGATATATTAGCAAATGTGTGGTAAAATTAAATATGGGTATGTGTTTTGAGAGATGCACTGATGGCACTACCCACTTAGCCTGCGTACGCTGCGACCGTGTCGATATAGGGGGGTGCTCTTCATACATGGCACAGACCTTATAGCACAGCTATGCACATGCAGATCCGTTCGATGCTTCTGTTGGAGCATGGCTTTTATATTAGAAATAGGCGATGCAAGGCATTCATCCCTCCCACTCCCCTAGTTCCTCTCACTACTGGGAGGTAACTGATAATGACCACATTTCCAAACCAGATTTGTCTTGGACAGGTCTACACCTCGGTGCTGGAATTCAAATAACAGGAGCCCATTATTCTCTAACTGGGATAAAGCCCAGGCTAGCCAGAAACTGGGGATTAGTCTAACGGCAGGAAAAGCATTTTCATTAGAGAAGTGTTGCCAGGAAAGAAGATGGGCTGAAGTGGTCTGGATTTGAAAGCCTAAATTCAGGGTTCTTGAGATGGCTTATTGGCGGGGGGGAGTCTATCACATAACTAGAACAGCGTTTTTTACTTTTATTTATTTTTTTTATATATTTTCTTACTTATTTCCTTCCTCACTTTTATGAAATTGGTTTTGCAAATGAACATGACAGGTCACTTTCTTCACTTGGCAACCAGTGTATGACTGGACTTCGAACACGTTTCGGAGTCGAAAGAGGTCTGTGCCCAGTTAACACCATCGGCACTTCCCTCACAGTAACTCCTCCAGCACTCTGATGCCAAAGCCCAGTATTGAACAGCATCCATGTTAATTAATTCTAATTTTAGTTCCACCTCTTTTTGACCACCAATAAATCCATCTTGCTTTGTAATCCAGAACTGGGATAAGTTCCAGCATTACAGAATGTGACATTTTAAAACCATTTCCATACCCACACCGTCTGTCTGTAACCTCAATATGTTTGGCATATGAGGAAAAGCACATATCTGCTTTAGGGTTAGGTAAAGCCTATGGGATGGTAATTCTAACAGCAACAGCATTCCTGGAACTGCAGACAATATAGCACAGCGATGCCGTTTGGTGTGGAAATGGCTTTCTTTGCAGAAAGAACGTGATCTGTTTGTCATTAAAACATGCTGAAGTTCTTCCAAGGGATCAGCTACTAGAAATGGCAATTCTGCATCAAAACTGCATTCTCTGAAAATCCTTTACTTTCCCCTTACACAGCTTTTATACCAAGACAAAATTATAAGCTAAAAGAAAAAAAAACCACAAAGAAACCAAACAACAACCCACCCTTTCTTTGCCTCTTTAGAGAGCCTTTTGAACATAAGTAATTACAGAAAGATGTTTTTATTAGTCTCAAGGCTGTTGTCCAACTATTCCTCAGATATTTTATAAACTAAATGTATTTCAAGGAGCTGCCAAAAATATGAATTTTATTTAATTCAAGCAACAGATCTATGTATTTAAAACCATAGCTTTCTCCCAGTCCCTCCGTGGTGCTAGCTGTTCTCTGCTGCCTTTGTGGCAGGTAGTGCTCTTACTTGTGTTTATTACCGAGGACATTAAGCCTCACAGCCAGTGTCAGACGAACACGACATGGTTTCAGCACTGAGCTGACTTTCAGATCCCCAGGCACCTTCAGGTTACAGTCAGGCAGAGACGACCTCCACTAACTTGAAATACAAGATGATAAATCACCGGGGTCTAACTGCGTGGGGGGAAGCAAAGGAGCCCGACAAGTAACACAGAACACAGCAGAAGTGTATCAAACACTTCAAACAGTCTCAGTGTGTGATGCTTGCCCCTCTTACAAACATATCCAATCTAACCGTCACCACACTCTAATCAGAATTTCGATTAATCCCACTGAGGGTTCTCTCTCTGATGGATATTCTATAGCTTAGTACGGTGTTCCAAACTGCTGACACATACTCAGAGATACTATATTTAGAGAAAAGCTCACTTAGATGAGGCTGAATGCATTTAATATCTATAACAGTAACTGAAACCCCCAAATATCTGATGCTACAAAAAACCTTTTTTTGAGATGCAGATTCCAAAGCAACTTTTAAACTCACTGGCTCACACCTGACTACCCATAATGGTGAACATGCAAATCTCTCTCCATTTTGGCTCTTCTTGTCCCCAAAATGAATATGCCAGCATGTGACAATGAAGAAGAGTGGGAAACACTGCTGACAACTGGTATAGGATTTGCAAGAAGATATCTGGCATGGGAATATTCTAGTCCAGTCTATTAGCCCACGCTGTCCTGAGAAGATGACATGAACCACTGGAATTGGGTAGTCAGTGTTCACACGTTCATGCATTTGGCTACAACTCTGAGTGGTTGCCAGCATCTTCCCGGAGAGCTGAAAGATACTCTACTGCTCACCAGTGCAAGCGGAGCAAATTCATTTAACAAAGAACAGACACTTCTCTAAAGGTCCCTTCCAACCCAAAGCATTCTATCATTCTATGATTCTCTAGTCCTGTGCTCTTAAGATGTTGATTCGTGGGATCATCGCCAAACACAGAAGTAGACCATGTCTTCCATGAGAACTGCAAAAGCCTTCCTACTGTAAAACATTCAGTGATTTAGGACAGGGGCTGCAACCAGCTCTCCTTGCAGTAGCCCCTTTTCACTCCCTTTGGCCATTCAACAATTGCCGCTGCTTAAATTCTACTTTCAAACAGAACTGAAATGCAGAGCTGGGGATATTCCCTGTCCCTCCTTCCATCGCTCACATTTCAACCCACAGATGTTGGGTTATCAGCATACAACCAGCAATCCCCTTCTGTTTACAGAGCAGGTACTCATCTAGAGCCAGTGAAATATAGACTGGGGAGTTACTTCTCCAGTAGAAATGAAAACATGAAGGCTGACAACTATCCAGTACCTCATATATATATATATTATATATACACACACCCTCACAGCTCAGGCTTCCCAACATGCTGAGGAACCAGCTATGAAAAATTAACTGTGAGCACATCTTTGCCCATTGCCTTATGTATCGATTCAAAGAAATTAGTCACACATGATGATAGAAAGTAATAAAAAAATAAATGACTTTTTTGCAGTTTCAAATATTTTGGGTAAAATATAAACCACTTCTAAGTAAGTTTTCATTCATCATTAAAACTAGAAGTTGATTCTCCTGTAGACTAGACAGTTAAAAAAAGAGCTGTAGGAAAAAAAAAACAAAAGTCAATGAAAATCCTCTCTAGCCCAGTTACCTATCCAAAGAGTAAAAAGGAAAAGGTCAGAGGTGGGAGCAAAGCAGGTTCTGAGGCACCTTATGCATTTTTAAATTGACTTTAGGATTATAATCAACACATACACACTGTCATAGTGAAACACAACAATATTTTTTGACTTCCACACAATGTATCAGAATATTAATGACTTCTTTTTAACCAGATTGTTCCTATTTACCTTTTTTATCAATAGCTCTATTATTAATCTAAACTGCTAATAAATATTGGGATGGGGGGGTGGTTTGGTTTGGGTTTGCCTTTGCTTTTACAATCACTGCTACAAAAAGCATCTACTGACTCACTCACAAAGATACGGTGCATGTACAATTTCAAGGAATATCTTCACAGGTTTTCCATACAAGCAGGATTTAGGGTGCATGTTCCTGAAGCCTCACATTTTCCACTCCACCCAGAACAGATGATTTTAGATCTGAGTAATCTCAGAAATACGTTATTAGTAACAGAATTAATACTGGATTCTACTGGAAATCCTAGTGTCTTGACCATTGCTTGTGTTCCAGTTTGGACTAGAACAGTCAGAAGAGTAAAATTTTCATAACTGAAAGGCAGCAGCAGATTTCAACTCCCCAAAAGCATCATTTTGTGTTGATGTTAACCAATGCAATGACCCAAGTCCTGCTGAGGTTTCAAAGGTGCTACAGTTCCGCCACGTGGCAGAAACTTCTGGGGCCAAGCCATCATGCTGCAATAGGCTGGAAATTTATCTGGCTGCAATTTTGGCTGAAACTACCTGGAAGTGTTTACAGGTGCATAGAATCATGATTTTCTGATAGGGAACTACTTAATTTTGCTTCTCAAGCAAACCCGCTCTAAAGAGCAAGGTGTTTAACACAAGCCAGCCATGATGTATTGGGAACATTTCAAAAGTAGAGGTCAAAATAGCCATGTATTTTTCAGAGGCTGATTTATTTTGCCCTTTTTTGAAAATACTGCCACAGAAAACCTGTTGGAGTGTTTACCTAAATGCAATGGAACATCCCCACAAAGTCCATGTTTCACTACGAGCACGCCCCTTTAAAATTATTACACATTTTTTAAAAAGGAATGATGCATAAAACTTCAATACTTAGCTCATTATCATAACACAATTTAAGCTTATATAAGAAGTAATAATATTTATAAGAATATCTCCTCTCAGACCAAAGCTACTTACTGAATATATAAACAGAAATGGCTTAAGAAAGACATTTCACTCCCAGCATTGATACTCAATACTAGGACCGCTACAGAAATATTCCTAAAAGGCTTTTCTGCCTTTTATGGCCTACAAAAAGTTGGGGTTTTTTTAAAAAAGAAGAAATTCAATACAGATATTTTTTACTCTGCCATTTCCACTTTAAAGCTCAGATTTGTGCTGCTTTGCTCTACTTTCAGCATTAGGTTGCTCTTCACATACTTCTGTTTCTCAGCCAGCTGAAAGCCACTGTAATTTTCTTTTCCTCAACTATTGCTGATTTAATGTATGATTTGTAAGATTCAAACATGTAAACGTGCTGAATTCTGCCTAGAAAAATGTGATTATCCTTCCTCTTTGTACTGGCAGATACAGGGGCAAATTCACAGATGTTGTATTCTTGAATCAGCATAAGGAAAATATCACCTTTAGCATTTTAAAGAAAACTCTGCTCTTTTTTTTTGTTCCAAAAGTATATTCAAAATTGAATCATCTGTAAATTAATAAATGTTTTAATTAAGATACATTTAAATCACTGTATGCTGAGATCTTACAAGCTTTCTACTTCAGGCAGGTTACCCAGGCAGGCCTCATTAAAGTGGAAATTGAACCTTTATCTCCAAACTGCCACCAGGGAAACATCCTCGCCCTGATTTAGCAATTTATTGGATAAAAACCTTCCTCTTGGAACACCAGGCAAGGCATTTTCTTTTAACTTTGTTTGCAGCTTCTTGTAAACCGAAGAGAATTCAATCCCTCGTAAGTCTTCCCTGAGAACTAACGGCGTTTCTTGCCATGAGAGAGATGGAGGTGACCAGGGTTAGCAAAGACATGGATGATGTAATAAAATAAATCAGGGCCCTGCTTTTGTCTCTCTCAAAAGAGATCTGATCCTTCTGAACAGGGACAACAGCTTTATTTGAAGTAGTCTGGTTCAGACAGAATTTATCCAGCAAGGCTCACAATTCTCCCCTCTTTCCAGTCTTACTTTTTCAAATCAAAAGGAGGAGAATGAGATGCTGGGCTGCAATTTCAGAAGTCTAAACCGAGATAAGCACTTCAACTTATGCTGGTTTTTAGATAAAACCGCAATACCTAGTTAAAACTGCAATATATAGGATAACCTGCGCTCCTCATCATTCCCCAGAAGAAGATACGTTCTGTCAATCTGGCACAGTTCTTGCAAAAAAAAAAAAAAAAAAAAAATCTGTGATTTTGAGATTAATTATGGTTTTAGAAAAGAAATCAAGTCAGGGAGACTCACAGAGCAATAGAGTTTACAGAAGAAGAAAACGCCAAGCACATTATTCCTAGATGGTATCTCAGGCATCCTGAACAGATTCCAGTCTCTGCTTCACTACGCGCCACACAAAGATCGTGAAGGCAGTCCCCGCGAGAGTTCTCTTCCCAGTTAAGGTGGGGGAATACTCCACTCACTTGATACAGGTAGCATTTCTAATGGCACGTACAATGCGTATAGAGGTCCTACCATGCTATTAGCAAAGAACTTGACAGCAGAGCAATCATGGCAGCCGTGCCTCTATTATCTTCAAGAAACTGTATTTATAAATATTCACCCTTCTCTGGATGGAAATTCTCAGCCAGCTGCAGTCCAGTGGATCTAGGTCTCAGCTGAACCTTCTCTAAGGCTTGGTTTACGCGGTGGAGGAGCCTGTGGACAAGGAATGTCTTATTCCACTGTACTAAATGTCCTGGGACATTAGGAAAAATTTCTTCCCTGAAAGGGTTGTCAAGCATTGGAAGGGGCTGCCCAAGCAATGGGTCAAGTCCCCATCGCTGGAGGGATTTAAAAGCCAGGCAGACGAGGTGCTTAGGGACAGGGTTTAGTGGTAGGATGGCAGGGTTAGGGGAACGGTTGGGCTTGATGATCTTAAAGGGTTTTTCCAACCTAAACGATTCTGATTCTAAATCCATCCTAGTCTTGAAAGTAGCTGCAGCATTTTGGGTTATGGAGTTCCCCCATAGCAGGACATGGCCCCAGCAGCAGGACGATCCCAGCTCCCCAAGCTATAGGAACATGCACAGAAGTTAAGTGTTTGCAAGAAATCTTCATGCACCTGATTTCTAAGAAAATACTAGTATTTTTGCCAGCATTGCTGAAAAGTAAATACTGTGACCATATTGTAAGCAATACTAGAGGCTTTGGGTACTTCTTATTACAACTGTGAGGTGGCCCATTTTCAGACCTTTAAAGCTAAAACTGCTCAGCAGAGGCAAAAACGTGCACAGACAGATCCTGCAGCAAAGAAACAGTGACCCTATTAAAAAAAAAAAAGCAGGAAGACAGGAGAGAGTGTAGGCTGAAAGATACCACTGGTAGCAGAGTAACAAGTGGCCATCGGTGCAATGGCAGAGTTAGAGCAGGTAGTAGGAAGATGGGCTTCAAAGGGACCATCAAGCCCAATACTCCCATCACAGGCCACTGCAGAGCATGGTATTTAAGACATCAGTAAAACATTACTACAGGTGCCAGAGTTTGCATTCTTTTTTTTTTTTTTTTGCTTTAATGAAGGAAAATTATCATTTCAGTGAGAATCTGAAGCATGTGCCAGCACAGAAAAAGGTGGCAAAAAAATTAACATTATAAAAAAACTATTTAACTTTTACTAAAGTGCAAGCTGAGCACCTGAGACACCTCCTTCCTCCTCCCTTCTGCATTAGAGCCCTCCTTTCTTCAGCAGGCCCAAGAGCTCAACAAAGTAACTGAAACTTGGCCCACAGTCTCATGAGGAAATGGATATTTCATGCCCCCATAGAAAGTCTAAGAGCAAATGGTATTTGCCGCAAAGCCGTTCTTTAATTCTGTTTGAGAACAGACCAACAGAGGAGGGCTGCTAAAATGATCCGAGGGCTGGAGCACCTCTCCTATGAGGACAGGCTGAGAGAGTTGGGGTTGTTCAGCCTGGAGAAGAGAAGGCTGCGGGGAGACCTGATTACAGCCTTTCAGTACTTAAAGGGGGCCTATAGGAAAGATGGGGAAAATCTTTTTAGTAGGGCCGGCTGTGACAGGACAAGGGGTAATGGATTTAAACTAAAACAGGGTAGGTTTAGACTGGATACGAGGAAGAAATTCTTTACAACGAGGCTGGTGAAACACTGGAAGGTGTTGCCCAGAGAGGTGGTGGAGGCCCCATCCCTGGAAACCTTCAAGACCATGTTGGACGGGGCTGTGAGCAACCTGATCTGGTTAAAGATGTCCCTGCTCACTGCAGGGGGGTTGGACTGTGTGACCTCTAAAGGTCCCTTCCAACCCCAAACATGCTATGATTCTATTTGTTGCCTAGGGATTTTCCTTATGTCAATGCAGGCTTAATTCAAGAGCAGCTTGTGTGAAAGTTGTAGCTTGACAAGAGTTAACATGAACTGTCTGAACAACACTTACTGATTGATATATTAAAAAAAAATGCAATTACTTGTATGGAAGCTATGGAGAAAGATGGTTAGAAGCATATCTGCACAGAAGCCTAACAAGCAATGCAGTAACGTTACACGGTGGGTTTTTCCTGCATGGAGAAGCTTACAGAAGTCCACCACCTCCCTTGAACCCGCAGACGTTTGGTCCGTGTTCCACCACCACTCTCCGCAGTAACGGGCTCGGTCTGGTGGGGCACTGCTTTTTCCACCTCCTTCACTTACGGATTCGGCATGCTATTTTATCTTCAGTCATTAAAAAAAAAAAGCCACTCCAAAAGATGAAAATGCTTCTCAGGGAACATCTAATGCCTAACCAGGAAAACCTGACATTGCAGGGTCTCCTACTGCAAATATCATGGAGCAACATTCCTCCAAAACACCTGCCCATAGTTTTAGGAAGTCCTATGGCCTGGAAGCCTTAAAGCCCCGGTGACTTAATTGACCCTTGGCATAAAAATGTTCCCATCAACAAATACACAAGGAGTTGGTACCGTCATTTAATTCTCTTCAACAGTCTTTTTTTTTTACTTAAACCAAACAGGGGGAAAAAAAAAAATCAACACACAGCAGTCTTGCTGTTGCAATTAGCTCTCTCATTTTGAAGGAGCGGCAGCAGAAATAGCTGTAAAGCAGAAAGCCGTATCAAACTCTATCAACTGTATTCATGGCAGGAAGGGAGGGAGAGTCAATTCCTTTTCCATTTGGCAAGGAGAAGCTGATTATAAAGCTCAATCCTTGATCTCATCTCCAGTCTCTAAAAGCATGTACCTGTTTACAGTACTAAAAGCAGAGAGGACTCAAAGGTATTTGGCTTCAGTGAAGGAAACCCAATGCGGACTTGGGGGCCGTGCACTGGTAGGAGAAGCAACGCTGCTCAGATCCCTGCCCGTCCAGCCTGCTAGCTACATTTTCAAGTGGCCTCTTGGGATTTAAACACCCAAGAGTAAGAAAACATACTTTGGTATGTCTGAAGACTGAACCCAAGTTTGTATGCATCCTTCGTTTTTAAACTAAGGCTTTAAAATGTCATGTAGCAGGAATGTAGCACCAGTTATTAGTTCAGTCTTTAAGTACCGGAAGCTATTCCAGTAAATGAATTCCAGGCACTGAATCAGACTAACTTATCTTTTATTCATAAGACACCATGAATTCCTCCTTTAAAAAGCAGCAAATACAGGTTAAAGTGACTGTTGTGTTCCTTCTCCCCAATCCCTTTTCAAGCTGATAACTAGCACGCTTGCTCCTGTTGGCTTTCCCGCAATGAACACACAAAACCCTAACTCGCTCATTCCGCTATTCCACACGGGGAGCAGGGTAGGGTAATTCATTACATTATTTCAAATTTCGTTTGCACATAGTGTTCAGTAAGAAAGGAACACAAACCCATCCCTGAAGTGGCACAGCGCAACCCGTGAGCTCCGGTTGACAATGACAGCCATGGCTCAGGCCTGCAGAAGGGCTCGAGACATTGAACACATCATGCTGCCTGGCTCTGTACGTAAATCAAGGCCGGGAGTTGGGAAAATGTTTAACTCTTGAAATTTTTCACACCATGGGGAAAAAGAAAGTGTGGTAATGTAAGCTTTCTCAAGATTTGAGAGCTGTGAAGAAAAAGCATGGTAGAATTTCAGAGAGAGTCATAATCCAGTCTCAAAAGTTCAACTTTAGAATAAAAATAGGTAAAATAATTTACCAAACCCTCAGAGTTTGGTTATTTAACTAACTTTGCAACCATTTGATAAATTTACAAGTGTCAACCTAAATTTAGTATTTCACCTCCCTACCCCCAAAATAACTCTTGAGGAATGCTGCGTACATATTTATGGATCACATTAAGCTTCTAATCGAGCCTTGGCTGAATAACAGAAATAGTACATGATGCATACCTGGCTTTTGACCAAAGAACATGCAGAACACAAGAAATATCTTACGGAAAAATGGAAAAAATCTTTCATGTAACACAGTATTTTGTTAGAAAAAATTGTATCCAGCAACAGCATAATAATAGAGAAACTCCATCCTGGATCTTCCAAAGCAAGAAGTGTTTAGTGAGGTATTAGCTGAAAGCAAACTCTATCACAAGGCAGGTTCTCTTCATTCTGCTCTTCACATCTTTGCCTGCCTGTGGTGAAAAGAGGGAAGAAAACCTTCCTCCTCCAAGGATCTCAGTGAATATTTCTTGTCTATTCAAGTGGTTCCTAACATTTTCGTAACATCCTTTGAAAACAGCTTTACAGAAAATTCTGATTTTTAACCCCCCAAAATCGTATTTTGTCTTAAATATGAAAGATCTAATCCTGAAACTGCTTAGTGAAGATGTAAATTTAGTGAATATTTGAAGATATTAACCATAGAAGGCTGTGCTTTGAGAAAAAACTCCTTAATCCTTAAATAAAATGCAATAGGGAATGAAATACAGCTATATACATGGATTTTTATTTTTTTTTTAATATGGAACTATTTTTTTAAAACACTGAACCAGTCATAAGCACAGAATTTTGAATATTCTAAACTAGAGAATTTGGCAAGTTTTGCCAATGGGATTCCCTAAGTTCCCAGTTCAACTGGTTCAAGAACGGGGCTTGGGAACAAACACCAAAAGCTTGGGCAGAGAGGAAGGCAGGTGGGACTGGCTGCCAGGCCAAATGCCAGCAAAGCTGCTCTGTGGTTGTTCTGAAAAGCCAGCTCAGCCACAGCGCACCAAGCTTTTCAAATTCGGGAAGGCCAAGCCTTCCTCGCAGGTTTGAAGAAGAAAGCAGCACCATCCTTTGTCCACCAGAAGGCAACCCATGCCTATTTGGAGAGGAGACCGGCTATAGAAAGTCAAGCTGCAAGGCAGGCAGCTCATTTGGAGGCTCACAGTTTTGATTGAGGAGCAGCAGCATGGAAGAGGTCCCACGGAAAAAAGCTTTTACCAGGAAGTAGCAGAACACCGGCTTTAAAGGCGTTCAGCTAGTTCTCCGCCAATAAAGCACAGGCAATTAAAACTTCAATGTGTTTCCAGTAGCCGATTGTTTCTTCGCAAGCAGAAAGTGCTAATGAGACACTTGCAAAAATAACAAGGAGTCTGTGAGAGGGGGCAGCGCCTTCTGTACTTAACCCAGTCAAAATGGGAGGGGCGTGCATCTTATAAGAAAATGGAGAGGGAAAACATAAAGTCTCTCTGAACTGAGAAGGCAGAAGGTGTTGAGTGTTGATCAATCAGTGACAGCGACACAGGCACCAGGGGCCGTGTCCAGCTTCACCTGATCCGGACACAGGAAAGAAAACAACTGCGAAACCCCTAAAAGCACTGGCTACGCAGCAGTCCACCCGCGCCCTGGTATTCCCACCCTGTCCCTGGTGATGCTCAGCTCAACAGAGCACTACTGACTGAACTCCCTTTTCATCCCCTCCTGCATCTTCCATCAGGATGCAGCAGAGCAGTGCTCCCCCGCCAGGGAGCGGAACGCGAGGCTTTCTCTTCTTGCACATCCGCTTGGCTGGCAGAGGCGACCCAGCAGAGAGGAAGCATTAATCCAAAAGAAGATTGCTGTTATTCATTCTGATTCCCACAGGTGGTTCATTTATATAGCAGAGTTGCAAATTTTTTTGTTCCAGAAACTTCCTTAAGGTTGTTTACACCAGCCTTTCATAAACAGCTCAGGCACAAGCAGGGCTCACTTGTCCTTCGGCGTAAGCCCTTATCATCGCTTACAAAATGGTTTTAAGTTGATACAGGGAGACAAGGCTCACCACCAATTCCAACATCAGGTGCATTTTCCTTTCAGAGCAGACTAGGTAAAGCAGAATTCACTCGGAATCGCAGCCCTACTTCTGCGTCACACGCAGGCAAGCTGAGAGAAGTTCTGAGGCTCGGGCTTTATCTGGACCATGAATAACACCAGCTATTAATAGTACTTAGAGCCAAAACACATCCAGGTGAATCCTCTGGCTTCCAAGAGTATCAAAACACATGAACAAATCTCATGCAGTTGGCAACAATCTCAAAATTGGATTTGGGTAAACGAGTATAAAACTGCTGCGATAAACCCTCACGATTGCTTTAGCAGAGCTGGCCATATTCTGTTCCTAGGGCCTGGGGAACGGTTTCAACGAAAGCAGCAGTTCTACCTAATTCAGCAATGCCATTCAAGCCCTGCACATATTTATTTAGATATATACGGCAGCATTCATGCAAGGTGACAGCATCCATCCCTACCTGACAGAGTGGCAAAGTTACAAATTAACATCATTAATTTAATACAGCCACTCCGGGGTACAGTGCCTGAACGAAGCAATCCCCCCTCACAAAGAAAAATACCCTGGCTCCTTACAGGACCATCTCTTCATTGGAAGGCTTAAACTTCACAGCACCACAGAGCGCTGAACTGAGCAGTGGGGGTGTTTCTGAGTGTGGTGATAGACTATCTACAAAAACAGGTTCACAGCGATCAGGTGGCTGGGAGAAAAAATAGGAAGATATGACAGAGATGTGAGAAACACAGTTTTTCCCAGCACCACCTAGAACATTTCCCATGAGAAAAACCCAAACTTTCCCTTTTCTTACATTTCAAGTGTGTGTCAATAGGTAACAAAAAACAAGCCTGGGAAACTGTCATTTATTTTTTAAATACATACCTATTATTATTATTATTATTTAATCCATATGTCAGAACAGCAAGAAACTTTACAGGATTAAGTTTTTTCTTTGTTTTGCCTTTGAGAAGGGATGGGGAAGAGGGGGAGTCCTCCCAGCAACATTTCGATTTACTGCCAGCTAATCCCCGCTGTAAGCAGCAGGTAGAAAAGCCTCTGTGTTGCTGGGCAAGAGCCAAGCATGCCTACAGCTCTCCAGCAGGAAAATCCATGTAGAAACAAAGCATCTCCAATATATTTGCATCTAGTCAACAACAGAGTCAGAAACGCTTCTCCTATCTCGCAGGACATAGGTATCTAAATGTTTTTCTTCACCCTAAAATAACCATATCCAATATTAAGGGGTTTTGTATAGTGTGATCTAAGAAGTTGTCAGAGTTTAGGCTGCTAGGGTTTTGTCTGCCCTGTTTTTCAGCTTCAAAACCAGTATTTTGCTGTATTAAGTTTGGGCAATAGCACAGAGAGGACAACGCAGCTCCGAGCCCCTGTAATCTTGAACTGATGGACTCCCAGTGCCAGAGCTACACAAAATGCTATGGAATCACAGAGCTCAGCTCCTCACGACGTCAAGCACTGCGGTTCCTGTTCTCTTAAGCCGGAAGATTTATGACAGTGGGATTTATAATACTTAGCTCCTCAATAGCAAGGCCATTTATTCACCATAATAAGAAATCTAGGAGCTACTTAACACCTGACAGTAGCAGACCAAAAAAATTTAAGAGAATTAAAGATGATATCTATATTTAATTGAAGAACTATCTAAGTAGCTGAGATGGCACAATTACAAAAGCCCAATCATGAATTTTGCATCTTGTCTTCTGTGAAGAACAACATTGGATTTTCAAAGCCTAGGAATAGTCATATTTAATGTAGGAGACAAAAAGATGTTTTTTTTTTCATAATTCCTACATACAATCCCAAGCATTACCCATTTTATGTAGTTATAGGAACATTACTTGTACGCATCAACATTCAGGTACCCCGAAACAAAGCCTGCTTTTGCATAGGAGCAAAAGAGAGGGATAGCTGAAGGATAATTTCCACTTCTACGGAGACCTTTATCAGGGCCCTGCCAGCAAACATCCTTACCACGGCTGTGGTAACTGGCTGCCCAGCCCTTAGTCTTGTGCAAATCTCAGATCAGTGCTGCACTTACACACATCAAACTTTAATGTACTGAAGAAAGCGTGCAGAGTCTAACAAAAGCAAGAGCGATTTGTGCCTAGCTACAATCTGCAATAATAGTCTTAAAAACATTCCTCCTATCTTCACTAGGTGAAAAATCACTCATACCAAGGCAGCCAGCAGACTGCTTATGCATAATTTAAAAGCCTCATCTAGTTTCCACCAAGTCAATGAAAGATCTCCTACAAACCTTAATGTCAACCGAATTGTGCCCCAGGGACTGAACAGCACAATTCCCAGCTCTTACGTCAGTGCTTTGTACAGGATGAACTTTGCAAAGCAAGCGGAGCTACTTGCTTTTCCTCCATTTTTGCTCTTCGCTCAAATAAAATAAAATGTGAATTTAAAGCAAAAGTAAGGGGAAAAAAAGTAAATCTGAGCTTTCTACAGAGTAAACAGAAAAATCACTTTAGGATTTTTTTTCCTAGGGACCATGTATTCATGTCTCAAGTCACTGAGGTACTTTGGATGACAGAGCACAACTTCTGGAGGGGATCAGGAAAGCTTGGTAGGGCTGGGTAGCAGTGTTCAATGCAGGAATGCTGCTCAGCACGGGACTGACAGCTTCTCTGGGGACTCTGGCAAAAAGGTAAAAGATGTTTACGCCACCCAGACCTCAACAAACATGGACTTAGCCATCAGGTTTTGGGTTGCTTTTTCTAATTAAAAAAAAAAAAAAAGAATCGGCAAAAGGAAAGCCAAAGTCAGAAGCTTTTTTGACGCAGTTACAGTATTATTTTCTAGGAGGAGGAGCGTGAAGGGAGCAGAGCCGGTTTTTGGCATGTATTTGAAGTGCCTGCCATACCGTGCAGTCACTGCCATGCACCCTATCGTGAGATGTCAAGAGCCTGAACAGTTAAGACTCTAAACAACTAAAAACATTAGAAAACTGGGAGCAAGGCACAAACTGTCTTTATGAAGCTTTAAAAAGGGTGCTGCCCTGCACGGAGCATTTTGCCCTGGTCAGGGGCTGGCTCTGTTTAGACCCCCACACAGGCCGCGTTCTCAGTTACGGGCATCTAAGCTCAGTGTTTCACATTGAAAGACAAATACTGATCTTGCGTAAATCAGTGTGAACCCTCTATATCTGAAAGCTTCCAGTTTTGTGGCTATCGGCTACTAATAACACAGTGTGTGGGATATGGCATGAATAAGGAATTTTCCAAAACCCAGCAACTTAGGGCATCAAGCTTTTTAGGCCAGGCAGGTCTGGTCAATGAATCTTAATCATAAAATCCTCCATGTTTTTACCTCAGTGTGCTCTCCTGCCATTACAAACACGTTACAAAATCAAATCATGCTTTTTAAACATTTCAGTCAGCGGTTAACTTTAAGTTTGCTCTCCCTTTCGTTTTAAGCTGGTGCAGGAAAACTTTGAAGTCGGTATTTTCTGCCAAGAGATACTTTTGGCAGAAAATGTTCCCCCACTGCACTGCCCAGGTTCTCAGCGTGGCCACTTGACTTTCAGATCCACAGCTTGAACCCTAACACTTGCGAGGATTCCGCCGGTTTTACAGACCAGACTTCCTGCGGAGCTGACGGCTTTGAGAACACATTTTTAGAGGCTCAGACAAAGAAAAACTTCGGCCACTTTTGCTTATTCTTGATGGGGTACACCAGCCCCATTTCACTTGCCAAAACTCTTCAGATACTTGCTTGTCATGTTGGGACTTCTATGGAAAGGACCATCTCAGATCTGGCTGTGGAGTAATCTCAGTGTGAACCCACATTTGTTTGAGCAAATCAGCCCCAAGATCCCTCAAATATTTCAGTACCTTCTTGGATTTGGATTTCTCAGAAGTCTAAGGAAATCAAACCCTAGGCCAACACTTCAGCTCTGCCCTCCTTCAGCATACGTCTTGTGAAGCCAGAGGGAATGCTTGGCCTAATTCCACTTTTCATAACTTTCTATCCCACATCTCATTTGTGCAAGTTCTCAGCTGTGCTTTAGAAATTCCATCAAAGAAAGATTGCAATAATACACAAATTAATACATGAAATAAAGTGGAAGGCTAAACCCTTTTGCCTGACAGCATTTGCAGGCCCTGACTCAAAGCATATGAAGTCTTGCGCTACGCTACCAATTAACTACATGCTTGTTTCCAGAATGAGCAACAAGTCTTTCCCACCATCTCTCAAGCGCTTGCATGAAGGATTTCAGCCTCACAAATCCAACTGCAGGCACAGATATCCCATCTAGCCCACTTTTATGATGGTACAGTGTTTTAAAGATAAATGCATTTCAAGCACATCAGTGTTATGAGGCCCCTTCACACTGCATTTGAAAAATTGAACCATACATCAGCCTCGTATCTCTGCCCTCGCAGAAATATTCCTCAAGTGTGCAGATTACAGCTTCCTTGTCGTAGGAGATGCCTTAGCACAGCCAGGACTGTTAGATGCCCGATATTTAAAACAGTTGAAGTCAGCTCCTCCAAGCCATATACAAGCTTCTCTGTACTGAAAAGAAACCCGTAGAAATCATCTCCTACCACCCCTCTGCAGGGACTTCCAGCAATAAGCTACAGTCTGATTTGTGTGCAGCAGGTCTACATGGAAAGTAAATGTGAAGTACTTAGTATCTTGCTGTAAATTCACGAGTTCGCTGCACACTGTCTGAAGAGTTCTGGAAAAGGCGGGAGGTACTGCATAGTAGTGCCTGTGCCAGAAATTCATACTCTGAAAAACACTATGCCTTATCAAAGAGTCTGTTCCGTGGGATCAGATATATTGGCCTCTTAATTATATGCATTTTTTCATACCGTATGCCCTTCTCCTGCATTAACATCAGGAAGAATGACTTTTAAGATCTGCGCTTGGCCAGGATTAACCAAGGTTGTAATTTCCTACCTTGTTCCTCTCTCGTTGAAGGCAGAAGCCAGTTCCAACAGTTTTCTTTGTAAGCACCGGGTAGGTCACCTAGGCAGCACTCCTCTTCCTCCCTGCCACCCTCCTCTTGGCTTGACCACAGCCAGTGCAGGAGCTGCTGGTTCTTCCACCTTCATAGCATCTCTTCGCATGAGGAAAATCAGTTCTGAAGTGGCCAGTGAGGCAACTGGGGACAGACCTGGATGGGCTTCTTGGCCACCCAGATAAGACCTACGATAAATTCCAAGTCACTGCATGGCAGTTACTGGCTGCTAACGATACCCATTTTAGGTGCAGTGGTTTAATTTCAAGGTTGCAGGTGTTTTGCATCAGAAGGATCCCATTTTAAGACACTGCATGTGCCTTTTTTTGGATGATGATGTCAAGTCAGTACATTTGTAAAGACCCCACCAATTTGCTGCTCAGCTAATTTAAGCTGTACCCTAGCAAACCAGCACGTATAAGCATTTACCCCCTACACACTCCCCCAACATCTGAATTGCAGCTCAGAGCGATCCAGAAGCAAACAAACTCTTTATGGCTTGTCTCAGAGAACCCAAACCTTCCTAAAGCCAGCCATGAAAGGTCTAACTCCACAGCTGGCTCAACAGGACTCTCAGGCTTACCATCCAGAAAGGGTGTCGGAGTGTCCTCTGGGGGGTTTGTTGGGGTTACTTTGTTGTTGTTTGTTTGGGGGTTGGCGGGGGGGGGGGGGGGGGGGGGGTTGTGTTGTGGGTTTTTTTTATCTTTCAGGATTTATCAAGGAATCACTCTTGCAATGGAAACCAACACAAAACCAAAAGCAGTATTTCTGGCCAATCCTTCAGAAAGAATGAACTCAAAACCCGAGGTATAACGTGACCAATGTAAAATTGAGATAAAGAAGCTGAACAAAACAATTTCTCAGTATTTGTTTGTTTTGGAGCTTTGAGGGACATGGGCCATCTTAAGTGTGCATGCAGTCACCTTCACTGAGTCTAAACAAAAACAAATGCAAATCACAGAATCATACAATTGTTTAGGTTGGAGAAGACCTTTAAGATCATCAAGTCCAACTGTTAATATAATTATTAAAAGCTGTCTTCCCTTTCCTTCTTTGTTTCTTACTCTTGCCAGTACTTCCCCAGCCTCGTCTCAATTGCATTTGCCCTTTCCTTGATCCCCAAACACCCTCCAGAAAGCTCAGCCATCCAGGGTCCCCATGCCTACCTTTTTCACAGTTGACATTTTGGTCTCCAAACGCATTTACTGTTCAGTGTAAACACCATCTTTTCCCCAAAAGTCAGGTGGCTGCCATCTAAGGACCACCTGAATTCACCTAAATAGGTAAAAAAATCCCAAAGGATCCCCTCACTAAGGGCAAGACTGGCAGCAGTGACAATAGCTCCATGGAGGACAACTGGAATTGCATCCATGTTATGAAGAAAAAGACTTCTAGGGTTCTTTCTTAAATATATTGAAGATTCAGGTGCTGGCCACGTTTTGTACTGTTACACCCTGCAAAGATTCATGCAAACCATGTCGGAAGTGTTTACACCGGAGATCAGTTTCTATTGCTTTAAAAATACAGTTTAAAGAAAAGCTAAACAGAAAACTGAAAGGTCGTTGAAGACATTTGACTGTCACATATTTGTTTTCTTGCATAATTTCTGGCATACTTGCGTTTTCTTAATCTGATTTATTAAACTACAGTAAATCCATTTTAGATGGCAACTTTTCCTACAGAATTATAGCTGCCCCTTCACTTCAAAAACAGGATCTCCAGATGTAACTTAAAACATCATAAATTGTATTAATTTATTAATAATGAAATTGATAACATTCTTAAATTTTCATTATACTATTCCACATTACTCTTAGCTTTCCACATTACTCTTAGCTGTTACTCCTACATTACTCACCCTTACTACATTCCTTTACTACATTACTCTTACTTCTTAGCTGTTCCGCATTACCCTTAGCTTTCTATTGTATTTTCTACATAAAGCACAGCAACTTTTGTGCATTTCATGCAAGTTACTCAGCTTCAGTATCATGATATGATTTCTTGGGAAGAAAAATACAATAAATGTTGCTCAAAAAAAAAAAAATCACCGATATTCCCATCAGTTGAATCTTAAAGAAAAAAAGAACTTGAGACAGAATGGGTAACCTACATGAGTTGACATAAAACCCTCCTATTATACATCATGGTTCTGGAAGTAGCTGAGTACATTCACCAGCTCTCTACAGTGCCGGAATGGTTTAGCGAGCAGGACAGAGCACCAGGCTCACTTTAAACACTATCACCTGCATGTCAGCTACCTGACACCTTGCTGCGGTGGGCATCAGGTTTAGCCCAGCTCTCGCGGCCGCTGGAGCAATCCGCTCCACTTCTCAGAAAACAGAACAGAGTGATGGGTAACCTCTAGTGCAGCACCGGGACAAAATGGCACTGAAAATGCATTTAAGACGTTTCAACTTTGGTATTGGTGCCTTCCACCATCTATTCAGCTTGTCAAAGTAGGAAACATTCTGCTTTGACATTTTTAGAACGCATTTTTCAAAACGACAGAACACTGATTTTACAGGCAGTAGCTTGCTCACATCCTATGTTTAACTCGGTATTTTATCAAGGCAGGTATAAATACATTTTCCCCTCCCAAAGCCAGTTGTGTCACAGGATGCCAACAAGCCAACTTAATAGAGAGACCTTTGGGATTTTGAGATGAGGACAAAATATTCACAAACAAATCCTTGTTAACTAAAGCCGTTGCTGCGTGCTTACACTAGAGAACTGAGATTTAATAAACGGCATAAACAGTACAAATGAAAATGTACTCCAGGATGCCTCAACTCCTAGAGCCCAGTGCTCCTAGGAGCAAACAGTCCCCTGGCTCTGGCTCCCAGCAGTACACATTTATGCAGGTTTTCCCAAATGGACCCTGCAGGGGTCTGCAAAAACCCTTCCACACCAAGGGTTTCTCAGTCGGTGCAAAATCAGAACAGATGAGCTCGCCTGGGTAAAAATGATTTACAACCATCTTAAACACAGCTTTGTGCTTCAGGAAATAGTTCATCAGCAAACAATGATTTCTGAACATTAAGTGGTTAGTTTTTGTTCTAAACCTGAAATATCTCATGACTGCTAGTTTCATAATTTGTTACTATTAATTAGCAACCATTACGTAAAATAAAGTCTGCCCAAACAGGCACAGATTCAAGTGTTTGGATGATCCCCCCCTTTCCATAACACAGAGAGCCAGCATTGCTTCATTATTCATCAGAAGGTGTTGACAGAACACGGCGCACGTTATTTGATCAGGATCTGCACGTGGTAGGTTTCTAAAAATATTTTCGGTTCTGTTTATTTGGAACTTGTTTCTATTTTTTTTTCTTTGCATAAACCAATTGGATGGCAAGCTGCAACACAAGCAATCAGCCAGCGTCATAAATAGGCCAACGCATAATAAAAAGCTTAAAGCAATCATATTTCATTCATCTGAGTTGCAGAAATCCCACAACCTTAAATAGGGAAAAAACCCCTTCATTCAAACAACATCCCCCCTAGAAAAAGAATAAAGTGACATTCCCTACCCTGCCCATCACAAAACTTGCTAAAATTCTCCCTTGCCGTAGCTTATCATGCCCTGGAAGGCCCATCCACAGCAAAAGGAGATAACCAATATAGGACATTAGTACAAAATCAGAATCAACTCTTAAAGCCATGATTATTTCTCAATAGTTTAATACAGACGTTTTGTACCCTAGGATGAGCCTCTTTTCAAGTAGCATTTTAAATACTTTGAGTCCCCACCCCTGGGGGTATTTAAAAGCCAGGCAGAGGAGGTGCTTAGGGACAGGGTTTAATGGTGGGATGGCAGGGTTAGGGGAACAGTTGGACTCGATGATCTTAAAGGTCTTTTCCAACCCAAACAATTCTGTGATTCTATGATTTTGAAAATGGGGATTGGCACACCGACACAGACAGTGCTAATTTTTGCAGGTATTTTAATATAATCGGGAAAGTCTACCTGAGTCACATTTACAAAAATGCCCATTAGCAATCAGGTGCTGAAGACCCACAAGATCAGTTTCCCCCTTAACCAAGACGACACTGCAGGCACAGGAAGGAGAGAAAAGTAGCATCTCCTGTGTTAGGAACAGAAGTAAATCAGGCGCGAAGGTCTTTTGCCTGTCAGTAGGCAACTCAACTCACAGACCCCTGAGACAGGTTTCTAAAATCCTCAAAGCAGTAACAACACATTAACTTAAGCCAAGTCACAGAAGAAAGTGGGCTGACGTTGTACTCCAGCTTATTTCTCAAAATGGAAAAAAAAAAAAAAAAGCTTGGAATCTGCCTGATGAATCATTCTGCCATACCCCAAAAGCATTGTGCTGTTTCACAACAAACAACCCAAGGTAGCTACGGCCTTGTACAGTCAAGGATAATTTACAGTAAGCAGACAAAAGTATTTGTAAAGAGTCTTAACAGTGCAAAAAAACCCAAAACCCAATTAACAAAGCTCTCCCCAAAGAACAAGCTGGACTTTTGACACAACTCGGGTGGTGGGGTGTTTGATTTTGGTTTGTTTTTTAATAACAAACCATCAGAAAAATCAGAGCCCATTTCAAATGCAGAAAGAACCAGTCACGGAAGATTTTCAGCCTATACACCCAGAGGATACCTTGCAATTAATCACAGGAACAGCAGCCAGCCCAAACCAGAAAGGGACCATGAGCTTCTAAGAGGGGGTTGGATGAAAAGTGTTATCAAAAGCTATTACAATTCAGCAGGACAACAACATTTACACGTTAAGTATATTTTTATATATTTAACCATTTTCCCAGCTAAAACTGTAGACTTCTAGGTATTTATACAGCAATCCCAGGGTTGGTGTTTTTAGAGTCCCTAAGCAAATCCCTGCCATTCCCTCAGGGCTGCCTGAGCTGGGGACCACAGGCATTTTAAAGATGCTTAATTGTTACTTATGTTTACATCTAACAAGCAATTGGGAAAATGAAGAACAGAAAGAAATAAAAAACTTCAAAGAAATAAATTCTGGCTTGTTTTTTTTTAACCTCTAAATGGGTTAGACAATTTCTGAAGTTGTTTATATGCCAGTTTAAACTAAATGAAGACATCGCAATGAACGAATTTTTGCTGCATGGTGCCTTTTTAAGACTGAAGAACATCCTTTATGAAACTATAAAAAGCAGCAACAGTAAACTGTGCTGTGTTTATCTTGTCACTTGACATATCAAAATACCCACTTAGTGTCAGCATAACGCCCAAAAGTGTCTACAAAAGCAGAATTTTGCTCCGTGTTTGGAATACTTGCCCTTATTTCAATGACAAGTCTTACCAATAGAAAAGATTATTAATTACATGGTATTTTTCAGTATTTATGACAATGCAGACCAACAGCCATGTAATGAGAAGGGCTAGGAAGGCAAATGTAACTTAAGATGCAGTTTAGTAACTATTTGGAGCCAGACTGGTTTTATTAGACTGTGAGATTGGTAGATGCATTAAACACCATCAGCTGACACCACATTATCTGGGGCTGTTTAGTCAAGACCGTAGAGGGACATGCTTTAGAAAGGAATTCCTAAATAGCAACCACATTTTCATCTTTCACATCCTATCTGCTTTCATTAACGTTACAAAGGAGATGATTTATTCATTATAAAGACATTAAAATGCACTAAGCAGTCTCTTATCTCAAGGTATTTGTCATTATTTTCTACAGAAAATGGCACTTTGGAAGCTATTTGAAGTCACTGCAACTTCTTTTTAATTACTTTTTGCAACTGATTAGCTCCTAGTCAAGTTTTGTGGGAGAAAAATCAAAGAAGAATCATAAAATAGAATCATAGAATCATCTAGGTTGGAAAAGACCTTTAAGATCATCACGTCCAACCGTTAACCTAGCACTACCATTTAATCACTAAACCATGTCCCTAAGCACCTCATCTATCCTTCTTTTAAATACCTCCAGGGATGGGGACTCAACCACCTCCCTGGGCAGCCCATTCCAGAGCCTGACAACCCTTTCGGTGAAGAAATTTTTCCTGATGTCTAACCTAAACCTGCCCTGGCGCAACTTCAGACCATGGCCCCTCATCCTATTGTCCGTTACCAGGGGGAAGAGGCCGACCCCCACCTCGCTACAGCCTCCTTTCAGGCAGTTGTAGAGGGCAATCAGGTCTCCCCTCAGCCTCCTCTTCTCCAGACTAAACAACCCCTGTTCCCTCAGCCGCTCCTCATAAGACTTGTGCTCCAGACCCCTCACCAGCTTTGTGGCTCTCCTCTGGACATGTTCCAGCAATGCAACATCTTTCTTGTAGTGAGGGGCCCAAAACTGAACACAGGATTCAAGGTGCGGCCTCACCAGCACCGAGTACAGGGGCACGATCACTTCCCTACTCCTGCTGGCCACACTATTCCTGATACAAGCCAGGATGCCATTGGCCTTCTTGGCCATCTGGGCACACTGCTGGCTCATATTCAGCTGGCTTTCAACCAGCACCCCCAGGTCCTTTTCCACCAGGCAGCTTTCCAGCCACTCTTCCCCAAGCCTGTAGCGCTGCATGGGGTTGTTGCGATCAAAGTGCAGGACCCGGCACTTGGCCTTGTTGAACCTCATACAGTTGGCCTCGGCCCATCGATCCAGCCTGTCCAGGTCCCTCTGCAGAGCCCTCCTCCCCTCGAGCAGATCGACACTCCCACCCAGTTTGGTGTCATCTGCAAACTTACTGAGGGCACACTCAATCCCCTCATCCAGGTCATTGATAAAGATATTAAACAAGACCGGCCCTAGAACTGAGCCCTGGGGCACACAGCTTGTGACCAGCCACCAACTGGATTTAAATCCCTTCACCACAACTCTCTGGGCTCTGCCATCCAGCCAGTTTTTTACCCAGCAAAGAGCACACCCGTCTAGGCCATGAACCGCCAGCTTCTCTAGGAGAATGCTGTGGGAGACTGTGTCAAAGGTTTTGCTGAAGTCCAGGTAGACAACATCCACAGTCTTTCCCTCGTCTACCAGGCGGGTCACCTGGTCATAGAAGGAAATCAGGTTGGTTAGGCAAGACCAAGAGACTGTAGCTGAACTGCTTCATTAGGTCACCAGCCTCCCCCAGAAGATTAATAGCTGTATAATCCCACTTTCTCTCTCCCCCTCGTCATGCTCAACACTTGCTCCCCTGCCGCAGCCTTAGGGCCATTGACATTCCCAGAACAGGAGCATGGGACCTTGCTGTTCCTCTACGCGGTCTTTTCTGGTGCCAAAAGCCATTTCTGCAGCTGGACGGAGAAGCAGCAGTGAGAAACTGGAGCAGGAGAGGTCTGGCCAAGGGTTGACAGGTGGGAGTGATGGGGGTTTGTCTCTGCACAGAAGGCAACCAGGACGGTGCAACTGGGACCTGCAACCACACGCTCCACGCTCAACCATGCTGCCTGGAGAACAGCGTCCTCCTTGCCTCCTTTAAATATGGAAGAAAGTTTCCTCACTCCCAGTCCACACCTGCAGTGCATTTAGACTAACAACTTTGTAAGCAGAGGGCAAGTTTTCACAAATCCTGGTAAAAAAAAATCCTAGTTCAAAATTGGTAAGCTTAGTTAAAACTAGCTCACCCAAATTCATTCTGCATATTCAGTGTAATCAAGTTGATGTGGAAATTACTTGATGTCATCTGGTTGGCCAAGATTTATAAACTTTCTGTAAGTTCGCTTTTTTCTGAACACTTCCCTAACTTCCCACTATGGATAACTTACACAGTTTCATCTCTGCTTATTCCTTATTTGAAGTATAGGTATCTTTCATTATTACAGATCTCAAGGTAATAGAATGTTAATACCTTTTGTTATCTTCTTTCCAAATATTAGTACAGTAAAATACACACAAAAATCAGTGTTCACCTTTTCTTCATAATTCATAGCATTTTCTATTTTGTCCAATCAGCTTTTCTGCTTACTATGGCCTTAATTTAATCACTTGCTTAAATTCTTAAAATTTAAGATCACTTAAAAAAAGTGATCAATCAAATCTCAGCTCAATCGTAGACATTTTGCAGTAGAGAACCCTGGAACAGGATAGTCCTAGTACTCCGTAGCAGAGCAAATCTTCAATTTATTAATAACCTCCCCTTTGCAGTCACCTGTGAGTTCAGGGACAAAGAAGAAATAAATTGGAAAGAATATTGGAATTCTTGTTCCTGTTCCCATTCTAGTGCAGGTGTGAAACAGCTTGTATCCCTCTCCCTAACGCTGCTTTGCCAGCTCTTTTTTGTCCTGGATTTGCAACACCACACTGTCTTGCCCATCAAACCCCAGAGGACATGGAAGATGGGTTCAGCATATATGCAATTCTGATGTTTTGAAGCAATTACTCTTGGGGGGGAAGGGAGGGCTACAAGCACCTACTGTTTCAAAATCACCATCCTAAAAATCACCTCCAATCTTTACACACACAAGTAGGTTCATCCCTGGTTGCCAAAAGTTAAACATCTTCAAGATTCTTGCTATCAAACCCGAAGTGATCACCCCAACTGCACTGTTAGAGCTTTTTGTTTGTTAAAAAAACAAAGAACAACAAACACAAAGCCCTAATTTATGGCCATGCAGATATCTTCAGGGAAAGAAAGAGCCTTAGCTCTTAGCTCCCGGGAGATGCAAGACCAAAGGAAACCTAATAACTGGTATCTCCAGTTTTGAAACCCATTAAGCCCTCTCTGGGTAATATTGCTGGATTTTGACCTTTGTCTGGAGACTTCCAGCCCACACCTGATTCTATATTCTGAACTTTCGAAGTGCACACTTCCCTGATATGCAAGATAATACTTCTCCCCATTCATTTTTTTTACTTCTTGTCTTACCTGAAGGTGGTGCAAGCCATTTTTAATCAAAGACCTAGCTCCATGAATCATCCCTACAGTCCCTGTTATACCAGGCTGATAATTCCAACTCCATTACCGGTATTCCAAGTTCTTCCCTAAGCTTTTTGCAACAATACAAACACAGGATATTAATTTTTTTTTCTTTCTATTTCTACAACTTTTATAATAAACATTTTCTCTCAAGAAAAACATAGACATTAAAAGCATTGAAGTAGTCGGCTCTATCTGCATATAAGCTGTTTCACTGTGGTAGAACATCTCTGAACGTTTGGCTTACAGTTACTGTCAGTTCTTTTTCCCCTGACTCACAATAAGCACATTCAGGGTTTGCATGCAAGACAGGGTGAAGAAAGTCCAAGAGAAAAGCCACTGTTTATAATAGAAAATAATGAATAAAGTGGTACAACACCACTTTAAATAGTCTAAACCTGGAAACCTACATAGATCTCCCTATAAAAAACCGTAACCAAACACTCCTGCTTTCATTTTTCCATTTTCCAAAAAGCAAACCCACGCTACGCCATCTTTCAACACATCAATTTTCATCTGGATTTTTAACAAGAGTTCATTTAAGAATCAGTTAAGCACACATCAAGTTTTAATGCAGAAAGGCACCGTGTGTCAGCTCCAGCTGCTGCAAAGCAACTGAAAGGGAATAGCTACGAGGCAGTTTTTCAATTTTAAAAACTAATGCCTTAAGTCCCCCCCAAATGAGCATAAATGACAAGTTTATGTTTTCTAATGGGAATTATTTATAGCTGCATGAAATTCATGCAGCTTCAGCAGATGTTTGCCTGCATCCTCCATCACCTAGGCAGGATAGTTCAGTTGCTACAACGACAGAGCAAGACAGGAAGATGCTCAAGGCAGAGATCTAACGCCACTGGGAGAATTTATGGAAGGAAGAATGGCTTTACTTAGAAACAGCCCACAGAGATCAGCACAGACCGTCCATTCGCTTCATTCTTAAATTTAAGAGGAAATTCCCTGCTCATCACATGTTACTTTTCACTGCTGTTAGGCGAAAGTATGGCAAAGCAATAGCCTAGGCTTTAACATGTGAAAGTCAGAACAGAAATTAAAACTCCTCTTTCACAGTCTTGGCTAAGGGCACTTACTCTTTCTACTTGCATCACCTCATCAGCTAACACTTTTCACTTGTAACTGGAACTGAAAACATACGAGCTTTAGGAATCCCATCAACCTTTCTGAATAAAGAACTAGCAATTCATTTGTTTGCATAGAAGTCTGACTGTACCTTTCCATCCTTCTTCTATCGTTGATTATCCATTGCCTAATAACTTCCCACATCCTTTCAGAGAGTAAGATATCAATTTTGCCACTAGCTAAGCACAAAAAAAAAATAATATATAAAATCAGCTTTTCTGATTCTCCTAAGCATTTGGTATTGCCCTATTTTGGCTAAGAAACAGCAGCAGGATCTTCGTCCTCAAAGTGATAATTAAAATGCTGAACCATATTAGACAACCTCCATGAAAGCCTCAGACTGGTAATGACTTCGGTTAGAGATAAATGGGGAAAGACGTGCAATGTTAGTGCAGGAATGAAAGGCCAGCTGCTATTCATATCTGCAAGCAGATGTGGAATCATCTCCCTAATTCTTTTTATAAATGAGGAAGTTCATACCATTCAACATTACACAGCAGGGTGGGATTTTTGGGTTTGGGGGTTGGGTTTTTTAATGCTATAGTTTCAGTGGTCTAATGGGCTTTAAAAGGGGTCACTCTTAGCAAGGTACAGGATAAAGAACTACTGGATAAAGAGCATGGTCTGAGAACAGTGTTCAAGACTCATTCGCACTTAAATGTAAACATGCATTCTATAGAAGATATATGCATTCAAGAGCTGGCACACAACAGGGTAGAGGTTAGGAGGGTAGTCCTGCACTTCCTGCATTAAGTCCGTAAGTCGGTCTGTTCAATAACCTACCAGATCTCCCCAAAATGTAGATACCGTGGGTTGAAGCTAGGAGTTATCCTTGGGAGTTTACCTCTGGCTTCTTCAGCTTTCCTTGCTTAGTGTGTGTTCACACTGCTTTTACTACAAAATTAATTCAAATAAAAATGAAAGGGGAGTATCTTAAACCCCTACTCTTTTTGCCTACACAATTCCACCAGCATAAATGCACACACATATTAGCATCTACTGCGGAGCTGAAACAGGAAATTAAAAGGTTGTTGTTTTCCGTGTGATTAGGATACATGGAATAAAATATATTTAAATGCCTTAGGCACTCTCAATGACTTCTTGGAGTCCTTTAAATACTTAAGACATTACATATATTTAATACTGTTATAGAATAGGACTGCTTCTCACAGGCTATTTTGAATCTGCATTCATATATACATACATACACAAATGCAATTTTTTTTCCAATTGAGTTTAAATGTAGATTTTCTGTTAAATATTCAGATTAAATCCTGATTGAATCAGATTAAATATTTAACACTCAGACCAACACAGTATATTATGCTGTCTCAGAAAATCTACGTGGTCCACAAGACCAAAGAAGGACTTGGTCTTCAAGGAGGAGAAACCATATATTCTACAGATGAAAACTCAATGTTGTTGTGACTTGCTTTAGCATTTCTAAGGAAAATCTGAAGTAGTAACTACTATCAAGCGTATCCTAGGAGAGAACAAGGACATAAGCCATGATCACGCTGTCGCCTTAAAATAATGAAGCAGCACTACAGAGGCAGAGCGTAGATCCTGAGAACATGTAAGTCTTTACGGGGTTTGCTATCAAAATAGCACCACTTTCTTCTTCTGAAACCCCAGACTTCAAAAAAATTGCCCATCATTTCTTCTCAACAATACTGCTGTTAGAGAAACAGATTTAAATGGCACATGCATTTATATTAATGTTCAGGCACTGCAAGGATTATATTACAAGAAAGCAGGTACATTTGCTACCCCGAAGCATTGAGAAATTACTCATCTGCTGAAGCAAAGGCTTGAAAGAACTATCTCCCATATGCTCCATCTTTATAGAAAGGGAACTGATTGCCATGAAATCAGGGTCTTAACACAGCAAGGGCAAGAAGAGATAGAAGTGATTCTGATCACGTTAGGGCTGGAGCTACATCCAAGACAGGATCGGCTGTTTAAATAATGGACTGAGCAAAGAGCAACTCCCTCCCTGCAGACCATTTTGCCATCGCCATCCAGCACACAGACAGCAAGCACTTCCAGGGACAGAGCTACTTCAGAGAATCAGCCTTGCTCTGATGAAATCTTCTAGTCAGAAGTGGCCAACACCAAAGGTTTTAGTAGAAACGCAATGGCAAGTCAGGAGGAAGGTTACTTACTACCTTTGGTCCCCCTTAAATGATCTCTCTACTTTTTTTTTTTACAACATAATCCAGCAGAAATTCTGTACTCTGAAATTATGGCATCAGCATAACCATTTTAATCAGTTCATGAGCACATCCAAGAAAAATTCCTCCAGCTCCATGGAACAGGGATTATAACACAAATTAGCCAAGTAGCAAAGCCAGAAATTACTGAAGTGTTCCATTCTGCGTATCACTCAGCCTTGAAATTTTTAAGTCAGTCCTCTTTGGATTCAGCCAAAATGCTCAGGCAGACCACTCTTTGTTTTTCTGAACAGAATGCAAGAACAATGAAAAAAGCTGGCAACCAATTCATGGACGACTGTCATATTTACAAAGTCATCAATTAACCATGAGCATCCTTGTTTTGCTTGTTCAGCTTCTTTAGATTTCTTTTTTCTTAAAAAAATTAGGTAGCTACAACAAAAGACCAAGCAGCTACCAACTGTTGGTTCATTTAGTAGCTCTGCTCTTGGTCTAAATAAGTTCTTTCTTACAGGAACTACCCACCACACCAAGCCTTAGAGGAGAGCCTTAGGACCTTCTTCCTAAGAGGGTCCAGAAAAAATACAAGAAGTCAACCATTTCTTAAGAATCCAGATTTGGAAAAGTGACTTTTGAGTGGCTCTGAGTTGCAAGGAAGACAAATCTCAAAAAGCAGGTAGAGATTGGTTCAGCGTTTAAAAAGGTAGGCCTATTTATGCTATGCTTTTCAAGTGAGCGAATGGTGTTTGACTGGCTTCTCTTCAGCATCCCAAAGCAATACATGGTGTATTTCTTTCCCCTACACCGTGCACATTACTCAATGATGACACCTTTTTCCAGATGTTCTTATGCATTTCTCCAAGGTCTGTAAGGCTGTTACATGATGCAGATACCTAAATTGTGAAGGATATTGTGAAAAGCATTCTTTAAGGAACCACGTTACGTCTGCGGTATGCAGAGGAGCAATGCCAATTAATTCACAATTACTCCAGTAAGTGCAGCACATTTTATTGCCACGGGATTACAAATAACACCATACTTCATAGTCACATCAGAGCCAGATCTTACAAGTCAAATACTCATTTACAATAGATAAAGAGCTCAATCAAAGTAACGCTCAAATATCTTGCTAATGTTATCCTGGTAGCATTTAGTTGTCTGTGGCTGTGTTTCCAAAAATCTAGTGTCATTTTTGCAAAGACACATGTTGGTCAAGAGGTTGCTTAAAGCAGTGCTTTTCAAAGCAGTTCATTTCAAAACCAAAGGCAGCAGAAAAAGATGATGAAAAAAAAAAAAAGAGAGCTGTGACATCTCAGGCAAGCCAAGCTTATCTTGGTATGTTCCGACAATCTGTGAGCTGAAAGCCTCATCTTCATTGCAGAGTGGAAACTTTCCTCAATTTATGCTTCAGAGCTGAGGGGTTATTAGAAAGCTAATGATTTCAATGACTTCTTGCTGGATTTCTGCTATGTGCTGGAGCACAAAGGGACTTTTTTTCCCCAATCTGAATAACGGTAAGTCATCTTAACTTATGCATAGGATTGGTTTACAGTATCTAGAAAGGGAGGATATGATTAATTTGAGTTCAAAGTTCATTTTAACATGAGGGATATGCTCCAGCCTTTACCACTTCTAAAGATCAAATTAAGTTTGACTGTATAATAAAAAAAAGCAGATGAAGAAACTGAAGGACTGAAGATACCCAGAGAACATTCCCAAACTGTACTCTTACAGCACTTCAGAACATAGCTTTTGAGTATATAACTCATCACTTTTGCACCATACACAACACAGGTTAGAATAAAACTTGACTAAAACAAGCAGTCAGTTAAATATTTACCTTCAAAAGACTTTTTCTACTTGTCATACAGCGTGTCCAGTATGCAGTGCACCTCTATTAATTTTGGCTCCAATCTCTAATTTTGTACAAGATACTGTTTCTTGCATTAAAATTCAGAGGAGGAAACTTATTCCCCTAATAAAGTTAACTATTATAAATAAATTACAGGGCTATCCCAAGTAATGCGCTTGATTTAACCAACAAGAAGTTAACGAGACCAAATTGATAGCAGAAATTAGGCAAGACTAGCTGACAGGTATTTACAGATATGTTCAGCAGAGAAGACTGGGGAATCAATGTGGGATTTCAGCAAATGAGGGCATCCAGTACAGGGACAAATTGAAGTGCATTGCTTTCTCCTCCTAACCTCAACAGAAGACAGCTAACACTAGGGTGAAGCAAAAAGGTTAAAGCACAAAAGGTTAAAGCTTTCAGTTAGTAATTTTTACTAAAGAAGTCACAGAAATTTCAATATGGCTTAAGGTCTACGTAATATGGCCTTCAATATGCTTAATTATAAATAGTATACGTGAAAGGTTTCTTACTGTGTTTTGTTCATCTTTGAATAGAAGGCAAAATCTACAGCTTCATTTACAAAAGAAGGTAGAACAACGTAAGTATAATTTGAAATCACCTGATACAACATTTGGTTGCTACAATTGTCAAAGCTGGTGATACACCTTGTTCTCATGCTCCTGCCTCTGCATGATATCGGTGGCCACCGCAACCTGAAGATAAACTGAAGAAATGAGTCATACATCCACAAAACCCAAAGAATCCTTGGCCTCTACTTCCATATTGTAGAATACAAGGACATCTACACTTACACTCCACCATTCACCCAAGCTCAGCAGAGTTACACTTTTCTAAACAAGTTTTTGTTCATCAGTTTACAGGTCTGCCTTCAAGCGTGCACCACATGTGCAACAGATGAAAAATGATGGTGCGGGCATACCACCGCTAAGGCTCTTTGTTCTTGTCTGCTCTTCTGCTTCCTCCAGGAAACCCGTTACATTTGGAGGAAATTACAGGTAGGATATCATTTCACATGCAGTCTGCAGTTGTGATAGGAAAGGAATTCTCCACTCACGCATAAGAAGCTCACTACATTCTAATTTTTTTTTAAAATTACTGTTTTTTCATTGCTATTCAGCAATGTAAAGGTTTGTGTCTGTTTTATTTCTAAGACCACAGGAACATTTGTCGTTTCTTGCCCTTCACTGTAAGATGGCTGAAGAATTTTTCTTTTTTTTTTTCTCCCAAGTTTGTTCACAGCTCATTTAAATTAAAACAACATAAAAATCTCCCATCACTAACACTTGTCTAATTACAACCCATTGACTACATGCAAGTTTTCATTGTTTGTGATCTCAATTTCAAACAGTACAAGAATATACTCCAGGAGAGATACAGGCAGACTAAAAATTGAGCTGAAACATTACAGACACAGTAATTATAAGTCAACTGGTTTCCAAGATACTTTAATAGTCTGTTATGCTGGGCATATGTCCTGGTTTCAGCTGGGATAGAGTTAATTTTCTTCACAGAAGCTAGCATAGTGCTGTGCTTTGGATTCAGTGCTAGAAGAATGTTGATAACACGCTGATGTTTTTAGTTGTTGCCAAGCAGTGCTCAGACTGCTCAAGGACTTTTTGAGCTTCTCCTGCTCGTCCAGGGGCATAACAAGCTGGGAGTACAGCACAGCTAGGACCCAAACTGTCCAAAGAGCTATTCCATACCATATAATGTCATGCTCGGGGGGGTTAGTCAGTTGGGTCGGGTCGGGTCGATCGGTCGGTCGCGGGCAGAGTGGTCGCAGCTCGGGCTGTGTGATCGCGGCTCGGGGGGAGTGATTGCGGCTCGGGACGGGCTGGGCATCGGTCAGCGGGTGGTGAGCAATTGCATTGTGCATCACTTGTTTTATATATTCTGTATATTTTCTTACCATTATTATTATTATTATTTTTATTATTCTCTCTTATTAAACTGTCTCTATCTCAACCCACGGGTCTTACTTTTTTTTTTTTCTTTTCTCCGATTCTCTCCCCCATCCCACTGAGGGAGGGGGGGAGTGAGCGAGCGGCTGCGTGGTGCTTAGTTGCCAGCCGGGTTAAACCACGACAGTCCTATTTTGGCGCCCAACGTGGGGCTCGAAGGGTTGAGATAACGACAGATCTGAACATTTTTAAAACGAATTTGTGATAAGCATTTGTTATATTAGTCTAATAGTCGCTGATCGCAATGTTGTTTTATTTGCTCTCAGAGTTGTTGTCCTTGTTCATGGAGTTCTTTTATATATCACCTTACCTGCTGTATGCACTCCCTGTGCTGCTGGTTGTCACCTTTCGCAAGTGGATTAAAATTGCTGTCCTGCTGTATTGTATAATACTGGCTTACGCTATGATAAAACTATTGGTCATCAGATTAAGCTCATATTTTTACTCAGTATTGCTGTCACCTCTGTATTTTGGGAACCATCTATTGGGAATTATGAATAATTATACATTTTACTTTTTATCCTCGGAGAGCCAGCCTGTGGGGGAGTCACCTTACTCCATCTTCCCCTTCTTCTCTGAGCTAATTACAACAGTTCTTGAGAATGTTGAATATCCTTGGGATGTTCCAACTAGCATGGCCCTATTGCTAGGTCTCCTGAATATAGTTCAGCTTTTACTCAGGGTTAGACTCCTACGTAAATTATATACTATCCAAAGATCGACTCCTGCAACAGGCCCTGCTGCTACTCCAACCCCTGCAACACCCACTGTAGCTACCTGAACTGTGGACACAGGCACTGCTGCTACTCCAACCCCTGCAACCTGCACTGCAGCTACTCAAACCCCAGCGACAGGCATTGCAGCTGAAACAAGGAGTGAACCTGTGCCGGTATCAGTTGCCCCTATACACAAGAAGAAATCTTGGAAGCGAAAGTCAACTCGTTTAGAAAGGGAGGATGAATCAGGGCCATCACAAAAGGAGGAGGAAGAGGAAGAGCTCATAAATGAGACAGAAACTACACGGTCTCTATCCTTGGGTGAGCTGCGAGATATGAGAAAAGATTTCAGCCGTCGTGCAGGAGAGCATCTTGTCACCTGGTTGCTCTGATGCTGGGATAATGGGGCCAGTAGCCTGGAACTGGAGGGTAAAGAAGCCAAACAGCTGGGATCCCTTTCTAGGGAAGGTGGCATTGACAAAGCGATTGGAAAAGGGACACAAGTCCTCAGCCTCTGGAGGCATCTACTGTCAGCCATGAAGGAAAGATATCCCTTCAAGGAAGATGTCATACATCGCCCAGGCAAATGGACCACCGTGGAGAAAGGCATCCAGTACCTGAGGGAATTGGCTGTCCTGGAAGTGATTTATAGTGGCCTGGATAATGATCAGTTGCCTAAAGATCCAGATAGTGTCCGGTGCACACAACCCATGTGGCGGAAGTTGTTACGGAGTGCTCCAACATCATATGCCAACACATGGGCAATAATGAACTGGGAAGCTGGACAGGGACCAACAGTGGATGAAATGGCTAGCCAGCTCCGGGAATACGAAGAAAGTATCTCTTCTTCCCTCGTCTCTCCTGTGGATAAACTGTCCCAAAAGGTTGAACAACTTGAAAAGCGTATACCCTACACCTCACCTGTACAGATCAGTATCTCAGCCATTAGAAGAAAGCGCCCTTCTGCTCAAGGAAAAGAATATCGAGGGTACACACCATGAGGCACTCTATGGTTTTACCTGCGTGACCATGGAGAGGACATGAGGAAATGGGATGGAAAACCTACCTCAACCCTAGAGGCACGAGTACGCGAGTTGCAAAGAAAAACAAGCACAAAAGGGGGCTCTTCCAAGAAACTTGTTGCTCCAATTTCCAAAGACGGGGTAGATCGTCGTTTTTTCAGACAGAATAGAAGAGCTGATCTTAATTCTGATTGTGATGAAGGAACTTCTGACTCATACACACAAACCATGAGCAACAGTGATCAGAATTAGAGGGGCCCTGCCTCCAGCCAGGTGGAGGAAAGGGACAACCGGGTCTACTGGACTGTGTGGATTCGATGGCCTGGCACGTCAGACCCACAGAAGTATAGAGCTCTAGTAGACACCGGTGCACAGTGTACTCTAATGCCATCAAGCCACATAGGGGCAGAATCCATTTGTATTTCTGGAGTGACAGGGGGATCTCAAGAGCTGACTGTATTGGAAGCCGAAGTGAGCCTAACCGGGAACGAGTGGCAAAAGCACCACATTGTGACTGGCCCAGATGCTCCGTGCATCCTGGGCATAGACTACCTCAGGAGAGGGTATTTCAAAGACCCAAAAGGGTACCGGTGGGCTTTTGGTATAGCTGCATTGGAGGCAGAAGAAATTAAGCAGCTGTCTACCTTGCCTGGTCTCTCAAAGGACCCTTCGGTTGTGGGGTTGCTGAGTGTTGAAGAACAACAAGTGCCGATTGCCACCACAACAGTGCACAGGCGGCAATATCGCACCAACCGAGACTCCCTGATTCCCATCCATAAGCTGATTCGTCGACTGGAGAGCCAAGGAGTGATCAGCAAGACTCGATCACCCTTTAACAGTCCCATATGGCCAGTGAGAAAGTCTGATGGAGAGTGGAGACTGACAGTAGACTATCGTGGCCTGAATGAAGTTACGCCACCACTGAGTGCTGCCGTGCCGGACAACTTAGAACTTCAATACGAACTGGAGTCAAAGGCAGCCAAGTGGTATGCCACAATTGATATTGCAAATGCTTTCTTTTCAATCCCTTTGGCAGCAGAGTGCAGGCCACAGTTTGCTTTCACTTGGAGGGGCATCCAGTACACCTGGAATCGACTGCCCCAGGGGTGGAAACACAGCCCTACCATTTGCCATGGACTGATCCAGACAGCACTGGAACAGGGTAATGCTCCAGAGCACCTGCAATACATTGATGACATCATTGTGTGGGGCAATACAGCAGAAGAAGTTTTTGAGAAAGGGAAGAAAATAGTCCAAATCCTTCTGAAGGCCGGTTTTGCCATAAAACAAAGCAAGGTCAAGGGACCTGCACAGGAGATCCAGTTTTTAGGAATCAAATGGCAAGATGGACGTCGTCAGATTCCAATGGATGTGATCAACAAAATAACAGCCATGTCTCCACCAACTAGCAAAAAGGAAACACAAGCTTTCTTCGGCGTTGTGGGTTTTTGGAGAATGCATATTCCAAATTATAGCCAGATTGTAAGCCCTCTCTACCAAGTGACCCGGAAGAAGGATGATTTCAAATGAGGCCCTGAACAACGACAAGCCTTTGAACAAATTAAACGGGAGATAGTGCATGCAGTAGCCCTTGGGCCGGGCAGGGCAGGGCAAGATGTAAAAAATGTGCTCTACACCGCAGCCGGAGAGAATGGCCCTACCTGGAGCCTCTGGCAGAAAGACTCGGCAGGAGAGACTCGAGGCCGACCCCTAGGGTTTTGGAGTCGGGGATACAGAGGATCTGAAGCCAACTATACTCCAACTGAAAAAGAGATATTAGCAGCATATGAAGGGGTTCAAGCTGCTTCAGAAGTGGTTGGTACTGAAGCACAGCTCCTCCTGGCACCCCGACTGCCGGTGCTGGGCTGGATGTTCAAAGGGAAGGTCCCCTCTACACATCATGCAACTGATGCTACGTGGAGTAAGTGGGTCGCACTGATTACACAACGGGCTCGAATAGGAAACCTCAGTCGCCCAGGAATCTTGGAAGTGATCACGGACTGGCCAGAAGGCAAAGATTTTGGAGTATCACCAGAGGAGGAGGTGGTGCGTGCTGAAGAGGCCCCGCTGTACAATAAACTGCCAGAAAACGAGAAGCAATATGCCCTGTTCACTGATGGATCCTGTCGTCTTGTGGGAAAGCATCGAAGGTGGAAGGCTGCTGTATGGAGTCCTACAAGACAAGTCGCAGAGACTGCTGAAGGAGAAGGTGAATCAAGTCAATTTGCAGAGGTGAAAGCCATCCAGCTGGCTTTAGATATTGCTTAAAGAGAAAAATGGCCAGTGCTCTATCTCTATACTGACTCATGGATGGTGGCAAATGCTTTGTGGGGGTGGTTACAGCAATGGAAACAGAGCAACTGGCAGCGTAGAGGCAAACCCATTTGGGCAGCCGCATTGTGGCAAGATATTGCTGCCCGGGTAGAGAGCCTGGTTGTAAAGGTACGTCATGTAGATGCTCATGTACCCAAGAGTCAGGCCACCGAAGAACATCAAAACAACCAGCAGGCAGATCAGGCTGCTAAGATTGAAGTGGCTCAGGTAGATCTGGACTGGCAACATAAGGGTGAAGTGTTTCTAGCTCAGTGGGCCCATGACACCTCAGGCCATCAAGGAAGAGATGCAACATACAGATGGGCTCGTGATCGAGGGGTGGACTTAACTATGGACGCTATTGCCCAGGTTATCCATGAATGTGAAACATGTGCTACGATCAAACAAGCCAAGCGGTTAAAGCCTCTCTGGTATGGAGGACGGTGGCTGAAATACAAATATGGAGAGGCTTGGCAGATTGATTACATCACACTCCCACAAACCCGCCATGGCAAGCGCTATGTGCTCACCACGGTGGAAGCGACCACCGGATGGCTGGAAACATATCCCGTGCCCCATGCCACTGCCCGGAACACCATCCTAGGCCTTGAAAAACAAGTCCTGTGGTGACATGGCACTCCAGAAAGAATTGAGTCAGACAACGGAACTCATTTCCGAAACAGCCTCACAGACAAATGGGCCAAAGAGCATGGCATTGAGTGGGTCTATCACATCCCCTATCATGCACCAGCCTCTGGGAAAATTGAACGATACAATGGACTGTTAAAGACTACACTGAAAGCAATGGGTGGTGGAACATTCAAACATGGGGATACACATTTAGCAAAAGCCACCTGGTTAGTCAACACTAGAGGATCTGCCAACCGAGCTGGCCCTGCCCAATCAAACCTCTTACGTACTGTAGAAGGGGATAAAGTCCCGGTAGTGCATGTAAAAAATATGCTGGGGAAGACAGTCTGGGTTACTCCTGCCTCAGGTAAAGGCAAACCCATCCGTGGGATTGCTTTTGCTCAAGGACCTGGCTCTACTTGGTGAGTGATGCGGAAGGACAGGGAAGTCCAATGTGTACCCCAAAGGGATTTGATTTTGGGTGAAAATAGCCAATGAACTGAAGTGTATAATGTTAATTGCTGTATAATACAGTATGTCATCATTTTTACTATTGCTGTATATTCTATCAGTGGTATAACAGTAAGGATCGCCCAGATTAATGAAGAATGAATTTTGAAGAAACCGAGGAAGTGCAGCGGATGGAACCAGAACTGACTTCAGCATGCGACAACCCAACACCGGACCCCATCTCTCCTGCCCTGAAAGACTGTTACAACAGATGGAGCCCAAAACCGTGGACTAAATGAACCCAATGGACATTTCAGAGGGATGGTCCACAGACTAAGGGAATGATATCTGTGTATATATATATCAAAATGGTGGTGATTAATTGGAATGTATTGTAAGGGTAGGACCTAAGCATGACGTAAATGGTATAGAATAAGGGGTGGAATGTCCTGGTTTCGGCTGGGATAGAGTTAATTTTCTTCACAGAAGCTAGCATAGTGCTGTGCTTTGGATTCAGTGCTAGAAGAATGTTGATAACACGCTGATGTTTTTAGTTGTTGCCAAGCAGTGCTCAGACTGCTCAAGGACTTTTTGAGCTTCTCCTGCTCGTCCAGGGGCATAACAAGCTGGGAGTACAGCACAGCTAGGACCCAAACTGTCCAAAGAGCTATTCCATACCATATAATGTCATGCTCGGGGGGGTTAGTCAGTCGGGTCGGGTCGATCGGTCGGTCGCGGGCAGAGTGGTTGCAGCCTCGGGCTGTGTGATCACAGCTCGGGGGGAGTGATCGCTGCTCGGGACAGGCTGGGCATCGGTCAGCGGGTGGTGAGCAATTGCATTGTGCATCACTTGTTTTATATATTCTGTATATTTTCTTACCATTATTATTATTATTATTGTTATTATTCTCTCTTATTAAACTGTCTCTATCTCAACCCATGTGTCTTACTTTTTTTTTTTTCTTTTCTCCGATTCTCTCCCCCATCCCACTGAGGGAGGGGGGGAGTGAGCGAGCGGCTGCGTGGTGCTTAGTTGCCAGCCGGGTTAAACCACGACAGCATAACAGGTTGATATCATCAGTTATATATGTAAATTATTTTTTTCCTTCTGAGTTAAATGTCTTCTATTCCCTGTATGAGCACATTTGTATAAGACAGCTCTTCAGAGCTACTGCAGCTTGGGCTGGGAAACCTATGGCCAGAGGCACAATTTGTTATATGCCCGATAGCTACATGGATTTTCTTTCCTAACACTGGAAAGCACGCAGCTAGTAACACCTCAGAAGTCTCTAATGCCAACCTGAAACTTCCCTATTCCAGTGCGGAAACGTCTCCCATCCACCCCACCAAACAGGGAATGTTCGTGCAACAGAGTGTGAGGAAATTTTGAGATTTATCAGAGTATAAAAAAAGAAAATTAAAGTCACCAAAAAACCTAAACCCCAACCCCCCAAGCTTAGAAAAGGATGTCCTTGTCTCTTTACCCTACTGGTTCCAAAACATTCCAGTGCTGACCTTTCCGGGTCCCTCATCGCCATCTTGTGCAGGTAGCCATATTGTGGTGTTTGTAACGAATAAAACCATTTAGTAAATAAAAACCAGTCCTGATCTTGCTTAAAGGTGTCCTTACACTTTTAAAGCCAAGTAATATTAAAAAATTTTAAGTAGATTTTGGAAAAAAGTTTTCACTTACTTAGTAACTACATATTAGTATTTATTCAAAATCAGTAAGTTTTTCCTCTACAGGACACGCTGGCAATACCCCCTCTCCACACCTCGCCTCCTATAACAACATTTAGCTGCCCCAAAGGTGGTGCTGCCAAAACCACACACGACTTTTGCTCAGACCATAGTGGCACACAGTGACCCAGACACCTAATCCTCTCTCATTACTGTCCCTGTCAGACATATCAATGGACAACATCTCTTCAGACTCATCTTGTGTGTGTCCCATACACTAACTTGGAAAGTAGCTCCCAAAGGTAGCCAATAGGCTGACATGGCAGCTTTAATATACGCAGGCTAGAACTATTGACACTCCTACAACGGGGAAAATAGATTTCATAATCATAGAATCATTGAGATTGGAAAAGACCTTTAAGAGCATCAAGCCCAACTGTTCCCCTAAACCCTGGCCCTAAGTACCTCGTCTGCCCAGCTTTTAAATACCCCCAGGGATGGGGACTTGACCCCATCCCTGGGCAGCCCCTTCTAGTGCTTCTAATAATGGTAAAGGTGGTTACATCTCAGTAAAATACAAACGAAGTTATTGGTGGTGTTAGCAACCTGTCATTCAAGTAGTCTGAATTGTAACTAATCCAAAGGTCCCACATACTTACAGACCCAAGTCTTCTGTCCAGCAGTTCTGCGCAGTTTATAGGAAACTTTAAGCAATGGTCTCCTGCTCTCAGAAGTAAGCAGGAGTCCCTGTCTGGGGGGTTAAGTACCTGAGCATGGCTGTAAGCACTAACTGCACAAGCCGCACTGCCCGACTGCCACTGGCATCGGCTCCTCCCATCGTCCTTCCACTCTGCCATCTACACAACACAAGCATATACCTCACAGAAACGCATGTCCTATTTACCTTTCATTAGCAGTATCAGTGCAACAACATCCACATCAGATTTTTGCCAGGGAACTGTTAGTGGTACAGTTTCCATGCCTCTGAATGGGAGTGCGCTGCCACCACAAGTTAGGAGCCTCTGAGAATTCTCTGAATAAGGAGAAAGCTATCGAGAGCCCTGTAAAATCATGCCAAAAATTGACTTTTCTCTTTCTTCAGAAAGCAGAGTAAGAAGTGCAGGAAAAGACAACCAACAATCATCACCTGAAAAACACACATTGTCAATCACTCCAACTTACTTACAATAGTTCCTAGGAAGCAGTTTCATCACAAATGAAGCTTTAGTCTTGATTCCAATTATTTATAATGCTTATTTTAGGATATTTGTTTTCCTTCTTTTCTGTGTTAACCTAAAGTATTCTTTTTGTCTTTACGTTTTTATTAACATACCACTCTGTTCTCAGTTTCTGCAACACATGGGTTGCTCACTCCATCGTCCATTTACTTACAATTGCACTTAATGGAATACTTCCAAAACTGTCATTAAAACAGCTCAGATGAGGAATCCAATGTCTAAATCATGGTTAAGTCCCATTCCAAGGATCATTCTTGAATCACACCGAGGCACAAAACTATCCAGAATACAGATTAAAAAAAGTAAGAAGTAGAAAAGGGCTGTCCTGGTTTCGGCTGGGATAGAGTTAATTTTCTTCATAGTAGCTAGCGTAGTGCTGTGCTTTGGATTTAGTACCAGAAGAATGTTGATAACACGCTGATGTTTTCAGTTGTTGCCAAGTAGTGCTGAGACTACTCAAGGACTTTTTGAGCTTCTCCTGCTCAGCAAGGTGCATAACAAGCTGGGAGTACAGCACAGCTAGGACAGCTAACCCAAACTGACCAAAGAGCTATTCCATACCATAGAACGTCATGCTCAGGGGGGGTTAGTCGGTCAGTCGGTTGCAGGCAGAGTGGTTGCAGCTCGGGCAGTGTGATCGCGGATTGGGGGGAGTGATCGCGGCTCGGGACAGGCTGGGCATTGGTCAGTGGGTGGTGAGCAATTGCATTGTGCATCACTTGTTTTATATATTCTGTATATTCTCTTACCATTATTATTATTACTATTGTTATTCTTCTCTCTTATTAAACTGTCTCTATCTCAACCCATGGGTCTTTTTTTTTTCTTTTCTCCGATTCTCTCCCCCATCTCACTGAGGGAGGGGGGGGAGTGAGCGAGCGGCTGCGTGGTGCTTAGTTGCCAGCTGGCTTAAACCACGACAAGGGCCTTTGAAGTTATCAACAGACTTTTACACAGCTAGTTTTTGCTGTGTATTTTCCTGTTGCATAGAATTAGTCTAACCATGACTACCTGCGTAAAGCAGTGAGATCAGAAAGAAAAAACTATGAAAGCTCTCTCTTATTTAAGTCGTCAATGTGCAGACTACTACATAAAAATTGCTGCACTGCATCTGAACCAAAGGTACCTTTGGCTTGAAATCCTATCTATAAGTGTCTAAAGATATGAATTCTTTTGAAAGAAACAGATGACATGCAAGGAAGCAGATATTTCTTTCACCGGTGCATAGAGGCAAATCACTAACAGAATGCATCACCTCCCACTCATAACCCTATCAGTTTGCACATACAAATGGATTTCCAATAGCAGTAGACTATTTTCAGCATTCTGGACAGAAAAGTATACCAGCTAATTCTGTTCCTGAAGTCAGATTTCATTCCTGTGCTCGTGGGGATATCTGAATATAGTGACATCTCTGTTAAAAAAACAACAAAAACAACAAAAAAACCCAACCCAAAAAAACCCCCAACCAACCAAAACTAGTTTAAATTCATAATATAGGCCAACTTCAGACCATACCCTGCCCTCCTCCAGAACTCCTGCAGCAGCTGTAGAAGTAGCGAGGTTCTGTTGGCCTCACTGTGCCACAATTCTGTTTTCTAGGAAGGAAATCCCTTGGAACTAGTAGTACATGTGCCTGAGTGAGTGCCCGTCTCGGCCTACAACACAGACCAGGGAGCACTTCGTGTTGCAAGGGTACATCACATTCTGCATTCTTCAGAAAAGCAGATATAAAGAGAAGCCAGAAAGCAACTTCATTTGGTATAAACTGCGCATTGGGGTCTTGCTAAAACACTAGTTCATTCAGCATTGATTCTCACTGCCCCATCAAACAGCTAATAGATGTGCCGAATCCTACCCAAAATGCACGCCATTCCTGCTCGTCTTGACTAAAGCAAGGGCATAGGAACAAGAATTCAGCAGATAAGACAGTCTATGTTTTTTTCTTCTTCATACTTGTATTCTACCGCATAGATTTAGCCAGCTTTTCATGCAAATTCTAATAGAAAAGAACAAAAGCAACTCTGAATTTACCCTGGAATGGCAAAATCATGAAGGAAATTTAAACTACTTTATCTACACAAAAGAGAAATCCTGTGGCACTACAAGCACTCAACTTACTAAGTTGTACACACATGTTTCTCATTAAGCAAGCCTTATCTTACATAGTAACCAGTGGGACCACTTGTGAACAAGGACAACTCCTTCCAGAATTGGGTATAAAGATTAGCTGCATTGAATTAACGTGAAACCACTTATGAAGCTTTGTCTTTTTGAGATTGCAAATTCAACTGCCAGCCTGTCAAGAGAATTCTATTGAGCACAATCAGCACTTCGAAGCGTACATAAATTACAGCTGTCTGTTCCCAGTCGAAATCATTTTAGACAAAATGCTTGCATATGCTAGTTTATCCACCTGGATGGTATCTGATTTTTAGCAAGCCTTGATGATTCTACTTTTCAGCAGAAAAATTGGAATCTTGGTGATTCAGAAGTCAAAATATTAGTATAATGCATTACCTGAAGCAAAAATTTCATTAAAATGCAAACACACACCTACCTGTGTTTACACAACTAGTGCAAAAAAAAAATAAATTCACCCTTTTCCCTTTAATTCACTTTGCAGTACAATGCTGCTGTATTTCATTGCCAATTGAATGTACGGAAACAGTACTAAGGGGGGGAAAAACAGCTTAGTCCATGCAGAACATTTTGCCTACAAAACATAGATGGTGTCATGGCTGCGATGCTTGGAATCATTTGCAGTACCCGAAGCTTTTGAAACATTACAATATGCTTAAAGATTCTTCAACATGCTGAAAAGCAATCCAGAAAAATAAAAAGCTTACTATGTGAGGCGCAGAAGCATGGGCTTCTTCTGAAGGCTGGCAGGCTAAAGAGGTCCCCTTGACCAGCTTCCTCCTGCTAGCTAGCATTATCATGTGCAGTCTGAGAAAATCACATTATTTTGGCTGTATTGCCTGAGAGCTAGAGCTCAGTTAACTGGCTTCTTGACTAAACTGCCTCAAAAAAACAGTATCACTCTCGTTTTATTTCTTCCAACAGAGGATGTGTAAAAATAATAGAAGGGTTATGAAATAAGGTATACGCTTCTCCCGTACATTAACACTGTTAACTTTCTGAAATTCTGCTAGGTAAAACATCTGCTATTGTAGCTGCTCAGTGCTAAAATGTCACTCTGATTAACTATCAATACTGGACCGGCAAGGTTTGTTAGAAATGTATTAGTAATTCTGCTTACGAAGTCAGATACGCAATTTGGAACACTTAGGCCAATTGCTGAGGTACACACTCAGCCTTTTTTGAAAATCAAAGTTTTACAACACCTCAAATTGGGTCAGTAAAAAAAAAAAAATAAGGCGCTCAGTGTCACCAGGAGATCTTGAAGGTCTGGTTGCAATTTACAATCAATTTCCATAATCCCTTTCCCAAAAATCAACTGCCTGAAATGCTGCTACTGCCACTGCCGAGTTATTTTGTTATACTGACTGCAATTACGCTCAAGGAAAAAGCTTTGCTACTGTGAGTTCATTCCACTTAAGAGTAAAAAGAACATGAAGGGAAAAAATTGTGAAAACTGTATTAAAGAGCTCAAATAACAACTCCCTGACAACTAAAGTGTATACATGGTCGTGTTCTGCTCTCAGTAACCATTCAAAATCAGCTCAGAGCATCCCAAGAGGTTGCAGGGTAGAGGGTGTAGGCCACGTGGTGCTTTCAGATTTATTAGTGCCCTAAAAACAGTGGTGCAAAACCCTAGCTAACCTGGCTGTGTGAAGCAGCATCATCTTCTCCTTTTCTTCCTTTTTCCAGCTCAGCAAGTGGCTCACACACCCCATTCAAACCTTCATTTTTCCATTTCCCTTCTCAAAAAAAACGGGGGGGGGGGGGGGTGTGTGTGCAAGACTGCCATCAGCCCACATCGCTGAAGTTAGAGTGGCTGCGCAAAGAGCAGCATCTAAGAGAATTATTCTCCTGCCACCCAAGTTGTTGCCTTCTCACCACGTCTTACAGAGATGAGCCTTCCTAAAGCAACAGAGAAGAGGGAAAAAGCTCCTGTTTAATCACGAGCCCTTTCTCCATTAATATAATTCATTCACTTTGTACTGTAAAGGCATCCATATCCCATACATGTCTGCCAGCACTTCACAATAAATACTTAACTTTACTATCAACTCAGTCCATTTCTGGGCCCCCCAGTTCAAGAAAGATGAGGAACTCCGAGAGTTCAGAGGAGAGCAACAAGGATGATAAAGGGACTGGAGCATCTCCCCTGTGAGGAAAGGCTGAGAGAGTTGGGCTTGTTCAGCCTGAAGAAGAGAAGACTGAGAGGGGACCTCATCAACATGTACAAATATCTTAAGGGTGGAAGTCATGAGGATGGAGCCAGACTCTTTGCAGTGGTGCCCAGCAACAAGACAAGGGGCAATGGGCACAAACTGAAACATAAGAGGTTTCAGTTGAATATGAGGAAAAACTTCTTTACTTTGAGGGTGACAGAGCACTGGAACAGGCTGCCCAGGGGGGTTGTGGAGTCTCCTTCTCTGGAGAAATTCAAAGCCCGCCTGGACGAAGTCCTGTGTAACATGCTCTAGGTGAACCTGCTTTAGCAGGAGGGTTGGACTAGATGATCTCCCGAGGTCCCTTCCAACCCTTGCCATTCTCTGATTTTGTGATTCTGTGCGATTTCAATGGAACTTTCAGCACTGGTGAAGTGGTGAATGGTGGTTATGCATAATTCAGAGCATTTTCCTATTTTTACTATCATCCAAACATCTACCACAGTCCTTGATAGCGGACTACATTGTTTTAAGCAGGTTTTTTTTATTTTTTTTTTGTCCTTCCAGTTCCTCCTCCAATTACAAATTAAGTTCTGTGTGGTCAAACAGGCAACAGTACAAGACAACACCGACGTTGCTATGCATCTGAGAAAAGTCTTTCAATACCTGCCAGATTTATAAGTAGTCATGAAGTTAAGCGACCAACCGGCCTGAAGATCCTTTTACAGACAAGTTTAAGCAACACTACAGCTTAGCAGAAACAAGTTGTAAGAAACCTGCTGAGCATTCTGGATCCTACCAATTTCAGTAAGATTTCAGTAAGCCTTACTAATCCTTCACATGTTGTTTCATAAAACAATTTCTAAGGCATAAACCTGGGAGAAAAATAAATCCAGTTTGGTATTAATTCTTGTAGATAAGTGTGTGTTCCTCTAGCAGTCAAAGGGGCAGAACAGACCTTCTAGTTGCATGTGAACTGGAATGCTGGCACGAGATTTCAGAACCAGATAATGTAGGGCTAATTTGTTTTTATCAGCTCCAAGAATATCTGGAAAAAATTATTACAGTTGTTTATTAATAGAAGCTTAATCTAATTCCAAGATGCTAGCAAGAGTAGTGTTACTGAAGAAAAGACCTACTCAGAAAATATTACTCATGTTTTAAGAACGCTCATACACCAGTGCTCGCATCTCCAGCCTTCAGTACTTTTATAAATTTATCCACAGTTAGAATTTAACATTCCGCCATTTTAAATGCCACCAGGTTCCCCAAGCATGGCTGAAGTGCACAGTTTAATGGAGGGGTGCTGCTGAAGTCTCATAGGCAAGACATTGGGACTGAAATCAGAACATCTGTTCGCTACTGTGCCACCAACCCTATGGTTCAGGTACCTCGCTGTTACCCTCCTCTCTCGGTTATCATTGTGGCGTGAAGCTCTTCTGCCTGTAAGGTATTCCTGGGACTTAGGCCCTAATCACTGCAACGTGATTATGCACAACCACCTCTTCTTCAAGAAGATGGCTGTAGCAGCTTTCCTTCCTTAGCAGCCTTGGGTTACAGGGACGAGTATCTGCTGTACTTAATCCAGTTACAGTCCCAAACCAAAGCACAAAGAGATGAATGAAAGCAGTCACCCCAATGAAGCCAGTAAACTCCAAAATATTTGCTAAGTGTATGTACACAGAGAGTATATGGTGTGTGGCAAAAAGGATGAATTGCCCATATAATTTGGGGAGATGACCAAGAACTGAAACCACACATGGAGTCTTGATGTGAGGACTCAGTACTAAGACTTTATATCAATACCACCTCCTACTCCTGGAAAATCATGTATGTTGCAACACACTGCACGTGCTTCAAAATTGCACAAGATGATAGATTTTTAAGAAATATGAGCACTTACTTTCAATCTTACTTCACAATTATTTTTTTTGTTGTTTTTACTCATTTATTCTGTACAAGTAGAAGTTTTGTACTACTTTTAGCAAAGAATATATATTTTCTTTTTAATATCACGAGTGTGGAGTTAACCATTAAAGATGACACAGATACAGTTTCGACAACTTGATGAATGCACTGCTATCCTTTCATTCTGAAATTCAGACTTAGGTACTTTTAAAGCCATTGGCAATTCCACAGCCATCTCAGCTACTAGAAGCTGTTTCCATATATTTTATTTCTGTTAGCAGTAATAAAACTGATTTAAGTTAACGTCAAGAAACTCTTCATATTCCATTCAACTGTAGAGGGTCAGCCTGACATTTATGTAGAAGTCCCTTGGGGGAATTTTTTGTGTTTTACTTCAACTGCCCCTTTTTTTTTTTTTCTCCTTTTTCTTTTTTTAAAGTATGGTCCAAGCTCTTGCTTTGCATATTTCTTAAATTATGTGGGTATACACAGACCACCACACTTTTTCAGGCAATAGCCTTGGCACCTCTCAGTTCAGGAGCCATGAGAACCCCCTGCTTTTATGCAGTATTGGTAGTTCTAGCTTACCCCATTTTGTACTTAATTTCTCCTTTAAAAAGCACGCAACCAGGAAGGAACAAAAAACCCCCAGAACCTAAAGAGGACACATCAACTCCAGGGGTCTGACTGAAGATGTATTCTGCATGGGATGGCTGCTGGGACATGGTTGGAGCACTCTGTGCTGCTGACACAGGGCCAAAGGACCCGCTCCAGCGACTACCTTACATCGGAAATGGTTAATTAAATCCTACGCCTTGAAGCCATTCATACTACTATTAATTTCTTGTAAGAATAAAAACAGGAAGAGAAGGAAAGGCAGAATAGAGGTGGTGTTTTGGGCAGGTTTTAGATGTTTGCCAGAGTCTCATTCTCTGAATGAGAATTCATATGCCGCTTGAATTATCTATTCTGTTGCCTTGCGCTCATTAAACACAGAAGGTCCATGGCAGAGGTAGGAGGAACGTCGTCTAGTTACTAAACCTTGAGACATACCTACTACTCTTTCAAACTTCGATATGATAGATTATACTGCGTATATACATTCTTATCTGTAACTGTCAGGTCACACTACTAAATATTAAAATTGCTTGTAAAACCAATTCCGTTTTCTACTGAAAACATGGGAACAAAGCTAATTAAAAAGGACCACCACACTGGTCATTTCAGGGCTCACTGTGCATGTGTTCATTACATCTGAGAACACAAAATGTTCAAAGCCATTTATCAATCTTAATGGAGTTAACAAATACCTAGGCCTGAAAATTACATGGCATTCACCAAAAGGAAACCAATGCAAATTTATTATAATACAATAATATTATAGCAGAAAAAATTTTAAGCGCTTGCACAAACAAAGCCAAGGAAAAAAATAATCAACATTATTTTTAATTGTTTCTGTGTGTTATCTAGAGTCGTATTGCTTTTCTGCATCAACTTTGTCACTGCATAGTCCGATTCAGTGTTTACTGCATTTCAGAGCACTTCAAAACATATTTTGGATAAATTTGCATCGTTGTGACAAGCTATAAAGCCACAGAAAACAAATCCACCAGAGCAATAACTTCTGCAGCTGAGCAACAGTATAAAATTCTAGGGCATCACTTGTATTGGATATTCCATTCCAGCATGAAAAGCGCCAGCTATTCCACAACAAGTCACCCGGTCAAGAGTAAAGACCCTCCTAGAAGAGTTAAGAAGTTTAACGAGGATGACAGTAGTGCAGGTTTGACAGGACATAAGGAGGGAAAAGAGGAAGATGAGTCTGGTTCGGAGCAGACCTATGTTACAGGTCAGTGCCCACGCCATGCCAATGTGTCAGCGCTGACCCACACTGAATTCAGGTCTGTTTCTCTCTCTGCCTCTGCTAGAAATGCAAAGATAAAATTTAATTACTGCACGGGTTCATCTCATACGCAGGTAGCAGTGAACATGAGCGAAAGATCTTGCTTCTATGCAACAAGTCGCTGACCTGTCATAGGATAAAGGTTTATAGGGGCACAGAAGTACATGCCACGCTATCACCCGTCTGATCTCAAAACAGTCTCCTGGCAGAAAGGAGGTAAAAAATAAACGGTTGCATCTCAGAATTTATTTAGAGTAATCCTTTTATCTCATGTGCCAATGCTAGTGAGCGTCAAATGCTACAATCCTAACCGATACTTTTGCTTATGAACCGCAAATGTAAGCCCTCAACTAATTTCACTCACTACGAGATCCGTCCAGTTAATGCTGAGACAGTGCATTTTATTCCTGGCTTCTCACCTGCTTGCAGCTCCTTGCTAGGGTTTATTTCATGAATTCAGCTCAACAATTTGGCAGAAGACACTGGCACATGACAGTCAGCACACCGATTTGCTGGTATTTTGCTGATATTTTTGTAAGCAGGAACCGTGATTTCTTCTCTTCAGAGTTTAAGCACTATCCCCTAAACAGGACTTATCATTTCATTTGAGATGATTACATTTCATCCTCATTCGCCAGAAATAAGAATGAAGTAAGTTAACCGCAATGTAAAGAAGCTAAGTGAGCTTTTGCCCAAAACAAGACAAAAACCAACCAGGATTTTAGGCAGGCAGAAACATGAAAGCGCATCCTCGGTGACATTTCACCTCCGGTCTGAAGAAACACAGCTCAAGAGGGAGGATGGAAGAGTTGGGCTGAAAGAGCATTTCAGGAGGAGCATGGCTCTGCCTTCTGCTTGAGTTGCCTGTTACTGTATTCATCTCCTTGCCTAATTTTAAGCTATCATAAAAGTCTGGAACTGTCTGGGAGTAACTCAAGTTCATGCCGAACAACAGAATTAATTCAGTGAGCAGCCTCAAACCAGAAGATTGTATTGGCACTTCAGGACTCACACAGATTGCCTGCAGGTTTCTGTGGAGAACACACGGTGTTGATTTTCACCACTGCAACCCTGAAGCCTGCATACAGGAGACAGATGCCCTGCAGTATCACCAGTGTCTATAGACACATTGAGTCTGAGCAGACCCTTCCTTTAAGATGTGGAATTTATCTGGCAAGACATATTAACAGTATTCCATTGGCCTCACAGCCTATCATTCAATTAACATGCTCCCCACCCCCCGCAATGAAATAATCTCTGTTAATTAAGATGCATGCCAGGAACAAGGGCTAGATTTCTATTCACATTTAGTTTTTCAGTAGCACCCAAACCAGATCTGAAGGAACCAGATTTCAGCTGTGCCTACACACTGCTCAAACACCTCAAAATACGGTTTCTAATAGAAAATAGCAGCAGTGATGCCATGCACCCCCATCCAGAGAGACCCAATCCCACAGGTCAAACCAAGAATGACTATCGCAGGTCAAAACACAACCTCAATTATAGCTCTGTAAATTCACATGCCTGCAGACTTACTTTTAGTTTGCAAACAGCTGATCAGCATTAGTCCTTCTGCAGCTTGCCAGCACACTGGCAACCCTACTGGCCTTTAGAAAACCCCAAGGAATAAAGTACAGGCACCTTGCTACAATCTTATCTATAGCAGCTTCTGATTTTGCTCAGTTCGGTTGCTGTATATTAAAATATGCTACCAACTTGCCTGCACAGCCTTGAACTCAGGTCAATACCATACTGATTTTGATTTCTGTTGTAAGAAAAAAAAAAAAAGCATTTCAGAGGATCTTTGATCACTTCCTACAGATTTCAACTTTTCTGATATCAGATTGATTATTCTGCAATTCACCTGGTTTTGTGCATAGTCTGCATACCCATGGGTAAGAACTGGATTTTTAATTCTGCAAGTGAAGGTCCTGGCTCTTTGTTTTTTTAATTTTAAAGAAATAAAATACAACAGCTTTAGATGCAAAGTCCTGGCAACCCCCAAAACAAGCTGCAGGTATTGTGGTAAACCCAAAGCCAGTATGTTGGACCTTGTTATCATTGGCCAACGGCCACACTCCCTGAGAATTAAGGCATCAGCCTAACTGTAACGGTCTAATGAATGCAGAACACATTCAGATTCAAATATATAATTTTAAAGTTTCAAGCCCTGTTCAGAGCACTTTTACAAGCTCTGCAAGTTTGACTCCCACAGCCACATTTTCAAAGAGGTAGGTTCAAAAAAAATACCCTTGAGGTAACAAGTATAAAATGCTAAATGAATAAGTTAAAAGTAAAGTATCTGATAATTACATTAAATTCTCTAAATTATCTGAATCTTCCAAGTGAGTGCTGCAGTAACAAGCCAATGAAGGGTCTGACTATCAAGTAAAGAAGAGGAGACTACTGAGCAAGCCTGAGCAAGTACATGGGCTTCTCCCCAACATGGACGTTGCCCCCCCAAACTGCCAGGCAGCTGGCTCACAGCTTTGCCAATGGAAATGATCATTTCATATGCATTTGGATTGAAAAACACGGGAAACTATCTAGAAATAATTTTTTGCAATTCTCAAAACTTAGATACGAGTCTGAAACCGTATTGGAGATAGAAGCACTCAGGAAATGTCCTGTTATCTATTGGTGACCTTATCCAAGGTCAAAGATCCTTTATTTAAAACACAAATGGCATTTTAAGCAGAACAAATAAAAACCGCATTTTTTAAAAAACCTCGTTCTAGTTAACGCTTTTAAAGAAAGTTAAGCTTTTTAAGTAAATTATTTTCTTAGAACAAAGACATCAAGTCAGAAAGAATACAACATACACATACCTGATGCTTCTGGAACTTTCACCTTCAGACCTGTAAAGTAATACACAAATAGTTAGGCCATAATTACTGTTTGCATTCATAAGCCAGATAGTCTAAAAATTGGAGGCCTTCTCATGCAGTCTCTCCCTTTTATTTCAGTTAGTTTTTCTAAGGCTTGTTGTACTTTCCCTGCTAATGAGACACTTAAAAAAGAAACCAATCTACTTAGGTTTAGAATAAATCTACTAGAAGTTAAAAAACAGTCAGCAGTTGAAGTCAGTAATTGCAGTATTAAAATATATGCTGATGCTCTCTGAACCCTCAACGAAGACCTTCTGTAAACATGCAACAACAAAGATCGATGTTCCATATTTGCAAGTGAAAAGCACTGGCCTCTGACGTTATTCTAGAGGCAGATTAGCTTGTACCTTTTTTTTTATTTAGCCTTTCTTCACTCTTTGGTTGAAAAGGTTATAGGCAAATCCATCCCCAGGCTTATTAGGCACTACTCAGAACGGACTAAGGTTTGCAAATAAAAGTAATTTAAAATATTTTGAAAACCATACTTGTCTGAATTTCATAATTGTGCAAAAATGAGGGATAAGATATACTGAGTTACAGAAGCTCTTAAAGGGCATCTTTTTCTCAAGGTGAGATAATTTTATCAATCAAAACTGGAACAAAGCCTCTCCCCCTCCACAACACTTTTTAAATAAACTTAATTTAACGCCATTCATAGTGACGAGGCTTCCTTCTCCAAAGAGACACAGAAACCCAATACTCCCAGCATTTAATGAAGAAAACACACAACCATTTGCCCAATCCTTTTCCTTCCTCACTCCGAAACAACCCAGCCTCAGGGCTACAGAAACCTTAAACTCATCAGTAGGCTCTGAAAAACCAGGACCCAAGCAGATAAAGCAAAGTGGGAGACACCAGAGGAAAGCCAAGCCTCAAAATTCCCTCTCCCTGTCATAATCTTAACAGGGACCCAAATAAAAAGGCAATCAATGTGAACTTGCAAACTCTAGCGCTCAAGTGACAATAAACTAGCACCAAAGTTGCCTCATCAGAATCAATGACAAGGGTATTTCTTTAGCAACTGAAGAATCTTCCCTAGTTTGACTGAGGGGAAAGAAAAGAAAAAGAAAAAAGACCAATTTCTTATTGGAATGAATTCCAATGACAACTTGCATATTATGCTAGAGGCAGTAGAGAAAGTTATGGCTAGTAAAAGTTTCAGAAGTCTAATGCCAGAAAGCAAACAGTACTAATATCTATTTTTCAGAATCCATTGTAGAAATAGGCACCAAAACTTGACTTTGTTTTCCTCCCCCCTTCGTTACATGCTCTAATATTATTTTCTTCAAGCTCAAAGAAGTCTGGATGATTTTAAAAGCAGAAGCTGAGAGGAAAGAAGGAATAGCAAACTTAGGCTCTTGTCCCAGGAGATACCCGGGCAGTTGGAAGAGTGCCGTAATTCAGCGGGCTGAGCGTACGTTACAGAAAGGTAGCCAGGTGTACCTACAACAAGTAGAAGCATCCGTTGATGTTCTTGACTGCTAACACAGAATACTTCAAAACAGAAAAGAAATTAGCACAGTGGAAAATTCTGCTGCCCAGAGCAAAGGGAATCAGCTTCTGCCTGGAGAGAAGAACGCAGCAAGTAGCTGTAACCTCCCAGTCTGGAACAGCCAGCAGAGGTGAGAACTCACAGGGTCTGCTGTAGAGCTCAACTGTCTTTCAAAATGCACTTTTCTGAAATTGTTACGGTTGTCTTTTTAGTTGAGGTGATGCAAGAATCATCACTGCCCTTCATTTAGGGAAGAATGATGGTTTTCATTTAACACTCTCACCACCACCGACACTCACTGTAGCATTATATGTACCCAACGCAGTGCCTACCCATACAAAGCACACGCTTGACCTGTGTAAGAGCTCTGAGAATTTGGGTGTTACTGGCATCGTTACCCATTATTGCAAGATTTATTTTACTTCACATTAAAAACATTTTACAGAACAACATAGAATGGAAACACAATCCCACAAACCCACACCCAGAAGAGCTCTTAAATAAATAATTAAGAGATAACACTTTGTCGGTCCTTGTTAAGGAAGGCAGGGTCTGCTGTCAAATGGCTTTACTTCCATCTGTATTAAAATGTTTTGACTAAAGTAACGCATAAACATGTGCCAGACATCATACACACCTTTGAACACATACAAGACAGACCAGAACAGAGGAAAGGATTGGCACAGGGCTAAATTTTAGCGTCAGGTTGGAGCTTCACAAATTCAAAGCTGACACAGCATTAACTCACGAGTCTCCTGGCCTTCCCTTCTCATTTTTTAAAGCCTGTCTGGTCACTTTGTTGGGTTTTTAGAGTTACGTATTCTGATAGACAAAAGGTAACTCTAAAGCAGCTTTTTCTTCGTGACCGCCTCATCCCTGAAAGTTACGTGAACACAAGGGAAGGAAGAGAAATGAACTCACCAAGCATCCCCATGAGTAATGAAAAAAATTAATGAATACGGTGCTTAACTGACACCTTCCCACACTCAGTTTTCAGCAGATTACATCTTGCAGTACATAAGCCTTGCAATTGAAAAAGATGTTACACGTAATTGCTTGTACTATCAAGTTTTCAAATGTAGCTCAGACAACTGGATTTTTAATGCCTTAATTTTCTGCCTTTCCTCTTGACTAGAACAACAAAACCACCTGATCCATCCAAACTGGGAAAACATCTTTGATAGCCCAAAGCATTCTGGGGGCAGGAGAAGCAGCACCTAGCCGTCCCAGACCACCTTTCCATCTATTCCTCTTGCTAAAACTCAAGAAGTATTTTAAATAAGGCAAGGAGAAGTTGCAAGGTAAAGTCTGGGCCTCTGCAAGGTGCTATCAGCCGAGTTAGGCTCAGCTGCATCAATGCCGGCACCAAGTGCTCTCCCAGCGCAGCACAGCTAACAGCGGGGGGAGACGGACCATCGCCCCTTCTTTATTTTTAGGATCCCCAAAGGTTAAAAAGCTGCTAGATTTTGCAACTTCTAAATTTGCATTTTCAAGGCTAAGATTTACTCAAGTAAATTGTGAAGAGTTATTCAGAGATGGCCAATTTTACTCAAGGAATGAGTAATTGGCTTGCAGGGCTGAATGAACACATTGCTGAAAAACCCCTACTACTCATAGTTTGAAATAAAGCATTAGATTTTCTTTAAGCATTCTTTAAGAGCCAGGATTTTGGATCAATATTTAATGTTTCTGCTTATGCTGTAACCATGTGCTGGGCTCTATTATTTTTTTTCCTTTTGATCCAGGCAAAAGAAATGATACTGTCACTGGTGAAACAAGGAGAAAGGTGAAAAAATTTCTGGCAAGAAATTGCATTATTTCTTTTAAGGTAGACCTTAAAGAAAAGGCTACAATATGCGTCAGATCATCTGTGCTACAGTATTTTAAACAGAATATGTTCTATTTATATATCTAACTTATATCGGTGATGTGATAAACGTCACGCAGCTTTCTCCAATATTCCTCCTCTTATCTCTGGCTGATTTCCAGTATTTCATTTTGAGTAGAACCGAACACTAACTCACACACCCCGCTGAAGTACAAGTTCGTCTTCTCCCTGACCCCACAGGAACTTCATCCTCAGTAGGCAATTTGGCAGAACACATCCTGTTTAAGATTGTTATAGTCAACATAAGCAGAAAAAACTTTGCTAAGAGCGTTATTTACTGTAATTCCATTGCAAGCAGAGGCCAGGAGGAAGAGGTACCATTGTAACAAACCTTGAACCTAAAACCAAAGGCAAAGAAAACGAAAAACAAAAACCCCAGTCCTTGAGACTTACAGGGGACAGCAAACCAAAGTGACCATTAAAAATCCTCAGTGATGTTTAAGTTTAAATGAAGTCCTGCCATCACCCTCCATCTGTCAGTCCACAGCTGTGAAAACTGGAGATTTCAGAAAACATCTCCATTGATGTTCTCAGAATGCGTTACTGTCTTTCGCTTTGCATACCCGAGACACAGCCACCACTGTCCTCCTACAAATAGCCAAGCAGGAAAAGGACAAAGAAAGTGTTTTGGCCTTCAGTTGCCGAGTTGTTTGGCAATTCTGCAACAAAACATTCTTGGTGGGATGTTGTCAGCTCGTAAAAATTGAAAGCCATTTAGAGGAATATCACAATTTTGAAGAAATTTTGAAGAAAAACATGAGACAGAAAAGCCACTCAGACTGGGGATGTGAGAGGTTCCCATTCCCAATCAGCGAGTCTCATGTTCGTTTACGTGAGAGCAGTGTCTTAAACCCCAGCAGCAGCCCAGCTTCAGAGGCAGAGCTCATTCACTGGCTTTTCCTCACTCCCAACGATTTTAGCAAGTCTTTAGCTCACCCCAGCAGGAAACATTCAATTCTATCCATTATCCCTCCTTTCTAAAGTAATAATAAACAAGCGGAAAGCCTTATGTCATCTGATTTGTTGTTTACACTTACAGCTATACTTAGAGGTGAAACAGCATAACATAAAGGGGCTTCCAAAAGGAGCTTCAGGACCGGCTTTCACTCTGACTCATGAAAGTAGTAATTTTCAAAATAAAATATTGTTCATAACCATTAAGGGACATTATATAGACTGATGCACACAACTACCCCCGCAACAATTTTAAGCTTAGCAGATGGTTTATTTGGGCAATGAGTGGAGTTATGGCAATGTTCTATAAAATCAGATTATATAGAAAACAGAAACAAGAGTTTTAAAACTCTGCTTGTCTAAGATTCATGCTCAGGATGCAAAATTTTGCTTTACACGGCAGGGTAGAAAAACAGCCAAAAGCAGAACTGAAATCTTACTGTAAAACCCCACAAGTGGACAGGACTTTAATAGAGTTACTTACTACAGTTCCTTACTACCCATGTGGTAGTACACCAAGTCGTACCTCCTCACCTGGAGTTGTCACTCCCATCAGCATAAAAAGAATTGGGTCAAAGCCAATAATCGTAGTCCATCTGAAATACATCTTTTTAAGAGCCACGAAAACTAATTTTATATTAGGAGACCTATTACAGGCATGAGTATTCAGTAACCACATATTAATATTAAAGAGCATTCAAATTCCGTTTTTAACAAAAGGAAAAGATTGAACCAAATCTTTATGGAGCAACAGTAGAATCAATGCATTTGATTAAGCCTTGCTTTGAGCACAGAACTTGCCTCAAGAAAGAAAACTGCACCTGCTACAGGTTGTTATTCCGCAGTATATGAAGTCTTTTGGCATTTGTAATGCAGAAGAACGTATTACCTTCAAGAAAAAAAGCTTCAGGGAGAATTCACTAACAGCTACATAAAAAACGCTACTTATACCACGAGCAGGCATCAGCATGTTTCAGTGTGAAGTTTCTATGGGTATATGTTCTGAGCAGCCATTCAAACCAAGGTGGACCTTGCCAGGAAACTTCCAGCCCCATCTAAAGGCTGTAAGAGCTTTCCAGGATTTTATTTCAATCTTCTGTGTCTGAATGATGTTACATGCCCCCGTGGATCACAACAGATGCGCGACACTCTGTTAAGTAAAGAAACACTGAAAAGAGAGGCCTTGCTTGCTGCACATACAGTCATACCAGGTACCTAAAACCTCCCCAAATCTCCGAAGCAAGCACATCAGCTGTCGGGCCCTTGCCCTCCTGCTAAAGCAGGTCCAGCTCAGCATCAGTCCATTGCCAGCAAAGCACAAAACAGTACATCCAGCAACACAGACACATGGAATGGAGATTTTCCTTTCCAAGAATGAGTTAGTTTGCAAAACTTTGTATATTAGACAGGGTCAGAAGAATTCTACTGGGCTGAAGACTCTTGTATTGGGTCACGCTGAGATGGAGTTAGTTTTCCTCACAGCAGCCCTCACGGTGCTCTACTTTCCATCAGTATGTAGAAAGGTGCTGATAACCCACCAGTGTTTTGGCAGCTGCTGAGCAGGGCTCGCACAGCATCAAGGCTCAACATCCCCCCCTGCCAGCAGTGGGCTGGGAGGGGCACGATCTTGGGAGGGAACGTAGCCAAGACACCTGACCCAAACCAACCAAAGTGATATTCCATACCGTATGACATCAGCTCAGATATAAAAGCCAAGGGAAAGGAGGAGGAAGGGGGCATTCGTTTTTTACGAAGTTTTGTCTTCTGGAGCAACGGCTAGGCGCACTGAAGGCTGGCTTCCTGGGAAGCGGCTGGACATCACCTGCTAATGGGAAGTAGAGAATTAAATCTTGTTTTCCTTTTGCTACCGCACGTGGCTTTTGCTTTTTATTAAACTGCCTTTATCTTGACCCACAAGGTTTTTTCTCTTCCATCTCATTTTCTCCCTGCCTGTCCTGCTGAAGAGGGGAGCGATAGAGCAGCTCTGTGGCACCTGGTATCCAGCCAAGATCAACCCATCACAACTCTTAAAAGAAGTGACAAAACATTAAGTACAGCAAGACCTGTCCAGTCAGTAGTGTTTTCACACGGTAAGTTTCAGGATGCGAACAATCATTCATTTCACCGCTAATTATAGCCCTTTCAGCAGGATTCTGTTATTCTGCATAATGCTATGAAGGGATGAGTACTTGGTGCAAAACCAGGCTCTTGGGCCTGTCCACCTCAGCAGTAATAGAAAGAATAAATCAATTACAGAAGTACAATTACTGCACTGCATTTTGATTTAATGCAGCAATATAAACTATCTTACACAGTAGGAAAACCACTATTTTAATGGATTATTTGAGAACAGTAATATCCTAATAGTCTTTTTGTTCTTTTCCAAATAATATGAGAAAGTCTACCAGCCACCTTGAATACAGCCCTTCCATTTGATGCCGCACCCCATTGGACAGGATCCCTGGCAGCTTGCTTCCAGAACAAAAGAAGTCTCTTTCAGCAGGTTACACCTGACAAGTCACACGTGATGCACATTAGGGTTGGGAACAGCTAAGATGCAACAAGGAGCAATCTTTGGGAGGAGATGCGGGAAGTCAGAATAAAGGTAAGCTCAAAGAAAAAAACAAACCAAAACAAACCAGAGTAAACTGAGCTTCCCTACTGCAATGGCAATCAGGATTTTTTCGCTACTTCCAACGCTTCAGAGCTCTGCTTATTAAATCAAGTCACCTGCATACCGAAAGCTGGAAAAAGCATGCAGATGTTTTTCCTTTAAAAGAATGGTAACAGAAAGAGCCCCACGAGTCAGTGATGAGACTTCTAACTTTATTTTTCAACTTAAACCACTAAAAGTGTTCCAGTATCACAAACCAGAATCAGTATTTACCTAACAGAACAGAAAGATGTGAAGTTTGGTTTTAGTGAACATAAAGCATTTGACCTAGTGATGATATTTCGCAAACTTAAGGACTGGCACGTAACAAACAGCCTTCAAACCTGGCACCACATCTTTGTCTGCTATCATTACTTCTCCTCCCAAATAATGAGGAGACACATTGCCAGGGAAGTCCCTTAATACAGAAGTTGTTATAGCACCTCTGCATCCATCTCTTCAGCCCCAAAGCCTACAGGAATTGTACAGGAGATGGATAGCAGTACTTAGCACCATCCAAAAACAGTGCTAAACGCAGAACTGCAATACCATCGTGGGTAGCAATGCTCTGAAACCACTGCACATGCTACCAGGACTCCAGGGGCTTCTGGAGAAATCTTTCCTTCCCGCCACTTTCCCACACTGGTCTCGCCTGATGAGAACGCCAACGTCTGGCTCCACGGCTTCAGCTTGAGTCTCGGAACTGCTCACCTTACCAGTACCCCTCTCCCTCTGTGCATCATCCCAGTTTAGCTTTGATCCAGCAGTTTACTCAGAACACCACTATGGAGCGATCAGCTTGCCAACCTCTCCTGCTTGCTGCTGAAATACGCATCGCACCAACCCACAGACACATGTGGGAAAAGCCAGCAAAAGCTGGTACTGCAAAGTCACAGCAGCTGACTCATACCACAGCTGCTTCAATACCACAGAAATGATGGACCCAGTAATCCCTGTGATGTCTTTATTTCAGACATTTGGAAATACAACACCGTATCTCAACAGCAGTGGATTCCTTGTGTGCAGCAGCCCTTATTTCAGAAGTCTCTGGCTATTGCAGTAACTCCTCGAAGCGTACAGAGAGGTCACAGGCAGGGAGAGGGGATAGTTGTACCTCTTACAAAGAGGACCATGTCCATTGGGGAGTTCAGACAGGGAAATACTGAAGGATAACGCAGCAATTCTTGCACACTCCAACTTCCCTGAGCCCACAAACCCAAACTGGACATGCCCAAGAAGCAGCCGAAGTCACCAATTCAAGGCTGACTCAGACCTGTAACAACAGGAATCAGCGTTTATTCCTCTCCGCCCTGCGGCGTGTGTGAGAGGACATACGATCCTGGATGCAGGTCCTATTCACAGGAGGCTACTGGCCCCCAGCCACACCAGCGGCCAGGCAGCCTCTGCTCTCTGGAGGTTCCACGTAATCACACAGAAGCACAGAATGGCAAGGGTTGGAAGGGACCTCGGGAGATCATCTAGTCCAACCCTCCTGCTAAAGCAGGTTCACCTAGAGCATGTTACACAGGACTTCGTCCAGGCGGGCTTTGAATTTCTCCAGAGAAGGAGACTCCACAACCCCCCTGGGCAGCCTGTTCCAGTGCTCTGTCACCCTCAAAGTAAAGAAGTTTTTCCTCATATTCAACTGAAACCTCTTATGTTTCAGTTTGTGCCCATTGCCCCTTGTCTTGTTGCTGGGCACCACTGCAAAGAGTCTGGCTCCATCCTCATGACTTCCACCCTTAAGATATTTGTACATGTTGATGAGGTCCCCTCTCAGTCTTCTCTTCTTCAGGCTGAACAAGCCCAACTCTCTCAGCCTTTCCTCACAGGGGAGATGCTCCAGTCCCTTTATCATCCTTGTTGCTCTCCTCTGGACTCTTTCTAGGAGTTCCTCATCTTTCTTGAACTGGGGAGCCCAGAACTGGACACAGTACTCCAGGTGGGGTCTCACCAGGGCAGAGTAGAGGGGGAGGATAACCTCCCTCGACCTGCTGGCCACACTCCTCTTAATGCACCCCAGGATACCATTAGCCTTCTTGGCAACAAGGGCACACTGCTGGCTCATGGTCAGCTTGTCGTCCACCAGGACTCCCAGGTCCCTCTCAGCAGAGCTGCTTTCCAGCAGGTCATCCCCCAGCCTGTACTGGTGCATGGGGTTCGACCTCCCCAGGTGCAGCACTCGACACATGCCCTTGTTGAACTTCATCAGGTTCGTCTCCGCCCAACTCTCCAGCCTGTTCAGGTCCTGCTGAATGGCAGTGCAGCCTTCCGGTGTATCAGCCACTCCTCCCAGTTTTGTGTCATCAGCGAACTTGCTGATGGTACACTCTGTCCCTTGTCCAGGTCATTGATGAACAAGTTGAACAAGACCGGGCCGAGTACTGAGCCCTGCGAACTCCACTAGCTACCAGCCTCCAACTAGACCCTGTCCCACCAGTCAGAACCCTCTGAGCCCTGTCATTCAGCCAGTTCCCAATCTACCTCACTGTCCACTCATCTAATTCACACTTCTTGAGCTTCCCTATGAGGATGTTATATGGGAGACAGTGTCAAAAGCCTTGTTGAAGTCAAGGTAGACAACATCCACTGCTCTCCCCTCATCTACCCAGCCGGTCATGCCATCGTAGAAGGCTATCAGATTGGTCAGGCATGATTTCCCCTTGGTGAATCCTTGCTGGGTACTCCTGATGATCTTCTTTTCCTCCACTTGCTTGGAGAGGACACCCAGAATGAGTTGTTCCATCACCTTTCTGGGGACGGAGGTGAGACTAACCGGCCTGTAGTTCCCTGGGTCCTCCTTGCCCTTTTTGAAGACTGGAGTGACACTGGCTATCCTCCAGTCCTCAGGCACTTCTCCTGTTCTCCAGGACCTTTCGTAGATGATGGAGAGTGGCTCAGCAATGTCGTCTGCCAGCTCCTTCAGCACTCATGGGTGCATTCCATCAGGACCCATGGATTTGTTCCAGGCAGGCTGCATGCTAACCAGCCTGGACCATGCCCGACCGGCACAGGAACAACTGCCTTGGGCACTTCGCAAGGAGTCTGTAATTAAGACACTCCTGCATCCCAGCCTGCCAAAGCAGTCTGAAAGATGGCACCGGGTCAACATTTATGAGATATTTTGCTTTTTTCAATTATAGTACTGTAACACTTCCCCTCGAGTGTTTTAGTCTACAATTGCCTCCCCAAATCCTTCAGACTAGCACTGCTACCCCTTTAACAAGCATGTCTGATAAATCCTTTTAAGTGAAAATAAGATGGATGACGGAATGAAACCGCACCAGAGTAAAACTCAAGTCATTCGCACTGTGGGCAGGTTTGAAGCCTGGCTCCCTCCACTTTTTGATGGTGGGCTGGCACAGCCGGCAAGGCAGAAACACTCCCTGGCACGCTGTGCCAGGACTAGCCCTTGCTTAGGTCCACCTCCAGTTCTTCCACCGGAAAGTTAAAAACCGCGTATGTGTGTGTATTTCCAATGTAGTTAGTGAATCCCCCCAAGGAGGCTTGCCTCACAGCTGGGTTCAGTGAAAGTCTTCAGAAAAACCCTTGCCCCTAAGCCAGAGGATGCTCCCACCTAAAAGATTTGTGAGTGTTCCAGAAATAAGTATAATCCTGGAGCATTTTTTGACATACAAGTTTTGTTGTATATAACCAAAAATAAAAATGAGTGCACTTCTCGCATATTCTGCAGCATCGCTGTAAGTTAAAACCAGATTTCTGCTCCACTTTTCTGCTCCTGCTCTTAACCAAAACTCAATACTTGGTAGAAGCTTGTTTATCTATTCCTGGGCAGTCTACAGCTCCTACTGTCCAAGGAACATCTATTCCAAACCCTCAGCAGTCTCTGATGAGAGATTTGTAAAAAGATCAGCTTGATTTCATTGCCTAGCCATTACTCCATCGCATATGCTACTGAGCATCAGGCTAGCTAGTAGTTGGGCTGAACATAGCCCCTCCGCACTCACCTACTTCATCTAGGATGTTTTGGTTTTTTTTTTTTTAGTAACCTAGGTTCTCTTTTCCCTTAATGTCTGAAAATAGGTTGCAGCAATGGGCAGGATACAAAGCCCCACATGTTTTCACAAAGAGCAATCCCCTCCACAGTCAGTGCTGTGTGCTTTGCATCAAGATTATAGCCACCATCTGCCCGCCCAGCAAGAGGCAGAGGAACCTACTTCCTCCAGCATGCAAATCAAGACTTACGAAGGGTAGATGCTACATCATACCACCACCTGGATGGCCTGGAACAGCCTTCCACACCTGAATATTTAACAAAAACAGGAAAACACACACAAAACACAACGACTACCTCAGGGCACTGCTAGCTAACTGGAGAAATATTGTTATCCTCTGCACACAATTGCCCACGGTGCTGGAGGGAAAGGAAGGGAAGTGCTGGTTCTTCTTTTTCAGGGAATGTGTTCATGCAGCTGTGTGCAGGCTGAAGCAGCAGACACCTAAACACAAAGCAACTGAGAAATATTTTATGTTTCTGTCCAAAGCGTTTGCTGTCCATCTGCTGGAAGGGGAAGCAATTAAGCTGGAGGGTAATTAAAAAGTACCCAGGAGAAGTCAGGCATATGCCACAAGAGCATCTCCGGTTCTAGCCAGGTAGGCTCCTCACAGACAGGCTCATTGGGAATGCAATCCCTTTCTACGTCCTACAGAGCAGGGCAGAAAATGATCCATGGAATAGAAAATACAGCCAAGCAGAATGCAGAGGGAAAGAGCTTTGTTTACAGAAGCTTTCTATTATGCTTCCCTGCAGCAGGTAGCAGTCAGGGGTTTGTGAAATTAATGCCCCCGGAACAATGCCTCGCCGTGCTAAAAAGGCTCTGCAGTTCCCACTTGCTCTGCATGAAGTCCAGCACCAATACCTGCCTCATGAGATTAAGCAATTAGAATCTGCGGTGAAGCCAATTTATGATCTAAGTGAGAATATTGCCAAAGAGCCATATGGAAGTGAAGTAAATATTTTTGCTTTGATAAGCGGGGGGTGCTCTTAAAGTCAGCATCCAAATAAAGACTTGAGTCTAAAGAGATAACTGATTAAAATACCTGAGGTTTATGATCTCTCAAAACCATTTTACCTGTTTTCATCCCCCCCCCTTACTGTTCAATTGTTTGCAATCTGTAATTGCTTATAAGAAAACAATACTACAAAAATTGAAGTGTTGCATCTCCTTCAATGCTGTTTAAAGAACACCTCATTCTTATTAATCAGTTCACAAATGAGCCAATTCCTTCCCCCCCCCCCCAGCCAAAACTTCTCAAACCCCTCACTATCTCACCCCTGACCTGCAGACTTGCCTTTTCCTACAGCAGCTCCGGAACTGGTAAATTCACAATCAAAACTCATTTAGATATTTCTTTACAGCTCAGTTAATTGAGTGAGATTTTTTTTAATAGCTGAGGAAGTGAGAGCACAAATTAACCCCAGCAGTAACGAAGAGCTGCACAGTAGATTTTTTAATATACAACAGCACATCAGAAATCTCTAAGCATGTTTGATGATATTGTGACCACCTTTGCTTTGCCAGCAAGCAGAAGACAAACTTTTCTGCAGAAGCACGAAGAAGTGTTAACATGCATTAGCATACAGTGTTCCTCTGTATTGAGTATCTCTATAGAAGGCATTATTCTAGCTTAAATTAAGAGTGGTCATAAGCAGCAAGCCCCTAAACGGGATTATTTCCGATTGTCGTTCCATTTACAGGGAAGGCCTTACAAAGAAAGCAAAAATCTGTTTAAAATTGGAGTTTAACTAAGGAGTGCATCCTTTTAACTGACATTTAAAATAACAGTTAAGATGCAAGTACGGCTTTTCAACAGTCATGGCTCCCATTAAAGCACTTCCTTATAGAGGTCCTTGCCTCTTCTAATGGCAGCTAAATGCTTTTTGGAATATGAAGATATCTATAGCAGAACACTTTATCATCAATTTAGCCTCTAAACACGCAATCATCAGCCATAAACATTTAGAAAATGACCAAATCAAGCTTCATCTTTCATTTGCATCAAGTATTTGTATTTTACTTAATAAAATCATCTGTCTGCCAAGGGTGGTTGTGAAAATGTATTTTAGATATACATGTGGGTTAGTCAGAGTTAGAGAGAGCAGCCAAGAAGCCTTCAACAAGAATGAGCAATTTTCTACACATGGCATTTATGTCTTTAATCCCCTGGTTTTGGAGGCCATTGCATCTCTACGTTTATCTTTCATATAAGACTAGATCTCACTATGTTTACTCCATAAAGAACAAACAATAAAACTCATGGGGACATAGTAGGTGTCAACCTTCCATCCCAAGAATTCCATCCCAGCAATAATTACAAATCAAAATCCGGCATCTGCAACCTCCCCATGCAACTTAAGCTGAAGTACTTTATGGATAAAATTTTCAGTGTAAACTACACTTAAGTCGTATTTCAAGAGAGGCACCTGCACATTAAAATTCCACACACAGATTATTAGAAGTCTGAGTGATTTGTCATTAAAATGGCAAAGTCATCTTTTAGCAAAATAAAACGGTGCTTTTAGAGCACAAACTGGATTTCACACTAAGATACAAGAGAAGTATTAAAAGCCTTAACGTACTTAGCCTCTGGATCAACCTCGCAGCCTACACTGGCAGTGCTTGGGATGATGCCGAATATGAAAACAATCCAAAATGTTTGAAGTCATAAAACTTGCCTGCAGTGGACTTGATATGGCTTTCACTGGGAAGAGACATGTCACCATGCAGGACAGGAGCTCTTTGACTTTCCAGATGGGTTTTGGTAGATGTTTAAGGCCTGCTCATTCTTTGCTAACTAACCACGTTAATCTGCCCCTGAAGTCAACCCGATTTCAGTGGCTGCGTGGGTATACCGATTGCAACCTGAGTTTTGTTGCCATTGATACAACCCTTTTCTCCAGTTTAGACTAAATTAGAAAACCCGACAAGATGAAAATAAAAACCAAGTGTATATTCTAGTATTATACATCATTAGACAGAAGGCATAAAGAATGGAATTTAAATCTTAAAACTTGTTTGATCTCATCTATTCAGTTAAAATCTTTAGAAGCACTGTAATTTGTAACTAAGTCTTTGCATACAGAAATTAAAAAAAAATGCCCTACTATAAGCGAAGAACCCATCAAGAGAATCCTTGGCTTCGTTTTAGATGCCCAGAGGCCTAAGTTTCAATTATAATGACTGTACTTACAGCTAATGGTTTTCTTGCTATTAGTCAGGTTCCTAAAACCTGCCGTGGTTATTGACTGAACCACCCCAATATAAAATGCCCTTACAGAGATGATTTTGAGGTTATAATTTCTTGAAATTCTTTTGGCACTGGATGGAGCAACATAGGCTAGTTCTTACCTTCTGAAAGAGGCCTTACAAGTTTTTTGGTGGGTTTTTTGTTTGATTTTTTTTGGGTTGGGTTTTGGGGGGGAGCAGGATGGTGTTTGGCATGGTTTGTCTTTTTTTTTTTTTTTCCTTTCTTAAAATCAGGCCCCCAAATACAAGCTTCAGTACAATTACAACTTTCAGGGAGAGTTTTAGCAACTAATCCATTCAGCTTTTAGAAGCATTACTTCAAATGCCTTCTTCATCCTCCGTAAGTGTTACTCAAACACTCCTGGAGAGTTCCCTGTACTTTCAGCTTTACCTGGTTTCCCCTCAGTCCACCCTTTGGTATTTTGAATTGCCTCTTGACATTGATACATGATATTATTTTTTTCTTTAGATCAAAGCACTCTCCAACAGCTCATACTGACCTAGACACAACTGATGAGTCTTTAGAGGTTTTGTTGTTGTTGTGGGTTTGGGGGTTTTTTTGGTTGTTCTTGTTTTTAAATCCTCACAGCATTACAAAATTAAACCACATTTTGTGTCATCGTTCACAGGAACATATTTCAGTCCTGATTTCTGGTAGTGTACTAACTTAACTGAAAGCAGATCGCGCATGCATCCATTTACCCCTAGTAAGGGCACATTCATGGTTCTGTACCCTTGAGGTTAGTTCTTCCTGGAAAAAAAAACCACCAAACCACAAACCACTTTGTAAGCTTTTACACCCCCATAAAAAAAAAAAAAAAAAGGTCCTTTAAAGAACAGGGGGACACCAGGACTTTATTAAGCATTACCTGATGAGGTTGATGCACATGGATATGTGTCCATCTGCCCCACTACAGCTACAACAATTTAGCTCCAAGGGGCTAGGGCTTTAGACCCAAGCCCTAGCTCCTACCAGGACCATGACTTGTGTCCTTGTCAGCTCCTTCGTCATGGCAAGCAGAGGGCAGGACAGAGGGCTAAACACAGAGCCAGCTGCTAGCCTGCGCAATAACTTTGCATCTTTTCTACATATTCCTTATACAGGGAGATACGGAAGCCCAGTTTACACAGCAAGTAAGACTATTCCCATAGTGACAATCTCAGTACTATTTTTACTGCCAATACAGTTCATCTCAGCATTTTCACTTCTTAAAAGCAGCATTCATTCCAGAGCTCTGAAGCTCCAGGACGTTTATCCTTAGTATGGCACAACTGAAGGTACTACAACAGACGACATTTGTCCTCCTCGATGTCTTTCCTCACCTCCTTTTGCCCTTGCTTGCTGCACTGAAATAATGTGAAGGCTCTCACTGCTCCCTTGCTGCCAGAAGGTCCAGGTGACCTCCAGACCATTACTTAACTTTTCAAAGTTTACCGCAGGGAAGCCTAACTGTGCTGGCATTCCAGCGTGCTCAACTCCCTTTTTTTTGATTTATCAACATACATCCAAGGCCTCTGCCCTGAATTTCCACCCCCAAATATTGCCTTTAACAGTTCCTTTGATGCCCCTTTTTAGTCTTTTTGTGCTCTGTAATGTGCACCGTTAATGCAAAACAGGGCCTGCTCTGTACTCGGCAAACTTACCTAACTCTACGTAGGTAAGAGCACACTGGTGTGAAATAGTTTTCAAAGGAAACAAAAGGGAGGTGGAAGGGGAAAAAGAGCAGGTGTATAACCAATCCCAGCCACAAACCAGCAAGTTTTAGCCAAGTTCAAAGACAGCGCTTATTTGGCTTTGTACCTTCTGTTCAAAATATGATAATGTGGTTTTACTTGGCCGGTGTCAAAGAAGTCTATAAATAAATGAATTTATTTTTAGCAGTGCTTGAGCTGCAACAAAATTTAAATAATGCCCAATGAGTGGTACTGGCACAAGCAAATAAAATTATGATAACATTTGTCTGGCACTCAATACATTAATTGCTTAACCTGGCTTTGCCTTCTAGGGGGTCAGCACTCAAAATGTGTAAGAAAATTGGTATCTTCAACTTTGTGAACCAACACAAGTTCATAAGCAATAGGTGTAGAACCAGGGAAAGAGCATCCTTTCAGATGCTCAGCCATCAGCAGCCCATTTTACAGTACTCTGACATTACAAAAGCAGTAACGTTCCACTCATGGAAACAGCTAAGCTCAAAGATCAAACACTGATAATATTCCAGAGGCTTCTTCACATGCTTATTGAAATTTAAGATTCCTTTTAAACAGTCACTTTAGTTTATGAAATTATTTTGATGGATCACTGCTACCTGGCACAACGAGTTCCCAACCAACCTCACCTTACACAAGGCGGCTCTTCTGGATAATGATTCCAGAGTCCAAGCCTAGTCACCATTTACAGCTACTGCAGACGTGGAATTCAATCACTACTGCACAGAGGCCAAGGGCAGCAAGAGATACAAGAGGGTAAGCACATTTTGCTTGAAAACTCATCTGTACATTTGCAAGCTGTACAAAGTTTCTGCTCCACAAATGGTTGTTTAGAGAGACCTTTACAATTCCAGACCACCTCAAGTGTCACACATCTGAAACATTTTCAGTACAATTCCTTTTTTAGGTAATCACCAGCTTTTCGGGGTTTAGCAAAGATTATGCGTCCATGCATTTGTACGGCAGCAAATTTATCTGCAGAAGCAGAGAGGTGGGGAGATGGCAGGAGAGAGGATAGTTTTGTGTACTGCAAGTCTGTCCTGCTCATTATATAGATAGAAAAGTTAGACCACTATCAAGAGGTGTAATTCCTTCACAACTACAGCCATATTAACTTTAATCTAACTAGCATGAGACACAACAGCCGCAAGGCCACAGTTATTCCCATGGCAACATCAGCACAAAATGTACCAGTACTACTTAAAAACACTTGGTCTTTCCTTGGGCAACTTGAAGCCTTCTCTGCTGTGCTTTCATTGCTACAGTTATTTGAGCTATAATGAGAAGAGAGTTAGGAGGTATGGCCGTGAAAGGTTAAAAAAAAAAAATCACCAAAACCAGAGAATTACATAAGTTTCTTCAAAAGAATTAAAAATACCAAATACAATTCAACTTAATAGCATAAGTCCCATAACACTGGATTTAGAGGACATCTGGCCCTTGTCACTTTTGTACAGAAGGGCATATACTGTACATATTTACGCCTCCTTAGGACCACCTTTCATCTTAACACTGTTTACTTCCAGTGAGAAGGATGAAGATGGGGAAATTGTATTCCTATCCCCTAGCTCAAAAGCAGTGGTTTGTTGAATTTTACACATAGTTGGCTGGGTACGCTGCATCAAGACTACAAGCCAATATTTTCTGTGAATGCGCCTTGAATTGCAGATATAGTTTTTCTTCCTGCAAACCCTGCTTCAGCATTTGCCATAACACACTCCCCAAGAAGACAAATGGGAGAGAGACATCTTCACTGCTGTGTCCCTCCTGCTGCACAGCAATTCCTCTGCAGAAGTAGCTGGGTTGCAGCTGCAAGCCAGCAGCCAAGTCACCCTGCCCGAGAAGAAATAAGCAATCCATACGGTTTGTCACTGGGCTATTTTTGTGTCAGCTATTTGCACCAAGCTTCACAGGGCTGAATGCCCTACGCATTGTGCTCATGTGACTATTAAGTTCCATTGATTCCACCCCCCACCCCCACCCCCGTTAGCCATACGGTACTTTTATCCAGCCCACAATTTTGGGTTCAGGGTGAACTACAGAGTTAAGGTAACAACACACTTGCAAATTCAGCATTAAGCTTGCCCAAAGACAATATTAATGCAGCACAACCACAAATCATCCTATTCCACGCTTTTGTCACTGCAACTTCTTATTCTTGGAATTCTCTCAGAAAACCCCCACAAATGAGCAGTTATTACCAAACAGAATCTTCCAAATTCTATTGCTCTGAACATCGGCAACGCGTTAAGGTTTAGCAGTCCTTCTCTTAAATAAACTCCATTGTGAAAGTTTAGCTACTACAGGAGCTTTGTTACTAGGTTATGTGAACGAGACAACTCTCATTTAGCTCAGCCACTGCACTATAGCAAGAAAAGCTAATTTCTCTACTTGTTTACAATACCACATAAGCTTTCAGAACATAAAATCAGGATAGCCTGGGCCCTGAATCACTGTCCTACTTATGGTAACCACAACATTCAAAGACACCTGTGGAAGAAGTCTAATAAACCCTAAAATTTTAAGGGAGAAAGTTAAATCTTTGGCAGTAATACTAAAGTCAACTCTGAAGGTAAATTCCTACAAAATGCCTTAATTTAGTACCTAATCATAGAATGTTTTGGGTTGGAAGGGACCCCTAGAGGTCACCCAGTCCAACCCCCCTGCAGTGAACAGGGACATCTTTAACCAGATCAGGTTGCTCAGAGCCCCATCCAACCTGGCCTTGAAGGTTCCCAGGGATGGGGCCCCCACTACCTCTCTGGGCAACACCTTGCAGTGTTTCACCACCCTCGTTGTAAAGAATTTCCTCCTTATACCCAGTCTAAACCTACCCTGCTTCAGTTTAAAACCATTACCCCTTGTCCTCTCACAGCTGCCCCTACTAAAAAGATTTTCCCCATCTTTCCTATAGGCCCCCTTTAGGTACTGAAAGGCTGCAATCAGGTCTCCCCCACAGCCTTCTCTTCTCCAGGCTGAACAAGCCCAACTCCCTCAGCCTGTCCTCATAAGAGAGGTGCTCCAGCCCTCGGATCATTTTTGTAGCTCTCCTCTGGACCCGCTCCAACTGTTCCATGTCCTTCTTGTGCTGAGGGCTCCAGAACTGGACGCAGTACTCCAGGTGAGGTCTCACCAGAGCAGAGTAGAGGGGCAGAATCACCTCCCTCGACCTGCTGGCCACGCTCCTCCTGATGCAGCCCAGGGTACGGTTGGCCTTCTGGCCTGCCAGCGCACATTGCTGGCTCATGTCCAGCGTTTTGTCCATCAGTATCCACAAGTCCCTCTCGGCAGGGCTGCTCTCAATCTTTTCTTCCCCCAGCCTGTATTAATACCAGGGGTTACCCCGAACCCAGGTGCATGACCTTGCACTTGGCCTTGTTGAACCTCATGAGGTTCACACAGGCCCACCTCTCCAGCCTGTCCAGGTCTCTCTGGATGACATCCTGCCCTTCTGGTGTGTCAACCGCACCACTCAGTTTGGTGTCATCCGCAAACTTGCTGAGGGTGCACTCGATCTCGCTAAGTCATTGATGAATATATTAAACAGCACCAGTCCCAGTACAGACCCCTGAGGGACACCACTTGTCACCAATCTCCATCCGGACATCGAGCCATTGACCACTACACTCTGGATGCGACTGTCCAACCGATTGCTTATCCACTGAACAGTCCACCCATCAAATCCATAGCTCTCCAATTTAGAGAGAAGGATGTTGTGGGGGACCGCGTCAAAGGCTTTGCAGAAGTCCAGATAGATGACGTCCATTGGTTTTCCTTTGTCCACTGTTCTTGTCACACCATCATAGAAAGCCACTATGTTCATCAGGCAGGACTTGCCCTTGGTGAAACTATGCTGGCTATCTTGAATTGTCTCCCTGGCCTCCATGTGCCTTAGCATAGCTTCTAGGAGGATCTGTTCCATGATCTTCCCAGGCACAGAGGTGAGGCTGACAGGTCGGTAGTTCCCAGGGTCTTCCTTTCTACCCTTTTTGAAAATGGGCACAACATTTCCCTTTTTCCAGTCACCAGGGACTTCACCTGACTGCCATGACTTTTCAAATATCACAGAGAGTGGCTTGGCGACTACATCGGCCAATTCCCTCAAGACTCTGGGATGCATCTCATCAGGTCCCATGGACTTATGTGCGAACTTGTGTGGACTTAGAACGAACCTGATCTTCTCCTACAGCAGGAGGGGTTTTACCCTCCCGGTCCCCCTCATGCCATCCATCAACTCGGGTGGGGTGGGGAGAGAGGTTCCCAGTGAAGACTGAGGCAAAAAGTTGTTGAGTACCTCAGCCTTCTCCTCATCTGCTGTTACCAGCTTGCCAGTCTCGCTCATCAGCGGGGGTACGCTTTCTTTAACCATCCTTTTCCAGCTGATATACCTGTAGAAACCCTTCTTGTTATCCTTTGCATCCCTAGCCAAGTTTAGCTCCAGCTGCGCCTTGGCCTTCCTGACCCCATTCCTACACAACCAGGCAGCATCCCTATACTCTTCCCAGGATGCCTGTCCCTGCTTCCACTGCCTGTGCAGTTCCCTCTTCCTCCTTAGTTTGACCAGCATCTCTTGTCTCAGCCACGCCAGTCTCTTCCCTTCTTTGCCCAATTTCTTACACCTAGGGATCGAGAGCTCTTGCGCTCTGTGCACATCCTTAAAGATCTGCCAGCTCTGTTCTGTTCCCCTGTCCCTGAGGACTGTTTCCCAGGGAGTCCTCCTGACTATCTCCTTGAAGAGCTAGAAGTTGCTTTTCTAAAAATTCAGGGTCCTGACTATACTCTTTGTTCTTCCCATTTCCCTCTGGAGCGTGAGCTCTACCAGCGCATGGTCACTGCAGCCCAGGCTGCCTCCGATCTTGACATTTCCGACGAGCTCGCTTGCATTGGTGACCACCAGGTCCAGTATCGCATCCCCTCGGGTAGGGGTGTCTATTACCTGGCTTAAGAAGTTGTCCTCAATGCATTCAAGAAACCTGCTGGATTGCCTACAGCTTGCCATGTTGGTTTGCCAGCAGATGTCAGGGTGGTTGAAGTCCCTCAGCAGGACGAGAGCCTGCGAGCACAAAGCCTCCCGGAGTTGGAGGAAGAACGCTTCGTCAGTCGGCGCCTCTTGATCTGGCGGCCTGTAGTAGACACCAACCACCAGGTTCCCTTTGTTGCCTCTCTCTCTGATTATTACCCATAAGCTTTCGACCTGCTCGTGGCTATTCTTCAGGGCCAGTTCTTCACACTGTAATGATTTCTTCATGTAAAGGGCAATGCCTCCGCCCCTCCTTCCTCGCCTGTCCCTTCTGAACAGCCTGTAGCCATCAATATCTACATTCCAGTCGTGGGATTCATCCCAAGTTTCTGTAATGGCGATCAGGTCGTAGCTTTCTAGCAGCACAATAGCTTCCAACTCCTCTTGTTTGTTTCCCATGCTGCGCGCGTTTGTATAGAGGCATCTCATCTGAGCTGTCGGCCTCGTCACCTTCATAGCAGAACACCCCTTGTTTCCTTTGAGGTGTTTCATGGGCTTTTCCTTGTTGGCTCCTACTACCTCAGGAGCCTCCAAGCTCACCTCCGCCGGACTTCAACTTTGCTGCAGCATCCCTGGCACACTGCTGAGCAACAGGTTGAGGGCTCATACTAGCCCCCCATCCCTCTAACCATTGCATATCCGTATCGTCCCCTAGCCTGTCGCTGGCAATGCCGATAGGTTCCCCCTGCCCCTTTGCATCTAGTTTAAAGCCCTGTCAATGAGCCCCATAAGCTCCTGAGCAAAGATCCTCTTTCCCCTTTGAGAAAGCTGGCTCCCATTTGACGCTAGCAAGCCTGGTGCCATGTAGGCCATCCCATGATCAAAGAATCCAAAGTTGTGGCAGTGACACCAGTCATGGAGCCATGTGTTAATGGATTGAGTCCGCCTGTTTCGCCCAATGTCTCTGCCCACCAGTGGAAGGAGCGAGGAAAAAAATAACCTGTGCTCCAGATTCTTTTACTAACCGTCCCAAGGCTTTGAATTCTTTTTTAATCACCCTTGGGCTACTTACTGCAACTTCATCAGCAACCACATGGAAGAGCAGTAAGGGATAATAGTCCGAGGGCCGGACCAGGCTAGGAAGTTTCCTAGTTATGTCTCTAACCCTGGCTCCTGGGAGGCAACATACCTCCCTAAGAGGAGGGTCTGCCCAGCATATCAGACCCTCTGTTCCCCTCGGATGGGAGTCTCCTACAACTATTACATGTCTCTTCCTCCTCGTGGAGGTGGTAGTAATACAAGAGGGAGGTCTTCGTGCCTCCTCCGATGTGGATGGGTCAACACCTACACCATCCACTGCTTTGTCTTCCACATCTAGAGCCTCATACCTATTATACAGAGGAACCTGGGGAGATGCGGTGGGCAAGGAAAGGGTTTGCCTCCTGCCCTGATTGCGGACCAGTTTCCACTCGCTGCTTTCCTTTGAGGCCCGTCCTTCATCCTCATGGGGGGAGGATACTAGTTCCCTTTGAGCCCGGGCCTTTTTTGGTGGCTGTTCCTGAGTAGACTTCTGGGAGGCATATTACCTATCAGTCCCAACTAATTCATTTTCCATATCTCCTAACTGCAACACAGTATGTATTTCAGACTGACTTCTTGATGTTGGGAGGCCACAGTAAATTTAGATCTTCCTCCAGCAAGATGAAAGTCTTCCTACTTACATTCATGTTCCAGTTTACTTCAGCGGGCTCCAAAGCTTTAGAGAGCAAATAAGGTTCCTGTCATTGCTTAATATTTCACTGCACATAGAAAGCCCTGGAAAGAGCTGAGGTGGGCTTATGCTATAAATTTCAAGCATACAGACTTTGGACACGACACATTTTATTTAGAAAATGTAATTAAGGTTTGACAAAATTTAATTTGACCCAAATTATTTTTTTCCACTGTCAGGCACAGCTTATATTTATTTATTTTCCATAGCTCAGTTTGGTTTTTCCTGTCCACAGACCAGGTCTCACTTGTCTCTGCCCTTTCGCAGAGGGCACTGCAGATTTAAGGTATGTCTGGGGTAGAGAGCAACTTCCATGCATTCACTCATTTCAATAGCACAGATGTGTCAGGAGCACAAAGAGCAAGAACGGTATCAGTAAAACCCCAACTCTTAACTGGTTCAGTTAAAACAAGTTAATTCCACAAATTTTTAAAGTGCTACCACATCCTACTTGTTGCATCAGTTGCTAGGGATTGTTTACTTTCCAGGACATTATGCATGGAAATTTCCATGTGGAAGTGTTGAATCTGTTCAACTTACCTCGTAACAATTAGTGGGAGGTTCAAAGGCAGTTACTGGACATAATTAGCCTCAGTTCCAGGTTCTAAAAGAATACTCAATTCACAGAGAATCTATAACTGCAATATATTAGACATCATTACAGCTAAATTCCATTTCTCAAATCAAACACCATTTTAGATAACGCAGACCAAGACATAAAGAGGAGACTTCAGCAAGAGTCAGTGGTCCACAGACAGAGTGGGAAGGTTTGTCTCCACTTTTTAACAGTCACTTGAAAACTGATAGCCCAAAAGCATTCAGCATTCTCAAGGCACAATTAATATGCAGAGCTCTCTAGCAGAGATCAGAGCAGTTAGACCAGTTGTCTGCACCAGCAGGTAGGCAACTACTTCTGCTTGTATACGAATTGAAATAACTATACAGGCAATTTCCCTTGAGCGGTCCTAAATATATTTTGAAAAATTAAATGAACATATGGGACAGTATGGTAAGTGAGAAATTCAAGCCAGACAACATAGGCAAAGAAAAGTATGTACAGGGGAAGTAGAAGAGTCACAAATGCATTTTCCTACATGGCAAAGCTTTGCTTCTTAACATATTATTTGTGTCTTACAGAAGGAGATAGCTAAAGGAAAATACCAACATACATAGTGTGGTTGGTCAGCATATCACCACAGACTTTTGGGAAGCCTGAGACCCTCTGTAAGCATTGCTCAGTTCTGCGGTAAGAGCCTTTGAGCAAGGCTATACACAACGCAGAAGACCATGGTAGGTAATGCAAGTACGCTCACAGCCAAGCATGCTAAAACAAGGTTGGGTTTATGGTTTACTGAATGTAACTATAACCTGGGAAAATGACACAAACATTATTACTACAGGCTTGAGAAAATTATGTAAATGCTGAAAAACTATGGTATTTTGATCGTGTTTCTCAAACAATGACAGCAACTTGAAAAGCCAAGAAAAATAAAACAAGCAAACAAGCCACTTACCTTCTCTTGCTCCACACCACCTGTGGAAGGCTACAGCAGCAGCAGCTATGGCACTGAAAACAGGCAGCACCAATAACTACAACTGAAAGCATATATTAACACTGTGGTTTTATTTGTTTTAATTGGCCATTTGCACATCTGAGAAACTGTCTCAGGAGCCTTGTTCTTTTGTTTATCACTGCTTTCACTTGAGCAAATACTAAGGGAAGACACAGAAAAAAATTAAGGTCTGCACCATTCTCCATGCCAGGTTTACCAGCCTACCACACACAGCTACCCAGTTCAGCCATCGGGAGTAGGAGCAGCCCAAACTAGCAAGCATTTATTAGAACTGGGGTTTTAAAGTGGACTGATGGAGGCTCCAGAAAGTAGTTACCGAGTCTGGGTTATGTTTGCTGAAGCTACTTCAGATCTGTATGAAGAGATGAGAACATTTATATAGATGCTTATGAGAAGATACTCATTTTCAAGTATGTCTCAATGACTTCAATATATATATATTCCATTCTTCAATTCCTTCCCCTTTGACAAAGTTTTACCATATAGCACTTAGAAAGTAATTTCAAGTCGTTCCAAGAATCCACAGCGTGATTTTTTTTCACCTGCTTCCACACTTGTTACCAGTATTTACAGCAAATAGAAAGAAAGGATGTGGTATATTCCCATAGGCAGATGGAAAAACATGACAGATACTTTTTGCCACTTCCCCAGAATGTGAATATAATAGCGTGAGTGCTTATGTTCTGTACTCTTTATAAAAGATAGTCTTGTGCTACACACCTATAGCATTGCTGCTGGATGATTTAATTCCTGACATTTAAACTTTCTGCTTATAAAATATTAGAAGTGCTTTTGTTTGCTTCTGGTAAGTTAATTCACAGAGTTGCATGCAATGGATAAGAATACATGAAAAGATGACTGCATGGTATTGCTCTCAGGTCTTATGAATAAGATTATTCATAGGCAAATAACTCAATGATATTAACACACACCACTAGTGACAAGGCATAATTTCGTTAGTCAACCATGTCAAGGTTAGTACAGGTCATTATATTGATGTTTGCTGATCATTTCTGCCTTCAATTAAATGTGCATAAATGAATCTCAACATATCCCACTGTCTTGTTAAATTCTAACATTTATAATAGCGCTTCACTGCTTTTATCCTACAGAGAAAGCAGTAAGAGGATTGCGTTCATCAGGATTTGTCATGTAGTCATAATACTATAGAATTCATTTTAAAAAGAGAGACAAGATATTGTATTATTTTAAGTGTTGATCTTGAATTCACAGGATGTAAAGATTCAGTTTTGCATTCATGCAAGCAGTAGTAGGAACATATGAATACCTTGCTGGTAGGTTACATCCCCCTTACACACCTTCTTGTATTTACCTTCTATTTGCTGCTCAGCTGCCATATTAAAAAACTACCGTCTGCTCAGAGCAAAAGCAAGCCACAAAAAGAGCATCCTAGAGACAGAGGAGCCTGCGGATTTCACCATGACCGCAAGTCCAAAACTAGGCTAGGACTGCAAGGAGTGCATGTGGAAGGAGTTAAGTCATATCTCTGCCTTTCTGATCTCCAACTGCTAAATAAAAAGTCACTAATTCTATTTTTATTCTAAAAACATCCAACTGAGCCTGAATGTATTTTCTCTGTGAAAAAGCAGTGTAAGGTGAATGTTGTCATGACAGAGCCGGTACAAGCTTGCTGGATCTGGATCCCAATTCAGGATCCCATCAGTTTGCACAGACAACACAAAGATTGAATCGTACATTTTTCAGCTAAGATACTTCCAAGAGACATCAACCCCAAGATCTTTGTTCAAGATGTTTCCAGAGATAACCCAGTCAACAGTGCTTTTATACAGATGTGTCTGCAAAAGCGAAAGGCTCGAAGAAGAGACGTTAATATTCAGAGGATAATTCAAATTATGGCATTAGGTAAAAGACGGCATTAGTAAAGACGCTTGCATAAAAATCCATCACTTGGTAAGGGAAATACTTTCAATATCGAATTCCTAAATTTCCGCTTCTGAATTTTTCACCTAATTGCTACTGCAGCGTATTCTAACGGAAAGATGTAAACAGTTTCTGTAAACATGGTGTATTCACAGTGCTAGGAATAAGAACAAAAACCATAGAATCATAGAATGTTTTGGGTTGGAAGGGACTCCTAGAGGTCATCTAGTCCAAACCCCCTGCAGTGAGCAGGGACACTGCTAACTAGATCAGGTTGCTCAGAGCCCCACCATCACCTGCTTCAGTGAAAACTCAAATATGTGGCCACCCCAGCCGTCGCTAACGTCCACAAGTCGTATGAGATCCCATACACCTGCCTCTGAAAAGCAAACTCACACTTAGCTGATCCTCAATTCTGCTTTTGAAGATTAAATGAAAGACCCGAAGTGCCTCAGAGTTACAGTGTATGAAGCCTTTTGAGGTCAGTGCATTCAGGGTTTCATACAGGAGTAAAATGAACTTGATCAAGGCTGTTCTTTTGGTGAGTAAGGCATTATTTTTGGAAGGGAAGTTAAAATCCCAAAGCTATTCCCTCTCTCATACATCTTTTGATCTGGCCAGCGAGTCTTAATTCCAAGCATTGCGTGTTCTGGATGGCTCAACTGAGTTCCAGAAAAAGGCGTCTTCTGACGAGCGTTAGAAGTTTCAAAACACTTTGACTGGCTTTGCAATACCATCAAACCAAGCGCAAATGCATAAGCTCAGAAGGACCCACTCAAATCTCAGTCCTAAAATAGCTTCTCAATACAGAGATACCCCAGCTCTAAAGCCTGCTACTGGTTTCAAAAAAATTAGGAAGTGAATATAGTCACAATGGAAAATCATCATTTATAGCTCTGGAGAAAAAAAAACAAAACAAAATCAAAACAAAAAAAAAAACCCCCACAACACAACAAACCCTGAAGTTCAGTCTGGGCTCTCTTCTACCCACTAAGTAAGTAAGTTCTCAGTAGCTTGGGATAAAATTCTGTCAAACCCTGTGCCCCAAAAAGATGTGTGAGAGAAAAAAATGCCTATTTTTACTTCTGTAGCAGACTGATTTATATTTTTATCATTTTGTGATATGTTAATCCATGGATGAATTTGTAATATTACATAAATGCCAATTAATAATACTCACAGACTGATTAAAAATAAGCTGAGCGTGTAAGCCCACAATTATGGGTAGCACATTCCTATTACCTCATTACAGAAGTACTCCAGACAACTACAAACTCTAGCACACATCTGCTCCGCAACATATTTTCATGCTCTCAGAAGTACCCAGCATGAAAGCAGCACTGATTGCTGGGAGGGTAAGAGCAGTGCCTTTAAAATGTGTAAGCAGAAGTTTATACACCCAGTTGCCTTTTTCAAAAAGGAACTGGAAGGAAACTGTGATATTCCTCAGTTCTTCGGGTTCACATTTAATTGGCTACTCATGCACTAGTCGTGATTTCCACAGGCCATGTATTTTGTAATTAGCATGATAAAAATCTGAACAAATCCAGAAATCGTCTGGGACAAAATCTTCTTTGCTGCAATAAAATTAGTTTTGAGAAGGGTTCCACGAAGTGGGCATTCTCTTACATGTTGCTATGCCACAGCACTGCTGTGACTTCTCTATGGACAGGCAGAGGTAACTAAAAATCCAAGTATTAGTCTTTTAATCTGTAAAGTACTTGCAATCTTAGAGCAATTTTAACCTCTCCATATGCACAGGGAAGCCATGGCAAGTTAGTGCCTATACCTGTTGCTTGGTTTTAATACTTGAATTTTTGCCAGGCAGAAATCTTAGTACATGAACGCTTTCATTCCATCCTGCAAACTACTCCCCTACCCTGCAACTAACCAGTCACTTCCCTGTTTGCCTCCATTAGATTCACTTTTTTGGTTTTGCATAGAGGGGATTTATTTGCAGATATTCGATTAAATCTGGTTTTGAACTTTTCATGCTATAGCAGGGATTTTATACAAGTTGCATAAGCTACGCTGAAGCACCACTTTTTCATTCACCAATGCAAAAAGCCTGCTCTCATGCAATACATTATAATTTACAAAGCAGCTGAACTATGTGCATAAGAGCAACGTAGGCCAAAGGACAGCAAAAATCTGTTCAGCCTCATTATCCTATGTGTTACAGAAATGTCATCCTCAAACACTATAGCAAATACCATCTTGTAAGCTCATTTCTACTCTTTTCTCCCCAGCTTTACTTTTCCCACTCACAGGAATTGCAGATACATGATCTACTGTGCAATTCTGAAACACGTTTGGAAGCCGGCCAGTTAAATTTCCTTCTTTAAATGCTACTTGGAGACTAATCTTCGTACTGTTGACAAACCAGATGACCATTTCATCATATGTATTTTTGCTCCCACACCTGTTCAAATGGCAGCAGACCAGGCCAGTAAACCAGGGGAAAAAAAAAAAAATTCTACAAACTGTTCACTAGAAATCAAAAGGCTCAAATCGAATCTCAAAAGTCTTGAGAAATCCTGCAAAAGATTTCCTGCTCAACATACGCCCCAAGTCATTTGCCTAAAAGATAACATGGCAAGCAACACATCTATATGTCCATCCAGCTCTGGAGCCCTCAGCACAAGAAGGACATGGAACTGTTGGAGCGGGTCCAGAGGAGAGCTACAAAAATGATCCGAGGGCTGGAGCACCTCTCCTATGAGGACAGGCTGAGAGAGCTGGGCTTGTTCAGCCTGGAGAAGAGAGGCTGTGGGGAGACCTGATTGCAGCCTTTCAGTACCTAAAGGGAGCATATAGGAAAGATGGGGAAAATCTTTTTAGTAGGGCCAGCTGTGACAGGACAAGGGGTAATGGTTTTAAACTGAAGCAGGGTAGGTTTAGACTGGGTATAAGGAAAAAATTCTTTACAACGAGGGTGGTGAAACACTGGAAGGTGTTGCCCAGAGGGGTGGTGGAGGCCCCATCCCTGGAAACCTTCAAGACCAGGTTGGATGGGGCTCTGAGCAACCTGGTCTGGTTAAAGGTGTCCCTGCTCCCTGCAGGGGGGTTGGACTGGGTGACCTCTAGGGGTCCCTTCCAACCCAAAACATTCTGTGATTCTATAAACTCTTCTGCAAGTTTTCTCTGTATTCAGTGAATAACTATGTTCTGAAAACAGTTAACAGAAATAAAAAAAAGTACACCTTATACCACTCGGTTATGTTGTTCACCATCATGGTATACGTAGGCTTTAGACGTGCTCTGTGAGATGCTACATCCTGCTCATCTCTGCCAAAAAAATGCGTGTTTAGCTTGGACTGGCATCTTTTTACTGGGAAGAGTTACTCAAATGATCTAGGGTCAGTAAAATAATAGGGCACTAAAGTAATTTTAGATTTTGATCAAGTATTATTCTACAGAGTAACACATCCAGATGAAATAAAACAAAAGTTAAGGCATTTCTGTGTAACAGGACTATCTCTTCTGCCAGCACAGAGTTAATGAAAGCCTCTTCCTTCATGAGGAAAGGGAATCTGTTCTTCTGGGGACTTACAGCTAAAAGCACCCCTCGAAAAAGAACTCAACGTATATTTGAATATATTACCATTACCTTCCTCAAGGAAGCATATTTTAGAGAGGACATGTCAGATCATAACCTTATTTTTGATCATTTCTGACAAGTTTCCTAATATTCCAATATTCTTCATCATAACTACACTGAAAGAAATCAGCACTTACATTCGACTGTCACTCTTGTATACAAGCCAAGAGCACACCTAAACCAAGCATTCAAACTCAAATTTTCAAGTTCAGAAAAGGTCAGAGCCTGGGTTTGTTCCAAGTCTACCTCTAGCTTGATTCTTAGTTCAAAGGATTTAGAATAACCCTTGTAAAAATGCCACTTAAGTCACTCAGGGACCACTTTCACTGAAAGAGCATACTGACCCTTCTGCAGTCACGCCCAAGGAAGGGTTAGGGTAGTTTTTTCGGAAACACTGTTGAATGCCTGCATTTTCAGCAGTGTAGCTAAGTCTGATTTCACATATGCAAAACAACCTAAATTATAAAGGGGTCAGCAGCTGCCTGGGGCTCAGCACCTCTGACAAAGTTGACTCAGAACAGCACCAAGTGCACAAAATGCTTCTCACTCCACTTTGGTACTGACCTAGAACATATCGCTATCGCTAAGCAGCACCAGGTTTGAAATAACAAAGGTCTTTTGCTATGTTACCACCACTGCTATGGAAGTGGAGACAGGCATGATCAGCAATAGCAGTTGCGTAAGAGCTACTAGGAATTCAAAGGTATTTGCTTCATACAGCCCCTCTCTAGCGCGCTTTCCTACTACAGCTCACGCTGTGCTCATGAGCTTGTAGAACACTCACCGAGCATCGTTCCAGCAAGGGCAGCATGCTACCATGCCTACCGCGTTATGGGTGCTAACATTAGCTATCAAGCCCTCACTTCCGACCACCAGCGCTATAGTTCGACCCAACTTCAAACCCATGCATTGGAAATTACAGGTTGCGAGTCCCCAACACACACAGGAGTCCTTTTCTTTGAGCACAGACATTAGTTTTCCTTTTTCGATTCACCAACATATGGGCAGTTTATATAAAGGTTTTGTATTTCGGTGTGATAGCCTCTTTGCAACAAGAAGCGCGCTCTGCTCCGCAGCTTATTTCCTATGCAAGTGCCAAGAGCAGCACAGACAGATCAAGGCCAGTAAGCAGCAGAAGCAGTAAAATAATGAGAAGGTAGTCTAAATCCTCATATATTCTACCAGCTCTTAATATTCAAATATACTTATTTTAAAATATTACATTTTAAACTGAAGGGAGTCAGAACGAAAGGACAAAAGCAATCTTGGTAACAGCAGTAAATATACAGAAACACCATTAAAGACCCAATGTGCTAACCTGACGCCAAGTTAAGGAAAATATTAGTATCTCATTTCCCAAATGTTAGTGACATTTTACCTAACACCTCAGTCCGCTGATTCCACAGGCTCCCTGGGCAAAGTTGGTCAAATGCAACTGAAATTAAGACAACAATTTAATAAACCTGAACACCCACCCAGTGGTGATGCTAACAGGCAGGAAGAACAACTTTCATTTGCCTAAATATACATTTATTAAGGTTACATTTACACCTGTCCAACATACAGCATTAAGGAAAGACAACAGGAAAGTTGCTAATAAAATTATCATTACCAAAACAGTAAATTATGAACAGAGGGAACAGCGTGAGATTTAATTTCCTGGTTTCTTTGCAATCATAACATTTCAACAAATATTAATGTGTCATTAGAAGCCATCCATACGCTCATGCTAACTGCAGAACAGCTTCTTAAGCCATAGAGAACTTTTGTAGATTACTGGATTTTCAGATTCCACACCCTAAAACTTGTTTAGAAAATGAACTTTAGTTCAGTTCCCTGGTCAATATAAGTAGAAACTTCCCCAAATGTTCAGCTTAAACAAGGTTTAAACAAAGTCTGCTTTGAGAACATTTTTGGAACCTTACAGACATAAAAAGTTCATCTTCACATGCAGACTGGCTTTTGGATGTCGGGGATGCGTGGCCATGGGTACCCGCGGCTTCTATGCACCCAGGCCCAGGCTTGGCATCCCGTTTTGCTGCAAACTGGCCTCCTCTGCAGCTGCTACTGCCTTGAACATTGAAGCTGCCAATTTTAAACAATCACACATTGCTTAAAGAATGCACAACAAGAGCTAATCATGATAAACAACACATGGAGACTCTAGACTGGTGTGTCTAACGAGCAGAAACTCAATTTACAGTTAAAGAATTGTCCTAATGAAAAAGCCAATCCCGACAGTCAAAACCCTTAGCTAGTGAGAGTTATAAATTCTCTCAACTGAAATTAAACTGAGAAATGTTACGTTTGTACCAGCCAGGGGCTGGCACTACTGATTTGAAGAACACAGACCTAAGGCAGATGCATCAGTACGCGAAAGCGAGAGCTCTAAGAACCCTGCAGCTGAACAGCAATCACAGTAATGCAAGATAAGATAACTGAAGAGGCAAAAAAAAGCTTCTAATCCCATGCCACCAAGCAGTATTGCAAGTTCATAACGCAGCTGGCTGAAGCAGCACGTTTCCTGAACGAGCTAGAAATTTTCAGTTGATTAGTTTTGCACTCTAATTAGCACCATGTTTAAAACAAGCTTTACTGGACTCCAACCTAAGCCTAGAGCAAACAGACATAACCTAGAGCTTAGCTTGCCCATCTACTAGGTTTGTATCCTACCACCACTGCTTTGCTTTACGGCCAAGAAAGTACATTCTCTATTAGGAATATGATTTAATAAAAGCTGTTAGAAGTATTTCAGAGAATCCAGAAGAATTTTTAACAGTGATCTTTGCAATCAGTCACAAGCTGTCCTTGAATTTTTTATTTTCTGAAGCAGCCCACTGTTTTCCCCCTGTCTACTACTTCTTAAATTAAATAGAAATCAAGAAGAAACTGCTCCATTTCTTGCCCTCAGTAACTCTTTAAAATACTTCTTTTTATCTGTGAGCTCCCAAGAGCCTTCTGAGAGCTGTCACCTGAGAGGTATGCAAGTAACATTTGCTATGTTTTGTGCCAGTGTCCAATAGATTGTATCGGTCCCTGCATTTCCACAAGGAAAGTCAGTTCTTGGGATATCTCGATTCTGTCAAAAATACTGTGTATATGCAAGTTTATTGGATTTTTTTTCCACACTGCTTAAAAATTTTTAAGACTCAGGCAATGCATGGATAGCTCTTCATAACCCAGAGATGTACACAATGCAGGTATGAGTCAATATAGCCTATAATTCAGAAGGTAGTTGCTTTACGATAATTAACTCGCAGAAAGTTAGCTATGTAAAGAAGACTACTCTATCTAGAACGAATTTTTATGCAGCAAATCTTCAGGCAATTTGAACCACACTTTTCCTAAAGAATTCCCAGTGTACTGGAACAAAAAGTATTTCCAACACTGTACATTTTTAATATATATTCAAACCTCTATCTTTTAACAACTATGCTGGGATATATAATCTTAAATGTTGCCTGTGACAAGACAGCTTTTGTATATTTTGGTCTAACAGTTTCATGCATCACTTATATAGCAAATACTCCCATCAAGGAGATATTCCAGTCTCTAACATTTGGAAAGCATCTGTGCTACAACTGGAGCAGAATTGGCATGGCTACTGGGGTGCAAGAGGCAGAGTTTATTGTGTTTTTCAGGAGTATTCATATCAAATTCATCTGTAAAGCTTCACCTTCTGTTATCTAGTGACGTCAAATAACGACTAGTTCTACCATCAGAAACATTGAGCCATGTAGGCTGTAAAACTGTTGCTGCAATAGTTAATACCTGAAATACATGTAATGCTCCCCACCTGGTCAGTATCTAATTAACAGAAAAGCTATAACAGAAGTCGATCAGAATAAGAAAGCAATGAGGAAAGGAGACTTACGGACACCTCCCTATGTCCAGCACAGGGAAGGGTGTATCAGAAAAACCTTGCCATGATTTTAACAGGCATCCGTTTCACACTGGCCCATTTACTCTTCATAGTGAAGGAAGACGACTGGATTTAGAGAAGTTGAGAAGTACCAGAGACTTCTACTTGCCAAAAAGAAACTGTCTTACGTATCACGTTCATTTCATTACATCCATTAACTCATAGTTTAATTACATAGGATTAAAAAGAAAAAAACATTAATACTCGATGCTTCTGCAGACATGCCAAATAGAGCAACTGTCTTTTTTTTGGGTGCCAATTAGTGGGAACATCAAATTGAAGCCTCAAGAGGATGAAGCCTTTAAAGATTAGCAAAATTAGTACATCACCTGCGTAACATATAGCACATACACTTCACGTTGACTTAGCTGCCAATTTGAATACTATGGGACTGTTACAGGCAAAACAATTTGAATCAGCTGCATGCCGGAGAAGTAAAATTTAGTATTTGTGTTTGGAATATTTGCATTTCGGCGAAGACACCGAGGCGAAGGGCTCCGGAGCGGAGGATCGCGGCGGGGGACCCTTTCCTAAAAGCGGCAGAACCGCGAAGTCAAAAGTGCAGGGAGGGACAGGGCACCCCAGCACCGCCCCCCCCCCCCCCCCCCACCTCAGAGCCAGCTCCTAACGGGCGGGCAGCTCTGACTCAGCGGGGGCGGGGTCAGGGGTGAAAGCGGCCGGACGCTCCTGGCGCATAAAAGCGCGGCGAACAGGACGGGCAAACAGGGCCTGGCGCGTCAGAAGGGCGTGGCGCGGCGCGGCAGTTTGCGCAGGCAGGGCGCGTGGGCAAGGCGAGGGCCCTCCCCCAAGTGCCGAGGTGCGCTCAGGAAACCCAGCTGCTGAGAGGAAGCCCGGCCATGGCACCCCCCCGTCAGAAGGCTACCTCTAAACTGCTGGTCAGAACGGATGCCTCGAACGCAGACTGAGGGCCTTGGAAAGCACGCGGCTGTCCAGGCCTCCGGCTGCAGGGAGTGCCACCAGCTGGCGCTGGAAACAGACACCAGCAAAGGCAGCACCTGCATAAGATGCGATCAAGTAGACTGCCTACTCTGCCTGGTGGCGGAGCTGAGAGAGGAGGTGGACAGGCTACGGAGCATCAGGGAAGCGGAGCAGGAAATAGACTGGTGGAGCCGCACCCTGTTGTCCCAGAAACCTGTGCAGGAACAGCCACCAAAAAAGGCCCGGGATCAAAGGGAACTAGTATCCCCCACCCCCCGCCAGGATGAAGGAAGGGCCTCAAGGGAGAGCAGTGAGTGGAAACTGGTCTGCAGTCAGGGCAGGAGGAGAACCCTTTCCTTGCCCACCGCTTCTCCCCAGGTGCCTCTGCATAACAGGTATGAGGCTCTAGAGGTGGAAGACAAGGTGGTGCATGAGGTAGGTGTAGACCTATCCACGTCACAGGAGGCACAAAGATCGGAAAGACCTCCCCATCGTATCACCACTACATCCACGAGGAAGAAGAGGCGGGTGATAGTAGTGGGAGATTCCCACCTGAGGGGAACGGAGGGACCGATGTGCCGGGCAGACCCTGCTCTTAGGGAGGTCTGCTGCCTCCCAGGAGCCCGGGTTAGAGACATCACTAGGAAAGTTCCTAGCCTGGTCTGACCCTCGGACTACTATCCCTTGCTCCTCTTCCATGTGGGTGCCGATGAAGTAGCAGTAAGTAGCCCGAGGGTAATCAAAAAAGAATTCAAAGCCTTGGGGCGGTTAGTGAAGGAATCTGGAGCGCAGGTTATTTTTTCCTCACTCCTTCCAGTGGTGGGCAGAGACACGGGACAATACGAGCAGACTCAATCTATTAACATGTGGCTTCGCAAATGGTGTCGCCGCCACAACTTTGGGTTCTTTGATCACGGGATGGTCTACACAGCACCAGGCTTGCTGGCATCAAATGGGAGCCAGCTTTCTCAAAGGGGGAAGAGGGTCTTTGCTCAGGAGCTTATGGGGCTCATTGACAGGGCTTTAAACTAGATGTGAAGGGGGAAGGGGAACCTATTGGGCTTGCCAGTGACAGGCTAGGGGATGAAACGCAAGGGTTAGAGGGACTGGGGGCTAGTATGAGCCTTCAACCTGTTGCCCAGCAGTGTGCCAGGGGCACTGCAGAGAACTTGACGTCTGGCGGAGGTGAGCTGGAGGCTCCCGAGGTAGTAGGAGCCAACAAGAAAAAGCCCGTGAAACACCTCAAAGGAAACAAGGGGTGTTCTGCTATGAAGGTGACGAGGCCAACAGCTCAGATGAGATGCCTCTATACAAACGCGCGCAGCATGGGAAACAAACAAGAGGAGTTGGAAGCTATTGTGCTGCTAGAAAGCTACGACCTGATCGCCATTACGGAAACTTGGTGGGATGAATCCCACGACTGGAATGTAGATATTGATGGCTACAGGCTGTTCAGAAGGGACAGGCGAGGAAGGAGGGGCGGAGGCATTGCCCTTTACATCAAGAAATCATTACAGTGGGAAGAGCTGGCCCTGAAGAATAGCCACGAGCAGGTCGAAAGCTTATGGATAAGAATCAGAGAGAGAGGCAACAAAGGGAACCTGGTGGTTGGTGTCTACTACAGGCCGACAGATCAAGAGGCGCCGACTGACGAAGCGTTCTTCCTCCAACTCCGGGAGGCTTTGTGCTCGCAGGCTCTCGTCCTGCTGGGGGACTTCAACCACCCTGACATCTGCTGGCAAACCAACATGGCAAGCTGTAGGCAATCCAGCAGGTTTCTTGAATGCATTGAGGACAACTTCTTAAGCCAGGTAATAGACACCCCTACCCGAGGGGATGCGATACTGGACCTGGTGGTCACCAATGCAAGCGAGCTCGTCGGAAATGTCAAGATCGGAGGCAGCCTGGGCTGCAGTGACCATGCGCTGGTAGAGCTCACGCTCCAGAGGGAAATGGGAAGAACAAAGAGTATAGTCAGGACCCTGAATTTTAGAAAAGCAAACTTCAGCTCTTCAAGGAGATAGTCAGGAGGACTCCCTGGGAAACAGTCCTCAGGGACAGGGGAACAGAACAGAGCTGGCAGATCTTTAAGGATGTGATCCACAGAGCGCAAGAGCTCTCGATCCCTAGGTGTAAGAAATCGGGCAAAGAAGGGAAGAGACTGGCGTGGCTGAGACAAGAGATGCTGGTCAAACTAAGGAGGAAGAGGGAACTGCACAGGCAGTGGAAGCAGGGACAGGCATCCTGGGAAGAGTATAGGGACGCGGTCCGGTTGTGTAGGAATGGGGTCAGGAAGGCCAAGGCGCAGCTGGAGCTAAACTTGGCTAGGGATGCAAAGGATAACAAGAAGGGTTTCTACAGGTATATCAGCTGGAAAAGGATGGTTAAAGAAAGCGTACCCCTGCTGATGAGCAAGACTGGCAAGCTGGTAACAGCAGATGAGGAGAAGGCTGAGGTACTCAACAATTTTTTTGCCTCAGTCTTCACTGGGAACCTCTCTCCTCACCCCTCCCGAGTTGATGGATGGCATGAGGGGGACCGGGAGGGTAAAACCCCTCCTGCTGTAGGAGAAGATCAGGTTCGTTCTAAGTCCACACAAGTTCGCACATAAGTCCATGGGACCTGATGAGATGCATCCCAGAGTCTTGAGGGAATTGGCCGATGTAGTCGCCAAGCCACTCTCTGTGATATTTGAAAAGTCATGGCAGTCAGGTGAAGTCCCTGGTGACTGGAAAAAGGGAAATGTTGTGCCCATTTTCAAAAAGGGTAGAAAGGAAGACCCTGGGAACTACCGACCTGTCAGCCTCACCTCTGTGCCTGGGAAGATCATGGAACAGATCCTCCTAGAAGCTATGCTAAGGCACATGGAGGCCAGGGAGACAATTCAAGATAGCCAGCATAGTTTCACCAAGGGCAAGTCCTGCCTGATGAACATAGTGGCTTTCTATGATGGTGTGACAAGAACAGTGGACAAAGGAAAACCAATGGACGTCATCTATCTGGACTTCTGCAAAGCCTTTGATGCGGTCCCCCACAACATCCTTCTCTCTAAATTGGAGAGCTATGGATTTGATGGGTGGACTGTTCAGTGGATAAGCAATCGGTTGGACAGTCGCATCCAGAGTGTAGTGGTCAATGGCTCGATGTCCGGATGGAGATTGGTGACAAGTGGTGTCCCTCAGGGGTCTGTACTGGGACTGGTGCTGTTTAATATATTCATCAATGACTTAGCGAGATCGAGTGCACCCTCAGCAAGTTTGCGGACGACACCAAACTGAGTGGTGCGGTTGACACACCAGAAGGGCAGGATGTCATCCAGAGAGACCTGGACAGGCTGGAGAGGTGGGCCTGTGTGAACCTCATGAGGTTCAACAAGGCCAAGTGCAAGGTCATGCACCTGGGTCGGGGTAACCCCTGGTATTAATACAGGCTGGGGGAAGAAAGGATTGAGAGCAGCCCTGCCGAGAGGGACTTGTGGATACTGATGGACAAAACGCTGGACATGAGCCAGCAATGTGCACTGGCAGCCCAGAAGGCCAACCGTACCCTGGGCTGCATCAGGAGAAGCGTGGCCAGCAGGTCGAGGGAGGTGATTCTGCCCCTCTACTCTGCTCTGGTGAGACCTCACCTGGAGTACTGCGTCCAGCTCTGGAGCCCTCAGCACAAGAAGGACATGGAACAGTTGGAGCGGGTCCAGAGGAGAGCTACAAAAATGATCCGAGGGCTGGAGCACCTCTCTTATGAGGACAGGCTGAGGGAGTTGGGCTTGTTCAGCCTGGAGAAGAGAAGGCTGTGGGGAGACCCGATTGCAGCCTTTCAGTACCTAAAGGGGGCCTATAGGAAAGGTGGGGAAAATCTTTTTAGTAGGGGCAGCTGTGAGAGGACAAGGGGTAATGGTTTTAAACTGAAGCAGGGTAGGTTTAGACTGGATATAAGGAGGAAATTCTTTACAATGGGGGTGGTGAAACACTGGAAGGGGTTGCCCAGAGAGGTGGTGGAGGCCCCATCCCTGGGAACATTCAAGGCCAGGTTGGATGGGGCTCTGAGCAACCTGATCTAGTTAGAGGTGTCCCTGCTCCCTGCAGGGGGGTTGGACTAGATGACCTCTAGGGGTCCCTTCCAACCCAAAACATTCTATGATTCTATATTCTGACTCTGTTAGACAATTTAGTTCAAGACTGGAGTAAGATATCAGAGATATATATACACACTTCCAGTATCACTGGTGCTAATTTTGTAATTTATTTGAACAGGTTAAAAACCACACTATGCACTACTGATGCTGCACCCTGAGAGTTGTTTAAACTAAGTGCCCCTGCTTCATCCTAAACCTAATACTTCTACTGCCATTTCCACAATACAAAGAAAGCATCTTCTGTTTGCAGCAGCTCTCCTTGGAAAATTATGAGCATTAGATCAATCTTCAGTTTCTTCAGCCTCTTCTAGTGGCTCATTTTTCCCCCTGTATCTTAGCCTGCATTCCTCTGTAGCTTAAAAATTTGCAACACTCATCACTTTGCATAGACTCAGCAATGGGGAAAAAAAAAAAAACACAAAAACCTAAAACAAACCCAACACTGGCCCTCTTCTGCATCCAGGTTTGTGGTCAGAAAAAGCAGTATCTCTCCAGAGATTATATTAATTTGGAGGGGAGGTCCTGTTTCTAAAGCCCAAATTGAGTATTCAAGGCAACGAAATAACAGCCAGCAGGACGCACCTCGTCAGCTTGTTCTGATCAACTTACAGTCAGTTGTATAACGCTCAACGTAATGGTGAATACATCTCTAACTGGAAGGTGGATGGCTTAAGGTGCCAAATCCCAAAACATGCTATTCCTCAATAAATAAATAAATAAATAAAGGAACACAAAACAAAAACACCAAAAGGAAAAAAACCAAACATACACAGCACAGGAAGCTCCAACAGAGCCCCCAAAGAGATCTTTAAAACAAAAAGGCTATTTTCTCCCAAGAAAGGGAACTCTCCAGGCCTTTAACTTAATAGCTACTGCCCAAAGTATTAAGACACTTAAGAATACCTACTTGCTCTTTAACCTTCACCTAATGCAAATGGAAAACACACTGCTAGATTACTGCATTGTTTTTCCACATTAAGAAATTTAAGGAAGTCAATTGAACCCACTGATATGCAAGCCTGACAAGCACGTTCCACATGAACAGGCTTCCTAAAGTAGCCAGCCACACTCCTTGCCAGAAAGTAAGTTATTAAAAACTCCCCTGCTGAAAAAGCAATTAAGAACACTATAGAAATTCCCCACCATGTAGTTTTATCTTTTCCTTCTTTGCACTCTTGTCATTACGTTTCTGCCCGAAAGTGCGGACATCAGCCCTCGACAGCTTTGCTCCTCAGACTCCTCCTCATTCAAGCTGCCAGAAACATTTTTATCTTGGCAGGAATTGGGTCAACTGATGACAGTTGGGGTGCCTCTATCTTCTTTGATAAATCTTTGCTGGCAAAGCACGTTGCAAGGCCAGTTGCTTAATCAAGGCATCACTTGCATCACCAGCAGCAGGTCCTCACCTTGGTGCAAAAGCCATGCAGTTAAGCAAAATGCACGTGCTCAGCTTTCATTTTGTTTTGGGTTTGGTTTTTTTTTTTTAATCCAATGAAACGTGTTCAAATGTGCTTCCTTAGCTACAGTCATATTAACCAGAGGACCTATGTCAAAGCAGAATGTTGATGGAGAAAGCCATTATAACCAAAGACGTTTCTGCTAGAGTAATGATGACCACGGGATCCAGCGTTTCCTTAGCTGGTTGCCAACAGCAAGTACCAGCCTGTAGATCTTCTATACAGTAATTGAGGGCTGAGTTGAAAATGCATGGTTCGGGTGACTAACTACTGTTGTAATCAGCCAACAGGACAGAAGAACAAGAAAGTAAGAAGTGATTATCTCTGGATATTTTGAAGAGTGACGCTAGGGACCACAGCTACAGACCATATGACGTATTGGAGCCATTACAGAAGGCCAATGCTGCTGCTCAATACAGGGATTTTAAATGCAGTTAAGATCACCTAGAATCACAGATTGTTTTCTTTTCAGTATTTGTATAAATACTTGCCAGGCTTCACTAAGTTAGAGAAGGATTCTTCCCAAAGGTTAATACAGCTCAGCTCACTAGATGTTCAGTTTTACTATTGTGGTAGGGAAAGAAGAGAGGCGAAGTTGAACTGAAGTTTGTTACAAGTGGTCTCCCCTACAAAAAGGGGTTTCAAACATCAGAAACAGCCTCCCCTCCCTGCACTGACATGGCTTACCGAGACCCTTCTTTAGGCCTATGGGATGAAAAGTGGTACATAACAGTTTAAGCAATACTTGCCAGAACTTCATCAGTTTATGTCAAATACATAAGTATTTCTCCATTTCATAATAAACTTTACCTTAAGTGAAAGAACCAAGGCATGATTTTGCAAACTTGCAGAGAAGAAAACAAACCCAGAACTCACTGCCCACAGTAATCTTATCTTAATCATCGTGATACTCAAGCACAGTAAAGCACAGTATTATTCCCCCCCTACAGTCTCTTGTTTGAAGAGCAATTTACCCTCTGGGCCGCCACATGGAGCTGAGATCCAGCGCTGCACGGATCTCGCCAGAGCTGCATTCCTTCCAGCTGAACGTCTTACATGATTGAAGTTTAAGACAGATGCGTTAAGTACCTCCCTCAGTCAGATCCTACGCATTTTTCTCCCATTGGCAAAGGAAGTTTACCTACTAGCAAAGACTAAGGAAATTCCGACACAGAGAAAGCTAATGAGAGCTATTTATTGCAGCAGGATTTATTACAGGTCTTAACATTTCCCAAGATGAGTCACAGACCGAAACACAATAGCCAATTTTTCCATTTGCATCGTGTTAAGTTATACATCAGGAAAATTGCCTTACTTTTGGACATTTATGACAGGTTTCACACAAAATGCCATTGCATCGGTGTTTTTAGAACTAGTCTCTGAGATGGGCTAAAATCTTGTGATATTTGAAAACAAAGTATAGGTATTTGTATTTGAAGATAGCTCTTCTAGTAGGTGTAGCAGCTGTTCCAGCAGCACCATGCCCACAGCTGCCTTCTCTGCTAAATGGAAATTGCGTTGCAGCTGCACAGCAGCAGAAAGGTTCACTCTTGGAGCAAGTAACTGACACAGGAGACTGGATAAACCAAAGGGAAAAAGAGACTTCCAGCTCATGATAAAGGTTCAGGCAAGGGTGCGAGGGCTGCACGTTACATGCTGCCCAGCTCCTCCAGTGCCACAGCTTTGGGGAATGGCCTGTTCCCAAGAACTTCACTCAAAACCAAAACAGAACTAACCAGAAGCTTCAGTATTTGAACCAGGCAGTCTGCACAGGGACCTTATACAAGGAATGCAACTTTGTAGGCTTCAGTTCCTACAATGGTGTTATGCACCGCTTCAGGTAAGTTGTTGCAATTGGTCCATATCGAATTAATGTAAGACACTAACCAATACTTTACAAATATGATGACCAAATTACATACAACATATCCTTCCACAACAGTTTATGCTTAGCGATTTTATTTATGTGACAAAAATAATTCAATTTAAAATAGAGTAGATGGGGCAACTAAGAAAGATTCCTAAGAGCTAAGTTGGGTGGTAGCTCATAGTAGTGGCTGTTAAGCATTCAGTACATTTGTTAATAATGTCACAATCAATGGAAAACCTAGGGTTCATAACCTACATATATGCCTGCGCCTTACATTTCAGTGCTGACCATGCTACATTCTGTGCAGCATAAAATCCTCCTTCACCTCACATTAATACTTAAACCAGTCAGTAGTGATACTGTTGGAGATCATTAGTCAGTTATGTGATCAAGAATTCATCATCTATAAATCAAAGTGCTTCCCACCCCCTACAGCATGTTGAATTATTGTCCCCTTTGCAGCTCACTTTCTTGGGGAAAAGAGGTACAAGAAGTTGTCCAGAGCCAGGAGACACATTGTATGGCAGTACCAAGAAAATAACCATGTTTTCATCACATCCCTCTAGCCAAGATGTCAACTGAATCAATAGGAAGATATCAAGTCTGAAAAAGTTTCATGAATTTTTCCTATTCTTACTCTATGCACAGAAGAGGTATGGGGCTGGGTTTGTTTATTATTTTTTATTAAAAACATGTTTTAATATAAAATACATCAAGGATGCTTGCTTAGACAGACAGAAATGTAAGACAAGTCAACCCACCCAGTTAATCTTGATGTTTTACAAGTTGAACCAAGCCAGATATTCCCTTTAGTCTCATTCTCCAAAACTATTGTAAGACATTCTCTGCTGGGAGCTTTACATATGAAATGTTTCTCTCCAAAACAGCATGAAAGAACCGTGCACAATGTGTTCTGGGTAGCATAAAATTCAAGAAGTTCTCTTTGAATGTGAAATACTCCAGGCCTGTTCCATTTTACAGCCCTAGAAGGTGAAGTGGTAGGAACATGGCACCACCATGCCCCTACCTGGTTCCCCAGCCAACAGTAACTGATAAAATGTTAAGTTACGATAGCTTCTTTCACAGCTACAAAAAAGGCCAGTTTCAACCAAAGTAAAGTCTCAGTTTGACTGGCAAAACACAGAAGAAAACTTTCCAGTTAGGCCACAGGAACAAAACTAACATGGTTAAGCATTCCAAACCACCATGTATATCTGCCACTATATGACTTCTGTATTTTCAAAGCATGAAAAAGCCATTTTTATTGATGCTGGAGTTTAGCCAAGATACTAAATGCAAACAAGAAGCATTCCTAGTTTCATGCAAAATTAAAAAATGAAAGCATTGTTTCTCCCTCCAAATAGGAAGAGTAGTACCACATATGCTACAAAATCATTTTTACTCCTTCATGATCTCTTTCATTAGAAGTGATTGACATTAACGTTCCAAAGATCTTAGGAGCTCCTAGAATCCATGTGACCCTGTAATAGGCCTCACATGCACAAGCAGAAAAGCTTTTCACCCTGCACATCTTAGCACTGCCATTTGGTGTATTATAGCTGAATCGGCACAGACTGAAGCCTATCAAGCCATTTTGGTCTTAATCTCAAGTCAGTGGCATCAACTAACATATGCCAGAGATGGAAATACCGGATTGTTTTGTCTTTTTTCTCCCCTCCGGTTCCAGTCAGGTAGCTGATGACAGACCAGAGGCCACTCTAGAAACGAAATTCGGGGGGATGCACACACCACTTTCTGTGGAGGAGCTGAACAAAAGAGAACTTTCAATTTTCTCAAGGTTGGGCTATACCAGAAAGATGACCCAAACTGGTACAAATGCGAAGTTGCCCCTTTCAAATCAAGTTACGGATAAGAACGGGTTAGCTTCTCACCCGGCCCACAAATAGCAAGAAGTTGCTAGAACACTCAGCTTGAAAGCTGGACTTAGCTTAAGCTACAGAAATTCGCATCTCAAGTGGAAACTCCTACATTTACTTGCTGGTGTCATCTGATGCAACCTCCAAGCAGGTTTGATTCATTACAAGAATACCAGATGCACTGGGTAACACTGAAGTTTACACTAAGAGTTCATTTAACTCATCGTTACACTGATGAGGTGAGCCTTCTTGCTAACTTCTCTCCATTTCTATTTTACATTTTATTTCTTTCTATTCTACATTTCAAAAGTTTCACAGAGCAAGTCTGTTACGAAATCTTTAGGGAAATTGTTCTGGTCATGTTAGGGTCTTATCAGCTATCAACCTCCATTAACCCGTAACAGGGACACTCTCTGGCTCCTGCTCGAAGGGCTAAATGCTTCTGCATCCATTTAGTATGAGGTCCAGATGAATTTAATCACAGATTTGACCACTCACACCCAAAACTTTCAATAGGTGGTTGTAGCTTAAAACACAAAATCTGGCAATGCATGTGTGCTATTACTCCACACAAAGACGATCACTTAGATAATATCATATATGGTGCGTATACGCATATACGCCCAGAGGGCAATGTCTCTTATCTAGACACCAAATCATACCAAAAAGTCAAACAGCAAAATTCTTCCTGAAGTTGCAAGCAAAACGTTTCCACATCTGACTGCTCAAACCTCTGATTTAATCACCCACCTATGTTAAACGAGAAAAAGGCCTCAGAATAAGGTCACTATGTAGCACAGTAAGTAAACAAAATCCATCTTCTGGGAAGAAGAAAAAGAAAAAAAAGTCTTTCACTGGCTATTTTGTCTTTTAATCTTCTATCATTTGATGAGATTAAGAAATAAAATACGGCACCTTCAGGCTGATTCCATTTCTTACTGAGACAGACTGCACACAAAGTCATTATTTCCAAGTCATTAGCATCTTTGCAGATGATTTTTCACTTGTAATGTCTGTGTCCTGTCTACATCATTCACCCAACATTCCCCGGGGTCTAGATCCAGAGCAATTCAAGGTGAGTGGCTATTTCAGGTACGCACTGAGGAGAGCTGCTACAGCTATGAGGAGTGTTCTCTCAACTTCTACAGCAAACCCATTTTCTGTTTTGTTTTATCTTAATATCATAACTAAACCCAGCAATATAGAAGTAGTACAGAAATTATTTATCACAGCATAGAACACTTCAAATAAAACATCAGATTTATGCTCAAAGTTTATACAATTTTTGTCTGAAATGCCAAAAGCGATTTTTTTTTTTTGAGAGAGAGATAATTCATTTTTATTATTTTTTCATGTTTCTCCAGCAGCAGAGAAGTGTAGAAGAAGTCTTCCCAACAGAGAATACCAGGGAAAGGAGAAATTTTTAGATGGTGACTAACAGAGGAGATTGACCAATAGCCAAAACATGCTGCTCACCTGACAGAGGATCTGCACAGGGTCGCAATATCAAAGCAAGCTGCAAAAGCATTTCACTATCTTTTGCCAAGCTACGTCTTGGCACCGAGTCCCCAGCCTCTGGCTACCTTTTTGCCTTTTCCCCTCCCTATGTTCTTTCAAATGTTTGATGGCAAGAGAGCGTTTGTGTGAAAGGGGAAGTGGGTAAGCACAATATGTGTACACGAACATCACCTGTTAGGATTGAAACGGGCATTTTAAAGTGAGTATGTAAATCATCTTATGTTTCTAAAACTACCTATCAAGTTCTAAGTACAAACTGAATGCATGAAATTAAAGTCCAATTTATCCAACAGTATTACCACAGTCAGCACATCTACTCGATTAAAAATTCTGCTCACACGTACATCGTTGTCAATAATATGAATGTCCTCCATAACTTAAACAGTTCATTAATTACTATCACGGAAAATTATCATTACAAATAAGGCACAGGCTTATGGTAACCATTGACCCCATCAAGACTTCTCATTTTGTTTTTCAAACACTTCAGCTTACAAAAGCAGCACTTGTCCTACTATCAAGTATTAATCATTCCGATCTGTTAAAAAGAGATTAGCTTTCTATCAAGCAAATTGAACACAATATGGGCAGTAAATAGGCCTTGTATTGCTTGTCTGCATAATTAGTACTTATGACTATGAAGGTATATGGCTGATTTGCATCCCAGTTATGCAGTCTGATTAGGTTACCACTAAACGTCGTTTCTACAGCATGTTTTATACAAAACACTAAAAATTATACCTCATATCTTTGTACAATAATAGTGAAGACATCCAAGTTCTCATACTCTTGTTACCCATCTTTCTAATATATTCCTAGCACAAAAAGGAAAGACTAAGCCTTCCTTCACGAGACACACGCCTACAGCACACTTTCAAATTAACAGGCATTTACACAAAGAACAAGCAGATGACCACAGGGCATTTAGAATAGGATGCTGACTATGGAATAATTTTTCAGGATGAATAAATAAATATTATAACCTCCAATTTGCTTCTCTCCTAACCCAGGTCTGAGCTAGAGACAAGAGCGTCTAAGACTAACCAGTCACAGAAGGCCACGGGGTCATTTGAAGGGGTCACCTTGCCCTGACTGGCTCTTCAACCACAGGCTTCTGTGGCAGCTCTTCCTGCCTGTCAGCATCATCAACTCATTGCATGCAAGGAAGCAACAGGGAATCTCATTTTTTTCCTCCTTAGCCAGGCCGCTGTCTGGCATCCTGTCGATGAGATGCAAGAATGGCACCCTACGAGAGCTTCTCTTGGTCATTTGCTAGAGGGATTCTGTTTGTAAGTCTCACAAGAGTCCATATGGTTTATTATACTGTATTGGGTTACAAGAAAATCCATTAGCTCTGATCCTGTATCCGTCAGAAACCAAATAAACAATCCCAAAAGTGTAAGCAGAAAGACCAGCAGTTTTCTTCTGAAAATTGTCAGATTGGTTAGGAGGAAAAAAAAATGTTGATTCAGTTTTCCCGATACCTGAAGGAAAGTATTTCTGGTCAGTATTGCAGAGGCACTAAGTTGCTGCTTTAGGTAGCAGCACTAGAAGGAAAAATAGGAACAGGTGCCCAATCCAGATGGATACCCACAGCTGGCAGGCACTCTCCAGAAGCAGAAATGAGATGGCAAAGTTAATGAGGAGCAATATCCATCACACCACCAGCAGAAAAGCTGGAGCCACTACCCTGTGTGCTGTGAAAACACTGGATTAAGCAAGAACAGCTATAAATAGTAAGCAACGTCCCACACCTTAGTCACTGCAGCAGCAATTTTATCAGCGGGAAGGCAACAACAACTGGTATGAGAGAAAGATGGAAGCTAAAGGGAAGCTTTCGGAACTCTGCAGAGCAGGGCCTGATCCAGCCTCCGGTCCTTCAGTTTAACGGTCTCAGGAGCCCTCAGCTCCTGGACAGTACCACCCTGCTTGGCACATCATCTGTATTTCAGAGCCGAAAGGAAGATGCGGCACCATTTTAGGGATTTAGTTTCTGTATGTAATGCCTGTTTTGCTTTCCCAGCAAAAGATAAAACTTCAAAAAATTCTCCTTTGAATTCCAGATTTTTTCAAAATATATTTTAATTATTCAAGGCTCTACTGTTCTTTTTAAAACAGGACCAAGTAAAAAAGCCAAATATCCCTTTACAGTCTTTACAGAGTTTCAAAGAGTTATTCTGCTATTCCATCAGGAACCTGTTTTGCTTGGAAAATAGTACAAAGCAGCTGCCTTTCCTGATCCTTGAGAAAGGCAGAAAAAACCACTTCCTTATTATTTTCCCATTAATACAGTGAACTAACCCAATAGAGAGATACTACTTTAAATGAGCAACAGTGAATATTATGATATTTAATTTCAAAATGCATTATCCATGCTTTCATCTACTTTTTAAAACCCAGGCAAAAAGTATACCTGTGAGAAAATACGTCAGGGCACAAGAGCGAAAATCAGTATTTCTAGTGAAAACATAGTCTCTGATCTGGTGGAGAAGAACGGTCTCCATATCCCCTCGCCCCTTGCCAAGGACACAGCCCTACGAACAGCAGTATTTTGTAGAGGCAATGAGGTAACTTACCATCAAGAACACAAACTAAAACTGTTCTCCTGTCACATCAGAAGTGCCACTGAACGGCCTTTCTGTGATTTAGTTAACCATCCCGTATGCGCACTCATAAATTGTTCTGTCCAAGACAGACATGCAACAAATAGTCATGTATGAGATATAAAAATAAGTATATTGAATTAACATCTGTCTATTCCAAATGTGCCACCTCCTCCTAGCAAAAACTCAAGATAAATGTGTTTCAGGAATGATTTAACAGAAATCTGTTCCAGTTATAAAATTAAATTTGGAGAATATGGTGCATGGATCAAAAGCACCTATTGCTAAACCATTATAGAGCAGATTAAGAAACGTTTTCCACCCAATATTAACCTGACAGGTTTCAGCCTTGGGGCTGGGAAGCCTATTTTTCTCCCAGATAATACGACCTTCATGTTTTGAAGTGGCACTAATTATCAACAGGTTGACCAAGAGTAATTCAAGCTATGGAAGACTATCAGCACTGAGATTCCTCAGACCCTACATACGCAGCGTACAAGGTGCTGCACTGAAACGGAGAGATTAATATTTACCCAGCAGTGACAGACAAATGCCATGGGCACTAAATATCTGAAAAAAGGTTTCTCAGAAAAAGCTTTTCAGCATCCTTGCCTCTTACACTACTAAGACCATTTTTTCCTCCCCTTCTTTTCATCTTTATTGCGATAGTTACATTACAGTCATACATGAAGGAATCGGAAGTTCTGTAATACCCAATGCATATTCTTAGCTAGAATTTTCAACAAAAAAGTCCTGACCACAACCAGCACAATCATTGTCAACACTCAGGTATCTGTCCTATGGGAGAATTCCTAGCTCATAGTTAAATAAAAACCTACTAGACCATAATTAAAAACTCCTAGATCATAGTTAAACAGAGATTTAGCTATTGGCTATAAGGCATCAGTGAAGCCCATCAGAGAGCCCAACTAGTCTACTTCAAGTACTAAAATACTCTAAAATCCACCAAACCACATCCTTGACTTCTAGCAACAGCCAGCATCAGTTAAAATCCTTTGAGGACCGCAAGCTAGCCACAAAAAACTGTAACAGTCCGATTTTCGTGTTATGCAGACCTAGAGTTTGGGTCTCTAAAGTGTATTCTAGATGTGGTTTGGCAGAATTTTACAAGGGGCTGACACCACTAAATGCTCAACTGCTTGGTTTCAAAACTTGGGCCATACTTGGATTGCAATCTACAAAGAGGGCTGTTGCTGTTACCTGTAAAGCACCATGCTCCCTAGAAGCCTAAAAAGGAACAGACTTATCAAGTCGGAAATTTAATATCTTATCTACTTAACATACAGAAAGTGTGTGTCTCAGAACTCCTGTTACATAGTCAGATAGTGGTCAACCCAACAGTGAACCAAAGGAAACGCGCAAAAAGCCATTCCAGCGCACTCACTTGCCAAAGGAACTCACCTCAGTAGCAGTATGGCACAGTCCCACTAAAGGCCATGAATCTTTGAAAGCACCTGGTAGAAGGCTGAAAGCATTGGAAGGTTGAAAGCATCAGAAGAACTGCAAACTGGAGAAGGCACAGGACAGAACAAAACCTATTCCCTGACCTCCCACTGGCATGCTGCTCTCTTGGACCAGCTGCTGCTGTTTGCTACACCCCACTTCATCCCGGTCATCCCTGTAATCAAAGCTTACAGCAGCTGGCTGAGGTGTTGAGAATACTCTTTGAGATTCTCTAAAGGAAGATTTTTATTTTTTTTTTTTTAATGAAATATTTTCCACTTACTGGCAATCTAGAAGGCTACTTTGCTTGCTGGAACACTTCTGTAGGACTTCATTACCTTGGGGGTAGGAGGGAGTCCTAGAATTCTTACAGAAACAGTCCCACATTTAAAAGGGATAATGCTATTCACGTTTCTGCATGGGAACTGGACTTCACCTGCTAGTTCTGAGACACAAACCAGTTCAAGGCTAAGTTGTAGTTCTGCTAATCAATATCATAATGCTTAGGTTTTAAAGACTTAATTCCCCAGTCCATTTGTTTGACCCTTACCCTCTCAATGTATTCAGGATTCATGGAACATCATGGCCTTCCTTACCACTGAGAACTTCAGCCTATTTTACTGAAGTATCTTGAAAAGGTACAAACAAACAAGATATTCTAGATTCATTCACTAACTTAATTTTTACTGTGCCAACTGAGAGTTACATATAGCATTCAACTAAGTCTTATTTTTAAAGCCCTTCTTAAAATACCTCGGGAATTCTGCTGTTCCATTATTTCTTGCACAATTTGTCCAAGAATAAATTGAATTTCCATTAAATTGTTTTTCATATTCTTGACTCTGCCTATCTATGAATCTGAACTGCAATTATGTCAAAGACCATTTCATCCAGTGCTCTCAATTTCTACAGAACAGTTTAATGGTGATTCTTGGTGCCACTGTTCAATTCACTTCTCAAAAATTCTTCAGCCAGGCTATTACTTAAGCATCAAACTCACATAGCAGATTAAACAGTGCATGTAGTATTAACGTTTGATGCTGCTATCACAAACATCTAAGATTTTTGCTGAGTTTGAGACATTTTATAGTTACTTCCTAAATTACTACAGAGATCCTGTTATTGCTTCGTAACGGAACACGCATGCATTAATTTAATAGCCCTCCAAAGTGTGTGGGTTTTTTGTTCTATTTGTTTTTCATTTGACACATCTTTATTTGTCACAATTAAAGCCAGAACAAATAGTTCATTCAAGAGGGTTCCAATACAAACACCTCAAACTGTTGATATTTAGGTAGGTAAACAAGCGAGGCTAAAGGAACAAGACTTTCCAATGAAAGCCAGAAATCCCAAGATCTCACACGTCCATGGTAAGTTTACATAGGCAGACTTCACACATCATCTATCAAATCCTAAAGGAAAATTCTGAGGAATTACATTTACATTGTTTATTATCAGTGTTATTAAACATCTAATTTTTACCCTCTTAATTTCATATTAACATTTATATTAATTACACAAACTGTTACTAATTATACAAATTATATAATATAATTTACTACTATAGTATAAATTAGTACCAATTATGTAAAGTAGTATTTACCTCCACGTATCACTGACACCAAGCTGCTGCCCCCAGACGGATGACTCAGGAAGTAATTGTTTGGGACTTGCTATTTCAGTTTTATGAATGGTTAAATTAAGTCTCACAAGTTAGCAATTACAGTTAAAACACAGACCTATCTTCCTCCTACCTCTGGCAGTTTTACATGCTCTTTAAGTGTCCCATGAATAGCTTTGCACTTGCATTGCCTTCCCATTCCCCTTCCTCCAACATTACTGCCGTTTAATCAATAACAATTGATGAACAAAAGTTGCTTTCTTGTTAATGGAATACATACACACAAAGAACACACACCGTCAGGAGCAGAGACGCTCCACAGAAGGGTACTTTGGGAACATTTCCTGGCAGCTCAGCAGACACTTCAAAAATACGAAATGCAAGCTTATCCAGCCAAACGAAGATGGCAAGTCTTCAATTCTACACCCTCACTTACTTAGTATGTAACACCCAGCCTCCTCATAACGACAGAGCAGCTCTAAACATGGTGCCAAACTGGAAGTGTCTGCAGTTGCTCTGTTCCAACTGACTGGTGAACCATGCAGATACCTTAAGGATGCCTCCTACAAGACCTCTCCTAGTTTAGGAAGAAAAAGGTAGGTTAAGAACCAGGAACCACCACTCAGTAGAGAATCCAAAGATTGAAGACGTGTGTAGGATCCTGATAAACTACAGAGCTTGATTACTTTTCCCTAGCCTTATATGTTCAAAGTGGCTAAAACTGATCCTTGCAATATATCCGAGAGCTTGGCCTCAAGTGAACAAGTTTCTCGTGTTCTCTGATTAAGACATGCCTTTATGGGGATTGCACTGTAATTGAATAAACCATTTCCAAGACTACACGTTCCCACTGTAACTTGTGTACAACAACGTGTACCCCGAGAAGTTAAAACAGGCCAGGAGCTAACAGCCAGTTCAATATTAACAACAAAGCGATGTTATCCTGCTTCTCATGTGACAGTGTTGCTGAGTTTCAGTAACCAGTGTCAGTCCTGTGGACACATTTCTCAAAGATGGACAAGGTCAGATAAAGGGTTAGGGAAATACAGTCAAAGGATAAGTGGGATGAGAACAGCTATAAGGGAGTACGTTCCCTCGACAGAAGCTAACTGCTCTGACACTGACAAGCAGCAGCATTTGCTGAAAAATAACTATTTGGAAAATAACTCTTGGAATTGAAAGAGTGAACAACACCTGCTGCTCTTCAGGAAAAGACGAGTACATAAAACACAGGTTCATCTGAAAACCAATTTCTTCATGGCTTTTAAAAAAACACTTTTAAATTCTAAAAAGTTGAAATTTTGAAAGTCAAAGGAGAGAAATCTATTTTTAAACTGTCAACACTCAAGCTCTGAAAAGTTATAGGAGGAAGAATGCAAAACGTAGCAAGTTGATCAACCTCCTCCAAAAGGAAACACAGCACTAAGTGGTTCTTAAAAAGCTTCTTGGTGGAAGATTTAGAAGCCACACGTGCACAAGTGTATACTTAATTTTACAACTGTTTGTGTGTTACTCAAGACAAACGGTCCACCTCTTCACACGCAATCTAGGAAACATTTCCCTGCACACCTTTATTCATGCAACCACCTACAGCACTTAACCATTTGCCACAAGTTAAATACCCTCTTTAAAAGAATGAGAACAGTTTAAGTTTCTTCACAGTAATGTCAATGCATGGCATGTATTCTTTCATTACAAACAGATCCAATTAATTTCAACAACCTGGTAGGGTTAAAAAATTTAAGTGCCCTTTAACCTTGCTTTGTTTTAAGTCATGAAGCTTTCCAACTTCAGACAAGCAGAAAACGTAGTAGCAACCACTTCTGTTTGCAATGTCTCTCAAGTAAGAAAATTAAAGCTTCACGGAAGCACAGAACAATGCATAAGGAAGATGGAGATATAAACCCTTAGAAAAAGCTAACCAGAAAAACTCCACAACTATAACAGAAGGTTTTATTGGATTAAATTCAACACGAAAGTAAGATTGCTGGCTTAACATATCTATCCATTTATGTTAAGACAGAACAGAAATCCTCTTCTGTTCCCATCACTCCTGACAGCACAGAGGAGAGGTTCAATTCTCTTGGTGCTGACAACCAAGCTTGGTGCTAAAGAGGAGACGTGCAAGTACTTGAAGTGCTTTAAGCTAAAATTTAGGTGGTGTCACCCACACTGTAGCTCTGACCAACTCTTAAAGAAGTTCTTTGCTTAAAAAAGTTGCAGTAGCAATTCTTAAAAATTGATCTTTAATATTAGAATGTTTGCTTGCTCATAGATATAAAAAGTCAAAAATAAGCATGGCAAAACACTGTCCACATCTAAAAGATGTTTCAGCAGACTTTCTATAATGGGAGCCTTTTATTTTTTCCACCAGTCACGCCATCCACCAAATACATAATTGAAAGAGCAGCTCAAATTTGCAGTGACTTACAGCAACTATTTCTTCCAGCAGACATCGGGTTGTTTCAATGGTACTTGTCTCAAGTCACTAGCAACTCCAAGCCCCATTAACTGAAAATATGTTTAGGAGTAGTTCCTCCTTCATTATGGCGTTCCTATTTGCTCACTGCTAGCAGCTGTAAAAGGATCTGCTCCAGAGTAATTTGGTTCTTAACCAGCACAGAAAGAACAAGGCCTTTCCAACCCACTAACAGTAACATTTGATTTATTTTTAAATGTGCAACCAACACGTACTTTCACAGCATTGCCGAGGATAGTGGCTGTTACAAACTGCATTTCTACAGATCATACATTATAGTATATATACCATTACATTATAAATTGCATATAGGTGGGAATAACCAGTTTAATTCTGCCCATAAGATTAACTACACTTCCTGTAAATACTAAATGTGCTTTACATGTTCTTAAACACCTCTGCTGTTTGTCATGTTACTAAAGGCAGTCTTAGATAGCAGTTTTCCACTTCTAGTCTGGCAAGTAAGTGTCGGTCCTCCAAGCCAGCAAAGCAGCAGTATTCAGACTGCAGTTGCACATTTGTATTTTTGATAGCGCAGTTAATGCTCAATTTGTTTCTCTACTTTATTCTCTATATCTTTTGTAAGTAAAAGCCAGAACTCTAAGGTGTAAATTTCTAGTTAAGCACATTCACAGATTACAGTATAACCTGGTAAGAAACTATAAACAACATTTGGATAAGAAAAAGTGACTACCTATGCAAACTGCTTATATGCAGTTATTACTCTCCTGGCAAAAGCACAAAGTGCAATGCTGCCTAAGAAGAGCTGAAGTTTATATTTCCACAGATAAATCATCAACAGAAGTACTGCTGAAAAGCTGTCACAGTGTCAGAAAACCCAAGTTTGTCTTGTCATGCTTTACTGCTTTGGAATAAAAGGAGAAAGTCAACAAGCTCCATCTGAGAGAGGCAATAACCCTTGCTACATCCATGTCAGTGAGACCAGACCCAAACAGCCTGCTCAGCTCCAGAAGCTACCAAACTTCATCCAATCAATTCCAGAGATTGCTAGCAACCAGCCCTACAAAAGGCATTATTACAAACACTGAAGTGTGAAGAGAACGATTGCAGAAAAAGATGAATTCAAGCTACTCATAATCATGAAATATTAAGACATAACTGTCTCTCAAAGGCAACCTTAGAAGCCTGGGGAAAGAAGTATTTAGAAGCAGCAGAATTTCTTGTAGTATTTCATTTTAATATAATCAGATTTAAAACCTCATTTGCCGTGTATTATGCTGTAACACTGCTGCAGAAATTCCACCTATTCAAAGCGTACAGTAGCATTGTGCTCTATTGTTTAGCCCGTTTGCTGCAGGACTCCACTGAGAAAGCAGCACAGATTAATTTTCATATGCCCTCCCTTTGGGATACATGATTCAGTAGAGGAAAAAGCGCTTTTGCTTTTGATGGCTTGCAAGCTATTTTTAGAGGTTTGAAGTTAATCCAGCTCTGAGCTGCTCTAGCAGTGATATATCCTCTCAGCCCCAGCACAGGAGTTCTGGCCGGTCTGCTGCAGCAAAAATTCTATCTAGGTATTAAGAAAAATCAAAACTAACATTTTTAACAAGTGAAACTGCTTAATTGCTTATGTTCCTACCCAGGTACTATCGTGGACAAGCACCTGCTCACCGGGAACATACCACTCTCCCCAGGAAAAAGTTTTCCATTTGAGTTGAACATCTTGTGTACTACAAGTCTTGCAATTTTCCTCAAATAAATTCCACTCTCAGTAAAGAACACTGTTTTAGAGACACATATCCTTCAGTTTGACACCGATATTTAAGCACCAAACAAAACTATCTGGACAAGTAGTACAAGGGGTTAGCTAAAGGTACAAAGATACAGGCAAGCCTTCCAAAAAAGAATACGGTTACAGGAATGGATTGTTTCACCCCTCAACTACAGAGATTTTGCAAAACGACCTGGCATAGCAGTAAGCTGGCACCAGCTGGCAAATAAAGATTCCTCAAAGAAGGGATGAAGGAAGTTGAATATTCCTCGGGTCTTAAGGAGAAGGGAAGACACCAAGTATCAACAGATAGCCTCAAGGACCACGTAGAAAGGCAGGGTTTTTAGAGTTGGATTTTTAAGTAAAAGCCTATTCTGAGACAGCTAGTTCACCGGCATGTTATGTCCTGTTCAACCCATGAGCACAAGAGGAAAGGCATGAGGGAGAGAGAAAGTGAACCCCGAGCCAAAGCCTCAACTGAAGTGAAACCAGGATGCTAATACACTCTTTTTTTGTGCCAAACAAGTATACACACATGATTCTCCATGAGTTTCATAACCATAAACCCGCATGCATTCCACCCCCTACTTCAGAAGGAGACACAGAACTTTTGGAAATACTGCTGAAAGAGAATGGATCTAACTGCATCATTCAAGACACACACACCATCATCAGATACGGTCATCCTTACTTACCTAGGACATCAAAACTGCAAATGCTCAAGCATGAAAAACTCATCTGTGATCAAAGCCCTTGCTTATAAACTCAACAGATTAGTCAAAACTGACACGAAGCTGCGGGTTTAGATCCATATGCTGAAGAGGTAGGGATGCTGCCCACCTCTTCCCAATGAAGAACTAGTAGGAACTATTCCAAACAGCTCGTATTCCTAGAAGTCCTGTGTGAACACTAAATTCATTTTGCAGACCAGGGTTTCCTCAGCCACCCAGTACCAGCAAATGGGGGAGAGGGGGGCACGCCTGCTTTTATGGATAAAAGTGAACAAAATACTTAGTTTCACCCAAACCACACTGGTCGATTTGCATAGGTATGCTCATTCCTCTCGGACAAGTTCAGGAGTTTTGCAGTGTGACGTTAGTTCACAGTAAGAGCCCAAGCTAGGGAAGGATCTGAGCACGATGATGGGCGCATTAAACCCCACCCTGCTCTGCCAGAAAGACGCTTCATGCAGCAGCTGCATCATAGCCACAGGGCTGTCATCCAGAGACCTGCGTCCAAACACAACAGACTGTTTTCAAACCAACTGAACTAAGACACAAAATTCACTTAAGAATAAAAACAAGCCATGGAACCATCAGCTTTTAGGAATTAACACTAAACTCATCTTTAGATGTCTTCTGAATTATTTTTCCACGCTTCCTGCCACACAAACATTTATTCGCACGCAATGAAACACAAACAAGTCAAGGTTTTTCTCCCACATGCTAAGGCAGGAAAAAAAGAAATTGCTGTAAAATGTCTCTTCCTTTCAGAAAAATATTCTGAAAGTGCTCTGTTCCTATGGTGATGGGGTCCTACCTAGATGAGAAAAACCACTGCCTAAGGGAATAACACAGAGGAGCAAGACTGAATATGAGCACGTTCTGGATCCAGAGCTTGTCTAGTTGTTCATATACGATGCCTCAGTGAGGATATTTTTTCCTGCTATGAAGGTCTAAAGGAGTTGCAGCACCTACTGTTATTCCAAGTGCCGTTTTGTCTCCACTAGCCATTTAAACTAGACCAGCATTAATATAATTGGATTACATTAAGAAAACTTAAATTGCTTCCAAATGCATCCCATTTTAAGTTTAAAAACCAAATCCTGGTTTATACAGTAAATTAGGCTATAATTACATAAGGAATAGAAAACATAATAAAAAAATAGAAAAATAACAGTAATTTAAAGCACAAAACCAATCTCTTCTTCTCTCCCCCACATCAGCTTAAGAATCCATACTGGGAAGGTAATTTTGCTTGGTTTGACAAGAAGCTTGCATCTGTTGGGAACACTGGTATGCACTATGAAACAGTTGAATAAACTATGTAAGGACAGCGCTGCTAAATTGGTATTATCAAGGACTGGTTACAAATAAAAATAATTTATGTATGGGTTTAAAGATTAAACAGGACTTTACAATTACCAGGACAAGCTGGAGAGGTGGGCTTGTGTGAATCTTGTGAGGTTCAACAAGGCCAAGCGCAAGGTCCTGCACCTCGGTCAGGGTAACCCCCAGTATCAGTAAAGGCTGGGGGAAGAAAGGATCGAGAACAGCCCTGCCGAGAGGGACTTGTGCGTACTGATGGACAAAATGCTGGACATGAGCCAGCAATGTGCACTGGCAGCCCAGAAGGCCAACCATACCCTGGGCTGCATCAGGAGAAGCATGGCCAGCAGGTCGAGGGAGGTGATTCTGCCCCTCTACTCTGCTCTGGTGAGACCTCACCTGGAGTACTGCGTCCAGCTCTGGAGCCCTCAGCACAAGAAGGACATGGAACTGTTGGAGCGGGTCCAGAGGAGAGCTACAAAAATGATCCGAGGGCTGGAGCACCTCTCCTATGAGGACAGGCTGAGAGAGTTGGGCTTGTTCAGCCTGGAGAAGAGAAGGCTGTGGGGAGACCTGATTGCAGCCTTTCAGTACCTAAAGGGGGCCTATAGGAAAGATGGGGAAAATCTTTTTAGTAGGGCCAGCTGTGACAGGACAAGGGGTAATGGTTTTAAACTAAACCAGGGTAGGTTTAGACTAGATATAAGGAAGAAATTCTTTACAATGAGGGTGGTGAAACACTGGAACGGGTTGCCCAGAGAGGTAGTGGAGGCCCCATCCCTGGAAACCTTCAAGGCCAGGTTGGACGGGGCTCTGAGCAACCTGATCTGGTTAAAGGTGTCCCTGCTCCCTGCAGGGGGGTTGGACTCTTCCAACACAAAACATTCTGTGATTCTATGATTCTATAATTGAGAGTATTCTGGGTTATGGGTTTTTTTTATTATTTTAGTAAGTGAGGGGATAAAAGGAATGGAAGGTAGCACACAACTGGAACCCAGCTCCACTCCAGAGGCAAGGCCAAGTGTCCCACAGGGCTGCAAAAGTCCCAGGGCCATGGTTCATGTCATCTTTAACTCAAAAGGCTCTTACTAATATTTCCTAGACTTCGTACAGGTTAAGATTACAAACAACCTCAAAGCCACCGTTTTCATGGGAACAACTGAAAAGCTGACCACAGCTCATCCGCAAGCTTAGAAGTGCGAATCGAGTTTAACACAGGAGAGCAGTTGCTTCTGAAAGTTTGCTTTTAGTTTCCCCTCTCTTCAGTTTCTCTAATTCTCCCACTCCCACAAAAAAAACCCAAAAAATACCCCTTCATTTCTTGGAAAAAGAGGGTAAATATGGCATCCAGTAGATGAGGAGGGCTCCTACCTCTCCTGCGCCTTCAAGGCTCCATTAGTGTTCATCTATCAAAAAGTTCAGCATGTGTGAAGTACTTTACTGGTGTAACCCTCACCTTGTGCACAGGCAAACGCACAAATACAGGCGAGCCATTTGGTGAAGCAAAGGAAGCAGCCTGGGAGACACGGAGCCTGGTCTGCGACAAGTGAGATCAGTCACACTTACTTTGTCACAGAGTTATGTCTAAACTAAGTAATATATACACACACACACACTTTGAAGTGTAATTGCATTAATGTGGTGCTTTGGGCATTAGTAAGTTCACTATTAACAACAATCCTATCTATTTAAATTGCCCTGGTTTTACTTGAATCTAAGTTACATCAATTTAACTGTTCTCACCTGATGAGAAGCATTTAGCCAGAGTTTTGCACAAGTTTAAATAAAATAATTTTAACTAACTTTCCACCTGGCGCCCTGAGTCTTGCTGGCAAGCTAAATGGAGAACAGCAGAAGTGGGTCACACTGGTGAGATAACACAAGTAGCTTGTCCCTACATTGCATCTGGGGGTGCTGAGGAACACCGACTGATGTAACCTGGATAATGCCTAGGTTATAAACTGCGCGGAGATCCCTGAACTCCCCAGGGCACTCCAGGTCTGCTCCAAAGCTTACTAAGATTTAACATCCGCTTTGCATCCCAGGGCGGAGGGGACTGGGTGTAGAGGAAAGAGGCAGGAGGAAAAGAGGCTACAAACTCAACATTTGCATCCGATACAGAACAGTAGCTGATTATTTAATAAAATTCCAATCACATTCAGTTGTAAATGCTGTTGTTGCTTGCGCTGCCGGTAAAGATTCACTGATTTTTAAAAACCGCACAAACCACAAGGCTTCTACAGAATGTATCTATTGTGCCTGAATTTAAAAAGCACTGCCTGTTTAAACCCAAAGTTTGCAGGGAAGAAAATCAGTAGCTTCTCTACAAATGGATTATACTGAGCCCCCTTCCTCACGCTCCTGCCCTTCAAGTTTTTGGCAAAGACTTCAGCAAAAAATTCTCCTTTGCAAATAAAAATGCAGGCCCATCTATCACTTCTGGCTCTTCACTGCAAGCCAAACATTTTCCCCATAGAGCATTAAAAGTTGGTATATGCTGTAGCAAAATATATCCATAAAGACAGCTTAAAAATATCATCATCTCTTTAAATAAAAATTGGAATTCCAGAACATGACTGCAGCAGGTGGGAGTTCAAATACTAAATATTTTGATACTTGACAAAAATTGCCGCCTTTACATGAGGGCACTTCTTTCCCCTCTGTTTACACTGTACTCAGCCTCAGTCGTTACCCTGTACTTGGGAAGGCAACTAAAGTCCCCAGCTTCCTATAGGACTATATTGTAGATTTTTTTACATTTTTTTTCCCTCTTTTTCTTTAAATCAGTGATGTACTGAAACGACAAGTATGGCTTGGAAAATCTGAGAGAGCTTTCACTGAATGCTCCCCACGCAATTATTTTAAAACACTTCACTCAGCTGCCAGCTTCTCCTCCTGACAGCTGGCTTTGGCTCCCCCCGGCCGCAGGCTGGCTTCTCTCCACAGCGAACAAGTTTCAGCCAGAGGCTGGAAAGAGATTTATTTGGAATAGAACAGAGGTTTTTGAAGCTCTTTACAACTGTGGGGTTCTTCTTCCCCACCCCACCACCCTTCAGTCCTAGAGCGCACGCTTTTGGGTGACACCAGCACGCTTCACGTATGCGGACTGCTCTACATAGGAAGGAAAATAACGGTGCAGAGGAGCCTTCATCTAAACCTTCAGTCACACAGATGAACGGTGCTGGCATTTCTTGGGTATCCCCGGAAAATAGGCATCCTAACACTGCAGAATCCTTACATGCATTGCTATCAGTAGTCCCACTGACTTCATTAACTACTTGTGTGCTTCACGTTCACACATTTTTGAAGGATTAGCAAAGCTTAGTCCTGCTTGATGTTAAGCTTCAAGTGAATTTGGTAAGAGAGAAGCTGAACACCATTAATAATCGAACTGTTAAAGCAACTGCACGGAAGTACTTATTCCTAACAACCCACACTTGAACTTAGAGCCTGTAATTCATAAGTCTCAGCTCCTTCAAAGCCAAAAGAAGTTTTACTCACAGTTTTAAAATAAATACAGAAGACCTGTAAGGTCATCCCCACCTTTTGAGCATCTTGCACCGTGTGAAACCATCTCCAGTAAAGTAGAAGAGCCCTCAGTTACCCATAGTGGTGTGTATCAAATTATTCAAGCACCACCCCAATTTCAAAGACAAAGTGGGTTCCTAAATACATTTCACACGCCAGTGTTAATACTGATTATTCTTAAGCATCCTTTGTGAGATTCTAGCAGAGCTACACGTTCTTCTGCATCCAAGATAAACGCCTGCTGTGTTGTTAACAAACAGCTCTCCAGGTCCCTGTTTGCAGTTCTTGCTGTAAGTAAAAAAGTAGTAAATGATGACGCTACTCCCCAAATTCCCCTGCAAGCAAAAATATGCATTGCTGGTTTGTATTAAGAACGCATCGCTGCCAAGCTCCAAGATGTCCTTACCATGCTTCTGAACCCCCAAATAGCTGCATTTATGCTGCCCACATTTAGCCTGTTGACCTATCCAGAAAGTTCAAATAACGCACTACGCCACAGTATGCATTAATTACCTCAAACATCAATCGCAAGTCTAATAAAACCATTTGCAAGGGACGGTGGTTAGAAGCTTGCCAGGACTGTATGTCATTTAGTATTATTAAATTTTAAATCTATTATCATTGTGTGTTGTGCAAGCTAGACCACAGTTAAGCTGACTTACCGAGACAGGTTACACTGTGGGGCCCTGCAACACATGATCTGGAAACAGGAAGCTTAGCTATAAAAAGACACATAAAAGCACAAGTTCATAATCTACTGGAATACGCAGAAGACTACAAAATAATCATTAGTTCAATATCCAAACTGTATTTCAAGTTTCCTGGGGTAAACTAACTAATCTCTTCCAAAAAAACTTCAGTCAACATCTACACAAACACAAGCTACTACATTTACTCCACAATTACTGATAGAGGTGTTACAGATGGATCATTTTTATTAGTAATTGTATAAGTCCAGCAACATTATGCTAACGCATGCACCAAAGTGACTGCAAAATATCAGACCAAGTCGCCCATTTGATGGACAATTAAAGGGATGGATAAAAACATTAACACGGACACTACAGCTATTCCACCATATCCAATTTCTACACAGTGATAATCTACTATACCTGGGGTTTGTAACATGGTACATCTTTAAGAGCACAACCAAACCTGGCAGAATGCATCAATGGATGATAATCTCAAAAAGATAAAGGCAAAATTACACAGAGAATGTGATAGTAACCTTTTAAAACGAAGTCATCAGTTCATAGCCAATATTGTCAGAGAAATTAAAAATTGGACCAAAATGTCCTCGCCAATTCGTTTGACAGACAGATGTTATTTGGCCCAGTACTTGTATTAGAGTAACTGGGAGTCTATAAAGCAGCCCAAAATTTCAATAGAAAGGTGACTACTTAATACGACAGCTAGAAATAACAATACCTGTTTGCAGGCCCTACTGGTTTGAGCAAAGGCATTTCAAAGAAAACAAAAATGGAAGAACATCGGTTAATTATTGCCATTTGAAGCCATCAGTTAGCTGAAGACAGAGTTGCCTGGTATCTTTACAGCTTCTTCCCTTGTTACAGGTGGACAGGTAGCTTATTTTATTTGCTCTTAACACAAAATGAACCCAAAACCAAGAGGGCTCTAAACCAAGAGTGGGTGGGGGCAGAAAGATGGAACTTGAACTTGCTCTGTCCACTTAGGCAAAGTTGTTTAAAATTCACACGTGCCAGCTTGTCACTGCTCATAACCACTTAATTCTTCTATACGTGCGTGCGTGTACCTAATTCCCTTTTTGCCCAAAATCATACTTGGCTAAATTCTGTGAATTTGATTGCAAACAGTAGAAGTAACAAATGAGCAGAGACAGTTTAGAGACCAGTAAACTGGAAGTGTGGGGGAAAGGACTGCTCCCTGGAGAAGAAAAAGATCACGATAAACGTGATAAAAACCACCAAGCAACATGCTTGGGAGGCAGACACTAACACATGACCCATCTTCAGAAAACAAACAGAGCTCAGGAAGTCACAAAGCGTGGATTAATATACCAGACAACTGCTCTGGTACTTACCACTACTTGTTTTCAAGTACGTTCAGTTTGCCAGCCCGCATATGAGCGGGAAGGAAAAAAAAAACCCACCCACAAAACCCAATATACTTCAGGATTCTGAAAAGCTTCAGATAACTACCACCTAGCTCCAAACTCAGCATGAAGTCATCAAAATAATGTAATTGCATTTGGAAAGCCATTAAACCTGACTACATTGCAAGCTATTCCTTCACCTCCTAGAATTTCACTTTATACTTCCACCAAGAAAAGGTCATGCTACATGAAGAGATGAATTCACTGTTACGATTAAAGAATCCTTTAGTCTTAAATTCTCTTACTTACCAAGCCTATCCTTTTGATTTCTAAGTACTAAACTGTTTTTTTAATTGTAAGTATCCATCTTCAGACTCTTCATTTACACATTATACTGACGTAAGATCACTGCTAAGGGTAGGCTTGCTGTACCAGCTGGCCAGAAAATAAAAGCATTTTTAGACAAGCTGACCCCATCCCACCTGGAATTCAGCAAGTTTTCCAACACCCTCAGGCAGATAGAAAAAGAAAGACAGGTCTTGCCTAACCAACCTGATTTCCTTCTATGACCAGGTGACCCGCCTGGTAGACGAGGGAAAGACTGTGGATGTTGTCTACCTGGACTTCAGCAAAGCCTTTGACACAGTCTCCCACAGCATTCTCCTAGAGAAGCTGGCAGTTCATGGCCTAGACGGGTGTGCTCTTCGCTGGGTAAAAAACTGGCTGCATGGCAGAGCCCAGAGAGTTGTGGTGAAGGGATTTAAATCCAGTTGGTGGCTGGTCACAAGCTGTGTGCCCCAGGGCTCAGTTCTAGGGCCAGTCTTGTTTAATATCTTTATCAATGACCTGGATGAGGGGATTGAGTGTGCCCTCAGTAAGTTTGCAGATGACACCAAACTGGGTGGGAGTGTCGATCTGCTCGAGGGGAGGAGGGCTCTGCAGAGGGACCTGGACAGGCTGGATCGATGGGCCGAGGCCAACTGTATGAGGTTCAACAAGGCCAAGTGCCGGGTCCTGCACTTTGATCACAACAACCCCATGCAGCGCTACAGGCTTGGGGAAGAGTGGCTGGAAAGCTGCCTGGTGGAAAAGGACCTGGGGGTGCTGGTTGAAAGCCAGCTGAATATGAGCCAGCAGTGTGCCCAGATGGCCAAGAAGGCCAATGGCATCCTGGCTTGTATCAGGAATAGTGTGGCCAGCAGGAGTAGGGAAGTGATCGTGCCCTGTACTCGGTGCTGGTGAGGCCGCACCTTGAATACTGTGTTCAGTTTTGGGCCCCTCACTACAAGAAAGATGTTGCCTTGCTGGAACATGTCCAGAGGAGAGCCACAAAGCTGGTGAGGGGTCTGGAGCACAAGTCTTATGAGGAGCGGCTGAGGGAACAGGGGTTGTTTAGTCTGGAGAAGAGGAGGCTGAGGGGAGACCTGATCGCCCTCTACAACTGCCTGAAAGGAGGCTGTAGCGAGGTGGGGGTCGGCCTCTTCCCCCTGGTAACGGACAATAGGATGAGGGGCCATGGTCTGAAGTTGCGCCAGGGCAGGTTTAGGTTAGACATCAGGAGAAATTTCTTCACCGAAAGGGTTGTCAGGCTCTGGAATGGGCTGCCCAGGGAGGTGGTTGAGTCCCCATCCCTGGAGGTCTTTAAAAGAAGGATAGATGAGGTGCTTAGGGACATGGTTTAGTGATTAAATGGTAGTGCTAGGTTAACGGTTGGACGTGATGATCTTAAAGGTCTTTTCCAACCTAGACGATTCTACGATTCTATGAAAACCAGCAAGATCTGCAGCCCTCTGAATCAGCAAAGGTTGGGAGCCTATGCCTTAAATAACTGTAGACAGACTGGCTGATGTTCAGATCCTCCTCCTGAACCACACTTTCCAGCACTGACAACAGGAACACAGTAGTCATTTCTGATGTTGGATTAAAAATATCAGTGAATGTTTTTTCTAAGCAAGATGCAACATTTGGTTCCAGACACCTTTTAATTGCATTTCATGTAGCACGTTGTCCAAGTTCCTTTTCTGGAGCGAGGGAGAAGAAGAAAGAAGGGGAAGTCTCATTTTTTCTAGGTTGACTGTTCTGGAAGGATTTTCTTTCCTTTCGTACATAAAGAACAAGTTCTTCATTAATGCCAAAGACCCAACACCAGATGGTTTCACTAAAAAGCACTAGCACCATAACTAGGTTTTCTACACCTGCTTTCAGGAAACTTGGATTTTGCCAACACTCCTGACATATGAATGGCAAATCTCCATCTGAAACTGCGTCAAGACCCTCCTAGCTGTATTGACACGCATTAATGATTTAATCCCTTATCACCTGATGCTTGGATCTCCAACACACCCTCTTAAAAATGGTGGTAAAGAGCGTACAGCACAGAAAGCAGTCAGTCAAATAAGCACATTGTCCAATGCCATTCTTGGCTACTCAGTAATTCACTGCTATTGGCACCTCAAGCAATAAACAAAATAAAGACTCAACAATTTTAATAAATATACTGTTGCTTTGTCAGCAGTACAAACTACTCTGAGTCCTAGGGTAAAACTGCCATGCTTATTAGCACTTCTGGTTGATTCATTTACTTAATTATAAAGGAAAGATCAGACAGCAATTCATTTTGCTTTGGAAGTAGAGCTTTGTTTTGGGGGGGGTGAGGGGGTGGTGATGCTTTTTCTTTTTTTAATTAAGTCCAAGTAACAGGAAACTTCTTACTGTGCCCTTTTCTACTGTGGTGCCGTGATTTCTTCTGCCCTTTCCTACTGCAGTGCTGGGATTTCCTCTTTAGCATAATCCAGTTGTGAATTATCATTAAGTTCATCATGTGCTTAAAGTGTTGTATAGTAGCAAAACCACTTCTGAACTAGGACAGCATTTGATGGTTACCCACAACTGCAAGTAGCTTCAACTCAAGGAATTCTGCCCACCTGTCATTTCTTACCAGATTTTATTAAATACCAAAAAAAAAAAAAAAAAAAAAAATAAAAATCAAGAAAACCCGATTCTGAGAACATATACTAGAATGCCAGTGTACCTGAAATCATTATAAATACCAGCAGTAAGAAAAGTTCTCCAAGAAGTCAGTGAAAAAAGCTGCCTTCAACTTTAAATCCTTTAAAGTCCAAAACCAGAAGAAAATCCAACTCACAAAGAGGATCTGGCTACTATACAAGAGGGCTCTTCAAGGTTAAACTGTATTTGGATGTTCCATGTGTTAATAACAAAGTCACTGAAAAAACCAAGGTACTGTGGATTGTTTTGTCAAATATAATGTAGATATTACTTTAAAAGTGGGGGGTTTTAATAAAAATCTCACTGTGCCTCGTTTTCACCGCCTCCAGTTATAAGTTGTGCCATATCACTCTTATTTGTAAAGTTCTAAAAATGTATTTTCAAGGAGGGAAAATTACTGCCATTCCAAATAGCAGACAGGAAAGTCGGCCTCTCTCCACCCCCTACAGCTGCTCTACTTAGCAGCAGCTACGCCATCACCACTTACCAAGTCAGGCTGCATTTCAGAGCACACGAAGTCAAGATAGAAATTACATCTTTTCCTTCTGCACAGCAAGAAAAATCAAGAATTAGAATAACAACGCATTCTGGGCTCATTCTAAGATGCAATAAAAAGACTAAGACTCCAGCCACCCAAGTTCCCTGGAATGAGCTTCTTCCCCAGCAAGCAGACAGGTTGTATCAGCAATAAGTACCCAGAGTGGTGAGGTGGGGAAAAGTAACGCTCTCTGAAAGCGGGGAGGAGGGAGAGGTGTTTAATGCAGATACACCTTGTTTTTGCCTGCAGTACTCTCTGTGCTCTATTTAGTACTCACTCCAGCTGTGCAACAACCACAGAATATTTTGTTGGATGAGGAAGGACAAAAGGATAGCAGTGGCTGTTTAATTGTTTGCCTGACCAAGGTAAGATAAAGCACAAGTTGTGAAATCCACTGCAATCAGAAATATTTTCTTTTTTTTTTTTTAAAGAAAAACTAGCAGGTAAATGGGAAGGGAGTTTTCTAAAGTAGAAGTTATTGTCCATATTACTCTTAAGGAGGGAAACATGATTTTTTTTTTTCTTGCTATCAAAGCAAGTTAGCGGGCAGGGCTTGCTTTTTCAGCCTGCCTCCCTATTGCAGCGATGTATTAATTCAGCTCTAGGTCTCCATCATGAATCACATTGTCAGATGTGCAGAAGATAACCGAGCCACCTCCGTAACAGCCCTTTCCCCAGAGCTACTAAAGGAGCAAATCAAAAAGCAACTACTGTACACAGAAATAACATAATTAATAGTTAATAAGCTTGTGCTGTGTAGCTACCTTTTGATGTTTATAATCCTGTTTTACCAACAGGAAGTCTTCAACGCTGACTTTGATGCTTAACAGTGGGTTACTGGTCACATCCAAATAAAAATATCTGCAGCTCTGTGGGTAGTACAACATCAAGGAATTAGATATTGGTGTTAAGTTTGAAAATAAATGCAAACAACTCATATCCACATGAAGGAAGTGAGAAGAAACAAGCCACGTAAAATTGTCATGTGAGGCCAAGATAACAGATGGGCCCCAAATATAAACCCCTGGGAGTTCAGGAAAGCAAATGCAGAAGGTTAAATTTGAGAGGGGATATCTGCCCGTGCTTTCAGAAAAGCTCAGCAGAGCAGGCACAGAAGCAAGCTTCCTAGAAGCACTGCTTTCCAGCTACAACGACACATGAAAAATGAGCTCTCCTCTGGAATGAGGAAACATGCCCCAGAAAGGCACTGGGATTTACAGACAGAACATTTGCCTTTCAGAGAAAGAGGCTGGCTTGTAGAAACAAAAATGCAAAATAAGACTAAGTCACTTGCTGTCCAAATATAGCAGTCATGGGAGAGATGATAAATTAAGCTGATAAATAATGTAGTCTTCTACCTGCACTGTTTGGGGACATGGTATTTTGAGACAGGGGGTTTTTTTTACACACTGTAGAACATCAGAACAACATACTTCCACTGCATACACATATGACAAGGATGTTCAATTGCTACATAAGCAAGTACCTATCCCCTCCCTCTTGTCAAAATGCTGATATGCACATGGCATGGGATCAGCACCACAAAAGCTAGCTTGCCTGCCCACTCCATCCCGTTCTTACAAGAATATTATAAACCCAATTACAGGACTTGATTAGCAGTCAAACGTTTACTAGAATTGCATCAAACATACAGAATATCCTCACTAATGCAGTAAATAGCCTCAGTAGGAGGCCTAGGCAAGATCAAGCAGCTAACTCATAAACAGAGCACGTGCTGACCTGGAAAAGGGGATATTTTAATATTTTATTCCTTCTTGCAGTCACCAGGATGACAAGCTAGCACCCACTAAGTCCTTAAGTATAAGACATCTTACCTGATGTGCAAGGGTACGTATTCGCATGCTTTGTACAGACTGACCCCATACCTGGGATGTCAGGTAAAGACAGCACTAGACAACATGGTAAAACATAACTGTCTCCAGCAGAAGCCCTGACCTCTATTTCCTTCGGTAGCATGCAAGTAGCACAAGAACAAAACAGACATGTCTTTGGAGTGACCTGTGGGTCACTATCCCTTAGTCTGCATGCTCGAGTCCGCCAACAAGGGCCATTTATTTTAGTAGAGTCAGTGAAACTCTTTAGTGTTGCATCTACTTTGCTACTCCTGTGCTGGGATCAGAATTTCTATCAAAGGTACATCAGAGTGATCCTCCTAGTTTTAATCCTCATGGATTTCACCTCCTCCTCTTTTGTTGGTTTCAAACCCACTTGGTGAAGTCTCCCTGCCCACCTGCTGTATGCTAACCAGGACTTCAGCCCATACTGCCAAGAGGTCATCCCACTGCCACATTCTCAGCCTGAGAAAAGGATGCTGGCTTCCAGATACACTTAGTCTGGACCAGGAGCCAGAACCTATGACATTAAACATGTCCATGCAAAGATAACAGGCTGCCCAGGGAAGTGGTCGAGTCACCATCCCTGGAGGTACTTAAAAGCCGGGCAGACGAGATGCATAGGGACAGGGTTTAGTGGTGGGATGGCAGGGTTAGGGTAACAGTTGGGCTTCATGATCTTCAAGGTCTTTTCCAACCTCAACGATTCTGTAATACTTAAGCTCAATTCACTCATCTGTGTCTGGAAAATAACAATGGAATTAATCAACTTTAAAAGAAGATTTTCAATTCAAAGAACCATTATCACACAGGAGGTCTCAAAGTGCAAAGCTGCAGCTAACGCATTCAACCATTCTTCCTTTGCTACATTTTCTCAAGTATATTGGGGAGAGCGATAATACCTCTCAAAATTATATTAAATACAAAATTAGCCAAGAGAGAAGAGAACAACTTATCTGCTTTGACAGCATCACCAGCTTCCCAATCCTCAAGGCACTGCAGTTTATTTTGGCTATTATCACCACATCCCAGCCATTACTACTTATTGCAACTTAGCTTTCTATTTCAACTAAGTCAGACTTCTAATTAGAGATTGAAGTTTTTCCATGTCCCAGGAATCTACCTAATACATGGAGATCAAGCTGCCCTACATTGTCATTACTCTTTGGAAACAGAAGCAACCTGGCTTAAGTAAAAAACCAGCCAAAACCACCTTTGCTGCTGACAAAGAATGCATATTCAACTAAAATCACTATCGGGTAAATCAGCAGAAAGCCCCAGGCAGAACACTTTAGTCTTTTCTGTTACTTTCCCTTTCTTAAAATAAAGAAAGGATTTTAACTGGTGAAGATAACATAATGTATTGGACATCAATTATTAAGACAGACTTCTTGAAGGAATCCCATTATTTGGAAAAGGAGCGGATCTGTAACAGTTAAGAGATCACTCTAGCAATCATTTCTGCCTGAATGAGAATTTTGACCAGTTAACTCCCCACCAGACACATCTATTCAGCTGAGCACGAGGATTAAAGTGAAAAATCCTGTGCTTAGTTGAGCAGGTGACATAGATTTGAGATATTTTGTTGGCATTTCAGCTACCAAGGAGCATGATGACTTACAAATTGGCTATTTGTCTCTAAATGGTCTTTTTAGTTCCTTTCATACAGGAGTTTTAAAAGGAAAGCCACTAACTTTCACATTTTGCACTCAGCGCAGCGACCAGATCTATCAGGAGTGAACACTTCATACAGTTTTCTGGATTCTAAATTAAATGATAAACCCTACAATCCAGAAGTATATTTCTAGGGGTTGGTTCAAAAAGTATTTAGTATTAAGCTGGCTACAGTTCATAACTGTTCCTCAGAGGAAACAGGTAAGAGAACCTGCCTTTCAGTCATGATTACTCACCAGACTCACATGGATCCTACATTCACCCCCAAAATTACAAAGTGTATCAGACCAGTTTTAGTTCAGATTTATTATGACAATAGCAGGCTGCTAAACAGTCACGTCTATACGACGTATTCCTTTAGACAGAATACAAGAGCATATGTGAATGTAATGCATGAAGACTGATAAAATTACAAATGTGGACAAGCTATATCAAATATATATTAAATTATAAGCTAAATATATATAAATAAATAATATTAAACAAAGCTCCAGTGACCTTTGTCAGTCACCTTTGTAAAGTCAGTTAAATGTGTTGGTAATATCAAGGTTCATTGCATTGTATTGTAAGCAAAGGATATCCTCAATTAAATAGTATTATCTAAAAGGGACTCTTCATCTAGTTTGAAGAGGTTTAATGATCTCCTTCACTCACAGCAAGATGATTCATGGAACGGCTTAAGAGGGTCATGCCATGCCACGTTTACAAAAAAATCACTTCTGGTCATTCCTTAAAAACCTGGGAGGCGCCTCCTTTTTAAAGATGTTCACATAGCAAAGAGTTTCTTAAAACAATGACAGTCCTTCAGGAATAAAGACAGGAGGCTTGGACTGGGCACTACTCACGCAGTAGACAAAGCAGACTGGTACCTGATTTACCAGCAGTTTTCCTTACTCTAGAGTAAAATACTCAAACAAGCTTCTAACACAGCACATGGCCCTTAGACGTAAGTAAGGTCACGGAAATACCATGTTTTTCCGTGAACAGCTAGAGGTGAAGATCATGACTTATGTCATCAAGTTCCAGGGATACATCACGTTACATAGCAAGTAAAGCTCAGTGCTGGAAGGCACTCGCCTGAAGAAGAGTTACAGAACTCGCCAATGTGTTCAAACAAAATAATACTTCTTGCTCTCGGAGAGAGCAGGCAAGAGGGCAGACAACCCTCCATCTCCTGTTTAGGAGCTGCTCTGATCAGATGCATTTGGATAAAGGTGAGATTTCTGTAGAAGTCATAAGATGGTTGAAAAAAATGCGGGTGGGGAAAGTCACTACCCAGCACATAAAAGCCTGTGAGATGAAAGCACGATATCTATTTTTGCACACCAATATCAGTACCAGTTTCTCACTGATAAGTTCTGAGACAGGCAAATTTATACCATCTTCAAGTTGTCACTATATTGAGAGAGACAGCGGGGGGGGGGGGGGGAAGCATGAATTTTCTTCTTTTATAAGGATTCTTACTTTCCTTTAAGGTGTGAAGTCCAACTGAAGCAGTGAAGATACTTATCTGTCATTTACCCTCAGACAGTCTACTGCCTCGATCAGATTTCAACACAACAAATCCAACTGAGAAAGCAGAATTTTAGGTTGGACATTAGGAAAAATTTCTTCCCCAAAAGGGCTGTCAAGCACTGGAAGGGGCTGCCCAGGGAAGGGGTCGAGTCCACATCCCTGGAGGGATTTAAAAGCTGGGCAGATGAGGTGCTTAGGGACAGGGTTTAGTGGTGGGATGGCAGGGTTAGGGTAATGGTTGGGCTTGGTGAGCTTAAAGGGCTTTTCCAACCTCAATGACTCTGTTTTCGACTGCTATCTGACTTCATCTGTACAATTTAAGTCTCAACTCTCAGAGCACAGTATTTCTGCCCTAGGCATGTGTATAGGTCAAAGGGGGAAATGCAGAGCACTGTGGGGCTTTACCGTAGAGTCCAGCTTATAATTATGAATTTTTTCATGTTAGCATGACATTTCACCCATTACCCAATACTAGACAGAAGACTATACTGCTTGAACACTTATGCCCAGCCTTTAATAAATATTGCTATGAAGAGATTTCATCGTTTCACCTTTTTAGGCTTAAAAGCAGCCTGTGCTGCTTAGCAGAGAATCCAGGTTCAAGTCCAACCATTCCTTTTTTTAAGCAGCAAAGACCAGGAAACTTACAGGGCACAACATCAGCAACTGGGGTAAGCAGGAGCAGCAATCCTTACCCTGCCTCCCCTTCTTCAGGTATTGGAGTTTACAGCTGCCTGCACATACCCTCTGACAAAATACCAGGCAAGCACACTGAGGGGTGCTCCACCTAAAGCCACAGTGGATGAGACTTGCACGGGAGCCTAGCACTGGCCCATCGGGTTTCACGTCACTAGGATTAAATCAAAGGTCACTAGTTATTGCTCATATTTAAGAAGTCTCACATACCTAACACGAGGTAGTTTTTGCTACCCTTTTAAAGTTTTCTTTGAAATGCAAGCCAGGAGTAGCTACTGAATTACCCCTGCAGTCTCAGAAGAGTCTCAGATCCCAGCCTTGAGAGTTTTCTTCCCAAGCCATTTGGGAAAGTTCACAGATAGTAAGTTCTTGCATTTGGATTATCGTTCTGTGGTACTAACTCTCCTCCTTTCCCCCATTGATACTTATGTCTCCAAACACTTGATTAGCACAGCCACTAATCCCACAGATACAAGCGCACGAGGCAGCGTGAGCGCTCCGTGTCAGTGTTAACATCGTACTAGTCAGTGTTAGCATTGAACCAGTACTAGCACTGGTGTTACAACCTTAGTCAAAGTAGAAAAAAAAAGTTAGTTTTCTCCTCTTCTGCAACACAAAGTCATTCTCTCAACACATGAAAACCTCAAGCACTCAAGAAGTGGTAGACTCAGTTAAAAGCTTAAAATAGAATCAAGCCTGAAAGCAGAGTATAGATTTTACCTTATTCAAGTCTAGCTAGTTCATTTGCACTAGATCACAGCCCTACCCCCTGCATATAAATACCTCACCCTTTGGGTCCCTAAGCAGGGGAGATCAACACAAGAAAAGACTACACCATACGAAGAGGGAAATCCTTCATAAAAGTAAACACGCCAGCAACAGGAAGGGTCAGACATAACCAATTTACTTTTCTGTAACTAGAGCCACCTTGTCTAGACTGTGCTCTTATCTAGAAAGGTTGGACCAGATGATCCTTGAGGTCCCTTCCAACCTGGGATTCTACGATTATTCTAGAGCCTGGTAACTTCTATGGCACTATAGAGCTATCTAAGTTACGTGCATGACTTAAGACACAAGATTATATACGCCATTTTTGTCTTTTTAAACATCAAGACAAGCATCAGAAATATTTGGCTAAATTTTGGTAAATTTTACCAATGAAATTACACTTATGGTTTAAGAATCACCATCCACAGTCCTGCCTAAGTCAAGCAGAAAGTAAAGCAGGGAGAACAACAGATTAAAGCAGATGTTCTTTGAAGTATACATGCTTTCCCCAACTTGAAAATAAGATTAAGCAAACATTTCTGCTATGGGTCTTTACATAAAGATGGAATACTGGAAAAAAAAAAAAAATGTCAGAATACACCTGTTCTCCACACCAAGGAACCATTAATCATAACTCCTAGCAGCGAGTATAAAACTCGAAGGGATATTCCTACTACTGTGAATTCTTGCATTACTGTCACCGTGAGGACCTTTAACATAAATAGCCCCATCTACTCATGAACACAGGAGACCACTGCCTAACCTAAAGACAGAGCAAGCCAGTCTAAAATGCAGTGCATACATACAGCACGCTGCACACATGCCCCCTGGGGTGCATGGTGCCAATGGAACCAGAAGCTCAGGCCAAAAATTTAAAATTGCGATATATCGAGATGGTTTGGATTTGAATAACAATGCTTAAATTTCAGTTCTAGAGGGATACATGTCTACCTCGCTACGGAAACTATTAAGGGAACAAAAGACTATCAAGCAGAATGTAGTCTGAACCCATTTCTACTTTGAAATCACTGGTAAAAGGAAGATGAAGTGAATGTAGCAAGGTAAGCAGCAAGAATGAAGAAGAATGATAGCTCAGCTCCCTGCAATCCCTCCGCTGTAGCCATCGTGACCAGAATTGATAAGAAGTCCCTCTGAATTTAGCACAATTACAACATCCCAGCTGCATTGCAGGGTGGGCAATCAATGCCCGTTTGCAACCCTCCTTGGACACACAATGTATGGGAACTGTACATCACCTGGAGCAGCCACAAGCACCAAGGACTCGGGCCTTTTAATTCACAGTATGTGCGCGCGGCACAAGTGGCACCTACACATTTTAGCTGTTAACACAATAGCAAAGAGTGCATCCACAGCACAGACACAATAGTTACCTCCAACAGGCTTGAGTGCACATGGATTCCTAGATGCCCTTAAGGTTTAATGCTATATGCGTCTATGCTACCAAGAAGCCATGTTAAAAGAATACTGTTATATACTACAATATGTTAGAAGTGATTTCACTTGCCTTTGTTTTGTCAAAAATTCTTCGTTCTTGTGAAATATAGGTTTCTAAATTCAGAAAAGCCATACTAAGAGATCAAAATTGCAGAATGATGTGACTTGCTTGAACCTAAACTGGAAGACAATCATTTATCTCGAATCTTGACACATCCCTGACATTTGGATCATTAGTAGCACACAGAAGACAACCAAACAGAAGATTTTATATTCCCCAGGCAGGAGCACAGAACCATTACATCCGTAGAAAGACAATGAAAACAAAACATTGCTGCAGCTAACCTCTGAAACAGAGCAACATAGACTAGTCAAGTGAACAGAGGTCATGTTTACCTCCTCTTATTAAAATATCCCATTTCTTACCTGTAACCAGCCCCAAACAGATATTGAGGTCTACTGATCCCAGAGTGTGCAAGTCCACTGCTAAAAACTGTCACACACCAGTATTTCTGCCAAGCAGGAGGGTTGCACATGGCAGTAGGCAAGGATTCCCCTTCAGCTTCTCCCTGTGACTGCTGGGGACCACCATGGCAGAAGAATTGCGGACATTCGGGCTGATACTCTCCCTTTACACCTCCATAAAGAAGTTAACACTCCAGTATGCCTTGTCTTATTATTTCAATAATAATCAATCACTGCTCTCCTAATTTAAATGCAGTCAGAACTTAAAAAAGATTCTTCTTTGTTACAACAGTGTTTCCTAGGCATGACAAATAATTACTTCAGAGTAACTCTAACCTGGAGGCACTCCATTTCACTGTAGCAGAAGGCAAGCTCCAAAGCAACTCAGGGTTCTCTTATACAGGGATCCTTACAGTATTCACCAAAGGCTGATGAAATTTGCTTGAGGTTGGTTTTAAAGGCTATTTCAACAGTGAGTTGACAGAGGCAATAATCTCAAGGACCAAAAAAATCTTCCATATTATGCAAGAGACGCAAGCTGGATGCCTCCTCCTGCTTTCCTAACTTTTAGAGAGCATGCACGGGCTGTTGAAGCCTACACAAGAGTCACTGAAGCCTTTGGGGAAAGGCAGCACACGTTGGGCTCCTCGAGTCACCAGCTCATTGCAAAAGCAGTTGGACACTGTTCAATTCTCTAATTCAGCTTTGAACCAATCAAGCAACTGCCAAACTAAGTGTCGTGTGTGATTAACATCATGGAAGAGCTTTCACACACCCTGAACCCTACCATGATCTCCACTGCACCCTACAACACACCCACCTGCACGCTGGGCACTTCAGGTTGTGCCCCTTCGGCTCCTCTGTTGGCAGGCATTCCCTTCAGAACAGTACAGGCAAAACACTCCCTCGCTGTTCTGATCCATCTGTTCACTACTCCACAATGGTAAACCAGAGGAGAAACCTGAAGTCCTCCCAGGAGCTGGAATTTGATCATAAGGTAGCAGAGGTCTGAATGCAGCAAAATGAAAGATCCATGTCACAGAACTCAAAATTAGAGCTGGAAGAAATTACCAGAGGGTGGCTCAGATAGCGGATTTAGCATCATTTTCAGCAATATTAAAACCAACTCAGTTAGTTTGCCAGTAATTCAAACTTCTGCAAACATACAGCTTGGCGCATACTGGCTCCACACTGGCAGCCTGGAAATGTGGTAGGGTTTTGTTTACTACGGCAGCCTTGCTTTAGGAGAACCAGTTGTTGATTGTTAGAAGTGCTACACAACTCCATCCACTCAGCAAAAATAGTCCAGCAAATTCCAAACAGAGTCTGCCAACATCAAAATATGATATTTTAGAGATTCCAAATATGATCCTGAAAGGACTGTTTTCAGTGCTAGCGCAACAGCACATTAGTACAAAGTTCAAGAAGTGGGAGTGGGTCATTACCTCACCTCAATCATCATTTCAACACACGCAGACCTTACACTATTCAAGTTTACACCTGACTGAACTTGAGATACACCTAACCAAAAGAATGCAAAAAGAGGGACACTTGCAGAAGCCAAGTTGCAGAACTAATAAGCCATCTTCACAGTAGAGAAACCGTTGTTCAACTGGACAGAAAACTGGTAGCGGCAGCTAGGAAAAACAAAAAACCCACAGGAAATGGTCAAGTTCTTCTCTTCTTTGAAAACACACCTGTGAGAGATGTCCACAAGACAGTGGCTCACATTCTGTAGGGAAGGGAAGAGGCTCCATTAGCCTAAAGGTTTTCATAGGTCTTCCAGGCCAAGACCCTCCACAGCCTGCAGCCCGTCCCTTCCAGAGTGATTATCAAGTGCCATCTGACAGTCCAACTTGTCAGTGAAAAACCTCTTGGAGCAGAAATCAGTTGGCAGAGATGGGCACAAGTTCCCACAGCCTGGAAAAAGCGCTTGCCCTTTGGCAAGCTTGGCTTGTAAGAAAACTTCAGTCCATTCACCCTATGAAAGCTGCATGTTCCAGTGCCCCAAAAGAGTAATTAAAAGCTCCTAACCATGAGTGGGCCCCACCACCTGCTTTTCAGCTAGTAGAGGTCCAACAAAGATGGAGAAACCCTTACAAACATTAACTCCCAGCTGCACCTTAAATTTTGAAAAAAGGACGGAGGATTGTTTCCACACCTTCCCTAGATGATCTCCCAAGGTCCCTTCCAACCCTTGCCATTCTGTGATTCTGTGTGTGATTCCTCTGCTTTTTTATCCAATTATTCAATGTAAAGGGCTACAGTAAATAGTATTTATTTAGTAAATCTGAATTCCTGTGGCGCAGCAAAAGATGTGTTACATGTACGTCTTTGTCTCTACTCATGTTTGTCGGGGAAGCCTGCCTAGAAATCTTATTAACATGCAAATAATGTATATTATGTTTCAATCAATTGCTATAGAGTGCTACTTGGTAGCAGTATGTTTCTTATCTAGCCCAGCAATAAGACTCATTCAGGCTATGCAGATGCCTTACAGCAGAGTAATTTCTTTTCTGTGTGTGTTTTAAAAGCAGTACTGTTTGAAAGGGAAGTTTACCCCTGCACTTTAAGACACTAGAAGGAAAAACTTAACTCATAAGCGGTCTCCAGCCACATTCATGGCAGGCTTTCTGTCGCTTTGGAGAGATGCAGAAGTAGTACAGCTGCTGCCATTCCAAAGCAGATTCTACACTGTATGTGTATATATATATACACACATGAATATGTGCACACGCCCTCCTAGGAAACCGGTAAGCAGTTTAAAAACAAGCCAGCAGATGGAGCAAAAGTCACTGAGACTGAACTGCTGCTATTTTGGGCTGGGAGGGGTTTACACAGTTTGATAAACAAAAAGGTACATTTATATACCCAGCCATTGGAAGAAGGTAAGACTCAGGTTTTCAGTTTCTGTTGTGAAAGTGTTTGCCCTGTTGAAATATTTTGGCTGCTTTGCAGCAACATTATCAGTTTTTCCTTACACTAACCATACAAACACCACCATTAAAAACAAACAAGTTCATACATAGCCATGAAGGAGCCCAGGATTTAAAAAAAAACCTTGTTTGTCTTAAGTGTGATACTTAATGCAATCATTTTTCAGCTAAATCTCTGAACAACCTATTAAGACATGGCTGTTAACTTTAACCTTGACTTGCCCATCTGTAAAATAGCAATCATCACCAGCACTTCATTTTGCCAAGGGCAAACAACAGGTCGCCAGGTGGGACTAAAGAAACACCTCTTACTCCTACTGCCATCCTCAACCATGATGCCACGGTAAGGACCATGCAAAGGTAATAATTCTTAGCCAGATTTCTAGCTAGCACCAGCCAGCGTTACTTTTACCCTAACACAGTCAGCTACAGCAACTAAGAATTCTAGTACTTCAAAGAAATACTGTGAAGAACCCGCAGAGGAGCCTCCTAGCAAAGGGAGTGGAAAGAAAGCAGCCCAGATCAGGTAGAGCTACCAAAGACCTAAAATCCAGCAGGACACACAATCAAATACTGCCGCCTCAAATCACACTGCTCTGCTGCACCAAAGCCTGCTTGGATGGTCCAAATTTCTAATTCAACAATTCTGATGAGAAAAATAGTACAATTAGGCAAAGATACAGGCAGGATGAAAATTATCACAACCTCATTCACAGGCTCACTGAGCTAAGATGAAAGACAGGAACGCCGGCAAAAATAGCCTAGAAGTATCTGCAGGCTGCAAAACACAAAAAAGGTGGAATAAACATAATAGAGAGGGTATGAGTAGGAATGATAGGATCAAATTGGAATAATGCAAGCACGGGCTGCATATCAGGAAGTACTTCTGGCCTGCAAAATCCACTTACCTAAGCAGCTTCCCACACGCCCCCTCGGTGAATAGCACGAGATTACCTCCTTGCCACCTGGATGCAGAAGGCAGAGGCCCTCAGAGGGAAAAAGGCTCTAAATAACAAATATTTAGTTCATCTGGGTCTAGGCTGCCTAATTCATAGGCAACTCTTCCCCTATTAGAGACTGTAACCCCAAATGAGCCATAAACTGGGGGGAATTGCAGCATACCACAATGCTTTGCGGGTCTGCACAGCTGTACCACACAGGGGCCCTCAAAATTAAATAGCATCAGAACTGGAACCGTGGGGGAAGCAACTGTGGCTGTTCCTAACCAGCCCCATACCCTTAAAGTCCCGGAGGAACCCACGTACTTCTGCCACCACCCTATGCAGAAACTCGGCACCTGAAGGCCATGGTCTGGCACGCAACACTGAATCCAGCACGGCACTTCCAGTTTAGCGTCACTGACCAGCACAAGAATAAAAGCCACCTAGCTTTCCTAGGTGTAAAAAAAAAAAGGAAATTAAGCTTTTTGAGATGCTACTTGCAAGAAGCATTTAATAATTTACTATTTTAATAATTTACTCCCCCTATCAGTATGCTGTAAGAAAACACCTTGCTCTTTTTTCCTCATAGCTTCTGTGATCTGCCATTGAATAAGCTCTTCCTATTGATACTCCTTTTAATGTGATGTATTTTGCTTCAGGTTTTCAAAAAAGCTGCAACTTATTTCTTGCCAGATGACACCTTCCCTAAAGACTTGGTGGGGATTTGTCTTCCTCTGCAAATAAGCAGGCCAACAAGACTGCAAATCAGATCCAGAAATGCGCATGTCTACACTTCACATTCTCCCAAAAGCTTCTTACTTTTAGTGGCTAAGGACAAAGTTTAGGAACCCTCACTACTCACCGGGAAGCTAAGTGTGCAAGCACCGTACTCGGCACATTTGTGAAAAGCGGGTCTGCTCCTGCTCCCCCTAACCCCTTGTTTCCATGTAGCTGTTCTGTGCCATCCCTCTAATACAATTTTAAAATGTAAAAGCATACTTTGTTGACGAGTGAGAATTACTACACTGGGGACAATGCTAATTAATACCGCCTTATTATGACAACAGTACACGGTTCCAAACATACCAACTTTTCAGGAGCAGTTAAGGGCAGAGCTGCTGGAGTTTGAGCGCCTCTGCTTCACACAGGCCACCAGACGCAACTCACAGCCATGTCATGTGGCAATAACCAGCAAACTGAGGCTTGGGTCTTCCATTGCATGCCTCACATGAGAAACGGAGAGTACCCAGCATGCTGGCGATCAACCACGTGCATACATGCACATTGAGCATCATATACAGGCTTTGTTTGGCATGAGGTTTTTTGGAGGAGATGGAAGGGGCTCTTTAGGCACATGCTTGACTTGTGGTCATTACAGCAGCTCCCATTTGCTCACAGAGGACCTAGGATCCACAAACATTGCCAAATATTTCCCACAAGCAGATCTCTGGAAGCACATTTCAATTTCCTTGACAGTGAATTCACAAGGAAGAACATCAAAGCACTAACTAGCATGAAAATGTACTTTGTTCTTCAAGTTCAGAACACAGGAACTCCAAAGTTAGGAAGCTCAAAAGTTGTGTTCGGTGTCAGCAGAATAAAAGGCTTCATTATAGAAGGATTTCAGATCCACAGAGTACTTCTAATTCTTTAGGTCTGGTCTGCTTTAAATGGGACGGGTTTACTTCATTTCAAGTTGTGAAATCCTCTTTAAACTCATTATGTTGTAGGATGAGTTACTTACATGCTATTTTGGGAGAGGAAAACAAACACAGCAGAATTTTTGCTGTTTTCTTTATGGACCGTATTTTTGCTCCCTCCACTGATTTCCAGGAACCTCCTTGATACCAGCACACTATTTTGTCATCGCTGTTTTTTGCATCTCCCCACACACCCCCCCCCATTTTATTAGTTACCCAGTACACATCAATTTTCAAATTAATTTTTCTTTACACGTTATAATTAAGCAGATTTTAAGTACAAGAATTCGACAATATTTCAACAGAGATCCAAAATAATTTAGTTGAGTTTAGTTAGTGAGTTCAGGTCTTATTACACATCTTCCCACTATTGATTTCCTATGGTCTGCCAGAACAATGAACGCCTGTTCGAAGAGATGCTCACTCATCTACTGATGCACAAATCACACTAATGATGCCGAAATGAGTGCTTCAGGAGGAAAAGCATTCCCTTCAGTGTCGAATCCTTATTCTCATAGCTCTGTAGTCACACTACTCCGGTTACATATTGAGAATAGAATGAGCGGAATTGGTTTCGGTTATTTGAAGATGCAAGTTTATGTTCGGCCCAACCTGAGAATTACACCATCCCTACATGCTACAGGACTGACGGATATACAGTATGCTGTGGTCATAAAGAGTTAATTTTGGACACAAACTATGCTTTCCACATAAATATGTTCTTTGTGAGCAAAGTAGGCTAAAAAGGGAGAGGTGCACCTTTCAGTAATAACTGCGCTTCTCCTGCAGGCTTCTTCCAGCAAGGCTGTCAGTCACAAACCACATTTCCCTACACAGCTGACCGAGAAAGAGGACCTAACGAAGGCACCTCATCTGCACCCCTGTTGACAAGGCGCAGAGAAAGCCAAAATCTTGCTCGAACACGAGCATGCTTTAACAGATGCTGGATAACTCTACCTCACCAAAGCAAACAGAAGCAAGCTGCCGTTCGAGAGCAGTGCAGGCAATGGAATAGAATTTACGTCAGATGAACAGCCTGTCTCAGTGAAGGACGTAACTGGGGGAGGGGGGTGTGGAAGTCAGGCTGGTCTCTACACTAATGCAATCTTTGGCTTCCTGCTGAGACTGTGTGCAAGGGCAGTGTTCAGCGCCAGCAGCGACATGCAAAGGCACCAGCTCGTTTTATGTAGCCCCTAAGGCAGCCATCACATGTGACTGTCACCAGAGCAACAACGGCCACTGACCAGACTGCACGGAGCACACCTCAGCTCAGACAGAGCGGAGACTTCAAGCTCTTAATTGTGACTAGTTTTCCCCAGAGAACAAAGCCAGTCCTAGATCCATCTAAAAATAAATCAGTTGGGCCAGGTGCAGAATTCTGAGTTGCAAGTAACAGCCCTCCAAGATTGTTCCAGCTTAGCAGACGATTATCCTCTACCTCCTGCTCAAACTCCTACCAGGCACTTTGTCAGTGGAGAAGCAGTGCAGTTTTTGACTTGATTAAGTACAAATATCCCTCCCTAAGCTGGTAACATGCCAGCATTGAATTTTCCAAGCTGGAAAAATTGTACTTGTACAGATTTGAGAAGATCCAGTGTGTTCATTTTCACGTATTTACACCAAAAAGCACGTTACCAGAAGGGATGTACTGAACACGTCTTCCTTACACTGAGTTTTGGAAGTTCCTACTGTTTTCGCAGAAGTTAAATGAAATGGATTAACTGAAAATTAGTCTTGTGCAACTTAATGAGTTAAATACCTATTGTTATCTTTAACATGCTGAGTCATTACATCTGACAAAGCCTTGTAATCAACTAATTATCCTCAATTCTACTTGCGGATTTTAAAGGTTGATTTCCACTCAGCAAATTACTACAGAATTAAGTGAAACGGCACCCAAGCAAGACAGCATGCACAGCTGGCCCTGAGCCACCCCCCTGCTCTTCCCTCCCCCCAAGAGCAACCTACACAAAAGAAATTTACATTCCGGTCCTTTTTTGGAAGGACACAAACCAGCATATTTTCACCTTACCAGACTGGTTGGGTTTTGGTTTTTTTTTCCTTCCAGAAGTCTATCACAGGGCTCATTAACAACTCCCCCGCCCCACAAGAGATCAAGCTAAAGTATTTCTACAAATGCGCCAGCTTTTCCAAATTGCTTAAGCGGTCATCAGCTGTATATTCTTCCCATTGTAAGGGCTGAGAAGTTTCAGGACTTGTGGGATTTTTGTTGTTTGGGGTTTTTTAAAATATCTTTTATTAAATAGAAGACCCAATCATGAGCAGAGTATCTTGTGTAACACTTCCCCGCTTCCTTGTGTACCACACAAGTTACCCACCATGTGGTGATATGACAGCATCAGTGATCCCCATCCACTTCACATGGGCTGAGCTGCTGCAGAGACCCGACTCTCAATAGTTTAGAAAAATCCTATTCAAGTCCCAAGGCACAAGCACTACAGACTTCCTAAAAGTACCGATTTCTCAATGTATTTGACTACAAGAAGCCCAGTTTCCTTTAAAAGGGATTCCAGTCATTTTAGCTTTGCAGTACTAATGGGTAAGGAAGAACAGTGGTCACGGCTGGTACCAGGGCACAACGCAGTTCCGTGGCCTCGGGAAGGAGGATGAGGGGAAGGTCTGCAGGCAGGGGACAGGAGGGAACAAGCTGGATGTGCCACTGCAGACACTGCCTCTCTCCCAGCACCAGAGATCCCCAAAGGCAAGCATCGCTGACCTCCAAGACGGAACTTCAGCAATCAGGGGATCCTTATTCCCCGCCCAAACAGATGCAAGGCACATGTGACATTCAATTCTGGGGAAACCAAGACTGAGCTTCTGAATGGGACATACAGACATCCAGAATCTGCAGGTTGGGTTTCCAGAAAGCCAAGAGAACTGCAGGACTAGGAGAAGACTTTAAAGCAAGGATATTTTCTTTTTTCCAAGTTGAAGAGTTCCTCCATCTTTTGTATCCAGCCAGAGAGTGAACTGTTCCTGTGGCTGGCCCGAGCGCACCGGCAGCGTGGCTGGCTTGCTGCCCCAGCTCCCGGAGCCCCAGCTCTGGAACCTCAGCAGCCAGAGCCAGACACCTGGCCAGGCAGAGTCTCCTGGGGAAGAGGTTTGCTCCCTACAAAGGGAAGGGGGATCACTCGGATGGACACGGGGCGATTTGGGAGGGTAGTATTCCTCAGGTAAAGGTGGCCCTGAAAATCTGACTCCCCACAGAGACGCACGTGGGCAAAGGGCCCAGCCCAGGAGCAGACTCAGAGGGAGCTGTCTCCCAGCTTCCCCACTAAGCCCCGCAGGCTATGCCTCAAAGCTATACAACTCTGCCATAAATATCCCAGATTAATTCTGATCCCAGCATCAAATCCACTTAAGAGACTTAAAAGCCTCCGAGTCCCCAGAGCTGCCTGCCCAAAGAGGGCTCTGCAAATGAGTCTCGGGCTGGAGAGGAGAAATATCAAACAAGGCAAGCCATTTGTACAATTTTTCATGATGTCATTTGCAAGAGACAAATGGGACAAGATAGCTGAGTTGACGTCTTGTATTAGAAGCACAGCCACAAAAAATCCTCGGGTACTGGACAGGCATGGGGTAGGATTCATGTAAATATTCTATGCTTTCTGGGAATAGCTCTTCCTCCTTATGGGACTGACTGTTAAATGACAGCGTATGCTCTCCCGTCTGTTTAAGGAGCTATTTGCTCAGTTTTCAGAGAGACATCTCTGTTTATAAAAAAGCCTAAAATGATTACCCCAGCATCCCTCAAAAAACCGCTAGGTGTTAACACTCTGATGGCAAGAGGGGAGCCAGGGAGGAGGAGTTGCTTCCCTTCCGACGCTGCTACACTGGACAAGCTCGAGGCATTTGGAAACAGGAGCAGGCAAAGGGGGCACCAAGCGACCAACGACCCTTTCCATGTCTCCTGCCATAGCACGCTAAGCAAACACTATTTCAGGGCACCTCAACTTCAGGACTCGGTACGCAGCAGCACTTCCCACCCTACCAAAATCGTCCCGCTGAGGGCACACATGTAGCCGGCGAGCGATGCCAGGATGCGAGGCAGTTTCTCTGGGCTCGCTCGGAGGCACCCCTCGCCGCAGGGGAGTCTGCGCTGGCTCGGTGGCAGAAGAAAGCTGCTGTCGAGAAGCCGGGGTGTTTGTTTATAAGTGTAAGGAATTCGAGTGCAGCGGATTACAAACAGCCCATTGTGTCATACCAGAGCAGCGAAGTGGGCTCTTAATACGATGCACGCTTTTCCCACTCCACTCAAGTAAAACTAAGTCTTAAATACTTTTCCGTAAGTAGAAAGACGCCGGGTAAGCACCACGGCTTCGATTATTGCTATTCCTGAGTTCCCGTTACTTAAGAATCACGCGCAATTAAGCAGCTTTCTGCACAGCTGTAAAGCAGCACACGATTAATTACAGATTACCGAGGCCGGGAATAGACGCAGCGACGGGGAGCGAACGCGCCCCCGAAAGGGGCGAGCTGCCGGCGGCAGGAGCCAGCCCGCCCGGTGGCGAGCTGCCAGCCCGCCCTGACCCCTCCCCGGGCGGCGGAGGCCCGGCCTTCCCCCCCCCCGGGGGGCCCCAGGGCGCCCGCGGCACGGGGGCCGGCCCCCCCCCCCGATGCGGCCGCGGCGCGGCGGGGCGGCCGCGGGGGAAACCGCGGGCACGGGGCGGGGGGGCGCGAAGCCTGCCCGGGGCAGCCCCTGGCCGCGCTGCCGCGGCTCGGACCCCCCAGTGCCCGCTCGCCGCGGGGCCCCGGCGAGGGAACTGGCGAGGCACCGGCTGCAGCCGCTCCCTCCGCCCTCCACCGCGGCTCCCAGCCGGCAGAGGGGAGCTCGCTCCCGGGCACAGGCTGCGGAGAGTCCCGCCGCTTCCTGGGGCTCGCACAGGCGGGAAACCCCAGGCGGGAGACGAAGGGGAAGGAAAGCCCCACTACCCTCCTCGGGAAAGGGCGCAGAAAACCGGGCGGCGCTTACTTTTCGTGCTTTGCGTTTTCCTGGATGGCGCTCAGCACCCCCGGGTAGGCGGGGGGGACGCCCTGTTGGAGCCTGCATGTGGCCAGGTGCCGGTGATGCTCGTCCTGGAGGCAGGCATTTTCGTGGTACAACTTGGCCACTTGCTGCTCCAGCTCGTCTATCCTCCGCTTCTGCTTCTCCAGCAGCTCCTGCTGCGTCTCGATAATCTTGTTCAGCTCCTTCAGGTACTCCGCCGCCTTGCTGGGGTTCTCCGCCGGGCTCTCCATGGCCCCCCCACACCTTTCGCCCTCCGAGAAGCAGGTGGGGGGCGCAGGTGCCGGCCAGCCCGCTACGCTGGGAACTTAAGCGAGAGGGAAGAAATAAATAACCCGCCGGAAGCCGGCCCCCCTTCCCGCGCCGCGCTCCCCCGCCTAGAGCAGCGGCCCGGCCGGGCGGCTGAGCGGCGCGCAGCGGCTCCCAGTCCCCGCCGCCATTGCTGGCGCTCGGCTTCCCGCTGCCGAGCGAGGGCAGGGCCGGTGGGGACTGTGGGCGCCGAGCCGCCGAAGCCCCGCTGCCGCCGCTGGCGCACGGGCGCTGTCCCGCCCCGCCGGAGCCGCAGCCGGGCTTGCCCGTCGCCTGGCCCCCCCCGGCGCCCGGGGGGCCCGGCCGCCCGGGGCGGGCGGGGGGGGGCGGGTGTGTCGCCTCCTCCGCGGGCTGGCGGCTGAGCGGGCTCGGCGGGGCCGCGCATTCCCGCGCCGCCCGTGGCTCCCTTCCGCGGGCGCGGTGGGAGCCGCAGCCCGGCCTGGCGCGGGGGAGCCCGGGGAGACCCGGCGCGCCGGGAAGGGGCGTGTGGGGGTGACTGCAGCGGGGTGCGGGCCCCCGCGGGCGGCGGCCCCGGGCCCAGCAGCGTGCCCGAAGGCTCTGCCTGCCCCGCCGGCAGCCTCGACACCTCTGCTGTCAGCGCTGCTTCCCGTTACGGTTGCATCAAAGCACGGAAAGTTGCCGAGACGTGGGTCCTGTGTCATCCCGAGTAGACGCGTGTTGGGAATGCTTGTGAAAACCGGGAATAGGAAAGGGAAACGGCGGGAGATAGGGGAGGAAGAAGATAGGAAGGTGAGGACATGCTTTTTCTCCTCCCTTCCTTTCAATGTCGCCTTCATTATTTTTTCCTCGTTTTTCTATTGCTTCTCTCCACTTCTAAATTTTGCAAGTTTTCAAGGAGTAAGATTTTCTTACAGCAGTTGTTTCAGCCCTTGATAAATCCCAAACCCTTTCCCTGGAGCCAGCTCTTCGGAGCGGGGCTGATTCAGCGGGGTGCGGAGCTGGGGGCTGACAGTGGCTGGGGCCTCCAGGCTCTCCCCGTTGGGCCTGGGCGTGAAGGGTTGAAGCTTTTGGACCCCAGAGCAGAGGGTGGATGTCCCAGCTTCCTCCCCTCTGCCTCTCACTGCTTCCTTGCCAATAGGGAGAAAAGGGGCACAAGGGGAGGATAAAGCCTGGAAATCCAGCGATTCAGCAGGCAGTTTCCACATGCATTCTGAGTTTAGGTAGAAATAAGGTATCAGAAACTACTTTTGCTCTGTGTGTAGGTGCAACAAAGGGCTGTTGTGATTATCGAAGTGACCGAAGCATGAAAGACTTAATTTCCAGTCCTAGTGGGGATCATGAATTCACAGAAAAGTCTTTAGCTGCCCTTTGGAGAGGCCAAGCTGCTTTCCCGATAACTTGATCAGTATTTTTCACTAGAATTGTTGAAAATATTTTTTTTTTTCCAAAGTACTATTTGTTCAGAGTATGTTTGCTGGAGAGCAGCTTACTCTGCTTATCACAGTATCGCACTGAGGCAGCCCTCAGGGTAGTATTGGAGGGAGCTGGAATGTTTGTCAGGGGCTATGTCAATAAATAAAGCAAGTGAACTTGCTTCTTACATGCAAAATAAAATGCAAAGACAGACACTCAAAACTCATTAATGTATCTGCAGACAATAAAAGCCTATTAAGCATTTCACAGAAAGGACAGCCGAAGTGCAGAGGCACAACTAGGATCTGTTTGAAAGGAATCGTTTGAGGTAGAAATTACTGAGTTCATGGGACCCATGCAACACCACTGAAAGGCATGAGCCATTTGAAGTGTGATTCCTTTTCCTTCTTTCTTTTACAGATTACAAGAAAACATCTCTGTTCCCAAACAGCGAAGTTGCATCTTATCATAGAATCATTGAGGTTGGGAAACCCCTTTAAGATCACCAAACCCAACCATTACCTTAACCCTGCCATCCCACCACTAAACCCTGGCCCTAAGCACCTTGAGCCCTAAGGCCTCGTCTGCCTGGCTTTTAAGTCCTTCCAGGGATGGGGACTCAACCACTTCCCTGGGCAGCTCATTCCAATGCTTGACAAAACCTTGTTCTGTGGCTTGCGCTCCTGTTAGATAAGCTGAGGATCCCAGCTTGTGAAGGGGAAAGCTGCTTTTTTGTCTGGCTGGTTTTGAAGGGTTTTTTTGAGAGGATACCAGTAACAAGGTAAGGAACTCGACCTGCTAGTCAGAGGCTCAGCCACTTGTGCTTTCCCATAGATGGCATAGAGAAAATCAAGCCTACTGGGAATGCTTTTTCCAGGAAGCCATAAATTAGACTGAAAAATACAGCAAACCCTCAGAAACGCCCTTGGTTGGCACCTGGCTCCCTGGACCACATTACCAGCATGTTTGTATGGTGCTTAGCACTTGGAAACAAGGAGTATTCTGTGTCTGAGGGGATCGTTGCTGTGAGCCTGAAAAGGCCTGCATGCTTCAGCACACTGTAAATTAACAAGAAGAGGTAAACTTAGAAGATAGGCATATTCATGAAATCGATACCACGTTCAATCTCTATCTGTGTGTAAGACAGATTGTAGAAGCAGATCTAGCTTGTTCAGATTTGCTCAGTTAGAAAATTAAGTGACATCAAGCCTAACCTTTTAAAATTCGAAAATTACCAAAATAGCATTCTTACGGCTTGCTAACGTCCTACCTCAGACTGTCCGTTTTTATAAGCTAAGTAGCACATGGTTAATTCTTGCCTGGGAAAGTGCCAAGGAAGATTTAAATACGAAAGGAAATGTTGCTCATTCAGTAAGTAGGATTCTTTTCCTGATTTGTTATTAGCAATACACAAATCACCATAGCGCTTTGGAAAAACCTTAGGATGGCCTTAATTTTAGACCATCTCAAGCCTCAGTATTTTCTCGCAAACCAACACCCTGCAGAGTGCCATTTGTGAGTGCAGGGATGTTAGTTCCAATGGCTGGTCCGAATTCCAATCGGCGCTCAAAGAGATGCCTCTGTCGCATTTTGTCAGTTTTAAGTTGATTGTACTGCACAAAAACTAAGCGTATAATGTTACTATTTCAAAAGTGGTTTGGCGTGGCTCATAACACCGCGAGTGAGCAAACAGCTGAAGGAATTTTTTCAAAGTAGGGTAAGTCCAGGGAAAAGCTGCTGCTACATGTTTTCTGTATAAAATTAATTAGGTCAGTGTAATATAAAAAACAAGGACCCAGGAGTCATGCAGTGATTTGTGCTCAATCTTAACTCTGCCTTCCATCTCTCTCTCAAAAAATTCTATTGGAAACCACCTCTTTCTTGCCTGCCCCTCTCTCTTATCCCCTCCCCCCCTTAATTCTCTCCCTCTCCTCTTGCTTTTGCTGCCTTCTGTTTAGACATGAAGTAATTTTAACCTGCTGTTAGAGTTCCTTCTGTTAAGCATTTATATGTTGGTACCAACCTCTTCCACACAATGTGCCTGACACACATGCACCCTCTTTCCTGTGTCCTAATACATGACATACATGTCCTTACCACATAACTGTGTACTTGCCGTACGCCCAGGAGCGCTTGTTCACCTCCAGCGGGCTGATGGTGGGGAATCGGCTGAGCAACACCACAAACATCAACATTCTTTGTAGCCCATTTGCTGCACACTCTTGAGATTCCCTGGAGGAAGCAGGCAGTAGGAATCACACTGCTGACCCAGACCATTGTCTCCGTGGGCTATACGCTACCCGTGAGACCGATACCTGACTCTGAGGTATTAGAAAAATAAAAACAACAGGCAGCACAACCTTAAAGACCTGAAGTCCTTCAGAAACTGTGGTGGTTCTGGCTTGTTCTCGCCCCTCTCCTGGTTACATTTTAAAACCTGAAATCTTATTTCTCTTACCAGTATATCTGATTTCTATGTACAGCACGAAACTTCTTTATGCCTTTTCCTACCACAAATCTTTTTGCAATAACCTCTTATAATATATAATATATTAATAATAGATATTAATAAATATGAACATAATACCATTTCACTTTTTCTTAGGTAAATGGAACGTGTTTGAGACTTGCTCTATGCCCCTCAACCCCTCTCCTAAGAAGGGAGAATACTTCACCAGCTATAAGGTCAGCCCTGGAGTTTTCTGCGCTTTATTCTAGAGTCCTGCTTGCATCCCCACATGGTGCCTCTATAGCCTTTACAGCACTTGAACAATTAGACTGTGTTTTTACCCTGACTGGCTTATAAGCGATTTGAAATACCACAAGCTAAGCGTGACAAAATTGCAGGCCATATATTAAGGCATATACATGAGGCAGTAGAAAGTTCATTATGACTTCTGATTCCGAGTGCACCAATTATTACTGTTTGTATGAATTGCCTTTTGATTTATGAAAGAAATAATAAATTGGCTCTTCCAGGGTACGTAGCTTAATTTGGAAGTTTGCCTGTAGAGTTTGGTCCAGACCTAATCCATCTGAGTATCTAACTTTAACCAAGTCTTTAAGTCTACTGAGCCTTTCATAAAAGTATTTATTTCCTTTCTTTTACTTTCATACTTTTCTTTTTTACTTTCATACATTCATAAATAAATACTTTCATAAAAGTACTTATTTATTTTTGTTAGTTTCTGTGAATTCTCTCTCTGTATCTTGTTTTGGTAAGCAATGTCAGGGAATGTTAGTAGGCAAAAAAAATTGTGTCCTCTCGTGGAAACTCCTTGGGAAAGGACTAATAAAAAGCGCCATTAAGGTAAGGTGTCAAGCAACTCACTCTAACAGAAAAGCATGGGGTAAATTAGCAAGGAATATTTTGCTTCCGTGGGGAAAGAGGAAAAATGAGTGATGGGCTTATAAAGGACAGAGATTGCTGCTTAAAGAGATGGTTCACAGCGCTTCTCGGGGAGTATGATGTGGTGATGTGGCAGTGGCACTGACTGCAGGGCTCTCTGTGTGCAAGGACATGTGTGCTGATACTCCGGTTTGTGGGACAGATGCTGCATTCTGGCAGAGTGGGAGGAAGGGGAATAAAGTCATGCAGACCACTTGCAAATGCAGCACCCGGTGTGATCTGTAGAGGAGCTGCAATCCACTTTGTAAGCCCTTGGATATCAGCAGTGCAAGGGCCTTAGGAAGTGCTTGTAGGAGAGGATCGCCACAAGAAAAAAAAAGCATGCAGGCTTCTGCTAAATGTCTACAATGGTGTACGTTGTTATTTTCTACTGCACTGGGTGCTGTGGCCATAGATGAGTGCTTATCGGGTAAGCCAGGGAGAGATAGGAACCTACACAGATAGATTTACTTCTCATAGTGGTCAGACAAGCATGATTTCTAATTGTGTTAAACTTCCTGCAAGTATACGGACTATAAATTTACCTTGAGCTACTTAAGCTTCCTGGTTACGGTGACCACAGGGATTTTCACGACCAGTTACAAGAACAAACAATCTCAAGAGAACATTCTTTAAAATTCTGTTTATGATAGTTCATGTTGAGAATGGGGCTTAAGAACAGCTTTGGAATAGCTGTGCGATTTTTTTTTTTTTCCCTACTCAAATTAATCTTTCAGAGTGAAACCAATCAAGACAATTTCAATCCAGAAAGAATTTTGCTGTGAAAGTGGCAAGTAATTTTAAAAAGGGGACTGTATTGAACTTATAACTCTAATTTAGCAATAAATATAATTAAATTTTTAGTACAGCTATAATTGTTCCTCCATTAATTAAACAAGTTATTTTATAAATGGTGCAGAAAATCATTTCTTGGTACTTAAGCTGAGATTCCAGCCAAATCAGAGTTGGAATGAAGGGCACCTTTCATTAACACATAGTATTTTAAGCTGTAGGATAAACTGTGACTGAAGGAGAAAAATACACACTACGATATCAAATACCTAGTGTCAAGAGCAGGCAGAAAATACTTCACATTAGGTAAAGATGAACAGCACAGGCTTATTGGCAGGCACAAAAAACCTTAGACATCAGATTAGGAAGCTGAATACTGAAAGAGGAAAGTAAACAAATAAAACCCTCCCCAAATTACTGCTTCCTGAATTCACTGAAAGCAAGGAGAAATATAAAATGCTAAAACATCCCTTTCAGTGTTTCATCACCACTTCTTCTGATTGCGTGATGTCATTGCAACATGCTGCTTTTTTGAGCTTATAAAGCAATAACATATCATATACAATATCAAATACCAGCACTTCAATATAAAAAAATCCCAAACCAGAGTTTTCTTGAAGTCTGTTCTGGATAAAAACTTAGTAAGCAAACTCACTCATATAAAAGTGCTGGAGGTTTTTGTGTGTGTACTTTTTAAAAACATCACTCAAAGGAATAATTACCTATGCTGCCAGAGGTAAATTTGCCCACTATCTGCCATTTTAGGCTGTTGATTCCATACATTTCTATTCTAATATTTTTCCATGCTTAAATTGGTTGGAGTCAGTTTTTCTGTGCTTCCCATATTCTTCAAACTGAATCATCTTGGCAAATTTCAGCAAATGCTGCTTCTCAGAATGAGATTATGAGAAAACATGGAAATTGGAAAATATTATTTTCTATTTTAAACAGCCGGAAACAGAAATTAGGGAAAAGTCAGAAGAACAAACCGTGATAAAATATGAAGTCCTCAGAAATACATATTTCTGTTGCCACAGGCATTTTAAATTGGACACTTAAACTGATGATAAGTGATGATTTTTATCATTAATTTCTTGTTCTCATTTCACGTCTGTAACTGGCATGTTGCTTACTAGGATGCGGTGAACAGAAATTCACTTGGATGGCATAGGAATGTTTTTTACATTAGGAATTTAAATCTGCCTTCAAAGAGAAGTTGAAATCTTAAAAAAATCTAAAAATGGGGAAACATCCTGAAAAATCAGCATCAAATGGTATTTCCAATATGTATTCCACCCATTCTGTCTGAATCCAATGGATAAAATTGCAAATAATTTGAAAGCAGGTCATACCATAATGTGTATGTATTTGATCAAAGAGAAGAATTTGTTGCATGGGTAATCCTAATTACAGCATTCAATAACTTCTGAATGCTCGAAAATTCAGCCTTTCCCATCCTTTTAGGTAGTACGCCTCTCCATGCCTCCTAGCTGGTTTATCTTCAAACTCATTTAAAATCTTGTAAAATCCCTATAAATGATCAAAACCAGCTAGTATTCAAAGGAGGATCTAGAGAACGCTCGAGAAGCCCTTACATGACTGCAAATGAAGATTATGACAGAGGCTTAATCTGCTAGTGCCATCTAGAATGTTTTTTGTTTGTTTGGATGGTTTAGTGAATCCTTGTCATCACCAAAACTTGGAGAAAAAAACCCTATTTCCTCATTTTGTTAGTGGTGGGATGGCAGTGTTAGGTTAACGGTTGGACTTGATGATCTTAAAGGTCTTTTCCATCCTAAATGATTCTATGATTCTATGAATTGCAACAACATATAAATCATGAAGGCTTGGGTTCCTGATCCTTTCATACAGTCCAGACCACCTTTAATCGAGTATGCAGTTATGTGCATCTTCATATCTAATCTAATAGTGTTGTGGACCATTTCGCCTGCCTTTTCCAGTTGTACAGTATCCCTAGGACAGCTACACTATCTGCTGTCAAGATTAATATACATAAATACAACATTTTACCCTTTAATGTATATTAGCAGCTAGAAATGGGCAATGTTAATTCAGGCAGTCATTAACTAAAACAGGTCACTAGCAAATAATTACAGGGTACTACTGAGAACCACTAATCTCAAGTTCATCTCCAAAGTCTGTCATAACAGCCAACAACTCTCCGTCTCGTATCTGCAAAGTGGATGCTGCAATGCATAGCTCTCTGAAGTGTATCGTGAGGTTACAAATGTTTTTCCACTAACAAAATGGCACAAGGCAAAGATCCCAAAGAATGCCATTATGTTTACATGGTGAAATAAATGTTCTGTGGAGAACTGGCTCCAGTCCCAGCAGGGAGGTATCAGCATGCTTTGCTCAAACTAGAGCCCAATGGTCGGTACTGCTAGCTAGCTCAGGTACAGCACCCTGCTGACAACTGCAGTGCTTCCAACTCCGGCAGCCTATGGCACACCGAGCTCACAGACCTCGACGCTGTCCTCTACGGTGAGATTTAACACGAGCTTCCATGATGAAAATGAGCTGTGTACATGCTAGAGAAAATAGGGTGTCTTTAAAATCTGGACCTATAGCAAACATAGGATAGCTTTTCATCATTAAGTATGGGGGCAAGAGAAGTGGCAATTTTACCTGAAGGGCGGAGGTATATTACTTACCTTGACTACAGTATGTTTATTTACAGTGTACATTACTCTTTGTCCCCACCCTGAATGAAAAGGTGGCCTAGAGCTCAGTGAAGAAACATGTAAAAAGGTGAATATGAGAAATGCTATATCTGCCTGCCAGTTGTTTTTATGCTATGAGAAAATAAGTAAATTTTTGATCCTGTGGTCATTAAGATGTATTTGTACTAATGCAATTAGAAGAGTCTATGTTTGCTCTGACTCACCATATTTTCACTCTTATTGGTCTGCAGTTGTTCAAATTTTTGAACCATTTACTTTTTACCAGGGAGAAACCAGTAATATATCGCTGTCCAAAACAGTATGTGTGTATATATATGTGTGAAGAGGAGAAATAACCTTTCATTTGTAAGCAAGGAGTAAAAATAATACCCCAGCTTTATCGCTGACAACAGCTGAGGGAAATTTGAGTTCTTTCATTTTATTTGCAGCAATATTTAAAAATAGATTTGCAAATTCAGACTGGAAACTCTTCTGTCCTTTTCCAAAAAAGAAAATACATCACAATATGGACACATCAATTTCAATTGCTGCTTGTCCAAATAAACAGCACTAAACCTCAAGAAATCTTAGGTAAAATTCAAAATCAGGAAATGAAAAACGGAACAATAAAATGCAAAGGTCAGACAGGATCAACCTTTTCTTATCCCTTCTTTTTCATGCTGTTGAGAAGTATAGAGGAGGGGATGAGTTGCGTTGATGCTGGACCATATCATTAGTGGCAGTCTGTTATTTGCAATTTCAGCCTGGAAACCTTGGAAAGTACTTTATCACTTGATCTTCAAACTATTATTTGTAACTCGTCAGCCTCTCTCCGTTTTATGAGCATTTGTACTGCAGCTGCATTAAGAAGCCCTAGAGCAATGTAGTTAAGCTCCATTGAACTCTATGGAAATTTAAAGATAAGGGAGTTATTGCTGTCAAAGCTAACATGAAAAAATATATTTGCTGCTTCATAATTGCCAAATAGTGGCAAAAAAGTATTTTTATTTATTGTTTCTTTTTTTCTGCTCTCGCAGTTGGAAATAGTCTTGCATAAACAAGGGCTATGAATCATTGTGAATATGGGGGGCACTCTAGGCTCAAGGGTATGTTGTCCTTATGGAGTATGTGGCTTTTGTTGCATGTTGCCCATTACTTTTAAAAACTCACAATTAAAATGCTTCACATCCCCAGTCTCTTAGTAGCTGGTCATACAAACAGGCCTCTTTATGTGCTGGTGAGTATGAACGGTCAGACTAAACGCTTCACTTGGATTGGTACTCCTAAAAGGCATTGATCCTGCTCTCTCTTTAGAGAGCTGAGGAAAATGCAGTAATTTCTGGAAGCTTTTCCAGCTAGGTTCTTTCCAGCTGAAATTTAAAAAAAAAAAAAAAAAAGAGAGATGTACTTGCTTTTGGAAGGGATTTTCTTTTTTTTTTTTTCATAACTGAACCATCTCTCAAGAGGAGGCTCTATCACAGACTGAAAATCTGTCATATGGAATGACAAAATATTGTGGCAGCCAAATGTTCAGTGAGCACTTATGTGTGGGACTACAGACTGGAAGAGGGAACAGTCTCATGAAGACAAAGGAACTTCCAGAACAGACCCTGGCAATGATTATCTGAAGGCAAAAGGAACTTGATTCACTCTAAAGATGAATTGGAATTCTACTCAAAAGGACAAGTAAAAAGGGAATGTGGTGCTCCTACAAAGAAGAGATGGAAATGTCAATTCTGGAAATGCAGTAAAAGAAGAACTAGCTACAGGTTTCTTTAAGTTTGTTTTGTGCATCTTACTTTGTCAAAATTAAACTGGGTCATTTATCTGGAGGAGAATGCTGATCCGAATCATCTTTGAGATCTCCAACAAAGTGTTAACTAGAGTTTAGAGGTTTCCCCTTGGCTATGGCTCGGCTCTTAGAACGCAAGGAGAAATACCATATCAAAAGAAGTTCTTAGTACAAATGACAAATGTAGTTTATTCTCAGTCCCTCAACAGGAATTGAGATCTTAAGACTTTTAAAAATATGAAGTGGATTAATTGGGAGCTTGTGACAAACTGCTACAGGTTCTTCTGAACTCAGGAACTCTCTGAAGTAACTTGCTTCATGGGATTTCCTAAAGAATAGCAATCACAGAAAGATAAATTGCTGTGCTTATCAGCGACCAGGTTCTGCAAGGCTTGTGTGGACAGTGTATGTGCCCTCTTTTTGCTCTTCAGCAGCCTTGGAGAGATTTACTGCCATGCCACACGCAGTGAGAAGAATACATAGAAATGCAACACATGGGCATCAGTGACTCTCCTTGAAATTGTCCTTCGTTCAAGTCAGGCAAAAGCTATGAACAAATGAAAATGTTTGCTTACAAAAATCCAAGTCAGCTACCATAGTTGCAAAAGTTTATAAAGACCCGAATAACAGGAAAGAAGACAACGGTATCTAATCTGTGTATGTAGCCAGGTCCAAAACCCAGCAAAATCGGTAGGATCTGACACGTGGTAGATTCTTCCCTTCATCTTTGGGGGCCTCAGTGTTTGTGCACACTTCAGGGTTCAATCACAAATTAAGAACTTGGAGTGAAGAAGTGTGTTAGCTTTTTAAACCTCTTCCCCCACTCTTCTAGAATGGGCATAGGAATGAATTCAATTTTCTTCATAAGTGTTTTGATCCTCAGCCTGTTCAGGAGACTTTTTCTCTGTCTTGACAACTAAGTGAATTTCTACCTTTGGAAATGCTGCAATCTTCTTAGTAGAGAAGGTGCAGTTTATATGATAAAGCTGATCCATTTCCCACATGGAAAAGCTAATCCTGATCTCCATATAAAGCTTTTTATTATACTGAGCTTTATATTTCGTAGTCCCATGTAATCAAGAACTACTCACTGTATCTTGAATTAATTCATGTGAGTAGCTCTTTAGTGAAGTGCAGAAGTGGCACTAATCAAATACTTTGGGGTGAGTGATCTTGAAACCTGTCTTTGAGGAATACTATGACAGGACTTGTTAACTGTGTGCTTTGTTTTGCCTGTTAGCGATCCAGGCATTTTAAAGTCTCTTACTGCATTTAGTTGCTGAACTACTACAGGAAAAAGATGCAGTATTAATGTTTGGATCTACCTTTCACCTGAAAAAAAAAAAAAAAAAAAAAAATGTAAAGAACATGTCTCATAGTTGTATTTTTATTACTCAGCTCTGTTGAGGAACATAGTTCTTCCATTCTTTCCATTAGTGGTGTCCCTGCTCACTGCAGGGGGGTTGGACTAGATGACCTCTAGGGGTCCCTTCCAACCCAAAACATTCTATGATTCTATGATTCTATGATTTAATGTATGGCCTGGGAAGACTCTGCCTTTCTCTTTCACATTGCAAAAAATTCACTTGCCAGCTAAGGTTTTTCAAAAACTGGTTGTCAAAAAGTCATTGTTGTGTCATTTCTTTGTTTGATGCTAGCTATAAATTGACATTTAAAATAGATTTCCAGGAGTTTCTAGAGGTAGAATGAAATAAACTCAGTCCATGGGAACAAAAAGGGCTTTCAGAAAGATGTAGCTACAACTGCAAGCAAGTTTCAACCCATTCCTTTTTGACCTCTGCTCTGTTACTGTCTGTTAGGTATTTTTCCCCTTTAAACTCCCGGAATCTCTGCCACTACATCTGCCATGCATGCTAGAAGGGCAAGTGTGGAGCATTTACCTAATGTAAACATTCTCCTTGAAGCTATGTCCCACCAAAGGCAAAAGCACAGCTTATGAAATCACATGGCCTTTGCTTTGTTATTCATTATCATTTCAGAGAATGCCTGGCAGAAAGGGATTTATCTCTATAGTATTCAAACTCAAAAAGTGAAGTAGGCAAAGCCCTTGTTCTGCTTCCAGCAACCACAGCTGTAATCTGACAAGGGACTTTTTTCTTCCTTTTTTTTTCTTTTTCCTTCCTCTTTCCCCTCTTCCCCTCCTTCTGCTTCCCCTTCTCCTTTTGCATTTCTCATTTTCCTTTTTATTTTTCAACAGAGAGGTGCTGATGACATTATTCATCAGCCACATTCTACTTCAGAGCAGTTACAGCATCACAGTGTGAACTCGAGGTCAGCAACACTATAATTCAGAGACTCTACTCTTCATCTAAAACTGTTTCAGTGCAAAATTATGAAGAATTCCTGACAAGGTCTGCACATACATATCATTCATTCTAAAAAAAAAGTATGCTGCTTGATGAAACACTGCATATCAGTTCTTACAAAATCCAACTGGCAAAGACAGCAGTCCCTTGTTATGCAAAATCCTTGTTTGTAAACAATGTTCTGCCTTTAAATTGATTTTAATGCTTTGCCTTTGAGAGCTTATACACATTTTCTCAACATAAACCCACTACAAGTGCCATCTGGTGGCAGAAGTAAATTAAATCTGCACAAAATGTTTTATGGAATTATTAAGGGGTAAATTACCAGCAGAATTCAAAGGGATTTAGCCATGCAATTCTCATGAGGAGATATGGGCTGAGTCTGTGTTGTAACACATGGGTCACTCTGGGTTTGAAAAATTCCCACAGAGACAGGACAACTTAGAGTGAAAACATAACTTGGTCCACGACTGATGGTCATTCCAAGAGAAATGTCTTCTTAGTACAGATATTAGAACATAATAATTCCGAATTTCATCTCAAAAAAAAAGATTAAACTTGTTTCACTTCCTGTCCTGTCCGAAGCTGCCCCCATTCAGGAATTTTTGCTAATGGACTACTCAATGCCTTCTTTTAGGGAGAAATAACTTACTACAGATACCCCACACCTTTAGGTTTTGTAGCCAAGACTTCAATAGATTTCATGCTCTACTATTAGAATCATAGAATCATAGAATCAGAATGTTTTGGGTTGGAAGGGACCCCTAGAGGTCATCTAGTCTAACCCCCCTGCAGTGAGCAGGGACACCACTAACTAGATCAGGTTGCTCAGAGCCCTGTCCAACCTGGCCTTGAATGTTCCCAGGGATGGGGCCTCCACTACCTCTCTGGGCAACCCGTTCCAGTGTTTCACCACCCTTGTTGTAAAGAATTTCCTCCTTATATCCAGTCTAAACCTACCCTGCTTCAGTTTAAAACCATTACCCCTTGTCCTGTCACAGCTGGCCCTACTAAAAAGATTTTCCCCATCTTTCCTGTAGGCCCCCTTTAGGTACTGAAAGGCTGCAATCAGGTCTCCCCACAGCCTTCTCTTCTCCAGGCTGAACAAGCCCAACTCCCTCAGCCTGTCCTCATAAGAGAGGTGCTCCAGCCCTCGGATCATTTTTGTAGCTCTCCTCTGGACCCGCTCCAACTGTTCCATGTCCTTCTTGTGCTGAGGGCTCCAGAGCTGGACGCAGTACTCCAGGTGAGGTCTCACCAGAGCAGAGTAGAGGGGCAGAATCACCTCCCTCGACCTGCTGGCCACGCTTCTCCTGATGCAGCCCAGGGTACGGTTGGCCTTCTGGGCTGCCATCGCACATTGCCGGCTCATGTCCAGCTTTTCATCCACCAGCACGCCCAAGTCCCTCTCGGCAGGGCTGCTCTCAATCCTTTCTTCCCCCAGCCTGTACTGATACTGGGGGTTACCCCGACCCAGGTGCAGGACCTTGCACTTGGCGTTGTTAACCTCATGAGGTTCACACAGGCCCACCTCTCCAGCCTGTCCAGGTCTCTCTGGATGACATCCCGTCCTTCTGGTGTGTCAACCACACCACTCAGTTTGGTGTCATCCGCAAACGTGCTGAGGGTGCATTTGATCTCACTGTCTAAGTCATTGATGAATATATTAAACTATGACATTTATGAAAAGGTGAGAAATCCTTTGGAAGAACTATTTGAGATCCATCCTCTCAAGGTAAATTTAGGGGCTTCTTTTTGTGGGAAGGTTTTCTGACTTTGTATTTGAAGGTATATTGGCTTCTCTCATAAGTATATGTATATCTGGAAGTCCAGCTTTCTACAGCGATGTGTGTTTTGGCCAGTACCACCCATATGGATCTTAAACATAGGTTCCATGTTCTTTTCTTAGTATGCAAGGAAATGTTCAGACTTGAGAAGACATGTGCTGTGTGGCAGTGTTACATCTGTTATGAAATCCTTTTGAGAAGAAAGAACTGAATAATAAGGTGGATTTGCTTTCTCTCCTTGTCTCTAGATGTCAGGTCTGGAAGTAAGAGTTGCTGACTAAGAAACAGCATTTGGTGTTGGGTTACAGCTCTCAAAAGGAGTTGCTTGAATTCCTATGGAAAACTCAGTTGATACATAAACACGCCAAAAGCATTAAACACAGTATAACCATCCGGTCAAGGGAGGGGATTATCCTGCTGTGTTTAGCATTGGTGCAGCCTCACCTTGAGTACTGTGTGCAGTTAAGAAGGATGTGAAGGTCCTTGAATGTGTCCAGAGGAGGGTACCCAAGCTGGTGATGGGCATGTCCTACAAGGAGCAGCTAAGGACTTCACTCTTGTCTGGTTTGGAGACAAGGAGGCTGAGGGGTGACCTCGGCACTCTCTGCAGCTTCCTGAGGAAGGGACGTGGAGAGGGAGGTGCTGAGCTCTTCTCCCTGGGATCCAGGGACAGGACACATGGGAATGGCTCAAAGCTGCCCCAGGGGAGGTTTAGACTGAACGTGAGGAAGCATTCCTTTACCGAGAGGGTGGTCAAACCCTGGAACAGGCTTCCTGGAGAGGTGGTCAATGCCCCAAACATTTGGACAATGCCCTTCTTAACGTGCTTTAACTTTTGGTCAGCCCTGAAGTGCTCAGGCAGTTGGACTAGGTGAGCATTGTAGGTCCCTTTCAATTGAACTATTCTATTCTATTCTATTCTATTCTATTCTATTCTACTCTACTCTACTCTACTCTATTCTAAACACCCATACAAATAGTCTCTGCAAAGTATGTTACTTCAGGTCACTTCAGGCCCCACTAAGAAGATAGCCTGATTTTGAATTTTAAAACTCCTATTCTAGCTGGAAACACTTCAGTCTTAAGAATTGCCATTAAGCATATAGGATTGAGCAGATTTTTTCAGGAAAAGTGGCTGCTGATGGTCACACCTAGCTGTGTGTATCTACCATGTTTCTATCCTTGCACTGAATATGGGTGAAAGCCAAATGCTTGGTCCTCTTAAACCATCTGTGCTTCCAGTGCTGACTAAACATGTGCAACGTTTTCTGCTATTGTGCCACAACAGAGAGAATCATCCCACCCCATCGATTTGTCAATGCCATTCGCCTCTCTCTGGTTGATGACTATGTAAGACAAGGTGCAGCTTGTATACACTGACTTTCAGCTGTGTGGCTGACCCCATTCCTAGGTGATATTATCTTCTGACTTTCCACAGCGTGATACAAAGCTGTCTGCCCACGTGGCTCAGTACACTGATCTCTGGCCCAAGGACATCAAAGGAAATAAGAGAAAAGTGACTGCCAGCATGTGGTGCAAAACTATTTCTTACTCTCATGCATTTAAGGATTCAAAAACAACCAGAAAAGGATTGATCATGGACAAATATGAAGTAAAGGATAAAAAAAAATCTATGATGTGAAGGGTCAGACACCCATCCTAGATAAAGCTTCTTTTTGTTGCTGAAACAACAGCAAGGGATGAAGTAAACACTAGATGCCAGCAACAATTGCCTGTTATGCTGTTCTGTGAATCACCCTTTTGAACACAGCTCACAGTAACCTGTAATTTTCATATGCAGAATGTCCAATTTCAATGCAGTGGTAAGTGAGAGGGAGGAGAGCGCATTCAGTTGAATCATTCACATGCGTAAGTGTCAACAGGTGCTGTCAAGCAAAAAGAACATGAGTCAACCATACAGCAGTGCTGGTTTTGAGGAGGGTCTTCTTGTAGAATACCCAATGCAGAAAACATCTAGCAGCTTTCTCAGCTCAACTCACTGCCACGTGGCACCACTGACTTAGTCAAACAGGTTAAATGGTTAGAGGGCAATCAGGCTGGCAAATGACCTGCTCAGAGGCTACCATCTAACTGCTAAAAATGCACTCTAAGTCAGGGAGGGTGTTGAGAGGTGACATGTGGCACTGTAATCCATCACTCTGACTGCCACACCTATGAAGCTGTTAAAGTCTTGGTGCTTGGTGACAGCTGCACCGACTCAAATCCTAATGCCATCATTTCTATAGCCACTTAACTTTACCATGTGTAATCACTCATGTGGGGATTGAGGCTGAGGAGAATGGTGTGGAAGCAGGTTTGGGCATGGTAAAATCGGCTGCATGGAAGCATGGTTCTGAAAATGTGATCCAGAGCCACCAGTGGCACATGAAGCCATTTCATAGAATCATAGAATATCTCAAGTTGGAGGGGACCCATAAGGATCATCAAGTCCAACTCCCTGCTCCTTGCAGGACCACCTAAACCATATGACTAAGAGCATTGTCCAGATGCTCCTTGAGCTCTGACAGGCTTGGTGCCATGACCACCTCCCTGGGAAGCCCGTTCCAGGGACCAAGCACGTCTCAGTGAAGAACCTTTTCCTGATGTCCAGCCTGAACTTTGCCGGATGCAGCTTCACTCCATTTCCTCGTGTCCTATCGCTGGTCACCAGAGAGAGGAGATCAGCACCTCCCCTTGAGGAAGACTGTGATGGGGCCCCCCTCAGCCTTCTCTTCTGTGAGCTGAACAAGCCAAGTGACCTCAGCCGCTCCTCCTAAGCCTTGCCCTCGAGGCCTTTCACCATCTCGGTCTCCCTCCTTGGGACACACTCTCATAGTCTGATGTCCTTATACTGAGGCACCCAAAGCTGCACCAGTACTCAAGGCGGGGCCACACCAGTGCAGTGCTGAGTGGGACAACCACCTCCCTGCACCCGAGCTTTTCCGCTTGGCCAATGAAGAAAATGATTCAAGAGAGAAGTGGCAAGGACTTGAAAGGGAAGCATTACAAAGGTGGAAAAGCACTGTCACATAAATTACTTCAGTAGGATGAGGAAACATCCATGAAGACTCCCATTGCTGTCTGTATTTCTGTGATATGGGCACAAGCAGAAAAGTCTTTTGTGCTGTGGGAGGAAAACAGTATCATGGCACAGGAAGCTGACAGAACTTTTAACAGCATAGCTGCAAAAATGTCTCCCTGTCAGTCAAAGTAACAAACATGTTTTCCATGCAGGATACCAATTGAATAAAACTACAGTCAATAGCATTTACTAAAATACTTTACAAAATTAACCCAAGTTTAGATTAAAAAATTAAGAATAAAGAAAAAAGGGGGAAAAAAACCTGAGGGAACAATTAATTCATCTAGTTCTCCCATTTTTCCAATGTTTTGGTTTTCTAGTTTAGTAATAATGAAGTAAAGCAATAGTTGATTTGCAATATTGTACTGATTTTCTAAGCATTACCTCTAAGAAAGGCAAAAAGCTGCAGTGAAAACAGGAAATACAGCATTTGCACTGTACAAATGAGAACACCTACGAACAATAAGCAACAGCAATAATATTGAGGGGTAGAGAGCAGGAGGGGGTGAAATCCCCATGCCAGAGAAAAGAATATGATACAAGTGTTAGGACAACACAAGGAAATTCCAGCACAGTCCATTGGGGTTTTCTCCAGAAGCCTGGACGTTTTGAAAGTTTTCCTCAGATAAAAATCAGGAGCTTCAGGCCTGAAATCCTACCAGATCACTGAGGCATGAACCTGTCCTTCTGGGAAGGGAGTTCACTGGCTGCACCATTGTTGTTCATTTCCCATTCAGACACAAGCACAAAATTATGTTTCTTGCATCTATATGCTGTGGTCCGGAGCTTCTTGCTGACAAATAGTTGCCACTGTGTTTCTTTAGCAGTAACCACTGAAGCACTTGGGAAGTTCTGCGCTGAGCAGGCCGAGAGCCCAAGGCTACCTGCACCACAGAGCCTGGGTTAGAGCTTGAGCTGGCATGGAGACGTGGGCAGCCTAAAGCCATTCCTAAAGCCTGAGAGCAGGGAACTAACGAGCTGTCTCCTTCCAGCACCTCAGGAAAGAACTCACATTTGCTACTGTTTTCCAGCTCTCATCTATTATTAGGAGGGACACCACATCAATTAATTCTGAAGTAGCTCCCTGGGAGTATTTTAACTACTAAGCAGAACTGTTGATGCAGACAGCTTAACAACCACATGTGTTTAGGTACCTCCAGAGCACATTTAAGACTGATTAAAGTCTAAGGGTCTAAGTTACTTCTGCTGCCTCTGTTTATCTTCAGTATCTTAAAATCTCCAAACCCTCACAAAACAACACTGATCTTTACTGTAATGAAACAGCTTGTTTTTAATACAGCATTGTGGTCTTGTGGCTTCAGACCCTGAAGCTGTTGATCCCCAAAAGAGTCAGTGATCTTGCCATGCAGTAGTTGCTTCAAGACATAGATACACTTACATCAGTATTAAAATAATACACTATCAGTCTTTTTGCTTGACTTCAGGCTGCAGTTGTTGCTCTGCAGGCAGCAACTGCCTTTATAAACTGCCTTTCAACTAGTAGGCCAAAATGTAGTTTCTCAGTTCTGTTATAAATAGTTTAAAATCTGGCCTTACCCTCCACCCTCAATATATGCTGTATGGATGAATCACTATGTCCATAGCAATTGCAAGTGCATTTTCAATTAGCTCTTAATTCTTATTTTAAAATCATCTATATAAGAGCTCTTACACCTTTTTAAAAGCATGAAACCTTGACTTTCTGCAGAATAGTTCTTCTACCTGCTGTAAGCAGTGAATGTCCTAGGGTGGGAGTATGTACTGTTTACGAGTGTTAGTTGGGAAAAAATGCAAGATTCTCACAGTCATTACATTTTGTATGTATGATACGTATGAGTAATTGGGTCTATCTATCTCACCACTGGCATATACAATCACAGCAAAAGAATTTGTTGCATTGTGCAGTTTGATACAGCAAGGTAAAAAATATTTTCACCTAAACAGCCTTTCTTAGAATTTCAACAAAGCAGTAAATATTAAACAATCTATGTTTTTTTAGTTGATGTTTTCAAGGGCTTCATTGTGACCGGAAATGCTAATTTTATGAATCGATACACACTAACATTAGTCATGTAATCTGCTTTTAAAAATGTAATTCAACAGAATGGAAATTTCCTAGAAAGGTAGATATTAATTGTCAAAAAATTCCAATCATCCATTTAAATTAAATCCACACAAATTCATTCATCAATTCAAAATGCAAACTTCTATTTACAAGACAGATGCCATAATTTATACATCGCCAAGATGTTCAGCTAATGTAACACCTCTGTTTCAGGCAGCAATAATATTGCCTTAGTTAAGGAAACACCAACAGATTAAAATATTCTCATGGTTCATAAAATAGTTTAGAGGGTGATTTGACAGCATTATTACAAATGCTGTGAAGCCCAGAGCATTTGAAGCTTACACTCTGCATTTAAACTAGAAAAAAAGATGCTGTGAACTATGGAAAAATACAGCAATGTCACATTCATCTGTTGATATATGCAGTTATGGCGATTATATGGTAGTTATATAGTGGTTTCCTATATGGCATGTTTCAGTGTAATCACTGAAGTTTCTACTGTGTTTATACTGTCTACAGGGATGGCATAAGTTCCGTTCAGTGAGAGAGTACCAGCAAGAATTTACCTACAGGTAAGCATGACAATAAGAAGATACTAAAAAGGAGCTGAGAGAGGGCTGTGTGAAAGAAAGAAAAACTTAGCCTCTCCTTTAGTTCAGAAGTGCAAACAGTGCAGAGGTTATTAATGGTTTACAGAAGATGAGTGCACAGTACAGCACCTGACCTGATTATAAATAACATCTATTAAAATGTGCCAAACTAATTTCATTTACAGCCACAGCTGGTAGCAAAAAATCTACATAACTGTGGGCTGTTCAAATCAGCACTTAAGTTTGGAGTCACTAAATCAATTCATTATGCATTGATTTTACCATGCATGTTTGCTCAAATAGTGCACAACTGTGAATTTGGCCCCCAAGTTCTAAAGCATCTGTTGAATATTTACATCCAAGCTCATTTGTTTCTTTTGGCTTGAAGCATGGGCTTCAGGAGAGGTTAACATCTGTTTGCAAAAGGCCTTGCAATCGTATTGTACCCTGCACACTACATTCAGTTACAGAATGGCCTAAGGGAGAGAAGACGCCTTGCCTGGTTGCAGTTAGACAAGAATTGTAATAGATGCATGTATTAATTTTGTAGAACAAAATAAAGAGAAGGGAAATAGGTGTCTTTTCATAAATGAATACTACATTTTGCTGACTAAAGCAGAAAATAAGAGGAGATACCTTTTCCTTCCTATTTCTGTTTTTACAGGAAAATCTGTGTGTATATTTACCCGTACATAAACTCATACAGAGAGAGGAGTTGTTATATGAATGTAAGCCTGTAAGAAAGAGTCCCCCTTTTGCACTGAATATGTCAAGTCTCATTGATTTTAACAGTTATTGAGGAAGTACAGCTCCTTGCCAGGCATAGAATAATTTCTGTAAAAATCTGTATAAAGCGTGGGATTTGAATGGGAGTGTGGAGTTGCTGAAATGAGTACCTTAGAAGTTGCTGAAGCTAAGGGAAGTGAATAAAAATATTGAATTAATGGGAACATATTTTGGGAAGTGATGATTGAATAAGAATAAAATAGAGAATGGAAAACTGATGTGATGTTTTAAAATGAGATTTTCCAGTCAGGATTCAAATATCTATTACATGGAGCTTTAATAAAGTTTATGCCCTCACAGTGCTATATAAATCTAGAGCGGAAGACAGATTTAATCCCATTAAATATTTGTCAGGGACTTAATGTAGTAGATAATACAACAAGTGCTATTGGACCTGGCATTACAATTATCCACTTTTACCAAACACCAATGCCCATGGCTTCAAAAAGAATTTTGCTCGAGATAGGACTCAGCGATTGGACATTGTATTTCTTTTAATTTATCACAGTCAGATGCTAGAGCTGCTATTGTTTTCTCAGCACTTTTTATCTATTAACTGTAAAGCTGGCTTTGTTGCCTTATTACAGAAGTGTCCACTAGAAACACTGTAACAGGAATATTTCTATAACCTTCCTCTTAACAGAAATGTGACCAGTTGACCTACTGATTCTGTATGGTTTTTCCTATCCAAGAGCAGAATGTCATCACACAGTCAAAAGGCTGCTGCCAAAACCAACTCCCTGTGCAAAGATAGCGATATATACTGGTTCTGCAGTCCATTTCAGTCAAATTGTCAAAACTGTTGGCGTAGAGAATGCCCGGCTTCCAGGGTGCTTGTACATTTTATTTTCTTGTGTCATCCCAACTTTTATGCTTGGCTGATAAAAGTAAGATACACAAAAAAAAATTTGAGTGCTGCAAATGTGGGAAAAGTTTTCTGTCACACCCAAGAACTCGGGATGGATGAGGCATTACTTAATTTCATTAGAAAGCCATTTATACATATTCATTTATACTCTTTTTTGTTGGTTTTTTTGTTGTTGTTGTTTTCTGAGGACTTTTTTCTGCAGTTCTGAAGCAACTACCACCACACAGCAAATGGGAAGTGTTTTTTAAGAATACCCTAATGCTCCATCCTCAGAAGTTTAAAGTTTCTGGGTCACCATAATCATCCCTGTGGCAATTAAAATGCTGACAATTCAGGTATTTGGTTTTTTAGGGTTTTAAAAATATAGTAGTGTTCTCTTAATTAATTAAAACTGAATTAATTAATTCTTTGATACTGTCTCCCATAACATCCTCATAGGGACGCTGAAGAAGTGTGGGTTAGATGAGTGGACAGTGAGGTGGATTGGGAACTGGCTGAACGACAGGGCTCAGAGGGTTCTGATCGGCGGGGCAGAGTCCAACTGGAGGCCGGTAGCTAGTGGAGTTCCCCAGCGCTCAGTACTTGGCCCAGTCTTGTTCAACTTGTTCATCAATGACCTGGACGAGGGGACAGAGTGTACCATCAGCAAGTTCGCTGATGACACAAAACTGGGAGGAGTGGCTGATACACCGGAAGGCTGCACTGCCGTTCAGCGGGACCTGAACAGGCTGGAGAGTTGGGCGGAGACGAACCTGATGAAGTTCAACAAGGGCATGTGTCGAGTGCTGCACCTGGGGAGGTCGAACCCCATGCACCAGTACAGGCTGGGGGATGACCTGCTGGAAAGCAGCTCTGCTGAGAGGGACCTGGGAGTCCTGGTGGACGACAAGCTGACCATGAGCCAGCAGGGTGCCCTTGTTACCAAGAAGGCCAATGGCATCCTGGGGTGCATTAAGAGGAATGTGGCCAGCAGGTCAAGGGAGGTTATCCTCCCCCTCTACTCTGCCCTGGTGAGACCCCACCTGGAGTACTGTGTCCAGTTCTGGGCTCCCCAGTTCAAGAAAGATGAGGAACTCCTAGAAAGAGTCCAGAGGAGAGCAACAAGGATGATTAGGGGACTGGAGCATCTCCCCTATGAGGAAAGGCTGAGAGAGTTGGGCTTGTTTAGCCTGAAGAAGAGAAGACTGAGAGGGGACCTCATCAACACATACAAATATCTTAAGGGTGGAAGTCACGAGGATGGAGCCAGATTCTTCTCAGTGGTGCCCAGCAACAGGACAAGGGGCAATGGGTACAAACTGAAACATAAGAGGTTTCAGTTGAATATGAGGAAGAACTTCTTTACTTTGAGGGTGACAGAGCACTGGAACAGGCTGCCCAGGGGGGTTGTGGAGTCTCCTTCTCTGGAGATATTCAAAGCCCGCCTGGACGAAGTCCTGTGTAACATGCTCTAGGGAACATGCTTTAGCAGGAGGGTTGGACTAGATGATCTCCCGAGGTCCCTTCCAATCCTTGCCATTTTGTGATTCTGTGATTCAAATCTATTATTCTCTTGTTCAAAACTCCCCAGCCATCCAAGCAAGAAACTGAAAGAACACTTGGTGATTTCTGATCCCAAACACCACTAATAAATGCACGCTTCATGGCAGATGTGAACAATGCATAGTTTGTGGTTTCACTGCAATTTATTTGATTAATATGAACTTATGTAAAATGACTATTTCCAACATGTGGCAATTCATAACCCTTTTTTTTTCACTTGTGCGTAGTAAAAGTTCTTTCTGAGAACTTCTGATGCTGTGTTTTGTAGCCACTCATCAGGTGATGTTTTCTATGTAACAATAGAAGGAAGTAAAATTAAAAATGTGTTATCATAAACTAAGAGTGTTTTGGAAATTCGTTCCGGATTGCATATGAAGATAAATCATATCCAGACTGTCAAAGCATGCATTTTCCACTGACAGGCTATCAGCATCCCATGACATAGTGAAACTACTTATATCTGTTTAAAGTAAAACCACGTGTTTATCCATTCTTTCTTTACAGACTTAGGTCAGCCTTTCCAGGATTTCCAGTTGTAATATGAGGAGGCAAAGAAAAACCAACACACAAAAGCTAATTCACTCTCAGCAAGACAAGAAACACACAGTAAGACAGAGGGAAGCCCACCTTTTTTTTTTAAAGAAGAAGATGGAATTTTGCTTCCTTCCCTGTCTTTGGTGCCACATTTGAACTACTGTTTCTGGAGAGGAAGGATTTTCTGGAGAGGAAGAATGTTCTGAGACTCAGGGCACCTGGATTCAAGTCCCCACAGCTTCCTGAATGATAAGTAAATGAATACAATTGTTATTTCCTTTCTGGAGTGGGGCACTTGGAGACATGGAAGTTATAGCTAAATAGAGATCATCTGGTAGGGTCAAGTCTTCATCATCATAGAATCGTTTAGGTTGGAAAACACCTTTAAGGTCATCAAATCCAACTGTTAACCTAACACTGCCATCCCACCACTAAGCCATGTCCCTCCTACCCTGGCTCCACATCCATTACTTTTCCCCTGATCCTAAACATTTTCCTTCTTCAAAACAGGATGAAGGTGAAACTTAAATATTTTTCATGGTGAATGGGGTGGGAGGGAAAGGGGGCATTCCCAAGGAATGCCATGGAATTTGGGTCATTTGTTTTAAAGAAAAAAGATTCTACTTTAATTTACACTATGAGTTGAATCAGGGTCTTGCACATGGCCATAAGTATAGCATATTTATGTCTAAAGGTAGTCCCTCTGCTCCAGTGAAAATTGTGGATATTTCATTTCACAATGAATGTTTATCTAAATTCTCATAGTGAAAGATAGAAAACAACTTGCGAACTGCAGATATGATATTAGAGTGCTTATGTGGGATGTGAGCACACTGTGTTGAAGTCTCTGGTGTGAATTCACAGATATGGGTTGGGTCTTTTCTATCACAAATCATTGCAGATGAGAGCCTCCATATTCTGATTCTTAATGACATCTCACTTTTCTTTCTCTTCACATTGGCCAGGAATTTAGCTGAGGAGTTCTCATAAGGTACCAATTTTTTCTAAACTCCTGCTTCTCCCAAGAAGTATAAATGAAGGTGCTAGTGCACAGCCCTCCTAAATTCTTGACAGAATATTTTCAAAGCCTATGAGAACCACTATTCTGAAATGCCTCAAACAGTATCTGCCACCATTTTTCAGCTATAGCTCAAAGAAAAAGCAGGCAGTGAGAGAGATCAGAATTGAAGGATGGGTGAAAAAATTAGTAATTACGATAACAGTATTTTAAAGTCTGACTTCTCTTTAGCTGTGAATATAAATACACACTGCGTAACATTGCTCCTGTCAGATTAATATTAGTGCTACAGGTAGTACACTTTCCTACTACCAGGAGAAAAGGAGGCTTGGAGGTGATCTCATCACCATGTACCAGTGTTTAAAGGGTGGCTACAAAGAAGATGGAGACTCCCTTTCTGCAAAGAGTCACATGGAAAAGACGAGGGGTAATGGGTACAAGTTAATCCTGAGAAGTTTCTGTTGGACATGAGAGGAAAATTGTTCACCATGAGAACAGGAATAATCTCCCCAGGGAAGTGGTTGACTCCGCCACATTGGACACTTTGAAGACCCAGCTGGACAGGGTGCTGGGCCATCTTGTCTAGACTGTGCTCTTGCCTAGAAAGGTTGGACCAGATGATCCTTGAGGTCCTTTCCAACCTGGGATTCTATGATTCTATGATTGATTCTATGAGTATCATGGTTTAGCCCCAGCCGGCAACCATGCACCGCCCAGCCGCTCACTCACCCCACCCTCCCCAGTGGGTGGAGGAGAGAATTGGAAGAGCAAAATTAAGAAAACTCATGGGTTGAGATAAGAACAGTTTAATAATTGAAATAAAATAAAATAAGAATAGGAATAAGAATAAGAATAAATTGTAATGAAAAAGAAAACAACAAAAGAGAGAGAGAAACAAAACCCAGGAGAGACAAGTGATGCAACTGCCCACCACCCACTGACTGATGCCCATCCCATCCCCAAGCAGCGACCAATACCCCCGGCGAACTCCCCCCTAGTTTCTATACTGGGCATGATGCCCTATGGTATGGAATAGCCCTTGGCTATGGAATAGCGATATGGTATGGTATAGACAAGAAGTTTCTGAGGTACTGAATTTAAAGTTCTAACTGGTTCTTCACAATCCAGCAGGTTTCATTTGACATATTTAGTTTTGGAACAAACAAATCCAAAACTTCCTGCTAGTGATACTTTCACTCCCTTGCTATCATTTATTTTCAATAAAAAACAGATTTGCTACTTTGTCAGGTAGAACACCCAGATAACAGCAGGAGCTGTGAAATCATGCTACTAGTGTGAAAAAATAGTAAGAAAATATTGTAACACACTGTTCTCAGATCAACATTGGTACATGTCACAGGGTTTGTGATTTGGTCCTTTAGGTCCATCCAAGAGCACAGAAAAGATGACAAGCAGGCATACTGCCTTGAAAAATGTATTTCTTTCCTACAGCAGTATGAAAAGTTGTGTTCATCCATAAAAGCTTTTTAATTAGAAGTATTCTTGTTCATTTTCATGGATCTAAAACTAGCAGAATATTGAGGGTAGGGACTATTAGATACTCAGACATTCCCACCATATAAATGTTTTTGTTGCCAGATGCATAAGCTTACATTTTCCAGGAATGGGATGGGAAACTTGAATGTTTGAAAGACCAATGCTTGCAACAAAAGAAGCAGCCAATATCTACATATATTGCTTAAGTCAAGGTGCCTTATTATGCATACAATATGCATGCAATAAATAAATGTGCATATCGCCAAAACCCTACTTCATTGTTCAACAATTAGATACATAATTCTATGTTTAATTGTTTAATTATGTTCTATGTTAAATGTTTAACTCAGAATCAGAAATTTTAATAAGATCTTGGATTCTTCCCCTTCCCTATTGTTTTTAATGATCTATATTTTGATATTTCATTTTTCCTGATTTGTTTTTACTTCCTTTCTGGGTGATATTTGAGAAGATCCCTGCTCTGTTGAAGACTGAGTTAGATAACTGTCTTCAGTAAAATCCTGATCTAGCTCTTTGGTCTCTGGGAGGCATAACCTTGATGCCTTAATCTTTGCTCCTGTAGCAGACTTAGAGGAGGCACTGATGGCCCTTGAGACCAGCTGAGGTGTCTGAAAAGAACTACCTGAATCTGCATGAAGTCTTATTTACTAGCACAACTCCTCACAGACATGAAATCCCAGAAAGCAAGAGAATTTCACTGTTGAGACCAAAAGTTTGTGCATTCCTTCAGTTGGAAAACATCAGATTTACTAGAAGAAACAATTTCTACTAGGAATAAATTTGTAGCACAATGCTGAATAGACTCAAATCACAGTCTTCGGGGAGAAAATGTTACTAGTCTGATTGTAGAAGTTGAACTTGGAAAGTATTTGCTCAGCTGTAACACACTTTTCTAAAAGTAATATGTAAATAATAATCAAGACAGCATGCTGGCTGCCATGGAAATGGAGATGTGTCAAAGCATCTTCACTACATAGCTTCACTCATGTAGAGGAACAGGCTGGAGTAAGAGGATTTTTTAATGGATACAAGCATTGTTTATAGTAATCAAATTAAAAGAAAGGGCATTGGGATTACAGTGTGACAGTGTCTCCCAGTACCCAAAGGGTAGCAGCCCCTATGGGAGAATGGGCAAGTGAGAGGCGTGGTCTATAATTCCCGTAAGACTTGGTGATAGCATTTCAGAACCAAAATGTCTAGGTGTAGCTTTTTCAATCAAAAAGTACTGGGTTTAATGTCTTCAATAAAAATTAAATTCCTATGAAGAGAGATGGAAAAGTTTCTTTCAACAAACTGTATAGTATAAACAAGACATACTTTTTGAAATAACTATTTCCCAATCTATGAAATGCCTAAGTACTGAAAAAGACAGTTAAGAAACATAATTAATACTTACAGGGGCTATAAAAGGCATTGAAGTAATTTGAATTTCAACGTCACATTTCAGCAAATGCTCTCAAAAATCTTGGATAGGTACAAAGGAAAAACTCTTGGACAAAAGGTGACAAGTTCATGATAAGTATCACCATTAAACCAAGAGATGTCACAAATTGGCAAGACACGAAAATCCATGAAAACTCAAGTGAAAGGGAAATAGCTTTTTGTAGCTAGTTTAATACCTTAATCACAGTTTAATAACAAGCTGTCTATCATAATGGTTCCTTTATTAAAAAAAAAATCTCAAAAACATGAAGATTCCAAGAAAGCTTGGAATAGATCATAGGAAAACCACTGCTTGCTTATATGCCTGAAGTGGACTATTGGGCGCAGTGTGTGATGCCCTGTGATACTTTACAGCCACAAGAGCCTCACTCTTGCTAGCAGGGAGCAGTGGGAGGTTCAGGACTGGACAGACTCACCTTGTTGGTTAGAATTATAACTTGCCATTGTTGCTAAAAAACAATGAAACAATTTAAGCCTAGAGATAAAAATGGCATTTTGCCTACCAAGGCAGACACTATGTCTAAGGAGTCAGGAAGAATCCAAGGAAAGACAAAACTGCATATATGATCATAAAAAGTCCTGAAAGCACAAATTATACCAGATGCATACAAATTAATAATATCACTTAGATGAGACATTCTTTAATAACAGAGATAACACTATTAGTGTAATTACTGACTGCCTGGTCAGGTCTGGGAAAGAATTAAATACATTACACCTCCGGATAAAGCCAAAGTAAGTATTAATTTCCAGTCCTTCCCAACTTAAACAACGGCCTAGTGACTCAGTATAAATGAGTCTAATGCAGCATCTACATTCTGATATCAAAGCTATGTTTTAAACACAGACAGCTCTTAATCAGACAACTCTTCTACTGGCTGCGAGGCAGAGTCAAGAAATTCACAGTAGTACCCTTGCCAGTGCTGGACTTCAGGTTTAAGAAGTTTCTTCCTAGGACTTTAAATAACATTACTGACCAAAGCACCAAAAAGCGATGCTACTGCAGCTTTTCATCCCAGTACACGCATCATTTCCCTTCCTCTGTATCAGAGGCTCCTTCTTCCACAGCAAGCAATTAGAGGCACCCCCTTACTGAAATGTTATTTAAAAGCATTATCATAGCAACAACAGATAACTAGAATAATATGTGCAAATATGTGTACACTGAAATAACAATTAGAGGCTTCAAGCTGGTTGGATAGATGGCAACGGGTAAAGGCAAATTAGGCTCCTACCACCTGTAGGGAGCATCAGCAAGGACAAATGGAAATAGGGATCAATGTCCCCAACACATTCCTACAAAATTCTTTCACTATGGCATCTTTACTACTTTACTCCTAATCCCTCTAGACTTGGATCCTCTCATGTTTGATGAGATATCCCTTACAGTCGTGACCTACATTTCCCAGTACTCTCTGTTCCAGTCATAACTATTATGGAACAGTTACAACTAAAGAATAATTTGCACCAGAGAACAACAAATAGCATTCAGTGCATGTTCACTGTGAAGCACAACTCATATTCAAAATATTTATATGTTTACATTTTTGTTATTGATGCTATCGGTCAAGGTTTTGGATGCTCTACCTTAATCCTGGTGCAGGTTTCCTAGCACTTTACAGAAGCTGTACTTCACTTCCATGAGCAAGTGCTTTGTGAAATAAAGGTTCCCATCCCCTGAGTTAAGTATGCTCTTTAGGAATGGATTTCTTAATGAAAAATGTCTTTTGCTCTTCTCATTTCATAAGCTTCCTTTCCACAAACATGTTATCTGATATCCATAACTCTTCATTATATGCAAAGAAAGCATAGCTCTAATGACATAAAATGATGCATTGACAAGCACTGTGAAATATTTATACGAAATACAGAAGCGATACCCCTGAGTTGTTTGCACCTGGTTCATTCTCTCTTGTGCCCTGCATTAGAGTAAGGCCTGGAATGAATAATTTTTTATTGTTGCTGTTTTTAATACATTGCTTTCAATCTTTATGAATTAGGTGGGTTTTAGATGTCTATCAAGTTTTGAGTTCATATGTGGTGGGCCATGGGAGTTGTGTTTAATTCTCTTCATAACTTGTCACTGATAAACTGCCCATGTTGGCAATAACTTACAGTCTCTGCCATAGCTGGCAGATTTTCTGTTGCTCTATGTATTATTTGTTATCAAAGAAAACTGCAAATTTTTCCAGGTGACAAAGCTTGTAGAACAAATCTGTCTTTTCCATTCTAGAGCAAAGGTACTTTTCTCTCCTAACTTGTTCTGACTTAGGTGCAGTAATATCTTCCATGAAAGAACAGAGCAGTATGAGGAAGGTGAGGTGATACAGAGGTATGGTGGGAAGAAATTATTTATGCCAGCAGTACTTTCAGTGCTGCCCCAGAATGTGCTTGGAACAAGCATCTGGCGCACCAGTCATCCTAGCATATAGAATCATAGAATAGAATCACAGAGTCATTTAGGTTGGAGAAGCCCTTTAAGCTCACCAAGCCCAACTGTTACCCTAACCCTGCCATCACACCACTAAACCATGGCCCTAAGCACCTCGTCTGCCCGGCTTTTAAATCACTCCATGGATGGGACTCGACCCCTTCCCTGGGCAGCCCCTTCCAGTGCTTGACAACCCTTTCGGGGAAGAAATTTTTCCTAATGTCAACCTAAACCTCCCCTGGCACAACTTGAGGCTGTTCCCTCTCATCCTATCGCCCATTACCTGGGAGCAGAGACCGACCCCTCCCAGTTTCCCCCTCCTGTCAGGCAGTTGTAGGGAGCGATAAGGGCTCCCCTCAGCCTCCTCTTCTCCAGGCTGAACAACCCTATATCTCCTTCCTATTCTGAAGGCCTGGAACTAACCTTTCAAAGATCTGTTTGCAATTATGAGCAGCAATCATCCTGGTTGTGTGTGCTGCTGACTTCATGCCTTCGTGGACTAATGCCTGCTGCCTTGTATCATCTGCTTGCTGAGCTTGAGTCCTCAGGTCTTATCCCAGGATAGCAGCAAAGACACCAGCAACTGGGCAGTGGCAGCTAGCTTTGTTCAATTTGGACAGCATTACTCCCAGTTCTTTATCCTTATTCATATTACTGTGTGCCTAGGAATCCTCCTTGCACATCAGATGACACTGTGCAACATGCTGTACAACCAATACAAAATAAAGACTTTCTGTCATGGACAACTGCAACAATGTCAAATAAAACTAAAGAGATAGAGCAATGCCCTCTAGAAAGAAATGTGGCAGAGAACACTATTGCAACATCAAAAAAACACAGTTAAGGGTATGCAAACCTTGGAGGGGAGAGTGGGTAGGAAAGTAATCTCAAATCCTTTCTTTTGGGTCAAGTATCTGCAGACACTGAGGATGCTTTGATCCAATAAGAAAAGTAATCTTAAAGTAATCTTCCTATTTCTGTCACCGTCATCTTGTGGAAACACTTAATACACTGTATTTTGTACCTGCCTCTATATGCTTCACATATAAGATCATGAAAAACTGACAACTGATTTTTTTAATGCAGAAAAATGCATTGTGTTCATTCATCACTGTATCAGAAACTAATTTGGAATGGCTTTCAAAAGCACAAACACAGAATCCTTTATTCTAAGCTATCTCCCAACACATGTGGCTCTGGCACATGAACCCGCAGCATTATTCAGATCTTCCCTCAGGCAGCTGAAAGGATTGCCAATAGCAGTGATAGGCACTTCAGAAATCCAAGGATACTTTAAAGAACTGGGATACCTTGAAGAAGTAGTAAAGAAGGATCCATTTCATTCCTGGTTTATAAAGCATTAATAAAAAATGGTTGAATAGTCCAGTGTAATAGTTAAAAGATCATTTTAACATTCTTATTAATGTATTTATAATCACCTGCAGTCCTACTTTCATCTATTACATGCTAATAGTAGCTTTGTATTTGTCATTCAATGTTTGAGGATTCTGACATGCTTCATTTCCCTGACTCAATTTCTTTTGGGAAACAAAATTCTTTGACAGAAAGTGCTCCATAAAAGCTATTACTTCATAAAAGTACTCTTAGTTTCCACCACTTTCTGAACAGAGTTTGGAAACTTTTCATTCTTAAAACATAAAGCAGATGCCTTCAGACTTTTGCATTTATGTATTACATTATTTAATGAATTACAGCAGAAAAGCAAGAAGCAGCTGGCTCAGAATATATTTTTACCACTGGTTACTTAAGTTATCCAGTCTTCCTTCATGTAAGAATGCCAATAAAGAAATTCACGTAGTCACATAAGTCCTTCTCTTACTACGAAGGCTAATCTCCCTGCTTTTGCAGTTAAGCAGAACCTCCTCAAGAACATGTTGATTAAAAAAAAAAAGTTTGAATTATCCAATGTGCTTAGCCTGCTGTTAACAATCCTATTATTATGGGTGGTTTTATTCATGATTCCTGACCACCTGTGGTATGAGTCCACTATAGTTTGCTTTGGATATTTTGGATTTTAATTCCTCTCTAACAGAATTCATTGAACAACTAAATCAGGACTTGAAAATAAGCAATAGTGGAAGATGTAGAAGTAGATCATATTATCAATGCATTGCAATGGGATGAGGAGAGAATGGTGTAAAACCTGCTATTATTATACACTGGTTACAGTTTGCCATCAAACTGGATGCAGAGCAAAAAAAGTCATCCCACTCAAACTGGGATCAGGAAGCACGGAGCAAGTCTTCGTATTTTGAGATTTACAGTGGTAAATGATTCAACATACCCCTCTTTCTAAAGATTTTTAGAACAGATTAGGACATTAACATGCATGATCACTAAAGGTAGTAGTAGCACATCAGCCAATTTCTTTTGGTAAAAATGCCAGGTGTCACTGTCTGCAACTGTTAAGACTGAAACCTTAATTCTCCATTCCTTGTGCACCAAACAATCACAGAAGCATTGTATAGGCAAGAATAGTGCAATATTTTTATCACAAAGGGTAATAAAGAACAAAGAAAGTAACCTTGGCAGGTCATGGTAAAAGTGATGAAGCCCCATCCATGGAGAACAGGAAACAGACTGGGAGAGGATTTGATTTAATCAGGATGTGAAGATCTTTGTTTTTCATGCCATTAGCCTTTGCACTTTTTATGGCTTCTGGTGGCAAAAGCCTCCTAAATTCATTTCTCATTTAAATTTTAAATTCCTTTATATACCTGAAGTTATTAAATGCAATTCAGTTTAACATAAAGCACTTGACTAGAAAGTCTGTGTAAAATCAAATCTGTATTTACACTGTTGTCCTCCCACCTCATAAAAACTCCAAAGAGAGGAGGGAACTTTCCTTTTCCTCTACTTAACAACATTCTGAATTTTGAAATAATTAAGCTGTCCTCCATTTCCTATGTAACTATTGTTACTAAATGAATTTATGCTTATACATCCTGAACACAAACTGATTTCTGTGCGCTTATTAAAACAAAGATTTTGAAGGTATTTTGCTATGGAATTGCAAGAACTATGGCTTGTTATTGCATATAAGTTGATTAGTTGCTGATAGGACTTACAAGGGTTCTCTGTTTCATAGTTGCATATTATAAGAACTGTGAAGTAGTTACCCAAGAAAAGAATAGCCAGAGAGCTTTACACGTTAGTCTGAAGATTGTATTAAAGCTAGGCAGAAATTAGAAACTCGCTAATAAGAACTGAACATTAACAAGAAGCCATAAGACCTGGGTGGCTTGTTTTTCATTCATAGCATTTGGGCTGGACAATGCAAGCAGAGCTGCTATCCAATCAAAACTCAGTGCGGAAAAAGAGAACAGATATCAGTGCTCAAGGTCAACCTTGGAAATCATTGGAAATCCAACCTGAGTGTCAGGCAATGCCTTTTGGTCTGTCATTTCCATCCTGCCATCTTTCCATAATGAGTCAAAACACAAGAGTCTCTGCCTATATTCTCTTTATACAGCTTAACCTTCTGTAGGCTTCAGAAGGCAATATGCAGTTGCTCAGCTCCTGTAGATCCAGATTCCCCATCATAATTTCTTGTCAAGGTTCTGCTTTTTGCCATCCCTGGGAAAAGTCCAAGGGGATGACAGCTTCAGGAATTAAGTTTGACTCCAGACCAAAAAGCCTTTGGTCTAGACCAAAAAAAAAAAAAAACCAAAAAGAGTTTAGTTCTAATTTAAATGCATAATTCCAAGAATATGATCCTCAAACTTTGTCTCACCCAGGCAACTATTCTTTTTCTTTTTGACAGTAACAGTCTGTCAAAATTCTGCCTCCTGCAGACCCAGAAATATCAGTTTGACAATACTGTACAACTCAAACATCTATCAGACAACTCACAAAAACTGAGTATTGCATTATATCCAACAGCTGTTTAAATCAGTCCTTGAAGCAGGGACCAGAATCCAAATCACTGGCCTGATCCTTACACCAGTGATTCAACATCATCCTCCCCTTCAGCTCATTGAACTTGAATATCTTTATGGAAGAGTGGCATTTCTATCCACAGATGATAGAGAAAAAAAATGTTTGTCTCAAAATAGACCTTCCTGCCTCTTAGATGCTCTTGAATCAAGTCCTAAGTGTGAGCTTTGTGCCAGTATTACTCATGCTGTGGTTCATAATATTCTAAATTATCATCTATGAAATGACTGCCTTTGGTGTTTTTTTTATTGACCACTTTCTCCCTTTCTTTGGTCAGTGGCCACTGACAAGCGTAGCCAAAACCTGCCTGTCAGGAGCTGTCAGTGATTCATTAAAATATTTCTAATTACAAACAATAAAATTGTAATTCTGTAAAATCATTACGATTTTTTTTTTACTTAATAAGTGTTTGATGGACAAGGGAAGAACAGTAGATGTTATTTACCTTGACTTTAGCAAGGCTTTCAACACTGTCATCCACAATATTCTTGTTTCCAAGTTGGGACAAAAAGGACTGGATGGGCAGACAACTAGATGAATAAAAACCTGTTTGGATGGTCAGGCTAAGATGGTGATTAACAGGTCATATTCTACCTGGAGACCTATCACAAGTGGAGTTCTGCAGGGGTCTGTGTTAATATCTGTCCTGTATAACATTTTTCTCAAGATATGAGAGAGGTGATGGCGTGCTCTTATCAGGTTTGCAGATGACACCAAATAGGGGAAAACCCGCTGATACACTCAAGGGCGGGATTATCGTTCACAGGAATCTAGATAGGCTGCAAGAATGAGCTTTAGGAACTTTACAGAATTCATTCATTAAAAATGTGAAGTCCTGCATCAGGGAAGGAAGAACTCCCTGAAACATGCAGGCTGGGGGGCAGGTCTGCCCAAAAGGTCCTGGAGGTTTAGCAAGCTGAATGGGGACAAGCAGCATGCCCTGGCCGCAGCGGAGGACAGCAGCAGCAGCCTGGGCTGTACTGACAGGAGCAGAGCCCGTGGATCAAAGGAAGTGATTATTCACCTCTACTCACCATTCATTAGAGCTCATCTACAATAATGGCTCCAGTTTGGGGCTTTGCAGTATAGGAAAGACGTTCAAAATGGGAGCGAGTTAAGCAGGGGTCCAGCAAAGGTGGTCGGGAGCTGAGGCCCTTCCCCCTATAACGAGAGGCTGGAGGAATTGGACTTGGTCAGCCTGAAGGAGATAAGATTTGCGGAACTTAAGAGCAGCTTTCCAATACGGGTGAGGAGGTTATCGAGAAGATAGAGCCAGACTCTTCACAGCAGTGTTCGGTGGGAAGACAAGAGGCAATGGACATAGGCTAAAGCAAGAGGGGCTCAGACTGGACATAAGAAAAAACTTTCTCGCTATGAGAAGAGTCAAGGATTGAATGTGGTTGCCCAGAAAGGTTATGTTTTTTCTGTCTTTATCTAGATGGCCTGCTGAGGCCCCTTTCAGCGTGAATTTTCCTATCTATTTCCTAGCTGTCTACTGCCTATTGTGTTATTATCAGGCCTCTTTCTTTCTGAGAGGGGAAGGCCTGTGAAACCTGGGTGGATGTAGAAAATTTTGACACTAAATCCTAGCGATAGGCAAGATTTTACATCATTGCCATGTCCTATTCTTTAGCTGAGACATCTCCCACTCACCACACCATTTACTGTGAGGCACAGCTGTCCCCACACCAGAAACAGAACTGCTAAGATTTTGCGTTGTGGAGCCAAATAGGAATTTCACAGTGCAACACTGAGTATCACAATGCCTGGCTCCATTTGTAGATCCAGTTGTTATTTACAGTATTTTTTTAAAAAAACAATTCTCCCCTGACACCACTCTATCAAAGCTAGCAATCACATCAGCGCCAGGCAGACTGGTTATAGGCATATAACCTCTGCAAAAACTAGATCTGAAAGATGAAGCGACACTGTTCAAAATCCCTATTTCATACCTTCCACTTCTACAATCCCTTGATAGAGTACTATATAAAAGATCTGAATACTTCTAAAAAAATTCTTAAGGTAGTAGAAGTTGGAGAAGTAATTCTCAGTAAAGCTCTGAAAAACTATTCCTGCAATTTGACCCTCAAAACACTAAGTCTCTGTCTACCTTGCCACAGCTTCCACAAAGGACCAATATATAGCATATATACAAAAGGTATCTTTTCCTCTACAGTACTTCAGTATTTACCTCAAATCTGAACTAGTATCAGCATATGCAGCTGTTTGAAAGCAGAGCAGTGTAATTTTCAGAGAAGCAGCACAAAAAAACAGGGCAAACCCTCTGAAACTGAGAGGTTTTGACTTGGCCCACAATAATAGGTAGGTACTGAATCATTCCGTTGTTGAAAATCTTGCTCTGAAGCAAGCCAAGCAGCATGAAGATGGCACCTTTCAAACACAATTTCATTTTCTCATAGGGTACAAGCACATCTTACATGAACATACGTTTGTTCTCATTCAGTACAAACAGCAGCCTCAACCCAGCTTAATCTCCTTTCTCCGTCCCACCTCCAGTCTCATGAACTAGCCTGCAGAGTGGCTGGCTTTTCTCTGCGCTGTAGGTAGGTTTGTTAGGCGTGAGTGAAGGGATTCCTTTGAAGGAAGGCTTGTCCTAGCAAGCGTGCAATGCAGAGCAAGTCTCAGGGAATGGAAGGAGCAGTTTCCACACTGAATGCTCATGTGATTGAGGATTTGGGGCCAGCTTCCCAGTTTGTAAAATGCTTTGGATCCTTTCTAAACAAAACATGACTATACTGAAATCTGGTGCTCAGAAGCAGGTGTGTAGAATAATCTCCATAACCCCAGCATATTTTTAATACAACACAAAGCTTAAAATGAGCTTAGAACAGCACTTGCAGGGGAGAAAAAAAAAAAACAACAACACAAAACAAAAACAGGAACTGGCATAATTTCAGCTCTGCCTTAGCTCTTTACGGTAAGAGAGCAGCGTGGCCAGCTGCCAGTTCTCTCAGCAGAGAAAAACACATGAAAAACTCTGAACTCTTCCTTGTTATGGGCAGACTGTTGTCACCACCACAGCAAAGTTCCCAAATTGCAGATCAGGTGTCATAGTCACAGAGACAAAAAAGCAGAGACAATGGCTGTTAAAATTTAGGCCCCTGTTTTGTCCTCGTTTTTACAATTTGTTCCTCCCTCATTCAAGATGGTTTTTGGCTGGTGTTTGCTACGGACTCCTATTTTCTGAAGCAACAGCAAATGAGACAGGAACTATAATTTTAGAATACTCAGAGAAGCAGGTAGAATATTTATAGCTTATACCATCATTTTCAAGTATCCTTGGACCTTCTGATGTTAGCAGGACTGCAGAGCAGGTCAGGAACGCAATATACTCTATTTCTTTCTAATATAGCCTTCTCCATATGTTCCCCTTTGTAAAAGGAATCTTTTCTTCAACTTGTTCTTGAAGACTCAGTGCCTACAGAACTTCAGTGTCTCACAGTAAACTTCTTTTAATAAAACTTCTACCAAAACTCCCATTTGAAGACAGAACAATTTAACACCTTTCTTAGTTATTCTATTTCTGCTTATGGGAGTTTGAAAGAATCCCGCTTGTCGCCTTGATTTCACGGTCATGATCCTACACTCACTGATGCTTGCTCTTTGGGATTGGATATTTCTGATACGAGTAAGTAATTTGAAAAAAACTGACCTTTCGCTCAAGATCCTGTTTGGTGCTTTGGAAAGTGCATCTTCTATTCTTCTACACTACAGGGCTATATTTAAAGCCTCACTGAATTTAGGAAGGATGCAAAACAAGTATCATGGACATTTCCTAGTACAGGTTGTTAATTAGCACAAACATTAGGCTCACGCTGTAAGTGAAGTCAGTCTGCTGTAAAAGGAAACCCATTACCAGCTAGTAGGAGACACAGCTTCATTGAAAGAACTTGAATGAACTATGAGTTTGCAACAGCTGTGGATTTTGGCCCTTGCTTTTGAAATACTACTTGACCATCTTCTTACCTTTTCTTCAGTGTATGACTGACCCTTATTTGAGACCCAATACTCAACATGACCCCTTTTTTTTTGGTGGGGGTTTGCCTTATCTCTTTGCTTCTGCTTCTAAAAAATCCCCTAAGAACTGTGGAATCAAATAAAAAAGTAGTAAGTAAAAGTCTCAATGGCATGTTTATGTTGAATTTTAAGCCCAAAATAAATTAAATAATAGCCAAAGAACACAGAAGTTCCCTTCTGGCATACAAAACTGATTTTCAACCTATTTATAGCAAGGGTGGAAGTGATAAATAACGTGTACTCGAGTGGCACCCCCAGCACTGGAGCGGGGATGGGAGGAGAACACCGCCAGTCCCAGGACTGCAGCCCCAGCCTTCCCAGTTTAAAGGCAGCCATTTTCAGTTAAAAAAAGCCAATACAGAAATGAGTTTTAACTGATGTTGCTGCAGCACTTTAAGACACTGCTGTGCCCTACTTATCTGCCCTACCCTTTTGCTAGTGCTCATTTCTCCCAACAGATTAGAAGGTATAGTCATCTATGTACTAAATATTCATTCAAACCACTGACAATACTGGATTCGCTTGAAAAAGTCAGTCTGAAGCCTAGGCATGTACCATGTTTTGCCAGCTTTATCTACTCCACAGGCAATGAGTGCCAGCTGAAGAGTGATTAACAACTGGTGAGATTTAATGTCTTAAATCTTCGCAGCTGTCTGCTTACTGAATGTGAATCAGCAATTTTCATTAAGGAGGATTCTACCAGTCAGAATGGATTTCCCTTCCCCTCAATACCTTCTGTCTTAACTGCTGCATTGGAGAACTTTATTTAAATTCCTTTTGGCTATTTATTTCATAGTAAGCTGTTTGACGTGCAAAAGAACAGTGTTGTAATGTTTTATATTCTTGACATGCTCTGATATGCTGCTATCAAGGCAAGCCATACATTTCAAAAGATACAGTGCTGTTTTGATCTCCTTCCAGTGTTTATCATTAGGAAGGTTAGATTAGTAAGGAACTTCCACAATTCTGACACACACAAAAAATTAATAAACCCAAAGAATACAACATTTACACCCAAAATCAAAACATAGGAAATCTAAGACTCCACAAAACTATGTTAAGGAAATGTCTGGGTAAACATCTGCAAATGAGCATGGACAGGATTACACTTTCATTTAAAATAACTAAATCAGAATCAATGCAATATTTCCATTGATTTCAGTGAGAATTGAATTAGAACTCCAGCATCTTTGGACAGGACTACAGATAATTCAGGCCAATTGGTTAATGTTCTTTACTGAAACATATAGAATTATGTATTACAAGAATGGTATTATATGTATATGCAATATACATTATTATATATAATTATATATTCAATATCAGGGTGCATATCGGAACATGAAACACACTTCCAGCTCAGACAAACTGTTTTATTTTACTTCTAGAGGGCACAGTGAGCAAGTGGCACTCTTTTTCTAAATCTCAACTGTAAAAACAAATTCGAGGCCCTTGGTTCCAAAGCTCACAAACACTCTAAAAACAGAAAAGTAAGAGCCATGGAAGTTTAATAATTTATACAAAATGTCTCAGTGTATGACCAGTGTTTATGCTTATTGTACCTGAAAGAAGGAGGCATCCAGGATTTTCACAGAGTCACTGTTTTTTTAATGTGACAAGTCAAGACATTGCTGTTAAGGAAATGTCAGTGATGTGCTGTTATTAACTACAGTAAAATTATAATGTGAAGGGAGATTTCTGGAGGATGGAAGTTAGAACCGTGAATAAAATGCTTCAGTGGCAACTGAAAACAGCAAGGATGCACAGCAAGAGAAAAAAAAAAAAATCCAGCACAATGAAAATTCTGAGAAAGCAACAACATTAATAACTGGACTTTACAAGAAGCAATTCAGGACTGAGCTCTCCTAGGTTTTCTTATTAAGATAACTTCTTTTACCTTTACCAAATTTCAGAAACAAAGAAGAGAAGGGAAAAGGGAAAGGAAAAAAGAAAAAAGAAAAGGAATACGTAACTGGAAACTTTAATTCCTATTCTAAATACTGGCAAAAGTCTTAACCATTTTGCAGCTGCCCACATATCATTCTGGAAGTCCATGGAAAAAAGGAGCAGAACCAGGATTTGACTCTCAGCTCCATACTTAATATGTAAACAAGTCTTCTTCTACATTCCCCATAAATTTCATTTTCCTCCTCAAATAAGATAAGAAAAATCGGAGGGCCTTGCTACCTTAGAGATTATGTATTAAAAAACACATTCCTTAAGCCTGTGGAAACAAAAGTCATCCAATAGACTGCTGCTGACTTTAAGCACCCAAGCAATGTCACTTAGCAATTGTTATTTTTTATATTAAGGGAAACAGACAGTATCTTATAGTCCTGTATTATCTTCTAGAGTTTTTCCCACCCCAAAAGATCCCTTAGCATTAACACTTTTGCTTCTAGACTTGCTATGATTTCATGACTTACGTTATTAGAGAAATTTAAAGGAAGAAAAATATGTATATACATGCAGTAAGAATTATGACTTTTGATTGTCTTTATATCAAGAAATATGCAAATCCTAAGAAGGAGTATTTTCTAGATAATTAAGTTACTAGAATAATACCCATTTGTTACAACTGGCAATACCTTTCCTACAGTCCTTACATTTGCTTTATGTTCCCTTCTGAAAAGGGATTATATGAAATATTGTTGGTGCAGTGACCCCAGAGGTACCTTCTAGTCCTAGACCACAAAAGATGCGACTAACATATATATGTGTCCATATACACACTCAGATCCTACGAATATATTGTCTATTAATACTACGGAGCCAACACGGAAAATGTGTATGTCATAGTTTTGGGCCAGGTTTGCAGTTGTTCTTCCCTTTGTCCCCCATCTTCCTGCAGCTTTCCTAAAGAGGCTTTAGCTATTTCTGTGCACAATTAAGGTTTTGGTTGATTGGTTGGTTTTTGCTTAATTTGGAAACATACATAGCAGAGAAATACATAGCAGAGAAGAATTCCTGACTTCAGGTCTTGCATCTCAGAGCTGTAACTCCAGAGTTACAGTGCTACAAAGGAAGCAAATTACTTCACACTTCCAGGTCACACTGGAGAAATAGGCTGCTGAAGCAACAGCAGAGCGTTATGAAGTCAGCCTCTCCCGCTCTGCTCATTAGCTTTATTTCCAACCTGTGGCTGCTTTAAAATGGTTAGAACAAAAGGGAAACGACAGGGACAGGTAAGAATAAACTGTTAGTAAAACTGGCTCTCAGCTAAATATATTTTTCTTCTTCGCTCTTTTCACTAAGATGGCCAGGGATGCATTCTGCAAGAATTAGAACACGTGGAAGGTTTACCATCGCTGTAGCACTTTGAACCGCAGGAAAAGAAGAAACTCACTGAACAAAACCACAGTCCTGTGTTCTAATCAAAGCGGGTACTGGTTTTAGGTTACTAAATGTACTGCCATTTAATTAACAAATTTAGAGCAAAGAATGAAGGTGCTACACAGGGAGAAAAACTAGCACTTTTAAACCTTTGACTGAGCTCTGTGAGCAAAGTGGTAGGACAGAGCACCAGAACAAAGCTGGGGGATGAGCAGTTTCACTTTCCTGAGGAATTCCCTCACTGACATCTGAAATAAATCTGCCCTGCCTCTCTGAGAAACCCCTTGACTGCTCGTTGACTACTCTCATCACTTTCCTTTGCAGCCCTTTACTGAGATGTTAATGAGATAACCACATTTCATCTATTACAGTTGTTTTAATGTTAATAAAACAAAACTCTCCACAGAAGAACGAAAAATATTGCAAAGGGGAAATACCAAATTATGAGTAAATGTTCACAGAATACTGTGGGGGAAAATATATCTGGGGTTTCTGGCAGCTCAGAATAAAGCAGCTGACGGTAGACTGTGTTAAGAGAAGTTCTGTACACAAGAAACAGGAAGCAATTATTCCATGTTTATTTTGTGGAGATAAAATGTCATTTGGAGTCCTATGTATATACATTTTTTTGGCTGCATACTTTGAAAGTAAGTAAAGATTAGAGAGGGAGTGATAAATGTGGTAGAAAACACGCGCTGCCTAGGATCTTAACCACAGGCAACAGGCTTGCTTATGCTAGAAGGGAGAAAAACAAAGTCAGTCTTGCAGGCACTGTAGTAAAGACAATTTTGATTGTTCTACATGGCAGCTAAGGAGAATACAAGAAGTCAGCTTCAAACTGTAGAAGAGAAAATGCAAGTTGAATACTAGGCAACCTCCCCACCTCCCAAACCAGAAAACTCCACCGCTCTTACCCACCTGACATAAGCAGAGCTAGGGATGCTTGAAGATTCACGGAAGGCTGGGACATCACATGTGCTGCTGCCTACTTGCGCTCGTAGCATGCCCAGGGAATCCTGCCTCACTGCATGCCTTACGCAGCATCCTATATGTGGGCGAGCAAGCGCACTGCTTGTGAAGCAGCACCTGGGAGTCACCCTTCGAGCTAAGGACTCTGATTTAAGATGTTGGTAAATGCAGCAGTCAAGCTGCCTTCGGAGGTAAGCCAAGGAGACTGCTGCCACTCTTTCTCTGGAGATTTTAAGAACGAGTTTAAATAAAATGTCTATCAAGAACAGTCTAGGTTTACCTTATCCTCATTTGCATGGCAAGGTGGACTAAATGATTACTCATATTCCTATAGTCGTAGCATTTATATATAGTCTAACCTAGATTATTTAAAATTACAATTCTGGAACCCCTGGCAGAAATTCATGGTTCATGAAAAGGAAGATAAATGCAAATCAACAAGGAAAACCAATAAAGGTTACATTAATCCTAAATAAGTAGAGGAAAGGCCATTCAAAATAATAACTTGATGTAGCAGCACTGGAGATCAGGGACTGCTGACACATGCTTTGGCTTTAACATCCTGAAAAGGACACAAATCCTGCCTAAAATATAATGAAAAGATATCACATAAATAGAGCCCTCATGCAATAAACACCACCTGGCTCTTTTACGGTGCTCTTCACCAGGTTTCAAAGCATTTAGTAGAGTATATCAAGACTTGCTAAGGGTACTGGCACTAAGTGGGCTAGGTATTGCACGCCAGATGCATCTGCAGAGTCTCAACTTTCTCTAGCCTTAAAAAAAGACACAATATACTGATCATCAGAATAATTCTACAGTTCAAAGAACAACAAATACCAATCCATCTTGCCAGCTTTCTAAATACCTTGTAATTAGTATGATTTGTTTCCTGCATATTTATACAGCTGATCTGAACACTAATCAGGGAGTGGCAGGGGATACTTTCTGTGCAATATGTGAGGCTGATGAAGACGAGCACCAGATTTTATTGGCCTGGGCCATACTGTAGCAATGACAAATGCTTCCTTACACTGCTAACTGTTATTGTGTGTTTGAATGGCACGCAGGGAAACGTCCTCGGTACAAATAACTCACCAAAAAGCTAAAGCAAGTTACCCCCAGAGGGCTTGTAAATTTGTCAGCAGAGCAAAAAAGCACAAAGTTAAAATGCCATTCAACAGCTCCGCAGGTAATATTATTTACAAATTATTAATTTGTTTGCTATCTTGCTAACCTAACTGAATGGGGGGGCAATAACTTCTTGTAGATTACCAAAAGGTTGCGCCACGTGAAGAAAAGTTCTCTCTAGCTACTATTCAAATGATGCCTGTGAATAAAGCTGGTTAACACCAGTTCTTCCCTCTTTCCAGAGAGGACCCCAGATACCCTATCACCATATGGGGAAACAGAGTAGACTCACCAGGCAGCTCTGCCCAACTGCCTAAGATGGCATTGCAATACCTACACCGACACGTACACGGATTTAATTCTTTACCTGCTGTGATGTAGTCTTACATCTCACCAATTTGCCAGTTCTGATATACAGTAATGCTGTGTCTTCTAGAATAGAGGATGTGGCCTATATTCCTACAGTCTAAGATCTACTTCCAAAAACACTTCTAGAAAGGGTATATTTAACTATTGCATATCTCAAGGCCACAGCATTTATTTTGCAACACTTTTTGTCAACAGCTCCAGAATTTTAAAAATATTTTTTTAACATTTTCTTCATATTGTCATTTCTATACAGTGCTTTAAAGGCTTATTTTGTGAGATTCCAACTGGAAAGTTTATCACTGACTTACAGTAAGCCAAAATTTTACCCCTCGTTTACTGTTACTTTATCTGTGCACGTGTATTTACAGTGTCTATGTGGGAAGCAAATAATTTCTTTCAGGGTCTTTTTCAGCACTGTCGGAATTCTTTTCAAGGTTAACACTGATAATGATTCCAGGTTAGAACTATTTACAGTGTCTGCACTGGAAAGTCCTGCTTTAGAGCTCATAGTTTTGCCATATGTTTCCATGATGTCCTCTGCTGCCTGCAAATTGCTTTGTATGACACAGATTTTTATGTGAGGAGGATAATACGTATGCGTCACACCATGTCACACTTGATGCATGTGTGCTGCACAATCAGACAACCAGATTTCTGTCTGGGATTTGTCAGCAAGAATCATAGAATAATAGAATGGTTTGGGTTGGAAGGGACCCCTAGAGGTCATCCAGTCCAACCCCCCTGCAGGGAGCAGGGACACCTTTAACCAGATCAGGTTGCTCAGAGCCCCGTCCAACCTGGTCTTGAAGGTTTCCAGGGATGGGGCCTCCACTACCTCTCTGGGCAACGCCTTCCAGTGTTTCACCACCCTCATTGTAAAGAATTTCTTCCTTATATCCAGTCTAAACCTACCCTGCTCCAGTTTAAATCCATTACCCCTTGTCCTGTCACAGCTGGCCCTACCAAAAAGATTTTCCCCATCTTTCCTATAGGCTCCCTTTAAGTACTGAAAGGCCACAATCAGGTCTCCCCACAGCTTTCTCTTCTCCAGGCTGAACAAGCCCAACTCTCTCAGCCTGTCCTCATAGGAGAGGTGCTCCAGCCCTCGGATCATTTTTGTAGCTCTCCTCTGGACCCACTCCAACTGTTCCATGTCCTTCTTGTGCTGAGGGCTCCAGAGCTGGACAAGAGTTCCAAGGATATAATTTTATGTCACATTGGGTCAGCTCCAGGTGTCCCACAGACACATAGGTACCAGTCATTGGAACACAATGCCGACATCGAAGTTGATAAATTCACACGGGACGATGTAGCACAATACAGATACGCCTTTCCACAACATTGCATTCACAAAAGCAGTATGTGGAGGGGACACTGCTCTTAGTAAGAGGGGACATCTAATCAAGCAGCTCTTACTTATCTTTTGGCAGATAGTTCAGGTGGAATGTCAATAACCAGTCATGAATAAAGCTACACGTTTGCCCTATTCTGGGAAGAATTTTGTATTTCCATTCAGATTAACCCCCACAAGAATTTTCCTGAAGGACAGCTAACATGGGATTGTTATCCAATAGTAAACACTGTCTTTCTCAGCAGTAAATTCAGAGCCAAACTTCTGTAACCCTTCCCACTGTGACCTTCATTCTGCTGGGAAAGCTGTGCGCTTCCAGCATCAGCCTGTGCACTTAGCTTGTGAAAGAGGCTGTACATACAGTCATTCTGACTACTAAATTTTAAATACCTGTAAATAGTTTACCTATATCTCCTTTTTTGAATAAACCATATTGGGGAAAACACTCCAATTACATCCTCATTAAATTTGTTAATAGCATTAAACCTAACCCAAGAGACACTTTGGATTCATTTTAATTCTTTTTCTCCCCTCTAGGCAGACACTTTATTCTGCAGACAATGCTGCTGAAATTTTCGTGTTGTTACCGTTCCTTGATTTTTCTCTGTTTTTTTACTGCTCCAGTGTTGTCCTTCCATCCAAATGGGAAAAAAAAAATCCACAGACAAAACACAGAAATCCACACACCTCATCATTTCTAGATCACTGCAACAATGAAATAACCTGAGGTCAAAGAGCTGTTGTATAACTGTCGCGCTTGTTTTGATTTTCTGGGCCATACAGTGGCCTGAAGTCATCTCCATCTGGAAGGCTTCCTCACTCTCCTGATGCATGTGTATGCACAGACACACAGGCACACAGCCCAAACGTGTTCTGGTAGAAACAATAACATTAAATTGGGAGGGAATACTCTTGCAGAGTCTGCACTGGAGTCATTACTGTCTCGGTGGCATCTTGCAGGACCATCAGAGAGACAGCAATAGCAGCAAACTCTTACGTACATGGTGCAAGTCCAGGAAATTGCTACAGACCCACTTTGCAGATCACTGCCAACTTTAGGATCTTGCCCACCACCTCGTAACCAAGCAATGCCACTTCACTGACTGCTTACAGTAAGAATAAAATGATGAAAAGACTACCATTTAAATAAATTAATTATTTTACTGCCTAAAGCTAACAGGAGAAATACTATGTTTTCAGTAATGACATTAGTACTAGCTGCACACTAAACTTTGAGTAGCTGCATTCCTCTCATTACTTAACTAAATTGCTTTATTTTTGTCTCGTTATAATTGCCTACATTTTAAAAAATAATAATAGTAAAATTTTGTCATGCTTTTTCCCTGTTGTCCACCAGATAGATAGCAATTTTCTGCTGGACTAAACATCTCCTAATCCTTCAGGAATGTGTACGTACCAACTAATTATTTGAAAAAAAAGCTTTTTTGTTTGGGCTTAGAACATAGCAGCAGGCTTTTTGAATTACAGACTGAAATTTTATGCAGTTAAATAATTTCCATATGGATCTCCTTCACTTCTCAAAGCCCTGATCTAGTATATAACAGCAGTATGCTAAAAATTTATGCATTTAAGTAGAAAAAATTGAAATGGAACTAAACTCAGCTTATGTGAAAGTACAGTTATTAAGGCAGCTGAAAGGTATGCTGAATTAAAAGCCTGAGCAATGGGCTAATTAAGACGACAAATGAATTCATATAAATAGGTGATTATTTAGTCACTCATAAGCGGTGCAAGTATACTTTTACAACAGATACACAGAAGCTGAAGCATTCAAAGAACAGTGACTTGGAAATTACCTGTTCTCAGAGAACACCAGAATTCCTAAATCTCATTGGCACTGAAAATATTTTAAGTAAGTTAGCAGTTCTTATTGCTTGAATTCAGCTACATATACTGTGTTTCTGAGCAGCTGCAGGTGCTGGAAAAAAATATTCACTTTAAATATTTTATTTATCTGGAATGAAATAACCTAAAAAATTAATAGCAGACTTAGTACAGTCCTATCTATTCATGCAGATGGAATGAGAGACATTTATAATGATAACGTAAGAGAACTCCTGAAGCACAACTGAACAGTGCAATACATGAGACCTAGTGTCAAAGAAACTTTATGGTCAAATTCCAGCAGCAAACCAAATGCTCTTCACTCACACAAAGATATACCATGTTAACCTGAAAGGAAGATGACCCAGAATTTAAGACAACTTCCAATTTTTACATTAAACTACTTAGAGGAAACCTTCCTCTCCCTTCTTGCTGCCTCCTCCCAGAGTTTTTTTCCACCTCCAGGCTCTCGTAAGAATGGGAGATGAAGACAATGTTAACATTATTTCCTTTGATAGTCTCACTATGTTATGACAACCTACTTATGAAGCAAAATCTGTCTTCTACTTCTCGATATTTCATTTTAATGCATTGCTCAACATCTTCTCTACTGTGCTTGTGAGGCTACTTCTGAGAAGCTGTGAATTTATTTTACTTTCAAAGGTTTTTGCTTTCTTATATGCTACTTTTACCCAAACAACAATTCTTTAAGAGAGTGTTCCTTCCCCCTCTCATCAAAGATTAATTCCAACTATTTCTAAATTTTGGCTTGCTACTCTGTAACTGGAACTATTCCAATCTTCTAGAAGCCTAAAAGTCTTCATATGGTAAGTCTACGAGGCAAAAAGCTTTCCTTTCTCTTGCTGAATTTCATTTGTAGAAGTGTGAACTGTACAACTAGACATTCATGGTTTATACAATAGTTTACGAAATCATACAAAGAAACTGGTTTTTGTGAGCGGTCTACCAATACCAAAACTTCAATGTCAAGACTACTGTTTTTAAAAACGCCGAGACTGAAACTTCTGTGAAAACACAGCAGGTGGTACATTGGTAACGCATGAAGTCAAGCTACTTATGATGGGGTTTCCAAGTAGCCTGAAACAGCAGCTGATGCTGATCGCCACATGGATCACCACAAAGCTCATCATAATTTCAAGCTCGCAAAATTTCAATGACGTTTTATTTAGATGAGTAACATCAATAGCTTGCTTTCTGCTGCTGACTTTCATTTCTAAAACCGTGACTGCCTGAAGACCTGGCTTTTACTGCTGGAATTTTTTCATTAGAAAGGCTTCACCTTGAAGATTATTTGGCATGAAGAGGGGGAAATAAATATTTAAGATCCTATTCAACAGTGGGTTCTATATATAAACTGGTTTATTTTATTGCTGAAACCAAAGAGATTTTATTCACAATAGCAGTCACTAATCGTAACAGCATGATGCTACTCAAAGATAAGCCTACATGCAAAGGCCAGAATGAATTCTGACACATTAACAATAGTGTTCTCAAAAGGCACATCGCTCTATAATTCTGCCTGCTTTGTTGCAGAGCACATGTAATGACTCTAAAATGACATTTGACAGATTTCATGAAAATATGTGTACATCGCAGTACAAAGTCCAACTATATCAAAATAACTACACTTACACATACAGGGTGAATCAGCAGAAAGACAACAACCAAATAATGCAGAAAGTTTCCTTTGGCAAAATGTTAAGCTCATTTATTGGCGTCTAAATGACAAGATGTAGTTGTTGAACTAGCTTGTAGAGATATTTGAATAAGTCTAAAGAATGTGAAGCCATCATTCTTGGTCTGCAAGGGTATTACTGTGCAAATGCAATGTTATTCGCCAGGAAGCCTTGAACTTAGAGGGCTGGGAATCAAGTGCTCATATACGATTGGATCAGCTCATAGGCCAAGTCAGAGGGCATTGCTGACAGACATATTAAGAGCAATGCACAAAAGGATGTGTATTTGCATATACAAAGATGTTGACTTCAGGTAGCAGACCAGCCATAGGTATAACAGATACAAAAAACCTGCACGGTTTAGTTTTGAATAGTTCACTTTAGAGGTTTCCTGAAATAGCAAAGTTTTTATCTAAGTTACGTATCTGAAGTTCACAGATTCCAAATATTTGATACTCCAACGTTACATTCAAAACCATGGCTTAGTGTATTTTCCAAATACCCAAACACACTGCCTCTCCCTGCCCCTCCACCCCTCCCATTTAGGAGGAAAACTTATCTGTCCGGTGCTTTCTACACACACCTACTTCTGTGACTCACTGCTGGACCTGGGATTCTTCTACCTCTAATGTCTCTTGAGAAATACTAATTGGAAAACACCTGATGTATTTTCATCCTACTTTTAATGTGTCTTGAGGAACAATGGTTTCTCTTATGTCAACCCTATTGCTTGGTAAGTTGTCGCATTGCAGGTATATCTATACTTTCTCCCAGCTAAGGAAAAAGGATTGCTCGAAACACTGCTCTAAGGACAGCCATTACCAGCACATACCCAACTGTATATGCTGGGTAATTCACCAACTCAAGGACACAAAGAAGTTAAGATCTGTTCCTAAATAGCAACTGAAAAGAGTTAGGCTAAAAGGGAAGAATATTATGAACCAGAGGGAGTGATTTACACCATAACTACCTAGAAAATGAAACCATCATTTGCTAAGTCAGATCATGAAAACAAAAAAAATAAGGAACAGCTACACAGTTTTTCCACCATGATGGACAGTGACCATCAGCCGGAGTGGATACGGTCTGGAACGGTGATGACAGCAGCACCAGCTGAGTGAGGGTAGAGACCTCAGACTGATGGGAGACTAACCAGCTTCGTGCCAGGGAGGTAAAAACCGATTTGTACAGATGTTACACTATTAACATTGCTTGGAGAGGAACTGAAGACAACATACAGGATTTTATTCTACGCAGGTGTAAGTAGTAGGTAGTTTGAAATAGTATTTTAGATAAGAGCAATGTAATAGACAGGATGCATTTAACAATGTGAATGAGAATACAGATATATTAACTGATTTCAGAATTAAGGTGCAAACTTATTTTAATAACAGGAAGTAGCTTCTTTAATCTCACCTGACTTTATTAGCGGAGAATATATTCCTTCTTGGCACATGGTCTTTCCCTTGAACCCAGGACAGAAACACGACCACAGAGTTCACTGGATAGTAATCATCACCTCAAAATTATGACAAGCTTGGATAATTGTATGACAAAGTAAAATAGGTTTATGGCAGTGTTATGGTAGGGTCTTCTGTTGCCTGATGCATGAAATAAGATTAGATGACACAAAACATGAAATTAATCTTATTGTCTAGAATTATTTTAACAATGTTGTAAATCAAATTTAAGAAATTAAGGAAAATGTTGTAATTCAAATTTTGTGCTATAACCTCACCTCATCTATCAGTTACCTAATTATGGCTCACATGAGCTATAATTACATATGAGCCATGAGCCTCAGCATTGATTTTAGTTATGTATATTACTAACAATTTTTCCAAGAAACATTTAGCATTATACAACCTTAAAAAAAATAGAGAAAAAAAAAGAAAAACAAAGCAGCTTTCTGTTTTATAACACACAACTTTCACACTAAAATTGAAGGACTGATTTGCAAGAAAGGATTAAACCTCTATTACTAACGACATATAATGTAAATTATTTTATACGAAAAAAGAAAAAGCCAGCAGCAAAGCTCACTGCCCATCACTGTTAGCATGAGAGAGAACAGTTCTGTCAGAGAGGCTGTGGAATGGCAAAAGGAAAGGCAGATTGTAGTGAAACACTTTTAATTCCAAGTAAGAGACAGAAAAAATATCTTCCTGGCCTGATGTTATGTTTCAAAACAGTTTGACTGACACAGAATACCATGGGAAACAGGACCTTCAATAAGAACAGGCAGAAGCTGTGGCAAGTTACTTTGGAGCAGATTGCTACTCTGGAGGAGTACTGCATGTGTTTTCACACATATTTTTCACTGTTGTTTCCTTCACTGTTTTAATCACAATGAGCCGACTGTGAAGTACCTTCCTATTGTCTTCGTCGTGCACCTCAACCATATAAACATTAAAAAACACCTCTGCCTTGGGTGGTAAATCTCTAAGCCTTCCATTTCCCTTCCCCATCTCGAAATGGCTCTTATTCTTAACCGGATTTAGCTGTGCTTCATTGCCTCAGCAGGCATCAGAAATGAAATGCCTGTTTGTTTATTACAAAACTTCTTCCTAGATGCAAAATATATTGTGTGGGGACTGAAAGTGCTGTCTGCTTTTCACAGGAATATTACTTCAAAACAAATGTTTGACTAAAAACATAAAGTGCTAAAAAGTGCTAGAAGACAGACAATATTGGAAGGAAAAATCTTAAACTGGAGACTATTTGCTTAAAATTACAAAAAGATCTGAATTAAAAAAAATAAAAATGAAAACACATAATTCCAAGCAGATAAGATACATTTACTGACTATTAAAAAAAATAATGAGTCAATAATTTTCATACTGAACTGGCATTTCTGTTCATTTTAATATAGAGGATTTAATACCTATTATTATTATTATTACCACCACCGCCACCACTAACTTCTGGAGCCTACATGGATGCAGTAAAGTGAGTGGTATTAGATTCCACTTCCTGCATATCAACAGAATTGTTAACTACTTTTGAATTATACAATACTTAAACATGATTTTTAAGCATCAAGTAACCACAGTTCCTTTAAAAATAGATGGACTATGAAATAAGCACATTAAAAATATGGTTACTCATTACAGTTGGGAAGAACCACCCACCAGCTGAAAAGAGCACAGTTTGACTTTCAGATTCCAGGTCAAGTCTATGATACATATTTTCTTAATAAGTAAGCTTAACACATTTGCTATAGTGTTGATGGCATATGAGGATTTAAGATTACTAGCAGTGCTACTTTCTAAAAAAGCAAATTCAAACCTTTTAAGTGGAAACCTCACTAATCTTTCAGCTTTACTTCCATTATGTTTTGTTTGTTTGTTTCTGTTTTGTATCAGACATGGAACTTACTAGATACATGGAACAGAAGACATGAGAAGGAATAGAAGCCTCATCTACACACATTTTGGTGCACTTGACACATTAGGCTTAAGCAAAATGGAAAGGTTGAATTATAAGCAAAACAGAAAGGTTGAATTACCCTTTTCTGATGTTATAACATTCCCTAGTCTGTCCTTCATATAGGAACCCAGCTGGGGAACAGTTGGGGGAAGCTGGTTTTGTTTTCTTCTTCTTTTGACAAACCTTTGATTTATAGTTCCACCTACACGATACAAAAAAGGCTCGAGATGATTAAGCAAGCTGCATAGGCCAGTTTTCCTATTTTTGTGATCTAAGTTGGATTGCTAAGTGTTACTCCTACAAAAAGCATTCAGAACCCACCATGTAGAACAACTTACTTTGGTGAGAAATTTGATCAGGGCAACACCAATACCATGCTACACACTAATCTGGCTACAACCAAATGAAACTGTTGCAGAATATGCTGTACATGTGTAATGAATGGCACTTCGGAATGGGAAGCAGCCAAAAGCTGTTTGTACGCTGTCAGTAAGTTGATGACATTCAATCCATTCTATACAAATTGCTTCGTCAGGTTGAATGAGACATTTTGGTAATAGGGAAGGGCTGGTGCTATACTGAAATCTACACTTCACTCAGTTTAACAAAAGCTAGAGGTAAAAATATCAGCAAACTGCCATTTCTCTGCCCAACGTAGTACTCTCAACAGAATCAGCACTAGGAGAACATAGGCTCTTTTATGGACTCTGAACTTTGAGATTCATGTACCGCATTTATTTATCACCATTCTCCTAGTAAAAATGAAAAGGTGGAGGAAGAACTTGATTTTGATATAGCTTTGCACTTACTAAGATTTGCAGGTGCAAATATGAGCAGTGTTATCCCATAGGCTAAGCATAGTTCCTTTGCCACTGCTCCCACAAATGGATACTACATTGACCCCTCTAAGTATACTACTAATTTGCTACTGAGAGGATTCTCTCCACGTTAAGTTGTCAAGAAAAAGACCAGCTCATAAACAAACACGTCAATAAATGCAAGTTTAGATTTTGCAAACTTTCTTTTTGAAAATGGCAATCATAGAATCACAGAATCATTTAGGCTGGAAAAGTCCTTTAAGATCATCAAGCCCAACCGTTACCCTAATGATGCCATCACACCACTAAACCCTGTCCCTAAGCACCTTGTCTGCCCAGCTTTTAAATCCCTCCAGGGATGGGGATTCAACCCATTCCCTGGGCAGCCCCTTCCAGTGCTTGACAACCATTTCAGGGAAAAATATTTTTCCTAATGTCCAATCTAAACCTCCCCTGGCACAACTTGAGGCCATTTCCCCTCATCCCATCACCCATTACCTAGGAGCAGAGCCCGACCCTCCCCTCTGGCTCTCCCCTCCTGTCAGGCAGTTGTAGGGAGCGATAAGGTCTCCCCTCAGCCTCCTCTTCTCCAGGCTGAACACCCCCAGGTCCCCCAGCTGCTCCCCATCAGCCTTGGGCTCCAGACCCTTCACCAGCTTCCTTGCCATTCTCTGGATACACTCCAGCCGCTCCATGTGCTTCTGGGAGTGAGGGGCCCAACCCTGAACCCAGCATTCGAGGGGCAGCCTCACCCATGCCCAGTACAGAGGGAAACTTTCAATTGTCAACATTTAAAAAACAACACCAGTTCTGCACATGGTTGGCAAAGCCAAATGCTGCAGCATTTGCAGAGGCACGAGCAAACCAGTGGCTGAAGTGATGGGGTTCCTGCACTCAGCAGTGGAACCATTACTAAGACCAAAAAAAAGAAAAAAAGTGAGCTCTATGTTCAGAGAACTACAGTACATTCTTGGAGCAAAAAAACCCCAAACGGCATTCACATACAGATCTTTGTGGTTTGCAAGACAGAGGGACTATATGAGCCTAGCAGAAAAAATCCTAGGTTTTGCATGACTCTTCCCCTTTGAATAGTATCTGTAACCGCCACATTTTCAACTGAAGAATGTGAGGAAAAAGTTTTGATATCCAAGGCATTGTTTTGCACAGTGGAGGTCACAAAGACTATTTGGTTTAATCTGGAGCATGCGTTACAGTGTTCTGCGACCTTGAAACCATGCACAATGCTACCTTTACCTTGTTCTTAATGCTGTAATTTTGTACTATGTTACTGCAATCCTAAATTAAAAAATGAAACAAAAGCGTGATCTATACCCGGCTACTTTTAAAAGCATACTCAAGTAAAACTGGAAGAAAAATGAAATTGCTGTATCATGTTTTATGCATAAACTACATTCCCCCCCCAAGATAGCTCTGGGTAAATTATTAATAATTTAATTAAATAATTTTAGAGTGGTAGCAACTGTCTACTTCTTCAATAGCTCCATTCATTGATCCCTTCCTGCTGAAGAAGGAGGTGAAATCTTGTATCAGAGGGACAAAGAAAAATCACACATATTCACATTTTTTTATAGTAGGGTAGGAATACAGAAACTATAGCAATGGTAGTAACTGGTGTAACATACAGATTATGAGAGTCCCAGCATGTTATAGTGCATGCTCTATGAAGGCAGCACGCCCAGAACTAAGTAGTCAGCCACCAAAAAAAACCCAACCTAAACCAAACCCAACAAAAACCCCCACAAAACACTCTAGCTGACCTTTAAACATCTCCAGCAGACCAATATTTCTACAATCCTACCAAAATAAACCTTCAATTCAGCTGCTTATTTGGAATCAAATCCTGGCATTCCAAGGAGGATATCCAGCCTTAAATGTTTGGGTACATGCTGAAAATATTTCTTTGTTTGGCAGTTTTATTCATTTTCCTCTCATGCAAGAAACAGTTGGCAGTGAGAATGAACCAGCTGGGGTCAGATGTTCAGGACAACAGATTTCTTTTTTGCCCCCAAAGAGATACTTACTGTGCTAGAATTGAAGGCTATTTATTTCGATTGGCCAATCTTAAACCAGCATAAAATAAAATATTAATCTAGAAAATTAATGAAACCCCAAATTACCACCAGGACCTGGCCATGAGCTTCAAGTCCAAAGATGACCAGTGAGTCACGGTGAAAGACAGAGAGTTGTGAAGAGAAAATGATGCGGAGAGAATGACGTACATTCAGACTCTCACATTACATTTTGAATTCTAGCACTATATGTAGACTGCAGTCTTTTATTTGTGGTTGAAAGGTAAGGAGGTTTATATACCCATGTGCAATTACAATAGTCAGTGTTTGTTAGGGAACTTTAGTCAGTCACAGCTTAAACTGCTGATATTTACCTCACTATGGGCAGATTCACACCCTAGCTCCTTTGTTTATGGTGGCTGATAGCAGTTTCCAAGTTTTTTGCCGTCCTCCAGAATGCAAAGAATAGAAAAAAATCACACCTTGCCTGTGATAATTCCCCTGGTTCAGCCAAAATAGCTAGACCTAAAGGTCTTTAGAACACGTCTTTAGTCACGTAGCTGGAAGATAAGTATTTTACACATTAAGGTCAACCTGCTGCTGCTGCACAGTCTATAACAACAAAAAGAAAATGAATAGAACTGTACCATTTCCCTGATGTCTTTGACAAATAATTTTGCTACATACATGCAATGCAAAGAGCCACTGAATAAAGAACCAAAATACAATCCAAGTTAATTATATCAAAGCATTCTTCAGAAGAGAATACAAACCCAAAGTTTACAATCAAATGGAAGTTGGGTGAGCCAGTGTGCAGATTTTGACAGACGCTGAGAATATCAGAAGCAACCAATGAAACAACAAGGTTACCGGTATCATGAGAGCAAACACAGACCTTGTCAGAGACCAGCCCACTCCTCCTCCTTCCTTCTTCATTGCTAGGTAGTGCAGGAATGGGAAACACATCAGGCAAGAGGCGGACTAGATAAAAGCATAGCAAGCAACTGAGCGGTGGCCCATGCTTCAGCCTGGAAATCTCTCGATTCTTTAACAAGTCCATTGATCACAGCCATGCTGCTTCTACCATGCCAGATCCTCAGGAAAGAGAAGTTTCCAAGTATCTGTTCTCCAAGCACAGTGCAAGAGGAATGTACAGCATTACTGGTTTAGTTATAGAAAACCAAAGAAATTTCATTTAATAAACATGCATGTCTGAGAGAATATAAAAGATTCTACAGAGCTCAAAGCTGACAAGTTCGGAACTGCAGGATAAGTGCTGCCTTGTGTTATTCACTGCTAAGTAGCAAGACCAATCCAAATTGGGTTTTTTGTCTGTGTAACATCATGTTTGCTTCCACAAAGAATTGTTCTTTTTTCCTCTAGCTCAAACTTGCTTTCAATTTACTTAATTTCTTTTTATTCTCCTACTTCTTTTATTCAAGTTCATTCTTTTCCACTTGGTACTGGTTTTGTGCCTGCCATTGTTGCAGATTTTATTGTTAATAATCAGTAGACACTCCAAGTAACAATGAAATCCATTCAGTGATGTAGAACAGTTGTAAGATGTAAATTACTGGCTTTATTCTTTACTGGTTTAACTTGCACCACTCATGAAGCTTTGTCTCATTAAACCTCCAGTTTTCCACAACTGATTCTATTTATGTGTTGCATGGTAGCTATTGCACTGGATATTGCTACTTTATTCCACTGTAGTCTTCTGTTCACAAACTACATTATAATCAACTCCTGTCTTCTCTATTTGGGATGAAGAGAAACTCTACTGGTACCTGCTTTGCTACAGATTTGATCCTCACGGAGGACTGCAAACTCTCACTAAAGATTGTCATCGAAATTGGGCATTCATAAAGGCCTGGGTCTTTGTAGGTTATCCAGAAGCTAACAAAAAGGATGATCTTACCCAATGTTAAAAATAGAATGATAAAATTTTCTTGACATGGGGATCAAGTTTTGCAAAACCCATGTCAACTTAATTATCCTTTAGATACCCATTCTATTACCTAAATTGCTTGGGATCAAGCTCAAAATTAAAACAGTGAGTGGAAACAAACAGACACAGGGACAATGTGGCTGAAAATGCCTCCTTTCTTTAGAACCATGCTAGAAATATCACTACTATTATTCTGAAGTTCCCGACAGATTCAATTTATCCCCACATCACAGCAGAGATCAAATATGCGTAGGAACAATCACGAAGTAATGAGACTGAATTATCTTTAATAGCTATGTTTGTGCTGACGGTGACTTGAATCAAACTCTACGTGGCAGAAGAGTTCAAGTGTGGATCTCTGTTGGTAGAAGCTGGATTGTAATACTGAAACCCGAGGCTTCGTAGTATTTTTCTAATTATAGGTTTGATCCAATGTCCATTAAAGGCAGGCTAATTGGCTTTTACAAAAAAAAATGACTGAAAGTAGCCTTTGCCTCCGATTTTTAAAACAGAAAAAGAAGTTCATAAACCCAGCACTTTCAATGAGTAAATTTGTTAAATATTTCAAATAAGCTTTGCCTCAGTCCAATGGATTGTTACCTTATTAGCAACATTTTGTGAGAGGTAATTTCTTTGTTACCTTAATATATTTTGAAAAATAACTCTTTTAGCGCCTCTTCTATTTATGACTCACTCATAATAACACAAGTGACTCATTCTGTCAAATTACAAGTTATTACTTTAGAAAACAAGTTTTTTCCCTTCCTTTTGGGTAAAATATGACAATTTTCATTATTTTGTTACTAAGGGCAGTTTCTTACTACTTAACAGGTTCTCAGAATTCTGTTTTCTAAGTAAAGCATATGCCACAAAAGACAAAAGCATCTCTCACCTCTTGCCTCTTTCAAAGATGAATACATTTGATACAGAGCAATTATTTAAAACTAGTTCCAGAACTTCAGAGGTTGTTTAACAGTAAGTTCTATTTCAGTCATCACATTTTACCTAGACAACTGTGCATGCTGTAACATTTCATTGTTTTGTTATTGCAGACATGCCTAGTGATTCTAGAAGTTCAGAAAGTACATGTCCTGAAAAGCCCAGCTGACCTGCTTTCATGTGAGGAAGCTGTTGCATCCCGATTATTTCCTCCCATTACTATCCCAGAGGAGGCCCCATATTGTTTGGCTACTGTCCATTTAACTTCAATGTTGAGATGATCACTGGAGCATCCTTTTATGAAATGGTGTTTCCCCCTGCTCAAAAATTCTATTCTATTCTATCTCCCTTTTGCCTCCTGCTGGAGGACATCCTCACTAATTATCTGCTCTTAAGAGTGGTTAAAGTTGAAAAAAAAAAAAAACCCACCAAACCCAAAACCCCAACCTCTCTTAAAGCTCCTCCTTCCATATCCTTGTCCTTATCTATGAGAACATCCATGACGACGAGATCCAGAAGATGCCTACACATACATGGGCTCCCTAATACTAGAGAAGAGTGTTTGCAACTCAGGTTAATGTTTCCTGTTCCTAGAAGATTCTGACTGTGTCCCTATCTCTTACAAATGAACGGCCATCATTCCCTAGGAGGGGCACGTCTCTTCTGAGGGAGGAAGATAATCCCACTCCACGTTTGGATATTCCAGGTCAGGGTTCAAAACAGGCTCAGTCTGATGACAGGGTAGCAGAAGCTGAACACCCGCTCAACTACAAGGGTTGGGTGAGCTCCCTAGTACAAACCAAAAAAACCCCAAACATTTACACTGACCCTGTTGAGGTCTCTCTCTTCTCCTTTATGAAGGACGGTGCAGCAGAAATGCCTCCTAAAATCCCGGGCCTTTCTTTGGGACGATATCAAGGTACCTGGTGTGCGCGAAGCGGCCGCTTACTGGGAGGCTTGCCAGGAAAAGACAGCCAGCAAAAGCAAATCTGCCTGCCTCTCATTCGATACCTAAGTTTGCCACTGAAGTGCTCTGAATGCAGAGATACATACAGGTACTGTGCAACTACTGTACCCACTGGAACATCTGCACTGGTGCAGTCTACATTTAGAAATAAAGCTATGTAAGATTAAGATGCTTAAGATTTTTTTTTTTCCACTGTCTGCACTGGAAGGTGGTTGTCAGAAATGAGAATAACTCTGGGAAGTAAGATAGTTCTAACACAAAAGGTGAGTGTTTGGGACTACAGCTTCACATTGCCTCATATTCACTCAATAAGAAACCATGCCCTTATGAAAAATGGAATTAAAAAATGAATAAAAGGTCACCACAGCGACACTGACATAGACATAAGGAAAACAGCTTGAAAATAAACTTATTTAGGCTAAGTGTAGAAGTAAGATGCATAAGATAGTCCTTTCGACTAAACAGAAAAGAAACAGCACTTTAAAACATAACATGGCAACTAAGAAGAGAGAGCTTGGAAAAAAAGAATGATTGGGTGAATTATAAACATGTACACAACGTCTGCTACAGGGAAAATAGCAACTGCATCCTGCAATCTGTCGAGTAATTATGGCAAAACAGACCCCAAAGCACTGAAATGGAGACAGTTAGCACACTAAGCAGAGAAAGAAAATGTTGTGCTGAACTGTGAAGACATTATAAATTGCAGGAAATAGTTTATTAATAAAATGCTCTGGAGCCGGCCACCTGCAGTGGTAAACACAGTACCTGTGATAAAAATAGCTCTGAAGACCGAAAGGACAAGTGGTATGAGGAAAAACACGGAAAATGGCTTACTGTTGGTAAATTCATAGCTCAAATACAGGGATGATTAACATGATTCAAGGAGAAAAATTAGTTTCCTATTCTTGCTTTAACTTTGCAAGCTTCAAGAGAAGAACCTGAGAAGCTGTAACACCAAATCTCGTGCCTAATTTATACAGAGAAGTTGTCTCATTGATGTTAACAGCTGAAAAGTAAACCCAGATTCATTCAAACTAAAAATAAAGCTTAAATTTTTGAACCTTGTCAATAAAACAAATAACATATGGAAGGTTTAATGTCACCTGAAGACCTTAAGTCTTTAGTCTTAAGACTAAATTCCTTTTTTCCCAGCTTAAAAGTTGATCTATTTCTTATGAGAGGAAAGTAGAGGGCCTGTGTTGTGGAGAAGATCAGACTAGATTTTAAGACCAGCTACAACCTTAAACTTATAACTGAGAAAAGGAAGAAAGAGCTAAAAAGGAATGGTTTTAATTGTATCACCAATACTATACAGACTAACAGAGGTACATAAAGCTAAATACATGAATAAAACTTGCAGTTGCCTTGCTAGGAAAAACATTTAAAAGAGGAATGCATTTGGGAGCACGTACCTTGCCTGTCAACCAAACTCCGGGGCTTCTCACGTAGAGCTCCTGCATCAGGGTGTTTCATCGCAGTCACAGGGAAATGATGAGGCACAGCACAACATAGCTGCAAGCAGCACATCACAGAAACAACTGGGAAAGATGCTGTTGAACAACAAAGTTCCAAAGTCTCTCTGGAATGGGTAGCTGGCAGAGGATCTCTGGAGACATCCTGCAAGGAAAGGCCAAGATTTTTAGGAAAAACAGAGGTACAGGTGCTCTGCTGACACTCTTTCCCACTCCCGCAGCAGTGAGCGGCCTGTGCTCCCGGCAGCGCGAGCTGCAGGCTGTACCTACCGGACTGCCCGCAGACCCGGGCCAGCAGCCCAGACCCAGTGGCAGGGGTTTACAAGCAAGTATGCTGCAACAGCTTATCAACTTAAAGACATAATTCTCCATGCACTGAATCAATGTTTATTTGTGCAACCTGCGCACTTAATGTTACAGCTAACAATTAAGCTTCTAGGGGTTGTAAGTACCTATGGGTAGCTACTAACACCTGGCTGTTGCACTGGTATAGTAGGAGGCACCCTGTGCTCCTGTGCTGCTTCCTCAAAACAGTGCAAAGCAAGACTTTACCTTTAAGATTTCCTTTTCTAAAATTATTTGGTTTTGCTAAAGACTCTTCCCCTGGCGTTCATTCACAAACCACATTTGTGCTCAGCTTGTTACAGACACAATGGTAGGCTGGAGTTTTCAGATAAATGTGCATATATATTAACAAAACAGGCTAAGGGAATTGCCAAAACTTACCTGTACACCCTGATTCTGCCTACAGCACTAAAGATGATTTCAATGGATGGTACCTGGCTGCTTTCTCTCAGGACACCCCCTGCCTGAGACGAGAGCTAGAGCAACGTGCCTTGACTGGACCTCACGCTCCTCCAGCTCTATCTCTAACTGGGGAAACTGGAAGGAGGAGGGGCCATGCTTCTTGGGGATACCTGTACTAAGAAATCCTCAGAGGATGTTTGTGAATGGCTGACATGTAGGTACCTTACGAATGCATATATCAGCAACCCAACAGGGGGAAGAATAATGCCTTTATCTTAAAGTAAATGCAGTGATTAGCAAAGAGGCTAGGTTAATGCCTGTACAACTCAAAATTCTTCATGTAAAGAACAAAAGTCAGCAAACATGCTGCAAGGAAAACCTTCTCCTTAAGCACCGCACAATAATCCTGGCTCCTAATCAGAAAGAACTCTCCAATGAAAACAAATAAAACATCAAGCTGACCTTACTGACTTGCTTTTTGAGAGGGGAATGTGGAGATAATGATTGCTCTGTGTTGGGTGTGTTATATTACAGAATAAATTGGTTTGAAGACTACTATGAGCCTAGCCTGGCTAATCTAATTAAATAATTCCTTGCAACATGGCTGTTAAAAAAATATTGACAGGCAGGAGTTTCCTGGATGCAGCAAGACAACCTAGAACAGAAACCCATGTATTTATCCCTTACCCAGCGGAGGGACCATCTATGCCCTGTGGTGCTGCTGCACTCAGCCCCTTGCATGAGGATGGATGGATGGATGCATGCATGCATGCCCACCCTGCTGTTTCTGGAGACCATTCCAACAAATCTCCTGCTCCAGCTTATGGAAGACACCACCTTTCCCCTGGCCCCCGCCATCAGCTCAAGAAACCCCACGAGGGAACTATGCAGGTTATAACCAACCCCATTTTCATGAGGGCTTTGTGTCCACTGCAACACACCCTCCCATTAATTGCGATCTGGAGTAACCAGGAGAGCAATCTAAGCCACTTTACCAAAACCCATGAGATGGACAGAGATTTTCGTTCAATAGTTCTGCTTCAGAAACATGCAGAAGACCTGGGACTAACTTGTGATTAGTAGAGAAAGCTATTTCAGAGATAGTAATAGTACTCTGTAATTCTAATGAGTCCTATTACTTTTTGTGTTACATTTCAGTATATTATCATTCCATATTTAGTATGATTTAATAATATTAAATAATACTTCCTGCCTTCCAAGTACCTGGAGATCTGCCAGCCATAACCAGACCAGTGCTGCCCCTTTGGCTAGCCTGCTCATGTGCCATCCCCATCCCCTTCCCCTTTAGGGACAAATTCCCTCCCTCCACACAGATACCACAACTTGACCGGGATTTCACAATAATTGTCTTTAAAGACACAATTCCCTCTTTTTTCCTAATCCTTGTAGATGCTAACTATTGAACGCAACTGTATCTTTTAGATGAGGTTCAAGTTCACCTCAGTCCAAGTTCGCAGGGATTTTAAAAAACGTACGCTGAGGTTTTTACACACACAGACACAAAAAAACCAAAAGCCAATGTGAGGTGGGGAAGGTTCTGCACACGCGGTTTTCCCTCGCCCGGGAAGGGCGTGGCCGCCTCTCTCCTCAGCTCGGCTGCCGCCCTGCCGCGGCCGCGAGGGGCTTTGACGGGAAGGGGCCGCCGGGCCCGGGCCGGGGCGCAGACCAGCCCGCGGGGAGGCTCTCGGCGGCTGCTGAAGGGCTTTGCTAATGGAGGCAGCCGGCGGCGGGCCGGGTGAGCGGCGGGAGGCCAGCGGCGGCGCCGCAGGGCGAGGCCTGGGCTGCCATGGTGCGCCGCGGCCCAGCCCGCCTCTTACCACGGCAGCGGCCCAGCGCCAGCAGCATGTGAACATACTACAGAAAACACATTTTTACAGAAACATAACGTCTAAAGTCTAAACCTTGTCATAAATCACAGCGGTAATTATTTGATAAACTAAATTAAAGCAATGCAGTTCTTTTTGGGTCTGAAACTCTCTCAATCCCCACAGCCATCCCCAGCTCCCCTCCCAAGCTCCCACCCTCTCTGCACCTTATTTTCAGTGTTTGCTTCCATTTTCTGAGGGAGAAAAGTAAGTATTTGCAATGGTGAAAGGGAAGCCTGTTCCCCAAGCAGCTCCTATGGCACTGATCTAGCGCAGGCATTTTCAGGAGCACGCAGCTTCTGGCACTGAACCCCTGGTCAGGTATTGCGGGACAGGAAACCCAAGCCTGCCAGGACATCCCAAGTCCTTTGCTCAATGATTTCACTACTCGCAGATTGGGTTTGCTTTTTTCATAGTTTATGAAGCTCTGTCCAAGCACCAACACAGTGTGATGAAGTTGCCGTTGCTGGCATGCACTAAATCCTGCTTCTGCTAAGCAGCAAAGCCAAAGCTCCTGCCGAACGATAAGTGAATGAGGTTTGGGTCCGAGTGCAGCACTGACTGTTTTGTGACCTGCTACATTTAAGACAACAATCCAGCTCACCAAAGGCATGTATGTAGCTTGTAACATACACATTCCTGGCAGCCCTGCTCCCGCTCAGGGAAGCAAACACTCAAGCAGTAAGTGAATGGAAGAAAAACTTGGGATTAAATGCAAAAAAACCCCAAACCTTATTTTAGTCAATTTTTTTAAAAATTAAATAAAGCTGATCTTTACATTGGCAGCAACATGCTCAGAAAGATTTATATCCCCAAATGCGACCCATGCAGCAGTCACCCGACTGACCACGCAAGCTCCTAAAGGCAAAAGCTTGCAGCAGGTTGGCTCCTGAGCCATACCAGCTCCTCATTTCATACATGTTTTCTCTTTAACTCCCCTCTGGCTCTAGCTTGTGGCAAACCACAGTTCACAAAGATGCATGCCAGGAGACTGCAACTACTTGCTTAAAGAGGTGAAATAAATGCTGGGCATTTGCCAAAGCACTCCCACCACTTGGAGCAGTTAATTTTTCAGGACATTCAGTGCCAGACCGCTTGGCTGAATGGGAAAGAGAAGAAATAGGAGAGTAAAAGCTTTCTGGTAAGAATTTCTGCAATGTTTATCACAGTAGCACCGAGATATTCACAACACTTTAATTTCTCTCTGAAAGGAAGCGGAGAAAGATGATGTCTTTCCTTAGGAACCCAAATGAACACAGTGGGAAGTTTGAACAAACCTGGGAAACTAAGAGCTGCTTCTTCAGCCACCATTGACTCCAGCAGGAATTGAAGATACTGAGCGAAAACTGGGAAAATCCCCTAACAACAAATGCTAGATGGAAAATTGTCAAAATGTTTAAAAACATTATGTTGTAAACAACAGTGAAATTAAGAATGTAAAATCTTGATTGCAAATACTGAGGGGCTGTAGGAGGTGAAGCACAAATAACATAGTCTAGTGCTAAATTCTGCATAACCAAAACACAAGAAAGTTCATCAACATCATACTAAAGGAATCTTATAAAGCTTTATTAAATAATACAGATAAAAATTATTTACATCCAAATTGTCAAATTTAAGTAGTACTAGCACGTAAGGCACAACTTCTCCAAAACTAGCCAGTAAGTTACACAATACTCAATAATACATAACAAGTTGCTTTTTTGTTAGACTACATGAAACCAAAACGGTATGCCATAAGTGTGTCTGCATCCCATTCCTCTGACCGTCTGCCCGCACAGTTCTGCGCCCATATATTTTGCTTGACATATTTTGTTCTTTGAAATAGAACAATTGCGATCACTTTTCATTATGGTCCTTAGGAGAGGTCAGACAGCCATGACATTATTCACAATTTAAACTGTGATACTTGTTATGTGTAAACAAAAGCCCTTATTCAATAGCTGCAAAATACTGCTTATAGATTAAAAGTTACTGTGATTGTGATTATAATCCTCAAAGTAAAGGATTCCAATTGAGATTTTTTTTTTTTTTTCTATTCTCAGGGAAGTACTTTAGGACTAAGAATTGGAACCAAGTTTTTCTTCTCATCTGTTTAAAATTAATTTGGAAAAAAAGTTCAAGTCAGCATATCTCAACTGCCACCATGTTTAAAAAGCAAAATGCAGCTGAGCACACAGTGATGAAGTGCCTGGTTTAGCAGAGTACGCTCTGATGTACACAGAATTGTGCTTTTTACATCTGTGTGCCTTAACCAGTGAAGAAAACCAAAATATCAACCACTCCCCACGCCCCTCCCCATAATACTTACGCAATTAAACGCTACATCGTATTTTACAGACTTAGAAACGAGCACTTCTTAGTAGGATATTATGGTACAAAATTCCAAAGCCTGGTGACACTGGTAATATCTTACTGTGTAGTTTAAGTGAGGATTCTGGGTGCAGCTGTATCGGTTTGTACACAAATACACCAGAGAGAAGAGACAAGCAGACTGAACCAACTGCAGAGGCCACTCAGTGCACATGTGAAATAAGCCACTTAACCTTCCAGGGGACCAGTGGTAATAAAAGGAGGCTCAGTTTCTGTTGAGGTACTTCTATGTGTGAAATGACCTATATAAATGTATTATATTTGTATCAGAACACAGGTAAGATAATTGCCTTCAATTAAAAATATTTACTGCCAGAAGAAAGATCCTTTTCGAAGGCACATGCTTTCACATTTCCAGTCCACAAAAAGTGCTTACAGTAACAAGAAGGGAATACTGCAGTTGTACCCGAAGGAAGCCGCACTAAGAGCGCTTTGTTTTCCTTTTTGTTGTTGTAAAAAACCCTCCAAATTATTCACAGTTGTTCCAGCATTCCTAACGATAAAACAGCAAATTATGGTGATGAATCACATTGTAAGGCTAAGTGTAAGAACACTTATCAGTGCAGTACATTCCTGAGTCTTTGGAACTCAAAATAAAAAACTAGTTCTTTGAAATACACAATCCTTCATATTTTTGGCTCATATTTGACCTGTTTCTCTATTTCCCTTTTTTAAAAAAGTTCATTAAAAAGAAAGTTAATTTTTACAAAAAGCAAATAAAAGCTTTTTATCACTATCACTTAGACATAGCTTCTAGTTGCCTGAAGAGTGCAAGAAAGCTAGTTTAGCATAAACGCTGCTGTTCGCCCAGTCATCCTCGTCAGCGGAGCATGAAACAGCAGATTAAGAAAGGTTTAGAGAACTGAAGCACTGACATAAAAAAAAAATTAAAACGCTCTAAACATAAAAAAAAAAAAATGAAGCAAGTTACATTCAAGAGACGACTTGAATTACATCGGAACTCTGAAAGTTCTTAAATTTGCTCTTGTGAAAGGCACTGATTTCCCCCCTCCCCCAGTGCATGAAGACGAGTCCTGCTGTCTTTAATGCGAACCATAATCGGTGCTCCAGAGCATGGATGATGGGCTTGTTTTCCTGCTTGAGGAATGAGGGCTGAAGGAGAGCACAGGTGATAGAGAGAAACCTAAAACACAGGGGAAAAGGAGAAAGACCACAGTCATACTCAGGAACAGCAGAAGAAGAAAGAAACAAATAACTGCTGTCGAATTGTGGGAACACCTGGCAAGCAACACCCATGATCCACTCATAGTGAAATAGCCCCTTTAGCGTATTGCCTGTTGAAAAGGCATCTTATAAGTATCAAAATTTTGCGGGTCTTCCCATTAAGGACTTTAATTAAAGAATTAAGTCTTCTGAGGGGGGCACAACAGATTTTACCTCAGCAAATAAATTTCAGTTTGAATTTGCCTTGTGTTATCTGAGGCACCAGGCATGTGTTTTTACCGATAGGACTGCAGCTCACCATAACTTAAACACATCTTTACTAATGTGAATTTTGCTTTAATAGCCGCTGTTGAGTACAGAGCTTCCAGGTGAATGGGTGGGTTTTGCCTATTTCTGAACAAGTTTGGTTCTGCAACACTGCAAATAGGCAAAATAGGGAATAAATATGATGTAAAAAAATACAGATAAAACATGACTGCAAGATCAAAAGCAGCAAAGGAAGAAACTGTTCCCTGCGCAACACAACTAAGTGTTCTACAGACTTCTGTCCTTTGTCCCCTGACAGTTGCCCTTTGCTGTCCCTTATGACAGGTCCCTCACAGCACACGGACAGCACAAGAGACGCAGCACACGCTGCGGCTAATCTGATGTTGCGTGAGCTGACTTAACCAGCCAGCCGCTGCCAAGTGCATTGTATCAGCAGCTGAGCTCTGCTTTACTTTCCCTCAGCAGGAGCAAAATTGTGGATCTCTCTCCTCTGCCCATCTGTCAGCTTGCATAAATCCTTACACATTTAACCCATTCACTATTTCCAACGTGGCTGAAGCTGACCAAGAGTTTCAAAAGAATTAGCGATGGGTAAGGGGGAGGTTGTGGGGTGGAGCAGGAGGTTGGGCAACAAATTTCCCGGGAACTGGCGCAGTGCTTGCTGTAATATAACTGAGTTTACAGGCTCTCTCATACCTTAGAATCATAGAATCACAGAATCATTTAGGTTTTAAAAGACCTTTAAGATCATGAAGTCCAACCATTACCCTAACCCTGCCATCCCACCACTAAACGATGGCCCTAAGCAACTAAGCCATGACCCTTCCTACATTCAATTCAAATGTAAGAAAACCTGCTTTGTAGCATCTCTGTTAGCGATAGCTCTGGCTGCAGTGGTCACTACATGCTGAAGGTGAGTAGCAAGACAAAGGCTTTAGATTTCAGAAGAGCAAACTTCAGGTGGCTCAGAGCTCAACGGGTAGGGATTCCATGGAGGATAAAGGAGCTAGCAAGTGCTGGGAGTCTTTCAAGAACACTCTCCTGCAAGCAAAAAACCAGTTCATCTCCTTTAAAGGCAATGGCAGCAGATGGAAAAAGAGACACCCTTGGCTTAACTGTGAGCCTCTGAGTCTCCTCAAAACCAAAAGAGATGGAAAAGCAGATGAATATCTGTTGAAAACAAGGGCATCGCCAGGGTGTGCAGAGATGCAGTTAGAACAGCAAAAGCTCAGCTCAAATTGAAACTGGGCAGAGATGTCAAAAACTACAAGAAAGGGTTCTTCAGGTACATAAACAAGCAGAAACAGAAGGAAAATGTTGGCCTGCTGTTAAGTAGGAGAGGTGAATTTGTCACCAACACCACTGCAAAGGCAGAGGTTCTCAACATTTTCCTCACCTCTGTCTTGACCAGCACTGTTGGACCCCTGGCCTCAGGAACAAAAATCCAGGCTGATGCAAACACAGACCCACTGTCAGTGAAGGAAGAGTTGGTACGTGGACTATTGCAGGGGCTAGGCCCCTACAAATCGATGGCCCTGACATCCCACCCGCCCACCCGACAGTGTGAATAGTCTGACATTGTTGCAAGGCCACTCTCCATAATCTTTGAGAAGTCATGGAGACCGGGGGACATCCCAGAAGACTGGAAGAAGACTAACGTCAACACCATCTACTAGAAGGTCTTAAAGAAGGATCCAGGAAGGACTTCAGTCCCTGGGAAAGTTATGGAACAAATCCTCCTGGGGGCTATCACAAGTCAAATGAAGCACATGACTGGGAAAAGCCAACACGGACTCACCAAGGGCAAATCATGCTTGACAAACCCGATCACCTTCTACAACAAAGTAACCTGCTCAGTTAACGTGGGGTGAGCGGTGGACATTGTCTACCTGGAGTTCACCAAGGCTTTTGATCCCACAGCCTCGTCCTAGAGAAATGGATGTGCCGTGGTCTGGACAAGGGGTCCATGTGCTGGGTGAGGAGCTGGATGATGGCCCACACCCAGAGGGTGGTGGTAAATAACTCTTTGACAAACTGGCGACTTCTCACAAGTGGGGTCCCCCAGAGATTGATACTGGGCCCAGCGCTGTTTAGTATCTTCCTAAGTGATCTGGATGATGGCATCAAGTGTACCCTGATGAAGTTTGCCAATGATATCAAACTGCATGGGGAAGTGGATACTCCAGAAGGGAGAGCCACCCTGCAGGAAAACCTGGATAGGCTGGAAGAGTGGGCTAACAAGAACCTTATGAAGTTCAACCAAGACAAACATAAGGTCTTGCACCTGGGAAAACACAATCCACGAGTGCAGCACAGACTGGGATCTACCTAGCTGGGGAGCAGCTCTGTGGAAAGGGACCTGGGGGTCCTGGTGGGCAACAAGATCAGTACAAGTGAGCAGTGTGCAGCTGCGGCCAAGAGAGTCAACAGGATGCTGGGCTGCATCAACAAGGGCATCACCAGCAGAGATAAAGAAGTCGTTATCCCACTGTACTCAGTGCTTGTCAGGCCATACCTGGAATACCTTTTTCAGTTTTGGTCCCTGATACGCAAAAAAGATGTGGACAGGCTGGAGGGGGCCCAGAGAAGGGACACAAAGATGATCCAAGGGCTGGGAAGCCTCTCTTAGCCATATGAGGAAAGGCTGAGAGAGCTGAGGTTTGTTCAGCCTTGAGAAAAGAAGGCTTAGGGGAGTCCTGGTTTCATCTGGGGGAGAGTTAATTTTCCTCCTAGTAGCTGGCATAGCACTCTGGTTTAGATGTAGTACTAGAAGAATGTTGATAATGCACTGATGATTCAGTTGCTGCTGAGCTGGGCTTACACCAGTCCAGGCCTTTTCAGCTTCCCATGCTCTGCCTGGTACACAAGAAGCTGGGAGGGGGCCCAGCCAGGACAGCTGACCCAAACTGGCCCAAGGGCTATTCCAGACCATATGGCGTCATGCCCAGTATAGAAACTGGGGGGAATTGGCCAGGGGGCAGCAATTGCTGCTCAGGGATGGGCTGGGCATCAGTCAGCAGGTGGTGAGCAGTTGCATCACTTATTTTTTTCTGGGTTTTGTTTCTCTCTCTCATTGTTTTCCCTTTCATTACAATTTTTTATTATTATTATATTTCAATTATTAAACTGTTCTTATCTCAACCCACGAATTTTCTTACTTTTGCTCTTCTGATTCTCTCCCCCATCCCAGTAGGGAGGGAGGGTGAGCAAGAGGCTGGGTCAGGCTCAGTTGCTGGCAGGGGCTAAACCACACCACCTTATCACCATATTCCAGTGTTTAAAGGGTGGCTACAAAGAAGATGAAGAATTTTTTTTTTTTTATAAGGAGTCACGTGGAAAAGATGAGGGGCAATGGGTACAAGTTACTCTGGGGAGACTCCAACTGGACACAAGAGAAAAATTGTTCAGGAGAACAATCAGCCGTTGGAATAACCTCCCCAGGGAAGTGGTGGATTCCCCAACATTGGACACTTTTAAGATTCGGCTGGACAGGGTGCTGGGCCATCTTCTCTAGACCATGCTTTTGCCAAGAAAGGTTGGACCAGATGATCATAGAATCATAAAATGTTTTGGGTTGGAAGGGACCCCTAGAGGTCATCTAGTCCAACCCCCCTGCAGTGAGCAGGGACACCTTTAACTAGATCAGGTTGCTCAGAGCCCCGTCCAACCTGGTCTTGATCCTTGGGGTCCCCAACCTGGGATTCTATGATTCTAGCTAGGCTAATCAATTAATTCATGTATAACTGGGTAACAGCTGCTTACTGTTATGGCTGTGTTGAGGAGTTGTCCTTGGGGTAAATGCTGGATGACTGTGCTGTTCTTTCGGTGAGAAAACTGCATGATAGGCTGTAAGACATTGCGAAAGAAAAACACAACAAAATCATTTCAATAGAAATTATTCCTTTATATCTTACAACTAATGCATTGTAAGAAGTTATGGAAAAAAAATACTTCTGCAATCTTTCATTCTCTTACCTATAATCATAACAGCTGTCCCTGCTAATAGTGCAAAAAGCGTGAAGAACATTACTTGATAGGAATCAAGAAAGTGCTGGAATAAACTGGTTCCATCTGTAGAATCAATTAAGAGGAGAAAATATTGAGTTAAAAAAGCATCTTCTCCAACCTGCTTTAAGAGTTAGCCATTCTTAACACAAACTGAAATAGCCAAAAGAAGGTATCTATTTATAGCAAATAAGTATAATCAACTTAGATAATACAACTTCGATTCTAGTGACTATTTCCAATGCAGTCTTCAAAATTTGCCAGTAACAGATTAAGACACTGATATACAGTGCCTTAAGCATGTTCTTTACTTTCTCAGCCCCAAAATGCTAATCTGTTTTCAAAATAACAAAGCATGCCTGAGAGTAAATAAAAGCAGAGCAAAAAAATTACTTCCAGAGACTTTAGCACTGGGATATTTATGCCAACTTCAATAGAGTATTTTGGGCTCACCCAAAAGGAAAATACGTTCAGCTTCACTCATAATGAGCAATTGTCTTCAAGTCTTCTGGTCACAGTGAGCAGCTTACATGTCAACAATAACATTAGCTGCCAGCTCAGATTTTAACACACCCAATTTTATAACCTCACGAACATTAATGGGAGCTGGAGGTTTAATCTGGCCTATGAAGTCTAGAGATAAACTTACGTCTCCCTGGTGCACTGGTTCTGTCAGTCAAGTAAATCACTGTCACTGGGATAGTGATAGACTGGTCAGTCATAGGACTAGAGACCGTTAGAGTGGTTGATAAGGATCCCTGGCTTGAAACTCTTGGATCAGACAGACTAATGGTGTAGACTACGTAACTAGGCAGCTCGTAGGATTTCTCTTTCTGAAATGCCTTCACTGTTGGTGACCCACATTTCACCTGCGGAGGAAAAGAAACAACCTGAAATAGACTGGGAAAGCACAGCACATGCCCATCTTCCAGGCTGCATGTCAGAAATATGTGATTCCACAGAAACAGAGAGCAACTCATCCCTCAGCCAGAGTTGGACTTGGTTGTAACTTTATGGTGACACCTGCAGCACTTCACCCCTGTTTATTATTAAGGTTGCCCTATTAACTGCTGTTTCTGTGGGTCTGGGCTAACCCTATACAAGCAAAAAAAAAATCAAAGCATCGCTTACTGGGCTACATGAATCATGGGCAGTCAAACAAGTAAGGGGGCAAGAACCTACCCCTCCCACTAGAGATCAGGTGGATTTTCTGCCTCCCCACCTGTGAGCTAGTTAACACATCCCAGGTAGCACAGAGGTGAGCCTGACGTATTTCTGCTACCCCAAAACAAAAGTAAAAACCAAGGAGGAATACATTCCAAGATGAGTATTTCCAAAGCATCTCAGGAACAGTCTTCACATGGTAAAGGTAAAGGTAGCACAGAGTACCTTCAGTTAGAAAGTTGCATGTAACCGTTCAAAATGCTTTCAACCGTGTCATGATACTTCCCAGCAATAGACTCACCTCCAGGGTATCAAGAATTTCAGTGGCACCAAATATTTTCACATCAGAGCTTGTGTAATGGTTACTTAAAAGCATTTCCGTTTGGTCAGCGTAAAAGCCAGGATTGAATGGCACCTCAGTGCTGATCTGCTCCCCGGAGAAGTGGCTGCCTTGGATTGAAGCTGTAACTCTGAGTGCAGTTTTACTCATGCTGAGACGCTTCAGCTGCTTGTCAGTAAGCCTGTGCATTGTGATGGAACAGGTGTAATGTCCTAGAGAAACAAAAGCAGTTTGACTGTTAATTGTTCATCTTTATGACTTTTTTTTTGCCATAGAGCTAAAAAAGGTGGTAAAATTCAACAATCAGCAAGATCAGGAGTGCATAGGTGAGTGGGACAGTGTGTCTGCTGGTCCGAGCACCACAGTCCCCGTACTAAAACAGAAGATACTTCTTGTCCCAAACTAACCATCACGATAAAAACACTACAGTGGCAGTTTCCAGTTACATGTTATTTTAATATGCCAGTGAAACTCAATTCCCCTTTGAATGTAACATCTACACTAATATTGATAGAAAGGCTTTACTGAAAACAAAATTTAACGTCTTATTTCATATTCTCTTCACCCAATGTTAAAATTTTAGTCAGTTACCATGACTGATGTTCTGTGGAAACATGGTTTATCATTTATAAAAGATTCTTTAAAGGTTAGATATTCACCGTGCTTCTAATCTCTTATGGAACCTATTTGTCTGTTATTACTAATAAAGATAGTAAAAGAATTCCCACAGTGTGGAAGATACAAAGCATAAGTAACAAGGCAGAACTTGCTAGGTACATGTTTTCCCCTTATTTTCTTTCCCTGACAGAGTAACAGAGGCAGCCACTATTATGCAAGGAATAATAGTGTTTTATACCATGGGTACAGGGACTGATCTAACAGATAATTAGCGTTATTTCCACACAGCCCATGGTGGTTTGGCTCGTTTTAAAAATCATGTTATAGTTATGAAACGCTAACACAGGTTGTAGACTTTCACAATTTTACTTCCATTTCCACAGCATCTAGTAATTTCTCCTCCTTTTAAGTCCCAGTTCACGTTGTTTTGGGGATACATACAAATTCTACCTTTCATAAGAAATTACAGCACTCAGGTTGCGGAAAAAAGTTGTGAGAGTATGATAAATTCCAGAAATGTTTAAATTGCAGAATACAAAGAATACAAAATGTATTAATGTCATCAGGTTTGCACATTTATGCTATTTCCCTCATTTTAATCACTGAGGTTAGTTACATGGCAATAACTGCAGTGGCAGGGCTTCTAATAGGTCAACATCAAACACAAAGAATGTTTTGACTCTGTAGAGCGTAATTTGATGAAATCTAAAGATCCTTAGTACACAGAGATTAAAATTCATGATTGCTCCTCTTGTCTCCAGTCTCGCATTCTGCTGCATTTAAGTAAATGGTAAAAGCACTGATGTGTGGCAAGGAAACACCTAAAAGAGCCACTGGATGTTTACAGCTGCAGAGATAGCCCATTTTGGAATATTTTTCACCTGAGTGCTCATTTGTAGCAGCTGAAGAAGGGAGTGTTTTGCTTCCATAGTTACGCACAAGGTAATCTATTTTTTGTACAGTTCATCTGTACTGAAAGAGTGCTAGCTCTCTAACGTGTGTGACCCCAGTGTATTATACGTCTACATTCTCCAATACCATCAGTTCTGTCCCAAGGTACCACTGGACTGTCCACATACCTACAAATATATGAGGAGTAATTTGCAAAGTTAGGACCTACATTTGTGGTCAAAAAACATACTGAAGTTTGTTCCCCCTGCCCGCTCCCTCAAGTAAAATAATCCTTCTAAGTTTCTGCCTGACTTACCACTACAACTCTGAAAAACATACAAAATGGGCTGCTACTGATTTCTGGCTTTCTCTGAAAACAAATGTCTTTGTCACATGAAGAAAACCCCAGAGTTAAAACAAGGAGAGTACACGTTAACAACTCACTGAAGCCTGAGACCCTACACAAATCTCAGAGGCTTCAGAAGGAAATCTGCTGGGCCAAAGGGCTTTTGGACTAAACCACAGCAGAATTCAAAGTGTCTGCCTGGAGTGTGGCATCTTCCCCCATCTTACCTGAAACAGCATCAAATCCAGGTTCTGTTATAAAAATATCATGTGCTGGGAAGTCAAATGCATCACTGTTAAAATCTAGATGGCAACTGATAATGGACTGAGGCTGTAATTCAGCAATGGCTTCAATCTGAGCAGGCAAGCACTCCCCTAAGGGGAAGAAAAAAATTAATTAACCTCTAATTAATTAATTATGAAATAAAAAGAAAATTCTAACTAATTAATTTTTCATTAATTAACAGCAAAACCATGCCTTGAAATATCAGGTTATTCTGCCATCTTCTGAAATAGTTTCAGAAGGTTGTGATGATCTTAAAATAGCTAGACGTCACAGACAGGTGTCCTACCTCAGGTCTAATCCCAAAGAGACAGCAAATGAAAATTTTATATGTTGTGGGGTTCTTTGAACAGGAATAATTTATTTACAGGGAAGAATGAACTAGAGAGAATTTTCGGCTCAGATGTGTCTGTTGAATAACTTACATGATCCTGGGAGCCTCGATTTATATTTTAGTATCTGGCAAGATGTTTTTTTGGTAGGCTGATAATTCACATAAGGCACAATAAAATACTATTTGAACAAGTGCTAAGTGTCAAGCTAAAATCTAAAAGGAACCATAATCAAACAAAATACAGCTTATTAAATAGAGGACACAATATGATGCTTAATCTGTGTGTTGATTCTAATTGCTGATAATTTCTGTAAATGATTTAAGGGTGGTTACTTTAAACAGGCTCAGCAAGAAAAAATAATAACTTCAAGAAGGCAATATGCAAACAATCAGCTGATTGCCTATTAACTGGTTTTTGATATGATCAAAAATGACACTTCTATTATCTACCTATTTTATTAGTTGTCAAATCTTAACAGTGCCCCAGAACACCCTCCAAACTCTGTAACATGGCCCTAACAGTCTTTCAGAGCTTCTGGAATTCCAGAAAGGCACTAGGGGTTCATAGAGATCTTGCTACACCAGCTTCACAGACCCTAAAAACAAACAAAAAAACTAAAACACAAACCAAACCCACCTATCATGAACATACAATCATGCAATAAACAATTAACATAAAGGGTTTTTTTAATCATACCTTTCAAATTTTTATTTCTTTCCCCAATTGAAACTATCACTTTTGAGGCTGCAACTCCTTGCAAGCTTGTTTTCACTCCACTTACATGCATTGCTGTAGTCCTCTGAGGTATATTAACCAATATCTGGAAAAAGGATGAAGTGCATGGTTACCAAAACCTGTTGTATCAAATAAAAATTAAGCCAAATCCACACCAGATTGACTGCGAAATGCACATATCCTTGTATGCATCACAGAAGAGAAGACTCCAAGAGGTCACTGTTCTCTTTATAAGAAATCCTAGATTTCTCTAATTTTAGAAACTGCCTTTCAAGGCAATTTAAGCTAGTAAAAACATTATTTTCTTTCTACCCAACCCCCATAAGTTAATAGGCCTAAAGATCTATGTCTAAATTTAATTTTAAAAGAATTTTTAAATTAATTATTTTTTTAAATCTGGTGCTTAAGTTAGCTGATACAGTGAATTGTGTCAACCGTGCGACTGCACTGCAGACAAACAAAATTTCATTGAGTAGTGCAGATCAGTGATGCACAGTCACGTGGTACAACACTTCAGAAAGTTCTTGGTGACACCTCATCCTGCAGTGAAGCTTCATTCATAAAAAAGCAGCCACACTCAAAACCTGTTTAACATCTGGAAACAATTTAGCCATGCAAAGGAATCAAAATGTACAATATGAGAACATTATAGGCTAAAAATAGAAATAGGAACTGTTATGCTAAATTATATTACTTATTATAAATATTAATTATTATTATAATATATTATCTATATTACGCTTAACATTATTAAGAAAAACATTACATGTTTGGACACACAGCATTTGCATTTCTAATACTTTTACCTTTCAAAAGAACGTTTCTAAATATTTATAAGAACAAAAAACTAATCATAGAATACATTTTTGGTGAAAAAGCACCTGAAGCAAGCACACTTTAGCAGTTCTGGTAGGATTTAACAGAGCCTCACCTCTCTGTATGTTTTAAGTAATCCAGGAATCTCATAATAGACAGTGACAACACCAGAGTCCCTTGCCACTGCTACGCCAGTCTTGGCATCGACTTGAAGAACACTGCTTAAGGAGGAGCTCCATACCCCCAGCAGGCCTGAGAAGACAAACCATTTGGACACTGTTCAACAAATTATGCCGACTGAAGCATTTCATTATCCCAGTGGTGTCTGTATGTATGTACCCACTGCAAGGGCAGCATGGGTACACACACTTCCCAATTCACAGGAACAAGATTCTTGGGTCTCATGTGGTGGAAGGCTGGCAGCCCAACACCAAACTGATGTGCAGTTACTCTGCAAAAAGCCCATTAATACTAAGAATCAAATACAATGAGTGAAGTTAGACAGCCCTGATTCTGCACAATTCCCATAAAACCCAAGCCTTTCAAGCCAATGGGAGGGAAGTATCTGAAGTCTGATAGTCATTAATTCAATAGCAGCGACATATTGCATCGTACAATTGAAATTAGAGAAGTTGATCAAACCTATTTTTATCATTAACAAGAACAGTGACATTTGATTCTGAACAAACATCATAAATTACGCATTTAGTTTTCCTGAGAATGAGAAAGAGTCACATTGATGTCAAATTATATAGCTGCAAACCCACAGTGACTGAATTGCCGCTTACCTTCTTGGTTTATCAGCGAAGTACTCAAGCAGAGGACATCACCTACTACCACATCTATGAGTTCAGGGAAAATGGCATGTTGCACAGGGAGCGGGACATAGTCTGCAATTCCACTGTGTTCTGCATCCCAGACTTTAAGCAAGGTTAAACCTACATTTACAGTCCGGATTACAAACGTGTTGTTTGTGGCTCCTTTCCCAATCTGTACAAAGTCATCTCTACAGATAAAAAGAAATGCTTTTATGTTAAGGCAAGTTTGCTAATGTCATTATCTCTACAATAAATAGTAGGTATTGAACTCTTTTTAGATGGTTGGCTTCTTGTGTTCAGCAATAGTTATCTTCTAATGAAGTCTGACAAAACAAGGAAAATACAAAAGTGATTTAGGTGCTACTGAGGCAAATTTCAGTTCTCACCTCGTGATGCTGAGGGAAGGCTGAGGTCATATAATTATGTATGAGAACTACTTCCTAATTTTAAGAATTGTAGAACTTTAGAATGAGGTAATCTGTCTCTCTTTGCTTTTCTCAGGGATTTAAACAGCAAAGAAATTTCAACACCAGTATGCAGCTTTCCAGCCATGGCTTTACAAAACTAAATCACATTCAATTCGGAGGTGCTGGCATTTACCAAAATTCAGCACTCCCAAAGGCATTGACACACTGAGCGTATGTAAGTATGCCCAGCACAAAGCCGGCCACCCTGGCAGCACCACGCAGAAAGAGCCAAGGTCCCAAGAGCAGTAGAGCTGGGTCACCACAGTGCTACACCTCAGGTTAACGAGCAGTGCTTCTCTCTGTAGGGCTAATAATTAGCCCTGTGCTGAAGCAGCTCTGTCACGTCTATTTTGGAAGCTAAGGCAGTGTTATCTCAGGGACCCCTGTATGCTATAGAAATTTATGCAGATCATTTAGGTAGGAGAAAGAACATCTTCCATTGAACCCCTTTTTTTTCCCCTTGTAATCATGACCACTGTGTTGTAACTGCAAGGTGCTCTGTAGAAAACAAGCTATGTTACAATAATGGAATTAGTGATTGCTTACTGATGCCCAAGGAAGGCTGTTTTGTAATGTCTATTATTCTTGGAGGCAGGGACTGAAAGGCCTTTTGAGGCCTGGCTTTGCTGTGCACAGGCTGTACGAGCATATCTGAAGAGACAGCCCCTGATCCAGAACCTTCACCACCTTACATAAGACTTAAGTGAGTCAGCGTAACAAAGCACTAAGAAAAAAAGAGGCAAGATGAGGCAAATGCTAGTAAGATTAATTGTTTATATAGGCCACTGATGTATGTAATGTGATGATTCAGTCACTTAAAGCAGAAATGTACCCCAGCAGGCCCCACTAGGGATCACACTTATCTGGGCAACTTTCCATTTGCTAGAGAATATCGATTGCTAACCGGAACTCTTCTTTCTGCTACCTGCCTTTTTCTGCCTCTGAAGATGGCAAAGTCCTTTCTCTGCTAATCCCAGTTTAAGCTGTATCTTCACTTGGTATTTTTGAAACAATCTTTGCTCCTTGCTATGGCCAGGCTACATGTATTTGGCCTTTTCTGTTCTCTGTAATTAACAGCCATGGTCGACACCTACCTGTTTGTTGCAAAGTTGAGCACAGAATTATGTGAATGAAAAGTATCTCCAGAGTTATCGTGAAAATGGACTGTAAATGTCAGCGTCACACCCAGGGGGAGAGCCAATAATGCCTCTTTGTTTTGCATGTGCAGAATAGGGCTCATGGAGATTCTTAGGTATGAGATGGGGTAGACCTGTAAAAACATCAGCAGTGAGAAGCAAAATCAAATTGCTTTTTTGGGTGCCTCTATAAAAACATGAATCTAAATGGTTCTTATTATGCAAATATACAAAGTTTCCTTTATGAACCACTTGCTATATGTTTAGCGATATGACAGTACTGAGACATGGCGCTTTTATTATCAGTTCATATATTTCACAGACTAACTGAGGTTAAAAGGGGCCTCTGGAGATCGCCTAGTCCAGCCCCCCTGCTCAAGCTGGACTAGATCCAGTTGCCTGGTATCACATGCAGTCAGGGGAGACTCTACAATCTCTCCAGGCAATCTGTGCCAGTGTGTCAACAGCCACCACAGTAAAAAAGTGCTGTCCTACATTCAAACAGGATTTCAGGTGTTTCAATTCATGTACATTCCCTCTTGCCCTGTCATCGAGCACTGCTGAGATTGGTTTCTATCTCCTTTGTACCTTCCTATCAGATTTCTTAATACTTTTCTCTAATAGCACTGAAGCAAGCAATAACGACGTAGAAACACATCACAGACTTCAGAAACTACATTATTATCCTATGAATTAAAACTGTTAAGACTCCATGGATATGCAAGAGAACAAGTTGCCCCTAGACTTCATTCCCAGAATTCTTGAAATAAAAAGTGTAATTCATTCCCCAATTACTAGAACAGAAGTAACTTGCAATGTACATGAGAGTAAGGGGGCCAAATGGTCACTGGTTCCCCAGTTCCCTTGCAGCAGGTGAGAAAGCCAAGATGATACAGTTCCTAACAGCCTTGGCTCTGTCTGAGCGAAGGTTTGCCCAGCGGAGGAAACTAGCAGTAGCTGCAAAGCTGTTGCCTCGCAATCCTTGTCAAATAACACCACAGACACTGCGCACTGCTGCCCCTCCAACAGGCCCACAGTCATCTGACGACAGGGGTCCCAGAGGTGGGAAGGGACAACACCCACAATCCTTCCTCTGGAGCTATGGGCTGGGGTGGTCTTTCTCACCCAGCACTGGGCACGCTCACCTGGTTACTGCTGGCTGCGTGGTGTTGCAGCCAGGCCATCCTCCCAGGCGCAGGCTGGCAGAGGTTGAGTGCAAGAGGCAAAAGCAGTCAGAACTGGCACCCGACAAATCCAAACCACTCAGCAGGCTGCGTTTTGTTGCCTCAGTGCCTCTCCTCAGCCCAGACAGAAGTTAGGGACTTCTGCTCCAAATTCTTTAGAAAAGCCTGCTGGATCATCCATATGTGCACACTCCCACGTTCTTGCAGTAACACTCCAATGAAGAAAGTTTGTCTGAAGACAAAGACTTCACAACAATTTTGGGGGGTTTTTTTTGTTTGTTTGTTTTTAAATAACGTATTACTATCCTCGATTAACTTATTTAGGTTAACTAGCAAAACTACCCAACAAAAAGAACTGTATCTGTTCTTTCTGTTAGAGCTGTTGGAAAATAAATAATGGAAGGATAGAGAAAGCAAAGACCCTCAAAAATATAGAGAAAACTATTTTAAAAGAAGCCCTCAAGCTTATCTTGTAGGAAAATCCCTTTTTTCTGATCTAAGAGGCTCAGCTAAAATGTAAAACTCCGCAATTTGAAAATGTACATGTCAAAATTTAGAAAGGAAAGGACAGATTTGGCCTCAAGCAAATAGCATCTTTGGAGAGTCTGAAAAAAAAAAAATGGCTAGAATATCAGTATATACAACTGTCCACTCCACAGGCTGATAAAATCAGTTAAAATATCAGTGCATACAGTCATCTGCCCAACTGGCTGAGATTATAAGCTAACAGAAATGCTGTTTCCCTGACAGACTTTCAAGCTTGCTTTACTTTAAAATCTCAGAAACTGTCCCACAAGGGACAACTGCTAAATTTAATATTGATGAAAACAGCTATTTGCTGCTAAAGCATCTCAGTTGTTAAAAGTATTTGTTATTTAAAAAAAAAATATTCCGTTGAGTACAGCTGGTACATGCAAGTGCTTAGCTTGCTTCCACGCTAAGCATACTGTCACGCCTTACTTCCAGCGCCCTCCTTGTCTTAGATAACACAGGCTTTTTGTGAGCAAAGTTGAAGGTCTAAGTGTTAAGTGATGCTGCTGCAGCAGTTTGGTTCTTAATTGTATACAGTTGTAAATGGACAAAACAAGAACATATGAAAGGAAGGCAAACAGTGTGAAGGAGAGAACTCTGCCTTAGAATGACACAACAGATTCAAGCTCACCTCCTGCTCTGTCCCAAGTTTCTCTACATGACCTTCAGCAAACCTACTCAAACTCTCTCTCAGTTCTTCATCCATAAAATGAAGGCAGCAGCACTGTATTACCTCATGGGGTTAACAGTGAGGTTAAAAATATTATTTCCATAAAAGTAGTACAGTCCTAATAAGTACAGGAAAACAAAACAGTTGTACAAGATGCTGAACTGAGACGGTTGCTACTTCAAAGAGCTCACAAGCTGAATACAGTGCACTGCCTCCGCAGTTCTGTGATACCCTGTGTACACGAAGAATGCACGGAGGGAGAATTTAACTTCAGTACCACTATATGCTGACTAAATGACATTTGAGCCAACCCCAAGCTCATTAGATGTCTTTCACTCGCTGGATCCAGCAGTGAAGGGAATAAACAAGGTCATCCATAGCAGAGCTGTAGAAATTCACTGCCACCACCTAGCAGCAGGAGTGGCGTTAGTGAAACTAAGCCACCATTTCTTTTTTCATCCTCCACCCAGGAGGACAGACCTACATGCTGTCCTACAGAAAAAGCTGAACATTATGGTAAAAAAGCAAAACTCAAAAAAAAAAAAAAAAAAAAAAAAAAAAATCAAGCCACTTCACAGTGATTATAATAGTAAAACTTACAAATAATTTCAAGTCAGCACTCAAATATGTGTCTGTCCATTAGCTGGGACATAGGAAAGGTGCTGACAGAGTAAAAAGGGATGAAAGGAAGCGGAGCAGTGGATATCTCAAGGCTCTTGTTGCCAGATGTAGAAAGTTCTCAGCACAAGGACTTTTGAACAGGAAGGACATATGTCCTAAGTGCCCAACAAGTAAGATACATTAGACTTCACGTAACAGCATTTAATCAAAAGATGAACTTTCTCAAAAGAAAGATGTTCTGTTAGCCTGGAAACAAACTGCTGAGTTCTGCTACAGATTTGTCCTTCCCTGAAGCATCCACATTTCAGTGTAGCTTAGGCACATAGGGCCGCCTTGGACGTGCTCCTTGCCAGCTCACCAAATGCAGGCAACAGCAGCTAAATTATTGCATTTGATAAGATAGGCTTTCTCATGCAGAGATTCTCCTTATATGTAAAAGCTGAACTGCTGGAAAACAGCAGAGAAAATGAAATTTTTGGACACTGTACAGTTACATCTCTAATACCTTGAAAATCTAGGTATCACTTAGGTGCCTCACAATAGATGCTGCATTTATATTTTTATCTTTTTCACATACTGCAAAATGCATGTTCATGACATTAATATCTTTTTCTTATTTGAACTTCTGTAATTATGAACCTTCTAAGAGATTTTTAGGATGAACTTTCTTTGTTTTTTAAGTTTTTAAGGCACATGTACACAAAGGCCTTTTTGTAAAATGTACCAAATTTAAGAATTTGCTGGGATTTAATATTTATCCATCTAGTTTAGCATATTAAACTTTTTTCAAAGCTCATAACGGACTATTAATTCCTATACTTCACATTTTTCAGAAGTGGAGTTCAACCATCCCTGTTGCAGCAGTAAAGATACTTCTAACACAAAACTGCAAAGAAAGAGATGTGATCCTACCTTAACAGCAGCTACAATGGTCTGGTTGATCCCAAATGATTCTTGTGAAATCACTTCAATTATTGATGATCCTATCAAAGATCCAGAGTTAAGGAAACCTCTCTCATCGACTTTTACAACAGGAACTTTCTCTGGTCCATCCAGGACATGGTAACTCAGTGAAGCCACTCGGTCCCTTAAGAAAACAAACAGAAAAACAAAAAAACAGGGGACTCCCTTAAACGAGTAAAACCATATTTACAACAATATCTTATGTAAATCTAAGAGACTGCTATTTGGTATGTGATTTTCCACGTGTCTGCAATAAAAGCTGAAAAGCCTGCATTCTAATCTAAGAAAGAAAAGTTTAAGTTCTGATTCACGCTCGTTCAGAAGTGGCCGCCTTATCTGGGTTTAGGCATATATTGAAATCCAGTTTCCATCCACTGCCCTGTAGTGTCATCATTTGCTGATGTAAACTTGATTCCAAATAATAATGGCTAAGGCTACAACATGCAGCTTCTGCTTTCATTTTCTGTAAGCAATATTTAGAGGCAGCTAAGTCTGCCAGGGCCAATGCTGGTATTAGAGATAAAGTGAGAAACTTGATTAAGTGGATCTCATCAGTTTCCTGGAAATGCTTTTGTAGACAAGGTTAATTTTTGTAATAACTCTCACCATGGTATTTGCATATTAATAAAGCGAGCAAGTACATAAACCGTAATTAGTGGGCATTCTGAGATATTAGCTACTTCTAAGTATCACTTATCACATCTTCTGAAAGATCTGTAAATGACTTTTTTTTTTCCCCTCCCAAGCTCCTCCACTGAGATAGAAATACTCTACTTTATCCTAGGAAAAAAGCTTTAAAGCTGGATTTTAGTTGCCCTTCCCTTGGCAATAGTGTAATTGGTTTTGGTGGCTGAGTTCAGACACAGGCGCTCCAACAATGGATAGTGGAGATAACAGGACAAAGAAATGTACAAACTGACACCTAGCAACTTAATGACTAATTAATCAGAAAAACTGCTCAGAAGAGATAGCAAAACAACATTAGTAAGTGACTACAAATGACAGAGTTCCTATTTAACTGTTTCAAAAGCAGATGCTGACTGACCATGGTCACTGGAGCTCCAGTGAAATTAAAGGTTCCCTCCCCTTAAAAAGTAAACGTATCTGAAGACTCGCCCTCAGCATATGTCCTCTTGTCTATGTCTGCACAATCTTATGCTAGGAAAACAAAATTTGAAGCCTGAAATGAGTCTGAAATGTCAGTCTTTGACAACAGATTATGTAAAAAGGACTTGCTCATTTGGAAAGGATATTTTAATCTCAAAATCTAGTCATAGCCTCTGTGTAAGAAATACAGAGAACTATATTCCATAAAACCTTGATTGCCCATTAAAAAAAAAACAAACCTAGTGGAAGCAGGCTACTGCTTTCACTGGCTCAGCATCTTTTAAAATAAGGATCTAAAAGTTCCAAATATTGAATGGATTTTCTAGCTACAATCTAACTAATACAAGATTTGTCAGAGCCCAGGAGTACAGATAAGATACTACTAATCACCAGATAAGCTATGTATTATATGGATGTACTCTGATATTCTTTTAAAAAGATTGAAACAGCTTACTTGAAACAGAATTTGCTTTACTGTTTTGATAAACTGCTGAAACAAATCACAGTATGAAAACTGACCACTAACCTGTTTGTCTGAAGTTTAATAAAGGAATTTGGTGACATTAAGATCTGCTCTGCTTCTGCTTCTGGAGTGACTAGATGAAGTTTTTCAAACACCTGGAAAATAAAACGCATTTTAGCCTACTGTTGTGTGCAACAAGTAATTTATTTCCATCTACTTCACCTTCAAAACAAACAAAAAAAACCCCAAATAAAACTGTAAGACTTTTTTTTTTTATGTTGTATAATAAAATGAAAATTAATCATGAACATTTGAGAATGGGATAGGCAGTATCTTCTTCAAATTATTCTGAAGGGCATTCATTTCTACAGCTAGAGCTATACCGTGAAACAATATGAAAAAAGCAGATTGGCCACATGAAATGGTGTTGGAGACCCCACAATCACCAAAGTTACTTTAGACTACCCCAGGTCTGAGCCAATGAACTGAATGCCCACATGAGGTGCACTCCTCAAGCACATTTTCCAGCTTTGTTCCATCTAAAGGAATCCAGTTCGTATACTTTGAAACTGCTCCCCAAAGCATGGTAAGTGGGAACAACCAAAAGATTCATCTTGAAAGCTAATTCCTGATCCAGACTGACATGCTTGCATAGACATGTATGATAAGCACTATAAACAAGAAGTATTATTGTGCAGAGGGGAACTACAGCAGCAAAGTTGTTTTACAGCTCCAACACTGCTTATCCACAAGACACAAGTCACCTCAATTTCAGGTGGTCTACCACAAGAACCGAATTTTATTCAGGCATCACACCAGGGTTCAGTTGCAAAGTTTACCAACGCTTGGGGAACTTGGAGGTTTCGAAACAGTGGAACATTATACAAATAGGCATAAGGGCTCAAAGATAAACCAAAGCTGGAACTACTCCTTTGCATTTCAAATTCCTGACTTCAAATACAGACTTTAATTTAGCTCTGAAATAGGTATTAAAACATTAACTGTTAGCAACCTCATCATACCTGAATTTGGATTTCATCGGACAGTTGTCTTGCCATGTTGTAAAACTGGTTGGCTGCAGGATCAAGGACCTTCACAACAACTTTCAGGCCTGTTCTTCCCTTTACTCTGCCATAAACATCCATTGCGAAGTTGTATTTTGCAGGAAGCTGAAAAGAAGCCTTGGACAGGAGAAAGTGATTAAAATTTTACTCATGGAAAGAACTGACATTGCTACAGAGGAAAGACCACACCCAATGCTGACAATTGCTCTTTGATTTTGAGTAAGTGGAAGCAACAATATTTTTCTCAATTCCCTTTATGTGGCAGTTTCCTTTTCCCAAGATACACCTACATGCAAGCACACATACACACATACAATTTACCTCACTATGTCTTGTCTTGATATCCAGAGTATCCCTCTTCGTGACAGACCAGTGGAACGTTAACCCCGGTACTGCATTGCCAAATGAAAAAGGAGTCTGACTACTGGTGACGCCCATTACATAAACTGGCATCTAGAAATACAGAAATCAACTCTCTTAGGTAATTCTAGGATGCTAACCAAACCTGCATAGAATAAATACAATTAAACTTAAAATTCATTGACCAAGAGATGGTATTTCTTATGAAGAAAACTGTTTGGCTGCTGTCTATGTTGCAGGGATGTATCATGCAGAAGACTCAACCACCAACTTGTAAAAAGTAAATTATGATTTTTTTTTTTTCTCATTTGCTACATGCTCTGCAAAAAACAAGTACCAGTTTCCCAACAGAAAAGGTAAGTTCAGTAATTCATTTTTCCCATTTGTAGCATCAAATCACTTCATCTTAGTTAAGCCATACACTCAAATTTTCTACATCTTAAGTCTAGATGATCTCCCTGATTAACTCTGCTCTGGACATCAACGTTCCCCTTCCATCTCCCCAAATCACGTCAACATAACATATAAACACAAAACAGGGATCTTCAAGTCTTTATTTTCAAACTTCAAAGCAATTCATTCATCTGGGACCAACGAGCTAGAATCACTAGCCATTTTGGAATGAATAACTAATAGGGGAAAGATGGACTCTTAAAAAATAGACTTATTAAAAGATAATTTGAACAATATCTGTTGTTCTGGATATAGCAGACATACTGCAGATTTTTAACGTACAAAGGAAGAAAGTCTCCACTGCAAATAGAATGAAGATGAGAGAACCCTTCTCCATATTAAATGATGCTTCTTCAGGAGGGCCTCAATTTCTGAAAATCAGTCTGGTGTACAAGGTAAACTTGTCCTGATTTATGTTTTAATATGCTTCTCCACTGACAGCACGTTCATTCCTGCAGCAGCAGTTGTACCCCTCAGAGCAGGCGACCACCCTGAGAGCTGGAGTGGTATTATCAGGTGACCTAATCAGAATGGTGACAGCTTGCAGGTCAAAATGTTAAGGCAATAAAAGTTAATCAAAAATCAACCAACCTGTGTACCAGTTTTCATTCGTGTAATTGGTGCACGAATTCTAACAGCTGTCAGCTGTACTACTTCAACTTCCACTTTGTCCTAAAAAGAAGGAAAGGAAGCCATTGTAAGCACAAATGTGAACTGGATTTTGCTTTCAGGATCTATCTGCTCTTTTGCCATTATCTAATCAATACTGTGATTTGCATGTGATTTATCACAGAAAATACAGATGGACATAATTCAGTAGGACCATAAAAAAACTACAAAAGCATTAACTTTATAAATTGATGGGCATAAAAAAAAAAAAAAAAAAAAAAAAAAACCAAAGGCTAAAGGGAAATATGGGGGACCCTAGGAGAAAAGGGATGAAGAATCCCAGAAGGTAAAGGAGGAGATTGAGAGAATTAGAAGGAAACGAGAATGGTAAGCAGCAAACGGGACATTCAAGAATAAAAGGATGATACATGTGATACTCTGACATCTCCTCTTCACATATCCTGACATTCCTGATAGATTTTGTTCCTACTGTATACTGGGGAGGAAAGGTCAGACCTGGACCTCCCTGTACTTTCAGATTTAGCTTTCAAGTTCATTCTGCTTCCTGCCACAGCATGAGGGCAGACTGCTATCCCACACAGATACCAAGCACAGATACATATATATTTTTTTTTTTTTAAAAAATTACTTTGTCTCCTCTTGACCCGTGGTGACATCTTTCAAGCAGCAGAGCTCTGTGGTGTGCAGCAGCTGTCCTGCCTTGACCTCAAAGAGCCCTAATATTTGGCCCAAGTTCTGTTGTTCTGAGCCCCAAGGATTTGTGCTCCCTTATAGGCCTGCTCAACAGCTCCCTCACACTCAGCATGCAGAAAATTATACGGACACAGATTCTGATGGAGTATCAGTGATTCACTGCCTGACCTTCACAGATGGGATTCAGACCACAGCACAGGGTGATAGTGTTCTGTACAGCCTGCCTATAGCTCAAGAGACAATGAGTTTCTTATGTCGGTAGAAGTCAGAAGGTAACTGTTACCCAAGATGCTGCTACAGCTACGGGCAAGGACAACCTTCTGCTGTTTTAGAAAGGCTTCTTTAGAAGGGCCTTTCTAGATTTACAGATCAATTCTAAAGATATCAAACAGACTGTTCATAAAGTCTCCCTGGGTTATCAGTAGAACTTTGGTTTAAGGTACAGCAAAATTTAGCTATCTGTTGAAAGTATCACTTCTGTCAGCAAACACAGAAGTTCACAGGCCAGGCAGTAAGAAACACTGATTTTTTTAAGGAAACCAGGAAAGTGTGCAAGGTAACATTACTAATGCAAAAAGACTATTTGCCCCTTTTGAGGCAAAGCCATGAGTTAAAGAGAGCCCCTTTCAGCCCCAAACAGTATCATGAAACATTACCTGAGACACCACGACAAGCTTCCCTGTCTCTGCATCAACAGCTTGCACCACTCCTGTTACTGTTCCATTCCCAATCGCCACTCCTCTGACAAGTCCAGCGCTGTTCACTGATGCAACCTTCTCATCACTGATGGAGAAAATTATGTTGGATTGAGGTTGAGGGCCTCCTTCTGAAGTGATCTATAATTAATAGCACACAGAACAACTAAAATTAACCCATCATTTGCTCATGTTGTTCATATTACAGGGTACACCCCTTCTCTGCTTAGCACCACAGTGTCTTCAGTAAGAAAAGGCTGTCTGAACCTTCCCAGGGCATCTCAAAGCATATTTCTCCTGCGTACTGCATGATGTTGCACTGGGGAATGTGTGAGCTAAGCACAAAAGTGGACTGTGTGCTTTGTAGAACGTGACAGGCTAGTTCCAGAAAAATCTACCTTACTTTCTGTTCAGCATACACGGTGCAGCTCTGCTCTGTGTTTCAGTTTGCTGAACTTGCCCACTGTGCTTAATTTCATGGAGGCGACAGATTAATTAATGCTGTGCTGGTATTTAACACTGGAAAAGCTGACACTCCCCTGACACAAATACATACAAAACTTTTATCCAGCAATACAGTAAAATGGAAGGTGGCTCAAGAATGAAACTATTCTTATTAGGGGAAACATTCAGTGTGAATGCAGCCAAATTGCCAAGCTGAATATCTATTCCTGAAAAATAAGCTATATATATTTTATTTTAAAATAGAAATTACAAAGAAAGAAAACATGTAAGAAAATGCCTTACCTGAATCATGGCTCCAATAATTAGGGTTGCTTTCTTTGGCAGTAATCTAAATGGGGGAAAGACCTAAAAATAGAAATATGAATACTTGTATTCATGCTGTTTCAATCAGATAAATTATGTCACAAGACAGTACATACAAGTGTAAAACTGGGTCGTCACTTGCTTAATTACAGTAAATTGAGCATGCAGAACCTTAACTCATCACTTGTAGTTAAAAAGCACTGTGAAATCTGAAGCAGACTAGCATTTGGGTAACTTCTGGACAGAAAAAGTAAACAGATCATTCTGACAAATTAATTACTGTAGTATAAGTTAACTATAATACACTGTTCCCATGCTACCATAACATAGATTTTTGTATACACATATATTTTATATCTGAAATTATTTACTTCAATCTGTTGTGGAGCAGAGTTGATTCTTTGTCCTCTCTTGTCAGCTACAGTTGCCATAAGACTAGTCTGGCCAATGGCCATCCCATGCACTAGAAAAGCAGCAGTGTGGTCATCAAGAGCTTCACTGAGAGGGCTGTAGCAAAGAAACACATTAAAATAGAGAAGTTAATTTAATAAATTCCATCAATAACAAATGCAAAGGACTTATTCGGTGCATAGCAGTTTTATCATAAGGACGGTTAAGTCACTATGTCTCAAGCAAAATTAAGGTAACTATCACATTTCCACAGGTAACATCATGAAATGTCTCTTTGTAGCCTGTGTTTTATCTTAAAATGAAACACCTGAAATGAAACCAGAGTATTAGCTGGTGCAGACCCAAACTCTGCCAGGGAACGCACTAGCAATTTGACCAGTACGGACAACGGTGGCACAAGCCTTGATTACATACGTTAACGCTATTTAATGGAGTGGAATAGATACTGCCAAGCATGGTGTATGCAAATGCTCACACACACTTCCCCATACAAAGCAGAGTACTCAACACTGAACACCAACAGTCCAACCCCCTTTTTTTCTGTGATTTTAATCATTATGTTTAGAGCTTGGAGACAACAGGATGATTTAGCCTATCTGTTTCTAAAAGGTTACGTAACAGACAGAATGAATTTGATAACATCAGATATTTCAGAGTTCTTCACCTGACATTAATTGCCGAGTCACTGCTTTCAAGATGCATAAGGCTACACAAAATATTACAGCATCTGAATACAGTCTCATTCATCAGTCAACAAGATTTAGACTGTTAGTTCAGGCAATTTTCCTGACAAATAACTATTTTAAGAGACATCTAACAGGCAATTAAAACTTTAAAACAATAAAATAGATAAAAACTCAGTCATTGTATACTACCATGCCTCCAAGCCAATCTTTACTCATTTTTCGCTTATTCTGCCCATAAAAATATTTGCAAATTAATAAAAAAAATCCATTAACTTACACAAGTGAAACAATCTGAGATGCTGCCCTTAGTTTTAGATCCATGACAGCAAAGTATTTAGCCAGAAAAGGTTTCTTAGAGTCATCCAGAACTCTGACATAAGCTTTAACTGTTTTTCCAATCTCCACCTGAAAGAGAGTCACATCCAGTCATTTTACATTTAAACTATTCTTATTTATTAGTATAAATGTTTTCATTTTATTTTGTATTAAACTTTTAGTTGGGTATTAAAGATAAAGCCCTAGGGTTAGATTAACACTGATTTTAACAAATAATCCCTGCCAGCTATGGTTAGCATCAAATTAAATAAATGAATTCAGGTCTTTTAGCTGGCAAGGGCACAATTAAAACATCCAGAAATATCAGCACTTATTTTGTGTAAGACACACCCAAGCTGGCAAGTAAAATGAGTTGGAATTTTTTTTTGTTCATTTTTAAAACATGACATATGGAAAACGACCTTGGGGCAAAACCTACTCCTAAAGGAATTGCTCTCACGCCACTTTAAACAACAGGAAATGTCAATTAGCGTGTTCATATAAATTATGAATTAACATTGCTGTGTAAAATGCAGAAGCTGAGATTGCTGCCACACGGAACATGAAGTAAGAGACACTTGATACGCCGAAAGACTTATAACCTAAAAGGATAAATTTGGGAGAGAGAAACAGGAACACAGAGAGATGAAACTATTTCTCCAAGGTCATACAGGAGCAGCAGAGGGCCCTAACCACTACATCGTATCATCCTGTATATGTCACATCCTTACGTTCATGATCAGCAGGAGGAATCGGGGAAATATGGATCAGCTAATAAAGCTGGTTTGAAAGCCACTAACCTTGTCAACAACTCGGACATACAGTTCCTGTATATCAGATACATAAATTTCAGCTTTAGCTGGTGCAGGGAAAGACAAACACAAGTCATGAATCATGACAGTCACTGATCCTGGAAGCAGAGGATGCACCTGTAATGCCAAAAGAAAATTCTGTTATAGCACTTCTTATTTTCATTTGTCTGTCATTCACGGGATAAAATTTATATCACTTTCAGGGCAGACGTAGTTGGATGTAGAAGCCTCCAAGCCTTAGACACCGATAAATCTTCCACCAAAGTATAAGTAAAGCTGTAAAATGTATAACACTACCGAGCTAGTGCAAACGGCCTCTGGGATGCAATTGAATTAACATGTCTTAATCTAGAAGCAGTCTGGCATCCTGTTATTCTCCTTCTGCCATCAGGACAAAAAACCCACAACAAATCATTCAGAGCAATGGAACTTTTCTTAGTGGAGTGAAAAACAAAATTATAAGGAAAACCAAAAAAATCAAGGACAAAGACTCTGCTTATAAAGCACTGGTATTGCTTCCGACAAGATTCATACTTTACAATTCCTGCTTTTAATCTGAATTGATAGCCAAAATCTGGTGGTAGATCTTTCCAGGTAAGAGGATGATTGCCACATCAGGTATTTCTTTGATACAACTATTATTATTTTATACAAAGAACATATGCATTACACTTCTCAGAATACAGGCACCGATCTCAAAGTTGTCTCCACACACTTCCTCAAGGCCATGGATCCACACCTCGCTCACATCATCTTTCCACTTCTCTTGCAATTTGCCTGACCTTGTCACACACCTCAGGAACGATCCCAACTATTCTCTTCACCTTCGCAGTTACCTTCACTTTTGCCAGAGAACGCACAGATGTTGGGTGTTCCATCCTATACACTCATCTGGCTTATGAAGATGAACTCTTTTACACAAGGGGTTAATGGACAGCCAGGCCCCTCGGTTCAAAGGAATTTAATATAATTCACAGCATTACTTGGCAAGACTACAGGAGTTTGCAGTAAGAGCAGTGGGAAGAGCTGACATTTTGTTCTTTGAGGGCACCACTCTTACTTTTGCCTCAAGTTTTATTAGAAGTCAGCTTTCAGAACAGCAGCAGTTCCCAAAGCAGATGGGTACTACAGGCACTGGGGGCCCTTAATAACACAGAGCCATGGGAAGCAGAGAAAGGGATGTGGCCAGGAGGAGGTAGCCAGCACAGCCATGGGAGGAAGATGTAATAAAGCTCACTTTGGGCTGGAGAGCAGAGGAAAAAAAAGCTACTGGAGCAGAGGGCCAAAAGGGAAAGCACGGCTACTACACCTTACAAAAGCTGTTGCTGTCCCAGTTACCTCATCTCCCATTGGGTGTCTAGTAGCTCCCTAGTATACAGCATAGTTCACTGTTTACCCCTACTCATTCTTCTCCCATGCTACTGCTGCATCCAGCTGCTGTGTCAAAAAGAGGGTAAGAGGTACAGAACTTATCCTTGGCAGTCCCAGTGAAAAGTCTGAGAATCACTGCTCTAGATAACTTGAATTTAGTTTCTCAGAACAGTTTACTATCAAACACCATCCTGTATCAACTTGTCTCCAGTGATACCTGCCATGGCATCACCCTGCCACAGACTGGAATGTGCTGATTTTCTACACAAACCATTCTGCTGGCTTCCATGGAAAGGAAAATCCACAGGCAATGCTGGGATTTAACTCAAGCACAGCATGCAGGACTAACAAACTTTTAAAATGTGGGAGGTTTTGGGTTTGTTTTTTTTTTTTTTAAATGGATTTTAAATGTGTTAAAAAAGTGACAGGTAGTTAAAATAAATCTCTTTCTGTACTTCACAAAGCTTATCTTGCTGGCACTGTTCCACTACTTAAGCTCACTGCTCTCTTCTGAAATCAGCTTGTGTACATCAGTTAAAGCACTGTTAAACCTGTGAGGGACATCTGACTGAAAAACTACTAAGAACTGAAACAGTGTACAATGTACAAAAGTAAGCTCATCTCTTCTATTTTTCCCCCCACCTCTGTGCCTAGCTGACTCATTTGGAAAAATACTCCCACTTTACACTTTCAACAGTTAGAGACAATCAAAATATTTCACGAATACTTTCAATATTCTCAAAAATATACAAGAAATCTACCTTTATTATAATTATTTCACAACTTTATCAATGTTATTTATTACAAGATAAATCTGTAAATTACAAATTTGTAAAGACTACTCTTTATAACAACTTGTGTCACTTCCACTTCTTGTCTAATTAAAGCTAAAATGCAAATATATACTTTTATTGTTGTTTGCGATTGAATACATCTCATATCCTGAGCCTGGATGAAGTCAAGCATAACTGTAGATAAGCTGCATTTTCTAGTGGAAAAGTGCATTAAAAATGTAATAGGGAGATCACAAATCAACTATTTAATAGACATTTATTCACACAATCAGGATGAAATACTGGGATAGCAAAATATCCTGAAATAGCACTGGAAGAAGAATTTGAAGGTTTCAGAAGTACTGGCTTACAGCAAATATTCCAATATTATTCTAGAAACTGATTCACCTTTTGTATAACACTTCTGAATAGTTCTGTCACTTTATTCTTCATTTTGTGTTTATGAAACCAGGAACACTTTACTGCAATATTGTAATGGGTAAAGAACAACTTGTCACTGGCTTTTATCTTGTACAGATTATACATATGCATCACAACTGTAGTGAAACAATTTCCTATACCTAAAACTATACCTGAAATTGCTAGTGCAACGATCCCCTGCCTGAAGCTTGACTGGGACAGGCAGACACATCCAAGATTCAGTTATTGCCTCTCCAGCCATGTGTACTGGAAAATGACCAGAAGTGATGAAACTGCAGAATGATATTCAGATTGCCGAAAAGACATAAAGTAATAAAATACTTTACTCACCAAAGCAATACCTTGAGTTTCCTCATGAGCCACTCTTACAACATTCGCAACACTGGTATTAATGAAAAAATATCCAGAACCTTCTTTGATGAAAAGTTCTGCCTGCAAACCCAGAAAAGCATCCAAAAATTAGATTGTAACTTTCTAGTACGTTGCTAAAACGGGTATCCTTGCACATATGATATAATTTTTTGTTTTCCTCCCTGCAGTCAGAAAGTAGCAGAGTAATTGCTTACTTGTACGTCAGGGTGATTGTAAATGGAGACATCAGTAGGACTCACTTTTACATCTTCCACTAGAATCAGCTCAATAGTGGCAGACACTGGTAGAAGAGGTTCATACTGAAAGAAACAATTGGAGCTGTTACAGCAAACACTATGAGTCAGAAAAGAGTGCACATCTCTTGTATATGCAGGGAAGGGTGCTTAAGGAAGAGCCAGAGCTGGAGAAGTTTAGGCTAACAGAATGTCCACAAGATTCAGTAATTGGCTCAGCTGCTAGCTCTCTTCTACAGGTAAGGTCATATAGAGGACATGCTGCTGTATTCTTCATCTCTGACCAAGACAAAGAACAAAGGCCTACGCATTAAAGACGTAGCAGGATCAGTTAACCAAGTCTGATATACACAGATAGGATGTTAACTCGGAGACATGTTGTAAGTTCATGCAAAATGATAAAGCATAGAGACAGAATGTTTTCTTCCACTTCCAGATGATGTTTTGGGGATTCTTTCTAGCAGGGCACCAAAATAAATTCTTCCATAAATGCAAGTACATAAACACCGGACCAGATGCAAGTTTAATCATTCACTCATAATAACATCAGCCTAGACAGGGAAAATGTTTTGCAGAGGAAGTTAGTATTATGTACCCATTTTACCTAATTAGTAGAATTATTTCCTTGATGTAGAAAGGATGTCATCTTTCCCTAATGACCTAGGATGCTCCACTTAAACATGGAACAATGATCAAGACATCTTAATATACCATCTATTAAATTTTTATTTGAGTTTTTGCCTGTAAGAAAGAAGTATGCACAGGTTTGAAAGCAGAATATAGCAGTCCATTTCTAATGTATTTGAAAAAAGCAGAAATACTACCTAATTTAAAGAAACAACAAATGAGCCTATGTAACTGTAGCAGAAGAGGTATCTACAACGACTCTTCAACTATCAAAAAGATTCCCCCCAAACCTAAACACAGAGACTAGAACTTAAGAGGACTCCAGTGCCATTTTACATGTATGTATCCCACACCAAAACAGAATAAACCTCTCTGAACTCGAGGCAAAGTTTAGACAATTGACTTTTCTAGTTATCTCTAAATGTAAGAAAGAATATGGAATATTGGTTTAATAAAGCAGAGCACAGTGAATTACAAAAAGATTGCAGAACACCAAGCTTTCTTATTACAACTCAATTTTCTGAAGAGAAAAAACAATACAGAACCAAGTATCTTAGGTGGCAAATTAACTATGCCTCTAACCTAGTAATTTTGACTAAGTTACAGTCAATTTCTTCAGTGGAAATGTACCTACACCATGCTTCCCAACAAGAGCAGACTGGAAACCTCACTGGCAAGACAAGAACCAACTGACAATACAGATCATCTTCCAGAGAAATTTACTATGCAGACACCAAACCTTGGACATACTGACAGAAATCTGGGCCACAGGACATTTCACATTACTAATGCCTGTCTGTTACCTGCCAAGTTAAAAATACTGTAACCTCTAGCTCCATATTTTACTTTTTTTCTCAGCTCTATATTCATGATACATGATTCAGAACTGCATATAGTCAAAACTCACTTAAATCTTGCTTAACAAAATTAAACTGCATTTCACTTTAGTGAAGCAGGATATTTTAAGAGTTAGTTACTGTGCATGTCAGGTTGTTCCACACCCTGAAACCTGCCTTTGCATTCAGTTAAAAAAAAAATAATAAATTGACACAAACAGAAAATTGCCATCTGGTTACATCTGCTGCCTTTGTTCATCATCCCTACTTTTTGCTGTTGTTCTTCCCTACGTTGTGTATCTACAGAGTAAAGTATTTCAGGGAGTGGCTAATGACTTGTAAAATTAGAGCCTATGCTTATGGCTGGCACTGTACGAATGAGTAGTCCTTCCCTTCTGTACAGCAAATGTGAGACCAAAGGAAAAAAGAAAGAGTATTAGTCAGAGCCCAGGTTTTACACATTGCCCATATGAGGATATGAGCCAGCTTTTGCTTTGCTCACACAGAACCTTTCTACCCAGTTTTGCAGTGGAAATAATACATTTGCTTTCCCCAGTAACAGCTGTACAAAGCACATGGTTGCTTTAGTGAAGGACAAGCAGCAGAAATTCACCAATTCATTAAAAAACCTGAACTGAAACAAAACCAACTGAAACAATTATTTGTAATCCCCTTGCCCAGACAGGTTTAAAAAAAATAAAAAGAAAAATAAAAAAAAAAGGAATTGGATATATTTGATACGGTTAGCAGCGCATAGTGCAGTGGAAAGCAGGAAAAGCCATCAACATGATAAAAACATTGTGGTATGAACAGGTCTTCAGAATCAGCTATGGAGCTGCCTTATTTTTACATTACTACGCACCAAGGAAATAAATATATAGGAACAGCATACAGTAAACATCATAGGAAAATGGCAATGGCAACAAAAAAACAGAGTTCTGAGTACCGGTATTTTCACTTTAGCTGCCTTGAGATGAGATTGCTGGTATCCTGTTGCAGTTGCAGAGATGGCAGTTGTTCCAGACTCACGATGAACTAGAACAGTTTGTAAGCCTAGAATAAAACAAAACGTCAAATAAATCTGATAGGGAAGAAAAAGAAATGTACGCTGCTCGTCTCTTCCACTGTCACTCTAAACAGACAAGGATTTTGTCTCTCGACATGTTCTAGGCATTGCATTTTGTTTGGTGGGGGTTTTTTTGTTTTGTTTTGTTTTTTAAATAATGCACACTTAAAATGCATGTTGAGGATAAGCTGAAATTGACTGCAGCTTACAGTAATTTCTTTAATGAAGCTCAGTCATTACCAAAGAGATTTAATCTTTACCTTCTTCAGATAATGAAATGTTAATTTAGACTCATTCATACCATGCATTTTCTTTTGACCACTTCCATCTTCTTTCAGAGTCAGCTCCATTGGCGTATCAGCCTCAATATTAGCCAAGGACATTTTTGTTGATTCCCAGATAACATTAAGAGAACTGAAGTTATCAAATTTACTGCCCTGTTGGTCATACGCAGCCAAATCCAATACTGGATTGCGATAATTTGAAACAGGAACCTGAAAAAGAATGAATACTTTGAACTGAACAGATGCAAGAGGATTTTTTTAATCATTAGGAAAGAAAAAAAATGTATGCCAAGTTCCATGAGTTTCATTATAACACTAATTACATGAGCAATGTTCATTAAAGTGAGCCATCAATACAAAGCCATTAAGCTGTACTTCAACTGCAAGAGGTTTTTTGGGGGGGGGAGGGTGGAAGGGTGGGGTTTTTTTAGCCAGTGAATTGCCTTAAAACCAACAAACAAAAAAATCGAACCACACAGCTCCACTACGTCATCTTTGGAATTCAAACAAATAATGAAAAATACTCCTATTTGTCAGAAGGCATAGCTCAAAATTCTCATGTTCATCTTGTGAAATGCATTAGCGATAGTAGGGTACTGATGTAGTCTAACTGACACATAACGGAGCTAGAAAAACAGGTGAACTCTGAAGTGGCTTATAATACACAAAAATCTCCTCATCTTGTTATTATATAGAAGTCACTTACAATGATTCATGAACTCAATACACATTGCAGTTTTATGACAGCAGGATGACTGTTATATCTGCCTAGTAACATTAACACAACAAAACAGTTTACTCAGCAGAAAACATGCGATGGCACTCATTAGAAAGAGAAAGAAGAAAGAGTTCTTTATGCTTGATAATCAACACATATGCATTGTCCATTTATTGCGACTCAGATTTGTAAAGCTGAATACATCTGATGTCACTGAACAATACTCACCATATATGCTTACATAGGTATCTTCACATCAGCGGTGTTTATGCATTTACTAATAAGACACACACAAATGTACGCTCATGTAATAATACGTATATGGTAAGATATGTCTCTAGATGCTCAGTGGAATAGTTAGGTTACAATGAAGTGCTATAAGGAAAAAGCACTTTCCTTAGAAACAGCTTCATATTTGGAGGTTCAAAACAATGATTTTCAAGTTACAAGAACACGTTCTTTTCCCGTCACTTTTCTCAGACTTACCACTTGCTTGTTTTGTTGCAGCAAAGGGCAGGAGAGATCAAGCTGAGGACTTCCATAAACAGGAGTCAAAGTGAGTCGTGAAGGGACAGCACAGATGAACTTCACAACAGCAGGCTCAACCACTGGGAAAGGGTTGGTGATTGTGGGGTTGTTTCCAACTGTTAAGGCAATAACCTGTACAATTATGAAAACAGGCAAGTGAGGAAAGAGAAAAGCACTACTGAGTTCAGGCATATTCTATTTCACAAATCTCAGTTATACTCCAATGCAAAAATATGCTTTTGGGGCTTTTACAGTGCCATTAAGACACAGGAAGACATAAACAGAGGTGCATATTTCAACAGCAGTTCTATACCATTATAAAAGTACTATTCTTGGGAACTTTTCCTAGGTATTCACGTTTATTACTATCAACCTTGATTCAAACAACAAATCTTATGTAACTTAAAAAGCTAACAGGCAGGTGTTTTTCTTGCAGAGCAAGAACAGAACAGCCCAAAGACAATATTTATAGTCACTTCAGTGTGTTTAAAAACATCTTCTCTTTTATTTTACATTCCTTGTTTAGCCCTCAGCAAAATAAGTGGATGTAAACACAGAGAAGGCTTTCCTAGCAGGCTGAGGCAGCTCTCGTTACCTGCCTTATCCACCCATGCACTGATGCTAGCCAGAGCCATGCAGATGCAACCTGTTCTGGACAACACTGAGGACAGACAGCCAATGCATGCACAGTCAACAACAAAAAAAACACCCCATGTTTTTCCTTTCTGAATTTGCACTTACAGAAATAGCTACACTTTGTACAGTGTCCACTGAGGAAAACAGTTAAACAATTTGGCAGCCATACTAAAATGCTTAGGCCTTGCCTAATTACAGGAGAAAAACATTAAATCAAAGTTAAATGCTTTATAGACTGGCCAGGGGGTGTAAAGCAAGATAAATCACTTCTGCATGTTGAAGAAAACAAGACCAGGTGGAAAATGGACTACAGCCACTATCACAGAGACTGCACAAATATCAGAGCAGTAAATTTATATGCCTGTAATTTGTTTGAATAAACAGAATTACACCGGAAAGTAACTTGGTTAAAAGAAGCAGGTCAGACAGAAGAGTCGCTTTACTGCAGTAACCTTCTGCTGTGATCCTATTTATGCAAACTGAAGCTGCACTTACTAGGATCTGTTTAATGCATTCTACACCATAAGGTTTCTGTGACTTGGCTTTATACTGCAATAAACCCATCATAAACCACTTTATAACATAATATTATTAACTCTAAAACCTGTACCAGCATCACAATGCATAAACAATATACTTACCAGAGTTCTTTACTGGCTTATTATAAAAGCTACTTGTTATATAAAAGGTATATGGTATCATAAATCTGTCTGAAGCCTGTTCTCAGTTGCCTTAGCTCAGAGTTTGACAGAGAGCAATACTAATACCTTCTGGCACTTACTTGCTCTCCCAGGCTTCTGCAGGACACTCTAACCCAGTGCTGGATGTTATTTCGAGATGTAGGAGGTCCAAATAAAGAGAGATCAACACTTTCTCCATCCTCAGTGGTGACATTCCTGAAGAACTTTGAAGGTTCCTGTACCCATGGTCTAGGTCCTCCTTCAAATAACATATCTTTAGAGGAACCCAAAGTCACTAAAGCAACAGACGGAGGATCAATGGTCTGGAATCAATGAATGAATTACAAATTAATGATTCTATTTACGTAGAGTTTGCTTGTACTTTGCAGAAGAAACTTCCTTCTTAATGGAAGAGGTATCTTTGTTACTTTGGTTAGGTTTTTCTCCACGCAGTGGTTTGTAAGCACAGTTATTTAAGAACAGAGTTGTACCAAGATAATTAGCATTACCTACAAGAACTCTGTCCAGTTGTATTATATTCAGTGTAACCCATGGATCCAAAAAGAATTTTTAACTACATTCTAATCACATCTCTTTCATGAAAAATTACAGTGAGACAGAGACCCTTAGTCTACTCTTCTCAGCACATTCAGAGATACAGTATTCTTCTACATTTTTTAAGTAGACAGTATTTTAAATTAATGAAATAATGTCAAATTTTACTTTCATTTGACAGTGCTCTCTCCAGCACAGTTCTGTGCATGTAATTATTCTCCTACACAAGTTTTACTTCAAACCTCTACATCAAATTCTCCACTGATGTGCATCACTGGGATAGCCTGTGCTGTTTATCGTCAGAGAAGTTAACCTGACATTTTAATACACAATAACCATTTGTAGCTTGTGTTCCAAATCATCATATTACTTAGGTGTTTAATAAGAAAGAAATAGCAGCTAACATAAAGGATGGTTCAATTCTTTCCATAGGTGCACTTTGGTAGGAAGAGAAAGAAGGCAAGGTTTGGCATAGATGTTCCTCTTTCCTCCCAGTTACTCCCTGGGTATTTTTGTAATATAAAGGTAAAAACCCATTGGAAAACTATGAGATTTAGTCTCAAGCATCTGCCTGCCCTTTGACTCCTGTTTATCTTTCTCCCACTTTTTATGCTATATTTTTTTTCTAAATAGATATCTGACAGAAAAATGCTGCCTTCCATTTCTGGGCCCCATAAATATTTCATTCTACAGAAAGGCGAGAAAACAGCTTGGAAATCACTGGTTTACACTTCAAAGAAAAAGAAGTTCTTCACTGAGATATCTCAGCACAGACTTTTTTTTTTTTAGAGTGCACTCAATCTACCCTTCTTGTCACCAGTTATTGGCTCTGTTAAGTACCCTAGAATAATTTAAGTTTATATATGAAAAGCAGTGTTACAACACCTCAAGGGGCTTTGCTAATACAAATATGAATGATACTATACATAGGAAAAATTGCTAATTAAAGGGACTATGCCTCTCTCACATTGCTGCCAATAACAGAAAGTATACACACTCTACTTAGGATGTCTCAGCATCTTCAAATAATTATACTCAGCCATTTAACGTATTTGACAGAAAAGCATATTTTAAAAGTAAAATCATCATTACAGTCACAATTTTGCACGATTTGCACAAACTTCTGTTCCAGACTTGGGGGAAAAAAGCTATGGTCAAATGTATTAGACTTCAGCTTTGCAGAGTCAGTCTCTGATGATGAGGGTAACATAAACATACTGTTTCCTATTTCCATATATTGACCCTGTACTTATATTTGTTCCTCCTGTTTTCTTTAGTGAACTGCCCAACAGTGAAATATGTTCCTCCCATTCGTAGGGAAAAAGCATGCTTTTTCACCACCATACAGGCAAGCCAGCTTTGCCTTTTTGCAAAAATCAGCTTATATGCTATGAAAGCAGAAATCATAAGCTCGGTCTACTGCCATTTGCCATTATGGACACAGAATTGTGACTGCCCCTTTATTACCTTATTAAGCCAACTGTTAATCAGTTACAACGGACAGTCCAGAAACAAATGATCCAAGTCTCACATAATTTTCCACCCATCTATAATTTGCTGAAAAGTAATTTACTAATTCAGGTGTGCTGTGCAAAACAAGGTATACATCCTCACTCGGTTGAGGGTTGGCTCCTATTACTGTCCTGCATGTTTCTTCAGATGACAGCAATTGTGACCCTTTTGCCAAAAGTCCGAAAAACGGTCAGGGATATCAAATTCATTTTCCCCTTCAGAAGTTGCAATGATCTGTTAGTTCATTATCACACTGCTCGCTTCTCTATAGTTGGCTTGCAATGTCTGTGTAGGCAAACTCTACTATATATGTGCTCCACAGAGAAAGGGTTAAAACATGATTCCCCGAAGCAGTCCATAAAATTTTTCCTGTGAATCAACCACCCACTTCATTTATTTTTAAACATACTCATTACATAATATCAATTTGCTATTTGTCATTTAAAAGCATTTTAAGTGATGGACTGCTTTAGGAACAGCAAAAAAAACAGACTTACTTTTAATGGTAGATAAGCAGCAATGGTGATGCTAGCACTGAGGTGGACATGAGCATGGGTGTAACTAACAACAAGCGTTGTGTATCCTTGAGTTTCAGCTTTCACTCTGACTCCACTACAAAAATCAGCAGTTGGCTGAAGCCTTCCTGTCAGATAAATTAAAAAAATATAAATACATATTTGGAGAGAAGAGCCCAGGCATTTTAATGCAAGTTCAACACAGCTTTCCTCAACAAAAGCATGTCCACCAGAAGTAAGTAGAAATGTGTTTTCCAACCAAATGGGTAAAAATATTCACTACTGCCTGTCATCTCTAACCCAACGCTTACCGACGTATCCACGTCTCACAAACTTTATTTTCACACTGTCCGAAACAGGACATGAGTCTTTACTCTGGTACAAACTGATACATCTTCTATCTGTTACCGAATATTTTCATCTTGCTGTTCCAAAATGAAACTGGCTTGTAATTAAGCACAAATAAGTCACCCTGCTTAGGCAAGCTTTCCTGCACAGAACTTGAACTGTAAGCAGTACAGAATTTCTCTAGCTGAAGGTAAGGTATTTTCATGAAATTTTTCTGCTTACTTAGAGGGCATTTGGGGGCTTGGGAGGGGTCTTTTTTCTTTTTTTTGACACAAAAAACAGCATACTGCACAGTGACATTTAAAATAGCTGCCTCTCAGGCAAACAGCTGGTACAACACAGACTGGTTTTACTGGCTCAACAGCACAGGGTAGAGCTTCCATACAAGAGACACTTGGAAAAAATTAATGGTACATGAGAATAACGTGCTGAATTCAGCCAACACAGGAACAAGCATGTTGCTCAGTGTCCACTTAGCTCGGCAACATTAATGGCAATCTTTAAAAATGACACGCATACTCCATTACTTAATAAACCTGCAAGAGGCATTTCTTAAAGCAATGAGCTTAACAATGACAGAGCTTTGGCAAAATTTAAACAGTCTTAGTTCTTTGTGAACAAACAATGAATAGTGTCTTTATAGACTGAAAGTACCGCCAGACAATTTGGGCAAAGCAGTTATTAATCTTAGTGTTCTTGTAAGTCTTCCAATGCTGCCTCAAAACACAAACACGTGGACCCCTCTTATGAGAAAACCTATCAGCTTTGTTACAGAAGCATATTAAAAATACTAAATCAGTAGACATATGGGAGATTACACATTATCCAATAAAATAATTGCCAAAATGCTTTCAGAGTCCCCCAAAATATCAAAAATATCAAAAGGAAGTTCTGCATAAAAAAGTAAATGCATCCTCAAAATTAAACTACTTTGATCCCCACCTCTGGAGTTAAGCACCTCTGTGGGAATACTGTACACAGCAGCTGAAACAGCAATTTAAAGGAGATGTGTGACTTAGTAACATCTAAGTTTAACTTTCAAAACAGGGAAGGGGTCAAATCACCTTGAAGCGGTCTGAACACACCACGGTTTTCCACTTCCACAACTAGATCAAAGTGTGAGCAGTCGCTCAGTGGCACCGTCTCGCCTGTTTCAACACTTGTTATGCCATTAATCCTCAGGGGCAGCTCCAGTATTTGGCCAATACATGCTTCAACTTGACATGGTAGAAACTCCATCCCACTAGGTTCGGTTACATATACCTGAAGGAGGAAAGAAACACAGGTCAGAGGTGTATGAACACAACTTCACAAAAAGATACCGGGGGGGGGGGGGGGGGGGTTGGGTGGGGGGGTGGAGGGAAAAAAAAAAAAAAAAAAAAGAAATAGACTTCAATATGCTCTCCTTATTTTAAGTTGCCCTCTCATATACTTTGAGCTGCTGACTTCCCTCTGATGGTTGGAAACAATTCTTCTCAGATTCAACATTGCTCTTGTGTTTACCTGCTACAGAAAGGTATCAGAAAGGGCCAGGAAAAGCTTGCTACTATTTTAGTGCTCTTTTCCCTTAAAAGTCCAAGTTCAAATTAGCTTGGTGATCCTTTTACTGCCACTTCTATAATTCACTCTTCTGCTTTGTTGATTTTTCAAGCGTGGACTAAGTTACACAATATTTCCAGGAGGTCTTATGAGCAGCTGGGACAGATTTAGTACTGAACCTTAACTTTCACAGTGTTAATACTTGAGCTAGACCTGATCTAGTGAGCAAGGCTCCCCAGCCTCCATCACTCACAGCAGTAGGTATCTAGAAGTTAAGGGAACTAATGACCCAAACATTTCCTCAACAGTTTGTTTTTGTTGTTTGGGTTTTTTTCTTGTTTGTTTGTTTTTGTTTTTTCTTTTGTGCATTTCTGTTGGCAAAACATTTTTAGAAGTGTCCAGGGCTAAACATTTCCCCACAGTAATATGTCAGAAATCTAAAATAAGTGAACAAATATCTACTGCCTAATCTAATCACCTTCTGCTTCAACAAGTGATCTTCATGCGGGAGATGCTTTTGAAATCAAAAGGATTACTTTCAGAAATAAGACTGGCAGAAATAGATCTTCCATGCTATTATAGCTGGTATGTTGATGAACAAGCCATAACTGTATTGTTTGTTATTCTGATTTCCTACTTTTTCTGTTAATGTTGAAGAATCCACCACAGACTGACTGCATATTTCGTAATAATCGCTTTGATCAGAACTTTTCACTTGCAATACCTTCGTTTCCTAACCATCTGCAAATGGTTTCAGGATAGAATATTGAAACATACGGTACAGTTAAAAGCAGTCCTTGTGGATGATCGTTAACTACTCCTACAGCTTGCTCACTGAGGTCAGTAAATAGAACTCTTCAGAGTTACTCTATGAAGAATGCAATTCCTAACACAGGAACAAAGGCATTCAAAAATAACCTATTCAGATTGTGCACTACGCCTCTCTGAAAGCTCACATGGAGAGAAGTATTTTTTCTGTCTTCAGGCTTTGACTTATGTCTGAGGATAAGAAGTTTTAACTGAAAAATCTTTATTCCTCTATCTCCTGCTGGTAACTGTTGCACTGCTACAAAGCAGCATCCTGGGCTGTCCAGTGAATAATTTCAGAGCAAGTCTGTAAACTAAATACTGCACCAATTCTAATTTGTGTCATTATTTTAAGCATTTAAGTCATTATTTTAAGCATGAAGTTTTGCACCTCTCAAATCCATTTTGTGTAATTGACATAAATAGTCTGAGCACAAAACCCAAACTAATTTACCCCTCAAAAACTACAGCATTAGTAGATGCAGCTGTTCCAAGTAAAATTTGGTTAAAAATATCTTTCCCAAAACACACATTAAAAAAAAAAAAAAAAAAGAAAAGAAGAAAAAAAAAAAAGAGAGGAAAGCTATTTGCACTCTCTTCATTATGGGACAGACTTGGCAGTCTTGACCAAACACGTTTTTTACACTTTTGTCAAAAGGGACTTTGGTGCAACAGAAGTGTAGTAAAACAATTACAGCAGTGCTGCACATGGGAACACTTAAAAATTATGAGGTATTTTGTATAGCTAATATATGTATATTTGATGCAATCAGCTTGTTCCCCACCAGTTGCTAAATTACAGGCACGTATCCTGGAAGGAAGGTGTGCTGCCCCAGGGCTTGCAAGACGTGCTTCCTAAATCAACTTGTATGCTCCCTTAGAAACAAAGACCATCACCTTTATAAAGCCTTAGCCAGAAGAAGGCTGTTTGCCAGCCTCAATAGCATCTGCTTGGCATAAACAAACCTATTCCATTTATGACCGTGCAGTTAGACAAAGCCTCTGGATCCCAGATTAGTCAAGTGTGCTCAGCACGTATCTCTTCGTTTTTCTGAGGTCAGGAGCAAGTTTCCTCTTCTCTGTCAGGTTTCCATTCCAACGCTTAGCTCTTTGCAAAAGGCATGGCATTAAAGCATAGATTGAAATCCCTCAAACCGTGAAGGTAGCAGAGTAGCACTGCTTCACAGTAGTGAATATACACCGCACTAGTACTTGCTTTTAGTTTCTATCCCATCATGCTACAGGTCTGGCAGTTCTTAACAGCTTGATAGAGCCTAAACACTGACAGTTTCATTAAGGAAAATTATTTGTGTCCAAAGGATGCAAGGAAATATTTCCAAATCAATAACATTCTAGAGAAAAATACTTTAGATTGTAGAATTACAGTGTCTAACCAGTGTTAACCAGGGCAGCTTCTTCAACTGTCTTTGCACATTCTTTCCTGCGGGGCCATTACAAATACAGTTCCTGTATTTTGTTCACTCCATACCACACACTGGTCACCCTGACCAAATCCTAAGGACAGGCTATGATTTGCACAGACACTGCAAAATCCCTCTTGGGAGATATATTTTTCATTCCCATTTTCTCCTGATTTGCCTAAAAGATTGCTTTTTCTTGGCCAGCTGTGGTATCTATATTAACTATGTGGCACTGTATTTGTTTCAGCCACTTCTCCAGGCAGGAATTGCCTTGCACATCTCGATGACATCTGTCATCCCACTTCTTACCCTGCAGAATGAATTTTTGGTTTTGGGTTGTCTGCTTCGATGGCTAGGCCAGTAGTAAATTACTATTCCTATTTCCTTTCCTTACTATTTCCTTCTTGAACTCAAAACTTCCAACAAGGAAAAAAACTTGCCAAGAAAATCAGGAAGGGGTAAAAATGGGAGTAAAATTAATGCAGAGGAGAGAGCTTGAATCCCTAGAAGCACAAACTCTGAAATGAATCACTTAATCTGACAGAGGGCAGGCAGGGAAACCTCTTGGGAACATTTTGGTAAGGGGAATGTCTACGGCATTCCCAGCTTCTTCACTGTTTCCAAAAGCCATATTCAAGAGTGACCAGGGAAAAGAAGAGTTTTACCTTCATTTCTCCATAATGCAACGGATTCTGAACATCAATTGCCTGAATAACACTGACACCAATATCATTTCCAGTTGTCATTACTCCTTTGACTGTCACTGTAGCAACTGCCTGGTTAGAATAGGACCAGCTGAAATTTCCACTTCCACCATAAGCCTAGAATACAGAGAGAAAAATCTTTCAAATATTCTATGAAGTATATGGTTCTCACGTTTCTTAGCTGCCAAGCCTTCGAATATCTTGCATGAAAACCAGGGAAACACTGAGCAACGACAATGGTATTACTGAGGAAATACAAATAAAATAACACCTCAGAACTTTCAAATAAGCAAGGTGAAGTAAGACACGAGACAATTACTACCCTTCATTTATTTTAGTTTCAGCTTTCTTCATGCACGTATCCTGTGTGCTCACCAGTGCACCCACATACCTCTCTCCCAGCTGCAGAAGTCTGACGCTCACAAATCCCAGTGATGATAGTGTATAGAGGCAGCAGAGTATTTGACAAATAGGCACACCGGAGGCCTGGCACGTGGGATTATCACACTTCTGAAAACTACCATTGCTTCTCTGTTGCTGACAAAGTACTGATTTTGGGTCTCAGAGCTACTAACCTGACACTCTGTACCTACTAGCTTCTTTCAATGGGAATTGTTAAGGAATTTAAAGGGAAGAGAAAAGAAGGTGGGAGGCAGGGAGGGAATGAGGCAAGAGGGGGAAAAAAGATAAAGAAAAAAAAAAATCACTCTCTTCTTGGCATTACTTCTTTATTTTTGTGCTGAAAATCAGCATGTCTACCTGCAGCCATTCAACAAACATGCTGCTCCAGGAACTGATCAGTCACGGAATGAGTGATAGGCACACATGGGAACTGCCCGCTCTTGCCACAAGCACTGCGAGGGTCTGCAGAATGTACAGGCTACACTCCCACAACAGCTTTTCAAGGAAGGAGTCAGTAACTGCTAAACTAATACACTCAGGTTTATCATGCAGATTCCCATAAAAAACACCAAACCAATAAAAAGGAAAACCCCACCCTTTTCCCAGAGTTCCCAACTCTTGAAGGGTTGTTCCACGGTTAGAAGAGCTTAAGTGAGTGGAATTATTCTACACAAGGGTAAGAATTAGTTATTTGATATTATGGTCCACATCAATAGAGACAAATTATTACACCCATGGTGCGAACACTTGGCAGCCAGGACAAGGTAACATCTGCTGCAGGTTCATATTTTGTAAAGTGAAGGGCTAAAAAACACAAGCAGAGTATTGTCCTCCTCGATGCATAATACTAGTTACTGAAGAAACATAACCATTACAAAGCTGTAATGCGTATAGGTTTTAAACATCATTATTGTGAGCTGTAGGAAGTCCTGGTTTCGGCTGGGATAGAGTTAATTTTCTTCAGAGAAGCTAGCATAGTGCTGTGCTTTGGATTCAGTGCTAGAAGAATGTTGATAACACGCTGATGTTTTTAGTTGTTGCCAAGTAGTGCTCAGACTGTTCAAGGACTTTTTGAGCTTCTCCTGCTCGGCCAGGTGCATAACAAGCTGGGAGTACAGCACAGCTAGGACCCAAACTGTCCAAAGAGCTATTCCATACCATATAACGTCATGCTCGGGGGGGGGGTTGGTCAGTCGGGTCGGTCGAGTCAGTCGGTCGGTCGCGGGCAGAGTGGTCGCAGCTCGGGCGGTGTGATCACAGCTCGGGGGGAGTGATCGCGGCTCGGGATGGGCTGGGCATCGGTCAGCGGGTGGTGAGCAATTGCATTGTGCATCACTTGTTTTATATATTCTGTATATTTTCTTACCATTATTATTATTACTATTGTTATTATTATTGTTATTCTTCTCTCTTATTAAACTGTCTCTATCTCAACCCACGGGTCTTACTTTTTTTTCTTTTCTCTGATTCTCTCCCCCATCCCACTGAGGGAGGGGGGGGGGAGTGAGCGAGCGGCTGCGTGGTGCTTAGTTGCCAGCCGGGTTAAACCACGACAGTCCTATTTTGGCGCCCAACGTGGGGCCCGAAGGGTTGAGATAACGACAGATCTGAACATTTCTAAAACGCATTTGTGATAAGCATTCGTTATATTAGTCTAATAGTCGCTGATCGCAATGTTGTTTTATTTGCTCTCAGAGTTGTTGTCCTTGTTCATGGAGTTCTTTTATATATCACCTTACCTGCTGTATGCACTCCCTGTGCTGCTGGTTGTCACTTTTCGCAAGTGGATTAAAGCTACTGTTCTGCTGTACTGTGTAATACTGGCTTATGCTATGATAAAACTATTGATCATCAGATTAAGCTCATATTTTTACTCAGTATTGCTGTCACCTCTGTATTTTGGGAACCATCTATTGGGAATTATGAATAATTATACATTTTACTTTTTATCCTCGGAGAGCCAGCCTGTGGGGGAGTCACCTTACTCCATCTTCCCCTTCTTCTCTGAGCTAATTAAAACAGTTCTTGAGAATGTTGAATATCCTTGGGATGTTCCAACTAGCATGGCCCTATTGCTAGGTCTCCTGAATATAGTTCAGCTTTTACTCACGGTTAGACTCCTACGTAAATTATATACCATCCAAAGATTGATTCCTGCAGCAGGCCCTGCAGCTACTCCAACCTCAGTGACACCCACTGTAGCTATTCCAACTGCAGACACAGGCACTGCTGCTACTCCAACCCCTCGACACCCACTGTAGCTACTCCAGCTGTGGGCACAGGCACTGCTGGTACTCCAGCCCCTGCAACACCCGCTGTAACTACTCCAGCTGTGGACGTAGGCACTGCAGCTACTCCAACCCCAGTGACACCCACTGTAGCTCCTCCAGCCGTAGCCACAGGCACCGCTGCTACTCCAACCCCTGCAACCTGCACTGCAGCTACTCAAACCCCAGCGACAGGCATTGCAGCTGAAACAGGGAGCGAACCTGTGCTGGTATCAGTTGCCCCTATACACAAAAAGAAATCTTGGAAGCGAAAGTCAACTCGTTTAGAAAGGGAGGATGAATCAGGGCCATCACAAAAGGAGGAGGAAGAGGAAGAGCTCATAAATGAGACAGAAACTACACGGTCTCTATCCTTGGGTGAGCTGCGAGATATGAGAAAAGATTTCAGCTGTCGTGCAGGAGAGCATCTTGTCACCTGGTTGCTCCGATGCTGGGATAATGGGGCCAACAGCCTGGAACTGGAGGGTAAGGAAGCCAAACAGCTGGGATCCTTTTCTAGGGAAGGTGGCATTGACAAAGCGATTGGAAAAGGGACACAAGTCCTCAGCCTCTGGAGGCGACTACTGTCAGCCATGAAGGAAAGATATCCCTTCAAGGAAGATGTCATACATCGCCCAGGCAAATGGACCACCGTGGAGAAAGGCATCCAGTACCTGAGGGAATTGGCTGTCCTGGAAGTGATTTATAGTGACCTGGACAATGACCAGTTGCCTAAAGATCCAGATAGTGTCCGGTGCACACGACCCATGTGGCGGAAGTTGTTACGGAGCGCACCAACATCATATGCCAACACATGGGCAATAATGAACTGGGAAGCTGGACGGGGACCAACAGTGGATGAAATGGCTAGCCAGCTCCGGGAATACGAAGAAAGTATCTCTTCTTCCCTCGTCTCTCCTGTGGATAAACTGTCCCAAAAGGTTGAACGACTTGAAAAGCGTATACCCTACACCTCTCCTGTACAGACCAGTATCTCAGCCATTAGAAGTAAGCGCCCTTCTGCTCAAGGAAAAGAATATCAAGGGTACACACCACGGGGCACTCTATGGTTTTACCTGCGTGACCATGGAGAGGACATGAGGAAATGGGATGGAAAACCTACCTTGACCCTAGAGGCACGAGTACACGAGTTGCAAAGAAAAACAAGCACAAAAGGGGGCTCTTCCAGGAAACTTATTGCTCCAATTTCCAAAGATGGGGTAGATCGTCATTTTTTCAGACAGAATAGAAGAGCTGATCTTAATTCTGATTGTGATGAAGGAACTTCTGACTCATATACACAAACCATGAGCAACAATGATCAGAATTAGAGGGGCCCTGCCTCCAGCCAGGTGGAGGAAAGGGACAACCGGGTCTACTGGACTGTGTGGATTCGATGGCCTGGCACGTCAGACCCACAGAAGTATAGAGCTCTAGTAGACACTGGTGCACAGTGTACTCTAATGCCATCAAGCCATATAGGGGCAGAATCCATTTGTATTTCTGGAGTGACAGGGGGATCTCAAGAGCTGACTGTATTGGAGGCCGAAGTGAGCCTAACCGGGAATGAGTGGCAAAAGCACCACATTGTGACTGGGCCAGATGCTCCGTGCATCCTGGGCATAGACTACCTCAGGAGAGGGTATTTCAAGGACCCAAAAGGGTACTGGTGGGCTTTTGGTATAGCTGCATTGGAGGCAGAAGAAATTAAGCAGCTGTCTACCTTGCCTGGTCTCTCAAAGGACCCTTCGGTTGTGGGGTTGCTGAGTGTTGAAGAACAACAAGTGCCGATTGCCACCACAACAGTGCACAGGCGGCAATATCGCACCAACCGAGACTCCCTGATTCCCATCCATAAGCTGATTCGTCGACTGGAGAGCCAAGGAGTGATCAGCAAGACTCGATCACCCTTTAACAGCCCCATATGGCCAGTGAGAAAGTCTGATGGAGAGTGGAGACTGACAGTAGACTATCGTGGCCTGAATGAAGTTACGCCACCACTGAGTGCTGCTGTGCCGGACATGTTAGAACTTCAATACAAACCGGAGTCAAAGGCAGCCAAGTGGTATGCCACAATTGATATTGCAAATGCTTTCTTTTCAATCCCTTTGGCAGCAGAGTGCAGGCCACAGTTTGCTTTCACTTGGAGGGGCATCCAGTATACCTGGAATCGACTGCCCCAGGGGTGGAAACACAGCCCTACCATTTGCCATGGACTGATCCAGACAGCACTGGAACAGGGTAAGGCTCCAGAACATCTGCAATACATTGATGACATCATTGTGTGGGGCAATACAGCAGAAGAAGTTTTTGAGAAAGGGAAGAAAATAGTCCAAATCCTTCTGAAGGCCGGTTTTGCCATAAAACAAAGCAAGGTCAAAGGACCTGCACAGGAGATCCAGTTTTTAGGAATCAAATGGCAAGATGGACGTCGTCAGATTCCAATGGATGTGATCAACAAAATAACAGCCATGTCTCCACCAACTAGCAAAAAGGAAACACAAGCTTTCTTGGGTGTTGTGGGTTTTTGGAGAATGCATATTCCAAATTACAGCCGGATTGTAAGCCCTCTCTACCAAGTGACCTGGAAGAAGAACGATTTCAAATGGGGCCCTGAACAACGACAAGCCTTTGAACAAATTAAACGGGAGATAGTGCATGCAGTAGCCCTTGGGCCGGTCCGGGCAGGGCAAGATGTAAAAAATGTGCTCTACACCGCAGCCGGAGAGAACGGCCCTACCTGGAGCCTCTGGCAGAAAGCACCAGGGGAGACTCGAGGCCGACCCCTAGGGTTTTGGAGTCGGGGATACAGAGGATCTGAAGCCAACTATACTCCAACTGAAAAAGAGATATTGGCAGCATATGAAGGGGTTCGAGCTGCTTCAGAAGTGATTGGTACTGACGCACAGCTCCTCCTGGCACCCCGACTGCCGGTGCTGGGCTGGATGTTCAAAGGGAAGGTCCCCTCTACACATCATGCAACTGATGCTACGTGGAGTAAGTGGGTCGCACTGATTACACAACGGGCTCGAATAGGAAACCTCAGTCGCCCAGGAATCTTGGAAGTGCTCACGGACTGGCCAGAAGGCAAAGATTTTGGAGTATCACCAGAGGAGGAGGTGGTGCGTGCTGAAGAAGCCCCGCTGTACAATAAATTGCCAGAAAACAAGAAGCAATATGCCCTGTTCACTGATGGATCCTGTCGTCTTGTGGGAAAGCACTGAAGGTGGAAGGCTGCTGTATGGAGTCCTACAAGACAAGTCGCAGAGACTGCTGAAGGAGAAGGTGAATCAAGTCAGTTTGCAGAGGTGAAAGCCATGCAGCTGGCTTTAGATATTGCTGAAAGAGAAAAATGGCTAGTGCTCTATCTCTATACTGACTCATGGATGGTGGAAAATGCTTTGTGGGGATGGTTGCAGCAATGGAAGCAGAGCAACTGGCAGCGCAGGGGCAAACCCATCTGGGCTGCCGCATTATGGCAAGATATTGCTGCCCGGGTAGAGCGCCTGGTTGTAAAGGTACGTCATGTAGATGCTCATGTACCCAAGAGTCGGGCCTCTGAAGAACATCACAACAACCAGCAGGCAGATCAGGCTGCTAAGATTGAAGTGGCTCAGGTAGATCTGGACTGGCAACATAAGGGTGAAGTGTTTCTAGCTCGGTGGGCCCATGATACCTCAGGCCATCAAGGAAGAGATGCAACATACAAATGGGCTCGTGATCGAGGGGTGGACTTAACTATGGATGCTATTGCCCAGGTTATCCATGAATGTGAAACGTGTGCTGCGATCAAACAAGCCAAGCGGTTAAAGCCTCTCCGGTATGGAGGACGGTGGCTGAAATACAAATATGGAGAGGCTTGGCAGATCGATTATATCATACTTCCACAAACCCGCCATGGCAAGCGCTATGTGCTCACCATGGTGGAAGCGACCACCGGATGGCTGGAAACATATCCCGTGCCCCATGCCACTGCCCGGAACACTATCCTAGGCCTTGAAAAACAAGTCCTGTGGTGACATGGCACTCCAGAAAGAATTGAGTCAGACAACGGAACTCATTTCCGAAACAGCCTCATAGACAAATGGGCCAAAGAGCATGGCATTGAGTGGGTCTATCACATCCCCTATCATGCACCAGGCTCTGGGAAAATTGAACGATACAATGGACTGTTAAAAACTACACTGAAAGCAATGGGTGGTGGAACATTCAAACATTGGGATACACATTTAGCAAAAGCCACCTGGTTAGTCAACACTAGAGGATCTGCCAGCCGAGCTGGCCCTGCCCAATCAAACCTCTTACGTACTGTAGAAGGGGATAAAGTCCCGGTAGTGCATGTAAAAAATATGCTGGGGAAGACAGTCTGGGTTTCTCCTGCCTCAGGTAAAGGCAAACCCATCCGTGGGATTGCTTTTGCTCAAGGACCTGGCTCTACTTGGTGGGTGATGCGGAAGGACGGGGAAGTCCGATGTGTACCTCAAAGGGATTTGATTTTGGGTGAAAATAGCCAATGAACTGAATTGTATAATGTTAATTGCTGTGTAATACAGTATGTCTTCATTTTTACTATTGCTGTATATTCTATCAATGGTATAGCAGTAGGAATCACCCAGATTAAGAAGAATGAATTTTGAAGAAACTGAGGAAGTGCAGCGAATGGAACCAGAACTGACTTCAGCAAGCAACAACCCAACACCAGGCCCCATCTCTCCTGCCCTGAAAGACTGTTACAACAGATCGAGCCCAAAACCGTGGACTAAATGAACCCAATGGACATTTCAGAGGGATGGTCCACAGACTAAGGGAATGATATCTGTGTATATATATATATATCAAAATGGTGGTGATTAATTGGAATGTATTGTAAGGGTAGGACCTAAGCATGACGTAAATGGTATAGAATAAGGGGTGGAATGTCCTGGTTTCGGCTGGGATAGAGTTAATTTTCTTCAGAGAAGCTAGCATAGTGCTGTGCTTTGGATTCAGTGCTAGAAGAATGTTGGTAACACGCTGATGTTTTTAGTTGTTGCCAAGTAGTGCTCAGACTGTTTAAGGACTTTTTGAGCTTCTCCTGCTCGGCCAGGGGCATAACAAGCTGGGAGTACAGCACAGCTAGGACCCAAACTGTCCAAAGAGCTATTCCATACCGTATAACGTCATGCTCGGGGGGGGTTAGTCAGTCGGGTCGGTCGAGTCAGTTGGTCGGTCGCGGGCAGAGTGGTCGCAGCTCGGGCGGTGTGATCACAGCTCGGGGGGAGTGATCGCAGCTCGGGACGGGCTGGGCATCGGTCAGCGGGTGGTGAGCAATTGCATTGTGCATCACTTGTTTTATATATTCTGTATATTTTCTTACCATTATTATTATTACTATTGTTATTATTATTGTTATTCTTCTCTCTTATTAAACTGTCTCTATCTCAACCCACGGGTCTTTCTTTTTTTTCTTTTCTCTGATTCTCTCCCCCATCCCACTGAGGGAGGGGGGGGAGTGAGCGAGCGGCTGTGTGGTGCTTAGTTGCCAGCCGGGTTAAACCACGACAACCTGTTGAGACAAATACTGTGCAGAAAGGTATATGAGAATAAAGCATTTTTAAAGCAAGTAAAAAAAAAATACTTTCACACTCCAAAATAAATTCCAAAGTTCCAGAGTAAAACAAGGGTGAACATTGGAGCAATTTTTTTGGTTACGTGCATTGTTTTTATTTAACTTCCTCAGCATTTGCTCTAACCTGTTTCATAATTAAAGTAAAACAGAACAAGATGATAAATCTTGTCGAGAAGGAAAGTGTAGAAAAAACCAAAATTTAAATTATGGAGGAACTCATCTAATAACTTTTACCAGGGTGGGGGGGAGAAGGGGGTAGGAAATCAAAAGGACAGTCATTTCCCTTTTTGCTTCCCATGAGCCTGTGTACAACCCAATTACAGAAAGAGCACCGGACAAAGACAAATGGATAAATAAGTAATGGTGTGTGACAGAAGGAGACGCATGGGATGTGGCAAGAATTTAAAGAATGTAAAAGTTCAGAATGTTTTGTAAAGATATTTTCAATTAAAACAGGGAAATGAGCAGAAAACACAAAATAGAAATACCTAATTCTTAATAGTTCTATGGAGTCACATCTCACTGCCAGACAAGCCAGAAGCATTACTACATTTCTCTCTCCAGCGGTCAGTTTGCACCAAGGAGAGAAAGGGGAAACCAGCTTCTAGTTCAGTCTAATCATTATCCACAGCCCGTTGGCTGAACTTCACTCCACAAACTGCTACCAGTGATGGTGATGCCCTCACTAGGAAAAAATAACCCCCACGAACTTAACTTCACAAAGATGGCACTTCACTTCTCTAATGCACGGAAGGAAGGAAACATTTTTTTTTCCCCTCCCTTTTTTACTTGCAACAGAAGCCATCTTATTAACACAAATATGAACAAAGCAACCAAAAAAAACCCCAGACAGCTGACAAAGTAAAACTTGAAAGTCATTCCAATACCATCTGGAGGGAGTTACTTTAGCTATAAACAGAATGTGGCTAGATCCAAAAATCCCTTTCAACTTATTTTCAGAAAAAGTGTATTCACCAATTTAAAATAGCCTGACTCAAAAACTATCGAGTAGGAGGCAAACACTAATCTGCAGGCAGGAACAACAGTCAAGCTGTGTGCTATTGTAAACAGCCACTAGGACTGTTAAATGAGCAGATTGGGAAATGTTCTCCATTTCAGTAAATGTAAACTGATTTAAATGTTCGGAGAAAAAAAGTTTTTATGTTTTTAATGAAGAAAAAAAAAAATCACAGTGAAGTAAGAATATTGATGCAGATTGGAGTAACACAAAGGGATGTTCTCTAGTGAGATATTTGATGATATATGCAAGGTAAGGTGAGACAAGAATAGAACTGTAAAAGAGGTGGGAAACAGAAAACCCCATTTACTTTCCCTTACTGGGAAAACTCTAGTGGAAGGTACGATGAAGTACTGAAAATGCATATTTGTACTAAGAATTTTTACCACACTCTGCTGGTGTGGTTGGGTATAGCATGACCTAAACCAAATTTTAATCCTACAGAAATTACAAGTACAGATGACAGCACTGAACTCAATGGCTTCAAAACTTCAAAACTTCAGATTTACACTAGAGAACCCAGTTTTATCCCTATGAGACTGATTTGTTTACACCAGACACCATCTGTCCTGCTGCCTCTTTTTGTATACTGTTTACCTGAAGACAGCCCCAGAACTCAGCACTACTTCATGCTAAAAGGGAGAGGTAGGAACTGTGCACAAAACACCTGAGTGCAGGATCTGGGTATCATTGTACAGGGGTGAGAGTCCGGGCTGGGGACTCTTTTCTCCAGTTAGACTATACTCTGGATACTGGAAGACAAGCCATTCGGTTCATGAAGTGTATGGAAGGATTGGCAGCATGGGAGCAAAAATATACATAAGAAAGATAAGAAAAAAGTCCCTTTAGAAGGGCATACTGTAAATGAAACTGTGGCCTCTGACTCCCCATAACCTTTTATTAGAAACATGAGATGTGTGGGGAGTGAAGGATACAGATGTCAAAAGTTGATAGGGTGCTGCTCGTGGATCTTGTCATGCCCTTTCTGCAGTCACCTCACACTCCGATTCATACTCCCATACTTCCATCCCTTTAGAGTAAATCACAGACTCAAATTATTACTATTAAGCTTTGTACCTAGGATGTTTTCTGTGATTTCAAACCACTCTTGAGCATATGTGTGTGGTACATACATGAGGGAGAGAGGAAGTGAATGAAAGACAAGAGGTAAAAATTGGTGGGGTTTTTATGTTTGTTGGGTTTTTGTGTGCTTATTTTTAACTAGACATTAATTCCTGCAACTAACATCTGACAAAACTCCTCCAAATAAAGTTTTGGATATCACTGCATATTGCCAAAATATCCAAAGTGAACTCAGGCCTCACTGTGCCTGCTTGAACAATGCTTCCTGCATTTTGATACTTCTTTGGCATACCTGTATGGTGTACTGGTAGACTCCTGCTTTCGGCTGCCAAGGAAATGTCAAAATACTGGGTGAAAGAACTATTGGAACATATATTTCAACATCTTGCTGGTTTCGCACTGGAACTGGTAATGTATGAACACCTCCGTCCTACAAAAAGCAACAACACAGGATTATAAAATGACACCATAGTACTTCCTAGGAATAATGTTTAGTCCTTAGAGAAGTTGAAAACATCTCAAAGAGAAAGGAAAGCAACTATTTAGAGTCACCTATGAACAGTGTTACTTGTGAGCAAATAGTCAGCTCATCGCAGCAAAGTGTGCTATTGTATTAAAAGAGTAATATCACTATGGGGAAACAGGTGCCCGCATTCATTTAAAAAGCAAACAGCAGGAAGAAATACACTCCCTCACTACTCGTAGTGTTTGAGACCTCATCTGGAGAACTAATTTGGTAACTCCACACCTGCATTTACTCTTTGCTCATTCTACTCTGCAGCAGGGAAAGACGAAACTCAGCCTAAAAGACCCCTTCCTCAACCCACCCCGAAATACTGGCCCTTACAACTTCGTTGTAATTGTCATGCCATAACCCTCTGGCACAAATATTGTTTCTTACTGGAGTTCTGAAGGAACTGACATTTCATTCAAGAGTACCTCTCTCACACAGGCAATGAGCATGGCTTATCATGTACAAGGATCTACTACATCCTACTAAGGGAATCACTAAAATGATTTCACAGCAAATGGGTTGAAATGTTGAATTTTTCCAAGGTTCAAGCAAAAGCAAATCACTTTCACACCACGTGCCCTAGTTAGCCATACATTCAACAGCCTGCCCGACTAGCAGAAAGTTAATGAATATTAATTTGAAGAAACTTGCAGGCTGATACATTTGGCAGATTTTCATTCCAGCATTTAACATCACTTACCAAATGATAGAAAACTTTCCAAATGTAACTGAATGCAGAACAAGGCCAGCGTATGACACTGATGATCCTACCACAATAAATTGTAAAATTCACTCAGAGAGCGTGAGATGACCTTTGTACCAGCACAACAATACAATATGTGCCCACATAAATATCTGCCATGAAAAAAAAAATCAGTACTGTGCACCACTAGTTTAACAGGCGTTTGCCACACACTCAGTAGCAAAATCCCACAGTCTTTATTTAAGCAAATCCTCTGTTGACTTAATTGACAGTTTTCCTGAAGTAAGGATTTTAGAATTTGGTTCTTAATCTGTTTAAACAAAGATGGCTTATACCCATATAATTGTTAGGTTTCCTTCTATTATGTCACTATTAAGTCACTACTGCAGAGGTAAATAATTTTTAGGTCTACCGGTAAAGCAGAAGAGTTATTATAAAAATTTACCTGATCTACTACTGATGTCAATGCAGCATCAATAGTGGTCTGACCCTTCTTTATTGCTTTCACATAATGATATGATCCATTCAGAGATGACTTCAGCACCTCAAAACACTCTTTGGACAGCTCTGTATTAATTCTGATATTCTAAAATCAGAATATTAAATAGGTATTACCACAGGTAACCGACATTAATACTGTACAGACAGCCAAAAACACATTAGCAACAAATCAATGAGACAACAATTGTTTGGTAACGGTTCAAAGAACATTATCTGAAACAGAGTAGGAACTTTTCCCTACGAAAGTTTCAGTCAGATTGTATCTTTCAGATACAGCATTAACTTCACAGCAAATATTTACTTTTTTAAATTATCAGCAACATTTAACATGAAAAGGACCAATACCACCAAATAACCCATATTTTACAATAATCTCTTAATTTTGTCATTCTTAAACACAAAAGGGGAGGAACACACAAACATACTGCCCCAATAGCACATTGCTTCTGAGATTTAGCTGAAACTCAGATCTAGATCTCAGGAAGCAAATCAGTGCAAATGAAGCAACACTCACAGAAACACAATTTTCTGAAAAGCAGTAATTTAATACCATTTTTTAGCTAATCATCTAAGCTTTTCCTATAATCAGCTGAAGGGAAACAGGTAGATCCACAAGAGTGTTATAAGCCTACCTTATACCTCATTCTTTAATAGGAAAGATTGCCTCTAGGCACGACAATATTACATCGGGGGGGGTGAGGGGGTGGGATTGAGGAGATGAAGTATTAGTACTGGGTATTAGATGAGTATTAGTACTGCTCCCCAGCAGTTACATGGGTTTGCAATTTCCAGTGCAGTGCCTAAGCTACATGTCTGAAGTGCATTGTCCAACTTCTTCCACTTTTTCTACGGCACTTAGACTCCAATAGGCACTTTCACATGAATCACCGAGAGTGCTTTATTTAAAAAAAAAACAAAACAAAACAACAAAATAAAGGAAGAAAAGGAAAAGGCAAGAAACAACATGCTTTGAAATGACTCAATGTAAATAAGAAACTGCTCAACTGATTTCAAAGCAAGCCAGGATTTAGGAGGCAGACACTCAGAAGGATATCAACATTTCACTTACATCAGATAAATACACCTTGTTGCTCGATTTATCATACACTTCAATTGTAATTTCATAAAGTCTGCCTGTTTCTAGGACCCATCGGTCACCTGGATGAACTGTAAATCCTACAAAACAGGAAATATTGAACAGAATAAAGCAACAGCCTCTTTACGCAATGGATATAAGCATTTTGCTTCTGGTGCCCACACTCTGAAGATGCATCTTTGTTGTTCCTGAATACAGAGATGAAAGAAAATGAATAAATATTTACTACTAAAACCTATTTCACATTGAGCTTTCATGAACAAAATTACTTTTCTATGAAAAGCAATACAAGAAATGGAAGCATGTATATATGCACAGAAAGACAACAACACAAAAACAGAAGCAAGAAACTATATTAAGCAATCTGGAAAACTGCAGCCAATACCAACCTAAATACCCAGGTTCTACAACATAGATAGTGCTGTTTGGTAGTCTGGAAACCCCTTGCATGCGAATACCTGAAGTCTCAGTAAAGGAACAGAAAAGTTTTGACAAAAGTCAAGTAAAGATCAGTTTGTTTCTGGGGCTCCCTGTGCCTCTTTGGATATTTAAAGCTCATTGTAAAATGAAAATAAATGTTATCCCCACTATCCTGGAGGACAGTGAGCATTTCAGAGAGATCCCACTAGAGAATATATTGCTCTAAATACAAAAAATTAAATAAAGCTCCATCACATTTCCACATTGACTGAGGGGAACAGACATGATTCAACTGGTCTTTTGCCAACCTAATTTCTTAGAACATTTCAAGGCACCAGGCAGCTCTGCCAAGACAAATTCACAGCAGTGCTGCCTTCTATGGCTCCATCCGGTACTCCTGATTTTCAAGCCTATTGGTACAAATATGGATAATTTTATCTCTTTGTGCTGCAAAGTTTGTCCCCTGCCACAAAGATCCAGATGGAAAAGCATCACCTAGGAAGGATACTCTTGTGCCCAAGTATGAGGTTCGTTTGTCCTTTCTGCAATGCAGTTACAACTGATGTTGCCTGGTCCAACTTGGCAACCAGCCAAGACAGATCTCCCTCGGGACCAAGTGTGTTGCTCTGTAGCTGCAGTTCATACTGATCAGACGGCATCATTAGTTCTGTACAGAAAACAACATACGGAACAATAAAAGCAAATGTGTCAGTGTTTGGATGCTGCTAATTATTGCTGATTAATTTTTATTGCTGCCTAGTGCACACATTAAATCAGTATTTCTAATGTCTTGTAGAAATAGCATTTCTACGATTGTATCAATACACACAGAAATGAGCTTCTCTCCTAACTTTGATTTCTTTGAAGCAGCAATTTTCAGCTAATATCATCCCATTGTTTAGACCTAATATCCAATTCATTCCCAGCTTCAAAACTGATCAAATTACTTTCTATGAGTTACTGACAATTTCCAGCACTCCATTCTGTACTACTAGCTGATGTAGCGAGCCCCGTGAAAAATTATTACCAGCACAGGCTCCTTGTAAGCAACAGACGTGGTTACAAACTTCCACACCTTTAAACGGACATAAATCCAGCTAACCCACACTTGTGGAAGTGGAGCAAATCCATTTGTCAAGAAAACATTTTCTGTTAGAAAAACTGCTAATCTAAATTTGTTTTAACCAAGAAAGTCAGACATAGTTTCTTAGTCAATGTGAAATAAATGAGTACCTCTAAAATGACAGTATTAGGTCCTATTCTAAGTTACCCTTACCTTCATATGTCCTTGACAAATCTGCAAGAGTATATCCTTTATAGATTTTTTTAAAAAATTAAAAAAAAAAAGGAAATTCTTTAGTTAATTGATATCCTACTAGAAGATAAATGTCATACGCTGGATTTAAAAGGATGTTTTCCAAAATAAGCAATCTGACTTCTGCAGGATGTACATGCTATTGATTGAGAGGAAAAAAAAGAAAAAGCAATGACATATAAAGCAGTTCATCCATTTGAAACAGACAACGCAGCAATAATTTATAAGCAAAAAATATTACTTGCTGTAACTGGCTCTTATTACCACCTCAAATTTTGTCACAACAGAAAAATGCAAAGGACAATGAATGATATAGAGGTCTGCTCTGTGCATACTGTGCAAGGCTGAAAAGAAAAAAATCAAGTCTGTATGGACATAATTTTGGTTCAGTTTTCTGGAGAATACAGAAAAACTTGAGACAGATGCACAGTGACTATTCAGACAGCTAGAAATTTATTTACCCTACTGTAAAACATGGTACCTCCATATAACATATCCTTTATAACTTCACTGAGGAATGTATATCAAACTCATAGGTCTATTAAATTAGGAATACAACAGGTAATTGTACAAATTTCATTACAGTTGTTTGACGGATGTCCACTGAAAATGTGCTGTCTGGCAGCAGTGAAAGATTTAAAGGAACTACCAACCATAAAGCCATAAAAAATTGCAAACAGAACATTATTTCAATTTCACTTACAGTATCAGCTCAAAACTAACTCAGAAAAACAAATATTAAACCAGTAAACCAAACAAGCTACAAGCATTCTAGAAAAAAAAAAGTCAGACTGATATCATATAGAGTAACTGTATTCAGCACAATTATCAAAGGTAGAACTGTAAGAAAAATAGAATTCTCAACATGTACTATTATTTGTGCCACATTACTACTATTACATACATTTAGATAATATTTTCATAGAACACTTTTTACAGGTATGGGTTAGATACTCCAAGGCAATTCTGCTTTAAGCAAAAACATTAAGTACAACATGTAATAACACAAATCTGCAAAAGCAGACTGCAGATATGAGATGAACTTCAGAAAACCCCCATCATTTTATACAAGGATTTTTTTTTAAGGTGCAGTATTAGGTTGATACTAGTGCAATGACAAGTATTCCTGTAAGCGATAACCTATAAAAATTCTCTCAGGTGCTTGTAAATTCTATTAAGAGAAAAAACAACTCTCTTACCAGAATTAAATTAAAAACTCGGTCACCACAAGTTACAAAGAAAGAAACAGCCTGGATCTACCTAACAGCTGGGAAGACCACCCATGCTGCAGCTTAACACCCTCGTAGCACTGACATTCTGATCCCAACGCCCTTCCTTGGAGACCAGAATCTAATGAGGTAGAATTAGATACTAATGAAGTATTCATGACACTCATTTCAATCACAACAGGAAATATATATCCAATATAGCAATCCTTGTTCTAGCTATTTAGTTACTGAAAAAAAGACCTAAAGTGTACTAGCTGGTTATTTTTAAAAAGAGCTAAAGGGCCAACGACCTATCCAGCATCATTCTAGTTATATATATATATAATGTGAATGAATATCAGGAATAATAAAATAGCACAGAAGTATTTGAAGTGTATTCCTCTGCTGCTGGGCCTTTTATCAGGGAGTCAGGTTTAGAAATTATCTCAGCACATGCACCGTCCTGGGTTAGGTAAGTGCACTGAGGTAACTGCATCAAACTCCAACCCTTCCAGGGCGACCAAGAGTAGCACTGTCATCTTCTGCAATATGGGCTGCAGAGTCAGCCCAGTAAGACAGAGATGATGCACTGCTATCCACACTGGGAACAATACAGCAGGGCAAACTTACAGTACTCCTGTAACACTGGACTATAAGACTAAATAATTAAAAAAAAAAAAAAATAAAAAAAAAAAGATCAATGCAAGTTTCTTACCTTATAGACGCTTTCCTGTATTCTTGCTTTTAATTTAGAAGTCCCTGTTTTCATTCCAGACACCAAAATGGTATCTCCTTGCTTGGCAACTTTTTCCATCTCCAATATATAGGAAGGTGGAATGTAAGTGGATTCTAAGAACTTGAGTATACTGAAAGGTGAACCAAAAAGAGAAAATTGCTAACCAATCTTTGTAAACCCACAGAGAAACAACACCACCATCTATTCGCAGCTATTTCAATTTTTTAAGCAAATTGAAGATGTCTGCCTGGGACCAGATATCCAAATTTTACTCATTCTTGAAGATACCCGCAGTTCATTTCTGTGACTGATAAAAGTTTGTTTGAAGTTTGTTTGTGGGCTTTAAAGAGATATCAGAAGACTGCACATGTTGTCTATAATGATCCCTCCAGTTTTTACAAAACTCTAGATTATTGTGGAGCAACTGATGTGAAAGACCCTAAGCTTATGTTTATAAAAGCAACAGCTTAACAAACCAGACCGTAACTTTGACCTACATGAAGAAGCTAGCGTGCATTTAATAAATGACCACGAAAAAAATCTACAAGCAGAATACTTGTAGTAACTGTTAGAAATTTCAATGAGATGTAACAACATAGAGGAAAGGAATTTGCTATGACTGGGTAAACAACAGGACAGAAATTGAAAGAGGACCACGTTTTAAAGGTTGCCAGCTTCTGTATGTACATGATCTTTTGGCTTTATGTGCACTTTCACAGTAAGATCAGTAACGCCATATTGAGAACAGTTATGAATATTAACATACTTATGACAGTTTATCACTTATTTTGCAAAGCTGTAACACCATTAGAACTTTTTTTATTATTTCATAGCTGTGCTAACAGCAGAGGATGTATCACTATTAATTTGGCTAAAATCACATCTCTAGCAAGTACTTATACTGAAACAAAAAGCTCCGTATGGAGTAGGGCTTGGATCGTATGTCCCACCGAAAAATTAGCACACTGTCTGGCTCTCACTCTGGGTAGGGGCCATGCGCTCATACCTGCAGCTTCAAGCATCTTACGGCCTTAACAGGCTTTCCTCAGGTAATGCTGCATGTTTGTTTCTCTAAGGCTGCAAAATTGGAGTTTGCATTTACCTAGTAGCAAAGAGTCTAGTTTGCTACTCCTACCCATTTCCAATGTATCTGGACCATACGTTTGAGGATGGAAGTTAGCTGTTAACCATTCTGCTCTCTAAGAGAGCTCGTTTCCCCACATTCTAGCCACAGAATCATCATATGAATAAAGCCAGTTTTTTTAAAGGAAGATATAGTTTCCCACACTATTTTATGTCCTGCAATCCACCTAGATTTTGCTGGAACCTGTTTTCTGAAGTAACTGAAACCTCTGGTGCATCTTACAAGCTTACTATATGTTAGGGAAATTTTGACTAAAGCTGTACTCAAGAAGTGTCTGTAAACTGTTTTCTGAGAAAAAAACTGTTTCATGTGTTTGCAGTCGGGACAAATTCATGTATTTGGAGGCATTTTTTCTACCAACATTCATGTTGAGGCATGATTCACCACAGCATATAGTATAATGCATACTAGCACAATACTGCTAGATAACAGGATCCTGGTGTGTTGACACCAGTTGGTGTCAGTGCAAGGATAAAACTCTTCGCATCCAACTTGAAAAATATCCCATACAAGGTACTTACTGCTAAGTAGCCTTCAATTCTGTTAGTATTATAAGGATGGAAACTCAAATTTCTGTTTGAACACTGAAGAACAGAACAATGAAGTCATCACTGTAAAACTACACGTCGTGCACATGCTTAATGAAATTAAAAAAAACAAACCAAACCACCACCAAAACAGAGGCCAAAGATGGTTTGGTAACAAATACAGGAGGAAAAAAATAAAATAAAATTTTAAAAACCTCTCTGCTGACATTCCAAAATAACAGTCTTACTGATAAATCTTTCCTTTGCACAAGATGTTTCAAGGAGATCAACAGTTGCATCTATTTATTTCTAGTTATTGGATTAGAACTACATGGGCTGCTCATTAACACTGTTAGTTGTTAAATTAAACAGGGATGAGAGCACCCAGGCTGTCGAGTAAGCACTTTAAAAAAAAAAAAAAAAAACCCGAAACAATTGACCCGTAAGCATGATTTTAGGCATCAGTTCAGTAAACTGCCTTGATGTGGGGAAATATTTATACACATCAAACTTAATGAACATGAGTCTTCTGAGAACAAAGTAAATGAACTTACCGTAACGCATTGTGGGAATCTGAGAAGCCATCAGCCTCTGTGTCTTTTACTATTGTCCAGTCAAAGACTAACCCCGCCAATGTGCTGAAAGTGTTTCCTACAAATCAAACAATCAGATTAAAACAAAAACAAATCACACACATAGAGTCTGCCTGGAATACAAATGATGACTTTTTCCCCTAGGAAATTTCTTTCTCTTATCCCTGAAAGAGGGAGTTTTGAATAAACAGGCTGAAAGCAAAGATTTATCATGATTACACTGAAGTGTAATGGTCTGCTAATCTGAAACATTTTATAATCTTCAAAATGAGTCTTGCTCTGAATTGCAGTGTCCATGGGGACAATAAATATGGAACTGAAATCCCAGTATTTACTGTTTTAAAATAAATTTTCATTTGTGTTCTTTCCTTTGACATTCACATCTATACTAATAAAGAAAGAATCAAAGCAAATTTATTCTGAAATTCTTATCTTTGAAGGTAATGACATTTTTAAGCCACAAAAATATTTTAAGACAAGATAATGCAACTCACAGCCTACATTGTTTCTCCCATTTGTATACAACTTAATGCAGTTAGTTCCGAATCCCAAATAAATAGGATTTTAAATACAAAAATTTAAACACACAAGGCAATATTGTAATTAAAATCAAGACTGGTTTATTTAACATGCATTCAAGTCAAACTTTTGTTAATGATGCATGCTTTAGCTTTGCAAAGCTGTAGTACGCTCCTTTGTTTTGCTCCAATTGAAAATAACAGAGCGAGTGGAGAAATGCACATTGGGGCACTGCGGAAGGGCTATGCCTGGGCACGGCCGGTGCCACAGCAAAGGGGTAGCAAAAGCACAAAAACATCCTTACAGCCCCTGAACAGCCACCGCGCCTGGATATCCTGGCTCCTGCTGGGGTCCCTCACTATGAAGGCAAGGTGAGGTTATCAAACTATCATGGGCATTCCCCAAACGATGCAGGGTCTCCCTCCTTCAAGATGAGACCTCCACTGCACGGAAGGCAGCAGCCACCTCCAGGTTACACCTGTCAGAGGCAGCACCCAGGGGAGCAGACAGGTAACACAGTGCTGGTCAGAACTGCATTAGGTCTTTGTCCTTCCCTGCAGGATCACACAGCCCTGGCCAGCTGTAACGTTACCCTCACAGGCTCCTCGGATGCCCATGTAGGCAATGACTTGCACTCCTGCTCTGCAGCCACAACCCAGCCCAGAGCTGCTCCTCTGTGAGGCTCCAGCAGAAAAGCAGCTCTCCCTGGCAAGGCTGGAACAAACCCAGTAGACAAGGAGAGCTATCTTGAGGTGCTCTGCTCCATCGCCAGGGCAGGAAGCAGTGTCTCTTGCACACTCATAGCCAAAGAAATGCAAACTAACATCTTTACGGCTTTCTCTTATTTAACTCACCTCTAGTTAAGTGATAATAAAATATTTTGAGCAACACTCAACTGGTAAAAGAAAACAGTGTACAGCATGACTTTTTTCCCCCTCTACATTCTATACTTAATTTGGCCAAAGAACTCCATCTTCCTCTCTTACATTAGTAATCTTTGAAAAGTAGTGTTTGGGGATTGAGTTTATATTTGGAGCTTATTAAAAATATGTACGAAAAAGGAATCTGCGTTAATGAAACTGATTAAAAAATACAGCTTATGAAAAAAATAACTGGATAATAAATATATGGAAGATAATAAGGAAAGAAACTATTCCTGAAGATATATCGATACTCAAAGAAGTGGAATCATCTATACTAATGAATGGTCTGACCCATACCAGATGCAGTGATCTGGCAACATAAGATGCGGTAATAGCCATCAGCCCAAACCAAACCACACTTGTTACATCCCTAGGGCCCACTTTACATAAAGCTACATCACTGCAACATGTATACGTACAGCGACTAATACAAAGCATCTACTCTCTCCTGCTCACACAGGCTGCAGCAACAGCCTTGGCATGCACTTTTTGTGCAAGTTTTCAGCAAGCCTAAGCAGATTTTTCCCAATATTCATTGAAGTGGATAATTATTTTATATTTATTTTTCACCTTCTGAATAGTAAAAAAAAAAGTGTTCAGAAGTCCCTTATTCAATTCTCTGACTTTTCCTGAACAATTATGTCTTTCAATACACTACCCACCACTCTTGAATTTTTTTTAAGTGTGCCAAGAAAGACCACTGAGAGCCCAGTATGTCCAAAGGTCTGCCAAGGATGGATCCCAAGGTTATTTGGGTCAAAAGGAACTGCTTTTCAAAGCTTTTGAGCATATCTTGATTGCCTAAACTTAGTCCTCCAACTTCTAACCCACACCTTGTTTCAGTCGTGCAGATTAAACGTTCTTTGTGGGTTTTGAACCACTGCTCCTGTTCAGACTCTGTCCACTGAGCACACTTGAGAGTTTGCAGAAACACCAAGCCAAGAATCCAGTATTACGCATAGTGTAAGAAAATGAAATTAATTTTCATTATTAACATATTGCCATACTTAACCTGGCATTCATGGTTTACAAACAAACAAATGTCGGATGGCTCATTAAGTACTCAAACCAAACAATTCAACCTTTTATAGCTGCTTCACATGTCACTTCCTTTCAGCCCAATAGTTGTCCTAAAAATCACTGTTTGTGTGGGTGTTGATGTGTGCATAAAAATCTATTGTTGAAACCAAAGCATGAAATTCTTACCAGCATCATGGTTCTTTTTCTGATGCTACAGACAGTATGAAAAGCAGAAGTTTTCTGCTCCTATTAAACAACTATGCATGCAGTCCAAATGTACTGACTTCTATGAGCCTAAATGCTATCTCCCACAAGCGAGTGTTTCTGTAATTAAGTGATATTAATCCAAGCAATAGCTGGTTGGTCTTCAACACCTTCTGGTTGTTGGATTGGACTCGGATAAAATGTCCTTCTGCAAAATTCTTTAGACTATTTCAGCTCAAAAAAAACCAAAACAAACCAGACCACTTCACATTCCTGTGCAGCCTTGCTCAGCTTAGTTAAATCCTGATGGGACATTTCAACAGGACAAGTGTTGGGAGTTTTTCCACTACATTCTCCCTCTTAACCTGGAGGTAGAATCGCTAGGAGCTGACACCTTTATTTTAATTATTTTAAATTCCGATTTTTAAAAACACCCTTTGCACTAGGGTTAAATATCCTAGGAAAATAAGGGAAAGAGGCAAGCAGAAATTGTTGGAAATCAATCAGTGTTTGATTTTCCTATTCAGGTGGTATGTAGATTTTTACACTTAAACAAAACTAATAGGCTACTGAATGTATTATCCAGAGAACTCCCTTTAAATTACTCAGCTTGGCTTCTAGCGTTCAACCGTGTGGCAAATAAAACCAGTGCACATATCAGACAATTAAGAGTTTCAATATGTATTTTATCTCCTACTAGTAAATCTCTTACCTTCAGAATCCAAAGCCTGAATTTTTAGCTCCAGTGGTGAGTCTTCAAGATAGAGTTCTCTCGTTGTGGACACAATTTGGATGCCATGAATTATATCAACTATAGCATCACAACGAAGCACTTGTCCAGTCACTTGAAGAGACATCAGAAAGAACACATGATATCAGCAACACTGGACATGCTCATCAAGAGCACCAACAAGACAAAATGCACCTTTAAATTTAGCCAATGACACAAGACACTGAAGGAAATGAAACTAGGTCATGACCTTGACTGAGGAACTCTTGTTCAAACAGCGATGGTGGCTAAGCAAGCAAGAAAAGAAGTTCCCTTCCTCACTGAACTTCAGAATAAATCTTAAAAAAAATGTAATTTCCATCTACACTAACAGTCACAGACTTTTTTTGAGTACATATTAAGAGTTTCTGCGGTGCAACTGTCCGACATGGCTCATGTCCTAGAGAACTTAATGACTTTTACCCACAGGCAGTAAGCCCATATATTCCTCTTCAACTGCAAGACATTTAATTGACCATCTGGTTTTGCCTATCTGTCGTTATTAAAACTAACCAGGTATATCGTATGACAGACAAAAAGGCAGTTTCCAGCTTTCTAAATGCAAAACAGCTGAATTTGCATTGTATAAAAAGCACGTACTGAAAATTATTTTCAACCACCCCACCTTCCTTCTTTCAAAAGAATTACCCATTTTCCTGGATGAATCATTAATATCACTAACACTTATCTGAGGTCTTTAACAAGCAGAACTTAAAAACCATGCCCATGGAAAGTCTAGAATGACTATGCACATGAATGGAAATTTCTTGTTTTGTGCACTTTTAAATCATTACTTTGTTTCTGGAGGAGGCCAGGATGCCCATAAACAAGTAGTGGTGTGCTTGCAAAAGTTAAGACTTACTTGTATCTTCAGCAAAGATGATACTTGTCAGACGCGTGGGCTGTGAGGACCGTGCCTGGACAACAGCTTTCTGTGAACACTGGCGTTCATCCTGATCTGCCAGCTCTACGCTCGCAACCTCCGGCCTGGTGGAGGACCTACAAGATTATTTGGTCGTGTTAGCAGGATTTAACTTACTGCCAGAGAGAAATCAAAAGTCTGGTTTAAAAGCCACCGAAATAACGTACATGAGACATACATAGGACACGACTTCCCTAAGATCTGGATTGGAACAGCTCCTCAAGGACTTCAACAAAAGCAAGTGTGGGCTGAGGAAGGGGGAAAGCCCAGCCCAGATGCCCACCAGAGCCCAGGCAGACAAACACAGCATTCTCTTCTGTGGCATGTTCACTGCTGAATGCTATTCAGTCATCTCAGAGCTATACCCAGATACTTAAGGAAGTTACAAAGCCCAAAGGCCTCACTACTTACTAACTTAGAGGCGTGAAACAGGCAAAAACTCATACAGAATACTGAAGCAGAAGGTAAAATAATTTTAGCTAATACTCCAATCGCCATTTGTAATTTCATTTTCAAAACAAGTTTGAAACAATGTTCTGAAAAAAATGGAAGTCTTCCCTGATGACAGAACATCACAATTATGTATGCTTGCTACAGCAGAGGCTCTGAACAAGAAGCAACATTTTTTTTTATCAAGAAATTAGAAAAAAAATGGATTTTGCCTGTTTAGCTGAAGTATGTAACACTGTGTAAAACATGCAAAGTTGTATAATCATCTTTGGTGAAATGCAGGCCTACATGGAATTCTGACCTAAAATTGATGTACCCGTTACTTCCTGCTCTGGCTTGCACTGCTTTTCTAAAGACAACTGCTCCAGGAATGAGCTCACCATGGACGTGGAGTGCAGTTCTCACTCCTGTGTGCCAAAAACATCAAGACGAGGCACAAAAAGTTTAAAAGTTATTAAAAACCATGCTTCTTGACATTAAATGAGATAGTAGCAATACATGAGGCCTGAATGTAGCATGCTCAAAGCAATTAAAATAGTCAAGCAGGCCATACCTCTGCCAACTAGTTAAAGAACATCACCCCTCCAAACTGGGATGAGCTGCTGACTAACTGTTTGGAGAACTGGGTCACGGCTGTTGTACACAACTCCTCACCCATGCTACACCTGCAGGAGTTACTGCAGAGCAAGCAGAGAGGCAGTCTGCTTGGACTCCAGCTCAAGAGCCCAGCACTCTGCCTAAGCTGCTGACAAATTAAGCGCCTGAAACAGCCATCGCTGTTTGCTCAGGAATCCTGAGTCCAAGCTCTTTCACAAGGGTCCTCTGAAGGATTAAAACAATGAAAGAAAGCACTGATGGCAAAGCTGTTCAGGAATTGCTTCTCCCAGATGATAATGGCAGCTCTGATAAAAACATTGCATTATATGGTAAATGCAATCTAAACCAGGCGCTAGATACTGGTAAGATGGTGAAGTTTAAGTTGGACTTTTCTTCTGGAGGATGTTCAAAAATGCCTACCTGTGATCCATGGGAAAAATCTTCTAACTCAGCAAGGAGGTGGAGGGGAGTTTCAAACCGAGACCAATATCATACATGCCCTTCACCCCAGACATAGTTTTACCTACTTCTAATACTGGCAGAACCAAACAATCCAAATCAGTGAAGAACAAAATCTGTTAACTAAACTTGTATCTATTTAAAAAAAAAATAACATATCACAATATGTTAGAGTTAACAGTCCAGGTGAACACGGACCAATCTGGTTGTAGTCACTGGAATAAAATTGCAAATCCTAGTTTCAAGCTTAAGCAATGAAAAGCACAGTTCTGAAGACAAATCCAATCGTGCAAGGCACCAAGATCCCGTTGGTTCGAAGCAGCCAGTAAGACAGTGAACACTGCATTTCTCACAGAAACTTCACAAGACAAAAATACACTTGTGTCAGCTCTCTAGCTCCCTACACACGGATCTGGATTTTATCGTACTATACTGTCCAAAGAATAAGGCCCCAAAAGCTTGCAATCCGAGGGCATAAAACCCCAGCTGGAACATTTTTTAATTGTGCATGCTAATGGCGGCATACTGTTTCATTAGACACTGCATAGCAGCATGATATTTTTGTCTTGGGCAAAATTCATTAATTCAATTAATTATTAATGCTCAACACTGGTGTGCTACCAACAATATTTTGCCTACACAAAGACTAGTTTTAAAAGGACTTTGAAACAACAGTAGCAAGTGCTAACCCAGAAATTTCAAAGTATTTTATCTGACCAAGGAAAAAAAAACCCACAGCAGTGTGCAATGGACAATTAGAAGCTTAAACCTGAAAACTGTTTTTTTCTAGATACCTAAGCAATGTACACAAATACAAGCATTTTTTTTATACTAGGGTTTACACTGTTTCTAAAATATTATTTATTTTCTATATTGGTAGTACATTTAACTTTGCTATACAGAGATTAATTTAAGACTAAACAATTAGTTATCTTCCTGTTATTCTGTAGCTTCTTAGGCAACCGTGAAACAGTTTCGCAACATTTAACAAGTTTCTTTAGACAACATTAGCATTCACAACCAGTATGGCTTTTTCTGTACTTGGCTGGTAGGCTTTTTAAGCTGAGCATGCATGAAATATTTGATGACCCCTCAATACTATTCAGCAATATCAAAAGCCCGTTCTGTTTATAGTTACATTCAATTCAGGTTCAAGTTCAGAAAGGATAAGGCACTAATCAAACAGGCTGTACTTTACAGTGGCATTACTCTGCTGCAATACACACAGGGATCACTACTGCGTCCTAGATGGACAAGAAAAATAAACTTTTGTTTTAAAGTGACATCAAAGACTGCAATTTATATAATCTTCCAATTACAACAGATCTTCGGCAGCATGTCAGCGTGCGATATCAAGAGCTAGGCTTGTCAGGGGTCAAAATTAGATCCTGAGAAGCAAGCAATGGGAAGCATTTCTGGCACTAGCTCTCAATCCCATACCAGCATCTACAAGGAAAAGCAAGGCAGGGGAGGAAGCACTAGAGAGTGAAGAGGTGAGGCAAGAAAAGCTAACTAAAGTCCCAATATTTATTTCTCTCAGACTAAAATCCTACTTGCTGAGGAATTAATGACACTTGCAATAACAACCGCCAGTCCTCTTGCTGATTTCCATTTCATTCATGACTTTCGCTCCCCCTGGACACAGAGCCATGTGCCAGGACTCTACCTACAGATCCACCCAAACCCATGCCTGCATTTTAATTGACTCTTTTGTCATATAACGTGAATACTTCAAGGATTATACTTTATTTATCAGCTGGTTTAAAGATCAGGCAAATACTGCTCTTTCCCTCACTCTAGCAATTCTCTGTTGATTCTTATTGCTTCAGCATTTGACATTGCTCTTCAGACTAAACTCAGCTGACTAAATTAGCAAAAATCCGCCTTTGTGGAGAAGCACCATGACTGCCAGTCGAACTAATCTTTTAGAATTTTTATCAGGCACATGAGCAGATACGTAGCCAGAGGGAAACTTGATAGTAAAGGTTTTCAAGAGTTTGGGAAGATTGGATTGACCCAAATATTAGGTACCTTATTTCTGGTCACTCTTGGAACTAACACTGTTGACATACAAAAATGAAAAGACGCACAAGCACCAGGGAATTGTAATTGCATGATAAAAAAAAGAGATTCCCAGAGAACCAAGGATATGGGAATTGAACGCATTCCAAAGAAAACACAGGGGGAGCCTGGCAGAGTTCCCTCAACTCTTAAGGATTTTTAACCACACAGTGGCAGATTATCTCTCCACTGTTCACTCAACCCTCTCCTAGGATGTTTTTTATTGTACTGGGAAAACAAAAAGCAGTAAAAAAATCCTCCATCCAATTCTGCTTTAAAAGCAAATGGAAACATCACACACCATTGAATGAGCCAAGGATAAAGCTTCTGCTCATGGGATTTTATAACGGTGATCAGTTGGCATGCCCATTGACTTCAAAAGAAGCAGAGGTAAGCCAGTGATGACTGTTTGCAACCTGCTCCAGGTGAACCTGCTTTAGCAGGAGGGTTGGACTAGATGATCTCCTGAAGTCCCTTCCAACCCTTGCCATTCTGTGATTCTGTGTTTTCAAAATCCAACCTAAACACCCAACCGTATCTTGGATATTTTGTCAAACCAACTGACGGCCAAAAGCATTTTACTGTTAGGTGCTTATCTTTGTACCTTTTCTAGCTGCATGAAGGAAAATGGCATGCCACACTAGTGATAGTCATCTTCCAACTAAGAGAATGCAATAAAGGTTGATCTACACAAGTTGTTCTGAAATTAGCTTAGCCTGATTTCAAATTAGAAAATAAAATTTAAAAATGGCAGTTTACTTCCAAAACACAAATGTCACATTTTGCATTGTTTCCAATTATTCACTCTGTTAAACCTTCTCATCTTAAAGCTTCAATTACTAAGGTGAGACCCACACCCAAGGAAAGCAAAAGTCTTAAAACATTCTATAGGTGTTCAGCAATGACTGAGTCCCAAAAATCAACAACAGTCCCTACTCCTTCTGCCCCCCTTCTCAGGCAGGTTATGCTCAGATTCAGAAAAAGTTTTTTCAACAGTAAACCTGCACTGCAGGTTGACACATTGGCTAAGAGAAAAAACATGATTATTTCTTCTGCCCCTTTAACTCTGGCATCTATGCCGCAGACGCACACTACCCGCTCTGGTTTTGAGCCAAAAGACTCAAGTAACGCAGAGCTGAGCCACAGCAGCACAGCCCATCTCACTTTACCAACATGGATATCTCAACCCAATTCTGAGCTTATTCTGGTGTCTACAAGAGCTGGAAGCCATGCTGGGGAAGCTCACGCTGCAGCGTGGCCAGCCTACCCTGCAGTCACAGTATAGGCTCCTCCCAGGGCGAGGGAGAACATTCTGCTGCCTGCTGTAATGGCCTTGTGAGTAGGAAATGCAGAGCAGGTGAGAACCAAAGAAGGGGTAAGAATAGCAGGGAGTAACGATCCTTACTGAAGATGTCATTTCATAATATGGAAATTAACAGTCAGTATCTCACACAAAACATCCTTCAGTGAGAGTCAAAGACATCTGGTAATCCACGAAACAACAACCCCATCAGAGATGAGATTGTCAGTTTTACAGCAAAGTCACAGACCTTGATTGGCATCACTCTATTTAATATACATTTTTAAAACGCATAAGCCACCACATACATCCCATGGAGTGATAAGACCAATTTACAACCCAGGATCAGAAACATGACAAGATAAGGGGCTAGAAAATGAGCTTTCCCTGCCAACTACTGCAACAGCAGTGCCGTATATAGGTGCTGGGTTCTCCAGAAGTACCTGTGTGCTGCACAGCACAAACACCACTCAGGCACTGGATCTCTCATGCCAGCCCACTCTGGCACTGGTGATTAGCCTTACCCGACCTCCTTGGCCAGGGCTTCAGGAGCACACACAAACCCTTTTGTTTAAGGGGGCGATAAACTCTCCCTCGTTATATTTGCAACAAACACCACTGTACAGGGCCACGATCACCTTTGAACAGTTTCCTACAGCTCTAAGCTTTCCACAGCAAATACTCTGACTTCAATGGTTGAAATTCAACCAGTTTTATCTCTCAAAGCTAACGCCTGAAGCTTAAACCTTCCACGAGTTCTCACCGCGTATCTCAATTCTACAAGATACAAAATAATGTTACGGACATGTAAGCTACAGATAATTTCTGCTATAATACCCTGTGCCATGCCATATACCTTAGGGGAAAGTGGTTTTTTTGTGTGTTCCTCCCTCCTCCCCAAAACGTTAATAGAGTAAAGCAGATTTCAAGGAGAGAATTCGGCTTCTGAATGCTTTCATTCTTCCAGGTGTAATTTCTGGATTAAGGTAATTGAAAGATAAATACAGATGTAATTTAAATACTAAATATATCCAAACAGACTGTGTTTTATCCCTGAAGATAGTACCATGTACAATATTTACAGACAGGAACACTGTATGCTTTGAAAACAAAGGTGTTACCAAAAAATAATTTTAACATAAAGGCAACCCAAACTCCAAAAGGCACGAGCACCTTGGAAATAAATCAGAAAAAAATTTAAAGCCACACTTGTAACTTTATCATTGCTCCCAATCTGCTGGGATCATGATAAAATTTGACCTTTTCCCTTTGAATCACTGGAATTCTTAGACAGCACTGCAATCACTTTGAAAATCTCCTGCTTTCATGGGTAAACTTGAAGCCCCAAAGGGAAACTGGAAAGAAAGAAGGTCACAACATGCCATAGACTAATTTTTCACGAAGTTGGACACTCAGGTATGAATTCTGAATGTTTGAGACAAGTAATGCAGTCCTTCAAATACTCAAAGGATGCCTTTTGAAGACAGATGCTGCTGTAAGCCGAGAACACCTTTCAAACGCTACCTCTAACCTCGCTACCTCTAACCTCGCAATCACCCGTATTACACAACCCATCCCCCCTCCAGTCACAAAGGGCCCGAATCTTATAATTTCCATTCCAAACCCCTGCTTTCATGCATGCAAACCCAGCCAGCATTCTACAAATCCTAGGTGAGGAACAGTCACTCCTTCTGAAGTCATTCTATTTGGTACTTCCTAACCTCTTCAGTTTAACGGCCTCCTTCCAGTAATCGCTATTACTGACGGCTTCAACAGGAAAAGTACAGGAAACTTGTCAGCAAGTCACTGTGGAGCTAACTGCCCCTCCAAAGTACGCTTCTTTCTAATCCCCTATGGTTCAAGTCCTGCAGGGGCAAGGATGCAGAGGGAAAGAGAGCCGCAGATGCAACGTAGCAAATGTGCTCCTAGCACTGCGACAAGCATTACTATGTCTGCTCAGTTGTGCACACACACGCAGCTACTGCTTCCTTCTGATGGTTTTGTAAGCACACAGTGAGTTTTACCACCAACATCCTGCCAGACCCTGAAAAGCAGAATTGAATAAATACACATTTACAACCCCAGGACAGAAAACGACACACACTCTGTATGAAATTGGTATAGTTTCCTTAATTCTCAACCAAAATTAATTTCTGAAGGGCAGACAGAGGGAGGGGATGGAAAAGCACGTTGAAGGCTATATGCATGAGGGTCATGACCCATTGCTGGCAACACAACATGCTCTGAAGTGCCTTCAAATCTCGTTAGAGATGCATATGTGGGCCAAATCTGGTATTTCCCTAGCATACAGTCTTAATCTCTTTTCATCTGTAGATTTCAGTGAGATTTGCAAAGGTCTACATACTTCTGACAGTTGGATAGCTCCTGGGACATGCAGGCAAAATAGACAAGTCCACACCTCCTAGATTTTATTAGTGCTTTAATGAGTTTGGGTTTTGACTTCATACAATGTACTTCACCACATAAACCAAATCCTTTCAAAGACTCAGTTGTCTTCAAAGAGTAAAGTAAGGAAAAAGAAAAAAACCTATACTTGTGAGATTTTCACTAAAATGGTCCATATAAAAATTAAATTACATGACCACAAGCGGCTCATCTAGTAACTTCCTTTCAGTTAACTTTTGGAGAAACTCTGATTACTGCTCCTGTGCACAAACACCCCCAAATACATAAGTTGTCATGGGTCAAAAGCTGGTAACCAGCTCAAGGATGAGCAGTGTAGGACCACCAGGCAAATAAACTCATATAGAGTGAAAAAAATGCCCTACAAGATGTATTTCAGCAACTGTCAGCCACAAAATAACAACTAAAACCTGCTACACGCATCCATCTGGCACATATGGAAGTATCATCCTAAACGTATCTTGACTGCCACTTTTTTTTCAGGTGGGTACTTCCTGATTGTTACTGATCCAAATTACAATTCTGGTATGCTAAAGGAAGGACAAGGAGCTGGTAACATTCATTTAACATGAAGGCTGCGACACAGTTTCTAAATCTGCCCACAGCGTGGCATTTGCCTTCAGCCCCTGGTGCTCAGCACAACCCAGACCTGCCCCCCATGCACCTGGCTCACAGGCCTCCCCCTTGTTCGAGGCAGGATGGGGGCTCCCAGCCAGGAGTCCCTTGAGTATATCCCACGTGCACCAAGGTCTCCAAAAGAAAACCAGGAAAGCTTTCACCTTTTCAAACTTGACTTTGTTGTCCCCAAGTGACACGCTCAGGGTGTTGCCTATACTTACAGCTTCACTGAGAGGCTCTCAACTTAGCTATGTGCTACTCCTTTGTGTCCATACCCCAAACTCAAGGCTGTCAGACCTTCGTTACTGACCTCAGCGAGGGAAGGGGCATTTCTAGACCAGCAGCATAAGCATGAGCCCTGGGCGCTGCACCACACACACCCGGGGCTGCAGGGCAAGCATGTGTGGGGTGGCACTGTGGGCATGTGGGGCAGCAGGGTGAGCACACAGGGCATGCGGCAGGGCAGGCAGGCGTGGGGTGTATGAAGACGCAGGGTGGGCCGGTGCAGAGAAGCAGGGTGGGCAGGCACGGGGTATGGGGGATGGGTGCATGTGGGATGTGAGGCACATGCGGGGTGCCCAGCCATGGCGGGAAGCTCCTCCACAGCAGGGACCTTCCCCTCAGGGCTTTCTCAGCCCTAGCCTCCAGAGCCCCTCTCCAGCGGGTTTAACCCCCACTTCAGGAAAAATAAATAAATAAATAAATAAATAAAATAAAAAGAGTGATGGTTTGTAAAGCCCAGCCTTTCCCTTCAGGTTTTATCTCCATTTCTGCACCCACACTGCTGGGCCACCACAAAAAACAGCCCAAGTAACATGAAACCGGTGAGGGGAGGCCTAGCGCTGCTGGCTCCCTCAGGAAAACGGCTCCGGGCCGGGGGGGGGACGGGGAGCGCTCAGGCCCCGTTGGGTCGCGTTTTGCCGCCGCGGGTGAGGAACGCCGCAGGTGCATCCGGGCGGCGGGGGGGGGGGGGGAAGAAGCGGCGGACAAAGGGCGGCGGCACCTGCACTCACCATCGGTAGCAACCCTCGCTGGCCTCCAGCGTGAAGTTGACGCGGGTGCTGCGGGTGAAGGGTAGCAGCACCTTGGGGATGTTGAGCTTAGAGGAGGCGGTGAGGTGAAGGGAAAGGAGGAGGAGAAGAAGACGACGCAGCGCCTGAGGCGCGGGGGGAGCCATGCTCCACGACGGGAAACCACCACCGGTGGGGGCGGGAAAGGGAGGTTGTGCGCCGCGGGCGGAGGAACGTCAGCGGCGGGGCAGGGCGGCCCCAGGGGGCGGAGGGGGCGAGGAGAGGGGCCGGGCCTGCCCCGGGACAGGGCAGGGCAGGGCAGGCCCGGCCTCATTCCTCGCCCCCCTCCCCCCCGCGGCCGCCCTGCCCCAGCACCGCCTATCCTTGAGGTAATTTCTAGAGGCGCCGACAGCGGGGAGCGACCGCAGCGGTCGAGGCGAGGGAACTTGTGCGCCAAGTCAAACTACCGCAGATTTTGGCGGCTTACAAAGGCTCCTGTCGGGATACATCGTGTTGGAAACGGCTTTGAGCCCCCCGGCTGGGGAGGGAGGTGGGTTTTCTTCAGGCGGCAGTAGGCCGGGCGCCAGCTTGAAGGGATAGAAAGCCTGATGAGTGCGGCCTAGATGGTGCTTGTCACCGGCTGGAGCCGCCTCAGAAGCTCGCCTCCACTCATTTACAACGGCATGTGCTTGTTTTCACCCTGCTAGGGACGTGGGGTGAAGCCGTCAGTAATAGCGATTACTGGAAGGAGGCCATTAAACTGAAGAGGTTAGGAAGTACCAAATAGAATGACTTCAGAAGGAGTGACTGTTCCTCACCTAGGATTTGTAGAATGCTGGCTGGGTTTGCATGCATGAAAGCAGGGGTTTGGAATGGAAATTATAAGATTCGGGCCCTTTGTGACTGGAGGGGGGATGGGTTGTGTAATACGGGTGATTGCGAGGTTAGAGGTAGCGAGGTTAGAGGTAGCGTTTGAAAGGTGTTCTCGGCTTACAGCAGCGTCTGTCTTCAAAAGGCATCCTTTGAGTATTTGAAGGACTGCATTACTTGTCTCAAACATTCAGAATTTATGTGGGGTGAAGACCGTGGTGTGTCAGGGTGCCTTCACCTTGCCCCGGACAGCACCTTCCACAAGCCCCACCAAAGGCAGAATCTAAATTGATTAAATCCTAAAATAATCCATTGATGATACAGGTATTACATTACATACTAATACTTTTCCATGTGTATGTTGTAGTCCTTACAGTGATGCCAACAGCTAAGCTAAACAACAGTTCCTTTGTTATAAAAATACTGAATTTCTATATCCTTATATCCTTCAAGTCCGAAGTCTTCAAGGATATTAGGATGTATATTCTTATATCTTTATATCTTTCAAGTCAAAGACTTATTTTCTTGTACGCTTTGTGTCCTAGAGAAAAAAAGGTGGTAGACAGACCAAAGTGCAGAATAAGGTGAAGAAGTTGAGACAAGGAACTCAGTGGTACGTGGACTCTGCAAACCAGGTGAATGCCACAAGTGGTTTTGGTCTGAGCTGCCTGGAGCTCCTCCAAGGAGCACAGTAAGCTGGATTTCATCAGCCAGCCTAACATGAGCTTGACCTTTTCCTGTGTATTGCGCAAAAGTGTGGCAGAACAGCATGGGAAGTAGGACAGTGTAGGAAGAAGAAGAAGAAAACAGAAGGAAGTTTTAACCAGGACAGATAGATCAGATCTGTAATCATTTAAGTGCGTTCAGAGCCTGGAATGGAATTCAGGAATCGCAAATCTAAATTTTACAAACATATTACAAAACTTATATTTTACCTCCTGGTGATGATTGGACTTTGTAGTGGATGATATTGTGCTACTCTGTTCACTTTGTAACAGATGTTTTCGCTGAAGACTTATATGAACTGGTGATTTGTGTAGGGATAAACTTGATGCTGTAGGATGGAATTTCTGTGTATTTAATAATAATTGCTTTTTTAGAAACTTTAAACACACTTGAAAGTGCTCTGAAAGAACATTACATTTTGTAAGTCAAAAGTCAGGCTGGTATTGCAATCTTAATTCGTCCTTGTTTTCAGTATGCATTCATATGTATCATCATTTCAGTGTATGTTTAATGGTAGGATCTCTTCACCATTCGCGGTGCATGGAAAAGGTCATGCTCCTGGACTTAATCAAAGCTATTTAGTGAATGAAGTTATTGTGTGGAGGATCTGTCTGTCATTACCTATGACAGAGGAATGGTATCTATTCAGTGAGAGAAGGGATTTTAAGTAGGGGAGAATCATCTTTGTATTAAGCTGTTTGAATTCTGCACAGGAAAATCAAGTGCTGCCCAGGGACACCACCTGAGTTTAACCAGTTCTAATTTAGGTAATACAGAAGTTAACTGATTTGCATCTATTCTAAGTGATACAGGAATTATTATTTACCTAGGAGTATTTTTTTCCAATATTGATTCACCTAGTATTTTATTTATCAGTACCTCAGCAAGGCTATTCCATTTTCTATCCCAGAGGACTGCGTGCTGCTGGACACTTCACTTCTCACTGCAGCTTCTGTTCGTATATTACTCATTTTCTGAATGCACATTTTGAAATTGCATGGACTGATTTAAAGAAGAGCTGAACTTTACAGCTGCAATTTAAGTCACTGGGAGCTGGGCCCAGAAAGATATATGGTATTAAAAGCTCTGGCAAATCAAGCCACCACACCTTAAATTGTTCCCCAAAATACAGAGGTTTGGGTTTTTTTATTTACTTTCAATCAATCCATAACTTTCCTTCATAGGCGTGTTATGAAGATAAGTTCAGTGAAGATTCAGATATTAGGAAGGGATGTGATAAAATAGCTGATGATTAAATCAATACAACATATTTATAATTACAGCTGAGTAGATAAGTAGATAGCAAGTACCCTGCATCCTGTGCTGTGAATGAGGTGAGAAAATGACTATATCCCAGTACTTCCTAGCTTTTAAAAGTAGGTTTTGCAATCTGAGTATGTCTTTGCTTTCTTTCATCAGCAGTGTATGGTGATGAGTATTCAGTGTGTTACTAGAAAATTATTGTTCTCAAATACTTCCCAGACTTGAATGATTTTCATAAGGAACAGCAAAGTGCACTTAGGACCTTAAAGCTTTTTGATGAAACATGACAGCTAAGCACAGCAATTAAATGTCTGACATATCTCTCAGTGCATACCCAAAAGCATGCTAAGAAATTGTAGAATAAGGCAGGAGACATTGATGAGTAACTCTGCAGTTTCTGTTACACAGTAAAATTATGAAGCAAATTTTCTGCTTACTTAAATTGAAAACCATGCATTGCAGCACTGTGTTAGCATCAGAGGCTATTTTGGATGGAGTAGGCCAGGAGGCAGACAGGGTAGCTGCATGCTCTCTGAGAAGTTGCTAAAATCATGGGTTTACTTAGCATAGTTGCTGCAGTGCTCTGCTTTCTTTTTCCGTGCCGCAGTAATGAGACCAGTATGGAGACAACACATCCTTCTCAGGCTAAAATACCTCCAGTAGGCGGGGTGGTTAGCTGGCATGGCGGAGAATTGGAACAGGATATACATGTTAGGAATATGAGATAATTTTACCTGCATATCAGTGTACACCTGAGTAAGTCTGATAAAGAACAAAAAATGGAAATTTCTTAGTAATAAATAATGGAATTATAGAGTGATAGAGAGCATACTTTAATGAGGTGTTTAATTGTGAGAGGCATAAAGGTAAACAATAAATGGTTATTCTCCAAGCAGCTGAGCCATTTGTGGAAGAATTACATTTTTAAGAGGCAATCAAAATACACACAGTAAATAACAAAACACCAGGTGCTGATAATGTTTCTACTGAAATACAAAAATAAAGGGGAGAGTTACTGAAAGATTTTACAAACTCACTTGGTTAGTCTGAAGATCTGAAAACACTTCCCAAGGAAGCAAGGACACACATGCTTGGATTAAATCTTTTAAATTAATCTGTTTCTGGTGGAAAGGTATTTTTTTATAAAGATAGAGGAAAACTGTATCAATATATCATGAGGTGATCTTCTGTTCGCAGTGAAATAATTTTAAACCCTTATTCAAAAAAAGGAAGTATTGGAATGGTGCAATGATGATGGTGCCTGTTTGCCTGTCCTCCTTCGAATCGCCTCTGTGCTTCCCCAGCCCTCAGACCTCAAGGGTATACAATCTGTGTGTCTCCTGTCTTTTGGCAGTACAAGGGCTTGGGCTCATCATGTTCAGAAGGCTAAACCAACTTGATATGAGTATTAAGCATGTATCTAATATTAGGGTTATGCCTACGTGCTTTCCTGGGTGAGGCCTGAGTCTCTGACGAATTTTGAGTGAAGAAAACCTCAGGTTCTAGAGTTTGTTCAGGAAAATAAAGCTTACTAAAACACCATCTGGCCAAGGAACACCTGACTTTATTTTCAGGCATTTCATTTTTAAAAATGTCTGAATAATCTAAAATCTTTAAAAATGCTACTCACAAAAAAAAACCCCCAAAAAATCAAAAAACCACACCCACAAACCAAATCAACCCCCCAAAAAACTCAACTCTGAATATTTGCAACTCAGAAGGTGAAATTCCAGCAAAATGATAAGGCAACGAGGTGTGGAGATTATTTTAAAGTGTACTGGGTCAAACTAACTCAAAACAGTTCCAACCATAACCCTTGTAGGTATGTCTATAGTTGGTGTTAATAGTATAGGGCCAGCTCTGTGTAGTATCAGCAGCTAAATGCATTGTGTACAATGGTAAGAACAGTTTCATTAAACTGGAAGAATCAGGGTTCACGCAGTAGAACAATGAAAAAATGTTCTGCACTATCACACTCATGAACCTCTCAAATTAAATAATATTTGATTTAAAGGCTAAAGAGTGACTGACAAATAATAATAACACGTTTAATGAAAAGACTGTTCCTCTAGGGATGAAGCTCTGGTTGAGAAGAGATGGGGAGTTGCCTACACCAGGCTAAGTAGGAGATGAAAAGGGCAGGGTAATAGGCTTGGAGAAAGAAAGTGGTCTGGAAATAGTAACTTACGGTGAGAATAACAGTGATGGGCTTTTTTTTGTCTGATGCTGTCTGTGTTTAAGGTTGAAGAATAAAACACTGTCCTGCAAAAATCACTGGGAAAGATGGGCAGTTTCCTTCCTCCCTTATCAGGCTGCATCTTATAACACTTCAGCTGCCCTCTTTGTCTCTGTCTTACCCATCGCTGATCTCAAAGTGCTTTATGTGTATTTCCTGGCTGACCTGCAATATGGCTTTCATTGCTGTGCTTTTTTTCTGCTTAGTTTGCTGTCTTCTTCCATCCTCATGGATGCAGAGCCTTGCAAGTATCTCCACCAAAGAAACATCAGTCAAAGAAGTATTTAAAGTAGTCCAATACATTAAAAGGTACTTAAAAAACAGTCAACAGAGGAACAAGATTACAATTGGTGTCCCTTAGTACTAGCAAAGGCCCATGAGAATTAGTTCACAGATCATTATATTTGAGCATGTGGTTATACCTGTCCATTATTTTAAAATCATGTCAAAGATCTCACATACATACAAATGTATGCAGCTGTTAAGCTTGACTGGCAACCCTCATTAATTAGGCATTGATCCTGCCACCAGAAGCGCACAAGATGGGCTTCTGCCTCTGCATTATGTCTCTGTTCAGCTGCTACTGTCTATCTACAGAGACAGAGTTGTAAGAGGTGGCATTACACTTCATTGCTTTAAAATAGGCATCATAGACTTACAGAGTACATAAAACAGCATTCCTTTTTCAATTATTTCTTTATCAGTTTACTAGTAGAGTTATCATATTCAATTTACTGTATTAGACTTTCTGTATTTTCATACGCCTATTGAAGATTTTATGAGAACATCCACTCAGCCTTGCGACCGTTCTCTACAAAGATAATGATGGATTGATAGCATCTATAAAACTGAACGCTTTGGTTATGCCTGCCAGTATTTTACTTCCAAGAGAAGATGTTTGGCCAAAGGAAGGCTTAAATTCACTAAATTTCTAAAATTAAGGCAGCCAGCTAATGGTAATAAGGAAGGAAAATTTAAAATTCCATCAAGGTTGATTTCCTTCAAATTATTCAGAAAGAAGCGCTTGTGTTTAGGAAAATCAGTAAAATAAGGGCCAAACCTGCCATTCTTTGCATAGTCTAATCTGCCAGGGATGTCTCTGCGAGTTTTTGAACCCAAAAAATGCATACCAGGTAAGAAAGATTGAGTCCCTGTAGAGAAACACAGCTCTTTTTAAATCTCTGTCCCATTTGATATGCAAGACTTTCCCAGCTGGTATAAAACCCCAAGACCCTACTAAATTATTCAGGATGAGTGATAACACTGAGATTATGAAACAGTAACATCAGATAAAAATAAATGTTTTTCACTTCAGAGTTTATCTACCTTTCTAATGTAAATTTATGGTTATTAAAGTAGGTTATTTATAGCTGCCTTTTCAAACTGTTACATAACAATGCTTCTGCCGTGTGCCTTTACACAGAGATAGAAACCATATTAATGAGCTACTCACTTAACAATTGGATGGATGCATGAGAGATGAGAATTCACAAGATGAGACAAATAACAAAGAAACAAAAATCCCAACCTTTGTTTCTGCTTTAAATACATCAGGGAAATTTAGAAAAATGGTCATCTTAAATCTTGAAAATTATTAATACAATTTATAAATAGGCATGTGAGTATGTTTAATGACTTAGTTAATAGTACTAAGGAAAGTGAATTGTGGTCTTTTCAAGGTTACTTGGTTGAAAATTATGGTATGTACACCTCAGAAATTTTAAGTGGGCAATCAAGTACAAAAATTCTGAGCCTTTTTTAAATGTTAACACTGAATTGGTTTGTTATTTTCTATGCTTTAAACACCTACATGGAACAATTTATAACATTCCATCTTTTCTATTTTTCCCATTCTCTTCCTGCAGTAGTCGTCTGGCCTCGCTTATCTCAGCACTGGCAATGATCTGGAGGGCTTCTGTACCTACACAGCAAGACCGTCAGACTTCCGTATATATTTCACAATATATGTTTCTCCATATGTACTGGCAGTATGTAGTGTGCATTTCCACTGTAAAATTACCATTTTTTGTTCAAAATCTATTCTATTTTTTCCATTCCAATACATAGATAAGTAGAACAAATTTAGCACCTCTTTCTGACCTTGAAGAAACCTAACACAAATTTATAGAATCATAGAATGCTTTGGGTTGGAAGGGACCCCTAGAGGTCATCTAGTCCAAACCCCCTGCAGGGAGCAGGGACACCTTTAACCAGATCAGGTTGCTCAGAGCCCCGTCCAACCTGGTCTTGAAGGTTTCCAGGGATGGGGCCTCCACCACCTCTCTGGGCAACGCCTTCCAGTGTTTTACCACCCTCATTGTAAAGAATTTCTTCCTTATATCCAGTCTAAACCTACCCTGTTTTAGTTTAAATCCATTACCCCTTGTCCTGTCACAGCTGGCCCTACTAAAAAGATTTTTCCCATCTTTCTTATAGGCCCCCTTTAAGTACTGAAAGACCACAATCAGGTCTCCCCACAGGTCTGACTTTTGCTGCTTGTGGCCACCCATACATCTTTTTCCTTTTCTGATTTCTGTGTTGACTCTGACTCATCCTAGTCACATGCAAGCCTTGTTTTCACTTTTGCCCTGTTTGTCCTGCATCTGACACTGCCACTTTACCACTAGTACCGTGTGCTTCACAGGTATTTAATTAATTAATGTTTTCACAGCTGTCCACTAGCCCAATTTTGCAGATATGCAACTAAAACCCATGAAAAAATCTGACATTATGCTACTAATGTCATTCTTAACATTCAGTGTCCTTAACACACCAAACACCTTTCCAGTCTACTATATGTTTGGGTTTCCCATGTGGCCTATATCATGTCTGGAAATGTGATTTGGGTGAAATTTGGAGGCTGACTAGGACTTTCTTCAGACAGGACAGTAGCATTAGCTCTTGCTGGGCACCTGAAAATCTTGCATGCGGCCATTGCACATGCAAAAATCTCCTGTACAGATCTGAGTACAATAAATCTGACTGTACCATGTGGCCCAGTGTTCCTCTGAACAGCAAACATCTCAGTTGCCATGGTGGATATACAGAGCAGAATTAGGACACACCAAACGCTGCCCTGCTCTGGCATGCACACTGAAAGTATAGCCTAGCCTGGTTACAATGACCTTCACTTAGGTTTAGGCCCCTAATTTATCTTTGAGATTGGGTTTTAGTTTCTAAAGTTGGCAATCCAGATGATTAAATGTGTGTACCTAATGGTGCAGAGAGCATCCAACAAGACTTAAAAGGCAGAATGCTCCATTTTTTTTTAAACTTTAGCAGAATTTTCTCAGCATCACACATTAGGAATCTGTATTGGCCTTCGGGCATCTTCTAAAATCTTCTAAGTAAAAGAATCTGCTTTGACTAGAAACTGTATTGAAAACTTCAGTAAGACAAGGCGTATTTCCCAAAGAACTTTATGGATTCCTATGAAAAAGCCTATTAGCTCAGTAATAGAGGTTACTAAAATGTTGATAATGTAAATGTGTTATTACACCTGTATACTTTTTGTGAACATTTGCACTAACAAAATTCGTTCTCTCAAAACGTTCATGAATGAAGGAGGCTCATTTCAAGAGCATGTGAATATTCATTAGTATTTTGTATTACTCTTCTAGCTCTTCTTTGGTACGAAGTTCAAACAACAGGATTTGTACTTGGAAGATGCTAATTAGAATATTTTAAAGCTGCTGTATGAATTACTTTTTTAGATGCTGAAGTATAATAGTTTCAGAAACAACTCTAGACATTCTGCTGATGTTTATAACACATCTAACTTTTAATACATTAGTTTTTATGACAGTGACAGAACACTAAGAAACCACCCTTTTTTGTGTGGCTTGATCCCATTTGTTCCAAATATATTTTTTGCTTACAGAAATGTCTGCTACAGATCCTGTATCAAGGTGTCAGAGATATGTGAGACATTTTCTGATATCTAGAAAAAAATAAATGACTTTGACAAGGAAGGATGGCCTGCCAACATGATTATCGCTATAGTAGTCATCAGTTTAGTTCATTTTGTTCACCTTTAACTTTAGGCTTGATTAGCTATAAATTCTATACCTTATCCTCTCTGGATTAAATACCTAAACAAGTTTTAATGTTCCAAGGATATTCTGGCCAAGGCACTTTTGACAATTTCATAGGGGAAAAAATGCTTAAGGTACTGTTTGGTAGTTCAGTGATTCTGTAAACAGCAGGTGGAACAGGTACGCAGAGGTGGTATTTCCCCCCTTTTTTTAAATTGGTTTTGTTTTTTCCTTAAGTAGCCTCTTTTTTCACAAGTCCCATAGAAGTCATTGGAAATTGCAGGTGCCTGTACTTGCTGACTTTTGGGTGGTGGTTGTTTTGGGGTTGTTGATTTTTTTTTTTTTTCTCCTTCAGATTAGGGATAAATCACAAGTCACTATCAACACCGTTGTCCTTATGTAGAGAATTTAATTCATTAGACTGTCAGTTTTCAGTTCAGTAGGAGGTTAATATTAGTATGTCCCAAGGATCTGTACTGTAGTTAGTATTTAATACATTCATTAATTATCCAGAAAAGCAGAAATGAGGGGTAGAACAAAAAAATGAGGTCAGCAGGATTTGCAGATGACAAAATTATTTAGTGTAAGTCTTTGTAAGAGAAAGCCGTGATGAAGTTCATGGAAATGGAACTAGACAAATTGGCAGCATAATGGTTGATGAAATTCAGACATTGACAAATGCAGGGTAGAGCACGTTAGAATGAAAAACCTGAACTGCTGGTATGCATGGCCCTGTTCTAACGTATCGCTAACTGTTAAGGGGAAAAGAGCACCCAGCACAATTAAAAACACTTCTCAATGCCTAGCAGCAGTCAAAACCTAAATAAGGTGTTGTAATACAAAAAAATAGCATAGAAAAGACCCACAATACAGTGGAAAAATATTAGTTCCAGTTTTACTTTAAACTTTACAATAAGATAGGGTCATTCCATCTCACATGAGGTATGATAGAAGAGGGGCATGTCTTTAATCATTCCTAAATCCATGTTCAAGTCTATTTTGTTTCTGATGCAAGAAGCTGGAAGCCCATTGTTCTAGCACATGCTGGGTTGTGTAGGAATCTGTGAAGGCAGTTTGCCTCCCTTTGCTTTTCATTATCAAGCGCAGTGCCATTTGGTGTTACTCTCTCAAATGTACTGCTGTTGATCTATCAAGAGAGGATCTGCTTGCTACAAGTCATCCGTCTACTTTTATTTGTTTATGATCACCCTGAGCACATCAACATCAATCTTCCATTTTATTTCTCCTAGCTAGCTGGCACCTTAAATGACACATTTGTATTCTTTATAAATGTTTCCTCTTGGGGTCCTGGAGACACATTTGTATTCTCCTTTTTTCCCCCCCATTTGCTAGTCTTACTGGTTTTGGTTCCTTTTGAGTAAGTTCTCACTCTCTCAGATCAGTTCTCTGCATAACAAACATACTAATCAGGGGCTAAAGAGACAGGAAGATCAACTTACAAGTTTATTAGCATTACACATGCTGAGGTTAGAGCCAAGCCAAATGTTACTTACACTGTAACCAACAATAATCCTACAAGACTAAGTATTTTTCTTAGATGAACTCTGCTCCAGCATGAAATCGCAATTGACAAACAGTCCTTTGTAGCTGTGGTGGTAACCCAGAACAGAAACCACAGAAGCGTGTGTGGTTTTCATGCAATTTTAAAATTTTCGTTCATTTTAGTAACAGTGGGCCAACTTCTTTCTTTTACTTTTCTCATGTAAGAGGCTTGCAAGAAATTGTGTGAAACAGATTAATAAAATCAGGAGACTCTCCATACAGTCCAATATTGGTTTATTTTACAATCACAGGTTCTGCTTAAAAATTGTAAAATTCTTTAAGCGTTTCAGATTATAAGAGCCCCCAGAAGTGCCATACTGTTTTATATAACTAGGATTCTGTTGACGTGGAAGTCACGGACACTGCACACAATCAATGTGATCAAGCAAATGCCAATTTATTGTTGATACATCCCGCTTAATATAGCTCTTCTATTTCCCTATCAAGCACAAGCTCTTCACTAATTGGTTAACTATGTCTGTCCACGCACTCTTAGTTACGATATGATTCGTTAAAGTCTCTTGTCCACGTGCATGGTCCTCTCCACCTGCATCCTGCTTTGCTTTCTGATCTCAGTCACGTACACCAACTTTTCTTCTTCTTCTCAAGGTTGTTCTCATCATTATTTGACTGCAGGCAGCTCCCACAAAGTCCTTGAGGCTTACTGCTCACAAAACAACAGGTGCATTCGGTCTGGATTGTTCACTAAATGTCCTTGGTTCTTCAGATATCCCACAGGATTCTGACATAATTCACAGAAAGAGGGAAAAAGAGTTAAAGCAATTCTGCAGCATGTGGTTTCTCTTTGTGAATTTTTCTCCCCGTATTTTTATGCAATAGCATAAATTAATTGCAAGGATGCCAATTTTAGCTCTGTGTTTATCAAGTGAAATTACACAGATAATCCCAACAGTATGTTGTATGAAGGCCCCTGTTTTTGTAAATATTTATGTTGATGAAAAATTAATTTTTCACTTGTTAGTTCTCATTTCACAATCGTCTTTGTTCATAACTGACCACTGTAACTGCTTTGACTCTTTGATTATTACCAATTATTTGAATAGGTTTTTTATTATTTGAAAGTTTGAACCTTTTGGCTCTAATTAATTAGTAAGACAGGATGAAGGAAAAGAAAGTGAATTATTCACTAACATTTACAATCAAATAACCCTCTCAGATTGAAAAGCATTTGGTGAAAAGCAGAAGACAAATGAGATTTTTTGTATATGTAATAAATAGCCCTAATTTTTAAATTTAAAACCCAAATTAAAAAAAAAAATACCCTACACTATCTATTTTATAGCTTTGTAATAAGATGTACTTGGTGAGTTCAGAAAACATTCTGTTTAACCTTCATGGAGTTTTCTTTCAGACCTGATCTTGCATCTTCTGCTTAGCTTTAGGGACTACAATTCTGTTCCACTAAAAAAAAAATTACACTGAAAGCTCCATGAAGATTTTTTCCTTCCAGTTTATGCCTGATTTTCATCTTGAAATGAACTGATGAGTTATATGGCAGGACTCTGTGCATGTGCAAGAACTATATTTGCAAAAACCAACATTTGCTCAGAATTAAAATACTAAGCAGTATCTCAGTCGCTTAACTGTGCTCTTAATCCTACATGTTCTTGTAAAGAACATAATTTAATTAAAAACAATTCAGTAGAGCACAAGATACTCCTTCAATGCAAAAACTATCTGTAAAGGATCTGAATATTTTATTGACTTTCCAAATTTTTCTAAAAAATGCATCATTGTAACTACAGGTGCTCTGCTCCTCAGCAGTTTTATTCATGTACTTACCCTTGTACACTGCATGCCCTCTGAATTGTTCTATTTAAATTGCATCTTCTGCTATAAATTGATCCAGATTTGTGAGATGAGTGTATCTGAAGTGGATAGACGGCCTGGAGTTCACCTTTGCTTACATTTCACAGCAGCAAAATGTTGGCATTTTGGAAATATTGTCCTGAATCTTGCTATAGATTCTACATCCCTTTCCACTGGCACTGGGTTGGTATGAGTAGAGACCAAAGTTAAAGAAAATCTTTGATGCCTTAGAAGGCCAAGCAAGATATCTTTTGAACCGGGTAAATCTACTTTTCTTTCAGAAAGGGAATATAATGAATTGACAAGCAGAAAATAGATGAGTTTTAATGTTTTCTCTACACGTTAGAGACAATCAGAGACAACACATTATTCCCAAAACAGAGCTTATCTGCCCTGCAAGCCAGGGCTTCTAGTTCAGGCTGGTGACCTGAATTTATATCTGGCTATTGATTATATCCGGCTATGTACTTACATACATTATGCATTCGCATTTTGCTGCAGTTCATCATTTACTCTTCATCTGTGTTGCATTTTTGTCTGACAACAGAGCAAATTCCCAGCGCGCTAGCCTACATTGATAATGAATGAGTAATGTTAATTACATTTTAGCTATGGTATTACAAATGGGTATTACATACTTGGCCCGGTAACGCAGTTGAAATAAACAGATACACTTTGCAAACTGCTGAAATTTAGCTTTTTGTAAAGGGTAAAGATTTACTTTTTGATTCATGAATGAACAGCTTAAATATCTGACACTGAAAGGCAGAAGGTGCCTGAAGTTTGTGTTTACACGGAACTGTCCTTCACCTCTTTTCCTCCTTCCCTCCCTCCCAGCTATCCCTTGCACCCTGGTTTATAGGAAGAGCCGACAAATGTGATTGTCTCATAATTAACAAAGTGGGTAAACTGCTCAGTGTTCCAAGGCAGACCCCAGGAAGGAGGAACATGCTCTAGAGAGATCAAATTAGTGTGTATGTTGCCAAAATTAGAAAGGGATAAACAGTACCTATCCTTGACTACATCACTGCGAGCCAGTCAGCTCTGTACAAGTACTCCAGGAAGAGGGAAAGATGAAGCATAGTGAAACTCAAAGCATATTGCACTGCCAGGAGACAGCATCAATCTGTGTAAATATTATGCATAGCCTATTTCAAACCCAGCCAGAGTAACTCACAGTCTTCTGTTTCTAGAGCTAGATATTTACTAGGGAGTTTGCTTCTAGTTATTGGTAACTTGACATACCTGTCAGCTCACCTCGAGTCCAAAATACGCTCTGAGGTTTTGTGGTCTTCTCAGTAGGACACTGGCATCGTACCAAATAGAGCACTTACAGTGGAATAAAAGCAATTGGTGATGACTGATCTCATGCCTCTGGCCTTCAGCTTAAACACATTTGAAAGTATGAAGAAGGTGCCTCCCCAAATGCGTAGCTGTCTTGACAATTTAAATGAATGAAACATACTGTTCAGCTGGGCTTATATGGAAAGTGGCTTCCAACTGGGGTTAGTTTTGCACTGTGGAGAGGGGAATATTTGGTTTCATAAGGAAGGTAATCCGTTCAGGGAAAAATCCCCACAATTTAATTTGTTTTCTTTTCACCAAATGCCACTGTTTTTTCATGCAAATACTCAAATAAATCAATAATAGCTTGCCAGAAGACAGGCTGTTACAAAACATACAGACCAGTTCAGATAAAAATATACTAAAAATTCGTTAAAAAATAACCCCAAAAAGTTAGGAAATACCAGAATAAGATTACTTGGGTAAACTTAGTATGCCTCTTTTTTCATATGTAATATTTTGTGAACTTTAATTACCTGTTCAGAGAGTGCTGGTATATGGACAGGGACCTTTCAGAAGAACCCCTGCTCTACTCAAGGGCACAGAAAGACTGATCATTAGCTATTTTGTTTTCCCCTTTTTATTCAAGCATGTGCCCTGAAACCTTATCTACTGCACATGATTCAAACCATGCTCTGGAGAAGAATAATGAATTTCCTTTTCTGTCACATCCACCCATTCAAGAGCCACCACTAGTGAACAGATCCTCTCAACTTTTCTGCAAGACAGAAAAGTTGTGTTAGTCATAGTTGCAGGAGTATTGGTATTAATACTGCTAAATACACTAGGGACAACTGAACTACATGTGCACAATCCACAACTACTCATATGAAATGCCCTGGTTTAGGGACATATGCAAGGAGTTCTGACATTGATACATTTATTTCATTAATTTTATGTACAAACAATTTGTAATGCCAACCACAGAGTGCCAACCTCAGGCATCCCCACAACAGCCCATTATTAGTGATCATTTGATGAAAAGCTTTGGTCCTAGCTATTAAGAACTCAGTTTCAGAGGCAAGGTTGATACTGCTCTCGAATGGGAGAGCCCAGAAAGAATAAACTGCACTGCATATTTTGGTTCACCATACTCAGCCATAACAGTTTTTTTACATAGATGTGAAGTTGCAAATTCCTGGAGGGGTCTGCCAGGTCCCAAAGAAGAGATTTTGTCTCCCTCATAGTAGCCATATAACCCAAGGACACATGGATTTTACAAAGGTAAATAATTTTAACTGAAGCACTAGAAAAGACCAGGCTGACCCAGCAGAACTTACCTTGAAGTTAATCCCTTATTTAATAAGAAATAGCTAAACTTGACAGAGCAGCAAATACTCTAATGAGTTTTATTAATCAGAGAGAAGGACTGAGAGGGATGAAGAAATGGAAGCCTGTGACACACAGCAGGCAGGCAGGGGAAGATGAAGTGCTTTACCTATTGCTTTGGTGATTTTTTTTCCAGTTTTTCAGGCACTGAGGGAAGTGAGACATCTCTACCCCCTGCTGCTGCTTTAAATCACCACACACCTGAATCAAGATGATATAAACTCCAATCAATGCAGCACTAATCCAAGAATTGGTGTAATCACAGTAGCTAAATGAGAAGGGTGCTAATTGCTGGTCATTGACATACTTACTAGTAAGCAGCCTATTAGCCTTAGAAATGAGGGAGGTTTATCGCTATCATGTTGTGTGATCAGCACATCTTTGTCAAAATAACTTCCTGTGGAATAAAAATAAGAAATGAGCTGCTCCTTACCCGTTAAGGGGAGTTTTGCTGAGATAGCTGGAAAAACATGGTTTTGTTTTGCTCTGATTGTGTTAGCTATATGGTGAGGAGAACAGAAGGGGTCATCTTCTGAAATTCTCTTCTTCTGTGTGGACGTTATGAAGGCTCCCTGGCTTTGATACTTTCTAAAGAGCAAGTATTTCGTAAACTGGGTTGCATTGCAGTGCACTGAGTGTATCTTTGTTCTTGTATTACTTCTGTTATCTTTTTATATATAAGTATATGCATGTATATGTCTTATGGTTCTTCACCAGCAGGAATTTTTATTTCAATACAACTAAGAAATGTTATTTTGTTCTAAGGAAAATAAACACAGATCACATCCCAGATGTGGGAGTGTGATACGGCCGTATTTGCCACAACGAGAGGTTGGGTAGATTAGGGCTGGCAGCTCCTTGGGCTGCCTACCAGACCCCCCCAGGGTCACGCTGTAGCTACACAGAGCCAATGCAGGCTCTCCTTTGGCACTTCATTTTTTTGCTGGTAGGGTTTATCTTCCTTTCAGATTTCTGGCTTCTTTAAGAGTTTCCTGGGTACAAAGCAGAGCAAGCACTGCTGCAGAGTCCTGTCTGCTCCCTCTAATTTCTGTGAGCAGTATATCCAGTACTGGATCAACAGTAATTAAGTCCACTTTTTAAAAGTGTTGCTTAAAGTGACTGAAAAATTAATTTAAAGATACTATTAGGAAGTTGCTTAGGGAATTTGATCACTGTGACTTGAGGAATTGTTCTTCGACCTTTAAAAATAAACACTGAATATCCCTAGCATCCCCCCATGTATGCCACTTTTTTTTTTTTTTTAAATGCTTTGTGTAATAGTTTAGTTCTTTCCTTCAATAACCACAGTTTGGCTGAATGCAGTGGTGCAGGGTGATCACCTTGGAAGCTGCGTGGCCTTATTCAACTATGTTTTACCATGTCTGTCTTCTTGAGATCATCTGTTTAGTAATGCCAGACATAAGGAGCTTGCTAAAACAAGGGATTCAAAACATTGATATTAATTAATGGTGCCAACTATATGATAATTCACCTCTAAGTCATGCCGTGATATTTGAGAACAAATAAAATGACCAATCTAGTTATCGCAAGACATCCCTATCTAAATGTGTAAATTTCATCTGAAGACCTTTGACTGTGTTTCTGAATAGTTCTGAGCTTATCAAACCTACAAAGCCTGGAATAAAGCCAGGGGGTTTAGTAATGGTTCCTATTGTTGTAGTTCCTTTGCTTTTCTTGTCTGTGCTCAGGTGAATATTGATATTGAAATTCCTTCAGGGTATCTCTTGAGGCATTGTTACATGGTGATTTACGAGTCTAAACCTAGTACACAAACATGAAAATATTAAAAAGGGATAATGGATTTGGAAATGTTTCAAGTATGGTTTGTGTCATGATGATTTTTCCCACAAGCCACACCTCACTTCTTTCGCTGAACCCCTGATGTCTCTTGGGACAGCAGAAGTGTTCCCAGTCGTGGCAAATGCTAATTGTGCTGCCGGTAGCCGAAAATTCATGCTCCTGGTTATGCCTTACATGCTTGGCTTTAACCTGTAACAAAGTAATAGTCAAATATAATTGTCCTGTATATTTAAACCAGATTTCTATATTAACTTAGCTTTTTAGAGAAGATTCTTTCAAGGAAACTTCAACTTTCAAGTGTATTTGTTTTCCAGCATAAGCTTGAATGTCCTTGCTTATTGTTCAGTACCTTTTCTAGAGAATGCTGTAATGCCAAGAAATGTGTTATGTGTATATAAAGGCCATCTCAGTGATTCTGATTAGTCTTTTCTCATAGATATTTTAGTCCCTTCCTAGACTTTATTCCAGTGAGAATTCTCTTTTCTAATTATTGATATCTCTAGCAATATTCTGTAAAACTGCTTTTCTTTCCCCACCCCTCCAATTTGGTTAAGTACCAAAACTAATTACTAGGAAATAGTTACAATTGTTATTGTTACATTGACAATTGTAGCAATTGTTACCTTGTTAATGGGAAAGGTGCATGAGGCCATCAGAAACATGATGTCAGACACAAAGATGTTCTGAAATCTGAGATTTAATCTTTTCCTGGTAGTACAATGAATAGTATACTTTTAAACATTTTGCCACTGTTTTTTACTCTTTTACCACCAGCTGAGTACCAGATGTCTGCATGTCTTTCTATTGAATGTGCTTGGAAAACGCAGGATAGAAATCTGTGGTTTACTTTGCTGCTTTCTTAGATATTACAAATAGACTAAATTTATCAAATTTATTATTTTATTTTTTAATTTATTTTTATACTGATTTATCAAAGCACTTAAAAATCAGAACAGAGCAAATATCTGAACTTGCGCAGTTGAGCACGCTAACTATTAGATGAAAACAGTTTTTCTGTATCTGGTTGTTCTCAGCACTGAATATTATGAAGACTGTACATGCTATACACAACCCTGTTTATTTTGATAGATAACAGAGTCCTAGACCTCAGGTTGTCTCTGTAATTGGCAATGAAATTACAAAATTATATACCATACATACATTTAAAAATATGCTCTGGGAGAATGGATACAAATTAATTTGGAGACAAATCTGAGGTAACAGAGAGCATGTTATTAATTAACTTAATTATGTTTCTCTCCTGTGCTCATATTCACCCAAGTAAGTTGCTGGCTTCACCTCTGGAGCGACCTGCAAATGAATTACTTGTTTGCAAACTGTTCTTGCTTCAGAAAGCACCTCATTGTACTAAATACAATTTTTTCCCTATTGCTATTGACTTGCAGATGTTTACAGTGTGCGAGAGCAAATCAAGTCTTAGGGCTTCCTTCACTGGTTGTCGGCTCAAGGCATTAAGCCGAGTGAGTCCCTCCAGTGAATTTGAAAAGGCTGTTTAAATTCTGTTTTGGATAAACCATTGCTGGGATTTGTATCATCTGAGTTCTGTTGTGATAGCCTACATCTCTCAGTTTGAAAATTGCATGACACTGAAGGCACAAAGTGGTGGTTAGTGGTATCATGCTCTATTGTTTTAAAAACTGAGGATTTCAGTTAGAAGTAATTCAGCAAGGGAGAAGGACTTAGGCTAATAAGAGTGAAGATAAGACTGTGAGGAGAATAATGATTCTGTGGAATATTCAGGCCTTGCATTTCCAGCTGCTCTGAGCAACAGCAAGGGAAGAAAGCTGTATCAGCTTCTGAGCTATAGAAAGCACAGACCTTTGTCTGCTCTGCTGGATTACAGGAATCAATAATTTCACGTTTTCTACACACCACGGAAGTAAATGCCTGATCTTAGTCATGTCACCACACGGCAGATCAAAGCCCTCAGGATTAAAGACATAAAAGTAGCACAGGCTCTCAATTTATTATTTTCTGATTGAAAAACACCAGTTAAAATTTCTGTAGAAATTCATGTAATGAGTTACTATTAATTTTTTTTTTACAGGAAAAATCAGTCCCAATGTAAACAAAAAATGCCTTTTCTATACGTTCTTTTTAAAGTGTTTCATCCCTGATTTTATCTGTAGCACATTTCTTCATGTTACCTGTTTCAAAAGCCTCAACTCAAAGTAGTTTGAAAGCAAACTATTTGTGATGTGGCTCTTATCTCAGTCCTGAGGGTGTCTTGCCCTTTAAGGAAGGACATTTTGCATCTCACAACTGAAATAAAATGAGCTGATTTGCATGCTGCTTTTTTGTTTTTTCCTACAGAGGACAGGCTGTGGCGACAAGAGATGGCGGTGAGACTTTGGAGGTAGCTAAACTGCCTCATATAGAGGAGGATAGCTACACGTCAGGCCTGATCAAACCTACTGGGATTATTCTAACTCTTGCATTATTCCAGCTCCAGGCAGTAACTGGAAAGTTTCTAGGAGGTTAAAATAATACTGGAAGTTGCATCAGCTCTTAGTTTGGCATCATACTGCTTCACCTGGGAGGCAGGTGACCCAACAGTTACGTCACTGATATAGATTATGGATGACTGGATCCATAGTCCCAGTTTTCATAGTATCAGGAATTTGTCACCACTGACTTTAGTCTCTAACTTCACTGTTTCTTGATATGGAAAACCCTTTATCACGTTTCACCATTCATTGTGTTTAACTAATTTCACCATCATGGAACATCAGAACTAAGAAGTCATTTTCTATTCTATGGGAGGTCGAGAAGCTGATGAAGGGCTTTTACCAAATTCCCTCTTTCTATGAGTGCTCAACAAATTACTTGAATAGATTGAATAAACTGACGCAATTACTGGCAGGCCTGACCGGCCAGTCTCTCTCATATGGGACATTAGTCAGACTCCTTTTTCTGTTTGCTAAAAGTTGGTTTTGGCAGCAATTCAGACTCTGGGACCCATCTTCAAGTGGATCTGCACAAACGGATCCCTGAACTTTAAAGAGACCAGTCACACAAACAGCCTGAAAAGAGTTCCCTGGACAGGGCCATTATCTGAACCCATTTCAAACTGCAGCCCCATTATAAAAAAAGTATTTCTCTTTGGAAGTCTGTCCTCCCAGAGGTGCTTTTATGGTTATCAACATGAGATGAATGATCTCCTGGATGACAAAGAGCACGTTAAACGGGCCAAACCTTGAGAGTTAATAGGTTGCTGGTTATTTATTATAACAATGATACGCCTGTGCTTTCAAGTATGCAGCAATTAATAAAATCCCTTACCACAGGCCCCCAGCGTTATCCATAACATCGTCAAAACCATACAAGTTGTGCTTTGTCTCAACAGAAGCAAAATGGTATAAGGAGAAAACATTTCCTTTGTCTTGGGGAAAATAGAGCTATCAGCTGAGAAATAACATCGGTATGCTGTGTGAGCTGCGTTGCAATTCATCTATTTTCTCACTTTTATGATGTATTTGGTGCCTAATTTTGAAGGATTCCAAGAAGTTTAGAGAAGGCTGGGTCCTTTATGGTCTGTAACTATTTTCTGCTTGTTATGGGTATGTTATGAGTATTTTTATTCTAAGAGACTTAGGTCATCTTCTTGTATTTGCTACTGACTCATGCTTGTTGCCCTGCTTTTCGAATTTGTAAAACGAAGATTAGAACTGAGCAGAACTTATCAAGGAAGTGTCTTTCAGCCAAAAGTATGGATTCAGCTTTTCCAATACATTTTGTGAATGTATATGAATTTAAAGGTCTGATTTTTATGGTTTTTTAAAATCACAATATTTCACTTATATGCATTTAAAATACAATTTCAGGACAGACTTGACTTTTTCTGAAATTTCCCTTTAAATATTGCAATGCTGTAAAAAGGTAACATGACCCCCAAATTTTCTTCAAAAAAGTTTTTTTCAGAGTAACTAGCGAACCAAAAATGTCGCTGTTTGCTCAGCTCCGTTTCTGCTACCATGCTGTAAGGTTTCCTAATCCATTTGCCTTGGAAAGTCTGTTGGCAGGAAACTGGAGCTCGGAGAATGTCCAAAATCCAGCACTGGGTCATTCTCTTGTGTATCTTGGACCGAATTCATGAGACAATAATTACCTTCCTACACAAAGAGATAATACCGACCAACAATGTTATGCCCCATATGGTTTGTTTAAAAACTGTTAGAAACTCATTGTGGTAATTAAACCAACTGCAAATGTTTCCGCAGTGGGGCTGTACCTCCTGCGAGGTCCAGTGAGGACTGCCCACCTGCAGAGGGCTTGTCGGGGTGCATGACTACAGTTCCTTGGAACTGTGGCAGTATCAGGAATAACAGTCACAGAATGCCCAGGTGGCAAATGCATACTATAAACAGTATTTTCTAATTTATAATATCTTAAATAGTGTCTCCTACACGGAAGTAGGTACGTGTTGTGATTGTATTTCTTTTTCTGCTGGAGACAAGAATAATTGTACCCCAGGAAGAGCAAACATTCACGGCATTGGTCTAAATACGCGCAGCGCTGCCGCAGGGTGCACAGAAAAGGAGTGTTAACTGGGTGGCCAGGTGGGAATCAAACTGACCATGGCACAAGGGGAGGAAAATGAAAGCAACAATATTTTCCTTTGGTTTTTGGTGGTAAAAAAAGGAACGACTGAGCAAACTTTCCCTTTGGAGCAGTGTGAGTGTCATAGTTCAGATGTGAATGATTAACGGGAGAGCGCATATGAAAAACAATTCACAACACCCAGCAAATATGGAAACTAGTATGCAAGTTTATTTTAAATTTAAGTTTAAAAGTTAATTTAAATGAAAATGAAATAACATATTTGTATCTTATTAACCAAACAACACTCAAACTCTAATTAAGCACCAAGCATTAAGTAGTAACAAGGAATAAAAGGCAGATATGCTGAACTGAGGCAAGCCCACAAAGGGCCAGAACAAAAAAAAATATTAATTAAAAGATAATGTCAAAGGGGTAGAATGTTTTCCCAGGATAACAGTCTCCCACTGCTAAACAAATACCAAGGTGAAGCCCAGGCATCCATCAGAACTGAATGCCAAGCCAAAGCCAGCATATTTTAAGAAGACAGACATTTACCCGGGACTCTCACAAAGAGACATCACTCCTTGTGCGAAACGAGCGCTCCTGTACATTCATCCTTGGTTTGGTAGATACCCCTGCTATTGGGGGACAACTTCTCATTGATTTAGCCATACAACTGCATAAGAAATGCTTTTTGTATGAATTCAGGCAGGATTAGTAAAGTACACTTAGAAATCAGCTTTCAATGAGAAACTAGCTTATTTTGCTTGTGTGCCTGAATTTAGGGATAGTGTTCTGGGGTGAATCTTGACCTGACAAAACCAGTGGGAGCTGTGCTGCTCAGTTAGATAATATTAGATATATAAAAGTTTCACCTTTTGTTTTCCCCATTCTGCTGCTGACCTGCTATGTCTCTTCACCTACTGGTTATCTTGTTCATATTTTCCTACCCAAAGATTCTGTTTGTGGGGGATTGCTTTGTGGCCCTTGATACAAAATCATAGCAGCAGCTGATGTAAAAATCTGAATCCCAGAATGGCAAGGGTTGGAAGGGCCCTCTGGAGATCACGCAGTCCTACCCCCCTGCTCAAGCAGGCTCACCCAGAGCAGGGTGCACAGGACATAGTCCAGGCAGGGGTTGAATATCTCTGGAGAAGGAGACTCCACAGCCCCCCTGGGCAGCCTGTTCCAGGGCTTGGTCACCCTCAAAGTAAAGTTGTTCTTCTTCACATTCAGCTGGAACCTCTTCTGCTTCAGTTTGTGCCCATTGCCCCTTGTCCTGTTGTTGGGCACCACTGAGAAGAGTCTGGCTCCATCCTCGTGACATCCACCCTTAAGATATTTGTAAGTGTTGATGAGATCCCCTCTCAGCCTTCTCTTCTCCAGGCTAAGCAAGCCCAGCTCCCTCCATCTTTCCTCACAGGAGAATGTCGGGGTTGAGTTTTTCTGACTCCCACAACATTAAGCCAGCTGCTTTTCCTGCGGCCTCTCAGTTCCTTTATCAAACGCCCGCTCCATTTGACCTCCTATCACCCTCTCCCTCACGAAGACGATTCCCACCTGTAAGATGGCGTTATAACGTTTTCTCTAGGCCCGTGACATCATAGCTCCCGATTCCTCCCCGCGTGGCAGCTGCCCCTCACCAGCCCTCCACAAGTCGCCTCGCCCTGTCTCCCGCTCGGGAGCACCACGGTGCGGCCGGCCCCGCGCCCCCCAGCCCCACTGCCCCAGAGCCACCGCCACGGAGCCCCGCCCCGGGCCCCGCCCGGCCCCTCTGTGTCTCCGCCCCGCAGCGGGGCGGGGCTGCCGGTGCCGGGCCGCGGGCCTCCCCGCCCGGTCCCTGCGCGCCCGCGGAAGGCCGGGGAATGTGAGTACCGCGCCGGCGGGGGCGTGGGCCGGCGCCGCGGCGGGCAGGGGCTCCGTCGGCGGCAGGTGGCTCTAGGGGCGGCGGGTAGGGCCCGGCGGAGGCCCGAGGCCCGCCCCTGCCCGGGGGCCGGGCCGCAAGGTGCCCCCGGGGAGCCGCCAGGGGCGGCGGCCGGGGTTTGCGGCAGCCCTGCTTCGTCTCCATGGTCCCGGCCGCCCCCTGCCCGCCCTGCCGGCCCCCCGGCAGGGGGCGGTTTCGGCCGCCTGAAACCGGCGTGGAGCCGGCGGCAGGCGGGCGCTGGGGGCACCTGCTCCGCTCCCGGGGCTCTGGGCCTGAGGCGTGAGGCGTCCCGCTGCCAGCGGGAGGGAGCGGCCGGGAGACCCCGGGGAAGCGTCTCCTGCCCTCAGCTCCCGGCGCACCGAGGCCCTGCTGAGGGGCGGGGAGGGGAGCGGGCCCGGCTGCACGCCACGCTTCACAAAAGCCGCCTTTTACTGTGGGGTGGGATGCGGGAAGGGCCCAGGGAGCCCTGGCTCTGTTTGTGGGTGGTGTGTGGGGATCCGGGCTGCAGACTGGTGAAAAACCTCGATTGTCTTGTGTTCGGGCTTTTTGTTTGGTTTTTAACTGGATTTTGAAAGGGTATTTTTGAGCATATTTAGGCTGGAAATAAGGGGGTTTCTGTTCGTGTTGTTTGTCTGACAAAAGACCCTTCTGTCTTGCTTGATAAGTCGCAAAGCCTTCTGCAAACTACAACTAAATTTCAGGGAGCAAGAGAGGTCTCAGCATAACTCAGTAACACGGGGCTTGAGGCCACAGCTGAGTGTGAACACAGAATTACCTCAGGGGTTTGGCCTTGCCCGCTGAGCCCTGCGTGCACACAGGTACTCACTGAATACTCGGCGTGTGCGTTTGTAAATGCAGGGCACAGTGTTGCTCTGAGCTGGCTGTGCCGTCTGTCCTTGTTTTGGGAGAATACAAGAATTTGGAGGGAAAGTACTGGTTAAGGGTTACAGGCATGAGATTTGGAGTTCAGAGTGTGTCCTGTGGTTGTGTGCCATGCAGATACAAAACCAAGCCTCTTTACTTTTGCTGAGCTGGTCACAACATAATCTTGCTCCCAGGAAAGGATCCTAGAAGTCTTGTCAACCTTGTGTTGTTAGAAGCATCGTGTATAGAAGCAGTGTTTTGATACTCACAAATGCAAGTCCAGGAATGTATTTATTGAAGGTTATGTTGCCTGTAAAAGCGGATGCACCTTCTGAGGTAGAGGTGCTGCTTGATGAACTTGGAGAGGTGAGGGAGGAGAAGCAAATGTTTCCATTAATTCATGTCTGCAATGAACTTCATATGCATAATTCATTAATGTACATTCTTCAGTCTTCAGTTATTCTTTCTTTCCCGACTACTGGTTAGTTCAGGAGTTTAACGGTACTGGTTGGAAGTGGGAGATGTTACTCACCCCGACCCTACCATGGAAGAACAGTTAACAGCCAGGTGTTTCCTTCAGTAACCATGGGAAACAGCATCTTCAGGAATTGTTCCTGATGTAAAGTGGATATTAATAGGGACTCTAATTTGTACTTTGGAAATTTAGTGGAAAACATTTGACTTGGTGATGACTACTTATTTTTTTGCTCTTCAAGGCCTCACAGAACAGAGCTGTACGAGGATACTCCATCAGCATGCTGGCCTATCGTATATTCTCCAGACTACAACATCACATTCATGGGACTTGAGAAACTACATCCATTCGATGCAGGGAAATGGGGAAAAGTAATCAATTTCTTGAAAGGTAAAATAACAGAAGGTACCTGTTAGACCAACAAAAGCTAATAGAAATTATGTAGCTAGTGCAGACTTATGTTGATAAGTTACAATGTTATGTTAATAATGTTATAATTGCCAATATAATAGTGACTATACATTGCCTTTGCTCACTGTGTAGATTTAAGTTACGGTCTTTAATGATATTTGGAATACTTCAGCATTTTTATGTATTTGCAGACTTAAATCTTAGCAAGTTAAATTGATTTGGAGGTCAGCTGGATGTCACATGTTACACATTGTTGGAGATGCCTGTGAAATATTTAAAAGATGAAATTGTAATGTTAGAGCAAACATCCTGCACTAGGGATTTTCAGTACAAAAGTTTGTTTCACAGTCCTTTGCAAATGTACATTCTAGCTTGCTCCGCTAAATAAACCCACAGTTTTGGTTTTGGCTCAGTCACAGTGCCTGTGCAGAGTGAAACTCGTGAAATGTGATTGAAAATTCAAGCTCATTAAATGATTTTCTCTCCCCAGAGGCGTGAATAATACTGGTCAGAGTAGCTAGTTTGGTTCATTTCAGCCTGACCCAGAGTGTTACAAGACTGTGAATAAAAAGGAGTAAGGAGAAACATGAGCGTAACAATGTCTTAGACCATCTTAAAATATTTCTGGTCTTTGCAATTTGAATGGAAGCATGAAGTGAGCAGAATTTGCAGTTCCAGTTTCTTCTTTCTTTTGAGGACCAAGCCTGGATCTAAAACAGAACGCAGACTTCAGTTTTGTAGCAATGACTGGAAAATCCTTCCTACGTTAGCTGCGAGCTTATAAACTGTTTGGCTTGCAAGACCCGAATTGCAGTTTGGGAGTACTGTGTCTAGCTTCCTGTAGCCTTATACTTGCCTTGCTTTACACTGGTGTAACGAGAACTGGGGCATTCCATGGGGCTTGTGAAACTACAGGTGTTAATGACTGGCTTGCTGCAGGGTGTAACTTAGTCATTCAACTTAGACTGCAGACGGTCTGCTGGCAAATGGTGCTTTCCAGGGTGAAAGATAAGTGCAGCTTGTATAAATCCAGTCTTTATCAGCCTCATGATATTCTGATAAAGTTTGGTAAGAGCTTTGAGACGTCTTTGGTGACAGGCAGAACTTTCTGTGATGATGCTTGTTGTTGCTGTTTATTGGAATTGGAAGATAGAGGCAGAAATGCATTAAGGAAATACAAATGTAAGAACCAAGCTTAGGATCAGGGCCCATAAAATCTTGGCATCTCTTCATCTAAAGTTTAAGCTTGCTCATCAAGTTTACCAAAAAAAAAAAAAAGGCTTTTTCTCTTGCCAAGACAAAGGTTATGCCAGAGCCAGGCCTCTTCCATTTATGTGGTCCTAATGACTCCTTCAACTGATGATCTTTTGCTGTTAAGTATTGCCCTTACGACTTTAGGCTGCCTTGTATTCATTTAACCAAGGTTAAACAAATGCTAACACTCCATTTAGTAGCTGAGTTTTGGATCTTCCATCTAACAACCCTAAAAAATTAAGCCTTGGGTTCCATGACCGCTCTCTTAATTAATCAAAACCTTTGCCTTTCCACTCCTCTGTGTAAAGTATTTTCCTTTGGCTCTTTTCTGTGTGATGTGTCCACTCTTTACTCTGTCTTTCACAGAAAATTAGTTTTCCCGATCATTTTGCTCTCCTTGCTTTGTAAAGCGGAAAGAAGCCACAGGATACCTCAGGGTATTCCTGTTTTTCTCTGGCTCTGTAGCAACTCCTGGCAACAGCTGACCTTCGCTGTTCCCTATCGTCTTCTAGAAAATCACCAGTGAAAAATCTTTCTGTGCTTACCTTCTCCTTCCTGAGGAATGAGACTAGCTGTTAGCAGTTTGGCTTTCTGTCTGACACCAACAATGAATGAAATGCTTCTCAAGCCTCAGTCGGGGGAGCATAAGCTTGCCAAAACAAACATTGTTGCAGGTGCTGTTCTTGTATAGCACTTCAGAACAAAATCTCTCACATTTGTGAGTTTTCTTCATCCTCCAAGTATAAAATTGGAGAAGAGGTACAGTCTTAGAAGGCTGCAGCCGTGCAGCAATTAAATATCAAAATTGGTCTGGGAAGATCAGTGTGGTGCCTTATATTTGCTGATTGTAGCGATCATATGCAAAGCAACATTATTGTTCTGCACTGGTTGGCTTTTTTAGTTGACCCTAACTTGAACTTCCTGGCAAGTATATCCAGATGTATGCATTCAAACGTATTATCTTCGATCACGTTCTTAAATCTTGGAGTGTTATTTTGTAACTTGCTCTTAGAAAACTAGGCTTTTTAATAAACTACCTTTTGGTCTCTAAAGGGAAGAATTAGTAGCTGGTCATTGGTGTTTCTTGAAATTAAATAGAGGTAGGAGTGTGACAGAAATGTTCTAATTAAGTGTAAGTGTTCGCTTCCATGACCATCCAAGCAATTATTTTGTTTAGATTTTTTTTTTTAATTCTCCTCTGATTTAGGGAATTAAATACTAGTGTCAAATGTGGAATTTCTTAAAGCATATTAAAGACCGGTGGATATTTGATGGTATGAGCACCAAGACCTCCCCGGTGTATCGAACCCTAGACTGTAAGGATTTTTTTGTGTCTGTCCATCCTCTGTCACTACATGTCTTTTCTTTTAGTTTAAACTAACTAACTCTTAAACAAGAAGTTACCATGAAAGTTACACTAAAAACTTTCTGTAAATTATATTTGTCACGGACATGCTAACTTAATAGCTTACATGTATAGAGGTCATGTATTCGGAAAATTTGTAGACACTGAGTAGACAAAAGTTGCTTCAGTGATTTACATTATAGGTAAAGTTACTACATCAAGGTCAAAGTAGCTTCTTTGGCAGGGTGGAATATGGGAAGTTAAGCTGTGGTATACAATGCCAATTGTTATTTCTCTCCTGTTTCAGAAGAAAAACTCGTTGCAGATGACTTGATTGTACAGGCACGGGAAGCTACTGATGAAGATCTCTTGGTTGTTCACACAAGGCGCTACCTTAATAAATTAAAGGTGCTGTACTTACTAATGCATTTTTCAACCAAACTATCTATAATTAGTGTCAAGGGCAACAAATTGTAGAGTGGTATATTTTTTAATTCAATGTTGTCATTGAGAATACTGAAAGAAAAACACAAGAATAGTAGGCAATTCACGCTATAGAGGGGTGGAGTGGAAAGAGGGTGACCTGAAATGATATTGCAGCAAAGTTAACTGAACATAAGGAAAATTTTAATGTTTGAGATGCAAATGATGTTCTCTTTAGTATCAGGGTTTTAGTCTTCAGAAGTGTAAGTTTTGGTTTACTGTAGTAAAATATGGTTCTGAAATTGAAAATACATTGGAGACCACTAAAATAGGAGTACTTCACTGGGTGTTTTTTAATGCAAGGATTGCTTTATGAGTGCAGGTGACGTTGGTTTCATTTTGCAACTCTTGGAGGGCAGAGAAGGGATTTGTATTAGAAATAATCTTCCATTTCGTAATTCAGAAGTTATTTTAAGTCATCTTTGCCCTTCAACAGTAAAAGAGTCCTTGTGTTGCTATTTCTGGAATGTTTTATTTTTCTGTGTGAGGGATCCATTATCTGTGTGAACTTTTTTCACTCTTACTCTTTTTGAGTTCTCTTACGCTTCTTCATTCTGTGCTATCAAGTTACACGCAATTTCATACATCATTAGATTTGATCTTATTGCAGCTATTCTTGATATTGAGCTTTTAATTCCGTAGAACCACCCACCTCTTTTTACTGAATGACTTCTTTGAAGCGGGGTGTACAGTGTATAGCTCAGTTTGGAATACCATAATAATGTTTTTAGTACCTACAGGATGGCTTCACAGGGAATTGTCTGTATAACTTGTGTCTTGGTGTTCAAAACCAGTATTGTCGTGTGCATTCATATGTGATTAACTATGTATCTCATTCCTCTCCTCTTGAGAGAATATTTTCTGCAAGTGTAGAAACTGGAAAACGTTGGGTTGGTCATGCCAGAAAATTCCTGCCAAGCAGCGAAGATAAAAGTGATTAGTTGCAAATGAAAACTACCAAGGCTAGACATGAAAAGGCCCTGGGTATCCACTGTATTGCCTTATCTGAAGGCTGCTGTGCTTTTTTTTTTTTTAATCCAGACAATTACAGTTTTACCAGTAAATGGCATAGTTTTATGTTAGATCAGCTCTGAAGACTACAGAGGTGCTTGTGTTTCTGGGAATGCCTAGGTCTCTTAAAATAATGGATCACTTGAGTATTTTTCATTTAGAATTTGGGCATGAATTTGGTAGGAAATTCCATACACTTGCAAGAAGAGGTGGTGGTTGGTATCTTAGCAGCAGCTGAAGAAGCTGGCTGGAGGTTGGTTGAAGAGAAACAAGATGGTATGCACAAAGTAGATCAAGCAGTACTGGAAATCAGTTCTGTGTTGGAAGGAAGGGTCTCCCCGTTTCCCTGCTTTAGGTGCTATGATTAGTCCTTGCAACAAAATTTAGCCTTTTGAATTCAGGTGATTTTCCCCCCCATTATGCTTTTGAAGAATTTAGGTCTCTGAGGTAATGGCTGATCTTTGGATAACTTGTTTGCAGTACTTTTGCACTTTTTGCACTTTTTCTAGTGTTACGTAAAATAATGAATTTCCTGCATCTCAGCATTCTGAAATTTTGGAAGGAGATGGGCAATGAGGTCAAAGCTAGTTTCAGACCATGTAAGTCTTTCACTTGAACCATTTTTATCTATGAGAGGTTCTATGATAACGTATGTCAGCAAGTACTGAAATGCAAATGATGAAGATAATGCTTGTGCATCAGTGGAATGCAAGATGTACTTTCAGAAAGTGATCTGAAACAGGTGATCGATCAGTAGAACCTATAAATTTTAATCTGTTTTGTATATTTGCAAATTATGTAGGTTTAAAAATAAGAAGTTAATCACTTTATTGAACATGTAAATTTTTATGCCGAGTGGATTGATTTGATTACAGGGAGTGTTTTCTAGTGCTCAGGTGCTTGCATGCTTTGGCTCTTGCCCAGTCATGTGAGTGCATCTGCCAAGAGACCAGAGGTCCCCGTCCCTTGTCCCATGGTGGTATTGGCTGTGTGCCTGGGGAAGGAGGTAGTAGAAGCAGGGTCTTAAAATAATTGGTTCAGCCTCTGGTACTTCTGGCTGAGGTGTTCAGATAAACCAACACAGAGCGCATCTTGAGCTGTGTGCATTGTGTTAGTGGCCATAGCTGACTCAGCAGCTGAAAACCTGTGGGTTTGGTTTGGGTACAACAGGCACCTTCAGAAATGCTTAAAATTCCTCCCTCCAGTTCCCTCAGTTCATGCAGTTCTTGTGCTGTCATCTGTTGTCTCTGCTTCCTACGTTGTGCTTTTAAGATGTAAACACAGCTTAAATTTAGATGTTAAAGAACAAAATGGAGTGGGTTTTTTTTTTTAAATTTGACATGTTGTTGGCTATTTTAAAATGCTAGAATGCAATGAATGCATAACATAAAAGGCTGTACATCAGTGGTTGGTTTGGATCATTAATGTGCTGTTTGCATTAATCCAGGATGTACGGACATAAAAGCAACTATGTTAGCTTTATCTTCCTAATATTAGTTGTTCTATTTAACTTCTAGTCCTTGAACACTAATAATATGAAGTAATTTCTAAAGTCGTTTAACCTTACTAAGAATGAGTTTTATAGTTAAGGAATTCAAGTTAATAGTAATAATATTTTATAAGTAAATTCCTGCAAGAATGTCCTCATTAAACGTGTATGTGATTATCAAGTTTGGGCTTAAGCAAGGAAAATTAAGAACTCTTGAAGTGTTTTGGTTTGGGATTTTTATTTCTTTTTGGTTTTTTTTGATGTAACATCTTGGTATAGTGTTACACTTAGCCACATTTAATGATACTGCCTAGTAGTTAATTTGGTAGGAGTCATGTATTAAAGGAAAATGTGCCTGGTTAAGGGTTAACCTGACTACTTTACTCCTTCTAAGAAAAAAGGGAGTGAATTTTTTTTAAAACTGAAGCTTAATTTCATAAATTGAATTATTTATCCAAAATACTGGAAGATAAATAATTTTAAAAATCTTATGATATTGGCAATAGAAATAGAGTTAAATGGAGTTGATAACTAAAAAGAATAAGTGAAGGCATGTTATTAAATAGTGTTTATATATGATTATTACTCATCCCTGGATCCAGAACAAGCTTTAATTTCTGTTAAGTTACATAATTACATGTCTACAAAATTTTGCTAGAGAATCAGTAGCTTGATAATGGCTAAGTGAGAGCAAGTATCTACCAAAAGAAATAGTAACTGATATTATTCTGATATATGTAATTTGAATGCAAAAACCCCAGTGATTTTAAAACTGAACAAAAAAACTCCAAAACCCAAAAATTTGAAGGGTTTGTTCTATATCAAAGGAAACCCATATGTGTGAAGATTTGTGTTATGGAAGCTAACTGGCTGCCTGGAAAACATAATTAATGTAGTCCTCATCTATTCAAAATAATTTTTTATTTTTACAACATGAAAAAGTATACAATTATATAAAATCAATTCCTTTTGATTTCTTTTTCAAGTATATACATAGCTGCTCTGAGAATTTATTGCAGGAAATGTTGGAAAACAAAACTAGCATGTTGAAGGAAAAAAAGCAGAAGCCTGTCCACAGTTTCAGGCAATATATTTCTCAGTTGTTATAGGGGTGGTTTTTGAGAAGCATTTTTATTAGGCCATAGCTGTGTTCTTGAACCCCAAGACTTTCCTCGCAGTTAGATGACTTTTCCCCCTTATGGTAGGAATTACGTAAACACAGTAAAGGACTAAGGCTGGAGCAGTGAAGGTCTTTGGGCTTGGCACTGCTCTGTAAATGTCTAGAGGGCGTTGCTTACTCTTTACTCTCACCATGTCTGGATTTCTTGCATTTGCTTAAAAACCTGCAGCAGTGTATGTGCTGGTTTGAGTCTTTATTGCTCCCACTTCTTCCCATTAAGATTAACATTTTTTTTAAACTTTTAAAACTTTCTGAAATTTTGTGATCATTATTCACATTTGAGATCAAGATTTATTTTATCCAATATGACCTTTTCACTTCCATTTTAGAACAACAGGATTGAATCTAGTTTTTTACATTATGCTTGTTTAAAAGGTGAAATATTGTGCAAAAGGACTTTATCAAGATTGACTATATTACTAAATAATTAAAGCACTTTAATGATGGAGAGCTGATAGTATGATAGCAGAAGAATGTCTTACAAATATAAAGGTCGAAAGAGCTTAAAATGAACTGTTGACAAAATACAGTTAGTACTTAAGAACTTTATGAATAATGCCACCCCTCCACCCCACCCAATAGTACTTTGTAGTTGAAACACTGGTAACTGGGAAGCTAAAGTAGCTTAAGTTTTTTGGGGTTTTTTAATATCTGAGGGCTCTGAAATTGTCATGTGCTCACCTTTGGCTAAAATCGCCTGCTTGTACATCCTATCATTTGTCAACAGACGGCTAGCTGTAACCAGGCAATGGATGCACTCAATGTAGTTCAGTTTCCTAACGTTGACAAAAATAGGATCTATTCGGAATCTTTGTACAAGGTGTCAAATTCGTAATTCTCGGTACCCGAATGTTTCAGTTTTGGATGAAGAGGTATATTCTTGCTTGTGACTTACACTTTGAAGTATATTTAGAAGTGTTATTGATGGTAACAATGTTAGTAGAAGTTCTTTGAAGTAATCTATATGTGTTTGCAAAAGAAGCATTTACATACTGCAAATATCCTGTGTTTTACCCTTTAAATCCTATTCTTAATGATATGACTTTTTAACAAAGCATTTCCTTGAAACATTTTCCAGAAGTGTTTTATATGCTAAATAAATTTTAATCAGTTCTCCATGCTAAAATTTGCACTGTGTGTTCGCTTGAGTATTTGAACTTCGAAGTTAAGTTGTCTGTTTGTTTGTTTCTTCTTTCTCCTTGGTATATCCTTTTGACTTGACATGGGAAAAGATATTTTAGGTTTGAACAATTTATCTAGCATAGCTTGCTATTAATACCGCTGAAGGACATTTTACAATTCTTCCTCCCAATCCCTGGGATATTAGATGTTCTGAAATACTAGCTTGCTGAAAAATTGCTGATTTATTACCATTTGATACTAAAATCTGAAAAACCTAGTGGTGGTGATTGAAAGAGATGATTCTCATAGTTAATAACTTGATGATGAACCTATTTGGAGGTTACTCGTAAGGACTGTTGACCTCCATTGAAAAATATTTAAAAGCTTGCTAGGGGTCTGTGAGCTCCTTTTCAGTAAATAGCCACTGATGAGAGATCTAAATGTTGTCATTAAGACAGGCTACATTAACTGGAACTTTTTTCCCCCACCCGTGTAGTGGTCATTTGTTGTGGCTACAATCACAGAAATTCCACCAGTTGCCTTTCTTCCCAATTTCGTTGTTCAGAGAAAAGTTTTGAAACCTCTACGAACACAGACAGGAGGAACAATAATGGTAAGGTGCTCTTGATTCACTTTTATTGTTTTTAAACTTGTTGATGAAAACGCTCTAAACCTGTGAGTTGTAATATTTTGTATAACTCAGGGGCTTGAGGCCTGTAGAGGGAAGTGAGTTAGTGTACAGTCCTAAACATGAGCAAAGATTGCTGCTTGTTAGCATCTACCAAGGCAAAGGACATACCTGATTTTATTGCCCATAATTTGCAGAAGTGGAAGGGGCAGCCTGGACAAAGAATGATAGATACAGCAGGACTTAGGGCAATACAGAAACTGAATTAGTTTTGAACAGTGTTCAAATACAGGCAAATTCTAGGAACAGGTGGTTTCAAAATTTATAGTATAGGAGCTATTTTTAAAGCATATATTTACCAAATGGCCTTGGTACTGTATGGAAAGAGGTGCATGGTTTGGTTGCTCTTGAGACTAGGTAAGTGTTCGAATTAAGAATCGTACCTACTTGCTCATTTTAATGATTAAAGTTAGTTTATGTGCTTTTTCTATTGTAAATGATGCATAAACAGCTCAGCTGAACTCAAGTGAGGCATAGCCTGATTCACCTTAACAGAATTGTTTTCTAATTAGTTAAATGAGTGCTTGGGTCAGAAGAGCTCTGTGTCACCAGACATTTAATTTTTCCTGAGAATTGCCATTAGAGACATCGAGGAAGTAGCAGGAAAGAAAATAGTTAATAACTGGAGCCAAGAATGAGTTATCTAAACTGTGTATTGAGGAAGAGATGCCTTCATAATTGCAAACTGGTAACTAATGGAACCTTTTCAGCCCGTTTTATCATTCTTCGTCTTATTAGAGCCAGAGTTCAGAAAATATACAGCATGGTGCTGGGAGAAGATGGTAACAGTCCCGATCTCTTTGCGGGCACTGAGCTGTAACAATTACATAAATGGAAGACAAATAATCCTATCTGAAATCACTAATATTATGGTACAAATAGATCTTTGCTGCATTTTAGGTATTCTTCCTGAAGGCAGCCGTTATAGTGGGTGCTTGTGAAAAGGATAGAAGCCCATATTGCTTTTTCTGTATCTATTTGAAGCCAGTTATTGAAGAATGCTACTTTGTGGGTTGGCAAACCTTTCAGGGTATGTCTGTGCCAGATACGAGAATATGATTCACTGTAACTACTAGATAGTGAAGGTGAGTGAGGCTGGGAAGCCATAAATGAATGATAAAGTATGGCATTATTTTCAGAAATAGGCTAGTAGGTAGCTTCCCATTTCTGTCAACAGAAATGTAGGTACTTAGTAATCTGTGCTGGGACCAAGGGTTCTTACTTTTAAATGGTTACCTTCGTGAAAGTATCAAGAATTCATTAAAGGCATAAATAATATAAAGAGTTCTTCTTTGACTAGTGCATAGAAGGCAGTGCAGTACAGATTTCAGAAATAATAAAAAAGGTTGAATCTGTTTGTGAGTCTGAGAATGCTGTGAGTGAGGCCAAAAGTTTGGTGAAGCAGTTCTCCAAGTTTTCTTTAATTTTGTGGGGCCGATGTGAGGGTAACTGTAGTTACTATCATTTGTACCTGTAAGTGGATCTGGGCACTATTAAGTTTCAGCCCTCTTTGGTTTTACTATGTGAAATGAAAGCAGAGAGCAAGTTGTTATCAGATTTTAAGGCAAGGTGAAATGCCCTGCTTTTCTGTTGTATTTACTTTTTTAATGATAGGACTACTCAATGCCTGATTCTTTATAGGGGGGGAAAAAAAAAAGGCAATTTCTTTCAATATTTTAGTATTCTGTTAAATCTGTGTCCCATCCAGCTGCTGGATTTGCAAGTGTGTATGTAAAAGTTGTTGGCTTTTGTTACCAAAAGGTAGTAGAGAAAGGAATAGAATGGACTGGGCAACTTGTGTCTGGGCTTAAATAACTACTGTTAAAGATTCAGAAACATCTTCTAACGGTGCAGTTTGATTGTTTTAAGCATGTCATCTTAACTCCCTTTGTCATATCCAAAACATTGGTCATAGATATTTAAAAATATGGAGCTCTTCACAAAGTTTGAGTATATCGTCATTTTTGAGCTGTGTTGCAAACTGGTGCATTTGATTATTTATAATGGGAAATGTAGTGTTTGTGTAATGTAGCCCTTCATAATGATGTGAAGTACTCAGAGCAGCTGAAAAATATATTGACATACATATGCATGTGTTCAGAAAAATCTTGTTTATTCGATTGGAAGAAGAGGTGAGAGTTGTAGTCACAGGAGAGAAGTAGCAAAGGAGATTTCCAGTAAGTTTTTGAACTTGAGGAGAGTAGAGGGAAAGATCAAAAAGTCGTCTCCTTGATGCTGAAATTGTCTGTCTGAAGTGAGTTAACTGCTCCTTATTGCTCTGAGCTGTTACACAAAAATGGCCAGTCATTTCTTCCTAAATCGTTAGGATAATAACCAGTCTTGTGACATTTACCATGTTTAAGTATCCTTGCAGGTTGCTGAGTCTGGTTTTAATGCAGGCTTGTGAGTGGAAAATGGCTTTCTTATTTTATAAAATAAAAGTTGTATGTATCTTGCCTACCTTGGACTCTGTTTCTGTTCTCCCCTCTTAAATCCCATTTCCTAATTCTACTTTAATTCTCTTGTACATTCAAGAAGACGGAGCAACACATATTATTTGAAGTCAAAGAATAGTGAGGTAAGGAACTATGTGAAAGTGTTTGTACAGCGTAGCAATGTCTGATGCTTCTGTGGAAACTTAAAAGTTTGCATAAGCATCAGAAAACCAGATAAACTACTAAAAATGTTAAACCAACCTTTAAGGACAATTTAAGTATATGAGTTTGGAAAAAAACATGCTAGGTTCTGGATAAACCTTTAGACTTAGTGGATTATGGTAATAGGCTAGATAACACAAAGTGCTACCTCATTTAGTAGGTGTTAACTGTCAGAAGCGGAGACGATGGAAGTGGAACATAGTGCCACCTCCCTCATGCAAACCTGCACAAACCACCTGGAACATTTTCTCCTGGCATGTTACCAGCAGGAGCTGAGGACGGCACCAAAGTGGTTCTGCTGATATCTGTGTAGTCATCTTCCTTTCAAGGGACTGCTGGGAAGATTGGGGATAGTTTGACTTTTTTCTTTTAAACCTGACTGGGTAGTAGTAGAGAGAAAGAATTCTGGTTTCATGTGGTTGCTATAGTATGAGGTGCTTAAAAATTGTTGGTTGTCACTCACAGGCAAAGAAGTAGCTCCGTTCTGTCTCCATTTAGTGCTTCAGCATCACTTCAGGCTCCTGATCAGTTCCCTCGTCTGTGCCATGTTTCTGACTGCAAAGTCCTGTCTGAATAGGAGTGTGCAGAGTCTTCTCTTACTATAGCCAGGCTGTCTCTGGGCAATAGTTATGAGGAACAAAGGAAATAGTGGAAGAGAAAAATAATTGGGAAGAGCCTAGAGTTTCCTAATATTCTACCTTTGGTATTTCTTGAGGGTCTTGGCAGTATGCGTGTGTGAAATCTATTTCAACTTGGTTCTAGCTAGTCAAAAGTTTTATACAGTTTTGTGGTGTTTTCCATTGTGCTTGTGTTATCTTTAATTCATAAATGTGTGTTCACTAGTTCTAAATGTGGTCATGTAGAAGAGATAGCCACTAGTTGTCTATTATGTCTTTGTATCATGCCTCTTGAAATATGGATGAGATCACTGCTCTCTTCTGGTTTGATCTTGATGCCACATGCTGTTATTTTTACCTTTTTTATTTTTCATTATGGGGAAATAGGTATGTACTTTAAAAGCAGTTTTAATTCATCAGACAATAGAATTTGTACAGTACAAGTCAGAAGAACAATCTTCTGCTATTCCTGATGGGCCTGTTTATCATGAAAATTCCTCTTGAGTTTCTGTACTTTTTAATGATTTTTTTTTTTTCCAGCAATATGGTAAGATTGTTTTTGGTGAGGAATCCCTAGAAAGTATGCTAAATCACGGATAATGTGCTTTCCTGTGACTTAATGGGGTTTATAGTTCAGAAACTACAATCTTTTCTCAAGATGTAATTTGTGTAAGTTAGCACATTCATAACAGGATGATGTTTACCTTCCCAGTAGTTCTCTTAATACTAAATTAGAACTGTTCAAATATAAATATTGGTGATGAAGAATTCTCAACTGCCCAAACTTCCTTTCATATGTGATATGTAATAAGTTCTGTGATTATGGAAAAGAATAATCTTTTTACCTTTTTTTTTTTTTTTTTTTTAAAATATAGCTAGTAATACCCTTTTTTTTAAGATGACACTTAAGGAATACTGCAGTTAAATGCTTGCTTGACTCTTCTGGGCCAATATAAGTCAGGTTTTTCAATTAAAATGTAAACATTTAAGCCTTGTATATCTCTTCTCTGTCAATGATTTCCCTTCCTTGAATGTCATTTGAATTCAAAGGAGATACACAGGCACAGTTTTTTGGTATCAGAAGGAAAAAGATTGCTAATATTCTATACTGTGCATGTTATATCATTTAAAAAATAAAATGTGACAGGATGCTTCATGTGGCAGTGTTTTTCTGTCCCCACCCCCAGCTGAAACTATGTTAATCTGTATTGTCAGGATTTTGAGCTTATGTTCCTCCTATTTTTACGTGAACAGAAAGGATATTGGGAGATTCTTGCTCATTTTTTTACTGTTACCCGCACTTGTACTTTCCCTTTTTCATTTACCTGCTAGGGATCAGCATTCATCTCTGCAAAGCGCAGTTAGTTTTAGATCTGTTCAACTGCTAGAGAAGGAAACACAGATGAGATATCAAATTTTTTTTCAACTAATTATGCTGAGGATAGTTTTGTATGGTTCAGCTTCAGAGATCTGGTTCAGAATGACCTGCAGTGGTAAAACATCCAAAATTCAGTGGGCATGTCCGAATGCAGAGGGTTGCGTTTGGGGTGGAAGCAGACGATGTTAAATGGTTGCCTTGTTCATTCATGGTTTCTCACTGTAATTTTCTTAAGGCAGGAAAACTTGCTGTTGATAGAGGCTGGGCGATCAATGTGGGTAAGTTCAAATGGAATGTATTAAATGATACTTGAAACAGCGTGTTTTAAATTGCACTGTTTTTGTTTAGCATGATTATTCTGTTTATAATAACAGAAAGTGACTGGATTGTGTTTAACTTAAATCAACTCTAAAGGAAAAAAAGGAAAATGTATTGGATTTTTTTTCTTATCCACTATCACCCGTATTGCAGTTTTATAATTAAATACTTTTTGGAAAGAAAAAAAAGATAACTGAATAAAGGTAGGATCATAGATAAGGAAAAGTGTTTGGACTGAAGTAGTGCAAAAAAATTAAGGAAAAACATTTGGAGTAAATGTAAATATGTCAATAAAATCTTTGTTTTCATTAAATTATAAAATATTTTTCAGAGATCTTATAATCAGCTATTTTATATATTATACCAGATCAAGGGATTGGTTGATATGCTGGAGAGCAGGGCTGTAACAGTTAGTGTCTGGTTTTGGCTGTGCGGTTTTTCCTGAAAAAGACTTGAACAAACAAATTATGAAGAATATAGTGAATATAAATCTGCTCTCCTGCTCATAGCAAATAGCAATGCAAAACCAGCAAACTGTTAAAGCAATATATTATGTGTCATGTAAGACTTAGCTTGTTGTTTGTTCACAGAGTTCATCAATTCTGGGATCGTTGATTATTTCTTACATCTTCTACAAAGTGAATATCCAATATTAAAAATTAAATAGACATTAAAACCAAATGTAAAAACCTGTCATATTTACTGATATATAAAGTGAGCTTGTTAAGTTTCTTGCTTAGATATTTGTGGTGGGTTTCTCAGTAAAAAGTTCTGGTTTATTACAAAAATATGTTTTGGGAGGGGGAGGTCTCGGTACTTTTTTCATGTAAAGAGTATGTGTGTTTTAAAGAAGAGTTCTTAAATTTTATTCTGGTCTGAGTGTTTGCAAAAGACAATGGCATGTGCAAGTAATGGTAACACCAGAGTTCTTAGTTTGGTTTTATTTTTTTTGACCCGGTGTGCAGCATAGGAAAGAACTGCCCACACGTCCTTTCTGCCTGCCCCATGATGTTAATTTTGCAATTCCAATGTGCCTGGGGCAGCTGAACTTCCAAAGTGAGGTGCTTTGCCATGGAGGCACTGTGTGTCACCTATGAACGTTTTTCAGTTCTTAGGGTGGCTGCTGGATGAAAGGGACAATTCCCTTTAATCTGGGCATCTGCAGATCCGTGTCTTGATGGTCTGGTAGGCCACACGCATAAGATATACACAGAAACCCAGTGAGATGTCTTGTGTTGCTGGGTAAAGGTTTAACAGCTCTAGGCGCGGTATTTGCTAAAGACAAGGAAGTGCCTGACCTGTAAGTGATCCTCTGTCTCTTTGCAAAGACCATCTATGTTCATTAGTACCTAGCTTTTCACCTCTAAAACATTTTTATGTTTAGGGGGTGGTTTTCATCACTGTTCAAGTGACAAAGGTGGAGGATTTTGTGCATATGCTGATATCACGCTAGCTATAAAGGTAAGAAGTACTCTTAGACAAGTATTTTCTGCTATTTGTGCAAATGGAAAAAGAATCCACATCAATTCATAATAACTCATTTACATCTTAATCAGAGAAAATAAAGCCATCTATAGATGGGTAGGAATAGGAAAACGGTGGGGTACTTGATGCAGCAGAACATAATGCATATGCAGGATTGTTAAGTGGAAGGGAAGAGTTGCAGGGGTCAGAATTATGAATGTAAATATGAACCACTACAATTGCATTAATAATGTCGTCTTGCAAAAAACCACTCAAAATCAAACCAGTTTGACTTTTAATATCCTCAGCGATAATTATCCTAGCCTTGTGGTTGAACCTGAAAATTCCACATTAGTTTCAGTGGTTTCAATCAAGATAAATGCGGAGACAGAAATCCTCTCTCTGAATCAAGCTGCTGCTATACAGTGCTCAGATTGGTTCAAATTCATGAATAAAAATGTGAATGCCTCCAAAATAATCGCTGAATGTGAATGAATACATTTGCTATTTAGCTGTTGAAAGGCTGAAGCAAGAGCCTTCTGCAATTAGGGCTTATTTTTATCAAATGTACTATGGTATATTTGTATACTAGAATATTTATACAGTATCAGTAATAATCAAACATAAAAAAGCTCTAATGTTTGCAGCACACCATATGATATAACATCCCAATTTCTGTACATGGTAATTTGCAGAAAAGTAATCCAAAGTGTTCCATTTTCATTAAAATACAGATTTACAGAATACTATCATTAAAATACAGATTGAGAAATTACAGCACATGACAGTTTGTACAAAAACTTTGGGGTTTACCGTGCCTATATTAAAGATAGCAACTTGTAAAAGTTAAGACTCTGAGAAGTAAAATATTTTTTTCTTCACAGACGTGGAATAAGAAAAGAATTCTGTTACTAAAAGTGGCTTTAATGCATACAGTCCCTACAGCAGCTTTTCCTAAATGATGGATTTTATGCTTATACAGTTGAATGCCATCGCACTGGACTGTTTCTCCCTTCCTGCTGATAAGCCTCACTTGTGCTATCGTTTGTGTCTTATGAAGTTAACTCCTCGATGTCTTGGGGCCTGTGCAGCTCTTGCTTCACCCTCTCTCGACACACAGTTGTTCTGGTTGCTTTTGTCGTGCTGTCGCTAGTTCCACTCCAGCCCACGATTGGCGTTATAATCCCTATACAAAATATTTATATATAATCCCTGGACCTGTCCCTTTCTGTGTGGCTGGTGTGGGATGCAGGGATGTACCAGCTACACCTGTGTGGAGCCAATATTACTACAGCAGGGTTATTACCCAGGGCTCCTCTGCATTGTTCAGTGCCATTGGGCTTATGCCTTGTTTGCGGAGTCTGCTTTACACGTTATCGTGGGATGCTGTAGACAAACACCTCCTTGAGCCTATGTTGTGGCTGGTACTTTGTGGGAGAATGAGGAGATGAGTAGAACTCTTCCCTCTCTCCACCATCTTTTTCTACAGGTAGGCAGATACCTGCGCAGATGACTGTGAAATGCGTGTTTAGCTGGTGGAAATGTGTAGGGTTTTTTATTGTATAACCACAAAAACCAGAATAACTAGAGCTTTTGTAATAAAATATATTAGAATAATTTAGCCATTTATTTGGTGAATGAAATTAATAGATGTTCTACATCCAAATCAGAACAGTAATATACTGTGCAAGCTTCAAGCCTCCAGTTCAATCTGTCACCTAACTTCATAACTTTCCCGTCTTTTTCTTTGCTTATATATGCAGTTCTTATTTGAAAGAGTGCAAGGGGTGTCTAAAGCCACAATTATTGATCTGGATGCTCATCAGGTGAGTAGCTTACCTGTATTCAGTGCTGCAGATGTTCTGCTCGGAATACAAGTGTGTGATAAATACCATTTTTTCTAATAGTAGTTAGTATAACCTGTCAACTCACAGAATACGAAGCTAATCATGGATGATAGAAACTGGACTAGTTTAGCTGTTTAATTATTTTATGGTCCAAAAGGCTGTTAAGCTGGTGCAATAAAATTAAACTGAGTTGTAGCTCCATCATGTGGCTAGATGTGAAAATATTTTTGAGTTGCATACTGATTTGAGGCATAACAGTCTCCAGAGTACATCAGCATCCCAGAAGAAATAAGAATCTCTTAAAACAGAGTTACAGTTAGTTCAGCATAGAATCATAGAATGTTTTGGGTTGGAAGGGACCCCTAGAGGTCATCTAGTCCAAACCCCCTGCAGGGAGCAGGGACACTGCTAACTGGATCAGGTTGCTCAGAGCCCTGTCCAACCTGTCCTTGAAGGTTTCCAGGGATGGGGCCTCCACTACCTCTCTGGGCAACCTGTTCCAGTGTTTTACCACCCTCATTGTAAAGAATTTCTTCCTTATATCTAGTCTAAACCTACCCTGGTTTAGTTTAAAACCATTACCCCTTGTCCTGTCACAGCTGGCCCTACTAAAAAGATTTTCCCCATCTTTCCTATAGGCCCCCTTTAGGTACTGAAAGGCCACAATCAGGTTCCCCGCAGCCGCCTTTTCTCCAGGCTGAACAAGCCCGACTCTCTCAGCCTGTCCTCATAGGAGAGGGGCTCCAGCCCTCGGATCACTTTTGTAGCTCTCCTCTGGACCCGCTCCAACTGTTCCATGTCCTTCTTGTGCTGAGGGCTCCAGAGCTGGACGCAGTACTCCAGGTGAGGTCTCACCAGAGCAGAGTAGAGGGGCAGAATCACCTCCCTCGACCTGCTGGCCATGCTTCTCCTGACGCAGCCCAGAGTAACGGTTGGCCTTCTGGGCTGCCAGCGCACATTGCCGGCTCATGTCCAGCTTTTCATCCACCAGCACCCCCAAGTCCCTCTCGGCAGGGCTGCTCTCGATCCTTTCTTCCCCCAGCCTTTACTGATACTGGGGGTTACCCCGACCCAGGTGCATGACCTTGCACTTGGCCTTGTTAACCTCATGAGGTTCACACAGTCCTACCTCTCCAGCCTGTCCAGGTCTCTCTGGATGACATCCCATCCTTCTGGTGTGTCAACCGCACCACTCAGTTTGGTGTCATCCGCAAACTTGCTGAGGGTGCACTCGATCTCACTGTCTAAGTCATTGATGAATATATTAAACAGCACCGGTCCCAGTAAGGACCCCTGAGGGACACCACTCGTCACCGGTCTCCATCCGGACATTGAGCCATTGACCACTACCCTCTGGATGCGGCCATCCAGCCAGTTCCTTATCCACCAAACAGTCCACCCATCAAATCCATAGCTCTCCAATTTAGAGAGAAGGGTGTTGTGGGGGACCGTGTCAAAGGCTTTGCAGAAGTCCAGATAGATGACGTCCATTGGTTTTCCTTTGTCCACTGTTGTTGTCACACCATCATAGAAAGTCACTAGGTTCGTCAGGCAGGACTTGCCCTTGGTGAAACTATGCTGGCTATCTCGAATTGTCTCCCTGGCCTCCATGTGCCTTAGCATAGCTTCTAGGAGGATCTGTTCCATGATCTTCCCAGGCACAGAGGTGAGGCTGACAGGTTGGTAGTTCCCGGGATCTTCCTTTCTACCCTTTTTGAAAATGGGCACAATGTTTCCCTTCTTCCAGTCACCAGGGACTTCACCTGACTGCCATGACTTTTCAAATATCACAGAGAGTGGCTTGGCGACTACATCAACCAATTCCCTCAAGACTCTGGGATGCATCTCATCAGGTCCCATGGACTTGTGCGTTCAGGTTCCTCGGGTGGTCACGAACCTGATCTTCTCCTACAGCAGGAGGGGTTTTGCCCTCCCGGTCCCCCTCATGCCATCCATCAACTCGGGAGGGGTGAGGAGAGAGGTTGCCAGTGAAGACTGAGGCAAAAAGTTGTTGAGTACCTCAGCCTTCTCCTCATCTGCTGTTACCAGCTTGCCAGTCTTGCTCATCAGCAGGGGTAGCTTTCTTTAACCATCCTTTTCTGGCTGATATACCTTAGAAACCCTTCTTGTTATTCTTTGCATCCCTAGCCAAGTTTAGCTCCAGCTGTGCCTTGGCCTTCCTGTCCCTGCTTCCACTGCCTGTGCAGTTCCCTCTTCCTCCTTAGTTTGACCAGCATCTCTTGTCTCAGCCAACCTGGTCTCTTCCCTCTTTGCCCGATTTCTTACACTTAGGTATCGAGAGCTCTTGCGCTCTGTGGATCACATCCTTAAAGATCTGCCAGCTCTGTTTTGTTCCCCTGTCCCTGAGGACCGTTTCCCAGGGAGTCCTCCTGACTATCTCCTTGAGGAGCTGGAATTTTGCTTTTCTAAAAATTCAGGGTCCTGACTATACTCTTTGTTCTTCCCATTTCCCTCAGGAGCGTGAGCTCTACCATCGCATGATCACTGCAGCCCAGGCTGCCTCCAATCTTGACATCTCCGACGAGCTTGCTTGCATTGGTGACCACCAGGTCCAGTATCGCATCCCCTTGGGTAGGGGTATCTATTACCTGGCTTAAGAAGTTGTCCTCAATGCATTCGAGAAACCTGCTGGATTGCCTACAGCTTGCCGTGTTGGTTTTCCAGCAGGTGTCGGGGTGGTTGAAGTCCCCCAGCAGGATGAGAGCCTGCGAGCACAAAGCCTCCCGGAGTTGGAGGAAGAACGCCTCATCAGTTGGCTCCTCTTGATCTGGTGGCCTGTAGTAGACACCAACCACCAGGTGCAGCAACCTTTGCAGGGGGATGAATTTGACCTTTAGTGTTTTAATGGAAAGCCTGGCTTCAGGCTAATGAAGTACAGAATACATCACTCTTCACCTGGTAAAGTGATTTACTGCGGGTACTGAGAACAAATTTCATCTTTGGTAGGATTCCTAAAGTAAATCCTGAAAGGAGGAAATAGTATTTTTAGAAAAGCAGTTAATGGACCAAAATTATGTCCCATCTGAAGTGTTGAAGATCATTTATTACGTGTAAATAAACCTTTTTTTTTTAAGTAGCTCCATGGCAGTGAGGAAGCCTAATGGCTGCAAGTTTTCCATCTTCTATCATTTATCTGCAAGTGAAGGCATCCAAAAACTGCCATGAGATAAGGAGATAGATTTTGCAATAGAAAGATGTTTTGCGTTCATGATTCTCTTCAGCCATCTCTGTCAGAGCGTGGATTGTTTTGTGCTTTTTTGGACTGTTTTTTGGTTTTTTTAAAAACTTGTTGGAATGTATTTTGACTTTCAGGTATCAGGCTGGTAATCTCAGTCTGCACACTAAATCACCCCTTTGTTTCCTTTCTTTGGGGAATGAGAGGTGTAGTGAATAGTAGCTCAGCAGATCCTTTTTAAGTATGCAGGTATTCTCATCTTGTAAGGGTTCCAATTCTTGGTGCATTGGCGAGTTTCACCTTTCATACGAAAATGGTTCACCCAGAGGCTCTTATATTCTGAGATTTCTGTTCATGAACTGGTGATTTGTGGACCCAAGGTGCTGAAGAAATAAGTAGGAGTTGCCATTTTTTAGCATAAAGAAACGCAGTTCTGGTGCTTCCCAGACATTGGCTAGCTTTAGCCCAGTGATTCTTTTTGTTTGGTTGGTTTTGATTTGTTTGTTTCCAGGAGGGGAAATTGTGGCAGAAATATAGCTTTAATTGTCTAGGGACATAATTTATGTAATGAATTACAGAAGATATATCTGTGGAGATGTCTGTTCTATATTTTAAATGAAATTCTCTTGGGGGTATGGTCTGGGGCCCTGTATGATACACTGATTTCAACAAAATTATCTTAGTGATTGCTGTGAAAAGAAGATTTTTATACTAGTGGAAAAAAGTAAATGAGAGCCAAAAGAACACTATTTAAATTCAGAAAAGGGGATGGGGTGGGGGTGGGAAATATTCAGAATATGAGTTTTCTCTTGAGCATCCATCTTTACACCCAGTGCAATCATTTTGCAGGGAATTCCTGGTGTTAAACAGTATGTTGAACTGTTGGGTGTTTGTAATTTTTCCAAGCTTTGCTGAGATAAGTAATCCCTGAATTTTCAGAACTGTAGTTGCTTTATTTATTTATTAATCCTTGTATAAGACTATGAGTATCCCTGCAGCAGCTGAAAGTGACTTTTTTTTTTTTTTTTTTGGCACCATTAGAAGATGAGAGATCTGTTCAGTGGTCACGGTTGCTTTTGTGATGCCGCTGAAGACAATTAGCTTCTATTTTAATTTATTTTTCTTACATGTGCATTGAGCTCTCTGATAATTACCTTCACCGAGATATGAGGATGTTGATTTTGCAGTCTTCAGACTGATACTGTCAAAACCCCCAAAACTCTACACCTGAAAATAACCTTCAAGACTATAAATAAGAGAATGACACAGGAGTTTTAAATATTAGATCTTTGTACTCTTAATTAGTCTAGAATTTGCAGATTAAATAATTCTGTGTTAGTATGCTAGGAATAGCTAACTGTAAATTTCCTTCAGGGAAATGGCCATGAGAGGGACTTTATGGATGACCGTCGGGTATATATTATGGATGTGTACAATAGATACATTTATCCAGGGGATGGATTCGCTAAACGTAAGTGTAATTGTAATTCATACTCCAAAAGGTAAAAGACTTACTGTGTTGTTAAGTTACTTCTCCATTTACTAATAAGCTTCCTTGCAATAGTGTTAACCAGAATTTTTTTTTTATTTCACATTGAATTTAGGGTTTTCAGTGGTCACTGTAATATATCACAATAGTGTTAGCGCTGTAGTGTTTTCCCTCACTTCTGGAATGAATTTACAGCATGCAAGGTGTGGGTATTAAGTGGACTTTGTTAGCAGTCCATTCAAAAGCTCATGCCACACTTAAAACGGGGAGTTAAAGAATCCTTTTGAGTCAAAGATAACGTGAAGGGAGGCTAAAGGGTTAACAAAAGGACCTTTGTGAAGCCAACTGTAGATCCATCTTAAATTGCTAGCATTGTGTTTTAGATTAACTTACTAATCATATGATGTAAACTATAGATAAGAAACTAACACTGTAGGGAATGTGGAAGAGGAGAGATTAGTAGGAGATGGCCCATCTTTGTTACAGGCCTTGGAAGGCAGGTAGGAGAACAAAGCGTCTGGCACTTTGTCGATACGAGGATAGCCAAGAATGGGGAGCCGGTTGGTACCGGCTGTGTTGTTCTGACAGCGGAATAAGGGGAGTAGAAGCTGGAGTTCACCAAAAGGACAAGGTGAAGAAGAGGAGTGGATGAAGTAAACGACCCCTGAAGACCACAGACTCAAATCACTGAGCATGCGCAGTTGGGAGGGACTTACGGAAATGACCTCTTGAAACTAATTTTAATACAAAGCGGGGACAGGTTATGCCTATGTATAGGCATATTGGGAAACTTCATGTATATGTAACACTTTGCTACATATAAACAGGACAAGCTGCCGTGCGCACGACTTTGGTGGGACTACCCCCCGTGCTGCCCAGCGCTGAATAAACATACCTACTTTACAGTCTTACAGATTGTGGAGTCTGTTTTCTGCACGTCAAACTGTTAGAACTTAATCTTTCCCTTATGCTAGATTCATAAAAGAATTCATTAAGGATTAGCTAATACTGTGTAAAAAGGTTTCATGTTCTTTTGAAAGTTATAAATTATAACATATTCAGGTGTTGTCTTTCCAGTAGGACTTGTTTTATAAGCATCTAGAAAACACGATGCATCTGAACATGAAACAAGTTGGGCAGCAAAAGGAAGCCATACAAACGTTAAGAACTGGTGCTTGATCTTTTTGTTGTTGTTGTTTGTTTATCCTTATTGTGATGTGTCTATTGTGTCTGGTGACCTGTCATAATTAATTAGTGGGGTTTTGATAATGGTTAAATCGGAATGCAAAAGCCCAACGTTTATTTGATCTCTGATTCTGTTATGCTGTCATTTATTACAGGCTTAATTTGTTTGTTTACTAGGGGTGACGTTCTTCTGCTGTTGAATTTCTTCAGTGTCACTGTAATTCAGAGAAGCGTACTTGATTTTGATTCTTGGCAAGAATTAGGTGCAGTGCATTGTACTTCTGGTTTTGAACTAATAAAAATTTTGAAAATTGTACTATATGCATTTCAAGGTATTAAACTAAAAAATGAGCATTTAAAGCATGTTGTGTCTGTAAGCAGACAAACTGCAAGCAAATGAAGATTACTTTTTTTCTAAGAAAAGCATCCCTTTATTCATATATCAAATGGCAACATTTTGAACAGATGGGTTAAGACCAAAACAGATTAATCCCTCATTTGCAAATCTGAAATCCTGCACTCTCCCCTCTCCTGTGAAGCTGAGTGTACAAGCATTCTCCTACAGCAGAAGCATGAGGTGCAGAAGGCTGCGGCCAAGGGCATTTTCTCCATGTTTTATTACAGGAGTCTCTTCTGTGCATTTTTTCCTCATGCACTTCATTAGGGGGGGAAAAAAAAAACCTAGCTAACATTGCGTAATGCTTAGCCATAAGCATATTGAGTCCCTACGGGGAAGTAGTTTCGAATTACACAGAAGCGTAGGAAGAGAAAGGGGAAGGTGGATGGGGAGAAGGACTAGTTCACTGAGCATAGAAAGCCGACAGCTGAAACTCAACATTCAGGCCCAAAAAGCATCGCTATTGGTCTGAGTGTCATTTTACAGTTTTCAAAGCTGTAGAAGTACATTCACTAATTAACAAGAGATGGACAAAAGGCTATCAAATGCAAAAGCTGTGTTCATTCTAACCTAGTGATCCATCACTCTGTCCATCAGTAGTCCCTGATCTGGGTGATAACTGAACACTGTAATTCTGTGTTTTGTGGTGGAGATGAAGGCAAGAGACCTGCAGAGGCATGGAATCTTATTCACGATCCTCTTAATGGTTTCAGCAGAACAATACTTACTCGTTCCCCATGCTAATGTGTTTACCTTCTCCTCTAAAGCTCTGTCCAGCTAGCGGATTCTTTACCCTGAAGAGGCTCTAAGTGATGTTCAGAAGAGCACAGCTGTGCAGAATTATACGAATATTTATATAACAATAAGAAAAGAATTCAGGAAAAATAAAGAAAGAAAAATCTTTGAAACGAACGTTGATGTAATAAAATAAAAGAATGATTTGCTAATGTTGAACAAGGATGGAAAGCAGAAAAAAACTCTACCCAGCAATCATGAGAATAAATAAGGATCAGTCTGTGTTGAATGCATTCATGCGCACTTAGGGAGCTCTGAATCCACACTTAAGAGTTAAGATTCCAAGTAATTTAATTCAAGGCATAGGGTATGGTGAGGTGGAAGTCATACCTCGAAACACCTCTGACATAGATTTGATTAATTCAGATTTAGTGACACATAACTCTGTAAAAGCACCCAAAGCTAGGCTGCATAACCTTGGCTTTCCTTCCTTTACCTTCTCAACCCTTCTCGTCTACTTCTAATGCTTTATTAGAAGCATTAGAAATAATTTGATTTAAATTAAGAATAGATATTTGCTCTTCTGGTAGGATTACAGGGTAAGAACATTAAGTTGAAAATGCTTGGGGCAAAGCTGAATCTTGTTATACGTTCATAAAGCAGTTCACATAAATTCGTGATCCCTCGCTGTTAAGTTTGGAGTGTTGTGATAAAAATAAAACATCTTAATAATTTCTCAGTTATATTTATCTTGTATTTTCCCCCAACTATTTCCTGTGCAATAGTAATTCAGTGTTTTCTTTCCCTTATGCTTTATTTAGGTTACTTTTAAGTTAATAATTTTCTTTATGGTTTCTTTGCTGATTGGTAAATGGACATGTAGATTAGCTGCTTTTCTATAACATTTTCCACTTGTGTCTCAGAGATTTTTTTTTTCCCCCCCTGCATCTAATTTCCTCTCTTCAGTGGAATTTTTTCAAGGTCATTGTGCTTACGTTTGCTGGAAAAACAAGTAGCTGAATAATTTTCTTTAATTCAAGGTTCTGTGAAAATGCAGTGTATTTAGAAAATTTCCAGGAATGTTATGTTACCCTTGCTTACCTAAATCTTGCATTTTCTTTCAAAGCTATGTTTTGTTTATTGAGTAACATTGAAACATTTCTTTTTTTTTTTTAGGTGCCATAAAACGCAAGGTGGAATTAGAGTGGGGTACAGAGGACACAGAATATCTTCAGAAGGTACATACTCATGTGGAAGGAGCATTGAATGAATTAAAACCTGACATCATTGTTTATAATGCTGGGACTGATATTCTGGATGGCGATCCTTTGGGAGGACTTGCTATTTCTCCTCAGGTTTGTATAATACAAAATACCTCCAGACTTGTACTCTTCCCTAGATACCAAAGGCAGGCCTGAGAGTGACTTATTAGCTAAAGGTAAGGTGCGTACTTTACACTCAGCCAGAGCATTTTCCTTTTATAGATACCTATAGATACATCTCCATTGCTTTTTCAATATATGCAACAATGCTCTGTCAAGCACTGGAAGGGGCTGCCTAGGGAAGTGGTCAAGTCCCCATCCCTGGGGGTATTTAAAAGCCGGGCAGATGAGGTGCTTAGGGACAGGGTTTAGTGGTGGCATGGCAGGGTTAGGTTAACAGTTGTACTCCATGATCTTCAAAGTTTTTTCCGACCTGAATGATTCTGTGATTCTGTATGGGTTTTTGTTGTCTCTTCCTGACCAAATAGTTCTGTTCTTCCAGTGCCTGTTCCAGTATAATTTGTCGTCTTCCTAAACTACACTGATTTTGAACATCCAGTAACCAGAGGGGCATATAATTTCACACTTCACCCAACTCCTGTTTTTCCTCTTTGGCTCTTTGTTTCTGTTACCCTCACATAACCCATTTTGCAATGTATTTTTTTTGTCACCTACCCCCAGTATGTATCTTACACTTAACTTTCTCTGTAGCACTCCCAGCTGTTTTAAACTGCTCCTCTGGTATCTTCCAGTTCTAGCAATTTTGTGCAGGCTGTCTGTGTATTCTTGCAAATGAACACATTTTTTTTCAATTTTCTCATTCTTTTCTACACAAATATCATTACCCTTTTTCGGTTCAGTTTACCTTCTATCTACCCAGCTTTGTACCAGATTTAAATTTTGATTTATTCTCTATCACTTCATACAAATTTTCACCTTCCAGATATAACAAGTCTGCTTTTCTCAAAATAAACAAAAACTTACAGATCTCTTATTTCCTCCATTTTTTTTTAATGATTCCTTCTCTGACAGTTCCTTGGTTCTGTCTCTCTCCTGTTTTCACGTTTGGTTCTCTTTTAGTGTCCACCAGTTCAATACAGAAAAGTGCTTTGTTGATTTGTGAGCTCTCGGATTCCCTTCTAATCGAACCATCACTCAGTCTGTTCAGTTTTCATTCTGTTTTACAGTATTTTACTTCTCAAATGCTTCCTTTTGCCAGAGCTCTAGTTCCTTGCTGGGTTTTATTGGCTTCCTTATGTATTTCCTCATTCTTTTCATCTCTGTCACCGAGCAGCCACTTCCATTGCTTTCTGACTGCCTGTGGAGTCCTCGATGGACCCAAGGTGGAATGACTTGGAAGCTGTTCTGAATCTCCAGGTTTTGTTTCCATGGCTATGTAAAAGTCTCTAAGGAGAAAGGAAGAGCTGAGGGGCTTGGACTTGTTTGGTTTTGACCTTGGAGGAGATATGACCTGAGGTGTAAGAGCTCATTTGGTGGAGCAGTGCTTTTTGGAAAGCAGTGGCCACCAAGAGAAAAAGCAGCTAGTGATAGATGGAGAATACTTTAAGATGTGCCCTTTCAAAACTTCTTCTGCCATCTGAGAAGGAGCAGTGTTAATTGCCAAGAAAAATGAGTTGGCATAGCTTGTTGGGTGCTGTGTAGGGAAAGAGAGAATATGTAGGGATGGGGAAAGAAAGGTGAAATTATTCTGGTCACAGGTAGAAACGAAAGGCAGAGTGCCATTTCTCTGCTCAACCAGTGGCTCAGGTGCCTGACAGAGAAAAGGCTTTTGTAGCTCAAACTTTCGTTTTCTAACACGAGGGCAGGATTTCTTGTTTCTCTGATCTTGTTGGCTTAAGTGTGAATGGCATGTTTCACCAAGCTTGAAATCCTAGGCTACTGGAAGTGCTGAGACTGATGGCGCTGAACCTGGATAATTCATCTCTTCAAGGTTCATTAGTCCAGTCTTCAGTCCTACAGTTGTAGATGTCATTCATATTTTAAAAGCTTGCCACAGTGTTAATGCTACTCAAAATTGTGCCTCCTCAGAGTGCAATGAGTAATAGTTTCTTGGTGCTTGAGGCTGTAGCCAGAAAACTTGCAGTGTAGCAGGTACGTCCCTCTTTGCTTGTAAGTGGGAACTTATCAGGCTGTCATTTTCATTTGATGTATTTTCTTTCTTGGTAACATGCAAATGCTGGAATAAGCCCATGTGTTTTCCCCTCGGTTCTAACAGACGCAGCTGATAGAGATGCTAGAGCAAGTATGAGGCAGTTAGGCTCCTATAGTGACTGCTTCCCGTTCTTGTGTGGTATAATCTTTGCATCCAGCGGGGGCTCCCAAGGGGTGCGCAGCTAATGCTGTAACTCTGTTACTTCCTTTAAGGATCCATTGCTAATAATTCAGTTTCCTTTGTCTTGTTGTTCAGTTATTATTCCTTACTCCCATTGTTGTTTTATGGGGCTGTGTCAAACTGTACAAAATCCGTTACTGTTGTATGGTTTTACAAAATATTTTTCAGCTACAGTTGAATTTTGTTCTTTCCCATTACCATTTCTTTGTGGTTTAATTTCTTTTTGAAGGCAGGGCAATATTTCTTGATGTATTTACGGTCTTCCTCTAACCAGTCTGAGTAGTGCATATTCATCTTGTTGTAAAACTTTTGCTGCTGCTTCCTTAAGTTTTTGTATTTGATTGCATTTTAATTCCTTTCCCCTTCTGCAACTCTTGCAGTTATTTACATTTTGAGCTGTCCATTGTAAGCTGTTGTCTATTATGTTAGTCTTTTTTTAGGAGTTTTAATGGATTATTTATGCCTCATATGTATCTCTGGAACTCTCTGCTTTTACTTTTTCCACAAAAATAGATTCTAATTCTGTTCTCATTTATTTCTTATTTCTGAACTCACTTTTTCTCCACATGTACTTACTTGAAACCCAGGAGACTCAAAGTCTTCTGCTGTATGGGTTCAATGGCAGTACCATACCTCTTGGTCAGCAATCTTTGTTGTTTTTTTAGTTCCATACCCTTCTCTATCAGTAAGAAGTTGTTTAGAACTCATTTTCCTTCCTATGGATTTACCATTCTGCAGCTCCCCCTTCAGCTGCAGATTCTTTTAGCTTTTATTAAAGAAACTGGAAGCTAATAATTCAGATAGTGATTGTGAACATGTAAAATCTGATTTGAATTTTTGGTTCTTCTGTAGGTTTGTGAAATCTTGATCAAGTTGCTAAACTTTTGTCAGAGGGTGCTATGCAAGTTGAGCACAAACTAAAGCACTTGGAATTCAGACAATCCTTCTTAGTTTCAATTCCTCACCTGTAAAATAGGGTGAATATTTATAAACTTTGTAGTCAGTTTAGACTTTATGGCCTTTGAGCAGGAATTCTAGGACTTTATACCAAAGATTTTTACTTGTTGTGTCCTCTAAAACCAAGTCAAGGATTTTTGATTTGCTGTTTTTTCTTTTTTTGATGATGATTATGCATGTAAACCTGCTAATGGGACTTTTAAAATGAATATTTAATTTGTATTGTAAAATGTAGGGCTTAATCACTTATCGAGCATCCAATATTATGTCAATAAACCATAAGCTAGTACTAAAATATCATATTCGTATCACTACTTTTTTTTCCCTTTTTTTTTTTGTAACTGTTGTGAACTTGTAGGGAATTGTGAAGAGAGATGAAGTTGTGTTCAAGGCTGCCAGAAGGCGCAGAATCCCAATCCTGATGGTGACATCTGGAGGGTACCAGAAGAGGACAGCACGAATTATTGCCGATTCCATCCTAAATTTGCACAACCTGGGGCTTATTGACAAGGAACTAGCAACCAGCGGAGCTGAAGATCCCAAGGTAGAACAGATGATCAGAGACTCTGCTAAAGACTTAGCCAACTTGTCACTGCAATGACCAAGTTACAAAATTTTAGGAAAAAACTTCCTGGTTTAGGAGCAGGAAGTCTTCATACCATTATCAGGCTTAATATATTTTAAAAAGTCTCAACTTGCCTGTAAAATAACACAGTAGAGAGAATATGCAGTCACAGAATAACTGTGTCTAACTTCTGAAGCTATCCTGAGCAAAGGCAGCAAATCCTTTTAAGCTAATTGAGACATGTACTCAAGGGTACTGTGTTTTGGTTTATGGTATTACTGTAGAAAGCTTTAATTGCTTCTCTTATTGTTATGGGTAGTCTATTATATTGAAAGAACTATGCAGCTGGTATCCGAAGACTGTCCCAGACCTACTTCAGATGATGCAGTTTGGACTGTGGTGGGAGAAATATGGACTAAACCTACTGGCATTTTTATTTTTTTAGATACTGCATTTTATTTATTGCTTTTAAATTGAAATATTGTTACAAAATGAGTTCTGTGCAGGCTTCAACTGTCAGTTTAATACTAAAGTTAAGTGCAATACTATAAAAACCAGTTAATTTGGTAGGCTTTTAAGCTATAGCCTATTAGAATGAAAGTTCATCAGCTTATATTTTGTTCCTTTCGTTGATAGTGACTTAAATCCTTCTTATAAACACCTCAACGTAAAATATGAAATGCCTTTGGCTCTATATGCAAATGAGCCATAAGGACTTAGCATTTACAGTCTAGTTTTTACCTCTCTTAAAATGAGGCCTGCATATAAAAGGCAATAGTTACTATGCATTGTAAATCACAGAGTAAAGAAAGTACAATAGAATGAAAACTAATTTTAGAGTTCTGGGAATTCTTGCTGAATATATTATGTAGAAATATAGGGTATCTTTTATTATTGTCAGCTTGTCATGTATAAAACAACGAAGAGTAAATTTCTTTTTTTTTTTTTTTGCCCCCCTCCAGTGCTGTGTTTTTTCACTTGCTTGAAGAATAACGGTACTTACAGTTACAGTCATAGGTGGTAACCAAATTGTTCGTATTTATAGATAAAATTACAGTGAAATTTCTACATTAAGTTAATGTGCTAACTTTATGTGGGAGCTTCTAGAAGGATTTGGGATCAAAATAGTTTATTCAAAAGCAAATTCAGTACACTACCTGTACAGTTATTTAAGCTGGTATATTTTGCATTAGGTACTGTTTGTAGCACGGGGTCGTAAACATACTAAAATGTATATTTTGCAAGAGCTTTTTTTAACTTCCAAGTGTTCACTGCTTTGCAGTACAAGTTTCACGTCGTGTTTAGATTTGAGCCTTTCCATAAAGGAACACCAATATTCTCCTTGTAGTAAAATCGGCGTGTAAGCTATTTAAGGAATGTTTAACTCTAATTAGAATACTTACCTCATTTAGTGTTAATTTTTAGATTGATGGGATTTGTTAATTGTAAGAACTTGCACAATTGCTATAAATATCTGCTTTAAAACTGATTTGACATATTGCACTAATCTTGAGTTGCTACACTGTTATTAAAAAGCACTTTTAAATTTCTTACTAGAAGGACCATCAGAGTACAACTAATGTTGAGACTTATTTTTTCTATACTGTCTGATGTTACTGAAAGATGTTATTCTTTCTTATAATTTTTACAAAATTATAAATTACATTTCTATAAACTAAAACACTGTCATAGTACCACATGGTCTTTTCCAAAACATCTTCTGTTTGTGTTAACATATTTATATTATTTTTCCCCTGGTGGAGATTAAAAAGATGTTGAACAATGCTGATTGACTTTTCTTTCCACTTCACATGTATCTTGTTGCATTCAAAGTTTTTGACAGACAGTTTATTGACAAGACAAGATGATGTGTTTTTCATACTTCAGATATAACCAAAACTGCAGTGAGTCTGAAGAGTGAATAGTACGAGCTTTGTCAACAGCAGATGATTTCTGAGAGCTAGTGGGTTGACCTCTTCAGAGTGAGAGTAGAAGTTTGTATCCAGGTACTTCTAAGATGTCATAAGGGGTTAAAGTCACTTTCTAATTCCAAGTTCCATTCCATTACCTATATTGTAACTCCTATTTTAAGTATTTTATTCTTATGGGAATTAAACTGCAAATCAAGCTTCTGTTAGAGCCACAATACTTTGTTAGAGGTCTTTTATAAATCAATATCTTTTCAGAGAGCGCTAAATGTTTGCCAAAGAGCCTGCTAGCTTTCAGACTCATCTGTAAAATTTGCAATTGTTAAGCGACAGATGTATTGGCTGCATTTTCAATGTTCATTAAGTTAGAGTTGGTAAACAGATAACGCCTTCGTATTTTTCAAAAATTTTAATTTAGTGTAATATTTGACCTGGTTGTTAAAACCAAAAGATACGTTAAGAAACTGGTCCAAGATAAATGTGTACTGTTGTTCAAAAAGAAGTGGTAAAACTGTTTCCAAGTTGAATTTAGACCACAGATATTATATGATTCATAGTTAATATACTGTTATCATTAGGCAAAGTTGACTGAAAATTTCATTATGGAAACCTTGCCTTGACCTACCACCATCAAACATTTTAGCTATGACAAAAACTTTTGCGGAATGCGAAGACCTATGTAAGTCTGCTAGAATGCCATGTAGTCACAGATTTTTATGGGGGAAAAGTATAGTGGTTTTGGGGTTTGTTTGTTTGTTTTTTTTTAATTGCAGTCGTAACTATAAAATCCTCCTGTAATAGGAAGGAATGTTTCAGAACCAATGCCCTAACCTACAACCAAAAGCTATCTTGAAGAAAGACCTGGTAAGTCTTGTCTTTAATAATAAGACACTAGTTTTGACTCAAATTGCTTAAGAAAGAAATAGTGAGGATTGCTCAACAACTTATAGTTAAAGTGCAAACATGTGTTTCTTGCTAGTAATCCATGTGTTAAATGTATTTAAAAAAACCTGAAGAGTTAGTGTTTTCATTTGTTTGATTTGACAGTTGGCCCGTCAAGCTCCAGCTCCCCTTGCCTCTCTGACAGTTGACACACAGTATAGAACTTGGCATTAAAAACACCAGGTGTTGTGGTCGTAGTCTCACACTGACTAAACTGTAGCTTTAGATGGTAAAGATGGGGAGAAAGCTCTCTGACAAATCCAGAATTTATGAAGTTACTAATCTTGATCTAGGCTTTGCTCATGCTGTGCTGCCAGGAGCTGAAGGAGCTTGCTGAGTTCAGAAAGCTGCAGGGTCTAGGATCTTGGTGCTGTGTGCTATGCCAGTTTTTTGAATAATTGAAAACGTTCTTTCAAGAAAACCGCAATCCCTCGATGAAGAAGAAAATTCAGTTGCTATCTCTGCCCAATGGAAGATGATCTTCCTTTATACCCCCTGGTTGATTCTGAAATGCAGAGCAATAATAAAGCACCTAATCCCAAGTGATGCCATGTCCTGAACTTGCCTTGAATCTAGCATGGGTTGTATATTCCCCTGCCATTCTAGAGGCAAGTCTGCAAATTGTTCAGTATGGGCCAGCCTTAGCTTAGACTTTAAATAGGCTTGATTTTCAGGTTTTTAGTCTTTCCTTGATCCTGACACTTCTGGTAATCCCTTAAATTTCCCATCTAGTGCTCATTTAATTTTCCCTTCTTAATCTTCTCTTTTATGTAGGCCATTTTGCTACAGCTAGTCACTTTTTACCACGGGTCAATAGAATTAATTTCTTCTAAAAAGAGATGATGTTTTGGCAAGCTATATGAAGGACTAATTCCTATTGCTAGGCCTGATCCTCTCCTAGACTTACCATGGCAGTGAGACCTGGAGGTTTGGTTTGCTCAGTGCCTGACTCAATGAAAGTACAGTACCAACCTGTGGATGATGCTTAGGACAAAGCAAATAACTCCTGCTTTCCTACAGCCTTTTGAATGTGCAAGAATGCTGTGTGCTGCGCGTAGCACTGACTTCTGAAACTAAATTCAGAATATTGTGGTAAGACAAAAATGCCATTTTGATTGAGATGATTGAATAGGCATAGGAAATTATTGCGGTGGGGCTGTGGTTCTGACTTACCAGCCTGGTGCAGTTCTGACCTCCATTCCTCGAGTTTACCTGAGATTAAACTTCTGGTTGGAGATGAATTAAGTACAAAACTTAGGACAAGATTGCCAGTAATGTTAGGCACATCTTGTGTTACCAGTCCTGCAGTATTATATTTTGCCAGTGCAGTGGTCTGTGGAGCCATGACATGCTTCCATAAATAATTTCTTCTTTCAAAAGTAACCTTACAGATAATTAGTTGAACTGTTTGTTGTGAGATATAAGGCTAGTTACATATTTCACTAACAAGATCCAAAATTCTTGTTTTATTTTGCCGTTGAGAGTAGACATCCTTTGAGCTTGACTGGAACTGATTATCTTTATTCTGGAAATGCATGTTTGATGTGTGTTTAAAAAAAAAGGGGGAGGGAGAGAAAAGGGAAAAAAAAATAGTCAAGGCTGACCTAAAATAATGCACCTTGTCTTTATAGTGTCTTAAATTTAGTCCTTATTAAAGTTATAACAAATTGCAGTGCTTTGTAAGAGCAAAGAGGTGTCTCTGTTCTTTCACTTTTGACGCCTCAGAAAGGTTGTAATTAATCCTGTTAGCCAAAAGCTTGTTGTTTGTTCTGTGATTTTTTTTTTTTTCTTTCCCCCCCCCTTGTATTTGCTTACAGGTACAGAAGCGGGCAAAACAGACTTGAGGTCTATTTAGGTCTATAACAGAGGTGAGACAAGGAAACTGAAAATTTCCAAACCAAAAACCTGCAGCCTGCTCTCTGCTTTTTTTGCACGTGATGTTGGAGCTTCAGCCAGCAAGAGCGGCTTCACTTTCTGTATGAATCAAGTAGAATCTTTCCTGGTGTATGCAGGTTTATTTGCTTCTCCCATATGCTAGCTTCTATCTCTCTTCATTCTGTGCTAATCTTCCCTGTGACAACTGTCCACCAAAAGTGTCACCAGGAACATTCTGCTTTTTTGGGCTGGTGACCAGGGCTTTCTCTGCATGGGCACTGTTCTCCAGCTGCGCTACAGCTCCCTGCAGACTGATTCTTCACTTCATAGAGGCCTCCAGCTACTTAGAAATTCTCAGTGTAAGGGCTTAGTGGAATTTGGGCTTACTTGGTTTGGTCTGCAGCTGCATTAGACTTTGGGTCTTGTTCAGCATATGAGATTTTCTGAAGCGGGAAGGCAGGCTCTGCCTACGCACCTGAGGAGCTAAGTGGCAGGTACGCGCAGCAACTTCTGCTGACAACTGCTTGTGTTTTAGTGTAAGCAGTGCAATGGGGTCCCAGATCAGAGAGACACCTTTGATTGCTGCCTGAGTAGCAGTAATTCATAAATAGCTTCTTCAAGAATGGAAACAGAATCAGATTTTCATTTGATTCCTTTACAAATCAAAACAAGTTGACAAATACCAGAAGTAGATGTTGGGGCTTTTTTGTGGGGTGTCCAAAAACTAGTGTGTCTGATGGTTCTTCATTTCAAGATGTTATGATTGTCTTCGAGTATTACTTCAGATTTGTCTTTGCCAAGACTCCATCCTGTGATAATCACAGCAGTGCAGATTAATGGAAAGCAGAGGGGAAAAGGCATAGCTGCAGGTGATGCGATGCAAGTGCCGTGATCGGTCTCAGTGTCGTGATAGCGCTGTTTTGGCTTAGCAGAGGAAGCAATGGCATGGCAAGGCGCAGCCCTGCTTGTTGTGCTGTGGGCATAAGCAAGAGGGTGAACTTCTGAAGCAGGTAAGTGGTTCTAAAGATTGTAATTCCTATTCATTTCCTTATTCCAGGACAATTAAAATGTAATTATTTGAACACTGTGAGATTTGAGTGCTCTTAAAGAAAGAAAAAAAGTGTTGATTCATACAGAATAAGAAGAGTTTTTAAAATGGCATCACAAGCAATGGCCACAGCTCAGCTACAGTCTGATGGAGCACAGGCTGTAGCTTGATGTGCCAAGTAGTGCAAACCGTGCCTGGCTGCCGGAGGCAGCTCCAGCTGCAGTTGGTATGAAAGGCCGGCTGGTAACACCTCTGAGCACCAGGCTCCCAGTTGTCGTCTCCGTAATACCCTGTGTCTGTTTTCAGGTAGCCCTGTGAGATCGTACAGTGCACTGCTTATTGCCATCCATATCTTTTAACAGAGTTTATTACTAATTTCCTAAAATACTGTTAGAGGAAGTGCTTAGACTGTTGGATGTTGCAAACAGAAACACTGATGCTGGCCTTTTTGGGATGAATTCTTTCAGCTTCATGGTGTGCTGTCTCTGATTCAGAGGTTAATTGTCTTTATCTTGGCCACTGTTTCTCAAAGTCGCCTTTTGTTAATTTAAAAAAAAAAAAAAAGCCAAAACCAAAAATCCCGAACTTCTGGGCAACTTTGTATTAGCAGTGCTAAATGTATCACAAGAACTATGAGAAAATGCTTTAAGGATTTTTACTTAGGCATGCAATTAAATAGCACACTTAAAGCTATTTGATACTATGGTGGGATAGAGAACAGAATTCTACAAACAGAAATTTGATGTACTCACAGCTTAAAGAAATGTCCTGTGATGAGATGATAAAGCCAGACTAGAGCTTGATATCATACTATTGAACAGAATTGGCAACCAATAGGTACTGAAAATGAAAGAATTTTTTTAGATTATAAAAATAGACGAGACTGTATAAAACCAAAGAAGCCTGAGAAGGAGAAAAGCCAAACTTGGGCTTTCATTCTTTCCAGTCTGCAGTGTCATCAGCTCTGTAAATGATGCTAATCTTTTGTCTTTTTTTTTTTTTTTCCCCTGTCACTATTTCTAGATGTAAACATGGTCTCACAAAGATGCAGTTTCAGAGTGGAAGCTGTAGTAAGCCAGTCATATTTTGATTTCTGGAAGGAAAATCACCCTGGAGTTGCTTCCCAGGTGATTCCCTCCAATTCCCCCTTATCTTACATATACTTACATCAAGTCGTACAACAGTAAAGTAACTCTTCACTGTAACTCAAATAAATAATAGACAAACCAAGCAATGTATCTCAAGCCAAATTTCCATGTGGTTTCTTCTATTCACTGTCCATAGTGTTAGAAAGCTTTAAGAGTTCCTGGTTAAGAGTTATGTTTTTAATGCTATGAGCAAGTTGGAAACACCTGGAGTGCTTCAGCTTTCACTGAAATGATGCAAGTTTTATCCAATCATTCATTAAGCACAAGTTTTACAAATAACACAGTAAAAACTGTGTTAGGACAGAAAAAAATAAGCACAATGCACAGTGGCTACATTAAAAGGCAAGAGAAGTCTTCTGTATTCTCTCTAGCCTGTGTTCATTTACTCTTTAGGGAGTAGGATATTGAAACAAAACTGGTGAGTGATAGAGCTGTAGAGGTTCCACAGTCCCATCAAGGTTTCACAGTTTGTTGTGATTAGATACAAGACCATATGCTGATAAATTAATTTGAAAACTGTATCTAACTGTGACTAGGAACACGACTCCATATAACTCCCGGTGCTTCACCAGCTATATCTGCTGCTAGGGATAAATTTCCCTATATTATCGTAAAAAATCCAGAAAGTTACTAAATGCTCTGTAGTCTGGTTTCATTTGTTTCTATGCTGGTTAACTCGAAAAACTAGTTCAAAGACAGATATGCTGGGGGGAAAAAAAAAAGCTGTCTAAAGAAAGACGACGTTTTTCTGAATGTGTAGTTTGCTAAGCCATAAAACAAGGATTAAAAGCAAAGCTTGATTTAATGCTATTTAAAAACTCTTTCCAGAATTCTTGCTTTCTCACAGAAGTTGTGTCTCGTTAGCAATTACAGCATGCTATATGTAGGTGCTGAGGATCCATGCATGGCTATACAAAAAGGACTTGATCATTAATGAAGTTACAGTATGTTTCCTGAAGTCCTACAGCAGGAGATACGCTGCCTGCCATGTAAAATTTAGCAGAAATTAAGGCCACATTCTCCACTCCGTATGAAAAGAATCTTTGTGACTTAGTCACAACAGCAGGCTGTTTTATAGAGATCAGTTTTTCCTGTATCCATTTGTGCATGTGCTGTGCCACCTGTGGAATTTGAGTTCTGTGATATCTTAAATAATGGGTCAGAATGGAACGGCAGCCGTAAAGATGAGTCTCCTACTCTACCGACACATCAGACCACCTCTTTAGTTATCTTGTGAATTAATCTGGTTTTATATGGTATTTCTAGATAGACACTTCCTTACAGGCCAGCAGCATAGCTGCCACTCTGAATACTACAGCTCATTGAATAATGTTGAGTGTAGCAAACATACTTTTAAGGTTGTAATCTCATAGGTTAGTGTAAATTGAAAATTGAGTACACTGCAATATGACAATAATGATGGTTATTAACAGCGGGTCAAACAGTACTTTAAGAAACAGTAAACTGTCTGAACTAGCAATTAAGATGCTTTATTGGATTTTCAAAAAGAAAGGCTGGCTGGCCTCATTTTATAGAAAGTCTTAGTTTATAGAGGAAGAGGTAACACAAATCCGCGTTGTTAGCCTTTTTGTTTCAGCACTGCTCGTTTAACGTGCAAATTATTGTTCATTCTCTCTGCTTATGAAAACATTGCGCAGGCCAACAGCAGATGCAAAGCGGGAATGTGGAAGGTGAGAGGTGCAGTGTAGGTGTGCACCAGCACGCCAATGGAATTAAAGGGTTTCATGAAGTGTGGCGGCAGCAGTGCTGATGAACTGCAGGTGTGGGTTTTCTAGAGCTCACTGCATTTACTTGAGAACAACATTAGGAATTAAAAAATTTTTACCTTAGTTTGACCTCAGAAAAGTAAGTATGTATGTCTGAAAGTTAACAAGCTATAATGGAGATCTGTTCTTCACAGTGTAGTTGCAGTAATTCTATCTTATTTTAAAATACCTGAGGCTCTTGATGCAATGGGTCTACACAGCTTGAGAAATAAAGCTGAGTCACCAAATGAAGAATGCAATAAACTGCATTCAGAACAATTGCCATCTGTTTTTTTACATTCCTCCTCGTTAAAACTGGAAGGCAAATTTTTCCCGAGATGCTGTAATGAAAATCAGGCATTCCTGTAGTGTAGTATGGCCATTTTCATGTTGTTCACAGCTAGAGAATTATACTTGCTGTCTCCCTCTCATACTCTCAAGCAAACAATTTTAGGAAATTTAAATGACATGTTTTCAGGGTACAGGTAAAACCAAAGACTAACCTTTTATTTTTCCATAGAGATGACCAATCCTTATTTAGGCCCCACCCAATGTAGTCTAAACCAAATAACTACATGTGGTGCGCTGCTATTTGAATGATTTGTTATTAAGGTCAATTTTATTTAAAAGAGGGGAAAAAAAAAGATAGGAGGGGGCAAGAGATTATAGTTATTGTTAAGAAATGCAGTTTGTAAGCTTTAGTTCATGTACAAGTCCCTTCCCAGCTAAGGACAAGGAATGTTTCAGCTTAGGTGTGGACAATATAAACCTATAAAGAATTGTCAAGGTCAGTGCTGGTGAAGTCAGGCCTGATTTATTGTGCATTTCTCCAACAAGGACAGTGTAGAGGGTTGCATTTGATTAGTTTTCAGCACCAAGGTATTGCTAGGGGGGAAAAAAACCCCTACAACTCAACAAATTACTGTGCTGTGGATGTGGTGAGATCAATAGTGGTCATATAAGAAGCATATCTCTTTTTTTTTTTTTTTTTTTTGAGGTATGCTCAAAGACCTTGACATTTTACAGAGTGTGGGAAGTTTAGTCTTTTAACGTGTCTCAGTGAAGTGCTGTCTTCGAGGTGCACGGCACTTCCACCCCGACTGATGCTGCCGTCCCTGCAGAACGCACGTGCGCCTTCTTATTCTGTGCTCACAGCACGTGGGATGGGTAACCTACAGCGTTCAGGAGGCCCACAGCATCCTTCTGGGGACATGTGATATGTCTCTTTGGGGGACATTTGGAAGCGTAGAAGCAGACTTGTTTTATAATGCTCGGCAGTGTTTTAAATGAGCATATGGGGAATTGTGGGATCACTTCAGTCATTGGGAACGGTTCAAGGTTTGAAGCAGGAGTAATATCCAGGCAGATATATTTTGATGGTAGCTCACCCTGGGGAGAAGAATAATACTGTTGCTCACACTCGACCTGAGGCTGCTAATCAGTGCTGTCTGGGGTTGAAAGTCTACAGCCCTCCACAGAGGGAAGACCCAGAGACTGGCAGCTGGCGAAGCTTATTTTAGAGTTGAAGCTGATTGTTCAAATGCTTAGAAATGTTCTATTTTTTTGTTTGTTTGTTTCTAATCTTTCCCTTCCATTGTTGGCAGCATCTCAGGTTTACCAAACTGGACTCCTGGTGCATCTAATACTTCAGGCTCTGGCTGTATTTCATCTCTTTCTTCCTCTGCTGTAGCTGTTTCACAGTTCATCTACTTAAAAGGGGGTGGAAAAGATTTTGTAAATCAAAGGGCTGGCTCAGTTCTTCTTCCTTTGACTATTTGGAAGAATTCCATTGAGAATAAAATTGTAGATCTGAAAAAATATGCTGCTTTCATGATACTTCCCCTGCTTCTATGGAAATGGTTTGCTTTTCCTTTGCACTCTATATGGGTGGCTTTCAAGCTGTTCTTCAGTGGGTTCCTCTGCGGTGCATAATCTGTATGTTATAGGAATAAATAGGCACACAATTATTTCAAAAGATGTAATTATTAATCCTTAACTGTTTATAAATGGAGTGAAAATATGACTGGTAATATAGAATATCACAAAAATGATAGAAAAAATACAGACATTGCAGGGGCTGGGGAGTTAGTCTGACAGCTGTGAGGTTTTGTCCTATCAATAAATAACTCGTCAAGGGAGAGTGAGGCCGCAAGTCCTAGAAATTAATTTATTTTTTTTTTTGCCAGAGGTCTTTCCAGAGGAAAATTGGTCTGACCTATATAAATAACATACAGATTTCAACAGGCCATTTTAGTGTTAAAAGATATTTCATCTATTTACGCTTTGAATGTTGTCTCATTAAGCGTAGAGCTGCATATCAGGTTACCAAGATGCACAAGCTGTCTTCAGTATTTCTTTATGAATGGAAGCAGAGGTAGCAAGACTCTGGTTCGATTTTGACTATGGAAGTTAAAGAGGAAACTGTGATTGCTGTTGGTAAATGTATGCATGCATATATGGATTTTGCACTGCATAATGACTGTTTAACAAGTTTCTGCTGCCACTAAGGATCATGTAACTCTTCCCTTGCAAAGAGAGGCTGGCTAGGAAGCTCCTGAGCTGGCCTTTTTGTCACTGAGATAACACAGCACTCCTAGGGCCAGCTTACGGCTGTAAATTACGAACGTGTAAGGAAACCACTTAATTTAGAGAAGAATATAGGCTTTTTTCTTCTCCAGATTTCAAGAGCTCACCTTGGGTTTTTGCCAGTTCAAAGACCCGTGGTGGAAAACAAAAGACATTATTGTCACGAAGATAAAATCTCTGAGAGAATGTGTCGATAGGAGTAGGGCTTCTAATTAAGCATGTGATGGTTGAGTTGTAGGCTAATTATCTTTTCCATCTGTTACATAATAGAATTTTGTAACATTGGGATTTAAGGTTTGTCCATTTTTGCTATCTTTCATTCTAAACCTGGATGTCTCAGCCAAGGCCAACAACGAAATGAGCACATTAAGATAATAAATCTTAATGTGAACAGACCAAGTTATTTATTTTGGATGAACGAGGCTACATGTAAGAGTGGGGTGTGTTTGGGGTTGACTGGTTACTGGAGGTGGGAGTGCTTTAAGAGTTGAATGTTTGCATAATAAGCTTTAGTTGTGGGAACGTTTGAGCCTGAAATGTGAAAGAATGCAGACCTTTCAAAATATGGTATGTGAGAAAAATTTATGATTTAGTGTTTCCATTTCCATAGAGGAAATGGCAATGCTTTGCTTGAACCAAATGATAAATTTCCTTTAAACTTAGTCATATCCCTTAGATCAGGGAAATAAATTCCCTCTAAACTTTTGTCAAAGCAGTTGAGGGAAAAATTGCATGTCTTAAAGTAACCTGCTGTCTACAAGGACATGGTGATGTTGGTCAATGAGCAGGGGATTGTGTTTTTCCTCTTTTTGAAGTCTTTTTATAACAGCCCTACAAAAATAGAAGTGTTTATCAGAATCTGAATTGGGTTTGTGAGTACTGCGCGGTCAGACCAGTTGTAAACATTACTTGTGCTTGGACAAACCCACACTTGTTCCTTCAAGTAACAGGGATGAGTGGGGCGTAGTGCTGTATCGTCCGTGTTTCTGCATTTGAGCTTTTTGACAGTGTGTGGGTTTTGAAATTGATGTTCTTCAGCATGTAATACACCTTTCCAACTGCATCTTGTACAGAAGCGCAGCAAGAAAAAATCTGCACTAGATCTTGGTGCTTCTGTTACAGTAAAATGCTTCTGGAGTTCTCTGTGTAGCATTAAAAATGGATTATAACTAGGAAGAGCTTTTGATACGTCATGGAGAGTAGTGCAGAATCATAATGAGGTGCAATAGGGATTTAGAATATATATATAGCTAAATATCAATAATGACCATTGCTGCCTACATATCCCTTGCCATTTTTACTACTTAAGCCTGAGAAAAAAAGATCTTTTGGTGCTGATTGGGGTGTTGAAAATTTTTGAGGGGGGATGCTAAGTGAATTTGTAGGCCACTAAGCTGCTTGGTGTTGGAGATTGCTGAGTCTTGGTGTACCGCTCAGGAGCGGCATCTACAGCACTGGTGTCCTCTTAAGAAGGCAACAGCCAGTTCTTGAGTGTACAAGCAAGATTCATGCTTACAGTGACCCTGCCAGGAATTAACGTGACAGGCTTTAGGCAGGTTTCCCTCCTGGCATTGTACAAGGGAAGGTTCAGTCCAGTTTGAGTTTGGGAGGCTCAGTTACATCATGTTGAGGCAAATGTACTGTTTCCAGTCACCCGCTTAAAACCTGCTCCCATGGAAGTGTTCCTTGTTCAGCAGGACGATTCCTTGCTCAGTGGGATGATCTGTGTGTTGAGGGTCAAAAACGTCTATGTGTTTATGGCAGGAGCTGTCAGGAGCTTAGGGGATGGAGCCTGTCAGAAGCATGCCATCCTGGATTAGCATCACTCCATAACATTGCAGGTCTAGTGAACAGGTAGAAGAACATGAGAGGTGTGTTATTAAAATTAAGTTCTTTAAAATTTTGTTGCATTTACAACAAATTAAGTGCTCTGCGATTAAAAAAAAAAAAAAAGGTGCTCAGTTTAACAAGCACTGAGCTGCTGTGTAAATCTTTTCATGAGCCTTTTATTGGTCCATCTCATTATGTAATGTAATTGTGTGGCCTGGCTTACTGCCAGTAAATCGCCTCTCTGACCCTGTGGCACTCACCACCATCCCTTATTCAGCCTCTCTCTACAAGGAAGAGTCTGAAAAAACATGGTAATTGGAAAGATGACCAGTGTTTACAATAAGCTACTGGGAAACCCAGCTGCTTTGATAGGTTGCATAATCTCAGGGAGGAAAATCCAGTGCCTGGAAGAGAAGGCAACACCAATTATCCTCTTTATGGTAACACTGTTAGGGGATGTGTTTTCATCTGTGTGCATGGTCATATTTAAACCCTCCGGTCTGTCTTTCCTAACTTACTTCCTTATTGCAGAAGGGCCTAGCTATTTTATATTTTAACTGGAGGAAATATCTCTTGAATGTGTGTTGAATTTGGAAGTCTGATTTGGCACACTTAAAATGTGATTAGGCTTTCTGTCTCCATTGTAGAGGCTGGAGAAACATTTAATGTTGAAGCCTGGCCTGCTGTTTTTGGCTGAAATGTAGATAGAAATATGCAATGCTCTGAGAAATTCCAGGACTCCCACTAGGTCAAAAAATTTTCTCTCAACTATGGCATTTCATCAGGTTCCCTAGTAACATGTCTCCATGTATCGCAGTCATTACTGCTTGGAAACCCACCAACTTCGCAGTGAGCTGGGAGTATTTATTATATGTGCTGGATGGCATTCTCTTAGTGGAGAGGTCTGATTAAAACAATTCCTATCCCTTCTGGTTTCAGGCTGTGTTTGTGTTACAGTGCTGCTGTTGTAATGTGTGTTACATGCTTTGGATGAGATTGTTTTGGTTGCATGAGAATATATCTAGTCGAATTCTATTAATTGCAGTATTTTTAATCAACCTAACCTGGTATATAATATGTTCAGGATCCAGTAAAATCTGGGCTAAAGTAGAGATTAGCTATGCTTTCAGAAGTGTACTTGGCATAATTCAAAACATTATATACAGGGATCTTAAAAATCCCTGAGCTAGTCATCTTGTTATAACTAAGCTAATTGGGAACTCTATGCTAATGGCTCACTTCAGCATATCTGATCTTTAAACCTTTGTAAGAACTGTATCTAGCTGGTCTTCTGGTGTTTTCTGGGTGAAAATACAGAAAACTTCACTTAATCCAAGCTAAACTTTGTAGTGTACCTGGTCTCTGGCCTAGAACAGGCCAACAGCATAGCTGAAATCTCCCAACAGACCTTTCTTGGCTTTGGCGTGGTATTTTCGAGCAAGGTGTTGAGAGGTAGTCTGACAAATTATTTCATGAATCATTTTCAACTGAAAGAACAGTGTGATTTGCGTACAGAACCAAAAACCTCTTCCTTTGTTACCATTCCAGTCAAAAGATGTTGATAATGCAGTAAGTTTATAATAAAATGGGGCACAAATGTTCCATGGAGCCTCAATGTACTGAGTATTTTTTAACCTATGATGTGCTGGATCCTCTAGACCCCCTTACTCTAGAATGTGCGTGTTTCAAGCTGATTTCCTAGTGGCTAACCTAGTGGCTTTCTATGATGGTGCGACAACAACAGTGCACGAGGGAAAACTAATGGATGTTATCTATCTGGATTTCTGCAAAGCCTTTGACATGGTCAATAGCTCAATGTCTAGATGGAGACCAGTGACAAGTGGTGTCCCTCAGGGATCCGCACTGGGACCAATACTGTTTAATATCTTCATCAATGAGATAAACAGTGGGATTGAGTGTACCCTCAGCAAGTTTGCAGATGACACCAAGCTGAGTGGTGCAGTTGATATGCCAGAAGGACAGGATGTCATCCAGAGAGACCTGGACAAACTCAAGAAGTGGGCCCATGTGAACCTCATGAGGTTCAGCAAAGCCAAATGCAAGGTTCTGCACCTGGGTCGGGGTAACCCCCGGTATCAATACAGGCTGGGGGAAGAAAGGATCGAGAGCAGCCCTGCCGAGGTACTGATGGACAAAAAGCTGGACATGAGCCGGTAATGTGCACTGGCAGCCCAGAAGGCCAACCGTACCCTGGGCTGCATCAAGAGAAGCATGGCCAGCAGGTCGAGGGAGGTGATTCTGCCCCTCTACTCTGCTCTGGTGAGACCTCACCTGGAGTACTGCGTCCAGCTCTGGAGCCCTCAGCACAAGAAGGACATGGAACTGTTGGAGCGGGTCCAGAGGAGAGCTACAAAAATGATCCGAGGGCTGGAGCACCTCTCCTATGAGGACAGGCTGAGAGAGTCGGGCTTGTTCAGCCTGGAGAAGAGAAGGCTGCGGGGAGACCTGATTACAGCCTTTCAGTATCTAAAGGGGGCCTATAGGAAAGATGGGGAAAATCTTTTTAGTAGGGGCAGCTGTGACAGGACAAGGGGTAATGGTTTTAAACTGAAGCAGGGTAGGTTTAGACTAGATATAAGGGAGAAATTCTTTACAATGAGAGTAGTGAAACACTGGAACGGGTTGCCCAGAGAGGTGGTGGAGGCCCCATCCCTGGGAACATTCAAGGCCAGGTTGGACAGGGCTCTGAGCAACCTGATCTAGTTAGCAGTGTCCCTACTCACTGCAGGGGGGTTGGACTAGATGACCTCTAGGGGTCCCTTCCAACCCCAAACATTCTATGATTCTATGATTTCATGAGTCTTCACAGTGAGTGGCTGGGTGTCCCTTTTTTTAGTGAGAAATTTGGGAAGCAGAGCTAGCATGCTCTGCATGATGGGCCTCGGCAGCTTTTCCAAGTGGCCCCATGCAGTGAAGGGTTGTCCATGCCCTTTTCAAGATCCTGCCTATTCTGTCTGTGTAGAAGCACTGTGCTAGAGCAGGGAGGTGCCTCTGTCTTAATGGCTGCTTAAAGGAAAAAAAGGTCCTAAAAAGTCCTAAAGGAGGGCAGCAGTAAATGTTGGCTGGGAACCAAGTTTCTGAAAATATTTGGGTACCCTGGCCTCATTTAGTTCCTAATTCCTGTTGAATAAAGGCATGCTAGGCACCTCAGTGGCTTCGTGGAACGCATCCGACATGAGCTGCCAGAGGCTACGCAGGAGTTACCTGCAGAGCTGAAGGGTGAACTGCTGGGCTCATAACTCCATGTCTGGTGCTTTAACCACTAGAGGACACTGCCTCATTGTTATTAGGGAAATTAATCATTACATGTTTAAAACGCCAAATTACAGGGGTTGTCTTTCTGTTGGCTTAGCTTTATCTCAGGTAAGATTTTTTTTTTTTTTTTTTATTTTGCATGGTAACTATCCACTCTGCTGCCATATGCTCAGGTTCTACTTTGAGATGAATAGGTGCCCAAAGAAAGATGGCTATGCTGCCCTTCCCTGGGAGAAAGCAAATACCTGATATTACTGCTCAGCACCTCAAAGCAAGCAGAGCAACACTGGAAGACCCTGCGATATTAAGAGCTGTGCGTCGGTTGGGCAGGCTCATCCATGAGTGAGTGGCCGTGCTTGTGCTTGTTGTTACTGTCTCCTTCAGGCTTGGTAAGCACTAATCCCACACCGATCCTGTGAGCAGCTCCCAGGGAGGCAGAGGGCAGCTGGCCCAGAGGGAGCCTGTTTCCCCATTTGGGCTTTTCCCCAAAGGGCAGGTTGGTGATGACAGAGCTGGTGTGATGACCTCATGCTTTACCAGTCCGTGATGCTCTTGTGCTCTGGCTGTGGCAGAAGCAGGAGGCTGCCAAGTGAATGGTGCTCGGGGCTGGTGTGCAGGTCTGGCGTGTGAAGGTGTCAAGGACAGAGCTTCGCTTCCTCTGGGAAAGCAGGGAGGAAGGTACAATTATTTTTTTTCTGTCTTTCAGAAGAGCTTCAGAAGTAGGCTGCCCATCAAGAAGCATTTTTTTCCTGTATTTGGGTCCAAACGGGGAGAATATAGAGATGCTGCAGGGTAAATAGATGGAATTTGCTGCTACTTTCCCTGATCACAGTGTTTAATTGTAACCTGGTCCCATGGTGGTAGCAGGAATGCATCTAAATTTTAAGTATCATGATTACATTCACAGAGCTCCTATAACCATGAGGAATGTCTGAACGTAGTAGTAGATACTCTTGTATCATTTCCATTACATCATGAACTTCCTGAGTTGGGAAGTCATCCCTCGTGAGTCAGGTAAATGCATCTCCTCTGAGAGCTGCTGATTTGCTTGTATGTTGTGCATCACGTGCCCTGCAGACTGGGAAGAGGTAACTTGCTGGGTTAAGTTACGGAACAGGCTCTGTTACGTTGCTGTGAATCACTGAGGTGTCGAAGAGCTAACTCGCCTTTGGTAAGAGTGGTGTTATAACCACGAGGAGGTAGGATGGCCAGGAAATATTCTTCAGTCAGTTCCTATGCAGGGTCAATGCTGGTGTACCCATGTGCATCATATGAAAACTGCTGTTACCTGCAACAAATCTCACTGGTTCTCAGCAGCTCCCTCCGTGATAAATATTCATACTACTGTCTGCTTGCCATAAATACAAGCTATCCCAAATACCCCTTTTATGTGCAAAATGTGGTATTGTTATATTAATAATGGAGATGCAAATAGCCTCATGGAGCTTGAAAAAGACAGAAAGAATAAGAGTTGTCTAAAGGTAGATAAATACTGCAGTACAGATGTATGAACCCAGCAAACCCCACCGGCAGGGTCTGTATCTGGAAGGTAAACTGGCACATTTTTCACTTCCTAGGAAGCATTTCTGTGCTTCAGTCAAAGTCTTTATGCAGATCTCCTTGCCAAGTGCTGCCAGCAAGCACTGTTTCACTTACAAATGCATGATAGCTTTATTCATTTCCATTGTTATAATTGCGATGAATTCTTTTCTTGTACACCAAACAGCTTTTCTGTTGTTTTGAGAATCATTTTATCACAAAGGTCTCTTGAGGCTTGAGTGTGACTGAAAGACAGCCAGATGGGAAACATATTTTTGACTGACAGATGCCTGAGATTTGTAGCCCTAAAGCTTCTGGTAAAAACAGGGGGAGCTCAGAACACAGCGCCTCTTGGAAAAAAGGGAACATCAAGAACGGGCAGATAATAATTGACCATGTATGGAAATATGGAGAGCTTAATTGCTTTTGTACAGCTGGAGGCCCAAATCAGTTACATAAGCAATGACAAATGCAAATTGCTTTCCATTCATTTTATTAGGAGAGTGTTTGGATTCGTCTTTAAAACTTGCTATAGGACTGCATCAAACTCTTTTCTGGGTCAGACCAGACAGTGGGTGATTTTTGATAACACTAGCGTTCGCTGCAGATCTACCTCTAGTTGCAGCCCTGGGCCTGCCTGCACACACAAACAGTTATTTTTGGTTTTGCACTCAAGCTGGCTCCTCTCTCTGGGGATGTTGCTCACAGCCTGAGCTAGCACAGCTCCCCAGCTGCTAATGCAATCTCTGTGCCATTTGAATAATATTTAGTGCTGTATCTGCTCTCATTTAAGTGCAGCTAATGCAAGGGGAGTTAACTCAAGTGCAGCAAACTTGAGTTAAATCTGTTATAAAAACCTCCTGAAATGGGTATGTTCAATAGGTTCTGCACATGTTCACAAAATTAAAAGAAAAACAATAAAATCACCCCACAAACACAAATGGGCGATTTGGCCAGATCAGCACAATTTAATGGATGAGCTGTAAAACGCTGACGTGCCACCTCTGGAGCAGAGCAAACGATACAGGGGACACCAAATTTGAGGTCTGCAGGGCTGGAGGGAGCCCCCCGGTGCGGGATCCAGCGGCACAGCCCCCGGGGGTCCCAGGAGGGCCAGTGGTGTGGTCGAAGAAGCTCTGTCCCTCTATGCTCTCCATCAAAGTGGGTTCATTTCCTCATAGTGATCTATTTTCCATCTAACCGAACATGTTCTTGGTCCCTCTTTGAGTCAAGTAAATGTATCATTCTTTTAACCACACTCCTGGCTTATAGATTTTGGCAAGGGATGCCCACCTGCTTCAGGCGAGCAAACTGGGTGGGTGCAGCGAATGAATGAAAGCCACCCATGCTATGTATGACAAAAACCTATAAAGCAAATTTAATAATCTTGTGGTTTACAAGCAGCATTTTTTTATAAATGTGTTCACTACTGAAGTTGTGGAATGTTTTGTCAAGTGTGGCACTGTTATAAAGCATTTTAATGGTTTGATGTACGAGTATTATGGTTCACCGAAGACTTATCATGTGTTCCTGTTCTTCAAACAGACACCATCACTGAGTCGCTGGTTAATGGCCTAAACACTGGAATCATAGAATCCCAGGTTGGAAGGGACCTCAAGGATCATCTGATCCAGTGTTTCTAGGCAAGAGCACAGTCTAGACAAGAAGGCCCAGCACCCTGTCCAGCTGAGTCTTGAAAGTGTCCAGTGTGGCAGAGTCAACCCCTCTCCTGGGGAGATTATTCCAATGGTTGACTGTTCTCATGGTAAAAAACTTCCTCCTCATGTCCAATTGGCATTCCCCCAAGAGCAACTTGAGTCCATTCCCCCTTGTCCTCTCCATGTGACCGCTTGTGAAAAGGGAGTCTCCATCTAAGCCTCCTTTGCTGAAGGCTAAACAAACCCAGCTCTCTCAGCCTGTCCTCATATGGCTAAGAGAGGCTTCCTAGTCCTTTGATCATCTTGGTGGCACTGCTCTGGACCCCCTCCAGCCTGTCCACATCTTTTTTGTATTGCAGGGACCAGAACTGGACACAGGATTCCAGGTATGGCCTGACCAGCGCTGAGTGAAGTGGCATAATGTTTTCTTTATCCCTGCTGGTGATGCCCTTGTTGATGCAACCCAGCATCCTGTTGTAATGTTTGCTATCTTTGAATCAAGATCTGTTCTCATCAGTGTTAACAAAAATGGTTATAGGAAGGTCAAGGTTCAGTTGTGTGATTTTTTATTTTTTTATTTTTTTTTAAGTACAGAAATACCTGCTAGTTGGGCTGTTCTGCTTGGGATGCCAAAGAATGTAATCTCTGTCACACCTCAGTACCTGAGGGACCCCTGTGTACGAGAGCCAAATTGAAAAGGGTTGTCAGGGCTCTGTCAATCCCATTTTTCTACTGGCCATTTTGCCTGCATCACCGTGGTGAGGGATGGCTGAGCATCAGGGTCAAGGTGTCTGGCAGAAACCCCGGGGCAGTAGTGCTGTTCCTGGGAAAGCAGCAGAGAGACCGTGTGCGCTCCTTCACCCCCTGCACGTCAGGTTTTGTCTTGGATTCAAAAAAGGCCAAATTCTTCTTACTAGTGGCTGTAAATGGGGTTCATCTCCATCACCACTCCCTTTGCACTGCTGTGGATTAGATGCAATTGATAGCAGAAGGTTGCCCGAGTTCCTCAGTACTCAGTGGTTCGTCTGTTGTTGGTGTCTTCGGTCGTTGCCTGGTGGAGCTCAGCTTTCTGCCTGCTCTCGGGTCCCTTTCCTTTGGAGATCAGGACTGCACATTGGAAATGTTTGGACTTGAACTGCAACCCATAGGCAGCGGGCGCGAGGATCCCACCACCTGAAGGCATTTAGGAAAGGGAGGTGGGAAGCTGGGTGGACAGACCAGGAGGAGGGGCAGCGAACTGGGTCTCTTGGCAAGAGCTGCCAGAGAAAACTTGTTCTGGACAACTTCATACCCGGAGCCAAATTTTAGCAGTGGCGTAACCTTTGGTGCCAAGAATTTTTGTCCTGTCTGGTTGGGAGTATTGGGGTAGTTCAGGGTGGGTGGAGATAGAGAAAAGAGCCTAGATGGGGTATAAAATGTTTGTCAGTGAAATTCTGCAGTATTTGCTGTTGTTTGCGTTGTTGTCTTTGAATATCGCCCTGTTGCAGTCAGATTGCCTCCAGGTATTAAACTGCGATGGTTAAATTCCACATTAAAGTGAGTAAGCATATTGGGATCCTTTAGCACTCAATCACAGGGATGTTATGTTTGACTCTGAAAGACAGTCCAAAAATTACTCATTTAGTAATATTTTAGAAATTATTTTAGGTGCCTGTCTTTTAATGTCCTTTGACATGTACTTTTAAAGTGATTTATCCATGCATTTATAAATTTCTCTTTTTCTTGGAATACAGCAGAACTAGGTCTTTGATATTTAGATCCTCATAATTGTTCTTGGAATTTTGTTTTGGCTGGAGGTTTTGGTGCTGATGAATCTTTGTGAAACAGTCCTGCGTCTGGATCTCATTCATCACGGATCTCATTCATCACAGGTCTCAAAAAGAAATGTGTCTCGGCTTTCAGATAGGGCCATGGAATTTTTCAAAGGATGAATTTGAACTGTAAAGTGTATGTATGTTTAAGTAAATTTTAATTGTATTATAGGCAGTGGAATATGGACCTTCATATCAAGCTGGGTTTAAATATGACAGCATTTGCCAAATAAATTTATTTCCTTGAATTAATTCTGTTCTGATCAGGCATCATGAATGGAAACCAAAGTTATTCCTGTATATTCAGCTTTCTGTTGGCTTGTGCATGCTGTTTCTCCTTACAGCGTTTTGCAGGGGGGTGGTGAGCAGCTCCCTGCAGAAAGCATGGAGCAGAGCTCATCTGGAGCTCGGCGTCCTGGCATTAGGGTGAAGCATCAGGCAAAGGTAAAGCACTAGGACAGTTGTGCCAGCTCATAAATTATTGAAATGCAGTAAAAAAAAAAAAAAAAAGAGGAGGTGGGATCCTGGACATACATGAGGTAATGGGTTTTCTGTGTCTCTGATCGCGATGCCTCCAGTTCCGAAAAGGTGTTTAGGGGCTGTGCTCTGTCCCGCTGCACTTCAACAGAACTACTTCTAGTGTAAAATTAAGCTCATACATCTATCATGTCAGGCTCAGGTCTTATCACTTTAACTGGAGCATGGTTATCGGAGCCAATGTTTGCCTTAGATGGGTCACTGGAATTATAAAGTAAGGTACTGGGTTGTATTAAAGCAACTGAGTTCGTATTAGCAAAGCCTGGCAGTTCTGACATGGAGCCTTTAGATTTACGTAGTCTCTTTGTCTTGGGCCTGCCCTAAATCGCCAGCATTTAGGGACAAGAAATGAATTAAGCCTTGCCTCTGTACTGACTAAATCCCTGGCCTCCGCTGAGCATACCATTAACGGAGCCAGCAGCAGTCATGTCTTTCCTTGAGACTATCATAAATTGCATTTATTAATGGCAGATTATATAAATTTCAGCCAAGTCTTTATCAGCACTTGGGCCAGACACCAGATAAACAGTTGGCCACAATTCTGGCCTCTAATAAAATTGTACAAGAAACTTGAACTCAGTTTTGCGATTTAAACACTCTCAAAAAAATGAGCTGGTTCCTCGGTGCTATAAACTGGTGGTGCTGCCTGAAGCCAAAGCAAGTCCACTGCGATGCATCCGATGAGGATCCAGCCCTTTTCTCTCGGTGGGAGAGCCCTGGCTCCTGACCTTGCCCCTGCTGTGCCTGCGGAGGAGGGAGGGTGAGGAGGAGCGCTGCTGGGAAGGCTGCCTAAAGCCCATGTGTGGGGCCGGCAGCACGGCCGGGAGGGCACCCATCCCTGGAGCTTGGTGTGCATCCCTGCTGGGCATCTCCCGGGCTTGGTTGTGCCTCGTGCTTTATTCTTTGTGATGAGTTTCCCTCCACATCTGGCTTGCAATTTCCCCTCAGAAGGATGGGCTCTGTGCTGCCAGACATACTGGGCGGGAAATTTCCCACTGCTGGGAAGAGACTCCCCACTCGTGATGTGCCCGTGCAGTGGAAGGGGTGAATGAGCAGAGACCGCACATGCCAGAGCTCCCGGGGACCATGCTCTCAAATTAAAGCAAAGTGACAACACATGTAGGGTGAATGTTTGTGAAGGAGGATGGAGCAGCTTTGACACAGTTAGGGAGCGCAGCCTTTGTGCTATTTTTCTAAGGGGCTGGGTTTTTTTTTTTTTAAGTCTTTGAAATACTTTTTGACATCTGCTCTTCGTTACACAACAATATAGCTGTCTTTTTAGGAAAAGAGACATTTTTCATTATTCATTTCAAAGTTAACAAACACATTTTAAAGTGCCCACAGTAACTGCAATGGATTTGCTTTCAGGTGATTTGCCTGTACAGCTGCATCCAACTACAACACTGTTTTCTGTTCCACATCTACATTTACCTTGGTCACAACTAAAACCAGGTTTTTATCAGAGTCCCTGGGTTTGATTTTTATTAAAGAAATACTTTGGCTTCGTTTGGATGGGCAACATGAAACTCTAGCAAGAAACCTGAACCTTGCGGTACTTCAGGTGCAGAGTTCATCGGCAAAAGTGTTTTGTTCTTTGTAAGGACAACACAGTTGCATTGGGGCTTTTCCCTTTCCCATCAAAGGTGTCCCATGTGGTTCTCTTCTTCTACACCCAAGCAGAAAAATATGTGAGTTTTGAAGGGGTTTTAGCAAAAGTAATGGGTAAAGGTGCAGTACCAAAAAGCTGACTCTGTTTCCCCTTTCATGCTACATCGCATTAGCTGCATTTCTTGCTCTGAAGCACCAGAGCTGAGTGTAGGACCTGGGCTGCTCTCAGCAAGTGAGGATGCTTTGAAGGAGAGGTTGCGGGCACGGTGTCCACAAAGGTGAGAGTGCACACAGGCCTCGACTCCTGTCCTCAGCAATTATTGCTCTGCCATCTGTGTTTTCACACTGAGGAAAGTGTCACGGGTAACTGGGGTTTTTCTGCCTTGCCCAGGAACCCTGAGTCCATCGGGAATTGGAGATGGGAAGCGTGGCGAGATGGTGGGGTGGGGGATGCTCCAAAGAATGGAGACGAAGGGATCTGTGAACTCCACAGGTCCCACTTCTGTGAGAGAGGGTTGGGGGGTTTGTTTTGGATTTTTGTGTTTTATGAAAATGATTCAGCTTTTAGTAAAGAAGGAAGGGGAAACATTTTCTACAGAAAATACTTACCTAGGCATTTCAGAGAATCATAGAATCATTTGGGTTGGAAAAGCACTTGAAGATCACCAAGCCCAACCGTTCCCCTAACCCTACCATCCTACCACTAAACCCCGTCCCTAAGCACCTCGTCTGCCCGGCTTTTAAATACCTCCAACGAGAAGAGGCCGACCCCCACCTCAATACAGCCTCCTGTCAGGAAGTTGTAGGGATCGATAAGGTCTCCCTCAGCCTTCTCTTCTCCAGACTAAACTAGCCCAGGCCCCCCAGCCATTCCTCATAAGACTTGTGCTCAAGACCTCTCAATTTTCTGCACTTCTGTTTTTGTATGTGTAGGGGGAGTTTTCCTGATCTCTGAGGCAGTCAGAGGAGATTGTAACGTTTAAAATAGACAACTTTTAGCAGTGCTAAAACCTTATTTAAAAAAAAACCAACCTGTATTTATATGCATTAATACAGTTTGCTAAAGCACGCAACCTGTTATGACCAGGTAGGCCACCCTCGAGCTGGGTGTGGTGTTCTATCAGCACACCCCAGCCTCTCCCTGGATGAGCCGCCTTCAGTTCCCCCTCATGGCCAGCCCCTCAGGCTTGGTGGCCAGGGGGGCCGACCCTCGGGCTTGGTGGCCAGGGGGGCCGACCCTTGGGCTTGGTGGCCGGGGAGGTCCAGCCGTCGGGCTTGGTGGCCGGGGGGGGCCGACCCTCGGGCTTGGTGGCCGGGGAGGTCCAACCGTCAGGCTTGGTGGCCGGGGGGGGCCGACCCTCGGGCTTGGGGGCCGGGGTGGCTGTTTCGGCTCCGTCCAGCTCTCCGGGCTGCTGGGGCGGCTGGTCCGTCTCGCTGGGCGCGAGCGGCGGCCACTGGTTTCCTGGCGCCTGTGGAGAGAGGAGGCTGGTGAGGCCCTCAGCTGCAGGGGGGACACAGGGCCTCCCCTCCACAGCACGGCCCAGCGCTGGCAAGCCTCACCGCCACGGGCTGAGCTGCTGGCACCCCTTGGCCCAGGGGACCCCTGCAGGAAGCAGTGGCGGGGGATGAACGCCTCACCGTTTTCTGTTCCTCCGCCGCCTTATCACAACACAGCACGCCACCATGGCAAGGGGCACGAAAATCACAGCGACTGCTGTGCCGATCATACAGCGCCTTCGCACATCTTCAGGACAGAACAGGCCCGCGTTGCTCTGGGGATGGTCCACCCCAGTGGTTGTCTGTCCGACCGCATCTGGAGGAGCAAGTGGGGACATTAGTCCGTCCTGGGCGTCACTGCTAAGCTTGCAGCACGTTTGATATGGCTGGGAATACGTCTCTGTTTCCCCCCAGTGCTGGTGCCTGGCGGCACGCTCCCCACCCTTTGGGACAGGTTGTCCCCCCGCACAAAACTCAGACGGCTCGAAGGAGAGCACGGCGGGGAGCGCAGCTGCTTGAGCCGTCGCCCCTTCGAGGGACATGGACAAAACCCGCCCGATCTGCAGCAGACAGTGCCACCCGCAACTCTCCCTCCCCTTGGGCCAGCTCCCACACCCCAAGGGGACGGAGTCCGGCCTTCCCAAGAGACACTTGAGCCTTGCTCTCCACTTCTGCCTTTCCTCCAGCATGGGGCACCCCTTGCAGCCGCTCCCAGGCTGCGGGACACGTCTCCCCCTTAGGGACCCCAGCAAGACTGCGCAGTACCTGAGCCCGTCCGATAAAATTCATATATGCTGTTGTGGTGGTCTTCTGGGGCCTTGGACAGCACTGGCAAAAAGCAGAGACAAGAGGTAAAGCCTCAGCACGGCTCAGGCACAGAGGATGCAGGAGGACGGGGAGGTTGCCTCTAAGGCCCCCTGCCCAGTCTGGGAGTCAGGGCATCGCTCTGGACCTCGGCTGACGGGAGGGATCCTGCTCTGTGCTGCTCTTGTGCCTCGGGCCTCTAGGGACTCACGGCAAGCTCTGGGATGCAGCTACAGCGGGAGGTGCATTCGTGCAAGAGGCACATCTCCCGTCATCTGCGCAACGTGGCCCAGGCGCCTCGAACCCCAACCACTTTCAGCTTTGGCTGCTGACGTGATGTGCAAGAGCGGGCACGGGGGGAAGAGCCTGCTGACACCCGGCGATCCCGAAGGGTGACACCGGCTGACCAGGGGAGAGCGATTACCTGGCGTGCCCATGCCTTGCCTCGTCTCTGTTTCTTGAGCAGAGCCTGGCAGTGAGCTCCTGCTTCCTTCCGGAAACGCCTGCTTCTGCACAGCTTCTCGGTCCGTCTCTGGAGAAAGCAAGCGGGACAGTGGGATCAGATGGAACCGTTCCCCATCGGGGAGATGGCGTCTTCCATCCTCAGGAGGCAATGCTTCTCAAAGGCGTGGATAAGGTTTGGAAAGAAGGCCTGGGCTTTCGGGGCTGTGCCTGGTCGCTACTCCACGCACCAGCCACGCCTGAGCTGCTGGGAGACCAGGGAATTGCAGGCGATCTTCTGGTTGGCATGGCACGGAGTGCATTTGGGGCAACCTGTAAGGCGATGCTGAACGCCTTCGCTCAAGGAGGATGGGAAGAGGCTGCAGCCAGGCCCGGCGGGGAAACAGCCCTCGTGAGAAGGGCTCCTCCGTAAGGCCCCCATGCCCTTCCCTGGCAGCACCAGCAATGGTCACATTTGCCCCATCCCAGTCTGCAGAGGGAAAGTGGAGCACAACCCAAAAAGCCTGCCGAGTCAGCATCTCCCCCCGACTGGCAGCACTAGGCAAGGGCAGCCGGCGTTGCTTGGGACCTCGCTCCTGCCTGCAAGTGGCCCAGTGGCAAGCAGTGCTGTGCGTGAGCGGAACACAAGTTTGGTGCACGCCAGGCCCTTGAACCTGCCTGCCGACGTCTGCACAAGCCACCTCTGAGCCGTACTGGTAAAACTGGGGCGGCAGCAGCTGCCCCTGGCACTCAGCCTGAAGCACGACTGGCAGCAGAGGCTCTGCACCACCTCTGTGGCTTGCTGGCAACCACAAGGTGTGAAACCCAGCATCGCATGTACCTAAAATCTCCGTTTGCCGAGTCTCACGGCTAAGGCAGAGGGAAATACACCCACCGTGTCCTCTCCCCAGTTCCCCCAGCATTTGCCTTAAGACTTGAGATGGCTCCGGGGACTTTCTTCCTCCTTCGGCTGGGTACTTTGCTCTTGGAGGACCTTAAGAGAACATATTTGGTTCAAGTGCAGGCGGATAAATTACAGAAAACCACGGCACGGCCTGCGAGGTCAGCAGGGCAAGACTCCTCACCCCTGCGGTGCCAGCCTGGCTGTAGCGCAGCATCCAGCCGCGGAGCTGCAAAAGTCCTTCCTGCGGGCACATCTGTAAGCAAACACCCAGAGAAGCTCCCGTCATCTGCTGTGATCGGCATGGGCAGAACCGACTGGCAGAAGCGGTGAGGGGCTCACGCAAGGAGAGGGCGCAGAGGTAGAGGTGCCGAGCGGGCTGACCCTTGGGCTTTGGGCTGCGTTTTGCACGGCAAGAAGATTAAAAGGTAAATGCCCCTGCCGGCCACTGCCTCCTCTAGGGGATTGCTCTCGGGCTCGACGACGGGAACAGGCCAAGAAGTCGGGAAGGCGTTGACCTTGAGAGGATCTTAAGGAGAATTGCGCACAAATAAGCGCTTGCCACACCGCCAACGTTTATTCCTGCAAGGAAAGGGATGTTGAGCACTTACCTCTGGGGCGCCCCAAGGGTTCCAAGCCAGCATCCAGCTGAGAAGCTGGATAATCCTTGCCACCACCCTCGTCTAGAAGCAAGCAGAGATGAGAAACGTTTCCGTTGCGCACTGGGATCCACTTCTGCCTTAGTGAAGCGCAGGCAGTGGAAGGGGGTCGGGTAAGAAGGTGGGAGGCAGACGTAGGTGGAGATCGCCAAAGCTGCAGAGGGGCCTGGTGACCTCTGGGCTGGCCCCAGGCTGCTTTCCCAGCGCTCTTTCCAGGCCCTGTGCAACACCCCTGGAGGAGCGGATGGGCCAACAGACGGCCCCTGGGGGCTCTCTTGCCAGGAAGGCTCTCACGCCCAGAGGGGAAGCCCCCACCAAAGCATGGGAGGGGAAAAACCATCATCCACGCTTCTTGGGGAGAAGAGCCCGCTGGCCTGTCAAAGGCTGCACCGGCGCCGCCCGCTTACCTGCTCCCCGTGCTTGCCCCGGAGCAGCCCAGGCAGCCCTGGCATGCAGGGCCACCAGGAGGAGGAGGACGTGGGGGAGGCGGTGGGTGGGGGCCGTGGGCCCCTGCGCTTGCACCATGCTGCTGCTGCTGCTGCTGCTGCTGCTGCTGCTGCTGCTGCTGTCGCCGCTGCTGCCGCCGCTGCTGCAACTGAGGCTGGGGGCTGAGAGGTGGGTGCTTATGGCCAGCTCAGCATGACAGGGCTCTGTGACCTCACAGCCCCGCTGTGACCTCATGGTCGCACCCGGGGCTGAGCCCACAGCTCTGCCTTGTCTTCTGGGCGCTGTCACGGAGCAGCGAGGAGCTCCCAGTCCCCCAGAACAAGAGGAAACCACGGCCAAGGGCTTTCTGACCTCCTCGGGTGCTGTTAGCAACAGCTCCTGAGGCCGAAGGGTGGGTGATTTCAGTCTCGAGAGGAAGAGAAGGGACTCCTGATTTCAGTCTCGAGACTCGAGCACGCGACCTCTTTTGACCGGGTCGGCCAACCTGGAGCTGTGCAGGCGAGGTGGCGAGGGTACGCCTGAGATTTTCCTGTGCCCCTGACAACTTCTGAAAATGTGATCCCGGGCTTCCAGCCTGCATCACTCTGTCTTTTTGGAGGAGAAAAACAAAACAAAGGAACAAGTAAGAGTGAAAAGGCTAAGAGGCATCTGTAAAAATAAACGAAGGGCCATCTGCAACTAACCAACAGCCCCGCAAGCTGCAAAGGTGTGAATGTCTCTGAACCTCGCGGTACGATGTCACGTGAGTTCACATTCACCATGTCAGTGTCATTCGCGTGTCCTGTGTAAGCTTCTCTGATATTTGCGGTCTTCATTTTCAGTCACTTGCAGAGTCCGTGCCCTGTTCTGTTTTCTCGCCCCAACAGCAGAAACGGCAGGTTTGTCCCTGGACACGTTCTCCATGGCTTCCCTCTGTTCCTGGGTATCCCACGTGAGGGGGCCCACGGCCAGATGACCCCGCTGCAATAAGCCTTCCCTCACCCCAGGGACCCTGAGCGGTCCGTGCGAGTGGCCAGGCGGGGCTCCCGTCACTGCCTGCCGTAGGGTGCGTGGGTCAGGTGGGTGTCGCTCTCTGTTGCTGGCCATGGCCATGGGCTCCCCCGGGGCGCCGCCACTGGTCAGAGGAGCCTGGTGCCTGGCTCCTGCCTGCCGACGCCGTGGGCATCCACGGCTGTGCCTGGACCTGGAGCTCAGCCCGTGCTGGTGCCTCACGGGGTTTGCTGTTAGTACCACCCGGACACTTGTGCAACAGCTCTGCCACTTTATTTGGAGAGAAAGCTGAACCCCAAAGCTGTCGGTGGGGGTTCTATCAGCACAGCCCAGCACCTACCCTGGACGAGCCGCCTTCAGTTCCCCCTCAGGGCCAGCCCCTCGGGCTTGGTGGCCGGGGGGGCCGACCCTCGGGCTTGGTGGCCGGGGAGGTCCAACGTCGGGCTTGGTGGCCGGGGGGGGCCGCCCTCGGCTTGGGGCCGGGGTGGCTGTTTCGGTCCGTCCAGTCTCGGGCTGCTGGGCGGCTGGTCCGTCTCGCTGGGGCGAGCGGCGGCACTGTTTCCTGGCTGTGGAGAGAGGAGGCTGGTGAGGCCCTCAGCTGCAGGGGGACACAGGGCCTCCCCTCCACAGCACGGCCCAGCGCTGGCAAGCCTCACCGCCACGGGCTGAGCTGCTGGCACCCCTTGGCCCAGGGGACCCCTGCAGGAAGCAGTGGCGGGGGATGAACGCCTCACCGTTTTCTGTTCCTCCGCCGCCTTATCACAACACAGCACGCCACCATGGCAAGGGGCACGAAAATCACAGCGACTGCTGTGCCGATCATACAGCGCCTTCGCACATCTTCAGGACAGAACAGGCCCGCGTTGCTCTGGGGATGGTCCACCCCAGTGGTTGTCTGTCCGACCGCATCTGGAGGAGCAAGTGGGGACATTAGTCCGTCCTGGGCGTCACTGCTAAGCTTGCAGCACGTTTGATATGGCTGGGAATACGTCTCTGTTTCCCCCCAGTGCTGGTGCCTGGCGGCACGCTCCCCACCCTTTGGGACAGGTTGTCCCCCCGCACAAAACTCAGACGGCTCGAAGGAGAGCACGGCGGGGAGCGCAGCTGCTTGAGCCGTCGCCCCTTCGAGGGACATGGACAAAACCCGCCCGATCTGCAGCAGACAGTGCCACCCGCAACTCTCCCTCCCCTTGGGCCAGCTCCCACACCCCAAGGGGACGGAGTCCGGCCTTCCCAAGAGACACTTGAGCCTTGCTCTCCACTTCTGCCTTTCCTCCAGCATGGGGCACCCCTTGCAGCCGCTCCCAGGCTGCGGGACACGTCTCCCCCTTAGGGACCCCAGCAAGACTGCGCAGTACCTGAGCCCGTCCGATAAAATTCATATATGCTGTTGTGGTGGTCTTCTGGGGCCTTGGACAGCACTGGCAAAAAGCAGAGACAAGAGGTAAAGCCTCAGCACGGCTCAGGCACAGAGGATGCAGGAGGACGGGGAGGTTGCCTCTAAGGCCCCCTGCCCAGTCTGGGAGTCAGGGCATCGCTCTGGACCTCGGCTGACGGGAGGGATCCTGCTCTGTGCTGCTCTTGTGCCTCGGGCCTCTAGGGACTCACGGCAAGCTCTGGGATGCAGCTACAGCGGGAGGTGCATTCGTGCAAGAGGCACATCTCCCGTCATCTGCGCAACGTGGCCCAGGCGCCTCGAACCCCAACCACTTTCAGCTTTGGCTGCTGACGTGATGTGCAAGAGCGGGCACGGGGGGAAGAGCCTGCTGACACCCGGCGATCCCGAAGGGTGACACCGGCTGACCAGGGGAGAGCGATTACCTGGCGTGCCCATGCCTTGCCTCGTCTCTGTTTCTTGAGCAGAGCCTGGCAGTGAGCTCCTGCTTCCTTCCGGAAACGCCTGCTTCTGCACAGCTTCTCGGTCCGTCTCTGGAGAAAGCAAGCGGGACAGTGGGATCAGATGGAACCGTTCCCCATCGGGGAGATGGCGTCTTCCATCCTCAGGAGGCAATGCTTCTCAAAGGCGTGGATAAGGTTTGGAAAGAAGGCCTGGGCTTTCGGGGCTGTGCCTGGTCGCTACTCCACGCACCAGCCACGCCTGAGCTGCTGGGAGACCAGGGAATTGCAGGCGATCTTCTGGTTGGCATGGCACGGAGTGCATTTGGGGCAACCTGTAAGGCGATGCTGAACGCCTTCGCTCAAGGAGGATGGGAAGAGGCTGCAGCCAGGCCCGGCGGGGAAACAGCCCTCGTGAGAAGGGCTCCTCCGTAAGGCCCCCATGCCCTTCCCTGGCAGCACCAGCAATGGTCACATTTGCCCCATCCCAGTCTGCAGAGGGAAAGTGGAGCACAACCCAAAAAGCCTGCCGAGTCAGCATCTCCCCCCGACTGGCAGCACTAGGCAAGGGCAGCCGGCGTTGCTTGGGACCTCGCTCCTGCCTGCAAGTGGCCCAGTGGCAAGCAGTGCTGTGCGTGAGCGGAACACAAGTTTGGTGCACGCCAGGCCCTTGAACCTGCCTGCCGACGTCTGCACAAGCCACCTCTGAGCCGTACTGGTAAAACTGGGGCGGCAGCAGCTGCCCCTGGCACTCAGCCTGAAGCACGACTGGCAGCAGAGGCTCTGCACCACCTCTGTGGCTTGCTGGCAACCACAAGGTGTGAAACCCAGCATCGCATGTACCTAAAATCTCCGTTTGCCGAGTCTCACGGCTAAGGCAGAGGGAAATACACCCACCGTGTCCTCTCCCCAGTTCCCCCAGCATTTGCCTTAAGACTTGAGATGGCTCCGGGGACTTTCTTCCTCCTTCGGCTGGGTACTTTGCTCTTGGAGGACCTTAAGAGAACATATTTGGTTCAAGTGCAGGCGGATAAATTACAGAAAACCACGGCACGGCCTGCGAGGTCAGCAGGGCAAGACTCCTCACCCCTGCGGTGCCAGCCTGGCTGTAGCGCAGCATCCAGCCGCGGAGCTGCAAAAGTCCTTCCTGCGGGCACATCTGTAAGCAAACACCCAGAGAAGCTCCCGTCATCTGCTGTGATCGGCATGGGCAGAACCGACTGGCAGAAGCGGTGAGGGGCTCACGCAAGGAGAGGGCGCAGAGGTAGAGGTGCCGAGCGGGCTGACCCTTGGGCTTTGGGCTGCGTTTTGCACGGCAAGAAGATTAAAAGGTAAATGCCCCTGCCGGCCACTGCCTCCTCTAGGGATTGCTCTCGGGCTCGACGACGGGAACAGGCCAAGAAGTCGGGAAGGCGTTGACCTTGAGAGGATCTTAAGGAGAATTGCGCACAAATAAGCGCTTGCCACACCGCCAACGTTTATTCCTGCAAGGAAAGGGATGTTGAGCACTTACCTCTGGGGCGCCCCAAGGGTTCCAAGCCAGCATCCAGCTGAGAAGCTGGATAATCCTTGCCACCACCCTCGTCTAGAAGCAAGAAGAGATGAGAAACGTTTCCGTTGCGCACTGGGATCCACTTCTGCCTTAGTGAAGCGCAGGCAGTGGAAGGGGGTCGGGTAAGGAGGTGGGAGGCAGACGTAGGTGGAGATCGCCAAAGCTGCAGAGGGGCCTGGTGACCTCTGGGCTGGCCCCAGGCTGCTTTCCCAGCGCTCTTTCCAGGCCCTGTGCAACACCCCTGGAGGAGCGGATGGGCCAACAGACGGCCCCTGGGGGCTCTCTTGCCAGGAAGGCTCTCACGCCCAGAGGGGAAGCCCCCACCAAAGCATGGGAGGGGAAAAACCATCATCCACGCTTCTTGGGGAGAAGAGCCCGCTGGCCTGTCAAAGGCTGCACCGGCGCCGCCCGCTTACCTGCTCCCCGTGCTTGCCACGGAGCAGCCCAGGCAGCCCTGGCATGCAGGGCCACCAGGAGGAGGAGGACGAGGGGGAGGCGGTGGGTGGGGGCCGTGGGCCCCTGCGCTTGCACCATGCTGCTGCTGCCTGCTGCTGCTGCTGCTGCTGCTGCTGCTGCTGCTGTCGCCGCTGCTGCCGCCGCTGCTGCAACTGAGGCTGGGGGCTGAGAGGTGGGTGCTTATGGCCAGCTCAGCATGACAGGGCTCTGTGACCTCACAGCCCCGCTGTGACCTCATGGTCGCACCCGGGGCTGAGCCCACAGCTCTGCCTTGTCTTCTGGGCGCTGTCACGGAGCAGCGAGGAGCTCCCAGTCCCCCAGAACAAGAGGAAACCACGGCCAAGGGCTTTCTGACCTCCTCGGGTGCTGTTAGCAACAGCTCCTGAGGCCGAAGGGTGGGTGATTTCAGTCTCGAGAGGAAGAGAAGGGACTCCTGATTTCAGTCTCGAGACTCGAGCACGCGACCTCTTTTGACCGGGTCGGCCAACCTGGAGCTGTGCAGGCGAGGTGGCGAGGTTACGCCTGAGATTTTCCTGTGCCCCTGACAACTTCTGAAAATGTGATCCCGGGGCTTCCAGCCTGCATCACTCTGTCTTTTTGGAGGAGAAAAACAAAACAAAGGAACAAGTAAGAGTGAAAAGGCTAAGAGGCATCTGTAAAAATAAACGAAGGGCCATCTGCAACTAACCAACAGCCCCGCAAGCTGCAAAGGTGTGAATGTCTCTGAACCTCGCGGTACGATGTCACGTGAGTTCACATTCACCATGTCAGTGTCATTCGCGTGTCCTGTGTAAGCTTCTCTGATATTTGCAGTAGGCATCTTCATTTTCAGTCACTTGCAGAGTCCGTGCCCTGTTCTGTTTTCTCGCCCCAACAGCAGAAACGGCAGGTTTGTCCCTGGACACGTTCTCCATGGCTTCCCTCTGTTCCTGGGTATCCCACGTGAGGGGGCCCACGGCCAGATGACCCCGCTGCAATAAGCCTTCCCTCACCCCAGGGACCCTGAGCGGTCCGTGCGAGTGGCCAGGCGGGGCTCCCGTCACTGCCTGCCGTAGGGTGCGTGGGTCAGGTGGGTGTCGCTCTCTGTTGCTGGCCATGGCCATGGGCTCCCCCGCCACTGGTCAGAGGAGCCTGGTGCCTGGCTCCTGCCTGCCGACGCCGTGGGCATCCACGGCTGTGCCTGGACCTGGAGCTCAGCCCGTGCTGGTGCCTCACGGGGTTTGCTGTTAGTACCACCCGGACACTTGTGCAACAGCTCTGCCACTTTATTTGGAGAGAAAGCTGAACCCCAAAGCTGTCGGTGGGGGTTCTATCAGCACAGCCCAGCACCTACCCTGGACGAGCCGCCTTCAGTTCCCCCTCAGGGCCAGCCCCTCGGCTTGGGCCGGGGGCCGACCCTCGGGCTTGTGGGGGGGGGGCCGACCCTCGGCTGGTGCGGGGGCGACCTGGGCTTGGGCCGGAGGTCCACCGTCAGGCTTGGTGGCCGGGGGGGGCCGACCCTCGGGCTTGGTGGCCGGGGGGGCCGACCTTCGGGCTTGGTGGCCGGGGAGGTCCAGCCGTCGGGCTTGGTGGCCGGGGGGGGGCCGACCACTCGGGCTTGGTGGCCGGGGAGGTCCAACCGTCGGCTTGGTGGCCGGGGGGGCCGACCCTCGGGCTTGGGGCCGGGGTGGCTGTTTCGGCTCCGTCCAGCTCTCCGGGCTGCTGGGGCGGCTGGTCCGTCTCGCTGGGCGCGAGCGGCGGCCACTGGTTTCCTGGCGCCTGTGGAGAGAGGAGGCTGGTGAGGCCCTCAGCTGCAGGGGGGACACAGGGCCTCCCCTCCACAGCACGGCCCAGCGCTGGCAAGCCTCACCGCCACGGGCTGAGCTGCTGGCACCCCTTGGCCCAGGGGACCCCTGCAGGAAGCAGTGGCGGGGGATGAACGCCTCACCGTTTTCTGTTCCTCCGCCGCCTTATCACAACACAGCACGCCACCATGGCAAGGGGCACGAAAATCACAGCGACTGCTGTGCCGATCATACAGCGCCTTCGCACATCTTCAGGACAGAACAGGCCCGCGTTGCTCTGGGGATGGTCCACCCCAGTGGTTGTCTGTCCGACCGCATCTGGAGGAGCAAGTGGGGACATTAGTCCGTCCTGGGCGTCACTGCTAAGCTTGCAGCACGTTTGATATGGCTGGGAATACGTCTCTGTTTCCCCCCAGTGCTGGTGCCTGGCGGCACGCTCCCCACCCTTTGGGACAGGTTGTCCCCCCGCACAAAACTCAGACGGCTCGAAGGAGAGCACGGCGGGGAGCGCAGCTGCTTGAGCCGTCGCCCCTTCGAGGGACATGGACAAAACCCGCCCGATCTGCAGCAGACAGTGCCACCCGCAACTCTCCCTCCCCTTGGGCCAGCTCCCACACCCCAAGGGGACGGAGTCCGGCCTTCCCAAGAGACACTTGAGCCTTGCTCTCCACTTCTGCCTTTCCTCCAGCATGGGGCACCCCTTGCAGCCGCTCCCAGGCTGCGGGACACGTCTCCCCCTTAGGGACCCCAGCAAGACTGCGCAGTACCTGAGCCCGTCCGATAAAATTCATATATGCTGTTGTGGTGGTCTTCTGGGGCCTTGGACAGCACTGGCAAAAAGCAGAGACAAGAGGTAAAGCCTCAGCACGGCTCAGGCACAGAGGATGCAGGAGGACGGGGAGGTTGCCTCTAAGGCCCCCTGCCCAGTCTGGGAGTCAGGGCATCGCTCTGGACCTCGGCTGACGGGAGGGATCCTGCTCTGTGCTGCTCTTGTGCCTCGGGCCTCTAGGGACTCACGGCAAGCTCTGGGATGCAGCTACAGCGGGAGGTGCATTCGTGCAAGAGGCACATCTCCCGTCATCTGCGCAACGTGGCCCAGGCGCCTCGAACCCCAACCACTTTCAGCTTTGGCTGCTGACGTGATGTGCAAGAGCGGGCACGGGGGGAAGAGCCTGCTGACACCCGGCGATCCCGAAGGGTGACACCGGCTGACCAGGGGAGCGATTACCTGGCGTGCCCATGCCTTGCCTCGTCTCTGTTTCTTGAGCAGAGCCTGGCAGTGAGCTCCTGCTTCCTTCCGGAAACGCCTGCTTCTGCACAGCTTCTCGGTCCGTCTCTGGAGAAAGCAAGCGGGACAGTGGGATCAGATGGAACCGTTCCCCATCGGGGAGATGGCGTCTTCCATCCTCAGGAGGCAATGCTTCTCAAAGGCGTGGATAAGGTTTGGAAAGAAGGCCTGGGCTTTCGGGGCTGTGCCTGGTCGCTACTCCACGCACCAGCCACGCCTGAGCTGCTGGGAGACCAGGGAATTGCAGGCGATCTTCTGGTTGGCATGGCACGGAGTGCATTTGGGGCAACCTGTAAGGCGATGCTGAACGCCTTCGCTCAAGGAGGATGGGAAGAGGCTGCAGCCAGGCCCGGCGGGGAAACAGCCCTCGTGAGAAGGGCTCCTCCGTAAGGCCCCCATGCCCTTCCCTGGCAGCACCAGCAATGGTCACATTTGCCCCATCCCAGTCTGCAGAGGGAAAGTGGAGCACAACCCAAAAAGCCTGCCGAGTCAGCATCTCCCCCCGACTGGCAGCACTAGGCAAGGGCAGCCGGCGTTGCTTGGGACCTCGCTCCTGCCTGCAAGTGGCCGGGGGGGGGGGGGGGGTTTTTTTGGGGGGGGGGGGGGGGGGTTTTTTTTTTGGTTTTTGGGGGGGGGGCCCCCCCGGGGGGGGTTTTTGGGGGGGGGGGGGGTGCCCCGGGGGGCCCAGCGGGGGAAAAGGTTGGGGGGGGGGGGGGTTTTTTCCCCCCCCCGGGGGGGCCCAAAATTTGGGGGGGGGGGAAAACCCCTTGGGCCCCCGGCCCGGGCCCCTTTGGGGGCCCCCGGGGGGGGCCCCCCTGGAGGGGGGGGGGGCCCCCCAACCCCCGGGGAAAGGGGGGGAAAGGGCCCCCCGGAAAAGGGGGGAAATTTTTTTGGGGGGGTTTTTCCCCCCCCCCCGGGGGCCCCCTCCCCCTTAGGACCCAGCAAGACTGCGCAGTACCTGAGCCCGTCCGATAAAATTCATATATGCTGTTGTGGTGGTCTTCTGGGGCCTTGGACAGCACTGGCAAAAAGCAGAGACAAGAGGTAAAGCCTCAGCACGGCTCAGGCACAGAGGATGCAGGAGGACGGGGAGGTTGCCTCTAAGGCCCCCTGCCCAGTCTGGGAGTCAGGGCATCGCTCTGGACCTCGGCTGACGGGAGGGATCCTGCTCTGTGCTGCTCTTGTGCCTCGGGCCTCTAGGGACTCACGGCAAGCTCTGGGATGCAGCTACAGCGGGAGGTGCATTCATGCAAGAGGCACATCTCCCGTCATCTGCGCAACGTGGCCCAGGCGCCTCGAACCCCAACCACTTTCAGCTTTGGCTGCTGACGTGATGTGCAAGAGCGGGCACGGGGGGAAGAGCCTGCTGACACCCGGCGATCCCGAAGGGTGACACCGGCTGACCAGGGGAGAGCGATTACCTGGCGTGCCCATGCCTTGCCTCGTCTCTGTTTCTTGAGCAGAGCCTGGCAGTGAGCTCCTGCTTCCTTCCGGAAACGCCTGCTTCTGCACAGCTTCTCGGTCCGTCTCTGGAGAAAGCAAGCGGGACAGTGGGATCAGATGGAACCGTTCCCCATCGGGGAGATGGCGTCTTCCATCCTCAGGAGGCAATGCTTCTCAAAGGCGTGGATAAGGTTTGGAAAGAAGGCCTGGGCTTTCGGGGCTGTGCCTGGTCGCTACTCCACGCACCAGCCACGCCTGAGCTGCTGGGAGACCAGGGAATTGCAGGCGATCTTCTGGTTGGCATGGCACGGAGTGCATTTGGGGCAACCTGTAAGGCGATGCTGAACGCCTTCGCTCAAGGAGGATGGGAAGAGGCTGCAGCCAGGCCCGGCGGGGAAACAGCCCTCGTGAGAAGGGCTCCTCCGTAAGGCCCCCATGCCCTTCCCTGGCAGCACCAGCAATGGTCACATTTGCCCCATCCCAGTCTGCAGAGGGAAAGTGGAGCACAACCCAAAAAGCCTGCCGAGTCAGCATCTCCCCCCGACTGGCAGCACTAGGCAAGGGCAGCCGGCGTTGCTTGGGACCTCGCTCCTGCCTGCAAGTGGCCCAGTGGCAAGCAGTGCTGTGCGTGAGCGGAACACAAGTTTGGTGCACGCCAGGCCCTTGAACCTGCCTGCCGACGTCTGCACAAGCCACCTCTGAGCCGTACTGGTAAAACTGGGGCGGCAGCAGCTGCCCCTGGCACTCAGCCTGAAGCACGACTGGCAGCAGAGGCTCTGCACCACCTCTGTGGCTTGCTGGCAACCACAAGGTGTGAAACCCAGCATCGCATGTACCTAAAATCTCCGTTTGCCGAGTCTCACGGCTAAGGCAGAGGGAAATACACCCACCGTGTCCTCTCCCCAGTTCCCCCAGCATTTGCCTTAAGACTTGAGATGGCTCCGGGGACTTTCTTCCTCCTTCGGCTGGGTACTTTGCTCTTGGAGGACCTTAAGAGAACATATTTGGTTCAAGTGCAGGCGGATAAATTACAGAAAACCACGGCACGGCCTGCGAGGTCAGCAGGGCAAGACTCCTCACCCCTGCGGTGCCAGCCTGGCTGTAGCGCAGCATCCAGCCGCGGAGCTGCAAAAGTCCTTCCTGCGGGCACATCTGTAAGCAAACACCCAGAGAAGCTCCCGTCATCTGCTGTGATCGGCATGGGCAGAACCGACTGGCAGAAGCGGTGAGGGGCTCACGCAAGGAGAGGGCGCAGAGGTAGAGGTGCCGAGCGGGCTGACCCTTGGGCTTTGGGCTGCGTTTTGCACGGCAAGAAGATTAAAAGGTAAATGCCCCTGCCGGCCACTGCCTCCTCTAGGGGATTGCTCTCGGGCTCGACGACGGGAACAGGCCAAGAAGTCGGGAAGGCGTTGACCTTGAGAGGATCTTAAGGAGAATTGCGCACAAATAAGCGCTTGCCACACCGCCAACGTTTATTCCTGCAAGGAAAGGGATGTTGAGCACTTACCTCTGGGGCGCCCCAAGGGTTCCAAGCCAGCATCCAGCTGAGAAGCTGGATAATCCTTGCCACCACCCTCGTCTAGAAGCAAGCAGAGATGAGAAACGTTTCCGTTGCGCACTGGGATCCACTTCTGCCTTAGTGAAGCGCAGGCAGTGGAAGGGGGTCGGGTAAGGAGGTGGGAGGCAGACGTAGGTGGAGATCGCCAAAGCTGCAGAGAGGGCCTGGTGACCTCTGGGCTGGCCCCAGGCTGCTTTCCCAGCGCTCTTTCCAGGCCCTGTGCAACACCCCTGGAGGAGCGGATGGGCCAACAGACGGCCCCTGGGGGCTCTCTTGCCAGGAAGGCTCTCACGCCCAGAGGGGAAGCCCCCACCAAAGCATGGGAGGGGAAAAACCATCATCCACGCTTCTTGGGGAGAAGAGCCCGCTGGCCTGTCAAAGGCTGCACCAGCGCCGCCCGCTTACCTGCTCCCCGTGCTTGCCACGGAGCAGCCCAGGCAGCCCTGGCATGCAGGGCCACCAGGAGGAGGAGGACGAGGGGGAGGCGGTGGGTGGGGGCCGTGGGCCCCTGCGCTTGCACCATGCTGCTGCTGCCGCTGCTGCTGCTGCTGCTGCTGCTGCTGCTGCTGCTGTCGCCGCTGCTGCCGCCGCTGCTGCAACTGAGGCTGGGGGCTGAGAGGTGGGTGCTTATGGCCAGCTCAGCATGACAGGGCTCTGTGACCTCACAGCCCCGCTGTGACCTCATGGTCGCACCCGGGGCTGAGCCCACAGCTCTGCCTTGTCTTCTGGGCGCTGTCACGGAGCAGCGAGGAGCTCCCAGTCCCCCAGAACAAGAGGAAACCACGGCCAAGGGCTTTCTGACCTCCTCGGGTGCTGTTAGCAACAGCTCCTGAGGCCGAAGGGTGGGTGATTTCAGTCTCGAGAGGAAGAGAAGGGACTCCTGATTTCAGTCTCGAGACTCGAGCACGCGACCTCTTTTGACCGGGTCGGCCAACCTGGAGCTGTGCAGGCGAGGTGGCGAGGGTACGCCTGAGATTTTCCTGTGCCCCTGACAACTTCTGAAAATGTGATCCCGGGGCTTCCAGCCTGCATCACTCTGTCTTTTTGGAGGAGAAAAACAAAACAAAGGAACAAGTAAGAGTGAAAAGGCTAAGAGGCATCTGTAAAAATAAACGAAGGGCCATCTGCAACTAACCAACAGCCCCGCAAGCTGCAAAGGTGTGAATGTCTCTGAACCTCGCGGTACGATGTCACGTGAGTTCACATTCACCATGTCAGTGTCATTCGCGTGTCCTGTGTAAGCTTCTCTGATATTTGCAGTAGGCATCTTCATTTTCAGTCACTTGCAGAGTCCGTGCCCTGTTCTGTTTTCTCGCCCCAACAGCAGAAACGGCAGGTTTGTCCCTGGACACGTTCTCCATGGCTTCCCTCTGTTCCTGGGTATCCCACGTGAGGGGGCCCACGGCCAGATGACCCCGCTGCAATAAGCCTTCCCTCACCCCAGGGACCCTGAGCGGTCCGTGCGAGTGGCCAGGCGGGGCTCCCGTCACTGCCTGCCGTAGGGTGCGTGGGTCAGGTGGGTGTCGCTCTCTGTTGCTGGCCATGGCCATGGGCTCCCCCGGGGCGCCGCCACTGGTCAGAGGAGCCTGGTGCCTGGCTCCTGCCTGCCGACGCCGTGGGCATCCACGGCTGTGCCTGGACCTGGAGCTCAGCCCGTGCTGGTGCCTCACGGGGTTTGCTGTTAGTACCACCCGGACACTTGTGCAACAGCTCTGCCACTTTATTTGGAGAGAAAGCTGAACCCCAAAGCTGTCGGTGGGGGTTCTATCAGCACAGCCCAGCACCTACCCTGGACGAGCCGCCTTCAGTTCCCCCTCAGGGCCAGCCCCTCGGGCTTGGTGGCCGGGGGGGGCCGACCCTCGGGCTTGGTGGCCGGGGGGGGCCGACCTTCGGGCTTGGTGGCCGGGGGGGGCCGACCCTCGGGCTTGGTGGCCGGGGGGGGCCGACCTTCGGGCTTGGTGGCCGGGGAGGTCCAGCCGTCGGGCTTGGTGGCCGGGGGGGGCCGACCCTCGGGCTTGGTGGCCGGGGAGGTCCAACCGTCAGGCTTGGTGGCCGGGGGGGGCCGACCCTCGGGCTTGGGGGCCGGGGTGGCTGTTTCGGCTCCGTCCAGCTCTCCGGGCTGCTGGGGCGGCTGGTCCGTCTCGCTGGGCGCGAGCGGCGGCCACTGGTTTCCTGGCGCCTGTGGAGAGAGGAGGCTGGTGAGGCCCTCAGCTGCAGGGGGGACACAGGGCCTCCCCTCCACAGCACGGCCCAGCGCTGGCAAGCCTCACCGCCACGGGCTGAGCTGCTGGCACCCCTTGGCCCAGGGGACCCCTGCAGGAAGCAGTGGCGGGGGATGAACGCCTCACCGTTTTCTGTTCCTCCGCCGCCTTATCACAACATAGCACGCCACCATGGCAAGGGGCATGAAAATCACAGCGACTGCTGTGCCGATCATACAGCGCCTTCGCACATCTTCAGGAAACACTGTCCCAGGTTGGGCAGAGATTTGGTAGATACCCCATCCCTGGAAACATTCAAGGTCAGGTTGGAGCAACCTGGTCTGGTTGAAGATGGCCCTGCTCATTGCAGGGGGTTGCTCTGGATGGCCCTTTTAAGGTCCCTTCCAACCGTAACCTTTCTGTGATTCTGTGAAACCAAATCTGTTGCTGCTGTTGCTCAGTACTTTGGGCCACACACACCCCAGGAGGCACCCGTTTGTGGCTGAGATTCCCAGGTAGCACTGCAGAAACTGTTTTTTTTCCTAGCTCATTCCTCCCTCTTTTGGAGTTATCCCTAAATATAATCTGTTATTGATGGGAAAAAACCCTGCTTCTTGGGGAAAAACAGGTTGTAAGATAGTGGGATTTCTTTAAGGGCAGTTGTTTTCACTGCATGGGTTGATCACAGAGGCAATACCTGCTTTTACCTGCTCATCTATCTCCTGATACAAATTTATCATTTCTTGTTTATCACCACTGTTCTGTAGTCAGTGAGTGATTTTTCTAGTCCAGGAATTTCCTGGGGAGCAGGAGGCAGCCTTTCCAAGAAATGAAGGCTCAGTATTTCTGAAATGCCACTTTCACCTCTGGGGGAAAAATATGTTTTTCCCTTTTCACTGTGGGCCTGAAGGTGAATTTTATTGGAGCCTTCTCCTACCTCTCACTGTCCAGTCAGACTTCTGCAGCCACACGCAAGTGCTCCCACCTTTCACCGATGCACGGTAATAGGAACTTTAAGAACTGGGGAGTATTGTTCAAAGATTCATTTTGAGAGTACAAATTTGGATTCTGCCTCCTTCTACTGTTTCAATGCCTCTGTGTGTCTCTCACCAGGCATTGCAGGGTGGAAGCGATGGGTAACCTGCCGGTGCTGGGCAGTGGGGTCTTGAGCCTGATAATGCAAGCAGCAGCAGGTGGTGCAGCTGCCCGTACCTCCCCAGTCCTGGAGGGCTCATCTCATGGCAGCTCAGCAAAAAAAAGGCATCAGCCCCATTAAGAACCCTTCCCAAGTGACTGTGAGATCGAGGGTGGTGTTTGTTGAATGCAACACTCAGGTTTGTGGTGACAAGGCCCATCAAGCCTCACTGCAGGGGCTGGTCTCAGCTGCGGTTGTCTCTTGGTTGCGTGAATTTAGCCCTGAGATGGAGGCTGTGCTGGTGTTAGGGACCCACATCTAGCTCTGAGGCCATTCACCAGGCACAGTACCGATTCCAGGCTGGATCCTCTGCCCTTTGCACATGAGGAGGGACCACACACACCCTCTGCAAGTATTTTCCCTGCTCGGCCCTTTGGAATGGACACAAAAGGTTTCCAAGAGTGTTCTCATGTTGTTGTGTTTTTCCCTGTCTGAGTTACTGGAGGCTGCCAAGGGATGGATGATGGCTCCCACAGCGCCTCTCACACCCCTTTGCTCACAGGCGCTGCTGAGGAGGACTGTGAGGACACCAAACGTGACCTTCTCCTCCTCTCCCCGCCACTCCCCCGAATCCTGGGCTTGTTCTGCCTCTGCTCACATGGTTGTTCTGCAAAGGGCTCCTTGGAGCTGATGGTACCATTCATTTACTCCTTTGCCTTGTCCTGCTGGCCTTTTAATGGAAAGAAAATACCCTGCTCCATTGCTATTTGCTTTCTTTTCCTGGTGCTTGGCTGCAGTGAGGCGGGAGGGTCTGCAGCCCCCCTCCTGCAGGCAGCTGCTCCCTGGCCATCGCCCACAGGCGATTCCCCTTTGCACCCTGCCCTGCTCCCAGTGTGGACAGGAGAGGGACGTCCCAGGGACCTACCCAGCTGGCAGCAAGCAGCATTGCTATTGCTGCTGAAATACCTGCTTTGGGCCTCTCTTCTTTCTGGCAAAACACATTTTGTGCTCTCCTGCTCCTTCTGGCCCGGCCCGAGGCTGGGCTTGCTCAGCACACGCGGCTGCCTGGGGCAAAGCACCATTGCCGCTGGAATTACTGAAGTGTGAGGCTTGCCACTGCAGGTGACTTGGCTGAATGTCCCCTTGCACAGGCACCTCTTCAGCATCTGAGTGGGGATGTGTCTCCCGAACAACCTTCTGCTCTGCCCCGGGGGGCTCCAGCTGAGTCGAGGGGCCTGGCTGACTCCAGGACCTCTCCCAGGTCTCCTCCCTGAGCTGCACCCCATGGCTTGGCCCCGGGGGTGCAGCATGTCGGGGGCAAGATGGACATCAGCTTAGCACAGTAATTCCTCAGCCTGTCACTACTGACTCATAGCCAGGGTGTACAGGAAAACTGTAGCCACGTTTCAAAATACCAAACGCTCTGTTGTTTCCTTCCCACCAGGGATTTTCCATCACCCCAGCCTTGGCCCGCTGGCAGCCTGCCTGGATGCCCTCCTCACGCCACTTCGGGCAGTCCCGCTGGTCCAGGTCCTCCTGTTTCTGTGCAAAGCCCTTCATGTCAACGAGTCCCTGTTCCTCCTTATTTGAAAGCACGTCCTGGTGAGAGATGATTCACTGAATTTGCACCAAGACATTCAGCGACGACACAGTCAGTTCCTAAATGCACCCAGAGTCCACAGGTTTTGTGCTGCTGTATTGGGTAATTAAAAGGTACAGAAGGCTAAATGAAAAACTGAGTAAGGATTAAAAGAAGAAAAAAGGCTGCTTCTCCTCATAGCCCATGGATTTACCAGAAAGTGAGTTTTTCAAGTGCAAAGGTTCTTGCTCCGCTCCAGGAAAAGCTTAATTCAGTGCATCAGAAAGGTTTTCCTTTGGAACCTTGCTGATGTTCTCATGCTGCCATTCATTAGTAGAGATGGACTGATTTCTTACTATTTATGTTTGATTTGTGTTTGGAAACAGTAGGAGAAAAAATGTGCCCACTGTGAAGATGTGGTTCACACAGGTCAGCGTATTATTTCAGCTGCAAAAGTTGCAGGATGAATTCACAGCGGCTTTCCCAGACGGAAATAGGGACCGGTGTGTGTGCCACTGGAGTCTGGGACGGGCCTTCTTTCAGCACAACGCGCTGGGCCAAGCTGCTGGGCATATTTTGTTTGCTTTCTCATTTTTACTGACTGTAATAACAGCGGCCGCCCAGGGTGCTGGGCATCCTCAGCAATCTTTTAACAATACGTATGACAGATTTGTTGGTTCCCTTGAATCAAATCAAACAACTCAGTGATAACGTAACCCTGGCTTTGGAAATGTAAGTAAGTGGCATTTACGGCTTTACGTTGCGGAGAGTGTAGTGCTGTTAATGAACTTCATGCTCAGCTCCAGCACATGCGTGTGTGTTTGGCTTTTTTTGGTCCGAGTCTCTCTACCTTGCTCTGGTGGTGATGGTGTCGCTCATTGTTGATGTTTTCTCAAGACCATGCTCTGCTGAATAACCTTTGTGATGTTGCTCACCAGCATGTCCTTGATGAGGAGGCATCGGCTGCTGCGGTACAGCCAGCCCTTGCTGCTGGGGGCGCAAAGGCTCACCCCATGATCTAGGCCGGGCTCTTCGGAGACATCCAGGTTATGAGCAGGCCAAGGTGGGTACATAACGTTTCCCAGTACATTTTTGTGCGTTTCTATCTCTTTCTCCTCTTGCTTATAGTAAATAACTATGATTACAAGAAATAAGATGTTGCTTGAAATATTTGGACCTTGATAAAAATTAGCACATTCACTGCAGAGCTTTTTTTTTTTTCCTGAATGGCAAATTACTCTTCAGTGTCCCTTTTCCTTACACATCACCATGAATTCCTCCGTCATGTCAGAGGGGCTCCCCAGATTCCCCAGCCTGGTTCATCAAATGCTCCCAGTACGTGTAGCTACCTGTGGTGGAGGGAATGCTGGCTATGGCTGCAGACATGGACACACTGGGCAGGCTCCCACCTCCCAAGCCAGAAATGGAAGCAGAGCAGAGCAGCAGGTCAGTGGCAGCATGTAATGCAGGAGCTTCGAGGGGCGGCTGCCACAGCCCCCACCTTCCTCAGCCACACCGTTAATGGCAGTGTTTGCTGGGCTTGGGTGTGGCAGGAGGTGCTGGGGGAAGCCCTTGCGCTGCAGTGTTGCTCTGAGGACGGATCCCACAGTGAGCAGTTTTGCTGTGAGAGGAGGATGAGCATGCTGGAGGCCGGGTCAGAGATCTCCTTTCTCCTCTCAGGAGCTTGTAGGTTTGCATGGGAGAAAGGAAAAGGGGTCAGGCACAGCACTCCCTCAGCTGCTGGAGGAGGGAGAGGAGGAAAAACAGGAATGAAAAATATCCCAATAACCAAGTACTCTCCTAATTTCTCTCCTGTATCACTGGCTTGGCCATTCTCCACTGTTTTCTTTACTTCCATCCCCAGTGCATCTCCCAGCACGTGGAAGGAATAAACTCAGTGTGAAGACTGAGGAAGGCGTAGGAGCCCACAATGCTTTTCCCGGGAAGGGTACAGAAGATCCTGTGACTTCCAGAGGAGACAAGAGACAGGAAAAATGGGTGAGGAGCTGATGTAGTGGCTGAGGGACCTGGGAGAAGAAGTAAGAGGGGAGAGAAACGGTTTGTGGCTATTAATTGCAGGGCAGGCAGAGGACACCAGTATCTCTGAAGAATTTGGCACCTCCTTGCCATTAGGCAGCTGGCCCCAAAGGTTCATCTCTGCTCAAAGGGCTTCCGCAGCCCAGGTTCACCCAGCACAGGTACCAAGAACAGCATAAAGAAAAATGGAGGTTAGCATAGGAAACTACCTAAACATTGCTGTATGTTTCCAGCAGGTTTTGCAGCCTGTACTCATGGTTGCGGTCGTGGTTATGCTGTTCCCAAGCTGGTTAGATCAGAGGGAGCGGAAGGACACATGGGTGAGCTCCAGCTGCCTCCTTGGCTGCAGCGTGGGTGGTGGGTGGGCACAGTCCTTCCTTGACAACGAGAAGCAGCAGGGCAGGCTGGCGGGAGAGATGCCCCACGCCCCCCTGAGATGACAGGAGTCCCAAGAGAGTTTGAGTTTGGGTGTTGATCCTCAACCACCGCAGAGTTCTCTTCCCTGCTCCGCTTTGGGGGCTGGCAAGGGGACGGTGCATCAGCTAAAGTCATATCAGGCGGATGGTTTGGATATGGGTATTTTTCCATAGTCAGTGTGGGTCTGTACCAATAGATCTCTCCGGGGGGAGGGTAAGGACCATTTTAATCTTGCTTGCTGCTGATAAGAAGGCAGAGCATTGGGCTAGAACCATAGCTTGTGAGGAACCACTAGATGATTATAGACAAACCCAGGGAATGAGCAACGTGGCACCACCTCCGTTTGGGAAGACGACTTAGCCCAGCCCCAGAGAAGGATGCCTGGAAACTTCTGCAACAGAAATAGCAGGAGTTCATTCATACAGCAAAAGACTTTCTGACCTTATCTAACCTTACGTATTCACTGCACCTCTTCATTTAAACAACCATCATGGGAGCACTCTGCCCACGCCAGAAGGTCCGTCCTTCCCCTGCTACTGCTCCACAAGAAGATGCTCTCTGTTATGCTGCGGTACAGTGGGTCTCCTGGGTCCCTACCACTGAAGGAAAAGAAATCTGTTTACAAGAAACAAACAGCTTTGCGTAAACAGCAGCTACAAGCTGCCAACTTCATGTTCTTCCGGCACAGAAACGTATACTTCCCCCACCATAAAGCTCTCCATTAACAGCAGCCATGGTACTGCTCTGGGGCGTGTGGCGATGAGATCACATCACTCGGGAATAGAAAGCACCAGACTATGCTCTGTGTCTTATAAATACAGATGTGTGATGATTATCATGAGATAATCATCAGAGTTCCTGCTGTGATGATAGTCATTTAGCCTTCTAATGTTTTATGTTGGGATCACCCTGTGCTTGGAGCCAGAGCAAACTGCTCTGCTCAGGGTCTGTTCCATGAAATAGTGACTGGGATCCTACTGCTGCATGTTCCTTGGGATGGCAGAGCTGTGATGCCTGCCTGAGCTCCAAGGATGTGTGCAGCCAGAAAGTCAGATAATTTCTAGTTGGGAAGATGGATAGTAATGCTCAAACCACTAATATCACTAAATAGAGTTGCATGAGATTAAATAAGAATACGCTTATTGACAACCACATTCCCTTTTTTTATTACCAGATGATATGGTAATATATTACTCTAATTATTTCTGTATGTTTCTTCTTTATATATGTTCATCATCCAGACTCTAGGAGGGCTACAGCTGCAGCAGGAGTGGAAGAACACAGGGAAATGACTCATCTCCCATGGGCTAGACATTGATTTTCGACCCAGAAAACTACAGGAAAACCGACATAAAGGTGGAACATTGTGTTATTGGGGGATCAAAATGTCACAGTAAGCGACTGCTTTGGGTTCAGTCAGTTCTTTAACAGACTTGTGGGCTGTGAACTTACCACAGGGAAAATGTACTCAGTTTCATTACAAAAGGTCAAGTATACTAAATACCTTCAATTGCAAATGGTCTAAAGGATGCTGCGTTACAGTCAGTCTGGGCCCTGCTCTCTTCTGGCAGGAGGGCTCTAGCTCTGCAATGCAGAGCTGGGTGAAGCGTCGAGAGATAGTAAGGGGCTCCTCTCTTCCTTTACGCTTCTTAAAAACTCCTCCCGTCTTCCCCTAAATGTCCTGTACAAGCACCATTGGATGTGGCTTTCAGGTGCATGATTTCTTCTTCCAGTACGACTGCTGGAATTGCAGGGCACCGACAGGAGGGACCGCTGCAAGCAGCTGTTTTCACACTGTTTGTAGTTGTGTTCGAGTAAAGTCCTGGTACTACAAAGGCATTTCTCCTCTGCAGTTCGCAGGAACGTTCAGGTGCATCCAGACCAATCTGATACAGAGCTTGTTTAAAGGATGGGTTTAGTCTGGCTCAGGTCTCTGTGGGCTTCCAAGAAATCCTCCTTTAAAGCTGCACTGGGGGACTGCAGTATATGCAGGGGAGTCTGAAGTGTCCCTATACCCTCATAGTTTTAGGCTGAGCTCAGAAAACATCTATCCCTCTCCTGAAGGACCTTAATGTCCATAGCCAGCAGACAAGTTGCCTTTCCCCTTTCGTTTCCAGAGCTGGGCTGTAGGAAGGAGGGGACTGGGAATAGTAGTGCCGGTCAGTTTTGTCTCCATCCCACCTCCAGCAGCCCCTGCCTTCCCCACTGCCCTTGCAGGAGCTCTGCAGCTTCTCCCCATGAGAATATTCCACAGAAAATCCTCTGCTCCTGCACAGGATTCAGATGTAACGCAACATCTCTCCCCACTTCTCCCCTTCCCAGAAATCAGGCTCCATGTCTGTGTTTGCCTGTGTGCACATGCCAAGTTTCAGCCTAAAGAGAGTTTTTACACCTGACTTACAACCTGCTGAAATAATTTTATTATGGAAGCAGTGACATAACTTTATAGCAATGCAGCTACACCGCTAAAATGCCGGTGGTTTATAATGCTTTTATGAGGTGAGGTCCCCAGTGTAGGCACAGCCGGTGGTACCTGGCTGGGACCCTTCGTAGCGAGGGGGCTGGGTGGCCACAGGGTGCCCGGTGGCAGCCGCAGTGATGGGGGGTTTCTCCTGGAGCACACTTGGGATGTGCTAAAGGGGTGACGGCATGAGCTGAGATAGGTCAAGGCAATCGCTGGCAGCAGCTCTGCTGCACAGACAGGTGGGAGCTTCCCAGCGAGAGCACACTCACCTGAGAGCAGAAAGACCCCCTGAAAAGCTTGCAGATTTTTCCTCTCCTTAGCCCTGAAGTAGAGCCGATAAAAACAACTTCTTAGATGCTGCTATTGATCAACTTCAGGTAAGTTCAGTAGTTAGAGCTCCTACTCCTCCATCCCCTGCCCAAGAAAATCAGTAGGAAAGGAAGAGAAGAGAGCGTCTGCGCTGTTTATAGCATGGACCACCAGTGTCAGAGCCTTGTAGCAGCAGTTTTCTGCCACCACGGGCCACAAAACGAAATGTCCCTGGCTGGTGCAGTCATGTTTGAGGGAACTGGGACTCCTCTGAGCAGCCGGGTAACTTGAGCATCTGGGGGCCCAGGTTTAAATTAAAATGTAAAGCTCCATCTGCTATAATCTTGCATTATTGCTGTTATCACATAATTTCTAGACATGCAGAGTCATAGCTAAAGATGGGTTGGTGACAAGAAGGAGGGGGTTTTTTGCTAATTGGTCACTAATTCATGTATATGTGGCATTCAGCAACAAATTTGCATTGCAGAATCTGTAAAAATGTGGTTCTATTTCAAAGCTGAAACAAGGCCTCTGTGTTGCAGTGCATGGTTCAGAAATTGTCCTAGAAAAGAACGAATATGCCGTTTCAGAAGTGTTTTGTTGCTTCTGTTGGATGTATCATGGCTGTGTAAGAAGGCTGCCTGTATATCAGTGTGTTTGTGGTTACCTGATGTTCTGAAATGGCTGATTCGGCAACCTGATCCAAACGCCAGTATGAGCAAACCGGCAACTTTAGTTGTATCTACAGTTGTCTCTGCAGGGTATCTCTGCGCTGCACAGATTGCCACGTGCTATGTTCGGTAGTGATACATCTGGAACAAGCATCTAATTTATCAAAAAATATGACCAAAGAAATTAAGAACTTGGGCATTTGGGGCACTGAAATGTTACTCACGGAGACACTGGTGGCTCTGAAGGAACTGGATGTCCCAGGACAGCCAGGGTAAATGGTCATTTTCAGAGTGTTCACATGTGGAGTCTACAGAGTGAGATCAGGAAACAAAACCCAGCTTTGAAATACAAACAAATCTGTGTTGTTTAAAAGCCTCTGTGGGTCTTCGATGTTGTCCTCCATTGCTTCTCTGATGTACGCAGGAGCTGGTGAAAACCAGGGGTGCAGCACAACCGGGTGGGAAATGGACAACCATACCAGCAGCATTTTGGCCTCAAGCATAACAATTTCAATCCTTTAATGTTTTCATATTAAAGACAAGGAACACCTGTGAACTTCATTTAAAAGTTACATGTTAGTTAGCTGAGATGGGAGTACTGTACAAATCCAATTTATTATTTTCTAATTGCTACTGTTAATTAGAATGGCAAGGTGGGAAACTGCCTCAGTAGATTAATGAATAATTTATTACAGGGATAGAGTTAGTTTTCCTCCTAGGAGCTGGCATAGCGCTGTGTTTTGGATGAAGTACAAGAATAATGTTGGTAACACACTGATGGTTCAGTTGGTGCTGAGCAGGGCTTACACTGGTCAAGGTCTTTTCAGCTTCCCCTGCTCTGCACAGTGCACAAAGAGTTGGGAGGGGGCCCGGCCAGGACAGCTGACCCCAACTGGCCCAAGGGCTATTCCAGACCACATGGCATTATGGCCAGTATAGAAACTGGGGGGATTGGTCAGGGGGCAGCGATCACTGTTCGGGGATGGGCTGGGCATCAGTTGCCAGGTGGTGAGCAATTGCATTGTGCATTATTATTATTATTATTATTATTATTATTATTATTATTATTATTTCCCCTTCCTTTTCTGTCCTATTAAACTGTCTTTATCTCAAACAACGAATTTTACTTTTTTTCCCCGATTCTTTCCCCCATCACACTGAGTGGGGGGGAGCAAACAAAAGACTGGGTGGTGTCCAGCTGCCTGCCGGGTTAAACCCCAACAAAACTGAACACAGGCAGCTGATTAGAGAAAGGTGCCAGCACCAGTGAGTGCTTTGAAGGGCTTTTGAAGAACATGCCACTCTTTTCATGCCTTAAGAATGGGACTGAGTTTTGAGACGGGATGTTGATGCTGTCTCAGCATGTTCAGCCAAGGATAATTAACCTCATATGCGCCTGCCACTTTCCTGTGCTAGGACCGACATCACGGTGCACTGCGCACATGCAGAAGAAGAGCAGAAGTTTCTCACCATGCAGAGGAGGCCTGCTGGGTCTGTGCTGTCTCTGTGCTGCTAAGCTGGAGTAGAGCTGCTCCGAGTTAGCTAAAGCAGTGTTCGAGCTTGGAGTTGCTTGCCATTATTTCAAACGCCAAAGTGGTATTTGCTCTACACCAGGTAATTTAACCATTTTTCCAGTATTTTCCCAAGTGCTGGTCATTGTAGCGGAATGAATAGTCTTGAAGGTTGAAATGGAGAAACAAAATCGTGGCAACTGTTTCAGGTTGAGATTATTTTTTTCTTCAAGACATCTAAATAAATAAGAAGCATTTGCGATGAAGGAGTAAGGAGCTGTGTTAGATAATTGCACAAGGAGGTTTTTGGAAGGTCTGCACCGACAAGTCGTGAGTGTCGCAGCGAACCTGCCTTGCCCCCAGTGGGCTCAGGAGAAGCTGCAGGCTCCTGTGAAGCCCTTTCCTTCCCTCTGCAAGGGCAACTGGAAAACCAAGAGGGTGGATAGCTCTCCAGGATGCCAGGTTAGAGTGTTTTGTATTGCAGTCTTCAGTAAATGCAACTAATGCATGCTGCGGCATGAGGCCCATAAAAAAATAGCTTTTCTCATTAATTAGCCCCCTTTGTTACACATGTGGCAGAAGCTGCTTGTCTTAACTCTGAACCAAGTCACACTAAATCAGTGATGAAGATTGGACTGGGGAACGCGGGGCCTCTGCCCCGAAACAGGCACCGCCTCTGCATGGAGAACTTCTTGTATCTTCTGTGATCTGTCTATTAACTGAAGCTGAAGTGTAAAATAACCCAAACCACCCTCCCAAAAAACCCCCAAACCCTTAGAGGGTACCCAGGGGTCTCAAAGTTTATGTCAAGCCTTCATGCAAATTGACTGAATACCTCGGGCGATTCTCAAGCAAAGACTTGTAAAGCAGGTGAGCCAGGATTAGTACGTACTTGAAACCTACTGTTCAAAATTGGGACAAAATCAAGTGAATGCCTTGTGTATGTTTTTTTCACCTAAAACCTTGCATATTTTAGTAAATCTCTGGAGAGCTCCTTGCTATAAAAAATCTTTAACTCTTGCCACAACATTGTCTGAGCAATGTTTTCACATGTATATTGGCACAACACACTCTATTTAAGAAAGGCTGTGTTTGAAACAAGCTTTGCATCTTTTACAGGAGTTCCTAGGACTTATTTACCTAAGTCTTACTATATGGGGAAAGAAAAACACCGTACATATGTACTGTGGTATTACAGCTATTTATTCTTTTAACCCCATTTCTCTTACAGCTTCCATCCTTGCTACCAGCTCATGTATTTCCAGTATAATGCAGTGTCTTCAGTCATCATTTTCTAAATTTATTTTAAAATACAAATCTATTGACTTTCAATACATACATATGGGATTATATATACTGGTATGGTTATGTACTGTATGTGCACAGCGTATGCAGCATGGGCTTGTATGCTTTGCCCTCTTTCTTTCCCAGGAAAAGTGGATCAGCTGCTTATGCAGAGAGGAAATACAAGGGGACCAAAAGGGATGCTGAGATTTGCCACAGACTTTGATAGCCTATACATTTTTCAAAACAGTGACATAAATATTTTACAGCAAAGCCCTGGAGCTTTATTTCAGGCAATGTTTTTCCCAGCCAAAATAAGTAAGGTTGGTGGTGATGGGCTCTGATCCTCTCTAGTCTGCCTCGGACTCTGCATCGCTGTCTTGCCCAGTGGTCTCCGCCAGCACTGGTTCTTTACCAAGTCTATTGCTCTTCACTAGCTAAAGACCCTTGTACCCTCAGGGACGTGGTGCTATTGGGGCTGGCTTAGTCTTTGATTTTCTGCCTTAATTTTGATTTTTTTTTTCCCACAGAATATCTCCCCATTTCCTTCCATAGCCACTTTACCAATCTAGAATAATTCGCTTGCCTTCTTTTTTTTATTAATTTTTTTTTTGTACCACCGACTTCCCCATCTATTTGATGTGTCCATTGACGTCAAGTCCCCCTTGCCACCCCTGGTGCTGGCGTAAGACTCTTGAATGTTATGGCCCATGGACTGTTATGGGCCACAGCATCCTTCCTTGGGTACTAATGCTTCTAACTTGATCATCTTCCATTGGTCTCCTTGAACAGTGTCTCCATCTCTTCAATACATCTCTTGTTTTACTGCCTCCTTCATGTCCCTCCTGAAGCCTTGCATCTTTCAGGAACTTTTCAGGCCAGTAAATATTAGCAATATAAAACATAAACCTGTAAATTAAAAGATCAAGAAATAAAAAAGCAGTTCTGGGTGTGCCATGCTTAAATTATCTCATAGCATGCACAACCCTATGTCTACGGTTCCTCTGGTCATCTGTGCAGCTGCTCACCTCTTAACTGGGACCACCTACTGCGAATGCCCCCTGAGACACAGGATTTTAGACATCCAAGCAGCTCTGCTTGTTCGACTCACCAGTATCTATATGTCAGAGGGCTTAAAAGATCAGCTCTTTGCTGCAAGGAACGTGCAATTCCATTATTTAGCACTTTTCTGGCAGCTCAATATGTAATAACAGAAGAGGTAGATTCCAAAGTCCAGCCTCGTAATTTCTAGTAAGATCAGCATGAAAATAGGAATTATTTTGTTTCTTAAAATGAGAATATGGAATATTTTTAATATCAAATATGATTCATTTACAAAAAATTCTAAGTGGATTAATTATACATACTTAGTTCTTCTTTTCCCAGATGATCTTTTAACCAGATAACTGTGCAAACCAGCAATTATAGCACTATTTCCACTGCTCTAATAATATTCCCCAGTGTTCCAAACCTTGGCCTGCTCAGCCAAAGGATGGGCAACGCAGCCAGCAACCGAGCCCCCCCCCAGCCGCTCATTCACTCCCCCCACAATGGGATGGGGGAAAGAATCAGAAGGGTAAAAGTGAGAAAATTCATGGGCTGAGATAAAGATGGTTTAATAGGGAAAGCAAAAGCTGCACACACAAGCAAAGCAAAGCAAGGGATTCATTCCCTGCTTCTCATGGGCAGGCAGGTGCTTGGCCATCCCCGGGACAGCCGGGCTCCATCACACATAACGGTGACTTGGGAAGACAAATGGCATCACTCCCAACGTCCCCCCCTTCCTCCTCCTTCCCCCAGCTCTATGTGCTCAACATGATGTCATACGGTGTGGGATACCCCTGGGGTCAGTTGGAGTCAGCTGTCCCAGCCGTGTCCCCTCCCAGCTCCTTGTGCCCCCCCAGCCGCTCGCTGGTGGGATGGGGTGAGGAGCAGAAAAGGCCTTGGCTCCGTGTCAGCTTTGCTCAGCAGGAACAAACAAATCCCGGGATTATCAGCCCTGCTGCCAGCACAAATCCCAAACACAGTCCCATACCAGCTGCTATGGAGAAAACCAGCTCTACCATAGCCCAAACCAGCACACACGAAACCCAAGGCTTTTAACAATGTAATGAAATGATAAAGCACTGTGCGTGAAAGCTTGGTGCTCCTTTGCCAAAGGAGTTTTGATTCAGAGCAGAACTTCTAACAAACTGATGTTTTCTCACTTCCATAATCTTTTCCTACTGACTCTTAAATAATGGCCAGATGATGCGGTTGGCTGTGACCCGTTTTACCTTCAGTTCTCAAGAAGCGTGATCTTGTGGAGTGAACCTTGGGTATCTTTCCAGTCTTTAGTTTTTCTCAAATATTAACCTGAGGGCTGCCTAATTACCAAGTGTTCTGCTTTTAGTTTTAGATAATTTAGAGGGAAAAAAAGGTGTTGTTCGGACTCAGACTGATCCCTTTTCAGCTTCAAGGTGCAAACAGAAATTTTATCCTTACTCCTTCTACTGGTCCATGGCAACACCACTAGCTCTTGCAGAAATGCACTGACAGCCTGTGACCACCCTTTCCCAGTTCCACCTTGGCAGCGGGAGTGGCTGCTGGACTTGTTTTGAGGGCTGTGGCCTGAGCAGAGCCTGTGTGATATGCACAAGAGGAACCTGTGATGGTTCATGTGGGTTGTGTTCAAGCACACAGCTATTGCAGCCTGCTGTAGCAGCAGTGAGGCATTTACTAGTCTCTGTGTAACCAGCTACTTGATCATTCTGGCCTTATTATTACTTGTGAACAGATTTCAAGTCTATGGTGGTTCCAATGCCTGCATCAAACCGTGTAGCTGTTGGAAGCCTCAGCTCCATCCATGTGGCAGCTCAAGGAAGAGGCAGTGAATAAGTATGCAGCTTGCAGTCCTTTGATCCTTTTTCCAGTGGCTATAAACACCAGACTTGTATCAAGTTTTCTATTTTCATTCTATATTTTTATAATTAATAATATCTTTCACCACTCGAAATCATGCCTAATTGTCATTCCTCATGTAAACCCCATCCCTCTCTGGCATGGTGGGAATGCGGAGGATTTCTGCTGGGCACCTTGAAACCTGCAGATCTTAAGTTTAGGGGGCTTATGCAGAGCTACGCTCGTGTTAGAAGTTAAACTTCTAAGCTTCTAAACTCTGCAAGGTCAACAACGAGGATTTCAAGTTCCTCAAGGCGGAAGCTGCGTCCATTTGGCAACTGCAGCCATTCGAAGGGAGACTCTCAAGTCTCGACGTCCCATGTATAGGATTAAAACCGCTGCCTCTCCACAACAGCTGGGGACCTCCATGGCTCAGCCGAACTACCTGCAGCTAAAGAATCACATATGAATTTGCATTTTCAGAGGGAAGTTTATATTCCTGTGAAGTCTGAACGCTCTTTCTCAGCAAGGGCAGCCTATTTGTTTGACGCTGCCTCAGCTCACCTGAAGCAATATTGACTTTCACCAAATGTCAACGTTCATGTCGTGACTGTTGAAGAGCTATCGGAGAAGCTGCTTGAAGTTTTCTGAGTAGCTGTTTTGAATTCGCTGCTAAATAACGAGCAGAGGTCTGCTGTGCTGCCATTTTTGGTGAGGTTTCAAAAGGCCTATTTTTGTGCTACGATGAATTTTAATAATTGCTGTAAGTATGCCATTAGTCAAAATGAAGCAGAAAGAAACCCAATTATTGAACTAGACTGCTGTGACTGGAATCTATAGCTGATATATTAAAGCCCAACTGTCAGGCTTAATAATTGACTCAACCTGCTGGCAATTCTGGAAAAGAAAATTAACATTAATAATGAGTTAACTGATCATTATTTCTTTTTCCCCATACCATTAGAACAATATCCTGCAGTATATCAATTAAACAATACCATAATTTTACATCATATACATGCTCTCATTTCACCTTTCTACCTCCTGCTTTTCCAACACCACTTTTCTGTAATTATTGATTTTTTCAAAGTCTCCGTTTGCTGCCCTGGTCTGCGTAGCTATTGAGGGAGCCGTTACGGGAGGTAAATATTATTTAACATGCCAGTGTTTTCACCTGAACTGAAAAGGAATGGCCCATGTTCAGACAGACACGTGCCTACTTGAGAGCGCTTTCTGTGCGTTCAGTCTCCTAATTCCCCAGGCTGCTGCAGCAAAAGATGGTGAGAGCAGAAACACACACATAGAATCACAGAATCGTTGAAGTTGGAAAAGCCCCTTAAGATCACCCAGTCCAACCATTACCCTAACCCTGCCATCCCACCACTAAACCACATCCCTAAGTGCCATGTCTACACAGCTTTTAAATCCCTCCAGGGATGGGGACTCAACCCCTTCATGTGAGCATCTCCCTTATTAAGCTCCTAGTGAGACTGCCTCTGTCATGCCTGAAGTGATTCCTGATGGGGCAATCACAGTGATTAGCTCCCACAGCCCATGCAAACTCCTCTCCGTGGGGCTGGCGGCTGGACGAGGAGCGGCTTTTCTGCTCTGCTGACATTGCAGCTTGTGGCCCAGCTTGTCTGAAACTGCAATAGTTTCTGCAGCCCGTGCACTGCACTGTGGGTGCATGGGCAAGGCTCAGTGCCTGCCTAGGCTGCCAAGCATGGGCAGAGCAGGCCTCCAGGCACGGTCAAATCCTAACTCAGTGCAGCTCACCAACCTCCTGAAGCCAAAATCTTGACCTTGCTGCAGAGTGAACTGGCTCCATAGGTTTAGTCATGCTGCTCTTTCCACAGGCTGTGCAGCAGGCGCGGGCACAGCCAGCCTTCTGCTTGGGAAGGCACCTACCCAGTCGGAAAGGTGCATTGGTGCTGCCTGGAAAACCCCAACTTCGGCGAAGTGCCTCTGTGACCATGATTTTCCAAATTATTTTAGAAATAAACCTGCTTCTTTCAGTGATAACAGTTCTTGCAGGGAGGATGGAGAGGCTTTGGTTTAATGTTGCCCTCAGCCGCACGTTGGAGCCTCCTCAAGGGAGTAATTTTAATTTGGATCTTATCTCTCGCATCTCGGAGAGCTCTGCCAATCTCATTTCGCAGTCCTCGCAATCACTGTTTTGGCTCTGAACTTGCTCGTATTTGCAAGAGAGTCTGAGAAACAGTAGAAACGTTGCACACATTCAGATTATTATCTGAAGTTATTGCAAAGATGACGATTCCCCTCGTCTGTGCCCAGGGAGAGGAAAGCTGAATACAGACAGCAGAGGAGAGCTGCCCTCTGAATTATTGAGAGGTCTCCGGTGCCTGCCGGAGACCTTGGGATAAGCCAGATCCTTTTGTACATTTACCTTTTTTGTTTGGTTTTGGTTTTTATTTGAGGAGGAGACTGAACTCTCCAAACAGAAACCTGGACTTAATGACGTCAATAAGAACTTATCAAATATGGGGTGGTGCCCATGGCTGATGACTTGTCCCCAGTGAGCTGGATGGATTGATTTCCTCTGCTCTTGCTATTCGTGATTAGAGGGCTGAATTCACAGATACGTCTGTGTTTTAGGGATGGCTCAACTTCAAACCCATGTTTGTTTTTCTCATCCTGCAAAAAGGCAGCGTGTGCTTGGACAAGAGCGTTCGCCCTGCACTGTTTGCCTTTGCTATTTCTTCACCTTCTGTCCCCTGCTCAGCTCCAGCCTGTACTGGCAATGGGCACACTCTACCCTCAGGTGAGAAACTGGAGGCACAGCGAGGTGAAGCCAATTCCTTGGGGTCAGATATCAAACAGGGGGGTGGAGAGCTCAGCCCGGCATGGGGTGGTAGAGGAGCCCGTTGCGGTCCGACAGCAGGAATTAAAGCACAGCTTGGAGTGTCTGCCCCTTCTTCTCCTGGACTCGCTGTTCATTTTCTGGGCTATCGCTGGCCTCTCTGGGCTAATTCTGCCAGGCTCCTCTTGCAGGCTCAGAGCCCAGCATGGTTCAGAGAGTGGATAAAGCTGATCCAAAGTCTTTGCAGGATGGAGGCTTCTACTCGTTTTGCCTTTTTTATATGATAATTTCACCTCAAAGTGTTTCAAGGAACAGGTCTAACATAAGTGGTTCTTGAAAGGGTTGCTTAAAGTGGGATGCGTAGACATTGACCAGATAAAAAGGACTTGACCAGTACATTTCTTAGTTATAAAAATAAATCAAAGTGCAACTACGGAATATTGCTTTAAAAAATGAGATGGAAATAAGCAAAAAAACCCAGCCCTTGAAGTGGCAAAACTCAGTTATAATCCCTGCAAGAGGAATACTGGGAAACGGCTTTGAGTGCTTACTAGAAGTGAGCACTGACTGGTGCTTCTGGGCTCAACTCTGAGGAGCCCCAAGCCATAGTAACCAGCTCCCACTAGGGCCACCACAACCAGCTGCATCACTCCTTGTCCCCAGGGGCTGGTGCCTGGCCCGTCACCCCACACACATCCATGCACGTGGGTAGACATGAGCACGAGTGAGTTGTCTCCTCGTGGCGCTAATGGCGGAAGTGCGATTCCACACGTGCAAGATTTGGTTTTTTTTTTCCAGATCTGGACCTACATTTTAAGCTGGGTGCGTATTTTATTTTTGTATTCCTGATCTGAGTGTTGTTTTCTGTGGTGTTTTCTGGGACTTGCTGCTGCTGCAGTCCTTGTTCAAACTGGTAATTTTGAGTGTGGTGCATTGAAAGGTGCAGAGATGGGACTCGTAAACAGAATTTTCTGGATGGCGGTGTTATCATTCTAGATGTTTATTGAAAAAAGTTTTATTTATGCTGTGCATTAAAAATACAATGATTTCAAGGGGTTTAGTGAATCACGTCCTTTAATATGTATAAAAATGGAAAATGAGTGTAGATCACCCGTTGCAAGTCTATGCAAAAGGTTTATAGAAGAATTGAGGTTGTTTACTTACATTCTTGTACTGCAGTTCATGTGGAAAACCCATGGAAAAGCATTTGGGTTTTTGCAAATATGTCCATGTGGGACACGCTGAGCCAAGCCACACTGACATGGGGCTGAGTGGCCGGGGAACGCCGGGGCAGCATGGCCATGTGGTGCGAGGCAGTAACTGGGGGGGCGGCGGGGACACGGCTCGGCACAGCCTCCCCACCATGGGCACAAAGCTGCCACTCACAGAGAGCCCAGTTTTTATATTTTACGTGTTTAGCACTTCTCACACTCGGGGACGTTGAAGCTACATTCTGATTGGTCTCCTACCACACAGGGTCCTACGTGTCCTCTTCTGCCTTTTCCAGCTCTCCTTGGGGGTCTGGCTAAAAGAAAAAGGGATTTATTGGACGTAACTGAGGAGCCAAAAAAACTTATGAGTCTAATTTGGCACTAGTGTTTAGAGAGAGACAGTTGAAAAAGAAAGGTTCAATATGATCTTTTTTGCAGCTTGGGCCTATATATTAACTATTTTGTGGACCATTTTTTACTGTCTTGCTATGTACTTTGGCTGCTGAAATGAAAAGGTAATTCTGTAATTCTGACCCTCCGTGGGGAGGATGCTACAGAACAGCCTGTAAAGATTGCTCTGATCCTGGAAATGGCTGTTGTGCCCTTATGGTCCTGTTGCAACGCACTGGAGGGGATGGAAATCAAGATTCCCACCGCGGTTTGAATGCATTCCTGGTCTCACTATCCTGCATGGAGCCACTGCCAAGCTCAAATCACAGGAGCGTTGCAGAAAGCCCAGCCTGGCCCGAAAAATGTGCCAGTACTGGGGATATTGCATATCCAGGGGGAAAAAGCTGAGCTTGCTCCAGAAGCCACAGCAGACCCTGTTCTGCAGCAACCAGCAAGTGGGGGTAATTTAATCAATTTTCTGAAGGGCGTTAAGCTCTAGCTCAGAGTTTTGGGTTTTTCAAGGAAATCTCGCTTCCCGTGAGATTGCCCCAGAGGTCAGCTTCTCGTTAGCACAAGAGCAACAGGAAAACCACTTCCAGCGCTCACCTTTTGTGGCCCCGCAATAAATTAAGCGACGAAATACCAGCAAAGCACCTGCGAAAGACTTTGTCCCTCAACTGGAGAACGAAAGAATGAAGAAAATCCCTGGACTTAGGAATTGGTTGAGGGCTGAGGGAGGAGGGAGGAGGCTCTGGGATGTGGAGGAGACATCAAGGCATCTTTGGAATATTAACTTGTATATAAACTGCCTTTAAAACTGAAGTTGGCCGTATTAATATTCCTAACAGTTCGGAGCAAGTAAATGACTCACTGCATTGGAGGGTATTTACTCACTAAGTTTCCTTAGATAAATCCCCCCGATGCCTACGTTATCTGACACTTTTTATTTTTCTATATTTAACAGGAACCAAAGTACAAGCCTCTGCTCTGGGAACCATTGCCAAGGAGATGATTATTCATTAACTCTGGGTAAGGAAAAATGGGCTTAGCAACATCTAAGATCTCGGGGGGGAGTCTCTACACTAATTTCCTGTCAAGTTCCTGTTGGCGTTCTGTGTAAGCATTACCCCAAATTAATAATGCAAAATAACCGGAAAGTAGCAGAAACCCTGAGGAGAACATTGCCATTTTTAGCTAGAATGGGTTTAATTGATATTGTTTGGTGCATCCATTGCTCCTGAAATCTGCTGAAATATTTCTGGCGTGGGTACCTGAATAATTACTTCCCTGTGCACTTTATATAGAAAATATAGACAAAGGACAATTTATCTCTCAATTAGAATCGGTGGGATAATAATTGCTAATAATGCATTTGATTAATTTTCACCATCATTGTTGGACATATAAATTTAAAAAAAATTTTTGGGATACTTTCCCCCATCAGTCACTGAATAAATTATTCTTGAATATTTCTATTAATTAAGGCAGCTGCATTCCATTAAGAAGAGACTTTTGGGATAAACAAAGTGGTATGTCTGGAGCCCAGCTCTGCAGAGCCCCCGAGATGAGCCCCCGAGATGCAGCCTGGGAGGGGCGGAGGTGAGGGACGCCGACATTGGCTGGCGTTTGCATGGGCTTAGTGGTCTAAAATGAGGACTTTGCTCTACGGGGCTGTGCTTCAGTGCTTTCAAGTGCAGCAGAACTTGAGCACACCCGTCTCTGAGGGAAGACTGTGAGAACTTAGGCTATTTCCTCCTGGAAATGCAGGAGGACTGGTGCTGCTGTCTTTGCCTGTCCCAGGGCTGGATTTCATTGGCCTCTTACACTGAAGTTTCCGATAATAGCCGTACAAATTAATAACTATTTGGCAATAAGGGTTGAAGGCAATTCCTCATCATTGCTTAAATCTTGGAGGAATGTCTTGTACTAGCAGTAATTGACAGTACCCACCAAAGCACATAGACCCATGCTAACTTTTTTCCACAATTAAGCGGGTTCACATTTGAGCATTTGGCACAGTTGCCTATAAATTCTGCACCTAATCACTCTAAAAAGGAGACAGTATCATTTTGATTTTTAAACAGCAATAATCCTCTTTTCATTTCAAGGGTCTACTCCCTCGTTTTTATCCATGTGACTAAGTGTTCATCCATTTCTTGCTGATAAGTGCCAGTTAGTGTGGTGGGTGGCAGGAATTAATGGAAACCATAAACTACTTCTTGTCTGGGGCAATTCTTCACTCTGCAACCCATCTGTTAGCCAAAATTCCTCAGTGGTGCAGCATGTCAAGGGATGAGAATGTCTTTGTTCTGGGTAGAGCCGCAGCACCATAACCACTTCAAAGGTACGTAAAGAGGGAACAGGCCTTAAAGCTCTGAACTGATGCCACACGCCACCAGGCAAGTGCTCGAGACTCACTAGCAATGTATGCAGGATGCAAGTGACATTGGGTGAGAAAGAAAAGGGCCAAATACCGTTCATAAAACAACCCAAACCCATGTGCCTCCAGTAACACCTAAATTCTGCTTCGTTAGGCGACTTCATAGAATCATAGAATATTTTGGGTTGGATGGGACCCCTAGAGGTCATCTAGTCCAACCCGTTGGTTGGAGATGATTGAAAAGAAGTAAGAGCCCAATTAAAGAACAAAACCTTTTGGCTTATACTTAGGGCAGACCCTTAGCAGGAGTGGAGATGAGCTGAGCGTTGCCCCCACGTCATTTTTTTCCGTATACATTGACTGTTTTGCCAGTGATGGTTGCTGCAGCAGTTCCCTGGCAGCTCCGGGTCCCCCAGCATCCGAAACAACCTGTGTGGGAAAAACCCTTCTTGGCTTTCTAATAGTCAGGGCAAATGCTGCAAAGCAGTAGCTCCCTGTAAAATATTTTCCTGCTGATACCTACTGTTTGACTGGGAGCTGCTTGGCGTGATCCTTGCCTCCCAGTCTCTTTGTAAGTCTGATCAATAGCTACAGAAGATCTGGGTGCTAATATTTTCTTAATTTTTTTTTTTTTTAGATGGGTGATAGGCCAAGTTCTAAATTAATTCCCATGTGCTGCCTTGCAAAAGCAGACCCCTGCTGCCGCCAGCACTGTTGCTGCACACGTCATGCTCTTCAGCTACAGTAAGAAGGGGATCAGTTGGTGGCGCATGGTGCAGCTCCTGTGTGCCCTGGGGCAAGCATAGGTCAGTCAGATGGCCTGAAGGGCGCAGATTCTTGTGGCTATGGTGGGGGAAAAAAGAAACAAAAATAAGAAAAAAACAGCAAAAAAAGAAAGACCAAACCCACTCGTGTCTTGTGAAGGCTGTCTTGACATCTCTACCACCACTTGTGGCCTTATGGGATGTGAGCTGCACAGACTTCCAGCATCGGATCCCAAAATTGCAGCAGAGGCATTTCCTGAACTACCAACTCAAAAGAAAGTACATAAACTTTTTTTTTTTTTAATCATCAAGATTTTTCTCCTACATCTTTCTCATTCCCTAGGTACAATATATTTCATCTAAAACTCAACAAGAACATTGTATATTGCCCAGAGGTGGAGGCTAGTGCTGAAATACTGCCCTGTGCTCTGGGAACTGCCTTTTTGGCCCCAAAGATTTGTCATTTAGACTGGTACAGATGTACATAACGCGCCCTTACAAATGGTTGCACTGTGGCTTTGGCACTTGTAGTAACACTGGTTTTGCATTACATTTTTAATGTATTCTCTAGGTAATTATGCTCTATACAGTATTTTGTTATTTCCAATTTGGATTGCTTTAATCACTCAGTGAACGTACTGAGGAAATTCTATTTACAATGGTCTTAAAAATGTAGGGAGGTTTTTCTCTTTCTAATGGATCCTGATGTATTACATGAGAGACATGAGTTCTGTTGTGATGCCAGTGTTACTAGTCAGTGAAAAATCAGTGGGTATCTAAAATATAGGTTATTCTGAGTCTGCATCTCAGGAATATCAGATGACATCTCCTAAACAGATAGCATCGCTAATTATGTGTTTATCCTGGGTCACTGCTTTTTCAAGACCTTTATTTGAATCAATACAGCTGTGAAAAGAGCAGCCAGCTACCCAGAAAGAGCTGATGGTTATCTGTGCCAATCTGCTTACCTTGTCGAGGACACATTCACCAGGTGCTTTACGAGGGGCTCAGGATATCAAATTATTAACCAAATTTGGGTTTTTTTCCTCAGGTCTTTATAAGTGTAAACAGGAGCGTTTCTCCCAGATTTACAAAATCAGAGTCAAAACTTAAACTCCAGTTGCTGGGAGAAGGGAAGCTCTGTTCCATCAGCTTTGAAGGTGGTGGTTGCTGCACAAAGAGCTCAGTGAGCCAGAGATAACTTGTGAATGAGGGAGAGAAAACCAACCACCCAACCATCTACACTGTAATTACGTGAAATTACTTTGAGAAGTGGAAGATATTAAGGAAAAATATCTGCTGAATAAAAAGCAATCAGTTAAAACAAAGCCCTGGGGCTGTATGGAGTGCAGCGAAGCTGCGTAACCCTCACTTTTAAGGCCTCGGGAGGCGTACAAGGCACAGCTTCCACCATGTCCAAGATGCTTTGCGTGCTGTGATTTCATTCTTGTGGAAGAGGATGGGGGAAAAAGCAATCTCCAGAAAGATATCGTGGGTTAGATTGTCCTGAGGACCGCCTTGATACCGATACCATGACACAGACCTTTCGAGCATCACTCCCGTCTCCCGAGTGCGTCACTTGTCTGGTGGACATGGCGCAACCTTCGCTCCTGAGAAACGGGGAGGGTGAATTTCCAACAGGTGCTGTTGGTCTCTCACAATCCTCAGTTATTTTTGGGTAACACCTAAGACACGTTAATTTGACAATAACTCTCAGACGTGTTTCCCCAGCAATGAGGAAATGGCTGCGCTGCCTTCCCCTCTTGCTAAAGACAAACCAGATATTTAATGGATGACTAAGAAGGAACAAATATTTTAAATTCATAAATACCAGTGAGAAGGAACTAATTATATAAAGTAAAAAAGCAGATTAGCATGAAAGGAAGGAAAGAGAAAATTTACATTTTGTGTCAGAAACATATTCACAGACTGACACATCAGGCTGTGACTAAAGCTGAGCAGAAGTCAGCACTTTCACTGCCAAGGAGGCTGCAAAGCTCTAAATTCTGTTTTAGAGCAATGAGCAGATTTTTAAAAATATTTCTGCGTTGGCAGGAAAATACCAGAGATACCCAAAGCATTCGATTTTGAAAATTGTGAAGGAAGATGTGGGTACCAGGACTGGGCTCCTGCTGAGTCACAGTCCTGGTGTTTCTCGGTTGTGGGTCCTGCCCTGCCCAGTGAAAAACAGGGCTCAGGAGCAGAGGGATGGCTTCAGGAGCAATGTAGGAAGCTGCAGCAGCCCCAGGCCAGGAGCGGCCCGTGATGTGCAGCTGCCCCAAAGCTGAGCGACCTTCAGAGTCCCAGGTGCAAAGGAGGCTAACTGGGACCAGCTTTCCAAACCCTGCCCACCCAGCAAGAGCCGTCACAGGAGCAGTCTCCTCCTGCTGTAAGTGAAAGATGGGTTTGACCAGCTTTCCTCACGGTTACAACTGGGCTTTGCATCCCTCTCTTTGAGGCACGGTATTGTTTTTGACGGGCTGCTGAGCATCGCTTAAACGGAATCTTTATAAATACAGTTATCTCAGATTTCACCTAGCTGATACACTGGATGAATTCTTGTTGCATGCCAACATTTGATAGCCAGGAGGGGAATTTGGAAGAGAAACTAGGGATAGACTATCAGCCCCATTGTAGTGTTTGAGTAAATGGGCTCTTGATAATTTTTCAAAGTGCAAAAAAAGTGGGAGGAACACTAGCTTGCCAAGAGGAATAGTCGGCGATTCATGAAAAATAGCTTCGCTCTTTGTAGACTTTGCAGATGTGAGGATGGGACAAACACTTTTTTGGTCCTGATTCAGCAGGTTCACGAGGGTCATCCAATTCACAGCGCAGAGCGCTGGCCTGACCCACAGGGAGAGATCCACTGGAGAGCCACGGAGCTGCAGGAAAGCCTTTGATCTCTGCTGCGTCTGACAGTTGGCCGCTGCTGTGTCAGAAATGCCTCTGTTGTTAGTGGGGAATGCGAATGTGATAAAGAATAATTTCAGAGTATGCTGTATGCAAAATCTCAGCCTTCTCCTGCCTCCAGAAACCAGTGTGGTCCCAGGACCAGCTGTATGGTAAAACTTTTTCTGTGGCCACCTCATTCCGCCAGACATCATACTCCTCCATATACCACATGAAGAAATAAGCAAAACCAAGCCCAAAGACCCTCAGTCAAGTTGTGTTAAATCTTTTGCAGCCACAAAACATTTCCTCTGGCTGCAGGAACCACAAGGAGACACCCATAATTTATACAACTGTGCTGGTGCCATAGGCTTCATCTGTCAGCGGTGATGGTGGTGGCCATGTCCTCCCAGTATTGCCCAGGATGGAACTTGCAAGAACAGCTGCTGGGCAATCAACCTGCAGCAAGAAAAATATGGGAAGGTGAGTGTGCCCGGGATTTTCAGGGAGGCGTAGAGGCAAATGTCTTGCGTGCCCAAAGCACATTGAAAAAGTGCTTGTTCTGATGAGTCATGAGGTGTTTCTCTAAGGAGGTGAGCAGCGAGGTAGGTGCAAAATGAAGCAGGTGAGGCTGCAGGTCTAACAAGGTCCCACCACTCCACACAGGGCTGGAGCCTGAATGCAAGGAAAGGTCAAAGGGACTGGGTCCCCGCCCTGGGTGCCAGCGGGCTGCTAACGAGCCAGTGAGCTGGTATGGACAAGCTTCATTTGTACCTCTGTCGAGGGATGTCATGAGGACGGAGCCAGACTTTTCTCAGTGGTGCCCAGTGCCAGGACAATGGGCAATTGGACACAAACTGAAGCAGAAGAGGTTCCAGTTGAATGTGAAGAAGAACTTCTTTACCCTGAGCGTGACCGAGCCCTGGAACAGGCTGCCCAGGGGGGCTGTGGAATCTCCTTCTCTGGAAATATTCAACCCCCACCTGGACGATATCCTGTGCACCCTGCTCTGGGTGAGCCTGCTTGAGCAGGGGGGTGGGACCGGGTGATCTCCAGAGGGCCCTTCCAACCCCTGCCATTCTGGGATTCTGGAATTCTGTGAGGGCAGCAGAGAGCATAAGCTAAGGGGCACAAAAGGAGGAGGAGAGGGCTTGTTTGGGGGAAATGAGAAACAACGCTCTTGGGGGGCTGGGAGGTGTCCCGGAGCAGCGCTTCTCAGCTGAGTGTAGAAATGTCGGGGCGAGGAATGCGGCCTGGTGTGTGCAGCCTTACGGTGCTGGGGTGGGATCACAGAAGGCAGCGCTGGGAATGAGATTATTGAACCAACTGCCATGAGCTGGTTAGCTTTGTCTTATAAAAAAAATTTAAAAATCTCCTCCCTAGTTTGCTCCGAGCAGCAGCCTGATTTCTGGGGTCTTGCAGAGAGCTGGAAATGGGAACTAGACCTGATAGCCCTGGACTTAATTGAAGCTGTGAGTATTCTGGTCAAATATAATTATTAATAAACATCTTTAATATGTAGGAATGAAAAATGTTGGGGTTTTTTTATTATGAGTCGTTAATGTTTGCTAAACTGCCTTCAACTCCAAATCGGCCTTCTGACTCCTTCTGACTGGTTAGACCAAAGGATAGGTGGGAAGGCCACTACTGCCTCTTGGGAAAATACACTGGTATTTACAGTAATGCAGAAAATATTCTTATAGTAATGTGGGTGAGAGGAGGATTGTGCCTTTGAACCTCATGCCCAGCAGGAGCAGGGGGGTCTCTGCACCAACACTGGGAGCAGATGTAGAGGCCTGCATGCGCCTAATTGCCCTGGTGAAACGGGGCACCTTCGGCTGCTAAATATTGATGTCCATGGCCTCAATTTGTGCCAGGGCAGGTTTAGGTTGGCCATTGGGAAAAATTCCTTCCCCACAAGGGCTGACAAGCACTGGAATGGGCTGCCCAGGGAAGGGGTCGAGTTCCCGTCCCTGGGGGTATTTAAAAGCCGGGCAGATGAGGTGCTTAGGGACAGGGTTTAGGGGGGGAAATGGCAGGGTTAGGGGAACGGTTGAGCTTGATGATCTTAAAGGGCTTTTCCAACCCAAATGGTTCTGTGGCTCTAGAGCAGCTCTGTAGCATGACCAGCCACGTCTCCACGCTCAGTTCCCGCTTAACAAGCCTCCCAAGAATTGCTCCTCGCCTCTAAGCGAAAGGTGAATGGGGTGAGCATGTGTGATATAACAAATATTGCACCACGTTTGCTATGCAGTGATCTCTGGGCTGTGAAGGCACCAGGGGTTTTGTACCAGCAAAGACTATTCTTTTTTTTTGCATAAGAGCAGCATTATCCATGAAGAGAAAGAAACCCAACATTTTTGAAATCCCATTCCAAGTTTATGCTGTGCTGAAATGTCTGCCCATTGCACAATAGTGTGGCGAGCCGCTCTGGGATACAGATGGAGCAATTTTTTGTTTAGCTCTCCAGGAGCAGAATAAATCACATGTATTTTTCAGGCTGCATGAGGATTTATGGGAAATGTTGACAAGGTTGTGTCTGTCTGTCAAGGTTACAGCTGCAGCTTCAGCATTTTTTTTGGCACACCTCTTTAAAAAACAACTGTTTACTGGTTTGTCACCTTTACCTTACAACGAGGAAGGGGTAATTTTGTTCTGTACTTCAGGGATCTGTTCAATTAATCTCATCTCCTTATTTATGAACATAATGAGGTGTGATTTTCATACATACGTACTCAAACTGCAGCTACCAGCACGTCCCTCATCTTACAGGAGCAATGCCACCAACTGATACACTGATTTAATACTTTTATGGGTTTTATAGTCATTTTCTTTCCATACTAGGTACGGAAAACTGAACATACTTTCCTGTATACTTTATATTGCATTATAAAAAGGAAGCCATTGCTCTGGACATTAAATTCAGTTTGCAAAACAATGTTCCTACTGCAGCCAGTACTGCCAAACAAAATATTTGCCTATTTACTGCTCTGACAGCCTGGCAGCTGGAATAGGATGGGTGGTAGCAGAGCCGTAGCATTTACCTTTGCTTAACAGTAAAGTTTTGAAGGAGGGTATTATATATTAAATGCTTTGCAATCAGGTGGGGACAGACTGGAGGGTCAAAAGGAGAGGGCTGCAGCTCAGGGCAATAAATAGGTGAAAGACTTACTATGGGAACTTGGGTAGAAATAGAGAAAGCAAAAACCAAAAAATTCAGATCAGACAGCGAGAGATAAAATCCTTGGGTTGGGTAGTGGAAAGTGAGATTGGGACCAAAGCAGGGAAATGGGAGAACCGAATGAAGCCTCTGGTTTTGCTCTGTTTAAACTTTTTCCTGTTATTCAGTCAGTTTAGATAACTGTGGAGAATCTAACAGTGACGCTGAAAAACCCCTAACCACTTGGATTTTGGTTTTCATTGCTGGAAAAAAAAAAGGTGCATTAAAAAATATTTAGGTTTATTTAAGGCACTGCCCAGTTTTTGAAGGTGCAAATTCAATGAAGGCACAACCTGGGTCAGTGCTGGTTACCCTGCCCTTGCCCTGCCCTCTCCTCGCTCCCAACCGCTGAGCATGAAGAGCTGCAAGAGACGGAGCTCCGCATGGTTTTCATTAGGCAGAAGGGTTAAGCGAGTTTTTTCTACAGATCTTTATTGCTAGGGTATGACAAGGAAGGAATCCAGCTTGCCTTTCAGATCCCAGATTTGGTTTTGTAGTCTTAGCAATAAATTAAAAAAAAGAAAAGAAAAAAGAAAAAAAATCACCCTGTGAACTGTGCACACATTAACATTTCCCATGGATTTCCAGATCGTCATGAAACCCCACCAGGCCAGCTTCCCAACATCAAACTGCGGAGTGGCATTGCACTGGGGAAGAAAAAGAGGTCAGTAACAGGAGTTCAGAGCTGAACCAAGGGGCAGCAGAAAGGGCCTCGGCAGCGTGGTCTGTGCACCTGCAAAACTGGGGGGGCCTGTGCCTGTGCAAGCCCATTGCTGTGTCTGCCACTGCCAGCTCTGCTGCTGGGCAGCATCAGCGAGGCTGGTTTTAAGCGTTGCATGAAAAACTGCTTAGAAAATTGCTAGTGCTTTTGAAAAGGCTCAGATGTATCCATTCTTCTGAAAATCTGCATACAAGTTCATCCAGACACTGTGGCGTCCTCGCCACAAAATTTAGCCGCTGTCAGTAATGGTTGTGACGGGAAAGAGAAATGCAGCTAAAGTGGAGAGGGTTCAGTTACTGGCCGTCTGTGTGGTAACTCATGCTACATAATGATGCTTTTTTTCTGGTTCCTTCAACAAAGCAAGCACAGCAGACCCTTAGTCAAGTACCTGCTGCCATTCTTCTGGTGAGAAACTTCAGGCTTTTAGGGAAGCTGCATATAGTGTAAGACAACTGCATTAACAGCTTGGTGAGAGTTCTTGCACAGCTGACAAACACTATTGAGTGAGGCAGACTAATGACTGTTATCTTAAAAATAAATCAACCATCAGAAGCAAGACAAAGCATGCAAATCATTAAGTAACCCCATATGATCCGTCTCAGTTCCAAAAATGCTTCAACTCAAAAAATGCTGATTAGGAGGAGGCTTTTGGTCAAAAGAAATCCTATGGTTTAACAACACAGAAGAAAACAGGACTGTAATGTCTTCGGCAGTGCAGGAAGAGCTGTACGGCACAGTCAGCTGGTGCCTGTGGATACTGCTGCAGAAGGGGTATGCATATGCCTGTAGTATAGCTTTCTGGCTGGCTGTGTCGGTAAAGTTTCTTTGCAAATTCTAAACTAATGCAAATAACTTGGTCAAGTGAGTTTCGAAAGCCTCCAGTGAGCAAGTGCACGTGTTGCAGATGCCTGTTTGCGATCCCCTCCCCTGTGCCTTTGCTGAGCCTGGCAGGGACTGGGGCGGCCTTGGCTGCTTTGACTTCTAAAACCTCAGTCGCTGCTTCCTCAGATGGTGACTAGTCACTTCCAATATTCTGTGGGTAGTTAGGGAAATTAGGTGTTTGGAAAAACTCGATAATATGAAAGTATACTGGGACATTTCTTGGACCAGACTAGTGCATTACTCATGCATCATTAACTCTCAAAATATTAAGGGAACATTTCTTAATATTGGGCCCTATTCCGTTAAAGAGACACAAAACAGCTTGCTTAGTTTAAACCACGATGCGAAACGCACTGTCAGCTGAGCAGATCCCCTGCGTAAGGGCAGGTAGGAAATCAAAGCAGGGCTGTTGGCATAGGAGAGACTTGTTGGGCTTAGGCTGAACGCTTTGGATTTTCTGCTATGCACTGTGGCGTGTGGTGCTTTATGAGCCCAGACCTGCAATATCTCATCGTGAATGCTCACATTGCTTAACCCCTATGTAGGATTTTCTGTTGTCACAGCAGACACATACAATGCTCTTTTCAGCATTCCTCGTGTAACTAAAACCACCGCTAACATCACCCACAAGCTTGAGTTTGAAGAGAATGCAGCCTCAGTGCTAATGGTGTTGGGACCGCAGCTGCATTCATCAGCTCTGTGTTTTAATTTCTGCCATTCCAGCGAGATTCTCCTCTTTTCCAGGTTTAGAGCCGCCCTGGCATTTTCACTGCATTTGCTACTGCCGTGCCAGAGCACAAACAGAATTTCAAGTGAGCCTCGTTTCCCCTCTTCTCTATGTTGGTACGTAACGATGTTACCTACTGTTTTATTGCTCGCGTCCCAGCTCCTGTGAAACTGATAGTTTTGCTTTCTGCTTCGTAACTGGAAAAAGTTTGGAGCGTGTCAGCAACCAACTGCTTTATTAAGTTATTTTTCCAGACAGGTGATGTTGTACTCTGCATTTTAAGGTCATCTATTAAGATGGAGTGTGGAATTGGTAGATTGCAGAAGAATGGACCCCAGATGGTGGCTGGTCCGAGCTCAGCACAGGTTCCCACTGCCTCACGCCTCCTCCCTGAGGATCTGCGCTTGCAGCAGAGGAGCTGGCACCCCATGCCTGGCAGTTCCATCAGTCGGCCCTTTTGATTAAGTCTGAGCAGGTGGAAACAACTGACCAGAGACTGCTTCTGCCCTTTTATCACTTCCCAAACCTCCACTGGGTGACATGGCTGTCAGGGGGACTTTTTTGGTGACAAGTGGGCTTAGCACAGCTAGCTCATTCTCTAAGATTGCTACATAAGAATAGGGGAATACTTCATGGCTTTCTCCGTTAATGACCCCTTATGAGATGGTTTGTAGATAGACACCTTTTAAATTACAGCCCGAGATGGACACGGAAGGCTACAGAAACGGAAAGGGCCATGTATCTGATTAGGGGAAATGGGATAAAGATGAATAACGCAACGCCCAGGCTGGCGGGAGGTCATCTGTCTATTTTAGTGGCATTATTTTAGATATTCCTGCTGGCTATACGCAGAAATTTGAAAGGAAACAATATACCTGCTTTTGGAAGCTGGTGGTTCTTCGTCATGGAGCTGGTTTGTTGAACCAAAACCAGTTTTCTACTTAATCTTTCTCATGTGTTGTTTCTTTCTATGTTATACAAAGTAGTTCTTTAAAGAAATTATGTAAAAGGTAGGCTTTAAATAAGAAGATATTTTTGGCAGGGTAATAGATGGAATTTAATAAAGCGAGCTCTGGGGAGTTACTCTTTTGGGAAGCGCAGTGAGGGCAGGTGAGCCAAACTGTCTTTTCAGTGCTCCTACTGGAAAGCCCCAGTGGCAAGGGGTTTATGTGAGCTCTGGAACAAGCCCCCCATCACTACAGCCTACTTTGTATTTAAAACTTGTCAGCATCGATGGAACAACAGAAAGGTAAAGCAAGAGACTCCTGTGTGAAGTTTGAAGGGTGGGGGGGAGGCTGTTCAACACCGCTTGATAAGCTAGGACATTCAATTGCTGTGGTTTTCAACAATTTTCTCGTCTCTGGCACGGCAGGTGGGTGTTAGTGCTTTCAAGTCGTTACTGCTGCAGGGACTCACTATGAAGAACAGAAAAGCCGAAGCATGACATCAGCCGCAGCAAGGTATCACGTGGCTGCAAGGGACAGTGGGCACCAAGCCGTGCAGGATTGCTGCTGGAAGAGTCAATCATCGCCCGTGGGGGAGGAAAGGTGAAAGGAGAAATACAAATAGCAATGGAAACAGCAACATAAACATTTTACAAGGGAGGTCAAAACCGCTTTGTTATTTTTATCAGTTGGATTAGAGTGAAAAATGAGATACACTCGGGGTGGTTTTGCAAACATCTAGCAGGTCTGTGGTTATGAAATGCTGGGCTCAAAGCAACACTACTTGGTAAATGGCAAATTACCCATGTATTTCCTCGACATGTGAGCTCAGCTCAGAGCATTAAATGGCTGTTCTAGTATTTCCTCCGCAAAGACAGCTACTTTGTTTGTCTCAGTGGCTTTTCCAAGTAGCTCTCCTTCCTTTCCCACCCTCTCTCCAAGGGTCTCAGAGGCTGTTGAATGTACCCAAGCACATAGGTTAGCTACAACACTGCACTTAGAAGTTAGAAAGTGCCAGCAAGGGTGAAGAATAAGCTCACCATTAAGCTAATGAGACCCATATGCATGTGCAGTCAAATAAAAGTCAGCTAAATGTACTGAAGAGCCAAAAAGCAGATGAATGAAGCATGGCAGACATCCCAAAATCATGTTTAAAATGCAAATATTGATATTTCTCATGCTTCTTTCCCTTATGTAAATCACATCTAAATAAGGCATCTGGTAGAAGAGAACATATTTTCGCCTTTGAGCTCATACTCAAATGAATGAAACAAACCCAACTGATGTGAATACCTACAGGCTGCTGCAGTTCCTGGAGACTGCAGATGGTTGGGGAGTCACAAACAAGACTTGCCGTCATGATGGGAGCTGAGCCTGAAAGTAATTTATAGCCAAATCTGCACAAATTCATCTGAGAATTCTTTTTCCTAAAAATGCAAGCCACACAGTTTTCTCCTGGGATGAAACTGCAAACCTCGGGTTTGGGGAATCCAGAAATGGTTGCAGTAAGAAAGCACTTTAATACCAGAGAAATTATTCTCTTTCTTCTGTTTTGTTTCCATGTTACCTATATAGAAGAAGAAAAAAAAAGAAACAAGAAACAAACCACCAGTTTTTATGGGCTTGATACTGCTTTTTCAGGAAAGGTTTATCTCAGGGAAGAATTTTCCTTCCTTTGCTAAAGGCTTGGGCTACTTTTTGCTATGCACTTGCTCTTCCAGCTGCTGCTGTCACTGACTTTTATAGCTTTGCAGGTCTGACAGATCAGCCCATCTTTCTCCACCAGTGATGTCATTTAATTGGGCAAATTATGTCTTATAAGTACTGCTGGGCTACGAGTTTCAGGCTACCCTCCAGGGAAAACGTGCCAAAATTCCTCTCCTTCCCTTTGAAGGTGCTGCTTTGAATTGATGGAGCTACCAACTGAAATTGTGTGGGATGGACCAGCCCTCCCGCCTGCTGAGATGTGAGGCTGGAGCTTGGTGTTACGCTGAGCATGGTTATTACAGCACAAGCTCCTGGGTGCTGGGGTTTATGATTAAGAGCAAAGTGGCTGAATTGTGAATTTGGGGCCAATTCAAAAGGAGATCAGGGAAGAGGCTCTTTGTGGTGGTGGCTGCTTGGGCTGAGGAAGAGGGTTCTTGGTCAATGCCATATTCACGTGCTTGTGTAATGGGGTGCTGTCTTCCCCAGTGATACCAGGGATTACACTGGGAACTAGCTTGGGGCTAGCATCAGATAGGCTTCTTGTGATACACCTTATGTATCACAACATATATGTAATATCACATGCCTGGGTCACAGGGGCAAGCATGTGGTACTAAATAACGTTTGCCTCAATGGCCATCAGGTGTGTTTTCTTACCTGCTTTTCTTTTCATCTATATATTTGTGCCTTTTGCTGATTTTTCTTATTTTTCTTTTCAGGGAGCAGAAAGAAGAAACACACCCTTTTCCTTGGCTTCCTTTTGGACTACCTTCCTGAAAGCCAAAAAAGCTGTGAATATTCATCACACTGAGTTTAACTCACAGTACCCTCTCAGATGGAAGGCTGCAACAGCCAGCAGGTACTGACATACTGTCAGAAATGGACACCTCAACAGCCCCAGCTGCGTATACCCAACTGACGCACAGCAGCAAAAGATGTAAATGTTTGGAAAAGACGCTTACGGGTTTTATCCAAGCATAGATTTTCACAAACCACAGTTTCAGTCTGGTAGCTCAAGGTTTATAGTCTTAAAGTCTCTGCGCCTTTAAGTGGGAAGGTAGAGCTTAGAAGCTATGAAATAACAAGAACTGAGCCCAGAACGGAGAAAGTGAGTGTAGATGTACCAGAGCTATGCTAGTTAACACCAGTGAAGGATTTGGCTTTCAGCTTCCACATATTATTTGATTTCACAAGTTTATTGTTGTTGTTGTGGGTTTGGTTTTGTTTTGGTTTCATCTCCAGGTCCGCTGTTATGGGATTTGACTGCACTGCAAAACCTCTGGTTGAAGCGTGGCCCTATCATGTGCTGGCATCAGCCACCAGGCTGTTACAAACCACTAATGACAATTTCCTTCCCTCACATCACATTGTGAATGCATTAACAGATCATAACTGCAGCTCATATCTCACTTAGCAGATGAAAGGAAATAATTCTCCTGCGGATTAACTGAATTAAAATGGGAGTGCCATTCCTGATTCACTGGGGCTAAAGCGAAGGCTTATTTCATGATTTAACATTGAGGAGAATAGCTGTGTTTTCCTCTTTCTTCTCAGTAACCAAAAATGTTTGGTTTGGGAGATCGTACTAACCACCCTCATGAGGTGCGCCATATGTTTTAGTCTTTTTTAATTACTGTAGCCTTTACAATCTCAGATAAGTTTCATACTGAGTGCTTTGTTTTACAATTAAATCTCTCCTTTGGGGAGATTTTAAAATCTTTTTCTTTCATCAGCTGTGAAGTGTAAAGAGAACTGCAAATTTACATTACTATGGGCAAACAACAGTTTTGTGTGGGAAATAAACTTTAAATTATTATTATATCAAGACACTTTTTTATTAAATGCTGTGTTGATGCCACCTAACAACAATGTAGGAGATAAAAGGCATTTTCTCTCCCTCTATAGCAGTGCCTTGCATAAGCCAAAGCATCGGTTTATTACTTGAAAATAAAGGTCTACCTAAAATAAAAAAGACAATGTCAGCTCAGGCCTCCACACGTTTTTAAGATCTCAGTTTTAAGGGCTAAGTATGAATTTACATCTTGAGCAGACTTTTGGTAACTGCTGAAGAACTCAAAATCTATTCACAGCTCTCTCCCACTCCTCAAACCCACACATACTTTCCACAAAGTGCTTTGCGCACAGATATGTCTCATTAAAAAAAAATAAAATAATTTCTTAAATAACAGCAAGCTTAAATTTAGCCCTTCTGAACTGCAGAAGGAGACTGTTAAAAGTTCTGCTGGAAAACTTCTAAATGTGAGGCAATGCCTGGGTGTGGGGATGAAACATGACTTTCTCTGCCATAGGGTTTGACTCGAGGGTCTCCGAGCTGTTCCCAAGCACTGATTAAACACCATGGGTCCCCTGTAAGATAAATAAGGGGTTAACCACGCCTGACACCACATCGGGGTGACATTCAACAGCAGGGTGACTACAGGCGAGCTGCCCAGGGCTGGAGGGGCAGGCTGGTGGGGCACTGACCATTGGGTGGGCTTCGCCTGAAATCCTGAGGAGCCGCAGCTTCTCTCATCACAAATGCCATGAGGCTTTCTCTACGGCAGTAATTGCCAACTATCTTGCTTTATGCTGCTTTACGTAGATAACGCTCACGAGGGAAATCGTTATCTTTTCATATTTCCAAGTGACCGGTGCTTCCTGTGTGTTACAGAAATTATTAGCATTGCACTCTTGGGGTAAATTAATTTATTGCTGATTAAAATAGAGATGGTCAGAAATGAAAAGCTAAACTGCCTCCTCATCTCCCCTGGTGTCAGCGGGCTGTTTCTAACACTTCTTTACCTCACAGCAGTGAGGCATTTTAATCTTCCTTAACCACCTCTCCCCAGAGGCGCTGCAGGCCTCCCTGAGGGGCTCAGGTGAGGCCAGGTCCAGCATGGGGCAGCCCAGCCTCTTCTCGCAGAGGCCCCTGCAACCCCCCAGCCTTGCCACGGACACTCAGTACAAGGAGAAACAAGGAAAAGAGGGTTTGGTTTGGTTTTTTTTGTGGAAACTGTAAGAAGCAAAAGCTGCTGTGCTGCTCCAATGGTGTTTCAGAAGCAGAGAGCAAGGGTGAGCGCCAGGAGGTGGGAAGGGCTGCTGCGGCTCCCCAGCCGCTCGCCCGGCAGCACAGGTATACTCTCCATTTCTGTTATTTTATACAGTAGGAGGTGTAAGCACAACTAATTCATCTTGGGACACTGTCCCCCTGCTTGTCCCTTTTCCCCCGTCTGAACCTCTCCCCCCTGGTCTGAGGCTCACCGGCTTCTGCAGGCACTCTTCCTCAGGTGGCCAAAAGCTGTACTCCTGCATTTTCCCTTCATTAATCAGTTCCCCACTCTCTGTCCCTGAACCAAGGCACGTCTCAGTGGGCATGCCTGCTCTGGCAGGTTCACCACCCATGTGAGTGGGACTGCAACAGGGAGTCCAGTCACTGTCTGGCAGGCTCAGATGTGCTGGGGAAGGCGAGGTGATCCTGCAAGAGGGGCCTGTGTCTCCATAGAATCGTTTAGGTTGGAAAAGCCCTTTAAGATCACCAAGCCCAACCGTTCCCCTAACCCTGCTATCCCACCACCAAACCTTGTCCCTAAGCACCTCGTCTGCTCGACCCCTTCCCCGGGCAGCCCCTTCCAGTGCTTAACAACCCTTTCGGGGAAGACATTTTTCCCAATGTCCAACCTAAACCTGCCCTGGCACAACTTGAGGCCATTTCCCCTTGTCCCATCACCCATTACCTGGGAGCAGAGCCCAACCCCCCCGCCTACCCCCTCCTCTCAGGCAGTTGTAGGGAGCGATAAGGGCTCCCCTCAGCCTCCTCTTCTCCAGGCTGAACACTCCCAGGTCCCCCAGCCGCTCACCATCAGCCTTGGTCTCCAGACCCCTCTCCAGCTCTGTTGCCCTTCTCTGGACATGCTCCAGCCCCTCCAGGTCCTTCTGGGATGGAGGGGCCCAACCCTGAACCCAGCATTCAAGGGGTGGCCTCACCCATGCCCAGGACAGGGGCACGGTCACTGCCCTGCTCCTGCTGGCCACACCAGTCCTGATACAAGCCAGGATGCCGTTGGCCCTCTTGGCCACCTAGGCACACTGCTGGCTCATACTCAGCTGCCTGTCGACCAACACCCCAGGTCCTTTTCCACCAGGCAGCTTTCCAGCCACTCTTCCCCATGCCTGTAGCGTTGCGTGGGGTTGTTGTGACCCAAGTGCAGGACCCAAGGGCTCACTGGGGGCCTTTGGCAGCCATGTAGAATCACCTCTTCTCCTCCTAACGCCTCACTTGTCTTAAAATTGGAGAAAAATTGGAACCTCCTTCCTTCTTTGGTGGCAGGGGTTTGCACAGGCTCCAGGCATGGACTCCAGATTTTTCTCTTTCCCCTTCCCCTGTTCAAGGGCAATGCGTGGGCCAGCTGTAACTATTTCAGAAAAGCCCAGAAGGTGAGCAGGTAACCCAGGTAAGCGGGGCCTTGCTGATGAGCAGCTACCACAGTGCCTCGGCAATCCCAGTTTACAGACCTCATCTTAACAAAACAAAAACCCCACAACCTTCCCTCTGTGCTTACACTGGAGGCCACCGGAGTGGGATCTGTGGGCAGCTGGGGATCTGCCCATCGCTGCCTGAAAACTCCTTCAGAACAACACTTGCCCATAAACTGTAATGTGTTGAGAAAACAGACCAGGCTGCTGCAGGTCAGGCCTCCACTGCAGAGGGGGTTTTTTTCTCTATTTTTTTTTTTTTTCTTTCTGATGGTTATAAAACTAATGGGCCACATTTTTCATTCCTTCTGGCACTGTTAAGGAGAAACAGGGATATAGGGATATCCCTAAACAGTTTACATCTGTGTTCTGAATCTTGAGGAAAACACCCAGCCAAATTTCAGGGGAGAAACTGGAGACAGCTGTGAAAGGGGCGTTGCTGCTGTCTGTTTTATAGGGTCATCTATTCCCTTCAGTAGTAACAGGAGAACCATGTCCAAGGCAATCACGAGTTGGCCTTTGAGCATGCACTAACCAGGGTCACACAATATTACAGCGTTGTTACTTTCCTACACAGCAGCATCTATAAATTCAGCAAAGAAGTATGAGCTGTAAAAGGGGTAGGATACCTGTTGTATGGATCCAGTTCCAAAGCTGCAGTTTCAGCTACGGTGGAAAAAAAGAAAAGGAAACATCTCAGCTGGATTTTCCAGAGCAGGTAACATTGGGACTACTTTTTAACCTTGAACTGAGATGATTTTGTGTGAACTAGGTATATTTGCGTAGGATGACATTTACAAATAGTCCCTGTGGGGCTCATGAGATGGTTTTGCTAAGCACTTGGCTAGCTGTGTGCCTGTGCTGCCCAACAACAGGGATGTTTTGCCTCACAGATGATAACTTTCACATGTTGTTAGAGATCCATCAAGGTAGAAGTCAGTACTAACCGGCTCACATGGCCTTCAGCTTTCCAAGATTTAATCATCAGGTCCCTAGGCTGATTCAAGTTTTTTATTAGCTCCTCACCTATCCAATTTAGGAAGCCTCTAATACGAGGCCTTGTTCCTGGCTGGAGGAGAGATATGGTCTGCCAGTGCTTGGTGACAGTCACCCATTTCCCCACAGCAGTCAAAACACAATTTTTCTTGTTTCTTTAGATCATTTGCATTTTAAAACAAGCAAGGAAATTGGTGATGACAATTGCACGCTAGATAATGGTAGGTTTGTTTCTAACGCACTTGGTTTATTTTAACATAATGCTATTTTTCTGTGGAAAAGGTGCTGAAAGCCTGAGGCTGATTCTTTTGCTAGGGAATAGCTTTTGGGGGAAAAAAATTGAAAATTAGTATTTTGGTGGTGGCTACCACTGCCTGGTGGGATCAACAGACAGACTTAGCGGTAAAACCAGCAGCTTGTGCCACATCTGTCCCCGTGTCAGTGTGTTACTGGAGGGCAGAGCCAGGCAGTGTGGCACAGCTCTGCTCAGCCCTGCCCAGCCCCGTGGCTGGGTCCACACCCAGACTACGGTGGCTTCTTGGATGCTGTAATGATACTGGTTTGTAATAGCTACTGAAAGGCATTATGGCAAGGAATTGCCCTCGTGCTCCTTCAGGATAGTGGGCAGTGTAAACAGCAACTGGTGTACAAGGTAACTCTGTGACGTTTGGGGAAATAGCCATTTGAGTGGTTTATTTGTATAGTAGGTATTTATTACGAACATAGGATGTTAATAGGGCTCAGACCCTGCATTCTTGGCCTCAGTGCAAATATTTTTATTTCAACCATCCACCAGATGAAAACAATGATCTGTGTAAAGTAATTTTAAGGGTTTACACACTTCTTTGTCAACGGGGACAATGCTGTACCTCCCAAATGCACAGGTTATTGGCAATGACCTGCACTCCTTGGCAGCAGGTCTCTGCCTGTGCGGGCTGAGCTGGAAACCTCTCACTAGGTCTCTGCCTTAGTGTCATGTGTCACTGTAGCTGGGGTTACACCAGGCTCCTCATACAAATTCAGGTGCTGGTTAGAACAGAATCCTGTGTGCGAGTCGTATGTGAGGACTGAGCAACGCCTGGTATCTGGAGCAGATGAGGCAAAGCAACAGCCTTGGTTAACAAAGACATGTAAAGTGCTGCTGGGATTTGAGGTAGAGCTGGAGAGTGGAGAACTGTGGAAGGTTTAAACAGTGTTTCCCTCTGTGTTTGTGAGCGCTAGAGGTGAGATAGAGGTAGTCTTATTTATGATTCTAGCTGGTTTTGAAGGGCTGTATGTTTCTGGCAATTTCCTGGTAACCTGGGGAGTGGCAAAGGCAGTGGGCAACTCCAGACAGCAAAACAGAAACTTGGCAAATGGTACTTCACATGCAGTGCAATGCAGAAATACTGGATGGGAATCGTACCTCGCTTCAGGGATGGAGACACAACCTTCGCATTTTGGGTTGGTAATGGAGTGTGTTATGGAGATGGATGAGCTTGAGATTGGGATCTAGATAGGAATATTCAGGCCCAGAATTAAACATTAACAAAATTAATTTATAGTTTGGAAAGGAGAGAAGGTGATCTTGCATAGGCTGGTGCATGTAAAAAGCACAGAGAGAACTGTTGTTGTGGCCATGGGAGTGAACCCCAGATTCTACAAGAGTAGAAGTATGAGTGCACAAGAATCTGCCTGCAGGGCTGTCTGCACGGAGGTGAACACACATACGCCATTTTGGGGGAGTTCTGTGGCATGGGCAGCGTGCACATGGGCAAAGACGCTGACTCCAGCGGCAGAAGCTCCTTCTGATAGCTACAAGATGTTGCATCAGGAGGTGGATATGTGCTCATCTTGGAAGCAAATGGGAGAACTACTAATTTTAAGGTGGCTATATGAATACAAGTCACCACACTGTTGGGAGCAGAAATATTTCCACAAAGGGAAAGGCTCCTGGCAGAAGAAGATGAGCAGGTACAATTCAGCAGTTGGGAGGTATGTAAACTAAGTATCTAAGTAAAGGAATGTCAGAAGATACAATTTACTTCATGTTAAAAGCCTGGCAAGTCCTTGCTTGCAAGGAATTAAAAAAAAGCCCACAAAAATTTAAGGGAGAGCTTAAAGTTATCCCCGCCACTCTGCCTGGGGCTGGCTGCATGCCCGTGCAGCCTCTCCAATTTCATCCCTTCTCCATCCCTGGCAGGTGGCAGTGGCCCTTCCTCCTCCTTGTGCAGCTCTCAGGGGCTGCTGCTCAGGGCACAGAGCCGCGGTGGCCCTGCTCCCTCAAGAGCGCTCTGCACCCATGGTCAGATCCAAACTGGACCTGGAGAAGCAGTGGTCCAACATTAGCAAGGAGGGGCTCTTTGCTGCCTTCTGTTTCCTTTGCTGCGAGTCCTTCAGCTGGTTTTGCTGCCTGCCAGTCGCTCAGTCAACATCCTTTGGGAGATGCCCTAATCCTTAATTCCTCCTTTGCTCTGAAGAGCTCTAGGCAATGCCACCCATTTGCCCTGTCAGTAAGTGCTCTCCAGACAAATGACTGCCTTGACATTAATTTGTGCCATGTACCAATATGGGACAAAACTGTAAGAGGAATCCAGACTTCAGAAACTGGAGTGTCTCTTTACAAGAGCAGCAGTGTAGAGCATGCACAGCTTCGCAGGGCATTTCAGTCCTGCTCATGGTCCGGCTGCCATACTTCCCCTTTCTTACTTGCTTCTTACAACCTGTAGCCATCCTGACTTTCACACTGGCCGCTCTACTGCGTCCTACCTTCTGCTATATCCAGCAAGGCTGTGTGCGATGCTGACAGATCTGTGCACCCACAGAGAACCCTGCTAACGTTAGCAGAGCTGTATGTGGGTGCAAAAGCCCACATAAAAAGAGCCCACACAGAAAGAGCCCATGGGCTCTGGGTCCTGGTTAGCAACCTTAAATATCTGTAATGTTCTGCTGAAATGACATTTCAATACTGTTACCCTTTCTAAATTAAGATCATGTTTCAGAGTTGTAATGTAAAGCATTATTTGGAGGGTAGCTTCACATGATGCGGTGTGTTGGTGGTCATTCTTGTCTTGGATATGTTTTGTTTACAACCTGCATGCAGTTTGCTGCAGCAAATCTGAAGTGGATTTTAACTATCTGCGTTAGTCGGCTCATCACCACAAAAAAAGCTAAAGCTTCATCTGTTTTTTTGAAAACTTGCAAGGTCAATACTGAACACTTTCAAAAAATAAAAAGAAACTTGTCGTTTCAATTGCATCCTCAACTTCCTTGTTCTCAAAATGTTCAGGTACAGAGGTTCCTGTAAGAGGAATTGGGATGGCCAGGTAGAAGTGGGAGATGCCAACAGGGTTGGCATGACTAGAGAAAAGCGCAGCTCCGCCTGCTCACTGCACAAATATTTGTATGGATGTGAGATTTGAGCCCCTACTGCGTGATCAGAAATCAGTCCAAACTAAAGTGCATCTGATGTGCTCAGCTGGGGTTTCTTGGCAACTTTGTGTGACAAAAATGAAGGTAACAAGCCCTGGAAGAGGGCACGTTGTACCTGTTTCTATGGCTAAAGGGTAAATGAAGAGCTCAACTTGTCAGAGGATTTGTCTCGGTAACATTTGCAGTCTGAAAGCTCATCCACGAGGTGACATTTGCTGGCATCAGAGTGCTGATTTCCGAGACCCATGTTTTCCAATGAGTACTTATTGGCAGTGAAAAAGTTTGAGAATAAGTAACAGTTTCAAGTCAGGTTCCAAGATAAAGATCATTTGCCTGCCATTTGTCTTGAAGAGCCCTTTTATCTTGGATTTGGGTGCATTTCTCAGACATTTGCAGTAAAATGTCAGTATCTGAAAGAATATCTTATCAAACACTGCTTATAAGTGCTCTTGTCTTGTTAGTACATTAAATTAAGAGCAAGTCACTGTAGGGCATGCTCACTCCTTGCTTGAAGAATTGCGCTTTACTCTGTCACAGGTACGACTTTGTTTCCTCCAAGGGCACTGAATGGGTATAGCAGGGTACTGAATTTGACCAAATACAGGCAGAAAATCTGGCTGATGATAAAGAAACGGCAATGTTCTTTTCTTCCTAAACTGTCCAAGTAGGTAATTCTTATACTGCACTTATCCAGCACCGCAGGAATCTTCTCTTGTAAGCTATTTCTTTAACTTTCCACTGTTAAGAGTTCAACCATGCAGGCCACAGCAAATCTTTGCGAGCCTTGGTGATCGGAAGTCTCCAGAACAACATGAGCTTTTCTCCACTGGGTTCAGAGCAGACATACATTGTAATTGATTTGTTTGGACTGGGCTAGTCTATAAATTGTGCAATTTTTCTCTCATTTGAAATGGGTTAGTATATTGACTCTGCAGTATTTCAAAGCAGCAACATCTGCTAAAAGCTTTTCCTATGCGAGCTATACGTTTCTTATGTTTATCAACTGTTGACTGCAGCAAAAGGCGTGCTGCTGAATGGCCTAGCTTTGGCCAAGTAGGCATTGTTTTCTGGCGCTTTGTGACATCTTCCCAAATTCTGAAAAACTGTGGCTGGATGAGGACATGAGAGGAAATATTTCAGTCTGAGTCTGCCCACGCTTGAGAATTGTTCAGCTCTGCCCTGTGGTTATTCAACCTCACCGCTTTAAAGCAGGAATGCTATAGCCATGTGGAAGGGAGTCATGGAAGAGATGTGGCAAAAGAGTTTCTACGCTTTACAGTGGCTGGAAAAAAGGGGTAGAGGACGCTGGTGGTGTGACTCCTACCGGTCTGCAATTAGGAAATTGCTGCTTATACTTTTTTTTGTGTTAGCTCTGGAATTGTAAAATGTCACATTTTCTCCCCCCTGATTTGGTTTGTCTTCTTTGGGGCTTTTATTTGGAAAAGCTCCAGTTGCTTCTAAGTGGGTCAGGTTCTCTAGGATTAACTATAGCACATATGGAGGCTTCTCTCTGTGTCCAGGTTTCCTGCCTGTCCCTCGGGAGGAGGCAGTGCTACCCCTCTCCCCTTTGGTGCCCATTGCAGAGCTCAGTTTCTGGAGTGTTGGAGATGCAAAAAAATGGCTGAATGGGAGTACAAAAGAACTTTTTTCCTCCTTAAGTCAGACTTGCGCAGAGTTAGCTTACCTTTCCAAAGCTAGTCCCCGAGTGGGTGTATGCTAATACCACCAATGATGACGGCTGCCCTGTATCTTGTACAGATTCACACAGCTTGCCTTGCCCTTTCAGTCCCCAAGCAACACTTTTTTTTTTCTGTCAGTTTTCTTTCATTCAGAAATTATGGATATTTCCATTAGCCTCACTTCATGAAATCCTGGATGTATTAATTCATCAGTGTTGCTTGAAGTCAAAGCAAAATATTTTAAGTGATCTTAAAGTGATTTAAAAAAAATTCTCTGTTTCTGAGCCTTATTTTTACTCAGGCAAATTGAGCAAAAGCACTGCCTGAGGACAGGCCACCAGCGTAGGACTCCAACTTTTGAGTTAGGTTTAGGACTCCCTGAGTTTATCCAGGTAGGTGGTGTTGTGGTGGGGTATAGCTGAGCTGAGCTGGCGGGTTCTTCACAGCCATTTTGCTTTGCTGCGCTGAGGGGTTTGTCCTCTACACTAAGGTCCTCTGGGGCCCTGGGGACAAACTGATCTGTCCTAGTGGTGTGTCAGGAAAGGATTGGTGAGAAGGATTTTTAATTTTTGTCTTTAATAGGTCTGGTTGTCAGGTTCTGCTGCCTCTGCCTGTGTTGGTTGTGTTGGTGGAGCAAAAATGGTGGTAATGGTCAATGTGTGTTTCAGAGAGAGGAAACCTTATGCTGAAGATCTAACAGTCAGGGGTGCAGCTTGCCTCCCCCCTTAGATCCGAGGGAAAATTTGTGTGCCTGAAAGCTTCTCAAGTATTTTCCACGTGCATCAGTTGGTCTGATGAGAGGTTTTACCCCTACCGACAGAATTTGCCTTGCCAAGGCCATCATGGGTTTAACAGCAAAAAAACTGCTGGAGTGATTTCAGGAGCCCCCTGTAATTGCTGTTTTAGTTTTATTGCAGTTGACTCCATTGGTCTCTCCTGGTCTTCCTCAAACACATGTGACTCGGACCCCGGGGTTTGGAGCTGGCAGACATGGGCTTGCACCCAGCTCAGCCACAAACCACATGTGCAAAGCCCAGATGAAGCGTTACTGCTGGCTCTGCTGCTTCCTGTCTGGTCATGGTGCAGCTGGGTGACAGCAAGTGGCACTCATGGGCTGTCACCAGCTGGTTTAAGGAGACTGTAAATGCTGCCTTCAGAGCAGCAGTGCTCACACCACACCTTTGCAGAGGCAGAGAGAAATCGGAGTCCTCTGCCCTTCCCATGCTTCCTTTTTTCCTTCAGGTGAAATTCAAGGCTGTGTAGGATTATTTTTGGAGGGTTGATTGTTTTCTCACAAAGTAAATGGCATTTTTCTCTCTGGCTAAAATTTCACAATAATTTTGTATAGTTGGTCCAGCAGTGATCGGCAGCAAACCCCCTCCCTGCACGTACTGCAACCTCACACAATAAGTCAGTCCCATTTTCCCAAGCTTTGGCTGTGTCAGAGACAGGATACCACATCATTCAGAAATGGAAATTCTTACACTGCTAGTTTTCCCTAATTGTACACACATTTTGTCTGTGTAGATCTCAAACGTGCCTGTGAATGGGAGCTGCTGAGGCAGACCAAAAGTTTCTTTGATAATGTTGCATTTTTGCTGTCGCAGACTGGGCTGAGTCGTGTTTGCTATGAGGAGGGGAGGAGGGCATGAAGAGGAACTTCTCCCCCAAGGTGGAAAAGGTGACAAGTGCAGTGGGGGAGTCGCCGCCTCTGACCGCAGCAGTAGATGCTGTTCCATCCCTTGGTGGCTGGGAAAGGCCAAGCCAGCAGCCAGACCATGGGTGCTCTGTTCCATCCATTGGCTCGTTGCTCCCGGCGGCTCTCTGGCCCGGTTGCTCCCGGTGGCTGTCCGGCTGCCTGTGCTAGGGGCAGGCTGGTGGTGCAGAGCCATTTTGCTGAGGGCTGAACTGGCAGTTTTGTTGGGGGCTGCGTGCTGTGCTCCTGTGACTCTTCCCATGCAGGCTTGCGCAGAGCTGTCCTCTGCAGATGGCTTTGGTGAGCATCAAACAGGATGAGCAGGGAGACCTGGATGAGCGGGGGGTGTTCAGTCGGTCCCTTCCTCCAATACCTAAACACCTGAGAAGATGGAGGAGCGTAGCAGCTGCCCAGCTGGGTCTCCCTGCGTGGCCTGCCCCAGGAGCTTGTTGCGGGGGTTCAGGGCTGGCCCTACAGCCAGGTGAAGGGCTGGGAACAGCTTGCGCTGAAAGGGGCAGGCATGCAGGGGGGAGCTGAGCCTGGTTCCCCAAGGGGAAGCACGTCCCTGCTGCCTGGCAGGGATGAGGCACCCTGGGTTATTCCTCAGAGCCCCTGAGGGATGTTTTCTCGATGACATGGTGCTGCAGTGACTTTGTTCTTCCCAAGGACTTGTCTCTAATTTATACCAGGGTGAGATTCTATAGTCTCTATTGTCATACAAATATGACAACTGGACCCTATTGATGTAAAGATTTAGCATCAAAATCGCCCAAATGCTTCTGTGGTGGGTTACAGTGAGGTAAATTTGGGGCCGTTTAGCTCTTGGTAAGCAGCAGTGGGATAAAAAGAAAATTAAAAGCACTTTGTAGCACAATTTTGAAGCCACCTTTGATTGATTGAGTGGGCTTAACCTGGGCAAAGCCAGGCGGTGAGGGCCCTCTGCCCCGGGGTGGGCGCGGGGCTCGGCTTTCACCCCCCCCTCCCCTTTTTTTTTTTCAGTTGGACACCCCAGGAGCTGGGATGCGGACTCTTCTCCTCCACGTGAGCCTTACAAAACAGCCGACCGCATTGTTCCAGGACGCCCAGCCCCGCTCCGCCGTCTCCCCGGGGCCGCGGGCCCTCGCTTCCTGCCCGGCCGGCGCTGAGGAGCGCGGTGCGGAGGGGGCCCCGGCCCCTTCCCCCGCGGGCAGAGCAGCGCGGCGGGGCGGGGCGGAAGTGCAGCGGAGCGGAGCGGCCGGGGAGCGGGCGCCGAGCCGCCCCGCGGGCCGCCCGCGCGCCCGGGACGCCCGCCGGTCCCGTCCCGGACCAGGGCGGAGTGGAGCCGGCTGCGGCCCCTCGGTGTGGGGGGCGCGATCCAAAGCCTGTTCCCGGCTACTGGGACAAATATGCAAATGTAGGGTGTTTTTTTTCCTTTCTCCTTTCCTTTTTTTAATTTTTTGTTGTTCTGAAAGTGGCAAATTGTCAAAGAAAAAAAAGTTTCTGTAGATGTTTCAGAGCTGTTGCTTTATTGAAAACAACTCCCTGGGTGGAGGCGAGAGCAGCCTGCAGTTCGGTGGGAGTGTTTGCAAATCAAATGTCATTTGGAGGTGGGGGGAAATCTGGCAAAATTGTTCCATAACCATGTTCTCCAAGTTGTGCAGGCTTGCTCACCTTGTGTAAGCTTAACGAAAACCAATGGGAAGTTTGAAAGGAAGAGGAGAAAATACATGGGATAACTAAGAGAAGTGTTTTCTGCCTGCTTTTGCTGGTGTGTGTGGATTCTTGGAGTGAGTGGCGTTGGGTGCGAATGCTTGCTGCCTCCCTCCCTGGCAGAGTGGAGCAGGGGGTTGCATTGGGGAGATTTGGGGGACCAGGCTTGCAGGATCAATGGAGAAATCCAGACCCTAGCAGCAGAATTGCTCATGGCATGTTCAGGGCTTGAGCGAGAGCCAGCCTGGCCTCTGCCCCCATGCCTCCCCTCACCTTATCTCTTCCTCTTGTTGCTCAAAGGCTTGTGCTGGAGCCTGTCAGTCTGCCCAGAGCTGAGCCACCTGAAGGGAGCGAGGCCAGAGGAGGTAGGGTTGGGCGCATGGTCTGTACCACTTGCAGGAAGGCCCTTTGAGCTTACTGGCACCACACCGGCACTGAGATTTTTATTTTTCTCTAAGCCTTCGGTACTGAAGGAAAAGATGTTGTTATTGCAGAGTTATATTAGTACTGAATTTTGTTTCTTTACATCCATGGATAATGAGTAGAGGTGGCGCTTGAGAGTGTATCTGTCCCAATGGTTTTCTAACAGACCATCAGCACCTGAATCCTCTCCTTCCCGCTCCTCCTCGTGGGACATCTTTGTTTTAGGCATCCTTGTCCTTTCAGTTGCAGAGGGGGGGGCTATGGGCACAGCCCATAAACATGGCTTGACTTATAACTTGGTTAGACTGTGGTTTAACAATAAAAACTACAGCTTATGGTATACAGTTAATGGGTCTAAAGTTATCTGAGAAAGATACAGCTTTCCAGACATAAACCACCCTTATTAATGGAATGGATGAAACTAATATGAAGGATTTTCCCCTAATGGCATAATGAGGCCTATAGAGGCCAAAAAAAGGTCTTTTAATGGCAGATTTTCCCAAGTGGAGTCAGCTGGACCTTCAAAAATCACTTTGAAGACAGTTACAGACCATTAATAGGGCTGGTGTTGGCATAACAATATCATCCAAAAATCACACCCTTAATTGGCATTAATGTGTTGGCAAACCTTCTCCAGTGCTGCCTTACCCTTCAACAGTCATATTTTAATTGTATCCATGTGTTATCTCTCACAGCAAAGGCTCTGAGCAGAATCTGTTGAATTCAGTGTGGTGGCTGGAGCTTTACCTTCTCTGGTCCTGGTAACACCTCAGGGATTCCACTTCTGGGGGACTGCTGATCTGGGGGCAAACTGCAATGACCTGCTTTGCAAGCTGTACTGGTAAATGCTAACCTTGCAGTGTATTTAAATAGTAGGAAAAATCTCTTTCTTCAAATCAGTTTTTGTGATTGGAGGGATCCCTCACTCTTTTCCTTCCCTGAATCTACTTTAACACCTTTTCAGTTACATTAGGGGGTCGTGTGGCATTATAGACTTCTAAATTTATCTGATCTACTTGAAGCTGGAGGAGCTGTCTTTATTCAGTTTTGTGCACTGCATGGTTGGTAGCCTTTCAGGAGCAATGATGGGTGGCGAGTCCCACAGTGCTTGGTGGCCTTAAAGGTGACATTCCAGTGCCATCAGCACCTTCTGTCCTGCTCAGGCATGCAGCAATGGGGAAGCAACATCAACCCACGTACCTGAGGGCTCGTTGGGTGAGCGTAGCTGAGGATCTGTCAACCCACTGGAAGAGGCTGGTGAGCACACAGGCTCCTGCACTGGAGTGCTCATGCCTGTAGTTTGACTCCCACATACGTGCAAGATGAAGCCCGCCAGACGTCCCGGCCAGGCTTTTGGCTCTGGTGGTAGAGTGCTACAGAGCAGCAGGGCAGTGAGGAGATGCCATCTTCTCAGCTGCTGTGTCTCTGGTTGGTATTCAGCCTTGTTATTACACTTGCAAATATTTTGTTTTGCTGGACAGTTCCTCAACAACAGGAGGGTCAGTGTTGGGGGATTTCCATGCTGCCAGAACCGTTCTAGCCCTGTGGAGCAGAGTGTAGTTGCATCCCATCTCCAGGCTATGACCTGCTCTCACTCCATGTTATGCTTTTTGTGCCTTTTGTGTGTGCATTGGAACCTCTAAGGGCTCCTATGGCTCTCATTGCTGTAGTGTCTGGTATCTGCTCTCAGTTCTCAAAGCCTGCATGGAGACCATTGGGTATGGAGGGTACCTTGGCTGTCCTTCCTTGTCATCCTTGTGCCCTTAGATTTTGCATCCTGTGTAAACCAAACCAAGCCTACTGTCAACTGCACCTCTGACAGCTGCCTTCTTGCCTTTATTCTGGGAGATGACAAATGTTTACAATGTTGGTCTCCCCTTTCAAACTGTTCTTTGGGCATTTTCCCATGCCTGGAAGTTTCTTCCCCTAGTTTGTGGGTAAGAGGTGGGATTTAACTGCTTCTGGCAAACCCAGAAGTGTCCCTTAAATTATCCAGGGATTTTTGTGGTTGCTGGAAGACTTACAGTGGGTACATGCTTTCCTACAGCTGCCTTCTGGCTTTTCAGCATCATACCCTGAAGAAACCAGACTGCTGCTTACTGGCCCACCACTGTCGGGGGCTGCTTGCCACTTCAGGAGCCTTTGACCTTGGGGCAACCATGATCTCGGGTGGCCTCACACTGCCCTGGGAGAGGGCTGTGCCTGCCAGGAGCTGCCCTTTCTCCTCTGTCCCAGGGCTGAATAGCACTGAGCTGTTTCTTTTCTGAGTTGCATGCAGATCCCTAGTGGCAGAAAGAGCCTTGACTCTTAATTATTCTGCCTCTTATCTCCTCTTAGATGTACCACAGCCCATGTGTTTAGATTAAGGCTCTGATATAGCGATATGGTCTCATGCATTCACTTTTGTTCAGCCTTTCCCGTCATTCTCTTGCATTAGAAATGTGGATTTCCTTCCAGCTCATTGGCATGGTATTAACCTTTCTCTCTGCTGGAAGCGACCTGTTGCCTTTAATAACGGGCCTGAATTTAATATCCCAAGAGGTCCTTTTCCGATTCCATGTTCATATAGATTAGGAGGTAAAAGAAAGAGGCTTCTGAAGGGGACTTTCCAAAAAGTGTTTTGTTTTCTCCTGCTTACGTTATTGTGGTGTTTTTGTAAGAAATCAAAGTGTAGAAACAAACATATATCCTGCTTGGATGTGAAGAAATTGCCGCTCACTTGTGGCCTGGATCCACTCCTTCTTCTGCTGAACACGATTAGAGCAACACCAAACCTTTTGAGTTATCTTTTTATTCTTGTATGCTACACACCTAATATATTATTCATTAAAATTAAGCTATTTAAGTTAATTACATCTCCTGGTCTGCTTTGAGAAACATACATTCCTGTCTGACTTGTTTGCTAATGAACTCTGTGGATCAAATGCAAAATCAGGGAGAAGTTTAAGCACTGTCACTGATGCACACATGCAACGCTCCCCGACTTCATTGTCCAGATGTGACCTCCAGGCTTCCCATGTAGGGGCGGCTGTGGAAGTAAATGTTTGACCGGGAGATGTCACTGACACTTATTGCTGGGTGCACTGGCTTCCATCAGTCTAGTCTCATTTTTATGAATGAAGGCAGGCAATGACTGCAGAGCTGTCCAAATCGGTGCCAGGAATCCAGTATTGTAGAGACGTGGGTGGAGACAGGAGCGTGAGAAGTGCTTCTGCGCCGGTGGTCCCACCATGGTACAGCTGTGCGCACGTCCAGCCCCAGGTGTGATGGACAGCCATGCTGCTTCTGTGGTCTGGGCTCAGGGGACCATGGAGAGAAGTAGTCATGAAGAAGTACATCGTGGGGTCCTCTTTGTGAAGGTTTACAAAGTGTTCCTTCCCACCTCATGGACTTTTTCTGCCTCTTTAGGTAGGAATTTCTTTTTTTTTTTTTTTTTTTTTTTTTATCCTTAGTATGAAGCTTCCTTTGGTTTTTACTCTTGACTCTGTTCAGTGAACACAGCTTGGAGACAGAGGGCTCATTTTTTCCCCATATCCACTAGACTTTTTAGGAACTGCTAACCCCTTATACATGTACGTGTGCAGTCAAAGAAGGATCTTAATGTGGTTTTGTCTAGACTTGTGATGGAGGGGGAGAGAGAGAAAGCAATTCCTGGGGCATGGATATATGGCTTTTTGGAAGTAGAAAATATAACCAGCAAAGATTATATCCCCAACAGAGCTGGCAGAAGGGGTCTTATGGGTGTTCTTAATCCACCTCACTGCAAAGTCAGCCAGGTTAGCTCAAAACACCTTTGTTTTTGACTTAAATTAGTGGAGCCTGCACTAGCGCAGTGAATGTTCTCTCTGTCCTTCCTGCCAGACATGCGGTGGGGGACTACCAGCCAGCTGCTGGTCCTCAGCCAACTCCTGCTGTAGCCACATCCAGGAGAGACCGTCTGTCTGTCCCCCAGGCTTTACTTAAACGGGAGCTGAGCCATTTGTCCATTATCAACTTAACCACGTTTGTCAGACGGATCAGCTAAAGATGTGCCCCTTACACTCACAGTCATGCTGTCCTAAATCATTGCAGCTTGGCACCTATCCACCAGTTCTTAGCTCAGGTCCCACTAACAGTTCTTTCTGGGAGATTTCACAGGTCACTGGTGCTCTGCAGCAGCCAACAGGAGTGGGACCAGCTGAACTCCTTAAGGGTGTCTGTGTGGTTCAGACCGAACAGCTATTTTACTCCATTTTACAGGACAGACCTGTTCTTTTACCTGAGGACTTGTGAACCATTTAGGATGATACTGGTTATGCATGCATATGGACAGAGGTTGAGAGGATGCCTATGAGATTTGAATTCCTATTTAAATTAAAAGGCAATTTGTTGTCTCTCTTTCTGCGACAATCCCATCTGAAGTGTTTTCCAGAAACTTCTAGGACTTTTGCTTTTCTGTACTGTGCACTGGGCTTTGGAGGCTGGGTTACTTAATGAGGAAAAAGAAGATGGAAGGCAGAACAGTACTGTTTTGCTGGTGTCGTGGACCTTTAGGTAGGAGAGAGACAGAATACATTTAAAACTCTGAAGTGTTGTATAGCCTGAAACCTTTTCACAGGAGAATGCTACTTTAAATATATGGCTGGAATGGAAAAAAGAAAAAACCTTCTGCAAATTATTTTTTTTTTAAGAGTTAAAAACAAGTGTTTAGAAATGATTAATTACTGTAACATGTGAATGCTGTAAAGTTTCATCTATTCACGGTAGTATTTAAATGACTTAAAGTTGTTTGCTTTTACCATGTCATTAAATGTTACGGATTTGTTCCAGCTGCCCTCCACAAATGTATCACTCGTGATGGATTCTGCATGGGATCAGGCTGCCAGATTTTAGTTTTGATACCAAAGCCCAATATTGGTTTATTTTTAATATAGTTTTGCTTTGCACAATCTATTATTGGCTTTTAATGGAGTTGGCAGAAAAGATGCCAGCAAGTCTACTGGGCAGAGTTATTGGACGTGGCTTGCACCGTCTGAAACCTCTTAAGGCTGGGGTCAAGGGTGGGCGTCTGTGCAGGTATCTGACCCCTCTAACCACTACCAGAGTTTTCCCCCTGGTATCGGCCGTGCCCGGTCACTGCCTCCCATTGCTGTCACTGCCTCTTGGCAGGAGGTAGCAGTCTACCTAACTGCTGGTTCCCCAGTTTGTGTGAACACTTCCTAATTTGCTTTAGGCAAAATCAAATGGATTATCTCAAGCCACTAATTAGACTATTGAAGATAATCCTGCTGGTTTTTTGGGTTTGTCTCTTTCCTTCCTGAAGTGAATTAGGGAGGACTCTTGACCAGCTGCATCTGAAGGGAGTGGAGGTGTAGCTGGGTGTAAGAACAGGCAGCTGGAGGTCTGCTCACCAGCACAGCTGCAGCCGGGAGGGGGTATAGTCACCATGGCCCCACTAGCACCCCAATGAAGTCATTCTTGAAGGAGAACATCTTTCTTACTGAGCTGCTGAGGGTTGCCCAGTGGCTCTACCAGGTCTCTTGAGGCTTATTTTTTTACTTACTCACTTTTCATAACCAGAACCCTTACATTTGGTAGCATGTCATATTTTCCTATTCTAAACTGATCTGCCTCATGCATGGAGCTGTCATATAATCGATATCACATACCATCTGATGCTCTTGAAAGACTGGGTATGATTAGTGTATGAAACTTGGAGAGCCACTTGGAAAGGATATAATCTGATGGTGTACAGAGCAGATTGATTTGGGGGATTATCCCTCACTTCCGAACTGGTAAACAGTGTAAATGGACCTGCTCAGTAAGAGGAACTGCAGTATGCTTTGAAACATTAGTTTGCCTTTAGAGCAAAACCAAAATGCAATCTTCTTTCTCACATGCCGTTTGGTTCCTGGCATGGTTCCTTGCATATCCAGAAGGGTATGTCCTGTGCAAAGTGATCGTAATGATTTGCGGGGTTTTCTAAAATGCAGACATCAATAGCAAGAGTGTACAATAAGCAATCTCTCTTCATTTTTATTAAGATTTTTGCATTCTGCTCAAAGTGTTGACATAGTATGCTATACCCTGGCGTGTTGCAAATGTCTGAATGTTTAGGATGTGTAAAAGAACAAGAACATGTAATAATGTCTCTTCAGTCTGGGCAAACAGGTTAACTCAAGTACATCGGTTTTATTCCTACATTTAAATAAAATGAACTAAGATGCTAGTTATCAAAAAGGAAATTCACTGGCATATACTTACTTCTACTAAAGTCTCTCCTTCCTGTAAAAATTAAATTAGCACTTTATGATCTTTATCATGCAGATGAAGCGTACCTCTAGACTAGGCAGTTTCACCTATTTCTCATTCGCGGTTACATTTCTGTAGTTTGTGGTTGCTTGTCTCTGGGGCTGGAAATAGCACAGTGCTGGGCACTGTGGTACTCGAACGTGCAGGTGAGGTTCCAGGTTCTGCCATGATTGCGATATATCTTTGCACTAGAAAAAACCCCACTAAAATAGGCAGTGAAGCGTGTCAGGCGAGCATGCGTGCGTTTTAAAGAAAATGGTCTCCACTGGCTTTAAAATGAAATGTTTCCATTTCTTTTTAAGCCTGCTTTTCTAAAACTCATTTAAAGAGACTAAATTACATCTGCCATCAGAAACATCCTTATGCCTGGGCCCTAGCCCTGGGAGCGCAAAGCACAGCATGTTTGTATTGGTCACTGGGATGGGGCGCAGAGCTAGGTGTTCGCAGGCAAGCACTCGGGCAGGAGCAGAGCCCCATGTTTGTGTGATGACGCTAGCCTTGTTTTCTTCATGCTTGTTTTCCAATGGCATTTCTTCCTGACGGGTAAATTAAGTAGGTTTTCATTTCTTCATTAAAAGAAAAGCTGAGTTAAAGAAGAAAAATGCTTTCTGCAAATCACATCCTATTTTCATCCTTGTTCAGTTAGCCCAGATTCTTAAGTTGCAGCGTGAGTGTAGTCCATCTGACCTACCTCCCCTCCCCTCCTTATTGACACTGATACTGGAACTATGGGAAAATTTAGACTGCTGGCAAAATGGGTGGAAAAATCAAATGTTTAATGTTTTGCTTGAACATTTTGTGGTTTCTCCTGAAATTCTTTGTCTGAAACAAAGGATGTTCTTTGGTTTTGGTTTTTTTTTTTTTTGGGGGGGGGGGGTTGGTTTTTGTTTGAAAAACTCTGCAGTATCACTGAGGATTGCAGAAGTTTCTACAGAAATGGCGTAAGTTCTCTACCAAATCTTTCTTTTTTTTTTAAATCTGAAAAAAAGGACAGTTACAAACTGAAAAAAAAATTGCCTCTTTTGATGGTGAAAATATGTTTGTTGGAAGATTCTTCCAAATGCATTCAGAATCAAAATGTTAGTGATTTGGAAAAATCTTGAAACAGTAATTTCACATGACCCCCTCTTGGAAGCTTCTAAGTTTTGCATTCTTTGCTCCAGCACAATACCCACTGAAGAAATACTTTAAAAAACCCAAGATTATGGATTCTTTTAAAAATGTCATTCCTTGCTTTTTGGGTACTGTACTAAGTTGTGTTTATATATCTTAATCGTATCCTGATGCATATGATCAAAACTAAGCTTTCATGGATTTGTTTGGAGTCTGGAGAAGATACGAATTGAACCGCAGGGTAGATGGTCGCTGAACTCGCAGGCTGTGGGTGCCCAGGCTCTTCCAGCTGGATGCCAGGCGGCTGTAGGGGTGTGCTGCCCTCGATCCTGGGCATCCTGCCGGAGTTCCCTGGCTGCTAGCACTGTGAGTGCTCCCTGGCCCGCCTCGCTTGTTACAGGCCTGAGGAGCAGTAATGGGCACAGGGAATGGGCTTGAGGCAGGGGTCAGGTCTCTCTGCAGAGCTGCAGCTGGAAGGGGGGTGCCTGCAGCCTGGGGTGCAACAAAAAAGAGCAGAGCCATGGGAGCAAGCAGTGGTGCACCCAGGTGTGGCGCGCTCAGTGCCTGCAGAGTGGCCAGGACAGGAGCCCTGAGCTCTAGGGACTGTCTGAGGCATGAAAAAAGCAGTGGCTTTGAGATGATGTGGGTGAAAGGACCTTCCAGTATCTTCTGTCTTTTCAGCCAGACTGGCTTTTACTGTGATGCTAGCTTGCGCTGTTAAGTAGCTGCTAGTTGCCACTTGGAGACTATTCCTTTGTTATTTCAGAATTACTGAGACACTTAATTGGCTGTTTATTAACTGCCTTAGAGAAAAATAAGATTTGATTAATCATCATTTCAGCAAATTATAGACTGTTCTACAGGCTAATGAAATTAAGAGGTGAAGAGCTGGCTTCTTGCAGTTAGCTGTGACTTGCCCTAGCTGTGCAGCCCTCCCTGCCTGGCCCTGGCCTGCTGGGTTTGAGGTACACAGAAATCAGAGGGGCCACCAGCATGAATCAGGGATGGGGGAGTGTGGACTCCCATGTTAATGGGGTGAGGACCACGTAGCACTGCCCAGGATGCAGTGAAGATGCCTGTGCCTGGCAGAGGTACAAGTTGTAGACATGAATGCAGCCGGCCAGCAAGAGACACCTCTGTGTGCTGCAATTCCTGACCTTTGATATCACTCCACTTCCTTTTTGCTACATTTTTGTAAGCAATCATCATTATAACTGATCAAGATCAAACTTCTGAGCTGCGATCTTGAATTCATCACTGAAGAATGTCTATTTTCCCCTGAAATAGTCCTATAATAGGACTAGTACCCTTGCTTTAGAATGAACTGGGTTATCCAGAGGTCTAGAGTTTGAAGAAAGGGAAACTCTGCAGATGTGTTATGCAATCATTAGAAATCCCACACAAGGCATTTGCAGGTGTTACTCGCAAGGCCAACAATCTAAAAAGCAGGTTCCTTGCATGAAATTGCTTTGCCGCCTTCTGGCCAAGAGTTAAAGTTCCCCCAATGCTTTGCTATTTTCTGCCATCTTTGTGTCTTGGATCCTTCCTCTTCCAAGATCCCTGACTGTTACTTGCCTTTAATCCCTTTTGGGGGCCCTTTCTCAGCTGTTTAAAAGCAGCTATAGCTGTTCCCCGCATCTGTGTAGCATTGGCAGAGACAGTAGCAGAAACCTCCCATTTCTTTGCCAAGTGGGGCTCCTTCAGCCTCTCTGTGTAATTTGATTTAGCAGTGTTTGAGATGTTGGCCATGTTGACACTGGGATTACATGGAATTTGCTTTCAGGAAAGTTGGAATAGCACAACTATTGACGGTTTGCACTTTACCCTTTTCAAGACCTAGATGTTCAGGAAAAGCCTACACCAGATTGGTGCTAGTTGTTAATCACCTGGGGTTTGGTGTGTGGCGCTTAGGACCTGATGGTGTGGTTGGGGCTGGATGAGTGGGACTTGAGGACTACTCTGCCCCTTCTCTCCACCTTCTCTGGTGTAGACATGCTTGGCAGCTTCACAACTGGTTTAACTCTTCCCTGTGCAGAATTTGGGAAGGAGAGGCATTTCCTTCTTCTCTGAAGTGTGATCGTCTCATCATTAAGCATGATGATCATTGCGAATACAAACCAGGAATAGGTTAATAACAATAGAAGAATATTATCAGAAGCATAAATAGAAGAACGTTTAGAGGTGCACGCTTTTTTTTTTAGTAGAAATCTTTCTTCTGCTAACAGAAGAAACAGATTGTTTCTTGCTTATCTGATGGCAACACTGGAGAGGAAGGGAGAGGAGGTTTGCAGCCCAGTGTCTTTGTTGCCAAAGATCCCAGACCAGTTGCCCAGGCTTTGCTGGGTCTCAAGGGGGCCTCACCGAGACTTAGCAGAGCTGTCTCTGTGGAGGGCCTTGGTATTGGCCACAAGGATGTTGGTGGCCCTGAGCAAGGAGAGCTGGCTCCCTTTGGTGTGGGGGACTATGGTCCCCTCTGCGCTGGGCACCCTGGGGAAGGGGAGACCAGGGCCTCAGCAGCCCAGCGAGTCCCCCATCCTGGGGTTTGGTGGGCAGGAATGAGGTGTTTAAGGGCCCCATTTGGGTGAAGGAGGCAGCTCCAGTGCTGCCCTGGCTGGATTTGGGTCCAGCAGCCGCAGGCTCGGCTTTGAAATGTGAAGCAGCTTCCTTAGGCATTGTGGGGGTAAAAAGTAAATTAACCATATCATAGGCACATGGTCCTTCCCTGCTCAGATTACACTACAAAATCTGGGCAGTTCCTAAAATAGAGCTGGAAAAGGGGATTTGTGAGTGTGAGCAGCACTTGGAGCAGAGCACAGCTGACATGGCTGGGAACAAAAGGTGATAGGAAAACTCCCGGCATCCACATTGCTGCGCAGCCACAGGTCAGCAGAAATCCTTCCAAACTGGATGTTTGTTGCAAATTTACTGGGAGAAGTATAAAATAATTTTGAGTGCTGGTTTTGCTTTGTGCCTTGTGTTCTGCTCCTTGCAAAGACTGTATCTGGCTGGCTGTCTCTCTGATTTTGTACTTTGTTTTCCAGATTTACTTTCTAACTATTCATCAGACTCTAAAGCTCTTGTTAAATGTCTTCTGTTTGATGCAGTTTACAGACTGAAGTAGCTAGGGGCAGATTTGCTTTGTTAGTTAAGGCTGCTAAAGCTGTGTCTACTCTGCTTGTGGACAAAGCTTTTTGCAGTACGGATTTTTTTTTTTTTTTTTTTAGAATACTCCATAAGCAACATGTGTGTATGCTATTCGTCAGATCTTCATGGACTTTTTTTATATGTCCTTCTCAGCAGTGAGCTTCTTGCAAAAAGAATTATTTTTAATGCCGCTTCTGGTGCTCTGACTGGGAATTCAGAGGGCATTTTACCTCACATACTGAAGTGAAAGTTAGGTTTGTTTTTGTTAAAGTCAAGAAGTAGCAGTGATTCAGTGTGACAGACTGAATGTGAGCCATATGAGCTGAGCTGCACAAGCATAAAAGTTGATTGTGCTGCAAAATATCTCCAAGTAATTTAGATTTTGACACACTTAGCACTTCTCAAGTTGCATTTCCCCCTCCTTGCCACTCCTGCCCTTCCCCCACCATCCAGGATCTGATGTGATGGAAAAATATATGCATTGTCTCTGGGAATAGTCATGGTTGGGCTAAAAGTGCTTTGCTTCTGCAGATTTTATTATAGCAATGCAAGAGCTTCACAAAGAGATGGTAATAATTGTGCACGCTTGCATACATAGTCTTAAGTAACGCCTTTATGGGCTTAAATCATTCAATTTTTCGTTGATAATTCTTATCACTTAGCACGTGTAAGTGTCATCTACTTATCGGTTTCACTAACGGGTTTTGAAACACACCGGTGTGTAGTGGTTTTCTGGTTTAAGGAGCATAACTTCTGCACTGAGTGGCTGGAGTACAGCTCCAGCACAGCTCCCGGCGTGTGTGACAAGGGTTGCATGTTAGGGAGGACTGCTTGTCCCCGGGAAGCTTGGCGAGCCGGGCAGGGTGCCACTTGAGCCCCACTCTTGGGTGGAGGATTTTATAGTGCCATTTTTTTCCAATTAAGCACTATTGATTACATTTGTGTGTGTTTTGTTTCTTTGTTGTTGACTGTTTTTTTTTTTTTAATCTGTGGTTCCTCTGTATGAATGGCAAATGAAGGCTGTTTGAATGTTGACTCAAATGATACATAGTCATAGCAGGGTTTTATGTCCAGCCTTTTTATTGATTAAACATCTGCATGTCTTAGCATTTGGATGCAGAAAGGAATAGTAAATGGCTGTTCATTTCTGGCTAGGGTTTCTTACCAATAAGTGAAGGTGGAGGGGGGGCGGGGAGGGGGAGTGCGGGAAGCTGTGTGTGTACGTGTGTATGAGTGTAATATATTAGTGTAACATCTATAAAGTAAGATACCCATTTTAATGGGTCTTAAACTCGAAGATTGAATTCTGTTCTCTTAGGAAGTATATCACGCAGATACAACAGACACATACCACGGTAAATGAGAACAGAATTTGTTTTTTCAGTGAATCTGTTCTAACCCATTGGCCCAGTCCAGAGCCTCCCCCTGAAGTTATTAGAAAGGACCCTGCTGACACTGATGGAAGTGGGGGTCAAGCCAGGCATTAAGATGGTCTAGATTGTGACATGCCTTGGCTGCTTGATGTTGTATGCAAAATTTTTAAAGCAGCAAAAATAATAGATTGGCTACTATTTTTAAGGCAAAATCCCAGCACAGTGTCTGTCATCAGGTTCCAAACGATTCCTTGCTTCACTTTAACAACGAGCTATCCATTGTATGGTCTTAATTTATGGAATGTTAAACAGTTTCTGGCATTACTATGCCCCTGCAGGAAGAACAGATGGTACTTTTGAATGAGTTTTGCTATGGGATAAAATGTTCCGGGTCTTCAACAGATCATATCCATCTGTAAGAAAGGAATAGCATTTGTGTGAAATAAACAGGGTAGAGCCAAACAACTTGAAATCCTCTACTGAAGGAAAAACAGTGCCTCGAGGCTGAGGTGGTGGTACGCATTGGAAGGTAACGTGGAAAGCTATTGCTTAGCATTATTTTCAAGGTGAACCTTTATTTTGGTTAAACATCCCAAATGGGAAATCACATATATCAGGACTTGGAAGGCAGTGGTCAGTATATAACACGGTCAGTATATGCTGAGAGTAGTCTGTGTATAACAAGAGTATGTTACATTTCTAATGGGATGGATTGGCTATGTCTTCCTCTTGTCTCCGTGCAATAAAGTTCTGTCTTACTTGATTTATAGAGCTTTGGCTCTCTGAGAACAGCGTGGAAGCAATGAAGACCTAGATCCTGATGGTCCTTTGTCATGTCAATGTATAATGCAGCTAACTCTACAGAACTGAGTGGAACATCTCCATCATGCTGCACGTCTTGCACCCTCTGTAAAAGTTAGTCTTGCAAGTCAAACGGAGGATTGACAGAATTGTGAGAAGTTGCACCACTTTCCTTCTCCATTCTTCTGAATGACCAGGAACTGCTAGGATGATGGAATTCACCATTTTTCAGAGCTCTGCTGCAATTCTTCCAGTTGGCCTCCTGGGGAATGATTGCTTTCTCCTCATTGGCCTCTGCACTTCTGGTCCATGTTTGGTGAATAAATATCCCCTTCAGTTTATGTGTCTTACGATTCTATAAATTTTATTCATATTCCCTGTAGCGTTCTCCTTGGCAAATTGAAAAAGCACAGGCTCTTCAGCTTTATCTACCTGAAAATACGGTAATTGATCATGTAAGGTCCCTGTACGGTGCATAAAGACAAGCTCACATCTACGGGGTAATCCATCCATCCTAAAATAGATTATCAGTGAAATTAATTGCCCTCTGAAGTTTTACCCACCTCTCCACTGACTGCAGAGGAAGCTTCATCAGTGAGGTAACTTCTAGAAAAATGAAGTTAAGCTGAACCTGTGATCTTTAGAGAATTTTAATTCATCGTTCCCTTTGTCCTGTTCTTGTTCTTTGTGCTTTGGATACCCAAGATCACTGTATCAGAAACTTGCTTTTTGAAGTCATTCTGTGAAGCTGTAGTATCTCTGTGTTACTGGAAACCTGGTGAAAATCTTCCCTCTCCCAGCCTCCAAAACCAGTCAGCTGGGTGTGAATGTCTGACTGGGCTGCCAAAGTGTTTAAAATCATCCTGGGGTGAGGCAAGGTCGTGCTGCAGGAAGGCTCTCTGCAGGTGCCTCTTTCTGCCCAAGGGCTGCGCGTTAGCCTGGCCGTGGGGGCTGCAATCCTGGAGACACTAACGGAGGAATTTGAGAGCAGGCTGGAAAGCAGGAATACCTCTCCTTTTACTGTGGCCGTTACGTTGTGGTCCTGATCATTTGGACTTTCCCTGGTGGTTTGTTTTAAATCTTTTTTTTAAATACCAAATGTCCCATGATTTTTAGGAGGCTTTACTTCATCTTTTGCATATTTGTGACTGTCACCTTAATTTTTCTTGCCAGTCATGTGCTGGACTGTGCATACGAGCGTGGAGGGAGGGAGCATCAGCTCATTCTTCTTCCCTTGTATTAATGACTTCTTTCCTGTTGCATAAATCATCTTTGCAGTTGTAGGATTTCTTCAGCTGGAAAATAAAATAGCTTCCTTCCTTTCCAGGAGAAAATTGACAAAAATATATATATGTATTTTAATGTACCAAGAACAAACAAATTGTGCTCCCCAGTCAATACCACCTTCTTGGAGCATTGCTCATTGTAATGGAAGTCAGACTCAGTTTAATGTTTCGTTACTGTGTTCAACAAAAACAAGATGTTGTGAAAGGAAAGGAAGTATTTTTGCTGTTTAAATTACATGCACCTCTATAAGGTAACATATAAAATATATTCAATCAGCATTTTATGTTAGTAGGAGTACCTGCATGTACCTAATTTAATGACAAAATAGCGCTCTCATCAGTTGATTGCTCTGGGTTCTCTCTCCAGCATCAGAGGAATACCTGGGCGTGGCCTGACTTGAAAAACAAAGTTTACATTAATGTTTTCATCTCCCCAAAATTTTATATGAGAATATGGGGATCTCTTATTTCTCAGTATACTTGAAAGGAGCTGCCTTTTTCTTACGAAGGTTTGAGAAGTCTGGTTGGTTTCTTCAGTGACGAGACCTCTCTCTTCCGGGCAGCAGTTAATATCTAAGAAAATGGAAATTTGACTTCAAAAAAGATAGTGTGTTCCCCATTAGAACAAAGCCAAATTTTGGAGGATCAATGTTTCTGGATTCCCCTAATCTCTAATTTTGAATGTTCTGCCTTTAGTTGCAAGTTATCGTGGGTTAATTTCTTGGTGATCAATAACTTAAAATATTCATGAGTATGGGTTGCGTATTTACACAGCAGACTGTACTAGCTTCCTGTGGTAATAGAAAATGTAATGTATCACTTACAAAGTAAACAAAACTTGCTCTTCTAATATCATTCTGGTTTGTAGGGTAAATATGGTACAGAACCACAAATCATTACGAACACAAGAGCTACATAGGTGCATCTGAGGGCAGAAGTTGTCTAAGTGTATTTAGACATATAGCAAACTTCCTGTTTCTGATCACCAAGTATGTCAGTTTGACACTCTGTGCAGTATACAGGAAAAACCAGTGCTCCTATCTCCAGGTAATTATCCTCCAAATTAAGGTTATGCCTTGGACAATTTGGATATGGTCCAAAGCTATTGAAATAAATGGAAGGAGTTCAGATCCAGGGTTCCACATGTGCAGCAGACAAAAGGGTTGTGCATTACTTTCACCTTCCTTGGAGAGCAAAAACATGCTGGGGAGTACAAGAAGTAGGTGTATTTCTATGTTCTTATATCTGTTGATGCTGAAAACTTTCAGCAATAGTTAATACTAGGTATTTTGCTCTTATGAGTTTCAAAGTACTAGTTAGTGCTTTTGTTTTACAATGGCCTCTAAATAGCTTTAAATCTATTTCAGGTTGGTTATAAATAAATTTGCTGCCCAGAAGAGAAGAGGTCTCATCACTGAAGAAACGAACCAGACTTTCTCCAACACCTAGTACGATGCTTCCTCTGAAACACTTCTCTAGACTTTACTCCTCAGCAAAGGAGGTAGCATCACTGGCCTTGGCACCTCTTGAAGGATAAATAGGTGTGGTGGTTTGACCCTGGCTGGATGCCAGGAGCCCACCAAAGCGCTCTATCACTCCCCTCTGACGAGACAGAGGAGAGAAAAGTAAATCAAAGGGCTCGTGGGTCGAGATAAAGGCAGTTTAATAAAGAAAAAAAAAAAAAACAAAACAAAAGCAAAGGCCACGTGCAGTAGAAAAAGGAAAGAAAACAAGATTTTATTCTTTACTTCCCATTAGCAGGCGATGTCCAGCCACTTCCCGGGAAGTAGGGCTTCAGTACACATAGCTGTTCCTTCCCGAAGACAAAATGTCACATAAGACTAATGTCCCTCTTCCTTTTCCCTTACTTTTTATATCTTAGCTGATGTCACATGGTATGGAATATCACTTTGGTTGGTTTGGGTCAGGTGTCTTGGCTATATCCTCTCCCAAGATTTTGCCCCCTTCCAGCCCCACTGGTGGTCATGGTGGCTGTTTGAGCACTGCTCAGCAGTAGCCAAAACATTGGTGTGTTATCAACCCCTTTCTACATACCAATAGAAAGCACATCCCTATGCTGCTCGACCCAATACAGTAGGGCTTGCAGCACTATCCATCCAGATCCTCTCTGGCAGAGTACTGAATCTGTCTGTCTGGAGCTAAACAGCGTCCCGGTCAGCATCATGTTTAGTTCATATAATTGTGTGTTATGGCAGATAGAATAAAAGGTCCCAGGCAGTGTGTGTGTGTGCTGGGTGTGTGGGACCCTGACCTACTTGTCCTGTCATCTCAGGGACTTGCTGGCCACCAAGGAGCAAAACCTTCCTCTGTCTCATGCCCAGCTGGTGAAGCACAGGATAGTTTACTTTCTAAAAATGGGAGTCGCATAGCAACTCTCAATTCCTCTTACACAGTCTTTGAGGATCAGTGAAGAATAAACACAGGGTGGAAGATGGGAGGTATTGCAAGGGTAACTTCTGTTAGTTACATCTGGTATTATTGTTGTCTCTGAATGACAGCCTCTGCAATGAAATAGCAGAGCAGGCATCTTTTCACGTTTTGGTATCCAACATACCAAATTCATTCCATTATCTTTTATGGAAATTTTGTGCAGGAGCAGTTTTGATTGATGGATTACATCTGTGGCTGCTGACTGATTAGCAGCATGATAGATGTAGCTTCATTTATAGGGATTTGCTTTCATTCATGAGGAAAAATTGAAGGTTTCTTTCCAGCACATTTTTTGCATTAAAACTTTTCAAAGTGCTCAACAAATGGTAGGCTTTGATTTCCATTTGTTTAATGCCTGTGATAATTAACATTTCTGTGAGAACATTTTAACCAAATGTTCTAGTTTTTCCTCCATTAAAATAATAATTTTTTGCTTTAGCTGAAGAATTTAATTGGTATATGTAAAAACCTTGATAGGGGATTTCTTTTGTCACCATATGAGAGGAAACTGTTCCTGAGGAATGATCGTTGTTGCTTTTTCTGGACTTCTTTAATTTATCATTGGCAATATGGTACATCCAGTCCACTCACTACAGATACGCTCTGTCTGCAGTCCATTGTCTCATGGCGTGGGTGGAGAGAGGGCATGTATGTGCGTGCTGAAAGAAATCAGAGTTCCGTTTCTTCATACTGAAGAATATCTGGGCAGATTCTCAATGAGATTAATTAGCTCAACATTTTTCAATGCAGAATGACAAGGCTGGATCATTAGCCCAGCCTGTCTTTGTGGAGTGGATTTCTAAACCCTCTCTCCTCCTTTGTGGCTTGTAGGAAACCATAGAACTGGGAGATCAAGAAATGGGGCTGAGTGGTGGCAGAGCAAAGGAGATGACTATTTAGTGACACTGGTACCAGTTCTCTGGGGAGATGCATCCACCCTTGTAACTTTTACACCTCTATTTCATCCTGTGTCCATGCTTCTTGCATGCAGGTTCAGCACAGACTGGCCTCTGGCAGTCGAGGCCCTACATAACCTGTCCTGCAGTGAAGCTTGAAGATTTTGGTTCATGCCAGGCTTGCTCCAGGTAAGCTTCATAGGTAGAAGTAGTGGTCTGGGCAGTTGTTTCTTCTTGCGCTGCTTATTCTTGTCCCTTCCTTCTAACAGGAGGACTCTGTTCAGATTAGAGCACAGCCAACTCTCAGGATAGCTGTCATGGGCAGAACTAGCAAATCTGGGATGATTCCAGCAGTACACAGAAGGCTGAAAACTTTGTAAATGAAAAATTCTGAGAACACTTACTGTAACGAAGAAAGTGCAATCCCAGTGACTCAAGGCAGAGATATTTCCCGGAAGTATGAGGTGGAGCTATGGTGTGCTTAGGATTTGAGCTAGCGTTTTATCCACCTGATACAATAAGCTATGGAGTCTTCCTTGTCTGTTTCTTTTTCCCCCCAGACTTTATGCAGAGGAATAGGGCAGCAGATGCCTTCTCCATATGGAACGATGACAGCGATGGCCTTGTGTGCTGTCTCTCAACTGTTATTTATTCAAGAGCCGGAGCACAGGCAGGACAGTGGGGGTGCAGAGGTTCACGTGCTGCCATGCGAGTCTCTGCTAGGTGCGTTCCACAGTTGGGAGAGCAGAAGATTTATTTTCCCAGCTGCAGGGCAGAGTACAGCTAATGAAAGGAGTTAGTTTGTTGCTATACTTGGTTGCTGAGAGCATGTTTACTCTCTTGAGGGACAGATTTGGATTCTGTTGAGTCATAAAGGAAAAGAGTTTGATCTCATGTCCTTCTGGGGATTTCACTACATTGTGAAAAATGGCAGTGCCTTTTGAGGGGAGCATGTCAAGATTCACAGCCTACTCCTAGGGAATCCTGATTGTAGACAGCAGCTGAATGTGTTGTGGCTCAAAAGAGGTACATTAACAGAGTTCTGTATAAAAGTCGTGGAAAAACTATGAACCAAATTAGTAAGAGACTATAAAATGTCCACTGTACAATACATGTTATTTTTACCTCATCAGTAGATAGAATTTCATTATTAATCATTACAATGACAAGGCCAGGACATATTTACTGAAAAATTATTTACTACAAACTTGCTGTATTGACATTTTGTTTTGACGCTCGTTTGGAATTAATTGGCAGACTGAAGCAAACCCCCCTGAGTTACTCTGGAGAGTCTTGAATCAAATTCCTTCAATTCTGAGGCTGAAGTTCAGGCGATGGAGGAACCGCCGCTCCTCTAGCTGGTGGGCAGTTTTGCCTCATAGGAAACCTATGTTGTGGTTCCCTTCATTCTTCCCTCAGTGGAAACAGTTTTTAATTATTTCCAAATTGGCATAGGGCAGGAAAGGCCACCTGCTAAGCTGTCAGTTGAACAGTAGGCTTTCTTTTGCCTAATTTGTATTTTAGGGTGGGGGTGCGGGAATTTTCATTTTCAACTGTTCCAAAAGGCCTGCCTGAGATAGGTAGATAGTATCCAGGTCTGCTCCTCTGTAATATCCAGATGCTCCCACCAACATGTTTCCCAGCAAAAGGGGAGATCTGTATTACTGACTGTCACTGTGTAGGGCAGTGGGGTTCAAAGTGCTGGCAGGTCTGGGGCATAATAGAAGACTGGATCAAGAAAACAAACAAACCCAAAGCTTGAATCTGTTGCTTACAGAAAGTTCTAATTAGCATCGTAGTGATTTCACTGAGGAATGAAGAAATAGGGAGAGGGGTCGTGGCAGGAGTGGAAATGAGATGCTCAGATTTTGCATGCCACTGCCCTGGAGGTTGCAACTGGTTTTTGCCTTGGTGAGAGTCAGCAGCAGCCCTACAAACATGTGAGCACTGTGAAACACTGGGGAGGGGCAGAGGACTGCTTCAAGTTGTGCTAGGGGAGGTTAGGTTGGACATTAGGAAAAATTCCTTCCCCAAAAGGGTTGTCAAGCACTGGAAGGGGCTGCCCAGGGAAGGGGTCGAGTCCTCATCCCTGAGAGTATTTAAAAGCTGGGCAGACAAGGTGCTCAGGGACAAGGTTTAGTGGTGGGACGGCAGGGTTAGGGTGGACTGGATGATCTTAAAGGTCTTTTCCGACCTAAATGATTCTATGACTGGAGTATCCAGGAGGAAGATTAGTGAAATAAAGGAGGAGAGAGAGAAGTGCAATCAAGGACCCTGAAAGAATGCTTTTTGAGGAGCATGGCTATGAGACTGTATAGGGGTATGTTGTGCTTGAGTGAATTATGGTTTCTCGCAAAAAAGTATCTAAATAGTGGGGAGCACTGTGGACACCAGGGTTTTGTTTCTTCCCGAGGCAGAAGAGAGGAGTGCAGCTCTTTATTTTTTCTCATTTACTTGAGAAAAAATTCTTTCCTTCACTCATGAGTATTTACAGTGTTCACCCAAGCTGGGAACATTGAACCGGTGCGGGTGATGGCACCTGGGGCAGGGCCGGCCCTGCAGCTCTGCTGCCACATCTCCTGAGGCTGTCCGCATGCATGCGCAGCTGCTTGAGGTGCTGTGGAGCTGAGAGACACGCTCTGCCTGCCTGCTGCCAAAAGAGCTCTCTCTGTGCAAATTAGTTCATAACTTATGAGCTTTGACAAGTTTTTGTTGGCTGCACTCTGGGAAACGTTTTTGAATGGCTGTTGCTGAGTTTGCTTTAAACTTTTCCCAGATTTTTTTGGCTGTCGTGGAAATAGCTGGATTATTTAGTTGTGTTTTTGAGGTACATATATAGTCACCTGAAACTTGGTGATGTAAAAAAAAAAGTGTATCTATAACAAACACATTTATTTTCACTAAAAAGAAAGAGTTAGGCTCCTCTGCAGCAGAGCTGTGTGACCCTGGCCTGGCTTCAAGTACACGCGGAGCCTCCTGTGCAGGGATGCAGCACTTACATCGTCCTGAGGGAAGCTGCATTTTAGTTGGTTTGATGGAGACTCCGTGGCGGTGTGCTTGGCACGCTTCAGCTGCTCTTGTCCCCCTGTCCACGCACAGCCCCATTGCTGAGCTCCCCATCACCAGCATGTCAGAGCTGGGACAAGGACCAGCCACATGTACTGGGTGGGACAGTGTTTCTCATCGCCTCCTTTCCCCCATGCGAGTCGTTTCTCGCTCCTCCGCAGCTGCCATCCTCCCACTGAGTCACTTTGGATCTGCTGCAGTGGCGACTCCCAGTGACACAGAATTTCACTTTTCATTGAGCCAAGTACCTGCCCTGTCATTTTGGGCTGGTCTGGGGTGAGGGGGAGCACTGATGCAATAGACCCAAGGCATGATTCTCCCCTCCTCAGCTCTGCTCTGTCATTCACTTGGAAAAAGGCTGCCTTTGCTCTCCAGGACTTCAAAAATGGCTTCAAAAGCTGCACATTCTGGAAGAATACATCCCAGGGCTGCTTGGTCACTATTGCTAATGCTTGGCTACGTCAGCTGAAATACCTTGGGTGATGCTTTTCCATTACTACAGTGTGTCAGGTTCCTGTTTGGATTTGAGCGTGGGGAATGTCCTGGAGAGCATTGGGAGCATCTCTGCCCAGGGGCGCTTCTGCTGGGAAGGGAGGTCTTACCGGAGCCGCTTTTGGGAAACTGCATGAGTTTTCATCCCATGCTGCTTGCTCCTTGTTTGTCCCACTCTTTAGTTCTCTGTTGAATTACGTAATGATCCTCCAGACTCCCAAATGTCCATTTTTTGAGCTTTTCCATGAAAAGGAGGTTAAAGGTAACTGATTTCTTATTGCAAATAAAGCTGAGGAAGACCGCCTGCAAAAGCTATGACTTCTGAAAACAGGCTGATTTTGCCAAGAACTGGAGTGCTGACAACACTGAAGTGACTAAGCACCTCGTGCTTTACTTTCGATACGAAAAAGCAGCTCATTGGATCTGGATTGACACTGGGGTTTACCCCACTCCTCTTCCCCTTCTCCCCAACCCAGGTGCCCCAAAGGAGAAGGCTGGCTTCAGCTCATCTCAGATTTCATTAATTAGCAGGCAGAGGCGACGGGCTCTGTGCACTGTGTGTTGCCTAAGAGCAGCAAAGGAAACCCTTCTCTACTTTTCATTCAACTGCCTGGTGAATAGCACTTTAGTTCTCTCTGCTAGCACGATGGGCTGGGAGCAGCCAGCAGTGATCCCTTCCAGCACTTGATGAGATCACAAGTTTCCGGATTGAGAGGGTGTGAAAGGAAGAGCTAATCCACTGGCTGGCACCGCCGAGTCAGGAGTTACCGGGCTTAGGGTTTTTTCTGTTTTTCATACAAGAAAGATCTCTCACAAATTTCCATTTTTCTCTTGCATTTAAAAGGGATTGTTTTTAAATCGATATTTCCTTCCGTCCCCTCCCTTATTCATCCCTTACTCTAAACTATGACCACAGCCATTTAAGAGCTGCTGGCAGCTGCAGCAGACTGGAGGATTCTGGCTGGGGAGAGGTGCGAAAATACAGAGACCGGTGAAATACGTTGGCCTTGTTGTTCGGTGTGGGTGTGCACATGTGCTTCAGCCTACTACTGTGCTTTTTGCAATGCTTTCACCAATGAAATAGAGGAGAGATTCAACATCACAGACCAGGGCTGCATTTGGTCCCTGGTTGCGTACAGCCTGAGTCAGGTGAGCCAGTTTGGACTGGGTCGCACTGGGAGACCAAGAGAACCGTTCATGGCGTCTCTGTGGGTTGATGAACTTGCTTTGTGCATAGGTGGTGAGTGCCACTACTGAAATTTGCTTTCCCACAGCTCAGTGTGTAGGCAGGCTGCTGCTTATGCATGAAACCCGGGCGTAGACCAATGGACAAACTAAGTGGGTAATCCCCGCAGCTGGACATGGCAGGGAGTGTGCTCGCAGCACACGGCACAGGAGGGATCGCAGAGGTGGCTGCCACCTTCTGCTTTCACATCAGGCTTGCATCTGGCCCTGCTCACTCTTCAGAAGATGATGTATATCAAAACAGCGTTTCTATTTTTACCATTCTCGAAAAGGGCAATTTAGTGAGGAATTGAGAGGTAGGATAGAGAAAAGTTCTATCTAAACCTGTTTGCAGGGATCTGAAGCTGGTTAAATCGCAGGCACATCTTCAAAGCTGGAAGTCAGTGGGTTCTCGTGCAGGTGTTGTCCTCTGCAGTGGGCTGAATTTATTGTATTTATTGCTTTTTGTTTATAAATGGATACCTCTTTTTGTTCAGTGAATGTTTGAAAGAATGCTCTTGATCCTGCAGCATCTCTTCCAAACATGCACACCTTCTGCAGTTGTTCCGCCATCTTGGGGGCAACCTTCGCGCAGAAGGATGCTGTTCATGTGAAGTCTTTGAAGGAAAGTGCCTCCTGTCACCTCTGCTTAGCTAGAATAAGCTTTCTGGTTCAGCACTGAAATGAAACAGTCTGGGAAAAAAATCTCCCAATAAAATACTCTCTTAATTTAAAGAAGTAGCACATTTAAAATGGCTAGATGATCTGTGGGAACACACTGGTTTCATCAACATTTTCAAGGAATACAGCTGAACTGTTTTAATCAAGTCAACATTCTTTATGTTATGGCTTTGATTGAAGTAAATCAATCTGAGTATATTGTTTTGCAAAAATGTCAGAATTTATAACTTTTTGGCCCCAAATTGAATTTTGAAATCTTGTTTTGTTCTCCCCACTTCCCTTGCCCGGAGACAGGAATATGATGTTTTTCAGCCAGTGCTAGTTATAATTTTGATGGTTGCTGCTTTTAGCCTTGGACGTCCCGTCACACGGATATTGGTTTCCATCAGCAATGTGAAGCATTCTCCTTTCCTTTTCCATGAAGATGTGTGCCTGTAGTGCATGTGTGTTTGGACTTCTACTTTTTTTTAAGCTGGTTTTCCATGAGGTGTCTTTGTTCTGCCTTGCCTAGGAATCATTTTTAAAGAAGGAACTGAGGAATAAGGAACTCCTTTGTGGTCTGACCATCCTCTATTTACTGCTGATGAACCTCACAGGTTTGCTTCTGTTGACTTTGAGGGACTTAGTCCCAATCCAGAGCATTAGCCCTCCCTTGCATGGGCACTCATGCTTTCTCAGGACATGCTGTGTGCACAGGACTGAGCAATAGCTCCTTTAATAGCTGTCCAGTACCCTAAAGCCAATAGAGTTAGCCCTCGAACCAAAGGTGCGCAGGAGATACAGCACAGCAGGCTGGGAAACTCCACAAAGGGCATAAATCAAAGCCTTCTGGGTCACGAAGTGATGCTTGAGGACTGGAGTGGTTATCTTGCTGTAGAGCTCTGTAAAGCTTTCAACAGAGACTTTGAAAGACCTTTAATTTAGGTGTGTAGGGCTAAATTTGTTGTGACATACTGCCCAACTGAGCAGCGAAAGTCAATGGCATTGATAAGAGTGGGTGAAGGACAGAGTTGAGAGTAAAAAGACCCGATTCTAATTTCGGTGAAGCCCATGCGTATTGTCCCCATTGTGTAAGAGAACACTAAAGAACACATTAAAATAGTTAATGGAATCAAATTACTGCAATAATATCTGCTGGGATTAAACTCCCCTATCCTCCAGAGATAACATGTTTTTTACCCTCATGGTATGGACACCTTTATTTCCCAGCTCCAGCTTTTGATGCCAGCAACAAGTAATTAGCCGCTGTCTCCAGAGCATCGTTTCGGCACGGGGTAAGGGCATAGATCCAGAGGCAGTTGCACATCAGCTGCGTGGGCTGGCAAGAGCGCGCATGCTCTGTTTGGGGGGGATGCATTTTCTCAGTGGGGTTCAATGGTCACGTCTGTGCGCTTCGCTCAAAGCTGTTTTTCTTGAAGTAGAGGCTGTTTCTTTGATATGCAGCTTTATGGGGTGGGGGGGGTAAGAGCAATGGGTGTGGGGAACAGATGGAGAAAGCGCAGGGAAAATGCAATGGTTTAAAGGAATAGTGAGAGATAGGGTTTTTTTTCTGGAATCGTTACAGCAGAAACAAGGAGCCTCTGATGAAGGAAAGTAAGCCTGAGGATAGGGAAGATCGTGGTGTTATTGACAGAAAAAGGGTTTATAAGGATTTCAGCCTTATCAGTTGGTGGTTGGAAGCTTGAGAAACCAAATGTTGAGGGATGTGGAAATGATCAAAAGAGAAAGGGTACAGAGGGACTGAATAAGGCATTGAGCGGAACGTGTGAGAGGCAGGGAGCAGGGACAGGGCTTACTCCGGGAGAGGGGCCACCAGCTCTCTGGGCTTCTCCGTGGGCGAGAGGCAAAGGAGCAAGGGGAGAAACAGAGGAAAAACGGGAGGTGACCTCGACAAGCAAACAAGCCCCTGGACAGAAAGGGGGTGCAGATGAGGAGGGGAGGAGGTGACTGTACAGGGGAGGGTAGTCAAGCAGCTCCTTCCACGAAAACAGGACCGTCCCATGATAGAACTTCAGCTGTGCTTGGACTTCCAGGGATGCTAGATAGGAATTATGACTGGCTTTCTGCTTATTGCTTCGGGAGACAAGGTAATTTGGGGGTTTCATGTTGGGAGTTCAATGCCTGAGAAGCGAGTGCTTGTTTTGGGAAACCTGGATGTACAAGCAGGGCTGGCAAACACTGTTCACAGGGGTGTCCTGCTCCCACTGTCACCTTTACCTGACAGACAGTGCTGCACCACGGCAGCAGTAGTTGAGTGTGAGTAGTTGCTGTTTGGATATAAAGTGGATGATGTGCACAAGCTTGCCCTTCATGTCACCTGCTGGTGCTGATTACCAAGGCGATGCTGCGCCCTACCTTCGTGCATGCAGAGGCTGGCCAAACCTGGGATTGCAACACCCAAACAGCCTACATCGGGGTCCTGGAGCTTTCTGAGCCTGGGAAGCACCAATGTGGGAGTGGGAGGCATAGGCCAGGGCAGGACTGGGCTCAGCTGCTGCCAGCAGCGCACTGGTAAGCACTGAGTTTGGCCAAGGGACCTACAGGTGCTGAAGCATTAAAGCCAGGAGGTACCAATGGGAGGGGATGGTGACAAAATCCTGCTGTGGGACCCTTATAGAAGGAGCTTATCTTTAATTGTCCTTCCATTCATTACTTCCCAGCTAAAGCCATGTAATAATTACAAATTTGGATTACCTGGAAAAGCTGCTGGAAGTAGGATAATTTATCAATTCCCAGGCTGGATTTGGAAGAATTAATTTCAGCACCACACATTGAAAATTCTCCTTCACATGAAAAACCCTAGTTTTGAGAGAAGTTCTGAAAAGTGAGATTCTTCCAAGCTGTTGTTACACCTTCTGACAAGTTTATTTTTCCTTCAATCAGCATCCTTTAGCACACACAACTAAAAAACTGGTAGGAGAAAACCTACACTTGTAAGAATTGTGTCTCTGTACAATGTACTGAAGTAATTCAAATTCCAGAGCAGAACTGTGGAAATTCTTAGCACAGTTTGTCCGTATCTTATCAGAACAGGCATGCTTTTCCCACGGCCTGGCCACTTTCCAGCAGTGCCGAAGCAGACTTGTTGGAAGCCCAGTTTGAATGGGAGAAGTAATCTTTCTGAATGGAGTTGCTGGCAGGATTCCTGTTGCGTGTGTGGTTTATTGTTCTTGGTGATGTGACTACACTTCACTCCCTAGATAAATGTTTTGGGGTCTTTATTTTTTTGATGATGGGAGGGGTTCTGGAAAAATAATTAGATAGCTAATTCTGTAAAATTCTATAGGCAGATTTTTTTTCTGTTTGAACTACTTTTCCATATAAATAATGTAGCTTTTTGAGCATGCTTTTGATGTAAAGGACAACAGCTGATTTACTTTAACTCCTAAGCTTTTCTATGGTCAAAGGGTTTAGTAATCAATAAGCAAACAATTTTCTTTTCCTCAACACATTTTAACAAAGTGTTATTATGCCAAATCACTTTTATATATATATGCCAAATAATTTTTAATATATATATTTTTTTTTTCCTGTTCATAGTGTAGTAATTCACTATAAAGTATTATTGGTGTTGTCAAAAATAAAAGTGGTTGCCAATGGTGGCATATCCTCAGTTGCTGTAAAGGTCCACTACAGTGGTAGCTCTAGAGGAGTCAGAGTCAATCCTCCTGTGCACTGCAGGCCTGCTGTGGAGCTGTGCCAATTGCTCTGAGCTGGGGATCCGGCCTCTAATATGTATTACAGGATAGCTAATATGATGTTTAACCACACAGTAACCGCAATACACAAAGAAGTTCTATTTTAGCACTGCTGGAGCAAAAAAATAACTGTTAATGCTGAAGACTGAAGGGCAAAAGATTGCTAAGGGGGGGAAGGAGGCTGAAAAAAACCTCCTCTGATTTTGAGTTAATGTGTGAACAAATTCTCATGTCTCAAGGCTAAGTTTTGTCTAAGAAAGATCTTTAAGATTTGCATCTTTGTAATTAAAAAATAAAGAATAATTATCTTAAACTTACATCTGCAGAGGAAGAACTGTGTATTTACTTACTATTTGCCAAAAAATCTTTTTAGCTAGAAAGATTAACAAAAAGGCATTGAAGTATAAAGGCCTTTTTTTTATTGATATATTTATATGTTTTGTGAACAGATTCAAAAGAGAACAGTCACAACCTTTTTTTCTTTCTTTCTTTCTCAAAATGGGGGGGAAGGGAAGCATGCAACTCCAAACTTAGTGCCTACAATGCTTGGAAGACATTATGATTAATTTCGTACTTAGGTTTCCAGATGTTGGATTTTGTCCCAACTTTTAAAGACCTCTAATGTTTAACAGGATATGTGCTGAGTATAGTCTTTAACAGAGTTTTCTTTCATAACTCTAGGATCTATGAGAAAAGGTAACTTGGGAAAACACTGCAGATTCGGAGCTGAATCTACATCCTTCTAGGAAAAAAAACCACATTAAATGTGCAAGTTTGGACTGGAGCTATATTTGTTTGGGAAGACTATGGATAGGTACCAGAGCTGGCAGCAGAGCTGTTTGAATGCCATCCTCCTTGTGCTGCTGTGGACTGGCATTTCCCATGCACAGAGGGACTGCACGGGCACAGAGTGCCAGCCCCTGGACAACTGCATCGAGGATGTGCTGGAGCCTGGCGAGTGCTGTGCTACATGTCTGCAGCACGGCTGCACATGCGAAGGCTACCAGTACTACGACTGCGTCAATGTGGGCTTTATCAATGGCAAAGTACCCGAAGGGCAGTCTTACTTTGTGGACTTTGGAAGCACTGAGTGCTCATGCCCCAAGGGAGGAGGCAAGATAAGCTGCCAGTTCATGCTGTGCCCAGAGCTGCCCCCAAACTGCATCGACGCGGTGGTGCCAGCTGATGGGTGCCCTCAGTGTGGGAGAATAGGTTGCCTCCATGAGGGCCAGAAGTACGTAGCGGGGCACACTTTCCACATGCCCCCCTGCAAGGTTTGCCATTGCCCAAACGCTGGTGGTGAGCTGATGTGCTACCAGCTTCCAGACTGTAACACGTTTGCCTTAAATACGGCAAGCCCAATAGATGCTGAAGATAGCGAGCCAGAGAGGCACTATGACGATCCCTACAGCTACGACCAGGAGGCACCAGAAGGAGACAACACCCAGGTGGAGTCGCCAAAGAAATACAGGACTTATTCATCCCACCTTGAGCAAGAGAGCATCAGCCAAGAGGAAAGCGAGGATTATGACTACCTACCAGCCAGCATTGCTCCTTCAGCTTTGGCTCCTACTGATCTGTACACTGAGGAGATGGCTGTGCCACTCACCACACCAGTGCCTAAGGTCCCCTCTAAAGTTCACAGTGCCACAGAAAGAAGTGAACGGAAGAGGGTGCCACGCACCACTGCAGCATCCCTTCAGCAAGTGACGCATAAGGAAACACCAGTGACCACCAGTGCCCCTCCAGAGCACACAACGGCCACCACTGAGACACCCAAGCCCCTGGAGGAGTTGGAGAGGAGACCAAAGGGGAAGCAAGGGGACAAAGAGAGGCATGAGCAAGAAAAAGCCCCCCACTCTAAAATGAAAAAGACTGCCAGAAAAGAAGAGCCTGGGAACGGCATGTATCTAGGCTTCAAAGAGGTGAATTTAACAGAGCCGAGCTGGTCAAAATCTTCCCATGAAACGCATGAGGGAAATGCTTTCCCCAAGGTAAAGTTCAGTGCAACAACCTCTCCTCCTGTGGCTCTAAAGGAAGACCGTAGTCAGTCATCCCAAAAGCAGTCACAGACGCTTTATCATTACCATCCCGAGGAAGATGGGGACCCCAACTCCATTCATGCTAACCCCAGGTTACCAGAAGGTAAGAACAGTTCCAGTGTAGATATCTAGAGAGCATTTACTCATAACAATGTTGGTGCATATCCACTGTTCTTTTTTTCTTACTGCTCCAGATGGGCATGAAGTCAAGCAAACCTCCAGTTACCTTCTTTCATCTCTTTGAGAAGATGGTTTGTGTTTCATTTGACATAATAGATACCATTTCACTATTGCCTACCTTGCTTTGCTTTTGCAGACTGCCGATGGTGTTTTCCGGTATTTTATCTTTATTTCAGATGATGACTTGTTAAACTCTGACCTTTTTCTTCCATTACTTGCTTTTAATTTCTAGTGTGATGTTAGAGAATCATCTTACTCTACACAAAAGGATTTAATTAGTTATCTGCTTGGATCCTGCAGTTACCAACTGAACGTAATCACATTTGTAGCTTTTTGTCTTTTGCTGGGGAGGAAGTGAAACGGTTGTGCTTCTACTATGAAAATATTTACTGCACTTGTAACATTCGTCCTATGGCTGAAAGGCTGTCTGAGCTCATTAGCACAAGAACTTGATAGATACACTCAAATACCCCTGAGGACTAGCAAGGAGGAAAAGGACTGCCTCCTTGCTTTGTGTTTTTTGGGGGCTGTAAGTTTATAATCAACTGTGGCAAGTATACGTATTTCCTCTCTGCCTCTGGATTACTCTTGACATCTGCAGTGAATGTTGATTATATGCTTTATGCAGTGCTCATTACTGTAATGAATGCAAACTTCATCACTATAAATTAGCACATATACAGCTCGTATTTCCAATTCATTTTTCATCAAATCAAGAGCAATATCTCCTTTTTCAAGATGTGGCACAAAATGTTCTTGTGAGACTCAGATGTATAATACTTGCAGTCTGAGTGGAGAATACTGATTACTCCCGAGACAGTGATATTTCTTCCTGGGTTATCCAGATAGCCCTTAAACATCTTGAGCTGCCCAGTCCATCTACTCAAGAAGTTGAAGAGAGAGAGGAGGAGAGCAGATTTGGAGCTGAGGCTCTAGGTACTGACACAAGCAGCAACTCATGACTGCTTACCAAACAAAAGATGTACAAGGTCCGTGAATGGAGATGGTAGCTTTTTTCTTTCACTTCCACTTATGTTTTTATCATAAATGTTGACCTCACAATTAGTGATAGCAGCTATAATCTGAATCAGACCTCGACTTCTTGATTCCACCAAAACCAGTCTTAGCTGAAGACCCCCAGTGTGTTGCAGGAGTACACCAGGCAGTACAAGTGGGAAGACGTTAGCTGAGCACACATACCATCTGGAGGGGTGCCATTAGGAAGTGTAGGCTTTCAAAAGTGATTTTGAAGATAGTCTCCTCTAAGCCTTTCCTCTTTGCTACCTTCTCTTCGTGGATGTGTGTTGTATTTTACTTCTAGCTCCATTTGTTATGTGAAAGATGAATCAAACAGGGGTGACTGGCAGAATAGGGAACTGATTCCAGCCTTCCAGTTTGTGTAACCTGAGTAAGAGGATCTGTCCGTAACGCCTTCATCTGCTCTGTGCAAATGCAGGTGGCAAAAAGCATCTGCCTGTATGGTGCACTGAGTTCATCTGTAGTAAGATTTTACTCTGCTTAGTATTACCATGCATCTTAAGCACCACACTCTTCCCTTGTATTTGTTGCAGCCTACTATAAAGTATGATCTGAGCTGTGCATCAAGGCTGTGCATAATACATGGGTCTGAGTTAGGGCTAATATGCAATAACTTGTTTTCTGATATAAGTTGAAAACAATCTATTTAAAATGAAACTGCCTTTTTTTCTCTCAGAAAGGAAAGATGGATGGACCATCCTGAAATTTTCAACTAGAGGGTTTAAGAAAGCCTATTGGGGTGAAAGTGTTCAGCAGCAGAGCTAACCACTACATTTTAGAGTCTCTTTGGGTGATTTCCAGTCTATGATTCCTGGGAACTGCTTGGGAACATGAGACAGGTCTGGCTGAGGTCTGGATTAGGTTGGGATGCCTGTTGGGTAGCAGCAAAATGTGATGGATGTCATGTCAGGCATGAATTGTCTAGCCTACAGAAGCAGGCTTGGAAATCACTGGATGCCATTTTTGCCTTAGTGGAGATATATATATACACACACACATATATATAATTTCCTTTAAATATTGTAGACGTAGAAATGGAAATGAATAGCCTTTGGGAGCACAGCTCTCTCTTTTTGGCTGTAGGCAGTGCAGCCCTGAGGCTGCTAGTTCCTTGTTTGGCCCACAGAGTTGCTGCATGTCTTGGGAGTGATTGGTGGTGTCATTGCACCCTGAGCATTACCCCACAGCTGATGGCAAGTGGGGTCTGGCCAGGCAGCCCCTGTCCCCCGTCCGCTCCACCATTCCCATTAGGAACAGTTGGTGGAAGCAGATCTGCACAGGCTGTAAAGGAACCTTCTCCAAAAATCAGGAATCTCCCTTGACTTGACTAGTGCCAGTGCTCATGCCTGGGGACCGCTGCATTTTCACTTGTTTTGCTGTTTTAATTGATGTGGTTGTGACTCATGTGAGTAGATGCGTATGTTTCAAGTAAATAAACCACATCCATCTTCTGTCTCTTCGGTGACTCCTGAGCCAGTGATCGAGGGTGAGTGAAGACATTAGTCAGACCTGAAAGAAAAATTAATTTTGCCCTCAGATATAGAATGCAAACATAAATTTTGTACCTGTATTTCTAACTATAAAATGGCATAATATACCAGAATCGCCAAATAACTTCTTTCCTCCCCTCAAGAATCAGCAGCATGATGTAAACTGCTTCAATCCCCTAAATCTTAAAACCTGTGAGGCCATTTTGCTGTTTCCTAATGAGGCTGCCACTCTTACAGTGGCCAGTGCTGCACCTCAGGGTGCAGTTGGCCCTTGGAGGCTGTGTGTGGGCGGTTCGGGTCCTCCCCACCTCCTTGGGGTGCGATGTGAGCCAGCCCTCGTGTGCAGGCACTGAGTTGCTCCTGTCTCAAAACAAGAAGGTGCTCCCAGGCCAGCAGCCGCAGCCTGCCCAGCCCATTTGCTCCCAGAAGCTGCGAGCATAGACTTTGTTTGACCGGCTCTTGGTGGGGTGCTGTGGGGTGCAGAGGCCATCACTCACCGCTTGGGGAGGGGGTGTTGGCCTCTATGAATGCTGTGGGGTTGCAGGGGGTTGCAGAACGCAGGGGAGATGCCTGCAGCCCGAAGTGGCTGTGCCTTCCCAGCACAGAAGGGCTGGATAGGGGATTGTGTGGAGTTTTTGCACCTAATTGAATTTTCCTGTTTTTCTCATCAGTCTGTGTATGGGGATGCATTTTCTTTATTTTGGGTTTTTCCTTCCTTGAAGTCATCGTATACGGTCATTAACATTTCATCTTAATTGCTTTTTTTTCTGGAACCATACATCAATTTAGGTTCCCGAGTCACTGAGAGATGCATTTTTGTGACTGTAGGGACATTCTAGATTTTTTTTTTGTCTTTCTTCAGAGTTTAGAAAAGTGTTGGACGCTTCACAGAAACATTTGCTGCCACTAAAAATTCAGCCCAAGTTAGATGGCTATTGCATTTGTTCTTCCTATTAGCTGTATCCTGGCACCAGAACTCAGCTGTGGTTGGATCCCTGATGCTTTTGGTTAAAAACTTGGCTTCATTACTTGTATTTTATGTATCTCACCTTGGTTTTATATGTAGCTGAGTTTTCATCTCCCAAATCTCTGATGGCTCATATGTAATCTAATGGTGGAAACAATGTGGAGTACTTTGGTGCTCAGGAAAGGTTAATTTTGTGTTTTGATTCCCTCTCTCCTCTTGCACTCCGTTTTTCATCTGTGTTTCAGTACAGCTCACGAGGCTGACTGGTGCTGCTTCCCTGCTTGCTGGCAGGCGGGTTGGGCCCCAAGAGAGGTGCCATCCCCGGCAAGGCTGCCCTGGGGTATGTGCTGAGCTCTGCCCAGCCTGGGGATGGAAATAACTCTGCATCTGAAAAGCTGCCCTTGTTAGACCACAAGCATATGCAATGAGATGTAATACTGCACTGTATTTTGCATTAGCCAGCTAAGATGATCTATTTTAGCGTCTTCACTCACAGACTCCAGTGAATTGTTGTTTGTTTGGGGAATTTTTCCCCTCTCCTTTTGTGGCTGCTCTGAGCTTTTCTGGACCACCCGTCTTGCAGGTTATCCAGGTGCTGTGTGAGGCCAGGCCCTTACTGGTGGCCCTCTGCGTTGACAGCAGCGCTCATGGCCCCCAGGAAGGATGCAGGTGCTGCTGCCATCGCAAAAATGGGCCCTGTTGCAAACCCGTTGTTTAAAATGGAGACTTTGGGGAGCTGGTTTCCCCATTTGCAGGGTGGGAAGTGCAGCACCAGCTCTGCAGGGCTGCATGAGCCCAGTGGCTACTTTCCTGCCTCTGATGGAGGCTGCTCGGGGGGGTTCTGCCACCCTGTGTTCTGTGCTGGCCGTAGCACTCCCTGCTGTGGGAGCATTCGTCTTTTACTCTGTGCGTGAGCGCACTTCTCGTGGACCCTGAATATAGACTAAAGAGCAACCTTCTTCAGCAACACTCAGACCTACTGAAGTTTCTGTGGTAAATGCTAATTACGCCATTCCATAAGGAATTGTAAGTGTAAAGTAGAAGTAATTACTCAGACAAGAAAGTGTAAATTAAGTACTTTCACCAAGGGAAGGGATGAGACTGATGGAGACTATTCTTTAGACAGTCTTTTTCCAAACATTGATCTTATCCTGTCACTTATTGCAAGAGCAGCAAACATTTTTCTGTATTTCCTATTTCCTCATCCTAAAAACGCCCTGAACAGGGGAGGGTTGAATAAGACAACTTTAAAGATACTTCCGTCAAGCTTCATTATGATTTTCCCACTTTTTTCCATTTCCCTATGCTCTGCCAGTAGAGCGCTGTTTATTGGATAGATGTAACTCAGGTAGCAAACAGCCTCATTGTGAATGTTTTATGATTTGCATTCTGGTTTTGGCAGGCTGGATAGCAATTTGTGTCTAGCTGGAACCAACAAGAAGAGGAGCGCTACTGGACCTTGTGCTGACAAATAAAGAAGAACTGGTTGAGGATGTGAAGGTAGGGAGCAGTCTTGGCTGCAGTGACCATGAGATGGTGGAGTTCCGGATTCTGCATGGTGGAAGCAGATCAACAAGTAGGGCTGCAACATTGGACTTCAGGAGAGCTACTTTGGCCTCTTCAGGGACCTATTTGGAAGAATTCCATGGGCTAAGGCTCTTGAAGCTAGCGGAGTCCAAGAGAGCTGGCTGCTATTTAAGCAGCTCTTCCTCCATGCTCAGGATTGGTGCATCCCCATGAGTAGGAAATCAAGTAAACAAGGCAGGAGGCCTGCATGAATGATCAAGGAGCTTCTAGTAAAACTCGAAGAAAAGAGAAAGCTCTATGGAATGTGGAAAGAAGGTCAGACCACTTGGGAGGCATACAGGAATGCTGCCAGAGCATGCAGGGAAGCAACTAGAAAGGCCAAGGTCCACCTGGAACTAAGTCTGGCGAAGAATATCAAGCGTAACAAGAAGGGCTTCTTCAAGTATATCAACAGGAAATGGAAGACTAGGGGAAACGTGGGACCACGGCTGAACAAAATGGGTGCCCTGGTGACAGAAGATACAGAGAAGGTGGAGTTACTGAATGCCTCCTTTGCTTCAGTCTTCACTGCCAAGGCTGGCCCTTAGGCTTCCCAGTCCTTGGAGGTAAGCAAGCAAGCCTGGAGAAAGGATGACCTTCCCTCGGTTGAGGGGGATCAGATTAGGGATCTTTTAAGTAAACTGGACACCCACAAATCCATGGGTCCCGATGGAATGCACCTGTGAGTGCTGAAGGAGCTGGCAGACGTCGTTGCTGAGCCACTCTCCATCATTTACGAAAGGTCCTGGAGAACAGGAGAGGTGCCTGAGGACTGGAGGATAGCCAATGTCACTCCAGTCTTCAAAAAGGGCAAGAAGGAGGACCCAGGGAACTACAGGCCGGTTAGTCTCGCCTCTGTCCCTGGGAAGGTGATGGAACAACTCATTCTGGGTATCCGCTCCAAGCAAGTGGAGGAAAAGAAGATCATCAGGAGTACCCAGCACGGATTCACCAAGGGGAAATCATGCCTACCCAATCTGATAGCCTTCTACGATGGCATGACCGGCTGGGTAGATAAGGGGAGAGCAGTGGATGTTGTCTACCTTGACTTCAGCAAGGCTTTTGACACTGTCTCCCATAACATCCTCATAGGGAAACTCAGGAAGTGTGGGTTGGATGAGTAGACAGTGAGGTAGATTGGGAACTGGCTGAACGACAGGGCTCAGAGGGTTCTGATCGACGGGGCAGAGTCCAGTTGGAGGCCGGTAACTAGTGGAGTTCCCCAGGGCTCATTACTCAGCCCGGTCTTGTTCAACTTGTTCATCAATGACCTGGATAAGGGGACAGAGTGTACCATCAGCAAGTTCGCTGATGACACAAAACTGGGAGGAGTGGCTGATATGCTGGAAGGCTGCGCTGCCATTCAGTGGGACCTGGACAGGCTGGAGAGTTGGGTGGAGAGGAACCTGATGAAGTTCAGCAAGGGCAAGTGTCAAGTGCTGCACCTGGGGAGGTTGAACCCCAGGCACCAGTACAAGCTGGGGGCTGACCTGCTGGAAAGCAGCTCTGCCGAGAGGGACCTGGGAATCCCGGTGGACAACAAGCTGACCATGAGCCAGCAGTGTGCCCTTGTTGCCAAGAAGGCCAATGGTATCCTGGGGTGCATTAAGAGGAGTGTGGCCAGCAGGTCAAGGGAGGTTATCCTCCCCCTCTACTCTGCCCTGGTGAGACCCCACCTAAAGTACTGTGTCCAGTTCTGGGCTCCCTGGTTCAAGAAAGATGAGGAACTCCTAGAAAGAGTCCAGAGGAGAGCAACAAGGATGATTAGGGGACTGGAGCATCTCCCCTATGAGGAAAGACTGAGAGAGTTGGGCTTGTTTAGCCTGAAGAAGAGAAGGCTGAGAGGGGACCTCATCAACATGTACAAATATCTCAAGGGTGGATGTCACGAGGATGGAGCCAGACTCTTCTCAGTGGTGCTCAGAGACAGGACAAGGGGCAATGGGCACAAACTGAAGCAGAAGAAGTTTCAGTTGAATATGAGGAAGAACTTCTTTACTTTGAGGGTGACAGAGCACTGGAACAGACTGCCCAGGGGGGTTGTGGAGTCTCCTTCTCTGGAGAAATTCAAAGCCCGCCTGGGCGAAGTCCTGTGTAACATGCTCTAGGTGAACCTGCTTGAGCAGGGGGGTTGGACTAGATGATCTCCCGAGGTCCCTTCCAATCCTTGCCATTCTGTGAACTTGCTAGGATGTAGTTGAGATTTCAACCGACCCATCTGCTGCACGTTTGCTGAATTTCTGAACTGAGGACAAACAGGAAATGAGATCCATAAAGCAGACTTGCAGGGAGGGTCCCTGAGGCATTCCCTGAGCACACCTACCCTTCGTCCCACCTGCTGCCACCATAAAATGCACCGGAGGTGGGAGAATGCTATGGGTGGTGCTTCGGAAACACAAGCTCCATTTGCAATTGCTTTGTAATTTTTGGTATCGGGTGAAGTGTACTTTCACATTTACTTGACTTACCTCAGGCTTAATCCAATGTTCTCTACTTCCTCCCAGTTCTCTCTGCAACAAAAAGGAATCAGCTTGGAGCCCTCAAACTAGGATAACTGAGGAATAAAAATCAACCTCAGGAGAGTGGGATGTGGGGAGAAAAGCCCTCTGGGCCAGCAAGTGTGAATCAGTACGAATTACAGCCCCAGGAGACAGCGTTCAGTTGTCCCTTTGATAGTTAAAGTTCTGAGGTAGTAAGACTATAGAGGAAGATAGCGTGAATGGGTATAAGGCAAGCTGGGATGCTTAGAGAGAGAGGAAGGTGAAATACTATAAAATTAGGAGTGTTTTAGAGAGAACTGCAAAACAGATCTATCTGTCCTGCCAAAAATGGCATTCGTGCTTTGTTCAGTAGCCAGATGCTAGTTTAGGAGGAAAAAGAAAAAATGCAACCATTTCCTAATTAAAAAAATACCATGTATGGTATGTGGGGGGCTGATCCTCTCATACCTTCCTAGTGCACAACCTCTTCCTAGACCCCTTCCCTTGCTCACCTCAGTGCTGTGACCCCAGTGTCCGTGGCCAGGGGCTGCTGCCCCCTCCTTGCCCAGCTCCGCTGGCCCAGCTGCAGGTGACTCTGTGAGCAGCTGATGCAGGGACCTCTCTGGGACCAGCTGGCAGATTTGGGCTTCTGGGCCACTGCCAACCAGCCCTGCTGATGGTGGACCTGTCATTTCGCGTGTGTGCTTAAGCGGAGCATTGCGGGATGAAGCACAGCTTGGTCTGCCTCCCTGCACACAAGGTTTGGAAGGAAACCTGCCTGAGGTGCAGCAGTCATCATGGTTGTGTTTCCCTGTCTTTTTATTTGTCTTCCCACCAATATCTAAAAGCATAAGTAGGGGCTGAGGTTGACCAGTGAGATGAAGGGAACTGCTTGTGCTGGATTGAGTGCTCTTGGCACTTTCCGTTTTAACAAGACCAGTAATTTCAAGCGTGTGTGTGCTGAACACTGCTTGTGGCATGAATTTGTCAGCAAAGGGTGCAAGGAGAACCAAAGCCTGTCTCCATGAGATGGAGGAGTGTATTCATTCAAACTAACTGTTTGCAGGCTGTGAAATAAACAGTAGTCAAAAGTAGCAAATTTCCAGGTGCTGGACTGCCAGATGTGGCCTGGCTTTCTGATCCAGAGCTCTTGTTTTCAGTGGATGCGGCATTAAGCCTGTATCAAGTGCTTGGAATAGTCCCACTGGAGGAATTTGAGCTGGGATCAGGAGGGCTCACCTAGCCTGCCAGCATCGGCACGTAGGCAGCAGCTGAATTTTGAGTGTCCAGACTATGCAGGAGCATGCTTTTGGGGTCTGTGTTGCTGGTTTGATATTTGTGTCTAGACGAGCTCTCTTGATTTGTTGCTGTGTGACTGCTGCTTGCCTGTTTGTGTTTTGGGAACTGCTACGGGTCAGACCACTGCTGCTGGTTTTCCAGCTGGCTGTGCTTCAGTGCGCCTCTCAAAGCTGCGGGCTCCATGTTTGGAGCATTATTCTTTCTTCGCAAGAAACCCCCTGGTGAGCCCAGGCCCTCTTTACCACAGACCTTCCACTCATCATGTGCATCTCCTAGCTAAAATGGAAATACTAACCAAGGGCCATGAGCTCCCGATGAGCAATACTTCTGTGTCAGGCTTTTGTGGTGCTATTTGGTCCTTAACTCATCTTTAGTTAGAGAAAATAGTTTAGAGGATCTCTTCTTAAAGATGTGAAGACCTGTGAAGTCGTGCAAGCCCAAGCCTGGCATGCGGAATACCAAGTTGCAGCGCCATGCTTTACTAAAAACTGTCTGTATAACCTGTCATAGTCAGATGTATGCAGGTTTTTAAGAGCCTAAACAACTTACAGAAATGCTCAGGTCTCGAGGTATTTTAATTTTAAGCCCCAGTACCTGCCAGTCTAGTAGTTAGAGATGTCTGAGAAGATGGCTCTCTGTCTTCCCGAGTTACGCATAAAATGAAGGCAACAGCTCCTCACTTCAGTGTGATCTTAGGGATGAGGCTATGAATCACTGGGGACCACGGCAAGCAGGGACAATGTGCAGTACAAGGTGGGACAACCACGTATGTCCCTTCAGGTCTCGCTAGTCTTGCCTTCGTTAAATATGTTCTGAAGAGCAAGGTCTTTTTCCCAGCATCTGGTGTGATGATGTGGTATATTCACATTTCCCATCCACATTTTATACACTGAGTTCTTTTTGCTGCAGCACAAGGACTATTACTCATGCAGTTGGCTGGAGCAGTTTTTTATAAGGAAATTCATTGTGTTAAATGCTGGCACCAAGGGGAGGTGCAGAGAATTGTTTGAAGAAAAAGTGAAACAGGATGAAGCAGCCGCACCTGGCTGGGGAATGTATTTCGGCAGCATCGGTGTCCCCTCCTGCCCTGGAGGAGTACAGCACTGCTGGCACTGGCACAAGCCCAAAATGCAGCGTCTGCATGGTACAGGTTTTCTATAGTCACACTGAACACACGCTAGGGCTTTTGGGTATCCTTAACTTCCTGGGATTTAGTTACCAAGATACTTCACATCTTACACGTTGAAATGATACATTCAACTGGAGTTAAGCACCTAACCTACAATGGCATCAAAATATTTTTGGAAACGCATCCTGTCTACCTATTTTGTAGAGGTAAACATCATCATTTGTGAAAAGTTAGCTCCATCCACGGTTTGCAACAAGATTTGATCTCAGTTCTGGAATTAAAACATGCTGGAGACATACTATGGAAATAAGATGGGGGGTTTCTTGTACAAATTAATTAACTACTTGAAAAGACAAGGCAGCTGGGCTCACCAGGTTTCTTGAGGGGACTGCATTTGCTGGTTATTTATAGTATGTATCTGAGGGTATTTTTTTTGTACACGTTTGATACTTCTTCAGAAAACAGAATTTAAATGAGACTTCTTTGCAGTAGTGTTTCTATTCTAATCGATCACTGAGGAATTGAAAATGACCCTGCATATATAGCTTCTTGTTAGAGAAAGGCAAGTAGGATTAATTCCTGATCCAAATTTTGTGAGACAATAACCTTTTGAACAGTTTCAAATATGTAGGCCAAATAAATGTAGCTTTCTAGCATATGCTTACTCATGAAAGGATTTATAATTTCATTACCCCGGGCCTCACAGTGAGCAATATCTCTTGCCTCTTAGGGATTCTTAGGTAACAAGCCAGCAGTAATTGCAATTTTAATAAAGATCCCCTTATGTTTGAGCAGGTTTTATGTTTTATTGACTGTTCACAGTCTGTCCGTGCTGTGCCTGAGATGACCAAAGGCACCTCTTCCAAAGCCACTGAAAAGTCCCAAACCACCATTCCAAAGCACTGGTTGTGTTGGCACTAAGCCAAAGTCTGGGGGGAAGGGGGGGGACGGGGGGGGGAAGGTGCGGGGAACTAATTGTGCTATCTTTGGGAGCAGCAAACCTCCGCTACACATTTTCCCCTTTCCTGCCTCTGCCTGTGGAGCGGCTCCAACTCACCGGGCACTTTGCAGTGAATGGATTTGTAAGCAGCAACATCCCAGAGCCTGGTGGAATTACTGGGTTTTACTCCATCACTGGGACACACTGACAGGGATGTAGTACCTAATTAAGTGGTTTTGTTGCTAACGCGGGTGCTTGGGGTCTTACAGGGAGGCAGCAGCTCCCTGCAGACAGCCTGGGGAGCACGGGGGTCTCAGGGTACTGGGGGTGCATGGGAACTGTGCTGAGGCTATGTGTGCATGGCTGGCTTGCCTTCCCATCTGCCGCCTGGTCATGCTGTGGGCAGTTCAGTTCTGGCTGCAACCTATTCAGCCCCTTCATGCGCCAAAAAAGGAGCAATTTAGAAAACCACACGGCACAATAATTCCTTCTCTGTTGTCGCTATGAGTGGTTGCTTTTTGTTGCTGTTGCGAACCATAGGGATGCTGATTGCATTCAAAAGGGCTCAGAGTTGTTTGACCTTAGTTTTGCATTACCAAGTACTAAAATAAATGTTGATGGCTCCAACAACTCTGGGTTTAAAACCTTTTAACAGTGTAAACAGTTGCATGAAACAGGAGGATTTGCATCAGGAACTTTTAAAAGATGTTATGAAAGTTGATGCTCTTGTGAACTGTTGCTCTGTGTATAATATACATCTTAAAAATAATGAAAATCATCAAATGAAACCTCATAGCCTTACTGTTACCATTCATAAGGCAAGTTACTGTTTGCACCTCCAGTGACCGGTACTGCACAAGTAATAGGTTTGTATACAGTGTCATACGCCTTTCCACTAAGGTTATTTGCATCGGGCACGTGAGTATATCTCAAGGATAATTAAGGTAAGTGCTTAGGATAAGCTTTACTTTGTATGAGGTCACTGTGTAGAAATTTTATTTCAAGAAGAGTTTGCGTCTTCTCTCCCATGTTAGCCAGCCATCCGTGCTGCACCTTTACATTCCCTGCTTTTTTTTTGGCTGCCTCTGGACCTCATTGTGGATTTTCCCCCTCCTCATTTGCTGCATGTCTGTGTCTCCTCCTCCCCTCCCCATAGCCCTCCAGGAGCCAACTTCTGTGGCTTTGCAATTCAGGAACTGTTTTCTTTCACCTGAAGTCAGCACTCCAGGGCATGCCGCTAGCAGCGGGTTGGATGTGGAGTGGTGGCCCCTGGCTGCTGCAATGGCCATGGGTGGCTGCAGCCCAGGATGGGGGCTTTGTGGCCCAGCACAGGGGCTTTGCAGCCTGGTGTCAGCCACCAGACATTGGGGACCAGTACAGGAACTCTTCTGGGAGAGCTGCAGGAAAGAAACGGAGGAAGACATGCCTGTGGTGGTGTTGGGGATGTCAGCAGGTTCCCAAAACCCAAATAAACTGAAAAGGCACGTGCGTGCTCCATACAGAATCATCAGTGAGTGCTGTCGAAAAGGGACAGAAGAGTGCCAGGTGGGAAAAAATGGCATTTAGAATCATAGAATCATAGAATGTTTTGGGTTGGAAGGGACCCCTAGAGGTCATCTAGTCCAACCCCCCTGCAGTGAGCAGGGAATTTGCCCTGAATATCATATATAGTCCAGGAAACTTTAAGCCAATTCTGTGCAATATATTCTGGTCTTTATAAGTCACTGGGATGCTTTTGGTGTATTTTTTGAGTAATAAGCTCAATAGCACTGTGTGAGGGCTACAGTCTGGCATTGAGCTGCAATAGCACTCACCTCCTCCTTATATTCGTTGTGAACAACATCAGCTGTGTTTGGAGCAGGGGAGCTGGAGTTTGACTGGAGCTGGCTCATGTGCAGGGAACAGAATTGAGAAGAAAATGAATGAGCTCTTGCAACAAGAACATCTGGCTATACTTCAGTTTCCTTTTTTTCTCACTTCTTGCTATATGTTAGTTTCTGTCTGAGTTTTGAAATACATTGTATGTGCTACTTACTGGAATAATTTTCTGAGCACAAGTTAAATTGATTAATATTATAGAGTTATAGATCTTGTATGAAGTGAAGCATCAAAAGTGCTTCTTGTGTTGGTATTCCGATTGAAACATCCCACAGGGACTTAAAAACAATTATATTTTGCTGTCAATGGTTTGTAACATAGGATTTATTCTACTTAATACCGAACCTACTGTGTGCCGATAGCACATGGCACACGCAAAAGAAATTCCAGAATCACAAACCTTGCTTCAGTGGGGAACAGAATTCCCTGAAAAGCAAACAGTGAAATGAAAAGCACGTCATCATCTCCAGCTAGCTGAGCGGTAAAAACTAGTAGCCTTGTGTGCCTGATACAGGCATTGTGTTTTGGGAGGATGGGTTTTGTAGAAGACTCGTGTTCAAACTTGTCTAGCTTGTCATTAGAAAAGTAAAGTTCATTACTAAAAAACGTAGTTTTAAAATGAAAATGGTGTGTACTAGACCTGATGGTAATTTCTTATGACTCTTTCCATAAGGTTAAAGAGCTCTCTTGCATTGAACAAGCAGAATGGGAAACTTTCCGCTACTTTAATGGTGTTTACGGAGTTTTCTGTTGGTTTTTTTTTTTTTTTTTTTAAAATAATTATTCTGAGACATCAGTAGGAGGAGAACTTTTAGATAAGAGCATTATGTCAATCCCTTATCTGCTTGGTGGCATGGAAAGCCTTACACTTACCCAATGACTCTGCCAAATGCTGTCACTATTTGGCTGTCAAGCTTTCAGATGACAGCTATTTCTCTCTAAAAAGTAGACCCAATTGTAATTCTTCAGCTACCTCTATAAAATATTTTCTCTATGGCCTATATGCAGCTGCAGATTAGTGTAGTTCTCCCTCTTATCCAAGAATTCTTCCTCTGCAATGTGCATTCATTTTCCTTGCGTTGGAATTGCCTTGCATGACACTACCAGTAGTTTTCATTTCCAGATTCAAAACTACATACAGTATTGTAGTCAAATGATTTTCTAAGAAATTTACTCTAAGGAACTGTTCTCACTGAAAATAACATACACTTAAGTAATGTCTCATGTAATAATGATAAAATGTGTACTTTCACTGGTTCTGGATCAAAGTTGCTAAGTGTTGTCTTTACTCATGGCATTGAAATGAAGAGAAAAGTATAATAAACACCAGCAATGACTAGGTTTTACATTAGAAGGTTACATAAATGTATAATTTAAATCAGCTTGGATTGACTGCAGTCACGAGCAAATTGTGGTTTTGCTTGTATCTTTAAGTGAGGTGGAAGATCAATAGAGAGACTTTCCAAAATCTTGTGCACTGGTCTCGGAAGTTTCAGTTGTTGCATTAAACTAATGAATGTGCTTTATAGATGTTCTTGAAGTAGGGACTTTTGCCTTGCTCGGCCTATGGCCCTGGGAAGCAATTTTCCTGGTAGTGTCTGCGCTCTTTTCGCCTTTGTACTTGGTCAGAGATAACAGGAGCAGGTTTGTACTGTGGCATGACTGAAAGAAAATCTGTTAGGGGACAGGCAGAGCCTCCCAATGCCTTGATGCTAGGTGAAACTAACCCAAGTTAGATGAAAAAAAAGAGTTATACTACTGGTTTTCTTAGTCTCGATGAATTGAATCAACTGGTTAAAATGAACAGGAGCTTTCGAAGTCAATCAGTTACATTTGCTTTTCAGTGTGAATAATTTGGTACGCTGAAAAATTCTGGCACATGGCAGAGAGTCCATTTTAGGCTTACTATTTATGCTCACACTCCTGTACTAAGGCTAAATGAGTTTAACAATTTGGGGCTGAAACTAAGCATCCTGCAGCCTTCAGTCCTGAGTCCCCATTCTCGTTTTGGCATGTGCCCGCCTTGCAGGACGCCAGCGCAGTCCAGCAGAGCCAGCAGCTTGTGAGTGAGGTGATGTTGGTGACTTCAAAGGTGGAATGCTGCTTGTCTGCACTCCTTCAAGCTAGTTTTGATATGGTGAACAGCTTTACACAGTCTTGAAATCTGACCGTGATGTTTCAGAGAGATTGCTCACTGTTACTCAGCTTTCAGATGGAGTCAGCAACATTGCTTGAAAAAAGGCTTCAAAGGTCAAATCGTGTCCTGTCAAGGCCATATTAACCCCGTTAGATTCAGTAGGGTATACACTCATTTTAGCTGTATTGCTTCCTCCGATCTTCTTTAAAATGGTAAATTACTTTAAAGGGAAACTTTTAAGCATTGGAAATTCTAAAAATGAAATAAGAACTCCTTACATCTCACATGAACCAGTTGGTCTCACTTCACAAGGCTTTCTTTGCAGTCACAAAAAACTTCTTTCTTTGTCTAACTTTGCTCAGACTCAAATTCCTCTCACAGATCTTGCAGTTAATTTATAGTAAATGAATACCTCATAAAACATACGATCATTATACAAATACATTATTATCGCCATTTCTCTTTTTGTTAGTAAATCCAACAAACTGAATGTCTGGGTAGTTTATGGAGCTGCGGTCAATAGCACTGACTGAGCCCAGGGCACAACATGGTGCTGAGGGTCATGGATGAGCCCCTCTTCATGACAGGGAAGGGCTTGATGCCTACTGACCCACCATCACAAACCACATTCCTTTAGGAAAAAAAGAGCTGGTGTTGATTGATAAATGTGCTTCCCCCATCTGTGTCCATATGATAGAACTGAGACTCCCACTACTGCGTTTCAAATGTGACACAAAAAAGTCCAGACTGCCCCAGAGAATTAACCATGCACCTGACCATATGTATCTGGATTATGGTCAGTTTTGTAGATGAATATAGCTCTGTCTTTCAGATATAGAGAGTGACCAGTTAATTCTTCTGCTACTCTCTAAACCCAGAATAATTGCACTATCTCCTGAATACATTGGTATAAGAATCGTCCTTGTGTACTGCCTTCATACTAGGTCAGAACACTGTAGTTCTTGGAGCAAATCTTGGCTTGCTTTGGTGCAATTGCAACACAGGTAGGCCCTGGTACTCGCGAAGAATCTTCACAGCGCTTTCATATTTTATATTTTTTAATGGCAAGAAACAAATATGTATATATATGCTGCAAGATCAAGGAATTAGTGTGTTTCCTGGAAGGCCAGAGGACCACACTCCTGAAGTGGTGATTGATTCTATACTCAAAGATGAACTAGAGAGGTTTTCTAAACCCGACGTGTTTGTTTTGGCTGGCTGTTTGCTGCCACCTTGCTGAGATTTTTCTTTTGCTGCTGGAATCTGCTTCAGACTCTTCAGAACCTGAAAATTGCCAAAGCTGATGACAAATAAGAAGGAGCAAGTGTTGGTGCAGTGCAAGGAGAACGCAAGTTAGCAATGAGCATTAAGGGAACTGATATTTCTGGTGTCGTAGCCCATGGCACACTCAGTACCGTGGGTATGTGTCACCCTATCCTGTGCATTCTCCCAAGAATGGAAAGCAGATTATCTGCTTTCATAACCCATCTCCTTCTCTCTGCTGCTCTGGTAGTGCTAGTGGTACAGTGCATGTTTGTTCAGTAGTGCCTCTCATGGGACTGAAAAGGTAAAGTTCAGGCTTTATCTATGCCTTATCTTGACCTAATTAGGAGAAGATGCCACATGCAGGCTCCTGCTGACCAGTTTCAGGGCTTTTCTGTGTGTGCAGCTGGTGGAGAGCAAGGAAACGGCTGTACCCGCATGCAAAGCTGTGCAGGCTGAGCTATTGTATAGAATTTAAAAGTTGGTGTTCATTACAGAAGTTACAGAGAGCATGCAGGATGGATGTGTAAATACAGCCAACGCTAATGTACAGATTGTGTGTGACTGTTGGGTATAAAATGCCTTAAAAAAGTTGCAAAGTAACTTCCTGCTGTGTGCTGGGGAGCTGTAAGATAAGACTGGAAAATGCCTTTATCTTCTTTGCCCTCTTCTTTTCTTATTCCCTGGTAGTTAGGACTCAGTTACTGACTTTCAAGCTGCTGAGCAACTTTTAACTACTTGTGTATACTTAAAAAATCCACCTCAGACTGATGCTAAAATACTTCCTAACATGTTCTCTTTATCAGTCTGTCAAGCAGGGGAGAGTTCAGTTCTGCAGTAGTGATGGCCATTGCCACAACTTATGTAACTGAAAATAGAAGTTTTGTAAGCAGGACTTTACAAGTGGCAAAATTACTCCACAGGTTTGTGTGGTGCTGTAGGAATGCTTGCTAGCACAGTGTAAAGACTTAGCATATAGACAGATGGAAACTTTATATTCATGTCCTGTAGAAGGGTAGCGCTGCAGAGATCCCCACGGGCTTGGTAGCTGGAGGTCAAGCCGTACGGCAAGGGATCCCTAGTGAAGCAGGTGCCTCTGCTTGGGTGACTGAGATGTGCCCCAAGGCTCAGAAAATCCTCAAAGTAATGCAAAGTAGGTCCTGGTTTGCAAAACCAACACAACACAGCATGTGCATTTCTAACTGCAGCTTGATAACAAGAATATGTAAAGAGAGTCCGCCTGGCTTCACGTTTAACTGCAACATTCCTCACGGCTCAGGCTTGCCTGGCTTTTTCTTCCGTAACTGCTGGTTATGCAAATTGATTAATTTGACAAATTTCTGCTGTTTGTAGCAAGTCATTGTCAGAACAAGGACGAGTGAGACCACTTTCCAGCCTGAAAATGTGCCTTGGACATCACCTACAAAATTAAGGAAGGAGTGCTAAATCCTATAACGTGTTTCAAATAATCTGGTATTTGCAGTTATTTGTAAGGTTCCATCTCCCGGAATCACGTGGCTGCCCAGAAATATCACCTTTCATTTAAAAAAATTAAAAGAAAAAAAAAGGTAGGAGAGCCACACAGCCTTCCTTAAGGAGAATAACTAAATCTCAAGTGTTTAAAAACAAACAAACAAACAAACCGCACCCCAGCTTGTAAATAGACAGCAAATTAAAAGAATTCAAACAAAAGGATTCAAATCCTGCTCGGCCCCTGTGGCAGCTGTCATGCTCCGTTGGCAGCATAGGGTGCGGTGGCTGTGGGCCTGGGGACCCCTCTTTCAGAGAGCCTCTCCTTGCGTGCACCTGGAGCACATTCATGGGAAGGTCACTGCAGCAAGGAGGAACTGAAGAGGAGCCAGGCAAATTCGGAGTATGAGAGCCAAATGAAGGCATTTCTCTTGCTGAGACCCACAGAAATCACTAAAGAGGGAAAATTGAGCCTTGCTGAAATTTTCAGCAAGGGAAGGGGGGTTAGCAGACAGGTATGTCCTACTTGTCGCCCACTGTGAGCTGTTAGAGGACTGGGTGATGGGGCGGGCTTGGTATTTTTTCTGTTTTACTTTCAACCTGGAGGCGGCTAAATAGGAATGGTTTAAAATAGTATTGTAGTTGCCATAGATACTTGTCTAAATTGAAAATAGAGGTCTGGACCAAGCATTTAGTCTGTTCGCCAAAGCAAAACTTGGACCTGAGTGATGAAACCTGAGTGGGTTTGAGGAGTCATGCCGAAGCTTGCGCTGCCACACTCAGTGATTCAGCCACGCCGCAGAGGATGTGGATGGGTTTGACGTCACTGAGCAGCTTCACATGGGCCTGGAGACTCTGGGAAGGGAAAAATCCTTCATGCTTCAAATGTTTTCCTCCTCTTTTTTTGTCCCAGGAGGTCTGTAAGGCTCGGAAAAATGCCATGGAATGCTGCTTTCCTGGAACTGGGTTTGATTTATATTTTTTAAACATTACTGTCTAACAAAGCAGCAGCAGCAAATGTAAAATAGTTCAGCTGGATAAAAGCATTCTATTAAGGTAAATTCAGTTGATTTGTACCAGGAATGTGTGGCAAATATGTGTTTAATTACTGATAAGGCAACTAAGCCTTTTGTCATCTTTCAGTGAAAAAGAATCTGCAAATAAAGTGGAAAATGTTTTGGTGAAATATATGAAGGCCTTTTCAAGGATTTAGTTATCCCAAATGAGCCCTGCTTAAGGGACTGGAAATATTTTGCCCGGTCCTTCTGCTTTGTGGGTGGCATTGGATGTATTGGGACAATTTCAGCTGACACGGGAAATCCCTCGCTTTGAGATAAAAATCTGTCTTTCTGCCTTTGGAGACTTCTAGTTGCATCTGTCCGTTTTTAGCTGGAGATGGGCAAATCAATACCGGTCCGGTGACGATAATGGAGGTGCAGAGAATACATCAGTGGAGTCTGACCTGAAAAGTGCATACATAACATTGTGTCATATTTCCTCTCCCATTTCTTGCTCAGTAGGTGGTAGAGAATTAGTGCTTAATTACTTTCAGGCTGTGGACAACAACCAGCCCCCTTAAACTGTTTACGTTTCTGGATAAGGCTGGAGATGAATGTTCTTTGTGATTCAGTCTTTCTCAAAATCTATGGAAGACTTTAGAGTGCTTGTTTATCTTTTATACCATATACTGGAATAAATGTTCCCCAAGAGCTTTTATCTATTTAAAAAAAAAAAAAATCCATCCATGTCTAGATCACATTGTGTATGATAAATCCCACTTACACTGTTCAGCTTCCCAGCTTGCGAAAAGGCAGTCTGTCATTGAAGGGGCCTGTGCAATTGCGGGAGTTCATAACTGAGCAGAAAATCAGATCCAAGTCTTAAAGGTGGAGCGGGAGTTCTAGCCTTGCTTGGATATAAGGAATTACATCTAGCAAACATCACTTGAATAAAACATTAATTTCCCATTAAAAACCATTATGTTGCTCTGATAATTGTTCCTGTTTTGAATAATCCTAATTTCCTGCATATCTCTGGTGACTCATCACAGCAGAGAGCTCATCCATTCTGCTTTGCAGATGCTCTCAAGCTGTCTATTCCCCATCTGACTCAGCTTCTTTATCATCAGCATCTTCTCTTGTTGCTATTGTGCTGTGAAAACGTATTCCTTGCGAAGGACTTCATTCTCCTTCCAGCTTAAAAATGACTGGTACTGCTGGCTGCGCTTGTAAATTTAACTCAAGGTTTAAGAAAGTTGTAGGTTAAAAATGCACATTTGATGTTTCCAGGTTATCTCAAGTCTTGAGTCTGCAGCTGAGAAGCCCAGATGGCAAAAATGTATGTCTCTCTCAGTCCCTATATCTGTCTATAATGGGAACAAATCTTCCTTTCAGATTTTCTGCTAGTGGTTTGCCAGTGTAATAAATTCCCAATGTGATCTGTGCATCCTATATCTTCAATTAAACTTTACTTCAAGGGGTTAAAGAGAAGGGTGGTGCATGGGTGTCTATGGAGTTGTGTGGGTGTCAGCCATCACCTTTGTAACAAGGTTTGAGATTCTGTTACTGAAGCTTATAGGTAAATATAAACTTTTAAGAAAGGTAGTTGGCGGGTGGTGTGCTAAGCATCAAAGCCACAGGGCTCAAAGAAATCCTTGTTGAATATACGGCTTAGAGGGCTGCGGTGCTCTGAAGTGCTGTATGCCTCCATGCAGTATGTTCTAGCAGGTTTAAATTTTGAGCCCTCAGAGCTGTGGTACAGCTGCGGGCAGGTCTTGCTGATGTTTGTATTGCCAGCGCGACATGTTTATCGGCTTTGGGGTGTACAGCAGAACCTTCAATGACTCTCGCTTTGCAAGTTGGGCTAAAGGAGCGGAAGGTGCAGGTATCATAAGGGTGTAACTCCTGTTAGAATTACCTGGCTATAAATAGGCATTTAAGACTCTGCTGTTAGTTTAAGGCTACAATAAATTCTCGATCCTGAAGCAACACCAGAAGTTTCTGCCAGGAGTACTGTGCATGGTGGGGCTGTGTGCAAGGAGGAAGCGAAGGCTGCTTGCACAGATGAGTCTTTCCTTCTTCTCTCGGTAATTCCTCTGCATGTTCTGGGTTACTGGTCAGGAGCTTCGTTGCCCAACTCATTAGTGGCATTGAGTCATACAGGTAAGCTTTCTTTTCCTTTTTTAAGTCACCCTCATCCTCCTATGAGCAAAATGGAACCTGATGTTTTAACACGCACTGCATTGCAGTGAATAAATAATTTGTTCTGCTTTTCTAGGGCTTTCATTACTTAATGCACTCTGAATTGGCAGTTACGTTGCACTACCTGGAGTTACCCTCTTGCCACTCGTACTGCAAGATGCACTATTCGTGACAGCAGATCATCTTTGCTTCCAGTCGACTTTTCCGCTCTTTGTATTATTGGCAGTTATTTCAGCTTCTGAGGTCATAGTTGGGTAAAGGTTTTCCATACTGAAAACAGGTTCTAGTATTAAAAGTTGCATGCTGACAATAGCTTTCACTCAATGACTGATGACAGAGGGGGGAGTTTTGGGATTGTGCCATGCTTCATGTGGTTCTTCAGATATATCTGTCATTTGAGGTGGTTACCTCAGCTGTCAGTCTGTTAAGGTTACGTAAAGTTTTTAAATTATCTGCTCTTTGTATGGCCAAAAAATTATTCAGTCCTCTTGCGTATTATGTTACCTCAAGCTCTTGGTATTTATTATGCATACAGTCAAGAAATCAAGAGTCTGAGGCTTGTTAAGATTTATTTAGTAGCATTTAATAGCTATCTGTTTCCTAGTAATTTGGTTCAAAAGAACGAGGAATTTATTTTTGAATTGTCTTTTAAGGAACAGAGAAGCAGGTTTCTCTATCACGCTCAAGCTTTGGGTTGTCACTCTGGGGCTGCGTCTTTACAAATGGAAGTTCTTATCTCTTTGATAGGTATCAGGTTGTTGTGGCAGTTTCTATTTGTTGTAATGGAGCTTGATTTTAAACACCCCTATTAGCTAGAAGAAGAAAAAGAAACTGTCTCTTTTACTTTATATTTCTTTTACTGTATATGCGATACTTGTTGGAATTGGTACAGCTGGAATGAACCCCTAAAGGATTCCCAACTCTATGGATATCTGTGTGTTATTTTTGTCATTGTTTTTGCCATTTGCAGAAACAGCCATATAAGAAAATTTAACAATATCTTTATTTCTGAAGGAGTTACATTTATGGTAATGATTTTGAACTTGTTCGTCACCGGACCTGTACTTGCGACTTGAGCGGCAGAGCTCCGGTGCAGTGTGAATCTACCTGGTCCTGCAGTGTCACTGGCGAAATGTCACCATGTCACGATTAAAAAGAGCACTTGAAGGTGTGTTGAGAGAAATCTGAAAGAAGCAAATACAGTGCTGCTTTACTAGGTGACATGGAAGTTTTGTGGCCACACCACCTCTGTGCCCAAGTGAAGAAGGGTTTACACAGGGTTGGCTCCACTGATGTGCAGGGGTGGCTTTGCCCTGGGATTCTTCCAGGCTGAGAGGGGTTTGATACAAAATCCTACCAACGGAAGGAGAGGAGAGCATGGCTTCCCACATTGTATAATCTGTCTTTGGAAGGGCCAAGGCAGACGGAGAGAGTTCCTGTGTGATAAGGATTTCTGCCGCTGAAACAGAGGATGAGCAGCATGGTGCATCTGGGTTTAGTTAACTAATGAACTAGCTGGGATTTAACTTAATGCTGCTGAAACAGTTCATCTGCACAGCTGAAGTTTTCTGAAAGGAAGGGAACTGAACTGAATTTTAAGGGGTGAATTGAGCACCTGGGCGCTCGATGCCTGAGCCTGCTAAGCAGTAAATCAGTGTTCTGCTGCAGATCCAGAGAGTTTCATCTCCATTCTGGCTGAACCACTTCAGTTCAACCCTTCCTTTCATTGGAGCTTGGGAACTGCTCTGGGGAGGGGATTTCAGAGTCTAGCAAGGCTGATTTTCTTCTTCCAGTCTCTAAATTAAAAAAAATGTGCGTGCGTGAGAAGGTGTGGATCTACCAATTTTAAAAAGATCAAAGCCTAGTTTGCACTTAAATATGGTGCTAGTTGTCCTAATTACTGGTTGTGCAAGCTGAGCCTCGGGAGGGCAGATATTTCAACACCCCCCCTCCCCTAGAGAGGATTCTTGTGTATCTGCAGTGAGGTCCTGCCTGGCATTAAGCTGGCTGGGCTGCCACTCTCTGCCTGGGCCACCCAGCCTCACGGTGTTCCCAGGAGTTTGATATCTTTGATACCACTGTCTTTCTGTCAGCTTCAACTGGAAGTCTGGCTTATGACTTAAAAACGTATGAGATTGGAAATGGTTACAGAGAGATGTAACGTGCAGTTCTGCGGGGCTTTTCTTTTTGGCATGAGGTATGCAAGTGAAAAAGCCAAAAGAGCAGAGGAGAATCTGCATGCTCTTCCTGTGTTGTCCTGTAACAGGATTTTGGGTTTTTCTTTTGCTTTTTCTAATCAGAAATTTAAAATGAAAACTGGCTGCTGCTGCAGCCTATAGATGACACATAGGCTGAGGGAGTGAGGGGTAATAAGGAGGCCTGCACAGGGCTGTGCGGATTGCTTGCTCTTTTAGCATGGTCTAGCGTATTCACCCAGGCTCTTCGGTCAGGGAAGAAAAAGAAAAAGCCAACTCTTGTCTTCTTACAGTCTGGCAAAGCAAACAGCTTTGCATCTCACAGGGTTGAAAGCTGCTGTGAGGCCTACAGAACAGAGGTTGGGGTGACTGAAGATGTGCTCAGCATCCCCACGTCAGCTGCCATTACAGTTTCAAGGCTGGTCGTCCTATGAACAATTAACATGCACAAAATCACTTACCCTTGGGTACTGTGGTAGGATAGGCAGCATCAGTCCCTACAGGTAGAAAGTCCACTTCTGTCATTTGCAGTTTGTGAAACCTTGTGGAAAAAAGAAATAGAAAACAAAGGAGTATTGTGTCAGGGTAATAGAAATAGGTAAGTAGTTGCTGCTTCATCTCTGGTTTACAGGCATGGGTATATTTGACACTGCAAATATTAAGATATTTTTAAAGAAACACAAAATAGTAAGTAAAGCGTGTGGGGTTTTTTTGTTCTTCTTCCTGGTTCTTCTTCCTTGTTCTTGAAATAAACTTGTAACTATGTGGAAGTGAATCATAACTAACATAATGCTTATACCTGTGAGCTGGAGCTAGTTGAGCCAAGTCTCCTGGGGGGAGGCGGGAATGCCTTATGCAGTGGTAGTAAATCAAGTGAACGGTGCACAGAGTTTGCATGAATCCCTCCATGTCAGCAGAGCCAGGGATTGCTCACAAAGGATAACTTCAGCCTAGAGGGGCTGAACTGTTGGCTTCTTCCTCAGGTAAAGGAGGAACGTGGGCTGCTCCAGAGCAGAGCCCTGGAGTCTCCTGCAGCCCTGGGCTGGCACAAGGCTCTGCCGCTGGGACTGTACCCAGGCACCAGCCGTGGGGGTCCTGGCCCACAGGAGCAGCACCCAGGGCTACTGTTCAGTGCTGGGGGTCATCCCAGGAGCTGGGTGTGCCGGTCCATCCATCCTGCTCGTGGGAATTTGATGGCACCTCCTGTGCAGGAGCCATGCCTATGGCCTCCCCTCCCTTTGGCTCGGCAGCTGATGTGACTTGGCACCTGTGAAGGTTTTTGGCACAAGAATTGGCAACCTTCACTCGAAAGAGTGATGTGCAGCAGGAGTTCAATTTAAATGTTTTGCCTTGTTGTCTGGAGGAGCCCGTCCCTCCCTGCTGTTGTCAGGAGCCCAGTGGATGTTAGCCCCACTGCTTTTTTATCTGTTGTCATTATCCCTCTACCCTAGTGTCCTCAGATCCTGCAGTTACAAAAAGAAAATGAATATGGGTTTTTTTGTAAAAAATGAAAAATTACATAATCTCTTCTTTAGGGGGAAGGAAGATTGGGAGGGGGATTTGTGTTGCACCAGCTCTGGTAAGTGAAGATTGCCACTATTAAGGGAAAAGTACCTTGATAAGATGGTTATCTTAGATTAGATGGTGTATATATGTATATATGTGTGTGTGTATATATATATATAAAAACTGCATGCTAGCTTGGAGCCTACTTTAAAAAAAAAAAAAGGATTCTGCAAATGTAATGTGTGATGGACCCATTTGTTTATCTGAGGTGATGAAAAAGTTATCTGACCGAGAGGTCCGTATGAAATGCAGATGACCTCAGCCATGTTGTATGTAACTTTATAGATGGGAACAGTACCTCATTCTAGCAGCCAAAACAGTTCTTAAGGCATTGAGAAGAATTTTGAGATATGCATGAAGAGAGGTTATTGTGAGTTACACTGCTGGGATTTAAATTTATGGCCATATTGAAGGGAAAGTATCCTCAGCTTGAAGTCATTCTAATTAGTGTCAGGTCAGTCTGTCCTCAGAATTTAAAGTAATAAAAATACTTGCTAAGAAAGTAGATGCATTGCAATGGGGAAAAATCCTGAGAGGCTGAGCATTTGTGGAGCTGTGACCTTAGTTATAATCAATAATAATATTTTTTAATTGCTGATGGTAGGTGTATCTTTGTAAAATTTCAGATCACTTGCGTTCCTCCAACAGAATTGGTAATGGATGGTGCTGGGCACACAGTTTGTAAGTTCAGCTCGTAACTTGTTTTCTTATACTGGACTGGATTGTGAGAATATTACATCAAGAGTTAAAAATGTTGAGTCTGTCTTTTTAGCAAATATCACTGGATGTCAAGCAAACATATCAAATTTAATTGACTTCTTAAACATATGAAGTGTTTTGGAAGTATTCCATGGAAATAGGATTTAGAAAGCCTTACCTATTGGTACTGTTTCTGTTCAAGTTGGATCTATACGTTGCTGGCAGAGAACTGGGCAATTTGGGCTCATGCTGGTTGTGGGCTGATTTTGTTTGAAGCCAGATGGTGACTCTTGGGAGTTAATGTAACCTCCTGTGTTTAAATGCCAATGTATTTGCCTCATTTGCTGTTGGTTTTATGTGCCAACCCCACTGTACAGATGTTTGTAAAATAACTTTTTTTTTAATCACTGATTCTCAGTGACAAATGATGTCATTAAACTTTTTGTGTCATAGCTGTAAATTGGCATAAAGCCTTGGAAAGCTGGAAGTAGAGAAACAGTTTCCCTACTCCTAGGCAATTAAGCAACTATAATACAGGAAAAATTGTAGAGAGGAAGAGAATGTGGAAAGCAAAATTTTATATAGAAGGCTTCTTTTCACTTCTTTCAGTATTCAATATTACTTCCACACTGCGTAACTTTAATCCATGAAGCAAGTGCATGGAATTGCACTAATCATTACTGTAACAAATGATGGTGTGGAAAGGTAATTAGCCTTAAATAACAAATTGTTACGCTACACTAGGCAGTTTTGCTTTATACTTCATATGCTGTAAATGTCAGTCATCTTAATATCATTATGAATTCATGAAACTGTTAACTCAGGTTTCCATGTTCTCTCAAGTTCTTGAAACATTATTCATTTGCTTACAGAGCTAGTCAGTTCACATGCAGTCACTGGAGATTGAAAGTCGTATAAAAGTCAACAAACTGCTGCACGGGAATGCAATCTTTTCCGATTGTACAAATTCAGTGCCACTATCATATTACTTCGATTTCATCCACTGGCTTGAGGTGGTTGCAAACAGGAATTGTGCGGTGAGGTGGTGCAGCACAGGCATGGCGTGTGCTGGTGCTGCCAACAGTACAGTGGATCTCCTCAGACCTTTAATACCTGCTGAATACAAGCTCAGGGCTAATAGCACTTTTAAGAGCACTTTGCATACGTTGAGCGCTGGGAGTCCTGACTGAAATCAGAAACTTTGAGTCAGCGAGCAAATGTGCAGAAAGGTTTAAGGCTGATAAAGGGTTAGGGGAAGCACGTAGACCATAGGAGCAGTGTGGTGGCCAGAAACTGTAGCATCGGTAATTATGGGCATGCTGGATGGTTATTTTGTGTCCTGACATAGAGGCTTTTCTGTTGTTTTTTCTGTTGGAGAACTTCCCAAAAGATGTGGGAAAAGAGGTAGCACCTGAGGGGAGATAAGGAAAAAGGGTCAAGAAAAATAGGAGTAATATGTGCAGGTAGCAAAGGGAGAAGACTAAGGGACTTGGAGACAAAAAACAGTAGTGGAACAGAGAAACCATGCGGGGTAGGAGCTACGGGAAGCCAGATGGACACAGATGACATTGCTTAGTGTTGCAGGGGGCTGTTGCTGCTATAGTTACTTCTATCTGCCTCAGCAGCTGGGTCACTGATCCTTTTATCAATGTGGTATGGTGCCACGTGAGCAGCAGACTCGGCTCATGGTCACAGCACTGCCTTGCCTTTGCCCAGTGTAATTTGGGTCCTAACCTGAAACATGTGGATGGTACTTTCCTGTTGTTGAAAGCCAAATACTCATATTTTGTATGAAAGTTTTTGTAACAAATTGCCTAGAAAGCTTGTGATCCCGAGAGGTTTTATGTTGTCTTTTGCCAGATAGCCAATCTTTCATCATAATGTGGTTGCAATGCATTTAACTTGAATTTAAGAACAAACAACTCCTCCCTAAAAGCAGCCTTGCCAATAAAATCTGTTGGTGGTCCTAACCCTTGACGAAGGGAGCATGGCTCAGAGCGGGTGCTTCTCCCAGAAACTTTGGAGCTCCCCCTGGCGTGGCAGCTTTAACATTTAGTTGTGTGGTTGTTACAGAAAAGCTTTCTCCCATGCCCTTGTGCTGAACATCAGAGCCGTAGGGACAGTGTTAGGCCTCAGAAAGCTTTCTGCAGAAAGGACTGGAAAATCCTTTGAAGCAAAATATATCTTAGGTACCTGAAGCTTGGCCTAGTTGGGTTGGTGGCCTTCCAGAGCACTCCTGTCTTGGAAACAGGTACGTTTTTCTTCAAGTTTTTATAAGGACTTGCCTATCTGATGTGGTAAGACTTTCTGGCTTTCATTTCAGTTTGCAGACTCTGCGAAGGTATGTGCTGATACTGTGCTATAGTCATATATAGCCCATCTACCCTTGACCCCTGTTCCTTTTCCTTGCAGGTTTATACAGAGTGGCAAAGACACACCAGAAGCCAGATTTCGACCTAGTATTTCCAACTGTATGGTAGAGGGGAACAATTCTTCACCTCTCACCCCTGCGTGGCCCTTGTCCTATGTGAAAGCTGATGTCTCGCAGTGATTAGGAAACAGCTGGCAGTTAACAGAGAGTGTTTGTTGGCTAGGAGAAGCAGTAAGTTCAAAGTTAAACCTCTCCCTTGATTAAGAAAGATGCATTCCTTACTGGGGGAGGGATCTGGCTGGTGCCCAGCCACTGCCAAGAACATGCTGTACCGTTCCATGTTGTCCCGCACGTTGCTCCCTTTCTCCTTCCCACTGAGGTCTGGAGCAGTTTATCAGTGATGGGGGCAATGGAGAGTGGAAAACAGAGTAGCAGCTTCTGGACCTTGTAGAAATGCACACAGCTAGTGCTAAGCGCAGCAGCTCTCATCTCATGGGTGTCGTCAGAAAGCATGTTATGCTGGAGTTCGTGTCTGCGTTACGTCAGGTTTCATCTCTGAAGTCTTAAAACATTTGAGTTTTAGTGCTGTAAGAGAAAGGATTTCCCCTTGCGTGAGTTAATCAGTCATGTATTGAGTGTACGAGTTAATGGGTTTAGATGTGACCCAGAGCCTGGCGAAGGTAAGGAGGGGCCTTCCTACAGGAACCTGCCTCCTTTCCTCCTCCAAGATCCCACTTGGAATGTGCAGGATGTGCTACTTGGTTTGTCAGAGGCCTTCCTCAGGAAGAGAAGCTTTCTTGGAGGTTAATAGGAAGATGCTGCGTCTGATGAAGCAAATGACGAGAGGATGCCACTGGCACTTTATTGAGATCTATGCTCCCTAGTGTTGCATTTTGCTTTTAAAGATCCATTTCACATCCATTTGAGATTACAGATACAGCATAGAAAGGTGTAATTGGCAAATCCAAATAAAAACAAATTAGATCTCAGCGAGAAGTCATCATTTTAAAAGTGCTGGCAAGACCAAATGTTACGTGTAGATTCCTGCTTCTGTGGAGTAGTTTATAAAAGACCTGTTTTGCACTGATTCACCTTCATGTACATAAATAAGAAATTAAACTGAATCAGCTACATAATTAAAAAATCTACATTACAGTCCCTTTTACAAGATGACATCAGTGTTTAAGTAGGACAGCCAGTGTGCATAGATAGCGCATGACAACTCAGCGCTAAGGTATTTCTCCCCTTGGCCTGCATCTATTGAAAAACCAAGAGGGGGTAACTTTGTCTTTCACTTGGCTTCTCAGTGCTCTCTGACCTTATCTAAAGAATCTGGTTTTCATGAGGTGTATTGACACAGGAAGAAAAAAAGCACTGAAAAAAAATACCAGCCTAGTGATTTTGGCCTCTGTGCAGGATATAAATATATCCCTTTTATTTCAAGGGTGGACATGCAGCTGGATTAGTGAAACACAGTTGAGGTGGTAACCACGCACTGCAGGCTGAGTTCAGGACTGAACCCAGTCTGTGTAAGCCATGCTTTTAACGATGTGTTGGTAGTTACCAGAACTATGTGTTTGTGGCTCTTCAGCATGCAAGCAGCTTTGTATGAAGTAATTACCTCGTATGTGAAGATAAAACTTATGCTTTATTGGGCTGTGGATGTATTTTTCCCGTTTCCAGAAAAAATGAGCAGATCTCTTCTAAGTGAAGATGCAAGGATTGTGCTCGTTTTCCTTAGAAATTAATAGGCCACTGAGAACTCAAGAGGGCTGAGAGAAAACCTTTTATTTTCAACACATGCAAACATTAGAAAGCTTGACTCTGCATCAAGGTTTTGTAGCCTAAGAGTATAAACAAACACTGTCCCATTTGAAGCTATTGGCTAACTCGGCTAATGGGATGCAGTTGTTAAGCTAGCAACTAAAATTCAGAGAATAATGGAAAGGGCCTTGGCCTTCCTAAGCATTGTGCTTGTCTGTGCGGGCCTGTGCAATTTGGTGGCGCTCCAAAACCTCTCAGCCACCAAGAGCCTGGTGTTTCAACCACTTGGATCCCTACTTCTTGGATGATGACTCAGCAAGTTATTTTCTTTTTGCAGCTATGTCCAGACTTTTCTGGCTTTAAGCATACAGACACTTAGTTCCCTTCTTATGTGCTCCCCTAAGAGGTTTCTGTCACCACAAAGTGCTTTGTATGGATTTTATTATTGACAGCCTCCAGGACTAGAAGTAAGACTGTGCGCCCATTACTAGCTATTAGTAGGCTGGCTTGAACTAGAAATCTGGGTAAAAAATTTCAAAATTGCACCATCCTGATACTTTGATCATTCAATTATAATTTGATCTTTAAACACGAAGCACTGAAACCACTTTGCTGCTCTGTTCTTCAGTCACTCCTGTTCTCCACCATCTCTTCCCTTACCTGGCTGATGTTTCCTCAGCCCGAACAGGTGCTGTGTGTAAATGGACAGTGGTTTCGCATCTCATCGTTGAGTATTAAAAAAGAAAGAAAATGAGCAGTGGACTCTCGTTTACATACAAATAATAAAACCTGGGTTTTGCAAATGTATTGATGAAGTGGTATGTAAAGTTCTGCCTGTTTTCATATTTTCTTGTACTCCATTTCAGATGTCTCCTGCAGTAAGTAACTGAAATGAGCCTTTGTGGGAGAGATGGAGAGGTTCCTCCACCCTTCATTACAATTTGCCGCCTTAACCCAAATGCTCCAAAACACATTTAAATCACCGAGTTGGAGCTTTTCACAAGTCAGTCCCTTTTCTCTCTCCTCATCTCTGGTTCCAAAGTAAAATATGTTCAGGAATGTAAATTCCTTCAAAATGTGGCTGCAGTCTGTAGTTTCCAAGTAGGAAGTGTAGCCAGATTCCATTGCAGGAGGTGGAATTCCAGCTGAGATTTAACTTATGCCTGTTCCAGGTGCTGCATGCAGGGTGGTGGAGCCTGCCCCAGGGGTGCTACAGCACCCAGTCCTCCTCCTCTGGCTGGTCAGGATCAGGAGAAGTCTCCTTCCTAGCTGTGTCTGGAGTGCATAGCTAAGCTGGACCATGGCTCTGTCTTTCCAGTTGTGTTGGTGCTTGTTTAGAGTGGTGTGATCCATAGGAGCTTGAGAAGGAAAAGTATTGCCGCTATCTCTGCAGCTTACAAAAAGCATAAAACACTGAGATCGCTGAAGAAATAGTTTCTGTAGAGACAGATACAAGCTGTCAGCTAATGGCATGCTAATCTATTCACAACATCCTTATGATTATTTCATACTTTGTAGGAGTCAGATGTTACTTGTTGAGCGTTCCCTGTAGGAAGCACTGTCATACTTGATCCTACTGCACCTCATGCAGGACTTGAGTCAGCAAAGGACTTCAGCATGTGTCTAAGTTTCATCAATGCTGCTGAACTAAGGACTTGCTTAAATATAAATGTCTTTATCGTTATTCTACGTATTCAAGGGCTTTGTGCTTTAATTTCTAGTAAAGGAGCAGATAGAGCCTGTAGGCTTCAAAGGGCCCTATCTCCAACCCTAGCTTTAGGTGAAAACATCCACTTCTGCTGTAGTTTACAGTAATTTGCAAACCGTTGCCTTATTTGAAGGCAACTTCAGTAACAGTGCTTGCAAGTATACAATAGTATTGTTAATGAACACATACAAGCATGACGCTCCTTTTAATTAGGAATATAGAGTTGAAATAAAGCATACGACTTTTGTGCATGATCTGAGTGGTGTAGATTTTTGACAGGGAGGAATTAGGGAATTAAACACTTCATGTCATTGTATTTCTTCTGGTATATCGTGGTCAAAGGCTCCCATGGGGTTACGCTGAGCTGCCCCATGGGAAACCAGATAGTCTGAGCTGGAAATGAGCAAAATGAGTCACCCACCACCTCCTGTGTGAAACCACAGTAACAGTGTGAAACAAGATGCTCCATTTGGAAGGCAAAACCTCCATTTTCCCAATTTCCACCTCAAATCATTAATTTCTTAGGGAATTGAAAAACCTTGTTTCCAAACAGCTCTGGTTCTGATGCATACTGCATGGCAGAAGAAATTGCCTGCTGTGCTTCCTGCTAGCGGCTCCTAAGTTCCACCGAAACACTCCAAACATCATTATCAGCCCATTCAAATTAATATTTCCTGCTACATTTGTAGGGGATAAAAGGAAGTTTGTTTTGTTGCTGTTGACTAAAGTATCCCACCGAATTTCCTTTGCAATAGCTGCTCTGGCGCTGGGTGCTTCCTGGGGAATTTAAACCTCCTTGGGGTTAATGGATCAGGGCAGAACCGTGGGCCGACAACTCCAGCCTGCCATTAATCCAGGAAATGCCCTGGGATGCAATCATGGTTGCTGAAATTCTTGCACAAACACTGATTGCGGAACTTCATAAAGAAAAGTCAAAGGAAATGAGAGCACTCTTCAGAACTTCCTAAAATAAACAAACAATGTAATTGATGATTGTAAACCTAACAGGGACTAGCAATGAGTACAGTAGGATACCCAAATTAGGAGAGCTGGAGCAACAACTTCTCTGTGCATTTTAAGCATCCCTATGTGCTAATTAGAAACTCAGTGGAACTCAGAGGTTTCCTTTCTCCGATGTTCAGAATTTTTTTGGTTAACAATCCTCGGCCCTGTCCAAACAGAGCTGGACGGCATGTATTTCGCTGGGAACACGTCAGGCCCCTGGGGCCTGCTGCAGGTCGCTGCTGATGCTATTGTGTAATCTCATCTTTTCTTACCTTTTCAAGGTGTGCAGGGCTGTGTGGTAAGGGCGGCTGCTTCTGTTGTTAACACACTGTATTAAGTTACTCTGAAAGTCGTGTCGAGAAATGTAGCAGAGAAAACAAGCTGACACCAGCAGCTGGGGATGAGTCAGTGAGTAAATTTTCCCAGTTTGTTTCGGTAATGTTCTGAATAGAGATGAGCATTCAATTCACAGTGAATAACTTCTCTGATGAATCTTACTGTTTTTTCTGCTTCGCTTGAATTGGTCATGAAAAGAAAGAAAATCTTGGGCTTTATATTCAAGCTTTCTGTGAACAATTTTTGAATGGGCTCTCGTAGAGTACAGCTAAGGGTGCGTATTTTTAGTCTGGGCTGCATTTGGTTTCACTGATTGAAGCAGAGCAAGCACTGGTCATCTGCTTGGGATTTTTTTTTCAGTTACCAAAGCTGCAAAACTCAAATACCTAAAAGCTCACAACTCCAACCTGAAAGACAAGTGAACATGGGGTTGGCTTAATCTGACTTTCCATGACCAGTTCCCTCTCGTCTGTCAGCTCTGCCAGCATGCGTGCAGTGTCCAAACCTGTAATCTCTGCCCCAGTGAATAAGAGACGATTCAGATACAAATGTACCATCCTTGCTTTGAATTTAGACAAAAGTACAATTTCTATGAGATCAAATTATGTATTTATATGGGTTGCATGATTACAGTGTGTCTAGCGTTGTTAAGCAGTTGAACTCCAAAATGGCACAATAGCCTGGCTTGTCCTTGATCAATGTTCTCAGTCAAAAACAAAGACCATTTTCACTGCTACACTCCTAAAATATAAAGCAGCGGCATGCCTTGATGGGTGGCTGTCCCTAGCGTTGCAGTGTGGGTTTGAGTAGTTACACGGTGGAACCAGTGAATTTTTTTCTGTAGGTAACACAGACAAGTAGGGGGAGTGCATAAGCTAAATTAAGGCTTTACACACACGTCCATTTGCCTCTTCATATTTGTTTGCTTTTTTAAAAGGAATATTAATTCTGTAATTTAATTACCATTACAACCTCAGCTCTATTTGTAACTAAGACCATACTGAAAGTGCTTGTGTTCCTAAATGCTTGAGTCGCAGCAGATTCTGTGATCCCGCCTAAATTTCCCCAGTGCTCTGACAGACAGCCCCTGACTGTATTCCCTGATAAACACCGTGCCTCTTAATTTTAACTTTAAAATTAAACAGGACTGGTGGAAATGCCGGCTTTGAAGAAAGGAGCCTACCTAACCACAAAAAGGAGCATGCAAAGAGCATGCTCTCCCCCAAGATAAAATTCTTTAGACGGGAATTACAAGGGTAATCGGAACCAGGCTTTCCAAAGCCTCAGCTCTTTTGAAAGTTAATAGGCAGCATAAATATACCCTGTGCAATATCTGGGGGAAGGAAAGGCAAGGAGGAAAATACAGCCGAGACTATGCTGAAGGGCAAGAAACATTATGCCTGCTCCGAGTTATTATTGTAACTAATAGGATGATTGTGTAGGAGCTGTTTCACCTTAAACGCAGTGACAGGATAGATCCAAATGAGCCAAATTTTGGAAAGGCAGGAAGAGAAATTGCTTAGACTTTTAGTTGGTGAAAAAGGGTAAAGAATTTATTTAGTTGGTTTTTTTACCCCCCACTCCCTCCTTTCAACCTGGAGCTAATAAAGGGTGCTGTCATGGAAACGTTAAAGACCAAACATAGTCTTAATTATCTGACCCCTGGTACAGGTAATGCAAGTTTTGACTTACAAGGATTATCCAGAGCTAAAGCCAGAGGGAATATAAGGTTGCTATTCATTCACACTTTGAACAAAATCTGCCAAACAATCCTGGCGGAGGTTATGTTGATATATGTCTCTATTGTACAGTGCATAGTAAAATGAGAACATTTGGTTTGTTTTATTCATTTTTTCATCGTGCCTTTGGGCAGACACAACTCTCTATATTTGCCAAGCAAGCCAGCATAAGGAATTTATGAAAAAAGAATAATGTAGGAAACAGCATTTTCAGGTTAAAATGGAAAGCAGATGCCTCCCAAGGAGCAAAGGCAATATAAGAGGAACTTGTCCTGGATGAATGGTGGGATGGATTTCTAAAGAAACGCAGGTGACTTCAGAGGAAGTAGGAGAGTGTAGAAAAACGCTTCGCTGTATGAAGTTTAAAATGAAGGCAGGTTGCTGCAAGTGTGACGGACCTCGCTTACATTACTGTGGTGATGGTGTGGCAAATCAAGTCCAGTAGGAATGGAGGAGGAGGATGGAAAAGAGGAGAGAAGGATTAGGTGCTGGCTTGAAGCCATGAGATGTGTGTGGAACTCTCAGCTCAGCCTATATTTCTCCTGCAATCTGCTTTTTCGTTATTTCCAGTGAGAGGAGCCTAAAAGTCTAATGAGCACGTGTGGGTTAAAGCCCCTTCCCCAGCAATGAGCTAATTGAGGATTTGATCATGGAAACACTCGAGCGTTACTCTCATTTCAGTAAGATTTAGAGTCAAATACGCTCCCCAACACTGAGGTGCTTTGAGGAGCTTGCAGTAACCTGCTCAGAATAACCATACACTAATTTATCTGGGAACAGGTCCTGAAGAAAGCTTAACCAGTCCTAATGACGTAAGTGATAGTTCAGTTTCGAGTGAAAGCAGCTGGCTTTGGGGCTGTGTTGTTACTCTCCCTTCCCCAGTCTTTGCCAAGATAAATGTTCTTCTCCTCTTTACCTTTACTCATTAAAATGTCTTCCGAGCCATCTCAGATAGATCAAGTTAAGAACATGTTACACTGCACAACCAAATGGTGAAATTCAATGAGGGAATTTAATAAAGCCTCTCAGACTGTTGATAAGATAAGGAATGACAGCCTATTAAGGGGTAAAGCTACAGTACTTTTTTTTATTATTTATTAAAGCTTTAAATTATGAAGAAATTGGAACAGAAAAAAAAGACCCACTGGAAACAGGCATTTTTCAGTATCTGAAGAACTCTATGAAGTTAATCGTTGTTCTGTGAAGTTCTTTGTCATTATTTGCCATAATAGATGGGTTTATGTTCTCTGGCAGGTATTTGATAAGGAAATACAATACTTTTTTCTCCAGTGTTAGCAAACAGTTCTTGTGAAATGTATGTGCTGGGTGCATTGCAGGTCTACATACCCCCTCCTTTAAAAGGAAAGATAGACATATATAAAACCATAAACATATTTTCAAGGGGGTTGGGGTTTTTTTTATAAGGGAGTTGGAAACAAGTAATGAGCACTGAATAGACAGGAAAAGCAGCAATCTGCTTTGATCCCTTCCCTGAGCATGAGTGCTCATGGGAGGGTGATGGAAACTGCTTGTGTTCTGTTCTAGGGCCATTTCTGTTCTTTCTCCACTCACTTCTGGTGGGTGAGGATGTTTGCAGCAGGTGAGGGCAATCTATCCCACCAGATCAGCTTTTAGAGCAAATAACATCTTGCTTTTAAGATGTGAGAAGGTGCTAGTGTACTGTGCTACCCTGGGAGCCAGCCTTCATGCTTTGCTACTTGGGAAGTCCTAATCTACCACAGGTGTTGCTGCAGAGACTCATTATCTGCTCTCAGAGGCCGGTTCCTTAACCTGATGTGTTGCAGGCTGCTGCTGCCTTCGCGCAGGTGATGCTGGGCTGTGAGGCTGCTCCACCCAGCGCTGGCGGGGGGCTGACTTGTGCTGGCTCGGGACCTGGGCAGTTTGTGCAGTTGCTTTTTTCAAAATTGTGTTCTAGCCTGAGAGTCAGGGCTGTCAGCTTCCTGTGTGGATGAGCAATGAGATCCTCAAAGTGAAGACGTGCTTTAATGGAGTACCTCAATTCTACAAGTTTCCACATAAAAATTAATCTTTGTGCACAAACTTATTTCCTTGCAAGATCCTGTGGTGTTTGTTGGTTTTTAGTTCCGCCCCCTTCCCTCCCCCCCAAAAGAGTAAGTACTATAGTTTTGGGGAAGATAAATTATTTTTCTCAGGTATAGGAACTGAATAGCGTGCCTCATCATAACACCAAGAGCTCAGCTCAGTTATGGAGGTATGAACATCACCTCTTTTAGATGTGAGTGCTGATCCGGCAATTAACAGCTTAAATTAACACCAGCAGTGAAGAGGTGTGGCTGCCTGGGGCTGACAATATCATGCTGCCCCAGAAATGCCAGTCGTTCCAGTGATTCATGCTTCATCCAGAACACAGTGCGCTGACCTCCCCTGGCTAATAGGTAATCTTATTTGGGAATAATACCAGTTTTGAATTTCACCTGTATCTCGGATCAAATGGTTATATCCAAGCCCCTGCTCTGTGTCTGCCTACATGGGTGTCTCTGTAGGTAAAAATCACAATCTAAGACTCTTTAATGCATCATGGCTCCCATAATAATTTTAGTAGAAAGGAAAATAATTGTTTAGGAAGGAAAATTGTTTAGAAAGGGAAGTAATTGTTTATTTTGAATGAAATCTTGGAATTGTTAAAGCTAATGGCCAAGGTTTAACCCATTACTTGCCCCTGGTGGGTGGCAGGCTTGGATGGATTGGTTCGTGTGACGGGTCAGTGGTCACTGCTCACATCATGGGATGAAGTGCTGCAGGGTTAAGGTTTGTCTGCCTGTGTTCTTCTTAGACAAAAGAAACATTTAGAACAGGCGAATGGTGGATAAAACATGCCAAATAGCTCTGGCGGGAGTTAATGCATTTGCTCAAAGAATGGATGTTTGCACAGTAGGAGAGAGTCAATTGATGCAAATGTTCTGCAGAGCTGCAAAACTGAAGTGAGAATGGAAGTAAGCAATGAAATCGGAGGTCTTAAACTGCTTAAATGTTCTGAGTGGAAATTCAGGTAAATCTGAAATCAGTGAAAACTTTTGTGTCGAAAAAGCTCTGGCAAGAAACTGAAATATCCTATCCCTTCTTGACCAGTCATAGAGCTGGCTGATGTTTTATCACTGTCAAAACATGGTTTGTGAACACTGGAGGGAAAAAAGGGGTGGAGGGGTTTTGAAAATCCCTTTTGTCTCCTTTGCTATTCTAACAAACTCACGGTTCACTGTGTGAGTGGGGGCAAATAGCGTTGTAGCCTTTAACTGTCTGTTTTCCTCAGGGTAATGTCTGAGCTTCAGCTAAGCTTTTTAAAACACACACATGTACACATTCCCATACCAGATTTTTCAAGCTGAAAGATGGAATTCCTGGGTAGCAGCATGTAAAAGCTGCATGGATATCATGTTATCATGTGGCTGTGAAAAACCTTGATGTGACCCTGAGACAGTGGGGGCCATCCCACCGTTAGTCAGGTTAGGACCAGGCACTGGGACAATGCAATGTTTTAAGGCACAGTCAAGGATGAGTTAGAATTCGGGGGGGGGGGGGAGTTTCCCTAAATATTTGAACTAAATTCTGAACGTCTCTAAAAGACAATACACAAACTTTTGAGATTAGCCCAAAATATACTGCAGTTCATATCTGCAGAGTGATGTAGAGTGATAACGGTAGGAGATAAGTTACTCAATTGAAAGCAAGGGAGGAGACGTGATGCTGTTTTAGAACAGCCTGAAAAAAAAATTACTTTTTTTCTTTTCCCTAGTGAAGAAATTCTTAAACAGCAAATTATCTGTTAACAGGTATCTGGTTAAATGACTCTATGAAGTAACAAAGATGCACACAGTACAAAAAATATTTGGGATTATGGTGTTCTCAAGCAAAATGACTTTGTTTTCTGTGAGGAGATGCAAACCTACTTCTAAATCTGCAAATATAATGAAAACCCCAAATAAACAAAGCTCTGTTTGAATGTTTTAAGTATTCTGTTATACGTATAGCTTAAAGTCTCCATCCGATGTAGAAGTTATGTGATCTTCAGTCTTGTGCATGTATCTAGTTGTATATATTTGTTCTTCTAATGTATAATCAAAGTATCATAAATCCATGCTAGTGACTGTAAGTCCCATTATGAATTATTCATGTTTTCTAATTCCTGATTGAGATAAAATGCAATAGTTTGTTCATTTTATTATGACTGCATTCTAGATTTAATTATTCATCAGATCATAACAAAAGGCAATATATTTTGTAAATATGACTGTTTAATAGTATGGCACATCAGTACAGCAATCTGATACTGAATGAGTGAAGAATGAGTAATTAATTTTTATTTGAATTATAAATCATGTAGATTACTGCAGTATAGATTAGCAAATCCTGCTGTAGTCTTGTGTTGTAAGCCTAGCAATACTGTAGCAACAAATGTGTTTCAGCACTGGGTAAAACGAATGGAGTTTCCACCAAGGGACTGAATTGAAGCTGTGTTGAAAAACTCTTCTATAGCACTGTTTTGAAATTACCTGGTAGCAGGTGTATTTCCTGCCTCGTGTAACTGCATCTATCATCCCTCTCGTGTCACATGGCTGCTCTCACTTGTGAGACAGCTTTCAAGACTCAAGTATATTTTTAACGTTGTAATACGCTGCATAAAACGAAAGCATTGCATAGAGTGAAGTCCAGTTGCAGTTTGTTATGGTGCTCTGTGCCCTGTGTGAGTGTGCATGCTAGAGGACAGAAGTAGCTTCGGGCATCAAAATCGCTCTGTGGCTGGACTGCATGGGGCGAGGCTGTGATGGCCTCAGGTCTGGTTTGGGTTGTCCCTCCCGGAATCCTTAAAGAAAACCAAGTAAAATTTACAAAAGTGTGAAGTGCACCCTCTTTCCTCCCTTGTGCCTTTTGTTTTTTTCAACAAATAAATAAGGACTTAGGATAGAGATGAAGCGGTTTGTGCCGCGATCTTGTCTGCAGTCCTTACTGTGCACGTGATTTTTTCTGCAGCATTTGCTTGCCTTAACACCTCTCCCCTTCACTTTGTAACCTAATGGAGTCGCACAATGGGAGTTTGTGGGCACAAAAAGGAGGGGTTTTGCCTGGAAGCCCAACTCTTCCTCTTAGTGGCAACTGTCAAAACTGTTACGGCTTTTTTGGAGTTACTGTTGATTGCTGAAAAAATCAAACTATGAGGAAGGGCTGGGGCAGAAGAGCGGTCAGCTGGCAGGTGGGGCAGCATTTGGTGCTCCAGGCCATAAGGTCATTGTTGGTTTGGGCATGCGTGGCTGCCACCATGAGGAGCTGTGTCTTGTCTGCTATCCTTTCCTCCCCTCACCCATCCATCTGAGTTAGTGATGAAAAAGGTTTTTTCCACAGACCATTTTCCCTTTTCAGTGAGAAATGTAATTAAAAAGTTGACATATACTTTCCAAGAAGCATGGTTTGGAAACGCTTGGTGTCCCCATCCACCCCCAGGGGTGGGCTCCATGTGGGAAAGGAAGCTCCTGGGGTACTGCTGCAGAGCCGGAAGCAGAGTGTAACCCTATCGGGGGGCCAAAGGACGCAGAAGGAAATGGAATTTGGTCATTTTTCTCCCATGAGATCTTGCTCAGTCATGGGACATGTATTCTTTCATTCTCCCCCTCTTTTTCCCTTCTGTTAGGTACAGTTTCTTAAAGTTGTTTTCTCATGAGCAGATATTTCATGATCACAAGCACTATGTTTTGTGTGTGTTTAATTTTTCTAGTTGCTTTTTACAAAGCAAGCCGTGCTGGTGATGCGAACTTTGCAGTTTCCAAAATGTAATGTTACCTCCTAAATAACAAGTAAAAAGTACAAAGGGACAGTGTTCTGTTGAGGGGGGTTGTATTATTTGTAAGTGCCGATATTTTTAAACATGGAAGATAGCACTTCACCTTGCTTAAGCTTCCTACCGTTGATATCTAATGACTACTTAGCTCTATACGACACTATATAAGGTTCTTCTACTATTGTTTGAAATGCAGAATAAGTGCTGTAGATACCCGAGAGCAGAAAGGAGCTGGTAATGTAGGCTGTCTCTGTTTCTCCTGAATTGGGCAGCATGGATACCCAGATGTTTTGAATTATACCCATTTGTAAAAATGTCTCACTTATAGATAAGCGTTACAGTTTTGCAAAGAAAAATTATTTGGCTTGAGACTGTATGCCAAACGCAGACAAAAGAAAGGATTCTGTTGACTTTTTCATCTGGTCTGGCCTATTGGAGAAGCTGCCATCTAATACTGCTGTTGGCATGCAGGGAGAGTTTTCAGTTCTCACTTCAGACTGCAGAGTCCCTCCTCTCAACCAGAATGCAATTCCCTTATGGATCAAAACTGCGCAAGGCCAGCCTAGCAGAGGCTGGCTTCCAAATGTTTAGTTTTGTTGCTGAGTCTCAACAGGAGAGTGCTGCACCTTCAACAGCGCCATTCTGCAGCAGTGGCATTTTTCTTAAAACCCTTGTAGAGAAAGAGGTTTCCCGCTCCCACTGTAAGCAGAACTGATTCAGGAGGGATTTACCTAAAAGCTGGTGAAAGGATCTTGAAAATACTTTGTTATGCAACATGGGTTGGTGGGCGTTGGTCAGGGAGTGCTCAGATGTGGAGCTTCCCAAGGTCCATTGCACTCACACATCTCCTACAACTCAACTTTGACGTGGTTTTGTCATGTTTTCTCTTAATGGTAACATCAAACCATGCCAGAGAGTGTCCTGGGAGGATGAATAAAATGCACAAAATGTTCCTTATATCCATATAAATGGCTTTAAAAGGAACTGGAGCACTTCTGATGAGCCAGTGGAGCTGCTCCAACTCATCAGCACAGGGCCATTGATTCTTCGTGGAGGAAGCAGTGCTCTGGTTGTTGTTACGTGTGTTGACATGTATATCAATACTGTGAAATCGCAGCCCCTGAGCATTTGTAATGCACTTCATGCCTCTCTAAAAGGCATCTCCTAATAATTTTATTACCTGATATCTGTGTAACTGTTCCCAAAGCAGACAGCTTCTGCTGCAGACCCGTTAACTGGTAAGGGGGAGACCATGTGCTTTGTGTGATGGAGCCCACCCACTGCGTGAGGAATCTTCCTAATAACACAGAACTGCTGCCATGGAGCAGGCTCCTTCCACTCCAGCATGAGTTTAGTTGGCTTATGTTCGTGTTTGTTTGGTGTTTGCACACCAGCAGCATGGCAAGTGCCCCATCACAAAGCAAACTTCTGTACAGACTCCAAAAAATACCGTTTCTGCCCAGCCTGATGTGACCTGCATCTGTTCTATATACAGTAGGTATGAGGTATATTGCAAATCCACTAATTTAAGTCATATTTCACTGTAACCTGAAAATGTACATCTTAAGTGGACATCCACAAGGAGAAATGTAAAAGCTTTGTGCAGTTTCTTAGTGCAGCATTCTACATGTCCATCTCTCTTACTACATCTTAGTGCCCGTGTTTTACATGAGCTCATCAACAGAGTCAGACTTACGTCTCTCAAACCGTTTTCATTATGGTTTTAAACCAGCTGAACCCTCAAATTCAGCCATAGGGCACTCCAGCTAGTTATGAGGAGTAAAATTTCTTAATTCATCTTATGGAAACAATTTCTTAAAGCTACATATGTCAAACCTACTAAAAGCACCCTTGCTAAATATGAAGAACTTTAAGGGACCATGACAAGGAATGTGTTTCTGTTTGTTGTTACTCACTGGTGAAACTTCGTGTTTACAACATCGTGTGAGAGAACTAGTGAGGCTTGTGTGTGCCGTATGCCAAGCTCTGTGTGCTGCGTTTCATTTGTTGTGAACTTCACTTGGACACCTTCCTGCTAGCGGTAGTGAAGGCACAGTTACAACAGCGTAACAACTTGCTAGATCAACTTGCGGTAAGTGGCCAAGCATAATTTTTCAGGGGTTTTTTTGTTCAGAGATGTCAAAGGTGGAGTTGTCTTCACAACAGTTATGTCTTTTATTGTATTTAAAACTATAATTTGCTTCTGCTGTTCTTCCCTGAAAGATATTATTAGGTGATCAGTTATGTCAAGATACTGCAGCTATCAGTTGCCTCTCTCTTTTTTTGCATATAACAAAATGAAATGCGGAAAGAAAAAAAAAAAGAAAAAGCTCAACTGTGGTTATTTTAAAGATCGTCTCAGTTAAGAAAATAGAGCTAAACCCAGTCTATTCCATACAAAAAAAATCTGGGTGTGTGTTTTATACAGGTTCCACAAAGGAATTGATTGAGAGCTGCTGTGGAGCTGGACAACAGTGGGCTATAGACAACGGGGAGTGCACAGAAATCCCTGTAAGTGGAATGGATGGTGATATTTGCAGGTACGTAAGGCAAAACCCAGCACTTGAGATTAACATAGAGAGCAGCCCTTTAGAAGAAATCAAAATGATTGTGCAATTCATGGGATGTCCAGGAGACTGGGAACTATTTCATTCATTGCATAAATTATTGGTAGACTGGCAATGTGTCATGGCAAATCAGAAAGAAGGCTTTCCCCCTCCCTTTTCCCAAAATCTAATCTAAACAAAGCCTTTTAAGGTTTCTTTTCCTCTCTCATGTAAGCGGAGCACAAGTTTTTGTTTCCCAGTTTTATGCGCATCTGTGGAGTTGCAGATAAATAGAAGGGCAGAGTTTGTCTTCCATTTAGCAAGTGCTAAATGCAATGATTATCCATGTCATTAAACAATGTGGTTATTGTCCAGTATGAATGGCTGCTAGTTCTGATGCCTTGTTCAGCTGGAGGGGGGACCATACGCCTTGATGATGCTGCTGGTATGAGTTGCATCTGGTCAGAGCGAGGGTGCCAGATATAAACTGCATGGCAAGAAAAGAAGAATGGGTGCAGAGTAGCACAGGCAACATATTACACTAGTTGCAGTTCATCCCATCTCTCTCTCCTCCCCCCTAGTCTGAAACAGGCCTTAGAGAGGGATGAAGGCAACGTTGTTTGAGACTCACGCAGTGCAACATAAGCCAGATGGATTTCTCCAAGAGCGATCCCAACATTGTCAGTATTAAAAAAGTTTGGGTTTATCAAAGTTAGTATCATTGCACCTTTCTGAAGTTCCTGGGAGATTCAAATCCCCCCCACTGGTGTCTGGCGTGACATAACTGACACATACCAACTGTCTGTGAAGTAAAGGCAGATTAAAAAATTCCAGCCTTGGCCCAAGTAGGTGCAAATCCAATACATTAACGACTTGCACCTGCACATCTGAGGCTGGGTTTAGATGAAAAAGCCAGGTCCTAAATGTTTCAGTCCCTGTGAATCTATTGGGATTTGAAAGAATAAGAGATCAGGAGTTCAGTTGTTTTACTTTCAAAATTTCGGCTGTGTCCATCTTTTAAAGATTTAAAACCACCTGTAAATAGTCTGTGTAAAGAAAACATTTCATGTAAAAAAAAAAAAAAGTATTCAAATCCATGGTCTCAGAACGTTGAAAGCATAGACAAAAACTTAGTGCTGCCCTTGGAGATGTGCCAGCGTGCGGAGCTGGTCGCCGTGCACATACCCAGGCCTCAAGTGCACCGTTTTGTGTGCCAAACACCTGCAAGTCATGCAAGCTCCCCAGAGTCTCCCACTAACTCCACACAGTATCTAAAGATTTCAAAAAGTAGAAGACAAAAACTAATTGTAAAAATTAGTCACTATTCTGCCAGGATAGTTTTCTATAAATATTTGGGTTTTACACGTGACCATCGCTGCACTGAAGGATTGATTTTTTTTATTTTTTCAGCTGAGGCAAATGCGTGAAGCCTCCCCTGTGTCTGCTGAGGCTGTAGATTGCTCATATAGACATTGCAGATTGAGGCATCTGTGGTTTCCAAATGCCATTTAGGGGGTTTCAAGTGGCAAAAACTTAAATGTTAAAGCTACTCATTGATGTATGTTGATGTGTCTGGACATTCCGGTAGCAACTTGGCCTATGTCTGTGTAGTGACCAACACTGCCAACTGCCTAAAAGAGATTGTGTGTGGTAGCTAGGTGAATGAACTTAAAATAAAGCAAGTTACAGGCCATCCTTAGATAATGTCGATAGCTGGATGTAAAAGCAATAGGATGTTAGGCTAGATGAAATCTCATCTGACCCAGTATATCAGTTCTTATGTCATAACTGATACGTGCTTTATCATAACAGAGCAGTGTTTATCTGGGTGGCATTTGCATCAGCTGTACAAGCATGAATCTTGCTTTTTGCTGATGCTCTGTGTCCCAGTTAGAGACTGACATCAGTTTAATACATTGATGTCATTTCATTGATCTTAAGTCATTAACTCTTTCCCTAAAGCAGAAATGTTCAGAATCTGCTTTGAAGCAACAACTCGTTTATCTGGTCTGTGAAGAGTAGGTTTGTGAAGGAGAAACAAGAGAATGTGGTTAACACTGTTCCCAATTAATTTTCTGATATTAGAATAGCTGAAACTGAGCTGTGCTGATAGTTAAAGAAATACAAAAAGAAGAAATGGCCAGTGATACTCCAGTGCTCCAGACAATACTGTTTCTACTCTGTATTTCACGCGTGAAAGGAATTTCTCATGGCTAAATGTCACATTTCAGAATAATGTGAACCTATAGAGATTTCAGTGGTTTAATACGGTAAACACTTTGCATGTATAAAAATGCTTTTTGTAGTAATTTGTCATTTCTACAAATGATAATAACTTTCAGTTTGGGTTTTTTAAAATGTTTTAAATGAAACTTTGGATGTCTTATGTAAGCAGTAATAGTTAAATTACTGGTACTTGAATTTGGGTGATAACCATTCATGGCTCAAAAAATTGTCTTTCTCCAGTCGGCAATTAACACTGGATTAGAAAACTAACTTCCTCGAAAACAAAGCGCCTGGAGATGGTAGTCCCCTTCCTGTAATCAAACCCAAACCACTGCTTCCTGGTTGCACCTCGCTTATGCTGCCCAGCTTAAAAATATTAACATAAAGCTGACACAACAGGCCATTGGTATTGGGAAAGTGGCCAAGTGGCTGTCACTGGCTGGTTTCTACTGACATAAGAGACTTTTTTTATAAAGACTTTATCCCTTTCCTTTGTATTGTTCTTTTTTTTTTTTTTTTTTTTAATTGAAGCATTAGGATGAAAGCTGTGACTTGGAAATACATTCTTCTCTGAAAAGAAAAGGTTTTGTTTCCTAGGACAACTGTGTTTTATTGCAGTAATAATGGTATCTGACTGACAAAAGTTGTTTACTTGCAAATATTTTTATTGCAGGAGAATTGCTTTGCTATGAGGCACTGGCTGTTAAAATACATCAACCTCCTCTTCATCGTCACCAGGGTACCCCGTAAGGCAGCATGCCCTGTGACAGTGCATCAGAAAAAGATAGTTAGACATCAAGGTTATTCTTGGAAAAAGATAAACTTTGCTTAATTCCTTCATGCCACCTAATCTGTACAGAACAGAGATTTACCCTTACTCATAACATAATACATTATTTCATCTGAGTTTTAACATGTTTGTCTGTGTCACATATGCCCCATCTACAGGTCATGTACTCATCATAACCCCCTTGGGGGAATACTTGTGGCCAGCAGCTCTCAGTCCTCACCCTTCCCTATCATAGGGACCCTTCCCTATCCCAGGCCCACACACCCACCCCTCCTGGGGTGCTGCTGCTTCCACGCTGCATGGATCCGAGAGATGGCTCATGGAGCAAAGCCAAAGGGGCTATGTCATTTCGTCTGCCCTTTTGTATATGAATGAAAGAAGCAGATACCTCTTTGAAGGGGCAGGGCAGTACTATAGACTTTAAAATAGTGGGGAAGAGTATTTTATCATTTCAATGAATATCTATTAAATTGCATTTAAGAATTTGCCATTTAGATTTTTAACCTGTTTCATTTCAACCTTCAGTGAATCTTGTTAAAATGCTTGATTTGAAGAGCCATATATAGGAAATGTATGTTCCCAAATTACTTCCTATATAGTGATCAAGTCACCCATAACCTTCTCTTTGATGACTGAAGTTAGAGGAAAGCTTAAATTCTGGGTTACAATCTGTGGGGCTATAAGGGAGAGTTTATAGGGGTTTTGTGATGTGAAGCTTTCCTTAAGTCCTCTCCAGAGCTTCAGTCCTCTGGTTGGTGAAGAAGTAAGTAAGTGTGTACGGGTGCATTTCCCTTTCCCCACTTCCCAGGGAAGAAGGTTTCTGTCTGTTTTCTGTTTGTGAAACCTTCTGAAGACTTTGGAGAAGCAAAACATGGGGAAGAGGGACTGTTGCACAAATATAGATGAGCTGTAAGGGATATTGGTGACCAGACTTTGAGAGACAGTGACCTAAACACAAGACTTCCTGAGCATTTATCAGTACAACTTCTTACTAGAAATGAGGAAAAAAAAGACATCCTGCAAAGGCCAGTGGTACCATCTGTATTATACTAGTAGCAACACTCGTGTCAAAGAGGGACCAAATCTGTGGAATGTAGTATGAATCCAATAGGTCTGGGGTTTTTTGCATCCCATCCTGATGTCTTCTCAAAGTCAGTGAATGCTTGCCCTCCAATGATGCTTTGCAGAATTGCTCAGAAGCAGTGTTGTGTCTCCACCGTAAAGGAAAACAGCTGCCTGGCTGGCATGATTGCCGCCAAGGAAGGAGACGTGTGCGGACCGGAGGAAAGCGATCCCTGTGCAGGATCATCATATAAGGTAAGTTGCTCTGATGCCTCTATAGGTTTTGTTCCAAATATGAGGTGTCCTTATTTCCTGCATTTAGCAGTAATTTGTTCATACATTATTATGGAGCAGAATGAATTATAAAGTTGCAGGAATGTGGCAGGGAAATTACTCTGTTTGCTTTTAGGTTTCAATTGCCTGGTATTGCAGCCCCTTTTAAAACTTCACAGTAATGTTGTTTTGAATTATTTCCATCTCCATTTCAAAGATTTAACTTGGTGTTATTACTCTTGCTTCCTCGCTTTGGAAGTAGCTGAAAGGACCATTTTAGTTTTTATATCTATGGTGTAGAAGAATTTAGAAAATGATAGGGCAAAACTTAATTGAAGATACAATGTGATACCCATTCCTGAACAGTTTGATTGGCTACAGTGTTGAATTGCAGCCTCATTTCTCTGTTAAACAAAACAATGGACTAGAGGAACAAGCATTTAGATGATGATGGCAGCTTTTGTTCATAAATAAAGGCAGACCATTTATGAATGGTTCAAATCACAAATCACGAACCACAGCCTCAGCTTGTATAAATGAGGTTTGCTTTATGAGAATCAGTGGAGGCAAACCAATTTAAACCAGTTTGAAGATTCAGCATCTTGCTTGCTTGCTTGCCTTTTTTTTACCAGAAGGGTGCATTTCAGAATTCATTTCACTCTGATAATAATTTACATAGCTATATCTAAGCTTAAGTGCAGCTTCCGTTGTCTCAGCAGGGAACTGATTAGTTCTGTCTGTTCTTATACATTGGTGATTCTTGCAGATAATTATTCACTGGAAAAGCAAAATACATAGATGTCTACTGCGGAGTTTAAAGTTTAATTAGCTATGCCAATTTGTCATTTTCATTTTTTTGGGTTTGGGGCTACCATTAGAATAAAAAAAGAATTTGTGCACTTGGGAGCAGACATTAATATTTCTGAAGTGTGACAGAGTTATTATTTTAGGTTTCCACTGTGGGTCTTTTGCATGCCAGACAGAGCACAAGCTGTAGAGTAAGTCTTATCACACATGCCATTCCTCAGGAGGAGGTGGAGAGGGAAAACTTCACTGTTCCCGTCTGAACTGAAACAAGTTGCACAGTACTTGTGGAACAGCTACTTGTTCCAGTGTAATGCTTTCTTTCAAGAGAAACTGTCTGAAATGGTAAAAGTATCGCAGGAGCAGCTTTGCCCTCTTCTTTAGCTCCTAAGTCATGCAGCTACTGCTTGAAAAAAAAAATAAAAATATTCATATTTAGACTGTTGGGACTTTAAGAAAGGCTTTCTAATTTTACTATAGTTAAACATTTTTTCAGAGGTGACCTTGCAGAAAATACTGATGGTGAAGGGCAGTGTTTCCCCCAAACTGCTCTGATATTAGTGACTGCTGTGTCTGGGTGTCATAAATCAAAGAAGTTTGTCTGGAATGTGGAAGGATCAATCTGTTGCCCCAAAAACTCTGCAGGATGTTTATTCTGTCCTGCCAAAAGCTAGGGGGTTTACTTCCAGGTAACAAACATGTCTTCAGGCATTTTAGATGCGGGTTCCTTAACTTTTGCTTCGAGATGAATGTGGCAGTGCCAGTTCTTTAGATCCAGGTATTCAGCTTGTGTTCAATACAACTTAATTTACCTGATTTACTTGATTTTACCTGTTATTTACTGTAAGACAAAAAGCACGTGCTTAGGGGCTTTTTGCTAGTGGATGGAGAAGCCATTGTGGTAAATCCAATTATGCTGCATTCCAGGAAAGATATTTTGAGAGGAACATAGAAAGCTGTGAATAAAACAGTGGTTCTCAAGGCATGTTTCTCAATGTCAATGTAAAAATAGTCATATTTGTTATTAAATCAGTTGTAGAATTCCAGTGAAGTTCAAAAGGTAGCTAATAGAAGATCAAGACGCTCAAGTTTTTACATTTTAGAAGGAACTTTGTGACAAACAAGTTTTGCCACTGGAAAATGAGACATCTGTATTCATCTGGAAAATATGTGAGCCCAAAAGTGTGTGACTGATTTAATCCTCTCTGTGATGCCTGCACATGGGATAAATTGTGAATCAAAACGATGACTGAGAAAAGCCATATTATTCAAGGCAAATATTCCAATATTTTACAGCACTTTAGTAAAAACATGTATTATCCTTAACTTCTTTTATTTTGCATATTGAAGCTGAAAAAATTGTACCAAAACTAAAAATACTTACAGCAAGTAGAGTTTTCCCTTTGATAAAATGTTGAACTTGAGGATTCTGGATTTGGGGAGGATGAAAACAGGATTTTTCTCTTTTCTAGCATGATCATAATCAATTATAGTTAGATTATTCATTTTTAATACTTCTTTTGAAAAGATGATATAGCCCCTTTAAGTATCAAAAATCATTCAGCATCTTCAGGACCGGTACTGTAAACTTTTCACAAGCATTTGTAAAGGCAATTCTTTATGGCTGTGCCTATTTGCAAATGTGAATAACATCTACTATTTATGATGTTTGGGGACTTCTCAGATTAGAAAGCGGGGACATAAAACATGAGCTGTAGTTTTAGGTACTGGGCTGAAGATGCAGGGGGTGCATATTGCATGTGAAATGTCCAAGAAACCCTACAATGTTTGAATCTTGAAAAAGGTGACTCGGCAGAAGAGTTTCTTGCAGATGGAGCTGTTAGTGGACAATTTTCCTGTCTCCCTAGTGGAGACAGACTCTGGTTTAATGTGAATGCCAGTCTAGGATTGCTAATCATGAAATGTGAGTCCTTTCCGTTTCCATACTGCCTCCAACCCTTACAACACTGCTGCCCTTATTCACTCTCCTCAGGTCAGAGATCTCTCTCCTGGGAAGTGGGAGCTTAGTTAAGTTTTCTGATGTTCTGTCCTTGGACTTTCTGTTGACACAGGTAACTGGTGCCAGTTTGAATAGACCTTCATTTTATGTGTCTGATGCCTTTTCATAGACTGCATATTTGCATAGACTGAAATCACTTCTCTTGGTACAGAGATGCTCTTGCAGTGTAGCTGCAAACTATAAATGAGTGCTGCTGGGCTGGATGGCTTGGCTATCAAAGGAGTTGCAGAAGGAAGGAGACTGCACTTTATAACCATTCTGTCAGTGAGAGCACCTAAATATATGTAAATATATATATATAAAAAAAGGGATGTCAGGACACTTGCATTTACATCCAGACAGGCATCTTTAATTCACATATGGCCCCTGTATGTGTCTGTAGCAGACTTACAACTCCTCAGCTTTCTTGTGCATATGTGGTGTGGACTTTTTGAATTTGCTGATGTATTTTTGTGGCCTGACTGTACAATAGATTTGTATGTGACCAAGTGAAGCACGGCACAGTTCTTATCTGCCACCTGCAGCAGAGGAGACTGCAAGAGAGCCTACATTTCAGGGATGCCCCATTGCATCAACCTGTCAGTAAAGCCACTGTTAGATGCAGTCAGGAAAGAAAAGGCAGGCAAATAGCTCATAAAATATACCCTGGCCTTTCTCTAGCCACTCTCAGTGGAATGCTGCCCAGGACAGTCAGGTAATTAAAGGGCACAGTGGGTTTGCAAGACTGTGGTGCATAGAGGAAAGAGTCTTTACTGACACACTGACAGAGATCAGATGCTGCTGATGATCCTCACATCCACACAAGATATTTACAATTCCTTTCACATTGCTTCAACAGCAAACCATTTGTTGAGATCTAATGCACAGAGACCTAGATCTGTATTATTTTGTTTATAATATACTATATACAAAGCAACAGCTGTGTGCAAGAGCTGGGAAGAAGTGATCTGCGGCACCATGACTTCCTTGCATGCAAAGTTGCTGAAATCATCATCACAGCGAGAGTTTGTGTTTTGCCTGGTTGTAGTTTACCCATTTGTGCAGGGATGGCTAAAACAAGCACAAGTAAAGCTTTGATGTTTACAACTGTCTAAACCCTAAGTGCTTTTCCAGACGCTCCACTGTTAGAGAAAGTGCAGATCAGTTCCAGGTACATGTGCGGACTCATCCCTGAAATGGGCTGTATTAAATCCTTGTTGCTGATAGTCTCCTCCTTTTGCAGCAATGCTGCGATTGCTGTAATCTGGGCCTGCGATTAAGGAGTGAGGGGAAAACCTGTGAGTCCAACATAAATCTGGGCTACCCCTGCAGTCATGTGATGCTGTCCTGCTGTGAAGGGGGTGATCACTTTATCCATCCAGAAATAAAAAGGCATCCTGAACCTTTGCCAACAGTGACACCTGAGAAGGGTAAGTGTCCATGTATGATTTGAAAACATTGCAGATGAGGTTTTTGCCTCACACGGTCGTATGGGGAGGTGCTGGAAGGATTAATGCTACAGGAGCACAGTTGCCTTCCCTCTCAGATCAGATGTAGACCCTCTTGTTCTTAAAACAGTTTTGAAAAAGTAAAAAAAAAAAGTAGGTGTTTCTGATCCTCAAAACATACCTTCTTTTGTAGTTTGTGGTTTTGGGCCTTTTCCCGAGTCACATAGTGCAGAGACCTGCCACTAGCCCTTGGTAAGAAGCAAAGGTGAAGCTGGTCTTGTCTTTTAGTAGAAGCTCTGTGTAAAGCAAATTATGAGTTTTTCCGGACAAAGTAGGCCCATGGGTTATGATACCAGTGAAACATCCTGGGAATAGGTTTCCTATTGTACGTGCTTGAGTTGCATGGTTACCTCCTGCATATGATAGGGTTCAATTTTTGTCCATTCTCTTCTCATGAACTAAATGTATATTTTCTCTCGTCAACAAATCTAAGTGTTTATTTCGACCTAGCTGAGACCTTATTGGGCAAGGAAGTTTGCATATATGTGTTTAAGAAAAGCTGATTGAGAAACTCGCAGAACAATTAATTTTAGTATTGCAGAAAGTCTTGTCAAACTTGGTCAGGAAATTAAAATGATCGAGCCTTTGCCAATGTTTAAAAGCAGTAGGTAAGATAGCCACGTCACTATTAAGTGGCTCCCATAAAGTTTGTAATGCTAGCTAGAGAAGTAGCCAATAAATTAATAGTGGTGTTGAAATGAGTTTGCAAACCAACTGGATAACTTTTTCTCCTGAAATTAGAAATCTCGTGTGGTTCTTCAGTGGGGCCAGTTTCAGCTGGGGCTTCAATGTGGTACCTTAGTTCAAATAACAATAGCAGCGGCATTAGTAGTCAGTGTGAAAGGCGAGCGTGTGACCTCCCAGGGTCATCTTTTTTTGTCAGCAGCTCCTGTAAAACATCTGTCCCACCAGCCCTGCGGAAGGAGGTAGTGGACCTTATTTTCAGGATGGGTTCGTTTGCTCTTGTCCTTAGAATAACTGTTTTGGGTACCTTTGACTGTATCTGGAGTTTGTGTGAGCAAAAGCTCCATACTGTACAGTTCTAATGCCAAAATACCTGCTGGAGAACCCACAAGTGATGTTCTGTTGTAGTTTCAGAGATGGAAGATCACAATGAAGCTTTGTCCATCAGCAGCGAAGCTGAACTGTCAAATAACCTGCCTGGAGATGACTTGGATGAATGCCTTCTCTATGGTGGGGAACTTTGTCAGCATTTGTGTATAAACACTGTGGGGTCCTACAAGTGTTCATGTTTTCCAGAATTCACTTTGCAAGATGATGGAACCAGCTGCTCTCCAGGTGAGAAAATGGGCAGGAAACACCATGAATGATGGTGTCTGTGCCACCGGCATTGATCTACGAAGCTTTTCTTAAGTTTCTCTGTAGTTTCCGTGAGGTTTTTTACAGGTACTGATGCATGGACATTTTCTGTGGAAATTGGACAGGTTAATAATGTAAAGAAAAGCAACCATTTAGGAAACTTAATTATGCCTCAGTTTTGTCTGTCAAAATGTTCAAATCAAGGCTGTTTTCACTTTTCAGAAGAGGATTTGTAAAGATTGTTATTGAAATACCTTTTCTTAGAGTCATTTTGTATTTCAGTGTCAGCTTTCCTTTAGATAAACTGCTCAGTTCAGACAGATAGCGTTGTTTCCTGAACTTTGATTTTTATCTAAAATCATTAACATCTTTCAGTGATACAAAAATCCATCTAGTATGGTGGAAGTCTTGAAAAGAAAGTCTGTTGTGTTGTAATTGTTTTGGTGTCTGGAGTTCTCCAATGGCAAGATTTCAAATCAGATAACCCAAGAAGCTGAAACCTTACATTAGTTACAAGTGCTTTCAGTTGGTTAACAAGACAAACAAGTGGCAGAATTCCTTAGACTTTCTGCCCAAGCCAAACAACGAGCATTCATTATGTCATTCTTCTCAACATGATGTTACAGTGCTTACATCAGTGATGTGTTTGACTGTTTCTGCGGCAGCCACCTGCTCTGTTTTTTATATTTAAGATTCTGGGGAAGGAGCCTAATCCAAAAGAGGTAGAGAAAATGGTTCTTATTTTAGCACTGCAAAATTTGGCTTGATTGCTCACCTGGAGCTTATGTGTGGTTTTGCTTTGCTTTGCTTAGCTTCTCCCATTACTAACTCCATTGAAGTGCAGGTTTGCATTAACACATCTTGCATCTGGGTAGTCAGTATTCTTGGCAGATCTGCAAGACTGCAGCGCTTACAGCTGTGCTAAGAGGTGCAGAGGGATTTGCAGAGCTCAGTTGAGGCAGAGGATTGCGATGAGGGCAGGGGACTGTGCGAGAGGCATTGGAGACGTGCAGGGAGAATGAGGTGAGGAAGGGCTGCTGCTATTGTCGTGGAGTCCTGGGTCAAATGAAAGGCTGGGTGCGGGACACAGCAGGGCAGGACACCCCGCTCGCTATGTGTGGCTAAACCACCTGTGCTCTACCTGGCAGCGTGGTACAGTGACCTTTTATTTCTCATTTTTCCTCTGTGTGTGCACATCTCTCTCATGTGGCCTGTGGGTGGAGAACCACACCAGACACCTTTCAGTCTCATACTGTTGGTAACATTTACTCCTGTGATTAGCTTTACTGCTTTTGTATTTGTACCTGTCCCAGTACATTTCCTGCTCTTTGCTGGACTGTGAATGTTTTTGCATCGAACTTTTGGTTTTTAAAACGTGTCACACTTTTTCATGAGGCTTGGAAGAAGTGATGTCCTTGCAGTGGCTCTGTGAGGCAAGGAGAAAGCATACACTGATGAAACTTCAACAGCTTCTTCTCACTTCTCTGCTCTCTTTCTGGGGAAATCATTCACGCTATGCCACAAGCAGGCATCTTGTATTTCCCTCTGCGTTGTAGCCCATTGTATGTCTGTGATTTCTTTTTTTTTTTCTTTTTAAAAATGAAATCGCTTTTCCCATACCCCAAACCTGTATTGCAGTCACACTTTGTCATTTAATGCTGTCATTGTTTGGTGGCTTGCACTTTGCTCTGGGTGATGCTTGAACTCAAATCAATAGGAATAGGACACACCCCTCTTAAGGAAGGATTTAGCCATATGGATTTAGGCTTCCATTTTGATGGTATTGATAAAGTGGATTACTCTTATTGATGTAACAGAGACTTTTTTTTTAGCTATTCTGATACCTTTAATGTTACTGTTTGTTGACAGTCCCAATGACAGATAGAAGCTGTCATGTTTTCCACTTGGCTGTGTAAAAGTCATTCATGTCCTGTGCTTGTAAAGGTGTCTGCTTTTCATCTGTGTTGAAATAGGGTGTACAAAGGCTTGTTTTGGGTTCTGCTTTTTTTTCATCATACACCAAATGAAAGGCAGCTGCTGACTTTACAGCATAGCAGCATTTAATAAAAATAGAATTAACACTTTGTTTGATTCTTCAGTTATTGCAGTATTTTACTCTACAGAAGTTATTTTCAGCCAAGCTCCCCGATCTGTACCCATGACGTTTGTGAGCGTCTCCATTAGCAGGCAGCACTCTGTGTCTGTGTGCTGTTGGACAGTTGTTCATCTCAAACAGATGGCAGCTTCCAAAACTGACTGTTCACCTCCTTACATAGACAGTTGCCCAGGTCACCAAAATGTTTCCTCCTACAAACCAGGATGGAGCGGGATGAATGGGACCGGGACGCTTGCTGTGGGGTGCCTGGTGGAGGTGATGCTGTCCCTGATCCGTCTCTGCCTCCCTTGCCTTACAGATCCCGACAGAGGACAGGTGACAAGGCTGGAAGCAGAAGCCACCATCCCTCCAGCAGCCTCTCCTTCTCAGCCTCTTACCATCATGTCCTTACAAGAAGAGCAGGATAAGTGTAAAGGTATGTTGGAGGTGTAAACTGCAGATGCAGACAAGTGAGGAATGTTTAGAGAGCCTGAATAAAATTCCACACGTCCCTTCACCAGGCTGGTTTCAGCGCACATCCTTAATTTGTTACCTCTGGCATAAGGCTGAGGAATTGTCAGGGGAAACCTGAGGATGTAATTTGAGGCTATACTCTGATTTCAGGGTTATTACACACCTGCTATTTAGTTTAAGGTAAGCAATGCAGCTGTGCAGCATAATGGGAACAGTACAGGTAGGTGTGACACAGGTGTCTTTCCCTGTAATAGGGGGGTTGTAGGTGGTGATTAGGGCTGTCTGGACAGATTGTTTACAAACTGCATTCCCCATTGCCTAAACTGGGATTAGATTTGAATGACCTGGAGGTTTGTAACTTCACCTGATCTGTGCTGTGAATGCTAATGTATTTTGCAATTTTGCTTTGTATAGATAACGGCCCCTGCAAGCACATCTGCAATATCGCGGAGGGAAATGTTGTATGCTCTTGTTTGTCTGGATATACTATCATGGCTGATGGGATTTCTTGTGAAGGTAAGTGGTTTGGGTTCACCACAGAGACATGGCTAAAACACTTTTGTATAGATCTCATTGATCTCATATCCCTAGGTGGTTCTCTAAGGGTTCCTTATTTTCAGTGTTGTGAATTGCAAGTGGCAGTACAAGAGACCATTTACCAGAAGGACCACCAGATTTGCTTCACAGATAACTCCTGAAGCACGTCTATCCAGCGTGCCTGTTACCTGGGGACTTCAGGTGAAGGCAAGCCTGCATTTGTGCTCTTTTCCTCTGACATGCCAGGCTCTTTTTCAGCCCTCTTGGTTTCTCTTCCCACTACCAATCCTCTCCAGGGTTTGTCTACTCAGCTGTGGGCACACAGCTTTTCTTCCTGAGAGTGGGAGCAGCTAGCAGGATGTGAGCATATTTGCTGTCCTGAGGACCCTCCTCAGAGCCACAGCTCTGCCTGGTCACCTCTTTTATTTGGTTTTATTTCACCTTGCCTTGAAACCCTGAATTCAGTGAGCCTCAAGTTGCATCAGGCGAGGTTTAGATTGGACATTAGGAAAAATTTCTTCCCTGGAAGGGTTGTCAAACACTGGATGGGCTGCCCAGGGAAGGGGTCGAGTCCCCACCCCTGGGGGTATTTAAAAGCCAGGCAGACGAGGTGCTTAGGGCCATGTATTAGTGGTGGGATGGCAGAGTTAGCCACAGTTGGCCTTGATGATCTTAAAGGCCTTTTCCAACCTCAATGATTCTATGATTCTGTGATACACTGCTAGGAAGAATGTGCCGTTGTGAGCTGGTACAGCTCCATGTGTTTCACTTGACACTGAAGCTCAGGCCTGCGCAACGATGAACAGTGAATTCCAAAGCTGCATCATGATCGTTCACATTTATATAAATTTTAAATGGACATGTTTGGGTAGTGACAAAGGATGTGTTTGCCTAGGAAAGATTTGGGGGTCGGAAGCGATGCCCTGTGACATATCTTAATTATAAATCTGTAAGTACGGGAGCAATAACAGCCAGCAGTGAAATGCAAGTAGAAGCTTCTGATGCTCAGAATTGCTCGCAAGCGATCCACATCCCTCTTAATCTTAGATCTTATTGAATAACAAATAATTTTCATGAAATTCCAGATAGTGTGTGAAGAGAATGGGAATTTAATATCACCAGATAAAATATTCATGGCTTACTTGAGTGCGGTGGAAACTAATTTGATTAATTAATGTCAGAATCAAAAGGGGCATTTCAAGGCAATCATTTTCCTACAGGAGGGGAAAATATTCAGAATTGTCAGTGGAAGTAGTGAGTTTAAATTGTAGCAAGGGACACTTATAATCTACATTAAAGTAAGTATTTGATTGTAAGGGTGGTGACGCACTGGAACAGGTTTCCCGCAAAGAGCATGGGTTGCGTCTGTGTGGCTGCCTGTTTTTCCAAATGGCTCTTTCTGGAACGACAAAAGTGTAGGGGTGCGAGCAAGGACTAGATGATCTCCAAGGGTTTATTCCAGCCCTGCTTTCAGAGTAACGCTATCTATTACAGCAGGGTGCCGATGTAGTAGCTCCAACACACTTCATTTAGAGATCTCCACCATGGAAGAAGCATTGCTTTATTTCAGAAACCGTTCGAGTAGAATTCTGTTTTTCCCTTTGGGTTGTGACATGTTGATACAGCTTTGGATGAGTGCCTCAAAGGTGCTCACACTTGTTCCAGAGGACGATTATGTGTGAACACATTGGGATCATTCTACTGTGTCAGCCACAGAGTGATCTGTGTAGGGGGCTTTATACTCAACAGGCACAGAAAATGTGTTGGTAAGATGATAGGTATAAGCCGTTCACCACAGCATCATAATTCTTCGTGCTCTGCAATGCATTTAAACCATTTGTGCTAAAAGGTGCTCTGGCCATCTTTGCATATGACATTTCAGTATGAGTTAGTAAAAACACATGTGCGCCGTTTGCTCAGCCACTTAACATCATGAGCTGTATGCGATTTGGCTTTTTCCCTAGCAATACATTCTCAGGACACATATAACTTTGCTCAAAAGTCATAAAAGTTCATAGGTTTGATGACCACAGCAGTACTGATGGCTATTAAACTGGTCTAAGAAAACATGGCAGTTGATCTCTCTGGACAGTGTCAGGACTGCCAAATCCCCAGACACCCTGAAACAACAAAACTTCATAAATACAGCTCAAGAAATCTGCATACGTCCAGGCAGCGGAAAAGATCGATTCCAAAGTAATGGAATTTTAAAATTCAGATTAGTCCTTTGTCGATTCTGGCACAAATTTCTTTGTGTAAAAGTTGAAGATGCTTCATAATTCTGCTGTATCATCCTTGCTATTTAAGTTCATATAAGAAACCAATCTAATTTTACAAGTGTATTTATGAGGATTTAATTTGCCTCAAAAAGCCGAAGCCTGAGCTTATGAAATAGTTTCTGTTTGGGGTGCTTTTCTCGAGGCTGTGTTAGGAGGCACCTGAGCTGCAGCAGTAACACCTGGAAAAACGGAGCACCCAGAGACCTCTGGTCAAGTAATGGAAGCAGCAGTGCCTGTGGCTACAATGTCATGTGTGAATGCCTTTGTCTCCCGCCCCTGTCTTTATCCCTGCAGTTATAACATGTTTCTCTGACCATCACATCTTTGGTTTTGTTCCTATCTTTTAAAGCTCTGTGATGGCATCTTATTAATGAGCATCATATGGCATGAGGGCATGAGCAGGAAAGCGTATACAGTGTCATAGTTTAGAACAGGAACATGATTTACTATCTTTGGGTTTCCCTTAAATTTTCAAAAGTGGATTTTTTTTTTATTACTATTATTTATTTTGAAATCAGAGATACTGGTAAGTATGGAAGACTAATGACATTTTTAGTTTAATTTAAATGGCTGAGACCACACCACCGGAAGGAAGGATACCTTTACAGAGAAACCAGCAGATTGCAAGATGGAAGATGGTTATTTGCCGTTGGCCGCAGCCTGCATGGTGTGTTCCATGGCTTTCACAGAGCCTGCTGCATCTACCGCCCTTCTGAATAGAAGGTCTGGTAAACGAGCAGCTGAAGGAACTGCCTCACCTTGCTTTCAGCTTTTGAAAATCTGGCCGTTTAGTCCCCAGATGTTTTTGCTGTACTATTCAGTAGGAATATATCTGTCCTTTTCTACAGCTCCCAGGAGTGTTTTGAAACAAAATTAATGCATGTTTGTCAGCAACTTTGGCAGAAGGTGCTGCGGAAGATGCCAAGTGCATCCTTTTATGCACTTTCTTCCTCTCCTGTCCTCTACCCCATGACATTATAACAGACTTTTATTGTGCCTGATGCAAGATAAACCTCAGGCATTGCTAATAAGATGAAAGATAGGACTCTCCTTTGTAAAGCTAAAAGATCCTCTTCTCCCTCACTAAGTAACAAACCTCTGTATTTCTCTAATGCAAGTCAGTTTTTTACAAATATCCTTGTAAATAATCTAGAAAACTTTGAAGTTTCTCTTTCTTTTGGGATAGGTGTACCCTGCGTTCTCCCTACTCATGTACAGCTCTGCGCTGTGTGTGGTGCCTGGAGAACATTTGCCCTATTTAACATTTTTCATACTTTTCTAGTCAAAGGGGAAAGCCACAAGCATACTGTGGTTTCTGTTTTGTTCAACTGCCTCATTGCAGCCGTATTCACCTAAGATATCCGTTCCCAGCTTAACTGCTTTTGTGCTCCATCTCGAGCTACCTCAGACACCACGAGCAAGGCTTTGGTCATTTGTTTGCAAATTAGTGTTGTTTTAGTGATGTTAATCTTTGCATATTTTAGGGAGGAGAGGAACAATCCTTGCACAGCAACAAAACAGCTGATAACCTTTTATCTGTTGAATTTCCTTTAGTCAAACTGTGGAAGTTTGTAATTCCAGGTGGATTCAGGAGCAGGTCTCCAGAATTCCTGAAAGCCAACTGTGCACAATGAAAAGTCACCAGCTGTTTAAATAGCTTGCACACACTAGCTTTGTGTAACTTTGTGAATAGATATTAAAGTGTCGTTAGGCTTGAAAACTCCATGTTCTCCAGAGATAAGAGCCATGTTGGAGGTTTTTCATGTGGATTGCTTTTCCTGGTGACTTTCAGGCAAAGTCATTACCACCACCCACATGCACGCTGGTGGAAGACTACTTTGCTACTTTCTTTTCTACTCCCATCTAAATTTTCCCTCCTGCCAGAGTGAGCAGTGAGTGCTCATTTTATTGCTGAACCATAGAGACTATGTGTGAGCACAGGATGGGTGGTTGCAAAATAACAACAGGTCTACATTCAACAGATGTCTTGCATAAAACAAATTGAGCTGAAGTAGGTGGAAGAGAAAAAAAAATCATGAGAAACTACAGATGCAGGAAAAAAGTCTGCATTTCACATTTTTATGAAATGTCCCTAAAAATTAATTTTTAATGTTGAAGTATGTATTGAAATAAATAGCACTAGGCATATGTTTATATTCCTTTGCAAAACTGTCAGCTTCTTAGATGCAACAGGGATGCTCAGGGATCACGTATATGTTGCTGTTTTCAACAGCAATTCCAGGGGACAAAAAGAGAGATTACCCAATTACATACTGACATAAAGTGAGGAATGTTGTTGCCTCACACATAGACCTAGTAGATTTATCAAAAATTTACTGTGACTTGTATTACTGAACTGTTTTTCCTCCTATTCCTGTTTTTTTATAAATATAATCATGCCCTACCTCATAGCCTTAATTGTGTTGGATGAAGACTACAGCTGGCCCACTGTTGGGAATTAACTTTGTTTCAAACTGAAAAGATAACCCATATTTTTCCTAGTGCTCTGTCAAGCATCTTACTGACTTGTTGAGTTGGCTTCCATTACTGAAGAGAGACAGGCTATGGGCACTCTGGATTTTATGGATAACCAACAGGGAAGAAAAAAGGAGAGATTGTCCAGTTTTATAAAAATGGATTTGGTCCTCACTCCCCACTACTTTGTGCTGTAATGGTAGAGCAAAATGGTACTACGTACAGCCTGGGCTGAACAGAGCTAGCACAGGAGCTCATGTGCTGCCCCAGTGCAGATGGGGACCATGTTCCCAAAGATGCCTCTTCCCACCCTCACACTCATGCTAAGGGACACTGGTTTGCAGCAGGCATTGATGGTGAGAGCAGCGACATGGCCAGGTGGGAACTCCTGAGAAAGACGCAAGTCTTCTGAGATCCCATTTTGTGGGATTCCATTTAGGAATTAGAAAAATGAACAAAAAAGAGCATGTCTGTTTAATAAAGTGAAAAGGGAACTTTGGTGGGCTGGCAGGCGGCCTGGTACCAGAGATGGAGAGTCATGCCCTGACACTGGATAGGACAGAGCAGAGCTTTGCATACTGCATGGCATGTAGTTCAAGCCTTACATCTCAGCCTGGGTCACAATCATTAGGCTTTGGAGCTTGTCAATGTATCACTTGTGCACAAAACTTTCATTGAAAGCAAAAATTCTGCATGTAATCATCCAGTTTCTGTAATTTTAATTTCCTCAGATGCGTTCTGGTCAGTTCTATGTATTTTCTCAAGTATGCAGAAATTTGAAAATTGAATCAAAAAATATAGACAAAGCATGAAATTATATTGGATCATTTTTGCTCTGTGAAATCTTAACCTTCTCTTTGCATCTGTTAGTCAGGTGGAATTCTTCCAACCTCATTTGGGTAGTATTTCAGACAAACATGCTTTCTTCCTAGTGACTCTTCTGATATCGTGCTGAGCTGACTTAAGTTCACATGATGCAGCGTAGTGCTGACAGTTTGTTTATATGAGAAGGCTTTTTGCAGTTTGCAAGAGAAGATAATCTCAGATCCGTTGTATAGCCAGTAGAAAGTCTTGCACTGGTTTGGACACTGTTAAATGGCTATCTGTAGCCATTTTTCTCTAAGGAAAAAAAAAATCTCAAAGATTTTAAGAACCAAGTCAAGTGGGAGAGGTCTACCACAGCAGCTCACATTCTTCTCTCAGCATGTGAGGGTTTGAGGTTTTTTTTTGGGTTTGGGTTTTGGAGGTTTTTTAGCCCCAAGACCACTTACGAGAATATTGCTGCTTACTCTTCATTTTCATGTGTAGAAACTGGGAAACTGTGCAAGCATTAGGAGGACATAACCCTGTTAAAATCTTCGGGGTGGGCAAGTACCTGACACTTGGTGGAAGTACTCAAACATCGCATGGGCCAGGCAGAAAGGTATCCAGCTAACGGCAGCGGCCTTGCTGTGGATTAATCAGCTGGCTTTGGAAAGCAAGTATGCAGCGTGTGAAGGATGGTAATGGCAAACAAAAAGCAAACACAAATAAACGAGAAGTGAAACGGCACCAAGCTGACATACTGGTCTTGCAAAACTCAGTGCACATCACCAGCTACCTGACTTCAGCAGGAACTGAAATTTCGTGGTGCTCCTCTTCATCTATTTGGTAGGAAACAAGCTGGCATGTTTTCCAAGGCAAAAAGGTTTTATAATGGCTTTTCCTGTTTTCCTGCTCCACCAGGGGAAGTAATATATCTGATGTTGTACTTACCCGAGAATGGGGTTCTATGGCCAAAATGAAACTCTGATTTAAACAATGCTTGCTTTGTTGTGTAGCATGGAAGCAGCTTCATGTGCAGAGAAACCCGATAATTGAGAACGGTTATGGTCCCATTTGGCTTTTGTTAGTTCTAGAAATAATTCTTAGCTTTATATAGAACTGTGAACATGTAAGATTTTGTGGAGAATGGCATGAAAATTTCCCATCCAAGTCTCTACCCCTTGTTGTTGATGCCAAGTATTTGCTCATCATGCTATTCCTAGCATTCATTATAAAAATAAGCAAAACCTGAATTTGAGATTATTTCACCCAAGCCTGTCAATGCGTGTCATTTTAAAGGTGTGGCATGTTCCTTTCCAAGTTGTTCTATGTTGTGCAATCTTGTATGCAGGTGATTTTTTAAAAAAAAACCAAAACTTTTCTACTACTCCACCTGCTGAAATCAGACCTCTTTAAAGATTTAAATACAAATTTCCAAACTCTATTGAGCCTCAGGATTCCTCTCTCGGTATATCCTTGTGTATCCAGTTCTGATGATGCATTCCTTAGGAAATAAGCACGTTGCAGGACTCCACCTTCATCGAGGCAGGTAGATTCAGTACCAATCTCTTGCAGCAGTTCCACACCAGCAGCTCCTGTCTGCGTGGCATGAAGGAGCAGAACTGATACACAGCCTGAGCTATGAAAACCTAGTAATGAGCATTAATCACTTTCTCATTCAGTTGTCCAGGAGGTTTCTCTCCAGTACAACAGAAGGTGATTATCAATACTCTGCCCACCCTGCATTTAATCAGTTCTGTCCATCCGTTGTCCTCAACGCCTGCACCATCTGCTGCACGTTTTGGAAGAAGGGAGGAGAAGGAAATCTCCCTGTGATTTGTGTCTCCTGAATTACTCTGTGTTAACAAAAGATCCTGGAATAAAAAAATCTTTCAATCTTTTCTTTTGGAAACAATGGTTTCACTTGAGCTTTTGACTCCTTCCAAAAGAGCAGGAAGAGGCAGATCACTTGATACATATGAGGCACTGAATTTTTTTATCTATTTCTTGTAGACATTAACGAATGTGTAACAGATACTCACACCTGTCAGCAGAGAGAGTACTGTGTCAACACGATGGGATCATTCAAATGTCTCCAGGAATTGAGCTGTCAGCCAGGTTATGAACTCCGGGATGGAGAATGCGTTGGTAAGACAAGTGTCTTTCAGCTGATGCAATTGCTCTTACTGGAAAGGAAAGGGATTGCAAAGCATTTTATTGTTGCTGGTCTGTGATATCAGGGTTGTATGTAAAAAAGGCCGATCATCATGGAAAAGTTTGGCTTCATAGGTAGGACCCTTCTGTACATTCACTTACTTGAAATAGTTTCCAGCGATAACTATTAAATTATTTGGAAAATGGGTGAAACCTTATGAATTGGGATTTACCCTGGTTTTAAGGCATTCGAGAGGGAGAGATCACTGATGGAGGAATTCCTATTAGGCTCCTCTGCCTGGCTCTGCTTTTCTCTGAAGGGGCTGATACTGTTTGCTGTTGAACACTGAATCACAGCCTGAATGGATCATGGGGCTGGCTCGGTCCGGTCCTTCCTGTGTTTAGGAGGGCTGCCTGCATTTATTTACATGTGGAATGGTCACGGGGTTAAGAAGCGATTCTTCATCTCCCTCTCCATGGCCTCTCTGGAGGTCTGATGGAGAAGCAGTTGCAGCACAACAGAAGTTGCTCTGCAGCCCAGGAGTGTGCAAGAGACAGGGGCCTTGCCTTCCAGGGCAAAAATCAGTGTTACTTAAATTTTTTTCACAAAGTTTCCTGACAGCTGGAGTAAGAGATGCCTAAGGAAAGAACTTGGCTCTTGACGCATAACATAAAGATATAAAATAGAAGTGATCAGAAATCTCCCGTTATATAGAGCTGTCATAATAAACTTTGGTTTACTTAATGAGGCTGTTCGTGACTGTCCTGTCCTGTTGTCTGATTCAATATCTAACATTTATTAGGAATCTAAATTGCTGACTAGTTTTAAAGTTAGATTATAATAGATTATAAAACTTACAAATTGTTTTAAAGTAGCCTTTAAATTAATGAGTTACAGGAAAGTCTAAAACTTCAAAACAAGTCTGTGTGAAATTGCCTACAGATAACTATTGAATTTTGAGAGGTTTATGAAATACTCAATTCCATGTTTTTCTTTGTTTCAGCCTATAAATACGGTAGGAGGACTTTATTAATATAGTACCTTCTGGGAGACTGGTGATGACCTTGACATTTAACTGAGGTGTCAGAATCAAAAGAGAAGGGCCAGCAGTTCTCCCCTTGTCTGCCTGGAGGAGTAGGGCTCCGCAATCGTGGAGTTTCCTCCATTTGTCTTTATCTTCTAGTAAAGATGTTCAGCATAGGGAGTGTTCTCAGAAACCGGCATATGTTAAAGCAGCATTTGAAAATATTCATGGGAACTAGATTTTGAACATATTTATAGCTGAAGTCTGCTCCTAGGTGGGGTTTCTTCAAATGGAAAATGGAAGCAGTGCCACCGTACCAGCTGATCCTTGCAGTCAGTCCACACAGATCAGTTGGTGTACATTTATAAGTTTGAAACTTGCAGGAAGTTTTTTCAGTGTGCCTAGAAAGCAAGCATTAAGTTGGTGAGCATAATTTGAGAAATAATTTCATATACGTAATAAAACATGAGAAAGCTGTGTTGAGCTCTGACTGCACAGTAAGAAAGAAAAGCAAAGTTTGTTACTAATATTACTATGTCTCATTCAGGGTTTTTTTCAGAATAATTTTCAGAGTTGGGTAAGCGTTTGCTCTCTGTACATAGGTACACACACACACACACACACGTGCCTGTGTAGACAGTGAAATCCCAGCTCTGTTCAAATGAGGTGCCCTAATAGTACCAAATTCAGCAGAGGTAGGGTTCTGCCTGGAATTCCTGAGGTATGTAAGGTATATAAGAGACCATTTTGCTTTTGAAAGAGTGTTGTACATGTTTTATTATGTGTACCTTATTCCTACTTTCAATTTGGGTGTTTAGAATTTTAAAACTGCAGATGTTTCAGTATTTGTGGTTTGCAAGAGATGCTCTGAACAAAGTAGTAGGGACCTGAAGCAGATTTGATGCAGGACCTGGCAAATTCTGAAGCCTATGCTGAAGTGGATGTCCAAGAGCACACACACCTAAACCTCAGATTTCCCAAAGGCAATGTTGGGTGTCTGCTTTAAATAACGCTTCCTAACTTCCTTTCTTAGAAGTTAACTAGTCATGAAGACTACTGAAAATTACAGCTTAACTAGCCACAACTTGGTGTTTTGATCTGGTTAACAGATATTGATGAATGCGAGAGAGGAACTCATAGTTGTAAGGTAAACTTCATTTGCCAGAATACTGAAGGATCATTCTACTGTGAGTCAAAGCAGCGCTGCATGGATGGATTTTTACAAGACCCCGAGGGAAACTGTGTTGGTAAGCATGACCAGCAATATGTTTGTAATGTGCAGCAGCGCTGGCCAACTCCTGTTCCTTTTAGCCTGTCCAAGGGGTGTATATTGACCACATGTAGTTTTCCTCAGTTCGTGCTGTGAATTTAATTTAAGCACTGCTGTCATTTTAAAGATATCCATACTTGCATATTGAATTTGAAAGTGTTACCACAGCAGACCTTTGTCAGCCTTATCTTTGTAGCACAATAAATTGAAATGAAGGAAGACAAGTGACAGCTGGAAGAAAACAGACCAGAAAGGTTAAGTAGCTTCTCTCACTATTCTAATTCGTTTTCTTCACCAGATATTAATGAATGCACATCTCTCCCTGAGCCATGTAAACCAGGATTCAACTGCATCAATACTGTTGGGTCTTACACCTGCCAAAGGAACATGCTGACATGCAGCAGAGGCTACCACTCCAATGAGGAGGGAACCCGATGCATTGGTAAGGTCGGACTCCAGCGCCTGGTCAGGTCCCCTCTCAGAGGAAAAAGTACATTTCAGTTCTAAAAAAGAGGGTTTGTGTTACCTGCAGATTCCTGAATGGAATGGGAATTTGCTGTATGCCTTTGCTGTCCAAGCAGCCCAGTGATTTGTTTGCACTACAGGATGCTGCACCGATGCCTGGCTGCTGCATGGAGTTCCTCCTGGTATGCCACGTGGCATTGTTTATGACTGTGTATAGGTTTGACTGGCTTTTGTTCTGGAGTGAATGGGATTTAGTTACTTTTTAAACTCATGCTGTCAGTCAAAACCATGATCCTTTGCTGTTTTTTACAATATCTCACTGTAAGTGATCTGATCTGAAGCCATGGGATGCAGCAAATGAGAAACACGAGTTTGTGGACTCATGAGAGTAGTGCTAAGTGGGTGTTCTTTGTAGTGCTCTGAGTGGTGTTCGCCATTTACATCCAGTTGTGTGTATGGTTAGGATAAATTCTTTCTTCGTGAAAAGAATGTTGAAATATTCGTATCGGCTGGCATGCAGCTTGAGACTGATTGGTATTTGCTGCAATGTGTTTTAGGGAGTTACTGACTCAGAATAGCAGATTTCATCTCTTATTAGCATTTATTCTGTAAATGAGCACGCTAGTCACAAAGGAATGGAAAGCTTGGTCTTGGTGCCCAAGGTAAGGCTGGCTATGTGTTCTTTGATTCCGTATGTTCTGTGTTACACAAAGTAGGAAAAAACAACAGCAGGGGAAAAAAAAAAAAAAAAGAAATGACAAATCAGCATTTTGGTTAGTGATGATACCCTAATGATTTCTACTTACATACCCCACAAATAAAAGGAAGGATGAAAAAACAAACAAAATATGCTTTGTGGTGTTACAGGTGGGTGGAAGCCCTGTGGCGGATATTAATTTGGTCATGACCAGCAACCTGTAGTGAAAAGCAGTGGTATAGATAGACCACACTTCCGCATAAATTTCTGCATTCTCCTTTTTGCTCGTCTTTATGCTTTATCTCCCTTCATGATTTTACCCCCAGGACTATCCAGACCATGCTTGGCCAATGAGAAGGTGGGGAAGATTGGGAGGAGCACAAGACGGGGACAGTTTATGTGTGTAACTGAGGAAATTGAGAAAGCTTCCTAATGCAGCTCTAGGGGGTTGTGTTTCATAAATTCAGGGCAAAGTAGTGCAGTCTTATTTGCTGTCCTATTACGCAGCAGCCCAAAATACTTCAGTTGTTACAAAGAGAAGGTCCAAAAGTGCTGTCTCAGTTGTTGTAAAGACACAGTTCTGCGACTGCTTTTGATCAGTCCTATTTCAGCAAAGGCAACTGGGCTAGGTATGTTTGTGCTGCCCAAAGTGTGGTGACCGTGAAATTATTTTTAGGGCTACCTAAAGAATCCAGCTTTTTTTCCCCAGTTGTTCCTAAAAGAGAGTGACTCTGTGTAAATATGTGACAGGGGAGGAAATTGCCATTATTCATAGAATATTTATGTCTTTAAAGTGTGATGAGATAACACAGTGCATTGTAATTGCTGATGATACTTTGTCTCTACTTTACATGATTGACAATGCTTTTAAGGAGCAGGTGTAAGGGAGCTTCTCTAGTTTGATTTGGGGAAAACAAATGTTTAATGTTAATTGGTGATTTCTGTGTCTCTGCTGTGTGCACTCTGTCTTTCTTTGCAGTCTGTGTCTTTTGGTATTTTTTTGGTATGGCTTTCTGTAAGTAGGCAGAGAGCATGGAGAAGAAAAAAGAAAAGCATGTGGTCCTAATTTCCCCTCTCTAGGATAAAGCCTGGTTTCTTTAAGGCATTACAATAGCTAATTAGATTCCTGATTCAGATTTATTCACAGTAGTAAATACATTATATGTGCATATTTCTCCAGCAGAACTACACTTGTATGGTCATCCTCTCTGTTTACAGGATTCATCTCTCTTTAAAATGTTCATATTTTAACCCCAGCGAACAGCTAAGTCCCCCCCCAGCCACTCGCTTGCTCCCCCCAGTGGGATGGGGGAGAGAATCAGAAGGGTAAAAGTGAGAAAATTTCTGAGTTGAGATAAGAACAGTTTAATAGGGAAAGCAAAAGCCACGTGCCCACAAGCAAAGCAAAGCAAGGGATTCATTCCCTGCTTCCCATGGGCAGGCGGGCACTCAGCCATCCCCAGGACAGCCGGGCTCCATCACGTGTAATGGTGACTTGGGCAGACAAATGTCATCACTCCCAACGGCCCCCCCTTCCTCCTCCTTCCCCGGGCTCTATGTGCTCAACATGACGTCATACGGTGTGGGATACCCGTGGGGTCAGTTGGGGTCACCTGTCCCAGCCGTGTCCCCTCCCAGCTTCCTTGTGCACCCCCAGCCGCTCGCTGGTGGGGTGGGATGAGGAGCAGAAAAGGCCTTGGCTCTGTGTCAGCCCTGCTCAGCAGGAGTGAACACATCCCAGGGTTATCAGCCCTGCTGCCAGCACAAATCCCAAACACAGCCCCATACCAGCTGCTATGGAGAAAACCAACTCTACCCCAGCCCAAACCAGCACATTTTCTGATTTAGTAAATGAGTTCTTAAAAGCTACCTCTTACACTTAACTGAGAACTACTGTAACTACTGTGAAATACAGCACACTTCTGAAGGTATAATGCCCTAGAACTAATTAAAGTTTAAACGCAATGGGATATATAATTTTGGACAAACTAATTAAATGGCTGCACATATGAATTCATTACAAATAAAACTGCTACTTTATAAATTTGTATCTGCATTAGAAACTCCCTTGTTTTGATGCTACTTCTGATCTTAAAAGAAAGCGAGGAGACGGTGTTTCAGCAGCAATCTGTGAGCCTGTCAGGAATTCTCTGCTTGGCGAGTGGCATTCCCTGCCATCCCTAACCCCGGTGCCAGTAGGGACTGCGTAGGTGGGAATCTGTGCTGAAAAATTGAACAAAGTATTTGTTAGCACCTCTCAGGGTTGATATCATCTCCGCTTTTCCAAATTCAAGTTTCTATGATAAGTAACTTGCTCTCGCTTCCCTATCATTTTCTCAGCAAGTGGCTGCTTTATGGAGCACTCTCCAAGGCCGCTGTTTGATGGAGAACTGCCCAGGAACCCTTAGAAATGAAATAGTGCGCAAATTTATGACTTCAAACAGGGCAGCATGAAGAACCTCCAGCCTTAGACTGCCATCCTAATTAATATTACATGAACAGGCTTTGGGTTGTAAAAGTAGTTGAAGATGTGAATAATAGGAAGGAAGCAGGATCTGATGGCTTAGGAAATGGCAGAAAGAATACTTGATGAAATACAAGTTTCTGAGGGTTAATCAGACTTTTTCATGCTCCTCATCACAGATGGTAACAGGGATTTGTTAGATACTGATGAGCTATTTAGTCATGTTGCAAGTCTTGTAAATCAGCGTGTATTGAAAACTCTCATCTTCATCTGAGGATTTTTAAAATGAGATTGGAAGTGATGCATGTGAGTGGAGAAGCAACTAATTTGTTGGTGTTGGATTTTGGATGAGAGGCCATGAGGAATATCAAAATGTAAGCTGATTGAGAAAAGAAAAAAGATCGACATCAGGAAAGAGCAAAAGGTAGACAGCAGAAGAAAGATTGAAAGGGCAACTGGAGATGAAAATAGCAATTGCTTTAATTGAAGGGATGAGCAGAATTTCTGGCTAGTTCTTGTTTTGCTTTAAATGGCTTGCCGTGACTCACGTAATGGCAGAACATCAGAATAGGGTGTTTAAATGTCATGGTTTGATCAGAGTCAAAATGTGTTTACATCGAAATGCAGAATATGCTGGGAAGGCTCTATTGCAGTTACAGTTACCATTTTCACTTTTAAGGTAATGTATAGCTTTTCAAAAGTTTTGATTTAGAGATACGTAAAGCTGACTCTGAGAAGAACACAGTGGGAAATGCTGATATTCTTTGTTCTGTCTAGGGGACAACCCTAACAGGTTCTATTCCTGTTATTTAATTAATTTTTCTTTTCTCTTTTTGTAAACATTGATTTTCAGCAAACGCTATTTAAAGTAATTGCTTTCTCTGGTTCTGCAGATGTGGATGAATGTCAAACTGGCGTACACCGTTGCGGCGAAGGGCAGATTTGTCATAATCTTCCTGGGGCTTATCGCTGTGACTGCAAGATGGGATATCAGTACGATGCATTCAGCAGAAGCTGCATTGGTATGTAAGGCGCAAGATGAGATGAAATGACTGATTGATTGAGCCTTGGACCTCAAGGCAGTATTTAGCACCATTGTAGTGTGCAGTTATTAGTTCTGCAATGCAGTGCCTCAAAAGATAATGGCATCACCTCCAAAGCAGTCGTTGTTCAGTGCGACCAGCCATTCAGAGCCCTGTCACTCTGTGCTGTGATTTCAGAACGGGTGTCCTTGGTTTGGTTTAGCTGCTGGTTATCAATTAAAGTCATCTGCAAAGCACTTTTCTACAGGTTACACTTCTGCTGCTGTAGAAATTTATCTTTCTGAAGATCTCACAACTTTCTTCATAAGAGGCTGTGATACAGCATTTTGTATTTTATCACTACTGTACAGCAATTAAAGCGTAAAGTCAGACAGCGTAAGACCTGAGGTTGCAGCATTTCACGCAGCAAATCAGTCTCTGATACCTTTTAAAATATCCCCCTGCATCTTGTTTGATGCTTTTGGCTCTAAGTTGATTGTATATTTGCTTGTTATGTGGCAGATATAAATGAGTGCTGGAATTACCCTGGACGCCTGTGTCAGCACACCTGTGAGAACACCCCTGGGTCCTACCATTGCACTTGTTCTTCTGGTTTCCGCTTGTCTTATGATGGGAAGCATTGTGAAGGTACCAGACATTTTTTCCATAAAGAAGAAATTGCAGTGTGAATTGACTTTAGAGAAGGAGTTGAGGTGAAATATAAATAAACCCATGATTTATGGGTGCTCAGATTTGCAGATACTCAATCAAAAACTCAAACTGTCAGATGAGAGCCGACAAGTTTCTCCACTTTCTTCCTTTCCCTCATGTACTTTTTCCTTTCCTTCCAGATGAGAGAAAAGGAGAGCATAACAAAGTCAGAATAAGAGACTTTTCATTCAAATTTTACTAAAGATGAAACCTGGTAGTGACAAAACTTGAAAAAAAAAGATTTTTAATTGAATGGAAATTTTTTAAGTTCTCTGATTTTTTTTTTAAGGCAATGATTACCTTTTTTTAATCAACCTTAATATATAAGGTCTGAAACATATGTTTGCATGTGTATGTGTTTTCATTGGCATATACAGAAATGACATTCAGGTGCAACAGACGTCCACATGCTTCTTGGCATTCTGCCTAGGGAGCAGAAACACCTCCTTGGGACAAATTAGTCCATCCTTATTCACCCTGACCAGAAGGGTCTGGTAGCTGTTCTCAAATGCAAGAAATGGTGGGAGATACTGTTCTGAACCATTGTGGCAATGTCTGTGGGCTTGTTTTTGGATACAGATGTGAACGAATGCGATACTAGTCCCTGCAGCCAAGAGTGCGCCAATGTTTATGGTTCCTATCAGTGTTACTGCAGGCAAGGCTTCCAGCTAGCAGAAGACGGACATTCTTGTAAAGGTAAGGCTGCTGCTTTGTCAGGTGAAGTTAAATACCTGTGTGTATTCTTTAACAGTCAGGGCTGTCTAACTCTCAGCAGCACCTAATGCTGCAGGTGATGCCTGAGGACGACTGAGAGTTAACACGCTACTGCAGAAGCTGCAAAAGGTAACCCCGGCTATTGGAAAATGCAGTAATTTTCATGTCTCCTGCCAGGGGCCAGAATACACTTGCATGACCAGAGAACCGGTGAGGTTATTTTTTCATGGGGCTAGAGCTTATGATTGAAAAAATTAGAAGGGAAGGTATGTTTACCCATATTGCATCAATTAAAACCTCCACTCAGCCACGGTTGAGCAAAGGCTTGCTCTTACTTCTGCTTGTGGTGGGTGAATGAGGAGTAGTGATCAGAACGGAGAAAGGAAGGGTTTGACCTGTTTTGTTGAAGTTACCAATACTGTCACATTGGAGAGTCTCTCTTTAAGAAATGGTGAAGAAACCACATGTTCTTCCTGGCACGAGGAAGCCCCCAAAGCAATCCTAGAAGAATTACAGGGCTACTGGAGAGAGTTTTTCACACTCAGATGTGCCCTAGACTTGTTCTTTTCCATGAGCCCACATGACTTCCAACCAGTGGTTTTGGGAGCAGTCTTGTGTTCAGCATTTGAGAAACACCATCAAAAGTCCTAGAGCAATGTCAAACTTCTGTGGTTGCATTCTTGATTAAGAATATATTATAAGTGCCTCAGATAAGAATGTGCTTGTGTTTTATGGCCTCCCTTCTCAGATTTCTTCTTGTCATGTGTTTGTAATTGTGTTTTTTTTCCCAGATATCGATGAGTGCACACAGAGTGCAGGCATTCTCTGTACTTTCCGCTGCGTGAATGTTCCTGGTAGTTATCAGTGTGCTTGTCCTGAGCAGGGATATACCATGGCAGCAAATGGAAGAACCTGTCGAGGTAATGAGGAGTTTAGGAACCGAAAGGATTATATCATGAAGCTTTAATCCTTGGAATGATCTAAGCCATTATTGGTTATTCAGTCTCCATGTTTTATATTAATCGCTGTTAAAAAGCTGTTATTTGACAAAGTTGCAAAATATTGGTATCTACAGAGTCAGCTTTTTCCTGTGTTAGAAAAACGTACTGTGGCAACTCAGCTGTCAATGTGAGCTAATTGTTTAAATTAATTCCTAAGGGAGCCCACGTCATCATTCCTATTGGGGCACTTGATGACTCGCATGAGCTGTCTGTGCACCTTGGCACAGCAGTGAGTGATCTGGTTTTTTGGAGGTGCCAGATGTAGAAATCCGTGGCTTTGTTATGAGTTGCAGTTTCCTGCCCCAGAAAACTGGGAGAATGAATGTGAGAGCTGTAATGGGGACTTGGACATCCAGAAGCCTGCCAACTATGCTTAATTATGTTGGCGTTAGTAAAAATCAGTGTGAGTGACAGGTATCCTCCACACACACACCCCTTTTCTCCAGAACCATAGAAATGTCTGCTGAGTGTCTGGTGGTTTTCATCTGGTGTGCAGCTGTCTGGTTGTGAAGTAGAAGTCCCCCATTTCCAAAGGATGCACTGACTGTAATGATGATTGAAGATCTGATTACCTTTAGGTACTCTACACGCATTCCTGCAGTGAGTTACACTGCCTACCAGGCATTTCCTGCTCGGAGCTTTTCAGGAACCCTTCGCATAACTTTTGGTTATGTATCTCCTATGCTTAAATTATCTTCTTAGTGGTAATGGCAGTGAATGTACGCTGTGTAAATCATGAACAGCAATGTGCATACTTGATTCTCCTGACTTTGAAGCAGAGAAACAGACTAAATGATAATTTAAATATTTTTAAAAGATTTTTTTAAAATTCATTTTTAAGTACGAATACAGTTACATCCATGTGCATTTAAATTCTCACATAAGTCACCTTTAGAAACTGCAGCTATAACTCTCCTCAGGCTTTGTTTGGTTTGGTTGGGGTTTTTTTCCTGCTAACTTTGAGTGCTGCATGCTAGTTGCCACCTCTGCCAGCAGTGAGACTTGAGCTGGGGACATATTCCAGAGTTAATAGCGTGAGTCACTGCGTTAATCGGCCAGCACAGCTCTCCTGAGCCAGAGGCACCCAGCGTGCTCCAGGCGCTGGAGGTGGAGGAAAAAGGTTTGCCGCGGAGACCTATGGATCGCCCTTGCATTGTTTGTGCAGTGTGAAATCCTCCCTGCACGCTCACCCTGCCTGGAGAGGGTTCCTGTTGTATAGGCCAGCCCTGCAAAGTGAACTATTCAGCAACTCTTGGAAAAGCTTTTCAAAGTGCCTGTGCCACCTGGCACATGCACCCTCCTTAGAGGGTTGAAGTCAGCCTGCTTGTAAAACTTACCATGTGTGTGGGCGCCCTGTGCGTGGCTGGGTAAGCCGGCATTTAGCCAGGCGCTGGAAGTAACCCCTGGGTACGTGCCCCTTTCTTCAAGCTCTGCAAGCGTGGAGTTACAAGTTTGGGCAGGCTTATATATTGAGGTCTCTCTGAAAACATGGTCAGAGAAACAGTCTGAACTGATGGCGGTTGGACTAAACTCAAGATTAGGTTGGTTTCCACCAGCTGAAGATCTGGCTCCAGTTACTCATCATCTGCACAGTTCTTAAGAGTTGCTGGTGGTACATTCTGTGTACCATTTTTTTCAAACAGATGAGTTGTACCTCATGTAATATCATCCCAACATACGGATCTTTTTGGAGAAACTTCCTATGGTATTTTGCAGCACAGCCAAACTGGTGAAGCAAGTGCTTTCATGATAATGATTGCAATGTGGAAGAAATTTTCTTTTCACCTAGGGGCACTTCTGAGAATCAGCGAGGGATTTAATTTACTTTGATTCTCTCCTACTTCCTATTGTATACTTTTCCTTGCAAGACTTTTAAACCAGTCAGTTTAGTGTGTGAGATCAGTTCTCATCCCACGGGAATAGAGAGAGTGGGAGGTTATAGTTTTCCTCTAAGAGTCTCTCTCCTCTGCGACAAGTGGCAGAACAGCAGAGCCCTACACAGTCCACGTGGTTTGTCTGTTAGCATTTATTTCATTTTAAAGCCTCCGTGCGTTGTCTAGACATTTGGGAGAACACAATGTGACTGTGAGGTCTTTGCCAATATTTTCTGCTCAAGCTGGATCCTTGTTATTGCATCTGGTTTTCAGCATTTTAAGGTCCATGGCTTGGGCTTGTGCATATGTATTATTTAGGTAACCACGTTTATGCTCTAGGCCATAAAGTCTCTCTGAGCTCTAAATGTTCTTTTGTCTTCTGCAACATTATTTCTCATTATGGGGAGATACTTATATTCAACTTAAGTATTCAAAAATGTGTGTTGTCTTCTAAAGTGTTGTTCTTAAGTTCCCGTATTTCGTAATAGTCAGTCTGATGAAGCTTACATATCCTGGATCATGCAGCCGTACAGCAGTGGATGCTTTGCTTCGTGTTTGCCCCCTGCTTTAATCCAGACAAACTTTCGTGCATAGATAAATTCTTCTCCTGGCATAGCCCAGCTTTTTCAGTTCTCAAAAAGTCAGTGAGAAAGTCCTGTTGACTTTTGACATGGCTTGGTTATGTTCTGGGGGGATTTGTTTATTCCTGAGGGATAGCTTTTGTCACAGTAGGCTTTGAATGGGTAATGTGTCGGCAGGCATAGGATGTCCCCATTTATGCCCCTGTCCTGGGCACTGGTGAGGCCGCCCCTCAAATGCTGGGTTCAGGGTTGGGCCCCTCACTCCCAGAAGGACATGGAGGGGCTGGAGCATGTCCAGAGAAGGGCAACGGAGCTGGGGAGGGGTCTGGAGCCCAAGGCTGATGGAGAGCGGCTGGGGGACCTGGGGGTGTTCAGCGTGGAGAAGAGGAGGCTGAGGGGAGCCCTTATCGCTCCCTACAACTGACTGACAGGAGGAAGGAGCCAGGGGGGTCAGTCTCTGCTCCCATGGAACAGGTGATGGGATGAGCGGAAGTGGTCTCAAATGGTGCCAGGGCAGGTTTAGGTTGGATATAGGAAAAAATTCCTTCCCCAAAAGGGTTGTCAAGCGCTGGAAGGGGCTCCCCAGGGAAGGGGTGGAGTCCCCATCCCTGGAGGGATTTAAAAGCTGGGCAGATGAGGTGCTTAGGGACAGGGTTTAGTGGTGGGATGGCAGGGTTAGGGGAACGGTTGGGCTTGGTGACCTTAAAGGGCTTTCCCAACCCAAACGATTCTATGATTCTGTGATCCCTCTATCCATTATGCATGTTTGCCCTGGGGAGGGGAAGGTCTTCCTGCAGACTGGGTAATGGGGGAATGTTTGCTTGCCTGGGATACATAGACATTTTACAGCCTTCCCCATGAAGGAGCCATTGCGATCACAGAAACGTTACCCAGTGTATGAGGGATTTATAGCAGTGGCCACCTTTCACCAAGGACTGTCCCTTGTACTCCAGTGCTTGTGCACAATGCCCACACCACACACAGGTCCGTGCACATGCTCTGCTCTTTCAAACCAGTTAGGTGCTTCTCCTAGCTATTGCGCTTGTCACATGTGCACTGCGCTCACGTGCTGAACAGCTAGTTTACAAACACCACACGTGACATAGGCTAGCTCTAAGGATGAAACTGTCATTCAGGGAGTATCAGTGACCTGTGAAGCTGTAAGAATTGGCCTATTGCTTTCAGGAAACTATTGAAAAACTATCTTCAGTCAGACCAGCTGTGGAAGCTTACACAGCGGCTGCAGGGATGGAAAGTTGGCTGGTCTGAGAAGTTTAGGGTTCCCCTGCCCTAGACTGCCGCTACCTGGTTATTGAATTCTGTTCCCTTTCAGCCTACTTTATAACATTAATCACAACACTTCTCTGACACCTCAGGAGCAAGGAAGAATATGACAACACAGGCGATCCTGTCTGGATGTTCATGTTTGTTTTGAACCTTGGATGTTTTGTTTCATTGCAGTGGGAAGTGGCGAGACAGGAGGATCTTGGGGTTTGACAACTTTTTTTTCCTTCTCATGTTTATTCTCCACTAGAAGTTAGGCCCTGTGTTGCATCAGATGCATTTGGAATGAGAATAGCAAGGATCACAGGAGTGTGCAAATGTACAGAAAGAAACAAAACTTCCCCTCCGGTTAGAAGGCCAGCCCTGGCCGTGCGCTGTGTGGCTGCAACTGGCCACAGTCCCTGCCAAGCAGGGGAAGGACTATCAAACAGCATGAAAAGGACCATAAGCTGCTTGTAGGGAGGGGTGAGCTCCCTTCTTTATTGAACACACTGCTGAGTGCTACTGTCCTCTGTTATTAAATGATAATGTCAAGGAAGGAAATATTTTTCTGCAGAAGACATGAATTTTAGCAGAATTGGAATCAATGTGATTTACCCTATTGCTCCAAATGCCAGTGAGTGTCTGTGCACAGGGATGGCCCTGACACACCTCACCTGAATGTGCATTTCACGCCCCATTTCACGCTCGCGTCCTGGTCTGCAGGCAGCAGGCACAGGTACTGAAGAGGTAACTCACAGCAACTGGGCGGTGAAGACAAGAGCCCTCAGCTTGCAGAGCCAAGCCCACAGACTCCTCTTGCTTCTCATGCACACAGTGTCTCATAAGCATATTACAGCCCATAAATGGTGATTACTTCTTATTTTTGAACTTAACATGTCTTTTTCCTTGTGTTTCTTCTTGTTAAGATATCGATGAATGTGCAATAGGAACCCATAACTGCTCAGCTGCAGAGTCTTGCTATAACATCCAGGGCAGCTTCCGCTGCCTGTCCTTCGAGTGCCCTTCCAACTACAGAAAAGTATCTGACATGTGAGTATTGCCATTGCAACAAAGCCAGCAGCCCACATTGTGGGTGGATGTGGACGTTACGTGGTGCTTAAGTTTGTGGGGCTTTCCCTGTACAGAGTTTCTGCCTCTTCCTTCTTCTGAGCTCTATAGCCCCCATTTGCGCTCCAGCTGCTGCTGTAACGGCAGTCAGAGCTTGCAGCATTGCTTGCTGCAGCTCTAAAGGCCTCTGTTTATAATTAAGACTTAAAAAAATAAGATCTTCTATGCTGCTTATATCTTTGCAGTAGCTGCCAGGCTGCTCAGGGCACCACTTTTACAGTGGGTTTGGGGCTCCCTGTTTAATAGCCAGATCGCAGTTCCTCAGAGCATGTTGAAATATTAAGGGCAGCAGGATAACGAGCTTGCCAGGCTATAGGGTTCTGGGACTGGCACACCCCCACAGCTCTGCAGCAGCTGAGGTGTGGGAGCCCCAAAATCTCCTGACCCATGTCCTGCCTCCATGGCTGCCAGTGCTTTGGGAAGCCCTATTTAGTTGCTTATGACTTCAGACGTACTTTTCCTGCCTTACAGAATCGAGCAGCTTTGACAGGTGAGGAGCTTGTTTCCCATTCCCACATTTTAGCTACCTTCTTAAGTGTTTTTATTCTTATTTTCTTGGAGCACTGTCCCAGGCTTGTGCTGTCAGTGATGATCCACAGGCTCCTCTTCCAAGCCCTGTGCTGCTTGCAGCATGCCTGGCTCTTTCCTCATTGTGGAGTTTCCCAACACAGCTCCCCATGTCCATCATCTTTTACTTACACTGTTGTACTCTGACAATTGTATCATTTACAAATGCTTTTTGGGCACTGAAAGCGGAACAAGCAGCTGGTAATTGCACAGCTGAAGTTTGGGACACCTCTTTGTCCCAGGGCTTTGAAATACATATATTTTTACCTGCTATTACATGGGCACTGAATGTGCTTCATTTCTCATCTCTTAGGAGGTGTGAACGAATCAGTTGTTTTAATTACCTGGACTGCCAAAATACCCCGGTGCGCATTACTTATTACCAGCTGAACTTCCAAACCAACATCGTGGTCCCAGCTCATATTTTCCGTATTGGACCATCGCCTGCCTATGCTGGAGACAACATAATCCTTACGATCAACAAGGGAAATGAAGAAAACTACTTCAGCACTCGAAGGCTGAACTCGTACACAGGCATTGTCTATCTTCAGCGGCAAGTGAAAGAGCCTAAAGACTTTTTGTTAGATGTTGAAATGAAACTGTGGCGTCAGGGAACATACACTACTTTCCTTGCCAAAATTTACATTTTCATCACAGCTCATGCCTACTGAAGCATGTATTGACATTGGATTTTATTGGTGCTATGCTCTTTAACTGTTCTACCAAAGCTTAATTCTGTTGAACTGGCATTTAATGTATCTAGCCTTTATATTATTTTTCTATCATTGCTTTAAACTTTTTTATTGGTTGTGTAAATTAAGTTAATTTTTATCTTTGTTTATTTGTTTGTTTTCTTACACAGTTCTTTACATCACCATTTGACAATGAACAAAGGAAGGGTTAGAAAGGCAATACACACATTATGTTAAATGCTGGAACCTTTTCTTAGAAATTATTTTTAGGTTTAGTCACATCTGCAGGGTATTGAACTAGAGAGGAATGATATTCACTTGGGAGTATTGTTTTTTGCCGTTAAGGGAAAAAACCTTGGAGCAATTTCTCTTTATTGCACAAAGTTATGGTTTGGCTTAGCCGCTGACTTCACCGAGGTTTCTCTGCATTGAGATGCTGTGTCGAAGGCCGTGCGTGTACACTGACGGTTAGCTCACCTCGTTTTGCCAGTTTATTTTCCTCCTTCCAACTTTCATAATATGTTGCCTAAAAATATATATAAATAAAAGAAAACTCCACCAGTGAAAAAGCCTACGAATGAGTCTTGCTTTAGTAGGACTACTCATATGCTAAATATTTGCAAGACCAAGGCCTTAAGAGAATGTTATGCTTTAGGGTAAAAGCTCACATTGCCATTTTTAGTAGTTGTCTTTACAGGTGCTGGGATTCCCCTCTATACAGATTCATTCTGTTTAGGTGACTGTAAGTGCCCATTAGATGCTTTATAATTCTTAAGGGAATGTCCAAGAGGAAACATGGAAATAATGAAGTAAGCCATTACTGCTCCTTATTCTAAAGCTTGGGTGTGCCACTAAGGACTCACTTGCAATTTTAAATAAACAAAAAGGGGAGTTGCTTCTCTTCTTCAGGAAAATCGTTTCAGTTGTGTTACTAAATGACGCAGAGGAAAAAACGAGTAAAACTGGCTCTTTGTATTATGCCATTTAGAAAATAGCACAACCAAAGTTTTGAGCTAGATTTCCTCTAGTTCTGCAGGAAAATAGAGGAAGTCCAAACTTGGAGGCTAGATGTGGCAAAGCCTAGTATAATCGAAGTATTTGTTAGACTCTAGAAATGAGCATCAGAACTTCTTTATGGTTGTTTTCTTCTTTTTTCCTCCCCAAAAAGCAAAAAAGGTCCAGTGTTGAAATTTTCTGATTACATTGTTCCGGCTATAATGATTCTGCAAAGTATTTTAAAGGAGAAACATAGCTGCAATATATTATTTGCTACACTGCAGTTTAATAATCACAGAATACCAGCTTGGAAGGGACCTCAGGGATCATCTTGTCCAAACTTTCTTGGCAAAATAATAATCCCTTTTTTTCTACAGTTGATCTTTTGACCAGTGTGTACACACAAAAAAAGGAGAAATCAAATCTTATGGCTTTTTATGCCATAACCAACAATTTTACTCTACTGTAAAATATTTGGTTGAACTGCATCTTGTAAAAACCACCTATATGGTGAGAGGGGAGATGTTCTGTATTCACTACATCCCAAGGCCAATTTCTACCACTTCAAGTCACTTCTTTAATTTGGACTCTCTTATCGATAATAAAGTGAAAATCTTTATCTGATATCATAAAAACCCATTACCAGGGAAAAATTATTGCTACTCTCCAGCTGCAAAATGTGGGATATCTCTGAATTTGCATATATCAAGCTTTTCTTTGTATATTCTCTAAAAATCATTGTGTAAAAGTGATCTTCTCCCATATGTCTTTTGTTTAGTTTCATATGCATTTAGCAGGGAAGCGCCAACTGAGAAACACATTTATGCAATTTGTCATTTCAATTAATGCGTATCTTACAGCTACAGGCCTGGCAAGACAAAGAGGCAGCCGCAGCAATGAGTAGGAGGGCCTTTCAGATCCATTATACACGTTAAGTGGTGAAACATTTCTCCATGCCCCAGTGGGGCACGTCAAGAGTCACCGAAATCCAGAGTTTTCCATCAGCATTAGTATTTGATTGAGTGTAAATGATATTCAAGCCTCGACAGCCTTTCTTGTCAGCGAAGAAACGGACAAGCCATTTGTTACTTGGAGACCTTTTGCTGACTAAAACCAGCCATAGTCAATCATATTAAGGACCTGGCAGCTTGTAACACCAGCTTTTCATTTTCTAGACAGGTAATTGATGAAGAAAGTTTTAGGAAAGGCTTTGCATGCTATTATAAGAAAAATGCTACATTATAAAAAACCATGTCTTCATCAGCACTGTGTCCAGTAGGCATTCAAAAGGGTTAGAAATAGTTGCTCAGTGCAACTGGTCAAAGCAAAGGAAAGGTTTACGGTAGATAATTTCACATTCTTCTGTTCCCAAAGTAGCCAGAGGAATCTTTTACCTCTTACCATCCCAAAGCATCTGCTCTGTCGGTGTTAGTAGGAGCTGCAATGCAGGGACAGTCAGCGCTGCACCCTTTGCTTTTTCTTAGGACAGTGCTTATGACTGAACTTGAACAGACACGGCCACCGAAGACTCACTGACTGGCGAGGATGTGCTTTCACTTTGGGATGGAATTTTAGGCTCCTAGAAGGCCCAGTTCCCATCTTCAGTAATGCTCCTTCTGCTTTGTTTGGCTGGGAACTTGGACAGAGAATGGGAGTGTGTGTATCCACGGACAAGAAAGAGGTCTCAGTGAAAAGAGTTCAGGCCTGGACTGGACCTTTATGGCCTCTTACACTTTCTTAAAACAGCAATAGCTTCCCCAAATTCTCTCTGAACAGCTGTATTTTTCTTTCTTTCTTTTTTTTTTTTTCCTTTCTCCATTTCTAACAAGTGAGTTAAGTAGTTCTATTTATTCCCTTGGCTTCTTTGTGTCCCCCAACCCTTGCCTGGTTGCGGTGAATTAAGAATGGCTACCCAAGAACTATGCAAACTGATAAATTCATGAAGAAGATGCCAGCTGCAAACCTAATAAAGAATTACAGCAGACTTGGGGTGTATGATTATCTATGTGTAAAAACTCAGATTATTACTGTGTTCCCCAAATTGGAAATGGCCTTTAGGTGACCTGTCTGAACAACGCATGTTCTGCTTAGCCTTGCAGGTTACTTACTCCTGCCTCTGTGAAATCTGACCTCTCCATGCTTGTTGTATTCCTGGGGAGATCCTGAGATCCCAGAGGCTGAGGAAGATCAACTGTGTCACTGGAAGGAAGAAAAAATGAAAATCTGCATGTTTGCTGGAAATTTGAATGCGTCTGTTACAGAATGAAACATCAGGTTTTCTTTTGACTGGAATTTACATAACATGTAGCTGAAATAGCAGTAGATGGGTGAGAAAGATGCTTTTACCTAGTATTTTTATATTGTTTCCCTTCTGTACCAGGGAGGAAGTATTTTGTGATCTCTTTGTACATGAAGCATAACTTGTATGTGGATTCCTGTGGGTGCTGACTAGTCTGTGCTATCATTCCTCTGGTGCAGAGAAAAGGCATCAGACAGCTCAGCTTGGGCCTTGCTCCTCTCTCTGGGGGACCAGAGCACGGCTCACCCATCACAGACAAGTAAGCTGTTAACTGCAATGGGCCAAAATTCCTATATTAGCTCCAAGATCCCACAAACAGAACTTCACTCACTCTTATTTTTCTTCTCCTTTATATCAGTTATTCCTCAGTCTAGTGATTTAGGACAGAAGCAGATTTCAAACTTACGGATTTTATGGTTTGGATCATCCTGTGAGGTTAAAGGTGTAATAAGGGACACACTACAATAACAGCTTTAACATCAGAGCATGAGACAGCCTCTTCTGCAAAGATCCCATTCAAAAATTCTATCAGCACAGGTATCGGTATTTCTGGGAGTAGGGGACAAGCTTGGCGTCCTCCTCCTCACCCCTCTTCCCTTGGGAGGCTTTGCTGCGGGAGGCTGCTCCCTTCACCAGAGGAACCAGCACACTGCCCTCCTGCACATCTAGCCCTCACCCAGCAGGGACCGTGCTGAAGTGAAGGGGCTGCCTCCATCTCTCCTAGCTGGGAGCGCTTTGCAGATGCTCTGCACCTGGCAGCACTCAGCTTTTGGGTGGAGCTGAGCCCCAGGTGAGGGCCGTTTCTCCTCTGCGCCCACTACTTCACTGCTCCTGCTTGCACCCAGCCGGAACTGTTGCTCTCTGCAGTCCAGCCAGAATTGAACTGCTGAAAACCGCATGCACGAGATGGAAAGGAGAGGAATGATAGAATGAATCAACAAAAATGAAGTAAGATTTTGCAGTTCTCTTGTACTGTGACAGGCAGTTATGGTGCTGAATTTGTGGGTTTGTGTGGTCCCAGGGTAAAGTCTTGTGTATGTGATTAAAATTGGTGTCCTTTGGGGCTGGGTAAGTTTTGTACTTGCCCTCAGACCTTTGCAGGGCAAGGAGTTGCTTTCATCTGGTTTGCAGGATACAGACAATCCCGTTGCATGTTCTTTGTCTCCCTCCTTATTCTCTAGAACTCAAGTGAGAGGCCCTGCCTGTTCTCCCCCATTCTTTTTTTTTTTCTTTCCATTGCTCCCACCCATGCCAGGAGGAGGAGAAAGTTCCAGCTGGGGAGAAGTAAGATTCTGGAGTAAAAATAGATTTTGAGGTTAAATAAAAAGTATTGTCCCACTTTCAGTGTTCTCTGCATCAGAGAGGCATTCATTTTGAAGTGGCTCTTGAAAACCAGGCTTTCATTATATCCAGTTTCAGCGATGTGAAACTGAAGTCGCAAACTTGAGCCTTTTGTCCTCTAGAACACAATTCTTCATCTTGCATGTTCTCTATAAAATAGCAGTCAACGCGAAGGGCTGTTCCGGAGCCCTTTAGATAAGCTTCACTCTTCCAGGGCTCCTGCCTGATGTCCCTGTTGCGTGCTGCTGGAGGAGCAGGCTGGCAGCAGTGGGCCAGCTCGGAGTCACTCTTCATCCTATGGCGGTCTCACAGGGTCCTCTCATGGCTGCTGGCAGCGTGGGAAGAACGGATTCTTCCAGCTGCACCCCAGTGCTCACTCAGCCCAGGGAGCTTTTTCAGGGAAGATGGTGAGATTGGCTTCCCATGAGCCAAGCGTCCCATTATGGTGTGGTCAAAATCACAACATCTGCTAAGGATTTTCCTTTTTTAGCTGGGGTTGGGGAGGATGAGGCTGCTGTTGTGGTGCCCTACATACTGTGAAGGGAGGGCTAAGCGCAGGTCCTTCATACGTTCGTGAGTGTTCTGTATGGTAGCTGAGAATTGTGCTAACTGCATAAATTTGTAGCAGGATGATTTAATTGCTTGGATCTTGGGGTGGTGTAATGGTAATGGTGGGCTGGAAGGACTGAACTGGTGGTGCAGGGCTCAGGGGAGCAAAAGGCAATCCAATCTAACAGACCAAGACCAGCCCAATGGGAAGGTAACCCTGGTCCACACCAGGCAAAGAATTGGTCTCGGGTGAGATACCTTGTACTCATGAGTGACCCAGGGCTAGGTTAGTCTCCAGAGAATGTAGCATGAGAAGGCAGATCGAAATTAGATCTGTCCAGGGTTTGTGGAGATTTGTTTCATTGGTAATAGTCTCTAACTAAAGCATTGAATCAAATCTCACAGAGGAATAACAAATTTCTGAAGAGAAACGCTGTTTATGGAAAGAGCCATCTGAAGAAGTCACATATAGAAGCCAAGAGAACAAGTGATGAATGCTATCCTTAGGGTGTGGGTGGGTGGTGGTATCTAAAATCTAGTTTTATTTTGGAATAAAAGCCAAATGTGCACAGTACTAAACTCTCCTCCATGCCACTATTTCTAGAAAGTAATTGTGAAATATGTTAGCAACACCAGTTGATCCGATTTAAGGAAAATACATCCAAAGTGAAGACAGAAGTACCTTGAGAGGATGGGAGGGTGGAGATGCCTTTCTCTGTGTCAATGAGGGTGGCTTACGGCAACACGGACTCCACTGGGCTATGCTCTAGAGAGGGTTTTGGAGTCACTGTGATTACAGAGTTACTGTTTGCAGCTGTAGAAGAGGATAGATACTCCTCAGAATTGACAGCCAGGAGAAAAATGTATGTGGGGTACTTTCAGTATGGGAAAAAGCCTGCTAATCTTCAATGAAGTGCGTTTGAAGTGGAGCATTGCCATTGTGGGAGCTTGAAAAGCTATGTAAGCTAGCAATACAGGACTGATAAACACAAAGTGATCTTTTGAAGGTAATGCACCATGATGAAAAGTTTGGGGGTTGCTGGTGATAACAAAGCAAATGCTCTGACCAACAGATAAAGATTGTGGGAGTGAGAAAACCTTGGTGTGGCTGGGAGGCCGAACAGGCCATTTCCCACCTCTGTCTGTGACTGGAATGTCAAGTGGATGCAGCTCACGCAACCTTTGCAGTGGAGGAGGTGCCCACTGACCTTCTGGTGTTGGGATGGCAAAGCTCAAGTCCCAAACTCATTTCAGGGTAGATGGGAATATGCCTTCCTATGTTGGCACTGGAAGTTTTGAGTGTCCAGTAGCTAAAATGGAGCAGTTTGTACCACACCGGTGCTGCAGCCACTGGAATGTAAAATTCTCATTTTCTTCTCTTATGGGTGTTTTTCACAGTAGTTTTATAAGAGTGATCCCAGTTAATCTTAGCTGTTGCAGAGGTCTGTTACAGTTAATCCTGTTATCCTTCAGTTGTACCTTGGAGAAATAGCTTTCACATTGACCAAGAATATTTTAGGCAGAGTTTCAGGGTGACTCACATAAAAGTGTAATTCTGGAGCAATAATACCATACAGTGTAGAATTGCTACTGTGAGTAGGGGAAGGACTGTAGCCCTTAGTGTAATCACTAGCCACGTGTCCTAATGCCTGAACTCTACATTGTAGGTATTTGTCTAGCCTAGATTTAGGGCAAGGATGCAATATTGTACCAATGTATTGTAATGCTTGACCCACTGTAAACAGACGTGAAGGTGCTGGGGCATTGGTGAGAGCAAAAGATAGTCCCGTAATGATGCATGATTGATTATCACTGGAGTTGGGAGGGTACAAGTCTGGGGTTTAGTCACAAAGTTTAGCGATTCCCAGGGTCGGCATAACACTTACTACCTTTGTGGACCAGGGGAGTCTGAAACAGGAGATGCAGATATCTGTAAACTTTTTCAGAGCAGACAGACTGTCCTGTCTTTTCCCATATATTAGATATCGCTGCTCCGAACTACAATGCATGAGCCTGCACTCTCCATTTATACAAAATTAGCAGTTATTGATGCAAGTAATCCCATTAACTGGGAAGGCTTGGGTACTCGACTGGAATTCGGAAGAGCTGAAGTCTTTTCTGGGCTCTGTCCAAATGGATAACTGGGTGCAAAGCCCTTGTAATGCACACAGCCTCTACGTGTCCTTGCATCCAGTATAAGAGTTATAAAATTATCCCTCTACTTCACCCTGTCAGAGTATTTGTCGTTGTACCACGTTAGAGGCTGGAATAAATTCCATGGACTGTTCGTTCCTTCTCACCAGAGGATCTCCCATACCAGACACGGTGCTGGTGGCTGCAGGGTGTGAGGCTGAGGCCAAATGTGTTCTCAGGTGTCACATACATACAGCTGCTGTGGGCTGTGCTTGCACCACCAGGTTTTCCCCCACAAAACCAAAACAACAAACAAAACCCAACCTCGATAACCTTGAAAATAATGATTTCCTAAGAAAAATACTTAATTTTCTTAAGAAAGAGTTTTCTACAGTTTCCCCAACAGCTGTTGGTGCAGAGCTCCGTTGAAGTAAATGGGCTAGGTGAAGACATGGCTTTGCATAACTTAATTTTCCCCTAGGGAGAGGAACAAAGACACAGTTGTATAACAGATGCTCGTAGCGTTGTCTGAATTGCATCTGGAAGAATCTGACATACATAATGATGAAGGCCATTTAAGAATATGATTGCTCCATGTAGGTACCTATATTATTTTTTTTAAAATTTATCTTTCAGCTTGTAAATCAAGCAATCAGAAGAAGGTGAAGGCCAGGCCTCCAGTTCAGAAGGACACTCAAAAGCTAGCGGATAGAGTTAGAGCTGCCAGACCAGGCACCCTGAGGCTCCCCCCATCCTTCCATCAGCCTTGCACCCTGTACGAAGATGGTGCGTGGGGAGTTTGGTTGGTGACGGTTGAGCTTTGGGGGGTTTTGTTTGTGTGTTTAGCAATATGGATTGGTGAGCATCCAGAGAAGGAGGTGGTGGGTGTTTGCGTCTCTGCCACAGGTACATTGTGCAGGCAATCTGCACGTCACTTGGGCAGGGTCTCGGTCCTTCGGCATGCGGTGCAGAGTTGCTTTTCATGTGTAGTATTTACCTGCTCAGGACTGTGAAAGCCCCTGTCAGCCCTGCTTCACAACTTTCCCATCCTTTAGAAATCCCTGGACTTCACAGCCTATTTGGTAACTTTGGTACCTTCAGTCCAACAGCGATCTTCATCTCTTCCTTCTATGAATTCCATTTGTAGCCTCTCCTCTCCTGTAGTTGCCTCCTGTATATTGTCTTGCTTTTACCCAGTTGCCAGGAGGTTTTTGTTTCATCGTTTCTCTCCCCTTTTAAAATGGCACAGGATGAACCCTGAAACATCCAAAAATCCATCAACATTTTTTCATTGATGCCTTAGAGACTGCACCGGTGTTAGCAGTTCGCTAATCCGCTGGCAGTACCACTGAGCTGCCAGTCCAGAACCTGAAGAATAATATTATTCTAAATTACACTATGGCTGTAAACCATGCAGGTTTGGAAGGCATCTGTTCTGTGCACTTCTGGGACTTCACGGAGTGCGCTTTTGAATGAGCGCCCTGGGAGATCACTAATAAAAGATGATTTATATTTTTCCAAATTCCCCTGGGGTTTGTTTTGGGTGTGGGTTGTTTGGTTTGTTTTGTGGGGTTTTTTTACAGCATTATGTTTTGTTCTTTCTTGGAGTGCTTTTGTAGAAGAAATCAAATGTAAAGTTTAATGTTAAATATTTGTTCCCACGTGTTCTTAGTGTAAATTTTTTTTGAGAGGGTATTGGATTTTTCAGTTTATGCCCTTAAGCATCACTTTCCCTGTGGGCCAACATAACAAACAGTGTGGGGCAGAGCGGTGGGCATCGGCTGGCAGCACCTGGCCTGACCCACGGTTGGCGTTCAAGTAGTTGAGTCGGTTTTAGCCCTGTTGTGACTGCAGACCTGCTTGGTTTTATTCTGGGTTTTTTTAGTGGTGGTGTAGCTGTCTAGAACAGTGGAAGTGGGGATGCTCATGGGAAGCAGTAGCATAGTAATGGCTGGTTCATAATCCGGTCACAAAAACTAAAGGAATGGTGGTGGGGATTTCATCTTTTCTTTCACGTGCTGGCACTGGAAGGCTTTGAAAAGCGGTGTCCAAGAACAGTTGTTACATGTAGTCAATATTTTCCGAAACCTGCCAGTTGGCAGTGTTCCCCCTACCCCCATGACAACAATGACATGATTCTGTGGATCCCAGTACTCCCCAGTTCTGTGGATCCCACTACTCCCCGTCCAGGCAGGGCTAGTCATTTTCAAATGCCAATCAAGCTGTTTCGTTATCTCCATTGTATGCTACAGCTTCCTCCTCAGAATCAATCATGCAGAGATTAGCAGGCAGGCTCAGTTTCTTTCAATGCTGATCTAATTAGTTAATAAAATAACAGTTTCTCCTCTACCCCCTCCTACCTTTGTTCCCCTTGTTTCTCATCTTGGCCACTGAAGAAATATTTCCTCTCTTCTCATAAAAAGCAATGTGTTTGCACTTGCCACCGTAGTTCAAAGATAGCAGGAATATATTTTTCTTATTCTGGTAATTGCTTTTCTTGGCTGTTAGTTGATCAAAGTGGAGGAAATGGGATGGGGGCAGTCAGACTAAATCATAGATGCTTGGAGTAGAACCAGGACTAGAGCTTTCTTGGGGGTTTTGTTTTGTTTTCAAAGTGCTAAATTATTCATCCTCTACATATGGGTGTCTTGCTGGTGGATACACAGTGTAGTAACTGTGAAGGTGGTAGGGTGGCTCCTCCGCAGTGCAAAACAAGGCCTGTGCGGCTGTGCTGCCACCTACCAGCTGATCGCCTGGGACCACATTGTTTCTCCAAACTCTAAATCCAGGTTTTGGCCACACTTCCATCTGAAGGAGCACATAGCTCTAACGCAGGTTTGTCCAGCAAGCAAGCTGAAGCATTTCTTTCCAACTATGAAAGCCTTTCTTACCTGTCCTGCAAACTATGCAGCCTGTGATGAAAAATTAGGGAGCAGGGGGTTGGGTGAGGTTTGGGTTTATTTGGTTTGGGGGATTTTTGTTTGGTTGGTTTTGGTTTTTTTAAAGGTAAAACTTAAGATCATTCTTCCGTGTTTTCTGGCACTGCTCTTGTTTGAAAAACTTGTATGGAACATGAAACTGAAACTTTGTATTGGCATAAACATTTCAAGGTCTTTCATCAGATTCACTGTGCTTACTGCCATTGTATTTCATCATCATGGCTCTGTAATGAGATTTTGCTGGTACTGGCTAGACAGACAGTCCTAAGTTCGCTCCGTTGCTTCATTTGGGTCCCTTGTGGGGTTTTTTTTCCCCTCTCCTGTGTCCAGCTCCATGAGTTTTGGCAGATTTGCTTGGCTCCAAGAGTGCCAAGACAAACGAGTTTCTAGATTTCTCCTTATTTGGAGCAAGTGCCTTTATCACGATTGCCAAGAATATCCTGTGCTAAGTGGCAAAGGGCCAGGAGCTCACCGCAATTGCTTGGAGGGCTGAGGTTCCCAGGGAAAGTATGGGCTGGGATGCTTAGTACGGCAGCACGGCCTCTGACTGAAGGTGTTGGACAGCCCTTGTGCAGTGTGGACTCTTTCCCTGTCATTTCATAGACACCATTTTCACAGAAATGCTGGTATTGTTGATAATCGTTACATTTTAATTTGATGCTGAGATGAAAGATAACTTTTTTTAGCTCAAACGAAGCTTGGATTTTTTGGTAGAAGCCTCCCCTGGTTACTTGAGTGGCATTTAATCATCTCAAGATCCATAACACATGTGAAGACTCCCAGAAATGTGGGAGCTGCTCTGATTTGCTCTTTATTTCTTGGAATAGTGGTCTGGAATAGACTAAAAGAGGATTTTTATGAGCTTCCTGGGAAAATCACTGCTGTCCTTCGTTCTTGTACTTGAGGGCCATCTTAGCAACAATGGGCAACTAGTTAACTCGGAGCAAAAGGGGAAAAGCATCTGAAAGTATTAGTAGATACTGACTGGAGGAGAAGGCTGTGTGCAAATAGTTTTAATGATTCGAGATGGCAGAACATTTTTCTCCAGCTATGGGGGAAGTTACTTTTGATGACCTGACTTGGTTTCAGCTGGGATTCCTATAACTCTCTATGCCTGCCCTGTCCCACTCTTGTGGTTGGTTCCTGTGTTCTCCAAGGTGTTGCAGTACTGGTTTGCTGAACAACAGTGACACCTTCCCCTGCAAGCAGGAGCAGGGGTTCAGAGGCTGACAGTCATCCTTACCTATGTGTCTGTGATCTGCCTTTGCATGCAAGAACAAGAATATTCCTCTGTGGGTATCCTGGGGAAGCACAGGGCCAAGCTGATGACTGATCCAATACTGCTGAAGTCAACAAACTCGTGACAGGGATGAAATTGATGCAGTATTTCTACTTTAAAAAGAGGAAAAGCAGAAACACCTGGGAATAGGTTGGATGTCTGAGCACTCTTGATCCTGGCTTTCCTCGGTGCATGGAAGAATGGCAGAGGAAGGAAAATTGCTCCCTGGGATGGTCGATCTGAGCGTTATCAGTTTGCCAGAGAGGACCATCTTAAAGGAGTCAATGGAAGAACCATGTAAAAATGAAAATAAATAGGGAATGTCACCCTTGGAAAAAAGGCCAGTTCCACACAATTAAGACTTTCTTTTAAGCACAGTTGGTGAAAGCAGTGACCGAACTGGTTGCGGTTGTCCCAGCCATGCTGTCAGCTAATGATCATCATAAATGTTTAAAACTAGCCTTAACAGTGTAAAATTTTAAGGACCTTAAACCAATAAAATGGATAGTTCATAACCTACTTTTAATTAGTAGCAGTCAGGGAAGTAGCACGCATCCAGGCAATTCCGTTCATTCTGCCATGCCCACATTTTCTCAGACACAGAGAGGAGAAATGCACATCAATAAAGCCATGGACAGAAGGGATGAGCTGTTCACCATGCAGCGAGCACCAGCTTCTTGCATGGTGGCGTACACATTGGAGACTGAACGTCGGGACAGACATGCTTTTGGAGGCTTTCCAAAGCACCATTTTAGGACATTGCTGCCAGGAATTACATCCCTCAAACCGTAAGTGCTGAGGTTTACTATGGTTCAGTGGATGCAGTTTGGTTCTGGGCTCTTGGCATGATTAGTCTATAGACTTGCATGAAGTCATCGCAGTGTGGCATGTGGCTGGCTTAAAAAATGGAGCAAAGCAAAACTCCCCCTTGCGGAAAGCTGGCAGGAACAGAAGGGAGGAATATTTTTGACTGTATGAGTGCAGGGTTTTGACGGTGGAGCTTGCTGGCTTTGCTGGCTTATAGCAGACTGACATAATGTTGAAGAAAGGAGCCAGAAGAGTGGGTGGATTTCTCACTGGTGCTCCTGAGTACGCGAGCAGCGTGGCTGGCATTTGTAATGCGAGTGGGCTGCTAAAGACTGGGCTGCCCCAGGTAGCAGCCATGGCCAGGAGGCTGCATCTTTTCCATCTGTGCCCAGCAGAAAGATTGTCGTCTTCCACAGGAATGCAGGTGTCGCTGCATTTGCCTGTGACCTCATCCCCTTGTGTTTGGATGGCGGCACTGCCTGTACGCTGCCGAGGTGGAGGCCAGCCCAGAACATGGCAACTGAGTTCCTGGGCCTCCTTTTCATTGATGCTGAGGCCACCACGCACCACCTTAGCAGTATATAAATGAATTTCAGCCAATATAAATTGTACCTATATTCACTGTAAGGCCACCTTACCCTGGCGGAATGATGCAAAATGGTTGGAGTGTAAAAGATGCCTCTTTGGCTGAAAGGCCTCTCCTCCCTTCTGCCCTCTGTAAAACCACAGTGGGACTTTACCCAAGAGTGCTGTTTTGGCTTTGGCCCTTTATGGGGATGCTCCATCCAAAGGACAGAGACCGGCAGTGGTACAGGCACCTCCTTGGGAAGAGACCAAGGTTTAATTCCCTGTGCTGCTATGGACCTGATGTGACTGGGCAAATCAGCTGAAACTCCCTCTACCTTACTTTCCTCTCCAAAATGGGAAATACATCATCCCTTAACCCACATTGCTTGAACACAAAAGACTGATTTTTTTGTTTTTGTTTTTTTTTGTTTCAATAAAAATAAATGCTACCTAAGCATTTAAAATATGAGTTCAGGGTATTTCCTGTTTGCTTTAGTTTTTCTTATTTCTTCTGAGAAGAACTGAAACTAATTTTGCTACACCCGCCAACTCTTACCTCTTAACTCCTTTATTTTATTTTTTCCAGTAAAAGATTTTTTCTTAAAGATTTTGGACTGATTTAGATGTATGCATGTCACTGAAACAACTGGTAACTTGTGTCTACTCTGAGAGCTGAGCCCTATAAATAGGCTTTCATATGGCAAGCATATAATACCCATGCTCTGTGGTCTCTGCCACTAGCTTTAGGTATGGAAAAGAGGCGAATGTTCGTCTAAAAGCCATCATTTATTTGGAAACTCTTATCTCCAAAAGTGTACCTTTTCCCATGTTGCTGTGGGAGGGGTGAGAAGTGGTGATGGGCAGCAGCTTAGTCTCTGGGAGCAGATGGAAGGTGTAAAGCAGGCATCTTCAAGAACAGTTGACATTTTAAGCACTATAAAGTCTGCAGGGAGAGATAACATCGTTTCTGAGGTATAATGATACACTCGGAAAAAACAGACAAGCTTTAGAGCATGTAAGCTGAAAAAGCATTTTGAGCCTGAATGATTATTTCTTTTCACCAGTTTATGTGCAGTGAAGATGTTATCTCCTCCCTTGAACCTTGTCTTGTTTGTATCCCAAGATCTTCACATCCAAAATTATACTAGTAGGATGTGACTTTCTAACTTGCTTTCCTATACTTGATATCGATGTCTGCATTTGCCTACCTCTAAGGCATGCTGTATGTCCTGGATGCTTGGCAGAGGATGGGAGTGTAAGGGTTTATTCTCTGTCCTCATTTACTGCTGAATGTTTATTTATCCATCAAGTCAGAATAAGCAGTCATTTGTACTGGATCTTAATTTAAATTATGGATATCTGAAGTACTTAAGTAATAATGTCATTGTTTGTTCTGAGGTTTTAAAGTAACAGGCATGAGTAAATAATTAACACTATAAATATAAATCTACTTAATTATACGAGCCTTAAATACAAGGCCAAATAAAACCAAATTTTAAAAAAAGATAAGTATTTAAGTTACTAACATGGGAAAGACTCCAGGAAGAATTTGTCCTTATTATTAAACTCAAGTGGGCAAATCCTGCAGCTCCTTGGTGCTGAGGAGAGGTTTGTCCAAGGACGGTAACGGCCTGCACAGTGATAAACGATGGCAGAAGGTGGTGATAAATGCAATGTGTTCTTCATCAGGGCAGGCATAGATAGGATGGTAAACGATGGATACTGATCTAATGATTCATTCGCAGACAAACTGAAAAACATTCAAGCTCTGACTTAAATAGGTGCATTTAATGTAAGCTGTATGTTGGGATGCTACTAAATAAGACTGTGCAAAAATGGAGTCTTAAGAGTACAGTTAGCCTTGCTGAAGCACTGGGACCCTTGCAGGAGCTCTCTGTTTAACCTTCCTCTCACCGCTTTGCTTTTGACTTCACATCCCACCAAAGCCCTGAGTAGAACAGGGTTAGGGCTGCATTGGTAACGTCAGGTTGCAAACAGACAAGCGGGCATTATTATCACCTCTTTATCATCGTGCAGTGTAATGCAATGTATTTGGAGAACAAGAAGGCTTAGTTTTTCCCTTCATCAGTTTCCCAATGGGAGATGTGAGTCTCATTAGAAGAGGAATGAGTCAGGCTAGCCTCTTCTCGTGCTCTGGGGTCGTTGCCCCTCGTCTCCCCCCAGTCTCTCCTGAATCATGGGCTTTGTCCCGATGGCATCCCCAGGCACTATCACTGAGGAATGCAGAAAGCGTACGTATTCTCCTGGAGACGATGTTGGCCATCTCCAGTTTTGGCACAGCTTGTCTTTCCTGTGGCAAACATACATAATCTTTAGAAAGAATTTTTTATAAAGTAAAAACATAACTAGAAACAGTAAACGCTCCTGACTTCATACGTTTGTGCAGGCCACTGCCATTGCCATGAAGTTTGCAACCATCCCATTCGGTGCAGCATCCAGACTAACAGCATTAGAGCAGTCGCTGCTCTCGTGGTGTGAGCTATAGAGTAGTGTGAGCTGAAACCAAAAATAAACTCCTGTGATATCCAGGACAATTGGCAGCTTTCATGGGGGTTTTCAAAACAGGTGGGCAAAAAGAGAGCAAAGGAGATGCTGCTTTTCTTCTTTCAAGGAATAAGTAAGGAAAGAACACAATTGTCTGGTTTTTTCGGTTTTTTTGCTTTTCCTTCTCCTTTCTCTCATTTAAATGTTGTCTCTTAGCTGTATGGTTACCATTAAGTAGTGTGTTTATTTGCTCTTTCCATAGAGGGTCATCAGCCTAGATAGGTTACAAGGTGCTCACAAGGTTTGGGAGACCTAGGTTTAATTCCTTCTTGTGGGAGACATCCTATGTAACCATAGGCAACTGGCTTATGGCTGTGGAATATTTTCAAGATAAATTCTTTCTTTCTTTCTTTCTTTCTTTCTTCCGCCCTCCCTCCTCCCCCCGACTAGATAAAACATTCAGGCTGAAAAGTGTTCCTTACCTGTCAGGTCCATCAGTCTCTCTGTTTCAGACATTCAGTGAAATAAAACAATGTTCTTCTGCCTTGTACAAGAGCTATGAAAATACATTCAGGCTGTATGTTAAGCTGGAGAATTATATAATAATAATAGAGTCAAATCTTATGTTTTCCATCTCCTATAGAACAGAGTGGAATTAATAATAATAAGGAATAAAAATGCGTACCCAAACTAATTGATTGAAATTATGGCCTTGGGGATTCTCTCCTTCAGACACGTTTCAAAAACTCCTAGGAAAAGTTTGGCGCTCGCTGGATGTTTTGCAGTAACTTCTCCAAAGTCCATCTTTGTGTAAAGCATTAATAGGTAGCGAAGTGGCGTGCAGAAAACAGACTCCACAATCTCTAAGACAGTAAAGTAGGTATGTTTATTCAGCGCTGGGCAGCACGGGGGGTAGTCCCACCAAAGTCGTGCACGCCGCAACACGGCAGCTTGTCCTGTTTATATGTAGCAAAGTGTTACATATACATGAAGTTTCCCAATATGCCTATACATAGGCATAACCTGTCCCCGCTTCGTATTAAAATTAGTTTCAAGAGGTCATTTCCATAAGTCCCTCCCAACTGCGCATGCTCAGTGATTTGAGTCTGTGGTCTTCAGGGGTCGTTTACTTCATCCACTCCTCTTCTTCACCTTGTCCTTTTGGTGAACTCCAGCTTCTACTCCCCTTATTCTGCTGTCAGAACAACACAGCCAGTACCAACCGGCTCCCCATCTTTCGCTATCCTCATTTCGACAAAGTGCCAGACGCTTTGTTCTCCTACCTGCCTTCCAAGGCCTGTAACAAAGATGGGCCATCTCCTACTAATCTCTCCTCTTCCACATTCCCTACAGTGTTAGTTTCTTATCTATAGTTTACATCATATGATTAGTAAGTTAATCTAAAACACAATGCTAGCAATTTAAGATGGATCTACAGTTGGCTTCACAAAGGTCCTTTTGTTAACCCTTTAGCCTCCCTTCAGAAGGGGCAAACTGCCAAAAGTCTGCTGCATTTTCTGGAGTTTAGCACTTTAAGTTCATTCTGCAGTGCCTCTGGGCCCAGCCCACAGGTACTGTAGAGCACCAGAGGTGAGCTCCCAACTACCCCAGCTTGCAGCCTGGCTTCCCTGGGGCGTGGGTACCCCAGTGCACTGTCACTGCACTGGGTTCCCTCCCTTTCTGTTTGAAATGGAAGGAATGATGACTATGCCAGAGTTATGGAATCATGGAATGCTTTGGGTTGGAAGGGACCTTTAGAGGTCATCTAGCCCAACCCCTGCTGCAGTGAGCAGGGACACCTTTAACCAGATCAGGTTGAACCCTTTTAAAACATTGCCTGTGCTTCTGCAGTAACACGGGGGAAAAAAGAGTTGAATTGGGAAGAAATCTTTTGTTTTGTTTTGTTTAAGCTCTTGAAGGGGTGATGGGTTCAGCTATGTCTACCCAGTGTTTTCCAGGACAAAACTGGATTATGGTAACTGGACAGAAAGAAATGGCAGCCAAGGCTGGGAGGGAGATGGGACTGCTCTGCCGGTGGAGGAGGAAAAGCAGGCTGGGTGGGAAGGAAGGATGGACGGACCAGGGTAGCAGGAGGGGGGACTGACCGGCCTAAGGAAATGAGTCTTCAGGGAACAGAGGACTCTGCCCCTGAGATGTCAGAGACATCTAAGACCTGTTATGTAAAATAAATGCAACTTCTCCAAGGCTTTGAGCATGCCAATGTATGCCAGCGCTCCTCAAATTATTTTACTTTCCTAGGGGCTTACCGCCAACTAGTGCCAATGCTATGCTCTTCACCCCATAGATATGCAGACGGACGCAAATGTTTCCTGCTCCCTTCAGAGTGGGAAGGGGTGGTGGGTGGGGGGGTGGCTGTCACGAATGAGCCTGGGTCGGGGGGAGATGGATGGCAGGAGAGTTGCTAAAGATACATAAGCCACGAGGACAGGAGCGGGAGCTCTGCTGCGTGGGCCAAATGGGGGTACCACCACATATGGCTGAGAGGAGAGATGATCTGCAGTTATCTGACTCCTTCACTAAGATTAAAATCTTGGAGTCTTTCAGCAAAGTACTGCAAACCTCAGAGCAGTGTTGAAGCTGCAGTTTGGCTGTTCCAATCCACATGGATTACAGAAGCATCCTTATACCTAAGCAAGTATTTTGGTATTGAATTAATTAGCAGTTCTCTTACCGCAGCACTTTCACAGGAACCGCATCCCACACCTGCACCTCTTCGCCTTTTTTGGCTGCAGCCCCAGTCACTCAGTTGGCTGGGATCAGAGCGTGCCAATACTGCTTACACCGAGCCCAAGTCATTCCTGATGTAATCCACCGTCTTTACAGGGTCATACCCAAAACAACCCTGCTTAATTGTCTCGCTGTGTCTCATAAATTGGTGCTAAATCAGACTCTGCAAACTAACCGGTGCTGCACTAACACGCAAGGCAGGCTTTGTTTTCAGTGGGCAGCAGTGAAGTTCTCACGGCGCACTCCCGTACTGCGCAATAATGTGAGAAGACAACATTGCAGCTGCCATTCCCCTGTTGGTTTCATCGTTCCCTCTGGCTCTGCAAACGTTTTTGATTTTTACAAGTCAAAATAAAAGTATGGCTAATGGCCACTGCCTTCAGTCAAAGCATAAATTTATTTAACCAGCATAGCCTGGCTGCAAAAGAAGGCATGAAACTGCTGAGGTGGAGCAGCATGCAAGTTAGGGAATATGGTGACCGGTATTATTTTGTGAACCAAGGAGGCAAAAATTGCAGGGTGCGCAAGGGGCAACAAGTCGCTTTGGCACACAATTGGCAGGGCAAGTCGCTAGTCTTCCTTTAACTCCAGTGTAGCCTCTTGTTTCCATTTCCTTCATCCCTAAAGTTCTGCCTTCTGGAGCTTTGTCCCTTCCCTGTGCTTATCCCATGGCCTTAGGGGCAGGATCAGGCTGCCCACAGGCAGCAGACAGGCTGTGAGGCTCAGCTTCTATGTTCGAAGCACTACATCCAAATGATTCTGCATTTCTCAGATAACATTGTTCCGAGTGGAAAAGACATCTAAGTATTATAGATAGGCCATAAGGAGAGCAGAATTGTTAAAGAGTTTGTCATTCATGACAAATTGTTGCAAGAACTGCTGCTCGGCTCCAGAGGATAAAGGCCTCTTTTTAAAGAGGAGCATCAGCAGATCTGAAAGTAGATAAAATTCACAATGCCATGTTATTTTCATCAGCAGAAATCATCGGAAAGAAGACGGGTACCACCATGGCACCCGGGGAGGGAAGTACAACCAACATCACACTTCTCACTTCAAGGGTTTCTTTCCAAGCTAAACAAACTTCCAGAAACTTTCCAGCCACAGATTCATTTCTGCTGTGCTTCCATTCTCCTGACACAACACAGTTACTCACAGGGCTCTCCAGTCCTGGAGGCTGTGTTGGCCGTGCAACCCTTTCATTGGGAGCAGCGGGGTTCTGAGGGTGGTCTACTGTGCATAAGCCTGGACGCTCTCCTGAGAGGTGCAATCCAAACAAGAACCCAGTTCGTTGGAATTCTTCCATCCAAAATGGTGTTCTAGAACTTGGTTATTCACGTGAGTAATCTAATTAAAGTCAATGGAAATGCAGAATGAGAGCTCCTCAAAGCCAGTTAATTTTTAGCATCTTTTAGAATTGTGCAGCTTTGCAGCACAACAAAAGGTGGGAGAGAAAAGGAACATGCGGAAGGGCTGCAGTGAGTAATGGTAATTGTGATGAATGTATTTCAGCTGCTATAAATATACAGCTTACTTTAAAAGATCTGCAAGGGAAGGCAATAAACAGCCATTCTGAGGAATTTTTTTTTTTTTTTAACATCCTCCAGAGTGGTTATTTGTGAAAGATGTGCTCATTGTGTTCCACTTCTGTAAAATCTGTATTTAGGCCGGTTTCTGAGCCTCACATACTCCACAGTAGTTTGTACTGAGGGCATGTTTCTTGAGGGGTTGGGGGCTTTGGGGGGGTCTGGGGTGTGTGTTTGGGGGGCATTTGTTTTTTTAAAAAATGTGTGTGTTTGGTTTTTTTTTTTCTGAATAGCTTCCTATGAAATGGTGTTGAAAGCAGGGGGAATAGAGCCTTACCCTCCTGTGGCACCAGGGAAGCCAGCAGATCCCCTGTTACCCCAATGCACTTAAGCATAGCACTAAGAACTGAGTCAAATCTCTGCATCAAGATGAGGGCATGGGTATTCCCCTGTGGTTGGGGGAAAGCACAGAGAGACTCCACTATAAAGTTATTACATATAGGCAGAAAGAGAGGACTATTCCTTTGCAACTATCAATTTACACAGCCACCTGAAATTTTTTCTCTCTCTAATATTTTCTTCTGATTGCCTTCCTATTCAAATTTAAATTAAAAAAAAAAGAGAGAACTGGCCCGAAGTTCTCATCTTTTCACTTATACTCTTTTTCCGATCGGCATCTAGCAGTGCGTCATTCAGCAGTGGTGCTTCTGCTGTAAAGGAGCCTGCTGGCTGCAAGGTGTTAGCATGAAGCTTCAGTGATACATGGTTCATAAATCTGAGCGATTCAGAGTTCTGATTTACACTTTAATTAGAGTATGTATCATACATATATTAAAATTCAAATGCTTAACTAATATAAAGGTCAATGGAAAGCATAAGCTCCTCTCTTCCTAGACTTTTAATTTCCACATTTTGGTTCACTCAGGCAAATGTGCGTACAGAGCAATCAGGAAACTTAATCCAACAGTTTATAAGGAAAGCTACAGTGATGTGTCTTAATCTAAATTCAAATTATTTTATTCTGGGGGAAAAAAATCTTAGCTGTCAAAACCATTGCTGTACTAACTATAAGTTTATTATTTCTGTTACATAATCTCGTGGAAAAGGAGAGTATAGAGCCCATTTCTGATTCTTAAGGCCTCTACACCAAACAATAAAAAATGCCTTGATTCATAACCTGCTACACTTGGCTAAAAAAACAGAGCCAAGAGATTTATAAAGAACAGTGGCATTGACATAGCTTCATTTGCAGAGAAATTACATCCCTAGTTCTGCATTAAGCTGTAAATGCTTATAAATGGTAAATTACTTATAAACATTAGGAAAAAATATTTGTAAGATTTACAAGTGAGATGTGATTTACCTTGCAGAGTTTACAATTTCAATTATATACAATTAATACCAGTCATAATTTAAGACTTCTGGTTCATGAAAGGCTGTGATATTGATTAGTTCTCTTTTATTTTTCAGTTAGATGTTAAGAATATTGTGCTTTGAATAGTTTTGTTTAAGGACTGTAGGTTTTCGTCATGTAATGGCAAGCAATGGCAGAGGTCTGTTTTATATGGTATAGATAATACTCCGCTCCTAATTAAGTACAGAATTCAGGATTTTCAGTGGCAGAATATGAATGTGATAGCTAAAAACTTTCTTGGTGAAGGTGAAAATATAATTTTCTAACTGTAGATGTTGCCAACACCTACATGGTATCTCCTTTTAAGACTGTAACAGTATTGGTATGCAGTGTTATTCTTCCAGCTTCTGCTTGGTTCGAGGCACTGGTTAAGTACCTCTGGTCCAGGGATGATGTGCTCAGCAGGGCCAGTGAGGGATGGAGACTGTCCAGCCGCACCTTCTGATCATAGAATCACAGAATCGTTTGGGTTGGAAAAGACCTTTAAGATCACCAAGCCCAACCATTACCCTGACCCTGCCATCCCACCCCCAGACCCTGGCCCTAAGCACCTCATCTGCCTGGCTTTTAAATACCCCCAGGGATGGTGACTTGACCCCTTCCCTGGGCAGCACCTTCCAGTGCTTAACAGCCCTTTCAGGGAAGGAATTTTTCCTGATGTCCAACCTAAACCACCCCTGGCACAACTTGAGGCTGCTTCCCTTCATCCCATCGCCCGTTCCCTGGGAGCAGAGCCTGACCCCACTGGCTCCCCCCTCCAGTCAGAAGGTTGTAGAGTTGTGTGATATTCCACATCGCAAGGCTGCTGCGATAAGGCAGTTTCTTGCCCACCCTAGATGAAGTTGCCTGGCTGTTACAGCTCTAAAGATTTCCTTCCTGCAATAGGGATGACCAAGGAACAGAGGTTTTCTATGGAAACCACCTTTGCTCATGAAATCTCAGGTTCCAGAGACTGCAAGTGCCACAAGGATGCAGCTGCTGTGCTGGCTCTGTATTCCCTGGGGAGCTGGGTTACACTGGCAGACAAATTTGGTCCTATTTTGTGTTTTATGCCCACTAATGCACCAAGCCAGTTTCCCGTTCCAACATCTTTGACCTTGTGTCTACCTAAATCCTGAATTTGAAGTAGGGGGAGGGATGTCTGCACAGGAATATTTTAGCAGTCACTGGGAAGGTTGGACAATGTTAGAGAGTATGGGCTTTATTTATTGGGGGTTTTTAAACGCATGATGTAGAAATGTAAATAACTGTAATGTCTATGAATGCTTCCAGAGTGGTACCAGAGGAGAAAACTGTTCCCTAGGCCCAGAAAGTCTGCAGTACAAGACAAGGACTAAAGATACAAGTTTCCCCAGTTTGATGATGTCCCTCAGTTCTCTCAATGTCAAAGCATTCAATGCACTGCTAAAAATACTTTCCTTATGCACAAAGCCAGCCTACATGAAAGGCTGGCATTCTTTGAAGAGGAAAGCATCGTAGCTGCCTGTGCTGATTGACTACTCCAAAAAAAGTGTTCTGCAGAGAGTTGTTCAACTTTCTGAATGGATTAGCTTTGGCTGTGCTCACACCCTCTTTGTGTTTTCCCCTTGTATGAACATACATTGGGGGGCATTAGGGGTTTTTTTGCTGTGGATATGCTTGCTGCAAGCGAATTTTAACTTGGAAACATGGATACCAGCAAATGGGGACTTTTAGTTTTGCTTTTGAGGTCTGTTTTGATCAAGAATATAAGAAGTTATGCTCATCTTATTAGGGAACTAGAGCAACGTGTGTGTCTTGGGAATAACCAAAGCTGCTGTTACCTCCTTGATGTAGCTCATCAGTACAATAATAAAACTTGGCAAATAAATTAATCGTCCAAATGCTGTTAGCCAATGTCTACGTTTGTATGGTATTTGATCCAAGGCTAGTAATGGTCTGAACAAAACAGTATTTAACCTTTGGGAGCTTTCATTTTTGCACTTGCAGTGAAGATCTTTGGTACAGCCACAGCATTTTAGGGCACTGTAGTGTCAGATGACATGCAGTTATGTGACAGGCCCTCTGTTTGTGGAGCAGTTGCAGTATAGGTTATGACAAGATACAGTAAGCAGATGAGACAGATTGAAAGAGGAACTGAGGAGGATGAAGCGGGGAACTAAGCAAGTGATGTTGCTGTTGTTTGTAGTCTCAGATCGCTTTTTTCAGCAGCTGCGGTAGCCCTGTGAGGAGGGTGGCAAAGTTAGGAAGTGTGTTATGTTTCGAACAATTGGAACGTCCTGGGTGGATGGGTGAAAGTCTCCTGAAATTTCTGCTGAAGTATTTTTGTTGTTGTTGTTATTTTTGGAAAGGTAAATAAGCATATCTCAAAATGGCAAATGTTTGAATGTGCCTTAATTTGAACATAATGTAAATTTATGTTTTTTCAAAGATAGGCCAGCTGGAATTTAACCTGGCCACTGTTGTAAGGGATAATAAGAAAAGTTTTTATAAATATGTTAACAGCAAAAAGAGAGCCAGGGAGAACCTCCATCCACTAGTGGATGCAAGGGGGAACATTGCCACTAAAGACGAGGAAAAGGCTGAGATACTCAACGCCTTCTTTGCCTCGGTCTTTAATGGCCCGACGAGTTATCCCCAGGGTACCCAGCCTCCTGAGCTGGAAGATGGGGACAGAGAGTGGAATGAACCCCCCATAATCCAGGAGGAAGCAGTCTTTGACCTGCTATGCCACCTGGACATCCACAAGTCTATGGGGCCGGATGGGATCCACCCAAGAGTGCTGAAGGAGTTGGCAGAGGAGCTTGCCAAGCCACTCTCTATCATTTATCAGCAGTCCTGGAGAACAGGGGAGGTCCCAGATGACAGGAGGTTGGCAAATGTGACGCCTATCTTCAAGAAGGGCTGGAAGGAGGATCCGGGGAACTACAGACCAGTCAGCCTGACCTCAGTACCGGGGAAGATTATGGAGAGGTTCATCTTGAGTGTGCTCACCAGGCACATGGAGGACAATCAGGGGATCAGGCCTAGTCAGCATGGGTTCACGAAAGGCAGGTCTTGCCTAACCAACCTGATTTCCTTCTATGACCAGGTGACCCGCCTGGTAGATGAGGGAAAGGCTGTGGATGTTGTCTACCTGGACTTCAGCAAAGCCTTTGACACAGTCTCCCATAGCATTCTCCTGGAGAAGCTGGCAGTTCATGGCCTAGATGGATGTACTCTTCGCTGGGTTAAAAACTGGCTGGGTGGCCGAGCCCAGAGAGTCGTGGTGAATGGAGCTAAATCCAGTTGGCGGCCGGTCACAAGCGGTGTCCCCCAGGGCTCAGTTCTAGGGCCAGTCTTGTTTAATATCTTTATCAATGACCTGGATGAGGGGATTGAGTGTGCCCTCAGTAAATTTGCAGACGACACCAAACTGGGTGGGAGTGTTGATCTGCTGGAGGGGAGGAGGGCTCTGCAGAGGGACCTGGACAGGCTGGATCGATGGGCCGAGGCCAATTGTATGAGGTTCAACAAGGCCAAGTGCCGGGTCCTGCACTTTGGTCACAACAACCCCATGCAGCGCTACAGGCTTGGGGAAGAGTGGCTGGAAAGCTGCCTGGTGGAAAAAGGCCTTGGGGTACTGGTTGACAGCCACCTGAATATGAGCCAGCAGTGTGCCCAGGTGGCCAAGAAGGCCAATGGCATCCTGGCCTGTATCAGGAATAGTGTGGCCAGCAGGAGTAGGGAAGTGATCGTGCCCCTGTACTTGGTGCCGGTGAGGCCGCACCTCAAATACTGTGTTCAGTTTTGGGCCCCTCACTACAAGAAAGATGTTGCCTTGCTGGAACAGGTCCAGAGGAGAGCAACCAAGCTGGTGAGGGGTCTAGAACATAAGTCATACGAGGAGCGGCTGAGGGAACTGGGGTTGTTTAGTCTGGAGAAGAGGAGGCTGAGGGGAGACCTGATTGCCCTCTACAACTGCCTGAAAGGAGGCTGTAGTGAGGTGGGGGTCGGCCTCTTCTCCCTGGTAACAGATGATAGGACGAGGGGGAATGGCTTGAAGCTGCGCCAGGGCAGGTTTAGGCTAGACATTAGGAAAAACTTCTTCACTGAAAGGGTTGTCAGGCTCTGGAATGGGCTGCCCAGGGAGGTGGTGGAGTCCTCATCCCTGGAGGTATTTAAAAGAAGGATAGATGAGGTGCTTAGGGACATGGTTTAGTGGTGGGATGGCAGTGCTAGGTTAACGGTTGGACTTGATGATATTAAAGGTCTTTTCCAACCGAGGTGATTCTATGATTCTATGAGTTGGGATAGAGGGAGAAAGAGATGAAAGTAGGCTGAAACCAAATGTAACTGAAGGAAATGTGAAACTAGTTTGCAAAAACGGAAGTCACTTTATGATTCTGAACAAGAGAGATCAGTGCTGGAAACTGCGATATGGTTCCTACGTGTCAATGCCAACAGTACTGGGAGATTTGGCTCAGCAAATCACGTGCACGTGAGCCAGTCTGGGCCGTCTCTGGTTCCACTGATGACTGTTGGCTTGTTTAAACATTTAGCTGAGTTGGTCTTTGCACTTTCATACTCACTGCCTCTATTTAGGGTCACTTTCAATATTGTCTTCCAGAGTGTCTGCTGAGGACAGCCACCTCTTCAGAAATTTGTGGTATTGTCGTTATTCCTAAAGATAATCCTTGTCTTCTGGGAGCTCGGTTTGACTTGTTCCTATTGATTCAGCACTGTGACTTGCTATCTTGAAGAAGGTTTCAGCCATCCTCCCACAACAACCCATGGCCACAGTAGCATCACTGGAAGAACTGCTATCATGAGGGTCCCCTAAGGCCAAAGGCAGAAGCCCAGGTAAGGGGTAGCCTCCTTCTGCTTTTTTTTAAACTGGCCCTGAAACACATAGCACACATCATGGTCAATCCTGAAGCCAGGATAGTTGGAGATGTATGCATAGGGCAGTACAGAAACATGAGGGCACCTTGTAATGCCCCAGCTGATCCCACAGAGATGCCCTTTACAGCATCCATAGATGTCCTTTGTTCAGGGCAGGGCTTCAGAGTATTCTTCACCTCAAAGACACAGACAAGCCCCTGGTGTTTTGGTGGGTGCTGAGAGCTGTCCTGCATTGAGGACTGACTGCTGCATCCTCAGGGGAGCAACACCAGGTAGCTGTTCACTTCAAAACCTCCAGCCAGGTTCTCAGCCAAGCAAGGATGAGTCTTTGATCGTAGAGATGCTGAATGTGCCGGGACCCAGCTGTGTTACCAAAGCGCTTTATTTCTTCTTTAAAGATCCTTTCAAAAAAATGCTGATGAATTAAAATGCTTTTGAAATCACAGAAGAAGCTGCATTTACATCTCTTGTATCTCTCTCTCACAAAAGAAACCGCAGTGGTTACTACAAAAGCTGACGCTTGTCTGCTGGTGATGGATGTGTATGCAGGAGAAGTGAAAGTTCCTTTTATTCTTAACAGCCCAGTGCCACAGTCAGAGTTTCAGCCTCTTAATCAATCAATGTCAGATGGTGTCGCAGTCACTGAGCGCCACCATTAGCGCTGCATTACCCTATTACTCCCATTACTACTCCCGCTGTTAAACGGGCTCCGCTTCAGAATTTCTTTCATCAGCAGACAAGCTAGGAGTGTGTGAAAAACTGTTTTTGTTGAAAATACTTGCTAGGCTTCGAGACATCCAGATGTCTGCTGTCTTCTCAGCTGGCTTCAGCAGGCAGACGGCTTGGAAGCAAAAGCCTCCGCAGAGGGGAGCGCAGTCAATAAGGTTGAAAGGCAATACATCACCAATGTGAAGGGAAGAAGAGAAGAAAAAGAGCAGGCTGAAACACACCATCATGGGTGACTCAGGATAGCACCCCAATCTCCCATTCTGGTGGTGTTTCTGTCTCTATTACTGGAATTACCAAAGCAGGCCAGCTGGTACGGGGACAGATGGAGCGGCTGCTACGCCGCTTTGCTCTTCTAACCCTGCTGGTGTGTCACAGGCAGGGTGTGGGTTGCCCTTCAACGGTGCTTATCGGCTCTTGACCTTCAGCTTTAGCGTTGTCCTTAATGTGAGGACTGAAATTTAAATCAAGCCAAACAGATTGCTTTTGTCATTTAACTTCATGCTGCAGTCTCACTGCATTGCTCCCATCCACGTCTTCATTTTTTTCACCTTGGACTGATGGCCTAAGGGAGTTAGGGAGAAGTATTTTTTTAAAAACACATTGCTTCTAGAAATAGGAAGACAATGGAAGGTTTTGTTATGGACTTGCTGTTAAGTATGGTCTAGAAATTTTTTCTTTGAAGAACATAATGTTTATACAGTAGTCTTGAAAAACCATAGTTCCATTATGAAAAAGCTAATGGTAGAAACATCATTTTCTTGTGTAACTGCTCTTCAGATGCTGACACCTTGCCAGCGCTTCTTTCATCATCACCTCCAGTAGGCATGTAGCCATGAAGTGATGAGAAGGCCCCGCCTTCTTCCCCTCACCCCCAACCCTCAGTGCTGCCGTGGTGCTCAGAGAGGAGCTTCAAGCCACTAGTGCCAAGCGAATGCCTCCCCTTCTTCCAGACAGCACCTACAGGCTGTGCCTGGGATCCCTCCTGGAGATCCTCCTCAGCCAAGCGGCCCCCAGGGCTCCCGGCTGAGCCCTGCGCATCTGAGCCACCCTCCCTGCTCTATGGAAGACGAGTGGGCACTGCTGAGCGTAGTGCCTGCGCAGGCGCGTGGGGAGGACAAACTCACCAGTGTGTACACTGAATTATGAAATAAATCTCCAGAAGTACCAACCAAAGCTCTGAAAGTACCAGCTCAAGGTTATTACTTTAAATACTTAGCATTTTTTTCTCTCTCCACTGTGCTTTGGAGCTCATCCTTAACAGCTGTGCTGTTCTGTGGTGGTTCACGACCACCACCTAGTGAACAGTTTTGTCTCGCTGCTGTGTTCAGAAAGGTGCAGTGTTTGCACAGGGTCGTTCAGATGCTCTCCCTTTACTGTGAGGCTTTTCAAAATTCCCAGTTCTTGGAACAGAATTGCTTTCTTTTGCTGTATGTGACCGTGATGAGTTGTAAAGAAAAAAAGCTTAGTCCTCCACACAGCAGTAGTCCTATGTGCAGCAACATTTTTAGGAGTCTGACGAACTGCAAGGGCACGTGTGTGTTGGGATTTTTCATGAGTAGATCTGTATTTATCTCTGTAGAAATGTGGTCTTAGTAATACTTCCATCACAACTATGTTTTTGTTTGCAAGTGGGTTTTTTGTGTTTATCAGTCCTTTACCTGTTCGAATACAGATGGTGCAAAACCTGTGAGTGTTACTACAACAGAGATTACAGATGCCACAAGTGAATGAATGCTGCACCTTCTTGCGTGTTGGTGCAGTGCTTCTGTGACTATCGCCATGAAACCCTCAGAGGTGTCTGCATGGGCAATACCTCACTCCTCTGGCTTGTTCCGTGGTCCTTATTCCCCCATGCATGTATTCGCTTTTGGGTGCAGCTGTTGTTGTAAACCACTCAGCTCTTTCTGAGGTGGACCAGGGGTATCCCACTGAAGGAACCGTCCCCAGCATGCAGGAGACCAGGCCAGGTGTGGCTTCCTCTGTCCTGTACAGTCCTTGCTTTCCCAGGAAGACCTGTGCCTTCAAATGCAAGGCATGCACTACACACCTTCGGATTCCTGCCAAAAAACTATCACCCTCATGGCCTACAAGAAAGTCATCGTATTGTTTCAGGTGTTTTGGAAAAAACCCTCACAACAGAAACCAAATCCGAAAAGAAATTATAGTCATGTCCTATGACCACACTGTCACCTTGAGAAGCCCAGAGAGGACCTGGACAAACGCCTGGGCTAGTGCTGAGCAGTGTGCACAAAACTACACTGACCATTTCATTTAGGAACCAGGGGCTGCGTCCAGGCTGGATGGATTTAGCATTAAACATGTGCTCCTATCTCCTGCTTGCGTGTTTATAGTTGCTTCCACAGCTCCAAGTGGAATCGGACACAGAGGATGGGTTTGACCTTAAGCGGTGTGTTAGCACAGAAGCAGGTTAGCGAGGACTGTCCATCCAGTAATCCTGCAGGTATTGTTACTGTTGAAAAGTGAGAAGGGGAAGAGGGGGAAGCTATGATTTACTGTAGCACGCTACTGAAACAGAATCGACTTCAGCTGTTGCAAAGCTGACAAATCGATGTGAAAGGCTTCTGAAATCTGGCTTTTATATTATAAAAAATATTTTAAGATACTTTAGAAGATCTTTTTTTTTTTCCTTAGAAACAAGTGGAAGGTTATTTTGGACTATTACATTTTTTTTTTATTAGGATTGCAACTTCATTATCAACTAAAATTTGTTAATAACTAGGCAAGGTTATTAACCATCTCTAAAGGTGGTTAGAGACTGGCCTGGTCCCATCTGTTTAGATGAGTCTGATGGAAGCTGCCACAGAGATGATGGGATTTGCACAGGGCCACAGTGAATCAGTAGCAAAACAAGATATGAAAGCCTGGTTTATAAATTTGAAATCTTTATGGATCTAGCTATGTTTCAGGGTAAGTTACCCAGCAGATGTATGCACTGGGTGTGGTTTAGCTGCAGACCTGCATTCCAGGTTGTTTGTCTCCAATGAGAAGTTGTACTGGAAGTGTATTTTAGAGTGAGGATGGGCTGAGGTACATGCTCCTCTGAGACACAAGGAGGCACAAGGCACACTTAGTTTCATGTTTGGATGACAAGGAATTTATATTAACTTGTTAAACAAGAGCCACCTAAATAATCTCATTGCTGAAAGATTTTACCAAGGGGGGTTTGGCTTCCTTAGGCCAGGGAGGAGAGCAGACCAGTGCAGAATGCAGTGCAGCACTTCCAGCTCTGCTTCAGGGTTTAGGCAGGTTAATCGTGCCTTGGGACGTTAGCCAACCAATCTGATTGTGGAGTTACTTATTTATTCAATACTTTTTTTTTCCTTTTAAATCCCAGGCAGATTAAAATTTGGCAAACATTGGCTGCTCGAGTGAGTGATACAGACAGGATCATAAATGGAGCAAAATTAATCCAACTTCCTCTTGGAAACTTTTCAAAGATGCATATTAAAACATGCTTAAATCACAATGAATGTAAAGTTCACATTCATGAAAACACAATGGCCATTTACAACCTATGTTCCCTATAAATCCATACTTTACAAGGTATGTAAATCTTATGCAGGCCCACCTCCACGATAATTCAAAACTGAGAGAATGTGCTGTATGCCAGGAGCTACTCCGTGTTTCTCCGCAGGCAGTTTTGCTAATGGAAATCCTCCAAGAGATTTGGTGCTGTTGGGCAGGTCAGAGGTTCATTCAGCCTGTAAGGAGGGACAGCTTTAGAAACACTTCATCCGCATGAGAGAGGTCAGGTTTTACATTTGATAAATGGTTTTACATTTGGTAACTGGAGCACAGCTCTGCCTTGCCCTTCCCAGATCCCTGCTCCCTCCTCCTCCTCAGAGCCCTCCCATTCCACCTCTTCAAATTATCCCAAAGAGCAGCTCATACTAAATATCCTTCCCCCGAACTCCTGGCGTGCTTAGATGTGGAATATATTTGAAGAAAACAGAGAAAAGGCAGTAGGCAAAGCTAGCTTTGTGCCTTGGGAGATCAGCTGCCTGCATTCAGAGCCCAGCTCCTCGGAGACGAGCCCGTGTCACCTGGGGAGTTGTTGGTTACTCGGCTGTTATTGTAAAGGAAAAAAAAAGAAGGAATTTTTCTGAAGAAAGGCCTCTTAGATGTCCATTTCTCTTTGTAAACTTCAGCATTTGTACATTCTTATAATCTACAGAGTCAAGGGATTCTTGTTTGTAAACTTTTTTTTAAGACCTCTTGGGCTGAAAGCCAGAATGCCAAGCCTCTGTCTGCATGACTATATGTTTTTAATGTTAAAAAACAAATACACCTGCATCAGTCCTGAAAAAAAAAAACATTTTGAATATAAACGCTGAGGTGGTTTGGATTAGACTGGGAAAATGTCCCAAGTTTTCTGGGGTGCTTTTGCCTGCAAAGAATGAAAATTTCATAAAAATAAATAAAGGGCATGGTGGTGTCTGAAGGAAATACCTGAGTGCATTGCACCCTTTTAAAAAGTCATCAACACTTACGTGCTTCTTGTGATTTCATTTATCTCTTCTGCTCTGTTCTACTGGTTTTTTCCCCTCAGCCTTAAGTGGCTCATCTGAGCAATTAATCCTACTGTCTGCTACGATGGTTGTCTGGGGTTGGTTTTTAGGGGGTGAGGGTATTTTGGTTTAGGGGTTTTGGGGGGGGGGGGTTTGGGGTCTGTGTGATGGGTTTGGGTTTTTCTTGTTTGGTTTTGGCTTTTTTTTGTGGGTGGATTTTTTTGCTGTTTTGTTGTCATTGGAGTGCATTTATTTTTTTATTTTTTTGATGTGTGTGTGAAATGCCCCAGAGACCAAGTTCCTTACTTAAGGCAAGGATTTCTCTTGGAGGTGTTGAGACAGAATCGCTATTGTTGTCATGGCAAGGTTGTTCCGATACCCTTCAGAGTGCTTTTTAGTACCTTTATTTTTCTTCTTCCAGGCACAAGGAGTTAATGCAAGTATAAACTGCCACCTGGTAATAGATTTAAACCAAGTATTGAAAGTAGCGTGACCATGCTTTCTTTGAAGCTGGAGTTTTTCAAGTAGGATTTTGGTTTGTACCGAGTTCAGTGCTTTTACTGGAAGGTGAAAGTGCTTTTCTGTGCTTTCCTGTCTTAGGTTAAAACCTCATTTTCCACTTAGAGCCCCTTTTTTCTCCTGGCAGGGCATGAGATCTGGCCAGGTGGGGTTTTTTGTTTGATTAGTTTTGAATCCCCTCTCCACAGCAGGACAAACTCCAGCAAGAGCAGGGGGCCTTTTGCCAAGAGGCTAGTGTTGCTGGTGGCATAAGCCAAGAGCAGTGTCCTCCTCCCCCAAATACGGGCAAACAAATGGCAGGATTGAAAGTGTTGGAGTAAGGAGGCAGGAGGAACCCAGCCAGAGAAAGCACGGGGGCTGAGACAGTGAGTAGCTTTAAGAATAATGTTCTGTTCTTTGTAGCCGCTCATCCTCTTTCTGCTTTTATATGAAAGCAGGTTCTTGTTGGCAATGTTTTTATTTCGAGAGTTCAGGCACTGGGCCTCTGTTATGTGAAATGCTGTATGGACAGTTCAGTTAAGTTTAAATAGCAATGGAAAGTGTGACTGCCACATATGCACCTAATCCTGAGCCAGCTCGAAGCTGGGCAGCTGGAGCGGTGGGAGCAGTGTGGAGCTCCATGCAGGTCAATCACATGTGGCTGTGCTCATGAAGTCCTGGAAGGATTTTGGAGCCTGCACAGCACTTCATGCTGTTTTGTACAGAGAAATCAGCTTGTTTGCATTCTGCTCGTCGCTGTGCAAGAGCATTCTCTGTGGAGCTGGTTAGCACCCCAGGCAGCCTGGTCGCTTGGAGGTAACTCATATTGCGGTGCCTCCAACGCCTTTGTTAGGGATAATGGGGTTGTGCTACCTCCTGGCCTCTTTTCCTTGATAGGATTCTGCACTGCAGTAAGAAATTGATGTTTGAATCTCATATTCCGCAGTCTCTCAGGGTCTGTTTGACTCTATAACCTCAGGTATATTGTGCCTGAAGTTATTTTGTGTGGGGAAGATGAACCCCTGGGGAGCACGGTACCTGAACAGCATAAAGCTCGTGCTGTTCTGTGCAATTTGTGTGCACTAGTGCCAGGAGATGAGCTCAGAGGATTTGAGAATCTATCTGCTCTGCAGAAGAGGAAAGCATATAATTTAGGCAAGAATTAGGGACAGGGAGCAAGGTAACACACAGATAAGTTAGGACCTGAATGAAATTCAAATGCAGGTTTGTCATTAAGGTCATTTCCGTCTCTCTGGGTGTCACCCTTGCCTTTATTCCAGACATCTGTATGAGGAGTAAAAGTGGAAGAGAACCAGTGTGGCCAGCATGTAACAAGGAATAGGGTTTCTGCTAGAAATGCCTTTTTGAGTACTTGCACTGTAGATCCCATGTTCTGAAGACTTGCCCTGTTCCCATTATACTGAAGTCTCCCCACTAAGTCAGGAGTTTGCTTCAAACCAAGCTCTTTTTTTTTTGGGGGGGGGGGAGGGAAGGGGGCGGGGAGGCTCAATACTAGGGAAAGGCGTGAGGAAAAGGTAGTACAGCCTTTATAACTGCATAGATTGATTTTTAGGGTTTTTTTTCACCATATAAAGACACTGCTTGGCTGCCTTTCAGTTGCATGGAAAAATGGCTGGGTTTAGCCTGCAGCTCTTGCCCAGAAGAAAAGTATCCCTGCTGGCAGAACTGGGAATCCCTGCCAGCTGCATATTGCAAATAAACATTATGGATTTTAACAAGCAGTTCCATGCCACAATAAATCAGATGTCTGGAAGTAACATTGCTGCTGCTGCCACCACCCATCAGTTCAGAAGATAGTCATTGGCAAAGCGGTGGGTTTCTTCCAACCCGTAAACATACTTATCCTGCAAGGAACATGTCCCCCAGTACACAGTTTGCCAGCATCACTAATTGGTGGTGTAAAAGGAGGTTCTTATATGCTGGGGACAAATTAATAACCTGCCATATAAAGCAGTCTGGTTCAAACTCAGAACCTGCTTTTAAAAAAAAAAATATTCACCAGCCGCTTTCCAATATCAGATTTTCTAATCTCTAAGTCAGTCCTTGAACCTTTCCCTCTATGCAACCAGGAGAATAATAAACATAATTAAAGCCATCAGTGCTCCTTTCTGCATTTAAATCACTTCATTTTTCACGAAATATCAGTTCCTTCCTCCTTCTTTCTCAAGAGGCTGCCAGCCAGAATATCCCATTTTACTGTACCCAGTTTTAAGAATCACAAAATGTAGCATCTGTAAGGACAATATTACCAAGTATGTGGCGGTTCAGGGGGAATAAAATAAAATAAAACCAACCCTGACTTTGGTAATCATGCTTGTACCAGCCGTGGAGCACCATGGTTTGCCATCTGCGTGAGCTGAGTTGCTGCAGTAGTTGTGGAGGAGAAGCAAAAAGTGGGGACCGTTGTGCTAACCACTACTCTTAAAGGGTTTGTTTCTTTGCTGAAGAAAAAAATTACCTTTGGATATCCCTTTATTCCTTATTATGTGGAAGGAAATCATGAAGGGAAAGGGCAAATGCTTGTAACATAGGCCATAGCCTTCCAGCAGCCATTTTGTGTTGCGTCTCTTTGAGATATTAAAGGTGCCAGTGCTTTCTAAAGCTCAGTTAATTTCCAAGGCATAAAAGTTTTTAAGTCACTAATTATTTTCAGTGTCCTTTTCCCAGTGAATTGTACCTGAGATGCTTTTAAAGGCAGCGGCTCCTTCATGGAAAGGTTGAGCACAGCTCCCCCATGAGCAAGCTCTAGTCAAGGTCCCTCGGGCACTGCAGCCTGCAGCGCCCAGCACCAGCGCATCTCGAAAAAACAGCCCTGCGTACGCTCCCTGAAAAACATGAAATCCTTCTGTCCGAGCGGAGCATTCTTGCCTCCAACTGGCATCCCTTACTGCTCTTATTTCCAACACACTTGGAAAGCAAGCAGTGGGGCACAGGGCTGTGTATAACCTGCACCCAAGGGAGGAGGAAGAGGGGGGTAGTGGGAGATAATCAGAGTTTCTGGGCTTCGTTAGGGGTGAAATCTTTTGTACTCTTCTGCCTTTCCAAATAATTAGGATCACACGGTAGAGGAGAAGCAGGGCTGTTTCCCCATGAGCTGGAGGCATTGCCAGTTTCTTTTCCCAGTCCTGCAGGTTTGTTACCTGTCTGCCTGATACCTTAAGGGTTGAAAGACCCCAGATGTAAGCAGCCTACATGCATAAGATTTAGGCCTCATTGTCTAATTTGCTGATGCTTTGCTAAAAATCAGTAGTGTCTAGTTTGGATGTTTTGCTAAAGTCAGTAGTGTCTACTTGGATGTTTTTCTAATAGTGTCTAGCTTGGATGTTTTTTTGTAAGTCAGTAGTGTAGCTACTTATTAAATTTGGAACCCTATTCAAGGACGGGAAGAATCGAGGGGGGGAATAGAGCAGAAGGATAATAATGGTTTGCCAAGGTTGCTAGACTAGAAGGAATGAGAACTAATTGATGCAGGAAGATTTGTGGCTCCTTACGAAGGACAGGTTTTTGATAAGACATAGGAGTTTACCTCGAGAACTGGTCTACACCGACCCTGCAGTTTGGGCGAGAGCCAAGGAGCAACTGAGTCTGCGCAAGAACAAGGGGTTACTAGCGGTGACGAAGAAGAGCCGGCAGCCTTCATCCCCACGACCCCCGACGACCACCACAAGGAGGCACTGAGCAAGCGCAGTGGGGAGGGATTTATGGAAATGACCACCTGAAGCTAATTTTAATACAAAGCGGAGACAGGTTATGCGTATGTATAGGCATATCGGGAAACTTTATGCATATGTAATACTTTGCTACATATAAATGGGGCAAGTTGCCGCTTATAGGTATGCACGTTAGGTGGAGCGATCCCCCGTGCATCCGGCGCCAAGAATAAAGAATGCCTGCCTTTTAACACTACATTGGTGTTACGAGGTTCGTTCTTCCCGATTTCGGTGACATGCCCATCTTGAACATCCCAGAGTTTTTTTCCATTCATCCTCGCAAAGACTTCACGATCCTCTGGATGAAAAGGAGTGTGCCAAATAAGCAGCACAATAACAAATCCAAAGGCATTTGTTGACTTTCCAGGCTGCACATTTAAAGAATCGTTGGCTCAGCTGCAGTTTTGCAAAATGGAGATTACAGGGCCTTCCCAATTCTCCAAGGAATTACGCGTGCCTAGTAGCAAAAACATCAGTCATTTAATACCTGCAAAACATAGGTCTGTTTTTTTAAAAATGGCTGTTTAATCAGTGACGGAGGCAGCTCTGTCTTTGCTCAGTGGGTTATTTGCACCCTTTGTCTGTTTATAGACCTGGGTGACTGCAGACAAATCCTTAACGTCAGACAGTGTGATGACTGCTGAACAGCAAATTCGGCATTTTTTCTCATGAGCTTTATGGTCAGCAGCCATGGGAAGTCCAGTAATAGCTGGAAGGTGACTGTGGGAGTTGTTTCACTCGAGTCCGTTGTCTTGTAGAGGAGGTATCTCTTTGGAGCTTCCTCTAGGAACATGTACAGCAGAATAGAAGTCTGGCTAACAAGGGTGCAGGCTGTCCGACTTCTTCTTAAAGAATTTGGGTAAAAATGTAACACGGACGCTAGCTTTAAAAATGTCTAACTCAGGCAGCTTCCCAGGTTAATAGTTGATGCTGGTGAGTACAACCAACTCTCCCAGTGAACCTTTGCTACTTCCAGAGTAGGTTTGAGCTGTGCAGATGGCCAATGTGCGTGTACAGGTATCAGAGCTTACGAGTATCTTCCTTTGCGCATTAGCCCATAATTTAGTTCAAACCAGACTCTCTCTGATCTACCACTGCATCTTCTTTTAATAGAAGCATCCTTTAAGATTAAGAAGACGCGCCTAGCGCTGCCTTCTGAGCTGCATCTGAAGGGTGTCTGCATCAGGGGGTTGAAGAAAAGGGATGGCGCTGTTCTTCAGCTCAGTTGTGTCAGGTTTCTGTCGGTTGTGAGCCCTCTAATTTCATTACTCAGCAAGCTGCTGAAATTGATTTTGGTTCTCCAGCTGTTAGCAGGGGTGAAATTACATTTTTACTAGATTTCTGGCTTTCAGCAAATTAAGGTGAAACCAGTCAGGATTCTTCAGGGGAGAATAGGAAGCAGAACAATTAGCCAAGCCATAAAAATCTCACCTAAAGAAAAAAAGCCACCAAAATACAAGGCCAGTTCTTTCTCTTTAGAAGTTTTATATCAGTGTAATTCCACTAATGTGAATTGTTGGTGTAAATGAATATAGAAAAGGTCTTTGGTCCCTTTCTGCAGCCTGAATTTTAATGTATTTTCTCCAATTAACAGGACTATTTTGCTTTGAGTTCTTATTAGGTGCACATTGCTTTCATCATGCACAGAACCTCTTCCAGATGGTGCCCATGGGCTTTCATTGCTTCAGGGATGCCCCCCCCCCCATGCTTCAGAACTAAAAGCAATTTGGGACCACCTTATGTACAAACTGCAGACTTGTTACCCCAAATGGTGCTGTGCCTCTTGTTAGATAGAGTTATTCACAGTCAGTCCTGGCTTAGCTTTGGGGGTTTGGGACACTTCTAACTGTGAACACTTCAGTTGTGCAGGAAAATTCCCTTTTTGTGGGTGTATCTCCTGTTCTCCACTCCTTGGTGGATAGTATGTGAAGGAAAGCATTTGCCTGCTTTTTTCATCATCGTATTTTGACTCACCTTTTTTTCTCTCTGTAGACTGTCCTGAGGTGACCTCTGCTTCCTCCAGCCTTTCTCTATTTGGGACCTGTGGTCTGTGCTTTGGTCTCCCACGAACTGTCCATCCCCGCGAGCTCTGCTGCTGCCCTTCACCACTGCTGCTGCCATTTCCTCACATTCTTTATGAGGAATCATCTTTAGCATCCTTTATCAGGAACAACCGGATCTGATTAAAGATGTCCCTGCTCACTGCAGGGGGGTTGGACTAGATGGCCTCTAAAGGTCCCTTCCAACCCAAAACATTCTATGATTCTATGAATACAGAGGACTCATCCTGTCCCCCTTCCTCTTTCTAAGCACATCTAGGTTCCAGATGCAGGTCTCTCTCCCAGCTGGTAGATCCTTATCTCACTGAGATGCCAATCTCAGCCTTTACTACTCGGGTCATTTCACTGTCATGAGATACATTGAGTGTCACCTCATCCTTGCTTCCAATCTCAAAACAGAGGAGTTGCCAACATATATTACTTTGTCTGCCTTCACTCCTTTGCCTGCCTCTTCTCCTCAGTTTCCATCTCTCATTTTACCCCTGATAGTGTTTCTCCCCCCCCCTTTTATTTCTTCTCTGCTCCTTGGGGCACAGATGTGCCATTTAGTTTTGGGCTCTCTTTGAAAACTTGTTTCTCAAGTACCCCCTTCCTTAGCTGTACTCTAGAAAAGAAGAAATCAAAAATAATTTCCTCAGCATCCCTGATGTAACATATACCTCTAGGGGAAAATGTGCTTACCCTTATTTAAACAAATGGAAAAAAAAATGTTTTATTGGGATGGCAGGAGAGGATTAGGTGGCACAGGGCCCCAGGGAGGCAACCTCGAGTACCTGAGACTTGGGATTTCAAAGCCCAAGAATTCAGGCTTCTTTTTTACCTGGTGACCAACTCCATCTGAAGTCTGATAATTTCAGTCTTGCCAGAACACACCCAGCTAAGCCGGTCCAGAAATACTCAAGCGGTTTTGCCTTCACGCCCAGACCTGTGCAGGGTTGCAGAGATGGCAGAAGTGTTGAGTCACCCAACGCGTGGTCAGGACTCTGGGATGGAGGAATGTCCTTGGGAAGTTGCTCGTCTCTGATAACCTTGTCACCTGTGGGCTGGAACTCTTCTGAAAACAGTAAGGGGTTTTCAGCTGAAATATGAAGTGGCCGATTTTTTGCTTTTTGTGCACCAACCATGACATCTGGTGGTTTCTCGTGTTACTGCAGCTGCCTGACGCGTCCTATGTCTGCAAAGATCGTGACGTCCTTACCGGGTTTGCTCAGTAATCCCCTACCAGTGATGAGGACGAGTAACCTACCTGCCACTCTCATGGCCGTATTTTGTTTGTAGATTTTTAAGAGGAAGGACAGACAATATCGTGTTTATCCTAAGCCCGTGATTTTTAAACCCTCAAAATATGTGTTTCTGTAATAGGATTTTTTTTTATGTTTTGGTGTTTTGACTCTTTTTGCTGATTTTGTTTTGTTTTATTTGGCAGCCTTTTTGTTGGTTTTAACCTCTTTTTGTGAGGGAAGTGAAGCAAAATAGTGCACACACCCCCCACCCCCGTATGGCGCTGGAGCTGAGGGGCTGAAGAAGCAGCCCTGAACCGTGGTGGAGGTGTGGGAGGGGAGGGGAGAGGGGAGCTCGGCCGTGGCCGGGCTTGGCTCCCGCACGGGGGAGGAGGAGGAGGTCTGAGGAAGGGCTGAGGCAGCCCCGCGGGGTGGGATGTGCCAGGCGGGTTGGGGTGTTTGGCAGCGTCCTCCCAGTACTTCCCAAATGGCGCCGGCTGGCAGTCCTGAGGAAGGGGACAGCGGGTGAGGAGCAGGTGGGGCCTGGGCTCTTGGGGTGGGGTGGGGGGGGGGTCCCTTTCAGTGTGGGGTGTCCCCTTCAGTAGGGGAGTCCCCTCCTCGGTATGGGGTGTCCCCATCAGTGTGTGGGGGTGCCCCGCCTGGTTCGGGGCAGCAGGTGGGTCCCCCTTTGCAGGGCACATCCCCCTCACTATGGGACAAGCCGCCTCCGGGATGCTCACCAGAAACCCCTGCCCAGCATGGGGCCAAGGTGGGAAGCAGGAGACGTGGCAGGGGCCGGCGTGGAACTGTGGAGAGTGGCTGAGGGAAGCTGGGGCAGGTAATGGTCAAACGCGGGTGGGTTGAGGAACAAAACGAGGGGCCAGGGGTGCGTGATGAGAGAGGGCAGGCTGTGGGTAGCCAAGAGCTTGGAGAAAAGGTGCTATAAGTTTATCTTCTGAAGGGTTAAAAGAGATTCTAGGCTAACAAATTTGCAGGAAGATGCACTGCCGTGTGCCGCCCTGCCTTGACGGCAGTGGGCAAAGCCAGTGGGACTCGTACGCTGTTGCACCACCAAGTACCTAAAAACGCCACCAAAGCTGGTGGGATCTCTTCCCCTTGGCTTGTGCAACAGCTGCCACATCATTCTGACTTGGACTGAGGCACCTGGTATTTCTGGAGCACTTTTCAACCTTAGCCATGCTTTTAATGTTGCAGTGTTGACTCTAGGTAGTGTAAATTTGGCATAAATGAGTCTGGCCATGGAGATGCTTGACTCAGAGGAACATGGCTGCGCAGGTCTTGTCAGAATTGGGCTGTAATCTGGTGCATTCCGTGCTGCGAGGCTGCACGTATAATTGCTTCATCCTTTTCCTTGGGACAGACGTGTGCCAAGTACACTGCTGACCCTAGCACACAATTTTTTTCACTAACAAATGAAAATAGTGAGGGGGAAAAGGAGGTATTTCTAAAGGAAACTTTCACTATAAACTTTAAAAATGAAATCCACTGATTCAGGATAAGTGATATGTCCTGCTTCCTTAAAACCGTCACCTTGTGTTACGCACAAGATGTGACCTCTGAGCATGCATCACCAGAACAAGCCAGATTACATCTAGTCACGTCAGAGGCTTCAGAAGTCGCTCCGAGACAGGCAAACCCAGACACGCTGCGCAGTCTTGGTGACACCCAGCCAGCTGCGTGTATCCAACTCCTTCAGCGTTTATGCAATCTTTACTCGCTCGGATTCGTACCAAGTAAAGATTTGTCTGTTCAAAATTACACAAGTTCAAAGCTACTGCAGGTTTCAAATGCAGTTCAGTTTCAGCAGTAACACCGCAATTAGAAACTCGTTGGTACTGTTCAGCTTGTTAATGCCCACTATCGGAGTCATACGAGTAGCACATTGACCTGGGAGAGGTGCTGGGCTCTGTTCCTGACTGCCAGTGCCCTGCTGCATGAACCCACCCTGTCAGAGCCTGCCCTTCCCTCTTAGTGCTTATCTTACAAAATGGTATTGTTAAGCCTGGTTTGGAGTGGGTGAACGATGACAGCTCAAAGCCTCTTCAGGCCTTTTTTCCCTGGATCTTTGGGGGAAGCAGAACTAGACCTGCTTCAACCCTTTTTATTCCCAGTATGCCTAGCAGGCAACAAATTCAGTTGTGTGGGCCAAGATAAAGAACTACTTCCAGCATCCTGGAGTCCACCCAAAGAACACCCATTCCTTGCTATTTTATAATCAGAGGGTTCAGCAACACTGGCCAGAAGCCATAAGGAGAAAAACAGTAACTCAGGTGGGTCAATCCCAGGCTGTTTCAGGTTGGACTAGTCAAAAGCAGTACCTTACAATGTAGGTGAAGAAACAGAGGGAAGTTCTGGCCCACCTGTTTGCTCTTTTGGTTGCATTTTCTCAGTTTGTCAAAATATTATTGCCTTGTTGCCTTTTACCAGAGTGAGAGTTGCAGGACCTATTACATGAGGGAAATGGTTATGTCTTACAGATAAATTCAAGCTGAGTACACAAGGAACAAAATTCTAGACAAATATGGAACCAAATATTTATGTGATATGTAGAAACCATAGATACCATATCATATAGATACCGTATCTTATGGTATATAGTACCACAATTTAGTTTGTGGCTACAGGAGAAAGGCGGATCTTGGAGGCTAAAATCCAAAGTGAATGGAGCTTGAGAGGTGCGTATGAAAAAGGGAAGGTGAGGAATGTACGCTGTCAAGGTCAGTCTGGTTTTGTCATGTTTTCTGAGATGACGCTCATTTAGAGAATAAAAGTGACTCATTATGGCGGGAAGCAACTTTCCCACAGTGGCTATGCTCTCATCCAGAAAAGTGCAGTCCTCGAAAAGACTTTAAGTTGTTCACAGAAGTCAGCACGCATTAAGGGCAGCAAAGAAAATTCTTACTATTCAGTATCTAAGTAGTACAAATGAAAACAGGTTGTGAGAGTTTGGATTGCAAATCGAAGTTTGGGTGCCACTGTGGCAGCATTAAAGTGCTTTAAAGTGTTTCAGTTAAATAACAATTTTGCCTTCTACCTACCTACACTGTGTACACAGCTGTGATAATTATGTGCATGCTTCGCATTCAGATCTTGGTAATGAGGAGTCATGAGCTGAGGGAGGATGCTCCTAGGTAAGTGCGGTTGTGTTTAGAGCAGGTGGAGATTTACATGCATACAGCATCCAGCCGGTTATCCTGCTGACCTCACTCAGGCCAGTACTGATATTTTATTTATTTTTGAAGATGCTATTCAATGCCTAAAGACTCTCTAATTCTGTTACTCAAAGCTACCATTCTGTGTGGCCGTACTTTTATTTTAGGATCTCTGCTCATCGAGGAATCGAAATAACATTCTGACATTGTCTTTAAAAGCAAATTCTCAGTACCTGCATGAAAGCAGTTTATAGGAAACCCACCATCTTAAGTCACTATTTATATGCCATGTGTTGGTTACACATAAACATGGCTAATTTACACATGAATCATATGTCCAAAGAATCTCTCTCATTTTCTTCAGACCTACTGATGAATGTGACCTCTGATCATAATTCATTTTCCAGGAGGACTTGAAACCGCTGTTTAACTTACCTAAGTAATTTCTCGTTCTTCCTGAGGCACGTCATCAGAAGACTTCCTTCTTAATTATAAATATAGGAAAGGGTGTGTGAAAAGGACTTGGACATTGATATATATATATATATATATATATATATATGGGATTGCATGTTCCATTCAAGATCGTTGTCTTTTGTATCATTAAGTCATAACTAGTTGTAAACAATTAATTCAATTTCCTTTATTACAGTATAATTTAATTTCTCTTTGCCATGCATTTCTATAATATTATTGTTTTACTCTCTCTTCATCATACGTTGGTTTGCCCCCTCCCCCCAAGATCCCCTTCTGTTTTCTCTCAGTGGAAATAATACACTGCAGACCATCCCCTTGCTTGCCCATTGTCACATTGTCCCTGGGTAAAAATACCGTGTCATTCTCCCTAGTCTGTGCTGGCTTTCATTTTGACTGATCTACTCTCTCTTGAAGGTTTTCTCTTCCATAGCTCGTTCAGCACATAAGATGTGTTTAACATGAGCTGGTAGACAGCATCATCAGATCAGCAAGCATTTATCCCCTCGCTGAGGCAAGTTCCAAATCTGGGACACTGGGAGGGACACACCTGCCAGCAGAAGGCAGGGGGCGTTGACTTCCCTGACTACCTGTCTTGTGAGACCAGGTCTGCCTGACTCCTGGAGACCTACTGTGTTGGGAGTACTTCCTTCCTTTGCCCAGGTCACGGCCGTCACCCTTGGAAGCGTGTTCCCTCGACGGTGGAAGCTGCTGTCAAACACTCCTGCTGTGAATTCTCCTCATCAGTTTTTCAGGGGCAGCCTGATCGTCACTGGGGAAAGCTTGCAGAAGGGCAAATGGCAGCCAGAGAGCTGGGCTGAGTGGGTCCATTTATGCTTTTCAGAATGTCTTTTAAAATTATTATGAGTAGTCTTCATCCATCCTTCCCTTTCTTGACCACGAACTCAGACCCCAGGGCATTCCCCAAATGTTACTGCTGGTCATAAGTGCAGACAGGAAGGCATATGCCACATGTATTTATGAGAGAAATGTTGTAAATTATTTACCTACTAAAGCTACAGACTTTTCTGAGAAAAGTTAGCATTCTGAGAAATTCCTCAGTTGCACTGAAAGGAGGGGAGGAGCAAAAAACCACTGGGTTGAGCTCCATCATGGGATGTAAATCTCTACCAGTGAAGAAAGCATCTGGCACTCTGTTAATCCAGGATACCTTGATGTGAGACCAAGGAGCCCTTTCCCGGCTGTTCATCTGTGTGGGCTCACCTGCAGCAGTTGCATCCAGAATCTTTCTCTAAGGTCCCCTGTCCTGGCGACTCCTCTCAGGCAGTTACAGCTCGAGTTCTCCAGACTGGACATGCTTATTTGCTTAGGTGGTATCTTAATTGCAGGCAGATTATGAGCCTTAGGCACTGCATGTCTTGGCCCAGCTTGTCTCTCAAAGCCATTGTAGTCTTTCACCCTCTATGCTCTGAGACTTCCTGATGAGCATTCCCTATTACTTGGGTATCCTGAAGAGCCTACTGGGTACTAGGGATGTAAACACTTAGGAAGCAAATGGAAAATACCACTAGGAAACAATGGGAACCGAATGCTCCTGGGGAAGCTGGGTGTATTGTTACTGGGATGTTGCCCAATCCTTTTACCTAACCCTGCGCCATTTTCAGGGCTCCAGAGACCTGCCTGGGGGCATGAATAACCGATTCCCTAAGAGTGCTCTACACTGTAGCATTAGATCTGACAGCAAAGAGAGCAACCCCATGTGTCCTAAGGTCCAGATCTCAGGTAAGAGCCCTTTTTCTCCTTTTTGCAAAAGACTAAGGTACACACTTCTTTTTGTTATTAAGAAAACATTCCATCTGAACAGAACTAAGACTGCTGTGTGCTCCCCTGAATGGCTATCACGAGCTGAAATAGCAGCAAACCACCTCTGTCAGCTGATTGAAAAAGGACAGGAAGGGAGTTTTCTTGCAGATGTGGGGCTTTAACACAGCTTTGCAGAAGCAAGGCTTATTTTCTTTATTTTAGCAACAATTGTATTTCCCTCATTCAGTCTCTATGTGTGTGTATATATATATGTTACTTTAGCCACACACACATACTTGTGTGAAATACTGTTCAAAGGCGTGATTACTTTTCATTTAAATGATTTGCTTTTTCTTGCCTGCTTGTGCTGCTTTGTCAGGTATTCTGTAAGGCTGTGCTGCAGAGGCTCGTGAGTCAGAGTTTTATAACCAGTGTGTGCACATGCTGTGCAATAGCAGCGAGGCAGTCGGGCCTGTTGTGTGCGTCATTTAGTCCTCTCTTGAATACATAAACTGGAGATGAAAAATGTCGCCTGTTACTCCTTGGTAACTCTGGAACTGTGGTGTGTCTTTGTGATCTATTGATTAAGACGAAGGGCTGCATTACAGTGCTCCAGGAAAAGAAATGTTGACTAGAGATGCGGATGCATTATCTCACTTTATCAGATAGGAATGCAGCTGGATATGATTATCCTCAGCCAGAAATAATCTAATATCTGAAAGCATGAGAGACACCTTTAGATTCCCTACTTAGGTACAAAAAAAACCCAGAACTAGTTTTTCCCTCCAAGAATAGTTTCTCTTTCATTGTTTCTGAATAGGAAAATATTGTATCTTTCAGTTAGGTAATTAGGAGTGCTGAATCCATTGACATTTGTTTACATCTCGCATATCATCTCTCCTCCGCTCCCTTCCTCTCCTCAATATATTTCCACCCAGGTGTATGTGTGTAGCGCAGATAAGGTTAACAATCACACTGAGGATTGTGTCTGAGCTTGCACCGCAAGAGCAAAGTTGTAGGAGCTGTTTTCTGCATACCCTTCACACACTGGGCATGGGTGCATGAAGTGTGTTAGTACTTCCCGAAGGCAAAGTAGGAGAGAAGAGGTCGAATAGGCAGGAAAGAGATGATTTATAGTCCTGAAGTGATATGATGAGCCGTCCATGACTCTTACCCAATCCTTGTCTGGTGTATGTGAATATAATACCTCCTGGCATTTATTAATACACACACACACCCTGGTGCCATTTATTCTGCTTCTGTTGCAATGAGCAAGGCAATGGGCCTTCCTCCCACCAGCAGGAAAAAGCTAATCTCACAGCCTTCTCCTCCCAAGGCCACAGTCAATGTCTCTCGGTGAAACAGCTGCCAAAGGACGTTCCCGCAAAAGTCTGCTTACACCCTGTAACATTTTTGTTAGCTAAATATAACGTGGGTAATAATTTTCCTGACACAAGGTAAATGGGCATCATTTTTCTTTACAGAGTCTCTACTTGGGATGCTGTATTATATACGGCTTCAGAAAGGGGATGTTTTTGTAAAGTATGTGTCTTGATGCCATGTTGTACTACATTGTTATACATTGGTTAAATCAATACAGTGATGCAGTAAATATTTTCATATCAATTGATCTATTTTGTTTATAAAAAATAGTCTTCTAGGTACTTATATCTGGTACTACCTAGATCCATATCACTCATTCCTACTTCAATGTAAACCTGACCATTCTCATGTCTTGGGAGGGCTTGAACTCAGGGGGAAAAGAATTACTGATCTGGAATACAAAATGTTTCATACAATTAATACAGAACAGACGATGCTGAAAAAGACATTTAATGAAGTGCTCTTAAATATGGCTCTTTGGCAGCTTATTTGCACTGTGCCCACTAAAACACTTCTCTTTCTCTTACCTTATAATGTAAGTTTCAATGTTCAGTGTCTTTATGCAGCTCCAAGCAGCCATTAGATGGCTCAGTTCCACCTACCAGGCATTTCCATCAATGTGCAATGCTGCAACAAGAAGTTCCTTTGGCCAAAGACTGAAGGCAAGCAACATTAAGTCTTAGAGGTTAGGCTTGCTTAGCTGGAATTGGGTGATTTTGTGTTCCAAAAAATCATTTTCAGCTATGATTTAAATGATTTTGCAATCCATTTCTGCCCTAGCAAACAGCAGTTATACTAAATGTTACTGCCAATGTGATTGCCATGTTCAAGAAAATATCATCTTAAATAGGAAACATGACCTGGACAATTTATGTGTTCTGTGGCACAGACAGGATCAGGCTTCCTGCAGAAATGCAAGAGTGATGGGTATTTCTTTTTTTTTTTTTTTTTTTTTACTGCCAAAGTTTGTTGCTCCACAACCTGCTATTCAATGTCCTAAGGAAGTGAGAGATATGGAATTCGCTCCTCTGTCTGGTTGCATTAACATCCTCAACTCCCACCTCAAAGGAGAATGCTTAAACTGCCAGACTAGTCTAGGCATGGGCAATCCTCATCACTCTTGCTGAACTCAGTAGTAAATAATTTTCATTAGGCCAGACAGAGGGGAAGGAGTGAGCATGGCTCTTGGAGAAGTCTTTTAGGAGGAAAGATTTCAGTTCCCTGCTCCCAGGACTGGTTCTGTCCTTTTACAGTGCTAAGCTGTGTATCGTATATAGCAGAGTTCAGATGGCAGGAGCCTTCCCTCGCAGGTCAGTGCTCTAATCCCTGCACTATGCACTCATACTCCCTTGCTCTCTCAGTAAAGTCACTGTTGAATAATGCTCTGGCTCCAGCAGAAGGGAGGTGAGTGTGGCCACTCTGAATAAGCTGCCAGGTGGTGGTTAGGGCATGATGCTGCGAGTGAGAAGGAGAGACTGGAGCAGAGTCATTGCTGGCATGAGTGGTCTAACCACTTCCACCTCCACTTTCAACAAAGTGTCATGTTCAGATTTTTGGGAATAAAGGGGTAGGCGGTTTTATTTGTAGAAAGTTCTGGACTGTGTTTCTAAGTGAATACCCTCACTTCAGTGCAAATCCTACTTACGCATTGTGGGAGAGCTGGGATTTAAGATGTGCTGAGATGAATTTTATTGCACTGTTATCAGTAACAAACCAAACGTGACTTCAAGCAGCTTCCTGCTCAATCGCTGGCTGAGTTTGGATGGTGAATTTTTAAGCTCCTGTACCACATAGAGAATCTATGAACCCAGCTTAGGGTTTTAGTTTAAACTCTGGGGATTTAACTTTCTGCACTGCTGTATCCTTTTTGGATCTACTTGAATCTAGAGTTGCTGTTGGGCTGTGTGTCCAAAATAAAGCACAGGTACTGTTCTACGCCCAGTTAAGTTATTCCTAGCACCAGAGAGACTCATCTGCAGTCTCTTGTTCTCATAGTGGCTAGTAAAAAACAACTTAATGCCTGAGCAGGCATTTAATTTTCACAGTATGCCTAGGAACCTGCAGACAGCTGTTTCTCTGCTCTTCAAACAGATCAGAGATCAGCCATCTCAGGTGTAGAGCTGTGTAGGTACGGGATTTACTAGCCCAGTCGTCATGCCATACTAATACACTTATACACCGTCTAGACAGAAGCTCCCATTCAGCCAGCTCCAGATTATCAAGGTCCTCAAAGAATTTCTGTAATTCACATTCATAATGTTCACTTAGAAAAAGAACAAAACCGTATGTCTCTGATTCTTCTATTTACTTCATGTGTTTTCTTTTCGAGAAAAAGGTGTTCAGGTGTTTTTTCCTCTCTCAGAATACAAGTGTAAACATCCCAGAAAGGGAGAATTTCCTTAAGAAGGTGTTCCTTAGTGTGTTATTAACTCTGGAGTACTTGCCCTGATGGAGGAATGAGAATTAATTGGCTGGTTTTGAGCTGAGAATGCTGGCAGTAGGAGATTCTTTGTCATGTCAAAGGCGATAAGCTCTCATATATTGCACACTGCTACAACAAAGGATTTGGAGCAAAGAAATGGCGGTTTGTACAGTAGTTTTAATGTTTGAACTGGTGAAATGGTTTTCATACATGCACGCTGCTTTCCTGGCTTGTGTAAATGTTTTCAACATGTACGAAAAAACACAAATGCAATGCTGTTATTGCTGAAGCTTTACGGTATAAGAGTCCGCAAACATGAAAGTTAAAGGGCTTATGTTAATTTGGCTGATTCTCAATGTTGAAAGATTGTGGAGATCCTGCATCTTCTGGATAAGCGCCGTCTTGTTCAGGCAGGCTGCCCACTTCCAGTTACATAACCACGTCCGCCGAACTGGCTGTAGGCTGGGTGAACTGATGCAAAAAGAATACGAACCCGCCTAATCCCGCTTCTATCTTTCAAAACATATCTGGTGATATAAGCCCCCATGCTCTGCCGGGAATGGAGTCCTGGGAATGCATTGTGCTGCCCTCAGCGAGGCCAGGGCCGGCAGGGGAGTCTGGTGGCTGCTTTCCTACAGCTTAGGAGCCAGCCCAAGGTGAAAAGAAACAGGAGGGGAGTGGGGAGTAGCTTAAGGGGAAGGAGGCAAACAATCTGGAGCAGTTGAGAAATGAGCCTTTAGTATAAAGGTTAACCAGTCAACAAAGAGGAGACATGAGCATCTTAAATCTTTAGCCAGGCAGAGGCTCTGTACATGCCTGGAAAGCATGAAGCCCCTGTGAGAGAAACAAAGTGGTTGAGCAAAGTATATGCTGTTTTTCTCTGTAGACCATCATCAGTCAGAAAAATGTATTTGCGTTACTTTTTGACAATAAGTATCAGCCCTGAGACATCGAGCGGAAGCTAAAGTGCGTGAAAGTCAGGTTTCTTCACTACATAGTTTTAGATGAAAAGAAACATAGATACAGCTGTCATAGCCTTGCAATAGTCTTCTCGGTGTTAGTATTCCTGGGAAATGTAAAACTGAACTCTTTGGGATAACTACTGACTTGCCTGCAAACCTAAACAAGTTGTGACAATCCGCTACTGACTGAGTTGCAAAGAGCTTGCCTCCTTTGCTGTCCTTTCAGAAAGATGAGGGCTCTCGGCATAGACTTGGGGCATATTTTAATAGACCACTTCAATGTGGGGAGGTGGGTAAACATTCCAGGTTGTAGTGTTAGCATGTAGGTTGGTTAAAGTTCAGAAAGGCTAGGCATTATAGTAACAGATACAAGTATTTCTTTCACAAAAATAAAATAAACTTTCTGATGAATGACATTAGCAAAAATCTGGAGTCTTGAACACTAATTTGGCAAATGGATTGCATGCATGGTTTGAGTTTTTATTTCCAAAAATACGGGTGTCACAAAATAATAGCCATGTCAAATGATAACATGGAAAACAGATAAATGCAGCTTAAGGTATCACCGTGGGTTTGCCTATTTATAGATACTTTGACATGAAGTTTAAGTTCACCAAGATCCGTTGATGAGAAACTGTTGAACTCCTTCATCCATCAGATGATAGACAGTCAGCTGTGTGGGCAAAAAGAAGGGGTGGGGGGTGTTCACCTAACAAAGGTGCAGTTCAAGAAGTCTTTTCTTAATTCTCCTTTTCTCCCCCTTGAGTTTTACACAGTATCTTGCACATTTCCTTTCTGGTAAGAAGTAGATATGATGGAGAATGCACTCTCGCTCAATTAGCATGGAGACAGTGAACACGGTGCTGCCCTTTCCTCTCTGCAGTCGGAATCAAACTGAGAACACTTCCGTGTATTGATTTGCAGTGCTCTTTATGTTTAGGAGTAGCGAGATTTGACAAATTATTTGCTTCCCCCACTAGCTTTATCAGTAAAGCTGTCCTAGTTTGACTAAGTGCCAGGCTGTTTTTTTGTAATACCAAGTGATGGGAAATGAACCAGGGACATTCTGACTGAATGGGTGAGAAGATTCACTAAGGAACTAGAAGAGAATGATCAGTACAGTAGCTGGCACTTGCAGAATACTTATGGTTTGTGAAAATGGCACTGATTATAGAGTTTTACTGTTATATTAAAAAAAAGCAGTGTTCTGATCATCTGGAGGAACTAACACTAAAGATCAGCACAGATTTCTGGAAGTTTGTCATAATAATAATAATGAGATTTTTATTAACAGTTATTAAAAATTATTAAAGGTGGCTCCAATCTCCCTCTCCATGTCCACTTATTACAGTAAATGAAGGGAATAATTTTGCAGGTGCTTATAACTAATTTTAGTAACATAATTATGAATTCCCTTTTTTCCTTCCCCTTTTCTGCACATCTGTGATTAAGCATTAAATAGAGAATGTTTAAACATTCCCTTTGGAAAAGAGTGTGTCATGTGGTGGGACAGGAATGGGAAGCTGGTGCCCTGTTCTCCGTTTCTTATTGTTTATTGTATAATCTTGGTTCTGGGCACAACAGAAGTTTAACCAAAACAACAGTTGTGTCGGTACACAGGTACTGATGGCATTTCCTAATGGCTCACAAGGATCAATCAAAACGTTTTAATGTTCTCACCTAGAGCCAAATGCTACCCTCCCTGTATAGTTACTTGTGTGAGATCAGAGAAACTCCCTTTACTATTTTAGTTTCTCTGGTGACACTGAGAGGAAAACTTAGCTCATGGATTTCAAATCTTTGTGATGTGGGCCTAAGCAACACTTCCACTGAACCAGCTCAGTGTGCTGTCCTGGAGGAAATCTTGAATAATGTAATTCAGTGGACTGAAACTGAAGTATTCAGAAATAGGAGGTGAAACAAGAACAGATTTTGGCCTCTCTTTAAGAGATATATATATATATATATTTAGTACTGTCCATCACAGTGGTGTTGGACTGCCCTCCACTTATCAACAGTTATGTTCCAGCCTGTAAAGGTACACCGGAGTCTGACTCCTCCTGATACCTTTTTCGGGTATCTGTTGCCATGCCTCTGTCATGCTTCATGTGTGCTTTGGGCTTGCTTGTTTGTATTAGATCAATTCAAATTACAACTGTGAAAGCAGTCTTGCCCCAGGTACCTGTTATTTATGCAAAAATCCTACGTTCACTTGTGTAACTGTGAACATGTTTCATAAAGTTGTGACTTCTTGGGCAGGCAGGGGTGGCTAAGGCTTGGTCACTCCCATTTGATGGGAAAGCTGCATTACTAACCAGAAATACAGTTTGGGGATTATCTAGGCTGTCTATTCAAAACATTGTCTGAGTGCACATACGTTTTCCATACAATGAGTAGAAATGACAGCCTGTTTCATTAGAACAAGCTCCAGGCACAAGAATTTTTGTGTCTGCTTCCATGTGAGCTGCAAGCCTCCATCTCAGCCCCTTTTTGTAGTCACTTCAGTTTTCACCAGCTAACTTCTAAAATCCAAAATGCATAAGCAAACATGGGAGCTGGGTCCAGAACTTAGTCAATGGCCCTAACCTCTCCAAAGTGAGTACGCTAAAAAGAGCTTGTCCACCTGTGAATCTTGAGTTATGTACCGCTCAGTGTATCTTCCACAGACCGGACAGTGACTGAATAGCCAGTTCTGTGAGGGATACGGCCTTCAACCCCTCTCTGGGGGATAATCGAGCTTGTATTTCCCACTTCTCAAAATCAAGCTACTGTAAAAATAGCTTGTGTCCACTACTGTTTATCAGAACTTTACAGAAATTGGTACTTATTTTGTAAGGAACGCAGACTTGTTTCTGTGTGTTGTGCATCCTATAATAACACACTGCTGTCACAAGTCTCTTGCAGGACACAGGCAGAGACGCAGCTTGTTTTAGAGCTTAACTAGGTGGAGGTGTCAGGGCAGGGTTGATTCTGGCAAAGGCAGCATGAACCTCCAGAGAGCTTTAACGTAAAAAAATGCAGTATCGTGGAATTGAGGCAGTGTATATTCAGGGGAAAAGAATGGTTCAGAATTTTAGCCTTAGATACTAGAACTCCACTAAGATATTTGCTTAGGCTTTGAATGGGAAGTGAGTGGCAGAAGCTGGAAGGAAAACCTGGGCATGGAGTCTCCCGGCTGAATCAGTTTGGTTTGTGCACTAAGTAAGAACATACGGATGTGGAGAGTGACAAATGCCACCCAGTCAGCAGGTAACAGTTCGTATCCACATCCTATTCAAGTACTGATGTGGGCTGAATGCTACTGTGGCATTTTATTGTTCACAGGGCTGGGTAGTATGAGCAATAAACTCATAAGCTTCCCATGAAAAATACTCTCTTCCACCCCCATTATTCTGCAGGACAAAATTAGTACTCTCCTAGGCTTTGTCAAAGTGGAACAAAGGTCCCCTACTACTGGTGCAGAATAATTACCATTCATCTACTTGCTGTGGCTGAGGGAATGACGTGGGGTTTTTTCTTTTTTAACCCCCTTCTCAGCAGGTAAAGGCAAAGAACAAACTAACATGGACTGCTCTCTTTGCGTGTGCATTTTTTTTAATCATAACAAATTGGGTATTTTGAGAATTGGAGATTTCATGGTGTTATAAAGACTTGAAAATGTGATTTAGAGGTTTAAAAAAATGAGTAGTTCAAGTCACTTTATTATTTAGAAAGAAACTCATGGATTTACGACAAAGGTTAATGCAGGGGACAGGGGAAGAAGGTTTGACTCATTAATTTTTAAGCTGGTGCTATGGGCAGGAGCACTGCCTCTGTATCCTGATAGGTTTCTGGACTCGGGGGGGACCTAACACACTGCCCAATTAAGGCTCTTAATAAGCTCTCATAGTAGAGCTCTATGGCCAAACAGTGTGATTGCTGTTGAAATGCAAACTTCCCATGGCTTAGTAAGAAAATTCACAGCTCTGGCTAAAACTCTCTAGATACTCTCTTTTCTGAGGATCTTAACAAATGGATTCCCACTACTAAGAGAGGATGTCAGCTTACACTTGGAAGGCAGCGGCTTTCCTGGTTTTCAAGAAAAGTTTAAAGGCTCAAACCCAGGAGTGGTGTAAAAAGAGTCCAAGAGGTATTATTTTAGAAAGCTCATTAATTGTAACTTATTGCCTGAACCGGGGAGACTGCCGGGCTGTTCCTCAGCCCTGGGTTTGTGAAAATGGTCTTCTCCCGCTCTGTGATTGCTGCTGAACTGTGGTGTTAAAATGCCTCAAAAGCTGCGACAGTGCTGAGCAGTTTCCTTGCGTTTTAGCTGTGACGGCAAATACAGTTCTGTGCTCTGCTCTGGGACTGGTCTTACACACTGCCATCTTCCCAACTCTTTCACATGGAAATATTTCTTCAGCCCGTAACCAACATAACGGAAGCTGTGTAGTATGGGACCTGCCCTTCCACATGGTTAGGATACAGAAGTGGGGAGAGGTGTGTGCATCTGAGAGAGACAGAAAACAGGGAAGGCTGTGACAAGGTGGAATTAGAAAGAACATTGCTGCAGGGGAAAAATGCATCAGAAGGTCAAACCACAGGTTGAAAAACAGTGTCTGGGAGTGGCAGAAGAAATCCTGAACAAACCCCACCTATATCAGGTAGAGTAGCCTCAGAGAGAAGAAAACAAGAAAGTCTTGGCTCTGTACAGTCTTACGTGGGCAATAGAGAGCAGACTAAGGGGAAACTGGGGGGAACCCAATGTCCGTGGTTCAGGAGTGCGAGACACTTGTCTCTGAGGACAGCTCTGCAGGTAGAGCCCCAGTTGTAAGAGCCAGGAGAGGAGGACTTCCCTCACTCGTCCTGCTGGTCTCTTCTGCTAATGATAGTATTTACCGTCCGTGTGCTCACAGCATAAAATCCACCAGGTAAGCACCCACCATGCAGTGCTAATGGTCAGGCACAGGCCTTCATGCTGGTCACAAAAAATCTGCAGCTGATGAAAATCTGAGCGCTCTGTCTTTTCTCCAAGCCATACTTGCAGGGGAAAACAAGAATTTCGGAAGAGGACAAAAGCTGGATTTTTTGTCCTAAGTAAAAATGTGCCAGTAATGCTGCTGAAGTGTATTTACAGGCTGTACTTCATGCATACAGAGAGTCCACTGTCACCCTCGCATCTGCATTCTGTCGGTTGCAATGCCAGAGCAAACACCACCAAGTACATTCCCAAATATAGAATATAAGACAAAGCCACTTTGGGAAAATGCACTTTTACAGTCACTTTGAAAGGGTTTAGGTCAGAATAGAAATTTCTTCCAATAAAAAGACGTTGTCTTTCATGAGAATGAACCATGACCAAAGGCTGTAGTTCCTTTGGCATCAACAGTCAATTTACTGTATTGGTAGGCATTTACATCTCCGATACAATTCAGAAAGATTCAATTAAATTCTGTTTTCTACACGAGGCTTTGAAAATCATACTTACAAAGTGATTTTACCTCTTAATAAGCTTAATCAAGCTTGAGAGGCATTTATCTCAGGATTTTTTTTTTTAAAAAAAAAATTTTTTCTTTTTAAAAATATGATAATTTTAGCATTTGACCACTCCTGTTTCTCGCACCCATCAGGACATTCGCCAGGGAGAGGAGCAGGCTGGTATGTTCTGGTTGGTGCTTTTGAGGGTTGATCTGTCTTGAGCTGTCCCGTGGTTAAACCACTGGAGGGCAGAATAGAGACAAAGGAAACCTGTTTCAAACCAGGAATTTTCGTGCTGCAGGGATTTATGCTTGGAGGACACTGATTTTCAGCATTCTGCAGCTCCATTTCTAGTCATTGTGATTAAGGCCATATACAGTGAAATGTTGGCACAAATAATTAGAGGGAAACTACAGCTGTTTTGAGTAAGAGTCAAAATTTTTGCCAATATTTAGCAAATCCTTTTGGTAAATCTGATGGAATAAGCCTCCTTGAGCACTCAGGTTGTATTGCAGAACATGCTGCAGAAGAACTAACTCCAAAATTAAAAAAGAAAAGAAGTATGCATTTGAGAGCAGCATATGCATAGGCTTCAGCTGAATGGGGTCATCACAGACAACTTCTGGTAGTCAGAAATAGGGGTCTGATTTGGAAATTTGCTTTAATTTAGGAAAACACATAAGCTGGACAAATTCATTAATTTCTCTATTTGCATAAATAAAACACTTGTATAACCTTCTATAAATTTCCTCCTTTTTGTATCTTTGATGCAATTGTTCTAATACAGCTGTAGGAACTCTAGTGTCTCAATGTATTTGGTAGGTTTTTTGTCTTGTTCCTCTTATTTAAAAGTAAAAAGTTTTAGGTGCTGTATTGAAGTGATCTTTGTGGGTTGTAGGGGGTGGGGTTTGGTTTGGGTTTTAGGATTTGTTTGTTTTTAAGGGAAATATATTCTGCTCAGTAGCAGTGACATGATTAACAGCAATTCAGCAAAAGCTTGCTAGCACTCATACAGTCTGGAAACATGAAATGACACAAATTAGTGAATGATCATATCACTGCAATGAGTTGCTAGTATAAATGAATATCCCAAACATATGTTATTGACACACACACACCCCAAAATTACTCATAGAAAGGATAGTCTTTGAAGAGTACTAAACAGAAAAGTCCTTGTGGTGGAACAGGTGGGAGCAGCGGAGATGGGGTGAGTTAATATTCAGAGAGTAGGTTTTAGACTAGTGAAGTGCCACTAATTCAGCATTGTGCTTATCACCCCTCTGGAAGGAAAGTCTAGTCCCCTGCGTCTCGCCCTGCACCAGTCACAGGGATTTCCATGTTTCTTGTGATGCATTACAGCTTCTGGTTTTTTGGTTTGTTTTAATGCCACAAGTGCAGTGCCTTCCATTGTGATGTATAAACCAGTAGATGCCAATGGGCCTACAGCATACTACAGTGAGTAGAGAAGTTGTTGATATTATTATGCAGTGCCTCACCATCATCTCGGCAAGCAATAGAACAGCTGGTGCCAGCAAGCACAGCTCTGTTGAAAGTCCAGTTTTTGTATTTGCTCCCAGGTTATTTTGACTGAAGTAGAAACAAGTTTAGGCTCAGCTAAGCAATAAAGTGTTTGGGTAACGAGCGCATCATTTACTTATATTAAAAAAAAAGAAAAAGGAAAAAAAACATACTTGTCTAGACTGGGAAAATAAGCAGGGTTATAGGTGCCTCAGCTGATGAGTTAAATAACATTTATTTAAACAGCATGTACACTGGAGGCATAGATGGTTCTGTTGGTCAGTACTTCCATTGGTCCCAGTGAGCAGTAAGGTTGAGTGTGCCTTCTGGCAGCTTTTTAAGACCTTACCTAATTTATGTTCTAGGCAGTATTTAAAATATGTGAGTTAAGTTTTGTGAACTGACCTATTTTAAAAGTCCCACCTACTTTCCTGCCAGTTCTCCATGCAGAATAGTCACCCAGCAGCTTCCGTGAGATTGTTCCACTATTTTGTCTCACTTTGATCTAGGGCTTAATACAGGTGAGGTGTCAAGTGGCTGGAAGAGAGGTCATTCCTAGTGAAAATAGATATCCTCTGTGTCTCCTATGTCTTACTGGCCTGGTTTTGGTTATCTACAGATAGAAGCACTCCTTCATGTCACAGGACAGCTCTTATAAAGGGTCTTACGAGATCTGGTTCTGTCTTGTGAAGGGAATCTGGAGTGCAGGTGCCAGCCAAGAAGAGAACTTGCTGATACGCTTGCTTGATAGCTCCCATCAGCTGCAAAAACAGCACAGCTGCCTGCAGCTGGCTCCGCGTTCCAGGATCTCCTAGGTGAAGGCCTGGGGCCTGGTCTGTGGGTGCTCTCCTAGACACAAAGCAGTAACTGACAGTCAGCAGGAGGAAGCTCACATATTTTTGACTGTGGGTCCTCATTTTACTGTTGGCTACTCTTAAATTTTCATGAATAACCCTGTGTTAGCAGTTTATGGTTTTGTCTTTTATTTCATGTAAAGCTGAAAGCATATTTTTGTAAGCCAACTAATTCTCTGTTTCTGGAAATCCTGCTTCCATTATTAGCAACCTGACTGCTTTTTTCACAAGCTATGAATACCAATTGAGTATAACAATGTATTGTCCTTGTGGTGAAGACAGTGTTTAAAGTACAGAACAGCTATTAAAGACAGTAAAAAAAATGCAATTTTGATGTATTTCAATTTTTGTTATGGTAGACAGGTAGTTTCATGTTAGAGATAAGCCTATCTGTAAGTGAAATAATTACTCTTTAATTAAGATAATTATAAAAACAGGAATGTAAATACTCAAGGTATAGTATGCCTCAACATTTTTTTTTCACATTATCCACAAACTTATCTTGCATACCTAAACCCTGTTTTTACTTGATGATTACAACAGCATATGCTTAAAACTGAAAACAGAATAAGCAATTAAGCTGTATGTAGACTGTTAGGTTTAATAGCTGAGAGAGACTTTTTGTTGTCATTTTCCTCATTTCTTCAACCTTTATCTTTTTAGCTCATTTTCTAAGGAACGAGTGGGATTCTCCCACCAGCTCTGACACTGAACTTATTTCCAGCTAGGTTTGGTCAAGGGGCAATGCTTCCAAAGTTTCTTCAGGTTTCACAAAAATATCCAGTCAAATGTAAGAGACTTCACTTGTATATTGGAAAAGGCAGTAGCAGAGGGGGAACATATTACAGAGACAGGTGAGAAATGCTCAGAATGCCCCAGCTGCAGGAAAAGTTTTGTACTGAGAGTGCAGAGTCCAACCATGAACTAGCAATTGGGGCCAATCAAACTGCACTAGGTCTGCTGCTGACAGAGTTGATCATTTCGTCTATTCTGGTAAGTCCTATCAAAATATGAATCTCTTTGGTGTCTTCTTAATATATCCATCTAGTGATTTCACTATGAAACACAAAAATGCAAGAGCAAATTCATCATTCTGTTCTGAGCAAGGAAAAAATAAGAGGATAACCAACTCTTTACAGTCACAGATTATTTATGTGCTGGCTCCTGCATCTAGTCCTATACAGTAGTGAACAAAATTTTTATAGATTGATGGCAGGTTTGTGATTTTTATTTTTTTTTTAAATAAAAAAGGGAAGCATGCATGTGGAATTAGTGTTCTAGGGGAATACTTCTCATGCCCAACTACTGTCTGTAAATCTGTGTGCATTTGTTTCCCCTACTTCTTGTCTCTTTATGGAAAGCTCTTTCTCTGATGTGTCTGTGCTGCGAAGGGGTCCATGGTGTTCCCCTTTGAGCCTCATGCTGTTCCCTGTTAATAATAGTGATTTTTCTAACTGGGTCAGTTGTTTAATTTTTCTTGTTCCCCTTTGTTCAGATGTGTATGACACTGCAGAATTTGACATGGAATATCAATCCCAGGAGTCCAAAAAGCAACATTTCTGGCACAGTTGCTGAGATGCTGTAGGAGAGCATTTCCAAATACTTGGAAGCTGTATTGCACATTCATAATGTCCTGTTATCACAGTTTGTTGTCTCTGTGATCTGCCTGTGCTTGTTTTAGACAAATATAGTAGTGGTGTGGGAGTTGCATGCTCTAGTGCCAGAATCTGTTATGCACAATGGGTGTAGGAAATCCCTGTGTCTCCTGTGCAAATGTGGCACTGTAAACGAAAGCTCTTTGGCCCTAAGAAAAGTGAAACATGTTAAAGACACACATGGAAAGAAAAAAAGAAGCAAAAGCAGCACCCAGCTTACTTTCCAGAGTGTCAGTGTCAATACATACTGCTGCACATTACCTGTTACGGAACAGTAGTGGCTGTTTGCTGCTATGCTGAACTATGTGAATCTGAATGAGATCTTCTTGATTTTGTGAGACAAATGAAGGAGCTGAGTACCCTCAGTGCCCGTTGAAAAAGGAGACTGTATCAAATTAAGGGGAGATAAGAGCACTCAATACCTTAAAAATCCAAACTTATCTGGTGGCTTGTTCAAGCTGGGAAACTCAAAGTTAAGTCATGTTCAAAGTGTAAATTCTATGAGCAGAAGTGGCACTTGTACAGAATTAACACCTTTTTACTACTGAAACAGAGAATCAACAGGGTATTTATTGCACTTTAGCAAGTGTAAAGAATATATTCAAACCCACTAATTCAGTATAATACCTCTTCCTTCTGTGTCCTTTAGGAGCTCAGTTCCACTGAGAAGAGCACTAAAGTCTTGGGCAATGGAGGTGCCAACTGCTAGTTCTGATTTTGCTTTGTGCAGAGCTCAGAGGATGACTCAAGTCTCCCAGACAATCACTTGACCCCTATGTCTTTCAGCATAGAGGGAACAGTTATTTTGGCCACTTCACTCAGGTTAGAGATTGTAGCTAGTGATACCTGCAAATATTTTAAGTGTCTCTGACTGTTGATGCAATAACCCTATGAAAAATTGTATGTCCTTTCCTGGAGAAAATGCCAATTCAAATCAAGCACACAGTGTGACAGGTCTATCTGTACAAACACTTCAGAACTGGTGCATGGCCCTCCTGAGTGCTGTCGGTCTGACATCACTTGGGACATGATTAAAATCAGTGAAGTCCCTTGACTTCAGGGGTATTTAGATTAGGCTTCAGGATTACATTAACTCTTTTGGTTATTGATATGTTGGAAAATTTTAAAATTAAAACACGTTTCTTTAGAAAACCATCCCAGTACTATATTTTGTCATAACAAAAATGAGGAAGACTTCTGTATCTTCAGAGAGTTTGACTTTAGGAAGTTTCCAGTCCAATTACTGCTTTGCTGAGGGTAGGATGTTCTTGAACAAGTTATGACAACGAACCCATACTGATTCTATGAGGCTTCTGGAGGTTTTTAAATTACTAATTTAATAATAAAGATGATCAGATGCCCTCTCATTAGAACAGTCTGTCTTTAGACCCCATACTAAAGCAAATTTCATCAGAGCAAGCTGGTCATCCTAAACTTTGTAAAGAAAATGAAAGAAATGCACGTTTTACTTAATTCATAATGATCCCCACTGGTCTATTATTTGAGTTTGTCAGTTATTTCTACTTAACTCTTGTTTTTGAATAATTTTAAATTTTATCTTTTAAATGGGAAACATGGGGACTATAATTATAATCCAGTAGATTTTTAGAAGTGTAATTTCTGATTTACCAGGCAGTTTCACATCCTGTCTAAAGGAGCCTGATTTCAGCTGTGATCTTGCCACTGAACGGCAGAACTTCTGTCGTTGCCCCTGAAAAGCTGCCATCCAGAAATGTTGTCTCAAAGTTCAGTAATCTGAATTGTATAGTACCTTTGGCAGTTTTGCCAAGTCATACTGTAGTACCAAACATACTGTTTTCTACTTTAAAATAGATGAGTTAGTTCCTGAACGTAATCTTTCATGTTATCATTTCATCTGCTTATTAAAAATAGCTACTTAAGTTCCCTTAGTTGCAGCAAAAGGTTTGAAAATTTCAAAATGAATCCTCAGTCTTCAAGATTCAATATCCCAAAGGTGGAAATAGTAATCCGGGTATGTGTTTATATATATATACACCTGTATTTATGTATAAAGAGAGAAAGATCCCTTTTAAGCCTATCTGATGAGCTTTTGGGGATTGACTCACTACTTTTGAAAATGTGAGGGGTTGGCAATACCACAGAAGCAGCAAATTAATCACATCTGTTGAAAAGAATTTTTAGGTTTATAGCTAGGACAGTGCAAATACTTGTTAGTGCTTTACTTCGTTGTGAAACGGCAGGTTCATTTTCTCATGAGATCACAAGCGTTAAAATTTTCCATTGCCATTGTCTTCAGTTTAAGTTAAGTTCATATAGGATGGCAGGCGTAATTGTATGGCATGGCAGGCGTAATTGTATGGCATGGCAGCCTGGCCCAGAAGATAACACGTCACCACTGTATGTCAGTGCTCCATCAGCATGCTGCTGAGATTTGTTCTCTGACATTCATTAAATACCATGACTTGTTAGTACGTGCCCAAGGTACGAATGAAGGAAGGAGGAATCTTTTCCAGATCAAGATAATCCTCACAAATTCCAGTGACAGAATTCTTGAAAACTAAGTGCTGTGGCAAAAATATAACCTAATCTTTTTCTGGAAAACTTTTCTTTTTCTTTTTTTTTTTTTTTAAAATCGTGGGACAAGAGAGAACATAATGTAAAATCTAAATCACAGGAGAGAATCTGAATACAAAGTACAACATGCAAAAAATTTCAGCAATATCAATCATGCAGTGTCCTAACCTGTATATTCCAGACTGTTACGGGAGAATGTGTCATATATAAAAGCAGACGGCCAGTTCCAAATGAGTCCATGTTGGTAGTGACAGAAAGTTTTTACGTTTCAGAGGAAGTTTAGTGAGTTCTGTAAGGCAGGTCATTCTGGATGCTGTTTGCAGAGCACAGATGTCCTAATATAACCATTACTATTATTACTCATCAGCCCTTTCACTGACGCTGTTAACGAAGCAGCCAAGTGGGCAATGATTCCCAAGGAGTGACTGGCGGTCTGAGCAGTGTGGCGCTTGCAGTTCAGTGTCAGGACAGCTGAAACTAAGCTCGGTAAACTTTACCTCTCCTGCTGTCCTCGATGTCCCCTGTGAGGGTACAAGCCAAAAGAGGTTCACATTTCAAGGTTCTTATTACACCTTCCAAAGAATGGAATGGGCATATTTTTGGGGGAGGTAGCTGGTTTTTTTCCCCTGAATTCTCTAAATCTATGAGCTGATGCTTCAGGAAGGTATTGTGCCCATGGCACTCTTCTTGATATTTTGGGGGCTTGTTAAAGAAGTAAGCAGTGTCTGAAAAGTAATACCTCAATCCTTTTTAAAACTACTGTAGTATTTATGCTTCATTACATTATGATCCTTTTATTTAATGAAACAAAACAAACAGTCCATGTTAGACACCTGCTAAGCTGGACATTAATATTATTACCACTGTTCTTTCTTCTTGGGAGAGTTTTATATGCCTTGTTTTCCATGCAGTTATCTCCACAACAGAGCAGCCACCTTAACCCTTTGCAGCAGGTTCACTTTCAGTTCAACAGGATAATTGATCAGCAAGGGTACAGCAGGCAGGTGGGAATAGTCTGGAATTTGCCTGAAAGGAAAAAGGATTAAAGAAACCTGGGTGCATATGTTGGACTGTAGCTCCTTTCCTGTTTGTATCTTTGTGGTGGTGATGTGATTGGTATCTAATTGCTGCAGGGTTACCTTTAAACAAAAAAAAAAAAACCCAAAACAGCCCAGTAACTCACTTTCTAACAATCTGGTTGGGATAATTTATTTTACTTCAGTTGAATGTCTCTCCAGGTGTTGGTGGTAAATGCACATAACATCCTGCTTCTTGGTCAGTTTGTGCTTGTTTGTATTTCTTCCAACTTTCATTTGGATTTGATGCTGCAATATGTGGCACGGCTTCATGCTCCTTCACTGCATCTTCTTCACAGAAAATAACAAGAATGCTAATCAGGATGTTTTCCAACACATATCTGAAATAGGTTACATTTACCATTTGCTATTGACCACAGTGTTTACCAAATGCATGACAAATCTAACAGTGATTTTGTGACGCGGGCTCTTGGATTCTATTCCCCAAGCTGTCCTGGTTCTCTTTGTGAAGGCGTGCAAGTTGTTTTCCTCCATATGCCTCAATTTTCTTCTTTGTAAATGGGGATTCCATATGGATCGCTTTTTATAAAGCTGTTATTCTACTGTTGTCAACAATAGTAATATCCAGCAGAATAGAATATTGATTGCTAATTTCTACTAAATTTCTCCATATTGTATTTGTGGGGTAATGCATTTGCCTTTGTATCTTTTGCAATAGCACAGGAGATGAGAGCCAGATCATACCGTACACGGGCAAAAATTGCGTGGGCCAGGAAACTTTGGGAGTTGATAAATCCAAGGAAATGCTTTGAATATCCTTATCAGAGGAGTGGCATTGCCTTTGTCTTTCTGAACAGGGTGTGGCTCACTCTGAGCCTCTCAAATCCTGGAGGGAGAACACACAAATTGCAGGGAGGGATGTGAGATTTTGGCAGAATTTGGGTCCTCATTCTCCGCTTTGTTACTCCACTTTTATGCCAGTATTGACTCCAGCAATAGCATGACAGCACTGTAATGCTGATATAATAGTTTCTTTTCCGACTGATGCTCCATCTCTCAGCTTCAGTGGCAATACAGCTGGCAGCCAGTGACAGCTAGCTCCAGGCACCACTGCTCAGCAGTGGGAGATGAGGAATTAATGCCAAGAAGCAAAGCATTGATTAATGTACTTGAGAACTAATCCATTTTTTTATGCCTGGTCGGGAAGTGATTAAAATTATATCCCTTGTAGCTTGTGTATTTAGTAGTACGATAGGAAATATATGTAATGTAAAACAAAGTTTGGGAATATAAGTAATAAGTAAATTGACATGTTCTGCAACCTTTATGTAATCCCCTAAATGCCGTGTGGATTTACAGCTCACAATTTACATTCAAATGTTATAGAAGTGTGGATGTACTAGTGTACAGTATAATGAGATGTGAGATAGTGTTTGTGTGCTAAACTGGAATGCAAAAAAATACCCTGGGTGGATTAAGCTATCCTCACACATTTTATGTACATTCGGCAGACGTGGCCAAATTAAAGATAAGAAGTTACAGCTTAGCATGCCCCAGCCCTCTCTCATTTGATCTTATCTGTTGTGTCAGGAGGTGACAGGCTACATCAGGCCATACAGAGGCCAGGGGGTCACAAGAAGTCCTATAAGGCAGAGGGAAGGATAGGGGGACACAGGTCATTTGTCAGGGGAGAGAGAAAGCAGGCTGCTGCTGGGGTATTTGCCTTTTGAAGTAGAGGGTGATCATATGGACAGATCACAGCGACAAGTTTCATGACGGTCAGGCCATAGGGTCCATGGAGGATGAGATGCTGGTGGGTGTACGTATGCCTTGCAGGCTGTGGACAAGTGTGACTGGTGGGGCAGAAAATACAGAAATCTGGGCTGGGATCTTGGCTTGGAGAGAAATCAGAATTTTGGATAGGAGAGCAGGAAGTAGAGACCATAGGACTGGACCGCACAAGGGTGGCTCCAGACCACATTAAATTTCTGGAAAAGGACTGGCCTTTTCCTCCATCCTTTTTCCCCTACACGGACAGGGGAAAATATTAAGAAAAAGCTCACTTTTGCTAAAAGGCAGGAACTGATTCTAAATGTAGTTTCAGACTCTGATTAGATTGGGATCTATAGTTTTGTGCGTCTTGGTGATGGAAGACTAGGACTGGTTAAAGAAGGAGTAGAACTGGAAAACAATCTGTCTCCCCATGCCCTTTCAAAACTCCAGAGGTTGCATTAGTATGTGACCACAAAGACAAGAAGAAGTATGAAGTTCCTAGCAGAACGATACTCACAAAATGGTTTAGCTACCCTGGGCTCTGGGGAAAGTCTTTTGTGACTTGAGGCAACTGCAAAATCACATTTATATAAGCAGCGACCAGTCAAGTCCTACCTGACCCTGTGGTTGGAATTAATGCAAAAGTAATTAAAAGTCTCCGTTGTTCATCTTTCTGTCTCTCCTACCAGGCTGCTGAGTATATTTCCATCTCTATGGAGTAATTAGCCTTGAATTTTGTTGTTTTAAAATACCCTTTTGTTCATTTTTTGTGAAAAAATTATTATTGGGAGTTCTACTGTTTCAGTGTCTGTCTTGTGTTACTCCTGTAAATAACTTTAAAAAAAATCAAATATTGATTTATATGTTTGGCTCCCCTTTGTTCTGTACAAGAGCAATGATTTCACTTAGCTATTATGATGGATAAAACTTCAGAGATAATTAAATACATTAAATCCCTAAGGGAAGATTTACTTCAGGTCTGAAGTATTCAGACTTAAAAGCATTTGTAAAGTGTTAAACTCACTATAGTTTCAATATTGTGACTTTAAAAAAAAACAAACAACAAACCCTCACTGAACAGATACAGTGCAAGTAACTGTTGTTTGTTAAAGGCATTTTCCTGTATTCCAGCAAAAAAAAATCACTTAGACCAAGGCTATTTCTTTGACTAATTGTATATTTATGTAGCTCTTTAATCTAACCACACTAATTGAGTAAGAAGTCTGACTTAAGACACTTTTTAAAATTATGTACAACCATGGCCAGGTGCTAAGAGTCTTGTTTGTTCATACCATTGGCATTGCCAGATTGATGCTGCTGTGCTAAGACTAGCAAAGCCTGTTGACATGTCTTTTTTTTTTTTCACCCGCTGCCTTTCCCTTTCAAATACATACTTAGTTAACATGGACAAGAAGAGAGAAATTCTTTATAATTGCCATCTTCTTGGAACATAACAAGTTAACACTCCAAGGCTTGTTCGATACTCGGGATTATTCCTTTGTCAGCAGTACATTTAGTACACAAACGCAGAATGCAGCATGTATCACCTGCGTCTTCCACATTTGTTCTGGATGGACTTGGGACTTGCTGATCATATTAATGCAATTGTCACCTAGTTGTCACCTGAGCTAGTCATGAGATATTGAACCATGCCATCCTAATGAGGAAACCCTAGGAAATAATTAACTGTAATGATTTCAATGGCGAATTATGTTTAAATCAAAATATGATTTTTCTACCTCTCTTTTTATGTAAAAATGTATTTTTTCAACTTTTGCTGAAAAGCTGAAGTTGGAATAAGAGACAAAGCATAAAATTGCCTGAAATGGGTAAAAAATCCAACATACACATAAAAATATTCCACATCAAAATCTAAGTAATCTTAAAAACTATTATAGATTGAAACTGAAATAAAGAGATGAGACTGTATCCATGTATGAGAGGTGCATATGTCTTCCCTGAATCAGGCATCGTTGCCGTGCGGTAGTGCCGTATCCTGAGGCTCCCTCTAGGATTAGAGTCCACGACAGCAGAACTGTATCAAGCAATGCCTGACTTTTGCTGAGTTTCTCCTGAGTTAATCAAGCAGCCATGGAGGACGAAGGGTTATTATATCTAGAAAGCCCGATTCTGCCTTCAGGCTGGAATAGTAAGCTGCCATAGCAGCTCGCATGGGCTGTATGTGTTTGTGGGGAGAGAGTTTGGCCATGAGTTTCTCAAGTCAGATGAGATGAATCCAAGCTTTTCAAAGGGATTGTTGCTGGGTTTGCATCTGACCAAACACAGGGAGCATCAGGGGCAGGGAGTGTTACACTGGTGAACAGAAAGACTAGACCCTAAAATAAACAAAATAAGATTGTCAAAGCTTTTTTTTTTTTTTTTAGACAGGAAAAGCAAGTGTTCATGCTGACAAGATTGATCCAGGAAGACCCAACCTATTTCATCTTACTTTTGACAACGTATCTTGCCAACCATTGGTCTAAGACAACCATTAACCATTTTAAAGCAACCCTTCAGATCACTGTTTGCTTAGTTCTAGTTACAGTACAGTGTCATACAGTGCCAGCAGCCAAGGCAATCATTACGTAGAGGATGTCAGCAACCCTAGCCAGCAGGTTAAGACCTTATGATTCCATAAAAAGAATATGCAAATCAGAAGATTTATTAGCTAGAGAATGAATCCAGTAGATGATAATGTGGGAGACCTGGCATCTCTGTTTTGCCTACTTCATGAATAAAGTTCAGTATTTGTAAGCTTAAAGAAAAAAAGAAACCTTTTTAATATTAAAAGGGTTAATTCTTAACTAATTTCTCTTTCACAGACAAGAATTATTTTCTGTAAGTCATAAATAACACATTTTAATAAACTGAGACTTTGATTACTTCATGTGGTCCGACTTGCATTGTAATTTCACAGAGACTGTTTGACACCGTTCCAACATTCAGTTTCTGTTGTGCATGTTAAAAGAGTACATATTTCAGACACGTACAGGTCTTCATGGTCTACTAGTGAACAGTGTTATTACTGAAAATATATTTGACCTTCTAGCAAAATAATTGACTTTTAACGGAAAGTGATTTTATTTAAAAAAAAACCTTCATTGTTTTCATGATTTACCTTTAATTTATGTTCCTGTACTGTACAGTAATTTTTCTCAAACTGCACTAATTTTATAGTTCAAACAAGGCTTCCATTTCACCCTTGAGCCAGGATCCCTGATTTTTCTTTCAACTGGGAGTGCACAAGCCAAATTTTTGGAATCGGTTCAAGGTCAAATTCAGTTCCTTGGAGTTTTGTCTTGAATGTGAACTTCAACAAGGAATGAGAAAGTGTAACTTTTCAGAAAATACTAGCCAATAGGTTGATGGTGGCATTAAAAGAGCAAGAGGACTAATGCTGGCATTTGCTCCATTGCGGGAAGGGGGAAGGTGATAGCAGTTACTTTAACTGTTCTTCAGGACTGGAAATGAATTCAAACAGCATCCTGTTTGTCCTCCTTTAATTTACTTTTATTGGTTATATCAATACAACAACCATTTGGTAGAGAACATTTTTAATGTTATCACATGTGGTTCCTTCCCTGATCCCCAGAAAAAGGAATGAGGAATTAATAAACTTACAATGAGTTCAGCAGGTGCACGTTGAATTGCTTGAAATTTTGAGTTTATTTCTATATTGGAAAAAATGCATCTTATGGACCTGGAAAGCTAGTTAATGCCATCTAATTAGGAGTACAAGAAATGCAGGCTATGAACTATTATATGTAATTAACTAAACTCTTCTACAGGGTTAAAACTGTCCAGTACTGCATATGAGTCAGAGCAACTTCAAGGTTTGGCAGGGGAATACAATCGCTTCGCATTCAGTCCTGTGGGTGAGGGTCAAAAATCACTGACCTTGGATAGGTGCTCACTTAAGTCAATCCACACTTCCAGTCCACTTCCTAACCAAATCTGTCTGCATAGGATGAAGCGGTATCACAAAGCGTCCTCAATGGACATTTTGCCAGCAATTCTGGAGAACTAAAAGGCTTATCAGGTTTTTCATGAATATAGGAGATTTCATAGGAGAAATACTGATGTTTTCACTCACTTTAGGGGAACCTTTCATTAACTAGCTGTAAATGTGTGAAAAATATAGAAGACGACTCTTTACTAAACTTAGTTTCTGCAGTAAGATGTTTCAGAAGGATGAACAGAAAAGAACTTTCAGAAAAGCCTGAATTGTTTTCTCTGTTCACAACAATTTATTATGAACTTTTCCCCACATCTCTGATATTTCTATCTTTTCATTAACTTAGATGGCATCAAGTAACTTTGCTTTTCTGTCATTGCAGGTTTCTTGTGGCCCTGGACAGCTTTCGCACAGGTGACCTGCTCTCCATCCCTTGAAAATTATTTTGCTCTGTGAAAAAGTAGCACAATCAACCTCATTTTCTACAGCACATCTACTAGTTGCTGCAGCCAAGAGGTAAGTGACTGTTCAGAGCATGTATGATACAACTGTGCCACAATTTTGATAGTGAAGTTCTGAAGTCCTGCAAGGGTCCTCATTAGAAACCATCCATTGCTGCCGAGCCTGTAGCCACGCTTTCCTGTCTGTGGAATTCCTTTGTTCAGATCTGACAGTTCATCTTTAACCGGATTATTTATGGTTTACCTGATTTTGGTTGAGCTGAGGTCAGGTCTGAACAATTTTCCAGCGACTTTGTACATGATGAACACTTCACTAAACTTGCTACCAATGCCTTTGATCAATGTTCTCTTATAAAACTAATTATTCAAAACAAAACAGCCTACTGGCGTAGTTCTTAGCTCACTTTTGAACTGCCAGACTGGTGGATAGTGAATATATTCTAATTGTAAATGATAATGGTATTTATTGCTCCTTATTATTGCTTTTACTGAATGGTCTGCTGTAATTTGGGGCTTTTCTGTTAACCAGATGTATTGCTCACTTTACCCACGTGTATTACTTGTGCACTGTCAGTGAAATAGCTCCTGCACAGCAGCATAAAGGGATATAGAGGCAGCTGAAGAATTTCCTATGCAAAAAAAATAGGCCATTCATACAAGCAACATACAGAAGGCCAAGGATGAGAATCACTTCAGTGTGGTTGCAGAGGTTACAGTAAAGCATTCTTAGATAGCTTTAGGGGAGAAAGGTGTTTGAAGGAAGGGTTTAAATGAAAAGTCAGAAATCATCTGAGGCTTCAAGACTGGGGAGGTTGTCTCTAGGATGAGTAGTAGGAAAGAAGAAGAAGTGAAGACAAGAATAGGAGGAGACCATAAAAAGAAAATTACAGAGAGAAGATCAGTGTAGAGGAAGTAAGCCTTGAGCCACAAATCACTTGAGGCTGGGAGAGTAACCATGTACTTCATGTTTTTCTTTCTCAGCTGTTGAATAGAAGCTGGGTTTGTATCAAGCTTTGTGGTTTTATAAAGAGATCGGTTACTTCTTGTTTAAATTCCATCATTTTATTGTCACGCTTCAGTCTTCCCAAATCATGGCACAGAACCAGAGCAGGAAGTACCATGTAAGGCACCTTAAATCTTCTTTTGGAGCCTGCATGCACCCAGGAACTACCAATAACGCTGCCTACAGTGATGTGTTATAGCTGAGGGTTTGTGATATACTTAATTTAAATTTGCATTTTTCTTGTGAACTGCTGTCTGTTTATCAGAAAAAAAGAAATGCCAGGAAAGAGAGTCTCCTGAAAAGAAATCTTCCTACCATCTTTCAAATTCTATATGACATGCTTTTTTTGATTCTTTTTTGGTCCTGCGGAAAGAGCTGTTCTTCCTCAGGCTTCCTTATTTTGTTGTGTTTAAGGTTTATCCTCTTATAGTCATTTCCTATTCAGAGTTAGTTTTGGCCACTGTATATTCCCTCAGATTATTGTCTATTGTAATTGGTGCTCCTATTGATTTCACTGGAGCCAGAAAACCAAATGTTGAAGATGTACTCCAAGGTTTAAGCAGCAAATATTGCCGTTTGACATTTCTAATAATTTTGTCCATGTTTTGACTTAGTTTAAAAAAAAAAGGATTACTTTGCATTTGAGTTGTGTTAAAAACCTGTAATATCTGTCTTTATGTAACTTCTGTAAACATATTTCCAAGAGGCTTCCAATTTTACAATAGAAAAGAATTAATTGAGGTACTTTGGCCTGTCGTGCCCCAATATGATTTCTTCTGTTGTCCAAAATGGTAGCATTGACCTTTGTGTATACTTCCTTTAGTAATGCAAGCTTCTCAGCGTAAAATGTACACAAATCCTGGCTAGACTGTGAAATTATTTAGTGTTTGTTCATGACTGTGTCCATACAAACAGTAGGAGTCACGTACGAGTCCCTCCTTAAGAAAAACCTATGACAAAAAATTGGTTTAGGTTTGTATGAAATGAGTCACTAGACTTCTGATATTAGAAGACACAGCCTTCCATATCTAACAAGATACCTCGCTAGGCAGGGTTTTCATCTAGTGGTTCTTTAGGTCCTGCTGGCTCTTTTGTGCCTTCTTTGGCAAACTCTTGAGACAAATCTGACTGGGAAAGCATGGAAAGGGCATAAACTGGAAACTTTCCTATGGGACTGAAACCAAATATAGTATGAGAACACAGTGGTTCATGGGTTTGGCAGTAAAGACTGACGTGTGCATCTGAGCATGGAGTTTGTGTACACAGTACACAGGGTGTACAGTGCCAAATGGCGACACTTGGTACAATCCAAATACAGATTTTATGAGACTGTTACTGGGCCACTTCTTTGTGGATTTGTTTGTTTGTTTGTTTGTTTTTTTCTAGAAGTACATAGAAGCCTATTACAAAATAGTCCCAGGTTTGTTCCCTCTTGCTATTGTAAAATATTCATAAAAAAAATAGTGCTCTCATTTGTACTTCATCCAAATGCAGACACTTCATTACTGTTCAGATATGTGTTTTCATTGTCTTTACTGTGTACACAATTAATTCATCTGGTCTATCATCAAAAGTTTCAGTGAGATTCTTGAGCTAGAAGTTTAGCTGCCTTAATCTTCTGTAGGGTCTGCAGTTCTCTTCACTCTCAAAGTGCCTCTCTCTTCATGGACTGTAGGAGGTACCTTTAAAGCTTAAGTATTTCATTTAACCGGGGTGGACTGAATCTGGGCTTGACACCCACTGTGAAGGCAGTAAAACCATGGGCACAGTCTGTTTCTCTCATTCTCATATCCCTCACACCAGAATAAAATTTTCGTTTGGTTTCAATGGAATCACTTCTTATTAATCCCTGTATAAATAAGAGTAGGAGCTGATCTTCAAATGTTGAATTACTCTTTGTATCTCTCCAGCAGGGCTCTATAAAATACCCAGTATCTTTGATCTATGACATCATTAGTTGTGAAAGCCAAGTGGAGACATTCTACAACTGAAATGTAAATTCCCAGATATGACCTGAAATGTAAATTCCCGTAACATTCCTCCTCCAGGTGATCTCTTATTTCATATGAAACCTCATTTAACAAATGTTCACCACCCCCACTGCAGTCAGCTTTGTGCAATTTGAAAGCAATGATGCACAACTAATTGCTGGTGCATTGTGCTCAGTTATAGCAGCTGTGAATGATTTCCAGAAGTTGATTATTCTTGGATGAATGGTTTTTCTTACCTCTAGTACATCCAGGATTGCTGAATTGTAATTTACTTTTGCTGCTCTGATAGACAACTAACCAAATGCTATGCCTCAGTGATACATCAGACAACTAACCAAATGTCATGCCTTGGTGATACACCAGTCTGTGGTGGTGAATCTCATTTCACACGTTGCAGTGGATATGTTCTCTGATGTTTTTTGACATTGATGTTTTATGTCTGTACAATGTACATATTCACCAGGCCACATGATTTGGAAGAGCAAAGGCTAAAATGGAATTTAATACCTTTAAATTTGATCCAAAGTCTTCAAAGGGTTTCCAAAAAAAAAGAATTATGCATACTGGCAGGAGGCAGTGTTTACAGAGTTAATACTCCTACTCTTATCAGTTGTAGAATATATATATATATTTACCAAATAAATAAACAAACAACACCAAATTCATTCTTCATGGTAGCTGGGTAACTTCATTGGACTTCTCAGAAGACTGAAATTAGCCCCAACTGTTCAAACCAATGTAACTATCAACACATCTGTCTGTAGGCTGGTCAACAGGGATATCTGCTAAGATGTTCAGACAGTATTAGTTCCTTCCAGCAACTTCAAGCAGTCTCTTTTAGTTTTGACAAATTAACTTAATCTTTTGCATTTAAAGCCACTCACAGATGTCCATCCCTCAATGCTGAAATAAACAGGCGGGAAATTATTAAAGAGGTTTAAATGAGTACAAGCTTAAATTGCTATTTCCAAAAGACTTGGGGAATGGATTTTCAAAGGGATTTGGGTCACTAGAGACACAACGAATGGGACGTGTGGCCTGCCTAACCAGGAGGCAGCATTCTTTGATGCTTTCTGAAGCTCCCATGGGAATAGGAGCTTTTGGAGGGCATTGCTGCAGAGAGACAGTGCCTGTGGCCTAAAGACCACAGTCTGTCTGAAAAGGTGATGCAGACAGAGTAGGACTTTCACAGAAGCTGGATGAGGCAGATGCCCAGTGCCTATTCAAGTCAGGCATTTGAGATCCTAGCAAATACTTAGCGCAGACACTCGGGTGTCTAAATGGTGTCATAAAACACTAAGTTTTGCTTTTGGTGGAAGTCAATGGGATTTAGCTCCTCCAATCTAAATTTATTTTTTTAGAGCAAGTTACCAAATTTCTGAAAACTTAATCCAGGATGTATTTTTATCCATTAGGGTTGGAACCTGCCAAGACCAGATCCTAGTGTAACTACTTAGACAAAAGTATCATTGAAGTTCTAGAGTTTTGCCCAAATTAGGACTTCGGTGTTCAGTTCATGGTCTTTTATGTCATCAGCAGTCATAATGAGGTTATTTGTTAATGTTCTCAGCTAAACAGTATCTCAAACCAAATCATCACACTCATTTGACAGGACACAATATGTTTTCATGTTAAATCTGTTCTTTAAAATCACAAGCGCTGTTTACACCCAGGAAATTGCTTCATTTGTAGCAATTTCCTTTTCTTTAATTCCATTTCCAATTCCCATTATGAAACTCCCAGGCATGTAGTATGGCCCAATAAATAGGTGGAGTAGGAGCAGAAAGGAGGAAATACCTGCCCTTTTGTACATTTTACTCCCATTTAGAGAAGGAAAGTAAAAGAAACATATACAGAAATTCCAAATGTAAGCAGTTAAAATAATTAGCAGCAAGATTAGCACTTGATTAACACTTTTGGGGATTTTTTTCCGTATCTCCCTTCACAACCAGACATAAATGGAATATTGTAGCTGGCGTACTAATAGCCCTTTTGTGAAAATTGCAGTGCAGATTATGAAACTACACCCCTCAACTCTGCTACAGAGGTGAGTATCACTACACCCGGCTTATAGACAGAGGAGTTGAATGGCAGCAAACTTTTTCTCTAACTCATATGCAAAATCAGTCATAGAGCTGCGAGCGAATCCCACCCCTTATTTTGTTCTATTTACCCACTTTCTACTTTATGGTAGAAAATGTCCTCAGTTGGACTGCGGCAGGCAGCTTTGTGTGCAAGCCTGACTGGGCCCTGTGGTTATCCAGACCTTTCTCTGGACTCGGTTGGTATTGGTTTCACTCCTCCTTCCCTGGGGGCTACCAGGGCAAATTGAGGGTGTTTCCCTCCCTTTGCCATTGGCGCCATGCTGCTGGCAATCTGCATGTTCCCAGACCTGGTGGGAGTTTGTCTGTTTAAAAACTAGGTAGGGGTGTCAGAGTGCTGCCCTTGCTTTGTTTGGAGTGTGATTACATTAGCACAAATATTATTAGCACAGTGCCAGCAGCAGCTGAAAAGGTGGCAACAAAGAGCATTGCTGGGTAGGGAGGAGCAGCGTGTTTAACACAGGAGACAGGCATTGGCATGGAAGTGCAAGAGCCAGAACAAACAAAAGAAAAAAGAAGTTGGTATATATTTTTCTTCCTTGATAACAGGACTAGCTTAACAGAGGGGGGAATCAGAACACTAGGAATTACATTCCTAAAGACAGCAGTTTAATGTAGTAGCATGATAGCCCATTTCTCCCAAATTCTAGCACTCTCTTTCCAGTCTGCAGCCATTCTTTTGTACTAGGCTCCAGCTTCCCTTGTCCTTGGGAAACGCTCCTGTTTCTATTGACAAATGTCTCCTGATGCAATGTCCCTGGGAGTTTCACTCTTTAGCTTCCTACAAATAAAGTGAGATATGATTGCAAATCTGAATGTGCTAAAGTAATGGGAACTTCTTTTTCATAGCCATATCATCTTCAATATGTTTCCTTCTCAGCCTTCTTCATCTGCCCATCAGCTTCCCCACAGCCCCCGCTGTAATCAAAAGGGTGTTTTCCCTTTGAGGTCTCTTAGCAACTGTTATTACCATTATGTGAGGTCTGAGGTGGATACTGCTCTCAAGTACTGATGCAAACACCACAGCTCTTTTCAGCTTCATAAATTTGGCTCAGTGTTTGCAGATAGCTATTGAAACAGAGGAGAAAAAAAAAATTAAAGCACAGTTACTCTGAATGAGAGTGTCACAGGAGAGCAGTTGGTTCAGACATGACATTTCAACTCACAGTGATTTCCATCAATTTTTCGCTAAATAGAGCTGACTAAATCCAGCTCCTGCAAATAGAAAATGCAAGTGTTCTTTCCTGTTTCTTGAAATTCACATTGACACTGTCACATCCTAGGATACTTGTAGGAGGTTGGCTTCAGAGATGTGGTGACTTCAGACACCAGTTTCTGAAGGTAATTTGCATTGGTTGTGCACCAGCTTGTAGTGACATTCTGGCTTCAGCTGCTCACCCTGGTGCACTACAAGCCTTGCTTCTCGTGGCAATGGTGCTGAAGCATACAAGCTGATGAGGCCAGTTTCAAGCTACTACAATTCTGTTTGCTGAGGCTCCCCAATCTCTTTATGACCTAAATAACTTCGAGAAAGTTGGGAGAATACCACCATCCTGGGAGAAGTACTTATCATCCTTAATGCAGATGAACAAGTCCTTTGCTAGAGACTTTTTGTCCATGTCCTGAGCTTAATAAGATATCCATCTGTCCTGGATGTATTACAAGAATGTGTCCTGACGGGCACATTTCTTATGAGAAAATTGCCCAGACCATGTGTTTTGCATCATACCCAGTGCTTTATGTTCTTATTTGTTCACAACCCCATGTTGGTCACAACAACCCCATGCAGCGCTACAGGCTTGGGGAAGAGTGGCTGGAAAGCTGCCTGGCAGAAAAAGGCCTTGGGGTACTGGTTGACAGCCACCTGAATATGAGCCAGCAGTGTGCCCAGGTGGTAAAGAAGGCCAATGGCATCCTGGCTTGTATCAGGAATAGTGTGGCCAGCAGGAGTAGGGAAGTGATCGTGCCCCTGTACTCGGCACTGGTGAGACCACACCTTGAATACTGTGTTCAGTTTTGGGCCCCTCACTACAAGAAAGATGTTGCATTGCTGGAACATTTCCAGAGGAGAGCAACCAAGCTGGTGAGGGTTCTGGGGCACAAGTCTTACGAGGAGCGGCTGAGGGAACTGGGGTTGTTTAGTCTGGAGAAGAGGAGGCTGAGGGGAGACCTGATCGCCCTCTACAACTGCCTGACAGGAGGCTGTAGTGAGGTGGGGGTCGGCCTCTTCTCCCTGGTAACGGACGATAGGACGAGGGGGAATGGTCTGAAGTTGTGCCAGGGCAGGTTTAGGTTAGACACTATGAAAAATTTCTTCACCGAGAGGGTTGTCAGGCTCTGGAATGGGCTGCCCAGGGAGGTGGTTGAGTCCCCATCCCTGGAGGTATTTAAAAGAAGGATAGATGAGGTGCTTAGGGACATGGTTTAGTGGTGGGATGGCAGGGTTAGGTTAATGGTTGGACTTGATGATCTTAAAGGTCTTTTCCAACCTAGACGATTCTATGATTCTGTGATTCTCGTCTGAGAAGCAAAGCCTTCCAAAAAGAAAAACACCAAACAAACCCAAACCCTGAAGCATTTTCACTTTGAAAATACCAAAGACTTCTGTTTGTGCTGTAAAATGTAGTGGAATAGTAGTATCTGAAAAGGTAACCATGCATTGTTAAGCACAGAGAGATAATGTTGTTGATCAGGGTCACTTAGGTGGCCCACCAGGTTAACTTGATTAAGAGACACCAGGTTTTTTAGCTACTTTGATGGAAGGAATTAATGCAGCCCAGGGTGTATCTGGCAATTCTGGACTCCCAAGCCTAATAATCCTGTGTTCATAAGCATTGGACTTGCCTGGGTATGACTTTCAGGATCAGTTTACTGCAAAGCTTAGATTTATACCTGTGACTCAGCAGCAAAACACCTTTTCTGTTCTTCTGCTGCACCCCAGTGCAGGGGTTGCCAGTAAGAAGTAAATAACCAGGCAATGTGCCATGTGAAAAAAAGTAAGGCAGCTCCTCAGCAGAATGGAAAATATCATTCTGGGGCACTTACAAGGTGTTATAAACAAATTTGGAAAGGTGACTAGTTTGTAAAACATCCCTTGACCATTGCAAAAGTATATGGATAATTATGAATTTCTCCAAAACCACACTGGAAGACTGAATAACATGTAATCAACAGCCAACAATGTATTTCAACTGCCATGATTCATTATCAGTCGTCCTAATCCCATTTTATTAGACATGAACATGAAAACATTCGCAGTCAAACTGTATGACTGCTGCTATTAAATCCTATCAAGGACTTCACTGGTGTCAGTCTTGTACTTCAGTAGAAACATTTATGGCATTGGATACTAAAGTTCTGGGTAATTGGGCCTTTAATCTCATGATTGGACTGTCTTTTGGAAATAGAAGTGTGTCGTTTATATATTTTGCAGAGATTACATGCATAAAGTAATAAAACTTTCTTCAAGCATTTCATCAGGTATTTGCAACCACAATAAACATCCTAGAGAGTAATGTAAGTTCTTTTGTTCCATCTGGGGAGCCACAGCAAAGAGCTAAAATCTGGGCATGGTGTTATGCCTCAGGTGCAGTGTTGTGTTGTACTGTGTAAGGATACTACGCAATACAGTACTGCTCAGGGCAATATTGTATAAGGAAGGCAAGTGTCCAGTTACATTCCATATTCTGTTATATCACCGTTATTCTCCTCCCCTCACTGCATTTTACTCTGCAGCTCATGCCCTGCTACAAGCTATGTATAAATGACAATAAAATGATAGATCTGAACGCATCTTTTCATTTAGAAAACATCGATGCATATTAATTCCTAGCAATGCTTCTTCCAAAAATAATTGGCTCACTCAAATGTTAGGCATTCCCTGTAAATGTCAGATCTGGTACATTTATGGATGCCAGAATTTGAGCAGAATCTAAATTATAATTCAGTCCAGAATGTGGACTGAACTATAAAACCACAATGATGAAAAACTATTTGAAAAATGGTCAATTTTATGTTCTTTCTGATTATTACAAAAATATATAGTTTGCAAGCCACCTTGTAGGGCTCAGAGGCCAACAGTGAGCAGCCTTGAGCTATGCATCAGTTTCAGTTTTCAGACAAGGTATTTCTTAATACTTTCAACAAGAATCCCAGTGCTCTCATGTTAAGCAAAGAGTGAGTGCAGTGAAGCCAGTGGCATTGGTCTAGGGAGAGAAAAAAAATATGCCTCTGCACATCACATCTTATTATGCTCCCTTACTTTTGCTTCTTTTTTGTTGTTGTGAGAAAAACATTTTTGTTGGCCTCCTTAAATGAAAGCCGAGAGGTTGTAAATAAAGCACCTGGAGAGGCCTGGGCCTGTGGTGGTCTCTTGGCAGAGGTGCTGCTGGGTGCAGGTGGAAATTAGTGCCTCTTCCCTGCCTCAGCTGTGCTGCAAAATGGGGTTTTCTAGGGCTGGGCAGGCACCTCTGTCCTGGTGGTGGTGGTAGCGGTGGCTCACTTTGTCTGTGGTCTAGTCTACCCTTATTCATCCATGGCTGTGGGTAAACCTAACTGTTGACTGATATTTACAGCTGAGCCTGTTGAGAGTGAAAGTAAAGTGGAGGTATTGGGTTGTTCTGTATTATGGTGTTATTTTTCCAATTTTGTTAGCTATCTGTAGTTCTGGGAAGCTTTCTGCTTTGATCATGTTGTGAGCTTCGATTACATGACATACGATTCCTGGCCTTCAAGAGGAAAAACAACAGATTGACAGTTAAGACTCCAAGAAGCAGTGTATTACAGTGTATGACAGTGTGTGGGAAGGGAGGGATGTCTCTGTGCTAAGCCTTTTCTTATGATCGTGGTCTCATGTCAAATAACAGCACTGAAGAAATAAGTAACGTGAAGACTATAGTACTGTTCTTTGCTCATCTGCTATATGGTTATGGAGACCTCCATGATTCCTGAAGTGCTAAAGCCATAAAAGAGTTGATTTTCCCCATTACCTTGCTTTTTTTAGATTTGTTTTGTTTGATTGTTGTTTTGGAGATCGCTTCTTGGATAAAGGTGCCTCTTTCCTGGTTTCTGGAGATGTACTATGTTTTTGGTGGCTGGGAAATGACAAATCTACAATATGCAATGTGTTGTTTGGGATTTTCCTTTATTTATTTATTTCTGAAGCATAATTACCCTTCATGAGTGATCTGAGTGGTAACTGTTAAAAGGAAGCTGAGCAACCTCTCAGCATGATAGAGTGGCTCAGATCTTTTTCATAGAATGTTTGGGGTTGGAAGGGACCCCTAGAGGTCATCTAGTCCAACCCCCCTGCAGTGAGCAGGGACACTGCTAACTAGAGAATGTTGCTCAGAGCCTTGTCCAACCTGGTCTTGAATGTTTTTAGCCTGCTCCTGCTTTTTCTTTTTAGTATGGTTTAGGTGTAACCACAGTTACTCCACAGTAACACTCCAGTGCCTTCCCTGTACTGTGATTGCTTTGCTCCCAGCTTTCTTTTATTTGCTAGTAAGAAGAAGGCCTGCACAGAATAGGTAGGGAAGTGATTAGAACTGCTGAGGTTGGTTGGTTGGTTGTTTTCCTGGTACCACTTGCTGTCTTCCCGCTGGTCCAGCAGCCTCATCGTTGATAAAACAACCTATGTCCTTCCCTTTGAACCAACAGGAGTCTGTCTGTGTCTCTTTTGCAATATTGATGTTGAACAACCATGCAGCAATTAAGTTTGGGTAGCCCTACAGGGACATATAATCAGCACTTTGATGTGTCGGTGCTGCCCATGATAAATGTATGTTCCGCTTTCTCTAAATAATAAAGCTGATGTGTGTTGGCACTCATGCTTACGTTCCTGTGCTTTGGTGTTAATAGCAGATTGTGAAGCCAGAGATTTCATCAGGTGTTGTTCTGCATCAGTTATTCCTGAAGTTTATCAGTCTTTGTATACATTCTTGCTAGATGTTTAAGGTCATATGGATTTCCTATAGTCATTCCCAAAACTTTTTATGAGGTGGGGATCTGTACCTTTTTTTGATCTGGCTCTTGTATATGTGATACAAACATATGAAAGATTTGTTGTTTTAAAGGGACTTTCAGTGGAAAGCAGAACCAGATTTAAAAAAAACAAACAAACAAAATCAACAAACAAACAAGAAAATCACAAAACTACTCCATAAAGACTAATTTGGTCACTTTCTTAATTGGCCTCAATATAGACTTGAGTAAACCCAGTGAAACCAGTGCAAGTCCTCTATTGACTCAGAATAGCCTTGAATTAGACTGCAGACCTCTCTTGTGCCATGTAGGAGTTGAATTAGCCCCAGCTTTTCTCGTGATGCAGTTCTCTACTAGCCAGACTAATTGTTCTACCTGGTTAAACTTGTGTGTCGTGTTTCATGAGCAATGTAAAAGCTCCTTATTGCTGTTCTAAAAATACAATGTATTCAACACTCTTAATCCAAAAGTGCAAGACAACACAGGTCTCTTTCATTAGTGGGTTGTGGTAGGTATTGCTGAATCTAGTTCAAACAATTACTATTCAATTTTATGCCTGCAGGCTATGTAATAAACTGGAATATAGTTTTCACCCTGATCAGTCACATGAGAAATATCTACTTACTGTTGCATATCCTTAAGCATCCTTATTCATCCATACATTCATTCTGGCAAGTACTGTATGCTTTCCACCACTATATTATGTACAGAGTTGAACCATGGCTCATTATTTTAGAAGTCAGGCAGCATCTTAATCAATGTGCAATTAAAGATGCACCTGAAGCCAGACACTGAGCCCATATTCTGAGACTGATGAACTGGGTTATAGCATTCAGCCTGGAGTGTGGCAACGGGAGGAGTTGTTTTGGTTCTTAATCTCTTAATTTTTTTTATTGGTTTAGGGTTTTTTAGTAATAATTTTGTGAGGAATAGAAGGAAATGTTGAAAGGAAAGATCTACTAGATCCTTCCAAAAATAGGCTTATATTCTTGGTCTAAAGTAATATTCTAACATGTTTTTTCCTAAAGCTTTTGTCCTATGGGTACAGAAAATGCATCATAAGCTTGTCCACAGGTGAAGATCAGGGCCTCTTTTGGAGAGACAACACTGCATGTTGTAGTCTACCATAGTGGGCTTTTAAAAGAGCGGTTGGACAAGGTCAGGTCAAGGAATTTGTTGTATTAAAGTGAGTCAAAAAGTGAGAGGGAAGAAGTTTTCTAAACAACGAATTTCAAGGTTTGCATAGATCTTGGGGAATGTATTGAAAAAATTATATTCGTGGTGAAATGTCATTGCATTTACCTGCTTAGATTAGCTCTACTAGTCTTCATTATGTATATACCAATACAGTCCAAAACATGGCATGGAATTGCAAAGAAATGTGAGAGGTGATGAGCAGGCTGAAAGAGAAAAGGAAGCTCAAATCTGGCCTGTGGAGCTTAATTGTGCTATGAAAATGTAGCCTTTCATGCAAAGGAGGCATTCCTAAAAGAAGGACTGCTGCTGTGTTAGCTTCGACTTCTGCTTGGAGAAACAGTGGCTGCAACTTGTGCAATAGGATCTGTTTGTAGATCACAGGGTATAGAGGATTATCTTCATTAAGGTCAAGGATTTAGAACATAATTAATAGGACAGTCTAACTTTGGAGGTGTGGCCATAGAATTTAAATAATGCTAATGAATAGTGTAAAAAACAACAACCCCAAAACCAACAAAAAAACCCTAACCCAAAACTATTTTAAGAGCTCAGGAAATAAAACTGAATAAATGCCTGTTGAATACCTGCCATCAGTGGCTGTACCAAGTGACATAGTGTCACTCGGACCTTGTGTGTTAAACTGCAAGACTGAAGACCTGGTGCTATTTCAAAGTCTATCATGAGTCAGTAAGGTGACTACAGGTAAATCTTTCCACATGTCTGTGCTTTATGGGTTTGTTTCACCATAAATGGGGATAGCAATACATAATTATTCTTTTAAAGTCTGTGATCTTGAATGTAGCGTAGTCCCCAAACTGCAACTTCTTTTTAACTTAAGTCCTTATTAAACATATAACTTTTGGGAAATGCTTTCTACCTGGTGGTGGTGTGCATTGGCCTAATGCTGCTTTGCTTCAGTGCAGGCAATCTGCAATCTACTGACACTCGGCTAATGAGGGTCGACCTGGTTTTTAATCCTTGCTTGATGCCACGAATGCCTGGTCACTGGCTTAACTGCCTGGTCAAAAACGCAACTCAAAGCTTCCTTCAGTGGGAGAAGAGGGAATTTTTGTTCTAAACAGCCATGAGACTTTAAGGCGTCATCAACTGAACTAGGAAAAGAACTGGGCAAAAAATTAATGAAAGGCAAAAAATTAATGAAGGGCAATATACTCAGACTGCTTTCCTTCGTTCTGTTGTACCAAAACCATGCAGACAAATCGAGCTTCCACAAAATACTGGGGAAGACTATTTCTGAATAATTCTAAATCTGAGAGTTTGTTTGTGTGAAAGCTTAACACAAAGGAAAGTATACATGTGTACCAGGTTATCACAGGTGCTCAAATAAGCTACCTTTCCAAAGCTGATGCCAGCTCAGGGGGCCTGTAATAAAGGAAGAGAGCAGGAAGGCTCCAGAATAGATCTTGCTAATTAACTTTTTTTCTTTTTTTAAATAAGAACTGTAAAAATTGGCTGTAGCACTCCTTATCATTATAGCTTTACCTACTACAAATTTTGCTGATGTTTGGTTGAGAGAGAAATAGCAATTATGCAACATGCAGGTGCCCTGGTAGCACTTAAAGGTGTGTTGATGAAGTAAACAGCCCTGAAGGATCAATTTTCACATATTTCAAAGCAGAGTATGTATTCTCTAAATCTGCTGATGCTGAAAGATGCATTTCTTCACATGTCCAAATCTCAGTGCCAAACAACTACAGAATACTACTGTATTCACCAATGAAAGAGTGAACTTGGTATATTTCTTGGAAGTTGGGATCTAATGTGTCATGCAAAGGAAAACAAACACACACACACACACACAGACCCCCCCCAAAAAACCCCAAACCAAACCCTCCTCTTCAGATTGAGAGAGTGAGCTCTTCTGGAAGTTTTTGTGGGAGACATTGAGCAAAAGGTGGTGTGAGAGCCCAGGGTCTGGCATGCAACTGGCTTTTACCTCAAGTGAATAGGGAAGGTGGGACAAAGCAAGCCTGGGGCCAGGCAAGAATGACAAGGAGCCTTGCTACAGAGGGAGTTAAGAGGTATAGGTGAAGGACTTCTTTCAACTGGAATAGCCTTGAGAAGATAATGTAGGTGCATTTGGAAAGAAATGGTAACTGTATTTACTTAAGATCCCAAGCTGGCACTTTTTTGTGGAGGGTGGAAGGTATTCCCCTTTCTACTGGCATGAAAAATGACTGAGCTTGTGGGTGAGCTCCACTTGGGGGTGTGGAAGAATATAAACCGGAAAAAAACCAAACCTGGTGAGTTGCTTTTTGGTTAACTGTGGAAAGCTAAGGAAAATTAGTGGATGTTTGTTCATTGGACCTCTGTTCTCCTTTAGAAGTGGGGAATGCCTCTGAAGGTAAACTTCCATGGGGAAGCATACAGTCTGACTTCTGCTTCTTGCGGAGGATTAATTTTGTTTGCAATGCTTGATGCAGCAAATCTGTATGAAAGTCTCATTCAAGTGAATATTCACAAATACTGCTTTTTGGAGAAGAAAGCCTCTATTTTGGCAAATACACCACAGCTATCATGATATACTTCTAATTAACTTGGAATTGCCTTCTCTGCCCCATCAGCTGCCATCCAAGTGGAAGAATATGAAATTTGAAGTGTTGGGGCTGCTGCCTCTAGGTTTCCCAGTTAGCATCCATGCTTTAATGAAATCTTTGCTTCCCAAACCAGTAAGATCTTGTTCTCAAGCCCATTAATGTTCATTCCCAAGATGATATTTCTAGTTTGCTGAGGGTTTTTCACTTTTTTTTTTTTTCTTTTGTTTTGCTTACCTCCTAGGAGGTAGGCACCTAACCTGGGCTCAAAACCGTGCTAATGTGGCTATGTTACTTCTGGCTTGGCCGTGGCTCATGTCTGGCTGGCTCTGAAGACAGGTCATTGTGAGTCCTCTACACAGGCACACGACTTCTGCCCTGTCAGACTAATTTATCTGATAATGACCACTGCAACAAAGGTGCCTGAGTTTGAAAAGCAGCTCTCATATGATGGTTGGGGGATGTGAGAGGAGAATGGGGTCTGGAGTCATCATGGCTCAAGGAAGGCAGGACTAGATTATTATTATTATTAGGTCACCTGTATTGCAAATCTGGTGCAGACAATATTTTATTTTTCAAAAGTGAAACAATAAGCTACAGTCAAGGGAATTGATTGTGGGGTTTTGTCTCTTCCTCCCTCACCACCCTCAGTATGCACTATTAATGGTTATGAAAAGTTAGAGTTGCTTTGTGTTTTGTTTTGCTTTTCCTTAAATGGGGGTGTTCCATCTACTCTCTTCTCAAGCCTGATCAAGCCTTTTATTTGATCCCAAATAGTCCATGTTTTAAGTTTATAGAATTATGAATAAAAGCTTCATATGCCATTTAAGATACAGGTTCCTTCTCATTTAGAAGTGTTTGGCATTTACACTTCTTATTTAAACATGTTAAAGCGCTTCCATTACTAAATACTGCTTGAGGGAACTAAAGAGGGAGAAGAAATTTGGCATAAGTCCCAGTGCAATTTGGAGGCAAAGGACTGAGGATGCTCACTATCCTGTAGAATGACAGTAATTAAAATTAATGAAAAATTGCTGCATAACACCCACCACTTGACATATTTCCTCAGGTGGTTTTTGCAAAAATCTGAGACCTGTGGCTTGGAGCTTTGAAGTTCCCCTGCCCCTCCGCAGTCTCACCTCTGCTTTCATAAATATAGATGAATAGTTGAGCAAATATTCTGAAAGAAGTTCATTACTTAAGATGGAAGCATCTTAAGTAAGTTAAGTTCTGTCTTCAGATGTAAAAGTGCAGTTTTGCAGGGGTAAAAGAATCAGCATTTGAGGAACTGCTAAGCCCAGTGCAGGGTTACACCTCTCCTTCAATAACCTTGTAGAGTCTACAGGCTCCTGTGGTTCAGCTCTGTGCACCCCTGGGGAGTTGGCAAGAGGACACAGCCAGGCTGGTGGAGGATTGCAGTGTGAAGGGGAAAAAAATTTAAAAAACAAACCAAATTTTTTTTGAGTGAAGGTAAAGCTGTTTGATGGTTGAATAAAAACAGGCTCTTGGTACTTCAAATGCGAGAATCTGTAGACATGATGATTGGAGAAGAACTACCTTAAGATGTCATTGTCTATGGATTAATCCTTTGATAATTATTTCCTTATTTATACAATTTCAAAAGTTAAGCTGTTCAGAGCCAACAACCAGAAGTGAAAGTTCATCCCATAATCAAAAAGCTGGTTTTGCTCTTTTGTGCATTAGATACATGGATCTGGGTTCTTTCTGTTGTGTATAGATTTTTCCCTAGTTCATTTACCAATGGTACCTTATTTTGAGGACCTTTCTCCCATCTGCAGCAAGGAAGGCTTTGGTGATACACTCGTGATGTTTCTATCTCTTTTTATGGCTGAATACTTTGGGATAAGGTTGTATCTGTGCTGGCTTAGGAGCCTGGCGTGGAAGGATTATTCTGGAATCAGGATTATCTAAATGTAAAAGTCAAATGGGGCCGTGTTTTGTATTTTCTTTTTCTTGTTTTTTTGTGACCAATAGCAGAACTCTGGTAAGCAATGGGACAAGAACCATATACAGTTATTCCTTCTTGCACTTAAGATCCTTTGCTTATTTTCTTTTTTTTCCCTTAGATGTTAGGATCTTACAACAGAATGCTACAAGGCAAACTCACTACTTGACAAACTTTGAGGGAGCAGGCTGTCTTTTATGGGTTTTTTTGCCAGGTGAAACACCTGAAGAACCAGTCCTGAAGGAACCCTAATAGATTGCCTCTTCTTGTTGCCACCACACAGTGCCACCTATCCAGTGGTATTGATTCTCTTTAAGATGAAGGAAACTTCCTGACTTTTTTTTTTCACCAAAACAATACACTTAGGAGAAAATTCTGACCTAATTGTAAGGATCCAATTTTTTTCTTGCTAGGAAAAAATAAATGTCAGTGTATGAGACAGAGTTTTCAGTGTCACTTGAAAGTGACATTAAAAGATTCTTTTGAAACAGCAAGGCATGTAACATAAAAAATCTTGATGCTTTACAGCCTCGGTGTTTAGTGAAGAGTCAAGACACTTTATTACCCTAAGGAAAGAGACAGAAGTTGTTTCTGTCTCAGTACTTCTTATTCTGAGTTATTCTTTGTTTTTTGTCATGTTGCAAATCAGCAGTGAAGAAAACTCACTCAGCAAGCAGTAAAAACAGCAACAAATGTTTACCCCTTGGGATACGTACTCTGGAGAGAATTCCCCATCCAAAATGAGTAGACATTTCAGGGTCTATGTGTACAAGTTTAGCTTGACTTGGAATACAGGCAGTCAGCCAATCAAGAAATCAGAAAATTCAGTTTTTTATTTGAGGTTAAAAAATTTTCTATCTAGCAGGTGAATAAGTTATCCATGAAGCTCAAGAAGTATCAGTATTGCAGTTTGGAATATCTGATATTAAATCTCTAAAATAAACATTAAGAACTAGAGGAAAGAAATTGCTCTGCAAAAGAATTGAGTAATATGATTTCCCTCTTCCTTGCCCTTTGAACATATTGCTTAATCTATCGGGAGACGGTAATTGCTGTCATGAAGAAGGATATGCATGTAGGTGCCTTTGGATTCCACTATATATTTTCTTTTTGACAGCAATGAGTTGCCTTTCTGTCTTTATTAGTTGTCAGTGTCTATTAATAACCTGAATTTTGGGCAACATTCTTATGCTACTTTCATGAGAATGAATCCTGGTTCTACTGAACTTGATAGGAATTTTGTGACCGACTTAATGAAGCAATGCTTTTAGCTTGGCAATGTAGGTTTTCTATGAAAAATTATTTAAGTATACCTCACTCAGCACTTTTACCCCAAAATGTTTGAATTACAGGTCAGTTCCTTTGTACCTTTCCTATGATGGTTTTACAGTCTGAATTAGAACAGTTTGAATAAAACCTTCTACCAGTTCGATGTGGTTTTGAAAATAAGGAGTTTGTGTTATAATTTATTGGGCCATGTTATCCTCCTTCAGGAGGTTTTGGAGAATGGTTAATTATTTATGCAGATGTTGACCAATGAAATACTGTTTGTTTAGAAGTCTACACCAGAAAGTGTCATACCTATGACAGCAGTGTGAACACACCCTTAGACTGTAAACTCTTCAGGGCAGGGGCTCCTAGTTTTCATGGAAGTGAACAAATCATAACCTAAGCCATATGAATCTGCCTTTTTCAGGGCGTATGTATGACTGACAAGCACTTCCAGGAAAAATTATAAATTGCTTTCTTTCCCAGAACTATTCAATAGAAAGTTTGCTTTTTCTTTAGTTAGTTCAGGAATTAAATTTTCATCCTCTATTCTTGTTCGTTAGATTTTGTTTCTTCCTGTCTTGTCTTCTAGATTTTATGACTACTTACTTATAGGTTTGTTTCTTCCAGGCAGTTAAATTGATCTTTAATTTTATTTCATGACCACAGAGGAAAACAACACAAGCTCCAGCAAGTTGAGAGGTAGGCAGGTCTTGTACGCACTTTCCTGAGGCTAAACAGACCTTTGTTTTAGTGTCTTGACTGCTGATGTGTGCTGTTCTAAGGAAGAGGATGTTGAAGGAAATCTAGGGAATTTGTTCTTCTATTGGATTAAATGGAATAAAGATATGTGGTCACTCAACCGTATGTGGCCAGTGCAGCATCCAGCTATGTGCTCAGTTACCAGTCTCAAATGAGTCAGCCTAAGAGTATATGTGTGGGTGTGGAAAGAGCAGAAAAAACAAAATCTCTTGGTAGCAGAACAAATTATCACTGTGAGTCAGGGCTCTGGCCTCTGAGGTTGGTTTGGGATTGGAAATTAAGGTAGTTATAAAGACACTTTATGTCAGGACTCAAGACCTTGTTATTACCTAAAACGTGCCTTTTATTCAAAAAACCAGTGGATTACAGCAGTGGTGTGTGCATTCTACAGTTTCAGGCTGTTGAAGAGGAAAGTGAGGGTGACAAATACCTGAGCAGTGCTTGGTAGCAATGAAACAGGAGCTCTCTTGACTTGCCAGGCAGCTGTTTCAGAGGTGCAGAGATGCAACATTAGATTTGCTAATGATCCCAATGCTTTGGGGAATAGGATTTGCCACTTTGTTCCTATGCCTTGAGCAATTGTTGCGTTATCTAAAGGAAATTGCTTTACTGCAGTTCTAATTTCCACTTTTAAAATACTGGTTTTAATCTTCACTTTCTCTTTGCTTTTATGGGATGGAGCAAATCATTACTTTGAAAAGATGCAGCAGTTTCTCCACAGACAAGTGGGGCATTTGGCAGAGTGACAAGTCCCTCCGTGAGGCTGCTTGATGCACTGGCAAGTACCAACCACACTGAATGGCTGAGATACACAGTTATCCATAACAGGGCTCTAAAAATCCTGGTGGTTGGCACTGTAGTTCAGCATTCATGCAAGGGTGTGTGTATTTTACATGGAAGAAGATAGCTTTTTATACTGCGTTACTGAGTTCAGTCTTGGCTGGAAGCTGCGATGGCAGTGCTAGACTTCATTTTCTTTAATCCTAGAATATATAAAACTACATGTTGAGCAATTCTTTTGGAACTGAATTTTTTTTGTGTTCAGTAGGTTGTCCTGAACCACAATGACTTTGGGGAACTGACCTCTTGGTTAAATATCAGTAGATTGTGATCACAGCTTCCACTGCTTATTACCAGATGTAGGAAAACTTAAATGTATTTCTTGTGCTGAAACATCTTGTGGAATTAATATTTTGTGTGACTTGGGCAAGATCATAGGATATCCTGTCACTTGCATGTTCTGATGCACTTTATGTGGATTCTTTTGGGACGGTTTTATCATCCCAGAAGGACATCCTGAATTCTGGTGGATGAACCAAGTGTGGAACTGTTCACCAAATCTTGCAACACTAGTGCTAGGAAACACCTGAAGAAAATACTAAACTTGAACTTAAAACAACTGAAAGGGGAAATACTTCTCTACACAGCAGCTTGAGAGTGACCTTCTGGAACTGGCTGCCCAAAGCATTGGTGGAGACAAAGAGCATCGGCTGTTTTACAAAGGCAAAAGACAAATTCATAGACAAGTCACTGGGGACATGGCAGGGATTCCTTCTGAACAGCCTCAATACAACAGTCATGGATGTGAGGGACGTACAAGGGGAATGGTCTGTAGAAAGCGGCTGGACTTGCACGTTTTGTCTAAATAACCCTTCCTTTTACCACAGTTGGAGAGAGAATACCAGCCGAAACAGAGCATTGGACAGACCCACTGGGCATTTTACATATTCTTTTAGAGGTCCTGTCTGCCAAGCTCAAGTCTGAATTTCTGTGGCTTTTGCCTGCCAGAGTGAATCTGTGACTAACAAGCACTGCAATACTACTTACATGTTCTAGGATCAGTCAAGCATATGGTTAAACAAGACTTGTCTATAGGCCTAAACACCAGGTCTTAACCAGTGCCAAATAGGGGGTCCACACTAATTGTTATAGGCTGTAATAGAAGCTTGCAGGTTGAGGGACGAGAGTGCTCCTGCTAACCCAACAGAATAATTTGAACTCGACTGGCAGTAAGCTGGTTTGCTCAGACATCCCCTAATGTAAGTCTTCAGCTTCGGTAGGAAAAAAAAAAAAAAATCACAACTTTTCCAGCAAAACAAGTTGTTGCTGCTTTGGCCAGTTCAGGGGTCCTATTTTATTTTAATTTTGAAAGCAGTTTTTGAAAATTATCTTAATGGAATTACAATTTCTTCTGGGGGTGTCTACTAAGCATCCCCTTTCCCTTGTCAGAAGAGTAGGAAAATCATAAAGGGCAACTTCTACCATCTGATTTCAGTGAAATAATTGGATGCACAAACTTGGGATTTAATGCCATTCTAATTCAGTGCTTTTCCAGGTTGTGCAAAATAGTGAAGCATGGGATAAATTGTATAAAATACTCTGATATTATTATTATTATTATTGCCCAAGTTAGAGAAGGAGAGCTTACATAGCATTGACTTTTTCTTTGTTTCTTTCTTATCAAGTTTCAAGCATTTTTGAGGGTTTGGCAGGAGTCCCTAATCCCTGAAGCTCTAAATGATTTATCACCTCCCTGTACATGCTTTGAAGTAATTGGGTGCCAGCTGCATTGCATGCTCTCCTGTGGCATTCTCACTCTTTGGTCCAAAACTGTATGTGCCCAGGGAGAGGCACACCAGTGCCTCCCCAGTCAGGTCACTCCTTTCTGGGAAGCATATTGCTCTAAAACTTGTATTTTTAGATGAACATGTTCAGGAAATGTGTTTGTAAACATGGTTTTGTCACTATTTTGCTGCCTCCAGAGGAGATAGCTGTGGAGTGTTTCCTCTCAGGTTCTCTGTCTGGACCTTCCAATCCTTTACTTAACCAGTAGTAGTAGTTCTCAGCCTTTTCTATATCATCATTCGGTTTTAAAACCATGAGGAAAATAGGCCTTTCTCTTCCATTTAGTCATAAATCATCGTTTCCCAGATTTGCTTTTTTTTTAATTATATATTTTTTAAATTAATCTTCCTCCCATCCTTTCCTCCTTTCCAGATAGTCTTTTATCTGGCAGGTCTCCAATGGAAATTCTGCCCCAAGTCGAAATCCTGCCTCAGTATTTCCTGGTCATGCCTCAGCTTATTACATGTCCATGGAGTCATTCTGCAAACAAATTAATTTCTCCTTATCTAGAAATTGTAGAAGTCTTCCATTCTGTCCTCCAAAGGATGTTAAAACAAGTCTGTCTGAGGGACTCTCGGGGCACTGTGTACAGAAGTGTCAGGGGCATCTACAGGTATCACAGGAGCAAAAGTGGTTTGAAAAATGAGAGACAGGAAAAGCAAACTGTTGTGGTGAAAAAAAGTTGTTTTCTTGTACAAGTGGATTAAACTAAAAGGGTGCTGTCACCCATACAGACAAAAACCATGCCCCTTCCCCTACACCTTGTTTTGGAGAATACTTCAGAAACTGCTGTGTAAAGGGCATCCATCTGTCCCCCTCCTTCATCTGGACGTGGGGAAAAGTTATACTTTGTTTTCTTCCATGCCTCTTCTGCAGGCTTTAACAGCGCATCTCAGCATGCTATTGCCTTCCAGCTTTGGAGAAGTCACATCTTCCATTGCAGGTATTGAGAGAACTGCGTTTTTGTTTGGCTTGAAGTCCAGTTCTTCACGGGGGATTTGGATGGTTGGGAAGCAAAGTGGCATCCTAGGGATCTGAGCGTCCCTGTTCTCCTTTGCCAGGAGATGACAAACCAGCTAAAAATCTTCCTCAGGCACCCAGGGAAGAAGCACCAGGTTTAGTTTGTTGCCAGGCAAACTGCTTACTGGGTTTGTGTGAGGTTTTGTACCTCTCTCAGCAAGTTTCTTACTCCGGAAAACATGGGGGTTTGCTGGGTTTGGGGGAACTTCTCGGGTTTGGGTTCTTTCCAGTCTCACCTTGTACATAGTTAATCTTTTCTGACTTCAGAAATACCAATCTATGCTACACAACATCCTTTTTAATTCCTACTGAATTCTGACCATACACTTAGCTCTGCATAACTCAAATACTGTTGAATTGGTCTGAGAAAGAGATAGATATAAACCTTCTGTTTGTTATTGGCACAAGGGAATTTGATTTAAAAATAAGAAGTTCCTTCTAGCATTGGTAGTTAACTCTAGTCTTTTATCAGCTGGATTAATTTTCTAGTCTACTGGAACTGTGAAGAGATCAAAAGTTTAATGACCAGTGGGGCCTGGATTGTAATACATTATCTTGCTTCTCTGAAAAATATTGCAAACCCAGAAAATGTTTTTAAGGTTATATGATGTACCATTAGTCAAAATGCAGCCCCTAATAAAATTGCATTCTGCAGGACTGAATGGTAGTGGCAAAGGAAACATTACGCTGCTTATGGCAAACACCCTTGGACTAAAAGCTTGCAAGGAATCCTGGATCTGGTGGCATTAGGATATCTGCCAGATTCATTCTTGTTTCTGCTCCTAGGTCTCTTATGTTAATTTATATTGTTTCATCCTTTGGACATTGTAAACCTCCTTAGAATAAAAAAAAAAAAAAATAAATGGCAAAGCAAAGTTTTATATTAAAATCAGTGTCCCATGGCATGCTGTTGGTACATAACAGAGTTGACTGTAATCATTGAAGTTACAGTTTAAATCAGAGAGTTCGCATGTGTGCTTGTAAGTCACGGTGTACCAGGTGTGTTTCTTTCATGATGTTGTATACTCATGGGACCATGATCAAGATGCGCTTTTGAAAGCGTGTGAAAGGCTGGCATCTACATATCCAAAACAGTTCTGACCAAGGCTGTGGCTTTCTGTGGGGGCGACGTTGTCTATATTACATCCTTTGGGGGACCACAAGGCTCATACGGGAGCACGGTAACCACCATTGTTGGTTCTCTTCCTTGTTCTGCCCTGTTCATATGCCCTGTATAGGTCTTCCTGTGTGCCAGTTAATTCTTCTTTAACTTGTCTTCCTATGACAGGGGAATGGAGCACGTAAACTGGCTGCTCATATGTATTGCTTGTGAAAGATCCTGTAAGTTAGCTCTTCAGGGCAGAGACTGGGTCTTGGTTTGTCCTGTATGATGCTGTGGGAGTTTATGTAGTCCATAAATTTTTAATAAGCAAAAGTGCAGTTTGTGGGAAAGCTGTGCTGCTAATGCTGCACTTTGTTTTTTAGAAAGACATTTGTCTGCTCGCTTACAGTTGTTGCAATCAGGGACAAATATTCTCAGTCAGTGCACAAATTAAAAAAATTGTTAATGTGTTGGTCTTGATTCTGATGTCATCTGGGCAGGTGCTGCTCTGAAATAGCTCTATTGAAGTGAAGGGGTAAATCTGATCAAAGATGACATCAAAAGCAGTATAATCTATAAAGCAATTCTTCCTGCATGTAGAACATTCTGATTTGCAATAAAAGAGAGCTTTATTGAATTACATTAAATTGTTCTCAGTACGTTAGCAGTATAACCAAACTTCATTTCTGGATTTTCTGAAGTGATGATGGGAGGGGAATGTATTGCCGTTCTAACAAGAAGAGTTGGCTTTGAAAGTTTTGACAGAGACTTTGCTACAGCAAGGTCCCAATACATGGCTGAGATTCTTGCATTGTTAAGAATCAGAACTTGGTTTTGATTTTTATTGTTGGCAATAGCCTCCATGGCTGACTAGCACTGCAGCTGGCCCATTGAGGCAAGTTTATATGTATTGAGTGCAAGGAGATTAAAATACTGATATAAGGGTAAGATAGTACTGATTTGGCATTCTCGGGGTATGCAAAATTATTATCCCTGAAGTGATGCATGATGAGTGTGAATATGGCAGCCTTTACCTGGTGGATATTCTTGCTCTGTATCTGCACCCACTCTTGAATAATTACCTACTTTAATATATTAGTCTTTCTCATCCTTTTGACCATTTACATGAGAGTGGAGTGAATCTCAAAGCAGAACTGCAGAGGTAGAGCCTGGTGAGATCAGAATACCATGACGCCTCAGGCAATGTTTTTAGTCATGAAAATCACATGGTTAAGTCAGTCGTCTTCTGCTTCATCTAAAAGATCGCTTTTCATGTGACAGTAAGCAGAAGGGGCAGAATAAAAAGTCAAATGTAGAGCATTAGTGCTTGGGCAGGGGAATGCTAACACTGCATGTTGCCATCTAGTGGAGCTGGTTAAATTTCAGTATGCCTGCTAACATGTCTGATTCGAAAAGCCTGATATAAAACCACTTTGCATGCATTTTGTTTTCTTTTTTACTTTCTCCATCTTTTTGGTGCAATACCTATTGACTTCAGTTCTAATACAAAATTTTTGAGAAAATGGAGACATCTTGTGCATTTGCTTTTTTTTTTTATATTTACAGCACAGTAACTATATTGGTTCTATAAAGATTGCTGGTCTTTGTGAAATGATACATAGGTTTGTGGGGTTTTGTTTCTGTGAGGGGTGGGAATAGGGAACATGCATCAGTATCTGGATTAGCATCCTTATCAACATCAAACAAGAAAGTTTGAATGCTCCGGCTTTATTTTTTCTTCCTTCACAGAGGTAGAAAATAGATTTCCTAAGCTGGAAGATGCAGTGGGTGAACAGAACTGTGTTTGGATGGGGGTGGTTGGAGGGTTTTTCTTGGAGTTTGGGGGTTTTTGCATTGGTTTTGTTTTAAGACTAATGAAACAGAGAGGAACTTGCTCGACATGTCTATGTTGTGTTGTCACAGAAAAACTGAGGTATCTTGTATTGAGACAAAATTCAAAATACATTGCTGTTAACGAATGTTTCTTCTGCATAGTTGCTCACATTTAAGAAAGCCAGTTCTGTAAAAAGGTGTGGTAATTTTGGGGATAAACCCTGCTTCAAGGAAAGCAGGGGAGTTACCAACAGATATATTACATTAATGTAAAATTTTTCATCTGGAATATGAGATATACCAGAATATTTGATATTTCCAATCCAAGTTGGCTCTTCTCTAATACTGCCTGCAATAAGAAGAACAGAGGGGCAAGCAGCAACTGGTATTCTTTCCTTTCCACTCTTGCAGAAAGAGAACTATTATGGACAGAATAAAGATGCAGCGATGGGCTTTCATCCTATGGCAGCAATGGATTGACTTTAGGGAATCTCTTTTATATGTCATACATGTTCTCTGTTCCAAGGTATATGATGGCAATGAGATGGCCATAAGTTTTTATGGACAGTCTCTGGACCAGCTTATCTGGCAAAGAATGCTTTAAACAATAAGACATTAACATAAATAATAAAGATGCTTTAAATAATAATAAAAGAGTGAACCATCATAAAATAATTCCTATTCAAAAGTGTATTTAAAAATAAAACTTGCCTCTGCTTGGAAAAGTGTGCTTGTTGCAGATGCAGTGTTTATAGAAAAAGCCAAGTTTGGTAAGTACTGGATATGGTTGAAGTTAACACTTCTGAGTGAATACTATAAAGAATCCAAATGTAAAATCAAGGAATAGAAACAAAAGTGCTTAATTGTGTCGTCTACAGCCATGACATGTTTAGGATCTGGCTGGCCCTCCTCCCTCTGATGCATATGACAAAACATTCATTAAAATTTCAAAGCTAGTTTTGAATTCTTTAAGGACTTTTGTTCTTCTAAGGGTAGCTGCCTGCACGTACAAAAGTCCCAGTGACTGACAGCAATACTAGATTTCATAAATTCTTTTCAGGAAAGAAGATGAAGAAAAAGACATCTTCCTTAGAACAGGCCTAACTCGAAGTTCCCTGTCCCAGGGGACCCTTATGAAAGTTAGCCGAGATGCCTTGGTAACTTGTTAAACAGCCATAAGCCTCAGCTGCAAATGCGTTTGGTTGTCAGCCTCTTTCTCTGGCTGGCAGATACTGCTATTGAGACACCATTTTCAGTTCATGGATTTGACATAACCATTCCAACTTTCTCCCAGTCTACTCTGTGTTTGCAGCAGCTTGGTTGTACTGGGAGAAGGTCCTGTGCCAGGTACTCTGTTCCAAATGAAGGATTTAAATAATTCAATGTTTCAAAAACATGCCTAGAAATCAATAGAGGAGATTAGAAAATCAAATATATTCAAGTTCAGTGCAGAGCCATTAGGGTTGAAGAAAGTATCAGGGTATTCGCTGAGTCAAACCTGGTGATGAAGGCCCAGAACAAACCTTAGTAAAAGCACAAAGTATGAGCTGGACCCTATGCTGGCATCAACCTGTTTTGTTCAAGTTAGCTGAAGAATGCAGGCTAACACCAGGTAAAACTTGAGCAGAAAGGCTTGGCTTTCCAGCACGAGAGCCATGTTCCAACTACTAAGCTATAAACCCCAAATCTAACCAAATTTTCACCTTCATGCAGGAAATCAAACCCAAAACCTCTCTAGAATGTGTGTCAGGTAGCCTTAGTTTTGAACTTTCTCTTTACCCTCTATCCATTCCTGCAACATAAATTGCTTGAACCAGAAGAGCAGGATGGAAGGTATTTGGAAAAGCAGAAAGCAAACTCTCCAAGCAGAAATTGGGATGCCTTACCAAAGAGAAGGGGAACTTGACAAACACACCAATGAGCCTGTTACTTTCCAGAACAGCAATATCAAAAAGAAGCCTATCCTGTAAATGGAGACCATTGTAAAGGGACGGCATGAAGCTGGGCAAACCTGTTAGTAGCGACAGAGTTGAACAAGTGAGGATCTTCTTTTAACAAGTTGGAACAAGTTACTATCAGCGTCCTCAAAGAAAAAATCAAATTTGGTTTCCAAATTTGAGCTCGGGTTTCTAAGGCTGGGCTGGAGACAACAGAGAGGCGGGAATTGGAAGAGGAGAGGAAGGATGGATTTCTTTACTTGTACAATCTCTCAAGTTGGATACGAGTTGATAAAAATCTGTGTTTATTATATTACAATCAAAGCTGGTCAGAGGTATCACTTTTTCCTGTCCCCTAAAAGAATCTTTTCAGAGGGGTTTGAAACAACTTGCAGATTTAAAATGAAGGAAAGTGAGTGCTTAGTTGGGACTTCCATTGGAAAGTTGCAGAGCTGTTCCACTCCTATACTTTGAGCTTGAACCTTTGTTTCCCTGGGGGACTTCAACCACCCTGACATCTGCTGGAAAACCAACACGGCAAGCTGTAGGCAATCCAGCAGGTTTCTCGAATGCATTGAGGACAACTTCTTAAGCCAGGTAATAGACACCCCTACCCGAGGGGATGCGATACTGGACCTGGTGGTCACCAATGCAAGCGAGCTCATCGGAGATGTCAAGATCGGAGGCAGCCTGGGCTGCAGTGATCATGCACTGGTGGAGCTCACGCTCCTGAGGGAAATGGGAAGAATGAAGAGTATAGTCAGGACCCTGAATTTTAGAAAAGCAAAATTCCAGCTCCTCAAGGAGTTAGTCAGGAGGACTCCCTGGGAAACGGTCCTCAGGGACAGGGGAACAGAACAGAGCTGGCAGATCTTTAAGGATGTGATCCACAGAGCGCAAGAGCTCTTGATCCCTAGGTGTAAGAAATCGGGCAAAGAAGGGAAGAGACCAGGTTGGCTGAGACGAGAGATGCTGGTCAAACTAAGGAGGAAGAGGGAATTGCACAGGCAGTGGAAGCAGGGACAGGCATCATGGGAAGAGTATAGGGACGTGGTCTGGTTGTGTAGGAATGGGGTCAGGAAGGCCAAGGCTCAGCTGGAGCTAAACTTGGCTAGGGATGCAAAGAATAACAAGAAGGGTTTCTACAGGTATATCAGCTGGAAAAGGATGGTTAAAGAAAGCGTACCCCCGCTGATGAGCGAGACTGGCAAGCTGGTAACAGCAGATGAGGAGAAGGCTGAGGTACTCAACAACTTTTTGCCTCAGTCTTCACGGGGAACCTCTCTCCTCACCCCTCCCGAGTTGATGGATGGCATGAGGGGGACCGGGAGGGCAAAACCCCTCCTGCTGTAGGAGAAGATCAGGTTCGTGACCACCTGAGGAGCCTGAATGCACATAAGTCCACGGGACCTGATGAGATGCATCCCAGAGTCTTGAGGGAATTGGTTGATGTAGTCGCCAAGCCACTCTCCATGATATTTGAAAAGTCATGGCAGTCAGGTGAAGTCCCTGGTGACTGCAAGAAGGGAAACATTGTGCCCATTTTCAAAAAGGGTAGAAAGGAAGACCCTGGGAACTACTGACCTGTCAGCCTCACCTCTGTGCCTGGGAAGATCATGGAACAGATCCTCCTAGAAGCTATGCTAAAGCACATGGGAGCCAGGGAGATAATTTGAGATAGCCAGCATGGCTTCACCAAGGGCACGTCCTGCCTGACGAACCTAGTGGCTTTCTATGATGGTGTGACAATAACAGTGAACAAAGGAAAACCAATGGATGTCATCTACTTGGACTTCTGCAAAGCCTTTGACACGGTCCCCCACAACACCCTTCTCTCTAAATTGGAGAGCTATGGATTTGATGGGTGGACTGTTCGGTGGATAAGGAACTGGCTGGATGGCCGCATCCAGAGGGTAGTGGTCAATGGCTCGATGTCTGGATGGAGACCAGTGACGAGTGGTGTCCCTCAGGGCGCCGTATTGGGACCGGTGCTGTTTAACGTTTTCATCAATGACTTAGACAGCGAGATCGAGTGCACCCTCAGCAAGTTTGCGGATGACACCAAACTGAGTGGTGCGGTTGACACACCAGAAGGACAGGATGTCATCCAGAGAGACCTGGACAGGCTGGAGAGGTGGGCCTGTGTGAACCTCATGAGGTTCAACAAGGCCAAGTGCAAGGTCATGTGCCTGGGTCAGGGTAACCCCCAGTATCAGTAAAGGCTGGGGGAAGAAAGGATTGAGAACAGCCCTGCCGAGAGGGACTTGGGGGTGCTGGTGGATGAAAAGCTGGACATGAGCCGGCAATGTGCACTGGCAGCCCAGGTGGCCAACCATACTCTGGGCTGCATCAGGAGAAGCGTGGCCAGCAGGTCAAGGGAGGTGATTGTGCCCCTCTACTCTGCTCTGGTGAGACCTCACCTAGAGTACTGCGTCCAGCTCTGGAGCCCTCAGCACAAGAAGGACATGAAACTGTTGGAGCGGGTCCAGAGGAGGGCTACTAAAATGATCCGAGGGCTTGAGCCCCTCTCCTATGAGGACAGGCTGAGAGAGTTGGGCTTGTTCAGCCTGGAGAAAAGGCGGCTGTGGGGAGACCTGATTATGGTCTTTCAGTACCTAAAGGGGGCCTATAGGAAAGATGGGGAAAATCTTTTTAGTAGGGCCAGCTGTGACAGGACAAGGGGTAACGGTTTTAAACTGAAGCAGGGTAGGTTTAGACTGGATATAAGGAAGAAATTCTTTACAATGAGGGTGGTAAAACACTGGAAGGTGTTGCCCAGAGAGGTAGTAGATGCCCCATCCCTGGAAACATTCAAGGCCAGGTTGAATGGGGCTCTGAGCAACCTGATCTAGTTAGCAGCGTCCCTGCTCCCTGCAGGGGGGTTGGACTAGATGACCTCTAGGGGTCCCTTCCAACCCAAAACTTTGATTCTATGATTCCCGCCTTCCAGTGAAACATGTAATAACAGGGACGTCCTTGGAGAAGAGATTCTGCCAAGAGCCCTTCTGTTTTTTTGGGGTAAGCAAAGTGGTGGGGGAGGTATGCTGGGTGCTTTCTCACTGTTCTGTCTTAGGTATACTTCCAGAATACTACTTCTATTTTAGATCAAAGAAAAATGCAAAAGCACGCTAGAAGTCCTTTTTCAGTTTTTTGCTGTGGTCTGATGTTATTTTTCTTCCTCCCCTTCAGTTACTGTGTGGTCAACCTTCACAAGCTTTTAATGCTCTGCCAAATTCTCTGGGAGCTGCAGAGACCATCCTTCTAATGGATATATGATGTAATTATATTTCAGCATCCTCTAAATTGGTCCCTTCTACTACCACAGTGGTCACATGTACATGCAGTTGAAAGTTTTGCTTTGTGCATGTGTATTTAATGAGGATGCGGGCCAAGACTATCACAGAGGGCCAAGAGAGCCAGCTGTGCAAGAGCTTTCGGTACCCAGAGCTGAGTGTGATGAACTACATGTTTTTCACTTGTCTCATTAAGTAATTTCTCCAAGGTAGTAATCAAAACTTCTCATTTCCATTATTCTGCTACAGTACTAAGTGACCAGAAATGTGAAGAAAAGTCAGGGTGGAGTAAAAAAAAAAAAAAATCCCAACTTTAAAAGTTGGCCTTTTAACCCATGTTTTCAATACCTAGCTTTAGCAAGGCTTTGGTGCAACAAAGGCTGATGACTGATCCGTGTGCTGTCGCACTGTGTGGTGCTGATCTCCGCCTACCCATCAGCAAGCTACTGCTTATAGAAATGCAAAAAGCTCTACAGGCTTGTTTGGTTTTGGAACTAGAAACATGCTCTTTTGCCTCTCAGTTTGCAAACTGCAGCTCAGCATTAGTCACAGAGTTAAAGAGGGTACGTGGAACACTTGATGCTACAAATTGCAAGTAAGAACTGGAAGCTGTATTTCTATTGGAAGTGTTACTGCATTTTCCTCATCTGACCTCATGGAGGTTTTTATGTAGAGATTGGCTGGAAAGCAGGAGTCAGGGGTGTATACAAACTGGAGTTTGGATGCTTTCTAGTAGCACTTTGCATTGCTGCACGTGCTTGAATCACGTCGTTTGGATTCCCAGAACTCTGGGAATTGGTGTTCTGGGCTCAGACTCAGTCTGCTTTCTTGTTTCTAAGTCAACTTACAGTTCATAACTTGCCCTTGTTTAGAAACGTTTATTAGAGCATACACATGGGCAGTTGACCCAGACGCAATTACGCGAATGTGTTGTTTTGAACAAACAAGGCATTTTCTTTGCGAATGTATTATCTTCGCTAAGAAGCAGCATTGCTGTAGGAAAGAAAAAATCAGCTGGATACAAGCTCATTCAATAGCCCATCTGGCTGTTACTGAATGTAAATGCTCACCTGTAACAGAGTTGGTTATAAAATCCCCTGTTAACTAAATGCTGTAATCTGCATGCCTAAATAAATCTCATTAAGGTCACTGGTGATTTTCCTTGGACAAAGATCTTAGAAGACCCAAGTCTTAAATGGTAGCTTTAAATAAATTGTTTAAATGTTAGATAATGATGCTGTCTTTTAGTTTATACTTCATTCTGCAGTTAGTATGCTCAGAATAGCTTGGGTTGGTTTTGACCAGCTTCAGGTTTTTTGCAGACAATATTTCAAGTGAAAACTGAAAAACAAAGTATGTGTGTGTTTTGGATGAAATAAAAAAGAGAGGAGAATTGTTTAAGCTAAAGGAGCAGCAGATTTTTAACAGCTTTAAAAAAAAAAATCAATTTCCAGCAGTAGCAATGATGGAATAGACCACTAGAACGTGACTGCAGGCAGAGAGAGCAGCAGGGGATAAAGGAACCTGGACAGTTTTAGTTTCATCAGTCCTCAAGCAAGTTATGAGAAGCTTCTCTGCGAGAGCAACCACACGGACTCTGTGATGCCAGGGCTTCTTTGTCCTGTGGCTTTGAATAGAAAAGTTGCAAATGCCCATGCGTTAAACTTGGAACAACGCTGTCACCTGCAACAAACTCTGTTACCTCCTGTTGTGGGCTGGCCCCAGTAGGCAGCTAAGCACCTACAGCCAGCTGCTCACCGTTGTGCTCTATGTTTTTGTTTTCTTTTCAGTGCAGCTTCCTGTATTTTGGTCATATAGAATTACACACAATTTAAAGCCTAGGTTGAATTATTTGGTTATGGCGCAGTTCAAAGAAATACAGAACTTCAAAATGCTGACCAAACCACTTCTGTAACTACTCCTCTATCACTATACACTATTTCTATGCTACCTTTCAGACTTTGTGATAACTTAGTACAAAAAGACTCTTAATGATGTGAATTTCCAGTGATTTTTTTTTAAAAAAATATCCTGAGAATTGTCTCTTGTGATTAAAGGGGCTATAAATCAAAACATGTAGGTAACTTTCTAAATCTTGGCTTTCTGCGTCAGCTCTTTGATCTTTAAATGCAGATGTTCAGCCCGGTGCCACAGTAGAGTCCAGCATCAGCCCTGCATGCTCTTCCCCAAGGACTGCAGCGTTGCACCCACGCCAGCCTCCTGCAGCCCCTCCACAATCTGGCTTGAGGAAATGGTGCGTGTATAGCATTAGAGTTCTGTGGGACTTCTGTAGCTTCTCACTCTCTTTGAGCTGGTTTTGCGTCTTGAGGTGTAATAATGTCTCTGATCTTAGGAAAACTGATTAGACCGGGGAAGCAGATGTTAAATTTCAGTGGCCTCCATAGCTGGGAAACGTATAAAGTATTTTAACCAAATAGCTCCCACTGACCCAACTGCCTGTTATTGCTTATAACAAAATCGTAGAAACAGAGTAGTGCTGAACACACATATTAAGTTTTGCACCACACTGAAGTAAAATAAATGACACGTACTGTGTAAGCAGGTAATAATGTCTCCCAAACAGAAGAGTTCCTGTGTTAATCATATTTGACTTCTCCAACTGGCTTGCTTCCTTCTCCCAACCAAGAAAGCAGGTTGCTGAAATTGTGACGAATGCTTGCACACTTCAAGAAATAAAAATTGTATTCAATCTTTTTCCCCAGTCCGCTGTGCCAAGAATGTTTCAAATTAATTGTATGTCCATGTTTGTAGGCTTCCTCAATCTCAACTTTTTAATGGAATTCCATTTAAACTCATCTCTAATACATCTCTTGTTCATGCTCTTTCCTTTGCACAGTATAATGGATTCTTTAAGCTTTGAAAGTGAGTTGTTGTGGCCTAAAGTAACAAATCAGTTTTGGAATGCATGCTGTCTGTTGTAAATAATTTCGGGGTAATAAATTTTCTGGTACAAAGCAATAGGCAGAGTTTTCATCATGTTGAACAGTTTAGACTTGTCTTGAAGGGAACAATGTCGCTAAAGCAATGCGCTGGTTCCAACTATTTGTTATTACAAAAGACAATATTTTTTTTCCTTAAGGTAGAATCCTCATCAGATTTCATGCTTTGCTGTAACTTGTTTTATTTCATATGTTAGACAAATAAAAATATTTGAGCATAGTTGTGTATCTATTACATCTTCTAGTGTAAACTTTTTTTTTAGGCTGCTTAGGAAAACTTATATGTGTTACCCTTTTTTACTAAAAGCCTGTTGAAGTGGATTTGATTACTCTCAGAACTTTGATATACTACATTTGAACCTTGAAAACTTAAAATTAAGGCAACAGTGCAAAAGATATATGTGATACCTTAAATTTAATAGGATGGGGTGCGGTTTCAGCACTCATTAGGTTCTCCTCTTGAACCTACACAGATGGTGATTTCTAGAAGTCTCCTTTCCACAGGCAAACATGGGAAATGAACTGCTGGGTGCTCCAGACAGCTCTCAAGTTAGAACTGGATTTTGGTCAGACTAGGTGTGCAATAACTGTCAGTAGACAAAACTCTTCCACTTTTCCATACCTGTAGCTGTCTCATTGGTTCTGGGTGTTATGCAAGCTATGTGGAGCCTGGTTTCTTTATCTGAGTATCCAGCTTTAGCGACTGCAGTGCAGGAAAAAACAGCTTTCTTAATATCCAGCAGCCACGAGAGTGAGTAACTTTACTGACACTTTCCCTTCCCCACACTCCCTTTCTTGCTGTAATACTGCAGGGTACCAGCCTAGAGGGAGATGGTCAAGGTGCCTACTTCTTACAAACGAGACAAAATGAGTTTAAAGTTTGCTTGTGTTAGGTGTTTGCATTGCGAGTCCCAGTGTTATTCTCACTTACCTTCATCCTGGTGCTCTATTTTCCCTCCTGCATCAAAAACTGTAATAGGGTTGACTTCAGAAAATGAAAAGTGGTAACTGTATGCCAAATCCATTGGGGAAAAAGGAAGCATTTGACACAAAGCCCCCAATTAATAGTAGGGAGTTACTTAATGCTTTAAGAGATGTTTACAAAGCCACTAAGTTGTTATTGAGAGAAAAGACTGTGATGAGCTGGTTTTTCCCTTTAAAGTGGAGAGAAATCCTAAGATGAAATGAAAGTGGCTGCAAAGAGGCTGATGTTAAGTGAATCCTCTTTGGATGACTGCCGGGGGCAGCAAAAGAAGGCGAGGAGCAATATGGGGCCAGTGAAAATAAAGTCAACTCCTTTTTTCCTGAAAGCAGTAAGAACAAAATTAATTTTGATCATAATTTAGTCTTATACTACAGTACTATTATTGAATCATTGACAATCCAGCAGGAAAAAATAGAAGATGCATTCATGTAGTGGGACAGTGGAGTACTTGCTTTTCTGACAGAAAGCACCAATGGTGCTAAAAACCAAATATAACATAGTATCTTTAGATGCTAGATATCCAAAAGCTTTCAAAGAGTTAAGTAAGGAAGTCTGTGAACTCTTATTATTGGGAAAAGGGATGTAGTTTCCCGATTCTCACACCCTCCCCAGCTCTCGGAAAGCTGGGAAGTTCTGGAGTTGCACCGGGACTTTATATTAAAAATACACAAACTGAATGACAAAAGAAACTGTAGACCTGCTAGAGGGAACATGTCACACACAAAATACGTGATTTATGTATTTGAAGAGATGAATGTGTTTCTGTGTCAGCCACTGTGGCTTCAAGGAAAATGATACCTAGGTATAAGCTTCGTACGCCAAAACAAGCTTTGTTAATCAGCTATCTAGTAGGAAATTTGCATCAGGGGAGGTTTAGGTTGGACATTAGGAAAAATTTCTTTCCCAAAAGGATTGTCAAGCACTGGAATGGGTTGCCCAGGGAAGGGGTCGAGCCCCCATCCCAGGAGGTATTTAAAAGCTGGGCAGACAAGGTGCTCAGGGACAGGGTTTAGTGGTGGGATGGCAGGGTTAGGGTAACGGTTGGGCTTGGTGATCTGAAAGGTTGTGTCCAACCTAAATGATTCTGTGATTCTATGATTCTAAATACCAGTTCATTTGGGGCAGGGTGTTCCTTGGTTAAATTGGAACAATGGAAGGCATTTTGCATTCAGGATGGATTAAAATCTGTTCATATGAGACCTCTGACAATAAACTAGGAAGTAATCATTGAGTGAATGGGTTTCTGAAGCAATCTTACTAGACTTGGCCCATGCTACTTTGTTTTTCTCATTAATCTAGAAAGAAAGGAACGACACTGAGAAATGTTTTATGTTGGAGGATAGAGCTGGTTGCTGAGAGCCACCTGAAACAATTTGAGATTGAGCCTCTAACTGTGAAAGTCGCTGACAGTTTACTGGCCGTTGCATTAGGTTCCCTATAATAGACCATTTTAAAGGAAATATTGCTGTCTTGACATTATATCTTTTACTGAACATGAAACTGAAATTTGTGGAGGAAACTTGCTGATTAAGTGGAATAACAAGGCCTCTGTTAGTCACAGTAGCAGTTATGCAATGGCTGTCTTCTATCTGGCTGTGGCTGTGTGTGCAAGTATTGTGTTCTGTTAATGAGACAACAGCGATACCGTAGACATGTTGAAGTCTGGCAGTAAAAGCGCTTACGCTGTAAAAGCTTTTTGTACGGCCACTGCCATCTGTAATGCACGTAGGGCTGCCTGCCCCTGAGTCATGAGGGTCACTGAATAGACAGGCAGGAGGTGGTGGCGAGTCGCACAAGAGGTGGCATGTTCTTCTGTTTGAGCACAGCAAGAGGAATCTCAAGTACCTGCTCTCTGCAGTTGCTCTGAGTTCTGTTCCCAAGTGAAGAGGACCCAGCTGGAGTTTGTCATTTAAGGGCTGCATGAGCAGGCCCTTAGCTGAGGATGGAGAAGAGGAGCTGGTTTTGTAGGGGTGGGAAAGCTCAGGAATGTCTTCATCAAAAGGATTTGACAGTCTTTCCCTTTTCTAGTGCACCTTGTTGTGGTCCATCATGTGGATGTCACGAGGATGGAACCAGACTCTTCTCGGTGCCCAGCGGCAGGACAAGGGGCAATGGGCACATACTGAAACATAAGAGGTTTCAGTTGAATATGAAGAAGAACTTCTTTACTTTGAGGGTGACAGAGCACTGGAACAGGCTGCCCAGAGGGGTTGTGGAGTAGGTGAACCTGCTTTAGCAAGAGGGTTGGACTAGATGATCTCCCGAGGTCCCTTCCAACCCTTGCCATTCTGTGATTCTGTGATGAGGACAGCGCAGTGACTGCTCACCAGGGTGATCTTTCCCTTTCTCTACGATCAGTTTTGCTTTCTCCATGGCCTGTTATTCCTAGGGGTGAAAATAAGTGTCCATGAGGGCAGAAGGAGTCAGTCTGGACAGGAGGTAAGTGGCTGCCATATGGTGCAGGTGAGGTTGTATTGCACTAGGACATGCCATGGGGAGGCGGGAGGCAAAACCCTTGCCACCCTTCTCTCCTCTTCCTCCTCATCTCCCACCATAGCTACCAAAAGCTGCTACCCCAGGAATGGGACACTTGCTTCTTATTTCTGAGAGAGGTGGATGTGTCTTAGGGAGAAGGGAGAAGGACTCTACCTAGCATGAACATCACAGGTGTCTATATTTGCAGGGAATCAGATTTGCTGCCGGAGCTGTCTCTTTCTGGGCCCATATTTCTGTGTCCTTTAGTCCTTTTTTCTCTCTTACAAACCAGGAGCTGTATGGCCACTCAGGAAATTAACTTACTTATTGATCTTTCTGAGGGCCTAGGGATGTAATTCTGTCTTTATTACATCAGATTTTAGAAGATATTTTTGAACAGTGGCAAAAGCATAAAAGTCACAGCAAAAAAAGCTCACCAAAAAAAAAAAAAATGGAAAGAAGCAGCAATCTCACATCTCAGACCCAGGTTTGCGGAAATAACCAAACCAGTACACATACATGAGGAAGAGAGGGAAGATTTTAGCAAGTTGTGTACTGTAGGAACTTTATATCAGCAAACCTAACATTAGAGTCAATTTACATACTTCGGTTTTTTCTTATTTTAGCTCATAGGAAGAAGTACAGGGTTTATTGTGCAGGTTTTTATTTCCGCAGCATATTTTCAGAACTGCTAATCTTTATCATTCCCCTTTGCAGCTTAAAACTTGACTTGGCAGTTTGTGAGGTTTTCCATTAAATTGCTTAAGGTGTTCCCATAACAGCCTGCACTAATTTTCATGTGGCAAATATTATCCTCTTTTCCTAAAACACCAATGGAATGTGTGACTTCCACAAACAGCCTCAGCAAAAATGTACCCTGAATCTACAGTGATCAAACCTAAAACAATTAAGATAGATCAGTTGGTTTGCATCATGAAAAAAATGAGTAATGCTGATACGTTCATTGCAATTTATGCTCTCAACTTTTTGCCCAAGTTTCCAGTATCTTATAGTGAGAATTTCTAATATTTAAAGCAAATGTTCATATATGCTACAGATATATGATTTTGCTGGGACAAATTCCCTAGTGTGCTATTAGAAGTACCTGCTTATCAATTTGATGAGTTAAAAATAAGAGATGCAGTTCATAAAAAAAGTGAATGAGTGTTCTACTTGGGTTTCCTACTGACTTCTAGATAAACTCAGGTAACCATTTAATCAGATAAAAAGATCAAGACAGTTAAAATTGAATTTTCTTGAGGATTTTGTTTTCAAAACTCATCCTAGGTTTCCTTTTCTGTATATAAGAACTGAAGATAGGTCTGGCTCAAAAAGGTAGCATCATAAAAATTTTCATCATGCAGCAATTAAAATTTACTTTGACAAGACAGAAAATGTTGATGAGGCTCACAAGAAATGGAAGAACATGGGTTTGGGGTTTGTTTTTTTTTAATTAAAGCACCAGCAAATACGTGTACTACATTCCCAATAGGTGAAGGATCCAGCCTTATTATAATGTAGCTTCAATCTGAAGCTGTCAGATCTCAAGAGTGAGAAAAAGCAGAAGACAGTCTGTCACACCAGCATTTCTGTTTCCACATTTTCCTTACCACCAGGTGAAGAATGTATTTTTTCATTTACACCTACCTGTAACTTTATGTAGCACAACCAACCTTTCATGCATTTAAGAGGAGTAGAGGTGTCATGCTAATGATATGTTCCTTTTTCTGCCTTTTGAAGGGCAATTTAAATTGTCTTCCTGAAGCATGGTTTGCATTAGTGATGCTAAAATGTGTGCCTGTAAGTACTGTAAATGGATACAGTGTAGGAGTGAAGGTATTTCTTTCCTCAAGACTGAACAGTGATTTTTTTTCCTTATTGAAATACAAATTGCCATGTCTGTTTAAATGTGAAGTGTGGGGTGTTCTTATTAGCACCTCTAGCCTGAAATCCTTTCATATTCAAATGAATGTTAAGTGTTACTAGGATTACACATTAGTCGAATTTTAAAAGAATGGGCTGAAAAGCTGCTTTCAGCTGTTTATTGTTCACTTGAGAGTATATTAAGTATGCTCTTTTTTAAACCATGTTTCATCATCTTCTGATATTTGGGAAGAGAAATAGAAAAAGGCAGATAGAATTTAAGCCTTGTGTTAGCTTATATCGATTATCCTGCATTTTGATGTTGCCTTTCTCCTAAATTGGCTAAATATTCAAATAATAATTAAGCAGGAATGGCTACTTCATGTAAGGATTTTTTTGTTGTTGTTTTTTTTATTGATACCGGTTCACTTGGCTTTAGAAAAGGGACTATCTGCAAATAGATATTTGATATCTGACTGGCATCTTTATAATTTTTTTCTAAGTGTGTGTTCACGTACTAAATAAGTTTTTATCTTCTCAAAATACATATAGTGCAGCCTTAGGAAATGGTATTCCTAGACTGCATTCAGCATGTGATTCTAGAGGCCATCAGCAGTGCTAGGGCTAACTATTTGATTAAATGCTTTAAATGTGCAATAGCTTCATGCGTTACATTGATACGTAGTTCAGAGACTGTTGTGGATACAGAAGCCCCTAAAAATGCCTTATTACTTACAATTTTGGGATGAAGCATATCAACATGACCCCATGATTTAAGGAATCTTTGAATACTGGAACACCTGCAGAGGTTTTAGAATTTAGAGCATTGAGAGCACAGTAGCACAACATGCAGGCGGCAAGTTGCTTCCACAGCTGGCAGGAAGATCAGCGTGCCTGCGATACAGGACCAGCTTTCATACTTCCATGTTACCGAGCTGTTTTGTGCACCTGCAAAGTATCTAAACTGCTTGTGGAGACTTTAGGTGGCCAAACAAAGTCCTCTCAACACCACCTTCCACTCCCATTTGGTTCCTTAATCTTTCTGAGACCAATAGATAGCACGCTTTCTCAAGGTATGCTTTACCACACAGAGGGCTTCCAACTGTATCCTTTTCCTACCTCAATTTCTTTAACGTTCATCCACCTTTAATCCTCATATTTCACAATTAGTGTATGTGTTAAATGTTTTTAAGGAAATGCTCTTCTTGTGTTAGTGCTGAACTTCTTGTACTCCCAAAACTTTTGAAAAAGCAGGTCTGTCTTGCTAATAGCTTTCATTATAAAGTAGCCAAATAAAACTAGGTGAATTAAAGGGAAGCTTCACCAAATGCAGTGCTCTCTTTTTTTCCATGGAAGTGTTTTTTCCCAAATAAAACAGTGTTAAGGTGAGGTGGCTGCTGCTTTCCTGTAGATGTTACTCAGACAAAATAATATTGGAAATTAGTTTGCCTGTTAGTGGATTGTTTCTTTGCCAATGCTTGAAATATTTCACCAAATACCTTTCAAGAAACCATAAACCATCATTTACTATAATGACTCTGAGCCAAGATGGAGAATAGAGATACAAACCTTTGAAAATCAGCACACACTATTTACCATTTTCCCATTTAATGGGCTCTTGTTATTTCTTTTCTCCTGGGAAAATGTTTACCATGCATCCCCACTGATGAATCTTCACTGCTCCCATCAGCTTCATCAACTCATGCAAGTAGCTCTGATAGCTGCTGCTTTTCTTGCCCCACCACCCTGCTGCAGAGCCATGGTGGTACTGCCTGTGTCCTCTGGTCAGGCCAGGGGGATGAGGAGCAGGAGGAGGCTGGGGAGCCTGTGCAGTGGACTTGCTTGCAACGTAGAAAATCTGAGATTATAAAAGTAGTGTCTTTCTAACAGCCAGGTGGTATGTCTCGGGAAGATTGGGAGCAGAGCTGGAAAAGTTGGTAGGTAGACTCCTGAAGGTTGTGTCCACTTTGGGTAGTATAAACAGGGCAATACAGATGACACTTGTGATGAAGGGCATCACAAAAATGTGAGTTCCAGAGATGAGGATCTACTAGATAATGATCTTAAACTAATTGTTTGTTCCTAGTACATCCCCTCCTGAAACTACTTAACACCTGCTTCTGGCGACTTTCAGAGACTGAATATTGTGCTATAGGGTGTTACAGTGTGACAAAGTACAGTCAGAAAGCAATAGGCATATGAGAAGAGGCAGATCCACTTTGTCTATTGATGGCACTGTGTTAACTGAGAGAACAGATTTGCAGCAGAAATATGATGCTTTTCTAAGTCATTGGGAGAAAAATATCCTGGCGAATCTTCTTGTTATTCTGAGAACAATTATGTGGTTTAAGTGCTGAAAAATCTGTCATTATCAGTTTGCCAAGAGCATGTCCTTTAATATCACAAAGCTAGTGATAGTCAGACTTTTTACACGTATAAACATTTTGCTTCTTGAAGGATGGGCAGCTGGAAGAAGAGAATTAAAAAAAACAAAAAACAAACCCAAAGAAAAAGCCCATGGCTGGCCAGCGTGCTGCCGACAGAGAGCAAGAGCAGCAGTGCTGTGTATGTGTACACACAGAGCAGCCAGTGCCAAAGTGACTTCTTATCTGATATTGCCTAGATCTCCTCCTTAATATGTTTTGAAAATTTTTCTTTTCTTCCCACTTTCTATGTTATGTAGTAATCTTATCCAAAGATCCCTTGGCAATAAAGTCTGAAGTATCACTAGCTGGCTGCAGAAGCAGCAGCAGATGAGATAGAGGTGGTATTGTGATTTGGGACCAGCAATTTCAAGTAACGTGACTGGGCTCTGTTCTCAACCAAAACTCTCAAAGCTGGAAAATCAGGAGACTGGAAAAGGAGCTAGTAGCTTTATAGGACTGTCAAACTGAAGAAAAATGTTTGGGATGCAAGATCCTAGCGTATTTTCTGATGATCTTACATCTTCAGGAGTGGAAAAGAGCAGGTTTTGGAGAAGGTGAAGCAAGTAAAAAAGGAAAGGAGAAAAAACTACCTCCTAATGTTGGTTTTAAAAGCAAGCCTTGGGTTCAAACCTTGGGCAGAGGTTCAAGTCAGTTCGTTATCTAAACCAGTTCACCTAATCCTGGTTATCAGCTTTCTCCTCTCTTGTAGGCATGAGTTTCTGTATAGCCAAAGGGAAGAATCTTCCCAGTCAAGAAATACCAATGAACTTGCCTCAGCTAGCTACAGTAGTTGAAAGAATTTTTTTCTTCTATTTCAGATTTCACTGACACTTTTCACGGAGGTCTTTTTTTTTGTTTTTATTTTTTTTTATACGCCTCAGTTTTTATGGGACTCTTTAGTCTTTCAGTTTTGGACCCTTGAGGCTGTCAACTTTCCCAGGACTCCCGCAGCTCATGCTTAGTGCTATAGCTATTCTTTGGAAAGGCATGCACCTTGAATGTTTTAGTGACCTTGCAGTTTATTCGTGGGCTGTGATAAACTCTTATTTGTATAATTCATGGGAAGTACTAAATGAAAAGGATGCTATAGATTACTTTTTTTTCCAGTGCAGCACCCTGCCCCGAAAAAAACAATAGAAGTAAAATGAAGCATTTATAGAAAAAACTACCCATCTGTCCAAACACTGCTCAGCTTCTTGTCCAAGGGCTATTTTATGGAATTTGGTGTTGAGTGTTTGTCTGTGCACCTGTGGTTGCACACAAGGACACTTTTTCTTCCTTAGATAAATATTTATACAGGAGATACTTGCACTTAATACTGCTTGTTTTAATTTTGGTTTAGTGAAAATATTACTGTTAAAATAGACCAGGACAGAAATATGACGTGGCTCATCTACACAGAGCAGGTCCATCTGCTTCCTGAGATTGAACATGTTTCACTGATTATTCACCGTAGAACTTCACTAACAGCAACAATCCTTAGGAGCTCGAAGCTTTAGGCTGCTGGCACAATGTTACTGTGGGAGAGGGTTGGCCTCAGGGGACCTGTCACACCACAAGGATTTTCCCTCCTTCCTGCTGGGGGAGGTCAGGCACGCAGCTGCCCTTGCTCTGAGCACTCATTCAGTACATTTGTTGCACTTGAACCACTTGATAGATTTGAATGAGCTTGAATTCTTGGAGGTCAAACATATTTCAGTCCAGATACCTTGTCAGACACCTCTGCAATCGCTTACCTGCTGGGCAATATGAAATGGGCACCAAAGTGGCTGGGCGTGCTTTAGGCTCTTGGATCCTTGTGCTGCAATGAGCTCTGCTGGGGCTTCCTTGTGTTCTTTGCTGTTCGCTCTGGCCGTACCGCAGCGAGCACGTATTGCTAGCAGGCTTACCAAGCTCCAAGGATAGGACTGCTCCTCACTGGTGGTTCCGTCAGCACTGCCACAGTGTAGAAAATTAGAAATAAAAAATAAAAAAAATCTTTATTCCTTTGATTGTTTTTATTACAGAAATCTTATCAGATCTTTTCTAGGGATAAAGGACACCTCTTAAAGCAAATGAGTTGTAAATGGAGTTTGGCCCACTTTGTTATGGGAGATGATTTAACCACAAAGTGAAACTTGGATAAATTTCAGTTTGGTGTTTTAAAATTGGATTGCTGTACTAAAAGAAAAGCTGTACTGGAAGAAACTTTAAATTCTGTGATCTGGGGTTTTTTTTCAGTTTAAAAAGTTCTGTCTCATTTGCAATTTCTCTATAATACAATTTATCAGAACATAGGTGAATTTTCTTTTGCTGCTTTGCTCTATGAATTTGGTTATTCTCTGCTTCTGCAGAATTATTAAATGTATTGCAAATAATTTAAGTCCTTTTTATTGTAGTGCAGTGTTAATTCTTGGAAATGCAAAACAAATTGCATATATAACACTAATACTTTTACTGGGAATAAAGCAACCTCTGTAACATCATAAAGTATCAATGTTTAACAATTATTTGGTTTATGTTCCATGAATTTCTAATTTTTTGTTGCTACTGAAGCTTATATTCAGTTTACTCCAAATACGTAATCTGCTATTCCCATATAGTAGCCTGCTTATAAGCAATTCTTAATCTTTCCTTTTCTCTTGCTGTCATCTCTGAGTGCTCTTCCTGCAATGATTAGAAACCTTCTTCACCCTTTAAGAATGGCATATGGTCACAAACAATATATTCAGATGAAAGGGAAATATTTGACCAGGATGTCTTAGCAGCTCTTTGATCTCCTTGCGGAAGGCTGGTACATCTTCCAGCCATCCCTTTCGAAAGGTGAACAAGTGAAACATTGTCTTGTTGGGGCAGAGAGGTCTGCATACTTCACATAGAAAGGAAAACACTGATCACCTTCTGTACAGTGTGCCGGATGGAAAATTTAGAAAGTAAGATGTGCTAGGGGAAGAAAAAAAAAAAAAAGGAATGTTAGCCAAGCAGCTGTTAATTAATTGGCCAGCCAGTCCTAGGGTATGCATGTGAGTGTGTAGGGTATTTGCATGTGTGTGTGCAAAAGATACATAGACTTCTCTGACAAGAAAAACGTTTTTCTTGAAACAGACTATCAGAAAACAGAACATTCAGCGTGTAACTTGAGACTGCAACAAACCGCAAAATGACGGGAAGGCTTCGGTGGTATTTGGCTTCATCTTGGAAACGTGCTGTGTGTACGAGTTTAGATTTAGGTAATTAATTGAGAAATGTCATTTGAAGACACAGCAGAAGCTCCTAGTGGTCATCCTGCCCAAAAGACAAACATCTATTGGTTCAGATGATGCTGAATTCATGCTGTGATAACTTATGTATTAAGTCATCCCAAAGTATTTTATGAACGTTTGGGTAGTTTGTATGTTTAAGATGCATGATGTGTCAAGAAGTTTGTAGACATTGTTTCACTTGACAGTTGGGTGTCACCACTAAGGTGTGGGGTCTTGTCAAAACCTCCCAGAATTGAAAACCTTAAAATTACTGGACTTCAAATTTAAGCCTGAGTAGGGTGGTCAAGGTCATAGAGAAAGCTCATGGTAACTGGGAAGTAGACCATGAATCCTGGTTCCAGAATCCTCATCTAAAATGCCAGCCTACATTGCTTTGAGAGAGACTTGTAATTATCATACTTCAAAATTGCAGCTGGCCAAACACATGAACCAAACAGACCTGTCAGAAGCATTTGGCAGGCAATTTGCCAACTTCCCTTTCTGTTGTCTCCTATAATATGGGGAAAAAAATGGTTCGATTCCCTGTGCAGCGCCTGGACTGCAGGCTTCTTGGCCTTGACTTATGTTCAAGGGAGGGAGAACTCTCGTTTTTTCCCCTAAACCTACCATACCTGTTTGATAGAGGCTGTCTGATTTCTATACATTGTGAAGTGCTGGTTACGCTGATAGTGAGCAAATAATTTTAGTGTAATGAATACATGCTGATAGACAGATAAATCTTTTTCTTGGATTTTTGCATACTTAAGAATCTGGCCCCACTCCTGTTTCATTGAGAGAGGAGGAGATGCCTGTAAGATTAGTCCCATATTAATGACTACAGAACATTATGTCATATGAAAGTGTAACAAAAGATTGTGTCATATAGGTACTGAAAATCCACAGTTACCTTCCTGAGGCAGTGTTTAAAACCTGTTGGTTCAGCAGATCTTACAGTAGCATAAACAACTTTTTTCTGCTCTTTAAAACATTTGCATTACTGAAATGCTGATTGATTTCTGCTGTGCTATTGTCCAACGCACGACCTTCTGAAAATATTGTGTGATATTATTTTCCCCTCTACTTCCTTTGAAGTAGTTAGAAAATCTAGAGATGAAACAAGATCTTGTAAAATGCAATTTAGATAGATTCTGCTTGATCTGCGGGTAATGAAAGGGACACGGTTTATGGTCTCAGGGGAGATAGCAACATTTGGGCAGTATGTCTGACACAGTTTGTAAGTAATATCCAAAGCATCCAACACCCAAAAGCTAGTCAAGAATGACTCAGCCCATCAGTGGTTATTCCAGCTCAACATACAGTGGATATCCTAAAGCAAAGTGGGTTTGTATAAATGTATATGTTAACATTTTATGTGCACTTAGGCACACAAAAGAGAAGATTGATTTCTAGAAAGGCTTCAACATACAGTTATATATAAGATTAGTATTCATGATGGATGCCTTCAGAATATTGATATCATGTTACTCTCTCCATCAATCATATCATTTTTGCAACTACTTTGAAAATGAAGGTCTACGAATTAAAATGACAAATAGGGGATAAAAAAGTCTTAGGGGAAGTTGCTGTGGAGCTGGTCAGGTAAGAGCAACTGCCATTAAGTTTGGATCCATTGCGCTGCTCTAGAACCAGGGTTTGTGCTGTATGGGCACTGTCCTGACTGGAAGTGCATCCAGCAGGGAACTGCAGGCAGCATGTCAACTGGAGGTACAGGGACTCTTCTGCTGAGTTTAAGATCCATGACCTAAGCATCAAACAAGAGAAATGAGGGGCTTCATTGGTTGCAAACCTTTAGGCTACTATTTAAAACTCTTCAAAATATGTTTCAAAATACTAAGCCATTTAATTTAAAAAAAAGAATTCTATTGAATCAAATCCTGTTTACCTCCTTTGTTATGGAAATGATCAGAGACTGCTTTATTGGAATCATCCAAACAGCTGTTAGCAACTGCGTATCATCTCTTACAAAGTTCAGATTAGCAAGAAATAATTGAATTTCATATCTTTTACTACATAACTGCAAGAAAAAAAAAGCCCCAACACCCCACCTTAAAAGGTGGGGGAGGGCAGAGAAGGGTGCATAATTGAAGAGACAATCCCTATCTTGCACATGTAGTGACAAGCTTTACATGATTTTTATTGCAATAATTACTATATCCTGCTGATCAGGAATAATTATCATCACCATAGCAACTTCATATGGAATGAGTGATTGGGGGTGGGACAGAGTAGAATGGTTCCTTGAAAGCAGTGTTCAAAATGCTCATTTGGTGTGGTTTTGTGTGTCTGTGTGCATCTTGAAATATTAATGTTCATCCTCCACGTTTGTTTTGGCTTCCATATTAAGTAAGGAAACGCGGGATGTTGCATCAGCATAAAAGTCCGACTGTTGTGAATGCACTTGTACTTTAATACAGGTCATTCTTTGATTTAGAGCACAGAGCCTGAAGCATCTGGGTTCAGAGAACAGCATATCTGCACACGCTGCCCTTCATCTCAGGGAGGCAGACAAAATGACATTCCGTGCATATTGCTAATTAAGGGGGTGGGGGGAGACTTAGCTGACTTTTTGCTTGCTGTTCATCTATACTAGATCCCTTAGTAATGACATACATGTACATTTATTTATGTATTTGGCCAGTGTTTGCTCTTTTGAAACCTGTCTTCATGATTTCAGTGCATGTTGATTTTTTCATTTCTTCTTTCAATAGCATTTCACCTGAGATGCAGAGATTATACTGTTCCAAAAGCACTTTTCAGACTATTTTAAAATTAAAAACAACATTTTGAGGCATACCAGGTGACCTGGACATTGGTGATACAGTTTCAAAAACAAGTCTTTAGTTTTATTCTTGTCGTATAACACACAAATCAGCCATTTTAATGGTTTAAATAAATGATGAAAATAGTTCATAAAGTTAAGATTGTGCTATATGAGTTCATAAAGAGGGCTTATGATATTCCAGAACCATCAACATATCTTCACTGAAGTTGCCAAATTCCTCAAATCAAGAGTTAAAGTAACACAGACCCAATGTTTATGAGAAACTAGATAAATAGATTTAAGGTACATGGCAAGTTTGCAACATGATGCTAAGCCTTTCCAGTCCTGAGGGCGTAGTCAGTTGGAGGAGTTCACTTAGGGCATTGTCTAAATAACTACTTGTAAGGATAAAATAACTGTTTGAAGGACTGAGCTGAAGACATTGTTTGGCATTCTGAAAATCTGAATTCCAGTATTTTGTCCACATGGTCCTAGGTTTCTGATGCTTCCTTAGTGACACCATATTGCATGGTGGAGCAATCGGTGGTGGTGGTGGTGGTGAAGGAGCTTTTTTCCCTCTTGCTCTGAGCAGAGCTTTCCCTTTTTGTACTGAGAGATACCTTCCCTTGGTCCCAAATTAAATTGGTGCAGTTATGATGCCATGGATGCTAAGTCTTATGGGAAGGTAATGAATGGTCTCATCTTGCCAGTCTCCAAATGTGGACCATTTGTAGGCAGTTCTTGTTAAGTAGGTTTGTCATTGCAATCTGTTATGGCTAGAGGAGTGACAACCCTGTCCTTTAGGGCTTCTGAGTCCTGTTCTAAAGCATCTATTTGTGATGGTTGAGTATGAGGAAGGTACCTGCTGTGTTGAGGCATGCTTGAAGGGATGAATTAGGGCAGCATTGCAGGAACTCTTTACTTCAAGAGTTTTTTCTTTTCCTTTCTGCCTTGTTTCTTCACTCCATCTTGTAAAGAAAGATGCTGTTTGAGGTATGTATCTACCCTGACAGATCAAGTGTATCTTGTTTCAGGACTGACTTTCATAGCCTGTCTCAGGAAAGGCAAAGGAGAGTATGTAACTCTTAGCCCAATATCTGATAAGTGAAGGGAATGTTTTAGGAGGGTTTTTGGAAGCAGTAATTTACAGTAAGTCTGCAGTAAGAACAGGTCAGGTGTCAGTGGTTCTTCTTTATTATGCTGCCGTGAACCTGACTCTGAGATCCCAAGCTCCCAAGTCTTAAGTGCTTGGAAGACAGAGTATTTTTAGTCAGCCCACTGGAACACTGTGTTAGGTACTGACTTTTAGCCTTGTCTTAATTTTAAAGCATCTGTGTGCATATGGCCCGGTATTCTCCTACTGCTTCCTCTGGCTCCTTGGCAATGCCCGCATCTATCAAAGGAGACGCTCAGCATACAGTGTTTTTCCACTGCTTGCATCCTTTCTGTCTCTAGTCTCTCTGTTTGTTTAAGGGTAAGTCCCCTTTTGTTACTAAGGGGAGGCATTAGTGAGGACTCCTACAAGCTGAGAGTTGGACAAAGGACAAAGGCACCAAGAGGGATGTCCCCAGGAGCAGGAATGTGATAAACTTAGATAAAAGTGAAGGGACAGAACTTCTGTATCCATCATTTTTCAGCTTTTCATTCCTTCCCTCTCGTACATTCTCTCCTCTTCCTACCCTCAGTACTGAAGCACAGTCTGGGAAGTGAAGATTACCAAAAAGATGGCAACGCTCAAATCCAGTGGCCCTTCAGCACCTTATGTCCACAGGCCCTTTCACTACTGCTGTAACCAGCCCACCTTCCCTTGCTCTGCTTCCAGAGATTTATTTGCAAATGCCAGGGGTCTGACAGACATTCAGAATTCAGGCTCCTGGTTCTTTTTCGGTTCCATGGCGAAGAAATGACTGGTGGGACTGATTCTAAATTATACTGCTCTCAATGCCTATTAAAATCTTTCATCTCCCACTCATTGAATTTCCATTGTACTGCTTCCAAGTTTGTGTGTGGCCTTTCGGAAACTTTTAGAGTAGTATTCTTAACCTAGAAGTTTGGATTTTTGAGGGGTACAGCTGTCACATGAGTGTCTAGTACTGCTAGAGCAGGCAGCAAGTTGCAGTGTGCAGCTTGGTGCCATCCGCAAGCTGTCAAAGGAGGGGCTGAGCTGTGATATTCTCGTGCTGCCCAGAAATGCTGTTTGCAGCCTGGAGGTGTGGGGTCCTGAGCACCCTAGTGATGGCATGCTGCTGCTCTTGGTAATCCAACTCTAAGAATCGAGTATCTATGGTAGTGCTCTTTTTTTTCCCCATTTTAATGAGCTCTCAGGTTCCATTGTGGTACAGGTTGCTGAGAAATGTGAGTTTTACCAGCTTGAAAAACTTGAGACAAACACAGTTTTTACTAGAAAATTTGAAAGCAGTTGGTTCTAAGAGCTGTTTTCCTGTCAAAATACAAACATGTAGCTACTGGGGCAGGCAAGATGAACCTAGGGTTATTTTCTTCATGTTAAGGGTCTCATTTCTATATGAAACACTGTCCTGTGGAAGTTTAGATGCTCTGAACATAAACTTCCATAAAGCAAAACAAGTGCTTACTTCGGTTTTGATAAAACAGTAGTTCTTATACATAAGACTATTCTCTCTCCAGTCCAGGAAAATATCGATGAGGACAAAGTTACGATCACTTATTTTCTCTATTACTAATTACAGGAGCATCTACTCTTTAATACATCGTTTGATGTAAAAGCGCTAATGCTCACCAGTGCTGAGATTACGTCACCAGAGCCGTCGATATCATGCTGGGCTGGAGTAGTTTCTGCAGCAAGTGAAGTTACTTAATCCAGTTTGGATGGCTTTGAAATGAGTTGTGAAAACACAGCCAGAAATAGTGGGCTGCAGGCAGGCACGATGGGGTGGAGTTCAGGGCCCAGGGGAGCGAGGGGTTGGGATATGAGATCAGGGCCCTCCTGCTCTTAGCCTGGTAGTCACAGTAAGCAGTTTCTAGTTTTAGCTACTGTTTCTCCGACAAATCATTAACAATTTTGCTTCTGGTTTTTGTAAGTAATGCGGTTATGAACTTATATGGTTTTGAAATAATTCTTCTTTCTGTACTTTGTCTTGGTTTTCTATTTGTTGTTCTAACTACTGGGCACTAGAATGACAGCAAGAAACATTTACAGAGTGTGACCAAATATCACATAATTAAGCAATTTGACATTGGAATGCAGAAAACAAAATGTAACAGTAAAAGACTGGTCTAGATTTCATCTGCTCAAAGTAATAATAAAGACATCAGCAGGGAAATCAGTCATGCACATATATTATTTGTGTGCACTTAAGTTGGACAGATAGGATAATGGATGTGGTATACACCAGATGTTACATTTCCTGAAAATAGATATGTTAAAGGAGCTCACAAGTGGTTGTCAATGCCCCTTTCATTACCCCATCAGTCTAAATTTATCCACTTGAAATAAACATCTTAGTTTGTCTGAACTTGGGCTTCTGTACTACTTTATGTGCACAAGATAATAGTTGATAAACTCTGTCGTGCTGTATTATACTGTTTCTTAAATCCTCTAACAGATTAAAAGGATAGCAACTAACTTGTTGTCTCATTTTAAAACAAGAGCAACAGCCAGGTAGGCACAGCAGTGTTAAAACATTGTCAAGGCCCACATTTCCATAATAATTTTATCTCGTGCATCACAACATGCAGACATAACTTTCTCAGCTCCATATATACCCATCTTGGAGGTAGCTATGTCACTGCGCAGAAATGGCTGTTACAGGTAAGCCATTTACAGAAATTCCTACTGTGAATAGTCACGTATCTATACCAGGTAGATTTTCAGTGGGTGTTTTGTTTTGTTTTTATGAGGAGTTTGCACTAGAAAATTTCAGACTGTCTCTGATGCTGTGTGTCAGAATAAATCTCCCACCAACTTGTTTTTTTAGGTACTTTTTATGTTTTGCAAATCACGTGCAGGCTTCTCAGAGGAGTAGGGATAGAAAAGCAGCTGAAATGGACTTTAACATTGGCTGGTGTGGTACATCATGTCATGTTCATGAGACTAAATAGTCCCTTCCCATTCCAGCTAGCTGGGGCTACATCCGCCTTGTGCAGTTCACTGTAGTCCTCACAGAACATGACATGATGTTAATGTGTTACCTTCTCTGGCTCTCTCTATAAAACTAATTCCTAAGTAGACAAGTTCCTAGAGAAATAGACAAAAAGACATAATCCTCCTTCCTGGAAGGAAGTGTAGAAGGGACTGAGTTGGAGAGTAACGGGACTTTCAGATAAGTACATTTTTGAGGAAAACTTTGGCTTTTAGAGTCCATTAATAAAGAATTTGGGTATAGTATTCTGTAATTTAGCACTGTTTGAGCAGTTCAGAGAAGCTTCTCTATAGAATTATAGAATTATTTAGGTTGGACAAGACCTTTAAGATCATCAAGTCCAACCATTAATGGACTATGAAACCATGAAACTTTTAGAGAGAATTTCTGAAAAAGAAAGCTAATAAATTCTACTAAAAGGACAGGTAAAAAGCACTCTGTAATGTATGTGATAGTTACCAAGGTAGGGGTTGGCCATGCTTTTGCATATAATTAAAAAAAAAAATCCGTGTAACTGAAGAAGAAATAACAAGGTGTGCATACCTTCAGCATTGCATGAAAGTGGCTGCTCAGCAACCTGGTGTGTAGAGTGCTAGAAGCATGCACTGGTGTTTACACAGGGAGATGTTGAAAGCGATGGGTTTTCAATGATGTATTTGCTTCAAGCATTCACAACCAAATGTACTTCTTTCCTATGGTGACTATTACCCCACTGAATATAGGGGGACCATATTAATTTCTATGAACACAAGGTCCGACCTCAAACATAGAGACCCTTCCAGTCTTATCTGGGAGAAGGAAGGAATTTGTGTTTCTGTTGACCATTGTTTTCAACACCAGGAATCCTTTATTAAAAATGCCAGCCAAAAGGCCAATAAGCTTCGGTTATTTGACCTTCTGAGCAATCATCTTCTCAGTTTAGCATTTAGTCTGATAAGGAATAGCCTGCTGTTGACATCAGATTGATAGGGGATGCAGTACTTGGACATTAGTTCCATGTGTTTGATGTCTGGATGGCATTCAACTCTAGTCCAAGAAAAAAGGTGCCTGTAGCAGCTGAATGCTATTGATGTCGGTGTTATAAGGGTCTTTTAGGATGCTGAGAAGTACTTCACCGAAATAAGGAATAGGATGTGAATAAAGGAGAACTCTGAAAAAGGAAGTACATTTGAGCTGGACAGGGCCTTTGGAGTGTGTGGAATGCACTTGTCAGCAGTTATTTTTGTGCCAATAGGTTAGATAAGTGTTACTGTTTACATACCGATTTACTCTGTTATTGAACAATTTCTGTAGTAACCAGGGCAACAGTTCCATCATGTGATAAATTTGTTACTCCAAAGATACACATCTTCATGAAGGAACCTCATATCATCAGGTTACGTAGATGCTTGGAAAATTTACAGCATTTCTTAGACAGGAGGTAGTCCAGTAAATAAACAAAATTGTCCCAGATTTAAGGCTTGGCCACAACCTCTGCGTGGTATTAGAATTCTTCCCCCTGACTGGGGGTTGGATCTATTTTTAAGATATGCTTAATAAAACCAAGCCCTTGAATTTCTTTGCTGCTGCCTCCATTCAGACATATCTGAACAGAAGCATCCCAAGCACTGCATGGGATGAGCATCATGAATGAGATGAAGATTTTACTTTTAATCTGTTATAAAGTCCATGGTGCAGGATGAGGGGAAGACAGACTTCTGAGTTTTGGCTTCTCATGGTGACTTCCCTTGGAATAAATGAATGAACTCTGATGCCAGTAAAAGCAAACTTTTGTTACTTGGCCTTGAAGCATCTCATTGTACAGAGGAATGCTGGCTTCAGAGATACAGGTTGAATCAGGAGATTAAAATCTCCTGAAAGTGCTGGACATTTTAAATCTGATTTGTTTCTACAGCAAAACCCAGAAGTTTGGCGTAAAACATTTCCTTGCTATTTCAGTTGTTTAGAAGGGAAAGGAAAGCGAAAAACATGGCAGGGGAGCAGAAGATTTGACCTGAAGAGTATTAATAAAGATCAGTGACTGCAGTTGGAATAAAATGGTCTGTGCAAGTCGGGGTGAGAATCATAGAATCATAGAATCACCTCGGTTGGAAAAGACCTTTAAGATCATCGAGTCCAACCGTTAACCTAGCACTGCCATCCCACCACTAAACCATGTCCCTAAGCACCTCATCTATCCTTCTTTTAAATACCTCCAGGGATGAGGGCTCTACCACCTCCCTGGGCAGCCCATTCCAGAGCCTGACAACCCTCTCGGTGAAGAAGTTTTTCCTAATGTCTAGCCTAAACCTGCCCTGGCGCAGCTTCAAACCATTCCCCCTCGTCCTATCGTCTGTTACCAGGGAGAAAGAGGCTGACCCCCACCTCACTACAGCCTCCTTTCAGGCAGTTGTAGAGGGTGATCAGGTCTCCCCTCGGCCTCCTCTTCTCCAGACTGAACAACCCCAGTTCCCTCAGCCGCTCCTTGTATGACTTGTGCTCCAGACCCCTCACCAGCTTTGTGGCTCTCCTCTGGACATGTTTCAGCAATGCAACATCTTTCTTGTAGTGAGGGGCCCAATCTTGTAGTGAGGGTCCCAAAAGAAGCACTGCAGCTGCAGAAGTTTATATGTCAGGAGATGTAATTTATCTTAATTCAAGGTGGCAATAAATGGTAATATAGTAATATAGAAAATATTATGTCCAAGTGAAGAAACGTAGGTAAGAGGAACATAAAAGCTAAAATCAAGAGATCCAAGATGCTAAATTCTATGGAATCTGTGAAGAAATATGCCTTCAGAATCTTCAGAGCCAAGTAGAATGGAGAAGCAGCTCTATAATTACTCCAGTCAGATAGTATGCCAACAAAAAAGGAACAATTAGTAATGTTTCCCAGTCAGTAGATATTTCTCCTTAACTGAGTGATCTATTGCAGAGATATGTAATTAGGACCACGTAATAAGAGGTTTGGTCACTCTATCCCTGTCAAAAAGGGAAGAAAATCCACCCTATTGATAATTGCAGGTTTCTCTGTGTCTCACTCCTTTCCATCCTCCTCTTCTCCTCAACAGATTCTTTAAACATGCCTGGCTTTTGGCTCACCATATTTTAGTTTGAGTCATTGAACATGTTTATAGATGGCATTCAATTAAAAAAAAAAAGGAGAGAGTGTTAGCCACATAATTCAGAGAGAGAAGTTCCTACCTTGGAAAGTGCGAATGAGTAGAAGCTCAAAAAAAAAAAAACCAAACCACCTGTGATAATTGTAGAAGTCCTGTTTGATGTCCTTTAGATTTTATTTATTTATTTTTAATATAGACATTATTTTTTGAGAACCCAAGTGGTACTGTAGGTAACAGTATGGTCTGGTGGAAGAAATACTGCATCCTAGCTGTTTGCCTGGGCTGTACAGGGTATGTCACTAGGGAACACTACCAGGTTTCTGACTGCAAGTTTTCTTGCTGATATAAAGGAAAAGTTTTCTCTGATCTCTTGCCATCTTACCAAATGCTTTGGTTAAAGATGCAATACTACCAGTGAAATATTCCTTCTGCAAAAATGTAACAGGATTTCAAGAAGAACTCTGGACCCAATTGAAGCAGAGCCAAAGACTCCATAATTTGCGTGTAAACTGCTGACATGATGGCAGATGTTTCATTGCTTAAAAAAAGAAATCCTGAATGACAGGTGACGTTGAATGTGTGTTGAAGCCTGCTGTGAACAAATGAACACAGAAAGAAGCCTGTATGTGATTTTTACAGGCTAGATGCCATAAGAACTGCCAACTTCAGCAATTAAATACGTCAGTTTGTAACAACCTACAAATGCTGGGATAACAGTGATGCAGGCCTTTCAAGTAGTTGGTGTCAGTAAAGTCTGAGCATTGTATCTAGGCCTCTGTCTGAAATGGGATTTCAGAATTAAATCTCCAGGTTGGAAACACAAAAAGATGAGGCCAGTTCCTGGGCAAAGACTTTAACTGCTGCTCCCAGGAAGAATAACCATTTTGTTGTGCTAGAGCAGATGACAGGGATGAACTGCACGGCATCTTGAGTCATTCCTGAGGTCAGCCAGACACACTACAGAAAAACTTTACTTAAGAATGAAAACTTTACCTTCTCACCGCAAAAATACCTCCTCCCACAAAACAGCCTAGCACTAACTCTTACTCTTTTGGAGGAAATTGCTCTTGCTGCAAATTGCTGAGTACTTGATGGGCATCAGTTATAAGTAGGCAGGTTTACTGCTTGCTTCTGCTGAAGTTCTTGGTGCCAACTTGTTGTTGGTTCTTGCTTCTTGTTGGAGGAGTTCTTCTAATATTGCCCATGAGAGATGGGCCTGAAACGCACCAGCTTCACACCTGAATTCATCCAGTATTGCTAACGTGCAACGGGTGAAGTGTGATGAGTTGTGCATGCCTTTCAGCGACACCTCTGTATGCACTATGCCTGCAAGTCCACTCCACCTCCCCCCAAACCACTCTTTTGGTGGCACTTTGCAGTGGTAGTTTGCAATAGTTGCCACTTTATTTGTTTCAATAATCCTGATCTTAATCAGCCGAGACCCATATACAACCTAGGTAGATAGCAGCATGACCTGGGTAGCAGGAGGTGCTCCCAGGTGTGAACCTGCTACCCTGGATAGTGGTAATGGTGAGGGTGGGCTGCTGACCAAACTGTCTACTCCAGTACTGGTGAAACAATGACTGCCCACTTCTCTTGGCCTTCATGGAAGAAGGTATCAGAGGAAGCCATTTATGGTGCACAGGTTGTGTCCGTGCTGCGCTACGAATCACCTGAGTAGCGCTGCGTATTCTTGAGCACCATCTGCTGGTCCTGGTACTGGAATATTAATAGATATTTCTGAGACTGTATGTTGTTTGTCTGCACCTAAAACCTTAACCATATGACATCTGCAACTTTCCTAAGTAAAGCCAGGTTAGCAAAACTCAAATCTGCAGCCATTTACATTGTAAACTAGAAATCTGAGTTTGTTACTTGAAGGGAAGAGAGACCCTTCCTTTGTATTACTCTTACCAGCAAGTTCCTTCCTTTCCCAGAAATAACATGTCACTTCTGCTTTATGAGGATGTTGTGAAGCTGTCTTTAAATAAATAAAAACCTCAAGCAATGTCATATTTAGAGCAAAAGTAATTTTTCACCTTTACAGATCTGCAGACAACTGGTAATGCAAGGGACCTCAGGAGGCCATGTACTCCAGTCTCTTCTTTCAGAACACCGCCACCATGGATTTCCAGAGGGCAGACTTTGACTTGCTCAGAACGCTGGTTGGGAGAGTCCCTTGGGAGATAGTCCTGAAGGGCAAAGGGGTCCAAGAAGGTTGGGTATTTTTCAAGGAAGAAGTCTCAAAGGCACAGGACCAGGCTGTCCCCATGTGCCGTAAGACAAATCAGCGGGGAAGACGACCGGCCTGGTTGGACAGAGGTCTACTGCTGCGACTAAGGGAAAAAAGGAGAGCTTACCAGCTCTGGAAGAAGGGGCAGGCAACCCAAGAAGAGTACAGGGATCTTGTCAGGTCATGCAGAGAGGAAATTAGAAAGGCAAAAGCCCGACTGGAATTTAACCTGGCCACTGTTGTAAGGGTTAATAAGAAAAGTTTTTATAAATATGTTAACAGCAAAAAGAGAGCTAGGGAGAACCTCCATCCACTAGTGGATGCAAGAGGGAACATTGCCACTAAAGACAAGGAAAAGGCTGAGATACTCAACGCTTCTTTGCCTCGGTCTTTAATGGCCCGATGAGTTATCCCCAGGGTACCCAGCCTCCCGAGCTGGAAGATGGGGACAGAGAGTGGAATGAACCCCCCATAATCCAGGAGGAAGCAGTCTTTGACCTGCTATGCCACCTGGACATCCACAAGTCTATGGGGCCGGATGGGATCCACCCAAGAGTGCTGAAGGAGTTGGCAGAGGAGCTTGCCAAGCCACTCTCTATCATTTATCAGCAGTCCTGGAGAACAGGGGAGGTCCCAGATGACAGGAGGTTGGCAAATGTGACGCCTATCTTCAAGAAGGGCTGGAAGGAGGATCCGGGGAACTACAGACCAGTCAGCCTGACCTCGGTACCGGGGAAGATTATGGAGAGGTTCACCTTGAGTGTGCTCACCAGGCACATGGAGGACAATCAGGGGATCAGGCCCAGTCAGCATGGGTTCACGAAAGGCAGGTCTTGCCTAACCAACCTGATATCCTTCTACGACCAGGTGACCCGCCTGGTAGATGAGGGAAAGGCTGTGGATGTTGTCTACCTGGACTTCAGCAAAGCCTTTGACACAGTCTCCCATAGTATTCTCCTGGAGAAGCTGGCAGTTCATGGCCTAGATGGATGTACTCTTCGCTGGGTTAAAAACTAGCTGCGTGGCCGAGCCCAGAGAGTCGTGGTGAATGGAGCTAAATCCAGTTGGCGGCCAGTCACAAGCGGTGTCCCCCAGGGCTCAGTTTTAGGGCCGGTCTTGTTTAATATCTTTATCAATGACCTGGATGAGGGGATTGAGTGTGCCCTCAGTAAATTTGCAGACGACACCAAACTGGGTGGGAGTGTTGATCTGCTGGAGGGGAGGAGGGCTCTGCAGAGGGACCTGGACAGGCTGGACCGATGGGCCGAGGCCAATTGTATGAGGTTCAACAAGGCCAAGTGCCGGGTCCTGCACTTTGGTCACAACAACCCCATGCAGCGCTACAGGCTTGGGGAAGAGTGGCTGGAAAGCTGCCTGGTGGAAAAAGACCTGGGGGTACTGGTTGACAGGCGGCTGAATATGAGCCAGCAGTGTGCCCAGGTGGCCAAGAAGGCCAATGGCATCCTGGCTTGTATCAGGAATAGTGTGGCCAGCAGGAGTAGGGAAGTGATCGTGCCCCTGTACTCGGTGCTGGTGAGGCCGCACCTCGAATACTGTGTTCAGTTTTGGGCCCCTCACTACAAGAAAGATGTTGCATTGCTGGAACAGGTCCAGAGGGGTCTGGAGCACAAGTCATACGAGGAGCGGCTGAGGGAACTGGGGTTGTTCAGTCTGGAGAAGAGGAGGCCGAGGGGAGACCTGATCGCCCTCTACAACTGCCTGACAGGAGGCTGTAGTGAGGTGGGGGTCAGCCTCTTTCTCCCTGGTAACAGATGATAGGACGAGGGGGAATGGCTTGAAGCTACGCCAGGGCAGGTTTAGGCTAGACATTAGGAAAAACTTCTTCACCGAGAGGGTTGTCAGGCTCTGGAATGGGCTGCCCAGGGAGGTGGTAGAGCCCTCATCCCTGGAGGTATTTAAAAGAAGGATAGATGAGGTGCTTAGGGACATGGTTTAGTGGTGGGATGGCAGTGCTAGGTTAACGGTTGGACTCGATGATCTTAAAGGTCTTTTCCAACCGAGGTGATTCTATGATTCTATGATTCTGTGGTTGATTTTCATTTTCAGTCTGGCTGTGAGATCATGAACAAAACAGGAAAGGAGTTTCGTGCATGACCTACTGCGATTAGGAGCTGAAGCCAGCTGTTAGAGCACCTACAAGTTCCCACCAAGCTGGCAGCTGGTAAGTTTGCCTGTTGGGTGCTGTAACGCAATATGTTACTACTGCTTCTGTAAAGTCCTTCTGTAGCACTGATTGCAACACGAGTTGGAGATTCTGCATTCCCTATTGTATTTATTCGCATCATCTAGTTTATTTTACATCTGTTGTGCAATTGTTTTACTAAAGAGTAACAACTGACACTGCATTTCTGCATCTAGAAAATGGGTATGAGAGATACAGGCTGATTTATCTGAAGGACAATTGGCTAATTATGACTCGCTTCCCCTTTTTTAACATGCTGGTAATAACAATATGTAATGAAAGGGAATAGATATCTTCAGTCTTCTAATTTGCCATTGACTTGGGTTTAACCCAATATGTTCTTTTAACTAGAAGTGTCATCTGTCAACATCTGAAGTATTTTTTCACTTTGCAGAACAGGCAAATGAGTCTGATTTCTAATGCTAGTCCAGGAGAGCTTGCTAAACACGATGCAGAGTTATACTGGTATTTAAACAAAAAACATCTTTCTAAAAATGTAAAGAACGAGGTAGAATTCCAACTATATGAAATCTTTTTCCTGAAAGATCTATAACCAATTAAAGACTTTTACATTGGCTTCTGAAATAAATTACGCAAAGTTAACAGAAATTGTATGCAGGTTACACAAAGTGGCAGACAAAAATAGAGAGAAGGGATTTTTATTCACAAATCACTTTGCAGTTTGATTCTCTTAGCTTACCTGTACATTAGCAAGCAGACTATAACAAGTCCAAAGCCAGTAGCTGCCAGCTGTTTCCAGGAGGGGTCTTAGACCTACGGTTATATGACCCAGCAGCAAGGATTTTCCTTTGAGGGGGGGCTCCATTCCCAGAGAAGTACATGGTTGTGTTGGGCATCTTAAAAATATGATTTTGGATAAGTATAGCAATGGAGACTCAGCGATACTCTAATATCCAATAGCATGGTGATCTTAGCTGCCTGAAAGCAGTTTAGTACTTCCTAAATTTGTTCAAATAAGTAAGCATCATCTTTCAGAAAACTACCTACAGAATTCCATATAGATAATTAGAAGACAGATCATATAAACAGTATAATAGTGTACCTTTCATCCCCATAATCTTTGTCCCTCCGGTGTTCTTAGATAACTGACTCAGAGCGACCATAACTTGACTCAAATCTTTTCGGAGAGAACCAGGATCTTTGTTCCTAGGGCTATTGCTTCCTTTTTTAATTTTGTCATTAAAAACAGTAAGCCAAGAATATTATTCTTCTGAATTCCCAAACTTCTTGCTATGAATGTAATTCCTTCCATTAGTACAAAGATAACAATCTATACTTGCTCTCCTACTGTCAGCAGTAACGCTCGCCTCTGAAGTACTGCAGCCTGCAGAGATAAAATTTTGCAATCTTGCTCCACAATTTGTACTTTGTTTCTCCAAAGAGGGAAATGGCTCATTTGAAGATGAGAACACACTTTCAAGAGTTAACTTTAGTATAATATTTTTTTTCCTTCTGAGTTATTTGTGGTCTAACAAAACCAATCAGACTAGTAGTTCTGCTTGCAACCTCAGTTCCACCTCAGGCCATATTGATCTTTATTTTTCAGTGTATATCCATACGTTTAGCTTGTATAAAAATTAGCCCATTCTGCCCTGTAGCTTTGGGATTACGGTTAGCAGGTTAATTCCAGTGGTGGTTCTTGACTTGGAGGGTCTTGCACTCACTGTGTCTCCTAAAAACTTGTCAGCTTGACAATGAAATTCTGGGAGTAACATTTGGCAATGCATACAGCATGAAAGGGAGTAGAAAGATCCAGCAGAATTCAAAGAAAGAATAAAGTGGTTACAGCTCATTCAAATTCAGATTGAACTGTCTGTCAGCTTCTGGTTACTGTTTGTTGTGTGCTATCTTCTTTTTTTTTTCCTGTTTTGATATAGAAGCTGCATTACATGCAGAAAATAATGCAGAGGTATTTATAGAGGAGATGCTTTGATAAGAATCTAGTCAACAGTTTATGTCATTATTTTCTTCAGCTCTTAACTTAAGCCTGACAAGTGTACTGCTCCAAACAAAACATGCTGTGGTAAAGTTCTCTTCTGACATGCCATCCTAGTGTTTGGTTAATTGTAACACAATGAGGAAATCTTTAAGAAATCTGTAGGACAACATGTAATCTTGGAGTACTGGGGAAACACTTTTTAACACCCGGTTGGAGGAAGGTGGTTTTAATCTGTTTTCACATCTGATGTACGTGCAGCAACTGAGCTGGTATCAATGTTGATCTTTAAAATGGAGCACATGCATCAAATCCACCATGGCCTGAGGAAAAGCATCTTCCAACTGAAATGGACACTTCATGCTTGTAGCTGAGTTTAGTTGGGCTGTAAAGTGCTGGGCTGTAAAGTGCTCACGTTCATTGAAAGTTTCTAGGGGGAAACAGAGGAGAAAAATGCTTGTATAGATAGAGGACTAATGCAAAGCAATGCTGAAAGCCTCAAGGCAGACAGCAGCTGTCAAAAGCCTGTGACCTTGCTGGCTTTTGGGGGGGTTCTGCTATTGCTTTTTTGTAGAGTCTTCCACTTCCACATTTTTATTGTCAGCATCCCAAGACAAACTGTGGAAGGACCCTGATCCTTTTGTGGCTGAAACTGATTTTTTTGTGTATGTCAATAATATGTACATGGAATGACTTGCAATACGATAAGAAACCTACCTGGGCGGTGAGAGCTGTAGAGAAAGCTACTGAGATAAAGTAAGGGTTTCTAGACTACAGGTGTCACAATTCAGGCACTTTTGCACTGTTGCTTCTGGGTATTGCATACTGAAGTTCACACCAGAAGTGGCTGCCTGCCCTGTGAAATGTCCCCAGAGCCTCGTGCCTCGTCTGAACAGCAGAGTGAATGCGCTTGCATTCACTATGGTAGAGTTAATGTCACACGTGCATTGGGGCTCAAGGATTAGGTGTATTCCCTACTGCTTCTCTACAAAAGAGGACCTGTAGCTATTGATAGTCTTCCCTAGCTACTGGTAGGCATTAGAAGATGCTGTCTTCTTTCCTGATCTCTGCATTAATCTCTTATAAACTAACCTGTGCAGCTCCTTGGGGAAAAGGATGTGCTTCTTGGGATACACATACTGAGAAGCTGGGCTATTGTTAAAACCCAAGTATGCTTTATATTGCGCCTTACCTTATGATAATGGGTGCTTGTATGTCAGCTCACCTGAGGGGTAACTTTATTGGTAGATAGTCTTTAGGCACAAGAGAATAAGTACTTATAAACACAGATATGCAAAGAACCCATAATAAGAAATAAGTCGCTTAGATCATGTTGGAACGTCCTTATAACCTCAAATTGGAATTCTTGTCTTATATCTGTTTACTGCTCCCCTACTGAAAACCAAAAACTTTCTCACTGTCACGAGTTCAGCCTAATCTTGGTCCCTGTAGTTCAGCGAGATAGGGATTATTTTACTTCTACGTACTTATTCTTCTAGCCCTTTGATTAACGTTTCCATTGTGTTTCTCAATTAACACATTCTTGAGTTCAGTCTGTGCATCTCTGCTAGTCTCTTGATATTCTTCTTGCAAATTCCTAGGTAGCAAATTATGCATCTGCTTGCATTACACGAGCTTTTTTGGTGGGTGTTTTTCCTGTCAGCTTTCTGCAAACATCAATGCTGCTATTACACATGGCAAATTCAAGAAAATTGAGGAACGACTCATACAGCTTCGTTCTTGGCCCCATTCATGTTACAGTTAGACCCAGCAGAGTGGGAAGGGCCCCATCCCAATGCAGAAGGCTAGAGCTGTACAGGGGGACTGGAATTGCCAGCAGTGAGTATCAGAGTCCTCTGTGGTGATTGGGCATGCTGGCACCCCTTGAGCTTTAACCAGCCCACCTGCCCAAGTGGGTTACCTGGCCTGGCTTCAGAGCACCACTTCACTTGAGCTAGAAAATCCTGTCTGCAGATGGTGTGAGATTAAGGTTACACTTGCGTACTTCATGGAACTAGAGCTACTGTGAGACCTTTATGAGAAATAGCGAGCCGTGATTTGCGTGCGTGTGAGGAAGGAACATGCAGGACCACTGCCTACAAGGTGCTGCAGGTCACTGAAGTTTGTAGATCACAACCCTTGCTGTGCGGTGGGCATTAACTGTTTGTTATCCAGACCATGGGGTCAGGAAGTAAACCCCAACCATTTGGTAGGAACCAACTTTCTCCTCTTGGTCAGAAGATGGTAGTCGGAGGGAATTATGGCTGCTTTCAGGAATAGAAATATCCAGTACTCCCACAGAGGGGAGAAATAAGATGACTGCTATTGCCCCTGCTGCCCCAACATTTCTTAAAGGCAAAAGCATTTACTGCAAAGTGAACATAATTTTAGGTTTGCTCCCACCACCCATATGCAACTATAACAAAAAAACCAAAAAACACTACAAGTGAAATAATTAGCTGCTGGTGTACTGCAGGTTGTTTTAAATTTTTTAAAAAAAAAAATAATAAAGAAATATTTGTGTGAATTTTAAACTGAACCTCTGAAACAATTAAGTGGAGCTGAACAGGTTCATAAAACAAAGGCTAATGACATGTCCCCCGCACTGCTTGGCTGTGTGCCCCCATTGGTTTACTTGTAGAATGTTACAGGCGTTAAGTTGGTATTTTTCATTAGTTGTGATGAAATATGAGAATCTTTTACCATTCCCTCAGTTAAGTTCTGCCTTATTCTTATAACTAAAGCTACCCAATCATTACAAGAAATCATTATTTATTTGTGTGCAGGAAAGAACCAAGGCTGCTTCACAAATCCTAGTCCTCCCATAATGGCTTAATTCCTTTTACCATTCACCTTTTCAGTATATATTACTGAAGTTTGTCTTAACCATCCAGGAAGGGCTAATCACGTAATAATGCACTTGTAGGCAAGAGGAAAATACCAGCTTTGTTTGCAACCAGTGTTTCATTAATTGCTTCTCACTCTGTTTTTCTTCCCGGCATGAATCAAATGTAGATTGTAAGCATGTACACCAGTTACAGCATTAGGCTTTAGCAAAGCCTGTTCCAGTGTCCACCTTAAATTTTATTTAGAATAACATGAAACAATGCTGTGGATATAACCCTGAAGGCAACTACATGTGAAGTCATTTATCACCAAAAAAAATGTGAGGAATGTTGAAAATAAAGTTAACGTTTGAAGTCATATTTTCATTTTTTTAACCTGTAGTGCTAAAGGCATTTTTCTTTCTTCTCTAAGCATTTTCCTTTCTTTTTATTCTGTATTTGTTTGGTACGAAAACTGTTCCTGTATCAAAAAGCAACTTGAAATTATTCCTCAAAATGTGAGACACGTGTAAACTTAAGAATACAAAGAACCAGCCATCTTCCCGTTTTCCCCTCACCTTCCCCAGCCAGAGGTTTTATTGCTGCCTCATGATACATCAAAAATAAACTCCTATGCCAAGGTCTAGATTGCCAGAACCCACTCTTGTTCCCTGTCACAGCACAAATGCAGTGACGTGTGTACGCAGTTACGGTAGTCCAAAGCAGAGACGTGGTGGGACAGTAACGCAGCTTCAGTCTAAATACTGCGATAGCAGTTTCGTATCCACAGTTGGCAGCCAGCTCATAGGTCTGTAGGGTTCCTTGTGGTGGTATTATTATTATTATTATTGTTATTGTTATTATTATTAGCACAACTAATGGGAGAATCCCTCCAGGGCAAGGAGGGGTTTGGGTTGGGTTTGGTTTTTTTTTTCATGTGGTTCTGCTTACAAGAATTGGTGCTCTAAGTGGCTAATTGTTAATATGACCTATGTTCTCTGAGCAAGCGCACATGTCTAGTTGTGCATCCTAGCTTACCGATAAAGTGCTTTCTTTCCTTTGACCTCCCAAATCCTTTCCTAGCTAAATGGAGAACTACATTTGGAACAGGCTGCCCAGTGAAGGGGTCAAGTCTCTATACCTGGGGGTATTTAAAAGCCGGGCAGACGTGGTGCTTAGGGACAGGGTTTAGTGGTGGGATGGCAGGGTTAGGGTAATGGTTGGGCTTGCTGATCTTAAAGGGCTTTCCCAACCCAAACGATTCTGTGATTCTATGATACGTTTGCATCTACTTTGTATATGCAGTTGCCAAGCATATTCTCAGCTATGTGCATAGAGTTAGCATGGATGCAAGTAAAATCAATGGGAGGAGGTGGTGTAATGTCAAGCTGAGTGCAGCATGAAAGGGGGGGAGGGGGGGGAAGCTTGAAGCCTCGTGAAACTGCAGTGATTTGATTTGGAATAAGTGTGAAGAGTAACCACAGGCACTGAGCTGCTTTGCAGAAGCGATGGCTTTTCCAGCCAGGTATACGGTTTTAAAGTGAAGTTTCTGTCATGTGTTCCCTCCTTGCTGCGTGGTTGGTGTGGAAAGATACTGCAGCCTAGGGCTGTATTGCAATGGCTGAAGAACAGAAAATTGGTTGTGCAGCCGTGAAGGTGGAATTACAAATCAGAAAGCCTCAGGATTAAGATTCTGAAGGAGTAGAGTTTAATTACAACAAGCTCTCTCAAGCATTACTACACAACTTGCAGCAATGTACACAATACTAATATAAGCTAACAGGCTGCTATACAAGTTGTTCTACCATTTGGCAGTACAGGTTTAGAAACACATTTTATGGACTGCGCTATCTCTTAAAGAGCCAGCTGAGAAAAGACTTTGTGTGACTCGGAGGACTCGCTGAGCGGTCTGTGATGGCGTCTTGTCTGGGACTACGGCTTTTAATCATTACAGTAATGGAGCTCACTAACAGGAGACATTGAAAAACAGTTTAATTGTTTCTGTGTAGGATTCCTGGGTGTATACGAAGAGTGCAAAAGCGGTAGCTGAAAACCCAATGGCTTATAGAAAGCTTAAACTGACTGTGTTCCAAGTCAAACACAATGAGCGGCAAACCCAATGGAATGTGAAAGAAATTCATACCTTAGTGAACCATAAACAGAATCACTGATGATAAAATTTAATCAAAATGTAATATTGCCTTCAGGATTCAGATCCAGTGTCTTTTGATGATTAGCAGGATTATCAAATGTAGATGCTCTGTTGAATACCATAATGTTGTAACATTGCACTCTATGGAACCTCAATGCCAGAAATAATTTAACACCTGCACATAAATCATTTTGCAATTATCTTTTGGGAATTATTTTATCTTAAACTTTTTATTTTGTTCCAAATAAAATTAGAGAGGAACACTGAAAGATGACACTAGGTGAAACAGAGGAAGGATAGGAGCACTGTCAGGTTATATAAACTAAGCTAAATGTCTGTTTTCCATTATTTAATTTTTAGATTGACATGCAGCTTTGGCTAAGGATTGTAAAACAGTATTGGTTTGTGTGTATGTGCATATAGTTAATTAAATGAAACTTTGAGCAACAGCAATATTGAAAATATATGTTCTGCACTCCTTAGCATTAAGAAGAGGGATATTAAGGGTAGAAAACCTTGAGCCTATTGATCCTCCTTTCCCTAAAGCAAAACAGCCATTTAAGTTTGGGACTTAGAAAATTATCAGTCAGAAGTTACAAAAAACTATTCTCTGATCAGGGAACAGAAAAGAGACAAACTTAATTCTTCCTAACATTAAGAGGAGCTGAGGGTATAAAACCCCTGTGCAATAAGAGAAGGATAACTGCCCGAGGTAACTTTTCAAAGCAGTGCTGAGTGAGTCATTGATGTTAATGGAAACTTAGCGGCTAAATCCCCTACATAGTCCTTTGAAAGCCTAACCTCTGTTTTTGGAAGGATATAATGATGGACTGTATCTACAGACTATATAAGATAGAAATAAATTATTACATTTCAGTGCACTTTGATTATGTTTTAGTATTTGATCAGCTTTGTTTCAGCAGTGTTTTGAAATCTAATTCTTGAAACACTATTGTAAACAACTTTATTTTCTGCTCTGAATAATGACTTTGTAGTAAAATCTACAAGTGTTTAATAGTCACATTGACGATAGGAAAGCAGACTGCAAAAGCAGAAATATAGATGTGGCTTTATATTAGGTCAAAAGGGTGACAAAATGCCTCACTCAGTGTCAATAAAGAGCAGGCTGAGCGCAAATGGCGTATTTGCATGTGTGGTCATACAAACCAGCAACTAGCTTTTATATTTCTCTAAATTTCCTGTAACTTTCTGTACCTGTCTGTCACAGCAAGGTTTTCCCCTTGGTGCAGAAGGGAGCATAAGCAGCCTGTACAGAGGGAAGGGTACCAGCTCACCATCCCACGTGCAACTAGGAAGTCAAAACTGAGCCTTGGCGACAATTGCCCTCTTAAAAGAAAATAAAAAAAATTCTCTGGCCTATTAACTAACTTTCTGGTAGTGGAATGGTGAAGTTAAATTAGTTGTGTAAGAAATACTGTGAGTTCTTGGAATAAAACTTTCTTCTGGAGGTGAAGGGGACTGATCTTCAGCAGCTGGCATGGCCTTTACCTTAAGACTGTAGTTTCAGTTGTCAAAATTTGACCAAACTTAGAAATTCTGTAAGGTGGAAATAACTATGCAATTTTTGTAACATTTGATGATTTATTTTATTATTATTTGTTCCTACAATATTTCCATACAAATGCCTCAGTCTTGTCTGGGAAGAATTCAATATTTCTCCCCATGTTAAAAGCTTAAATCGAGACATTTCAGCACGCCTGAGCTTTGAAGCAGAGATTTTTGAAAGTGTGAGGGAAGAAGAGTTTTGGTGTAACCATTTGCCAGGCATGACAATGTTGTGTTTAGAAAACACACTCTTAGCATGTCTCTGTTTGGTCTATACAGAGTTCTAGCAAAGCCACACACTGAGCAATCAAATTTTTAAAAGTGCAGAATAGTTTGTTGAATACACATAAGCTATGCTACGGACTAAACAAAAAAGGATTCTGGTGGTTTTTTTGGGTTGCTGGGTTTTTAAAGTATGTTTCTCTATTATTAAAACTGTAATAATGCACCTGCACAGGAAAGCTGTTACAAATTCTGGCATATTTTATCCTAGTTTCTGAATAATTTTCTAATCAAGCAATCTTAAGGAATATTCCCTTTATCTAAGCCTTTCGGTAATTATTATGTAGTGATTTTTATATGGACTGTTCTCAAAAGTCTGGAGAAATATTGACGTCATCTTTGCTTTCCTTACCTGTATAGGAAATTACAGCACTGCAAAGCATCACTTCTCAAGGGCCTCCTGATGCCCTGTGAGGGACATGGGTTGAAATTGTCAGTGGGCTGAGCACTTTTCCTGACCTCTGGACTACTTCAGGGGCTGGATCCCTCATAGAAATGTTGTACCACTGAGAACTAGAGATAGGGTGACCTCCATATATAAAAAATTCAATATACACCTAGTTTACTTTCAAGCTCTTTGCCTTCACTATAAAATGCAATGTATGTGACAGTAAAATTCAACATAAAAAGGGAGAATATATTAATATAGCTCATAATAGTGAAACTCTCTGATCAATTATAGATTTTAAAATGAAGAGTATAACATCAACCTAACTACTACTAACATTGCTCAGGCAAGTCTGTGATCAGTGATGGAAACATTATACCACGCTCAGTGTAAAGTACGAGCAGAGAAAAGCCTTTTTAATCTGAAATGGAGATTGAACTGACGAATAATGCTGAAGAGAAAGATGCTCTACACCCATGGAATTTCTCCACAGCATTAGTGCCCAAGTTAAGAGGTTGCTTCAAATTTTTCTATGTCCCACTTGGATTTTGACTATTTCTTAGTTTACTACAAAAATGCCTATACTGGACTTCTAGAATGGGTTTCATTGTCAAGATTTTCTTTCTCTACCATCATTTACCTTTTCACTAAACTTTAGAGGCATTGCAGTATGGAAAAATTGTGGTTTAAGTTTGAAGGACGTCTGACTGAAACATCTTTGTACAGTACTTGAGGGAGGCAACAAACAGTGTTAAGAATATAAGTGAAATTCCCTGAATTCCTCTCATTTGCTGCTTTCTCAGGTCAGTCACTTTCCATATACGTTTTCTCCAAGTGTTTGCCTGACCTCAGTTTTAGATACACAATTTAGGGCTCTGATAGAGGAGTTATGGCAGTTCTTGCATTGCAGCATAAGGCAATACCAACCCCAGCTGTACCCCTGCCCTGTCCAGGAGGGACTTCTCCACCACTTCAGTTCACAGTCTAATTACTTGGTCTGAATGGATGATGAAGTAGACTTGATTTTAAAATGCTAGGTGAAACTGGAATGTGGGAGGCAGTATTACAGCTTCTCTTCATTATGTCATGGCAGTAGTCAGTTCTGATGAATGGGCAGCATCCAATGGCCAAGGGCTTCTCCTGAGCTCGCAGTTTGCAGAACTGTAGTCTTGATTCAAGTTTCCCGTTGTTAAGGGTTTAGATGCTTTTCATGATGACTGTGGCTAGAACCATGTATGCTCCACCCACTGGGAAGAAATTAAAAGGGGAAGGGGAAAGAAAAACATAGAAAAGAAGACCCTCTTTATAACAAAGTGAAATTTTAAAATTTATGGCCAATTCAGAAAATGTTGATCTAATTCCTTGTTTAAAAAGTGATCATAATACACAACTGATCCACAAGGTGTTCTGTAAGTGATCACGTAGTCTCCTAAGTAGCCATTGTACGAGGGTCTTTTTATTGGGTTGGGTTTGGCAGGTTTTTTGTCTGTTATTAGAACAAAATAAATTATACAGAAAAATATTATAAAATTATGACTGTCCTCTTTCTGCTGTTACACGGTTCTTGAAAGAAGTTCTAGTCAAATAATGTCTAAGTTGGTTGCCAGGACTCCAGACAAATAAGCAATTTTCTCTGTTTGGGGCTAGTATGTGCCTGTTTTATTGCTTAATTATTTTTCCAATTAAATAGCAGACAAACTTGTACTGAAATAATATTATGAAACAACACAGAAAGGTTTCAGCTAGTCAAACTTGCAAGGCTTCAGCATCACTTAGACGCTGTTACCAGTTTAAGAGTGTGTGGATCAGAGTGGTAGGTCAGTAGTGGTAGTGACTTCTCAAAGTACTCTCTGAAGTTTCAGATGCCTTGAGGTATGGTGGAAACGTCACTTTAAAGATGTCACTTTAAAACTTTTGATAGAGATGATATTCCTGTAGCTGGTGATCTATGATATCTCTTGTTGAAATCGGCAGAGAATCTGGGGCTGCTGTTTGAGAGGTTGTTACTCAAACTAAATATTTCAGTGTGCTTATTATTGCAGCAATACTTCTGACACAAATATCAAAGTTCAGAGTTGGGGAAAGTTTCTCAGCACTTGTTTAAGTTTCATTGATTTTACTATACAAATTATTCTTACTTTATAGGTGGAATGAAGGCATACGGGTATCACTTAGCATCGTTCCTGGAAGTTACTCTTTCTGAACAGAAGGAATACTAAGGAAGAGAAGTCACCCACCAAATCAACAGCAGAACTCCCTGTGTCTGCCTGTAGGTGTGTGCCTGAATGTGCATTCATGTGATGCGCCTGTGTCCAGCCCACTGTTAGTGGTTCAAACTCGTAGGTTTATAAAACGCAACTGTTTGTTCTTACTCCACTCTGCAATGTGACAAATGGCAGTGGGGGTCCTTGAAATACCAGCCCTTCAAAGTGATGTACTTGGGCAGCACTGGAGTGTGTTTATACTGATTTAGCAAGTATGCGAGGCAGCAGCATAGCAGCAAAGAGCTCTACCGAGAGCTAGTGTTGTAGGGAGCGGAGATGGAGTGACCTGACTTCACAGTTCACCTGTGTACCGTGCCGAACACAGAGTTGTCTTTTCCTAGAAAACCTGTTGGGGGCCTATGAGATAGGAGGGACTTGTCTGGGGGCTGGTACTCTGCCGCCTGAGACCACTGTCCAAATTCTTCCCTATTTTATCTTAGGACAGTGTCTACTGTCAACTCATCTCGGGTCCTCCAGCCTAAGATTTTTGGTGGGGATGTAGAAGGGGGAAAGGAAAAGATCGTGTAAAACATTGAGTGCATTAATATAAAGCTTTAAAACTAATAATGATCCTGTCCCTGTGATATCTGGTATCTAAACAAAGTTATATCAGCATGCGCACACATACATAGTAGATAGGATATGTTAGGTTCCCAAATCATTAACACTGAAGACATTTTAAAGTGTTAGCTTCCAACTTAAGGAAAAGTTTATGTAAATTGCATGTAAAATAGTAAAATATCCCCATGTTTATTCTAGAGTGAAGTGTTGCTTCACTTGACTCTGTAAAAATGCACTTCTTGAAAACAGAAAGCTGAACTGAACTGGTTTCATTTATCATATCTGTGAAAGTGTATCACATTTCTTTCTTTCTTTCTCTTTTCCTAGGAGAAAACAGAAGGAAAAGCTTTGATTGCGGGTTAAATAGCGTGTATCCTCTAACTGTTACACCAAATCGTTTCTCATGTGCTTAATGCATTTACGTTGAATCCAAAGCCTGGAGGTTTAACTTTGGATGCCTTGAAATGGAAGTACGCTTTGGTGATGAAGAAGGCATTTGCCTTCAGGTTGGGAAAAACTTAAACTAACGTCATCTCAGCATGATTAGAGCTCGTATGTACTACTGACCTAGGGGCATGCATCAACAGGCAGGAGTCAGCAGAGACAATAAATTCATTCTCTTGCTTTGGAGAATGCAGTTATAACAAGGTGAAAATCCTTCCAACAACAATAATAAAAGTCATAATTATTAAGAAACCAAAGGATAAAAATATTTGGGAGTGTCATTACAGTACTTACAGTATTCAGAGTATGGGGTGTGTGCAACGACATAAAAAGAAATTATTTTTAATCAATACAAAATTAAAGGTCAGTCTCAGGAGTGAGACTCGGTTTAAGTAAATTATACCATGCTTATAGGCTTGCAGAGTTTGCATTTCAATTAATAGGTCTGAAGAATCAAGCTTTTAAATTGCAGAATCTATATCTTGTGCCAATTACTAAAGGCATACAGTTCAGACTTACCAGCTTTTCAAGCAGGGATCATCTTTTTGTCTTGTGGTTGTGTACTGTTAACACTTTGGCCCTCTACCTAGCCAGGCTAATTGGCAAAGTAATAACATTGTGCTATTTCCACAGTAGAATCGAATCATTGTAATAATTTCTGGGACCAATGTCGTTATCATACTGAAAACATATCTATGTACTACTCTCACTTTTTTTCCTGTTCCTTCACCTTGCTTTCCTTCCCAGTAGTTTCTAGCAAGCATTAGAATGGCCAGAGGTGGATGACAATGCATCTCTTTTCTATTGGGAGGGTGAAGGTGACTCCTTGACTTTCAAATATCTACTATACCTGCTACGCAAACTAGCGAGCTCCCATAGAAATGCTGCACTTGATGTGTAAACTCACTCTGATTTTCCTGTATCTAGTTTCTGTAAGTGTATGTTGGGGTATTTCCTTTTTGTGTGAACAAGGTGTGTGTAGACCTCCACTGTGAATGCTGTAGTGAAACACACTTGTGTCCACAGAGAAGTTTCTGAAGAGTGCCCCTAGCACAGAAGTGGCCAGGAAACATTGAGGGTTAGGAGGGATGGAGTGGGGAGGCTGTCTCTCTGGTGGAATTCTGGCACCTGCGGACTCGGGACACCTGCTCAAAAGCCATTGCAGAGCTTGCCTAATTCACAGCAGCGCTGTGTTCCCTCTGCAGCTGGCACAGAGGCCAATGGGTGGTGTCAGTAGGTTCAACAGGACCTTTTCTCTTTGTAACGTAGGCTGCTCCTGCTTTCATGAACTTGGCAATTAACAGGCATCACGTCTGCAGGGCCTCGGGCTGCCTCTCTTGGCAGCGTTCTCACCCATTAGATACTCCACGTTTCTCAGATTTTCTCCTGCAAAACTTCCTTGAACCAGGAACTGCAAGACTTGTCCCCAGCCAAACAGCGTTTAATCTCCTTAGGCTCTCTTAAAGGCATGATGTGATACAAACTCCTTAAGTCATTATACCAAACACTTTTAGAATATGGTTTGGGATTGAGAAGGGCTATTCAGAAAGAATGCAATTCTCACCGTTGCAGAGGAATGACTGCATGATTCCATGTATAGATACACTGACAGATCTGCCTGATGCCTTCAACACATGTATGGTTTTATGCTCAGGGATTAGGAATTGGCCTTTTAATTTTAAGTGCTTCTATAAATTATGAGAACATACAGTTTATAACTTCTAAAACGTCCTTAAACATGATTTAAGGATGTCTTATCTACAACTTTACAATTAAGGAAACACACTACTTATTTGATCTGCTGTTTAAAAACTCAGGAGCTGGCCTTTCTATGAGAAGAATGGGCATAACTTTTTTTTTTTTTTAGAAATTAATGCAGTGGTATACATCCCTACCCTTCAACAAATTGGAATAGGTCAGCCTTCAAGTACGTTTGTGTAAAGCCAGTAAAGATGATAGTCCAATGCTTTTTTATTGTGAAATAAATACTTCTACAGTTTGTTCTTTGTGTGTGGAAAACTGTCAGTGAAACTCTAACAGTGAGGGAACGATGACTCAGCACAAAGCTTCACAAGATACAACAAATGAGAACAATAATGCTGATCCTTTCTAATCCAGATTGAAAATTTCCAAAACAAGAGAACTTCTGAGGCTTGAAACCCTCTTTAAACTATTGTCCTAGCAATATTGCCTTAGTGAATTTCTGTTGAAAATATCTTTATATAATTCATTACTGAGGGCTAAATGGGCCTCACCATGCTTTGTCCTGGAGGATCAATGTGGAAAAAATGCATAACCCTATGAATGTTGCTGAACAGACATTGGAGTTCAGTTGGCTGGCAGTCTGCCTGCTCTTTCCTCACCAGGCGCCTCTTCCGTTAACTCCAGAAGCAGAGGTGGGGGCAAACGTGGTGCAAAGGCATCTGAGTAGGGAAGTCACCTAAAGGCTCGTTAGCTCCAGCGCCAAATGCAGACCATGTGCCTTGCTGTGTTGTGCCAGGCTGTGGACATGGGGATCTCCAGAGACTTCACCAAGCTCCATTTCAAAGCGGGGAAAAGAAACACCAATTAGATGCTCTACAAATATTTTGTCTGGGTTAAAGCTAGGGTAACCTGTGCAGATTTGCACTCGTGACTTGCCTAGGTAGTGTTTACAAAGGCATAACTGAGTTGAAGTTAATTAGCAGTAATTTAACATGAGCTCACTCAAGCCTAGCAATACATTTCAAGTGATAAAAAGGGAATAAGTCTCGAACCTTCTGTGGGGGAAAATATCACCAAAAGAGGAGGATCCTGAAGTTTGAGAGCGTGAAAGTTCTCTGCAGAAGAAATATCTTCACTGAGGCAGATAATGTTCTCTTCAGAGAAAAATGCAACAATAGCTGTGCGGTGCCCCAGTAATTGGTAATTGGGGTTAATTTCCATGGAAAAGACATTTATATATTACACTGTGGACAATTTTGTCATTAAAATCTGTCTCATATATCTCTGTCTTGTTACAGTTGGCCTTAGCAGGACCAGGTGCTGAGCTCCGTTCTCCTGTGTGCTACACCCGAAAGTGTTGGGGTTTACGCCTTTAGATCAGCGCTTTGTATGTAGTTAGCTGTGAGACCATCTGCCAAGCTACAGAGCTGTTCAAATGTCAGCTGGCTTCTTATCTGGCTAGGCTTCAGACATGCTTGCTTCCAGGGTAGATTAATTTCTAAAGTCAGATTTTTGCCCTCTCTTTTGAGGTTCTATCCTTTGGAATTCCTGAACCCTTTCCAAAAATTTCAACCCCACCCCAGACAGACCTATCTTTTAGGCTCCTTTCTCCATAAGGGGTTGTGAAGCCCTGTTGTAAACCAGGAGTGGATTTTGTTTCCTCTGCATTTTGCTACATGACTATGCTGATGATAGCCAGCTCCCTAAGGCAGTGGTTTCCTGGGCTGGCTAACCAATGCAGCCAGGCATGCTGTCACCTCAGGTGTCTAATTCTGCAGGTACAGGAGACAGTCATTTTCCTGCAGGTGCAATAGATTGTCTCAGTTCATATTAAATAGCTGCTTTTGAAAGATGCCTAAGCTCTTCACTCTAGGAGACCATGTCAAATAAACCAGTGTCTCCCACCAAAATCCTTGGTGTTTTGGCACCCTTTTCTGAGGGCTGGCTGGCTGCCGCTGCAGCTCACTCACCAGTGGTGCTGCGTCCGTTCTCTGCTATGAAGAGTTGTGCTTGTTTCAGTAGCATTTGTTTAGCTCTTGCTCTTACCAGCTGAAGGAAACCTTTGAAGTCTGTGTGATTAACCTTGGCCTAACATGTAAAAATAAAAATATGCTTCTGCTTTGCATTCACTGGGACTGTACAATGTGTGGCCTACATCAAAGACAGCTTATAGTACCTTTATTGGAGCAGATCAAATTAGTGTGTTCTTCTGTGAGCAAGAATGAGCTGATGCAGAGCTTTCTCTTTTGGAAATTTCTTACTTTTATAACTCATCTAAGAGTCTTTAAGGTGCCCCCTATTATTTTCCCTTCAGTTGAGCGTCTCTGGGAGCTGCCTCACTCAGCAGTTGTTCTTGGTCCCCAGTGATGAGCAGCATCCGGTGGCACAGACTCCCCCTACGGAGGGGCCACATTTTCTGGAAGTAACAAGAGTGCAGGGCATGGAAATAATGATAGCTATCAGTAAAATCTAGGGTGAAAATAAATCCCATAAGTATGGAAGCTTGCTATTAGCTTTAAGTAGTAAACATGCACCAGGTAGAGCCTGAAGTACTAATCCTGTTGCTATACAATAGTGTCTTCTATATTTCTTTGAAGTTTTTATTTGCGCACTGGAAAAATTAATGGTGCGTCTCTGTGAGGGTTAGGAACCATAAACGAGTGAAGAAATAAATAGCAGAGTTGTGGAGAGAAGGTGGGTTTTGGTGGCCTCTTCCTGCTTCTACTCAGATAGCCCAATGTGCTTGCTAAAATACGACTGAATATTCTGCCAGCCTTTGACATAATAAGTGTTTCTTGTCAAGGAGAAAATTATGCTCTGCCCCCATCTTAGCCAAATACAAAAAATTGCCAGCAGGTGGCATGCAGAGGGTGCTGTTTCTGATGGCTTTTTGCTTTGGTGGGGTTTTCTCTTAAAAGTAAAATAAAGTAGAAATAAGAGTATAAAAGATGGGGAAGTAGAAAATGCCCCCTTTGCTGAACGCCTGGTGATTGCCACTTCACCGTGAAGAAGAAAAGCAGGCCTTCCTTACTTCTCACCCCAAAACACTCTTGTAAAACATTTTTGCATTTGGGGATCGCATCACAGAGCCCTGGAGCAAGTGCCTGTCTGTCTGTGAGGAGTGTGAACTGCACCGGGCTCTCAGGATGCCAGCCCTCACCTTTTCAGTGCTTCGGGTGTTGACAGCAGTGCTTGATTTCTGCTTGATTTCTGCATGACGGCTGGCGTGAATGACAGAAAATACAAGGCACTTTGTTTTGTGGTGCCATTCCAAATTTTGCTGTGACAACAGGTCAACAGGCTGGCCTACTGCCATTGGGAAACTACATTTGGATTAAAGAAATACTATTTTTTGTTTGTGGCTTTATTACAAATGTCTGGGTTTAAGAAACTTCTGCTTCTCCCACATTAGCTCTCTAGACAAATCTTGAACTACCTTTGTGGCAAGGCCTAACAAACGCTGTCACTTTGACCTAATCCACTTTTCTGCACAGCTGTGCTAAAGTCACCTTTAGTTTTATCACATTTTAATGCAAACAAGCCCGGAAGGGTACTTGTTTGGACTGAAGAAGCTGTGACAATTCATCTGAATGGGAGCTTCAGTAACTGGGAAGAAAAATGTGACAGGGAGCTTTATCACTGCATTGTACACAACAATCTGAAAATTATTGCTTCTTTAGGGGCCCATTCTCTTCCTGAGGCCTAGCACAGTCTATGCTAAGCAGCTAGACAGAACTTTGAATGGTTTGCCATTCCTAAAGACAGATTTTAATTCTATTGTTTGTGGGTATCCCTGACTTTCCTGAGAGGATTCAAAGACAGGCTGCAGAACAAGGCAGCTGACATAGGACTTTGGCCAATCTTTAAAATTCAAATAGCAAAGGTGGCTTTCCTTGGTGCTCTGAAATTGGTCAAACTCCAATGATGTTTGCTTTCAAAATTTGTCAAGTTCATTCAAAACTAAAGGAACGTGCAAGACATGCTTTGTTAAGCCTTTTTAAAAAAGTTTGCTTAACCACTAAGTTCCTGTAGCAGTGTGAATAAAGCAGAGAGGAAGGATCTTTCTTTCTTTTTAAAACCTTGAAATCGCCATAGGAAGAGGAGCTTTTCAGAAATTTTATATATAAACATTTACCAAATATGGGCAAATATTTATGTAGGCACAGGTCATGTTTGTACTAATTTTGGTTTTATACTTCAAGTAAATTCCAAGTATAAGTGGACAAGTGCTTAAATGTTGAAAAGCTTTATCACGCACTTCGATAAAGCTATTGCAAACTGAATATTCAAAGTATTTGTGGAATAGTGTTGAACGAATCTTTCTTGAGGCTGCAGAGTAAAACCAGGAGAGAATAGGTATGGGGAAATAAGGGATTAGATCTCCTAGGAGACAGCAAGCTGTGGCTCGATGGGATCGCAGAGGCTTGGAGCTACTTGATGGGCTGACTCTGCTACCCCATAGCTGTAAGCTGAACTGGCAAAGAGCGCATGTGAGGAGCCTGTTCCTTACTGCTGCAGCAAAAAGTGCCTCTCCGGGAACTCATGTACCTGCCTGTCACAATGGGAAATAGTAAGTGAAATTTGTTTGGGAGCTGCACATCTGCAGCTGGTGGTGTGAAACATTTTATACAGATATTAAAATACCACTTTGGCACAAATATTAGCAATTAATTGTACTAAATTCTCACAGATGGAAACACATTGGGGATGTTTTATAACAGCGCAGACAAATACATACAATTGAGACTACCTCTTAATGCAAGCATATGCAAGTAGACAGGATGTCAAGGACCAAAAAGTCCACTGTCCCCATGACAGCTCAGCACTTGCTGTGGAAAAAATTACTGGAGGGTGAGATTTGTGCAGTTTTTTCTCTCCTCCCTCCTACCCCAGTTGCTAAGATTGCAAACCATGGTGAATAGCGGCAGCACCAAAACCCAAAAGTAATCTGGAGATTCTGCTGTCAAACAAAAGGGTAGCATATGCCCAAGCTGGTTTTGGTGACCACGTCTGCTTGAAAGTACATAGCTATCAGATTCTGTCGCTTTTCTTTAAAGTGAATCTGCAGATTATGCAAATATTTCACTGTGAAAAGGTGATTTATTATTTTTTTAAAGGGAATATGTATTTTGAACTTTTCTAGTCTTTAATAACAGCAACACTTTACAGCAGCATTGGTTGTTTTCAGAAACCATGTACTTTCTGGGGCGCACAAGAGACAGTGGGCTGGTATGGGAGACCTTGGAGGACAGCTCCCGTTCTCGGTGGGAACAAGAGAGTGAAACCTGGCAGCTTCTTTTCTAACAGAAACCTGTGGGGTTTATCATGTGGGCTTGCAGAGACAGCGGGGCATTGCTGGAGAGAGGAGCTAAACCTGTAGCTCCCGTTCAGCAGCTCAACGCGTGCAGGCAGCCCATGGCCACTGCTCACAGCCTCCGCTGTGGACAGCTCCTCCCGGCGCTGGCCAGAGGATTTCTGACCTCAGTGAAAACCCTCGTGCATAAGGACAGAGCCTCTCCTACAGCAAGTGGTGCTTGCAGAGGGGCCAAGATCTCTAAGCTGGCACCCTGGATGGAGCATATCTAATTGGTTTTATCAAGCAGCAGTATTGTTACACAACTTTGCATTAGAAATGGGCCCCTTCTGCCTGGGCCCTTTGAATTTTGCCCAGGTGATAGTTAAATATGTTAAAGATGTTTGCCAAAGGAACCTGCCATCCTACAGAGCTTGCCTCTTCAGGGAATTGCATACACTTCAGCTCTACCTAATATGTATGTTAAACTGCAAGACTCTTCTCAGTATATTTGAAATGCAATTAGAATTATCTCTAATTGTTGTGACTTCTATGCCAAGACTTGTCTGCAGTGTTGCAACTGCTGCTTCATAAACACCTTTCAATTCTTTCCCCTGTAGCCTTTGCATCTTCTTACCACTTTCCCTATTATTTGCTCATCACCTTTCTGAAACAGCACATCCTTAACTTTCCACCTCTTCCAAAAAAAAGCCTGCTTAAACTGTCCACTAATTACTTGCAGGTTAGCTCAGGTATTTACTAAGTGGCAAACATGAAGGAGAAATTGAAGACTGGGAACCCTATCTCCTTATGCAGGAATTTCAGGTTGTTCTCACCTTAGCACTGCCATCCATTTATAATTGGGCACTTTCCAGGGAAGGAAAACAAATGATCCTTCCCTTCCTCCTTCCATACCTGCCTGCCTCATGCTGGCAGTAATTATACTGAATGAGTTGGTAATTCTTAAGCTTAGGTCTGCTCCCGTACTCAGTGAGACTCTAATGGATCTGGTTATACCCACAATAGCTCTACACTCAAACCACTGTCACTGACTCCAGTGCAAGATAATTAACCACAAAGTGAGTTATATGTCCCAGGCAGAAAACAATGAAAATCAAGGTCAGCTACACTGTTGTAGGAGACTAGGAGTCGTCTTCCTTGGGGGAGTCCATGTTAGGCTTCCCACACTCTTTAAGACTGCAGGTTTTAATACTTAGTAGAATTATATCTTTTAAAAGAAAGTTTTAAATGTGTTGATGACTTATGAAGTGGTCTTCGTGCTAATTTTTAACCCACTATTTTTTAAAAATTATTTGGAGCCTACTGGAGCTAGACTGCAGGAAAAAAAAAAAAAAAAGGAAGAAAATTATTCTAATTCCTTACTAAACGGCATTCCAGCAATTGGGACTTATTCCCAGGATTCTAGGAATGTAGAGGGAATTTCTGGCAAATCTCAGCAATTTATGGGAATCAGAATTTTGAAGGACGAGATCTTTGGGCAGTGCCAGAGCTGCTGTTCTAGAAGGTCTTTCTTGTAGGTAAGGCCTGTGGTCTTTGGCCAAAAGCAGGAGGATAACAAAAGTTGTGTCCAATGATACTTGCGATTTGAGGTAGATCAGATGAGAGAAGCATCTGTACATGTTGCATCATGAAAATTCCATTTAATTAGAGATTTTGTGTGTGTGTGTTTTATTAGGGATTATGTTTTAGATTTCATTGTGTAGTATTATCAAAGAAAAAAATAGCCGCTGTCTACATAGTTACAGTCTAATACAGATAAACAGATTATTTTTCAAATTGTTAGTCCTGTCTATAGGTCAGGTCATTATATTCATGAAGACAAGCAATGGAGTCAAAAACTCCCCCTGGAATACCAGAAGCAATTATCTTGCTTGGGGTCAGGCAAAATTAATTTTTTGTTTAGAGGCTGAAATACTCTCCTAGTCCTGTGCTCTGCGCAGTTACAAATTGATGCCCGTCAGTTTGTGTCAGAAAAGACTCTGTCAGCCACTGCTTTTTTAACAGCGAAATATTCAAACACAGAAAGACAGGTAACTTGGAGGATTGTAGCAACACTGGTTCTTGAAACACCTCTGCAGTGCTGCTGTAAAACAATTCCTTCATCATCCTACTGTCAGCATTGAGGGTGGCCAAGACCTTGGTAGCTTTCTACGAAGCATACGCGGTGCCTTTGTAAGGTCTGTTTTGTGCTAGCTGGTGCATGAAACACTGGCAAAATATGATATTCTGAGGTACTGCCAATATTTTATCATAGCATGTATGTCTGCACGCTGTTGCATTCCTCAGATGTGCTCTGATTATCTGAATCATCCTTCTTTGGAAGATAACTGTATGCAATCAGCATCCTCTTGGATGCTGGTAAAGCCTTTGTCTCTGGATTTCTACACATGTGTTTGCATACAGTTCTTTGACTCTTGTTTCTAAACTGCGTTCTAGTTATAGGTTTGTTTTCTTTCTTTTCATAGTTTTTATGCTTTCTCTCTTCTCATAGATCTTTCCTCCAGCAAATTAAAATGAGGTATACCTTAGTTTTGTTGGCTATGGCTGGAGGGAAGCATGAAAGAAAATCTGTAATTTCGGGCCATCTCTTGCCAGAAGCTGCAGTTCTAAGGGAGTTCTCTCAAAAGAACTGCAGAGATTGGCCTGCCTGAGACCAGCCACCAATCCAAGAGGCTTCTTACCCAAAATATGTGATTTAAAGTAGTTATTGCTTGAACAAGTCAATAAAAGCACATTGTGATAGCCCTGCTTACTAGGAGAAGCTCTCATTTATCTTTACTTTGCTGCCTCGGTAGGCACACCCGGTGCTTGGTATATGCACCCTGTGCTCTGCAGGTTCTGATTGTTCCTGGGTTTGTACAGCCTGCTTGGTGATGAGCTCTGCCAACAGCCGTGCTTGTGCTGCCCTGCTCTTCCCACCCTCTGCGCTTGTACGGGTATAAATGGGGGCAAAACTTGGATCTCCTGTTCAAGTTTGCATAGCAATTTGGTAGCTAAGTGAAAGCTAGAAATAAAACCCCACTTGCTTTCTTAATTTTGTTAGCTGCCCAGTGGGACGTACGGGGTTTTTCAGTAAACTGAGGTGTGAGTTTTCTGTGCCCTGGAATGCATTGCTTTTCAAAGTAAGCATTTGTCTAGAGTATCATTCTGTCTGCATATCCAGGGGTCCACTAAACTTTTGAAGTTATTGGTGGAAACTCCATTGCAGAGCAGAGTGGAGATGGAGTACATGTGGATGGTGGCACCCCCAAATTAATAAACAGGGCAGTAAGAAGAATGAACATCATCTGGGTCATTATGCATTGTGTACAAACTCTGCAAGGACTGTAGTGAGCGGCACCCTATATGTAAGGGAACATTCACAGTTAAAACCTCTCCTGTCATAGGTTTTACCTGTTCTTACCAGTGTGTTAAAGATGCTATGAACAAACTGAAGCAGCCCGAATGTAATAAAGTGAGCTAAGGAATATAATAGAATGGTAAATTAGGACAGGCTAAGCGGGAAAGAAAGAGTTTTGTTGGATTGCAGAGCTCGCTACTGTGCCTGATGCTGCGTTTTCAACTTTCTTCCTTCCCAGCAGATGAAGAACATAAGCAATTTCTTGGCTTGTGGGTACACTTGTCTTACTGTTATGTAATTGCTCCGCTCTGAGTTTTATGCTACTGCCTTTTCATCTCTCACAGCATATCTCACTAATTCTGTTTTATCTCCAGCATCTCCTTCCTTCTCTGCTATCCTACCCAGAGTTAGCAAATCTGCTTTGCTGATTGCTTCCTTTCCTCTGTCCAAGGTAGGTAGGTTATCTTCCTCCTTAAACTTTCCCAGTTGTCTGCTGAGACAGTCCAACCCCCTGGTCAGGCAGATCGCGTTCCTCGCTCAATATCTACATGCTGGCTCTTGTTAATTTTCCCCCACCAGGATCCAAAATTACAGCCTTACTGTGCTGGCTTATCTGTTAAGCCCTTGCTTTTTGCTGTCTGAACTTCCTTATCTGTTTCATAGTCTCCAGATCTCCAAATGTATCAGCTGATTCTGTTTCCTTCTGCCCACTCTTGCACTGTCTGGATTTTATATTTCCCCTGCTCACTGTCTCCTTTTCACGGGAGAATTACGCGCTTGTCTCCGTCATTGTAAAGCAATCTACCTTTGACTTCCTTTTGCTTGGAGTGTTTCCATTATACCATAGTTTACCCAGTGCTTCAATTTCAAGTTAGTGGTATGATAACTGAAATGACCAACACAACTCATCTTTTTGACCCAGCATCACTGTTGCTCTCCATCCACAACCTGACTGTTTCTTCAGTAAGCCCCTCTGCACCTGGCTGCTCTTTACTGGGGAACACATTACATGCACAAGCAGCACAGCTTGTCTTCTCCTAGGACCCTCTTTGCAGCCCTTTCTACAGAGAGAAATATAATAAAATGGCAATTTGAAGATAGTTAAGCAGGTAGCTGACTAAGAACATTTACACTGTTCATGGTAAATGTGGCATAAACACGTCTATATCTATTCAGTTCAATCATTCCATGTGCTTACACCTGACTTTGAGATTTTAAACTGTCCTGAGTGGAAACTACAACCACACATGTTTAAAAAAATGGGGCTGTTGGTTGCATTATAATATACATAAAAACCTGTTGGCTTATTCTATGGAATTTAAATGAATGAAATGTTTTACAACATATAAGCAGATGGAAATAGATGCTTTAGTCCACTTTCCCTTCAGCTTTAGTTCAGTTTGGGGCCACTGTGCCAGTCTGTTAGCTGTAGGATCTCGCAGTAAATGAAACATTCTCTACACGTGCAATAGATTGCTCCCTTGTGAGGAAAAAAATAAACTCAGTAGCTGTTGGACTGTGGGATGTTCTTTGCTCCTCTCTCACATAACTGCAAAGTTCAGGGAAACAAGGGAGTGTTTTGAACAGAAATGAAACTGTGACTGTGCATATTGCTTTTATTCCATGTGTGAATTTACGGACGGAAGTATGAAGCTGTTGTAGTCAGGGCAATCCTGGGTATCATTAGTGATAAATACTGCACAGGGACCAGCCCTGGCAAGTAACTAAACGGTAATCAAGGAGGGCTTTGGAAACACCTTTGCAGAGGTATTTGAGAAACTAGATACAAACTCTTTACTGAATTGCCAGGAGTTCTTGTGGGAAACTTTCTTTTGATGAACTCTATTCTGATGCTATTATACATCTCCGATGCTATTATATATTCACTTAAACTCTGTATGCTTATGTTGAAAATAAGAAGCATGCTTTTCCCACAGTTTAGAAATTTAGCTCCATCTAGTAATTCTTACCACTACATTGTTGATTCGTGACCTGGAATCCACAGGCAAAAACTTGTCCATTCAACAAGTGATGTAATTTAGTTATCACCAAAAATATTACAGTCACAAAAAAAATTGATAGTTAGATGCAAGTCACATTCACGCTGTTTTCTTTTGTTTAATTTACTTAATACTTTTTAGCGTGTTTAAACCTTCTTACCATTGGGTATAACTAACATTGGACATAACTAAACCATAGCTGCAGTGACCTATTCTATGGTGTACTGACAGGATTAGCTTTTAAAACCCTCTGGTTAGTGGTTTAACAAGTGCTCTAATAGATATTAGATATAACAGTTCAGTCTCAGAAGGCGCTCCTCTGTTCTTCAGCTATCTGTTTAATTTTTTTAAGTACAGTTGTGATACATACGCTTCATTTACAGCTTTTATAAAAAAGAATAACATGCCTGTGACTTTTCTAAAGAAAAATGATGAATTGATGGTTTTATGAATATGATAAAAATCAATTTGAAATTTCAAATAAATTCAGATGTTTCAATGTTTACATCATTTCATTAAATTATGTTTTCTCCATATATTAAGAAACTGGAATGAAGCTGGTTTGCTCAAGATATCCTACCTCAATAGGAGCCATATTGTACTTGTCGTGTCCATTACCACAAGCGATTTGCATTGCAGATGAAATATTATTTTAGAGTCATTTTTTCTATATAAAATATGGAAAATAAATGGAAAATTATTCTGATAAAGTCTAGTAAATGGGGCATGAAGAACTGGATAATCTTCATCTCTTTCGAGCTTGGGTTGAATTGCTGTAGCTACACTGTCTGTGCCAAGAGGGCAAGTGAAACTTGTTGTATCAACATATTCTTACTTTGGTTTGTTCTTTTATTTTTAAATTTTGAGTAAAGCAGTATCCAAGGGGAGGAGGTCTTGTTCAAGGGTTGTTGAGAGGTTTTTTTAACTAGGGATCTGTCTGTCTCTGTGCTGCCCACTTGTGTGGTAGTTGCATAGCGTAACTGGAGATTAATATTCTGGAAACCACAATTTATGATAGCTGCGATCGCACAAGTATCAGCTGACGATACTGTGTCACATTTTATTTCAAAGAAGTAGCGGTAACAATGGCTTATAGTAATAACAGTAATGCTTCTTCCCCCGGGGGAAAGGCAGAGAATGCTATCTTGCCACATGATCTCATTTCTTTTAAGCTTTGCACTAACCGCTGACATATCACATAAATGCCTCCTTTATTACCTGCCAGTGATTGTCTTCTGTGTTGGAAATAGCCTCCGGAACCCATGTCCACATGCCAGCAAAGTGCTTCACTTACTCCATGTGAATTTGTCTCTGTCTGGCGCTCCATGAGGCCCCTCTATACACCTGAGCATCCCGACTAACTCGGGGAGACTAAATTACACTGCCTGAGAAAGGCCTTTGTTCAGGTGCCTCGGCAGAGCTGGGGCTGGGAGCTGGCACAAGCCGAGGCTATGTTTCTGTATTTGCCAAGTAAGTAATTTGCCATTTTAGTTTGGGGTTGAGTTTTTTAAGTTGTGTCCAGCTAGTAATGTAGCCTGGCCACACATCTCTGCAAGGATTCTGGTTCTTATCTTTTCAGTTGCTTTTAAACAAAAGCAGCATTCAGTCACATCACTTCCCTTATCAGCCTGTTAGCAGATAAAATAGTTATTTTTCAAATTGCATCTCTCTTTCCAGTTTTAAATAGACCTATATTGATACTTTTCAGTCATTTTAGTCCATGGATACTTGTTTCACATAAGCAAGAATACACGTTCTATTTTCTACAACTATTCACTCAAACTCCATTTCCATTTGGACAAAGCACATTCTCTGTCCTTCATTATATTATGCTTCAGCCTGCTCTGTCCAGCCCTGCTTAAATTAAGTGCAGTGGAGAAAGTACCACACAAGTCAGAGTGACCATTTTTCCCCGGTGGTGAATTACAGTCTACCGCACGCACACCTACTCAGACTAGTCTGTCACTGATGGAATTGGCAGACAGTACCTTTTACCTTCAGGTTTTTTTCCTTTATTTTTCTGCATTGTACTATTTTGAAAAGGCTGGTGATTATTAGGTACTCCGAGTACAGCAAAAGACTAAGTTCTTCAATAAATTTGCACTTTGCAGATAAATATTTTGGTCGATGGTAATAAATATAGCAACAGTAATGGCAAACTGCTGTGTCTGTTACACAGAATCCCAGCATGGCAGGGGTGGGAAGGGCCCTCTGGAGATCACCCAGTCCAACCCCCCTGCTCAAGGGCAGCCTGTGCCAGTGCCAGTTAGCTGTGCTTGTTTGCTGCGCGCTGGGCCATGCGGCTCTGCTCATTCCTCCCTAACACCACCCCTCCAGGTCTCTAAAGATCTACAAGTCCTTCTCCGTTCGTGCTCTTCCCGCCCAGCCTGAACTCAGATTTGCCAGAGTCCCTTAGCACAGCTTCCCAGGCTCCTGGGAGATAAGTTGATTGTTCCACCAGAGGGTTTCAATTCTGATCCCCCTGGGGCTCCTACCAGCTGTGAGTACTGCCGCGTGGGACCACATCGATCCCTGTCAGTCATTCAGCGTGACGCCTTCCGGGGCCCGAGTCCCAGAGTACCTGATTCACCCACAGATCCTCACTGCTTGGCCAACAAAGAAGTGCAAACATTTCCAAATGCCATCTTATTTCTTCTTGCCACACACATGTACGCATTGTAACTAACAAACAGGCCCTTTGCAAGCTAATGTCAACATACACTGTTAGCAGGGCTGGAGCTCCACAGTCTTTTCTCCAGGCTGTAATTTTGTGTGTCCTATTTGGGCTCTGGATGGCAACCCATGCAGTCTAAACAGTGAGGTACCACTAAAAGAATACGTTCTTTCAAATGCTACTTTTCAACATTTTGGGACAAAGCTTTCAAGGACTTATTTTTCCCTCAACATTATATCCGTTTTAACTCTCTCCGTATAATCTCTTCCTGCTGAAATTAGGACCAAAGATGCACTTGTATGCTATAGTTTCAACTGCATAAATATCTACTTCACTTCTGTTGCCACTGCTCAAGCTGTCTAAACAATGGCTGTGAATGATGGTAACAACTAACACGGAATAGCCCTGGGAAAGTATAATAATGCAAACTTAGAATGGGGGCGAGGGAAATTGTCTTATTTTCTTTTCTTCAGAAACATGAACTTACTTCCCACATTTGTTTGCTTTAGTTTGCTGATTTGCCAGGTGCACGGATCCAGTAGGCCAGGGCATACCCAAGACATTTGCCTGGATGGTTTTCTTTCCTTTTACATTGCTCTTCAGATCCTGTTGCATAAATTAACACGTCATTTTCCCACATTTGGTAATACAGGGTTAGTGGTTAGACATGGTTTCATTCTCTTCTGCGCTTGTGTTGAATCAACAGCGTACAGCGTTGGGTAGGAAGCGGGTCTCGCATGTGATGAGTTTCATCAGAGAACTGTGTTTTCGTGTTCAGCGGTGTGTGAAACAATCTCTGTTTCTTACTGTTTGCTCACAACTGTGATGGTAGAGTTCTTAAGTCTGCAATTTGTACTCTGGTAGTTTCATAAACTTTTAAATAAAGTGTTTGTATGCTCTTAGCAAATCTCAGTTTTGCACTGACCAACTAGTAAGCTTTTTGTTTGGTCCAGGTCCTGTGAAGAGTAAATACTGCAAATTATCCCCACAATACAGGAACTTCTCTATCCTTCAGTCCATGCAGAAATAGAGGTGAGCATAAATCATTAAGAATGGTACCTCCAAAACCAGCATCACTAGGGCCAGCCATAGCAGGCAAGTTTTGGTTTAGTGATTAAAGAAAGGAGCTGAAAGTCAGGACTTCTGACTGGTGCACTAAACTGTTTTTGGAAAAGAGACTGAAGCTATCTTTGGTTTATCTAAAATTTTGTCGATGTGCACTCTGAAGTGCACATAAAGGGTACCTGATTTTTATGCAGCAGGCTTTCATTGTTTCAGTCGTTATCAGTACTTTGTATTTATAAATTCTGTTAACTGATGTCAGTATTGTCAGCATCACCATTTAAAACAATTGCAAAGCAGTCCTCCCTTAGCTGAGGAACACATTCCTTCCCTGAGCGGTGCAAGTGCCTTTGGTTGGCTTGCAGTGGAGGATGAAGAGCTGGAAGATTAGAGTGTCTGTCCCTTTTGCTTTCAAAATGAATTTTCATTCAGTAGTGGCTAAAGCTGGTGGACAGATGGCTTCAAAAAGCCCTTTAACTAATACGTGTTGCCAGCCCTACATCCTCTCTTCTGTTAAACATTTCATTCATTATGCAGTTTGAAGAAACGGTGAGAGCCAACTCTTTCTGCCAGTGTCACCCCTGCATGTAACTCCCCCTTCATTCCAAAGAGCTGTCAAGAGGCATTTTTCTTCGAAAGGGGTAGCAATCTAAGTCTTGCTACAATCAGCTTCTGAAGAGGAAGGGCCTTGCATTCAGCCAGAGCACTAGCGGTTGCTGAGATGGAATTAAAAAAGAGAAGAAATAAGAGGAGAGAAAATCTCAAAGGGTGTCAGGGGGCTATTTACCTCAAACAGCTTCGTTAGCTGGAGTGTGTTGTACAGACTTTGTTTTACAGATCCAGCTCAGTGTGCACAAAGAGAGCGCCTCAGATGCTGCGTAGGTTACCAACAAGGGAAAAGAGAAATGAAAATAACACTGTTGCTTTTCCATTCTACAAGAGCTTCTTAATGGCTTTGAGTAATTAGAAGCTGCAGAGCAAGAGTGGCTATTTTTCATTCCAAGTCCCATTTTAATTCAGCTCAAAGTCACCTGTTGGTGAAAGAGAAGAGGAGAAACAACCAACTGTTGGTTCTGCCTGTGTTAAGTGTCAGAATTACTTCCCTTAAAAATTCAAGGAATGAGAGCTCCTCTGGGGACTGCGATCTTGGCCTCAGCAAACAGCTCGGCAGTCGGACTGAGGGCACGGCCGTGCCTGGGGAAAGCACACTGCGCTCTGCCACACTGTGCTCCAGCACGCTGCACCCCGGCACACTGCGCTCCGGCACACTGCCTCACTAAGGCAAGTTCATGTGTGCCATGGCACGAGGCTTTCCAGATGCTCTAAATAGCTTGGATATACCTACGTTATATTTCACTTCATTGTAAAGTATTCGGGAAAACGAATTTAAACTTAAACTCTCCAGGGAAGTGATCAAGTCACCAAGGAAGTGTTTCCTGTTAAATAAAAAACATTTTTAGGGCAACTTCAGCCATTCAGGGTAGATGGAAATTGAAACAGGAAGAAGAAATACATTTCTTACTTCAAAGCACATCTCAAACTCCTTGAATTTAAGGAATTTAAAGGATCCTAGTTTTCTGGCTGTCTAGTATGAGGAGAAAGGATAGGAATTTTCCCTAATTGTAATCAGATTTCCTTAAGTTGCAAGAATTTTTTTAAGTGTTTACAAATCCGAGTCAGTTAACAACTGCTTGCATGAAGAGCTCTGAACAGTTTGATATTGCTAGTGCACAGATTGTGAATGCATGTGAAAAGGAGTTCACCAGATTAATTTTGACTCCACACATGCCTTGCAATTAACTTCACCAAAATTTTGACACGTGGGACTCTGCAAACAGAGTGAATATGTTTTCTGTGGGACTTCTTTGCTTTCCCTGGTGTGAGCATTTCCCTCCTTCTAATAATCAGCATTCGGTCCTCGAGCACCAAATTCATGTTTCTGTAGGTTTCATGAAATGTAGAACTTAAATCTAAGGCTTCATACATCACTCATATTAAAGGAGATGGGTATGTGTATATTCTTCACTGACAAAATAAATCTATCCTTCTTACATGGATGTTTTAATGGAGTATACAAAATACAACCAACCTCTTGTCCCAAACTACAGAATGAACCTTGATTAGTGTTTGCACGCTCAAGGAGATAAATAAACAAACTACCCAATCTGTTCATCATGAAGAAGTGCAAGCCTGTCCAGAAGTGTTCCGATCAAGCAAACTGTGAACAGCAATGACAACAGCAGCAGGTTAGAATACAGCAGCATGATTTGAACAGACCTGTCACCAAATCTCTGCCCAATCCCAAATGCCAAAGCACGGGAACTATAGAGGTTTTGGGGGAGACTCTGAGGGGAAGAAATGCCAGGAGAGAAAGTTCAGAAGGAAGCCAGAAAGGAGAGAGAATCTGAGATACTTTCAGGGGTCCCCAAGATCCTGCACCAGGATATGGGGTGATCTTTCCAGCACCAAGAGAACTTGAGGTAACCCACAACCCTGCCCCAGGACTGCTGGTACCACTACACTGACCTACCAGGCTCTTTTCCTGAACAACATTGCCTCTGTCATGGGAAAGAGAAGTAATATAATTCATAAAATTGTATATATCTGTGATTAGGGTGTTTTGGTATCCAATCCCATTTAGTCTCCGCACTTTAATTTGGTCTTAAATAGTGACAAGACAGAAGTGACAAACCGACAGCGTAATTCCATGGAGACTGTAAGTAGCGCCTAGGATGTATCTCAGATGCTGTTGTGATTTGGCAAAGTTACTGATTCCTGGTTAAAGACTTCAGTGAAACCAGTAAGGATGTGCTGTGGGGAAAATTTGAATACATTAAAGGAATTTGAAAAAAAGGGTAGCAACCCATACAACCCATGACATTCAAGAAAGACTGCTCTGGTTTGCCACAAACTGCAAAGTGTTTTGTCTGTGCTGGAACTCAAAATTGTCAGTGTGATCTGTGAAGTAGGAACGTATCCATTCCTCCTGTCTCTTAGAATCTTCTGAACTGCAAACCAGCTTAAGTCCGGGTGTAAGTGCAATATGCAGAACAAGCAGAAGGAGGTGCCTGTTATTGAAATGCATGTGGCCAGTAAGATCAAAAGGCATTTTTAATGATTTCACAAGTGACAGAGTGAATAGGCAGTGATGTGGCAAAGAAGCCATCCGAAGGGGCAGTTCGAAAGGACCCAGTCATCCCCTGTTCCTGGATTAAATCACAACAAATGAAAGACAATGAAATCCACAAAAAGACTGAAATGGTTAAATGTCAGAAGATAATCTGTTCTGAGCCAAATCCTGCATTTCAAAACACCTTGACAGAATCCAAATGTTTAGTTCACAACAGCATTGGTCAAGGACTTTATCTGTGTTTCAAAGGACAGCCTCAGAATTTGCGCTGAAATGGCTTGGAAAACTCGGTTTCAGGACAGATGATAACTGTGACATGACTATCTGTGCCAATTTGGTCTGCAAATATTGTGTTGGAAAATTCATAGAGCTTCTTATCCTGTTCAAATATTTTGGCTGCTATACTCAAACTCACAAGCATGGGAGAGTTAAATGAAAGTTCACTGTTCATTAATTAGAAAACGAGACTATGGCACATCTGTATGACAGGACATGCCAGAATTAAGCGGTCTAGTACAAGTCTCTTGCCAGCAATTACTAAGCCATGTTTAGGTGAGCACAAGGGTCTTGCAGATGAAAGCCCTGCAGTTGGTCATGATGTGGTCATGGTTCTTCAGTGCTCATTAGGCATGACATTAGCCCTTGTAGAGAATACTAATAATTTTCCCATGCAGTCTTACATTAGAGGTGTGTTTCACTGGGCTCTGTGTGTGTGTGTTTGTTTTCAGGGAGTGTCTTTCTCCTAAAGAATTCTGTAACCTGAATAAGTAGTCTAATAGGAGTCAGAGGATCATGGTTATGCTGTACTTCTTTCCCCTCTTCCCGCATATATGTACAGATTTTCATTTTACTTGCTTTATAGCAAAGTTTTCATTTAAAAACTGAAACACCCACCCTGCAAATCCCATTTGTAATGCTTTATAGCCTAGAGAATGAGGCAATGTGCTCTAAATCATGAAATAATAGGCCCACCACAAAATGCAAACCTAAGTAGTATAATTATCATGTAATGACATTTGACTACGGAATTCAGCTGTCCTGAATAATACGCGCCTTGATGTCTCACATTGTAATGTAGTTCTTAACACCATGGGTTTTTTAGGGATCTGGGGCTTGGGGGGGGTTATTTTTCCATTGTTGCATCATTAAATGTAGCAGAGCATCACTTGATTGCATTCCTTCGTTATTCAAACTTGTGTGTGATTTCAGTCCGCTCAGTTGAGTTGAACTACCTATGCTTAAAGGGAGGGCATCAATCTAATGTAATTACCTCAAAATACTGTGCTACTAATATCAGTCCTAGGAGGTACCTTTCATACTGAGACTGTTGAAGCTAGTCTAGGAAGAGTTTGGGGTGCTTTGCCATTCAAGAAGGTGGAGAAGGGAAGCAACGCACAGGAGAAGGTACAGCCTGTAGCTCAAGGATTGCTTCAGCACAGTACACAGTTGCAATATTGCTTGCAGCAGCATAAAATACAGAGGTTATTGGCATTACCCGCACCACAAAACCGAGCGGGATGCCCTGGAACGCATGTTGCACTACATGCAGTTCACGGAAGCCAGCAGATCTCTTTCTCTTTTTCTCTCTCTTTGCTGTGGTCTAGAAATGGAGTGACGCTTGGTGCTGAGCATTTGGGAAGACCTTCCGATTTTCTGTTAATTGTCAGGTTTTATGACCTCTCTATCTTACTGGTTGCTGTATCCTGCTCATCACCTTTAGTGTCTGGGAGAAAAGGGACAGTGGGTTGGATAACTCATCCCCAGTGGATGGTTCCTGCATTGGGAAACTGCCACAATTCTGCACTTCCCGTGTGCTGTATCACAGGACTAGAGATAGACTTTTCCTCTTCTGGGTCTTACTGCGCCCAAGTACCCTGTTTACTGGCAGCATAAGCTGACCTAGGAGGCTTAAAAGCAGAATGCTTTTCTTAACTGTATTGAGTTGATGATAAATATTTCCAGGAAGTAGAAGAAGGAGAAAAATCTCTTCCAGGAGAATCACTTGTTTAAGAGTGCACGTGCTGCAGCATAGGTGCATTGCTGTGTGGGTTTAAATGTTGTTCTAGATATGTCAGGTGCTGGCATCTCCATCGTATGTTAGTGCCTTATTTTAGTAATAAGGAGATGATGTATCATTTGCATGATCATAAATCTCACTGAAAGGATTAAAAGGTATTTGGATACTCAGCCTTACTATGACATAGTGAAGTTGTAGTATTTCTTTACTTGAGATGTATAGGAACAATTACATATGTTGTGGAAATTATCTTAATTAATTGTCTGATTTCAGCAAGTATGAAATGCTAATATATGAAATGATGCAATCCCCATTCATCATTTCATACTGTGTAAATCCAGTTCATAACCTTCAACAAGACACAAGTCAGACAACAGAACAGAAGCAGTCTTGTCCCCTGGCAAACCAAAGACAAACCTTGGTAACAAAAGCAAGATGGTTAATAATAAGCTTCTAACAATTAACATTCTTGAACATCCTAATTCTTGAGAAATTAGATGAATGAGCAGATCTGTAACCAATTCAGTAATGATTTTTTGTTCGTGTAACTACCTCCACTTTTAGAAGGTCTAAGACAATTTGGGCGTATAATTGACTCAGATGAGATGTTGGAAACAAGGACCAGATTTGCCTTAACTGGATTGAATTTACCTGGTTCTGTAGAATCAAGCAGTGAATGGGGAGATGGTATTAAAGAAGTAAGGGTGCATGAAAGACAGAGGTACTGGGAATAGAAGGGAGTGGATAAGAATCACAGTTGTAAATAGAATCTATCTGCATGGATTGGTATCCATTCATTTCATTCTCTGTTTTTCAGAGGGAGAAGCTTTTCAGTAGCTTTTTTGCTTGCTAGACTCTTCTGTGAGTCTTTAAACAAGGTAAATGATCTAGAACTTGTTTATCTTGAGCAGGAGTTAGAAACTGTCTGCACCTTCTTTCCCTTCAGTAGCAGCACACTAGAGTGAAGGGCAGCTGTAAATTATGTGCCATATTGACTGAACTGTAAAACAACAACCTTGTTTAAAAAAAAATTATTCAAGTTTGGAACCCACTTGTTTTTCCATATTTTCCAATTTTTAGACTTCTATCACTGCCTGTATACTACAGGTCTAGACAGATTGATGGTATCCTGAAACACTGTTGTGACCTGACAGCTGTGCATGCACTTGATGTAAACTTTATCACTATGTACTGCTGGTCCTGCTGTGCTAGATCTCAGAAGAATGATAACTTCCTGGGATCTAGAGCCATGGATTCGCCTCCGCTGTGGAATAGGGTCTCTGTGATGAAGACGATACCGTACTTAAGGTACAAGCTAAAGGGTGTACAACATACAGGGCTGAATTTACTATGGCTGTGCACCACCACTAGTAGTAAGACAAAAATTTAATTGTCCACTGAAATCCTGTGTAGATTTTTAGATAGTTATAAGTAAAAGTAGCTACAGATATGATATAGCCATGTGAAGTAAAATTTAAGAGTTACTGAATATTTTGTTCTGGTATTGAATGACCTTCTGAGAAGCATAAAAATCTGTATAACTTTGTTTTGACTTTTGCTATTGGTTGAAACCAACCCTCCTTCCATGGTGACTAAAAGCCCATGCAAGCATAAAGCTCTGGTCAGAAGTACACTTTCTGGACGCTACCAATTTTGCTCCTGAGAGCACCATTTTTGAGCAAATATCCATAGAAAAAGTTGACTGACATTGTCAATGACAGCAAGAATTCATGTGGATTAACCCCTTCACCCAGTTTCACATCTAGGGCTGAAGGAGAGGCCATACCTACAGCCTGCGGTGCCTGCCTTGCTCCACTGGTGAGAGAAAGTCACTACTCTGTTGCTGGGAAGGAGAGGAGATGAAGAAATTATGATTTGTTTTTCTTCTGAAAACAATGGAGTGTTGATCAAGGTAGATCTGCTTGGAATAATAGGATATATGCTTTGGGGAGTAGTGCTGAAGATCCATTTGGCCTAGGCTTTTACAGTGGAAAATATTGCAAGTTTTGATTTGGTCATCCATGTGTCCAGTATCCAGAAGGACGCATGGCATATTTGGTTCTGCAGCTTATTAAATTAGTCTAATGCAACATGGCTTGCTCTACACCCTCATTGCTTTCTTATTATTTGGTTAGATTAATATAAAAATATCAGTTCTTACCCAATAGGAAAGAAAATTATATTCTTTAATAGAGGGAAGCGTGTTGGCTTTACAAGTGGAAGAGCTACCAAAGGACCCTGTCTAAGTCTTTCCAGAAAGGTTAGGAGTTTTATCTCCTCAGTAGTTCTGTTGCTGCTTCTAGACTCCCAGGCAGTTAGGTCTACAGCTTTGCCCAGGAGCTGAAATGCTGACTGTCACCACCTTGCGACAGGTCTCAGGGAGGCTTTGTCACCACCAGGTGTTCATTCTCCCCTCGAATCAACACAGAGGTATTGCATATATAACGCACTTCCTGACAGACAGTTGCTGGTCACTGCTCCACGATGTGGGTTCCTGAGGGTGTTACTGAAGAGAGCTCCTGCACACTCCACTGACACAGCTAGGAGCAGCTAACATGGTCATACTAATAATCAACAGCAATAGTTTCCAGAGTTGTAGCACAGGTTTTCTTGATGTTGGGCACCGAATAAGTGTACATGTGTGTGAGAAAGTTGGGCTCTGACTAAAAAATTTAATGCTACTCAACTCCCCCAAAATACAAGAGGAGCTGGGTTTCACAGATTTTCTTAGTGAGATAGCTGTGTCTCATGTCCTTGAAGACAGAAACCATGTCCCCGGTCCCATTCTCTTGTTAGTGGTCTTTATTTATCCAATAGTCCCACTGGACGTGGTAAGCCAGACCAGATTTTATGTGGTGATTCTGTCCGCAAATCCTTTCAGAGGATTTGAAAGCAATTGCAGCAATAATAGTTCCTACAGAGTGCATCTAATTTTGAAAGCATTTTGCCAGAATGCCTGTCCTAATGCAGTGTTAATGTCTTCATCGCTGCTGGTGTTTCAGAGCATTTGTAACGCACGACCCAGCTAAAACAGAAGCTCAGTGCAGAAAACTGTTCATGAGAAAGAGCTTGTTGGCTAGATTTCCCTGCGAGAAACTCCAAGGTGCCTTTGTAACGTAACCCTTTATTAATGATAGAAATTGAGTCAAAGGAAAGTATTGCAAGCCACTGAGGTTAACCAATATACCACTTAAATATAACTGTCATTTTTGTTATCTGTAACTGAAGAAGGTCATGGGATCTATCATTTGCAGTGGGAGTTTGCAGTGCCAACAAATTAGCATCAGAAGCTCTGGCTTGGCATACAGAACAGGGTGATAACTACAGCCTCTGAAAACTTCCCAAGAGAGCTGCAAGAAGAGAGGAACAAGCTCCCTCAAGCTTGTGATCCTACTGTCATTTCTTACAACACCCCCGCTCTTGTTGCCAGCCTTAATGTGCTTGAGAAACTGTCAGCTGAGCCGTAGAGAGCAAGCGGCAGAGGTGGCAATGCCAAGGCAGCCAGTGGGAAACTGAATCCACATGAAGCATGCATCCTGATGGATCAGCGCTACTGCCGCTGGCGGGGCAATGTGGCTCAGGGGTGAGCAGGCATCTCGCTCTTTCTGCTTTGAGGATGGAGAAGACGACAATGGGGTAAGCCCAGAAGAAAAAGGACTTCTGAGAGGGTAGAAAAGAAAACCAATTTACTTTGAGTGCAATGAATTTAAGTGCTTTTGCCCTTTCTTAACAAGACTGGCTAAGGATGAGAAAAAAGGGAGAAAGCAAAGTCTCCTTCTTCTTCCCCTCCCCCTTGCAAAATCCTACATGCCCTTTTGGCAGAGATCCATCATTCACTTAATGTGTCTCCTGCTGAAATCAATTCATGTGTCAGGATTTGGAGAGCTAGACCAAAATTTGTTTGCTGATCCCATCCACAGATCACTCAAGAGGATTCATAAACGTTAGCAAAAAAAACCCCCACATTCAATTTACTGTGCAATGTAATGCATTAGAAAATGACAGATTCCAACAGGGAGGAGAAAGTCTGATTGCACAAACCAGTTGGCTCAAAGTCCATGAGCACCTTCAAGCACATGCAATTACACAAAAGGGGATTTGCCTCCTTTGGCAATTGAAAAAACTGCCCTCTCTATAGTGAAAAACCGTGCACTGCTGAGCAAGAAGTTCAGGCCTTGAGGAGACACTTCATGGGCAGCTCAGTGGGGTGCTTGGCACCTCAGCCCAGAGCATGCAGGGGAGCTGCACGGCGCTGGGGCTGGACAAATAGTGTGAGATGGAGCACAGAGCAGTGCCACAGCAGCGGCTCCCTCGGCTGCTGGGGCAGGCTGGTGCTCTGAGCTGAAGCCAGCTCCATCTCCCTCTTGTCTGCGGGGTTTGGGAGTGCTCCTGCCCCCAGATTTCTTCAGGGGCACATGCGGAGGAGGCATCCCATTGCACACGCCCATAAGGGCAGGTGGGGAGTTCTGCCCTCCAGCTGCCGGTCTTCACAGACCTGAGGCAACCTATGAAACAGCTCCTGCTTTAGGATTCCCTGGCATCTGTCTGCGCTGACACATTCAACTAATGTAAAACAGCATAAAGCTAACATTTGGTGCTGTAAAACTTGAAGGCGGGTACGTGGTAAAGAGAGAAACAAAGGTTCAGTCTGAGCATCCATAACTAGCCGCTAATGAGAAGTTCTGAGGATACAGGAGTGAGCTGACTTGGCCAGAGCATGCTATTTTGTCTGCTGTGCTGAGAGCGGTCATTTTATACCGTTGCAACAGATACAAGTAGCACCTTGCTTTTTAAAATTATTCTTAATTAAAATACAATTAAATGTATTAAATAGAAAGTGGCTTTCTCTAATCTCACATTTGAATAAAAAGGATTGCTGGAAATGTTGGTCAGCAGAGCACTCAGGAATGCGTAAGCTCAACTAACAACACTCTTCTTGTTTTCCTCGGTTCACACAGTTGCAGCTTCAAACAGAATATTAGATTGGGAGGGTGTAATTATTCTCAATCCAGCTGAAGATCACACCAACTACATTAACCTACTCACGGACTGATGAGCTATTTTATAGCCTCGCTGTATGTAGTTCCTCTGGTAAATAGTGTGGGGCATAATGTCACACTTGCTTAAAGCGATTTGTTGAGTTGTAAATATCACTAATCAATTCCTGCAACTGAATCCTATGACCTTGAGTGTAATCCATGACACCGCTGACTTTAATGTATTTTCTAGCCTTAGCAGAAGTACTTTCAGCTGCCCTTTCCCATTAACTTCCCGTCTCACTAATAAAATACCAAGTGAATTATATTCACCACTTCTGCCAATTTTAACCGGAAACAATTCTGACTAAGGACAAATTTGATCTCCTGCTGGCCCTTGCTAGGATTGGCAGCCACCTTTTCTTAAAGCCAGGCATACTTTGCAGCCCAGGGTCATTTGACTAGAGTTTCAAGCTTCAGTTTAAGGGGCTTTTTATTTATACCCAAAGCAGCACAGAGTACGGGATCTCTGTCTTGTGTGAGAGGTTTTCTTGTGAAGCTCCTCCAACTTGAAACCTTCCTCCTTCGAGTCCAGAGTCTCCTTCCTGCCTCTCCTCCCCTCCACCAAACTTACATGCAGACACTTTGGAAATTATTTGTATTTGTTTCCTCTTGATCATCTCCTAAAGCAGGAAAAATACTTTACAGAATAATTATTCTTTTATAGGTTTTTGAAGGGTAGTTTTGGGGAGGATGATTGAGGACAGGACACGACCATCTGACAGGAAGGATATTTGCACTCAAATTTTTTTTCCTAATGTCTGAGATGATTCCAGCGATACAGGCCCACATCCTATTAATTGAATCGGCTTCATGCTATAGATCATGGTTCAGAAATCTGTGCAGAGCAGCTGACCTGGCCAGGTTCCTCTGACTCAGAGCTGCTGAGCTCTGACACTATTGCAATGCTATGTACGCATACCCTGTGTCTGAAGTAAGGGCAAGCGCTCAGGAGCAGAATGTGACTTGCCAAAACCTCTCTTGATGTCTTTCTGTAATGGCATGAGAAATCTCTGCATATTTGCTTTTTTTCCTCTAGACTTGGGACAGGAGTATAGGCGTAGTCAGCGCCAGATACAGCCTTGTGGGACTCTAGATCTCTGTTGTCCCCATGGAGATTTTACACTTGTAATTCTCAGTTCTGGGCTTTATCTGTCTTGCTGGCTACAGCAAAAAGCATCATTGCTTCACGACGTCTTGGTGAGAGCTTGATGTTGCAAACTTGTCTTTCATCTTTCCCTGTCCTGCTGGAGCGCCTTCAGCATCTCCAGGCCACCCAGCAGTTTAATCTCAAGTGGTTTTGGCACTGCAGGTTTCAGCAGATGCATCAGTCTTCTTTTTGTGTTGTGAACATGATGGGCAAATCTGCAGCTCCGAGGCTCACTGTGCTGAGTGACGTGGGCGCATGGATGGCGAGGAGCTGCAAGCAAAGGCTGACAAAGTTGTTGGAAAGTTTGTTCCCTGGAATCTGAACTCCAGATAAATAGTACATGCTGGCTGTAATTTAAATTCAATCAATATTCAGTTAAAAAATAAACAGAAAGCTTTTTAGATCGGTGATGTAAGGGAATGTTGGTTCAAGGAAGTAATTACATATTATGTAGAAAAAGTCAATTTAAGTTCTCAATAATTTACTTAAGTGATTTACTTGACTGATGTGTTGTCTTGACCCAATAGGGCAGAGTAACAGACACTAAGTTATGGCAGAGTTCCAGCAAAAACAGCCGTTGTTACTGTCCGACATAAATCATTTGCTACTGTCTTGTTCCAGGTGTACACAGGTGCTATTTAAAAAAAAAAAAAGTGATAAATTTTATGTTTGTAAACATAACTCTGTCAAAACTAATCCTGTCTCTGGCAGATGAAGATGTTATCCGTACCTCTTGGTAAGGCAATATATGTTTTCAGGAAATAAAGTTCCTAGTATATAATTAGCTTAAAATGGCAGTCCGTAGGGCAGCAGGGGTACGTGCTGTTTTTTAGCTGGGTAACTGTGAAGGAAGCTTCCCTCTTTGCCAACAAGGCACAGAAATGTGGGGGAGCGCTGGATGAGCGGCTGTTGGTGGGGGCCAGCGGTGGCCGAGTGAGCGTGGCACCCGTCAGCACTGCTTAGCTGAGCAGATCGGCTCCGGGGCTGAGCCAGCGCAACAGCCTTCGCTTCTCATTCCAGGCTCGGGGCTGCGATCAGATGTTAGTGGCTTTTTAAGGATGCTCTTTGGACTTTTCCCAGATTACATACTGTACGTGTGGAAGACAGAGATTTCAACTGGTAGTCATGACAACGATGCTGGCAGATGCTGCCTTCCCCTTTGCTTGCTGTACCTGTGATATAGAGTCCTTTTAAAAATTACCTGTTGCGCTGTGCTCTTTCTTTAAAGTTGAGAGTGAACTTTGGCCTCTGAAAAGATGAAACCCTGAGCGAATCGCCGGTGCGTTGGGTAGATGTGCTGAGCTGCTGAACTTGGTCTTGAACTGCATTAAGTCTAAAAGAACAGCACCGAGCCCTATATGCTCATTCCAGATACATGTGAGACCATGCAAAATCTGAATTTAATCTACTGCTTGCTTACACCACAATATCTGCTGGTATTCCTGGGTGAAGTTGGGAAGGTATGATCTAACATGTTAAAAAGCTTCAAGCAACCCATTGGTGACCTGTTACATACCTGTTTCCCTGTTCTATACTTACTCTCCTGAGTGCTTATAGCAGCAGTGCTAGGGCTATGTCTCCTCCCATGCTTTTGTGGGTGATCAGGACAGGCAGTGCTCAGAGAAGCAGGCTCAGATGTGTGCATCAGGTATGGCTGCACCAGTTTCTGAACACTGGCACTTCTGAAGCTCTGACTATACTGTGAACTAAACCAAAAAAAAACCCAAAATGCCAAAAAAAAACCCAACAAAAAAAAATAACCAAAACCCTAAAACCACTTCCCAGTTGTACTCACTTGTAAATTAACATTGCATTGGAATATGATTCAACTAGTGCTAATTCAGTGTTAGAGCTAGTATTCGTGATCTCCCTTTAATTCCCACGGACTGAAGATCAGCAGCTCTAGAAAGAATCTCAGGAAGAAGCAGAAAGCTCAGGAGGAAAACCAGACACATGGTAGCTGGACAGGATGGTGGTGAGCAGTAAAATATAGGTGCATTCTTCATTTAAAAATATGGGCTGGCAATCATAACATGAAAATGCTTATTAACAAAAAAAAAAAAAAATCAAACTGGGGGCACATATGACCCGATATTGGGAGGTGATTATAACAAGTGTTTAGAAAGTAGCAAAAACAGCTACTGATGATTTTCCACATATATTCTTCCAGTAATCAGTAGCTTAACATTTCTTGAGCTTGCTTGTGTAACTAGATCATTAGATTAACATTCAGGACCTATTTACTCTGACAGAAAAACAATACATCTATGATCTGTCGTGGGCTGGTTTTAGAGTTTGAGCTCCAACGGTAAATGTGGTTGATAAACATGCAGTTAAATTAACATGATAGCCCTGAAATAGTAGTAGTATTCTGTGTTTTACTGATAAGAATAGGTGTTGAAATTCCTTCTCAAGGAATGAACCTGAACTTCAGTCCTTTCAGGTCTTCAGTCTCTTCATGAAGCCTATAAATACCACAGACAGGGCTTATGTCATTAGTCTCTTAATGTTATAAACATTTAATGAAGTTAAATTTGAAGTACAACACATTGTAAAATCGATCTGATCTTGCTGGGGAGACAAAGGGAAGAAAATTGTTTGAGTCATTTGGAAAACAAATTAAGAATTATATTCACTTAACTTTGAGGTGGATGAAAAATTATGATCAAGATGGATAGACCCATTCTATTTCAAAAGCAAGCCAGGATCGGGAGCAGGGGAAACCTCTCTCTGTTAGATGCCATCCAATGTATATTAACACCACCGTCAGTGGCAGGCAGCCCGACATGAATCACTTAGGAGATGACAAGCAGCGCTTTCCTAGAAATTGGAGGAATTTCACTCTAAACATTGCAGCTCAGATGCATCTTCCACAAAGTAGCTACTTCAGCAGCTGGAGATTTCGTTGCTTTTGACCACATCTTCACCGCGCCACCCACGGTTAACTTCTCAGGGGTTGTTCGCCTGCTTCCAGGTCTGCTCCTGTCTCCTCAGCCCCATTCGGCTCTCAGATGTGATGCTGGAGGACTGGATTCTTTGGCTGGAGGACAAAGCTATTCCTCCTGCAAATGCTTTCCTGTGGTGGGTTTTCTAAGGAATACATTGGAGCGTGAGGTTCTCTCACCTTCTACCAAAGTGGGAGCACGGGACCTTGCTAGCAGCCGAATCAGTTTCCTAGCATGGTTTAACAGCACCTAGTGTCTCCTTAAAGTACTAAGTGGGAAGAAAAGAAATAAGTAAAAATAAATAAAACCCTATTAGCGAAGGATTACTGTGTAAAAATCTAAGACAGTGAACAGGAAAAGTGAAGGGGCAGTGGACATGTTAAAATGCTGCAGACAACAAGCTGCTCAGAGGAAAGTGTATTTGTTCTTTCTTTTTAAAACTCATTATTTATTTTCTCTATTCTTCAGGCCTAATGTCTCACTAATGAATTCCAGGGGGATTTTTGAATCATGGTGATATCATGGTTAAACCCCTTCTCTACTTTTTGAATGTAAATTCTTTTTGACATTCTTACTTATTGAGGAGCATTGACTTCTTTCCTACAACAAAACCAAACGCTATTTGGTTTTGCATAGTTAACATTTTGCTAATGGGTAGCCAAGATTCTCTCAGCAGCTCAACAACATTTTCTAAAGCACACTGGCGTTGTTGTAGCAACTGGTGGCTGATCTGTGAATAAAGCAGATGTCATTGTGGCAGGATAAAGGGAGAATAATCTATCACCCAGCCACTACCACTCCTGCCCAAACAAGTCATCAAAATGACAACTTTGGTGTGCAGTCATTAATTAAGGTCTGTGTATCACCTTATCTCATCTTGTTGTTATAAAAACCCGTATTATGTTATAAATGCTAAGAATTCCTCAGCCCCTGACCGTGGCCTTTCTCATAGAGGAAGCGCAGCTCGGATGTGTTGAGGCACTGACAGTTTGCCAGCTTCCTTTTAGGCTTTGATTGATTTTGCACTTTCGTCCAAGCCAGTCTGGCCTAAATAAACACAATGTATATTCTGGGAAGTTTTTTTTTCTTTACCGTTTAATCTGAATTCAGCTCATGCGGCTTGCAACTCAAGATGGGCAAGCATCAAAATATTCTGACTGGTACCCAAGCCGAGTACAAAAGGAGAGACAGAAGCAGATAAATTGCCTTTCTAACTTCTCATAAAGGCTTTAATCAATTTTTTTTTTTTTTTAGCTTCTTTTCTAACTCTCACAATTTGTAGTTATTTGGTGCAACTAATTGACCTGAGTGAGTCACCTCACATCCCCCTCTTTTGGTGGCAGAAAATACAGTGTGGCTTAGCATTGTCCTATTAAACACTCTCCATTGGAATACTTGTTAACTTTTTTATATGCTTTCAGTGACGAAGCATCACAGCAACTTGTCCCTGCTTCATGGAGACTCTCAGGCTTTGCACACTGTTTCAGCTTGCCAGAGGCTCCTTGTTTCCCCTGTGGAGCTGCTGTCCACATATTCTGACTTTAAAATCCTACTCTCTGCTACCTCCTTTGCCTCACATCTTTCTTAATCATTTGACTTAAGGAGGCAAAACATGAGACCAGGTTTCTGCAGTTTCCCTGGTGCATGACTCACACTTAATGTGGAGGCTATATTAATTACTGCGTGCTTAGCATTTAATGAGGTTGAGAAGGAGTCTCCTCACTTCAGCTATACGCAGCACGCAGTGAGGCTACTACATGCAGTGAATGCATTTCCAAACCCCTACAATCTGGATGCGTATTTTATAGGTGGAGGCAAACCAGTCATTGCTCACATTCCTTAAAATGGGATGGCAAAAGCTGGGGAATTGGGGCCGTAGTCCTAACTCTTTCACAGGCTTCTTTGTGCCCACTGGCCAACCCTCTTGTGCTTGGTGTGTCCTGGTTTCCTCTCTGTTTGTGGGGATGGGATAATAGCAGCTGACCGAGGCCAGGCTCAGTGCAGAACATTCATACAACTTGACACCACAACATTATAGAAGGCCAAAAGGAATTATCCTCATTTTTTTTAATATATATGAAAAAACTTTTTTTTTTAAATGATAAATTATGTATCTTCCTCTGTGATGGCATTATGGTCTCACACTACTACCTGTACCGTATCTTCTCTGTCCTTCCTTGTTGACTTCTTTCTCAAGATGCCAGTTATTTAATATTCTCTGTAGTTTAAAACAGTTCGGATCAAATTTAAATAACTTAAAAAATAAGCTATATGTGGACAGATGTGATGCCCATAGTGCGTATGTCTGTGGGCCCAAGTACAAAAGAAAAGTTGCTAGGAAAGAAATTAAGCACAAGAAACAACTCACAGAACAGGTTTCTTGCTGATTCAATGGAATAAATGTTTAGATTTGGCTCGAGCCAAATGAAATTGCACTATGAGCTGTGTAACAACCAGGCAGCCTTAGCCTGGCTAAAATCTGCCCGTTCAGCCAAGCCCTTTCAGTGTTCCCTGGCAGACTCAGTAGTGTGCCCTCCATGCATTCAATTTTTCAGGGGTTTTCCTCCTTATGTGTTTTTTCCTCTGTTCCCCAAAGCATTTATGTGCTGCACCCTATCTGTAATAGGCCATTAGTTTCTTTATCTTTCAGGTTTCTTTATCTCTCTCCCAGTTAGACGAGTTCTTGTCTTATGAACCTCTCTGACCACACTGAAAAGCAGTCTGATGGACGTTGGTCGAAATTACTTTTCTTCAAGATACTTGTTGCCATCATTTGGAGAATCGCTGTGCTCCACTGCCGAGAATGAGTCAAAGTATGTGACAGTAAAATGTAACCCTTGGGACACAGCAAAACCCTCTCTAATGGGTTTTGATTTCATTTAGTCTGTGAGTTCTACAGGGCCAAAAATAAGTTTTGGGGGTTTTGTCATTGAAGTGCTAAGAGAGTTACGGCATTTATGGCCTCTTATTGTGGAAACAATAAAAAGATTTCAGGATAAAAGGAGAAATGGCGTAAAAGATCCAGGAAGGAATCCACCAAACTGATTTGTAAAATCTTAACAGTAAAAGCAGCGTTTGCTGACATTGTGTGAGTGAAGCAAGCTCAGTAACACTGAGAGAATGAGAAAAATTAGTAACTGGAAAAGTGTTGTGAACACTGAGTAAATGTGATTAGCCAATAATATTAAGCACTTTCTATGGTACAGCTCATGTGTAGTCCCATTTAAATTGATGGCTCTGCCTGATAAGGAACAAAACTCAGCACTGCCTCTTTACAGTTTTTGCTACAATTTCTTAGCCAAGTTTAGCTGATCAGAGAACACCTCCTCTGGTCCAGTCTAACTGTGTTTTAAATAACCATCGGTGCAGCTTTCTCAATAACACTGGAAAGGTGAGTTAGGAGGACATGGTGTATTCCATGACTGGAGTAATTCCATATTTCTTGTATTGGTCTGAAAAATTAAAGGTACACTGTGAGAGGACGAACTTTTTTTTCATGTTGAGTGTATTCCTCCTCTACTGTATTGTAGCTCCACATACAGATCGCAAATCAAGATGCATAAGCCATCAGTGAGCAGGAATGGATAGAGAGCTTATGAACCCTCTGTGGAGAGCTGAAACGCCAAGTGCCCGGAGGGAACAAAATAGCAAGCACATACATGCTGCAGGCAGATGTGCTGGTGAAAACGGGAACATGAACCGCTGCGGTAACAGAAAGTTGTGCATAATGCATTGTTCCCAAGAAAAACACTTCTGTGCGTTCTTACAAATTAGAGGTGCGCAGGGTTTTCTATGCTGGTGGTATCGGGCTCGTGATGTACTGCTAGCGAAGTGTATCGGTAGCCACAAAAGCAGCAGTGGATCTGGTGTGATGTATACAATGTGTATTTTTCGGGTACAGGGAAAGGATGCAAGCTAGCATATGAACACAAAAACTAAGGTTAAGTTTTCCATGCTAAGAGAGCTTGTCTATGTGTTATCATAGGTAAGTGGTGCAATTTTGATACCGTCCCCTTTACCTAATTCTGGCGGGGTTTGTGTGCATACAATCCTGGGAATGTTTCTCTAAGGTAAATATAACCTCATCATCTCCCAGAGATATTGAACCTCTTTATAAAGCAGACATCTTTCCTAACAAGTGTGATGTCCTGACTTTGCTAACAAAAACACAAGATCAAGGTAAGGAATGATATGAACCTGAGAGCACCAGTAGTGCACATACTGTGTGACACTTAGAAGTGAGATTTCTCTAGGACTTGGTTCTGACCTCCCAATTGCAAATTGCATGACATGTGCTATAGATGAATCCATGAATATGTAATAACAACAAAATGGAAAGATCAGTAATTTCATAAAACTCCAAAGCATCAAAAGAAGCCTTTAGGGGTTTAGAGCAACACCTCTGGACAAGAGAATCACAAAGTTCTGGTATCCTTCTTCAAACACCCGGAATCCTTTAGATCCAAGTACATCTCTTCATCATTTTGACTTAATCATGTTATCAATTATTTGTTTCCAGAGGCAGGATTCCATTAATTTTTGTTCAATATTAAAATACCCACCTTTGAGGAATTATTGGTATGCCTTTGACCAGAAGAACATGAATTGGGTTAGCAAATTAAGTCACTTGCCATGGTGACAACTATCTGAGATAACCATGAATTAAGGGAGGATGCTCTGAAATCTAAATGAGCTTCATCATCTGAAGCTCTGCTGTGTGATAAAATTCCTGTATTTTGTTCAATTTTAGACAGTTCTGGAACATTCAAGCCCAACTCGGACTGTACCCCTGTCAGCTGACAACAGCAGTATCAGTCAGATCTGGCCAGCCCTGTCTAGGCACGTCAGTTATTGAGTCTGCAGTTCAGCCCTTCTACCACCAGCAGAGTTGGAGAGCTGCTTCTTCAGTTGACTTCTTGGGGTTACAAGTTGGGGGCAGGGGACTGCATTGGTAAATACACTCATTTTGGACGTTCACAGTGCATATTTCCTGATATCTATTACAATGATAAATGTTAAAAAGTTGTCAGAAATACTTAAGCTGAATCTTCATATGAATATGTGCACCCTGACTGCAGTCTGTGATGTTTCTGTATTCAACAAATTGATTTTTAAGTGTGACCAGTTAAAAACAAGTTTTGTAATCCACAAGATAGTCCATTAAGAGCCTTGTGTAATATGGTACGTGTCCATTATTTTACTTTTCTAAGTAACTGTGTACCCTTACAGTACCTTTACCAATGAGCCACTTAAGAGTATGTTTTAAGGATGTTTTCATTTTAATTATCACCGTTGAAAGACATATCTCCGTTGGGTTTGTGCATACATGGCAGAGAAACTTAATCCTTGACTGATTCATGTTTTATGTGGGTTCTTTGAGTATTCAAGCTAACCGTATTCAAGTTAGTTGTCCTTTTGAAAAGGCTGATAGGTAAAAATCCTTAGAACTTTCTTAGGAATACCAAAGCAGAACTGCTTAATTTCCATGAATCAGGGCTCCGCTATCAAATGAGGAAGTGAGATTTCATGAATAACCACTTCCCAAATTGCAATTATGCTCATTCTCTTACGCTTCCTACTCCTCTTACTCTTCCTGCTTCTTAAACGTATGTTTTCTTTAAAAGCCTCAGCTAGGTTATTAATGTGGACAGCAATCCAGCACTTCCCTTGGATAGTAGACATGAAAAGATGTATTTGCTTTTGAGAGCGGTATTGTTCTGCAGTTGTGTGCATTTCACTCCCATTGTGTGGTTCTTCACCCAGTAAAAACAGAGCTCTTCTGTCCCTGAGGACAAAGAACAAACTGTTGTTGAGGGGAGGAATATCTACAAAATCGTAAATCCTTCTCCTTCTCCTGTTTATTCTTCATGCCATTCAAGCCCATTTAGAGAACAACCAATTAACTCCAGACTCACGGCAGATTCTGATGGGCCGGATTTCTCCTCTCTAAGATGACACAGCCAAATTTCCAAATACTTTCTAGTTGAATGCAGCGGTTGGTTTTCCTTGCTCTTTAACTCCTATTTCCCAAACTGATATTCCAGTTATCAAACAAATCAACATTTTCCTTATTAATGCACTGATCACCAGCAATATTGTAAAATATAGGGAAAATGTGTACCAAATTAATTTCATTGTGCATCCAGTTCTTTATTATTGTGAGTAAAACTATTTAAAGATATTTGTCCTTCAATAATTAATCTGCTAGCTGTACATTGCACATCACTGCATACGGAAATATACAGGAAGCAGGAGTTTACAGATTACTTTTCTATGGTAAAAACATGCTTCAAAAGTCATCATTTGTAAAATAACTCTAATCAGTGAAGAAAACACACTTTTGACTATGATATGGTATCCCCTAAGTAAAAAACCAATATGAACTGGAAGGAAGGAGGGGTGGGGGGAGGCAGAGATTCCAAAATTAAATGTTAGCTCTGAATTATTTAACCATAATAGAGTGTTGTAATTAACATTCATACTGCATGTACTTCATTGCATTTCATGTCTTATCAATTCTTGATGTGTGGAATTTAGAAGAACTAAAAGCAGTGACTCTATTATCCCCCAAAAATGGTTTTATATTGACAAGTCATAAGTTTGAAAGGAAATATGTTAATCATTTTACTTTGATATCCCATGCTGGTGTCTGAATTGCATAAAAACTCTATTCTGTGTTAAGTGGCAGGTCTGCAAATAAATGGTATATTTAATCCTAATTATACATTGCTAGGATCAGGTACTGCATGGCCCTGTGTTCTTCCATAAAGAACGTATATACAAGAAGTGAGTTAAAAAAAAACCCACCATGCCACATTCCAACAAGTTCTTAAAGGTTATGTCATTATAGTGAAACTTTGCAACATCTTTTAGGATGCTTCCCTTTACCATGTCAGAAAACTTTCTCTGTTTTCACAGTTTTGTCTCAGATTAATGGACACAAGATGTATCTGTATTTTCTACGCCTCATAACGCTTGCTTTTATCAACAGGAGACAGTGGAATGGGCCACATGGTGTGTGGTGGTTTGCTCCCTTTACCGATGCCCCTCTCAGCCCCATTAAAGGTGTGAGATCCTGTAGTCTGGAAGTAGGGAAGAACCTGGTCTGTCCCAGACAGAACATGCAATATCATTGATAGCGCTGGGCCATGTTTCTTACCCAATGAAAAGCGGCATTAAAATCAGATTTTTTTTTTTATCAGTCACAAATGAGTCAAGCAGGAGGAACAGAACAATTTTTAAAACAGAGAAATATTTACCACTTGAGTATCTGAAGAAATTAGCAGTGATAAAAAGGAAATACTGTAAAGGGAACGCAAAATGGTTTACCTGGGCTCCAAAAAACAAGTGAGTAGTCTTTAAATTTGCCTAGATGTTTTTCTGGATTTTTGAGCTCTGGCCTTTTGGGGGGAAAGAATAATGTAAATGCCAAAAAGAGTTGGACAAAAAGTAAGCTTTGTATCCTATCCATGAGAATCAGACGATGTGTGTCATACAAGTTTTTACAGTCATAGTCTACAGTCTTCCACTGATTAAAATCAAATTTGACAGTAACACAATATAGAGGTTTAACTGACAGCACACACAGCACATTTGCTAGTCATAATGCCACAGTTTAATGACTGACGCTTGTGGGAAGCTAATTCGGATTTTTTTTCTTGAATGGGATAAATGAGCATCCAGTTAATACCAATCATGAATTCAAGCCATGTGACAAAATTGATGCTACATACCCTGTTCTTGTTTTGCATGTTCTGCAAATTGAACTTGTAGGAAGAGAGCCAGTTTGTACACACATCCGGAGAGAAAGTTCATCCTGCTTTCTGCCACATCCACCAACTGCAATTGAATGTATCCAGCTTGCTGCTCTTGTGTCCACAAAATAATCACCCTTTCTCTGTTAAATAGCCTAAGAATTACAAATTGTATGCCTGTTTTGAGAAAAAGTACAGGTTGAACAAGCAGACATAGTATAAATAAAATATTTATATAAAAATAGTCTCTTACAAAATATACTCTCTTATCCTACGGTTGATTTTTCCAAAAGATGGAAATTTGTCTGGATTTTCTTATTTTTAGGCATATTTCAAACAGGATTTTATTAATGCTTCTTTCTTTAATTGAAGAAAAAAAAAAACAACCCACAACTGGTAAAAGCCCCTACCGCTTGACTTTTGTTCCAGACAACTAGCAGCAAACAGGAAAAAACAAAACAAAACAAAAAAACCCAACCAAAACCAAACCCAAAACAGTGTGTGTTTGTGTATATACATATATATAAAGATGCTAGCTTTTGTACTCAAACATCTAGTACTGTAGAACACATCCTACAAGTCCAACTAATAGAAATATCCTAGTTAAGAATAATATATACAGCTCCAGTTTTTCCTTGTTGTTTCTACAAAATTATTCCACAAAGAAAGCCAGCTATCTACTTTAATTGCAGAATAGTTCAGACAATGTTGGTAGAGTTCTTTTTAATTAAATAAATTAATATTAGTTTTATCTGAATAAATTGTTAAATATTGCTATTATTATGCCCAAGTGTCCCAAATTCCTGTGCTAAAATCTGCAGTGCACACACACACACACACAAAATAGGCAGATAAAGCAGTCTCTACAGAAAACTTCAACATTCTACTTGCTGTAGCAAATGGTACAAAATGGAAAGATGGGCAAGACCAGCAGAAGCTTTTCACAAGTGTCAAAGCCTAAATCTGTGTCATCCACACACTCTCACGGGCAAGTCACGATGCGGCACTGTCCATCCCATCCTGTGCAAAGCCCTTGATTGAGGATTTCTTCCCTACCCATCCCTGCTCCTTAAATATTGAAGTTTTTTGACCATCTTTTTACCAAACCAAGAGTTAGTTGCCACGCTCAGAGATTGTCCTCTGACTGCTGTCTCTTTCCAAGGCAGCCAATGCTTCTTGCTTTAGAGGTGCAGATTAACTGAGATGATCTTTTTCTCTCTGTGTGTCAGGTGGCTCCTATCCTATGGCAAAGTAACTGTGGATGAGTTTGGAACTGCTTGTGTCCCTAAGAGTCTGAAATGTGTATCCACGTAAGCAACACAACGTTGAGAGGAAAAGAGAGGGCTCCATTCATCAGCATTTCTTCTGGGAGAGCAGGTCTTTCCTACAGTCTTGCGTAGGGACATTGAGTGCATGTGCAAATGTATTTGTAGCCAGGGACATGTCAGCCTGCCCGGCCACAGACTCACTTACAGGTATATACTTCTGTTCTTTCACTGCATGTGTTGCATTTAACATAGCAGCACCAATGAAATTTGCAGTTGCACTGCCACACTCTTGAGTACTGGTGTGTATTGTAACCTCGACCACAGCACATCAGGTCACAGCCGTTGGACTGCTGGGCCGTCTTGTTGCACATCCTTCCCTGCGTTCCCACGCTGCCAGTGACAGGGTCTTCTTCACAATAATTGGGAGATTTTTCTATGTACACTAAATCTGTATCCATGGGTTTGCGATAGGAAAGTGGCTTCTTTATTTTGAGGAAGGTTGGACGCTTGTTACGACTTGCCCTCACCGGTTCGACTTGAACAGCTTCGTTGTATTTGTCCTTAAGGATGTAGCCCAGCTCCCGGAATTTAGGCAGAGTTGTCCAGCATGTTTTAGTTGTACAGGATCCCGAGACCCCATGGCACTTGCACTCTAACTTCATGTTTTCTTCCAGAATCTGTATTTGGAAGAACAAAGAATGATGCGTTAACACAAGCTAGAGTCTCTTCAAAATAACAGGGTTATTTGATACATTTTGAATAACCGTCACAGATGGGTTTGCTCTCCAGCATGAGTTGCCACCAGACACAGGCCAGGTTCCCACCAAAGCTGTGGGGTTTGCACTTGCCTGGTGACTGCTGTCCCAGGTAGGAAAGTGCTCACCAGCATCAGCGGAGCCCTGCCTGCAAAGCTGATTCCCCATTTGCACTTCGAGTTAAGCGAGAAGATAACTTTGCCTAATTTCACAGCCAATAGACCAAAAGTGAAATGGTACCCTCCTCAACCACATCTTTTCTTCACTTTAATTTGCAATATGAATATACAGTGCTTCAGATTTGTCTGTTGCTGCAATTTTTGGCATATGGCAGTGAAATTAGGAACCGGCAGAAAACCATGCCTTTACATGAAATGCCACATGCAGGATGCTTTGGAGTTCAACAATAGGTGCTGGAACTTGATTTTTGTAAACAGAGGTTCAAAAATAAACTGCATTTCAGTTCTTGCACCTGAAAGTGATGTAAGCTGGTGCAAGATGTGAACAAGCCGATAAACTCTATCAATGCTTATCCTCCTGTTGGTCTCATTAATCAACAGTGTAGAGCAGATGATCATTTATTCATACAGGCATCATCTGTTCCACATGTTGCAAATTAACGCTCCAATTTGGAAGTCTAAGTGTTATTTTGATGTACCCATAGTCTTAAGTTCTTTGCGCTTTCTGGAGGATTTGAAAGTGCTGTGTCTCCTCTCACGTGGATAATGGAGCATACAAAATGCCCCAGCTACTTTCCAGGAAAACTAGGTCTATCTTAGAGCATAAAGGGTAAAGATGAGGAATTAATTTCATGTTTTGTCATCAATTCTTGTTAAAAATTTTCTACCTCCTTAATACTGTAAGTGTCTCAAACACGTAAACATCAGGGCTTGCTCCACCCTGTCCCATGTTCTTTTCTTCGTAGGGGTCTCTTATGCTTATGCCTGAGTTGTCACTACTTTCCTTTTGAAAATAACAAGCTTCATCTCCCCTTCAACCTTCACATCCCTTGAAACTTAATCCTCATCTCTTCTCCCTCTTGTTGTTTGTTTACTGACCCAGTCTTTGCCAAATAAAACTGGAGACCAGCTCAGCCCTGGTGTCTGTCCTGAGCCCTACAACTGACCTCACTTAGCAGCTACATTGGGTTAATGCTAGAAAACACACCTAATTCCAGCAATTAAATTCCCACTGGTCTTTGCTTGAAGGAGAACATAATAATTTTGATGATTAAATTCTGCCTAACCTGGCAGATACCAGCAGTGGAAAGCCCAGCCAGAGGCATTATCTGGGTTCAGGGAGCGGCCACATAATTTTTGCTTGAGAATCCCCAGCTGACCTGTGCATCCCCAAACCTAAGCAGCCTGGAAGGCTGGAGGAAGGTCAGTGATATGGAAATTTGAATTAACCCTTTGCTCTACCCCCCACTTCAGTTTTGGGTGTTTGGAAAACTTTCCACTGGCTGCTGCAGAGAATGGCAGCCTGCAATGAAGGAGCAAAGTCCAGCCTGAAGGCTGGACACAGGTGCTGGGATTTCAAGGCTGAAATCTCAGCATAAACTGGGGGTGGCAAGGAGAGAGAGCATGTCATGAGTTGGGCAGCCAGCAGATAGTAAGTAGTGCACTAACACTGGCGAGCATAGCTCAGTCCTGTTCTTGGCAGCCTGAAAACAAGTAATTTAAAGACTGCGTGTAGTAGCTTATTCTCATACCTTCTGGTCCTGAGGCTGTTCCCATGTCACCTAGGCACAGTAATGGCTATTGCCTAACCTTAGGATAGTTTGTAGCTGCTTCTGTACTCCTTGTTCTTCTTCTGCCCCTTTTCAATGAAGACTGGGATTTCAAAAGCATTAAAATAACCTTATTTTTATTTTAGTCTATGACTGAAGTGCCAGCACGTGTGGTCTGAAGACTGGATTAAAACCCCTAGAAAGTATAGGTCCAAGATTTTGACAGATGTGAACTTTGCATGTTAGGTCACATTTTGTGCTTACTGTTTTTAAATTAGTTTTTCATGACTGCCCTAAAACTCAGATGTGAAAAACTTTTATGTTCAGATCTACATCTTAACTTGCGGTTCTGCCCAAGCTTTGGCTTACGTTTTGCATTATCTTGTTATCTTGAGTTTCCCTCTCAGCCACTGCATATTTCTTTTATTGCTCACCCATTCATAAGGTAGTACACTTAGAAGATAGATGAGGAGACAGAAAAGGAGTTATAGCACAGAAACCGGAAAAATAACATAAATTCTTTTAGCCTTATTTGTACCTTTTTAAAAGCTCTCTTTTTTTAATTTGAAACTAGCCAGGGATACATTTCTCAGCCCTAATTCAATCACTGCTCTTGTTCAAGTGGCTGGCCTTATATCCTGGTACGATGTTCAAATTTGCAACAAAGTATTTCTAACTCGCCTGCCATCAGGATCTGCCAAATTGACTTGAAATATTAATACAAAATACATCATGGCTTAGTGTCATCTATCCAGGTAGGGCTTTTGTCCTAAAGTGTAGTTAAATAGCTTAAATTGCCTTTTGGTTTATTTCATTAACATCCCATTTACAGCCAGCAATCTCAGAGAGAATGAGTAGCTCCGCTGCAAAGAGCTGAGCAAGCGGCTGGAGCAGTTCAGCAACCGGGCAGCCTCACATCACGTGTTGGTCTCCTGCTCCAGGTGACGTGATGCCAACCAGAATGAGCTGCTTTTTTGGTCTCGGCTAAGGCTGGGCATGAGCGGTTGGCATAAAAAGGTCTGGGTTTGTCTGAACATGAGAAGTTTGAGCAATATTAATCGAGCCCAAGTACTTGGGGTCTTTCTTAGATGACTTGGGGGGGGGAGGGGGCAGAGGGATGAGCATTTTGTCTTTTGAAACTGTACCACATTTTCTGTTCTCATTTTTTTTGTAGGTAGAACTTCCTAAGATTTACTGACTAACCCTCCCTTTTCACACTTGTTGGGGGTGCATTTCCAATACACTGTGCTAAAATTGCTCAAACACCTCTGCCTAATTTGGGTCCTTTGAACTCTGCAATTGAGCTTTCCCTTCCAGTTCTGCCTTTTCCAACTCAGTCATTCTACCTTTCGCTCACAAATCCTTTTGTTGGTTCTGTTCTTGTATACATATCCTCCTCGCTGGTGCGGTCTTTCAGTGTGGTGTTTTGCTAATTCAGCCAGAGATGAATTGACTCTATAGCCTTTAGAAAATAGGCTACATGTAATTTGAACTGCCTGTCCTCAGCAAAAGCAAAATTCTGCAATAGTGATTTGATAATTTTATTGTACTGTGATATCAGGTGATTGGACTACTTGGTTTGCATTAAAATATGCAGATGGTGATATTTTAATACCATTACATTATTCTAGTAGCCTCTGATAAATCAGTGCCTTTATAAATTCAAGTCCAGAGTTGACAAGAAAAGGAAGAAAATAAAATAGGGGATACTCTGGGTAAGGACAGGAGTCCTCAGTCTTTCCCTCGGTTTCTGTGAGCCAAAAGAAGTTCTCCACTCCTTAAAAACTTGGTCTGAGTTAAAAACAGAAAGCATTCATCACCTTTCAAGATGAGGATTTGTTTCTTTGAAGGTATTAGGCAGCAGCTCACATTTGTTACATTAGATTAAAACTTTATATATGTTATGGACTGACTTTTCCTAAAATGTAAGAGCCTGAAGGGCACAAAATTCAAATCCTAGATCCTCTGTTTCTTACCAAATGACCATATCCAGCTCCGTCAGCCATGGAAAGTAAATCTGTATGCACCAGTGAATGCTCTGAACTGGATTAAATGCAAACAAAGAGCTGGAGTTCTTTTAGCTTTGTCCACTTTTTCTTTGAGCTCCTACAGTAAACTGTCAGTACTTGTTTCCCTCTCTCTACCCCTTGCCATTAGCCTCTGGGAAATAGTTTGTGTGAAGAGAACTTGTGCTGGCTCTCTCTATTGATCTTATCTTCAGATACAGTACCTTTGGGCACTGCCATTAGGAACTTAACATGTTTTTTCTTTGCCTTTAGTTTTGCAGAGAATGGGTAGGGTGCATCATGTGAGGGTGGCAAACTGTGGCACTGGAGAAGCCCGCAGCCCTAGAGCTGCAGGGGCTGGTACCAGCACTGTGGCCCTGCAATGGGCAGCCATGAGCAAGGGTGTCTGGTAATGGTACCCTGGCTGGGCGCTGGCTGAGCCCATGGTTCTGGTTTCCAGTGAAACCAGCAGAAAGTGATGGCTGGCATGACTGGGCACTGGAGTGGCATTTGCTTACGAGTGCTGCTGCTGCCACCGTGCAGCCGCATCAGAGGTTGTGCCCTCTGGGTGGTGGGACGGGTGCTGCAGGTGCACAAGTCTGGGCCAGCGAAAAGGTTGTTATGTGGTTGGTGTGCTCAAAACCCCTGGTCACCTGCCTGCAGGGCGTTTTCTCAGCTTAGTGTCTCTGTTACCTGAGTTAGTCAGTGGTCTGTGCCTCCCTGGGTTTCCAGCCTCTAAAGACTTTCCAAACACATCTGCCAGGGCAGGCTGGGACCCCATGTGCCCGTTCACATGAGATCAGGTACTGCACAGCTCTGGGTTTGGTCACCAGAATGCTAAAGTGATGAATGCCAAAGCCATCTTGAAGGACTCACAGAGTGAAATTCAGTGATCATCACACCTCCAGGGCATTCTCCTTCACCAACAGGATTTCCCATAGAAACTTTATCCTGCCTCACAGTCAATACACTGCCAGTACCGTAGTGCCCAAGGCGAGGGACCCTTCACTGCTTCATCAGGAATAACTCAGACTTCAGTCTACATGTGAAGCTGAAGTAATTAGTGAGACAGCAGACACTGATTCCTATCCCACCAAGGCCATAATCTTTCCTAATTTTGTCTGACATCAGATCACCTGGGTCAGGAAATACCTGCACACATACCTTTACTATAGGTCAAAGAAAACACAACTATTGGCAAAACAAGAGTGAATTTTTCACTCCAGAGAAGAATACAGCAGGGCTTGGAGAGTGGTCACGACAGTTCTGTGGGCAGGAGAGGCCAACAGACAGATACAAACCTGCTGCTTTCAGCTTGTGGCAGAGGAGGACTTACAATTTATATTACTTTCAGAGTTGTAGCTGTAAGACAAAAGCCCTCAAACATCAGGAATGAGGTTAGAGATATGTTTTTTGGTTTTGAAGAAGGATTCATTGTGTAAAAATATTGGTTTAAGCTAATACAATAAAGCCATGTTGTATTTAGTCGTTCAACAAATTAACTTATTTGAGAACCAAATCATAAATAGAGCAACCAGCAGTGAGGTCTAGGGTGAGACGAACCTTTGAAAAGGGCAGTGGATGTATACGTAAGATTGATCTGACAAGCAGTAGAAAGACTACATCTAATTAAAATGACTAGGGAATGCCTCTGCCACTTGTTTCATTCAGCTGTGACAGTAATCTCAAAAGGATGCTGCTGTTTAAGTAACTTGTAGGACTGTCTTAACATCAGAGACAAAAATGAACATGAGAGAGCATAAAAGAAGAAACACTACTGGTAAAGACAAACCCTATGAAATCTTTAAGAAATGTGAGAAACGGCATAATTAAAAAGTGCCCAAATGCAAGTTTAAAGTTAGCAAAGACATATTTAAACAGGAAGGATTATTTCCCATCAGTGGATGTTCACTAACTATATTAATAGAGCCTCTGTAAAATGTGTTCTGTAGAAACATAACATATTTTACATTAATATCCTATGGCAAAGTAACTGTGGATGAGTTTGGAACTGCTTGTGTCCCATATTAAGAGTGATTCATTCCAGACAGTCTTTCATAGTTCAGTTGAACATATTAGGAAGACCTTATTTAAGCACAGCCAAAAGATATTTTCTCGTGTTTTCAATTAGTAAATCTGTGCAAAAGAATAATATCTGAAGTTGGTATCAAACAAATTCGACAGACTGAATGCTGTGAGCCATGACTATCTGGAAATACTACTACCCCTGGCAGGTTGAACTATTTTTCTCATTACAAGGAATTTTTTTCTTTCAAATAAAAAATGGTTGGGAAATCATTACAGCCTGTGACCACCATCAATCAAATCAGTACTGCGCTTCCCTCAGAACAGATGTCTAAAGATCAGGCAAGATGCTGGTCTGAGGACTAATTACAAAGACAGCCAAGAGAATGCTGATGAACAACATAATGCCAGAAGCATTGTGGATGGGTGGTATTTCTCAATGCCACCATCTACCTTCGGTAATGGCTATCCTATTTTAAAGCAACGCTTTTCCAGATTCTAACTCATGATACCCTTAAAAATGAAGACTTCAGAAATTTCACAGTCTCATAAGTTTATCCTTTTTGTGTACTATTAAGTTTATCCTCTTGTGTACTATTTCTGTCTTTTCTTTATGCTGCCACAAAGCAGGAGGTTCCTTGCATTTCTTACATGCGCTTTATAGAGTTTCATAATTATTTTTTATACTTTCTGCCCTGGAGTATTAGCTGGCCTTTACTTCAACTTTAAAAAAAAAAAAATTGACCATATGCAGCAATTCTTTTCTAAATGCAGTTTCTATTTCCACAATATATCAAATGAGTAAAGAAAAAAATATTAGTTAATCTTTTGGTATGGTCACAGTACTCATGCACTGTTGTCCGTGCACGCAAACCGGATGAGATGTTCTTCTCTTTCTCTGGGTAAGTTGTATCGTTTAAATTAGAGGACAGAAGACCCAGTACCCTTCGTTCAGTGACTAACACTGTGCAGGACAGCAAATGAACGCAGAAGTCTGAGAGCAAGACTGGTAAAAGCTGAGAGGAATACAGCAAAAAATATTTTCTCCTACATATTTTTCTTCCACTTCTGATAACCTTTGTGGCTTGCTGTATACTAAATCAATTTATCACCACTTCTGGGACCAAAAGAGAAAATAAATGTTATGGGATGCTTTCATAGTGGTTATTTTTGAAAAATAGTTGGATAGGATAGAAAGGACATTGCTGTTTTTAAAAAAAGAGATTTAATGAGACAGATTCTCACACCACCTAATACTGCTCTTAAACAAAATCATAAGGCATGGCCCTCGCCTTTTTTCAAACCATAGGAACTGCTATGTGACATAAAACAAGGCATCATAATACTTCATCTTTCTGTCAATGAGGAGTCCTAGGAGAACCCCTTATACCCCACTGTGACTGGTCCTAGGATAAACTTCTGCCAAAACCCTCTCAGTTTTGCAAAAGTAGCTATGAAAGCGGATTCCACGCATGTGGCTCAGAGTTTGTATCTAGCTTGCTCATTCCTCAATATTTTTCTCTGACAACTCTGCAAATCTAATCATAGCCTGTGAAAGTCAAATAAGGTTCTTAAGTTTTTATTTATCTATCTTCATCAAGATACTGCTTGCAAAGATAGTGGCCGTGATGTGGTAACACCTGAGGTTAATAGCTCAGGAAAATCTGATACGGATTTGAGAGGAATGATACATGCAGAAATCCACAGTGCCACGTCAGGCAGTCCCTCCTTGGAGCAGGTCTCATGCCAGGTATTCTCCTCTCCCTCACCCCCTCCCTTTTCCATCATATCTGATAACAGCTCCAAGCTGGTCTGTGGGAATTCTTGCCTTTTTATGTCTCTCATGAACACATTCCAGTGTTCCCCAGAGGGAAAGTACCTGTGCCCTCATCTCTCTCTCTCTCTGGTCATCAAAACGTAAATTGAAACCATTAATTCGTGAGTTGGAACTGTGAGCTTCAGGTTGAGTTTCACATACTCTTAGGGGATGTGGTTGGTGACAAAGTTTTCTGTGTAATATTAAATACAAAACCTTCTTACCCACCCTTCCTCCCATTGGCAGGAGGTCCTGTTTTAAAAGGTTTTTTTCAACTACGGATTACCAGACTAATGCTTAGGTAAGTTTTATATCCGGAAATAGACTGAAAGTCATGCGTTCCTACTGTCTGTTGGCAAATTGGCTGTGAGATGGAGGGTCCTGGCATGGGGTTTTTTGTTTTCTGAATTGCGAATGACAAAAGCTTGGCAACTGAAAGTTGACTTGACAGATCATTGAGGGGTCACTGCTGTGACAGCTTCTTGGTACATCCATCTGCAAGACCACTCTGACTTGCATCTTGGTTTCATGGATTTTTCTATTTAAAAGCACAGCAAATATTTTAACAGAAATAATTTGAAAACATAACTGTCAATGTGTTTGATAAACTACTTGTTTTAAAAAAATAACTCTTGGGAGACCCGTTATCACCTAGATTAGACTGGATGAATGCAGTGCCAAGTGTCATAATGTAGGAAGTTTAAAGATCAGTCATGAAAAAGAGCTTGGAAAAAACAGTTCTGAAAAAAAATGGTTCTTTTACTGTGCTTTCACCCGCTCTCATTGGAATATAGCTGAATTGTCGTAGGGCCAGTCAACATGTTATTTAATATTCTGTATTTATTTAAGTGAAAGTGCGATTTCCTAGCCCCTTACTGAAATGGGATTGTGAGATTAAGGGAAAATTTATCTAGGATTGTTATTTGATGCTGTCCCAGCAAAACTGACACTGTGGATGTGATGGATTTTAGCTTGTGAAATACTGAATAGTCTTGCTGTCTGGCCTACCTGGGCACTTTGTACAATGAAGCTAAAATAGAGCGGGAAGGGGGATGGTGTTACAGAATTACAGATAGAGTTATTGGTTATATTATCTTTACCTTCCTATCACTACATAAGTTTTCTACAGTGCATATCTTCCTCTCCAAAAAGATACTGAATAGCATGTTCATGCCAGAAGTGAATAAAAGATGATGATCAAGGAGTTCTGAAAGCGAAGAAACAACGTGGTGTTCACTGACACTAAGACAATTTACAAAGAAAATGAGACAGCAGTTTTTCAGGATTTGGACATGGTACCAACTCAACATTTCTTCTTAGATCACATCTACCTTCCTTATGTTCTGGTCACAAATTAAAAATCACTCCAAAATACTGATACTTCCAAAACAGGCCTCTCTAAAATAGTGATCTCTGCGATGTTTCGCCATGTCTTTAAAAGGTGACAAACATCCATTGTTAAAAATGTCATTTTCCCTAATCCCCAGTTCAGTCTAGGAGCTCAGTCCTGCAGTCAATGTATGGATCAGAGTAATGAGATCAATGAAATCTTAACTGAGTGATGTCTGCCAACCTGGACCTCTTCTAGCATCCTATGTCCAATGTGTCTGGTTTTAGCTTTGATCCTGGGACAGTGATCTTCATCCATACTCTGGGCTTCTAAATGTCAATGCATCAAGTTGTCATTAAAATGTAGGGTGGAGTAGGTGGTTTTTTTAAAAAAGAGAGAAAGAAAGTAACTGTACTTATAGTTGATATTTTAGCGTGCTATTTCTGAAGAAATTGAAGTACTCCCAGGTAGGATGAACTATAAAACTCACTCCTCAGCTTGGAAACACAATGAGTTAAAGACTTGGGGGTTATTCAGGCAGGCATGTCATTGCTGCCCGACACTTTGGGCTATGTCATAGAGTCTGAGTCATTCTTCACATAAAAAAAAGTAGGGAAAACAGGAAATGACACAACCAGAATTCATCCTCATCACAACTAATGTACACAGAGAGACAAATGGTACAGGCTTGACTCATTCCCAGTAAACTTCATCTTCTGTGTAACATTCCCCACTGGTAGTGAAGCACTCAAGTGAAGCGGTGCTGGCATTGTATAGTAAAGAATTGGGAGCAACCAGGTAGAGCATTTTGACAAATGCTTAAGCTGTCAAGAGAAAAGTTTCCAAAGAGTGATAGAAACCAAAAGAACAGTCTTACTTGTTCCAGACAACTCATCAGAAAACACCTCTTGTGCTAAACTAATAAAGCCAGGTACTGGCAGGAGTACTAGTTGCAAAATAATATCACTTCTCATTGCTTCCAAACATTTTTAACCAATAGCCACACACAGTTAATTATAGGTTCATTTAGTTGCATACCAAACTGTGAGAGTTAACCCTTAGGTACTTGGCAAATGATACCATGCAAGGCATATTTCTCATGCTGAAAAACTTACATAAATTTTAGTTCTCCAAGCTAGCAGTTTTAGTAAAAAAAAGATGTTTTTCCTTTCTACCAAGCTTTTCAGGTGATTTCAAAGTACCGTTTTCAGTACTTCAAAGTATCAAGTTTTCAGTACCATCTTTATAAAAACTCAGTATTTCTTAGCTTAACTTCTTCATTAACTCCTTTGGTCTAGAAAGAAGCACCAGGTATCTTCATGTCTGATTCACAGAGAGACATCTTTAAGCTTCAGTCCTAATACCTAAGATACTTCTCACAACTTGGTAAATGACACTGGAGGTGTACCCATTGCCTACCTACCATTTATTCTGCAGGAAAGTACACCTGAGCTATCTCAAACTCACTTCCATTCCCTTCAGTCATGCCATTTTGCAGAGATAACATGGCCTAGCCTGTGGCAGAGGCTTCACACCCATTGCCAAGGATGGTTGTGTCCCAGGTGGGACATCTCCGTGCTGGCACATGAAGCGACAGCAGCTCAGGAAAGTGACAGCTACTCTTGTCATTTTGAGAGAAGCTTCCCATTACTCCTTCAGCTAATCTGCATGCAATTATTTCAATTATCATAAGGCAGCTTTCCAAATTTTTTAATTAAAATTTTAGTATTCTTGTGAGAATAATTATTCCACAAAGATGACTTTCAAATTAAGTTTTATATGTAGTTTTCCCCCTCCAGTTGCAGCTGGGACAATAGATCCACACTTCCATGTTTTCAAATAGCTTCCACTTATCAGAGATAAGATCCTACCAGCAGAGCCTATCTCTGTAGTGTAGCAGCTGCCAAGATCAGCATGCCCGTATCCAGGCCAAGAATTTTAACAAGGATCTTCTGGACTGTTGTCAATGAAAATTTCCTCCTATACAGAAGAAAGTGGAATTCCCTAATTTTATGCATAATGCCTATTGCAGTCTGAGCAAACCTCTTTGGCTTTCTGTCTTGCTTACCTGGCTTATTAGATTTTCTCCTTTTCATTGTAACAGGTATTTTAGGCAATAGTTGAAACTTTTGTCTCACAGGTGAGCAATCATGTATTAACAGAAATTCACCTTTAAGGTGCACTGTATTGATGTGTGCAATTCCCTCGGTCCGCTCACCCTCCAGACCAGATATAGCTGTTGCTCTTTGTTAATAGATCTACCTGTGTACTATTTAGAGATGAGTTAAGTAGCACCATCCAACTGTACCATTAAAATCTCTTTATAAGCCATACCTAAATGAGTCTTGATATCAAGACTGATGTTTTTAATGAAGGGCTAACCTATTGCTCTCAGTCTTTAGTTCAAAAGGTCATGGGATGCCCGTAACAGTAGCTTTTAAGCAGCAGTTTCACCAGTACATAAACCCAAAACCAAAACAAACCATGCATGTCTACAGCACACATTTAATGTATTAATCAGATATTAACTTTATAAATCTCTCTTTAAGAGGAACCTTAATATAATGTATAATTCTGTTCAATAGAATTATTGTTTTAGCATAGAAAATGTGACAAAGGGTAGACATTTTGAGGAACCTTTGGTGAAAGAGAAGACCATGGGGAGGATACAGATCCTATAAATACTCGAAGTGGCAGTGTGAATGCTTGTGTTGTTAGCACCTGGGCAGTTCACAAAGAGTTTGCCATTGCCTGCAAGACATGCTTTTGCAAGAGAGCATCTCCCCAGAGGAGTGGTTGACTCCGCCACGTTGGACACTTTAAAGACTCAGCTGGACAGGGTGCTGGGCCATCTTGTCTAGACTCTGCTCTTGCCTAGAAACGTTGGACCAGATGATCCTTGAGGTCCCTTCCAACCCAGGATTCTATGATTCTATGTTTCGTCTCCACTGTTTACATTTCTTGGAGCTTTTCTTTTTTAACCAGGGTCTTAATCCAAGCCTTTTGGACACATATTCTTGACTCCTTATTGAACTTCTTTATTTACATGCCAACTATTGTGCCATCTCAATAGTTAATTGTTTTATGACTGCAAGATTTATGTACTCAAAGATAACAGTATGTGCTAAGACTCAGTTAAAATCTCATGTGGGAATAGCCCTGTAAGAGAATACATGGTTGTACTCATAATTGTGTGTGGTCTTATATTTAGTATAAGATCTGGTATGCTTATGGCAAGACTAGTTTCCTTAGTGCGGGCCACCAGCTGACACTACCAAGAGAGCTCACACTGGAGCGCTAGCAATAGACGGTGGCTTGGGTCTGACTCAGAGTCGGTGAATACTGACAATTCACTTCCGTCTGTCCCAGGGCACCAAATGTAGTCCATTAGGTGCAGCTCTTTTTTAAGTACCAGAAAGCTCAGGGTCATTTCAATAACCAGTTGTAATGGAAATTAGTGCCTTTTGGCATTAATTGGGCATGCAGAGCCAAGCATCCTCTCTGCAATTACCTGAAGCCCTTCTCCTTTAATAGATACATTCTACATTCTTCCAGTACCGAAACAGGCCTTGTTTGTGTCCTTGGACTGAAAGGTTGTCCTTCATTTAATCGATTTTTTAATTGTTTACTTCAAAATACCTGGAAATTCTTTCCATTAAAGCAAAAGTCTGTTCCATTTGTACAGCAAATGCTAGCAATTACTGCTTCTGGTGAGCATTCAGGGCTTCATGACTTCAGAGTTTTCTGCCACCAAGTGTCTGATAAAGCATTTGAACCAAACCTTGGGTTAACTTTCATCTTTAGCAAAACCCCTGTTATGTATTGTTCCGAGCATCTCTGCTTAGCCCAAGTAACTGAGTTCATGTTCCTGACTCATCATTCCAAAGGTCTTGGAAATGTTCCTGGAGGTACTTGCAGTTCAGGCTCTAGAGGTCTGGGTTGTAACTGCAGAAGATTCCTGTTTCTGCCCCTGTTGACACAGTGGAGGTAGCAGAGAGTCAACCAGGCAAACCTGGAGTCACGTAACAGGTGGGTATACTTCATCAGAGGTGCATGAATGAGCCTGCACAGTGCAAGACTTCCAGCATAAGTCAGTGTAAGCTTTGTGTGTAGTTATAACCACGGCCTTTTTGTGTATTAAAAATATTCTCAGCCTGGCCTAACCATTAGTTTTCTGGTAACACAACCAATACCTGTCGTCTGTTGGGTTTTGCTAAGACTGCTAGAACATGGAGTCGGAAATGTCTGGTTTTATGCAAGTAAACAAGTCCTAGGTTTGGAAACCTAAATTTGAAGTTTGACGAATGTCATCTGGGGAATATAGGAGAAGCAGAACTGTGCTCATCAGCTATTTCTGAAAAATTTGCAACAACTTAGGCCTAAATTTAGGCATGAAGCTCAAAAATTTTGGATTCTGATTTAATTTCTCAGTAAAACATAAAAATCACAGGTTAAAAGAAATAATAGAAGGCAAAACAGCCATGTTCATAGGTCAGAGTTAAGGTTAATAGTGTTATGTTTTCTCTTTCTTACGACATTTATTACATGATCAGCATAAGTTTTACAATACCCAAACATAGCTTTGAAGTGCTTATGCGTTGTGATGGCTGCATTTTTTTCAAATCAGTAACGTATGGTTAGAAATGAGGGCTTTTGTTCTGCAACATGAGAGATGCTGAAGACTCTACCAAGGGTCCCATCCAGAGGTGCTGAAACCAGTGGGAGAACTGAAGAATATGTTCAGCAGCTATTTTTGTCTGCCTGATGTTCCCTTCTGAGTACTGAATGACAGTGTGTGCCCTGTTGGAAATGTTGCTAACTCCCCAAAGAGAAGGACTGAATTAAATTTGAATATGTCCAAAACCATGTGACCCAGCCAGTGGCTTTGCTGTGCAAATTAATCATTATAGCAAGCATCTGATTATTTCAGTCATAAAAGGTGCATGATATTAAATTTGGAATTTGAGATTTTTGTTATTTATTAACAGACCCTGGCCCTCAGTCTCAGCTATCTTTGTCAGCAGCATGACAGATTGTCAGCTCTAGTAATCATATACATGAAATCCATGTTTTGCTCCTAATGCCAGAATCCTCTAAAATTGCGACTGCAGGTAAGCAATAGCATTTATCATTCCCTAATCTTCAGCATAAATCAGGAATTCAGTTTTCAACCATGTAAGATATAGGAGGGAGTTGAAAGCCAAAATACAAATAGGACCATGTATCACAATTTCTGATTAGCTGAAAGTGGAGGACAAGTGGAATGAAAATTCATTCTTGCGGATTACAGTTCCTGTGCAGTCCAATTCCATCTCGTAATTTAGACTAATATTAATGTTCCCTTTATCATTACTCTGTTGAGAAGATGCAGAGCTTGTCTATCAAGTTTGGACTTGTTTTAAGACTATTATCTAAAAAAAATAGGAAAGCCATAAAATAGAATTTTGATCCTTTCAAATACAAACAAAATACTGTAAGAGTGCACAAGGATGTATGGTTTTTTACACAGCTAGGAAATTGCCCAGCAGAGTCCTGTTTTGCAGTGTAAACACTCAGTAGGGATGGGGTTTTTGAAAGCACTCAGCTCTGTCCTGTGGTCCCACCAAACTCAGTGGGAGTTTTCCCACCCAGTGAACTGGACTGAGCCAAATTCAGCACTTGGCTTTTCTGGAAATCCTGCTGCCCCCCAACAAACCTGTGGTGACAAAGTTGCCGGGACAGACTTTGTTGCATCCAATGCTCCTTTTCTAACTGCACTGCACTACAGCTACGGTGCCAGGCCTTGGGGCTGGAGTGCTTGGAGAGGAGCAAGGTACTCTGGGCAGGAGGGCTGCAAAGCTCAGGATCTGCAGGATGGGGCAGGACTGGATTTACCTTGGATAACATGCTGTAACTGGACCCAGGTCCGTGAGTGGACACTCCTTCTCTTTGCCTGTACCTTACAACCATGTCAGTGAGATTTGTCAGAAGTGGTTTTTACATATTCCTTCTGGTCACAGTGAGGCACAAGCCACTTGTATAAACCTTCTAAACCTTCTCCGTCTGCCCTGTTTAATCTAGGCAAACTATTGTACAGCTTAATTGAGCAAGCCAGCTACCAGGACATACAGTAGGCATATTTGGTGCACCTAGATGTTATGTGACATTGTAGCAGTGGAGCCATATTTTTGTTTTGTTAAGACCCCTATTGCTTTGTGAGTGGAAGTGCTGTCTGTTGCTTTGGCTGAAGATTGTTTGCACAGTGGTTTAGGCCTGGCTATCTCCCTTACAGCTGTGCCACTGCTCTGCCCCCTTCTCCCCTGCCAGGCTGTGCATTAACGTGTCTACCAACCTCATCTGTCGGGGATCTAAATAGCTGCAGCTGAAGTCAGTCAGAATCGCTACTGCCACTATCAACAAGGGGGACCTACTTGCCAACAGACGGAGCTCCCCACCTTCCTACGGGAATGGACCCATTGGTCTCTTATCAGCGAGGCAAGAAACCTCAGAAAGGGCCCTCCTGCGCGCTCAACACATCTGTTGATGATGGGGGTCCAAGTGAGGGAGGAGTAAGGGAAGATGGATGTAAATGAACAAGCTCTGGAGCAAGTGAGCATCCCAACATGTCCTGGGTATGCTTCTCTCTCCAGGATCCTTCACAGGAACTTGTAACTGAAGTGGAAAGTCACTCCTGAAAAATGCTTTCCAACTTCAAGCCACTCTAAATCAGCAGTGTACCACAGTTGCGATCATTTCACAAGTAGTTAGTATCTACCAGTAGAATGGAAAATAATTAATCAGCTTTGTATTTAAGGAACATCCCTAACATTAAGATCTAGAAGCTTCTGAATACAAATATCAGGAGCATTTCTGTGCTCGTGCCAAAAAAAAAAAAAAGTGAAAAACCCTTGGAAAATGTTAAGTGCAATTGCAAGGGCACTGTTAAATTGTGAACTCCAAGAAACATGCGGCTGTGCTGCTGATACTACAATATCGCTTGATTGCTTGTGCCAGGAGTATCAGGGCAGCCTCACCCAGTTCTGTTCTGCTTGGAGCTGGTCTCCTAGACTCTCTGGAGTCTATGGTAATTTTCAGCAGCTCCAGACACAGGAGCTTTATTCTAGTGTGCGTCTGCCATTAGAGACATTCTTTCGCATGGAGCTGAGAGACAGCTGAATACAGAAGTACATGGGTTTGCTTACAATTAGCCAGTTGTGCTGTGTGCAGAGATTGTTTAGGGCCAGATTACAGCTGGTACCTCCATGTGGGAAGGAATCTTTTGGCTCCACTGTGGGGCCTGCGTCCTCCTGGCACGCTGACTGTATGTACCCTGCTAGCACTGCTCTTGCCAGGCAGTACGCATCCCTGATCGTCTTCTGGAAACAGAGCTCCTACTGGGAGTTGCTGGACTTCTGGGGTGCCCTGGAAGGTTGTGGTCTTCCTCAGGCAAGGCTGCTCCAGTGGGGCTGCAAGACCCCAAGCTGCACTCCCGCTCCACTGCAGGCAGCTGGACTGAGCCACGGCTGCAAGCAGCAATAGTGCCATGTTTTCATGTGCTTTAAGGCTTAGTTCAGGCAGAACTATTAAATCTCCAGAATTTCATGCCTATATTCAGAAAAATTCTAAATGTTAAATTGTTTGGCTTTTATTAGGCTTGTCTCTTTGCTAACAGCAAGTGAGATGCTTACAGCCTTTCAAGTGGTTCATCTGCAAAAGCTTGTGTTCTGTGCGGCTGGTTGTAGTCAGGCTAATAGACTGGTTGAAGTAAAAGGTCTCTTGAATGAAGCAGAAATAGCTGTCTCCTCTAGAGGACAGTTAAATTCTTGCAGCAGTGTGGTGATCGCACACTATGCAAGAACTGGAAGAAGTTCAGGAAATTTATATGGCAGCAATCTCCTCCTGAGGTTGGAGATGCTAGCAAGTAAAGGGGGTGAATGTCGTAAGCATAGTCTTTACAGAATAGCGTGGGACAACTCCTGAACTCCATGCTTTCCAAACACTGGTGTTTCAATTCAACATTATTACAGTTTTCCCTAAAGTATAAAATACTAAACACTTTGGTCTATTACGATCATTGCGTGATCCACTTCAGAAACGCCTTCTGGTTTCTCATAACTTTGCTTGATATTTGCAGCAGCGCTGTTGGGCACGTACTGCCCTTCTCCTGTGAGCCTGGGAGCTGAAAGGGAAAACTGAAATGCTACTGATTCAGAGGATGAAGATGCACTGCAAAGTTAGTGTGCCTAGGTATGCCTCCAAAAAGAACTGCTGAATAAAAATCCACCTTGATGTGCTCTTGAATTGCAAAAGCCTTCTAATGCAGCCCATGATTTATAACAATGACTCATAATATTGCATTATACTTAATATGATGTAATGCTGATGCAAGATGCCATTCGTGGAATTTCAATGTCACAGAGAAAAAGAGAGGAGAGAGCAATCTGGTCATGTACCTTGCCATGCTGTCAAAATGAAAAGTTTACAGCCAAAATGTGCAGAACTTTTCAGTACCTACTTTGCTATTTTTTAGCAGGGTAACTTGGAGAATAATGTTTTTATTTCCTGGAGCACAAGTATCTCTCAGATGTATGTTATTGTGTTACCTGGAGTACTTTAATTAACTTTGTACTCGAGAAGACAAATTTGCTAACAGACAATTCAGTCTTGCAATCATAACCCCTCTCACAGAAGTTTGCAGGGCAAATCAGGATTATGCCTTTAAATTAATTTGAGCTTTATCTTGCTTTTCTGACCCAGCTGTTATGAATTCTCCTCCTGTTCTCCCTGTACTGTTTGCTTCTTCCTGCAGTGAATCAGCATTTCAGGAAATACTAATTCAAAGAGGAAAGACACCCTAAACTCTGCTTCTGGAGGTCAGAAATAGCTGCTCTCCAGCAGGTTTGACAAATGATGTGAGGCTTCTCAGGCTGCTTGGGGCCAGTTGTCTAGGGTGTATGCAACCCCTGCTTTGAACTCTGCCCCTTCCCCTCCAAGTCGCCTGGGAACTTTGAAGTTGTGCTTATGTGCTACAGAACTGAGCCCTGGTGGTTTGTCGCCGAGATGGAGAGGGAAACAGAGAGTTAGAGCCCTGTCCTTTAACAGTAACTCACTTGACCCCAGCCGTGGAGGCATCATGGGTGCTCGTTCTGCAGGAACCGTTGGCATTGCTGCCATTAGTTTGCAGTGTGGGAGCAGCTGGAAATGGTGACATTCCACCCGCGCTGATCTCAGGGGGGATGTGCTGCATCGTGGGTGTGCACAGGAATATTTTTCAAGCATTGCACTAGCAAGACTGTTCAGGAAAGGAAATAGCAGCGTGGATGTTCTCCACCTATGACCTCTAAAATCATCCGCATTTGACACAGTCAATTTTTATTTGCTTCTAGAAAGAGCTGACAGATGCTCATACTGTTGCCCTGCCAGTGCCATGTATGCATACATTCAGAGGCTGTTATTGATACCACAGGTAGCAGAGAGACATCTGCCTAGGTAAAACAAGACTATCGTGGTGGAAAGTCTTGAAATGAGATCTCCAAAAAGTCTGGATCAGGCTTTTCCTGGTGGTCCTCTGCTAGTTTATACCACGCAGTCCTACTTATACCGTTTCCTTGGTAAGCCCAGCAGGCCTGTCTGCTGCAGTGTAAGGTCTGTCATCTCTTGCTCACCAAGATGGAACGGATTAATTTACTAGCAATTCTGAAGAAGACAACTATATAATAATATATGTATAATGCACTAGAGCACATCCTGAATCACCATCAGCTGATGCCGTCCTAAAGAAGGACCTTTTCACAGGTCGTTCATGAGCGCCCTGGGGAGTGGGATGCAGCACAGTGCAGTTTCGCATTGCAAGACCAGAGAAGTAGAGAGAACAGACTTTTGAACAGCCTAGCAGTACCTACCAGTAAAGGTAACAAATCAACAAGAATTGAACATCTAGTTTATTTTTGGAAGCCCAGTAGGTGCCAGTCTGTCTCCTAGGTGCATAAATATAATCAAAAGCCTAGCCATGGGCAAGTAAAACTAGACAATTTGTAGCCCAGAGGAAAGCCACCAAGAATAGATTGTGTGGAGGCTGATAAGATCCATATTGCTCCAACAGGGAGAGTACCACCACAAAACAAGACAGTTTTTGTTGTGGAAGGATTAGGCGGTGAGCGGCCTAGCTTGCCAAATACCCATAATGGCCTCCCTCTGCCAATTGTCTTTAAAGACCTTGATCTTTCATACAAGAGCAAAGCCTGAAAGAAACCTCTCTAGCAAAAACATCATTTATTCATTCTCTAGAGGATGGTGGAGTAACACGCCTCTTCTCAGTCATGTTACTCTTTCTTTCCCCTGAAGATTTCAAACGGAGATTTGTTTGAACAAAGATCAGTAATTTTGCTCTGTAAGGGATGCAGGAAGAAGCGTAGAAATATCTCCAGATCAGAACAGTTCCTGAGCCTGCTGGAGAAATGGCAGATGGCCAGAGATAGGACACACCACTGTTCTCCCAGATAACAATGCGTAGAGCTGAATCTTCCAGGCATAATCTTTTAGGACAGCAAATTGTGCACGTATAGGTGAGAAACATGAGGAGCTCATCTCCTCAAGGGGAGGTGGCTGAGTGTTTTTGTCTTCCCACGGGCCAGCTCCAGGACTAACATCCCTCCTGGTCTACCCTAAGTCCATACCTGGGGGATAACAGACCCGAGAAATGCAACTTTTTTTTTTGCCTATATCTTTGAGCTTTGTAATTGGAACGATTTTCTAAGACAGTAACCAATACGGTCTGTATTTGCAGTCCTCTATAGGCTGGTGTGTAATTTCTTGGGAATCTATCACAGCTATCAAAGACCTGTCAGGGAAGCAGCTTTCCCACAAAGGTGAAACTCCTCTGCTACTTTTTATTTCAGTGGCTCTGTGCTTGTGTAGCAGAGCAGACTGTAGGCCTTGGTGTTTTACCAGGCTTTTCAGTATGTGCCTTCGTGCTACAAGAAGATACTGAATCTCAGATCATTTGATTAGTAAATATTGATGGTCAATCCTTGACTTATTCTCAGAATTCAGTGTTAATTTTGCTAGTGTTTTGAAGTACCATGTTTGCATTAGAGAGCCAGATGTGGGCATTTGGGATACTAGGCAGAGTAAAAACCACAGTCTGACCTATAAAACTACTACAGTAGCATTAAATAAAAGAAAAGCTAGACTTTTGTTTGGGGTGGAAACGGCTTTTCTTCAATGCCATCTGCTTGGCTCCAGCATAAGTGGAGATGTCTCAGAGCCTACAGGTAATTACCACAACAAATTAACTACTGTTATTAACTTCCTTCTCCCATTTGCTTCTAAGTCACCCTAACATAATGCTAAAATCAGTACAAATGCACAGGAGCGCAAACAGTGAAGAAGGTAAAATAGAGAGCTAAGAAAGCAAGAGGATTTATGTTCATTCTGTAAGATGTGATCAGCAAAACGGTAACCCCCGTATGGAAAGCAGCACTGGACTGTACCTGCGCACTCCCATACGAGAAGCACGCAGGCATCCTCTGGCTATTCTAAGTTGGTGTAAGTCCAAGCCCCTCCACCCCTGAGATGGCTCTGAGGCCTGCTGGGCAATGCCTGACCTGCAGGGATCTGGGGGGCAGTGATCATACAGTGGTCTTGCATCTGCAACGGCTGCCATGGGCAATCAGAAAACTGGCCGAGTGCAGCAAACAGCAAAGGCAGCAAAGCCAGGGCAGTCAGTGCCCAGGTTCCCCAGGAAACACGCATGTTGGAAGCTGCTGAATTCCTGTCCTCCCAAGTGCTGGTTCTGCAGTAGCTGTTTTCAGCTACCCAGTCCCAAGGTAGGAATGTTGCTGGGCAGAACGATAAACCAAATCCAAGGGTGTAACAGTGAGTCGGTGTTCTTTTTGCTGTAGAGGTAGTCCTCACACAAAGAGCAAGGTTTAAACAGTTGGGTTGAAAACAATCCCTTTTCAAATGAGTGAGAAGTTCATGTCTGAACCTGACAAGAATCCCACAGTAGCAGGCAAGCTTTTTATCACTAGTACCATTTGACTTTCCAGATAAAATGTTTGTTTGCTTTTTTTCTTTTTACCACTGTAAAGAGTAACATTTAGACACATATTTGATGGACAGATGGTCCAACAAGCTTGTATAACTTTCCTACTTGTCTACTGTAAAACGAGGTTAGCGTTAGAGCGCACTGCAGTTCTCATGCCCTGTACATGGTCAAACCCAATCTCCAATCCCAGGCTGGAGATGGCTGCACCTGGGGTAAAGCAGAAGCACTTACCTTCCGCCCGGCCTCATTGTTGTGCAGGTTCATGAGCGTCCTTGCATTTTGCTTAATCTCCCGCGCATCCACAAACACTTTGGCGAATCCTATTCCGTATCTGATGTCAGCAGAGCAGCCTCCCCATTTCCATCCTTCCTCTTTATGGTACTGTCCTTGCTTTTCTTTGTCACAACCACAGTCACTCAGGTTGCCCTGTGTACAGGCAGCCGTGATTGCATGTGCTACTCCAGCAGCAATGATGGCATATGTGAATGCTGCTTCTCTGCTACCTGAAATTGAAACAGTGCTGTAAATGCATGACATAACACGGTGACATGAATTAGAAAAAGATAGGCAAGTTCCTGCAGCACAAACATGAGAAGGCTATTACTAGAAGTGCTGTAAATCTGCAGGCATAAGCAGGTCGCTACTCTTCTAAGCATTGATTTTTGTGGATGTTCACTGTCTAAAATGATAGCTCTCCATAAGGCAGTAGGATTTAAAGTATTATTTAGGCAACTTCATATATATATATATTTCCAGATGGTATTAGAAGTAGTCAAACTAACTTTTCATAGCAAAAGGGTGGTGTTGCAAATGCTCTAGCTTGAAAAGAAGAGAAGAGAAAAGAAAAAAAAGATAAGAGAAGGAAAAGAAGAGAAAAGAAAAAAAAGATAAGAGAAGGAAAAGGAGAGGAGGGAAAAGGAGAGGAGAGGAGAGGAGAGGAGAGGAGAGGAGAGGAGAGGAGAGGAGAGGAGAGGAGAGGAGAGGAGGAAAGGAATTAATTAAATAAATAAATATGTGGAATTGGTGAAATTGCTAAAACATCCATATTCAACTTTTTAAAAAATCAGCTCAGAAATGGGATTTTATTTAGAAATTGAATTCTACACTACAAGGTATTTTTAAGGTATTTTTACAGGAAAGCAACCTCTGTTAGAAATCTTGTTATGAAAATATTTTAACTGAACTGGAACATTTTTTTTCGCATTGTCTGTGTCACAAAGTTTTCAACACTGACATCTGTGCAGACTCGATGAACTAAGTTTTAGTTTTAATTTCAAAATTTCTCACAGGATGGAAAAATGCTAAGTACCATGATAAAAGCAAGGCAAAGTAACAGCCTTGCCAGCGGGCTCTGAGGAAGTGGTTAAGCCAGTATGATTGTGTGCAATATGGCTGTAATGACTGGCTTCTGTTTGGTTGGGGGGGTCTCACTTAAAAATCTATGATTTAATTCATCTTCTTGAAGCTTTCTTGCATCCTGGTGTGTGAACTTCCTACGTGTGGATCACATGGAACCTGCAAGGCTTTTGGAACCAGTTCTGCTGAGCGAGGACCCCTTCAAACCATAAGGAGGTTTGCAGACTTTAAAAAGTCTTGGATCTCCCAAACTAAGAACGTACCCCCTGCTCTTATTTCTCCAATGACAAAATGTACTCTTGCATCAGTAGGATCAGAATCAGGATCTTAATTAGGAGAGGGCAGATGGGAAGATCAGCTTCCCTTCTCCAAGTGCCTGCCAGTTAAGTTCTGGCAGACCTCAACTGCTGGCAATATTTGATTATACATGAAATAAGCACATTTCTGCTGTTTACTGAATTTCGCAAAAAAAAATAACTTGGGAAAGAAATGTTACAAGCACTTAATTCATGGCTACGTCTTTCACATATATGATCTAGATTTCTGTACTTGTCACTAAATGGTTCTTTTAATGAAAAATATTCACTTCCTTATGGCAAGGAAGTAAAACGGAAAACAGGATGACAATCAAAATCTGTTAAACGGCAGCTTCGTGCCCTTTTATTAGCATAGGCAATATTCCTGTTGACACTGCTATGCACGGTGTTTACTGAGGAACATGTCGGCAAGTATCAGCCTTCCTCAAAGGATTTCTTGTTTTCCCTTATTTAAAAAAAAAAGAAAAAAATCATAAAAAGTTGAATTGTTATAACTGTGGACTTTGCAGATGAGGCTTTCTAGAAACAGTGGCTTTCTATGAAAATCTGAACACGGAACAGAAATCCCAGGCTTCAGGTGTATTTGGAGCTGTGCTGTCAGTGCCTTTGTGTGCTGCATGGGGACACCCACGGAGGCAGGTGGAAGTGGGATCCTGCTCCAGAGTGGGATCCCGGACCACCAGGACCACCAGGGCATCTTGCTAGTTCCTCCTCCAGTTTATCCTCAAAATATCCTCACTCTTTTAAGTCTAACACTATGAAAAATGCACTGATTAACAGGGGAAGGTACAATAAGTAGTCCTGGTTTCTCCATTCAGAGGTTCTCTCCTTGAAGGAGCAATGCATTATGCTGGATTTCTGTTTCATGAAGCGGCACAAAAATATTTTGAGTTGAAATTTGCGTCTGGTTCTGTTTTTTCCTTTGGTTGGATGGTTTCTCATCTAGCACAAGTTGTTTTCAGCTGGGAGATCATTTTAATCTGACACACTCAACACTGCAAAGACTAAGCTGCTCTTTTGCTTCTTAGAGCAGAGAAAAATTCAATGCAGAGAGTATAAAACCAGCACAAGCAGAATCCGAATCCAATGTCAAGGTTGATCTTAAAACATGTTACAGAAATTAAGTTATTTTCTAAGTTTGTCTTGTTTGGGGAAAAAGTTTAGCAGCTTTTTAAAACTGGAAGTTAGGAGACTACAAGGTAAACAAAGCAAGTGCCTGCAGGAATTGATCCAGGTAGGAAGTACCTTGGCGCTTGTGCAGTATTGATGAAGTGGCACAGGCTTGTCACGTCTGCATCGAACTATCCCTCTTTTCCATAAATGATTCACTTTTTTAAGCTTCATTACCCTTATCTGGCTCATAGAAACGTAAGCATGCAGGGTAGGGGTAGGCTTAGTTCATTTTGAGCCTCTTGTGTGACAGTGCTTTAGATGCCAAAACAGGGTAACAGGGGGTTTTGTACCCAAGCGGGATAACATGAGAATGTGTGTTTTCCAGCTGCTTCTAAATAACGAATACTACTGCTCTACTTCTGATTTCAGCAGGTGGTTGAAACACCTGGAGAATCTCAGAGGGAAACGCTGCTTTAACAAGGTGTGCTCGGAGAGCTGCTCCTTGCGGGCAGCCACTTGTTTCCTCTGAGCTTCTTCCGATGCTCTAGAGCCGGCTGACCAGGGAAGAACTGCTCCACACTCCATCTAATCTCAAAATACGGGGAGGTTGAAAGGTGCCACCTCATCACTTCTGGATTCCCAAAGATGAACAATTTGGGAAATGACCTGATAAAATCCTCCTTTATTTTCTTTCTTGATTACTTTTCAGTCTACAGTTTTTATCTGGCTGCCAACCTAGACCTGTGCCTTACTTTCTCTCTGAAAATTTAGTAGTAGAAAATCCAGGATCTTAGTGTTAGAAAAAGGTCAGGCTTTGATATCCACACAATACTGAGACTCTCACTTATTTACTTTAAGCTGTAGGTGATGGTGACTGTAGCATCACGAAATACTTCATAGGTGGGAACAGCACTTCCGGTTCAGGAGGACAAAGTTAGCAAAGCAGGAGATATGATACAAAATACAGGGTAAGGAAAGAACAGAACTGGCAGCAACACATCACACCATATGAGACACAGAGCGCACTTTGGCTAATGACCAGAATAAGAAAAACACTTCTTTCCTAGCAAAATTAGATTGTTAGTCAGTAGGCTGATGGTAATGTCAAGGGTTTCGCTCTTCTGTATAACTGAAAGAGTGTGGAAAACCCTAACCTTGCAGTCATCACCTTCTCTAGGTGGCTGGAAAGATCAGACAGTGACTGGAAGAGTGAACTGGTATGTGCTCAGCAGTGAGATCAGAAAAGGCCTTTTGAAGAAAGTTTAAATAAAATGTACTTGTTGGGATGAGCCACTCAAACTGTCTCTTGAACAATCTTCTGAACCGTTCGCTAGAAGTGCTGGGTGGAGACCCAGGAATTAACCCTTCATGCAGTCAGTTCCCACTGAATCCATCCTTAAACTGCAATTGGATTGAAATTTATGATTTTTTTTTTTAAATATTTGGAAAAAAAGTAAAAATGTAATTTTTAAATGTATCTAATGAATAGATCACTTGATCTTTGTGGAGGATTGGTGCAAATCGTGATCCCAGATGCTGGGTGAACTTGTGGAGGCTCTTCCAGCCAGCAACGTGCCAGGGTGCACATACAACCACTTGTGATGAGTAAACTGGCAAAAGAAAGAATGACGGCTGCCTGAGACCTACAGGAGTTGTGGAGAAAGGTGGGGAGTTGGCTACACGTGTACAGAATTGTAAGCCATCCTTTTGGCTCCTGAATGACAAGTGCTTCTCACTGTCTAGAATAAGCAGAGGCCGAACACACACCGGAGATGAACTCCAAGCATTAGTAACATCAGAAAAGGATCTAGAAGTTGTTTGGAGGTTGTGCTGGTGGTTTACAAGGCTGGTGATCTAATAGGAATTTCTAACCACGGCAGCATTTCCAGGTATGACCACCGTATTGCCATAAGCGATGTCCAAGCTCAGTGCAGATGTGCTGGGGCTGGCAGGGAGGGGGAGGCACCCCTGCGCCTGACCCCAGCAGGGCCTGGAAGCAGGGTGTGGGCAGGGAGGAAGCAGGCTCAGCTCTGCCTCCCGCATCCAGACCTGGGGCTGGCCTCAGCCTAAACAAGTGCTCCAAGCGCTGTGTGCACACAAAGGCTTTTCTTCATCTGACAGACTAAATATCTCAACCATTGGAATAACCTCCCCAGGGGAGCGGTTGGCTCTGCCACATTGGACACTTTTAAGACTCAGCTGGACAGGGTGCTGGGCCATCTTGTCTAGACTGTGCTCTTGCCTAGAAACGTTGGACTAGATGATCCTTGAGGTCCCTTCCAACCCGGGATTCTGTGATTCTATGATCTCCCTGCTCTTTCTGGGTTTTTTCTGGACTTAAATAAGGTATGCCATGTGTTGCAGCTCCATTTGCTCTGATGGCAGGTAGCTTGGCAACCATGGTTCCCAATATTTCTGCAGCTCCTCTCCTTTGATGCAAATCATACTCCAAATCACTGGAGTCCTGCCTTTAGACCCTTCGCTGGGTAGCAGGTGACAATCCCAAACTGTCTTTAACTTTATCTCTGAGCTCTGCACAGTCAGCCACCACCATGGAGCATCAGATGTCGTAAGGGGAAGCACTAAGATTACCACAAGTAAGTGAAAACATAAATATTACCAGCACAGGTGGCTCTTCTAACAGTGAGCATATTTATATACAACTCATGCATACCTTGGAGCATTAATCCTGCAAACACTCACCTGCATATCTTCGCTCTCGCATATAAATGGTTGTGGGACTAGGCTTTGGCTGATCAGCAAGTGGTCTGCCTGCGTATCAGCTGCAAAGAGCAGTCTGCGTTCTGGTTTTAATTTAGCTAACTTAATTTTTTTTATGTTTAATCTTAAAAATTGAACAGGTTGTACAAAAGCTTCGTTCACACTGATTAGAGATGAGAACTTAGTTTTTAAAAGAAGCACAGTAACTTGGTGTTGCATGGAAACAGGACCTAAGCCCGCAAGGTACAGAGTGGATTTACTTGCAGAAGTCAGTAGGTGCTCGGCAGTTCACTTCTCGGCATCTAAGTATGTTCCTAAATAGCTTGGCCCGCCCTAACAGTCCCCCTCATAAATTGACTAAGCTGTGAAATAAAAAAGACAAATTTCTATTTATCTCACTGGAAAACATGGGTTGTATTTTCTGCTATTTAAAGCCAAAGGGTCAGAGAGGGAGTTATCTGCAGTGACAGGAGCTGAAATATGGTTGTGAAAATATAAAGATGGAAAATACAACGTACCTTGCCAGTTATGTGCCATAGCTAACATTACTTCACATCTCTCTATAGAGGCCATAACTCATAGCTACAAAAAACAAAGAACAGAACTTATCCTCTGCCTACCTTGGGGTGTGCTGCCTCCTTTCTTGGTAGACTATGTACGGTCTTGCAGGGGTTTTATTTTTATCGTTCTTTAACCTAGCATGTGTGATTAATAAACATGGTAGCTTAAAAAAAATCATTTAAGCATCCCCCTCCTATTTTTCTGCCCTCTTCTGTAACAGTTCAAAGTTTTGAGGGGTTTGGTGCCTTAAAATATTGTACTGACTTGAAATAAAAATGGCAGTTCCCTATGAATCGGTAGCGTGTTCTTTGCAAAGATCGGTACCAATAAATAGAATAGGTAGAGTCGCTCTAAGAGGCATTTGAGACTTCAGAGGGTTTAGTCACTGCACACTTTCACAAGCTAAAGTCTGTCTCATCAACAAGTGAAATCCTTGGAGAAGAAACACTCCAGGTACAGTAACTATTTTTGAAAATACCCTCTGTAAACTTATAAAGTTACTACTCAAGCCACACGTTACAAAAATCACAGCCAGCATTTTGGAGTTCAGACAAGTTTCCCCTTTTCAGATGGCTCTGGTCCCTCCAAACCACTGCTTGCCTTTAGAAACCCCCACTTACTGACCCTGCGATAGGAGATAGCTCTTCTACCTTTCTAATGAAATGTAATCTTTTTGTTTCTCTGAAACATGTACTCACAAGACACATCTGAAGGCAGGTATGAAAACCTTCTGATGGGAATTCCAACTGCAGTGACCTTGGGGCAATGTTTTATCTTACCATGACAGTCCCTTCTGAGAAAGATTGACTTTTTGGCATAAAGCAGCATGCTGGATTTTGGATGTTCAGGCCCTGTTTCAGCCTGGGCACTGTTTTGCCTGCAAATAACAGTTTTCATGTAAGACACTGACATTAAAAACTGGTTGTAAAGGCTGGAAACTTAGCAAAGAGAAGCAAATCCTGACCCTGCTTGAGAAGATAGCAGGACTCCTGTTAATTACAACAATATTTCTTTTCTGTATATCTCAGGGAGTTCCTAACACCACTGGTTCAGAAAACAGAGTATTTATCAGTCTTTCTTCTAAATATTGACCACACTGAAGAGTGCAGCAGCACTTAGAACCCAGTTTCCCACAGAGTTGTGCAGGAAATCTTCCGTGCAATATCAAAACAGCAAGCATTTTCATGATGATCTACCAGTGGCTGTTACTTGGTCTGTTACTCTGTAATTCAAAGAATCAGGCTTTAAAACCTGACATAAGAGACTACACCAGTATTTGAAATCAAAAAGCTCTAGAAAATGAATCATAGAATCATAGAATCACAGGTTGAAAGGTACCTCAAGGATCATCTGGTCCAACGTTTCTAGGCAAGACCACAGTCTAGACAACGTGGCCCAGCACCCTGTCCAGCTGGACACGGGTGGAAATGGTTGAAGATTAAATCCTTTCTTGAACACACCTGTACCGGGATGCTTTCAAAAGTGTTTGTCTTTAACATAGTGACAAAATGAAGGTTTACTCTATTTAATTTTTCTTTTAACGCTACCAGATCAGAGAGGAGAATGAGCTAGATCCTGTTCTCTTTGGCATGCTAGCAAAAGAGAGCTCCTGATAGCTACTGAACAAGCTAGTTATAAATTTGGCTTGTAGGATACTTGTAATTCGTTTCAATAGGCAAGAGTGGGAATGTCCCCTCTTCCTCTACGTTGTCGAAGCTATAGAAGAAAAGTTTCTTTTCATATATGGAAAATAAATCACTGCTAAATTCAGTCCAGTGAGTGCTGTAGACCTATCAGTGTGCTGTATAAAGGAAAGTTCACAGCCTCTTCTGTTTTACTGTGTACATTTGGGTACATCTGTCATGATCCCTGAGTCAATGGTATTGTGCACAACGTACATAGGTGCTGAATTGTCCTGCTACACTCAAAAGTTTTAAGACCAGTTTTGACTTCAGCTTTCCTTATTTACATGAGTAGTGCCAGATGGATGAAGTTGATTATACTGAGAAGTTTTTGAATGTAAAAGAAACCAAGGAATTGGTGGATTTGAGTAAGACCATGATGAAACCAGTTTTGTCATAATGCTCTTTGGGGACCACCACATGTCTTCATAGCCCTCAGCTTATTCCCTCCATCGTCTCCCATGTGGGGTCCATGACAGCTTCTGTAAGACTGTAGTGCCTTTGTTTTCATAGATCTACACTGAAACGAGTTGCCATTTTGCTGTGTCACTCGGTAGAGATACAGGGAAGCAGTCTATTATTTTTACTTGGGAAGTCTCATTTAATAGTTGCAGTGCTGCTCAGTTATGACAAAAGGCCATAGTTTTGTATTTTTGTGTTGATGTAGTGCTGTTCTCTAGATACCATGAATGTACGCATATCCTAAGGCAGTTATTTGAGACAATTACTCCTTGGCTTGTGATTGTCACAAAGAACAAAGTTACTGTTGACTGCCTGTCTACAAGGCTGCCCCCTGCGCAATGGGCTGCTCAGGCACCAGATGAAAGGCCTTCACCGCAGCACCTGCTCTTGCTGTGATCCCTCAGAGCCTAAATCTGATTTTCAGATCCTACCAAAGGCATCCCTGGTTGCTCAGGTGTTTAGGCTTGAGACGTGGGCCGGAGTTTTTTGGCCTATCCTACTTTAAAAACCTTGGTTTTGATTGTGGCTGTCTTCAGGAACAGAAATGCTGACCACAGTACCTAATATGTTTGTTTTTAAAAGTGTCCATAATTGCAGCGTTGCATCATCTCCACGGTTATTTTAAAAATTCTCTTTGTGACTTTACATTATTAATAAGGTATCTACAGAATTGTCTAGAAAAAAATCCTTGTGTTGATCCTGATTGCGAGTTTTATCATTTCCTGTCGTAACTGGACCAAGTCCTCAGCTGGAGTAAACTGATGTCACCTTTACTGTTATTTCTCTTCATGTTATTGGCACTACTGTCATCAGCTGTCACGACAAGATATCCACAGTATGTCAGTAGGGAAGAATCTCTCTTTTGAAGGACAAACTAGATAAAATGACACAAGAAATGGAGAGTACACTCTGTGTGCAGGATGGAAGCATGCTGTAACGAGCTGGAAACTCAAGCCTGTGCTCACAAATACGCCATGCAAAGCATAGCTGAATTTACATGGTTGCTAACTATAACACTGCAGCTACGTTAGCACTGGAAGACAGGTTGTATGTGAGTTTGTTAAAATGCAGATACACAAATGCATTAGATTAGATACACGTGATTAGAACAGGAAGATTTTGTCTGATGCTTGCCTTCTACAGACTTCAAAGCGTGTCACCAAGGCTAGTGTCTGTGCTGCCATTTTAAAAACAGGGAAGCAGAGGAGGAGAGGTGGAGGGTCCCTCAGCCATACAGCGGCAGGGCCCCCAGGACAGCTTAGGCCTCCTGAATCACCCTGCAGTGTCGACAAGAGAATTTAAATAATTCAGGTACACTTGCGTAACATTCATAAAATGGATTACCCAGTAAAGGTGAAAACAATGAAACCTGGGTTTGAGGTGATTTGGCTTGGTGTGCCATCAAAATCACAGATTGGGAAACAGTTCTGTGCTATCCGAGGCAACTTATTTGTATGGACTAACACATGCAAATCCTATTAGCATGAGAGTTACTTAAGCACATCCTTCCAGATTGATAGGAGACTTTGCTCGCTGCACACGTTCAGCAGCGCGGTGGCAAGGCCAGCCACATTACTGTCATTCTGAAGTCATATCCTAATCATAGAGCAAGTACATCAGTGCCACGCCAGAGGCAGAGCGAAGCCCTCGCATAGAGAAAGCGGAATGAGGTCATGTGTGGCCCACTGACTTTATTGCAAGTGGCAAGACAAAGGTGCCCTGTGTACTTCTGAGGTAATGACTTTAAGATTGCAATTGGCCAAGAAATAGAATCAGTCTTTGAATGCTATAAAAGGTACTGATGTATTCATTGCTGTTTGAACAGTATTTTGTAATACACGCCATGTCAAAGCACTGAGAATCTAGAGCTGTTGCTGCTAATTAAGAAAGCTACAAGGATACGATACCTTGCCCTAACGTTAACCTGGATTGCTCTTGCACACGGTAACCTTAACGTACGTCCTTCACGTCCCACGGCTGCTCTTTCCTTCCTGTTTAGGGTAGGGCACCCAGGCCTGATCTCCTCATTTGCAGGCACCAAATTTGACTTAGCGGCTTCATGGCACATAGGTTAAACCCAAAATTTTAACCAGAGCGAAATATTAGCCTTTCTTTCTCTGAATGGTAACCTAGAGCACACCTCGACACAGAGATCTTAGGGAAAGAGGAAGGGACGCAGGAAAGAGATGCTTTTTCTTTATAGCCATAGAAAAAGGAACTGTGTCAGATATTCTAGGTTTCTACACACGTTGATAGGCAAGAAGCGGAAGAACACAGAGATAACCTGAGCGGGAGTGGTTACATTATAATATTTCATGGTGTTTGAGGGCCTGAGCATCTTTATCCTCGATGCATGTCTTGTGTGCAAGTAAAATTCACCATTGCAGATTTCAAACCTGTCTGATTTTTATCAAAGTACATTTTCAGATGTATGTGTGTAACCTGTTTAGATTTGAAGGGTTTGGTTATTCTTTAAATGAGTTTTATAATTTGGCTGCCATTCAACGCTTGACTATGTTCTGAAACCAACAACGAATTTGCCCTATCCATCTTAGCCTCGTAATGGATATATAGAACGTATTAAGAGTTATCACCTCAAAGACAGATCAAAGTCTACTTCCTTTAATATTGACTTTCTTTAAAAGGGCCTAAATATAACCCACTAGCTAAATAATTCAATTTTGGGAAGGGGGGGAGGAACTGAGTGCATGTTTATACAACAGACCACAATAACTCCGCAGTTTTATGATTTGTTGGAGAAGAAGAAATCCTTCTCACATTTTCTGTTTAAGGAAATGTTACTCTTAGACTAAATGAGCCCAAACCTGTCAGCCATCCAAATGGACTCTTCACTGACATAAGTGGCAAACACTCGCATGGATCACTGGCAGGAACAGCTCAGCTCAAGGAATAGAAACAATGAGCTAATCTGAATAAATGGTCCATTTTCAGATGTCTCAATGTCATGCAGGGTGGTTTTTACATTCCCTACTTGACTCACTCTGTTTGATTATCAAAGGTGTTGAAAGATCGGTAACTCACACAGGGCTTTCAAATTTAGTCGTCTTATTCTCTTTCTGTTCTTTCCTTAAATATCTCTTAAGTTTTGGAAAATACACACATCATGTACACGCATGTGATAAAATATATGCTCAGTTAATGCCAGGCATTCTCAGGAGTTCCAGAACAGAGTGGCAATGCTGCATCTCTGTATTTCATGGGAACACAAGGAGTGAGGCACTAGGGCCAGATCCTGCCGTTTGTCCGTGCAGTGCCTGTCTGTGCAGCCTGTCCAGGCCAGTCCCAAGGGTTTCCCAGTAAGCTAGAGGCCAGGCACCACTGCTGTATGACTGCTCAGGGCTCTTCTAGCTTCTGTCCTCAGTCACTCCTGTTCACATGCAACATCCGTGGCTTAGATCATGCTGAACCTTGTTTGACTGATTTTCTGGTTTTTTGCACCTACGTTTTAGGTGGGGAAGAGGCAGAAAGACCTCAAGTCTGGAAACCACAGATCCGAGCTTCAACTTGTGGACGTGGAATGCCGTACTGTGAGTGATTAGCTTTTGGTGACAGCTCTAAAAATGACTATACCTGTATTTGGAAAAGGCTTTTCCTCGCTCTCTATTTTCAGGGCTGTGGAATCAACAAACATTGAGTAAGCTCCGCTACCATGTGTCTTGCAGTACAGGGGTACAGAAGTTTTAACCTCAGCTCTGTTTCCTCAGGTATTTGTTTGTCATCATTACTGCTGTTTTAGTTAAGAATTTCTAAGTATTTTGTACTGTTGCAGTAACTGGGGAAAAAAGTGGAAACTGGAAGTGGGATATAGGAACAGTTTTTGTAAATGCCCTGGCGTCTCAAACCAGAACATAGCCATTCTTTCTGATGGGAGAGAGGGCACTAGATATGGTTGCTAAAGAATAACTATTTATGTGGTGGAAATCTCTTAAAATGAGTCCAATTGCTGGACCTCGGTCCAAACATCAGGCCAGTATCACTGCTGCAGTGTCTGCACCCCAGAAGTGTAACTCTAGCCCCACTCAGCATGCGGTCTCTGACCACTGTCTTTAATGAGAATCAAGCACCTTTTCCCCACCTTAAATACATGAATAAGGCTGCTGTCCTGTGCACACAAATGGAAAATCTTCCAGAAAGGATTTGCAAGAGCAAGACAGTGAAATAGTGTGGTAGAAGCTAACACACGTGGAAGTGCTTTCCCGAAGCACAGCAGGGGCCAGGGCAGGTACCCGTGTAGGAGGAAGCATGGGTGCCAGTCACATTGGACACAACGGCCACAGCACCCACGTGAACAAGCTCAAGGCAATGGTGCCTTGGCTGGCACCAGCTAGGCCCGTGAGCTGGCTGACCTCTCCCAGCGCCAGCAGCTGTGCCCCCTGACGCTCCCTGTGCACCCCACTTTTGGTGTCATGCAGGCAGGAGCTGGTCAGCAGCCAGCAGAGAGGCAACGTACCCACTTTCAGCTCCTTCCCGAAGACAGTCCTCTCTCCCAGGGCAGAGCAGTTCCAACGCCCATTGCGAAACTGGAACTGGCACTCGTTGATGCCCATCTGGGACCCTTCCCCAATGACGATAATAGCGTCGGGCCTGCTCTGGCAGATTGCCCGCTGCCGGGGGGCAAGACCCGGGATCTTGTTACAGATGATGCTGGCTCCCAGGGCCACCACAGAGGAAAAACCCCTGCAACGACAAGACAGCAAGGGTGGCTGAGGGGAGGGTCACCCCGGAGGCGGACACAGCACCCCGCCACCTTCCCACCCTGCAGGGCCCAGCTCTGGCAGGTGCCCCCGGAAAGCACCCACCTTTCCCCCCACCACTTCCCTCTCCGTCTCTCCACAGCCAAAGCAGAGATAAGGCACAAGTGGGCTCCTGCCAAAACGGGACCCAACTTCCTTGCTCATACATTAAAGCGGGCACAGTGGCGGCGCGGGCAAGGGTCTGGAAGGGTTTTCCCGCGCCTGTTGCGCCGCTGGAGGGAGGGAAGGGGATAACCCCGGCTCGGCTCGGCTCGGCCCGGGCCGGGGATGCTGCGGGCCCGCGCGCGGCCGGCGGGGGCCCCGTGCGGGGGGGCCGGGCAAGGGTGGCCGGGCATCCCGCGCCGGGGACCGCAGCCCGGGGCAGAGAAGGGCCGGCTGCCCCGGGTCCCCCCCAGCGGGAGGCTGCGCCCCCGAGGGCCGCGCAGCGGTGCGGGGGCTCTGGCCGCCTTTTAAGAAGCAACCGTGTCACCACCATCATCTCTTTTTTTTTTTTTTTAGGACTTCCCGAGTTAAATAGTAACAGGTCTGGGCAGGTTGGGCTGAGAGCGAGAGCGAGCGCAATTGTTATAAAAGAAAGAAAGAAAGAAAGTTACTTACCCGATCTTGATATAGACAATACCCAGGCTCAGGAAGATGTGGAAGATCCAGCGCCTTGTTTTCCTGTTCATATTCCTTGCTTGCCGTGTCTCCGCCCGAGGTGCGAAACGGTGCCTGCCGCGCTGCGGGGCCGCTGCCGGCGCTGCGAGGCCGGGGTCAGGGCAGCGCGGCCCGGAGGGGCAGCCCCCGCCCGCCCCGCGGGCCCCCGCATGGCCCCTGCCGGGGCTGCGCTCCCTCCGGCCCGGGGCTCCCCGCCTGTCACTCGCAGCGCCCTACTGCCGGCGATGCATGGGCTGCGGGATCCTCCCGAGCGCCAGCCGCTCCGGGCGCACCCCCCAGGTTCGATGTCAACTATCTCCCTCTTTTCTTTTCTTTCTTTTTTTTCCCCCCCTCCCTTTCTCTCTTCTTCAGCTACTTGGGCGTGTTCTCCAAAGGAGGGAGTTGTCCAGCCGGGGGTGGAGGGGGGGGGGGTGGGGTGGAAGAGAGGCGGGGGAGGTGGGAAGAAGGGTAACAAGCAATGGCAGAGGGATCACCTGCCTGCAAGGAGGCTCACAGCGATCCTCCTCGGGCGGAGAGCGCGGGTCCTCCTGTGGGCACGGCCCGGGGGAAAGCGACAGGGGCTCCGGGGGTTCTCACCGGGGGGCGCCCCCGGGGCTGGGCCCGGCCCGCCGGGCGGCATGGGGCCGCCGCGCTCGGCCCGCACTCCGCGTTGTTCCGCGCCAGCCGGCACCGGGGAAGGGGCCCAACTTTTTTACCCCGCGATAGCCGCCCGCTCGCCAGAGCTGCCGAGCACCTGGGGCTGGCTTTATGCCTTCGCCCCGGCCCCGACGCTCCTCCCCTGGCTCTGCCTCCCCGCGTGTAACGTACTGCCGCTCGCCCTCCCGGTTCTCCAGCCGAGAGGAGCCAGCGCGGCGGGGAGATGCCCGGGCAGCCCGCAGCATCCCGGGCGCGCCGCTTCGTCCGGCGGGGGGGAGGCCCCGGGGGCGGGGCGTCCGGGGGTGGGGGGGGGGGTGGGGGGAGGCGGCCGGCCGAAAGGGGCATCCCGGCTCCTCGTTGCGGGGATTTACAAGGATACGGTGACTATTTTATTATCCACTTCAAATATTTCCAACAGGGAGGTTACCTAAATGATAACAGGGGTGTGGCGCGGGAATTGTTCTGCTGATATCGTTTTTCTGAAAGCAAAAAAAAAAAAAAAAAAAAAAACCAAAAACAGCGAAAGGGCCTTCAGGACCGCTCCTGGGAAGCCGGTTGGGAGCCCCTCTGGCGGGGCAGCGAGCCGGAGCAGAGCGGCGGCCCGGGCCGATCCCCCGGTGCTCCCGCACGACCCCGCCGCTCCCCCGAACCGCCCCAGAGCGGCAGGGGGCAGCCGGGGCTGGCGGGGGGCGGGCGGCTGCCCTGCCGGAGCTGGCCCTGCCAGGCACCCGGGCCGGGGGTCCTGGCTTCTCCCCTCTCCATCGCGCAGCGCTTCTCGCTGCAGCAGAAGCTTTCGCGCCCCCTGCACGCCCGGCAGCCTCCCGCCGCGGTCGGGCCGTGGGTCCCGCGGGCAGCCGGAGCCAGAGGGCGGGCCGGCCCCGGGCCCTGGGGGGAGCCGGGGGGCGCCAGGCAGCGCCCGGCCCCCGCGCCGCGAGCGCTCTCTCGGGGCGACACCTGGCGGGCGCGGCGGGGGCAGCACGCGCAGCCCCGGGCCGGCAGCGCGGGCAGGACCGGCGGCGCGGGCAGGGCGGGCAGCTCCCGGCACCTGCAGGGCGTTTCGGGGCGGTGGGAGCAACTGCCCCAAGTCCCAGCTGCAATGGAGCAGCCCCGCAGCACGCCCACCGCCAGGCACGAGCCAGTGGGCCAGAGCCCGCAACCCCTACGGGTCTCTATAAGGCAGCATATATTCATGAGAAGTAAATGTAAGGCGTAGGACAAATCCTCTGGGTGGGAGGGAACCCCCAAAAAAGGAAAGTGCCATTAAGAGAGAGGCAAGAAGGCGTTATTCCATTTTGCATTTGTCTATCACCTCCTTAGATCAGCAAGGAATGTTTTATGTTGACACTGACAGTGAGCACAGCCCCAGATGTGGCACCGCAGCCAGTGCGTGTGTGGAAGCAGTGGGGACAGGCGGGTTACAGCCAGGGGACTCTGCAGAACTGGCGTGCCCTGCCCGCGATGCACTCCTGCAGCCAGCAGGGAGGTGTTCACCTAACTCTTGCAAGCTTTAGGGGCCAGTGGTTTAGGCAGGGTGGGCTGGGCCTGCATGAAGCAGCCATATAACCTCAGTTTTACCAGTTCTGCAAGGAAAAGTGGCCGTGCTCACTGCACTGTCCCCTTCGCACATCAGGCAGAAGTTTCCCGAGCATCAGAACGTTCCCACCATTGCAGCCGGTCACCAAAGCATGTATTTTGCCTGTGCGGATTTGTGAATGAAGGCTTTTATTTTTTTGCCCCATATATAGCTCCATACAACAACATCCTGATCTGCCACTTGGGCTCCCGAGGGCCAGGGCAATCCAAAACAACCACTGAAACACTGCAGGTGAGTGTTAGCGCTGCTGCTGAAGAGGCCTCGGGGACACAAGGTGGAGGTGGGGTTCGGTGCTTTTTTTGTTGCTCCTAGCACAATCAGTCCCATTGGTTCAATAGTCCTTGAGCACAAATGGGCACCAACAGTCTCAGGAGTCTCATCCTGAAACTAAACCTGCTCTCCAAAGAGCAAACCTACCCCCAAAGCAAACCTCCAAATGCCAAAACAACCAGGAGGTCAATTTAGATTTGCTTCAGAGTTTCAGTCCATATTCCCGGCTATGGTGACCTGGCACACGAATCACAGGGAGCTCTTTAGGCTTCATTTTTTGCTTTTTTTTATATCTGATGCTGAAGCTAGAGATGTTTTATCCAACTCAACCTCAGCAAGTCAGCTGTTTAACACCATGCAGGGGTATGGGATAGGTCAAGGCTGAGCAAATTGTTGTCTTTAGGGTTCAGCAGGAGCGGAAAACGGCAAAGCCACCTCAGAAAATGAAGATAAATAATTGACTGGACTAATCGATGACTTTCTCTTACACTATTCCTAAAAAATTTGTGGCCTCGATGTGAGCGTGCACGTGTGCGTGCACAGGTGAAGCATACATAAAATAGCATTCCTGTGCAGATTCCAGGGGGGTGGTTTGTCTTGTTTGGCAAAGTTTCTCCAACACTTTAATCACTGTTTAAAACGTTGCAGACTGTAAATGGTCTTTCCAACCTTGCGGTCTTCCCAGCAGTCTACCATAACTAACTTTTACCTACCACCTGATTCACAGTGCATATACATCAGCTGCCTTTTTCACACTATATATTTTTTACTTTCTAATCTCTGCATAATAAAATCAATATGAGGCATTATGCTAGATTATTCTATTTCTCTTTTCAGAGTACAGCAATAAGTTACAGGCAGATTGGTAAGTTAACGCAAAACTTGGAACAACAATTAGAAATTAATGACAGAAAAGTAGAAATCAGGAAAATGCCTGTGGTGATAGAAATGAACTTGAAACTGTGTTTGTAAAAGGGTTAAAAAGAAGTCCCAGAAGTCCTGGTTCATAAGGTGTCTGCAGGTGAAAATCCAGCTCTCTGGACTCTTCATGTGGAATCAGGATCGTTTGGGTTGGGAAAGCCCTTTAAGGTCACCAAGCCCAACCGTTCCCCTAACCCTGCCATCCCATCACTAAACCCTGGCCCTAAGCACCTCCTCTGCCCGGCTTTTAAATCCCTCCAGCGATGGGGACTCCACCCCTTCCCTGGGCAGCCCCTTCCAGTGCTTGACAACCCTTGCGGGGAAGGAATTTTTCCCAATGTCCAACCTAAACCTGCCCTGGCACGACTTGAGGCCGTTTCCCCTCATCCCATTGCCCACTCCCTGGGAGCAGAACCCGCCCCCCCCCCCCGGCTCCCCGCTCCTGTCAGGCAGTTGTAGGGAGCGATAAGGGCTCCCCTCAGCCTCCTCTTCTCCAGGCTGAACACTCCCAGCTCCCCCAGATGCTCCCCATCAGCCTTGGGCTCCAGACCCCTCCCCAGCTCCATTGCCCTTCTCTGGACACGCTCCAGCCCCTCCATGTCCTTCTGGGAGTGAGGGGCCCAACCCTGAACCCAGCATTCGAGGGGCGGCCTCACCAGTGCCCAGGACAGGGGCACGGTCACTGCCCTGCTCCTGCTGGCCACACCAGTCCTGATACAAGTCCTCTGCAGCCTCTTTGCAGGAACTTACAAGGCAGCTTTTGCTACTCCACGAAGCGTCACTGGGAAGTGGCAGGCCTGTTCCAAACACCTTTGTCTGACTCTACGAGAGAGTCCAAGGCAGCTGGGAGAGTCGGGCTCGCTCTGCTCCTGCAGAATGCACCCCAGTGTGTGACCAGCAGCCCCTTGAGCAGACTTCGGGCAGTCTGGCCGGACTGGGATACAGCTCTTGCCAGGCACCAGCTGGCAGATTTACCAGGATGCCCAGCTGGGTGTTCGCAGCAGAGCTCCAAGGAGTAAGGGAGGTCAGAGCAAGGTGGAGGGTCTCCGCAGGCCTGAAATTACAAGTCCTACATACAAGTCTTGAGCGTATATCCTGGGAGAGAGCAGTCGCCCCACCTCACCGCCCAGCCTGCAGGCAAGCAGGCACTGTATTTCACCCACAGTGGAAGACAAGAAACCTGGAGAGACCGTTTCATCCAAGGCTATGGCAGAAGGAGGGTTGGTGCGCAACAGTTTCTGACTTGCAGCCCACCCTGAGCCATGGGGCTCGCCTGCCTCTCCCGAGATGCTCGCCGCCATGAGGAAGCATACCCTCAAGCAGAGCAAATAGTTTTATTTCAGATATGATCTGTTCACTCTCACCTTTTACTACCCATTTCTTTATTTAGCAGCAGCAACTTTCTTCTGAACAAAGCCTAGGCCCAAGCTACACCCTTGAGCCATCCATCACTTGTTGCCACAGTGTTGTTTCTATTGTTAATTGTTTGTCAGGGTTGCTTTTTGGGGTTAGGCAGTGCAATGATATAGTACACAAGCTAATCAGCTCTGAAAATGTATTCTCAAAATAAATTAGATCAAAAAAAGAAAAAAAAAGCTTGACAAGTCTGTAGATCTTGATAAAATCCTTCTGGACCCCCTCACAGAAGCACAACTGGGTTCCCTCTAGTTAAAAGGATTCACTGCTGCTCCCAGTCCCTGCACTGACACGAGTAAGTGCAGCTAAGTTAGGAAGTTCGCACAACGCCTGTCTGCTCAGTGTGTGGTTCTGGTCAAGGTTATAAATGTCTCATTTTTCATAAACATAAAGAAATACAAAAAACATACCCACGTAAAATGAAGAAGAAAAATTTTTTTTTTTTTTAAGATGGCCTCTGATAACACGAATTCACAAGGGAGAATGTGGTTAAAAGCCCATTTTGTAACTAGATCATAGATGCACATACCATCAATACTCCAGCCCTGGCTCCCTTTTATCAGACTAATCATAGCTGCACAGTTTTGTTGTCACAACACCTCCTGTAGAAGTCAGCCCAGAGAGTCCTTTCAGTAGCAAAAATGTGAGGTTGATATACCAACACTCCCTGTATTAAGAATCTCCTACCTCCTAAAAGGGTGTCTTAAAAAAATGCAATAAATAATAACATTCACAAAGCCAGTTAATTTCCTGGGCTCTTCTTGGCCCACTCCCACAATGTATCATATCAGCAGCAACCACAGTAACTTCTCAGTTTACCGATGTATTCATGGGGACTGCAAGATGAGCAATAAATAGCCTGCTGCAGAGTTTCTCATCCGCGAGGAGTAAATTACATAAGGAGCCGCAGATGGGTCAGAGCTCAGGAAGGGCGAGAGCTGCCTTCCCTGCCTGGCAGGGCTGACTGCGCCACTGGACCAGGCCAGCTTCCAGAGTCAGCCTTGCCTGGCTTTGAATGCTAGTGGCAATATAAAGGTGACACGTGCCTCATTGTGATCAATTGCCTTGCAATCAATTGATTTGGTGATGTCAACAGGTGTCTGGCAAGCTTGGGGTGGGAGGGGTCTGAGAGACCTGGGGGAGGTTTGCACCTTTTCGGAGGGAAGCTCAGATGCTCCACGTGGGGTCCATCCAGGCCAGGCAGAAGATGACCTCAGCAGTTAACGCAAGCCAGGGGCAGAAGTAGTTTAGGCAAGCAGGTGTACCTGGGAGCTAATTACCCCCAGCTTCATCTAATCAGTAACTGATGGACTCAGAGTGTAACAGCAACTAGATGAGGAGAGAGGTGGGTGATTAGAAGGCAGTAGAAGATTTGGGGTGAGGGAAGAGTTGCTTTGTTTGGGTGGTTTAGGAGCCTACTGGCTATTTAGTTACTTGGAAGATGCAGCTATTTTATGCCCATCTGGTGCAGTCATGTCTGTGCAGGCAGGTGTTCCTCTGCTGTGGTCTGTAATGTGTCTCTTGGAGCTGGACAGAGCATCAGGAGCTCCTGGAAACAAGGTCTGTGAGTCCAGGGGTTCTCTGGGTTTGGGTTTGCTCAGACTTTTTAATCAAAGTACATATGAAGGAAATGCTTTATGTTAAAGCTGACGTAATGGGTTGATGAAGCCACTCTAAGCCTGAACTGGTGAGCTCTATCCAGCCCTGTTTCTGGGGCAAACTTGTAGGTATTGGGTATCGGAGTTGAGGAAGTCTCTCTGTGAGAAGACATGATCGGCAAATTGAGTGTTAAAAAAACCCCACAGGCATGAGAACTTGGGGGTTGTTCATGTGCTGTTTTGAAAATACCTTGATCTTTTTTCTATGTGATCTGGAGGATGAGGTAACTGGCTGTTGCTGCGCTCTGGGTGGTTTCCTGTGCTGCTGTAGGCACGTGCATGCACGCACTGGGCCTGGCATTGGGGCTGTATTCTAAAAGGGGATCGGGCTTAACCCTGCCTATGGCTGCACCTTGTGTCCCCCTGGGTACCACCTTGACTGCTTGGAGTTTGGAGCCTGCACTTGCTGCGCCTACTGGAGAAGGAGCTAATGACTAATACACGTGAAGTAAATTGCTCTCTTGAAAAGCAGTCCTTAACGTCAGCAGTGGAATCAGAGAAGCAGACCTCTTTTTGCCAGTCATTTTGAGCTAAGTGCATACATCCCACTGGTCTGCACCTCCTGTTCCTTCAAGCGATGCGCGAGTGTCACCAGGTGCCCATTGCGTATCAGAGACCCCCGGTTCTACAATGGCTCATTTCTTTTTCTCCTTTTACCTTTTGTCCCCTGACAGATATAAACACAGCCATTTGTTCACACGGATGCTGCTCATCCAGGCTTTTTTTTGTGCTTTTTATTCTGCACAGTTTCTTGGGGAGACTTTTCTGCTTCCACCCTATAACAAGTTGCTCATTACAAACACACTGGAGAGTATGTTGCACTTGCAAAAAATAATATTCCTCAGTTATCACAACATGCACTTAAGCAAATACTATTTTTGCCTTTTTTTAAAAAAACCCAACTGACATTTCCTTTACGCATTTATTAATGGACGCAGAGGTGAAAAGATGAACTGTCAAAGCAGATTATTTGTTGCCAAAGAAAGGTCTTAAACACCATGGATCTGATCCAGCAAATATGACACAGTCTTCCAGGCAGTGTCAGAACCGGAGAGCTACAGATGCTGTTAAGAGAAGGTATTTCCAATGCCGTCAGGTTCTCCCCAGGTCTACAGAGAGGTGGAGTAGCAATGGCATGTGTGGAGGGGAGAGGGCTGGGTTGCAAAGCTGGATGTCAAATGCACATCTGTTAGCTGTGGCCAGCTGATGTTGAATACAGGAGTCCTGCTGGTGTGTCTTTTCATGACAAAACCTGCTGGAATGTGCTGAACTCTGACAGTTGCTCCCAGCCCCGGGGTAGCGGGCAAGGAGGAGGAGGGAGCAGAGCTGTGCCTGACACCAGTCGCAGCAAAAGTAACGTGAGCTCTTTGTTGGAGGAGTTGGCTGTGAGCATGGTGATGTGCAAAGCAGATAGCACGTGTGCCTGGGTGGGGAACAGCAGCATGGACAACAAGGGTGTTGTCTATTCCCCAAATGTGCGCGGGGCAGGGCGGAGTTACAAAGTTGTGCATGGGAAGGGGTAACAAATAGCATAAGGAAATCATGTGGTGATCAGGGGAAGCAAGCTCATGTTCATGACAGGAAGGAGAGAGGGTGGAGAGAGGGGAATTATGGGGAGGAAGGCACAGAAAGGCACAGGTCTACTTTTTGTTGTGATGCAGATTGACCTTGGACTAACACATATTTACAAATCTGACAATCATCAGAAGACATTTTGACAGTATTACTACTATCGATGCGATTAATATCACTATAATTACAGCTATAGCTAGAACACAAAACCTGTCTTTTTTCCAAAACCAAGCTTTCCTTTTTTTCCTCTATTCAAAGGTTTGAGATGCTGATGTCAAGGTGTCACTAGAAATGCATGAGGTCATGGTGATATCATGGTGTGAGGGAGAGTTATGAGCAAGGCACATCAACTTTATGAAATATCGTCATGCTTTTCCCTTCCATTTTAGCAGTTGCCTAAACTGTAACCATAAAACTGGTCTTAATATAGCACTGCAAGTAAAAAAAAATAAAAAAAAGTACTGAACTAGATTTTGATTTCCAGCCAAGTTTGTTGAAAGAGCCCTTGATAATAGGCGAGCTTTGGGGGAATTCTGTGAACGCGAGGAAAGTCTCTTCTATTGCAGGTATCAGGGCTCTTATCAATAATTTCCTATCTCACTGCAAAGCCAGGAACTCTTCCCCATCTACCTACACAGAGATGTATTTTATGTCAAGATGTAAAGCAAAACAGGCTTCCATTCAATATTTAGTTTAAAATTATGTAAACAGTACTAACCGATCTGTCAAAAATATGTTCGCAGAAAACGTTTGACCAAGCTAATTCATGTTTTTGAGAAGGTTGCATGTACAGACACTTAAAGCACATCTGTTCACCACAGGCCAGGTAGCGTCTTCAGAGTGAGCTACACAGCCCTCCAGTTATACGTTTGCAAACAGTAATTCTGGAGTAAATAAATTAAAGATATCAAAACATATAGTTGTAGATTGTTGGAGGTCTAACAATATAGAAGACAAACCACGACACAAAGTGATCGAGGCCTAGCATATACCTCCTGCGGTTGAGAAGACATAACATTGAGGCTAATCAGTACTGGGCCACAAGGGCTGGGGGTTGTTTGGGGGAGGTCTGGACCAGGCTTTTGGTGGTCATGGGTTGTTCCGGCCCCACTGAGTTTAGCAGAGCTTGCCAGGTGAACATCAGGAAACTCTAGTTTCTTTATGCTGTGTTAGCAAGGCCTCCCTGCCCTCCTGCCGCAGGTCCTGTGTGGCCACTCGGGTGTCACTGAGACCAGAGCTGGAGGTGGGGTCACCTCTCCGATGGCCAGGCGAGGACACTCAGCAGCTTAATTATCGGTTCTAATGTCCATCTGCTAGAACTGCTATTTTTTTCTAATAAGCTTCATGGTCCAAGACTGTTGTATAGTCAGAGGATAAGCAAAATACTTGGCATCTGCTCTCTGAGCTAGGAGTGACTTCCAGACATAAGCTTTAACTTGTGATTCAGGTTAAAATGGCTTTCAGCCGCGTTCTCACTGGTCTGGCTCGAGCGAGCGCTCTCCTCAGTGAGGGTGTTTGCCATGCTGCTCGTCAGAAGGGAAAGTTTGAAAAGACACCAGCAAATTCAGCTTTTACTGGATTATTCCTGGGAAGCATCTGGGAGCCATGGCCAGGGGTAAGTGCATACACAAACTCTTTAGACATCTCAGAAGTACAGGCTCTTGTGAAATTATTTTCTTGTGGACAAGAGAGTAAGGGCCATGTGAAAGGATTCAGCATTGTTCTCAAACTGAGCAGAGGTCACAGGCTGAAAGGATCCCTGGGAGGATTTATACATTTCATGAAGGATAAATGGTAGGAGAAGACTGATAATTCCATCTGCCACGGATCGCTGTGCTTTGTGAGCCAGGGATTCTTGATAGTGGTATCAACCTATTTATTCAGCAGGTTGCCTTTCTGCAGTGTCATCTAAAAAAAAGAAAGCTGCCCAGCAGAAAAGGACCTGGGGGTGTTGGTCAACAGCTGACTGAATAGGAGCCAGCACTGTGCCCAAGCAGCCAAGAGGGCCAACAGCATCCTGGCTTATATGAGGACTGGTGTGACCAGCAGGAGCAGGGCAGTGACCGTGCCCCTGTCCTGGGCACTGGTGAGGCTGCCCCTTGAATGCTGGCTTCAGGGTTGGGCCCCTCACTCCCAGAAGGACATGGAGGGGCTGGAGCATGTCCAGAGAAGGGCAATGGAGATGGGGAGGGGTCTGGAGCCCAAGGCTGCTGGGGAGTGGCTGGGGGTGTTCAGCCTGGAGAAGAGGAGGCTGAGGGGAGCCCTTATCGCTCCCTACAACTGCCTGACAGGAGCGGGGAGCCGGGGGGGGGGGGCGGGTTCTGCTCCCAGGGAGTGGGCAATGGGATGAGGGGAAACGGCCTCAAGTCGTGCCAGGGCAGGTTTAGGTTGGACATTGGGAAAAATTCCTTCCCCGCAAGGGTTGTCAAGCACTGGAAGGGGCTGCCCAGGGAAGGGGTGGAGTCCCCATCGCTGGAGGGATTTAAAAGCCGGGCAGAGGAGGTGCTTAGGGCCAGGGTTTAGTGATGGGATGGCAGGGTTAGGGGAACGGTTGAGCTTGGTGATCTTAAAGGGCTTTCCCAACCTAAATTACTCTATGATCTACAAATGCAGATAAAAAAGGGCCCCATCCTCAAAAAAACATTATTATGTGAGTAGAAGATGAGAGTGGAAGACAAGAGAGTAAAAAGGAAGCCGTGCTCGCCAGTATGGTGAACAGCCGCTGTGGCTGTAGGAGAAGAGCGAAGTGCTTTTGCAAGTATTCATAGGGAGCTCTAAGTGGGAATTCAGCACCCAGAAAGAATACAGGCGCTTCCTTGGAAATATGATGGTGAGGGATAAAGACCGTTGCGGTGGATCAGCCATAGAGCAGCTTCTTATTAGCGAATGATAGTTTGCCATGAAGGGCCTTGAAAGCAAACTTAAGTAACTCCTGCTTGACACTGAAGAGGAGGTGTCAGAAGAGGGGCGCAAAAGGAGGGAGCGTATGTCAAAATGCCAGCAAGGAAACCAACTCGGCTGCAGAGCATTGGATTGCTGTGGGCAAGGCAAGAACAGATGCAGTCTGGTCAAGGTGTCAGATGGTGAGAGTTCTGCTGAGGGGATCATTGGGAAAGGCTGTCAGTCCTTAGGACCCTATGCAGAAAAACCTCATTTGGAGGAGAGGATTCATAAACTAGGCACTAGGAGAGAGATTGGAGGCTGTGACATGTTGCAGGGCAACTGACACAGGGAGTCGTGCTGTCTGTCAGTAATTAAGGGAAGCAGGGTTAGATGGAGGCATGGGCAGGAGCTTTGCTTTAGCCAGGGAGAGCCTCAATTAAAAGTTGATCTAAATAAGAGGTGACCTTACAGACAGGTGCCAACACTTTTTGTTTGGATAGAAGAGACAAATCTGGAGTTGAGCAGTAAACCAGGAGGAATCTCTGCAGAGGTAGTCATTGAGGTTGTACATGGAGAGGAGTTTGGGGGTTTTGTTTTGTTTGGAGGGTGGGGGTTTTCCTGGAAATGAGATGGTAGGGGGAAAGAGACCAAGACTTGTCCAAGGCTCTAGCAAACACGCTGAATGAGTGATGAGAGGCAGAGGATAGGGGGGCAGAATCTGGAGAACAAGATCTCAAAACGAGTGAGGTCCTAATGCTAAAAGTAAATGAAGGATAGTGGAAAGAGTGTCTGACTGAAATCTTGGTAAGAAGATGATACTGGACACCTTGACCAGAGATGTTTCAGTAAGATGTGAGGGGCAGATACTGTTGGAGGAACATCAGGATACCATAAACAGCAATGAGCTACGGGATGGAGTGGTGTCTGGAAGGGCAAGAGGGGAATCAAGGTCTTTTTGGTACATTTTAAAGAAAGGAGATGCTAAAGGATGTTAGTGAAGGGGAAATGGAAAAATTGAAGGTTAAATGAGAAGGGTTAAGGATAATTAGAATTAAATGGGATGAAGGAAACTGCAGTGGCATGGAGATGCTGTTGGAAGGGAGAATAGACTCGCGCCCTACCACAGCGACAAGGAAAATCAGCCAGCTCCTATTTCTTGGGAGAACAGAAGAAAGTGGCTGAGGAGTGACAAGTTGCATCAGGCAGAGCTGCGGATACTGCTTCAGATTCAGCTGGATCTCACAGCTGTTTAGTTGGGAAGGTGACAGTATGGAGAGGTAGAGAGAATGAATTTGCTGCTGTGTTAATAGCTTCAGGGGGAAAAAAAAAAAGAGGTGAAATGAAGTCAGTAGGCCAGACTCTGGGACGGTAGTCTAGACTGAAATGAAGCTTGAAAGCAAATGAGCAATTTTCAAATTGAGAAAAGGACAGAGAGGAGAGGTCTGCAAACAGAGGAGGAGAGGAAAAACTAATTGAATTATCTGGATGAGCAGTGACCAGAGAGGTAATTTGCACAGCGGAGAGGTGAGGAAGAGCAGCACTAGGTGAAAAGCATAGCAGATGAACCACTTCAGAGTGACTGAAGGAGTCAAACGAACTGCAGATCAATTGAAGGCTTGAGGGTCTGGAGATGCCAATGTAAGAAACTGGTTGGGTTGTCATGTCAGAACCCAACACCACCAAGAGTGGATGTGGGAGTCTGGGAGGAGAAGAAAGAGCTTTCGATCAAGCGTAGAGGAGGAGGATGAGGATGGGGAGAGGCTGGGCAAGAGAAAAAGGCTTGGAAGCAGCAGGAACAGTAGGGACGCCTAACCACTTGCACCCTATCTGCTCCTGATCCAGGCAGCTCAGAGGAAGGAGGACGCCTGGAAGGGAGCACAGGTGAGGTCCTGAGAGCTGGAGGAGCTGTGGGTGCCTGGGGTGAGAAACAGCTGGGAGGGGAAAGAAATGCAGTGGTCGTACTGAAAAGCAGGTGGAGGTGAGGGGTTGGTGTAGACGGGTGGAGGGGGTGGTATGCCAGGAGGACAGGGATGCGATCCAGGGTTGTCAGAGGAAGGGATGAGGAGCATGGTGGGAAGAGGATAGGCTTGGCATGGAAAATGGGCGGGCGTAAGGAAGATAACAGGGCCAGACACCGCTCTGAACAAAGAGTGAGGTCAGAGCAACAGCTGGGCGGCAGATGAACCCCTGTACAAAAACAGAAAACAAGAGGCAGCTCCTGCCCGTGGTTTCTAGGTACGGCATTTGGCTGCCTGCTCTCAAAAGTGATTGATTACAGAATTAGACTTGCGCTATTTTGGCCCGGTGACTTCAGATGCTGTAATCTAAGCCCACTGTGTGCTTATCCTTGCAGCGAGGAGAACTCGTTAAGCATGGGGATGATTTGGGGGGGGCGGACACAATGTGTCAGAAAGCTTTTCCCCAAACTGCGTTTGTAATCCTGCCCCTCCTCTCATTAATCATTGGGCCAATATAAAACTGGCAGCGCACTTCCTGTTGGGGTGTTGCAAATTTTCAAAGGCAAAGTGCACTATTGTTTAATAGCCAATTATTCCCTGGCATTGATAAACAGGCTCTGCTTGCGATTACTGCAGCAATTACTCACTCTCCTAATTTAGACATGAGGAAAAATTAATTCAGGTTTCCAGTTGATCATTTATATCTTTGGCTTTTGTAATACACATCACAGCACGCTGAAAACAAACCCCACCATAAAGGAAACTGATCTGTTCACATTGATAACATGTTTTATTCTTGCCCTGTCACTGAGGGAGGCATGACCAAGTCCGAGCTGAAGGGCTGTGCCTGAAAGTGGGGGGCGGTTATGTTTTGGGGACATAAAAATATAAAAATCATTTTGTTAAACCTTAAATTAAAAACAGAGGGGAGGGATGTTACCATGGTCAGGAGGGAACTCCATGTACAGCTAAAGAAGCAAATAAAACGGTAGGATGTTTAAGTAATTTGACCTCACCTTACCCCCAGACCACCCTTCAAGTGCTGGTGGACCCATCTCCAAACAGCAGACATCCCAGACCTTCAGGGAAGACTTGTGGGTAGAAATGAGAGGATGCTGGCTGGCTCAGAAAGAAGTCATTGCAGAGACATATGAAACTGTTCACAGTTGTATTAATGGTGAGTTGCAACCATCATATTCACTCTTTCTTGTTATTCAGGAGCAGTGGGATGGAAAGGCATCCCCATATCATTGGAACAGGGAAGTGCTTTTCTTTATTATTACAATTGCCCCGCAAACAGTCTTCCTGTTGCAAAGGGCACAAGAATTTTGTGGTGACTGCAAGCTCGAGTCCTCCGTACCTGAGAAGAAGCACCTGGGAAGCACCTTCTCCTGTTTTTCTCTCCCCCTTGGCGCGGTGGTTTTGCTTTCCATGGCTTCCTTGGCTTGGCATAGGCTGCTGGCAGCCGTTCAGCTGGGCTCGGAGAGGAGCAGGAAGGGCTTTTCCTCAGTGTATGCCAGTGTGAGCCTGGCAGCGCGTTCCTCATAAGTGCAGCCTGTGTGCGAGGCAGAACCTCTTCCGTGCCTGGTGGGCAATGCACACGGGCAGATGAGGCCTCAGGCTCTGCATGCGGCTCCCTTTGCCTCTGGAGCAGAGTACGGATTGCCTGTAACTTTCTCTCCAAATTCTGGTTTATTTACCCCAAATGGTGTCACTGCAGCAGGCTTTTCTGTTCAGGTGCAGTACAGAGCTTGAGTGACCCCAGATGCATTCTTCGTTCCAGCTCTTAGTCCGCGAAGATCCTGCCAGGCGCCTGCGCCGGCAGCGTTTGCAGAAGAAACATCCCCACTTTCACCAGCCTGGGAGGCAGGGGGGGACAGACAAGGCTGTGGCAGCTTTGATGCTTGGAGCAGACTCGGGGGAGAGAACTGGTTGAAAAACTGAAAGGCAGCAAAATACCATATCCTCTTGGAGATCAGCGCTGATCGACAGCATGGTAGCATTTAGCTAAGGTGGCCAAGGCTGAACAGAAGGTTGGCTCAATAACAAAAATGTGAGTATTGTTTCCATTGGGAGACAGAATTAGGCCTTTACTTTTTCCTCCTTCAGTGCAGTGAATGTTTGATTAGAGGCAGATCATTATTGCTAATTGCTTGCCTGGGCAGGAGTACCTGCAGGGGCTCCCCATGCCGTGGCTCTGCAGTGGACGGGGGTGCTGCCATCTCCTCCTACCTCTGGGTGGGAGGACAGGTCCCGTCATCCTAGCTGCCACCGCGGCTCTGCCTTCAGGATGCTTGAAGCTCCTCCGAGCCATGTAAGTGCTGCATAAGCTGAGCTACCCCGCCTTCTTCAGGAGGCACCGATGCTCCTGTGCCTAAGCCAGGCAGCAGGGTGGGTGCACGGGCTGGCCTGGGCTGGGGAGGGAGAGGGCGCTGCTCCGGGGATGTGCTGCAGCCAGGAAGGGCTGCCTGCAGGGCCAGGGAATAGGCATGGCACGACAGCTACAGTTAGCAGGAGCCGCTGGCTGCGGACCCTGTGTCTGCACATTGCGGTCGTGTTTGACACGGCCATGGGCAGCGCCTACCAGAGATGCCGGCAGAGACTGCAGCACCCTGAGATTCCTGGCTTTGATGTTCGCTCTAGGTGTGGAGCAGTGACAAAGTACTGACCCTTAACATTATAACTGGGCTGATGGGAGGAAAGAAAAGAGAACTATCATCTGGAGTTCATCTTTATCTGCAACTGTCATGCACGCTCAGGAACTGTGTAATTCAGTTGCCCTGCTTAGCCAAAAGCTAAATAGTTTCTAAAGTTTATTTCCTGTCTTTATAGCAACTGTCTGTCCCTTTATTTATTTTCACTGAAAGCTACTGGTGTGCTAAAAATAACTTTTGGAGCAATTCTTGTATAACAATCACAGGCTGAAGTTGGAGCAGTTGGGAAGTGAAGGATGCCTCCTTGGCCAATTTCTTCTTATGAACTTCCATAATTTTTATTTTTATGTTGTGTGCTAAAGCATTTTCTGTTCCTCGCAGTTGAGAAGAGCTGACGACTCGCATTGTTGTTACCTTGAAAGGGCAGTTATCACGGTTAATCCACCCTCCAAGGTTTTTCCTCAGGATAATTATTGTTTCAGTGATTCATCTTGCAGACCCTGCCCTTCCTTATTCACGCAAAATATCCTACTCCCTGCAATGCTTCTGGGTCAGGCTCGTGCCACACATGTGATTTCCTCTTGGGCACACAGACAAGATGGATTTAAAGGTCAGCCATCGCTGGGCTAGCCAACCCCAGCACAGGCAGCTCAGCGTGTCACCCGTGGGACACTATCAGATGGGTGAAGGTTTGTGGGGCTGCATGGGAGCAGGGTGGTAAGGTAGAGTTCACCCACGTTTTGAGCGGGGTGGGGGAACGGTGCCTCTGTTGTTGTGCTGGAAAATTTCACTGCTCCCGTCTTTAGTGGAAAATATTATCACCAGCACATCCTGGCATATAATTTGCCTCATTAATTATTGTCTAGCATTGGCTTAATGCTTATGGTGCATTTCTAAGGTACTTAAAGAGGGTTGTGGTTTTTTAAGGAAACATAACTCATGGGGGACGGGGGAGGGAGAATCCTGAAAATTGTTGGCACAAATGGAGTCAAATTTTACTGAATGTGAAAAATACAACCTGTGCTGGCTTTAGCATGAGTCCTGCACAGCCTGGAGGCATGGGGAAGAGATTATGCCCAACAGGCAGGATTGCCACGTGGGAGACTTCGGTTCTGCTTTGTTTGCCAACCTGCTTGGCAGGGTCTGTTCGTGCATCCTGTGCTTCCCAGTTTGGGTGCAAACCACCACATTTTGTAGCAGTAGATGTCACCTGACACTTGTAGTTGTCTACTCTCAGGTTCCTTCTCAGGATACAGAAGCTGGATGAAACCCAGTGATGCCACTAAAAAGACAGGTCAGAAACTTAGTTGGGATTTGTTTGGGAGGTTTTTTCCCATTTAACCTTGGCATTCGTGCTAGCGAGGTGGGCTCACAGCTCACCAGCTGGCTCAGCATCCCTCCCTGATGGTGTACTGCAGCCCCAAAGGGAGAGAGCAAACCCCTGCCAGGTGGTTCCACCGTGCTGCCCTTTCATAGAATCACAGAATTGCAAGGGTTGGAAGGGACCTTGGGAGATCATCTAGTCCAACCCCCTTGCTAAAGCAGGTTCTCCTAGAGCATGTTACACAGGACTTCATCCAGGCGGGCTTTGAATATCTTCAGAGAAGGAGGCTCCACAACCCCCCTGGGCAGCCTGTTCCAGTGCTCCGTCACCCTCAGAGTAAATAAGTTTTTCCTCATATTCAGCTGAAACCTCTTATGTTTCAGTTTGTGCCCATTGCCCCTTGTCCTGTTGCTGGACACCACTGAGAAGAGACTGGTTCCATCCTCTTGACTTCCATCCTTAAGATATTTGTATGTGTTGATGAGGTCCCCTCTCAGTCTTCTCTTCTTCAGGATGAACAAGTCCAACTCTCTCAGCCTTTCCTCATAGGGAGATGCTCCAGTCCCCTAATCATCCTTGTTGCTCTCCTCTGGACTCTCTCTACGTGTTCCTCACCTTTCTTGAACTGGGCACAGTACTCCAGGTGGGGTCTCACCAGGGCAGAGTAGAGGGGGAGAATAACCTCCCTTGACCTGCTGGCCACACTCCTCTTAATGCACCCCAGGATACCATTGGCCTTCTTGGCAACAGGGGCACACTGCTGGCTCCCCTGGCACCAGCTGGTCCCAGTGGACTGGGGCTAGTACTTGCCCGTGCTGCAGAGCTGGGGAGCACAATAACACCCTCCGGTGTGGTGCAGGACCAGGACCAGGTTGCCCCCAGGTTTACTGTCTCCCCTCCCCATGCTGAAACAGCTGCCTCACAGCTCCCTGGCTGGCTGAAGGCCTCAGTAAAATACAGCTACTGCATTTCTCGCCTCAGAGGTACAGCGCCCTTATTGGTGGGATCCGTGAGGCAGCTTCAGGCCTGTAACTTCCAGGTAGGATGGGAAATGCCTATTAGCAGGGAAATTTTATGCAACGCTGCTTTTAGCAAAGACCAGCAGAACCCAAAGGCAGTTTGGTGGCAAGCTGCAACTACCAAGGACACTCGATTTCACTTTAGGTGCTTTGAAGGAAATCAAAGTCTTGAGTAAACCTCCTCTGGGGACAGAGAGAAAAAAGGGAGAAAACCATAAGCTTCAAACTTCATTTTCTTTGTATGCTGAGTGTAAGATGAAGGTGGCAACACTTGCAGCTGGTCCTGCTGCCCTTTCAGGGGTCTGTGCTTGCTGTACCATGAGCCAGCTACAGCAACTGTGAGCTTGGTCATGCAGTGAGAAACTGTGGTCTTACTAACGCCACCCCTTCTGCCCTTGTGATCCAGAGAGCTCCTGATGGGCTCTGAGCCCCTGTGAAATAGTCATCATACTCCTGGGACTGGGATGCTTGCTGCTGGGTGTCTCTGGTAGCACAAAGATGTGCCTGCACTTCAGCATGTGACTATGCCCATCTCTTTCAACCAAGTTAATCTGGTGAATCACTGCCCCAGGTTGCCCAGAGAGGTGGTGAATGCCCCATCCCTGGAAACATTGATGGTCAGGTTGGAGCAACCTGGTCTGGTTGAAGATGGACCTGCTCATTGCAGGGGGTTGGACTGGATGGCCTTTAAAGGTCCCCTCCAACCCAAACCTTTCTGTGATGGCTGGCAGTGTATTTTAACATCACCATATCAGTATACCCGTGCAGCAGAATACTTTCCCTGTGAACCTTTCTAAACATTTCTAATTCAAAACAATTTAAACAATTTGTTTAGAAAATTCTCCCACAAGCCTACGCTTATGTTTACAGTTTCTTTGGATGTGTAACACCAATGGTTGGAAGAACTGAGGCTTTAGCAGCAGTACAGAGACTCAGTCTGCTACTACTTCCTTGACAGCAAAAGATGTTCAATATTTTGAATTGGCTTCAGCATGTCCAAACCCCCTTTTTTTTTTTTTTGCTATTTTATTTTGGCACAACAGTTTTGAAGCAATGCTTTGGAGAGCAGTCCCTTGGGCAAGTAAGGTTTTTTTTCAATACCTGAAGTATCAAAATCTGTTTCTTTTGGTTGTACAGTGTTAAAATGAAAGCACCCATGTTGCATGGGTACACCTTTTATAGATTTGCTTCGGTTTTTACTACTGTACAATCAAAATATCCAAGCAGAGTCCCTGATAGCAGGCTGGTAACTGGTCAGACACAAGGACTACCCAAGCAATAACAGATCCAATAAACGTTGTGTCCAGTAAAGAATGTAAAAATCTGAGGGAAGGGAACTGGAGGGGCATATTCACCCCAATTTAGGCTTAGGCAGTAGAGAACACAGAGTTCTGTTTGGTTACTTGTCTCACGGTAGGTGGCTGTTTTCAGAATGCTTAACTGGAATTGATTGAGTTTTGCTGAAGCCCACAAAGATGCATATTTAAAAGAAGCTACCTGTTAATTGTATGTTGGGTATCGGATACAACATTTTGAAAGATTTTGTGTGCAACTGTCATGTGAATTTAGGATGCAAATCCATACCAGGGTTTCTTCTAAAAGCTTTGCTGACCATAAACAGAAATGTAGAAACTCAGCAAATCACCCCTGGAAAAATGGTATTTGTGTGTTACACTCTCAGCAGACTAAAACTAGAACTCTGTCTGTTTGTCTTTCTTTACGAAGTGGCTAACTGTAACACTCCTTACCAACCCTAAAAAAGAATTCACGTAGAAGATGGTGACGCAAAACCTTATCTTGTTAGGTCATCTATGGTGGTGAAGAAACAGCATCACTTTTAAAGTCTCTTTCCCATTTTCCCTGACCATGAACCACATTTGAGAAAAGGTGCAGATCTGCACACCAACCACGTTACCTACCTTTAAATATTGCAAATCTGTTTCTGGAACATACAGTAAAATCTCAATTGTTAATCATCCGTAACGTAACACACTAAGAGGGAAACTATTTTCCACATGCAGTCATTTAGTAATACTCAGTAATATGCTGTCTAAAGGGCATGGTATTTTTCCGGTTGTACAGAGCTCTGCACCTTTAAACACTTTGCTGAACGGAGCTTGTGGAGAACCAAACCTTTCAGTTCTGTTTAATGATGTTTTGCTTTCTAACTTCTATTTTACTGTAGGAAAAACAGCTGTCATGGCTTATCTGTCAGACAATGAACACATTTGGTGCTGGAAAGGTGCACTCTCTTGCACTGCGTCTACTGATGGCATGGTTACAGCCTGGAATGGGCAAGAGGTGAGAAAATACATGAGTTCACCTATTTTTTTTCCTTAAAAATGAAATTTAAGGCCCAAATGTATCCTGCAATACTTACGCCCTCAATATTTATGCCCTCTACTTTCTGATTTTTACAGAATCCTGCTCTGCTTAGTGAACAGCTATTGTGATCTGAGAACATCAGCTTCCAGCAGATAGCATTTCACAGCCTGAACTCGCATCAGTTCATAGTGAACTCTGCTAGAAACACAGGTGGCATGCAACAGTTGTGTAAAAGCACGTAAAGGTATCGGTCACTCCGTTTTTCTGGTGTCTGCATATAATGAAATATTCCCTCTTATGCAGAAATCTCTGGATATTTGCGTCGCTGATCATAATTTTTTTTTAGGGCCTAATTTAAAACTGTAGAAAAAGAATGGTGCATCAAGGATGTAAGCACTTCGGGGATGTAATTGTTTCTTGACCTGCCTGAAAATAAAAACAGAAAGGAACAAAGAAAAGTGGCAGTTTGTATGACAATTCACACTTTTCCTCTGCTGTTGAAGGCTCTTTGCACAGGAGAGGTCTAGCAGCCATCCAGTCACAGAACACGTGCCGAATCCCAGAGCAGCATTTGATTATTTTCTGCTGCTGATTTTGATGGAGGAAACTGTTTGGACTGGAGAGGGACTACACAGCGACTGAACCCATACTACTATGCACAGAGTGAAACACTGTGTTCAGTATCAAATGTGCTGGTTAGCACTTCAGACTTTTTATTTTTGGAAATTAGTTCCTGCACACTGGCATTTACACATGTCACCCTAAAACTAACACACACTATTCAAGAGCAGCTCAGATTTGGCTGCCATCAGAGCTGTGTGTAAATGCAGTCTTAAAATACTTGGGATATCCGTCTGTGAGTCAACAGTGAAATGAGCTGGCAGAGAAGGTAGACAGCTTTGTGCACAGCTGTGCTACGTGTGCATCCAGAAATGGGCTCTGACCTTCACAGGACCATGACGCTGCTCTGAAAACCAAAGAAAAGGGAGAGGGGTGAAGGGGGAGACTGGGGAGGGAATTTTAGTTTCTGTATTTTAAAAGAAGTTGACTGGAAACTCCTGTGTTGCCCCTACTTGAAACACAATTTGCGGTCACTGAATGAGATTTGAAGGGCAAGCAATACGGCGGATATTTTTTTCTTTAACAAGGTAATCTTTGGAAGGAACTTCTTGGCTGCATTTCAGAATTTCTGAAACACAATGGAGTGCGCTGAGTCACGGTAATCCAGTGGGAACACGGGTCCAACCAGGGTTGAAATGCGAAAGAGAAAACAGGTATTTTATTAAGAGTAAAAGCTTCCTCGTGCACCCAAGAAGTATTTTTTTCAATGTCTTTAAGAATTTCATATGGTCTAATTCACTTCAATACGAATAAACTAACAATATTGTGATAATTAGCTCTGATATTAGATGGTTATTAACCAGCATCTTACTGTTCTTGAGTAGATTTTTAAAAATTCCTATTACTTACTAATGTCTTATGTAATAATTAGCTAAATATTATGATTTACATAGTAATGGCTGAGCAGTTCACCTTATTTCTATCCCTCCTGTAAAAAAAAAAAAAAAAAAAGTTCTTGGGCTGAAAGTGAAATCCTGCCCTGAGATAAAGAGGATTTCCATTGACTTCAGCCAACACAGGGTGTAAACATGTCTGTTCCCGTCAAAGGACGGCTATCCAGAGCTTCTTGTTGGCAATTCATCCATTTAAGGTACACAAGAGAGTTTTACATACTTCATTGCAAATTTTGGTGACAGTTAGCTGAAACTTTTTAACAGCATCCTAACAAGAATCGTATTTCCTGCCTTTGCGTCCTTCAGGTACTCGTATACTCGAGTTATTTCACACTAATTATTTATGCCTAGCGCTCCAACTATCTTAATTACCTTTAGTTTTTTCCATTGGTCTGATTAGGTTTTACCTACCCCTTTCCCTTGTTAAAGCACCAGAAACACCACGTAAGGATCAGTGCTAGACCGTCCTATCAGAACGGCATCTCCAGTGTTGCTGTAGAGTAAGGACCAGAGCAGGGTGGTGCGGGGCAGGGAACAGTAGGAATGCTGTTGCATTCGCTGGGGGAACAGAGCGAGCTCAGCCAGACATGTTGACTTTGCTTATTCGCACTGCAGTGGCAGTGCTCGTGGATGGCTCTCCTGTATTTTCCACAGGGACTGCATTTAACTCGAAACAGGAACAGAAAAAGGAAATATACTGCATTTGTCCAAAACGTGAATAACTAAGGAAAATTTTCTCTGTGCTGGTCTGTCCCTGCATCTGTTTCTGCAGCTATACATCACCTCTTTCTTTACAGCATGTACTGTAACGCAGTGTGTTCCAGCTGATGAAGAAATGACCGGGATGGTATTACATCAGGCTCTAAAAACAGCTTCAGTTTTACATTTTTGTAAAATAAGTATCGAGGAAAGGTTTTTTGACTGTGCTTGTTTTGGCGTAAGATATGCTTTAGTTTTACGTACCAGGTCCAAATAGCATCAGCCATGGCTTAATCGGGCAGTGTTCGTCACAAGTATCAGCTCTTTGACACTGTACAAAACTATTTCTGTAGGAGTTGGGAAGTTCAAACTACACCTTGCTCTTTTTTTCTTCCTTATCCTCCTTCATTTTAGGGAGCTACCGCAGGAGGAGCCCCTTACACACTAAAGATCCCAGATGTGAATCGGGTTTCATGTGCAACAACATTTTGGGATACTGGGATTGCTTTACTCCTCCTTACTACTTTCACCTGATGATACTCTACCATCCCTCAGGCCACGGCAACAGACAGAGGCTCCGCAGGTAGCAGAGGATCCTCTGTCCTCTTGCCGGCAGACAGAAGCTAGAGACCCAAGAGATGGTGAGGGATGGAAAAAGGTTTCTGCTCGGGGCAGGAGGAGAGTCCCCTCCCGGGCTCCCTCACCTTCCCAGCTGCCCTTGCGTAACAGATATGGGGCTCTGGAAGTTGAGGGCCAGGCAACTGAAGATGGGGATGAAGGCCCAACCAGGGGGTTGGCTAGGGAGAGACAGTCACCCCTACCTATCAAGACCGACTGTACAAAGAAAAAAAGAAGGGTAATTGTTGTAGGCGATTCCCTTCTGAAGGGAACGGAGGGCCCGATATGCCGCCCGGACCCATCCCTTAGGGAAGTCTGCTGCCTCCCTGGGGCCCGGATCAGGGACATTGCCAAAAGACTCCCTGGTCTGGTACGACCCTCTGACTACTATCCGCTCTTGATTATACAGGCAGGCAGCGATGAATTGCCAGAGAGAAGCCCCAAATTGATCAAAAGGGATTTCAGGGCACTAGGGAAAATGGTTGAAGGATCAGGAGCGCAGGTAGTGCTCTCCTCGATCCCATTAGTGTCAGGAGGGAACACGGAAAGGAATAGGAAAGCTAGAGCAGTTAACGTGTGGCTCAAAGGTTGGTGCCATCGGAAGGGCTTGGGCTTCTTTGACCATGGAGAGGTTTTCATGGCACCGGGCCTGTCGAGAACAGATGGTGCACAGCTCTCTCGGAAGGGAAATAGGATCCTTGCTCAGGAACTGGCGGGGCTTGTAGAGAGGGCTTTAAACTAGGCCTGAAGGGGGAAGGGGATATAAACAGGCTCACTAGAGAGGAGCTTGGGGGGGTCACCCCATTGCTGGGGGGGAAACCGACAGCCCAGCTCAAGTGCATCTACACTAATGCACGCAGCATGGGCAACAAACGGGAGGAGCTGGAAGCCATTGTAAGGCAGGATGGTTATGATGTAGTCGCCATCACAGAAACGTGGTGGGATGCCTCCCATGACTGGAGTGCTGCGATGGATGGCTACAAACTCTTCAGAAGGGACAGGCAAGGAAGGAGAGGCGGTGGGGTGGCTCTGTGTGTTAGGGAGTGTTTAGATTGTACAGAGCTTGATGCTTGTGGTGAGGCAGAATGCTTATGGGTGAGGATGAGGGGAAAGGCCAACAAGAAAGATATCCTGTTGGGAGTCTGTTACAGACCACCCGACCAGGATGAGGACGTTGACGAAGAATTCTACAAGCGGCTGGCAGGAGTCTCTCAGTCGCGAGCTCTTGTTCTTGTGGGGGACTTCAACTTCCCAGACATCTGCTGGAAATACAATACAGCAGAAAGGAAACAGTCCAGAAGGTTCCTGCAGTGTGTGGAAGATAACTTCCTGACACAGCTGGTAAGTGAGCCTACCAGGGGAAGTGCCCTGCTTGACCTCCTGTTCACTAACAGAGAAGGACTGGTGGGAGAGGTGGTGGTTGGAAACCATCTAGGCCTTAGTGATCATGAAATGGTAGAGTTTTCGATCTTTGGTGAGGTTAGGAAGGGGGTCAGCAAGACCGCCACCATGGATTTCCGGAGGGCAGACTTTGACCTGCTCAGAACGCTGGTTGGGAGAGTCCCTTGGGAGATAGTCCTGAAGGGCAAAGGGGTCCAGGAAGGCTGGGTGTTTTTCAAGGAAGAAGTCTTAAAGGCACAGGAGCAGGCTGTCCCCATGTGCCGTAAGACAAATCAGCGGGGAAGACAACCGGCCTGGTTGGACAGAGGTCTACTACTGCGACTAAGGGAAAAAAGGAGAGCTTACCAGCTCTGGAAGAAGGGGCAGGCAACCCAAGAAGAGTACAGGGATCTTGTCAGGTCATGCAGAGAGGAGATTAGAAAGGCAAAAGCCCAGCTGGAATTTAACCTGGCCACTGTTATAAGGGATAATAAGAAGAGTTTTTATAAATATGTTAACAGCAAAAAGAGAGCCAGGGAGAACCTCCATCCACTAGTGGATGCAAGGGGGAACATTGCCACTAAGGATGAGGAAAAGGCTGAGATACTCAACGCCTTCTTTGCCTTGGTCTTTAATGGCCCGACAAGTTATCCCCAGGGTACCCAGCCTCCTGAGCTGGAAGATGGGGACAGAGAGTGGAATGAGCCCCCCTTAATCCAGGAGGAAGTAGTCTTTGACCTGCTATGCCACCTGGACATCCACAAGTCTATGGGGCCGGATGGGATCCACCCAAGAGTGCTGAAGGAGCTGGCAGAGGAGCTTGCCAAGCCACTCTCTATCATTTATCAGCAGTCCTGGAGAACAGGGGAGGTCCCAGATGACTGGAGGTTGGCAAATGTGACGCCTATCTTCAAGAAGGGCCGGAAGGAGGATCCGGGGAACTACAGACCAGTCAGCCTAACCTCAGTACCGGGGAAGATTATGGAGCGGTTTATCTTGAGGGTGCTCACCAGGCACATGGAGGACAATCAGGGGATCAGGCCCAGTCAGCATGGGTTCACAAAAGGCAAGTCTTGCCTAACCAACCTGATTTCCTTCTATGACCAGGTGACCCGCCTGGTAGATGAGGGAAAGGCTGTGGATGTTGTCTACCTGGACTTCAGCAAAGCCTTCAACACAGTCTCCCATAGCATTCTTGTGGAGAAGCTGGCATTTCATGGCCTAGATGGATGTACTCTTCGCTGGGTTAAAAACTGGCTGCATGGCCGAGCCCAGAGAGTCGTGGTGAATGGAGCTAAATCCAGTTGGCGGCCGGTCACAAGCGGTGTCCCCCAGGGCTCAGTTCTAGGGCCGGTCTTGTTTAATATCTTTATCAATGACCTGGATGAGGGGATTGAGTGTGCCCTCAGTAAATTTGCAGATGACACCAAACTGGGTGGGAGTGTTGATCTGCTGGAGGGGAGGAGGGCTCTGCAGAGGGACCTGGACAGGCTGGATCGATGGGCCGAGGCCAATTGTATGAGGTTCAACAAGGCCAAGTGCCGGGTCCTGCACTTTGGTCACAACAACCCCATGCAGCGCTACAGGCTTGGGGAAGAGTGGCTGGAAAGCTGCCTGGTGGAAAAAGACCTGGGGGTACTGATTGACAGCCAGCTGAATAGGAGCCAGCAGTGTGCCCAGGTGGCCAAGAAGGCCAATGGCATCCTGGCTTGTATCAGGAATAGTGTGGCCAGCAGGAGCAGGGAAGTGATCGTGCCCCTGTACTCGGTGCTGGTGAGGCCGCACCTCAAATACTGTGTTCAGTTTTGGGCCCCTCACTACAAGAAAGATGCTGCCTTGCTGGAACAGGTCCAGAGGAGAGCAACCAAGCTGGTGAGGGTTCTAGAGCACAAGTCATACGAGGAGCGGCTGAGGGAACTGGGGTTGTTTAGTCTGGAGAAGAGGAGGCTGAGGGGAGACCTGATCGCCCTCTACAACCACCTGAAAGGAGGCTGTAGTGAGGTGGGGGTCAGCCTCTTCTCCCTGGTAACAGATGATAGGACGAGGGGGAATGGCTTGAAGTTGCGCCAGGGCAGGTTTAGGCTAGACATTAGGAAAAACTTCTTCACCGAGAGGGTTGTCAGGCTCTGGAATGGGCTACCCAGGGAGGTGGTGGAGTCCTCATCCTTTGAGGTCTTTAAAAGAAGGATAGATGAGGTGCTCAGGGACATGGTTTAGTGGTGGGATGGCAGTGCTAGGTTAACGGTTGGACTCGATGATCTTAAAGGTCTTTTCCAACCGAGGTGATTCTATGATTCTATGATTTATGGGTAGTTGCTGGGCATACTGAGACCACAGGTATCTCAAATGTAATGTATTAAAGGGTGTAGAATATGTAAGGTAATGTATATAGGGACTGTTAAACTCTCTTACAGAACTGTGACTTGCAATTGCATGATTTGATCCTGCTCTCTGGTTTTACGCTGTGCTGGGTTTAACTAATCATCAGCTCAGTGTGGTTTACATATGAGAGTTTTAATGTCAAAGGAAGCATTTTTTCAGTAATGTTCTCCTGTTTCAGGAAGGACCTCTTCAGTCACCAAAAATACAGTCATTAGTAGCATTGTATGACTTGTAATAGCTTTATTATGAAGATCGCTTTAACACGACAGGCTGGAATAGAACGGTGTCTTATTTTCTGACGCACATAAGCCCTCTTCACTGTAGTGGTTTTTAGTGTCTGAAACGAACCAGTATAAAAATCAAATTCCAGTAAGACCATCTTATGCAGTAAGAACAAATCTAATGTCTTGTGTCACAACAAAACATACATTGACATTGGATGCTGCTGGTAGCTCCTGTCACAACTCTCCTTCACAGAGCTATGTCATTGAATACACAACTAAGCTTGTTAGGCAAAACCCGCTTTGTCGACTACATCCGGCTCCTTCATCTGCTGGATTCCTTAAAGCTCAGCAGATGTCTGAAGGCCACACCATGCGCTGATGCCTCCAGAACTGGGGGACTTTTAACTGCCTCTTGGGAGTCTCTGTTTAAACCACCAACACTCAGCTGATCTTTCACAATTGTCTGTTTTCACCAGCGTACCTGAGACTTTCCTTCCTGAGGGGGGGTTCCCCCTCTTCCCCCCCCTTTCATATATTGGGTATTTCATAGTTTGCTTGGTAAATCCAAAAGAAGATGAACCACCTGTATGCACCTATTACTGAGTCAAGCCTGCTGGTTACCAAAAGAGAGAGGAAGAAGAGCTTTTTGGCATAAGGATGACAGAGCATTTCAAATGACCACAGTATTGAATCCAGCCATCAAGGGATCTGAATACAACATGGAAATTCTAGGTGCGCATTGCTAACATCTCTGAATGCATGAGATAGCTAAAGGTACATTTCCTTGCATGTGTTCTCACAGATGGGAAGCAGGCTGGACACAGAATCTGCTCAAGGAAAAGCTGGTGGTTACAAATGCAAATCCCTTCCCAACCTGGGCACTCCCAGCGGAGAGCACCCTTCTGAGGTAGGGTAGAATGCTGCTCTGTGTACCCTTGGTACACAGAGCAGCTCCCCCTGGGAGCTCCATCACCTTCTGGGCTGCATGAAGTATAGACAGCAACAGTAGCAATTCTTGTCTGCACAAGCCTAGCTCTCATCAGCTAGGGAGGGCACAGGGACAGCACAGGGGAGAAGGTTCATCTGCTGTGAACATGGCACAAGCGCCCACATCCCCTTTGGAGCAGAATAATTTATTAGCAGTGTTTTCTCTTATGGAAAAAGCTCAGTGGGTCTCGTGTTTCACACTACCAGGAAGATTTTCCGAGTGCACCTTCCTGTGTGGAAGGGCACAAAAGAGAAATAGTTCTCCTGGGATATGGATCCCCACCGAAGCTGTATTTTTGGAGCTCTACTGGAACATTTCCAAGGCCACCATGACACAATTACTTCAATATGGGTGGTAAACATGTCTCTACTGTTACTGCAAACTTCTCTGCACTGTTTGCCGTGCATTCTTTAACCACTGCTTCTTTATTGGAAGGATTCTTGCCGTGTTGTCACCTCATCCTTGGACCCGTCTGAATATCCATGTGGAAAAAACCAAACAAATCCTGTGCTTTGTGGAACAGATGCCGTTTACAAGGTGGAGCCCACAGATAAGTCAAGGTAAGAAATGATCTGATGAGACAAGACTGCTAAACCACACGGTAATTCCTTTCTAGTTTGAGCCTTATCATTTAACCAAGCTGCTTCCAATTACAAGGAAATAAATGCCTGTACCTGTTACAGGTAAGACGGGATCAGTAGCAGAAAGATTGGGGTGATGGGTTAGCAGCCTTAGGTATTGAGAAGAACTAATTAAGCATTTTAAAAAAATAACCTCAGCAGTACCACCGCCTTCTACGAAGACAGGCTCAAGGCCGCTCAAATACTTGCACGAGAGGGGCTGGATTTGGTGTGGCAGAACCAGTGCTGCAGTAGCTTTCTTTGCAGGATCTGCTTATCACAATACACTGAAAGCGTATGGAGACACTAACCCCCAAATCTGGGTGCTTCTGCCTAAAAAAACACCTCGGATTCTGTGAAGAGGGCTTCCGTTTTTAACACTAAAAAAATCTGGCTCTGATACTAATGCTGAGATGTAAATAACTTCAGTCAGAGACTAAGAAATTAAAAGCTTCATCCACTTCTTGCTCTCTGAAGTACGCTGGTAAAGAAACCCAGCAGCACTGCGAGCCAATACCAAGCACTGTATCAACTGCAGGGCAGAAACAGACACACAGTATTGCTCCAAACTTAACACTGAACAGCTACTCACTTCTGTCTAGGATCCAAGTTCTATTTATGTCTCTCAGGAAAGGGGCTTTACATATAGGCAGGTACAATAGGAGTATCACCACTGGAGTGGCAACAGTATTTAAGTTTTTTATAAGCATACTCCTTATAAAGTGTAAAGTAATTAAAGCTTCTATGGCATTTTGTACTGCTCAAATAAAGTTTATTGGTATCATTCCTCTGCCTGACCCTTACCTGTTGATACCTTACCCAGCTCCATTTATGCAAAAAATGAGGTGCAGTTAAGCCTCGTAGAAACCACCCTCCTAATGTCTAGATTCACCTGCGGCAATTTCAACTTATGCTTAGAAACCAGCTCTGGGCTGAGCAGAGTTCTTGTGCATTGATCAGCAATATTGTAAATAGGGATTTCCCCCGCCCCCCCCGTGAAGTCTTGTACCTAAGCTCTTTAACATGTTAAAGTCATAGTTAACACTGGAATGAGTTTTAGTTAATGCTGTAATAATTGGCTAACACAAATTCCAGTTAACGTAATTCTTGTAACACGGACTTGATTTTATTTCAATAATGTGGGCGCTGTTTTCCTGTAAAACTCACTTCCTTATTCTGGAGAAAGTAAAGTCCATTCACTGTAAGGCTTGCACAAAACGCTGTGTTTTATTAACTAAACCAAACATCTACAATTAAATACACACAGGATGTTCAATAAGCATACTTAACCTGTTTGTAATATCTACGATTCTGTCTTACTGTCAAAAGATAAATAGTGGCTGGCATCGGCAAAACATGTTAACGCTACAAGATGCTCAGCAATTTAAAGGCTCTGTATCCCACAGTATAGGGTGTCCGGCTGAAGCCCTACCAAAACTATTGCTGTTGTGCAGTGTAATTCTGTACAAAATTATGGACTACTTCTTAACATGCAATTCCATGAGACAAACCATGTCATCATTCGTTTTAACTGACTGAAAACTTCCCTCCTGCAAGATTGCAAATAATCTGTGATTGAGAGCTTATTTCATTAGGAGCACCTGTACTGGCTGAGAAACCACCAGCTTTCAGGTGAGTTGGAGGCTGATCCTTCCAGGGAAGGAAAACTGCATTTCAAGTGGGAAAAACCCTAAAGCCAAAAGAAGACATATTATAGCTACCTGTTTAAGTACGTAGTATTTGTACCTCAACCAAGCGTTAAGAAGTGCATGTACCACCTCCATCTTAATCACAGGGAACTCGATCATACTCTTGAAGGAGTTGCCTTCCAAACACAGCCTCTTACTCGCAGGATACCACAATGTAATGCCACCAAAACGGCATGTGCACCCTCAAATGCAGCATTTCACCAGGCTGAATTCCAGCTATAGCAGTACTATGCTCGAGTTCAGTACCAAGTGTGCTGATATACCCGTTTCATTAAGCCTCAATATGCTTAGAAACAAGCGTGGCGCTTCTTGTCACGTACCAAAGCTGCAGAGGTTAGGATGGCGCCCAAACGGTCCTGGTGTTATAATAAAGCCCTAAGAAAGGCAGCAGGTTGTATAGTTACCTCCTTGTGAGCAAAATCCCTGCCCTAAAACTATGCAACCTACTACCTCTTCCTAGGAGCCCGATGCTTCCTTTTTGCAGTTCTTCTTACTTAGCAGCTGCTCAGTTTAGCTTAAGAGCTGTGTTTGGTCTTCTGCCTTGTAGGCCTGGGCACGTACTGCACGTTTACACTGTTACCACCGCTTGGTAAGCGGTTAACCAGTTTTAACGCTCCGGGCTTATGTACTGCTGCATGGCTCCGTTTTCACTCTGACCTACTATGCTAAACTTCCAGTCCCAAAAAGCATTTTCATGCTTTTTGTTGTTATTATGGCAAGATGCTAGCTGGTCACGCTCGTGCCATGGCAGTTAGACTGGGTACACCTAGGACAGCAGGAGGAAAAAGAATGCAGTAAGCTTAAAATGTCTTTTTATAGAAACAGGAACCACCTCCAAGAAGAATTACAGTTCTGGATCTTGGACGCTCAAACTTCACAGCTTTATACTCCCCAGAAAAGGTAAGGGGTCAATTTTGGCCACTCAACACTTTAATTTTGTATTACATTGTTTAAGCCTCATGTGCCAGAAGAGTTGGAGAAAAATAAACAGACTTATAAGTATAGTGGTAAGTTTTCTCTCCAACTTTTACTAAGCAGTTGGAGTCATGGAATTTTAATGCATTATAGAAATCAGGGTCTCAAAACTGTTTAAGTCACAATGTACAAGTTGGAGCTACCCATATTTTTACATTCAAAATCAAATTGGTTAGAATCATTTCCACCCTACAGAGTGTTCCACTCTATCAAGGAACAGCGCATTTTCAATATCCAGCCAGCCCTGTGCCGCTCACCTTGGGAGAAAAGTCATATTAGTCCAATATACCATTTGGGGGTTGCACCATTCACACTGACTGTTAATCCTGCAAATTCTGTCACTGATTAATCTGGTACTTTACAACCCTCAATTCATCTGGCAGATCTATTTTTACTCAATGCGGACACGAATGACTGCAAAGGACCGCAGTTTGTTTTACTCCTCAGGGAAGGCAATAGATTGTATAGTTATCTCCTGAACAGGGTAAAATAACTACCCTACAACTATACAATCTACTACCTCACTCTGACAGAGAAGCATATACTTCAGCAAAGAGTTTAAGTAGCAAACCATAGGTTCATTCTGAAGGATATTTGATATTTCAGTTAGCAATGTTAAACACAACAACTGAAACACGAATAATTTGCATTTGATTACCCCACCATACACATATTCTTTACTTTTTTACTCGTTAGAGGAGAAAAATTAATGTAATGATAACCTAGCTTTCCCAAGAATTAGAAAAACCTGAACACAGTTACCCATAGGGGTTACAGAAACATTCTCTCCTGTAATAAGCATTACAAGTACAGAAGTTCAGCAGAATCAGACATTTGAGCTTAAAACTGAAAAGTTTCTGTTGTTGCTTTTCTGCTGCTTTAGGAAAGACAGTAGATTGTATAGTTATCTCCCAGTTGTGGGTATGACCCTAAAACTATACAACCTACTACCTCATCCCACAGTGCAGGCATCTTCGGAGCTGATGTAAAAAGAGTTGTCACTTTAAGAATGACAAGTTAGGCTGGCTGCAGGCAGCACTTACAGTGTAAAATAGTGATCACAGAACAAGCATTCCCCTTACTCCCCCCAGTCATGCAATAGAGTTACTTTAAAGATTCCTTAATTTCAAAATTTTACCCATTGCTTGGGTCTTAATATATTCCATTTTTAGACAGCCGGTTGTAGTAGTCACAGCAACTACAGTCCTTAAACTTCTGTAAGGGACAAGTACTGTTCACGTTCCACAGATGTAACCTCTCATCTGAAATTAGAAGAAAAGTCTATCAGAAACATTGCATGCGTTCAGAACTTAAAAATAATAAAATCTAGAACTGTACCTATGCAACCAATTTACATGGATCAGTACGACACCCTAAAATTTATAATTCTGATGAAATAAATAATATTACATATAGTGACTTTTTTCAGCTAGTTAATAGCTCAAAGAAAATCATGTACCATCAAAAGGAGTATTTTGTGCTGCTTCTGACAGTCTTCAATTACATAAAAGTCCCGTGCACAGGGATTATTTTATTATGAACAAAACTCATTAAGATTACAGCCTATACCCTGACAGTTAATTACTAAACTACCTTACCAAAAGGCCACTTAAAATATACGTTGTTTTCAAATCAGAAACTGGGTTTCTCTAACTGCTCCTCATAGAACCTTAAAGACGATTTCTACATTAGCATAGCTCAACATGATCTTGAAGTACAAAAGAACACTGAAATCAAAATACTTGCCAGGCAGATATGACTTACAATCCCCTTCTTAGCATGGACATCTTGAGAACAGAGCTGGAGAGGAAAACTGATTGTTTTGTCAATGTAATTTATAAGAGAGTTGAAAATATTTACAGAAATGCAGTCTTTAAAACATTAAATACATGTTTTACTAGTTCTTCAACGCAATTCTAAACTGAGGGTTTCAGACCAGTCTTCAAACAAAGCCTTGATAGAACAAGCGCGCCCTGATGCATGTTAGTGTCCTTGCCAAAAAACCACAACGTGTGATCCCATGCATTAATATACAAAGAGATGCCATTATTCCTTGAACAGAGAAAAAACAAAAGTACTTTCCAACCCCGTCAATGCTTTACTCCAAATCATTTATACAAATATTGATGACAAATTTTGGTGAATCAGTATTAAAATCTTGCTTCTAATTGGTATAAATACCATTATTTGCTTTTGCTAACTTACAGGCTTACCAAAATGTTTATTTTAGCCTGCACAGATGTACACAAGCAGTTGGTCCTAATGCCCAAAACAGAAATAAATTAGAGCAGTAGCACTGCAACAATGTCTGACCATCACGAAGCACTGGCACACATCACATCCTTTTGAACTGGCTCGGGCAAATAGGCAGTAGGGAAGCTGACAGTGCTTGCAGTTCCCTGCTCCTGCACCCAAGCCCTCGAGCTGAGCGGAGTTCAGGTAAAGCACCCATTTCCCAAAGAGGGAGGCCTGCCCAGCGCAGCTAGCTGCTGAGAGCCAGCTCCCTATCTTCACTTAGTTACTTAGTGATTCCACAAAGTTAATGAGGATGTTCAGCTTCAGAAGGAATTTAAAGATGAAGCTGACAATTCCTTGATGTACTGAAAATGTTTTAAGCACTTTGAAAAACCAAATAGCTGTTACCACACAAAAAAGCTGAGGTCAAAAATGTAAAATGTATAAAATGCTTAAGACAACACTCCCAAATCTTTATTTAAAGTGAAGGCTGAAGGACACAAGGATTGTAATGAACCTACAAACCCATCTGTTGCATTCTCCACCTTTAGGTGAAAGTTCACTATAAACCTAACCAAGTCGAGCAGACAGATCAAGCAGCTTTTATTTTTATTTCCATTGACAGTAGGACCTCCCAATTGAGTTCTGTTATGGGAAATCCTAAGTAATTTTCTTTTGCCACCACTAGATGTTTCCTTTTAAGTACCTGCAGCTCCTCAATCCTTACACAAGTTGCCTTTTGGCTGCCTGAAACAAGAGCCTTTCATCTAACACGGCAGACCTGTATTAGATGGGCCGTTACTTCAGGTAAAAAAACATTCTTGAAAAAAATATTATTACTTCCTTCCAGTTGTTATCCCGTGGAGTACAGCAGTCTGGCTTGAGATCATGAAGTACCCATAGGACATTAGGAAAACCACATTCTGTAACAGATATCTTATGAAAGATCATCAGGTATGCTGTCTTCTAACTCTTGGAGAAAAGCAATTTTATTGATGTTGCATCACTCGGGTACCTTTTTTTTTTAATTTGGTTTAATACTAGATGGGGATAGAATTAAAAGAATGAAAATTGAAGTAAAAAAAAAATCTCCTTTTGAAAAAAGTTCAGATTACCTTTTGCTTTTCTGTTTGTTTGCTTTTACTGTGTGTTCATGCAAAGTCTAGCAAATTAGTGTTCTACTTTATATTAATCTTGCAGTTTTGGGAGCTTCTAACGTGTGGGTTACTTCTAATGGTTTTAAAAAAGCGTATCACCTAAGTTGCAATGTCCTTTACAAAACGAGATCTGCCATGTCTCCTTGGAGGCCTGCTGCACGCCACTTCTCTAGTATCATGCATTAAGGCTTTTTTTTCTGGCACGTACAGAAGCAGAAAAGCTTGATGTACAGCATGCTTGTAAAATTAAGCTGCTGGCACAGCAGCGAACCTGCTCCTGTATACACCCCTGCCACTGCAGTCACCACGCTGATGACATCATGCCTTGGGTACAGCATAAGTGTTTTGGGGCTATCTGTCTGCACAGTCTCTACTTCAGCATGGACACTTAGACTATGATGAGACTTTAAGCTTTTTAGAAATAACATGCTGAGGTTGCTTTCCTTATTAACAGCTGAGGGGAAAGTGCTATTTTTCCAGTTACTGTGTGTTTGCATTTTAAAATTGCCAAAGCAAAGCAGTGAAAGAGAAGAAAATGACGCTGTAATTGTGCAACTGTATCACTTTCACATCGCAGCGGCAAAGATGAACGAGTTCACTGCCAACCATGACCTCACTGAAGCTGCCTAACGCAGCCAAGGGCTGGGGCTCACCCTGCACACAGCTTTCACCACACGATGGAGCTCCAGGGTTTACAATTACCAACATTACCACCAATTCCTCAGTTTTACCCCATAATTTCAGTAGCACCCCTGCACTGGAGCCAGCTTCCCAACTCCCTCAGACTCTTTCAGCAAGGGAATTCCTGCCAGCTTCTCCAGCTGCACCTGGAGCACCTGCACATCCAGCAGCCCACATGACTACACACAGACTTACAAACTGACGTTTGTTACTTCCCTGGGGTTTTTGTTTGACTACAGGGGACTGAAGGAGGCAGGAGAAAGGGAGCAGCATGACCAATGCAAACTTCATTATCCTTCACAGTTGCTTCCCCTCACTTCACTCAAGTGCCCCTGTGCTGTCTGTCATCACGTGCTATGCACATATCACATCACCTCTTTCTAAAAGAGGCTCAGTAAAATCACACCACCATGGAAGACTTACTGTGAGTTAAAGATTTTTCCTCTTCTGTATTTCCAGTTTTGAATTGTACCTTCCTTTGTATTAATAAAATGTTCATCTTGCTAGAGCCTTGCTCCTAGTTTGTATCCAAGAGAAGTGACAAAAATGTGCATGTGTCAATAACAAAAGTCTCGTTTCCTCTCAGTGTGATCCTTGCCTCTCAGTATGATCCTAAAAGACAAATGCTTTATTCTCCCAGTTATTTTGTCAATTTTGCAGCAGAGAAGAAACCACTGAAAGCTGAAGGTGAGTTTGCAGAAGCAACAGTTCCTACAAACCAGGCTTTACTGACACCTACTATACGCAGTGTGGAGGTAAACAGATACATTAATGAGGTATATAATGCTGCAGTACATCCTTCTGTGGAAAGACATTTAATTATAAATTTTTAAACAGCTTGTTATCTGAAAAAAATATTTTATTCTAGTGCTTAAATTCAGCAAATAAAATTAAGCCTAACAGAAAAGTCAAAGCTGTAAGTTAAAAACCAGTGTGAAGATTAAGACTAAGATGGTTTTGGGGTTTTGTTTTTTTTTACTTTGTGCCAAGTAAATTCACCTGCACTGAAAATAGACACTGACCAAGAAAGCAAAAATTCTTTCATCAGAACATACTGCTTGCCAGCTGAAGTCCAGGCACCTTAAGAGTCCCCTGCTTATGCCCCAAAACTTTCCATATAATACCTTTATTGGGGCATGCTAGTCCATTTACCAGCACTACCCTGGAATAAGTGTAAGTCACTCCAGAATAAGTGTTTGCACTGGCAAATTTTACAAAGAGGAGAAAAGGAGTAGAAGCAGTTTCAGCACACAGCACTACACAAATTCATAGGTGTGCTTTAACTCTAAGCATGAGCAGTACCAAAGTCCATGCCCCTAGACAGGGATACGTGTCCACTACAGTGTTTCTTGGAATTTTTGACATAACAGTGTAAGATTAATACCTTTGACCATCATCAATAATGTATTTATGTAGTGTCTCAATTGGAAATACCAATTTTTTTTTACCAAATTTATATCACATTTACATTTAATTGCTTTAACACAAAGTATTCTGATTTTAAGTAATTATAACATGAAATATTACTGGTTTGCCGCATTTTCAGTTAGCGTGTTTGATTTTGACTTATTTTTCTAACCATGTAGTTACAGATGGAATATAACTATTCAGAAACCAAGGCTTGAAAGAAATTGGAAGTCACCGAATGAAGCGCATCTCCTGTGGAAAAGTAAAGTATGTGATCATAATTAATAATTTATAATATGAATAAAGAACCAAAGCAATACAAATCCTAGCATCTTCCTGTAGACATGCTCAATTTTACAACGTTGATATTGAACTATCCGTGTATAACTAGTGCATGCGTTACAGCACTGTACAATGCTGGCAAAAACCTCAGTGAAATTAGATAAAACATAGTACAGAAAATTATGATACTAAAGTATCATCAGATTTTTTCATATATCCTTTCTGAACGCATGTCTGTCAGTACACTGGCAGGAAAAATACATATGAGCACACTTCAGTTTAGCTGTGGCTTCAAACGGTAAAAAGGTCTGAGCGCACTTCTCAAAGGAAATCATTTTGGTTATTTCTTCCTGCTTCAATGAGGAGTGCATACTTGCTTATAAATACACAAACGTGTATTTATTCACTAGCTTTGTGTTTCTTACAACATGCTGCTAGTAAGCCGGCTAACTTTTTCTGCATAAAGTTTGCACGTTAATATAATAATTACACAAATTCAGTGAATAATGAAGTCAGTGCCTAAGAACGTTTTCACAAATGCCATGTTACATTATTAATTGGCAACTTAATTAAACATCTACTGCCCTTTAGAAGTCCTGGGAGCCCTTTACTGTTTTGCAAACGAACTGATGTTTTCTGCTACTAACAATGGAGGAAAATACAGAAAGCATTTATCAAAAGGAAAGTGAAATAAGGATGCAGCTTGTTAGTAGTAGTAGAAAAACAAAGTGATTTGATGTTTTATCTAAGCTTCCTTTTGTCAAGTCTCCAGTCTTTATTTTGCATAATAACTTCCTTTGCATGACCTATATGAATTGGGGTTGCATTTAAGATATACAGAGTACAACTTGCTGAAAAGCTCTGTAAAAAAAAATTACAATCGACAAATTTTATATTAAAAATATCACAATACAGCTATTTAGTAAGTCCCTCTTCATATTCTTCTATCATAGGGCAACAAGTACTACTAAATCTATTATCACGCGTTGACTACACTGGACTGCAGCAAGTCTGAACAACCACCGTAAACAAATCCTTGGGTAAGTTCAGGCTATTTAACACCTGGGCATTGCTGTGAACAGAACATGGTACATTTGACAACAGGAGCTGCACCAGTAAAAAAACTGTTTGTGAAGCCCCTGGCAGCTGGGAATACTGACCCGCCTCAAGAATTAGGAATTGGATGCCCCCTTCTTAAATACTGTTTAATTAAGTTAAAGAAATATTATTGCTTCTGAAGGGACAGATTCATTTTCTCAAAAATTCTGTCACTGATTAAAGTCATGATTAAGCATTGTTCTGTACGATTGCAATGTACATTTTTAACAGAAGCAATTTTTCCATGCTAGTTAAGATTGGCATTACAGCTAGAAAACTGCCTGTGCAAAGCAGTACAACTAGAGAGGAGCACAAACAATGTAGAAAAGGGAAAGCTATGAGTGAGGATTATCATAACCTTAAACATCAGGCAGAGTTTCCACTCCTACAAGAAATAAGTCATAAAAATATAATTTGATTGAGTAACGTCTTTCTCTAAAACTAAGAAAGTCACCAATAAGCACGTTATTGCGTATCGGGGACGGATTTGACTCTGTGCTAACAACGCTAACGAAATACAGCGCAAGCGTTCAGTTACCACCAGTACAGCACGCACGGACAAGTGCTAAAGTTCCATTCTCTGCAATCCCACCCCTTACCCGGCTGTTTACTGAGGCGCGTTTTGCCGCCGAGGGATGCACGTTCCACAAGGTATTTTCTTCCTTTCGCCTTCTCCCTCCTCCTTTTTGAATTTAACTCTTTCCACGCCGGCTCGCACTCCGCCGGCCCACCCCGCCTCCAAGGCCCCTCCCGCCACTGCCTGCGACCCTGCCCGCCGTCCCCGCCTGCCTGCCCCGCCGCAGGCTCTTTCCCCCTGCGCTCCCCGCCGCAGGTCCCCGCTCCTTGGCCCCCGGTCCCCTCGCAGACCCGTTACCGCGGCGGGGGGGGGGGGGGAGGCTCCCCCCTACAGCCAAGGTCTCCCCTGCCCACACACTTCATAGCGGAAGTGACGTACCCAGGCGCTGACGGCATCCGCGGCCTATCCCCGGCGGGCGGCGGGGCCAACCCACCATTCAGGCGCGCCCAGGGGCGGCACTTCCGGGCCTTCAAGTTAGTCTGGAGAAGAGAGGGAGGAAGAAAGGGGAAAAAAAGGCCTCAACGAGAAAAATAACGACAATAAACAGGGAGGCCGGCGGCACCGGGGAGGCCCCGCCCGGCAGCGGCGGCTGCGCCCCCGCCTCTCGCCGGGGGGGCGCCCTCCCCCCGGGGCGGCGGCGCCGAGCGGGGGCCGGGCCGAGGTCCCCACCTCTCCCACGGGGGAGAGGGCCGAGCCGGGCCGGGCCCGTCCCTCCTACCCGCCGCCCCGCCCGCGCCCCGGCCCCTGCACCTAGGCCCCACCAGCCGTTTCCCGCGGGCTACCCCCAGGTACGCCACCCAGCCCCGCGGGCGATAGCGGCGCCCCGCGGGGACCGCACCCGCCCGTGTTACCTGCCACAGGGTGACCCGGAGCCGCGCCGAGACCCGGATGAAGTCGCAGCCGCTCCTGCCGCCGCTCGCCGCGCGGCACTACGGGAAGGCGCGATGCGCCCCGCGCCGCCCGCCCCATTGGCTGACGGGCTCCAAGCCCCACCCACTGGAGCCGCCGGGCAGGGGGGGCCACTCGTCTATCATCCACCACCTCTCACGCCCATTGGGGTAGGGGCCGCGCGGCACCGCCTCCACCTGGGACTCTCTCTTCCTACTGGGTAGCGGGGAAAAGGTCTTCGCCCCCCTCCGCCATTTATTCCGTGCGTCTGGGGAGGCTGTCCTGAAATGGCGCCCCCGGCGGCTGAGCAGCCGTTCCCGCACCCGCTGGGGTGGAGTGGGCCGCGGCTCCCCCTGCCCTGGGGCCTCTTCCCGTCCTTCCTCTGCCTCGGGGCCGCCGCTGCGTTGCCGGTGCAGCAGCTGCCCAAGACCCGTGGCCTGGCCTCCCCTTCTCAGGAAAATGCTGTGCGGCCCGGCCTGGGGGACCTTGCGTTGCTAGGCTGGCGTGCGTGTCCCCAGCCCGCCGTGGCTAGGGCGTTGGTTTGTAGTCTTAGGGCCAGTGGTGACTCGGGTTCCCAGGACAGCCCCTAGCCCTGGTTATTGGCATTAGTACCATTGCCACACTTATGGGCTTTGGATCCCCTTTGGCTCATTGCTATTGCCCTTTTGGCTGCTGCTTCTGTCTTCCATGTTGTTTCTCATAAAGCTGCTTAGGCTGGAAATCAGTCAAAAGATTTGAGAGAGTGGTAACGTATACATCTTTGCAAACAGTGGCCATCCAGGTGGTTGTGTGGTGCCAAGTAGTACAACACCAGGTAAATTACAAATGCCAGTGGCAGCCAGAATACGTTAACTAGTGTGGTCAACTGCAATGTGTGTGTGTGTAGCAAGCTCTCCTGAGGGGGTGAGGAATAACAGTTCCAGGTAAATATACTATGTATGTGTGGCTCCTATCCAGAGCTCTTGTTAGCCTCAGCCTTGCAAGAGTGGCTTTTCTCCTTGGCATTGGCAGCTTTTGCTTTCATTGTATTTTTGTAGTCTATTCAAGTAGATAGTTAAATGAACAACACAACTTTAGTTTGAATTGCTTTGCTGATAGCATTCTCTGGTAGATGATAATCTGTTCAATTGGGGAGCAACCACTGAAATGCTTCCTTCATCCTCCCCTGCAGTCCTGATGAGCTCCCGAAGTAATGAGTTTGTACTGTTCCTTGTTGGGAGGTAGCTCTTTTTTACCAGCCACCCTTGTAAGTGATTCCTGTTTTCAAGCTACTGGCCTTTGCAGTTGGGCGAGATAAACCTCTAGCTCACTGTTGATGCTCTATTGCGAATTGTGTATTTTTAGCAAAGTTTGTACTTTTCTCTCTGCCTCTGCATTTGGCTTTTATCATGTTCTACTTCAGAAGCAATCTGGCTTGAAAGTGATATGTTCATGTGTTGTTACTTGATCAAAATACCTCTTCTGGTTATATTACTGATTGATTTTTTTAATGTTTGGGGATGCACAGGGACTGTAAGGCACATCAAAGTCTTTCAGAGGAGGGGTGGTCCTTCAGCTTGTTAGTGTGTATGCAACATCAGAGTCATCAGGACTAATACAAGCTCAGGGAGGGAAATGCTGAACAAACTTCAAACACATCTGTTTTCTGTGTCTCTTAATTTTCACAAAATCATTGGCACAGAGATACTTTTAAAAATGTGTGAATGCCCAGCATGTTCTTGTCAGTCAGTCTTTGTAAGTGAGCTTTTCTGTTTTCTTCTTTTGAGAAATTTTAGAAATAACAAAACTGTTGTGTGAGTTCTTAATGATTTTCTAAAAGCGTAGAGAGTTTAAGTGATGAAGGTCTTATGTGTGTGCTGTCCTGTCTTATTTCACAAATAATTATCACAAATGCAAGAAAGGAACGTGGAGCTTTGTTTTCGGTAATGAAAGCAACAAACAGGTTAAACAGTGACCTGATACCTGTCTGGATAAGGCAGCCATCTTACATGTCAAACAAGCTAAATTATGATGCCTCAACAGTTGAAAGGTGAACCCAACTGCAGTTTTCATCCTTGTGCAGGTAAACGTTTGTCAATAAATTCAGCCGGCTGCTAAATTACTTTTTAATCTTTACTTTCAGGTGTAATTGGACTAGTTTTCTAATGAATACAGAAGTTAGAAACTTTGCTAGCTGTCTAACGCGTACAACCGAGAAATGGTTTGGTAGCTCCTGCACTTCCACTGTAGGTCACAAGATGGGGTAGGAATACCCAGAAAGATGATTGTGCAAGTAACGCATTCAGCAGTGAAATACCAATCTTACAATTGTGTTTTGCTTAGGCACTGTAATAATTCTTACTAGCAGAATTTACTAGAAGTAGTAGTTATTAAATGTTATTTTTCAGGAGTCATATTCACAGGGGTTGTAAGCTATCAGATAAATGAGGAGGGATACAGAAGCATTTTTCAAAAATGAAGCGTTCTGTAGATGACATTTATTTTCAAAGCAGGAAATACTGACTGAATGACAGCGTTCTTTTGGGCCTGCACTTTGCCAGATGTATGCTGATTCTTTGGTGGCCGTTGCTCGTTATACCCATAATTGGGAAGTGATACTGGTTTTGGCTTCGAGAAGGGAACAATTCCACAGTATGTCCAATCAGGCACCAGACAGTTGTTGACACGACAAATTTTTCTTCAGAAAGTGAATTGTTTTATCACTTTTTGCCTAACTTAAGTCTTGTATTTTAATAAATGCCAGCCCATCAGTTTTACTGGAATATACATAGTTGTGGAGTAGCAGGCCATTTTCAACAGCACTAATTATTTTAAAAATTTTAAAATTACTTTTAAAAAGCAGATCAAAGAACATTGAAACAATGTGTCTTGAAATGTGATATCCTAGGAAGAGTCTTTGGTCTTGCAAAATAGTGCCAAATAGTTCTGTTCACCTTAGTCTGTTTCTGTAGGACAGATAGGAATTGGAGAGTCTAAATCCTTTTCCTCATCTAAGGGTGGATCACCATGTAGAAAACATGGAAAACAAACACTGGGGGCAAATGCAGTTGCAATCAGTACAGAAGACTAATTCAGATGTATAAATCACTTGTTATGATAAATCTGTCAGATAAAGTTCTTTGCAAAAAGAGTGACATAGAAAGCCCAAGTTCTGACCCGAACTGGTAGACGCAGTAAATGGGTTGTACATTGCCACTGGCTGCTGTGGATTTCCTCGTACTGTATGTGAGTTTTGGTTGCACCAAGTGTAAAAGATCAGAAATGACAGTGAAGTTATTCTGAGCATTTGACTTCCTAAACGTTGCTTAACTGCAGCAGCAAATGATTACAAGCTGTAACCTTAGCCACATGCAGCTCAGGTTGCCTTCTGAACACAACATCCGTTACAATTAAACAGCACCTGCACAGCACCGTAGGGCAGCGCTTTGGCAGGCTCCAAGTGAGAAGCAAGACATAAGGGTAATAAAATTCGTTGTTGGTCCCAGTTCTATTCATTCTGCATAACAGTGAAAATGTCAGTACATGTGCCTTTACAAATTGCACAAAATTAGAAGATGGTCAAAATAGTAATGATGAAAAAAGTGTGAAAAGGTCTGGCAACACTGGGACTGGAGGGAGTGGCTCAGCCTGGTGAATATGGAAGTGCATGGTCACATACCACTGGACCTGGTGAAACCTAAATTCCTGTTTTCTATTTGCTTCTGGACTTTCCATTATCAGTAATGTACAAGTGACAGCTGAAGCTCTCCTCACAGTGAGGGCATTCAGATTCCCATGTGAATCCTGTAATGTCAAATAAAAAGTTTGAACTTATGTTGCACCCTCTTTTCACAGAGACTGCTCATAGAAAACCATCATGAAGTTCATGGGAAATTAATCTGTTTGCACTTATTTCAGTTAAATTGGCTTTAAAGTGATCAGTGGGTTCAAAAGGAGTGAGGGGAAGGATGGACACATGTGCCTTGGAAATCAGACTGAAAGCATCAAGTGGAATTTTGTACGAGGACTGTGTCTCCCACTTCTTGAATTAAGTATGTGCAACACGACAGGTTGAGAATAGAGTTGCTGGTGAGTGTTTTCTCAAAATCATCTTGAGAGTAGTTAGGATGGTAACTTTAGGCTTGGTTTTGTGCAAAACAAGTCAGAGATGCAATATCCTCTCTTTTTAGAATTGATTTTTGCATTCCACCAGTATGGCTGCCATCCCATTTTCAAGTGGGATACCAAGTTGCTGTGGGGAAATAACAGCTTTTGGCCCCAGTCTCGTCCATTACCTTTGTTAGCAATGTCTATGTTGGCATGAGGAGGCCTGGTACTGAGTGGGGGCATGCGGGGCTGATCCTGTTAGCCTTCAGTGTCAGGGCTTGGATCGCTGCCGCCCCCAGGCCTGGTCTGAAACAGTATTTTAAAAGGAAAGTCTTCTACATTTGGAATATAATAATCCCCCAGAATCCTATGGAACTCTTCTCACATAGTACCAGGAGTACTATTTGACATGTCCTGTGTTTGTTAGATTTCCAAAAAGGTAGTTCTGATACTACCAGAAGAGCCAAAAGAAAACCAGGCTGACAAAGTTAAAATATGCAGAGATTGAGCAGACATTACCCTGAAAAGCAGAAATGCTTTGGCATTAATTAGCAAAGGTACGTAGAGAAATGATATAAGGACAAAAGTGGTAGGTAGGCTCTGTACCTGTCAAAAATTTAAAGGTGCATCCATGTGAATATATTGTAGACTGTTGTGGGAAAATTGTCAGCAGGTTACCAAATATATGAAGTATTGTAGCCTAGCGTTAGTAATTTAAAAATAAATTGTAGTTCCCTTAAATAACTTACTAACCTAACCTTAGTACATAGGCTTATATGGAATTAACCGTGTGTGGTTGTGGCTTAAGGCTCAAATTTAGTGCTTAGGATGTGAACTACATTTCTCAGAGAGAATAAACTTGAAGCGCTTGAAGCTGTCAGGGTTGTAGGAAGGATTCACAGCAGATGCTGTACACAGGCTCCTTTTCCCCAACACCTCTAAGCCCACCCTGGTTAGACAAGCCTGAGTTACCCCATCCTAGGCTAGTCTTTCAGTGTCAGCTTCCCAACAGTTCTTAATTTGTGGTGGTACAATAAAGCGTGCAACAGAGCATATATACTAAATACCGCTCATTCTGTTTACTTTTCAAAGCATCTTTCAGTTGTTTGATGGAATGTATAGGCAGCACACATGACTGGGACAATAAGGTTAAATGTCAAGAGATAGTGCTTTATCCTTTCAGCAAATCTACAGAAGGTAGACTTTCACTAATGCTAGTGTTTGTATTAGTGCTGCAGTGCGGGGCAGGCTGCATTTTCAGAATTATCTTGCTTGATGTCATTTGACTTCTGAAATTGTTGCAGTACTTCCTTGCAGAAGCAGCTATTGGGACTCTCATCTGAAAAAGCAAAGGCCGGACATTCTGACTGACGTGTCTCAGGTATGTGAGTGGTACTTGAAAGCATCTCCTCGCATGCAGTAGAGAGGTAATCCTTGATATTAATTCCTCTGATGAGCTCTTCAAAATACTGTTGCACTGAAATTTTATGATTTGGTGGGTCCTGATCTGAGGCTTTTCCTTCTAGCACTTTTTCTATCTTTTCCTTGAATTTTTTGTCCTCCTGTAGAAATTGTACAGAATCTTTGTGCTGTTCCAGGAGGGTTTCCATTTGCTGATAAAGCTCTCCAGAAGCTTCAGCCTCATTTGACATTAGCTGCAGTTTCTCCAGCTTTGTAGAATAGTCATCATGCAACTTGGATTGCAGGTCGGCGATTCGGTACCATATGCCCTTCAGCAAGCCCATTCCAACTGTGTCAATCATTACCTTGGTGTCTGTAGCACCAGCTGTTAGCTCATTCGTCAGCTTTTCAGCTTCCTGTGTGAAATAAATTAATGAAAAGTTATGTATTGCATTGTAACTGCATCTGCGAGTAATGTTCAGAACTGGTAAATGCACTTTTAACTTTCAAAAAATATGATACGTAGATACACATTATAGGCTCTGTAGTCTTGACAATTTTGGCAGCGTTAGTGCTCAAAGCCAAATGGAAACATAAGTAATTGTAAATGCGTTTTGAAATGTTTTGCTATTCTGTCTCTAGGTTAGCAAGTTACCTAAACTGATGGGTGCTAGGTTAGCAAGTTACCTAAACTGATGGGCGCTTTTCAAAATGGTTCTCTTAAAATGTCTTTTCTTGGGAATGTGATTTGTTTTCTTTAGGAAGCCTGTGGCAACTGTGTGCTGTGCTCAAGCCACCTTTGTGGGGATAGCACCGCGGTGAGCAGAGGAGGGGACTGGCAGTCAGCTCACTGAGAGAAACCGTGTAAATTGTTTAGGGTTGCATGGGTTTTTTTCAGGCAAGATGTAGCCTGCTTGCTCTTCATGTACTGAGAATGAAAAGGCTACTGGTATTTCCGCAACCCTTTCACGAGGGGAGCTGGGAATAAAGCTCGGCTGCAGCTTTGCCGAGGGTAGTGCATCAGTGAAGTCGCGTGAGAGACAGCAGAACGCCCAGGAAAATGGGATCCCCTTCGGATCAGCAAGTAGAGTGTTGACTGCACTGCCCAAGGGCACGCATGTCCCCAGGTGATGTCTGCAGTCTTTCTCTCAAAGCAGCAGCCGACTACTTTGAGACTTAGGAACTATTCAAACACAAGATGGATGAAGATAAGAGTAGTGAGGTGCCAGCTTTTTCCGCCAGCTCTCAAATGCCTCCTTGCAAGCCCACTTAACCTGGTAGAGACCTCTGTCGCAAGACATTCTACAGGGATATCTCTGCCCTGTACATGTGTCACTAGAGTATTTGGGATGACAGATTACACATACTGCATATTCTTTGCAGAGAACAGCAGTTACAATTTGCAAGCCCGCAGCCAGTAACAGATCTGAGTATCTGTCTTCACCTACTTAATGAATGTGAGCAAATTCTGAAGACGTGAGAAAAGCTTTGGTATTCAAAACTCAAGCCTAGGTGAACAAAAGCCAAAGAGCCCGTTTGGTCAGGACTATACTACTACTACTAAGTAAGGATTAAAATATGTTCTTATTCTTTTCTTGCTAAGCCATTTTATCTTGTATATCCTAAGCCTCTCTTGAACATCTACAAATTGACTGCCCACTATCGGAATCAAAATGAAGCTCACTAATCTTCTATCAAGCATCCAGGGGTCATGTGATTTTGTTCGTAATATCTCAAATGCATCACTTGTACCTTCCTAGCTTCTTCAGATTTCTTATGAACTAAGCGTAATTTTTTTATAAATGCTTCTTTTCTTGCACTGTAAACTTCTGGTACTTGTGCAACATTGTGGTCCTTGTGTTCTCTGAAGAGTTTGCAGATTGCACATATTGGCTCATCGTCAGTCAGACACATCTGAGGGAGTAAAAATGCGCAAAGAGAGTTAGTATCTGTGTAGAAGCAAAATAATCCAAGTCGTTTGGTGTGGCTGTTGTTAGATACTGTTAGAAGTGCCAAACCCAAGTATTGCACAGTTCGTCGTCCAAACCAAAATTGCTGTTACGCTGTGTTTGTTCCATTGGCATTTGCAGTAGATGATATGAATTTTGCCAAACCACATTGCCTGTTAGTCGCTGAGTAAAAAAAAAAGGTATACTCCTTTCCTGTATGTCATGGGAATTTTGATATTGGATGGTATTAGGAAGTTTCACATTCAATAAACCATATTATTGGATCTTCCAGCACACGTGGTATTCTGTATTTTGCGTCTTGGTGATACATAGTGCTTGATACCCTGCTGGTGCTGGGAGGTAGTGGAAAGGGCTGCATAACTGCAGGGGAAGATACACCCCTGCCCAGAAAACTTACAAACGATGGAGGTAAGAGATATCTGCAGGAAGGATAAATACATGTTTTTTCCTATATGTGTAATTTTGTTTCTGTGTTTGTACAGTTGCACACAAACCAAGATGTTTTATAGGAGGGAGAGAACTCTGATGTATGGCTTCGTTCAGGAAGCGCTTTTTGTGCCTGAATGATGAAGGCACACATCTGCGTGGGACACAACGAGCAACAGCTTCACTGGTGGAACGGGAGGAGGTACTGAAATGGCGCTGGTAAGGTTGAAGAGCAGAGGGCAGATGCAGTTTTGTGTAAAAAAAAAAAAAAAAAAAAAAAAAAAAAATTGGAGTGTGTGATCGAGGGGCTTGAGTGAGGTGCAGTGACATGGGGAGCCAGTGGGAGAATTCAAAGAGGAGATGCAGTTTTCAAAGACAAACGGACAATACACATGTGCAATGTGTCTAAAAAGTGGTAACTAATGCCCATCGTGGCACTGGGTCTTCCGGTCCATAGAATGAATGAAGGCTTTTGTGTCTTTGAGCTATTTATGATTATTTATGCTCTTTCTCTAATAAGTGCAGTAGAATGGTTGAACTCCTTGAGGAATGAGAGCTTGGACCCCTCAGAGGATTGATTTCAGTGGGACTACTCGTGTGCTTGTCTCTGCCCTGGCTTCTGTGGCTTTTGCAGCTGACTGCATCAGTGGATTATTGGGAAATGGAGTATTAGGTATGAATAAGGGAAGGAAACTCTGGTCCTTTTTAGTTCTTTTAGCACAGTGCTTAGGAAAGGCGAAGGAAATACTGATCTTACACCACTTGGTCAGGTTCACCACTTGGTCAGGTTCAACAAGAATAGGTTTAGTTCTGCTGTTATTCAGTCTGAAAGGCTGAGCTTGACTTTTAAAAAGGTTACGGTTCTTCTGAAGTTTATGAAGCTGCTTGTTAGTGGCTGCAGAAAATCCGCTATTAGTGGGTTGGATGAAAATATACTGGGTAAGAAATCCTTATTGATATTCTATATCTCATTTTTGTTATACTTTTGGAATAAATTTCCATATCTTAATATTATACAGTTTGTTATTATAATAACTTTTCTATATGTAAGGACTTTGTGACGTCTCGATCATCCACGAGGATTTCCAATAAATAAATTTTGGACTTAGTAGGGACTTAGCGCTTCTAGGATAGAAAGTGTGCAGATTACTAAAATGAAAATAAATAGATAAAAATTCGTACCAAATTAATGTTTTCTCCATGTTCTTCACAGATCTGGGACAACTGTCTTGTGTCCTGAGTACAGATTTTTTCAAGCTCGTATTTAAATTTCTCCAGTATATTTTCAACTGGACTATTTCGTAGCAGGCTGACAATTCCTCTGCCCTTCAAATAAATGACCTACAAAGGAAAAAAAATAGTAAACCAGTTGGAGGGATATAGGAACGCTTTGTTTCTCTGATAATTCAGGATAACGTAGAAAAACTACATCATTTTTTATTTAGTTGATAAGATAGTAAGATCTGAACCATGGTGAGATATTGCGGAAGTATGAAGGCAGTTCACTCAAACATGTATTTTGTAACTTAAAGGCTGATGAGTTATCACTTGCCCATACTTTGCCTCTGCATACAGGGAGTTTACTCTAAAGCAAGGGGAATTGTATTGTTTAGTCTGAAAGACAGAATTTAGCAAATCAAGCAGAGATATCTTAGTTTCTGTTAACAGGTAAAAAGTGTTTTGTTTTTTTTTTTTTTAAATATTGAGGCATGCCCTGAAGGCACGATGGGAATCCAGTCCCGAGCCTTTCACTCCTTGAAGTCAGTCAATTTATTTGCGTGCTAGACAGGGAGTATAGACATCTTCCGTTTTCACTGAATTAAGGTTTTGCCTGCACAAAGACTACGAGAAGGTTTTAAAATGCTGTGTGTTAGCATTTGGTGGCAGAACCTGTCCCTAAGAAAAGCCTTCACAGTGGAGTTAGCACTTACACAAGTCTGTAAAATACAGATATTGGAGTAACTATGTTCCAAATGTCAAGAGAATCTGCTGACTCGCTTTTGTAATCAACCTGCAGCCTGTCAAACTGGGAAATGACGATAAGCAAATACCTTGTTTGGTCAGAATCCTAGAAAATACATCATTTAAAGAAGTTAGCATTTAGCACTTGCGCATTTTTCCTCCGGGAGGAGCGCAAGGATTGTGAGGCCAGGTTTCAGGGCAGCAGCAGCGTGTTCAGGCGCCAGAAGCACCAATGCCACGTTATTAAAAACATGGGATTGATTGCAAATAACCTGTTCTGCTTGCTACAAACAAGAGATGGCATGTTACTCCCTGTGAGAACTGCTGTCCTCCAGTGAAGAGATGGGGCGCAGCTGCTGGTTCTAATTAAACCAAAAGTCTCCTAACTACGGGATGTGGCATCTGCCTGGCTTCCAGGGAGAGCGCAGCAGCACACCACCTTACCTTCCTGCACAGGGGGCAGCAGAAACACCCGTTGACATGGTGACAGTTTTGGTGTAGCAGGATCTTTTCCAGGCACTGCTTACAGAAGTTGTGTGTGCAGGGCAGGACCAGGACGGGGGGGTTGAACAGCTCCAGGCACACCGGGCATAAGAGCGCCTGTCTCAGGGTTTCCATGGTGGTGGCTCACCACAGCTCCAGGCACACCGGGCATAAGAGCGCCTGTCTCAGGGTTTCCATGGTGGTGGCTCACCACATGAGGAAGACCCTGTTCTGAGAGCTACTAGAGCAGCCCCTCTCCAGCACCAGCCTTCTGGAACCCGCCCCAGTCTCTGTCATAACATCTCCATGGCAGCGGCAGTTCCTTTCTCTGAGATACTGACAATTTAATTGGTTCTCCTGCATCTCTGATCCCACCCAGCACACGTGCAAAATCACTTACACTGGGATGTCCTCCTTTCTGCTGGACCACCTCGGTCTCAATTTAAGTACGCTCTTGGGTGATTAAAGCTGAGAGATGTTGAAACAATCCAGCATCCGTTACTCTAATTAGAAGAGTTTTGCATCTCAATGCAAGGGAAGTTCCTTGTGGTAAATTATTTTATTAACTGTAATTTTTCATTTAGAATTGAGTCTTCTGGTTTTGTTCACTCATTTCACATTTTCATTACCTTGTGCTGAAAGATTCTTCAAAAAGTCAGCCCATGCCTTGTTAGTGATATTCCTATTATTATCATTAACATCTTTAAAATGCATTTTTTAAAGAATGGAGTAACTCAACGACATCAAAAGCTAACATGGCATCTGTCTGAGGAACATTCAAGTAACCGCTTTCTGCCAGGTACTGAAATATTGAAGGCTTCTGTCTCCATTGTTGACAGTCAACACCAGGCGTAACCCCTTGCTGTCTGTAAGGCTTGCATATTTATCAAGACAGTAGCATTTGGCTCACTGCTTCTAGGCAGGGATATAGAAACCATGTAAGACATTCCTCATCTACTGTAAATATATCGTGCGTCATACAGTAGCTAGGAAATCAGAGTTAATAGATTAATGGCAGAAAGAAATCAAGGTGACTGGACAAGTACAATCATGAACAGGTGGGTAAGGGTGCATATGCACACAGAGGCTGATTGTATGTTGCCCTCTGCCAGGTGGCTGTCATAGCAATTATGCTCTGTCTTTTGTTATCTCCAGCCCACCCACAGCTATCTGTGGGCACAATTGCAACTTTGGTTGGGGCAGAGCTGGTTGGTACAGACAAAGGAGTAGTTTGATGTGGCTTTTTATTTCAAGTCTATTAACAGTTAGGTAATATGAGGATATAGAGGGATGCAGGATCTCTGCTCTCCTGGTAAATGTTCCTATGTCTTCTTGAAAGACAGTACTGACTTTATTGAGGCAGGGGAGGAAAATGGAGCAGTGATTATTTTGCTGAGCAATGTGGCCATATTAGGGCCCACTATGGTAGATCAAGTCAAGAAGTACAGGATGGGGTTGTGCCAGTGATGTTAGTATTTTTCTCTTTTTTGTTTTTGTTGGGGTTTTGTTGGGTTTTTGGTGGTGGCTTGTTTGGGTTTGGATTGAGCGCTGTTTTGAGCCAGTTCAAAGGGTAAATGGACAACATCCACACATATTTTCTTGAGCCTGACTTACTGGAACAGAACAGATCCCCTGTAAGTCAGATATGGGCTTTAGATCTCTCAGTTTCGGTTCAACATGAAAAACCTTTATCACTAAAAGTGTGCTCGTAAAATAGCTATATTGGTGTAGACCCTTTTAAGAACTAGTTGAGAGCCTGAGGCTGCATTGGTGTTTGTAATTTACCAGTGTGCTGCAGCTGGTGGGTGTCCCCAACTGGCAGAGAGAGCGTAAAAGCTGTGGGTTTAAGGTAAGAAAAAAAGAAACCAATAGGTTGTTTTATTGCCTCCCATGAAGAAATCTATTCCTACCACTGTTTGGAATAGGTCGGTCCCAGTTTGTTCTCCTTCAGAAGATGCTGGGAAGAGGGCTGGTCTCTTCCCTGCGCTCGCATGCATCACCAGTGTGTTCAGAGGATCTTTGCGATCTTGTAGCTCTAGGAAATGCAAAAGTAGGGGTAGGAACTGCTCCAATGCAACAATGCGGAAATTCCACAAACCCGGGGGTAGTGTGGACTCCCCTCCCCACTCTGTCATCCTCTGCTGTACTTAGCCAGGCCCAGGATGCTTCCAGCTCCCCCGTGTAGTCTTGTGACAGTGTGAACTGCTGGTGCTTGACAGCATTTAGCACGTTCCAACCTGCCATGGCAGCCTGTCCCTGGTTCACTGCAGGGTTGTAGCAGGATGGATGGCGTTTGCCTCTGTGTGTGTGGTGTGATATTTCCAGCGAAGGCTGTCTTGACAGGAGGTGGGGACAGCCGCAGCAGAGGTCTGTGGTGATAACACTCTCACATTTCTAAGCCATAGCTGCACAGGAAGAGACATCTGTAATATTGAGTCTTTCTTCTGCTTTCTTAGATGCAAAACTGCTGTCATAGTGAATTTCCTCACTGGTAGATGTAGTGACTAAGAAAAACTCTGGATTATTTTTGTTCTACTGGTTCACAAGTAAAGAAATACCTGTTTCACAAAATTCCCTCTTAGCCCATGCCCTACCACTGGGTCCTATCTCCTACCTAAGCTTTCGGCTTCAAACATACAACTAATGTCTCATGTGTCATCTTCAGAATAGTAGGTTCTTTTTTTTTATATCTCTTGGTTTGGCTGAAAGAACAACCCTTTACAGGCACTCACTTGAAGAGTATGAAGCCTGAAGCAGGGATCTTAGTTTGCTTTCTAAAATTCTGCATTTGCTTAAATGGGAATATTCATCAGATTGAAAACAAACGTCTCTGGACTGGTTCTGTAGGACATCAGATCTCCAGTCGCCTCTCTGGGGAGCAACTTTTCATTTGGCAAACATGGGAAACGCCTCTTGCTAGTTTACTTGGTTTACTTTTCATAACCTGCTACCCTACTATACAGTATCACTCCAAAATAAATTGACTGCACAGTCACCTGTGGAAAACAGATATGCAGAGTAGAGCAGGGAGTGCCACTGAACCTTTTACACCATGTCACTGAAACAAAAGGCATTCCTCATTTTGACCTCCTTGCCTTATTTCTTTAGTGAGACTGTGCTTCATGTTCAGATGGGAGCTGCTGTCTCTCAGCCCATTGCCTCCCTTCTGCTCTGTGTAGTGCTGCAGGAGAGGGAGAGATTGGAACAGCAATAAAACTTCATTTATTCTTTCTAGGTGGGCTTTTACTGATTGACCCGCGCCCTTAAAGCACAAGAACAAAGTAAATACTGCACCATAAAGTCACTGGCCACCAGAGAATTAAGATCATGTTATCTTCTCAGAATGCTTTATAAGGTAACTAGATGTGTGTCAATTATTTACTCAGCACAATATGTAGAATAATAGAGGAGAATTCTTGATCAGCAGAATGAGCTAAGCACAGATGCCATGCTGACAGACCCAGGCGTAGAATAAATACGTTTTGATCCAAGAGACACAGGAAAATCTCCGCTCTTTGTTCTTGCACTATTCTGTGTGGGTGGAGAGAGAAAGATCCAAGCATTTGCCTCAGAGCAGTACTCTGTTCTCAAGAGACAGTGGAGCCAAGTAAAAGAAGTGGAAAGAGGAATTTGCTAGTTACAGATTTTTTTTCTTCATCCAGGAGTCAAAATGAAGAAAAGATCCCTCTGTGTTTCTCACAGGAGCATTGAGTGTTTAGACCAAGATATAGCATGAATATAAATCAAAATACTTCCTGAAATCTACATCTTATCCCAAGTAAATGAGTGCTGTCTCTATGGAAAATTCACAGGTAAAAATAAAACTTTGTTGTGTGTTCTCTATTGCCTTAGCATGTAACACTTAAAACCAGTCTGTAGGTAAAAGGATGCCAGTACCTGTTCAGGACCAAGTGATGACTTCCCAGGGTTACTTGCTTGGGGAGGGACACTCCATCCCCCACTGGCAACTGGCACATTCTTTTTCAGGTTATTTCCTTTTTCCCTCTGGAGGACTGAAGAACAGAGGGAGAAAAACCTCCACAGCAGGCCAGGACTCAACCAAAGCCTGTGGATAAGGTAGTACCAACAGTCAGCCAGCTTACTGCCAGGAGAACAGGCAGAGTTGGGCATAGCCAGACAAGTCCTTCATTTTGATTTCATTTGTGGTAGCAGAGGGACAAAACATTCGCAGGCATTGATGTTAATGTAACTTCTGCTCTGTGCCACCTGAAACCACTCAGACCAGTTTCTTCCTCTGCCACATGTTTTCAGGGGCAAAAGCCATTTGACTTACCCTAGCACACATTTCACATTCAGATTGACTTGCTCCTTGCAGTCAATTCTCCCAGCACCCTGAATCACAGAATGACTTGGGTTGGAAGGGACCTTTAAAGGCCATCTAGCCAACCCCTGGGGGAAACAGAGACGTATTCCCAGCCATATCAAACGTGCTGCAAGCTTAGCAGTGACGCCCAGGATGGACTAATATCCCCACTTGCTCCTCCAGATGCGGTCGGACAGACAACCACTGGGGTGGACCATCCCCAGAGCAACGCAGGCCTGTTCTGTCCTGAAGATGTGCAAAGGCGCTGTATGATCGGCACAGCAGTCGCTGTGATTTTCGTGCCCCTTGCCATGGTGGCGTGCTGTGTTGTGATCCGGCAGCGGAGGAACAGAAAACAGTGAGGCGTCGTTCCCTGCCACTGCTTCCTGCAGGGGTCCCTGGGCCAAGGGGTGCCAGCAGCTCAGCCCGTGGCGGTGAGGCTTGCCAGCGCTGGGCTGTGCTGTGGAGGGGAGGCGCTGTGTCCCCCTTGCAGCTGAGGGCCTCACCAGCCTCCTCTCTCCACAGGTGCCAGCATACCAGCAGCCACCCCTCACGCCTGGCCAGACAGACCAGCAGCCCGGAGAGCTGTACAGAGCCGAAACAGCCACCCCGGCCCCCAAGCCCAACAGTCAGGCCCATCCAGCCACCAAGCCCAACAGTCCGGCCCCCCCGGCCCCCCCCCGGCCCCGGTCGGACCCCCTCAGCCATGGAGCCCGAAGGTCCAGACCTCCACCCCTGCCCCAGGGAGCCGCAGCCATGCCAGGGTAGGCTGGGTTTGCGCTGACAGAACCCCCACCGACATCTTTGGGGATCAGCCAATTCTCCAAATAAAGAGGGGCAGAGCTGTCGCACAAGTGTCCGGGTGGTACCAACAGCAAACCCCGTGAGGAACCAGCGCTCTGTGCTCCACATCCAGGCACAGCCGCAGATGCCCACAGTGTCGGCAGGCAGGAGCCAGGCAAAGGGCTCTTCCAACCAGTGGCAGGGCCCTGAGGACCTGGGGGAGCCCATGGCCATGGCCAGCAACAGACAGTGACACCCACCTGACTCACGCAGGTTAAATGTCAAGAGATAGTGCTTTATCCTTTCAGCAAATCTGCAAAAGCTAGATTTTCACTAATGCTAGTGTTTGTATTAGTGCTGCAGTGTGGGACGGGCTGCATTTTCAAAATTATCTTGCTTGATGTCATTTGACTTCTCAAATTGTTGCAGTACTTCCTTGCAGAAGCAGCTATTGGGACTCTCACTTGAAAAAGCAAAAGCCGGACATTCTGACTGACGTGTCTCAGGTATGTGAGTGGTACTGACACTCGGGCTGGGCCTGACACTCGGGCTGCCCCAGGCCAGCTGAGCCTGATCCCCAGGGCCAGCTGGGCCCGACAGTCAGGCCGCTCAGGCCAGCTAGGTCCAACAGTCACGCTGCTCAGGCTGCCCAGGGCTAGCCGGGCCCCAAAGTTCGGGCCGTCCCGGGACAGCTGGGCCTGATGCTCAGCCAAGCTAGGCCTAACAGTCAGGGTGCTCGGGCTACCTGGGGCCAGCCATGCCCAACATACGGGCCAGACAGGCCCGATACTCTGGGATGCCCCGGGGGGGGCCCCCCCCAAGTATCGTGCCCCCCCGGACCCAGAGCCCGAGGGGCTGGCCCTGACGGAGGACTGAAGGTGGCCCGGCTAACGTAGGGGCTGTGGGTGGACTGACAGAACCCCCACCAACAGCTTCAGGGATCAGCTGTTTCTCCAAATAAAGAGGGGCAGAGCTGTCGCACAAGTGTCTGGGTGTGAGAGCCCTCCTGGCAAGAAAGCCCCCAGGGGCCGCCCGTTGGCCCATCTGCTCCTCCGGGGGTGTTGCACAGGCCCTGGAAAGAGTCCTTGGAGAGCAGCCAGGAGCCAGCCCAGAGGTCACCAGGCCCCTCTCACAAAATTGGGGCTGTTGATCACAGGGGCATGGGAGAGCACACGGGGCAATTCCCACAGGCTTGCCTTGCCCTTACGTGCCATCCTGGGCTTCACTCACAGGCAAGGGACCCTAGGCTAGATCGACTTCTGCCTTGATACAACTTGAGAGAACTGCAGGACTGCAGTCTTTTTTTCTGCCCCCATTTGACACTGCCTCATTGACAGCATGCAGGTGACCTAACTGGAGACACCGGAGCTACTGACTCCTGCTCCAGCGCCCTCCTCATCTTTGCGGCCCTGCCCTGCACCCGCTCAAGCAGCAGCTCCATGCCTTTCTTCTGCTGTTTGCCACCGCTAGCCCAAAGGTCTGGCCCCAGAGCCCAACAATCTGCCCCCCTGGCCCCCGAGCGTGACTCTTGGGCTGCCCCGGGCTGCTCAGGCCAGCTAGTTCCAACAGTTAGGCTGCTTGGGCTGCCCAGGGCCAGACAGACCCAACATACAGGCCAGCCTGGGCCAGACAGGCCCAATACTCTGGGATGCCCCCAAACACAAGGGTCAGACTGCCCGCCCCCCCAGCCCAAGGGGTGGACCAGCAAACCAGTGCCTGCCTCTTGTGCCAGGCCAGAGGGACCAGCAGCCCAGAGAGCAGGACAGAGCCAATACGTTCCCCCTGGCCACCAAGCCCGAGGGTCGGCCCCCCCTGGCCACCAAGCCCGAGGGGCTGGCCCTGAGGGGGAACTGAAGGCGGCTCGTCCAGGGTAGGGGCTGGAGTGTGCTGATAGAACCCCCACCGACAGCTTTGGGGTTCAGCTTTCTCTCCAAATAAAGTGGCAGAGCTGTTGCACAAGTGTCCGGGTGGTACTAACAGCAAACCCCGTGAGGCACCAGCACGGGCTGAGCTCCAGGTCCAGGCACAGCCGTGGATGCCCACGGCGTCGGCAGGCAGGAGCCAGGCACCAGGCTCCTCTGACCAGTGGCGGCGCCCCGGGGGAGCCCATGGCCATGGCCAGCAACAGAGAGCGACACCCACCTGACCCACGCACCCTACGGCAGGCAGTGACGGGAGCCCCGCCTGGCCACTCGCACGGACCGCTCAGGGTCCCTGGGGTGAGGGAAGGCTTATTGCAGCGGGGTCATCTGGCCGTGGGCCCCCTCACGTGGGATACCCAGGAACAGAGGGAAGCCATGGAGAACGTGTCCAGGGACAAACCTGCCGTTTCTGCTGTTGGGGCGAGAAAACAGAACAGGGCACGGACTCTGCAAGTGACTGAAAATGAAGATGCCTACTGCAAATATCAGAGAAGCTTACACAGGACACGCGAATGACACTGACATGGTGAATGTGAACTCACGTGACATCGTACCGCGAGGTTCAGAGACATTCACACCTTTGCAGCTTGCGGGGCTGTTGGTTAGTTGCAGATGGCCCTTCGTTTATTTTTACAGATGCCTCTTAGCCTTTTCACTCTTACTTGTTCCTTTGTTTTGTTTTTCTCCTCCAAAAAGACAGAGTGATGCAGGCTGGAAGCCCCGGGATCACATTTTCAGAAGTTGTCAGGGGCACAGGAAAATCTCAGGCGTACCCTCGCCACCTCGCCTGCACAGCTCCAGGTTGGCCGACCCGGTCAAAAGAGGTCGCGTGCTCGAGTCTCGAGACTGAAATCAGGAGTCCCTTCTCTTCCTCTCGAGACTGAAATCACCCACCCTTCGGCCTCAGGAGCTGTTGCTAACAGCACCCGAGGAGGTCAGAAAGCCCTTGGCCCTGGTTTCCTCTTGTTCTGGGGGACTGGGAGCTCCTCGCTGCTCCGTGACAGCGCCCAGAAGACAAGGCAGAGCTGTGGGCTCAGCCCCGGGTGCGACCATGAGGTCACAGCGGGGCTGTGAGGTCACAGAGCCCTGTCATGCTGAGCTGGCCATAAGCACCCACCTCTCAGCCCCCAGCCTCAGTTGCAGCAGCGGCGGCAGCAGCGGCGACAGCAGCAGCAGCAGCAGCAGCAGCAGCAGCAGCAGCAGCAGCAGCATGGTGCAAGCGCAGGGGCCCACGGCCCCCACCCACCGCCTCCCCCTCGTCCTCCTCCTCCTGGTGGCCCTGCATGCCAGGGCTGCCTGGGCTGCTCCGTGGCAAGCACGGGGAGCAGGTAAGCGGGCGGCGCCGGTGCAGCCTTTGACAGGCCAGCGGGCTCTTCTCCCCAAGAAGCGTGGATGATGGTTTTTTCCCCTCCCATGCTTTGGTGGGGGCTTCCCCTCTGGGCGTGAGAGCCTTCCTGGCAAGAGAGCCCCCAGGGGCCGTCTGTTGGCCCATCCGCTCCTCCAGGGGTGTTGCACAGGGCCTGGAAAGAGCGCTGGGAAAGCAGCCTGGGGCCAGCCCAGAGGTCACCAGGCCCCTCTGCAGCTTTGGCGATCTCCACCTACGTCTGCCTCCCACCTCCTTACCCGACCCCCTTCCACTGCCTGCGCTTCACTAAGGCAGAAGTGGATCCCAGTGCGCAACGGAAACGTTTCTCATCTCTGCTTGCTTCTAGACGAGGGTGGTGGCAAGGATTATCCAGCTTCTCAGCTGGATGCTGGCTTGGAACCCTTGGGGCGCCCCAGAGGTAAGTGCTCAACATCCCTTTCCTTGCAGGAATAAACGTTGGCGGTGTGGCAAGCGCTTATTTGTGCGCAATTCTCCTTAAGATCCTCTCAAGGTCAACGCCTTCCCGACTTCTTGGCCTGTTCCCGTCGTCGAGCCCGAGAGCAATCCCCTAGAGGAGGCAGTGGCCGGCAGGGGCATTTACCTTTTAATCTTCTTGCCGTGCAAAACGCAGCCCAAAGCCCAAGGGTCAGCCCGCTCGGCACCTCTACCTCTGCGCCCTCTCCTTGCGTGAGCCCCTCACCGCTTCTGCCAGTCGGTTCTGCCCGTGCCGATCACAGCAGATGACGGGAGCTTCTCTGGGTGTTTGCTTACAGATGTGCCCGCAGGAAGGACTTTTGCAGCTCCGCGGCTGGATGCTGCGCTACAGCCAGGCTGGCACCGCAGGGGTGAGGAGTCTTGCCCTGCTGACCTCGCAGGCCGTGCCGTGGTTTTCTGTAATTTATCCGCCTGCACTTGAACCAAATATGTTCTCTTAAGGTCCTCCAAGAGCAAAGTACCCAGCCGAAGGAGGAAGAAAGTCCCCGGAGCCATCTCAAGTCTTAAGGCAAATGCTGGGGGAACTGGGGAGAGGACACGGTGGGTGTATTTCCCTCTGCCTTAGCCGTGAGACTCGGCAAACGGAGATTTTAGGTACATGCGATGCTGGGTTTCACACCTTGTGGTTGCCAGCAAGCCACAGAGGTGGTGCAGAGCCTCTGCTGCCAGTCGTGCTTCAGGCTGAGTGCCAGGGGCAGCTGCTGCCGCCCCAGTTTTACCAGTACGGCTCAGAGGTGGCTTGTGCAGACGTCGGCAGGCAGGTTCAAGGGCCTGGCGTGCACCAAACTTGTGTTCCGCTCACGCACAGCACTGCTTGCCACTGGGCCACTTGCAGGCAGGAGCGAGGTCCCAAGCAACGCCGGCTGCCCTTGCCTAGTGCTGCCAGTCGGGGGGAGATGCTGACTCGGCAGGCTTTTTGGGTTGTGCTCCACTTTCCCTCTGCAGACTGGGATGGGGCAAATGTGACCATTGCTGGTGCTGCCAGGGAAGGGCATGGGGGCCTTACGGAGGAGCCCTTCTCACGAGGGCTGTTTCCCCGCCGGGCCTGGCTGCAGCCTCTTCCCATCCTCCTTGAGCGAAGGCGTTCAGCATCGCCTTACAGGTTGCCCCAAATGCACTCCGTGCCATGCCAACCAGAAGATCGCCTGCAATTCCCTGGTCTCCCAGCAGCTCAGGCGTGGCTGGTGCGTGGAGTAGCGACCAGGCACAGCCCCGAAAGCCCAGGCCTTCTTTCCAAACCTTATCCACGCCTTTGAGAAGCATTGCCTCCTGAGGATGGAAGACGCCATCTCCCCGATGGGAACGGTTCCATCTGATCCCACTGTCCCGCTTGCTTTCTCCAGAGACGGACCGAGAAGCTGTGCAGAAGCAGGCGTTTCCGGAAGGAAGCAGGAGCTCACTGCCAGGCTCTGCTCAAGAAACAGAGACGAGGCAAGGCATGGGCACGCCAGGTAATCGCTCTCCCCTGGTCAGCCGGTGTCACCCTTCGGGATCGCCGGGTGTCAGCAGGCTCTTCCCCCCGTGCCCGCTCTTGCACATCACGTCAGCAGCCAAAGCTGAAAGTGGTTGGGGTTCGAGGCGCCTGGGCCACGTTGCGCAGATGACGGGAGATGTGCCTCTTGCACGAATGCACCTCCCGCTGTAGCTGCATCCCAGAGCTTGCCGTGAGTCCCTAGAGGCCCGAGGCACAAGAGCAGCACAGAGCAGGATCCTCCCGTCAGCCGAGGTCCAGAGCGATGCCCTGACTCCCAGACTGGGCAGGGGGCCTTAGAGGCAACCTCCCCGTCCTCCTGCATCCTCTGTGCCTGAGCCGTGCTGAGGCTTTACCTCTTGTCTCTGCTTTTTGCCAGTGCTGTCCAAGGCCCCAGAAGACCACCACAACAGCATATATGAATTTTATCGGACGGGCTCAGGTACTGCGCAGTCTTGCTGGGGTCCCTAAGGGGGAGACGTGTCCCGCAGCCTGGGAGCGGCTGCAAGGGGTGCCCCATGCTGGAGGAAAGGCAGAAGTGGAGAGCAAGGCTCAAGTGTCTCTTGGGAAGGCCGGACTCCGTCCCCTTGGGGTGTGGGAGCTGGCCCAAGGGGAGGGAGAGTTGCGGGTGGCACTGTCTGCTGCAGATCGGGCGGGTTTTGTCCATGTCCCTCGAAGGGGCGACTGCTCAAGCAGCTGCGCTCCCCGCCGTGCTCTCCTTCGAGCCGTCTGAGTTTTGTGCGGGGGGACAACCTGTCCCAAAGGGTGGGGAGCGTGCCTCCAGGCACCAGCACTGGGGGGAAACAGAGACGTATTCCCAGCCATATCAAACGTGCTGCAAGCTTAGCAGTGACGCCCAGGACGGACTAATGTCCCCACTTGCTCCTCCAGATGCGGTCGGACAGACAACCACTGGGGTGGACCATCCCCAGAGCAACGCGGGCCTGTTCTGTCCTGAAGATGTGCGAAGGCGCTGTATGATCGGCACAGCAGTCGCTGTGATTTTCGTGCCCCTTGCCATGGTGGCGTGCTATGTTGTGATAAGGCGGCGGAGGAACAGAAAACGGTGAGGCGTTCATCCCCCGCCACTGCTTCCTGCAGGGGTCCCCTGGGCCAAGGGGTGCCAGCAGCTCAGCCCGTGGCGGTGAGGCTTGCCAGCGCTGGGCCGTGCTGTGGAGGGGAGGCCCTGTGTCCCCCCTGCAGCTGAGGGCCTCACCAGCCTCCTCTCTCCACAGGCGCCAGGAAACCAGTGGCCGCCGCTCGCGCCCAGCGAGACGGACCAGCCGCCCCAGCAGCCCGGAGAGCTGGACGGAGCCGAAACAGCCACCCCGGCCCCCAAGCCCGAGGGTCGGCCCCCCCCGGCCACCAAGCCTGACGGTTGGACCTCCCCGGCCACCAAGCCCGAGGGTCGGCCCCCCCCGGCCACCAAGCCTGACGGCTGGACCTCCCCGGGCACCAAGCCCGAGGGTCGGCCCCCCCCGGCCACCAAGCCCGAGGGTCGGACCTCCCCGGCCACCAAGCCCGACGGTTGGACCTCCCCGGCCACCAAGCCCGAAGGTCGGCCCCCCCCGGCCACCAAGCCCGAGGGTCGGCCCCCCCCGGCCACCAAGCCCGAGGGTCGGCCCCCCCCGGCCACCAAGCCCGAGGGGCTGGCCCTGAGGGGGAACTGAAGGCGGCTCGTCCAGGGTAGGTGCTGGGCTGTGCTGATAGAACCCCCACCGACAGCTTTGGGGTTCAGCTTTCTCTCCAAATAAAGTGGCAGAGCTGTTGCACAAGTGTCCGGGTGGTACTAACAGCAAACCCCGTGAGGCACCAGCACGGGCTGAGCTCCAGGTCCAGGCACAGCCGTGGATGCCCACGGCGTCGGCAGGCAGGAGCCAGGCACCAGGCTCCTCTGACCAGTGGCGGCGCCCCGGGGGAGCCCATGGCCATGGCCAGCAACAGAGAGCGACACCCACCTGACCCACGCACCCTACGGCAGGCAGTGACGGGAGCCCCGCCTGGCCACTCGCACGGACCGCTCAGGGTCCCTGGGGTGAGGGAAGGCTTATTGCAGCGGGGTCATCTGGCCGTGGGCCCCCTCACGTGGGATACCCAGGAACAGAGGGAAGCCATGGAGAACGTGTCCAGGGACACAAGCCTGACAAGCCCAGGTACTCCAGGCAAAACAAAGGTCCCCGCTAATTAATGGGCACTAATTGATGGGCCATCACCACCTAGGGGTGCTGCAAAGTACCTCCCCATCTGGGTGCTGAGCCTCCTGTGAAGCTGCTCCCTCAGGGAGGCTTTTCGTGCCTTGAGAGTAACAAAGCGGTGACCACCCTGTTGCTTGAACGGTCTTGAAAAGCTGCTGAAAGGATGCTAAAGGGTTAACAAGAGACCTTTGTGAAGCCAGCTGTAGCTGGAATGCGATAATAGCCCTGAGAAAACAGAACATCCTTGAGGAGGATCCAGCTTAAAGTACTAACATTGTGTTTTAGGTTAAACTTACTAACCATATGCGGTGAGAAACTGTAGGTAAAAACAAACAGTGTGTGGAATGTGCATCATCAAAGAAAAAGAAGAGATTTGTTGGGGACAAAACGTCTAGCGTTTTGTCGATATGAGGATAGCCAGGGGTGGGAACCATGAGCTACGGAGGTAAAGGGGAATGTTTCAAGGATGGGGAGCTGGCAGGTACCGGCTGTGGTGTTCTGACAGCAGAATAAGGGGGGCAAAAACCGAAGTTCACCAAAAGGACAAAGTGAAGAAGAGGAGTGGATGAAGTAAACGACCCCTGAAGACCACCGACTCCAATCACTGAGCATGTGCAACTGGGAGGACAATATGTAAATGATTTCCAAGAATTAATTTACCAACCCTGCCTTTTCTGAGGAATGTAATGAATATGTATGTAAAATTAGTACGGCGTGCACAATAGGAGGAGCGATCCGCTGTGCATCCGGCGCTGCAATATAGGAAATGGACTGAGAGAAGGGGTTAAGGGAATCTTAGTAGATAAGATGCTGCGCAATAATTGTCTAGATTGCTGCGTAGCCCAGAGAATCAAATTGATAGATAGTGCTCAAATGTTTTGCTAACTATTGTGCGAACTAACTGATGCAGGAAGATTTGCGTCTCCTTACAAAGGACAGTTCTTGAAAAGAACAACCTGCAGTTTGGGCAAGAGCAAAGAAGCAACTGAGTCTGCGCAAGAACAAGGGGTTACTAGCAGTGACGAAGAGGAGCCATCAGCCTTCATCCCCACGACCCCCGACGACCACCACAAGGAGGCATTGAGCAAGCACAGTCGGGAGGGACTTATGGAAATGACCTCATGAAACTAATTTTAATACGAAGCGGGGACAGGTTATGCATATGTATAGGCATATTGGGAAACTTCATGCTTATGTAACACTTTGTTACATATAAACAGGACAAGTTGCTGCATGGAGGTGCGCACAACTTTGGTGGGACTACTCCCCGTGCTGCCCAGTGCTGAATAAACATACCTACTTTACAATCTTACGTCAGTACTGTGGAGGAGAGCCCATGTGTTCCCTGCAGCTGAGGGCCTCACCAGCCTCCTCTCTCCACAGGTGCAGGGAAAGCAGCGGCTGCCCGTCATGCCTGGACAGACGGACCAGCCACCCCAGCAGCCCAGAGAGCTGGATGGAGCTGAAACAGCCCCCACAGCCACAAAGCCCAACAGTCGGGCCCCCCCAGCCTCTGGGACCGAGGGTCACGCCCCCCTGGCCCCAAAGCCCGAGGGGCTGGCCCTGAGGGAGGACTGAAGGTGGCCTGGCTAGGGTAGGGGCTATGGGTGCACTGACAGAACCCCCACTGACAGCTTCGGGGATCAGCTGTTTCTCCAAATAAAGAGGGGCAGAGCTGTTGTTTGTGTGCTCAGCTGATCACCATTGCCACAGGGAAGGTGACTCAGCAGCTGGACAAAGCAGCAGGACAAAGCAGCAGCAGGGCTGGGGGTGCCCTGACCAAGCCCCCACCAACAGCTTTGGGGATTGTTCGTTTCTCCAAATAAAGAGTGGCAGAGCTTTCACAAAAGTGTCCTGGTGGTACCAACAGCACAACCCCACGAGGCGCCAGCGCTGGCTGAGCTCCATGCCCAGGCATGGATGCACACAGTGTTGGCAGGCAGGAGCCAGGCACAGGGCTTCTCCGACCAGCGGTGGGGCCCCGAGGGCCTGGGGGAGCCCATGGCCATGGCCAGCATCAGACAATGACACCCACCTGACCCACTCACACTACGGCAGGCAGTGACAGGAGACCCACCTGGCTGCTCACACGACTGCTGAGGGTCCCTGAGGTGAGGGAAGGCTTATTGCAGCGGGGTCATCTGGCTGTGGGCCCCCTCACGTGGGATACCCAGGAAAAGGGGGAAGCCCTTGACGCATGAGCATGGGGTTAGACCACGGGCTCTCTCTGAGACTGTCCAGTGGGCTGCCAGCTCCCCTTTTACTGCAATTGCTCAGGTTTCCCTCATCAATGCCTCACGACTGTCCTCTGGGGTCTGTGTCAGGAGGGGCCGTAGAGGGAGAGATTTGCCTTTGCCTGGCAGGGACTGCTGTTTACATTGGCCGGCTTACCACAGGGTTTTATAGAGAGTCCTACCTTTGCTCATGCTCCACTGCCTATAGAGCGAGAAACCTTAACATCACCAAGAGATTACTGTGATGCTTGGAAGGGACCTTCAAAAGGCCATCTAGCCAACCCCCTGCAATGAGCAGGGCCATCTTCAATGAGATCACGTTGCTCCAACCTGACCTTGAGTGTTTCCAGGGATGGGGCATCTACCACCTCTCTGGCCAACCTGGGCCAGTGTTTCACCACCCTCATCGTAAAAACATCTTCCTTAATCTAGTCTGCATCTCCCCTCTTTTAGTTTAAAGCCAGTACCCCTTGTCCTGTTGCAACAGGCCCTAAAAAAACTCTGTCCCCATCTTCCGTAGAAGCCCCTTTAAGTAGTGAAAGGCAGCACTCAGGTCTCGCTGGAGCCTTCTCTTCTCCAGGTTGAACAACCCCAACTCTCTCAGCCTTTCTTCGTAGCAAAGCTGTTCCATCCCTTGGATCGTTTTTGTGGCCTCCTCTGGACACACTCCAGCAGGTCCATTCAAATCCCCTTTGTGCACCACAATGCTTACCATTATCTGGCTGAGTGATGCACATTCCTTCTCCCTGTGTCCCAGTGCTTGGCAGCTCCATATACCAGTTCAGTTGGCATCCGTGTGTCTACCATAACACCTGGCCATGATCGTATGTTAGAAAGCCAGCATTTTTGAGGCCATGCTTTTCATTTTCTCCAACGGTGTGTGGGGACAGCAGAGTGTGTTTGTATTCACAGTCGCAGCACAGCCAGGAGAGGCTGCTGCTATGGGCATTATCCAGGTCCTTTCAGTCTCCTCTTCCAGGCTTCAAATTCCTACATCCCTTACCTTTCCTCCCTCGGACCTACTGGGAGACTCCAACCTGTACAGGACCTGTGTAGCATCATTTTTCAGCCGTGCCTCACAAGGCATTCTTGGTATTTGGAGAGCCAGAATCCCACAGAAGGGGAAGAGAAGCTACCAGTTTCCTCCCAGAGAGCCCTGGGGTGAAAGCTAGAACAGGAAAGGGCTCAGGGAACCCCCACGAAGCTGCTTTTCCTAGGCCACACTTAAGGAGACTGTCTCATAGTCACTGCCTGGATCTAAAAAGCTCCTTTCCCCATCCCTGCTTGCCCAATGAAAATTCTCAGCACCTTGGGGTTATGTGGAAACGCACCTTGGAACTCATCTAGGCCTGATTTGGGGGCAAAATCCAGCTCTTCGAAACTGCTGAGGCTAAGTTTGCTCTTTGGGCAGATGCTGCAGTATATGAATCTCTTGTAGAATCATAGAATCATTGGGGCTGGAAAAGCCCTTTAAGCTCACCAAGCCCAACCATTCCCCTAACCCTGCCATCCCACCACTAAACCCTGGCCCTAAGCACCTCCTCTGCCCGGCTTTTAAATCCCTCCAGTGATGGGGACTCCACCCCTTCCCTGGGCAGCCCCTTCCAGTGCTTGACAACCTTTTTGGGGAAGGAATTTTTCCCAATGTCCAATCTAAACCTGCCCTGGCACCACTTGAGGCCATTTCCCCTCGTCCCATCGCCTGCTCCCTGGGAGCAGAGCCTGACCACCCCCCGGCTCCCCACTCCTGTCAGGCAGTTGTAGGGAGCGATAAGGGCTCCCCTCAGCCTCCTCTTCTCCAGGCTGAACACCCCCAGCTCCCCCAGATGCTCCCCATCAGCCTTGGGCTCCAGACCCCTCACCAGCTCCACTGCCCTTCTCTGGACACGCTCCAGCCCCTCCATGTCCTTCTGGGAGTGAGGGGCCCAACCCTGAACCCAGCATTCGAGGGGCAGCCCCACCAGTGCCCAGGACAGGGGCACGGTCACTGTCCTGCTCCTGCTGGTCACACCAGTCCTCATATAAGCCAGGGTGCTGTTGGCCTTCTTGGCCACCTGGGCACACTGCTGGCTCCTATTCAGCCGCCTGTTGATTAGCGCCCCCAGGTCCTTTTCTGCCAGGCAGCTTTCCAGCCACTCTTCCCCACGCCTGTAGTGCTGTGTGGGGTTGTTGTGACCCCAGTGCAGGACCTGGCCCTTGGCTTTATTGAATCTCATACAATTGTCCTGGGCCCATGGATCCAACCTGGTCAGGTCCCTCTGCAGAGCCCCCCTGCCTCCAGCAGATCCACACTCACACCTTGTAGCATCAGTCCAGTACCAGATGCCAGATATAGGTGCCTAGCTGCCTTCCCTCAGGGCACCTGAGTATGAGGTGGCAGAGTGAGACAGCAGGCATTGCAGGAGGCGGCATTTGGCCACAAAGGGCCTAACTTGCATGTTTTTCTACTCATGATTCTTCTAGAGATATTTTGGTAGTTACTGTATCTTACTACAAGTTAGAAGTGAGTTGGCTCGTTGACTTGAGGCAAGACAGGGTCAAGGAAGAAGAGTCCTAATGTTATGGCGATGGACAGCACTGCAGTAGCGGAGGGTTTTGCCTGTATGGCGTGGTTGGAGGTTTGAGGATGCTGCGCTTCTGACATGACTGTGTGGTCAGGCTCAATAGAGATTACCTGGTTTCTGTGGTTTACTGCAGTAGCTGTTGCAGGGGTGCTTCGTAGCTGCTGCTGATACCGAGGTGACCTTCTAACAGGAGAGGAATCTCCTGGAAGAACAGAGAAGGCAGTAGACACTAGCCGGGGTCCTCCTGTCCCATCCTTCCCCTAGCTCATGGCTGTTTTGCTGGGGCGGGATTCGGTGACAGCATCAGCATGACAAGGCAGCGCTCCTGCTGAGCACGAAGAGCTTTGCCCACAGTGAACCCCCAGCTGCAAGGCTGTCACACAAAGCTGCGAGTCGGGTTCAGTGCATGAGGATAAGGAAGAGCAATATTTGCTATTTAAGCATTTATATCACCCAGGTCACAAATTAATTAATGGGCTGCTGCTGAAGTTTGTAGGTTTGATTATTCGTTTAGATGGGCTATTTTTGTTTTTTTTCCCATGATGGGTTCAATCAGACGTGGTGGCCAGTCTGGCTGTAATTGCAACTGCGTTTGTCAGTGAACCAAAAAACTTACTAAACAAAACCACCCCCAGTTCTACAATATCCATTTACATGGACTGGGTGTAGGTAAGTTTTCAGATGCGAACACCTGACATCAACTTCAGAAAGATTATTCTAGCCAGACCTAATGATATGTGGAAGTCCTTGTTAATTATACTGATTTAAACAATACCGAGCTGGTTTCTATGCCCCAAGTGTATAATACCAGGGATCAGAGCTGTTAACTCAGTAAACTTGAGATAATTTCTTGGAAAACTAAGACACCTGCAAATGCATCTTGGCATTCCCCAGTCTGCTGTCTAACACTGAACTGCTTGTTATGTTGCTGTGCCTCTGTACAAAGCTGCTTTTGTGTATGCAATTCGTATGCAATATTTTACTTTCAAGTGTGCTTACTTTAGGATGATTCTGCCAAAGTATTTGTTTGGATCTGAGTTTGATATATGATCATCTAACAGTTGAAGCGCGTGCAATTTATATACATTTTCAGCTGGTCTATTTTTACTGAATAAAAGTATTTTGGAAAAGGACAGATTCTTGTTTAACTACTTAAATACATCAACCTGGATAAACTGTTAATTCTACAAACTGGCACTCCAGTCCGAATCCCAAAGCTGTAATCCAAAACAGCAGTTATGCTGGCATCCCAGTTCTTTCTGTGCTATTAAAAAAATGCCTTCACAAAGTGTATTGCAGATAATAAGATTTTCATTGATTATTTTTAGTAGCATTATGTTACATACATATATGCAAGTTTTTGCTGATGATAAGTACGGACAGAATTATATCCTTATTAAGGTTTGATAATTAAGTGTTTTCTCCCTTAAAATAAGACCTATAAAAGTTTAGCCAATAAGGTGAAATTTTGCTCTTATTCAAAGTACTTAAAATGCCACAATCAGTTTTCTGTTAAAAACACTTTAAAGCTTTCTCAGCCAAAAAAGTCTAAATTAAGGCCTTGATAACTTAATACACTTCATGTATTTCTCTGCTGCAACACCTTTTAGAAACACACTGGTGACAATTATTTAAGAGATCTAAAGGAAAAAGTTATCCGCTCTCAATAGCAGACTTCAAGATCTGTTCATTATTACTTTAAAATTGTTCATCTTACTTTAAAATTTCTAAAAGGAAAAGGAGTTAATAAGTTCAGTCAATATTTATTTTCTTTGAAGTAAAATCAAGTAATGTTCATGTAAACATATGTAATACATAAATATTAACTCAATCCATTAAACCTTTAGGTACCTTGGCACTGAACTTATGGCAATAGTGTAACTTGAAAATAATGTTGCTTGCTAATGACAGAGGTTTCTAAATCAACAAATACATCTGAAAACAAGAGAACAGTTCACGACAGAAAAGCATAGTACCTGAAACCAAACGTCACAGTACAGTCACATGGGAGCTGGCCTTTAAGGACTGTGTAGATAGAACAATCGTCACTAAAACTCCCTCTAAAAAAATAAAATGCACTGTTAATAACTACTATTACCGGAAGTTAGGTAAACTATGCCAGACAGCACAAAATACAGCAGCTGGGAAATGCAAATAATTTGGTAGGTCCATCTAATTCTTCAGCATAGCTGTGCAGGAATCAAGAGGGATTCTCTGTTTCTTCCTTAAGTCTTTTTCTTTTTTCTTCCAGTGTTTGTTTAAATACTATTTTCAAGGTGTTGTAAACATACGGTCCATTTTCAGAATCAAAGCTTGTCTAATAAAAGGGAGAAATTCGAGTTCAGTTGTTAAATAGATGTCACACAGCAAATGCAAAGTAGATGACCAACCTTTTCTGAAAAAATTAGGTTTAAGGTTTATCAGAGGAAGTATGGGCTCCATGGTGGAGTCCTTGATGCTGAGTGTTTCAACTTTACGTGACTAGATATAACACAAGCTACTACAAGGAGAAGTGTTAACAGGGGACACGTCTGTAGATTTACAAGAGATTAGGAAGCAGTTTGACAGATGTCCTGTTCACATAATTTCACCTCCTGAATCTAAGAAAGCAGCTGTGAGCTGAGCAATACCAAGCTTAACCTGCCACAGGTACGAAAAGATTGCAAAAGCAGAAGTTATATATACACATCCTATATTAAATGCCCAAAACATAACTGAATTGTAATGTCATTTCAGAAAATTATTTCATCTGATGGAAAGACTCCAAGTAGAACAGAATCTACCAAAGCCTTTGGTAAACTACTCTGTGACTAATTATTCTCACTGCTTATAAATTATCTTCTCCCTAATTTGAAGAAGTCCCTGAATTGGCAGTGATCCAGGAACAGAAAAACACGACTAAAGATTAAGGCTGTAGTGACAGCGTTTAATTTTTTTGAGAGTATTTCCTACCCTTTACATAGGCTGATTATTATAAAATGTAAACTCCGAACTAGCTCAGCACGAGTACACTGACTGCAAAGGAATTACTGTAACTTTTCTCACAGAGACCTGCTCTGTGATTTAAAACAAATAAATACGACATCAGGGACAAAGGGTTACTTGCCTTAGTGAAAGCTTTAATAGCGCGAGCAAGTAAGGCCTCCTCCACGTCAGCTGGCAGTGTTTGCAAGTTCACCACACAGTGCAAAATACAAAGGATAGTCTGACACTGTTCCTGGTGGGAAAAAGGAACCGCAGCTCATTAAAAGAAATGTTTTCATGAAAAACACTTAACTTCCAGGTTTTGTTAACTGCTGTTTAAATATCAGACTGTGCCTTCCTGTATTGAAACCTGCAGGTGTAGGAGTTGGGGAGGGAACTTGCGCAAGCCTGAAGAGCCTCGACATAATTATTTCAGTTGTGATGGGAGAAACTCTTCTCCTGTAGCGTACCACAAGCTGCCCTGGAGATTTCCAGGAGGTCAGGCATGCATCTGGGGACTTATTTTTCAAAGTCCCCTACACAAACAGTAGCATCCCTGTGAACTGGCATGGAAAAAGTGAGATGTGATCTTTTCAGCCCAAAATGCTATGCATGTTTAGGGCTCTTCCCCAGCTAACAGAGGATGATCTGCATCTCTCTCTCTCCTACCAAGGCTCCTTCACCGTTAAAGGAAGCTTACAGAAAGACACCTGGGCAGTGCTAGCAGAGATGCATAAAGGCAGCAACTGTATATTTGTGGCTGCTGCTTCCCATCCCCTTTCCAAGGGAGATAGATCTCCATGCTGGCAGGTCACTTTTAACAGTGAAAATGAAATTAAAACTTGCAGGATTTCTGGGAAGAGCAGCTAAATATGCACCAGCACATATAGGGGGCTGAGTGGCTGAAGAGCAGACGAGCAGGAAAGAACCTGGGTGTCCCAGTGCATACAAAGCTGAATGTGAGCTGGCAATGCGCCCTTGAGGGAAAGGCAGCATCCTGGGCTGCATTAGATGGAGTTGCCAGCAAGTCAATGCGGGTGACACATCTGGAGTGCTGGGTCCTTGGTACAAGAAAGACATGGACATCCTAGAACTACTCCAGCAAGGGGCCACGAAGGTGATTAAGGGACTGGAACATCTGTCATACAGGCAACTTGCTCTAGCTGATGCTGTTTTGGGCAGGGTGCTTGGACTAGAAGATATCCAGAGGCCCCTGCCAACTCACCTACTCTGTGATTCTGAAATAATATAGGATAAGGTAAGACAAAATTAATATTTTAAATTTAAAAAAAACCCCATAATTATGATTCCTTTCCCATTCATTTGTAATAGATGTCAAGCAGTTCTTTTTTATTTAATACAAATAGAAAGTTAAAACTCCGACAGAGTGGAAGAATGCTGCAGGAAGAAACATGACATTTTTAGATGAACCCGGGAATTCTGCATGTCATGGCATGAAGATGGTGACTGCACGTAACATTGTGACTACCTCCTCAATAGAAGCGGTATTCTTGGATATCTGGAGGCTGTTAAAAGGGGCCCTATTTTCTTCATAAATACTTCAGAAACAAAGAATTCCTGAAGAATTAGGAAATGAATTTGTGTAATTAAGAGATCAAGCATAGAGCTTTTTATTTTTTTTTTTTTTAATTTACCTCACACCTAGCCCTTTGGGGAAAGCACAACTAAACAGTTTGGATCCAAAGTACCTGTTTTTCATAGGGATTTAAGAATACAGATGGCCCCAGTTTTGCCTTATGTGGAAGAATTTGGCCTGGCTTCCGATTCCTTGAATTGACAAGTTCCTCCTCCTCATTACCCCAGCTCTTCCAGCACAAATGGATTAAGATGTTTGCACAGCAAATACAACAACCATTAAGCACAGCTGCAAGATGTGACATTAACGAAAGCCATACAGTGAGCCCCAGAGAAAAGGTCTCTCATCTTTGCCTCTGGATTTCAAACGGCAGAATACACAGGGTAATACACTGAAGTTGAGCTTCTGCTGAATGGTGTTCAAAGACACTGTCTGGTATTTTTCTTATAATGTTCATAATTGATTACAACTCCTACTATTCAATACCAAAATAATCCCCATTCTAATTTTTAAGAGATTGAAGTTGCCTTTTAAAAGCACGATTCCCTTGCCTACAGGCCATGGTTAGTTTAGCACACACTACCAGAACGTCCTTGGCAGTTGAAGAATGAATTGATGTATATAATATCTACCTTTCGCAGCAAGTAAAGTACATCCTGTGATTCTGTGCAATTTTTCGCCAGCATGTCAACGTCCTCCTTGGATATAACAGGTTCTTTCAGCTGTTCTATCCAGGACCACATCAAACTACAGAGGATAAAAGGATCTCTCTCGGTACAGATTTTATCCCAAGCTCCATCTCGAGAATTCAGTTCTTTCTTAAAAAAAAAAAAAAAAACAACGAAAATGCATCATCTATTTACTTTTGCCAATATTCTCTTTGATCGTAGCTTGGCTTGTGGTCTTGATCGTAGTACTTGGCTGCTTACATTCCAACAAAAAAAGATGACTTAAGAGTTACAAAAAAAAAGTATTTCTAGTTTTTTCCAAAGCACCAACATTAATCAGCAGTAGTACAAGTGATTCTTTAAAACAGAAGGATGACCTAAACAGTGCAGCTCAGAACCTCCCAATTATCTACTAGAATACATAAACCAGCTTGGGATTCCAACTTCAAAGCAAATGTTGCTAGGAGGATTTGGTTTTGAGGATAAGCAGTTAAGTTTCTACTAAATTCCTTTACTTCTACACACAGAATCCTATGATTAGTTCTGAGAAAGCACTGATTAAAAACAACACAGCTCTACTTTAAAATCCGTAGTACTTTTATGCTACCAGCAGCCAAGTTATAACCACAGATAACTGCATAAATTTTCATTAGTTAGTAAAAGGAATGAACGCAACCAGGAACGTTTTAATCTCCTGCTAGAGACCAAAATTTGTAGGTGCATTTTGCTTGCTTTTGAAAGAACTGGCCCATAACTGACAAATACAATCATTTACTGAACCACGGCATAAACTGGTGTCCCAGTGTGCCATCTCAGATCACACAGTGGCATTTTTGCCGTTCTAGGAATTAGCCTCGGTGAAATATGCAGAGCCCAGAACATTGAATCAAGTTAAAAATTACCTGCCACATTTCTACCTTCTGCTTCACTTCATCCTCTCGCAGAAATTCATTTATATCTGCAAGTGCTTTTGCTGCCAAAACTCTTCGGGCTTCCAAACTTAATTCTGACTGCAGAACAATGTGTGGAATCGCCTCTGACACATCTTTGCTACCGTGGCTTTCATATCCAATGGAAAAGTTCACTTTAGAAGAAGACGAAGAGTCAGAGTCCTCGGAGACATAGACTCTTCTGCCATACATACTAGTCTTGTGGTCTTTTCTATGAGCAGTCTCATTGGTAAAATTATGCCTTGGCATTCCAGGCTCCCTGCTGTTATGGATAGATGCTAGTCCTGAAGAAAAGGTTCTGCTGCGTTGCACTTCTTTGGTAGAGTTCCTTCTGTGATAAAGTGAGGATCCATCTTTTCGTCCATCCAGATTAAATTTACTTTGACTCCACAACATACACGTATTATGCACTAAAGCTTCTTTGTTTAAATCCAGCTGTGGCTTTTGTTTGCCTGTGGCAGAACATTCCTCACCACTGTTCTGCTTAAGCTTGTTGCACAGCAGTATCTGAGCAGGTACTGCCCATGCGGTTTCCCCTTGTTCTAAAAGAAACTCAGTTCTCCTCAAATCTGACTCACTATAGCTTAGACGCCTTTTCAGATTAGTAAGAGGCTGAAGGCATTTGACATTCCTTCTTTTCCAAAGAGGATCACATTCATGTCCCAGGGAGAAAAGAGAATCCTGGGTCTCGAAAGTGGACAAGTGGGTGTGGGAGGAGTCCGATGCATCGCTGTCCTGCCTCACGAGTTCTCTATCTAGCTGTGTGGACACCAACTGAGAAACGGTCTTTTCAATTTCAGCTGAGAGATCTGGGATATCTAATAACTCTGCCTCTATCACTTGTCTGTTCTCAGCCAAGTCTAGCAACAATTTGCAAACCAGATGAATAAGTTTTGGCACGTGTTTGAGATGCCTGCTCTCATAACCATGGAGCAGATGTCTCTGACGTGTCAGGTACTGGGACAGTGTCACTGTGTGTGCCTTGGGCTCGCAGCACGCAAATACATTTCTCAGAGGAACCAAAAACTGAGTGAATTCTCTGATGCATAATAACTGCCCTCTAGTCTGAATAGAATTAGGCCTTTTTGCTCTGACAAAAAGAATTGCTTGATCGGCACTCATTCTTGTTGCAAAAACCAAGTAGCAAGCTATTAGAACACCTGGAAAATATAAAGACAAGCATTAGGCGAAGACTAAAACAAACTAAAACAAGTGGAACTACAGGGTAAAAATTAATAGAGGCGCCCTTTATTACATGATGCTGTTCCCTAAGTATGCAGTTGCATTTGCTGGACCATGTGGTAGTAAACCCATTCTCACTGCACTTTCAGTGAGAGCTAACTTCTCATCACAGCATCTCCAGGAGTTCCGTCGTTTCTGAACACAGGAGCAATGGTGGCTTCTCCAGGAAGGACATGGCCAAAAAGGTCTTGAAAGAAGTAAATGACACTTCAGCTGCTCTACCAAATCTACCTCTCTAACAATGAGCGGCAGGTTTGTAAACGTGTAGCCAATACTGGACAATGGAAGCATACTAGGTGAATTTTTCCCATCAAAAAGAAGCTGTCCCGTTGGAATGTAGCAGGGAGTTCTTACACAGATCCGGAAATGCTCTAACAATACAGGTTTCTGGTTTTAATATACTAAAACAGATCTCCTCTAGCCATTTGGCTCATTTTCACAATTTTTTTTAGCATTTTTAACCATAGAATCTAACCGAATTATTAACAACTTATAACCACAGCGCTGTTTTGCATTTTTAGAAAAACACTTCTGTTGATCTTGCAGTACGACACATACCTGTCCGACCGAGTCCTGCGTGACAATGAACAGCAACCCTTCCTTCCTGCAAGGCGAAAGCCATGACTTTTACCATATCAAGTATAGTAGTGAGAGATGCCACTCCATAGTCCTTCCATCCAAAATTATAAAAATAAACTAAAATAAAAAGAGACAGAGTTATTTTCTGCCATACCGAATGTGAAATTTTCGGCTCTATACATAGAGGAGAGATGACTAATAATAAATGATAGTAACTAAAATTGCATAGTGGATCTTAGAATCTGACCGCATATTGTTTGCAAGAGATTAGTTTCCCTTTTCAGTGCACGCTTGCTATTCAGATTTGACAAATACATGAAGCTAGAAAAGACTTGTCAAACTAAAGTTCAGCTAGAATGTAAAAGGTGTAATAAAATGAAGTGATTCATACAAAAATTACTGAGCTATATATAGGTAGAGGGTAATTTTTTCTTTTTAGAAATAAAAGCACTTCTTCAGTCAAAGGCTGTTTCTTACAGTGAGGCACTTTTTCTCACCTCACCATAATAAGAAAATACAAAAAACCTGTCAACACAAATGTCCTCAAAGGAAATAACCTTTTATAGACTACATAAGAAAACATGAATTGTACCACAATTTGAAACACCATTAATGTTTTATATATTGGTGAACTCAGAAGAAAAATTAACTAGCTGTCATCTGTCCTTTATTCTAAACACCTGAACAGAAACCATCCATCTCATTCCACATATGTATGACATAGCTTTTTCTAACCCATGAGAATTCAAGTAAAAATATCTTTAAGTGCCAAAATCAATAATTAATGAGGAACAGCAGCAGGAGCAAGCTTACTTCCAGCCTCCATAAAAGCTTCAGGAAGGTAGGTGAAGCCGCTTTCTTGTTCCAGTGGATTCCCACAGCTTGCATGCTCCCCAGGACGCTGGAGGTTAATTATGGTTTTTATGCCACATCTTAAGGAAGGAATAGATGAGTCAAAGTATTATATGCAGCCAAAATCTCCTTATCCCTTATTTTCTGAAACACATGTTTATTCTTAGTGGAGAATAAATCTTTACCTGTATATCGTTAAAATGAAATGATCTTTATCAACAATCCAAATCTATGTTGAAAGAGAAAATGGGTCAGGAATTACACTAGTAATACCCACAACAGATAATGACTACATTTGTTACCTTTCAAACTGTTCAATAATATTGTACTTTTCAATTAATTCTGTTGAGGGTCGAGCCGTAGCCAGTATGTTATCTGTTATCCTGAGAAATTAGAAAAAGGAGATAATAATGTTGTTATTAATCATTTCCTGGGTGTGAATTAAGCAAAAAAACCCACATGCTGTGTTATATTCAAGAAAGACAGAAATACCTTGCTGATTTTTTAAAAAATTCTACGGTCATATAGTGATAGTGATAAATCTCGTTAAGCTGATACAGGTATGACATATCAAAAGACAATCGCCTGAACCGTTTAAATGCCAGGCCAATGAACATTAAAAAATTCCTTTGAATAGAAATCTGTCCCTTTAAGGTTTGTATGCTTCTGACTAGCATTTGCTGTTACAAACAAAATCAGTAAGAATGTAAAGATACATTTCATGTCAATATTACTGCATATGAATGTGCTTTCAAACACACACCTTACATTATTTCACCTTCAGTAAATGTTTTTACTTTTAAATTCTATTATGAACACATTTTAATTAATTTGCATTTTAAACCTTAGCCAGAAGGGTCTATAACCCAGAACAGTTTTTTTTATAATTAATGACAGATAAGTATTTATTCTTTTGGATCGGAACCAAACTTATTGTAAGTCAATGGAAATCTTTCATCACCTCTACTGGGCTGTGTACAATGGCCGTTATGGTCTGCTGTTAAGGTGTAATTCTGAAGCAAGCTATCATTATGTTTTATGTTCTATGATTCTCTGATTTTATACTTAACTTAGCAGTAGCTGATTTAAAAAAAAAAAACCCTCATTATTTTCCTTTGAATTCTCTCCTTTAATAAATACAATTGATGCAGTTACATTTAGCGAGAGTAAATGCTGCTTATTACCAAGAAGAGTAAAGCCCCTTGATGGCTTGCTCCTGGTTGTTCCATCGAGCTGGGTTTTCATACTTGCAAGCACGTCCACCGCATGCCATCGAGCACTGCATGTGACCAGGAATGACATGGCGAAGGCGCTCCCCTACTTTGGTGTATTTTGCCGTTGGACGCCTTGAACTTCCTAGAACGCAGGCAAAAAGAGATTTAATAAGGAAGCTTAGAAATTAATCTCCACCTTAAAAGTACCAGTTCGACCCTAAATTGATGAAGTGTCAAACAGCATAAATACACAGAATATATATTTAAGGCTAATTTTTCAACACAGACTCAAAGTAAGGATTCTGAGGGGAAAAAATTGCTTGCGTTACTGCAGAAGTTGTTTTTTCTCGCAGTAACTTTGGTGTTTCTGATGAAGTTAGAGGTCTGTGATATCCTTTGCAACAGCAAAAAAAGGTCACGGTCCTCTTCCACCTGAAATCGAAAACACTTAGCCATATACTTGATGTACATGTGAACATCTGCTTCTATTCTCTCTCTTCTTTATAACTGAGCTGTTAGAGTGAAAAATATGTATTAAACCTTGAATAAGGAATCAGTGAACAAAATACGAAATACAGGAAAAAAATGAAACCTAGTATTTTATGCATATATATAAAATATTGTTAACAGAACAAAAGTATATTGATTCAATACCAAGAAATGTAATACCAGAACTGCCCCTGTCTTAATGAAAAGTACTTTACTTTTTTTTTCAGGAAAAGTTGCATCCAGCTCCTCAGGGCTCAGAGATGACACTGCCACCATAACCCGGTGAGTCGATGATGAGAGCACCTCTACAACTGAGCTCCGGCGCCTCTGGATTATGCGAAGAAGTGGATCGGAGGAAGAATGCCTCCGACCCTGGAAGAAGTTGCTAAAAATACTCACTGCCGAACGCCCTCGGGGTGAACCCTGCATGACTGACCAGCAACAGCTACTGCCTAGGAAGGCTGCTGGGGACGCACTGGTAGGAAATCCAAGTTGCTCGGTGCTGAAGTTGCAGGGAGCTGTGCATCCTTCCGTGTGCCCCAGCAGCCAGGCAGCATGGGCTGAGCTGTCTCCATAGTAACTCGCAAAGAAGGTGCCGCTGCCAGCGGTCCTTGGGGCTGCTCAATGCGTTCTATAGGAATTGCGTCCCTTCGGGGCAAACTGTTTGGCTGCTGATGAAAATAGTTGCATTTCAAGTAGGTAATTTTGAAAAATGGACTGGGAACAACCAAAACATTTTCCATAAACAATGCGAGTATTTAGTTAGCTGTAAATAACATGCGTTTGGAACTCACTAAGACACAAAATGCTAGATTCAAGAGAATGATCAAAATGTAGCTGGAGGCTTTGCTTCCTGAGAAATCTGTAAGTACGTACATTATACTCCCCCACCTCTTGGTTTAGCATTCCACAACCACCTCTCCTCCTCCACTCAGTTGCTCCAAAATGCATCATTTTTCTCTGTAATGACTGGGATTAGTGTGTTCCTAATGAAATTATTCAGTACATGATGAATTGTAGACTGTTCGCTCTGGACCATTCATATCTTCTAACAAAACACAATTTGTTTTTCAAAACAAAAGGCTTATTTTTTTGCAGGGCACAGCTTTTTTATTAAGCAAAGCCGTTAGCCCTACAGACCAAGATAAAGCAGATTATGGGGAGGAGAAGATCTATCAGCTGAGTGCTTAAGGTTTTTCAAGGTAGATATTAGGTGGCAAATTGCCTCCCACTTTGCTTCCAGTGTGCTAAGAAGGAGAATGAGCTGGCCAGAAAGACTGCAACACTCCCAAGAGCACAAAATACTCACGCAACTACGTGGAGAACAGACTATAGCGATGCTAAAAAAACTTTGTCATCCCACTGTCTGTGCGTTAGCCTGCACGTTAAACAGAAAGACTGGGGGAATCAAGAAAACCCACCATAATTTTGTCCAATAAGCAAATTAATCCCATTGCATTTTCCTGAAGATATATACTGTCTTCAGCCTGTGTTTCTTTTTGAACTACAAAAGCAGTAACTCTTAGAGAGGAATTTGCATAAGAGAAAGCTCTCTTTGATAAAAATACATCTGGTAAAAGTCTACTGTTTCTTCTAGGTCCTGAACAGGAATCGAGTGCCTGAGTTTCAAATAACGCACACTAGCTCTCTAGGAGACGTGGTGAGGTTTGCTGTAGGTACCAGGCCTGACACATCAGTTGCGATGTCATGTGAGAAAAGGAAAATGTTAAAGCTGACCGATAGCTGTTGTCTCAAAACTCTGACTATTATAATTCAGCAACAAAGCTGACATCAAGAGGTAAGGAAATATTTAAATATGCATTTATTTTGGGGGGTTGGGTGAAAGAGAAAGGAGATGAAAAAGGTTATTTCAGGTGCCACCTATTTCCAAGAAACTTTAAAAATGTTTCCTAATTAATTACATTGCTTTCTTATATTTAATTCTTTTTTTTTCTCTTCCCAGAAACTTTTCTGTGGTATATATCAAATGATAGCGGAGCCAGAAATGAGCAAGATAAAATGCTGCACATCATTATTTTCCTACTGAATCTAGCAGGGCTTGCAAGTACTCACCAAAAATAGGAAGGAAGAATTACGTTCTGTAAGAGTTTAAATACTTTATTAGAAAGGGGAGTTCTGCTGAAGGCGTGTTTATATTTTCAGAGAGCTAGGCTGTTTCTGAACACCAAAATCACATAGGTTCTTCGGTTAGGAGATCTGACAATATGAAAAGCTCAATATATTAACACATCGTGGTGAGGATAAAGTCACGCAGTTTGGTTTTGTTGTAGACATTTTAGGTTTACAGCTGGGGATAATATTTCTGGGTTTGTTTTCTATAGAAAATATTTTTTTTCAGAATTTCTCTAAGCACTTTTTGTGAATGGCATATCAGAATAAAATTATTACCTGAATTCATATTTGCAAGATAGAGACTACTCTCTAGCAACGACGAATACGGTAGTTCATTTTGCAGCAGAACTCCAGCAGCCATTGCAGTACCTGTTGAAACAGCAATATGTTCACTGAAAATCTACAGCAGAAGCTCAAAAATGCAAAATAAAGCTGAGTCCCTGGGACCTGGGTACAGAGTTGTCCAAAGCTGAAGGGTCAGACATGGACTGTACTTCCTTTTTGGTGTGCAGTCATCTTAAAATTCCAAGAGCCTCACTGTCTCTCCTGGCAATTGAAAGTTTAGCAAATTGTGTGTTTCAAGCTCTAGAGCTTGGCTGATGATGCGCTTTATAACTGCACGTTTTATAGGGACAGGAATCACTCAACTCAAAGCACTTAATGTACTGGCATCTCGATTTTCTCGAATTCTTAAAAGTAAACCTACTACCAGAGATCTCCAGCTAAAATCTTGCACAGGGCGGTTCCAGCAAAGCTAAGCATACGATAGCAGCACAATTTCTAGATCACACCATTTATAATTTTAGTTGATACTTGCCAAACAGACTGTCCACAAGCTATAGGCCGCCTCTGCTCGCCTACCTCCACTCCTTGTTTTCAGTCTGTTGGCAAGTTTGAAGTCACATGATTCTCCTCTAACAAGAAAACTGAACACAAGTTCAATGTATTAATAGATTCAATATATAAATACATATAATTACATATACATATAATTAATACATTAATATATTAATGCATAAATTAATAACAACATGAATTAAGATGAATCTTAATAAAGAGTATCTGGAGCATTTTCTACTCCGCTACTTGAGCGTCTGACTCTGCACTTTTAAAAGTCAATCCTTTAATAAATAGGCAGGATTACTTGCATATAATTGCATTCTATTTGGAGTAGCTCCAAAACCTCTGTGGTTTTTTTTTCCAGTGGACTTTGAAATCAGTAAGGAATAGTTTTCGTGATCAGAGGAAACTTTGTAGCTAAAGAAATAAATTATTTTATTTTCTCCCCAGAAGTTCTTTTTACAGTTAATAGGGTTCAATTAACAAAAATTGTTGGCTTCTATTTCTCAGAAAGTTCTCTTAAAAAATCCTAATAACTTGTTCAGATAACATCCATTTGAAAAAGGCATGTCTCATCATATATGCACCAGAATCACCACCAGTAGGACTATTTAGTTTTCCTATTTCCTTGTACTCAAGTGTTTGAAAAAATGAGATGAAATAGCAGAGATATTTCCATCATCTAAAACTATGTTTGTTTGTTTGTTTTAAACCAGAATTCAGGCTGACAAGGACTCTTCACTGAAAAGGGAAGAGATGGCGATTAATGGGAAGAGATGGAGAGTCAATATACCTACAGTATTACAAAATACTCACAAGATTGTTCTAAATGGCAGAGGTAACCAATGTGTTTATTTGCTGCATAACAAATTAGACCTCCCTCGTTTTATTTCAGCAGATATATAAAATCTGTATTTCCCGTTCTGTATAGCCAGGCAGTTCCGACTGACTTAAATATTTTGTCTGCATGCTTTTCAGTTTGCTAAATTTACTTCCTGACAGGTGTTTTAAATTGCACAGTGTGATCAATGTGAGCAATTCCTATATTTCTTTCTGAAAATAAGTAAGATTGTGGCAGCTCACTTTACAGAGTTATATTGCACTCCCTCAAATGGATGTAAAATGTCATTTGGGATAGGAGAGCACTATTTCAGTGTTGATGTTACTAGAGAGGGGTATTACATTCCTGCACAGACAAAAAAAAGAGCGTTAAAAGTAAAAATAGTGCTTGGGTAAAAGAAACAACTCTCTCCTGATTGTTCTGTGTACCAGATATTCTTAGTTTTCAAAAAGTCCTCTTCTGCATTCTTTTCATCACACAGACACTCGGTAGATGCTGGAGAAAAAACCATGCCAGAAGCGTTATTCCAGGTCATGGTCCTCATTAGCTGTCGGAGGGAACAGAATCGCGTGCCTTGGGGCAACCATGATACCACCTTAACTGGATCCGCTCCATCATCTTGGACACACATTGCTATTGCCAGAACAGCAAAGGAACTGGTCTTTTAATCCATTTCCCACTTCAAGAAATGGAACGGTGGCTCAGTTGATGTCCTATCCCTTTATGTTTTATCATGGGAAGCAATGTCAGTAAGTGTGCATAAACAGCATAGCTAACGAAACCAAAACGTCATAAAAATTATGTCTGTGGTGCTGGCTGACTGAAGGAAAGAGCAGTACCACGTTGGCCAAGGAAATAAGGGTCTCTTGAAATCACAACACACCATCAGACATCAAGCACTAAGGGGGACATTTCAGGAGGTCCCCTCCAGGTGTGGATTTTATACTCATTTTGATGTCTGTATGTATTTTTGGAGGCTGTGTGTGTGCGTGTCCACTTCTGAGCAGACCGATTCCTAACAGAAAGGATACAACATTTTTTGTTTCCTGTTGGTTGCACCGTGCATTCACTTGTTGCGTTTGGTAATGTGATGGCTGCCAAGTCCTACTCACTGCTTCATGCATGCACATAGGTGACTTTCTTGCAGAGGAAATAGTACAGGCATGCTGCGCTGTCATGGGCGAGATCACTGCACTTCCGCTTTCTTTTAAGGAGTGAAGCAGCCTCTTACCCACATCCACCTCCTCTGGAATAAAAGTACTTCTCTGTATAAAATGACAGTTGAGCAGTAAAGCGCCGTGCAGCCAGTAGGACAACTGGGGGATCAAGGATTGACAACAGAGCAGGTTCTGCAACGAATGGCAGGCAGACTTACAGAGGAAGAGTGGAAAGGTTGACATACCTTGCCAGTTCACACGAGCAGGCTGCAGGATGGACTCGGCAAATTAGCAATGGGGCTAGCAAATTAGCAACTGGCTAATTAGTGTCACTCTGCCTTTTAACAAGGATGATTCCTTTTTTGTGTTTCAGGATCTGGAAAACAGTGGCTTCCAGTCACTAGGCTGAATTTTTGCTCCAGAATGAAACGAGAGAAAGGAGCAACGTCTAATGTTTTAGCAGCCGGAAAACAATTATGTAGCCTGCAAAAGCCATGAAGCAAGAAGATGCTGGTCTCGCTCTACCTTAGCAATTAAGATGGTAATTTAATAGGTGCAATTACTAATCTTTTACTTCACGACAGGTTTTCAAAACAGAGAGAAGAGTTGGCGTTCCAGACTGGAACAATTCCAGTTGGGGCAGTTCAGCTGCCAGCACAAAGAGGAGCAGTAATCCCCTCGCAAAGCTCCCCGCTGCATTTCTGTGGATCTACCAACAGTGAGGGCCCAGCCCTCCAGATTCATGTGGGTTTGGTAAATAGGAATAGGACAGCAGACCACACATTTCAAAAGATGACTTTTATGTATTAACATCAAAAAATCTGGGGTAAGATTTCCACTTTAAAATACCAGGGTGTAAGAAAAGCTATTTTAAACTTTAAATATATTCATATAAAATAGGTAAGTGCTGATGGGTTTGCGTGTCGCAAAAAATGTTGAGGTTATTTTTACTATTTTCTTGTCTTCTAAAGAGAATTTGTTCTCTCCCTGTTGCAGTCACAGGTAACTACCCAGTAACCAAATTTTTAAAGGTGCATATTGGCTACTGAGGCAGGCAGGGGCCACGTTAGCTTCATACCTAAGCACTCATATAAACCCTCTAAAATTTACACGGTGGCCTGATTTCTACGGGTACTTATCTTCCTGAGCAGCTTTGCTTTTGCAAGCAGTCCCACAGAAGTCAACAGGGTATTTGCCTAAATATAAGATCACATGGTATAAAGTTTCATTGCCAAAATGCAAAGTTCTGTAAACTGCACTAATGATTTAGGCAGATAACTGAAGATAACTGAGATAACAAAGACAAAAGAAAGACAAAGAAGCAAAAATATGACAGTGTAAGGAGGACAGTTTGTGTTTAATGAAGTGGTTAACAGCTATTCAATTATGACTCAGTCTCTAAATTGAGGCATTAAATCTGATGTTTAAAGATTGGCAGATCATGAGAGTTTTTAACAGCGAAATCTTCTAATTTTGTTAAGACGTAGTCGCTTCTGCAGGAAGCACTGATAAATGAAATTGTGTTTTAAATTACAACAGAATATCTAATTTTAACATTGCCAGGAATAACAAAGCAGTTATTTCTAAAGATTTGTAAAAATTGTAGATAACAGGGGTTTGTTAAACTCTATTATTATGAATAATGAAACAATGCAAAGGTTGTTGTTCTAATGTATGGATCAGTGGAAAAGCTGGCTGAGAGTAGATATTTCACAAATACTTAAGCTACAGTTAGCAAAAGTCTTGAAGGCCGTTCAGCATTGAGCACACGTATTTCAGTAGGCACGCACCTAGGCTGATTTGAAATTTGAAAGGTTTACTACCTATAAGCAAATGCCAAAAAATTGGAAAAAGAAAATAAACACATAGATATAGGGCAGAGAGAAGATGAGGTAATAATTTAAGCAAATTTTCATATAATTTAGTTATATGTAATTTACACAGCAGAACAATACTACAGCTGTTGTAATAGTCCCATGGTTTCACTGGGACCACAACCGATTTGTTATTTTTATATGTGTTTTTCCCCTTTTGGGAAAAAAATATTCCCCATTTTAGTAAAAGGTGAATGTAATTTAATCATTAACTTTGATATTTACAAAGGACTGTAACTGCTTTCGTGTACAAAAGAGACAAAAGAATATTATTCATTAGAAGATTATGTAGGGGTTGGTCTGGTGATTCAGTATTTGCTATTCATATATTTTTTTACAGAAATAGCAAGAAACTGCAAGCTAAACTGATGGACAGGTCTATTAATTGACTCGATTCACATTATTTAAGTCATGTCAGCTTTCTGTGGCAGCGTTAACCCAATAGTTAACAGAAGTTGTTTTGAACTACCTAGAACAGGCTGGCAGCCAGCAATTACTATAGAGAATTACAAAGGAGATGGTGTAAAATTAATATATTAACTGTTCTACAAACAAAACCGGTGACTCAGATACTCTTGATCATGAATATCATGTTTACTAAGAGACTATCAGACTTGTAAGACTGACTACATTCAGAAGAATGAAACACTGTCAGTAACGCATTTTAACAGCATTCAGAAGTGGAAAAAATTTAAAATGAACTCTGCAAGTTAGAGAAATTATTTTTAAATTTCATACAGTCAAACCCATAGTAAATTTACATGAGTTTTAACAGTTTCAATAATTTCAATTTAACACCTTACCTGTCACCCTGCAAAAAGAATGAGTGATTGTTGATCCCTTCATCGCTGCAGTATCAACCACAAGAAATACATCGTAGGGAATTCACATTTTACAGAAGAGAAGCTGAATGGTGTTGCCACGGTATTTCCTGTAGTTAATTGGATTCCTGATGGTAATCTGGGAGGAGCCGGTAACTATCTTTTCTTAACATAAGTATAAGGAGTGCCTTACGGACCGTGCAGATAATCAGCCCGTAAACTGCTTTCTGTGCCTGCCTAGATTTTAAAGGGATTGAGGCAAACAGGCCACACCAACCTGATGTTTTAATAACTGAATCTTCCACCTCTTTTTTTCTGTCCACCTCATCTTCCTATTATCAACCACAAGTAAATACATACAGGTGTGTGTCTATGTGCATCAGGCAACTAAGCTAGCTACAGAGATAATTGTGTGAAGCTACATTAAGCACAGGTAAGCGGATATGTTAATTTTGAAACACCATGAAAAGCAAATCAGAGATAAATGTTTCGTTGTTATCTGTGACTACACCCTGAACAAAACATTTTTTCTCACCCAATAAAGCATAGATTGTCATTGCAGTATTTATACTGAGTATAAATTAACTGCGTTAAAAGTACTATCTCAAAACCATAACAAAAATAAGTTCATCTGAATGTAAATGATGTAATCTACTAAAAACAAAAGCAAAGACTTTGTTGATTTAACTAAATACTAAAGTAATAAAACAAGCTAAATAAAATAGGATACAATACCTTATTCTATCTTATTCTATTCTTATTCTATTCTTACCTTAATTCTATCAATTTCAACCACTAAATATTAGCTGACAAAAAAAAAGGCTTTCAGCTATTTCCATCACTTCCCTACATGTCTTATTAAAAGATCCCTAGCATTAATTAAACGCTACTCACTGCTCATCATTAAAAATGCCTCCCAATTATTTAAAAACAAAATATTTGTGCAAGCTTCTGTGGATAGGATATGTGTATTAGTTAAGGAAGGAAGGAGAGCAAGCTACAGGAGACAACTCAAGGCTAATGCCAACAACCTTATAAATTCCAAAAATATCATCTCAGCTAACACCTGCCTTAACTTGGCAAATAGAGGGATGGAGCATATAGGAGGACTAAATCTGGTCATTTTCAGAAATAATTTTGTAGTCGGACTTCACTGGGGTTTTTTTCTGTATACTGCTAATAAAAATCAGAATGAAGAAGAATCCAACTACTTTCTATAGAAAAATTAATTTACTGAGAACAGAGACAAATTAACAAAGTAGTCCTTAGAATTACACATCTAGTTTCTTACTAATTTTGCAGGGACAAAAAAAATTCACATGCATGAACTAAACGGCATCCAGTCATTTTAGTAAACAGCCAACATCATTTATATATACACGTATGGACGTTTGTGGGGGAAAAAAAAATCCTTAAATACAAATGGCGCTTCAAAAGATTTGTACACTATTCTGGAAACCACGCTGAGGTACCTTAGGTACTTAAAAGCCTTAAACAGATTGTGAAGCCTAAAATCCTACGTTGCACATCTTTCTTTAGTATATTGGTAGAAGTTTCAGTTCCAAAGGTGCTGAGTGCTCACAGCTTCCCCAGGCTGCAGGTGGAACTGGAGGGCTCAAAACCTCCAGAACACTGGTCCTTGTGGGTCCCCGTGTGACAAGAACTGCTTAACAGCCCCCCCTGCTCAATGCCAGGCTATGGGTGCACTATGAGGCTTTCACTTAGGTATTTGTGAGAGTGGACCCCCAGCAATAACCAAAGAGGCCCAGCAGAATGCAGCCTTGAGTTCCTGAGAATTAATGCCTGTCAGTAGCAACCTGTATGTAGCATCATGGAAAATTTAGGGCAGAAAGAACTGGAGGTCAGCTAGTCCAATATTCTGCTCAAGGCAGGGCTGACTCCCCGGTTAGATTGAGAGATTCCCCGGCTAAAAACCCCTGCACAAGTAACGCTCCCCGATAGCAGCATTGCTTCTTGGTTTCATCACCCATTGTTCATAGTCATTATAGAAGTGGCTCTAAAATTACAATGTCAGAATTGAGTAAAGAGACACATATTTTTTATGTGTCAGCACACAAAAAAACCCAACGTGTTAAACAAACGGAGCATCTGGTAAAACGTTTTGTAGGAGGAAATGGAGGAAGTTAGCATTTTTTTTTAGTTGACTAAAGACCAAAGAGCAGCTTCAGATAATTAAGAAATATTAATTAAATTAAATTCTTAATATAAGCATACTTTTGGGGGAAAGTTCTAACTGCTTGCATTTGAGAAGCTATCACTGACATACTTACTGATTGTTTTCTATGGATAATACGATAGCACTGTGTACCTATTTGGTTCCAGTGGAGAGGTTAATTCTTGGACTGTCTGGATTCTCGGTGCAACAGCCCGGTGCTTTGCTGTATCAATTTGTAGGTGTTAGAGGTTTGCTGGGTTGCCCCTCACTTCCGCTCCTACATTTGTACTCTTCGGTACTAATGGCAGTTTATTCAGCTGAAGAACTAATTTTTTCTGGTGACCTGCAAAGTTTAGCAAGTTCCAGGAATCGGTGCCAAACATGTTTGTTCAAACAGGCTAAGTCATCATATTTTTGTCAAGACAAGGCTTTGTGCTAACTGATGATGACTTTTTGGGGGAGTTAACCATTAGGTTGAAATAATTTGCCATTTCCAAGGAAAGAATACAGAGAGTAGGTGGGATGCTAGTGACTAAACTAATCATCTTGATCTGTCTAGGCTTGGCATTTTCCTATTTAAACAAAATGAAGAATCCCAAATCCTCTGGAAAATTCTATTGAACTATGAGTGCCACTTAAAGACACTAACAAGCCTTTTAGGTAAGTAGAACAGGATCACTAGGCTTCTGGCAGCTTATTTCTCTTGCACTGCATGGGCTGCCTCGCAGCTACTTTACAGCGGACTTAGCAAATCCACCTCTGCCATGACCTTAGGTGCTAATTTAACAGATTAGGCAGGTAGAAAACGGTCTAAATAGCCTCTGAAGGAGCTGGATGCAATTAAAATGTTTGACCATTGCTTAGACCATGCTGTTTTCATTGGTACACAGACAGAATCAAAACATCGAATTATCCTAAAACTTAAAATTTACTAAAACCTAATTTACTTCAAGGTTGATTTTAACTTAGTACAAACTAGATATTTGGATTCCTAGCTGGCTTTGGCATTTCCAGTTTCACCTTTTGCTTTTTGCTCTTCTCATAGTTTGGATAATAAAAATCAATTAATGCTGCTTTATTTTCAGCCTGTATTGGAACACTCCACTGAATGCTTTAGTTTTGTGTAATTTTAAAACTGTATGAAATTTTATTAAAGACTTTTTGTAAGTTTTGCTTTTCAATTTCTTTTTTGTGAATTTCTGTCCCTTAAGCACAACACAGTATCACCTAGCAAATCAATCACAAAAGCAAGGTCAAAGCCAATCTTTTGTAGATCTCAACTACACAGCAATGTCAGTTGTGGGATAAATATACACGTTTAGATGCTTAATGAGATCCCAGAGCAGCAGCTCACCTGCGGTCCCTCTCCTCTTTCATCATCTGTACTTCCAACAGTCCCCTCTTTTCTGGTTTGTTCCGCTGTTAAAATTGCCAATAAAGGATAAAATTGAAATGTTAGGTAGAGGCAGCATAGTAATACGAAGATTTCAATTCAAAAGACAGTTCTAAAACTGAAGGATTGTATCAAGTATTACCGACAGGTCATTCAATCCACTTGCAATGCAAGTGGAGGAAAATAGGCTAGAACCTCTTTTTAGCCATAGGCGTTAAAATAAAAGAAAAATTGCAACTTAAACTAGATATAAAGAGGAAAGGAGAGGTGTGGTAGAGCTATAGCAACCCCATTGAGCTCTGCTCTGTGAGATAGCTCATTTTCTAAAATAAAACACAGCGTTATCCACGCGGCTGCAAAGCCCTCATCCAGTTACACTCAGCTTCGGGTTGGTAGCTCTGCCTTCGAAATCGCTGGCAAATGTCAGGTTGTTGGAAAACAGAGAAATTGGGAAGAAATCCTGCTTTCCTCAAGTTTAGCACTTCTGAAGAGCTACCATCTATTAAGCCAATCTGTGACAACCTTTGCAAAAGCACCATTTAATGTACACATAATTTCTAAGAAACACTGGCCCTGCGGTGGGTATGCAGCACAGTTGTCAAGTTTATGCACAATAAAACTTAACCGTTCAAAAATGGCAGACTAGGTAAAGGAAAAGAGAGAATGTTAAGAAATTTAGAGTAGCTCTAAGGTAGCCAATCCTTTCAGGCTTTTTATCATGTGCTTTTTGCTAAGGAACAAGATGGTCAAGCTCTGTAACCAGGGAACTGCTTGAGTGAAGAACCAAAGAGGTCAAAGGAATTTAATGCAGGTGGCCAGAGAACAAGAGTTGCAGGTGGCTGTATCTCCCTTATGTTCCTGTGATAGGATTAAGTCCAGAGTGGAAAGAAAACTGAGGAAATAGGTGTATTTTTCCATATCTTTCTAATTACAGCATTAACAAGCTACCCAAAATTAGGAGTAAAAATGTTTACAAATTTCTGTCGGTTTTTTTTTTTTTTAATAACCACAGAATACAAGGTAGGAAGTAATTTGTGTTTTTGTTGAGTATTTGCCTAAGCAATTCCGGAGTCTGAACCTTGAAACAAAGAAACAGAAAAGCTATGCCTAGGAAATGTGTCTCAAAAAAAAGCATCAGTGACCACTTGTCAGTGCAGGCTGCAGAGGGCCGGCCTCTCACAGCTGGCCGCAGCTTGGAGATGCAGGGGGACTCCTGCAGAGCTGCAGCACCCTACCTCAGGAGGAAGGAAATCCAATGAACTGCTTCAAACCAGGCAGGCAGTCTTCAACTGTACATGGCAGTAACGGGAAAGGACTGTTTTCGTTTTGAAATTTACTTGTTTTAAGGAGTTCTGGGTATTAATCACCCTGTAGAGGTGAATTGGCTGAGCACTTTGGCAGCCAGCAACAGCCCTCTAGCACTGGGGTAGCCGTTAGCCGAGCAGCTTCTGCAGTGTGGCAGAAAAATACCCAACCAGGGACTCTGCCGAGTCACCCGGTGAAGTAAATGAGAAACCTGCCTCATTGAACTGAGCCTCTTTAAACCACTACGTCTTTAATTCTGAATTATATACTAGCAGGAAGAAAAATTAAAGTAAGCCAGCAAACTGTACTCTCCATTCAGAAAAGTGGGACCATATTGCCAGAAACTGGGAATGTATTTGCCAGTTAGTACTAAAAGATACAAGCAATCTTGTACCTTACCTAAGCACTTGCAATCCCCTTTTTTACAGTATTTGTAGCACGTTCCTTCCCAGCAATTAGTTCCATCCATGTCAAATTTCACAGTTTCTACTCCTGACTCCTCTTATTTGTAGTTTTACTACCATTATAAAAAAATACTTGTAATGGTATCATTGCATTTACAATGAAGTAAAATATTTACTCAGAGATGTGGAGGAGACACTATTCAAATCGGTTTAAGTGGCTACCCAAGCAATCACACAATGAGAGAGGATTACGTTGCTAATTATATCTCTGAGGTGATACTCTTGTGGTATCTGGCCCTGAAGACTGCCTCCCTAACTTACACGTGTCTTCATGTACATTTTATATTAACTACCGCTGAAAACAGGAGATGGAAAAAATGCTTTCAAGCAATACGTAATTGCAAATACTTATTTTGTAGATGCTCTCTTGGGATTAATTACTCCACAGATGTGGTTTGCTCAGTTTTGCTAGTCGAGGTGCAGGTCTCCTGAAAACACAGGTCCTTCTAAGAAAAGCAAAGCAAGGGAGCTGCGCAAAGGGAGAACAGTTAAGTCTAGATTAACAGGTAACCTTTCCTCTTTTTATTGATCTGCTGACGTTAGTTACAGTCTGTTGGTAAATGCAGCAACAGCTACATCTAAAAATTAAATATATATCCTGACACAGGTAAAACATGGCTGGATCGAAAAATACGCCATATGCATGTCTGCCTTTTCAGCTCCCAAGGGGCTGATGGAGCCGTGTTGTTCAGTGACAATCAAGTAAGCGATGATTAGAGGTAGGGTATAACTGCTATGAAACACGGGAACACTGCTGCGAAGGGGTAAGGCCCCTTCCATCACCGCTGTCACGTACAGAACCTGCGCTCCTCTGCCCTCCTTCACGGTCCTCTCGTTCCTTAGCAGATTTTGGCCTTGGCAAGGGCAAATCCCACAACATTATTTAGCACCGGCTGGCGGGAAGGGCTGGGTACCCCACAGTTCTATGGCCGGGAGCGCGTTATATCCTGAAGGCTGCCGGTGCCGGGCCCGCCACCCCGGGGGGAGCGGGGCAGCTCCCGCCCTCAGAGTCCCGGAGAGGTTGGGGGGCAGAGAGGGGGCGCTGAGCTCGTAACGTGGAGCCTCTACGCTGGATGTCACCGGGACAGCGAACTGGCACCGCCGGGGAGCTGGAAGTCGCTAAGGGAGCGTGTTTGAGGTCTGGTTTTTGTCCGTGCTGAGCACACTGTGGTCGCTTACCTCAGCCGGGCGGCGGGCAGGGCGGGAGGCGAGCAGCCTGAGCGAGCAGCCGGGTCCTCCCGAGGGGAGGAAATGGCCGCTGCCCCTCGGAGGGGCCGCGCAGCCCCAGGCCGCCGCCGAGCGCGCCGCGCTGCCATGGCGACACGAGCGGGCCCTGGGGGAGCGGCGGGCGCGCGGCCACCCTGCCCTGGCCAGCCGGGGGACAAGGGGACGAGGGCGGGGGGGCCGCCGCTCCGCCGCCCAGCATGGGGGGAAAGGCGGCGCCGGGCGCGGGCGCATGCGCCGCTGTGAGGGAGCGGGCGACGGCTGGGCAGGGGCTGCACCCGTCTGGCCGGGCCCCGCGATCCCCCTGCGCTCCCCGGGGCCGTCGCCGCCTCGGCACGGCTGCAGAGCGGCCGCGGCCCAGAGTCGGGCGGGGCGAGCAGAGGCCTCCCCTTGCAGGGGAGCAGTGGCCGGGGGCGGACTTGCTGCCTGGTGAAGGCCGCGGCGCGGCGCCCGCCCTGCCCTCGGCTGCTTCCAGAGCTGAGACGCACGGGGAGCCGGTGCCCGCCCCGCCCCCGGCCGCCGCCCTGGACCTCCCGTGGCTGCCGCCGCGCACCGGGCGCACAAACCAGTAGCGAACGAGTTTCCTGACACGACAGAATGTTTTTAGCATTGTCGTGAGTCATTGATTCTTCTTAGCGAGCCAGTGTTTGGGGAATTTAATTGCAAATCCTTCAGATAAACCGTGCCTGCCGCTGGTGGGCTATTGCCAGTCACCCCCCGAACAGCCTCCGCTTCAGCTCCCCACTCTGCCCGGTGTGTTGCATGCTGTGCATTAAGGGTTTTACTGGAGGCGAAGAGATGCCAGACAGGCATCGGTTAGGGTTTTTAGAGGCTTAGTTAAAGGGTTTTGGGGTGGGTTTTTTTAGCATTTTTAACAGGCATGAAAGGTATTTAGGTCTTGGACGTGGAGTAGAGTAGGTTCGTAATGGTTTATTTTAGTGCGAGAGTTGAATACACAGTTCCTGATTAAAGGAGTAGTAAGAGCTGTAAACCTTTGGCGCCCTTACCGTGTTAGGCTGAAACATCTGCCTGCCGGACAATAAGGATGTTTTTGGAGTGAGAGTCCTTGTAACACACTTGTGAGGTTAAATTGTATTTTTTCAAGATACTTGCAGATTTTTGACCATACCATGTCTCATTAGCCACGTTAGTACATGAGCTCGTATGATTAGTGTCACTGGTGCGTCATGTGAATTCCATACACACTAGCAGCGTGTCTGTATTTTAAACTTCATTTTTTTCAAGGTAAAAACAGGTTTGAGAGCTGAGCGGAAACACTGAAATCTCTGTTGCTCCTTTTCTTTCTACTAAGCTAAAGGAGCTGTCAGCGTAGGGGACGCAGGGTTCGCTTCTTAAAACATGTCAGTCCTACTAGTACTGAAGCGTCCTGAACACGTCTTGGGTTTTGACAGCCTTAGCACACCGTGTTTCCTACAATAACTGTGATTTCTAAACAAGCAAAAAAAGGGTTGTGCAACTCTCACCCTTTGTCTCCCTCTAAAAGACTCAAACACGGTTTCCCTTCCCGTGTCTACCTGTCAGGAACTGTTGCTACAATGTACAAGTTTCATTTTTTAAGTTAACCATATTTTTAAGTTAAACACAGGTTTAGTATTCAGTCCTGCTCCGTGTGGTTTGTGCCTTTGCCGTCAATTCCAATTCTCGTTTGGGGTTTTGCTGGCTTGGGGGTGGAATGCCGAGCACAGCTGAGCACACCATGTGAGAGCTTTGTGTTTATCATTACATAATCACATGAATAAACAAACTTCCTGCATGCTTCAGAAAGAATCTGTAAAGTTTGTAGAATTCTTAGAGGAAAGCATAAAGTTTTCTTTGTTTTGTTGTAAAGACACAACCACAGAGGCGAACTGCGCTTTTTGAAAATAAATGCTGGCTTTGCTCCTTTCTGTCTGAAATAAGGGAAAGGATTAGTTTTTCCCCACGCTCTGTCCTTGATCTGGCTTGTGCTGCAGGTGCACAAACACTTGTGCCGGTACAAGGGTGCGGAGGGGGACGACTCTGCTTTCATCGCTGCTCGTCTCAGCAGGCTGAACTGTGATGGACCCCCGCAGGACCGCGACACAGAGAAACCTGTGTTGCAGGAATGCTCAGAAATGTTGTATTTTGCAAGATAAATTTTTTGGTTCAGAGAATGAACCAGAACCAGCAGAAAACTTGCAGGGACTAAGCATGAGATACAGGCTCCCAGATACGGCCTGGGAAAGGGACGTTTTGCTTAGTCAGAGTGACTCAATAGAATATAAAGAGTGAAACGGGGAAAAGAGACCTTTTTTCCAGGAAGAAGTGTGAATTCAAGTTCAGTGATAATCTTAGGAACGTAATGAGATTCTCTAATACTGCCGGGCCAAGGTCAAACCTGACGCAAAGGGTCTAACTGTGCTGAAGCAGAACCTGCCTACCCCGGATCTGAGTTTTGCTGCTTAGGGCTTACAAACCTTACCTGACTGGAACTTATTTTAGATCAGCACATGCCATCTTGTGGCAAATTAGCATGATGCATCTGTTCTTTTTCCTACTCCAAACCACTTTTTTCTTTATTAAGATTCTGCCCTCTTTTTGTATTCCTTGAATTGCTGTGGAGGGGTGGTGGGTTTCATCTCCTGAGTTCCCTGTGCTTCATCTCAATAGCTTCTGCAGAGCTGGGAAAATCCCACCTATTCAGTGTGGTGGTATTTTGCACCATGATGCTAGGCCAACGTAAAATGTGCTTTTCAGCAAAGTGTTCTGAGCGCTTTCCCATTCAAAGCTACCAGCTGGCAGAAGAATAACTGTAGGGGGGTGATCCATAAAGTAAGGTACTATAAAGAATATGGAACTTGAACATTTTACCTTAATTTTTGCAGCCAAATTGTTCGTGGTCCTTACCTCTTGCACAAGCACTGGATTTAAATGCTTCATTCCTCTTTTTGTTTCCTGGCATCCCACTTGCTTGCTGGGGATAGCAGTGTTCTTTCCCAGTGTAAACACAGCCTTTACAAAGATGATTCAGGTTTTCACTACGAGCCTTTCATTTGCGCTATTTATGGAGGCACGTCATGCCTTGTACAATATCTGTCTTGTTTGTGATGAGCATCAGCGTGATGGGAAGGGAACAAAAGACTGCAAGGGATAATCAGCAGATGTAATGAAACGATGCCAATAGCAAGAGAAAATAGCTGGAGAGGCTGCTTCTGGGGTTAGAAAAGTCCTCAGTGGAATGTGGTGGTGCCGTTGTGAGTTTGGAGAGTGGATCCTAAGCATGAGCAAGTTTGTGTGCAGATTCACTGGAGCCAGGGGATCTTCTAGATGCTGACTCTTTGGCTGGAACTCAATCACCTTTATAACTTTCCACCTTTTCCTGGAAAAGACAACTGCCACCCACTGCTGCAGGTTTTCCAAGATGTTTTGCCTGGGCAGTGTGTTGGTGACGCCTCCAGCCCCTCCCTCCTGTCCTTGGTGAGGATGGAAACCCCTCACTGCAAACTGGGTTTAGTTTCCGAGCAGGACAAGTGCGGCAGATGCAGTTCTGCTTCCTGCCGTGACCATTTCATGTCCTTTCATTTGGTTTCCTGTGGATTTGGTTCCTATTTCTTCTAAAAAGATCCGAGTGTTTCTCTGCCATGTTACCAATCTTCTCTCTACTCTGTAGAGGTTTCTTACTCTCAAGTTTTGTTTTTCAAATTGGCTTTTTTATGGGACTTTGAATTTCCCTCCACTCATCTTTAGAGTTTTTATGTGCTTTACATTTGTTAGCTTCAGGACCTTTGTCCTGGTTTTGGCTGGGATAGAGTTAATTTTCTTCACAGAAGCTAGCATAGTGCTGTGCTTTGGATTCAGTGCTAGAAGAATGTTGATAACACGCTGATGTTTTTAGTTGTTGCCAAGTAGTGCTCAGACTGCTCAAGGACTTTTTGAGCTTCTCCTGCTCGGCCAGGTGCATAACAAGCTGGGAGTACAGCACAGCTAGGACCCAAACTGTCCAAAGAGCTATTCCATACCATATAACGTCATGCTCGGGGGGGTTAGTCAGTCAGGTTAGTCGGTCGGTCGGTCGCGGGCAGAGTGGTCGCAGCTCGGGCTGTGTGATCGCGGCCCGGGGGAAGTGATCGCTGCTCGGGACGGGCTGGGCATCGGTCAGCGGGTGGTGAGCAATTGCATTGTGCATCACTTGTTTTATATATTCTGTATATTTTCTTACCACTATTATTATTATTATTGTTATTCTTCTCTCTTATTAAACTGTCTCTATCTCAACCCACGGGTCTTACTTTTTTTTTCCCTTTTCTCTGATTCTCTCCCCCATCCCACTGAGGGAGGGGGGGGAGTGAGCGAGCGGCTGCGTGGTGCTTAGTTGCCAGCCGGGTTAAACCACGACACCTTAAAACTTGGCTTTTATAGTTCCGATAGCCTGGTAAGTCAACTGGGAAGTTGTTCAAAGTAAGTTTGTTGCCAGAGAAGGGTGTAGATGTTTCTGTAGTTTACCGTACCCGCACTTTTCATCAATTTTTTTAATAATAACTATACCTCAGCAGAGTGCTAATAATCACCCCCCCTTTTACAACAGCACAGGTAAACTAATGGGGAGAGGTCTGAGTGTCTTGGGCTTTGACTGGCTATACTTTACAATAATGCTTAAGAAATGTGATAGCCAAAGTCTACAGCTTCAGCTATGGTGAAATCTTTCCCAGATCAGGTAATACAGGAACGTCGAGACCCTCTTCTCCCCTTTGTGTGGCGTGTGTGTGTTCCCCTTCCAGAAAGACATTAAAGAAATAACGCTGCAGTAGGCAAAGATGTAACCTACTACCTTTACTTCAGTAACCTGCTTTCATCATTCATCTATGTGTAACCATTTTACTTTCTAAAACAAATGCTTAGATATTTTTCATTTTGTAAAGCCCGTAATTGTTTGTAAATTGTTTTTAAATTGTAAACCAACCTGATTTCTTTCTATGACCAGGTGACCCGCCTGGTAGATGAGGGAAATGCTGTGGATGTTATCTACCTGGACTTCAGCAAAACCTTTGACACAGTCTCCCATAGCATTCTCCTGGAGAAGCTGGCAGTTCATGGCCTAGATGGATGTACTCTTCGCTGGGTTAAAAACTGGCTGGGTGGCAGAGCCCAGAGAGTCGTGAATGGAGCTAAATCCAGTTGGCGGCCGGTCACAAGTGGTGTCCCCCAGGGCTCAGTTCTAGGGCCGGTCTTGTTTAATATCTTTATCAATGACCTTGATGAGGGGATTGAGTGTGCCCTCAGTAAATTTGCAGACGACACCAAACTGGGTGGGAGCGTTGATCTGCTGGAGGGGAGGAGGGCTCTGCAGAGGGGCCTGGACAGGCTGGATCGATGGGACAAGGCCAACTGTATGAGGTTCAATAAGGCCAAGTGCCGGGTCCTGCACTTTGGTCACAACAACCCCATGCAGCGCTACAGGCTTGGGGAAGAGTGGCTGGAAAGCTGCCTGGTGGAAAAAGGCCTTGGAGTACTGGTTGACAGCCGCCTGAATATGAGCCAGCAGTGTGCCCAGGTGGCCAAGAAGGCCAACAGCATCCTGACTTGTATCAGGAATAGTGTGACCAGCAGGAGTAGGGAAGTGATCGTGCCCCTGTACTCAGTGCTGGTGAGGCCGCACCTCGAATACTGTGTTCAGTTTTGGGCCCCTCACTACAAGAAAGACATTGCATTGCTGGAACATGTCCAGAGGAGAGCCACAAAGCTGGTGAGAGGTCTGGAGCACAAACCTTACGAGGAGCAGCTAAGGGAACTGGGGTTGTTTAGTCTGGAGAAGAGGAGGCTGAGGGGAGACCCGATCGCCCTCTACAACTACCTGAAAGGAGGCTGTAGTGAGGTGGGGGTCGGCCTCTTCTCCCTGGTAATGGACAATAGGATGAGGGGGAATGGTTTGAAGTTGCACCAGGGCAGGTTTATGTTGGACATTAGGAAAAACTTCTTCACAGAAAGGATTGTCAGGTTCTGGAATGGGCCTCCCAGGGAGGTGGTGGAGTCCTCATCCCTGGAGGTACTTAAAAGGATAGATGAGGTGCTTAGGGACATGATTTAGTGGTGGGATGGCAGGGTTAGGTTAAAGGTTGGATTTGATGATCTTAAAGGTCTTTTCCAACCGAAGCGATGCTATGATTCTAATGGTTGAAGTTCTGTGCAGCTCTATAGCTGCAAATTAATATGAGCCACAATGGAGGAAAATAAATTTTAATAGGATAACATAGCAGCTGTAAGTTTGCAGGGAGCTAATTTAAACCATGCAGTCTGACCAGTTTGCATTTAGTGTTAGTAAAGAAGTATCGTAAGTGAGATGTAGTTCATTCTGGTTGTGATTCTAGGGGTAATTTTTTTTATGGTTAAAGCTTATCAGTCTACAGCTTTTTTCTGGTTTTTTTTATTCCCTTCATCATAGGTCTTCAGCTCAGTGAAAATTCAGAATCATATCGGTACAAAATTTGATCGGTTCCTTAAACTCAGCGGCTGCTAGGGCCTACTGTGTGCATTAAAGCAGCTAATTTGCTGCCAGAATGGGTATTGTCTGTATCTCAGATTAGAAAAAATTACTAACTAAATAATAGTTCTCTTACCATCAAATGAGAACACCTTGGCAGAATGGAGTGGCTGCTTCCCGAGGGAGATTCCAAAAGAGGACGAATTGAAGCAGTGAGTCTGGGGGGGGGGTGGTGGGGGGTGTGTTTGGGGGGTTTTTTTGGTTGGGAAAGAAAACAAGGGTGAAGAAGTATAAATTACCTTTTAACAAAACATCTGGAATGGCCAAGGAGCAGAGTCGGGCAGTGTGAGTCTTCTGGGTGCCAAGACAGAGCAACCTGCCACGAGATTACTGTAGGAAGAAGGCAAAAAATGTAGATGAGGAAGACTAAGCTGCAGCAGTGGAGGCTTGTGGTTTCTGACCATTAAGGCACTGAACAAACCCCAAAGAGACCTCGGGATGAGTTAGACTTTGACAAGGAGAACTGCAGGTTTTCATAGGAACTTATTGGTACACCTGGGTGTCCAGAGGGAAGGGGGCAGCTCTTGGGAGGTATGGAAATATTGCTAGAGAGCTGCATTGCAAACTGTCTAAGAAGCAGGATTGTTCTGGCTGCAGCTGCCTGGCAATTTGCATGATACATTTAATTAGGATTTTCATTAAGTCCCATCCAAGTCCCTGAATAAACCCACCCTAGAAAAGGACACTGAATGTTTGTGGAGGGAGTAGTGAGCCAGAGTCTTCATCCCTCTTACATTGTTCACCGTGCAGGAACAGGAGTAAAAAACAACGTGGTCTAGCTCTGCACTGTCAGTACTGCCGTCAGATCTTAAAGCTTGTCTTGTGTTCAGCTACGCTGATTTTCAGAAGGCTGTTCTATAAATAACAGTCGAATGTACATACCATAATTCTGCCTTTCTTGACAATAATAGTGGGACAACACAGAGGGATTTTATGAGCTCTCTGCCACTTAAAGGTTTGGGTTTGTTTGTTTGTTTTTTTAGGTAAGGAGTCGGTTTGCTTCAAGCTCGTAGCATCTGTGGGGTGGTGCAAGAGTTTTTATGGACGATCAGAGAACAAAGACTTGGAGCATACATCGTACAGGAACTTCACTAACAGAGCATCAGGTCACGCATGAATGCAGGACATTCGGAAAGGTAGATTTGAAATACATCTTCACCATTTGAAGGGAAAATTAAGTTACTTCAGTGCATTTATCAGAAATCGGTATAACAAAAGTGGACCATTCCGATTTTAAAACTAATTTGTTTTGGCTGTGGTCTTGTCTACAATCTGTGAATGTTTATGCCAGTAAAAACAGATTTGGAAGCTGTGTGTCCGGAGCTTAAATTGACAAGCGCGTGCAGTCACGCTGGAATGACACGGACGTTTGTTTCTTTGGGATGGACCTGCCTTGCCTACTTCGTTTTGTTAAGTTTGCTGTACTAATCATTTTGCTTTTCTGATTCCACGGAGTTGAGTTCTTTTGTTTTAAATAAAAAATAGGGTGCTTTAAAATCGTGATTGAACTCAAGGAATTGGTATGTGGGATATTAATGGAAGCAATAAAAAGAGGTTTAAAAAATTCAGCAGTTTTCTGGAGATTATTTGCTCAGCTCTACTATTAATATTGTTTTGTTTGCCAGACTATGATCAAAAACATTTGGCAGGCAAGGCTTAGTCAGGAAAGTGAGCCAGTAAAGTTGAGCTGTCATCTAAGTACATACAGAAAAACTGTTCTCTTGGCATGGAAAACAGACTGTTTACAGAAATAATAAACATGCGCTCTAAAATTATGTTCCTCCTCTCTAAAATCATGGAAGGTCATGAGACTTTGACCCTACAGAAGGAGCATAACACTTTATGAGACTTCTGTCAAAGCACATGATAAAAAATAAATACACTGTAATAAAGAAGTGTCGGTGTGATGGCTCAAATGTGTCTTCCTAGAGTATCCCGTCTCCTTTCTGAAGATGTGGTATGCATACTGCCACGCAAAGAAAGCCCATCTGGAGGGGATATCAAATCAATCCATTTTCTTGATGCATCAGTTGGTGTAATTAACATTTGTTTCATCTCCCAAGTAAACCTTGTAAACAATAAAATGTGTCAACGTAAAATAGAATTTACTGAAAAGCATCTTTTGCAAAAGTCCTTATGGTGATTCAGCTGCTGGATAAAGCCCCAGATGCTGAGTATCCAGGAGGAATAAGAGACTCATCTGGCCAAAGACTTTTGTTATTTTCTGAGCCCTGGCAATAGATGAGCGAGCTATGGGCAAGGAGGGAGGCAGTGGCTGGCTACCTCAGCAGCTGCCTGCAGCTGGAGGAGGATGAGGAGGAGTGTGTTCACCACCACTGCTGGCGTGCCCGGAGGGTGGCAGCCACACCTCCTGTCAGCCCTTCAGGATTTCCAGGTTTCCTCTTTATTTGGGTTCCTCCTTCTGCCCCCCCCCCCGCCCCCAAGCTGTTTGTTTAATTGCTGCCATGTAAACTCCAAGCATGGGAGCGAGAAATATCACTCATTCTTGAGAGACGAAGTAAAACAACACAGCTTTCCAGTCATCACTTAAACGCCTTTGGTGGGGGCCCTCAGCCAGCAGTTACCGGGGCTCTTGGTTGCGGAGCAGTGACTGACAGCAAGGTTCTGGTTATACTGGCCAGAAACTACAATAGTTGCGGGTGCTGCCCTGCAAACCTTTGGCTGGGGTGGACTAGCGTCAGGTAGTATTTACGTGTGAGAACCGAGGTGAGGGAACCACAAGACCTTTTCACTTGATAAATTCTACTCTTCAGCTGCCTGCAGGTAAAAGTCTGTTTCCAAGCCTGATGGTACCATCACATCTCTGCCTGGGACCTGCTTATCACAAAAGGCTGTTGCCACTGAGGGCGAGAGTGAGCCAAGGCAGTATCTGAGTTACAGGAGGACAGTTTATTTGAGTTACAGCCTGCACAAGGTGAGAATCTCCACTGATACACAGGGAAGCAAGGAAAACCAGTGTTAGTAGGTTAATCCTTGTTGCTAGACCCCTTCTTTCCTCCCCTAGTTACTCTCATGGCTATTTCCTTATGTTCTTCCCAGCTGCCTATGCTGGTGCTCACTAACACCGCCCGCTGCTTACACGGATACAGCAATGGGGCTTTGAAGTCAGCAGCACAGAGTTCTGCAGGGACTGCAAATCTGGGAGAGGAGTGGGGTAAGCACTGAGCCTAGGCCTGCCCTGAGCTGTCACAAGAATATTGGGGTGTCTGAGCTAGGTTATTAAAAAAACGGTCAAGCTGCAGCTCTGTTTTTGAGGGCAGATCAGGCTTGTAGCCAACGCTGCTGGGCTCCCTGCGGATTTTATGGACGGACATTGCTCAGTGTCATGCAACCATTAGCCCTTCCTCTGGCATCCCTGTAGCTCAGGGGAAGCAGAAGCATTTCCCCCACTGCCTTCCTCACTGCTGTGGTCTTCCTCTCACATACAGCACAAAACCAGTTGTGTGATCCCTGTTTTGGGACTCTACCAGTATAGCTTATACATGTGCAGAACATAAAAGGTACTTGAATTTATAAAGCTTTTGAGCTCTCATTTGCTGAGGGTGAGTGTGCCAGTATTTGGCTTTGGGTTCATCTCCCCGCCACCTCACAAAACAGTTTAATCTAGAAAAAAAAAGGAAGAAGAAAAAAAAATCTTAATTTTCTGGTAGTTTAGATTCTGTTTAGTTATAACTCACAACTCCAAAATGTAAGTTTAATAGTTCATAAATTATACAACACGGAGCACATGCTGTTGTAATCTGCACTGCACATAATCTATATGAAGTATTAACACCAATGTCTAAACAAAATACGAAGTCACTGCAGGCAATCTTAAACCTCAGCTGTACAGTTTTTCTGAACTATTTTGGCTATAGATGTGATTTTTCGCCCCTCTACCGTCATATGGTATTAATTCAATTGTTTTATATGTCATACATGCGTAAGAACTAGAAGGGATTTCCTTAAACAACAAACATTAAGGATAAAAAGATTGATGTTTATAAAAATGTCAAACTCAAAGGCTCTTCCATAACTTCTTGGAGGACTGCTATCACTGAAGGCTCGAAAGCCAGTCATTCAAGAAGTCCTCCAGAGAGAAAAGCTAATCCTGAGTTTCCACTCGTGCGTTGCTACTCTGATCCCTCGGCAGCGCATCGGCAGCAAGTGTGCTGAAAGAGGACCAGAGAAGTTTGAATGTAGCTAAAAAAATACAAGGAGGATTCTAGAGTTCTAGAGGCTGTAGCTTTGGATCGCCCTCATGGTTGGCTTGTGCATAGAACCTCAGTATGAAGCAGCTCCAAGTGCGGTGCAGTTGACGTTCACAGGCTGTCGCTGAAAGGTGTTGAAACGTGAACTTCCCTGTTGCTCCTCTGTAGGCAGGCTGGCAGGGTGGCAAATGAGCAATCATTCAAAGACATGGGGTTCTCATGCGTCTCTGCCGTCTCTCTCCAGGTCCAAGCCTGTGCTGGAAGGCAGTGCTCCCCAGGGACACTGAGGTCTGTGGGGCCAAGCAGGAGTTCCGCTGCTGAGCTGGGAGGTGCAGGTACGGACACGCTATTTGGCAGTGGCTATCGGTGACCTGCAAGAGCCGACCTCTGAACTGCCAGGTGCGCAGATGCGTTGGTAATGCCAGTTAGATACAAAACCAACCCGGAAACGATGATTCTTATTATTTACCGTCATTGCTAAAATCGCAGGTTTTGTGTGCTTGTGTTGCCATTCACTGAGCTGTGTTAAGGAGAATGTTCCCTTTTTGGAGCAAAATCTTCTCATATTAATGACTTAATAATAAATCAAAAACAAGAGCATTTTGCTGTAACTTTATTTGGGACATGAAGCATGATCTGCAGATGATTTTTGTGAGGGGCCTAATTCCTGTCTTAACATTAGTGGGAAGGTTTGGGTTGATAAGGTTTTACTGCTGAATTTGTCATTAACGTTAAAAGTGTTTGCACTTTTCTTTTTCCCCTATTTACTTTGGTGTGCAGCACTATGGCACGAGTCCAAGCTCCGGGCACTCGGGAGGCCTTAGGCTGATCTGGCTCTTGATGAGAAGTGTTTACCAAATCTGTACAAACAGCCGCCGAAAGGGAGATGGAACAGGTCTGTCCCCACCGGCTGCTGCCCCGCTGCATGGCGTTGGGGCCCGACTGTCACCTGCCACCGTTTCTGTGCCGGCCCCACCGGCTGCTTTGAGGTTGCTCTTCCTGCATGTCCCCTCCTGTTGGGCAGGCTGGCACCGAGCCCTTATGGGATCACGGAATCGTTTAGGTTGGAAAAGACCTTTAAGATCATCAAACCCAACCATTAGGATGAGCCCACCCCGATTTCTGTCCTCCTCGGTGCTGACGGGCTCTCTGCTCTACCGTTTACCGGTTTGGGGGCTTTTTCGTTGCAATCCGAGCAGCTGTTCTCGGCTCGTGCCCTAACGGGACGGCACCGAACCGCTGCCCAGGCATCGTCCCCGCTTCCCCCTCGCACCCGCAGCCTCCCGAGGGGGGCGGTGGCGGCGGCGCGGCCGCTGGTGCGGGCGGTGCCCCCGCTGCCGGCAGAGGGCGCTCGCGCCGCGGGCAGCGCGCGGGATCCCGCTGCCTCGCGCCGCTCCGCCCCGCCCCGCAACGCAACGACAACGCAACTCCCGCTCCGCCCCGCCCCGCAACGCAACGACAACGCAACTCCCGCCCCGCCCCGCAACGCAACGCAATGCTCCGCCCCTCCTGGTGCCGCCCTGCGAGGCAACGCTCCGTAACGCTCCGCAACGCCACGCCCCTCCCCGGGCGGGGCGGGGCGGGGCTGCGCCGGGAGGGGCGGGGCCGGGAGGAGTGGGGCAGGGCCTGGTCGGGATGGGCGGGGCCGTGCGGGGCGGGGCCCCCTCCCGGTACCGGCGGGCGCTCGTGGTTCGGCGCCGCGCTCCCGATCTCTGCCCGTCCTGCGCGGAAAGCGAAGCTGCTGAGGCTTCCCCAGCAGCCCCGGCTGCAGGCGGGCTTGCGGCGCTCTTCGGGACGGAGCTCTGCCGTGCGGGATGCGAGGGTCTCGGCCTAGGCGGCCTAGCAACCGGTTCTCCTCCCGCCGGGGGTGGGTAGTGCCTCTCCTTCTCGGCGGCCTCAATCTGAGCAAGGTTTTCCCAAATAGACAAAAATTCAGATTGTCCGACATGGCATCGGGGACGTTAGGTCCTCCTGAGAATCCTGGTCCACTGGTGCAAGGAGGATGAGGGACCTAAAGCACGGCCTGGGTTTTCCCTGAGAATGGCCTGTGGGGTCAGACCGGGAACTGGGAACCATTGCGCTTCCTGTAACATCACGAGGATGTTGGTCTTTCTTAACACTCATTATAGAGAACCCTACAATGCCCATTCCTTAGACAGGAGGGGGAATCTGTTCCCGCAATGCTGCAGGTTCGTTATGATGTTCAGGTTGGTAGTAAAGCCCATATACAGGCCCAGGCCACACCCTGAGTGTAATTCATGTCTTCATACAGCTTTGTACAAACAATGAAAGAATTAATCTCCCAAAACCTCACACCCTCGAGGGGGATTTTCTCTGTACAGATTGACCTCTGTTAACGTTGCTTCTTTTAAAGCTTTTCATTAAAATGTGACCTTCCTAATGCCCTGTTTCATTCCCAGTTAGACTGCTCTGTAAGAAAGAATCACGCTTGCCCCAACCAAAATGGGATACAGGAGCAAGAAGTTGACAACTGTAGAAAAATTCACTCTTTCCCTCTTCGATCCCAACCTGATCTATGGGATGGATTTTCCGTAGAAGGAAGTGTCGTGACATAAGGGGTTTCTTAGTGTCCGAAGGTGGTCAGCGTTGTGAGCCAGGCACAGGATCTGAGCAGGAGTGGGCAGAGCTGGGGGGATGAGCATGTAATCCCCACCTGCCAGAGTGCCCCTCTGAAGTCAACAGGGAGAAAATTAGGCTGGATCTCCCTTGCCATCCTCTGTGACCTGGGATGGTTTCAAAGTCTTTCAGTTCCTTTCATTTCAGTCTTCTGTAAGCAAAGCCCCGCCGTGAGGAGTGTAGGTGTGAGGACTCATGCAGAGGGAGTGCTGGATCTTTGTGCAGGTTGGCTTACGGCATCAAGGGGTGATTTTGGCCAGGACGCTTGTACTCTGGGGAGTTAGGGAGCTCCCTGCAATGGGAAACGGCATGAAAAAATGCTTGATGAGCCCATGTACATACACAAAGGGTACCACACAAACCGGTGCCACCGGCTTCCTTCCATCTCTCATGAAAACTGCCTGACAGGAGGTTGTAGTGAGGTGGATGTTGGTCTCTTCTCCCAGGCAACAGGTGATAGGATGAGGGGAAATGGCCTCAAGTTGTGCCAGGGCAGGTTTAGGTTGGACATAGGGAAAAATTTCTTCCCCGAAAGGGCTGTCAAGCCCTGGAAGGGGCTGCCCAGGGAAGGGGTCGAGTTTCCATTCCTGAGGGTATTTAAAAGCCAGGCAGACGAGGTGCTTAGGGCCAGGGCTTTAGTGGTGGGATGGCAGGGTTAGGGTAACGGTTGGGCTTGGTGATCTTAAAGGGTTTTTCCAACCTCAACGACTGTGATTCTGTGATTCTAAAACCAGGTTCCCTTAAACTCAAATCCTGGTCCCATCGAACTGGGGACACAACTGCCACCAGTGCCTGCTGGTTCAGAGCCAAACCTTGTTTTCAGTTTGGTTAAATTCAGCTTATTGGCATGAGGCACCTGGGTTTCGTCATGGCCCAGAGCCCCCCTGCTCAGACAAAGACGAGGAGAACAAGCCCCTGCCTGGTCGCCTGTGTCCCTCCTGCCTGCGGCCTGGGCACAGGTACCTCCACTAAATATTTTAACCTCATCTACTGATTTACGAGCAAGATAACAAGTTACATTTTTAAGGATCCACTGAATCTCAGCCAAGCTATGGAGATTAAAACAAAGACTCTTAGGAACGTAAATGGCATATGGAAATCCTGATCCGCATGGCACAGTTTTATTAAAAAAAAAAAAAATTTTAGCCTGCGGTGGTAAATGCCTGGGAACCCATGTATCTTTAACTGCCTTCTGCTGTTAACGCTTCTCCCCACAGGCAGGGCTTGCCTGACTTGCCCCAGTCCCTAGGAGTCGATTTTTCCATGATGGCACAGGCTTGGTTGGCCTGCCAGGTGGAATATCTGCAGCGGGGAAACTTCTAAAAATAGAAGCCAGTTAGGCGTTTTCAGACACCTGGCTGTTCATTTTTAGAACATTTTTCTTGAAGTATTTTTGATGGAGGTGATTTCCTTTTTGGTGAGCCCAGTCTGCAGACCCTTCTCCTGTGCCAGGGCCATTAAATTCTGTAGGAACGAGAAGAGATTCTGTTCCTAATCCCTATTGTGGGGGCACTTTAATGTTTTTGTGGCTGTATTTTAAAACAAGGTACACATATGAATCAAAAGTGTGTTTAAGAAAGAAACTAGCAGAAAGGAACCCTTCATCACTTAGTCCTTGCGTATTTTTTGGCATTTAACAAAGGCTGTTTTATGCAATTGGCTCTCTAACGAAGGGGGGTTTAGCTAGCTGCAGTGGTGCTTTGTGAGGGACTGGGAAGTCTGCTTTAATATGATTTTAGTATGTATAAAACATCTTGTTATTTTTTTAAATAAAATGTTTCAATTAGCCATTATTGTGTTAAACGACTTAAACATCTCCCTGATGATCTATAAACCCAAACCATCCAGATCTGACGTGGTACTCGAGAACTAGGAACCAAAGCTGACCAGAGGCTGACCGTAAAGCTGAAGAGTGTAAGGATTTTATTCTTTTTCTTCCCTTCACTTTTAAAAACTGAAGGCCCCAGCTCTGCACAGATGTAGTCATTAACTTAATTTTATGAACTATAAACAGTCCCATTGCAGTCAGTCAACTGCGCACTCAGTGAATAACCTAAGCGCGAGCATTTACAGCACAGGGGTTAATGGGATGGCATTAAGGTTGTCCTTAATTTTGCAACAGATGCAGGGGTTGCTTGAATTTCGGCTAAGAGGAGGGTGATGAGGACGATTCAGTGTTTTCTGTCTGAAACTCGCTTGGCATCTAGACATGGAGAGTGCAGCTGTGGGTGCTGTTTTAGGATGAACATAATTATTTACTGAACTCGCGCACCTCCATTTAACTTACCCTTTTATACATCTCCTAACCGTCATTTGCAAAACGCATTTGTTCCCTGCAGTTTCATGGGCGCGCAGCTCCACACCCCTACCCCTGGTTGTAGACTATGCAAAGATTGGTTTTGATGGGAAACCTGGGACTGGGGGGTTTGTGCTGACCGCTGGCTGGAGCCCGAGGCCTGTGCACACCACCGCGCTGCTTGTTGGTAGCAGCTCTGGGTGGAGAAAGACGGTTCTGTACTCTGTCAGCAAGGAAAGGTGTAACTGCACTCGGCTGTTAGCTGGGACACTGGATTCAAGGGGCTGCAGCCGCCAGAGTTTTGGCAGTGAGCCTATGGATCTCTTCGTAACTCAAAATCAGTTCACAGAGGAGAGGCTGTTGGAAGAAATGTTGTCCAGCCTGAAATCTGTTTGCATTTGTGGCTTGCTGCTGGCTTGTATTCCCAAGCGTTGCATCCCTTGTCTGTGAATTAAAATTAAAACTAAAAACAGGAAAGGGAAATTAAGGGGGAAATTAGAACTAATAAATAAATAAAATTTTTAAATCCTCTATGTAAAAAAAAAAACAAGAGAGAGGGAGAGGGAGGCTTTCACAGTGCATGTCTTGCTGTGGGTGCTCTGCAAGATAAAAGGATGCTGGGGAAAAGGTGTTGCAGTCGCATGGCGGGTGGCACCGGGAGCACACGGGCCCCGGCGCTGGTGGCAGGCAGGGACCTTCTGCTGTTGGAGCCTGTTCTGCTGGGTATAAATTAAATGTGTTTGGACAAATGGCAGTTTGGGGATGGTTTCCTCATGCCTGGAGAAGCTCAGGAAGAAGCAGGGGGTGGCTGGTTCGTGGGAGCTGTTGGAGCGGATGTAGCGGGGCGGACAGGGGATGTACCGCATGTGCCCAGGAAAGAAATAAAATTCCCCACAGCCCGTGCTCGGACCTAATTGAAGCCTCTGAGCATGACGGTCAAAGACCACTAAATGGCCAAACCGTCCGACGAGGCCAGGTGTCTGCAGAAAATCGGTGTTTTGCAAGGGGTGCATGTTTGAACGCTGGTGCAGCTTCGCTTGGCCGTTGCACGCAATGTATTCCTCAGAGCTGAGGGAATAGCTCATGCTCCTTTCCAATTAGCCCGTGACGTCACGTTTTCCACTCTCTTCGAACCATTTTGTGCATTTCGGGCATATTCAGAGCCCCGCTGGGACCGACCCCCCCCCCCTCCAGCACTGGGGTCAGCCCCGCTTTCCCGGGTACGGGGGGGCGGGGGCGGGGGGACGGGGCGCATCTTATTAAAAAGTGACGTTGGAAAAACAGAGAAGTGTTCGGGTTTAAAACGCCTCGGGAGCTTTGATTTTTTTGATTTTTTTTTTTTTTTAATTTTTTTTTTAGGTTTTGTACCCCGTCGCTCATCTGGCTGAAGGCGGCTGCGGGGCGGGAGCAGCCCCCGGCTCCTGGCGGAGAAGGGGGTGGTGGTCCCGAGGGATGCGGGGGTGGAGGGGGGGGCCGATGAGTTTTAATTTGATTATTTTATCCTGTCGCGGTTGTTCAGGTTAGGAGAATGTTGGGAGAACTCAGATGAGACGTGGAAAACTCGGCAAAACCTCTTTTCCCCCCGTCAAACTGGTGATGAACCAGCGGAGCAGAGGTACCCCTGCCCCCGTGAAGAATTTTAAGATGCTGGGTGAAGCGGTTTACTTCTTCGCAGCCAAATTTGTTGACCCGTCACCCTTGTCTGAGTTGCCCGACCACGACAGAGACGGATACCAAGGTATCCCAAGAGTAAAAATAAGCGAAAGACGCCATTAAAAACGCGCTCTGTGTAAATGGCGATTAGAGGCGCCCCGGAACGGGATAGAGGTGTTGATAGCTTCTGAAGGCAGCCACGTATGTTCGTATCAAATTATTTTCAAAGAGGCATCTCTAGAAATAGTCCCTGTTTCTAACAGCTATGCAAAGTCTGTCGCTGGTGCAAGCAAAAAACCTCCTTACATGAGGAGCGGTTTGGCAGGGAAAGGTGATTCCCTTTCTAGCAGCTGGAAAAAAAAAAAATTAGCGCATTAAATCTGGGGCCTGCAGCTCGTTCGTCCCCAAAGCCCCGCGTGTTTTGCAGAACTTCCATTCCAAAATGGTGATGCCATTTGCCAAAGAGCGGTCGGGGGAGCTGCTCGGGGCTGGGTCTAGCGGGCAGGCCGATGCAAAATCGGATTTAGGTGCTGTGTAAAAGCCCGGGGAATCGGACGACTTCAGGCAAGAGTCCCGATTTAAAAAAAAAAAAAATATTGACTGATGTGCTTTTAGCTATAGGATTGGCTTTGCAACGATTTGGAGTTCTTGACTGTGGGTTCATCCCCCCTTTCTTGCAGTGCAGCATCAAAATTTTGCAGTCATAGCGTTTTCCGTAAACGTTGGGGGGTTTTTTGGTTTTTTTGTAATGAATTTGGGGGCGATGGGCCTGCTCCCAGGGTGGGTTTCTGGTATGCGATCCCCCCCGGCCAGCCCTGCCTATGCTGGCAGGAGCAGGGCTAGATGTTTCCCAAAGTCTATAGAGTTTTAAATTATCTATTTTTAAATTATCTATGGTAATAATAATAATAAAAATAAAATAAAAATAATAATAATGAAGAAGAAGAATAAGAAGAATATATGGGAAACGATACCAGCTCCATACCGTGCTGAACTGAACACGCTCAGAGCTAGGGATAAGCGGGGATAAATAATTACAATTATTCATGCCGTTTGTTTTATTTTAAAGGAAAAGAAAAAAAAATAGTCCAGGTGTGAGCTTTGCGGTGTCGGGAGGGGAGTTGGAAATTTATTTTATGTGTAGTGTTTGAGTATACTCGTCTGGGAGGTAAGGTCGTTTAAACGCTGTGGATTTTAATGTGGCCCAAATTCTTCTTACTTTTACTCATTACAATTCTTCTCGTTATTTATCAGAATAGCTACAAAAGCCTCTTTTTGCCTCGGCCGTTAGAAATCGGTACCCGCTGCCCTATGCGCGCATTTGAAAAATTATGTCCCTTGCCCCGTGAAAGTGTCGGGAGCGAAGCACAATTTTAAATGGGAAAGAAGCGGAGAAAACAACAAAAAAATCCCCAAACCCTGCGGAACTGCTCGTACAAGTGGCAGAAGACACAGGGGAACGGGTTATTGGGGAAGGCAGCGGGGGGACTTCAATTAATTCAATATTAATTCAAGAACCACCTCGAGGTTGGCGAATGCAATGGTTGATTCATGCGGGGAAAGGCCGGAGGTTTGAAATAACGCGACGAGGAGGGAGCCTGTCCCTTCTGTCGCGATTTCGTTAAAAATTAACCGGTGTCGCTCCCGCCCTGGGGGATCCGTCGGTGCCCATATTTTCTGTGGGGGATTGGGAGCGTAAACCTTGAACAAAATACGTCGGTAACGAGTAGGAATGGGTCATTAATTATGTGCTGCCTTGCGTGACACGGACGACAAGGGAAATTAAACGAATCCCGTTGTTACCGAGCAAAAAAATTATGAAACGGCTGCCTGTTTTGTCCCGCTCCCGGCCTGGCTCCGTGCAGCCGTTTGGCCGAGGGAGGATCCCGGGCCCCCTCGACCGGTAGCCCCGAGCCCAGACCAGCAGCGCGGCCCCCGCCTTCCCCTGGGGCTGCCCCGCGGACTCCGAGCCGCCGGCCGCGCCGGGAGGCAGCGGCCCTTACACTCCACGGGGGGGGGTCCACGGCGGCCCCGGGGCCGGCCCGGGGGCGGGGCGGGCCCCGGGGGTGGCTCCGTGTGTCCCCCTACCCGGCCGGGCGGTCCCCGGAGCTGCGGCTCCCCTGCAGTCCCCGGGGACGGTGCTGGGGCTGAGGACGGGGACGGAGATGGCGATAGGGATGGGGACGGGGATGGGAGTAGGGACGGGGCTGGGACGGGGACGGCGGGGGGGGGTGGGGACGGGGACGGGGCGGGGCTGGGACGGGCGGGGGATGGGGCGGGGCGGGGATGGAGGAGGCCGGGGCCGGAGCCAGGGCCGAGGCCGGGGCTGCGCTCCGAAGGGGCCGGCGGCTGTTTGGGTGTCTGCTCTCCCGCGGCGGGCCGAGGCTAATTTGCTTTATATGGCAGGGGATCAAATGCTCTGCTGCAACCTCTCGTTTCCAGGTACTCGCCCGCCCCGGCCCCTTCCTTCCTCCGCAGCCCCTCCCGCGCCCTCCCCCGCGGCGCTGACAGCCCCGCCGCGGCCGGCGGTATAATAGGCCGCTGCCCGCCGTCCCGGGGTGGAGAGACGCTCCCCGGTGCCGCGCCCCGTGTGCATGCGGCGGTAACGGCTCCGGCCCGCCGCGCTGCTCAGGGCGGTCCCGGGCCGCCGGCACTGGGGGGGCCGCGGCGGGCCCGGCCCCCCCGGGCCGCGCTGCCCGGCTCCAGCAGCGCCGGCCGGGGGGCTGCGCTAGGGCGGCCCGGCGGCCCCGGCGGCCGGGGCTTCCCCCGCGGGCGGCGGCGAGGATGCAGCACCCGCTGGAGCTGGGGGCCGCGCACTACTTCCCGGCCGAAGCCTTCCCCGACCACCGCTCGCACCGCTACCGCAGCTTCATGATCGAGGAGATCCTCACCGACCCCCCGGACGCCAAGGGGGCCGCGCCAGCCGGGGAGCTGCTCAAGTTCGGGGTGCAGGCGCTGCTCTCCGCCCGGCCCTACCACAGCCACCTCGGTACGTCCCGGGGGCGGGCGCGGCGCCGAGGGCGCCAGCGGGGAGCGGGCGGCGGGAGCGGGGCGGCGGGGCATGTCCCGCCGGGCTGCCCGAGCGCCTTGTAGAGCCAGTCCCCTGGAAGAAACCCCCCCGAATTTTGCCTAAAAAAACCAGCGCTGTGCCGCAGGAAGCTCCCAGCCTGGAGCCTGGCGAGAATTTGGGGCCTAAAACGAAGGAAGCGGCTTCGCGGCTCGGAGGCCGTTGGGTTTCACGGAGAGACCGCGGTTCCCGGGGGGGTTGCTCCCGGTTTTGGCGGAGGCGGGAACAGCTGTGGCCTGCGCGGCGGGGTAGGAGGCGGCACGGTGCTCTGCGGGCACGGCTTCGGCTGGAAACCCGGCGTGGGTGCATGATACAGATGTTATTTTATATACATATATAAAATTTAATATATATATTTATTTCAAGCGGGGGCCAGCGTGCCGTATCCAGTCTGATACAGCATCTAGGACAAATGCGGTGTATCAGCGACACAGGGTTTGGGGTTTACGGGGTTTTTTTGCGTGTTTTTATTTTTTAAAGCCAGCATTTAATGTATTTCAAGCGCCAGCATTTCGCTTGTGCCTGCGAAAGCTTTCGGCCTCCAAGTCCCCGTGGCCCGCGGAGACGCCGCGCTCCGTCCCTGGGAACGGACGGGACCCGAGGATCCCGGTTTCTTCTTTTCCCTGTAAAAGCGGAAGAGGAGAGCGCCAGGCCCCGTAGCTGGGGAGCGCGCAGATGCCGGAGCATCGGGGAATTAGCGTCGCTTTCCAGATGGGCCAAGCGCTTTGGGCCGGGTTAAGGTTCCGGCCCCGCGCGGCGGGGCGGATCGGGCCCCGCAAGGGACCCCAGCGGTGCCTTCGCTCCGGCCACGCAATCCCTGCCCGCGGGGACCCCTCTGAAAGGCCGGTTCGCCCCACCGCAGCGTCGGGAGCACCAGGCGCCCTGGCTCGGCCGGCGGCAGGACCAGCACCGGGTTCGCGGGCCTAGGCCGGGGCGGCGGGAAGCGAGCGGGGTCGGGGGGAGCCGAGCAGGGCGGGAGGGAGCCGAACCTACACGAGCCGATCCGTGCTGGGCCGAGCTGAGCCGATCCGATGCGGGCCGGGCGGTGCCCCCTGCCCGCCGGGGAGCGGGGCGGCTGCGGGGCCGCGGTTCGGGCTGAGGTCGGCCCGAGCGCATCTGCAGCCAGCACCCTCGGGGCTGGGCTCGCTGCCGGCGGGAACTCTCCCCCTCTCACCCCCGTGCGCGTCTTCGTAGGAAGATCGTGGGAGCGCGTCCCGGGAATGTTAATCGTTCCCCGGTCGAAAATGCCGTGGCCGAGAAGGGTGGAGAAGGCTCGGTGCTCCCTTCAGGGCCTGACCGCCGGCAGGCCGAGGCACCCTGCAGCCCCGGGGGTCCCCGGGGGCCGGCGCGGGGCTGCCAGGCGCTGACGGCCTCCCGGTGCTGAAGGCGGAGCCGGCCGCCGTGTTCAAGTTCCCGCTGTCTCCCTTGAGCTGCTCGGGGCTGGGCTCGGCGCTGCCCGGGGGGCTAGGGCGGCTCTGCCTCGCCCCATCTCCCGGACCCCGGCAAGCTGGAGCCGGGCCCCCCGGAGCCGGGCAGCAAGGCCAAGAAGGGCCGCCGCAGCCGCACAGTTTTCACCGAGCTGCAGCTCATGGGGCTGGAGAAGCGCTTCGAGAAGCAGAAATACCTCTCCACGCCCGACAGGTAGGCGATGCCAGGTCCCCCGCACCGCGGGCGGGCAGGCCGGGCCGGGGTCTCCTTTTGCCTGCAAAAGGAGGAAAGCTGCCGGGGCTCATCGCCTCCCTCTCTCGCCCACAGGATAGACCTGGCCGAATCGCTGGGGCTCAGCCAGCTCCAGGTGAAAACCTGGTACCAGAACAGGCGCATGAAGTGGAAGAAAATCGTAAGTGCCCGCGTCCGACCCTTCTGCGCCCCGCCGGGGTCCCGAGTGCTGTACTGCGAGCTCGTCCCGCTGTATGCCAGCCCAATAATGGTAGCAATAGTAATAGTAATAACCCAACGATAAGGATAACGATAACGATTTATGCCCCCGGTCCTTAAGGCCTGCATCGCCCGGGCCCTGCCGGCCCTCCCGGCCCCCGGGGGCGGTCGGAGCGGGCGGGCCCCCGCACGGGGCTGCCCCCCGGCTGCAGCCCGGGCGCGGTGCCGGGGCCCGGCGGGAGAGGGGTGCCCTTCGCCCCGGGCCAGTGGCAGCAGGGTTTTACTGGGGTACTCCCTTCCTCTCCCTCCCCCCCCCCCCCCCCCCGCCTCGCAGGTGTTGCAGGGAGGCGGTCTGGAGTCCCCCACCAAACCCAAGGGCCGCCCCAAGAAGAACTCCATCCCCAGCAGCGAGCAGCTCTCGGAGCAGGAGCGTGCCAGGGACGCCGAGAAGCCGCCCGAAGGCCTGGGCTCGCCGGCCGAGGCCAGCCAGGAGGAGTGAGGGCGAGCGCCACTCCCCTCCGCCGGCCCCGGCTGCCCCCCGGGCGCTGCCCGCCGAGCCCCCCCCCCGGAGCGCGTGCCACGGCGGCGGCCCGGGGGGGGGGGGGGGGACGGCAGGAGGACACTGGATCCCACCCCCCACGTCTGCTCGCTGTCTAAAAGCCTGTGGTGCCCCTAGTTATCCGAAAACTGCATTTTATGATCAGTTTTATTAATGCGAAGATACTTACTTTATTTCAATAAAGTATTTTATGAACTATTGCTCCGAGTAATGCAATGCTTTTTCGTTAAGTTTTTGTTTCTTGGGTTTTTTTGTTTGTTTTTTGCCCCCCAATCGCGGAGGCAGGTTAGAGGTTCAAATCCAAGCTCGCAGGCGGGTCTACCGGGACGGAGCAAAGCGCGGTGCTGTCCCGACCGTTCCCGGGGCGGCCCGCGGCCGGGAGAGGCAACACCCGCAGCCTTTGCGCGAGCGATATTCGGATGCTTTCGCCTGTTAAAGATACGTTAATTGCTGGCAAATAAGTTAGATTCCGCGCTGCCCGCCCCAATCGATGCTTTTTTAAAGCGCGGCTGGGGCAGAGGCCGGAGCGAATCTCCCGCGCTCCACCGAGCCCCTGCTGCCCGGCGGAGGGGACGGCCCGGCGAGGGGGGCCTCCGCCGCTCCCCCGGGGCTTTCCGTGACCTCCTGTGATGTCACACGAAATACAGGCCCTTCGCTTTTTTTCCTTATTTTTGTTGTTGTCGTCGTTTGTTTCCCCCCCTCGAGTCCCCGCTGTATTTTTTTTTGCAGCGATTTTACAGCAAATTACAGAGCGCCTGCCCAGGTACGGGGTTACGGCCGTCCCCCTGAAAACGTGCGGAGTGGCGGGGAGCGGGGCCGGCGGCAGCGCGGGAGCCTTGCGGGAAGGTGAGGGGTGGGCGGGGGGGGTTCCGCGGCGGGGCAGCCCCGGGCCGGGCGGGGGGCCCGGGCTGAGCCCCTTCTGCTGTGGCGGCACTAATTAGGCGGGCCTCCCAGCGCACGATGGTAATTAGTAGCCGCGGGCTCGGGGGTTTCTCGGTGCCTCCCGCCCTGCCGGGGTCGCTCCCCGGCCCTGGGGCTCTCCCGGGGAGGGGGGTCCGAAGGCTGGTGGCTGTGGCGGGACGCGGCGTCCCCGGGGCTGCGGGGAGCGGAGCCGTCCCTCGCCCGCGGCGCGAAGCCGCGCTGCCAGGGTTCACGGGCTTCTATTAAAATTAGCCCCAAGCCCACCACCTCTGCAGCCCTCGGGGGGTCTGCGCCGCAGCCGCCCCGTTTCGGGCGCGGGTGCTCCCAGTTTTCCCCGTTTGCTCGTATCGTCACGCTCCACCGGGCCCGGAGTCGCTGTCCCGGCCGCCCGCGGGGATGCCCGGGGGCGGCTGCCTCTCTTCCCGGTTAAAGAACCTCCCGGGATGAGCGATGGAGCGTTTGCAAGCGCAGGATGCGGCCATCGCCGAGTAAACAGGACGCGAGCTCATGCTCTTACACCGCAATGACAGATACATTTAAACAAAAGAATTGCTTCGGAATGTTCTATTGAACCTGGGGATGGGGATTAACGTGGGGAAGGCGGCGGGGTCCCCCGGCGTGGGCAGGGCACGGCGGGTGGTTGATTTTTTATTTCTTTGTCGCTGCTTTTGCCGTTTCGCCTTCGGGCCGTCGCTTCTGGCCGGGCTGCAGGGTAACAGCCTCGCCGCAGCAGCCGCTTTTAATTAAAAGGTGCCTTCGCTGGCGCATTAATCGAAGTTAAGGGGCTGACAAGCCGTGCCCGCCACCGGCGTTACAGGGAGGTTTGGGAAGGGCTGAGCCTCCCTCCTTACCGTATTTTCTTTTCGCATTTAAATGGCGGGCAAGTGGTTATTTTTTCGCAAACCGTAAAGGCATTCGGTAAGGAAAGGTATTTTGTTGTACTTTCCTCTCCTGGACGAGCGGGAGGGGTTCGGGCGGGCTGGGGCTTCTCGCCGGCCCGAACGCGGGGCGAGCCCCGCGCCCGCTCCGCCCGCCCGCCTCGCCCCGCTTCGCCTTTCCTCGCGAGGTCCGGGGGGGATTCCCTTCCCGCTGGCGGCCCGGGGGAAAAGAAGCGGCGGCGGGGGCCGCCGGAGCCGCCCCTCGCCCGTTCTGCGCGGAGTCTCGGCAGCAGCGGGCCGTCCGGGGGCTCCGGCGGGGCTGGTGCGGGCGGCGGCGGGGTCCGGGCGCGGAAAGGCGGCAGCACCGACAGCCGTCCCCTCGGCTCCCCGTTAACGGGGCCCCGCGGTTGCAACCGCCGGCCCAGAAACATTTGGGGGTTTTGGTTTGTGGTGGTTTTTGTTTTGTTTTGTTTTGTTTTTTTTCCAGCAGTATCGACTTTAAGCTTTCACTTTGCAAGAAGCAGTTTGCAGCACGGCGTGCGGGTGTGCCGAGCTGAGGAGCCCTCCCCGCTTTGGCACTGATGTGGACAAACCTAAAGTCTTCCCAGTCGGAGGAGAAATCTGTTAAAGTCACCGACAGTGTACCTGACAACGGTTTTTTTTTTCCTCGTAAAATCCTTTTTTTAACAATACAAATTACTTTATCTTTTAATGAATTCCTACATTTTTTTTTCTGTTGAATTTTCCCGTTTCGCAGAGGCCGGGCTGGCTGGTGTGGCACTGCACAGTGTGGCACTGCACTGCAGCAGCAGCAGCTTGGAGCCAGGAGCAGTGGGGTCCCAGCACAATGTCGCCTTCTGCTTGAAAAGCAAAGGCCACCAGCTCTTGGCGACAGCCCTTCCAAGGGCGTTTTGATAATATCCCAGTGCATTTACAGACAGGGCTTCGGGGCTCGCCCCAGCCAGCACCAGTTACCTCCACTGGCCGGTGAGCCACCACAAGGAAATTACAGCAGGCCTTGCCAGTGTGTGGCTTTTCTGCCGATGGATGATTTTTGGTAGTGCAGCATAATTGTTTCATTTTCTAATTACCCTTTGCAGCTATAATGGAACAGCACAGATGCTCTTAGGCTGCGATGGGCGATAACCCGTGTTCACTGTGCTTCAGCAGTATGGCTGTGTCAGCCTGGGCGTTCAGACGCTCTGGAGTTCTGGGTGACTTTGTTCTGTGCTGCCGTTTCTCCTCAGGGCCCTGTTCTTCCTGTGGGATTGATGTCTCTCTGCAGCACCCCAAAGCACGGCGGCCAGAAAAGCCTTCCCCATCGCCCCTGGGGTCATTTGCCAGCACTGTATAATTCTGGGGCCCGTAAAGTATACATGTAGCTAATATACCTGATGTTTGTTCTGTTTTCTGTATATAAATAAGCTGTACTGCTATAACACATTTATTCTGGCAGAAGTGCACCCACGCTGGGGAACTCTACCATTTTAATTGCACCAGTACAGGTAAAACAGCGTTATGTTTTCTCTGTAAACAGAGTAGAAGGGCGTAGATTGAAGGCTGGAAAAGCAGCACCGAAAGTGGGTTCTTCCCATGTTTGAATGCTAATCGGGTCACAGTTAATCGGCAAACGTTGTGACGGCTTTCTTAACAGAAATCCATTTAGTTGAGTTTCCAATTCAAACATCCTAAATTCCCTTTTTATGAAGCATCTTGGTGAAACCTGAGAAAGGTTCTGCTTTTTCATCAACATCAATTTAAAAATAGCTCTGTGGAGCCAGAGGATTTTAAGATTAATGACTTTGGGTTTATACCAAGGTAAAAGCGCGGTAGTGCTTGCTCCGGTGGGAGCGGACCGGACACTGGGCTGGTGCTGTGAGGGGGTGCCCCTCTGCTGGGGGGCAGCAGCCTTGCCCTCATCCCTCACTCCCCACCTGCAAGGCAAGTGGAGATCTGCTGTGCCCTTCTGAAAGCAAAAATTGGTCCTAGAGCAATGCTTTGTGGGTGCTCTGCACCAAAAAAACCCCAAAGCACAGCCTTGATGCTGCACTTTCCCCTCCAGAGGTTTTAGGGGTGGAGGGGCTGTGGAGAGGATGGGGGAGTGGGGATGTGGGGAGACGTGAGGGTATGGCGGGGCAGGCCTGGAGGGGGGGGGGGGGGGGAAGTGGGGGGGGGGGGGGGGGGGGGGGGGGGGGGGGGGGGGTGGGGGGGGAATAGGAGGATTGGGGAGGGTACGGGGGGGGGGGGGGGGGGGGGGGGTGGGAAGGATGGGGGGATGGGGAGGTTGCAAGGGGGTCGGGGGCTGTGAGGGGGGATGCAGGGGGCTTTGAGGGGATGTGGGGAGGGTGGAGGGGGATTTGGGAGGATGCAGGAGCAGTGGGTAGGTTGCAGGATCTTGCAAGGGGACATGGGGAGCCTGGAGGGGGATTCTGCAGGGGGCTGCCACAGGCAGCTGCAGCCTGTGCACCTGGGTACTGATAAAACACCCAGCTAGCACCACATGTGCACACTAAGCTGAAGCTGGGGTGGACTTGGGGAGGAAGAAGTTAACAACTATCTGGGACTTTTTATCACTATTTTGGATAAAAATATAATGAAGGGATCAATATGACCTATTGAGTTCAGTCAAATTCTCTAAAAATCATTAACCAGCATGTGAAGCACTGTTATTAGATGTTTGTCTTAACCCAAAATGTTGGATTGAGGTCATTACAAGTTTGGCTGTTTCAGCTGACTTGTACGGTAGATAAGATCTAAACGCTGAGCACCTTATTCCATGAAATTTGGCTGAATAACATGTAAATGAAGTTCAGGGCAAGTTCATGTTAAACATGCTAGCATGGCTCTTGATATGATCACCTCTACTTGGCTAAACTTTTCCATGAAATCTGTAGGAAAACTTGCCAGAATCAAGGCTCTGGGATACAAATGGGGTTACCTTTAATGAAATTGGTAGCGACCATTGCATCAGTAGGCAGGGGTTTTTATAGTCTACTTTAAAGATACAGGCAACTCTGTGTTGTTAGAAAAAGTTGCAGTTACAGTCTGATATGGGTTCATCAGTTTACAGAGTCCTTTAAAACATGATTATGTAGAAAATGGGTTCTTCCTCTGCAAGATCCTCAAATCATTGTTGGTATTGTACCTTCATTAACAAACCACAAAATGAGCTTGTAGCATTTCTTAAAACATGATTTTTTAGGATGGGAATGTGGAAACTTTCCGAAATTGAAATGGCGGATGAATAAAAGAAGATTGATTTGTGTCTAAAGTTTGAGTATTAGCTGGAATGAGAAGATTTCATCTGTTCAACGCAGTTTTTCCCCCCAGCTAGTTAATTTAAAGAGTGCTAGGCAGTGTGTGTTTGCTCTCTGAATAGGTATTGAAGTTAGTGGATTATATTTAAATGGAGGGTACCGTTAAAGGAGGAGACTCTCGAGTTAGTGTTAGGGATTGCCTGCCGAGTTCAAATACAGATATGCTTAAAGTGTGATGTCCTTTTCAGTCATCCTCAAAAGTTGTCCAGGCATGACTTGCAGTGAAAAAACGTGCAAAAAAACCCCATTAATTGATGACAACTGTTTCCAGCCTGATATTTCCTAACTGCTCGTCTGAAAACTTGCTTGTGCAGGACCCCTAGACCTCAGCGACATTCCACAGGGATAAAGAAAAGAAAGGGTAAACAGAGCCCAGAAGAGAGCAGGCAGATGTGCGGTAGTTGCTCACATACAGAAAACTGCCTGTCCGAGGAACTCTGACATCTTTCTGGAGACGCAGTATTGCCAGAACTAGGAGGAGAGACCCCCCCAATGCTGCTCTGGACCATCTTACACGAATTACAGTGCAACTCCCAAACTTGCGCTTTGTGTAGTATGAATATTGCATCAGGGAAGTCTTCTGGGCAAAAAGCCTACATGTGGCAGTAGGTCTCAGCAAAATGCATGCCTGACTTTGCCTGGCAAGGAAGGTACTCCCAAAATACAATTATTTTTTTTTCTCCCCCCTGGTAAGGTCTGCGAGCGAGAAGCTGGCTATTCATGTCGAGCTAACAGGCTTTTACCTTCGCTGCTGCTTGATGGGCTACAAGGTCTTAGAGGGATTCCACCCGGTTAATGCTGCCAGGCATACTTTCTGAGGTATTTACTCAAGATTAAATACCAGTATTTAAGAATGTAACATAAGCCCCAAATAATTTTTACTTACGCTCTCTCTTATTTGTATCATTAGCTAAAATATGGAAGCGAATAACGCCTTGTCTAAATAAAAATAGCTTTTAACAGATGTTTAAAAACAAGACTCGTTTGTGTATCTTGTCCGCTTCTCCTTTCTGTAGAAGTGAGAGTTGGGTTGCTGAATCTTTGCGTTTCTTAAACAGAAATTCTCATAGGGACAAAATGTTGGATTTTTGTACCAGTTCTTGAGGATGTTTGGAGCCTCCTCTCATTGTAGCCCTTTGGGGCTTATTCCTGCCCCAGGTAAGGTTTAAAGGGCGCTGGAAGGTTTTTAATTCTGTGGCATGCCATGAAATTTCCACATTAATGAGCATGGAAATATTTCATATTCAGATTTTGTACTGTTAGTTGTAGAAGTCACAGGGTACCGCTTGTTTTGGGATTGGATGGTGTTTCTCACCGGATAAGCATGAGCGTCCAGACCATGCATGTGTACAACCAAAGGTACCGTGGCACACTCAGTGGCTATTGGAAATTAAAATTCATTATTCACTAGTATTTGCGCTAGTAAAGTACAAGTGCTCAAATATTTGCAGAAAGCAAATGTGAAGCAGCTGTAAACATGGCTGAATTTGCTTCTGCATTTTAAAGAATATTTGCAGATTTTTTTGGCTAAGCTGTAATGTACATGTGTATGGGGCAGAAGGCTGGTAAATGCCAGTGCTTTACACTTCCCAGTGTGCAAATTGCAGCTAAGCCCACTGGATTTAACTTTTATGTCCTTAGTTTAAAGGGGAAAAAATACAGCCTAGCCTGAAAAAAAAAAACCCAAAACCCTTCAAAAAAAATACATAGACCATCAGAAGTTTTAGATAAACACATAAATTAGTGGTCTGTACCCTTTGCAGGCTTGTGGGTAGAAAGTGAGTAGTATGTAGCTTAACTCTTTCATTTCCAGCAAGTGCACGCAATACCCAAAGGCTGAAGGAAAAGCGTGGTGTCCAGGATACACCGCTCGGGGATGGGTTCTGCAAGTCAAGAGCTCTCCCTGTGGTTCCAAAGAACTCATCCTCTGGGTGGCAGCTGAGGAATTTGTACTGGTCAAATGTCATTTTAGCCAAATTTTGTATTTTCTGGGTGAAAACAGGCTCTGTGTGAGCAGGAGTCAGGACAGAGTGTTGGGTTCCAAAAGGACGTAGTTTGCTAAGACTTGTAAGACTGCGAGGTGATGCACTCCAAAGGCAGCATGGGGCCTTGATACAGATAATTTCCAGTTAGATTTGCTGCTCTCTTACCCCTAATGGACTGTACCCATCTGACGTTGCAAATATGCTGATGGCAAAACTTTCATAGGTTTCTATGAGGGCCTTGTGCCTGCATTCCTGGTGCTTGAAGTTCAGTAAAAGAGTTGCTGCTGTAATTCCTGCTCTGGACTTCCAGAATTGCCTTGTGCTTTCACCCTGTTTACAGCCCAAGCATAGTCCAAAGGATCCAGGAGGTAGGGACCCACTGAGTGTGCTGTGTACAAGCAGTCTTGCGTGCATCCACCGAGCTTTGGGGTGTCCAGAAATGCTGGATGTATGGCCAAAGAAGCTGTAGATGAAGAGCAAGAGTGATGGTCTGCTGCCAAAAGCTGTCATATTGGCAAGTGTGTTTGTGGCATTCGCGTGGTCAGAAAATCATTCCGACTGTCTCCTCCACAGGCTTGCAAATTCCTCCTCTCAAAAAGCGCGATGTTTTCTGTTTTCCAGGCCTCTAAACACATAAAAGGCATTTGCTTGTTTCCTTGCTTTGCATGATTATGCAAGCAGAGTTTATATATACTTAGCTTTGAAATCACGGTGCTTTCCTTCTACCCGCTGATCTTTATTCTTCCAGCAGAACCCTTTTCACGATTTTGTAGGATACATCTTTTAGGTTTTGAAACGGTTGCTGTATTACTTCAGAAGAGGATGCTTTTCAGAATGAAAAGCAGATTGTCATGAAGGTAAGGAAGTGATCTTTGCTGTTTGCTGTGAGTGTCTTGTAGCCTGCAGTCTATAAAACCACGTAACCTATTGGGTCGTGCTTAACAGGGATGCACTTGGAAATGCTGCTCAGAAACATCTACAGGGGGCCAAATTAAAAAAGCCTTGCTATTGTCTTGAACTCTCATTACTAAAGCAGTCCTAGTCTATTTTTAGAGTATATTTATGCTATGTTAGTACTTCGGCGTTCCAGTCACAGACCTGCATCCACGTTTCTGGGTGTTGCAATGTCAGATGGGTACAGTCATCCTGTTGTGTTCTCTTTCTTGTGTTGCAATCCTTGTTTTTTATGAAGGGATTTATAAAAGGAACTTACATCCTGACAGAACTTTTTGTAACCATGTTGTGATGTGATCTGTTGGTTGGATATGGGGAAAAAAGTTAGGAAGAAAAGGTATTGCTTTGTAACTAAAGTTTTTAATTCTGTACAGTCCCTCACAGTGTCTTCTCTTAGATGAGACCAACTCCAGGGGAGGTGTTATCCCTATATGAATTTGTAATAGTTATGTTTGAGTTGGATAAGAAAATACTACCTTTATAACCAGAGAGCCCATAATTGGCGGTATCCGAAACTGGGTCAAAGACTGTGGCACACACTTGTGTTTTCTGCCCTATTAAAATTAAGAACCCCACCGTGTTTTCTTAAGCTTGGATATATGCACTGGACAAGAATTCTCTTCTTTGACCTTAAGTTTACAGATCTCACATTTTCTAGGCGCGTTATCCCTGATGATATTTTTATTAGTGTATTCATGGTAAACGTGTCCTTGAGTGCCCACAAATTCTGTCCAATACACATTCTGTTACTGCATTCAATGCAGATGAAAGCTTCAAGGCAAAGCATAATTTCCATGGTCAAAGATTTTCTAAATAGACCTGCTGTGCCTGGGAGATGCAACTTCTCTTCCCAGGAAAGAACTGTAGGTTTGATCCTTATATGCATGGACTTTAATAAAGAAACAAGAGGGTTAGATATAACGATTGGTCTAGGAAGGCAAGAACAGGATGAAACCTGTATTCATTCCTATTCTGAAGTATTTTTCCCTCCACTGCCCAAATTCTTGACCTGGGTCTGGCACAATCTTACTTGTTATATTCAGATCTCTCTAGTTTCTGTTGTGCTGCAATCCTTAAGAGTTGACATGTGATGAAGAACCTTGTCAGCCATTAGAAGATGAGTAATGAGATAACTCCAGGGAATTTACATTCTGGGTTACTCTCTCCCTCCTTCACGTCGATCCTTAATGATGTCAGTGTGGGCCAAAGCAACCAAGTTTTGGTGTCTGCACACCTCTGTCAAGAACAATGTTTACCCACAGAGAAGGGTGGCAGTCAGAAAGCAGAAATTCCTAAGGCTACGAGGACTGCAGTACTGGTTCAGCTCCAACCATGCCCTACATTTGATAGCGGTCAGTGTTATACCTAGAAGAAGGTATAAAAAGAGGTAAGCAAATAGTGATGCTCCTCTGTCTTGCAGCTGTACTTGGCAGTTGTTTGTTGCTCGAGGATTTCCCGAGGCACAAGCATATGTGTGTTAGCCTCTAGTAGGCATTTCTTAGGTTTATTTGTCATTTTCAGCCAAGTTGTCCTTGGTATGTGCCGGCTTGTCAGGCAACAAGCTCTGTTATCCATGTGATACATGAAGAACTACTTTCTGTTATTTCCTTTTTTACCTTGCCACCTGATAATTGCATTTGCTATCCTTAGGTGGTAATGCTTTCACGAAGATAACAGCCTCTTTTCTTTTTCCCCATGCAAATTGGTTTTATGGAGCTCTGTCATCTTTTCCCTCAGCCTTTTACTGCCTTCCCTGCGCATCAGTCATACCCCTTGGGCTGTACTGAGGTTCATCATGCTCTTTGGTCTAAGACATGGTGGGTTTAATTTCTAACTGAAGAGTATAAGTGACCGTGTAGGCATGTACAGCGCTTCTTAAAGGAAGAACTGCTAGCATAGACCATTCTGGCTTGTGTTCCTCCGTGTATTTTTATCAAGAGCTTTTTCAGAGTTCTGGCTGTAAATTCGTGTCCATCTGTGGTATCTTAAACCCCCTATATCGGTGTTTTTGGAGTGAAACCCAGTCCTTGTGCTAGAATAATCCCTGCTCATGTAATCAGGTTGCCCTCTAATGGTTAGCTTTGATTCAGAGCACTCTCAGGATTGCTGATGATCGGACGATTTTTTTACTTTGATTCCCGTGGAAGAGGCCGAAATGTTTTACTCTGCAAGGCTATAGTTCGTGTGCTGGCTGAGTGATGAACCTGTGCTTTACAGAGGAAAAGGTGGAAGCCTCTTCAGAGGTTGTGTTTGCAACCCCGTTTGTTTATAATGCTGGTTTTGATTTATTTTAATTGACTGTACATTTTAACAGCTGGAATTCACTGGTGTCAGGGCTCATTATTGAAAAGTTTGTGTTGACTGTTTGAAAAACTCGACTGAAACAGCAAGAATGGGAGCTTTCCCCTGTGTGTCTAATGTTATGTCCTGGCCCTGTAGCTGCCCAGTTAATTCAGAGATGTTCTCTAACATCAAATGGTGCAAAAAACCCCCCACCAAAACCAACCAAAAGGGAGAAAAGAGGGGAAAAAAAGTTTCTTGCATAAGCAAATATGAAAAACTCTCCCTTCAAATCTTGGAAAAATGTTTTTATTTTAAACCTAGGTAATATGATGCATTAGAAGATTGGTGGGAAAGATAGGAAATTGATTGGAGTATTATATTGGTAGAGTATTTTTCATATTGACTACTTAGTCCGGCACTGTTTTGAATGGAAATGGACTTCTGGGATCTGGCAGTATCCTGTGCTCTCTGCAGATACATTCTCACTGCATTCGGATAGTACATTCAGGTCAATTTTTCTCAGAAGATGTAACTTAAGATCCAAATTTAAGGAACAACTGTGGTAGAGCTGAAGATAGGTTTCTCCTGTTGAGGGGTGAACTGCAGGTAATACAGGTGAATGTTTGAAAACAACAACCCCCCCCCCCAAAAAAAATCCACCTACATAAAAGAAAATAAATAAGAAAATCCTGAAATAATAATAGTAAAACCTTAACCAAATTTTTGATCTTACACAATGAAGATGGTGTCACAGGTGGTTATGAAACCCAAGTACTTTTCTGCAATAAAAAAACCCTTGAAGACCTATGACACTGAATTTTTTATCAGGTAGTGTATGAGCATCCCTGAATTTAATTTCAGTTTTTTCATGGGATTTAACAAGGCTAAAAAATCTTAGCCTTTATCCAAAATAAATGTAGTTTCTTTTCAAGATATGAAGACAAAATTATTTGAAACAAGAAGTGAAGAAATAACATATACAGACAGTTTTACTTTTCCTTACTTGTTTATTACACATCCTAAAATGGCAGGGAGAAATTTTGATAGTACAAATCGACCCGGAGGCTGAAACATATGACAGGGCCAAGCAATGCCACCATAGAGGGTGGCAGGGGAGTGCGGGCTTGTTCTGCGGTCCATTTGCAATCCATTCATGAAGCCCTTACCTGCAGAGGGTTTGCACCTGCGTGCCTCGGAGTGCAGTCTGACATAGAACATTTTGGAGGTTTCCTGTGGGGAGGGCTGGGTTTGGGATGTTTCGCCAACGAGGCCAAGGCCACTGAACAGCGAAGCAATGGCAGAAGCTGTATTTAGGAGCCATGCTGTTGCACTGCAATTGTGTTTGTGTCCCATAGTGAAATTTTTCACAGCAGTAAAGATACCCCACCTGCCTGTGAGCAGGCACAAAGGCTGCAGTGTTTAATGGAAACTTTGATTTTGAGTACTGACAGCCTTCACTCATTTGCAAGTGTCTGGCCTTGTCTGGAGAAAGAACGCTGTTGCCTCCAGCTGGTAAGCTCAGCTAAAACCATGGATGTGAATGTTGTTTGGAGCGTAAAGGAAGCGGAACAAAGGAGAAGGAGTGAAGGCGGCAGTGCTGTGCCTGTGTTTATTTAATGGTCTGCATAAATTTCTAATCTGCTGTAAACCTTGCATTCAGATTGAAATTTTGCAGTGCAGGGACACCCCAGAGTGATGCTGGATATTTGCATATTAAAAAAGAAGGGGGGGGGGGGGGGGAGAAGAGGAAGAGAAGAAAATGGTTTCCCAAGAGCTTAAAGTGGGATTCTGATTTGTGTTGGATCCTTGTCCTGTGAGCTTAGAGTACTCTGATCCACCTGAAGGATCAAAAGTGTCCTCAAGCCCTTAAATAGATGACTTGGAAATACTTGAAATGTGTTTCATTTTATAGTAAGTTTAATGTTTCTAATCTCGGTGCAATTTACAATTACAATATATATCACAAAAAATTAATGTGGCCACTTCAAATACAAAGGAACGACAAAGTGTAATCTGAGAAAATTTTATCAACATGCAATTTCCTTAACAAAAACATCAATGTATCATTTCAGCATGCTGAGAAATATTTATCTTTTGGGACAGCAAAATCATTTGCAGAATGTTTTAACTGCTAAATAAATATTTTACTGGCAACTTCTGAGGCATCATAAATGCAGTCAATATAAACAAAGCCATGTGGAAACCAGCTCCAGCCTCAGTTCAGATGACGGTTGGCTAGTTCATGGCAATACAGGACTCTGGGATGCATTTGGCTGAGCCTCAGTGTTTGGAAAGATCCAATTTCTTCCTACTATTATAAGCAAGTTTGCTTAGTTTATTTGGAAGTCCTGGCAGTGAAAGCCACAGCGAGCTTTTTTTACTTGTGATGCAACTAGTTAGCGTTTGACTGAAACCTGTATTTTAATAGTTAAATATTATGTTTTAATTGAATACAGGGTTTATGAAAACATATGGGATTTGCAGCGTTGGAGGCAGGGGTTGTTGGCTTGGATACAGAACAAGAACATCAAGGCAATGGTGGCTTGAGCTTTCTTGTGGGTCCCGGCCAATGTGCTTCACCTCTGATCTTGTCGTTCCAATGTCCATGTTATCCATGTTATCCAAAATGTCTTCTCTGCCCAACTGGAATGGCACTTTTAAGGGTGGTTTTAGAAAGTTGCATCTGCCCTCTGGAAATAGGTCAGAGAATTGTTCCACGGTGCTGTTGAAGAACCAGTTATACCTTACCAGGACTGTCGCTGATGTCCTTATCCCCAAGGGTAACACCAAATCTGAGCCTCGGCTTCCTTTTTTGTATTGTTATTACTTAGCACTTGCCATTTTTAAAGCGGTATTTTTTTATGTAAGCTGGATGATACTTGTCTGTTTTCTAGTACAGCTGCTCATTTTGATTTGTGTGCTGTTATTTGTGTCTAATATGGAATAGTATCAAACTTTATGTAATATTTATTGAAAAGTGTTTCAGATATTTCAAGGGCTACAAACATGTAAATGTTTATATATATTGCATATAAATGTAGTCCTTAAGGATTTCTGTTGACAGTCATTAGCTTCAGTGCTTCATTGGTTTCTTGTCTATTTTGATGGAGTTTTCCGCCTGTTTGTTCAAATGTCTTTGTTAAGTAAATTTTCAGGTGGCAATAATTGGATGTCCTTCTTCTGAGCTTAGGAAGAAGTTACTCGCTAAGACCGTTGTCTTTATTAATTTAGCTTCTCAGGTTTGTTTTAACTGTTTGCAAAAGATTCACAGCTCCCAGAGGTTAATTTAAAAAAAAAAGTTTTTAAATAACTTAAGGTGTTTTAGAAAATGTGAATAAATAAATATTAATTAGGTAGTTTGATGTATCCCTCACCCATCTAGACATAAGGAATTTATCACTATGATTTGAATTCTGACGATACTTTAAGAGTTTTGTTATCTTGAAGAGTCTTAGCACATTCACCCCCTGCTTCTGGGGCCATATTTTAGTATACGAAGCAGGAATAGTAGCAAACCCCATGATTTTCAAGGACAATGTAGTTGTTTCACAGTGAAGTTTGGCCTTTGTCGCTTGTCAACAACAAAGTCCTTTAAAATTTAAAAAGTATCGGTAGGAAATCAGAGAGGAGATGGTGTAAGAATTTGGGAAAGAGGCACTTCCAGACCACCAGTGTCGTTCTTACATGGATTATGAGTGACCAGTTGAAAATTGTTGCAAAATGAGTGTTCACACATCCAATGAAAGTCCATGTGGGCCTAGCTGGAAACTTGTAAGCGTCTCTCTTGGAAAGCATGATGATGGACACTGCTCTATCAGCTGCAGCTGGGAATTGAAGACCTTGGTAAGGCACATTGGCTGAGAGGTGTCAAGAAAGCTGTACTGCTGCTGCCTGTATTTCATCAGTAAGTAGAGGACTTCAGTCTCCTCTACATCTTCATCTCTTCTACAGTCTGTCGTGATGTTTGACACATGGATTACTCCTTCATCCAAGGATATGGAACTTCCCTAGATTATCCACTTATCCGCTCTCTATTACATTTCAGAGTTCACTGTTTAATCTTGCTTTTTTAAATAGAGCTGTAGCCTTTCCTAATAAAGAGAAAGAAATGGAGAGGATTAATAAACTCGTCTTGGCCTTCAAGAATGAGTGCAGACCTCAGCTCCCAGAAGATGAGGATTTTGTGCTGGCAAATGGAAAATGAAACACCAGTGTGGGCGAGATGTGCTTCTGGCTATGTGTGTGCCACTGCTGAGCCATCTCCATCCCACCTGTTAATTGCTTCACTTGGAATGAGTTTGGGAATACAACATCTTAAGAGTGAGCTAATGGGCATCAGGTTGGAGGGTGAAGACCAAGATACAGATTGGAATTGAATCAAATTATAATTATCCAAAAAGTCACTGGCTTTAACTGCTCTGACTGTATTTATGTGTAAACAAAGAAGCTTCCTCTTTCCCATGCTCTTTGATTGGAATATCATGGAGTCTGAGGGAACGGGCTGGTGATATTTAGGAGCAGCTTGCAAGTGGTTGTGGCCAGGGCCATCCAGTTGAATGCTAGGATGTGGAAATCGGCTGGGTTGCATCTTGAGTGTTCAGCAGGCCAGGCACGGGGGTTGCGCCAGTTTTGACCCTGTGACTCCATTTTATGTCTGTGTATGCATAAGTATATATTGTAATAATGGATAACACATTTGCCTGCCATCTGAGCAACATTTTGGGAGCTATGAGATGGGCTAACTTTGCCTTGTGTGTGGGACATAACTCAATCTAACACATGAGGTGTTAAATGTCTACCACAGACTCTTGTGATTTAGATTTTTTTTTTTTAGTAGTAGCATATTTAGAGGATAAAAACCTCCCTCTTTTTTAGCAGCGCCCAACTTTATGGAGTGAGCCATTTCCCCCAGCGTTTGAAGCACGATTAAAAACATCAGAAGAATGCTATATCATACAGGGGAAGATGAAGATACGTTTATTTCACTTACGATGCACCTTTCAGATGTGACTGGGAGATACATTCTTGTCTTCATAATTGGGTATAAAAACAGAGGCAAGAGTTTATTCAGTACAAAAATCCATTTAAATAGCACATGTTGCTAGGGTTTCTTGATACTAGCCGCAATTTAATCCTTGCTTAAAAGGCTTTTTTTTGATTAATTGAACACACAGGAAGAAGCCGGCAATACTGTTCCTCACAGAAGAAACAGCTATTTTTAGGCATTTGCTTAAATTTTAGGTTGCTTTGTTCCTGTTAAATCTCAGTCTTTACTTTGGCAGAAATCCCATTTTAAGAGCACATTCTAAAGTTCTGGGCCTTCAGCAGGGCTAAGGATTTTGCATGTGCTTAAGGGCTTGGCTTGAGTGAGTTTTAAGGATGGTTTTTACAGAATTGGGGCCATTGGTGGCTGGTAGAAGATGATCAAGCTTTTTGCCTTTATAGGATTTAGGATGAGATTTAGAGCTAGCTCTGCTTTATTAAAAAATAGTTGGGTAATATGTGTGACTTAGGCTTAATGAAAACTGCCATATAGGAGATTCTGATAATTGTACCTAAATGAATGCTCTTCTTGTTGTTTCAGATGATTTGAGAGTTAATATTTATTCTAACTACTTGGAAAGATACATTTGTTTTCCTCAAGATATGGTATTTCCATGTCTCAACAGCTTGAATTTCAACTGTTCTTTTAATTTCCTACTATTTTTATTTAGTGGGGCTACAATATAGGCGCAGAAAATGAGATATACATGTGCACGCAGGTTCACTGATGTATTGTTATTGCCACCTAGACATCTGACTGCAGCTTTTGGGAATTAGACTGAGAAAACGCCACATATTTTCCCTTGAAACAAACTATTTGCAAAGTTGGAGAGAACAGTGAATAATTTGCATAATTTAAAAATGATGAGTCTGTCTGGTACCTAAATCTGGGGAACTTAAATAGGATTTTTTGGGCATAAATATTGTGTTGATCTTCTGATATTGCTAGGTAACTTTTTTTGCCTTTTTCCTCCAATCTTTCATAATGCATAGGTTGATACCCATTGGCTGCAGCTCCCCACAAATAAAGTGATGTTTGTATTATTTTTTACTGAGCGGGATTCTTAGGTTTTATGTATCAGGAAAAGAGCAGTGTTAGCATCAGTTAGGGAAGTGTGCTTACATCTAAGGTTAGCTGAGTTTCATCTAGATTTAAGGTTGATCAGCAGAGTAGGCTGAAGTATAATATGGAATTGTGGGAGGTTGTTTTAAACAAGGTCTTGTCTAGCTACCGGAGCAGACTAATTTAAGAAGTTAAAGGATTAAATACTAAATGGTGCAGAACTCTGCTGCTATGGATAGGTTGCTTCTAGTAGTCACGGAGCCTTGCTGTCTTCTGTAGAGATGAGTTAGCAAGCTTGTTAGAGATGAAGTGGTGCTTCTGGGTGTTTTAGAGGCTTAGTGAAATGTTGGCCCAACTCCAAACTGCTTTCATTATCAAGATCAAATTTTTTGAGATGAACCAGGGGAATAGTGGAGCTGAAGATAAAAGCCATGGAGCTGCATGGACTGAGCATGGCACTTACAGCTACGTCAGGGACCTGGATATAGCACGGTCTCTAGTGTTTGCTTCACTGGATGTAGAATTTGGATATATCCTTTCTTTCAAGCTCCTTGTTTACGCAGAAGAAATGGGCCTTTGTCTTAATAAAGTTTTATGTTGTTAATATTTTAAGGGCAACCACTCAGAAAACAAAGAATTAAGGAAGTGAAAGTATGAGGCACTTGTCTTTGAGGTTGTTATTTAGTCTGTAGGCAGGGATGGTTTTGGGATATGGCAACAAACAATTTGACAAAAGTTTGAGTTTTTTACAAATTCTCTGTTTGCTGCAATGAAAACTGCTGATTTCTGATTTTTTCAACCTGTTTTCTGAGGAAAGAAGGCCTCTAGGAAACAAGACTTCATTAGGTTCTCGAGCGCTTTTGAGGGTTATTGTGTGTATGGTGGAATTAATAAGGAAGGGAATTTGTTTTCCCTCCTGTTTCCTCAAGCCCCAAATATATCTCTTCATTTTTAGTCAGATATCACATTAAAGAAAACATCTTTATGCATCAGCAATTTAATTTCTGAATGACATGACTTCATGAATGGTACCTAGTCAATCCCAGCTCAAAATCGACAGTCAAGCCTCCAGGAATCATGAGGCTGTCTTCAAAAGCATCACAAAGCTTAGTGAAGCAGTAACTGTTTTGCTTGTGACTTTTAATTTATTTGGGCTGTGTTTTTTAAAGCTTCTCTGCACTATTACTATTCACTCTGTACCACTGAGGCTTAGAAACGTAAAGCCTCAACTTCGTTTTATACGTAACTAAGACACCCCCCCCAACATATTTACCATGAGTTTGAAGGTGAAAGATAACTGGCGATATCATGGCAGTCCTTAGAAATAAGAGAACTTCCTACCTCATCTGTGGTCATATTAGAAATTATAATATGAAAAAGTGTGATTAATCAAATTTGCAAACCTTTCAGTAGTTGTATAGGATGATAGGAAAAAATAACTTGGATTCACTTTTAAAAATATGTCCACTATTGCTCCAGTGCTATATTTAATTTTTGACTTTCGAGTCCCTGCCAGTTTCAGATAAAGCGTATGCTTTTATCTGTGCCCAGAGGGGAGCATTGGAGAATTCTTTTGTGCCCAAGTTCATGAATCCTTTTCTGAAATCTGCTTAATGAAGGTAGTAAGGCGTAACTCGTGGGAGCGTTATGAGGTTTTCTCTGATTAGCAGGCGTAAAATGCTCTGGGACTGATAGGTAGGAAGTGCTTTAAAGGTTTATGGTGAGTTTTAAAGTGGTGCTTGGTATTGGTGCTGCAGGTGGTGTCAAAAGCGAAGCTTCCCCGAGCACTTCTGAAATTCTTATAGTACATTGCCCATGTTCCTCTTAAAGGCGTGGTAGAAGTCTAACGTTGTTCCCACCTCAATATATTTGCAGAATAGAGTGGGATTAGTTCATGGTACATTTTGCTGCACAAATAATCCATTTTTATTAAAGAAATGAAGTTACCTGCACCTGTGTCATGTTAGTAAAGAGCCCTGAAGTAGGGGGAAGGAGCTTAGGGGTCAGTTTGTGCAAGTATTAATTTAAAGCATCTTTTCTGTCTTGACTGGTTGGTTAACACATAGTGTTTTCTGGCTGATATATTCCAAACCTTACACTTTAAATACTGTATTTATCAGCCCTTTATTAAATATACAAAACAAGACCGCACTCACCAAAGCCTGTCACAGCCCATTTTGTTGTCACAGTGCATTTTGCTATATGCTGAGGAATGAGAGTCCAAGCCGCAAAGCCGCCTCATTTTAGCCTCAATGGCTTTTTAAAAAGCTTTCAGCCTAAAATAATACGTTATTAAGGTATTCAGACTTGTCAAAATTAATAATTAATATCACATTTATGTTCCCTGCACTTTCATTCACTTCAGTTGTTTGTATTCCAGCCAACCGCCTGTGAGTTGTAACCTTCTCCCGCGGCAGAAGTGAGCCCAGGGGGCTGGCGTGGGGGCTGCTGCCTCCTGGCTCCCTGGTGTACATGTATTATCTAATGTTATCTTTCAGTTCTTCCCCTGTAAACTACCTGAGTCCGCATGTGACCTGGTGGTCTATTAATTAGAATATGAAGAACGCAAATTTTAAGAGGGACGGGGGAAAAAAAAAAAGTCTATATGTTTATTTTTAAGATCCTGGAGGAACTTGCTTCTTGGGATAAGAGAGTAGCTTAACAGGTAATTATGCATGTTATTCAGGCTTGTTTTAAGAATAAATAGGACTTCTAATCAAATACCAGCGGAAGTATGAAAATTTGTCTTCTGCTGAAAGTATGGATGTGGCGCTTAGGGACAGGATTTAGTGGTGGAATAGCAGTGTTAGGTTAACGCTTGGACTCGGTGATCTTAAAGGTCTTTTCCAACCTAAACGATTCTGTGACTCTAAGTAGAGATTGCAGAGAACAGGTCCTACTTGCAGAATAACTGCATTTCTGCTCTGAGAGAACAGGGCATGGAATGTACAGTTCATCCAATAAATCTTTTTTTTCTCTTCACTGCATAGGGTTGACAGAATCCTCGGCAGGAATAAATACAAAAATTTCGGTGAAGATTACCAAAGGCAGCAGTAGAATTGCTCTAGATTACACCCCCCACCCCCTCAGACCCAAAGCAAAAAAAACCCCAACAAAAATCAAGGGGAGTTAAGTTTTTAAATCAGGATGGCATTTAACACCAAACTGGTAGGATTAACAGTTGGTGAAATGTTCACAATGGATTTTGTGTAGTGTTACTTAGTGTGCAGCAGCAGCCTCTGCTCAGTTCTTATGCCCATGGTGAGGTATATTTTTTTTTGCTGTGGGACATGGTTTTCTTGAAATTTGGAAAGCATCTGAAATAGAAATCTTTTTGCTCAAAGGAGCCTGTGTTATTTTAGAATTTAATTTGGTTGATGGGTATGTCAGTGTGTCCCGTTGCAGGAAAAGCAGTGTACCAGCAAAATTGTGCAACTCTGAATTTAGCTAAATTGAACTAAGTGGAGAGAAACCTGCATGCCTCAAAATTATTTCTAAGAAAGGCCAGCCACATTTCTATGAAAGGCCAGACTACTTAGTGGGGCTCTTGAATGCTTTGGCAGTCAGTCAGGAGCAAGACACAGATTTATTCTAGGCCCATCTCTACTTTAGCTTGGTATGGAGATTTATCTGAGGAGTTATGCACAGGGAAGAGCAAACAAACTCATAAAAAGCATCTGTTTGCAGGGCTTTCTGGTGCATTTGCAGGACCATCTGCTGAATTATTCAGGTGGAATGTTTGTTCACCTTTTGGATGTGAGCTTAGCTGCAGTAATAAATATTGTGGTGTTCTCACCTGTTAATCATGTGCTGCAATCCCCCTTGGGATGTACTATGTGGTTTAACTTGTGACTCCTTCCCTGCTGTGTTTTAACCTGCAATGAGTTGCTCTGTTTCTCCTGTGGTCCCAGAGGTGAGGTGGGTGGGAGTTTGGCAGGACCAGCACTGTGCCGGGAGGTATCGTGCACCTGGAAAGAAAGAGAGAGGCAGAAGTGTGAAACCAAACCACCACAGAACATTTTGTGTTTGCAGCCTAAAAACTTTAACAGAGGTTCTTGCTCTCAGTTGGCATTTGCATTTGCCCTTAGGGTGGTCAGTGTTGATGTATAATCCACAAAAGAATTGTATTTCTGTCACTGTATGGAATAACATCTTCATCTGAGCAAGGAAACATTTCCCTGTTCTAGAAGTGTCCACTATATTAAGTTACTCCAGTGTGAGCTCCCTGTCCCACTTCTGTTGCAATATACAGGGGCCAGCACTGTGTGCACATAGGGCATGAACTGGTCTCATGGAAAAGATCTTGCAGAGATGGCAGCTCACGGTGGCCATCTAGTTTGTGGCGAGCTGCCCTGTGCTGACACTGTTGCAGAGCTGTACCCCAGAACGGAACGTTTCTGGCCCGGTCATACAGTGACCTGGACGAGTTTTGGATCAACTTTGGATTTTTGGGAGCATTTCCCAAGTGAGCCGATACTCCAAAGTCTTGGAAGTCTGCCCAGGTCTGTTAAGGTTGTACTACTGTGAGAAGATCTCATTCCACCATGGGAACTTTTCTGATGGTCCTCAGTACAGCTACGTGCAAAAAAAAAACTGATGCGAAGGTGCACCTGAAACTCAATGGGAGCCCTGGGAAATGGTCAAACTTTTCATCAGTTGGGGCCCCAGGTTTAGGAGAACATTACTTATTCAGGTTGTAGAGGGAAAAAGATCTGATGGTTGCTGGTTTGTCCCCAGATTGGACAAAGATTCGCAAGTCTGTCTACAATTCAGTCTTTTTGAGTTTCCTCAAAGGCAGAACTCCACAGGCACCAACCTGAGGGAAGCATTCTGGAATGTGTCCATACGCTTCTGCATGCATCTTCAGCTGGACTGCTGAAAACTGAGTCAGCAGGATGTAGATAAAATAAGCAGATAAGAAAGCAAGTAGATCCAGTAATAAGGTTCTCTTCCAGCATCCTGCTTTCGTATGTAAGTAGTCTTTGTTGGGGACTTTAGCAGCTGCTGCCATCTTTATTGCTAATTATGCATTGCTCATCCTCACACCTGATGTTTCTTCCAATTTGTGTCTTTAAAAGTTCTTCAGATAAAAAAACCGCAGCTTATAACAGAAGTTCATTGGTAATTTTACCCTAGAATTACTATACATAGCATATATTTACTATATACACACACACACTATATTTTATATATATCTACAGTATACATTGTTATTTATTATAATCATGTCAGTACCAGAAAAGCAAACTGATAAATTTGACATTGAAAATATGCAATATGTGGAAGAAAAAAAAATGGAATGGGAAAGGTATTTCCTAATTTACTCTATATTGGGGTTTTGTTTTTTTTTTTGATTGCTCTAGAGCCTGCAGCGTCAGTGTTAGATGCCGAAATGGCTGTACCTGTTTCAGGTGAACTCTTGTTTAGCTGGTGACAAAATATAAAAACCTGGAAGGCTGTGTTTTTAAATATATGTTCATTCCCCAAATTAATCTGTCCTGCATTTACCACTTAGAAGAGGTGTTTAAGAAAAGATGTAAAATTTCTGTTGGTTTTGCAAATGTATTTAAATCAGGTCTTTTTACATGCTTTTCCTTTTTTTTTACGTGAAAGCTACAGCAAATACACTGCATTAGTCAGGATATCTCTGCTGCTTGATAACAAGCCAGAGAGCCACAATGAGGAGATAACTTAAAAAAAAAAAACAGGAATTGAGATTTTCTTTTTATGGATGCTAAAATACAGGGCAGTTGTGGTTATTTGGTGAGGTAAGGAAGGGGGTCAGCAAGACCGCCACCATGGATTTCCGGAGGGCAGACTTTGACCTGCTCAGAACGCTGGTTGGGAGAGTCCCTTGGGAGATAGTCCTGAAGGGCAAAGGGGTCCAGGAAGGCTGGGTGTTTTTCAAGGAAGAAGTCTTAAAGGCACAGGAGCAGGCTGTCCCCATGTGCCGTAAGACAAATCAGCAGGGAAGACGACCGGCCTGGTTGGACAGAGGTCTACTACTGCGACTAAGGGAAAAAAGGAGAGCTTACCAGCTCTGGAAGAGGGGGCAGGCAACCCAAGAAGAGTACAGGGATCTTGTCAGGTCATGCAGAGAGGAGATTAGAAAGGCAAAAGCCCGACTGGAATTTAACCTGGCCACTGTTGTAAGGGTTAATAAGAAAAGTTTTTATAAATATGTTAACAGCAAAAAGAGATCCAGGGAGAACCTCCATCCACTAGTGGATGCAAGGGGGAACATTGCCACTAAAGATGAGGAAAAGGCTGAGATACTCAACGCTTTCTTTGCCTCGGTCTTTAATGGCCCGATGAGTTATCCCCAGGGTACCCAGCCTCCTGGGCTGGAAGATGGGGACAGAGAGTGGAATGAACCCCCCTTAATCCAGGAGGAAGCAGTCTTTGACCTGCTATGCCACCTGGACATCCACAAGTCTATGGGGCCGGATGGGATCCACCCAAGAGTGCTGAAGGAGCTGGCAGAGGAGCTTGCCAAGCCACTCTCTATCATTTATCAGCAGTCCTGGAGAACAGGGGAGGTCCCAGATGACTGGAGGTTGGCAAATGTGACGCCTATCTTCAAGAAGGGCTGGAAGGAGGATCCGGGGAACTACAGACCAGTCAGCCTGACCTCGGTACCAGGGAAGATTATGGAGAGGTTCACCTTGAGTGTGCTCACCAGGCACATGGAGGACAATCAGGGGATCAGGCCCAGTCAGCATGGGTTCACGAAAGGCAGGTCTTGCCTAACCAACCTGATTTCCTTCTATGACCAGGTGACCCGCCTGGTAGATGAGGGAAATGCTGTGGATGTTATCTACCTGGACTTCAGCAAAACCTTTGACACAGTCTCCCATAGCATTCTCCTGGAGAAGCTGGCAGTTCATGGCCTAGATGGATGTACTCTTCGCTGGGTTAAAAACTGGCTGGATGGCCGAGCCCAGAAAGTTGTGGTGAATGGAGCTAAATCCAGTTGGCGGCCGGTCACAAGTGGTGTCCCCCAGGGCTCAGTTCTAGGGCCGGTCTTGTTTAATATCCTTATCAATGACCTGGATGAGGGGATTGATTGTGCCCTCAGTAAATTTGCAGACGACACCAAACTGGGTGGTAGTGTTGATCTGCTGGAGGGGAGGAGGGCTCTGCAGAGGGGCCTGGACAGGCTGGATCGATGGGACAAGGCCAACTGTATGAGGTTCAACAAGGCCAAGTGCCGGGTCCTGCACTTTGGTCACAACAACCCCATGCAGCTCTACAGGCTTGGGGGAGAGTGGCTGGAAAGCTGCCTGGTGGAAAAAGGCCTTGGAGTACTGGTTGACAGCCGCCTGAATATGAGCCAGCAGTGTGCCCAGGTGGCCAAGAAGGCCAACAGCATCCTGGCCTGTATCAGGAATAGTGTGGCTAGCAGGAGTAGGGAAGTGATCGTGCCCCTGTACTGGGTGCTGGTGAGGCCGCACCTCGAATACTGTGTTCAGTTTTGGGCCCCTCACTACAAGAAAGACATTGCATTGCTGGAACATGTCCAGAGGAGAGCAACCAAGCTGGTGAGGGGTCTGGAGCACAAGTCATATGAGGAGCGGCTGAGGGAACTGGGTTTATTTAGTCTGGAGAAGAGGAGGCTGAGGGGAGACCTGATCGCCCTCTACAACTACCTGAAAGGAGGCTGTAGTGAGGTGGGGGTCGGCCTCTTCTCCCTGGTAACGGACGATAGGACAAGGGGGAATGGTTTGAAGTTGCGCCAGGGCAGGTTTAGGCTAGACATTAGGAAAAACTTCTTCACCGAGAGGGTTGTCAGGCTCTGGAATGGGCTGCCCAGGGAGGTGGTGGAGTCCTCACCCGTGGAGGTATTTAAAAGAAGGATAGATGAGGTGCTTAAGGACATGGTTTAGTGGTGGGATGGCAGGGTTAGGTTAAAGGTTGGACTCGATGATCTTAAAGGTCTTTTCCAACCGAGGTGATTCTATGATATGTTACCTTATTCTATGATATTTTAAGAAATGAGGCCTGTTTGATATCTTATAGGTGCACTACTTTTTGGAGAGAGTTAATAAAGGTGGAGTTGTAAAAATCGTAAAGGAAGATCAAATTTAAATGTAAACATATTTGCTGCTTTTTTAAAGAGAATTGAGGGAAAAGGGATATAGAAAAACACAGGCTTTGGTAAAGTTGTGTCCAAAGCCTTGCATAATGTGCCAGTATATTTTAAAAAGACGTATCCCAAAACACAGGAAAATAATTGGGTCTTTATTAAGCAAAAAGTTACTTCTTTATCAAATAATGGAAGTGTGGTAGGAAAATAAATTGGTCTTAACTGAATTGTTACACTGCACGTTAGCAGAAACTATAAATAGTAGTAAGGAAGATGTGTTTTCTGATGCTCTATCAAAACATGTTCCCAAGCATTGAGCCATTTCATAAAAAGGAGAAACTCTGAAATGCAACTAACCCTGGGACACTGTGGAGTGATGCAGCACAATTCTTTGCTGATTTAATTCCTGATCCTCACTTTGTGTCAGGATTGGAAACACAATACATTGGACTGAAAATTAGAGCTCTGTTTGAAAGAAACAGCGAAGTAGGTCTGCATAGGAAGTAAGAGCTTTATTTCCACATGTAACTCAGTCTGGGAGTTGGATTTTAAATGCAGCAAAAGGTACCTCTGCTTTTCACGAGTGTAGTTTTGAACTGAAAGCTTTCAGTACTCTTCCATCTTCCAAAAGTGGATGTACTGACAACAGCGTGCTTTAATTCAAGAAGCTGGCACTCGGATGAAGGTTTTGCATCCACTGTGCTGAATATTTCAACAATAATCGTCACTAACCCATGAAGGTCTGTTTCCTCTTAAGGCTGCTTTAACCCAGTATCTTTCAGGCAGTCAAGACTGCAAAGCATCACTGCCACTAACACAAAAATGGTTCTTTTCTTCTCAGTAGCCCTTTCCCTGCTAGGGGTTGGGAACCTGTTTGGGGTTTAGGTTGGACATTAGGAAAAATTTCTTCCCTGAAAGGGCTGTCAGGCACTGGAAGGGGCTGGCCAGGGAAGAGGTCGAGTTCCCATCCCTGGGGGTATTTAAAAGCCAGGCAGACAGGTGCTCAGGGACAGGGTTTAGTGGTGGGATGGCAGAGTTAGGGTAAAGGTTGGGTTTGATGATCTTAAAGGGCTTTTCTGACCTAAATGATTCTGTGATTCTATGATACGAGCAAACAAGCTTCTGGGAGAATGAGAAAAGGAGAGCAAATAAGGAGCCGAAGTCAAAGGACATGTGAGCTTTCTCCCACCCAGGACTTGCATGGAGCTTCTGTTATCTGCTGCCAGGAGCGGGAGCTGGGATTTGTGCCATAAAAATCTAGTCTGTAGCTGTGATTTCAGCTGGACTTGCTATCCTAGCTGGTAAATGCAGTTGTCTCATACTGGTTGTGGTAGAGTTATCATGCAAGTTATCGTGCAAGAGTTGCAATGCATTAACTGGTAGATTGTGTTTCAGCTGATCTGCAGACTTGCTCTGATTTTGGATCTGACACCTAAGAAGATACGTTATGCCCTTCAGCAAACTGTGGGAGAGGACTTGAGGCACCAGAGACTGGCCTTAAAATGTGAGGTCAATTTAGTGCGTTCATTGTTGCTGTTTCTCATGGATGTTTACAGTTCAGAGAAAAGGTGAGCGGCGTACTTTGCTGTTAACACTCTGGTTTGGTTTACATCTAGTCAACAACACAAACACACCATTATTAAATAGTAGAAGATGCGAGGGTATTGGGTATAAAACTGTTATTTTGTACGCCCCAGAACAATGGAGCCAAAATCTTGAATCCAGTGGAAGAGCCAATGCCCCAACTTCAGTAGGGGTGAATTTTTGTTATGTAGGCACGTATTGATTTAGGTTTTGGTTGTTACTTACCGGGGAAATATTAAAATCCACTATCTGTATGTGTAAGAAGCAGTTCTCTGAAGCTGTTGTTCAGAAAGCCAAATCTGTTATGAAACTGTTTCCTTGTACATGACACAAAGCATTGATTCAACATAAAATTTCTGTGGTTCAAGTTCATTTTTTTTTGATGGGTCAACTTCATATCACTGCGTCTGTGCTAGATGAGGAGCTTTAAGTTTTAGTGGGATCATGTGTCATCTGCCCTCCCAGGACTTGCTCAAAACCAAAGTTGGAATAAATCTCTTGTACTCCAACAAATTCAGCAGAAACATGACGATGCCTTTGTTAGAGGAGGAGGCTGATCACCACACGTGTGATTAATATCCTTTAGAGATGTTGCATGCTTCTTGCAGTTAGTACTGGCCTGTCAGTTGTTTCTAAAACAATGTGGCACCAGGTCATCGCTTTAAACTTTGGAGTTTGGAGTCTGGCCAGCAAGGGACAAGCAAAACCATTACTCTGGCACCTCTGTTGGCTCTTACACAAATGACAACTTGTTGGTAGTAGCTGAGCCCAGACTTTGTTTTCATATTGTATTTGATCAATCCAGATTCATTAAATTACACTTTTAAAAAATGAGGGGTAATGCTCTTTTACTTGCTCTGGCATTTGTTTATTTTTTCCTGTTAAAACCCCAAGTTTCTAATGAAATAGGATACAAGTATAAAGCAGTAACTTGGTGTCTCAACAGAGAGAAATGTTTTCCTAATAAAATTAGAAAGTGAACTTCAGGAAGCTAATTTGAATCATGAATGTGTCAATGGGTGCAGAGGTAATATAAACTGAGACAGAAGAATCTTTGTAGTAAGTATATTGTTAACCACTAAACAAACCCGATTGTTAAATAGGGAAGCGTGATTTAATGTAGGGAAGAACAGGAGACCAAAGAACAGTTTTCCCCTAAATAATTTTGTTGGTAAATTAGTATTGTTCCCAAGACACATAGAACTAAGATATAACACCCATTCCAGCTTTTGTCTATGTCAGCTAAAAGGCCTAATGGATATTTGACGAGATAACTGGTGGGTTGACTCAGCTCCTATTTAATGCTCAGGACCAACGGGAAGCTGTTGGGCAAGTGAGGTTTGTGTGTGCAAGGCATACTGTTGCTCCTGTATTTGAAAGTCTTGTATGACTGAGGTTAGTGGGCTTTGATTTTTGTTTGGGGAGTTTTTATAAAGCGATATATGCATATGAATATAAACGTGAGTGACTTTGGTATGGCAGTACTATTAAGTTTTTATGAAAACAACTGCACTTGTATTCAGCAGGTTCTGTAAAACTTAACTACTGGAAGTATTTACTGCAGCTTAATACAATCTTACACATGATATGTTTTTATAAGCAGCTGAATTACACTCAGATGAGATTCTTAGGAAAGCAGGATGCTCTGAACTCCCATCTCAATGTGCTTTTTTTTTTCCTTACTGTATGTAAATCCTCATTGTCAGTTTACCTGAAGATTAAGGGATTTACGTTACAGGTGCACTTAAACTTACTTTCCAATGTCTAACTTGTCATGAGAATTTTGTGCTCAACTTCCGCAAGTCTGCATCTGTAGGACCACAGCAAATGTGGCCTCTTTACTGCCACCTCCCTTTAGATAACCTGTTAAATATAATTTCACAATAAATTGCTTACTTTGAAGACAATTGCTACTCAGAATTTAAGGAGAAGAAGGGAAAACACGTGTTTTTAAATCACTTTAAGTCTCAATTTCTTTGTGCTACCTCCATGAATAATCATATCCTTGGTTGATACACATGAATGGGAAGCTGTAATTTAGGATATAGTTGTTATCCCCTAATTGGCAATCAAATTACTGGTGAATCCATACTTTGCTAAAGTATCACTGTTTCCTATTCTGTTCACTGCAGTGGTGTCAAACTTGGGCAAAGAAGGCCCAGGAGGATAACTCAGATAGCTGCTCCTTGTTTTCTCTGCAGTTACACCAGACTGGGAGGCTGTAAAGTTTTGTGGATAGCTCATCTTTGCCCTGCATACTCACACCCTCACGTTATGCAGGGTCTGTGCAAATCCCTGTACACTGGAAAGGAAAAGATTAACTGTGGCCTCAGGAAGGTTGGATGGAGGAAGCCAAGAAAACCATTCCCAGTCCAGAAAACTGTCCAGTAGTCTGTGCTAAAGGAACACATTTGCTTTTTCTCTCACCTTATAATGGATGCTAGTATTAAGGTGACTGCATTGTAAATCCTCTCCAGATAATTTGGTCAAAGATCAAGCTAACTCTAGTGAACACTAGTTTGAGCCCACAGTGATACAAATCATTTACAAGGAGATTTTTGGCTAAGTTCCTCCAATTTGGAGACTACAGAGCACAAGCATTTGGGGCGCAATCTAAGAAGCGTGCCTTTTAAATGCAGATTGTATTTCCGAAGTGTTGGAATACTCCTACTGGAAAATGCAGCTTTAATTTGGCCTGCTCTAGGATTTTAAGTTTAGACAGTATGAGCTTTGAAAATCTGTAGATGTGTGTCAGAAAATACAAAAATTGTGGTTGTGGTTGTGGCTGAGCATAAACCAGAATGATAGGCACTTTAGCTGATGTAAATTTATAGCTGGAACAATTTATACTGAGAATAAACAGTTTAATGGATAGCTGGAAGGATTAAAGAATGCTCAATCCATCAGATTAAACATGTCATTCTTGCTGGTGAATGGTGCCATTATCTGACTTGGAAGCTAACATCCTTTCAGAGGAGGCATTTTTACTAGTTTACATCTATTGACAAAGGCTTCCCTAATTCCGTCAGTGATACCTTGGCCCTGCTTGAAATCAGGGGCAAAACTTCCCTTGACTTCAATGAGTCAGAGATTTCACCCTTTATCTTTCTGGTGTATTAAATGTTGAGAAATCCCTAATGATCACAGCTGTCTGTGGCTAGTTTCTTTTTGAAGCTGAACGATGAGCTTTGAAACACGACGCTCACGTTTGATGGCCAAAAGTGAGCGTGCTGTTGTGCTCTGCAGGTTTATATTCCCGTTTTTGCTAAGTGTTACTAAAAAAAATAGTAAGATAACTAGTGCTGACATGCAGTCAATTTTACCATAAATCAGTGATGTTACACACTTATTAGACTTAGAGATGCAGATAAGGAAAAGCAATGCTAGTTTGGAAGGAGGATACGAAGAGCAGAATTTCCATGGCTTGTAGCTGGTGAGGTGGCCCTTAGTTTCCTCCTCTGTGGTTCCCATTTCCCCAGTTCAAAAATAAAAAGGAAGTTTATTTGACCCTTTTTATTAGCTGATGCAATGCAAGAAGATCCTTTTTTTTTTTTTCCTTCTAGATAAGAAATAGTTTATGGACTGAGTTTTGTTGATGTTTACACGGTGAATCTCTTAAAGTTTGGAAAAAGTATAACATTTACACTAGATTTTAATAAGGACAATGTCATGCTAAAACTATTCTGTGGAATAAATGAGGTATAAAGCTTGTAGGTGAAGAAAAAAACAATACAGAAACATTGAGTTTGTAAACATGCAGAATAGATGTCAGCAATCATAATGTCAGCTTGTAACGTAAAGCGGTTCTAAACAGTTAGAAGAGTTATCTGTTCATAAGCAGATATCTCCCTAACCCCTTCCTGAGCATTCTAATGAAGCCTGAACTCCATTAAAGCATGAAGTTGGACTGAGCTTTGAGGGCGAGAGACTATTTTATTAATGGTACTGGTTAAAGCCATACCTGATCCATGGCCTGACTTAAGAATTTAATTTAACATCTGTCAGAGTTGAAGGGGATCTCTTTTTCTGGCTCTAGGAAAAAGTAAAGTACAATTACTTTATTTTTATTAATATTTATTAATTTTCTTAACCATCAGCCTGCATATTCTTGGCCCGTAGCAAAACATGAGCAAAAGTTCAGATAAAACTCTTTAATTCAGATTTTGCATTTAGTTGTGTTACCTTACCTGTTCTGCAAGCCAAGAGATTACGTATAGGCAGACACCATGACTTTGCTGACAAGCCATAACTTACCAAGCTGAGGTCATTTGGTTTTGATTTTGAGTCCTGACTTAGCTTCTAAGAGTAACTGAATAGATATGTTAATCAATCACCCCTGCTCTGTATGCCATGGTATCACTGGGCAGGAATTACCTGTGGGACATCTCTTTGCTGTTGGCAGGTGGAAGGGTCTGAGGTACGCAGGAGGTGAAGGCGCTCTTTCCAAGCTGTCGGGATGAGCGGCATCTATTGTGGATCTCTGCCATCTTTAGGGGGCTTTTTTTACATTCTCATTCCTTTCACATTTCCTTGTGGAAACATTGGGACTGACTGTCTGGAACAGCAGACTTGCTTGTTATTTCCAGTTGAAGGCTCCTGCCATTAAGAAAAGCATTAGGAGAGCATGAAAACCCATGCTCTTTCCTCAGAATTTCTTGCATTCCAAGTAAGGACCACAAAAGCCTTTGGTAGCTGCTTCCCAGCCTGTCTTCCACTGAAAGACTGTGATACTTCCAGATGTTTAAGAGCTCTTTTTTCTTTATGGCAGCCTCATTAATATGTAGAATTTCTTTTAATTCTCCTTGTACCTCATGCTGCTCACAAGGGTTTAATTTTGCTGCATTTCTTGTAAAGCACTGCAATATGAATTATTGGGAGAGAGATGTGATAATTGTGAATGCTTGTAAGAAAAAATACATTCTATTTGGAGTTTTCATAAGTTGTCACACCAAAAGTTTGGTTGTTTACTCTGAAGAGAATATTTTTTATAAACACGTACTATCGGTGTGTGTCTCCTATAGAAATGCATGGTAAACCTGGCAAGAAGCAGCATTGTGCCAGCCATAAATGCTTGGGAAAGTTGCCTGAAAATTGTTTTATTATTGAAATAAAAAAATCCAGAAAAGTCAGAGATTATTCCCTTTCCTGAAAAGCATCCAAACGATCCAAGCAGACTTTATGGGAGCTGAAGTTCTTGGTTTTCTCAGTTGTTCTGCCCTAGTGTGAGTAGCCTGCAGCTCCTGATTTTTTGATGGAGAACATGCAAAACTTCAATTCATCCTTCAGAAGCAGAACCCATCTGTAATAAACCCAGTTAGGAGAGGGGAAAGGAGGCGAATTAAAATTTCTATGTGCAAAGGAGGAAAGTATAAACTTTGGCAGATTAGAAAAATTCCTTGAATTAATTAGGTGAAGAGATAATATTTGGAACAGCCTTCTCACATGAAATGTGGAGAGGAAAGCAGATAATAATGTGCAAAGAGAGAAAGAGGAGGCAAAATTTTGCTTTCGAGAACTGGGGAGGTAGGGAGACACAAGGGGCATAAGGCAGGATGGAGCTAGTTAATAAAAAGTTGTAGAAATGAGGAGGGGTGCATGTCTGAAGCTGGAAACTTTATAATGGAAAGTCTAGCAGTCACTACTAAAATAAATTATGGACATGAGCACAATGTGTGCGATGTTTCATGGAAGTGGTATGCTTGAGTAAAGAGGGTTCCCTTCTTAATTTTTCTCTCTTCTTTTTTTTAAAGGTTTATATATTATGCTGCAGTGTGTTTTGCCTTATTACTTTAAAATCCAGACAAGGGTAATTCTGTAGTAGTCATTTTATCTTTCATGGGCGTCATACTGTTGAATAGCTTAAATATCACCTGAAAGACTGGGGACAAAAGCTCATTTTGAACCTACAGGTGCAGAAATTTACAGCAAGATCCATTTATTATAAAAGGCTGCTTGTGCATTATGGCAAATCCAAACTAGGTTTTACAGATCCATGTATGCGCTGTGGATATTGAAGTTTTAAGTATACGAACAATCTAATAAAAGGCGTGAGTGATACGAGTGATAATATTTTTTGGTAGGAGGAGTGCAGTTCATTTTGATCTCCTGCAAATGTAGCCCAACTTTTGGAACAATGTTGTGGACTCCGCTGAAGTGGCTCAAGATTCATGCTCTAGTTTGGCAGGAAGGGGGGTTCACCTGTGTACACGGGGCATTTCACTGTCTGCTTCAGTAGCTCCATCTTCACCCCTACTGCAAAGGGATGAAAATCCACTTGATACCAGCGTATCGTTAGTTACTCACCCTCCCCATTCAATCTTGAATTGAATGCAAGAAACGTTTTTGTGTCCTGTTCACTCTTTCTGGACTTGGATCTCGGCAGTAGTATAATAACAGTAGATTAAATGATGCTCAGTGCAGTCATCAGATTTCATACTGTGGCTATTGGATCATCTTCCCTGGTTTTCATCTGTTGTGTACTTCGCAGAAAGACAGGCTTGAGTGAGGGCTACTTCCAACACAAATTGTAATCACTCGAAATAGTCACTCCTTTGGAATCTGCACATTTTTATTTCCATATGAGATGCAATTTAATCATTAAGGGAATTTTTTTTAGCGCCAGCATAGCATACCTTCATAGGAGGAAGTTGACCCCAATTTTGTAAGCGGGTGTTTATGAAGTCAAAGGTAGACTCTTAAACAGACTTAGAAGCTGGGCCAGCAGCAGAATGCCCAATCTGGCACACACAGGAGAAATTATCCACGATTAAAGACTTTCTGATTAATATGGCTTATGTGCCAAAACTGCACATGCAGCGTATGATCTCAATTAGAGTGAAACCTAATTCTTCAAGGCTAAGCTCCAGATTCATTCTGTAATTTCTTCTTTGTTTAACTTGGACATTTTTTGACAACAGGATCTAAAAGAAATGTGGGGGGAGGGGGCAGAAACCCCCCCCCCCCATTATAAATTGTAGTTCTGTAGAAAATATCTTTCTCATGGTGCTGCTCTGAATACCTTGCCTATTTAATTTTTAGAAGGGTTGTGCATTCATCTAAGGCACTGCCATTTAGTGTTGCTAATGGAGCTGTAACAGTTTTGGGGAAAGAATGAATACTCGTGTGCAGGTTTTCTGCTTAAAAAGTAACTCTTGCCAAAGAAAACTGCTTGAAGGTGGAAAGGAATAAGTATATAATCACGCCACTGTCATTACCTCTGATATTAAGAAAGTAGGAAATGTCAAAGGCCTGTAAGAAAAATAAGTTCAGGTTTAATGAGTCTGCTAGAGAGGAATTATCAACATTAATCATTTAGCTAGCGGACTAACGTAGCTGGCATCAATAGAATAACTTTTTCCATCCTGTTTTAATACACAGCAGTTGCTCTAGCTTGTTTCTGAGAGTTGTGTTTTTTTTTTTACCACTAATCCCAAAACATCCTGGAAACACAAACTCTAATGAACTGGTATCATCTCATTTTAAGTGCTCTTCCAAACCAGTATTAGTACTACTTAGAAAGAATTCAGCAGTCAGGCTCCTTGTGTGTGGGAAATGAAGGGTTCCAGGCCCAAGGGAATCTGTCCATGGAGGATTTTGAAAGCTGCGCAGTGGAGCAGGGCACACAGTCCTAGTTTGCTCTGTGTACCAGAGGTGCAGGATGATGGTAAATCCCTGTGCCTGCGTGGAGTGTTTTTCAGGAGTGGGGCCAAATACAGAACTGATGCTGTAGCCAGCATCAGTGTGAAGTGGTCCTGCGCCTTTTTTTCAAATGAAATGCTAAACTTTGGTCTAGAAATCTTGAGAAAAGGGTCCTTATTCAAGGAAAAGGGACATGAACGTCATAGCACGTCAAATGCCAAATCAGATTTCGCTTAATGTATCTGAGAGTCCTCTGTGTGACCCTCCACTTGCCCCGTCAAAATAACAGATTTAGAATTGCTTTGTATGGAGATGCCAGGGGAACACATGTTTCTACATAATTTTTTTTTTACTGATTTTTCTGTGTTAAAACAGGAGAAAGTGGGGTTTGTAACTGTAGCAAGGCAAATTCTGAAGAGGTTGTAGCTTCAAAGTCTGGAAGAGGTTGTAGCTTTAGTGTACACAAGTTGATTTTGGGGGTCTCTGTATCCTTTTTTTTAAAGAGGTATTTGTTGATGTATAAAGAAGCCATGCATGTTACAGCATTGAATAGCTTCCCTATTCCTGCTTTTTATTTAAATAATGAAAAAGCTAAAACTTTACCCACAGACATGTGGGCAATCCCCCAGAAAGGGAATTTTGAAAATTTCATAGTTTCGTATATTTTTTGAGGTCCAAAGGGACCACTGCAGTAGTGTACAATCTGGCTCCAATTTTCCTGTTCTTGATGGATTTTTACATTTAAAGAGAATTTATGAAATTATAGATAGATAGCATTGCGAGGTCCCTTCTAACAACAGAGAAATCAACATTTTGCCATTAGACATAGTATGTGGCTTGAGAACAGCACATGTTCTTTCTCAGTAATGTAGGTGAAGGAAAGACTTGTTTTAACTCTGTAAAAATGGTACTGACCCATGTTCCTGGTACCACTGCTGCATAGCCAGGCGACAGGTGATGCACAATACTGCTTCCCATAACCATCAGGAATTGGTTGCCCCCTCTGAAATAATTTTACATCTTGAAATATCTCCTTTCCTTACTCTGATGCGTGGTGGCTTCAGTGGACAGCTTTCCGTTGACATCAGAGAGCAAGTATTTACACATGCTCCTTCTCCTGTAGTATTGTAAGATCAGATGCACTCATATTCCGTGGTAACAGAATAACCCTTGTGGCTTCTGCGTGGCTTTGGCAGATATTTTCTGTGAAATGGAATCCATATGCCAGGGTGACCCTTAATGAAGCCCTTTCTCTAATTGCTGTATTAAGCTTGCTATTTCCTTGTCATTGTTTACGCTTTTAAATCTATAATATATTCCAAATTAAGTATGTTTGAATGACAGCATTCTGATTTAATTATAGACGTTATCATTGATTAGGCTAGACAATCTAAACAGTGTATAAGCTCTGCTGGAATAGCTTCATGAATAAAGCCAGGCAACTATGAGGTTCTTATCCTAATAAGTAAAGCTAAATAAAAGTATTCCATTAAGTAAATTAGAACTTCTGACTCTGTAATTTTGCAAAATAGTAGCAGTGTTTTTTAGACCATCTCCAGCTAAATAATTTTCTGGCTAGCTATTTTTTCTTAAAATGCCTGATTCGTTATGTAATTTATTTTTTATTATCCTTTCTTTATCTTTTGCTTCCAATTATTCAGCGTGCTCAGAATAAAAATGAATATAGTTAGCATTACCAAGTTTACAGTACCAGTGGCTTGGTTTTGCTTAGAAATAAAGGCCTGATCCATGCTCAATTTCATAAAGTTAGCACAGTCAAGAAAGAAACAATTAGCGAATTAAGTGTGGAGCAAGAACCAGAGCAGAGAAAGCAAACTTGTAAGGACCTTTCAGTGTTCACAGTTTTGCAGAGTTGGTGATGTCAGGATTAGAACAGGGGCAGCTTTAGAAAGAGAGGAGGAAAGGCAATCCAGGCAAAGAGGATGATTGTGTAAGTCAGAGTCATGAAAATGGAGAGAAAAGAAAAGGCCTGGGTAAGGGACTCGTGCAGGGAAGATGATTGGAGAAGTTGTGAAGTGTGCATGATAAGCTTGACCGGGAGAAACTTCAAAGGCAAAATTAAAGAATCAACAGATTAGAGAAGCAAGAGCAGAAACCAGCAGCCCGTAGTTATGAATGGTGATGGTGATAAACAGGGGCTCCTTGGCTGAGGAGGGGAGGTAAAACTCTGAGAGGTGGGGAATGAGGAAGCTGTGCTGATGTGGGGACAGTATGCCAATAAATGGTTGGTAATGATGACAAGGAAAAAGAGTTGGGTTTTGGAGGTGCTGAAGAAGAACTGACAGACTGCCATGACAGACTGAATAAAGAAATGCAGAGAAGGCCTCAGCTAGTGAGGAGTAAGCGGATGAAGAGTGTGAAAAATTACCAGTTTTGTCATCCCCTTGCTGGTGGTGAACTGGAAGCAGAAGAAGAGTAAGATGTGGGAGAGGTCGTAAGTTCTTTTCAGAAAAATGCTGACAATGGAGAGATTGTTGAATGGGAAGTTAGTTTAGAAATGCTGGCATAATGGTGAGCATAATGGAAATGTGGAATGAAGTGGTGTTGGTATGTCGCTACAAAGACGACATGAAATGGGAGCTTAAGTGGATCAGAAAATGATAAAGTATGGATTTCCAAGGAAGAAAAGACTGAGGAGAAGGAAGATGCTGACGGTCAAGTATGATGGACTGTCTGAAGAGTGGAGCACGAAGAAGAGAGCTTTGACATGACCACACATGTGGCTATGGGGCTTCCAGTGGGAAGAGGGTTGGAACTGGATTGTGCGTGACTAGGAAGGAGACATTGCCATCCAGCAGAAAATGTCAGCGCTAAATTTCAGATTAACAAAAGACAGAGGCAGTTGGAGCAGCCAAGAGAAGGGTTTGCTCCATGTTGTAGCCAATGAAAACAGCAAAGGAGATCAAGTGGGGTGGATGACACAGACGCTGTGTGCAATTGGGTGACTTTCAGAAGTGTTTCCACCTAAGAGGTCATTTTCCTGTGTTTGCTTTAGCCATGCCCACACCCTTCTGTTTATTTGACGATCATATTCTAGCAAGTCTAATTTTATAGGCAACAGTGAGTTCGGTGCTTGATTTGGCATACTAAATCCTGCAGTGTCAGCCTCTAAGAGACTGGAAATTTACATCTATGACTTCAGGTCAGCTCCAACTTCTACCATGTGTTGACATACGTGCTTCCATAATGAGTTTATAGTGCCACCATGAAATCATGAGATTAGTGTGTGTGTGGCACGTGAATGTTTCTGATGACTCAGTGGCCATGTTGGGCCATTCAAGATGACAAAACTTTTTCTAGTAGCCTCCAGGCTTGCCAATGGAGGGACTTACCAGAGAGTTTGAACCTCACCTATCGTATGGGGAAGGAGGAAGTAGGACAGAAGAGTGGGAGTAGATGGTAGTCTCACCACAGAGCTCAGATTCATTGCCAGAAACCTGGGTAATGGTTTCTGAATTCCTTTATGCTGGTGCAGATTAGAGGTAATTGCGTTGGAGGCGTCTGCTGCTTGTGGAGAACTGCAGTTACAGCTAGCGCTGCTAACGCACATTTCATTTTATAGCAGCTGCAACTTCTAAAGTAGCCCAATGCAAAATGTGTCACCCCATTTTATAAGCCTCATATTGCCATGCTTTCACTTACTGTATAACTTTGTACAGCAATTAGAGCACAGTTTAATTTACAAATCATTACAGCGTTTAGCCATTACCAGTACAAAGTTTGTGCAATTGAAGCCTAATTTTCATGCCATCTGAAACTTTCAGGCATCAGGTAACACTTTATTTTATAAGGAAAAAAAACCATTTATTTAAATTGTAAAATCTGTGTATTTACAGAGTGGCTGTTTTTGCTCTTCAGGTTTCACAGCAATTACATTGGAAGCTATTTCTGAAAAACTGGGCTCTTATTTCTGAAAAAATAAGTTATCAGCAATGGCTTCCTATGCTTGCATAATTGCTTGAATAATCATACTCCACAAAATGAAGGAAATTACCCTTTAATGCTGCCCAATAATTCTGATAGTTTGTTAATCCACAAAGAGCACAGGGGCTCTAAAAGTTGCATAGCTCTGATATTAAGGTGATAATTCAGAGCACATTTCTGGTGCGGTTGGCATGAAATGTGTTTACACATCAGTGAGACAAAGTGGATTTATAGTTAGTTTTGCTTTTAAGTAAAAAAGAAAAAGTGGTCATAAGCATAGGCAAGGCAGTTGATCAGAGTAAATTTGAAGAGCTTTTTGTGTGGATAAAACCTATATCCCTTTAGCAGACCACTTAAATACTTTGCTGTTGAAGCAGTCGCGTGCGTGCAGAGCGTTGCATGTTGTTTTCCCACGTCCTGTTGCAGCTGATGATTCCATTGCCATTCCTCACGTGCTGGCTCTTGCGTGTCATCCAGCTGCGGTATTTTTGCTAGATATATTGGCATATCCTTTTGGCTTCTTCCTTAAAGTCCTTGGGGGGAGAAAAAGTGATAGAAGTTTTGCAGATCTGAGCTTTAGGTGCCTATTGCAAATCCGTATACACTTAAGAGCAGTGGAAGCTCGAATGAATGGTCAGGACACAATGACAGGGATAGCGATATTTTCCTGTGACTAGTAGGTCTCAAATAGGGTTGCCAAATAATTTTTTCTCTTAAAAATTGCTTCCTACTTTATGTAAGGCATAGTTTTATATGTGATACTGTCTGCATGCTTCATGTTACAAATGTTTTATTGTATAAAGGACTTGCTTTCTTTATGGTATAGCCTAGTTTGTAGGTTCTGACAGAAATTATTAATAAAAAAGTTAAAGCTGCTTTTTATCGAAACCTGGGCTATTGAGGTAGGAGTGAGCCTCCTGAAAAGGAAGATTTCTGAATATCCATTAGTTTTTCAAGTAGGAATGGTTTTATTCTTTTGAGTTGAGTGCACTTTTCCTATCCATATGTAAAAGTCTGCAGCAGGAGCCTGTGAACTCCTTTATTTCTTCATGAAATTTCTACCTTTGTGACTTTTTTGTTTCCAGTATCTGCACTGAGTGCAGCCTGTGTGCAGCCTTGGGCTTCAGAGACTAACAAAATTTAAATCAGTTTTATACAAATAGTTTTGGTCAGAGAAGCTCAGTCTTGCTGAATTAAGTCCACAGACTGTAAAAGGTGTTTAATTACAGTATGTCATTAATTAGCCCCAATATTCCTGTCAAAAATACTCCCTTTCTAAGTGTTTTACACTCTATTTTTGCAGTTAGCAGAAAAACTTAAGTCACTGGTGCTTGTTGCGTCTTTTCATTGCTCTTTCCCTGTACCTTAATTGGGTGTTCACCTGGCAGTGCCATCCATGTTAGGTTTTGAACATTTTCTATGGTTTCTTCTTTTCCCCCAACCTTTTAAATGTTGTTTGAAGGTTGCTTCTGCCTTTATCTTGTATTCTTTCCCATATTCTTATTTTTTATTTTGTTCACCTTATTCTTCCCAAGCATGTCTATCTCTTACCTCAGATTCTTTTGTTTTCTGATTCCACTTGCTTCTTCAGTTGCTTATGCAGGAGCAAAGGCTGCTGGGATAAGGATACGGTTTTGGAAGGTATGTGTCTGGTAGAAGAGACAACATCAGCAGAGAGCAATTAAGTATCAGGGTTTATATGCTTTATAAAACAGCAAATATGGTGCATAAATGTGCCTGTTATTTTTTTTATATCATCTCATAAGACTTGGGATCCACAAAGTAATTTATTCAAAAAATTTTTTCAATTAATTAATTTTTTTTTTTGTGAATATATTGTTGGATAGGAGAGTTTTAATCAACAGTTCTAAAAAAACTTGTTGTGTTTGCCTGTTGTCTGTGTATGGACCTCTCTGACTTCCCCAGTTTATACCCTTTCTATCCTATTGGATATCCTTCAAGGACAGGAGTCCTCTAGAAAGGTGCTTGTATGGCATGGCAGGTCAGAAGAAGGAATAAAGCTGAGCTGCATGGTAATCAAACATCTTGTCAAAATGTTTCGTAATTGCATAACCTTTCTGCTAGATGTAAGATGCTTTGATTAAAAAAAAGTCTATGCCTCCTGCAGCTTGAATTTTTTTTGTTGATTATAATGGTGGTAAGGTTTCACCCCTTGTCTGGGCTGTATGTCCTGGATCACACACTGACTTTATTTAGCAGACATCACACTCTACCCTATTTTTGTGGATAGAGTTCTGTTGTGTTCAGTAAGTAGAATCACAAATGTACTGCCTATTAACTGTGGAGATACAATAGCCTTTGGTCTTGGATTGTCGTTTTCTTCACCAGCAGATGGAGACCCAGATCATGAGACCCAGTTTTGCAGGCATAGTTAGTGGTTAACACATAATAATTGGTTGCCAGTGCATTTCAGTGAAATTTCCATGTCCTTTGAGGTCTGGTTCCAAATCTATGGACATCTGGAGGCCTCTAATCCTCTCCTAGATTTTGGCTGAAAACTTTGACAACAGAAGCAAGGATGAGGTAGGTAGACACTGCTCGCTAACAACAAGAACCAAACAACCTGAACATTTCTGTACCTCCTTACAGAATTATAATAAAATACAACATTTTATTAGCCTAGAATGGCATGGATCTTGCAGAAAGAAAATAACGCTGTAAGAAATGTCTTCCTTTAGAATTCAGTTTATACCATCCCAGATGCTTGAGCTTTCTTAAAGCAGCTACAGTACTTTTCTACAGGACTGCTCTCTGTCTGCAGGACGCCTCTGCCAAGGGCTGAGTCTGCAGGGCTTGAGCATTTATTCATATTGTCTGGCAAAGGCGAAGGCTGGGATGCAGGTGCTTGCTTCACAAACGCCTTGTAGAGGTCCTCTACTCTTTCTGCCCATGGAGTTCCTGTTAATTGGGCAATGGAAGTCACACAGGACTGTAGTACTTCTTTCCCTGCTGTGAAAGTAACATAATCCACCCAGATGGCAATTTACTGGCTGTCTGTCCAGGAGGTGTGGTCTCACCGACTGCTTAGACTCCACTTACCCTACTTTGCAAGTCTTCAGTATTCTCTGGATGTTCTTGCTTATGTCAGATTCTGTTGTAAGTTGCCTGTTTAAAAAAAGACCCACAATACTACTGTCTTAATTTTGTCTGTTCTAAGTACTTGACTTTTGGGAAAGAACTGGCAAAAATTTGCAAGAATTGGCTTCATCTCCAGCCATTTTATCACAGAACATGCTGGTTTTGGGACATCGTTCTTAGTGATGAAATAGGAGATAAACCTCTGTCAAAGAGGTTAAAAATATGGCTCTGAAAATACCCAATGCCCAGGCCGAGCCCTGCTGGTGACCTGAGGAGTGCAATCTATCTTCAGGTGCTTCTTTGTCTTTGGGAACCTGAAACTGGTGTCAGTCATGTCCAGATAACACTAAAAGCATTGCTGAGAAGCTAATGTGCTTGATCTTGAGCATGGTACTTGCAGCAGTAGGCAGCATGGAAAAATGCATGGGAGAGGAATGAGATCAGACATGATCAGGAAAATTCGTCCGCTTTCTTTAACGGTGTTGAAATAAATTGTGATACTGCCACCTACTTGAAAGAAAAGGCTTAACGATGCTGAAAGGGGTTGAACAGTCATGTTTTCCAAAAAGGGTGGCCACGCTTTAAACCAAGTTTCACTTTATTTGCAACTTACCTTTCTGCAGGCATGAGATGTTTGTAAGCACAGGCATGCCAAAAAGCTTAAACAAAAATATTTTGAATGTTTAAGTACAATATTTCTAAAAATGTCATAAAGCCTACTAAACATTAGGCTTTGTGTACCTATAATGGTGTTAAAAATGAAGGGCTAGGTGTGCTAGGAGTGTAGCTAAAACTAGTCTGTGAACTGTGTTTTTAATAATTGAATGCTAATGATCTAGTATATGCTATAAATAACAGGTACATGTGCAGACTGAAAATATTCCAGGCCTGTTTTCAAATCATTCAGTTGGAGAAGACCTTTAATATCATAGAGTAAAACTGTATTTGTCCACTATTAAACCATGTCCCTAAGCACCTTGTCTACCTGGCTTTTAAATCCCTCCAGGGACAGGGACTCGACCCCTTCCCTGGGAAGCCAACCTTCTTGACAACCCTTCTGGGGAAGAAATTTTTCCTAATGTCCAATCTAAACCTCCCCTGGCACCACTTGAGGCCGTTTCCCCTCATCCCATTGCCTGTTCCCTGGGAGCAGAGCCTGACCCCTCCCCCACCCCCCACCTCCCCCCTCCTCTCAGGCAGTTGTAGGGAGCGATAAGGGCTCCCCTCAGCCTCCTCTTCTCCAGGCTGAACACCCCCAGCTCCCCCAGCCACTCCCCAGCAGCCTTGGGCTCCAGACCCCTCACCAGCTCCATTGCCCTTCTCTGGACATGCTCTAGCCCCTCCATGTCCTTCTGGGAGTGAGGGGCCCAACCCTGAACCCAGCATTTGAGGGGCGGCCTCACCAGTGCCCAGGACAGGGGCACGGTCACTGTCCTGCTCCTGCTGGCCACACCAGTCCTCATATAAGCCAGGATGCCGTTGGCCCTCTTGGCCACCTGGGCACCCTGCTGGCTCCTATTCAGCCACCTGTTGACCAACACCCCAGGTCCTTTTCTGCCAGGCAGCTTTCCAGCCACTCTTCCCCACGCCTGTAGCATTGCATGGGGTTGTTGTGACCCCAGTGCAGGACCCGGCCCTTGGCCTTGTTGAACCTCACCCAACTGGCCTGGGCCCATGGATGCAGCCTGGCCAGGTCCCTCTGAGGGAACCTTCCTACCCTCAAGCAGATCAACACTTCCACCTGGCTTAGTGTCATCTGCAAACTGACTGAGCGTGCCCTTGATCCCCTTATCCAAATCATTGATGAAGACTTTAAACAGAACTGGCCCCAACACTGAGCCCTGGGGGACACCACTCGTGACTGTCTGCCAGCTGGATTTAACTCCATTCACCATCACCCTTTGGACCTGGCCATCCAGCCAGTTTTTTACCTAGCAAAAAGTACTCCTGTCCAGGCCGTGAGCCACCAGTTTCTTCAAGCAGAATGCTGTGGGGGATGGTGTTAAAGGCAGACAACACCCACAGCCTTTCCCTTGTCCACTAAGTGGGTCACCTGATCACAGAAGGAGATCAGGTGAGCCAAGCAGAACTTGCATTTCATAAACCCACGTTGACTGGGCCTGATAAAATATAAATAACATATATTTGAGAATTAAGCTATTTTTTATGGCTCTCTGTGGAAACGGTTCAAAAAGAATATAAGAAAATCATAGAATGTTTTGGGTTGGAAGGGACCTCCACTACCTCTCTGGGCAACCCGTTCCAGAGTTTCACCACCCTCATTGTAAAGCATTTCTTCCTTATATCTAGTCTAAACCTACCCTGCTTCAGTTTAAAACCATTACCCCTTGTCCTGTCACAGCTGCCCCTACTAAAAAGATTTTCTCCATCTTTCCTATAGGCCTCCTTTAAGTACTGAAAGGCTGCAATCAGGTCTCCTTGCAGACCTCTCTTCTCCAGGCTGAACAAGCCCAACTCCCTCAGCCTGTCCTCGTAAGAGAGGTGCTCCAGCCCTCGGATCATTTTTGTAGCCCTCCTCTGGCCCCGCTCCAACAGTTCCATGTCCTTCTTGTGCTGAGGGCTCCAGAGCTGGACGCAATACTCCAGGTGAGGTCTCACCAGAGCAGAGTAGAGGGGCAGAATCCCCTTTCTCGACCTGCTGGCCACGCTTCTCCTGATGCAGCCCAGAGTACGGTTGGCCTTCTGGGCTGCCAATGCACATTGCCAGCTCATGTCCGGCTTTTCATCCATCAGTACCCACAAGTCCCTCTCGGCAGGGCTGCTCTCAATCCTTTCTTCCCCCAGCCTGTACTGATACTGGGGGTTACCCCAACCCAGGTGCATGACCTTGCACTTGGCCTTGTTGAACCTCATGAGGTTCACACAGGCCCACCTCTCCAGCCTGTCCAGGTCTCTCTGGATGACATCCCATCCTTCTGGTGTATAAATATATCTTTTGAAAATGATGGGGCATTTTTTGGACATATATAGGAGATGATAATTAAAGATATTTTTATACTTTTCTTAAAATGTAAAAATACTGATTTCTGTAAGAGTTAAATGACAATTATATGGGAAGTGCCCAGGTATTATCTGCATTTTTTAAGGCACAGGTTTAACCTCTCATAACCTCAACCTCCATGTACAATTTTTGTACCTTTTGGCCTTTGACACTGCAGACATCATTTGACTTTCTTGTAATTTCCCTTAGAGATATGTGTGATGTGAGAATCGTGACCAGTTTGCTAAATAGTGAAACTGAAGGTTTTGAAACCTTTTTCTGTACTCGAACATTACATCTTATTTTCCATTCATTTCTTTGATAAATATAATTTCAGCTTTTAGGGTGGATTTTGTTTCGGTTTTATTGACCAGTCTGGAAGGCTACTTATGTGGCACCTGTATTTACATGCTGTCCACACTCACGTCTACAAGCTTCAGAGCCAATCCAGTACTGTCTATATGTTTGAATGATTCTGAATTTCCTGATTCTTAATATTTGAAAGGAGAGAGAGGGCACTGATATGTAAATATAGGATCTGGAAACCAACTGTAAGGGCTATGGCAGAAAGTGGTGTTTTCTAGGCTCGCAGAGGAGGTGTTGATGAGAATATTAGTTTTCAGATTTCTTGGACTGTTCGGCCACCTTCACCTTCCACAGTTTCTTATGGTAAACCATTGGTAAGTCAGTAAGTCAGAAGGCAATTAGCACAGCCTTACGAGCCTTTGCTGGATGATCCTGGCGTGGGAAAGCAGAGTAGGAGAGGGACTGGCATTACTACATGGTTGCTGGATCCTCCAGGATCCATATGCTTTGGTAGTCAGTGTTGGGCCAGAACATAATGACTTCGGAGGTGTAGTGGGCAGGTGATTTTTGCTGGGGTAAATGCCAGAAATGATTTTCAGTTAAAATGCTGTTAGTTTTAATTCACTCTTCTCCCTCTGCCCCCGGTATTGACAACTCTGAAGTTAATATCCTAGAATATCAAACAATTTTTTAGCAAATTAAGTCTTGGTGATTTCACTCAAGAAGCAGATTTTTTTTTTCTCCAGGTAATTAAAACTTTTGTATTTACATTTACAGTATTCAATGCACTGAATCATTTTTTCCTGTGATTTTACAGTTGTCAGCAACAACAGCTCTTACCCTCAGTCTGCTCTGCCTGCATGTGTGTAGACCTCAGTACCAGCGCAACTGAAATCCAACTGTGAGTTTCTTCTGGGGCAAAAGCTAACGGTGTATGTAAAGAGAAGTCATAAATGGAGTACAAGCAGCCAGTGCGTTCCATCATACTTGTGCATATGTAAGAACTGACAAAAACAAAATCCTGTTTTGGTATGTGTAGAAAATGTTCACCGTAAGAGGAAATGAAAATTATTTAGTTTAAAGTCAAAACAACAATTTAACATCCCTTTGTGTACACAAACACTCTTCTGAAAGTCACAAATCATGGACGCTTGATGTTCAGAGCAGTTTTAAATGCTACTTACCTAAAGCCAGGAGATGAGAAACATGTGGCAGACCTTTTTTGCAAAAGTTCAGGGGGGAGCAAGCAAGAGGATGTTTGAATCTGCAGAAGGAGGGCCTAAAAATACTCTAAAAGCTGACAGTTCACTTAAATCATTAATCCTACATGGAAGACATTTCCACATTTTAATGGACTGCAATTAAACCCAATATTTCTTAATATGAGTGTCAGGTGTTTTCAGCAGTGATGCAAATGAGAGCTTAGTACTATAATTCTGAAGGGGAAGGCATTTAGACCAGGCTCATTTGAACAGCCAAATATAAACAAGAGCACATAATTCCATCTGCTTTTTGGCAATTTGTTGTTCCTTTTAGGTTCTCTTTCCCCGTTTGTCTTGTGGACACAGTTTGCAGGAAACGTCAGCCGGCGTGATTGATAGCATGAGATTCGATGTACTGACTTCATGCTTTCATAAAGCAAGACAGCTGTTGGGAGCAACTTTCCTTCAGGAGCTGGAAAGGTTTAAATTTTCCATCTCTTTGACTATTTGGGCTGATGAAGGATTGGGTTTTACCAGACAAGTAAATAAAAAGATGGCTAAGATGTACTAGAAGGTCATTCAAATGATCTTTAAATAGCAATTATTGGAGGAGAGTGGAGAGAAAGCCCTCTACATTCTGAGTCTGCTTAAGTGAGCCCTAAAAAATCATGCTTGTGTTCTCTCAAAATTTTTAACTGCTCTGTAAACCAGACAATTTCTAGTAACGTGATTTTACAATGGGAGTTTGTTAGGAGGCAGGAGGCAATGGAAGTGTGTCAGCTGAATTCCCTGGTTGCCAGCTGAGTTTCTGTGAGACTTTGGCTCACTTCCAGAGTCGCTATGTGCTGTAGCACACCAGTTTGCAGTTCTTCTTCTGGCTAAAATTAGATTTGTTGGTTTAATTTTAATTAATTAGGTTTTTGGATAAATTAGTTGTAGCCAAACAAGTATGCTTTCTTTCTAAGGCAGAAAGGGGGGGGAAAAAAAAAAGTGGACTATTCACTTTTAGTTATACTTAGATCTGAAGGATATTGTTTTATTTCAAGAAACGTATACTTTTGCAGTTGTTATGAGCATACTCTTGGAGAAGATCTGTTTATTTATAAATGCACTATGTGATGCTTTTATTTCTTTTCCCATGCTGTCTGTCTGTCTGGAGGGGTTGGGTGTCAGTGGATAGTTTGAAGGACTAATAAATAACAGGGCTATCCTAGTTCCGAAAATCTTAGCCGGATTTATGGTCCTGCTGGAGATGGGCCAGAACCAAAACTCAGGAACTGAAACCCCCTTGACCCAAAACTGTGGTGGAGGCTATATTTAGGTGGCAGTTTGACTCAGACCCCAAATTCCTCTTCAGACTAGTTTTTTTTTTATAGTCAGACACGTCAATAGAATGTGTGGCAGTTGCTACTCAAGAGCTGTTAGCAAGGACTTCCAAGCTAGGTTGGGTCTTACTGGATTTTTTTTTGACTTCTATGAAACGCTGCAAAGAAAGTGTCATATATCAGTAGCAACTATCATAGCATGCTGTCTTTAAAACAAAAACCGCGTATGTCTAATTGTAAAGGAACCCTGAGCAGCTGAATGGCTTTCTGCCACGGAGCATACTCCCAAGATCCTGAACAGTCCTGCTCATACATGGTGAAGCTTTAATCTGGACTTTTCAAAAGTAAGGCTTGTCCCACTGAGCATCTTCAAGATATAACACAAAGGGAAGGAGGGTGCTGGGTTAGATGGGGACTGTGTCCCCAGTCCCAATTTAAGCAGGAGAGATTGAACTGGAGAGCATGCAGAATGCTTAGGGACATGGTTTAGTGGTGGGATGGCAGGGTTAGGGTAACGGTTGGGCTGGATGGTCTTAAAGGGCTTTTCCAACCTAAACGATTCTGTGATTCTATTTCTGTGCTTGCCTACAGTTCTTAGTGCTGTTGCGTACTCTGGGCTGTGCCATACCCTCTGCCTTATTCGTCTCTGAAGTTTAAGTTCAAGGCAAAGTGCTCAGGGAACAGGAGAATGTGTTTATGGAAGTGGTCACAATTGTAAGAAAATTTGATATGGCAAATCCTAAAAAAAACTCAAAAAACTTGAGCAATGCTTTAGGAACCAGATTGAAATACAGCAGTTACTTTGGGCAGTCCAAGGGTGACATTAGCTGCTGTGTGGATAGGTTTTGCAATGCCCTAGGGTAAGAGGATACCAAGGAACTATGTGGGGTCACTTCATTTAGATCCCATAAACATTTCTGTAATCAGTAATCATCTGCACTGTTTCTTAACTCCGTATGGATCACTATAACAATCTAATCACTTACACAAATACACAGTTTCAACACCACTAATTAGGATTCTGTAGAACTGGAAAAAAGCCAGGCTATATTCTACAAGTACAATTAATTTATTGTTAAACATTTAAAGAGCTAACTACTTATTTACATCTAAAGGAGAACCTTTTTTCTTTTTTTTTTCTTTATATGCTTACATATTAACCCCATGTATCTTTATATGCAGGGTGCTGCATTTGCTCTTCCAGTAACCCCATTTAAACAGGTAGTGTTTCATCAGAGAGGAATTCAGTGCTTTGCGTTGCTTTGGCAGATTGTGGCTGTACTGTGATAAATAAAGTTCTGGCAGGTTGCTACTTATTTTTGAACCATTGCTCCACTAAGTTCTCAAAATTCAGTGTGATCAAAGAACTGCGTTACTGTTGTTAGTAATACTTTTATAGCATTAGTGGCTCAGGGTGCCAGCTGAAATGAGGCCCTACAGCCCTAGACATTGTACAGACATAGAGTAAGAGACAATCCACACCCTAAGAAATGAATAATCTAACTAGCAAAAGCAGACAGAGGTATGGTGCGAAAAAGGATGACTAAACACCAGTGGTGGAGTCTTTTAATATTCTTTGCCTTAAATATTGGAATGTGCTGCCTCTGAAGAAGTTACTCCCATTCATTTTGCTGCCTCAACAGAATATTTTTTTTAAAAAGTGTAAACAATTAAACATACTTTACATTAGAAATGAATGTGCCGCTAACTTACAAAGCATCCAAAAAAGAATTACATGTGCTTAGAACTGTGGTGTGTGTTTCCTAACAATCATTTGATGTTGTATTTCATAGCCTTCATCCGAGAAATCTTGAAAGTCAAAATTATCTCATATAACTAAGCATTTATACTGCCTTGCCATGCTACTGAATGCTGGCAGAGGAGGGATGTTTAGTTGTTTAGGGTGATAATTGGTGAAACTAAGGTCCTTACCAGTACATCTGTGTGAATGAAAGTATTTGTTTATCCCTGTGGAGCGCCATTGCAGTCCACAGACCATGGAAGAAGTCCCCAGGAAAAGATGTCCAACATTTTAATGCCTCTTGAGTGTTTTGTTTTTTTTCTTGGTTCCCCATTTTTGTACATCCCGTAAGACAATTCTTGTCTCTCTCAATAGGTTCTGCCTGTTATTATACTGAAACTTGTAAAGAGCTATTATTAAACTGTTGTTTGAAATTACTCATGCGTCATTAGTCTGTACCTTCATTCTGCAAGAATAAAACAAGTTCTTAGTCAAGTTTCTAGGCCTCTAAATTAAGAGGAAGGCAGAGGTGTCAATGTAAAATCAACTAACCACTGTTACTGTATCATGCATACAGCAAGCAGCCACGGTGAAGGATGTGGTTGTGCTGTGAAATGTGCAAGTACAGGCTAAGTGTATCCCCTGTTTAGGATTTGTTGAGAACTTACTGAAACTGAGTATGAGATCTTGAGGTCTCATTACACCAGTGGCAACAAATTTAGACTAACAAGAGGATGTTGGTTGGTGAATATTTTGTCGGAGTAGAGAATACGATGAAAGAGATGATGGTTCTATGACCCATGACAACTTCTGGTTTCTCTTCATAGAGTGAATTCGGGAAAGGCAGACTGTTACAGCTGATAAAATGCTGTGGTTTATTCTTCAAAGTAGTTAGGAGCCTACAATCGTCAAAAAGTTCAGAGAGGAAGAAAACAAACATAAAACTGACTGAAAGTATTTTAGGTACAGAACAACTGTCATTTGTTGCTATTGAGCAATATTTTAGCATTACAGAAAATGCTGAAATTACAGTTTTTTGTGATATATTTACAGTCTGCTTTTCAAAAAAAGTTCTTTCTCGAGTTGCTTCCTCATAGCATTTATTTATATTGTTATTTTCCCAGCTGATCCTCAGCTCGTTGTCTAACCACAAAAGATTCATAAGATCATTCAAAAATGCTGGGTTTTTTTCAGCTGAAGCAGCCATACTGTTTGGAAAAACCTTGAAGAACCTTCATTATGCCTTGGCCCTCTGAAGGTTAGGAAATATATTTTTAAATTGATAGTATATTTAAATTGATTGTGAGCTTTGCTGTCGTAGTGTCGTCTGCACTGGGTTGAGGAATTTGTAGGTGTCTAAAATGTTCATATTGATTAATTCTATTAAAGCAATGGGAAAATGTTGTTTCATGCAGAAGGTTTTGCCTCCTGTCATTGCCAAAACCTTTGTAGGTGGCTATGTAACAAAATATATGGCTTAACAGAAAATTCTACCTTGGCAGTGTTTGGAGGAGCCGGCATACCTTTGGTTTATTTGGACTTACTGAAGATGGTTCCTCTCCCCTCTGTTTAAGCATGGTTTGACTGAAACGCTGGTTTTCTTAGTCAAAACTTCTCTTGACTTCAGTCAGAACTCTGCCTGTGCAAGGACTACCAGATCAGTTGAGTCCTACATTGAATTCAACTTCCCACTAAGCAATAACTTTTCATATTCTTGAATTGAACATTTCATATTCAATTTTTCTTTAATTCTGAGCATTTGAGGAGACCAAGGTTCTCAGGTTATTCCAGAAAAGCTTTGAATGGAGACTTTGGGGACTGGTCATCTGAAGAAACAATGTGCACTGTCTACAAATAATTGCCTTCCATGGCATTAGGTTGTAATTAACTGTATTTAATTGCCAGAGAGTATCACTGTGCTCCTCTAAGATGTCATCTGCTTTTCATTTCACTAAAGTGGATATTGTTGTCCTGCTGGTATGCTGACCACGCATGAGCCTGCAGTGAGGAAGAGCAGAGTGCTACTGTCCTTTGCCATGTCACTGGGCCATGGAAGGTGAGATCTGACTTCTAGAAAACATAGCACTTCCCAGCTGATGGGTGAGTTTAGTCAGGAAAATAAAGGATTATGTATTTTGGGAGACAATTAAAATTTCATAAAGGTACCTGATATCTTTTTTGAAAGTGGAATCAAAATGTTTATAAAAACTCCCCTATTTTAGCAAAATGTCCTTATTGATCATTAGCACTAAATAAATTGCAAGGGATGTGACGTATGTAACTGATAAATCTTCAAATTTTATTTATAGCCTTACTGTTGTAGAAGCATGTTGTAGGAAGCATTTCCTAGGACTCCAGATTTATTTTTTTTTGTTTGGCTTGGAGCCTGTTAATATTGATTATTAGAAAATTGTAATCAGGACTTAAATATTGTATTGAGATAATATGAAAATAATTCAGGATCTTGCTAATTGTTTTGACAAAACCTGATTTGTGTTTGTCTTTATTTGCACGCAGCATCAAGTAAACACAGGTCTCAAAATATTTGTGCAAGCGCATTTGAGAATGGGTAAATAATTGAGGAGAAAGTGGTGAAGCAAGCATAATCAGAAAGAACTTTGCGAGGCTCTGTGAGATGCAGGTCTCTGTTAAAATTGTATTTGAGAATCATAAAATCATAGAATTGTTTAGGTTGGAAAAGACCTTTAAGATCATCAAGTCCAACCATGGCAGAAGAAATTGAGTCAGCCTGTAGCAATAGCGCTGCTTTCATGCCAGGGATTTCAGAAGTCTTTGTGCATTTCCCCAGGAAGTCACTAGAGGAGAAAAAAGGAAGAATCCTAGAAATCCGCTGCCTGAAGTGCAGGATTAATTCTTACAGAACATGCAAGCATTCTGGCCTATCCTGGTATCTACTTGCTAGGGCACTGCTAGTCCTTACTTGCACATGCTTGCCCTCCCTATCAGTCGGTGCTTTTGCAAAGGAATAAAACAAGTAATATTTGGTCTTTTTGGTATATATTTGTAGAGCTTTTACTGATCAGGACTGGAGCCTGCAGTACCTGTAGATAAATAGTAGTATTGAGAGCAATTCCTTGTCATGAGCAGAAGGTGGAGAATAGGGTTTGTGGTACTCCGCAGCTTTTTCACTGGAACCAAAATAGTTGTATAATAGCCAGAGATTTTGAAAACTCACTAAGTGTGTTTAGATAGGCAAAAGGAATCCAACACACCACTGAAATGTAGTATTTGTTAAAAATCTTTACAAATTCTACTAACAAAATCTACATACAACATACTACAAATCCCATATTCATACTGGCTTAACACTATGGAGTCATTAGTTGATGTTGACACACTCTGCATTGTATAAGAATAAATAGGCTGGGCAGGGGCTTAACCAGGATCACGCATTTCCTTACAAACTCAGTCCCTCCATTTTCTTTGCAGGGCTAGTTAAGATCTTCCATTCTTTTCCTTGTGTGCATCCATTATTTTTCATTTATGGCTTGACATGGTACTCGAGCAAAAATGAACTGCAAGAAAAGCAACAAGTTCAGATATACTGTACCTTTATTGTGTGATTAAACAAGAAATTGAAAGCTCAGTAGCATAAGGGGTTTGATTTTTTTCTTCTTTTCTCCAAATAAGTCAATAGCACAAAAATAATCTTATTTATTTTCAGTAATGCTGTCCTCCTTCCTTCTCTGAAGAGTACCCATGCCATTTTTAGCTGTAAAATTACTTTCCTGTGATAACAAGAATATAGTTTAGAATTTTAAGATGAGCAAGTGATACTTAAAGCAGAACTTCTCATACAACACGACAGGCTATTGGGGCTCAGGGTAGGTCCCAGAAACCTATGGGATTGGATTCTGCATCTCTTAGGGCCATGTGAAGGTGCAAGGGAGCACAACTATGTCGCTAGCATTTTATGTCTTTTCAGACTGTTGCGCGATTTTTATTGCAGTCTTAAATCAGTATAAACTGATCGCTATCCCCATAAGTAACTCTGACGTATAATTTAATGTATGAATTGAGACACAGAACATAAAGAACAGGTGATAAAATATTATGCCAACACTGAGAACATTAAAATGCTGATGTTTTGAACAGCTGGCTTAGCTCTTTTTTCTCAGCTGGAATAAATAGTAATATTAAAGGATTAGCATAATCAACATCAAGTATTGAATGACTTGATTTCATTCCAGGCAATAAGAATATTTAGGAACTGGCATTTTGAGCATTATACAGCAGAGGAATTTATTTCTTCCAAATATATTTTTATAATATTGTCTAGATATGGATATATTTATTATGATTTTATCAATAGATATATTTATTATGTTTATATCAATTCAATATTTAATTTGGAAACATTTGGAATATGAGTTCTTGAGGCATTTTTTTTAATAGATGTTTTTGTGAGCCATCATTAAAAAGGTATATCCTGGTATTTTTAAGATTTGCAGTTTTCATTGGTTTATCATTATTAAATCAGAATAGAAACAGAGAAGTAGTTATCCATTAGGAAGCATCAAGGTCAGGCAAGGAGTAAAAGTGGATCCAGTCTTTTGCATATACATTTGAGATCTCACAATAACTTTCAGAGTAGTAAAACTTAAGAAAGCAGATGCATAACATTAGAAATTTTTGTGGTGGTGTTATTTCTAAGATGAGAGAGACCATGGAGTAGCTGGAAGATCAGGAAGTTAAAGCCTGAATGTCAAATATATATTTGATATTGTACTCACAAGAGCATCAGTGTAGGCTTCCAGAGTGAGGATTCCCTTCTAGAACTTTCTAGCAGCACAGCTGGAGCAGGCAGCCAGCCTTTTCCTCTGAAAAGGAATTTCCATGGAAATCCTAAAGCTGAGAGAGAAGAATGGAAGAGTGTAGCTCTGCAGGATCATGGGAAGAAAGATGGGTACCAAGGGTTGGAAGGAGTAGTGAGGCGTTGTTCAGCTTTTTCTTGTAGCTTGCTAAGATAATTTTGGAAATTAAAATGACATTTAGGGCTTTGACACATATGAGAGTGATTTCTCACTGAAGTGAGGATGCTTCATGTAGCTCTCGCAGTGTGCGATTGCGAAGCAACAGATTTTAATGCTTATAATGTTTTTTCATTAATAAATCTCTGGAATTCAAGTAAGAGACTGAGGAGTAGTGTTTGCCTTTTTTTGAAAATTGCACCAATTTTGTGATTTGATTTTCTTTCCTGAAGTGTTTCAGGAGTTGAATTTTGATGCTAGCTTAATTGTTAGGGTCTCTGAGTAGATCAGCCAGCTCTTCATTTTTTTAATGAATGACACTCTGCAGTTAAATGAAGACGTTCCACTCATCAAAACTTACTTCTGCTTTTCCTTTCTTTGAAGGCTTTGGCAGGGACCTTCCTGCAGCCAGACTCTTGACTGTGTTTGTTTTCCATGCCACCAGTTCAGAATTTAGTGGTTTTGACAACTTCACTGTGCAAACAGGCAGTGGCATCATTAGGTGACTTGATGGCCCAAGTTTAAATCCATATATTACGCTGTTTTTCCTTCACCCCACAGATACAATGCAGCCAATAGGCTGTGATGTTGAGTAGCAGCTGTGTACAGAACTGTATGTTTGGAACTTGGTGCAATCAGAAGTTGCTCGTCATCCTCCAGTTGTATCACTGGGAAATTAATTTTGTCCAGTTCAGCTAGCTGAGGATCATGTCTCTCCCACAGCTTTAGGTGTTTAGAAGAATATGCTCAGTCTGCCTGCATGCTTATTAAAAATGAATACATTGAAAATAACTGGTAAACTCAGAAAAGGGGTTATCAGTGGCCACAAAGCTACAAGCAAGTAAAGTTTTTGGCAATCAAAGTGCAAAGCGGGAGAAAAAGTTCTGATTTAATCATTGCTGCTACACCTACTTGGTCCTATTCCTTAATCCCTTTGGAGCACCATCTCCCAGGTAGTAGCAGTAATGCTGATAGAGAGGTGATGGTGGAATTGCTCAGGAACTTCGTTAAGTATCTGCATGATGTTTCGCTAGCTTGCAACCGGAATGATAGACTCTGGTCTTACGACAATATTTCCAACCTCTCGCTTTTTATTATTTCTATGTTTTCACTTTATGTGCTGGGCAGAAAAGAAATTATCTATAAAATATGTCTGCCATCCTTCCCTGGGAAATGGCCCACGGTCACTTTTCTTGTACTGCTTTAGGTATGTTTCTTATTGGTCTTAAATGCTTATAAGAACAATTACATCACTGAGGCACCAAATTGTTTTCTATGTGTTTCTTTCAACAGCAAGTTCCTTTCATCCTGAGGGCAAAGGGCAAATGGCACTTTGGTCCTGTTATACCAATTTCCTTTATGGTATGTTTAACATGGTGCTTGTTTTTTTTCACCCTCTGTTTATCCAATCAGCTGTCATAGCCCAAAAACTTTTATAGTTTTCCAAACACCGAACTGAATTTCAAAGCAAATTTGTTTCCTTGCAAAGGATCTGTATTCCACAACCCTCAGATGATTGCCGTGATGACCAAGGTCTCACCTGAAGATCCCTGTTGCCAAATCTTGCTCCCATGAGCTCTTTCACTTATCATATTGAAAAGCAGCAAAACTGTTATGATAAATTAATAAAAAAAGAGGAAATTTGTTTAAAAACTTAATTTGATGCCTTAATTACAATAATGACAGAGAAGCTCTGGAAAGGTAAGATGGTCTTTCCAGACAGCCCCACGCCTGCAGGGCGTGTTAACTCTTGCCAATGATTGTCATGTGTGGGAAGATTGACAGGAGACTGTCAAGTGTTTACAAATTGCAGTTAGAAAACTATATTGAGCAGTAACAATTTATGGGTGTTTAGAACTGCACATTTAATCAGAGGTATGCAAAACATTTTTTTGATGAAACACAAAACCTCTAAAATATTTCTTACTCATGTTTTATTCAGAATTTCAGAAAAAATCTTATTTTGTGGGTTATCTTGTTCACTGCACATGTTTTTCAGTAAAAATTAATTAATCTTCCTTTTAATAGTAAGCTTTTTAAGACTAACTTATAATTTCTTTCTCAACATTTAAAAACACTTGGGAAAAAATGTGACATTTGAGAGAATGTAAAATCACTAATTAAAAAAGGGTAATGTTCACTTCATGAAAGGTAAACCTGTGAAGTTTACAAAGTGACACCATCGCTACAGTCATAGTGGCCTAAGAGAGAATTTGTACCGTTTTGTGTATGGGCTGTGTTTGATCACAGGCGTTGCATACCTCGGCAACCCTCGTGATAAGGGCATCAATTTAAAATAACCCAGATAGGTTAAAAGATCTCCTTCATTTCAAAAGCAAAACACCAACTGTCCATGAATTTTGTATTGGAGTTTAATTGTATCCCATTTTATAAGCATTTTGTGAGCATTTACCTTTACGGTGAGTAGTCCAAAAGGGCGTCGAGTGTGTAGCTGTTGAGACACATATCCTATTTCCGCTAAGTCTGATGCCTTTATTGTTTGTGCATCAAGATATAAAGACTTCTTGTTCACATAATGGATACAGCTGGTTGGGTGGGGGATAGGGAGGGTCTTACAATAGAAAGGCATTTGACTGCTGCTGGGATCCTTGTCAGTAAAATACTCAAAGATGGTTAATTGGACATTAATGTGTCAGGTTTTCAACAAAATAACAAGAAATTTGCCAAAAATAAAACCTGAAGGAAACACGCCTCCAAATTTTACAACAAAGCTTTGTTTAAAATAGAATTTAAAGCAGCTAAGATTTATGACATGTTGACACAACTGATGGTAAAGGAGTTGGCTGAAGCCTCGGGTGTGAAGGTCCAAATGAGAACATCTGCATTAAGAAGCTAATTCTGTTAAACATACTGATCAAAATATTAATGCTACATGTAAACACAAGTGCTTTATCTGACAGTGATTTACATTTGGAACGACCTAATCCAACTATGCACTGCATCTTTATTCATTACCAGCAGCCTTTACTTAACACTTCATGCCCGCTTGCACAGGTGGACAATCTACTCAGAGTGACTATTGTGTTTATGTTATTTTTTCATAAGCAGGGTTTGAAATTTGTCAAACTGCATCATTGTTTAACTATGTGCCAGTCAAAGGGAAATTGCCAGATGGAGCGGCTTTCCCCTAACCTTGCTCCAGGCAATGAAATTACACATAGGCCACAGTCTTATGTCAAGTCTTTAAAAAAAAAAAAAAAAAAAAAAAAAAGGAAAAAAAAAAAGTCAGGCCATGAATAGGTATGACTATGTGCATTCACAAAACCTGGCTTTCTTATGCCACTAATTTTATATGAAGGCTCATGCCAATGGTAAATAAAACTTCATGTCCATCATGTCACTCATTAACTAGGTGCTCATAATTTATGTATTTAAGGCTTGCTTGTCCGCCAAGCAATCAAACAGTAAACCATGTTTTATAGGTGTTAGTGTTTATAGAAACTGTAAATAAATGTCAAACAAAAAAAATCAGGTTTCAGAAAAATGATCAGGGTTAAGTCATTTATCATTGTTCCAGCTGGAAAAATCTGAGAACCTGCCAGTGCCAAAGCAAACGTTTCCCTGGCTTTTTCTAATGTGCAGCTGAAACTACCAGATTGTAGAATTCTATTAGCAGGATTTGATGAAATGGAAAATTTGCAGATCGTGTGCTTTAACTGAACCTCTCACTCAAAGACCGGGGCAAGCTGGTTCTTCTTTAAGATGGTGGCCTTTCATTGTTGTGATTTGTTGCTTTTTCTGCTTATGTTTAACACCGACGATTAGTTGAGATGACTTAGGCAGAAATCAGGCTGCTCCAGAGCGTGGGCAGAGAGGTTCTTTGCAAGTGAAGGGAAGTCAGCATGAACCCCTGCTCCGTCATGCAGCTGTGGGGGGCACCGGTGTTTTTGCTGTGCCTGCTGTAGCATTGTTCCCTCCTAAACAGGGTGCACAAGGAAGAAAGGTCGTACAGGCACCCACTGCTTGGTGTCGTCACATCAATGTTCTCCAGCCAGGTTCATTCTCGCTTAGGACCTAGACTTGTGGACCTCCAGGTAACAGCATATTATAGCTGGTTGTACCTCTGTCTCTGAAGTTGCATGTTGTACGTGGTAGTCGCATGTATTTTGGTGAGGAGATCTGAAAACAAGGAAATTTGTATATTCAGAGGCTTTTGCTGGCATACACCAATACTGCAGACCAGCAGATGTTACAGGGGCTGCCTGCTAGGTCCAGAGTCGAGTATGAGATCTGTTCTGCAACAAGGAAACACATTTGCACATCTCAGTGCTAAATACATACCTGTTTGGTGGTTCTAAAAAAGAAAGAAGTAGGTAATTCTAACACCTTATAGATCGATTTGTCTCTAGAATTGCACTTAGATGGAGCTCCTTGACTGATTAGAAGTTCCTGGAGAACCACCCCATAACATGCAGTGAGGTTGCTGTTACCCAGAGGAGGGAAAGGGAGCAGAGACCATAAATGGGGATCGATTTAAGTGTGAAAATCAGTAAGGTGGTGGTGTGTCCTACAGGAAGAAGGATGCAAGTGAACAAAGTATGAGTGAAGGTAGTGGTATACCTGTTACTGTTTTGTTTTTTTAAAAAAATAATTAAATAATTAGTACAGGAATGCTGGGAACCATGAATGTGAGGGAGGTGTGATTTGCGCTTTGAGTGTGTCTGTCAAACAGCCTCCATATGGGAGTGTGCTGAGTGTTTCACAGCTTTTTTAAAAAAACCCTTACTGTCGTAGCTGTGTTTGCCTGTATGGAGATGTTCACAGTGAAACTAAACAAATTGGTCAGATAAGCCAGTGCCTCTAGAGCCTCGCTGAAGAGCTGCTGATGTTTGTAAACATAATTTTGGCTTTCTGGATATGTCTGAGGGAGGTGACCCTGATCTGCTGTGGCCTGAATCCGCAGCCAACTCCGGTGTTGCTCCATGTGGGAGTTTCTAGAGTGGGAGTTTCTGCTCATATTCCTGCACCTTATATTCCCACAGGCTTCCTTGTAAGGAATAACTTTTTATCAAGTCTACCTGTAGTGTACAGCTTGTATCTTTTCAACAGCCAAGGAAATAAGATTCTTCAGCGCAACCTTTGTCTCAATCCAGGTTCCCATGTGATGTCAATTGTCTTGGCTCCATTGATGCAGGTGGGACAGAAGGTGCTGATGAAACCTGAAGGTACTGACGAGCTGTTTGACATATTAAGGGCTAAGAATTGTGCTACGAAGTGATGACTGTGAGAAACATAAAGAATCTGTGGCTGTTAAATTGAAGCCAAGATATTGGTTTTGTTTATGTAGTCAGTCTGTCCTATACTCAAGCTCAAACGTCCCCATAGTTGTATACCATTAATAAATAACAGTTGTACTTCATGACAGCCTTTCTATTTGTCTTCTCCCTTTATAGTAAAATAAACTCATTTTGAGCCTAAATGATTTTTTAAGCTGTCACTTTCATTTTTATTGGTTTTGCGCAAGATTTGAAAAACATTCAGTGAGAAAATGTGCCTTGGCATGTCTAGCACAGGCCCCTCGGATGCATTTACGAGTCATGTTTCAACAGCTATGGTGAAGGTAGTATGACACACCAGCTTCAGTATTTCCTTCATGTTGTTGTGCCCACCATAGATTACTTTAGTTCTGCGTTATTTGAAAGCTCATCCAAATTAAACAAATAGACTCTCAGCTTTTTGAGTATGGTAACGTGTGGTATCCAATTTCATGGTATTTCTAGTGAATTTTTTAAGTGATGTTATTTCAGCCTATTTGGCCAACTTCCGAGGCCTTCGTTGAGGGCTCCGTTGCAAACCGTTCCTGAGCCGTACTGTGCACCTGTATCAGAGACAAGCCCTGAGGTTTCCACTTAATTCTTACTCAGCAAAACTCCCATCATCTCTACTTGGATTTGTGGCTCATTAAAGCCCACAGAAAAAGTTCCCGTGATGGTTAAGGCTCTTGTGCGCTCAGCAGTTATTATTCACTGTGTATAAATGGGGCAATCTGCATGCTGTATTGTGGCTCAAATTGATTTACCAATTTGCGAACGGCATTTTAAAATATGTAGTAAAGTATATCTATTCCATGTTTTCTTGCTTTTGGAAGATAGTCTCTGATTCTATAGGTTTAAAAAAATACAGGCAATAAATACCTTCAAATAGCTAAGGACATAATTCATGCCTTGTAATGCATGTTTTAAAAATCAGGCCTTTTTCTGGCTCATTACCCAGCCTGTAGACTTGATTTTTTAATTAATGTAAGAACACCTTCTTTATGGCATGTTCGTGTTTACCCAAAAGTCACATCATTTTTCAAATTATACAAGGTGTCAGTACTCAGGGTAATGATCTTTACTGCTTGCATTCCAAATTGAGCACTGCTTTTTTTTGTTTTCCTAAATCTGTCTAGAAAAAAGAAGAATCAGAAATGTTTTTCCCCTAGCAGCATTGGTGTGCCAGTGAGCGCTGTACGTAAAAGTCACACAGAGAAGCCATCAGGTCTGTGTTTGCAGGCATAGTTCGTAATGCTTAAGCTCCACCAAGCAATCTGCAGCTGATGCCCATGAGTTGCCTGACCCCGTCCCGAGGTGGTGCGATGTTTATGTTTCTGGTGACAGCTCCTGCTGGATAAGTGGGATTCTTATTTGGTTGTAGTGGAGCACACGTAGTGGACTAAAGACAGTCTAAACATAAGCAACCATGGTTCCTGTTGATTTTCATGTGTCTGAAAACCTGGTTGCTTCCATTACGTGTTTCTGATTTTCATTTTATTAGGTGAGATTGCACTGTGGTGAGGAGTGGTGTATGGAACTAGTTGAGGGTTCATCCCTTGAATTTCTTCTGATGATTACAAGAAACTGTAGTTTTGATAATCTTATGGAAGTTAGAAACATTTTGCTTCTTTCATTTTTTATTGCTGACAGTAGGCCTTGGGGGCTGGGGTTGTCTTTTAAATAAAGTCTCATAGAGAGACCTGTACTTGTGTGTGCCTGAGTTGACTGGTCTAGGACTGGGATTCATCAATGCTGCGTTAACAGAAACACAACAGGGTTGCAAGAATAAAATGTAAGTACTTTGCAGCAAGACATTAGAAGAATTGAAAGCATCTGATTTTATTAATTCTGATTATTTTCAGAGTGTGAAACCTTTCAGATTAGAGATCCTGTTAATCATTATCATCCTGAAGACCCCATAGCTTTCATACATTTATAATTTTCGTTCGTCTTCTGTCATACTTGCTGTTACGATCAAGGATGAAAGCATGAGAGGTCCTCCTTGTGCCATTTTGTGAAGACGCACAGTTGACAAAATCAAAAAGGCTGGCATTCTGAACAGGCGGGGGAGCTGGGTCTTGTTCTGGCAATCTTTTATCAGCGCTCATTTAGATCTGCCTTTGATGTCCTCAATATTTGCACAGTGTACCCTAAGCCACTGGTGTCAGGAGTGCCTATGTTTGTTGGTGAAGAAGTCAGCCCATGGTTGTATTTTGCAGCTGCCTTGGTACAGATTGTCACTGCTGTTTGTTCCTCCAGTGATGTTGAAGCTGCATTAAAACTGAAGCATTTGGCTCTTACCCCCGTGCAGTACGATCCTTTGCTGGTACGTAGCTGATGCGGATCCTCCTGACAACACTTAACACCCCCAATTGTCCTGCCTCACCTCCCAGCCCCATTCCTCAAGCAGGCTGCAGCCTACATTTGCATGTAATTAAAATGTGAAAAAGCATTTCCTTTTTAGCCAAAGAGTGAGATTCCCCTTGTTTCTTGTCTTATGGGAATTGGTGAATAATCATACCCGAGCCGACCTCTCCATGCCGTGCCCCATCTGCTCAATCGGTCAGAAGTTGGTCTCGGTATCAAAGCAAACAGAGTAGCAATAAAGCTGAAGTTGGGGTTCTGTTTAAACATCCCCTTTCCTCCTTATCTCTACTTGCTGAGAACTTTCTACCTGGTGGTGGAGCGTTACTGTGCTTGTCAGCTGGTCCCTTTTAGTGTTGTTTGTTGTGATTTCTTTTTTTATTCCCATTAGATGGTTTGGCTTGGTCTGTGGAGTATGACATTTATTTCAACCATTAAAGAACTTTGTATTGATGAGGGAGTTTATAAGGAGAGGGTACTGCTAATGAAATGAGCATTTCAGGTCTTTAGGACTGGTTGTGATTTTTTTCTAGGTGAATTCTCTGAAATGCCTCTATCCAGCCCAGCTAATCTGCTATCACTGTGTTGGGGCTGAAGCCCCAATATTCTGAATGTTTTTGCTAAAAAAAAAAAAAAAGTGATTTTTTTGGCTGTCTTGCTAAACTTGCCTTTTAGCTTGCTGATGAGCCATTTCACAGTGACCCATAAGCAGTGCCAGAATTTTTCTTTTAGGCATCCTGAACATATATTTGTGTGCATGTGTTGTTTGTGTGTAGTAAATCAAGGACAGACAGGGGAATGGGGAGGGGGCTGTCATACTCTTGTCCTCTTTTGAGAAAACCCTCCCTGAGCAAGGCATGAAGAGATTAGCATGAGCTCCTTCAGCATCCACCGCACAGCTGGAGTCCTTGAGGGGACAGAGTTCCTTGTACATCAGTAGTGAATGGATGTGGAAATGTAACGACCAAGGTAAATGATTGTTCAGGAATTAGGGATATTCTAGCCATTGCTCAGTAGTTTTCATTGCTTTGGAATCATATTACCTTTTAAGAACTGAAATAAACGATTGAATAAAAATACGTCATGAGGAAAGTTTGTGAATAGATATGCAAGTGACTGCTTGAAAAAGTTCTTGCTGCCCTAGTTATCTGGGGAGGAAAAATTTAAAAATATTTCCTTTTAACAAAAATCAGTTCACCTAGATGCTGGTTTGCTTTGCTCACCAGTTTTTGATCAGGGGAAGAGAGAACAGAGAATTCTTTCTTACAATCTTGTAAGTCACAAAGGTGTACTACTACTTTAAATGTCTGGCAGAGTTGTGATGCTTATAGTCAATAACCACAATTAATATATGAATTATAATGTTTATTTTTATGCTGTCCTATGTATTATCAAGCTCTGTTCAAATGAACAAAAAGACAGCTTGAGTTTAAGAACTTTTGTCTAATCTCAGACAAAGGTTTGCAGCAAGTTGTCTTCCATTTCCTCTCGTCTCCTCTTGAATGACAGACCTGTTTTCAAACATGCATTTTTAAAAAAAAATATTTGAATGTACATGTTATAATTATGCTTCTTGGGCTAAGCTTTTATTTAAAAAAAATACAATGAGGTTTGTAAGTAAACATGCAATTATGAATCTTCTTATTGAGCTGATAATTACATAGATTTTTCTCAGCTTAGGCTAAAAACAGACTGGTGAACTCGGTTGCAGTATGCAGAATCAGATGAAAATCCATAGATAATGCTCACAACATTAGAAATTCTGCAACTTCTGTGTTTTCAGTCCTCACCTGAAGACACATTTCTTTAAGGCATCTATTTGGCTCTTGCATTTTAATTGCGTAGAAAAAGTTTGTAGACTCTGCTGACTCTAAGGCAGATCTTTTGATTGTGAGTTCATAAAATTATATTTATTGTTACTATTATTTTTAAAATAAATATTTAATGAATACAACGCAAATAGTGAGATTTCCTGTCTGGTGATTCATCAATCAAATGTACAGGTTGTACAGTAAATGTGGATACCATTTTAACTCAGGAAATATTATTACTCCTAATTATATTTCTTATTTTTACATATTGTTTTCAATGATAAATCTTCTCATTTGGAGTTATCACATTCTTACTTCTACTTTCATTGGAAATATTTGTGTTTGCCCTCATGAAGTATTTATTTTCTAAGGAAGTTGTGTTTAAAGAAGTTTCTTTTTCAAGTTCACTGACTCCAGTTTCTTCAAATGCTGTTGTGTACAGCACGGTGACTCGGGCTGTGTGGTTTAGGTTTCATAGCATTCATTAGCTCTGCCTTTGCTTGTAATCAAGTTGGGAAAGCAATGATGTTCTTTCCCCTCCCAAATTATGTAGCAAGTAGGGCGTGAGTTGGATCATCGTCTTCCCAGCATCAATTTTAGGCCATGGTTTTGTTTGAAATACTTTCTCCTGTGTTTCTTGCATTATCTGGCTCATGGGAATAGCAACAGGGCAACAGGACCGCGTGTGGCAAGGCCTGGTGGGGCAGGGTCGAGAATGGACCTCTTCTGTCAGAAAGGTCTAATGGAGGGGGAGCCGATACCAGGCGATGTTTCACAGGAGACGATGGGGTGGTTATAAATTCACATGGCAGCTTAGGAGTCAAACTGATGGCTCACTGCATATTCATATCATTGTCACGGCGGCCTTGGTAATGGTGCAACTTCTGACAGACGGAATGAAATTTGTTAAGAAACTAACCTTATTTTCTCTCCAGAAAACACTGCGAAGAGTAATTATAGTACATGTAGTTAAGACATTGCTTTTTTCTGGAACTTAGTTGTTTTTTGTACATCACAGATACCAGCTAAATAGCCAAATATTAACTTTTTTTTTTTTAAATTTTACAAAGAATTGTATCCAAACATTAGTGTGAACTTGAACTGTTCAGAGCTTAAATCAGATTTTTTTTGTCATGGCAGCCATTTAGAGCTGTTGACCTTGAGAGCGTTCTGGTGTTTGAGGGGATAGCATTCCATTTTTCTCCTCACACATAATGAGCAGTGAACTCCATGATTGTTGTTGTCTGTTCCCTCTGCTGAGGGACCACTGCAGCCAACAAATCCAGTGTTTCATGCTGCAATCTAAACAGAGTGATGCATTGCAGGTGCTTTCCTCATCTCCTCACACCTCTCAAAAACATTAGGAGGGATTTTCAACTTCCTATTCAACTTTTAAATGGAGAGTCAGGTCAGTCTTTGGATTAGAAAACTAATAAATCTTCTGACTTCACTTATTGTACAAGTATCCAGCTAATATCTACTGTTATTGTGGCTTGCAGTGCTATGCCACTTTGACCTCACTTCAGGCCGTTAAAGTGATAGCTTAATGAATATATCCAAAGATCCATCATAAACTGCAAGCAAAGAAAATGTGACTTCTCTGATGTTTGTGTATAAAAATTGGACCTTAAATTGCTTTCTCACTTAATCATTCTTTGTTTGAGTTACCCTGTAGGTGGCCGTTTCCAAAGATGGGAGCTCCGGTGCTGTAAATAAAGTCCAGCAGGATGCAAGGTGCTGAAAAGAGTGACTTCACTAGCTCTGCTGCTCCACTGCTGCAGTGAAATGAATGATTGTTGATTTGTATTTAATGCTCAATTTCCTCTCCATTACTACAAACCATGCAAGGCAGACCTCTTTTCAGGCCATTCATAGGAGAGCTCTATCTATCCGGTTTCACATCTGCTAAAAGCCCCCATGTCATGCTAATTACAGTCTTCCCTTGGAAAGAATTTGGGGTTTAAGACCAAAGGAAGATACACTTATTTCTAGCTAGTGCTCTGGTCTGTGCAATTTGTTGTTTGCAAGCTAGAGTCACACTTGTGCAGTTGTATATGCATTCAAAATACAAAAGGGATACAAAAATAGGGAAAACAAGTGTAATGGCTGTGCCTTTTCTAAGTGTTTTATGAGGGCAAGTGTGTTCAAAATTGAAACCTGCAGTGTCTTTGCTCTCATTTCTGTGCCATAGCTATTACTTCTCCTTGGCCCTTGGTCTAGGCACCACCATGGAGCATAAGGTAATACTTGTGCTCTTTCTAAATCAAAGGAGATGAAAGATCAGCTTCAGACAAATAAGCCAGATTAGCAGTGTAAGGCTTGAAAGGATCTTTTGCCTTGGTGTGTCCGATCTGCTGCTTTTACAGGATACCATGGCATGTGATGTCTTTTATGATAAACCTCAGTCTTAAAAACAGTTGTTTGTTGTGCTGTTTCTACTGAAAGCTTATTCCAGTCATTGCTCAAGGGCTTTGGAAGTATTTTTCTAAATTTTAAACTAAATATGTTATCACCATTTTTTATCCATTCTTCTGCATCATTGTACTATAGCTTAGGCTTTTTTTCCTTGGCATTTGCTTTGGGTGTAAATGCTCTGGACTTGAATTGGAGGGACTAGAGCTAGTAATTTAACTCGGCAAAGGAACTGGTAAAGATTCCCCAAGTCCTCCAATCTCCCCCCCCCCCGTCAGTTACATGGGAAACTCTTCTGGGGTGCAGGTACAACAGGCCATCTCTACTGGGCTGATACATTTGACCCAGTACTTTGGTTTTTAAGTGGTCAATAGCAGATGCCTAAGGGAGGCACAGGAACTTGTCAGGCATGAAATCATGCTCCTGCCCTGCAGCAGTCTGCAGTCTAGGGACTTTCTGGGTCAGAGGTGGTTTCTTGTTGCTTAATAGCCCTTGATGAAATTTTGCTCCAAGAATTTAAACAGGATTTTGAATCCAGGCAAGCTTTTGGCACTCAGCATCACAGGCTCAGCTCTTCTGCAGCTTAATACATGAAGACCTGCCACCTTCTGTTTGTTTTGAACCTGCTTCTTATTAATTTCATATGAAATTCCACATTTTCTTCTATTGTAGGAGATAGAGAACAGTGATTTACTAGTCTGTGTCACCATTTGTTAAGTTCCACCCCCTTCAGTTGTGTCTTGCAGTTTTCTTACAGTTACTGTAAAACATGTGAATCTTCTATATTCTTTTGTCTTAAGCCTTTATCGTGATAAGCTTTTCTTTATGTTGCATTTTATTCTGCTCTCCATTTATTTTCATAACAACTTCTGGAATCAGGAATACTGTTGAAGGCAATAACACATTGCTAGCCACTGAATATCTGATATCACTTTCAATGTTAAAAAAAAAAACAACAAACCAACTTAAAACCACTACTGTTGGTTGGTGTTCCTTCAGTCTGAGCTGGGAATAGTCTGGTTCCCCTCAGCTTGAATTTTTTTCAGGCTTCTGGGGCTTATCCTCCATTTGATGGGGTTCTCTTTCCCATAACCTGGTGTTGATTAAGCATCCTGCTTCATGTTCAACATCATTATCCTGATTGATAGCACAGATAAACTTTCCTATATTATGGTGCCTTCCCTGGATTGCTGGTAGGACTTGCCCTCTTCCCATTACAAAGTGGCTTTGCTTTATATCGCAATGATCTTTCACTTGCAATAGAAATGAAAGTCCTTTGTCTTAATGCAGTTCGCAAGCTCATGCTCCCCTTTTGGCAATTCTCATTGCCTCCCTATGCTTCTTGATATCTTAAGTCATAGTAATCTTCAGTCACTCATTTGCCTATTATATTTTATTTTCTTTGCTAACTTGCAGTAGCCTTTTGTGGTGCATCTTTATGTCTCTAAGTAGACATTTTCTTTATAAAATTTTATTTACCCATCCTTTGCAAGTTCCTACTAGTTTAGTACATAGGAGCGGTATGAATTTCCAAACTTTCTCTGCATCCAGGACACATCTTCAGCTGGTCTATGTTGTCCATATGTGCTCTACTGCCACTATATTGCCCAGGATTTTGAGTTCCACTCGAACTGTACTGTCACAAATCAAAACTAGCAGTGACCTCCAGTATGTTTCTGGAAATTGAAAAGCCATTCAGAATTCACAGGGGTTTTTAGTGTTCTAGATAGCATTTTTTTCCTCCCTCAGTGTGGGGATTTTTGTGCTTGTTTGAAATGTTGTTCTGTGCCGTGGTGATGATTTTCCTTTCAAAAAAATAATAATAAAAAAAGGAAAATAAAATTATCTGGCTTTCTGGCTTGTAAATCAGAAAGATGAAGTCAAGGATTTGCTCCTTCAGCCTTTATTCTGCTTTATTATGCTGGTGAAATGTTGTTAGAGCAAATCCTAGAGAGCAGCATAAAAACCACGTTATCTGCCTTAATTGGTTTCTATGGCTATTATAAATGAAAGTTCTTACATTCAATAAAACCTATAGATTGAGTGAAAATTTCCATTTATCTAAGTTTGCACTTGACTGTTGAAGGGATGGCCAAGTCTTAACTTTGTGAGTATAGTTAGTAATTTCCCCCTTTTTTGGCTAGATTTACCCTTGAAATGGGAAAAAAAGGAGTATCCTATTTTAACTTAGAAAACAAGACATGTCAGGAGCAGATTGTTTTGTTGTTATTTTTAAAAATTTCCTTCCATTTCAGAAAAATGTTCCCACATATAACAAATTGCCATAACAAATTCTGAGATTTTTTTAACCGAAAATAAAACGTAGCCTCTTGGAATTGGGGACTTTTAAAGGCACTTGTATTGCAGGTGGTTTAGGCCAACATTTAAGTACCTAAAAGAATCCCATTTTAAATTTCATATGATGTTATGTGATGCATCATTTCCTTATGCATGCTTCAACTACAGCAAATTATTCAATACATAAAAGCCTTTTTTAAAAAAATTTTTTTACTCCCACATGGTCGTTTGCCTATGAAATATGCATTACATTTAGTGCTTGTTTATATTACAGTGAAGTGATCCTTGTAGATGGCCCAAACTAACAACCTCATATTGCTTGGGAAGAGAATAAAAAAAAAGTTTAACTCCGTCACAAGCCGTGAAAGGTGGAAGGGATCTTGTTGCAATGAGAGAAAACACAACAACAACAAAAACCAGAGCTGAACCGAACCAGAACCTAATTGGTATTTAATCTTCTAGATGCGATGAACGGGATTGTGTGGGTTTGGTCCTTTACATCATTGTCATTTTGGTTACCTTTGGATGTACTGTTGTAAAGATTTTTATGCTTCTGGAGAGGGTATTCTTTTATATTGTTGATGGTTACCTAAAGTGTGTCTGTAGGATTATGTGCATTGCATACGATGATGTTTCTACACCTTCCATGTGAGGTGTGGTTAAGTATTTTTTCTTTTTCTTTTACCAGGAAATCACAGTCTGGTCTGTAAAACGCTATGGATTTACTCCTATCATGCAGTGATGACACAAAACTATCATATGGAGTAATCTGGGGAGCTTTCACATAAGCTGTTAAAACTGGTTCGCTCTGGATTTGGCTTTTGGGGAAATGCAGAATACTGTGGACAGAGAATGTGTGCTTTAGCTTAAAAAGATTCCAATAAGAAAACAGTTCAGTAATGTAATGTGATCAGACGCTACAAACTTGGAATGTTGTGGCTCGTTATAAGAGAAAAGCAAGTGTATACTGTTTAAATCAAAGCCTTTGTCCTTGAGGCAATATGGACAGTTTGGTACCATTCAAACCCAGTATTACAAAAACTAATTAATATGCTAAGGAGAACCTGCCAGTGTCAACTGAAGTTCATGGCCAGGTGCCTTCGTTGCATCACTGATTTCCTTTTATATAAGAAGCGTGTTTGCTGTGTCCAACACATTGAACCCGTATGTAAAGAAAGAATGTTTTTACAGAGAGAGATACAAACACATCATAAATCATATGTCATTTACAATTTCTTGGTATTAAGTGTTTACGGTTTATGAGTCACAGCTGTTGAAAAGCCTATGATGAAAAAATGATATGTTAGAAATGGCTTCAGAGGTCTGAGCTTCAGTTTATTATTATTATTTTTTTAAGTATGGCAGGTTTGATCCTCAAATTAATTTCATTCCCTCAGTTACAGCAACTGTATAAACCCAGCAAGAAAATACATGCATACACAGATGTATGCCAGTGCATTTCCTCTGAATACTCTTTCTGTCCTTTTTACATGTGTACTGATGGGCATTACAAATGACATTTCAAAGGCATTTTCTCTCAAATGGAGGGAGAGGTTTTTTCCCTTTCCTGTATTTGCTCTGTGATGCAGAAATCCAGTTTTAATATCAATCTTGGAAACTTTCAAACTTTGCCAATATTCTGTTGTTTGTTTGCTTGTTTGAAGTAGGTTGTGTCTCAGAAGACCTAGAGGGGATCTCATCAACACGTACAAATATTTCAAGGGCGGGTGTCACGAGGACGGAGCCAGACTCTTCTCAGTGGTGCCCAGCACCAGGACAAGGGGCAATGGGCACAAACTGAAGCAGAAGAGGTTCCAGTTGAACATGAAGAAGAACTTCTTTCCTTTGAGGGTGACCAAGCCCTGGAACAGGCTGCCCAGCGGGGCTGTGGAGTCTCCTTCTCTGGAGATATTCAAACACCCCCTGGACGATGTCCTGTGCCCCCTGCTCTGGGTGAGCCTGCTTGAGCAGGGGGTTTGGACTGGGTGATCTCCTGAGGTCCCTTCCAACCCCTGCCATTCTGGAATTCTGGAATTCTGTTTGTGCATTTGTTAAAAGCTCTCTGCTTAACCTTTAAGGATCTACGCTTCACTACACAACAAACACCTGAATTCTGTATGTTCACAAAACATTCAGCAAGAATCAGTAAAACCAGTTAAAGCTTAATTTGTCGTATGGATAAAAGATTTTCACCTGAGCAGTGGAAGTCAATATTGCCAGAACTGCTTTGGATTTCTGCATCTCGCTGTGAGAGGAGGGAAAAGCTGATCCTGGATGATGTGGTGTCACCACCTACTCATGGTAGGTGCATTGATAGTTGACAGCTGTATTGGTAGTTCTTACAGTGATGTAAAGAAATGCTGAATTGCTGAGGTTTATCTGATGAAGAGCAACGGGAGCATCTTGCATTCTGGAAACTGTTTAAATTTTGAGTTCTGAATGTCAGTCAAAATATGCCCTGGACTTCCCTTTCTGTTTCGTTCCTTTATGCCTCCCTATCACTGGCATTTTTGTGATCCTCATTTATGTAATATTCAGACAGTTCACATTCTTCAATGAATTTATCTTCACAACAACTCAGGGAATTATAAAAACGTTACTATTCTTATTCCTTTTTCTGGGTGGGAAATTTAAACAAAGAAAGAGTGTAGAGAGCTTGCTCATGCCTGCACAAGACCTCTGTGAGAAACTGAACACTGGGAAGTGCATTCTTGTCTAGTGCTTCTATGCTGAACCATCCAGATGTCTGAAAGCACACAAATAACTTCATGTCCAGTGGTAAGGATGGACACACTTCCAAGAACTCCACAGGACCTAGACTAGCTGTTTGAAAACCCAAAAAAGTAATCCCATATGTAATTTTGTAAATTCAATCATGTGTGTATAAAGTCAGTTATGTTGTTTAAATATACTGGGAAAATCTTGTTGAGGCTTTTCTGACTTCTCTATTGCCTTGTAAGGAGTAGATGTCTTCTCGCTTAAAGGTCTTTGCTGTTTCAAAGAGGGGTTCCTGTGACTTGACTTCCTCAAAATGTGGCCTGCCTCAGTTCTGCGGTTTCTTCATAGAAAGTAATTGTGGAATTGCAGTCTGAAATAAGTGAAAGAGCTTTTCCTATTATTTTGTTCCTTCTGAACACAAGTTCCCACCTTTCCTCTTGCTTAGATGCTAACGTTGGCTCTCTGACACCACAGCTGTGTGAGCAAAGGAACCTTCCCACAAAGGCAAGGACAGAAGCTCATGGCTGGGGAGAAAAGCATAGAGAAAGCTGGTGCTAGGGCTTAACAGGCTGAAGGTGAGGTACAACTGTACAGGGAAGCTGGTGATGGCAAAAAATCTTGAGCCATAGTGGGTTTTGGCCTTTGCAGCCTCCATAACCAGGAAATGTTAGTGATGCCAGCACAGCTTTTGTCAATGTACAGTATTTTATGATCTTAGGTTAGGCATAGAGGCAGAGCTGCAAAGAATAAAGCTGGAAATATTGTCCTTCTCATCCAAAATCCCCAGTGTACTTTGTTGTGAGTTAAGTAATGAGATTTTTTTTTATTGTTGTTATTTCCCTTGGCATGTCTGTAGATGTGACTGTCCAGTGCTTTGCCTTGCTTTGGGTTACCCTAGCCACCTGTTGGTGTTTTCATTCATATTGAACATGTATAGGCTGTATGATCAATAGCCATTTTTTTCTTCTCCCGGTCAGAGGTTAATCCCATCCAATCTAGAGCCTCCAAGAACACCAGTAGGTAAGTAACTGTGCCATAATTTTCAGAACAATAGTACACTGGATTTTACATGCTCCAAGGAGTAACCTCTGGGGTTTTGGATTTCAAGTTGCGGTTCAAGACTGCTACCCTGTATTTAGTTTGCTTCTGCTTTCTGAAAATAGTGTTTCTGACTTTTCTAAACTTGCTTGTTCTTGGGCTGTGTAAGATGTTTGTCATTTCACTGGGAAGCCATCTGCTCTTCTGGGACATGCCTGTGTGTGTAAATTAAATGTAACAAGATTGGATAGGATGGCAGTGGTCAAGATTGAATAGGACTTGTGCAAAAAGCTTCAGGTGGTCTCATGCAAAATTGGGTTGATGTGAGCAGTCATTGCAACTGTCCCATGCAGCACCATCATGGAGCGCTTGTGCAGGACATTCTTTGTCCTTAGCTGATGAAAAGAAGGACCAGCCTTCGCCTTTAAAATGGTTAGGACCCACTACGTAAAGCCATGTAGGGTGCAGGATCAACATCTTTCCCATTAGCCCATGTACACCAAAAATCTAAATCTAGATCTGAGGTCTTTGCAGTCTTGAGAGCACTTTTTAATTCTGTCTGAATACTATTCTTTTTCTAAAATGAATGCAAGGAAATATAACATTCATATTTTCTTTTTTATTTTTGGTCTTCTCATCCCTGAAGTAACTGTTGAACCGGTAGTTGTAGCAACAGGTGACTGTTGTAACAGTTGAACTGACATAATGCAGTGATCTCTTGTGGTGATGTTACAAGCTGTGGAATACCACAAGAAACCAGTTTTTAAATTTTATTTCAGTAAAAATTACATTTGATATACAGCTTGCATTTGGCTTCCCTTTTCTCACCATACTTTAAATAATTCTGGCTTTTTCCCTTTTTTGTTTAAGAGTAGTCATCAAACCCTGTAGTTCAGACATGTTTATAGCATGAGACTTACTGGGGTTTGCGGTGGAAGTAGCCTCCAGCAGTCTACTGGCCCAGGAACCCATCTGTAGAAAGTTCTTTAAGTTTTAAAAAAATACAAATAGGAAAGTTAATTGGATTACATGTCTATTTTGACTAATCCAGCCAATTCAGTTGAGAGGTTTTATGGGGACTTACTGATATAAACCTGCTGAAGTAAAAGTTTCAAGTGACAATTTAATTTTATTTTTTTCTTGTAGAGTATTACTTTTCAGTATTTTTTTGGGGAGCCTCTTATGATTTCTTCTTCAGCTTTGTTTTCAAGTACAGATCTAACCTTGTTTGTACCAAGCTCTGAAAAAGAGTTAAAATAAAAGGAATGTTCAAGTGTTGCTTCACGACACAAGGAAATACTGGAGCTACACAGCATGGTTGCACTTCATCCAGGCCGAAAGGAAAGGAGAGCCTCATGATCATGGCGGTGGCTTGACAGAGTCTCTTGTTTAAACGTTTTCATAGAAGGAAACGATTCATCTTATTTCTTTATTTACTGTCCCACATGATGCCAAGTTTCAGTGAATTGTCAACTTGCTGTGGTTTATTCCTTTTCATGACAGACAAAAGAAAAAGAAATGTTGAAATTGAAAACAGTCATTTTGCTTCCATCTCCCTTTTTTTGCTGGAGCCAACAAATGCCCAACGGCCATTATAATGGGTGGGTGTCACTTTACAAAAAAGTCTTTGGTTGGCTTATGCTTTTAAATGTCTTAGCTTTCCACAGGACTTTGAATTTGACAGTCATTTTCTGACTGCCCCAAGTAAAGAAACAAAATACAGCTCATTTCCTTCAGTAAAAAAGAAATGGAACAACTCTGCTAATGTCTCTTGCATGGGAAAAAGGTTCAGGCAGCCCTGGAAACTGAGCCAGGGTCTGTCCTGTGATGCAGACATTTGTTACTTTCTTGTCTTCCAGATTACAAATAATGAAAATAAATGTTTTGTGCAGCATTGCCATTATTTGCATTAGTTTGTCCTGAATGCAGAAAATGGGCTATTTTGGGGTGTGTATACTCACTGTGTTTGACCTAGCTATGTAATGGGAATAGCTGTTGTCCATTGTGACACTTCTTTATACCACATTGTTTCAGCCTTATTCTTGGCAGTAATCAGCCCCTTTATCTCTTGGTGACCAAAAGGACAGTCAAAAGGTGCAGGAGTTCATCAGTGTGTTACCTCTGTGGCAACTGAATGAAGAAAATCGCTTTGTGACTGCTGGTATGTTTGTTGTTGCAGTTCTGTGAACAGGCCAAGCATCAGGACTGTCACAGACTCTTTTAAAAAACCTACATTGAATTATAAGCTTTTAAACATACTTATTTCTCCTAAAGCCTAAACACCAATTCTTATGGATTTACGTAGTTGGCTTAGCCAACCCCCTTCACTCCCTCTCTATGCTCCTACATAATATACACTCACTTTCATTTGTGTGCTCAGTCTAAATTTAATATGGGGCCATCCAGCTGTGGAAATGAGCATGTCTTGAGAAACCGCCTTTGATCTTGGGGACTGGCTAGTCCTGGCTATAGAAAGTCATGAGAGCAAGCCAACAATGCTAAAAGAGCTGATTATCCAATTCCCATGTTTGTACCAGCGCAAAAGGCCCTCTACAGCCTCCTCATGGCCCCAGATGCTAAAAACCAGATATTGTTGGTAGAGATTATGAATTCCAGTGCTCTTTACTGTGTGTATCTACTTTTCTATCTGTATATGTTGCAATAAAACAACATGCACAAGGTTATAAAAATAGCCTGGAAGTGATTGACATGCTAATAATGCTCAGTCAAGTCAATAATGCTCATGTAACAAACTCCTGAGAAAATAATATTTTTGGTCAATAATACACTTTTTAAAAATGAACTGTTTGTTTTTAATTAACCTCATATTTAGCCATTTAGTCATGCCATGTCCATCAAGCACCGTAGAGAAAAACACGTGCTGTCTTGAAACACTATGTTGTTGCCTTAAACTTTCATGTCTTCCTTCTTGGCTTTCTCTCCCGCATTCTACCTTAGCATGTTTTGGAGGATTGAGGCAAATCATGGCTTGTCATGTTACTTCGAATTCAGTGCTTCTCCTTTGTAAGAAAGGCGTTAGGTGATTCATCTGTGACAGAACATCGCATTATGTTGTGACAGACTGTCAAGGTGAACCTGCTGTAAGTACGTAGTAACAATATAGTGCTTCTAATGTGTCACTTGGCACTTTTTTCCTTTTCCTTTCTTCCTCTTTTTTTTTTTTTTTTTTTTGGCCAAAGGCTGACAGATTTTAATCCATTAAGTGATCCAAAAAACCAGTGTTTGGGATTGTGTAATGCTCAGTAAAATTGAGCAGGACAGACAATGCCCACAAATTCCTGACAGGGAGGAAATGGGTCCTGTGGTCTTAAGGCTCTTCTTGTCACATGATGTTAAGTACTACATTGTGGGGTTTTGTTTGGTTTGGGTTTTGTTTGTATCTTTTACGGGAAAAATTATATGCCATCAGGGGAGGAATTTTTAAAAAGAAAATGGATCCATATCCCAGTTATGAAGGAGATCTGAATTAAATTCTAAGAGTTGTGAGATGGCCTTCAGATACATAATTCCTTGGGTTGTTTTGTTTCCATGCTTACTTACATATAGTGTTCGAGTTAGGCAAGCTCTGGAGTTCAGCAGTTCGCTGGCTGATGCTCTGCCTCCTGGCTGCTCCAGGGACTTTGCCGTAGCACCTTCTCCCTGGCACAGGGCTTGTGATTAATTACAGCATCCTTCCAGCCCTCTCATTAAAAAAAACATTCTACCTATCGATGCAAACAGATTGTGTGTGGCTGAATTCATATTAAAAACAGTAGCATGAAGTTGAACTACAGATAACTTAGAGACTGCTGGCCGCTGAGTGCTTTTGTGAATAAGGAGTCTTAATTAGCCTGTCATCAAGTAATCATTGTTTTAACAGTTTTTATGTGCCCGTGCATTCATGAATGCTTATATCAAGATCATGGTGCCTATGGGAACCCTTACTTTCTGCTGATGCCAAATTCGCCTATCTTCCCCGAAGTTGGTAGTAAATTGATGACTTACAAAAAAATCTGGCTCATGGTTTTGAACAAAACTGCAGTAGAAGGCATCCATCAATGTATGATTACTGAGCAATGTGTTTAAAATAAGACAAGTACTAAAGGTTAAAAGGAAGATGGAAAATGGGAATCTAATGCATTTTTATTGCAAAAATGAGTCCTGCTTAACCCTTCAATATTTCTCTGTATTGTATTCCTTTTATTTGCAGTGATTTCAATTCAGTGTAATCTTGGTTTAATTGATTTTGCACGGCATGTAGAATACTACCCAGTTCTGTGTAATTTTTTACCAGCACTTAACAGCATTTGATTACACTTCCTAATATTTTTATATTTTTTTTAAAGTAGAGAAATGGTGACACAATAAGAGTATCCTCCTATTTAAAACTTGCCATAGAATCACAGAATCATTTGGGTTGGGAAAGACCTTTAAGATCACCAAGCCCAACCGTTCCCCTAACCCTGCCATCCCACCACTAAACCCTGGCCCTAAGCACCTCTTTGAAAATATTGAATTAAAAAAAATAATCTGATCAGCAAGATTTTGCATAATATTGGACTTTGTGATTTGCAGAGGCTGGACGCCCACTGGGATTTGGCCTGTGTTTTCTTTTGGGTTTTTTTTGTAATAAAAAAGTATCATTAAAGCAGATCTCATTCCAAACTCTCTGTAAGAATGAGCTGACTATGAATTACAAACACTGGGAGAAGGCAACCTCTGCTTTGCGTGTCAAATTCATGGAGGGCTTTAGAAGGCCAGCTGAACTGTGCTGGTTTGGTACCAGATGAATATCTGGCCACAGCCACCCTTAATTTCTAAACACAATTGCTAATGAGAGGTTAGAATAAGTTGATTTTCAAGGTATTTAATTTGAACCAGGCTTTTCAGTTTGGTTCCTTACTTATAAAATGGAAATATTGTGAAAGTTAATGGTCCCAGCCTGTGCCTGACTGGACTTTGATGGGGAAGACAGTTGCTGAGAGGACAAAGAAATAGAACGGATCTGTATATGGCTGTGAACATGCCGACATTCAGTCCAGAACATCTCCGTAGCTGCATGCACTGTTGCAGTCCCTCTTCAGCGTTTCTCCACTCTTCGTTGACTGATCCTCAGCTGCCTGAGCATGCTGTCTTCTCAGGAACAGTCCTCCCCATGTGGTGGCTTCATGTGAAATACAGCCCTGCTTGTGAACGGGAATAGCTGAGCATGCCATCGAAATTGCCAGGGGGGCGGAGATGCACCCTCAGGTCTGACTGCGCTCTCCTCAGGTGTGACTGCGTTCTCCCGCATTGCGGGAGAAGGATGGGGAGCCTCTGTGCGCATGCAAGTGTGTGTTCCAGTGCAGCACCCTTCACTTGCTATCAAGTAAAGTTGAGGGGAATGATGACCAAGCAATACTGATGATCCACAGCTTGCTTCCTTCCCCAGCTCTTATTTTTGGCTTGATTTTTTGGGGCAACTATTTAGATATTCTTGCATATGTAATAAACCTACATGTCCTTAAAAAATATGAGATGCAGAGAGAGGGATTAAAGCTTGTTAGCTTATACTGAGGACTGACTAAAAAAACTCCAATATGAGTTTCACAAGCAAATTAACGGTGACACTTCTGTCAATTTAGAAAAGCTCCTGCCATATTCAAGCAATTTTTAAAACCATCATATTTTAGTAAACTCAATTTAACTGCCATCTTCTTCTTTTCTGAATTTGCTTCCCATCACTACTGATTATCCAGACTTCTGTGCCTGAACAAGAGCTTTCTCACTGATCTGCTTCTGTTACCCAATTACTCATTTTACTATATCTTGTATAACAGCAGTCCATGGTATCTTCAGCTCTGGACAATAGATTTTCTGTTGAAGTCAGTGGAAAACTGACATGCATTGAAGTAAGCAGAAGCAGCAGGTTCATTATAAGGCGGAGCCAACAGACTGAAAAGGCCATGTAATAGAAGCACATGGCAGTCATTTGAGGAGACTACTAAAATACGGCTTTTTGCATGATAGGAAGGAAGATCTGTCAAGCTATGTGTAAATTGTCCTAGTCCAGGCTAATGATTGTAGATGGTTTAACTTTGCTTATTACTATTTTTATGTTAGTGCTGAAGAAGCATATATTTTTCACATGTGTCTGTGAGATCTAAAGGAGTCGGGTTTTCTTCCTGGAACTCAATTAAAAATATGCCGTAGACATATTATAAAAATATTTTGGCCCATAGCATTGAAGCTTCAAAATGTCTAGGTTTTGATCTGTGTAAAAAATGGCCATGGGGCCATGCTGCATCAAGAGTCTATAGATGATTTCCGATCTGAACACAGGAGTGTGGTAGCTGTGTTTCATTTGAAATCTTGTCCAAAACCTCTGTTTTAATAAAAGGAGCCATTGTCACTAAGAAAAAGCTTCCTCTGAGTTCGGTGGGTTTCGATCAAACTATAGTGACTCCTATATAATGAAATATTTATGTGTTGGTGTAGCACCCAGGGACTTTGATTGTCTGTAATGTTGGCAGGTGCTCTGCACTGACTTTGTGTTTTCAGTGTAATATGGAAAGCTCTGTGTTAGCAAAATGTCCAATTCTCAAGTCAAGGTGGAGCAACGCTATTGTAAAATAATTGCAAATTTAAAGTAAAAGGAAATGCATTTGCGTATATGGTAAGTGGGGATGAATACTTCAGGGTTTAGCATTTTGTGATATTTTTTCACAACGCAAATTGCAAAATTTCAAGTTTTTTATCTCTCTGTAAACCAAGATGAGTTTTGAGATAAGTGGCTTCATTCAGTTTTAATGCCACAAGTTTCAAAATTTCCATTACGAATAAGCCATTTGAGTCTTACATAATTCCAAGGATTTTATATATAACCATATATCTAATTACAAGCAGATTTCAGTGACAACCTAAGCAAGGAATTCTTTTACATTTGCTGTGTGTTGTAGGAACTCAAATTGCATAATGGCTCCATTATTAAATAAAACAACTGGGTAAACATCATTTAGCTTGCAAGCAGACGATGTTTCTTACGACACTTATCAGTCTGGGTCTGCTTTACATTTTCCAAAAGCTTATGAAGACAAATGTAAGAGCAAGGATGCCTTGGCCTTCTTCTGTACAATGAGTTTTAAAGCTGAGGAAATGTTTCTGACAAACCACCCATGCCTCAGTTTAGCAAGGTATTTATGTTCCTCTCTCCTTGCTGGTGACACAGTTGGTTTAGAGCAGCCTGTGGGACTGATGGCTTAGAGCTCATCTGCGCTTGGGTACCGGTTACAAAGATAGCACTTCCTAAACTGAATTATTTCTACGATAATGACTTTTCATTTAGACCCGAGGCATCATTTACAGTCATATAAGCCGACATGGCATCATTACACCATTTAATGCACCTTAAATATGTTCCATCTATATAACACCACCATGTAGTTTGCTAAAATCTGTACTCTTACAGCTCTCTTCTCCACCTTGGTCTGAGAGCTTCTACTTAGGGAACACCTTAATAATTTAAAAAAAAAGAAAAAGGAAAAGAAAAATCATATTCATTTTGATTGACTTGTGTTAGCTAGCCTTGAAATTCCTTTCAGGAGCCCTTGGGACCTTGACACTAGGGTGGAAATAAGTTTTGGTCAGTAGTACAGTATTTACGGAGTCAGTTCTTAGTGCACCCAGAGGTGAGACCACAGCCTTATTGGGGTGCTACCAAAGTGATGCAGCTACAATGCTCTCAGATTTCAGAGGGTCTAATTGTCATAGCAGAGTGTTTGGAAGGGTTGGAAGAGAGTCAGAATCCTCCTTTCCATTCTCATAGCATTCTGCTAGCAGAAACCCAATTGTTCCATGGATGATCCATATGGACAGACACATGGCAGCTTTGTAGACTAACAAAAATGAACTCTGTGATTCACTGTGATTTCCAATAGTTTGTAACACAAAAAAAGGCAGGAGAGGAAAAAGCTATAGTAGAGGTCATGGAAATTCCTTTAGAGACTGTCTGCCTGATTGCATGTACAGAGCTGTCTTTTTACGGTGTCTTAGCGTGGATGAAACTCGGGGAATTTTATTCATTTTAGCTGCTGGATTTGTGAAATTTGGAGCTGTAGAACTGTTCAAATCATGGATAATTTGACTAATTTTGACTACCAGACTAAGTAATGGAGTAGAGCTTTCCTTATGTTGTAACGTTAGTTTTGTTTTGTAAACTGGATTAACTGAACCTGACACTAACTTGCCAGCCCCTATGAGAAGAGGCACCAACTCAGGAGAGGTTAAATACACAGTGTTAGGGTTTCACCTTATTTTGTTAGCTAGATATTGAGGAATGCAGACCTTTTGAGAGGGATGCATTAATGTCATACTCATGTGATCAAAGATAACAGTGGACTATTAGACCTGGTGCAGAAATGTGTGACTAAAGCACAGGGACACACTCAGAATAATAGAAATCCTCCATTTTCAAGAGCAGTGGTCGCAGTCTTCAGGCATTTTGAGGTGTTCACACTGTCTCAAAACTCTATAGTGATTTTCTCATGTGGGATTCAGTCCATGCCTCTGCTTCTAGGGTCTCTAAACCTAACACCGTAGGTGAAATGAGCAGCACTGCAAATCACAGAGGCCATCCTCCCTGCTAGGTCTTCCCTGTGTGCTACGTGCCTCATCAGTTCTTTTCCTTCACAGTAAGAAAGCATTCTGAATTTCTCAGGAGACCTCTAGTACTACTTCTGGACCAAGTCTTAACCACTACCACCCCCAAATCCTTCTTGCTTATTTGCCCTAACCTTTTCTAGACCATCTTAAATTATTTTGCTCTCAGTTCTTTATTCAGAAGACTAATGGGCATGGCTAAGTCTCTGAAGTCTTGTATTCTCTCTGGGATTTAGCAGAACAGCCAGTCCTATTCTCAACTCTTTTCCATGTCAGGATATCTCTGCTTTTTTCCCTGTTAGCATTTGCCCAATGGTTGTAGCACCTTGCCCCACGGATAACTGCAAGGAAAGTGGTTAGATTTCTCCTCTGTGTGGTCCTTCGCTGAGGCTCTGAATAAATGCAGGGGTTGTTCTCTGTGAAACGCTTTGTAAAACTTTCATTGTGTACTGTTTTCTGTCCTATCCAAAGCACACCAATAATTCAGTGTTTTGGGGATTTGCATTTCACTACAATTCATTCATATGCCATGGAGGACTATAAAAGGATCAAAGACTTAGATTTCTAGTTTTCTTTTATTGGATAGAGTTCCTAATAAAATATTATAGAAAATACGTATGTACATTTTAATGCAGGAGTAAATTTATTGGAGACTTTGGCGATGCAGTGAACAGTTGGCAGTGAAAGGTGAATCAGTTCTCTGACAGTGTTCCTGAGGTCTTTCCTTTCTGCCGATGTGCTACAGCAGCCTGATGCTACTATATTGTCAAATTAGTACAGTATTTGTATGCATACTGTGGTATTTGCCTACAGTTGTTGTGGTTTAGCCCCAGTAGGCAGCTCAGCCCCTCCTAGCTGCTCGCTCACTCCCCCTGGTGGGATGGGGGAGAGAATGGTAAAAGTGAGAAAGCTCGTGGGTTGAGATAAAGAGAGTTTAGTATGGAAAGCAAAAGTGGCACGCAGAAGCAAAGCAAAATAAGGGATTAATTCACTGCTTCCCATCAGCAGGCAGATGTAAAGTGTCCATAAATGTCCACAAAATATCCATTCAGTTAATTTAGTCCATGTCTTTGGGCTCCATCTCTCATGGTGGTCACTCAGAACAGGATAGGGGCTGTGTTACGTGGAGTTACTGGGCACCAAAGCCAGCTCAGGTCAGGTCACTGCTGCACTTGCACTGCTTCTTGTAAGGCTTCTCCTCTGTTGGTTCAGGTGGTTCTTGCTATAGTAACTCCTATAATATGCAATCAAATAATGCGTTATGACAATTTGAAGGTATATCCATTACAATCTCTACCCCTGGTCCCTTTGGACCAAACCTTAGGGTTTAACATTGCAATGAACTTGTCCCCTTACCCCTGCTCCAGCTTGGACTTATCCACAGACTGCAGTCCCTTAGGGGTGTACCTGGTCCAGAGTGGCCTTATCTATGGCTCACAGCCTCTTTAGGGGTATACCTCCTGCAGCATGGACTTAGCCACAGTCACTTTAAGGTGCACCTGCTCTGGTGCAGCCTTATCCATGGGCCCCAATCCCTTTAGCCATGTACCTGCACCATCGTGGCCTTACCCACAGCCATGGTCCCTTCAGAAGTGAACCAGCTCCAACATGGCCTTATCCATGGCCATAGTCTCTTCAGGGGTGTGCCTGCTGTGTTGTGGACTTGTTAGCCTGAGCTTTGAGGTGTACCTGCTGTGACATGGACTTATCCTTGGGCTGCAATCCCTTCAGAGATATACTTGCTGTGGCATGGACATATCCATGGCCACAGCTGCTGCGAGGTGCACTTGCTCTGGCACGGGCTTACCCATGGCCAGTACAGCGGCACAGGAACAGCAGGGATGCCCTGGTCATCAGCGAGCCCAGGCGCGTGGCCGCTGCTGGTATGTAAACATTCCCAGGCACAGCAGGGTGAGATGACCAGCAGCACAGCAAGAAGCAAAAGCCAAAAGCAGCCACTAACGAGCACTGGACTCTAATACACAGTAAGGCAAACAAGCCCCATGGCAAGCACAGGGACCTGCTGGTTAATACCTAAACAGATATAACAATGATAAGGTCAATCTAGCACATTCCAATCAAACCTGTTGTTATCTCAAGCCCATTAAGACCCACACTGGGCGCCAAATGGGACTGTTGTGGTTTAACCCCAGTAGGCAGCTCAACCCCCCCAACCGCTTGCTCACTCCCCCCCAGTGGGGTGGGGGAGAGAATGAGAAGGATAGAAGTGAGAAAACTTGTGGGTTGAGGTAAGAGTAACACAACGGTATAGATGTTGTCTTCTTTCTTGTACTCTAACACTCTGGACGGGTTTTTGTGCTTTCCCCGTGATAGATGAGGAGCCATCCCACATGTTATTTGGCTCTGTATCTTTAAACAGATTACTTAAATTGCCTAAATGAAGATGCATGACTTTCGATGGGAAATCTGAGGGACCAACAGCTTTTTTTTCCCAATGGTATTTCTTTCATGACTGTTGCTGATTGCCAAGAACTGGATGACAAAAGAGGTGATTTGCCAACTGCAAAATACAGCATCCTTGTACTAGTGAACTCTAAAGTAATATATTTCAACAAATACACAAGGAAGCAATATGTTATGTTTGTACCATAGCAAGATGGTACAAACACTGAAATGGGTTGGCCAGAGAGGTAGTGGAGACCCCATCCCTGGAAACATTCAAGACCGGGTTGGACGGGGCTCTGAGCAACCTGATCTAGTTAGCGGTGTCCCTGCTCACTGCAGGGGGGTTGGACTAGATGACCTCTAGGGGTCCCTTCCAACCCAAAACATTCTATGATTCTATGAAGATGTTTCTGCTTCTTCCAAAAAGCAGAAGTTTTAAGGAAGTTTTTCTCTAAAGAGATCTTAACTAAAATAAAAGGAAACTTTAAGGAAAACGTTTTAATTTTTTACCTATGTGTACACACAAGAAAACCATCACTAACCAGCTTCTGCATGATGAGGATTTGATCCCCAGATTTAAACTTTTTATGTCCTCTGGTGGAGGTTTTTACTAGACTGCTTAAATCTTCCCTAGAATGTCAAGCAGAGAAGTGAATAAACTTGAATTAAAACTTTTTCAGCCATGTGTGAGAAGGAAAACTTGAAAAATGTGTTTTTTCTGTTCCTGTTTGATTGCTAGTGATGTACTTTTTTGGCTCATCTTTGAATTACTCATAATCCCATTTTATAACTGCTTCCTTTTAATAAAATGGAACTTTCCTCTCTTGGATTTCCTTGAAGAATTCTCTCCTCATTGCAATGCTGCCATATGTTTCCTTATACACACTTCAGCCGGAATGTTATTCGGAGTGCTGCTAAATTAATCTTGGTCTCTGTTTTATGCAACAAATTGGTGATTAGTAAGTTTAGTAAACAGCTTGGAAAGGCGCAAAGTGATCTTAGTTTCTTGCAGAGGGTGTGTTTTGCGTGAAAAGGGAGAGTGGTAGGAGTATTTTGGCATGTCTTTGGGACCTGAGAATGAAGCACAATGAACTAATGTGGGCTCAGTGCTGTGAGTTAGATATAATATGGCTTGGAATATTGTAATGCTATTATACTCCAGTGTAGGATCCTAGGAGTAGGCTGCAGAGTCATAAATGTCCCACAGTCTCTCCTGGTCAGAGGGGAAAATGCAAACCAAGTAAAGTGGGAATGATTTGAGAATCCTGGATCTTGTAGTGGAGCTTAGGCTGGTGCCAAATGGAGAGGGAGCTGTGATGGTGTCTTTTAGCAAATTAGATTATATATTTTGGGGGAAAAGAATAGACTAACTTTGGGGAGCACAAACTTCTCTTCACCTCTGGGTGGGATTAAATAAACCCCCAAACCAGGGCAGTTTCTGTGTTTAGCTTTGCGTCCAACTCTGTGGAGTTGTTTTCCGTTCTTGCCTACCTGGTACTTTATTGCAGACATGAACACTTTAACTAAATGTTTTTGAACCTATAGGTGATGTCATGGATCTTGACTTTAGTAAGTCTTTTGAGATAATATCATGTGCTACCTCTGCAAGCCTTTAAATTATAGTAGTGTAGAAAATATTCTGGGAGGGGTGCAAATTTTTTTGAAATCTTGTTTCAGAAAGTAGGTATTATTAATTTCCTATCAGAGTGGGAGGGCATACTGGGTGGACCATGGGAAATTGGTTTATTCTATACAATTTTGTTTGGAGAGAAAAAAGATCTGAAAAAAAAACCCCATTGGTGATCTGCAAGTATGTTGGAGGACAAGCTCAATGCTCAAATTGTCTTGACAAATAGGAGATGGGTTTTGTTTATTTTGTCTCTATTGAATAGTAAAAAAGACTGTTGAATGCCCCATGGCAATCCACGGGCTGAGCCATAATCTGCAAAAGATGACTTGTGATTTGCTGGGACTGAATGTGAATGAGCAACGTTTCATTTAAATACAAACATTGCAACAAAATGTATCAGCAGAATCACAGCAGTGAGATATGAAACACCACCTTTCCTCTCTACTGGGCTGTTGAAAAGCAAAGACCTTAACTGGAATATCATGACCAGTTTTGGATACCAAGCCTCAACAGAAGTGAGTCCAGAGGTCATTGTTGGAAGTGATCAGCAGTCTAGAAATCTGAAGTTCAAGGAGAGAGCAGGGGTTGCTTAAAGAAGAAAATACTTGAGAAAAAATGGTAACGTGGTGCGGTTGACACACCAGAAGGACGGGATGTCATCCAGAGAGACCTGGACAGGCTGGAGAGGTGGGCCTGTGTGAACCTCATGAGGTTCAACAAGGCCAAGTGCAAGGTCCTGCACCTGGGTGGGGGTAACCCCCAGTATCAGTACAGGCTGGGGGAAGAAAGGATCGAGAGCAGCCCTGCCGAGAGGGACTTGTGGATACTGATGGATGAAAAGCTGGACATGAGCCGGCAATGTGCACTGGTGGCCCAGAAGGCCAACAGTACCCTGGGCTGCATCAAGAGAAGCATGGCCAGCAGGTCGAGGGAGGTGATTGTGCCCCTCTACTCTGCTCTGGTGAGACCTCACCTAGAGTACTGCGTCCAGCTCTGGAGCCCTCAGCACAAGAAAGACATGGAACTGTTGGAGCGGGTCCAGAGGAAGGCTACAAAAACGATCCGAGGGCTGGAGCACCTCTCTTATGAGGACAGGCTGGGAGAGTTGGGCTTATTCAGCCTGGAGAAGAGAAGGCTGCGGGCAGAACTGATTGCGGCCTTTCAGTACCTAAAGGGGGCCTATAGGAAAGATGGGGAAAATCTTTTTAGTAGGGCCAGCTGTGACAGGACAAGGGGTAACGGTTTTAAACTGAAGCAGGGTAGGTTTAGACTGGGTATAAGGAGGAAATTCTTTACAACGAGGGTGGTAAAACACTGGAACGGGTTGCCTAGAGAGGTGGTGGAGGCCCCATCCCTGGGAACATTCAAGGCCAGTTTGGATGGGGCTGTGAGCAACCTGATCTAGTTAGTGGTGTCCCTGCTCCCTGCAGGGGGGTTGGACTAGATGACCTCTAGGGGTCCCTTCCAAGCCAAAACATTCTATGATTCTATGATTCTATGAATGCTTAAAGGGTTGCTGCGAGGAAAAAGAGAATAACGTTTTTTCCGTATCTATAACAGACATGATGCACTATAGCGCTCTTGAGTTGCTGCAGAGGAGAAGGTTCATGTTCCCTAAATAGTGTGGTTGTTGAAATCATAAAGATTGTTTGGGTGGCTTGGGAATCTCTGCTCTCAGAGGAATTTGACAGGAGGCTAGACATGCATCTATCGGGAACAATGCAGGAGAGAAGATCCTATTCTTAAGACTGACAATAGATAGACTAAGCAATCTCTTGCCATATGATTCTGTGATTTTTAAATCAGTATAATAATCAGAGATCTTTTGATGCTAAATTAATACTTACAGTCATGCAACTTCATTGTCTTGCTCAGGGTTGCATTTGGTATAATTATGAAAAAATTATCACTGAACAGTATCGTGCAGCAGACATGACACCTGCAGCACACATGGCACAGTGGTGCTGTCTTTACCTAGTTTCACATAAAGCAAAACTTAAGTCTTTATATGCATATGTTCCTTTCCCCTTCAGGAAGTGTTAGAGTAGAGGAGAGAAATTACAGTAAGCCCCCCAACTAAAAGAACTGCCATAATGTAATGTAGTGCCTGGTTGGCACCAGAGAACCCAGAGAGGAAAGAGCTTGTCTGCAGGCATTACCTCCAGTGTTCGTGAAACAATGGCCTATTTCCTTTAGAAAGGTTTATTGTGGATGGGAGTTCTTTATTACAGCAAAATGTGTGCATTACTAATGAATTTATTCAATTTTTTTTTCTCATTAACAATGAGTTTGATCTTTTGTACTGATACAAGCACAGTTCCCAAGAAACTGAGGTTTATTGAAGTCAGTCCTGAAAGCTTTTATAAAATAGAAAATGTGTAAATGTCCACTAAGTGGACTTGGTCTTTTTAACCTTTATTTTGGAAAGCAGACTAGCTATGAGATGTGTTTAATTTGATTAAAATCTTCCTATTCAGTCATTCGCCCTTATTGTTTCTTGCATGCTCCAGTAAAAACTTGTTAGGAATTTAACATTGCTGTTATTTAACGTATGTGTATGTGTAGATAATGATGCAATTTAAACTGACATGAGAAAGTTTTCACTTACTCAGATTCCAGTTCAGTGAGGTGAATGCACCTCAGCATTAAACAACAAATCTACGTTTGCAGCCAGGCAGTCAATGACAGAAACTATTTTTTATTATAGGCATTCCATAATGCCCATCACCGCAAGTTGTGAACACCCTAATAACATGAGTGATACAGAAAATAATGCTGTTTCATAAGAAGAGAGGCTGAGGCCAAGTGGGCTTAATGACCTATTCAGGTGTTACAGAGTGCGGAAGCCAAATCTGCTCTTTAACCAAAAGGAGAGTCCGGTGGCATCTGCCTTGCATTTAGAGGGTAGGAGCATCCTGCATGTCCAAAATTGCATGTGTTAATTGAATTCTGGAATGCATTTTGAGCACCACTATCAGCTCTTCTGTTGACAGCAAGGGGCACATATGGGATGCAGAGCAACTTAACTGCTTCATCACAAAAACACCTGCTTGGTAGCTCGTGGTCTGGGTTATCCTCTCTATGGAGTGGATTGGTGTCGCAGTGGGTGGGAAAAGCTTATCGGATCTTGACTCGATGCCTGTGCTGATAGCCTGAATTGTGCTGCATTTGGTCCCACTTTCAACAACAGGTTGCAAATCCCAGGGGCCTATCTGTGGTACCTTCTGCATCTCAATAGTTTGTTTATGCACGTACAAGTCTGATCTCTCAAGTTTGCCATATTCATTTAAATTTGATTACAAACTAACTTTTACTTCTACTTAGATATTGACATAAACAGGGAATGGGAAACGGTAAGAGCTGCAGTTTAGAATGCGTGTGTTTAAAATACATAAGGAGTTGTAGTAGTAAGTCTCCATTTTCATATCCAAAGTCTATATGGTAGGCCAGGTGCACTCAAGGGAGGTTTATATCTTTACTTTTGTTATTTGATATGTTAAGTATATACCATACACTTCAGCTCAGATATGCTTTCAGCATGCAGCAGTCTCTACAAGTATATTGGGGTTATACTTACCCAGCTGGGACAACTTTTTGGGCACCAATATCAAAAAGATCCTTATCATACTATTACTCCCTATTTCTCCAAGGTGCTACTTGGAGAGAGTTGCTTGTAGTTGTCAGTTAGACCCGATCAGTACCAACCTGCTTTCCGCATGTCAAAGCTAGTACTCGAATCACTGACTTTTTCCTTCTGAACAAGGAACAGGAACGCAGTCACCATGATTGTTGAGAGCATCGCTGCAGCTCCGGGTGAGCTCACCCTCCTTTGCTCCAAAGTAAATACTCTTTCTTGTCGAAGAGATGAGGCTCCTTGGAGTGATGCTCCTACCGGCTCACCCAAGAGGCATGTCTTTGCACGCGAAGTCAGAGGCTGGTGCAGATGCAGCACCAGCTGGTTAATCTTGTGCTGCCTGAGAACTCCTCCAGCAGCACTGGTCCCAGAAACAGGGGTGGAAGGGCACGTTAACCAGTTTCTAGATGGGACAAAGGGTGAACTGGAGTTGTCTCCAGAATGACAGAAGGAAATGTGTAAATACATTTACTCAGTAGATTTTTATTATGGGAACCCCTGCCTACTCTGTTTGCTTTCCGAGAATCTTCCAGCCAGTGAGGTGTGAATGTTCGACAAAATAGGAAGCTTTAATAAAACAGCTCAATTTTTTGTTTCTGTGAAAATTTTGAGCCTATTGTTTTTTTAGTGTGGTACAAGAAATAATTCCAAGGATTATGCACATCTGACTAATGGATTTTGAATGTGAAAGGTTTCAAGAAACTGCTCTAGAAGTTATTTGACAGTATATAATGTGTTCATAGACGGTTTTGAAATGGAAAGAAGTCCTATATGCATGGAATAGATTATTCATTAGCTATTACTCCTACTTCCATTAGGTGACTGCTGGTCATTCCCATTAAAGCTCTGGATTTCCCAGACAGGCTCGGCAAGTTTCTTTGCCGTATGTGGTAAATGGAGCTAATTGCGTTGCCTGTTCCCTGGCTTGTTTTCCAGAGTGCATAAATACTTTTGGTTTTAAAGGCAATATTGAGGTAAACATTTGTGCTGCTGTTAAATACCATTGTGGCACCAGAGAAATACTTCACACTTTAGCACTGGCCACGTGTGGACTTGAGGTTTTCTTTTTTTTTTTTTTTTTGGTTGATTGTGCTTTAGAGAACAGACTTGCTGAGTGATAACTCTTGAAATAAGTATGTCTGCATGGTTGGTTTAACCTACTCTCCTCCATACATGCAACCCTGGTGGGGTTTTGGTTTTCTTTTTTTTTTGTCCAAGTAACTACTCAGCATCTGGGCAGATATCCATAGTGGAGCTGGGCTCTGTGTTCCCTGGGTTTTCTCTTAGTGCAGCTTTGAGAAGCCAGAGGGTTTGGGGAGGAAGGCCTATGGGGATGGGAGTTGGACTCAATCTAGGAGGGTTCATACAAGCCAGCACCATTATCCAACTGTTGCAGCCACTGCCATGCAGCTGAGATACAGTGACTAAACGAGGGGGAAGAAGATAAAATCAGGTCCATACCTGTGGATGGACTTTTCCTGTAGCAGCTTCATTATCTCTTTTTTGGCTTGAGAGACCACTGTCACTGTTAGCAAGCTAGTGCAGGCAACTCAGCCTGGAACACGAAGAGCAGCTCTTCAGCAAGTGGCTGTCTCTGTTCTTCACAACTACCAGAAGCTCACCAGGTTGGTACTCACAGGTAAATATTCAGGCTTTTGTCGCAGAGCTGTTCAGTGGTACATCTCTATAACATTTAACAGGTAGGTCACAAACCTTAGGATACTTTTTTGTGATTCTTAAACTGCGCTGACGCTCTCTCTTCATGGGACCATAAGTCTTTTCATTGTGCTCCAAGACTTGGTTGATCATTGTAGGTTCAGTCACATTGGCTTGGAGGAGCCTGATGTCTTAAGAGACTTCATAATCCATCCGCTTCAGGAAGTAGACATGGGGCTTTCATGGGTACTCACTGGGCCAGTGATGGGATTTCTACTGATCTTTTTTTACTGTCTGCTTTTCTGCCTAACTGAACTATTTACTGGACTCTCAGATTTGGAGGATGGACTTATTTACCTGGATTAAACAGCTGCTCAGTAACAGGTAAACGTGCACATTGAGAGTTCTGAACAGTGGAAAAAGTTCTCATGAAGAGGCTGGGGAGTGCAGGGCAATCTTACTCTAATATTTTTCTGTGAGGGAAAGGTCTCTTTATCCACCAGTGATGGACAGGAGATAGAAGAACAGAGGCTAAGAACATAATGCTAGCCAGAAAAAACTGCTCTGCAGACCGTATCAAATTGGGCATCAGGAAAGGATCAGGGAAACATAGCTTATTCTTTGTGGTTATAAGCTGCAGTGTTCAAAAGCGATTTTTGTTATTCATTGCATCCATGTTTAGATTTCATGTGGTGGCTTTTTGAAGGGATATTTTATTGTATTTATAAGACAGATGTAATTATAAGAAAACTGGTTTTCTTGTGTCAGAAATTTCAGTGAACATTGGCGAATGGAGGGCAAGCGCTTGCATCATTGCCAGGGTTTGTGGACAAACATCTGGTGTTTTTTTCCTTTTCTTCCCTTGAAACACATAATGGTGAGGGGAAAAAAGACATTAACTGGAGTTGTAAGTGAAGGTGTGTGTCCAGTCTGAGTTCTGGATCCCTCTGTTCCTTGTCTTTTACAGCTGAATTTTGCAGAGGCTCATTTTGTGTTTATTGGAGCACTGGAGGTGCTAATGTTGTGATTTCTTTCCCTCCTTTGGCATGGTCAACAAGTCCACTGGTTTTGTATTATTGTTTATTTCAAAAAAAAGAGAAGTGGGGAAGATTTTTGAGGGGCAACATTAGCATGGTCTGAGTAGAGTAGTGTAGAGGCCTCAAAAATAAATTGGTAATTCAGCCTGATGCAATTTGGAATAACCTTCAGAGAAAGAAAAACACGATGTGGTGAAGTGACACCACCATGTGAAGCTGTCTTTGCTAACTGAAGGAGCTTAATCCACCTTGAAAGCAAATTATCTTATACTATTGCATTTCTTCTCTTCCTGGATGTGATTCTCTCACCCAACCATTTTAGGTGACCTGAGCGAACAGCACAAGAGCTGCAAAATTGAGACTCGCCTAAAAGAGCTCAGTGCCAGAAGATGCTGAGAGTCCTTAAGTCCCACTAAAGTTATCTTGTGACTTCATCTCACTATAAAGGCACGTTTGCTCATTAGGATTAAAGCAAAAAAAAAACCACTGCACTTCTGGTTAATGGGATTTATTTTTTTGTCCCTAGTACCATCCACACAGGCATACCATTAAGGCAGCAGAATGATCTGTAGTGGCTGTAGTTTGATTAAAACTCCTGGTGTCAATAGTGGCACAAGCCTGGGGGATTTATTACCATCTGTGTGGATCCTGTTTGTTTTTTCCTATGGAAATCTGAGTTTATACCAGGGCCATCAGATGGAACCTGCACGCCTTTATTATTACTAATAGTGGCTAGGAGTGCAGCTCCAAATGATGCATAACATTTTTTTTAAAGTAAACCATAAGCCAAGTTAAATGAACTTTAAAAGTGAACATGATTCATAACAGATACCATTTTAAAACTGACCAGACACAGCAAATGTAAATTCTGTCCTTTTAACTGTAAAATGTTTAAGCTTATTTGCAAAGGAGTTTGAAAAATTAAAACCATACCTTCTCTGTATTTCTCCAGCCATGAAGAAACATCAGAGTTTGCATTTGAAAGGATAGCAATACAAAATGTATAGACAGACTAGATGTCTACTTGAATTATCCTGCTTGTTGAGGGGAAGTCTTAAACTGATGATCACATATAATCTGTAATGTATTAAAAGAATATTCTTTATTGGCGTCCCCATATTACATTTCAAATACATTTCCATGGAATGTTTCAAAATGTCATTTAAAATTACTACTTTTTTCATTGAAATGGCATGTGTCCCCTCAACACTCATCTAGAACTTTATTATTGTGATTCTTTGGACAGTTTAAAGACATGAAATCACTTTTTGTGGTTTTGCGTGCCTCACACCACCTCTGTTCCTGCTTCAGTGCTAATGCCAGCTTCACACTCCCCCTAACAGTTTAGCTCCAGCTTCTCGGCCTGAATAGCTTTTGTCTCAGTTGAGCAGAGGTTTCGCTAACTTAAATATTTAGGCAATATATAATAACTGTATCTCAAACAAACACGTATTATAATGATCACTTGCAGTGTTTGCTATTGTTAAGAAATTGAGTTCTGGCTTCCATTCTAGCCCCTCTGTTTTTCAATTGTGTTTTGGTTTGGTTTTGGGTTGTTGTTTTTTTTTTTCCCATACACCCAGAGTAATTTCTGTCACCTGGAGGGTGTTTTTACAATAAAGGTGATTTTGAAGAAATTGCATCTTGAAAAGCCAGAAGTTAACAATGGATTAAGCATTTGTGAGTGCAACTGAAAGAGAACCTTGCATATGTCGTAGAATTATCATTATCCTACGTGTTTATAGCCTAGCGGCAAGACTGACCTCTATATATACACCAATAACAGCCCATGAGAAAAATGAATTTTCAGCACTGAAGATAGGCCAGGAGTAGGAGCTGGACCAGCGCTTCTTGAGGGCACTGGGATTACAAGATGTCATTAGAGCATTTAAAAAACAAAGGCTGCCGTGCTGAAATAGGAGACTTCAAGAGAGCATCACCTCAACTGATTTAGATCAGCTCTTAGCATTCAACAGTCGAGCTAACTTGAGTCTCCGTTTGTTGACTTGAATGTACTGTGTCTAATAAAAGCACCCCGGCTTGGGAGAGGCTTCAGGTGGCTTAGCAGAGGTCAGACACCTAGAAGAGTGTGCTCAGAGGCCATGGGACAGTTACCTGCACTTATTTTCCTCCCCTCCTGTTTCACTTAGGACAGTGGAATTTAGTGGAAATATCCCACATATTTAATTGATGAAGAAAAAGAAGCAGCAAACACATTTTAACAGAATTCTAAGCATTAATAGATCTAAAACTATGCTCGCTCTCAGTGATTACTTTTTCTGGGTTTGCCTGAAGATCATGTTGATACATTCACTTACATCCAACTCTAACAACTTTTGTTAAGTAAAGTGATTCAAGCCGTACCTTGTGGAGATGTGTGCGTTTAAACATTGTATTTTGTTTGCAAGTGATTGCTTCAGGAGAGTCCTTAAAGCTACTTTTTCATAACCGATGGATCCTCAGCTGCTTCTGCTTTCCAAGGAGGGGAAAAAACCTCATCTTGAAGGGCTCATCAAACCAATGGATTTTCTGATCCTAAAAGTGGTAAAAAGAACAACAGGTATATGGAGCTTGCTGTCTACTGACTCCAGAAAAAGTCTGCAACTTGAGAGCTCAGCCGTGCGTGCGCTGAACTCCCAGCGTGTAAACTGACCCCGTGATGGCAAGCTGGGGAATGAGAGTTCCTCGTCCTTCTGCGACGGCCAGCCTTGTTGTGCAGCCTTCTGCAGCCAAGTAAAAGCACTGGTCCTGTTCATGGATAATATCAAGGTTACCTTTAGTATTTTGTGTGTGTTTATTTATGAAAGAGAGAGATAATGTTGAAAGTTGTTGGCTGTGTCTCCGCTCCCTGTGGTGTAGCATCCATCCAAGGTGACAAAGCTGGAAATGCTTCGGACCTCCTGAGACTTCTGCATGTGTAAAATAGCCAATACATCTCAGGCTTCTGAGACCTTCCACTTTTCATTAAGTTAGCTTGTTTTTCTTGTATTTCAGCATGACATCTCAGGTGTTTTTTCCCAAGAAACCTTTGTTCCAGATCATCTGACTGTTTCAGGAGCACTTGAACAAGAAGAAAAACACGACAGCCAATTAAAAAACAATTTTTTTGCTCTGGTATCATTAATCAAATGCACAAGCAGTCCCAGCACTGACACCTGGCAGGGTTAATGTTTAAGACCTGTAGCAATTATAGCTCCCCTGAAAATCACTTGGCCAGCAAGTCACATAAAAGCCTGTGATTATGAAGGAAATGGGAATTAGCAGAAAAAAATTAGGGAAACCAGTTGAAATACATTGGTAGCAAGGAAGGCAGAGAAAAATCCGACTTATTTGAGCTCCCCTGGGGAGAAGAAACGGGGTCTAGGGGTCACTCCTTCACTGAATTAGCAGTGTCTGTCACATGAAACCAAAATAAAGCAGGAACAGAAGTAAAAGATTTTCTGTAGAGAAATTGGACTCTGTTCTCTTGCACCTACGTCTCAGGGAGGCCAAGTGCAATTAGTGAGATGATTTTTTACTGATCCTAATGCAGCCATAATTCTTTTCTCTCGAATATCTATTTCTTGGTAAAGAATATGATGCCCAGAGATTTAACACACAAATATTTTTAACAAGGAACAATTCAAGGATGACATGGAGCCATCGTTTCCATGAGCTACCTCTCAAGTACATCCTTGGTTTTGCATCTTTGCACTCCCCAAAAGTTACTCAGAGTAAACACAGCTTTAATGAAAACTAAGCCTCTTGTGGTTAGAGCTGACGGTAGTGCCTGTGCTTTCCCTAGCTAAAGAACATTAGCTGGCTGCTTTTTGTGCCAGATGCAGTCATACCTGCCGAAAAAATCTGGTAAGTAAACAGTAGGTTAAACAAAGAATGGTGACTATTTGGAACCAATTCTTTCATATCAGTTGCTAAAAAAGCATTGGCTTAGAACTACTGAAAAATCTTTTCATACCCAAGCACAGTGCCATGGTTTTATGAGCTTAATTTAGTGTTAGGAAAATACAAGGAGATAACAAGTAGCTTTGCTTCCCGCCTGGCCAAAGATCTTTTTCCTTCCCTGCCGTGGCAGCTTGTTCACTGGATCCATGAAATGGGTAATTTGCCACACCCTCCATTACAAACACTTCGGCTATCTCACAGAGACGGAAAGTACAATTAACCTCTGATTTAATGTTAAATTACTTAGAATTATGACATACTCCAAAGAGCAAATAATTAATTTCAAATTGTGGGACTAGCTCCATAGCGATGGAGAAAACAATTGATGAAAATGTCAAGCCATGGTGAATGAAAGACTGAAAAAGCTCTGAGGCAGTGCCAAATTACTGTGAAAATTCAAGTTTAGGTCCAAAGCACTGTCGTGCAGCTTCAACACTGCAGCTTCAGTGCTGCAGGACAGAAATTCACCTTAAGTGGCACAAACATCAGCAGAGCAGAAATTACCAAAAAACCCTCAAAAGGCAACACAGCTACTTGAACTGGCAACAAAGTAAAAGAAGATTTAAAGTTGGTTTGGGGTCTTTTTTGCTCTTCCATAGCTGTTTTTCATCATTTCTCTGTGTTTCATGAATACTAACTGCCTTATAATTTGAATTGAATTTTACTGTAAAAATGCCAGTATGGAGAGCTGTGGTCATTGCCATCTATTTCTAGTGAAAAATCTTTGTTTTACAGAAAAAGTAAAATAAAATTTTGGTCAACCTGTACATCAAGTGAGTATTTATGGCTTATGTATAAAAGTTAATGGTAGATCTTTTGTTAAGACATCTACAAATCAATCTTTGTAGAGTACAACAGGGTAATAATAAGAGTACTTGTTAACTTTTTATAATACCATCTGTCAATTGCTCATAATTTTACAGCATGCTAGATGTGCCTAAGCATCACTGCTCATTATTGTTTATTATTTCCTATAAATTGTTAGTTAAGCCACCTACAATATTACTTTGGTTATTTTACTTCTTATTGCCATGTCTACAAACTCAGCCAAACTTTTGGTCAGTGTGAAATCTTTTTCATCGCTGATAATTAATCTTTTAGCTCCGGGTTTGGTTAATGTTGGCTGAAATGGAATGTTCTGAGGGTGCCCATGTGTAATACTGAGCGGAATTTTAGAATGGTGGCAAACTATTTAATAAGAAGTCACTTCTTTTATACTAGTGGTTTCCAGTATAGAACTGTACTTGAAACTTGGATATTCTTGGAAAAAGAGTGATTATGGAAGAAACAGTTCACTTTAACTACATGCGATACACAATAATAATTAGTATAGACAGACAAGACGATCATGTAGTCTGAATGAAAATACATCTGAGATTTTCTGTTTCCCAAATGAAAATCATTCTTCCTATTATCTGTAATAACTAAAATAGAACCTACTTTGTTTCACTGAAGTCAGTTTTTGTAAAGGTCAGAATCACTGAGATAACAGAATGGGAAGCATTACTGGAAGATGCGTACCGGTAGAAAATCCAGATGGAGAAGAGGACATGACTGTGGCAGGCAGTCCTGTTTTTGTGGTTTCTATGTCTTTATGGCACTACTATAAAGTCCCAATTCTGCAAAACCTGTGGTTCGTGCTCAGCATTGTGTTCTTTGAGGTCAGTGGGATTGCTGGCTTGCTCAAGATAAGCATGTTCCTTATAACTATATAAAGTTACTTCCAAATGCTCAAGGAGAAAATGCAGTATAATTTCAAGTAGTGGAATGGTAGAGGCAGTAACAAGCAACTTCTCTGTGGTTTTAAATGTGCCTGTGGAATATATACTGCTTTCAGGACAAAGCCTAGTGAAGAGAGCGGGAATTGAGGACAAAGGTCTGTCTGTATTTATGTGATAGGCTTTGTTGGGTCCTGAGTGGGGAAGGGCCAGTTAACATCCTTCAGACTCTCAGGAGGAAAGAGTCTGTCCCATGAGATGGGGAACTGGACAAAGAATGGACCTTTCAGCAACGGGGGCGATCAAGGGAGGAAAAGGTAAAGAAGTTACGGCGAAATGTATCTGGGAAGTGGTGGTGACGTAAGGGGATTTTCTGGCTTTTCAAAATGGTTAATAGATTTAAAATAGTGCCCTGGTAATGCGATTGGTACTAAAATCCTCATGTTACAACTGCAGAAGTATGTTTATATACCAAGAAAAACATGCTGTATTATGCATAATGAAAAATATGATTAAATGTAAAAAGACATTTAAATTAAGCCCAATCTGGCTCTTTTCTTGTATATTTAAACCATCCGGTTTAGAATAATGTCATATTCTGCAACTTGCGTATCTTAAAATGTAGACTGTCCTTCACATTTCAGCTGAATACCTTTCCAGTAAGCACAGTTCGTTCTGGAAAGGGGATTGTTTGGGGTTCCCCCCCCCCCCCCATTTATACTAATGTTAAAATCACATGTGTAGACTTAGATAGCACGCAAACTATTGGCAAAATATAGTAAAAGTAAACTAGTTTAATCAAGATCTTTTTTTTTCCTCAGTCTTTCATGTGTCAGTACCAATGTGTCAACTGATTTCATGTATCACTTTATTAGACAAAATATATATAGTAAACTGATAATAAAATAAAAATAACAATTCCTTTATATTAACTGAATTGAGGCCTCCATGAGTCAGTACCTCAGTATTGCTTCCAGTCTTTTATTTCTATGATATTTCTGCTGGAATCTTGTTTGGTTTTCAAATGCATTGTTGAGCTTTATGTTGATATCTATTCCAGATGTTTTCAAGTTCTGCTAATTTGTTTTCCATATGATGCCTACTTACAGAACCATTTCACTTGTAGTTATTGCAATTGTATCTGCTAGCTGCATTGCCTTCTGGATCTAACATTTTTCTTCCATTGGGATAGGTTTTCCCACTGCCGCTGCTATTTATTTCTGTATTTCCATAGTAGTGTCCAGGTGCGTTTAAAGTCTGGTTCATGCGCCTGCAGGAGTTTACAGGTTGGATTTGGAATTTGCAAGCAGACTGGTGCACTAGTTTATGTGAATAGTTTGTTGATTTTAGAAAACTAAATCAAAATTAGATCTCAGTTTTAGAAATAGAATAACATAGGATTTGGTTGTAGTAATCATGCCTAATGCAACGAACGATTTCAATATTCTTGTAAATTCTCTACACAGTTAATAGGATTTAAACATGCACTTACACACTTATATACTTTGCCATACTTTACCCACAGTGTTTTATGTGGTTGTAAAAAATATCTGACCTTTTTCTGATACATTATAAAAAGGAAAATAAGAAAACAGAATTACAATATGTGTCCAGATCCAAGCATGTCTATATTCTAGGGCTTTTTAACATCCAAACCTGGGTCTGGATTCCAGTCTTGCACTATTGGAACATCTTCAGTGTCTGCTAATACATTTTTCTTGCTTTCTGGGTGTATCTCAAGCTATTTTCAGCTTCTTCAGTTTCTTCTTTTGGGGTTCTTTTTGCTCTGAACTTTGCTTTTATTCTTTAGCATGGTCCTTCGTTATCAGAGCTTCAGTTTCTAGAAAAGTCATTCAAGCATCAGGTCAGCCTGATTGTTCTTAGCTGTTCTGGCATCTTGCAGAAAATACTTTCAGTGCCGGGGTCCCCACGAGGCACCTGGCCATTTAGTGTGTAGCATAACACGGAAAGCGCAGAGCATGTACAACGTTGAAAATTGGACAGCAGAGGCTTAAATTTGTAGACATATCTAGATGAATTCATAGACGTTTTCCAAAAAGATTAACATCAGCTTAATTGAGGATCTTGACCTGAAAAACTTGGAATGGATTTTATGTGTGATAATGATGGGCTTTGCAATCCTGGGGCTCAGTGCTCAGTTCCTTGCAGTGTTGCTCTGCTTGCTGAAGCACCCAGGACAGGTTTTACAGTGCACTTCGTAAGCCAGCCCAGCGTAACTGGAGTGACTGGTTTAAGAGAAAGCCTAGTGATGGGAGTGAACACAAATACGGGAGGCTTTGTAAGATCAGGAGCTCCCAGCATTATTAATGCTCTACTGATAAAGCGATAATGTCTACTAATTCTATTAATTCTTAATTTGCAAACTTTCTTTTAATAGCAAACCCAACAAAGACACAGTGTGAGCTGAGTGAGCTTTGGTTCCTTCTTGAATTAATTAGGGCCTGTCTGGTTTGAAAGTGAAGGTTATTGGGCAATACTAATGCACAGCTCTTCAGCTTGCTGTATTCTGTTTTGTTCCAGGTATGATGAGCACCTAGAGACAGCCTGCAAGATCATTCTTTCAAGAAAAACTGCATGAAAAATTGGTAAGAAAAACATTTTCTTACTAGTTACACATGTAACATGCAGCTGGTGATAATTTGTTGTTTTACAGGTACAGTCATAATGACTAATTAGATAGGTTAGATTAGACTAGAATATTTTTAGATTTTTAACAATATCTAGTATTGAATTTTTTTATTTAGTTATTTTCTTGATAGGAGTGGCTTAGTCATTTTTGCCCTTTTAGTAAGCAGAGGAGTTGGTCCATATGGTGCTTGTGAATCAGTGACAGTCAGGGTCAGGGGGAGTACAGGGGTAGATATAGGAAATGGTTAAAGGGCTGGCTTCTGTCATGCTACACACAAACATGTTTTCTAGTGTAAGACTAGAAGGTTTTTAAATTATTCTGTTTAACATTTTGTCTTTGTATTCATTGCTATAGAAGTAATGCCAATTGTTTTTTGAGTTAGTGGTACGTGATGATACATGATGTACAATTCTGAGTAACACCTCTAAATGTGCTGTCTTTGATGTCCCTGCTAATAACCAGAACATTTAACAGCAATAAACTCTCCATTGTGAAAATTAGGAAAGGAGACACTTGAAATCCAGTCCCTTCCTTGTAGAGATTTTGAAATTCTAATCACATGACAAGATAGAAAAATACATTTCTGATTTTCAGATGCAGTAGTGCAGTAAAGAAGGTATCGAGTAAAAAAAGGGGAGAAAAACCTGTAAAATCTGAGCAGTAGAGGCTGTAGTGAGGAGAAGGAATGGAGAGGAATTAATTTGGTGGTCTTGTAAGTGTGGATTGTGACATTTTAGATCTTTTATTACATTAGAATATGGCAAAAATGCCACATGTGAATCATGAAGATAAATATGAAGTGTCTGATTCAGTCTTTTATGTTGTTGTTGGATTTAGTAGTGAAGCGCTTGGTTCAGTTCAGTTCTCAGTCGTTGACAGCTCTGAAGATCCAGACCAGTTTATGTTGTTATGAAAATGTTTGTGTGCCTGGGTTTTGTTAGCTGATCTAGTTTCATTTTTAAGATCCATTTTAAAAGGGTTTTTTTTTTTAATGTGTAGATGAAAATTAATGCAAAGGGGAGATTTTTTAAGCTTCTGTTAGGAACTGAATGACCAACAGCTTTTTATGCAATGCAAAATCTCACTCGTCATTTTTATGTCAAGTTTTCCTGGAATTTTTTGTAATGTATATGCAAATGCTGTAGGCTGTCTGACTCTGTAAAATGCACAGTAAATCCATAGGTAGTCCACAGGTTTGGGCTTATTTAGCCAATGTCGACAGACAGAACAAAGCTCCATTTCCTAACAACCCTCAGCATTCATGGACAAATCTAAAATATACTGAGAATTTCTGGCAGTCATGTCTAACTCAATGCTAGTGTCATAGTCCAAACATCAAACCTGCAGTAATTCTGCAGATAACCTGCTCCATCTCTGATACACCATATGGAGCTGGCTTTACAGGGCGATGTGAGGAAGGACCTAAGGGGTCAGTAATGCAGGTTTAAGGGGTAGTGGGACTAGGTGATTGTTGTAGGTCCTTTCCAACTGAATTATTATCTTCTCTTTCCCTCTCTTCCCCTCTCTTCCCCTCTCTTCTTCTCTCTTCTTCTCTCTTCTCCTCTATCCTCTCTCCTCTGATTAAGAAAGTCAGAAATGATAAAACTCCTGCTTTTGCCTCCATTGTTCATGTCCTTGTCTCTTATGTCCTTAGGGCACGTATCAGAATGGTAATGCAAGCGATGTATCAGAGAAAGGCCAAGTTGCTAATGTGAAAATTGGTCTTAAAGATAAAATTCTGTCGGAGAAACACATTTAGTAATTAACTAGAGCAGGCAGCAGTTTTCTTGGCACAACTCAGTGTGGTTTCTGCTTGCTGTGGTCTCTGCTAAAGAAAACTTTTCTGTAATTGCAGGTTAAGCCAGTATGCAATGTAAATAACACAAATAAAGCTAGCTCTTTTTTTATAGTTTTCAACTCTGTTGGGTCCTGTTATCTGGTATGCAAACTAGTCCTAAATCTATTGAAATTCTTCTTCAGGAAATAAGTATAGTTAGGTAATATAAAACTATATTTTAAGGGAGATTTTTTTTTAACAGAATGGTATTAATATTTAGTTGTGTTAATGTCTTTAACTGATATTTTGTGTGGCTTTCTAAAACAGTATGTGAAACAGCAAATAATTACAAATAAAAATAAGAGCTGTAAAACAAGTCCCTAACAGAGATATGAAATTTTATGAACTCCCTCCCTATGGTAACTCCTTTAGGAAGATTTCCAGAAGGGAAATCTTTTGTTTCTTATTTTTTAAACATTCTTCTTCATATCACTGTTCTGTAGGAATATCACCTGTATGTTGTAAAGGTTTATTTGAAGAAAAACTATTTTTAAAGTGCTGTTCTATATCTGGTTTGTGTCTTTACATCTCCTTCAGTGGTATTCTTATGAACGAGTTATTGCAATTACTGGGTTACTTTACATAATATATTGTCATTGGAAAGCTACGGAATATACAGTATGGCAGGCAGGGGTGAGCTGGTGCACCTATGCAGATCTCCCCGGGACAGCAGTGGGGCTCTGCACTGGGGAATCCATTTGTGTAGCCCTGATTTCACAGAATCCCAGAATGGCAGGGGTTGGAAGGGCCCTCAGGAGATCACCCAGTTCCACCCCCCTGCTCAAGCAGGCTCACCCAGAGCAGGGGGCACAGGACATCGTCCAGGCAGGGTTTGAATATCTCCAGAGAAGGAGACTCCACAGTCCCCTGGGCAGCCTGTACCAGGGCTTGGTCACCCCCAAAGTAAAGAAGTTCTTCCTCACATTCAACTGGAACCTCCTCTGCTTCAGTTTGTGCCCATTGCCCCTTGTCCTGTCACTGAGCACCACTGAGAAGAGTCTGGCTCCATCCTCATGACATCCACCCTTGAAATATTTGTACATGTTGATGAGATCCCCTCTCAGTCTTCTCCAGGCTAAACAAGCCCAGCTCTCTCAGCCTTTCCTCACAGGGGAGATGCGCCAGTCCCTTTATCATCTACTCAGGAATGAGTCCAAAAATCCTTTTTTGATACAGGACATTCATTGAAAACCTGGCATGCTATTTGGAAATGTTGTTTATTTACCTGGTTCTTCAGAAAGCCCTGTTTGTAATTCTCTGGTACTTACCTTGTATTAGCGATCTTCCTTGCTAGTTGTGTACTTTTCTATTTGAATGTGCCACAAATAATGAAATTATCAAATTGCACGTGGCTCTGCCATGAGCAGGTGATACTTATGCCTGCCTAGTTTCACATTTAAGGTCAGGCACTGCATAGAAAGTCTAATGAAGCATCTCAAGCGTAGTTTGGAAGGCTTTGTGGATTTGACGCAGCTTATTAGAAAAAAAAGTTGGAATCAAACATATCGCTGTTATCTATTTTAAGACAAAATTAATTCTATTATCCAGCAAAGATTTATACAGACTCCTACTTTTAAGATTTTAACATGCTGCAAGTTAAGTTTTTCAGTAAGTCCCTTCTTCATACATCCAATTCCTAAATCTTTGTAAGATAGAAACAAAATCAGGTGCTATGATTTTTTTTAAGTAGAAAAACTGTGCATTAAGAATAAGGGCAAACCCATATTTAATTTTGAAAATAATCTGGATATTTAACTATTTTTCAGTTATATAATAATATTTTCCTCATACGTAAATAATTGTATAGTATTTATAGAACAAAGAAGATAACGAGCACTGTTCAGTTTTTGCAACTACTAATGAAAACATCTCATTTCAGGGATTGCAAAACATTCATAAGTGGGCTGGACATAGTCACAAATTGCCTTTAAGTCGTGATCAGCCTTCCCTAATGAATTTGGACTTCCTAAAACTTCTCTGATTGAATTTGTGTGCATAATGTTTCTATGAACTTCTCAAATGCTCACAAATAATTGCACTTGGCAATGGATCCTTTGAAAAAGGATTGTATTACCTTTTGAAAAAACTTGGCTTGAATTATGCAAACTTACTGGTGGAATAAGTGACAGCCCCACAGAAGATTTTGTTCTTGAGAACATCTTTTCATATTCAAACTTGCAATGTAGGTTTTCACTTTGGGTACCTCTCTGCAGCTAGCCTTTGTGAAATTAATGGTATATTTTGAGAATTTTGATTTAGAGAAGTTTATAAATCACAAAGAATGTTCCATCACCGCTTTTCAGATTCTTTATTATATACTCCTCTTAGGTGAGTAGTACTATATGGAGCTACAAAAAAATAACTCATTATCAGCCTTCTCTCTGTTTTAAAGACTGGGTGCCTTGCTTCATATTCACTTTACTGCTCTCAGAATAATATCCTCGTGTACTACAACATTTCAGATTATTCTGCTCTGGTTCTCCTTTTCGTAATTTATTATGTGAATAAAACTAAAAGCAGTGAAATAACAGAATGGAATAAATATGCTCTCTGTTACTGTGCCATCTTTTAGGAGAGGACAGTGTGGTGGTGGAGGGTTTGAGAAGACTGTCTTTCCTATTGACCACCAGTTAGGCTGAAAACTGTCTGTGAGGCATATTCCTCTAATAGATTGGCTTAAAATATACTAGATTAAGTGTTAAATAAGTTGGTATTAAATCCTTGCAGTATACTTGCCATATTGAAGACTGTATCCTCATCTCTGGGGATTAACAAATTCAGTGGCTTAAACTAAAGACGTTTTGTAAATACACCCCATAAATTACACATGAGCTTTTGAGAATAATCCAGACTGCACTGTGGGATACTCAGCCGGTCGGGGATGGCCAACATGTGGCTTTTCCATTGCCTGCGGGTCTTGGGAATGCTCTCAGGTATGTGTCTGAGGCCGGGGCTCCATCAGCCCACGGGCATGTGCTGGCCTGGGGGCCATCCTAAATTCTCGTTCTTCTGATTTTTCAGTCCTTACAGCTTTCTTTTTACTGCTGTACCATAGCCAAGGCAGAATCTTTCTTCCTTACCATTAAGCCTGAGCATGTGCTTCTTCATCTGGACCACCTTCAGCCTCTGCTGCCAACAGCTTGGTACGTCTTCTCTACACTGAGTCGCATCACCAAGCATTGTGCCACTATCAAGTGTGTTCAGGAATCACAAAACAATTTTTAATGTTATATTGGGAATGCCTGCTCTAATAAAACAGTGTGTCGTTTTTTCCCCTCTCCTTTCTAATATAGCTAAATTCAAATTAATGCTCTCAACTTACTAAATGTTGGCATAACTTACATCATGGATAAATCTCATATTTCATTCAGTGTTGTGATCTGATATACATTGCCACATGCATGTGCTACACATTATGAATAAAGCTTTAGAAAGCCTCTTTTTACAGCTGTTTATGTTATGTGATTGAGTTCTTGTAGAGAGAAAATTTGCCAGGACTAAAGGTTACTACTGGCTGTTCTGTAACTAATATTGCCTAGAACTAAAGCAATTAGGCTTGACAAAATATGAGCTGCTTAAAAAAATGCACTTTTGAAAGTTGGGCTTGTAATGGAACTTGATTTAATACATGCTACTGACATGAAGATTTTAATTAAAAGAAAAAGAGAAAAATGGCTTCTCTGCTAAGATGGGAAGTGAAGGGAGATTGTTCTGCAGGTGACCAGAGTAGAGGTTGTTTTGTAGCAAAATGCAGTACAAAGCCCTGAGGGCATGGGATGGATGTTAGGGTATGGATGTATTCTGAATCGAACAGTAATGATTAACATAAAATTGTGAAAAATAACCTGTTTTGTTATTGTATCATTCCCTCCTAGGACACCATAAATGTTTTGGGGTTTTTTTTTCAGCAGATTACCTTTATTACGTATAGCAAACCCTAGAGGTTTTGGCCATGAACACTTGCCATGCATCAAGAAGCACTTTATTGTGCCATGCTTTATTGTGTGGTTGTCAAAAAGGAGGAGGTGAAAAAAATGCTGTAGGGTTGTCCAGAAGATTCTCAGTCATCATTCTGCAAGTGAGCCTTAACTCAGGCTTTTTCACTTATACCAGCTCTATCGAAAATACAGATGTGTGAATACTTTATTCTTTTGATTTCTCTGGTCAAGCCCCAAAAATTTGGACTAAGCTGGATCATTCTGGGTCACTATAAAATCAAATCTATTTTGTTTTCTCAGAAAAATGAATAATGAAACCAAAAAAACCCTAAACCAATCCAATCCAGAATGCTGAATGCTTGGTTCAAAAAATAACACACTTAATCAGATTATTTTTAATTTTTTATTTTTGATTTTAAATTAAATAAACTTAGTCTTGAGATGTTGTGTTGAAACAAAAAATACCCCCCCCCCCCCCCCGCCCAAGGAAGTTTTAATTTTTTTTTGGCATAAACTCCTGCTTGAGTTTGGTAATTCTTGTATCTGGCTTAAGGTCTGCAAGGGTTTTGCCGGCTCCATTGACACAACCGGGGGATATTCCCCCATTGAGGTGTCCCATATTTGTGTTGGTATTTTTTAGATTATATTTTACCATTGCTATTATTTCCTGTGATTCTCTCAGTCTTCTAAGGCTTAATTTTCAATCATCAGTCACTGATAAACTGGGACAGATGCAATATTTCTAATTCTTTATTTTTTCTGTACTGTGAATAAACCGAATATTGTCTTACAAATAAATATTAGGTTAAGTGCTTTGAATTCTACATTCTCCATTAAATGGTAATTTAGCACAGCTAGATTAAATACAATTGCAATATTACTTTTATTACTTTTATTTTATTTTTTAACTAACAGTTCATATCTCAGAAAGAAAACCCCCTCAGATATTGACTATTTGTGATTGGTTCATTAAGAAAAAATACTGACAGGCTGACTTTTTTTCTATGCATCTTTGAGTCTATTGGAAAAATGCCATTCAACTTGATGATATAAAACTAGCTTAACAGTTAATAAATGCTAATAAAGCTATATAGGCATAGAGTAATATATACATTAATAAATACTGACCTGGGGAGGAAAGGAATGGACCAATAACAACTGAAAATGCATGTAGCACTGATTAAAATTTAAAAGAGTGCAGAAGCCTTAAGAGCAATGTAGCCAAGAGAAACTGTAAAATATCAAATTAAGTCTTATAGAAGCTTCTTAAAATTTTCTGCTGTGACACATTTTGTGATTTTTGCATTTCAGGGTTTTCAATCAAATATAGCTGTTTAACAGCAACAACAAGGAATCATATATATGCTGTTAAATAATATTGCTGTGAGATGTTTCTAGGCAAAACTTTATTTACAATACCTGTCACAATTGCCTATGGAGATTGCCAATATAATGACAAAAAAAATCTAGTTTACAAAAAGTATTTTGAAGTGTTTGACAGACACTTCGAGAAAGTTGGAAGAAGACAGAAAATAATGTGAATTACTTCTAAGGAGGAAGGCCATAGAAAGCTTCAAGGTTTTTTTAATTTAAAATTTTAGTGAAGCATAAGGAATATAATTATTTTTATTTTGCTGCGTTTTCTAAACTGCATAATGTAGTCATTCTTCTAGATCCTAAAGTTGTCATTTTACAGTACAGTTCAGGACTGCAGTGGTAACATATTTTCCAAAGGTCAGTTTTCCAATTATAATCCAAAATTTGACGTTAATATTTTTTCTTATAGCCGCATTCTGTTAATTTCATAAAGATACCATTTAGCTGAGGTAGGTGGTATTCTGGGCATACGAACAGTCACCTAATGTCAACAGTAAGCAGTAACTGTAACTACTGACTTCCCATCATTTGCAAAAAAATATTTTCCCAAAAATTATAGCATGTAGAACTAGACAGCATCCAAGTCTCTGCCTGGGAAATGACAGATTTTCTTATTGCTTTATATACTCCAGATTCCTTTTAAGTCTCTTTAGATTTTGCAGGCAACCTTACATGCTTTTCAGTTAATATCTGAGATAAACTTGTTTGCCAGGCCCTAAAAATTGAACATAGTAGCACGTGCTTAGTATTTTTATCTGTGTCCTTTACATAGAATCATAGAATCATTTAGGTTGGAAAAGACCTTTAAGATCATCAAGTCCAACCGATCTTCTTCAACTAAAAAAATGCCTTCAGATAGAGTCAAAATATCTAATGTAAATATTAGAATTACTTAGTGCTGGTTTTCAGGTTCTTATATCTTCTTTACATTGTTTGCAGTAAACTCATTATTTATACACTTTGGTGTATTTAAATACAAGCTTCCACACTAAATGCTCAAAACCACCAAGATGCAACCTTAGCTGCCATAGAAAAATCTGTAATTGGCTTTGGGATAAGGAAAGATACCAAAAGCTTTCTTGTTCACCTTGGTTTATATTTGGGTTTAAAGCATGAGCTATAAGATCCTGCTCTTTCACATTCCCCTAAAGCCGGTGCCCATGAACCGAACACAGGCAGGCGCAGCTTTATTCTGTGATGAAGTGGGCAAACGTAGCTGCCATCTCTGTGTCTAAAGGTGAGGATTAGTTTTACACAAGTAAAATGTGTGTCGTGTTTCCCTCTCTATAAATAAGCCAGCAGTTTCTGATGCAGTTGCTCCAACACACTCCAGCTGAAAGCTTTGCTTTCTTGAAAGCTTTTGGGGAGTTAAATTCAAATTAACAAATATTTGCAGAAACAAATATTTAAGAGGGAAGGAGGCAGGTGAGAGCAGCCAACCATCTCATAGAGGAGGGGAAATCATGCTGCACTCCTCATGTCAGTTGTGTTGGTCACTGAGAAAAAGCACCCAGGAGCCTTTAATGGCTTGGCTTATTTTTTTTCCAGTTTTGAACCACTCTGACACTGGGGAGAAAGAATAAAGAATGGTGAAGAGTGGGGAAATCCTGAGGAATTCTTGCCTTTTTGGTCACTTGCTTACGCACATTGTCAATGTACCATTGAAGCCTGATGAAGAATTTAGGGGTATTTGCTCTTCAGGGGAGACAAATGCTTCCCTAGCCTCTCCATGCTCTGTGTCCATGAGCAGAATTTTCAAGAATGAAATATTTCAAATTAATTCGGTGGTGTCCTTTTGTTTGACCTTTACATCATGTCTTTTAATAATTTCAGTAAACTGAATTCCAGGAGAAGGAATGACTTTCTGGTAATTTCATCTGATACCATCTGATACTTCAGAGGTCACTTGAGTGTGATGAGGAAGGAAAAATCTTTAATCTTGTCCAGTTACCCAGTATTTAAGTTGGGTACTGGAATTTTTAAAGAAATGTACTTTCAGTAAGTATACAACGTAATATTTTTACAGTAATTCTTATTTTTAATACATACTCTACAGCTGTTTCTTGAAACACTTTTTAATGAAATATGACTACCTTCCTCTTTCTTTGTTATACCTTGTATCAACTTGGAGTAACAAAGACTCTGCATGGAAAATGTGGCAAAATAAAATTACTCTAATGAAATCCTGAGCTCACTGAAATGAATGAAAAAGCTCAAGTGAAAACACTGCAGCCAGAGCTTCACCTTTTGAACATTTTTTTTTTACATTTTTAAAATTCCTTTTGAAAGATATTCTGACAAACCTGAGCATTTCCTCTGCCAAAACACTTCCAAAATCTTCTGAAAGCAAGCAGAATATTACAAAAAGCAAAACCACTTCTGTATTTCACCTACAAAAGGGTGATTTATTTCCTTGCTAATTAATAGGGTGGAGACTCATGGTGCAATGGATGAGAAGCCTGAGCTTGGTGCCCCTGCGAGATCTATTGGCGGAGCTGGGCAAGTGCTAATGTTTTCCCACGTACTCCCGCCGGCACACTGCAGAGCTGACCTGCAGCATTCCAGCTAGCTCAGCTCTGCTTTTCACAGCAAAAACATTCAATGGAGCAGACGTGTGCCAAATTACGCGGTGGTTTTGTAGCACAGGGACAAATGTGTTTTGCTTTGAGACCACCAAACTCATTTTTGCTTGTGACTTGAACTAAATTTGAACCCAGGCCTCCAGAAGGAAAGAAAGAATATATTAACCCCCTCAGTCCCTGCTATATGTAATGTCAATGGCAGTATGTCATCATAAACATGCAAATATCATACATTTGCCACAAGCAATAACATATTCCAGATAATATTTTTATGTGAACACCTACGTAAAATTGTAATAAATGCTAAAATAATGACATGTCAGTTTAACATTTGTTTTGCTTCTGAAATGGTTTCATTTCTCATTTTAAACCTGCAGGTAGGTATGGTTTCTTTTCAAGTAACATTTTGAGAAAGCTATGCATTGAGATGTTAAATTCTTGCTCTTGATACACACTAATAAAGCCTCTTACGTGTTAACACCTTCTGCATTGTATTTGGTAAATAAATATTTGATTCAGCAGCCCATATTCCATTTACCACCATACTCTGTATTTTCTTTTATCCTACTGCAAAACTAATGTAAAAAAGAAACTACCCTGAAATAGTAATTACTGGAACCAAGAGCATCTGGTACAGGAAAGGAGTGTGGAATTCTTTCACTTGTGCGGTGTGTGCTAAATCACGCACATAAATGCAGAAATCATAGATAAATAAATTACTTCTTTTAACTTTTAAGAAAGAAATACTGAATATTACACTTAAAAGCATTTCAGAAAAATAACATGTGATGCTCAGAGAAATTTTTAAAGTTACTATAGCTTGTTTTTTGTAAGTCAGTCCTTCCTAAATTTAAAAGTCATGTGACAAAGTACAACTTTCATTTAATTTCTGCTGGATATCCAGCTGTGGCTTCCAAAAACTGTTAAGAAGATTTTTACAAAATAAATTACCGAATGCTTTCTGCATCATTGATTTTCAGTCTTCCATGACTGTTAAATGCGATCCTGGGTAAATAAAGTCGAGTAAAGGAGAGGTTTCTTAAGGACCTAATTTTACACTTTTACTCTCATGATCCTAGAAGTTTGTCTGTAAATCACATTCGAAAAGTTGGCACCTGAATTTTAATTTTAATTACTTTGTTCATATGATGTTATCTCAGCAGCTGTTATCAGCTGTTTTCAGGCAGAACTGCCTGAGAAAATGTAACTGAAGTGGCATTCTGGAGTTAGAATTTCTGAAATGCTATTGCAAGAATTTGTGTTTAACATGAGGTTTATGTAATTCAGTCTTTATTACAGGCAGGAATTACCTTTCTATCTACCAAGACATGTCCATTGCTTGAAAAAGTGTGAGGAAGGAATTAACTGCTGTCTTTACAGGGGGAGCTTGATGGCTGAAAGCTAAAATGAGAGCTATATCTTACCTGATCTGACAAAAAAGAAAATTACCCCGGAAGATATTTGTGTTCAGTGCTTGCAATTTGCAGTGGTTTTTGTTGGTTTTTTTTCCCGTTTCAGGATATAGCCACATAACTGTGTGTCTGATACCAGTGGAGGTTGTTCTGTGTCCTAATTTCATGCCTAGCTGGGATTAAGCACACATGTGAAGGTGGTAGATGTCTGCTAGTGGGAGTGGAGAGCCCTCCTTCACCATCAAATCAAACCTGGCAGAAAATAACAGCTCCCAACAGAAGAGATTCTCCCCTCTTTTCAGTCCTCATCAATTATGCTCTCAAGTTTCTTTACCCATCAGTCAAGCTTGTATTTGCTCTCTGCCCTTGCATTTAACCCTTCAGCCTGGTGTGTATATCCGAGGCCCCCTCAGTTCTCCGCGTGGGCACCATCCACTTGGGAACCGCACTTGGTGGTTCAGCCCACCCCCTTCTGCCAGACAGCGCCCATCTCCTGCTGAACAAGCTGCCACCATCCATCTCTTCCACCTTCCAGAGCAATGAGCAATTCCCCATGATATTTATCCCAAAAAAGTATTGCGGTATCGCTGAAAAATTCATTACGGTGGTGCATTTTCGATTCCTGGCATAAGGCATTGCCATATCCAATTGCAAGGCAGTTGCGGTAAAAAATGTGTGAACATAACTACCCAAAGAAAGCTAAATATATGGATGGAAATATTTTTTTCCTCCTCAAAGTTGTGGATTTTAAAGATTTGCTATCAGCTCAAAGAGAAAGACCTGTTGGGGTCTGCAGTATTCAGTCACCTCTAAGTGTCAGTGACCATACACAGCCCAGAAATTTCCATTTAAAAATGGTTTCTCACACAGGTTCCTGAAGATGAAGATTAAGAGGAATTCCAGAGGGCAACTTGGTCCTGACTGGCAAAGAGGAATGTTGGCAGGAAGATGCATCCAGACTAAAGCTTTCAAGAATGTTTTCTAGGACTAACTGGATTTTGACCAACAGCAGGTAATCATAGAATCGTTTAGGTTGGAAAAGACCTTTAAGAGCATCAAGCCCAACCGTTAACCTAACACTGCCATCCCACCACTAAACCATTCCCCTAAGCATGTCTCTAATGATACAGTAAAGACTGGTTTGTCTAATTTCTCATGTGTGCTAATTAAAAAGCAAACTGTGAGATGTTCAGATGGACTTGTGAAATCAAGTAATTGGGCGCCATCAATAGTATTTTTTAAAAAGCCTAGGAAATTACTTTCTCTTTAGGTTTTTCAGTAGATGAGCAAAAGCAAGCCCCTTCGTCTTCAGGCCGTAGCCACCTGAAACGTCTCTGGCATTCTTCCCACCCAGCTCAGCAGTCAGCAGTCTAATTACTAGTCGCTAATTAATCAAGCACACCTAGATATTGCCAGTCAGGTTGGTTTGCAGCTAGTCACTGTCACACAGGCTTGTATACGTAGCACAGATTTGGAATGATAATAAGCAGAATAATTTAAATGGACGTGTAGACTCTAAAGCAACATTGCTTATTGGTGGCTGTTGCGTGTTAATGCTGCTGTATTGCACATCGTGTCACTTGCTCGTGACTTACACAAGGAGACCTGTATGTGTGGATGGGTTTACATCTGTAAATTGATTGCAAATAACATAATCCTTAATACAGTGGTTATTTTTGTAGCACTCAGTTTTTGACAAATGTAACAAACTTAGCTAGATATTCCCTATGTGTGTGGTCAGATAATTGGAAAATCTGACATATAATATTATAATAAATATTATAATAAACAATATGACAAATATAATTATAAATCCTATAATAAGTAATATCTAAATATAATAATAAAAATAATAAACCCTATACAATAGGTAGAGACATCTTCAGTATATTTTGAGAGTCAAAACTAATAGAACCAGGGAATCTGGAAATTTGAACAGCGTGCTTTATACTTGCAAATGGGAAACATAACTGCAGGTTTAGCAAATAATCTGATAAAACCAATTAAAAAAATTGGACACTTAAGTTCATTCCCCAGGATTTTCATTGGATTCTTCCCCTCTGCATTCTGTTGCAGAAAGCTGCCCACTCTCCTGCAAAAATGAAAGAAAAACCAGAGCTTCTGAGACGGCTCCTTGCAGAGGTAAAAGCATGCAACGGTATTGATGCAAGGGAAGCAATGCCAGCGCTCTGTTGAAAGACAACTGGGAGGTTAAGGTCCTGCTCACAGGGTGGCTCTGGCAGAGAGAATGCAGCAAAAGCTGCTGGACTTTGCTTTGCTTTGTTGGTCTGACAGAGGTCCTGTTACTTGCTTTTGGGCAGGCAGTTATACCCATCCCAGGCTGAAGATGTCTGTCATGGGTCTGCTAACAAATAGGAGCCCATGAGCAAACACAGGTGTAAATCCCAAGTGGGTTTCTTTGGCTTATTTCTTTCATAAGGGTCATTATTCTTATAAAAACCACATTATGTACATTCCTTTGGCTTTATTTGTTAATAAAGGATTGTCTGTTTATCCCAAAGCATATTATAGGTAGTTTGAGGTAAGGGTTAGTAATTTTTTCCTAGAAATAATTCAGGAGCACAGGTGTCTCTGCAAATTTCAATAGATTTAAATTTTAATCATTGATTGACAGCCTTCTAATTTCCTTTAAGTTTTGTTAAAAACAATCATTGTACTACATTCACCCCAGAAGCATGAAAAGACATCAAACTGTTTAAAGTAATTTATAACCTGCACTAAATTGAGAATACCTTTGTACCTGTAAATAACAAAGAAAAGATCCTGCTGGAAAAGCAGGGGGCATAAATGAAAGTGTCTGTAAAAGCTATTTGTAGTCTATTTTTTTAATACTAAATGGAATAGTGTGTTTAATGCAGTTAAATTAATTATTAAGATATGAATGCATTGCCTTAATTAATAATATATTAATGTGATCAGTCATATTTATGAATCATAAATTATAAAAAAGAATAATAAATCATTACAATTAGCCACAAGTTTTAACTGAATGTGTCCATTGAATGAGAATTTTCCCCTACATTGGTAGCATATGCCAGAGCCCTTACATGAACAGAATTTGTCATCCTCTGGCTCTTGTTGTGCAAAATTGGCACCTTTGCAACCAAATGTTCTCAAAGAGTTTCAGTACGGTGCTAAGAACAGCAATGCAGAAGAAGGCGACCAGGATCTTATGCCTTTATAGATTTTGGCAGTTAGCATATGGCTGTACGGATACAGATGGCATAGAAGTATCATATGTTTTCATTTCATTGCCAAAACACATAGTAAACAAATAACTGGCACTGCCAAATTCAGCTGAGAATCGCAGACACAGCCTTTGAGTGGACAAGTGAAAAATATTGTGTATTTTATCCTCTAAAATAGCTATGCAGAAAGCCTAGTTCTGTTGCACAGAAGTGTGGATCAAGCTTAGCTTTTCAATTCTAATCAATACAGAATTACAAGAAACACAGCATAATTGTGGGCAACAGCATCACCCCTGCTCTGCATCAATGTACTTTTGGCTTATTTTTGTCAATGTTGTCTTGCACATTTTCTCCCACGGGTTTTACTGTACCTGTCTGGCGGATTTTTAGGTGAACAAATCTTCATCTGTATAGGCTGGATTTGTCTGCTGGGCAAGTTTCCGTTAAGTTTGCAAGGAATGGCTAAGCAAATTACTCTGCAGGACAAGCAACTTACAAAGGAGCTTTCAAAGTCTTGCTAAAACATTTCCTTCATCCATTGGCTTGATGCTAATAGGCAGGAGAATGTCTGTAACTAATAATTCCCTCATTTGGAAATTCATCAGATTCCACAGTCATAAATTCATGCCCATTGTGAAAGAGTAATTCATTTGGATTTCCTTCATGGCTGAAAATGAGTCCTTGATTACTGTTCTGGAAGTAACCTGGGAAGTAAAGGCTGCTCTAGCCATTACTGGAGTCATCAGCTGTAGTAATAGCATAATCGTAGCCTGCTGGTAGAGTTTCAGAGGGCTTTGCTCAAGTTATGCCCATCCCTATCTGTTTTCCCCACCAGCTGAATTCCAATAAATACTGCTAAGCTACAAAACAGAAACACAAGCCCTCTCGTTGCACATAGCACCGATTTTATATGTCTAACAATATCTTCACAAGATAAAATAGTAACAGACCTGAGGGACTGTAACGAATGTGCGACGTTAAATGTCCTCACGTGCAGCCTTGTTGTCCAATTAATTTCAAAGCAATGATTTTTAGGTTTCGTTGGTGACTTGCGTAGCCACAAGTGTCTTTGCTGAAGGCAATTGTCCATGCAGTGACAGCCTCACCAGGCCATTTCACAGGCTGTAAAATTTCTTCTCTGTGTTCTCTGGGAAACTGTGGCGTGTTGTGGGGGAACAGAGGAGTCCATCTGGACGTGCGGAATCAGGCCTGCCATATCCACCACCGTGGTTTGGCAAGCCAGTCTGAAGCGAGCTCAGTGAACTCCGCAGAGCTGCAATGACGATGACATTATTTCATATTGGACTGCTATGAAAGCATCCCATGAGGATGATTTTCTGGTACTACTGGCTGCTGATAGATTTGACCTTGTGTCTTAAAGCTGAAAAACTCTTTATCTTATTACAAATTGCTTTAGTCATTGAAATTCTTGGGGTTGGTTTGTTTGATTGTTTTAATTGGGAGAATTATAGTCATGTTTAGCTCTAGTATCATTTGAAGGAAGTTTAATGTATTAAATCCGGAATAATTTCTCAAATTATTTAGTGGTAGACATTCCATTTATCCATAAGACTGTTGAATATCAGTGGAAATATGGTGCAAAATACGGCTATAAAATATGTGTGTCACAGTGCTGAATAAACCTCTACATCATTTACTTCCAGTAAAAATATTTTTAAAATAAAATATAAAAATGAAATTCTTTTATGAAGTTACAGACTTTAGCTGGAATGGTAGTTGCTTGACTCGACAACTCAACAACATGTGGGATTTTAAAAAAACACTAAATACTCTCTAGAAATCTCCAAGGGAGATCTAATTACTGCTGAAAATATGTTGGATTTATACAGACAGTGGGGTGCGATGGGTGAAGAGGTGCACAGTTCAGTCTTGGTTTTCTTAGTCAAGAACAAACAATATATTGCAGCCAAGCTCCATGGAGCCCCACAGCCTGTGAGGGCAGCAAGCAGCCCAAAAATCTTACCTGGAGCCTGGAAACAGCTCCTATGATTTTATGTTAGATTGTGGGACCTGACTCCAGGTCTAAAATCATGAGACATCATTTCCACACTCAGAGGACAAAGACCAGATACATAAACATAGAAGGTATCTGAGTCAGAGGTGGGAGAGAGAAGTTGTCCCTCTGTTTGTGTCTTGCTTTTTTTTCCTTAATATACTTCCAAAATGACAGTCCAGTACTATAGAGATTCTAATGGTCTCCTCCAAAGTTGCAGTTCTCCCAGAAAAACAAGATTTCATCTGGGAAAAATCACTGAAATACCATTTAGCCAATAGGGTTCACATTTGCTGACAATCTAGTCCACAAAATAAAAGTCTGTGAATGCATTGTGCAGTTCCACTGGGGAATAGGAGATGGGCCCTTTCCAGAGCATGCCAATATATGTTTTGGTTGCATTTGCTGCTCATGTCACAGGAAAAGTAACAATTAAAATTACTGAATTATGTTAACGTAGTCTGGGCTGTGCACAGCCTACTGTAGAAAACACTAGCAAAACAGAAAACAAAAAGAAAAATTTCTTCTTGTCCATTCTTTTTGTTAAAGAAGCAAACAGTGAATAGATATTGATATTATTGGCAGTGATTTATGTTGTTTAGGGATTAAGGCCTGACCTTGACTATCAGCTAGCTGAAAAAAATGCATGGGGGGGAAATATTTATTGAGTTTAGAAATCTTTGAATGACGTGTCTTTCCTTTGTCCACAGGCAAGTAGGGTTTCTTTGCTTCAGTAGCTTGAAGAAGGATTTAATGCTGAGATGCGTGCATGGGAGGGGTATGGCACAAGGGTGGTTTCGTGTGAAGCAGTGACCGGCTTTCCCACCAGAGCCCTGAAATGGCTTCCCTGTTGGAGACTGGCAAGGTGCAGGTTGGTGTGGCAAGAAGGTAGAATGTGAAGCCCTGTTTAAAGCCACGTTGCGGTGGTCTCTGATCCGGTCTGTGCACTGACAAGGGCCAGGGAGGCAGGAGGCTGACCTGGGGTGTGTTCTTCCTCCCCCCACCCCAACTTGTCCCACAAAAAGAAGTCAAATGCCTTAAATAGATAACATCACTTGTCCTGGATGTGTAAATCATGCAAGCACGGGATGCGTTGTCCCTGTTTCCAATAGAGAGTTGTAAACCAATGCCTCGTACCTTGTTTATTAACTTGGAATTATGTTGTCAGGATTAGAAAGGATTTTGTGGAGTACATCAAATTAAATTGTTTGGTTCAGCTGGCTTTGTTACAACTGTGCTTTAATTCATGCATATAATATATCTGAAGTTACCAAAATGTTTGTATTTGAAGTTAATATTATCTATGCCTATATTAACTTCGAGACTGCTTTAGTTAAGCCAGTGAGAATCCTTACATTTAATTAAAAAAAATATTATGAGAACTTTAGTTTTTTGGTTGCTTTTTCTAAAAATAAATAAAAAGTCCTCATCACCCGTGCAACACTGAAAACAAACCAAAAGTTGTTTGATTGGCTTTTAGTCACTCCCATATGGTTTTTTCCTTAGCAAAGGGCAGTAGGAAATTATTGCATTACACAAGTGGAATTTAAAATGTTGCTGATGTACTTAAGGATGCTCTTTCCTGAGAAGAATCATTATGTATGACCATGCTCTTTAAAAATGTGATTACAACAGTTGAGCAGATGGTAGACACTTGGGGTCAGCTCTAAGGAGATCTGTATTTACAGTGTATTAATAATGGTTTAAACTTTCTCATAAATAGATGTTGATTAATTTTAAATCCATTTGTAGAACCCTAGCATTGCCAGACTATTTCCTGAAACCACAGTACAAAGTATGATAAACACCATCCGTTAATCCAGACTAATGTACTCCACACGTTAAAAAAATTCACTAAAAGGATTAATGTAATTTTTCAAACATGAAAAAAAGATTGTATATTTCATATGTACTTTGTGTGTTGAATTTTTGACAGTCAACTCTTCTCGTTGATAGAATTATGTGTTTTTATCCTTTGCTGTAACATACCTTAAAATAATTTATATTTAATTTTATATTCTGTTTGGGATTTCTTTTTCACTTTGTCACACAGATCTTTCATACCATTGAGTGGAAAACAGATTAATCCAATGAGGTGAAAGAGCAGGAGGAAAATTTAGGAAAAGCCTATTTTAAAGGCAGGCTGACATAATTTTGCTGGAAATAAATAGCATTAAAAGGCGATTCTTAACCTTTGCCATGTTTTGACCCTCTGTTCTGGTTTTGGACCATATAACAGCATCGGGCCTTTCTACAATGCTGACACCTCTTTGGAAGCCCCGGCCTAAAAGCTGATGGGTTGAAATCTTGATCAGTTTGTGCCGATAGAAGCTTTGCCATGCTTTCGAGGAAGTGAAGAGGTACAGTGTTTACAGGTATCTAAAATACCTACGTACACACAGACATAGGTACTTATGTAGTTTGGTTATACAGGGATGTGTATATATGTTTTTATGTCTGTATATGCAGCGTGCAAACAAGCAAATGCAGGAACATGTGCTCAGTGACTCCAAGTAACTTTCCGAAATTTAAGAGCAAAAAGTCAAGCAACAGCTGATACCACTGCACAATCAAGAAAAATATGAAAACCAAATTTAGGTTTACAACACGGTTATTTTATTTTCATTAAGGCTTATTGAAGAGAGATACTCCTCATCATAGCAAATGTTAAGCACTGGAGAATTTATAGGCCAAAAAGAAAATATAAGTTCATCTTCAATTGCTATGAGTCCATTATCACAGTCTTGAAACCTGATGAAGTGACGTGTTAATATTGGAGCTAGAAGGTGAAGAATCGATGTTGAGCTTTCAGCTTGACTTGCATCTACAAATTTTTGTGCATAATTTTTTGCATAAAGATGAATAATTGCAGCAACTTTTTCTTCACAGAGTTCCTTTCCTTTTCATTGTTTATCTGTTTCAGAAAGATAAAGCCTAGAAATTGCCCTTACAGCAGCAAATGTAGGAACTACAGATTTTGGCATGAGCTGTTTTGACAAGGGCCATAGAATTGAGGCATCCTTACCTTACATTTTCAGCAGCAAGAAAATTATTCTTTTTCACATTTGGTTGAAGTTTTGTTAATTGTGGACTGGATTTAATGCTCCAAGCTCTCATGTAAACCTTTACCCTATGTCTGTCCTCCTACTGAAATGGATAAACCTTAAGAATGAGGGAAAGCTCAGAATGTGTGTAAATATCATGGCACAGTCCAAAGAAAGCAGTTGCAGGTGCCAAAAAAAGTCTAAAGCAGACAGAAAGACACTACCTTTGTCACTGTGAAGCTATTGCTTTTACTCTGTAAAATGTATTAATCCCAATCAGTAAAGCATCTAAAGCACATTTTCAAATCCCACTGACCTTAAGAACACACTCAATTCAGAGTGGACTGCAGACCATGCTTATGACCTTTTGCTGCATTAGGGGGAAGGAACGATTGCGATATTCTTGTGAGGGGACTTCCTTCTTTCTGCCCATGTCCGGCCTGTTTTTCAGCTCAGCACGCCTGAACGTTCCACTCTGATCTTTGCCTTTCATTTCTACGTGCTTCTGTCTACTCTTTTTTGGATGGCTCATGAACTCCTCTGAATTTGGATGCTTGGAAGAAATTGCCATTCCTATGTCAATAATTCCTACTACTTTTCAAATTCTTCATAAATGGATCAAAATTCTGGCAATATTTCATAATCAATAAATGGTCTGGATACCTCATAACATAGCTGTGCTTTCCAAAGCATGATTGTACAGGCTCTACAAAAGAGGTACAATCCTCCAGTATTCCCCCTTATACCTTAGCAGGATTTTTTTTAACAAATATCTTTCCATGTCACTGATGACACTTCATTGTCTTACTCACACGCTGCTAGCATAATAGCCCTTTCCCTGTCTGTTCACTATCCCGTTGTCCTTTCTCAAAACATTTTCCTACATGTTGAGGAAAATTTCCTTCTGGATTCTGGCCATTGCTCTTTGTCTGCTTTATCTTCTGTGTCTACAGCTGAGAATCTTCCATCTGACCAGCTTCTGGGTCCATGACACTGTAGCAAAAAAAAAGGACAGCTTCCTGAGTCAGCAAGCCATCCAGGACAGGCAAGCAGGGACAGTCAGTACCTTTGAGGTACATTTAAAGACTTCAAAATTCTTTTGAAATTGGGAAAATCGAACTCCTCCTGTCTCACTATCTTGAGGCTTGTTCTTTGTATTCAGTCTTTTAAAAGTTTCTCCAGCTTGAGAGCTAGAACTGTGAGTCGCCTTGCACATCCAATAAATGTCTTTTGCAATAGTGGCTTTATATATCATATATATGAGTTCTTTGTGATATATGCAAGAGAAGTACTGCTTTGGTTTTATTCCCAGTCATGCCATGTGTAAATACGGAGAGTTCCTATTTACCCAAATATGCTATTTCCTAATACTCCCAACTTCATTTTTTCCCCAGGCCTGTGCTTACTTATGCTCCGAATTTTCTTTTTTAAAAAACCGTACTTATACATAGAACTCGCTGGCCTAATACTTTTAGGTTAAATTTGAGTGGATAAGTTGGAAGTCCATTTTTCAGTTCTTAACAAACGTAAATGAATTTTACATTTTGTAAGAATACTCATATCCTCTTACATATTTTCTGAAATATTTAGAACTGTACTAGCAGTTCTTGAAACGTCTCATTTTGGACAGTTTCTGAATGCTTTGCCTTCCATGATTCTATTCCTTTTTTTTAACCAATTACTAATCACAATGCTAGCCTTTCTGTTTCATTTAGCAACTGACGTGCTAAAATACCTTCCAATACTTTAATGTCCCTAGAATATTTTGCTGTTCTGTACAGTATCTTAATTCCTGCTTGATATTCCGAAGTTCATTACTACATAAACCAGCTATGTTAAAACAGTGTGTTTTCATTTTTGGAAGCAAAGACAGAGAACATCAAGTACATTAGTGAAATACTTCACAATGACCTCTGTTGTATTTCTTTTGGATCCATTAAAACTGTTCTTGCTCAGTAAGTGCTATAATCACAAAATAACAGGCAGCCTGTGGTAGCTCAGAATATGCTTGATGCCAAAGAAATTCACTTGCAGGTGTCATTGAACCTTAACTGCTCATTGCTGATGGTGCGGAGAATCACAGAATAGTTTAGGTTGGAAAAACCCTTTAAGATCACCAAGCCCAAGTGTTTCCCAAACCCTGCCATCCCACCACTAAACCATGGCCCTAAGCACCTCATCTGCCTGGCTTTTAAGCCCTTGACTGAAGAGCCCATCCGTTGAGCATGTCTAGAACGCAGATATTTAGTGGTGCTTAGGAGCACTTACTCTTGCTTTCCTAATGTAAGATGGTAGCAGGAGCGTGAGAAGTTTCAGCAGTTCGCATCTGCTGCAGTAAAAAGGAAATGTTTGACTTTCTGCCCAGCATTGCTAAATACAGAAACTTGGAAAATAGGAATGTAAAAATACCCTTTCCCCTGAAAATGTTCTGTGGTGCTATTTCCCAGGATATATGGGTTGGTTTTCAGTTTTAATAACACGGAGATGGGATTTTCTTTGTGCTGAAATATATGTGGGTTAGAATTGTTTAATTTAGTCAGATGTAAATTGTAACTGGGAAGTGCAAAGACTTGTGTAATCTCCTGGAGATGCAGCGACTGGAGAGTGACATGAAGGTACTTTGATCTGAGCTTTTGTTCTTACCGCACAAAAATTCGGTGAATGCATCTTTCTAGAACTTTTAAAAACTGAAATATTATAGAAATCCTAACTAATACCTTACACTGTTTAATACAGTAAGAAAAAATTACATTTCCATGGGCTTAGGCCTCAGTGCAGCAAAACACTTAAAATATATTGAGTAAAGAGTAAGGGTAACACATTTTGAGGGAATGTATGGTGACTTAATTACATGTCTGACTCAACGCTGCGTTTCAGCTGAAGTTATTAAACTTTGCTAAAATATTTCAGCAAAGTTATTGAAATAGTTGAATGGATTTTAAACATTTGTGAGTCACTCTGTAATCTCGCATTGTAACGCTGGCTAAGCGTGGGGGTCTGCTGTTACCCCCACCCCCCACCACCGAGAAGGACCCGTAAATTCCCCATAAGCAAGGTGGAAATGCTGCACTCTGAGTAAAGGAAAATTGAGAATAACTTGAGCAGTCCCCAGTGCTCATGCACCAGGCTTTTGTGCCTTTTGGTTTTTAATCCTGTTTGGCATTATGGGTGTTCTCAAACCCTATAAGGAACTCTTTTAGAGTTAAACTGCTCAGTCTGCTCGTAGATATTTCACGCGTGATAGAGGTGCACAGCTCTGCTTGGGGATGAGGTTAGGACCATGGCACAAAGTTGCTGCTGGGTTATACAGGGTTCTTTTTTTTTTTCTGTATTTCTTCAGCATACTTACAGCATTGAAGCATTTGTTGTTTCTGAAGACCTGAGCTCATATTTGTCACAAAATATTTTGGTTTGGTCCCTCTTCATTGTGGGTGTGTTAGGAAGCCTCTGATTTGGCAGAGAGGATCATCTTTGCAGGGAAGGGCTATAGAAATGCTGCAGGTCTGGAAAGCCCACAGAGCAGAAGCAGCAGTCCTCCTTGTCTAACACCCGGCTGTTTGGTGCTACGTTTGTTTTTTATAGCAAATAACCTTTGGCAGAATAAAGTTGGTGGCTACGTGGTAGTATACACACCTACTATATATAGCATGGTTCTTTTAGTTGCTCATTAGTAATTTCCTGCATGGTAGATGCAGCACTCGAATGAAACTAAGGCACATAAATCTGACCCTGGTCACTCGCTTTATTAGGATAGGAAAAATCCTGAGTGTGTTGCAGCAGAAATTCAGCCTAATGCAAGTAACAGCTGAAAGCGTTCTTTAAAATCCATGGAGATTTGGCTTTTAGAACAATTTTGGGGGGATCAGAGCGCTGCGCAGTCTGAAAGCAAAGGCAAAGCCTATGAGTGCCTTCATTGTTGGCCCAGATGGCATGACTTAATTAAATAAAATATCTGTGCTGCTTATGTGTTGATGTCTGACACTAGCCCTGAGCCAGGCTTGCAAATAACTGTGGTTTGCTAACGTGTGGCTTTTCAAACAAAATCTGTGTTAGCGCTCATGAAGCGTGAGTAGTAATGTGGCCTGGGCTTGAGGCACAAGCTGGGTACTGGGTGGTGAACAGAGCAAGGCTTCAGCCGCCTTTCCGAGACGGTACATCTGGGATGGAATGTGCCGACCCTGAAATCCTAGAAATCAGCCCGATGAAAAAAAAAATTGAGCATCTTCGATAACTGTTTTTAACTTCTTTCAGGTATACCAAGACCTTGGCTGCCAGTTGTTCTGTTGGAGTGGGGAGTGCAGGACATGGCGGGGAAGGGTAGGAGCAAGCTCACCTTGCCTTTCGGCAGTCTCAGCACCAAGGTGGGCAGGTGGGTAGGGTGCAAAGGTGGCACCAAGGCACTCTTCTGCCTCCAGGCTCCAGGTTCACCTCAAACTCCTGATTTCACTGTTCTGCTACCACAGCTCCTGGCAGGACACCACTGTCACTCGGAGAAAACATTCCAGCCTTTCTCGTTTTTGGTGTCAGTGAGGGATTGTTTCTCACTGGGAGCTCCTGAGGAAATGTCTCTGCTCTACAGCAATAACATGTCTTCTTCCCCATAGTGGCATTCCTCGGTGGCAAAGGCTGCTGTTCCTGTGACCCCTGTTCACCACCAGAATTTGGGTAAAGAATACCCGGGGAAGCAGGGACTTGGGCCTGCCAAAGTGGTGGTGGTTTTTTCCTCCATTCCCCCAATGGTAAATATCGAGGTTCCACTTTCAGCTATAATGTGTGAAGTTACTGTGAAAAGATGCTGTCTGAGGAGCAAACACAGACAGCGTATTCATGTCTAGACTAAAGCATGCGCAAGTTTCCAGGATGCAAAAAAAGGTCCAAAGAAAAGTGTTGAAAGAAGACTAAGTAAAAGTTACCCTTGCCACCTGCAGGTGATTGAGAACGTGAATGACGTAGCTTGAGTGGAGGGAGGTGGGAAGGAGTCGGGGGGGGTGGGGGGCAGGTGGAAGAATGGGTCAGTCACCACAGGCAGCAACGGGGGCCCAGCTGTGATTGCTGGAGAGGTTTGTTTTCCTATGGAACTATTGTATCTATGTTTTTTCTCAGAGCAAATAATTTTAGGTAATAAATGGGGTTGTAATCCTGAGACAGTAGAGACACGTTGGCTGTCGCTTGACTAGCTTTTGGCTTTGCAGGTGAATCTTGTATCAGGCACACACCTTTGCAATCAAAAGTTGTGGAAAAAAGTCCTTCACATTCAGTTTGCTTTTTTCGCATGTTTGGTTTCCTTCGCATGAATTCCAAGACAGGCTTTATCTGTCAATTCAGTCTGCTGAACTGAAACCTGGCCTATCGGTGCTTGCAGAAGTACCCTTGCAAACTGAAGGGCAAGCATACTTGTAGTTCAGAATGGGTCTTCTTGCTAATGGATCTGACCTAAATACTTAAGTTTGCTAGGTGGTTTTCCATATCTCTTGGGGAATATGTGTAGGCAAATATCAGACCTATCCAAACGGAGTCAAAAGTCTAAAAACACCCTTTCAATGAAAGTAATCCAATATAAAGTGCTGGTGCATGTTGTTTCAATGGTGTCCTTAAGGGATGTCTCTGAATTTTAATTCCTACTTAAAAGCCATACATATCCTGCATTAAGCAGAGATGATTGCCATTGTGCCATCTGGAAATTGAGGCATTGTTCTTTGGTACCCTAGCATTTGTAGCATTTGTGAAGAATATTGAAAAATCTGCAACATTTCATCCTGCAGTACATTTCCTTTTTAACTACTAATGCCCTTTTATTCCAACAAATAAATGAATAGCTGGTCACACTATGCATTTAATAAAAAATAAAAAATCTGGTCTTCAGCTGGGAGAGAAAGCAGCATTTCTGATGGGTTTTCTTGCTCTCTTTCCTCTTTCGCTGAGGGTAACTTGGATTGCAGTCTCTCATTCAGTAAAGCCTGGAAGCGTCCCTAGCTTAACATGTTTGTCTAAGTTGCATTTACTTAAATATAGTTTAACCCTAGACTTAAAGGACTGTTAAAGGGTTGTGTTTTTTTTTACCAACATACTTCTAACCTTAGAATCAATTAAGGGAGAAATGGGTTATGCTTCAGTGCTCAAACTATGTGGATTAAAAAGAAATTCTGACATAGAGGAAAACACGCAAGTGAAGGCTGCCCTGGGGCAGCCTTAATGTAAAGCTGACAAGTCAATGCATACTTTCTTGCTTACTAATTTACTTTTTTAAACAAAATGGTGAACCAATCATGGCAACTCCCTCATCACGGAGCACACAGGGATAATCTTGTCAATAAAATAAAATATACCTTGCCCTTCCGCATTTTTTTCTCAACTCTCGTTCCTGAAATAAAGGAGCAATGAAGTATTTTACAGCATATCTCCTCTGTGTTAGTTAATGGTAGTAAAATGAAACCTAGCTTAGCAATATTGAAGAGGTAGTGCAAGTATCCTGTAGTGGGGGGTGCTATGTATAAGAACATACTATACTAAAGGCGTGATAGTAGCATCTCTAAATACCCTGTAAATAATTACAGAAGGGTCTGTGCATACAAAAGTTTGTCCTTTTTTTTCCCCATCTGAGTTGGTTTACTTTCCTCTCTACAAACTCTGTCCCTGTCCTTCTTTTCTGACCAGTGCAGCTACAACATCCACCATTTCACGCTAGGCCCATTAATACTAAAAGTTGGCGAAAGGACAACACCAGTGGGGTTTTCCATGCATTGGTAGCCGCTTGCTTTTCCATTTAAGTATGTAGATAGTATTACTGTGGTCATTTGGAAAGTTAAAAAGAAAATACATAACTGAAGTAATAAAAGTAGACTGTTAGCAACCCTCCCCCCGTACTTTACATTTTATATTATTTAATTTGTAATGCCATATTGTGTAATTCAGTGAGCCAGAGCAGTACCTTGTTTCTGCTCTGAGTCTTTGACTATAATTATAGCACTGTCAGATCTCTTGGTGTCTTTTCTGCCTAACAAATAAGCAAGATGATGTGAGACTGGGCTTTTTTTGTGGGGAAAGAACCTGCTAGTATCTGATGCAGAGCATCAATGTACCAGCAGGCACTTGTCTACTTCTTCAGAAGACCAGTGAATTTCTAAAACAATTCTCACCAAAGATTTTGCAGTCTGGAAACCCAGTCTCTGAACACATAAACTGCCTTTCTTTTTTTATTTTCTTCCCCCCCACCCCCGAAGATATCAAGGTAGTATGGTACGGTTCTTCTTATTTAAGTACTGAGGGGTGAAGTCTGGCAGTCAAAATCACTGAACTGCCATTTCATGAGTAGTAATCTCCAGAATTTTGGCTGCAAAAAGGTAGATGTCATCACGTTTCTGAAGCCTGTTGCCCGTGACACTGAGCTGCAAAGGTCTTCAAGTACTCAGCCAGTGAGGGGAGGTGTTACATTGCCTGTAACTAGTACTGAAGCAGCTCTGCAATGTTTGGGAATAGATAGAGGTTTGGTGTTTTTTGCCCAGTCAGGTTTGATGTTTAGTAGGAAATAGTGAGAAGATGCCCAACATTAACTAGGAGACTATTGTAGAAGAGCAGTAATGAGCAGACAGAAGCTTGCAGCATGAAAACAATACAGCAGAGGAGAAATAAAAGCCCTGAACCCAGAACTAGTTTTCTTTTTTTAGGTTAAACCACTAACTAATGAAAATATTTGCAGTTTGGTTAACAGGGTAGTAACTCAGGTTTGGATCAGCTCCAGGGATGCGGCTGTAGGGTGGTAAGCCCTCGGAGCAGATGATAGCTCATCTGTCCCAGCCTGGGGACTTGTGTACCAGGACCAGTGTCACTTCAGAGCCTGAGCTCTGGCATGGACATGGGGGTGCCCGTGGGTGACTGCCTTGTGTGCGCTGATGCTGCTGTGGATGCTAGTGCTGGTAAAATTAAAGATGGTTTGTACTTGATTAAAGCAAGCTTGGATTGGTTCACGTTGCACAATTTATTTCAGTGTGGACATGGAAATGTTTGCTTTTAATGCCAGTCTGTTCAGCCAGCTCTGAGATGGCTTATCAATCAGGGAGCAGCTCATGATAGTCTCCTGTTTTATTAAACTTTAGAAACAGCTTTATTGACTTTGATGGATCTTTTTTTTCCCCGCTTCAGAGTAAATAAGGCTATCTCAGAATAAGGCTATCTCAGTTAAACCTGTACTGACAGAAGTTGTTAAAGCCCTTCTAAAGCATTAATAGGCCTGGTGGGGACTCTTCCTGTTTTCTTTTTAGCTGCCAGCTTAGTCCTGGCAATGACATTTTAATCACATCTACCCAGCAATGCCACCACCTTGTTTAGCCAGACCAAGAGGCTACAGCTCTGGTCATTATATTCATTGCTCTTCACAATAAAACATTTGTACTCAAGCTGTCACTAAATGTTTCTATTTAACCAGTGATTTAGGGTCCTGGATTATGCTGAAAATACTTTGAACTGATGGTTTTCTTAAAAGGCCAAACCACTTCTTATATTGCATCCAGTATTACTTTGAATACACCAGGAAGACTTATCCAGCACTGAATGTTTCTGCAGACTTCTAATAATATGTTGGGAACAAATTCAGAGAATAAAAAATTACTTTGAAAGTTCTCAAAAAGTTCTTACATTTGAGGGAAGACAAAGTAGATTTTATTATCCTTCCTCAGGATTAACGGTGCCCTTAATACCCATGGATTTTCATATGTAACAGCAAGGAAGGCCCCTTAGCAGGTATTTGGTTGCTTCTTGGGGGATATTTTCCAGGTGATTTGTGGAGTTTTCACAATGTGCTTTTCATTAATCCTGGGACGAATGCTGTGCAAATCTCTACTCAGTCCTTGGGATATCTACCAATTATTTTTTAAAAGCACAGAATTCTTAGTAACTAGAGCTGCACCACCTGGTACAAAATCACTTATTTATGCTAATTGTGAAAAAAAAGTGTTAATTCTTAGGAAATGGATCCCAAAATATTTATACAAAGTACTATTTTATTACCATTTACCACCCCCCACCCCCCAAAAAAAAAGGGAAAATAAATCATAGAATCATAGAATCATAGAATCACCTCGGTTGGAAAAGACCTTTAAGATCATCGAGTCCAACCGTTAACCTAGCACTGCCATCCCACCACTAAACCATGTCCCTGAGCACCTCATCTATCCTTCTTTTAAAGACCTCAAGGGATGAGGACTCCACCACCTCCCTGGGTAGCCCATTCCAGAGCCTGACAACCCTCTCGGTGAAGAAGCTTTTCCTAATGTCTAGCCTAAACCTGCCCTGGCGCAGCTTCAAACCATTCCCCCTCGTCCTATCGTCTGTTACCAGGGAGAAGAGGCCGACCCCCACCTCACTACAGCCTCCTTTCAGGTAGTTGTAGAGGGCGATCAGGTCTCCCCTCAGCCTCCTCTTCTCCAGACTAAACAACCCCAGTTCCCTCAGCCGCTCCTCGTATGACTTGTGTTCCAGACCCCTCACCAGCTTGGTTGCTCTCCTCTGGACATGTTCCAGCAAGGCAACATCTTTCTTGTAGTGAGGGGCCCAAAACTGAACACAGTATTTGAGGTGCGGCCTCACCAGCACCCAGTACAGGGGTACGATCACTTCCCTGCTCCTGCTGGCCACACTATTCCTGACACAAGCCAGGATGCCATTGGCCTTCTTGGCCACCTGGGCACACTGCTGGCTCATATTCAGCCGGCTGTCAATCAGTACCCCCAGGTCTTTTTCCACCAGGCAGCTTTCCAGCCACTCTTCCCCAAGCCTGTAGCGCTGCATGGGGTTGTTGTGACCAAAGTGCAGGACCCGGCACTTGGCCTTGTTGAACCTCATACAATTGGCCTCGGCCCATCGGTCCAGCCTGTCCAGGTCCCTCTGCAGAGCCCTCCTCCCCTCCAGCAGATCAACACTCCCACCCAGTTTGGTGTCATCTGCAAATTTACTGAGGGCACACTCAATCCCCTCATCCAGGTCATTGATAAAGATATTAAACAAGACTGGCCCTAGAACTGAGCCCTGGGGGACACCGCTTGTGACCGGCCGCCAACTGGATTTAGCTCCATTCACCACGACTCTCTGGGCTTGGCCACGCAGCCAGTTTTTAACCCAGCGAAGAGTACATCCATCTAGGCCATGAACTGCCAGCTTCTCCAGGAGAATGCTATGGGAGACTGTGTCAAAGGCTTTGCTGAAGTCCAGGTAGACAACATCCACAGCATTTCCCTCATCTACCAGGCGGGTCACCTGGTCATAGAAGGAAATCAGGTTGGTTAGGCAAGACCTGCCTTTCGTGAACCCATGCTGACTGGGCCTGATCCCCTGATTGTCCTCCATGTGCCTGGTGAGCACCCTCAAGATAAACCGCTCCATAATCTTCCCCGGTACTGAGGTTAGGCTGACTGGTCTGTAGTTCCCCGGATCCTCCTTCCGGCCCTTCTTGAAGATAGGCGTCACATTTGCCAACCTCCTGTCATCTGGGACCTCCCCTGTTCTCCAGGACTGCTGATAAATGATAGAGAGTGGCTTGGCAAGCTCCTCTGCCAGCTCCTTCAGCACTCTTGGGTGGATCCCATCCGGCCCCATAGACTTGTGGATGTCCAGGTGGCATAGCAGGTCAAAGACTGCTTCCTCCTGGATTAAGGGGGGTTCATTCCACTCTCTGTCCCCATCTTCCAGCTCAGGAGGCTGGGTACCCTGGGGATAACTTGTCGGGCCATTAAAGACCGAGGCAAAGAAGGCGTTGAGTATCTCAGCCTTTTCCTCATCCTTAGTGGCAATGTTCCCCCTTGCATCCACTAGTGGATGGAGGTTCTCCCTGGCTCTCTTTTTGCTGTTAACATATTTATAAAAACTCTTCTTATTATCCCTTATAACAGTGGCCAGGTTAAATTCCAGCTGGGCTTTTGCCTTTCTAATCTCCTCTCTGCATGACCTGACAAGATCCCTGTACTCTTCTTGGGTTGCCTGCCCCTTCTTCCAGAGCTGGCAAGCTCTCCTTTTTTCCCTTAGTCGCAGCAGTAGACCTCTGTCCAACCAGGCCGATCGTCTTCCCCGCTGATTTGTCTTACGGCACATGGGGACAGCCTGCTCCTGTGCCTTTAAGACTTCTTCCTTGAAAAACACCCAGCCTTCCTGGACCCCTTTGCCCTTCAAGACTATCTCCCAAGGGACTCTCCCAACCAGCGTTCTGAGCAGGTCAAAGTCTGCCCTCCGGAAATCCATGGTGGCGGTCTTGCTGACCCCCTTCCTAACCTCACCAAAGATCGAAAACTCTACCATTTCATGATCACTAAGGCCTAGATGGTTTCCAACCACCACCTCTCCCACCAGTCCTTCTCTGTTAGTGAACAGGAGGTCAAGCAGGGCACTTCCCCTGGTAGGCTCACTTACCAGCTGTGTCAGGAAGTTATCTTCCACACACTGCAGGAACCTTCTGGACTGTTTCCTTTCTGCTGTATTGTATTTCCAGCAGATGTCTGGGAAGTTGAAGTCCCCCACAAGAACAAGAGCTCGCGACTGAGAGACTCCTGCCAGCCGCTTGTAGAATTCTTCGTCAACGTCCTCATCCTGGTCGGGTGGTCTGTAACAGACTCCCAACAGGATATCTTTCTTGTTGGCCTTTCCCTCATCCTCACCCATAAGCATTCTGCCTCACCACAAGCATCAAGCTCTGTACAATCTAAACACTCCCTAACATACAGAGCCACCCCACCGCCTCTCCTTCCTTGCCTGTCCCTTCTGAAGAGTTTGTAGCCATCCATCGCAGCACTCCAGTCATGGGAGGCATCCCACCACGTTTCTGTGATGGCGACTACATCATAACCATCCTGCCTTACAATGGCTTCCAGCTCCTCCCGTTTGTTGCCCATGCTGCGTGCATTAGTGTAGATGCACTTGAGCTGGGCTGTCGGTTTCCCCCCCAGCAATGGGGTGACCCCCCCAGGCTCCTCTCTAGTGAGCCTGTTTATATCCCCTTCCCCCTTCAGGCCTAGTTTAAAGCCCTCTCTACAAGCCCCGCCAGTTCCTGAGCAAGGATCCTATTTCCCTTCCGAGAGAGCTGTGCACCATCTGTTCTCGACAGGCCCGGTGCCATGAAAACCTCTCCATGGTCAAAGAAGCCCAAGCCCTTCCGATGGCACCAACCTTTGAGCCACAGTTAACCGCTCTAGCTTTCCTATTCCTTTCCATGTTCCCTCCTGACACTAATGGGATCGAGGAGAGCACTACCTGCGCTCCTGATCCTTCAACCATTTTCCCTAGTGCCCTGAAGTCCCTTTTGATCAATTTGGGGCTTCTCTCTGGCAATTCATCGCTGCCTGCCTGTATAATCAAGAGCGGATAGTAGTCAGAGGGTCGTACCAGACCAGGGAGTCTTTTGGCAATGTCCCTGATCCGGGCCCCAGGGAGGCAGCAGACTTCCCTAAGGGATGGGTCCGGGCGGCATATCGGGCCCTCCGTTCCCTTCAGAAGGGAATCGCCCACAACAATTACCCTTCTTTTTTTCTTTGCACAGTCGGTCTTGATAGGTAGGGGTGACCGTCTCTCCCTAGCCAACCCCCTGGTTGGGCCTTCATCCCCATCTTCAGTTGCCTGGCCCAATATCTCTCTAAAAAGACCATAGGTAAGGTGGGCACCTAGCTCTAGGACTCCCTTTTCCTGCAAGAAAGTACTAGATTTTAAGTCCTGAGTGGTCTATACTACTCCACTCCCTGCTGCTTGCTTATGCTCATTTGCAGTTTATAAAAATACATGGATTTGTCCAAGTTCTACAGGAGCAAGTTTTGCTGTAAAGCCCTGTAAAAATGGAAAGTGCGTCTTTCAAAGACTGAGAGCTGAAGATTATACATTGTCATTGTTGATATTCTTAAGAGAGAAATATTCTGCAAGTTATTGAATGTTTTGGAGGGGAACTGTTGTCATGAGCAAGCTGATGCTGTGGGCCTGGTTTTCTGACCGTGAAGACCCCATTAAAATGAAGATGTTCGGAGGGTTTGAAAGTATCAGGTAGTCTCAGCTTTAGATGTGTTAGAGAACAAATCCAAACTGCCTAGAGGTGCAGATGAGTACCTAGCATCCTAGGAAATGACTGTGTGTCACCAGTCCATTTATAAGACCATTTATTGACTTCAATAAATTCACTTACATGATGAAAGTATTTAGGCATTTCTGAAAAATCCTGCTACACCTCAGGCTACAACTTTAGGTAAAGGTGCTGTATTTAGGCCCAAATACTCTCGAAATTTTCCACCTGAGGCCTTGATTTTGCACTCTTCTACAGAAGGTCAGGCTACATAACATATCAAGCTTGTCTTTCGTTTCAGACGGTTGGAAAAAAGAGCTAATTAAATAAGCAGAGTAGCTGATTAAGGGTTCTTGTTATGCAAGTTTAGTGACAATTCAAAGGCTGTTGAAATTGGTAAGTCTTTGGCTTGAGCTTGCTGTGCTTTAGATCCAGGTCTTAATCTCGCTGTGGATGTACGTGTTCATCATAGAGTCCTGTTCCAGTCCCAACGTTGTATTTAGAAATACTTTAAAATGCTGTTGTTTATAGCGTTGCTTCAAGGCCGCAATAAGATATATACCCTGACGCAGTATTTTACACTGCTAAAGAACTCCCTCGGGAATTGATTCCTGGCACTATCTGTGAAAAAAAATATAGATAATAAGAGATATTTCAAATAAAAATTATTTTTAAAAAATCCCCTTCAGGGAACAGTTAGTGAACGTGACATGCTGCTTCATTCCCCCGAATGGTTTCTGAAATGGGCGTTTAGTTTAAAATACATTTTTTTTGACATGTTTGCATGTGTAGCTGTAATCCTAAGCAAATTTTCAACAGTAATAAAAACAAAAATAGAAATAACCTGAGTGCTAATTCTAACTGTAAAATAGAAAACTTCTACAGGCTACTTGTATAATACGGTATAAGCATTTTGTTAGTCTTTCCTTTGTATCACTTGTTGCAAAACTTTGCAGGTAAATGAATTGGTTGTTCATAGACTGCAGTGATAAAAAATTTAGAATTTTTATAAATGTGAAACATATGCTCCGCTACTTAAGATTTGTTCTTGTGGTTTGCAGGTGATACCAGGGCTTCTAATAATAATAACAGGACTGCACAGAAATCAAAGAATGATTTATTTTAAACAGTTTCATGAAGCCGAAAGCTACCAAATAGCTAGGCAGGTTCTGCTGTGAGTATTTTACTGTTCCTTCTCCCTGGGTACTTGCACTTAAGTAATTTATTCAGTTCCCAGATTGCAATAAATCCTTATTGTACCGCGAAAGAGTATTTGTATTTCCTTCTCAAGAAATGTGTGGAGAGTCGCAGAAGGAATGGTCTTTGTTTTGGTACTGTTTCAAAGAACACTTCACCAACACAGGGGACATAAAATCAAAATTACTTCTTTTTCACTATGCATTGCCATCTAGTGGCGTGCAGCCCCCCTTGTGTCTCAGCAGGGAGGGTCTAACCGCGGAAATCTGTTAACTCTTGCAGGTCATTTTTATTGATTACTTTCTTTACAGAGAGCAGAGGCCATGTTGCAGGGATCTTCTAATTGCATTTGCTATCACGTGCATATGCTCTAACATTTCATCTTCCTTTATTTTGAATGAAGGTTTATGGGGGGAAAAGAACTTGGGGGAAAGGCAAGGCTGAGGTATGAGCAGAGCCATTGGCTTTCAGTTACTGTATGGTAGCCCACTTCTCTCAGTCAGTGAAGAGTGAGAAAGAAGTCAGTGAAGAGTGATGCCAGGTTTGCCTGTTGGCAATTATTTCCTTCCAAGTAAAGTAAAATATTATAAAGAATTGGATCATAATTCTGGGCCAAAATTCGTTCTACTGGAAGCTCAAATGACGCCATGACTTGGTCAGTATTAGTGCTGACTGAAGGTCCCTAAGAGCTGGGGAGCAACGATAGCCAGTTTGTTCCTGGAGCTACCCGTTGTGTTAACATGGACCAAACCATGCTTCCTTGCACCGACAGAAGTGCGAAGCAACTACACAAACCTCAGTGAAACTCCCCTGCAATTTTATTGGAATCACCAAGAAATGGCCATTTGTTTCATTTCCACCATACCTACTTTGTACCCAAATCTTTCTATTTTCCAATAAAGAGAAGTTAAGTTAATAGCAGCCATGGCAGCGCTCCGAGGGGGTGGTCGTTCATCAGGGACCAGGCAAGTGGAGTACGACCTGCCAATTGCCTGGGAATCTGGACAGATTTTTTTCAAAACTCTCCATCATTTCCTTCAATACAGGTCAGTAATGAATTCCGGCAGTCATTTATAAAGTTGTTATGCCAAATTATTTCCCACAATTCTGCATTTGGGCTAATGGGTATATTTGATTTTTACACACATATATGTGGGAAATAAAAAGCCACTGAAACACAATTTTTCTTAAACTCAGTAAAAATAATTGCTACAGTGATTGTTGAAAAATATTTCTGAAACATGCTTGCTTAAAAAATGAGCCCCACACAATTGTCCTACCTTTCTACCATTATCAAAGCTGTTCTAAAATAACCAACCAAATGTTTAAATGTTTGTCATTTTCTTGCACCAGAATAATAGTGTCGAAATCCTCTTTGGGCTGTGCCTTTCTCCCATTATATTGCACGCTTCATGACTTGCTGGCTAGTTACTGCAGTGCTAACGCTGTTGCTCTCTGTAGCTTTTTCCGTGTCTCCAGCAGGATTTTGATGTAGGCTATCAAGGTGACATAAAGGCAGGAGAAAATGCAGCCTTACCAGTATAAAGTAGCAAATATTGGGCAATTTTAGAGCTGCACATTATAGTGATTTCTGATAGTAAGGGGTGTATCTGTATAAGAACCTCATAGGATCATTGTAAAAAAATTTTTTTTAAATATACGAAAAATAGTAATAACGTTAATGGGAGATAAACCTTTAAGAGGCAAATACAAATCTAGTTTTCAGCTAATATTACTCAGTGCTAATTTTATGTGGCTTTTTGGTCTTGTGTTCAGCTTTATTTCATCACTAAGCAGGAGAAAATAAAAGGAAAAAATATAGAGAGAGATTTGAAGAATTCCGTAATAAACTATACCTGTCCATACAGAATCACACACCAGCAATGAAAATACAGTAGTTTTTTCAAACAGAAGCCATTAGAAACCAAAAAAATAGACTTTATTGCAATCAAAACAAAACTGTGATCTGATTCTTAGCTGTAGATCAGCATGTGTTTGTGCTAACCGAGGATTTTGCTTTCTGGTTAACCAAAGAAAACCTTTATAATGAATATTTGGAAAGTTTTATATTGTTAGAGTGAGTAAATGTTGAACTTTTGAGACTAATAGAAGAAAAATCCAACAGCTAGAGATGAGTAATGGAGAGGTTGTCATGAACATGTCATAAATTCTCTAACTTCTATATGTTTTAAGAGTAGGTGTTTTACATTTGCTGCTGAACTGCTGTAGCTGAGAGTTTCATGTTTTAAATTTTTATTTTCAGAAATGTTATAAAGCATTGAGAGAATTTTCTGCTCCCCTGAAGTTGGACGGTGCGTTATCAGCAAAGGCAGAAATCTGAGTATTTCAGGGTTGAGCTAGGTTTTGGAGACACAAGAGTGGAAAGTTGATCAAGGCATCTGTCATTTAAAAGGCTTACTTTTTTTTCTGTAACTTCCTTATACATTTGAATCAGATTTTTGTGGAAAATATCAGTGTAATTCCAATGCTGTTACTACTTTATAGTAGTAGCATTTAGTAAGCTTCCTACTTTAAAGTAAACCAGTTGGTAGATCTGCTCCGATTTCTTTAAAATATAAATACTTGCCAAACTGATCAATCACGCAAACTAAAGCATCACAACTTCGCCATTCAAATGTGTGTGTTACATATTTCTGGGTGTTGTGCTCATGAAGCAACACACGTGTTTGTGTTAGCAGCAGCTTGTGACAACAGTCAGCCATTGCTCACGTAGATGGTGCCTGTAGACCTGTTTGCGCAAGAGGATGTAACCCATGCTAATCTTGTCTGAGGTTCATAATGCTTTGTTTCTTTTGTCTTGGGCTCGATCGCCACCGCTCACATATGTAAAGACCGCAGCTCTCGGAGAATGACCTTGATTGTGCTCTATACCTGCTTGCACTTAGGAAAAGAAACATTTGTCACTCTTATTTATGTAATTGCTTAAATTGCATTTTAATTTTAACAGCTTAAGTATGTTGGTTGAGAAAAATGTTTTCTGAATGAAAGTTTGATCAAATGCCCAGCCAGTGCAAGTCTTTCCATTGACTCAAGAGATTTTGTTTCAGGCATTTTATTTAAACAATACTCCTCTCAAGTATAACTGAGTAAAGTTACATGCATTTCATTTAAAAAAATGAACAAAAATGTTTCAAGCAGTAATATTTAATATAATGTTTTATGGAAAATTACTGAAAATTAAATCTTTCCATTTTATATTTTTGATGCAATTTTAAAGTATAAAGAAACCTGCATTTAGTTCTTAAAAAAAGCAATATATCTGCTTGAGGATTACAAAACTCAATTTCTTCTTGCTAAAATGGAAATTGGATTAGATTCTGTTGGAGTAAACTCAACAATTGCTTAACTTCTTTTGTGTTACTCTTCATTCCCATTAATACGAATAACATGATACCTATATTCAGCAATTCCCATCACTGCGAGCTCTTAAATAAACATTAGGAAATATTAGTCTCGAAGTTAAAGACTCCATTTAGCGCACTGCCCAGCTATACGTTTTATATTTGCAAGCAGGAATGGCAGTTCAGACTTCTTTTTGAGCGCTCATTACACTAATGTTCTCAGGCTTTCCTGGCAAGACTCTTTACAGAGCTGAGCAGGTTCAAAATGTATCAGGAGGCCTTATCACTCAAAGTAAACATTCAAAGCATATTTCCCCTTTGCTGAAAGATTTACATTAGTTCCCCGTTAGACACCGTATCAATTACAGCGCCACGTTTCCTACACGTCGTAGGTGCGAGCTTTCCCTTTTCTGTCACACCCCCCCCAGCCAAAGTTTAAAGTAGCGATGCTATAAAAGGAGGATCTGGCTACATTTATTTAGCACAAATTTTGTAGGTGAAACCTTGCAGGTGTTCAGTCATGCCCATGTCGATATTCTGAGATACAGGCTTTGATGCCCTCAGTTGTGCCAAATGCCACGATCCGCTGCAAACTTTTCCAAAGACTTCATGGTGCTACTGTGTAAACAGCACTTAACTGGCCTGATAAGGGCTATCTGCTTTGTCTGTCCCTGAGATATGCAATCCCGAGCTCATCTGAGTAATAACTCAGGCACTATGTTTACTGGTGAGCAAACGTGGAGGAAAGTTATGTTTTAGACGGCAGCAAATTGCTTGCTGCACGTATCGTCAATAATCCCTTCGCAGCACCGGGTTGTATCTGTGCACCTGGGCTCCTCTCAGCTGGCAGGAGCAGCCAAGGCACCATCTGCATGGGAATGTGCAGGGAGGGTCATGCATGGGAATGGGGACGAACGGATTTCAATCGCTGCAAATCCAGTATGGATGCTCTGCTTTACGAGTGATGCTGCTTGCGATCACTGCAACATTAAACTTAGCATCTCTTTCTCAAATGCGTACCGGGTAAATCCACATCACCCAGCTGAGCACACAAACATTGGCAATTTCTAACGATATTAGGTAAGGTCACAATTTTTGGGTAGTTTCATAGGTGAAAAAAAAAAAAAGGAAAGAGAAATACTGCAGCTAAACTTTTAAATAAGACAAAAAAGTTACTGTTAACACAAAGTTGCCATCGTTCTGTCCTTGTGTTCCTAGCAAAGCTTTCCCTTCTGCCACATCTATTTATAAACCATGACGTGCTATTTGTTATTCAGAGAAGTTATAACAGGAACCAGATTAACCTAGACATCATGAAAAACAAGACACAATTAGGAAGGGGAAAATAGAGTAGGGTGAGGAAAAGCTGCTTGGGAAGTTGTCCTAGGGAAAGGAGAACTGGGCTTCTTGTTTAATAAGGGGCTCGACTCTCTCCCCTTTGCCAAAGACAGGCTGTTCTCTGAAGTGACTAATGGAAATATCCATTGCCTGTATATCTGGTGATCTCTTCCTTTGAAATACGTGCATGAAGACCGCGCGTTTTTCTAAAAGATGTGTTATAGAAGGACAAAAGTTGTGTTCAAGCAATGAAAGCATTAGAGGAAGTTCTACATGAGAAGTTCTATATAAGGAGACGCAAGTTCTATATAAGTTCTATGTAAGTTCTGTATAAGAAGTAAGAAGGAAGCAAAAATAGATCATTGTAATGGTCCTTTCTTGTTTTACCGCCTGCGGCTCTGTTCAAGTTTAGTTTTCTTCTTGTAATTTGCTTCAGGGAGTATAAAATGAATACTTATTGCTATATATATATTCAAAGAAGTGGGACTTAGTTATACAGAAATACGTGAGTTTGCAGAAGTGTCAGTGCACATGGCTGACACTTGCGTGTTTTACAGAGACGAAAACAAAGAAACAATACTAAAAGTATAAAACTGGTGCAAGCAGGGGATGTGAACCTCTCAGTGGAACTGAAGGAGGCGTAGGGTATGACTGAATTTAAAAATTAGAGGGTTAAAGGTTGAGAGTAATTAATTTATTGAAAGGTCTTTTTTTTTTCCTCTCAGAGCTGCTTCGAAGTCTTGAAAAAAATCTGACCAGCTTTTCTTTGAATGTAAAGTAGAAAATGGCTTTGAAAGCTCGGCCATTCATCACCATGGATTTTCTGAGTTTCAACGGGCACCAGAATCTCACCTGTATTGTGTGAGATGAAGTGTTCCATTTTAGTTTTATTAATTTTATATGATCAGCATTGTTATCATTAAAGAGAGATGAAAAAAACGAGTGCTTGTGCAATTAGACATTCCCACACAGCCATCTGTGCACCTTCAGCCGTTCGTGAAATTGAGACTCAGGGTAAAACCCATCACAAACAATTTCTTGCTGTGGCAGAATGTCATTTGTCACAAGTAAGTAAGTGGCATGGGCAGGATGAGGATGATGAAACATGGACCAGCCCCTGGGACAAGGTCGTGATGAAAGGAGGAGACCACAGCCTGTCCTGGTGGAGCTAAAGCAGCTCCTGCCAGACCATGTCTGTCTTGTCCCAAGTCCAATTCCACATGGAATAACGTGTTTCTGACTTTAAACATATTCCAACTGTGAACGGAGTCCTTTAACTATTTAGTGATATTCCGTGTTTTGGAGGTTCCTGTTTTTATGGCTTCTAAAATTCTCATTCTCTGTACTAAGCAAAAGCCTGTCAGATTTTAAACAGCCGCTGTTTAAAATTCCAGTCGGTTGGCTTTTCGTGTGATATTTTTGCTATGAAATTCCAGAATATAACTACTAACTGCCCTTTATCGAGTAAATGCTCACTGGGCACTTCAAACCTAATCATTTTGATCTACCTTAATCACAATCTCTGATCTGTCCAGTGCTCTGGCAAAGGCTGCAGCCAGCTGCAGGGATAAGCTCTGCTGTATCTGACACTGGCCTTGTTTAGGATCTCTGAGAAAAATAGAGGCAATAAACTGTACGGTCTGGCTTCTGTCTGTATTTTAACTCTGCTGGCTTCATTGAGGTTATCAAGACAAGGCAGAAAAACAGAATTTCTACAAAGGTGAGGGGTGGCATAATACAAGATTTCCCTTGTGTAAAGGTGGATGAGAGAATGCTCCCCTGCGAAGCATCCATGTGGGGAAGAAACATGGCTGATTCTCACTCTCGGTTGTTCAGAAAGACCTCAGAGGAGTCACTTCTGCAGGGATTTTGTCACTTTTACAAAGTCTGGAGATATCTCAGAACCAGAATACAAAAAGGATGAAACATAGACAGGAATGCTATGGTTCCGTCACAGGAAACACATTCCATTTTCACTCAGCTCAGAGAACCCTGTGGACCCAGGTGCTGTATGCTTGCCAAAACTGATTTTGCTTTTCATAGTGCAATTCTTAACTATGGATGTTTTATTAACAAAATTTTGTAATTTTACACTTACAGTTACAAAATTGTAAAAGAGCCCCGTGTGGGTTGTTTTGTTTTGTTTGAGTTTTCCTTGGTTTCTTTGTTGTTTTTTTTTCTCTTAAATGGGAACAGGTGCTTCTATATGGAATTCTGGATTAAATGTGAATCTCAGTCCAGTATTTTCCATTTTGCCAAAGAATTATGTGACAGTGTCGTGTCTGCAGGAGTTATACGTCAGGTGGCAACTGAATATTCATGGAATCAGCCCTGGCTTGTGGATTAATTTATTTTTCATATTGATAGCTATCTGCCACTTGAAAATATTTGTGTTGTAATAATTTGGCTTTAGCAAAATGTGAGTCAATAAAACTACAATGTGACATTTTTGGTTACGAGAAGGGTTGTGAAAATTTTTATTTTCTATTTATTTTCTATTTAGTGCTTGTGACACCAGACCCTGGGCTTAGCAGGAAAAACATCTAACTGATTTTAAAAGGAGTAGGATTTTGCCCTTGCAAATATACTTGGTCTTTCAACAAGCACATGTTGAAGGTAACTGATCCATGTTGCTTTTGTTTATAGTATTCACGATGTTTCTGTGGTTGGTGAGCCATTTGGCCTGGTCTCTCAGGAGGCATTGCAGCAGTCAGAAGTGCTTTCTTCCAGTGGAGGTGGTTACCAGCAAAATTTCATTTAATTCATGGCAGGGCTTGGGTTTTTTTCATTGTTGAATTTGGTAAAATTAAATAATGCATCGTTCTTTATTATAGCTCTGTTATTTTTCCTGGGACTAATATCTGCAATGGTTTTCCATACCTCTTTGTACTTGCCTGTTGCTTTACCGTTATTTTTCTTGGGCAGTAACAGTGACCTTTAAGTTGCAGCTGACAGGGCAGATTTTTTTACAGGAATAACAGAATTCACATTCAAACTATATACGAGTACTTCTGTCAGGTGGCACACAGTTACAATTCCAGTTGGAAAAGCTGTATTATACAGTATGGGTGATTCCTATGCAGTAAACATGCTTCTTGCAGGCAATAGGAGATTGAATGTGTTTCCTGCTTATACTTGATGTAACTGTGAGCTAACGCCTTCAGCTCCCTGAGCAGTTGTTTTGCCGCAATGCTTAGAGAGAGATGCCAGTATTTAAAAAGAATATTTGCGTTTTCGGCTCCCTGGTTGTATAACAAAAATGTACACTCTGAAAGTAAAAGCCAGGCATTAGAAATGCAGTGTGGGAGGCGCTTCACGGGCCAAATACGGGCTGGCCATTTCATTACATGCAACCCCTGCTTTACTTAAAAACCGTTCTGCAAGATTGTGCTTTCCTGACTGCGAAGGAGTGACTGGAAATGATTCCACAAGATGTGAAAAATGTTATTTAGTGTTTTATTTATTGTCCTAGCCATACACGCGTATATGTTTTTGCCTACTTGCTCAAAGAATCGGTCTGCATGAAACCAGTATTTCTGCAGGTTTATTCTTTGTGTAAAAATGCAGCCTGATAAAGAGATGCTTATAATGTGTCAGGTAATAATTTAAAAAAAAAAAAAAAAAAAAAAAGTCGCCATGCGTTTCCAGAGTCTGAAAACTTTTCCCATTAGCAGCAAAAAGAGAACAATGCTGATATTTTCTTCACAGTGAATGCTGGGAGAGACTTCAAAATGTAAATTTAGATTAAACAATCAAAGCTTGTATAACTTGTTTATGTTTTCTGTCATAGCATAAAGGCCAAATATATCTGTGCTTTAATGGCTTTGAATGTGACTGCTTGGAACCAGGGCTATATTTGGTCCAGTGACTGCATAAATGAAAAATCATGGATGCAAGCTTTTCCTTTAATTCCTCATGCAAACCCTTTCAAAAACTTTTTATAGTACATGTCAGCCAATGAAGCAGTAATGTAATACATTAGAGAAAAGGAATCTAGTCAGTACTTTGGGCTGGAACTGGCTTGTGTTAGATTTCATGGACTTCGGGGAAGCTCGCATTCTTATTAAGGAAGATTTTGCATGCGATAAGCCACATTTTCCTTGTCCTAATGAGGTAATCATCCCACAAATTTCAGTTAGTCGGATTCCCTGATGAAGCCTAGCTGGTTTTTGGCATGTGGAGGCCTTTTCTGGTTATCAAAAGCAACAGCCTTAATATGACACAGCCGAGAGGAGGACGAGAGGAGGACATGGACGCAATAATACTTGGGTGTCTCAGCAACACTATTAATAAGTGCTTTAAGCTGTGAAAGTGGGAATTTGGAAACCAGGCTGCCACATACTCAAATATAGACATGGATTTAATGCAGCTCATTTATAACTGGTGATTGCTTAGAAGTGTCGTGGACAAAATCCTTAATGTAAGAGGAAAAAGTGTAGGCTGTCCCTTTGAGTTCCAGACTTCCATTTCAATTCTGTGAGCAGGAACAGCTGCAATGTTGCTATCAGGCATGTGGAGTTTTTAGTGCTAAAAAGGCAGCTGGACTGGAAATACCCCAGAAGTACATATCCATTTGTCTGGTTAACTTCAGCACTTAGACTATCAATCAGGTCAGCCTAAAGAAAAATGAATGACATCAGTCAAAACAATAGGATATCTCTGTGCAGTGATTAGCTCCGTGTAGTACAAAACCTTAAATAATTTGTTCTTTGAAAATGTGATGATTGATTGGCTTCCATTAGGCTTGGATTTTAAAACATTCCATGAACTCTCAGATAAAATGGCACTAAAATGTTATTGCAATAACCAAATAAATCATATGAGACTATAGTGTATATAAGTACTTTAAAACATTATAGATACTAGAATTTTGTGTATAATAAAAAGGTGAAGAATGTAATCCATGAATTTTTTTTATGCTCTCAGCTCACACCAGCATTATCCGGGGCTGTTTTCAAGGATAATGTTCCTAAGGGTATGAATTTTTTTGTTTTGTTTGAATATATTGCATATACATATATAGAAGTTGCATTGTTCTGGATATGTTTGGTAAAAGGGAAGTATTTTAAAAATATCACAGTGCAGAATTTATCTCAGCTGGCCATGATAACTGATGCTGGCCATTTAAATTCGATCTCAGCCTTGCAATCAGCTAACCATGGTGCATTTTTCAGTATCAGGTCTGTGGTTGAATTCATGGTCTTGTGCTTTTCTGGCCAGAGAATCTCTGACATATAATAATGTTCAGCCTTGAATCTCGTGTAAAGGAATAAAACAGAATCTTGCCCTGATACGTAGGGTGGCAGCACAGTTAACACTTGTAATTTATGATCATTCTTTCACTTTTGTCTAATGACCCAAACTCTGCAGGAAAATAATTCTGTGAATCATCTCTTACTTCAAAATAAACTCTAGGCCCAATGCATGCAAGACTACCTAAATATTGTAAGCCCTATGGATCATAAATCAGAAGACGAGGAAAATAATCCCATCAAAAATGGTTTATTTCATTATTTTAGGATTTTACTCATGTATTTTAAACGCTGGTGTTGAGCTTAAGTGACATTATAAATCTTCAGAGAATCAAAGGCAAGCAGCCTGCATGCAGCACGCATATGGTTACCTTCAAAGTCAATTGGCAGTGCATGGCTTTTATACTGTTGACCGATGCTATTGTGTAATTTGTTTTCTAATGAGAGAAAACTGAGTGTATTAAGAAGGTCCAGATATCTTCAAAGTAGTCTTTGGAGGCTTTACATGTTTGATTACATTGACCATTGTCTAAACAATAATACCTGTGATCTAGGGTATTGCTTCATATGGGAAGTACTAATCACTGATTATCACATTTCTGCAATGAATGTCAGACTTCAGTGAAAGCATCACGTTTGAGATTTTGTCTCACACTCCAGAGCCAACAAAAGCTTTAGGAAGCAAGTGAAGATAGCCAGGGGTAAGAGTTCAGGTCCATCTATATGCATTTATAAGTCATTGTTATTAAAGAAACAGGCCAATCCAGTTTCCAGTTTCTAAATCTTGAGAAGGGAAGGCTCAGGGGGACCTGAGCAGTGTGTGTAAACACCTGAAGGGGCACAGTAAAAAAAGACGGAGCCAGGCTCTTCTCAGCGGTGCTCAGTGACAGGATGAGAGGTAACGGGCATGGGGTGAAATGATGGAGATTTACAGTGAGGGTGGTCAGACACTGGAACAGGTTGCCCAGAGGGGTCCTGGGATCTCATCCTTGGAGATAATCAAAACCTGATTGGACACATCCCTGAACAACCTACTCCAGCAAAGGCTTTGGGCTGGATGATCTCCAGAGGTGCCATCCAGCCTCAACAATTCTGTGACTGTAATGCAGAAATTCTACTGAAATTCTCTTCAACAAGAGATGATTAATTCCTGGTGATTAATGGCTATAGACATTTCCTGATTCAGACTTATACGATGTGTAGCATCAGCAAAAGCGGACATTTCTGTCTCTGTATCATAAAACCGTACTCAATATTTATTATTAACTGGTATCTACAAACTGCATTTCTAATTTAGGCTGGCTGAGTTAGGCTTGGATTGTCACCTGGGCATCAGGGTTAGAATTTGTACTAATGTGAGGAACAAGCACAAGCAAGGCTGTACTGTCGAATTAGGTTGAAGTGGGATGTAATTGATGCATAGCCTCAACATTACATAGTAAAGTATTCTATTTTGAATTTGTATTGTTTATTGAAAGGAGTAGATAAAATGTTGGCTCCTGCTTTAGAGCACTGATTTGGAGACAACTCTGCATGTTATAAATTCTAAAGGGTTTGGGGTTTTTTTTTAAGTCATTGTGAAATAGTGTATGTGGAAAAATGTTTAAGTCCCTAGAAGTTGGTAAGATCAAAGCTAGAGCTGGGCTGTGTTGAATTTCCTGATGGTATCTGCTGATAATATCTATTGCTGCTGACTTACTTTTTAGATTTTTTCTTTTTTTGGTAGAATATTTGCAGTTGGGTGCTTGGAAGGGAAACAAGGAATTTGCTTGTGTTTTTAACCAACCCCCCAGTCAGTGAGGCTGCTGTGTCACTGACGGGGTTCCAGCATAGGGTTGGACTTGATGATCTTAAAGGTCTTTTCCAACCTAAATAATTCTATGATTCTATACTGTCTGGTTGCTCCTGCCGACAGACTGCCTGCAGCATAGGCAGAAAGTAGACTTTGGCTCCTGCCTGGAATAAGGTAGGGGAATCATTCTAATGCCTTGATAATGGGGCTGTCTCCTACCTTTCACAACAAATTCTCAACTCCTCTTACTTTACGGCAAACTTCCACTCTGACTTTCTTACTTATGGCAGAGTCAGGAATGCAGTTATAAAGGAGTGCTCATTCTTAAAGGCATGAATAAAAACCTTGTGGGTAATTGCACTTGAAACATATTTGTGAGTCAAATCCTTCCTAGATGAATTTGCATCGCTATTTAGGCCCCAGTCTAAAGTTTAGGCCAACTGTCTGTCTTTGCCATTTATCTGCACGTTTGGGCTGGGAGGCCGGGGAGCCATCCTCCACAGAGGTTGCATGTCCCTGGGAAGGTGCCTTGGTGGGAGCAGAGGGGTTCCTGGGCAGGGCACTCTATGGAGAGTGATGGGCAGCTGTTGTCCATGTCTTTTGCTGCTTCTCCATTTTGGATTTAATCCATTCCAGTGCAAAGTAAATAGGCTTGTGTTAAGTGCTGACTTTCTGGGAATGTGTTTTATTTTACAAACACACGTATAGAGCTGAGAGGCAGATGAAGAACCCTCTCTCTGTTAGGTGGTAGCTATTACCTTTTTGCTGTGGCCATGTGATAAATGACCTTTTGCTCTAAGGTGGCTGTGAAGCTGGTTTAACCTACTACGTTTTACTGTGTGTTGGAATAGAGGAGGGTTGCTCATCTTAGCATTACTGTGCATCCGCAAAGAGGGACTGGCTAACATCTGAAAGCCAAAAATAGGCTAAGCCCAAGCGCTTTTGCATAGCTGAACTTGCTGAGGTATAAACATGAAAAATTCTTTGCTGTAGAATTGCTGCTACACGACATACCTGGGTGATTTTTTTTAGGACAAGAGGAAATGGCCTCAAGCTGTTCCAGGGGAGGTTTACATTAGATATTAGGGAAAATTTCTTCACTGAAAGAGTTATCAGACACTGGAATGGGCTGCCCAGGGACATGGTCAAGTCCCCATCCCTGGAAGTATTTAAAAGACGGGTGGATGAGGTGCTTAGGGACATGGTTTAGTGGTGGATGGGCACAGTTGGACCTGATGATCTTAAAGGTCTTTTCCAACCAAATGATTCTATGATTCTCTGATTGCAGGTAGCTCCCCAGCTGAACTTCAACCCCTTGTGGTGGGATCAGCTGCTGCAACAGGGCATGGCAGAGCGGCTTCAAGCAGGCCAGAGACTGCAAGGGAACTGCTGAATCTTTCCAGTCTTGCTAGCACTTCAGGAGCGCCTTCAAATGGCTCTGCGCATCATTTTTTTTCTGAGGGGAATGAGGGGAGTTCTGTGCAGAGGGGATAGGATGCCAGACTTACTTCTTTGGAACATATGTAGGCCTAGGCTTGATAAATCTTGGTTGTCGAATGAGAAAAGTAAAGATTTCAGGCAGTTTGCAAGGAAAAAAAAATAGAAAACTGATTTTGATTACAGCCTGTTGATATAGAATACATGTACCAGAAAAGTGCCAAAACCTAAAATAGTATTTTAAAATATGTATTAAATCATTAATTGCAAGTCTTGGTGTTCACATCTTTGACTGTAGTTCAGTGCCTTTCCAATGGGTGAGACATCCTCTTGGGTTGGTCACAAAAGCATCATTGCTTATTCAGACGAGATGTTGGTTATGCATCTGATATGTAAGGAATAAATATCAGCTGAGGTATGTTACTAAACCAAAAAGTAAGTCAGGACTTATTTTGTCCCTGCATGGAAAGTATTTTTACCTATAGAAACTGTATTTCTTTGAAATTGAAGAGCTGGTGTTCAGATTTCTTTGCTAGCTTTCTTGTTATCTCAGGAATCACTCTGCATAATTGTAGTTTGCCAAATGGCTAGAGTGCAGGGAAGCTTATATTTGGATTTTCACCATTATCTTCTATTATCTCATGCTTCATCTTTCTTCAGACATGTAACTCCCTCAGGATGAAAACTTTCATGTTTGTTTGCAATACAGACTGTTTGTGGAAGAGGTTGAAGGAGTACGGCTGCTTGTTCTAGCAGCCCCCAAATGTGAAGGCTTTCTTATAGAAATTTTTTTCTTCTTTATCAAAGCGTTTTACTTTTCCTCTATTTCTCTATTAAATGGATTTATATAATTTATGCCTTTACTTAGTGACCTTTAAAATTACTTTGATGTCCTCCTTTTGTGGTTAGGTAGATATGCAGTTGATTAAAAACTACAAACTACAAATGTTATTTCATTTAATTGTCTTGAAGCTTTCTGATTTTTATTTCTTTCGTATTCATATTTATGTTCCACCATTCATTTCTATTGTAAGTTTGTGACTGAAAATATGTGTTTTCTTCTGGCCCTCTCCTGGCCAATCTTTTAACTTTCATTTTCCTTATATGTTAGGGAAAGTTAGTTCTAATGAGTGAAGTGTATTGGGCTAAACAGAAATATGACTAAATCCTTCTTATTAGTTAGCCTTTTTATTTCTAAAGCTAACCAATGTAGAAAAAATTGGCCAAAAGGTTTGTAGCAAGTTACAATTAAAGTAAGAACAATTAAAAAAATCTAAAAAAAAATCTACTCTTTTTCTTTCTGCTCAGTGCATTTGCTGCTTGTCCTTCCCAGTGCTGGCTTTGGCAGTGTACTTTAACAGAAAGGATTTAGGTGATGCTGTCTTCCTGAACTAAATCTGGTATTACTCGAAAAGGTGATTTCTTCTTTCATCCCTCAGGTATCCCCACACAGATGCCACAAGCAATGCTCCTATCTTGGGTACTGCTTTGGAGTATAATCTCACTTCTCTGTGCTGGCCCTTGCTTGTCAGCGTGCTGAAGCTGACAGTCTTCCCAACTCGGAGCTGGAAGAAAATATCAAATGGAATGTATTTCCCTTTGAGTCAGTCACAGCTGCTCCTGTACATGCTTCTGGATGTGTTTTCAGTTGTCTCATTGACTTCAACAGCTCTAGAAATCAGCCTCGTAGTGTCTTACTCTTTGAGATAAAGGTCTAACTTTTAGAAAGTTGCTGCAGACCACCGTGTGCAGTGCTCTTTCCAGCACGCAACTTGGACGCAACAGCAGGATTTCAGTGTGTGGCATCTGCACAACAGGGCAAAGTCCTGAGAGGTACTTGGTTATGCATGTATGTGGCTGTTCAGAGTTTTGCTTTACCACTTAATGCTTTTTTTCTGATGTGGCACTCTTCCTTGCTTGGTCTGGGTCCACTAATCCTGGCTTGTGCTTACTCAAACCAATGAGTGACGCCCAACATATGACTGCACTATGCAGAAAAAAGGGGACTGAAATAAGACGCAAGGCAGTATGTGATTCTCCGCAGTAACACGAGTGTTTAGCTTGCATGGAAAGTTTATTTCATCAGAGGCCCTCTCTACATTTACAGTGCATCATTTATTGCTGTGTGCTGCATAACTTCCCATTGATTACACAGAAGCTGTTAAAGGTTTATGCAAGTTTTAGCTGGCTTTCATATAAGGTGTTTGGATCCTGCTGGATGCCTAAAACTACTTCAATTTTATATCAAAGCATTTGCCTCAACTTTTTGCTCTGACAGAAAAACAATTTGGGGTCTATCATATGGTTTTCTTCACTTACTGGGTTAATGTCTTGTAGATATTGCAAATGGAGAGTAAGAAGCTGGTTCTGTGACTTGCATACCTACGTTTCCTGGACTAGACTCCAAAATTGCCTAAGTCATTTAGCTGTTTCTGGAAGTTTTACCTGGAAGCAGAGTTATTTCACAACAGCTTCCGCTTGCTGCCGAGCCAACAGTGGTTTCTGCTCCTACTGAAATAGTTGAAATTGCCAATGAATGAGCTGAAGTGTGGAAGACCTGGTCTTTTCCCACCTAAACGGTTCTATGGTTCTATTGTTGCATTGCAAAGGCATAGGGTCAGGACCAGTCTTTTGCATGAAACCTCAGAATCTTTATTTTCTTCCAGTGACAAAACAGCAAAGAAGCAGACCTGGAACAAACTCCAGAGCTGTCTAGCAAAATATTTCCCCAAAGCTTCAGGTGGATACGGAAGGGGTAAGAAACATAAGGCATTTTTGGCATTTTAGATTTGGTATGTTACCTGTGTGGCTGATGCCTTGTCTGAGCTTACAGAGGTGCTCAGAATTTCAGCATAAAACTCTATGAGATTAGTCAGTCGTTAGCATTCAGCAGAACAGTTGGACATTGTTTTTCATATTAAGGAACCCTGTTGCCCTTCAAGGGCAAGTGTTTTCTTTTCTATACCAACCACAGACTTTCAAGACTTTCTTAAACACTCGTCTTTGTGCAAGGACACTAATGCAACCCAGTGAGTTCCTTGGCCCTGACCTGTTAATCTGGGTAGAGAACCATGCATAAGCATAATAATGGCTTTCTACCTTCGATTTCCTTATTTTACCTAGAAGGGGAATCTAACTAATCCTGAGGTAAAGCTGGAACCTCTTAAAGTACCGGGTAGGCTACTTTCCCCAGGAAAATAGGAGCTCGTTTACAGAACAGATGAGGAAAAATGATACCAGCGATTACACGTTTCCTCAAAAACATCACATCCTGCTATGGCTTTGTTTAGGTTACAACAAAGTTCAGCAGAGGATCCTGTTAATATGTTGGTTGGGACAGACCAAGGCTGTCTATACAAATTACACAGTATATAAGATAGCTGCAAATTCTGCTGAAATAATTTTTTAAGAGTAAAAAAGAAAAAATACTGGCCAAGCTGTTGGGGAGACAGAAATCAAAGAAACAAGGCAGACTTGGACAAGCCCTTCTGCATGCCTTCACACAAGAAAATTCACCTGGGATATCCACTGATACCGATCTGTTCAATATCAGCCCTACAATTACCGCTTCTAAGGCTTTTCTTCCACTAAAGGCAGCTTCACCAAATGCAACGACTTGGCTTTGCTGTGGGTTCTTTCCTGCTGGAGGGGAGAGATGCCATTTTTGTATTGAACAGCATGTCAGCGTACTTCTTCACAGCTTCAGAAAGAGTGCTATTCGGAAGCATGTAGCACAAATAGTACATGGAATACATTATAAGCGGGAATATAAGGTGATCATATAAGGCAGATAATAATGTGTGGTGCATTATTACTTGAAAGTAAGCACCCTCTATAAAAAAACAATAGTGATGGCAACAACTTTGCCCCTTGTACTTTGGGGTTTTCTTTACAGGGTCTGTGTTTCTGTTTAAAATTATATGGGAATACTCTCCATTACTGTCTATCTACTGGAGGCTGTGTCTCAAAGCCAAGTAATGCACCACTTCTGTTTGGAATTAGCCAAATCCGTTCGTAACAGATTACTATCAATAGCTTTTATAGAGGTGATTATCAATTCCAATTGTCTGCCAAGTGGCATTAGGTTTAGTGTTTCCATCCGCCTAGTCATTAAGCACATGTCAAACTCAAAGTAACTGGTAATTTCTGCAATTAAGGCCACCATTATTGTTTCCTTTACTTAAACAGGGAGTCCAAATTACATGGTTAAGTATAACCACCAGTTGTTCCCCCACACACTTAGAATCTGTGTTGCAGAATAGTGTTAATTCTATGAGAATACACAATTAATAAGATAAGTGTAGATTAAGTTTGCTACTGTGAGCTCAAACCTTAAAATTTCACATCCTCTTGAAGGCATCTAATTTGAGGAAAATCCCAGAGAGCAGTAAAAGGAATGGCCTGGAATCTCAAGGACAGATAAATATAAGTTTAAAACTGTTGCTTAAAATTATGTGTATGCTCACGGATGTAGAAATAGGACAAAATAGTTACATAAAGCCAGATCAAAGCCTTTTTTTCTAGCTGTTGATACAAAGAACTCGATTTCTTTTTTGAAAAAATGAAGCAGCATTCATTACTCTGCTCCGTGATGAAGAAGCAAAGCTGAGGAAAAGCATCACAGGATGCTGCTGAACAGGAAAGAGAGAAAACCCTCTGAGAATTCCTTGATCGCTTTCTTACAGGGCCTGGTCCAAAGTCTGTTGGCCTCCTACAAAAGGATTTCCTATTGCAGGTTCTTAATTTTCTGAGCATTGCTGGGAAATGAAACCTATCGCTATAAAGGCATTTGTTTGAAATGGCACAGTTCCTTGGTCACATTGCATGGTGAGTGAGGATGGACAGTAATGGGGTAACTAATATCCCATTTACCACTGGCTACCATTCATTAGGATGAATACTTGTATTTGCAGATGATAATTTACCTTGGAGACTGAGAACTGTTTCATAACTTCTAAAGTAAGTTTCCATCTTGTTTCACATCTCCAGGCATGGAAGTCTAATACAATAAACAGCTACGTGGTACTTGGGGCCAAGTGTTAGCAATGCAAAGCCACAGAGACTCCCAAAGTAAAACTGGTAAATTGTTTCTGTTCAACAGTGGTGCCCTTCTTTTTATAAAATAGGACTAGGGGGGAAGGTGTTATCACTCCCTCACTGCAACCTTTTCTGCTTGTTGGTTTAAACCCAGCTGCAATGTTATTTAAATGTCAGTTTCTGGATTTGATTGAATGTGCCTTTATTGAGAGAAGCAATGATCTTATATGAATGTGACACAGTCTTTTTTTTTTTTCTGAGGGAAAACAAACCTATTCAAGTCAATTAAATAAATGTGTAAAAGCTACAGTGAATTTCATTTAATCTGAGTGTATGTTTAATCACCTTTAAGGCACTTAAGGGATTTTGTTGATTTATGTATTCATTAACAGGGGTTCTTTTAGATCCTGCTTCATGAATATACAACCCCTTCAAATTAAGAGTAATGTTTTGGGTCTATTCTCCTGTCTTTTGGCCAAATCTAGTAATTCCTGGAATGGGCCATAGAGCACATGTAAACTGTGGAAGGCCCCATACACTGCAGAGCTAGAAAACCACTCGGTAGGTAGGTAACTCGGTAGGTAAAAATGGGACACAAAAATGCAAGGTGAAGTGTATCTACTTGGATAGGGCAGAGCTGTTTAACGGTGAGTGGTTTATTCTCATTAGCCCCTGCCAAATTAGCATGTGCACGCTGCTTTCCTTCCCTCTTGAAGCACCCCTTTCACCCAGGAGCATTTGTTGTTCCTCCTTCCTTGCAATGTTACAGAGTTATAAATCTAGGTAATGCTGCCTTTGACCTGGTGGGCATTTTTTGAAGGATGTAGATCGCATTTTCAGCTGAGTCTAGGAAATGTTGTTTATTTCACTCAGACAGAGGGATATACACTTCGCTTCCTATTTATAAGGAAAAAACCTAAAAACCCTATTGCCTTCAAAACTTTGAAAATACATATTGGTTGTGTCCCTGCAACGTGGCTGCCCAAAGCAGATATATTTCAAAGTAGTTTGAAGATTTATCCCATCCTTAGGTCTTAAAGTTGTTCTGAAGCAGAGGAAAGTTAACTGAAGGGGTCTGCATATACAGACTGACACAAACACCTACACCACACACACAGCCGTCGTTAATGGATGTCATGGGCCTGAGGTGGTCCTGCGAACATCTAGCATCTCCAGGTTCAAACATATTTAGTTATTTTATCCTTTAATTTGATTTTACTGGTAACCTTCCCTGGTCCCCTGCATCCATTGGCAGTGTCAAGACATAGAAGAGGCTATTGGGCTCCAGGTGAAGTGTACAGGGACCTCACTGAAGTGCTTGTGCTCTACCTGAGGTGGATGAGGTGAAGCTGCTCCCACTGAAATGGAGAATTTCTTCCAGTGAATTCTTCAGGAACTGGGAAAACTGTCCTTCTATAGAGGAGGGATGAATCACAATCCCCTCGGCTTCATAAAATACCCCTCTTCAGAGCCAAGCACTTGCCTGGTGCAGCCAGATGAGATATCAGTCCCTGTGAGAGGAAACTCCAGGCCTAGGAGTGACTCCACATGAGGGAAATGGGCTTTTCTGAGGGATGGACGGGTTGGGAAAGGCTCCCTCCCACCACAGGGTCTAATTTCCCCCTGAAAGCACTGCCACATCTCTTTATCTGGGGGATAAATACTGATAAAGCTTCTGTGTCAAGTAGAGCTGTGCAAGTGAGCAGGAGTGGGCACTGTGAGAGGCATCCAGGCCACTGACAAAGCCCAGGCATGGCAGCCCACTCAGGCACTTGTTAGGAGCACATAAACACTTGCTGTTTCAAGATATGGGAGAAGGGCAGCAGCTGAAAACAAGCTAAATCAGAGGGTCTGTGCGACTCTGCTATTTATCAACTCCTAATTAACTGTTAATTTGCTGGTCTTTAGGTTCAAGCACAGCCCTAATTCATCACAGGCTGCAATGACAGTGTCAGGGCTGGGGGAAGGTGCTCGGCACAGCACTTCAGCCCTTCTTCTCATTAACAAAAAAACGTGATGTGAAGCAATTCATACTGCTGTCTGCAGCAGAGATAAGGCAGGGTGTAAAATGCAGGACCGTTTTGAGGCATACGGCGCAGGACTGGAGTGTGCGTGAGATGGCTGTCACCGATGGGACTGCTGTTGCCACCCGGGCGGTGGCCTCTGCTCTGCAGGATCTGCCCTTGCAGGAGTGCAGAATGAGTAGGAACAGGCTGGGAGGTCTCCTACTAATTTTAAACTACCATTTCTGGTTGTACCAGGAATTAAGAACTAAAGCAGTCTGGCTGAATTGCTATAAAATATTTGGCCCTAGCAGAGTAATGGGTTTGGTTTTTTTTATTCTTTGCCCACGTGTAGAAAATGGTAGGGCCAACTTAGAATCATAGAATCACCTAGGTTGGAAAAGACCTTTAAGATCATCGAGTCCAACCGTTAACCTAGCACTGCCATCCCACCACTAAACCATGTCCCTAAGCACCTCATCTATCCTTCTTTTAAATACCTCCAGGGATGAGAACTCGACCACCTCCCTGGGCAGCCCATTCCAGAGCCTGACAACCCTCTTGGTTTTTCCTAATGTCTAGCCTAAACCTGCCCTGGCGCAGCTTCAAACCATTCCCCCTCGTCCTATCATCTGTTATCAGGGAGAAGAGGCCGACCCCCACCTCACTACATGCCTACAATCTTACGGCATCATCTTTAACACATTATCTCCCTATCAAAATTCTTTCTCCAATACACTATCTGTCTCTCTCTTTTTTAAAAAAAGAGACTGCTGCCCTTTTCTTTCCAGAAATGTTTCTCCTGTGATCTAATACAATCTCATATGGCTCCATTGCAGTGTTCTGTCCATTTACATCCACCTAGCAAAGTGGTAGGTCCAGGGACCATTTGGGTGATGGGTTCAAGACCATCTGGGTTGGGCTCACAGCCCCCCCACCTCTACAGGCATTAATCCACAGGAATAGTCCCACGGCTTTACCAAGTGCATAAAGTCCTAAACATGAGGCTGTAAATGCTGGTGGCAGGAAGCAGGATTTATGTTGTTGCTGAAACACTTGTGGCACTCTGTAAACAGCTTTTAATAGTAATACATGTTTGCTTTTTGTTATCAGGCTACATACTCCCTGTTTCTCCTCAGTGTTGTGATCTGTGCTGCCATCCCCATAAACCTGCCAGCATACACGCTGCTGAAATTATCATTTTCACTCTCGTTATCAAAATATTTTAAAAGGAGCAGCAGCAGAAGGAAAATATTTTACCCAGAGGAGCTAAGAAGAGGAAGACTTTTAACAGAGAGGCCTCGTAGAGAGCTCGTGACATTTACACACTTTGTGTTACTCCATATCCCCTCGTTATAACACCTAGTTAAGGTTTTCCCTTTATGGCCTTTCAGGCATAGAGCACCTTATTAATGTCAGGTCTGCAGCTCTCCCCGGCCAGGCTTGGCTGCTGCCTGCTTAAATGAGCCCTGCCTTCCAGGGGATAATGATTTGGGGGGGGCCTTGAATTAAAGTTAAGGGGCAAGTTGCGCTAGTCAAGAGAGCTTTCCATGCTCTGATAATAGAAAACGCTTTACTGTTTACACCAAAATTTGGCAGGATGCTCAAGTATTTATTACAGTACTGGGAGCTGGGGTGTTGTTCAGCAAAACCAGCTGCTTTATTAACACTTGAAAATTGCCTACTGCACAACAGTAGCTTTTCACTGGGCTTTCAATGAACTCATCTGCATTGAGAGGTGACCTGCAAGTCCAACACCTCCCTCTACTCTCTACTGACTCTTGGATTCGGGAGAAATGGCTCCAAGTCCAAATAGCGCAGCTTATGCTCAGATTTGGAGTTGGACTGGTTGGGACTAAATACAAGTGACTGGATCAGAAAGGATGTTACTTCTGCATCGAGAGACTCAAAGGCAAAATTATTTGTTTCATGTAGGATCGATGGTGCTAATGGAAGGGGAGTTGGGGGTGTTGATTCACAAATGCAAACAGACAAATTTAGGAAGATTTTGTGATTTATTGAATCGTTTGGAATTATCCACCCCCTCTCTTTATTAGTTATTGCTTCTGAAGGATGGGTGAATTGCATGGAAGGAGCCCAGAGGTGCTGAGTTTCTTCAGCCTTGTGTATATAGCCTGTTATTGATCGTGTGCATAATAAAAATATAATCAATGTATCAATTTCCTTAGACTTCTTTTGAGTTATTGTTGGTCACATCATGGTGCAGTTTTTTCTAGGTTAGGGTAGTTTGTTAGGCCTAGTAGGTTGCACTCACTTTGCAACCAAACCCACAAAATTAATTTCGTAAATGCAGCCACACTCAGGAACCGCAGACAGGTCTGAAGGCTGCAAAACACTGCAAAATGCGATGCTTCAACATTTTTCTGCAACGCCCCAAAGCATCCAGATTATACTGCTGAACTGTCCTAAGCTCTGTGACAGATAAAGTAGTGCTGGCAGAGCACTGAGCCTTTGTCACTGCATCGTGTGCACAAACTTAGGAGAAATAGATGGGAAGGGCTGTAGGACTATGATTGATAGAGAAAAATCCTGTCCTCTCGGGTATTGCTCCCATACGGTGGTGTTGGTGACCTCAGCCACAAGTTACTGAACAAGCAACTAAACTGTGCTAAGAGATGGACCAATTTAGTAAGAAAAATTAGGAAGGCAGCACTGGCTTATTTTCGTGATAGCGTATGAGGTGCTTCTGCTCAAGCCTTGCTATAGCTTTGTCTTCAAATCTCTGAAGAGGGGGCCAGAATGATTGAGCTGAACTGCCCCACTTCCCACACAGGGAATTCCCATTTTCAACACACAGCTTGTTGTATTAAGCAAAGTATGAGGGTGTTTTGTGCTCTCATGAAAATGATGAACGGCTTTGCACCTTCACAGGAAGGAAAGGTATTGCCTTTGTGAGAACAGAGTTCTACAGCAAATTGCCAATGAGCTGTGAAGGCGAATACTTGTCCCCTGAGCCTGCAGACAGCACATAGGCCGTGCTCAGCTGCCAGTTTTGGGTGCTGCGATGTTTTACACTGACATGGGCAGCGAGGCTCAGAATTTTGGAATGAAAATTAACAAAGATACACATTTACCTAATAGGCACTTTCCCCTCTTACCCCCCACCCCTCTTTCTTGCTGGTAAGATATGTGTGCACTACTGTTTCTTGACCCCAGAAAACTGGATATACCTGCATGAAATAAATGCCCCATATAAACCACTTTTTTTTAAAACTCAAAAAAATTTAAAATTCTTTATTTCTTCTAAGTAGGCACCTTGCATGTGATCTCTCTGTGTACTTGGGCATCTAGAGGCCAGATTCAAGCCAGCATGGGGCAGCAGAGAAGTTCCTGGTAAAGAACATTTTTTTGACAATTTCCTTGGTTTCAGTTCATCCTAGGAGGTGGGTGGTAGACAGCAGTATAAGGCATAACAGTGGTGACGGGGGGAAGGACACCTGGACCCCAGGCAACCCATCCCCTTCTTTGCCAGTGCCTGTGTGAGCAATGCTTGCAGTCACTGTTGCTCATCCCCCTTGCTGGTGGCCCTGGGAAGAGCAGCAAGGTTTTCTTGCAAGTGCTGTCAAAGGTCCCTTGGTGGTGTTTCACCCATGAACCCCAGAATTGCTCCAGACTGTGCTTAAGACCACTCATAGCAAAGACAGCTACGGTATTGGAGAGGTGTGGGGTAGACCGACACCTGATTTATTCACCTTTTTTTCTTCCTCCAGAACTGGTGTGAGAAGGATCAGGTGAGTTCATATTTGCACTTTATTGTGGCCATGTATTGGTGTTCTAGGGGAACTGGGATTTGTGACTGTTCTTAAGTGAAGTTGAAAGTGGAGACACATTTGTCTGTGGTTACAAGCACATCAGTTATTACTCATTAATTATCTAACTTTGCAGATGTGGCATTATCTCATAGCCATTAGTTGTGCTTTCCAAATAATCTTTAGTTAAGATTGAGGATGACAACTGCTCTTTAGCAGTGGGTTATATATAAAAAAAGAAACAAGTCTCTTTAAATAACTGTAAAACCCCACAGCACTCCCTTACGAACAGGAAAAATAATCTACCTACTGCCTGTTCTTATGCACTAGTGCCCTCTTTTCCCAGCCTGCTTTTCAGTACTGTGCCGGACAGACAGTGAATTGCCAGCAGAATATAAAATGCAACTATGTCCAAATAAGCCTCTAATTAATTTCGATGACAGCTTCCATCCTGGTAATGGGTGCAGCCACTTAATGCAGCTGTTGACAGACAACCATTACGAGAAGTGTAGGAACAACATGACTTCTGTATCTTCTCAAGTTCTATGAGATAATTCCTTTGTTCTCCCTCTCCCCGCCTTAGACAATGTACACGCAGATAACCTCCCCTGATATAAATATTTGCATGAAGGCAAAAGACGTTATTGAATTCCTCGTTAATGAGTTCCAAGCGAAATGTTATGGGTTTTTTTCCATACAGTAGTACCTCAGCTATGTGCATGTATCTTGAGGAGTACTCACTTCTGAAAAAGGACATGCAAAAAAGAGGTTTTCTTCCCCTGTGCTCCCCCAGATCTTGGATCTCTGTCATTTATGTCAGAATATGTGAAACTCAAACCTCAAATAGCAGAGTGTGACATATTCTCTTTGCTGCCTTTATTTCAATGATTAGACATGGAGACTGGCCCAGAAAGGGTCTGGCAACTGGATTCAGCTCTGGCACAGGACTGTTTTGCTCCCCTGCAGCATCCCAGATGATGCTCTTGTTCCCGTGTTGTGCCGTGCTGACTGTGCAGGAGCACCTCTGCTCTCCTCCCGCCCCTCAGACGTTCAGCTTTCTGCCTGGCAATCCAGTAAGCACCTCAGGCACACACCACACACCCCTTACATAGAATATCCCTATGTTTAATGCCCACCATACCTCAGCTGGGGCCTTCGGGTGCCACCACAATGCTGACTCCGGTGTTACTATTGTAACTGTGTCGTATTTTGGTGCTCAAGTCCCCATCTCAAGCTCTGTCCTGTGGAAAAGGCCGGGGAAGGACTTTGCTTCCCTTGGCAGGGGAAGCACCAGCGTCCCCCCAGCTGTTTGTAGTTTCCCGGTGAAGCAGCACGGAACTCGTCCTGCCCCCATGACACTGTGCCGCCTGTGGAAAACAAAACGCTTTTTACGAGACTCCCCTGTGAGAGACATGAAATAGTAAAATTGGATAAATAACTCGATTAAACAAAAGCTCTGTTGCTTAAATGAGCAATACAAAACAGACCCTTGAATGGTGATGAAAATTTTAGTCTGAAAAATCTATGTATCCAACCTACCCACTGCATCTTCAAACTTGCCTGATTGTTTTGACTAATACTTTGTTTTCTCTCTACATTTCTAGCTCTTCTTTGGAGTCACACTTAAATACATCAAAATGATTTAAGACCTACTTCATCACCACATTATCCCTTCCCTTTGACCAGAGCTGGAGCCTTCACTGCTGATTCATTCGTCTGCTGCAGGAGAGGAAGAGTCCCCTTAAGCTTCCTTATCTTGCCTTTCAAGTTGTCCTGAGACTAATCTAGACTTCCTGAAGGTACTCTTGGTGAATGTGTACTCTATCTGGCTCTGTTTGTGAGTTGCTGAGCACTGTAATTAGCAGACTCAATTAGCAGTGGCTTGAAGATGTTCAGCGTCTTTAACAGGATTGATCACCAAGATTGGGAACAGAAAGGTGGCTTCTCCTAAATCACAGAACGCCTGTTTCCTTCAACTGTGCATAAATTCAGGCATCTTCATCTAAGTTTTGAACAGCAAGTAGTTCAGTCTTTGAGACGCTGTTAGCTATGGCATGAGGTAGACTTCCATGACCTAAGCTAAATTGCTCTTCTTCCCTGTTCCTTTTCATGCCTGATTTCTTTCCATGTTGAGGTTAGAGGCCTTTGCTTTCTTTATCAAATTGTATTCTGTACTGCTGGCAGGTAAGAAAATTGGAATTGATGTGATCACTTTTGATTACCCTGGAATTTGAACCAATATGTGAGAGTGTGGAGACCAGCGTGTCCTAAATCTAAGCAAGGTCTGTGCCTCCTTGGCTCCCAAGAACTTGGGAGCAAATACCAGTACATTTGGAGCAGGGGTGGACACCACATTTATTTGCTAGTTTTCATGAGCAAGCATGGGAAACAAAATTAATTGTAGCAGGGTCTTAATCAATACAGCAGTCAGTAATGAGCACAGACCTGGTGTTGAGGCAGGCTGGTACAACTGACGCTGCTGCCCATCCCATGCACCATCTAAAGCAGCTCCTGAGGGAGCCCGGGAAACCAGGGCCAAATTTGTGCTTTGGTTTTGTTTTGTGGATGTGCTCCGAGGGCCAGCTGTAAGGGGAGGAGTAGCTTTGGTTTTTTTTTGTGGATGTGCTCCGAGGGCCAGCTGTAAGGGGAGGAGTAGCTTTGGTTAGTGCTTGTCAACCTTTCCCTGGTGGGTTTATGTGAAAGAAAGACTGAGGAAGCTGTGAAAGGACGACTCAGGGTATGTAAGCATAAGTTTCTAGTGCCATTCTGTCGGGTCTCCAGATGTTGCCCCGGACGGGCAGGGGGCTCCTGGTCTGTGTTTCCCTGTGGCAGCTCTGTAGCTTTATCAGGGTTCCTCTGGCTTAGAGGAACTGAAGAGCTGCCCCCATGGGTGACCAATGTGTGTCCTGAACCTGCAAAATACCTGGGTCCAACCAGCAGGATATCATTTTCCACTGTGTCTTTTTTTCCCTCCTGTTTCTATAGCCTTTTGAAAAGAAAGAGACTAGGAAGAGTTATCTAAGAGGGCTGACTCTTGAACCAAGGTGCTACAGGCAAATCTTGCTTGATTCAGGGGATGTCGGTTTGACTGGTACCTGATCTGTGTCTTGCCTCCTGTGGCCTACATGAAATCCAGATCAGAGAGAAGGAAGGAGAGACTTTTAATTTTAACTGCCTAGCTACATCCTCCCCCCAGCCCAAGAAAGTCCTCTTAAATCTGCATCTCATGGGAAAACTGGAGGAGAAACCAGAATTTTCACCGTCCCTCTCCCAAACCCAGCAAACCTTCAGTGTGTGGTACCGTACAGCACACAGTGCATCTGCAAAACTCTTCTTCCACCCATGCATTGTGACAACTGTGAGCTTGGGACCCGGTGCTGCACAGCTCCCAACCTGAATAAGGCCATCGTGTCTGCATATGTGAAGTGTCTTTAAAAACTATTGTTAGTAGGATCAGATTAGCAGTAATTTAATTTTAATGGGGATGTTTATGCTGAAAGACCTACAAGTACAAAAAGCCACAAATCATATCTGCCTTTAATTAATTCTCTTGATAAATCAGTTTCTCAGACTGCACCAAATTACCTTAATGAGGAAAAATCCTTGTTTATATCAACAACATTTAGCCAAATGTGGAATGTTTATAGCAATAATTCAACAATGTCCTTCAAGGAGCACAAACAATAATGATGAATGTTCAGGTTGTGCCGGTCTTTCTGTTCTCTTCCCTCCCATTAAATAAATAATATGTTTGGCTTAAAAATAAATTGAGATGTTTGGGGTAAGCAGTAGTATTGCCGAAGGGGAAATGGGCTAAATTATAGCCCTAAATTAGTTGCTTGGGTAGGTGAGGGTCCCACCTAGCTTGAAACAGACTGTGCGCAGACCCTTTGTAAATCAGGCTCGCCCTGAGGTTTGGCTTTACTTTAGGGACAATTTGACTAATTTGTTACTTTAAAAACAAAGTAAACATTAGGTAAAGCTTGATGGGTCTGAGAAATTCCTTCTCTCTTCCAACTACTCTGAAGCAACCCATTCCCCGCGGGATCCACTGCTCCCCATTGGTTTGCTGCACGGGCTCCTCCTACTTACGGGGGATCCCAGGACTCACCATGGTGCCCTGCCAGTGTTCAGAAATGTCTGGAGGACCTAACCTGAGTTTTAGTTTGCCTTTCCCCTCCGTGTCTTCAGGCCATTGCCTTTTCTCGCAAAGTTTAAAGCATGGGCTGTGGGCATCCTGTGGCAGGTCAGTGGCTGCCAGGTGAGGTGGGGGCACAGAGGTGGACGCTGCGCCATGAAACACAGAAGCTTTGCTGCCATGCTGGTGGAATGCTGTGCTTCTGGCTCATCAGGGTGCTGAATACACTTTCAAGGGTCCACTGGGGCCGTTGCTCAGCCTGTAACAGTTCTGATGCCGAGCGCAATGTTTTGCCCGTCTGCAGGGCACAGATGTTGCCAAGTTCAATGACAATTCAGGTTAGGAACAGAGGAGGAGGAGGAAGATGCTTATGAAGAAGATATGAAGAAATTGGTGTGGAAAAGAGACTTGTTCAGCTTCTGTTTTTTTGTGAGGAGAACCCAGTCCTTCCTGGCAGTGTAAGGTTGGGGCCACAGAGTTATTAACCCTTATGGAGATTTTACTGGTTTGCTTCATGTCTCAGTCCTTCTTTTGAATTAGAGCAAGGAAGCTGCACATGGATCCGTTCATGATTAGGGCTAAGCAAGACGTTCTCAGCAAAGAGTTTTTTTCTAATTAGTTTTGTGGTTTTCTCTGAATTTTTGAAATCGCTCTTTCCAACATAATTGTTGGAAATTTAATTTCTTTCAGGTCTTAATTTGTGAGCACACCTTATCAAATTTATAAAATTTTTCTTTAACTGGAATCAGACATTTGTGGTTTATACACAAGTTATATCTTGTTTGTTTGTTTGTTTGAGTTAGTGACCTGCTGAAAAGGCCTTGTGAGTATTTTCCCTATATTTATGAATTCAGTATTTTCATTCCGCAAATCTTTCTCCAGAATTCACTTTCATGACAATTCTCGACCACCATGGGGTTTACCCTAACAGTTCCTGGAGAATGTCAATACAAAAAGGATGCAAATATAAATTAGATTAATTGTTTTTAAAAAAATTGAATGAATGTGTCAAACAAGTATCTTTTGTTCACCCTTGTGCATCATACTGATTAGCACTGATTATCATACTCAGAATGAAAGTTGGACTCTTTCAGCTCTCCTTTCTGTCCTTTTAGTTGTGCCCCGCAGTTGATTGGGCTTATCTTTGCACATATTTCTGTGTAGATGTAAAGAAAAGTTGTATTAATCCTAGTGACCCATAGGTATTTCATAGTAAAATGTCCATGCTTGAAAGAAACCCCAGCATCCTTTATGTTCTTGGTGCAATACTACATGTTGTACAGAGGAAAAAATGGTCTCATACGAGCAACACTCACCACCAAAAAGAATTACCTTTTTCCTTTTGTTTCTGTTTGCTGTCCCTTTCACTTTGCAAAGCAGCTCAAATCATTCCTGGGCCAGGGTGGGGGGGAGAAGGGACTTTTCTATTTAATAAATCAAAATTGAATATAAATAACACTTTGCAATTACGAGTGTTTAAATTCCAAATTTTTTAGGCTAATCACTTTCAGAAACAAACAAGAGATTGAATTTATATCGCCTGCAGTTGTTATTGGAAAGGTATGCCGAGAGATTGCTAAATGAAGTCAGTCCCAGCGCAATTATGATCACTCAAGCATGCTTTCAACGTATCGTGCCAAATTAGGTAGATTTGAGCAATTTGACTTCCTGTAACAAATCTCTGGGGCACTTTTGAGAAAGCACAGACTGTTTACAAACACTCTCGGGTTTCGGGAGTAACAGAGCGCAATGGCAGCACCCAAGCAGACACCTGTCAAACCCTGACAGCGCCGGCCACGCATGCCACATGGGCAGGAGAAAGACCTCGCTCTCCCTGTTTCACTGTCCTGTATTTGCAATTTAAAAACTGAGAGCCCACCAAAGTCTTAATTACCTTGGACTCAGTCTTTTGAAAAGCAAAACGCTGCAATCTGTTAAACGTAAATACTGTCGGCTTTCTGTGCTGCGCTTTTTGAATTATTTTTTTGTTGCCAGAGTTGAACTTTTTTCCTCCCTCCAGCACAAAAAAGCACAGATTGTGTATCTGGACTATATAGGATGAGGTATAGCAGTTTAGGCAACGCTTCTACAGAACTGCCGTTGCCCTGTTCCTGATCCAGCCTAGCTGGTCAGTACCTCTGAAAGTGGCGAGTTTCAGCATATCCTTAGCTGACAGCAGTGGTCTCAAAACCAGCGCAGCTATTTTAAGACACATATTTCCCACTGAAAACAGACAAAACTTCCTAAAAAGATAAAACTGAATCTTGAAGAATGTACTAAAATTACTCTAACTCCACTCTCCTGGGCAAGCTGGAGAGGTGGGCCCATGTGAGCCTCATGAAGTTCAACAAGGCCAAGTGCCAGGTCTTACACCTGGGTTGGGGCATCCCCCATCATCCATACAGGCTGGGAGATGAAGGCATTGAGAACAGCTCTCCCGAGAAGGACTTGGGGGTACCGATGGAGGAAAAGCTGGGTGCGAGCTGGCCATGTGCACTGGCAGCCCAGAAGGCCAACCGTACCCTGGGCTGCATCCCCAGCAGCATGGCCAGCAGTGAGGGAGGGGATTCTGTCCCTCTGCCCCACTCTTGTGAGATCGCCCCCTGGAGCCCTGCGTCCAGCTCTGGAGCCCTCAGCACAGGACAGTCAGGGACCTGTTGGAGCGTGTCCAGAGGAGGGTTACAAAAATTATCTGAGGGCTGGAGCACCTCTCCTATGAGGACAGGCTGAGAGAGTTGGGGTTGTTCAGCCTGGAGAAGAGAAGGCTGCAGGGAGACCTGATTACGGCCTTTCAGTACCTAAAGGGGGCCTATGGGAAAGATGGGGACAATTTTTAGTAGGACCATCTGTGACAGGACAAAGGGTGATGGTTTTAAACTGAAGCAGGGTAGATTTAGACTAGTTATAAGGAAGAAACTCTTTACAATGAGGGCTGGAACACTGGAAGGGGTTGCCCAGAGCGTTGGTGGAGGCTCCATCCTGGGAAACATTCAAAGCCACGTTGGATAGGGCTCTGAGCAACCTGATCTGGTTAAAGGTGTCCCTGCTCACTGCAGGGGGGTTGGACTAGATGACCTCTAGGGGCCCCTTCCAACCCAAAACATTCTATGGTTCTGTGATTAACAGCTTTGTAGAGTACCGTTCTTCCTGTGACAGGGATGGAGTTGCTGTAACAGTTAGCGAACAGCACATTTTTTCCTGTTCATTGACAAGAATGTAATGACAATAATTGTAATTTATTAACAATAATGACAATAGCTTCTGTCTCAGAGCCTTGGGCCTGATTCTGTACCTGTGCCCAGGTAGCGCTTACCCCAGTGTTTGTGGGCCTGAAGACTTGAAGGCGTAGGGTCATGGCCAATGTGCCCAGCACCTCGAAGGACTGAGCTCTAAAGAGGTGTTAAAGCGCTTACTCTTCCCCTAAGCATTTTAATTTCAGGCACTAAGTCTTTTTACTTTGAGAACTCAAACAAATCATGTTGTTCAGCACAGCACAGCACTACTGCAGCCCATACCAGCGCAACCACGCGGAGCTTCTGCTGCTGTCCTCTTCATCACCAAATTGCACTAAAATCCTTTAGGTGATCATTTTATATAAATAAAGTCAAAAGGCACTTCTCCGAGAGTGCTTCTTTGGGGGGGAGGAAGAAGGAGGGTGGGCGGGTGGGTTAAGGGCAGCCAAAAAGAGTGGAATATTTTTAAGCCCTTCCAAACCGCTGCCTGCACTTTCACTCACACAGGTCCATCGTGGGAGCAGAATCCCATTAGGCTTCAGTGCTTTGCAATAGTTGCCTTTCTGCAGGTCACAGTAAAAAATGGACTGTCAGTCCTGTGTGTGATGTTGAAGGCTGGAAGTGGTGCTGACACTTCAGTGCAACACAAAACACCAGACCCCACCCCAGGCTGGCAACTTTGGGACCTCTCCTGCACTTTTCACATAGAGAAAAGGAGGGGTGAGAGAATGGCCATAGTTATCCCATCATGGGAGCTCGTTGTTCATCAGCTTATAATACCTCTTACTGTTACAGATGAGAACTAAAATTGCAGTGACATGCCCTGGCCACTGGTTCTTTCCTCAGTTCTGTTTAACAGCTGGAACAGCTTGGGCTGGTGGAGAAAATCGGGTCTCCTCATTCCAGTACTTTTCTGTCTTGGCCTTTCTTGGATCAATCACTTCTTCTCTTTTGCAATTTGCTCGTGTGATTGGGTTTTGTGCACTCCAGCGTTCTCTTGGCTGCGCCCGTCCTTCCCGTGGGATATGCAGCCCCTGCCCTTGGGCTGCGACTCTGCTGCTGCTGAGGTGTGTGCGAGCTTTGGGCCAGTTTTTGTCCTCCCGCTTCAAGGCAGGCAATCAGCTGTTCCTCAAGAAAATGTAAACTAAATAAAATATTTTTGGCCTCCAGTCTGGGATGCTGTGCTACAGATGTACAGCATGTCAAGGTGTCGTCATGGACCCAGGAGGCTGAATATATGGAGCTGTAGAAATGCTGAAGAAATGCGCATGCGCACTGGAAAAGGGTTTGCACCCCATTTTTGAGTCTGATCCTGTGCTTATAAGATCAGAAAGGTGTGTTTTTTTAAATTGTCTAGTTTAATTTTATGGTTTGTCAGGGTTTTTTGGGACTCTGAAGCTGTAACACTACCTGCCTCCCCCTCTGTAACCCACTTAAACAGCATGCAGCATCTTTGGCCTGTAGGTATGGGCATCTGGGTTTTCATTGCATTCATTAAAAGTTTCTCCTGCCTAATGAGTGTGTGGTCCTGAGTGAGCTGTGCTAGAAGCCTGGCATGTCTGAGTTTATTGATCAGTTAAAAGCTAATTATACAATCAAAGGTTTTTCATTCTGAAAGATAGCTGAGGCTGGTTTAACGGCTGACATTTTAGAGCTGCAGACCAAAACAAGCTGCTTTGGGCTGGCTCCAAGAGGGATGGCTGGCCAAGTATTGCCAAACCAGGATATTTCCCACCAACTTCAGGGATTCCGAACCTCAGAGTAATTGCTTGAACGTGAGGGAGAATAGCCAGAGCCAGGTTATTTCTGGGTACAGCAGCAGCTGTATCTCCCAGATGCATGTCCACTGGCTTAAATGTATTTGCTGTATATTAATGTGGGTGCTGGATGGTGCCAGGAGTGACCGGCAGTGTGGGTTCTCCTCCCATGACTGAGAAGCGGAGCTGCTGGCCCAGTGCGTGTGCGGCACAGGAAGCTCGGGGACGGCTCCAGCATCCATGTCTCAGCTGGCAGGAGGGGCTGCACTTTCAGGCTGGCCTTTGAGACCAAACTGGATATGCCATGGGTCATGATATGAGGTTGAACAGCAGTGGGTGGTCACAATTTTGCTCGCTGTAGTTTAAGCTTTGCAGCAAATTGGAATAAAGAACAAACTTTATAGGGTTCTTATATATAGGTGATTAGCATTCCTGTGCTGTGAAAAATGATGATGAGGAAAACTAAGAGAAAGGGGCCATAATGCAAGGGATATGCCAAGGGGATTTTTCACACTTCTGTGATGATTCATTACATTGCAAACAACGCTGGAGCGGGCAGGCAGGACTGTCTTGTTCCAGTTGGAAGCGCAAAAACCACTTTATTGTTTAGATCTCCTAATTTTTTGTGTTGGTGAGCTTCCTCGTTATAAAGAAGAAAATATAACTTGATCATGTTATGAAAAGATATTCATTCTATAGTGCACAAACTAGGTGCGTTCATGTATTGCAAGATAATTGCTGGGCATTGGATTGGGGCTTCTGCATCGACTGTATAAACGTTTAATTTGCAGTGCCACTGCTCGCTGGCACCATTTGGTGCTATGATGAGAAACATTATGGTTTAGCACCAACAGAGGAAGTTTCCTGCAAGAGCTGGCAATGTATTTAGGGCCATGGTTTAGTGGTGGGATGGCAGGGTTAGGGTGATGGTTGGGCTTGATGATCTTAAAGGGCTTTTCCAACCCAAATGATTCTATGGTTCTATAAAGTATCATTATTTTTTTCCTTTTCTTTTTTTTAATATTTGAGGATTTTATAAGAGCCACCACTCAGAGGGTAGCCTGCCTGTCCTTCATAATGATCACACTGTTGCTGTGATGTTGTTTCATGCTGGTAGCTTGCAGCCTTGCCCCTTGCACCTTGTATCTTGCTGGGGCTCCTAAGCTTCAGCTCAAGTTTAGCATGCAGCGCATGGTCAATAAGCACTAACAGATAACATCTAGAGTAATTTCCAACTTTGAACATTTTTCCAAGAAATACAAAGGTCAAGTGGAATGAAATAGTTTTTACAAACAAACAGGGCAACAAAGAAAAAATTAATTGCAGGTTTGAAATAACATAATGATGTCAGAAAACAGCAAACTGGGTTTGTAGCTTGAAAACTTATTTCAAATGATTTATGTTCATCATATTTCTGCTTGTAAACAGAGATTAAAGAATAAACTTAATAAATCTCCCACTAAGGCATAGAAAAGCACATGTGCATTGCTAATGTTTTAAAGGCTCCAGCTAAAGCTCTAGATTTTGCTAACAAGCAGACACATTTTTTGTAATGAGAGACAAGTAGAAAATACTTTCCTGTGAATTAATGAGCTAATTTTTGGATTACACTCACAGCTGTTACATGGGCTGGCTTTGGTCACTATAATGTGTTCTGATAGTCCCCCAGTAACAAGCAAAGTGGTCTCACAAGCTAGGAGCAGTTCAAAGCTTTTGGTTACCTGCCGGTCCTTGAAGCTTCCAGTCACCCACGCTTGATGATGCATGCTCTCCATCTGCGAGAGCATCCGCATTGCAGAAGCTCGCGAGAAGGCCTGCCTGGGCAATGCTTTCAAGATGTCAGTAATCAGCTAACAGCAGACATTAAGAGCAACTATTACAGCCCCTGCCATCCAGGTTTGGGGATTTCTGTGTTCCTTCAGGAATGATCAAACCTAATCTTGGTAATATAGAGCACAGCTGCTCCAAAAGACATCCAGGCTTGTCGTGTGTCACACTGTTTTCTCAAGCCAAAAATAAGCTTTTTTTTTTTTCCCCTTCAACTTCTACGTTTTGTCCGCTGAAGCATTTGAAACATAACATGTGCACCGAACATTTGTGCTGGTGAACCTAACCTCTCTGCCTTTGCCCACGCGAGGCTTTAAATGGGACTCATAGCCCGGAGCACTGACCTGTCATTACATGAACTTTGCAAACGGTCAGAATTTGTCTTTCTGTTCCAAACTTTACTTCCATGAGCCCCCAGGTCCCTCTCATGCCTTGTGCATTATACACTTTCCATTAACAGTTGCCACATGTTAACAACTTTAATAGAACTTATTAGGTTTAATGGGACCGTGGTAGGGAAGTAGCGAGCAGAATGATGGATAGTTGCAATTCATCCATTAAGAAAGCTTACTTTAAAAGTCTTTGTCGGTGTTTTACCTGTGTTTAAAGCATCTCCAAAGTGATCAATTAGCCAAAAACTTTTAAACAAAAATCAGACCTCGGAGCTGACTTGCAGCCTAACAGAAAGTATGAAAATAAATGACTTTTGTAGCACCCCAGCATTTCAAGTAATGTATGTGTGGAGGGTAATTGCATCAGTTTGTAGGCTTTCATTTACATAAAAAGGAAATCAGTGCTTGACATGTAACAAAGTTATGTGAGAAATAACCACAATTTGCTGTATTGCACACTAATAAAATTCTGTTTGTTTAAAATAGCTTGCTCATGAGATGGTTGTGTTCATGAACTGATAATATAAGCAAAGGAAAATACTTTATGATCTAGGTTTTTTTCTTGTTCCCTCCAAATGCCGTGTATGCTGCAGTGAATTCTATAGTAAAATACTTTGGGCTTATACATTTCATAAATAAAATGAAAATAAAGTGGCAGGTAATCTACCTTGCAACCAACTTTCTTCACTATGAAATTATAGGGAAAAGGATCTTGCTAGGGTTTCTAAACATAAAGCACCGTACTTCTTTTTTTTGTTTGTTTTGGACTGTACAACTGGTTATCAAGTTGAACTCTTTCTCTGTATTTCAGATTTTGAAAATTACATTTTTTAAAACATTTGCCTGGGTTCTTTCTGGTGTTATTTGGAGATGTGTACATGTGCAATAATTCAGCTGCCTGTTATCCAATACAGTTGAATAGTCATGAGCTACTCTCATTGCAGGCTGTAACCCAAGAGGCAAAGCACGTTCTCAGCACTGCTGCAGTACCCTACCCCCTTGCCAGCAGCCAGGTTCTGTAAGAAAATTATTTCAGGGAGGGTCCGTGATCCCTGACCCTTCTTCTTTTTTTTTTTTTATTTTTGTCTATATTGTTGTTTTGGGAAAATGTGTATCCATGTTTCCACACACAGCACGCTTCTTACATTCTGTAGGAGGAAAACCTGGTCTTAGTGAGAGGCATTGCTGGTGCAAATTGGGGCAATACATGATTTGGCCACATTGAGGAAACAGCAGCTTTAGGTAAAGCATCAAAAGTAGAAATGACCTGAGCTTGCATTTCACTCACCCAGTGCAGCCTTCTCCTGAAGTTTGCGGTATGTTCAGAGGAAGAGTTTTGCACTGACACATTCAGTTATGTGGTTTCAGCGCACTGACAGCAAAAGCATTGGTGCATCAGAGTTTAGGACTCATTCCTCAGATTTCTTCTTGAAAATAATTTTTATCTCTTATTTATCTGAAAAGGTGCACTTGTTACTCTGGGCGAGGATGATTCTGTTATTTAAATCACAGAATATGAGTAAGGGTTTATTTATATGCAGGCAGCTCCTTACATGGGAAACAAGGCACTGGTGTTTGTTTTAATGCATTATTAATTTCAGCCTGCTGGATTTCTCTTCTTCTAGAGTATGAACCTATTGTCAAGAAACAGCAGAATTCTGTATACATTTAAATATATACAGATTCCCAAAGTTTGAAATTATATGATTTGTGCTCTTTGCAATATATTTATGCAGAAAGGTTTGGCTCAGAGGGAGCATCTGGGATTCACTGTGTTCCTAGTTTTAAACTCGGTTTTGGTTTTGATATAAGAAGACCAAGTGACAGAAGGTCACGTATTGAGCTTCTGACTTAGCTGGAATGGAGAACCATGACCTTTCTGCCTGCCTGCTTTTTGCTCGACGTGCTATGGAGCAGCTCGGGTGCCCATTGAGTAGAGGGCGCTGTTGCAGGTCACCCCACGGAAATCAGCAGGACAACTCATGCTGGTAGCAAGGCACCGGCAGCAGTGAGCCCGAATCAGAGAATATAGCGCTCTAACCCCAGGTTGCCTTTTGGGGTGGAAAGCAGCAATAACTTCTCTGCTCATGGAGTCTACAACCCAGATCCTAGCCAGTCTCCGGTGGGACGTGGGCACAATATTAATTTCCCTTTGTATTATGAGAATTACAAAGATTCCGGTGGCTCCTGGCGGACAGACGGTACAGGAGCATATGAAGTGAGTGATGGAGACGTGGTGGTCTTTGTGACCTTCCTATATAGAAAAGGACATATATTAATGATTAGGGACAGCATTGGGAGCTTTTAGGGGGTTTGTAGCATAGATTACTGTGTGTGTATAAAGATACAGGTACCCGTAAAGATGGGTAGGGTGCAGGGAGAGGGAAGACTTGTTCACAGGTCTGGTCTGTTCTCTGTGGACTAGATCTGAAGAGCCACCCATGTGGTTGTAAGCAAACCTAAGTCCAGGTGATTGAAATGAATATAGTAACTGCTTTTTAATTTCGGTTTTAAAGGGGAGACTAGTGTGCTGGGACAGCTTTTCAGCTCTGTAAGTGCAACTTCCCTTTACGTGGATGCAAATGTAGAAATTTAAGCAAGTTTGGGTGCTGAGAATTTCTTTTTCAGCTAGGAATTTGTATAGCAAAATCATACTACTTTCCCAAAGCAAGCCATATTGCTTCTATGCCATAACTGCAATTAGTCAAAAATGGTACTCATTTGAACTGTAATTGTCTTAATCTTCCTGTGCTAGAAAATTCCTCAACCTTGAGCCAATACTGTGACAGTTAGTTTATTATTTGATAACACAGGAATTCTGTATAACAACATTGCTCTAGGTGCGGAGTGTCCTTTAAACAAGTGCAGGGTTGGAAACAGAAATTGTAGATGCGTCGGTCTTGTAAAGGATAGGAAGTCATCGACACTGATTTGCTCTGCAGAAAACACATAGTCAATGAAAAGTGTCTCTTTTTTTCCTCTAGAAACTACCTAGAGTGCCCATAACAGTGCCCGGAGAAGCTTGCCCTTGACCTGCCCCTTCCTTTCTCCCTTTCTTTCCCTCCCTGACTGGGAGCAGATTTCCAGAGTGTGTGATTAAGGCAAAGTTTACATTTGCTTCTAGAATTACTAGAAACAGAGACGGTCCTTTAGGAAATGCACATGTGGACGTGACAGTTAGGTGTTAATTTTCGGTGCAGACCATGAAGTAAATTTGCCATGACTCTGAAATAAAGCACAATCATTGGACCAATTAGCTGCTTCTCCACTATTTTGTCTTCCCTAAAATTTGTTCTGGCCTCCCAGCCACTGAGGAGGTTTGGGCAGATGCTGTTTCTTGACTGTGGTACTGATGATGTTCCTCGCTCAGCTAACAGCTTTGCTCTGCCTAAAGGCATTAAACCTTGCAAGCCTGATGACCTGTTCTGCAGAGAATGGGATCCTTACATACCTCGGACTTGGATCCTCTGAGCCAAAAAATGTCTGCGGTGTGAATTCGGTCCCACCTTTGCAGCCATGCGCAGCTTTGTAAGCTGGTTGAAATTGCTGTAGGCAAGTATTTCAAATTAATGCACAGTACTGTTGATGATAATTCTACTGAGAGCATGTCTACATATGCAGTACTCTCCTCCGTATGGTGTGTGATATCCTTATTGGGAACGGCTTCCCTGAATTTATCAGCGACACATCTCCAGGCTTCACAGTGAGGGGTGCAGGAGTGGTGATGATGACTCTCAGGGAAGAAGAGGAAACCAAGACCCGAAGGAAAGCAGTGTTGCTTCTGCAGGGCTCAGCTGTGGCACCGCAACCGACCAATTCTCGGCTTCTCACCAGGAACCTGTGGGGCTCTGACTGCTGTTCTCAGCAGCTGCTGGAGCCAGCTGCGAAGCTGAGTGTGTCCATACTTTTGTTCTTATCTTCCTTTTCATTTGGACGTGAGTTTCTCAGCATTTTTTCCATATTTTGGGTGGGCACATCCAGATGATTTTTGAAGGGGGGATTGGCCCTGTGCTGCCCGGGAACTGTGCCAGATAGGACCACGCTGAGCTGGGGCAGACGTGTGGGTTTGGGGATCCCAGCTCATCATCGACCTATCCAGGGGAAGGTGGCTTCTGGTTCAAGGTGTGTCTTGAGATTTGTCAGAAGTGCTCAGGCTGCGGCTGATCAGACTCATGCACTCACCCAGCAAAGGTCTGTGCACTGGTGCGTGAGCTATCCTGCCAGGTTTTGGTGGACCTATTCAGGGTGCAAAATGAAACACTTGCCAAGGTGGGGTTTTTTTGGTCAAAGACCTCAGGGTTAAAACAGTTCAGTGAACAAGTGCTAAGAGAAAAGAACCACAAATCTAGTGTTAATCGTCCTTTCTTGAAGCCTGGTATCAAATTTGGTACTGCAATCAACACAGTGTGCTGGAAATCCTGAAATGTTGGATATGAACACTGACGGTCCAAACAAGCATCATCAATCTGAACGTTTGTAGTCTTTGGGATGTGCGTAGCATTTCTGCACATCCCAAGCTTGGTTAGCATGCAGAAGGTGGGACCTGCCTCCAGCGATTCCAGGTGGCACAGTACTGAACTGACATGGAAATTGTTCATTTGCTTTTTACAGACTCGGAAATTCCTGCTGATTAATTAAATTTTGGGATTGTGTGTCCTCCACAGACACATTCTCTAATAACTGGCAACTAACACACAGTACTTTATACTCATGCGGAAACTGATATTCCGTAGTTTTCACAGCAACGTCTAAAAAAATTATTCTCTGGTAAGATCCCTCATAAGTTTCTATAGCACATTTATGTTCCAAATCTGCATTTAATTTAGGTTTAATAAGACATTTATAGTATAGCGCATTCACTAAATACTAAATGATTATTAAAACCTGTGGAGGATTAACAACTTCATAACTCATACTGGAGATACCTACACCAGCTATTAACTTGCCTGTAGATACACTGCCACTGCCAAGCTGCACTGAAACCCTTAAACCAACACCTTCCCTCCCAAAAGAGGGGCCCTGTACTGTGCACGTGATTTCCCTTTCTGCCCCGGACCAGAAGAGCCGATGTGATGGCCAACCTCCACTGAAGCAATGTGAGCTGGACCACTCGGCCAAGATTTCATCCCCCAAATTTCCTCATTTCTCAAGGCACATTGCAAGATTGTTTTAGGTTTAAAGGAAACAACCCGGACTGGTGCTATAATACTGACATGACTGTGAATGACAATTGTTTAAGAAACACGTTCTGTGTTTTGTACCCCTGTAAGGTCTGGAGGATGGGCAGAGTGGGGCAGAAATATCAGGGATCATGGGGGCTTCTGGACCGCAGCATAGTCTCTGCAGTGAGAGCTTGCTGGGAAACTTCAGCCACCTCTCCAGAGATAACGTATGACTTTACATGTATTTATAAATGAAAATAATACTGGAAATCTGTTCCGTGATGTAGGATGCACCTGTAGCTGTTTCAGACCAATGACCCATGCTGCTCTTTGTTTCTCCTCGGGCTTAGTGAGCAACTGTTGGGCTTGGTTTGCTTCTGTCGGAGGGTGCTCAAGGGTCTGGCATGGCCCTTGCTATTTTAAGACAAGCAAAATTATTACAGGTAAATTACATGGATCTGCCATGTCCGGCATGGATACAGCATCTTGTGTCCCTGCAGGCAAGCAGGACAAATACAGAGCAGTGCTGGACTTCCCAGGGAGGGTGAGTGATGGGGAGGAGGACCAGGAGCACATGATCATGTTCCTCTTTGAAAACAGAAGGATACATGTGGCCTGGCCCTTCAGCAGAGGAGGTTTAGACTGGACATCAGGAAATTTTTTTTCCCCGAAAGGGCTGTCAAGCACTGGAAGGGGCTGCCCAGGGAAGGGGTCAAGTCCCCATCCCCAGAGGGATTTAAAAGCTGGGTAGACAAGGTGCTTAGGGCCAGGGTTTAGTGGTGGGATGGCAGGGTTAGGGTAACGGTTGGACTTGGTGATCTTAAAGGGCTTTTCCAACCTAAATGATTCTGTGATTCTATGATTTAATAATTTTTATAATCCTTAACTGAAATGTTTATGATACAGCCAGGCTGAGCTGTTTCTCCAAACTGAGGGTCAGCAGGCATGACTCTAGGGTCAGCATCAAGGTTGTGCTGGAATATGCAAGTTTGGTGTTAAAACTTCACTTTTTAGGCATTTTCCTTGAAACATGAGAATATTTTCCTAAACTGGAGTAGATTTCTTCAACCCACAAGTATCGTCTAATAGAAAAATTAAGTGGGCAGTACGTTTTTGTCTATGCATTTTGCACGCTGTCGCATCAGCTGCACTCCCCTTTTAACCAATCTGCAATACAATAGACAAAACATCAAAGAAGTATTAGACAAAATAATGGAGGGAAAACTTGAATTTCCTTGTCAAAATATCTGTTTATGCAAGGCTGACAAAATCTCCTGGCACGTGGCATGAAAAATGGGGGTTATTTCTCTGGGCGCTGAAGAGGAGACACCACATCAGTTGATCAGATCCATCCGGACACACCAAACTCTGCTCCGCAGCCTGATAACATCAGGTCATTTAATCCTGCAAAATACTTTGCTCACAAGTCAGCAATAGGAAACCGCTGAAGTGTAGAAGAGTGAGCAATAGTGTCATTTCACACTATTCATGAAATAATACTTCTTCCTTTTTACGTGGCCTAAGCACTAAGTAGCACTTCCCTAGCCAAGCTGGAAGAGAAGCCTTTGTTTAACACCTGGAAAACACGCTTAAATCACTCATAAACTATTACCCTGGTTTGAAAAGTTTATCTGGTAGTTACCATTGATATCCTCAGCTACAGTGTTTCTGCAGAGCATTTGGTATGAGGGTGGATATAGCATTGTGAAAGCAGCAACAGTCACTCAGCGTGATGCTCTCGCGCTGCCTGTCCCGAGCTCTTCCCCAAATCTGTGTATTTACAGAGTTACTAAAGCCTCTGGGAGCTGCCTGGGAGTGCAGGTTGCACTGTAGGAGCCAGACACATATTTACGAGGTTGTAGCTCGGCAGGGATTAACGACAGAGCAGCAGGGTGGACTGTGCTGGAAGTCAGGCACAGAGCGCGGCTGGGGCCGCACAGGCAGCATAGTAGGGACAGGGACCTGGGAGGGAAGCGGGTCACAGCCCTTGAGCATCCCTGTTGGGTACGCAGCCAGACAGAGTGGTGCGGTTGATACGCCAGAAGGATGGGGTCCTCATCCAAACAGACTTGGACAGGCTGGAGAGGTGGGCCTGTGTGAACCTCATGAGGTTCAACAAGGCCAAGTGCAAGGTCCTGCACCTGGGTCGGGATAACCCCCAGTATCAGTACAGGCTGGGGGAAGAAAGGATCGAGAGCAGCCCTGCCGAGAGGGACTTGGGCGTGCTGGTGGATGAAAAGCTGGACATGAGCCGGCAATGTGCGCTGGCAGCCCAGAAGGCCAACCGTACCCTGGGCTGCATCAAGAGAAGCGTGGCCAGCAGGTCGAGGGAGGTCATTCTGCCTCTCCACTCTGCTCTGGTGAGACCTCACCTGGAGTACTGCGTCCAGCTCTGGAGCCCTCAGCACAAGAAGGACATGGAACTGTTGGAGCGGGTCCAGAGGAGGGCTACTAAAATGATCCGAGGGCTGGAGCCCCTCTCTTATGAGGACAGGCTGAGGGAGTTGGGCTTGTTCAGCCTGGAGAAGAGAGGGCTGCAAGGAGACCTGATTGTGGCCTTTCAGTACTTAAAGGGGGCCTATAGGAAAGATGGGGAAAATCCTTTTAGTAGGGCCAGCTGTGACACGACAAGGGGTAATGGTTTTAAACTGAAGCAGGGTAGGTTTAGACTGGATATAAGGAAGAAATTCTTTACAATGAGGGTGGTGAAACTCTGGAATGGGTTGCCCAGAGAGGTGGTGGAGGTCCCATCCCTGGGAACATTCAAGACCAGGTTGGACGGGGCTGTGAGCAACCTGATCTAGTTAGCAGTGTCCCTGCTCCCTGCAGGGGGGTTGGACTAGATGACCTCTAGGGGTCCCTTCCAACACAAAACATTCTATGATTCTATGATTCTATCCCCTCCATAAAGCTGCTCAAGTGTCTGCTACTTGTTAGGATCCAGGGAAGGTGGCACCATCAGAGGTGTGGCACCATCAGAGCACTGCAGAGGTGGTAAGCAGTGAGAGTTGCCTCCTAGCTTAGCCATGGGCTCCTGCGATGGGCTGAGCTGGGCGCTTGGCTGCCTTCTACTTTACTGATACATCTGTAAAAATGCACTTTACTTTTAGGGTTTTATGAGGATATCGTGGTGTAAAGGATGGTGTGTGAAGCTAAAAATAGCCAGAAGCCAAAAGCTAGGCAGTGCTGTACTGGAGCAGGCTCAGCCCATCCATGTGCAGGAACCCCCCAGTGTTTGGTCCTTGCCCAACTGAATGCTTAATTTAAATGCTAAATAGACAATTAAAATACTACTGTTGGCAGATATGCAACTACTGGTAACAAAGTGGGTACCAGAGAACAGAGTTCAGGTTGAAAGCGGGTGATGACTCAGTGCTGCTGCCGAGGGGCTGGAGCAGAGCTGCAGTTGCATGGCTGCCATGTCAAGGCCAAGCAGGCAGCAGGTTTTCAGTTTCCCTGTCTACTTTGCGGAATTTTGTCTGCTGTGAATTTGGGTTCAAAGCTATACCCAGAAAGAAATCGTAAGCATGTTTTCATTTCAAACCATTGGAAATACCCTGAGCAGTGGTAACTAAAGCCTGAGGTCCCTTCCCAGGACAGTGAACGCGAAGTAATTCAATAGATTCATCGCAATCTCAGGTGAAGAACTAATATTAAAGAAATTCTTTTCATTAGCAAGTCTTTCTAGTCCATTATAATTTTTTTAAGGAATTCAACTTTCCTTACTGACTATGGTTTCTGAAATGCCATTTTTGGGTTTTCTGTCAACTGTTCTTGAACTCCTGGAAAGGGGATGGAAGGCTACAAGGAGGCATCTTTTACCCCATTGAGTTTTTTCTCCTTTTAAGAAAGAGAATTACCGTTGTGTAATATGCCTGGACGAGGAAGTCTGGAGGCTCCGGCCAAGCCGGTTCAGCCAGTTAACAACAGATTGCTTTCATTGCTTCAGCATGTCCATGATTACTCTAACACTGAGCCCTGGTGGAGGCTGGATGATGATGGTGAGTGCCTGAAAACTGGCCCCCAATTCATTATTCTCTGGGAGCGCAAAGGTCAAGCGCCCGTGCCCCAGTGATTGGGCACCTTATGAGAAGTGCACGCACTGGGAGGAGCCCCTGACATCTTTGATTTTTCCCACACACAAACTGTTGGTACAAGATGTAATCTGGGAATGAAAGGGCCATGGACAGGATGATTGGGGACAGCTGGTCCCCAGAGGCCTCCAACAGCAGAGCCCAAGCACTAAATACCCTCCACTTTCCATGGCCTCGGGACAGGAGAGGTGTCAGGCTACAAAGAGGCACAGATGGAAGTGAATAGGATTAAGCACTGCTGATTAACTATAAGTATTTTTTCAGTAAGGTAATGGCACTTAAAAAAAACAAGGGGGGAGATGGTGTCACCGAAATCGGGAAGAACAAACCTCGTAACACCAATGTAGTGTTAAAAAGCAGGCATTCTTTATTCATGGCACCGGATGCATGGGGGATCGCTCCACCTAACGTGCATACCTATAAGTGGCAACTTGTCCCGTTTATATGTATCAAAGTGTTACATATGCATAAAGTTTCCCAATATGCCTATACATATGCATAACCTGTCCCCACTTTGTATTAAAATTAGCTTCAGGAGGTCATTTCCATAAGTCCCTCCCCACTGCACTTGCTCAGTGCCTCCTTGTGGTGGTTGTTGGGGGTCGTGGGGATGAAGGCTGATGGCTCCTCTTCGTCACCACTAGTAACCCCTTGTTCTTGCACAGACTCAGTTGCTCCTTGGCTCTTGCCTAAACTGCAGGGTCGGTGTAAACCAGTTCTTAAGGTAAACTCCTGATTCTTATCAAAAACCTGTCCTTCCTAAGGAGCCACAAATCTTCCTGCGTCAATTAGTTCTTATTCCTTCTAGTCTAGCAACCTTGACAAACCGTTACTATCTTTTTGCTTCATCCCCTCCCGATTCTTCCCGTCCTTGAATAGCGTTCTAAATTTACTAAGTAACTACACTACTGACTTTAGCAAAACATCCAAACTAGACACTACTGACTTTAGCAAAGCATCAGCAAACTAGACAATAAGTCCTAAATCTTATACATGTAAGCTGCTTACATCTGGGGGTCTTTTGACCCTTAAGGTATCAATGGGGATAAAAGAAGGAGGATGTGCCCTCACCAGCTTCTTCCACCCATCATCTGAGGATGACCAAGGCTGCACCTGAGGTGGCTCACCTGTGTCTGTGGGCTCATCCCTGCTGAACCGCCACTTGGCTTCGAAGAAAATGTGTCTTGAAGCAACCCTCCCTGCCCCGCTTCTGCTACTTTAATGATTCATAGAAGAAGACATGATCCTTTGTACAGATAGATCTCAATCCCACCTGAGTTAGCAGCGATGCCTCTAGTAGGTTTTGATCAAGTCTGTGCAGTGCAAGAGCTTCCCCATTCTTTAACTAAAGTGCACAGGCATTTTTTCATTTCCTCTGCACGTAGAGGTGATTCAGGCGGGTGTCCATTGCTTCCCTGCTTGATCTCCTGCAGCAGTAAAGGCCACATGTGGGTAAATCCTGCTGCCCTCTAAGTGGGCAGACCCTTTCTTCACCATACAGGGTTCTCCCAATTTAATTTCTTTTATCAAATCTTAGGTAAAATAAAGATGGATGAAGAATAAACATAGCTTTTGCTTGATTCTGTTCTGATGTAAATGGATGATTTTCAATTGTTTTATAATCAGTTACTTTGACACTATAATAACAGCTCCTAAATCTGAGTAGGTGGAAAGGTACATTTGAAAGAATGGTATGAAGAATTCATAATGTGGTGATCTCTGGAAGGGATTCCCAATGTGCAGAATAACTGAGCTGTTTTCTGACGTTTTGATTAATCTGTGTGACACGGTGGACTTTGGCTCAGACTGATGGTTAATTTTAATTAATCTAGAATGCACGTTTTCTATTGGCATGTCTGTGTTATTTGTGTCTCCTCTCAACAGCTTTCTTTGTGCTCATGAGGTTCTGAAATGCTCTGGCTGTCAGCAAAGTCTGATATCGAAGTGGTGATGCCTTATCTTGTTAAATTTCTATTGGTTTTATGTCAGTTCTCCCCACCCCCTTAAATAACCAGTTAGACTGACATCAGCCCATAAGCGTTTTAATTTTCCTCTCTGTTTACAAGGGCACCCGCACAAGGAGGTCTTGTGCTTTTGCATCCCGAGTAACTGGGAGCAGCGGGGAGCTGCTGGGTCAGGCTCCAGAACTGCAGATCAGTTATACGCCACCCAGTTGCTTCTGCTGCTATCAAAACCTTCCTTGCACTTCACCATATACTGCAGGGTTGCATAAAAAAGGCTGAGCTAATCCAAAAGAGGAGGGATTTCCAACTCCATTAACTTTACTGTAACCTGAGAAAACTCATTCTAGACTGTTTGTGGGCACATTGCTCTTGCTAATGGCCGGAGCAGAGCTGGCAATATTGACTTTCCTACTGCAGCCAACCCCCCATCCATCCACATGCGGCCCTCGATTTGCAGCCCTTATTCTTTCTAATCGCATGGCAAAACAGAGCCAGGATAGCGTTGCTACTGAGATATTTAAACTTCTGCAAGAAATGGGTTGGCTTTAACCAGGGTTTTCTCCTATAAATGCAGCATTTCTGTGCCCGGGACAGTAAAGTTATGGCCTCAGGTTGTGCCAGGGCAGGTTTAGGTTGGATATTGGGAAAAATTTCTTCCCAGAAAGGGCTGTCAAGCACTGGAAGGGGTTGCCCAGGGAAGGGGCCAAGTCCCCACCTCTGGGGGTATTTAAAAGCTGGGCAGACGAGGTGCTTAGGGCCAGGGTTTAGTGGTGGGATGGCAGGGTTAGGGTAACGGTTGGACTTGGTGAGCTTAAAGGGCTTTCCCAACCTAAATGATTCTGTGATTCTATGATTCTAAGTTCCACTTAGCAATAGGATACTTGTAGTTTGATAAAATGTAGTTTGGTTAAAAAAACAATACCAAAACACTGCAAAGACGCAGATGCCATTGTGCTAGGGTGCCACTGAAATACCAGTGAACTATTCTCTCAGCCATTTTTCCAACGCTACCATAGAACAGAATCATAGAATCATAGAATCATTTAGGGTGGAAAAGACCTTTAAGATCACCAGTTCCAACCGACTTGTGCTGATGATTTTGGGGATGAAGTATTCAGTTAATGAGAATTAGATTACATTTATCCTGCCTTCACTAGCAAATAGACATCTATCAATAATGATGGCTCATCTGTTCTCCTCTGTGAGAATATGGGACGCACCGAGACACATCCCCAAGCACGGGCAGATGGGCAGCATTGGCTGCTCTGCTTCTTCCGCAGCTCCTTTCTGGTCATGGCTTAGCTTGTCTGCCTCATGGTCAGAGAAGGTGGGACGTACTCAGTGCTTTCCAAATGCTTTCTTTCCTAATTGCTAATTTCATGTTGACAAGGAAAGTACAATTTTGTAACCAGGTAATCAACTTTTTTTTTTTTTTTGTGTACATAGAAACAGCCAATCAAGTAAAACCGCAGGTTTTTAACTGAGCAAACACAAGTTCATTTGTATCCTACAGTTCCACTGCCAGTGGTGCAGTGCGGGCTCTGCTGGCAGAGATGACGGTGATGTGAATCTCCAGCCTCTATCTCCCAACATGCTATCCTAGCACGGGCGATGTTTCTTATTCTCATTACACAGTAATATTTTATGGTTGTCAAATAAAATGCTTACCCAGAAAATGAGTTGCTCCCTCGGGGATGGAGTGTGCGATGAGAGAAACTTTCAAGAGCAGAGTGCTGTCTTCATGGACTTAAGTGCTGCACTCGCAAGCGTGTAGCAGTGGTTGGCTTAATTCTGTACCTGTCCATGAAGTTGAAAAGAGAGCAGAGCTTTCACCCTGAAACTGTTCAGCCACCGCAGAAACTTGGTTTCCTCCAAGTTCTGCTTTGTTAGGTGCTGGGAAGCAACAGGCTGCTCCTGCAATGCTGAAAAACAAGCACAGAAAATGTCAGCTGGCATAATTATCATCGAAAGCCTGGGTATCAGGCTTTGCTACATTCCAGCTGGAAGGAAGCAAAACTGGGGAGTTCTGTTTAACATACACATCATGGATGGAGGGAATGTGCCTGAACAGAAACTGGGAGAATAACAACCCATGCACAGGTTTTCTGGGGAGGCTGGGTGGTGGGTTCAGACTCAAAGTCAGTAACTTTGATCCCATTCCATAAATAAACATGACAAACTCAGCGAGGCATCAAGATTACAGACCAAAGACCACTGCAGATGGAGAGGCAGTCACACAAACGTGGAGGCAGGACTTCTGTCACCAAGCGCACTGTTGTTCAGAGCAACCCAGGATCTCCAAACAGTTGTGGTACCAAAGCTGCAGGAAAAATGCAAGACCTCCATAAAAATCCAGGACTACAGTACATTCCCCATTGTGCAATGGAACAATGTCCAATTTCTGGTTAAGCCAGGACAAGTTTGTATTTTTTTTCTTTGTACATTAATAAATTCAGTGCAGGCAGAATCCCCAAATTACTGTGCTATTCCCCAGGAATTAGCAGCCACTCCACTTGGAAAAAAAAAACAAACAACATTTCAGTTGGATTAGATGATAGGATTTCCATCTGGAGTTGTGATTATTTTGTCTTTATTATAAGAGGCCCAATGATAATTTTCCCCTTACTTGAGAGGAGAAAAAGGCCAGCAATTTCCATAGCTCTAACTCTCAAAGTATCTTTCCCTTTATCTCCTTGCTTGAAATGCCATTCCCTGATCAAGCAGATGATTTTAATATAGGCTGAATTTTGAAAGGCAACAAACAGTCCGATTGCTGGATCCACGCAGTGTCTGGGTAGGAGTCAGAGCAAGCAGAGGACTAGAGCGGAGTAATTTAATAGGTTTAGTAGCATGATTATTTTTATGTCATATTACATAATGCTTGTTTATTTATTTATAGATTATTTAAGATCATGAAGTCATGTTTAATACAAAATCTGCAACTTCAACTCTGCAAAAATGCATCTTTTATTTATAGAGGTCTATATGGTGGGCACATAGATGCCTTACTCCAGGGGAAGGAAACCTCCCACTACATCTAATTTGTGATAAAGCATTCAACAGCTCATTAACATGTTTAATTTTGCAATTTAGAAACCAAAATCTCCCTAATCTGACACGTCAGGGACTGTTTGGAGCACAATATTGTGACAATCGCAGTTATTTCTCTTGGGGATACTGTAAGACCAGTGGTTAAAGACACTTGGAAGCCATTGCTTAGCAGTGGAATTTGGTGAAACATCAGTCTATCTTTCCACACGGAATCTCCAAATTTTGGCTTCCCTTTGCTGAAAGGGCACTGTAACCAGATCAATATATCGTGGAAGTACAATTACTAAGTTTTGAATGAGTCCAAGGTGTGAATAAGCCTTCAGAAGTTTGAAGACTTTTCTATACCATCCTTCAGCCTTTTAAAGCTGAAAGGTTTTCTTGAACAAGTATTTTTAGAACATATTAGCAATTCTAAGGATACTGATCAGCATGAAGAACCTTTCTCACAGCAATTTACTTTGGCCTCATCCTTAATTTAGATGGAATTTTTAGATAAAGCTGGATTTAAAGTAGTCTACATCAGCTTTTTTTTTTTTACACCTGCAAAAAAAAATCCATTTGAATCACCAAATCTGCCACAGCTGTGGATATTTGCTAATTATTTTGACTTTTAAAGACAGCAGTGGAAAAATGTTGCCCCCCACCCCCGCAAACATTAAGTCTTGACCTTGCTTCTGCCCACTGTGCTGTGACTTTGCACACCCTGTGCACAAGATGGAGAACGTAAAGGAGTCCAGAAGGGGTATGATATGGGGTATTTCCATTTCTTGTCCTCTTAGATTATGTCAGTGAGGAACAAGAAGGTCTGACTCAGTTCCTTCAGTAGCTTTAACTTCTACCTGTAAATGAACAGAAAGGCTTAATTGGAAGCAAATGGTTATTAAGGGGAGCCTGAGGAATGTCCTTATGTCAGCTTGGATAACTGTGGCGCAATCTGGTCCCCAAGTGGCTGTGCTGAAAGCAAGAACTCAGATGGCACCTCCTTTGCCTGCTGTGCCCTTGAGGTGCGAGCAGAGCTGACGCCAAGGTCTGCCTTCGGCTGTGCTCACAGGACAGCTGTTGCCTAAATACGTAGCTGGGGGAATGTTAAAAATGACAGCGCTTTATCCAGTCAAATATTAGTACAGAAAAGCTGACTCTTTTTTTCTGACAGAAAAATGTCTTTCTCCTGCCAGTGGTTCCCTCTGCTCTGCATGGATTCAGCCCAGCATCACTGAAACACCACTGGCAGCCAGCTCAGGCACACACATTGCTTGTAGGTCAGGCCTTAAGCTAGGCTAAAGGTAAAAGAGAAAACTTTCCAATTCTGCATAATTAAGCACATTACATGTAGCAAACATGGAGAAAATGGAGGGGGAAAAAAAAAGAAAAAAAAAGGTTTATCTCTGAAGTCACCATGACCCAAGAAGACCCCTCAGGTGGCCCCATATCATGACGGTGAAATATGAGTTGGCAAAGTCTCCTAAAGGTGAATCCAAACACATCAGCCATCAGAAGTCTGGCATTGTGCCTCACAAGGGGCTTTTACTTTGCAGGTGGGTCCCGGCACATTTCTCTGTAGGTCACGGTGGAGATTGCGTTTCAGGTCAGCAGCCTAATGAGGAGTCGCCTTGCCAGGTGAAGGAATGCCATATGGCTTTTTTCCCCTACTTAACATGTTATGAGAGCTAAAGGAAATGGCATTTGGAGCTGGTTCGGATTGTTGAGAGTTTGTGGGGTAAATGGGACTAAACGTGTGATGAAGTTTGTGAACAAATGCTAGCAAAATTAGTTTTGTACCAAGCAATATTGTTTTTCTACTCTTTTAACTGATTCTGACGGTTATTGTTTAGCATAGCTTGGCAGTGTATAAAAAGATTTGTTCTTTAAACAAGATAGCACTTAATTGTTTACCAGCATCTCCTTTTCCATTTAATATAAGTAAAGGCAGCTTCCATGTTTGTTCTGCCAAAAGAGGAAGGCACTGAAAAGAGTCTGATGGGTAGGTTGGCCTCCCAGATATTTTCAGGGAAATCAGTCACTCACATACTGGAAGTTCCTTGCCCTGTAAATATCTTTGTGATCAAAGGGCTCCAAATCTGGCGCACAGGTGCTGCATGGTGCAGCTGCAGGAAGAACTACCTAAAGTTTGAAAGTGAGAAGAAACCAATCTGGGAAGCATCAGGGATGGGTTTCTGAGACTGCCTTGAGGTCAGCTGGCGGATACTCAACAAAAACATTAACATCCAAAAGACTTGAAAATTTAGACTTTTTTTTTTTTTTTTTTCAAATTTTGTCAAAGCTTTTTGGGGTGCTCACTCTGTCTGTCTGCGAGTTTGTTTTCCTCACTTTCTCTTTCTGAGCGGGGGGTTGAGGAGCTGGTGAAGGGATACACTCCAGATGTCAGGGAAAAAAAAAAAAAGAACCCAGAAGTGATCCCAACAGAGAATGTTCTGAATCAATGGGCTCCATAGTCTAACAGCCCCTGGACCCCAGCTCCACTTAACAAAGGCATTATCTGTGCCAGGAGCGATGCTGCCTCCTGACTGTATGTGTACTCCGAGCTTATTGGCATTCAGAGGAAGTGCCCTGGGTCGGTACATGTTCAGCTAGGTAACCCCAAGGTCGGCGTTAATTGCTCTAAAAGGTGGCACATGGCAATGAATGAGCTCTAATGATTTAGATAGTATCTATTTCACATAAAGAAGTTTCCACTCTGAACAGACCTAATCGAAAGTAATTTGAAAATTAGGGAAAATAAAAACCATGCCCACAATGACCTAAATACCTATTTCCTTGAATTTTATGCCCTAAATAACCTCATTCCTGGGAAGTTTAATTTTTCCCTTCTGCTAAATATGCAATTGCCTGGGAGAAATGGTTGGTCGTAATCAAGCTTTTTAAAGCTGCAACTGTTAAAATATTATTGTTCTACTAAGAATTTTGGAGGGGAAAGCAGCCAGTATCAAGGGAGGGAGCGAATATCCCCAGGCTGTCAGAGCAAACGTCCATGGGAACTCTACTCACGCAGTACTGCTTTCACATTGTTATATACGTGTTTGTTTATATATTATTTACGCATTTATATAGGCATGTATATGTGCATATATCACAGATGGTGTGCATGCAGTGTGTGTGTGCATATATGTAAGTTTAGAAATATATATATATATGTGTTTAGGTATGAGACATTTAGTACCCTTAGTTTCACCTCCTGCTTTCACAAATAAATAGTGATTTACCTTTTCAGAGAAAAGTGTGATTCTTTCTCAGCCTGACTTAAAGAGGAAGAGTGAAAACCCAAAGGAGAAGGCAACGTGCACATGCAGACGGTGATGGTGCCAGTGCGCTGGGCTGTGGCATGGTCGGGACTGGCACAACATCCCCATCAGGAGCTGTATGCTCATGTCCACCAGGCCCTGAGACATCCATGCCTTATGCTTGTGCTTTACACTCCCTCCCCAGACTCTGCACCCTTGCATCTTTAGGAAAAACACAGACTGCATGGCCTACATGGTCAGGAGAGGGCTACCATATGTCTACAGCCCGATGGAAATGTTTGCTGAAGAGATGCCGAAGACTTTGCAGAAGCGTTTAGGTAACCCTCCAGGCATCTCTGACCCAGACGTGTGCCAGCAGGGTCAGGACAAGCTGCATTTTTTTGCCCGGTGTTTTCTTGCATGTTAGATGTAAACCCATAGAAGGCAGAGGTTTTGTACCCCATCCGCGTCCTGCACGTACTCCATGTGTTTGGCCAGGCATTTCCAGGTAAACATGTGACACATGGATGCTCGACCAAGCTGTGCGGGCTGATACTTTTGGACTTTCTGTGCCCTGAGTAATTGTGTGGTGCCTACATTTGTGCCGGGAAATCCCAGGCAGAAACATGTTAACCCCCTAATCAGGCATATGCAACCCTACTAGGCCCACAACCGAAGAGGATGTGGAATTTGGTTTCCTAGCAGTTAACATACTGAAGTATTTGTTTGGAAAAGCTAGCGATTTCTTTATGACCTTGAGCCATCAAAGACTAAGTGTGCAATTAGTTTTAGCTGCAGCAAGGCATTGAGAGTCAAGCATGTGTTTTAGTGTTTTGATAAATCAGGGCACAGCAGAAACAAATTCAAAAATAAAAAAATATACAGAAAGTTGAGGGGAAAACCATTTCAGCTTGCAGTCATGCCATTTTATGGGATACTCACGTTACGCAGCTCTTTTCCTTGATGACAATGTTGTGTAGTCCAGCGATGTGATTGCCTGTGTGCAGATAAAGCTAAATATGTTCTGCCGTACTGCAGCACTGGCAGAGTCCAGGTTGCATTAATCCCCTGTTGAGTGCAGCCCAGAGCTGTGCAATCCAGCACAGGGGAAGCTGAAGGGCTTTGAAGAAGCAGAAGCCTGATCTTGTGTTATCTTCAGGTAGAGATGGAACTCTATCTAGTTTACATTTTAATATGAATTTCAGTAGAGGAAAATTATAACCATAAAGATGGTTATGACCATGTAACCATTATAACCATAAATGGCCTTAGGGGTACAAATAGTACCTTAGAACTTCCCTAAGAGAATTTCATGGCTATTCATCTACAAATTAACAGGATTTAGACCTTCAATGATTTGCCCAGAAGGTCCGCCTGTGAGGAAGAAGGGGTACTGGCTTATGGGCTGAACTAAAAGGACCTTGCGAGTCTCCATGGGGATGCTGAAGATCCAGAAATGGAAAACGCATACAGCATTTTGTCTGGCTTCTGGGGGGAAGCAGAAGGAAAGTATGCAGTGATCATCCCTATGCACAGAAACATGCTACGTGCTCCACGGGAAGCCAAGACAATCCACTTATTTCAGTGGTAATTAATAATTTTCTTACAGTCTTCTGTCATGTTGAATTTTACACTGGCTGCTATTTCTTCTCACCTGTGTAATGTCCTGGTGCTGTTGCTCATTTCTCTATGGCGTTCCTAACATAAAGTCTCCCAGGACACCCATTCCTTCAGCTCATTCTGGGACGGTGATGGCGGTGAAGCTGGGGAACGAGTCAGGATCTGGCACGGCCGCAGGCCTGAGGTGGCAGCAGCCATTGAGGTTCAACCTGTTACAGCCTCCCACTGTTTCAGGGAAACAAAAATGCAAGAAAAATTAAGAAAAAGAGAGAGAAATTTAGGGCCCAGAGAGGCAAATGCCCTTGTCTGTCTGAAATTACATGCCTGTGCCTGGCCACGGGTCCCACAGCCTGTGAGCCAGTGGTCACCGGCTGTGGAGGGTGCTGCTGGTGTGCGTGGTGCCATCCTGTGACACAAAGGAGTGGAAGACAGGGCTACCCAACCACCCTTCGATGTTAAAACACCTCTTTCTTTCGTCCTCTGTTACCATCCAGGCATCTTGTTGCAAAACACAGACATTTTAAACCATAATTTGCCTTTGCTGAGCTATTGATCCTGATTGTGTCTGAGATTTGGGAGTTTCCCAAATACAATAAGTGTGTTTACATGCAGTAGTCAGAGAGGAAATTACATGTGAAAGCACTCAATAAGGAGATGGTATTTTGTTGCAATTATACATAAGCCTTGTGTTTACATGGGGTTTTTAAGGAGAATTCAAAGCATATCTCCTTTTTGTGATGCATCAACAAGCATATCAAATGATTGTTCAAAAAGCTTGTGCTTTCTGCAAAAATAGAAACCAAATGGCTGAGTAATTTCCAACAGAAAAAAAAACTGCTATAGCAATTCCATGGTCTATTTAAAACTCCTTTATAAAACCTTTTAAATAATAAAACTCTACACTCCCAATTAAAAAACCCTATTGGCTCTGCTGGTTTCATGTTTCTAAACATTATACATTGTAGGGCCGTTACATGAACTGCATATGTTTACCCCTCCAAAGATCGCATATTCCACTCTTTCTCTTCTGCAGTTGCTCCTCTAGCCGGACCCTTTCCCTGATGTGGTTATGGTCCCACGGGACACTCCACAGCCCACATCCTTGGCACTGCTTTGGAAGTGACTGAGTGTCTTTGAAGCCATTTTCCTTCATGGCACTTGGGTTTTGCTGTGTTGAGGACATGTTGACTGTCACCAGCAAAGTCTCCTGCGAGAGGAAAAGGAGAAGGAGAAGGAGCAGGAGAAGGAGAAGGAGAAGGGCAAATGTGAAGGTTGTAAACCTTCAGCTAAACAGGAAAGGTCTCCTTTGGGAAGGGGTGACTGCAAAATGGAGGCTGATGCCAAAGCCGTTCAGAGGAGTTTTCCTTTTTTTTCCCTATATCTCTTGCGGGTTCCCACAGCACCGCTGTAGCTTACCTCCACTGTCCCTCAGCTGCACCACCTGGCCAGCCCAAAACTGAAGCTCGTCTGTATAGCCCAAGGCAGAAGTGCTGAGCGTGGGGCCGTTCCTGCCGTACACATGCAGAGAGTGGTGCACCAAGTGTGTGGTTGTCTGTGAGCGATGTAAGGAATTAAGATCTTTTAATTAAAATCTCCTTTGTCATATTAACTGCCTTTTCAGTGGCCACTGCAAATGTTCTTTCAAGTGTCGCACTTGAACCTCGCCTAGTCACAGGCTACGTTCAAAGGACACGTCTAACCCCTGGTTCGTGTTACAGAGGCCCCTTGAAAACAATCCTCTTTTTCCCTTACCAGAAAGTCTGGTGATTTAGCCTCAAAACAAACAAGTTAAACACATTACAAACTAAACTCATGATCTTTGCACTCCTGTTACAGCAGTGGGCCAGCTAACATCATGCGTAAACAGGCAGATGGGCTGGTTCTTGCGTACTGTAAACAGGATACGTCACCTTGCGCAGCCGCGCAGCACCTCGGCTTTCGCATCCGCCTGGCTCAGCAGGCCAGGACGTGGGGCAGGGGGTGGCGGCGTAGTCTCGCCTAGAGCAAAGAGACGGGATCATACGCAGCTTAATCGCTTACGTGGGGTTAAGTCAGTTGCCAGGTTTGTAGCAGTGCATGCACAAGCTGGGGTTTGGGCACAGCTGCCCATGCAGTGGAGGATTTGCCCGGGGTCCCTCAGGTGTCTGCACATCATGGCTGGGCTCAGGAGGGGCATCCCTGCTCTGCGACGGACCGCTCTGCGCGTTGCTCTGTCTCCTCCTTATCTCCTGCTTATCCCTCTTGCGGCCTCCTAGGAACTAAGACCGGGAGGTGAGCCCCTAAATCTGATCCTCCTGGAGACCTGCACGTGGCCCATGAGTAGTGGAGTGTGTTGGACCGGAGCTGCTTTGTGGCAGATAAGGAGATGAAATTTTGCCCTTACCACACCCATCCGACCAGGGTGCGCAGCCCGGACGCTCCCCTGGCCCTCTGGGCTTCCTAAGCATTTTTCTTTCTTCCCAAGTGCTTTTCTAAAACCAACCTGAGTCCAGCTGTATGTACAAGCAATCAGGAAAGAGGAAATCCAAGGTGTTCTTACCTGTGTGGGTACACATTTATTAAAAAAAAAATCAGTTTATATCTTCACCGTGAAGATACAAATCAGTTTGTATCTGCACCAGATCTTGCACTGACAGCTGCTTCAAGCAAATGGGGTCTCGCTCTTACAGGTCTCGTGGATTTCCCCCATGACGATGTCTCCTAGTGACTTGGCACTGATTTCTACTTGGACAGTGAAGATCCACAATACCAAACTGTCACTCACCGAATTTCCAGCCCACCTCTCTTTTTTTGATTTCACCCCTTTGCTTGGAGGTATCAGTAAGCAAGCCCAGCAAGGTACCTTTCCATGTCCCCAGTGCTGCTTGTAGCAAATCAGAGGAAACTTTTGTGATTTAAATCTCCTGACATATATTCCTGTGTTTAATGCTGTTTGACGAAAGCTGCTTTTCTTATGTGCATGTGTACACACACATTTTTAGCCATATTTTTCCAATTACTTTCATACAGCAGATCGCATTCAAATGGGACTCTCAGGCTGGACTGATGGTAGCTAAAAGTACATGGACTTCTTGCATGCACTTGCAATATGCTAAAATCTTTTAGTTATTAACAAAAGCCATGTTGTTGATAATTTTCTTTCGCAAGGCAAGATTTAGAGGCTTGGCTGTTTAGATAAGGAAGAACTCCCATGTAGTCCCAGACTCAAACCCATAATATTTCCTTCGCTGTATGTCGGCTGGTTTCTCCTGGATGGCGCAGTAATCTGCCTCAAAATTAATGAACACTAATACCTCTACCCCTGCGTGCCTGCGGCGCTGCTGGCAGCGCAAGCCAAGACCTAGGGTGCACCTTCAGGGGAGACACGGTGCCACCTACCACCTCATTTGAAACTCACCGCAAAGTGCAAGTCAGCCGGGCGGCCCAGGAGTGCTGGGCGTTTGCTAGGAGGGAGCAGCCGCTCTTGTCCCTGGAGTCGCTTTAGCAACCCCATGTGCTGGGGGAAGTACCCGATCGCAGTGCCTAAGCATATCTGAGCACCTGCAGAAGCAACTCAGGGTGGCTGATGGATGTAGCAGTTACCTGTGGGTGAAGACAACACGTTCTTTTCCAGATCCATTATTTTTCCTTTCCTCCCTTCCCTCTTTCCTTTTGCCCAGCAGATCCCCAAGTTGTGGAGTCTGTCTCCAGCTCAGTATTAAGTTACTGACTATAGATTTGATTCTCCTTTTTTTAGCCGTCTCTAGACTCGCTTTCATTCACCCGATGTGGAGGTACAGCATACAGGAAACTTACTGGGATGGGGCTGGTGACCATGACCTCCCCCATCCTACCCCAAGCTGTTGACAAAGCGGCATTTGAATGCTGAGCGCCTGCTTGTCTTTGAACCTGAGATGAACAGAAATGTGCATGCGTTCAAAATAGCCATGCATCTTAAAGGGAGAAATATTTTTCTGATTAGTTTCAGGTTTATAACTTTCAAATTCAATCAGAGAAAGCATTTCTGCTTCTTTAAACCCAGACTTTTCTGATCATCCTCTTCCTCCAGTCATGGACATTTCCAAGCCACCAGGAGCAAGTGGAAGAAGGGGCTTAGAAAGTACTAGGCAGCGCGGTCTCAAGAGGAACCTCATGCCAATAGCTTCCACTTTTAATTTTTGATACCTAAAAGGGTCCCTTCCCTGGCAATCCTTAGAAATAGGTCAGCTTGCCCAGGGACAGATACAAGCCCATGCTGGTGGGGCAGGGGGTGGTGGCTGCATGGGGGAAAGGCACTAAAAGCTCTCTGCCCCCATGAAAGCCTGGCTGAGCTGTGGTCTGGTGCCCTGGCAGTCAGCTGGGGTCCCCTTGGTTTTGGCTCAAGGACTGTGCTGGGCACACCACAGCTACTTTCCTGCTATACCTCATGAGAAGACAACCAAAGTGCGGTTTCTTGTACAGCAGATGCAAGGATAACTCTTTTCTGCTGGAGTTTTCATACTCTGGTTGCAGCTGTGACTATTCTCTTATGCTGGCTCACTGCAAAGTGCCCTTCTGAGCGGGCACAAGTGGCTGGGGGGCCAGCACCGGGGCAGTGGAGTGACCCTGCCCACAGCTGCGCTCACAGCCCGTGGCTCTGCCGGCAGCTTTCAGCCTCACAAACTCATCTTTTGCAACCTCCAACCCCTCCAGAAGCACAGAAAGGGTGTGTTCCTTCCACATCCCCCCCAAAGCTCCACAAAATGGGGCACCATGTGCCAGGCTCAGGTTAGTACCCCGGTTTTCCAGGCTGTTAGAGCTCCAGGAGCATCATTCGGACAGAGGAGGCAAGCTGCTCAGCCCATGCCGTGTTTGTCTGCAAGGAAATGGGATGTTTATGTTTATTCAGATTGATACTGATGGATTACACTTTTGTTCCATTTAGCAGCTGTTTGGACCATTTTGTACCACAAAAGGAGATTAAGATCCAAAGTACTGTAGGGCTGTGTTATGAATAACAGCCATTTAATAGCAATAACAATGAATACAAATTTCAAGTATGGCTTTTAGCTATTGTTATTCTAAGGTTAGTTTGTTTTTCCTATATATAAATACATATATATATATAAATACATACATATATATATATAAAATATATATAAAAGGAATATACCTTAGGGCAAAGGTCTTTCTGGATAACCCCCCCCAGCTATTCTAGGTTTCTCATCCAAGTCACTCATTATGGAAAATAACGTTTAAGGGAATGTCCTGTGAACCTGTAGGCAGACTGGAGCTCAGGACTCCCACCATGGAGCTGAGCAGAAGGGCTGCAGCCAAATGGTGCATAGGTCCATCAGCCACGAGTGCATTGTCACATGGAAAAACTGAGCATGTTCTGCGAAGTGCCTCTTAAATATTGTGTCATGCCTTTGGTACACAGAAATCAGCTGCTTGTTCGTGGGATGCTGGTGGTAACAATGCTCTAAGAAAGAGCAAACCTTTAGCTAGCAGCTGCAATGACACTTCTGTCCATTGGAATCGCTGTGTAGGCAACAACTTACTGCCGTCCCTGCTGGCCCCGTAGGGCTGTACCCCACCAGAAGCCCCACATAGCCCATGTGAGTTGCTGTGGGGGCCTCCACTTATTCATCAGTCACCTGGATGAGGGGACAGAGTGTAACCCCACCAAGTTCGCTGATGACACAAAACTGGGAGGAGTGGCTGATATGCTTGAAGGCTGCGCTGCCATTCAGCAGGACCTGGACAGGCTGGAGAGTTGGGCTGAGAGGAACCTGATGAAGTTCAGCAAGGGCAAGTGTTGAGTGCTGCACCTGGGGAGGTTGAACCCCAGGCACCAGTACAGGCTGGGGGCTGACCTGCTGGAAGGCAGCTCTGCTGAGAGGGACCTAGGGGTCCTGGTGGACGACAAGCTGACCATGAGCCAGCAGTGTGCCCTTGTTGCCAAGAAGGCCAATGGTATCCTGGGGTGCATTAAGAGGAGTGTGGCCAGCAGGTCGAGGGAGGTTATCCTCCCCCTCTACTCTGCCCTGGTGAGACCCCACCTGGAGTACTGTGTCCAGTTTTGGGCTCCACAGTTCAAGAAGGATGAGAAACTGCTGGAGAGAGTCCAGAGGAGGGCTACAAAGATGATGAGGGGACTGGAGCATCTCTCCTATGAGGAAAGGCTGAGGGAGCTGGTCTGGCGCCTAAGCCAGGGTCTGCCTTGGGCAGGAGAGCTGGGCCAAGGTTTATCTCAACCAGCACAATGTGCAAATAGGGAACAACACCTGCATTTAAGGACTGCAGGCACAGAGTGGTCAATAGATTATAAATATATTGACGCCTATGCAGACCTATGCTGTGCACACGTAGCAGGATTAATGTGACCTTCTGGGACAGATGGGTGCATATGAAAAGCCTCACCTGGCCAAGCTGTTACTGACCATTTAGGGTCAGAGTGGAGACAGTTTTCAGAAAGAAATCGCCCTTGACTTCTGCATATAAATAAATTGCTGCTGACAAGGAATAACTATAATAGAGTCTGGTTCCTTGTCATTACTGGCTGGCACAATGAAGAAGATGACAGTTGATAATACAGCTTTAAATGTCAGGCACCCTTTTATTTCATACAAATACTCTAAAATTAGACCATATAGAGAACACAAAAACATATGACTATTACATTTTAAATGACTGGTTAAATCCAAAGAAAAAAAAAAACCTGTGTTCTTATCCTGTCTGGCAGGTGGCTTACTTCTGATCCCACGTCTTAAGCTTCGAAGTCATGTTTTCTTTCAAACTCAGTTATTCTTTTTTAAAAGGAGATTGGGTATGTAGGACAACACGTTACAAAGCATAGAGTGCACTGCTGGCATATAAAATATTTTTTAAAGGAGAAATTCAGGATTGACTTGTTGACCTGGTGACACTGTAAGACTTATCTACTTCAGAGCTTTGTGAGGTGGTAGTTGGACAGTTTTTATATAGCTGCAGTAATTAACATGCATGGAATTGTGCACAAGTAACGAGGTCCAACAGGATCTGTTGATAACATCCCAGACATACCTCTTGATGCTTCCTCTGCAGCGGTGTGCCTGGTAGCATTGCACGCTCCCAGTGCATGCTGGAGTGGGCTGGCCTGAAGCACATTCACGAACGAGGATGATGGTTGGGTGGGAATGTCCTGGAAAACATCAGGTTAATCATACGGAGTGAGGTCCTGGGGTTCAGGCTGAAGCTCTGCTCCTTACACGGTCCCTTCCCTGCCCACTTAGTATTGCATTTAGCGTGTTCCTCCTTGCATGCACGGGGCAGCACAACCTTCCGAAAGAGCTCTGTGTTGCCTGAGCTTTACAGGCCTCTCCCTTGTGCCAGCGGGTGCATGCCAGTTCATGGCAATGTAGGAATACATGGCCTTGATTTAGCAGGGTTAATTAGCAATCAGCAAGAAATTATTTTGATGAGGTAGATTTTGTGGGTTTCTTTCTCCTCGGTGTGCAGTTATACTGACCTCCCTCCCACCCCCTTCTCCTCTCTATTGCCGGAAAATGCTGCTGCAAAGGAGCATGTGCTGTGGAGGTACAGCCAATATGCGCACCATGCAGGAGGAGGCGCAACAGCGGGAAAATGATGTTGGTGGTGGTGTGACATGACTGGCAGTCCACCTCCACCAGTGGCTCTGGTGGCAGCAACTGCAGTGCCATGCTCCGCCCTTACCAGGATAAAAAGCCCTGCCAGGAACAACTGGAAGCAGATGCTCATAGTCCTCCAAACCCCAAGTATATCCATCGGCGGACGCAAAAGAGGCAAGCTAACATGGCCCTTGCTAACAGTTCACCAGCCTTTTTGCCTAGTGCAAGGTAAGCATGAATCACAAAACCACTTGCTGCCCAAGTTTTACAGATTTATTTCTCCCCCTGATCCTCATTTAGCAAACCAGGATTGTTAAAACTCAGAAAAATATTTCATGAGGCTCCTGTTGGGTAATGATTGAGTTGGTGTTGCTCTTGAATAAAAATGATAGATGGGGGAGGTCAGAAGTGGCCTAGGAAGGGTGCAGCTGTTTTGCCATCTAGTTTTGTGAGTTAGGGGTTATCCAGCCTTGCCAAAGCAGAGGGGCTGGGGGAGATCAACTGTAGTCTTTGTCAACAGTCGTCTGGTTATTCGTGTTCCTTAATGAATCGCTGAGAGACTAGTTTTGCAGCGAATGCTGTGCACACCTACAGTATCGACAGCGCCATGCAAACAGTGAGCTGCTTTTGACAGCAGACACAAAATATGTAGAAGCAAAAAGTCTGCTCTTTTTAACCCTGGGCACTAAAATAACAAGGGCTTGTGGTTTGCGTGCTCATTTGCTTTTGTTATAGGTGACTTGATATTCTGCATAACAAGGAGCATGCTCAGAGGAACAAGCCATGTTTTCAGATGTGAAAGAATTATTTGGGAAAAATGTCATCCTTTCTCCCATCTCTCTGGTCTCCTCCAGGCTCATAGCTCAGTAGCTCTGGTCTGCCAGGAGAACTGGTGAAGGCACCCAATTCTTTGTCAGACCTCGCAGTGTGCCAACACCCTCCATTCCCAGTAATTTCACAGGACAATTTACCTTTGATGACCTGAAAACCTATGCCCCTCCTCGCATACCCAGCCTTGTCCCATAACCAACCCAGCCTCTCACCTCATGGTCAGTCCCATTCTGCAAATTCCAGCTCCGTGAATATCCTTTCCTTTGCTTCTCCCAGGCAATCTTCACTTCTTTTTTTTTTTTCCTTTTCTTCTTTTTTGTTCTTTCTTACAAGCTCCCTTCTGTACCTGGGGTAACATTCCTGTGACAGTCACAGGGGCAGTTACGTCCCTCCCTCAGAAAGGTCTGTTTTGACATTCTCAACATATTGGGCTTTTCATAGCAGAAAGGGTAGGAAAGGCTTTTGTGGAGTTTTTGTAAATGATGAATTAAAACAGGCAGTGCACCATTACACGTGAGATTTATCAATGTGGGATTTTTTGGTGCTGCCTTTGTATCTCTCCCCTCTTCTTACACATGGTGGAAATTTAGCCGACCTGGGGTGATGGCACCGGACCCTTACGATGCATGTGGGTGGTCTCCACAGAGGTCTGGGTGTTGTGGGAAGGCCTGTAACTAGTAAGAAGACCTATTCTGTTGCAAGGATGAATTAGGTCAGTGTGAGCTGCTATCAGTGGCATTAGCACTGTGGTACCAGCTGGATAACTCCTGACATTCTCCCCCTTCTGTGGTGAGACGTGTGGTGAACTGGGCTGACCTCTGTATGCAGGAAGCCCATAGCTGGCAGCTTCCAGGATCCAAAGCCCACTGAGGTTGATGGAAGGCCTCAGCACGGTGACTCTGGCAATGTGGTTCACAATGATGAGAGCTTGGAGAGTACTTTGGGAAGTGCTTGCGTGGCTTGACAGTGAAGGGTGACTCTGACATTGCACGTTGGGCAAACGAACCCAATTTGGGGCAATGGTCTGCAGCTTCTCCCCAGCATGGCACAAAGAGAACCTCTGCTCCGGCCAGTAACCACACGTGCCACATGGGATCCTGGTGCCTGAAGGTCTGTGCTGTCTGAACAGTTGAGATCCGTAGGAATCCAGCTAACCACATCATTAGTCCTACCTGAAAAATACTCAGCAAGGCCCCTGGAAGGAACAAAAGTGCAAAGTGGTAACTGAGAGCTGAATGGAAATACGACTGCAGTGGGGGGGAGCAAGCCACGGCCTTTTGAGAAGCATCAGTCATGAGGCCTGAGTAATTTTCCTGAGATAAACCACCATATAAACAGGCCCCAGCTGATGTTGTTTCTTCTCCATACTCTACTGTACCCAGCTAAAACATACTGAAAACAAATAGCAGAGTTTCTTAATTGAAGTTAATTGCTTTGCCTGGATGTCTTTAATTTCCTCTTCAATTTTAAGCATTGGACAAACAAACCCTCAAGTTAATGTTTTCCTTTTTTTTTTTCTTTTACAGCAAATGATCCTTTATGTTCCTCAAAGCATATTTGTGGCATTGTGCAGAAAATGGAGAATCACAGTGTCCTTGGTGATTTTCAGGTTTTTTTTTCCCATTGCACACAGCTCAGAAGTTTATGAAAAGCTGCAGCTCTTAAGGTCACGCCTGGCAAAGCAGAGCTACTTTCACCTTGGACATTCGTGGCTTTTGCCAGTGCTGGAAGCTGGTGGCCTAAGCAGCAGCCAGAACCTCCCTGGAACAGCCCTGGATCAGTTTTAGAAAAGCATTACTGAGTATCACGGATTAAATCTGCCTGGATGTTAGAGGGGCAAAGACTCGATTTACAGTGGTTTTCAAATGGCTCTGTGATAGACGAGCTATGCCGAAAGTGTCTGGCAGTGAAACGGTGGCTTGGAGAAACTGAGGTGTGCAGCCAGAGAGAAAGAAAAGTTTCCTTTGTCTCAGGAGCAGAAAAGTCACCTAATGCGATGAAGGCTTAATCCCCGCAGATGGTCTGGAGCCACAGCATCTTTATTCTCCGCTCACTAACATCTGTCGAAAAGTTGTCATCGCTGCTTCTGCCAAATGCCGGACAGGGAACAATTTGTGTAAAACCTGCTTGAGATAACAAGCTGGCTAATAGCTTACATTCCCTGTAAGCGGCCAAGGTACACTTAGCCATGACAGTTTTCTTTCAGTGGGCTGGGGAGCCCTTGTCAGCTGTGATGGGGCAGAATGGGTGGAATGCGGGGAACAAAAGCCCGACACAAAGGGAGCACTTCAGGTCTGGAGCGCGTCTGGCTTCCTCCGGCTTCCTCCAGGCTGCCCAGCGGCCGGGCACACAGTGAGGTTCTTTACTCTAATTAATATTTCATTCTCAGAGCGAGTTTCAAGTTATCCCTCGAGAGAAGTTAAAGGTTTGCACATTTCGAGGCAAAGTAACGAGGCTGGTGAGCTTGAATTAAGAAAGTATGTTGAAAGGAGCTGTTAGTCTTTAACCCTGGGCATGGGACATGTAAACCATACGGTATTAGTACACTTTTTTTATTGTATTACTTGTTCTATGTCCTATTTTACAGTCTGCTCCAATAAATTTATACATAAATGCTGCTAGGAAACATTCACCCCTTCTTCCCTTTCTACCTCCTCTGGACTGGGGCATCTGATATTCCATATTCCGTGGAGGTGTTTGTTTTCCAAACCAACCCACCAAATATATTTTATGACAGCAATAAAATAAAGTGGCTATGCGGCTGGAACTGCTGAGTTCAGCAAAGACAGTGAAAAAAAAAATGGCCAGCGGAGGAGAGTTTCTGCTGCCAGCAAGTGCAAGGAGTCCAGATAAAGCAGGCTGGTGCGGGTTGTCTAGCCTTGCTGGCGAAGAGTGGTGTGATGCCTGGGTGTAGGGCTGCACAGATACAGCACGTGGGGCACTGCAGCAACAGGATCACATCAGTCATCACCAGCAGGACCATAACCACTCATGCAGCTAAAGGACAGAACTGCATCACTCATCATGGACCTCATCTTTAGGGTTCTCTACCCAAGGGAATGGGGAAAAGAAAGACTACTTACTGGTGAATCAGGCAGAAGTGATTCCTCTGAAGGTCCACAGCAAGCCACTGGCCAACCTGGGAATATCATCCAGCTTTCAGCCCGCCAGCCCAGGGCGAGCCCACGCCATCAGAGCGGGGCTGTGCAGCCACACGCTCCCAGCCTTTGCCTGGCATTGGCACTTGACAGAGCCTGCTTGAGGCGGGCTGGGGGGGACGCACACTGGCCACGGAGGGAAGTTCTTCCTGGAGCTGAGCAAGAGAGGGTGGCCCTGCAAGCCAAGGTTGATTGGAGCCATGTGATGGCCACGGCACTGTGTCGAAGCTGAGCTGCTCCGTCATTCTTTTCACCACGGGTTATTGTTAGGCAGCGGTCTCTTAATCCAGCTGTAATTCCTCAGGGTACAGTTTGCTCGAGAGAGCAAAGGAATTACAGATCTCAGACTTGTTAATCTGGAGGTACAGTAGGAAAAATGACACCACTATGTTGAGTGGTTTACCTATGAGCTTATTCAGGTGCATTTTGAAGAACAATCCCCCCGGGCTGTGCACAAAGAGAGGCTCGTAATCCATCTAATGGCTCCTGCAACATTGATAGGCCACTGCTTTCATTGCTGTGCTAAGGATCTCCCAAGCATTCTGCTCATGCATCACTGGATGACATTATCCCAGCATGCTATGGCCACCGGCACACCTAGAGTAAAAAGAATGCTGTGGGCTGAGAGAACTGGGCTCGTTTAGCCTGAAGAAGAGAAGGCTGAGAGGGGATCTCATCAACACATACAAATATCTTAAGGAGGACGGAGCCAGACTCTTCTCAGTGGTGCCCAGCAACAGGGCAAGGGGCAATGGGCACAAACTGAAGCAGAAGAGGTTCCAGTTGAACGTGAGGAAGAACTTCTTTACCTTGAGGGTGACGGAGCTCCGGAACAGGCTGCCCAGGGGGGCTGTGGAGTCTCCTTCTCTGGAGATATTTAACCCCCGCCTGGACAATGTCCTGTGCACCCTGCTCTGGGTGAGCCTGCTTGAGCAGGGGGGTAGGACTGGGTGATCTCTGGAGGGCCCTTCCAACCCCTGCCGTTTGGGATTCTGGGATTCTGTGTCTTAGGGGAAAACAAATTATCATGGTCCATTCACCAAGGCAAAGCCTGGACCCTGTAGACTCCTTGTGTGAAGAGCTGTGCTCACGTTATTTGCCTGGTCTACTGTCGTGGGGCACCTCACCTGCATGAAGCGCCTCACGCACTTGCCCTGTGTAAGTGCTGCACCTCCTGCTTTGAGCAAGACATTCCCACACAGCAATGCCTTGTTCCTTCAGCCTGCCAGCAAATGAGGGGGGGTATCGATCTGCTGGGTCTGGAGGTACACCATGGTGCTCCAAAAGAAAGAGAAAAGGTGGAAGAAGGAGAGAAATTTTGGGGGTCGGGGACTTCTCAGTAGGTCTGTGAGTAGCACCCACATTAAGGAGGGATCCAGCTCTGAGAAAGGGCCATTTGCCCCACACCACAAACACAGGGAAAATAAATCCTCTCTGAGATGGATGGCCCCTGTAGTGTAAAGTGGACGAAGAATGAAGATGTGTGGGAGGGTATACACAAGTGGCCCTGGACTAAAAGTCCACCGGTTACATCAAAGAACTCAACACACAGACTTTGTTCTACCTTCCTGGTTGAACCATCACCGTAAAACAGACCCTGCACACTTGCCTGATCCTTACGGGGGACTGCAGCATAAGTGCAGAGTCTTTGTGGAGCGACGGCAAAGCAACATCTGCAGAAGTACCCGCGGTGCCCACTGCCCTCTCCCAGCTCACGTTGAGACACGAGTGACAACCACTGTTACAGTACAGGCGCGAGGCTGGTGCATGAAGAGCTGAACCAAAGATGACCCGGTGACCTCAGGCAGAAAGGGCGCATCGTGTTTTCCTCAGGCTGACAAAGAAAGCTTTTTAAACAGAAAATGAAGGAGTAGTGTTTACAGGCAAAGCCTTTTAAGATGTGTCCCCTTGTCACCTGAGTGACTGCCAGTTATTAATTTGATGGAGTTGAAGGGGAGAGGAAGACTCCTGCTCTGCAACCGCCTTCCTGTGTGCGAAGGGGCAAGCCAAGGAGCGAGCCTAGCCCCACCTGGCAGCTATCGGCTGCTATGGGCATTTCTCCGAGAAGGGCACCCCAGAGCGAAATGTTTAGTAAATACAGTTAGCTGGGGGGAAGTAGTATGCAAAGTTTGACAGAAGAGTGACCTAAAATGGGCCTTGAAGCATGCCTTCCCAGTGGACTGGAAACCGCGGCAATTGTAATTATTGCACTTCAAAGAGAAGAGGAGAAGCAGACTTTCTCTCATTACATACAGGGAATAACTTCAAAACTGTTTACACAAATGCTGTGAATCCAGCGGGGTGGGTACCACAAATCCATCTTGGCTGTTAGTGGAAAGAGTGGCGGCTGTAGTGCAAGATGGCACTGTGCCGCTGTTTTAAGTAACAAACACGCTCTCTGGGATGCAGTCAGAGCCTGCCCCGATCAGAGATGGAAGGTGAACGCAGGGTCTGTGGGTCTAATGTGGGGCTGTGCCAAATGCCCATCCTTGAATGATTCTTGTCAGTTTAAAGACAGAAACAGTAGAAACCCAAATGCTGTCAGCAATCATTCACCAGGAGCAACCAACAGCCTCTTTGCCTATACCTCTACAGAAATTACCTCCCTGGCAATGGCATCCTTTGTATATTGAGCAGCAGGTTCATGAATTTCCAGTTGCTGGTCAGTGTAAAAGTAAGATGTGAGGTGCACTTGCTGTGCCTGCTGCGGGTAGCTCCACGCTGGCAAAAAAAGAAAGAAAAATGAATTGGTATTTCACCCAAGCCTACAAAAGTGCCCAATACAGCACTCATCAGGCACAGTGAGAGTTCCTGAGGGTGCGAGCTGTCCTCTGCCCGCTCAGCTCGAGTGCATGTCAGACACTGGGGCCTCTCCAGGCGCCTGCGGGAGATGCAAGGTGCACCCTTGCTGTGTGCGGAGCCAGGCGGGCAGCAGGACACCTGCACAGCTGAGCTTGCAGCCGGGCTTTGGGGCGGCACCCAACAAGCACAGGGGCAAGGCAGAGGGGTCTCGGGCAGCCTGGGTGCTGCTGGAGGTATCGCATGGGGACTGCAACTGTATGGGCTGTATTTTTGGTGTGAGATGTTGTAAGGGGGGAAAAAAAGAAAAAAAGTGACTTTTTCGTCTCATGGGCACCCAAGCAGCTTTCATTTGTGCTCGCTGGGAGGCTCCGCCAAGGAGCAGGAGAGAGGTGGGGCCCGTGCCAGGTGCCCTTTGGCTCTGCTGTCAGCACAAAGCTGCTGCACAGACACGAAGCACCGAGCAAGCCAGAGCATCAGGTGGTCTTGCCGCCGCCCCCCCCCCCCGCCCCCCCCAATTTTTCCTGTCTACCTCTAGTTTTTTGCATTACATTTGTGTAGGATAAGAACCTGTCAAATGCAGTGCCCTCTGGACTTCATCCAAGAAGGAGTGGAGGAGTTGCCTGGAAATGGCATTAACTGCGCAGGGTCAGCAGCCCATCTGCAGAGACAAAGACGCTGTTGCACTCCTACCAACCATGCGTAGTGAATGCCAGGATTGAGCTACACCCCCTGCCTGCTGGTGTGTGAGCGGATGGCCGAAAGACACAGGCTGTTTGGGGGCACAGAGGAAGGGCAAAACCCATGCAGGCAAAGGAAGCAATAACCATTCAGGAAATAGGCAAGAGATTTGAAATTATTGGACAGAATCACAGGCTGAGGAATGATTTATAACAAGCCACTGCATGTTCTTCCGAGGGAAAAGACTGAAAAAGCCAAATAAACCAGGAGGAGAACAGCAAGAAGCCCCTGGCAACCCGAGAGGCCAGCATTTCTGAAATGCCGTCGTGGAATTACCCGAGAAGCAGCACGTGAAGGATGTTTGTGGCACTGGCCTCAGACCTTACTACGGGCTATGGATAAGGAAGGGTAAGGAATGCTTTGGGAAGTGTAAAGACACCATGCAAACTTCTGATGGCCACGCTGCATGGATTGGAAACCACACTGCCCAACACTTAGAGCTGCCCATCTTGCTGGCATTTGGGGGCGACTCTGGCCCACCAGGGCAGGGGCAGGACAGGTTGACCAGCGTCCCTTGGCAGGGAGGCACAGGGGCTGCATGGGCTGTGGATGGCCCTGGGCCTGCGCTGCAGGAAAAGCCCCTGTGCTTGTAAATGAGGCCACCTCGAGGTGTTCATTACATTGGCATTTGGGCTCTCCTGTCTGTGCTTTCTAAAGGCGTCCAAAGGGGACTTGGCGAAGGCTAGGATCCTCTGGGCTGAGCCTCAGGGACTCCGGCAGTCAGGGTCTGCACTGTCCCATGCCAGCCCTGGGCTACTGCGAAGGAGAGCTGGAGCAGCAACTGGTACCTCCTGCACTGGACGAGGGCTGCAGCTCCACACTGATTTTGCCCTTGCATGGTCTCCTTTGGGCTGTAGCAGCTCCGCTCTGCCTTTTCCGGGTTTTCCGGACTGGAGCACAGACTTGCAGTGGCCTCCTTGGGCGGCTGGTAGCCATGCACTGGAAGGAGCCACAAGGCATCCTCAACCGCCATAAACCTGGTAAACAAAGGCAGTACCTGTCACCAAGCCTTAGGAGGTGCCAGGCGTTTTATTCCAACAGGTCCTGTTTTACAGGCTGTGGTTGTTTCTGAACTGTGAACTCCCCCAGCTGGTGAACGTCTGCTATTACCATCAGACACCTTCACTCCAGTCCACAATGTCCCTGCGAGGACATTCTGCAAGACCAACCCCAAAAACTCACCAGCATTGGGGGATGTCCGGTTGATCAGAAGCTGGAGGGGAGCTCTGAGTGATGTGTATCTGCAGGACGATGGGCTGATGTAGCCTGCTGAAGCGAGTGGTGTGGCAGCACGACTGTTCCCGTCTGCCATTTGTGAAGGGGAACAAGGCCAGCATGTGTTCGGAGATGTAGAATGCTTCATGGAGCCTGTCCATCTCATGAAGTCTGGGTGCTGTGGGATGCTGGATGGGAATGTGGGAAGAGCCAAACCCCCAGCAGCTGTGGGCACAGCCATTTCTCGACCAATGCTCTATCAATACCCATGAGGGAACATCACACTCAGACCACTTCAAAGTGTGACCTCAGAGGACACAGCCACAAAACCTGGCCTGTGCCACGTTTCGTCACTTGCACGTTCTTTTGGGCCTTGTACATACGATTCTCCACACCTAACAGCTCACCAACCATCCCCGATGGAGCATAAAGCTTTCTCTCTAACACACAAATATGTCAGGAACACTGCTGCACAGCGTAAATGGGAAGGCAGCGTGTTATCAAAGAAGGGGCTGTTTGCCTGATTCATGGCACACACCCTCACATGGACTTAAAGATGCTGGTCACGCCGCTGTGGTGACACAAGGGGCTAAGCCAAGGGGTCACAACCAGCAAACATCGCACTCCTGATCCACACTGTTCCTGCGGGCACCAACCTGCTCTAGTGCTTGTTGCAGATGGAGGTTGCCAGGAGCCAGAACACTCTTCCAACAGGAAAATGGAACGCTTGCTTTTTGTGCTGTAGGTGAGCTTCTCAGCAGCTCAGTGACGCCTGCTGGAGTGCAGCGGCAGGAGTGGGATGGCATGGGGATGTAGGCAGGGCACATCCCTGCTGGCAGGCATCTCCCCACTTCTGGAGTGAACCCCTGAATAAAGGTGGGAACTCGGTGGGACTGGGAGCTCGCTTAGTGGGGGGCACCATCCACCGAAAGCACTACTGGTTTCGCCTGACTTTGTAAGGAGTTAATGGCCAGCATTTGATGAAGTTCTCTGCTGGATAGTGGTGGGAGAGGACCACACTGCTGCTCTTTCAGTATGTCCCCCAGGGCCTGGTGCCCTGTTCCCCACGGGAACATCCCCTGGTACCCCCTATATACTTGCCGTGCTGTCCTTGGCCAAAAGCTTACCCTTGGCTGAAAAGTAGCCTTCAGATCCTGCCATCCAAATGGGTTCTCGGAGGCTTCCCCTGTCCTCATCCGCTCACCACGCATCGCCACTGCCTGCCTGGTTTGACAGCTGACAACATCGAACTGGGATCGGTTTTGCAATGCCTCCTCATGCTGCACATAGTACCAGGCAACCACTTCTCCTGAGCACAGGCAGCCCTTGCGTTTTCCTGTTGTGCATCACCAAGACCCAGGACAGACAGACAGTGGAGGTTATTTCAGAGGCAAAGCCTCCCAAAAAGGAAGCAATCCCTCAACAGCACACCCGGCCTTCTGTCCCTTTTAAGGAATTACTTACAATGAAGCTTCGTCCAAAGGCAACCTGTCTGAAGCAATGTGGCCAGTGAAAAGATCATATTATCCCATCGTGTCCTTGTCATCTGGCAGCCCAACACAACGGGACTGGTGTTTGAGGCCACATCATGCTTACCTCTAGGTAGAGGGCTCTGCAATGACAACCTCAAGCCTGCCGGGGCTGCCAGGGGGACCATGGGTGACTGCACAGGGCGCAGTGGGCTTGTGCCACCGCCAGCACCGTGGCCAAGCGCCAGGTAGCAGCTGAGGTGTGGGCGATGTGACCAGCCTTGTGCTCAGCAAGAGAACTGCGGGAGCAGCTGTGGTTGCACACACCTATGGGCATCACATTGGGCCTCTCCTCTGATAACTGAGGAGGATTTGGGAAATGGCCCCAGGGACAGGGGAAATGGCCCAAAGCAAGTGGTAAATCTGGGGTTTCAGTGAGCAGAAGGAAGGGGAAAGCCTGCAGCAGCTGGTGACCTCCAAGACGGCATGAGGAAGCAGAGGGAAGCCAGAGTGTTTGCTGGTCCGCAGGAGGATGATGGAGGGCAGTGCTGGGTGGTGGGCAGGCAGGTCTGGGTGGCCCATGGGGTACCTTACCAGGACACTCAAGGCCATGCCAAATCAGCCAGGGCATCTTGCGGTGCCACAGCAAGCAGGGGTCTTGGTGAGGGCTTTGGGTAGCAGACAGGGCACTGGCTTAGCACCTCGAGATATGCTTGTAGGGCTCCTGCCCTCCTCCACCAGCCACAGGGACCCCTCCACTGCCTCTGCTCCCCCGCCGAGCCCACCCACCGCCCCTTGCTGACGCCACAGAAAGGCCAGGCTCAGGCGGTTGTGTACAAAACCTGAAATAGTTTACTTTGCCTTCTGTTTTTTTTTTTTTCCCTTTTTGTCTTTTTTTAAACTTTGCTCTAGGTTTACTTAGATTTCGTGAACTCGATACAAGAGCATTTGATATGAATCGGTAAATAAAACACCATCATAGATAGATAGCCACAATAAACTTTGTTAGAAATGTACATGTTGCGAAAAAATAATAATACTACTAATAATAATCATAATTAAAAAAGCTGGCGCGACGCTGAGGCCGGCGTGGCCCTCGTGGCCCTTGCCCACGGCCGTGGGTGGCTCTGGTTCCCCGCAGGCGCCGCGCCCCAGTAATGTGTGTATATAAACAAAGCCCATAAGAAATGTACAAATATAAAAAGCTACAAACATTAATAAATTACATCGTCACAAAACACGGAAACACTCCACAAGGTGCTAGTAAAATAACTGTCTCCCTCCTCGTACAAGAAGTTACGCAAAGAGCTGGTACCGGCGGGCGGCGCCCTGGAGAGACTTTCCCCTTATAAAAAACCGGTGGTGGTTATTCCAAAAGCTATGTACAAGCTACATTCTAGGAAAAGGATGCCTTGGGAAACGCAGCTACACAGGGCGACAGGGGTTGCCTGAGAAACGTGCCCAACGCCTCAACCCAATGCCTCACAGCCCAACACCAATGCCTCAGCCCGACGCCTCAACCCAATGCCTCAGCCCAATGCCTCAGCCCAACGGCCCCTGCCCTGCCCCAACAGCCCTGGCCCCATGGCCCTGACCCGGCCCCACGGCCCCAGCCTGCTCCACCCAAGATGGGCACTGCTGGCCCACCCGGCCCGCTCGCCGTGTGGGAAGAGGCGCGGCCTGGCACGGCGGCTGCCCGCCTTGCCGCTGCTGTGCCGGCGGCTCCACCCGAGGGCTGGGGCCAGGAGGACCAGTGGGACCGGGACGCTCCTCTGCGGCCAGGATTAGTATTAACTTTTTGCGGCTAGTCACTCTCAGCGCTCTGAGAAAAGACATCTATATTAAAAAATATTTATAGCAGGATTCTGTACACTCCGACCGCTGAAAGTTAAAGAGATTATTGTCATGGTGGCGAAGAGCCAAGCGGCAGCATCCCCAGGCTGCCCACTGGCCCTGTCGCTAGAGCAGCAGCTTCCCATTCCGGTGGATCTTCAGGATCTTGCCGAGCCGCTGCTTGGCCGTGGCCATCCCCTTCTTCGTGCGCTTCCCTGGAAGAAGAGCGGGGCAGCGGGGTGAGGGCCCGGCTCCCGCCCCATCCCGCCCCACAGAAACAGCCCCGCACTGGCTGCCTCCTTCCCCCCGTGCCCTGCCAGGCGGCCTTGCAGCCAGCCCCATCCCCTGCCCAGCACCTCCAAGGCCACCACCACCCCCTTGAGCCTGGAGGCTCCCTGCCAGCCATCAGACAAGGATCGGTGGGGAGCAGAGCCTCTGCCGAGCCAGCATGGCCATGGCTGGGGCACCTCGTTTGCCTGCACCCAGGGTCACGTCCCTTCGAGCACAGCCCACTCAGGGCACAGGCTCATTGTGCCCCTTCTCTGTGGGGCTCCTCCTGCCTCTGCAGCCCCGTGCCCTCACCCGGCCTGACGCCCAGCCTGGCTCGCCACTTGGGGGTGACCTGTTTGCCCACAGGGCTGCAGCCAGAACCCAGCCATGCCAGCACCCGCAGTGCCTCAGGAGAGGCTGCACAGACACCAGCCCCCGCAGCCCCAGAGGCTGTTACTGTGCCCACCTCCACCACGCACCTGCACACTCCCATGTGACCTCCAGGCACCTCTTTGCCATCCCCTAAGGGAAACCTGTGACATGGGGATGCTGAGCTTGCATGCCACCATGAGTCCTGGGCCAAGCACTGCCCCGAGGACGCCTGGCCCCTTGCCCACAGCCCTGAGACCAACCCACGTACCACAGCAGCTCCGCATTTTTTCCCCCCTAGCACTAGGAGACCGCCTGCACCCGCCTTGCCAGAAGGACACTGAAAAGACGAATGCACAGACACACAGACACATGCACACTTCCTTCCGACAGGCTAGCACCATGGCACTATGACACACACGAAGTGGACAACGTTCCCTGTCCCCATACCAATGAGAGGACCCCCAGCCCAGGCCCTCACTTGTGAGCCGTATGGTTCAGCGAGGTCTCTGCTCCCTGTGTACTGGTCCTCAGGGACTACCTCTGGCCCAGCTGGCTACCACCTTACAGCCAGAAACTCCCCTGGTCACCAAGGTGCCTGGAAGACAGAAACCCACACAGCCTCTTCTCATGCCACCAGGGGCGCACTCTTGTGCGATACCCGCAGAGACTCAGCTCCTCTCTGCTTTTCCCATCTGCGTTATGTGCCCCAGCCTTGAAGACCGAGACAGTGTGGGTGATGCACTTCATGGGAACTTTCCTCATTTCTCATCCTTTTGCCTCACTCTTTAAGACTCAGAGACCTCCCCTGAGGCGTCCGGGCCCTAATTCTGCTTCATCTCACCATCTCCTTCCACAGTCCCTTCATTCCCAGTGATGCCTGGTCTAGGAGTCCCCAGGCTCAGGACTCTCCTGTGCTCCACGCAGAGACGCCCCGCAGTCCCCTTGGTGGCCCCAGCTGTCCCAAGACCCTGCACCGGCGGCCCCGAAAGTGCTCCGTTCCCTGTGAGGTCAGCCACTTGCTTTTTCCTGGCACGTGGCTCCTTCCCTCCTTTGAGGACTGAGCCATACTGTGGGCAAGCTGGATCCACGTGCCTGGTCAGGCTCCCTTCATGATGCCCTGACTGGGCCGCCCAGCCCACTGGCCAGACTGGGGTTCGGCTCCATTCAGCACTCCTCTTCCCATCACATCTTCCACTGTTTTGGACCTGTTTCACTAATGCCACCATTTCACCATAAAACCACAATTCCAGGCAAATATGTGCACTCCACTCCGGTTCTGCAGACAGCCACTGGTACTACCAGCTCCTGGCAGGACCCTAGCACCTACCACGGGCTGTGCACGTCCTCCTGTATGGCCCATTTGAGCTGCTCTGATGTTCTATGGTTTGGCAGGACACTGTGCAACACCTCTAACTCGCTCCACTCAAATGTGGGGAAAATGCAGGGAACAGCAGCCACATTGCATCACTTTTTACATCAGGGCCTCTCCCCGTGGGACTGCACACTCGATCTTCACACTAGACGGTGCCTGTCCCCACACGTCTGCCTCTGTCATGCTTTCTGAGCAACGTTCAAGCAGATAACAGGAGGTCCTAGACTCCAGGACAGCCTCAGCTTTGTAATGCTTTCCCTACGGCAGACAACAAGCGACCTCTTCCTCTCTTTTGGCTTTGGTTGTGTAGGTTTCTTACTCCCAAGGTTTGATATTCCTCTGCTCCCTTGTGGCAACTCTCAAGGCAGGTTTGCAGATCTGCACTGCTCTACACCCGCTGGGGAGGACGTCCTCACGTACGTGTCAGCACACACACTGGTGTACAAACACCACCCAACCACAGCAGCGCCTGACCTAGCCCTGGGCAGAGCAGCCTTCGTGGACGCATCTTCCCCTGGACAAGGCTTCACCAGACAGGCTGGACTGTGACGTGACCACTGCAGAACGTTCCTCGGAAGCCTCAGGGCATGCTCGGGAGCACTTCCTAGCAGGGGATGCCTCACGCCCTGCAACAAACAGCCCAGCAGCAAAATGCGTATTTGGGCCAACCGTGCCAGGACAGCAAAGGCCATGGGCCCCATCCCTGACCAGACCTGACCTGCCAAAGCACTTCTGCGTACCCATGACAGACACAATGCATGAGGGCCCTGCAAAAGGCATGGATTACACGACCAGTTCACCCTTCCCCATTCCTACACCATAACCCCAGGCGTTTCCTGGTACCTTTGGCGGAGGCATTGTTCTGCGAGGATGATGAGGGTCTCCTCTGTGTGAGGAAAACACCGGGTGCCATCGGCTGCAATCCCCTGTTAGGCTGGGCGACCCCAAAGGTGCTGGCCCCTGCGGTGTACTCGTGATCTGTGAGGCTGCTGGCATGTGACTCCAGCTTCGGCTCTGGCGAGCTGCCTTCCTGAGCCGGTTTGTTCGCGTTGTTGGTTGACAGCTTCTTTTTGGTATTTTTTTTCTTCTTGCCTTTTTGTTCCTCCTTTAAAATGACAAACATGAAGCTCAGATTAATCTCCAGAAGACCTTTAGCTACGGCAAGGGCCAGCGGCGTTGCTTAGGGTCCTGATACAAGGAAAACCCACGAAGTTTGCCATGTACAAACTGCTCGGGGTCCGTTCCAATCCCATCTCGCTCACAGCTGGCTCTGCGGCACACACATGCTTGACTTTCTTGCACCTACATATGTGCTTTGTGCAGAGCCTCCTTGTTTGTTAACTCTGCACGCACACACTGTGGCGAGTGGGAGCCAGCCAGGATCAAAATGACCCCGCCTTGGGAGACCACCGTGGTTTGGCACGAACAAACCTTTTGATGTTCCGCAAAAACTGGCACCTCCTATCTTCAGGTATCTTCATACACTTTCACAACAGCATGGAGGATATTAACCATCCCACCGATTCTCAGACTCTGCTTCCTGCTAGGACACACGCATTATCTCTCGACCTGTAACTGCACTTACACCTACATACCACAAGAACTGCCACCATCCTGTTCCCCTTGCCTACCTTCAGTCCACTTCTCGATGAAAAACCCTGCTGCCGTTCTTCTGCTCAAGCATACACAGCCCAGAAGCCCAACGCCACCAAAACCTACGTCTCCAGCAACTTGCCAAGGTATCTCGCCAGCCTTGCTCCAGCAGACCTCGTCCCCTTCGTGCCTCACGGTGTCACATTTGTGGGGCCTATGTGCATCAGGCGCTTAGCATCTATCTGACCTCTTCAGAGACCAGACGCTTACCAACACCCGAAGTGCCTCAATAGCTTTGCTAAACTGATCCATAGTTACCCACGGTTCACCAAACTTTTGGAAGCAAACCCTTATGCTTCCCAGCAGCCAATTTCCACAGACAAGGCAATCCCAGTCACACCAGTCAGACTCAAATACACACCAAGATGCAGTTCACACACGCTTCTTTCGGGCAGCCGCCTTCCGCCTTAGCCTGGTAGCTATGCTCGCTCATACTGCCCTACGCTTCCGATACATCGCCTGCTCCATGCTGCGGCGTTGTCAGATATGCTGTGGCACTACCGGACTTTCATCCCATTTATGTCCCCTGAGACTGCTGAGCCTTGTGTCACTGGCACGAATAAACTCTGCGGAGGACTGGCACTGCACTACTATTGGGGCATGACTCTGCTGCAGGGGGAGAAGGCTTTCATCTCCTGACAGCTACTACTTCTCAAGCAACCTCACCTGCTGTGACAACTTGGCAGCAGCGGCGGCGAGTCCAGTTTCAATGGAGGCGACTCTTGTGCCCTCTCGCACCGGTCTGTCCTGTCGAGGCACCGAGGGGCCAACTCGTGCTACAAGGAAAGCAGATGCAGGTGAGACACGCAGAACGTGCCTGCACGAGCAGCAGAACCACACACCATGCAGTGAGGCTCTGCCCTCTGCAGCAGGGGGGCCCAGGGACGCCGCAGCCTCTGCCCTTCCTTCCCCAGGGCACGGGCAAAGGCAGGAGGTGCCGACAGCCGCCGGTGGCAGCAGCGTGGGGAGAAGCTGCCCGTAAAGGTGTAATGCAGCCAGGCAGCTTCACTGACATCTGCGGCTACTTGAAGCCAAAGCCACAGGAGGTTTCTGCCTACACTACAGACATGAGCGACTCCAGCATCATTCCCACATGGACAGTGTTCGCCACCCCATCAGCTGGGGGTGGACATGCCGTGCCACAGGCTGATGAAGCACAGGCTGCTTGTCACACACACAGCAAGCTGGGGGGACTCCTCTGTTAACATGATGCATCAAAGGGGTCCAAGGACCCCCCGGCCTGTCACTGTCTGGCGAGCCACAACAAAAACACCCTTACAGACCGTCAGGTTTGGCTGAACCTGGAGGAGACCATGCCCACACTCTCATTTCTCCTTTCACAGTCAACACCCGAAAGCCATGGCTACTGAGCTGTCTGAGATTTCACTGTTATACCACTGCTAAGCTGGCTGCTAGTTGTTCCATCACCAGAGGGTGAAGAAAAATAAACCAATAACCCACCCAGGAATGACTTTTTCCTGCCAGCTGATTGATGGAGAAAGGCTAACGCTGCTCGGCGTGCGTCCCAGTGCACGCTACCACCTCCCACTGCCCTGGAGAGGGTTAATCCTTCACATGATAAAGAAATTGCCAAGTTTGGTCTTGCGATTTCCACACTCCTTGAAAATGGCTGGTTTTATAGGGACTTGCACGACTGAGCCTGAGCCTGGGCAGCACAGAGCATATGGACTTACCCGTTGGACTGTAAGGGGCATCATCTGAACTTTTCCTTTTCTTTGATCGGGACTTGAATACCGGATTATCTTCATCTGATTCGAGAGAGGGGTAAACTACAGCAGGAAAAAAAGGCAATAGTTTCAGTGTAGGAAACAGCTCTACGCTGCATAGAGGCCCACTTGCTCGGTACAGGCATGGTGACTACAGGCATCACCACTAGAATAGCAAGGTCCCCCGGAGGTACCATGGAGCGGTGACGCAGCTGCAACACTCAGGGGACTTTATCCTGCTCTCATCCGCACACTGCATATGGGAGCTGCTGCCATTAAACTGTGACAGGCTGCCTTTCGGATACACACAGTGAAACTTCTCAGACAAGTGGAGCAGCAGCACAGCTAAAATCACAGAATCATAGAATCACACGCCCGGCTTTTAAATACCCTCAGGGATGGGGACTCGACCCCTTCCCTGGGCAGCCCCTTCCAGTGCCTGACAGCCCTTGCGGGGAAGGAACTGTTCCCAATGTCCAACCTAAACCTGCCCTGGCACAACTTGAGGCCGTTTCCCCTCATCCCCTTGCCCGTTCCCTGGGAGCAGAGCCCGAGCCCCCCCAGCTCCCCCCTCCTCTCAGGCAGTTGTAGGGAGCGATAAGGGCTCCCCTCAGCCTCCTCTTCTCCAGGCTGAACACCCCCAGCTCCCACAGACGCTCCCCAGCAGCCTTGGGCTCCAGACCCCTCACCAGCTCCATTGCCCTTCTCTGGACACGCTCCAGCCCCTCCATGTCCTTCTGGGAGTGAGGGGCCCAACCCTGAACCCAGCATTCGAGGGGTGGACTCACCAGTGCCCAGGACAGGGGCACGGTCACTGCCCTGCTCCTGCTGGCCACACCAGTCCTGATACAAGCCAGGATGCTGTTGGCCCTCTTGGCCACCTGGGCACACTGTTGGCTCCTATTCAGCCACCTGTCGACCAACACCCCAGGTCCTTTTCCACTGGGCAGCTTTCCAGCCACCCTTCCCCACACCTGTAGCGTTGCATGGGGTTGTTGTGACCCCAGCGCAGGACCTGGCCCTTGGCCTTGTTGAACCTCACACAATTGGCCTGGGCCCATGGATCCAGCCTGTCCAGGTCCCTCAGCAGAGCCCTCTTCACCCCCAGCAGATCCACGCTCCCGCCCAGCTCAGTGCCATCTGCAAACTGACTGAGGGTGCCCTCGATCCCTTTGTCCAGATCATTGATGAAGATGTTGAACAGAACTGGCCCCAACACTGAGCCCTGGGGGACACCGCTTGTGACCGGCTGCCAACTGGATTTAACTCCATTTACCACAACTCTCTGGGCTTCATGGAGCTGCCCTTGCCCAAAGCACCTTCCAGCACCACTACTGCTTCCCAGTGCGTGCAGTGCATTCTAAATGGCTGGGTAGCCTCCTTCTGCCTTCTTCACCTGCCACAATGTCTCCATTTTGCCTTGGCATCTCTCTTAATCACATGAAAACACACACTCGGTTTTTCCAACTGAAACAGATGATTTCTGATAGCCATTCTCAGCGGGGAGCCTTAAACACACATACAGACTCTCCTGTTATGCAGCATAAACCTCTTTCAAATTCTTGCCCTCTTTGCAGTGAAGGCTTTCCAGTCCCCAGTCATCATGTGATTACTTTTCTTTTCCCCTCTCTTCTTACCTTCAAAAATGCTCCTGCAGATTATTACGGCAGACCTGATATAGCTGGTGCAAACTGGCTTTGTGCCCATTTCTGCTTCAGATGCTTGCACGCTCTTCCACCACTCAAAATACCATTGGGTCCTTTTTCCAAGTACAAATTCAACTTCCCACTCATCTTAGCTAGGTATTTCATCGCTGTTGTGCAGGGAAGGACATTTCTGTCCCAGTACCTGACACATTTCTGGGACAGTTTCCTGTTTCTTGGCTGACTGCTGTGGTTCCTGTGGGCTTCCATGCCTCTTAAGAGCTTCTGATTGAGACATGCCTCAAATACAGTCTACCGGCATGGCCGTATCCTCACTGGCTCTGTAGCCAGTCTACCTGTCATACAGCGCTTGCTTCATTTTGCCGTGCAGACCTCTTGTTATTTGCACTCCTCCTCACTGAAATACCCAGCTGATTTGAATGTGACAGAAAGCGAGCAAGCATATCACGAGAAACACGGGGGTATTTGCAAACACACACAGAACTGCTCCTGCGTACCCAGGTGCACGCCCAGACTGCTTCGCTTGTACTTACCGTAATCTGAATCTTTAAAACAGGCATCCAAGTGGTCCTGATCTTCATCGTAATCTTCAATGTCAATACTGTTCTTTGTGCTTTTCTTTAGTAACCGCTTGCCAGCATTTTTGTTGCTGCCACTGCCTGTTTTTTTGGAGTTTTGTGTGGCAATGGAGTTATTCTTTGCCTGATTGGTACCCCACGATGCCTGGAGGCAGGACTCTGACGACTGGAGGTTTGCCATTGATAGCATGCCCTGGATTGCTTCTTGCGTGCTGGGTGAGGCAGGTGGCTGGCTGCAGGGAAACATTGAGAAACACAGGAGCTATCAGCGATTCCAGAAAGACACAACCCCCTCACAGACAGGTGACTCCTTTCACTGCACAGTGCTGCTAGAAGGTATTTCCCGATGGCTGCTCTTTGAGCAGCTGGGCATGCCACAGGCAACACCGGATATTTTTATGGTGATGGCAGTATCACAGACAGCAGATCGGGCATGGGGCAGTGGTCCCAGAAGCTGGGAAGCTGTGTGCTGCGGGGCTGGGCATGCCATGGGCAGCTCCCTGGGGGCTGTTGTTGCCGGTGGGCGAGGACAGGGGTCTGGTAACTTTTCAAAGCCCCTAAGAGCATCTCCTACCGACCCTGAGGGCTTTCGGATCAGCACTGGAGGGGATGTTGTGGTGGGCTTCTGCTACACACTGCCAGGCAAGCGGAGGAAGAGTGTGAACAACAGGAAGGAATCTCATGGTCACAGGCCACAGTTCATTGGGGGCTGCCACCACTCCAGGATCTGCTGGAAGAGCAACATGGCAGGGCACGGGCAATTAAAGAGACTCCTGCAATGCACTGGGAGGGTCTTCTGGAGCAGATGCGAGAAGGATTGATTATGGGAGATGCTGGGGAGATAGGGGCTGGATGGGTGGACTACAGGGTGGGTGGAGACCTTGCTTTCATCGAACTTGCTTTTTGGGATTTTATTGCCAGTTGTGAACAGGCACGGCACATCAACGACAGGAAGAAATGTGTTCCTACAGAGTAGGCTGAGGTCAAACGATATGTAAATTCTGCCTGGCACGCATGCCCAGCGAGGTGGGAAAGCATGCTCCCTGCAATACAGAGGAACACAGAAGAAAGATAAATCTCATCAGAGAACTCCAGGCATTAATTCCGCAACAGGCAGAACACATCATCAAGTATTTCCAAAACCTTGTGGAGTTTGGGCAAATATTGAAATGCAAAAAAACTTTCTGTGGTAATGGTATTTTTTGCAGTTATGCAATCGAAGCCACTTAACATACAGCATTTCGCAAGCAAATTAGCAGTACCACATCGCTTTCTCTTACTTGATCTTAATTTAATCCACTTTAAACCATTACAGGACTCTAGACAGAGTAATGTACAGGACATAATGGGAGTTTCTGGGCACTAACTGCATTTATAAATAATCCTGAAAATGAGTTAAGGCTGGTGTTAGCAGCTAGCAACTCAACGAACAGAAGAACACTGAAAAACTTATTTAGCAAAGAGACTTTCTAATCCCTTCATTATCATGCCAGATGCCTTAGCCTTCTCCCTGTCACAGGCATATTTTGCACCATCTATAAGAAGTTAACATACTTGCTCTTGATTTTTTCCCCTGACTGTTTTTGCAAACACTGGACTCTCAAAACATTGCAAACAGACCATCAAACGCTGACCACTAAATGGGCAAATCAGAGAGGAACTGCCTTAAGCAACACAAGCTTCAACAAATAAATTGTGGAATATGATCAAAACCAGTGGTTCTGAGAGTCAAACCACAACCTGGACGTGCGGGTGAGACGTCTCAAGCAGGCAGAGCTGCACACGGGACAAAGTGTTTCTCATTAGGGCATGTGTTTGCATGTACTTCCATCAGAGGTATTTCAGCTTTCTAAGCCAAAAAAAATGCAAGAAGAATCAGGAAGCAATTTTTAAGCCCTGGAAGGCCATATCCCCTTTCTGTAGCTTCAGCAATGATTTAAAAAAAAAGCATTTATGGAAGTAAACTCTCTGTGAGTTACAACCATGGCTTAAAAAGCATTTAAAATGAGTGCGGGAGCAGGAGCAAAGCAGCCAGAGCGCTTCTGCCCCTGTGCTCCCTTCCCAGCAGCCGGCTGGCGAGTGCCCTTCGAATGCACAGCGAGGTGGCACTTGGCAACAGCACCGACCCTGCCACCGCTCTGCAAATCCTGGCAGTCTTGAAATCCTTTCCTCAAGCTAAAAAATGATCTTGCAGACAGAGGAAAGGACGCTTTAACAAACTGACTGGTAGCTGTCTGTGCCTTTCACACTGGGCTCCACGTCTGCGTTTTTCACAGCCTCCTTCCCTCCTTGGGGTTTTATTGTTCTCTCTCTTGTAAAGACAAGGACACATGATTGAGAGATTAGTTTACTGCAGTAACCGTTTGCTGCCTAGGAAGCATCTGGTGATTCTCAGCTGTGTATAGTGCAGGAATTGAAAGAGGTCCAAGCCTGGAAACTGCCAGCTTCCCCTGCAGCACCCAGCACCGCGTGGTGAACCTCAGTGCAGCCGCCGCACACTCTGCAGGCAAAAGAATCCCTCGGATGGTGGAAAAGGCACAGCTGAAGCAGCTCGGTGGCTGCCTCAATGACCCGCAGGGCTGGGCTGCGGAGGACGAGTCCAGGGTATGCCAAGCCCAGCTCCCACGCAGAGCCCACACCGAACAGGGTTCGAGCCGGATGGGCCGAGCCTGCTAATGAGCCACGTGGATTGCCATCACCAGCAACTGCCTTTCTGCTGTGGCTCCCCAGAGCGGAAGCTGGCAGCGTGTTTTCACATGATTAACAGAGAGAAGCACCGTAACAGAAGGGAAAATTTGCTGTGAAAACTCAGCCCAAAGGAAACCTCCCCCAGGGCTGCCCAGCCTGCAGCACTAGTTGGGACAGTATGAGGAGGAGCAGGGAAGGACAGCTCATCTCAGTGGGGGCCGGAGGACGGAAACGTTGCTCTGTGTGGCACAGATGGCTTTGCGCCCTACACGCAGTGTTCTCTCCAACTCTTTGCCGTGTCGGGTTTAAGCCTCGGGGCCTCAGTGTCCCAGACCAGCTTGCCATTGCTTGCCGTTGCTAGCAGTATCTTCATCAGGGAGGAGAGCATAAAGCATCCCTTCAGGCAGCGTTTTGGGGCTCTCACATTGCCTGGACTTGACAAGAGCATCCTTTCCCTGACAGCACGTTCCAGAGCGGGTGGCAATAGGCAAACAGCCGTGATCGTGACAAGAATGCACACGGTTCAGCATGGACGGACGAAGGTTTTACCTCCTTAATTGAGGCTGGCCCCTGGGCTGTCTGGGCACAGGAACGATGCCAATACCCTACAGCTAGGAGAGGATATCATGCAGGGGGCCCATGCCTCACTTCCTCCAACCAATTCTACTCCTGCTGTCTCTCTCTGAGGGTTCAGCATCCCTAGGCAGATCACCTCCTTCCTTTCAGAAGCAATTACCCAGCCTTTCACTTATATCCTCATATTTGGAAACTGAATTAATTTCAGCAGAATATTACTCATTGGGGGGGGGCTTCTTCCCCATTCTCCACGCTGCCTACACAGACAGCTGGAGGCACTGAAGGGCAAGGTGGAGATGAGAGACAGTAAATTAATGTCTCACCTTGCCTCTGAAGAACTATCGCCCAGTCTCACCTTAAAATCAGGGGAAAAACAGGTAAGGGCAAAGGGAAGTCACAGGAACCACTGAGCATTTTCTAAATGAAGAACTAACGCGAATCAAGAACTCTCTCCTGGGGTTACAGAGGAGACAGAGCCAGACCCGTCCTGGTGGTGCACAGCAGAAGGATGAAAGGCAGTGGTGGCAAGCTGCGGCAGGGGACATCCCAACCTGCCACAAGAAAAGGTCCATGCTGAGGGTGGCCGAGCAGCTCACACACAGAGGCTGCAGAATCCCTATCCCTGAACATGTTTAAAACTCACAAGGGCAATGCCCTGAACAAGCAGGTGAAACTTTGCAGCTGGCTGGGCTGAGAGCAGGCGGCTGCCCCAGGTGACTCCCCGGGGTCCCTTCCAACTGCCGTTACTCTGGAATACTTCAAATAAGAACCACTGAAAAACAGCCGTGCATGTAAGGGGAAGGCAATAAATCACCATCCTCTTCCTGTGACAGCATTTCCTGGTCAGTTCTGCACTTCCCCTCACCCTACCTGTGGCCAAATGCAAATGAACCACAAAGAAGTGGAGCCAAGACAGTAATGACTTATCAATATTTTGGAAAAGTCACGGTTGAATAAAACCATGGAACTCAAATAATTTCAAGTCCAAACCCAATATCTCCTTCCATTTTTGAATCAGACCTGGAAACGACAAATAATTTTGCTCAGTTCAAGATCACGTGGCTACCAGTCCCCCCAAGCTTTTGTACAGATTCCATTTTCATTCTTTCAGATGGCTTCCCCGTTTACCGCAGCCCTTCTGCAGGACCTCTGTCTTTACCTCTCCCCGTCTCACTACCATTGACACGAGTAGGGGAGACGCAGCTCTCTGGAGCGATCTTGGTAATGATGTCAGGGTGTTTGGTTAGGACAGTCCAGGATTTTACAGCATAAAGTTTCGCACAGTTCAGATAAGGTCACTATCACAAAAAAGCCCTGACCTGCTTCCTACGTTACTGCTGGGGTTCCGCAGCTCCACGCGTCCCACCTGAAAGCTGGCTTGCCGCTGCACAGAGCCACTGCGTGAGCACGGGAGATTCCACCTGCACTGCTGCTACGTGGAGTATCCATAACATCCGTACATGTATATATGCATGTATATAAATACAGACATAGGCCCACCCTGCCCTACAAGCAGACAGAGATGGAAATTGCTCCCGAGAGCCAGGCACAACTGCAATGAGATTATGTTGCGACACAGCATGTTTGCATATAATGTTTCCTCCTTTTTTTTTAAAAAAAGCATGTTATGGCCATTTAAAAAGCCTAGCATAATTATGAAATGAAACATAGTAATTTCATTTATGGGGAGCTTTTTCCAATCAAGCTGCAACACACGCTGCCAAAGCCTAATTTTTATCCAAGAACCAAAATGGGTATGACACATTCCCACTGCACTACCACACACAGTACAGTAATTCATGCAGAGCTTGGTTATATGACTGTGTTTGCGACTTTGATTTTGGAAACCGCAAAGCCTACAAATACAGAGAACAGAGCCCAGGCTGAAGGGAGGAAAAATGAAAGGCCTGAGTCCCGCTCCATTACCAAGTGGCATTTTTAACCCATCACAAACAGCAAAAGGCACATCCCCGGCAAGAAAAGAATCTTTGAGGACCATTTCTTTAACCCGTTTTTTCTGCTTACCCCTGCATTTCTGCACATGATAAGCAGGCAGGAAGCCATGTGGAATGGCTAGCAGTGTGAATGTGGCCACAGCAGATTTCTTTTAATTCTTACAATGGTTGATAAATTTTCTTATTTTATACCAGACTTCGAGCATGGGCGTGATGTTACACTGGCAACTTTATTCCCAGAGTTAGGTACACCTAAGCATCTGCTGACATGGCTGATTACCTGCCAAAACGTACATGTAAATTCGACATGAACACAAGTTCCATTGTGCACTGTAACACAAAATGGAAAAGGAATTCACAGGAACAGTCAAACCAACAAGTGCCAATGTGATTATTTCTTTTGAAGAGCAGGCGCAGGGTCAGGGCCAAATCTCAAAAGATCAGGCAAATCTAGAACCACTGACCCACCTGAGCTCAGACAACAAAAAATATTCTATATGGTGGGACCTGCAGACACCCATATGTCTCTCCATACCCTCCACAAGCACAGGACGTGGTCGGCTGTTTTGATCAACCGCTCCTTGATAGGGGGAAAGCAGCAATGGATGAAAGATGACACCAAATTGGGCGAGGGTGTCGATCAGATCATCACATCCAACCATGTCCCTAACCCTGCCATCCCATCACTAAACCCTGGCCCTAAGCCCCTCGTCTGCCTGGCTTTTAAATACCCCCAGGGATGGGGACTTGACTCCTTCCCTGAGCAGCCCCTTCTAGTGCTTGACAGCCCTTTCCGGGAAGAAATTTTTCCCAATGTCCAATCTAAATGCTTTAATCTCTCACAACCATCTAAGCTGTGAAAGAGACAATTGCCAAACAGATTGAGAAGGTTGAACCAGAAGGTGTTTCTGGTTCAGCAACTCTCCCTCCTTTAGATTTCTCTGTACTTCTGTCACCACACTGTAACCTTAAAAAATTCCATCTTCTCTCTCAACATAAAAAAAGCTCTTTTTTTTTTTTTTTTTAACTCACTGATAAAATTTGCTTCTATGGTTTGCCTTGGTAACTTATTCCATGTGTTCCCCTTTGACCACGAGGCGTATTTTTTTTTTAGGAATTCTCAGTTATGGCTTTTAACTTCCAAACTTTCCCAGGTTTAGATAGCATCTTCCTCTCTGACGGAACCGTCTCATTCCTCTTTAACAGCTCCTTTCCAATTTGCAAGCTGCCCTTTTCCTGAGTCACGTACACCCCACATGTGCAAGCATGGGTGAGAAGCACAGCACCAGTCTCCCTCTGTCCAGTCTGTTCTTAACTCTCAGACTGCTCCTACAGCTGATCCTATGTCCTCCACAGGTTCTGTGGCTTTGCATAACCCAGGCAGACCTAGAGAAAGCAGGGAGGAAAAAGATGCTGTTGGGGTACCCCAGCAACCACTGAATGCAGCGTCTGGCTTCACTACTCAGAGCAGACTGGTTGCGCTGCTTTGCACGTCTAAAATAGTATGATGCATGTCTTGCTTCCATGCAGCATCTGCACGGGTAGGATAGTTGCTGCTTCACACAGACAGCCTGGAGAACCAACATGACCTGCCTGCCCGGGGAAGGTGGTTTTACAGTAAGGGCAGAGTGGAGATGGAATGGGCATGCCGAACAAGAACAGCCTCACCGCACGCTTCACACCGTTTCCCATATCACCAACTATCCTGTCATTCTCACCTTTCAGAGGATAATTCCTCTGTTTGCACAACAGGCATCTTTAGAGGCTGGAAACTTGTGCCAACAATTTACCAACAGCCCACAGCTTCTACAAGTACCAAGGCTGTGGTCCCTGTGGAGCAGCAGGGAGTGTTTAGTTCAATACCTCTGGTTTTCTCCAGGAGGGGACAAATTTAGTTAAGCCTGCAGCAGCAAAGACCTCCTTAATCAGTAGCCTCCTAGGGAGCACAGGGCATAAGATGTAGCAGTTCAAGTCTGTAGTTCTCTCCTGTGCACGGAAGCCATAAACTCAGGTGACATTCCCAAAAGTCCTTCCTGGGGATTTGTTCTAAACATCTGAATTAAGCAAGGCATTGCCATAGGCGAAGAGTCCCGCTAGCTTATTTCGAAACAACACACGTGCTTCTATGACCTAATTCTCTATCAGTAGTTTAAGATCAGACTTGGCCTGTAAAGAGTGGAGGTAGTGAACCCATACATTTGTCTTGAGATGGGCCCAAACCAACCCCTTGTTCCAGACAGTCCTGAACTGCAGGATTTTAGTCTAGGAACCATATTTTCCAATTCTGCATTTATTTTCACTGCTCACTGTTTGGATTACCAAAAGATCTAGTGCTATACCTTATTAACCACATTCCAAAACGTCCAGTGTCAACTTCCATGTCCACCTACAGTGGTCCCACCTGGAACACAGCCAAGCCCAGGCAAGCACTTCCCTTTTAGGTACAGAAGCACCCGTGCAAGAGTTTGGGTTTTTCGAAGCCATATGTTTTGGTGGGGAGAAGAGTGATGACCAGGGGCATGAGGGAGGGTGGAGACAGTTTCCTAATTCAAACATTGGACATTGAGGGAACTGCGCAGCACCTTATGATGCCTGTGGAAGGAGTGCTGGTCATTTCGCTCACTTTACTACATTATTGCCACATTAAAAAACATTATTCATGCCCTCAGGCTGAGCGCTGTCTTCTTCCTTTTGAATGATTCATGTATTACAGTATTATCACTAAAATGGATGTTCAGCATTTACAGATGTCAAATGTCTCTATTTGTTTAAATTATACCACCAGAATCTTTCCTACACACTTTCCCACCCCTCCCTCCAGATCACAGGATGAAGGAAGAATTTGCTTACTGGAGAAAAAGCAGTTGCCGAGCTGCAGAATTCATCCTCTCACTCGTACACACAGACAACCACAAAAGAGCAATTTTTGTTTACGGGTAAGAGGAAAAAACATCCTTTGGTGCGTACCTGTTGGTGTTATACTCTAAACCCCCAACTTCCTTGCTTGCCTGCAAGAGATCAAGGATTCCTGCCGAACTTCCACTCTCTTTCTTTACTTTGGAATTGCGCCCTGGCTTTACCTCTGTGTCGATGTGAAGCAAATCTTCATCTGACGAGTCATCACTCTGCAAAAACAAGGAAAAGGCTCAAAAAAGGGGAAACTCACTGAGTTAGTCAACAAGAACAGCGTAATAGTTCCTGCAGCCTGCTGTCCTCCAAAGACACAGGGCTAGCATTTGTAATTTAAAAAAAAAAAAAAAAAAAAAAAAGCCCTGTAGGCTTATTTTTTCTTTCCCCTTCCAACCCTGGAGAACCCGCTTCAAGGTCCGACCCTGCACATGCGACCACACTGCCACAGTGGTGTTTCCAGGTGCTGCGCTGCCTTCTCAGCCCCTGCTCCTGTTCTTGAGACCATCGCCCATGCAGCAAAAGAAGCAAATGTGTGGCTGAATCTCTGTCAGCCCAGACACACATCAGGGCATGGGTCTGTATCTTGTGAGCCTGTTAACGTAGCCAGTTCAGGCATGGGGACAGACCCACTTCTGTCACCCCTACTGCTAGAGAACAGGGAGATCTGACAGAGGAGCAGGGTAGGGACATATAAACAGTGGTAGCTCCGGCTGCTGACAGAAGCTACCTGCACCTAACTGTCCTTCTGGGGCTGGTACCTCTATGCACTGTAGTCAAGTGTAACAGAATGACTTCTTTCCCCATTCCTACCCTGCTCTCAGGCCTCTGAAGTCCCAGTCCTCACTGCTTAGACTGCAAGTCGCTGTTCTCCACAGAGACTGGCCTCCCTCCTGAGCTTCTGCACAGTGAGGTCCCAGCAGGTTTTTTCCCGTTCTCTGTCGACTGGCCTCCAGATGTCAACTACTGACTCAGGCAAGGTCTGCACTTGCTCTTGAATACCCCTGAGCCACACCAGGGTGAAAACGATCCCGTAGTTCTTAGAGCCAAACATTTCAGTCACCTAAAGTTCTGTGTTAATAAGCTATTTTGCTTTTTCTGACTTATTCAGATATTATAATATGAATGTATATTAACCACAGTTGGGCAAAACATTTAATTTAATGGCATTTAATTTCCAGCATTGAGCTTCAATGCTAACACAGAGCCTGTGCTGTTCAGCGTCCTGAAGGTAAGCTATCAACAGGCACATTGACACTGCCTCAACTTGGGGATGTGCTGAAGCATCGCGCTGAATCCAGGGCATTCCAGATGTAAGCCCATAATGGGCAGAGGGAGACTCTGCTAAGTGATAGCAAACAAAACCTTTAATTGCCACATAATAGGCTGTATTGGGTTTGTGTGGCAAGGTCTTGGTAGGGGGGTGCTACAGGGGTGGCTTCTGTGAGAAGCTGCCAGAAGTCTTCCCTGTGTCCAACGCTGGCCAAGGCCAAGCCAATCAATGATGGTGGAAGCGCCTCTGTGATAACATATTTAAGAAGGAAAAAAAAAAAACCAGCTGAGGCTCAGTAGCCAAAGAGAGAAGTGAGAGGATGTGAGAAAAAACAGCCCTGCAGCCACCAAGGTCAGTGAAGAAGGAGGGGGAGGAGGTGCTCCAGGCACTGGAGCAGAGATTCCCCTGCAGCCCGTTGTGAAGACCATGGTGAGGCAGGCTGTCCCCCTCCATCTGTAGCCTGTGTAGGTCCACCTGTAGCCCATGGAGGACCCCACGCTGGAGTGGGTGGATGCCCAAAGGAAGGAGGCTGCGACCGCGTGGGAAGCCTGCACCAGATCAGGTTCCTGGCAAACCATTGTGGACCCGTGGGGGGAGGAGCCCATGCTGAAGCAGGTTTGCCGGCAGAACTTGTGACCCCATGGGGGACCCACACTGGAGCAGTCTGCTCCTGAGGGACTGCACCCCATGGAAATTATGGACCCATGCTGGAGCAGGAAGAAAGGAGGGGTGGGGGGAAGGTGTTTTAAGATTTAGCAGTTTTTATCCTCTCCTTCTCTGATTTTGATTGATAATAAATTAAATTAATTTTATCAAGTTGAGTCTGTTTTGCCTGTGATGGTAACTGACAAATGATCTCTCCCTGTCCTTATCTCAACCCACAAGCCCGTTGATTTACCTTTCTCTCCTCTGTCCGGTTAAAGAGGGGAGTGATAGAGCAGCTTTGGTGGGCCCCTGGCATCCAGCCAGAGTCAAACCACCACATAGGTATTAAGGGCTTCTAGTACCGTGAAACGCCAAACGATGCGAGTTCAAGTGTATTAAGCATTACTCTGAGTTTCATGCATCAAACATGAACATGGCAATTTAACGACCCGTGTTCATGGAAATGGGAGGACAGACAGAGGTTGGGAGCATGGCTTGGGACAGACCCCCGTGCCTGTCAGCAGTGCAACAACAAGCCAGGTATGACAGAGACCTCCTCTGACCCTTCCCATTCCATCTTATGGCTTGCTCTTGTTCTTGTGTTGTGACACAGCCATCGTGGTCCCCACGCAGGCTTCCCATCAGGCTGGATCATGTACAAGCCGTTCAAGCCACGGTACCAAATGACGGCAATGTCTGAATTCTGGGCAGACTGTGACTGCAGCATGAAGGAGAGGATGGGACAACAGCCTGTAAGAAGGCTTTGCTACAGCCGTTACAGGTCCGCCCCATGTATTGGCAGAGACCTACAGTGGGTGCTGGCCTGTGACAGGTACAATAACAACCATACCTTGTACGACGCTGACTCCACCTTTGGCTTCTTAACAGGAGCGTGCTGCAGAGTGTCTTTTTTATTTGATAAAACTGAATTTAAAAAAGAAAAAGGAAAACAAAGTCATGGTTCTTTTCCCTTCAAAAGATAGCACTCCTAAACCGTAACTTCTAAAGCAACTCAAATCCACTTGTATTTGACTGACAGTTAAGGCATGGCTTGCTATATTATAAAATAATATAGATTTTAAAGACTAATTTTGGACAATCAGCACACAAGACTGTTGCGCAAACACAGACAAAACAGGAAATACTCTTACAGGGCAGTTCTCTTTTTGTAGTGTTTTTCTTCCTTCTGATTGGAAACTCATCAATTTTTAGTTCACCATCATCTGACACATATTCATATTCATCCCGTACAGGTTTTGCTTTATCTTCTTTAAAATTCTGCAGTGACCCAAACACACTAGTATTCAGCTGGGGTTTGACTCCCTTGGAACTGAAAACGAAAAATTAAAAACCAGTAACAATACTCTGACTGGAAAACATTTAGCGAACTGACAGAGAGGAAGACAATGAATACCTTTATGTAGAAATCCCAGTCAACTTGAACACTTTCAGAGGTGCCACAGCAATTCAAATAATTTACAGACACATTTCTGTACCTACAATTCCTATCTCAAAACATGATGCCAACTTCAGTAGCCTTAGCTGGCTTCAAATAAGCATTATATTATTTAAAGCTGTCTCAAGGTATATCGCGATACAGAATCCCAGAATGGCAGCGGATGGAAGGGACCTCCAGAGATCACCCAGTCCAAGCCCCCTGCTCAAGCAGGCTCACCCAGAGCAGGGTGCACAGGACATCGTCCAGGCGGTGTTTGAATATCTCCAGAGAAGGAGACTCCACAGCCCCCTGGGCAGCCTGTACCAGTGCTCCGTCACCCTCAAAGAAGTTCTTCCTCACATCCAACTGGAACCTCTTCTACTTCAGTTTGTGCCCATTGCCCCTTGCCCTGTCGCTGAGCACCACTGAGAAGAGTCTGGCTCCGTCCTCATGACATCCACCCTTAAGATATTTGTATGTGTTAATGAGGTCCCCTCTCAGCCTTCTCTTTGTCAGGCTAAACAAGCCCAATTCTCTCAGCTTTTCCTCATAGGGGAGATGCTCCAGTCCCTTTATCATCCTTGTTGCTCTCCTCTGAACTCTCTCTAGGAGTTCCTCATCCTTCTTGAACTGGGGAGCCCAGAACTGGACACAGCACTCCAGGTGGGGTCTCACCAGGGCAGAGTAGAGGGGGAGGATAAACCTCCCTCGACCTGCTGGCCACACTCCTCTTAATGCACCCCAGGATACCATTGGCCTTCTTGGCAACAAGGGCACACTGCTGGCTCATGGTCAGCTTGTCGTCCACCAGGACCCCTAGGTCCCTCTCGGCAGAGCTGCTTTCCAGCAGGTCAGCCCCCAGCCTGTACTGGTGCCTGGGGTTCAACCTCCCCAGGTGCAGCACTCAACACTTGCCCGTGTTGAACTTCATCAGGTTCCTCTCTGCTCAGCTCTCCAGCCTGTCCAGGTCCCGCTGAATGGCACAACGCACAACACATGTGCAGCATGGTATTTTGGTATGCAAAGTTCATTTAACAGTTTCTTAAAAATGTATCCTGAGGAGGATCTGCAAAAAACCCTCTTAATATAACTCAGCTAGTAAGAACCCGAAGTGCCAAAACATGAAACACTGGCTTAGTGGTGGGATGGCAGGGTTAGGGTAATGGTTGGACTTGGTGATCTTAAAGGGCTTTTCCAACCCAAACAACTCTGTGATTCTATGATTCTAATCCTGAAGACACTATTCTCAAGGAAACTGCCAGCCTCAAAGAGAGGTCATTTCTGTTATGGCCAACTATGCTGGCTTCTAGGTAAAATCAAGTTCTAGAGCAAAGAACTTTGTGCGTATTTTCTACATCAACCAGAAAGGCAGACTTTCACCTTCTTGTATAAATAACCATAAATAACGACAAGACTTTTTAATCTGTGTTTTTGAACTGATGTGTACTGTTGTATTTTTCACTTACCCAAGCAACTTCTTATTAGAGAAAGAGAATGTAAATTTGTTGTCCTTATTTCCTGATAAAGGCGTCTTTTCCGATTTGTGTTCCTCTTCCATTTTTAGCAGTGAATCAGGTTTGCTATTCTGCAAGGCAAAAGACCCAAACCAAAACAATAAAATCAGTTGAATGAGTTGTTGATATTTCAGATTCCTAGGCAACCTCAGAGAATTCACTGATCTATATGCAGAGAAAAACACGTTCCCCCAAATGTGGTAAGTACGAGATATTTATACTCTTCCTGAGCCTACATGGGGTTTAGTTCAGGGACTTCTCCCCGTTCAAGAAGCACTTCACCACTTCAAGCAATGCCCGCCCCAAATACAGTACCAAATTTAAATATTGCTCTCTTAAATTGGGACAGACTGATGCGAAATACTAAACACGCATTTTGTGGATCGGAGGATGCTGCTCATCAGCATCATGCCTGTGTGGCTAAGGACAGAATCTAGCACGGTGCCTGTAACCTGGCAAATACGACTGCGTTTTATTCCCAGGCTCCACTTGCTTCTTTCACATGAACTTAATAATTTAATATCAAAGTCCTTCAGTGCAAAAGAAGCCTTTGATTATTTTTTAAGAATCACTTTAACACCTTCCTAAGCTGTACTGGCTGTGGAATTGATTGGTACATATTGCTCTAATCACAGAACCCTGACTTTATTTAACTCAAAAAATTTGATGTCTCTAATGTTAATGATTCATGAATCTTAGTAGCTTCCCCACCTGAAAAAGTGTGTACTTTCGTTTTGTTCTGGGAATTTGTTTGCACCTTTGTCATTAAAGTTCACAAAGCAGGCAAAATTCAGACAGCTATTTCTGTGAGAAAGGTTAGTGTCACCTTGTTTTAAATGGTACCTGGAGAAAAAGTGTATTATTCTATGAACGCATTTTACGCACCCTACATCAGTCCTCCAGGAAAGCAAACTTTTCATTCATGTGGCATAATTCAGACTTCATTAACTCTACTGTTATGCCATCATTAGTTACTGATTCCTCTGGAACTACTCCAGCCTTAATAGTAGTACAACTGTGTTAAAGTAAGACTCACAAAAGAGATCGGCACTGAGGAATCTCACTGTTAACGGTGTGCCCACTGGCTTCAACACGGATGAAGGTGGACAATTCGGCATAGGCTTTTGAAGAATCTGTCCCCCCTCCTTTATCAGTGATTACTTATTTTCTGCTCCAGTTTTTTTCTCTGGGAACTGAAAATTGGTGCCTTGTACCCTCTGCGTAGGTAGACCTATGGACCTACGAACATTTCTCCACCCCTGACTTATCACTACGTGGCAGAATCAGCAGCAGAATTTAACAGGAGGCATTACCTTGTATTTCCATTTGGCTTCTGTTTTGCTTTTATTTTGCTCTCGAACTTCAAATTTTTCCACCTCGTTCTGCTTGCTAGCAGTTTCCTTATTGGGAACACTTAAAACATTCTTTGCAGCCTGGGGAAAAAGTCAGCATGCACTCTTAATGAGGATGGAGTGCTGGCATGTCACAGAAACACATTTTTTATCTGGAATATAACACGATATATTTTTGAAAACTTATCTTCTGATTCATCCTTTTTGAACCCAAATAGGAGGTTCAATCATTGCTGCTCCAGAGAATGCAGAAGACAAGCTGCACTTCTCCTTGATACACCACCATATGAGATTACTGTAAAAATCTACTCATCTCCCTGCTCCATGGGCAGGTTTTGCAAACTGCACACAAACTACTAGGAAATTCAGAAGCATTTTAGAAAAGACTTATGGATACTTCTTAACAAACAGTGCACAATACGTTACTCCATCAGTGCCTCAATGAAATCCTGGCCCCTACTGAAGTCAGCAGCAAAATTCACGTAGAATAAAGGACATCAAAATGAAACTTGTCCTATATGGGCAAAAATGGAAGCAAACTGTTGTTTTATCTTCATTCACTCATTTGGGAGCAAAATCTCATGCAAATAAGATGCTTTAGAAATGTGTTCCTTCATCTTTGATAACCAATTATGGAAATGCACACCAAAGTGCTAATAACACAATAAGAACGTAATACTTCAAGGGGGGAAAGAAAAAGCCATTAAAAATTTTCACCTCGCCTCAGTTTGGGCAGGGAACTGGCAGCAGTTTGCCAGACTCGTCTTGAATCAATACTGAATGAATAACCAAGCCAACAGTCAAATCAAAGCAAATCAAACAACTAAAAAAAGGGCAATACGCTAGCATTTACAGAACTTTCATTTGCCTCAGTGGAGACAAGGTTTTACACTGTGTTGCTTAAATTATTTTTTTTCATGAGGCCTTAGGAGTGATTTTATCCTTATTATGGCAAGAGAACAGGGAGAGGTTAAAACATGACCCACCTTCCCCTTCTTTGGCGTCTCGATCTTTGTCAAAGCCTCCTTCGTGTGTGCCTCCAGCAAGTCGAGATTTGGAATGGCTGGTGGTGAACTCTCTTTTGCCTTCTTTCCTTTCTTTTTCCCTTCTCCCTTAACTTTTGGTGTTTTGGGAGGCTTAGGGGGTTTGGGTGGCTTGGGAGGTTTGAGGGGTTTGGATGGCTTGAGTTGTTTGCAGGTTTTCACAGTTTTGGGAGTCTTTTTTTTAGGGAGCTTTTCTACAGGTGGGGGTGGAGGCGTCACTTGTACGGGTGATGGTGCCTCCTCCTTCTCCACGGGACAGATCTCCTCGGCATTTGTGTTGCCACTCGTGTCTGCTTTGCTGGCTTTTGAAGCACTCTGTAGTTGGGCACAAAATGGGAAGTCATTCAGCCCCACCTGGCTCATGTTAGATACTCCCCTGCACCCTCCCCTTCCTGGGGAAACAAACCCCAAGGGTCCCCCCTTCAATAAAGGGCTGACTGCCTTCACTGGCCAGGCTGGCCTGGGAATGAAGACCACATCACACGCCCCAGCAATGCACTGATCACTGCTGATGCCCACCCCCACCTTGCCCAAGCACAAGTTTGGCCTGAAGAAAGTCCAGTGGCTTCATAAGGAATAGAACTCTCACGGGATGATATCATCAGGTAGGACTGTTAAATGGACTGCCCATACAAGCAAATGTGTAAAATGAACGGTCTTCTGTTTAAAATGCTAATCAGCTCGACCACAAACTATTTCCATTTAATTCAGATGTGATAAATGTAGCAGAATCATGTTTCGTGTCCTCAGGAAAAATAAGCAGTAAAATAGCTGCCCAATTAAAATTAACACAGTTTGACTAATTAAAAAGAAATTATTTTCTGCTTAACTTGCCATCCTGACAATCATAAAACTTACATCCTATATCAAAGATGATAAAAGGGCAAGATAGATTTCAATGTTGAGGTCTTTGGATATAGATAGAAACGGGCTGGAATGTAACACAGCATCTTCTTAAAACTACTTCAGTAGTTTAATAGTTCAGCTATTGTGACCTTGCACTGTCACGCATCTCCACTAAGTGGAATGTGATTCCAGACTTAATGGATGGTACCTCCATGCAACATCCTTTTTTGGGTTTTTTGGGGGGTTGGGGTTTTTTGGGGGGGAGGAGATAATAATTATTATCACATTTGCTATAGTCAATCTGCCTAGAAGCCAGTCACGAGCAAGGCTTCCTATTGGGACAATGCACAGAATAACAGTCCCAAGCTCAGACAATGTCCTAGACAAGACCGATGAGCATAAGGAAAGGAGATACTACACAGGGAGCACGATCACCGGGGGTAGCATCAGTGTTCTTTGAGTTCTGTCATATTTTTGGGTAGGGAGCAGCTGAAGTGAAAGAGAAAATAAAGATGGAGAGGGGACTGTGGCCAGGCCAGCTATGAGACGGTAGAGGGGGAAGGATGTAGGACAGGCAGACACAGCGTAAAGCCCAGTAAAAGCAAACAGGAGCCCAGAATATGTGATGAGTTGGCCACAGACACAAGCCCTGAGCAGTCCCCCTCCTGCGAAACCTCACATAAATTCTTCTAATGAAGACAGTGCGAAAAAAGGATTCTTCATTTATTCAAGTCATCCATTTTATAGCCTAGGTTATGACAAGAACCACAATATGGATAATATTACGAAAAGAGCACAAACCTCACTTAATCTTATTTCTTTGGCAAGATCCTTGATAAGTTGTGCTGGTTTGAAGTTTTCTGGTAGTTCATCTTCATGCTCTGCTAAAGCCTGAAACAGAACAAAGCCAGACTGCTGGTTTTGTGCAAGTTTTTTTTCAGAAATATAAAAAACCACCCCCTCATTAAGTGACACATCAATATTTTTCCTATGTACCGAAATCAATACTGACTGCATCATTAGTCCAAATAAGAAAAAAGTATACTTCGTTGCCTTCTGGACGTTATCATAGCTGTCCTGAGAAAACAACAAAGTCAATAGTCTTTTTCAGATCCTATTGCGTTTTCGCAACAGTAACATCACTTTGCTCACCCCCTTATCTGAGATTGTGTGAGAAGTTCCTTTCCTACACCTGCAAGGGGAGACTGTCTTAGGCTGGGGTCTCCAGTGAGCATAACGGGCACAGACCTGGTCGGCAGAGTGGTTTGGGAGCTCCCAACAGGAGTTAACAACGTTGGCATTCACATGTCATGGTATAACACTCCAAGTTCAGCTCTACCTAAATGCCAACACAGTCTAACTTCCTTCGACTCGCTATTTCTCATCTGCGTGGCAAGTGGAAAAATAAACAGGGTGAGACAGAGAAGAGGACTTCCAGGACAGGCAGTCCTTCAGCAGGAACCAGGGAGCCATTCAGAGTTCAGGATCAAGCACTGGCTTCCTGCAGTAGGGAGCAGCCAAGCCCCTGACTACATTTAAATCTGGGTCAGCCCCCTGACTGACCTCGCTCCGTATGCCATGCTCTGTGTCAGCAGCTCACCCCTTCTTAAAATACCCAACAATCCAAAGTGGTTAGGTCCCCCCTTCACGTTTTGCGATTGAACGGCCTGTCTCCTGCAGCTAATTCCCCAAAACTTGAGGAGTGACAGTAACACTTCTGAAATGACTGCAGCGGGAAATTAAGGCTGTAAATCCCTTTCAGCCTTCTCTCCAACCAGTACGTATTCCCTGGCTCAATTAACACGTTCATTTGCAGGAACTGGGCACCTCATGCACGCAAAACTGCAGGCGCTGTTCTGGGCCCCGCTCACATATATACACAACCTCTGCTCAATTGATTTGGCACATGAAAATGCTCAGAGTCGGAGAATTTTCATTCAGCATCCCTCTGGTCGTGTGCAGAATCGACATTTTTAGAACTCTGTTGGTATCTTTTTTCCCTGCTGACTCCTTGTGTGGCACCATGAAATCCCAGCTATCACCCTCCTTCCCGGTTCTCCCAGTCCCTTCTCTTTTAGGATTTTAGAATTAGCTGGTTTGCTATGGAGATATTATTTGTTCTAGCATTTGCTCTCTGTTCCAGTGACTGACAAACCCAAGGAACACACAACATTAAAACAGGCGTCTTCTCCTACCTGTTTTTTAGTCCATGACCTGAAAGCACCATTGAGAATTTTTGCTCCTTGGAGTAAATGAGCAGGAGGTTGTTGCCCAGCTTTATGCAAACCTTCATAGAGGAAAAAAAAACCACCACCATTCAAACACGGCTAGCTAAAGTTTCTTTACATAAAGTCTCTCATTTTAAAAAGTTTAACTGTGAAAGTTAACTCTTTGAAAGCTGGTCACCACAAATGAATCCCTACTATAACTTGATGGTAATAAGGAGTATATTTACTGTGTCGTAACTCCAGCTCAGCCTTCCTACACTGTGCTCCTCTAAGTTATGTCTACACTGGCAATCCTTCCGGCTCCTTTCTTGGTCCCACACTCAAGCTAGCTTCCACGTTCATACATCCTAGGCTGTGGGAATAAAAAGGTACCATCAGCGGTTCTTTTATTCTGATGGAAAAAGCAAGCACCAATATGCGGAAACCAAGGTTACACCGGGCAGAGCATTTCACTTCTCCACCTATACAAGCTTGCCTCAACTTTTCCTCTCACTCTGGTTTTTGCTCAGAGTCGGTCACAAGGGGGCCCCCTTCCAGGCCATGCTCAGGGGGACCCCTCACCTTGCTTATTAATTAGACACATTTTTCTTGTTATAAAAGGACCTGGTGGGTGTCTCGAGACACATTCTGTAATAAAAGAAATAGAGGCAAAGAGCAAAGTGAGACCGAATCTGTAAAGAACATACACGCATGGATGTCTGGATCAACTCTGAAGGAATCTGATGGGGAAGATTTTCAATTTCACAGAAAACTTTGCTTTAATTCTCAGTGCTCCTGCTGGCCACATCTCTGATGCTCCTGTGGCCCTGCATGTGTGTGCCCTGCCCACGTGCTTCAACCGGTGCCAGCAGAATGATGGGAGATGCCACGCTGTGCCTTGGGCTGTCAAAGTGTGCAGTTCATTAGGCTAAACCAGGGAATGAATCCAGACTTGACAGACAACTAAACACTAAAAAAAAAATGTTACAACATTATTTGCCTCTGAGGCAACTTAAATACATTTGATAACGAGGATGAAACCTTCCCCTAAGCACAGGTAAGAGGGACAGTTAAGGTCCTTCCTAGAGCGAGATGGCAGGATATTAAGGGGAGAGCTGGAGCAGCCCAGCATGTTCTGCTGGTAGGTTAAAAGTAGTTTTCAAATACTGAATGTGAGGCTGATTTTGGCCACTGTCCGTCTTCTATGTGACACATCAGCAGAAATGAAGAGCAAGTATTATCAGGCCCCCAAAGCTAAGGAATTAAGGCAGGCGAAGAAATGCAGTCTTACCTTTGAACATCTCTAGTAGATGCTTTCCCATATACCAACATGCAGTTTCGAAGTTTGGAAACTGAGTCAAGCTGACAATTTTCAATCGTCTTTCTACTTCATATGCCCTGCAATACAAAGCCACATGAACTTAAAGCCCAGCAGGTCACAAGTACATCGCGCAGTGACAAGCATGGCTCATAAATGCCTGAGGTTCATTTTGCAGTGCTTCATTTCTTTGTGCTGCTACTGCGTACTCTGGCATCAGACCAAAAGCAGAACATAAAAATAACTCCATTAAGAAACTGCGTGATACAGGTGTAAGGTGGTTTTATTGCATTATCTGTCCAGCAACACTAAAGAACTACTTGTATTGTCTTATGCTGGGCAAAGAACCCAGCTGAGCTGGTGGGGGCTTATCCACAAGGTGAACAGCACATTCTAGGGTAAAACTCCTGGCAATTTTTAACCATTCTTCCTTCAGGACTTGGCCACGTCAACCCAAGCACCTTACGCATCCTTCCATGTGCTATGCAATAGGTGTAAGGACAGCCTGGAATAGCTCAGCATGGAGAACATGGTTGAAGGGGACAAATATGGGTACACTTTCCAAAATTGCCCGATAGAGCTACATCAACATTATTGCAAATGTAGCCTAATTAACAGGAGAGAGGATGGCCAATTTATTAAAAACCGAGCCTCTACCTAGTTTTAGATTTTAAAGACAGATTACCTCATCTGCATTTCAACACTTAGACTATGTAGAAAATGTCCCGCAAAGGCCAAGCAGTCTACAGGTGTCAGAGTTGCATAAATCCAACCTAAAAGAGAAAGAAAAGAGTCCTGGGAATAAAAACTCGCACCGCAGTAACAAAGACTTTATTCACAACATCATGTTTATACTCCACTTAGCAACTTATTTCCCAAGTACCCATACAGCTCTCCAGCCCAGGTCAGCACCAGAACCACATACTCGTTGAACAAAGTTGCATCTGGCCCCTTGTTTGTTTTGCATGATAAAGGCCTGGCCTGGGACGGAGCTACGCAGCTCTGACTCCCAGTCCCAGGGCTACCTTCGATGGTAGGGGCCGCTCCGCTCACACTGACACTGCTTTCTTGTTACTGTGAAAAGCAGCAGCAGCCACCACTGCTTTCACATCACTGTAAAAATCTGTGACAGCTCCTGACACTGACTTTATTGTAGTGCCAGGAACAGGTGTTTTCCAAACACTTATTTTCATACAAAAATCTACTCAAATTAGTGAATCTCTATAAATTGCTCAGGTTTTATTCTACCATCTGCTCCACTTTGTACAGTCGAAGTAAAATTCAAGCGTGTAAACATTCCGTGCAGGAGCATACCCACACATAGAAAAATGGCACTACTGGATGCTGCCTCCAAAGCACAAGTTTCAGTGCTGTTACCTACTCAGCTCAGACTGTAGATCGAGTGGGCATGTTTAAAGGCAGATGTAGGGAGAGGAAATCCCTGTCCCAAAGAGATTACAGCTTGAACAGGTCACACGGAGTGCTGGGAGCAGCAGTGCACATGAGGAAATAATTGTTCATGGTGAGAGGAAGATGAGGGACTGGGGCAGAAGGATAACTGCCTTCACTTAGAACCCTGCACTATCTGCTGATCAACTCCCAGTCCTTATGAAGATCCTCCCAGGAACCAAGAAAAACAAAATCCACCATCCCTAACCTGCAGTGAAAGCCCGAGTCTATCAAATAACCCATAAAATCTGTGGCACCCAGGCCTTCAGTCTCATGTGAAACCCTGAGTGCATGCTCACACTCGTGCAGGCACCTGTACAGTTCCTTGGTGTCACAGGGAATCGATGACTATGAAAAGAACGCCGTGGGTAGTCATGGTCAGCAAGTCACTCAGTGCAAATTCTCTGTTAGATGGCAAAAAGCACCTATGCCATGGCTGGATAGGGAGAGAGACCCCACGAGATACTGCAACCCAGCCAGAGTAGGAGTGGGACACGCCCTACCAGTTGTATTTTTAAAAGGGTGCTAAAATATTGATAGAAAGCGGTAAAAGTTCTGAACTTTTTTAGTAAGCATGTGAAATTATACTCTACTGAGAATCAGAACTCATACTTGGTCAGAGAAAGCGGCCAAATCACAGCCCTCTGGCATTCCGGACGTGCTATCTCAGCAGGAAGCCTCACCTGTGACAGCCTGCTCACCTGATGGAATGAAGAGAGTCTGTCCTTGTTTAACTGTGCATTTGTAACATTTATCTACTTGGTCTGCAAAAAACATCTCGCTGTGGTTTGCTGCCGATTGCCAGCGTTCATAAAGAGAAATATTTGCAGAGGCTGGTTTGATGAGATAAAATATCTTTTCTCCCTGAGTTAGAAAAAATAATATTAGCAACAAGCAGCCAAACCAAGCACTGCTGCACTGGCACAGGCTCATGCACACACACACACACAAATATTTACCTAAAGAAACACATAGCATTACATATTTTAACACTATTGAAGCAAAATTTACATGTTGGCTTTGCACAGAATGGCTGAAATAATTAAATCACTAGCTGGCCACATTTGCTCAGATTTGCGGGACTGACATTGCAAGAAGTTTGCAGTACCAGATCACAAAATCACAGAATTGCTTAGGTTGGAGAAGACCCTGAACATCATCAAGTCCAACCGTTATTAGATTCCATTACCCTGCCAAAGCAGGACGCAGTATCTTTCAGGTCTTAGGTGACATCTGTGCAGAATTAACAATTATTAAAATCCAAATACAGTGAAAACACACAAGACCACTTCCAGGCTCCAACCGGCTTCCTTGCTCAGCGGACCCCAGCACCACTGAGAGCGTCCCCACTTACAGCAGTTAAGGCTCTGTGTATTTCTTATGGATACAACAGGACCATGGGGAAAACAAAAAACCCGAGACTTAAATTTTGGAGCGAATTTTAGGATGGTCTTTGCATGTGAAGTTTAGTTTGTTAGTAGATACACCGTGAAACCACGGCCCCTCACCTTCAGCACATGGTACCATGCTGAAGCTCCTCCTGAATCTATGTGGAAATCCGTGTAGCTGTCCTTCACGCAGATCAGGCAGTACTTGGTAACTTTTGGTTTAGCCAGAAGAGCATCATCAGGCCAGTAGTTTTCCACCCAGGACAACTTCTTAACTATATCTGGAGGCTCTACAAAACTGGACATCCTTTACAGAGAGAATTGAAAAGAAACAGGGATCTTTTTAAAAAAGAGCACAAGGACCTGGATACAAGAAAGAGCGTAGCGTGACTCTAATACCCGCATGGCAACCTGAAGCAGCTCCTCATGTGTCGGTGGAACTGCTCTTCATTCAGAAGAGTTGTGAGAACTGTTTACAGACAGAGATTTAAGGCTTTTTAAGTACAACGAGTTAGCAAGGATCCTTTGGCTTCCACTAGTAGCAGTAATTATGATCGAGTATATGCTGTTTGTGTTTTTCCAGCCCCTGCCTCCTTGTCTGTAGGCTCAGTTACCAGCAGCGCCGTTATCAGCCGCTTCACCAGCCCCTGTTGGAAGAGAAAGTGAGGCCTGTGCTCTCCTACACACATGGTCTGGCAAACCTTAAAAGATTTGCAAGTTAAGCTTAGTATTAAAAATCCTGGTAACAATAACATTGGTACTGAAGGACTAAATAAGTCTTGATCTGATGCTGAAAATAACAGTGATCTTTTTATTTAGACTGACTAAATTACATTAAAAAGCTCAAAAGAAAGAAAAAGTCTAATTTGGGTTGATAATGTGAATATATTTAAAATAAAAATATATAATATTTATTTATATAATTTTTTTTTGTTGATTTTTTATATAAATATGTTTATATTAAATATATAATACCTACTATAAATCACATCTAAGATGATGTAGTGACAAGATGAACAGGTATTAGAAGTGTTCGATCCCAGAATGTGCTAAATTTTATATTTAACTAGTCCAAAATGTGGACTGATATTTGCCAGGGGTGGAGGTTCACTGTCGGACGCCCTAAAATATCATGTCAGTAAGAGTATCTGCACTTCAAACTAAAATTAAATGCTCCCATGTGTCATTTATGCTCCCTGTCAAACACTGATAACAATAACTCCGTTTAAAATGGCAGGGAGAGATGGAGCAGTGCATTCAATTAAAGTGTCACTGTCTATGTTAAGAAATAAAATATTTGCTAGTTAATGTCTAAATTAGCAGCAGATGAGTGGCAGCTCCGGCAGCTCTGAAGAACAAAAGACCTCCCGTTATTCCGGGATAATGGCAGAAAGCTAAAAAAATCTCAGCTGAAGATACTGGTAGTCTTCGAAGCCTGTAATTACTAGAGATGCTTTCTGCAGAAAGGGGTGTGTACTACTAAAACACTAACTACAGGGCTAAAGGTAATGGCTTTAAAAAAAAAAAGAGCTTGTAATTAGTCATCAGCCTTCTTTTTTAAGGCTACTTCAAGTCTTCTTGCTAAAATGGAATGCTCCCCAAAACAATCACGCTTTATTTTTATGTTGATGCTCATCACCGTCTGCCTAGCATCTGGACATAGAGGAATCTTCTCCCGCCCTGACACTTCCCTTCTGGAAGTAGCAGCCACCCAGAGGGGCTACAAGAACTGTAAAAATAATCTGCATGGCTGCGTGAAGTTCAGTACGTTACGGATGCATCTGCCTACTCCTGGAATAAGAGCACAGGTCTGGCAATGAACACAGCTATATATAAAGACAGAGCAGTAACTTGAACTCTTAGGCATTTACAGCAGCTCATTATCCTGTATATAAATAATATAAAACACAAAGAGAATAGCAGACTTCCTGTCACTGAGGATTGGTGATAATTCACATCGCCAGCACCATTACCTCCAGCTCACCGCACCGCTAAAGCCTCAAATGTGGAGCTGATCCGTGCCGTCTCACCCCCCAACTTCCCATCGGGAAGCCAGCGTCACACCAGCTCTGAACTGCTGTCATACGGATTACAGATTAGCTGGCAAACGCGCTGGAACTAGAACTGTAATGCATGGTACAGCATTACAAAACTATAATAATTTCAAACTTACTCTCATTCAAGGACCTCCAGTGACACATCACGCTATACCTAGAGCCACACCTCACCTATGTACTTACTCCCTGCTACTTTAAATGGAAGATCTCAGCAAGCAATCCACGATGCACTCACACCAGTGCTCTACAAGGAGGATGCTCACTGCTCTACATGCATTTTAAAAAAGAATGCTCTGAGGAGATCACTGTTTCGAGATCACCTCAAGCTGGAAGAAGGGCTGTCATCACCTTAGATCCATCAGGATTCCCATCTCACCAGAAAAATAACACAGAATATTAAAAAATAAGACCCCATATCCATGTTCTCCCACAAACCCACATACAGTTTTATCATACCTCTCTGGACATCTCTGTCCTCCTTTCTTTGGTCTTACCAGTAGCTGTCAAGCTGTATCTGAGTACCTAAGATCACACTAGGAACACACCGCGTTTTCATTCACTACCAGGGCAGGGCAGAGAATTTGCTCCTGGAGTATCAAGTCATGTTCTAGTTACAAATCACTAGTATCTACCTGCAATAAATTAACTATACCTATACTACTAAAGTTAAAATAAAACTGGAAGGTGCCAAAATGTTCTGTTCTGACATATGAACGCTGATGGCACATGAACGCTGATGATGGGCAGGTGGGAATTACCATGTCCACCATGTACCATTCTCCTCAAATAGCACTTTCATTTCTATGCTTTGCCTGACCTGGCTGCATACAGAGGATGCTGTGGAGGGTCGGAGCAGTGAGAAGCCGCTACCCCATGGTTAAAGCAGTCCCTCCTGCAGAGGGAACCAGCAGAGAAGGCAGAGGCAGTGCAAACTCCCCAGCTGAACGCCGCTGCATAGCCATGACGCCGCACAGTGCAGCGGGCTGGACCCCTACCTCGTGTCCGAGAACTCCAGGTTGGTCACGTTGAGGACCCTTTTCCTGTTTGTACTGTAGTAGTAATCCACGAACTCCTTGAGCTTCATCTTGCAGTCTTTCTGTTTGGTGACGTCAGTGACGTCGACACTCCTCTCTGGCCCTACAAAGTCAATGAAAAAGAGAGGCTGAAGGGCAGCCTGACTTGCCCCATTCTGTGGGCTTGGGGGTGAGTCAGCATTTCGAGAAACATCTCAATCTTTTCATCTTTTGCTCTTCCTAGCCTTTGTATCTTCCCTGTTGCTTATGCATGTACACACATACACCTATATATATAAAAGATGTGTAAATACATCAAAGGTACCTGCATAAAATGCTGCTTTTGTATTCATGCTCTGATGGAATTATTTCCGTAGTTTTTATCTTTAAAGGATTAATGTTATTTTGCATCTATTAATTTCATTATGGATTTTATTTGCAAGGTGAAAATTATATGCAAATACCTGTATATCCACAGAGTAAGCCCTACTCACCATGCTGTAGAAGTCTCGTGACTGCAGGCAGAGTTTAACACCATATGGGATGCCTCGTCAAACTGATTTTCCCAACCCATAAGTTCGCTTATGCTCTGTTTTACATTTTTGCTTACAAACCCATAATTGAGGAGTTTTGCGGGGAAATTCTCATTTTTTAACATGATATTTTGGGTGTGACACAAAAAATTGCCTTTTTGTTATTTTACCCCAAATTACACCTATCAAAAGTCCATCCCCTCTGTATTAAGAGTACAGAGAGTAAGCTGCTAGTACCAACACACTCCCTCTGACGGACCTTGCTGGACACAAATCTCCAGTGTTAATACTAACAGTATTGGTCAATTAGCGGCATTTAACACTGGGCACACCAGAGAACACGTGGAGAAAGTCAGAGCTTTATAACGAGTGTCCATTTCTAAGCATTTTCTGCACGAAAAGCATCTCTCCAGTCTTTCTTCCCTTCAGTTTTAATTGGCCTCATTTCTCCTCTCCCAGCATTTCATTCATAGCTTTTTTCACTTGAGGAGAGGGGAAAAAAAATCCATTTGTTTTTGCATGAAATGCCAGAACAGTAATGATGTATTTGGCAGCCTCGCTTGTGGTGGTTTGTCCTCTGCTGCTTACTTTAGGTTGTTTCTCAAAAACATTCTAGGTCCGATGTAATAAACTACAAAACAGGGAGACAAACCCCTGCCTGGGAACTCGCCCAGTTCAAGCACACTAACCCCACAGAGGTTAGACCGGTGCAGCTTTGTTCCCTTCCCTTTCAAATCTCGTGCCAGTTCCAGATTAAAGAACCCGCATTCTTCCCTCCAGCTTTTCGCTCACTGTTCCTTTGGTAGGGTGGATTATTGCAGCTAGAGGCTGGGGGAAAGCTGGCAGATGCACAAGGAGCGCCTAGGTCATGCAAGAAAATCTGCTAAGCACAGCAGATGAGCAAGGAAAATATGTTTTCTGTAGAAGCAACAGGATAGAGAGAACAGTAAAATCAGGGGTCTTGAATCCTCCTTTATTCATAGTTATCTCACTGCATGCAATCACTGCAAAAGCTGTAGGTACAGTCAGGAACACGAGCATCTGGTGACAGTGTCCTCCTTTGGACTTGATGATCTTAAAGGTCTTTTCCAACCCAAACGATTCTGTCATTCTCCAGTTCGGGGAGCAGGTCAATGGCCTGGTAACGAGCATGCAGGAGGAGGGGGCGGTGAGCAGGCCACATCAGGAGATAAAGGCACCAGGAAACACAGACGGATACACTGGAGCTGGAGTCATGGCTCCAAAAGGATGCTGCCTTGCCAGAAGACTGGAAGGAGAGAGAACAGGACAGAAAGCGACACAGAGGAAGGATGGAGCAAGAGAGGACAAGAGACAAGATCATACATGCTAAAGGAAGAAGGATGCAGGGACAAGGGAAGTGACTTCAGAGCGCTTCCATGGCTCCCGGCCAAGGTGCATCTTCCAAGGCAGGAGGACGTGATGACTTGAGAGAAGGTGCAGTACAATAAATACCCTGCTCAGGTACAATACCCTGCTCAGCTGAGAGACAGGAGGATGCCAGAGCACATCCAAATGACTGGCAGCAATGAAAATACACTGCCAGCAGTGTTAAAAAACGTACTGCAAAGGCAGAGTGGGAGTCTCAGTCTAGTAATTCCGTCAACACAAAGCAGGATGGAGGTAATCAATTAAGACCTGGCTTGGAGAAACAGTTTTTTTATACTATGATGACTGTTTCTTTTAATGCTGTACTATGGAGTACAGTGCAGTCTGGCTCAGGCTCACTGTAAGATGCACAAGTTGGTACAAGAAACAAAGAGTGAACTAATTGCTAATTACAAGCTACCACTACATAACAAATATTGAAGTCAGGACAGCTCAAGACATAGACAATACTTTACAATATATTTTACATTTTTTAATACAAATTTTTTATATATATATATATATATATATAAAAAAAATTAAAAAGCAGCTGAGCCTCCAAGCGGTACCATGCCACCCGCTTGCCAGATACCCACCGACATAGTTTTCAACATCACTGACGTAGAAGGTGGGTGCAGGTACGGACAAACCCAGGCCGTCCTTCTTTGGGACAAGGATGGGCTCCGCAAAGCCATTTTCTTCCAAATACTCTGTTGTTAGCTGGCTGCCTGGCACTTTCACGACTATATCTTCAGCACTGAAAAAGTAAAACATAGATTCAATGGTAAGGTGCTTCCACGCAGAGTTTGGCATCTTCTGCATTTCACTACTGAAAGGAAAAGTTATGGGTAAGCAATCATACGCAAATTAGGTGCGGAAGACAAAAGCCAAAAAGCCATTTATTGCAAAGCATGCAGGGCACATCTAGAGAGCCTCATGCACCAACCGCTGGAAACTAAAATAACAGCTTACAGGGAAAGATAGTTTTCCTCAGCTATCAAGACCTGTCGAGTTACCAGTGATCAATGTTAAAGAAATTAGTGTTAAATGTTCCACACTAAAGAAGGCGAGCTGAAAAATGTTACATAATCTCAAATAAATTGTCCAGGAAATACTTTGCAAATCATTTTTAAGTAGTCAAATAAATTGCTCAGGAAATATTCTGCAAATTGTTTTCAAGTCGCTGGGAGGGTGTCAAAGGGACTAAGGAAAGGGCAGCTTCAACGGAAGACCAGCAATTTGCACCGACAACTCTCAAGGGGAGATCAGGTCTGATTTCTAGATCTTTTCAAGAGTAAACCGCTTTGAATTCAGAGGAAAAAGTGATGGAATATGAACGACCATCTGTCCCAAAAGCGCCCTGCCGCCCTGTGCAGTTTGTCAGCTGGGCTCCGGAAACTGTCTGGCAGGCCAGGGTCATAGCTGCCAGGGGAGGGAACGGCAAAACTTTTGAGTGTTCACCCCAAAAAGCACTACCTCCCCAAGCAGGTAAGGCTAATGCGTGACTGCCCTCTCCTGCGGCAGTTCTGAACTACAGCTCACATCTCCATAGGGCACCAAAAAACAGCAGGAAAGAGGAGGAGGCTGCGAGCACCGCCATGGTGGCTGGCACCCTCCAGCCTCACCACCTTTGCCGCCCCATGGAGCCCAACCTGCGGCAGAGCCCCCAAAATCCTTTAACCGTGGAAGCCCCCCCCAGACCCTTTGCTGTGGGGGCTCCTCCTTCAACCCTGCCACGCAGGGAGAACCCCTCGCGAGCCCTGGGCCTGCTCAGGCTGCCCTGGGGGTCGGGCTCTGCTCCCAGGGAACGGGCGATGGGACGAGGGGAAACTGTCTCAAGTTGCGCCAGGGCAGGTTTAGGTTGGACATTGGGAAAAATTCCTTCCCCGAAAGGGCTGTCAACCACTGGAAGGGGCTGCCCAGGGAAGGGGTTGAGTCTCCATCCCTGAGGGTATTTAAAAGCCGAGCAGAGGAGGTGCTTAGGGCCAAGGTTTAGTGGTGGGATGGCAGGGTTAGGGGAATGGTTGGGCTTGGTGATCTTAAAGGGCTTTTCCAACCTAAATAATTCTATGATTCTGTGATACACCAGGTGGGAGGTTTGAACCCCCGGGAGAACAATACGGTCAGATGCAAAGAGGGATAAGCTTCAGAAACCCAGCTTATTTCTGGGTCACCCCAGCCACACTGCATCGTCAATGTCTGATCAGGAGGCAAATTTAATTAATAATTTATTAAAAGGAGCATTCCTCATTTTATGTGAGCACCGGTACTGTACACCAGCAATGTGGAAAGAACGAGGCTGAAGGTTTTAAGGAGCACGAAGCAAACCACGATTTACTGCTCAACCTCTGCGCTTACGCTACAGTGCCCACATGCATCTCGTGCCCTTGTTCAAGTCTGATTTGCTTCTCCATGTGCCACATAATCTTACACACAGTCGTAAAGAGAGATCATAAAGCATCTAGTAACGACCACGGCAAAATGCAGAGCCTGGCACCTACACCGCAGTACCTGAACCATCAATTTCATTATTACTGCTACTACTATTACTACCCTAATGCCATTTTGCTATTAGACATTCAGGAGTGGAAGGAATACTTTTTGCCTTTTTGCTCTTTTCACTGTTGCTTTTGATCCGAGCCTCACCGAGGGCCTAACCATGGGTTATAATTTACTGCCGTGTGCTGTGAATCAGCAATGATGCTTCTGCCTCGGAACTGAGACCCCCTTTTTCTGTTCATCACATTCTGACTGATGAGCGGTGGGTTTTGTTCTGTGAACATCTGCAGATTTAATTTATTTTCTTCAGAAGAGAAAATTTCTCAGCAAGATTTTGTTTTCGTGATGGCGCAAGCACAGATGTCAGAGGCCTGAATCGTGCAGGCACTCCTTTTGGCTACAGACCCTGCTTTCTCAGAAACTTTAATTTGGCAGCAAGAGTTTCTTATGTGCGCATTTATCTGAGAAATAAAAAAAAATGAAGGTCCACTTTTTTTTTTTTTTACAATTTGGGAGCGCTCACGAGATACTGGGTATGTGAGTGCAACCTCAGAGGCCATCCCAGGTTACTGAAATCACTCTGCCTGGGCCTTCAGCCTTCTTTAAATTAGCTTTGCAACCTGGCAAATTGGTCTGCTTACAAAAAAAAAAAGAGGCTACAACAAAAATCTAGCAGGCCCAAATAAAAATAGCCAGGCAAGTGAAAATACTGGGTCCTGAGTTCAGTGAGACACATCTGTAAATGCTGCAGACGCTTGGCCGGGCTATTGTCAGCCTTTTCCTTAACCAGCCTAAGACCGGTGTCTGCAATTAAATGTGAAATTAAATTCTCTGTAAAAAGGAAGAAGTTTTGTGTTTACCAAGTAGACTTTACCAGTCTCCAAGGACTCTTCTAAAATAATTAGTCTTTAATAATTAAGGATTTCTTTGGCTAAGGCCTACATTAAAGAACCAGAAGAAAATCATCACTTTTACAAATGGCTGTGAAGCAGCCTAATAAAGTGTGGAACATGTCACCTAACAATTAGCACTATTCATTACCCCAAATAAGAGAGCCTTTGTCACTGTGGCAACTGAGGATGTCATTGTTCTTCCTTCCAAGATGGAGACAGACTTCAGCAAAACCATCAGTATTTCTGAGAGCTGGATAATTCTGTGCAATAAATTGGCTACTTTCTTACGCAAGCAAGTGTCGCAGGGGCCACACACATTCCTGTTCTTGCCTTCACAAATACTAGCTTCTACAGAAATCCCCAGGAACCGGGCTCCATCAAGAGTAGATTTTAATATGGCTGTGCAAGTATAAAAAGGGGGAAGAGCCTGGGACATTGGCAATAAACCAGCACTCGTTTAAACGTCGTTGCTCTGTCCGATACACTGCTTTCAGCAGGGATCATCGCCAGCTTCCCAGGGAACCAGCTATCTACACTTCACCTCAACAGCCCTGTCCGTGTGCGCTGCTCAAGCACCTACCTCGGGAAAGTGCGACTTCGAAGCTCCTTTATAAAGACCTGGCTCCCGTTCTGTACAGGTTTGACCTCTGTTGTCTGTCCAGTATCGTGTTTATGCCAATTTCTTTTCTTCTTCACTGAAAAAGAATGAATGGGACAGTACCACACGTTAAGTAGAAGACAATTATTAAGATATTTGAAGGAAGGACGAATCTTCATTTCATTTCTTAGGCAAGCAGAGAAGAGGGAACCCCCACTATGCTGCACTGCAAATTTTAATATTGCTCTCAATTTGCCATTAGACAATTATACTGTAGCCTGAAGATCTATTACACACTGAACAGTGCTCGTTTTGTAACATAAGGGCAACCAGACGGGTAATTACCGAGCTGCACAGCTACTGCAGGCTTTATGCAAACACAGGCTCTGGACGTTTTGTACTTGCCAGACTACACACTTCATCCTAAAACTCTTGGAAAGCCACTCTTCTGCTGTCTCAATATGCAGTATAGAATTTTAGGAATATATTTGCCATGAATTACCTTAGTCTAAAGGTCTGTCCAGCAGTGGCAGATTTGACACCACTTTTGATGGGCTTTGAGTTATGCCCTGCACACAGCATGCACATGAAAGGAAAAAGAAAGGAAAAAAAAAAAAGATGCAAGGGCACCATAAGTACAATTTTTAGATCTCCACTTATTCCTAGGTTTTGAAAGGCAAGCCAGGCTTAGACCTTAAGCTGATGACAGCAGGTGGAAGGCCCCTCGCCCGTGCGCCCAATGGGTAAGACATACGGGCAAGCTCATCACAGGAAAAGGTCATTAGCAAGGCTAATGTCAATGTAATTCTGCCTCTTTGACAGCCAGATGATGCAGGGCAAGAAAAACTGGTCCAGCTTTTCCTTAGTCGGCACTCACTCTCTCAGCTCTTCCCACTTCCATAGTCTGTCCGGACATGCTCATTTTGGTAGGAAACTGTTTTTGTCCCGAGTGCATATTCACACCATATCAAGTCTCCGTTAGTAGAATTTTCATATGTGTCAACCCTCTTTTATTCTTCACCCTCGTTTTAAATGATGAAACTCAGTATTTTACCCCAAAATCAAGATCTCAGGCTTTTGTTACTGCTCAGAACAGCTACGGAAGGAAGCAGACTCCTCGGTAGCCAGGCATGGACGGCACCTTTTCCTTGCCCTTTGCACATGCACACACACACAGAGCTGCACACTTTTCATTATGAAAGGAATCTGGAGGCCACCACTATACGACATGAGGTTCGGAAAAAGCTAATTTTGTTTTCCCAACCACAACCCTGGAATAACTCAGGCAAAAGACACCTCCTAAAGAATCCATCCCAGGTTTTGCACAAAGCATGTTGGTTTTATTAGTTCCATGCAGCTCTCCAGCCTAGCTGGATATATTCATTAAAGCTGCTAGTTCTTTATCTTAATGACTCTCAGGCCTAGTGTATTAATTCAATGCTCCTGGTAACAAAGGAAACAAGCCCTACGTGAATGCCAAGCCTTCCTCCTCTCCTTCCCTTCCCAAGGACTGCCTCCTCCCGCTCTCAGCCGATCCGAACCAACTCACTCTTGCCCAAGTCCTGGGGAAAGAGGTGCCACTTGCTGCAGTGCAAATTAAAGTGCTGATCGTGTTAGTGTGTTGTTTTATTACACTTCCCATAGCATGGAGAAACAGAAGCGGCAAACCAGCACTGGATTAAGAAATTCCCCGCAACTCTTCCAAGAAGCAGCAGGGAGCAATGGTACTGCGCGCCAGCGAGCGCCCAGCTCGTGCGCCGAGCCCTGCTGCAGAGGCAGTGGAGATGCCCCTGCCACCGGGGCCCTCCCCAGGAGCTGCTGCCCCCTGGGCCGCAGTGAGCCATCTGCTGTAGCCCATTACACAACATCAAACGATCCGACGTTTGGCCCATTTTCAGCCATCCCCTTTACGTTTCATCTTCCCCATGAGCACCGCAGCCAGGATTAAAGGCCCATTAATGTGCAACAAATACTAGCTTTGGCCAGAAAGGCCACTTTTCCTTAAGTGATTACAGACTTCTTTTTCTGCAGAACTTCCTTATCTAAATTTGTCCGTTGGGAAGCACAACCCACTCCTTCTACAAAAACCCTCCGGAGAAAAAAAGGAATGTATTTTTAGGAAAGCCATATCTCAAAATGAGTAATTCTAGACTTCAAAGGTATACTTACGCTATTTCAAATGTGTTTCTGAAGACGGGATACTTGGAAGCACCCTGTTAGCTCCCTATTGATTTGTACTAAAGGTTGTAACTACTTAAAACCAGTTTCAGCCTGACTTTGATTTGCTTGCATGTATGTAGCTTCACCGATTCCCAAGAATTTCTCCCGATTTTCACTGCTGCAAATGAGACAGCAATCAAACCAAACATTTCCTATCATGGTGAGTCAAGTTGCCTAAACAAAGCGCTTACATTTTCCTTAAATGATGGCAGAAAATTTTGCGTGAACGTGTGTGATTTTTCCCAAAGGGGAATCCCTACAAATTTCATTAAAGCAAAATGGCTTGCGATGTCATATGGCAGGAAGCCATCTTCTGAAATAGTAGCCACTAAGCCACACTGGGAAAGTGGAAAAAAATTTAGAAGAGGAAAATTATTTTAAAATTTGACATCTGGAAAGCATATATTGCAGAGTGCTTGCTCCAGAAATACACATATATTTTTAAATCCAGACAAGTTGCATAACAGACAATTGGTGTCCATGTTGCCCTTCACTAAGCTTGCAATAATTAAATCCTACCAGTGAACTACAGGCTCTGGAACAACCCTGACTCGTTTATCTCAAAGCTGATACTACCAGATAACTAGTCTGAACGCATATTGCAGCAGTTAATGACCAAATGAAAGCGATCAACTCATGGAAGTCCCGGCAGAGCCCGAGTGCTGCGTAACAGGATGCCCTGCATACAAATGCCCGACAGAATGAATGCATTCAGCCAAGCTGTTCCTGCCTTCATTTCATCTGTCTTTTTAACTTTCCTGGCCTATTGCACTCCTCAAGGAGGGGCTACAGGATAACAGCCTCATTTCCCAACAGGAGCCACGATTCTAGGAGATAATGGTGCAGCCCGAGAACCTGTGATCCCATGCGTCACCAAAACTCAAGGTAAGGTTACCAATGACCAGCATTTCCACAGCCCTGAAATTCTTACGCTCGACTACTTTGGTCTCATATGTCATTAAAGTTTCTGCGATGCATTTGAAGGGAGAAAACAAAGTTGCGCTGCTGCACCACAAGCTTAGGTCACGCTCCATATTCCCAAAATGCTGATTACCGCATACGCTGGTAAGAGTACACCTAGGGACGGTGCTCCAGAAACACCTTCTGCCGTGCCACATGATGCAGACGGCAGGACGTACTGCCAAGCTGGATTTTTTATTTGGATAAAAAGAACTGCATGGCCCAAAACCTTCTTAAAGCATAAGAAGATTTTCATCGATTCAACTTGCCTCGTCTTAACTGGTACGTTAAACTGGTAATCTTTTTATCGAAACTGCCATTTCTTGAGTTCTGAGATGATGCACCCCAGTTTTATAGAACTGATACTTAATTCCTGATTACAGACTTTTGCCGCTTCTGATTTTTTTTCCCTTCATGCTGAAAAGTAGGTGCCTTTCATCATTCTTAATGCAAAGCAAAGTGAAACAAATCAAAGCTTCAGACACATCTGTGTTATAGAAAACTCACAGAAGCTAGAAATCCTGCACTGCCGGGTCAGTAACAGCCTGGGAGTATCTGCAGTCGTACCCCCTTTTCAACACAACGCTTTCTAATACCAAACTCTTCGCTTGAAGGTGATTTGTGGTTATTTGTTTGACCCATTTCCAGCGCATTTGTCAGAAATCTTCCCACAAAACATGAGAAAGGACAACGCTTTTCCATTGCGACATTTTGTGGGGACATGCTGATTATGTTCAGTCTTTCGGAACAAGCCTCCGAAGGGGGTTTTTGCCAGCTTGCCCAATCTGTGGGTGCCCTGTTGTTAGCAGACCGTCTGGAAGACAGGAGGAGCTGCAGGTCATTCAGGTTTCCAGTTCACACTTGATTGTGAAGAAGTCAAAGCAGAAAAATGAATCCCATTTTTGCCCCCCAAACTGAACATTTCAGACTCCTCCCCTTTCCCCCAGAAAATTTTTAAACTTTAACTTTTAAAGCAGTGCAGAAATAATTGCTTGGGTTTACAATTACTGAACTGAAGTCAGCTTCCAATCACCCCTTATTTTGCACTAGAGAAGGGATGTTACGTTTCGTTCCGCTCCTGGGAGGTGAGCACAGTGCTCTCCCTCCGCGTGCTGCTGCAAGGTGGCAAAGCAGTGAGAACATCCTCATAGTTGTTGCTTACTTACAAGAAATGGCTTTCAAGGAAAGCATTTCATCTTTTAAAGGGATTGGCTCCGTTGCTTCCCACACACACACACACTGTATAATTGAAAGAATTTGTGAATTAATCTGACCAAAGCAAACACATCCTACGGTTCTTTCCCAGACAAAACTCCCACTGAGATCAACTGTCACGTTTACTCAGGAGAACTTTTTCCTGTGAAAGAACTGCAAGAATTGGCACCCTCGCTGCATCCTACAATTTTGACTGCCGCTGAAATTGCTACAGTTGTATATCCAGGCCAAGCACAACACACTGCGCTCTTCCCATCCAATGACAAAACCCACCACGCAGCTTCCCAAACTCACCTTAGTAGCACTCGCTGCCTCTGTAGGATTTTTCTAGCCCACAGTACTAAGTGACTCCACAATTCCTAACTCCATGCGAGGAAGGAAGCATCATTGCCATCGCTGGGGCTGGGGAACTGATGCTCTCCAGGTAAGGTGCCTTGCGTCAGTGCACGCGCACTGCCTGAGGCCAGGCAGGGAGCTGCAACCAAAGCTCCGCAATCCAACCCACGCTTTTCTCCCCCCCAACATCTTTTTTCACCCCATGGTTTGAATTCTAATATTTATGACACGTGATGTTTAGGTGTCCCTTTTTGTAATGGAAAAAAAACGTCTTTTGTTTAAACATATACAATCTGCTATCTAGCTGAGGACCAGCCATGCAAGTATACTTACAAGTAGACTTTCCGTGGGTTTTCTCACAATTTGGACAATGATAGATGTCGATATCTGGTGCCTCTTCTTCTTCAACACCCACACAGCTGGAATATACGAAGGCAAACATTACATTAGCTTGAGTCTATCTCCAAACCTGTGCGCACGCAACTCATAATGAAAAACCCCAAGCCCCAGTAAGCCATGCATTTCCTGTGCAGGGTGCATTTACTGACTGCTAACGGCTGTAACGAAGCAAAGCTCAGGTGCTTTTTACACTAGTACGGTCAGACTGGATTGTTTGCAGCCTGCCTTCCTGATGTGCTCAAAAAGGTGGCACCCAGAAGCCCCCCACCAGCTCTCCGTGGACCCCCGTTAAAATGCGGCAGAGAGCCCCAAGGGACGTTTTTTTTCCCAGGGGGACCATTTTGTATCTATATAGAGTTCTCTGTGCACCATCCCACACAAAACCAATTAACAAAACGCGTCTTCTTTACTGAGCGTGTATGGACAGCTGCGAGGCACCAGCATAATCTTGGCAAGGTATACGACATGCAAGACTTCTGTAAGTTCCACATCTATCACCATATGCGAAGATGAGGAGGAAAAGACGACAGATAGCTCACAGCGCTTCTGGCTGCCAAGAAGATGGGTTGGATCATGGCAGATGTGCAGAACACCCACCGAGATTATTTTGGATGGCACAACGTATGCAACAATACAGCGCAGCCTGCCGGCATGCCACATGGGTGCGATCCAGGGCCAGAACACAGCGCAAGGAAAAAACAACGCTAAGCTGCAAAGGAATGAAGTTCCCGGGATGAGAAGCTGTTGCACAGTCGAAGCACCGAGCAGCCGGGCAAATCATCAAACTGCAGAATGGCACTGCTCCTTCCTGACAGGGGGAAAGCAAATGGGATTCTGCTCCTGCGTGCTGGGTCTGAAGCAGCCCAGGCTGCAAGGCACATTTGCAACACAGAAAAAAAGATTTTCAGCTGGGCGCTGCGAGATGCGGCTCGTGTCATGGCTCCATGAGAGCTCACCTAGGCAGGAGGATCCCTGAGAGGCAGTGAAGGCAGCTTCACCTTAACCGCCTGCAGAAATAAGGCTAGATCGCACCGTGATAAGAGCACTCGGGAGTTTCTCTACTTCACAGACTGAAATGCCTTCTCAGTGCTCTTCACTTAGCAGAAAACGTCTTTCTGCCAGAGAAAGGCCTTGGGCGTGTGTCACGGCAATGCCGCCGCCGTGCCTGTGGTAGCGTTCAGCCTCCTTGCAGGCTGCTGGCGGTGCAAAGGGGCAATTAGTGCAGGACGGTGAATTCAGAGGCTTTAGCTGCCAGTTCTACCCCATGGGAAGCAGAGGAGGGGATATCTGCTCCTCTCCCACAGGCAAAGCAACACGGCATGCCAGTTCTGTCCAGTGACTTACAGAATCTCTCAAACCATTCTGGCTATGTTCAAGCTCTCTAGGACAACACTACAGCATCCAAAATTACAAACAAGTTCAATAATTAGAGAAATTCATGCAGGTTGGATACACCAGTAAAGACTAAACTTGACGGTCTGGATGCAGGAAAGTACTAAACTCCTGGTTGCTGGCAGATGAGAAGGTGCATGGATAAAGGACAATGGATGATCACACAGGCCCACCCCTTCTGTGCTTTTTTAAGCCTTGCAAGTCCCCGCTGTCAGGACCCAGCTACGTGGCTCCACAGAGCCCAGAGCTCTTTCAATGACTTTGGGGGGGGGGGGGGGATGTGCACGTGTGTGCAGGCACATGGTGCACGTGAGCACACAGGCAGACACGTGCATGCTTGGGGCAGGAGAAGTAACCGTTAAAATACACCCCGACCCTCTCTGTTCACAAAGGTGGGTCTGAAACCACCGTTGAACCCAAGGCACACAGCGACGTGTGACTCTACGCAACACAATTACAAACCACAGATCTATTTGCTTCTAGAAAAGAGCATCAACAAAACCCATACTGAGTCTGCAACCAAGCTGAGAAAGGCCAGACTAGCTAAGACCTGGAAACAAATCTTTCTTATAACCATTGTAAATGTTTTGTCAAAATAAGATTCTGCCAGAAGACCTCGTGGATATTTTCATCCTGTTGCAGCTGCCAGCGAGCATATGGGACCCAGCTCCCTCCAAGCCAAAGAGTACAGGGTAATAGAAGCTTTGCAACCGAAGCCAGAGGACCTCTCACTTCTGTGCATTCAGCTTGTGAACAGGCTGGTCAACAGGTCATGAGCTCTGAATCGTGTAGAAGCAATCGCAGAGCTAGTTGATTCTTTTTTTATTATTAAACAGCTACTTGAAAAAATACAAAATGGTTGGGTCTTCCTGGGCAGCTAGCATGGAAAACTGAAGAGTCAGTTTGCAGACAGGAAAAATCATCACAACAATCCAGCCCTCAGAGTCAAGTACATGCAGGCAGTAAAATACCAGATTAAGCAGTAGAAAATTTAAACAAATGCTGGCAGATTAGAGCAAGCATAAGAGAATGGAGAGGATTCCCCTACCCATAAAGCTGCGTCAGCTGCTTATGCCATTGGATTGAGCTTGTTAAACTTAGGAAAGGTATGGATTAGGCTCTATACGAGGGCCTCAAAAGCCTATATTTAGCCAAACTAAGGAGATGAGACCCCTGGGCGCTGCATGGATTGCTACGGGAAGAGGTATGAAAGGCCACTGCACTGGGCAAAGGCCTCCATGCGGTAGGAGCTATTGTTCTGAGAGCAAGTAAAAATATTTAACTAGAACAAAATGGGAAAGTAAAAATAACCGACCTCAAACACAAACGGTCCTCTAAAAGATGCAGTCAACTCTTCCAACTGCAGCATGGCTTTTGAATAAGGTTTGGCCACTTACAGCCTCTTGCAGGCAGAAGCTGCTATCCCCACTGTATGCCAAATTGTGAGTACAAGCAATCACCCCACTGAAAAGTCTCAAGTGATCTTTAACCAAAATAAGAGCCAGTTCCAGTCTGTGCCCCCTCTTCTCAATGAAAACAGCCAGGTATTTCTACCAGCAGAACCATTTGTGGGTTCCATGTCAATATACACATAAAAAAATTGAATTTCTCTAGTTAAAGACAGGACTGACAGAGACAGCCCCTCAAGAACATTCCTGCCAGGAGGAGGAGGACTTCTTGCCAGGTGTATTGGTTTTACGTGGCAAGGTTTTGGTAGCTGGAGTCCACCAGCTCCACAGCAGTGACCTACCCTCGAGCTGGTCTCCAGCACGTGTGAATGAGAACCCAAAGGCAACTGCCAGCCTTGGCAGAAGTCAGCCCAGAGTCCTGAAGCGGTCTCCTGCCTAATTTACAAACGTTTTTTTTTTCTCAGAGCGGTTAATTAACAATAGAATAGAATCAAAGCATTTCTCCAGCTGAAGAAAACCAAGTCATCTATAGCAGCTGAACAGCGCTGTCCTTCCTCTCCACCCTCCAAATTCGAGCACAAATGGAGCTTTGTGTTTTGCATCTTCTTTTCATGAGAACACTCCACTTTGGTGCCTCCAGTTTCTTTTTTCAGCCCCATTCGCCTGAGAGAAACACAAACATAAAAAAGGCTCGAGCCAAGCGTTTGGCCCCCTGCAACGATCAAACGGGTTGTGAGGCAGACGGTGTGGGATGACAGGCAGCGCGCCTGGGAGCAGCCTCCAGCAAGGGGCCCTGCCGCTGCTGGCCCTGCGTCAATCTGTCCGTATGAGCCCTGGATGCATTACCATTGGAGAGAAGAACTGGAAAAAGCTCTCAGGAGCGCTTTTGTGAGACTATTCGGATCCGGCAATGAGATAAAAACGGGTGGAGCAATGGAACTGCAAGGCAGTGGGTAAGGCAGAGCTTGCAAGAGGATGGGCAGGGAGCAGAGGGCCAAGCGGCAGGGGGCAGAGCTGGAAGCAGCCCCTGGAGCAACAGCAGGAGCAGATTTATTTGCTTCATTTGTACCAGCAGCCCAAGAATCTGTTTCACAAATGACAGAATCACAGAATCATTTGGGTTGGAAAAGACTTTTAACATCATCCATCCCAACCATTCCCCTAACCCTGCCATCCCACCACTAAACCCTGGCCCTAAGCACCTCCTCTGCCCGGCTTTTAAATACCCTCAGGGATGGGGACTCGACCCCTTCCCTGGGCAGCCCCTTCCAGTGATTCACAACCCTTTCGGGGAAGGAATTTTTCCCAATGTCCAACCTAAACCTGCCCTGGCACCACTTGAGGCCATTTCCCCTCGTCCCATCGCCCGTTCCCTGGGAGCAGAGCCCAACACATACACACACACCCCCAGCTTCCCCCTCCTGTCAGGCAGTTGTAGGGAGCGATAAGGGCTCCCCTCAGCCTCCTCTTCTCCAGGCTGAACACCCCCAGCTCCCACAGATGCTCCCCAGCAGCCTTGGGCTCCAGACCCCTCCCCAGCTCCATTGCCCTTCTCTGGACACGCTCCAGCCCCTCCATGTCCTTCTGGGAGTGAGGGGCCCAACCCTGAACCCAGCATTCAAGGGGCGGCCTCACCAGTGCCCAGTACGAAGCCTGCAGAGCCCCCAGAACGGGGTGGTTACATCCCAGCAAAATCCTGCTCTGCTGCAAGAACTCCGAGATTGAGCAAGCGCAGCATTGACATGCGTGGAAGCAATCACGAACCGCATCCTCCTCTGCACAGCCAGGGCGCCTCATGGGCGCTGGTGATTTCGTACTCGGAGGCGTGCGCGGGTGCCAAGTGGGTGTCCTCCAGCAAAATATTTAGGGATGTCCCCGACTGCCCGTGAATTATCTCCTGCTGCTTCTTTTTAACTGTGTGACAACGAAGGCGCTTGGCAGGACCACACATGAATGTCTTGGGGAAAACATCCCGAAGCAAAATAGAAGGAGAAAACTTTTTAGTTGGTGAAGGATAAAGCAGCAAGGCAAGAAAACTCTCCCCTGAGACGCCACAACCAGGCGCTCGCTGTCCCACCGGCATCTCAACGCATGCGGCCGCAGCTGTATCGCGCCAGCCGGGAGGCGGTGGTGCAGAGGGTAGGGATGCCGGCAGCAGGAGCACTGGCCCCACGGCGGCAGCCAGCACCCACCGCTCTGCCGTCGAGCTCCACCTGCAGCAAACTCGTTCCACCTCTCTGCCCAAATGCAGTAGAGATGGCAGGAGAGATTAATTACTGTGCATCCGGGAATATCTCATTGGAACGATTTAAAACAACTTACCGTCAGATTTTTAAATGGTGTTTAAGTCATTTAACTCAGGTTGAGGCAGTGTAGTAAAACTAATTTGATAATGAGATAAAAGTGAAAACATTATTACTGATGCATTTGGATTTTACTGAAATTGTTACAGGAAAAAAAAAAGGAAATAATTAAAAGTAAAGCCTTTGATATCACAGCTGTTTAAGGCGATAGATCACCCATTTTACAGTGACTTAAATGAGAATTAGCACAAACAGAAGCGTTTGCAGTCAGAGGCTGCAAATTAAATTTTTATTAGAAACTCTGCGCTTTGCTACTTTAAAACGAAATTGCTTCTGTGTTCACAATGAAGAGATGTTCACATTTCAGTGTTCTGACAAAGTTAACAGCAATTTTTTTATGTAGGCAACAATAATAAAAGGTACATAAATCATAACTGGTTTTAGAGCAAGAATGTTTACAAGCACCTTGATTTGTCATCTTCAGTGAGATGACATTTGAAGTCATTTTAGGGGCAAAATTAACCCCCATAGTGTCCCTTCTGTCAAAACCATGTAATCTCCATTATGAACCAGAAGACAAGTATAGAAAAATATTTTAAAATGTGAAAAAAACAAACAAAAGGCTATTGGATGGGAAAGAAAATGAAATCCAGGAATACACAAATAAAGCAGAAGGAAAAATAAAAATCTTAACTTCTGAGAAAAGCCAAAGCCACGCGTTTTACCCCTTCCCAAGAAGCACTCTTCAAACACAGCACAAACATGAAATGCAAGGTCTTCAGGCAGAGAATTCGGCTAGTGAGCAAGGCTGCAAGCCAGCACCCACAGGAACGAGGGTGGCACCAGGGGTGCTCCCGGGAGGTGGTTCCGCACCCTTTGCTCCTTGCTAAACGGCCACGGTCCATGTCGACCTCAGGTGGGAAGGGGCACCCTCACTCCAACCTCACCCTCTAACTATGGGTGCTGATTTCTGGCGTGGGGAAAAGCCCATCTCTCCCCGCGCTGTACACCCTGTTGCCAGAGGTCGTACAGCCATACCCTTTCGCAGATGAGGAATTTGTTGCGGTGGGATTGGAGGGGTTTGCTCAGGTTACTGGGGGCCAACAGCACAGCCTGGAGCCTGGTATGGAACTCACTGCCCACGACAGTGGTGCCGCCACATCCACAGACAAATAGATTGTTCAGAACTTGTAACTAGCAAAGAAATTGCTGGACTAGTGGCCACGTTCTGTGTATTTGACTTAAAATCTGTTTTCAGCTTTACCACTTCACTAGAATCAAAGGATCACAGAATTGTTCAGGTTGGAAAAGCCCTTTAAGATCACCAAGCCCAACCATTCCCCTAACCCTGCCATCCCACCACTAAACCCTGGCCCTAAGCACCTCCTCTGCCCGGCTTTTAAATACCCTCAGGGATGGGGACTCGACCCCTTCCCTGGGCAGCCCCTTCCAGTGCTTGAGAATCCATCTGGGGAAGGAATTTTTCCCAGTGTCCTACCTAAACCTGCCCTGGCACAACTTGAGGCTGTTTCCCCTCATCCCCTTGCCCGTTCCCTGGGAGCAGAGCCCGAGCCCCCCCAGCTCCCCCCTCCTCTCAGGCAGTTGTAGGGAGCGATAAGGGCTCCCCTCAGCCTCCTCTTCTCCAGGCTGAACACCCCCAGCTCCCACAGACGCTCCCCAGCAGCCTTGGGCTCCAGACCCCTCACCAGCTCCATTGCCCTTCTCTGGACATGCTCCAGCCCCTCCATGTCCTTCTGGGAGTGAGGGGCCCAACCCTGAACCCAGCATTCGAGGGGTGGACTCACCAGTGCCCAGGACAGGGGCACGGTCACTGCCCTGCTCCTGCTGGCCACACCAGTCCTGATACAAGCCAGGATGCCTTGGCCCTCTTGGCCACCTGGGCACACTGCTGGCTCCTATTCAGCCACCGTTGACCAACACCCCAGGTCCTTTTCCATTGGGCAGCTTTCCAGCCACTCTTCCCCATGCCTGTAGTGTTGCGTGGGGTTGTTGTGACCCCAGTGCAGGACCCGGCCCTTGGCCTTGTTGAACCTCACACAATTGGCCTGGGCCCATGGATCCAGCCTGGCCAAGTCCCTCAGCAGAGCCCCCCTCGCCCCCAGCAGATCCACACTCCCGCCCAGCTCGGTGTCATCTGCAAACTGACTGAGGGTGCCCTCAATCCCCTCGTCCAATTCATTGATGAAGATGTTGAACAGAACTGGCCCCAACACTGAGCCCTGGGGGACACCGCCTGTGACCGGCCGCCAACTGGATTTAACTCCATGTGCCACAACTCTCTGGGCCCGGCCACCCAGACGGTTCTTTACCCAGCGAAGGGTACGCCTGTCCAGGCCATGGGTAAAGCATGCTGAAGGCTTAGGGAATTTTAACACTGGTAAAAAATGACACATCCACTCTTCCTCCACATGACTGTGTATCCGCTTCTCTCACTCCTCCTGAATCAGTCCAAATCCAAGTAATAACTTTTATTCCCAGCCACAATCCTGGGGCACCGGCATCACACCAATGTCGGAATGTGGGGATTGATTTGGCTTGGCGCTCCAATCTCCTCTCTCAGGAGCTGGAGGTAGCATCACTGGTCGGTAAGCCAGGGGGAGCCAAGGGTTGTGCAGAGGGGCCCACTGTCCAGCCTGCCGGGGTCTGGCAGGGGTACAGGCAGCAGGGTGCTCAGGCAAAGCCTCAAAGCCCCAGGTGGGGCATCTATCACAGGGCAGAGGCAGCATTCCTGGCTTTTTTATAGGTAATAAAGGTCGTAATTAGTAATTAACCTGCACTCGTCCCTATCCCTTAACTACTGGTATAACTTCTTGATGTGTCATGTATGATGCATTGCAAAATAACGCTCTTCCCTAACAACAAGGTGGCATTTGTAAGGCAGACACCCACCCAGTTCCCGAAGCCTCCACCATTTGAGATGCACTATAGGTACTGCGGGAAAATCAGGACTTCCCAGCAGCAGAGAGACTCATGTGTCATGTTTTGATGCCAGGCCAATGTTAAGTGACGGCAGCTTCTTGTGTCCGCATCACAGTGTCCAGAGATGCAACAGCCAACACCGTGGATGCAAGAGATGTTACGAAAAGACAAAGGCAAGACCGAAGGTGTTCCAAGCGCAGTGATGTGAGCTGTCCCTTGCATTTGAGTCCCATGTGCTGTTGTTCCAGTGTCTGTTGGGGGGGGGAGCTCTGACCAGGGCTCTTCCATGTGTGCTTTCTGGGGTCTAAGGAGCAAACAGACAAGCCTTTTCCTAGGGAGAAGGATTTGTCTCATCTAATCAGCCATATATTTTCACAAAACAGACAGCAACTTGAGACCTCAAGCCTGCTATCAAATACACTTAAAGACAAGCAGCAAGTTCAAAAGTCATTTGGGAGAAAAGAACACGTCTGTGCTGCTTGGGAGGAGACCCAAGAGCAAGCAATGGCAGGAGAAAACCCATGCGCGCTGGCTTGGGCAGACGTGCAAGCATCCAGCACAGGGGACTTACTGGATTAGGGCCTAAGTGAGAGAGAACCCCGGCTATACTGGATCGCCAGTATTGCATGTCACCTTACACAGGCTCACCCTCGGCACATGAGAAACGTAAATGTAGAGGGAAAGACCTCCTTTCAAAATACACCCGCATCCGCGCAGCCCCTTTGGGAGCACAGCAGCGTCAGCAACACACCGATGTGAAGGCGAGGAAAATCTGCACCATTCATCGCGTTGTTACGACTGCCCTTAATCTCAGCGGAATTATGTCACTTCTTTGACCCAACTTCTCCACCTGTAACGCAGTGATATTAATACCTGCCCAACTGCCTTGAAGGCCGCGGAGGCATAATTCACAAACGTTTGCTCAGTCCTTTGAAGACGATAATCTCCGTGCAAGTGCCAGGTTGGGCTACCTACACGCAGGGCTTTTGCTTTAGAGGTTTGTCTCTACCGCCTGGAAATTCTCCTGCAGGAATTGCAGGCTTCCCTCATGACATCATCCCCTCCCGGACTTCACAGCTCCACGCATTTTCACGGTCACTTTTTTAAACTAAAATTTACATTCGGGTTTCCGCAGTTCTGGGCCCAAACGCTGGTGCTTGCTTAAAGCCGACAGGCTGCGCATTTCAAACAGGAAGAATTAGCGCCCTCCAGCTTATAAAGATCTTCAAGGGGCTTCTTTTCTGTTCTACACGATTTTGACCATGTTCCTTAAATCTGAAGAGGTTGGAGAAAAAAAAAACAGGAGAAGGTGCAAGCACTATGGCCAGCAGAGACCAAGGCTTGGCGATTTCGTACTATGGGATGCCAACCACGGACACGGCCTCAGACTGAGCCTTGGCGGGGAGATGTCCACACAACCACTGCCACCGGGCTACAAACAAGTACATACAGCATATACCAGGAACACTGCGTCAACATAGGGCACGCGTCCAACGCAAGCACCACCCACACTTCCGAATAGTTGCTGTTCTCATAAAAGCCACAGAATCATTCAAGTACCTAGGGGCTGGAGGCACGACATTGAAAAAGTTTTCTTGCAGCAGAGACACAGAAGGGGATCGGTCCTGCCGCCTCCTCCAGGCTGCGTGCTGCTAGCAGCAGGGGCGGGGGCAAGGGCGGTGCGATACACCGCAGCCCCCCAGGCGGGAGTGCAGGTGGGATGCGAGGTCAGCACCCACACCCCCGGGCCGCCCCAAACCAGCCCTTCCTGAGACACAGGGCCAAGCTCTGATGAGGAAATGGGCACAAAGGGGACTGTAGCTGCAATCAGGAGGGACTGCCAGTGATGCTCTCCCTCCTCCAGAGACACGCTTTGCTTTTGACTGGAAAAGCCTCGTCCCGCTGCCCCTTCCAGCAGCTGTCAAGAGGGACGTGATCTCAGGGGCACAGAGTGGGAGGCATCTCCATCTCTACCTTATTATTTGGGAATCCTTTGCGGTGCGGGGTGATTGCCCACTCTTTCCAATGTTCACAATTGTGCTGGAAGTTAATCGCTTGCTTATAAAGCAGGTGCCCTTTCCTTTCAAAAAGAGGAACAGAGCACATCTGCTTGTTACAGGCCGGTTGAGAAATGTAAACAGGACTGAATTACAGCGATGAGCTGCCCTCTCTGCTTCTTCATCCCTGCGCTTCAGCCAGCTGTACCAGTTTGGTTGTTTTGGATAAACTTTGCTCTTTCGGTGACCGAACCACATTTTGTGATCTTTTTCCAAACTTGTTTGCCATTGTGGTATGCAGCAGAGAATTAGCCCTTAGGGGGAAAGCATGAATTACTTGACCTCTATAAAATTATTTGTAAAAGTGAGCGAAATCGGGACCTCCCTGAAAAATAAATGTTACCGCCAACTGAAGAATATTTTTTTTAATTGCAAATGGCTGAGGGACTTCACGGATATCACTGGCCAGTGCAGGTGCTTGGCACCTCCTTGATTAAGTGATAAAAGCCTGCCTTGTTTCTGATGTGAAGACCCTATCTCTGCAGTATGTAGGCGTTCAAGCGTGTGTTCCACCTGCACGTTTATCACAGCCGTATCTGCGAAGGTCTCAACATAAATCTCTCAAAACCCCATGATGTGAAGTGCTTGGCTGCTCGGAATAGGGGCTTCCTGCCCATGCTGGAAGTGCCAACCCCCACCGGGCTCTCGGGAAAACAACCGTCGCGGGCAGAGTTTTACAAAGAAGGACTGAACGTTTGTCAGAAGGTGCGCCCCAAGTCGCAAGGAAAGCTAAACGAAAAGTAAGCATAGAAACAAAATGCAGCCATTGAGAACTTAAATCACATTTCAGAGAATTACAGATTTTATGTAATCAACAACATCCAGATTGTTCAAGCCTGAGTCACGAAACAAGTTTAAAAACCACCAGAAACAAATCCTATTTAGAAACCGAGGCTATTATTAGAGGATATGTTTCCCTACGGTAGAATAGTTTTGTCTCCATTACACTGAACACTATTAATGATAATCTGTCCTCAGCTGCTATTTTTGTGAGCAGGTTAGTCGTTGTGGAAAAAGACATCCTGTGTTCTGAAGGCGTTCTATCTGATCCACTCGCTGAGCTCCCCAGCGAGCTCTGTAATCTCAAGACATTACAAAGGAAACAAAAGTTTAGATCGCTCTGCAGAGGGTTGCTATTTTTACATGGTTGCATTGCTGCTATTCATAGGCATAAAATGCTGAACTGCTCCAGTGGCTTAGATGCATAAACCCCATTTTCAGCCTCTACCTACATTCAAAATACCGTAAGGGAGATTCTTCTGAGCTGATGGCAAGACAACGGGTCCTTAAAATACACTGCATGCTATGCCTCTACTTCACCTTAGGAAGGCATGTGTCAGAAGAAAAATTGTGATTTTTAACCCCAAAAGGAGTGAAAGCAATATAGAATCATAGAACCACAGAATCGTTTGGGTTGGAAAAGCCAACCATTACCCTAACCCTGCCATCCCACCACTAAACCCTGGCCCCAAGCACCTCATCTGCCCGGCTTTTAAATACCCTCAGGGATGGGGACTCAACCCCTTCCCTGGCAGCCCCTTCCAGTGCTTGACAGCCCTTTCCAGGAAGAAATTTTTCCTGATGCCCAACCTAAACCTGCCCTGGCACAGCTTGAGGCCAGGAGAAAAAAAAGGGAAAAGGTTTTTTTGCCTTGAAGCAAGCAGCTGAGTGCAGCTGAAGGAAGAGGTGTGATTTGTAAAAGCATCCCCCAAAGCCACTTGGAAGCCCAGGTCTGACTTTCGTTAGCCGTATTCACACTCAGAGGCCTCTGAGCCCTGTGTTAGTTATTACATCTTCCTATTAGCAAACAAGCTGCATGAAGCGTTTGATGCCTACTACATTGCCAGTCCCAGTTACGTGGAGGGACTGGGACCCGGCACCCGCCATCCGGCCACGACTCACCATCCCGGCTCACTCCCGACCCCCTTCAGGCTCTGCAGAGTCAAGTCCCTTGTGTAAAGCAGCGCAGGTTTGGCCACATTTTTCTTTCCTGCAATTGCGCAGTTGTATTTCAACTCTGAGCCAGATTCTGGATGCTTTCTAGCCTTTCTGGGCTGCTCTTGGGGCACAAAGGACCAAAAAATTGCCCTAATTGCTCAGCTGGGAATTACTCCGGCACAGGGGAATGCCTGGGTGCCACAGAACCAGGCTGCGTTACCTAATTTCGTATCAGGTAACAAAAGTGCTCAATAACTTATCAAACACAAGACTAATTTAATTTTCGTCTCTTAAAAACCATACACTTTTCCCCGTTGGAGTAATGCAGAGAACCACAATCTTCGTGTATTTAACATACAGAAAGAGACTGACTGGAGCCCCGGTGAGCTGTTACAAAACCATCTCTTTATCGCTTTTAATATCATGTTTAGCTAATGTAATTACTTAAAAGTGGTTTCCAACCTTTGCTGGTTTGTGGAGTCCTATATATTTTCCTGATGTCCTCCGCAGAGCAAATTTAAGCCTCCTGACATCACGCATATTTCTCTTAGGTCAAAAAAGTATTTTAAAAACAGACAATGATTTCAAGGGGTCCCTGGAACATGCTGAATTAGAAGACTCTTTTGCTGACACTTGGAGAAACTCAGAAAGATATGGAACAGCCTAGGTTTTGGCTAGCACATCTCATAAGGAAGTGGGAGCAACTCCAAAGATGTTTTAATTTAGAAGAGCCATCAGTGATTACGACCATACCGGCACGTTCGTTAAGGCACAAACACAGCTACCCAGCGATGTCAGTGCCTGAACCCAACGGTGTCAATACGCCCTTAACTACTCCAACTGGACACTCACAGCAGCACTAAGATGACCCTGTTGCAGAATAAAACTTACCTGTCCAAATGAATACTTAGTAATTACCAGCAATCTGCCACATTTACTCAACAACAACTTGATGGTTGTCAGCAACTTGATGGTTGCAAACAACTCGACAAGGCAACACCATTTTCTCCCTTAACAAACTACCCAGATTTGAAGTTAACGACTTTGCTGTGTTAGTTTTACTGCAATGCGTTTTCCTGGTACACCCAAGGCTGCTGCTTTATTGCAGCAGCTGTCTGGGATTTGGACATCCATCAACATGAGGTCCACACCTTCCGTCTGACCTTGCTATTTCTCCTTTGCATGCCAGATTCCTCCCAGTTGCAAGAGCCAGCCAACATCACTCTTCTCACCCAGTTATCAAGAAAGTCTCCAGGAAGAGCGGAGAGAGTATTTTACAAACATTCACTTGCATAAGAATTGTATTTTCATGGTTTTCTATTTAACCCCCCTCTGTCTTTAGAAACCACAAATCTTTATGGGGGGTGTTTAGTGTCAGGAAAACTCGCAGAAAAAGCAGGTTCTAGATTTATGTTTAAGACTATCCCTGGAAAAGACATTTTTAACTCTTAAACTAGAAAGTTTTCACAACCTGAATCTAAGACATTCACCTACACCTAGGAGTTACACATGTGCAATCTTGATACAGATGCACACGTAGAGACATTATGGCCTGCAGAGGGTCTCCATCCTGCAGGTACCGGGTGAAGTTACCTGGGGGTCTCCCCGATCCCCTCTGTGGACACTTAGCTTCAGGACCAGAGCTTCAGCTGTTGCTGCTCAGCAGAGGCTGGAATCAGACGGCTCTCTTGGGCCTCTTTACGGGGGGCCACACTGCTTGTTGAAGTGCTGTAACGAAGCATCTCCATTAGCAAACGCTCTGCCCAGGCCCATATCACCCCCTCCACCTGGCCCGTCGCACTGGGGAGGGCTGCACCCAGGGGCAAGCTCTGCCCCCATGCTCCTGGTGAGGCGGAGCAGCCAGACCATCGTCACTGCACCACAGGGTGGAGGAAGGGGGGAAACCGCAGGCTGCTTATCTCGTCCGTCAGACTGCAGCTGGCCCTGCTGCAGCTGCACCGCTTGCAGTGCCCAAGCTGAGCATGAGTGCCTGGCGCCCTGCTCAGCCCCGGGGCTTTGGCAGCGCCGCCCTGAGAGACGCGATTAGCGCGGCTAGCCCCACGTGCACTCAGGCCCCGCAATTCTGTTCCCTCCCGAGGCAATGACAAACTGCAAGCAGTGGCCACATAACCTCCTGAAAGGCCGTGCTAACTGTTTAAAATAAACCTCCCTCCAAAGTGACTGCACAGCTGTCCTTCCCCTGACTGTTCCTACCCCAGCGTAGTCTCCGAGAAGCTTCCTCCCTGCATGACTTGAAAGCCGCCACCGTCCGCTCTCAAGAAGGTGTTTCAATGGGTTTAAGAGTTCTTTTGATCCCTAAGTTCTCGGCTGGTAAAACATGGCCTGAGAGAAGAGAAGGATCCTTTGAGCAAACAGCTTGCCTCTTATTTTTCAAGGGTGCACCAGGGCGTGCCACTGTGTCCTGGGTTACTTTTCCACAGCCTTCTCCGAAGCTGTTGAAAAATTCTGGTAACCCAGTAAGTTCTCACTTATTCTATTATTAATTGTAAGTAATTATTAATAAATCAATGTAGACCCACTTCTCATCTGTTGCAACTTGGTCAAACCAACCAGGATATGTTTAACTTTGAATATTCAACACATTCAATGTAACTGTTCAAAATCCACCAGTCTTTGAAGTGATTCTGGAAAGCAAGGAGCTCAAAGAATCCCCAGGTATTCACTGAAAAGATTAAGCCCAGCTTGTGCAGTCCTGACAATAACAGAGGCTATGGCTCCATTGCAAGCGGGTACCAAACCCACCTAGGACCCTGCACACCTGCGGAGGGCTCTGGAGAAGCCCGTGCCACTGCCTACTCACGCTGGTACTCGAATCAACCAACCTAAAACTGCTGCTGTGGACCTATGCAGGCTTCAGCCTGGCTGTAACGCAGACAGGCTGAAGCCACTCCTGAGGATCCATGCTCGGAAAAGCTTGAACTCTTGGAGTCACAGGTAAATTTCCAGATTTCCAAATGCTAAACCCATTTCCATAGTTCCCAAGAACCCCAGTATTTCATCAGGAAAATACCAGTTTTTTAAAGCTGGACGTTCACTAAACTGCAGACAGCAATATAAACACTGCGGATGCCCTTCCAGAGGAATAGCAAACTTTATCATGAGCGGCATGCAAAGCCCCCTCATTGAACAAAAAGCTCAAAGTCCGGTCGCAGGTGTCTCCGTGCTCATCTCAACATGCTGCAGGTCACTAATCGCTGCTTTCAAAACATTCCCTTAAAAAAGGCAAGAAATGCACCAAGGAAAGGGTGGAGGAGGTTTGCTTGGGTGTGCGTGCCAACAAATCACAGAATCACAGAATCACAGAATGGCAAGGGTTGGAAGGGACCTCAGGAGATCATCCAGTCCAACCCTCCTGCTAAAACAGGTTCACCTAGAGCATGTTGCACAGGACATCATCCAGGCAAGCTTTGAATACCTCCAGAGAAGGAGACTCCACAGGCCCCCTGGGCAGCCTGTACCAGTGCTCTGTCACCCTCAAAGGAAAGAAGTTCTTCCTCACATCCAACTGGAACCTCTTCTGCTTCAGTTTGTGCCCATTGCCCCTTGTCCTGTCGCTGAGCACCACTGAAAAGAGTCTGGCTCCATTCTCGTGACATCCACCCTTGAGATATTTGTATGTGTTGATGAGGTCTCCTCTCAGTCTTCTCTTCTTCAGGCTGAACAAGCCCAATTCTCTCAGCCTTTCCTCATAGGGGAGATGCTCCAGTCCCTTTATCATCCTTGTTGCTCTCCTCTGAACTCTCTCTAGGAGTTCTTCACCTTTCTTGAACCAGGGAGCCCAGAACTGGACACAGTACTCCAGGTGGGGTCTCACCAGGGCAGAGTAGAAGGGAAGGATAACCTCCCTCGACCTGCTGGCTACGCTCCTCTTAAATGCACCCTAGGATACCATTGGCCTTCTTGGCAACAATCATTTCATGCTGATTCTGAAGCCCCAACTCATCTTGGGTTTAGGTACCTTCTTCAGTGCAACTGGCTGTGCTATCAGGAACGGGTGGCAAGGAACTGAGTCTTGACCTTGGCTGTCACCCCCTGCCACTGAATACTGGAGCAGTCCCATTAGTTTTGCACGCCGTCAGAAGCTGAGAGGCACAACCCTGCTTTTCCGAAGGAACAATAAATAGGTCATGCGACAAGCAGAGATGTAATCTCGCTCTCGCTCTTGCTTTAAGCAAAACATGTAAAATTACAAAATGAAAACAGTACCAAAGAGACAGGAAGCCCGTGTAGAAGACAAAATATTAACACAAATAAACGGCGAAACATCTTTGCTGCACACTTCCTGATGCAATAATGCAAACGGCAATTCATAAGAAGAACTCGAGATCTGCATTCCCTATTGTGCTGTCTTCTTCTAGAGGCTGACTAGTGTCATGGTACCATAGAAACAATGCATTTCCAATTACTAAAAAGGTGTTAAAATGCCTTGTAAAATGTAAATTTCCAATTACCAAAAAGGTGTTAAGTTAAAATGCCTTGCAAAATGTAATTTCAAGCAAAAATTTTAATCATCTGAGCCAATTTTTACTCCTGAGAGTCCATCCTCCTCTATGCATGTGGGAGCTGAATTTGGGTCTGCTTATGGCTTATTAACAGAAAGAAACCCAGATATGAATAATGAAATAAAAAAGGGAAACACCCCTGTACTGGGACAAGTTAAAAGCATGCCAGTAATACTGAGGCCGTTTTCTGAATGCACACAGATGTACCCCGGGTCTTCTCATGACTGGCTGGTTTATTCTGTGTCAATCCCTTCTTCCTGGCTTTCGGAGGAAGTTAGATCTCACTGTCCCTTTTGCCATGTTAATATTCAAACCAAATTTTCCCTTCAGTTAAGTTTCTGATTAAGTTGTATTTTCTTTTATTTTTTTTTTAATTCAAGACAAGGCACTCTAGTTTCCAGAATAAAACTCTGAACTTGGATCCTGTGACATCAACGGTGGAATTTGCCATATTTATCACCTATCCTCTGAGAAATAAAAAAAAACAAAACAGAAAACCCACAACCTACTCCTATACCTATGCACCACTGGAGACTCAGATGCATCCATACATGTATAAACCTACACAGACAGACACAAAGAACATTTTCAAGTAACCGCAGTCTTGACCCTAAATAGACTCCATGAAGTCCACCAGGGAATTACTATTGATTTTATCTGCGAGATGCTCAGAGGCTACTGTATTAGAAAAAAACCCAAGAGCCTAAGAGCGTACATGTAGATGACAGACATTAAACTACTTGCTGCAACCCATCTTAATCACAGAATCATGGAATTGTTTAGATTGGAAAAGCCCTTTAAGATCACCAAGCCCAACTGTTACCCTAACCCTGCCATCCCACCGCTAAACCCTGGCGCTAAGCACCTCATCTGCCCGGCTTTTAAATACCCCCAGGTATGGAGACTTGACCCCTTCCCTGGGCAGCCCCTTCCCGGGACAGGACTACTCACATTCACCCCAACATGTACTGAGCTGCACCACTGACAAGACTTGGAGGCAGAAGATATGAGATCAATGTATCAGCCTCTATTTTTAGTCAGTAAGATTGCAAATATGAGCAACGCACAGTTGCTATCATCCATGCTAGCCGCAGTCTGGGAGTAGAGATTGACACAGCAGAAGTAGCAGACGGAGGAGACCTAAGAATAAAGCTTCAGATACATCAGTTATTGATAAACTCGGTCCCCAAGTCAAGTGGTCCTTCAGCGTGCACTCATCCCTGATTTCCAACAGAAGTTGAAACGCAGTTCTGTAAGAAAATTTTGCACAATCTGGGTGTTCAATTACAGCATTTTTCTACTGAGTAGCACTTGTACGAGGCACAACTCCCCAAGCAGCAACTGGTTAAAGTCCTCCTCACCGTGCTCAGTAATAAGGGGCTAAATATTGTAGATCACCATCATGTTTAAGGAGAAAAATGAGTTTGCAGTACAGTAATTCAACCAAGCTGGACAGATGGAAAGCTTAGCCACAGTGGTGTCAACCACACCCCAACAAAGCCCATACAATGAGTTGGCTGTGATGACTACCACACCCTAAGCCTCCTGTCAGAGGATGATTTGTGAGGGTTGCAGGGGTCTGTATAGGTCTACGCTACCCCTTTGCTAAAATAACATACCCTTAGGTCTCTTTGGCTTGTAAATAACTGTCATTGCCATCACTTGAATTCCTATGACTTCACTGAAGCACAGTTCAGGGTGACGAAGGTTTTTAAGGAGTGAGCGGACCATCCACCTTCTGTGTGTGTCAAAATCAATGCCTACAGAGAAAACCTGACAGCTATTGTTTCTTAAAATCAAGCAGTTCTGGTATTAGCATGCAATTAAATGATAAAAGCAGAGATGTGCAACATCAACACTTACAGATCCACCAAGAAAACAACAATGCCTTCCTTCAGTCCTTGGTGAGGAATGCCACTTCCTTCCAAGTCCCTTTTTGGGCCTTGATGAACCACTCTGGTCATTTCTGGAGCTGATTAGAGGAAGCCTGGTCTTTATCCACACAACTGAGACCAAAACAAAGCCAAGACTTTGTTTCCTGCAAGACCAGAGCCTTAGACTGAAAGTTCCTCGAAGCAAGCTGTGCTTCAGCGAGGGTGATGCCCATGGGCAGGTCCCTGCCAGCCACCCGCTGGGCAGGCAATGGCCGCTTCCAGCATGGCACTGGTCCCTTCCAAACGGCATATGCTAAGGGCCCCTGAGCCAATTAGAAAAATGTATGGCTGGTGATTTTGTGCTTTGCCTTGTTATAAATAATAAGATTACTTTTTTTCCACAGAACTTTTGATTTTTTTCCTTTGGGAGACTTGCGGGTTTTAATGGCATTAATTCCTATTTGCCAACCTTGTCTGTATAAATGAGGATGTTCATTAAGTTAATGTTAAGCGATGAGCACTATAATTAGGACACATTTAAAATGCAGCGCATCTAAATCGAAGACTATCCAAGATGTTCTCTTTTTTATTAAGATATAATTTGAAGGAGGCTTACTGTTTAGTTTAAAATGAATGGTATTTTCCAACCACCTCTTCTCACTAAGGGAACGTACAGACCAAGGAAATACACCACAGACTGGCTCTTTCCAGTTGACATTCTTTCATGCGCTCTGGGGTATGATGTCTTTCTTTAGCTATTATATTGAGTTTACGGTGTGATTTTTTGCCACCAATAGCAGGAAAGAAAGAAGGGAAAACAGAGAAACATGGAATATCAGGCCGCAAACAACTAATACAGCTGTGATCTGGGGAAGCAAAATGTAACGTCACAATTTGGATGAGAAGTTGCCCAGGTTACAGCACTTACAGTTTATTTTACTTCGCTAGGAAGAGAAGCTCGTGGAGGACACATTACTCAGACACACCATCCTTGAGGAGGTACCAGCTAATGTAGAGGTTAAGTACACCGGGGATGCTACGACTTCAAGCCAAGGGCCAATAGAAGCAAGTCTGGCTCTCCCAATGCCTACTGCTGAAAGACACCACTTAGGAGAACAGATCAACCACAAACAAATTCAGGCTGAAAAGAAGGCTTCTGAACAGGGGATGGGAGTAAAAAGTACCAGAGGAGACTTTTCCCCCTTGTTATTTTATATTGAATCAAAATTCTATTTTATCTTACTGCCATATAATTTTAAAAAAATAAAGGCTTACAGATTGACCCCAATGTTTTGTCACACAATTCCAGCTGACTGCAATGTCTGCCATCTGGGTGACATCAAAGGCAACACCTTGAAGAGGTCAACTTTACTAGAGACAACACAGGGAGAACAGCTTCAGCAATTTTTTACACAGCAACATATTCCCATCTATATCCAAAATTCATCACCTTCCCATGACAACCGGATAACCAGGGCCTGATTCTGCTCTCAGCCACACCAGGCTGCCACGTAGGACCATGCTAATAGAAATCAAGAGACTCTTCCAAATACAACTGAATTTAGATCTATCTCACAGTTTCTTTCCCAAATCTGTGCCCTGGTTACGAAGCTTGCCCTTGCATTTCTTTGCTTGACTGTTGGCCTCTTGCCTTGTCTTTAGGCAGTGCTAGCCTGGGTTGAACCCTCCAGCCTCTGCCACATGCAGCCCTTGCGCTCAGCGCAGGACATAGAAACATACAATCATAGGATGTTTTGGGTTGGAAGGGAACCCTAGAGGTCATCTAGTCCAGCCCCCCTGCAGGGAGCAGGGACAACTTTAACCAGATCAAGTTGCTCAGAGCCCCGTCCAACCTGGCCTGGAACGTTTCCAGGGATGGGGCCTCCACTACCTCTCTGGGCAACCCATTCCAGAGTTTCACCACCCTCATTGTAAAGAATTTCTTCCTTATATCCAGTCTAAACCTACCCTGCTTCAGTTTAAAACCATTACCCCTTGTCCTGTCACAGCCGTCCCCACTAAAAAGATTTTCCCCATCTTTCCTATAGGCCCCCTTTAGGTACTGAAAGGCCACAATCAGGTCTCCCCGCAGCCTTCTCTTCTCCAGGCTGAACAAGCCCAACTCCCTCAGCCTGTCCTCATAAGAGAGGTGCTCCAGCCCTCGGATCATTTTTGTAGCCCTCCTCTGGCCCCGCTCCAACAGTTCCATATCCTTCTTGTGCTGAGGGCTCCAGAGCTGGACATCTGTGGAGATAACCTGTTACTGTGCCCAGGATTCACTGCTGAAAACAGGGCTCTGCCAAACACAGCCTATTTGGCAGAGAAGCTGCTTGGCCCCGCGTGATCACAGCTGTTCTGATTCTTTTTCTGCCCCTTCTTCTTACTGGATTTCCCAACAGCAGATGGGAAATAAGCCAAGAGGGAAGGAAGCGGAGAAGGAGGCAGTGGTAAAAAGCAGGAACAAAACAAAACTCAAGGAAAAAAATTGCAAAGCTCAAGAGAGTTAAAAACAAAAGGGCAAGAAGCACATTAAACAAACAACACACAAATAACCCTCCTCTCAAAATCCTCCTCTTATTTTTCAATGTATTCCTTGTGCAACTTGACTGAAAGCAGCAGCACCAGTCCACAAAAGAATCTGGCCACACACAGTAACAGAATTTGCATTTTTTTCCAGGCTATGTGAACATAAGGAAATCACAGGGACCCTCGAAGCACCCATCCCGACTGGGTAGCTGGGGAAGGCTACAAAGCCCAGGGTGTGGGCTGGCAGAGTGTGCAATTACACAAGCCTTCAAAAGCACTGCATTGTACCTGAGGTAGGCGACAAAAGTTGACAAGGGCAAGGAAACTCCCCGCTTCAAGGTGTAAGCTGATAGCCTGCAGGTGTGCAAAAAGAACCGGTATTTACACGTGGTTTTTCTCTGTTGCTTGCTTTCTCTCTCCCGCTCCTTTCACCAGCTACCTTCTGTTCTTTACACACTGTTTTCCATTTCATCTTCAACCGATGTGCCAGGTGTTAGCTAAGGACCGCAAAGCAGACATCAGCCAAGACACCAGCCTGACTCAGCGTGACAGCATCTAAGTTCCTCTGTTACAAAATATGAAGAAGATATAATATTCAAAATATACACCTGAACAGACTATTTTTGGCACTCTGCAGAAGAATTCAGAAGTAAATCAATGCAACTGCACAGCTCCTGCCTCCCTTTGCACACACACTGGAGCAATACCTTGGTGCAGCACATGGTCCCTTCTCCAAAACTCTTCCCTCCGTCCTGGCAGCACTCAGCGCTGTGACCAGCCCAGCTCTGCCTCCACGTGGGGACCCAGGTAGGTCTCTTGACCCAACAGTAGGAGGCAGACGCAAAAACCTCGGTAATGGCAAGGCGACACGAACCAGTGAGGAAGACCTGAATAAGCAGAAGTGGCCAGACCCAAACCCCATTGGATCAGTAGGAATTTTTTACTACAATAAATAGGTCAGTATCAGCTAAGGTTTTAGATAATGGGCCCACAGATCAGCAACAGAGTGAATGCCTGACGTGATCACTCCTCATTGATGTTCTCAGATGCAACTTTTCACATCACAAAATTTACATTAAGCAATACAGAGGAATACAGCATGAAAACCCCATGCATACTCATACCTCTAAGAGCAAAAAAAGGCTGAAATCTCTGCAAATGTGTGTGTTCTCTCGGTGAGCTTCTCTGTGTGTTGAAGGCAGAAATGGCAGTGAAATATAACCTTTATTAACCAAACTTGCATTTGCAATCACTACATCAGCTTCCAAAACCAGAACACAAGGATGGGTCCTCTCCACTTAAATTCATCCCTTCCAGTCCTGATCAAAACCTTAGAGAAGCCACCAAGCTTTGCGAGACCTAGGATTAAAGCAGTCAGAAACTTCATTCCCACATGTGTCTCTGCAAGGCACTTCCGTTTGTTCAGTTAAAAGAGCTTAATGCTTGCCCACAAGCATCCCGTAGGATGGAAATGTTCTCCCAGTCTGGAATCTCCGAAAGCACCGAAGTATCTGTTCATTTCTGCAGGCACCAGGTTGTGTCTCCTGTGTCAACACAAATAACATTTTTTCTCAATAGGCCCAGCCTGCTTGCTTACAGACACTGTTTGAATCCAGGTTTTGACATCTCTACATATATAAAACCAAAATATTTTTACTTTTGTCTCCTACACATTGACCAAGCGGTTCTTGCTGGCAGCAGAGATGCATATACTCTTCCAGGAAACACAGAAAGGGGAAAAGAATGCTACGGAAGAGAAAAACTGCAACAAAATGCCCAGGTACTCTGGAGATCCGCATTAATGTGCGTAAGCCATTTTCATAAAATGACACTAACATCATCTATTTTGGTTCTGCCTTACAGGTGATAGGCGCTGTTGAGGAGACATTCTTCTAGTCTCAAACACCACGCAGCACAACAGCTTCAACCTCAGTTGAAGACTTAAGATGCAAGCCTGGAAACAGTACACGTATTTGTAGGGTCTCATAAAGCTCTTCTCACATTTCAGCTGAGGTTCCTCAGTTGTGACCTGTAATCACCAAAACCCATGGACCTTTGCCATGCAAGACTTTAAACTACATCCTGCTCCGCACTTTGAGCCTGGGCAGAAATAACTCGGCTCCCAGGAATGACAGAGCAGAAAGGGGCAAGGGAAGTCACTCCAGAAAATACTGTTGAGAGAGTAAATATGCTTGAAGTAGGGCATTTTGCCCCGGAATCTGAAGAGTGTTTCTGCTGTGTATGGAGAAGGCGGGACTGGGCCTCTGTCAAGGACAGGTCATCTCATGCAATGGCAGTTAACACCTTCTGCTCTGTCCTACGGGAAGCAGCAGCTTCATACTCTGTAACAAAATACATAGCTTAGGTGGTTGTTGCCCATTTATTGCCCGACATTCACCTTACAGGCGCGATGCCTTCAAACCTGCCATCCTCACAGGATGTTCCTAATAAAAGCCTCTTGCCAGTGGAGTGACTCCGCACACTAAGTTTCTTGAGGGCTGAGATCTAACAAACAAATGGGGCAATAAATCAAAAAGTGGACTCAGGCATAAAATCGTCCTTTACCCCCCCTCCCCCAGACTCCCAGCTCACTACCAGGCTACGCAGGCAACTCCCCAGACAGCTACGAATCCCTTCTCCACCTCCACACACACTTCTAAACTTCTGGATGAAATTAGGTGCTGGGCTGATCAAAACAAGTCATTATTTACTAGCTGCAAATAATCCAGTGAGGAATTGCATTCTTGAACAGATCCTGAGAGTCAAGTGCAACAGTAAACAAAAAAATAACAGCAATGCACTCATTTTCACGTACATGTTGGAAGCCATAGGCTAAATTCTGCCCAGCGCAGAAGGGGGTAGGAAAGGGAATTGTCCTGGGGAAAAAAAGCATCCTTGCTTTACCATACGATCCACAAAATTCCGTGTCTCAGCACTTCTTCTTCCTCTCTCAACATGCCACCTCCGCTATTTACCACTGCCCACAAAAAGCCCCAGGATGCCGCCCATATGAAAGTTACTATCAAAATAGTCTTGTGTCACAGCCATGTAGCAAAACCAGCATAAACTGTTCTCCCCAAAGCAGCACTGCAATTCAGCCATCATTTGTTTTCATTAATACGACACCTTCTGCGCGAGCACAGGTCAAAACCGGTTTGGAAAAGTGCCTGTTATTAGCAAGTGCCTTTTGTTCCTCAGCAAAACCAAAATGGTATTGTTGTAAGGATGAAATATTACATGTCTTGGAAAAAAGGAAATCAATCGAACAGAAATAAATACGGTTTCTAGATCACAGCAGTCTAAAGTTACTGCACAACCAAAAATCTCCACCAGCATTGTACTGCTAAGTGGCCTCCACAGAACTGGTACATGCCAGCGACAAATAGATTTTCCAAAGCTGAAAGTCAGAAACCCCAAATCAGCAATACCACACTGTTCAGCTTCTTGAGACCCCACTGACAGGCCACAGTCTCTAGCTTTAATGTAAGGCATCGCGCACACACGACAGATGAGCAGGATGGATGCTTCCAGCTACCTGGCCGTGCTTAAATTGCTCGGTCCCCTCCCTCGTGCACACCCGCGCCTCAGCCCTCTGTTACAATGCATTGCAAGCAAGTAGTTTTGCAGCCTGAAGAGCAAGAGAACTTAACAGAAAGTTTAGACAAACAAATCCAACTGTTTGTAGGGAAAACCTTGCGTCCTCTCTCTTCTCTAAACACTTATTTCCTTTGGAGGACACATAGATCGCACCTTCAGTTAATGTAAATGGGCTGAAGTCAGCTGTAGCGATCTCCATCCATAAAACCCCCAAGTCCTTATCTTTTTCCTTCCCGCTCATTTCATTTCCTATCCCCGATTCCTGCCGTATGCACACAAACCCTTCCAGCAGCCTTCCCCTGGCTGCTGCGGGGCCAGCAGCCGCTCCTGCAGCCAGTGGAAAGGCTGCTCCTTGGCTGGGCGAGGGGCCGCGCTCTCTGCAGCCCAGAGCCCACATGGAGCACCATGACTGGAACCCTGGCTGCCTACAGAAAGCAGCAACACCAGCTTTTAAGTCTGTCTTTTTCTGGATTGCAAGCGGTGGGTATGCAAGAGGAGGAGGGAGGGAGGAGAAGGGCCTGCCCAGGGGGCTACGAGCACACGCGTGTATGTACGTGCTCCCTGGGCACAGCTGAGAAACGTCCAACAAACCTCGCTTTATGAAAAACTGCCACGCTTGTTGATGATTTCCAACACCCACACTTCCAGTAGTGTAAAGCTGTGCCTCCGGCTGATCTTGCTCTTGCCTTCTTTTGGGGAATAAGCTTCAGTTTCTGTGGATAGTTTAAGAGAAAACTTCCATGCCATTTGAATCAAGAACAAAAGAAACTGGGCCTTCGCCCGCTACTGAAAAAAGAGTTCAGGTAATTTTCCTGTGCGCAGATAACAAAACAGGTTTGGATTTCAAACTGGATACATCTGTGGTTGCATTGGTAAAGATGGGTTTGCAAATAATCAAGCTCTGAAGGGGGGAAATATGTTTGAATCAGATGTTTTTAAGCTTACTGAAATTAAATTATGTCTTTGCCTTCCTGTACACCAGTCTGAGGGCTCATTTAGGAAGAGTAATGTATGAGCAATTTTAATGCTGAAGTTACACTGGCAGATGATCTTCTGGATTAAACATCTACATGGGAGGTCCACCAAGCCTAAATTTTAGTACTTCAGTTACTGAGGCTACATAAATACTTTAAAATAAAGCGACTGGTGACTGTGATAGCTCCTCTGCCCTCTGAAGAAGCCATTCAAAAGGCTCAGAAAACACTTCTTCCTCCCCGAGAACACAGCACTGTGCACACAAGCATTGGTGTGCAAATACAATTCCAGAAAAGGGACAGCTTTACTTTGCCCACCCCATCACCAAGCCAGCCACCCTTCAAACGAGCAAACAAGCGCTCATTTCTCCAGTACCCACTGGGCACAGCAATGTGCAGACAGCATCTCCCCTATGAGGAAAGGCTGGGGGAGCTGGGCTTGTTTAGCCTAGAGAAGAGAAGGCTAAGAGGGGATCTCATCAACACATACAAATATCTTAAGGTTGGATGTCACGAGGATGGAGCCAGACTCGTCTCAGTGGTGCCCAGCAACAGGACAAGGGGCAATGGGCACAAACTGAAGCAGAAGAGGTTCCAGCTGAACGTGAAGAAGAACAACTTTACTTTGAGGGTGACCACGCCCTGGAACAGGCTGCCCAGGGGGGCTGTGGAGTCTCCTTCTCTGGAGATACTCAACCCCTGCCTGGACAATGTCCTGTGCACCCTGCTCTGGGTGAGCCTGCTTGAGCAGGGGGGTTGGACTGGGTGATCTCTGGAGGGCCCTTCCAGCCCCTGCCATCCCAGGATTCTGTGAAAACTACTACTGTAGGAAAGCAGAGTTGGACATGCTCATTCTAATCCATCGCATCAAGGATCTGGCCATTCTGCATATCACATACGAAGTCATACGTTCTGCAAGAGTAGGCTGGAGACGTGCGACATATCTGCGACTACACTGCAGATAAATGCAAATAAACACGTTACAAATGAGCTCAACAGCAACAAAGGCCCAGGCAATGTCATTACTCTGCACAGCAATAACCACTTGTATCAAAATCTCCATACACAGAATTTTGAGTACTGCATGTGTTTGATTTGCCTTAATTGCGACATCCATTTATATAACTTACTTTTAAGTCCAAGGTAACTTGTAACTAATTTCCAAAGGCATTGTTATGCTAAGATCTTGCTAAAAACACACATTGACATTTGGTTGGCTTCTCATTTTCGTTCGCAGTACCACTTCTATGTTTTCTTTCTATATAGAGATATATATGTTTATAAACACACAGCAGTCCTGGTAGTACACTGACATTACCTTTTCATGCTCTATTTTGCACGGCAAACAATCTGAGCCAATGGGGAAACTCCAGCAATGGACCAATAGTGTACCAGGGAGGGAAGAAGGAAAGGGAATTATTTGCACTGTCATATTTAGGAAGAATTTACTGTATTAAAACCGTCAACGATACAATTTAAGAATGATAAATTATTAACAGAACCCCCCCAAACCATTCTTGAGTTCCGTAGCCTGCTCTTGTGTGTTTACTTCATTGGCTTTCAGCACTTTGAATCCATTTTTCAGAAGATTAACACTAAATTTCCAAGGATCTGATTACAGCTTTATCATGCTTTGTTCCTATTTCAAGACAGTAAATCAGCTTTCTATGCATATGTGTACACCCGTGCTGCGCTCTGAACATCCTTCCTGCACAGTTCTCTGCGATGCTGGCCGACTGTCCTCGACAATAACTAACCAGGGTGACAACATGGGATCCGTCCGCCCAGGCAGCGCCCTGCCTTGTCTTGTTGCTGCAGCTAGCCACCGTGGAGGACAGATAGGATACATAGCTCAGCACGACAGACACCATACGTGACAGCGGAGGAAAAAAGCAAACCTGCACTTTAGAAAGAAAAACATGGCAGTACTATTTGTACTATCCAGTGGTATAAACCATGTGGGTTTCCTAGGATCAGGCATTCAGACTCATCATCGGGCTGGTATAAAATGAAGTAGCGTTCTTTATGTCCGTGGACTGATAATGATTTCCCCCACCTGGTAATTCAAGATGGAATGGACACACTCCACTGGCTAACTGGTACCACTGGTCTCCCTACCTGTTTGCAAAGGGATCGATTTCACTTTTACAAGCTGTAGGACATAAAGGGTTGACGCTAATCGATCAGTCAATGGGGCTGCATCCTGGGACCTCCCTCTTGACTTCAGCAGAACCTCTATGTACTGGAACAGGTCCCGAGGCACCGCTGCTGAGCAGATTCCTTCTGCGTACCGCATCGTTTGGGGGTTATCATTGTTCACCAGCACCTTTAGAGCACATGCCTACACACCGTATCAACACACATTGCAGCAAGCTGTTCCTTACAGCTTTCGCAACAGCACCTCATCCAAAGGCATCATGCCTTGCAGAAGCCAGTAGCCCGTTAGGTATAGTAGCAGTGCAAGGTCTTGGGGATTTGATAAGCGATCCCTAGAAAATGAATTTGCTATAAATTAACGTTGCATTTTACAAAACTGTGCCTCTAAGCTCTGTTTTGGGATGAAGTCTTAGAGCCTGACTCAGCGAGCACACAGCATTACTCTCAGGACATGGAGGTGAACTGGAGCTCAGCCATGCGAGAAACACGGCTTGACTGCAGCCATGACTCCAGCAGTTGGGATTTTGGTTTCCCAAGGATGGAAGAGAGGTGCACGCTCATTTTAACATAGGAAGGCGTGTGGTGGGATTTACAAAACTGTTCAGCACGTGATAGTCTAACCAAAAGCCAAAAGGAATTGCTAGTCTTGTAGTGGCTCATCCAGCAGCAGGGTGATACCAACTCCTTGTGAACATCATGCACACTGTGTGAAGCTGAAGTTCAAACACACTTCTGGAGTAATGCACAAATACTCTGTAAGGCAGGTTTGCCTAAACTGAAACGTAAGCTAACCCAAAGAAACAGCAGGAAGCAGACAGGGGTTCTCAACATTCCAGGCAAGACACCCGGCAATCCCCAACCTCCTCTGAATACGCGGAAGAAAGAATTCATGAACCCAGTAAGTATCAGAATTTGATCTAACCAGGCATTTTAAATGGAACCGTGCTCACAGCTCCTTTTCTGGGAAGCACGTGGCATCCTGCCCAGGATGGCAAACATGGCCCGGGGCAGCAGCCAAGACCACTGCTCCCCACTCCGACACCCACCGGCACTTCCCCAGTTACACCTTCAACATTTCCCTATTAAAAAACAAACCAAACCAAACCACCAACTTTAATTCAGCTGAAATGGGCAAACAAAACAGTATCTCAGTGGAGCTCCAAGCAACTCTTAAAATAGAAACTTCATACTCCTCACTGCCCAGCGTGCCAATTTACTCCCATGTCCTTTTTTTGTTTTTTTTTAAATCTCTGTGTTCGCCACCTTTCTGACATTGCTGCAACAGCCTGTCCTGGCCAGCCAGAAGAGATGCAATCACATAATACTTTCTGTAGCCTGGGTGGAAAGCAAAAGAGAAGCTTCAAAAGTGGCTACCAGGTTGCACTCATGGGCCATAGTGGTCTTACTCTGGTGGTCAAACGAGATGCATTTGAGATGATGCTTTTCATCTTGCTCCCTATCAAAACTTCTATGTGGGTTTGTGTCATTTAAAAGCAGAAGATGTTTAAAAGTTGAAAAAGTCAATTTGAAATCAAATATAAGCAGTCACATTCCAAGCAACCTGCCCACAGCTGATTTCCTGAAGCTCCGCCTGCTTCCATCACCATTGAGTAACAGTGGAGACAGTGTTTCCAACGTGAAGCACATGTTGCACTCTCCTGTAATTTTTAGTCTATTTTCAAACAACTCCAAACGTGTTAGGCACCACTAACTTGACATTTTTGCAACTAATTTGGTCCAAACTGACAGGGGAACCCCTAAATATTTCTTAATAACACATTATTTTGAACTGCAGAGCAGTAACAGAACCTAAAATGCACAGCGACACTTGGTGTCATTCGTGACTGAATGTGCTCCAAGATTGCTCGTTGTTACGGGTGCAACATTACGCTGCTGAAAGTTGCTGTTTGCTTCAGCTGATTCTGATGCCTGCAAATCGACAAACACAACACACAATTTATGAAGATTTCCATTTCCCAAAGAACTGTAAAAAAACATAATCACGTTATATTTTGAGATGTGGATTAAATGTCTCCATGAACACCGTGAACGGCTTTGATTGTGTGTACACCTGGAGTCTCTGGGTCGTTCAGACTACAGTGCACATCACACAGTATTGCGATTTGGCTACGCTTCTACAAAGTCTTAGATGAAGCATTGTTTTCTTTCTGATACATATTCCTAAGCACAATTAACATCATATTTATGTTAACATTACGCTTTAAAATTGTAATTTTAAAATTACAATTTAAAAACTACGTCACGCATATCAAGACGGCACATTTACTGGAATGCACATATAAAAAGAGAGGGAAGATGCCAACTGTTACCCACGGCACTTATTTCCAAAGGCACTTAAGTTATTATATGGGAAGTAATAAATTTTCTCTTTTCCTCCGGATAGTTTCTATGCCTTTTTACAAACATGACATAAAGCGTTAATATTGCTTCCCTGCTTGTGGCTTATCATTACAAAATTCAGCATTCAGCCTTGCTCCCCTGGAAGGGAAAACCTTACCCAGAGTGAACTCTTCCAGTCCATGCCGACTGGCTTTCCCTTAAGATACTCCACCATTCCTTCAATGATCGCGGAGTTCTCTGTGGAATTCCTGTCCCGTTGAAGACCTGTGGCATGAGCAAGACCCAGGAGGGAGCCTGCCGCTCGCGCAGGCATTTTGACAGGGACTTTAGTGGGGCAGCCGCCGGCCGGCACGGCTGAACCGCAAGCCCTGCCAGCAGTGGTCTGCATTTAAAGCAAACAGTTCTGCCTTCGAGTGGAATTTTGGAGCTCCGAGAAGGCAAAGTAACACAAAATTCAGGAAGAGCAAAGAAAAAGCAGCAGCCAGCAGGTTTAGACTGTGACCGCCAGCACTCAGATGGACTCCAAAAACATAACACATTTCCGCTTGCTGCTAAATTCAGTTTAAGTGCTGTTCAGAAACACCTCCTTGAAGCCTACTTTTCTTCCTAACACCATTTGCCAACTCTCTCACCATCAAAATGCAGAAAAAAATATTGTGAATAGCATTTGTAGCAAGTACTTCGTATCTGTGAAAAACCTCCTTTTACCAAAAAGCGCAAAATGACGACTCTGCTTGTTCTGCCTCCTAAAAAAAACCCACCCAAGCAAACAAAAAAAACCCCCAACTAAACAAAAAAACCTGTCAGCCCTTTCCCTGAGGAAAGCCTCCCAGGAAAGCACAGGCTTGGCTTGCCATTTCTGTAACATAACAGGTAAAAACCTGATTACAACCCGTACATCAAACTGATCATTCCCTACTGTCCTTTATTTTGGAAGCATAAGGGAGCAATGCCAACTACCCTTAATTCCAGCCCTTTCAGTATTTTTCAGATAGGACTGAAGTAATTTAATTTCAGCAATGACTTAATTTTTTCATTTTTAAAATGGAAAAATCTAGAAGTATTATAAAAAGTGATATGAATTGTACATGGGATGTAAGCAGTTGGGGAGTTGGGGGGTATCTTGCAGAGGACACAGATCACACAGAGAAACAGCTTGATTTCTCCCTGTTCTGCTCTGCTCCTGCCGCTGGTAAATGGCCAGCGCTTGCCCCGGCTCAGCGCCATGCCAGGGGTGGACACCAGTCAGGCAGCCAGAGCATCTCAGCCCCCAGGACGACCCCAGGGCACCTCCAGCAAAGCCCACACAGCTACGATGTCCCAGTGCTCGGGCCGCTGATGCGAGTTAGGAGCAGCCCTAGCTGGTAAGCGGGCCCAGAGCACCCTGTCAGTACCAAAGTGGGTGCAGGAGCAAGCTTTAACATTCAACATTTTAACCCACGGCTTTCTTGGGATGTGTCTGCCATAACCGCCCCGTGGACACCAATTTTCTTACCTACTCCCCACACGATGCAGCTTGCACACATCAAAAATGAATCTGAAACGCAAGCATCCACTTGACCGTAACACCCAGTGTACCCAGCATGGACAATGGACCCCATTCAGCCTGAAAGCCAAAATAACAGAATTGTACCCCCTGAGAAACAGCTCACATGTTTTTTTCTCAGTTACAGTGAACATGCACAAAGAAAACACAGCTGATCAAAACCAAACCTTGAAGTTAGGTAAGAAGTAAAACCAGGTAACTTTTACTGAGAAAAAATGAAACCCAGAATGAAATCCAAAACACCTCCAGAAGAGCGAGCAAATGGCATTACCTGCATTTCTGATAGCAGCATTCCAGGAACCGCAGCTTGTCCACAGGTTTGTTGATTCAAGTAGCACGTATAAGGAGAGCTAAATATTCCGACACACACTCGGAAAAAACGCAGTGGATTGTCACTTATCTTCTAGGCCACATCACCGCAAAGGAGCGTGGCATGTTCCAGACACTTATTCTGCCATGAAGAAATATTTTCTTAAGATACCAAATAACAGAGAAAGACTCTACGCAATTACATGTTTGCTAGGCTTCTACCAAACAGAAATACTGCAAGGGTCACTGATGCGTACTTGCTGCATGGTGTAAGTCAGTGCCAGACAGAGGGGAGCTAAGGGGATACCTGAAGAGCAAATTCGGATTCGGAGGCAGTTCAAGTGGTCGGCCAGCATCAGGATGGGAAATCCAGCAAACCCAGGCTACAGCACATCCACCAGACCTTCCTGGTTCTCTTCTGACTCTGCCTTCCAGAACAACTTTCACTCCCCCTCCTCTTCCAGAGATAAACTATTCATTTTCTTCATTATGTGACGTATTAAAATATTAATGTATTAATTCATGTGCATGCATGACAGAGAGTTAAACCAAACCCAACCACAGAGAGGTTAACTGATTTGACAAAAACTCGGGAGGAAAGGAGGAGCAAAGCCAGTAATGAAACCCTGCAGCCCCATCTCTCTGTCCTCTCCATTAATCCCTGTGTTTAACCAGTATATCTGAAAATGTCAATTATTTAACACAGAGTCCTGACTATAAGAATTTACACAGCACCTTTAAATCCAGAGTATCTTTACACCCCATAATTCTACAGAACACACGCAGTTGGCTGCAGCGAAGCAGCACAGGGCTGCCCTGTACTGTGCACTTCAACCAGAACAATGGGTATGCTGCAGCAATGGAGCAAAATGCTGAAGAACCAAGGAAAGCAGAAAGAAATGCATAACTTTTCCCAAAAAATAAATTTTTAGGCTATCGCCTTGAACAGGACTTAGTATTACAAAATCCAGCCTGATCAAATCACCACAAAGGACTCTAACGACTGGATGTGGCCACACCACCAGCCTCCTGCTTGCCGCGGAGGATGCCCCTCGAGTGTGGCGCCGGGTCACCCGTTTGGTACTCGCTCCAAAGCAGCATGGTATTTACCGAACCCTCATTACTAGTTGTACCAACGCAGTGGGCCTCTCACCCGAGTCCTGCTCGGCTTTCCTTATGTCGTCCCCGGGATCTCTGAAGATGATAGCTATAGGTGCTGGGGAAGGAACGGGCACGTTTTGCTGAATACAGCAATGCCGTTAGTAATCCAGGATTGCTCAAAGATGTGGGAGTAAAACTGCAGGGGACTATGAATAATACCGCAGGGTAAAACGCAGCTGCGGATGGAACGATGTTACTGTTTCTGATGTTGTCTATAAAGCATAAACTGGAAGACGGAGTTGGTGCAGAAGGCACAGTATGTCGGGACACACACTCTGTTTTTAATGAGTAAAGAAGGCTCTAAAGAAGTTAAATACGTTATTTCTCATCATTCTTTGGAAACCTAGAGGATTGCTGACACAGGACTCTTACAAAACAAGCAAGGGGTTCAGAGACGTTTCACCTTCACCACTCCAGCATGCCTTCTGCAGGGCTTGGGAAGGATTACTCTTCCACAGCACTGCTTAGCGCCCTGTTGTATTTTGAAGCTTTGTTATAAAGTTTCACCCTCTCTTAAACGTCCGACCAGACAGAGAACGTGAACCCTTGTAGCAGTAACAGTAAATAATTCTCCCGGACTACTACAATGTTCTACCCCCGAAGGGCACACACAGTTGGGTATGGCTTCAGAGTCACAACACCTACTCAGGCTGATGGAGAAATGCCAGGCTTTCCTGCAGAACTGACAGTGAACTGTTGCCGCAGCCCACAACTGCCGAGAGCCATTGGGTTGTAACACTGCTACAATGACACCACGGTTGTGACTAAATCTAACACCACCAGCCCACACTGTCAAGTGATTTCACTTTTCTTAAATGCTTCCTTACTTTGATTTATCAGTGCTGGATCACCGGATTGGAGGGGGTTTTTCTTTCTGTGAACTCAGAGCACAGCCTTCTGCTATTATTTGTGATACCGGTGTCCCTGCTCACTGCAGGGGGGGTTGGACTAGATGACCTCTAGGGGTCCCTTCCAACCCAAAACATTCTATGATTCTATGATTCCATAAAGCCAATTTCGGAATCGAGTTGCTTAAAAAATAACTAGCGAAGCCTTGTTGGGCTTCTTTAGAATCAATGCAGATAGCAAACATTTCCTGAGTATGCCCGATAAGTTACCGTCAATACAGACAAAGCAAAAGGAAACGTCGTTGAGTAGAAGATATGTGAAAAGACATTCACTGAAATATGGTCAAAAATTAAAAGGTCTCTGTACAGAACCAGAAAATTAAGTGTATTTCTTGGACTGCAGAAGAAATGTTCAACTACTTTCTCAGCAGAACTCAAACAAACAATTCTATCACCTCACAATTAAAGCAGACGACTCTCTTAGCAGAAGGACATCAAAATGGTGATGGAAAAATCATTGATTGGGAACTGGCTGAACAGCAGGGCTCAGAGGGTTCTGATCGGTGGCGCAGAGTCTAGTCGGAGGCTGGTAGCTAGTGGAGTTCCCCAGGGCTCAGTACTTGGCCCAGTCTTGTTCAACTTATTCATCAATGACCTGGATGAGGGGACAGAGTGTACCATCAGCAAATTCACTGATGACACAAAACTGGGAGGAGTGGCTGATACGCTTGAAGGCTGCGCTGCCGTTCAGCGGGACCTGGACAGGCTGGAGAGGTGGGTGCAGAGCAACCTGATGAAGTTCAACAAGGGCAAGTGTCGAGTGCTGCACCTGGGGAGGTTGAACCCCATGCACCAGTACAGGCTGGGGGCTGACCTGCTGGAAAGCAGCTCTGCCGAGAGGGACCTGGGAGTCCTGGTGGATGACAAGCTGACCATGAGCCAGCAGGGTGCCCTTGTTGCCAAGAAGGCCAATGGCATCCTGGGGTGCATTAAGAGGAGTGTGGCCAGCAGGTCGAGGGAGGTTTATCCTCCCCCTCTACTCTGCCCTGGTGAGACCCCACCTGGAGTACTGTGTCCAGTTCTGGGCTCCCTGGTTCAAGAAAGGTGAAGAACTCCTAGAGAGAGTTCAGAGGAGAGCAACAAGGATGATGAGGGGACTGGAGCATCTCCCCTATGAGGAAAAGCTGAGGGAGTTGGGCTTGTTCAGCCTGACGAAGAGAAGACTGAGAGGAGACCTCATCAACACATACAAATATCTCAAGGGTGGATGTCATGAGGATGGAGCCAGACTCTTTTCAGTGGTGCTCAGCGACAGGACAAGGGGCAATGGGCACAAACTGAAGCAGAAGAGGTTCCAGTTGGATGTGAGGAAGAACTTCTTTCCTTTGAGGGTGACAGAGCACTGGTACAGGCTGCCCAGGGGGCCTGTGGAGTCTCCTTCTCTGGAGGTATTCAAAGCTTGCCTGGATGATGTCCTGTGCAACATGCTCTAGGTGAACCTGTTTTAGCAGGAGGGTTGGACTGGATGATCTCCTGAGGTCCCTTCCAACCCTTGCCATTCTCTGATTCTGTGAAAATCTGACTGATAAAGAGGGCTCTTCGACTCAGCTAACAAAACAGTAGGATATAACATCTGGAAACTGAAAATAAGCAAACTTAGATTCGAAATACAGGTGATTTTTCTATTAATGAAACAATAAACCATTGGGACAACTCACTAGCGGATTCATTGACTTTTCCTCAAGAGTAGACATGCTTTCCGTCAGCTGATGTGTTTGTTCCGATGCAAAAAAAAGTTGGTTGATGATCTACATAAGCATTCAGAATACCATCAAGCACCATTTTGGCATTAGAATCTGTGAATTCATAGGACTTTCTCAGAACAAGCCTGAGCGTTTCCAGATCTCCTCAACCATCTAAGTAAGAGTAAGCTCACCCATTTTAGAACAGAAGTCCCACCTTCAGCTGTAAGGAGACAGCAGCCTCATCTTTCTCAGGTGTTCTCTAACATGCTCTACCATCTTTATGGCTTTTACTAGTAAAGCTTAACTGTGAGGCCTTGTCTCTAGACCAGAAATTACTCAAGTCTTTAGAACAATTAAACCCTACTCGGCAACTAAATGACAACCACAAGCTTGAGTGTTTCATACACGATGGGCAGAGATGAGCATGCCGAGGCAGCTGAGAGGTTGCCTATGGACTTCTTTTCTAGCTAGATTATGCACAGCCGGAAAGCAGCCTTAGGCTATTTGGTCATCCCTGTGGGTCTTGCTGCTTCTCACGGTACTTCTGAGACTTTGATTTCTGATGTGACCATGGAAAAAATACTTAATAGCCCTCCACCATTCTTTGCTCAAGTAGCATTCGTTCAGGTATCCAGCAGGATCCCTCACCACGACAGCATTCTTTAATTCCACAATAAGTATTTTGGGGACAGAAGTTCATATGCTATACCTATAGTAGTCTGTAAGGAGCTGGATGTTCCGAGTGGTCCTGCTCCCAATTAATTCCAGCCAATAAACTGCATGTTTTAGCTAAAAAAAAAATTAGAAGTACACTAGATACACTCTAATTTTACATTCCTTAGCAACTGCTGTAATTGTATTTAAGGGTATTTAGTGATCACAAATGGAGAGAAAGAAAATCACAAATGGACAGCATGGTGGTGATCCAGGAGACCCTCTCCTTGCTCAGACAGAGGCCAAACAGCAACAGCAGTCTAAGCCCTTTTGCTTCCCCCTCCTGCCCCAGACCAGAGACTTTGGTGAGATGTTCAATACAAGGGATTAAATATTGTTTGTATTCTGGCTGTGGGGATTGTATTCCTGAGTCGTGATCACCGTCTGTTTCATGTGCTCCCACATTATTCCACATTCGTCCAAAAACCATAATAAAACCCACTCGCCGCCTTTGTTGTACCTGGCACCAGAAGGTGGCGGGCTGGGCAGTGCCCAGTGCTGGGCACACACAATGCGACGCTGTTCCGCACCGCAGCAGCGGCAACACAGACCCAAGCTGCAAGGGTAAATCACAACTACATGGCTCATGGTTTAATGAGTGCATTTTTATCCACATGGACAATCACAAATGCATGCTATAATCATTCGCACTCCACGTGCAAATCCCACGAAAACCAAAGATACCGGCAGCTCACCCAGATCGCTCTGCTGTACACACATGGTGTAGGCATGACGTCATCGCGCCGAAGGAGCACAGGAAGATCACTTTTTTAAATAATGGGTATGCATTAACTAGGGGGTTTAAAAATCATCATAATTTGGCCATATCAAATCCAGCTTTTCCAGACCAATGAATGGCACACATGACAGGGGAACAGTGTTCCTCCCAATTTTCACATTTCCACCACCTTCCAGTGAGACGTTAACAGCAAAAAAAAAGGAGGTTTAACAAAAAACCACAGCCAATGACTCCTAGCAGAAATATTTCATTCTGTTCACTTGTTACATCCTTTCAGTCTGCCAGATGAAAACTTGAAGGAAAAATGCCCTCCCCCCAAGAGTAAACGTACTGTATTTTTGGCTAACAGAGGAAAGCACAATGAAATCCATAAGCAATTCAATAAAAACATAAAGGCAACTGTAACTTCAACTGCTCTCACATAGTTCTAACACATCAGATTAACAACTGCAAACCCAAAATTTAAGAATACTTTTGTTTTTACAAGTCTGACTTTTTTTCCTGTCAAAATATCCCATTGCTGAACTTTCTGCTTGTCTAAACTGCTTGCTAAAACTAACGGATAAAATACTAAAAATTGCGGAATACACCGCCAGAGGCCTACACCAGTTAGCTGTGCAACTTTACGCACACCAACACCACAGTGAAGCTCGGTGTCCTCCCATCTGCTCAGGTCTGTGCACTGCTGAGCCATGGCCTCATCCGGAGAAGCAGCACCCGCTGGTTTTTGGGGATGTGCCTGGGAGTAAGCGAAGCAAGGAACTCCTCTGTGGTCTGGGTATCCTTCATGCATTGTCAGCCTCTTCCAGCAGCTCCACCTAAGGGCCAGGAGAGCTCGCTGACACCAGGAGAACACCGTCCCTTGGTGCCCTGGATGTGCCCAGGGCTGGAATACCACCTCTGGTGAGCACGAAGCACCGGAGCAAAGCTGGAGATGTTGCAGTCTGACCACGGCATGCTCCCAGCGAGCACAGCCACGAGGACACCATCATCCCTCAGTTCTTCAAAAGGGGTTGGGCTACTCAGTTATTGCATGGAGTGGAGGACAAACCCCTCAGGAACAAGACCACACGAGAGAGACTGTGAAATTTGCTAAAAACCTTGTTATTGCAGTGTATTCTCTACGGAAGCTCTTGAGATGTAACAGACCACTAGGTAACACCCTAAAATAGATTGTGCATAATGCCCTAAAATAGATTGTGCACAGTCTTACTGTTTTCAGATAATAATCTAGAAAGGAATTACTACTCCTATCAGTCAGCAAGTGTAAGATTTTCTAATACACACCTACGTTATGGTGTTCCCAGCCACAGATCAGATACGTAAAATGGTCACTATGAAAAATCCAGTTGATTTTAAGGGGCTGGCTCACCTATACCACAAACAAGCCTCCGGCACTGCTGCAGCACACCTTTACGTGATACTTTTAATGCCCCAAACCCCATCTAATAAAAACTCTTGAGGAAATGTAAAATATTTCAGAGATGCAAATTTCTGACAAACAGGAAAAGCAGTCATTACAGCTAGAAAGTTACTGCCATTTAGCCGATGGGTCTTTGTTCATCGGAGTAATACTGTAGCAACAGTGGAACACTCGTAGTGGGATTTTATACGTGCTGTGACCCAGCATTCGGGTACATTTTTGATGTGCAATAGAATCTTGCTACTAAAGCTGTGAGCAAAGAAGCCCTTTTGGTTTTGGCAGTGAAAGGATGTTCTGTTCATGCCGGACAAAGGGCTGGTGGCCTCAGCAGACCGCTCACGCACAGCACGCGGCTTGTCGCAGCCTCTGCACATGCCCACGGCGCAAGCCAACAGCGCAACCGAAATCCACAATGGCAGGCCAAAGCTGACTCCAAACTCAGCTCCAGGCACCAAGCATTCACTGAGAGCCCTTGTGCAACTGTACAAACTGTCCCTCGGCCGAAGCCCACGCTTGCATTGTTGCAGGCTGCCATATAGGAGACAGCTACCCAGGCTAGAGAGATACCCTTAGTTTGCGGTGCATATACACTATGCTACTCCTACAAAATGTATATCGATCAGAAAACAGAAAATATATTAAGCTAATATTAAAGACGATGGGTGTTAGAAAGCCTTATAGTGATTCTAGAACACTTTTTCTCTTTGCCAGTTTTTCCCCATAGGTCGCTACGCTGCTCTGATCATTTTTCCGAAGACATTTTTAACCATTTCCCTTACGGTACAGCTACTTGGCAGTAAGGAAAAAGCAGTGGGTAACTGAGCCCCACTCTGCTGGCAGAACTGATGTTTTGTTGCCTGAAAAACGACATTGCTTTAACTTTTCTGATTAAAGCCCAGCACTTGCTAAGGGTGCTGCAGGATCCCACTGTGTAACTTAGCAGGCACCTGGGTGTTCACAGGCCTGCCTACCAAGCACCATCGAGCTCAAGGCTTGGGCTGCTGAATAGCACTTCTTAATTCATACTCTTTTCCAAATGCTTCTTTTTAAATTAAACATGAATTGTGCTTAATATCTGTAACATTTTATCCTTGCAGAGGTAAAATCTGCATCATTTCAGAGGTAAAACCCTCTGAAATTAAACGAATCTTTATATACAACACCTTTCAGTGATCTGCACTTACTCTCAGGTACCAGTGTACCAGACACCGTACGTGCAGGCCAGCTCTTCCCACGTTACTGTCCACACTTAGTATTACTTAGGTCTGGATTTCCTAAAGCATACTTAAATTTGGAGAATAATTCCATGATTTCTGAGCTGCCACATCAAAACCTCAACGTTCAGACCAGCCAAGCCCTCATGATACCTAAATTCCTATTTGCATAACCCGGAGTAATCAGTTCTTTTCACAATGAGAGCCGATGTCTCGGTCAAACACTTTTTCAAACTGAAACCTCCGGGTTTCCTAAGGAGCAAGTTTAAATACAAGACACCCAGGCACTGTAAACCTAGCGGTGTCTAATAGCGACACTCAGCCCTACAGTAAAGAACCCAGCAAAAGAGAAATGTCCGTTCTGCTTCCAAGTCAGCTTTGTAGACCTAGCAGTTGCACAGCCATCCACAGAAAAGCCACCTACTACTTCAGCAGTGATCCAGAAGAGGACAGAAGACTCAGAAACTGGGAAGCTGATGCACTTTTTACAGGCATAGCTAGGCAAGGAGCCTAAGCTGTCGTTAAGCAACCGAGTGCAGTGCCAAAGTGCTTTTCCTGGGGATGTCAGCATTACCCTACCACCAGGAAAGGTTAAGGGTGAACATTGGTTTCCAAGCAAACTTCTTTTTTTGAGTAAGAATTCAACTCTTTCCATTTACACCAAGTACGGGTTTTCACACACACCCTCCTCGCATGTTCTCTCTGCAAGATAAAGTTGCAGATAAAACTTCACATTTGGAAATCTTTGACACAAAGTGAGACCGTACTTTTAGCAAATAGTTGCAGAGTATTCTTGCAGCTGTGACCAATACTGCAGTGACCCAAGAGACTCTGAGGTCAACGGGAGGTTTTAATGGCATACTAAAACTCTGACATACTTTCCATTCCGAATCTGGGACTCTTTCTCAGAGCACAAGTGGATGTGAAATGGTAAGATGAGTTTATTTAGCCATGTCAAGGGACCAAGGACACAACACTGGCTGACAACAGGCAAAACTGAGTTGCTTTACCACCCGGCCAGGCTTCCAATGCTCTGGAAGCGGGTGTTAATCATCGCTGGGGGACCACACAACAGCACGAGGCAGCAACACCCAGCATCAGTACTGGGACAAACGGTCCCCATGTTTCTACCTCTATGTAGCCCTGGACATTTAAAGAGAATTTGAAAAAAGGTGCAAAATGGATTTGCAATGAAGAAAGCTGAAGTTCTCTGAACAGCTTTCAACTTACAGAATAAGTAACACTATGTTACCTAAAGGGAGGCTAAAACGACAGCAATTTCAGCCCAAGACAAGAAGGATTTCAACAGTTTTATCTTAAGTTCAAAACTTCTTCATGTCCCATACTAACAATTTGTATTTTTTTTAAAAAAAAAGTAGGTGTTTTGGTTTGTTTAGGCTGTCTTCCTCCTAAGGCAAACAATTCCTGCTGAAGTGTCCATCTGGACACTTTATCCGGAATGACCAGCACCCTTTACAGGCTCGATAAAATAATTTCTAAACAACCTGGTTTTCTGTTTTTTGCTGGAATAGAGCATCCGTAAGGGAAAGCGTTCCAGTGTAGGTATTAGCATGGTTTATTCACGACGGCCGCTCTGGTCCATCTCCCAGTGTAACTGAGGCTGTGATGTGGACTAACTCTTCAGGAAAACTTGAAATAATCTTAAATAAGTAGTTATTGGAAAAAACTTACATAGCTTGTTCTTACCTGAATGCCACATGCTAAAGGAAAACATTCTGTGCACATCACTGTTAACCTCAGCCACTCCTTCCGCTGCGGTAACACCAAGGCAAACAGCACTGTCATTTCAGGATTATCCTCTGTTTAAAATGTTACCCCAATTCCAAACTTGGCCACAGCTGGTGATAAGCCTAGTCAAAGAGAGGAACTGGACATGCAAAACTAGGCTGATTTTAAAAAGGGACAATGCTGACCGCTCCAGCAGGAGAATCAAATAATAATAATAACCCCACAGGAGGGGTTTAGTTTTGCGATGTTAACAGACAAAGGCATTTCTTAACCCAGCTCGAGTTCATTCTGTGCATTGAGACACCTCGATTAACACCTATCACAATTTCATGATGCTACAATAACTGTGTGAACTACTTTCACACAACTAAACCTTTTATAATTTTACTAAGTAACTTACTTCAGCTATGCTCGGGGCAATAAGTTTCAAAGTTTAAATATACATGGGGTATAAAAACAAACAAAAAAATGCTTGTTATTTAATTTATTGTATGATCCCATCTGACAACACCAGGTGTGTGTCATAAGGACTGGTAACAAAATATCTACTGCAGAGAAAATAAATTATTTACCTGCTTTCACCTACAGCTGTAATAAATAACCCAGTACAGATTTCTAGTTGAACAAATTTGTACAAAAGGGCTTGCCTTGCCTTCAGGATTAGGTTCATGTAACATACCGGTAACAGAGGAGATGCTTAGAGGCCTGCTGTTAGAGGTGGCATCTTCCATCCCACAGCAGTTTCTCTGTCAGCCAAGCTTCCCTGGCTGCTTCCCGCTGCGGCAAGGCCCTCAGGAACAGAGGTGTCCCCGAGGCAAGCAGCTCCAAAGCCCCACGCAGCCTCACGGGTCATGGCCACCACCATGCCCCAGCAGCCGAGGAGAAGGCAGTGCCCTTTGCTCAGCACACCTTGGCCAGACCGCTCCGCCAAGCCGGCGAGCCACCGTGTCCCACGTCATCTAAGCAAGCCCAGGAAACATCTCCTGCAGCGCCAGCACTGCCGGCACAGAGCCGTGTGCCTGGCTGGGCCAAAGGCTGATGGAGCGGAGTGGCTACCCGGGCTTCTTCATCTATCGGCACACAACGCGACTCCCTCCTCCTCCTCTCCCTGCCTCCCCCAAGTCCAAAGAGCCATCTGCTGTACCAGCAGGCTTTACAGCTGCGGGGTATCTGCAACCCCAGCGCCTGCGGCGGTGCAGCTGCCGAGTAACACGCAGAGCAATGCCAGGCACTCCTCAGCAGGCAGGGGACCCAAGAAGTGAGGACAGGACATAGGCGGACTATGAGAGAGCAATGGAGGAGCCAGGAACACATGGAGCACCAAGGCCAGCCGTTTTCAGGAAAGCAAAGGACGAGGAGCAACCGAGGCAGGGGGTAATTCATTAGACCAAGCATCCACATCAAAGAACGCTCGGCCCTCACGAACAGAGGAGTCAAACAACCCTGCTGCCTCCTTTTGCATTATTTCCCTTCTGCCCGCAAGGTCATCTCCATCCTCTCCAGACAGAGCTTGAAGCTCCTCGTCTCGAGCTGCTCGGGCAAACAGAAAACGTGGAAATGACTGAAGCTTAATCTGATGAGGAGTCACAAAGAGCATTCTGCGAGCACACTGGTGGCTCCGCACACCTTGTAACAGCGTCCAAGGGTCTCCGGTGATGGGCAACATACGGAGCAGTAGCAGGGGGCTCAGGAAGCTTTCAGAAAGAAAGGAACAGACAATGGTGACAAATTCTCTGCTCTCTCTTCCTACAGATCAGCAGCACCACACAGGCCAGACTACCAAAGGCATGCAAAACCAGCGTGGATGCCTAACCCTTGCCTGTCGAAAGAAACCTATCAGGCATCTGCATCGATCCAACCACACGGTCTGGTGCAGCAGCTCAGCCGCGCGCAGGCCTAAAGCCACAGCAGCGGCAAGAGCCACGTGCGTGCCGAGGTGCCACGTGCCCCGCCATGCTGGAGCTCGGAGCCAGCAGCGAGGGACCTGCATGTTTCTCGGGATTAAGTACAGGTTTCTACGGAAAGATCTGACACCGCTTCACAAGAGAAATACGCCCTGGAACATAAAAGCAGCCAGTGAAATCTAAAAGCCCCAGAGAACCCTGAGCGCATCCCTCTGGCACTCGTATCGGGAAGCGACATGGAGCGGTGATTTCCAAACTGTGGTCAGCGGCACATCTGCAAACTGCGGAGGGCTTGGCAGGGGCCTGAAGAGCGCTCGTCCAACGCGTGCCGATGGCTCCATCCCCCTGTTTCCAACTTCTAAATTGCACAAAGTAAGTTTAACATGAGTTCGAGATTTTTGTAATACGAATTTGCAGCTGGAACTGCCAAAGTTAACGTGGAGATGTTACCCAACTGCAGACGGGAGGGAGACTACAACTGCTTCATGAATAAAAACCAGGAAAAACATTTCTTTAAATACTTGGAAACTACAGACAGAAAGGAAGGTGAAAATACCTCATCTACTTCTACAAAACTGAAACAGAAATGACACTTTTTCTCCCCCAAAACGCACACTGTATGTCACATTACGGAGAGACAAAAGCATGATAAAACCATTAAAAAGCCGAGCAAGCCTCTGTAGCAGCACGCAGCTCTGCGCACTGGCCTGCTCTTGGTTGCAGCGCAGTTAACACCACGGGTGCTCTGCATGTCTAAGGGAGAGACGGGACAATTTTATACACCCTAATTCTGTTTTTTATTTTTTGTTGAGCATTTACTTGTTCACATAAAAAAGCAAACAGGGACACATATAAGCTGTTTTCTACTAAATCACTCATCGTACTTCTCCCACACAATTACCTTTGGCTTTGACTTGGTGAGAAGCCTCCTCCTCCTCCTCCTCCTCTGTTTCCTTTACTCTAAACCCCACCTCTGGACACTACCCTGAACTAAGCAAAAAGGGCGCAGCAGCCTGGCGGGAAGAGCTACAATTCAGTTCCATACCTTTATGCCACAGAATGAAACACCGTTCTCTGTGCGTGCACAAGACACCACCCCCCAGCTGTTTGCAAAAACGATCGGTTTCTTCATCGGGTACAACTAATCACTTCTCAGCAGTTTTAATCAAAATTCGCTACACAGGCAGCTTAACTCCTTCCGCTGTTTCGCTTTTCATGAATCCACTCCATTGCCACTTTGCATGAAAACCTTGATTTTTTCACATTATGTTTTCCAAGTTTCAAGTGCCCAACAGCTGAAGTTTCTCTCCAGCCTCTAAATCAGCCTCTCCTTGTCGTCAGTGCCCAAGCCTTAACCAACAGGGGCAAGTGTGCACCCTTTAAGCCTCGTGTCCAGAACCACATGTGTAGAGCACCCCACCATCAACACCGGCACCGGCACCATTTATTTCAGTATTTGGTTTCGTCACAGCGGAGCTTCGTTAGCAGTCTTTTGTGCACACAGGTAGTTTTGGGGAGGATCTGCGGTTGACCCAGGGCCTGCTCGGGCATCAGTGAACCACAATGGCAGCAGGCGGTGCCTCTCACCTTCAGCTCCTCCACCAACTGTTCTGAGGCAGTTACTGGAGCTGGTTGAAATGACAGAGTTACGGTTTAGCCTTACTGAATACCTGTCATAAAAAGTGCTCACCGAGGTGATTTACTGGATTTTAATTTCACTTTTTACGCTTTTATCACTCGTGGAGAATTGCTGCAAAGCCGCTCTGTCACCATCTTCCTCCTCCCTAACACCCGGTGTAGGGGACACCCGCACGCCCGCCCGCACTCCTCCTCCTCCAGGGTGACCCTTCAGTACCGCCGCCCGGAGGGGCCCGGCCAGGCGGGCGTCTCGCCGCTGTCGAACAGCTCCGGCCGCTTCCTCCGTCCGACGCCCCCCGAAGACACCCCACCCCCCCCGCTTCTCCGGCATCTCCCGCTCCCGGCTGCGAGGTGGCACCGTCCCCTTCGTCCCTGCCGCGGCTCCCCCGGGGCCGGTGGATGTTAACCTTCTCGCCTTCCTCCAACTTCCCCCTTCCTCACAGGGGAGGCAAATAACAGTGCCCGCTCCCGAAGTTGCGGCCGGCCGCCTTAACTCCAGCGCGGCCACCCTCCCATTGTCTGCCGCGCCGCCGCTTCGGGCCCTGCTGGGCTCCCCCCCCCTCGCCCGGCGGCCGCCGCCGCCGCTACAGCAGGCCCCGACCCCCGGAGCTCCGGCGGCGGCGGCGCGGCGGGGCCCCCGGGGGGGGGCCCCGGCCTGCCACCCCCTGAGGGGCGGGGGTGCCCTGCCCGGGCTCAGGGGCGGGCTCTGGGCGAGCGGGCCCGGCCCTCCCCGCTTCAGGGCCGGCGCTCTCCCGCTCCGCGCGGTTCCAGGCGCCCAGGGGCTTCCCCTCGCCCGCCGCCCCTCCGTCAGGGCGGCCGCGCAGCTGGGCCCCGCCGCGCTCCCCTCAGCTCTCGGTCCGCCCCGCCAAGGGTTAAGCCGCAAGGCTGGCGCGGCGATGGTAGCCCTGTCAGCCGGGAAACACCCCGGCCGCCCCCCCGCCCCGGGCCCGGGGCCCGGGGGCCCGCCCGGCTCGCCGCCGCGGCCCCCCGCCGCCCCTGCCCGCCCCGGCCCCCAGGCGTTCCGCCCCCCGCCCCGGGCCCGCGTCCCCGTGAGGGAAGCGGCGTGGAGCCGAGGGGAAGGCGGCGCGGGACGCGCAACATCCCGGCCGCCAGCGCCCGCCGCCGCGCCGCGCTGCCGTGGCCCGGGCGGCCGGCGGGAAGGATCCCCTCCCGGAGGAAAGCACAATGGCCCCCCAGCCCGCTGACACCGGAGCCCCGCGGGGGAGGGGGTGCTTTGTGCGGGGAATCCAGCAAAATTTACAAAACAAAACACACACAAAACAAATACAACGGGGAGCGAGCGAGCGAGAGACGGGGGCAGAGTGGCTCCTCCTCCTCCTCCTCTCCAAAAAGGCCTGTTGGAAAACTGCACACGGCGGCGGCTCCGGCGGCGCCGCTCCCCGCGCTGCCCGGCGGAGAAAAGGCGGCGAGCGGCGGCGGGGCTGCGGCGGGAGGGGGGGGAAGGCCCGATCTCTTTGTGTTACCTGCCGTGGAACCAGTCCTTGCAGGCGTCGCACTCGATCATGAAGCGGGTTACGTCGTAGGGCAGCCTACAGATGCAATAGACGGGCACCGTCGCCATGTTAGCTCCCTTCAAAACAAGGCTGGACGCCCGGAGGAGCGGGGCGAGCGGGGCTGGCGGCGGCTCCTGCCGCGGGGTCGGGCCGGCGGCGGCTCCTGCCCAAGCGCCGGCGGATTCGCAGCGTCGAGGAGACGGGGTGGGGGAGAGGGGAGAAAGGGGGGGGGGGGGGGGAAGGGGGAGAGGAAAAAAAAAAAGAAAGAAAAAAAATCAGAAAATGCAATTACGGCTCCTCAAGGGCGGGCGAGCAATGTCAGAAAAATAATAAAGGGCTTCCCAAAGTTTGGCTGCATGGCCCCTCCGGCTCTGCGAGCGCCGACCGGACTGGGGCTTTTTTTTGTTGTTGTTGTTGTTAAATGATTATTATTCAAAATGTTTGGCGAAATGCATTCTATTGCGTGCCCCCTGGTGACAGTACAGTACCGAGCCCTGCCATAAACACTCCGGAGTGTGGCCCTTGCCTTGCAATGTCCTTACGTCAGCTCGCAACATTGCAAGATTTCCTCCGCCGGGGCTGGGGCCGGGGCCGGGCGGCGGCCGGGCTCCGCGGAGCGGCCCGGCGGGGAGGGTGAGCTGGTGGCCGCGGGGGCGCTCGGGGGGGCCCCGGGCGGGGGGGGGGGGGGGGGCCGCCGCCAAAGCGGCCGGGCCCCCGGGGGGGGGTGGGAGGGGGGTGGGGGGCGATTTACAGTAAAAAATGGAAAAAAAACCCAAAACCAACCACGACCTTCTTTTGGGTTGGCAGAGTCGCATCGCTGCTTTTAAAGGCACCCACCTCCGCCCCCGGCAGCCCTGCCGCCCCTGTGAGCAGGGCTGCCCCACCGAGGAGATGATGGAGATGATGGAGACCCGGCACCTGCCAAGCGCCCGGCCAGAGCGGAAGGGTGCTGGACACACGGGGCCACCTGGGCACATAAGGCCCATGCATCCCACCACCGCACGCACCAGCAGACACCCAGCTTCCCCTCGGACGGAGATGGGGCAGTGGCAGCGAGGGCGAAAGAGGAACCCTCAAGGTTGAACCAAGATCGAGGATGCTCGAAGACCTCTGAAGAGCTGTTAGGGTGGGTGAATCAGGCATGCAGCCGGGCATTTTGGCGGGGCCTGTGTCCCAAGAGTGTTTGACAGCCACTGGTGCTCTTCTCCAAGAGGCACTTCCTCCGAGGTACTCACAAAGGGACACCCAGTGGAGATGTGACTTTAATTCCACTTACAGTGGATTCAGCATCTTGAATCCGTCTGATTTGAGAGGGGAGAACAAAAAAAATAATCTTGGACTTAGAGCAAAAAGAGAAAACGGGCATTTCTCTGCCTTTTTTCGTCAGCCTGCAAAAATCCTCAGGAATCAGAGGACAAGGGAGATTCAAGGGGCCAAATAACTTCAACTCTAGGCTTTTCTACAGAGGTACACATCGTTGGTATAGGCCAAACCTGCCCAGGACAACTGGAGAGGGACTGTCAAGAGTTATTTACCTTGCCCACTCAATTTACACACCACAGGATGGATTTCCAGCCGGTGCTCCTGTGGAGCTACCTTTGGGCTAGTGTCAGAAATGGCACGCTCTGGTCCACCGTGGATGTTTATGAGAGTGAAATTAAATTTCTGACATAGCTCAAGGTGTGGTAATGTGTGTGTGTGGGAAGATTATAGGCCTGCATTTTAAATCGTGACTCAGTTGTTTTGAATGACATATTTTGAACGTCTCGAGGTGCACAAAGGGGCCTATTTTCTTCATCATGCTGAGCAGCATGAGTATCTGCCCTCTAAATATCAGGCCTCTTCTAAGTTTAAATCGGTCTATCGTGATTTAAATTGCTCGGAGCTTCGGCCGGAAAGTAGAGAAGCAAATCTAGGGCATAAAGCAGGGTGCGGAGGAAAGGCTTGGGAGCCATTGCGAGTTACACGCGCCTTTACAGAGTCTGTTTGCTGCTCGTCAATGCCAAGTGCATCTACTAGCACCTCTCCGCTCTGCAGGATGGGTTTGAACAAGATACTCAGCCATTTTGATGCCCTTTGGTGCAGGACGGTCATGCAGAAGAGGGGCTTCTTGCCTCCGTGCACCCCAAATGCACACTGCAGTGCCTTCGTCCCTTTGTAAAACCAGTGGCTTAAGGAGCGCGGATGCACTTGCAAGCGTGGCACCTCATCATCACACCTCGTCCCATGCTCATCTCCCTTGCCCATTTGTTTTATGGGCATTGCTCCCACCAAGCCCGTATGATCTGTGAAAAATTATATCCTTGTTGCCTGCCCTTGAGTTTCATGAGCATCTCCATGAAAACAGCCCTATTTCCAAAGCACCGCCAAAATTCTAGTGCCAGCACGTCTCCACTGCAGCCACTGGTGAGCTAAACCCTTTTAATGCTGCGGGGACTTCAGTGGTCACAAGAAAGGGCAGCTGGGATGCACGAGGGTGTAGCCAGACACTCCTCTGCAAATGGGGCTGGAGCAGTTTCAGGCTCCTCCACCGTGACTCCTCGGGTGATGGTCGAACCCGGCAGCAGAGCTGGGCTCGCAGCGTCCGCATTTGTACTCCTTTCCTCTGCTGAGTCCGTTGGATTACCTGAAGTTGTGCTGGAGGCTGCTATAGCCGACATTGCCAATATCGCATGGAAACAAATGATGTGAGACTTGGTGGCTCTGCTCTGGCAACTTGGACATCTTACTGATTGCCTTGCCAGGGATTAGCAGGTGAAGAAGCTAATTGGTGAGGTTGTCTCGTTGTCCTGACTTTGCCATGAGTATTTCGATCCAGAAGTCATGCAAGGAGGGTGCTTGGCTGCTCTGGAGCAGGGAGGAGCAAGTGGTGGAGCAATGCTGAGATGCCTCCACAAGACGTGATTTGATCATTGAGAGATCTTTTTTTGAAATTTTGAGGTGGGTTTTAATACATACTTTTAAACCAATCGGAAAAAAAGCAGCAGCATAGGCCCAAACAGATACCCTGAAGAGTTCTGCCTGGTGGTCGCAGATGCTGTGGGCATAAGCAGTTGGACGTTTGTGTGGCTGATGCAGCGCTGTGAGTCCAGGGGCTACACCCACGAAGAGACCTGCTGCTGTCTTGGAGCTCATGGGAGAAGGTGGGGTTTTTCAGGGGTATTTAAGTGACCCGGGAGGAAAAGTTTCACCGACAGTGCAGTCCCAGAGCGGACGCTCAGGAAGAGCCTCTGTTGGCTCCTTCTGTGATGGCTCTGGTCCCGCCTCTGTTGCGGGGCTTAGGAAGGGCTCAGGCCCAGTCATCAGCACAGAGAGAAGCATTGCTGTCAGTGAGCTTCCCAGTTTTTCTTACCGTTTCATAGGGTTCTTCCTCTAGATTTCCTCCACAGCAGTACCTACAAAGTCCTCCTATGTCATGACGCCTGGTAGCTCCAGACACATCGTCCCTGTAGTTACTTCTGTGCTACTGTAGAGAAGTAAACCAAGTTACCTTTCTTCCTCTTGACCATATCTACTCTTTCAGTAGGTGTTTGCAAAGAAGCTAGCTATGAGACCAACCCCGAAAGAACAGGGGTCGCTGCGCTGCACCGGGAGAGGGGGCAGCCAGTGACAGCTTACATCCCTCCCAGTTCTCCCCTCTGGTGCTGGATTTCCCCGCCGCAGTAATCACTTCCATCTCACACCATGCCGCACCATCCTATTTCGGTCTTGGCGCAGATGGTCGAGCAGCACCCATCGGCCCATAGCTGTCCTACGGGGAACTCTATGGTAAAAACACAAAAGGGGTAGTTCAAATGCTGTAAAAAAAAATACCCAAATAAACCTAAACCCCAACCCAGGAGGAATAACGAGCTGTGCAGTTCAAAGCAAGGCAACAGGTGATGGGATGAGGGGGAAGGGCCTCAAGCTGCGCCAGGGCAGGTTTAGGTTTGATATTGGGAAAAATTCCTTCCCCAAAAGGGCTGTCAAGCACTGGAAGAGGCTGCCCAGGGAAGGGGTTGAGTCCCCACCCCTGGGGGTATTTAAAAGCTGGGCAGATGCGGTACTTAGGGCCAGGGTTTAGTGGTGGGATGGCAGGGTTAGGGGAACGGTTGGACTTGGTGATCTTAAAGGGCTTTTCCAACCCAAACGATTCTGTGATTCAAGGATGTAAATGGCCTTTTAAATTTAAAATGGTAGAAGTCATGAAAGGAGCCTGTTTTAAAAGGGCCTTTCATGCAGCAAGTTAGTTTAAAGACCTAGTTAAAGAATTTCTTTTGTATTCGTAACTCTTAATGAAGTTTGCTTTTATCAGCCCGTACATTCACCTTCTCACCTAAATGCTTCTCTCCTGCCTTACATTTCCGAACGCTGCTAATGCCACGCACAATCTCGACACGGAGAAGTTGCTTCACTGGGCATTGGCAGCACACCGGCATTAAAATCTTGCCTTTATCGTGGGTCACCAGAATCTGCACAGAGTACACAGATAAAACCTGAACCCTGACATCTTGTCAGGCGTCCATAAAACTTTTATCAGTTTCTCTTACACAATTTTAAATTTTCAGATACTATTTTTAATATTTTTAGGGAAAACAATTGTAACAGCTCAGAAAATTCACAGTAGCCGCCCCGCACTGCCATGCCGTAGCCTCAGGGGCAGGCTTGGGAAGGGGCAGGGACACAGGGCAGGAGCCTGCCTTGGGAAGCGGCATCAGTAACTCTACCCAGGACCGGTGGATGCCAGGCAGGGTAACTGCTGGAGGTTGGCAAGCAGGCCAGAAGCCCTCCTTGCTGCTGGTGGACTCATAGCTTCTTCCTGGCACGCCTTTGCTGTTACGTTCCTGTATTTATTCGGGGGAAAAGAGGACCAAGAACACCACATCTGCACCTTCGAGTTACAGCAGCGGAAAACACCGCTTCCTCGTGGAGCGCGGCTGAGCCGAGACGCACCTCGCTCCCAGCCCCCGAGCAAGCAACTGAAGAAAAAGTGCAAAGGGGCCCAAGTCTAAAACACCGATGTTGCATTTAATATTGAAAACATTTCATGTGTCACTTGTTCCACAGCTGCGGGGACAATTGAGCCATCCTGTATTAAAGCCTCGGAAGGCCTCGCAGCATCTCCCAGACCATGCCCTGCAGCCCTTTGGGTCAGTGGCACAGCTGGCAGGTGCTGCCTGCAGGAAGCCCTGGCCGAGCACAGCTGGGCACGGTGCAGCCAAGACCTGGCAACCAAAGCCTCCTATGATCTCATGAACACTGAGTACAGAAATATTTCTGAAGCGTTTTTCACCTGTATTTTACAGCAGGATATAAAGCAGTGGAAGGGCTCTCATGTTTTACAATGCTCAGTGACAGAAGCTGAGGCTTGTTTCAGCAGCAGAAATATTTCCCTTAAACATGGTCCTGAAGCTCAGTGCCCATGTGGCAGGAGGTATCAGGCCAGCTACGCCTTTTCACTCACTGTTCATGTCATGTGTGCAGTTCTCCATTCAACGCAACCTTCAGGAGAATAACTTAAATAATAATTAAAAAAAAACCCAAGGAGCACCCCGTGCCCTCTGTAATGGGGGCCAGGAAAAAAAGCAAAACCTCCGTATGCCTCCCAGCTGCACCCAGGGTGTTAAAAGGGCAGCGGAGCCTCATCTAGAAGAACCAAAATAAAGCAGGGCTAGGATGGCAGGAGGTTTGCACAGTGGCGAAGCAGGCAGTGGGGAGCAGGAGACACAGGCACGCACAGACAGTGGAGCCGGCAGCCTGGCTGAGCCCCTGGTAAGGCCATGGCCACCTCGGGGGCTGCAGGGCTGCTCGCCCCAGGGTGCCCCCCACTGTGGCTGGGACTGGTCCCAGTTTACATCCTGGCCTCTGTTTGGGGAGCGCTGGGCAGTTCGAGGGGACAGCCATTAGTTTTGGGGTCATCCCTGTGGGACCGTCACCACGCTGGGCTAGTGTGGAGGGAGCTCAGTGGGGACCCCTGGGGTCCACCCTGACTGGCATCAGCCTGAATTGCCTGTGCTGGGCGGCACCAGGCGGGACCACCCCACCTTGGGGATCACTTGGAATCACAGGAACCAGCATGGTTCCTGTGCGGAACCCACGGCCACTGCACTCAGAGCCCTTGGTGACTGTGTCAGCTCTGCGCAAGGTGCTCCCAGGCTTTCTCCAAGAGGCGCACCATTTCCCAGTGCTGGCATTGTACTGTTCTCGCCGTTTGCTCGGTGGCTGAGTTTCATATGCACTGGAAGATCCCCTGTGCTTAGGAAGTGTTTTGATGGGGGAAGGAAAATACGTATGTGTTCCCCTCTCCCAACGCTGATCGCCACCAGCTCCTCCCCACCAAGTGCGATTGGATTAGGCTCGGCAGCCCTCTTCAGGCTCCGCGAGCAAATGTCTGAAGCACTGCTATTCACATTCATTGACATAAAAAAAATAACCCTCCCAAGAGACGATGTTCCAGCCCCATCCCTCCCATGCCATGCCCAGTTACTGCCTCTGTCTTAAGTCCTGGTTAAACTCTTCCATTTTCTATAGGAGCAGCCAATGTAGGCAGAACCCAGCAGCTGTAAATCCAGATGCACGGGCACCATAAACCCCCAGCAAACCACAATAACCTGCGCCACCAGCGTGACCCCGCTCGCAGGGTGGCAGCAGCACCAGTGAGGAGACCGCCCCCCAAACTGGGGGAGAGCAGCGGTAACCCGTTCTACTCCCTCCCTGCAAGGGCCACACTCCTGCTGCTGCAGGGTACAGTCTGAGCCCCCAAACCATGCCCGAGTGCCCCCAAACCACAGAGCCCCCCCAGAACAATGGCCTGGAAACAGCAGCGCCAACGCAACATTAAAACTGGAGCAAAGTCCCCACACAGCGCTACAGATAAAAAGAATGGAAAGGCAGAAAGAAGGGGAAAACGTGTTAATATTTTGTAAAATGCATTTTAACGAGCGTTTCCCTTACAGTTGGCTCTCAGAGCGAGGCCGGGCGGCTGCTCATCACCACCTTTGTAAGGCCAGGAGAGTCACCAACCAGGCACAAGGGCCGAGATGCACCAAGTAGAAAAACTATTAGAGGAGATTCGGTTGCAATCTCTGGAAATCAGTACTCGGTTGCCACATTGGCAAAGTCATGGGGGGGGGGGGGGCGGGAAATACCAGGCTCCTCCGGGACTCACTCCGCAGCCCCAGGCACAGGAGCATCGTCGCTGGCTCAGCCACCACAGCTCTCCCCAGCCCATGCAGGCTGCCAGTCTGGGCAACAGCTTGCAAAAAATGCCTTTTAAAAAAGGATTTTGGCCACGGTTACTCAAATAACATGGCCACCGTGGAGCCTCATGCAAAATGGTTTTTTTACAAACAGTTAAGCCCTTTGTAAACAAGGTTTCATAACTCGGCAGTTGGACAGGACTTTTGTTATTTCTCCCCCAGCGCTCGCTGCCGCGCTGGGAGTTGCCTTCCCTCTCCGTCTCACACGGCACAGCCCTAGTGGGACCAGAAGCCTTTTCTGGTCTGAAACTTCGTGAAGGAGGAAGATGAGCACAAGCCCATCACCGCCATCAGTCCAATTCACATTTATTTCGCCTCTCCCCGCTGCATTTCGCTCGGGGTCAGGAAGCCCATTTTTTACAAAGCCAAAGAAGCCAGAAGCCTACCAAGGAAAAAAACAGTTTCAAGGTGTTTATAAGTTCTTCTCTTTCGCTTTGCTGAGAGCCTGCTATAAAATAGGAGACAGAGTCTAAATAAAGCAGAGTTAAATGTTAGGTGAATGTGACTGACAGGGAGAGACAAAGCAGAAGGACATTTGCACGGATGAAGTTTACTGGAAACGGCACCTGGGGGACGCGCTGCTGGGAGCTCTGTGGGGAAGGTGCTGCCTAGCCTGGAGCAAGCGGCAAAATCCACCGCTGCCCCGCTGAGGCCTCCCTCAAGACACAACCCCCAGCCAAGCGTCCTCTGCCAACCTCCAGCCCAGCAGTGAGCCCAGCCTGATCCATGGGCCAGGGTTTCTGCCCTCGCCCCCTCTGGGAGGCTCTGGGCACCCGTGGGCGCTGAGCCTCCGGGCTGGCACCCCTGGGAGCCCTCTATCCCCAAGGCCACCCTCCAGCAGCTGCTTTGGATCCCACCGGCCAACCCTTGGCTCCCATCCCATCCTGTCCCATCCCATCCTGTCCCATCACGGCAGTCGCACAGGTCCCCCTTCCTCTCCCTCCCCCTTTCCCTCCATTGGTTCTTCACCCGCATTCTTTGTCCTTTGCCCTCACCAGCAGCACCCAGCAGTCATTTAAGACGTCGAACAGCAGCTCACAAAGCGTTACGAGAGCCACTATGTATTACGCTGAATACTCTCAGTACTTTATGATGTTCCTGCTTTTCTGTTGTACCTTTGCCCTACTTCTACTTAATATTTTTGCTTTCATCCTTCGCTCGTGTTTGTTTTAAATTGCTGTATTATTTCGCCATGCATGAACAGTCACGATTTCAACCAGAACTCAGGGCGTACCTCTTGCCAGTCCTCTCACAAACTACACCAGCAGGCCTCAGACCTGAATGCCAGACCCAGGTCAGCTCACGGCCCCGTAGTGCCTTCAGGAACATACCTCTTCCTGCCAAAGCCCCCAAATCCCTCACAGCAGCAGCAGCCTCTACTTGGGTATTAAATGAAAAGAAAGAGTATTTAGCCCTTACCTGCTGCTTTGCCGTGGGAAGGCAAAGCCCCCCGGGAACAGCTCTGGAGCTTCTCTGTCTGGTGCAAGGAGAGGAGTCTTAGGGCAAAACCTGGGACGTGGGCTCTGGGCCGTGTAGGGGCCATGGGTCTGCACTGGCAGATGCCACGTCCCCTCCCGCTGCCACGTGCAGGACCAGGGCACAGGAGGTTGAGCAGAGCAGGGGCCCATGGTCCAGGTCAAAGTCTAGGACAAGGCACGAATGCCGATCAGGTAGCAGACCAGTGTTGGGGCAGAAACCCACTGCCTCTCCAGCCTTGGAGGCTGTGATTTTTAGGAGCAGCCGCAGGCACTCACAGTGGCCCAGAGGAATGGAGGCTGTAGCCCCCATAACTCATCAGATATGGAGGAAAAAGGGGTCACAAAGAACCCCCAGGGCAGTGCCCAGAGGGGAGCAGAGCAAAACCTGCTGTAACCACGGGCAGGAAGGAATTAAGCACTTGCTCTGCATGGATACTGCCACTGGCTTAATTGAAGTTACCAGGCAGATTTAAGCAATGATTTTTCTTTTAAACAACAGTCTTTTAGGGAACAATTAATGCAAAGCTGCATCTTCCTTTTTATTCATTTGTAGTAATCACAGTTAAGAGATGGGGGCTACTAAAACCTGCAGCCCTCAGGGGTTCAGGTGGCCATGGGGGTGCAACCCTGCGGCTGGCATGGCCCCAGCCTTTCACGCTGCCCTTGGGGAGCTGCTGTGGCTGTGGCATTCACCCATGGGTGGGTTGGGTGTCTCGGGGACAGGGGACACCAGTGGGGCACTGACACTGGGAACCACCCCACTAACCCGCCAGCTCCCAGGGGAGAGCACTGCCCGATGGGGACCAGGCTTCCCCAGGAGGGGCAGCAGGTCCTGGGGAACACCCTGTCCCTGGGCTGCATGCCCGCCAGCTCCCACCCACCCACGCTGACCCAGCAGTTAGGCACGACCGGACTCAGCTCTGGTTGTTTCCTGGGCTTTCAGCACAATAAAAGGGATTACACAGACTTTCACTGAGGGAGCTGTAATCTGCCTCAGGTCTGGATAATTTCACCCTTAAGCACTGACTGCATGGAAAAACGTGCCCATGATCTCACTTTTCATCTCTTCACAGCACCGGGGCGATGGCTGCACGATCCTGTTCCCCATCCCTGCTGTGACCAGGTGCTGGGGCTCCATCCTGCGCACCGGCATGAGGGACCCTGCTCACAGGGGGGCAACAAAACCTTTTACTGACAGGCACAGGAACCCCAGCCCTCGGTCGCTGCACGACTCCTCTGGTCGCAGGGCTTTCCCCAACCCTGAAAACCCCCCTTCAAGACTTGTTAAAGATCTAGGAGGCAGTGCAGCGGCAGCTGCTCAGGCAGGTTTACACCCCCCTCACCCATGATGCAGCCATCTAGCGACGCAACCACCGCCGCCTTAAATGGCACAACCACGAGCACAGGAAATAAAATAGTCGCAGCTCTTCCTCGCTCCTGCCACTCGCCATCCCTGGTGGCGGGGGGGCTCCTTGGTCACTCACCATCTAGGGGATCGCTTAAATCTCGTTCTCCGCTGCCCATAACACAACACTGCACTTAACACATGAGGGCCAAGAACAAAGCCCACTCTGGGATCAAGATCGGGATCTGACCCCGACCCCAACCCACTGCACCAACACCCCCCTGACCCCTAAAACTCCGCTGTGAGTAATTACCCACCTGCCTTCGTTTAAGGACTCACTGCAGATTGGATGTTGAGAAATGCACTCAGAGTGATTGACTGTGGTGCACATGGGTCATTATTAGTTGCTAACAACACAGTTAAACAATTAGGGAGGTCAGCCCAGGGAGGAACCTTGATGCTTGAGTCGTTGCTTGCAAGTGAGCAGGGCTCTGACCTCAGCTGAGGGCAAAGTCCATCAGCATGGGGTGGATGGTGGCACTCAAATGGCTGATTCTCCCAGTTCAACTCTTGTTTTGGAGATGGATAATGAGGTATTGGTCACATTTCTTCACCCAGAGGGCGGTCAGACCCTGGAACAGGCTTCCCGGCGAGGGGGTCAATGCCCCAAGCTTCCCAGCGATCAAGAGGCATTTGGACGGTGCCCTTAATAACGTGCTTTAACTTTTGGTCAGCCCCAAATTGGCCAGGCAGTTGGACCAGGTGATTGTTGTCAGTCCACTCCAGCTGAAAAACTCCTGTCCTGTCCTACACAATCCTAATCTGAGAGCCATCATCTTTATTCATATCAGTTTTCACTTCTTGCAGAGCCCTTTGGCCTTTATAAATAACAAGCCCCCCCACCCCTGGGCACCCACTCCAGACATGGCATCTGCAGGGGGGTCCTTAGTTGCCGAGACCGGCTGCATGGCAAGGAGCTGGCTTCAGCCTCCATGCTGGGGGCCCGAGACTTTTGGGTCACCAACAGGAAACCTTCAGGCAATGTGTGAAAAGCCCAGCACTCCATTCCCTGCTGCAGCCCCTGGGCATCCTGATCCCAGCATGGCACAGCAGGGGATGAACGTGGCCAGAGGCGGTCACTGGGCAAACCCCAGGCCAGCAGCATCAACACCTCCACACCCAGGGCTGAGCAGCTGTTGAACAGGAGCCCACAGCCCCGCAGGAGACACAGGCAAAATGTCTGCACATGGGTCATTAGAAAGTGTTAACTATTTTAATTAGCACATCGAGAAGCTCCGTGTAACAGTGTGTAATGGAACACAACACTTGCCGATGTGCACGCTCCTGCGTGATGGGCGTTCTTCAGGAGCAAGCCCAGGCAACACCTGGATGTTCTGTAGGATCACTGACTCCAGAGTCAGTTTAATTCTCTGGAAGAGGACTAAATTAGTTTGAAATGCTCCTCATTTCTGCAGGTGGCTACGCAGGACAAGAGGGGTGATCATCCTGACAGGCAGCCCCATACCTGCCCCCGAAGGGCACAGGTTCCCCCAGCCCAGGCCCGCAGCACCCCCTGAATCCACAGCTGCTAAACCATACATACACCTTGCAGAGGGCAAAACCAATAAACCCAGTGTGGGTTCTGGGTTTGACCCCACTGATCCGTCAGGGAACCAGGGAGCTCTGGTACCCGCAAGATGTCCCCGCTGCTACTCCCACCAGCATCCCTAGGTTCATCCACCTCCTGCCCCAGTGCCGTTTCTGCCCAGGGAGCCGGGTTTCAGCCTCCTCAGGACAACCATGGGGGTTGAAACAGGCCATGAAGATAATTTGTGCTCTGGGTCAAATATATGCGTGCCACGCAAGTCGAACTTTTCCACCGTAAATGTCTGGAAAAAGTAAATGTGGCACCTGTACGTGGGCCAATGAAGCGGGGAATGCACTGTACTTTCACATCCCGATTTTAGTCACGCTTGTGAGGACAGCTTGTCCCCCTCCAGCTGCCCATGAAAAATTTTGCTGGCATAGTTACACCGAGGAGGGGAGTGACATCACCATGCTTGCAGCACGCAGCACACTGCTGAAATCTGCCATGCGCGTTTATTTTTGTCACCATTTCCCACTCCAGGCCAGCGACCAGGTTATGCTAGAGAAGTGAAACACACCCCGTCTGCTGCTGGGGAAGAGGGCGAGTGGCACCTTCAGCCTGCACCGGGAGAGGCTGGGTAGTGTCTGCGGAACAGACGTGGCACCCACGCAGGGCAGGAAGGGGCACAATCCCACCGGAGATCAGCAGTATCCCCTGGCACAACTGCTCCTCTCCAGCTGGTTTGAGTTGGGACGGAGGTGGGGGGGAGCCCGACTGCCCTGGTCAACACAATGTGCAGCTGTGCTGCCACGAGCTGCCCCTGCGCCCCGAGCGCAGGGCTGCCCCTGCCGCTTCCGCAGATGCAGTGCTGGAGGAAAACCGCTCGGGGCAAACCTGCTTTCAACAGCGCATGCTGGCGTGAACAGATGAACGCCCAGATAGAGACCGCAGCCACTCAGGGCATGCCCAGGCAAAAAAGCTCTCCCAAAAACTTACCCAAGCAATAAATTCCTAACGCCACACATGATGTCAGGATGATCCATGATGTAGAAAAAACTCCTGCGCAACGGAATAAATTATTCTCAGCTATGAGCAGCCGAGATACCAGTGTTGTTGATGGCCTTGTATCTCAGACCCGGGGTTGGCCCATTTCTTCGTTAAACAACTGCCCTGTTATTCCTGTCTGATTTGTGCCTTACTGACCATCTCTCGTTACTCCCGTCAGGCGCGGCATCCCCCAGCAGCGGCGGCCTGCGAGGGTTGTGTGCTCCTTCTCCGTCTCTCAGGAGGACATCATGTAGCCTGCTAACTCAGTCACTTCATTTGGGCATAGGAAAACTTTTATTTACAACGTGTTATTTAAAAAAATATTCTGACAAAAAAGGCATACAGTATTTTATACTAAAAGAATAAAGATTTTTATTAAGCACTGTAAGTTGCATTCAATAGCCTTCAAAGACACCACACCACAATCCATCTACAACCAATCAAACCCAACAGTAGTTCATTCTTGCACAATCCATGAGTTGGGGCAGAACTCCCTTCAACTTACATTAAGATACCTACTTAGCTCTTGCGGGCAGGGAATGGGGAATTACACCTCATTTCTGATCACTAATGTGTGATGAAGAGCATCAGGAGAATTATATGAAAACGAATATAAAGAAATGATTCTGATTTTGAAGTACATTAAGTTTGGAAACACTAACAAAAACATCAAAATGATACAGGTATATTTGCTTATACTAAATCCTTGATGGGAAAGTTCTCAAGAACAAGCCATTTGTTTCCTGCTACAGAAGGGGGGTACTTTTTTTTTTTTTGAAGATCAAAGCTTTTTTTTTTTTGTTTTTCACAGAATTTCATATTTGCTAATATGAAGGCATAAAACAGCAACAGAGAACAATAATGCATACAGCAATGAGTACACCAGGGTAACGTTGATATTCAAAACGGCTAGATAATTTTTTTTTTTTAAGTTTTAGAATAAATGCAACAGAGGTCAATAATCACAAAATTTTAAGGTTAGAGCAAGATCAGTCAATGACTAAACATAGTTAACATCTTTTATAGGACTATTACTGATTATTAGCTTTTTGTTTTGCAAATGGGCACAGTACTTGTAAGAATGGAAGAAAGAGGACAATAACATGCATAATATTAACTACACACTTTAAAAATTATGAACCATGCAGAAGTTTAGCTCAAATAGTAGCACTAATGGTCTACGTCTGATTCAAAACCACATAGTTCATTGATCACGGATGCATGGTATTAGTCACAAAAAGTTTCCGAACACATTGTGTTTGTTTTGAAAGGTCATTTGCATCTTCTATGATTTCAAGTTTATCTCCATTTAACTCGCTTGTAACGTATGTATGATGTATATTTAAAATCAGCAGAACTGCAATATTACTCTATAATTTTTAGTTTCGATAGTTTGCACATTTTAACACAAAAGAACCACGTCAACGGTGATGAAATTTAAGAAAGAAAAAACTGTGGTTGTGCCTTTTTCCCCCCATAATCATGAAGTCAAAGCCTTAAAGAAAGCTTTATTGTGACACAGTAATGCAAAATCAAATATAATGGCATACATATGGTGCCAAGTACTAAAAATTATATTTTAAGCTATATATACTTAAAGACTGCCAAAATTTGTTTTCTTTATATTTCAAAAAACAAAACTACAAGCTTTTGTCATAACCAGTTTAAACTTTATGTATACTTCATTTTAAGTGCGGGAGTCAAATGCTCTTCATTCTCTTCCTTTTTTGTTTTATTGTAGCATTTTGACTACAACTGGTTAAAACTAAAAATGTGTTGTTTAAATCTCTGACATCAAAGAGGGATCCGAATTTCCAAAGTCCTCATTTTTCTCTTACGGAAAGGAAAAAATGTACGTAACTGTAGGCTCTCTTTCTTTCCAGATATTCCTAATCCTGACCCTTCCCAACATCCTTCACCCTCTATAAAAAATAAGTTTACTCTTCTTTTTTTAAGACAGTGGCCTCAAGAGCATCATCTTTATGGCAAACACTGTCTGCATTTAGTGCATTTAAGTGAGGATTCGTATTGCACATTTTAGAGTCATTACTCAAGGCACTTTCAGACTGATTGGAAGCCCTGATGTCTCCTGTATTCCCATTCATCTGGGAAGCTGGTTTTTCCTCATTCACAACTCCATTTTCAGCCAGGGATCCATCTGAAGACACAATTGAGGATTTAGATTCCTCTGATTTTGACTTAAGTTCTTTGGCTACTTCTTCTGCTGAAGCAGCATAAGGAGGTTTGCCCTATTTTTTAAAAAAAGAAGAAAATTACTGAGGAACCGCCACTACGTATTTACAACCCATTACAAAGACACCGTTAATAGGCAGCATGCAGTGCGCGCAAGTATCACAAGCGAATACAGAGTATTAGGGACTGCTGAAATAAGGAGCAGCGTACAGAATGCACAGCACAGCAGGGATGGAGAGGCATTTTCGGTATTTCTGAGGGCCCTCCAGCCATGCCTTCTGATGCTCCTGCGGCAAAGGACCCTTTCTACCTTTGATGCCTCAGTTATTTCACAACGTAAGAGCTACATAAAGGTCTGGAAACACCAAAACAACGTACAGCTTAGCTCTGCTTCTTGGTTCATATGCATTATAATTTAATGATATGATTACACGTTATTCAAATGCAAACCAGAGCTTTTTTCCAGACAATTTTCAAAGGAGTGCAAAAGTACCATGCAGTATCACCTACACTGGTCTGTAAGCTTCTGCGATTATGGAAGTGGCTCCACCCAAAAAGCATATAGCAGAACCTTACAAGACTGAGTAGAGCAATAAACCCCACGTTATGCAACATTAGAATGTATATTTAGGTTTTGAGTATCTGCCACAATGAATCTTAGCATTCCAGAAACAGAAGAGGCTTTAAGCAAAGCAAACCAAAATCTGTAGGTTGGGTTGCTAAGAAGCAACATTCTTATCAGTCCTGTTACCAAAGTGAAGCACTAAAATTACTTAAGATACGGACACCTCATACACGTCCAACAACAGCAAAGAGTTTTATCGTGTAATAGATCTCCATTTTGACATACTAGGAACAGCATAGTTAGTACTTTTCTGACTTGCTGAGAGATTCTGCAGGTGAATGGGAACTGTTCTCCTCTAGCATCAGGATCACAAACCTTGGTTTTCCAGAAAATCGCAAAAGATTCCACAGTAACATTGCATAGGTATACGACTGGCACATGAGGACAATGAGGATTTACCACATGTGTAAATGTACTTCTTTACAGGCTTTACTAGGTATTAAGTTTTAGATTAAATACATGCTTTTGTTTCTTTACAGACCAAGAGCAAAAGGTCTCATCTTGTGAAAAAATAGGCCCATCTAACGTTTGCTAAATACAAATTGCTTATTTCAGTCAGATTCTCCACCCTCCGTTCACACCGCCTCCTAACGGGTATCAGCGAAGTCGCTGCGGAGAGGATCTTAGCTGCTGTAAATACCCATGTCTGAACCTGGCCCTACACAGGCACTCTCTCCTCAGCTGCCCAGTTTGTGTGGCAGAGAGGTACGCTGTTGCCAGTTAATCCTAACTGGGTATCAAACCTACTTGTTATGCATTAAGCTTCCCAAGTTCTCCCTGCCCACATGCATTCACATTCACCTTTCTTCTCCCCCTGTAAAGGGAACATACACTAGACAGGGTATAGTGACTGCTGACTGGGAAATCCAGCGAGCTCAGGACCAGTCAACAGAAAACACCACCATCTCCCTTTCTTCTCCCTACCACAGCCACAATTTTAGACCAAGATCCTTGCAATCACAAGTATTTACCATCCAAGTTACAGATCGTTAATGAAAATACGAATACCCAAACTTGCTGCCTGACTGTCAGCACTATCTACCATCCACCTACAGGTACTATCTGAACTACGTTTACGTATGTAAACCTGTAGTAAGCCCAGACTATTTGGGAGCTCCTTCTCAGGGCTTCCTTTATTTCATAGGTTAAAGTACTTCGAAATTAGATACAATTAATATAGTGGTTTCTCTTCCATATAAAGTAAAAGATGTAAAGCTTTGGATACATAGGTACATTTTTAGACATATATAATGTGTGCACACAGAAATTTAACAAGGAAGAGAAGTATTTGAGTTTTTACACCTAGAACACAGCAAGTTTTGAGGTTAATGGGTGCTTCATTATCCACTGGAGAACATTCCTTCTCTTATTGCCTGATACCTGCAAACACCCCCCTACTCTTCACGTACTAACATCTCCATGACAAATTGCAGATCCATATGATATATTTATTGTGAAAATTTTCCACCTATTTACAACCCACTCATCCATTACCACTGGGACTTGCATCAACACTCAAAACTGCATAGCAGCAAGAACAACGGAAAAGGGAGGAAACAACTCTGAAGCAACTGGCATTTAATACGAACCAGAAGTTTGCTTCAGCTGTTTAAAGGATCCATGGAAAAGATAAAACCCATGATCCGCAGAAGCTTCATATGTTGTCACCGAAAATGAAACTGTGTGCTCATGGGGGCAAAGACTGGTCTGTTACTTCCTAGAAGTTTAGAGTAAGTTCTTATATTTGGAGCCATGCAGCAGCAAAGATCCTTCCACTGCTACTAAATCTTTATGAGGTTGGACCGTGGTCCCAGAAAGGAAAGTGGGAAAGAGTGGGGGCGGGAACAGAAACGCCTAATTTGTTTCAGCTCTTTATTTCTCCCATTTTCCTAAATTTTCTTCTACTCCCACGGTTGGTTAGAGCTGTGTAGGCACAGCCTTCGTATCAAAATACAGTTTTCCATGTCTGTCTTTATAACCAAAGTTTGCTTGTGAGGTGCAACACTAGCCTGTCATCCATCACTGGCCGTGCAGCTTACAGCTTCAACACGCAAGCAAGAACACAGTAAGAAACACTTTTAAAGTTGTGCTTGTCAATATTAGCTGGTCTGGAAGTCTGTACCATACTAGCCTGTAAACTACAGTGTTTTGAAGTCAGGCACATGGCTTTATTACCTGAATTGCTCCCTGGCTTTTATAACCTCTCCCATAGTACCTTCCGCCTCTTCCGAAAGTTCTTATCACTGGAGTGGAAATAACTCCCCTAGGACGCCTGGAAGTTTTGAGGAAAAAGAAGAAAGAAAAATATGCATCAGCTTTGTTTAAAAGTACTGCAAATTTTATTTTGCTGGAAGATCTTCCTTCTAGCTTCACTATCTAGTGACTAACATTTGCATCTCTTTAAAGCAGCAACACGACTGGCTAATTCAGAATTACAGGGTTCTACTGCTTGCAAGTGTATGAAACCTAACAAACCTGTTTTCATAGCAATAAAATGACTGTATTTCTATATTTCACTTCTAGAGAAACAATAAATCAGTTCTTTCAAACTTTACAGAAACATTTTCCAAGTTTCAAGTTATCCTTACAGCGCTTTAAAAACAGAGCTTGAAATGCTTTCACCTTAAAAAATACGCAAGCCATTTGAACCTTCTATAAGGCCATTTCTCCCATTTATTAACACTTCCCACCTATAAACATGCTAAGCAGAAGAAATCAGATAAAAGAAAGGAAGGCAAAATGTGAAATTGCTTCAGTTTTGATGGGGGAATACAAAATTATCTAAGAACCTGAGGGAGAAGAGGAGGCTTCAGCCATATCTGACATGTAGCAATTCATCAAGTTTGGATGCTTTCAGATGTAGGCTTCCAACCAGGAGACATCAGGTGGTGGCTTTGTGATTTGACTCAATAAAGACCAGATCAGATCAAAGCAAACTTTCCCTCAGCTGAAACTATTTTAATGCCATCAATTGCAGCAACTCAACTTCCTTATCATTATGTCAAGGACTACTTCTCACCTAAAAATTCTTTTTGTTTTCTCTACTAGAAAGACACGATTGCTCTGCTTCTCCTTCAGCTCCACTGCCCGATACCAGGAGGTCTCGGCCCGAAGATGGAGCCCTCTAAAGCTGGCACAGAGCAGTCAGGCGCTACTCAGGTCCAGGCTGGCGTCCAGCCCGGTTTCTAAGCTGCATGGGCTGCAGTTGCCCCATGTGCCTTTCTGGCCACAAATCACAGCTGCAATTCAGCTGCATCTCGTTTTCCAGGTACCTGACAAGTTCCCTGTGCCAGTGAGGTCCCCGCGAGCTGTACAAGAATCTGCCTGAAGAGGAGGTGAGCTTTGCTGTAGTGCTCCTGCGCTGCAAAAACTGAGCTACGCTGAGCTGATGGGATATCAATACAACAGCAAAAAATAAAACCAGCCAAGAGCTGTGTTTTATATTTGAGTAACTCACTGTGTTCGTTCCAAAGATTAACAGGGCTTACCTATCCCATTTGCTAGTTTTTTTAACAAGGTGAAAGCGTACCCTTCAGGGAGCTGAGTAAGATTCTTCCTACTCCAAAAAATCACACTAAATATATTGATGGATAAAAGGCAGCTGGTATAATTTTACACAGTAAGAATATCCAAGTTCAGTGCTGCGCAGAGACATTAGCAGTGTAAATGAGCCTGCCGTGATCCTCTCCGCTCAAACAGATGAAAGATACAACAGATAAGCTGCCTGTGGTAGTTTTTCCCTCTTTGACTAATTCTAGTAACTCTACATGTAAAGAATTGAGTATCAGTTATGATCTGATGGAGATGGGAAGAGCTGGCAGTGATAGTCTGAGGTGACAACTTGCACCCACACCTAACTGCCCAAAGGTAGCACCTCTGACAGAAAGGAAATGTCAGATATTTGATCTCCCAACTCAGAAGCTGCTATTGGGGAATGGTATTTCTCTGCCGTAAAAGATACTTACAGGAGCAACATCACCTTTTCAGTGATTTGACTGCTTCCCAGATAAGGAGGGCCCTCAGTTTAGGACTTGCCAGTGTTAGCTCCTGGCTGCTGATGTTATGCATAAATTAATGTATTTGCTCCTTCAGAAAATGGAGGAACTGCTATTCTGTGAAGGAAGTCGATGGTACGTATAAATGTAAGCCAGATCTGAACCTGAAGGCATCTCCAGATCATCCCCCAGGGTGCCTCAGGCAGGCAGCTCTCTCTCTGTATGACACTGTAAAGCACCCAGATGCTTTCCGCAGACGGTGCTGCAGTCAGTGCATTTAACTGATGGAAAGGAACTACTCTCTGGTCAGCCAGATTCTTCTGTTTGTGGGTCCTCATGAAAAACAGAACTTGCTGACCACGCGTTAATGTCATTTAAATGGTGAAAAATGTTCTTTCATCCACTGGAACTGAGGAATAAGGTTAAAATTCCCCCAGGAGCCTAGTGCCTCGTCACACACCTCCGCTTGTCCCCCTGGAACCCTCAGCTCGTCCCACGGACCCCGCTAGCCTCTGCAGTTAGACGACACTTGTCTGAAGCATCTAAAACATTCAAACATCTGAAACAGCTGTCTGAAGCATCGAGGTGCTTACGTTTTGGCAACTGAATCTCATTCTAGACAGTAAAATGTTCCTGCCTCCTGTGTCTGCTCTGCTCTTACACCAGTGCCGTTTGCTGCTGCTGAACTTTTAAACCTTTGTTTCTGCTGCTCTTACCTCTCCCTGTCCCCACACCAGCAGCTCTCACTTGTCCCAGGGCTTCAGACCCCACCATCTCCTCCGCCAGCCCACCAAGAGTTTTCCAGCAGCCCTTGCTGGCCTTAGCACTATGCTTTATAGTGCATATTTGATTAAATTAATGGCTAGAGAAGAACTCATGCAGTTCAGACTTATTCTTTCAGACTGCTGCTTCCTGGGTCAAGCTGGCATAAATACCCCTACATTCCTTTAACATAGTTAAAGACAGCCGTAATATAGAAATCACATTACTTTGGGACTGTCTTCTGTAACAGATACAACCTTAATTAAAGATGATAGACAGTTCTGTAAGACAGAACAATTAAGCCTATGGAAAAAAATATAACCTTAAAAGTAAAGGACTAGATATTTTTGTGAAAAAATTATTTCTTTTTCAGAAATGTTGTGCACCTGTAATTCAAGCTGTAGTGAAATGAAGTGGAAGCACTGCAGAAATTAATACTCTTTTAAGCACATCTCCCATCATGATTGTAGCAGAGAACTATTGAACCTAGAAATGTCATTCAGGTATTTTCTGCTTCACAGAACAATTACATAATGAAGTTATTAAAAATTTTATCATACTTCTTAATAAATATTCTACCATGACAAAGAAAGTACTTGAGTGCTGTGATAGTTTTTATCTTATATAAGGTATTTATTGATTTCATGTAAGAGAAAGCCCCCAAGTCATTTCCTCACACAAAACAAACCTCTGTGTGTGTTTATGTATCTTATCTACATATGTATCAGATTCTGAGTATGAATTTTGTTTGCACATAAAAATGCTTATACTCATCGGAATAACTGATTAAAAACATCTTAAAATGAATGTAAATGCTCTTCTCGAATACTCAGTGGGTGTAATTTACCTAATGTGTCCTAAAATGTCTTGTATGCAATTTCAAATGCCTCCAACTTTTCTCTGGTTTACTTTTTTCCTCAATCATTACATTACACATGAAAAGTACATTCTAGAAGACTACACTTACCCTCTGGCGGGTCCTCCGACAGAAACGACCTGCAGAGGAAATGGCCCTCTCCCCCCTCGTCCACGTCTGCTTCCAGCCCAATGGCCGACTACAGTGCCGGCAATTTCAAGTTTCCCTCCCTGAGAAGGAATAGGTTGGACTCCTGCACATAAAAGCAAAACCAAACCTTGATCTTCACAATCACAGTAAAGTTATGAAGGAACGGGAAACTGGATTGCCCAGATTTTATCACATACACAGTTTCCTCTTTTGATATTGGGAGATTATTTCTCACCCCGAGAGTCTTTCTTCTCCCCCCTTTTTAAAAATAGATATGAATTCTGAAAACAAAAATGATCTTACACGAGTACTTCAGCTTCAGTAATTAAAAATATATTTTAGATGAACATAAAGAAACTGAAGCGAAATTTTACAAGCTATCTGAAGATTATTTCTTTCCTGCATTCCTAATGAAGAATTAATTTTTGCAGGCTTGAAGGTACTTTTTAGTGAAGACCAAATATCAGCATAAGACACACAGATTACAATTGCTATAAACAACTTCCTAGGCAGAATTATCTGTACTAACATGAAGTTGTTATAAAAATATAGCATTTAAACTGATCTGGGTGTAAAAGGTAGGTTTGTCCTTCCCCTACCAAGAAAGCAGCTAAAACTGCAATTGTCTAGAATACAAATGCATCTTCTGTTCAAGTTGCCCATATCTTTATACCTGTGTTTTGCCCTTAAAAATCAACACTGGGGCATAACATACATTTCAAGAAATCTAGGAAAGTGCAACTGAGCCAGATGTTACTGGTAAGACCATTGGGCCTGAAAGGGTCGCAGAACACAGCATTTATGCAGCTGCAATTAGTCTTCAGATGTTAATACACCAGGAACTAAATTACTGACTAAACTGAAAAAGGTTCATAATTCCCCGTGCAAGTCTTTCAGCTTCAAATGCACATTGTTTATGGGGGAGACGTTATTCACACAAGGAAGCATTAGAGGTATGTTCGCTCTTAGGATAAAAGCTCAGAGGCCAGAAAGGACAGCTAAATATATAGAGAAATTTTACCCTAAACTGGGGATTGGAATTAACAGGTTTCCATCGTCCCACCTCATACAGGACACGAGCAACGGGCACACAGGGAAGTAATTAAATCTCACACCTGTGTCCCCGCTGACATGGATGCCAGCGAAGAATGGGTTAGCAGTAATGCTGCAGTCAGTCATTTCCGCGTTGGGTTGTTTTTGCAAAAAGCTCGACTGCCCCCGAATTTCAGAAAATAACTGTTAATACATTCAAGCAAAGTTCAGCTGATTACAGATTCCACTCTCGCATTGTGAAGCGGGGAGACAGACCGTCTCGTTAGGTTTTACGGCTGTCCTGTGTTTGGAGGAGGGTTTCTAGGCGTGAGAGAGGCTGGCACCGAGGGGCTGGTGGCGGGGACCTGGGGAGAGCAGAGCAGACAGCAGCCTGGCAGGCTCTAGAGAGGAGAGCTGAGACAGTTAGGGAGAAAGGGAGACGGGCAGTCAGTAGGAAAGCCTCAGACCAAACTGTAAAGTGAAGGAAGCCATTGCCAGAAGCTCTAAGAAAAGGGTTTTGGGTATAATTACCGCCCTGAAACTTGCTAGTCCTGTTGCTGTCATTGCCAGAGAAGGCTCCGGAGTGTCCTGCCGCTGCCGCCACCCGGAAGGCCCGGTAAGCGCCTGTGGCTACTGTTTCCCCATAAGGGCCTCCGAAGCCATAGACTCCTGTTAGACCCAGGGTAAAGAAAGACAGGGGAAAAGCTGTGAGGGGGCCAGGCATCCAGGAAGGCCCCTAGCAGCGATGCTGCTGCCTCCTTCCATCCTTCTGGAGTCAGCAGGGAGGGCTGTGCTCCTGCAGGCTGGGCAGGAGTAGCCCACAGCCGGCCTGGGCAACAATGCGCAGGGGCAAGCCACCACCACCGAGGAAGCCCTGGCCGAAGATGTCCTGCTGCCTTAGGGAGCACGGGGTCTCTTATCCAAAGAGCAGGCCTTTAACTGGGGTCTGGAACAGGCATCCTGACCTCTGCAGCACAACGAGCACCGAAAGGACTGCGACAATTTTTTGGCAATGAGCTGCGATGGCTACAGTTGTGGCACCCCAAGAACATCTTGCTCCCAATGTCCAGTATCAATACACCTATGGGCCTTGGTACCGAAGAGTTTTTGAGAAAGAGGTAATTCTAGAAACAGGCTGGAATGGTTATAGCAGTATTTACACTCAAGGTGCCAATGGTTAAACGACTGTAGCAAAATACAGAGGGGTGGGGAGGAGGAAAGGGCGTCTTCAACCCTGACAGTTAAACTGTGTCCATTAATTTAGGCATTCTTAATAAATATAAACATTTTGAAGCAATGTACAATGCACATAAGAACCTTTTCATATCTTCCAGTGTTGAACCACTCCTCTTTTTTCTACTTCATCAAATAGCGGTAAAAATATTTTGATCTGGCACAGTTACTAAAAATCCTGATGGAAATACGCAGCAATACAACACATTCCATATTGCTAGGCTATGGCTAATAAAAGTAAGAACAAAACACAGTGACTGGCACATGACGACGCATGCCCAACCACTCGCTTTTACGTATTTTTCCTATGAAATTGAACAAGCAAATCAGTTCATAGTTTCAGGAATGTGAGAGACAAGATCACGCTCCACACCAAGGTGTTCCGCACCACTGTCCCATCACTTACCAGCAAAGCCTCTCCCCCTGCCCTGAGGTGGTGGGACTGGCCCAAAGTGTCGAGGATACATAGAAGCTGGATAGAAAGGCATGGCAGGTGGAGGTGGGAAAGGGAGAGGGTGGTTCTGCCTGGAGAAATTTAATCCTTCTAGGATGCTCTGACGCATCTTTTCAACCTTGGCTGCCTGCTCAGCCTATGAATAAAGAGAAAGTCACAGAGAGATGTTAAAATTCTGATTTCAATTGTATAAAGCTACATTTACACAACACATTCCAAGAAGAAAGCAAAATAATAGACAACTACTGCAAACAAATTCCATAAAGCTGGCTAGAAAATGGCAATAATCTGTCTTGCATGCCTACTAATAGTTCAATGATATTTGAGTTGCAAGAAAATCTTTTATGTATCAGTAGAGAGATGGGAGTCTCAATACTGAGACAGTTTAGAGATCGGTAACACAGAAAGAGTTTAAAAGTTAAAAAGGGTTTTCCAGAAAGGAACTGAGAAATCTCTGTCTATAGTGTCCTGAACACTTAATTCAGCCCTTTACTTTAAACCCAACGATCATCATAAACACAGAGTGCAACACAAAATCTGTGTGAGCAGGCTAAAGCGTGCCTGGCAGCTAACGAGCCTGGGAGGTACCACAGCTGTCACTGGTATTTCATCTATGATCAGTTCTCTTTGAGTCAGAAATAAGAAGAGGTAAGCTGTTAAGATTTCATACCTCCCAAAAAGTTAAAAAAAAAGTTTTGGTCACTCAGTAAATCGTTGATTTTTATCAATTTCCTCTTTTTATAGTTAGATAATAACTTTACATTATTTGGATACAACAAAAAACCAATTCATTTGTATTTGAGATGGTCATAAGAAATGTGAAAATTTTTTGAGCTTAAGGACCATAAGAATGACATCAGTGTCTCTAAAATAAGTTAGAAATCACAAATTTTCTTTCACTTAGACCTTTGTGACAGTCTCGCTAGCGTGACCCAAAGATACAGTATTTGAACAAGTAGATAGCTTTCAACACAGTTGTTCATTACATCACAATTGCATTCAAGTTTCTGTTTCCAGAGGGAAAAATTAAATTAAAATTTATGCCAGTTTACTTTTTCCAAATCTACCAAAATGCCATCTCAGTCATCAACGAGAGACAGGAGAGTAAACGGAGCTGAAAAATACCTATTAGCCATTCACCTCCTATTTCTCTCTTAGAAGTAGAGAGGAGATAGGTGAAGTAACTGACTGCTAGATCAACCACACCTAACACTTCTGAGAACTTGGCAGACTCGATACTCTGTCAACGCTTCTGGAACTACACACCTGACCATCACAGAGGTCAATGAGAGGAACTTTCTCCCGGCTTGCTTTGATGAGCTTGGTCTGGAATAATTTTCCATCAAAATACATCCATGGACAGCAGTGCTCCCATGGAATTGGCTGTCCGCAAGCATCATTTGCAAAAAGCGCCATATCGACACCACTCATAAATAAAGCAGACAGCTGAATTCCTCGGGGATCAAGATTCTCAATCTGTTTAAAAAGAAATTGCACATAATTTATTAAGTTAATAATGAGATGTAAATCTGAAGTTACTCCAATAGTTGCATTATTTTCAAACCTCTTGAAAACAGAGTGATTTTACAAGGTCATCCAGACTCTTCACTCATAATCGCCAGTTTGACTAGAAGAATGCTCCAGCACCTATTGCCTGTACACGCAACACTCAGGAAGGCTGCTCTTCCCATCCATCCACTCAAGAGGTCAGAAATAAAACCAAAAACCTCTCTTTTCTCCACAACAAAGCACAGGAAATTGTTTCCAATATTTTAATGTTTTAATTAATTATCAAGAAGTCAGTAAAAAGTTTACTTTGTGGCATGTGGTGTCTAAACCATGTAAGGTACGTACTTTAGTTGCTTAAAGATCATGGATCAATAAGCAGTACAGAGTTTTTCAAACAGTGATAAAGCATGTTATAGCAAGGAAAAGCTTTAAAAACACAGCAATTTAGCAGTAGAAAGTTTTGTTTAAAATGTATTTCAAATAGTCCTGTGCTTCTGAGAGCTTTTGCAGAAAGTTTCAGGAATGAGCGCAATGTTAGCATTCAATTTTTCTTCCCACATACCACATCTTCCTTCCAGCTCTTTTATAGCTGATTTTCTATTAGCTTGATTCAAGATTTTGCTGTTTGAATGCGTCTCTTATTAATGAAGTAATATTTATGCATACAACAGCTTTCTTTAGGATGCAGGATAGATACACAAAGGTAGAATTAAATAGTGAATAATAACTGGTAGTGGAAGCCAAAAGGATTTGTCTGCAGCAAATGTATTTTTAGCGCTGGCATAAGAAAATATCACTACTGGTCTTCTCTAAAATACTCCTGAAAATATCACCCCTTTCTTGGGAACATTTTTAAGACCTTGGTATTACATTTTAAAATTGAACTCCATTACCTTCCTTATGCATAAGAAACCTTTAAGATCCAACAGACTATCCAGATCCTTTTGCAGATAAGCAGCTGGGTTCAAACTCAGCTGCTCGTTCTGTCTGACTTCAACAAAGAGAGAAGCAGCTGCTTCATATGAAGACAGTAACAACATTGCATGAAATACCACATCTTTCAGTTAACCAATATGTATGATGGAAATGATCCATATTGCTCTTCATGTGCAATTTAAAAATAAAACTTGGGAGAACAATTTCTGTTAAACAGGAATACTGTATGCTGTTTATTGCTTGCCTTGTCTCTGCTTTCCATTTTGTCTTGGGATGAAAAAAATATTTTCTCTGGGAATTCCCTCCTTAGATCTCTATGGCCAGCAATTTTCACAATTTTCCTTCTCTTTGGATCAAATCTTAAGATAGAGGCAAGACTTTGAGAACTCTTTAGATACCTTTGCCAAAATCTCTACCCCTAGATGTTATTTGTTTATTACGTTGTGTTTTGCAAACGGACACTGATGAAGAGGCTGATACACTGCTATTCTTTGATGCATCCAGCCTTGCCTACAAAACATAATTTGAATTTCCACCAATAGCCACAGGTACAGTAACCCAACTTCAGGAGAACTTGGGGTAGATGTCTTGAACCATGCTCTTGTGGTTCTGATGAGACTTCAACAGTACAACGTTTGTCACCACAGATGAACTACGTATGTTTCTTCTGAATGTACAGGATAAGTCATTGTAATTTCATTCCTTTGGCAGAGGTTGGCCACATGCTTCCCTGAAGACAAAGTAATGCTCTTCATACAATGCAGACAACTGCCATTTTCTTTGGAACAGAACCTCTGGGGTTCTGAAAGGCCCAGTAAGCACACAGGGCGTCCAGCATGAACATCCAGCAAACACCTTGAAAAGGAGTTCCAGCAAACACCTTGAAAAGGAGTTCCAGCAAACACCTTGAAAAGGAGTTCCAGCAAACACCTTGAAAAGGAGTTCCAGCAAACACCTGAATGAGTCTCCTAACGGACAGGATCTACACTAGGGTGCTTTTAAGGAATTAGCCACTATGAGGAGCACTCAAAAAGGCTGTTCTTGGGATTCTATAAGCTTATAATGCCTGTCAGCAGCAACCCAGTCCTAAGCGCTGAAGCAAACCAGTGGTCTTGCATGAACTCATCAGGTGTTCATTATAGCTGTCTTCATCCTGCATTTCTTCACATCTTTTTCAGCAAGGCCAAATAAATTTCTCCCCATTGGATTTTATGTATTTATTTGTTATTTGAGCTATTTGCATTCATTCTTCCTAGCGGAAGAAGATTTTGCTTTTCTGTAACTCTGCCATTAAGACTGCTAACACGTGAATTCTCTACTTGCTGAGTGATAAGGTCAAATAGATTCTGAAGTGGATTCAGTCGTTTTCTTCCCCTTACATCTATTAGTACTTCTATGGCTAAGTGCCACCTTTCCACGAGCAGACTGATTTGATTTTTAGATTGGGACTGAGAAGTCCTTGCCAGGGTGCTACATGCAGGAATGCAAGCCAGACCCTGCTCATCACCCACAGAAGAGAAACGGTCACTTTGAGAATGCTCTTGCAGAATTTGTATTAGTGGCAAAATATTCCTTAGAAAAGCCGAATAGCTGCAATCTGTGTGAGCTTAATTACTGTTTCGTCTAAGATGAGCAGTGCTAGGATTGCTGCTTTTGCCTGTGCCCCTCTGCAGTGTGTACCTGTGAACGTGAACAAACTTGGGAAACAAGGACCTCCCTTCTTGCTGATTTAACTGAGGACAGCATGTCTCCAGGCACTGCTGGGAGGAGAACTCACCACCAGACTTTCCTGACTTGAGCCCTACGGTACCTGAAAGACTACCTGAAATGTCTTCTTCAACAGGAGATTGCATGATCAAGAGGCGATCAGCATCTCACCTCCTTTGCTACGGGATCATCACAGCAGACAGGGATAAGATGGATCACTTCCCTATACATCCTAATACCTCCCATAGCTTCTAGTTATCAAATACACTACTGGGCTTAAGACACATTATGTAGAAAAAAGTATCTAAAATTATTTCCATTGAGAAAAAAGTTTGCTTAGGAAAAAAAAAGGACCAAATTCTACCATTTTATTCAGAGAACTTCAAAGTAGGTTCTGAACAAATTCTGAAGAGCAAACAAGGTAAAAGCAAACCCAAATCTTGTATAGTTTAGGCTGAAAGGCTAGGAGAAGAAATTTCACTGTGAGCACATGAAGGTTGAATGGGGAAATCCCCCCAGATGAAGATGATGTTGCACAGATTGATAGGCATTCTGTATTTACAGTAAGGATACCACACTAAACAATGCTACCAATTAGCTAGAAGTATGTACTTCATATAACACGACTGTATTAAAAATAGAAACTTTGAGATCTTAACTTTTTAATCCTCAAAATAATTATTTCTACAGTTCTGTGGGTGTTAACAAACGGTTTTCCCTTTTTTTTTCCTCCTGCATTTTTCCATTCAAGATTATACAAGTCTCTCTCCACTTTTACACTTAGCCGCAAAGTTCTTCTGAATGCTGAATCATGAAAAACTAGCCAGGTTAGTATTTAAGAACAGCCACACGTGGAGTAAGACTTTTTCTTTTTAATGGAAGCACATTTGTTTTAAACTTCCAAGAGACAATTGCTTAAGAAATTGTGAGACAGGGCTCTGCAGTACAGAATGCATTTAAGATTTTAGTTATCTATCCAACCAATGAAACAGAACTGATTATAAATCTTTGCAACACTTTAAAATACTAAGATTAATATTTTGGAAAGTATATATAATGGAAGGCTTTTAGTGAGATAGGCACATACACATCACCTGCTACAGTTAACAATATGGATCAGCTGGGAATACATCTCTCCAATTATGAAAGTTACATTTAAGAATTACCTTGAGTTCCTGAAGCTGGTCAGGTTCATAGAGCTTTGGAGACAATGCTTGGGCAAGAAAAGCATCAAGTTCCTGGCGACGAAGGATACGAACCCCTGGCCACTGTACCATATACCTACAGAGGAATTATTCAGAAGTTTCCTTTAACAGGTAAATCAAGTAATAATTTATATGATCAGAAGTAACTGGAATGCAACAACAACAATTTTTTTTTTGTTGTCTAGACTCGTACAGTTAAAAAGGCCAAAACATTAAACAGATTTGAAGTTTAAATTTGTTTAAACTCATGTGGAAGGGCTACTGGCTGTGAATCAGTTGTGCAAGAGCCTGCTTCCAGTGCGGAAGGGGAGGACAGGCTGCCAAAATAGAATTTAAAACATAAATGATTCTGATACAGCTGAAAATATAATAATATGAAGATTAATGGTCTTTATAAAAAAGACTAATCGTAAAAGGACTTTGTGAACATGGTTTCCAGATCACACATGACTCAGAAATTATCTGGTCGGTGAATTTTATGCTCATCATGTCTTAATGAACAACAATTTAAATATGCCACATGTCACAAGAGAGAAACATGCTGTCCAAATGAATGAGGAGGTCTACCTTAACATACCATTTAGACTATTTTTTGTATACTTTCTGTAAGGAGAAAAACAAAGGCGTTTTAGTACTCAAAAGGCAAGACAAAGTACAATAGAATTGAAGACAAATTTGCATTTATTGCTCTCAAAAGTGGCTTACAGTTTTGCATGTGCAACATGCTAACCCTGGGTTTGCCAGATTTGTAAGCTAGTCGTAAGGAAATAACCACCCCTTCCCAAAAGGTAAGCAACTTTCAATTCCTCAGCCAACTTTTAATCTGAAAATTAAACAGGTAAGAATTTTGGACCTTGTGTCTTTCTCTTTGAAAAGCTGAAGTACAGAATTAATACTTCAACTGTTGGTTATCATCATCTCAACTAGATGAGCAGTCCTAACACATCACAGGCAGAGCATCATTTGCGTGAGCTTTACACCTCGGTAAACTGCTCTGTAGCTGTGCTCTGAAGAACTCTCTCCTTTGCTTTACAAGTTCACTAACACAGCCTCTGAGACCCTAACGTTATTTGTTTAGTAAGTTGAAGCCTAGAGTACAGTAAGGGTAAACTAACTAAAATGCTACAGTGGCCTCTTTGCAACACAAGATTTTTCTTCTCCTCCCTTCAGTCCTCTAGAGACTGAAGAAAGGAACGTTGAATATACAGAATGCTTTTAAGCCTCACAGCAGCCATGTTCTAAAACCAAAACCAACCGCTTCTCCCAGCGACGCTGCAAATTAACACCTTCTATACTCACAGTTTAATACAGAGCTAGATACGTCAGAAAGATTATGTGGTAAAACCTTTCTTTCACTCTGTTTTCCCTTAAGATAACACTGACCTCAGTACACAACAGAGCACCATAAGATGAGTGGGCACGTTAGTTGGATTGAGCATTGCTGGTGTATCTGATCTCATACAGGCCAAAAACGCCCTCATCCTTCGGTTCTTATCTTCTACTGCTTTTCCCAGCCACAGCTTCTTCAGATTAGGACAGGTCCATTCCCTGAATGCAAGTGCTTCCACCAGCTCAGGGGTCTGAGGAGATTTTCCTTTGTAAGCAGCCCATTCTTTAATTATCACTGGTGAAACTACAAAACGGCAACAGTTGAAAGAAAAAAGGCAGAGTTAAAAAGCAGTGTCTATTTAAAACTTTGTAGGCAAGAGATTTTGATGCAAAAGCATCGCTTTCAGAATGCGATAGATACCGATGTTGTGGATTACATTGCCAAATTGGTAAATCAAACTCTGTATGGGCCATCTTTCACTTGTGATCGCTTGCAAAGTGCACACAACCAAGTGTACACTAGGAACATTACATTAATATTTTCAAATTAACATACAACATAAAGGAGCTACATATATTCTCCTAAAACAAACAGCATAATTTGAGAATGCACTTTTCCCCTAAAATATGTGCCATTGATCAAAAAGCAACACTGATAAATAAAAACAGCACGTAAGTACAAATATATTCCATAAGTGGTCTTTTAAGAACAACACAATCCTAGTGATTTTATTCCGATCAGATTTAAAACATATTATACTTGTTTGCAGTTGTTCAGCTACTGCAACAGAACGAGATCTCAAATTATGGGTGGGTTTTGGGGGGCCCTGCCTAGAAATGTTACAGAACATTACTTTACATAAGCCTTTCAATTTACTGCACTGCTTTCTGTAAGAGGTTAGTACTTTGGGGGTCTGTTAAGCTCCCTTTCATCCACATCAAAACAAAGACTGTTCAACTCTACATGACTGCTAAATCGTCTCCCTTTTTTATGTCTGAAGGCAACCAAAACAGAACACGAGTTTAAAAAAAAAGAGAAGTCAATACTGAGAAATGATACCTTTGGCCTTGGAATGACCCCAAGTTTGACACCACTCAAAATTTGTTTGCACACTTCTTAACTCAGAGCCCAGTTATGCAGTGTGGAAAGATTCAAGGAACTTGTTAGTGGAGCTTCGGGTTACAGCCCGGAGATTCACTGCGGAGCACAGACCTGCTCTTTCTGCTAGAAATCCTTCTGTTACCCATCAAGAGGAGAACACTGCTGGTGACAGGACAGCCCTTACAGCTACAATGGCTCTTTCAGCAATCAGACATCAGCCTTACAATTAATTTTATATTTAGAGGGAGGCAAACCATGGCAGAGGTGATGACTGGGATTAAAAAAAGCAGCTCTAGAACATCCCAAAGCACTCTCATGCTTTTCCAGAATCAAACTACTCTAGCATTACAGCTACATTTCACAGAGCTTAGGAGAAGTTTTACAAAGATAACATGCAGCAATGAAAATAAATATTCTGATATATTTAGTTGGTAGCCTCACTCCAAAATCACGTTCTATTTTGGTTGCTACCAGTTTTTATACCCCACCAAGCTATACAAGACAGGCTTTAACAGCCAGCAGAGCTACTCCATTATTTGTGTGCAGCTCACCACACTGGGTTTCACCTCTTGTTTAGGCCTGGGACAGTAAGCGTGAACAAATAAAAGGATGTATTTTAGGTAGGCTTTCAAAGGCTTGTTAATTCTTTAGGTCTCAGAAGCAAGAAATAATTTTGGACAAAAACTTCTTGGTTTTGAGACTCCTATGCAGAACAGTTCAATCTGTTAGCAGTAAAAAAACCCCAAATTGTTGACAATTGACATAAAATAGTTGTTTGTATCTTGGAGTTCTTTTTTTCTTTCCCTCAACCTCCTTTTGACAATGGAGGTGATATTCCTAGCTACACTCATGTTCCTCGGTTTGGATGCCCTCCAGAGGCAAGCAGATGCAAACTCCCTATGCACATCACATTGGAGCACCCTCAGATGACCGCTTCCTCAGCTCCCGCAACTCCTGTAGCAGCAGACAATAGCAAGAGAACAGAGCTGTACAGAACACAAATGTCCCACTACAGGTGAAATATATGCAGAAGAAACAATAAAGACCTGAAGCTTAGAAGAAGGGGGTATTTTATGTCTATGTTTTCTACCTGCAATCCTATGTTTCAACATTCAAAGGAGGTTCGAAGCTTTTCATCTGGGTAGGGATGATGACAGTCAAGGCCCTATGAGATTAAGGCCACAGGAAGAGTACCTCAGTTTGCTCTCAAAACTCACCGTCTTCAGTAACACACTATGGGTAGAGGTCACACTGGAGATCCACCCTGGCTACAAATTTTTGCGACGTAAAGGTTGTTATAGGAAAGGTAACCATGCTCCTTGCAGAACAGTTCAACACAAAGGTCACTCTGGTGGACTGGCAGACAGCATCCTCTCTGCGTGGTGGGGATGACGGGTGACAGCAGTAGGCGACTCTTCTGAGAGGCACCCATTTGCTGCCCTCTCTAGAGGTGTGCTGCTTCCCAGGGGCTCGTATCAGGCACGTCACCAAGAGACTACTGAGCCTCGCACAGCCCACTGACCACTATCCGCTGCTGTTTCACATGGGCACCACTGACCCCGCCAGGAGAAGTGTGAGGCATATCGAGAAGGATTATGGAGCCCTGCGAGCAGCAGTAAGGGACTCTGGAGTGCAGGTAGTTTTCTCATCAATCCTCTCGGTCAAAGGGAGGGGGTTTGAAAGGGCCAGTCGAATCTGGCGAATCAATAAATGGCTACAGGAGTGGTGCCACAGCCAGAGGTTCAGACCATGGGACTCACTTAGAGAAACCTGGTCTAACTAGGGGCTGATGGGGTCCATCTGTCAGAGAAGGGAAGAGCATCTTCAGTCATAGGCTTGCCAAGCTGGTGAAGAGGGCTTTAAACTAAAGTTGTCAGGGGAGGGGAACCTCAATCCATCTCATGCCTACCAGTTTGATGCTAGTGCCAGCAATAGGTACCCAGAGCCTGGAGAAGGATCACAGGTCAGCAGGAGAGCACCTGAAGAGCAGCACAAAGGAATTCCAGCCACTCCAGCCAGCTTCATTGGAGGCCCAGCTTAAATGCCTCTATGCAAACGCACATAGCATGGGGAATAAACCAGAGGAGTTAGAGATGTGCGCATGCCTGCAGGGCTATGATCTTACTGGCATCACAGCGATGTGGTGGGATGGCTCCTATGGCTGGAGTGTTGGAATGGAAGGATACGGGCTCTTTACGAAGGACTGGCAGGGGAAATCAGGAGGGGGTGTCTCCCTCTGTGTCAGTGACCAGCTGGAGGGCATGGAACTCCATCTGGGATTGATGAGGAGCACACCAAGAGCTTATGGGTCAGGACTGAAGGGAGGGCAGGGACAGGTGATGTTATAGTGGGGGTCTGTTACAGGCCACACAACCAGGAAGACCGAGTGGATAAAGCCCTCTACAGACAGCTAGGAGCAGCCTCACATTCACAAGCCCTGGTCCTCATGGGGGACTTCAACCACCACAACATCTGTTGGAGGGACAACCCAGCAGGGCATAAGTAATCTGGGAGGTTCCTGGAATGCATTGATGATAACTTCCTGCTTCAAGTCATAGAGCAGCCAACAAGGAGAGATGCTATGCTGGATCTTGCTCTTATGAACAAGTAGGGGCTGGTGGGGAATGCGAAGCTCAAGGGCAGCCCTGGCTGCAGTGGCCATGAAATTGTGGAGTTCAAGATCCTTAGGGCACCGAGGAGGGTGCACAGCAAGCTCACTACCCTGGACTTCAGGAGAGCAGACTTTGGCCTCTTCAGGGATCTGCTTGGTAGAGTACCATGGGATAAAGCTCTGGAGGGAAGAGGGCCCCAAGAAAGCTGGTTAATATTCAAAGATCACCTCCTCCAAGCTCAGGAGCAATGCATCCCAATGAAGAGAAAGTCAAGAGAAAACAGCAAGAGGCCTGCATGGATGAACAATGAGCTCCTGGACAAACTCAAACACAAAAAGGAAGCCTACAGAGGGCGGAAGCAAGGACAGGTAGCCTGGGAGGAATACAGAGAAATCATATGAGCAGCCAGGCATCAGGTTAGGAAAGCTAAAGCCCCGATGGAATTAAACCTTGCCAGGGATGTCAAGAGCCACAAGAAAAGCTTCTATAGGTATGCTGGTGATAAAACTAAGACTAGGGAAAATGCGGGCCAGAAGAAAATGGGAGACCTGGTTAGCCAGGATATAGGAGAAGGCTGAGGTACTCAACTATTTTGCTTCAGTCTTCACCAGCAAGTGCTCAAGCCACACGGCCCAAGACACAGAAGGTGAAGGCAGGGACTGGGAGAATGAAGAACCGCCCAGTGTAGGAGAAGATCAGGTTTAAGACCTCCTAAGGAACCTGAAGGTGCACAGGTCTAAGGGACCTGATGAGATGCATCTGCGAGGGAACTGGTGGATGAAGTTGCTAAGCCACTATCCATCATATTTGAGAAGTCGTTGCAGTTCATTGAAGCTCCTACTAACTGGAAAAGGAGAAACATAACCTCCATTTTTAAAAAGGGAAAAAAGGAAGACCAGGCAGGTCAGTCTTGCTTCTGTACCTAGCAAGGTCACGGAGCAGATCCTCCTGGAAACTATGCTAAGGCACATGGAAAATAAGGAGGCAACTGGTGACAGCCAACATGGCTTCACTAAGGGCAAATTGTATTTGACAGATTTGGTGGTCTTCTACATTGGGGTTACAGCGTTGGCTGGAAGAGCAACTGACGTCATCTACTTGGACTTGTGCAAAGCATCTGACACTGTCCTGCACGTCATCCTTGTCTCTAAATTGGAGAGAATGGATTTGACAGATGTGCCACTTGGTGGATAAGGAATTGGCTGTACGGTCACACTCACATGTTGCAGTCAATGGCTCGGTGTCCAAGTGGAGCCCAGTGATGAGTGGCATTCCTCAGGGGTCGGTACTGGGACCGATGCTTTTAACATCTTTGTGGAAACACAGACAGTGGCATTGAGTGCACCCTCAGCAAGTTTGCTGACAACACCAAGCTGTGTGGTGCGTTCGACACCCTGGAGGGAAGGGAAGCCATTCAGAGGAACCTTGACAGGCTTGAGAGGCGGGCCCATGCAAACCTCATGAAGTTCAACAAGAACGAGTGCAAGGTCCCACATGTGGCTCGTGGCAATCCCCAGCACTAATACAGGTTGGGCAGAGAATGGGTTGAGAGCAGCCCTGAGGAGAAGGACTTGGGGGTGTTGGTTGATGTGAAGCTCAACGTGAGCCAGCAATGTATGCCTGCTGCCCAGTCAACTGTATCCTGGGCTGCATCAAAAGAAGCATGGCCAGCAGGTCAAGGGAGGGGATTCTGCCTCTCTGCTCTGCTCTCCTGAGACCCCACCTGCAGTACTGTGTCCAGCTCTGGGTTCCTCGGCATAGAAGACATGGACCCATGGCAGCAGGTCCAGAGCAGGCACAAAGATGATCAGAGGGTTGGAACACATCTCCTATGAAGACAAGCTGAGAGAGTTGGGGTTGTTCAGCATGGACAAGGGGAGGCTCTGGGAAGACCTTATAGCAGCCTTCCAGCATCTGAAGGGGGCCTAGCTGGAAAGGGACTTTTCACAGGGGCATGTAGTGATAGGACAAGGGGTAATGGTTTTAAACTGAAAGTGGGTAGATTTAGACTAGATAAAAGGAAGAAATTCTTCACTCAGAGTGGTGAGGCACTGGAACAGGTTGCACAGAGAAGTTGTGGATGCCCCGTCCCTGGAAGTGTTCAAGGCCAGGATGGACAGGGCTTTGGGCAGCCTGGTCTAGTGGAAAGTATCCCTGCCTGTGGCATGGGAGGTGGAACCAGGTGATCTTTAAGGTCCCTCCCAACCCAACCCATTCTATGGTTCTATGCATTACAGTTGTACCAGTTGACCAGTAACTGTAGCACTGTTGACCCAAATTTAGCATTTAATGTAACAGATGAATCTAGGACTTGTCCATATCCACTTATTTCTCCAGGGCATTTCCTACACCTTTGACAACTCTGTACTGGACCTGCTGCCAGAAACCGTGTCTTGCTCAGCTCCTGAGGATCTCTGTCCTCAGAGGAACATTTTGTGCTTTCCTCCCAGCACTTCCAGGTGGAGATAAGCGATGTCTACCCTGAAGACTACATTAGCTACGATGAACAATGAACCAGAGCGTGTTCAGCCACAGCATCACAGTGCTAGTTATACTGGTTTTCACACTAAACTTCCTCCTGCTGCTGATCAGCAGATTTGAATACTCAAAGTAGCCTAAGCAACTGCACAACGTATCGACATCTGCTCTGAATGTTACTCTCACGACACTTTAAAGTCAATCCAAGTAAAACGAGTCAGCATCAATCTGTGTTAGGGTAACCTGCCCGATAAACACACAAATGCTGTTACAGGCTCTAAAGGCACTACCAACAGCACCCTGCACACTCAAGCTGCCTGTTAGGGCCCTTGGTGCTAACTACAGCTCAGGTGGCTTTGGTATTCTCCTTGCATTTTTTTTTTTTCCATGAACCAAAGCATGAGGTGTGAGGTACCTAATATGACTAGAAGATGAGCTAGCTAATGCAGATTAATCAAGCCTCATTTTTAACCTTATAATCTTTACTGACAGCACAGCTTGAGCTAAGCGCACTTGATTTTTCAAGAGGGCTACTGCCCAAGACATGACTTTCCTTTTGGCAGGAACAGCATCAGCTGAATACATCCTTGATGGAGAACAGTCCCTCACAAGATGGCTAAGCTTAAAACAACAAACCTTTGGATCCATCCAGGAGTTACAACAGCTTGTACAAGTGTGCATTTCTCCACAGAGTGGAAAGGGCAGATAGTTTCATCTACACATACGTGTTTATCAGAACACGGGGAATAACCTGTTTCAGAGCTTGAAGAGAAGAGCAAGTCAGACACCACTCAGTTTCCATCTCCTCAGAAGGAAGGGGAGAGCAGCCAGTGCTGCGCCTTTGCAAGGAAAAGCACAATCAAGAACCTTGTGATTGAGCTTGTCACATCCTCTGGGAGCAGACATGAGGACATGTACGGCAAAGGCATTCCTTAGCAGACAACTATCACTGAAGAACCTCGCTGACTGCCTCTTCCAGCAGATCTATTGCTTTTTATTGGATTTCAACAACATAAAAATAATAATAATGATTTAAAAGACAGGAAGTCATCCACTTTATGAAAGACCCATTATCTTGCTGTCTACATATTTAGTAATAATACTGATGTGTCAGTTTATTATGTGTTTTTCACAGCCTCCTATAACCCTCTCATGCAATGTATTTGCAAATTATTCACACACAATTATTATGTTGCCAGTGTTACGGTTTGTACAACAAATATGTCAGCATTTTAGATATTAATATATTATTAACTCTCTACATAAATCTTATGGACAATATACAGTTCTTTAGAAGTCAATTTCTTAATTCTCTTAATGCCTCTTAATACTTAAATTTTCTCTTAATTATCTTAATTACTGTGTTTCATATTACCTAGAAAGGTTGGACTAGATGATCCTTGAGGTCCCTTCCAACTTCGGATTCTATAACAACATTCATTTTTGAGAGCAGCAAAAAATTAAGACACTAAAGGAGAATCAGCATCACTAGTTCACTATAGCCTGAGTCCTCAGAGAAGTTAGCAAGGGCTAATGAGTGTGACAGCAATCTGAGATATCTGCTCTTGCCGCTTAAGACACCATTCTCTCCTGTCTTGCACAGCCTGACCAGTTCTTGCTGATTTGTAAGAGAGGTGACCAAAATAAATGTGTTGCTGCAACACAGCCCCTTCAAACCACACATTTGCATCTCAGCTCAGATCCATCTTTACTGGCACTGTTAGCTTTGCAGCAAAGCAGCTAACTTTTGGGCAGGCATCTGAAATTTTTTTACATTTTTTTTTTTTTAAGAACGTGGTCAGTCCTAAGATAGAAGTAGGTCAGTAGCTGCATGCATCCTGCAGCAAGATTTGCCAGAACTCCTATAACTAAACCAAGTCAGCAGCAGTGTTCTTAGCCTCCTCTGAGAATAAATCACAGAAGAACAGTGTAAATGAAGAGCAAATAGAGATTATATAGGTATCCCCAGTAGCCTAGAGAGAACATTCTAGGTTTACAAGATAAAAACATTCTGAGAACTGACGTGGACCTTCAGCACTCAGCTACTTCATCACTACAAATGTTGCAGTACACTTTTAAGGACAGAAGTCTAATGAGGATAAATGAATACTGCAAATAACTCCACTATTTTAATCCTGAAATAACCTCGTAACCTGAAGTACTACTGCGTGAGTTTAAAGAATCAAGACGTTTGTGACAATATGTGTGCTGAGATACTATTTGGGAAGGGTAAATATTAATTCCCACAAAACAACTGGCTAAGACAAACAGTTTTTCAAACATCACCTTCACCATGAATGGACAAAACCGCTTCACAATTAAAGATGGAAAGAGAAAAGGGAATGAACATAAAGTTTACAACTGATTCTTATTTTTATCCTTTTACACATGAAGACTGTGAATGATGCTTTCATACATTCTAAATATCTGATTCTTAAATTTAGTCTAGTGACAGCAGACTCCTATATATAAATGCTGCTGCTGCCATCCAGCTAGTGCTTTGGCATTCCTTTAACCTTTATAAGATGCTACTGTAAAGTTCAATCATTTTCCTGTATGCATTTCATTATAAGAAAAACACTCTAGAATGAGGAGGTTGAATTTTCTGGAATGACAGCGATTCCTGGAAGCAGAAGACTTAAAAAGAGAACTTCCAGATTAATATGAAGATTAACATTCATCCCTCTGAACTAGCAAAAGGATCTTCTGACAAGTCTGTGTGCAAAAGTTTAATCTGTCTTCACCTGGGTCTACCTTTATTTTCACTACACCTGACTTCTGCAGATTTTAAACCAAGTTTTTATAAGCCTATACCTGAAAGATATTACAGACTTGCAAATTTCACTGAAGTGCATTTAATTACACAGAGGGGAAGACAGGGTAAGTTAACATACGCACCTCTCGTTTTTGAAAAAAGCACACAAATTTGTGTGCATATGCTCAGAATAGAGGTTTCCTATAATCCAGTTCTGCCACATACATTGAAAATTACATCACAAACCGACAATGCTTGCTGCAAGCCTGAGCATCCATTTTAAAAACAAAGCCCAGAGCTTGCTTCAAAATGGTAATATTTATAGTTCTTAAACCACCATAGGAAGTAAGATTTCAAATTAACATCATCTTCTATTATCCATGGGAACAAATAAGCCGTAAATTCCTCCAGTGTTAGCGACACCAGTGAAATCTTAGCAACTATTCTCATTCAAATCACGGTACAGATGGGTATGAAAACATAGCAAAGGGAAGAGAAATAAAGAATGGATTCTTACAGTACATACATTCTGGTGGAAGTCTGTTCTTTCTAAAAGCAAGTCTTTCAGTTTTCTTTCTGCTTTCTGCCAAACTAAACAGGACTCCGTAAACATACTGACGAACTGGCCTATAAAGGAGAGCAGCAGGAGGCAGGTCTTTGTTGGCTTCATCTTCTATAGAAACGGCAATTTTGATTTCACCCTTTTGCATGAAAGAAAGCAGAAAAATATGACATGTTATAGAGAACAGAAAGTATTTAGGTATGCATGGTAACTCAACCCGACTCTAATATAAATCTCATCTAGTCAAGAAAAATGTGATTCAGCAGTAATGTGGATCTCATGTATGTGAAGGTAACAGCAGAGGAGGATTCTCCTACAGTCTACTTGCTTTCCTCCAGTAAGTCTCCAGGCTCCAATTACCCCGTTGCTCTCCCCTTTCTCTTCTCCATCACACACCTTTTTTTTTTTTTTCCTCTGGACTATCTGCACATGAGGATTACCTAAATACTAAATACTGAAATAGTACACAAGAAAAGGCAGTAACGTGCTTCCAGATAGCCAAAGCACATTTGAAGCTGGTCTAGATCTCAGACAGTTTAAAACACATTCATGCTGTTTAGAAACACCAGTCTGGCTTTTTGGTGCAAGGATTTGAAACAGTATTGGGGACTCACTGTAAAAACCAACATTATGAGAAGACCTGGTCAAAAAATCATAACTGGAAATTATGTAAGCAAGGTTGGTTTTGCACATACAGTTTTAGCACTGTATCATTTTTCAGAAAAAAAGCATGGGAGAACCTTCCAACATTCTGTCTCAAAACAGCAGCAACATTCTATGTTGTCTGTGTCTGCACATCCAACCATGTTAGGATTTTCTTCTAAAACAACTGACTGCACTGCATTGCTCCCAAACACCAGCCCTTATTTTCAACACTGACAAGCAAGAACTCCGTTTTGCTACTTTCAATTAAAAAAAAACCAAACATTTAAACTGTCCCAGTAATGAATACTGTAGGTGACATCTTGGGAGTCCTTACATTAGGATGTCGTCAGGTTTAACTCAGACAACGCTCCTTTATGTATAAGGTATGTCTGAAAGATGCGCCTCTATACACATAACAGCAACATAACCTGGAACACCTCTACAAGCCAATTTGTAAAGGATCCCATCATTCTACAGCAAGATTATCTGCCAGTGTACCTATGGGATACTTCTAGGTCCCCCACACATGCTGGTTCAAAAGGATTTCAGACAGTGGGGCAAGAAAAACAGTCTCAAGCAGTACTGATTTATTTTTGATGCAGCCATCTCTAGCCTGACTTCTTTTCTCTGTTGGGATTGGATTTCTCAAATGCAGGTATTGAATTTGTTTCTTCCCATTGTCAGATATGATATTAAATATCGAGCACTATTTAAACGTACTAAGAATATTTGGCCATGCAAAGTGTAAACCAGAACTGGGATCAATGGTCTTCATGTGCTTTTTGATTCTTCCCTACTTCGATAAAGAAGGGAAGTGTTAGAACATGACAGCAATACAAGCTATGGTGCAAAACAAACACATAGGAAACAGGAAATCCAAAGTTCAACACTGACACAGAAATTTCTCTTCTTATGGATTTCAGATCCCCACCTACAGTCCTTATTGTCCTGAAGCGGATTTTTAAGATGAATACAAGTTAACAGGAACATGGACAGTGCCATTTGCTAGATGCTATACAAATATGTGCACTGAATGAGCTTATGTATGAGAATCAGTACGAAGCGTTTTGAACACTGAAGAGGAAGAAGATTAAAGTTGTCTCGTTCTGGGACTCATCTGTTTGCACTTAGAAGGAACAATGAACCAATGTCTTTGATGAAGTCAAATACATAGCCGTGCAGAACACCACTGCGCTGGCTCCTTCCTGGTGCAACGCAGACAGCAGCAGCTTCCAGACACCCCAAAGCAGGTTATCGCTGCCTGTTACTGTAAGAAGCTCTCCCCTTGCTTTTCAAGGTGTCCTCATGTGGCCATTAAGGCAGATTTTTTTTATTTTTTTTACTGGACGCACTGAGCAGAGAGAGTCCTAGGTTGTGTGAAAATGCTTACCCGGGATTTGAAGGCTAACACATAAAATAGCCAAACCAAAAAAAAAAAAAAAAAAAAGAAGCCATCAGAAATGTTGCCAAACTAAAATGAACAAAAATTCAGAACAACATCGAGTTCATCTGAAATTACATTTTAGGACTATACAAAAGGGATTTCTTAGAGCTGCTATGTTTCTATCCGGACTACCTAACAGGGATGGGAGGGAATCAATCAAATTGTGAGGAAAACAATCTTAAGTATTTTTGAACACTGAAAATAGAAAAGACTTGGCACAGACACCAGAGCACATTCGCAGGTTTTAGGTGGAAATGGACTCTATAAACACACACACACACGCATACACAACCATACATGTGCTTAGAGATATAAAAATATCTACATATATTCAGGAAAATGAATAATTTGTAAGTAAAGACTTAATTACAGTCATCTCATATTTATTGGAAGAATGTACCAATCAGTGGTTAGAAAACAAGGGAAAAAATCGTTAGAAGCACTAAAAATGGACCAAAAGTCAAAGCATTAAAAAGGATGCAAATTTATGATACTCTTTAGCCAGAAAGGTAAGTGCAATGATCTTTATAGAATCATTATTTCACAGCACGTAATTTTTCAATGTCATACCTTGGTTAGGACATGGAAGATGTAGGGATACATTAACCCCTTCTTGTGCCGGTGTTCTGCCACTCTTAATACTTCAGGTGCTACAGGAGGTAATGGAGGGGTAGTAATATCCATGTGGTTTCTGGTGGGCATTGACAACAGGCAGGGGATTTGTGGATTGCTGCTTTGATTCCCTTTGACATCAGCTGCCTGACTTCCTGAAGAAGTACTAGAGGAACCTTCTGCCTATAACAGAACACACAAAATAAAGTGCTTTTGAACGTGTACAGAAAAATACCAGCAGAGCAGCCAATAGAAACAGAAAACTTCCTTTTTCACCCACAACGAAAACAGTGTATCTTCACATCACATTGTATCAGTATGTAGAATGCATTACCCAAAGCTCGCTAACAAATTTCCAGAAAAAGTAAACTTTCATCCACTGTTTCCTAGCAGAAGCAAATTACTGGAAAAAAAAAATACTATGGTAAAGCTTTCACTTATTAACAGCAACAGCAATTATTATTTTCTTTAATTTTTAATTGCACAATACAGAAGGGGGACTGATGACCTCTTAATGAAATGTGAATGACTTCTTAACTAAGTATTTCCAAGGTACTACCAACTAAATGGGTTAACCAAAAGTCACAAAGTCTGTAATTTATCTACACTAACCTCCACTAACACATCTCTTCACAGTTCACATTTCTAAATGAAGCAGGAGAAGCTATGTAGTTCAATTTAAATACCTTTAAAATATTTAGTGTCTGAACACAAATCTTGTAAATGTTTTGGGTTTTTTTTAACAAAGTTCTTTTCTCTGAGAAGAGGACTGTAAGAGAAAATGGCCACATTTTCTGACTGCAAGATTAAAGTGGCATTTTATTCCATATCTAGAAATGTAGTTCACAAATTCATAGGAAAAACTTGATGCATAAAAATGCACTGCAAACCTCCCAATAAAAAAGCCTTTTGTAAGCATTCATATTGTATCTCTCATAGATACCAAAAAGTAGAGTTCATTCCTAAAAATCCTCGTCTTCAAGATGGAAGGCAGTATTTAGCCTAAGTGTTCATACTAGGTTTGTGCCTATAAAGTATTACAGTAACGTTTAAAACTTCTGAGACTGAAATTTACTTTGTTCACTTGATGATACATCCTTCATGAGTATTTTCAAAATTTGTGTACAAAATTTCACATGTTTTATAAGACTAAAAGCAAAGCTGAAACAGAAATGGCCAAAGCCATGAAATCCCACAGAACAAGTAACACAAAAAATAGGCCCAAACGAGCTCAGCTTGTTTGCTTCAGGCTCTTATGAAAAATACAAACCTGCATGTAAAACCAAAAAAACCCCACACAACCTCCAAAAACCTTCCGTAGGAAGGTGTGCATTGGCAAAAACATGCTCTAGCAAAATATCAAAGGGGCAACAGTATCTTCAGATTACATTTTATGCACACATCAAAGAGGACATTACTGAAAAATTTTATTTTAGAGCTGCTAATCCAGACTTCGTTTTATTTATAAAAATGAAAACAGAGAAGAAATGGTTAAAACTTATAAACCAGAACACTTCTAACATGACATACTAGTACTGAATGTTTCTATAAACATGTGAGCTATCACAGCTCTATCTATTAAATCCATGGCAAATTATCACATATATTTATCAGTTTAAAGATTTTTGCCCCTGTCTTCCACTACCCCAACAATTAAGAGTCAGTGATGCTGGACCACAAGGAGAAGTTTACAGAACTGCCCATTACTGGGGACATGGAGCAAAGAAGACAAAAAAACCCCAAAGGATAGCAGTGCCTTCCCTGTTTGCACTGCCCAGGTTCTTTCTGGATCTGGTCCAGCGGTACTCAAACACCTAAGCTGAGGAACCACCACAGTTAAAAGCTGGGTTTGGTTTTTCTTCTTTAGTAACATACATCCACCCAAATGACATGAGCATACCTCTCATGTCTAATCACACGGTGAGACAACCACAAGCAAGGAATTTTGACATTTAATTCAAGGGAAAAGAGTGTCGAGATCGCTGCTGCTTGTCTGATCTATGCTAGATTTTCAGCATTTTAAATTACCTCAGAAATTCACACAGCTCATTCCATTGAAATCTTCAGGAAGTATTTATTTCTTTTTTTAATCATTAATATATACCTCTCTAGGAAATGAGTTCATCTACAAAATTTAGTCATAATCCTCCCTGTCATGCTCAACAGATGCAACTGTCTTCTCCTGCTACTGAAGGCCAAAGAAGTGGTTTGATATTAAAAAAAATATATATATAGGGAATTAAAACTCACAAGCATTTATACGTAAAATTGGATGCATTTAAGTTGGATTGCATACATGCATCTATTGGGAAGTTTAATTGCCGCTTATACAGCTCTCTGTGTGTAAGGCGGCAGGCAGGCAGCCACGCCATGCAGAAGGTCCCACCCATCCCTCACCTGGCTCTGCTCCCCGCCTCTGCAGGGCACCGGGCTGTGCCGCATGCACGGGGCCGCAGCTCTGACTGGGATGCACTGGGCTTCAGACATGGCCCGGAATACGGAGAAGAAAGGAATGTAATAGGTCAAATTAGCATTTGCATATGGTGACTAATCTGCAGGCAGATACAGTTATCGTATGGGGCGTAGTCTGCAAAAATAATAACCACTGATGGATGAAATCATCAGCTTGATATTTTAAGCACAAAGCCCAAGTTTACTGGAATTTCTATGCCAAAGGTACAGGGAAAATGTTGTTTGTCTACAGCATAACTCACTCGTGAGCGGGCTTTTTGACACACAGTTGACAGTTGGTGTGCAGTTCTATCACGAAGACGCAGAGATACTGAGTGCAAATGCTTTGAATGTTCTTTCTAAACACAGTTCAGACTTGGAATACAGGACACCACACTCTTGATTTGACAACACTTTTAAATCTTGAAGTTTGATAGGATAATGTTACATCTTTACCAAGGACTTAGTTACTCCACCCTTACTTAACTAAGCAGCAGTACATTCTAACCGGTCCCACATGGCTACTTTGAAATGTACTACATGAAATTCATACCAGGCGGTTATAAAGGACTTTTGCTCCCCAGCTGAGCTTTAATACACCTATAATGGTTTGTGGCCAACATGAAATGTGTGTTAGAGCTGTCCTCACTACACTGTAGGTTATGTGACACGGACCCTGGACTGATGGACGCTTAAGACTGCTCACACCACAGTAAAAGTCAAAATCACACACTACCGTAAACGCAGACAGCAATATCCAAGGATGAGATTGTTAGCTAAGGAGTAACAAGTTTATTGGTTTCTATTTTATATCTATTATTTTCTAACACATCCTTTTTAATTTTCATTTTTATGTATATGCTACAACATTCCTTGGAAAATGTCTTACTGTACTTTAAAGCTGTTTTGCACTTCACAAAAAGCTGTAGAAGTTCACACTAAATCTTAAAGATCAATATTGAAAATTCTACTCATAAAGCACAAAATAATAAATTGTGATGTTTGGAACTTAAGGAATTACCTTTGTTTGGTCTCCCAGCTCCCCACGCGTCTGACTTTCTGACTGGGTTCCTGTTTTTTCCCAGCCTATTTTGTTCCCACTGACATGGCTGAAGGACAACAAAGAAAAACACGGTGTTAAAAGTGCTGTTTAGGATACCATGAGCTAAATCCTTGGTGACTGTTACTGGAACCATGGGTCAGAGAGGACTCTGATTTTAAGGGATGCTATATATTAGAAATGTCAATTTGTAGGAGTCTACTATGTCAACATTTGGACTGTGTTTAAAAGCTGTATATTACAATGATTAAATAATGTTCACACAGGAAGAATTCTTGATTGAACTTCAAATATTTGCCACTATGCCAAGTGATTTCCCTCAATTATAAGACTATTTCTACAAACTGTGATTTAAAGGACACTGTCTAGATTTCAGTTTCTAAATTTATTCAAAATTTATTGCATAAAATGCATATGGCAACACTATAAAAAAAAGCTGAAAAATATTGTTTTTTCTAAAGCAGATGCAGTTCCAGTTCTACACAAACTTCTTTGATTTACTAAGCAAAACACATGATAATATTTAAAGTCGACAGACCGCATCAACCCCCCCCGCCCCTGCTGTCAAAGCCATCATGCGTAATTGTAGACACATTCAGAATTTAGTACCAAGCAGTGAGATGCTCATACTGTTCTACACCCCCCAAACTCTGAGAGGCAATCACAGACTTGCTGAAGCCCCAGGCTTTGATTCTTGTGCAGTAAGCCACTACACCTAGCAGGACAAAGGTAAACACAAACTGCCTCTGTTCAAATTTCTTTTTAGTAGGTCAGCAAGCAGTAATTAAATCAGGTCTGCATAACTTTATTGCCAAGGACAGACATATGATCTAGCGGAAGTCAGAAATACTTCTGCAGTAAACAAGGCACATCAGGAGAAGAGAGCAAAACCAATTTCACTGCTGCTTTGTTCCACACGTAGCTCGTAAGTCACTGGCCTAAATGGTGAATTTCTGACGTTCACACCACGTTTTTTTGCAAAGCCACATAATCCCATAAATTTAGAAGTGTAAACACTACAAATTCAGCGAAGTTTTGTAGTTTTTAGCTACTGAAGTTTTAATGAATTATACCATGAAGTAGGAATATTTCTTTTATACTAAGTAAAGTACTCAAAGGCTTTCTGATGTTTACCAAAATCTCACCCTCTCCTTCCTTCAATAAAACATAGGGGCAGAAGTGGAAAAACACCCAGGATTATTTGGTTTGGGATTTCTGCTTGTTAAGGAACAAGGCGACCAGAGTGAACCATGGATATGTTTGCAGTCATAGTGACCTAAAACTATTTTCTGAAGGTCCACCATATCACCAACATGCAGATTTCTTACTTTCGGGATACCGGCGAACCATTTTGAAATTAAATCTATTTTAACAGAAGCCGAGTAAGAAAACATCCTCACAAAAAACTTACTTCACTGCACCTCCATTGCCTTCATCGTTGTCGGAGGACGAAGATGTAGAAGAGGCAGGAAAATAGGTTGAATCCACATGATTAGGGCTCCCACTCTGAGCTGGATTTATTGGAGAGGATCGTTCATACAATGGTGTATGTTTTCCTTCATGAGGAATGTTACTGTAGTTGTTCTGCTCAGAAAGACTTTTTCCACCTGTTTCCAAGGTGATGGCTGGCTCAGAGAGACTGTATGGGTATGGGCCCTGGCCTTGGGCCCCACCCTGATTGGATATCTGCTGGGCCTAAAATAAAGTCATCTTTCCTAAGTGAAGGCAACAAAAAGGCTTTTCTTTTTTTAAAAAATACATTATTTAATCAAGTGGCATTTTCCAAATGTAGACATTAAATCTCAGCCATCTTGGACATCCAAGGACAAGAGGCAACAGCTTCAAGTTGCACCAGGGGAGGTTTAGGTTGGACATTGGGAAAAATTCCTACCCCAAAAGGGCTGTCAAGCACTGGAAGGGGTCGAGTCCCCATCCCCGGGGGTATTTAAAAGCTGGGCAGACGAAGTGCTTAGGGCCAGGGTTTAGTGGTGGGATGGCAGGGTCAGGGTAACACTTGGGCTTGATGAGCTTAAAGGTCTTTTCCAACCCAAATGATTCTATGATCCACACAAATTGTTCTACCAGAGTCTGTACCATCACTATAGTTCCAGACTTCATCAGTGAATGCCAAAAGGTTGGATATACCTTTCCCACATAGATTTTGATTTGATGAGCACAGCGGGTTTCTCCCAAGAAGGGCAGAGGGCTACTTACCACAGGTTTTGCTTGTAGTGAGGTCTGTGGAATGTTAAGCATCTGAGAAGGAACATATGGTGGCACTATCCCAGGCATACCAAACTGATTTGGTCTGGCTGCTGTATTGCAAACAGGGAGGAGGGGAAAAAAAGGAGGAAAGAAAAAAACAAACACTCATGAAAATGCTCACTATCTGATGCAAATGCGACCCTTTCTATCCTTTTGCTTCTATGGTTTATTTATTCTTGTTCTTCCAGCATTACTGCTGTCTAGTATGCCTTTAAGTCAGTTTTATTCATTTCTGCCTTTTAATAAAAATACTCTGTAGCCTGTGAAGTCTATTTTACTTGTCTCACCTTCTCTCAGTTCTTTGTATCTCTCGTTACAGCACATTTCTATTCTACCTGGGGTTCAAAGGAAGCATAAAAGAAAAAAAGCCCAAGAGATGTCATAATGAAGCATCCAGTAAAAATAATGTCACACAGACACATCATGCAGGCACTTTCTATCATTTGAATATTTGACCCGGTAGCCTTAATACCCTTTAATGCAGGTCTTCGAATGTAAATAGAGACACCCCACCCCCCCAGAACAGAGAAGGAAGAATCTGTATTAGTATTTCAGTACGGTAACTGAAAATCTTTAGAAAATTTCAGCTCAAATTATGTTTTTGTGTTAAGAATGAGGTATAATCATACAGTTAATTTGTAAGCTTTGAGAATAACCTGCAATGCCAGAACAACTTGCGGCTGCAATTTAAGCGGGCATATTATGACATCAAAAAATCAAATACTATAAAGGGATTTCTAAAACATGCTGGGTAAGCCCAGTGAGAAAGAGGAAATATATTTTATCGAATAAAAATAGAAACCGTCTTCATGATTAGAACCGGTCACCAGATTTCAGTTGTTTACAGCACCATACTCTCAAGCGTCCTAATGCTAGAACTGATGCAGCGATAGCTAAGAGGAAAATCAAGTCCAGGTTGTTCTCTTTTTGGGGAAAGAACACGACCTCTGCATGTATCCTATGAAAGCCACATATTCAAGGGTCAACAAAAACTGCCAGAGAATGTAATTATTTTTTTAAGATCCTGCTAATAATACTATTTCTAATTTAGGGTTATGCCAGTTTTTAGTTAAAATGAAAAGCCTTATTTCTTTAATTACTTACCTAGGTAATGTGGTGGATGAAATGGCATAGGTTTATTAGTTGCTGAGTAATAAGCAACTGCTCTCTTAAATCGAGTAACTTTGTCATCTGTTCTAGACTAAAATAAAAAAAAAAAAAGAGATCTGTCAGGAGCAAATCCAGGCATGTCATCTACAGGTCAGCTCCTACTTGCTGTAAAGTAGTTAACATGTACCACATCACATACGGCACTAACACTGTATGTGTACCCCCGAACACTACAGCACTGTACCAGCACAAGAAATATTGTGTCAGTCTCTGTAAGGATAAAGCTTTAAAATACTATCTGCACATACCACTCATTCTCAGGGACAGTACACAAGGGCAAAATACAAAACCTCTTCCGTTATCAAGAATTTAACTTAAAGCACTGCAGGTTAAGTGCAGTATTTTTGCCTTTGGAAAGCGTGGAGAGTGAAATTAAGGTGTCTAAGACACTGCATATACCAACAGATTCCTACTATCGACTGATGCAAACCGCTATTTTTACAGAATGCAATTCTTCAACACAAATGTACAGCACAATACGTTTAAAACAACCCCAAACCAATGTTTTGCTTTATACTTTACCTGTGAATGCTGAAAAACATCTTTTGCTATGGCATCCAAATCAGTGGTGTCCTGAATATTACGGACGTAGTCAGCTACGGCTTTGATCACTACGTCACAAGGTGGTAAAACTAACTGGTGAGCACGTACCTATGCAAACAAACACACATGCCAGTATGAAGCAACAGGGTAGCCCAAGATATCTCCGTCACACAGCAAAGAATTAAGCTGCTTATTTATTGAAAATGTATTCAACAAATTCCAGATTTAGTATCGAAATATTTTTGGGCCTTCCACCTTATTTTTAAGACTTCACCTTAAACAATGACTCATATGTTTTTCACCTACATTATATAGAATACATGTGAAACCTCACCTCTATGTAAATACTTGCTGGTTAAGTATCAGCCCCAACAACAAAGGTCAACAATGCTAATTATTTTATTGCTCTCTAGTTGGACAATTCATCCAGTGCAAAATGCTTTATCTAATGTGGATACATCCATTTTTTATATATATAAATGCCAGAACATATTTTGACAGAGTTTATATTCTGAACGTAGAGCGGTACCAGAGTTGATGAAAGCGATCCACTGAGAACAGGAAGATCTCTGTGTACACAGAAAAGGAAGGATTTGAAAAACAAACGGAGAAAAGGAGTGTCTTGAGGAAACTTATTTTCAAGAAATTATTTTTATTTGTTTTATATTATGCATCGACAAAGAATAATGCATGGATTTCTCCTGTTGCTATGATGTCAACATAGTTACTTTTGCTTTCAAGCATTTCAGTATCAACATAGTTATGGGGCTGGTCACACTTTTTGCAGACACAGAGGAAATTCTTAAGGTAATTCCATGGATAAAATCGTTTCAATATTCCAGCATTAAAATAATTGATGTCTCACCGTCCAGTGGCAGATGCACCCGACTGTCCATATTCACCGACTATTTTAAATGGATGAGAATCACGCTCTTAAACACATGCTAAAAATTTCCCTGGAGTTAATGAGCTGAGCCCATGCAGACCACAGATTTGTCTACAAATCAGAGTCCATGCTACAGTCTGCTCAAGATCTTAGGAAAATGATGAACTCCCATGGACACACTGGTCACTGACTCAGGCCACAGGTTTGAGAAGATATGAATCATTTCGGACTTTGTAGCAGCAGACCTCTCTTTGTAGTAAGAAGAAAGAGCTGGAAGAGCTCTGTGGGACGACGTCCAAAGCCCCTACAGACGAAGCGCCGCAGCTCAGCGACTGGCAGCTGCAGACAGATGTGCTGTACCACAAGTTCTAGACTCAGTTCTTTGGCCTGATCCCTTCTCATGGAAACCCTGGACTTCCACCTCAACACTCTCAATAGGCTCCTCCTGACAATAAACTGAGGATTATTCAGCATATGATACGGGGAATTACTGCTCTTATATGCACTGCATGATTGTACATGGGGTATCGATACTTCAGGTCACACAACCGTCATGGACTGTTGTGGAATTAAAAGAAGCGAGCGGTGCTGCTAGCTGGGTCTGTGTTACCTTCCCTCTGTGCCGCACGATGTGCATGCTCAGAGGGGCAGGGACGAGGTCTCCAACCACGTGTCCTAAATTTTAGAGGACGCCTGAGGAATTTCTAAAAATTCTGTCTGGAAGCTCTGTACAATTCTGGAGCAACTCTGTCCATGCCTATAAGGGCAGCTACATTTTTGCTTTTAACATATTTTAATCCGCCTATTTGCAAAATTCAGTGATTCAAGAATTGAGAGATCATTATTTAACAGTTCTGTTCTTTAATAGATGAGAAAATGTGAAAAACCTTTATTCTTGCATTCTACACAGGGAACGTGCAGAATTTTTACTTTACTAGGAAATACTGCAATTCAGCCTTGTCAGAAATGTTTACGCAAAATTCTGATTAATGCTTCAGTAGTTTTATCTTTGCAACCTTAAAATCTGTACCACAAGCGCTTTTTATTTTATATGGAGACTACCATATGTAATTATTTTCTTTCCTGCTCTTATTTGATCCAGTTATCGTGCAATTTCTTAGACCACCTTCTTCATATTTAGGCCACGGAATTTTTGCCCAGATTCCCATTTTTATTAATTTCCTTCTCCTAACACCTACTTTTTATAAATGTCAGGATATTCATTCTATACCTGGTCATTCTCTATCAGAGATAAGCTCCACAGTTTATGAGCCTAAATTAAGAACAGTTCTGTTTAGTGTAGTCAGTGGCACGGTAATTATTTCTATTTCAAATAGTAATTTCTAAATTTTTGCTAGTGTGCATTCTCAATACATACCACGATACTAAATATAGATCACATCTGCATGTAAGCGTACACTCACAAATACTGATGATAAAATTTTGCACCCAATCTGCAAGCGGAAGCAATAGATTTTCTTTTCACTGGTAATCTAAGTCACTTTATGAACACCTACCATTTTATTTGTACGGGTAACAATTACACATCTCTAAAGCAGCTGAATCATAGCATGGCTGTGTCACGTTAGATGTGCTCTCTGCAGAGTCCCTGGGAGAAACCCCACATTCGTACCCAAGGGTTTCTGCAATCTCTGCTTGAAAATTCAGTGGACAAAAGGAGTAAGCCGTCTATCATTAGTTGTATGTCATCTCCAAGACAGTAATAGTTAATAAACTGTAAGCAGCTAGCATCAAGAGAGGACATCACATCACTCTAGCACTAATATTCAGCTCAGATCCCAGAAGTATAAAGCTGAAGTGAAACATATTAATGGCGCCAGTATCCCCCCCAGTTTAGCCACTCCTAAACAAACAGCCTAAAGACCTCATGGAGCATACTCTTAATTCCTGAAGTGAGACCTCCTGAAAGTATGTGTTACACATTCAGGGACATTTACGATATTTGGATCTTATTTTCTTTTATTCTGTTTCAACGACATCCCACCCAGCTGTGAGAACACCCTCAAAATTAAAAATGTCATGACCTACACAGAAGCCAGAAATGAAAAGAGGAGAAGTAAGATGTACTTTCCTGATATTAAAGAAGAAAAGATTTCTATACATTTTAGAACTTTCCAGAAATCCAAACCTGCATATTTTGTACTGAATCATAAACAATGTTTCTAATACTGTGTGGACTAAAATACAGGCTAAGTCTTACTAAGTGCTAGGTACGGTAAAAATTAACACTGAACAGCAAAAGTTATAGAAAATGTGTTCATGGTTCAAACTTCCTTTTAGTAAGCATTTTGGAGCAAAATCGGCATCGTATTTTACCAATTCCTCATTAGAAGAGATTTCTTCCTAGAAACTGTTTTTTTCCTTATCCTCTACAGAAGAGTTTCAGACAAGCAATAACATGGAAAAATCAGGTTTGGAAAGGCAAAGATGGAGGTGGATCGCACACTTGGAGGTGATCAGGTTAGAAAGCATGGACTCTGAAATCAGCAGTTTATTTGCTAGTTGTAGAAGGACTACTTCAATTTCACAACACACCACTGATAAAAATCATAAGCGACCTATTAATTCACTCTGCAAAGATGAAGTGGGGAAAGGAAATTAATTCTACACAGGTATTTGTCACAATGAGAGCCAGAGAGCAACATTACAAGCCCAGAAGCTACAAGATAAAAATGCCTTGGTTTTGACAAAAAAAACTTGCAAAAATGCTTTATTGAAAGAGAACAGACGTAACTCCACGGGATTATTAGGATGCCACAGAAGGTACCTAAGCTACAGCTGGGAAAAGCTCCCCAAGTCTGGGACAACTCCCATTGCCCACTGTCTCCAGGAAGTGAAGCCTTTAAAAACTAATCAACACAAGTACCAGCATTTACTGCTGTGCCTGCTGGAAACAGATAATAAGTTTAGTTTTATTTTCAAACCTTAAAAAACCAATTTTCTGTGGTCACACAAGGAACATTTTTTTTTTTTTTTTTCCCACTGGCGAGAGAAAAAGCTGAAGATAGGAAGAATACAACAACAAACTGCCTGGGTTTTGTTATTTTGTCTAGTAATTTCTATCAGAGATCACATCCAAACTGGATGTTGTTTTGTTTTGATGTTAAAAAAAATCTTATGAACCATTAAAAAAGCCGGATGGCTTAAAATCCTCTCAAACCAGCAAAGCTCAGTTCTTCCCTAAGACTGGGTTATTCACTCAGAAATTCTCTCTCCTCCATCCTCCCTCCTGGTGGGGAAGCTGACCTCTTTCTACTCCTGCATGTCTTGGTGGTAACAAGGATACACACAACATGGAGAACATTTGCTAACAATTTACACACATAGGACTGGAGAAAACCAAATTCTAAACAGAGGAACAAAAATTATGTCAGAAAGGGAAGAGCAGAAACACAAGCTGAAGATGTGCAACAGACAGGCTTCATAGGAGACAACCTGTGTGACAACCCTGCATGCTACCATGAACTCAAGGGCTGGGCTGCCCTCCAGAAAGACCTAGACAAGCTGGAGGAACGAGCCAACAGGAACCTTAAGAAATTCAACAACTACAAAAGCAAAGTCTTGCACCAGGGAGGAATAACCCCTGGCTACTCTGCAGGCTGGAGTTGTGCCAAAAAGGACCTGGAGCTCTTGGAAGACCGCAAACTGCACGTGAGCCAGCAGGGTGCCCTGGCAGCAGGGAAGGCCAGCTGCACCCTGGGCTGCGTAGCAGGACCATAGCCAGCAGAGCGGGGGATCTCAAGCCAGCAGAGCGGGGGATCTCGAGCCAGCAGAGCGGGGGATCTCGTTCCTCAGTGTTCATTAGAGCATCTCTAAAGCACCTCATTCAGTTTTGGGCTCAAGCCAGAGGTCAAAAAAGTTGAGCTAGTTCTGCAGAAGGCCATCAAGATGGTTAAGGAGCTGGAGCACTTGCTCTATGAGAAAAGGCTGAGGGAATGGGGCTTATTCAGCCTGGCAAAGACAAGGTTTTGGAGATACCTAACAGCAGCCTTCCAATACCTACAAAAGAGGTTATCAAGCACGTGGACCCAGGCTCTTCACAGCGGTGCACTGTAGAACGAGAGACAACAGAGAGCCGGACACATGATGGGTTCAGACTGTACGTAAGGCAAAATGTTTTTACCGTTGGGACTGTCAAGCCACAGCACAAGCTGCCCAGACAGGCTGTGCAGTCTCCAACCTTGAAGATTTTCAAGGCTAGCCTAGGCAAAGCCCTGAGCAACCTGTTCTGACCTCAAGCTGACCATGCTTTTAGCAGGAGGCTGGACTAGATGACTTCCTGAGGTCCTTTGTGACCTGCATCATCCTATGGTGACCCTTAGCATCAAAGAAACCCCAAACCAACCAACCCCACTTAATTTAAGCATATCTTAAGAGTACCACCTTTGTTATCTGAGCAGCAGCAAATTACCTAAGCACCTACTCAACATATTAGTCTCCCTCTGGCAGACACCCTCTGAAGTCAACAGAGAAAGACAGGAATTTCTCAGGGCAATTCAGAGAAGGAGCCTAGCCTACATATTTTTGATTGCTTTCTGGAAGCATCAGTCTTTGCCTCTCTACTGAGATGAAACAACCAAGGAGATTAGCTAAACAGTTTTGCCAGGTAAAAACAGATGTGGAATATTGGATGGTGGGCACATCAAAAATTTGCCAAAGACAGTCCAATGAATTCATCCTTTCAAAACCAACCTAACAGGAAGATGATCCATTGCAAGATCCAAGGTGGCAACCTCATAAAGTTTCCCTGCATACTCTTCTTCTTCAAAAAGCATTAAGACTTGTTTCTAAGGTTATCTTGTGAATAAAGAGTCAGCACTTCTTCAGTGGTACATGCTCCCAAACAGGTACTAATTCATTCCAGAGGCAAGAAACTGCCCTCCTAGTATCATTCTGATGGTATTACACATTGAGCTTGAAGCTCCATACTGTAACAAGCTTTCCCAGAATAAGAACCAATTATCTGTCTCAAAAGATAAATCCCAAAGCACACAAATAAAAAGTAATACAATGCTAGTTTCCAAACAAGGTCTAGCAGTCAAATTATTTCTCAGGAAGTCTATTAACTCCTTTCTTATTGCCATGTCTGATTCAGGTGGTCATTTCAATGAACTCTGGTCTCGGTCAGGTAACAGGACACAAGCACAGGACAACACGTTTACCAGATGCATTATCTGTTTATGCAGGGACATTTAGACAGCTAAGATCTTGACTCAGAACAGCTTGGAGTGTCAGGTTTTGATTCTTTCTCCCTTTTGCAGTGATAGCAATTAAGTTCTTTTCATTTAAATTTGCCCATGGAACTTCACCATTTTTGCTGAGCTGGTGGTCATTGTTGGTGTCTTCTGAAAGGCATGTCTGTTTATCCAGCGTGTAAAGATGTTGTCCTTATTGTTAGGGCAAAATCCTTCCAGATATGAAATGTGGATTCTTCTTTCAGTTCCCATTCCCCATCCTTTTTCCCATTTCTCCTCACCTGTTCCTAGACAAACACAACACCCTCACATCCCTCTTTAAAACAGAGGTACAGGTTCCTCAGTTTCGCTTTTTTTCACCTTGCTGTATTGACACCTGAGCACATACACATTTAGTTGCTTTTCTAAGTTACACTTTCTAGTTGGTGAACTAGCAAAGCTTCTCTTGTAGGAAGAGTAACCATTTCCCTACATCATCATAAAAGACTGAGAAAGAATGCAGAAAATAAATTGTACATTATTAAATGTCATAGTTCTCACTGAAAAGCAACAAATCAGGCCACTGGGAACTGAACCTGTTAGCTTTGATGCTCAAGACCATACTGTCTTAGATACAAAAGATTAACAACTTTACACAATGAGAAAGAGCTGAATGAGGTGTGGAATTAGAGCCCTTGGTTTCCAAGTATGGAGAATACTTGACAGTAACTCTGAACAGATGCAACAAAGCAAAGTTCGTAAGCACAGCCCAGGAACAACATCCTGGGTGACCACGACAACTTCCCCCCCGCCATTTCCAGTTTTCACGACAGCTTGCACTTTATGTAACTGTGCTGAAACTACTTCTTGCTATCAAGCTTGTGGCTAATATAAACATGTCTTTTAAGTTTTTAAGCATTCATAACATTTACAAGCAATACTGCTTTCTGCACATCTACAAATAACAGAAGAGGTCTCTACTGTAGAGAGTGCTGTAATGACATCATTGACACACTAGTATGCCAAACAAAATTAAACTGAATTAATGAGCTACTTAAACAAGTTATAATTTCAAACCATGAACACTGTTGAAACTGAAGCTTAAAAAAAAAAAAAAAAGTTGTTCCATGACCAGTATCTAATGAAGATTGGTTTCATGTAGACTTGTGCCCTTGCTGCTTTAAGCCCTTCTTCTTTCTCTCACTTTGACATCATTATCAGCCCAGAGACACAAATGCTGCGGTTCATTTGGGGCTATGTACTTAACAATCAGCGAGCAAGCTGCTGTGAAATTAAACAAATCATGTGTTGTGCTAGCCTCTTCCCTCGGTAAGGACACTAATTTGGGTCTCTTTCACTGATAACAGTGTATCAGTTTTCACAGAGCCTGTAATGGCGGAACGGGAACCGCTTTCAAATTTGATTAACATTGGCCAACAGATTAAATAAATACAGGGAGGCCTGCATAAGACAGCCCAGTGATGCTGGAACAAGTTTCATTTCCTTAGGATGCCACCTTACAAAGCGGTGTCTCCACTGAAAACATAAATCTAAAAGCACAGATGACAAATACCCGATTTTCATTCTAGCCAAGTAATTCAGTACATATTTAGAAGGCTTTTCAGAAGGTCTAGATGTCCAGAGTCATGTTCTGACTGGCTGTAAAACAAGTCTACTGAGCCTAAACCACAAAAAAGAATTCTGAACATCAGAAAGTTTATCCACCACTTTGAGAGAAATCCTACATTTTAACCTTTTTAGTGAAAAATGAAAATACAGGCACACTCTTTCAGTCCTTCATTTTCCCATCTCAAGTTTCACAAGGAAGCAGCAAACATGCATGCATATTTTGTTTTGCCACTACAGAGTGCTGACACCTTTCTAAACACAGGAGTGGCAGCAAAATAGGGGATGACCGCAACATCAAATTCTCACAGCTGTTCACTAAGCAATGTACGTGCAAGCCTTAAAAACTCTGCTGAAAATCTTGAATCTGTTTTTAAATTCTACCTTCAGCAAAATAAGTTACAATTTTTCAATGCTTAATAAATTTTTGGAACAGAAGGGGAGAAAAACCCACTTGTTTTTGTTGTAGATATAATAAAGCAGTCTTACAGAATTTACAAAAAGCAAACTGCATGGTGCACCTTAGGAGAAAGGGGAAGAGAGATGTCTGTTGTGGCCGACATAAAGGTCATTATTATCCCCTTCTCTGATGTGTCCAGTTTCCCTTTTATGGCTGTCTACTTGGCAGACACACAAAGTGAGTGCGATGAAGCAGCAGAACAGACATACTGTAAACTAAGCATCAGACACAAGTTACTTGTCTCAAAAAAAAATAATCTACTGCAGGCCACGTTAGCTCTATTGTGCAACATATTCTCTAGCGTATTTACACTTTAAGAAGTAGAGAAAGCTATTACACACAAACTCAGGTCAGTAGAAAATAAAACAATACAGCAGGAAGATATCCAGCTAATTATTTCTGACAGTTTTAGAACAGGACTAAACAAAAACCTCTCCCTTAGAAGAGGAGGAGAGTAAGAAGCTAGCTGCTCAGAGCCAAACCCCACTGAAGCTGTATGGCTCCTGCAGCTGAAGGGCACCGAGGGGGATCACGGTGGCTAAGTTTAGCCTTGTAAGGCTAATCGCCCAGGTCTCCTCTGCGGTCAACAGAGAGGGACTGGGACACCAGAGGGTGACCGAGAACAAGAGCCTTGCTTAGCTGCTGTGACTTAACCTATTACACTGCTCTGATTAACCATTATGATTGATTTTTAGCTTAATTGCTCATAGTTACATTAAATTTGTACCTTAAGTGAAGCTAGTGGATGTTCTGGACCAAGTAAACTCCAATGAAAGGAAGCCAAATCTTCATCAGGTAGAATATGATTACCTAGAACATAATGCAGAACTTTATTTAAGTACACCATAAAAAGTTACGTACTGTTTCTATGCAAAACAAATTTGCAATCAGTCCTCAATTCCCGATCAATAGGATTAAGAGAGATTCAACTTGCAAGTATCCTTCTGTTACTCCGGAAACACCTAATCAACGTGCTGCCGCTGCAGCAAGACACACTTCCCTCTGTTTGAGGAGCACTCTTCCATGAAACCAGCTCGCTTACAGAAGCGACAGAGCCGGTCACAACACCTGGCAATCACAACACATCAGCCTTGGCACGTCCTATTAGGGGATCCTCACCAGGATTCAGTAATGCAGGTGCAGTGTGCAAGAACACACTCTACTGCTCCCCGACACAAGCTGGTAAGCCCCTCCTGCACCCCAGCACACGCCGTTACTGAACCACACCGGAGCTGCCTTTGGAATCTGCCCTCTGCTCCATCATACAGCAGCAAGCTACCGGGCAGATTTACCTAACCCTCAGGAACACTGGTAGCTTCCACGGCACTTAGCAGGTTCCCAGTTCCTGAAGTTTCTTTTGCCAACCTGCCCAGGTCAGACAGGACCCTGGGCTGGCAGCATCAAAGTAATTGGGAAATTACATAGCTGTTTCAATGAACAGAGATAGTGGCTATGTTTACCAAATGGAAGATCACTTAAATTATTTTGGGTTTGGGTTGTTTTTTCCCCCAAAGCACATTACATGGAAAAAAAAAAAAAAAGAATTTTTTACCAGGAAATAATTCAAACATTTTAATTAATCAGAGACTAACTAATCAACCACTGACAGAGTTCAGTGCCCATGGATCCCAACTTTATGAAGAGCTAAACAGAATGCATTACTACACTTCCAGTAGAAAACTTACATTTATCAATATCTGGTTTTACAGAGCAGCAGCTTAGCAGAGAATGCATAATTCTCATTGCTGTTCATGTATTTACTTTTTTTTTAATTTTTTGGTCTTGAACTCTCATCTACTCACAAAGAGTACAACAAGATTCTTTGAATATGACAACTGTTTATTTTCTTAATATTTTGTTTGTAAAATAATTTAGTTTGCTTTTAATATTCTTCAACATGTGAAAACGAAGAAAGCTGTCCATTGCCTGGCAACTAGCAGTCGTAGAGAGGGAAGTCTTCGTGTCCAGTTGATACTTCACCTACCGCTGAGATCTCCAGCAGGAGACATTATCATCTTTATTCATTAAGAGCTAAACTTTAAACTCACATCAGAAAGATTCAACAAGTTTGTATATAACAGCCACATTCTTACTAATCTAATCAAGGTAGGATTAGACAGCCTTTATAACACAGGTCTGAAAAAATCAGTTACAGCCAGACCACTAGACGATTCCGTGATACCTAATACTTAACTCCTGCAGATCCTGAGATTACCTTTTAAAATAGTCAGAGCTTCTCTCCCTTCCACCAAAACCTCAATCTTGCTTGGTTTCCATCTGTCATTTCAGTTAATTCCATCCCCTTGAACACACACACATAAAACAGTCTGACAGTTTGATCAGTTCTCACCACATACTGAACTGTGGAGTTTAGGATGCTGAAGTGCAGCAGTGTCTTCTGTAGTCCAGGTAAGAAGCGATGCCTGTACTTCCCTTACATAGTTCTAAAATTTTACTGAGAAACAGAATGAGACTACATACCTAAACCCACGTTACAAAGTTCTGTCACAGTGGGAAAGAGACCAGCATTACATAAGCAACCTCCATTTCTTGACCTGGCTGAACAACCTCAACATATATTGATTTTTCCCATTTTAATGGCTTATTATAGTGTATGCCTTAGGTTTTTTCAAAGCAATTAGATACTAATTGAAGCCACTGCCTTTTCTAAAGAGTTCACTGAATTACAGCCCTATACCTCACACTGTGTTTGTTTTTCTACTGCTGAAGCTTGGTGGTTTGTTTTTGCTTTTTTTTTTTTTTTAAATCATTCTGAAGTATTTGAGTCAAAATTTACAAGGGAACCCAAATTAACTCCCTATTTACATCAACAGCGATTAGGACAGAACTTTTTAAGAGCGTACTCTTGGAGGACACAATATCTTGGCCACATTTTAACTACCCATGACAAGGATACTCCTTACATTATAAAGCTAGAACTGCAGAACCCTTCCGCATGAAAAGCTGCAAGAAGGAAAAAGCTATAAACCAAACCAACCAAACACAGTGTATACATAACCTTCTCAGAAAGTAATCGTTAAAAATTTGCCTAGTTGGTACAGTCAGAAACATATTTTGCTGGAATACTTCAATAGAGACTTTATCACTGAACATAACTCAATTCCAAATAATTTGCCATTGAGAAAGTTGTTTTAATTGACCAGTTAGGTGTCATTCCTCAGGCTCCTCCAACTGCTGAATCATTCAAGATTTTCGTCTCTTTTCAGCATCCCAAATTGACCCTTTAATGACAAGAAAGTATCCAAAAACAAAGAAGTTTGAGTTTTCCATATACAGGGAAACAGATTTGCAGACCTAAAGCTGGATACTGATACAGCTACTGTGATAGTTTCGGCCTTCTGTAACTGTAAACATTAAACCAACAGCATAACTGCAATTATTTCAGAATACATTAAATTATTCCTAAGCAAAGAACTGGCATGGGGAGTTACATTGATGTACCCCGAACAGAAGAGCAATGCGACAGATTCATATGCCTTCTCATGTAATCAAGCGCTCGCTTATCCTTTCCCACTGTGATTTTCTTCATTCTACTCATCAGGTTCAAGAGAGACCCAAAGAGGCCACAGGAGCAAGGGCAGAATAACCTGTGAAGCCAGACAAGCCCTCATATATTAAGTCAAAATATAAAAATCTAGAGCTGAACAAGCTACCCTGCTTTAATGTACGCCACACTACACACAATTCTGTGCCTATATGTATTTAGTATTTTATCAAAAAAACTGAATTTACTATACTCCTAAGGTTGCAAAAGTTAAAACCTGTTGCCAGTATTTTAAGTCAAATAGTATCTGTTTGTTGTAAGCTTATATAATCATTGTTTATAGCACCAAATACCCAGGTTTTGTAATATTCACCAATATAAAAAAACGCCAACAACCCTCATTGCAGAAAGACCTCCGAAGTATCTTCTGTTCTAACCGTGACTTCCAGACACTTTGTTCTGCTTACTCATACTGAAGACAAACAAAAAGAAATGCAAAAGAATACACAAAACTAAACTTGTAGCTGAACTGGTTTTTTTTCTTTTTAACCTTTGCACCAATTTGGGGGGAAAAAAAAAGCTACAAAAGATCTCTCTAGTAATCATGTGAAATGACCTCAAGCTTCTTTTTCCTAAGAGCAAGCTGAAAAATATTTTGTCGTGTAAGATATCGAGAGAAAAATATTCGAGAGCTTCTGGCATAAAATTGCAAAACCTCCAGAAAATTTACCAGGATATTTTTAACCTACCATTTAATATAACCAAGCAACACCTCAACTGGCCATGCAGCTGTAATTCTGTGACAAGTTAAAACGATGTCATTCACATGTACTTCACATTAATTCCACAAAGCATATCTGCAACTGTGAAACTGCTTTGCAAGCAGTAATTCTTACTCACTGAATTGGCATGCAACAACTTATTTATAGACTCCAAAACAAAGCCTAGCAATAGTAGTCTGTCATGCAATTTACACTGAGTTTTTTGTTTTAAACTGCAGCTTAGCCAGTCACCAGCCCTTCCTCCATGCAGCTGTGCAGGCAGGTAACCGCTGTGGATATGAAAAAGCATACACTAACAAAAAGCAGCTTCAACCAGTCAAATACTTGTGGCTTTCTACTGGAAGATGCTTTGGTTCTTTCCTTCTTAACATGGAAGGTACCTGCCTGGACTAGAAACAATTTAATATTAAAGACTACTAAAATATTAGTATGCTAAAGTAGTAACACATAGCCTCTCTCATTCACAGCTTTCTAGAAGTTTTATTCTTCTATCGTGTACTCCTACTAAAACACAAAGTCAGTAAGAAAATAAAAAGAAAATCCAGTTTTCTTCATTTGTTTGCTCAGTACAAGATGAAGAACATAGCTGCTTTGTGCTCAGTTACCCAAAAAGAAGTTAGAATGCTGTTCTAAATGGATCTTATTCATTGGAGTCAACTTTATTAGTAATTAATTCACTCTTCCATCTGAGAGGTTATGACAGCTGCTCTCTACCAGTGCTGTGGAAATAGAGTGTGTTAAAATTGTCCCATTTAAGCAGAGATGTGAAGCTGAAGTTCTTTCTACCTATGCTCCTTAAAGATGCTACACCGCTGAGCACTAGAAGCAGGAGTGCTAAGAAACTATCCTAACAAAACTCATGGAAGGGCAAGATGCTGGTTGCCTGTGCTTTCAACAATATGGAGATTCACTCAATTACACAGTATAATGTATTTCTGGTGCAGCTGATATGCTGTCATATTTGTCCACTGCTCATTTCTGAGGGGTAAAAAAAAAAGCCCCGGCAATCCAAACATTTTCACTCCATGTATGTTATTTTTAGGTAGAATATAGGACAGAAGCATGCTTTCACAGTCTGGAAGGCGTGCTATTAAAAGTACACCTCATACACTATGTAAGACCAAAACCAGTAGAACCACAATTGTCCTGATTACCTACCCACCCACCCACTGAGAAGATTTTGGACAGGCAGAGTGCCTTGCAGAATTCTTATTTTCTACTCTTGTTTCTAGACAGCCACAATTTGCATCGCTTGCAGGTCTCTACAAATTCGGCATGTCTGGCGTCATAAAAACACATCCGGCCTGCCTCAAGTGTAGTAGGAATGTCTGAAATAAAGGGTGTCCTTCCCTAGGTGCTTTGTCAAATTATACACACATACTGTAAAACAGGTAATAGAAACTGAAATCATAAGTCTGACTAGCAGCATCGAGTTCTTTTATTACTTCACTTACCTAAAAGAGCAGCAAAAATAGGAAAGCGATTTGGATTCAGGTCCAGTTGCTTGGCAACTTCATGCATTAGGTATTGGCTTGTTGTGAGACTTTTCCCATTACGGCTCAGTTTTAGGGCATGGGCACTGAAATAGTAAGGGATGTTGCACAATGCATAATCGGAGTCGTATGCAACCAAACCATGGAAACCTTTTTCTCTGCAGAAAGCAATTACTTCTTGATGATGATCCTCAATGCTCTGCGCAACCTATAGTGGAAGACAGAGTAATTAGCTACAGTGTTAAATTGCAGTACTGATTTATCACATGTATTACAATATATTGGGTCTTTTAGAAACCACATACGTGCATTTGAAACACTTGCAGTGTATTTAAAGTAATTAAAAAAAAATCCAGTGACACAGCACATACGGATGAGATGTAAGGAGCACTGAGAAACAAAATACAAAGTTCTGGAAGCCCCCATGCTGAAGTGGCACTATGTGTGACTGAACACAACTGAAGGAACTGTTTATTAACAGAAACGCTGAAACTCTAAGCATATCATGATACCAATGTCTCTATTAACTTATGGGACAAATCTGAAGGCTGTGGATACCCGAGCAGTTCAGCCAGCCAAGATGCCCCCTTAAAAAGCAATCACAGGATCCCTTGTAAAGTTTTGCAGCCCTGTTTTAAAAGAAACATAACCCTAGATTAACAGAGGTAACTTTCTTTGTTTTTCAAATGTCTACCTTGCTGCATTAAGCCAAATTTTTTCCCCTCTTTCCACTTTCAGCCTATTCATTTATGCACAGCTGTCTCTGATGGTGCAAACTGCTTCAAGTTTATAGCCCAAACTTCACCTCTCAACTCATGTTGCCTAGCAAAGCACATATTTTAGGCTATGGCAATCAGATGACTAAACCAGACCTGTTGTGCAGGGGAGACATGGGCCGGTTCCTAACATTGGAAACAGAAAAGCAGCCCTTTCTTATCAAGAAGACTGTACTAAACCAAAAACCCCCACGATGACAGGTTGGTATGTGCAGTCCCACATTTCTATACACCGTCAGGAACCGTTACAGCTGCAATTTGCATGCAAACACACAAAAACGAAGCAAGCAATGCTTTCTTTTGATGCCTAATGCTTTTACCATCTACATATGTAAGAAACATACAGTGATTCAGAAAACCCCACTTAAGTTGGGTGTTGATATAACCTACCAAGTATTCAATTTTGACAACGTTGATAGCAAGCTATGCCAGAATAGATTTGTACAAAACTGTTAGCTTCAGTCTCCCCAGCATGCATGAGGAACTGCAGCATTAGTGCCAGTGATGCTGGTTATTTCCTCTGCGCCCAAAGCCCTGCAGAACCCGAGTGAGGGTCCTACACCTCTGCAGCCCGTTCCAACAGTCCCACAGTCACCCACCTCCCAGCAAAGAGGTTTTGTTAGACAGCAAGTTTACAGTGACCCTTCCTTTTCCACTCATGCCTTACACCTTCTGAACCTGGTGCTGAATTACGGTCTTCTGGCAAGGTATGTAGAATTTTGTTTTTCCCATGTAGCTTCACAAAATGTTCCCTTGCAAGTGAAACCCTCAGCAGCCCGCACCTCACTCTGAGATATTCCTATCATCAACAACCAGCTCACTAAGCTCTCACTCCTCCTAACACTACCACCTTACAGCCTTATGAAAATGTTACTTCTGCAGAAACATGCTTGATGGGCTGTATCAGAGTGTTCTTGAAATTTACTTTTGTTTGTGAAAAAAACGCAGGTATTCATTTCTCTAACAATTACACTGTCACCCAGCATAGCGTGTGCCTGCCATAAACTGAACTGGGAGAGACTGTAACCATCTTTGGAAAAAAATTAAAGGCATCAGATTTATACAGTTACCAACTCAAGGAGGGCAATTTAGGCTTCATCCCCACCCACACTTTGTATGGTTTAAATTAGGAATTTTTTTCTATTAAGGGAAGGTAGATTTAAATTATGTACATCTACCCAAAATCAACATCTTTGCATGCATGAAAACCACAGGCCATCTACAAAAAACAAAGTAAGAACTCCTTCTGCAGCACTAGATGGGACATGGGTGTGCAGATAATGCAAGAGGAAACTCGGTGTGCGGCTCGCTCTGATCCCCTATAAAATATTTCCTCCACCTCCACAGCCTCCCGTCCTCTCCCTCCCAGTTTTACAGAGCTACCTGACAGGTACGGAACTGCAGCATGCCAGGGAATACCAGAATCCACATTCAAAGAACTGAACTGTTGCAGGGAAAAGAGCTGCATTTACCGAGGTGCAGTTAGCCAGCAACATAGAACCCTAGCAAGAGGAGAGTCAGGAACATCGCTTACAGCTCTCACAGAAGGAGAGAGGCCAAAGACACAACTGGACCCAGGCAACGGACACACTTCAAAACCAACGCAGGGAGGGGGGGAGCAGGGGAAATCATAGCCAGGCATTTGGAATAATTTTCAAGTCTAAATCTTGCATAACATTAATGATGCTGGATCAGAAAGAGAGAATCCTGCCCAAGTAAATAGGCACATGCACGTTTAGATACGGAGAACAAAACAAAGCCTCGCCAAAGTATCGAAGATGTTAAGATCTCTGCTGCTTAAATATTTAAATTTTAGAAAACTGGCTTTGCAGAAAAGTTTCTTTTAAGAATTATTCCCCCTCCCCCAAACAGAGAAATACCAGGTCACAATTAAGCTAGGAACCCGTAGGACATTTGTTATAACTTGGAGGAACCTGTTATTTTTACATCCTGCTGAAACCATCTGCAAGTGTTTTATAATTTTTCTGGATGGAACACATTACTCTCTTTGTCCCCTCTAATTACCAAAATAGATTAAATTCATAGCCAGTTCCTAGCTCTGCACAGAAGCCTTCTACTCAAGACCCAAATGTTTCCTGAAAATATGAAAATCAGTTTCATATTTAAAGTTAACCAGTAGTCTCAAACCCAACTTCTAAAAACAAAGCGAGAAAACAGTAGAATTTGGCAACTCTTACAAATATGTAAATTTTTAAAAAATCACCCATACATGCAAATAAAAATCACAACTTCAACATGCATTTGCTCTTTGCCCACCAGGAGGATTGCTACAAAGTGAGCATGCGGGAGAACGTGAATAAAACTAGAGTAACGTTTAGAGAAAGAGAGAGGTAATAAAGTGGATTTAGAAAGAAAACAAATTGTGTAAGAGGAGAAGACAAGCAGAAAAGGAATGTGATTTCAGTTCAGCAGTACCTTTGTTGTGTTATCCATGTTACCACTGTTACCATCAAATACACCTCCTAACCCAAATGTGAATCCATTAAAAACAGAGCTACCCACAGATTCTCAACAGCTGTACAAACGAGGCATCAAATGGGAATGGCCGATGTCCTTCCCATTGCTGGGACAGCTGTTCAGCACAGAGATCGAGCGCCGTTCGGACACGCACAGTGCTGGTGCAGTGATAGGAATGATCCTAACAGCAACAAACTCTCCCCCTCTACACCCCCTCCCTGGTATTTGGTCACAAGCGCCTGCCAACTTCCCACTGCTAACCCAAAGTAGGCAAATACCCACCCCTCAAATCTTCCCCATCAAAATTGGGGGGTTTTTGTGTTTAGGTTGTTGTGGGTTTTTTTTTTTTAAGTGATAGAAAAGAGACTTGTTATGATGTGTCCTCTCACTCCTAAAACCGTTTCCAGAGATTAAGAACAAGGCCTATTACTGAGAAACCATGAAGGAGCTAATGCTGCAGCTAAGCTTGAAAGTAAACAAAGCGCTACAGGTGACACTGCTGGCGAATGCGGCAACTTTATTCAGATGTAATCTACTTCCACAAGAAATGAACCAGGGCTGGAAAAGAATGCATTTAAAAGATTATCAGCTTGTTCGGCATGCCACGAGACTACTACAAATACCCAATTCCTATCAATCTCAAACCAGCTGGCTTCCTGTTGTGTCCTATGCATGTCAATGTTCCTCTAAACAGAGTATCCAGTTGAATACTTTAAAAGAAAAAAAAAAAATATCTTATTTTACCCCATTCGTTGCTTTTACTTAAAGATCTCTAAGTCTCAATAACAAATTATGGAAGATTTAGAACACATCAGACCAAGGCAAATACCTTCACTGCACAGTCCCTAAAACTTTTTTGCTTAAAGAACAAAAGTATTTCCCAGCTACAAATAATAAAAAAAAAAGGTTCAGATGAAAGGATGTTTTTGCTGTCATTCAAATTCCCACCATCATTCATATCCAAAACATGAACACAATTTTGCTTCTCTGCTGACTGGGGAAACACATTACTTACAGCAGACATGGCCATAACCTTTTCAATTTAACCAAGCGCCAAGCCCAAGACATCACATTCTGCAGAGCTCAACGTGCCCCTGCGAGAACAAGCTTTGCCTCCACTTCCAGTTTGTTCCACATGAGCTTCGCCCGGTGCGGTGGCCCCCGGCCGCGTTCAGCCACAGCGGGGATTAGCCCACCGTGGCCAAACATGCCTGGGGGCCACCGCAGGGTGAGGTTTCCACCACCAACCGGGCTTCACCCCAGCCCGACGAGCAAGGAGCTGAAGGGAACGTGCTCCTCCAAGGATGGGTTTGGGCAAGTGAGCAAGGCTCTAACAGCAACAGCAACTCTCGCCCCATTGGCAGAACTAGGAGAAACTTCACCCAAAGTCACCTTTTAGGTGAGCTCCTTCGAGTCATCTTTACCCCAGGGCTGCAACCTGGCCAGAATTTCTCTAAATCCGCTGAAAGGGCAGGACAAAAGCCAGATAATGTTAAGCTGCTGCTAGTGATCAAGCGTGCAACTCTAAAGGTTGCATAATCTTTTTCTACAGACAAAAGTAATTTACAATAATAAAGCCTACAAATACGCACTTCACTCCTGCTGCTCTTCCTTCCCTAGCGGGAAAGCCAACAAGCAACTCTTAAAAAAATTGCAGCTTCATCCCAGGGCTTCTTTTGCTAGCGTCTTGTGTTTCAGTATACACCATTGCTTGGCTTAACAAAAACTGCCGTAAATCACAAACGCTGTATAGAGAGATGCAATGCGTTAATATTCTGCAACCTATGAAATCGCAGTCTTGGTGTCAGTGGAGGATGGCCACAGACCCCAGCTCCTGCCTGATGCGTTGTTGTTATCAGAAAACTGAGGCTCCCCCTTAAAATAAGTTTAAACGAAGAACTGTCAGATTGGCACTCCCGACCCCAAAACTGGAAGCGTTTGCTGTTATGGAGTAAGGAACGAGTTATTCTACGCTCGATCAAAAGCTCGTTAATACATCTGGGCAACACTGAGCAAAACCCTCACTTTCCTAAATCATGAAACTCGAACCTCTGTATTTCAGAGCGAGTGATTCCGCCTTCAGCGCAAGTTTAAACACCTCACCTCAGCAGGGAACTTGTTGCAGATCCACTGCGCGCGATAACATTCTTTTTTTTTTCTCCCCTCACCCTTAGCCTTAATTATTAATTAGATTACAATGCTTTTGGCTCTCACCTGCGGCACCAAAGTCCCAACCTCGCCACCCTCCTGAAGCAGAGCGGTGGGGGCAGCCCTGGGCAAGAAGGGACATTTTGAGTCAACGGAGCGGCGGCCCCGAAAGAACATGGAGGCAAAAACCTCTCTGCTGTTGGGCCTGGCTTCACAGCCAGGGGAATCCGGGAGGCCCTGGGCGCTGCCGGTCGCCCCGCAGCCCCGCGCAGGCCTCTGGCGGGGCTGCGGGGCGACCGGCAGCGCCGCAAAAATCGCAAAATCCCCCGGGGATTGAGGCGGTGGAAACTTGGGCCGCCCCCGCCGGGCCTCGACGACATTTTGAGGCGCTGAGGGGAGAGGCTGGGTGCCCTCCCTCCCCTGCCGGGCTGGGCACTGGCAAGGCCCCGGGCAGCCCCCGCTGCCATCTTAGAGCGGCGGGGGCGCAAGGGAGCAGCGGGGGCGCAAGGGAGCAGTGGGGAGGGGGCGCTGGTGGCCCCGGGGGGAGGGGGAGGGAGGGGGTGGGGAGCTGTGGGCGCCACCGCGGGCCGGGCTGGAGGCCCGTCCCCCTCCTCACCTTGATGTGGAAGCGGATGAGGGCCAGGCGGATGCAGTGCGCCATGCAGACGGGCGGTAGGAACCAGACCTTGGGCGGCGGGGTGCCCTTGTTCTGGACGTGGCTGACGATCTGCTGCGCCGTCTGGCGCTCGTTACCCTGGCGCTTCACCCACTCGTGGAGCCGGGCCTTCTCCAGGGCGCCGTTGAAGAAGACGAAGAGCTCGATGTTGCCGTTGAAGCAGGCCTTGGCCAGGGCCGCCAGGTAGCCCAGCATGTGGTTCCACTGCCCGCCGCTCACCCAGTCCGTGTAGAAGCCGCCGTAGAGCCGGTGCAGGCAGTTGTCGGCGTCGATGAGGAGGCGCAGCGGGGTCTGGGGGGGCCGCTGGCGGCCCCCACCCACGAGGCTGCCCCGCGCCAGCTTCTGCAGCTCGACGGGCACCACGGCGCTGGGGCAGTGCTTCTCGATGTAGTCCTGGAAGCCCTGCACTCCCATGGTGAGGACAGGGCGGCGGCGGCGGCGGCGGGCGGGCGAGCGGGGGCCCGGCGGCGGCGGCGGTGGCAGCGGAGTCTGGGCTCGGGCCGGGCGGCGCGGCGGCGGCTGTAGGGGGGGCGGTGGGGCGGTGCCGGTGGGGGCGCCGGAGCGGGGCGGGGCGGGGGGAGCGCGGCCCGAGCGCCGGCCGCCGGCCCGGTGCCCGCCGCCCTCACGGCCCCCCGCACTGCCCTGCCCTGCCCTGCGGCCGGGGCGGCGGGGCCCGCGCAGCCCGCCCGCCGCGGCCGTTGCATAACCCAAGCTCGCGGGAGCGCGGGCGGAAGCGGGTGGCGGGGAAGGGGAGGGGGCTGGGGGGGCGGGGAGTGGCGGAGGGAGGCGAGCGGCGGCGCGGGGGGCGGCGGGAGCATGCTCGGGACGGGACAGGCGGGTGCGGCCGCCGCGCTGCCCCCGCCCCCCCACCCTGCGGGGCCGGGCCGGGCCGGGCCGTGAGTCCCCGGGCACCTCGGCCCCGCTGCCGCCAGCGGCTGGGGCGGGGCGGGCCCAAGCCGGGAAGCGGCGCCCGCGGGCACCCCATGCCCCGCGGCTCGGGGGGCCCTGGTGAGTGGCGGCCGCGCCGCTCTTGGCTGCTGAGACGGCTCCGCGGGGGCTCGGCCAGGCCCGGGCGGCTCTGCCGGGCCCGAGCGCCTTTCCCCGCGGCAGAGCGGCGGTGGCGGCCATTACTCTCCGTTAATAGTTACCGGCTGCCCCGCCCCGGCCGCTCGCTGCTGCCGGTGGAACTTGTTGGGGGATTTCTGCGGCCTTTCCGCCTATGGATAGACCTAAAGTGGCTGCTCGCCCCCGAAGCCTGCCGTCCGCCGGCCAGCTGGGCTCTTGCCGTGGCTGGTAAATGGGCATAAATAAAAAACTTCACAGCCAGGGGAATCCGGGAGGCCCTGGGCGCTGCCGGTGGCCCCGCAGCGCTATAAAAATCACAAAATCCCCCGGGGATTGAGGCATAAATATAAAACTACATGGGGGAAAAAAAAAAGTTCTTTTCTGCATGGGCAGTGCAGAATTACCTTTCTTTGGGTTCAGCTGGGTGAAATTACTTTTAATAATCTCCCTGGGGGAGCGTTTGACTCCACCACATTGGACATTTTCAAGACTCGGCTGGACAGGGTGCTGGGCCATCTTGTCTAGACTGTGCTCTTGCCTAGAAAGGTTGGACCAGATGAGCCTTGAGGTCCCTTCTGACCTGGGATTCTGTGATTCTGTGATTTTTAGAAGGCCAGGATTAGGGTTGAGCCCAGACTGTGTGTGGTTTGTGATGGAAACAATAACAGCCTCTGAGTTGTTCTCTGCTATGTAGATGTCAAGAAAATGTTGAGCTGCATGTGTTGTATATTCAACGCTAATATTTTATTAATTGGGGGAAAAACATTGTTAATGAGATTTCAGTTGGGCTGGGTTGGTGCCTACAGTACATATTCCCACCAGGGAGTAGCTGTGTCTCAGGGAGCGGGCTGGTTCGCTCACCGGCAGCACGGCGCTGACTCGAGGCTGCTTGGTGGATGTTTGTATCCAAGACTGTCTGGTGCAGCATAAGGACGGTGAAATAAGAGAGTGCTGAAAAAGCTATGGAAGTAGTCAATGAGAAATATAAGTTTCTTCCTAGAAACCTGTTTTTGTAATAATCTGAGAGTGTGGTTTCTGAAGTAAATAGTTGGATCTCTTTCCAAACTGCTTTTCCCTTAGCCTTTCTTAATTCTCCTGTAAGAGTAGGCATTTGTTATGGTAACAACAAAACACCGCAGAACACTTCGTAAGACACACAAAACATGGTAGTTGACCAGCAGGGCTAATACCGGGAAAGAGGATCAAGGAGAAAGAACTCCAGAATTCCAAATATCCCAAGACACACCAAAATTTGGTCCAAAGAACAAGTACCACCGTACAGGAAGTGCATCAAAAGCAGGTATCAGACATGCCTCCACGTATCCAACGCTCTGACCAAACAGAGTGCAGAGTTTGATCCAAACCAGGGCAGGTCATTCTCTAGTCTTAAGAAGTGAGCATATGCTGATTCAAGAAGAATTCAGTACTTGAGTCATTCATCATCTCATAGGATATTTAGGTTCAATAGTCTTAGGAATGGCAAATCGTGTAAATAAAATATCTTGTAAGTTTACTTCTTTTGTTTGTTTTGTTGTTTAAGGGACAACTACTCAAAAGCATCTCCCACCTGAAACCTGGCTGTTGACGCCCTGATGCTTCCTGTGGACTTAGGTAGCTGCAGCAGAACTGAATGCCGCCAGGCTTACGTGTTCGCCCACAAACATGACCCTCTGTCCCCAAAGGAAAAGAGCAGAGGGCAAAAACATAAGGGGAGCTAAGGTGCTTCGAGAAGTTATTTGACACAAGTAGCTGTTTTGCTGCAACTAAAACTTTGGCCGGACAAGAAGGGAGCAGCAAGTTCGCTGATGACACAAAACTGGGAGGATTGGCTGATACGCCAGAGGGCTGCGCTGCCATTCAGCGGGACCTGGACAGGCTGGAGAGTTGGGTGCAGAGCAACCTGATGAAATTCAATAAGGGCAAGTGCGGAGTGCTGCACCTGGGGAGGTTGAACCCCATGCACCAGTACAGGCTGGGGGCTGACCTGCTGGAAAGCAGCTCTGCCGAGAGGGACCTGGGAGTCCTGGTGGATGACAAGCTGACCATGAGCCAGCAGGGTGCCCTTGTTGCCAAGAAGGCCAATGGCATCCTGGGGTGCATTAAGAGGAGTGTGGCCAGCAGGTCGAGGGAGGTTATCCTCCCCCTCTACTCTGCCCTGGTGAGACCCCACCTGGAGTACTGTGTCCAGTTCTGGGCTCCCCAGTTCAAGAAAGATGAGGAACTCCTAGAAAGAGTCCAGAAGAGAGCAACAAGGATGATAAAGGGACTCGAACATCTCCCACATGAGGAAAGGCTGAGGGAGTTGGGCTTGTTCAGCCTGGAGAAGACTGAGAGTGGACTTCATTAACACATACAAATATCTTAAGGGCAGAAATCACGAGGACGGAACCAGTCTCTTTGCAGTGGTGTCCAGCAACAGGACAAGGGGCAATGGATACAAACTGAAACATAAGAGGTTTCAGTTGAACATGAGGAGGAACTTCTTTCTTTGAGGGTGACGGAGCACTGGAACAGGCTGCCCAGGGGGGTTGTGGAGTCTCCTTCTCTGGAGATATTCAAAGCCCGCCTGGATGAAGTCCTGTGTAACATGCTCTAGAAGAACCTGCTTTAGCAGGAGGGTTGGACTAGATGATCTCATGAGGTCCCTTCCAACCCTTGCGATTCTGTGATTCTGTGAAAAGAAGTGTTATTTATGGAAAGCAAAATTACACTGGGAAGCAGGTAGACTAAGGTCTTAAAGAGCAATTAACCAAGGGCATGAAGACAAACAAGGTACTTTTTCATCAACCCGCGGCAGAAAGCCTGCAGGAATCATCGGGTTATCTACGTACAAGAAAATGGCGCAGCGGAGGCACTGAAGGGCTCGCTTTCTTAGAGATGAGACACGATGCATTTCGCTGTTCCCAGATGTTGGTTGTGCAAAGGAAGGGTTAATAAAGATTAAAGTCAGTGACTCATTATCCAACCTGAATAGAAGAGTGGCTCCCTAGAAGGAAGGAACTGAACAGTCATTAGGAAGAACTCCTAATGAATAACGATGTCAGGGCAAGAACATGGAGGTGAATGTTACCATTTTCAGTCTTGATTCCTCTGTTACTGAAACTCGGTCCCACTGTGAGATGAATAAGGACATGGGCTGTGGAATAGGCTACCCACAGTAACCCTGGTAGGTACATTTGCCAGGGAATAATTGATACATACATTATCCATGGGAAACACTTGTTTTATGTGATTTTTCTTAGTATTTCTCCTCCTTTCTCACACTGGTGTGCCTCACCATGGACCTGCTGCCCCAGAACTTGCCAGTTCTTGCTGCTGCAGGAGAACTCCCAGCCCTCTTCCTTACTGCCAGGTCTGCGAGTGGCCATAGGCTCATCCTGCGGGCAGGGTGCTTTTCTGTGTTGTTGCTTCAGTGCTCAAAGTGAACTATGTCTCTTATTTAGTACTACCAATAAGTGTTACCATTCTGCTGTTAGCTGCAGCTGTCGGCTGCCCTGGTTCCTGTCACCTGGAGCATTTGGCTGTAGTGGGGGTAAATGGCATGCAGCAACAGAACTGACCTTCGTTTCTCTTATGGTATCCTGCTTGCATACCTACTTCTTAAACATTTGCTTGCAGAATCTTCATGCGATTTACATAAAACCAGGACACTTGGGCAGGTCAGCCTACCTTCATCCTTAGTATGTGTGTTAACTCAAGTGATTTCCTTTTGCTTGTTTTTGGGTTTTGTTTTTTCTTTTTTTTAAGTTATAAGCATGGCTGCCACTTAGTCCAAAATAGTTGTGAAAATAGTAGAAATTGAAGAAAAATTATTTTGGTTTGAAAAAAAATATGGGGGGACAAAATTTGTCATTCACTATAGTCTTGCTCTAATTTTGTGTCATACTACTTGCTACCAGGTGAGACATCCCTTTCTTGTAGCTTAGGTTGGTGATACTAAACCATGTACAATCACACAAAATTTATACAACTAACGAATTTCCATGCTCTCTTTACAGCCTTCCGAAATATCTACAAACATCACCTCGCTTCAGCATAAACCAACTTTTTTCAAATATTCGATTCTACCTATGATGGAACATTTTCCTCTTTGAACAGAAGAATGTGCATATGGGAGACACCCAGCCGAGTCATTTGAGTGCTTATCAGTCCCTCATCAGCATCAGCTCTCCCGGGAAGTTTCAGTCCGTTTCTGGAGCTTACTCCTTTTTCAGCTTTCTGCAAGACATAAGATTGCAGAAGCCTATGGGTGATTTGGTCAGCTTAAATAGATTTCTTGCTAACAGTTAAAATGTTTTCTTAGTCTACAAGAAGGAATATTGTTCTTCCAGCCACAGCTGGGTAATACCAATTCTCAGGGGTTCTTCTGTAAAACTTTCTCTTTGCAAAGAAGACTTTGCTGAAATTTTTAGTTTTGGCTGATCTGCTCCCACCCATCAAGCATTGCTCTGCTCTAACATTTCGAATTTAAAATTCAGCTTCCACCGCAACTTCAAACTGCACAAAACCAGTTACACTGATGCCTGGTGAATACGACTTGCATCTGTCGCTGGTATCAAGCCTTTTCTGTTTTGCTACAGTGCAGAACTTCTGTACGGGACTGGTGCTGGGGAGTAGAATATTCTGCACCTTCTCGTTGGCTGCTATGAGCTTTGGTGACCACTTTGCAGCATCTTAATTTGGTTTTCGGTGCTGTTCTCACATCGGCTGTGTAGAATTTGTGCCTTTCTCAAGCTTGTGTAAGAGATGCACAAGAAACTGCAGTTCACTGATTTTTTTTTTGTTTTGTTTTGTTTTCATTCTCCCTTACTGGCTGGCCTAATAGACCTTTACCGTGTTGTGAGAGCTGACAGTAGATCCTACTTCTTCACCCATCTGAGATAGGGGTGCTGCTCCGGCGCTCAGAAGTCTGCCCTCCTTGCGCTTGCCTCATGCAGTTATGACCTCGTGGTGGCCATACAGGAAGAAGTCTTGCCTTTTTTTTCCCCCTCCTACTAGCATTTGCTTTTTTATTTACCTAAACGAAATGTAGATTTATCCAACGCGTGTTCTTCCCCATTACATTTTTCACTCTTCGTCAAAGCCGTTTTCTGGTAAGCTGTTTTATCTCATGTATCCGCCTTTACTCTCCAGACAAACCGCTGTTGATTCTTGATTAATTCTTCAGAGGTTTTCTCACATTTCTGGCCCATCATTAATTGCAATAAGTTATTTAAGAACTGTCAGTCTTTCCCAAAATTGCTAAATCCTCCTGAGCGCTTGCATATTCCGAGTGTTTTCTATCTGCTGTCTCTGACAGCTTCCTATGAAGAGGTGGCTAATCCAAGAGGCTGACACCAGGGCAGAAGCCCAGCAAAGGCACCACTGGCGGAACAAAGGCTCTTTTTGCCAGTGTCTTCATATTATTTGGAAATTTCACTTGGCAGCTTAATTCTGCTGTGAGCTCCTTGTAATACTTTCTCCCATTACGGTTGTTGCTGTGTTTTGTTGTGTTGTTCATTATCCAGCAGACAGACTTATTTTGGTATTGTTAACGATCACCTATGCAAAGCACTAGCAAGCAGCTCCCCTGGAGCACCTATTCCAAGAGCTGTGGCTATGACAAACCTCACATCACGTTTTCGAGTACCTGGTCTCTTGTTCCCCCTGAGCCGATACCTATTTTGTGTGTTTGGAAAAAGCAGATTTAGGAGGTGTATCGTATCTGAGGGACCTCAGCAACAATTTACCTTTCTTGTATAGAATGGTGAATGCAGAGAGGGGGCGAAGGCGTTAAGGCCACAAAAATGGGATCAGGAGGAGCTGTGTTGTCTTCCTGGGCAGGTATTACAAGACTGCTTGTTGGCAACCACTTTTCAGTTGCACTTTTTTTGCTATTTCCTTGGGCCAGTTGACCTGTTAATAGCCTCTTCGAGTCTATTTTTCCCCTCTTTCCCTCTTTCCCAAAGGCATCTGCTGCTTTCCAAATAATTTCTTTAGGGCCATTCAAATACTAATAAAACACGCCAGGCCAACACTGAAATCCTTTGTGGACGGGACATATCTGAAAGCACGCCGCTTTCCACGTGAATGGCAGAGGAAGAGAAAAGAACTTATCTGAAAGCCTGCTGTGAAGCCTACATTGAGATGAAGCAATACGTAGTCCAAGGACCAATTCAAAGAAAAGATGATTAAAAAGCCATCGTACCTTAGCAGAGCAACTGCTACACCCAAGCGCAAAACTTCTGGTTGTACTTAGAGGCCAACCTGTTAGGAGCTAGGCCCTGTACAAACATTGGGTAAATCACAGTATTGCTCCAGCAAACCTCTAGGGCAAGAAAATGACCGGCAGCAAGTCCTCCGAGTGTATGGGAAAAGCGGGCTCGCAGAGGAGGGGGCAAGCAATGCCGTCTGAAAGAATTCCTCCTTTCAGAGAACAAGCAGCGCTTTCACAGCAGTGGATACTTAGCCATGGCACACAGTATACAGATTACATCAGGTCCATTTGCCGTCTTTAATTCTTTTTAAAAAACGAAAGCATGAAAATTTTCAGTTCTAAATCTGAATTTGCACGAGTAAAAGCATAAATAATAAAGGCGTTATGAAGCGGGTGACAGGAGCTGGAGATCAATAGCATGGCTTCTTAGAAAACCTGGAACAGTAGCATGCTGTTCCCTTGGTACCAATGAATAGTTGTGTGAGACATACAAAAAGCCAGTATTTAAAGTATATTCTACAGCGCTTTATGCAGGGGAATCAATAGCATTACAAACAGATACTAATACATTACTATTGCTAGATACTACAACCAATACGATGCGTTCGCAAGTGGTATCATCAGAAGAGTACACAAGGAGCTAAAAATATATGCTGTGGCCATTTCAGAAGAGCAGCTATTTACACTGCTAACACTTTAAAAACATGTCAGTTTTGTTGGCATTTATGCAATTAACACAAGTATCTAAAGCATGGAAGTGACAGATTTAGCTACCTAAATGTGGGATATGGCTGCCAGGTTTGGGAACACCATCCAAGCCAGCCCTTCGCTTCCAGTCTGCTGCAGTAACTAAATGCTTCATCTTACCCAAGCACGTGCCAGCATGGTTACCAGCGTGTCATCCGTAGATGTAGATAGTTCAGTTATTTGTCTTACCATGTACTGCCCTTATTTCATCCCTATGGCTCTTGCCACACAAAGCTGTGCTCTGAAAGTCGAGTTAAAAAAAAAAAAAAAGAAAAATCAAATTGATTTGAATTGCAAAGTATAAAGTTGTGGGGTTGTGCCTGCTTGAATCTGCACACAGGATGCAATGAGCTCTACAAAATCCAGGGTTTTCAAGGCAGTGGGCTGGACACAAGGGGCACTTTGTGCTGCTGCCTTTCCAGCTACAGAATGGCTCTTGATGCCTGTCCCGTGGGCAGAGCCGCCACGCTGGGGCCGGGGCTCGGCTTGAGCCAGTGCAGTTAGAGGAGAGGAAAAGCAGACACAAGCCTCCTGCTATCCAGCCCTGGCCCACAAGCCACCAATTAGGTTGCTCCAATCTCCAGCGCTCAGTTCAAAGGGCTGCTAATTGTATTTTAATGACAATCTAAATGATACTGCTGATCATTCCAGAAGGATCCCCATCACTAATTACCGGTAGCCTATGTAAGTGGGCAGAGCACTGCAGAAATGTGAGGTAAGATTATTGATGTTCACAGTGGCCTTCAACGCCCTCCCACATATCAAAAGCATCACCTCTGATTCGAAGGCCCAAACCTCTGCCCTGGTGGCTCACATCTGTCATCCAGCTGCTGCAGATGTTTGTACAGCATCTTGGAAATAAGGAAAGATTCAAAATTCCTTAACCAAAATTCTACAAATATTAATAAGGTAGTTATTCTACAAAAATAGAAAATATATAAAATTCTACAAATATTAATAAGATATACCAATAATAAACACTAAAATTCTTACGACATCCCCACTTCAGAACGTTTTACCTTAAATACTAGCTTGATCAAACGGAATTGCTGAACAAAGCGTGGTGGAGGAGCTGTGCTTCTGCCACAGGTCGCAGGGATTCCGGTTTCCAGGGCTGGCACGTTGGCACCCGCCAGAAGCATTAAATTCCTTTCCAAATGTTTACTTGTATTTTGTACAGGATGCCCATAGTCTTTTGAGGAACCCATTCTCCAGAAAAAAATACTTAGAGTGCAAGTCACAGTTTTCCCCTTCAGAAATTCAGCCAAAGCACACTGAATCTCGTAAAACAGTGAGAGCAAAGTACACATCTTGCCCGTGTAATAGATATCTAGCAATGAAATGGAAAAGCTGGCTAAGCCCCTTGCTAAAATACAGGATTTTATGAGAATATAGGCTAACTGTAGTACAGTGGATTTTTAAATGCCAAATCTGAGCAATTGGAATTTTGAAGAGACTTTTACCGGTGCAGGAAAATAGGCGTGTTTTCTCAGTGGAAAATAAAATGCATGTAAATAAATACTAACACAGATATTTATTTTTTTTTGTGAAGATTTATGTGAGATTAATCCCTTTACAGTCCTGGAGCGTATTAGGTTTCACTAATCCACCCTCAGTTTTGTGTGTGATTGCAGGCAGAGGACGAGAGCGAGGAGCCAGCTCTGTGCTGCGACCCGGCATGCTGCGGGGAGCATGAGCTCATCTGCGCATGCTTTACACCTGGAGCCAGCGGTTTTGTGCCTGCACAAGCACCTGTTTGGGTGACCAAGCCCCTGAAACGGTTTTAAAGGGGACATTTGTTTATGCAGATCAGGGGACTGGTAACAAAACAACAAGGTTCGCACCTGGGAAGAATTTTGCCTGCAGTTTTCAAGATGCCTTTTTTGCAGCCATTTGGCCCAGGATTTTTGCTTGCTTGCTGCGTAAATGATCTGTCTCACTTGCTTGATTAACACTTCAAGTGTTTATTTGTGTTCCTCTCCCTGTTCTTACGGCTGTGCGACGATAGTTTCTTTGGGAATGAAAGTCATGAAAGATTCTTGCACTTTGTTGCCAAGTGCTGGAGTTTTTTCTTCCTTTTACAGTATCTATGGTGTTTGAAACTGAGTAGGTCCAAGGGCAAATAATTCCTCCCTTTTCTGTCCAGGAAGCACTTGCCATAACAGCCAGTACGCTCTTAAAAATCCACAGCTTGTACAGAATAGCAGCCCTGAGCTGATGCCAGATAAGTGCTGGTCTGGTAAGAGGTGATGTTTGAACTTCTGCATCCCCACATTTTTTAATTAAAGATTATTCATTTAGTTCCCATGGTTTTCAGAAAGATCTGAGATGTCGGTATCTTAGTTTTTTTGCCTGATGCACCCAGATCACTTTCTTATCTTCATTTATTCTTTTAAAGATAGATCACTTGAAATTTACCCTGTGATTTTCTCGCCTTTAATGTCAGTCAGGAAAGCTTTTAATATTTAGAGAGTGAAATATTTTTGAATTATGGCAACTCTTGCAAGAGATGAAAAGAGTTAAAAAACCAGCAAGCTTGTCACTTGGTGACAGAAAACCTCACTTTGGAAAGTCATACAAACATGCAGCCTGGGCTGCGTTCAATGTCTTGATTGCCATAAAAGTAGAAACATTAATTAGCATAAACTCACAGTCTAGTTCTGAAAAAGCGAAAAAAAAGGTAAATATTACATAGTTCACAGTAACGAGACCATTTGTATTTTCCAGACGACCTCAGTTTAATTCTCCGTATACTCTCTGTACATAAAGCATCTTTTGATCTCCCCCTCCGTAATACCGCACGGGAGAGTGTGTCTTTAAATTCATTTATAAAATAATTCAGGACTGTGGGTGTCTTTGATCTGTTCCTCTCTGCTAAAGTACAGAAGAGAAGAACATGTCGCTTAGCAACCCCGTGCCGGAATTGGGGGGAGGCGGGGAGGGATGGATGGTCCAGAGTCACAAAAGGGAAAGATTAATCCCCGCCAGAAAACTAAACTTCTCCCAACACTCTTCTAAAATGAAGCAAGCAAATCAACAAACGCTGGTATTTGCAGAATTAGGTAATCTCACTTTTTTCTTTTTTTTATCTTTTTTTTTTTTTTACCCCACTTCTGGTCGATTAATAGTAATCCTACAACCAGATCAGAAAATCAGGCACGGGATAGGCAACGCAGGCTTAAATAGCTTCAGGACTGGGTTGCAGTCAAAGGGAATCTGAAGTTTTATTTTTAAACCAGTTAAGAATATTTTAAAATGAATTTGTGTTGTCAAGGCTAATTGCAATTCCATACTGCAGTTTTTGTCTGAGTGCTTCAAATAAATTCCCTGTGGCATCTCATCCTGTTTTAGAGTTGGACAGCTAAGTGTCACCAGGCTGATTTATTTAGGGTCACTTACCTTGTCGTAAGTAAAAATTTAGATTTCTCTAAATGGTTACCAGGCTGTGATTAGCTGGTAACTAGGTAAAATCTGAGTAACTTGGAAAAAAAAATCTCAGGGAGGTAACTTCGCACAGAAGCAGATGAGCAGCAGGCAGACAGCCTCCACCATTTCTATGATGGGTCCCACGGGGCAGTGGAGGGTGCTGGTACCATCTCAAACCGCTCCTGCGCTTCCCATTCCTGACCAGCGCAGGCCTAGAGCAGCCCTAATTTACCTTTTGCTTTTGCATGAGGACTCAAACATCAAACCCTATAGCCCTGCATGGTTGAGTTATGGAAAACTGCTGCAAAAAAAAAACGTGCAAGAGGAAAGAAGGACAGAACTAGTTTGCGTGTATCCCACTTCAACGTGTTTCACACAGATGAAAAATATCTCATAATTAAATAAAGGTAAATTGTTACACCTTGTCTTACATTGATGATCATAAAGATTATTTAAAATCCTAATTTTTAAGCCACTTCCGTGTCCTAATCGCCTATAACTTTTTACTGAACATATCACTGTACAGATAGGAGAAACCCTAAATGCTGATGGTTCATGTGTCTCCCTGAGCTTGGTACAGGCAATTCTGTGCTCAAATTCTGTAGTAAAATTGCAGATGATCAGAGTGAATGCCTACCTCCATCCACAGGCTAGAAGCTTAACCAAACTGGCATCTGTTGCATATTCCAGTGACCGCAGACATACTTGAAATGAGACATTACTGAACTCCAAAGTAATGCTTATTTTTATCTAGTAATGGAAATGGTAAAGGGTAGCGTGGACCTCATTAAGTTATTTTCTTAGAATAGCATACCTGAGAACTTAATAGATAAGGAACAAGATAATTTATTATTACCCACGTATAGCAAAGACCTGACAAGCGGAATCCTGTTGCCAGTGAGTTCCTGCCGGAGTGCCTGGATTTTACCCAGGAGCTCCGAGAGTGCGCTTTTTGTATTGGCAAATCCTTATGTAATGCAATTCTTTGGAGAAATTTAATTAAAGAGAAATGTGTGAAGCGCTTGGCACTAAGGTGTCTAAGTTTGTTAACATACAGTGTTTAGAATGAAGCCCAGATTAGAAGCAAATGATGCTAACACAACTGTGAGCATTTCAGTAAAAATTACTTTATGAAGAAGTTTGTGTAGACTCTCAGCATTTTTTGTTTTTAACAAGTATTTTCTCTATGCTTTCATTTTTATGATCCAAACAAATGTAGAGGCTTTAATTGAAATGTTGCAAGCTGAAGCAAACCCCATTGACTTCACTTTATCTTTGCTCTCAATTACACCAAGGTCAACAATTCCTTACTGTAACTTAATACTGAATAAGTTTCTTTTCAAATTGCCCAAATTGAGTGGGAGGAGGAGTCCAGCAACAGTAGAACTCTTTCACTTATGCTTGTGTTTACAGTACCCCTTCATACACTTAGTGATTTTTATTTTTAGGAAACAGAAATATGTAGTATCCATGCGGCTAAGATTATCTTGATTGGAGATTCTTGTTGCTACAAAAATAATTATGTGATTTCTCTAACAGAGCTGGAACATCTCCGGCTTCTCAAACAGGCAAGCAGATTTTGTGAGGCTGATAGTTTTGAGGAATATGATTTGGACTACTCTGACTTAAAACCGTGTACAATTAACGTAGCTTTCTGGTTATGGCATTTAGGTTACCAGATCAGGATGATACACAGAAAAAGCACGCAGATAAGGCATCATTTGCCCAAACACGTCATCAGAAACTGACGTCCTGAAGGTATGTCTCAAGCTGGAGAATTAAAACACAGATGTGTGAAATTTTTCCATTGCAGAGCAGTCGTCATCACATCACTACGATGCAGACTACCTTCAGGACTTCATCATCCCAGTACTGGCAGAGGGAGAGTAACCTGAATTCCCAGAAACATCATGTTGGAGGACTCTCAGTACAAAATTTCTTGAAAATGTATTTGGTGGAGAACTGGGCCTAGCTGACAGCATTGGGGAAAAGAAGATTTTCTTTGGCATGGGACACCATGCCATGACAGCCTCTGTTCTTAGGGAAGAATCTCTAATCTAAAACGCATCAGACTATTTCTTTTTCCTGTAATCTCCTCCTCCATGAAAATAGAATTTTTCAGCTTTTTTCACGATGCATAGAAAAGTTTGAAGTTAAAAATAAATCTCAGATCTCTCAGATCCCTCTCAGTGAAGGGACAATGGCTGTCTTTCCTCTTTATCTTTCAGAAAAAAGCACACTAGGCCCATTGCCCTCTGCAAAACAGTAGGTCATCACAGGAATATTTTTTTGGTATTTGAGGCTCAGTTTCCCCAGTGACCAGCACTGACGGCAATGAGAACAGCAGCAGTGTCAGAGAAGCTGGATTTCTTTACTGTTTGCAGTACTACCACAACATGGCTGACTCCAGCCGCAGAGAGCTGGTGTACACATGGCGTGAAAAATGCACCGAAATGCTTTGACGTTGCATAGACACATAATTAAAAAGGAGTTCATTTTTAAAAGGAAATTAATAAAAGGCATTACAAGGCTATGCAAAATAATGGGTGGTATAAAGGAAGGTATGGAAATTCTTGTTGGTTTTCTCGCCATGTAAGGAACATGGGCATTCACAGAGGGAGATACATTATGCAAAAAAAAAAAAAAAATCAACCCATTCCCTGTTTGATTTCACAATGTGCCCTTGCTGCCAAGTCTGTCCCCTGACAGGGCCAGCCAAGAGGGGATTGTTGGACACCCGGCCGCAAACCAACCCCACTCACTGCTGCTCTCATCGGCATTCCCACACGTGGCATCCGTAAGGGGTTGCAGCACTGAAAATTTGTGACTGGAAGTGAAGGGTTTTGCAGGAGAGGAAAAAAAAAAGGGTGTGGAGGGGTCCTTGTCCTCAGAAAGCCTGTTAAACGATACCTTTTTCCTTGGAAGAAGTCATATTTACATGGGGAATTTACATCTATCAATGACTGTGGCAGAATATTTCTGAGGAAGCCCCTTGTTAATATTTTGGCAGCATGAGAGTGTTTTTTCCCAATTGCAAATGTTGCTCCATCTGCCACAAAGCCATTGGTTCCAACAGTCTGTCCTTCCCTGTTAAAGGGGCATCGCAGAAACATTATGTTTGCTGTTGGGAGATCGGGAGAGGAAAGCAGTATGGATCGGTAGCCTGCTGCACTAGTGTGCCCTGTTGGTGAAGAGTTTGCCATGAGAAGACAAGCCAAATGAGGAGGTGTATCTTCCTTCCTATTTACTGATGAGCACACTTTTCATTTAGTTGTATTTAACATCATTTTGGTAAGGTTTTGATAATGCCACTGGCTTGAGTCTGAGTTACATTTTAGAAATACTGGTTGGAAGGGAACCCCTAGATCAACTCCCAGCTTCCGCTCAAAGTGGGACTGTCACCAACACTGGATCAGGTCTGCTGCAATTTTACCTAGCCAGATCTTTGGTGTCTCCCTCTGAGTAACCCCTTCCATTACTGCAGTGTCCTCCCACTGAAGCAGTTCCTCCTCACGTCCAGTCTGAACCTCCCCAGCTACAGTGTGCAGCCATTGCCCCTTTCTATACACTTTGTCACCACCAAAAAGAGTTTGGCCCTGTCTTTCCAACTCCAGTTCAAGCAGTTGCAGCCTGCTATTAGACCACCCCTTAGCCTTCTCCACACCAGAATGAAAGGCCACAGCCTCCTCCACCACCTGAAGCAGGTGCTCTATGTCCCTGACCATCCCAGCAGCCCTCTTCTACCTTTCCTTCTCATTTCTGAACGTTCTTTTGACCTGGGGGACCCAAAGCTGGACACCATATTCCAGGTGTGATTGTTAGTGGCTTTGAGGAGACAGGTATAACGAGTTTCCTCAGTCTGCTGGCCACCCTTCAAAAGTAGGCCAATGTGCAGTTTGCCCCATTCGCAGCAAGCACACTGTTGGTTCCCATGACATCCCCTGCAACCTCCAAGTCCTCGCCAGGAGGGCTTCTGCTCAGCCAGGCAGTTCCCAGCCTCTCCTGGCAGATGGCATTATTCTGCCCAAGATGTGGGACTTTGTACATCTTGTTAAATTTCTGCTGGCCAGATCCTGAGTTCCCAAAGATCCCTCCACAAAAGTCAGTATTTGGCATGACAACGACTCCATGCTAATTTAGTGTCATCTTCACATTTGTTGTGTCTGCATTCTGTATCATCATCCAGGTCATTGGTGAATACATTAAATAACATCAGCCCTGGTGTTGATCCTGGAGTACTCCGCTTCCCTCCATCTACTGAACAGACGTTGAGACCCTGATGGCTGCCTGCCTGCCTGCAGTCTCGCTCGGTAAGCTGTGACACACGAACTGAAAGAAGAGCTGTTTTTCTGTTGGGTACCTTAACTGGTAACTTAAAGTGTCTTAGCAGATGGTAGCGGGCTACATAGTGTACAGTAGTAGCAAAGGCAAAACATTGTTTAAATTTAGTAGAATTCTGTAAATACGCTTCTAAAATTCACAGTAAACAAGAAATGGTTCTTACTGTGTAGACTTTCTATATTTTTCAATACCTAGTCTAGCATTTTGGAGTACACAAAGGCTCTTTTGCAATTTAAAAAAAAAAAAAAATTAACATTTGTCTTTTGTTCTGTGTTGGAATCAAACCAACTGTTGGAATCTCACCATTCCCAGGAGGCAGGAGGGAGAGTCCTCCATGCCTGGAGAGCCAAGGGCCCTCTGCAGCACACTGCTTACCCAGCTTCAGCCCAGGCCCCCATCTCCTAAACCTCTCCCAGCCACTGTGTTATTGGCAGACCTGGGACGTTCAATGGCACTACCTCTCTACAGTTCCCAGCATTTTCAAAGTTGAACATCGTAACAGAGCTGTCTCCACAAAACACTGATTTTAGCCAAACGCCACATTTTCACAGATTCCTGATTTGTTTTTTGAAATCAGAATTATAACAAGGAAATTAAGTATGTGGTTCCTTAAACTCAGAAGAGACATCCAACAGAAAACACCAAACTCGATTCTAAAATGACTATTCCAGTGACAGCTTGTAATCTGTGCAGCTTCATCTACTTGATAATACCCAGCTTAGTGTTAGATCTAAAAAAAGAATGAAACAAGAAAATCATTCCTTTGATATGCGTTAAATTATTCAGTTAGTAAATTAGTGAATCTTATTCTGAGTGTTATTAGCTATTAGCATGTTACACTTCTTGATGTCGCTCACGAAGAATGCATAAGAAAATGAGGAAAAGATTTCCCTTTTGAAATTGCTGCCACTTGCCTTGTTGACATTTCTTTTAATTGGTGGCTGTCCTCTTGAATGCAGTATTCTGCTGTCTGTTTCTGTGAGAGATTTTTCACTTGTTCTCCTATTGATTAGGCTTTTTTGAATGGGTAACTCAAAATAATGAGCCTTTCAAGGGCACCATGTTCTCCTAAATAGTTATTAATGGGTATCTCCCCCATTCAGTGTACTTAGGCCTTTTTCATTAGGGGAATTTCAAGCTTACATCTGGCCTGGTCGAACTGTGCCTGGTATCACTGAAGACAGGAGGAATCTCACTGCAGATTCCAGGAAGATCAAGATCAGACCCTAGGAGTGAAGAAAGATCATTTGTATTTGCTTTGTCTTAGGAAGATGTCTGGTTTTTAGGAGAACTTACAAACGTTTCTTCAGGCTCCAGGGTAGGACTGAGGAGGGAGCAAGAATGAATGAAGGAAAACAAGGTAATTCCATCTGAACAAGGATACCATCTTCAAAGACACTATGGGCAGCTGGGCTAATGAGCCTCAGTTATACTGCCAGTTTGACACCTCTGGAAACGTACAGCTGCCTTTTATTTAAAGTCAATGTAAGTTACTCAAAAATAAACCCATTAAAACCAACAATCATTCTGCATATGAAGTTATTTTCCTACTAAAGAACCAAGGATCTTCAATAAGAACATACTTTGGTTTAGAAATTATTGCCTGTATTATACTCGCAATTAAAGAGCACAGTGGATAATAAAATACTCCAACACGCCGTGCATTGCTGCAGCAACCTAATCCCATTCTGATTCCTGTTGGGCTTCTCTAAGCCAACTCTTGTCCCTTCCCTTAGTCTTGTCTTTAACCTTAAGATCTGACTTGAGCATGGCAGGTATTCTCCTGCTAAAATGCAGTCTTAGTTTGTATGTCAGACCCTCTCCTTTCTATTTGTTCTTTCAAAACAGACTGGAGCATCACCCTCATCCTTTCTCAACCTCCCAGTAAGCTCTCCTGCTCTCTCTCCCTGTTTCCTCCACACTTGGCCATTAAGGAGCCTCTACCACAAATATGATTTCGCTGTCACTCCTGGACAGACTTCTCTTCTGTCCAAACCAGAACCTCAGCCCATGTCTCTGGTGTTTCTTCCCGAAGCTCTGGTTGTCTGTTCAAGGTCAGTATCTTAACACTGGTGGGGTTAGAGTCTCTTCCAAGCTTGTCCCATCAACTTATTTCTCAGGTTCTATGAACCCTATGATCACATGGGGTTTTTTTGTCATTCCCATCTGCTGTCCCATCTTCAGCAGAGGTTGCTCTACGAGTGAGCCTGTACAGACTGTATCTAAACTCGACCATTATTTCTCCATGACAGAAATGGCATTTAAGATACATCCTTTTCTATTCCAACTGAAAACGAACGCTTTGAACCTGTCTGATGATCTTATGGCTTACATACACATTCCCACTTTCCGGGCTTGACCAACGCTGTGAGAATCATAAAGTAAAACAATTTTATCTGATTTTTGGCTTCGAATCCTTGCTAGTCTCTTCAGTCTCCTTTTGTTTTCTGCTTCTCTCTCATTTCAAGTAAGTTACTGCTCTTTGCATTCCCAATACCCTCCCTGACCCACATCCCCAGCCATGTCTCTCACTGGGAAATGACTGACTCCTCCCACCAATGGGTAAGAATTCCAGAATTTCCCCTGTGGCCAAGAAGTTGTTTCACCCACAAAGCTATCTCCTAATCTTCCTCAAAATGCTGTCAAAAGATCCTTATGTTCCTGTCTCTGTGCGAAGATGTGGAGGCAGGGGCTGGGGGTGTTACCTGCCAGCATGACCAATGCCGCTGTCACCTTGCTTCCATCCTTGCTTGCTTGTCTGTATTGGTCTGGTCCATCCCCAGCATGTCACCCCCCTCCTTACCATTGCTGGTTTAATCCGTGCTTATGCACGGCCAATTACAGCGTGTTTTTAGTCCGTACTCAGGATTTTTGTAAGCAACAGATAATAATAGCTAGCTATTTTGTTTCTGCTAGTAGTAAGTTTGTAATACCTGAAGACCAACATTTGCACTTCCTTGCAATAAATGCTAGAATTTTTTTAGAACAAATAGCCCAACAACTACAATAGGAAAAAAAGGGGGTCAGAAACATAAACATATACATCACCTTTCAGATTGAAAATCAATATGAAAATAATTAAATTGAAAAAAACAAAACCCAAGGTGATCCAACATGTGTTGTAAAAGTTGGCATAAACAGCTGCCCAAACCATTACAGAGTCATAACTTAAAGGGAAGCTTCACTTTGGAGAAGAGCAATGTTTATAGAGAGGCTAATTTTATTTTATTGAATACTGTTAAAATACCTATTAAAAGTTCTACGTTGTAGTCTAAAATGCTGCAGAGTGGCTTGTAGAAGAGCTAGCACAGGCTACGAAGTGGCCTTGCATGGTGATGTATTTCTGATGTAATATAATATAAGCTATTTCAAGAATCCATTTACAAGTGAGCTGTCTGGGTAGAGCCCTGCCCTCACTGAAGTCAATAGTTTTGCTAGAAACATCAGGGAAATGAGGTTTTCCTCTCATTTTTAGCCTGTGCAATATTAAATATTGGGTCAGGAAAACAGTGTTAGTTCCCTTGCATGCCAGTACCAGCTATTTTAAACACGGCATTTGCTTAGGAGGATTACTAAATGGAATTTGAAAGTGATTTATTAATGGAAATGATTTTTTTGTTAATTTGTCCAGATTTCCTTACTGGTGGATGTGTCATGCTATTTTGCATGGCAGCGTACCTCTGCTGTAGCAATAAGAAATAGGCACTTAAGCTATAGGCTTTTGGGAATGAGAGGTGGCTTGTTTTCCTTCCCCATTCCAAAGGCAAATCAACAAAAGCAAGCATTTAATAGTACGAATTCCATTATTGCATCACTCAGGAGCTTTGCAAGCACCTAAACGCTGCAAGTGCTATGATAATTTATCTTTGAACTTGTTAGCAGCAATGCATAATTAACAAGCAAGCTGCAGGAACATGCAATTGCTATGTATTTACATGGTATTTGCCATGCGGTTGTGGTTCAGTTACGGAGATTGTACCTGCTCTGCAGAATAGGAGTACATGGTGTACAGCATGCTTTATTCTGTGTTAGCTCACATCACTTGGTCCAGTGAAGCAGAGCACAGCGCGATGGAGTTTCACAAAGTTTCTCATTCTGCTGCAGGTGGAAGCGCGTCACAGGTACAAAACGAGGCAGGAATCCACACAATGCTGCTATTGAAATGATCGCCATGGTTTCTGGCTATTCAGGGTGGCAACCTTGCTTTCTGAGCTCAGTTATTTCTATTTTGGACTGCTGCCCTTTCAGTGATATAAATGGACTTGAATATGCAAATTCACAATAAAACAAGCTAGGGTTTGGTTTGGTTTTTTTTAGTATAGTAACTTTTTCTTCTCACGTATAATATTGTAGGTCTCTATAATAACTATGGTGTAAAGAATGCATGGAAAGAATCTATCTTCTTACAAAGTTTTAAAAACTGTATGCCAGCACATCACCATTTCTTTGCCCTAAAGCTCCATTAAGTATCAGAATACCAAATGTGAAGTCACGTAACAGAGGCACCAGGAAAAAAATATGGTGAAAAGTGGAAATAAATACTCTGCGTCTGAGTTATTCACATTTTCTGTGATTCAGCATGAACCATAACTAAAACTAAATGAAAAGATTCTGTTATGCTTGCCATCCACATCTGGCAGGAAGAGGAATACCATACATATCATCTGCTGCAGGAATTGCTGTGCCGCTTCCCTGGAACGGTGGTATCAGCCCTTAAACTGATACAGACAGTATTGCCGTCTCTGAGGAGAGAATCCAGGCCTTTCTGGAGAGTGGATACAACAGTGCACTGGTTAAGTAACTTAACAGAAACATGGATTCATTTGCTGTGGCTGAAGATGTAAAATTTAACTTTTGCATACAACAAAATGATCACAGAGCTGCCTATTCTGCTTCGGGTGGAAGAAAAGGTAGGGAGCTCTTTTACTTTTAGGTTGTTATTGCTCAGCTTCGTTGTTCTTGTCCTGAGGGACTTGATTTATAAGCAGAGCATTAAAAAACATTCTTGCTCAGGAAGACCAGCAGTGTGACATGATGGGGCACGAACGGTGCTGTATTCGTTTCCAGTTACTATGTTGGCTGTGTACAACTACATCACAAAAATGAGATGCAAATTAACACGATGATAATTATCTTGTTTGAATGTCTCATGGTGATTTTACTCTCTGCGTTCCAGCCAGCGGTCTCATGGTTGATGTCAGCTGCCCCAGGCCTGTGGCCATTCAGAAGGTGGCCACGGCTCCCTGACGGCGCTCCCCTGGAGCGCGCAGCTCTCCCGTCTCCGCGGCTGGGCTGGATTTGGCACCCAGATTGGTAGGCAAGCCTGAACTGCCCATTGGGAAGCTGGGTTCAGGGAACTTTGATGCTTAGCATCACCAACTTATTTCTGCAGCAGGCTAAATGAAGCAGACCAAATTATCCCCAGAATCAGTTATGAGCACCAAGAGTTAACATTTCAGTCCATCTCGGGCGATACAGCTTAAGAACATTAATAGGGTGCACTGTCTTTTTTGCACTGACAAAATTAAAACTAATTTCAGAAGAAGACGTTTTGAGAGCAAAATATAACTTCCCTTTGCAAAATTTGTATTTGAAAAAATGTTAATTGGTTTATGACTGGCATTCTTCAGTATTTCTATGCAGATTTTTTTTCTTTAAATTGTTTTTAAAGGTGTTCATATTTTCATAGAGGGGAGCCTTTGTAAGGGACGAGGGAAGAGATGTACGTGTCCCAGTTACAGTCACAGGCATCATCATCCATGAATTTCATGACTTCCTTATTTCTGTTTCTCCTACTTAACATCACAAAGTGCCTGGGTGACAGTTGCAGCAACTGTTTACATCATCCAAAATACCAGCAAAGTATTTCCACTGCGTACCAACAAGCGCCAAGGCCTATATGTTATAAACGGCTTTAAAGCAACCATTTAAGGCCAACCGCAAGACTTGAATTTGAAATTTTCACTCTGGTATAAGATGGCACTTGGTGTTTGAGTTGACTTTTACCTCCTCTTCGATATTGCAGAGTCATTCTAAGGTTTTTCTTCTTAAGATGACACGTGGTAAAATACCCAAATCTCTCTGAACAGCGCAATCATTCTTTTAAACTTTTATCTGAAAAGATGATATCTTGCAATGGGGCAAGGGCAGTTTCCTCCATCTACATCGCTGGGAAAGGGAGGCTTTCCACTGACTCCAGCGGGGCTGGGATCAGACTCTCCTGCTAATGCTTTGATACGTTCTTATTTTTCATTAAGAGGCAATGAAAATGAGGAGAATCCCGTAATTATTTCTGGGAATTGAGTAATTTTTCAATGGTGAAATGGTGCACGACTTCAGTTGTAATTAGGAACCCAACCACTTCATATGCCGTTGAAAGCGTCATCTCTCACAAGGGATGTTTTGTGAGACAGAGATTGTAATGAATTAGGACGAGACAAAAGCTCTGGTGAGGAGCAGATCCAAGTTGTGAAGTGGGTAAAATAATGTTCCCTTTAGTGCTGGAAAAGCTATCTCCCAGTTAGCATGGAAATCACAGATGCATGTAAACTGCAAGCATCCTGGGGAATCTGCATTCTTAAGTCTTAAATAATTTTCAATAAAATGTGCTTTCTATGTGAGTTTTCTAGGTTCAGAAGTGGGATTGTTCTCGGGGAGAATACTCAGAACTGGCTCTTTTGATGTTGGGTTCACAGAAACACAGAAACAGAGACACCGCGGGATGCAAGTTCATACAGAATGAACGGAATGAAGACAACTATTTGAAGACTTCTCACAACAAATTGCTCACAAATGATTTATGGCGAGAATTACTTGCAGAGTGATTACAGCACATGTTTTTGGGGAAAAAAAATCAAGAAAATCAATATGCTCTTGGACAAATAATGAAAAAAGGAAGAGGAACATTTCCTCTAACAAATAGGAAACTGCAAATTATTCACTCAGCTGAGTTGGCAACAACCAATTTTTGTGGTAGTAGGAGCTTGTGGAGTAGGAGGTAACTGTATGAAGAATGATTGATTCAGTATCTTACATTGCAATTCTGGAAGGGGTTCAACATCTAATTTAAAAGCCATTTTCTTCCTTTTACCCAGTGAAGAAAACAAAATGATAGTCAATGCCTGTGAGTTGTGTTGGGCAGATAAAATCTATTTTGTGTCCATGCAGCGCTGTGGTCACTGACAACAGCAAGCTCATAAGAAAGAGCAGTTGTTTATTAAGAAAGATCTCTCTTGCTGGAAAAAAACCAAGACTTGCCTGAGGAAGGATATGGCCATCGTAATCCTCTCTACATCTTCCCATTAGAGAGTAAAGGATTGGCCCTTCCAGAAGGGACGCGGAATCGGCCTCAAACTCGGTGTGTCTTTGAGTTGTAGGGTCTTGTGTAAACTGCATCTCCACCAGCCCATCTTTCTGTCGACAGTAAGAAAATAAACGGAGATTCTCTTTACTCTTGGAAGAACACAGAGCATGCTTTGGGCGCCTCTCTCCCTAGACCACCTTTTGGCTCTTCTTCCCCGCAGTCTGGAGGAAGCAGCCACCTTCTGGGCAAGAGGCTCTGGGGTGCTGCACCAGGGCGCTGGCAGGGCTCCCTTCTGCTCAGGGCAGAGGGTGACCATAGCGTCTTCTGTTTACGCCGGTGGCCTGATGGATGCGAGCTCAGCATTCAGATCTCCTTAACTCCTTACACGTGTGTTCTTGATTCAATATTTAATTCCTGAGCAGGGACATGCTGTCTTTCAAAGGTATGGCAGATGCGAGGGAGTCCACTTGATCCTTACTGCTTTACTTGACAAAAAACTTAAAATGATAATGCCGTAAATATGCATTACAGCACAATCTTTGGGTGAATTATCGCCAGCGTTACTCCAGATTTTAGTCATAGTGAAAGATTTTACAAGCTACTTTGAGCTAATAGAAGAACAGTTTTCATTTAAAACAAACGGTGATGTGTTCATTCCCATAAATGATGATTGCTGTATGTCCTTGGCTCAGTTACACTGAACCAAGTTAGCTTGTTATGACTTAATGCTAACCATTGATGAGAAATTAATTTTACTATTTCTATGTTTTTAGGGAGGAAGCTGCGAGGACTGATGCATTTCCATGTCCACTGAAGGGAACAATGAAAAAAAAGGTGTATTTTTGTAAGAATGTTCTAGGCAAAAAGGAAAGACACGCTGCAGAAGCTGCACAGGGCTATTTCATCAGCCCAGTAGGATACAGGGTGAGGATTTCTGCATCCAGCTGAGCTGTGCTGAAACCACCTTTAGTTCCTGCCCTTTATACCCTTTCCTCCCATGCCAGAAATTCACATTAGATTCACGACTGCTTGAAGCGTCTTTGGATGGCAATGCCAATCCACCGCAGGTGAACGTTCAGCCCAGAGTTCCGTGCTTTGGGACCCCTTTCCGCATCGCCTGCCCATGCATGGGACAGGAGCTCAGAGCATGCAGTAGCTCATCGCCTGCAAAGTACTCATCAGAGGACAGCTAAGACGTTGGGGGACCAACTTCAACAGTTTCGCTACAGAAGAGCTTTAATTCTGACTACAAACTGAATAGAGACAGATTTCTCAGCCTGCTTCAGTCTACTAGCTGTAGATACATATGTAGGTTGGTTGATCCAGGTAAAAAAAAAAACAAACACCACTGCCTTGACCCTCCTCATAAGCAATTTTGGAAGGTTTGCCTAGAATGGGTAACAAAATGTTCAGCTGCTGCAGGCCCCCCACAAGCCTACCAGCTTTTTTGCTTTTGTTTAATTTGCTACATGTGATTAACTCCACTGCGTTGCTGCCTGGCAGAATCTGTGACTAAAAATACCCTTTGAGTATACGTAGTGTGCTGCAACACTGGCGGAAAGTAAGTAAGACCACAGTCTTCATAATGACTGTTTTTCCAAAGAACTGCTGCTCCCAGCAGACAGGCTATTTTAGACTGTAAATGGAAATCATAAAATGAGATTTTCTTTCCCTGCCAGCTCTTCTCCTGGGAATCTTAGTGCTTTTCTCTGCATGCCTACTTTGGGTATTGGTGGCAGCATATTGATAATACCGGTCTCCTGGAGGACTGATCACTGGAGCCTATTCTGAAATACAGAAACATGGGAAATAATTTCCACTAGTACCAATGTGTTATTTGTTGATATAAAATCAAGTGTTAGACCCAAACCAGATCTGGATAGCCTGACTGACTTCATGATTTCAGGTGACTACTCACTCAGAATTGGGGCTTGCAAATAAATAAAGGTATTTCCTTGCTGCCTGCACTTTCTGTTCTAATATTGGTACTCTTGCATCTCACAGTTTTTCAGACCACCTTATACCTCCTGTTTGATGACCTAAGTCCAGTCACGAATGTAGGCATACTTGATTTGCAGTCCTGCTGATACCAGTGATATCTGGCCTTGCCTCCTGTTTATAGCACAGACGCTGTCATCTACATCATACATATCACATGGATCTAATGCAGGACTTTTGCATGGGCTTTAAATCTGAGAAGATCTCTTTATCATTCTTAACACTTCATGTATTCTACATTTTCTTCTGGAAAAAGCTTTGTGTTATTAGGAATTCGAAAGATGAGGTTTTGCTACAGCAACATGCAAATCTGAGAACTGGAGAACACTTCATAATCCTTAGCATTAGGTTGCGCTTTTCTGATGCCCCAAATGGCATTGAGAAGGATTTTCTGTGCTAGGAAATACCCCAGTTATTAATGCTGTGATATTGCATCTGTGTCGCCCCCATTTGACTGAATGCTACTCACAAGCATCCTTTCACCTGCTGAGTAGCTGGTAATTTATTTTAGTCAAGTGTAGTACTCCTGAGAAGTGTGCTCTTTCTGCTTACATAAATAAAAAAAACTTTTAACCTTGGCAGAACATCAATCATGCTATTTTCTTCACTGAGGGAGAAAGAGTGGGCCTTTTTGGGAGCAAACCCACCGAGTGAAAGAATATCTCAGACAACAAGGGTCAACACTGGTACTGAGAGCAGATGAAAGATTCTCAGGGAATATGTGAAAAAAACAGATGGCTTTAAATAAATTAATAGAAAGAACGCTTTGTGTTGTATCCAGACATCACATGTGATAATCCAGACATCACAAATCGTTGTTGTAATTATGATCTGGCGTTCTCACAGTCTTTCACTTTGCTTGGTCATTTACAGCACCCATGTGCTTGACTTTAAGCAGCCTTGTGCCCTTCACTGGGTGCTTGGTTTGACCTTAAAAATACTAGAATTGCAAAAACATTTAGAAAGTTGGGAAACTCTCATCCAGGAAGAATTCTGGGAGCACAATGAGAGATGCCAAGTGACTGAATAACCCACCTCTGATTTACTCTGTTTGAAAAGGTCCTGCCTCTCCTTACACGTGATGAGCTGCAGTTGCTGTTGCTGACAGTGCTTCCTCCGTGCTTTTTCGTGGCAGGCTCTCTTCCCTTTACATGATTTATTCTGTCATCTTCATCCTCATCCGTTTCTAGTCCTCTTTCTGAAACAGCACAAAACCCATCTACTACCTATTGCCCACATTCTTGCTCTGTTACCAGCTCCAGACCTTTTAATACCAACCTCAGTTACTTATCTGGACATGTTTCACCTCTGTCCTTCACTCCTTTAATCCCACAGTTTTCTGCATGATGTCCCTCATCCCAGGACTCCCTCCTTCCTGAGCCACTACAGTGCCTCAGAATTAGAGGAGCAACAGCGAGCAGATGATACTGCTCACTAGAAGCAGCACACACCATAACACGGTTAGCCATCACCAGATTGACTGTTAATTTTGCAGCCTTTTCTCCAGAGACCCCTTTGCTTTTCATGCACTGAGCAGCTGGAAGCAGGCAGTGTTTTTCTTCCCTTTACTTGGCACCTCACATCATAGAGGAGGTTGCAGTTGTGATCCCAGGGATGTTTAAGACCCTGTACTTGCTTTTTCCAAGTCCTTATCTCCTGCCCAGACTTACCATCTTTGCTTTCCTTGTTCACAGCCCTTCAGCCTCCAGTTCTTCAGCGTTCCCTGTGCCATTCCCTGGTAGGAGCCTGGCCAGGATAGACGAGGCGCCTCCAACATTCGCTGCTCGATTGCTGTTGCTCAGCCACATCCCACAGTCTGGTTTTCTTGCAGATGAGATACTAAGCAAGCAGGCATACCCGCTGGTGCCTCAAAGAGAGCGCTTTAACTTCGCACTCCAAAGGTTAGTTACCCTGCAAAATTAACACACGCAATACACACATCATTTACATAGGTGGGGCTTCTCCCCCCATAAAAAGGGGTCATTTAAGTCCCAAAAGCCAAAGCGCACAACTCCGTAGGTAGTAGGTCAAATTGCTTCTAAAGTAACACGGTCCTTTTTCTCCGGTTCTGAAAAATCCATCAGAGGAAAGAGGAGGAGTGGGGAGTAACATCCCTGCTCTTGTCAAGCCTGTTATAATTCCTACTGAAATAAGCGGATCATAGAAGAGAGAGACACAAAAGAAAACATGGAAGAATCCCATTGCTAGAAAAATTGAACAGTTTAATTGATCCAAAAGGCTTATTCTTATTGGTGAAAATTATATGAGAAAAAGAAAGAGCAGAATTTGAGAAAAACAGATCTATGGGAACCTACCAAATTCAAGAATGAGGCATTTCATTTTCATATAAATGCCAAATATAAAAGAGCATCTCTGGTGGTAAAGTGCAATCAACAGGTTGGGGCTTTGCAAAATCAAGCAGTGGCCTTTTGTGGCATGTGTTACGGTCAATGTAAGAACAAAAGAGACAATATTTCATGAAGGGGTTTCCAAGGGGCTTTAAGTGGAAGCGGTGCAGATTTTTGCAGATTCACAGAACACATTTGCCTTCAAGTTTACTGTATTCTCAGCCAATATAAACCCATTCTTAAGCAGAGGTGTTTTTCCCACACTAAGGAGACAATGATTTGCAATGGGAAGGGGAAATTAAATAGCTTGATAGATTGCCACTCCTTCCTCTATCTGTGAATTTAAACTGTACTTAGGTTATATAGGTGTTAGCAAAAAATTCATATTCCATGAAACAAGGTTATACCTTACACTGGGAAAAATTCCTTCCCCGAAAGGGCTGTCAACCACTGGAAGGGGCTGCCCAGGGAAGGGGTTGAGTCTCCATCCCTGAGGGTATTTAAAAGCCGGGCAGAGGAGGTGCTTAGGGCCAAGGTTTAGTGGTGGGATGGCAGGGTTAGGGGAACGGTTGGGCTTGGGGATCTTAAAGGACTTTTCCAACCCAAACAATTCTGTGAGTCTGTGATTCTGTGAGTCTGTGATTCTGTGAAACTGAAGCTCAGCTAAGGACATCTTAAGGAGCGTGACTTGCAGTAGAACACAGGGTCATCAGCCTGACAGATCAGGCTGAGCACCCTAGCCCTGTGTTTTCCAACTCTCTCCCCCCTTCCCCCTCCCCCAGTTGCCTGGGAAGAGTTAGGCTGACGTTAACGTTAAGTACTTCGGTTGCACGTTCTCAGGGTGCCACCGGCTGCAATGTGATCACAAGCACATGAGCTTTGAGGACCACACAGCTATTAGCCAGCAGCATCCTGGTGCACAGTAAAGTCTGCTATTTCGATAACCACTGCAGCTTCCCAAAATTATGTCTAAAGAGAGGCACCTGCGTGTCCATACCTGTATTTACAGCATTCGCCAGGGGGGTTATTTCACTGACAATCCTATGGGCTATTAAGGAGAATGTGTATCAGACCACGTATCAGAAAAACATCTTTTCTCAAAATAGAAATCAAGATCAGTAGGCAGAACAGCCTCACTGCCTAAATAGGGCTCAGATGCAAATGACAAGTGTGGGCTAATCCATCTGTCAGTCTTCTCCTGCTACGGTTGTTCTGGCTGAACAAGAAAGTTTAGCTAATTATGCTTACTACAGACTGCCCCATACCAGTGGGTCCCATAGCGTCAGGCACAAAGGAATAGCTAATCCTGGTCCTGAACATCTTCAGCTCTCAACAGTGTTAACTTCATCTCCTGCTTCCTCAGCCTTCAGCTAGAGGTTATTTTTCACCACTAACCTGTAAGGTAGTAAAAGGGCTCTGAAGAAATCAGTACCTTTGATTTAAATAATTAACTACATTGACTTGGGTATTCTGCGAGCCCCCACTAATCTCAGCCTTCCCAGCAGTTTGTAAAATAAAATAAAATGTTATATATATATATATATATCTCCTTTAAATATTCTGGGCTTATACTGTGTAACAGCAAGGAAGGACGATGATGCGGAGAGTCCACAAAAGTAGGATGGCTGTGATATAATGCACAGAAATAGTTTAACCAGGCCTGAAGTTGCTAGCAGGGGACCAGGGAAATCAATAAATCAAATAGGGGAGCTGGACAGTTTATGATGCCTCAGCTCCTCTATAATGCCATATGGACTTTTATTTATTAGGAAAATAAATGTACTCAAATGAAATATCAGCCTGTGATTATGTCTCCCATGTTGCAGTAAAAAGGTGAATATATAATTTATTGGGGTGTTCTAGGTATTTTCTGTTTGTCCATGCAGTGTGTTTAATCAGAAACAGAGGGTGCAGTCCCTTGACAGCGGTGAAGCTACACGTGCCAAGCCAGCGTGCAGGACCGCAGACCACAGCCCATGGTGCCTCCTAGCACCGAGGCTTGTATTCCAGCACCTTAGAATCACAGAATCATTGAGGCTGGAAAAGCCCTTTAAGATCACCAAGCCCAACCGTTACCCTAACCCTGCCATCCCACCACTAAACCCTGGCCCCAAGCACCTCGTCTGCCCAGCTTTTAAATACCCCCTTCCCTGGGCAGCCCCTTCCAGTGCTTGACAGCCCTTTTGGGGAAGGAATTTTTCCTAATGTCCAACCTAAACCTTCCTCACCCACACTTGAGAAAATTTTACACACCTCTTTTCCACTGAAAGAGCACAGAGGACTGGGATGCCCTGTCGTAAGATGATCCGCACAGACCGTGGGGCACTGCTACGCGTTTGGGTCATACAGGCACCCAGGGCAGGAAGGGAGACCGGGATTATGTAGCTGAGGCCCCAACACCTGCAAGCCACTGGGCAATAGATGTCTTGGGCAAAACAGTATGAAGGATATCTGCTTACAATGAGCATGGCATGACACGACAGCGCCATAGCCTGTCACAAAAGACCAAGCTCATGCCTATGACGTGCACCAAGAGAGTTAGAAGTCATCAATCCACCATAGAGTCATAGAATCCCAGGTTGGAAGGGACCTCAAGGCTCATCTGGCCCAACCTTTCTGAGCAAGAGCCCAGTCTAAACAAGACCGCCCAGCACCCTGTCCAGCTGTCTTGAAAGTGTCCTGTGTGGCAGAGTCAACCCCTCCCTTGGGGAGATTACTGATGCATACTTGCATCCCGATGCAGATTTGCCAGTGGTCTTTAGGAAGCGCGTGATGTCCCTACTGCGCAGGAGGACAAGGCTACCCAGCTCTTGGTAGTCTCTGCTGCCTTGGCTGAGGGAGGAGTTTCCATCTGAACCTGAACTTGTCAGCGATCTGACCATGAGAACACCAGCCAGGACCCCCATGAGTTTAATGCTGTTTAGCAAATCTCATTTATATCCTGTTTTTGGCTGTGACTAATCTCTAGTGATTGAGAGAATGGGGAAAAAAATAACCCCCACAGGTTAGATGACGTACTCAGAGGAATCTTTTCTTATCCCCACAGATAACCAGCAGAAACCCTAGGACTCTGGCACTGTAATTTAGTGTGCATGTGGGGAAAACACCAATCACTTCTCTTTTCAACTACAGCAGCACACCAAATTCCCGACGACTCACAACAAAAAGCCATTTTCTGTCTTCAGGAATTCCTACTTCTTTGCACAATCCTTCCACAAGCTTCTCAGACCACCTCTGCAGTCCCAGGGCACTCCAGAATTTTGCTCCTCACATTACTGTTCACTGTCTTCTCATTTCCAGCCTGCATTTATTCACAAGTAGTTTATACCCATTGGATCCCAGGCTAACATTAACCTTTAACTCATGCAGTTCTTCCTGCTTGATATTTACCCCTAAGGGTATTTATAAATAGTTGTCTTCTGTCATGCTTAGTTTCATGGGGCTAAAAAAAGATAAACTGATGTTTATCAGTCATGGAAGCCCTTCCTGCATGAAAATGAACATGTCCCTTCATCTGGTAGATCAGCCCCAAATAGGTCCTCAGTTTGAAAAACATGTAAAAGTTGCTCATTTTTTGTTTGTAGTTGAAGTTATCAGGTATTGGGGTGCAAGTCCCAGTCGTTTACTGAATCAAGGCAACTGTCTTAGAGCAATTCCAAGTCATGGGCTTGCTCTGCCGTGCTGCTCTCAGTCCTAGCGGCTCGGCTGGCCATGCCCAGCAAGGCAGAAGGGTCTGTGCAGGGACCTTCAGGTGCCTTTACTGAGCAGCATGGGCAAAGCAGCCCCATCGCCCGCTGTGGCGCTCCTCCCAGCCGGGCTTTCCTGGCCTGTTGAGCACCAGGACCATGGTGATGGTGCGCACCAGGAGGGGAAGGTGTTGTGTTCAGGAGCGCCAATATTTGCCAGGCCTGGTAACGCTTGGAGTCCAAGTCATTTTCCTCCACTAAGATGCCTTGGGCTGGTTGGAAAGCAAACCAGATTTGAAACAATCAGGGATTTCCAGCACGGGAGCAAAACACTGCTGACAGCAGTGGGTTTTTGGAAAGCATCTTGCTCGTAAGGTCGGCTCAGCCTTACCTGAATGTTAGGTGCATGTTGTGCAAGCATCCCCTCAGCGGCAAAGAACTACTAATTGTTCTAATTGTCATCTCCCTCTGCCAAACTGTCTCTGCCACTTTGCTACAAGATTATTACTTTAAAAAAAAAAAAAAAGCTTCTCCTGGAAGAATTTGACTAGCAAAGAGCAGAGCCTTTGGGAGAATTCCTTCAGGTTTGTTTAAATTCTCCGTGCTGTTTGCTGACTGCCATTGGCCCTCTCCTTCACTCCATGCCCTGCCATCCTCCTCCCACCTTCCCACAGTTCCTGTGTTCAGGTACGCCTGGCCATCTCTCGCGGAGCTCGTGCTACAGCTCACTTTGTATTCCCACAGGCTTTGAGCTCTGCCAAGCAGCACACGGCCTCTGCCCCATCCCAGGTGCTTCCCTCCTCCCACCCCTCCCTCCACCCCCGGTCCCAAATCTCAGACACGTACTGGACCAGGAGGATGACAGCAGTGGGCCTGGGACATTTGGAAAGGCAGGAACTCCCACTGATGCATTAAGCCCTGTAACGGTCCCCAGGCAGGGGCTGGAGCAGAAGAACATCTACCACCCATATGTTTGTGTCCTCCATTGTCTTTACTCCCCACAAGTATGCTGGCAAAGTAAGTTTAACAGCAAAAACACTTGCTAAGAAAGCAACCAAAGCAATTACTCCTGCGTGTCTGTGGAGCAGCAGAGCCACTCCCATCCGTGCGAAGGCACGGCCCTCGGACAGGCAGTGATGGCCCTTCTGAGGGCCCGGCCCCGCCATGCCTGCCTCTTGCCAGAGAGCAAAACTGCTGCGAACACGTTCAGCAAAGAACTGGAAATAATTCTGGAAAGGCTGCTGTTGCACCAAAGTGTGTTTGCTTTGACGTGCAGAACTTCATCGTCTGTGGGAAACACTTTTTCTAAAACACCTACCTGCCCAGAGCTGTGACGCCCGCAGCTTCACTTCCGTCTTCACCCTTTTTGCCTTCCACAATGCAGTTCAATGGGCTCTGATAGAGCGCCTGGACCTGGTGTTTGGCACTGCTAATGAATTGCAAGGTTAAAAGTGTTCCTGAAAAGCTGAAGGTCACAGTTTTGAAGCTAATGCCTATTGGGTTACTTTTCTTCTAAACATGCAAAGTTGCAAAATTCAATGTACATAGACTCCTCCCAAAGAAATAAGTACTCCGACTTAAGGAAAACCAAATATTGAACTCTTTCAAGGAATGGCAACAAAAAATATGCAGAAACTCTTGGCATAGCTTCAAAGGAAATTCCCTTTCTGTGTTACAGAATTGCTTTTTAGATTGCTTTTTAGATTGCTGGGACCTGATGAGATGCATCCCAGAGTCCTGAGGGAATTGGCCGATGTAGTCACCAAGCCACTCTCCATGATATTTGAAAAGTCATGGCAGTCAGGTGAAGTCCCTGGTGACTGGAAAAAGGGAAACATTGTGCCCATTTTCAAAAAGGGTAGGAAGGAAGACCCTGGGAACTACCGACCTGTCAGCCTCACCTCTGTGCCTGGGAAGATCATGGAACAGATCCTCCTAGAAGCTATGCTAAGGCACATGGGGGCCAGGGAGATAATTCGAGATAGCCAGCATGGCTTCACCAAGGGCAAGTCCTGCCTGACGAACCTAGTGTCTTTCTATGATGGTGTGACAGCATCAGTGGACAAGGGAAAACCAATGGATGTCATCTATCTGGACTTCTGCAAAGCCTTTGACATGGTCCCCCACAACACCCTTCTCTCTAAATTGGAGGGCTATGGATTTGATGGGTGGACTGTTCGGTGGATAAGGAACTGGCTGGATGGTCGCATCCAGAGGGTAGTGGTCAATGGCTCGATGTCTGGATGGAGACCAGTGACGAGTGGTGTCCCTCAGGGATCCGTACTGGGACTGGTGCTGTTTAACGTTTTCATCAATGACTTAGACAGCGAGATTGAGTGCACCCTCAGCACGTTTGCGGATGACACCAAACTGAGTGGTGCGGTTGACACACCAGAAGGACGGGATGTCATCCAGAGAGACCTGGACAGGCTGGAGAGGTGGGCCTGTGTGAACCTCATGAGGTTCAACAAGGCCAAGTGCAAGGTCCTACACCTGGGTGGGGGTAACCCCCAGTATCAGTACAGGCTGGGGGAAGAAAGGATCGAGAGCAGCCCTGCCGAGAGGGACTTGGGCGTGCTGGTGGATGAAAAGCTGGACATGAGCCGGCAATGTGCGATGGCAGCCCAGAAGGCCAACCGTACCCTGGGCTGCATCAGGTGAAGCATGGCCAGCAGGTCAAGGGAGGTGATTGTGCCCCTCTACTCTGCTCTGGTGAGACCTCACCTAGAGTACTGCGTCCAGCTCTGGAGCCCTCAGCACAAGAAGGACATGGAACTGTTGGAGCGGGTCCAGAGGAGGGCTACTAAAATGATCCGAGGGCTGGAGCACCTCTCTTATGAGGACAGGCTGAGGGAGTTGGGCTTGTTCAGCCTGGAGAAGAGAAGGCTGCGGGGAGACCTGATTATGGTCTTTCAGTACCTAAAGGGGGCCTATAGGAAAGATGGGGAAAATCTTTTTAGTAGGGCCAGCTGTGAGAGGACAAGGGGTAATGGTTTTAAACTGAAGCAGGGTAGGTTTAGACTGGATATAAGGAGGAAATTCTTTACAACGAGGGTGGTGAAACACTGGAACGGGTTGCCCAGAGAGGTAGTGGAGGCCCCATCCCTGGAAACATTCAAGGTCAGGTTGGATGGGGCTCTGAGCAACCTGATCTAGTTAGTGGTGTCCCTGCTCACTGCAGGGGGGTTGGACTAGATGACCTCTAAGGGTCCCTTCCAACCCAAAACATTCTAGGATTCTATGATTCTATGATTGCTATGCTGAAACTAGTGGTACTGAAAAATGTTTCTAGCCATCCCTCAAGGAAAGGAAGAGGAATCCTTCTACTCTGTAACACAGGGATTAAATTTAAAATGCTCAATGCTAAACTTTGCAAACCTGACTTTAGGTAGCCGAAGTTACAGTGGGTTGTGCTGCCTTGATTCAATTAATTTGCAAAGCAGAAGTCAGCATTGAAAATTTCACTCCTTAGAGATAAAATATTTTGTTTTCATTGCTACCAGCGACCAGGAGTCTCAGAGGTTCTGAACTGCCTTTGAGGAGAGCATGTCCTGGCAAAGGGCGCCTGGGGGCACGGGGAAGCGATCCCGCACACGTGGCTGGTTACTGCTACCCCTGCGGCAGCATTCCCAGTGCGGTTGCGGAAGCTGCTTGCTCTGCTAATAAAGAGGGAAAAGGCAGCATGAGCAGGATGAGACAGTGCTTTCTGGGTGTAAGGGGAGCTGCAGGACCTGAAACATTGCTTTGCTAAATTAAAAAATAAATAAATTGGAAAACATGGTTATTTTTCTTAACTTTCACCTAATTAAGCCTCTTTTGAATGGCACTTTGTTAAGAGCTGTTGAATACAGTGACTGAGCTGGCAAGCAGTGGCCCACGGCTACCTGCTGGCACAGGCGAGGCCGCAGCAAACGCAGCTGGCTCGGGCCAAGCAGGAGCAGGCGAGATGTGGCTATGGGCATGCGGTTACCATGGTTTGGTCTGGGCGAATCCGGTTGCACCGCTCTAGCTGCTGGCCTTGGCCTTCAGGGAAGCTGCCCTGGCGTCGTGGATGTGGGCACCCCCAGCCCAGCTGCAGCAGAGGCCACGGTGTTTCCCTGGGCATCCCGGTGGCCAGCATCAGCCCAACCTGCGCTCGGCAGCTCCCAGTGGCCCAGCAGCTGGCCTCAGCCCAACCGCCCTCCCAGCCGCAAAGGCACCTCCTACCCTGTTGGCAGCAGGACCGACCCCTATTGCCCTCAGCGCCCGGGAGCAGCCCCCCAGGGCCGGGAACAGTGCAGGGATGGTGCTCACATTGAAAACCAGTCTGCGGCTCCAGCTGTGGCTCCCTGCAGGGCAGGGCCATGTGCACCCACTGCAGCCGGCAGGGCAGAATGCAGGGGACGCCGGGGTGCAGCCGGACTAGCTGGCGGTAGCAGAGGGGCCATGGCGGGGGCCCCTCTGTCACCCCCTGGCTACATGCCCGCTGCCATACAGAGGATACCTCTGCCTCCCAAAAGGGATGAGTCCGAAGCACGGAGGGAGCTATTTTCCCCCTGTGGGTCAGCAGACGGCACCGCTTCCCGGGCTAAGGGGGAAGGAGCCTTCCGGTGCTAGTGCAAATTACTTCCCTTTAAGCACTGCCAAGATTCCTTATTTATCTGGCAGACAGCCCGGTAGCACCCTCTCCCCAGCATGCTGCTAACGGCTCTTGGCCTTGGCACCCGCTGGCAGACAGGCCCGCTCCCCTTGCACCTCCCCTGGGCATTGCGGGGATGGCTTGCAGGGCAGTTAGCTAGAGCTTTGGTGAAAAAAGGTGGATTCTGAAGAATGACAACTGTTGCCGGTTCTCCTTAGAGGGACCCTTTCTTTTTTTTCTTTTTTCATATGTGGAGAATATTAAAAAAAAAAAAAAAAGTCCTACCAGAGTAATTGGTAATGATGCAAAATACTGAAAGCCACAAGTAAGCTTTGGCACAGCTTACTGAAAACACAAAATAGTGAAGGCCATGGCACAGCAAGCTCTGCCTCTGAACCCTCAGCCCCACGCATCCCAGCTGGGGTCCCGCTGCTCTCACACCCTGGCGGAGGGGGAGCGACCAGCGGTAGCAGAAAGTTCTCTGCAGGGCCAGTTTGTACAAGAACCGGGGAGTTTTCATCTTGCATGAAAAAGGGAAGAAGTTAAAGGGTGCCCAGGAAGCCCCTGGGCCCCCTCGTCTCAGCAAGGGGCAGCTCCCCCGGGGCCCCCAGCCCACCCCCCTGGGGCAGCAGAGCCCCTGCAGATGCCAGACGCCGCCATGCTAACGAGGGGGAGCAGACAAAGATCTGACACCGCCAGAGAGGCAGGGGACCCTGAACACCCCCCACCGCTCCCCTCTGTAGTGGTGGCATGGAGGGAGCTCCACCAGCGGCCAGGGGGACACTGCGGGGCCTGCGGCCAACAGCTCCGCATGGAGTGAGGGGGCAAATCCAAGCTGCCCCTGTACCTTGAGTTGAGCTGATCAGCACCTGCGTGCTCAGCCCAGCTTAACGGAGAGGCAGGGAGCACCTCTCGCACCCTTGCTCCCCGCTGCGGGCAGAAGGCAAAGGGGTGACCCTGCACACACGGCACCGTGTACCCCGGGGCTGGGTGCCACAGCGAGTGCATCCTCCTGGGGCGTACCAAGGGAATGCTAAGGCACAGCTAATTTTAGGAGGAAATAGGTTTTTACTTCACTTCAATTTCTCCTTAAATTCCCCCTTGTCCATGGTGGAGCAGGACGATTGCCAAGGGCAGAGCAGCAGCCGATCAGCAAACAGGACACCAATCGGGGACACGAAATCTTCTAAGCCCTTCCCCGACACAGGCAAATGCCAGCGCAACGGCTCCCAGCTCACGCAAGAACGACTGGGTTCCTCTCATCGCTCTCGGGGCTTGTGAATAGATCCTGTGCGTATATTAAGTTTTTAATAAAAAATGAGCTCGTGTGTCATTGTGCAACCGACCTTCTCACAGCTGAGAACACCTTGTCCGCCGGCTGCCACACAGTGTTTATTGCTCCCCATCCCTCCCGTGCTCCTGGCCGGCAGCAGCAGGGGGAGGACTGAGAATCTTGGCAGAAATTCCACCCCCCATCATTTTGCCACCTTTTAAAATTCTTTTTTAAATACAGCAAAGCATGAACTCAGAAACTAAACATTTTGATTGGGTTCCTGCCACAACTAAAGCAGCGATAAGGAATGCAGCTCAGCTGAAATGCGCGGGCTCCCAGCTTTATTTTAGCAGCTCAAAAGAGATTTTTCCAGAGACCTTTGCAATTTAGTGAGGACATTTCTGGGCAATTAAATGTTTGGTGAACTTTGCCTGGTCTTAAGATACAAAACTCATCTAAGGAGACGCGACAGACTCAGCTTTGATATTTTAGAGGACTGCAGAAATCGCGCCTATCTGATCCTGAGCATTATAAAAACAAGGCCCAGGGAATAGACTGCTGCTTTCAGTTTACTTAATTAGTTTATACATTGAAACTATGAATAAAAGGGTTGTGCAGTTGCTTTGGCTTTAGGAGTAACCCCGCAACCATGACAACAGGAAAGCATTGCCGAATCACCATGACAAAGACCTGGAGCCCAGGCCGCAGAAAAGCTAACCCGGGCCCAGCAGAAATTCGGCGTACGTGGAAAACTACACCCGGCCGTCGCTGCTATGCTCTACTGCCCGGTGCATGGTGAAAATGAACATTTTGGAATGGGTGTGGGGCAGCTCACTCGCGTCCACGTAGTTTCATTAACTGTTGGTAACGGCAGTGTCTTGCAAAGCCAGGATGTAATGCAGTTATTTCTTAAAAAATAAAGAAAATTTATTAAAAATTAAAGAGCACTGAGTGTTAATGGGTCAACACTGCCCCTGTCTCCCTGCCTGGCCAAGCTCCCCGGGCCAGGCCCGGCCGGGCACCTGGGGATGCTGCTCTCTGCAGCGCCCAGCTCACCAATGTGCATGCCAAGGATTTTGTCCTAGATCTGATTAAAAAGGACAATGAAAAAAATGACATGTTTCCTTCCAACCCTTCCCCCCCGGCTCACACCCGCGTATGAAACAGGCTCTGAAATGAGTTTGCAGCCACAGGGATTAAACTTGCACAGGGCGTGCAGGCACGTATACCCTCGTCTCACTCCACCACAGATTCGTTTGGGTTGGAAAAGCCCTTTAAGATCACCAAGCCCAACCGTTACCCTGACCCTGCCATCCCACCACTAAACCCTGGCCCTAAGCACCTCATCTGCCCAGCTTTTAAATACCCTCAGGGATGGGGACTTGACCCTTTTCCTGGGTAGCCCCTTCCAGTGCCTGACAGCCCTTGTGGGGAAGGAATTTTTCCCAATGTCCAACCTAAACCTGCCCTTGCACAACTTGAGGCTGTTTCCCCTTGTCCCATTGCCCGTTGCCTCTTTTCTTCTCTTGTGCCCCCACCAAGCAGCCCCCAGCTCTCAGAGACCTGGCTCCGCAGGGCAGGCACAGCCCCTCAGGATGCTCCTTCTGTGCAGAAGATGCTCCAGCCGAGCCCCCACTGCCTTGGTGGGTCCCCCCCGGCGTGCTCAGTGCAGCCGCCCCCCTGCCGGCTCACAGAGGGCCCGCTGCTCCTGGCCATGCTCATTATCTCAGTCTGAACTCATCTGACACTCTACAAAAGAAGTTTACCCAGAAAGGGTAAGTAAAGAAAAGGCACGGCGCTGCCCGAAAGACAGAACTCATCCACCGTGTGGCAACCGCGCTGCAAGGCTGCGAGTGCGGACAAAGCGCTTGGCACAAAGGAGGTAACGAAGAAGCACCACAGAGCTTATTGAAAAAGCAATGGAGAGCAAAGCCTACCCCTGAGATGGTCCCGCTTCCCACGGGGCAGGGGCGGGACAGCCCACCTCCGAGTTGTCGCTAATTTAGCTGGAGCTGGACAAGGGAAATGGTTAAAAGTGTCAGTTCAACCTGAAATTTGAGTACTTGAGTTTTGCTTTCCCAGCAGTGACATTTTCTCATTGAGAAACCACCCCGGCAGGTTGTTTTTGAATAATTTTACCCATCTTCTTTTATAGTAATAGGTGTTAGAAAACAGCAAAGAATCATACAGTCATTTGGTTGGAAAAGACCATCGAGTCCAACTGTAAATAATAAATGGAAGGAAAGAGGATGAATAAAAGGCTCCAAGTGCTTAACCCGACAAGATGTGTGTCCCTTTACTCATCTCCACTGGTCAGCAAACAGAAATGTTTTTCCTTCCACATTACTAACTGCCCTCTTGCTTTCATGTCATCTCTCAGCAGTGAATATTCATCGGGGAAAAAAAAAAAATCTAGAAATACATTCCTGGAATCCTACTGCAAGTGCAAACGCAAGGCTGCCAGTAATTTTTAGGTTGTTTGCCCTTTCGCACCAGCGAGAGTAAAACTGCAGGGACCGTCTGACTGAGGCAGAGGCATCAGGAGAAGTTTGTCTTCTTCATAGCCACCTTCTCCTGTCCCCACTCCCCCCAGCGTCACAGGACAGCATTGGACATGAGACTCAAGGTTCATTTTGCCACCAATAGGCAGGCGCAGCAACACTGAGCTTCGGTGACTCCGATTTATGTTTTTTTTTTTTAAAAAAGCCAACACACTTTGATGTAAAAAGGACCACAAAGCCAGGTACCCTCCAAAGTAACCCCTGAATGTAACGTTTAAGGCCGCAGAGTCCTACGAAGTCCCCACGCGCACCTCCTCCCCAAAGCGCTCCCCACATCGACCGCTGCTGGCAGCTGACTGGTGAACCCAACAGCCTTGGCCAGCCCAGCCCCCACCTGCAGTTAGCAAATGTTTGAGAATTATTTTTGCTATGTTTGACATTTTTAACTGACTCCCAATTTCCATGACTATGTTAGCAGCCCCTGGAATCCTTGTTAAACATCTAACGGACTCAAATGCCCCCAGCATCAAATCACTGCCTCACCAAACTTACTCCTCCTTTTCTTTCCAGAAATCCTCCCGTTCCAAGCACTAAAGCATGAAGAAACTGAAGACAGAAAATAAACCATTTAAAAACGTTCTTAAGCCTCACAGAAACTGTACAAATTCAGGGGGGGTTGAAACCTTTTCAGCTTTCCCTCCCCCCTAAATCAGTAGTTACTAAACCACTCGGCTGCTTCAGGAGCCCTTGTTGCAGGAAACTAAGCTGCATTTTTAACATTTGCAACTGCTTCCTTTTAATGCCACAAAAATATTTTTTTGTCAAATTAAAATATCTGTCTTTCTGAAAAACTCCCAGCTGCTCCAATATACCAAGCGTTTTACTTATTGCTTCAATAATAACAAGAACTCCCTTGTTCCAGGGGAAAAAAAGCCAGAATTCTTCCATAAACTTTAATGCTCTTCGTAATAGTCCTTGCCCAACAGAGCCCACGGCACCCCTGTTCTTCCCCTGTAATTTCCCCCATTCTTCCCTTCGGCGGCTGCCAGGGACCCCAGCACCCGCGCCCCTACTCTCCAGCAGAACGGCCGGGGTACAATGCCGGGGTGACGAGCCAGGGTCCGGAGGGAGGATGCCCTCCTGCAAAGCAGCAAGGTCAGCCCTGGCAGGGGCTGCTTCATCCTTCTGCATGCCGAGAGCTGCCCTGCTTGCTCCTCCCGCTCTCAAAGCCCCCATTTTCCCACGCACGTGCCCAAGGCCCCCACTTGGCATGTGGCTTTGGGTTGTACTAGCAGACCAGGCATGGAGGGCTTTGATGGACAAACGTAGCCCAAGAGCACAGAAATAAGTTCTAGAAACTCAAGCCTGTTTCCTGAACTCTGGTTATTCGGCCGTTTTAGAAAAGCACAGGAACCACGAAGGGCAGCTTCGCTCTCCTGACTGCCTGTAGGCTTCTGCTCTGGTGCAACCGGCCCACCCACAATGGAGACACACCTCTGCCCACTCACCAGGGCCCGCTAAAGCCATACTGCTGGCCCCAGACCCACAGCCCCCCTGCTTTTGGGACAACACACGGCACCGCCATTTAGGATCTGTTGAGCAGATCAGAATTTGGATCGCACACAGGCTTAAAGTCTCACCTTACTTTGCCCAGTGCCATGTTAGTACCAGCGTTGTGCTCAGCGTGTCCAAGTGGAGACAAGCTACAGCCCAAGCCACTCTCTCCCCTAAACACTGCAACTGAGGAACGTGTTGGTACTTACTCGGCATTTTGAGTAGAACTCAGAAGGATCTGACCAATCTGCCTCATCATTCTTCTGGATTCCTTTGTCAGAGCATAGAAGCTGTTATCCCAATGTACCTACTAGGGTAGTTTTGGGGATGCCTCGGTTCTTCAGCCATTCAGCCCCCAAAGCTGGGCTCTCAGTGGGGTTTGGGAGCCCCCAAAGCTGGGCTCTTGGTGGGGTTTGGGAGCCATTGTTTTGCCTCAGCTAAGAGCTGGGCAAGCATCACATTCAGCGTAGTTGTAATGAAGCTCGCACAGTGGTGGGGCTGCCTGTTGGCACCCTTACACAGGCTTTCCTAACAAGGGACAACTCTAGCTGCTGCAGAAGCCTGAGGGGCAGCTGATAAACTGTTTTTCCTGGAGGATTACACACTGATTGAGAGAGCACAGGAAAGCTCCAAGCCAAGGCCCATCTCTGGGGACATCCCCAAGGAGAGTTTGAATGTACAAAGATACGCCCGACCAATAACCCAGAAAAACTTTACTGAAGGTTATCCCAAGACTTCAGTTGCTTTACATCCACTTCTTGGGACGGAAGAAACTGGGAGAATGACCTCTAGGAGTTGGTCTACAATTCAGCTAAAGACAAGTTGGTTTTTATCTTGGCCTTGTACAAGTCTCTTGAAACCTCGTAGCTCTGCTGTCAACAGCTAGATCGCAATAAACTGTTTATTTTTTTCCTCAAAAGCTTGGTTTATATTCAAAGTAAATTTGGGATAACCAGCCAAACCCAAGGGGTCCCGTTCTTACAGGCATGCTGATGGTCAGCCCAAACGTGCCAGACTCTTTTCATAGCACCTAGCACACAAACTGGCAGGGTTATTTTTTTTAAAGGGGTGTTTTTTTAGGAGGTGGTACAGGCCCACATGAACGGCGGTGACTCACAGGTAGCATGGGAGAACGTTTTTCAGGGATCAGCATTAGTCAGAGGCCTCCTGAGAGGCAACGGTATTGGCAGAGAACCCTGCCAGGCTTCCTGTGAACTCAAGCAGCAAAGGCAATGGCAGCCCTGCAACGAGGGAGCTCTGCGGTGATGCTTTAAGCGATACTGTCCAGGAACACAACAGCTTCAGCACAGGGTTCATCATTTCATCAGATATACACGAAATGTTCAGGAGAGACTGAGACTGCTGGCAGCTCCAAGCGGACAGATGGAGCTGGAGACATCACCAATGCCTTGAAATACTCATGGGTGCAGTGAAGAGGGCTGCTGTAGGTGCCCCTTGCTCAGCGCTGCCAAGTCTGCTGGCAGGTACAGGACACGCACAGCTAACCCATCTCAGCGCCTCAGCAAAGAAATCAGTGCGTGTGCCAAAAAAAAGGAGGCTGAAAGCAATTCAACAGCCCAAGGGTCAAACCCAAGCGACTCTGTTGCAGGAAAAGTCAGGGGCTGCTTGCAAAGTCAAAGCTCAGGTCTTCGTATGCCTCCTTTTCACTCTGACGTGCCATGTTAAACCTGGTAATGGTCACACTTGCCTGCTTGGGCTTTTGATTATGGCCAGCAAAAAATATTTCTGATTAAAATCTAAACCATAATGTTACCTTGGCATCACATTGAGAGGAGAATGTTTGTTATTGCTTTGCAAGGAAGACAGAAACTGGAGACAGCAGGTAGGGAGGAAAACCACCAAAGCCCAGCTTCTTCCTCAGCAGAGGATCCCAGTCTTTGGTTCATACAGAAGGAGCTCAAGGACCTTTAGCACCTCTTAGGGCTTTCATTTCAATCTGCAATGCAAGCAGCAAATACGGGGGCTATGCCCCAAAACAGAGCAGCCTTTTACAGACGAGATTATCTGAAGCTAGGTGGGCTTGGCAGAGGTGGGGAGCAACCACCATCCAGGGTTTGCCACAACTTCAGCTCCTGATCTTTCATCCCAATACTAATCTTTATATTTAATCTGAATGTTAATAGACTATTTTCAAACTGCTTATCTGGAGACAGAGGCCCCCTGGCTTCCTGCAGCCATAGCTGGGGCCATGGAGGAGCCAGGCCGCAGGTATAAAAACTGATGAAGGCTGCCCACGCTGAAGAAGACCCAGACCCCAGGAGACCCAGCATGGGATCTCCTGGACAAAGTGGCCTTTTAAACTTTCAGGGAATACAAAAACCTCAGGTGAGGGCACTGTGTGTTGTTGCCATGATCACTGGAATGGTGACTCACCCCTGGAGAAGCATGTTGGGGACGTGGCACCCTCGTCCCCTGTACCCCGCGTGCCGGCGGCAGTGCATGGGACCAGCGGGCAAGGGAGGTATGTTCACAGGCAAGGGAAAACAGGCAAGGGAAAAGGTTGACAGCAACCAAAATAGAAAGTGAAAGGTGTAGCACTTGCTTGGACCCCACATTTCCCACCTGTTAGAAAGGGAAGCAGATCTGGTCCCTCCTACAAGCAGAAAAGCCCGAAGGAAGCAACAGTTTAGTGGCAGCCTTTACCACTCATCTCTTATCATCCCCGTTCCTTAGATGGGGACAGGCCAGGAGGTGCCCTGGGGAAGCACGAAGCTAACACAAATATATCTACTGCAGAAACTCTGAATTCACAAAGTGTTTGAAGGGCTCTGTGCTTCAGGGCTCTTGAGCTGCAGTGCTGTATCTGAATCCACTTGCGCCCTCATCACCCTTGCTGACAGGCAAGAGGAGCCAGGGTGGAAAGGAAATAGGGAACAACAGCATCAAAATAAGATTTATTATTTAGAACTGAGGTTTGGAAGAGACAGACATGGCACACAACAGCGAAACAATATGCCAGGCTCCAGCTGCGAGAAAGGACGGTACGGAAAGGCTCACGGGCAAATAGAAATTCCTATTTCTCTGGTATGAAAAAAGAAAAAAAGAGTGAGAAGGTCAGAACATCATGGTCTGGAACGGCCTAAGAGGGAAGCAACTGAGGTCCTTGGGTGCACAGCACAGCAGCAGAGAGTCAGAAGGGTTTGGGGCCTGACCGTGACAGTGAGAACAGCCCTCCTTCCCACTCCTTAGGAACAGTGCTCAACCCCATCTGTCTGAAGAAAAACTGAGTAGTCCTTCATAGTAATGGATTACTCATGAGATTATTGCTACAACCTACTTCGCACATCACCTCAACCCAGGGGACAGCTGAAACCCATCGTCAGGGACTTTGGAAAAAGAAATCTCCCATGACATCATTTTAGCTTGTTGAAGGCACTTTAAAGTCTTTTAAAAATTGCTCCAATTACCAACTAGTCTGTAGAAGGATTTTAGTCTTACATTTAAAATCAGAAGTGACTTGAGAGCTGTATTTAACTCTGGCAAGAAAAGGCGGCCAGTCTATAAGAAAAAGAAAGAGGTAAAAAGGGAAGTGACAAGCACAGACTTACTCTCTGAAGTCTCTGTAGGTTTCTTTACTTGATTTAAGCGGATTTAAAATAGAGCATTATCTTTACAAAAGAACTGTGAGAAATCTAAATGGAGTTGGAACTTATCTTCCTTGTACAAGGATCGGAACACATGTGCCTGGCTTATCTTTTGGGAAATTACTTCCATTACAATTCACCATGTGAAACAAAAAGCAGTTGAAGGAGTGCCTCCTCCTCCTTCTTCTCCAGCCACTGCTCACGGGAACCTGGCTCACAACAGAAGGGGACAATTTGGAACAAAATCCTTTTCCCCCAAAATAATTCTCCTTTATTTTTTTGCACAACATTTTTGTATTTTTTCCAACTATAAATAAAAAATGATTAGAAAGAAGTTACAAAATTGTGTCGAATGGACCAGAACGGCACAGAATTTCTCACACATGATAAATCACTTCCCATCTTCCTCTTCCTCCTCCTTAGCCGCGGCAGGGCCTCGCACTTGGCACCGTAGCTGTGGGGGCCATGTGTCAGTCGCTGACGATCTCATTTTCAGAATCTAAAAAAAAAAAAAAATATCCATAGATGGATTTCACATATAGGAAAATCCAAACAAAACCGCAAAAGGGCCACGTGAGGTCATGGAGTCGGAGTGCGCAGAAGATGCTTCTGCCAGAGCGCAGCAGCTGCTGTGCACGTGTCTGGTACCGCAGGGAGACAGAAACCAAAATCCCCCATTAAAGCATCACCCACGTCCTACTGACAGCTTAGAAGCATCAACAGATTTACGTTGGCGGCAGAAGCCAAGCACCTTGTGGGGTCACTCAGACCGGAGTCCCGACCCCCTGGGGAAGAGCTGGCCTCCTCGCAGGCAGAAATGGAGGAAGCCAGCAAGGATGCCCCGCATTTGCCTGAGTTTATGGGACTCCGTCGCTGAGGAAGGAGGGAAGGGGGATGTGGAACTGTGTGGTGGCTGCTGCAGGGGTGGCAGGGCTGCTGGGGCGAGCCCCGGGCACCGGGTCTCCTGCACCTGCGGGCTCGGCAGCACGGCCCAAGCTCGCCTCTTGTCCGACCGCAATGGAGCCAAGCCTAGGATCCTCCTCCCACCTGGGAAGCAGGGATGCCGCACTCCACGCCAGCAGAATGCAAGGCGGGGATGGGATGTGCCAGCTTCCACCACCGTCCCCAGACTGCAGGGCGAGGCCGGCCAGGCACAAAAGGGTCCAGGGATGCCGAGGGCTTGAAAGGACAGAACCAGGACAACAGGCAACGAGGGTGCCGCGAGCGCAGCGCAGGGCTGAAGCAGCAGCAACACAGGGTGCCACCAGCTGTCCCCCGCATCCCGCAGCGCATGCCCCGCCGGCACACATCAGCTGCCACGCTCACAGTGACATGCGCCAAAGCCTTCGCTCCATGGCACAGGAACATGCACACTGCTAGCGTGGGACCTGCAAGCGTGGAGGAGTTTGATATAGCACACGGTTTGCCAGATGCTTTCAGGAAAAACCGCAGCGAGGCTTTTAGAACAGCAGGGAGGGCAAGGGACGTCAGGGACAAGCGCACTGTGCAAAGAGACTTCGTCTGTGCATGGCAGAGCTCCTGGGGCATCTGCACAGATTAGGCTTTGCTTTTATTAAATGCGGTCCCAGTCTTCTCTCGCCCATATTTCTGGCTCTGCGTGCTCATAGGAAGAATCGTTTTTACAGGATGCAAAACCACGTCTTGATCGCAATTCCGCCCCAAGCTTCTGATTGGTATCAGTTCTGCAGATCCACCTGAAGCCACCACCATTCTTAACATCTGCTCCCTATTGATAGCCAGCATTTGGCACAGAAGGCCATCCAGGAAAACAAAATAGGACAAAATTAGCTCCCTCCAGGTAACGGGGAAAAGCCTTACAAGGGCGGTGGGCCTGACCCTGGTTACACGGCACCAGAACCAGAGCACACTCTCCAGCTCGTCATACAAACCTGTGCAGTGCTTAGCCTGCAGCCCAGGGACAACCTCTTGACCCCTTGAAGTCCATTGGAACTTTCAAAGACTGGAAGGGCAACAACACCGAAGAGACCAGCGAACTCAGTTATACTCCAAATTTTCTGGGTGCTGGGGAGAGCTATGGGAAAAAGATGGTGATTGCTGAACCTGTAGCTGCTGACAGTGGGAACGACCTTAGACATGGCCTACTGAGCCTGCCAAACAAAACCTGAGGGCTGAGGAAGTTTTTACCTTATTTGCAAAGTAATGAAACAAAAACCAACACACAAGTAAATTCTTTTTTGGGGTATATTATGTCAGATCTGAAGAACACTTTTTTGAGAAACACTGGCAACTGGTTATTTCTTCTTAAATTTCCTAGGTTTTTACAAGGTGTCAAAGCCCTGTATATCTCAGAAAAACCAGGATAGCATCCTGGCTTGTATCAGGACTGGTGTGGCCAGCAGGAGCAGGGCAGTGACCGTGCCCCTGTCCTGGGCACTGGTGAGGCTGCCCCTCAAATGCTGGGTTCAGGGTTGGGCCCCTCACTCCCAGAAGGACATGGAGGGGCTGGGGCGTGTCCAGAGAAGGGCAACGGAGCTGGGGAGGGGTCTGGAGCCCAAGGCTGCTGGGGAGCGTCTGTGGGAGCTGGGGGTGTTCAGCCTGGAGAAGAGGAGGCTGAGGGGAGCCCTTATCGCTCCCTACAACTGCCTGACAGGAGGGGGGAGTCGGGGGGGGGTCGGGCTCTGCTCCCAGGGAATGGGCAATGGGACGAGGGGAAACGGCCTCAAGTTGTGCCAGGGCAGGTTTAGGTTGGACACTGGGAAAAATTCCTTCCCCAAAAGGGCTGTCAACCACTGGAAGGGGCTGCCCAGGGAAGGGGTTGAGTCCCCACCCCTGGGGGTATTTCAAAGCCAGGCAGATGAGGTGCTTAGGGCCAGGGTTTAGTGGTGGGATGGCACGGTTAGGAGAATGGTTGGGCTTGGTGATCTTAAAGGTCTTTCCCAACTTAAATGATTCTATCATAGACACAAAATGTCCCCAGAGAGCGGCTCAAGAAGCTCTCACCATGCCCCTCTTTCACTTAAAGCTCCTCGAGATCAATGGTGCTGTAGCTGCACTCAGGGGTGCCTCAATAATAAAAAGCAAAGTATGGGGATCTGCTCTTTTCCTCAGGAAAAAACAAGAAAATCCTATTTTTTCCTGCTGCCTTGTTAATGTGCAAGTACAACACACTAAATACCTGCCAGGAATCCACCCTGTGGCATCAAAAGAAATGAATCCAAGCTTCCCTTGCTTGCCAGACTTTGAACAACCAAGAACTTGCCACAAGAACTCCCTGTTACACCGGATCCTTTACCAGAATGGTAGGTCATCTGCTACACGTAGCTGCTCTGTGCTTATCAAGCAAAACCTAACGCTTAACGAGGCTTTGCACGTAGGACTGAGAGCTTGAATTTATGCAGTCTCTAAACTTTTCATGTGAAAGTTATTTCAAGGGAGAAGTTTTAAGTCAAACATAGATCCGAGCACATACATAGCAGCAATCTTGACAGAACACCGCAACTATCGCTCTGAAAAAAGCAGCAGAAAGCACCACATAATCTACTGAAGTTGCTGCCCGCTGGTACAGGCCTGACTTGCAGATGCATCAGTTACAAGCAACCTATTTACCAACACAGCTAACGTCAGCATCGCAGGACATCCACAGTCCTCCGAGCAACAAATTCTCTCATTGTGCAGAATTTGTAACCCGACAGCTCCTAAAATTCATTTCATTATGTTGCACTTCTGGAGCTCATCTGCATTAATAAAAGAACCAGCGCGGTCAGGGCTGGAACATCACCTTCCTGCTGCACCGGCAGGGATGCTCCACAAACAGACCTGCCTGAAAAAGCCAGCACGGCCCCAGCCGAACGCCACCGACACGGGTAAGTCACAGCGCAATTCCCATCTGAACGACGCTTCGCTTCAGGGGTACACAGCGAGGGAAGTAACTGTATTCACCAGGTTCTTTCTGAAGGCACACACAAGGATCAATAGACCAGAGAGCTCGCACAAACACCCCACCGAAGCTCGGCCTGCCTGAGCACTGGCCAGCTGCAGCCCAGCACCACAGACCAAAGCAACGCTCCTCAAGGATTTAATCACTAATAAGCAACCATAGCAAGAAATTCCAGGCGATTATGGTTGTGCTGTTTCATAAACTCCATCATGTAGCAAGATATTTATCCACCCGTGACAACGAAGAGGGCATGAACTCCCCGCTCGTACGCTCTGCAGAGAGACCTTGCCCGTGTTCTGCAGCCATGCGCCACCCTGGCACTGCTGTCCTTCTGCACAAACATCACCAGCAATTGGGGACTGAGGACAGATGAGAAACCAGAGAACGCAAGGAAACCTCGGTAAGGTATTAAACACAGCCATGAACTATTTCGTACTGACTTCTGTCTCCAGGCCAACACCTTCATCAGCATCTGCTGAAAACTCCAGTGGGGGCTGGTTGGCAGCAAGGCAGAAAACCAGGTGGGGTTTTGCCATATTAGCTAACACCTGAGCCATTAGTCTGACCCAAAATGACTTGAACCCTTTGCTTAATATTTGTGTTAAGTTTCTATAACTTCTAAAAGATTGAAAGTTGGGGGATCTGCAAACTCCTACATTGACAACTTTGTATCTCAAGCTGAGGATCCTTACGGACGTCTCACACGTCCTTGCAGGGTGGCTCTGGGAATGTTGGGAGATGGCAGAGCCACGGGACACGGCTGCAGGCCTGCCACTGTGAGGTGAGGCATTCCACCCGGCGGGTCTGAACCCTGTTCGCTGCATGTCAAAGCAATATTCAGAGTCAGGGATAAAATGAGTTCAGTTCTGGGATCTGCCAGGGAACGTCTTTTCGGGTACAGACCCCCCACCTCTGATGGTGCAGCATGGACCCTTCGGGTCCCTCTCGCTCCTTTGCTAACCTTTTGCTCAAGAAGTCCCATTTATTTCCTCTCACCTTAATTGCCACTGGGGCTCAAAGCATCCTTTGACACCATCGGCACAATGGAGGGTAACAACCCTCGGCTTGAAGTTAACAACCAGGGGAATTGCAGCCAAGATGGCTATCAGAAAATTAAAATAATGAATACTGAAATGCAAATATCAACCTCTGAGCCATTAAGCAGCCCCTACACCAGCCAAAGATGCAAAAGTTTGGAACACACCCACTGGAAATTTGGAAGCTGCCTGTTGCCATCTCCGCCTGGGCGCACAGCGCATGCAACGCAGCTGCCGGCCGGGGAGAGTGGGACACAGATCACAGGCTTTCCAACACACGCAGCGCATAACAGCGAAGCCACACGGGTCGGCTGCAGAGGAACACAGAAGCAGAAGTATCAAACCTCTTCCTGCGCGTCCTTTCCTAAGTTCTCCTGCGGATGATGCCAACGACGGCAACCGCCACGGAGGGTGCTTGCATCGGGGCTGAATTTCTTATCTTCGCATCCTCACGTTTAAATGATGCCAGGATCAAGTTAAAAGGGCTTCCCCAGCAGAGAGAGACATCGTCCCCCTGCCTCTTTCACCACCTACCAGGCTCTAGCATCCCCTGCAGCCATACCGAAGATACCGCCTGCTTAAAGGCACCCATGCAACGTTCCAGACTGGTCCACTTTGCCGCAGCGTAACGCCAGAAATACCGCAGTGGGCAGGGGACTTCAAGCAACGTAATCTGCGAGGAGGCCCTACGTGACTCCTGGAGCACTGGTTCAGCTCTACGAGAGGTGGGACATCTCCATTATGGGCAGAACCTGGGCAACAGTGGAGGCATCGCATCTGCTCCTTCTACACAAGTCAAGGGACCAGAGGCTGGAAAGCAAACGTAGAGTTACCCGGAAGAGCTGGGGACGGACACAGTTCTGTGGTTTAGAAAAACACTGGGTTTTTCACACAATTTTCAAGCACAAAATGTTTATTTTTCTTCTTTTTAATCTATACAATTTCTTGGGGTTTTTAGTGCCACTGACTTTGTCAGTATACAAGGGACAGACTATACAACAGGCAATAGCGACATAAACTGTAAGGTTCAGTGCAAGCCAAAGGAGAAGTGGTGTGAGAACATATTTTCCATGTTTGCTCATGAAGCATACAGACATGAATCTAAAAAACCCAAACAAATTAAAGATACATGTTACAGAGAACAGAAATCTCTTACTACAGTAAGTATTTCGCCCAGACAGAAGACTCTGCATAATTGTCTATAAAATTCAATTCTAACTGAATTGATGGAATAATATATTCAAAGGGTACAAACAAAATAATTTAGACAGATATAATGCTCGAAGGACAATAGAACTATACAACCCACGGCTTGGCAGCACAAGATGCCTCTGCCCCTCAGCGGACAGTACAAAACATCATTGCAGCAGAGGCAGCACAACGTGCCTTGGGGCGCGACCGCGCGCTTCGTGGCCTGGGCCTGAGCGCACCCCCTTCGCGCCTTCCGGCGACGAGAGACTTACCATCAGCAAACCAGTTTTAGTGGTTATCTTGTGCCTTTAGACAGAGCGGAGACTCTACGCACAGCAAAATGGGCAAAAAGCAACTTGCAAATGGGAGAGAGGTGTCCATGCCACCTAGAGTAAACTTAATCAGAACTAAAAAAAAAAAAAAAAAAAAATAGGTATAAACCCCCAAATTTCCAAACAAAAGGTGGTGAGACTCCAAGCCTGAAGTATCAGATATGAAAAAAGAACAGCTTCACATTTTTATTCTGGTTTAGCGTGCGTACTGAGAGCAGGTCAGTGGCAAAACAGCACTCTTAACTGCGGCGGGCGGACCGAAGCCAGAGCACACCCAAGCGCTGTACTTACACGGTTCTTACAGCAACCCGGAGACGCGTTCTCCCACAGTCAAGGCTTCAGTTACATTTTTTTCACTTATGAAACATGCACAAATTTGCAATTTAACTAAATTATAAAAGCCCAGTAGGGGAAAGAAAATTGTAATCCAATTCGCTGCTGATCCAGAAGAAAACAGCATTTGCCTGCCTGTTAGTTGCTGTCTGCAACAACTTCACCAAAGACCAGGGAAGAGAACAAATTGCACTGCCCGAAGCTATTACCTGTCCTTATATACAGCTTACTCGGATCACTCTGTAAATGCTCCTATTTTAAAATGTGCACTTCACTACTCCTTGTACAAACACAAACAATTTTTTCATCGGCATCTCAAACAAACCTCACCTCACAATTCTTTTTTTTTTGGTTTTTTTTTTGTTTGTTTTCTTTTTAAAGATTCAGAAATGAAAATGCAACCCATGAATTAAAACAAAAGCATTTACAGCAGAATGAAGCTGATGAAGAGCGTCGACTGTAAACTGTCAGTATCTTTGCAAATGAAAAGAACTTCAGCTCACCAGCAGATTGTAAATAAAAGACACCTTCCGAGTAATTTTACATCTCTTTCCAGCTGGAACTGAAAAGCTGAAATTCAAGGCACTGTACTCCTGCAGGGGTTAGTACAATTTTCTAGTCATCAGTTCAAGTACATTGACTTTAAGGATCACAAGTGTAAAACATCAGAACACAACAGAATAAAGTGTCTTCAGCAATGAAATACCAAGCAAATATTGCCAGAACAAACGCACTACCTCTTGTGAAACTGTTTCACAGTGATTGCTGGATGTGGTGTATGGCTGTGTGTGCTAGCGGGCCTGACCTGCGCCCCCACCTCGTCCAACGCATACGGCATCTACAGACCAAACACTCCACGTGCCCACGCTGAACCCCTCGGTGCGGTGGCGAGGCAACTGGGCTATGTCATCCGCAGGCGGGGGCCTGGCGGCTCGGCAGCGGGGTGCTGCAGTGGCACCGGGTACATCTGCAAGCAGCTTTTGCTGAGAGGCGAGAACCGTGCAACGCTTGGACCTCCGACCATGCCGGGTCGCGTGGCCGGCCCCGGCCACTGCACTCCGTAAAGGGGTGTAGGGAAAACTCCTCCGTACTGACAAAGAGGCATCACATAAGGTGTCACTGTGCCAGGGAGGGCAGGCCCTGGCATAGGCACTGGCAGGGACGGTGAAGCTCCAGGAGCTAATGCAGCGGGCATGGGGCAAGACACCGGAACAATGCCCTTTTTCCCCACTCCCGTTCTTACCGAATTAACCTACAAAAAGAAAAATAGAAAAAGCGTCGCTATTCAGCTCTTCTTTCCCCACGTGTCCTGCAATAGGGCACCGGTCAGCAGGCTGCCAGCCTGGGGGGAGCTCAGGGGTGCACAGAGTCCTTGGAGCCTGGGGCTTCTTGTTTTAGTTTTTTCTTTTTTTTTTTGTTTGGTTTTTCTTTCTTAAAGACAAAAAAAAAAAAGGTAATTAATAGCAAAGGTTGATATGGGGAGGCGGGGAAAGCTGTCTGAATATAACCTTACTATTTAAAGAGGCGAGGAGAGGACCGAATGCCAGACAAACAGCCATGGAAAAGGTCAAATGTCCAAAGTACCCCAAGTTTCTTTTATGCTCTGTCTTGTGCATAAAAGTTAATAAATTAAACTAAATGCAGAATTACACAAAATCATTAATCATAGAATCATAGAATGTTTTGGGTTGGATGGGACCCTTAGAGGTCATCTAGTCCAACCCCCCTGCAGTGAGCAGGGACACCACTACCTAGATCAGGTTGCTCAGAGCCCCATCCAACCTGGCCTTGAATGTTTCCAGGGATGGGGCCTCCACCACCTCTCTGGGCAACCTGTTCCAGTGTTTTACCACCCTCATTATAAAGAATTTCTTCCTTATATCCAGTCTAAACCTACCCTGCTTCAGTTTAAAACCATTACCCCTTGTCCAAAAGGGGTAAACCCACCCCAAAATCTTGCAACCCCCCACCCCCACCCCCCTAAATCTTGCAAAAAAGCCAAATCTCACAACCCCCCCCCCGCCCTGGTTCTTATGACCATCCCCATAACAGGTTTTAAAAATTCTACCACATATTTCTGTAAGAAGTTGCTTGCGCTCGGTCATTTGGCCTCACTGAACTATGGGTAGTGAAGAACAGAGATTTTCCACAGTGGGCAACCACCTGGGAACTAATTCCAGCTATTTTGCTAAAATTCTATCAGCATCCACTTCCACTATTCAGTTTTGGCACACAAGGGACAGAGAGGGCTCTCCTTCCTAAACCCTGGGGCGGCGGAGCTTCCCAAATTATCTGCCCCACCACACACGATGCCACAGAAACGATCATTATCCAAAATGCTGCCCGCCCGCTCGCTCTGTGGATGGAGTTCACAGCATCGTGTTATGTTCTTCGTTTCACAGAATTCACAACTCCCTCCCATGGTTCTCACCAAGCCAGCATCTGTTCATGGCATAAGAAGGTCCAGGCATCTCCATCTGATATTTCACATTAAATGGATAAAATTGCTATGAAGGTGAAATTTCAGTGGAAAAAATGAATCTGTGTCTAAGACTGCGTGGAATGCTTACTCTGTGTTTCTGGTTTTAGTATCTTTTCTCAATTAAAAATAAAAAGGGCAACGTCACTGTGGGATTTACTGCTTTGGGGCGTTAACCCGTGCTCCAAAACAAGTTTTAGAAAAATACAAAAATACCTGATATTCTTCTTCACCTCACTGTCTCCAGTTCTCATCTGAAACAAATCTGATGGCAAGCACCGAACTGAGAGAAACAGTTGCTTTGGTATAATGAATTTAACATCATTAATGTGTAAAAATCCACAGCAGAAACCAAAGAACAATAAACAGAGGAACTGAGGACGTGTGTTTAAGTCCTGAAGGCTTCTTTAACCTCTTATTAGACCCATGGTTTAACATCCTCAGAACGATGGTTTCCATCAAATGAGCCAACTGTGAGTGGATGGCAATGATGCCTGTAAACGTACCTAACCGAAGCAAATACTTTCTTATACAAGCAATAGATTTAGATGGTCGCATTGAAAACGTAAGGTGACGTTTTAGCAAGTGGTCCTATTTAGAAATTCTAACTTGAAAAAGCTTATTTTCAGTTCTTCTTAAATGCTGAGGAATCCACCTCTACCCAATTCGTGCTCCCTGACGTTTTTGTTCTCAGCTAAATTACCCAGGAAAGCAGCAGCTGTATTTAAGGCTACGCACATGCAACCGGGAATGAAACTGCATCACGCTCCAAAACCAGCCATTACACATCCTTATTAAAACCTGTTAATGTCGTGACAAATGCATATTAATGACTTAAGGTCACTTCCTCTATCTCTGTCGCGTGCTTTAAGGGAGCAAAGCACACACTTTAAGAGGCCACAAGACATCTAGCTCTTGCATCTTCCCCTGGATAGAAGTCTTGGTCAAAGCCATTTTTTTAACCATCATCTTTTAACCAACTCTGACAACTTGACACCAACAGAGGCCGAAACAACCCATTTCTTCCTGCATGTGGATGCTGACTGAAACATCAAAACCAACGAGCACTGGAATGGTCCTCAAAACACCACAAGGAGCTATGGATATCCCAGTGCTAGTAAAGCCAGGAGACCACAAGTCACTTTGAATTTTATGAACAAAGGGAAGCAGATGGACATTCACGCAGTGATGGATGAGGTGTGTACCAACACTGGGGTCAAACTCACGGCTGTAAACAGAACTAGCTTGGTATTTCAATCGATCAGGCTGGTATTTTAACGGAGGTAGGCTGAAGGAAGCCTGAAACGCATGGCCTAGCCAGGTGCCTTGCCAGTGGTAAGGGCATTTCACCCCTGACCACAAGTCCTACAGCTGCCTGTGGGCTGAGGCTCACACGTGAAGCTGTGACCCCCTAAGTTCACCTGTCACTCATGAGCTGGCCAATTCCACTGCTGAAAGGACACATTTGTTATCTGCAGCTCCTTGCTTGCTCAGGTGACTGCTCCTCTTAGCTACAGCCTTGTAATTTTTGCAAGTTTGTTCAAAAGGTGCCAGTTCTGGCACAAGCTGTCAATTCTGAGGCCATTTGTGTGAGGTTCAACAAGGCCAAGGGCCGGGTCCTGCACTGGGGTCACAACAGTGACTTGGGTGGGCTTGGTGATCTTAAAGGGCTTTTCCGACCCAAATGATTCCATGATTGCAAAACGTGCATCAGCTGCAGCATGCTATATCCTAGCAGTGACAAGGCTTCAGCTTCCAGTGCATCTTCTGGGCTTTGGTGTTCTACCCGCAGCTTGAAGACAGGGGTGCAAATTGTGTCTTTATACTGAAGTTGCCTTGGGAATTGAGAACAAGTGGTACAATACCAGACTCCTGCACCCAGCTCAATAACTGAAAACCAGAAGATCTTTACAGCCATAGCCTGCAGTCACATAGGGCAAGTGTTTGGGCTTTATTTAAAAATCCTCTAATCCTCCTGCAGGAGTGTAGAATAGAAGTGGTCTTTTCCTAATTCAAGTTTAGATGATGTGACACTAGCAGTGAGGAATGACGACAGCTAGCCGTGGATGCCGTGGCATTGCTTCATTTTTAGTATTACACCATTAATTTACTTCCATCTGTTCTGCTGCCTGCCTAGAGCCCAGGAAAGTCAGCGGACCTGCCCTTCAGCAGGCTGATAAGGCAGGCACAGCCTCAAACTTAACAAATCTAACAAACACACTGCAAAATTTACCTCCACCATCACCATATAAAAAAAGTCTGTCTGCTAGAGATACTTAATAGGGGTTTTTTTTGGAAGGGAGACTGGGTTGACATCCTAAAATGTATCCCATATTATATGGGAAGGAAATTCAATTCCCCCCCTCCTCTTTCCCTCTGCATCCCAACTAGCTTCTGTAGAAGCGATACACTCTCTTAACGAACACCCATGGTGGCATCGGCATCTCAGCCCGCTGCCTTCGCACCTCCGCTCCCACCGCCGCCTCTCCTGCGCCTGCCAAACACTCCCTGCACCACTAAACCTCCTGGTACAAGTCCCTGCCGGGTAAGCAAGTCCCTTGCTCCTGCTTCCCCAAAGGCCTGCCTTTTGCTGCCAGTTTCTCCCTTGCCACCCTGTAGTCCTGTTTCCCCAAATAATCATGCATACTCATTTAGAAAACAAGAATAATGCATACACAGAACATACACAGAAACGTACATAAAAATGAAACAAATCCCACTGGACAAAGGCTGTGGTAGTTCAGAAACAGAATCAGATGCCTTCTTTCAATTCTCTACCTCGCCATCACGCTTTAGCCAGCAAGCCTTGAAGTGCCACTTGACCAACATTCACAGCTACAGCACTGCGAAGGTATACAGCTAGTGGTTGTGTTTGACTTACAAACACCATAAAGATTCATGGTTTTACATGAGAAGGGATGAACCCGGGTCATTCTGCTGTGAAAGCTGACCATAACCATCACAACTCACTCTAAAAACGCAGGCTTTAGGTTATTTTTCTCCCAGCTACATCACTAGCGTTACTGTTTTACTGCTGCATGGTCCAGCTACTGCTGAAGCAAACCCATCTGATTCTCAGGACAGAGTTAGAGCTGGCTGCCAGCACACGCAGGGTGAGGATGCTAATAGGGCTTTTTTATCGCCCTTTTCCAGTTTGCTGAAAATTCAAAGTTCTTACGTGCTACTGAAGATTTGTGCTTGTGCTCTTCCAGGTTCCCAGAAAGCTGTTCTGGTGTCCAGACTGAGATGGCAATGGTGAATAGCTTCAAAGGTGGATTCACCCTACTTTTTATTATTCTTCCAATCCAGTGGAGATGGAAGGCATAGTGAAAGGTGTTAACAGTCCTTCCACTCGATTTTCGTGGCTGCGCCACCTCCAGAAAGCCTGCTTCCCGGGCAGCCAGCTCGTTAAAATCAAGAGGTACCAAATGGAAGCAGATGTGCAGCTATTACTGATGGTGTCCCAGCACATATCACCGACCGGCACAGACCTGCACGCTTCACCAAAACCACCTTATTATGGACTTGGAACATGTTTACAGCTTTTTGGGGGGCAACCCGTGGAGCTATGTAACAGTATGAAGAACAAAAAACGTATTTTTGGTAAGCCCTTTATTCCCAGGCATCTGCAAATAATACCTTTGACTACAGAATATTCAGTATTCGCTATGCACAAGGCAGCTCACGTTTCTAGGCGTATGCCTTGCCTGGTGGCAACCCCAAGTACCTGCAAGAAAGGTTAGTTTCATCACATCTTCAACATGGATGAGGATGAGAGAAATAACGATTATCAGGCAGTTTGACTTCAGTTCCTCCTAATAGATCCTATTACATTTCAAATTACTAGTGGTGAGAATCCACCTGTATTTCCATGTTTAAATAAAACACTTGAGAAGGAACATTTCAGTGCTCCTGCAACACAAGTGGATACCTGAAGGTCGACACCCCCCAAACTTCTAATATGCATCAACCAGGATTTGCAGCCAAACCAACAGGTAACTTCCACAGAAACAAAGCAGAATTTAAAGTCTCCCTTCGCATCCCAATTATTTTGGTGCTTTCTACACTTCTGGTGATGAAGAGAAAGAAAATAAACCCACTAACTCTTATTAAACACACCACCTATCTCTCTTCTGAGTTGATTTCAACTTTAAAGAGTAGCCTTTGCTTAGTTAAAAAAAGGTACAACAATATATTGTATTCACATGGCAAACACTTTGCTGATGGTGGTAGTAGCACTTAAAGAGAAAAAAGATGACTCAGGGAAGTTAGTCCTGTTTCCAGGGAGAAAAAGATGACTTGAAACAGGCCACACAACTACCCTACATATTAATAACAGTGGGTGGACAGTAAGAGAAAACACTATGTGTAAAAAAAAAAAAAAAAAAAAAATCAATAAAATAACTCTACCCCTAACCATTAAGGATTTGTTGCAACTTTCCTCTGGCCTAAGAAACTGGAAAAAAATAAATAATACAGAGTAGAAAGAGGCCATTTGGTTTGGTGCCTTCTGTGTTGCACCTTGTATAACAGAGGCTCGACTTTCACCCCAGGAGGATGCTCATCACCTACGCAGCCTCTGTGTCACGTACAAGACCTCAGCGTGGTGCCAGTTCCAGGGCACCTCTAACCAACGGAGCACCATGGGACAACTCATATCACTCCTACTCCTGTGTAAAAACTCTTCAAGGAGACCTCTTTCTGTCCAATAACCTCCAGAGAAAACTTAGCAGTGAAGGTACGACTACTGCCTCCCTCCTGCCCCTCATTTCTGATCATCGCACAGGACCAACAAGAGCATCTCCTAAAACAAACCACCCAGTTCGAAGAGATGAGACAACCTGTCCTAACAGTTTCCTGCTAATTTGTTCCAGCCAAAAAAAGGGATAACAATCACCACATTTCCCCATTTATCTGGCCTTTATCTCCAACATAAAACCTTATTATAACTTTCTCTAATGTGCTGGAAATCTGTTTAGTGCTCCTTATTCTTTTCTTGCAAAGGTATTTTTGTATTTGATCAAAAAGATGACAAAAAGATGGTGCTAACAGATGGACTGAAGAAGTACAGCCCAAGCTTTGCATGCTCCCTGTGACAAAGCTATTTTTTTCCATCCTTTATGTGATCTCCTGAGTTCTTTTTGTCTCTCCAACACCATTTTAAAAGGTGGACTCAAAGGCAATTCAGCGCAGGTGTAACACCTCCCCGTGTAACTCATTGCTCCAAGAACTGACATCATGGGTCACTTGGCTGTCCAGACTAAGGGTCCTTTCACACCATTTCCTTCCTCCTCTTTTGGCTACTTTTCTCCCAACATCATGAAGCCCTCTCCTCCCTTAACTTCAATTTCCCCTTTAGGACAAATTTCAAAAGGTACAATCAGCAGAATGACACCCAACTCCCAAAGCAGCCCTCGTGCTGTCTTTTAAATCATATCTGCTGCCCTTTTTTCTGTCATCACCGGCACGCGGTGCCATCTCCATGGCCAGAATACCCCAATGATAACCATGCTAGGAAGATTTGCCATCTGCCTGCGCAGTCTGCAAAGAGTCTGCAGCCTACATGGGCTTTATGCACCCAACCACCCAGGGCAAGCCGGCATGGGGCTCGCAAGGTCTCCAACTGACTGCCACTTCCAAGCAACAAGGAATGGTGTGAAATTAAGAGCAGGGAATCCCAACCTCTTGGACCTCTTGGTACATTATCTCTAAAAGACTTCAGTTGGCCTTGTTAAATCCCTGGCACAACTACCATGTTCTAGAAAGAAATAAACCCTCTAAAACCAGCGTATTAAGACAGGGATGCTCCTGTTCCTCTCACAGCGATATTCTGCCAACTCCCATGGGCTTTGAAACAGAGACACCAAGACTGCAGAAAGTAAAATTAACCCTGAATTGATGTTAATAGGTGATGTAAATACGCAAAATAACCACTCTCTTTTCCAGAGTTATAAGCGGGCAGAACACCCCCATCGCACACTTGGGGTACACAGTATGTCTGTAGCATGCAGGGGTCTTGGGGAAAAGGCACCAAGCTGCAAAAAGCACACCAAAAGAGAGGAAGAAGTGACTCAACAAAACAAAATCTGTGCCCTCACCATCTCTTTCTAGAAATCTTCAATTTGGGTTTACCAGCACCTTTTTTGGCTTATTTTGTGAGAACTAATAGGGTCTTAAGTAGGTGTCACCGTTACTCCAATGGGGTTCATACTGGTTAAGCCACCACTAAGCAGAAGGGGTATTTACTCTTGGGTTTTGTTCCTTTATGGCAACTAAGAACTGACATAAAATTGCTTAATAAATTCGCACAAACGCTTTTCCCTGTGAAGCCAGCGATCCTACTAGCTCCAAAACCAGCAGGTACCAAAGCAGACGCGTTTGCACGGTCCCTGCTTCGGCACGTTCCACCTGACAAGTAACTACAGAGCCACCATGGCTGCATATGAGGTTTTTTTTCCTTCAACATGCCAAAAAGGCAATGGTTACGATCCAGACCCAGCTATCTTGTTTTTAAGGGATTACAAAGCAGTCCCTCACTGGTTTTGTTTTCACTGTTTCTTTGCTTTTAAAATGAATATATTTTCCTCTACTTTGGCTCAATTTCCAGTCTTCCAAAAAAACGAATCCAGCAAAAATTATTAGTCAGAGAATCATCCAACCGTGAGGAAGAGGTCTGGAAGCCCAGACCAGGGTGGGACAGAATAGTAAACTGGGATTCTGGATACAACTTCATTCACTTGTGTGCCTGCCTCCGTATCATCTCAGCCACAAAACCAAACACTGACCACAGACACAAATGCACGTCGCAATGGGTTTTTCTTGCTACTGAAAATAAGAAGGGATGAACAGGGGCGCTTTCAGTTTCCATTTAGTTGCAGTGTACTTTCACAGCCCTTCTGAAGGTGGTATTTGCATGAGGCAGAGAGCCTCCGAGATGCCCAGTACAACAAAGCAAGGGCCAGAAATGCACCCAGCTGCCTCATCTCATCGCGGCACTCAGCCCACTCCCACTACAGCCAAGGCTCACTACCACCAAGCCACCAGCCCAGCCACTGTTGAGCCTAAGGAAGGTTAATACGAAACATCAAAAAGAAGAAAACTTCAGGAGTAGTTAAAACCTAAGTTGAGCAGCATATGGTTAATGTTTTAAGTATTACTGTTAATAAGCAGTTTTCAATTTAAAAATATATATTTTTATATATATACTGCAGCCCATATATCCCTCAAGATTATTCCAAAAGACAAGTTTTAAAAAAAATCTGGTTTAGTACTTAATGAAAAGAGATGGACATTTATAGGAAGCATCTAGCTGAAGTAATTTTAGTCTATGTCCTCCTCCAAATCTGAGTTCTGCAAAGGCTTTCAGACAGATAGCAAAAGGTACATCCTTCAAGGAGTGCCACTTACTCCACACGTCTCATTCTGTGTTTGCATGGGATTAGCCTTTGGCTCCATGTCTTGCCTTTTTTGGTTCTGCTTCAGTTGGTTTAAAGAAGGTTTTGCCTGTGCAGCTCCAACAGTTTTGCTTGTCCACTGGTCAACCAGCTTGTGGAGATCATCTGTGAATGTCCCTTTCTTGTTGTTACTGTTGTTGGCCTGAACCTGTAGGGTTGATTGTGGGAGCGGCTCAGGACAGGTTACGAGGCTGTTTGTTGAGGATCCTGGAAAATCACACACAAAGAAGGTTGACAATGGCATCTCTGCTTCACTGCTTTGCTGCTCAAACGATTTCTCATCTACTTGCTATTCAAATGGTGGCTTTTTAGAATTTTAACCTTCCCCCTCCTTTCTACAGAACACCTTTGCTTAAAGAAATGGTCCAGGTCCAATGCGTTCATATTTCCTATCATGCCATGTCACCTCAGCCGCTAGCTGTTGCGCCCACAACTTCTCTCTAGGAGAAATTAATGACTTGGAAGGAAGAAACAAATGCAGTCCCAGTAACACCGACATCCTCAGGCTTCCAGAGTCTCTTCAGAGAAGACTACCACGAGGGAGCAGGAGGCAGGGTGCTCTACTTGCTAGAACTGCACGCACTTAAAAAAATGACTTTACTATTTGTTTTACTTGCATGCATTTATCGTCCTCCCGGAAAAACATAATTGTTGTATAGGTTACAAGGAGCCTCAAAGGCTGCAGGAACCCCCAGCCTCTCTTGATGACGTAAGGACCATTTACTTTGCCATCTGCATATTTTTTCAGGGAAAAAAAAACCCACCAGGACCATGAATGTACAGAAGAAAGAGGAGAGAGGAGGACAATAGTGAGGGTGTGAGTTTTTAAGACAAAGATAAAGATACAGAACTTTTGGTACAGGTAAAGGCAGACTTATTTCTAGAAGAACTAGGGGGAAAAAAAAAATAAATCTGTCCTTTCTATGTGTTGGTAACTACAAGTCTGACACAGCAAGATCAGCAGGGAACAGCAACTGAAGGTGCCTGAATTTGACCTAAGCAGAAAATATAGAGTAACTTTTCAGCTGATTTGCTTGATACAGCTAAAGATTTGAAATAAAGACCATCTCTCCAAGCAAAAAGTTCATAGAACTGTAGTAAAATTATTATATAAGCAAACATGAACATTCAGTCTTCTTTTTTCTGTTAATCAGTTACCAGCCCATGAAACCGAGTAAACTAATCAGTCCTACAGTTACATAAAATACATTAATAACCTTTAAATGATCATGCATTCAACCTGCAACATAACTGCTAAGTGAATACTGCTCATAGCCTTTTCCTTGGCTTGGGGGAAGGGACTGGTGAGAAAAATAAGGACTTTGACAGGACAGCTCTTCAAATAGTATTTAGTATTTCATGCAGCTCAACAGGAATGGCGTTGTTTTAAGCTATCAATTCCTCCAGCAGAGAACTGCAGTCATATAAAGGTGCGTATTTCAGAGAGACAAACAATGAATCCCGTTTTCTGGCCGCATGCGTGCACAGTCTCACACATAACCACCACAACCGTCTTGCAGCATGCGTGGTTCCCAAGACATCACGGCACATGCATTGTTACCAAAGTATCACAATTTGTACAGCCTAATTTCATACCAGTATAAGTGCATCAGCTCTATTTATTAAACAACTAGCTTTTAGTAAAAAAAAAAAAAAAAAAAAAAAAAGCAAAAAACATCCCATGCCATGAAGGAAATACTGAGAAACAAAAATGGGATAGTTACTACTACTGTGATCTTTGCCTAGACATAGTCGTTTCAAGGTGGACCCTACAAGGTAAAACAATACAAGACATACAGAATTAGGTAAGACTAAACACAACAGATCTGATGGACAAGCTTCTGTACTTTTAAGCGGTCAAAAAGTAGTTATTATGCGAGAAAGGACAGACAAAGTCAGCAGTTCAGGTGAGTAAAGGAAGGCTAAATAACTGGACAGCTTGAACCTTTCTTAATGTGCAGCCATTCAGAAGCTTTGAAAAGTACAATAGCATGCCAAAAGCAAGGTCTCGTGACTTAAAGATGCATTTGTTTGGGTATTGGTTGGGGTTTTTTTGTTTCTTTCTTTCTTTTGAATTTTTTTGTCCTGAATTGCCTTGGCTTCCTAGGAGGAGGTTTGGATTCCTACTCTATTTATGCAGGAAATGATGTCAATTCAGTTTGTGATAGGAGGCCAAAAATGCTTTCAGGAACGAGTCAAGCTGGTCTGGCTGCAAAGACAAACTGTAGAACCACCCTCCAAGTCCTGTTTTACAAGTCCAAAAAGATACATTGTTCTGCAGGTCTGAGGCCAATTATTTCCAAAGACTTTATCAGTAGGGTTTGTGTCTAAATGTGATATTCTTAACTTCAATTGAAAGCAACCATGACTGAGTTTCCCTTACACCTTGACAAGTGCAGAAAAGTCACCCAGCAGAGTGGCTGAGTTTTCATTTTACCAAACTACATGTTTTGTTCATTATTATCTCGTTACATCCTTCGTTACCATTTTACATATTCTGTTGGACAGATAGTTGACAGCGCCAGAAGCGTGGCCAGAACCCTACTTGACTGTCAGATCTTGCCAGACATCAGCACCATTTCTCTTTGAGTGCCGAATTTCCTGAAAGGTATTTTGGACTTGGTAAGAAAAGCATCGTTATGGTATGGGAGGAGATGAAAATCTGACATGGGGCATGGCAAGTTTATTGTGAAGAAGCACTTGAAAACATGAGCAAAATCAGAGAGTGGGGCAAAAATCAAGATAGAGGATGGATGTGCTTTTCCTCTACAGCAAACCAGTGGTCGGTATTTTATGTTACTGTGCCAGAAATGCAGCTTTAAACTCAGAGCCTGCAGGTCCAGGTTGACATAGGCTCTGAATGAGTCCTCAAAGGAGACAGGAGAGACATCAGTCAGAGACTGAGGAAGAGAAAGTAAAGAAAGGAGGAAGGGAAAAAAGGGAGAAGAAATGTTTGTGTTTTGATATAGGTGGCATGAGGGGGAACGGAGGAATCGCTTTGAAAGATTTTCTTATTATTTCACATAGTTTCATGAGGTTTCTATTCCCAGAAAATCAGAAGGACATAACTACAGGAATGTCTTATTGCAAGCAGGACCAAGTTGAGTTTCACCTCTCAAAGCCTAGATAACAAATAAGAGTCACATTCACAACTAAACAGGCAGCATTGTGGTTTTAATTTTTTCCCCTCGGATATACCTTACCGTGCCTATTTCCTACAGTTAGCTAGCAGCTCCATAGCGTAAACGTCAGCGGCAGTAATACTAGAATGCTATTTCCTCAACTATCCTGCAGCACACTGCATGTAGCAATAGGTAGTATTTGGCACAATAGGTATGCAAATAAAAAGCAACTGCCTGAGAAAAATACAAGCAGGCAGCTGACTGCAGTATGTGCTCAAGCGCCTGTGAAAAAGTTTAATCGCCGCCCCCTCCGCTTCCTGAAAAGCCAGTCACAAGTTCGTATGTACCTCGGGTGCCAAATCAAACCTGGGGCCCCCATGCGTGCGGGCAAGTGGCAGAGAACAGCGATACTGGAGATATTCACAAAATACAGCCTGAGCGGAGCCGATGCTAAGGAAAGCACGACAGGAGAGTCAATCGCTGGAGCGAGCCATGTCTTTGGCACTCCAGCACATTGCTTGGGAGATGAGGAATGGTCTGCGAGTGGGGATGCTGCCTGGAGAAGGGACAGTCAATCGTCGGCTACAATTGGTTTTAAATTCAAATTCTATTAAAAATGCACTTGGTAAACCGAACTCCCCAGATAAATCGTATTACTTCTAAAATTGAGGTGTTAATAGCTGTAAAGTTAAGGAGATGAATCATAATTAAGATTTAATCTAAGACTGCAAAAGTTCAGCAGAGTGTTTCACCTCCAATTCCAGATTTCTTATCTGAGAAATTAAGTAGTTCTTACATCATACAGGACAGGAGGAAACCCCACTGTCCCATGTTTGCACTCTTAACAGCTGCCAAAAAGCTTGAAAGCTAAAATAAAATTGAAATGGCAATAAATTGTATAGACCATTTCCATAAACACATATGCACATACAATATATTAATGACTACAGACCTGACAAAAATCACGCTATACAAGATTACAAGTCTAAGCCAAATGGAGTTTTCAAAAATTCCACTCAGAATCAGCACAAACTCTTCCCTAAGATGCCCTTGCAATTTAACGCAGGGAGGGAGCTCAAGCTAAAATTATGCTGAATCCCATAAAAAAAATATTTTATTCCATAAGAAGTGCAAAGGAAAAGTCAATATTGGACATGGGGAACAGATCAAAAAGAGAGAACACTATGGAAGTGCTCAAGTTTGATGGATCTTGTAAGCAGGGCAAGCTATTTGTTAAAACTGTCTTTAATCCAGCTGAACATTTCTTTTTAAAATCGTGCTGCTAATTTGTCTGCTCATAGAGTACAGGCCTCACATTGGAACATCCAAGCTCCCCCAAGGGCTGTTTTTCCTTCATCAAACGTGTAGATTCAGAGCACTTCTGAAAATCCAGCACAACTTTTCCCAACAGCTCTCAAAAAACCAAAAAATCTCATGGAAGCTCAACTCAAGGAACAGCCCCAGGACCCTGAACTGCCTGGCCATGCACCAAACTGCCGGCACCAGGCAGCCATGTCCCAGCCCCACCGCCTGGCTCCACCACTTCCTCTCCTTGCTCAAGTACATGGCAAAGATGCAAACGTGTTCAGCACCTCCTCCAAACGCTTGGCTCTGCCAGTGTGCTGGTCAGCCTACATCCCTTCCAGAGGGGAAGGAGCACGAGCCAGCTGGCATTCCCATCATCATCATCTAGCACTAATTTTCCCAAGGCCCATGGTCATGGCTGCTCTGGGCACTGGCTGGAGGGAACTGCCAGCCATTCATCGCTCCAGCTCCAGCTGCCCTCGGGGCACAATGAGGCCACATGTGGCCCCATCTTCATCCCTTCACACTACAACTCTGTTGGACTCACTGGGTAAACGGGCTAAAATAATCTCCTATCCCCCTCAAAACCTACCAGTAAATTGGCTGTGGGGAACTGCCCAGCAACTCAAGTGAGAGGCAGCATTTGGAACCAAGCTGCGCTCTCCGAGCAGCGGTAACTTGGGACGGACATATCAGAGTAAGCACCTGAAACCCAGCCCATCTTCTCGCCTGACTCAGAAATGGGGGAGTGCAAACCTCCCCTCCCAATGAGAAACTGAGAAGAGAGCATATGGGCTGAGAACAGAGAGCAATTAGTGGTGCTGAGTTATTTAAGCATTGGGAAACTTCACGATTTGAGGGATTTACATATTCCCTCTGTTTCATTCACAATATCCATGCACCCAAACATTTTTAATATGCAGGTTTTTAATTGCCACCTCCCAGTCTTTTTGCATCCTACCGAACAGTAATTCTGTGAAAGATTAATGAAATAACTTCTGGGAATTATGCGTGCAGGGGAAGACACTACTATGTTGGTTATAATACCAAATGGGAGAATTTGCGAACTGGGAATTCCCTGCAGGTTCTCAGAAAAAAATCCCTGAATGCAAAATTGTCTCATGACTTCAACAGTCGTTAAAAGCTTGCATGACAATAAATTCAGCATGCCGAGCAGTAAACATCAGTTTTCAAGAACCTGAGTGCTTAGACTGTTAGGGACCTCAAACGAAAAAAAAATAAAATCAAGATTATTTTAAAAAATATTGTTTATTCATAAAATTAGGAGGAGTGTATTTGAGTGGTCTTGTGCCTTTGATCTGTACCACCTGGATAATGATGAGCAATGTAGAACTCCGATGGGAGATCAGATATTAATGCAAATGAACAGTTAGTTAGTTAACCAAACATTTTTTCAAGAACATTCTTAGGCTTTCTCATGTTATATGTACGTGGCCTATAGTACCTGTTCAGCACAACATATCTTTATTGTACAAGCAAAATCTGTTTGCCTAAAAAGCAGCATATATAATTGGGTAAAAAGGTCTTCTTTTTTTTAATTAAATAGCTTGATATCATTTGGTTGAATTGCCAATTACTTTAGAAGTCATACAAATAGGGTACAAATAGCAGGTGCACAATTATTCAAAACCAAAAATACGGGGTGCTAGCAATCCGTTTCAAAGGATCACCTGAAAATCTGGTATTGCTTTTTACTTATTTATGCTTTGATGAACTGCTAATTGACTTCATCTCTGAGGTCACATAAGGTCATAAGAAAATAAACTGAGTGAAGTGCTTCAGCCAGATCAGCTTACACCAAAAGAGTGGATGGTGCTCCCCCTCGGAGTAATCAGATCTTCTTGCTGCTTATGAGTACATAAACCTTGCTCGCTTCAAGTAATTAAAGCGGATGCATGGGGAAAAGCCCACCTAGAACACAGATTTTGGAAGAACTAGCTGGAGCACTATTGTCTCAGCATTTCCACATGCAAAGAGCGGGGAAAAAAATTAAAGAAAATAGAGTGGATATAAACAGTACTGTATATCGTGTTAATACAGCCCTTGTATGGAAGTTATACCCTCCAGTGACCTTCTAGTATTGTATCAGCTTGCTACATGCATGTCTTCATAGTCCAAACATGTGTGAAAGAGACCACTCGTCTACAGAAGGACGGATTTCTTTTTGTTGCCGCTGGAACCGGGACAGCAGACATGTCTATTTGCCACATTGCAAATAAAATTACTTCAACATAAATCACATAAAGTACAAAAACTTTGATAAGTCCAGAGTAAAATTTACCATAAGGCTATATAATAAATGATGAGATCTTCCACACATGCTTTTGGTGCCCAGGCATGAGCCAAAAGCAGTGCAAAAAAAGCTTTCATATGAAAAATTAATATAAATAAGGTGTGTTCATGATGATTACTTAAAATAAAGATAAACAGAAAGAAAAGATGGTTCAGAAAAAGGGGCATCCTGCCAAACATATTAGAGATATAAAACATGGAATTGGAAAAAGGGGGTAAAAGAAAGATGGGCTGTGATAAAATACAAAAGAACAAATACAAACAGATGGACAAAGACACAGGTCCACTGAGGAATCTGGTACGAGGTTTGCTACTAGATTTATAGGTCACTCTCTCAGACGTTTGGTGGAAAACCGTCCAGCCTGCAAATGAATATAAAGGGAAGAAAACAAAGACACTTATAAAGTACAAGTAGCTGTGATCAGATGTCCTATACCATCAGTCAAATCAGCTTTGTTAGTTAAACATCCACATCTCCATTTTAACTTTGCCAAAGAGGAGTAAGTTAATTGACCATACACAAAGGATGCAATAACAGCAGAAGAGAACAGATAGGTATTTGGTAGATTAGTTTGGCAGGATGTGCAATGAGAGGAAGGTATTTTAATCATCATTGTAACTTCCAATATGCATGGCAACAAGATCAGTCAAAGCCTACGGAGGTGTGCAATACACAGAAGTACCAGAGGTCGGGACTGGGGAACACAGCCAATCTACAGTCATTTAGCTGGGACTCCAAAATCATGCACAAAGTTAACCCCTTAGATAGAGGAAACATAACTTGGTTCTCTGGGTTTCTCTTTCTTTTTTTTTTTTTTTTTTTATTTTCTTTTTTTTCCCCCTCACACCCAAGATGGTTTGGTAGTTTATAATGAGGAACTCTGGGACTACCAAGGGGCTAAAAAAAAGCCCACAATGAACCAAAGGAAACAATCTCCTCTCCTTCTACAGCTTTTTTGTTCTCATTTCTTTTTTCTTGGAAATCTGTAAGGCAGACTCCAGAAAAGGTGTCAGCATAAAGCCACTGCTGGCAAAAATAAAAGCTATTTACTCCCTAAAAATTAGCATGCCTTCTTGAGGGTTGACTCTTAACACTTGGTAAGATACTTTACTTTTGTTCTTCTGACAATACTGCAACCATCTTTTTAAAGATAAGCCAGTAATTTGGATTGTCAAAGGTTCATGTTCCTATATCACTAGAAGTTAAAAGTCTAAAAAGTTCAAGCATAAGGGAAGCAAACTAATTTTAGCATGTACTGGAAGACATGCGGAACAGCTGGTATGAAAAAATCACCTTGGCCAGAGCTTGCATTCACGTCACCTCCTTCAGGGGCTAAGCCGGAGCAGATGTCAGAAGACAAAGAGGCTTTGACAGAGCACGGCTGCTGCGTCTGAACAGCCTTCCCAAAGGCAGCCGATGCAGAGGGAGTCACCGCTGCAGCTCCGGGAGAGCCAGGCTGAGTTTTAGTAGTTTCTTTGTGGGGTGAGTCTTTAGAGTCGGAGAGATTACCTGGAAGAGCAAACAAACAGAATACGTGCAGTGGCAAACGCTGGGAAACCACCGAATAAAAATCCGTGTCTAAAAATAATCGCTACTTTGCCACCCAGAGGAAGAGCGATTTACAATCCTGAACTACTGCGTGAAGCATGGGCTTTATGGACAGCCCACACCAGAAAATAACCTGCATACACTGTCGCTGATCCGTTTCTCGAAGAAGCTTATGGAGTTGGTTTGATTTCTACAGTTTCTTTTCTGCATTTTTCGGAGAGGCGAAAGTTGGGACATCCCCAGGAGCACTGCCGAAATAAAGCAAGAGCTGCAGAAGCGCCTCGTTAGGAGCATGAAGGCACAGAATGTGTAGGTTTGCTCTCAAACATGAAAGGTGAAAACAAGCAAATGGAGAGAAATAAAAAGTTGCTGCAAAGACATGAGGAACTGCTTATTTATAGCTATCTATAGAGAGACAGATACATGTCTATATATAAATATCGGTGTCTATTCTTCTAGCTACATGGATATCCCAGGTAAAGAGGCTTTACCACCAGAATACCCTTGCAATAATTTGTTATATGGATTTATCAGCAAAAGCATCTAAGAGTGCAAATAACAATGACATCAGGAACCGTATTGGAAACTGCCTGCCCTTGATCCCTCAGAAAGGGCCTAGGAAGGCCAGAAAATGAGGAATCTACGTGGTCAAGGAGGAGAAGACTCAGGCGTGAATACAGGTTCTCAAAGATAATGTGAACTTTGCACAGTGCCTGAAAAAAATGGAAAATATCACAGAAGAAATGCATGAAGGAAAGCATGCACCAAAGCAGCAGTCTGGCTGAGCAGGTTTCTGTTCTGTAACTGAGGGTGACAAGGGGAAAAAAAAATAGGAAAACTGAGGCACTTTATGCAGAAATAAGCTTAAATTCTTTGGACTGGGGTAGCACACGGATGTGGGCCAAGATCCATGAGTGGAGACAGATGTGGGATTTGTGAGTAGACAGAGGGAAAAATGGCTCGAGCAAACCCAAGAACAAACCAGGAAATGAGCAAGCCAAGGACACCAGGCATTCAGCGAATCTCATCACACGGAAAGGAAGTAAAACCTCTGCACATCAGCTGAGCAGCAGCTACGGAGGTGTAAAGCACTGAGCATCACTTCAGCTCCCGTAGGCAAGAGTACTAAGATTCAAGAACATCTTGCCTCTGAATATCTTTGCTTTTCCAATCTTGGTTGAAATCCTTAATTAAAAGCAAAAACCTCTCAAACCTTCCTTCTATAATTAAGATCAATGCAATGAAATTCCAAGTGGACCTATGACTTTGAAAACAAGAGCTACCAGGTTTGAAATACAGGGTGAATGCTGGAAGTGCTGCTGCTCCCCTAAATAACAGCATGAACTAAGTCAAAGAAAAATTATTCATATTTTATTCTACATTTCTACTCTATTTTACATATTTGCATTCTATTCTACATTTCTATTCTATTTTATGCTACATATTCATATGCTACATATACATATGCTACACCTTGGTACTGGGGTATAACAACATTTCCCAGTCAAATTATACCTTTATACTTTCTAAAGAAGTAATGACTCAAGACTGTACTTGACTGAAAAATCCCAAACTACTTCAGATGCTCAAAGCATCCATCGCAGTTTTATAAATGTTTTTACCTCCCATATTTTGGGGAGCAAATGCAATCCATTCTTATTTATACTGCATCTTGCAGGAAAAAATAAACAAGAAGATACAGCACATAATCAACAGAGGATAACAGCACCCAAGCAGTGAATACAAACACCAATAAACTGCATTTGGAGAAAGGATGAGAAAATGTAACCAGGCTGTGTTCCAAATTGAAGTGGGATATTGTTCCTCTGCCAAGCCTTGTAAGCCATGCAGAGGTACGTATGGTTCAGCACCAGGCAGCTGTAAGAAGCCTGTCCCAGAGGAAGCCCACTTCAAAAGCAGTTTGCAGGACGCAAACTTGAGTCATGGTATTAAAACCAACAAAAATCCAGTGCCCTTCCCACAGTCCATGCAATTACACAGCAGGACCATAACTGACACAAGCAACAGGCGTATGGAAAGCAACCCAGTGTACCTACTTGTGCTTGATGTTCCACTCCTGAGCTGCTGGACCAGAGGGTTTAAGAGTTTTCCACCTTTCAATTTATTTTTGCTGGTTCTTCGGCGCCGGCCGCTTGGCGGGGCTGAGTGAAGGAACCCCAGGTTGGGAGGAAGGGGTTTCCCTAACCGAATATACAGTGCCTCTATCTCATTCTTCTGCTGAGTCTGAAGTTCAGCAATTTCTTTCATATGCCTAAACATAAAAAAAATAAAGAACGCTGCTAGAGAGGTATTTGATAAAGCACCACATCTTGACAGTATAATTAGTTATAAAAAAAAAGAAACACAACAGCCTTTCGTTATAAAACAATCAACTGCTCATCCAAACATATGCGAAGTTATAACAATCTGCCTGGCAAGTGGGATGACTGACTTCTCAAATATTCATTTATAAGACAGAATCCTGGACAGATAAAAAGATTTTCAACACCCTCAGTAAAAACCAACTAATTTTGACCTGATATCTGACAGGAACTCCAAACTATTCCGGAATGTCTCTCTTCGAACCATGGCCTTCAAAAAAGTTCACTCCCAAGGCATGTACATCAGTTTGATGGACATCAACATGAAGAACAACAAAAGTGCTGCCCATAAAAATATCATCAGCACATGAATCATTACCTTATTTATAATGCAGTATCCCGATGCCATGAAGTCAATTTAAAGGTTTTGTATTACTGTAGTTGTGTTCTGAAAAGATGCATCACCTATATTCACTAAAACCATCATACCTTAAGATGAAGTTTAACATTTTGGTTAAACTAACACCTAACGCTAGTTTTTACCCATCACCTGCCAGGAAAGAAAGAAAATGTTCAAATTTAAAGCAGCTGGCTCTCAAGACTGGCAGCACGAGACTCCTGCCAGGCTCACCCAGCCTCCAGAGACTGGACCGATGCTTGATGAGGTCCGACGGGAGGCGAAAGCAAGAGTCTTACCTGCCTGATAGATACTGGGATATCGACTATAAAAGTGAGCCTGGGAACAGCAATGGGTCTGTGGGCCTGACAATCTAAACCACCCTTGCAGAGAAGGGCCTGAAGAGCCCGCTATGGACGCTGTCTATGCAGGCATCCAGGTTATTTTTATGCTGCCTTAAATAGTGTCCACATGGGAACCCTCTATCACATATGTTACAAGCGCTGTTGTTTGCTGCCGTATCAACACAGCTTTTCAGTAAGGGAACTGGACATCGCAGCAGAAATGTTTTGGGGTTTAAAAAAAGTTATTATTAAATTATTCTTCTAAATGGAATTGACAAATAAAGTGATGCACAGAAGGATGCAGTATGACATTTGGGGGAAGGTCCTAGCGAGGCCTAATTTGCCCAGAATCGATTACAGCTACGAAACCCACATATTTGCTCATCACATGCCACGATGCTGCCGAGGCACCTGAATGCAAGCTTCCCTGGCATTATTTGCAAACCCGACATACTTTTCTCTCAGGTTCTGCAATTCTTTCTTCATATCTGCATCTTCAAATTCCGAGTCGTTGTCGCTGCTCATGTATGACGACTGCGAGTGGAAAGATGTTATGTTGATGGTAGGAATTTTTGTTCCTTGCCCGTTAGGCGACTCGAGGCCTGGTGAGCCAGCTTTGCCAGATCTTTGCAGGAAAGCAGCTGCTTTTTTAATTAAGTCACTGGCTGCACTACTGCTTGGGGGGGACAGTTGGGCAGCCGTGGCCGACTGACGATGGAAAGGCTCATCGGCAGAATCACTCGAAGCCTGGTCACAGAGGACATCAACAGAAGAGGCTGTCTGCACCCGTCGGACGGCTGTCTTCAGGTCAGGGCTGGAAGGTAGCTCATCCAAATAGACATCCGGGGGTGCTGAGAACCTTAAGCAGTGTGACACTGTTAAAGTTAATTCATCTTGCGTGCTGATTACTGAAAACCTGCCAATAGTTTTGGCTGGTGTACCGCTGTCATGAGTTTCAGCCTGTTTTCCATAGGAACCAGAGTCTAGAGAGTCATCCCTTTGAAGGTTATTTATCACCCCATCTGCTGTAGATATCTGTGTTACATTATCTATGTGTGCAGACGAAGTCATAGTTTTTGCCTTCTCGCTCCTTTTAGAAGATTCCATCTGTTTAGTTACACTTGATGATGTAGGTGCAACCTGGAGAAAGTCACGGAGATTAATTTTGAAAGTAACTGTAACAATCAAGCACAAAACTGCTCCTACTTTCTGGTTACCTGAAGGAGGCCTTTTGCGGTAGCAGCAGGAGCCGAAGCAATGCTTGCAGCTGAACCTGTTTTACAAGTTGGAAAACAAAAAAATATATTCAAGTCTGGAATGCTTTAGTATAATAAAAGCCAATGTGTTTATTGTGATAAACTGACGTGTGATACAGGGTAGCACTGAAGAATAATTTAAATATCCAATCTTTGTAATACGCGATCTATAACGCAGGAGGCAGTATCACTGACAATATAAAATATTTGCAGGTAGGCACTCTCCAACCTATTGATTTGGGGAATTCAAATAATAATAGGAGTGCGGAATTTCATTAGTCGGCTGAAAATTTTTTACAGAGAAAACCAGAAGAATGAAATCTGCTTGGTACACTGGTCTGCATTACTAAGGTGTTCTTGATGTCTCGAAGAAGTGATGGCACTCTGCTATTTGTGCCTACAGAATGCTGCAGTTGACCACAGACGGACTTAGTATTTCACACTTTCCATTTGACAGATACAGACACCAATCATTAAAAGTGCCCGAAATGAAGTTAAATGCACATTGCTGAAAGTGGAGATTATAAGCTCAGAAGATGGCCACTTGGACCACGGAGCACAAAAGCAGCAGAATATTAGTGGCAGTAACCAAGATGCAATCATTTCACAACCTGGACACCGGTTTTGAAGTTAAACCGATAAACATAAGCTTTTCACAGAGCTCCTTTCTTGTGGCATGTTGCGCAGAGTGAACATAAGACAAGAATCTGTCACTCCATAGTTCTGAAACGGTGAAATACGTCACTGCTCGACAGTAGCTAAGATACATTTAATTTTACTACACAGCATACTCTCCTCTTTGCCTGTAGCGAGAGAGATGAACGCAGGCCACCCAAAGTTTTCCCCTCTGCTGCTGACCCGAAAGCAGCGGACAATCTATGTCCACCAGGACAAGAATGAGCTATGTCATTGTACAAACCTGGTAGCCAGCTTTGCTACGATGATCTCAACAAAATATGTATTATACACCCTCCCCAACCCCACCCAGGACAGCAGGAGCAGTTTTGGGTTCCTCAGCCCTTAAAACTTCTCAAGACTTGCAGTACAGGTAAAATGGAGCACAATAGACACCCAGTTGGCTCCTACTACGTTATTATAGAAAGTGCTGTTGTACCTACAAGTCCCTAAAGAAAGGTATTCCTTACTAGATCTCCGTGGGACTTCCTTGAAAATCTTACAGGCTTCCTCCTAGAGCGGCTACCCTCAATCACGTTATTTTTGTCAGCACATTTTTATGAAAACCAGGAAATTGGAGGGACTTTCTGTTTGGAATTTTTAAGGGCGCTGGAAATTTATTTTTGGGAGTGTTGCCTTCCATGTGAACACCCCCTACCTACACCACTGGCATGTATTACGTATTCATGGTTTAAAATAAACCCGCCTGTCAGGTTTCTTTCTAGGAAGCTTGACAGAAGCGAGATGTTTAATAGCAGCTATGTTACAGACAGGATCAGAAGTGCCTTGTGCTGGGCGGTGCTCTGCGGTTAACCAGAAGGGCAAGCAGCAAGGGGACACCGGAGACGAGGATCACGCACAGACACACTGCTGCCGCTCATCACCAAAAGGAGCATTACCTTTTCTGCTCACTGACCCACCTCTTCCTTCTGAGGAATGAGCACTGGTGACCTCCGACTTTTCAAACTTTCAGCAAAAAGAAAAAAGAAAAAGAATTTCAGTCTCACGCACAAAGCAGAAAGGCAATGCATTCTTCTTCCCTCCCCCCCTCTCTGCCCTCATGCTACTGTGGAATATTAAACTATTTTATAGTGTTTGTGGAGGTGGCCTGCTAGGTTTTCCTTCAACTCCTCCATTTTTTATTTTCCTCACTTGTAAGAAAAAAACGCAGTGGCAGTGTCACAGAGGAAACTGCAGACTAAGGTACTAAAACCCAGGCACTGAATTTTTTTTATATATATATTTATATATATCAGTCTGGGGTTTTGTTCTGGTTTGCTTTTCCAGCCAGACTGCACATTCTTCATCTGTATGTCTGTCTGCAGAAATTCTAGGCCTCTCTTTTCTTACTGGAGCAGATTTTAATGGGACAAATTCAAATCACTGGAGAGACATAATGCCTTTCATAGAGAGGGAATTTCATCCTCTGTAGAAAGTCATTTCTCATTATAAACAATATGCTCTAAAGAGTTAGTCAAGTGCAGCCATCTTTCCTGTAACACACAGCATCTTTCAAGCAGTTGATCCAGTTCATCCAGCTGACACTACACAGAACAGCCTCATCCTCGCTAGTGGTGATGTAATTATCTCCAGAAACGCTACTTTTCAAGTGAGGCATACACTGATCTTCTAGCAGAAAGTGCTGCAAATTTGCTGAATTTCATAAGCTCAGGATTTTTTCTGAAAGAACACAACGCAGGTGCACAATCAACACGTCGAGTAACTAACGATGCAGACCAGACACTCCAGCTTTCCTTAGATGCTTCCCAGTGAAGTCTTGCTCTGCCAAGCTCAGGGAAGACAAAAGAAATTGTTACTGGAAGCAGAGCAAGCTCCTACCTAGGGAGCGTCTTCCTCTGGCTGCAGCACTTGAACAAAGCTGCAGCCAGCCCTGAAGTGTTTATTTTATTCAGACTGGCTTGGAAGGCAGGCATTGTAATCACTGCCATTACTTTATATTAAAAAAAAATTCCTATTGAACCATGATCGTCTTCATCTGAACTTGAATGACTCTAACCCTTGTGCTTTACATTCTTAAGCTACAAAAAAATTATCACGTTTCTGCCTGCTTTAGAAACAGGACACAAGACGAGGAGAATGAATTAAGATATTGTACCGCTTTTAAACACAAAGGATAAGTTTGGCTTTCACTAACAAGTGTTTAGGTAAAATGAGTCAGAATGCATCTGACAGTAAAAATTTAGGAGAACTTTCACATTGGAAAGCAGTCAACAGACAAAAGACAATATAACCAGGAGCAGAAATATAAAATGCTTAGAGAAAAGTAAGAAATCTGTAGGTGTCCTACCACAGGCTCATTGGTTCTGAGCTCTGCTTTGGTGCTGTCCCTAACAGCTGGATGTGGGGGTATGAAGGGCAGAGCTGGCGCTGGACTAACCGGTGCTGGGTAGGGCGAGATTTCGGATGGTACCAGTGGCACCGACTGGGCCTCGGCAGCAGCTTTCACCTCCTGGCCAGTGTCTGCAACATTACGGCCCGGTTCTCTCAAATCCAACGCCAAGGGAACTTGATCTTCGGGAAAAGGCGGCAAGTTAAATTCACTGTCGCCCTGTTCTAATGGGACAGAGGTGTCTGGAGTCCCTGCTGATGCAGAAGAAGTAGGAACATATTCCTGGTAAAGTAAATTGCGCAATTTCTCATCGAGGCTTTTTATCGTGTTGTCAACGAAGTCCACCCTGGGCGGTCCCTCTCCGTCGGACTCAGCGGTGCTGGGCTGCTGCTGTTGCAGCAGGCTGATCCCCACGCCGGCACAGGCTACGGGCTGTGCCTGGGACAGCATCATGTGCTGCTGGGGTGCTGCCACTGGCACCTGAGTAGGGCTCTGGAGCTGCGACCCTGCCGGATCAGGTGCAGCGGCTGCAGGGAAAGCTTGGCTCACAAAAGGGTGCTGCACCATGCCGGGGCCGGGGGGAAGGGACCTCCAGGCCTAAGGACGGCGGCCTGACTGCATGCTAACACGACGGTATCCGGGAGTACGGGGAGCGGGCAGAGTTCTGCCGCCTTCACAGGAGCTGCCGGGACTGACTTGTGTGGCCCAACACTGCAGCATGCTATCTCCACATCAGGGACACACGTACCCTCGTTGGCCTGCGGCTGCCGGTGCTGAGGAGCAAGGAGAGCATCAGAAGGCTCCTCCGGCAAGGTGGGGCGGGGGGACGGCGTGCCTGGCTGAGCCGGCATCGCCACCTTCAGTGGAGAATACTCCAGCTGCCCTCCGTTAGCAGCCACCTGCTCTACGATATTTGGAGCAGGTCCCAGTAGTGCTGGAGCTGAAAACTCTGCCTGGCTCGGCAAACTGGCGGAAGATGCTGCGGCAGGGGTGGGAGCCAACGATGGAGAGGCCCCGATGGGGCTGTCACATACGCCTGCTTGGGGGGGAAGCTGCTGACCAGCTAAGATGCCAGGCAGATCTGTCACCACAGAGCTCGCTTGCTGGTCATCTGACTGCTCCAGGTCTAGAAAGCGTACAAACATCAGGTTAAATTTTTTTATGAGGCGCAGAGAATGACTGTCACTGCAGAACTTCCCAGTTAGCTGCAGTGATAACTGCAACTGGCCATAACCCATTAGTGCTTCCCATCAGAAAATAACGGTTACACAAGTCAAATTAGAACCTAAAATTACACATCATGCAAAAACATTTCACTGAAAAGACACCGCTTATCAAAGCAGCATTGACTAGAACACTTCAGCTGTCTTACAGTGTAAGGCAGAGTTGAAATACTGAGACTGCCCTGAAACTCAAACAAACATTAATTTCTGGTTCAATACCAGACACATGACCTAGCAAAATTAATCACTTTCTTCCTCCAACTCAGTGAAATGAAGCAAACACAACTACATCAGGTGAGAATAGAAGAGAGATGACACAGCAACTTCAGAGAAGAAAACATTTTCAATAGAGTTTGTAAATACCTGGGCCTTCTGTCTGCTGTGTACTCTGGGGTACAGGTGGAGAAAATTCTGGTGCATCAGTAGTAGGGTTTTCCACAACAGGACATATAATAAACCACCTTTTTCCAGTATGCAAAACTAGAGGTGAAATGAAAATAACGAGTAAACACCATAATTTCCATTCATTCCAGATCATCTGTCAAAACCTAGTCTCAATTCCCATGTTTAGAAAGAAAATCAGAATTTCTGCAGTATTAGCCAGGATTAAATCAACAGCTCCTAATCTGATTCTCATCCCTTCTGGAAGGGAGACAGTGATGCCTCCCAATTCTGCTGCATATTTTAAGTTATTGAAAATTGATTTTCAACTGTTCATACTTTTAGAAGGATAATAGTTACGTAGATGAAAATTTTATTAACGGTACTGTGGACAGTTTTCTCACAACAAAAACTTTGTTAGTTCTGTAAAGTTTATCCAGCTTAACTTTTCCATGTTGGAAGTTTTCTAGTTAATATTTCCTTCCACATTTTATCTCGAAGCCTGGCATATGTACATGGCAAGCCAGGACTATACACACTTTGTCACTTTCATCAGTAGAAATACAAATGTTATGTTAAATAAAGGTGTGCTGAGAAAATTATGTGACATTCATGGGCAAAAAATAAACCAGATCTTTTGAGCAGAAAGTCTAATTTGGGGGATTACCCAGTTTATGCACTTGTCAAGGAAATTCTAAATGATCCAGATTAGCCCTGTGATTAGCAGGGACCACTGCTGTACCCTTATTTCTAGACAAATTTCCAACCACCAGTAACTGGTGGCTATCTTCCTGAACCTAGCAAACTTCTGCATGAGCTCATCACTGCCTTAGAGCTCGAGATTCAGCCTGAATACAAAGGCACATTTACCATTTTGTTGATACACGGGTGTCTTCATTTGAGACTGCCGCTTCTCCTGTGAAAAAACCAAACCCAAAATAAGAGAAGAACTAACTGTATCAGTGCCAGAGGAGCATCATTCTAAGGAGCACTCATTGTAAAAGCCTTAATGGAGTAAAAGCATTATTTTTCTTGCTAAGAAACCTTTTTTTTCTTTTTGTTTAACACAGGATGAAAAAATAATTTAGAGTAACTGGCTGTTAAGAAAAAGGAATCAAACCAGAAACCTGTATTTAACATTTCTGACCTCGTTCATTTCCAGTCTATCGGTATCTTGTTGGGGACTCGTTCCCTGATCAGAACTTCGTTCTCCTTCTGTATCTTCACTGAGCATGTCTTCTGCTTTATCAATAATATCTTTCATTTGTTCAATAAATATCTCTTTTTCACTCTGCAATATGAACTCATTCTCTACCTACAAGGCCACATCAAAATAAAGAGGAAAACAGTAATGTGTTGATTAATGCCCTGTTGCACAGCTACCAGAAAGCTTGGTCAGTGAGCACACGTGAGAATAAATTGGCTGAAGCAACTTAGTGCATCAAGAGACCGCAGGCAGCCGCACCACCAAGTCTTACCATGTAAGTAGCAATTTCCTCTGGCGCATCACCATCCAAATCAAACTTGAAAGTCACCATTTTGTGATTGTGTGTTTCAAGCTGGCACTCCACCATCTTATCCCCTGTGTTACAAACCTGCAGGCAAAGATTAACACCAGTTATTTCTGGCACAGCCAAAGGAACCCTAAAGTTACCCTCAGAGAGATTGTACTTGCATTTAGTATGGTCAGTTTTGGTCTGCTGGACTTCTCCTGGCGTGAACGAGCACGTGTAGATTTCTTATGTTTCTTTGAAGACTTCCCTTCTTGTTTTCCACTTCCTATTGCTCCTTCAAAGCTGTCACTCATCTCTTTACCCGAAACAACGTCTGGACTCATGTAGCTTTGTAAGAGAAAGGAAGAGAAAAACCCCAAATAAAACCACCATCACACGGGATGGAGTTATGCATCGGTAAGATACACAACAGAGACTGGTGAAAAAAAGCACACATCTACACTCTTTTGGCCCAAACTGAGCCCACTGCTGAAAGATGCTCAGTACCTGAAGGGACTGCTCCAAGTCAGGCACGTTCTCTGGATCTCACACCAAATAAGAAGTGATCTATTAACATTTCTGCCAATTCCATAGGGAAAGTCCCATCATTCTCAATACATCACTACATCCCCCTAGTCCCTTCCCTTCAGGGATCCTCACGGTCCCTCCCTGAACTGCACAAGCTCCTCTTCTCCTAAGGTGCAGTTTTCTCAACTCCTGCCTGCCCGCACTCACAGCAGAAGATCTGAACAGGGTCAGCTTATTTTTGTCGGAGATGAAGGAAAAGTGTGAAAAGTCAGCACAGCATCCCGTAAGAGACCCTCTCCTCCCTCTGCAGTTCACAAGGACCAGAAAGAAGGTTTTATGCCACAATATCCCAGATGCCTAGCTAGCAACAGTGTGTTATTTTTAGCAGCCAAAACAGGAGCTGCTAACAACCTTATTGCAACACGACATGTTCAGAAAACATCAACATGCAAGTAATTTGCAGGACATTTTCAAAGGTTCATAAAAAACATGTCAGGAAGGAGGCTTGTAAGGCCATCTGGGCTATTTATTACCCCCAAGGTATGATCGGCTCTATGTAAACGCCAGTCCCCACAAAGGTTTGTGCAAACTGACCTTGTAAAGCTCCCATGGGCTTTTATAACCGTCCTGGGCAATTTTTTCCTGTGTTCACTTAGCCACACAGGCGTAACAGAATTTAAGTCTAACCTGTGGATACCTTGCTTAAATGTAAGGCCTTTAGCTCTTGTTCTGCACTAGTTGCACAGAACAGCTTATTTCTATTCCCTTTGCAGCTACCCTACATGCATAACTCCTGTGCTAGGAAAGCAAAGACATTTTGTGCATAGGATGTAGTCTAGATCATATCTTTGCTGCAGCTGCCAGCCATCTGATTCATGGGCTGTTACCTCCGCCCTGCAAAAGCCCAACCCAACTCCAGTGCTGAGTTACCCATGCACCTGGAAAAGACAGAGCCCCCTCTGAGACTGCGAGACGTGTGCCGACACAGACTCTCATGCTGCTGCAGTCACGACAGTCAGCTTCTCAAAGGCAACAAGCAAATTAGGCAAATTAGAATTCAATAGATGACTGAAAATTTGATGTGCCTTTCTACAACAAATTAGGTAGACAAAATGAACTTATTTTGTGTAACTTATTTATACCCAGAACTAACCTATAGTCAAGAAAAATAAGATTTCACTTTCCATGCAGTATTTAAAAACAGCAAATCCTTGGGAAAAAAAGGTTCCATTTTAAGGCCATGGGGTTACATTGACTTGTGTCAGGCTAACTTTTTTGGTAGGGTAAAATAGAAACAGTAAGAGAGGTGTCTTCAAAGTTCATAAGCTTAACTCATCTCGGGAAGATAGAAAAGCGTCACTAAAATCCTAACCCCAAAGCTTTATAATCAAAGAGGACGAAGTTGGTGCTGGCTCCTGCAACAGGCACAGCATTCAGGTGCTGATGAACACTGTTCCTATCTGCCTTATGCATCTCCAAACACTGAAAAACCTGGCTGACTGCTGGTGCCAAAGCGGGAGCTGTAGCACGGGAGCAGCAGATGCCTGGGGAGGAGAGTCCAGCCCCCAAAGGAGAAGCCACTGCCCCCCCATCAGCCCCTCTCAGGCCCAGCAGCAAGCCTTCCTCTCCAGGGCTCTTCCTCACTGCTTCCTCCAAACCTTGCTGCTTCTGACTACAGAAACAGGCAGACAAGGGCTGGCAAAAATTGAAATTTACTTTAATTTCTGAGGAGTGCTGAGCTGGCTCTGGAGATTATTTATCACCAGTTTTGTAATTAGCATCACTAAGCTCGAGTGCGACCTTGTGCACTGCAAAACCACAGAACAGGCTTTGCCTGCGTGTTCTAACGCTTGCTGTAATGATAGCTTTGAGTGGCCCAACACACAACTCTCACCCGTGCACCGTCCCCCGCAACAGACCCAGGGAAAGACTGTTACAGAAGGTGATACGGGCATATCCAGTCTGAAGAGGGAATAAACCACATACCGAGTTACACTAGTGTGGCATGCCTTGTACAGATTCAACAGCATCCAAACCAGGGGCTGTCCCACTTCAGTTAACAAGAAGAGGTTACGTGCTGAAATGAAAGCTGTTGTACGTACATCAAGGCCAGGATGCAGCACCCCAACTAAAGAATTAAAAGAGCTGGAGGAGCCAAAATAGGCACACTGCACACCGAGTATCTGTAGCTCTCTCCCTAGACTTGCACCCTTCCATCTTCTCCTGGTCAGCTCCTGCTGCTCTTTCCTCAGCCAAGGCAAAGGCTCAGCCTTGTAAAGAGAGAGAGGAAAAATAGCCTCGAAAAAAAACATTTCTTATGCCAAAGAGATTATAATGATACCTTTCACAGCTCTGTGACAGAGTTTGAAGTTTGTCCTGTATTGCCTGCTCCTAAAATGTAAGAAAAAGTCATTTAAGTAAATGCATTATATTGGCAGATGAAAAACACCTTTAAGAAAGCTTTGCCGTTGAGACCCCAGTAATCCTAAAGCAGTCTGTTTAACCAGTTCTTGGAACTCGAAAAAAAATAAATGTCCCATCGCACCCTCCCAACATTTGTTCTGTCCAAAGCATCAGTACCTGTGCACAGCCACTGTTTAAGACAGCAACCAACCTGCTGGTCCCCTTCTGTCTCTAAAGCAGAAGAGGTGGCAAAGGAAACAAAACAGTTCCTCACCACAATAGAAAAACTTGATTGCAGGACAAATCCACATCAGCACCTTTTTTTTTTTTTAATGGATCTAAAGTAGAAGCTAATTTGCTTCATTGCTTTGTATAGTTTCCTGAAATATGTTACGTGTTTTCATTGTATTTGGCTTATTGTGAAAATTTCTGGGGAACTTACAAATAAAAGATGACAAGTCATCATTTAAAAACACTGCGCTCACATCATGTCCTCTTGCTCTCTACACAACAGAAATTTTCCCCAAAAGCTTCCCTCTTCCCTGGTTGCAATGCCAGGGCAGGCATCAAGAGCGTGACTTTCCCATCGGATAGACCTGTTCTCACAGAATTTGCGATGCTGGTGCTACTGGCCCTGCTGCAACTTACCATGTTTACAGACACCCCCCCCCCCCCCCCCGTGCATGTATATAACTATGTATATACATACACCCCCAATATATTCATAAATATATATAATTTTATATATATTTAATATATATATAGACAAACATACGTCTACAAAGTGCTTCTACAGACACACAGCTAGAAGCGAGCCCCTTGACCATCATCATGACACCTTAATACCAAAGCAGTCAGTAGACTGGAGTGAAAAGCTCAGCGGTCAGCCGGCCACCCCCACCCCAACTGCTCATAATGCCACACATATGCCATGCCAAGCTTGACTGCAGTTTCACTAAAACTGCAGAATTAATGAACAGTGAGAACACAGACATAATGCATCTAAATTTTAGTAATGCACTCAATCAAGTGCCTTACAAAATGTCATTTGTCCAGTCAGTTCAGATTGATTTGCCATGGGTTTCTGCCACACATTTAAACAAAAGATAGAAGTGTTACGGCAGAGTAGCAACAAAATGCAGTGTTTTGAATATATATAGGTATGAAACTCCTCTTACACCCAAGAAAACCTTAGCAATGGATGTCATAAGATCAACACGGGGAGCACGTTGATCAGTTTGACCATTCTATGATATTGGATTGATTTCTTAAACTGAACAAGGGAAGGGGGTCGGCTACAGATGAACGATGTTAGCAAAACAGAGGTTAATGTCCCTAGGGATATGATAAAGTGACAGGACAGGCATGTGCCTCAGTGGGCACGGACTTCTCAGGTAATACAGGACAACTTGCATCCCCCCTACCACACTGCACAGTAACAACGGCGGTTATTCTTATTTCCACCATCTCTAATGGGATGGACCCTATGTTGAAAGCTGTAGCTTCAGCATCAGCACTGAACCTGCCAGGAGTTGCGCACACAGAAAACAGGCAGTTGGAGGAGAAATACCTTGAGTAAGAGATGTGCCTGACATAGCTGCGCTGCACCGGGGGATTCTGCAAGCGAAGCGCTATGGACTGGTTCTACCACTCCTGCTGTATCTAACCCAGAGGATACAGGAATTCCCCAGGAGCCGACCTGCATCTCCGCACGCATATTTGTTTGACAAGAATTATAGTGCCGCTAGAAGGACAAGGGAAAACAGGGAACTAGAATCTAGTTTTAGTGTTAGCAGCACCCTTACTGAGCATCTTCTGGAAGAGGAGTTAAGCTGTAGCTCTAACGACATTTGTAGGCTGTACTGTGTAGTCAAGGCATGTGACAAGTGCATGGAAGCATGGGGAAAAGAAAAAAGAAAGATTTAGTTTGGAAAGATGGAAACTGTTACTTTGGGGAAGGGTAGCTGAGATGAGACAGCCTCAAGAGGAACAATTCTGAAAGCAGAATCACTGAGGGACATTTCCATTCAGAGGCAGAGAACAAATTAGACTTATTTACTGAAATGCTAAATGCCAAACCCTCTGTTTTGCTTTGCTTATGGATATCTATCAAAGAGTTGAAGAGAAGGAAAAGTTCTGTGACATTCTGTCAAGACTGAAGGTTAAACAATTATGGGAGTGGAAAGAAAAGTCAAAATAACAGACAGTTTATAGCTGACAGTTTATATTATAAAGAAAAACAATAAAATGCATCTTGCTTATATGACCACTGAGAATTGGGAATGCCTAAAATAACCGAAGAAACAAAAATCCCAGGGCTAGACTAGAATTCAGGCAATACAGGAGGATCCAAAAGAAATGGGGAAAAAAAGCTCGAGCTGGGGAGCATGAAGAACTTTTACATAATGAAGAATCAGATTATGCAATAGTTTCTTAAGGCAAATGATGGTTAGTTGCACACATGCTCGAGACATTTTAAACGAGACTGGACAAAACATGGATGAACCTCCACAGAACAGCTTCTTACTGACCCACAGCACTTAAAGTAATTTCTAGCCCTGTGTTTGTGCTCAGCTATGGCCAAAGAGGTACTCAGTCCTGCTGCCTCATTACTTCAAGGAGCCATTTCACCAGGTACAACATGCAGTTTCCAGCTTCATCTGAACATAGCCAATTCTTTGCTGCCCCAGAGTTGCTGGCACCCAGGACGAGTGGCTCTACCTGGTGAGCGGGGACCATCTCCCTTGTGAAATAAGCCCATTATTTCACAAAGAAGAAAGTTTTAGGGTGAAGCTGGAGAGTTACTTCAGAGGAAATGGCTCTACCTCTTGAGATGCCTCTGCGACTGCCTGGACAGCTGAGCCAGGAGCTGGGAGCTGCTGACCCAGTGGCTGGGAAAGATCGGGCTGAAGCTGCAGCAGACCAGAGGGCTGAAGAGGCAGGCAGTGATCTATGGGGACAGGCGGACTAGCAGTAGTGAGGCTGCCGTGAACCTGTGCAACACCTTCTGGAGCGACGTGGGGAGGCAACAGTTCAGGCTGCAACTGCAAAGGCGGTGACATGACTATCGAAGGTTGCACAGGCAGCACAGGCACCTGGGCTCCAGCTTCCAAAGCATACTGAGTGTGTCCCGTCATCTGCTGTAACACAACAGACAGCTATTAAAACACATCTCTGCATAGAGAGCTTGCCACTGACATGCCAAGGTACCAAAGCCACCGGAGTTGACGGAAAAAGGATTATAATCCTGCGGTGAGACTGGATTTGTGTGGTCTCCGCTTGGAAAGGTAACTACTTTGGAGTTTAAACTTGCTTTGAAACAACCAAATAAAAACCTAAGGATTCTTCCTATATAATTATGACAATGGGTGTAGTGCTCAGGCGCTATTTAATTTGTAGAAACAAAGCCATATTTTGCTAAGAAATCAAAATCTTAGGTTATGAATTCATCGTCCTGAATAGTTTGCTCTGCTTTCAATGAGCATACCACAATGTCTGTGCAGAGAAAAAAGTACTCTACCAATAATCTAAATTAGGATTTTTTTAAAAAAATCTGTTCTACATGTAGGACCAGCAGGTGGTATAGACCACACAATTAACTCTTTTTTTACGGAATATACACAAGACAGAAGACATCGGTTTCCATTTAGTTTAAACATTTATCACACAACTTAACTCCTGACATGCTCAGCACCAAGGTGCTGGTCCTCCAAATGCTTTCTTGTGTTACGAGCACAGAGGAAGTTTCATTTGTCTCAGTGGATTTCTTCAGTGCATGAAAATAACTTGTGTAAGCGCTTTGTGGGAACCGGAGTGATACGATTAGTTGCCGGCTACCTTAGAGACTGTGGTGTTACTCTGCACAACAGTTCTGTTGAGTTGTATATTTAAGAACAGAACATTCTCCTTTTTAGTACATCATGTATTTTTCCAAGGGGACTGAGCTTGTGGGAAGAGAAAAAATGAAAGAAAGGGAAAAAAAAGGAAGAAAAAAGGCTTTTCAGTACTAGGTAAAACTCTGCCTAATTCTTACTTTTTTAAAGTATCATCACCAGAAGATTTAGATTATTTGGAAAATATATTAAAAAAAAATAATCCAGACTCAGATGAGAACTAGGCCACACAACTTCACTACTGCGTGCTCTCTGCAGATTCTGGATAGGAGCCGAAATTATTATTCCAGGTTTTAATGTGGATAAAAATAAAGATGCAGTGTGCTTCACAACATGTAACAGTTACATGCCTGCCTAAGTGGAGGGTGTTAGAATAGCAGCTGCGGTATATGTTGCAGAAGAGCAGTGAAATTTAAATTAAAAAAATCTTATATGACTAGAATAATTCAAAAACGCTTCAATGTACAATTTGCCCGGGAAAAACTAAACTCGGAGGTGCTAAAGATCAACTTCCAAAACAGCAGTGTATTGGAAAGCCTCTCTTTACAGAAACACCTCTCCAAAAAGTACTTTAAAACACTGAACAATGTATTTTTGAATAGCTCCTTGCACTGGTCTGTTTTGTTTGTAATAGCCATTTTTTATCCTAAAAAAAATTGCTATGCAATTCTTCCACACGTATTTGATCAATAATGACTGTATCGGGACTCCTTGGGAATATCAGATCTCCAGTTCTGGTGTTTGCAACGCTTGCTGTGCCTAACGGGCCTGATTCAATTCCCTCTAAAGCCACTGAAAACACCCTGGCTAACGAGCTCAGCAGTAACTGCCTCAGGCTCCATGTTGCCGACATTTTCACAAACAATATTTCTGTACCAAATACACGGCTGAAGAGAGAAATTTATAAATGATGTACTCCTTTGAAGATGCCATGATATAGCAGGTTGGAATGGGATGTTATGAATTTTAATCAATGTGTTATGGGAAAGTGATGTAGCAGAACACAGATTCCCAAGAATGCTATTCTTAACAGATTTAGTGCTCTCTCCCGCTTGGGTCAGACTGCATTTCACGTTGTCGCACCACAGATGTGGCAATAGAGGCATTCACAGACTCTGTCAACAAGTCCTGAACCAGGTCTCTTGTAAATAGTGCCCATATTAGAAGCTCCATTTTATGCTTCATTTCTTTTAAGGGGGGGAAGGGTCTGCAGCAAGAATGCATTCTTGTCCGATAGACCCCTTCTGTTCAGTCCTCTGGAAGTGTTACCAAAGGGCTGTTTCCCTTTTCTGTTTGAAAGCAGTTCTACATCAAAACAGCTCTACCAGCTCACTCGCTCCTGCCAGCTCGCCCCTGTTTTGCCGCAAGCACACAACAGCCTACATATGCATCATGGAAAGGCACTGGCATTGGCCCGGCTGTGCAGCTGCTGTCACCGCTCAGCCCCTTCTCCCATCTCAGGACAACGACAGCTCATCCTTCTTTCGTGTTGGAGACAGGAGAAGGAAGAGGGAATTCAAAAAGTGCTCTCATCTGCCCATTTTCTAAAGCCCGAGATTATTCCCTATACCCCCTCCATATTCACCTGCCTCTGGATTGAGACCTCACCTACTCCACCCGACTTCACAGCTCTGCAACCACCTCGGGGACCGAGGTCCAGAAGTTAATGTCTTAAGAGCAAGGGAAAAAAGCCTCCCCACTGCGTGTTTGAGACGGAGCGAGCCCCAGGAACGCCTGTGTTCCATAACCACCCTGCGGTCCAGTATCAGCACAGCCCCACACCCAGCAGATTACCTGGTGACCAGCCCCAGGCGCGGACAGAGTCTGTTCTGAAGGATGAATTATGCTTGGCTGGAGTGACTGAGGTTGCTGCGGCTGGGGCACTGCTTGCGTGCTCTGCGTGTGATGGGGAGAGGGAGCTTCGCTCTGAATGATCTGCTGGAAGGTGGTCTGGTACATCTGCTGCTGGGGGAGCTGGGGCACCCCGTGGTGCGGTGGCAACGCTGGCACTCCCGGCGGAGCCACAGCAAGCAATGGTATTGTAGCAGCCGACATATTTGGCACTATTGTTTGGCAGGGCAAGACCAAAGAAGCCACAGTTGTATGAGGAAGATTGACTGCCTGCATGGGGAGGGCAGGGGAGTTTGGTGCCATGGGCAAGGTGGGGTTCATAGGGAGGCTGGGCAAAATCACGGCTGGAGCAAAATACTGAGAAGGAGCAGGTATGGGGGGCACGTTTGCCGCAGGTATATCAGAGAGGTTTGGAGGAAGGCTGTCAAGTCCTGCCAGAGGAGTAATTGCAGGAATGACAGGAAACTGAGGAATCTGAAAAAAATATAATATCACATAAATTGCAAGTGCTTTCACTGATGGTACAAAGTTGTTTCATTTGCCATACAAGTACGTAAGTCACCTGTGCCGTGATGATAATTATGTCTGTTTGCTAATCACTTCTATTCATTTCCTGAGGTTTATAAACAGCAATAAAACCTGATTTATGCTCACATCATTAGTAAAAGAGAAAGAATTTCATTTGGGGGGGGACGTTTTTATACCTTAGAAGCTTAAAACTACTCCTAACACTAGCTTGAAGCCTTCAAGCAACACACTAATTAAAAGTTTCTTTCATTTTAACCAAAATGAAAAGGAATCTGACCAGACAAAATGCAAAACCCTTTCATGCAAAATTCAGTAAGGCAATTTAAAACCCTTGTCTTTAAACAGGCTGGCTGCAACCCAGGCAGCACGCAACATCCCATAAAAGGGTTTTTACAATCAAAACCTCCCAGTGACGCAGCAGACTGTAACCACCCTATCATCACAGAAGTAGCTTGCTTCTTCCCGTTGGCGCAAGCTGCTCCGCATCGTGGTGGCTGTTGCCAGCCAGCACACTAACAGCACCAGCAAACCCTTCCAGGCCAAGGAGAGGGTCCAACCCTGCTACTGAAAACAGAAACAGGGCTGAGAGCTGGGGAGGGGGGGGGGGGTGCTGGGGAAATGTGGTGCTGTCAGGAGCTCAGGAACAGACTAAAAATGGGCAACTTCTCATGCTCTTAAGCCTGGGATGGGGGAGAGAGTATGCCACAGGGGGAAGGTGTAATAGTAATAATAGTAGTAGTAGTAGTAGTAATAATAATAATAATAATACCAAACCCCACAAAACACCAAAACCCCCACCAAATCCAAAAATCAGTTATTGCAATTTTATAACTGCGTCACACAGGATTATTCACAAAGGAGATTTTTGCTTCACCAAACAAAAACAAACATTAAGGAATATATAGGAATTAGAAAAAAACTGTATTCTTGTGGACTAATTAAATGGGCATGCATTCAAAATAGCCACGCAAAAACTGCAAATCATGTTAATTATTAGCTGGAAAGCTTTACTCAAATGGCTGTATACACACACAGTTTTCAAAGATATTACCTGGGAAGGGGCCACGGGTGGAAGCTGTGGCACAGTTGAAATCTGAAGGGGTTTTAGTGGTGTGCTGCTAGCTGCCACCTGAGAGGTCTGGGGCTGATACTGGGGCAACAGATGGGCTGCAGGCTGGATTGGGCAAACCGGCTGGCTGGCAAGAACCTGCTGCAGACAAGCTTGCTGTGATATGGGTTGCTGCTGGGAAAGAAAAGAAGAATAAAAAAATGGTTATAGCCTGTATATTACAAAAGAACCAGTTCACTGGACATGGCCACCCGTTTCTCCCTCTAGTTCAAGCCACGCAGGCAGAACAGAACTGTCTCTTGGAGTAGAACCATAGAATCATTTGGGTTGGAAAAGCCCTTTAAGATCAAGCCCAACTGTTACCCTGACCCTGCCATCCCACCACTAAACCCTGGCCCTAAAGCACTGCGTCTGCCCGGCTTTTAAATACCCCCAGGGATGGGGACTCGACCCCTTCCAGTGCTTGAGAGACCTTTCAGTGAAAAAATTTTTCCTAATGCCCAACCTAAACCTGCCCTGGCGCAGCTTGAGGCCGTTTCCCCTCATCCTAAGTAGGGGTGGTCTGGAAAAGAGAAGGGCTCTCCTACTTTAAACACTGTACACTGTTTAAAACACATTTAAATGCAAGATATATTACCCGAAAAGACAAGTTGTAACTGTCTTGGAAAGGTTATTTGTAATGAGTCAGACTCTTTAAACCCCAGAGCTTGTTCTAGTTGGCCCTGTAAAATCCCCACCTACTAACTTCAAAGATTCCTACCATACAGATTATACTCAGCTAATCTGGGCATTCAAACACTGACTACATAACGTAGCCAGCATTGAAATATGCAATATTTACTACCTGAGACGTGACTAAAACACAGTAATTATAGTAAAAGCTGGATCCCAGTTATTTCTGAGGTGCTGTGGTAACAACGTGGCAGCCAAAAAAGCAGTTTTACCTTTCCAGGGAAAACAGTGCTCCACTGGCCTGCCAGATTTCAGTAGAAAGAAATGAAAAGCTGCATCAAAGCCAAAAATAGTCAGTAACAAACTTCCTTGTTTTCCATGCTACTGGTATCTCCTCCTTCAGTTCCCCTAATTAATGCTGAAAGTACTCTAAAAAACCTAATCTTCTGTTTCAGAAGCACGGCACCATGGTGGCTCTGGACTGACCTGCTTAGGACCACAGGCCTGACTGCTTCACCTGGGCTCTGCAGCACATAGAACATCATGCCCGATGGTCGAAAGTTAACTGTAAAATGAATAGTCAAGCAGTGCTATCTTTCATCTCCACCAGTTCCACTGTAAATCAGTAGCATGATATTTCGCTCTGCACTTTTTTTAGTAGCAGGATCCTTCCACCAGAGTTTTTAGGTATTAACACAACAAAAACTGTAGAAGATCTATCAAGGAAGCAAGGTGCCATCCACCCTTAAATGGCTAAAATTCAACTACGTCTGGTAAGTTCCCAACACAAGGATCGGTGAACAAAAGAGTATTGGACAGCTGGTACAGAGTGTCCAGGGCTGTGTGCTCCGAATGCCGCAGGCGGTGCAGGAGATGCTGGAGACAGCATTGAATACCTCTGCACAGCACCAGCTCCACTCCTGCGGCATTTGTTACTCCTGCCTGAGTACTCATCTTGCCCCATTAAAGAAAAAGAACAGTGATGTGGCTCTGTATTGCAGTTTCTGCCATTCCAGGCTAATGGACCTTGCCAGCCCGCAGAGCCAGCTCGGGTGTCTCGGCACCCCTGGCTGGGTTCATCTGCAGCTCAGACAGGCTGCCCGCAGATGACGGCAGATTGGGCACACCGACACAGGCTGTGCAGCCCACCTTTGGTTCAAGAGGACACCACGTTAAAAGGAGACAAGTTGTGCTCGTGGAACTAAGCAGCTTCCTTAAGCCTCTGTTTTCAATTCAGCATGCATTTTACAAAATGCTTGTGAATTGGATGAGGCACAGGGAGGGGAAAGTATCCAAATGAATTATACTAACTTTGCCTCGTTATAACCTTAACATTATAAATGCAGATACCCAAATTGGAAAAAAAAAAAAGATTCAGTATTGATCCCATGTGCCTGAGCCATCAGTGAATACAAGATCAATACCTTCCATTCTGTTAGATGAATTTTCTCAACTGATTTCCCACTCCTTTGTTGACCTGCCTGCCCTACCATTCATTTACAAAGACCGGAGATCACCACTGCTCAGAGCTCCATGCCTGGAGACTCTGGGAACGCCAGACCTGCTCCTGCCTGAGGCACACAGGTGCTCTGGGAAGTTCTGCACAGCAACTTTATCATTTTACCTATTTCTGTAATAACAATACTGTCTCTGTTTTCTAATCTTGCCAGGAAGCTCAATAAAAGACTGACTTTTTACAGTATTATTATTACAGAAATAGGCAAAATGACAAAGTTACTATCAGGGATCAAATTATCTCAAGAGACAGCAACGCTGTGAGGAAAGGGTATGTGAAAGACATTGAGCCAGCTGGGAAAATACCCTATTCCAAACCAGCATTTACCCAGGGGGCAAACCAGCAGATTTTGAACTGTCAGCATAAAGCTCCAGGGGCCACTAGAGAGATCTGTGCAAGTGGAGAGGTCCTAAATTTGTGTAAGTGTAAAATTTTTGGCTGAGAACCATGAGAATATCCCTGCCCTTTAGAAAAAAACCCTGATACATGATAAAACTTCACATAAGCATGTGTTTCGCAAAGAGACCAAATCACATTGTTCTTCTACTGGTGCTTCCAGAAGGATAGGGCATGTTAAAAAAGAAAGAAAAGCAACCTGTGGGATAAATGTTGATAACTAAAAACATTTGGAGGGGTATGATACATGCCAGCGACAACACATACAGACACTCCCCATCCCCATCAACGGTTTCTACCGAAGGAATCCAAGCTTTTGGTAGAATCACAAAGATGAGCCCCGAATTGCCACGTCACATAGGTCTGCAGCTGCATTCCTTACGGGCTGCCGCCACCTCTGTGCAGGGGCAACCGCAGTGTTCACAGCTGCCCCTCAGCCACTTGAAAGCAGTGGTGTGTACATACCTTTAAGGAACATGGGTTTGGGGGGGGTTGGTAATTCAAAATGCACAAAGAATTACTATTTGGAGACAATTCAGAGAGAGGCAGGTTCTTCTCTTGGAAGATAAAGCTACTGGCTGGATGCCGACACCGAACTATATTTAACACATGTGCACAGGTCAAAAAGCAGCATCACCGGAGATTTAAAGACAACTGACATCAGGCAAGAGTCTCTTTCTAACCTTTCAGAAAGGCTGGAAAGGAGGTGCCAAATACAAACACAAAAATAATTAAAAACTAGTTGATTTCTAAGGACCAAGACAGTACATTGAAATCAATGCGAGGCTTCAACAAGACAATGCTGTTAACGGCGCAACAGAAGCCTTATAGAAGCTACATTGAGACGTTCCAAGGTATCATAGAATCACTTTGGTTGGAAAAGACCTTTAAGATCATCGAGTCCAACCTTTAACCTAACCCTGCCATCCCACCACTAAACCATGTCCCTAAGCACCTCATCTATCCTTCTTTTAAATACCTCCAGGGATGGGGACTCAACCACCTCCCTGGGCAGCCCATTCCAGAGCCTGACAACCCTCTTGGTGAAGAAGTTTTTCCTAATGTCTAGCCTAAACCTGCCCTGGCGCAGCTTCAAACCATTCCCCCTCGTCCTATCATCTGTTACCAGGGAGAAGAGGCCGACCCCAACCTCACTACAGCCTCCTTTCAGGCAGTTGTAGAGGGCGATCAGGTCTCCCCTCAGCCTCCTCTTCTCCAGACTAAACAACCCCAGTTCCCTCAGCCGCTCCTCATAAGACTTGTGCTCTAGAACCCTCACCAGCTTGGTTGCTCTCCTCTGGACATGTTCCAGCAAGGCAACATCTTTCTTGTAGTGAAGGGCCCGAAACTGAACGTGGTATTCAAGGTGCAGCCTCACCAGCACCAAGTACAGGGGCACGATCACTTCCCTACTCCTGCTGGTCACACCATTCCTGATATAAGCCAGGATGCCATTGGACTTCTTGGCCACCTGGGCACGCTGCTGGCTCATATTCATCCAGCTGTCATCACACAACAGCTGTCCTCAAGCCCATTACTCTTCCATCCCTTAAACCCAAAGGCCTTTCCCCCATCCCTAAGTCTCTCCAGCTGCAATTCAATGGTTTCAAATGCCTCAAACTTGCTACAGGTATGGGTTGGAGCAGAGCACGGGCAAGGAATGGGATGAGAAAAGCGCATTTTGGCAGCAGCCAAGCTCTCACCTGCTGGCTGGCCAGCACTGGCTGCGGCTGCCCCAGCGGCAGGGAGGCGACGGTAGTGGGCTGGACAACAGGGAAGGGTATCGCTGGCTCCTGGTAGTGCTGGGGCCGCTGGGAGACCACCGCGGGCGCAGGCTGAACTGCAGGGAGGCCAGGCTGCAGGGGGGAGAGCACTGTGTTAGCAAAGAATCACCCTCGCGTTCAGATCTCTGCAAGTGTTCAACAGGAATGTAATTGCAAGGGAATAGTCTACAGGGTGCTTGGTTCAACACAGAGGGGGAAAAAAAATACGAAAAATTATCTGCAAGGAAAGGAAAGTTACTTAATCTAAACACGTGGAAAAAAGTCGGCAAACTCCAAATAAGACAACCAAATGGCACTGCATTTCTTTCTGGAAGCAAGCGTGCAGACCAGTAAAACCACTGAAAGCACACGTGCAATAAGACTATATCAACAGCAACAACGAGCCGTTAACTGGGTGGAAAAGCAATTTATCTTCACCAAGATTTTTATAATTTCATAAAGAATCTTCAAAAAAGCAGGGAATTTACTTGAAATGGATGCCAAAAAAACAGATTGAGAAATGAGAAACAAATTAAAATCACAGTGGAAGTGAAAACAAAAAAAATGTAAAAGACATTCAGATAAGGTTTGTAACAACAGCAGTTCTCTAAACCTTCAGCTCAAACAAAGCAGATAAATTAAAAATAAACAGTAATGTCAGACTAAGGCTCACAAGCCTAAAACCCCCACCCACTACAGCTCCAGTTATGTGCTTGTTATCTTGGTAAACAATCTCCTAGATAAATACGGTGGGTTTTCTTTCCTTGGAAAATAGAAGGTTTTGAGTCAGACTTTTGTTTCCTGTGTTTGTTAAGATTTTCAAACCTTAGAAGTTTTTACCTAGGTTATCGCAGGAAGAAAAAAATACAGAAACCCCATTAGAAAATAAAAGGCTATGAGAAATGTTTTGCTCATAAATAATGGTTATTGCCAAACCCTCAATCACGCAAAAAGTAATGCGTTTAGGTTAAAATGACTGAAACCTATCAATGGCAAGACTGAGTCTGCTCTAAAAGAGTATGTGGTACAGCTCAATTTAATATAAAAATTCTGCTCAAGATGTGCCTTTCGAGTCTCATATTTAGAGTTGTTACGGTGGTGCTTCAGGTGAACAAGGAAGGAGGAAGGATGCCCCCCCGGAGGCGCACGCACGCAGGGAGGGTGGTTTCCACAGTGGAGGTAGCTGGCTGCAGGTGCCAGGGAAGAATTTTTTTTTCCTTCAGGTAAACGGAGCCATGTTTCAATGCATCCACAAAGTACAGTTCATAATTTCTTGCAGGCATTTTGGAAAATACAAGGTAAAACCAGGGAAAACGATGCACTTCCCAAGTACATAGGGTACATCTGGATCAATCAGGAAAAAAAAACATTGGTCCAGGATTTTATTTTTTCTTCTCTTAAGCCAAACAGAATGAAACAAACAAAAAAATTGACGTACCACATCGTTACTATCATTTTTACTAGGCAGGCTGCCTCCACTGCCCGGGGTAGCTGTCATCCCCAGCTTGCTCTCCACCAGCAGTGTTTTGCCAGCACACACTTTACAAGAGGGCTGGGACCATCCAGACACTCTGACTTGTCCGCCACCCCAGGATTCAGAAGGCAGAACACCTTCCTGCAGATTTCTTTTCTTGATCTTCTCTTGCAGATCTCATGGGAGAAGAACTGGTCTTTTGGCTAATTATGTACTGTAAAGATTCATGTAACAGAGGCAGGTCTCAGCTTCTACTGATTTGTGGAAGAGGTTGAGACACTGAGTCTTCTAGGAGTTAGCTACCTGTGAGCAATTTCAACAGGCATCAAGACTTCTGACATGGTTTGATCTTGGCCAGACTGAAATAAATAGGCTAGGCACATCCGACAAGGCTGTTGAGGAACCACCAGCTGTGTAGGGTGTGCAGAGGTCCCAAATACCAGCAGAGGCGACGTGCCTGCTGCCTCTTCTTCAGTCTGCAGGTACATGTATTCCTCTCCTCGTTCTTGGGGAAGGGACGTTGCGTTTGGAGTCAAAGCCACAACGGGGTCACTGTGGTGGCAAAAAGCAGGACGAGCACTGCCTGCCATGTGCAATGGGTGCAGGGACATGGTGCTGCCATGGCTTCCGAAGGACACAACATGCTCATGTCGTGCCCCTCACTGGGAGCACCTGAAGATTTACATTTACTTGCATATGTTTGTTCTTGCACCAGTAGTTCCATTAATTGCTTTTGGTCAAGGTTGTAACAGCAGGAAAATGGGAGCAAGCGTGAATACCTGACTGGGCTACCAGTGCCTGATTTTGGAGCCTCAGTAACAGGCGTATGTTGCCATCTCTGTGCAAGATTAAATCCAAACCAGAAAGGCAGTAACTGGATGTATGACCTTAGCCACAACCGGAGGAAACATCAGACCCAAGAGGCTCTTGAACAAATGAAGGAGTAACAATGTGTGGCTATATTGGCAGTGAACAAAACCAAAGGAATCAGTTCTCAAATTCGTGCATGAGTTTAAAACTAAGAATTGCAAAGCTGCTAATGCAGTTCAGTGACAATGGATTGATAAGAAGCTTTCTTACTGAGAGTATGACAGCTGCCAGTGAAACATTTCTTCGGAATGGCAAATATAGTGAGCCAGACACCATCTAGGAAGCCCACGTTTCAGAGCGACTAGAAATGTATTACTAAGCAAGTCACCATGGGTAGAGCTGAGTGAGGAATACATGAAGCAAGCCCTGGCATCCACACCTACTGAAACCAAGAGTATAAATGAGCCAGTAAGTATGATCTAGGATATTAAAACGATTCTGAAAAGCTTTAGACTTACTCCTGAGGGCTGCTGGTAGTGCCCCAGCTGCTGAAGGCTGTGGGCCACAGCCTGGCTCTCGCTCAGAGGTGGGCTATACACCCGCTGGATAGCTGGAGGTACCGGATCAGGCAGGGATGAGTAGATGACGCTTTGCTGGCTGCTTTGGGAGTCTGAATACACAGTGGACCCCTGGCCACTGTCGAATGTGCTGTCAGCTGAAAGAACAACATTTTTTATTAAAAGCTCAACATCTCCAAACATTCAAGTAATGATTTTAGAGCAAGGTCAACACTGGTTTATGTCATTAGCATTTTTACTGTCCTAGCTCTTTCCATTATATAAATAAATTATGCAACACAAATGTTATTTTCTACAAAAGGCACATGCTGCTTTGCTTAAGCCAAAACCCATCCCCCCATGGATTTCTGCGCACGACGATATTTTAGGCACATGGATATTTCCTTTAAAGGGCATAAGGTTGACACTAAGAATTGCAGATATTTACAGATTTTGTAGCATGAAAGGAAAGGAAACCCCAATTGTAATGTTCATAGCAGATCATGGAGTCTTTTAGCGCTAGATCTCCCAGGGATGCACTGGCTTTAACACCTTTTTTTTATTAGTAGCACTGAAAATTACAGAATTCCTTATTTTGTACACTCTATTAGTTCAGCAATCATAGAATAGAATCATAGAATGTTTTGGGTTGGAAGGGACCCCTAGAAGTCATCTAGTCCAACCCCCCTGCAGGGAACAGGGACACCACTAACTAGATCAGGTTGCTCAGAGCCCTGTTCAACCTGGTCTTGAATGTTTCCAGGGATGGGGCCTCCACCACCTCTCTGGGCAACCCCTTCCAGTGTTTTACCACCCTCATTGTAAAAAATTTCTTCCTTATATCCAGTCTAAACCTGCCCTGTTTTAGTTTAAAGCCATTACCCCTTGTCCTGTCACAGCTGGCCCTACTGAAAAGATTTTCCCCATCTTTTCTATAGGCCCCCTTTAGGTACTGAAAGGCCACAATCGGGTCTCCTTGCAGCCCTCTCTTCTGCAGGCTGAACAAGCCCAACTCTCTCAGCCTGTCCTCATAGGAGAGGGGCTCCAGCCCTCGGATAATTTTTGTAGCCCTCATCGTTTAGGTTAGAAAAGACCTTTAAGATCATCAAGTCCAAATGATACCTTATTTGAGTATATAGCAATACCTCAAGATGAAGAACAGAAAACAAAACAGTTTGCAGGTTTGCAGATTATTGTAAGTACCAATAATTGAAACTGAATTGAAAACCAATTGAAATTATTATAGGAGTACCATTCAGCGCTGGGTTGGAGTTTCTCACGCAGAGCATTTGCCCAGTTCACCTGCAGAACTGCACAGCTATGGGCACTGGGCAAGCATCCTATCTTTTCTCAAATGGAAATAAATCTTTTAACTGTACCGTTGAGCATTACTGATTTAAAAATGGATTTTCATGACTTTTGAAGCCTGTAAAGTATGGATGCCCAGTTCTTCTTGAGCATAAGCTACCATTTTCTCCATTTGAGAAATTAAATGAGACAGTCAAGACGGTAGCTGTAAGTACACAAAAGACAAATAGCTTGTAACAAAGATTTAAACCTCAAAACTGAAAGAAAACTGTAATAGAGTTACAAAAAATTGGCTTAAATTAGGGCTAAGTTTAAATGCTATTTCTTTTTCCAACACCTTCCATCTTCTTTTTTTTTTCCATATTCCAAATAAGGTTTTTGCTTATTTGGCTTTTAAATAACAAATTCTTTTTTAATAGCACCCGAGATGACATTTCTCCTCAGTACTCACAAACTATTCTCCCAACTGTTCTTTTGCAAAATTAAACTCCCCTCTACATTTATTCAGCTCATTTCTAAATAGAGTCAGCATGGCCCTCCTCTGAGGCAGCAGGGATTTCTGCTGCATATATGCTTCCATTTTATTACAAACAATTTTTTAAGACTTGAAAGAAGAAAAAAAAAGTATGACGGTAGAGTGCTGAAATAAAAGCTGTGAGTCAGTCTTAGATTTTTATAGAACAACATGCATTACACACATGAAGTTACTCATTAGCATTTTTACATTTGACCTCAGGTTATTATATGATTTGGTAGAGCAGTGATTTATAGAGGTCTTAGACATCACTAAGAAAATGTTCAAAGACATCTGATAGTGAACTGTCGAACAATACCAAGTATTGGTTAAAAGCTGAGGAGGAGTTGGAAATAAACCCAGGGGGGTTATGTTTAGCATAAAATGCTGCAAACTTATGTCCAACAGAACCATGGGAAGCACAGGTAGCCTCATTGTACCACTGGAAACAAAAAGAGCCATGATTACAGTGTTTCTAAAAGATGCATGAAATAAACATACGATCCAAAAAAATGAAATGAGAGCAATTTAGCTTGAGAAAAAAAAGCTCTGTAAATACTGCAATATTCCACGTGTTATGCAAACATGGCCATTTCTCATATCTTGTACAGGTTTGTTTTCTTGCAGAGGCATGCTTGGTTATTTCAGTATTCAAAGCAGACCTCTGTATAGCAATTTATACAATACCTGAATTAAAGCAGCAGCTGTCTCTTTGCTAAAGATAATGCATCTTTAATTTAAATATGCTTACATAAAAGTCCAGAACAGCACAACAGAAACATTATGATAATAGTTTAGTAGCAAAATATGTACATCAGATTTTATCAGAAAAACTGGCTAGGAAAAAAAAGAAAGAACTCTCATAAAATTTCAAATCTTCCAAGCTAAAAATATCTGGCAACATTTCCTTCAAGATATTTAAAAGTATAAATAGAGTAAGATTTCAATACCAGAGCTTGACTCTGTAACAAAGGTTGATTATAGGGGACAGGGACAAGTTACCTTATGGAAGAAAAAAGGCTACTTCCTCATGCCTTGCAGTTTGCTGGAGTTAAGCCTGGTGCTCAGAAATAAAACGAAGAAACAAGCAGCTCCGCCAGCAAAGCCAGGCAGTTTCTTATTCAGAGACAGACCAAAATCAGCGCTTGGAATTAAAACAGGAGATGTAAATCCTCCTGTCTTGAAATAGCCCCGTGATCACTCTTGAACCAGCTCCCAGCTGAATGTAAAGAGCTGCCAGATCATCGGCTTGTGGCTACTGGGGCCTGGGCAAACGAGAGCATCCATCCTCTCTGACCTGCCGTAAGGATGATCAAACCACCCTCATGCTTCAAGGCATGGGCTCAGGACAAAACAGAGATCCTGGAGGAACAGGGAGAGCCCCTGCGCCATGACCTAAGGACCCCACTAATAATTACAGGGGCAACCCACAATGCCCAGTGCTCCCAACATGCATGGCCAAACCACAGCTGGTATTTCCCACAAAACAGGGAAATCTCAAATTCCATCATGTAACATTCAGAGATGGATTTTATTTTTTCTGCTGTAGGCCTTTGCACAGCTTCACAAAAAACTTCATGTGAGCCATCAAGAGTAACTCACAAAACTAAAGAAACTGCAGCACTTTGGTTTCAGCAAGGTCCGCTTTTGAATTACTATCTCCACGTTGCCAATGTCATTTGAAAAAGCCACCAGTCACTCTGACCAGTTTGGTACCAATTCAACTTCCGCAGGCTCTGGTTTCACACAAACTTAGTGTTGGTGCCGCCACCCGGCACAGAAAACATGTATTTTTTGTGTCTAGCAGCACCTCTCCTTGCTTTTCCATTTAAAAATATATTATGTTTTCTGCATTTATTGCTACTGAAGGAGGAGCTATCTCTATATAATACAGTTTTTTCTTGAAACTTTATTTCTTTCAAAATCGCTATGGGTCTGAGACGCCCATGTTCTTTGAGCTACTGTGCAAAACCTTGCACAGCAGCTGTCTCGCCTCTGAGCTCAGATTATTGGTGATTTTTACCCTTGGCCACTCATCACCGTGTGCACACAAAGCCAGAGCAAGACTTACAGGCAACAGACGTGACGCTGGTGGGCAGGTTTTGCTGAAAGGGATGCTGGTCTGCCTCAGGCTCCTCCGACTCCGACAGGACATGGTGACCGGTGTGAGAAAGGTATGTGACCTGAACCTGCTGTGCATGTGGCGTCTTCAACTTCTCCAGGCATTCTGAGTCCCGACGTTCCTCTGATTGCATCCTAGGCCAAATTCTCTCTCTTCTCCATAGTATTAACGCTACTCTGTCACGTATTGACTTCGCCACTATCTTGAGATCATTTTCATGAAAAAATCCAGAGTCAATCTACAGAGGAGGCACAAATGTATCAAGATTATGCATGCACAGATGTGCATGCACACAAAAGAGGAAAAAAAAAAATCTTTGACAAATGCTCTTTGAACAATGCAACTGGAGTAAACCACACTACCCTAAATCAGAATTTATTGCTTTAACCTTTCTGGTATACAGTGTTTCCCAAAGTGCTGTGCGAAGGAAAGATGTTAACAGAATTTCAGCTCAAATTTAACTTCTCTTAAATGGTGAAGTCAGTATTGATTGACTCTTATAAAGAAGCAGCCTAGCATTGAGTCAAATGCAGACTGTTGACATTTGACTGAAAAGGGGACCAGGCTTTCTCAGAATTCAACCACTCAACAGATAAAATGGAAATTCATCTTTGTGCAATTTTTTGCATAATCTCCTACAGCATAGGGTATGAATTTTAGTTTAATAATGACCATATTTGTCTGCTCTCCCTACATTTTTAACATCCATATTCTACAGATTTGGAAGCACTTACATACATGGAGGAAATCTAGAGGTTTTCCTTCTTTGCTCTTGCCCAAACACGAGGCAGTTCTACAGCTTATACTTTCACTGTTTAAAATTAATAGGCGCAAAGCAGCTTAAAATACAGCTGCAGATGGATATGGGTATTTTCCACTGCCTATGTCCTCAGACCTCACTGATGTTCCTGAACGGATGATGCAGCAACTGCTAACGACAGCAGTTACTCAAGAGAAGAACCACCTGGGTCCAGAGACAGTGTATGGCATTAGCTAACATGCTCAAAAGATTCTTCATGACAAAGCTTAATGGGAAGGCACCAAAAACCTACTACATTAACAATTTTTTTAAACAATTCTTATTCCTACATCTCTATGTAGGGAATGGTTAAAATTTAATGATGACAAGCTATTTTACAGTACCCGCTGGTTGTGAAAGGTAACTTCAGGTTGCAAACCCTCCAGAATGTTTCAAATGCCTTTTTCCCACGTTATTTGGACAGGCTGGAACGCCTGACTACTGAAAACCCATCCATAATGATAAATAATTCCCTGTACTCAAAATCAAAAGGTCTCCTGAATTCTCTTCCACAGCATGTAAAGCAACACAAACTGAAGAAATCACATGGCTTTGCTGTTCCACAATTCAGAAGGGCTGTAAAAAGTGATCCTTTCAAATCTACTTTTCACAGGAATTATTTCCTCTTCAAAACAAAATATCACAACTATGGGCCAAGTAACCTTGGCCAAATATTTCCATCAATATTTAAAGGCAAAATATGACAGCAAGTAACTGTACCAGAGCAACTTCTAAATGAAATGGGTTCTGTAACAACACATTGCTCGAGAAATATTGGACCTACAGCAAACGGCAAGAAAACAGGGGAGCCTGCATTTCTCCCACTAAATTTGGAGTCCATGGTGATGAGTCCAATCAGAGTAGGGTGACATTACCAAAATGAGTGCCTCCTAAGCAGAACAGGAGTGGTGATGACAACATCATTAAATGGGATCGCTTGGGATTTAGATTATAATAGGAACAGTTCTGCAAGCACAAGAAAATTCAGACCCTTGACTCAGTGCTTACTGATTATGTGTCTCCATGGTGTTAGAAAACCTAAACAACTGCAGTAAAGACACCATTAAAATACGAGTTCAGGGACCATACAGTGAAACTAGGAACACAAAGTAGTTTTTCTAACAAACCCCCACAAGTTTACGAAGATGCAGAAATTCACCAAGTTCAATTTATCTGTTAAAAATCCAAAGCTTATTCCTAACCCTGTGCAGTGGGCTCTAGTTTCCTATTTCCATTCGGGGACTGGGTGGCTGACCACAGAATTCCCTCACCTACATTCCTCCTAAGCAACACCCTCAGAAAAGATGGAAAAAAGTGTTTTGAAGAATTCCGTGCAGAATATTTTCTGATTGAACTTTTGAACTCTTCTAATTTATTTCAAGCTGCTGTCCCAAATGAAATAGTTTCCAAACAAATTTAAAGACATTCAACAGCTAACAGAAACTGGCAAAAGTTTTCAAAATATAAAAGTAGGAGAGACCTCTATATGGTCCCTAAGCTTTTTGAAATGCTATTTCATGCATCTGCTTTCATACTTTGTAAACAGTATTTTTCAGGTATTAGTTCTTCACCATTTACCCCATTCTAAAAATCAATGCAAACTGCTCAAACCAGACACCTGGGATGGTTTACGTGGGAGTTACTTTACCAGACTCGTTCCTGCTGTCCTCTGAGATTTATGCACTACTTATATATATACATTTTTGTCAGGAGAAGTTTATTTTACCATTTCTTGTGCAACATCATCAGGAGTTTCCTTCTCCAGATCAAAAGTAAACTCAATGGCTCCATTATCTTTGGGTTTTCCTTTCAGTTTCTTAGGATCTTCTACCCAGAGTCTTAAGGCAATAGAGGATTTCCTACCATGGTCTTCTTCTGCAAGTTCCACTCTTACCCCAGTATCTTCAGCAAAAAAGGCATGGCTTAATAGATCTTTAATTTCATATCTGCAATGGATATAAAGAATATTCAAATACCGCAAGTCTTAAGCAATTTCAGAGAGGTTTGTGACAGAAACTGCTGTTAAAGGCAAAAAAGTTTACAGTATGTTTGGTGTTCATCCATGACAGATTTGTTTTCTTAGCAAAAAGACACAGTATGTCCAGTGTTACTGAGGACTGCTGAAGAAATAGCGTTTCCTATTTCACAAAGCTTTGGCAATATTCATACACCACAAGCACGTACAGAAATGCAGATTATAGCTTTGCTCAACTTTTGTGGAGTGTCTGAGCTTAAAGAGTACTAGAAAAGAGGTGCCCTCTAGGCACAGGGTTGAGGTCCCTAAAAACTGTATTTGTGAAAGTTATGAAATACCAAAGAGTAGGGTCACTCATCTAGGAGAGGCCAGCATAAGATTGGGTTTTAAATCCAAAGCTGGAAACAAAGCACTATTTGTCTCCATATCCGGAGGCTACTGAGTCAATGGAATCTGCTATAACAGCGTGGGGTGAATCTACCATGGCGCATTCATGGTCGACCTCCACCATGCTTGATGCTCCACGCAGAACCTCCTGAGTGATGTTTTTATGGGCAGCGATGCCAGAACGGGCTAGAATAGCACGAGCTCACATGTCCACAGTGATGCTTTCTGACCTTATTCTTTGAAGCTGAGAGGTTGAGAGACACAATAACGGCATTTATTCAATTATCCTGACATTATATAGCAGGAAAGCCGGCAATCATTCATATTTGTATTTCCATTCTGCATTTCCTCCTGCACACGGGAGACCCAGAGGCCACAACAGAAGTCTATGGACAGCTTTGAAATCCCTGCATACACATTACTTAGCACAAAACTTGATTACTTGAAACAAACCTTTCTTCTTTATTTTTGCAAATGCACTCCCCAATTATTTCCTTAATTTCAGGATCAGTAACTTTCTCAAAGCTTGCTGGCTTTATTCCCTAAAAGGATAGAGAAAAACAGTTTAGTTTGAAAAAGAATTACATTTTATCTCTTAATTAAGGACACTTTCCTTACATTTTACAGTCAATTCAACCTTTGGAGTAACTAATACCATAAAGATGTCAGTCTTAATGCAAAACTGAATGGAAGATTTAGGTCCACCATATTTTTAAGTTCAAAATAAGCACAGTAGTTTGTATAGGAACTCAGCCTACACAGGGCAAATCTCCCTTTTTCTTTACTATCCTTTGCAAACCTTACCTTTATATCCTGTGGACTCTGAAGGCAATATTCAATAAACAGCCAATTTTAAATTTTCAAAGTACCTCTTTTCTGAAATGATGCCTTTTATGGTTTTTTGCCTTAACTCTCAAAACACTAGATGAATGAAGATAATTAATCATGTTTTTCTTCAGATAGCCAGTTTCAAGAATGAGTCAAAAATACCTTGGAATATTCCATATTCCTGTTTCCTACAAATCTTTTGCTTTTCTATGTCCCAAACACTCTCCCCACACCCTGTCCCCTCCAACAAAGCCTCAAAACACAACCCAAGCAGGGGAGCAGGCTAACATGCCCAACAGCTCTGTGTTGGTCTTGCATTTCCCCAGCACATTGCTAGAATCTCATCAGGAATGAGCGGCAGAGCAAGTGTCACCTATAAATCAAGTTAAATTGCTGTCAAATGTTATAATTTTTGCTGGGAATAGGGTTCAGTTCTAGAGTTGGAACAGCTTACCTATGAGCATGGCCTTTCAGGGAGAAAACCCAACCGTTCATTGCAGAAGAGAACTTGGAGAAGCAGAATCTGCTTCTCCACACCAGGAGCTTGGGCTCAACATAGGGGCAACAGGAACAGTTTGCATTTCTTTCAGGTTAGGTAGCATTGTTTTAAGATGATGAAGAGGATTTAAAAGAAACACACACACACTTGTAGGGCAGCCATAGGTCATCGCTCCCTACTTTCTAATATTTCAGGACCAAGATCCCAACTCAGCATGATCCTCCTCCTCAGGGTTTATAGCCTCTTAATTAAAATAACATATATCTTACCAACATAAGGAGAGACTGTAGGAGAAGTAGTATGCAAGTTCTCAAGCTAAATAACAGCTTATGTATTATGTCATCTTTCTGTGCACAAAATCAAAATATACTTAAAAAAAATAATTGCGGGGAACCCCTGGGCAGTTAATGCACCTGTGCAGCTGTGCATTTTCAGAGCCCAGGCTGACAATTTCTTCTGACACCAGGTTGCAGATATGGGGAAAGGGGTGTTCCGAGAGGAACAGCTGTCATTTCCAGCGAGCCCACCCTACCGCTCTCCTCGTCAAATGATGTAGGAGCAACGAACAGATACCCAACATCTATAACACTGGTAACTCATTCCCTTTGGTCCAACACATCTTCTGTGAATACTTTTCATGTATATATTCAGCTATAGGTGAAAAGAGCGGCAACACAAGAAGTCATCCTTTTTAGTTGTGACGTTCAGCTTAAATCACACACAAAAAAATTTATTCAGTTTTAAAAACACGTAACATCTCTACCTACACAAGATGTATATGGGTGAAAAATTGACAAAATTAGTTTGGGAACAGATTCTGCAGGTACACCCTATTACTTAAGGACCCAAGTTTTTTCAATGAAGTCAATAAGCAGGATAAAAAGGAAATATTTTCGGCGAAGACACCGAGGCGAAGGGCTCCGGAGCAGAGGATCGCGCCGGGGGACCCTTTCCAAAAAGCGGCAGAACCGCGAAGGCAAAAGCGCAGGGAGGGAGAGGGCACCCCAGCCCCCCCCCACCTCAGAGCCAGCTCCTAACGAGCGGGCAGCTCTGACTCAGCGGGGGCGGAGTCAGGGGTGACGGCGGCCGGACCCTCCTGGCGTACAAAAGCAGCCCCCAGGGAGCGCGACGAACAGGGCGTGGCGCGGCAGTTTGCGCAGGCAGTGCGCGCGGGCAGGGCGTGTGGGCAGGGCGAGGGCCCTCCCCCAGCTCCCGAGGTAAGCTCAGGAAACTCAGCTGCTGAGAGGAAGCCCGGCCATGGCACCCCCCCGTCAGAAGGCTACCTCTAAACTGCTGGTCAGAACGGATGCCTCAACGCAGACTGAGGGCCTTGGAAAGCACGCGGCTGTCCAGGCCCTCGGCTGCAGGGAGTGCCACCAGCTGGCGCTGGAAACAGACACCAGCAAAGGCAGCACCTGCATAAGATGCGACCAAGTAGACTGCCTACTCTGCCTGGTGGCAGAGCTGAGAGAAGAGGTGGACAGGCTACGGAGCATCAGGGAAGCTGAGCAGGAGATTGACTGGTGGAGTCGCACCCTGTTGCCCCAGAAACCTGTGCAGGAACAGCCACCAAAAAAGGCCCGGGATCAAAGGGAACTAGTATCCCCCCCCTGCCAGGATGAAGGAAGGGCCTCAAGGGAGAACACTGAGTGGAAACTGGTCTGCAGTCGGGGCAGGAGGAGAACCCTTTCCTTGCCCACCGCTTCTCCCCAGGTGCCTCTGCATAACAGGTATGAGGCTCTAGAGGTGGAAGAGAAGGTGGTGGACGGGGTAGGTGTAGACCTATCCACGACACAGGAGGCACAAAGATCGGAAAGACCTCCCCGTCGTATCACCACTACATCTATGAGGAAGAAGAGGCGGGTGATAGTAGTAGGAGATTCCCACCTGAGGGGAACGGAGGGACCGATATGCCGGGCAGACCCTGCTCTTAGGGAGGTCTGCTGCCTCCCAGGAGCCAGGGTTAGAGACGTCACCAGGAAACTTCCTAGCCTAGTCCGACCCTCGGACTACTATCCCTTGCTGCTCTTTCATGTGGGTGGCAATGAAGTAGCAGTAAGTAGCCCGAGGGTAATCAAAAAAGAATTCAAAGCCTTGGGGCGACTAGTGAAGGAATCTGGAGCGCAGGTTATTTTTTCCTTGCTCCTTCCAGTGGGGGGCAGAGACACGGGACAATATGAGAAGACTCAATCTATTAACATGTGGCTTCGCGACTGGTGTCACTGCCACAGCTTTGGGTTCTTTGACCACGGGATGGTCTACAAGGCACCGGGCTTGCTGGCGTCAAATGGGAGCCAGCTTTCTCAAAGGGGGAAGAGGGTCTTTGCCCAGGAGCTTGCGGGGCTCATTGACAGGGCTTTAAACTAGATGTGAAGGGGGAAGGGGAACCTATTGGGCCTGCCAGAGACAGACTGGGGGATGAAACGCAAGGGTTAGAGGGACTGGGGGCTAGTATGAGCCTTCAACCTGTTGCCCAGCACTGTGCCAGGGGCGCTGCAGCAAAGTTGAAGACTGGCGGAGGTGAGCCGGAGGCTCCTGGGGTAGCAGGAGCCAACAAGGAAAACCCCGTGAAACACCTCAAAGTAAATGAGCGGTGTTCTGCTATGAAGGTGGCGAGGCCGACAGCTCATATGAAATGCCTCTATACAAATGTGCGCAGCATGGGAAACAAACAAGAGGAGTTGGAAGCTATCGTGCTGCTAGAAAGCTACGACCTGATCGCCATTACGGAAACTTGGTGGGATGAATCCCACGACTGGAATGTAGCTATTGATGGCTACAGGCTGTTCAGAAGGGACAGGCGAGGAAGGAGGGGCGGAGGCGTTGCCCTTTACATCAAGAAATCATTAGAGAGGGAAGAGCTGGCCCTGAAGAATAGCCATGAGCAGGTCGAAAGCTTATGGGTAAGAATCAGAGAGAGAGGCAACAAAGGGAACCTGGTGGTTGGTATCTACTACAGGCCGCCAGATCAAGAGGAGCCGATGGACGAAGCGTTCTTCCTCCAACTCCGGGAGGCTTCGTGCTCGCAGGCTCTCGTCCTGCTGGGGGACTTCAACCACCCTGACATCTGCTGGAAAACCAGCACGGCAAGCTGTAGGCAATCCAGCAGGTTTCTCGAATGCATTGAGGACAACTTCTTAAGCCAGGTAATAGACACCCCTACCCGAGGGGATGCGATACTGGACCTGGTGGTCACCAATGCAAGTGAGCTCGTCGGAAATGTCAAGATCAGAGGCAGCTTGGGTTGCAGTGATCATGCGCTGGTAGAGCTCACACTCCAGAGGGAAATGGGAAGAATGAAGAGTATAGTCAGGACCCTGAATTTTAGAAAAGCAAACTTCCAGCTCCTCAAGGAGATAGTCGGAAGGACTCCCTGGGAAACGGTCCTCAGAGACAGGGGAACAGAACAGAGCTGGCAGCTCTTTAAGGAAGTGATCCACAGAGCGCAAGAGCTCTCCATCCCTAGGTGTAAGAAATCGGGCAAAGAAGGGAAGAGACCAGCATGGCTGAGACGAGACATGCTGGACAAACTAAGGAGGAAGAGGGAGCTGCACAGGCAGTGGAAGCAGGGACAGGCATCCTGGGAAGAGTATAGGGACGCGGCCCGGTTGTGTAGGAATGGGGTCAGGAAGGCCAAGGCTCAGCTGGAGCTAAACTTGGCTAGGGATGCAAAGAATAACAAGAAGGGTTTCTACAGGTATATCAGCCGGAAAAGGATGGTTAAAGAAAGCGTACCCCCACTGATGAGCGAGACTGGCAAGCTGGTAACAGCAGATGAGGAGAAGGCTGAGGTACTCAACAACTTTTTTGCCCCTGTCTTCACTGGGAAGCTCTCTCCTCACCCCACCCGAGTTGATGGATGGCATGAGGGAGACAGGGAGGGCAAAACCCTTCCTGCTGTAGGAGAAGATCAGGTTCGTGACCACCTGAGGAACCTGAATGCACATAAGTCCATGGGACCTGATGAGATGCATCCCAGAGTCCTGAGGGAATTGGCCAATGTAGTCGCCAAGCCACTCTCCATGATATTTGAAAAGTCATGGCAGTCAGGTGAAGTCCCTGGTGACTGGAAGAAGGGAAACATTGTGCCCATTTTCAAAAAGGGTAGGAAGGAAGACCCTGGGAACTACCGACCTGTCAGCCTCACCTCTGTGGCTGGGAAGATCATGGAACAGATCCTCCTAGAAGCTATGCTAAGGCACATGGAGGCCAGGGAGATAATTCGAGATAGCCAGCATGGCTTCACCAAGGGCAAGTCCTGCCTGACGAACCTAGTGGCTTTCTATGATGGTGTGACAGCATCAGTGGACAAGGGAAAACCAATGGATGTCATCTATCTGGACTTCTGCCAAGCCTTTGACACAGTCCCCCACAACATCCTTCTCTCTAAATTGGAGGGCTATGGATTTGATGGGTGGACTGTTCGGTGGATAAGGAACTGGCTGGATGGCCGCATCCAGAGGGTAGCGGTCAATGGCTCAATGTCCAGATGGAGACTGGTGACGAGTGGTGTCCCTCAGGGGTCTGTACTGAGACCCGTGCTGTTTAATATATTCATCAATGACTTAGACAGCGAGATTGAGTGCACCCTCAGCACGTTTGCGGATGACACCAAACTGAGTGGTGCGGTTGACACACCAGAAGGACGGGATGTCATCCAGAGAGACCTGGACAGGCTGGAGAGGTGGGCCTGTGTGAACCTCATGAGGTTCAATAAGGCCAAGTGCAAGGTCCTGCACCTGGGTGGGGGTAACCCCCAGTATCAGTACAGGCTGGGGGAAGAAAGGATCGAGAGCAGCCCTGCCGAGAGGGACTTGGGCGTGCTGGTGGATGAAAAGCTGGACATGAGTCGGCAATGTGCACTGGCAGCCCAGAAGGCCAACCGTACCCTGGGCTGCATCAGGAGAAGCGTGGCCAGCAGGTCAAGGGAGGTGATTGTGCCCCTCTACTCTGCTCTGGTGAGACCTCACCTGGAGTATTGTGTCCAACTCTGGAGCCCTCAGCACAAGAAGGACATGGAACTGTTGGAGCGGGTCCAGAGGAGGGCTACTAAAATGATCCGAGGGCTGGAGCACCTCTCTTATGAGGACAGGCTGAGGGAGTTGGGCTTGTTCAGCCTGGAGTAGAGAAGGCTGCGGGGAGACCTGATTACGGCCTTTCAGTACCTAAAGGGGGCCTATAGGAAAGATGGGGAAAATCTTTTTAGTAGGGCCAGCTGTGACAGGACAAGGGGTAATGGTTTTAAACTAAACCAGGGTAGGTTTAGACTGGATATAAGGAGGAAATTCTTTACAACGAGGGTGGTGAAACACTGGAAGGGGTTGCCCAGAGAGGTGGTGGAGGCCCCATCCCTGGAAACATTCAAGGTCAGGTTGGATGGGGCTCTGAGCAACCTGATCTAGTTAGCAGTGTCCCTGCTCCCTGCAGGGGGGTTGGACTAGATGACCTCTAGGGGTCCCTTCCAACCCAAAACATTCTATGATTCTATGATTCTATGAAATATGATTTCCCTTATCTAAAAAACCCAGAATCTGATTGAGCACATAACTGAGTGGGGTTTGGACATTTGACTCCATTCAAATCCTTTCAAAGTTTCACCCTGAAAGAACAGCAAATGATGGATCATGCAGTGGCAGATAAGGAGGCCTAAGTCCTGAAGAGTGGACTTTGGCTCACCTGATGCTGCCTTGGATACAAGAAAAGAAAATACGTATTTCAGAAAGTGTCTGCAAGTACTTCACTGAATTTAGTCTTGAATAAATTTTATGGCTGAATTCCAATGAGGGCTGGCACTTCTCTGAGAATTTGTGAATACTCAAGCATCACTTTTATCGTTTTATTAACATTCTAGTGCCGTCCAAGCTTCAGATTCGACTTTAAACTTAGATTTATTTATTTATATCAGGTCAACCACTCCCTTTTTGTCTTTGAACTCGAGAGTGAAATATGTAATTAATATATGGGGGGGGGGGGAGAAAAAATAGACGGAGCAGTCATACAGAGACTCAGCTTCCCAGTTTTGCTTAGGCAGAGAGCTGCTGAGATAAAAAAAAAAAATCATTCTTGTGGGAACAAGACAAAATAATCCGTAAATCTGGCTGGCTGGCTGAACAGAACCTGAACCCACTGAACAGAATTATTTGCTTAAGCAAACCTGAATCTTACTTATGAGATAAGGGTTCAAATTTTGTATATTAGAAAAATGTGTCTGACCAATAGGGATTGGCTAGGCTACCAAAGCCCAGGCCTCTAAACAAGCAAAACCACACCACAGCCTGTCAAGAGTGTTTATTAAGAGAGCTCCAAGACCTGAATTAGGAAAGAAAACAAAGAAGTACCAAAAGACATTTTTAGCATGAATCCCTATACCCTAACACATCCTAAAGCTAAAGGAGCCTATCATGGCCTCAGATGGGGAGGAGTTTGCAGAAATCCTCCTTAATTCACAATGGGAAGCAATAGGACAAATCTCTACATATTTGAACACTCCAGTTTGCTACAGGAAACCATTGATTTCCATCGTAGTGATGCTTAACAGGAGGAATGGGCAATAGAGACCATGATCTGCTATAGCTTAATGCTTACTGAAAAATATCCCACAAACGTGTGTCGGTATCAATTTAACCAACAAAAAAATCCCAACCCCCAAAACCAACCCCCCCCCCCAAGCAAAGCAGTTAAGGCAACTTCCACCATACTACCTAAAGACCTTTCAGCTACCTAGAGGATTATGTCACTCGTGTATTTACATGCTCAAGGGAACCCACCAATTGTTTTTTATAATTGCAGAGTGCTTCATGCTTCATGGGTATCTTAACACAAACTGAACATGTGAGACACACAAATAGCGTAAGGCATATCACAGTAACTCTCGACTGAATTTTCTGTTCCAGAATTCACAAACAATCTTCATTTACGTGGTTCGACCAGAACTCTGACATGACTGGGATGGAGCAGGGCAGGGCACACTAGGTATCTAGAAATTAGGTTTGCCTGAAAACAGTCCTTTTGACAGATTCCTGATGACTGACCCCTATTTTTGAGCTTACAGATTGCTTCCACAAAAAAAAAAAATAAATAGCAACTCCTCCAAATTTTCAACATCTTTTGAAAGAAGACTGACCCCTCTCCAAACATCTATTGTATTAACGCACTGAACAGCTAAGCTATGAATAGATGACTAAAACAAACAAGGACAAAATATGCCCAGTGAAGTACTGCACAGGACTGCTTTGCCAAAGTGTTTGCTCAATGCCCATATGCTTTTGCTCCTTACTCTTCAGCAAAATCTCCCAGGCCACCTCACTCTAATGCTGCAAGCCCACCCTACAGCACTGTGCCCACTTCTAAGCCTCCTGACAACAAAGGGGGTTTATGCAAAGCACAGATTCCTATTTGCAAGCAAAGGACTCCTCTCATTCATTTATACCAAAGCCATCCGTCTTTCCTGAGTGTGCCCAGGGAAACATGGCATCAAAATTCAAAGTATATTAGCTAAGGAATTATCCATGACAGTTTGGAAACTGTACAGCCGTCTTGTAAACAAAAGTAAATTCAACACCACTGCATCTGAAATGCAGGGCTAACTGGTTGACATAAGGTACATGGCGATATTTTCACACAAATTCTTTAAATGCTTGTATATATATAAAAATATGTGGGGCTATATATATATATATATACACACACACATATGTATATAAAATCCAAGAGCAAAATGAGAGAAGATCGAATAAAGTCCCTTTTGAGAATGTCTCTGTCTTGAACAGGATGATTTCCTTCAAATCCCTCACCACTTAGCCTCCTTCACCTTCTGAAGTGATTAGATTTGAAATACATTGCACTCCGGTATATGATATTTGAGTCTACAGGAAGGCATGTATAGGGCATTAAAATATTCACCTTTATGTTGGGGGCAAAAACACACAGCTTGTTTTTCAGAGGTCTAAAAGTAGCCGCTTGTCATGTTTCCCTCAGCGGAGCACTGTTGAAAGAGTAACACCCAAGATGCACAGCGTATGCCAGCCAAGTCGACATTAAGTCTACCCATGTCAGGCAGTAATTCTTCTACAGGCTTTCCTTCCACCTAGGAGGTACCCTCCCAGATACAGCCTACCGTGAACTAAAATGCCACCTTCTACCTGAAGGTAATCTCTGTCTAAAAACCAAATTTTCTTCCAAAAAAGCAGACGCCATGTTTCCCACTGAAGTTCCACCCTACCACACACTCTCCGAAGCCAATAAAGCAGAGGAGAAGTTCTTAATTTTATTAGGATTTTGTTCCGTGACATTAAGCAGCGAGTATGTAATCACTGTATGCAATTATAAACTCATCTCTATTTCACTCCAAAATGGTACTCAGTCCTAATGCTAATCTAAGAAGATCATCTGCAGGTCTAAGACATCTGAAACACACAAAAAGTCAACACAATGGCATTCATAACATTATTTGTCTGCTGTTGCTGTGCTACAGCTATGGAATTTATCTGTAGGAGCAATGCAGAATATAGCCTGCGAATGCCGAGAAAACATTCAATACATTTATAAAATGGAACAATATGGAAACTTAAAATGTGAAACTGAACACTGTAAACGTGTAGGTTGTTTTAAAGCACAGGTTTGTGCTGCTAACCCAAGGAGGCTGCTGTGAAGCGCTGGCACATATAGCTGGTCTGCTGCGCTTTCTGCAGCCCACCAGTAAGAAAAACATTGGACTGGAGCTGCATGGGAAGGTCACCAACTCCGATGTTTCACCACTTCATGTGCCTATTGTCTACATCAAAATCACTTGGCAGAATGATTAAACACAAAAAAATCTGACTAAGAAAAACCATCAAGTTATGCATGAAAAATGAGATTATGGCATCGGAATGAAGGGCACTGCAAATATGCTGACAAGGAAGTCACTTCCAAGTTAACTACAGTGAATGTGGCTTGGATCTGTTACTTGAAAAATATGTATTTTAACATAACGTAAATATGTTACATAGCCACTTTTTTAGTGTTTACACGCCAGCATTGAGGCTGAAAGGGTAGAGGGAGGTGACAAGCCATAACAAGCATGTCTAACCTGGCAAAGAAGCGAGTGAGCCACCTGTACATCTGGAAACGGCTTGGGAAAGGACCGCCACTTTATCCTGGGCTATTATATGCATAGTTACTCATATGTAAAACCAGGAGTGGAAGACTAAAACAGCAATTAAGGGATGAGAATATGGTCAGTTAGAGTAAAGAGTCATTGGAATAAGTATAATAACACTATAGACATGCATAATGCGTAATATCTTAACACAAAATAGTAACGCCTCAGAAAGGTAATGTTTCTATCTTCTATATCAACAACGACTACCAATGTACGTGGCTTGAACAGCTATGACTTCAGATGTCTCTAACATCCTATTAAGCAGGCAAAGGGTTTGATAGAGCTTTCGGACACAGAGTAGAAACAACTGAAAAAAGCTATTATAATGGTGAACGCAAGCAATACAGACTGTGCTAGGCTGGCAAGGGAGCGTGCATCCCAGTGCAATCCAAAGTAAGGCTAGAAGCAGTCTGAAGAGCAAGGTGGGTCTTGTACCTGCACTAGCGAGCGATCGCTCACTCGATGCAAACACTAGCAAGCAATTCCAGCACCTGTAGGTGCTACTGGCACCTCCAGTGGTTGCCACTGCGATACTGAGCCCAAGGCAGGAGAAGTCAGTTATTTTATTTTATATTTTTAAAATGAAAGCATCAGGAAACTAGACAGCAATCACATTTTTACATTATGCTGACCCTCAATTTAAAAGACTAAAAATAGCATTTACATTTCTGGTGAAAAAAACCAGTTTAATCAAAAATGAATTAAATTTCTCACTGACAAGCTGAAATACGTGACAGCATCCAGGAGCGCTGCATCATTGATCCCCTCCACCTAAGGTGGTCACAGCCACTTTCTGCTCTAGTGAGAACCCGAAACCTCAGCTCACACTAGGAAGAAAACAGTGTAATTCAACCTCTTGGCTTTAGTCTGTGCTCCATTTCTATACTGTATTTCAGCCTGGTAAAACCCAACAGTAGCAACACCTATTACATGACCAACCCTAACTTGTCATGAAAAGTGATTTTAAAGATTTTTCATCTGTACATCATCACCACCCACTGAGGCAGACCCCGCCACTAGGTGATGACTCAGGGCAAGGTGGGGGGACCCCACACCCCCAGTGCCTAACACCTCAAGAGCAGCATCTCCCCTTAGCCGGCGCGGTGACGGCTGAGCCACTCACGCGGATTGAAGCAGGGTCCCTTGCTGTCGCCAGCTCTTCCGCGGATGCAGCTCCTCTAGAGAAGCTGCTGAGCTGCCAGAGGGGTTCCTTCTGGGAATGGGGATCTCCCCAGGGAGACTGCTGCTCCTCTTGCACCCCTGGCAAGAGGTCCACCCCTTGCTCCTCCTCCCTGTCTGACAGTTCATGCTGCTCATGGCATTGACAGGGCTTTTTCCCTCTCCACAGGGAGCTGGTTAACCCTTTCCTTGGAATGACAGCAATACCAACTTTTCCATCTAAGGAATCCCAGTGCCTTTGCTCCCACAGCTACTGCCCCGAGTTCGGCTGGCAACAGCAGCAAGCAAGCACACCCTCCATGTCTGCACCTGATGCTTTCTGCCTCGGCTTTCCGTGCTAGACAGCTCTATTTCAGAAATACTCCCTGAGAGTAATAAAGCGACCTTTCAGTAGCTTCTATGCCATCACTTGCTCTTCACAATAAGCACTATTTTCTACCTCTCTAAATTTGCTAGTGTAAGACCAGTTTTACAGAGTTATAATAATTTACCATATAATCTCAGCTATGTAAAGGTTATTGCCACTGAAAATCAGTTGGCTCAAGCTTTCACCAGCGTTTAAAAAAAATGACTACCTAAGTCTGCAAATTGAAATATATCATCTAATTAGGAATCCTCTGATTAATCATTATTCTTTGCCATCTTGGATGTTGCTTTGATAAATGAAGCTTAGGAGTCTTACAAAGTCTTAATTATCAATATTCCAGATGGCCAAGAGTGGTACACAGAGTTTCATAGAATCACAGAATCATAGAATGTTTTGGGTTGGAAGGGACCCCTAGAGGTCATCTAGTCCAACCCCCCTGCAGGGAGCAGGGACACCACTAACTAGATCAGGTTGCTCAGAGCCCCATCCAACCTGACCTTGAATGTTTCCAGGGATGGGGCCTCCACCACCTCTCTGGGCAACCCGTTCCAGTGTTTCACCACCCTCGTTGTAAAGAATTTCCTCCTTATATCCAGTCTAAACCTACCCTGCTTCAGTTTAAAACCATTACCCCTTGTCCTGTCACAGCTGGCCCTACTAAAAAGATTTTCCCCATCTTTCCTATAGGCCCCCTTTAGGTACTGAAAGGCCGTAATCAGGTCTCCCTGCAGCCTTCTCTTCTCCAGGCTGAACAAGCCCAACTCTCCCAGCCTGGCCCCATAGCAGAGGGGCTCCAGCCCTCGGATCATTTTAGTAGCCCTCCTCTGGACCCGCTCCAACAGGTCCATGTCCTTCTTGTGCTGAGGGCTCCAGAGCTGGACGCAGTACTCCAGGTGAGGTCTCACCAGAGCAGAGTAGAGGGGCACAATCACCTCCCTTGACCTGCTGGCCACGCCTCTCCTGATGCAGCCCAGGGTACGGTTGGCCTTCTGGGCTGCCATCGCACATTGCCAGCTCATGTCCAGCTTTTCATCCACCAGCACCCCCAAGTCCCTCTCGGCAGGGCTGCTCTCGATCCTTTCTTCCCACAGCCTGTACTGATACTGGGGGTTACCCCCACCCAGGTGCAGGACCTTGCACTTGGCCTTGTTGAACCTCATGAGGTTCACACAGGCCCACCTCTCCAGCCTGTCCAGGTCTCTCTGGATGACATCCCGTCCTTCTGGTGTGTCAACCGCACCACTCAGTTTGGTGTCGTCCGCAAATGTGCTGAGGGTGCATTCGATCTCACTGTCTAAGTCATTGATGAATATATTGAACAGCAATATATATCTCTGGGTGTGTGTAGCAATATCTATATTATTTGTGGCTCTAAATGCACACACACACCCCAAGGTCGCCTTAACATCAGCTCACTGTGACGGGAGCTCTACAACCGAATGAGGCACGCTGCTCACACAACCCCTGTCCTGGGCGGCAGGTTCTCATGAACGCCATTCGGTACCTAGGGCTACAAGACCGCTATCACAATCAGGAGATGAGGCCCCAGAGCCTAAAATTAGAAGAGACTCCTGTCGTCACCCTGTGAAGCTTTAGAGCCCAAGGAATTGTCCCCTAAGCTACCTACAAAGACGGCATTTAGAGCACATCCAAAGGACTGTGTATCTAAGTGAAGCCAGCAAGCCGTTGTGCCAAAAGTTTTCCTCGTAAGGGAGGAGCAAATGGAATAACAATGTGATAAAGCACCATGGAATAACGATGGGGAACAAGTGCCCATCCTCATAAGGATTCAGGCAAGCAACTCCACTGAACCAAACCTATTTGCAAAGACGTAGCACATGTTTCCAGCCAGCCCATGGTGCAGAGCGCAACAGCCTGCAGTCACTAACCCGGCAGAGCCATCTCTGCACACACTCCCTTCCCCACTGCGCCATAGGGAGCCGCTCTAGCCACTGAGATGAAGCTTAACTGCACTGCTGAGCAGCTTCTGATGCCTTTTTTTAATTTTTATAAATTATAAATTTATAAATTATTTCTGCAAGGTTGCAGTCCATTGGGAAAGATTCAGCTACAAATGACAGCTTGCAACAGTTTACACAAAAACAGGATAAAGCTGCTTCCCCTCTTCAGACTTGTTCTCCTGCTTTCAGAAAGTCATGGCATCTCTCTCATGTCCAGCAGGGAAATCCTCCTGTGTCCTATGATATGGACTTCAACTTTTAAACACAGACTCCTGCTATCTTTTCCCTTTTATATCTTCAGGTAACCTGTCGCTCATACAAACAGAGAGAATCTGTGCTGGAAGCCTGAATCAAACCATCCTCCACCATATAAATAAGTGTTTAGGCAGTAACTTAAAAGTTAGTCCTTTCAGCTTTGTGGGAAACTTGATCGAGCCTCAGAAGTCCCCATTTAGGAGCCAGGACTAGAGCAAAGACTTTTCCCTGCTCGTTCTTCCCAAGTTTTATGTATTTTTGGCTGATGGAGACAAAATCAGTAACAAAGATTACTGAAAATATCTCATGCAGCTGCAGTACCATCAAACACAATTCAACCGCTGAGTTGAAAGCTTATAAATAAACCTGCAGCAGGTTTGCATAACGCGGAGCTCAGATAACTCAACTTCCACAACATGCTACGCATTCCACAGTACTGTCACCTCATCAAAATACGTTTTTAAACCTTCAAATTACAAAATCCCAGTAACAAATGAAGGACGGTTACTCACACAGGTTACTTTCCGGTAAATTTGAGCAGCATTCTGGCATTCTGAGTAAGGGTATTCTGAGGTAGCCATTTCCAACATGCACATTCCAAAAGCATAGACATCCACAGATTCATCGTAGTGTTCCTCATACATTTCCGGGGCCATGAATTCTGGTGTTCCTACACAAACATGCACAAAAAGAATGTTAATTTTTTATAGAGTATAAATGACTTTAACCACTATCTGCTTCACCTATTAAGTGTGCCCCTTATAGCTGCGTAAGGGTGCAACAAGATCATTTCAAAAGAGGGAAGTAACTAGAATAAGCTCAAGCATCCTCCAGGAAAGAAACCCAAAGTCAGCACGCACGCTTACATACCCATGGCTCGCCGGTAATAATATGAGGCGGGGGAGAGGGAAAAAAAAAAGAAAAAGAAAAAGAAAAAAGAAGTATCTTAAGGGTGGAAGTCACGAGGACGGAGCCAGACTCTTTGCAGTGGTGTCCAGCGACAGGACAAGGGGCAATGGGTACAAACTGAAACATAAGAGGTTTCAGTTGAATATGAGGAAAAACTTCTTTACTCTGAGGGTGACGGAGCACTGGAACAGGCTGCCTGGGGGGGTTGTGGAGTCTCCTTCTCTGGAGATATTCAAAGCCCGCCTGGATGAAGTCCTGTGTAACATGCTCTAGGTGAACCTGCTTTAGCAGGGGGGTTAGACTAGGTGATCTTCTGAGGTTCCTTCCAACCCTTGCGATTCTGTGATATCAAAATTTCAAAAATGAACAAGAGAATGAGATACGGCACGTTGCCTGACCATACTGGAAGCCATGAAATGGTTTCTTTTTTCCAGGTGGAGAGAGGATGCGTGGAGGCAAAAAGGAGAGAAGAAACAAGCACCTTCACTCTTGTTTTTATCAATGCAAATTTGCATTTCTTTTTCCTCCAGAGATACAGAGCAACCACCCAGCAGACAGACAGCACTTTGAAGGTAAGTACTATCACATATCACCTACAAAGTCATGCACAAAACATTAAACATAATTCTGTCACTGGTTTAGTGGGACAAATCAATGAGGCTACTCACAGAATAAGGTCCTACACAAGGGGGATTAGGGTGTCAGAGATCTGACGCAACTGGGCAAATATGAAGTGAAGCACTGTACTTACTGCTTCATACTGGCGAGTTGCAGCTTTGTGACAAGTGGTGACTTACAAATGCCTGCAACGTTTGCACAGTAAACTACTCTGAAAAGTGTGGTCTTCATAAAGCAAAAGGGAAAAACATTAACACTTAAGTGATTTATTCCAGGAACTGTGCCTTATAACGTAATTTATGCTTAGGAGTCAAGACTATAATTTATTTCCTTTTTACATTTAGACAAGATGAAGGAAGAGAGATCAATGCAGTCGTGTGTTGTGGGAGAGGAGCAACGAGCCATCAGCGCTGAGATGCCAAAAGGATCACGGGAGGTCTGGGACCACATGAAGGACCCGGACAAACTCTGCCCATCCGGCCCAGCAGCAGCTTCTCCAGCACCCAAACTGCCCCCGAGCCCCGCCGCAGCCTGGCGGGCCCACTAGTTTTTTGTTATGACATCTCTCTATTAGCAGCAAAAGCATAACTAATTAAAGTAACATACACTGGGAAAAAATAGTGCTCGTGGATGTTTGGGGACTTGACATAAGCTTTTTTTTTAATGGTAACATAAACAACAGCTCTCAAAATCTCTCCGTAAAAACCTTTGCTTTTGCACATTTTCTGAAGTAGACATGGCCTAACTCACAAAACAGGCCTCAGCACAAGCATTTCTGTAAAACGCATTTTGCAAAATTCAGAATTGATCTCTCCCCTTGTTTACGTTCCTTCTACCTCAAAGCTACTCATTCTTTCAGCTTTTGTGAATCAGCTGGACCCATGTCATGAAAGCTTAACTCAAAATAAAAAAACCCAAACCCTAAGGTTTTTCTCCCAGCTGAACCAGTTAACAACGGCCATACAGAACATTTTTTGGAACTGCTGCCGCGTTTTAGAAGGAACAGGACTAAGAGGCCGGAGTGAATCTCATGAATTATGGAGCACTTAAAGCAAAGCTGAAAAAGTGATAGCGATAGTCTAAGAAGCAAATGAAATTCTTGACACCGTTCCAGAATAGTATGAAAATGACATTTTCCCCCCATCCCTTGGGGGTGGGAAGGAATACATACGAGTATGCTTAAACAAAACAGACCACCTAAATGCAAAGCTGCTCAGGATCTATTCAGCTCCTCTTGGCAGACAGAGTTTTGCCCTGGCTTGGCTCCCTGCAGAGATACACTGCAAGGTCAGCTGAGCATCAGCAATGGCACCAACGCAGCAAGGGAAAAATTGGACCTCAGCCACGCTGACTTCATGCCGTTCAGACTGCTGTAAAATTGCAGCTACTAATATTCCTTTAGATCTACTACACCTACGGAGGGGGCAGAACTGCTCATCTCACCAGGGCTTCCAAGCCCTCTGAATTCGTTCCATGGGGCAGCGCTACTCATGAAAAAGATAAGCTTGGTTATATTGCCAAAACCAACACAGACACCTCACCAGCAACCTGCAGCACTTTTCAATACTGAATTTCTTTTACACACGAGCGTGCTTTGACGGTGCTGCAGTAACAACTGATTTTACCAAAACTTGTCTTGGTATTACTGATATTATTCCCAGTATTGGTATTTTTCCATTATGTCCCACGGACAATTGTTAAGACTGCAAAAAAAATTATGTGAATAAATACTGACCCTCAACAGAAAAAAACCACCAGTTATTAGAGGTTAAAAACTAGAACAACTTAACAGATATAAACCAACATGATTTCACTAAAATCAACAAGGTTAAGCAGACCCGCAGTAGCCAAGCACATATTCAAAATTTCTATCATTTTGACTTCAGCGATACTGGGCTCCCTGAGCATTAAGGTTTGTACTTTTGTACAAATAACTGTAAAGGATTATAATATCTGAAAAATTGAGATGTTAAATAATTAAGTAACTACTGCTTGAAAGATAGGATGTTATTTTCATATATAGTAAGGGAACAGTGGTTTGTCGCTATCAGTTTGCTAACTCTAATGACCTAGAATCTAATTTCCATTTATATTGTAAGCTGAAGTATGATTATGTGCATAATAACTTTCCCCACTTTCAGCATCAATATCTCAGGAATTTGCAGCTTCCTAGAGCCATCACCTACAGATCTGAATAAGGGAGATTTGCTATGGAAGCTTGGTAAAAACCAGAAAAAGTCTGACAATTCAGGAAAGCATTACATTTACACAGAAAACATTAAATTTAACTTTTGCAAGGAAACGATGTCCTTCGCCATTCAGAAAACGTCCTCCCGGTTCAAGCAAACCCAAGTTCTAACACTCCTCACAGGCACCATCTAAGGGCATCAGCTATTGCATATACTAGCAGAAATTTCTCTTAATTTTGTACCTACTGATTTTTAATAATTTGCAGACGTTGTTTCCGCAGAACTCTGCTAGGACAGTGTTGAGGCAGGGACGAGCTCTGCAGTTGCCTGCAGAAGCAGCCTGTTTTGCTGATGCCCTGCTATATGGGGATAAGGTGTTCCAGCCAGAGCAGCTCCCCTGCGACCTTCTCTGCAAAGGAGAGAAGCCCGGCTCCCCAGGGCACCACTGCCTCTCCCTTCAGCAAAAGCAACCGTCCCTATCCCAGCACTGCTGGAAGCAGATGACTTCCCGGGGGCTCTCCCAAGCTTTTGCAGCGCTCCCTCGCTTGGGAGAGAGCAGGGCATCCTTTCTCTTCCCTCTCCTCTCTCTTTTCTTCTCCCCCAGCAGGCACCGAGCCTGTCCTCAGGAGGACGATGCACACAGGCTGCTGAGAACCCTCGCTGCTCCTTTTAGCAGAGAGAGGAGAAGGATTTGTGGATACTAAGTAGTATCCCAATTAAAAAGCAAACAAAAAAGCGTTTAACCATTGTGACACAGAAGAAAGGAGAAGAGGCAGTCACGATACCATTTCCTACTGATTGAGACTTTTTATAGCAGTTTAAAGGGAACAGTCACAAAACCACTTTAATCTCTACTACCAACCTACAAGTGAAAAAACTACTAATGCAAAACGTGAAAAAAGATATTAAAAAGACAGCCACCATACTAACAGAAGGAAGCCAAGGAGAACAGAAGGATTACCTATTACACTTTTGGCAAACGAAGCTCTCTTGAGGGTTGCCAGACCCAAGTCTCCTATTTTCACAGATCCAGTTGGTCCAGTAATAAAAATATTGTCACATTTTAAGTCTCTGTGAATTATTGGTGGAGTTCTTGTGTGCAAGAAAAGAAGACCCTTCAGGATTTGCCGGCACCAACTACGCAGGACTTTTGGTTTCATCACTTTAAACCTCTTCAGATACCTAGAGCACAAACACACATGGAAGTGGGGATAAAGGAAATGAAGCGTTATTAGAGAATCTAGGGGCTTTAACAGCTGAGACTCCATTCTGAATAAAAGCCCCTTATTAGATGCCGTAATAGCAGCTCAGAAATATCACAAGATGGAAAGAAATAGATCTTTTCAAAGGAGGAATTAGAGCATTCATTTTTAGGGAGGAAATAAGCATTTTTGGTGCAAATACAATAAATATTTGCAAGTTAATAATACAGCAATTCATTTCATGCAGGGAAGAGCTTTAGAATATGGTTCGTATATTCAAATCAGAAGAATACTGAAGTTTAATTTTAACCACGAGACTTTGACCTCTGTACCATGCGCCTGCATTTTTGCCATTTACCTAAAACACTGGTCGGGAGGGTACATTTTGGAAAAATGTAAAACCTGCTAACACATTGGCAGAGCAGCACACCGGATATGCGCATTGACGAGTACTGCTCCCATTGGGGCTGAAAATCTGTTCCAGAATTCATGCCAACTGTTTTATATCAACCTTAACAAGACTGTCAGTACCAAAAGATATTCATTAATATTGTTTAGTAGATAACCTAGGGCACCTTCTTCTTCAAAAAGAGATTCCACCAGCCTCGTGCCAGTCTATCTGAATTTTCTAACAAAACATGCAAATAGAAGCACAAAAGCACTCACACAAACACACCCTGATAAATTAAAACGTCATGGGCAGAAGATGAAACATGCCAGTGAACAGGTTCTTGTTGCATAACTGAAATGGGAGAGCAGGAAAAGAGAGATGGAGGCCAAAATTCTTCCTGTCAAATCAATGCAGTTCAAACACAGGGACAAACAACAGACACCAGAGAACAGCTCCATTTTTTTCTTTTATCTGGAGATACCTTTTTTCAGAATATGAAAGTAGGATTTTTCTAAAAATTTCCATCGCTATTCTTAGCCTCCTTGCCAGGAGCGCAGTACTTACGTCTTTAGCGTTCCAGAGGTCATCAATTCGGTAACCAGCACGATGCACCTCTTGCCTTTTACACAGGATTCCCAGAAGTCATAAAATCTCACAATGTTTGGATGCTGCAGACCTTTCAACATTTCTGCTTCCTCTTTAAATCTCTGCCTCTCTACTTTTGTGAGTTTTCTGTCCTATAATCCAAAATAAGTTGTTATTAGTAGTGAAGGGACAAAACTAAAATAAAGGCACTGCCCTGCTAGGGCATTCAGCATTTTAGATTTGTGTTATGCTTGCATCAAGATCAATTTAAAAAATCTTTTATGTAAGAGATGAGCAGCACGTATGAACTAGGACGCTCGCCTTAAATACAGCATCAAGGAGACAAAGGCTCGCCTCTGAACGAAGGGATGCCTGTGCCACGCCACGCTACAGGACAGCATTAATATCTCAAGTGACACACACACACCCGTGGCTTGGCAGATCAACAGGCAGCTATTTACTACTTGTTTCAGCTTTGTGAGGCTCGTTAGCTGATGGATTAGCAGACACAGGGTGCCTGTCCCAGGTAGGCCGGCCCTCCCAGAAGCTGCTGCTGCTTTTGCAGCCAGGCCTTCTCCTAGGCCCCGGGGCAGTGACCAGCAGGCCAGGGCCCCCGGTGGCCACCCCAGGCCATATAGCCCAGCCCAATTCTCTAGGGACCAATTAAATCAATATCCCCCTCCAAAAAAAACCCCCCACACATAAATTTTTCTATTTGTTCACTGTTCTGCCTAATTTTGCAAACTTTAAAGTCAAGAAGAGGAGGATTCAAAGCCATCCTTCAGCCTTTTCTGTGGGCTGCAGGCTGGCCGCATGGAAAAGCTTATTCTTTCAGATTAGAAATGTGAGGAATGTCACGTTCTGCTGCTCTAGTTTTCCTAGAGGAATTCAGGAGCGTTTGCCATCAACGCCAGGCTGCAAAGCGACCTGCAAGGAGCTGGCAGAGCCCCTCTCCCTCTCCCTGCAGGCCAGCAGGAGCCTGGACCCCGTCAGCGACATGGAGGGCCCTGCAACCAGCAGCCTGGGGCACGCCCCAGCCTCTTCTGAGGACCCAAAAGAGCAAAACGGGCACCTCGCCAAAGACCATGCCACCACAGCCTGGTGATCCCCCCTGGACGGCTGGTCAGGCTTGGAGCACTTCCCTCCGCTGCCCTAGAAATGAAGCTTTTTTGTTCTTGAACAGGAAGGCACAGTTGTGTAACTGTTCTTACTTACAGAAACAAAGGCTCACAAATCACTAAGATTAACTGGCTCATATTTGAACCTCGGACATTTTCCTTTCCTCTGGTCACTCAGGCATGTTTATAAGAGCATATATGTAGTGAATTAAACTGGTACCCAGCTGATTTGTAACCAAGATGCAGAAACTGGCACCCAGCTGATTTGTAACCAAGATGCAGAGGGATCAGGCCACTGCCGTTTTGACAGCCTGCCCTCATCTGCCATCGCAAAGAACTCAATGTGGGAATGGGAATTTCTGTGGCTACAGGCAAGTCAGCTTTACACAGAGGCTCCATGAGAGCAAAGCCTGGGTTGAAACGATGATGCTTTGGCTCTTCCTGGACGACAGAGAACCTGCTTCCCCAGCAGTGTGCATGCACTGGGGGAGCATTTCCATTTTCCACCGCGGCTGCTGAGGAAGGTCTCAGTTTTCTTTATATTTTATGGAGTAGCATCAGAGGTAACATTGCCCTGAGGCCGCCTGGGCTGGCACAGCAGGGCGCCCCGTGGGGACCAATACCTAGGGTTCCCCATGAAGACCAATGCCCGGGTCCCCAGGGGCAGCCAGGAGCACCCGCGTCCAGTGGTGCTGCCGGGGACAGGCAGGCAGCAGCACGCTCAATGCTAACAGCTGAGAGCAAGGCAATGCTCCTGCTGCTCTGTAGCAACTGCATTTCTTCCAAGTTAAAAAAAAAAAAAAAGCAAAGAAAAAAAATAGCAGGCTGTCTAATGAGCCAGGACAGAAGAGCCTGAGAATTGCTTTCAAATCCATCACTTCTTCCCTTACTGCTGAGTTTCGTCTTAATTTAAACCGTGTAGAATAAATCAGACACACTGCTATTAGAGAGGAAAAGGAGCGAGTCCTTGTGTGAGACAGGAAGAGCAGAGTGGGCTAGCAGAGAAAGGGAAAGGCAGCGACACAGATCCAGTAGTTTTTTAAAAACCTAATCAAAAAAAAGTAATACCATACCCCTTGAGTCTCATTTCCAGATTTCTGAGCACCGTGAGAAATTTTCCACTGCTGCTTTGAGGGTAACTTTAAAAAATATCCTTCAGACATTGCAGACACTCATATTCTGTATATTCTACATAATATGAGTGCTGGATCATTTGGGCTGCTGTCTGAATTCAATGCACTAAGAGTGCCAGCTGGGCAACTGCAACAATGATTCTGGAAGACAAATACGTTTTTTATTTATAACTACAGTAGAAAGAATCTGTTGGGTTTTTTTTCTTTATCAGAATGACAGCTGAGCATCTTTCTCAGGAAGAAAACCCTGGGTCTAGTAGTAACACTTGAGAGGAGAGGGAAGGGAGGACATACAGGCAGGGCTTTAGGCAAGCAGCCGCTCTCACATGCTGCATTCCCTGCCACCGGGGGGGGGGGTCTCTGGCACTGCAAGGGCTCACACAACTTTATCTGAATTCCTCCAGGCTGAACCTGACACATCAGTCACTGGCCAAAGCACAAGCTGTTTCTGAAGGGGCTTAACTGTTTTCTACTCCAAAGCAGCAAACCCACCCATTTAACTGCATGACTCACTCGGGGTTTAATCCAAACCCAAAAAACCCTCACTGGGGTCACAGATGCTTATTCCCCATCATATAATCCACACAAGGCAGAATATCCTTATGCTGAAGGTAACAGTGTAAGCTTGAAACAATCTTAGGACATCAAATTTTAAGACTGGAACAGGACTCTTTGGAAAGGTCATGCCAAAGAAAGCTAATCCACTTAAGTACATTTAAGGCACCACTTTGCATAGCCCAAATTTCTCAAAATTTGGGGGAAATGAAGCACGTTTCCAGATTCACCCAAGGAGTCATCACCCATCATGCCACCTGCAGCAGCAACAGTTTACAACCTCGTACAGCTGAAGGAGGTGGCTCAGGGAAGCCGCGTCACATGTGAGGGCCTCCTCTGTGGCATCACCATGCAATGGCGGCATCCCGCCGAGTCGACAAACAAGCCTGTTACTTGGTCTGCTCCATTGCATTTATGGCATTACTGCTATTCTGAGCTTTCCTCAAGGCATAAGACTTGAAACTTGGGAAACATTCTTCTCCATGTGATCCAGGAAGATATCAATATTAGTTTGCAGATAACTACGCGCTTCCTCTCCTTTTAAGGCATTTGCACTTCTTGTCTCCTTCCCTCCTTGCTGGGACACAGTCTTGGCTCAGGAGGCGACACTGTAATTCCATTTCAAGTAATTGAAAGCTTCTCAAACCTACTACTTACCACCAAGGTTTCTAAAATAAACTTCAACCTTCAAAAGTTCACAGCACTTGCTCTGAGCTGGTTCAACTTTTCCAGACAAAATGATGTTAAACAGAACCAAGCAAGAAGCAAGACAGCTGCTCGGCTTGTGTTACTGCTGAGAAAGGGTCTGCAAATTTAACTTGTTTCTCTGTTTTAATAAACTGTGAAGAATAGTGAGCTTAAAAGGCTTCAGTACAGACTTTGTCAGCAGCACAGCTGGCATCGGAGCACCAGAGGGAGCGGATGCAGTAACGCCAAGCTTTCTCACCCTCAGAGCTTTACATGCATCAGCTTTACAAATACACACACCCTGCAAACTCATCAACTGCCTGTTATTTTCCTGCAATGCCATAGCTAGAATTATGCCCACCAGCAACGTAAGCTCCAAGTCATACCGAATACAAGAGCAGGTAGGAGGTTGCACCCAGTGCCACCCAGCCTGCAAAGCAGACTGGTTTAAAAAGGCATTCCCCAGTGCAGCCACACCAATCCGTGATCAGCCGCCTTAACCCCACGGTGAGAATTTGACATTTTGTTATTACAGCTACTCAGGGCTCTGGCAGTTAAGTGCTTACAGAGTGCTTCTGAGGAACTAAACCACAACAGCAAGCATTCGTGGTGCATCCCAGGCAGAGCACCACCAGTCCCACAGCAACCAGCCGGTCACACGCAGCCTGGCCGGCTCACCGCTCCACAGCTTCACCCTCCACACAGCGTTAAAACAAGTGTTAATTGGGTTGGGGTTATGCAGTGTATCCTGCACTACAAAGGGCAATCTAACAAACAGATATTAAACAAGTGGTAAGAAGAGGTTATAAATTGCAAGCTACCTTTTCTCTATTATTTTTTCCAGTTTTCCTGTTGCAAATCAGATTATAACTGCATGGTCAGCTTCAAGCAGCAAACCACTGAAAGCTATTCGCTTCTCTTTGGAAGGAAGAAATAATTCCCTATCAGTATTTTATAGCCTCATTCGTGGTAAATTACACCCCCGTTCAGAGACTGGAGTGAATGATGCTTGCAGCAGGAAGTTACATTAAAGCGAATTTCTTATCCGTAAATCAGATTTCTGCTAATCTAACACACGCACGCTCTCTGCTTCTCCCCACTCATCGCAGGCAGGGCGAGCAAATACCTCTCTCTGTTGATATAAAATTTCTCCCTTCATTAAGTTCCTTGGTGGGGAACAATGGCAAAGACTGGAATTAGTAAGTAAATATGCTAACAAAATGAAAGGGAAAGCTTACAAATTAAATTTCTGGAACACCACCCAAATTAACAGCAGGAGCATGTCCTGTTAGTCATCCCCAAGCATCATTTCCTCCAGGTTGTAACATATGGGCTCTGACTAAGACTTTGAAAGTTATACAAGAGACTAGCTTTCACCTGAGCCTTTAGAAGATTTCTAAGAAAGATTAACAACCAAGGTAAAGTTTCTTGCCTACTTACTTGTGAGGGGCTACAGATTTGGGAATAAACTACACCCTCGCCCCATGAGGAAAGAGGATCAAATGAAAGAGATAAAAATAAGACCACACAAAAAAATTGTTATTCTTATTTTTCACATAGCAATGCCTGTAACCATGTAAGAGGTTAGAGGGGTTTGGAGCACAGCTGTTACCAAACTAGAAAGCTGTGCTGCTTTGCAGTTTCACTGTGTTTCTTTAAGTTCCTCCTTTTTAAGTCTTGAATTTTCAGTAATGTTAGAAGAACTAAATTATTATAAACACTTTGTAAGTGGCAATGGCTTAAGAATAAACTCTCCCTTGCTGGTGAGCAAGCCCAGGCCACAGCTTGGCTAGTTTCAGGCAAGTTCAACCCAAGTTCTCCTGCCCCACTCTGAAAAGACCCTTCTTTGTTTTAGGAGCTCCCTCCCCAGCCCCACAGGTTCCAGCCAGCCGTCCATTCAGTGTCCTACAGCTCTTCTGAGGGCAGCTTAAAGCCCCCTCCGCCCCTGCCCACACACTGGGACAAGCACATCATCTCTGGCACACAATTTGGCTATCTTCCAGATACTTGACCTAGATACTTGATTCTAGATACTATAGATACCCAGACGACTTGGCCTAAGGACTTCTACCTTTGTGTCCAGGTAGCCTATTAATACTGGTTTGGGTTTTTTTTTTTTTTTAAAATGCTTAAACTCACATAGCTGTGTTTACTGATTGTTATTTAATTTTGCCTAACAGGACAAAGTCCTCATTTTGGAACAGATGCTGCCTGGTGAAGCAAGTAGGAGCAGTAGGTCAGCAAAGGAGGCAAGGGCTCACTTCTGTCCTGCAGAAGCCATAACATCTCTTAGCTATATTAGCGATGGAGAAAAGGAAACCAGAGAGGCGCTTCCGACACAGGAACAGAAATCAAATACCTAACTCAGCAGAACCAACATCTGTTCACATCATTACATTTTTGGATCCATGTGCCAAATCTGTACATTTGCTCACATACTGTAGCTACTCTTCTAATCAGAGATGGCCCTGAGAGATGAAATTGGCTGCGGGATCCACTGACAGCTCTCTATGTAGCTGTCTCTTGGTTTACTGTGGATTTATGAACAGAAACGCAGTTCTGGCCTGCCCTGCAGTCACGAGTTCAATAGCGCGATACCCAGTTCAGTGGGACTAGACAGCCGCCCTCCCAGGCATCCCGCAGCATGAGCCAAGGACCTGCTTTCCTCCAACACTGAACTTGGGACAAGTTAGCTGGTACCTGCATATAACCACTAATTCATTAAATTCTGTGTTGTCAGCACCACCTCTTCAGGGAAACGTCACAACTTTGCAAAAGTTTTCAAATTCTAAAGATTCAAATGCCTTTAGAAATAAAGATGAGCAACAACATGTTTTGGAAGAAAAACCAATAAAAACAATTTTTATTTAAGATGAAAGCTTCACTTGTTTATTGCAATCACCTTTTGCATTTCACACTAAGACTCATCTAGTCTGCTATCGGAAGAATCTAGGATTTCTCCCAAAGACAGAACTGGGAGCAAAAGCACGCTCAGACAGGCAGCAGTTGGGACTGCAAAGAGCTCGAGATGTTACTGAAGTAGCTGCTCCCAAGGACCAGCTCCATGCCTTTATTATTGTTATGCCTATGCTATACATTTTTAATAGCATTCAGGACCTTTTATTCCCACATCCTGTACATTCAATTATGAGCACGTATCATTTAAAGTGATCCTAAAGGAGAAAATCCCCTTTCTGTGAACAAACAGCAGATGCCATTAGACAACTTGCAAATCCAGAAAAAAATTTTACAGCTTCATTATGTACCAGCATTCAGCCAACATTCTTCTTCACTAAGTCACCCTTGGTGAAGTTGCAGCCTGCTATTCATTAGCTGTATTAGTGGAGCACAGCAAGGTTTCCCACTGGTAACTCATTTTCCAAACGCATAAAGAGCAGCCCTGGCCCCCACGGATGCTCAGAATTCAATGAGCAGGAGCTGCAGAGCAGGCCGAGAGAGATTTACTTACTTGCCTGAGTCACTGCTAGAAATCTACAGAACATTAGGAGCCGAGTTTGGATCTTTATGGCTAAATCTGGCACTGCAGAAAAGGCCGAGGTTGCTTTTTTGCTGGATGCCAAGTACAGCTTACTACTTTTTAAAGTTGCTTAAGGGACATGTCAAAGTTATGGCAGAGGAACAATGAGATTCACTTCTACTGAATGTTGGCACTTAAAAAACTCGTCCTGCAAGGCGCAGGAGGAAGGGGAATCAACATCTCAAATCACAAATCTCAATGCATGAGCCGTGAAAACACCTAGGAAACCCAACACCATGGGCAGAGACCGTGTTTTACAGATTAAAACCTCCCAACACAACTTTACAACGATAACCCATGGTTAAATAAAAAAGTTCTTGTCACAAGCAATTGAATTAATTGCAGGTAGCACCCCGTTAACTCTCTTAATTACCTGTGCTTCACAGGTTCTGCATAAGCTTGTAATCTTAAATGAAATACCAGAAACAGTTCAGGCTTGCCTCACAAAATGACTTTTTTCAAAGGAAACTGTGAAATCAATGTGTGAAAAAAGCTGGACAAACCCCATGACACCAGATGACCTCTGCTCACGCAGAAACAGACCGCCAAAAAACCATTTTTGACATGTCACAAGAGTTTGGTATTTTGGTATTTTCTGGAATTCACTTCTGAACTGGTGTTCTTTAAAGTTTATGGAACAGTTTGTGCTGTTTTTTTAAAAAGCATTTTGCTTCACCTACTCCATGTCATCCATAAACACAGTATTTGGGTGTGTAAAGTGTCCAATACCACAGGACCCAACGTCTCAAACAGACAAGGCCAAACACCGGTGCACCCAGGATCCCAGTCCCACATCCCACCCACAGCGGGCTCCTGCTTCTCTCTCCATTCCTAAGGGGTTTGGAAGAGCAGGAGTTGCAGGCTGGCAGATGCAGGAAGGATCTGCAGATACCTCCAGGTACAAGGGCTGATGCCTTTGCAATTTTCATCCCGGTGGTTATGAATTGCCCTTGTTTCAGTGCTGGGCTTGCCTATAGCATGCAGCCAGCCTGTGGTGGCTCAGTCCTTCTGGCCTGGGCCACAGCAGGGGTCAAAAGAGCCATTTCAGTGCTGCTGCCTAGAAATCATCTCTCAAGAGCCAAAAGCACGTGGTGGGAAGAGAGGAGATGCCACTGTCCTCAGAGGGCTGGCGTTGCCCAGTATAATGCAGGTATAGCAAGACAGGTAAAGCCCATCTCTGGCCCAGTATAGCAGCAGGGTGCATGTGTGCAGAGAGGCCACCTGACTTTTTTCTTCTTTCAGCTTCTCTCCTTACTTTAAGGCAATTTTCAAATTAACTTATTATATGGGTATGAAAATCCCCTTCAGTTTCTGTGCTTGCTAAGTAGTATCATAGAATCCCAGGTTGGAAGGGACCTCAAGGATCACATGGTCCAACCTTTCTAGGCAAGAGCCCAGTCTAAGACAAGATGGCCCAGCACCCTGTCCAGGTGAGTCCTGAAAGTGTCCAATGTGGCAGAGTCAACCGCTCCCCCAGTGAGATTATTCCAGTGGGTGACTGTTCTCATGGGGAAAAATTTCCCTCTCATGTCCAGTTGGAATCTCCAAGAGCAACTTGTATCCCTTCCCCCTTGTCCTCTCCATGGGACTCCTTGTGAAAAGGGAGTCTCCAACTTCTTTGTAGCTACCCCCTTAGGTACTGGTGATGAGATCTGTCTTTCCTAAAAAAGACTGGGTGCCGCTCCTTGCTGACCGGGGAGACCCAGCCAGAGGAGCACTGCCACCTTTCTCTGCCTTCCCAAATGAACTGAAAACATTGCTATTTACCCCACCTTACCATTCAGCATGTAAATGTGAACATTCATTTGGCCAATAACCTTTGCCAGCCCAAATTAACCCAGCTTGAAGAATTAGCAGAACAAGGCAAGTTTTATTTAGCTTTGCCTGGGCAAATCTAATCTGAGTGTGTCCCACATAGCATTCAGTCCTCCTTTTCTAACAGGCAAATTTCATTTTCATCCCATCATTGCTACCATTCCCCACCCTGCTATAACCTAGCAATTCCATACTTCAGTCTGTAAAACACACTTAAAGTGAAATATTCTTACCAGTGAATTAATTATAATCCACCAGTAACCCCAAGTAGAGAATAGGATCCTCAGTTACAGTCACAAACAGTCAGAAACAGTAAGACAGTTTCACTACCACCCAAGTGCAGCGGCGTACCACGTACCTTCCAGCATCATAGGGGTTTTAAGCGGTAAAGTCTGTCAAAATGGTAAATCTGCTAAGACCCAATAGAAATTTTTGCATGGCTTTACCATTTCAATAAAATACTTTGTAAATGATTAAAACTTTCTTTGCAGCAGTAGCAAGGCTGAGCTCCAGCTAAACCAGATTCATTTCTATCTGCTGGCACCTTGTAAATGGAAGAACATAAATGTGACATTTATATAATGACTTTTAAATGTTTTCGCTTCTATTAGTTTTCATCACTTGTGAAATGCGCTAAAGTTTAGATAAGTTGCTTAAAATAAACCATTCCCCTCATAACTTTTATTTAAGCAGAAATGCAGTAACAGGAAATACATCATCACATTTGTAATGGAGATCATTCAAGCCCAGGTATATTTTCTTCCTCCAAAATTAAGGCCTTGAACTGTGTTGGATTCGCTAGCCGGCCGCAGGTTAGGCAACCTTACCAATCCTGGGAGATACCCACTGAATAGGCCTACAGGCTACATACATTTATTTTAGGAAACTACCTCAAAAATTTTCAAATTAGTAAAAAACAAGAAACCCCAAGACTCCCCGCCAAACCAGGCAGCTGGACTAAGGACCATGGAACTGCCCTGCCTGCAGCAGGCTGGAGCATGAAAGGTTTGATTCTTCACATCACGGTTCTCACACAGCAAGGCATACACCCTTTAATCTGACCACAAATCCCACCTCATATCACATAAAAGCAGAGTTCAAAGCCAATTCCCACTTGTTCCTGTCCATCCAATGCAGCATAATACTTGAAGACCCTTCAAACACATCAGCAAAGCAGAGCTGAGCCCAGGGGAGCACCGGGAACATCAGGAGGTCCCCTCGGTCTCACTGCTGCTGCCCCGAGCTCTCCGTGTAGAAAAGCTTGCACCTTCCGTCTCCTCTATCCCCCTGATGACTGCAGCCTGCACTTAGCTGGACATATTTTTCTTCCCAGGAGCTCTCGGTGCACAAGCTAGGAAAACACACCCACGCAGCCTTCAATAGAAGTTCAGCATCTCCTAACTTTTCACGTCTTTGCTTTCACAAAATGAGTAAGACTGAACAAGTGCATGTGTGTCTAGGAACATACATGCTGAACGTAATTATATCAAGGGAAAGGAATATATAATAGCTAGACAACTGAAAAGCACCAGGTCTTTGCACAGACCTTAAACTCTAACAGTGGCTTAATGGATCCTGGAGAGAAACTTTTTCAGTTCTTCCTTCACGCTGTGGCCTGCTGAGCCACCCACATGCAGTCATTCAGCTCTTCTGTGCCCACATTTCACATCTCTAGGACACAAAATAGTGATAAGAAGTTCCTCGGTACACCCCGGAGACCTATGGATAAGCAGCACCAAACCCAGCAGTATCGTGAGCTCTTCTTCCTCCCAACTTGCTTCTGTTGTTTGCTAGGGACCTTTTGGGGGGGTTCATTGGAAGGGAATACAGGAAAACAGCCCTTTAACACGGCTTGCTCTTTCTGGTTTGAAAAACAAAATTCTTGCAGAGGGCCACGTTATTGCAAATACCCAACTGAAACTCCAGTCTCTGGAAAGCCAAGAGTCTGAGAGGCCTCAGGGCTGCCCCAGGAATGCTCTGTGCTCATCCCAGCCCCACTCCGCTGCCCGTGACACCGGAGGAAGGACCGACTGCTTGCTGCTGCTGGGAATAAAACTCCAAAGAAAAGCTATATGGGAAGGATACAGCACAAAGACAAAGGAAAAGGCCGATAGGCCATCTTTCCTGCTGTAATGACTCAGACTGGAAACAAGGAGAACTCTTGGCAAGCAGGGCCAGTGACCTTTCACCGCCACAGAAGCACTTTGCAGATCGGGGTATCCCAGCTCCTGAATGCTTCTGCAGTAATTTATCTGGCATTTGGAAGTGTCTTACTCAGGAACCTTTTTAAATGCTGCAAAGAGCTGCCACTTTCCATGCATTCCTAACACCGCTTGACAACCTGTTAGAAAACACTCAAAGGCAAACACTGTGCTCCAGGCCAGGATGCATTCATCAGTCTCCCACCTACAAAGCTTGACATTCTATAGACCTGCCCAAAAGAATAACACTAGCTTATCAGCTGAAACATCGTAACCGCTAAAAATTCAACTTCCCATCCCTTGAACAGCAGAGCATGAAAGGGCAACATCAACATGGGTTTATGAGAAACAGATCTTGGCCACTTTACAATGAGATTGTATGTTTGGTTTGATAAAGATAATAGCATTGACATAATAAACTCAGATTTCTGCAATGCATTTGCTTCACATTAAGAATAAGAATGAAACAGAAAATATTCATTTACATAAATTGATTAAAAATTGTGTAAGCGACCAGTCAGAAAATATAAGTTACACATACAAAAATACACGTCCTTGATGATTTTCAAGAGATCCTGCAGGGTTTAGGTTTTGTTCTAACAAAGTGATTCATATTTTTTTTAAAGAACTATGAAAAAAGCCCATAATTACCAGCAAATTTTACACTTTGAGTAGAATGAGGAAAGCATTGAAGCATACGGATGGCAGGTCACAAACAGAGTGAGAATGCTTGTGTAAGCTGGGTGCAAGCAGTCTAACCCCGCTTGGCTGACCCAAGGTTGTGCAGCTCGGGCCAGAGCTGGTACAGGGGCTGGGGAGCCAGCCTTGCTAAGCCTCCATCCTGAATGGGACCTAGGGAGGCCAGTGCAGCCAAGCATCACCTGCCAGGCAGCAGTAACAGGAGCATGAAGCAAGAAGAGTCTGCTGCAAAAAGCACCTCCCAGGGCAGAGCACAGACCCAGTTTTAAGGATGGGCCATGAGAATCAGTAGAGCTGGGCCATGCTGGCCATGACTAAGGAGCTCAGTCTGCACAATTTATCTGAGAGAGGGTAAGAGACTGTCAGAGACTCGTCCAAGAAACTCTGATGAACCCAAGGTGCATGGGAGATTCAGTGAGATGATCACAGTGGCACTTTCTGACTCGAGGTCTGTGCCATAGTGATGCTACAGTCACAGTTATGTTATAGGACACATGCCCTTGGTGAAGGTCCCGGAATACCAATTGGCATGCTAGTTATCAAAATGCAGACAAGAGAGTTCAAATCTTGGCTAGACAGGACCCATGAAAACATGAAGTCAGCAGCACCAAATCTAAACAACTGAGAGTGATGCTTAGCAATAGGAACTCCTGCACCCCATCGTAACAAGAGTTTGAAAATTGGACAAACAAAAAAATACCCCAACCAAAACAAAAGCCTTATCTTGCACTGGCAGATTCACAACTGGCAGGCACAGATACATTTCTTAAGAGTCACGGTGCTCAGACCCCTTGACCACAGCTGTTTAATAAGCTAAAATCTCTAGCCTATAGAAATATGGATTTTATAACACAATGCAAGGAATGTTCCATACAGTGTATTTAACAAACAGCCTCAGACCTTAAGAGATGCTACAGATTGCAATATTAATCAGAAAACTATAGGACAAAACACTAGATATAATTTTATCAAAGATTTAATAAAATTTCTGAAGAACAGAATCATCAAATGGTTTCGCTGGGAAGGGACCTTCAAAAGCCCTCCATTCCAACCTCCCAGCAGTAAGCAGGGCCATCTTAAACCAGATCAGGTTGCTCACAGCCCCATCCAACCTGACCATGAATGTTTCCAGGGATGGGGCCTCCACCACATCTCTGGGCAACTTGTGCCAGTGTTTCACCACCCTCATTGTAAAAAACGTCTTCCTTACATCTAGTCAGCATCTCCCCTCATTTAGTTTAAAGCCAGTACCCCTTATCATGTTGCAATAGGCCCTACAAAAAAATCATAGAATCATAGAATGTTTTGGGTTGGAAGGGACCCCTAGAGGTCATCTAGTCCAACCCCCCTGCAGGGAGCAGGGACACCACTAACTAGATCAGGTTGCTCAGAGCCCCATCCAACCTGACCTTGAATGTTTCCAGGGATGGGGCCTCCACCACCTCTCTGGGCAACCCGTTCCAGTGTTTCACCACCCTCGTTGTAAAGAATTTCCTCCTTATATCCAGTCTAAACCTACCCTGCTTCAGTTTAAAACCATTACCCCTTGTCCTGTCACAGCTGGCCCTACTAAAAAGATTTTCCCCATCTTTCCTATAGGCCCCCTTTAGGTACTGAAAGGCCATAATCAGGTCTCCCCGCAGCCTTCTCTTCTCCAGGCTGAACAAGCCCAACTCTCCCAGCCTGGCCCCATAGCAGAGGGGCTCCAGCCCTCGGATCATTTTAGTAGCCCTCCTCTGGACCCGCTCCAACAGGTCCATGTCCTTCTTGTGCTGAGGGCTCCAGAGCTGGACGCAGTATCCAGGTGAGGTCTCACCAGAGCAGAGTAGAGGGGCACAATCACCTCCCTTGACCTGCTGGCCACGCTTCTCCTGATGCAGCCCAGGGTACGGTTGGCCTTCTGGGCTGCCATTGCACATTGCCGGCTCATGTCCAGCTTTTCATCCACCAGCACGCCCAAGTCCCTCTCGGCAGGGCTGCTCTCGATCCTTTCTTCCCCCAGCCTGTACTGATACTGGGGGTTACCCCCACCCAGGTGTAGGACCTTGCACTTGGCCTTGTTGAACCTCATGAGGTTCACACAGGCCCACCTCTCCAGCCTGTCCAGGTCTCTCTGGATGACATCCTGTCCTTCTGGTGTGTCAACCGCACCACTCAGTTTGGTGTCATCCGCAAACTTGCTGAGGGCGCATTCGATCTCACTGTCTAAGTCATTGATGAATATATTGAACAGCACTGGTCCCAGTACGGACCCCTGAGGGACACCACTCGTCACTGGTCTCCATCCAGACATCGAGCCATTGACCGCTACCCTCTGGATGCGGCCATCCAGCCAGTTCCTTATCCACCGAACAGTCCACCCATCAAATCCATAGCCCTCCAATTTAGAGAGAAGGGTGTTGTGGGGGACTGTGTCAAAGGCTTTGCAGAAGTCCAGATAGATGACATCCATTGGTTTTCCCTTGTCCACTGATGCTGTCACACCATCATAGAAAGACACTAGGTTCGTCAGGCAGGACTTGCCCTTGGTGAAGCCATGCTGGCTATCTCGAATTGTCTCCCTGGCCTCCATGTGCCTTAGCATAGCTTCTAGGAGGATCTGTTCCATGATCTTCCCAGCCACAGAGGTGAGGCTGACAGGTCAGTAGTTCCCAGGGTCTTCCTTTCTACCCTTTTTGAAAATGGGCACAATGTTTCCCTTCTTCCAGTCACCAGGGACTTCACCTGACTGCCATGACTTTTCAAATATCATGGAGAGTGGCTTGGCAACTACATCGGCCAATTCCCTCAGGACTCTGGGATGCATCTCATCGGGTCCCATGGACTTATGTGCATTCAGGTTCCTCAGGTGGTCACGAACCTGATCATCTCCTACAGCAGGAAGGGTTTTGCCCTCCCGGCCCCCCTCATGCCATCCATCAACTCGGGTGGGGTGGGGAGAGAGGTTCCCAGTGAAGACAGGGGCAAAAAAGTTGTTGAGTACCTCAGCCTTCTCTTCATCTGCTGTTACCAGCTTGCCAGTCTCGCTCATCAGCAGGGGTATGCTTTCTTTAACCATCCTTTTCCGGCTGATATACCTGTAGAAACTCTTCTTATTATTCTTTGCATCCCTAGCTAAGTTTAGCTCCAGCTGAGCCTTGGCTTTCCTGACCCCATTCCTACACAACCGGGCCGCGTCCCTATACTCTTCCCAGGATGCCTGTCCCTGCTTCCACTGCCTGTGCAGCTCCCTCTTCCTCCTTAGTTTGTCCAGCATGTCTCGTCTCAGCCATGCTGGTCTCTTCCCTTCTTTGCCCGATTTCTTACACCTAGGGATGGAGAGCTCTTGCGCTCTGTGGATCACTTCCTTAAAGAGCTGCCAGCTCTGTTCTGTTCCCCTGTCTCTGAGGACCGTTTCCCAGGGAGTCCTTCCGACTATCTCCTTGAGGAGCTGCAAGTTTGCTTTTCTAAAATTCAGGGTCCTGACTATACTCTTCATTCTTCCCATTTCCCTCTGGAGCGTGAGCTCTACCAGCGCATGATCACTGCAACCCAAGCTGCCTCTGATCTTGACATTTCCAACGAGCTCACTTGCATTGGTGACCACCAGGTCCAGTATCGCATCCCCTCGGGTAGGGGTGTCTATTACCTGGCTTAAGAAGTTGTCCTCAATGCATTCGAGAAACCTGCTGGATTGCCTACAGCTTGCCGTGCTGGTTTTCCAGCAGATGTCAGGGTGGTTGAAGTCCCCCAGCAGGACGAGAGCCTGCGAGCACGAAGCCTCCCGGAGTTGGAGGAAGAACGCTTCGTCAGTCGGCTCCTCTTGATCTGGCGGCCTGCAATAGACACCAACCACCAGGTTCCCTTTGTTGCCTCTCTCTCTGATTCTTACCCATAAGCTTTCAACCTGCTCATGGCTATTCTTCAGGGCCAGCTCTTCCCTCTCTAATGATTTCTTGATGTAAAGGGCAACGCCTCCGCCCCTCCTTCCTCGCCTGTCCCTTCTGAACAGCCTGTAGCCATCAATAGCTACATTCCAGTCGTGGGATTCATCCCACCAAGTTTCCGTAATGGCGATCAGGTCGTAGCTTTCTAGCAGCACGATAGCTTCCAACTCCTCTTGTTTGTTTCCCATGCTGCGCACATTTGTATAGAGGCATTTCATATGAGCTGTCGGCCTCGCCACCTTCATAGCAGAACACCCCTCATTTACTTTGAGGTGTTTCACGGGCTTTTCCTTGTTGGCTCCTACTACCTCGGGAGCCTCCGGCTCACCTCCGCCAGACGTCAAGTTCTCTGCAGCGCCCCTGGCACAGTGCTGGGCAACAGGTTGAAGGCTCATACTAGCCCCCAGTCCCTCTAACCCTTGCGTTTCATCCCCTAGCCTGTCACTGGCAAGCCCAATAGGTTCCCCTTCCCCCTTCACATCTAGTTTAAAGCCCTGTCAATGAGCTCCGCAAGCTCCTGGGCAAAGACCCTCTTCCCCCTTTGAGAAAGCTGGCTCCCATTTGACGCCAGCAAGCCCGGTGCCTTGTAGACCATCCCGTGATCAAAGAACCCAAAGTTGTGGCAGCAACACCAGTCGCGGAGCCACATGTTAATAGATTGAGTCTGCTCATATTGTCCCGTGTCTCTGTCCACCACTGGAAGGAGCGAGGAAAAAATAACCTGCGCTCCAGATCCCTTCACTAATCGCCCCAAGGCTTTGAATTCTTTTTTGATTACCCTCGGGCTACTTACTGCTACTTCATCAGCACCCACATGGAAGAGGAGTAAGGGATAATGTCCCCATCCTTCATAGAAGCCCCCCTTTAATTATTGAGAGGCTGCAAGAAGTTCTCCTCAGAGCCTTCCCTTCTCCAGGCTGAACAACCCCAACTCTCTCAGCCTTTCTTCATAGCAGAGCTGTTCCATTGCTCAGATCATCTTTGTGGCCTCCTCTGGCCCCACTCCAAGAGGTCTGTGCCTGTCCTGTGCTGGGGACCCCTGAGCTAGACAGGGTATCCTGCGGGGGGCTCACCAGAGCAGAGGGGCAGAATCCCCTCCCTTCCCCCCAGCCGTGCTGTGGGGACACAGCCCAGCATAGAGTGGCTTCAGAATACTTAAGACTTTCAAATGGAAAAATTAGGTTATGGAAAAGTCTGGCCTGGGAGTCTAGGCTTCACGCTCCAATGTCATTGAGTAGTGCAAAGAGAAGATACTGTTGACAGAGACATTATTTGTCAAAAACGCTTGTTGTATGTTTAATCGCATATTATTTCCTACATTCATAAAACCCAATGCTAGTTAGAAAACCATATAGAAACCCTCCTGTTTTCCCCCTGCCCCCCAAACAGCAAAAAATTGCAGAAGCTGGCTTCACTTCTATGAACTGTCTTAGGAAGGGAGCATGTAAAGATGACGCTAGTCTTGGCCATCCTGCACACTCTGTAACGACGTGTACCTACACAACTCTTTTCAGGTTGGCCAGCATTTGACTTCAAGCACACTAACAAGGTACTAGAGAACAGAGGAACCCACCCACGGAGAAGTAACCCACCAGAAGTGTTTGCCCTCCCATATTCCAGTGAATGAAAAGACTAAAATCTCTTTGGATGAAACAACTACAGAAAAGACAAATAAGTGCCTACAAATATTGTATTAATTTGAGTGACACCACCTGGTTTGATTGCTTGGGTTGGTTTTTTTTAAAGACAAATTGCATTGCCTGCAAAATTTAGGATTGAAGATCCATTTAGGTCAATAGACATCAAACAAAGGTTCTGTGTTCAATAGATGAATAACACTGCTGCTAAACACTTCCATTATGGAGTTATAAAGAACAGACTTTTTTCTAAAGATGATCTCTTTGCTCAGTAAAAGTTAACCACCTATAGCACACAAAATACAGCACAGTGAAAAACTTGACTAGGAGTTAGGAAAAGTGACCCAGGAGCTCTGCCTAGTTTTCCTATGATCTTAAAGTGCTTTCTAATTATTCTTTAAACTTTCCAAAATTCAGGTACTTGATCTCTCCTTAGAGATTTCCCTATTAATAAAGACCAATCAATATGCCCTTTTAAGACTGTAAATGCCGATCTCTCAGAACTCCCTGTGGCTTGCATAGCATGAAAGCTTTTTCCTAGTGTGAAACAACAGTTTAATTACTAGCGAAGGAGAACCAGCAATTCAAGTAAGACTCTTTTTAATTGTCAGCAGTAATGGACACTCACTGTAAAGCACGTAAATCCTGGATAAATCCTGGAACCCTGTTTCCCACGGTCCCCAGGATAAGCAACAGGTGAGTACACAGAAGGGCTGCATCGGTCAACAAGTTATTGTTCAGTCGTGGGGAAAGTGGTACTCAATGGGGAAAATGAGAGCACAGATGTCTGCAGAATAGAATGGAAAAAAAAAGCAGTACTTAACCACGTATTGCAGGTCATGACCAGTAACTGCTATACCCTGGGACAAAGAAGTGTTGTAGGAGATTTCCCTGCAGGAAAATGTTCGAGACCATTACTGAAATTAAAAGCAAAACAGATACCCTCAAATGATTCTATTTACCTCTTTCTCAATAAAATCCTTATTTTTATATAGCACCACTCCCTCAGCGCTGCCTTTCGCCACCACCCAGCCAGCACCAGGCACCCTCACCCTACGCTAACGCTGCATCGCACCTCGCCAGCGCAGAACATGGAGCTGCCACGCTTGTGGGGGAGAGCAGGCCATAAACGGTTACAGGTGAGGCTTGGTCTGAGGATGGCAAATTATCACCAAGAATAATTTTAAATGCTTCCTGGGGAAATCAAAGGAGACAGGTATGTGTTCTGCATAAACTACTTTTGCTCAGGATTTCTGAGGGGATCCAGTCTCTCCTCTGCGAAACAGCACTACAAAGAAATTTCAGTGTCTCTGCATGCAGATTCATGGGTCTCAAGTTAATATTTTCATTTTTTAATGAAGTATTAAAAATCCCACTTTATGTTTGAATTAATTCTTTTATAGTTTATTTCTTTACACATTTCCTACAGATATTTCAATAAAACCTGGATTAGTGCAAGGTACAGCAGAGAAGATGAGTGAATTTAAGTTTATGAGCATAATTCAACTCACTAGAGTGATCAGAAATGTCATCAACACTTGCCCAGAAACTTGCCTAGTTCCTCCCAAACCCTCCCAACATATCCTTTTTATGTAATCGCATGGTAAATTCAGGTAAGATACCATGACAAATAACACAAATAAGGCATGAAAGTACCTTAAAAGCTTACATAAGAGGGCAGGGCTCTCTAAAACTCATCAGCACATTAAAATCTAAGGCCATGCACTCACTGGCAATGGACTGTACGCGAGTTCAAAGCATGCGCTGCAGTTTTAGTCCACGCAACTTAAGTCAGAAGCAGCAGTTTGTGCCTTCATCAGTGTACGCTGATGTGAACGCTAGGGCAAGAGGTACAAAAAAGTTCAGAAAACACATGAGAAAAATTAAAATCACCGTCCAACTTGGCAGCCATTTATCCTAGTGTGCACACACAGCTCCCTATCGAAGGGATTTATAAGCCTCCATAGTAGTTTCCAAACAAAAGCTTTAGAATAAATACCGTGTAGCTTTAGCGTTCATTCCTCAGCCACACCAGGACCACAAAGTGTTTTTGCAGGCGCTAGTTTTGCTAGGTCACAATTTTGCAGGATGAGACAGATGCAGGGAGAAGTCTCAGCCAGTCTGAATCCACTTGGGCTGTCCCTGCCTGCAAGGTCTCCCTCCATATGGGACTGTCCCCATACACACAGTGCTGCTGGCCAGGGCCCACCCAGAAGGCGTTGAGTTTATTGTGCGTGTACAGCCCGACAGACACACACCCGCCTGCAAGTCAGTCCAAATGCAGGTGGGCCACTTGCCTGAGATCCCTGGACACTGGGCTGCCAAGCCCTCCATTTTCTAGACAAAAATTTACAGAAAGGGGAGATACCCAAGGAAACTCGGGCACTCGACAGCTCTACGTGCCTCGCAGGAAAGCATATAGGAGCTCTATTTTCTTCCTTCTGGTGGTAACCATACCTCCACGCTCTTAACTCTATACATCGTTACCCCGTTAGCATGCCAGGCAGCACCAGATTGGACATATGACTCTTATCTGACTTGCTTAACACCATCTGCCTCCACGTGCAAAAGAACAGTTCAAGTCACACAGGCACTGCGTTTCTCTCTAGAAGAGCATGAGGGGAAGTGATTCATGCCGTTAAATAATACTGCTCGTGTTCTGCTAACAGAAGCCCAAGGACCCATTTCTGGTTAAGAAAACACTTTCAAGGTCCATTGGTTTAATTTTATCCTGAAACAGGAGCATATGGAAAATCACCCCATAAGGATCAGTGGTATTCTCCTAAACAGATGTTCTTGCCATAGGAAACATTTGGCAGGGAAGCAGGTGTGATTGATGAGATGCTCACACACATAAACCTCTGCCACAGTGGGAAACACCATCTCCATTCAATTCTTGCACTGCTTTAGGAGAAAGAAAAGCAATTGCATACCTTTGACAGGAGGCCAGGAAGGGAGAAGGGCAACTGCATGCCCATTTTGTGTCCTTACAGAAATAATTGTGTGTTAAAAGAATGCCTAGTAAAACCAGTCGTAATCTTCCAATAAAGTGTTATTTCACAAAAAAACACTCCAGCATAAAGATACCACAGTAACCCATTTAGAGCTGATTTACCACTATAACAAATCAGATTAGTTTCTCTTCTGCTATTGCTACTGTCTCTCTTAACCAACCCTAAGTTAATAACTAATGATTTCTTCTAGTCTATTTACTCGGTTGCTTCACTAAATACGCACCCAGCCCATAACAGCAGACCTACTCTCAAGAGATGAGGCTCTATGGAAAATCATGCATTAATCTCAGGATTTCAGCCTCAGCCAGAAGTTACACATTAACACTTCATTGCTTTTGAGACTGAAGTGTTGCATTTTCCTCTACTATGACTGAAAGCCACCATGTATGTTCCGACAGTATAGACACCAGCTCTACATTTTCAGATCGCGCTGAGTGGAATCTAGTGGACACTCAATTCACCATCCTCGGGAAGATCCTTTTCCTCACAAACAGCAACCCTGGCAAATGCTTGTGGACGCAGCATTTCTAGAAAGTATCAAGAAAGGCTCCTTCATCCCGCAGGCTTGCCATACGATGTGTGGTTCCCCTTTCAAAGTCAGGTTTTCAGTCACTGTTTATACGACTTTCTCCAACCCTGTCATTTAAAAAAAAGGAAAAATAACCAGCTCAAATAGGCTATTTAAAACAAAATCAGAAAGACAGCAGGAAACATCAGCATCTACAGGGAACACTCTACCACCCCATCTACAGAGATAAAAAAGAAGCTCAGTAAAGGATGACAAAATCAGTTCATGTGTGACCTCATCACTTTGGGCTGGAAGGTATGCGCAAAGGGAATGGCAAGATGTGAAGAGCCAGGGCCATGCAATGAGGCTACCCACTCCCCTTGCTGGCTCCTCAGCTCAGAGGCTTCAGTGTCTTGGCTGCTGAAGCTCCATGATCATCTCTGTGTGCTGAGGAAGTCAGACATAACAGCGTTTTGCTTATAAAAACAGTTTGTGTTCTGTGCTGGACAAGCAACCATCAGGTTCATAGGTTCATAGAATCATAGAATGTTTTGTGTTGGAAGGGACCCCTAGAGGTCATCTAGTCCAACCCCCCTGCAGGGAGCAGGGACACCACTAACTAGATCAGGTTGCTCAGAGCCCCATCCAACCTGACCTTGAATGTTTCCAGGGATGGGGCCTCCACCACCTCTCTGGGCAACCCGTTCCAGTGTTTCACCACCCTCGTTGTAAAGAATTTCCTCCTTATATCCAGTCTAAACCTACCCTGCTTCAGTTTAAAACCATTACCCCTTGTCCTGTCACAGCTGGCCCTACCAAAAAGATTATCCCCATCTTTCCTATAGGCCCCCTTTAGGTACTGAAAGGCCACAATCAGGTCTCCCCGCAGCCTTCTCTTCTCCAGGCTGAACAAGCCAAACTCCCTCAGCCTGTCCTCATAGGAGAGGTGCTCCAGCCCTCGGATCATTTTAGTAGCCCTCCTCTGGACCCGCTCCAACAGGTCCATGTCCTTCTTGTGCTGAGGGCTCCAGAGCTGGACGCAGTAGTCCAGGTGAGGTCTCACCAGAGCAGAGTAGAAGGGCAGAATCACCTCCCTCAACCTGCTGGCCACGCTTCTCCTGATGCAGCCCAGGGTACGGTTGGCCTTCTGGGCTGCCATTGCACATTGCCGGCTCATGTCCAGCTTTTCATCCACCAGCACGCCCAAGTCCCTCTCGGCAGGGCTGCTCTCGATCCTTTCTTCCCCCAGCCTGTACTGATACTGGGGGTTACCCCCACCCAGGTGTAGGACCTTGCACTTGGCCTTGTTGAACCTCATGAGGTTCACACAGGCCCACCTCTCCAGCCTGTCCAGGTCTCTCTGGATGACATCCTGTCCTTCTGGTGTGTCAACCGCACCACTCAGTTTGGTGTCATCCGCAAACTTGCTGAGGGCGCATTCGATCTCACTGTCTAAGTCATTGATGAATATATTGAACAGCACTGGTCCCAGTACGGACCCCTGAGGGACACCACTCGTCACTGGTCTCCATCCAGACATCGAGCCATTGACCGCTACCCTCTGGATGCGGCCATCCAGCCAGTTCCTTATCCACCGAACAGTCCACCCATCAAATCCATAGCCCTCCAATTTAGAGAGAAGGGTGTTGTGGGGGACTGTGTCAAAGGCTTTGCAGAAGTCCAGATAGATGACATCCATTGGTTTTCCCTTGTCCACTGATGCTGTCACACCATCATAGAAAGACACTAGGTTCGTCAGGCAGGACTTGCCCTTGGTGAAGCCATGCTGGCTATCTCGAATTGTCTCCCTGGCCTCCATGTGCCTTAGCATAGCTTCTAGGAGGATCTGTTCCATGATCTTCCCAGCCACAGAGGTGAGGCTGACAGGTCGGTAGTTCCCAGGGTCTTCCTTTCTACCCTTTTTGAAAATGGGCACAATGTTTCCCTTCTTCCAGTCACCAGGGACTTCACCTGACTGCCATGACTTTTCAAATATCATGGAGAGTGGCTTGGCAACTACATCGGCCAATTCCCTCAGGACTCTGGGATGCATCTCATCGGGTCCCATGGACTTATGTGCATTCAGGTTCCTCAGGTGGTCACGAACCTGATCATCTCCTACAGCAGGAAGGGTTTTGCCCTCCCGGCCCCCTCATGCCATCCATCAACTCGGGTGGGGTGGGGAGAGAGGTTCCCAGTGAAGACAGGGGCAAAAAAGTTGTTGAGTACCTCAGCCTTCTCTTCATCTGCTGTTACCAGCTTGCCAGTCTCACTCATCAGCAGGGGTATGCTTTCTTTAACCATCCTTTTCCGGCTGATATACCTGTAGAAACTCTTCTTATTATTCTTTGCATCCCTAGCTAAGTTTAGCTCCAGCTGAGCCTTGGCTTTCCTGACCCCATTCCTACACAACCGGGCCGCGTCCCTATACTCTTCCCAGGATGCCTGTCCCTGCTTCCACTGCCTGTGCAGCTCCCTCTTCCTCCTTAGTTTGACCAGCATCTCTCGTCTCAGCCAACCTGGTCTCTTCCCTTCTTTGCCCGATTTCTTACACCTAGGGATGGAGAGCTCTTGCGCTCTGTGGATCACATCCTTAAAGATCTGCCAGCTCTGTTCTGTTCCCCTGTCTCTGAGGACCGTTTCCCAGGGAGTCCTTCCGACTATCTCCTTGAGGAGCTGCAAGTTTGCTTTTCTAAAATTCAGGGTCCTGACTATACTCTTCATTCTTCCCATTTCCCTCTGGAGCGTGAGCTCTACCAGCGCATGATCACTGCAACCCAAGCTGCCTCTGATCTTGACATTTCCAACGAGCTCACTTGCATTGGTGACCACCAGGTCCAGTATCGCATCCCCTCGGGTAGGGGTGTCTATTACCTGGCTTAAGAAGTTGTCCTCAATGCATTCGAGAAACCTGCTGGATTGCCTACAGCTTGCCGTGCTGGTTTTCCAGCAGATGTCAGGGTGGTTGAAGTCCCCCAGCAGGACGAGAGCCTGCGAGCACGAAGCCTCCCGGAGTTGGAGGAAGAACGCTTCGTCAGTCGGCTCCTCTTGATCTGGCGGCCTGCAATAGACACCAACCACCAGGTTCCCTTTGTTGCCTCTCTCTCTGATTCTTACCCATAAGCTTTCGACCTGCTCATGGCTATTCTTCAGGGCCAGCTCTTCCCTCTCTAATGATTTCTTGATGTAAAGGGCAACGCCTCCGCCCCTCCTTCTTCGCCTGTCCCTTCTGAACAGCCTGTAGCCATCAATAGCTACATTCCAGTCGTGGGATTCATCCCACCAAGTTTCCATAATGGCAATCAGGTCGTAGCTTTCTAGCAGCACGATAGCTTCCAACTCCTCTTGTTTGTTTCCCATGCTGCGCACATTTGTATAGAGGCATTTCATATGAGCTGTCGGCCTCGCCACCTTCATAGCAGAATACCCTTCATTTACTTTGAGGTGTTTCACGTGCTTTTCCTTGTTGGCTCCTACTACCTCGGGAGCCTCCGGCTCACCTCCGCCAGACGTCAACTTCCCTGCAGTGCCCCTGGCACACTGCTGGACAACAGGTTGAAGGCTCATACTAGCCCCCAGTCCCTCTAACCCTTGCGTTTCATCCCCTAGCCTGTCACTGGCAAGCCCAATGGTTCCATCAGTTTCTCTCTGTTCTCAAGTTCAAGGCTTCACCAGCATCAGACACTTGGGTTAGTCTGAGCCAGCCTCCAGCCATCACCAGTAACTCCAACAAAAATCAAACTGATAAACAAAAGTGTAAATGTGGAACCCAAGAGGTTCATGAACAGAATGAGAGCCGTTCTTCCTGGACTTTTAAATAGGAAGCACTATCTGGAAGCCCACAAAGTTTTATCTTTCCAGGTATGTTCAAAACCCAGTGATTCCTGCAGTTGCAAACCTGACCTAATTTAAGAACTCAGACCTTTAAAAACAAAAAGCAATTCAGAAGTAATATGAGCACTCAGAAGAGATTTCCAAATTAAAGCGTTGGTTTTTTTTAGATGTTCCTCTCTGAAACACTTTGCACTAGTACATTGCAGGTGTTGGATGAAACCTGAAAATTTTGACAAGGCTCCTGACTTTTTAGAAGGAAAAAAAAAAGGAAAAAAGAAAAGACAATCAATAGCTTAAGCTAATAGCAGGAAGAGTTTCTTCTTCTGGAAGCCCCCTACATAAGAACTTGTGAGATCAACTGCAAGACGTGCCAGATAATCTTGTTCACAAATTCAGCTAACTTAATCTTAAAAGAACTGGAGTTCTTGCCATGCCACCCTTAAAGCAAAGCTGTGCTAAAACCTTATTCCTGCTCTTTGTTCAGTTTACGCAAGGCCAGTTGAGCTCCATTGCATCCCAAACCAATTTCATCCTTCAGCCTTCATGGCTCTTTGACCTCTCCTGAGTTTTCCCTGCCTTTGCCTTTCTACAGAGCTGTTGGATCCCCTCTTTGTTTGCCAGGCTAACCGAGCTGAAGTCTAGTCTTACTTTATAAGCAAGGTTCTCCATTCCCTTAGTCACTCAGTTGGCCCTACGTGACATGGTCTTCCTTCTTGAAGATAGCGACCACAACTGTAAGGGCAGTCTCTGCACCCAAACAAGTCATCGTTCTCTTGAGCACTCGATTCTTCTGTATGTGAAGTGGGGACAGTTTTTGTTGGCTGGACTATTATTTGAAGTTGCACCATAACCCTTGCACCATCTGAAACCAGTTTAAGATACTCAATGAAATAAATGCAAACAAAATTTGCCAACACCTCAATTTAAAGATGACTCTTCAGTTTAGGTTGGCTCCTTACCAAACTAAACCACACTTACATAAATGATATGCTGACTGAAATAACAGCGCTCGCAGGACTCGCCAAATCAATAAAAATGCAAACCTTGCAACCCTGAATGTGTGACCAATGCCATAGCACAGAACAAGAATTGCAGCAAGCGGGTCTCTGAGTCACCTGGAAATATCACGAGTCTGCTCCCTTGCTCCAATAGGAGCAATGACTTCTAAGTTATTCCTGACACCTGTACACCAGCTCCAGGAAGCCTCCCTAGGTAATATCCGTCAATGCTTAACAGCTCTTAGTTAGAAAGTTCTCCCTTTTCTCCAACCTACATCTCCCTGGTTTTAATTTAAGCCCGTTAATTATTTGCCTCTACACAGTGGGCACAAAGAATCATTTATTCATCTCCTCCTTTGGGGGGAGTTGTTTTGGGTTGTTTTTTTTCAGATACTGCTCTTCAAATATCTTTATCTTCATCACAGTGGCCTCCTCTCCAGCCTGGACAAACCATCTCTCACCACCAGCCCTGTACTCTAGATCTCTGCTCACTGCCATAACCACATCCTGGATCCCAACTGACCAGTTCCCAACTTCCTCCAAGTGAGACGCATGAAGTGGTTTGCACCGGGCAGCATGCTACTAGCCAAAGGCATTGTCCAACACTTTGTATATTAAGATTGGGAGTTTGGAGAGCATCAGCTGAAAGCAGAGTTCATGGCTCACAACCCCCTACTGATGGATATCGCCGCTTTTGGGAAGAGCGGAAACTCATTAGGTGTTTCACATTCTTAATTAATGTTAAATAGGAAAACCATAGAGCATTTCAATGGTCAGCAGCCAGTTGAGGTTAATATGACCGTTCAAACTTTGAGCTGTTGATTTAGTTTACCTGTGGGATCTGGAACATGATACAGCTCTAATCCATTTTCTGGAAAACCTTTTGGGTATCTCAGTGCACTCGTTCTGCCTCAGAACCAGGGTGCAAGGCACCCTGGTTAGAAGAAAAATCCAGGAAAGCCTATAGGTACTTCAGAGGTTAATCTTTAGGCAGAAACAGTTTTTCAGAAGTGTTTAAGAGGTTCATACATCCCAATTACATGCCCTCCTAAACCAGCACCTCTGGGGGGATTGTGCTGCTTATTCTCATGGGGGCATCCTCCCTTCCCAGTGACTGCGCTGACAACCGTGCCATCGGTGCATATGCACCCACGCACGCCTTCCCCCAGCACTGCTGCCTGGTGGGCGAGCGTGTCCCTTCATTCCCCGCCATGGGACAGACCAGTCAGGAGGAAAAGATGCTGCTCAGGAAAACAGTTGGAGAGCAGCAGAGATCCTGGGTCAAGCCAGGAAGGTGGAAGGGAGGGCTTTTCCACCATCCACTGCAATTGTAACGCATAGGCAAGGGGAAAGAGTAATTCGGGCAAAACATTACCCAGAAGGAAGAAACCCTCCAAGCCCTGGCTCACCTTGAAGAATCACACCAGCTTCAGCTCAGGTGAAGGAGCAAGGACAGGGATTCAGGCAGTCCCAGGAGAGGGGCGATAGGAAGAGAGCCCCCACTCTGGCTATGCATCACCCACCATTCCCAGCCCCTGGGCTTCTTCCTCTCCACAACCACCCACTCCCATCTATCCCAACCCCTCACTCCTCTCCCTCCATGCCCTGCCAAGTCCCCAAGTCCCCCTCTTGCAAGCATCCATTCACAGAGCTGATCATCCCTTGGAGAACACTTGGAGTGCCTTCTCCCCTTTCTGCTGCGCTGACATTACATTATTCCCTCCTTAACTCCCGGGGAAAAAAACAAAAGCAAAAACCAGATCAGTGCAACGTGATTTCCAACAGTGGCCAAATTCAACCTGACACCAGCTGGGTGTGCATCAGGTTCAAGGCTATTGTACAGCCCCTAAGGACAACCCGCCCACAGGCGAACCAGCCAGGCAGAAAGCCCTTGACAGACAGAGGCAGTGCCACTTGCATGGCTCACTCATCTAACGACCTTAATTAACCCTTTCCTGAATTGTGTTTTCCCTCTGCTGTGCCTGAAGAGCAGCAAATATTACACAAACACATGGGGATCAAACAAACGAAGCCTGGAACAGTCACATTCCCCTTGCTTTGCGTGTCTGTGTTGAACACCGAGCCTGCCTTTCCCAATGGGGGATGGTGTGGCTGTCCTGCCGTTTGCCAGACACCAGGGCTCGCTGTCCTTTATATCCACTTATGTAACTGTGCCCCTGCACGTGGACAGATCTCTTTGATAGCAGCTTTAACTACATTTTCCCCATGTACGTTCGCAGCAATTTTGAGAGGAAGGAACATAAGTAACTCACTCTTATGAATCATCATCTTGCCTTAAATACCACATGCAACCATGCTCTCAAACCTGCCCAAGAGAAACAGCCTCTGCAGAATCAGCCCATGGGGGGGGGTGGGGGGGAAGGAAAAGCCCAAACAGCACTCTAACCTGAAGCTGTATTTTCAGAGTGTCTCCGTTAGACTTCCCTGCTCCCAAACAGCCCAAATTATTCACCAGTTTACCTGTGCCAGCAGAACAGCAAAGGAGAGCTGTGCCCGTAGGGCTCTACCAGGAGCCTCATGGCCACCAACAACCACCCAGCCCAGTGGCTCTGGCCACCACCCACTGATCCTGCCGCAGCTTGCTTCCCATCCCTGAAGCACCTACACAGGCCATACCATAGCAGATAACCCAACCAATTCTTGCTTCCCCACTCTGCTCCACATTTTGCTCCGGCCCAGGGACAGGGGCTGCTCAGATGGAGATGACACCACACTCCCTGACCACCCTGCCCTGCACTCTGCGGAAACAAGGGAGGTAGAGAGGCCACTCAGGGAGAAAAACTCAGCCTCTGCTGCCAAAGATCCATTTCTGATGATTAAAAAAAGATATCTGAATAAACTCCTCTGAAGTCAATCTCTCCATCTGCAACAGCTGAGAAATATTGTTGTTCTTTTATCATAAAAGAACCTATGCTTTTTTCATATTTTTAACTTCATATAGAAGATTTTTGTTAAATGTAGAGTATTATACAGCACAGCCAAGTATTATTATGTGCCTTACATTCTGTATAAGAGAAGTTTGATTTGAGATGTAACAATTTAAATTATTATGTAAAGTGAGGACTTCCTCACCGAATTAAGGTTGCAGGCTCTTGAAAAAGAAATTCAGGAATGTTTCAACTTAAGAAAAGATGTGAGAAAGAATACATGTGATCTCAAAAAAGCCCCCAAACCCAGAGGTATGCACCTTAATCCAGAAGAAAAACCATCTCTTAATTCAAATAACACAGCTTAACTGGCTTGAAATAGGACTCAGAAGAAGTTATAGGAATAGGTCGTTTCAGAATTCAGGTAGTGTAATGTAAATATTGCATGTGACATTAGTTAAATTGGGATCCCTTCACACCAGGGATACCCATCTGGAGGAGTAACTAGCTAGAAGCAAACTGCTGCAGCAGAGCTCGTTATCCCAGGTTAAGCCAGGCCAGCCCCTCAGTATTCACCAGAAACTTAAGGAGACAAAAAGCCACACGTAAAAGGAGGCCCCCCCACAGCCTGGGTACAGCAGTATAGGGGATGGTCAGACTGAAAAGGGGATGCAACAAGTAATTTTCTTCTTACAGCTTTTATGTGTTGGCTACTGTTCCTAGGGAAGATGGACCAAATACCACGTCTGGTTGGTTGGACTTCAAATTAAAAGCTCTGTGATGACCTTTCATTCCCAATAGGGTGTTTTGGTTTCAGTTGTTGGGGTTTTTTCAAGTCTATTAACTACATTAAGGCCTCCAGAACATTACCCTGAATAAAAACCGTTTCAAATGCAAGACAAAAAATAGGATAGTAAAGAAATATCCCAACAGAGGTTTGGCCTGCTGATTCAACTCGCAAGCCTCCCAGATTTCCACCCTTGGATGACCAAGGGGAGCCCTCGATCCTGCTGTGTCAGACCCGGAGCCCAGCTGCGCGGGCATGCTCCAGCACAGCCACGGCAAAGCCTTCGGTGCCAGCAGGTAGGACCACAAGCAGCCAAAAAGAAGCAAACCCTAAGTCCGCACGCCATGGTATTAAGATGTTTCACACATAGGTAAGGCTTTACAACTTAAACACACAAGCAAACTTTTCTAAAACCTCGCAGGCTCAGTCTTTAATAGGATTTAATATTTCCAACTTTCAGCTGTGGAGGCTGCTATGGGAAAAGACTGGGCATAACCTACAGCTTCTGCAAGGAATGAGGGAACACAGGTGTAGGAAATCAAACACCCTCATTGAACTTTAAAAGGAAAAAATCCCAACCCTAAGGTAGTTTCTTAATTGTCATAAATTCACAAAGCCTTTTCTAGAGCTGGAGAAACTTGAGTGAAAGAGCTTGGGATTTTTCTCCCCAAAAACTGACACAAGGAAAAAATTTCTTTAGCCAGCCATCACACGCCTTTCTCCCAAGATATTTCCATGGAGAGAAAAACCCCATTAATTCCCTCTCCAATAACATACGTTTAAAATGTACGTTATTACAAGAGCATTTTGTGCGCAAGCTCCCAGTGCACGTTACCAGCTGCCAGCCAGACCCAACATGCCTCTCCTGCTCCAGAAGGTGGCACAGATCATGCCAGACCAGCCTTTCCCGCCCCTTCCCCAACTATGACATTAAATCCAGAAAATTTCTCCTTACCCCTTTCTGCTCTTTCAATTAACCTGATTGCAGAGAAATGCTGCAGATTATTTCTATAAAGAACTAGAGCAACAGGCAGGCCCCCAGGAATTAATTACTATCAGCACACTACACTGAGCATTTTATTTTGACAAAAGGTTGGTTCTCATCAAGCTCTAGATGAGAAACTTTTCAAAGACTGCCCATTTATATTAGCGCTCTTGAAACAAATATAATCTTACTCACTACAAATATAATTCTTTTAGAAAAAGATGTATTTTTAGTCTACAAAATTAAAAATGTACAAGTTGGAGCTCCAAGAGGTTCCAAGTAGCTGTGGTTGAATCCTAACCATTTCAGAAAAAGGGGCTCAGAAGTATTCCTCAAAGGACTGCTTGCGGGAGGAGGCTGGATTGGTCTTGCCAACAGATTCAGCCAACTTCCAGAGAACACAATGGTTTGCATACAGAATCACAGAATCCTTTGGGTTGGAAAAGCCCTTTAAGCTCACCAAGCCCAACCGTTCCCCTAACCCTGCCATCCCACCACTAAACCCTGGCCCTAAGCACCTCATCTGCCCGGCTTTTAAATACCCCCAGGGACAGGGACTCGACCCCTTCCCTGGGCAGCCCCTTCCAGTGCCTCACAGCCCTTTTGGGGAAGGAATTTTTCCCAATGTCCAACCTAAACCTGCCCTGGCACAACTTGAGGCCGTTTCCCCTCATCCCATTGCCCATTCCCTGGGAGCAGAGACCGACCCCCCCCAGCTCCCCCCTCCTGTCAGGCCGTTGTAGGGAGCAATAAGGGCTCCCCTCAGCCTCCTCTTCTCCAGGCTGAACACCCCCAGCTCCCCCAGCTGCTCCCCATCAGCCTTGGGCTCCAGACCCCTCCCCAGCTCCGTTGTCCTTCATCTGCACATGTTCCAGAATATCCTAAATAAAAGTAATAATAAAACACCAAAAACCTAGCCACATACTATCATCCCACACAGAAACACTAGAGCACTTCTAAGATTGAAGAAAAACATCCTATGAGTCAAAGTGATTTACCTAAAATATTTTAGAGCTTTGTTTTCACAAGTTTTCAAATTTAGGAATTCTAAGGGCAATTTATTGACTGTAGTGAACCCAATGTTTTCGCATAGCCTTCCTTGGAGCTGCAATGTCCTTTTCCAGATCAAATTCCTCAGCTTCCTGACACCTTCAGCTATAGCAGCACATGACCCACACCATCTCACGCACAGTATTCCAGAGAAAAATCAATGTATCAGCCATAGCACAAAGGAACCGGTACAAATATTCATCAGAGCAAAGCTTAGGTAGAGCTCTACTGACCAAGTTCACATCCACCCTAAATGATTCCGGGTACATTTTAAAGGAAGCACCTGAGAATTCACAAACTAGGGAAGGTTTTTATTTCGCCTCCCAGCAGTACCTTACATGTTCTGCACTGCTACAATGAGGAGCACCATGTACTGCAATAGATTTTCAAAACCCACAAACTTTAAAGGCTCCTTTAACAAAGAATGAGACTCACTGTGATGATCTTACTTAATAGTTGCTAAATTTAGGAGGACATTGACAATTTTAGGTTCTTGTCTTTCTCACCTGTACAAGCATCTTATCTTTATTATGGTTACTGCTGCACATTTATGTGGCTTTTTTTAAAGTAACTCCCATCCACCTTATGGATAGGCGATAAGCAGAGTCCAAGCAAACAGCAAACGCTTACCATGAACATGAAAATAAAGAGCAGCTCAAGACGTGAGACCAGGCTATCTGAATCCGATCGCACACAGCCATTACTCAATGAATTCCCCGCTCCACTTGCGGTGCTGTTACCTGGCATAGCACACCCCCTGTTTCACAACCCAGGTATAACCCAGGTTCCTTAAAATAGTTTCTTTAAGAAGGGAAGAATTACTGGGGTTTTCTTTCAAAAGCAAGGGAAGCATTTGAGCATATATTTTCACCTCCACATCCAGGGTTAAGGAGAAGTCAATCAACTGAACTGCTGACCCTTGATGTTGTAAAAATATATATATTTACAAATACGCCCATTTTGCATTGTTTTCCATTGCGGAGATTACAGCCCTGGTACTGGCTGACAAACTGCCACTGCTCTATACAGTAACATAGTTGCTTTCATTACCTCTCTTCAATTAAAAAAAAATCATTTATTCACTTTAATCTTGCATGAGAAAACACTCAAAACTTGCTATCATCCCACCACTATTAGTGCAAGGAATTATTTTAAAACCAGGTGAATTTACCTAGCAACTTTGGGTAGACCTAAGAATAAAAGCTGCTGCTCTGGGAATGTCACTACAGTTCAAAACACACAGCATGCTTGAAACACAGACTAAATATAACGCTTGTTGAAACAAATGCATAGACCCCAGCTCAGGGACTTCAGAATTCTGGTACACAAGTACCCGAGAAGCACTATGTAGCTGCTTTTTTTGGTTTTAAACTGAGCTCATTAAAACAGTTGAACAGGCTTTCATGACCAATTATTCATCTGTCTTAGAGGTCTAAGAGTAATTGCCACTTCAGCATGTTGAGTATCTTCTGGTTACACCAGCCCTTCCAATTTTCCATTCACACAAGGAAAGGCTCTGCTTTGTCACAGGTTATAGTTCATACCGACCCTTAAATATGCATCCTCTGAGAAAAAGACAGGCAAAACTGTACTAAGTTGATGGAAAAAGTGAACAGACGCTGTTCAGAACTGATGCAACAATGACAAACAAGGAGTGGGTTTTACTTAATTTATCCAGGCTGGGAAATCAGACTCGAAGCGCTCCACCGCGCCCTCCATACAGACTGTGTGGTCCCCACTCGTTACGACACACAGGGCCTTTACAGCTCTACAAGTACAGCAGCGCGCTCTCCGCATGGCCAGACCCTCAGCAGGACGCAGAGCGCAGCCGGAGCCAGCAGGACCCAGCATTGCCCAACACGCCCCCGTGCCAGCAGCTGCCCTCCATCTTGGGGACAACACTGGAGGAGCAGAGCGGAGCAGCAACCTTGCCCGATGCACACCCTCAGCGCAGGCTGCAGCTCCCCTTACAGTGCTCGCCCCCAATTACTGGGAGTTGGGCATCTTTCACAGGGTTAATAAACTTCCAAAGAGCAAGACAAGACTAAAAACCCACCCCTTCCAGATATTTCTAGTGGTCATCAAAAAAAAAATCCAAAGGTTGTTTTTCAGCCTTTGTTTCTTCCCAAAATAAGACTGTACTAATGCTGTATGCACGCATGTCTGTGCGATGCATTTAGCAAGTACATGAGGGTAGCAACTCAGACACAAAGCAACTTCCAATTTGCAGGAAAACTGATATCAAGGGGAAAGAAATTCCCTAGTTGCCCCCACTGAAGGAAAAACTGCAGGAAAAGCATGACCCCCGTAGCTGTAAGATCCACAGAAAAGCACCTGCAGAAACAACCAACTATGAGAAGCACCTTCAAGGGGAGCTCGCGTTGTAGTAGGTACTGAGGGCTCCAGCTACAAGATGATTTCATTGGTTACCCGGCCGGCAGAAATCCATTCTGAAAGATGGACTGTATTACCTCTTGAGGTACAAAGGTCACAGTCCCCAAGAAATTAGAGAGTTCTCTCTGCACACAAAGATTAGCTTAGTGGAAATGTTTTAATGGCTTTTTTCCCCTTTCTCTAACAGAATTCATAAATTACAATTTTGGCTCTAAAAATCAGAGGTACTGCAACTAGGATGGCAGATAAAGCATGCATAAAATACACAAATATATATAAATTTTATCAAAGCTTTTTAAAAAAGGCATTTACAGCACGTGTACTATTAAATCATTAATCAGGATGAGGGTAGCTGAGCATCAGTGAGGCAGCCAGACACTACAAGTATCAGTCACTGCTAAGAATCAGAAACCAGCAGTGGCTGCACAAGAGGTTACAAAGTGCCTTTTCATCTCATCTCATGAGATGCTACCTCATCATCCTTAATTTCCCTGCAAATTCTGACTTTCATCCCAGGTCCATCAAGATTTTCAAACAGATCAGAAGCCACCACAGCCAACAGGCTCATGGCCGTTCAAAGCAGCTGCCCAGGAAAACTCCTCGCACAACTGGAGGACTGTTAGGCGAAATAGCATCTTATGAGATTAATCAGGGGAGATAATTTCATGTGATGGTGAAGATGACCCTCTAAAGAAAAGAAAGGGACATGGAAAAAGAACAGGCGTATTCATATACACCCTGTGGCAGTGCAGAAGGGGTTAAAGAGCAGGACCCTGTCCTTGCAACTTTTGGGGTGGTGGTGGAGAACAGGGAAGAGAAGATGACATTAAAACTTTTTTAAAAGCCTACTGGAAATTTTACATGAAGGCACATCCATTTTTAAGAAAGCCTGCCCAAAAGCATGCAAAGGCATGGGGAAACAGGTCGATGAACCACCCTGCACAATCCTTCCTCAACCTGTAATGGAACCAGATCAGCATTGCTCACACCCACACAGACCATGCTCCCAGCAACGCCTGCCATAAACCCAGCTGCTGATCAGCAATGTCACAAAGAAGGAGGAGGAAGAGCAGGGCTAGGTGTTAGTGTGGCCAGAGTCAGTGAGCAGCTGGGGTCCCATTGACTTGCGAGAGCTGCTTTTTGAACGCACAGACCCCATCACCTCAAGCGTCCCAACTCACACATGGGGATTTGCAGCCCAAACCCAAAGGGGTTTGGAGGAGAAGTTTTCTTTGAAGCCACTCAGGCATGAGCACCAGCCTGTTTTCTCCTTCCCTCAAACCACCTGAGAACACTCAAAAAATGTACTCATATACTTCAATAAATGAAGCTTTGATGTTACCTAGAGGAAGAATTGTTTCTAACAGTTCCGTAGCTTCTATGGTTAAAAACTTGCACTGCTGGCTTCACCTAAGCAAGCAGATACACATCTTGGCTCACACACGTTTAAAGCATTAACTCCTCACAGTACAGGATGTCAGCACAGTCTCTGGAAGCAGCAAGCGGAGCTGCTTGCCCCCTCTCGTACAAGCCCTGCGTATTCGCAGCCCTGGTGTTGATGCAGTCTATGCTGTGGTGGGGGCTTTGGCAGAGAGCTCAGGAGCAGGCAGTGGAGAGGGAACAGCAATTTGAGTAGTCAAGCCACAAAAAAATCTCACTAAATAACTATAATTCATTCCAGAGAGTTAAAAAGAGGTTTCACTTCATTTCCCTCTCCCAGCCACAGGTATTTGCTACAAGTTTCTTTCTTCTATACGTTGAAAAGAAGGCCTAATCCTCTTCCACATACAAAGACTTGGGGAGTTGCCTACAGCCCAGAGGAAACCGCAGGGTGCCTTCGTAGCAGTATCTTGTGTCATGGGGGAATCTATCCACTCGGCTTAATTTAACAGGAGACTATAAAAATAAGGCATAAAATTGATCTGGGTTCAAATGCGCTCTTCTGAATGCACTTGCGGCTGACCACCGCCGGCATACCCAAGGCACCGTGCCCTTTCTGAAGATGAGGTGTCTGCAGAAGCCAAGGCCTCCTGCGTTACACCCCATACAGCCTCAGCCTAAACTGAGGTCAGTGCCCCCCTTGTATATAAACACAGCTGGGACCCAGAGATGAACTGTTCATCCGTGCCTCAAACAGTTGAAGCCAAAAGACATTTGCAGAGCATGCCTACCACACCATGCAAGAGCTGGTTGACAGCACCTACTCTTACACGACACCTGGAAGAGGCATTGCCCATCTCCCCTCCCATGACAGCAATACCAAAGGACTGAATGAATGGGAGAGATTTGTTCCAGATCCCCATCCCCACCTGCAGCAGCCACTGGAGCCTTCACTAAAGCCTCCAAACTCCTACACTTCCAGCTACAGGGAGGCGAGGAGCAGAGCACACCTCCTACAACACCACGCCTCCGAGACAGGAGATGCTTCCATTCTCAGATAAGAAGTGAATCCCAAGAGGAAACACTGGAGCCTGCGGACAGGACACCCCAGCAGCAGAGCAGTCAGCCACAGGTCTCTCCTCCATCCCAGGCAGATCGCATGTCAGAAGATGACAGAGCTGTGGGATGGAGCCTTCCCCATCGGCCATTGGGTCCTTGCTCCGAGCTAAGGCACCCACCCAACAGCAGCTTACAGGTCACACCTTCCATCTTCATAGGAACGAGTCCCAGGTGTCAGAGCTTACCACCTGCTGCAGGTCTGAAATCAGCTTACACAGACAGTACTTAAGGTCTGAAATGAAGACTCCAAAGCAAGTTTTCCATTTAAAGATTAAGCAATTGCTGCTACTTGACACCGATGAGGCTCAGAGGCTCTCAGCAGCCTAGAAGAATTTATAGCTCAAACTTGCTTCAGATAACTGTAGTCTAGTTCAAGAGCCTGCCATGCACCTGAGGACCAGCAGATTATCAGCAGGAGCTCCCCTATCACTTTCATTTTTTTAGAAGGAAGCTACAGAAGAATCTGTGCTTCCTGGAACAGCGCTTACAAGAGCTTCAAATTAACAAGGCCCTTACAATACAAATAACTCCCAAATATCATATGATGTTCACCCCCATCTGCCCGTGCTAGAAATTCCTGGAGCTCAGGCTTTGTTAGGCTAACTGCCACAATGACTTTTTAAATTCATTAAGGTCAATGAAAGATGTTACACAAGTTATTACAACTTGTGCAAAAATAAAATCACAAGCCTGGAGGGCAGCGGGGACTCGCGCTATAGCCCCAGAAGCATCCACCCAAGGAGGAACACAGCCCAAGGAGCCAGGATCACAGATGGGCTATAAGCAACCCTTCTAGGTCCTTCTCACCAATTCATTTTACCCTATATCCTGTGGCTTAATACAAGTGGTTCTGTATTTCCTCTGCCTCTATTATTAATTTTATATGTGCACGAACAACATTAAGTACACACATAGCCACCCGTGTTAGTCACAACTGCACTGTTTGCCAAAGGACAAGATATTCTTATCCTCCCTTAGTAATCAAAAGCAAGTCCATTTTATTAGTGCAACACTTGCTTTATTACCAACAATCTCCACAACACATGCTGATACGAAAGAGAAACAAAACAAGTTCAAATGCACATAACCATGGCAATTTTCCTTAACTCGTCAGTAAAGCCTAGGACAAAACAAAACTATTTGGAATCAGTTTTACAAGATCTAGATTCTATCAAACGTTTCAGTGGAGAGCTGCATGGGCCAGCAGCAACGAGATGCATTCGCTGGAAATTTTGCGATTCCCCCCCTTCTGCACCACTCTATTTTAACAGAAAAAATCAACTGCTCAGTCAACCACCACAGCTGTATTGGCTCCAGCAGGTATGATGGGTCACCCAAATGGTGCTCTAACTGAAAAAAATCCAGGCAACATTGGGAAAAACAATGTTAAAGAGCTGCTTATTGTACAAAACTCTGGAATAAACACCATAATTTTAATCCTTCAAGCACAGGCCAGCAAGAGAAAGGAAGGTCCATTTCAGAAATAGACATAGGCAATGCTTGTTTTATACACCTCTTGTAAATAAATACTCAGTTCTCAATAGATGAAGTGACCAACTGCCATTTGTTCACTTTAACAAACACTTATTTTATATTGTGTGCCCACAACACAGGTGATGGCAGGAAACAGGGCTTGGGACCCCCTCCTCACACCAAATTCTCGGTGTCTTTTACACAGAAACATTTGTCTGCAAGGAGAAAGTCAAAAGAACAGCTCAGAAGCTACGCAGCACCCAAGCCCATTTGTAATGGGCAAAGTTCCCCACAAGCAAGCTGTGTTGGATAAACATCACACCAGAAAGACAGGTGGACTTGGCTTCTTTGGAGGACAGTGAGATTTTACACAGGGATATGGGAAGCTGCTTCTGGTTTGAAGATTGGTCCCTTGCTCTGGAATGGACCGGTCTCATACATAAAACAGGCTCTATTTTATGGTTTATGTGGAAACTGGATTTAGAAAGATCTGCAAGTACTCTTTGGGAAGAGGAGAGAGGTCTGGAGAGTGAGGGTTCCTGCCTTGCTTTTTACATATTGAGCAACTCACACTTTCACCAGCTGATCACTTACTTAGTCCACAGAAATTAAATGGAGGCAAAGAGGAGCTAAGACACCTCTAAAAATATAAAGAAAAATCACACCATACAGAGCTGAGATTTGCAAGTATCCATCACCTTGCAGTTTTACCAACTGGCCCAGATGCCACCACAGAAGAGGCTGCAGCCCTTCATTCATTAAGATGTTGCAGCAAATATAGTTGTACAGTCGTACAACTCCCTCCTGGCAGAAAGGCGGATTCCTCATCTCTGAGCAGGCAGAAGGGCAGCAGGAAAGCAGTGAGCCATTTCCTCCATTGCAGAGCTACGTAGGAATAGCAGAATACCAGGTGAAGGCTGTTTCTAGCTGACTTTTCAACTCCATGGAAAAGAAAGCCCAACTTTCCCCTTCCTTGCCAAGCCAGGCTGAGGGCACACAAAAGTCAACATCAGGATGGCATCCATAGGCCAGGATCACTTCAGGGAAACAAGCCATTTCCAGACCTAACTTCAACCTCACACATACAAGCTTCACCAAGAAGAAAACCAGTTTTGCTGCCGCATGACCATTCCAGATATGCTCCAAACTTTATTTGCATAAACCCCTCCTATGGCAGGGCAATGAAGATGTCTCTTCGACAGGCGTGCTCAGTGTCATACATCTCACACTAGATGCCTTTGGTTGCCCTTTTCTTATGCCTACAGGCTGTCCAGGTATCATGCATCGGCACTTAACCTTGTATTTATGTTTTCTGTCAGACTCACCACAGAACCTACTGGGCACACTGGTGAGTATTCCACTACTGGCAGTTAACAGCCGCATCATGGCAAGTCTGAAAACTTAATGTCCCCTGACCAGTCAGTTGTAGCAAGTCCTTCTTAGCACTCAAACCCAAAGTGACCACTCCAGCTGGGCTCTCAAAGCACAGGAGATCAATGACTACCTCCCTCCCCGAAGATCCCTGCGTACCCCATCCTTATGGCAGGGCCTCAACCTTCCACCTACCCACCCAGGAATCACCACAGCCTCTGCAGCATCTCTGATATCTCGGAGCATGCAGAAGTCCTGGTAACTCAGTAACCAGCAGCTGAATCGCTATTGCCACCCTCCTTTTAGCACATCATTACCAGTGCCACTGAGCTTCCTTCAGACCTTCACCACACCCTAGCCACCAAACAAGGCAGCCATCAGACCATAAAATGTCAGGCAAGTCAGAGTGCATCTCAAGTGCAAATGCTGCCAAGATGACAGCTTGCAACATCAACTTTTTCCCGGTCAGATGCCAACAAGAGATGACCAAAGAGACCAGAAATATCCTTTACACCAAGTTCTGGTTTTATTTTAAGTCATCTCCTCTTACTGCAACTGGACCCCACACGCTGAGCACAAAGAATTTAACTGTGATTAAAAGAGCATACAACCAACCTTTAGGCAAAGTGTACTCAAAAGCAAAAGAAAGGAGCCATACTCAATTCAAAGGCAGAATATGAAGTCTGACCCGGCTCTATTTCATTTACTGAATTTCAGCAGCAGTCTATTAATAGTTCACCACCATAGCCCTCATCTGCTTCTCTGCGTCAGGGCAACAGCTACACTAAGGGGCATGTGTTTTCATAGTGACACTGTAAAGCAGAGCTAAACCAATTGTTTAAACCGGAGTCGAGACTTAACTCAAAACAGAAAAAAAATCAGTCTCAGGGTTAATTTACTGTGACCACACAGCAGTACCAGGTTCAAGCTTTCAGATACAGCCTCCTTTTCTTCTCCCAAGCAGATTTTCTAAATTATTCTGCTCATTTACACTACTAAGTTTACCTGGCCAATAAATTAACAGCACGGATTGTAACCAGCCACTATTTCGACATCAGATGAATGCTGTCAGCCAAGAAGGACACTACAAAAGCAAAACAACTGCACCAGTGAAGAGCCTGAAGACACTACGTTTTTCAGAAAGAAATCCCCTTGAGTCTATACAGGGACACGGGACATCCTCCTTCCACACAACTCAACACCACACAATTTAATTCTGTCTGAAGTGACTTGCTAGCTAGAGCAAAGTGAGCTCGCTTTCACATTGTCTGTGCCTACCACTTTTAACCATGCAAACGTATCTGCTTACACAAAAAGCCATGGACCCTTGGTATCGCTTTAAACAACTATCACAGACCTACATGGACATAAGATGAAAAATGCCGCTTAAAAATTTAAAACATAGTTACATGGGCATCACAGCCTTCTCGCGCACATAAGGTAACACACTTTGGCACAACCTGCACGCGACTCCTTCCCTCCACTCAAACCAGAAACTTTGCTTCAAAGAAAGATGATCAGCCTTAGAAACAAAAATCAGCAAGTCTACATAGGTCTGATGATTTTAAATGCCCTTTTTATTGAAAAGGGACCTTATTAAAAGGGACCTTGCATTAAAACAAAGCCTAACCTCTTCTCGTAGTTCTAGAATATTCAAGCCATAAAACCAGCCAGGTATCAGCCAGTCTGGATGAGCTTCTCATCTAAGGAATGACTGAGGTCAAGAAAATACATTATCTGTTCCCATATTAATACTGCATATGAATAAAGTGAAAGCACTGTTCAGAAATGCATCCGCATTAGGAACTTTTCAGTTAAGATCTGTACCCTCCAAAAACTTGAAACTCCTGAACATCTGAGTGATTTAAGACATACTTTCATGTTTTTTAATTCGGTTTAGGCAGTTTGAAGAGTCTGGCAGTGACATAAAAAGGAAAAAGTGCTATAAAACCATGAAGTAAAACACTTCTCCTGTAAAGATAATTAAGTTTTTCCATACAGAAATACGCTTCCAGAAGCTTGGGAGAAAAGCTGCAGGGGCAAGAAATTGCTGCCTTCAAGCAGCCCATCTACCAGTGACCACTTTGCCACAACAGAGTCCTTGGCTCAGCGGCCGTTTGGAAAATACCATCAGAGCTATTCTAAGGCCCTTGATTTTTTAATTCCAGCTATACAGGCGGGGAAGGAGAACTGACCTCTGCCCATCCTTCACCCTTACATAGCTCCCCAAATACCTCCAACACCTGATACCCAAACTGACCTCCATCCCAGGGAGCACCAGGGACCCACACATTCTCACAGGGAGCACCTGGAGGCGAAGTCTCCCAAAGAAACCAGCAGCCACCCAAGTACCAGGACACGGAGTGGAGAACAAGTCTCAGGCAACCGGTGGAAAAAGTCTGGCTTCCCTATGGTATTCACCAACGGCATTTCCCACCTCCCCACCGCAGCTACAGCGACAGCAGGGTGAGACAGTCATAGAATCCTAGAATGTTAAGGGACCCCTAGAGGTCATCTAGTCCAACCCCCCTGCAGGGAGCAGGGACATCGCTAACTAGATCAGGTTGCTCACAGCCCCATCCAACCTGGCCTTGAATGTTCCCAGGGATGGGGCCTCTACTACCTCTCTGGGCAACCTGTTCCAGTGTTTTACCACCCTCATTGTAAAGAATTTCCTCCTTATATCCAGTCTAAACCTACCCTGTTTTAGTTTAAAACCATTACCCCTTGTCCTGTCACATGCTTTCCACATTTTCAACAAAGAAAATCAAAATGAAGACAATCTAATAGAAGCTCAGTTCACAGTCCAAGCAAGAACCATGAACACACTGGACACTTTCAAGCCTCAGCTGGACCATCTTGTCTGGACTGGGATCTTGCCTAGAAAGGTTGGGCCAGATGAGCCTTGGGGTCCCTTCCAACCTGTGATTCATAATGAGGTCTTTGCATTTGAGATAGTACCAGGTTTGAGCTTCTGCAGTTTCCCTACAGGTTCCCAAAGGGAATAGGATAGGGATTTTGAAGCCATTCATCTAACTAAAAAGGATATTTGGCTTGCCAGCAGCAGGTTGGCAAAAGCCTGTGTTCCTTACTCATGACCTAACATTTTACTTAAGAGTGCAATACTTATGCTGAAGCCTCACCACACAGCAATTGTACACCACCAATTAAAATTAATTATAGCTGCTGAAAACCTTAGAATGCAAACCCTTCCAAACTGCAAGGGCACACTAATCCTGCTCCAATACTTCAGTTCCAGGAAGGAACAATAAACTTATTTTCTAGCTAGAATTTGACTACAGCTTTCACATCTTCGGACAGGTCTAAACACCAGATCTAGCTCGGCTAGCATTTGGATCCTACCCTAATCCAAGCCATGATTTCAGTTCTGAACCCTAAAGCCATCTTTTCAATTACACAAAACCACTGAACAAGAATGGCTCACAAGGTCTTTGTACAGATGGACCAAAAAAACCAAAAAAAGACAGGCACCCAGGCAACAGCACAGCTGGGCCGACAGAAGTGCTGAGCAAGGACCGCAGATTAACACCCCGCGGAACCTCAACACTGCTCACATTTAGCTTGCTGGCACTGAAAGCAACAAGCACAAGTGCATCTCCAGGAGAAGGGCAAAGTGCAGTTTGTTGCAATCTTTGCCACAGAAAGGCTCTGGGACAGGATTTGATGGCGTGAGACTGCAGTCATTTGGTCTCCAACAGGAGGGTGAGGGCAGCTTCCACTCTGTCCCCGCTGTGCGCATCTGAACTTGAAACTCTTACAGAGGAAGGGACAAATGGAGGCATATCCAACTGGCACGGTGTACACAGAGACTCTCAAGATGCCGTGAATTAAGTGATTACTTCTGGCAGCACCCCCTGAATGTTTTCCCAGTAACCCCCCCCCCCCCCCCAGCTGAATTGAGTGGGGACACGCTCTAAGTCCAGCAGCCCCAGACAAGGGGTAGCTATTCACCCCTTCTGGCTGCTTCCCTCAGGCAAACTCATCCTGGGAGCACCTTTAACCCCATGGTGATTAAAGACTTTTGTCATTCAGGAGTTCAGTCCAGGCCAAGCACTGGCTTTCAGAATCCAGGCCCCAGCTGGTTACCTGGCCTCTGGCAACAAGACAGCAGAGCTGAGGAAAACCAGCAGCCCTCTTCTCCGGATTCACACCCCCTTCTCTAAAGCAGTTTAATAAAGAGCTTTCTTTCTAAAGAGAGGCCCAAAACAAATTCTGGATTAAATTGAAAATATCCAGTAGCAAGATGTGGTTTCAGCCAAAGCACATATAATGGAAACTAGTGGGAATTAGGGAATTATTACAGATGACTTCTTCACATGCAGTCAGTTCAAGAATTCCTGAACAAGTATAAGTGGGATTAAGAAAAGCAGTCACCAGGTAGCTTCATACTGCTATTTTCCCTTCCCAAGCTCTTTAAATGTAAAAGACGCAAACGCTAGAATTTCAATACACTGTATTCTCCTATACATCTGGCAGCCTTTTGTAGTTAAAGCTGTTCTGCTACAGAAGTTACATTGAAAACACATCCATTTCAGCTCCCCTGCTAGAGCATACTGAAAGATTTGCCAACAAGATGAATTCCTGATCCATGCGATGGCTCTGCGGTGACAGAGCTGGCCTGCAGTCAGGCCTGCAGCTGGACAACATCCTCCAGACAAACCTGCCCTCCGCCAGCACCCATTATCATCCCAGATGAATTTCAGGCTGCCCAAGTCAAAGCCTTACACGCTCAGGATTCAGCTCCAAGGCGAAGCCAGACAAAGGGCAGGCCTGCCCACAAGGCTCTCCCCAGCACCGCCAGCCAGGCTCCACTCCTGCAAATCCCCTTTTCTCCCACAAATCCCCCCTGCTCCCAGGGCCTCGTCCCCATTCCCTGGGAACCCTCCAGGAGCCCCTCCAGACTGGGGGGAGGAAGGCTCAGACCCTTTACCAGCAGCCCTCCTCACCCTGCCCAGCCACCGGGGCTCTGCATTTCACATTTCTGTCTAATAAAGCCATGGGGGTGCGTGACCATGGAGTCCCAGCACTCCCCATACTCCTTACTAAGGAAGTAGCACTGCAGCGAGTGATGATTATATTCTGTAATGAAATCATTAGGAAGATGTGGCTGTATATCCATCCCCACCTCTCCCAGGAAGCCAGGACTGATTTACAAACAGATTGGGCCAACATTAAAAAAAATAATCAATCAGGAGCTCGGGCTAATTACATCACATTATTTACATGCTCTTCTCAAACACTCCCATAGGCCATAAAGCTCAGTCAGCCTAGTGGGAGTTGAAGGACCCCAAATTATAGCCAAGAGTTAAATTTTCCAGTTCCCACCAAAATTGCAGGGTAACTCAGGCCAAGAAGAAAAAAAATTAAATCTATCTCCATTTTTTCCTCTTCAATAGGTCTCCTTCAAATGGATGCTAACAGACATGAGGCAACAGACACCAACAGGAAAAAAATTAAGCATCTACTACTGTCGTTTTGCAGAAGTGAGAATATAAATATCCCTAAGAGAAAGGTAACAGCTATGTCCCACATCAGCAAGAGACAGCAGCTAAACCTTCGCTTGCTTTAGGTGTTACTGGGTGACTTCACCCTAGAGACCTAGAAGCCAAGTCAGATCTTTTAAAAAACTTCATTTTAGAAGGTATTTAGATAGATGGGTCTTTGGCTAAACTGGAGCACCAGTTCCCAATACGGAAGAAAAGGGGAGCTGTCAGGGGTCTGGGGAGCCAGCGACAGCCCCCATCTCAGAGCAGGGGAAGGGGCAAGGGACCTTCAATCTTTGTAAAAGCAAAATGCATTTATATTATTTGAAACAGGAAAGTCCACGCCTGCAAATGCTCTCCGACTTCATTTGTGCTTGGTGTCTGGTTAAGTGAGCCCTGCTGCTCCACTCCAGCCAAGCCAGGCTGCTGCTTTTGGAAGCAGCTGGGGGTAGGGGGGAGAGGAGCTCCGGTAGCTCCTTGTGGCAGACGTTGCGCCTTTGGAGAGCACAACTCGCGAGCCTTCCATGCAATATGACAGCTCCTACGATAGCAACACTGGACCCCCGGGCCGAGGGGGTTAAGCCTGGGAGGAGTGTACATAAGGTGGTGGATTGAGAGCCAATGAGGATATTGTGCTATAGTTAGACCCTGGCTACCAAGCGCTGGCAGGGCTTAGGAGGCTGCTCAGAGCTGAGCTGCTGTAGGTGACACCGGCAGGCTACCCTTAGCTGCTAGGCTTACAAAGCAGAAAGAAAGACAGGAGGATCAGCTCGGCTTACCTGAAGTTCACACCACGCAACTTCCACCCACGTCTCCGTGTCCAGACCCTTATAGACCGTTTTGAAGGATCCCCTCCCCAGTTCAATATCAAACTTTAGGAACCTGCCGTCCAGCGAGGTGGCAACGGCTTTCATATCGGCCTCCTCCTCGGGCTCCTCTTTCTTAGCCTTGCTCTGGTCTTTGGAAGCATCCACCGCCTCTTTCCTCTCCACATCCCTGCCAGGCTCCCTCTGCTCCTCGGCCCCCACACCGCTGCCGGGGGCGGCCGCTGCCCTCGGCTCCCCGGGAGGCTCGGCCTCAGCCGCCCCGCACACCGGCTCGGCGGCCCCGTGCCCTGCTTTCGCCCGCTCCGCAATTATCCTCCTGGTTTTAGGGAGCAGGATGATCCTCCTCTGATGCTCCGACTCGGGAAGGTCGAAGGCAGGCTCCTCCTGGTCCGAGTCCACCACGCTCCTCCGCAGGAACCGCTGATGGACCATTTTGGGGTCCCTGGAGCAGGGGCGGCGCAGCGGCGGGGCTGGGGCTGCCGGCACCGCAGCAGCGGCCGCCCCGCTCCTCCTGCCGCCGCCCGGCCCGTCCGCTCCTCCCCCGGCCCGGCCGCGCCGCGCCCGGCCGCGGCCGCGCCTGCTGCCTTCGGAGCTCCAGCGCCCGCCGCCGCCGCCCGCGGGCCGGGGGAGCAGCGCCCGGCCGGCGCCGCGCCGGGGCCCCGGCCCGCCGCAGCTGCCCGGCCCGCGCCCGCCCCCTCCCTCCCCGTCCCCGGGCGGCTCCGCGGTCCCGGGCCGGGAGCGTCGCGGGCTCAGGTGCGCGGCGGGGGCGGGCGGGGCCGCGCACAAAGGCGCGGCGGGGCCCTTACTCACGTGCGGAGCGGGGGGAAGCCGTGCCCGGCGCCATGGACGGGGGATGCGGGGCGGGGGGGGATGGGGGGGCGGGCGCTGCCGTGCGTGCACCCGCCCGGCCGTGCGCGCCGCGGAGGGCCGCCGCGGGAGCCGGGCCGGCGTTCCGCCCCTGCGCGCTGCAGCGCGGCCCTGCCCGCAGCGCCGGCCTCCCTGCTCCGCGGCGAGCCCTGCGGCAGCCCCCGCCGGCGATGGCGGCGGCCCCCCCCCCCCCGCCGGCGCGGCGCGTTGTCACTGGGACGCGCTCCCCCGCCGGCGCCCCATAGGCACCGGCGCTCGGCGGCCGCCAATGAGGCTGCGGAGGGCGGACCCCCCCCCGCCGGGCACAATGGGAGGGTCCGCGGGCGGGGGAGCGGCCCCGGGAGCGGCCCTGGGGAGCTGCGAGGGAGCGGCCCTGGGAGCGCCCCCCGGGCAGGTGCCCCCGCACCACCCCTGCGGGTCCCCCCGGCCCCCCGGCCCGCAGGGCGGGGAGGTGCCCGCTCGAACCGGCCGTTCCCCCGAGGCAGCGGGGGGGGGGCTCCCCGGGGACGCCAGGCCTTCATCCCCCTCCTCGTTTTGCATCGCAGAGCCTGAGCCGGGGTCCCCCGCGCCCCGCACCCGATCGTGCCGCACCCAGCCCCTGCCGCCGCGCCTGGCGGGTGCTGCTTTGTTTGGGGTTCTTTCGTCGTTCCCAGCGGTTCGTGACCCGTTCCATGAGTGTTGGCCTCCTGATCCATCATCACCGACAGCCGGCACTGGACCAGGCCGAGGGAAGGTCGGGTCTGAGGAGCAAGCGGGGCTCCCCTTGGACTGGGAACGCGGGGCGCTTTCGTTGCCACCGGCTGTGCCCTCACCAGCTGCGACATTCTGCGCTGTGAACCCGCGAAAGGACGCGCATCCCCGCTATTGTCAAGCCTGCTTTCATGCAAACATACTAAATAGATTTTTAAAAAAGAGAATCATAGAACCGTTTAGGCTGGAAAAGACCTTTAAGATCAGCAAGCCCAACCATTTTACCAAGTAATTATTCCCCGAGATTTCTGAAGGAAAGGAAGTGGACTGCCAGGCAACCATAATTAGGGATTTTTTTTATGATTTCATTTTTAGTTAAGGTTTATTTTTTAAAAAAACCTTTTAAAGTAAGAAAATAGGTGGTTATTTTAAATAGAATCTCTGGTGGTTTAATTTTAAAAACCGCGGTTAACGACCAATAATTCCGCGTTACTCAATCTTCCATTGGGTTGGTTTAGGAGGTGTTCAAATCTGTACGAAATTTCCAGGACTTGCAATTGTGGCATAAAACACAGGTTTGCACAATGCATAGAAACACAGAATTACCTGCCATCAGTGCTGTACACCAGGCTCTTCTTACTCCATGGGCAGCGGTTTAATAAGCAGAAAGCAGAATGAAGTCACCGAGAGGAAAGCGGGGATGGTCGAGAGCTCTGGCACCTTCTCCCAGGTATTACATACACTTGGCCTAGAACTCTCTTCCCAGCTAGGGAAATTCCCACCACCATGTAGGAAAAAGGACAAGATCCAGGCTAATGAGGCAACTGAAAGTAGCAGGCGACACCTCACTCAGCAGGTGGACAGGAGAAAATGGGGAACATCCTAGAGCTGACCAAATACCAAAACCCAACACCCGTGATGAAGGAAAATATGGGGGGTGGGGGGGAAAGAGACTCGATTCCCCCAATTTGCCTTTCACTGCCCGGCCCTCTTGGAGGAAGCATCCGCGCATTCACAGGTGAGGCCAGCCCCGCAGCCCAGCCCCGCAGGACAGAGGGGCACTGCCAAGCTGCGCTGCGGCTCCTGCCTGGTCCCCAGTGCTGGGCGAGTGAAGCAAGACCCAGCCCCACAGCAGCTGCCTCATGGCTGAGCCTCCTCTGCAGTTTGCTGTGCTGCCCTGTGTTGGGGTGGTGCTCTTCCCCTGCCCGCTTGGCTACTGGAAAATTGACGTAATCTGCATGTCACAAACTTCATCGTGATCATTTGGTCAGAAAAGCCCTTTAAGCTCATCAAGACCAACCATTCCCCTAACCCTGCCATCCCACCACTAAACCCTGGCCCTAAGCACCTCCTCTGCCCGGCTTTGAAATACCCTCAGGGGTGGGGACTTGACCCCTTCCCTGGGCAGCCCCTTCCAGGGCTTGACAGCCCTTGTGGGGAAGGAATTTTTCCCAATGTCCAACCTAAACCTGCCCTGGCACAACTTGAGGCCGTTTCCCCTCGTCCCATCACCCGTTCCCTGGGAGCAGAGACCAACCACCCTGGCTCCCTGCTCCTGTCAGGCAGTTGTAGGGAGCGATAAGGGCTCCCCTCAGCCTCCTCTTCTCCAGGCTGAACACCCCCAGCTCCCACAGACGCTCCCCAGCAGCCTTGGGCTCCAGACCCCTCCCCAGCTCCGTTGCCCTTCTCTGGACACGCTCCAGCCCCTCCATGTCCTTCTGGGAGTGAGGGGCCCAACCCTGAACCCAGCATTTGAGGGGCGGCCTCACCAGTGCCCAGGACAGGGGCACGGTCACTGCCCTGCTCCTGCTGGCCACACCATTCCTGATACAAGCCAGGATGCTGTTGGCCCTCTTGGCCACCTGGGCACCCTGCTGGCTCCTATTCAGCTGTCTGTCGACCAACACCCCCAGGTCCCTCTCTGCCAGGAACTTTCCAGCCACTCTTCCCAATGCCTGCAGCATTTCATGGGGTTGTTGTGATCCACTATCAAGTGCTCTGAATCTGTTTACATGGATGATTTTTAACAGAACTTAGGCAGAGAGAAAAAGCCGCTTCATACTCCTACTGTTTGACATTTCCCATGCTGCTCTGCATTTGCTCCCCACCTTCAGGTGAGCAGCCTTGGACAGCAGGCTGACAACCTGCCATGTCGAGAGGATCCAGGAGCAGAATGGCACCGGCTCTCTGGCTGTGCGATGCCTGCAGAATGGGTGCACAGTCTGATCCAGCGCTCTACGGCAGCTAACGTGGCCCTTCCCAGTAGAACAGGGAATCGTTCTTTGGCCTCTGGAGCCACCCACCCAGGCCCTCCAGGTGCTGGTGACCACCGGGGCAGGGCAGCTGGAGACATGTCCCATGCTCAGGTCCCCAGTGCTCTGCGTCAGAGTGGCCCCACAGCCAGCCAAGCCATTCCAGTGTGTGCCCCTGCTTGGCACGGAAAGCCTGATGACCAGGTAGGGTGGACTTGGAGAAAACCTAGGGGTAGAGACTGGTGCGTTCTTCATCTCCACCACCCAGCCAAAGCCTCCTTGGCCGGTGTGAACAGAGTCCCACAGGCTACGTTCCCACAAGCTATTTTACTGAGTTTCCTCTACCTGCCCGAGAACAGAAACACGTTACTGAACCTTCTGCTGTCCTGGTTCCAGCTCTGTGCGAGACAGTAGACAGACAGACAGATGGACAAGGGTGTGCTTTTTTACCAAAGGGCATAGAAAAAGATAAACAGCTACAGTTCTCCTGATTGATGGAGCTTCACCGGAGCAAGCCTGAAGGAGATTCCCCACCGAGAGCACACTGGTACGCAGGTGGTATTGTAAATTATAGCATGGTTCATCACAACGGTAGTGAGGGTGCTGCCGCAGACGTAGAGATCTGAATCAAGCCCCGGATGCAGCAAACTGTCCTTGCTACGTATGAAAGCCAAACTGCTCGTTCCCATGGATGAAATTCTTTCTCCCTGCAAGAAGCTGAATGAGCCGCACTTCGCCCCCGGAGCGCAGATGGGTATTTCCACTTGACAAGCAGATTAACACTGCTCTGCCTGCGACTCCCCTCACCGCTCCGCTGCCTGGTGTCAGGAACAGTCAGCCTCCAGCTAACACGTAGCGGGACAGCTTGTCCGAGTTAATAGCTCCTGTTATTTTTAAAAGGGAGAAAAATAACCATTTTCTCCTAATAACAGCCATCATTTTCTTTCCCTATTTGTCAGTTTTGAGCAAGGAAGTGAAGTCCGGTTCTTCATGTTAACAGCTTGACTTTCAGGTTCTCAGAGACTGGGAAAATTTTTTATTTGTTTAAAATAAATGTTTGCAGGGAGCTGCGGAAACATCTATTTTGGTCTCCAGTTTTCTACTGACTTGGTTTTTATATGATTTATAACTTGATTAAAGCCAGGTCAAATACCCATGGTGAGCGACTTTCAGCTGCCACTGCCCATGTACTACCAGCTCTAACGCAGTGTTAGGTGTTAGGTGATAACTGCATTTTCTTTCAAAGAACAATAATTATAATGATTTCAAAACCTGAGTTCACAGTATGTTCTCAGTTAGGTCATCTGTATTCTGCTCTAACAAGTTGTTTGCAGATACAATAGTTCAAGTCATCGAGCTGATACAAACTTATCACGAATGCTTAAAAAAGACTCTGCATGTCTAAGTGTCAGGCTCTGCTACCAGGGAACGGGCGATGGGACGAGGGAAACGGTCTCAAGTTGTGCCAGGGCAGGTTTAGGTTGGACATTGGGAAAAATTCCTTCCCCACAAGGGCTGTCAAGCCCTGGAAGGGGCTGCCCAGGGAAGGGGTCAAGTCCCCACCCCTGGGGGTATTTCAAAGCCAGGTAGATGAGGTGCTTAGGGCCAGGGTTTAGTGGTGGGATGGCAGTGTCAGGGTAAGGGACTTGATGATCTTAAAGGTCCTTTCCAACTCCAATGATTCTGCGATTCTAAGTGGCGGGTGCGGTTGGCAGACTCAGCTGCAGGTCCAGCGAGCCAGGCAGCGAGCGGTGGGGGAGATGTGCACGGAGGGGATAAGTTCCACTTATCCTAGTTTGCCCTCGGGTGTGATGCTGGTACAATATATCATTGTAACATGCATGACAACCTTGAACTCAAAGAATGTTCTGTGTTTTTTCTTCCTACAGATTTTAATAGTAGCTTACACAGCCCATAACAGCATTCCATAACATTACCTCTCAGGTTCCTTAACAGTCAAACTTGCTGGTGCTGCAAAGTTAATGGACAGCATCTTCACTGCTTTATGGATTTCTTGTGGTGTGTTCCCTGCCCCCGAGAGCTGTGTTCAGGCCTCCCTGAAGGGCGGCAGAGTCAGCGAAGGGATAGTGCGCAGTCATTTTGCATTTCTATGCGAGTTACCTGGAGCACCATCTCTCCATGCCAATTTTTTTGGACAGGCAGGCTATCACCCTTCCCACCCCAAATCTGACCGATGCTTGATAGTTGCTCTATAATTACTGCGTAATTCAGAAGTTTGCATTTAATTATTTATCTGCTTTTATTTGCCAGGAAATGATGGCTTTGAGCCTGCAATAAACTCAAACAAACTACACAATTAATTTCCCAATGCTTCTGTGTGGCCACAGGGATTGTAAGAGTTCAGACAGCACATCGGTGTTTTTTAAAACCTCTCTCCCTCTTCTCGTGCCATTTTCTGGTATGATCCCTGCAGTAGCTTTATAATGACAATAAAATAGATGGACAGAGCAAAGTAAGGATTAGAGCAAAATAAGGGACAGAGCAAAATAGACCAAATCAACGAGTCAGGTGTGGTGCTTCATAACCCCATTAGGGCTTTCCAAAATGTTCATGTTTATATCAAGCGAGTGAATGGTCTTTACATTATTTTTTTTCTAGCCTGAAGCTGTATTTTATCAATGAGCCCATCTGACATATTATGTTGCAAAATAGGCAGATTTAAGACATAACGACAATGCCGTTATTCCTCTTAACACAAAAGATGAGGCATAAGTTCTTCTAAGTGTAGTAAGAACATCTGCTGATCTCATCCCTACGCGATGCTCCTTGTTGTATGTAGCTCTCTGATCCCGTTCTTCCTTGTGAACTGAAGAAGCGGTAAGAGCGCATAACCTCAGCACAGAAACCTCCCATCGCGCAGCGAGACTTCAGGCGGCTCGGTTCATTTTACAAACAAGAGCAAGAACCAGCGCTGCGGCATGAGGACTGAGTCCATCCCAGTGACTCTGAACACTCCACTGTGATCAACAGTTCAAAGTCAGAAGTACAACTACTATGGCATTAACTCGAATTGAAAACAACATACACAGAGGTAAGCCACATAAGTAAGTTATACAGAGACTGTGTCACACACGGATGAAAGCAAAACACCTGAAGAGTCAATGCCTATGCTTCAAATGGCCTTCATCCTTCACACTCTTCATGAGAAGTCTCCTATTTAGCATACTGGCACTTCATTTTTAAGTACTTTTCAGTAAGTAGCATGCCCCACTGACTTCCAAGAGGTGTCACCACACAGGCACATGGAGCACCAAGCCCGTTTAAGGAGTCACAAGAAGGATGAAGAGCTTTCCACGTTCCCAAGGTCCTGACTGGTCTGCTGGAACACTAGGGGATCGTTAGAAAACTCGCAGTACGAGCTGGGTAAGAGAGGTCCATCAACGGAAACAAGTGGAGTGGAACACAGACAAGGAGTGTGGACTATGCAAGAGAGACTTGTTAGTTACAACACACCTCCAAAAATAAAGGCAAGGGATCTCACTTTTGAGTACCAACCTCCAAGGCCTGCAGTTCAGATTCAGATGTCAGCAGTCAGCATCCCCCAACCATCATGTGCACTATGAGTGCCGTCACATCCACTCATATGTAGTAGCTTAGTATCGTCTTGCTCTTCTCTCTGCTAGCTACCCTATAAACATCTGAAAGCATCACCTTAAGCTCCATTGTCCTTCTGGGCAGGATTACTTGCACTGCTTGTTTTCTTGTAGTAAGTACCGCTGGACAGCCACTGAACAGGAGCCACTGGTGCCCATGTGTACAGGGAGTTACAGCCAGCTTGGGGCTGCATCTAGAGCTCCCAGCAGCATTTTGCTCTTACCCTCACCCCTTGTGAAATGCCACACCAGAAGAACATCAATACACCACCAGTTTTCAGTGTTCGATAAATATGTATAGTACGTTGCAAGGTCAAAAATTTCCTTCTCATCTCTCCATCGAAGACAATGAAAAAGAATTTAGGCAATAACCATGGTGAAAAGAAGCTGCACAGTTACTGCTTCCAGTTCCTAAAAGGAAGCCAGAAAAAACATTGACTCTGCTAAGCCACCTACACAGGAAGACACATGAGACCACAGATAACAGATTTCAGGACTGAGTCCTCTCTTCTTCCCTGTCTTCCCTGACAACAGCAAAGAGACTGCGTATGAAACCTTTATCCGACTCTTATAAACCTTTAACTGCTCTGCTGAGACAGCAGGCATCTTGCATTAGAAAGGATTTAGGAAGGATCATCAAGACCTGTTAGTTACAACATACCTCCAAAAATAAAAGCAATGAATCTCACTTTCGGGTACCAACCTCCAAGGTCTGAAGTGCAGATTCAGGTGTCAAAATTCAGTATAAAAAACACCATATAGCATTAATCCGACAATATTATTTGTTTGATAATTTAGGGTAAAGAAAGCATTCAGTAAATGTTCAAAATGAGGGCTCAGTAGGATTTGTACAGCAAGTCATTGGTGTTTAACACCAGAAAGTTTAGATGGTAACAGATGCAAATTGGTGAACTCTCCTGCATTTCCAGCCAGGTTCTGAGCACACGCATTTTGGCTGACAGATAATTAGCCAAGGTCCTGATTCTGGTTTTATTGACCCCACTAGCTATTGATTTAAATGAAGGCAGGACCAGGGTGGGATATAATCATTCCCCTGTTTAACTGCCAACCTGCTTGCTGTTTGTGTGCTCGTCGAGGGAAAGCACATTCAAACAAACGTGAGGTCTTTCACCCAGATAAATGTATAGGTTCCCAAAATTCTGCAAGGGAAGATAAAATTTAAAATTTAAACTGTTATTTTAAATCTGAAAAATAAACCCAAAATGACATCATTCTACCCATCTCTCATCCTGTAAATCATAAACGCCAAGACCCTAAGCCCATATTTCAACTTTTTCTTTACCGAATTAAAGCACCATGTACTTTATTGCTTTCCAGAGGAGAAGGGATGATACCAAGTTCATTAGCATCTAGGAATCAGCATCTTGTTTGTTAGAACTTACGCTATGCTTTGGGGTTTACTTCCTTAGCAGGGATGCGGTCCATTTTCAGGATCTATTGTGTAATCTAACAGTAAGTTTGCAAAACGAAGCATGCGATAGCCAAAATCACTAAGCTCCACCAAGTGGCATAAGAGAGAAGGTGTTACCATAATGTCCCTGTGTTGGAGTGGTTTCAAAGGTGGTTGTGATCTTCCTTCAGCCTGCCATAATTAAGTATGCAGCTACTTTTTGTTCTTGAACGCATAAACAGAAGATGCCCTGCCACATAATTATTATTCATACAACATTCAGCTCGTGATCCTGCAGCACAAGTTTACTCTTCCATCCCACTGGTCATGAGGTAAACTGCGAGTGCACACTCCTGTGTACCTGTTTGCAGAACCACAGCCTCTGCAAATGTACACATCTGGGATTGCAAACATCTGGTGTTCACAGAATCCCAGAATGGCAGGGGCTGGAAGGCATCTCGGGAGATCACCCTGTTCAACCCCCCTGCTCAAGCAGGCTCACCCAGAGCAGGGTGTGCAGGACATTGTCCAGGCGGGGTTTGAATATCTCCAGAGAAAGAGACTGCACAGCCCCCCTGGGCAGCCTGTTCCAGGGCTCGGTCACCCTCAGAGTGAAGAAGTTCTGCCTCACGTTCAACTGGTGATGCTTCAGTTTGTGACCATTGCCCCCTGTCCTGTTGCTGGGCACCATTGAGAAGAGTCTGGCTCCATCCTCGTGACATCCACCCTTAAGATATTTGTAAGTGTTGATGAGATCCCCTCTCAGTCTGTCTCAAGCAGGACGTGGATGGTGTTACCAGCACAGAAGACACTGATGGCTCCTGCCCTGAAAGGTTTCCAGCCGCTACATTAACCCATAGCCCATTATGAAAGCACTAGGGAAAGCAGGCGACACGCGAGAGAAGGTAACAAGGGCATTCCTCAAGCACTGACTGGCACCCTTGAGCCCCAAGGGAGGAACACCTCCAGAAACCCTACTCTGTCCCACAGGTTCTGACTGCCTTTCCCACTCCAGTTTTACTAGACAGGTCTTAAGTTATTATTAGGTTGAGTCCAAAAGCTTGTCTGCTTTTTCCATCTGTATCAGCTGATGTGATAACGGCTACCAGCTTCCCCCAGAAAAAACTTGAAAACTCTAAGGCTGTTACTCTTGGGCTCATTCAAGACTGTGCTGAGCGCCAGTCCTGTCACGGTGTTCCCCCTCTCAGTGAACCATTCAGCGTTGCAGTGCGCCCCCAGCACAGAGTTCCCTGTGTTCTAGCAGTGCCAGGCAGGAAGGCAAATCTCTCCATTCTCGTCACCATGTGTGAAGAGATTGGGGCTGAACATCCTGTGGGAAAGCTTCCAATACCCTGGGACATGTCACATATTCATGATAAAATCCATTAAAACTACTCATAGTACTCTTATCAGCGGTGCTACTTTTTTTTTTTTCCTGTTTTTTTTTTAAGGGGACCATTACATGTTGTATAACATTTTAAATTCTGAATTTAGCACGGCAAACAAGTCAGACAGACTGCCCGTGTGCCCAAGGCAGGGAGGCAGGGAGCACACCAGGGGAATAAAAGCAGTAACCTTGGTTTACTCTGCAACTCCCCAGGCAACGGAATAAGGGCGACAGAGAGCGTGGCAGCATCAAGAGAGAGGCACTGAAGTTGCCACTGCAACCATCAGGCATCTTGGATGCTGGCTTATATCCCATCAGTCAGGGAGTGTTGGGATGGCAGCTCCCTCCGGCCAGGGAGGGGAGGCAGGAAAAACTGAGGAGGAAGGAAAAAAAAAGAAAAAAAGAGTGAACAAAATGCAGGGCAAAGCACGAGGGGAAAAAAAAAAAAAGGTAATACCCATCTTAAAGTACCAGGGTTAGAAAATACTAGAACCAGATTTGGATGTCTCATTTGAGCAGAGAATCCCATAAATAGCTCTGCGCTTTTCTAAAGATTCCCCTGCTCAGGAAGCAGGTCTGTAACATCAGCAAAAATATGAGAAACCTACTGGAAACTGGCCTCGAGAGATTTCATGCTCGGGGCTTTTTGAAGGAGTTTATATGAGCTCTCGAGACTTGTATACAGACTTTGGCTACAATGAGAAAACTGAAAACCGGCGGATGAGAATCTGCGTAGCTATCCTCCTCTCTGGACGGTAGCCTGTTGGGTCTTGCCATAAGCCAAAGTTATCTTCTAGGTTCAGCTAACTAAGCCTTTTTCCAGTCATATTTCAATTCTTACTCCATATAACATCTTATCAAACAAAACACGGTCATCTTTGTTTATCGGTCTCTTATTAGTCAGCCCAGTATGACTAAAGCTCAGCTAAACCCTGTAAGCTATCTAAAAATAATGTTAGATTTTAATCTGTGCCCAAGACAATTTAAAGCATTTTTCTCCCTCTCGCATATTACTTGTCTAAGTAACGTCAGGGCTGACATTAAAAGAACTTCCCTAGTGCAGAGGAGAAGCTATTACTGTGTTCCCAAGGTTTAAAGATGAATGCCTTTTAATATAAAAGTTTCCTAGCAACATGTGTTCTAAGCCTAGAACGTATTCCGAAAATGGTGACGCTTGCCATTGCTCTGTTTGACCTCGTCGCTCTGCTCTGTTGTCATCCTTGCCTTCACAACCCATCATATCACAGAACAGTCATCGTCTTTTCCTTGGTTCAGCTTCTCACCGTCTCCCACTTTGGTCTTACACATGAAAATATCTGCCCGCCCTTGCCTAGTAACGTATATTTTCTGCCTTTCTCCATCATTCCATGTAAGCCTCTCCTTCTTTCTCACTGAATATTGGTCTCCCAAATACTTCTGGATCTCACATTCCTTGGACTGGACACTCTCCAAACTGGGGAGCTATTCTATCTGTGTTTGTAAAGCTGTGGACAGCTTAAGAATGCTCCCAGACCAGCACCGTCGCTTGTCAGCCTGCAGCACCATGTTTTCCAGCGTTGTTTATGGCCAGCAAGAGCACTTCCACAGCAGGAGCTACATCCTGCACAGAGAGAAATAAAGACAGCAAAGTCTTATCGAGCCAAATTTTTAATACACTTGGAGAAGCAGGAAAGGAAAGGAAGACGGGATCAACAGAATTTCCTGGGACGCAATTTCTTCATGACCATAAAATGTGAGACAAATGGGTCACAGCCAAGAACAAGCCAAAAAGAAGAAAAAAATATATTGGCTACACATCTGTTTTTCACCCTGTGACCCAGCAAACATCCATAATGCCGCCTTCTGTTGTTGCATGACACCGTGCCTTCCCACGTCATCCTGTAGCTCTTTGGAAAGGGAGGCACGATTGGAAGGGTTGTGCCAGGTCACTGAGTCTTGAGGAAAAATCTTTGGATGCCTGGGTGCGGAGGCACAGGTCTGTGGCAAAAGAGTTCTTCCCCTTCCAGGAGCAGCCCCTGCCCTGGCCACCACACTTTCCATCCCGGACCGTTCCCCCATCATGAGCAGGGTTGCCAAAACGCTGAGAGAAATGACAGGGGAGGGCACAGGCAGGAAAATGTGATTCTGGGGCATTAGTTAAGGTTGAGGGGGAAAAACCCCACCCTTGACTATTCCTTGACAGGCAGGAATCAGGCCTGAACGCCTGGATTGTAAAGCGCAGACAGATGACTGTCTCCCTGGCAACCTGAAAAAACACTAGGAAGGAAAGGAACATGTACTGATCCACCACCGCGACCTGGGGAAGCCAGCAGAGAGAGGCGTTTAGGGATCAAATGGAGAAATTCCATGGCCTTAGAAAGGGGGGACAGTGCCTCAGCCAGGTCCAGGTGGGGCTGCTCCTCAGCAACTGGAGGGCGGACGCCTGGGGCTTAACATGGAAGCCCAGTCTTTGCTGGCTTCCACAGCCCCTGGGAACACTGGAGGACATGGGCCACTGAGAATTCTATGACGTGCAGAGGCCAAATAATCCAGATCCCAAAGGGATAGTAGCTTGTGCCAGGCACTCTTCCATGGTCTCAGAGGAATAGGGGGTGGGGGTGGGATTTGCGTACAGCTCCTTGCCAAGCCAGGCTTCTCCAGCAGGTGCTTACATGGGAAGAAATGGCAGAAAATTGTGCCATTTTCTCTTTGCTTGGGCTTAATCCCATTTAATAGCTGAGAAACCTCTAACTGCAAGGCTAAACCAGGAGGCAGACTGCTAGCAATCACCCTACGGAGCAGCATACAGGAGTAATACCTGAGCTGGTTTAGGATCCCTTTCTCACTTTATTTATTTTAATACTAGTGAAGTGAAAACAGAGAGTTACGCGAAAGCAGCTGAGATGGTACGCTGTCAGTGTTTGTAATACAGCATTTGCTTTAATATATCACTCATCAGAAGGCCACAGGACTGAGTTATAACTGCTTTAAAGAACATCACTCTCAGTTTACTCAGTGGCTTCCTGTGTTGAGAAATGCAGCTGTAATGTCACAGGATACCTCCCATGTTCTTCTTCATTTCAGCAGAAGACCTGCAGTAGCCCGTCCCATGAAACGAAGGTGCCCGATATTAACTGTGCCGGTTGTATTTGCTCCAGGGTGTGCTGGGGGCTGCAGGGAATGCAAAGCTGGAAGTTAACCACCCGGACACAGACCCCCCGCCAGAGGCGGAACAGCTCCCGAGTTCCCTTAGGACAGGTAGGAAACCTTCCTTGCGTTTGTCTACTAACGGAGCAGTTCCAGTGTTCTAGGAGCTATGACAGAGATCGAACATACTCCGTACAGTAACCTGCTTTCATTAGCGAGCACTGCGATCATCATTTATGGTATCTCATTGCAGAGGAGTCAAAATTGCCTAGAAGAATTCCAACACACAAAGTGTGAGAAGATGCATGAACCCACTCCAGGCGTTTGGAGAATTCATGCCCCTGTGTGAGAAGGGATTTCTTCCACCAGCTAATAACGACACAAGCAATTTGTCTTCTATTAGGACAAAAGTGAAGCACAAGTGTCTTCAGAGAAAGGGTCCTCCTGGTGCAGTGGAGGCCAGTGGGGGAGAGAATGGCTCTGCATTTGACCCCCGACATCAGCCCACAGGCACCAGCACTTGGGAGCCAGCAGCTCTCTGAGCAGAAATTCCCTGATGCTGGATGTTACCAATGCAGCAACATTCTCACAAGAGACAGATTTGGACTTGGCAGCGAGCAGGCATAACTAGGATTCCTCTGCTGAATGTCAGGGGTGTCTCACCCTCTCCCTTTCCCTCCCAGGGGACTGGGCTGCAAAAGGACTCCTGGAGATTCTGTATTTTTCTGGATCCTGTTAATTCTGGGATAAAAGGGATTTTTTTGGTTCTTGCTATAGGAGGGAAACAGATAATTTTCACAGTGATAATTGCAGTACACACAACACAGGCTTAAGCCATATGTCTTCCTTTGTCTTGCAGAGCACACTTTTCACACTATCCTTTCTCCTTATCAGCTTCTACACCTTGCACAGTTTATTTACAGAGATCTGCCTTTCCTCATGCCGTAGCTTTGGCCCCCACCAGCCTCCTGCACTGCTGTCTTTCACTTATCAGTCAGATGTTTCACCTACCTGTCATCACTTCTTTTTCCAGCAACCCTCAAAGACAACCCCAGAATGACTGCTACTAAATGCATTGATCTTTGCCTGCAAACTGAAGACTAATCAGAGAGGTATGTAGTCTAAGCCTTTTGCCTGGGCAATGCACCAGGGTCCTGTTTCGGCTGTGCAGTTGAGGGGTCTCCATGAGCCTTCTCATCATTGTTTGGAATACTCTGAGACATGGTGTTAAATAATTTGGCTAAAGCCAAAAGGCATTCTTTCTAAATTAAAAATCTCTGCAACAAGGCATTTCCAGTCTGGTGCGGATTTTAAGCAGCTTTTCCAGAAAGCCAAGAGGTGTGGCAGAAATGGCTGGAACTGCTTATTGCCAACTGTCTCCATAAACCCCAGACAAATGCAAAAGCGCTGCTGGAGAACAGTGTTCAGAGGTATTTTATGCTTCTCATTTGTAGGATGAAGAAAGTGAGCAATGGCTTTCACATATGTATAGGGGAGGTACTGAATTCGTCGCGGTTAGCTGATGAGTTGCACTTCACCATGGCCATGTTTTTGAAACCTCATCGACTCTGACTTTCTGCAGTCCAGCATTTGGGACATTTTGAATCATGTTGTTCACAGAATCCCACAGAAGGAAAAGTCTTTCTTGTTCTAAAATAAAACCCTGCCATTTCCATCCTGGACTCAAGTGCTTTGATATTAAGATGACAGGCATCTTATCTAGATGAGATTTCCACATGCAATCTTCACCCAGCAAGAAGCCTTCAGGCTGTAGATTCAATCAGACAACAATGCTGTTAGAAATACAGAAGGATCTAAACCATGCCATTTCTGACTACCCATTTCCCAGGGCAAGGTGAGAGGCCCTCTTTCGGCACTACTTCCCATGCTCTTCATGCATATTACAAAGTCAATCAAAAGCATGCGCGTCTCCTCTTTCATCGCTGTGCTGTGTCATGCCCAATGTGTAATGTGGGTATTTTCATAGAATCCTTTGGGTTGGGAAAGCCCTTTAAGATCATCCAGTCCAAACATTCTCCTAACCCTGCCATCCCACCACTAAACCATGGCCCCAAGCACCTCATCTGCCCGGCTTTTAAATACCCCCAGGAGTGGGGACTTGACCACTTCCCTGGGCAGCCCCTTCCAGTGCTTGACAGTCGTTTTGGAGAAGGAATTTTTCCCAATGTCCAACCTAAACCTGCCTTAACACAACTTGAGGCCATTTCCCCTTGTCCCATTGCCCGTTCCCTGGAAGCAGAGCCCGACCACCCCCCAGCTCCCCCCTCCTCTCAGGCAGTTGTAGGGAGCAGTAAGAGCTCCCCTCAGCCTCCTCTTCTCCAGGCTGAACAAACCCATTTTGCTTCATGACAGACAAAACACTGAAAGAATTCAGCATTGGGAGACCATACTTTTAATCCCAAGCTGTGATTTTACATGGTTACTCCTGTGGCTTTACCGCACTGTCTTTACCAGAATAGAAAGTGTGCAACTGAGCAAAGCCAACCTCCTAGCCAAGCATATACCTGACACAGTACAGTGTGCAAGCACACAGATGGGAAAATCAGAGGCTAACTATGGTGCAGATAGCTCGTGGTACAAGGTAATTTTCTCCCTTCAGTTGGAGCACACATTTTCTCCACTATTTGGTTACTTTGCACATGCTCTTCAAAAAGTTGTGTTCAAAATGAGTGTTACAGCTCCTCTTCTGTGCCACATGCAAAGCAAGCACATGAAAAATACTCCTCCCCCCCAGCCCAGGACTGCTGCCCTGCACATCTTATCAAAGCCACTGTAATGCAACAGCTAGGAAAAGTTGGATCCTATTATACTCCAAGCTCAATATTCCTTTTCTGCTTCTTACCTGTGCAAGCACATGCTGTCACGGATGGAGTGAGAGGAAGGCAAAAATAATACAGTTTATTGGTGTAAAAGAGTGAGGTAACAAAGTTCAGTGGTCAATGCGACAATAGTTTATAAGATTCGATGGCAATGTACGCTTGGTTATTTACTGCATAGAGGCCAGGGTCAGACAGAGCTGTCAGGGAGACTCTCCTGTTGGGTCATGAGGTTCAGAAAAGATCCCCTTGCTTTCTAAACTCCTTCCTCAGAGAGGAGTCTGGGTGCAGCTCGATCCAGTCTTAGTCCCAGACTTGGTCAACAGTTTATGTCTAAAGGATTAGATATGTGCAATCAATCCTTTCTATCACTTAGCCAAGGTTTCAGAGTTTAGCAGGCTGTGAGCCACTCACCAAGGATCTGTTGGGGTAAGGAATCTCTCAGCCTCGAGGAGTAACCTTGAGAGGCGTCCCTGCTCAAGGGGAGATCCTGGAGTGCAGCCGCTGCCATGCAGGACAGCTCCAAAGGCTCTTGGGCTGCTCCCTATTGATGGGGGTAAGATAATTGGCTCATAGTCATATTTACATACTGACCACGGTGCTCATGTGGGCATGTTCCACAATAGCCCTTGGCTATTGTATTGTTATCTGTCTCCCCCACATCCAGTGGGTGCATCCTTCATGACCAGACACATCTATCACCACTGCCACAGGTGGTTATCGCTTGGAAGAGGTGAAGGGGAGGGGGAGTCGAGGGGAGGGGGAGGACACCCCCACACCTGCACTACTTCATTCAGACAGGTGTAAAACAATTCCTTCATAAACTTTAACTTCATCAATTCATAATTGCTTCTTATCGTGCATACTCTTAATTCTCTGCTCTGAATCCGTCACCCAGATTTCAGCTGTGTACACACCACTACCAAGATTATCTTCAAAATTCTGCTAACATTTGGTTGTTCTAAAATAAACGATTCAAAGCAGGATGGAACTCCTGGCTCCCCAAGCTGGCCCCTGGGAGCGCAGCATGGGGTGTCTGGCACTTTGCAACCTTTCAGTAGCATCCAGTCCCTGTAGCTGTTCAGGGCCAACCGTTTTTCCTCAGGGGCAGGGACCCTCCTCAGCAGCCTCTGGGCTGCGTCAGCTCTGGATGCATCCAGTCATCCTTGTGCTGTTGTGGGCCAGGCACTGCGGGTGAGAGAGACCAAAAGGTCTCTGCCAATTTGCCTTCCTGTTTGATACTGCTCTCACATAATTAAAAAAATTGCACTCAAAGTCCAAGCGTATCTTTCCGATCTCAGTTTTGCTGACCAGGCACATAATCTTAAATTCCTGATCCTGGCTTGGGGTTTTTTCTTCAGAGATTCTTGTTCTTTCTTAGGTTCACATCTTAAGCTTTCGTTTCTCATTACTTGTACTCTGCATTGCTCTAAAAAAGACCTGTGACGAACCTGAGGGGGGGAAAACCCCATAATGCCTGTATTCACAATTCCTCATTTTCTTTACAATTTTACGTGATATCCTTACACATTTTCTTGGAACAGCTCTTTAGTGCTGTTTCTGCTCTCCACAAATTAATGAGACAATGGCAAAACCATGAGAAACTTCCCTGGGAATAGAGCTGAGGGCTACCATGCCACAGGGCTGCCGCTCTTCCTAAGCGTCGTGAATTCACCGCACTACAGCAGTTTGTGAAACCATTTTGCTCATTTCAGCAGCCTGAGTTTTCATTCATAGTCGGTGTGGTTATTCCCTCCCCATGGGGCTGTAAAGCTGCAAATAGCAAAAAGAATAAGAGCAGGCAGTCAGTCAAGTGACAGAATATTAAAAAGGTCATAAGTAGTATACAGCACCAAAATAATTGAATGGCTGTATTAGAGGGTGGAATTCCAGCAACAGCCTCCCGACTCCAAGGTAATATCAACACAAAAAACTACTGCTGAGTGTTTAATTCCAGCAACAGTGAATTTGGAAATTAGGCCAGTTTAAAAGACAGGGGTTTTGCCCACACCCTCATTTCTTTCCCAGATGTCAGCTGAGTTCTGTGAGTGTTATCATCCTTTCACAGGAGGGCTTAATGATATTCCATGATAGGAGAACGGAATAGAATTAAGAAAAGCCTCAGCTGTTCACTTCGACCCTCCACATCCGCTTCCCATGAAACACGCTGTCGTTAAGGGCTGCGGAACTCGGGGAATCGTGCGCATCCCCCTCGAGCCTGAAAACGCACACATTTCCATGCTGGTGTAGGCTCAATGCGTATGAATCATGGGGGCAATCCCAGGGAAAGAGTGGAAGAGGGAGACATATAATTGCATATTGGAAGGCAGATCAATGGCTTGTGAGCCCATCATCTTGGGAGGGCAAAGCAAGCTGCCGAGTCATTGATTATCTCAAACGACATGCGTAGTATTTTCTGTCCCCAAACACCAGGGTGGCTTTAGGTATTAAAGACAAACTCAGTGATTTCTTCCGTCACCCTCCTGAAAAGGATGCCAGGTCTTCAAAGGATTCAAAATCCATGCTATTTCCATAACTATAAGAATTGTTTTACTTCTAGGATTTTCATCTAAAAAACTATATATAACCTTTCCGGGCTTCTGCCAGAACACCACAGATAGGGAGAAACCTGTGTTGCCACTGGAGACCAACGTGAGGAAGGGATAATATTTTCTGACAGTACTGGCACCGTAAACACAGTCCTCAGCTATAACAAGGGACATCACCCAAAAACCACCTTTGTAACTGGGCAAAGCGCATGGAAATTTGAATTACACGGGGAGAAGAAGTAACGTGTAGCGCTCTCAATTAAATGCCCGAGCAGCAGGTTTTCAAGGTCCAGGAAATTGTGAGCACATCACTGGAAATGAATGAGAGCCTGGCATGTTTCAGTGCCTACTGAAAAGGTTAATCTACAGTTTTCATTACATTGATATGTCATAAACTGCAAACAGGCTGAACAGGGGTGAATGTGCCATCCTGTGACAGACTGGGAGCTGAAGGTGGCTCAGCACTTCACCTGGGCGCAGAGTCATAGAATCATAGAATCACAGAATCACAGAATCCCAGGTTGGAAGGGACCTCAAGGCTCATCTGGCCCAACCTTTCTGGGCATGAGCCCAGTATAGACAAGATGGCCCAGCACCCTGTCCAGATGAGTCCTGAAAGTGTCCAATGTGGCAGAGTCAACTGCTCCCCCAGCGAGATTATTCCAGTGGGTGACTGTTCTCATGGGGAAAAATTTCCCTCTCATGTCCAATTGGAATCTCCCCAAGAGCAACTTGTATCCCTTCCCCCTTGTCCTCTCCATGGGACTCCTTGTGAAAAGGGAGTCTCCATCTTCCTTGCAGCTACCCCTTAGGTACTGGTACGTGGTGATGAGATCCCCTCTGAGCTGCCTTTTCTCAAGGCTGTACAAACCCAGCTCTCTCAGCCTGTCCTCATACGGCTATGAGAGGCTTCCCAGGCCTTGGATCACCTTGGTGGCCCTGCTCTGGACCCTTTCCAGCCTGTCCACATCTTTTTTGTAGTGTCCCCTAAGTCTAGCTTCCACCAAGCTGATCCTACTCTTTCCTACTGGGGAAAGTAATTTCTTGGCCAACCAGTTAAACCAGTGTCCTGGTTTCAGTTAATTTTCTTCCCAGTAGCTGGTATAGCGCTGTGTTTTGGATTTAGGATGAGAAGAATGTTGATAACACCCTGATGGTTCAGTTGTTGCTGAGCAGGGCTTACACTGGTGAAGGCCCTTTTCAGCTTCCCGTGCTCTGTCAGGGGCACAAAGAGCTGGGAGGGGGCAGAGCCAGGACGGCCCACCCCAACTGGCCCCGGGGCTATTCCAGACCATAGGGCTGCCCAAGGCACCATTACACGTGATGGAGCCCGGTTGTCCTGAGGCTGGCTGAGCACCCACCTGCCTGTGGGAAGCAGGGAATGAATCCCTTGTTCTGCTTTGCTTGCACACACTGCTTTTGCTCTCCCGATGAACTTGTCTTTATCTCAGCCCACAAGCTTTCTCACTTTTACCCTTCTGATTCTCTCCCCCATCCTGCTGGGGGGGAGTAAGCGAGTGGCTGAGGGGGGCTGAGTTGCCAGACGGGGTTAAACCACGACAACCAGTTCACAACATTTAGTACAATTTAGAATGTACAGCCTGAACTGAGAAAGCACTAATTTCTAAGGGAGGTGTAAGTTAAAGGTTGTCATCCTGCTGAATGGTGGGAAATACTGTGGGAAACAATCGTGGATTGGAATGGCAATGACTAGTTTTCGCCTGCCCTTCCATTCTTTCTTTAACAGGTGCTTTAGGAGGCTTCATAGCTTGACACGTACAGTAAGCGAATAACTAATGCTTCTGCTATTCCTATTTGTAAATGGTTTTTCAATAACTTGCACTTTATAAAGGATCATTCATTTTCAAAGTGTTACTTATTATTATTATTTTTTAAATACTGCTGTAAACAAGGGTGTAGTGCAAACAACCCAAAGATCTTCTTATAAGCTGGAAAAGTAGTTAAAACATGGGGCTTCCAGGTCATGCATCAAAGAAGCACTAGAATTCATTTTCAGCAGCTTTTGAGAGTGGGGCACAGAGCATTCTTTACTGCATTCATAACAAGTTTGCACAAACCTGAAGAATAAAATATTTTGTACAAATTTGCTGCTGTCTAGATGGATCTACAAAGTTTTTTCAGAGGTTTTCAGAAAATAGTTGCTAAAAAAATTAAATGAAAAAATTATAAAAATAACATTTTTTTAATTTTCAGGCAAAATCCTCCTTCCTACCTATTGTGTGACATCCAGTTACAGCAGGATCTTTCGCTATTTCATTCTGTGAGGCAGAATTGCTCTCTATGAGGCAGTAAAATAATACCTCAGCATGGAGCTCTTCAAGCCCTTTCTTTTAAGCATTTATATTTTCTAAAATGTTATTCTAGTTTTGCCAACAGAGTCCAACTTCAATGAGGAATTGAAACCGTGTCTGTGTCCAGGAGATTGGACAGCCCTGAGCCACAGGGGAACAAAAATGCAGCTCCGTCCTCCGCGCTGAAACCCTGATGGCTGAAGCCAGCTCTTCCCGCTGATCTCACAGTTTTTACAGAAACTCTTCAGTGCCAAAGTCTGCTGTTGGGTACAGATGCATTTGGTTTAATTACTAAATAATTGAAATGTTGGAAAAATAAAAGATCGGTTTCCAGGGTGACCTGTTTAAATGTATCTGGTTGTCCTTAAGATTGCTTATACCAAGGATAGCAAGGAATGAATGAAGTAGACAACTTCAAGGACTGTATCATGGCAAGGAAATCACCGCTGCTTGGAGATGCCTTTTCCCAGCATGCCCAAAACACCTTTTTTGCTAGAAGACAGTGAAGTGAAAAGGACTGAGTATTCTTCCTTCCTCCCCTCCGCCCTCTCCCACGGTGTCGGTAGTCTGAACAAATGGGCTGAGCCGAGCTCAGCTGGGCTGAGCTTGCTGCGCCCCTGCTCAGCCCGGGGAGGTATGCTGCTGTGCTGCACCCAGCGGAAAGACCCCTATTCCTGATGGCCTCTTTGAGTCCTGCTGCTGGTTGAAAGGAGGCAAAGCCAACCGGAAGCATCCCTGAACGTTTTCTTTCCCACAAGGAACACCCAGAGGAGCTGGGTTTTGCCAAACTGAGGAGAGAGAGTGAGCTCAGCGGAAGAATGTCACGAGCAAGCAAGAGGTGCTTTGCGGCACTTTTATTGTTATCTTAAAACAAAAGCCCCAGCAGGTTCTGTCCTGCTAAGAGGGATACGGGCAGTTAAAGCACATAAACCACATCCTTCCCAAACACAGCAGTGTTCAGCCATGGGGACTCCCAGAGCTGCAAGAGCAACAGAGGGAACTGAGGAGCTGGGAACGCCACAGAGAAGGACAGTGCCAGTCCCAGCTGAGCACTAGAAGGGACTGTGTCTGACACGGGGTAGGAGGAGGTCGCAGGGACAGTAATCCTCTGGCGCAACGCAGATGTCCTAAAGGCACCCAGGCTGCTTTTATCAACCTCCTCTGGAATGCTTTGCCAGCGTTTCTGTAGGTATCTGTGCAACATCAGCCTTTGTGCTACCACAAACAACACGGCCCAAGCTCTGCAAGCTACCTGCTCCAGGAGAGGCTCTCACAGCACGGGGCATGAGACAACGGCAAAGGCAACCATCTTGTGCACGTGTGCAGCTGTATTTAATGCCTCCCCCAACAACTTAAAATAGCTCTGTTTGCTTTTCTTTTGTCACAGCAGTTTCTTCACTCCCAAGCGGGAGCAGAAGAGCCTTTTCTCACTTGATTAATGCCCCTCTAGCAAAATGACTTATAAATAGATACAGAGCAAGCGTTACTGAAGTGAGAGGGCTCGAGCCTGTCTACCACATTCAGTTTCATAATCATGAACATACTGCTTTCCAAGACTCAGCCCTCCTCTTTTCCATTCTTCTGACTCAGAAATAGGCCTGTGTTAGAGTCTTTCATAACCACCATATGGTGCCTAGAAAACCTTTCATATATTTGCAGTTCCCCGGAGCCTGCTCTAGATGTAAGAAATAGATTTCTGAGGATGACAATCATTTACACTCAGTCAAACAATTTTTAGAGGTGGGTTTTTTTACTGCTTTTCTAGTGCTCAATACATTTATCCAGAAAATGGGCAGTGTCTCAAGACAAGTGGCTCCTCAATGAAGCTGTGCATTGCCTTTTTGATCCATCAGATTTTATGTCGTTTGATTTAAAATGCTTGCTCTCGCAATAAAAGTACATGGAAGTGCAAGATTTCTCTTCAGTTCTCTAAGCACATCCATTACACCCCCTCACACCCATATTCTCCCTGCCTGCCATTTGTCTGACTTATCTCTTACCTACTTTTCTCAGCAGCTTTTATTTCGAAAATCCTTTTGCAAACAGAATCAAACATCATGCTTCAGGTGAGGCTGCGATGTGGGTTTCAAATGTCGCATGGTTACATTTGCAGGAGTATTTATCTAGAACATTATCCACCTTCTCACGTTTTACGAGGCGGCCGCTGCCACATTCTGACCAGCATCCTTTAATCCCATCCTTGCAAGGTTTATAGGAGCTTCAGGGTCTTTTCCATTGTGGGGTGTTTTAATCAACCCTGAGTTATAGTGACATTGTGGCTAGGTTGGTTAAGGTTTATCTGAAATCTTTAGCTTTTGGCTTTTAAACTAAATTTCTTCTTGAAATCTTTAAGATATGAGACATCCACATCTATTCCCTTGTCCTCTTTGTTTTAATGGCTTCTATAATTTCTTCTGTTCCGGAGATGAGGATAATTAATAACCAGTCTTAACAGATTTTACAGTTTTGGAGTGTACTATTGTTGCTAGAATGAAAATTCCCATTCTTCCGACGGCATTTTCAGACAGCTGGAGGTAGGTGAATCGATCTGAAGAAATTAACAACGGAACTTCCCTGCAGAAAAGACCAAAGACAAACTCTGAAGCTCAAGAAGTTAATTCATTCATTCCCATTCTTTCTGGAAATTCCTTGTTCTACCTGGGTTTGACCCCCCCAATGGTCACAGAAATACTTAAAAATAATCACACAGGTCGCTTTCCTTAAACCGCTGAAATGTCAAGGGCACGCTCCAAACGGTGCCAGCAGCTTGTTCTGGGTAGGCTTCTGCCCAACTTATCACCCCAGGTGCTTGATCAGAGTTTTTCCAAAAATTTAATATGTAGCTGTCATCAATTGCAACGTAAATAAAAATAAAGGAGGTTGCGGTTTCATCACCAAAATTGGTTGGAACAATTACAGCAGCCTGAAATTAACCTCCAGTAGATGTAATACAACCCCAAAAGCCAATGCAGTGCTGTGATGAGCATTAACTGAGCACTCTAAAAAGCATGGGCTTACTGGGATAAATCACTGGGAGTAGACACATCCCTAGTAACACACTGGACTCTGGAAGTCTGATTACCCACATTTCAGACGTTAGCTATGAGAAAGGTTGAGCAGATCATCTCCTTAGACTAGTTAATTATTGTGACTTTAAAATACTTAGTCAGTTTTAGATTGTCCAGTTCCTGCACTATACAGCTGTCTGGCAAAGTAACGCATAGAAACAGGCTTCTGGTTGCAGAATGTCCTGCAACCAGGTTTGTAAAGGATTTCCCAACATGAATGACCCTCCTGCGGAAATCCGGTGCAGGAGACATCAGCCCTCCACGTATTGCATGGACTGGGCTACTCCGCAGTGCAGCGGCGTGGGCTGCTCTCTCCGGCACCAGGCGTCACCTTACCCTTGCCCTGGGACAAACCCTCCCCGCTGGACACAGGGCTCCCTTCTGCCCAGGCCATCCAGGCTGCCAGCTGAAACTCTGCAAAGGCACCTTCTCATTTGGTTAGAGGTTTTTTTTTTACATCTCCCGCTTGGGTGTTCAAGCACCTTCTCTGATGGGAACATATTGCGCAGAGCAAGCTTTCAGCAGAATAGCAGAGGCATTTTCCTTGCTAAAGCACATGTATTTTGGGACACCCAAGACCTTAACAGCTATAATAAAAACACGCATGATAACAAACACTGCCATATCTGTGCACTTGTGAATAATTTGAGAAGTTCCTTACCACGAACCAGCAGAAAGGAAATGTTACACAGATTTCTGCCCCTCATGCAATGGGTATATTCTTCCCTAGCCTAGATGTCCTACACCAGTGCCCAGGGGCTGGCCTGTTCAAAGCACGCACTGGCCCTAGGTCGCTAGCTGGTTGGCTGTTCCTTACCGTCCCTCATGGAAAATTACCATGAACCAGCAGCTACAGGAAGATGCAGCTGGGCCTCACAACCTCACTGCCAAGTATTGTCATTTTAGAGGGAACTGTGGGATGATTCCAGCTGCTTATTCTGGAGGTGAAGTTAATGAACATAACAGCAGGAAAGAACAGGTTCAGATATAGAAAAATAAGGGAAACCAGCAGGGAAACACATGTGTGGAGGAATAAAACCTTTGGCCAAGCTTTTTACTGGGGCGTTATTTCTGCTGTCAGAGAGGACATACCTTACCCAAGAGAGAGACAGTTTGGGTGCAACTGCAGAGAGCCACTCGCTTCTGCTAGAGATGGGTAGCGATTTGCACCATCTAAAAACACTTCATGATGCCAATAACATAAATAAAGCATGGTGCACCACTTTCAACACCCTTCTGCTTTCAGCAGTTCTCCGTTTGTTGTGTATTTTCATTATGGCTTATATTGGTGTGCAGCTCTATTCGTAACTGATCTTAAATTTCCTCATACATTCTTTCCACAGTAAAAAAGAGATTCTGCCTTCCTGGCACATGGCAACCCAACGGCAAGAGTTAATAATGGACCAGGTTATCAGAGAGCAATCCCAATCGTGCGTCATGGCTGAGCTGCGAGGCAAGCCTTGTTGGAGGAAATGTCCATTGGCTGCGCTGCCCCTGCTTACATGCTCCCCACAGTATTTTCTGAATGAAAATTATAAAATAACTTAAGAACATGCATGCAAGTGAGATGAGGTTGCCATATGGGTGAAATGGCATCAGTGGTTAATCTGGTCCATTGCCTTCTCTGGGACCTGCGCTACTTATACAGAATTTGGGATAGACCTGAAAAACTTCATTAAAAAACATGATGGGAAAAGAATATCTAAATACAAACATGTAAAAAATAGAAGTTTAATGGCAGTGACTGCCCAGATCTGTCACTCCTGCACTGAAAACCAAAAGGTGCCCTTTGTCGCAGCCATAACCAGTAATACCAAGCCAACTGTTATGGCACTAACCTGTTAGCTGCTGATAAATTTAATTCTAAGAATATTCTCTTCTTTATTATTAAAAAAAACTAGAATGTTTTGGGTTAGAAGGGACCTTTAGAGGTCATCTAGTCCAACCCCCCACCACCTAGTCCAACAACTATTAGTATGCACAAGATAGTAGAGCAAAGCTGTCTTGATTAAAAACTACGCAAGGATTTGGGGGTTTTTTGCATTTAGACTGGATCGAGAGAGAGCCAGTTTCTGCCTATTCTCATGACATTATTTTACACTGAATACATTTCAACAACAATGGGATACCCCATTAGGACATGAAGAGCTGTCAGTAGTTTTCACTGAAAACTGTGACATTTCCAGCGTACTCTAAATCATTCAAATAATCAAAGTATGTAATCACTTCTGGATAAAACCCCTATTGTACCGTTACTGACTGAAAATTGCTTAAGAGAAAAGCCTTTTGGGGGTTAAATTGCCTGAGACAGGAAGAAGAGAGCAGTGATTTTGGTGCATTCCCACCCAATCCAGCCAAGGGCTGGATCCCATCAGTCTGCTTGGAGAGAGGCCACCTGGCTGGGCAGAGCAGCAGGGGACCATCTGTCCTGGCTGTCTTCCTCAGGTCTCTTACAGAGCAAGGATTGGCACTATGAGGTAAGAAGAAATGCATACAAAGCCGTATTAACTGTCCTGAAGTTATTGCACCATGAGCCTGTCGATGCCTCGTTTTGCTCTAGGTGACCACTCTGCCTGTTTGGACTGCAATTAACAGGGCAAAAAGGGAAAGGAAAAGAAATAGCTTCTGCATCATAAATCCTGATGTGTCATAACTTATTAGGGTTCATTGGCGTTGGTCAGAACATATTCAAACAGGCCACTGAGGCAACAGCACCAACCACTTCAGACGTTGCGGTTCCCAAGCAAAATAAGGCCCCATCCAACTTTATCTGGATATGTCATTTTAAGAATCCAAAAGGCCTTAAATTGAATTAGAGCAAATTTTAATGTGTCTCTCCTTTTTTTTTTTAAAGCCAAATATATTCCATCTTCAGAGCACACTCAAAAAATAATGAGGGCACATGGCAGATTTGAGGAACTGCACCAGGTTTTCCTAGACATCTGAATTCAGATTAATTTTCCTGATCTGGATCAACTCTTTCCAAGTTTTAAAATGGCAGATTCAAAAGAAATGTAAATAGAACTTGGAGCCTCCACCTGGAAGCTAGCTAGACACCTTTGTCTTCTCTGTGTATTCTACACACCAATGCCTCTTGGCTGACCTGTTCAACTTGGTCTCCAAGCCTGAGTGTTGAAACAGGGGCTTGGGGGCCTAAGAGCATGGTTTCAGGAGAGCAGCCCATGCTCTTTCCCCCTCTGTACTCCTACAGGAGCTGCATGCTCCTCATCGGTTCTGCAGCTTTCCCCTGGGGTCTGAGCAAGCCTCCAGGCCGGTCACAAGCGGTGTCCCCCAGGGCTCAGTTCTAGGGCTGGTCTTGTTTAATATCTTTATCAATGACCTGGATGAGGGGATTGAGTGTGCCCTCAGTAAATTTGCAGTCGACACCAAACTGGGTGGGAGTGTTGATCTGCTGGAGGGGAGGAGGGCTCTGCAGAGGGACCTGGACAGGCTGGATCGATGGGCCGAGGCCAATTGTATGAGGTTCAACAAGGTCAAGTGCCGGGTCCTGCACTTGGGTCACAACAACCCCATGCAGCTCTACAGGCTTGGGGAAGAGTGGCTGGAAAGCTGCCTGGTGGAAAAAGACCTGGGGGTACTGATTGACAGCCGCCTGAATAGGAGCCAGCAGTGTGCCCAGGTGGCCAAGAAGGCCAATGGCATCCTGGCCTGTATCAGGAATAGTGTGACCAGCAGGAGTAGGGAAGTGATCGTACCCCTGTACTCGGTGCTGGTGAGGCCGCACCTCGAATACTGTGTTCAGTTTTGGGCCCCTCACTACAAGAAAGATGTTGCCTTGCTGGAACATGTCCAGAGGAGAGCAACCAAGCTGGTGAGGGGTCTGGAACACAAGTCATACGAGGAGCAGCTGAGGGAACTGGGGTTGTTTAGTCTGGAGAAGAGGAGGCTGAGGGGAGACCTGATCGCCCTCTACAACTACCTGAAAGGAGGCTGTAGTGAGGTGGGGGTCGGCCTCTTCTCCCTGGTAACAGATGATAGGACGAGGGGGAATGGCTTGAAGCTGCGCCAGGGCAGGTTTAGGCTAGACATTAGGAAAAACTTCTTCACCGAGAGGGTTGTCAGGCTCTGGAATGGGCTGCCCAGGGAGGCGGTAGAGTCCTCATCCCTGGAGGTATTTAAAAGAAGGATAGATGAGGTGCTTAGGGACATGGATTAGTGGTGGGATGGCAGTGCTAGGTTAACGGTTGGACTCGATGATCTTAAAGGTCTTTTCCAACCGAGGTGATTCTATGATTCTATGATTCTAAGTCCCTTGCTTGGTGACTTTCTGTCAGCTGAGCTTTGAAGATACGCAATAATTTCCTTCCTAGGAGAGCGTTATGAGCTGATGAACATATCATCAAGGACAACACCATAATGGGATTTTAAATTGTTTCCCTTAGTCATAGGCTTAAAACAAAAATTAAAAAGAGATGGAAGAAACAGTACAAGCACTAAACAAATGTAGTAAGAATGCTTAGACGCTGTAAAAACCAAGTGAGAACATAATTACAGACCATGTTTCACTGCAAGTGTGAATCACTGGAGAAGACTGAAAAAATGCTTTAAACACACACATATATATATATATTCAGCTTTTCATCTGATAATAATAATAATAATAATAATAATAAAAAGGACCCCAAACACTTCAGGGCTGGTCTCCTCGAATGCCTCCAATTCCTAAATCCAGACATACAAACAAAAGACCAGGTCCTCAGGTAGTGTGGCAGGGTGTGCCGACTGCCCCAGCTTCAAACCCACTGCTGCAGCTGCGGAGCATGCAGACTTCTGACAAAACCTACCTGTGAACCCCAGGGATGGTGAGAAAGATGAGCACGTTTGACATATGGCTTATGTTTAAGTGGTGCATGAAATCCATCAGGCTGGGCTGCCTGTGAACAGCCTCGTATCCCAGCAACGTTAGGTGTGTTGTTAATCTTAGACAGCAGGCAGCGGAGGTGCTTTCAATAAAAGCAGGTTTGAAAAGGCCATTTTTAACCACAGCACACTTGTCTGCACCTATACGAGACCACTGTAAGCTCAGTACACTATAGCACATCATATGTTCAACTTCAGAAGTGATTTTAGCCTCAGATACCAACTACGTATCACAAGATTAGAAGGAACAGTATTACTTCAGTCATGCAAACGCTAGTACAAGTGTACAACAGCAGCAGGGTTTGGGTTTGTTTTTTTTTTTGCCGAGCTCCTTACAATGGGAAAGAAGAACAAAAAATGCCATTAAGTGTTGGGAAGGTGGAAGTCAAGGTCTCAAATGTTGTGGCTGAAGTAAACAGATGTCTGAAAACGCTGCCTGTACCAACACTTCTGCACAACTGATTTACGTCCTTCCAGCTATTGAGTGGAACCCTGATGCTGCTGCACTCCGGCATGGTGTTACTGCTCACAAAGCCACAAGCAAAAGAGAACACCACAAGCCTAAAAGCACTTCACGTGACAAGGAGCAAGAAGTTGTTCCTGTGGAGGACACTGCTTGTAACAAAAATTAAGGCAGTCTGCCTTACATTTGGATACTGCCCATTGCAAAGCAGTTAAAGCTCCTGGGCGTTTCCAAGGTAGCCAGCACATTCAAGTCTCATGCAGGGTTAGTTCCCTGGAAGGCAATACCACCAACATTGCATTGGATGGCAGAAACTCGTCTCTCCTCATTTCTCTTGCTTTTCTGGAACCTTTGGCCACAGTTTCTTCTCTCCTTTTCCTTACAAATTGCAGAAGAGATTACACATATTTTATTCTGTGCATTATTCCAGCCCTCAAGGTTGGCCTACCCCACACATTCACCTCATGCCAGCTCAGATGCTGCCGGATTGCTTGTATCTCTGCTGATGGCTCCTGCTGGGGGGTACTTCGGTATGTAATGCTGTCTGATGCAATTTGTTGTAAACTTTACATCATGGCCTGGAAGTGAGCCTACAAGCTGTGCAGTGAAGCTCCATCATACCAGAGAAGTTTCTTGGGATTATATCTTTTTCCTATCAGCTATGCTGCAGGTTTACTCTTTCATGGGTATCCCATACCTTCCCAGACGCAGAATAGGGATGCTGTAATACTGTAACACCAAATCAGCACCATTCTCTATTTCCATACTATAGGAACAGAAGGGGAAGTGACATAATGTCCTATAGTTTCATGGGCTGCAGTGAAACTCCAAGAGACTTCTCCATCAGAGACCCTGCTGCATTCCTCTGTAGAACCAGAGACTTCCATGGGCTGGAAGGCACATCAGGAGGTCACAGTCCAACCTCCTGCTCAAAGCAGGGTCAACACTGAGTTCAAATGAAGTTGCTCTGGGCATTGCCCAGACATCTCCAAGGACAGAGATTATACAGCCCCGCTGGGTCCTTATTCCAGTGTTAATTATCCTCACAATGAAAAATATTTTCCTTACGTGTAATTGGAACCTCCCATTTATGTCTATGGCCTCTCGTTTTCCCATCATGCCCCTAAGGGAAGTCGTTCCCGGTAACCACCTCATAGAAAAGACTTCTGTTACGCTCCTTTCTCTTCTCCACAACAAGCCCAGTTCCCTCAGCCTCCCTTCACAGCTCATGTGCTACAGCTCCTTGACCATCTTAGGGGCCCTCCCATAAACTCGTTCAAGTTTATCAACATCAGAGGGCCCAAAACTGGATGCAAAATTCCATATGTGGTCTAACAAGCGCAAAGTAAAGAGAAAAAAAATCACTTCCCTTGATCTACTGACTATGGTCCTGTTGGTAGATGTCAACACATTGCCTGTCTCCATCAGTACCAGGCTGTAATGCCGACTCACTTTTAACCAACTGTTTGTTGGAACACCCCATTCTTTTTCAGCAGGCTGCTACCCAGCCAGTCATTCCTCAGCCTGCACTGTTATAAAGGGTTAGTCCACCCCAGAGGCAAATGCCTTGTATTTGACCTTGCAGTTCCTCCTGGCCCTTCCTTCTGGCCTACCTAGGTCCCTCTGAAGGTGGCCCTGCCCTTAAGCACATCAGTTGCACTGCCTAGTTTGGTGTCACCTGCAAACTAGATGAAGGTGCTTACCACCTCCTCCTCCAGGGCATTGGTAGATATACTAAACTGGACAGGTCCCAGGACAAACCTCTAAGGAACTCCACTTGTAACCTGTCTCCAGGTTGAGCAGGAACTCTTTGTCTGGAGAAGAGGAGGCTGAGGGGAGACCTGATCGCCCTCTACAACTACCTGAAAGGAGGCTGTAGTGAGGTGGGGGTCGGCCTCTTCTCCCTGGTAATGGATGAAAGGACGAGGGGGAATGGTTTGAAGTTGCACCAGGGCAGGTTTAGGCTAGACATTAGGAAAAACTTCTTCACCGAGAGGGTTGTCAGGCTCTGGAATGGGCTGCCCAGGGAGGCGGTAGAGTCCTCATCCCTGGAGGTATTTAAAAGAAGGATAGATGAGGTGCTTAGGGACATGGTTTAGTGGTGGGATGGCAGGGTTAGGTTAAAGGTTGGACTCGATGGTCTAAAAGGTCTTTTCCAACCAAAGTGATTGTATGATTCTTTAAGCCCAACCATCCAGCCAGTCCTTCTCCTACCTATTAATCTGGACTGTTACTAGATTATAACTAGACCTCCAGACCATAACTCTTAAATACAAGGATACTGTGAAAGGCTGTGTGAAAAGCCTTGCTAAAGTCAAGATAGACAACACCTTCTGCTCTCCTGTCATCCACAGACCTAGTTGTTTCATCACAGAAGGCAAGTCAAGAAGTTGGTCAAGCGTGAGTTACCCTTGGTAAACAGGCTATTCCCAACCACCTCCTTCTCCTTCCCATGCCCAGAAATGGCTTCCAAGAAGACTTGCTCAAGGATTTTTCTAGGCAGAAGTGAGGCTGACTAGCCTGTAGTTCCCTGGATTTTCCTTCTTGCCCTTTTTGAAGATATGTACAACATTTGCATTTCTCCAGCAGTCAGGGATTCCTCCTCCCAATCTCCACAATCTTTCAGAGATGCTCAGCTGTATCCTTGCAATGGCTTTTCTAAAAGAGTTGTAGAATAAAGAAATGCTTCAATTTTAGAACAGTTATTTCATTAGGAAACTGTAGATTGTTTCCTGCTGTTCCACCCATAAAGACCTTAAGTTGTTCCTTCGTTTGTTAATGCCAGTATTTTTTATCATACTTTTAAGGGTCCAAGATGACATCAAAGAAAATTTTCCATCCTGCTTTTGTCTATTTGAATAAAATAATTGTCTGAAACTCCACCTCGGAAGTCAGTCACGTAGCAATATAAAACAACTACACTTTCTTAGCATCATCATTCATGAGTTAGAGCTGCTTAATGCAGCAGATTGCTACTTACATACTGACAAGCTCATTTATCAGCAAAAATACGAAGATGCCAAACAAACACATCACTTAAATATAACTCCATCAAACATCAACTGTTGCCTTCAGCAGCTCAGTAGTTAAAAATGTATTCAACACACAAAAGAGTGAAGAGACACAAAGAAGCTTTATTCAGGTTAAACAGCTGTGGCTACCACTTGTATAAATATGCTAAAGAGAAGAGAGCGCATATGTGCATTTGTGCAGAACTACAGAGGCAGAGGAGCAGCCTCAGCTGCAAGCGGAGGCAGTTACCTACGCACCTCATTGCAGAGAGGCACAACATCCCCTCTAAGGGGCAGCCTGGCTACCCTTCCCATCCCTAAGGATAACCTGGTGGATGAAGGGGATGGACGTAGAGGGGAGTCAGTGGCAGAGCTGTGGAAAGACCCTCCCCCCTACCACAGCCTGAGATACTAATCAAGCCTTTAATTGCCCTCAAGGACGGCTTGTAAAGCAGGAAAAAGCAGCAGCAACCCCAACATACCGGTCCCCAGGCAAAAACTGCTTGCAAGGCATGGACTCGCTCATAATAAGCTTCCCAGTGGCCCTGTTTTGCCTAGCAGCCGAGATCAGTTTCGAGCTAGTTCTGTACAAACACAGATGACTACTTTTTTATAAATAAGCAATGATATTAACATAAATCCAAATAACATAATTTTGCTGCAGAATAATCTGTTTCCTCCTTAGCTGCATGGCAGAACTGGCCAAGACATCATTAAGTAATATAAATGCTGAAGCTGTCATTATAGAATTGCCTAGAGATATCTGAATTAATATGATTCGTGCTATTTATGCCATTAATTTTGTCTTCAATTACTTAATTTTTTGTGTAAAGAAGTTTGTACATTAATTTCTTAATTATTGCTGTTAATTCTCTACCTAAATGAAATGTCATGCTTTCTGCCCGCTTACATGAGATACCAAGGTGCACTACAGCAAGTAAGGAACCAGCCTTTATCAAGGAAATAAGACACTTGTTGGTGTCTGTAGAACATTCAGCATGTCCCCGCACATCATCTACATTTCGGATCTCCTACAAAGGGGAGAAAAATTTGCTACAAAGGGTACAAAAGTTGTGTCCTCTTCTTACTACCCTATTGTACTAGGAAGGACCTGGAACACACCCAGGTGTGCGCACAAAACCCTCACAATCTTTAAAAATTTTCTCTTATTTAAATTCAGATGTTTTTTGTTTTTTTTTTTTTATATTTCCCTTGGCCTGAGGGTTAAAATCCCTGGTTTGAAATTCTACCTCCAGCAAGGCAAACCAGTAAGGCCAGCTTTAAGATTCTACCACATCTCTCTTTTGCTGAGAAAAGTGAAACAAAAAAAAAAATCTGTTGATTTCCAATCACTTAACCAGGTCTGTATTCCAGCTGGCTTTACATGGGCACCCACGTACACACAGATGTTGTCTGTATAGGCATGGAAATACAGGGTACATCCATAGATATGTGAACTGATTAACTCTCTCAACAGTTAAAATCTTCCAGCTCCATAAAGGTAGTCAAATGGCTTAAATTAAGTCACTAAAGTATAAGCAAGAGCTACTTTTCAAGACTTTTGATTATTATTATGCATTCACTTTAAAAGCACTGCAGAAGTCTCATGACATCGTGCATGTCTCACGAACAGAATTCTCACGACATCATCGAGCTCATGAAATAACCTCAAGATGCTTTTGTGAAAACCTGTACGTTACCATGTCCCTCAAGTGCCATTATTCCGTGAAGATAATGTTTTCATAATGTAATTGCAACTCCGTGGTGTTACTGTTATTGCCTTTTAATAACACATGTTTAACTGTGCAAGACAATGAACAAACACCCTGTGAAAAGCCATGGCACAGTTATCGTATTCAAGGCAATTTTCTTCATAAAATTTGAAAAAAACATGGAAACCTGATTTTACATAAGTTAATTGCAGTGGGGAAAAAATGTAATGGGAGGCATTAGAATAGTGCCACAGTTAAAACACAGTAGTCAGCAAGGCAAATTATAGACTCCTTTTAAAATTAATATCAAACACCAGCTCTACAAACTAAATATGTAGATGCCTCTACTGAAATTCAGCTGCTTTCTTAAAATCAAATCTACAGGCTCCTCTCTGGAACGTTATCACCCAGGCCTTTGTGCTTTTGCCTAGCAACAAGCCTTCTGCTGCTGGATGCTCTCAGGAGTGGCATTCTTATTACCAGGACACACCATCTCTTTACATCTTCTACTAGGTTTTTTGTGGGGAAAGCAGTCCTATTTCAGGTTTTGTCCACGCTTGTTCTGTCTGAAATGATGGGTAGGGTGGGTAGGCCTTGTGCCGCTGATGTTAAACGAAAGGGGGTAAGGTGTATTCTTTGCTTGGGGTGTAATACTGTGACTGTATCGGGAGCCTTGTGGAGGACGTGGTACTTGAGGAGTCCGTCATCCCGAGCAGGCCACGTCTGTTCTGTTGGACCTCACAATCCAGGCTTGAGAAGCCTGTATGTTTTTAATGTCATCTGTAACTTTTCTTTGGGAAAATAACTTAATCTTTGGGAAAGGTAAGCTGTCTGCGGACCAAGGGGTGGAATGTTGATCCTGAGTGGGATCATTGCACGTTTAGGAGCTGGAGATCCACAGGGCAGTTTCACCCAAGCAGGCATGTGCCTGTGCAGGGCTGCACACCCAGCATGGCTCCCAGGCTTGCGTAGCACCGCACAGTCCTGCAGCTGCAGGACAAACTCAGCCACTCGGGGTACGAGAGGAGCCTGCAGGCAGCCCCCACTTGGTACCGCGATTATGCCACCCGCCTGGCCTTGCCCTTATCTGAAAGTCCAAGATGACATTCTTATGAGAACATCCCTTAGGAATGGATTTTTTTTCTTTTGGCAAAATCATATGTTAGCTCAAATGACAGAAAGGGAGGGCGTCTCTCCATGGGCAGCATCTGCTCTGCCCAGCGCAGTTCACCAGCAGAAAATCAATCTGAGCTCCATCCGATCCGGCATGAACACAGGGTACCCAGCATCTAAAGGGACCTCAGATTTACTCGCTACCTATGCTCCTGTTAGTATCGCATCTCATTAAAGCAGTTATCTTATTAAGCCATTTGTTGTCAGGCCTTTCTTACTGAGATCACGAAAGAGCCCTGCACTGGCTCACTCACCTCGCTACCACCGCCACCCCCTGTGGCGATACAATAACCAGTACAGGTAAGTAATCAGCTACTTCCAATTACGTTCGACCATCTCACTCATGTTCATTCAGTCACTACACATACTTACCGTATTAAACTTGCAGTAGAAGCCAATTTTTAATTTTCTGCAATCGTGCAGTGTACTCACGATTCCACAGTCTAACACATGATGTGACTGTGTTTACTGTCAAAAGCCATCTTTTAAACGATGACCAATGCAGCTAACGGCTTTAATTTATTTATAGGACTGAACAAAGGCTGTAGACCCAACCTTTGCTCTCATATTGCCAAAGGCTATCATTAAATTTTAATTGACAACCTGAATCTGCCCCAAGAGATATTTCCTCATTTCTTCCAAGGACTTGCAGGGTGTTGTTCCCTGGGCCTGGCTTGCACTCACCCAGAGCTGAAAAGGGCTCACATGAGCATTAGGGGTTTTGCCAAGCTTAATTCAAACCCTGTTTCCAGAATGATGAGTAACACACCTAACCTTTGTCCAAATCCAAGGCCTTTCATTTTTATAAGATGGATTAGAATTCCTGAGGAGGATGGCGACCATTGCCCATGGGTAGGGGTCCCAGCAATCCACTGTGCACCTGAACTAACATTCCTACAGCTCCAGTCTGAACAGAGAAAACCCTTGACTCTGACCTTGTCCTTCAGTGGTGAGGTTTTGAAAAGCTCTGCAGGGAGGAGCTCTTTACCCTTCCAGCCTACATCTCAGCAGACAAAGACCCACCACTGGAACCAATTGTGACCTGGGTGGCCAGGGTTGGAACCTGTGGAGCTTCCCCCATCAAAGGGGAAGGGAAGGGCTGGCAGAGGAGAGCACACACAGAGGCCATCGGCCCTGTAGGCATTCACTTAACTGCATTTACATTCTATACAACTCTTCTGGAGTTGCCCATCTCACCTTTAGGAGGACACTTAGGACTGCACATTTCCATATTGAAGCACTATCTCCATGAACCAGTTGAACCGCATTCTGTTAGATAGAGTTAATAGCATTGGCCATTATCATCTTATAATGCATGCTGGTGACTACCCAAGTAGGGGGATATTGCCACCTCCACAAAGATCCAGCCAAGGACTACAATCACACTTTCCAAACTGAAGAGGGGAGCATTCATTTGTTGCCTGACACCCATGTACATGTGCCTTCCATTGTGCATTCCTATTTCAGCCTATACATAAATAAATAGGGAAGATCACAGAGAGCTATAATATTGCTTCAGGTTGTGCCTATACACTTCCATTTTGCATCTGAATATTAAAATTACCATATATTACAAACTGCAGAGAGAATATGATGCACATACTGGCTGCAGCATTTGAGCTCTTCCCACAGTAAGCTTCTTTATACCCTATTTCAATACAATGAATCCACATGACTGTTGATGCAAAAAAGTCATCACTGCTGGTACTGCGAAAAAGGTTGTGCTGCTTGTCACAAAGTTATAGAATCATTACGGTGCCACACAGATGGGCCAAACCTAACCAAGCCTTCATGCAGGGCTGCAGTGTGGTCACCACATACCAAGCAAGCGTAGGTTTGCTACTTTCATTTAACCTACAGTTCCCTAATCTTAAGCCAGGAAGTGCTCTGTGAGGAATAAAGAATGCTGCCTGCTGTGGTGAGCTAGCACATGTGCTCCAAGGGCCGTGATAGAAACATTTGCACAGAGCCTACAAAAAGGAATTGTTCATTCTGCACGCATGGAGAAACTGTTGAATGTGCTCCAGAGGATTAAAGAGCAGATAAAACATTGGAAGGTAAACACAGGAAGGCAAGTGGGCAACCTAGTGAGTAGCAAGGAGGGAGATGGAGAAAACCAGGCAGATACCGCACCAAATTACCATCACTTCAAAAAACAACCCAAACCCAAATCAAACCCCACAGCAATGCAGATTTTAAATGTGTTTTTTTCCAGTCAGGCTCTGAAGGTAGATGGCGTGTTTGATACGGGCAGTATATTTTTATTCTGGAAGCAGCCTGGTTCTCCCTCCTGCTAGTGTATTTTATTCCTACAAAAGACTACCAGCTGGGAAGAGAAACCCACAGCTATAGGCTCTATATAAGCCAAATCAGTGAGACCTGGAAAACCTGAAGTAGGCAAGGCAATCAAAGAGTAAGGCAAAGGGGATAAAACAGGCAAACTACACAGCAGGTAACAAATGTCTTTTTTTATTTATTTAAAAGACGCATTTTCATTTTATATCTTTTACTGCAGTCTTGGTTCATGTTCAATGCACTCAGCAAAAAGCTCACTGCAGGATTTCCTCCAACTTCAGGAAGATTTGGACCAGCTCACAAAAACACAGGTTCTCCTTCCCTTATCCTAAAAGATGCACATAGGCGATGTAAGCAAGATGCTCACCCGCACATCTGCTGCTTGGAAATACTGTTGGTAGCAGCTCCCTCTCCATGAGTTATTTCACTTTAAAAATCAAAAGTCTCTTTAAAGATGCATCAGAATGATTGCTCCGCTTCGGTGGGATTGCATTAGCAGATCCAAGAATATTGTCCAGAAGCCAGAATACGCAGCTATTTTCTGTATTACAGTATTACCTAGCTAGGGTATAAATATTGCGTGGGGGAGACAGCTTATGTCTCTCTCCTTCGTATGTCTCGGTATATATATTAGTGGGATAATACACAGTCGTGTGCCTGGTTGCTTCTTAAATCACTGGCACCATGAAATAACGGCAAAGTGAGAAACAGTGTTATCACAGTTAAATATGTCTGCACTTAGGCAGAGCCTTTTCCTTAGCCCAAGTTGTTGGTCTTTCCAGTAATGTGTACCTGCTTTTCACAACAAATTTACACTGAATTGTGTTTGAAGAGAATGGCTCTAGACACCCTTACGCTTCTCAGGCAAAGCAAGCTGTATCTCTAAACCTGAACAGATACACGGAGAGGGGAATTTTTTTTTAATGCAGTTGCTGGCTCTGCAGCCACATAACAGGAAAACCTGTCCAAAAGCCTACAATTGTCTGCTAGAATCATACTTGGAGAGACTAACCCAAAGTATCCTCAAATGTACTGTCTACAGGCCTGGTTTACCTTTATTAAGGAGCCTTTTGTATCCTTTGACCAATTTTTGAAGGCAGATTTCACCATACTCTTGATTTCTGGCTTCTAACTTCTACTGGAAACACTGAGAGTACCTTTCTTGTTTCAGTGCTGATCCAGACTCTTCGGCAGGAGCAGTGATACCAAGGTATCCGATGGCCTCTGCATACAAGCAGCTTATTGTCCCTGCTAGCCACAGGCTACCTGATGTGATGGCAAGAAAGGTCCTGAGGAGGGAAAGCCTTACACACTCAGTCGCACCACTCCTCCATTGCCTGGACGCGGGAGGGCTGCGGCCGCCGGCTCTGCCCTGTGCCAGCGGCTGCTCCCAGGCTGAGGGGTGCGGGAACAGAATCGAGCAGAGAGGCAGCAGCTTCCCCCATGCCCTTCCCAACACTGCAAATACCCTGGACTTCAGCACCGACGCGGTATTACTTACAGAAACAGTTTTATGACTTTCTTTGTTTCCAGATATTTACCCAGGGTTTAACTCGCAATGCAATTTGGCTCCTTCCTGCAATTACTTGAGAGCTTTGTTAAAAGCTTTGGAAAAATGTAAGTTAAACACATCAGCCATTTTCAAATCCTTTTGAAGAATCGGAACAGGTTAAGGAATTGCAACATGCTCTTGGCTAAGTTGCCCTCTCTGGGCTCCACGGGGCTCTATTTTTTTTCAAGTCTGGTGTAACTGTCCTTTTATACTTTCAATACTTCAACTGTCCAATTATACTTTCAGTTAATTTCCTGAATGGACAGGAATACTGTCCACAGTGAGGCACACCACTTAGAAGCAAAGCAAATAATTTCTTGGGATCATTACTGCAGCATGGTAATGTAAGTATGTATATCCTGTGGTATATATATAATATATAGTATTCGTATCTTGAACAGCATCAGGACAAACTTACTCAGACCATTGACCAAAGATGCCCTTTCCTTTCTGCTTGTGACAGATTTATTAAAAAAAACCAAAAAAACAAAAAAACCAAAAGAAGAAAATATATTGTGGGGTAGATAGTCAGATAAACTGACAGACAAGCTTTGTACATACTTACTGGATTAAATTTCCTTTAATAAAATGAAGCCGTTTCAATAACAATAATAAAGTCCCAGAAGCACGTTTCTCATAATTCATCACCTATGCTAGTTGCAATCTCTGTTTTGCATTGGTTTCTTTATAACTTGGATAAATACCATCTGGCAGCAGGGTGTTGTGAGTGTTTGAAGGATTATAATTGTGAACCCTAAGGTTACCCAAGAATGTTCAGTTCCTGGAAAGCCACTCTGCAAGTGCACTGGTCTTCATGAAAATGGACAGAAATATTTCATTTATTTTCCCAATGACCGTGTTGTTCTGGAAGAACAAACCACGATGGGTCTCTCCACATGCTAGCTCATACAAACACCTCCAATATTTTACCCTACTATACAGCAACTTCTAAGCCACCACCAAAGCAAAAAAATGTACCTGAATATGTTTAGTCTGAAAAACAGGTATGAACGCTTACAAATCTAGTGCTTTTTTGGACTGGGATGTTAAAATTCATCTAGGTGTCTGAATCGAGTGGGCTTTATACTGCAAATGGATCTGAAACAAAGGTCTAAAAGCTGAAGCTTTCAGGAGTTTGAATTCTGGTCTTTTTTTAATGCATTAAGGCGAGAATTATTTGGAACATACACATAATCAGAAATCGGCATCCCTCCAGTGGGGGTACATTTGAATCCTTATTTTCATGTAACATTTCCAGTCAAATGGTTTGGGAACCAGCACCGGCTTTAAGCACTGGCTTTTCACCCTCCTGCTAGGTTTGCTGGGTTTCAGAGTGATGCATTTTTAGTAAGTGACAGACCAGCAGCAATTAAGTACATCAGAGCAGTTTTATTTCTCGCGTTTTGTATTTATCCTGACAGCAGTTGTTTAAGAAGGTGTATGTTCAGAGTAATAAAGAATGTTCTATTTCCCATATAGCCAGCACCATCACAGAAGCGTTTGCTGAGTAAATTCGCAATGTTACTTACCAAGGAAGTGATTAACCACAATTGCTGACAATAATTTAAATATTTACACCATCCTAGGGCTTTAGAACACAGTGACCAGTGCATGGTGCAGCCAGACCAAGGAGTCCAGATACAGATTGCCTTCTCATCCTCCTGATTCATCTGTATAGGCCACAGATAGGAAAAAATGCAGGGTTCCTAAGCTAGGCTAAGACTCTGTGTTTTCTTTTCCTAAAAATTTGAAGGCAGTTATTTCTGCCTTCATTCAGAAACCCCTACCTGGTCAAACTTCTCTTTTTTAACCATTTCCAAATCCCTGCTCTGTACTTTGAGTCTCTAGTAGCAATGCCTTTACAAAGGTTCTGAGATTGCCTGGGGTATTGGTATAAGCATCCATTATTCTTACACACCACCATTAGAGTTTCCCTTCTGAAATAAAAGCCAAGTCCCTAGAAATGCAGCATGCAGCAATATCCAAACCACAGTTGCCTTGGCCCCAGCATTAGAACGTTTCCTGTCTCCCAGGCATTGATTACCTCTTGTTCGTATACCAATCCTACAGAGAAGCAATGCCAGGGAGAAAGATAAATTCATATCTCACTCCTCCTGCCTACTTAGGAAGTCAGAAAAATGATTTGGTGGTGCTCAAGAAGGAAATCCTCAGAAGGGACTAATGACTTCCCCTTTTATTGTAACCCTTTTACAATCCATCACACTGCCTGGTAGATTTAGGGCTTCGCAGTTAGACCTCCTGGCAACCAGCTGCACTGCAGAAGTGAATCATATATAGTCCTACAACAGAGACAGTTCTAGCCCAAAAGATTAAATTCTGCCTGCATTCATGCCTTAAAAACAGCCTCCCCTGGAACCTAGAGGCTAGCTGTGAATAAGCCTGCAGGTGAGGACGCCTGGGTTCTGCTCCAAGCACAGATGTGGCCTGTGTTTAGTGACGTGAAGGTCCCTTAGGAACCAGACCCAGTACAGAACTTACATGCTGCAATACTTGATCCTGAAGCATCTGATCCCAAAGCAAACCTGGGGATTCTGTGTTTGGTACCTAGCTGGTCTATCAAAATGGGGTCCAAAGTAGCCAGCATGCTGGATTGCCTTCAGGGGCCACTTTCATTAGTATGCCTGGCTTGCAAACGTCTTGAACTAGCAGCTTGTCCTCCCTCAGTCCTCAGGCAGATTAAGAAGTCACTCAGTTTCATTTAAGATCCATAGCCTAGACACCAGAATGACTTCCTCGCCCACCCTGAAATGGGTAAAATTCTTTATTCTAAAATAAAGAAGCAGTGGTGCTTCCCCTTTAAGCTGTAGCAGTGTAGTTGCACTTAGCTATGTTCAGTTCCTTTCCCAATCAGAGAGATTCAAACCTGTGCCCCAAAGACTGTAACAGTGGCTTCCACGCAACTCTAGTTGGGGCACTCAGCACCTCTCCCGCTGAACTCATACCACCACTCCTGGCGAGATTTGCTGGATCAGGAAAAATGTGATTTCAGATTAGCTTTCCCTATGACTCCCCAAAGCACCCACCAAGCAGTTCCATGCTGGGCTGGGACCTTGGACCTCCCACTTCTAGGCGTAACTCCAAATTTTTATCTAGAACTACCAACTCGCCTCCTCTAAGGACCAGGTTTTAAAGTAGCATCTTAGCCCTGCACTCTAGAGGGATTCCAGTCTTGTCAGCACAAACTGCACATGCCCTGGGGCAGAAGGGGAACAGCATCCATCCTCAGAGCCCTCAGGGAGATGAACTAACCAGCCTTCAGATGTCAGTCTGGCTTCAGCATTAAGACGCTTGGTGTGAGCAGTTCTTGACTTAAAGTAGAAGCACAACTATTGATTTTAATCTCCAACTAGACAGGGATTTTAAAAATCATATTGTTTTTGGACCTAAACCCCATCTGTCTCTGCCTCATTTAAAACAATATTTATCAGTTCTGGTTCATGTTCTCTGTACCTCAGTATTTTCAGCTGGTAACACTTCAGCTGTTCAACTTCTTCATAGGAGGAATGCGAGCATTAGACAGAGATGTTTGCAGTGCAGCTCAGCAGGTGGCAGAAAGTGGCACAGCAAAGCTTAAAAATGAAAATGTGCATCTTGATGGGGCAGTGACCCTAAACTCACATTCCATGTAAGCTCCTCACAAAGCCTACAACAAAAGCAGATACAAATGAATTACAACAAATATCCTGTAAACACAAAGATGCTTTTATCTCTCTGGGCTATGTAATTGATATTATTATATTCTTGATAACTTTTCTTTATTTTATGACCTATTAATGACTTATGGTTTAATTCCCTGACTATTATATTCTAAGTCAGAGAAGATTACTCGCAAGATTTAATAAGAATACAGAAGTCACTCAGCAAATAAAAGAAGAAGAGCCAACAATGGGAAATAATGGCACGCATGAGCACCTAATGAAGTGAAAACATGGCAACACAGTGCTAGTAAACTGGCTATGCTGGAAATTTGTTTTATATATTGCATTCAGTCGATAGAAGAAACAAAAAGCCAGATGGTGCTGCTTTCTTTAGGCAACAGGTGTCTAATGAACAGACCACTTACGTATACATGTATTCTGGAAGATAGGAACCAAAAGAAAAAAAAACACATTTGCAATGTATTCCTGATGGTCTGCCAGTAAAACACCAGCATAAATCTGTGTTTCTACAGATGGCCAATAAGGCTCAGCGTAACTGCAGAGGGGAGGGAGTGACTGAAGGCTGTGGGTGGGATGAAAGCGTCTGCATGTTCTGCTGAAGGCACCCAGCACTTCTAGGTCTAAGTTGATTAAAAAAATTCCTTATGTATCATATTTAATGGTTTCAGTCCAGCCTAGTCTATAGGCTGATTGTTTACCACATCCCAAAGCTGTCAAGTACCTTCAATGTCAGTCTTAAAAGCAATGCCAAGGACTTAAACACAACCAACTGTCTTTCTAAAACATGCTCTGGTTCAACCACAAGCTACTGGGCAAACTGTAAGTGGTGCTGAATGAAATTCAAGCCAAATGATCACAATAGTGATTGCTGGCCTTGAAACATGCATTTGAGGTGGAATTTCCTCTTGCTGCTTTAAACTGCGTCTCAGTAATGAACAGCAGTCAGATTGTGCAGGTATCATTTCAAATGATCCAGACCTGAAGATTTCATGTGGTTTCCACAAGCAAGCAAACAAACAAAAAATTATACCGTCAAATTCCTGACGTTCCAAAAAACTTCTGCCCACGAAACTGGCAAAAAGACAACATGAAAGGGATGTAAACTGGTATGTGTAAAATTATATATTCGAACATTATAATGATAAAGAAACTACCAAAAAAACACTTCAAGGCTGATGAGCATGAGCCAGCAGTGTGCTCTGGCAGCATCTTGGGCCATGTTGACAGCAGCACAGCCAGCAGATCGTGGGAAGTGATCATCTCCCACACCTCTCAGCACTCATGAGACCACCTGTAGAAAACCGCATCCAGTTTTAGGCTCCCAAGACAAATGAGCGCAAGTTCAGCACAGTGCCATCAAGATGGTCAAGGGGCTTGGCCTGTGAGGGAAAGGCTGAGGGAACTGGCCTTGTTCAACACAGAGTTTTGAGAGGACCTTGAGGCAGCTACAAATAGCCCAGCAAGGAGACAGAGCCAGGCTCTTCACGGCAGTGCCTCATGGGGGGGTGAAAGATCACAGATGTTAGCTGAAACAGGAAAGATTCAGACTAGACAGTAGAAGTAACTTTTTCACCACAAGGACAAGCAATGGAACAGGTTGTCCAGCGAGTCTCCAACTTTGGAGGTTTTCAAAACTAGGCTGGGGTAAAGCCCTATGTCACCTGGTCCAACCTCTCAGCTGATCCTACCTGGAGCAAGAGGTTAGACTAGCTGACCTCCTGACATCTCTTTCAACCTGAATAATCCGAAGAATCTAGGAACATAAAACTTCCAGAAATTCTGGAAAAAACAACCCTAAATAGGCACTCTTACATGACGATGAAAGCAGCCTCCCTGTTTTCACACTCACATGGTCTCTCATTGCATGCATTCACCACACTAATAAGCTTCTTTTGCAGTATTCAAGTGCACATGTAATGCGCATAAACTTACCCCATTGCACACACTGGAACTTGAACTCAGTCTTGGGAGAGTCCAAAGCAAAGCAAAGCAAAGCAAACCAAACAGGCTCAGGCCCGACAGCCCGTGCAGCCCTGCCCACAGTTACAATCCTGTTACAACACAAGCGCTCTAAAATCTTCAACCGACTGCTGTGAGACTGTGGTACCTAGCAAGGATCACTTTTTTAAAAAAAGACAGTAAACTTAATAAAATTCATAACAAATGGGGATGGGCTGGACTTTGGCAATGGAGCCTACCTTTCTGTTCTTCATTTCTTTCCCCTGGCCCCGGGCAGGGTAGGTGCTTCAAGACCTGGGGAACCTCACCACCGCACCAGCACCTGTGGGGCCAGTGCTCTGCCTCGTGGGGAAATTTTTCTTTCTCCTTCCTTCCTCCTCTCCCCTACATCTTGTGAGCTGGGAACTACTCCTAAAAGCATAAGTCTGTGATACAAAAGAACCCTTTGAACAGCTCTTTTTTTCTTTTCTTTTTTTTTTTTTTTTTTTTAAACTACATTTCAGTAGCATGCATTGTTCTGTGAACTACATTTTGGAGTAATTCCATACACAGAGGCCTTCTCATTTAACTGGATTATTCCTTTCATTGAATCACACTTTGCCAGTAGTAGCTATAGAGCCTGATTCTTCTATTATTTACCCCATTGTTGGTAAGCTATGTATGGACACACAGTTCAGACTGGCACCTATACAAAGACCTGGCATTCTTTGCTCCTGCTTACAGATAACCTGCTGCCACGGAGTACATGAAAAAATTTTATGAAAAAAATTGAAATCAACCTTTCAAAAATAAACACAATTTCCCAGAGTTTGCACGTAAAGATTTAAAAATCATTCTCCATCTATTTTATGTAATAAAATCTATAAAAAGAATGTAATGCTAATGAGAAAATTCTGTTGGCTAGAATAAAAAGATGACAACACAGTTTGGAAATTTAGCTGCAACCGACTCCTGATCTCACATTCATTACCTCGTCGTAGATGCAGCACCTCTAAAGGCAATTCCGTGGATAACCTCTAAGACCACAGCACCACCCTTAAACCCGTAGGTGAGTTGCATACTTTGCAGCATGCAGCGAAATTACGCAGCTTCAGACGCACGCAGACACGTGCTTCCCTTAGCCAGGTGATTTACCAGCGAAGGTAAATCATTGACGTGCATTGCAATGCCTTTCACAAACAGCTCTAATAAAGATGGTGTTCAAGCTCACCAGGACTTTTAGACCAGCCTCATGATGCCAAACTTGCAATTTTATATCCCATCTCATTTCAGCTACACATTTTTTCACAACTTTTGCATAAAAATCATGTGTTCTCTGATTGTAGAAGTGTGTGAATACACATAGGCATATATGCTGTGTGTAAAAAAAGGAGCAGTGATTTCACCGGGATTTTAAAAAGGAGAAATTAATGTATAGAAATAGACTAAGCTAAGCTATTTGAGCCTGAAAATGTAAAAGTTATGAAGTGCCTAAGACTGAGGATAAAAATAGGAGCTTTATTTCCTCCTATTGAGCCTCTTCCATCCATTCTCTTGACATTCATTTTCTATTTTCAATAAAAGGCTGAAACTAGTTTCTCATAGCGCTGTGTGGTAGCAATTCCTGAAGAGGGAATACTGTCACCTTGCAGGGAAGGCGGAGGCAGCAGTGGAAGCATACACGAAGCCCTCTTTACAGGATGGAGTTAATAGCAAGCTGAAGCCAGCAGTGCCAGGGCTTCTCAGGAAGTTGCTCCAGAATTAGAGAACAGCAGAACCACCTGACAAACTGGTTGGCTGGCATCGTCTGAAAATAAATCCAAAAGGGATCAACAGACTCTCCAGGGAGGAATGCCAACAATTTTATAAAGCATATTTTTTTGCTCCGTGGGCCAGACTAGGGGACCGCACAGTGATCTATATACATAGACAGCATGCTCACATGTGACATCGATCCCATGTGGACTTCTTTGGCTTCCAGATGATGTGTGGCTGTGCCATTGCTTTGGACTCCGTATTCAGATGAGACACAGGCACTTCTGGACACCTCGTCAGTGCAGTGCAGCACCCCAGCCACCTCCCTCCCACAGGGGCTGAGGCCACCAGGGCCCTCTTCTCCCCAAAGCCACCCCTCAGGCACGGGCTATCTAACATCCATACTGAGGTCACGCTAGCTACTGAAATAACAGTACAAAGCGCTTTATTCTGTGTGAACATCTGTTTGCACAGTGCAGAACAGAGCAGTTAAGAGGCTTATTGGAATGTACAGCTAATTTGATGTGTACTGTGAATACAATGCACCGTAGAGAAGTGTGTTAGCGCGTGAAGGACAGCAAGCCCAGGGGAAGTAAGCACTACATCATGGAAGAGTCATTTATGTAACGGGTAGCACTTGCTCTTTACTGAGATAATGAACTGCCTTACGCTTCTACATGCATCAAAAATGAATCCAAGGGAATATTGTTAAATTGTATATCCTGGGTCGGATAATTTTCACAAGCTCCAGACGTCCCTATTTTAATGCTAAACCATTTGCATAGATGTTTCTGCATATTTCTAGGTAGGAGCTTACTCATTTCCTTCTGGCACCAGTCCAATGCCGCTTGAAACCTTCTCTTTCTCAAAAAGTCTGCCTCAAGTATGCATGTGCCAAGGAAGCCAGCACACCTGAAGCAAAAGAATATTTTTAATCATTAGTTTCACAGATTTTAAATCCAAAATGGACAATCATGATTGCCAGATCTGATCTTCTGAATAACAGCAGCCAGATGTCCCTACATGCTTCATGCATTAAGCCCACAACCAGTTCTGTGTGCATAGGCAAAAAATCTGGAACCCACTGACTAGAAGCAAAGGGCACCATCGCTTGCCTTGATCATTGGCTTTTCATGAAAGCTCACAGTAAATCAAAATATTCAGGTCCCTTTCCAAACTCTGCTACTGTCATAACCATCCATGTATCTTGGTTCTCGGGGCTGCCAGGCAGACCTACAATTTAAGCTGTTCTGGAGCAATCGCAGCCACTCGCAATGCAAGGAGGCTCTGATGCAGTGGATTCAATGAACCACCTTACCCCGATATTATGCAGTGGTAATCGTTCATGGAGTGGTTTCTGAAGTAGCGGAGAATTAGTTATCTGCCTACAATACAGAAAGCTGCTCTGTTGTACCAATATATTATACACTCACAAATGAAAACCCCTCTTCCCCAGGCACTTGTTACAGCCCCTAAAAATATTCCAATGGCCTGCTTCTCTAAAGGTGTGGCCACAGTAGATGCACTGCTACAAATAATTCTCAAATCAAAACTTTACTTTGGCAGGTTTCAGCTTACCTAAATATCTTTCAGTGAGCGTGCCCAACCACCTCCTCCATCCACAACTGTCTCTAATATTAGAGGTGGCTGTAGCCGTAACCAGAACAGCTTTAAGTCTGTTTCTTCCTCTTTCTCTCTAACACATAGCCTTGTCCAGATAGTCAATATCAACTCTTTTGTAGTCTGTACCTGCTTGATAGCCCTGATCACACCAGATCTTCCAGCCTTACCTGCCCTGTATTGCCCCAGGCTAAGTCGCAGTTTGTGGGAAGTCAGTAATTTTGTAACATAAATATTGCAAAATACCCCATGGCTCTATGGAACTAATAGTGTCATTTAGAGACAGGTCTACTAAAGAGGCAGGGTATGTAACAGATCAGATCTAAATTATGTATCATGACCCCCGGACACAAAACGAACTACAGGAGATTAGCTTGCAGTGTCAGTTACACCCCTGGATACCTCCAGCTGCAGAGAAGTAATTCCATAGAGGCACCATTCATAACAGAAAAAAGCACCATTTTCATACACCTTATGAAGTTATTTTAAACAGGTTGCCTTGCTGGGGACCAGCAGACAGAAGCACACGAAACAAAGACTGATTTTAGAGAGACGAAGGGAAGAGGCAGGGAATTTTGCAGTTCTGCTGCTAGGCTAGATCATAGAATCATAGACCCATAGAATCGTTTAGGTTGGAAAAGCCCTTTAAGCTCACCAAGCCCAACCATTCCCCTAACCCTGCCATCCCACCACTAAACCATGGCCCCAAGCACCTCGTCTGCCCGGCTTTTAAATATCCTCAGGGATGGGGACTCGACCCCTTCCCTGGGCAGCCCCTTCCAGTGCTTGACAGCCCTTTCAGGGAAGGAATGTTTTCTGATGTCCAACCTAAACCTCCCCTGGAACAACTTGAGGCTGTTTCCCCTCATCCCATCACCCGTTCCCTAGGAGCAGAGACCAACAATGTTTGTCAGGCCCTTTGAATCTCCTTTGCTTTTTCTCCAAACTAATGCTTTGATTTTTTTTTACCCACACAATTTTACTGTGAAAAGGGAACGTGGGACACGTCTCCTGCCCTTAAGTGGAGAATATCTCTCTACTGCACTCTGTTCTGTCATTCACAAAGAGCATCATGGCAACGCCTTTTCTGCAGTTCACGTAAACACAGAGAGCAAGCATCAGGCAGGAAATTATGACACAAGAAAAAAACTTAATGCATAATTCAGGTGAAAATAAAATGAAAAAAAGGTCAGTTCCTTTCCTAGAATTCATATCAGTCGGGAGTCATGAACTAAGAAGATACCAAGTACTAACAGCTAGCTAATTTTTTAAATGTTATTTTCATTAAAAACTGCCACGCATTTGGAGTAAGAACTGCCCAAACTAAGCATTTACCTTTAAAACTGTTTCTAAAACGCCACGATTTTTTGCAGGGTATAATGCAAGGCTTGAAGGACTAACAGGAAACCAAAAAAAAGGAAGAAACAACACAAAATAATGTGCTCTCACTCCAAGTAGTTTCAATGATATGAATCACGTCCACCTCTTCCCAAGGCAAATAAGCGATCAAACTACACATATCTTACAGTAGGTAGAAAGGGGTTTTTTGTTGTTGTTGAAACAGCTGCCAGGACAAGGAACTAAAATTTCATCTATGTAATAAATCTGGATGCCAGCAAAAAAAAAAGTAGGATGTGCCAAGGGAGATAGGAGGCTACAAAAGGTGATGCCATTGCCACTGACACAAAGTACCAGTCTGGGAATTGCAACCTCTATATCCACGTTAAATAACTCAGGCAGTCTCATTTCTTCATCACCGGCACCCTCCTCCTTAGATCCTTCCCTCATTCTACATTTTTGAACGACTGATCTGTTTTCCCACAGAGACATTACACCAAATGCCATTTTGTTTACTTAAACTTGTGCTCTGGTTTGGAAGTACCAGTTTGCATAATGACTTGTTTTGACAGTGACCTCAAATGCCAGGTAGGACCATGTACTTTTTATTTTGGGTTTCTTCAGATTGTCTCTTTAGCCACATAAGTAGTATTCACTCAGAGAAAACGGATCCCTAGACTTTAAAAAAGACAAAAACAAAAACAAAAAAACCAACCCAAAAATCCCTCCCCAAAACCAAACAAAAAAACTCTTGAGATTTTAGTGCAAATGCATAACATTGTCCTTTCCAGTTAGGTTTTGTTAGTGTTCTAGGGCCATTCTGTGCCTGTCACGGAGCCATCACGGTGATTTTGAAGGCAAAAAAACCCCAAACAGTTAATAATGATTAATGGTTTGAGAGTCTAATACAGACTGCAAATCCATTTCATAACTAAGATGCAAGGATGCAGTGCAATGGGTGGGTTTTGCCTTGAGTATTTCCATCCAGGGCTCAACGGCTCTTATGATGGTGGTCCCAAGGACCCTCTCTGCACCCTCCAGTATCTGCTCTGCATGACGCCAAAAATTCTGACTCAGAATCATGTGATAATACTGGCAACGTTCTCATTTTATAATGACTGTGCTCAAATTCACAGAAAAAACAATAATGACCTACCACACAGTATTGCCTTGTTGCTTCATTACGTGGCTGCAGACTGACCACAGCACCAGCGTGAGTCTGCAACTATTTTTCTATAGGGAGCATAGGGCCCTTTTCATAAGCAGCAAAATATAATTTTTTTTTTCAGATTCACCCAGCGGAACTAACCCAAAGGCTGGGTAACAGGAAAAATTATTGTTAAAAAATTATACTGGGCTGACAAGCACAACAACATAAAGATGCAACAGAGAACCGACTGGTTTGGACTGCACGTGAGTACTGGCCCACAGGCCATTTCACAAGCTTGGACTAAGCTTTCCAAGTTTCTCAATTATACCCATTTCCCATAAGAACAACAGCAGGTCCTACTCTCGCAGATCTCTTTGGCATGTGACTGCGTGGTACAAATGTGAGTTGGCACGGAGAAGGAATAACTCAGCACTACTACTCCTCAGTGTGACCGTCTTCAGTTTTTAGGATCAAGGGCAGAATATTTTCACTAGAGCAAATCAAAACTTTACAACTGCCAAATAAGCTTATCAAAATGCATTTTCAAAGAGCTGAATGATGCAAGATGAAAAAGGGGCAATTAAAAATATAGCAGTATCTTGGAAAACATTGCCAGACTCTTGCAGCCAGAGAGGATTCTGACCAGCCTTTCCTGGGGTCCAAACACCATGGCAATTATGGTGCACGCATATTTAATGGCTGTTAAATTAACTGGCAATGCGCCTGATAAAGGCTAGCCTCGCTGAGCGCATTACTAATTTCAGCTACTACAAACCCAAAACCTAAGAAAAGCATTGTGCTTTTTCAGGCCTTGGGCTTGCAAAGAACTGACAGCACAGCCTTGCCTCAAAGTGCCCAGTCTTACCTTACTGTGCTTGCTCTGCCAAACCAGTTGCGCCCACCCTGGCAAGCTGCACCGCCACCCGAGCAGTTAGTATGGCATCGCCATCCACCACAAACATCACAGGGGAGAAGTCAGCATAGCCCTATGGACTATACTAACAAAACTTCATTTCTCTCTCTAAGTAAGTGTTTTCTAGACCACTGTACTGAAGAGAGCCCACTAGGAATCAAGATAGATTGTGAAGATTTCCCATAAAGTCTCATTAAATAAATGTTTGTTGTGCAGTTTGTGAAGGCAGCAACTTGTGAGTGCATACTGTGTCAAGGGTTTTTCATGAGACAGAAGTCAGTGATCAATTCCACACGCTCCGGAGTACAGTGCAATGTAACCTTTGGTGACCTTTAGTAGTAAAGGTGGAAGCCTAATGTGCTTGATTTGTGCTTAGCCACATCTGTTTGTCCCAATGTTTTTGCATGGACTCTAAAAATGGATTCAGTCACCAATCGAGTCTGCTTTAGCAAAAAATCACTGTGAACTCAAAACCAGAAGTCAGTCCAGTTTGATGCTGAGGTGAATATGAATTTCCATCAAAACTGGAGAAACTCCAAAGGACTGAACAGTCACAGAAACTCCTAAAATTTTAAGGTGGTCGCCACAGTTCCACTCTCATATCGCTCAGTATAGCTATTGCACATCAGACAGGTGTGCTCATCTGCTGCGTGGAAAAAGCTGCAGTGATATGGTGTATGGTAGAGACTTTCATATGATGGGTCACAGTCCTTAAGCCCGAGTCTGCATTTTTGGGCAGACTCTCTTTGCAGAATACGCTGCAGTCTGAGACCTCATATATAACCTCCTGACCTGTCCATCTGGAGGACATGCTCTTAGGACAAGAGGAAACGGCCTAGGACAAGAGGAAATGGCCTAGGATGAAAGGAAATGGCCTCAAGTTGTGCCAGGGGAGGTTTAGGTTTTATATTGGGAAAAATTCCTTCCTCAAAAAGGCTGTCAAGCACTGGAAGGGGCACTGGAAGGGGGTATTTAAAAGCCGGGCAGACGAGGCGCGTAGGAAGATGGCAGGGTTAGGGGAACGGTTGGTCTTGATCTTAAAGGGCTTTTCCAACCCAAACGATTCCGTGATTCTATGGTTCTAAGTGAACTGCAGTCAGGGCAGAGTCTTGGTGCCTGTCCGTGAGTCTCAAACGGCCAATAAAGTGAGGACAGCCAAGTGCCCAGACCTCTTTTCGGCAGTGGCCTCTTGCAACCTCTTCATGTCTGTAGGTCCAACAGCTTTGTGTTTATTGCACTAAGCAACACAACTGGGGCTTCCCTCCACAAGGGCTGCTTATGTAAAAACCCTGTCTTGGTGTAAAGGAATCAGCAGTGATACTTCTCCATCATCCCTCTTTATGCAAGGCCTAGAAAAAGGCCTTTATACTTTTTTAAAAAAAGTCAATGTGTATTTGTTTATATTTACATTCTGTATGTTGATTTATATTCTAGATGTTTGTTTACATCCTGTAAATAGAGTACCCTTTAGTTGTGTTTGGAGAGTGAGAAAACCAAATCCTAACAGAAGATTTTGAAGGAGTTAACCAGAGGAATGCATGTTTGGACACCACACATAGGAACAGGCTGGTTGAACACCTACTCAGGAACATTTTCAGCGCAGATGAGCAGTTCATTGCTACCCTTAAAAGAGATTACGTGTGCTCATATAAGACCCATCCTTTTTTAAATTTATTTTTCATTTACTCTGAACGCTGTTAAATTTAAGTAGCAGAAGGTTTGCTTGTAACAATAAAACCTAATTCAAATTATTTTGCTTTTTTTCATACTTTAGGCTTACTTTACTGCTTTTGTTGCCAGCTGTGTTGTTTCTGTGCAGCTGAGTGTTCCTCTGATGCTCCACCACCATTAAACCTGCACGTTAATTGTTTTTATGTGCGTCCATTGCCGTGGTACAGGTGGGAAAATAAGTCTAGGGAGTAAAAAAAAATGAAAGCCTAAAAACACTGATGAGAGCGCTCTTAAAATAAAACACCAGCCTTCAACTTCAATTTTGCCAAGATAAAGAGTTTTCCAGAATGAAGCCTTTGCATACATGCCAGTAACCTATCCTCCTCCCCAGAACAGCACAAAGTGCGGGTCCAGGCCAACATGGGAAAGCTGGTCTTAAACTCACCCTGTGTGGTCTTAGACCCAGGCTGACCGCGCCAGGCAGCCCCACAGATCCCCGGATCCCGCTCAGCCCCGAACTCAGCGGGAGCTGAAGAAACTTCACTCCAACCCGAATCTGCGGCAGAAAAGAGGCCGCGGCGGGGGCCGGGGCGCCGGCCGGGTCTCCGCCCTGCGGGGAAACCTTCACCTGCGGGGACGGCGGCTGCCTCTGCCGGGCGGGGAACCTCCCCGGGGCGGGCTGGAGGGATCAGCCCCCGGGGCGGCGTGTGTAAGGGGAGGGAGGGACGGGCCTGGTGGGCCGCCGCGCCAGCTCCGGCAATCGCCGCCTCGCTGTGAACCTTCTCCTCAGCGGCCCGCAGCTCTTCCCGCCCCTGGCCCGCCGCGCCGGGCTCAGCCGGACGAAGGGGCTCCCCGCGGGCCCCAGGCGATAAAGGGCCGAGGGGGCGGGGGCGCGGAGCCGGCGGCCGCCGAACGGGTAGGGGCCGGGGTCGGGGCGCTGCCCGCCGGCTGAGGAGGACGGAGGGCGGGAGCGGGCCCGGCTGGCGCCCGGACAGGCGGGCGGGAGCGGGGGGGGGGGGCGGCGGGTCTCATGGCAGCGGCGGGGCCCGGGGCCCTTCATCTCCGGCCGGCCGCCCGGCAGCCCTCCCGCTGAGCCCGGGCGGGGGATGCCGCGCTGCCGCAGGCCGGTCATTGGTTTTGTACCTCTTCCACGAATTAATTCCGCGCGGTTTCTGTAGGGGTGCCGCCGCAAGCGTCCCCTTTCGTCTCACTTCAAAAGACAGGCAAGTGGCGACGAGGACTGAAAAGAAAAATCCTTTTTAGCCCTTGGCACGGTGGCCGCTGGGTGCCTACCCGTGCCAGCCCACGGGTCACCAGATGTCTTCCCCACCCAGAAACCTGCTGGGAGGACACTGGCACCACCCGAGCCTCGGAGAGTTTTTCCAGCAAGATGACTTGGGAGAGGGTGGAAAAGTTACTCAGGGATATCTACAGGGGCAATAAGTGAGCACAAATGTCGGAGGAATTACTTAAAATGGTTGGGCCCATATGGTTGGGTTTTTTTTCTTTCCATACGATAATCCAAATAAAAGCAAGAAGGGAAATACCCAGCTTTTTACTACTCCATGTAGTGAAAGCATGACCAGAGATCCTCACTGGAAAGCATTTAATCCCATTTTCTGTTTACACATAAAGGATGTTTGCCGAGCATGCCACTTATCTGAAAAGCCAGGCTGGTAAAAGAGCGTCTTTCATGTTGTTTTGGAAAGGACTAAACTCTAAAAAGGAGCTCTTATTCCAGCCTAAGACTCCGCCACATAGAAACAGTTGTACCAAACCACCTTCTGCGTCACTGGTCAAACTTTCTGGTTACAGACAGACTGGACTGATTGTGCAGCAGATCTGTCCTTCCTCCCTCCCTTCCTGACAAACCTGTCATGTATATCCTACCAAGAAAAAAAAATATCTGGTTTTAATAAATCCTGGAAAGTACCTAAAGAGAGTCAAGGCTGGGATACGTGGGTCAAACTGGTGGCCTGAAGGGGTTTCCTTTAAGCCACTGACTTCTCAGCAATTTTCTTTTTTTATGAGTATAGAGTTGTGATTGCATCACAAGCACTACTCATGGGGATTTATTTTTTTTAACTTGGTCTGCTCCAATAATTTTTCTGCAACTTTCCTGTTTTACTTCATCTTCACTTGCAAGCAATCATCATTTCATTGCATCTTTCCCGTAGAAACTGCAAGTTGTATGTGAGTGCCATATAAAGAATAAGCAGCGAGACGCAGTATTACATTGTGTTATATGCACGCAGTAGCACTTTACAGACAGACTTTTTTTCATTTTCTCACAAAAAAAAAAAAGAGAAGCATATGCAAGGTAAAACAGATGGGGACAGATTTCTTAAAAACCGATATGTGAATAGGAGATGCCTTAAAAAATCCGACCAAGTTCACAATTCACATAGACAAAAGAACACCCCGGCTCAGCAGCCAACTAAACCTGGGAACACCACAAATCCATAGGTGCCTAAATCTTCCATATTGGGGTAAAAAGTGTGTGTCTGCTTCTTGGAATGCTCGCAGGCATTGGAGCTTGGACTGCCCTGGTTGGCTTACTGCCCATCCTAGCGTCTGCCCTCTCCTCGGAACGGATTCTCTTGTACACCTTCAGCGATAGACTGCTACCTGCTCTTACACAAGAGCTGACATGAAATGCAGATAGAGTCGTCTTACCTTCACAAATTAAAACAAGACTAGTTAAGCCCACTGTAATTCTCAATGAGTGGTCAGTCAGTGGGTTAATGTGGTTTATTTTAACTCCATCATTAATTTGCATAAAAATTTTAGCAGCTGTCAAGATTTTAGAAGCAGGAGATTCCTTGCTTCTAATACCGGGTTGGCACACCTCACTGATTAATGTGAATAATCACACTCGGCTGAAGTATCTGGCCCGTTCTGCAAAGGATCTGTTCATACCAAGACAGCTAGGAACTGTTTTTCCATCTTTTGTTTGTTTTCCTTGTTCATATTGAAAGTGTGGATTCACTGTGTTGTAAAACCTAGTTTAGTGCTTCCAAGGTAACAGGAAATGCTAGCGGAAAGAGTTAAAGAATAACTATGAAAAAGGTGACAAAGAATGGGGTAGTAGAGAAGAACGGCTGTGGAATAGTTGGCTTCTGTTATAATCACGTTAGTATTAAAATGTATTCAAGGTTGTATACCAATTCGTAAGTAATTTGGGGATGTGGCAGTTTCTTGGCATCATACTGCAAGTAACAAACTTCAAATTTGTAGAAACTTGAAATTATTTTACTGCATACCGCATGTTCTAAAGCATGACTTACATCAAATTGAATTTGGAGTATTTGATATACTCCAAATATCGAAACTGTTGGTGATAAGGTTTTGTTTGCTTGTCTTTTAAGTAGCTAGAATAAACAATCAGTGCTTTAACAACACAGAATAGGCAGCCCAGAGTCCGGTTGTGAAAAATATTGTATTATAAGACCAAATCGCTGGAATGAGCAGTAGTAATGGAAGACAGAGAAAAAATCATACAGGAGAAAGCTGCTATTTAAATAGCTGTACAAGCAAGTTTGAGTTATTACTGCATTTCACAAAGTTAGTCATCAGGTGTGCTGATTATCTTTAAGTCATTTAATGAGTGAAAACACTCTAACTTGGTCCTGGAACCAGCACAGCTTTAGGAAAACAGTGCTCTGCCCTGAGCTAACATGGCTGTACTTTTCCCTCCTTTTCATACTAACTTCATAGCTCTCAGGAATCAAGATGGTTGCCACTTTTTTTTTTTTCTTGTTGTAGTCATACTTGCATTTTCTGTCTGTCTAGAAAGTGTCTTCTTAATGTTGTGGTTTAACCCTGGCCAGCAACTGAGCCCCCCCAGCTGCTTGCTCACGCGTCCCCGGTGGGATGGGGGAGAGAATCGGAAGGGTAAAAGTGAGAAAGCTCATGGGCTGAGATAAAGACAGGTTAATAGGGAGAGCAAGAGCCACACACGTGCAGGCAAAGCAAAGCAAGGGATTTATTCACCACTTCCCATGGGTAGGCGGGTGCTCAGCCACCCCCAGGATAGCCAGGCTCCATCACACCTAATGGTCCCTTGGGCAGACAAACGCCATCACTCCCAGTGTTCCCCCCTTCCTTCTTCTTCCCCCAGTTCCTATACTAGGCATGATGCCATATGGTCTGGAATAGCCCTTGGGCCAGTTGGGGTCGGCCGTCCTGGCTGTGCCCCCTCACAGCTCTTTGTGCCCCTGACAGAGCACGGGAAGCTGAAAAGGCCTTGACTTAGTATGAACACTACTTGGCAACACATAAACCATCAGCAAGTTGCCAACATTATTCTCATCCGAAATCCAAACCACAGCACTTCACCAGCTACTGGGAAGAAAATTAAAACTCTCCCAGCTGAAACCAGGACACTTAAGTATAGGCTTTTAAAGATGCTTGAAAATTGATAATACGAAATATGAATAGAGGCTGAGTTCTTTTTTTTTTTTTTTTAATTGCCTGCAACCATAGATGTGATTGCAGAAGTCTCACAAGCTCCCCGCCCAAAATGCAATTCTTACAGGGAACGTAACTGTTGGTGTAGGGGTTTTTCTGTCCAAGGCAATGCGAAGCTGAACAAGTGATCTAATGTTTTATTGGGGGGAAAGAAGTAATATCTTCTGAAGAGGTGTGCAAAGGATCTGTCCATCCATTACATAATGGATACAGCTTAGAATATTTTTGTTGGAAGAATGTTTCTTTGTAGAATATTTTCCCTGTTTTTTTAGATCAGCAAGATCTCTGAGAGGGAAAGTCCGATTTCAGAGTGGCCACGTGTGGCCCATTAAATTTTCAGTATGTAGGCGATGGAGATGTGGACAGAAATTCCACATCTATGAGCGTTATTAAATAATTGTATACAGTTACTAGTTCAGTTCTGTTGATCTTAGAAAAAAATAAAAGTAAAGTTCTGAGATTGTGGTCTGTTTACGTCCTGTATTATTCCATTTGTGGCTGATCCTTCTCTTTTTTGATATAACTGGAATTTTTCCTGAGCATGAAATTACCGCTAGAAGATCTGGAAAAGTTTGCCATGCAGTATTTTTCTTAAAGGTGAATAGTTCAAAAACGTGGACAATTACTTTTTAAACAAAAAGGCTTTTTAGCATCTTTTTGACAGTTTACTATTGCAAAACCCAGTAAAGAACAGTGCCCGGCAGGATCAGTGTGACTCAGCCTCCTGCTTACACAGCCTCACTATTACGTAGCAAGTTTCCATTGTTGTAAAATTAGGACTGTCCCTAAACACAAGAATTTAAGGAAGCTTGCTCCATGGCATTACAAACCCCGAGGTCACGCTGCTCAACAAGCGTGTCTGATCTCATATTGAATCGAGGCTGTTTGGCTGCTAAAGGCGTCTAAAAGCTGCCATAAAATTGCAGTAATTGCTAACCTGAAATAGAAAGAAAACTGTGTGCAGAGTTGGAGCAAGCCAAAGCCTCCAAAGCCTGTGTTTCAGCGTCAATGCAATGGAAGGCAAAGAACCTTCTGGCAGCTTGAGGAAGGTGTTATTAACCGGAAGCCCTGTTTTTAGAAACCTCATTTGGAATGTTGGAATAATCATCAGCATTGTTTTCCCGGTTATCCCATACAAACCTGTGGCTCTCCTGTATTCAACAAAGGCACTCGACTGCATAAAGATATAAAGTTAGAATACCATGAAGTATTTAGTGCTAATACTGTACTAATCCTAAAGTAAGTATTTGTATCTTTTCAGAACCCAGATGTGAGACTCTGGGCCTGACGTGCAAAACGTGTTGAGCTCTGGGTCCTGCAGTCCCAGCTGATATTAAGTAGCTGCAATTACAAATTGCAAATCAAAACTAAAGCGACCCAGGCTGTACTTCTGCCTTTTACTTTGCAGTTTCTGATTCCAAATATTCATCTGGGAAACTGGAAGTTCACCTTGCTTACTGCAAAACACTAGTTTGCTGGTGGAATTTTAGAAGAAAAGAGTAACCAGTCTTGTACCGCTGTTAACTTTGTTACAAGAGCATTAAATTCAGTGTTTGTAATAGACCTGACTCTTGGAGGTTTGAAGGCCCTGTTGGTTCAGGCAATATTTGCCTTTTACAGGTTTTGTGGGGCTTTTGTTTTGGCTTTTGTTTACATTTTCTTAAAACAGTCTCTTTAGGGGTACATATGTGCACTGAAGGCATTTAAGAAGCTGAGTAAAGTACCTAGGAACGTACCGAAAGAGAAGGAATGAATCCGAAAAACTTGGCTCAAAATCCAAATGATTTTTTTACTCCTGCATTCATAGGGCAGAGTGACAGGAACGAACATAACAAAGTTCTAAATACAAATGCAAAATAGGCATTATTTTCACTAGTGGTTTTCCCCTGTGGATTACAGATGACCGGCAGGTCAGAAACCCTGCCTGTCTTCTCTGGACCAACTGGTTCATCTGGGGAAACTCTGGGCAAGTCAGACAAGAAAAAAAAAATTTACTTTTGGGCTTTCCTTTCTTTTTTTTTTTGTCAGACTTCCAGCATGTTAATTTGACTCCTTCAGCAGTCACCAGTGTTTGATAAACACTCTGTGAACAAATGGCCACATAAATTTGGTCACAAGTAGCAACTCAATGCTGTAATAGAAGCAGAAATCCTTACTATAACAAGTTACTGTATTTAGCAAAGATACTTCATTATTTTCAAATGTTTCCATTTTCCATGCTGTTTCCTTCCTGTTGAATCACCAGGTGGGTCTTGGGTGTCATTCATGACAGCCAGCGTCTAGGGATATTCACCTCAGTGCCACTTCTATTTTTTAATAAATGCAATGAATAACTCCTTTCTGTATTTGAAAGGGACTCAGTTCTCTTGGGTGTGCCGTTGAAATGACGAGTGAAGCAAAGCAGCGGCAAAGTCCGCACCGGCACAGTAAGACTGTGTATGTATCCATGCAGTCCTGGCATGAAGGTGTGGTCTTGCAAAAAGGTGCCCGTTTTGGGTGTAGCACCTTCAGCTTATCCTTGGAAACTGCAGTGCTCGGGGCAGGCACACTGACCCGGCTGCTGTGCAGAGCTGCGGAGCGGTACTGTTGGTGGGGACAGCATCATGCGACTGTGAAGAGGAGCTCTGCCACAGGGGGTTCTTCCAGCCACAGATGGAGCAAGAGGGGGAGGCTTTTCGCTCCTCTCCTTTTTATTACTCTGCATAGACCAGGACGGTGGGTTGTTCTGCTGGGAGGTCGATGGTTTGCGGGCCACGGGAGATCTCAGGGCAGGCTGTTTCTGAGAGGGGAAGGAGGATACAGCAGTTCCAGCTACACCTTGCTCTCATGCACGCGCGTGTGAGCACACGTGCTGGTTTTTCCTCAGACTTACTTGGTGACACACTAACTGAAGGCATCAGCTTGTCAGTACTAGGTAATCTGAATACTGAAAGTGTGTAACGAGGTGTTTTGATTACATCAAGACTGAAGCAGGTTGCATGGAATACCTACTATTCTGCCAAGTGGCACCTGCAGACAGAGCCTGACTTTACAGGCATCTTAGGAAATCTCCACAAGTTTCACCTGCCCTCCCTACAGCCCCACAGGTTCTATCTCCGTACAGCATAGCAAGTGCTGTTGGGTGCTGTGGGCTGCACGCGTTGCTGCGTGCTTGGAATCTCCCTGAAACCATAAAGACACATAACAAAAGTCCCATATAATTTCTGTTGTACACGACTGTCATTACCCTGAGGTTAAGGCAACAGCTCTTCTTTCATTGCCTGTCTATATATTGCTGTGTAACACGTATTCTGATCTTAAAAATTGCCGCCACAGTTCTGACTGCATTTGTTTCAATACTTTTGGTGGTTGCCTTCAACTTGATTCCAGGCGGCAAGGCTAATTTGCTTTTTTTTTTTTTTTTGGTTTTATGGTTTTCCAGCATGAGTCAGGAGGTTCCATTTCTCAATCAGGAGATGGGAAATTGTTTCTGGGGCTTTCATGATTACAGGTCCTTTTTCCTGGCAGAAGGCAAGATCACAGGCTGAGAAGAAACTCTCTACAGCAGAACCGACATTTCAGTTCTCCATATGCCTAGTTCCGATTCTGAACTAGTCTGCTTTCAGGAGTGGTAGCTAAAAGCCTCTGAACAGAGTAAAATGCCATTTTTTAGAATCTAAGCATAGTAAATAGCTGAGTTGTCATTCCAGGGATAAGAAGTTTTGCCGTAGTTTGCCTTAGCAGCACCCTACTTTGAAAAGCCTTCTCCATTTATTGGAGTTCAGAAGTGGCTCAAAACCTTTGCTCCCACCGCTGTTCAAACAACCATAGTTTGCTATTCCCACCTGCAACTTGACCATACAGAAAATCAGCCAACAGTGAGGTCCTAGACATTTCCCCAGGCAGAAGAAAATATCGTATTCTGTTGTTCATGTAGAAACTGTCTGACACCATGTAGTCACGGATGTAACCGAAAGGAAGATGTAGCCCAGACTATTCACTCTTTTGTGTGGTTAAAAAAAAAAAGTCAAACGTGATCACATTCCTACGTCGAGTGAAAACAAATAAACAAGTCATCATGTTTTCACTACAGCCCCCTTTCCCTTTCCCTTTCCCCAGGGTTCCAAACTGAGTCACAGCTGCCCATGTTACACACCGCGGCCTTGTAGACTCAACAGATACTCCAAAGGTAGTGTTTCTGGCAGACAGGAGTTAATTAGCTGCTAGACATAGGAAAAAACATCCTCTGTTATGAGTTGTGACAAAACACATCATGTTACTTCTACAGTTCACTGAGAAGAGTTCGTTTGAAATTCATGCCCAGAAATTGAATTCTGCTATTGCACAGGTAGTTCCCCATCCCTTTACGCTGCTAGCATTAGGTAGCCAAGAGCTAAATGTGTGTGTGTTTGGCTTTTTACTGCACAATAAACAGTGAAAAATGTCAGTCTGGATTTTTCTATGGAGTACTGCCAGCGTATATTCCATGCTGCTTTCCATAAGGAAATTAATATCCACACCTGGTGGACGGTATGATAGAATTACAGTGCTTTTTCTGAATGCTCTGGTGGTTTAATGGGGCAGGGGGATGGGAAGAGGAGGCTCTCCTTGGGGAGGGAAAAGGTGACAAATGTGGGACAGATTCCTCAGCCAAACTGCTTTTTTAGGTTGTAGGACAGAGACAAAACCAAATGAGTGTCGAGTTAGTCCTGACTGAAGTCCATACCCATCTCAGAGCCATTTTCTTCCCGGGAGCTTGGTCTCAGTGAAGGAGCATCTGCATGAGGCTACAATGGCATGGCTTCCTTCCCTTTGCAGAAAAACCCTCTGCTACTGCTCCATGACATTTTCACTCAGTAAAATATTTAGGCTGTGGTTGATTACAACATGTCTGGTGAAAATAGGTCAAGTTTGGTATTTGAGTGCCCAGGAAAAACTGTCAGTGTGTTTGCCGTATGCATCAATATCTGTCCTATTTAAAAGGACATTTTTATGTCTGGACAGTGGCAAACGTGGCCTGGGAGCTGGAGATTTGATAGTTGTTAGTGCTGCTGAAGGGAGTAATTAGAGGGCATTTTCTGCATTTGAACTAACCTTCAAAGTATGTTCTGGCAAGCAGGAACACATCTGTGCAGTAAAAAGGTCCCTGAGAAGCAGGTTTAGAGAAGTTGGCTAGAATAAGCTTAATCTTAGTATATTTGTGTATTATTTTAAAAAATCAAGTCTAGAAGCAAAAGTAGCGAGAATGAAGTTGCTAGCCTGTTCAGAGACTGTGGGAAAGAGGGCTGTCTGCTCTTTCTTCATCACGGAGTCAGGCACCTAAGTCTAACCTAGTTACCCCAAGCTGCAGCTAATCTCTAGAGAAACAGGCACTGCTGGGAGACTTCAAGTCTCCAATTCCCAGTTGAGTGACGTGTATCATCATCAGAAAACTCTTATTTCACTCATCCCCGCTGGGTTAAGCAGCCTTGGTTTTGCCCTGCGGTTGGTTTTTATTTTCCTGTTTGTTTGCAGCGGAATTAAAAAAAAAACAAACAACAACCCACCTGATGATGCAAAAATGGGAAAAAAAGTTTCCCCTGTAACTGGGCAGTGCTTGGCAAGCACAGATTACACGATATTTAAGCAGAAAAACAATTCGCTGTGTATGGATGGACCTGGACAGTGGCATGGCGAAGTAAGAAACAGCGGGAAAAGAGGTCAAGCAAAGCTCATCCAGTGGCCAACTTCCACATAAACCCTCAAAATAAGACTCATGAGTAATTACAGAACTGTGCAGATGTGTGATAACAGGGCAAATTTAATAAATATTTGTGTTTTTAACTATGCCTTTAGGAGTACATTAGTTACAACAATCTGTTGTTTGCTTGATTGTTTTACAGTTGGTTTTTCCCTCCCAACTCCTCTCAGTGCAAACTTTTCAGCTTTTTCAGTCTTCTCTTTTCCCAGGGTAGAAACATACTGACTGCTTAGACTGATCCTATGAGCTGGAAAGAGTGTAGACACTATTTACTGCTCTCATGTCAGATGGAGGACACTGGTAATAGTGAAAAACATGCACTGATAGTCTCGGTACCGCTACTGCTTTGTCAGTATACTTACAGGAATCAGTCAATGGGCCAAGTGATCTCTCTCTCACTACACCAATTAGAAGAGATGTGAATAATCTTAAAGTCATAGAATCATAGAATCGTTTAGATTGGAAAAGACCTTTAAGATCATATTCTTCCTCTTTCCCCATTTTAGCGCAGAACATCACAGTGGTTTCAAAGAAACGGTCCTATGAACATCAATCACTATGCAAATAAGAAGAGCGCTGCGGAGAGCATGCTGGACATTGCCCTACTGATGGCCAACGCATCCCAGCTGAAAGCCGTCATGGAGCAAGGACCTTCTTTTTCCTTCTACATCCCACTTATCATTCTTATCAGCCTGTCGCTCACGTTGCAAGTTATGGTGGGAGTGCTCCTGATATTCCTTGGTATGTAGCAACAGCAATAACCACTGACATGTATTTTTCTTATAGGATGCGACCTGTAAGATGGTATATAGACTCCCTGTTTTTAAAAAGCTGTTACATTTGAAAGTCTTTACCTCAGAATTATTAAAGTTTTGTCTTAAGACCATAGAAATATTGTAATGAAAGGAGTCAGGGCAGCTTTATGCAGAATCTTCAATTTTGATCAACTTCCTCATACGCATTTGCCCAGAGTGTGGATATTTTTCTTTTCAGAAGGCCTGAGGAGGAAGGAAAATGATGAAATACTGTAAAAGAAGCATTAATAGGCCAGATAGGATCATGCAGCCTGCCCAGTTTCATAATACTGTTTCTGGCAAGACCTGTTACTTGATCTTATGACTGAAATGTATTTGTTCCATATCAGTCATATCATAAGTAATATAAGAATATATTGTGAATGTAGAACTCCAAAACAGAAGTGAAAGTTGAAATGTCCATCCTCATGTTGCTGTGGCACATCGTCTTCTGTTTGTGTTTCTGCAATCAGATCAAAGGTTTGTTAGCAAAGGCTTGACAATAATGAGAAAAGATCCCTTAGTTTTAAATTTAGGGAATTATTCAAAGCCCCCTAAATCTCTAGGTGGGAAATGGTAGAAATGTAGTTGTTAATTTTCAAATCTGTGATAAACTGAAATTAAAGTTAAAAAGAAAAATAGGTTACTTGGAGCAAGATTTCACCAAAAGAACATACTTCATCTATTATCCACGTACTATGACTTCAGCTGAGAAATCTGAAAGGACTTATAATGTGAAAACACAGTCCGAGTAGCATCCTGGGACTGCAAATAGATGGTTTTGAATCCTGCTCATCGCTAAGGAAACCTTTCCTACTTTCTACCGGAGAAATGTGATGCAGTACCTTTAACATGTGCTAGAAATCATTTCATGAGAATGAGTTCAAATGGGGTTGTGTCAGTGCGTGCTTTGGACACATTTAATGAGGCAGCTGTAGGCTTAGTTCCCTGTTCTCTGCCTCCTCCCCCCCCCCCCCCCTTTCTGTCTTACTTGTTGAATTACAGACCTTCACGTTCCTAGAAGTTCAATGCAGCATTTTTGCTGTTCTCAAAAACAGAGGCTCCACTCTTCAGTATGAATAGGTACAATGCCATGAGGCACAAGAACAAGTGGCTATCACTAAAAAGTAGGTATTTTAAGTTAGTATGGCTAGATTAGTAGCACACATACACCCTACACCCTCTGCCTTATTCTGTAAGGCAGAATATTGATCTAAGGAGCTCTAGAACCAGGCTCATTTCTAAAACAATGTCATCTAAGTGAGCATGAATTACCCCAAAAAGCCCAACTCAGACTCCACAGAGAGTGGAGAGCCAGCACTCTTCTGGAAATCTGAGGTTTCTGTTCTGACCTCAAAGAAGTCTCTTTGCTGTCTACTGTGATATTTCCCCCCATGTTTTTGTAAGGCAAAATGCAAAAAGAATCCAGTGATACTTTGTGAAGTTGCTGAAAACCTGTGAAATTCGTTAGCAGCACCCAAAACCCTAGGCCATAACTTTGGAAAGGTGGTCAAAGGTTCCTGTGGAAATCAGAGGAAACGTTTAGGTTTCAGCATCAGTTGAACCCCATTATTCCCTGAAAAAAATGATACCTTCACTGGTAGGAAACAGCTGCGGGTCACTTCTTCTGCTAGTGATAAGTGATCATTTATTCACATAACTTCTTTCAAATCTTTCCCTTTAAATTAATGGGTACTGTATGACGGATCTTAAGTCTACTGCAAACGAAGAGCCTTGAAGGTGATAGCCAAAGTTCACATGTGGCATTTGCTGTTACACTTGGCACCTTTGGCATCTCTGTTAGTCTCTCAATGTTTCTTTTTTTTAGCAGAACTGAAAAAACAACTTTCTGTTCAAAGAGGAAGTTCCTAGGGAACCAGGATGCTAAGGCTTGTAACGCTGATGTGCAGCTGACATAGCATTTTTTCTTTCTTACGAAAGAGATGGAGTATAGCTGTCTGTGCCCTTGGGAGAGGTGGTACCAGAGCAAAATCCAGGTCCTGGCTCACAGGAGATTCCAGAAAGGGACTGGGAAAAGCAAACTTATGATACTGGGGGATGTGGGAAAAGAGTAATGGAAAAATCAGCAAAACGCTTACGTGTTTCTTGGTTGAAGGGGATTCCCTGGTGCTTATTCAGTTAAGCAGGCTTTGAGGCTGTAAACAAGTTCCCTGGTTTTTGTTGGGCAATAATTTTTCAGTATATGCTGAGGTGTTGCTTTTTAGTGCTTATTTCTGCCAGGCATTGCCAAAGTGGCTTCTATCTCTGTAATTTTTATCTTTGTCACATTGAGAGTAAAGAGAGTAGCGGGCAGCCCCAATGCCGCAGCTGGGCTGAGGTGGAGCTCGCAGACCACTGAGCGAATAGTGAGATGCAGCGGGCGTTCAGCCCGCGCTCTGCAGTCAGCCAGGGCCGTAGGTTTGGCGTGCCGAGGGTGACAGAGCCCTCAACTTGCGGCGGTGTGCTGTTGGAGGGACACTGTCGTCCTGAGGTCAAAAGGACTGAAGATAGGAAGTAGCTATGTGGGTACCATAGGTATGGAGGTACAAAGGGACAGGCATCACAGCACGAACTTGCTTTTCACAGTTTGCACTTGGTAGTTTTCGCTTCCCTTTCTGTCCAGCCACAGATTTCTGCCTCTTATGAACTCTCGCAAGTCCAAACAAAAGCCTGTGCAACTATCCAGTTTCCTTGAGACAGAGTTTTATCCCAGGAGCTACCAGTTCTCTATGAGGGATTAAAAGCTTTTTCTCCCTCAAAAGAGCCTTTCACCAAAACATTCTGAAAAGTGTTCAGCAAACTCGTCCTTGAAAGTGGTTTGGTAATCTTAACTTTTTGGAAGACAAGCAAGGAATGTCTTGAAATAATTTAAGGGGCATGAAAACATAGTAATCTAATCCCACTATAATAAAATACTTAAAGAATAACTTTCTTAGGGACATTTTCACCAACACCCTCATCTTAAGTACTATAATCACAAAGATAGGATTACTGCAATTCTACTTCAAAATTTAGAGCACCGCCTAAGCTGACAAGCAATACGTGTCTTCTCTGACCCTGTTTGGACAAAGGGATGGCTCCAAAGTGTCAGTTCTCCTTTGAGCATTGTTTCTTAACTCACGAAACATATTAGGCCATTATTGCCTGTTCTGTTTTAAACCAACCATCTGAAATGCTTTTCATCCGTACTTCAGGATTAATTATTCCATTTCATTTATCCTGCTGCATTCACATGACAGTACTAGAGTCCTTCCAGGTACTGTTGGGATGTGAGCCTCCATGTAGCTCCAAACGCTTTACAGACATGTATAAACTCATTTTCAGGGTTAAGTACTGCTGAGCTTAAATTATTTCATGCCTACACAGGTGTGTGGTAGCTTAAGCTTCTCAGTTCCCCCATGGTGTTCTTCAGCGCTTTGACTAGCCTGTGATGTTTGACTATTCTGCTTTAGCAAACAGGACTTGAACAGGTGCCCGGAATTCCTTGAAACCAAAACAGCATTAGACTGCTAACAAGGGACACCGAGTGAACCTGGCCTTTAATACTTCAGCATCACGAGTGTGTTTGCCCCCACTTCTACTTAACTGCTTCAACAAGCAAGCGAGTCTTGGTTCTGTGGTTAAGTTCTGCAGTGTTGGCAGGGTCATTATGTTAAAAGCAATTAACAAAGTTTATTTCATGCAGTAGAGGCGTAAGCTACATATCTATGTATGTGCCTCTCAGGAGGAGCTCAAAGTTTTACTTATGTTGCTGTGAAAACTTGTCAGGTATAAACTTGCTCTCATATATCCTTTACCTGCACACACAAGCTCCTGTGATCTACACATTTAAGAACTAGGAGTCTTAATAGACAAAAACCATTCTCAAAACACACTGCAGAATTCATCTGCACTCATTCCACCAGCATCAAAGAAATTTAGCAGAGGGTCTGCGTTGCAGAGCCCTTACTGCAGGAGCACAGAGGCACGGGAAAATCTTGGGTTTTGGCACGATGCTGGGCAAGTGCCCCCAGACTTCTTACTGTCCTATACAAGCACATGCTTTACTCTATCATCAAGTCTATTATCAGTGCAATGTAACTCATTTATATGTTTTCATGAGGCCTGGAATCAAAGCTTAAACTAAATTAATACCCTCTCCCTTGTGCGTTCCTCCCTCACTCCCATTAGTCGTTCAACCAAAGCACAACTGCAAGAAGCAAAAGGAAATGTTTACACAGCTGGTGCGCTCTGCTTTGAAATCTTCCTCTGTGTAACAGATGAAATGGCCTGGTTTTCTAAACCCAGAGTCAGTGCAAAAGCAGGGAGTACAGCTGGGGAGGGGTACCAGTACAGAAGAGCCCCAGCACTGGAAAGAGATTGGGCTGTCTGCAGAGAACCTGCGGTGTTTTAACTGTAGGAAATTTAACTTCATCCCATCCTGTCAGGGCTTCAAGCCTCACGTATTCAAGACTGAAATAATCTTTAAATGCTTGGGGTCTGCAACAGAATTAGGTTTCAAAAGACCAGGAACTCAGAAGATTTCTGGTAATGTTTGTATATCCATTACTTTCCATGTGCACCCACAGAGATTAGATGCTAATTACTGGAAGCTAATAGGCTCCTTGCGGTTAAAGATCATAGAATCATAGAATGCTTTGGGTTGGAAGGGACCCCTAGAGGTCATCTAGTCCAACCCCCCTGCAGTGAGCAGGGACACTGCTAACTAGATCAGGTTGCTCAGAGCCCCGTCCAACCTGGCCTTGAATCCTCCTTAGCACTTTTACTGACACTGCAGAATCTTATTTCCCTTTCAAGTATGACTGATACAAATAGCTCAGTGTAAGAGAAATTCTTGAACTACATGAGTAGCAAAGGCTTTTATTCTGGATTTTGAAATGTACATATAATTAAAACTTTTTTTTTTCCTTTCTATTTGAAGTAAAATATGACCTTAACAACCCTGCAAAGCACGGAAAGCTGGATTTCCTCAACAACCTTGCAACTGGACTAGTATTCATTATCGTAGTTGTGAATATTTTTATCACTGCCTTTGGAGTGCAGAAGCCAGTTGCTGAGTTAGCATCAAGACAGTAAGTACAAGGTGAGTTTGGTCTCTCTGTGCTGTAAGGTAGTAGGGCATAGCACGAATGCACGCAGTGCACGCTAAGCCACAGCATTAAAAATAGCCACGGGCTTATCTGTGCAGTTCTAGCCTTCGCAGGTGAATGAGTTTATTTCAGACTATTGCAAAAGCAGAAGCTACTAGAAACTGCTAATTATTACAGTGTTTTTGTAAATGTAGGGTTCGAAAGTTCATGGCAGCATCTTTCTTGTCAGGGCCCCCTTGCATGTCACAGGAAGTGTAAAGATTGTCCCCTGGCTCGGTCACTCCTTTTCCTCATTGCTGACTAAGCTAAGAAGGGAAATAATACTGTTTTGCTTCCTCCAAATGCCTCTTTTTTTCAGAAAGATTTGCAGTACACTGCATCTAGTCTGTTACGAACACTGAAGACTTAATCTTCTAATCCAAGTAACCGGCGCTTTTAAGTCCAACATACGATATTACACATCCCTGGAGCCCTTCAGTCCGTATGCAGACAGTGCGGCTTTTCTGTCTTCCCAAGCTGCAGGGCGTTTACTTTGTGGGAGACTCAGCCTGCAGAGATGGGCACTATCACTTTACTTGGTACACACAGTCATTTAAAACAGTATTGTTTGCTCTACCTGCATTATAAAGTTTGTTATTTACTTATGCAGAAGGATAAATGTAGGGATTGTGGGAATCAAAATGGGTATCTTCCGAGCATCATAGCTATGATGAACAATTTGGGAGGAGATAAACCTAAATTGTAGACTTGTAGCCCAAGAAGCACTGTAGTCCAACATCTGCCTTTAAAACAGCACTGCTAAGTCCGTATGTGCCAGCATTGCTCTGGCTCTTCCAAATCTGGAACCATGTTCAGAAGACCTGCTGAAGAAGGAATGGCTTGACTTGCCTGTCAAGCCATGGTGCACTGGCTGCCACACAGCCAGCCCGTACCTGTGACGTTATCAGTTTCAGTTAACTTCTGAGTGAAACCCTTTCTCCATGAAGAAGAAGATACAGGGCCTTTAAACCCCTCATCTGAAGATGAATGGCACAACGGAAATCTGTAACAAGAATGGAAACCAGACCAGAGTCTATCAGGACTCTAAACGGCATGGGGGGGGGGGGGGGAACCCAGTGCAACAACTTACTAGGAAGATGAAGAATGAAATTCATTTATTTTGGAGTGTGGGCGGAATCATCTGCTTTAGCCAAAACCTGTGAAATTCTGTCAGTGAACCAAGATAGTTTTATTGTATTTGCTGACCACAGTCTCTACAAATAAACTATAATTATTTAATTTTAGCAGCAAAGAGCACATAGATTATCTGAGATCTTACCAGAATTATAGGTAGAATGTCCTTCTCAGCAGTATGTATTAAAACAGTACTGAAACACTGATCACAAAATTGTACTGGCAAAGCCCAGAGAACTCAATGAAGGGTTACTGGAATTTTAGCTGTCTTCCCAGGAACAAGCACACACAGTAGCCAGGAACAGCTGAGAGGAGAAAGAAGAGAGAGAAGAATCTGGAATAGGCATCAAGAAATTCAACTAATGGACAAGGTGGCGTATCAGAATCCCAGTCACGCCTCTTTTTGATGCAGTGAAACTAAAACTGAAGAGGGACGAGAGGAGAAGCAGTTTTTGCCTCTCACACTGATGTGTGCTGAGTAGAGAGGAGGGTGAGTCGACAGTGCAATCCCGAGCCAGTCAGTGCCTCCATATAACGGTGTACTGAGAAGTCAGCTAATAGCCCGGTGGTAGGTACCCCATACCTTGCCTTACCAGAACATGGGATGGGTGAGCTCACCCACCTCTCGCCTGCTGTTTCTCTGCCAGTACTGTGTTCTTGTGACAAGGTTCCTTGCCCAGTCTCCCCAGTGCCAGTGCCAGCTCTGCTCCCTTTTCACTCTCTTGCTGGCTTTTAGGAGATGCTGCTTCTGCAGTGTTTCCCCAACATGACCGCTGTATTTCTCTGTGGCAGAACTCAATACCGAAGCGCTTTGAAGAGCCCTGCAGCTCTTACAGGGTTTGCAGAACTTCTGCTTTGTGTGGAACGAGCCAGTTCAGCACTGGGCAGCGCTGACCTGCCCGGCTGGCCTCTGAACGTTGCTCTGCATTAGCTCTTTAAACGCGTAAGTGCACCCCCCTGCAATTTTCTCCCTCCTGTCCATGGACTTTGTCTCCTTTCCCCTTCCTTCACACACACACACGGCTAAGTCTCATGGAAACATGGACGGGTTTGTGCAATGTCTTACTGCTTAGCTGGCATTGCCTGGCTTTTCGCGGCATTTGTGATGGAGTTTCTTCTCCGCTATGCCTTCTGCTCTCCATGAACTGTCAGCCCAAACGGTTTTGTGGCTTAATTATGACAAGGATTGTGTAATCTTTAGTTCAAAAGCTAGGTCATAAATGAGAAACAAGTTCACATGTAACTTGACTGAGGTCATCATGAGAGCATGAGACACCGTTCTGCCTGGTGGATGCTACTGGCTCAGGCAGCACAGCCAGAGTATTTGTTCACATACACAAACGTGATGGTTATCTACTGCTAAAATTGGTTTATTAAACTTGCAGTGCCTCAATAAAGGAGAAGCAGTAGCTGTTTTATGTGACCTCAAGTAGAGGCAAGACCAAAGGATGTTTAAAGCAAGCTTACATCTGTACAAAACCAGCAGCTATGGGATCCTGCCTTCACGCTTCTTACACATGCAGTTTCTCAATAAAATGGCCAGATGTCTGGGACCTGTGGTTTTTTGCTCCACACTTGTTAAATGTGGAAGTTCTTCGTTGCTTTGGAACACTGCCTCTGTGGTTTGCTCATTTGCACGTATTGCCCTTGCTAAAAACACCTGGTCATCTGAATGTCACTTGAAAAATAAGTCTTGAAAAATTGTTCGCTGCCACAACCTCCTCAAAGGCCTGTGAGAAGGGAGCGGTCGCCATTTTCTGGCTTCACCTTCACTGTTATGCACACTTTTCCAAGCAAAACTTAATTCTCCCTTTAAGGCAGATTTGTCATTTACTATAATTCCCGTATCACTAACATCTCAGTATCTTTGTTTTCTGTTTCAGGGACCTGAAGCATTCATTCTTCCACAGATGCCATTTGCACTTGAGCCAGTTACACTTGGACGTTTCGAAGCTGGACATACTCAGCAGCTTTCTCAAGTTTCCAACAACCAACACATTCGTGCACCTAAAATTTTCCAGTGTGTTAATATTTAAACTGCTTGGTGTCTCAGGAAAAGGTGATTTTGACCCAAGGACATTGTTGTTCTGGAATATTAGCATTTCAATTTCTGTAGAAACTAATTACTTTTCAGAGACGTGGCATAATCTCATCAAACAAGGCCATATCAATGGGTGGCACTTCACAGGCCTTCCCATTGTCCGTGCCTTCTGGTTTTGTGGCGGTTTTTCATTTCCAGCGTGGTAAGAAATGGCAGGCCTTTGTTTCTGGCGTGGGCACGTTGTCCTGTATTTCACCCGCTCAGCACCAAACCTCCGTAGCGGAGCAGTGATCTTCCTTTGCAGCGTACAAAGGCAGCTCTGCTTTGTTTTATTTTCTCTGCTCCAGCTGAAGCAGAGCCCAGCCAAACAGCAACAGCAGGGGACCTTTTGGCCAGTTTTGCTCGCAGGCGGTCATTTCTCCTGTTTCGTCATCTCAGGACCATGCATAAAATTTCCTTCTCCTTTGTGCACAGACACAAATAACCAAATTGCTAATAGTCTCTTACTGTCAACCTCCCTGCTCCACATTCTGTGCATTATGTGTATTTCTGGACTTTTCGAGACCCAACTGGAAAACGAGAGGGTAGAGGGCGGTTTGCCAGTTAAACTGGCACTGAGCAACTCTCAGCAAGTCAAGGGGCAAATTGGAAGTTTATCCCTCTGTAGCTTACTTTTCCCTCTTCTCTTCCCAGGATTGATTGCTGCAGTTGTGTTATTACAAGTTCATGGCTAAAAGGATCACTGTTTTTTTAACTTTTAAATATATATAGAGAGATATAAATACCTTCCAGGTTCTTACCTGCTGGCTCAGGGACTGACACTTTTTTCTAAATACGCTATTGCTAGTAATGGTAGAGGTTATAAAAATTTCTACAACAAAAGCATTTCAGCCTTTTTATTTCCAAAGTATCACATCTGCAATCAGAAAACCCCCAGTTTTCTCAAGTGTGCTTATTTGCAGATGCAGATTTGTACCAACGCATTTCCTTACCGTTAATTTTGAAGTGCTCTCTTGCACCTGTTAATAGAAGTTTGACTTCCATGTGTCTCATCTCTTCAGTTATGGCTCGAGGCCCGTCGATGTACCATGTCTTCATGGATGTGTTCTGTAAGAATTCCAAATCTGTAAGAGAAAACAAATCAGAAACTTGTGTGATTCGTAATACAATAGACATTATTTTATTTTTTAATTTGTCTTCTGTTGCTTCATTTCCAACTTAACACGTGTTTAATCAGTACCTAGCAATGGTTTTAATTGTGCATTTTGTAGTAGTTTGAACATAGCTCAGAACAAGTTCTGAATGAGGCACTCAGGACAATTCTCCGTATTTATTTTGTACGATCCAGCAAACTGTTGAAGGACTGTTCCTACATACTTGTGCTACCGCTGCTTCGGTGCAGTAGCGTAGCGAATTGGCTGGCCAGGTAGCAGTGCTGAAAACTTTAAAAACCTTTCTTCTGGAGGAAATAGGTGACTGCAGGCAGAGCAGTCATTCCAAGGATGAAATTATCTGTGGCTTCACACTGGGCAGTGACGTTGGTAAGGTTCTGGAATGTACCGCCTTTTTACTCACTGGTGTATGTGCCTGTCCGTGCAGCTGACTCAGCCTGGAGTGGCTCTCTGGGGGCACCTACCTCACTTCCGTACGGGGAGCACAGTACTGAAGCTGGATGCCTGAAGTAGTTGCTTTGTGTTCTCCTGAATACATAACCCACCCAAAGTTAGCTACTTCCAACCTGAGTGTGAACAGTAGGCATTTTTCATTGCCACACTTGCGTTTTTCTAGTTTTTTAAGCAAGACATAAAAATCAGGAGAAAAGTGTTTCTGGCACTTAGCAAATCCTCTCATGGTTTGACTTGTCCTCACTACCCTGAAGGCAGATGCAAACAGGCGCCCAGGCTCTGCCGATGTTTACTGTGTTTACAGGTGGTGGTGATTTGGCCCAGTTCGGAGCGTAGCTTTCCATTCACGTCCGCTCGTATCAGCACAATTGTGTTTGTCTGGCACTGAAACGCTTGAAAGCAGCCAGAGGGAGTTGCAGTGCAGACGTACCAGGCCTTTTCCAATGTTATTGCCCTCATTGTTGGACCATAATTTCTCAGGTAACTCAAGCGAACAAGCTGTTACTGTAGGCTTCTCCTGGAAAATGTAATAGCTGTTCTTATAGCATCTTTACTGCTAAGCTGTTGTCCAACAGAAACTACCAAGGCCTGCATATTCCATCTCCTGGCAGCTTGAGCTAACTGGATCCAGAGCTGTAGGGTGGGGAACGCTCACCAGGCCATGACTTGTCAACTACAGATTCCAGTGGACTTTGCAAGGCGTACAGGAGGGAAAGAGAAGAACCTTAAAGCTTGAACACATTGCTGGGTGCCACGAGCTGGATGTGTAGATCTGCATGAAGGTGGTAGGTGTCTGTTCACTTCAAGTCTGCCAGAGCCAGGCTCGGAACAAGAAAAACCTCCCCCCCCACACCCCGTGAATCCTTCTGCCTCCTGAGCTCCTGAAAGTGTGAGTGAAGCATCACAACAGAGACACGTGCAACTTCAGAGAGCCTGGTCCCTTCTTTTGGTTCCAAACACACAAAAACCTGATCTGAAAGCCATTCATCTGACTGCAAGACTAGGCATTGGCAGGATTCAACTTGCAACTGGGTATCTTTTTAAATAGGGTAACAGTTTAGTGCCGTGTCTTTTCTTGTGATTAGGTAAGGTTTGCAGAATGTCCTCAGACACGCAGTCTGCGTTTCAGGTCTCTGAAGCCTGACAGTAGACATCATCTATTTTTCAGCAGACAAAAGCATGTTCAAGTTGGTTTCAAGTATAAATAATTTAATCACATGATTATTACTCTTTTAAGTCAGGTGCTTATTTAAAATCCTAGCGCGTATCTTCTAGGGGCGGCAAAAGTGCATTGGTTTAAATGCTTCGGTTTGCTGTGCTTCTCCGGAGTTCTTGGTTGTAGGCAAACATTTCACTTAAAAAGAGGTCACCAGTAATGAAGTGAGACGGGCGGTCTCAGGAAACAGTTCGTGCCAGGTCATCCGTTTCCTTCTGTTTCGTAAGCTGCTGAGTGGAGTCAGCGCCACCCGTGCTGCTCCAGCCATTCTCATCAGCCCCATCAGCACCTCGGGCTGCCTGAGTTGAAATTCCCAGTGTAGCTGTACTTACCAATGCAGGTGACAACAACTGTATCACAGGAGTGGACTTTTAAGTATTTGTCTTCTAAACCAGGTCACTGCTGAAGCTGAGCATTGCATAAAGCGGGCTGAACCAGAGGCGTGATCCCGGTCGCTGCTTTCCCCTCGACTATCGGTCGGAAGCTTTTGGTCACTTGTTTTGATCTATTCTAACAAATGATTTATCCTGGTTTCTGCCATGTCCTCCCACGAGTAGCACTGTGCCCTGCCAACCGCGCGTTGCTGTAGGTGCGGGTGTAGGTGCGGGTGTAGGTGCTGGTGTGGGTGCTGGTGTAGGTACTGGTTGACTGGGGGGTGCACTGTGCTGTACCAGAGGCACCAGTCCTCTGCACTCATCTCCTCGGTCTAGGCATGGGTTTGTTCCTATGTGTTACCCTGAAAGCTTGGATGCTCTCTTGTTGTTAACAGCTGGAAGAAATGTGAGAACCTGCATCATTCAGATGCTTACAAAGAGTTATGAGAAACGAGTGGCAGAATCCAAACACTAAGCTCCGCTTATTTTCTAGCTTACCAAGGGTGGTGCCATGGTAAGTTTTATCTGATTCAGGAAATGCTCTGTGTAGCACCAATTTATGTGCCATTTTACCGTTCATTTTCCAAAAAAAACCCCAAACCAATCTCAAGAGCTGGTGCTTGTTCTACGATACAGTTTTGTCAAACCAGAGAACAGGCACTACTGAAAGAGCTTTTACTTAGTGCAGGGCGGTGGGAACCCTTAGAAGAAAACTGATGGTGTACTGTCAGTTGTATAACTCATACCTGTGATAACCTGCATATTTAATCACACCACTCTTTGAAAATAAATCATCCCATCTCCCATAAGGGTAGATGCAGCGTAGGCCGTACACTGAGGCTGAAAAGAAGCAGGCTCTCCTCCTCAGTTGTTGGTGTACAGGAAAAAGCTGCATTGCTTCTAAATGACAGTGGTTTGCGTTTAAAGAAATGATGTGCAGGTTTTATATGGAAAGAGAATATCCAAATGTGAGAGGTGGAGCCTCCCATCTTTGCATGGCCGATCCCACAGGCCCTACACTTCCATTAAGAAATTAAAAAATAACAAACCAAGAGCTTCTGAATACTCCCAGCAGTTTTGCTATGCTGTCTGTGGGGAAATGACCTGGCAGCGGGGAAGGAGGCCTGCGTCGTTCGCAAGGCAAGGCAGTCAGCATTATCAGCATTCCACCAGCATCCAGGGAAGGATACTGCAGAAGAAGAGCGCAGATATTGCCCTTAGAATAAGTCCGGAAACAACTGGTACCCCAGATACCACCAGATGGCAGCTCTTAGTGAATTCCTCTTTTTCCAGTAGAAATGAACATGGCTAACATAATTTAAATATACAGAAATTTAATGACCTGCAAGCGAAGTTCATGCACTGTAAAGACAGCAGCACCAGTATGTTCGCATGCAGATTTTGCCCCAAGGAACTACCCCAGAGGACCGTACGTACCTTGGAAGAAACCTCCCATGGTGATGGGAAATGAGATGATGTTCTCCTGTACAAAACTTTCACGTACAACAGCACAAGGCACCGTGGGCAAAAGTCTTGAAAAGTAAGCAAACACCATCTCAGGAACTACCTCACTCGAGCTAAGTACCCTCTGGGAAGCATGCAAAAGAGAAGAGAGTTTGCTGTGTGCCAAATTCCCACTGCCTTTTCCTTGGAAAGTTACATGTCGGAGGAGCAGGCTCTTGTTCTTTCCTGGAAAAAGGAGCGGTCGCTGCTTTACAGCTGAGCTTTATGCAGAGCAGGAGAGGAGCCAAGCTCAGCTCCTTAAAGGGAGGAACCCACTCACCCTTGTATCATATAGAGGTTTTGCTCCAGCCCTTCAATGTTCACAGGTGATCATCAAGGCTGGACCAGAGTCAAAAGGGTCACAACAACCCCTTGCAACACTACAGGCATGGGGAAGAGTGGCTGGAAAGCTGCCTGGCGGAAAAGGACCTGGGGGTGTTGGTCGACAGACAGCTGAATAGGAGCCAGCAGTGTGCCCAGGTGGCCAAGAGGGCCAACAGCATCCTGGCTTGTATCAGGACTGGTGTGGCCAGCAGGAGCAGGGCAGTGACCGTGCCCCTGTCCTGGGCACTGGTGAGGCCGCCCCTCAAATGCTGGGTTCAGGGTTGGGCCCCTCACTCCCAGAAGGACATGGAGGGGCTGGAGCGTGTCCAGAGAAGGGCAATGGAGCTGAGGAGGGGTCTGGAGCCCAAGGCTGATGGGGAGCGTCTGGGGGAGCTGGGGGGTTCAAGGGGGGGGGCCCTTATCGCTCCCTACAACTGCCTGACAGGAGCAGGGAGCCGGGGGGGGGGGGGGTTGGGCTCTGTTCCCAGGGAATGGGCGATGGGATGAGGGGAAATGGCCTCAAGTTGTGCCAGGGCAGGTTTAGGTTGGACACTGGGAAAAATTCCTTCTCCGAAAGGGCTGTCAAGCACTGGAAGGGGCTGCCCAGGGAAGGGGTTGAGTCCCCACCCCTGGGGGTATTTCAAAGCCAGGCAGACGAGGTGCTTAGGGCCAGGGTTTAGTGGTGGGATGGCAGGGTTAGGGGAACGGTTGGGCTTGGTGAGCTTAAAGGGCTTTTCCAACCCAAACAATTCTGTGATTCCATGAAAAGTGAAGACAAGGCATTAACAGTATAAGAAATAAATTAAAATAAATGACAGAAAGCATTTGAGGAAGAGATCAATAACTGCACGGCCACAGCAGGCTCTTTGAGTGGATTTTTTCATCAGCTGCTGGGTTAAATTCACACGCTGCAGGGGCAATGTGTGGCTGCACCCAGGGGTTTACCCCCACCCCCCCATCACTTACCCATTCCATTTGAGCATGTTCAAGGGCAGTGGGAGGGCAGAGGGGCAGGAGCCCGGGCAGGGCTAACTGAACCGTTCGTGGCTGTGGCTGGGAGCAAACCCCAGCCATGGTGGGTACAGACACAGCAAAAAGGCTGACGTGAAAAAATGTGGCAGTTCAAGGCTGCTTCTTCCGCAAGGCCCCACTTTTCTAACGGCCATGGCTGTGACATTGGGAGCACCGCGACGTGCTGCTGCGGGGTACGTCATGGTATGTACTGGCAGACACAGGATACCATCTTTTCAAGAATAATATCTCACCCATTATTATCCAGCCTCCCAATGTGGTGGTGACAAAAAATTACCTTCCCTGCTATCAGATGCCATGGATTATTTTGGATGCGCTTTCCCACTTCTCCACAGTTTACTGCAGTAAAGCTCTGTTTTCATGGTTGGGTTCCCCCCCTCGGATTATTCCATAAGAACTGTTTAATAACCTGGCTGCCCTCCCACAGGGAGTGCCACAGCTCCCAGCTGGGCACAGACACTCTCCAGCGCCGGCCCATCAGGCAAGCTGGGCTTTGTCAGAGGCAGCAAAAACTCTGGTTATGTTTTCTTCCAGCCTCCTTCACAATGCTTCCCACCCTTCCTCCTCTGTTTTCCCATGTTCCAGCCCCAACCCACTTTTTATGGTACAGGTTTTAATTAGCTGGGAGGTGAGTGGTAAATCTGGTGCCATGGTATGAAGCACCACACCAGGCAGACATTTTTTGAAAATGGCAGCCAACCATTTTCACTGGTGCCAAAAATATTTGAGAATAAATCGATTTCATCACCACCCAACGTTACCCCTGTTTTCTGGCATCCAGGATGAAAATAATTTAAAGCGTTGGAAAGGCCGGATGTTTCACATTCGTGTTGGCCTCGTGGAGCCTATGGAGGGAGACAGCTATGCAGCTTTTCCCTGAAATAGGATTTATTTTTTTCCGTGTCAGAAAATATGATTCATCAGGCATGCCAGGGAGAGCATTGTTCAGGAAAGCAGTGACTGTATTTCCCCCCGGGCCTCTCCATCACTCATGGAGATTCAAATCCTGGGAATGCGACTTAACAGAATCAGGCTGTATGAAGCGCTGAGCCGGGGCAGCACAAGAGCAAGCCATGACGGGCCTGCGTGGCTCAGCGCTTCTCCTTCCTGCGAAAGCGCCTTGTTCCCCGTACTGATAAAATCCAGGTTTGAACGCCCCACATCCCACAGCTGTCCTGGTAGGTATCACCACAGCATCCTGAAGGGACCACGAGTATCAAACAGAGATGCCAGCATCTTCAAACCCGATGTCACTGTTACGATTTCAGTTAATTTGCGTGTCTGCTTCACTTGCAGAGACAGGGTGTGATGGAATCATAGAATCGTTTAGGTTGGAAAAGACCTTAAGATCATCAAGTCAATGATGGAGCAACGATCTTGTTTGTGTTTCCAGAGTCGGGACCAGCCTAGGCTCATCTAGGGCTGAATTTCATCCAGCTCTGAATGAGGGATTTCCTCCCAACTTGTTTTCTCAACAACTCCATGCTAGTCAAGACAAGTTTCGCCTGTGCTCCACAGTGCTCCCTGCCTGGGAATACCCTGAAAGACACCTTTGCAGCTCTTTCATAGAAAACTGCTATCTAAATTATTATTAATAATTATTATTTTCTGCTATCATTTTACCTGTCATACCTGGACTTTGAATTCGGTTCCCACCTGCCATGAACTCCTACCTCCCGGCAGGATGGAGTTCCCCTGGAGCAGCGAGACACAGCAGTGGTAAATCAGGGTGGCTCTGGGCCAGCTCTGAGCAGCGTGCATGGGACCGCAGAGGGAAGGATGAGCCTCTTCCCACCTCTGGGGGCTCGAACTGCGCCTTGCTGCATAACCATAAACCGGCATAAAGCTAAAGCAAAGCAGGCATAGGGTGGTGTGTGATTGAAGGGTGGGAGAAAAAGTTCCTGTGCTTGCCTTGTAAGCCCTCCAGGTGAGAGATTCAGAAGCAGGACCAGCCCCATGCTCACTGCGACAGGACAAGAACGTGTGTGTTCCCCCCCCCCAGTGCCCTTAATCAGCCAGCTTGCATGAGGTGTGAGGCAGAGAGCAAAAGCTACCAAGGGTGTACGAAGGTGCCTGTTTGGCCTCTGTAACACATGTAGCAGCATCCAGCACAGCCTCTGCCCCCTCACCTGCACGTAACAGGTTCACCCTTGCGTTTGAAAGTAGCGATGGATTCTGGATTTTCCTCACCCGTGTGCAGGAAAAAGCGTAAACGGAGCTGTCGGCGCTCACTCCTGGTGCCACCCCTTGTCTCCCCCATCCCAGCAGCCCAAGCACCAGCCCAGGGCGGGGGTTACCGCACTGCACCCCACCGTAGCGGGGCTGGGGAGCTCCACGACCCCCCCGCCAGCTTCTCTGGCAGCAGAAAGGGGCAGAAGTCACCAGCTCTGCTCAGGAGCAACCTTAGGTTTTGACACCCATGAATTTTAAAAAACGCGTTGTCCTTCCAAGCAAGGACAAGTCCCGAGCTGGAATTGGTAGGATGGAGAGCACAGATTTTTTTGCCTCTTCTCCCTCTCTGAAAATACCTGAAATCCACTCTGTGCTTGGGAACCCTTCTTAACAAATCTTTGTTGAAAGCAAAACACCCAGGCAAGCGGAAAGGTCACCCCAGGACACAGGAGCAGGGGGAGAGGGACAGAGGGTTGAGCTCTCCCCGGGCAGCCATGGGAGCAGGGTAACCCCCCTCTTCCACAGGTTTCCAGCCTCCTTCTCAGCCCTGGGTAGATCTGGAAATCTCAGTCTCAGTGGGGGCTTTTTTTTCCTCCACAGAGGGATGAAAAGTGCAATGCAGCTGCCTGCAACCATTACAGATCAGGAACATTTGAGAGGCACAGGCATCCTATTTGTAACCTCCACTAGGAAATTTTAAAATTAATTAGCCCCGTGCAGGCACTGGAAAATCATCTTAGATCTCTCCCTTTCTGTTAACGCAAAAGCCTGGCATTCAGCAGGGGGGCAGCCGCAGGGACCAGGCGGCACTGCCAGCCCAGGCCCTTGCCAGAGCCGGCGCTGCGGTGCTGCCAGCGGGCGCATGGAGCATCCTCCAGACAGGGCTGCAGGGCCTGGGCGCTGCAACCCACCCCCACCCTGGGCAGCTAGAACCTGGGCTTAAGGGAAAAGGTAATGAGATATTTTGCTACTGAAAAAAGAGGACTTGGTGGAAGTCATGCCGTGAGGACACATCTTGCAGTCACTTATTCAGGCTTCGGGTGCCATGGCGCTCTGGCTGCTGGTGTCTGACTTCCCCTGTTACCAACTCGTGAAGCACAGAGCAAGTCTGAAAGGTTTTTGCTTTCCTAGGCACAACGTTATTAAAGATTTATGAACAGCAACACGGCAGAAAGCTTTTCCTTGCGACTGCAGCATGTAGTGGCCTGTGCTCCAAAATAGAAAGGGCAGGGCAGGATTCACCCAAAATGCTCTTTTACACCAAAACAGCCACACTGAATTAAATGCACGATGCTGCTGCAGACCTGCCCCCTCCCAGCCACTGCCTTCCTTCGCATTAACCATGTCCCTGTGAAGCAGACAAGTTGAAGCTATAATGAAAATTACCCCGTCCCCCAAGTCCTACAGTTTTGTAGCTGCTTTTTTCACTCACATCAAAACCCTGGTGATGTCCATGGAGAAAAGCTTTGCGCCGGTCCCTTCTCCTGGCAGCGGGCACAAGAGCTCTGCTGCAGCAGCAGGGGGCCTGGGCACCATGTGCCTGCTCAGCGCCAATGCAGGAGCATCCTCCTGGAGAAGCAGCAGCTCCTCAGCCTCTTCCCCCAGAGCCACACCACCCCCTAGGAACAGGGGGAGAGACCCTCCGGGGGGGCGAAGGATCAACAGTTACCCCAACAGCAGATTGTCCTCCGCTGACACCGACAACCCAGCTCCTGTTGAAATCTTGCGGGCTACGGGAAGGCGTCAAGGCTCTGGTTCTCGGCCCCCACTGAAACCGTCGCAGTTGGGGGTGCAACCCCAGCTGCAGGTCTGCAACTGCCCCTGAAGCTTCTCCCGCTCCAGCAACCCTGCTGCTTCGGTAGGATCCTTATCGCTGCCCACAGGAGCACCCGGGCCAGCACATCCCCCTTCCAAGTTGACCCAAAAGAACAGGCCAGTAACAAATTAGTCTCCATGGTTTTCTTACTCAGAGTCCCTTTTTGGGTGGTCCAAGCAACATTTAAAATTCATCTTGTGTCAAAGTCACTTCATACCACGAAGAGGCAGGCTTCCGCATGAGTCCTGATGGGCAACGACTCGCTGGACTCCCAGAATAACACAGTCAAAGCTTTGCCAGAAGACACCCAGGCTTTGCACTGAGGCACCCTGTGACTTCAGATCACTAAGCAAGTTAAGCAGGAAAACTGCAAAGAATTTTGAAAGCAGATGAAAGCATTAAAAATCTTGCCAGAACTACCCAAACCAAAAATTTTACCATCGCAGAGCAGAGGCAAGGCGGGAGTCTGCTAGCAGACAGCAGCCATGGGAGGGCAGGAGGCTGCAGGGCGCTTCTGGAAGGAAGTGCAAAGCATTAACTGCAAGAAAGACAACAGTATTTTTTTCTCAATACAGATTTTATTTCAATTTAATTGCCAGCTTCACCCCATTAAAAAAAAACCAACCAAATTCCACCCATTTCTACAGAGTTCAAGATGATGTACGTTGGGAGAAATGATTGCAAGGCACAGGAGCCGTGAAGCACAGCAAACTGTTGGCATTTCTCAGCGTAGCAGCAACGCTGGGTCCACAGCTACAGCACGGCGTTGCTCTGGAGTAGCACTTCTGCATGCAGCACAGCAGTGAAAAGCATTCACAACTGCAAATTTTGACCAAACGTGTTTTCAATTTGTTACAGTATGAGGGGAAAAAACCCCCCAAAATCACAAGTGAAAGGAACAAAAAGAGTAACTTTGCCTCGGCAGCTTTGAAAACCCCAGCCAGCAGCTACGGAGCAGCCCAGCGTGTACCAGAGAGAACCAGTGCTTTGTTCCAGCTCCGCCTCGCGGGCACATCACACTCCGCTGAAGCACTTTAAAGAGCAGGCTGTCTTTAAATGGAATTGTGCAAATTCACTGCATGTTCCGTTGCTTGTCGCTTTGCTTCCCAGCGCTCCCTGCATGCAGATGGCCCCGTCGCTCTGCCTCAGCTCTCCCCGTGCTGAGGCCAGCTGCCCGTGCGCTCCACTTGGGGGCTGCCACCCCGGCTGACCCTCATCCTTCAACCTAGCCCAGACATCGCCACCAGGATGACCAGAGGCAGTTTGGCTTCACTTTAAATCAAAAAGCCCATTCATAAGAAAAAAAAAAACAAACAGGGGAGGATGATTTCTGGCTCCCTCCCCTTGGATTCACGCCCAAGTCATGCAGCAGCAAAGGGGGCCGGTGCCCGGCGGGAGCTGCAGCGCATCCGTCCCAGGCACTTGCCGGCAGGGCAGCCAACCGCTCCATAGCCCACATGCTCCCGCCCGGAGCCCACAGCTCCTCCTTGCTCCTCTCCGAGGGCGACGTTCAGCCCCAAGAGAGCCTCGCTCACGCCATAGCTGTTGGGTTCCTCAGCTCACGGTGCCGCTAGAGGCACAACCTGCTTATGCCATGGGCAAAACCAAACATTTCACTTCTTCAGTGAGAGTTGCACAACGCGAGAGAGGGTATGTTGAAAATGGCTGCTTTTTAATAGCTCCTGTACGCTTACTGTCTGCAGCACAAGAACCAGGGTGTTCACGAGAACGGCCTCCGTCCTCCGCACACATAACCACCTACTGAACTGCACAAAGCCAGGACAACTTCCCCGCACGTTAAGTCAAGCACATTTCTAAATACCAGTACAGTTGCAGCAGCAAAGGACAAGCTATCCTTGACTCGAGGGGGAAGCTGGAACTCCACAGCTGACAGGCTCATCCCAGACCCCACGCAGTTTGTTCCCGGTAAGTAACACTGCTGGCCGAGGAGGACCCGGCTCCCACACGGGCATTCTCCAGGAACGAGGATGGAACCGCCACGTTGGCGGCACGCACTGCACAGATGCGCTTGCAGAGAAGCACGTTAAACCTCAGTATTTGCTCCTGAAAGAAAAATCTTCCAAGAAAAAGAACATCTCCCAGGCTATACATACACCAATTTTACAGTTAGCCTCACTTTTACCTTTTAAATTAAAAACTAGCACTCAGAAGGGAACAGACTATTGTCTCTTCTTTGTGGTCAGGTCCTTTAACTAACAACAGTGGGATGAACCAGGACTCATTTTCCTCTCTCCTGCCAGCCCTAACCCTGGGGATAGCTCATCCTGGATTTCTTCCCCCCCCTCCCCCCACCCCCAAGAGGCATCCTCATCTCAAGCAACCTCAGAAGGCAAAGAAATACAGCCACTATTCAAAATGGTTTTCAAGGCTCAAGAAAGCCACGCGGTTTCAGAAGTGGGAGGACCGTGTCCTGCTGCGCAGCCAGCGCACTCCCAGGGCAGACCCGGGCGGCTCCGGCGCTGCACAGCCTCCTTCAACCAGCAAGCACAGCAGAATCTCACCATCAGATTAAATAAGGCACCGGTGACTTCCATATGCTTCAGAAACAGCTCACAACAATTTGCAACCTGTTATTCAAAGGGTGACACAGTGGATAGTCTAAAGAGAAAGACTCTGCCTAGCAGCAGTAAGGCCTCTGCTTCTGCTTTAAGGTGAGACCTGACTGTTACCATTACTTTGGATAATGGTTTTTTGTGTGAAATGGAATACTGTTCCTCTAATGAGGTTTCAAAGTTGGCTTCAAGGCAAAGATTTAAAACCCCTTTAGATTCCAGAGGTATTTTTCCTAGTCCCTTAAAGAGGGGCTGCTACAGGAGGTGAGCAGCAACGGGGAAAGGAACATTTAGCTTCAAACGTTGTACATCAGAGCTGGTTTGCTGGAGAAAACCCCCAACCTGTTGCCACCTTAAACACATGGCAAGGCAGAGAGAAAACGACAGAGCCCAACCCAAGCGCTTCCCAAGACGGAGGGCAGCACAACAGCAGCTCGCAGTGCAACGAGGGCAGCAGAGCCAGGCACTCAGCCAGCTCCGCGGGAAACGCACTCAGCTCCGTCACCATTTTCTCCCTAACAGGGTCCCCATGGGGATTAGATCGAAGAGACACTGGAGACAGCGGGGTGGAGGCAGGGGGAAAGAAGTCAAAATAAGCTGCTCTGCTGGGTGCTGTTTTGTTTGCATGGCATTTGTCTTATTCCCTATTTCACACCACAGCGATTGGGCTATTAAGTGTTTGTAACATCCCTGGGCCCGCTCCTGATCCTGGGGTACGTCTGCCTGCCCGCGCAAAAAACTCTGCTGTTGAGAGCTGCGCAGTTACGCCAGGGGAGCCACCAGGGGAATGCCGGCTCTGCAGCCAAAGCCTGTAAGAACAGCCAAGCCAGCTTTGGGGAAGCCGGTGGAGGCACTGTCAGCAGCATAAACCCAGCAACCAGGAGCTTGCCTTCCCAGAGTCAGCATAAATACCAAGCCGGACGGCTTCTGCTGCCTTACAGCCTGGTGGCAGAGCTATCCCTGCAGCCTGCTGCGTTTCACGTGGGCGTTTCGAGATGAGCTGCACTCGCTCCAGCCATGGCCACGAAGACGCGCTGTCTGTTCCTGAGGTTTGAGCCAACGAAGACAGTGGCTACCTCCACGCGTGGCCGGCTCGTGTCCCAGCCACACTCCAGTGCCATAGGTGAAAACTTTTCATCAGAAGAGTAGAATCAGGGTCCTCTGAGCCCTTTTTCATCTCACAAGATGAAGTCTCGCAAGTCTTCCTGCCAAGACATCTTTGGGCCTTTCATTTGAAAATTTGTCTCTGTACTCCATTCCTCCCCTGGGCTACAGGCTTGTTATGCTCTGTACTGAGCTAGGCAGGAGCAAGGTTAAGTTCGTAAAGCTAAGAAACCCCAAGCTGCTTCACTTGCAGCCCTGACTCCCTGCATCTCTCTCAAGCATTTCAGTATTACAGCGGTGTCTGCAAGCTTTTCAGGTTTCAACTCACAGGACAAAACCAGAACATCATCCAATGACATGAACCACCTCGGGCTCTTCAAGTAAGTATATGTATTTTTGGCCATAAAAAAGCCCCATGCCATGGCTCTTCAGTCCCTGCAAAATATCTTTGATTACTTCAGTTCCTTAGATACACGGACTGCAAAATGCTTCACTGGAAAAGGAAAAGCTAAATAAATCTGAAAAATTTTCTTGGTAGTTTCAAGTGCTTCAGATCAGATGCTCTGGGACCCTCCGTGGGCTGGGAACCAGCCTGCACCAGCTCCAGCGCATTCAGCCCACGGCCAACGGCTGGGTGTCAATGTGAACAAGGCAAGCTGGGATGAGGCATGAGAGGAGCCAGAAAACACAGCACGTGCCCGGCAGACACAAAGGTAACCGGCACTGATAAGCGTCGCAGGTGCCAGTGCCCACCTGAGCTCCGGCATAAGTATAAAGGATCTAGACAAAACAGATCCAGTCCTTAGTAAGGCTCTGAGTGCACGTGGGGCTTTAAGTGCTTTTCTTAAATTATCACAAAAGACAGGCCAGTATTCTTTGAACAGCTGGGATCCTTCATTCCAGTATAAAACACATATGCAAACATGGCTTAAGACCCATGATCACTTAGGATATAATTTTAAAGTTTGTATTAAAATTTTTTTATCCAAACAATAAATATTTTAAAATAAGCATTTACAAAAATAAAGGGTCCATTCCCAGAAGGAAGGACATATATAGCTGAGATTCTGAATACACCTTGAGGCAACACAATTACTGATTAAGCTAGTTAATAACATCTTTGGTATGAGCACGTAGTACATTAATATTCATGCACGGTTGTCTTCCCTTGGCAGGTATGCTGTGCAGGCAAGCAAAGAGGCAGCTTTTCCTTAATTTCTTGATACGTCTTCCAAATACAACATTACAATATTTCTAATGTGTCTTCCTATGATAACAGGAGAAAAGCCCAAGATTCTCCTCGCTCTTCCTATGACTTTTGTATCTAAAACAGAACGCAGATGGGAGAAAAAAGAGAAAGTGAACACAGTTAAGTTTCATTCCAGCCAGTAAGCAGTATGTACAAAAAATAAAAATCAATAAAAAAATATTTACTCCAGAGGAAAGCCCGTTTCCTTCAGTACTGTATACATCAACTGCCAAGACAGGACAATGATGACCCTGGCAGGATTGATTGCTGCAAGTTCAGACACACAAAGAGGAGGTTACTGTGCCAGGTAAGGGGGCAGCTTTACACCTGAGCATGGCAGCAGACGGTGCAAGCCTGGCACACCACACCTAGGTCTGGGGCATTGAGATACTGCTAGGTACGGGAAAGAGCCTCAAAAACTGGGAAAACGAGCCCTGGAACAAAAGACTTGGAGAGATCAGTTGGTAATTTTAGCAAAAATAAAGACGGAGAGCTGACTTGAGGCACGAGGACCTCCACAGGGAGAAAATACAAAATGTCAGCTGGCACAAAACCAAGGGGCTCTGCAATCTGGTAGAGAAAGGCTTAACAAAAATTATAGGCTGGAGCTGAAACCAGTTCCAACTCAGAATAAGACACATACTTCTAATGCTATGGAACATTAGCTGGGATCAAGGGAAGTGATGGACACTCTGCTTTTTTGATACCAGTCCCTGAATGCTTTTCTGAAAACGCTTCTATTAAATGCTGGTGACTGACCCTGATGAAAGGAAGCGATGGCAGCTAAGGAAACACAGGGGTTAGCCTCGAAGGTCTGATGGTTCCCTTTTAGGCTTAAAGCCTGACTCCATGGACAGCCCCAGCTGAGGGACTCTGATGTGGGAAAGAAAGGTAACACAGCCCAGGCTCCCCCATCACCTGAAATGTCTATGAACTGGTGCTGCTGTAGCCTATAGCTCTGGGAAAAAAACAGTAAACAACAACGTCCGACTGTAACTGCTGCAACGGGGGCACAAGGAGCAGAAGACACTAAAACCAAACCAGAGCTTGGATTCTGCTTCCCATCTACCACGTGAAGACTGGCACTTCCCACAGCACCATGAGAAGACTCGAAAGGGACGCCTCTGAGTCAGCCACCACTTTCTCCCCTGGGGTCTCTCCGACCAGCACTGACTCACTGCTTCGCACAAGTTGAGCCACGTGGCATCCGCACGCTTTCTGCTAAGAGCTGCCGCTCTCCAGCAACGCTGGGCAAGTGGAGGGTAGGACTGCGAAGAGGACAGGGAGCTCTGCTCTGCTGGCTGCCATGAAGCAGAAGACTTTCAGCCAGCAGGGAGAGATGACACCCAGAGCCAGAAACGGCAGCAACGGCTGTAGCAGCTCAGGCTTGGCAAGCCAAGCCAGCGACCTCCGGCCCTGGCACTGGCCATGCTTCAACCAGCTCCCAAGGGATGTGAAAGCTAGAAGGTTTGGGTCTGTCTCCTGACGGCTGGGAATCATGACCCATTGCTATAGCAACAGGAGATCGCATGACTACCGTCTTTAAAAAGAGCCCCTATTTGTGGCATCCTCTGTAGGCAAACTATCCATTATTTATATCTCGGCATGTCTGAAGCGCAATTCGTATCCTTGCCTCATTAATGAATGATGACACCTTGACCCGCTCTATTAAGGAAACCATGTTCGATCAAGAGGCACACTGCTTCTCCCACCCTGTGCTGACGCAAGGTGGCCAAAAGAAAAAACACCAGTGGAGATTACCTGAGTTACAACAATACCAAACCAAGGCAAATCCTGCAGCAATGCTAAAGCAAGCGAGGAAAAACACTGGACCTAAAGAAAATGGAAAAGAAAACACGTTAAGACAGAGCAGTGGAAGTTTAGCTCAGGTCATAAATCATCAATTGCTAATAATATGCATAATTAAGTGTATTCAAATGAAGCTAACAGTCACAATTAGATATGTTCTGTAGCTAATGTACTATGAAGCACATTTACTAGACTGCAATTAATTTTTACTACAGTTGCTTTGACACCGTTCACTGTTTGCCTCTGTTCATCCACCTACATCCGATGAAATGGAAGTGAAAGCTTCCTTCGGCATCTTCTCACTCTTAAACTTTGTGCAACCCCCACAACAAAACACTAAGCAGACTGCTGGGACCTCGCTGCACCGTGAAACAGCCGCCCCGGGCCAAGGCACTGCCTGCAGCCAGCAAGCAGCACATCACAGGAGACTGCAGTCCCTCAGCAGCAGATTTTTAGGGTTTTGTTTTTTCCCCACAGATGTTCCACAAATTCCACTTTCATGACAAGAGCAAATATTCTTGTTCCTGTTTACAGTTCTGCTGAAAGCTGAAATGCAGAGCCACATGCACCCCTAAACCAGATATCCCGCTGGAAGCATTTCTTCTGTGCGCCTGCCTACAATTACAGGCAGTTTAACACTGACGTTCAGTACTGATGCTCAATAAAACCTCTCCAATTCATACTTATCCACAGACAAAACCTCATGAAGATTTATATCTGCTTCTGTATTATCTGATATCCTATTTGTATCTTTTACTTCACTATGCACATAGCTGCAATTAAACGGCACCTGTCAATTCAAGGGCAAACGTACGACAGACCAACAGAATTAGCAGAGCTGACCAGGCCGACAAAGGCTTTGGAGAAACAGCAAAGGAGCAAGGACTCGGCTGCTCCTTCGGATGTAATCCCCCCGCGAGGGTGGCTCGCAGCCGGACAACCTCCAGTGCAGGGCCAGCTCTTCTGGTGGCACAAGGAAGAATAGGAATTATTTCATTTTCTTTGTTTCCAAGCACTTTCTCTGTTCCACCTGTACTTTTATGCTGCAGCCAGCAACAGCAGTGTGAATGAGCCGGACAGCAATTTGGTTCAGTATTCCATGTAACAACGCCACAGGCAAAACCATATATGGACTTACAAAAATACACATTGAGGTAAACTGCGCTTCTGGCCCTCTTTTCAGTTTTCTCTTAGGGGAAAACTGGCAAAAGGGCTTAACTCATAGAAGGTGCTCTTATTCTCTCATAATTGTATCCAAATTTCTAAATAAATATCAATTAAACTTAAGTGACAAAATAGTTCATCATCAGTTTTGAAAATTCCTCAGCTTTCTTTCAGATCGTCAATTCCTTTTGACAATCTCTTTCAGTGAATAAAATATGTGCGCCTCTAATCCAGGTGCTGAGGAGAGGGAAAAAAGTTAACAAGTTTTACTAGGGAAAATACATTTGAGTTCCCCCTTGCTCATCCTCTTATCTGTCTTTGTTTTCCAATTATTTGTCCTTAAATTGAAAGCTTAAAAAAAAAAAAAAAAGAAAAAAATTGAAAGTTACATTAAAAAATTATTGATGGCCTTATGCAAAATAACAGCAGCAGCTGCTGAGCAGACCTTACTATTCTAGCATTGAAGAAATGATAGGAAATGAAGAGTTTATAGACAAACGTGTAAGTAAAACTACCATTGTAAATATTGATTAAACCCTAGAGTCTCTCGAATTTCCTGGCACTGGGTTCCTCGACAGCAGCTCAGTACATTTTCCTCCATTAACGCCACTTAACTTGTGACAGTAAAGACGTCATATAACAAACAATTTGTTACATGAAATGCAAATTACACGATAAAATAAACTGCATCATAATCTGAAAAGCCATTCTGTCCGGTGACACCGTATGCATTTATTTACCCCTGTCATTTAGCATATATTTCTCGTTGTCAGGGTCTATCCCTGTGGAATCTGTGGTTTCTAGAAATAAAAGCAACACATGAAAAGTTAGTACTCAGCTCACAGAAACAAATGAACATAATCAGCGCATGCAAAACAAGACATTGCAGAAAAATACCCAATTTGGACATAAAACATTAACCCCTCCAGAGGTAAATCATCACTATAGGTAAATCTGGACATATGTTGATGAAAGGACATAGGTACGTCGTCATTTGACTGCAACTATGAATGGCTGCAGCAACACCTCTGCTTGGGTTGAGCACTAAGCACATAGGGAACATTACACTTGCTCCCAAGCAAGGAAATCAGGAGCTAATCCTGCCATGACGCCTGGAATTGCTGTTTTAAGAAATACAAACTATTTGTTAATATTCACGCTAATCTGGAAACACCCCTATAACTTAATGCATCGCCGTTCTGTCTGTTTTGGGCATTAATGTATCTGGCAGCTGAAGTGCTTGGAACACACAGCTCAGTGGAGGTTATTCATCGTGATTCTGGTGGCAGCTGAAGACGCATGCAGCTGCTCTGACAGCCTGTAGGTCTGCATGCTAACAGCTGGCACAAATAATTCTTGCTTCTGTCTTTCTGCAAATTCTCGTGGAAAAGGAGGTTGACCTTAAGACAGGTGTTCTGTGGTCAGCAGCAGAAGGGCAGTTTCTGCTTTGGGCAGACCGGCAGTTTGTTTAGAGTGGCCTTTGCCATACAGATGTGGGATAACATTGTCTGCAGAACATGTGTGCAACACCAAACAACACTGCTGTCACCATAAACAGCAGAGGAATGGCTTTCCTTTAATGCAGCATGAATTCGCAGAACAACTTTTTTAGCCAAACCTCTCTGTCGTCAGTGACAACTCCAACTGTAGCTATCAGTAGGGAAGAATGTGAGCCTGGTTGGTTTCAACTGACTTCCTTCTCCTGTGTGACAACCTGGAGCTAGGTGAGGTGCCTCGGAAAAGCGCCCCGTACACCACGCCAGCAAAGGGGACCTGCTGCCAGCCAACAGGCAACGCTGAACACTGTCTCCCACACTACATAGGTCCCTCTTGGTGACAGGGCACAGCATTCAAGCGGAACAGAAATATCTGAAGCACTTTGCTGCAAAGCTTGAGAGTCACTGAAGCAGAAAGGATTGCTGCAAAGCTTCCCCGGCCCATGACACATCAGTGGCAACCCAAGGAGAGCACACCCAACCCTCTGCAGCTTCGTCAGGCTATCGGTGTGCGGGGCTGATCTGATCTCTTACCTTCCTACTCCCTGTCAGCATTGAGAGAAATGAAAACATTTTCCGAGTGACTTGGAAGACCCTGCTTAGCTTCAGTAGCTCTGGAGTTGGCCATGCCATGTGCCTCACCCACCCTCTAGTGGGAATTCTGAGACATTACTAAACGTTTGACTTGAAATATTATGCGCGAGGCAAATAAATTTTGTTCTAGTACAAATTTTAAAGTTGTTTTAAAAATGAAAAAGAAATCTTTGAAAGGATTCTCTGTGGAAAAAACATTCCTCATATGTACAGCTGCATGTAATCTATTATAGAACTGTCCTGGCCATCAGCGTCCTCACCAGTCATTTCTCCAGTTGTTTATAATGCTGCTTGTTTAGTTTCAATCTGCATTTACAACAAATTCCCTGTGTTGGGGATTCCCTTTTTTCTTCACATTTACACATTCTACTGTCAACTCTGTAAGTGCTCTGGGCTAAATTTGACAAATTTAACAACTGTTGCTGTGAGTAACATTTGTGTAACACAAAAACTGTACATGCTAAGAGGTCGGAAGGATAATGCCTTTAATAGTCAAAATGTTCAAGTTCAGTTAAAGGAGCAATAACACCTCGTATTGAAAATGGGGCTTTTCCTGAAGAATAAAATTGTTTGCAGTTTTAGCTTAAAATGCTGCACAGACATTTATCAACCATTCAATCCAGAATGCAGACATTTGATTTAGTTACAGAACTCATTAACACAATTATTACCTCATTATTTCCTTCTCAGGTCAATATAAGGAAACTGCAGAATCTTACCACATAGTGGTATTTTAACTCAGTTATTTAATTATTCTCATTGTTCTGAGGATGGTAACATAAGAGTATGTACCGAGAAACAGAGAATTTCATAGAATCGTAGAATGCTTTGGATTGGAAGGGACCTTTAGAAGTCACCCAGCCCAACCCCCCTGCAGGAAGCAGGGACACCACTAACTAGATCAGGTTGCTCACAGCCCCCTCCAACCTGGCCTGGAATGTTCCCAGGGATGGGGCCTCCACCACCTCTCTGGGCAACCCCTTCCAGTGTTTCACCATCCTCACTGTAATGAATTTCTTCCTTATATCCAGTCTAAACCTACCCTGGTTTAGTTTAAAACCGTTACCCCTTGTCCTGTCACAATTTAATGACTTCTGATGGTTACTGGAGTCCCTTTGCATAACGCAACAGCAGCGGAACAGCTTTGGGGCACCACAAACAGCTCTGTTTTTTCTGCAGAGCACTTCTAGCACAGGCACTTGTTACGTGCAATCTGAACATGAGAAGCCCTACCTCTGCCTGCTCCTGCGGCTACCCAAGCAAAAGCCCTCAGAAGTGACTGCATAAATCAGATAGAAGGACGAGCACGTTCCTGTTCTTGCCAGAAGTGAAAACATCATGCGGACACCCTACGGAAGCTGCCATTCGGCTGGTTTGTCCAGGCACGAGGCAGCATGCCTGAGAGCTCATCTTTGCAATACCTGCACAACTTCCAACGTGAGTTTTACAGGTGCAGATGAACTCTGTCACAGCTATGCTATTTCTAGCACCCAACGGAACTCAGACTGTACATGTGGGATGTAGTCCGGCCTCAGCTTCTGCGTACACACGTTAAGACACATTTTCAGAAATGGCTTGTAAAAGGCAAGTGTTACTGAGCTTAAACTCTTAAACCATCAATACACTCCTGCAATTTTATTCTTAGTGACTACACTAAGACTTAAGTTGCTTTTCATTAATAAAGGCTGTCTGCTGCCTTCTGGTCAGCCTGGCAGGAAAACCTCTTGCTCTTGAGCTCTGCTGGAGTAAAAACAATTGATCCAAAACTATTTGATATAAGAGCCTGTTCCCTCTGAGGGCATGACTTCTGCAAGACGAGTAGCAGATGGAACGCACTACCTTCAAGGTGCTGCAAGGCTGAATCAGTAGGGATTCATGCTCATCTGAGATTCTGAGGCAGGGATGGGCCCAGACTTTCCCAGTTCAAGAGGGTTTGGGTATGGGATACAGAGACCTGGGGTAACCTCACAGCCTCCCTCTGCAGGCAGGAAAGCGGTGCAGTCTTCTACAGTCTGGTGCAAAGCTTTTCCTTCAAAATGAAAGGCAAAACGCAGCTAGATAATGGAGTGTCTTCAAAGGTAACTACAATTTTGCATGCCATTTTCACTCCAGAAACAGAAGAGGTCTAATAGGTCTTTTTTAAACCCATGGACTTCTGGTGTAATGGTTTAAATCTCACTGGAGTTTGACCCACATGTCTAAAATTTCCCCTGGCATCTAACTGTGGAGTTTCTTACAATTAGAAATAAACTGACTGGTGAGGCAGTAGTGCTTTTAGGTACTTCATAAGGGTTTATTGAACTGCAGCCCCTTTGCAGCTTCATTAACTTAAATGTGGGAGCTTTCCCTTGAGCTCCTTGAGTCATCTCAGTACGGGGGATGCCTGAACTTATATCCCATCCATTTGGAACACTGTTCTTTTCTCCAGTTTGTTAGGTAGGAAAAAACCCCTCAAAACCCAAACACGAATACACAGCAAGCATTATCCCAGGTTGGCAAGTCAGGCTTGTGTCCTGGTTTCGGCTGGGATAGAGTTAATTTTCTTCACAGAAGCTAGCATAGTGCTGTGCTTTGGATTTAGTGCCAGAAGAATGTTGATAACACGCTGATGTTTTTAGTTGTTGCCAAGTAGTGCTCAGACTGTTCAAGGACTTTTTGAGCTTCTCCTGCTCGGCCAGGTGCATAACAAGCTGGGAGTACAGCACAGCTAGGACCCAAACTGTCCAAAGAGCTATTCCATACCATATAACGTCATGCTCGGGGGGGGTTTGGTGGGTCGGTCGGTCGCGGGGAGAGTGATCGCTGCTCGAGCACTGATCACTGCTCAGGACGGGCTGGGCATCGGTCGGCGGGTGGTGAGCAATTGCATTGTGCATCATTCGTTTTGTATATTCTGTATATTTTCTTATCATTCTCATTATTACTATTATTATTATTTTCTCTTATTAAACTGTCTTTATCTCAGCCCTTGGCTCTAACCTTTTTCTCCTTCCCGATTCTCTCCCCCATCCCACTGGGGGGGGGGGGCGCGGGGAGTGAGCGAGCGGCTGCGTGGTGCTTAGTTGCCAGCCGGGTTAAACCACGACAGCTTGTTACCTTCTCCTTAAAGAATCAAGCTCCTCTGCAGTACAGAATCAAATCTGTTTGAGCCTCAGCCCTTCTGAGGTACCTAAGTGGATATTTGCAGGGCAGCTTCATGGACATCAGTCAGGCCTGCCAGCTGCACAAACCAAGCCCTACGTGATTAATGCCACAGTTCAGCATTGCAAGGGTCTATGAATGTTTGCTGCACGTTAAGCTAGACAAGGCTAGGAGATCTACGGATTGAGGGAAAGCCAGGCTTCTGGGCCGCCAGAGTCTCGAGTTTAACAAATCTGAGGTTTGTAACGTTCTTACAAGTCAGACTAAACACAGTGGAAATAAACAAGCCATTAAGAAGCAATGGTTATGAAAAGAGAAATTGTACTTCATACAATTTATATCACTGTCTTACATGTTGTACTTAAACTGTTTTAATGACATATTTCATGTTTCAAAATAACCCAAGAGTTTTAGACTGCCCACAACAGTCAACAAGTAACAAGAACTATGCAGTCAGATCCCCTTACGGCTTAGAAAATTCCAGTCAGAAGGAACTAATGTATACTCCAAAAGTTATTTAAATAGCCTAAACAGGTTTTTTAAATAACCTAAACCTCATCCGAATGAGGTTTTGTAATACACCCGATGAGGAAATCCACAACTCAACCAACTTACTCAAGATTTTCCTGCTTGGCAGATCATTATACAGCTGTTCAGCATTGATCTGTAGGGCCCTGTAAAACTCTTGACAGGGTCTCTCTCCTTTCTTTTGAAGGTGCTTTATCAGATCTGAAAGCCTGGTATGGAGCGATGCCTTTGGATTCCTGAACTGTAAGAGAAAAGCACTCATCAGAAGAGAGATTACAAGACCTGGAGATAACTTTCCATCACTTTACAGTGTGCCAGGGAGTGAAGACACGGAGCTTGCTTTATATTTGCTAATAGAATGGGCCAAAAGAATGAGGGGAACTGGAAAAGGACAGGTGTTGCACAGCAGCTCCATCTGGCCAGCAGTTCGATGGACAGTGTATTGCCCCTGCCTCATTCTTTTTCTGTCCTGATAAAGTGACAGCTACTCTGTGTTTGACATTTTCTCTGCATTCAAACTAACATGGTACTTACTCACTATTCCACAATTTGATTCTGACAGCTACTGACAGAAAATATCTACAAGTCTTATAAAGTTTTATGTTTTCAAGTTTTCCTTTAGTTGCCTACCCGAAAGGGTACTTTATACTGCTTATATTAGTCCCAATATTGGTGTGCTTATCATCCCAAGATTACGTTTCACTGTTCCCAGCACAACTAACTGCTGCGCACCCAGCGCCACACGTACAAATCCTCATTACTCAGGCAACATGGCAAGCAATTGCAGAAGAAAGTACTTTTTTTCCATAGTCCAAAATGGGATGAATATTAGGAGATCTTACAAAGCGAGCGAAAACGTGTACCCAGCCTTACACACATCAAACTGATTCCAGCTTCTCTGGAAAACGCCCAAAGCCATGCTCAGCAAAGCATTCTATTTCAGACCAGTGCAGCAGGTAACATCTGTAGTGCACTTAGTCAGGATCCATTCCTGCTCTGGGGACACAGGAATGCCACATCCTTTACACACCACTCCTTATTCTGACAGAATTCCCACAAGCTCTACTGCATATAGCTGGGATTGCAAGCTTCCTAAACACTCGATAGAGTTGACAGGAACTTGCCTGGACCTATGAGGAAGCAGCGCATTTCTGTCTGCTAACTGCAAAAGCCACAAATTATGTTTCACAGATTCTTTATGCATTTATTTTGCAGCTCTTGAGGGAATGAGATGGACTTTAGTTGTGCGTGTCACTTTGTGTGTCACAGCCGAGTGGCTAGATCGGCTCAGCTGATGATCCAGCACTGCTCTGCATCACCAAAGCACTATTCGCCCCCATGGCGTTGGATTATGACAGAATTAGACCTATTTTTCCTAATGTTAAAATGCTGATATGCCAACACCCCGAGCCTTGGGCAGACAATGAAGTCGGCAGAGGGCAAGCAAGTACAGACTGTTGTAAGTAGGATCTGAGAAGCATTTAACTGACTTTAACTTTCACTCCATACAAGTCTAGAAGATCTTTCTCCCTAAAAACAGCTACCCATTTTTGAAAGCTTCATGCCAGGGAGGGCTTCATGCCTTCCTCCATACATACTGGCACCACTGGAAGATATTACTAACTCCGTCCACTTCCCACAGCTCCTACACTTATAGCTGGGACTAACACTCCCCCTTCTCTACCAATACTCAAGTTATTAATCACACTAATCAGCAACTCCAATTGATTAAGCTAATATAGGTGATCTGTGGACACAGCTGGATGCAGCACAGATCATCTGACACGACACTCCACAGCGACTCATGTGAGGAGGCAGGCAGGCATGCGGGGCGTTTGGCCACACAATGGGTACAATCCTGCCCATGGAGCAGTTATAAGCACGTGTGCTTCTGCACGCAGGGTGTCAGACATCACGGCAGGGACCGTGGCATTAAGCTGCTGCCAAAGAGAGTGCCCTCTCATAACCATTTGGCACAGGGAATGTGCCAGCCCTGTGACTTCTCCTCTGATATGAGATCCCAGATACAACAGGTCAGCGAGTAAGAGGTGAGGAAGACTGGCTGCATGTGGCACCAAGAGCCAAGCCGGGAAGAGGGCAGCTGAGCTACTGACCTGCAAAACAATGTAACATTCAGAGATATAATAAAATTCATCAAATTACCTTTTCTGCTTCTGCATTGGTAAGAATTTGGGGGTAGACTCTGTTAAGCTGAAGAATAATTTTATCAACGACTTGCTCATTCAGTCTGCTATTGCTTGTAAGAAAATACATGTCGTGTTGCAGCCGATGACAATACGACTGATCTAGAGATAAAATGATACAAAGAACAAATGACAGTGGTTAATTAGCAAGCCATTTTTAAATTCTGTAAATTTCATTTTCCTAACAGTGGTTAAATAGGTAAAATGAGATTACATCATGTAATTTTAGAAAGCTGAACTATCTATTAGGGAAACACAACACAGTGTTTTCAAAGTGCTTCCAAAGACCCATCCGCTTAAAATTACATCTGAACTCCCGGCCGGTCACTCATGCTGCCTCTCTCTTTCCAAAGAGAGAAGGTCCTAAATTCTTCAGATGTCACACATTGATGGGTATTTTATCAAACACAGTCCTAAAGCTGTTAAATGACTGAAGAAAAATTTTGTATCATTTACGAAGTCAGATTAAGGAGTTTAAAACTAATGCCATTTATAATTTTTTAAATGCAAATATGTATTTCAGAGAGAAAGCACCCGAGGACTGCAGCACAGCGTGGGTGAGGCCGGGCCACAGAGACACTTGCAGAACTGGGCAGAGGTGGGGGCTGGCTGAGCGGGGGTGATTTGGCCCTAACGTCACCCAGCCCTCCAAGAGTTTGTTGCTGCCTTTTGTCTAACGGGAGACTTCAGCCATTGAATTTGCCTAGCAGAAACTGCCCAGACTGAACCAGAATGGGAACATCAGAACAGCATCTCTGCCGAAGAGCCAGGAAGTTTCCAGGGAAGGACTGGTGGGGAGAAAGGGCATTCTGAGGGCAGTACATTTTTACCATGGAAGCACACTCAAACACTCGTACAAATAAAACACGTCTCTTTTTATTAACCCAAACCTCTGCAAATACACAAATCCAGACTTGCTCTTGTGCTAGGCACCAGTGGGACAGCAACGGATTTTGCAGGAGTATAGCTTTCCCTCTAGCTGCTTGCCCATAGTCCCTGGATTAAGATACAGGCACAGGCTGGTTTCACGGATTACTGTGCCCTTATCAGATTTAGAAAGAGAATGTCTACAACCGTGGCCGAAATAAGCATTAAAATGTCAATACAGCACTTTATAACCAAGCAGCACAGAAAACAAATACAAAACACTGCCACCCCCACCACCCTAAAGCAAAGGCATAGGTTGTATGGTATTTTGGCTACCAATACATATACCACACATACCAACACATAACCATCAGCCCTTCATGCCCTGCAACTTAGAGAAGATAAATGAAAGAATGAAGAGCCAGAAAGCTCTGGCACGATGCACTACACCCACGCGCAGCCCTTGTCCTTGCTGTACCATGTCCCTTCTCCATATCTGTGTAGCACTCACAGCACCTACAGGAAAGGTTCAGAAAACCTCCCAGTGTGACCATCACCCACTACTAACTTCTCCAGTGCCAGTGTCACTCCTATTCAAGCAAGAAGGCACAGCTATTGATACTGCACAGAGAGCTGCAATCCTACGGGCACAACAGGATTTCAGTTACATCCTTACTTTTTATACCAACACCATATTATTTCCATAGCTATTGATGGCTACAGGCTGTTCAGAAGGGACAGGCGAGGAAGGAGGGGTGGAGGCATTGCCCTTTACATCAAGAAATCATTACGGTGTGAAGAACTGGCCCTGAAGAATAGCCACGAGCAGGTCGAAAGCTTATGGGTAAGAATCAGAGAGAGAGGCAACAAAGGGAACCTGGTGGTTGGTGTCTACTACAGGCCGCCAGATCAAGAGGAGCCGACTGACGAAGCGTTTTTCCTCCAACTCCAGGAGGCTTTGCGCTCGCAGGCTCTCGTCCTGCTGGGGGACTTCAACCACCCTGACATCTGCTGGAAAACCAACACGGCAAGCTGTAGGCAATCCAGCAGATTGCTAGAATGCATTCAGGACTTTGCAAGACCAGGTTGGATGGGTCTCTGAGCAACCTTACCTAGTTAGCCATGTCCCTGTTCACTGCAGGGGGGCTGGACTAGATGACCTCTAGGGGTCCCTTCCGACCCAAAACATTCTATGATTCTATGATTCCATGTGCTTCTAATGCCTCGCCTTTCCACAGCTCGCTCTCAAGGCAGCTTTTCAGTGCACTGTCAGAAACACACTGCCCTGACATGCTTGCTGCGCAGTTCCGTTTTGCTGCACCGAGTTCCATCTTATCTGATTCATGGCTGGGATCAAGCTTCTCTTCAAATCAGCTCACTGGCATGCACAAAAGGCTGAGGCGAGGGCCCAGTATAAAGTAAAATAAAAGCAGGCTCCAAGTGTCATCTCCTTCCCTGCTTCTTGCTCTGTTGCTGCCTTGTTGTTACCAAGCCCCGCACACCCAGAGGCGTACAGCAGCAATGACACCAGTGAAGTTAACTGTGATCAACTGAAGGTCGCATTTAAGCCAAGAACATTCTCCAAGCAGTCAGGAGCACTCCACATCCTCGCAGCACCTTTCATTTACGCACACTCATTAAACCACCACCAGTCTTGTCAAGTGCTTCTTGCTGCCACCTGAAACCTGCATGTGGGTGCACTGTAGGTTATTGTATTACGGGGCATGAGCCTCTCTGAGTTTTCATGGGTGGCTATGTTTTCTTCCCATCTAAGCCAAAAGGCAGGAAAAGAGAATGAGACTATGCCCTTGGCTTCTCTGGCTACTGCTAAACTGTGCCTACCAAGGACAGGTCTTACGCCTGGCTCAGGCATCTGCAGGACGCTTCTCCCATCCCATAGGATGCTCCATTTTTAGAAGCACCCATGGAGCAGTCTGCTTCCTTCTCATTTCCACAGGGATGTTTCACCTGCCTGCACCTTCACTGCCTCCAAAATACTTCAGTTCAGTATTTAGGACGGGTCGCAAATTTCCTGAAGAGTGGCTATCAAGCTCAACATGAGCTCAGTGAAAGCAGAGCAGAAGTAACTTCCAGTATCACACCTCATCTCTCCTCTAACTCTGAGAAATCCCTGCCCAAACCACACAAAGAACTGCCTTCAGGCTTCTGGCAGACCAGAGGAGTGAAACTTCCCACCGGCACCAACCACCAGGGCAGAATTGTGCTCCAGCTACTAAACAGAAAGAAAACAAACAAAAAACCCTCCACCGATCCTAGCTGCTGGAAGATGGCACCCTGCTTTGGGGCAATGAGGGTACACGGAAAGCACATGTGTGCATCTGAAGCCACCCTGTGATGCTCCAGGGCCCCGCCTGCCCCAGCTTTGTCATGGCACAGACTTGCCCCCATGCACGGCCAGTCATGGCCCCGTTACTGGTGTACAAACATGACCGTGCTATGAAGTTCTATAATCACTGTTCACGAGCAAACGCTTTTAAATATTGAACACACCCATTATTTACATTTTAAAATAACAGACACCCCAAACCAGGTACCATCACAACCGTAGCAAGGCTACTGACATGCTGGTCAGGCCCTCAGAATTTAGGGAGGGGTTGTTCGGGATATTTTGCACATCCACCTTTTATTGCACTGCCTCAAAGAGACGACAGTTATTGCAAGGAAAATTTAAAATCTTTACACCAAGCAGACTTTGGTTTTTAGCAGGAGTCACCCCAGCATTACAAGGACAGTCATGCTGTTAGCCAGTGCTTGCCTGAAAGGTCAGAGCAGCAAAATCGTGAAACCAGGTCAATGAAGCTTACAGCACAGGCGTGGCACTGCCTGGCATTTTACCGCCCTCAGACTGCGTGGGGATTGCATCCGACTCCGAATTTGTACTTTGATATTACTGCAGCAACGCCTTCTCCTCCACTAGAACACTGATCTAACTGGGCTTAATCCTGCCCACAGGCTTTGTGCCCAGTGGCGGGTTTGCTCAGGCATGGAGCTGCAGCAGAGGAGCCTGCAGGCTTCGGCCCAGCTGGAGGGATGGCAGCGGCCAGAGCACAGCCTCATGGAGGGAGGCAGCCAACACAGCTGGGACTGGATGCAGTCTCACTGAAGCTTACCTAAAGGCTGCCTAAAAAAAAATTGGTATTTTCCTTACTGAGAGGAAATGTAAACTTGTCAAAGAAAGACAGGAAACTCAGGAATCGCCTTTGACAGCTGAGAAGAAAACATATTTTGAGAAGAAAACATAATTTCATGTTATTGACTTATAATTACTATAATAAGCCCATGACACATCATACACAACCACTTTTTCCTCTTACCCCAAGTACAAAAGGCCTCTGGCATGCAGCATACACACACCGTGCTAACACACACAGCCTGCACCCGACCACACACCTGGGTGGAAGGGAAAAGCACGTATAATTAAGGGATATCAGAGAAAAGCAAGGGATTACTGATTATTTGTAGCAGCAGCTCCTCAAATAGAGAATACATAAAATCAGCGATGATAAATTGTGCAAGCACCAAATGACAGTGACAAAGCAACACACTCATTTTTCACCTGCAGTAAGAGTCATCCCCAGGGCAACCCCTCATAAAATGACCCATCTCTATCCTCCCTTCTGAATGGGCCGTTCGGCTTCTGGCAAGACCTGCAGAATGACCCAGGCATGATACCAAGTGCTGGCGTTTTAAGGCTGCTGAAATATATTCTGCTCTTGGAAGCAATGAGGCTCATAAAAAATCCGATCGTGTGTGACCGTAATGTGCCCAACAGTCTTCTAGAGCACCTGCAAGGAAAAGGTCAAGGCTGGCAGAGCCACCCTTCCCAAAGCTCTTCCTAAGTAAACAGCAGACAGCATTCAGAGTCTTTCAGAGACAACTCCTCAGGTAGGCACCAGCGTGCCAGACCCTGGAAGCAGCCAGGACGTCAGACAAGTGCCGTGGCACTGCCGCTCTTGCTCCATATGCCCATGGCAGGCATCTGGTTCCTGAAAGGTCTCACCCGCCAGCAGCACAACACATGGATAACATGTAACTCCGACGTTATAGTGGCTGTCAAAAAAACCCTTCTAATTTTGATTCTGCTTAATTATTCTTACTATAAAAGACCCCGTTGTTGTTTTCTGTACAAGGAGCATCAAACAGGATTTTGCCTCTCACAGTTCCCTGCAGACACTCCTCTACGATCTCCTTTCACTGCCCTTATGGGCAAAACCACGCGGCCCTAGGGACCTGCCACCTTAGGCTGGGGTCTGTGTTGCCACCTCACATTCATCACAGCAAACAAATAAACCCAGCTGCATTTCAAACTCACAGGCTGTGACCAGCCCCCCCACACTGCGACATGTTACCGCTCTTACCCACACTCAGGCCCTGCGAGCACAAACACTGCCAACCGCTCTAAGTCAGGTGGGTTGGCCTTTCCCATTAATAACTCCACCTATGTTTACATATGGACACTTGATACTGTCTCTGACACCACTGTATGGCCTGGTTTGGGCTGGGATAGGCTTAATTTTCTTTCTAGTAGCTGGTAAAGTGCTGTGTTTTGATTTAGGATGAGAATAACGTTGGTAATGCACCAACGGTTTAGGTGTTGCTGAGCAGTCAAGGACTTTCCAGCTTCTCATACCAGCCTGCCCTCGAGAAGGCTGGAGTTGCACACGGGGCTGGGAGGGGGCACAGCCAGGACAGCTGACCCCAACCGGCCCCAGGGGTATTACAGACCATACAGCATCATGCCCAGTATAGAAAATGGGGGGAGCTGGCCAGAGCATGGGCCGCTGCTCGGGGCCAGGCTAGTCATCGGTCGGCTGGTGGTAAGCAATTTTTTTTCATTTGCATAACTTGTCTTTCTTGGGTTTTATTTCTCTTTTTGTTATTTTCCTTTTTATTGCAATTTATTATTATTTTAATTATTAAACTGTTCTTGCCTTAACCCACAAGTGTTGTCACTTTTACTCTTCTGATTCTCTCCCCCATCCCACCAGGGGTGTGAGTGAGCAGCTGGTGGTGCTTAGTTACCAGCTGGGGCTAAACCACACTATTATGGTTTCATCTTCTGTTTGTTTTCCCCTTAAAAGCCTCCTTCAATTTACCAAGCAGACAGACAGGATCATCACAAGCAGATAAATTTAAATGCAATAGACACAAACCCCAACACATCACTTTGACTTTCTCCCTAACACCACACATAATTTGTAAGCATCCATTCCAGAAACCTCAGTGCTATCTGCTGCAAGTTGCAACTTCCCGTAAAACTCCTAGATGATTTTCATAAATGCTCTAAAGGGGAGCTGACAGCCAAGACCCTGAAGGGACGTCACCTGCCATTTGTACGTGTCCATGCAAACTCACTGATGGAGCACCTTGGGAGAGGGCTAAAAAGTCTCTCTCAATAAAACGTTAGTTTAACACTAACTTCATTTTTGGCTTTTCCCTTTCAAGAGCCCAAGGAAGGGTTGCTGAGGATTTAAGAAGGAATCTGGCTACAGAGAAATGGTCTGAGATTGCACCAGTTAATGCATCCCTGATGAAGAGCAACTGCTCTGCTCCTCTGGGCTGGAAGTTGCGATGTGGAGGTGACCGCGTACCACCCTTCCCAGCCGCACTCGCCCACTGCCACGTGCTGGTGCTACGGGCAAGTTAGCAACCAGAAGAGTCCTTAACAGCAAAATACAGAATCATTTAGGTTGGAAAAGCCCTTTTAAGCTCACCAAGCCCAACCGTTCCCCTAACCCTGCCATCCCACCACTAAACCCTGGCCCCAAGCACCTCGTCTGCCTGGCTTTGAAATACCCCCAGGGGTGGGGACTCAACCCCTTCCCTGGGCAGCCCCTTCCAGTGCTTGACAGCCCTTTCGGAGAAGGAATTTTTCCCAGTGTCCAACCTAAACCTGCCCTGGCACCACTTGAGGCTGTTTCCCCTCATCCCATTGCCCTTTCCCTGGGAGCAGAGCCCGACCCCCCAGCTCTCCCCTCCTGTGAGGCAGCCGTAGAACTCAGAAACTCATCTTTAGCTAAAATATCTTTTTTTAAAAAAAGAGGAAAATAAATAAAGCAGCGAGCAAAATATAAAAGCGCTCTTGATCCTCGAGAGCGGCGTTAGTTTATGCACAGTCCCAATCCTCCGAGCGCCGTTCCGGGGCCGAACCAAGGGGTCCCTCGCGCGGCCAGGGCGGCCTGCGGGCAGAAGGGCGCAGGGGCAGGGCCTTACCGAGCGGGCGGCGGGGGCCGGGGCAGCCTCCTCTCCGCTGCCCGCATTCCGCGGCGCCCAGGTGCCCTGTCCGGCCCCGCGGCTCCCCGCGCGCCTGCCGGCTGCGAACCCCGGAGCCGCGCCCGCCCTCGAGCCCCACCCCCCGCGGGCCCCCCCCGGGGCCCGCGGGCCAGCCGCGGCTCCGCAGCTCAATGCCCCCCCGGAGCTGCCGCGCTGGCGGCGGCCGCGTACGGGGCGCTGGCGGCACCAGGGCGGGCGCCCGAGCGGCGCCAGCCACGGACCCCGGGGCCCCCGGCGGCCCCCCCCCCCCCCCCCCAGGCCCCACCGGCCATGACAGCCCCGGCCCAGCCCGCCAGCGGGCCGCGGGCCTTCCTGTGGGGATGGCGGCGGGGCCGGGCCGGGGCGGGGCGGTGGAGCCGGGGCGGGGCGGGGCGGAGGGGAGGGGCCTGCCGGGGCGGGGCGGGGCGGCCTGCCGGGCCGGGAGGGGGCGCACCCCCGGGCACTCCGCCTGCCCGCGCCGCCCCCTGCCGTGTCGTGGCGGGTTCCTCGTCGCCGAGGCAGCCTGGGGGGGGGAACACCGCGCCCCCCAGAAGCGGCTGCGTTCACCGGGGCCCTGGGCCTCCGGGGGGGCGATTTCCACTTGCACAGCTGTCGGGTTTGAAGCGGTTAATTGCGTAATTAGTAAGGCCGCCATTTACTTTCCCACAAGGGATTCAACTGCTCAGAACACCACGTCTGCGCTTCCATCACATCCGCGTGCGATTTGTGTCTTCCCTTGGGCCGCAGTGCTGTTCGCATGTGTTTAAACGTGGCTGCGATCTGCAAGGGAAATTTGGCAGGTGGTTGCTCAAGTCCAACATCTCTCCATCAAAGCAAAGCTTACAGCGAAGCATCTAGTTAACTGGGATATATTAACTGAGTGAGGGAAATCTGTGTGTTTTAAAAACTCCCGTTAGCGCAAAATCTCAGCAGCATTTAAGTACCCAGCCGGGCTGGGAGGCCCATACGCCCTCCTGGGTGTAGATGCTGCAGAAGAGCGAGGCTGAACCTTGGCCTCACAAATGGCGGTAAAGAAAGGGAGATGTTATTTATTACTGCAGGGGGGTTTTACTGTAAAATCTGGTATTTTTGTAACGTATGGGCAAAGGCAGTTTTCTAGTACGGCAAAGATGGGGTGATTTGCAATTATGACTTGTGTTGAAACCATGAAGAAAACGTTTATGTTGAAGATGGACAGAAATCTTCCAGAGGGATTAAAATCAGCAAAGCTGCCTCCAGACTGGTAAATAAAACGCTTCAGCCGCGCGTCTGCCGTCGCACAGACACCTCTTACTAAAACCAGTTTGCTCTTCTTCAGTAGCACGCCCCCGAGCACCAGGACGCACCCTTACCTGGGAAGCAAAACTGGCACGCAGATGTGGGTGACCGCCAGTCCACAGGACCCTGAAGGGTTCACCCCGTTTTGCCACCGCACCATCTTAACCCAAACTCCTGGAAAAGCTGTGCCAGCACACAGGGACTGCTGAAACAGAGAGAGAATGGAGCGTGCGGTCCCTTGCTTTGCAGGCTGCGGCGTCTCGGAAACTTGGAGCGCTGATGCTGGAAGGCAGCGTGCCTGAGCTGACAGGGCAGGACTTCTGCAGCCTGTGGGGTTGGCAGGAGTTGCCAAATGGGGGGTGAGAAGGGACTTAGCGACCTGGCGCTTGGGTGCCTGCTGTAGGGCCTTTTGTGAGATGCAGCTCCAGCTAGCCTGGGAGTTAAAAATATGAAAAAGGAGAACCTATGGGAAGTTTGCGAGTGCTGCCACTCCGTGGTCTCACGGAGGAAGTGTCGCACCCAGCATGACCCCAGAGATGGTGCTTGGGGCGTACAGGGGCCTTTCTAGCTGTCCTGGGGCGGGATTTCAGCTGGCAGGTTAGCCACCCAGTCCTGACCCTTTCTTCTCTGGTTCTCAGCATCTGGTCTTCCTTCCCTGCCGGGCGGGAGCTTCCAGCCTGGCGCAGCTCTCCAAGGGGCATGGCACCACACACCCACAGCGCGGAGCTCGTGGCGGAGGCCTTCCCAATGAGCAGCCAGAGCGGCTGCAACTCGCACCGTGATGCACACCTCTGTTAACAAATGAGGTGCCTGAATCCCCACCTTTACCCTTGAAAATGTTGGCCTATGCCTGCATGCTGCAAATGAAAACAGCTTCTTTATCCCTAGAAAGTCAAAGAACATGGGGAAAAAAAACAATCTCCTTGAAATATTTTTAGTATTACCAAATGCTGAAACGATGGTGTGGGTCCTTGGGAGGAATTCACCGCACTTTGTGCTCTGCTAAAAAGCTCCCCTGGAATCGCTACCAGAATCTAAACCACAAAACAGTTGTCTTAAGGTGACATACCCTGACATCTCTCACATCAGCCTGAAACCCCTTTTAGCAGACAGTGTTTCTGAGCACTGTGAGTGCAGCGGAAGTGAAAATGAGTCGTTCTGAGTGCTGCGGTGTACAGTGCCGCATTGCCCGGGGGTGTTTCTGTCCTCCAGGCTCAGATAACGATGCAAGAGTCGAGGGTTAAATATATCTCCTCCTCATTCCAGTGGCACGCGGGGCTCCTGCAGCCCTATGGCTGTTAGGTGTGCCCTGGAAGGACAGGTCGTCAGGGAGGCACACGGCTGTGGCGGAGGCAGTGGAGGGGGCACCCGGCTGCGTGCACGAGGCTTGGCGTGGGCAGCCAAATACTTGGCAGGAGCTGGGCCACCAAATCCCTCCCGCGGTGCCACTCAAGGAGCACAGCCGGCAAGGGAGGACGTGCTCTCAGTACCGGTGGCAGCAATGAGCTGTATGCAAGTGGCGCTACAAAACCCTTATGTTCTTTGCGGCCCGTAGTGCAAAGCCCTGGGTCCCTGCTGATGGCAGGTGTGCCGCATCCACCGAGCCCTGCTCGCTTCTAAGCCCCTGGGATTCACCTCAGACCTCTGCCTCCTAACTCAGCAGCTATGCTGTGACCCGCCCAGCACTGTTTTATTTCCCCGTGTCTGAAGGGCAGCGGACGGATTTCCTGGTTAGCTCATCTCAAAAGCCATTGCTGTTTCCCCCCTGTTAAACCAACTGATTTGTTTATCTGAGTGAGTGACTCAATTTACTGAAGATCACCTTTGTCCCGGCAGCACCGGCAGGCAGCGTTTTCTTGTTTTATCTGTTAATTGTTAAATCACAATATGGCTTCTTATTTTCCCACAGCTGAAGAGGGCTGGATCTCTTCAGGAACAAATTAAATCCAGACAGCGCAGGCAATTCCTTTAACAAAGTCTTTCTTTGTGTTTAAGGAAACACAATGAAATCCTTCTTAAAGGCTCAGATTACGCACTGAGCTCCCTTCAGCAAGTTTTAACCAAGCATTTATAAAAACAGACTAAGGAAAAAAAAAAAGGGACGGCAGTGACTGGCTGGCTGCTCCCGTTGGAGCTGCTGCCCCTCCTGGCTCTGCACTTTTGTTCCTGCTTATTCGGACTTTTCAGACCAGTCATTTTGCCCACACTCCCCGTTACAAATAGGCACTTACGTGTCTTGTAGAGCATCATCCATAGGTTTCGGGGGGTTGTGCTGTGCCCGGTCCACACGCAGCGGGGCAGCAGGAGCCTGTCCTCCTTGGATGAGCAGAGGTCACTGGCAAGTTGGAGAAGTGAAAGTAAACTGGGAGGGCGTGGGTCCAGCTGGGCGCAGCTGGCCAAGGCCTCCTGGCCAGGCACCAGCCACCGTACATACCCCACCACGGGCCTGGGGTTGTGCCTTCCCTCCCAGGGGACGGTGGCAGTCTTGAGTTTAAGGGGGGTGTGATCAGCTCTGGCATTTGTTTGCTCAAAGTTACAGGATTTTTTTTTTTGGTGCCAATAGTTTCTGAGATCACTTTGCATATAGAGTGGGCAGTTTTCCAGTCTTATTTATGTAGTCACAGTGTTATTATGGCCATAATCACCTTTTTTTTTCTCCCTTGTTTAAAAGGAGATGAAGAAAAACAATCCTCTGGCTCCAAATGCCACAGCAGAAGCCATGCCGCAAGTTCGTAGCTCTTCATGCTCAACCAGCTAAGCCAAACTATTAGATGTGAACAGAACTGACTTAAGTAAGAACATCACCTGGAGCAGCCGCAGGTCTGGAAATCCTTGGTCAGTTTTAACTTCTTGTATTCATTATACGAGTGAATTACATGCGCCCCGATTCTGCTGCACGGCACCCTATCGTTGGAAATTTTGGCAGCGTTAGGAAAACAAGAAGATGATGCAGAAAATGGAAAAATTGAATATCTCTCGTCCCTGGCACAATGGAGAAGTCAGCATCTAGAATAAGCCCATGTATGCTGACCATAAATCATCTTCATAGATATTCCAGAGGTTACTGTGTTGGCTGTTGGGCTGTATGTGGGATAATGAACAGCCAGCTTCACACATGTGTTCAAAACCCCACATAGCTCAGTATCTGATCCTTTGTAATATATAAATCAAATGATACACATGAGAAAAAATACTCAACTAATTATATTTTTTCTAGAAAGCCCCCCAAACATTGACATTCTTTGAAGGCAGAAAGGAAATAAAGCCATTTGAACATCCTCCCCATAAAATAGGTGTATAAATAATCAGCTGGCAGATTTGGTGAACGGAGATTCAGCAGAGCTGCAGGGAGAGAACAAAGCCACTTTATCTACAGCATCCTCACATGGAAGTCATCACCCGGCCAGCTCAGTGCCTCGCCCGGCCACCACGGGCTGGGAGGGCCGGTGTGGTGGTTTGACCCTGGCTGGATGCCAGGGGCCCACCAAGGCCGCTCTATCGCTCCCCTCTTTAACTGAACAGAGGAGAGAAAAATAGATCCAAAGACTGGTGGGTCGAGATAAGGACAGGGAGAGATCATTTGCCAGTTACCATCATGGACAAAACAGACTCAACTTGATGAAATTAATTTAATTTATTACCAATCAAAATTAGAGAAGGAAAGGATAAAAACTGCTGAATCTTAAAACACCTTCCCTTTCTGTCTGTCTCCCTCCGCCTCCCCCTCCCCGGTTACAAGGTTCCATGTAACCTTGACCTTGAAGCACATGAGCAGTCTGAACACATGCTGAAGTGTAGCATCAGGATCCAGGGAACAAGCTGCTTCTGCTCTGCTTTGCTGGCAGTGCCAGGGGAGTTTCATGTTTCCAGCATTGAGTTAGCATTAGCTACTAGGAATGGGGGCTGGCTTTTGAAATGTCTTGGCGTTGGGGACTGCACAGTGTTCCTACCAGCCGGCACCTGTGGGGTGCAGCGGCAGTGGGAATGGCAATTGTTCCTGCAATAATTATACAAGAATCTTTCAACACTGTCAATCATCTCTCTCTTCATAACAGTCCTTAAAAAATAAGTAGAAAAGATCACCTCTTCATGTTATTGAAGGAAGAAACCAATGAGAGATCACCTTTAGGGGACAGGATTTGATCAGTTTGCAGAGAGTCCTGTGTTACGAGGTGTACTCAAAATACCACCCTAAATCTGAAAAGACTGCTCCACCCCACAGCAAGATGTTATTAAGAGGAACCTTGCTTTACCCTCATTGGAGCTTGTGATCTGGCTCTTGCCTGTGGTTGGACTTGTCAAGCTGTTTTATGTGGGGAAATGAGCCCAGGATGAGGCGAAACAAGTCCCAAGGTTATTTTAAATATATATCGCTAGCTTTGCTGGACTTCTGCTCATCCATGAGTTACCCTACCCTACTCCCAAGCCAAAAATAGTTCTTGAACTTCTCAGCAGTTATTAAATGTCCTGCAGACGCAGTCGAGTGTGGTCACCTTTCCAAAGCAAGGCAGAGGAGCATGCGGCTGGGGGTCTGCCACGGGCAAGGTGCTCCTTGTGACATCACTTTCTACTCTTTCCTCAGGCATTTTTTCCTGGGCACAAGACCTACTGCCCGAGGTATGGAAAGAGAGTGTAAATTCTGCAGGTGACTTGTGAACTGTATCAGCTGTCACCAGGTAGGGTTTATGTGGATCTTCCCCGAAACTTCCCTAAACAAAACAAAACACACATCACAGTTTAACAGCTTCTTGCTGAGCTATCAATGTTATAAAAAGATCATAGAACCACAGAATCATTTAGGTTGGAAAAGCCCTTTAAGATCATCAAGACCAACCGTTCCCCTAACCCTGCCATCCCACCACTAAACCATGGCCCTAAACACCTCATCTGCCTGGCTTTGAAATAGCCCCAGGGATGGGGACTCAACCCCTTCCCTGGGCAGCCCCTTCCAGTGCCTGACAGCCCTTTTGGGGAAGAAATTTTTCCCAATGTCCAACCTAAACCTGCCCTGGCACAACTTGAGGCCATGATGTAAATCACCTCACAAGCTACCATCTGGCATTGTTGCCAAATTTTCTTCTTGGTCCTTCCAAGCAGAAGATTCAATTACATCTACCATTTAATTAAAGTTATTAAACATATGTGCTGCGTGACATTGTTAAAAAAAAACCCAAATAGTTGCAAAAGCCTGACAAAAACATCTGACCACGAGTTACAGCAGATTCATTCAGTTGCCCGGATGCCAGGACATCACTGATGGCTGGGATGTTTCACAAGAAAAATTGTTAGAGACCTCTACCTCCGCTCCAGCCCAAACCATCAGTCGTTTATGACCTGTTCTTACAGCCAGTGTCTGGTATAAAGCAGAAGGCTCCTGCCTTCCTGTGCCGTCCCGTGCCAGACCGGTGGTATTGGCCTCCTCCTGCAGGTGGTCACGTTCCACCAGTTCCACAGTCCTGCCTCTTTTCTGGGTCCTGAGCAATAGTAGCCCATAACCAAAAGTTAGGCAGACATCAGGAGAGCATCCTGAGGAAAACAAGATATTTAGAGCCTTCCAGGGTAATGCCCAAGGGGCAGGTGTCCAGGAGAAAGCCTGCATGCCCATAAATCCATCTGGAAAGCTCCGTGAAAGCAGTGTTAACCCTACAGTAGATTCTCTGATGTCCAGCCCAAGCTTCATTGCTCCATCCAGAGCAAAATACAGTCTTCGTAGAACCATGGAGGATGTGTCAGGGCCATACATTTGACAGCTTCAAGTGTTCGTGGATCGTGACTCAGGCCTCCCCCAGATCATGGCATTACCATCAGAGACTTGGGTGTTTTTCTGTTGTTTGACACTTCAGGACCAAAACATCTCCCTTCAAATGCAGGTGGGAGACCCTTACTTATTTGTAAATAGAAGCTGTGCTTTTCACATATTCATCCAACTCTACCGTTCGTGGCTTAAGAAAACAAGAAACATCATGAGACTTGTGACAAAAATCACAGGATCTGGCACACCCTGTGATATCCCACAAGCAGAAGTACGTGTTCGCCGCAGGAAATATTTCTATAAGGACTTGACTGGTGCAGGTTCACTGGTTTCCCATGTGGAGCGCCCGGCACTCACAGGCTGGGGCACGCGATGTTTCCAGCATGGCAAATGCCTTCTTTCGTCTGTTTCAAAGAATGAATTGTCCTTTAAAAGGAAGCAAGGACCAGATACCCTCCTACAGCAAAAAGTACATCAGCTGCCCTAAAAACCATGCCCTGTTTAGTATTTCCGTAAAATCTTGAAAGCTGCCTTTTGGGTTTCTTCAGGCAGTTGAAGCTTAACACCTGACCAGTGCAACAGCCTCCGCAGAGCTGCCCGCACTGGGTAAAGAGTTTTAAAACACAGGGCGAGGGAATACAAATAAGCAATTGCTCTGATAAACGCTGTTGCCAGGTTTTTAACCTGTGAAGAAGTATCCTGCCATACTGTAACAGACAGCAATTAAATTATAAGTGTCTGGGGGTGGGGGGGTGGAGGGGAGGACTGTCTTGTGCTTGTTTCTGTAGTTTGTAGCATTTTAACTTGTTCGTTAAGCACAAGGGTTAACTTAAGATGAGGGTTGTTGTAAACATGGCTGTTTTAGATTCTCAGCTGCTTTCATCTCCTTCCTGCACAGCACTTGCTTTCCTTCTGACAATAAATAATGTTTACATGAGCAATAAAGCGAACTCCAGGGGGTGCAGCTGTCATAAACTAAGCACAGTCCCGGGGGGAAGAGAGCCACAAATCTTACAAAAACAGTATGGGTGTTTTTCCTTATCTTCTCGTGTAACTTTGCTGCCGCTTGTGTTAGATGCCTAAATAAATGACGGATATGCAGTGCTCTGGCAGACAGACAGTGTGCTCACCTACCTTGGCTGTTGTTTGCATGGCTATCGATGTCCTTGCCATCTCCAGGCTTTACTCTCCCCCGTCGGTTGTTACTCCGATGGCCTCACCTCTAGGCCAGGGCAACCGGGCTCCCCTCTCACGTGCTCTGCTGACCCGGACATCCCGGCAAGCGAATTTGTTTCGCTCCCTGACTTGCAATCATATTATAGCATTTTAAAGTCACGTGATGAAATGAAAATGCCAGGGAGCTAAACCATTAAATCTAATCAACATAATTGCAAAGCTGTAGAAAAGGAAGGCAACTCCAAAGAGCTGCGCGGAGGCAGGATTGAGAATACCTGGGCCACCTGTCACACCTGTACCTTACCTGCTTTTAAAAACCAAGGCACGGTATCAGTTGTAGAAGAGGAGTTCCCTCCCGTGCCTACAGCTCTGTTTAATTCCAGGTTGGGATGTGCCTTCTTTGCAAATTGCTTGTTTAATTGTTTGTCCTACGCTCTTCCTGGATATCAGAAGCACCTTCATTCTGGTACTTCTGGAGGTTCTCTGCTCTCCCCTTATCAAAGGTAGATTTGACCTTTCCCGTCTTCTAAGACCTCCCTTGTCCCTTGCAGTTCCCTGAAGCTGTACCAGTGATGGTTCAGGTATTGCTTAGTGAGTTCCTTAGTGCTTTAGGATGAATTCCATCAAGGAATCCAATTTATCTCAGTATTTGTGATCTTTCTCTTGCCTTATTCCAGGCTGCAGTCCTAGTCCCATGTTAAAATTCATTGCATTAACCAGTGAAATTTTCAGCTGTGCCTAATCCAAAGTAGACATTAAGTGGTTGTCATCGCTGGGTCCCCATTTTTGCTTTTCCCAATAAATACCTTCCCTGTAGTTTTACTCTGTTTCTTCCGCTGTGTTTTTCTCTTTCATTTCCCTCGCTTGCTGTAACTCACGTTCCCTCACCTTCCTGAACAGGCCTGCTCGCCTCTTCCTGTGCTGCTCCTCAGTCATTTGCCACATTTGAGTTTTTCTGCTCTTGTTTTCATGCCCTCGGACCTCCCGAGGCAGCTGTACCAGATTTGTGCTGTCCTCTGCATCTGTTTGCTTGCCTTGAAACACTCCCTGCTAGGGACTGCCATCTGCCCTGCGCTCCATCCATCAGATTGTTCCTGCACAGATCGTTTGTGCATCTCATCTCGGTACATCAAGATTTGCTTTTCTGAAGTCCATTTTCCTTTTCCTGCTGCTCTTCCTCCTTTCCTTAAAAATGCGATGTCACTTGTTTTCCTGTTCACCCAAATGTCACTTCTGACTTTTAACAAGGTTTTCCCTGCTGTAGCCAGAGGCAACCACCACCCCGTTTCCCACCATCTTCGGAAATAAAGCAGCCACCGAGGCGTACGATCCAGCTCCTGAGAGTTGTACACTTCTCCAGCAGTGCATCAGGCAAATAAAGCCACCCAATATTAAAGATGGTTCTGTTATCTCCCCCAGTGAGCTTCTGCCAGCTCCTCCTACCTGCAGAGCAGCGCAGAACACCCAGCGCCCAGGCTCCTTTGCCCTCCAACTGCAGACATTAACTAATGAGCATTTCGCCCCACATTGAACTGCAGAGAACGTACAGCCCTTTCTTCTCACCTGTCCTACCTGGAAGAAGCTATCACTTGCCATGCCAGGATCCTAGTTCTATCACTTGTCCCACAAGCACCTGTAATTCTAACTAAGTTGTACCTTTTATAATGTGGAAAGGCTTTAGCTGCTTTTTGCATTTAATTCTAACATGCCAGCCATTTGTACAGGAGCATCTCAGATGTTTGGCTGGTTTTCCCAGCCTTTGTTCCTCTCAATGCTCCTTTCACACATCTTGGTTCTATTTTCATCCACCTGTGGACTTCACCACAGATGCTCTCCAAGCCGTTGTTCTCAAACAGGACCCAGGAGTGCTTTCCTCTGGCGGCCGGATCCCAGCCAGCCCTAGCTTCCCTGCGAGAAAGCCCCATGCCAGCAGCAGGGAAGAGCTGCTGCTGCGACAGCCGGCGTGAGTAGCTTTGTGCAGAGATTTCACATCCTTGCATCTGATTTTCCACTTGAGGGCACCCTGCGAGGGCCTCCAGTGGGCCCCTCCTGGGGCTGCCTTGCCCCGAGACTTTATAACACGTCCTCTCAAAACCCTTCTGACCCCTTTGCATGCTCCCAAACGTTGCCAGCGATGCTGCCAGCTGTGTGGCGCGGCTGCAGCCGATGGGATGGGCAACAGAGCTGGCGCCAGACCCGCACGCAGCAGAAGGTGACTCTGCAGGTGGGATGCAAGCACTCACCTGGGTACAGACACTGGCTGGGCCTGGCCGGGCACTGAAAATCTGCAGGCACAATGGTTCACAGCACAAATATGTCCTGACCAACATTGGCTAGTATTAGTTTAATGAACTGAGGACTTAGTTGGAACCAGTGTTGAGAAGTACATCCATTATACTGTCGCACTAAGAAGCGCGTTGCAGGGCTGTAGAGTGCTGTAATGTATAGACCTGAGCTTATGGGGAACAAACTCGGCTCCTTTGCTGTGACTCCCACATAGCTGAAATTCAAGCATGTGGTTTTGATCTCTGCCAAGTATGGCCAGGATGGAATCATAGAATCGCAGAATGCTTTAGATTGGAAGGGACCTTTAGAGGTCACCCAATCCAACCCCCCTGCAGGGAATAGGGACACCTTTAACCAGATCAGGCTGCTCACAGGCCCCTCCAACCTGGCCTTGAATGTTCCCAGGGATGGGGCCTCCACTACCTCTCTGGGCAATCCATGCCAGTGTTTCGCCACCCTCATTGTAAAGAATTTCTTCCTTATATCCAGTCTAAACCTACCCTGCTTCAGTTTAAAACCATTACCCCTTGGCCTGTCACAGCTTTCCCTACTAAAAAGACTTTCCCCATCTTTCCTATAGGCTCCCTTTAAGCACTGAAAGGCTGCAATCAGGTCTCCCTGCAGCCTTCTCTTCAGGCTGAACAACCCAAACTCTCCCAGCCTGTCTTCATAGCAGAGCTGTTCCATCCCTTGGATCATCTTTGTGGCCTCCTCTGGCCCCACTCCAGCAGGTCCCTGTCTGTCCTGTGCTGAGGGCTCCAGAGATGAACACAGGGCTCCAGGGGGGTCTCACCAGAGTGGAGCAGACAGGCAGAATCCCCTCCCTCACCTCTGGCCATGCTGCTGGGGATGCAGCCCAGGATAGGGTTGGCTTCTGGGAACAGGGTGTTTCTAGCCCTGCCAGCAAGCAATAGTAATTTGAATTTCAAACCCAAAACTTCAGCCCTGAAGGTCTTGAGAGGATACCTGACTCATAACAAGCAGGACACAATGAAACAACTACTGGGGCTTGCTGTATGGTTGTATTTCCATCATGACAGGAGTGGGACACCTGATAACAGGAGACTAAATAAGGCTTCATCCTGAACAAAAATAACTATGCTGTATGATATACATGTGTGTGCATGCAACAGTAGAATAAGAGCCTATCAGTTGCTTAACTATTCAAAACGGACAAGACAAGAAAAAAATGCCTTGTTTCCCTCACACAGTGAACAGAGTAATAATAGGAAGAGGCGGCAGGTTTCCAAAACCTACATCACCCCTTTATGAGGAGGGCTGCCATGGGGATGAGCCATGCCGCTCCAGGAAGGCTGCATCCCCCGTGAACCTGTGCTGCTCTCAGACACCGGGATGCAGGTTGCGGCTGGGGGGTCTGTGGGGAGCTCCCTCGCTGGGCAACACGTGGCTCACATGGTCCCCATGTGCAGATGAACTGAACAAAAAGGCCTTCCTGATACAAAACAACGGGGGCTTTTAATTAAAAACAAAATTTTATTGCAGTTCCGTCATACTACTGTGTAAAAATACAGGGCATTTTTCATTCTGAAATGTTTACAAAAACCACTGTCTTAAAGAAGGGTCCAGTCAGTCTTACTAAGGTGTAATTATCATCAGTGATTCTGTATGAGGCAAAGGTACCAACTGGCTACCGCTTCTCTCTAGGCATACGGAAGAACGATATTATTATGCTTTTGCCACGGTCCCAGTACATAGCACACTGGAGAGAACGGATATGGACTGCCAGCCTCAACGTAACTTCTTTTATTTGTATCAGACCTTGAAGCATTTCTGCTAAATAACCACCCTGGAATATAGAAAATGTTCAAATTCATAGGAATAATTAACTTTCTGTGTTGTCTTTAAGGCACATGTTTCTATCCAAATACCATTTTGGTCCAGAGGAGCAGTTACATTTCAGACACCAGCTATCCAGGTATCCGACAGCTCAGTTTGTTGTAACTATCCTGATGTCCGTAGACTTCGACGACATGTATTGAATCCACCGTCTGTACCGCGGCACCGTGTCCTGGCACAGCGTGTTTCACAGGCGCGCTGCTGCTCTGCACTGGCTTAGGCCGACGGTCGTTGTCTTTGTAACACCCAGGAACCTCCGTGTCCCGAGTCCACTCCTCCTGGAACCTGTAAGCATGAAGGAAAAAGTTGTTATTTCTGTTTCATTTGCTCTGGCGAGGATACAGAACTTTCCGATCCATTTTATTTGCACATCAGGCATTTTGCAAATGACTTGTGCCATGACACATGGACTCACCTCTCCCAGCATTAAACCCAGTTGGCAGCAGTGGGGCAAATAACTGCATCTCTCTACAAGCTGTGTAGACCTTGGAAAGGCTTGTGAGGTTGGTTTCACCTCAGGTTGGGGCATTTGTTTGTTTTCCATCAAGTAAGTCCTAGCTTCAATTTAATGCTACGCTATCTAGAGAATATTATGAAGGATGCTTGAAGGTTGGGACCGGTGCAGGAGGGAAGTCCTGGCCTGGTTAGCAGGGTGCTGCAGGGAGCAGGAGAGCCAGCTCTCCTCAGTGGGATTCAAGGTGTTGCTCTGCAGAACTGCCAGCGGTGCCTGTGCCCGCGACTGGCCCAGAGGGGACTGCAGGCTGGGCTCTGTGCTTGCCGGCTGCGCGTGCATGCGGTGCTGGCGGCCACCAATCATCCCGTGCCCACCACTCTGCAGCAGGCAGGGCGGGCTTGCCTGGCTGCAGGGGCAAGCCACCACAGGCCACTGACCCAGGGAGCAAACCGCCCAGCAGTGGACGGCGGGGGCAGAGCAGCGGTGGCAGTGGGCAGGGGCGGCAGAGCTGCGGCGAGGATGCTCAGTAACTGACACACAACTGGCTCAGGAGAGCGGGGGCATGGGGTCAGCTGCATCGAACTCGGCTGCAAGGGGCGCGATGGGTGCCACTGGCTTTAAGCCCACGGCTCTGTGTGAAGGCACAGCCCGTCTGGGTTTGTGCCATGTTGCTGTAGCATGTGGGCTTTTGTGAGACATCAGTTATTCCCCAGCAGCTATTTGCCGGCCAGGCCAGCACAGAGGCCCCACATGTGTTGCTAGTAAGCCAGCTCCCCTGCTCCTGGGGCCGCTGGGGCAGCAGCCTCAAGTACCTTTGTGTTCGACAGCAGAATCATCTGAGCACCCCTGCGGCTTGCCATTGGGGAGCAGAAGCCATCCAGAGATGCACAGCGCATTTGACAAGGGCAGACTCCATGTGACAGCTCAAGTCTGAGCTGCCATCTGGGGAGAAGAGCAGCCACCATCGCATTTGTCGATGGGTTTTAGAGGCTTCACAGGAAGTTTGCTTTGTGTGACTCGAGAGCTGTTCCCAGCTGGAGAGGAAAACACCGTTAATGGGACATCTGAGGAGTGTGAGAACGCAGAGCAGCGGGGCCTCCAGGACGCTGCCTGCTGCTGGCACTGGCTCTGCAGAGAGCGCTTTGCACTGGAGGGTGGGAGGGGACTTTTTTGTTGCTGGATGTCTGGTGACTTGGTACAGGACCCTGGGGTAATTGTGGAAGCATTATGAAAACAACAATAGCAGCTTTATTGAAAGCGCATGTTGCTGTGCACACACCCTCCACACTCGTTGTAATTAAGACTGAAGTTCAGAAATTGGTACAATTTAGCAGCCAGTGATCCTACCCTTTGGGACAGGGCCCCTAGGTGAAACCACAGCTCACTTCCCCTGCCTCATCTTTCTTTGAAATACATGTGTCAAAAAGTACGGGAAGGTGTTAGTCTCTGAAAGGTGGCAGCTGGGAACACAGAGCACAGTAGTAACAAACTAGAAAGAGCCTCCAGGCTCAGTGTGGGACAACTCAAGGGGGGGGACAATCTATACAGAAGCTCAGAAAGGAAATCTGCCCCTCTCCGTGCTGGGTCTCCTCCCCTCTGGTCCTAAGTGCCACACGATCAAACATCGTAAGCGTAGGGGACTGTGTTAATTATGCATAATCGTACCAAAGGGGTCATTTCCTCTTTGCAGCTATCTCACTGGATCCTTTATGTGGCGATGTCTCAAACCCCACTGCGGGGATGGGTCCTGCACCTCCCTGCAGCCCTGGGGGCCACCGGGGGCTCAAGCCATGGCGCGGAGCGGGGCCATATCCACACCCACCCAGGCTGTGCAACCATCCCGTGCCTGCACCACCGCCCTGGGTAGGGCTGAGCTCTGCACTCCCAAGCTTCCAGGCAAAGGAGAGTGACTTCTGACAGCGAGGCCCATCATAAAAGAAAACACATGGATGGTTTGGAGGGAGCGAAGGGTCCGGCTCTCTGCTGAGACTGCTGACCTGCAAAAGCCTTCACCCAGATGAACTGGCTTCCCCAGGACCCCTAGCAGTCTTACACTAAGTCACTGGTGTAGCAGATGTTTTGCACCACCCCTAATCCTCCCACTGATGCCTCTCCTGGCAGTCATTCTGGGTGTCCTGGTGGATTTTTCTTGTTCTACCTCTGTTTTCCATCGAGTTTTGCAGCAGCTCGTCTCTCAACATGGGTTTTTCTGCAAGTGTTGTCCCCTTTCACTGTGGTAAACCTGCACCACACCATCCTGCTAGGGGAAGGGCATCAGATATCAGATCCTTCAGCTTTTTAATCTCTTCTACTTAGGTGGTCAGCCAGCCCTGCACTGACCTCCTGGACCGCCTGAAAACGCCGAGCTGCCTCTCCTCACGGCGTGCTACCTTTGAGGGTTTTTGCAAAGCCTTTTCACTTGGACATCTTTGGTGTTGGATTGTCCATGTTTGCTTTGTGCCAGGTACACTGGATATGCATCTTGTAGGCAGAAAGGGCTCCGGTACAAAAATTTCAGGTACTAAAAATACCTTCTGGGGGAGAACATGCCAGACCGTTTCTCTGCAGAAGGGTTTTTTTCTTCTTTATAACATGCTCCAGCTGCAGTGGATAGCTGAAAGGAGGACTTTAAACCTACCAAGACACGGGCTTTTCCATTTGACTCGCTCCTGCAGTCAGATCCACTACTTCATAGAGAATGTTTTATAACTTGGCCTAGAGCTGTGTAAAATAATTCACCTCAAAACAGCCCAGATTTGGAATGCACAACTTCTTCCAAATGCTTCCACACCAGGGGAAAAAAAAACCCAAACCCTCTGGACTCTCTCCAGTAGCTCCTCAACCTTCTTGAATTGGGGAGCCCAGAACTGGATGCAGTGCTCCAGACGGGGTCTCACCAGGGCAGAGCAGAGGGGGAGGGTAACCTCCCTCGACCTGCTGGCTACGCTCCTCTTAAATGCACCCTAGGATGCCACTGGCCTTCTTGGCAACAAGGGCACACTGCTCTTGTTGACACACGAAGTCCAAGCTCTCCCAGGTGGCTGCTGGCTGGGGATGAAAGAGGACCGTCCATCACAGGTGGTGGCTGCCCAAACAGTTATTCCAGAGAAGGGTGTGTGTGTACATATATATATATATATAAAATACTGCAGGGTCAGGTATTATTCTTCATCAGAAAATAACTGACTCAAAAATAACATATTGTATTTGGTTTGTGTGGCAAGGTCTTGGTAGGGGGGGCGCTACAGGGGTGGCTTCTGTGAGAAGCTGGTAGAAGTTTTCCCTGTGTCCACCGCTGGCCAAGGCCAAGCCAATCAGCGACGGTGGAAGTGCCTCTGTGATAACATATTTAAGAAGGAAAAAAAACCAGCTGAGGCTCAGTAGCCGGAGAGAGAAGTGAGAAGATGCTAGAGAAAACAGCCCTGCAGACACCAAGGTCAGTGAAGAAGTAGGGGGAGGAAGTGCTCCAGGCGCCAGAGCAGAGATTCCCCTGCAGCCTGTGGTGAAGACCATGGTGAGACAGACTGTCCCCCTGCAGTCCATGGAGGTCCACAGTGGAACAGATATCCACCTGTGGCCCATGGAGGACCCCACGCTGGAGTGGGTGGATGCCCAAAGGAAGGAGGCTGTGACCCCGTGGGAAGGTTCCTGACAAGACTTTGCGGACCTGTGGGGGGAGGAGCCCATGCTGAAGCAGGTTTCCGGAATTACCCCGCAGGGGACCCAACCTGGAGCAGTCTGCTCCTGAGGGCTGCACCCCGTGGAAATTATGGACCCATGCTGGAGCAGTTCGTGAAGAACTGTAGCCCATGGGAAGGACTCACGTTGGAGAAGTTCATGGAGGACTGTCTCCCATGAGAGCGACCCCACGCATGAGCAGGGGAAGAGTCCTCTCCCGAGGAAGAAGAAGCGGCAGAGACAACGTGTGATGAACTGACCCCAACCCCCATTCCCATCCCCCCGCACCACTGGGGGGAGTAGGTAGAGAAATCTGGGAGTGAAGTTGAGCCCAGGAAGAAAGAAGGGGCGGGGGAAGGTGTTTTAAGATTTAGCAGTTTTTTATCCTCTCCTTCTCTGATTTTGATTGATAATAAATTAAATTAATTTTATCAAGTTGAGTCTGTTTTGCCCATGATGGTAACTGACAAATGATCTCTCCCTGTCCTTATCTCGACCCACGAGCCCTTTGATTTACTTTTCTCTCCTCTGTCCAATTAAAGAGGGGAGTGATAGAGCAGCTTTGGTGGGCCCCTGGCATCCAGCCAGAGTCAAACCACCACACATAAGCTGCCCAGGAACGTGCCCATTTCAAAAAACCTTAGACCCAGCACAGCATCTCAAGCGCTCATTCCTCTGCGTCACTCATGTCACCTGACGCCCGGACTCCCCAGTGAGACCCCCAGAGCCTGTCTGACCCCTGGCCCGTCTGCTGCTCCCTGCTGCCTTCAGGACAGTCTGGATGAACGATGCCAACAAGCCTGGGAAGACTTTTAAATCTTACAATGTTAAAGAGAGCAGAATCTAACCTACTGGTTTCAGGCTTTTCTCCTGTTACATACTGCCGTGTCCCCATGCGTCCCTCCGTTGACAAGCCCTGCCCTTGCCGAGCAATCCTCCTGGAGGCCTGCTTTGGAGGTTCATGCACATTGTTCTCCCCTCCCTATGTGGTGCAGAGCCGCAGCTAATCGCCCTCCCCCAGATGACAGACCCTCTTCCCCTGCTAATCTGTCCCAAACCTCTGCATCATGCAGCAACCTGCGATCTCTGCTCCGTGCTCTAAACTTCTGAGAAGCAACGCTGGGGAAAACACGTCCCTCCCAGCAGCCCCGTGCCTTCTAGCTCGGCCTTTCCTGTTCGCTATTAGTTAGCTCTTCAAATATTTTAGCAGAGCAAATACACTGTAAATGCTTGCAGCTCCTGCATGTAAGACTTTCTGCTAAAAATCAGCACTTTTATCCTCATTATGATTCCTTGCCTCCAAATGCAAGAGGTGGCATCAACAGTGACTGCACTCTGTTGTTAATGATCCCACATATTTGTAGAGATACTTCCCAGCGCTTTAAAGCAATTTGTTTAGGCAGCCAGGAAGCCAGAGTGGGGCTCGTTATAATTAGGGTAGTTGCCACTAAAAGTCGACATTTCCCTGCAAAACTATATAATCATCACATTTGTTCCACACTTCAAACACGAGGGGAAAAAGATCTCATTTTGTGGCAGTGGGGTCCAGCACAGCACGCTGGAGTCTCTACTCTCCAGCAGGTTCTACTCTTCTGCATCACTGATGACTTCCATACACCAGCATTCTACATCCACGTTATGTCACCTCGTTACAGCCAGAATTACCTCATTGGCATACTAAGGCACCCACTTAACAGATGGTATTTTTTAATCCTGAATTACTTTGTAAACCATAACAAGTATCTTACCTGTCTGAAAGAACTGGCTTTTCCTCTTATTTTATGCTGGCTTACCTCAAAGAATTGGCTTTTTATTTTCTTTGTTCTTGCAGTACTTTTGATTCTTAAAGTGGTGAATCAAAACATTAATCTCTAGTTAATGTCTAAATCTATTTCAATTAAGTCTGAAAAGCAGCATGACCTACATCCTTTTCTAGTCAAAACCAGGCCAAGATATACTCAGGAGGGTCTTTCTCAGGAGGGGAGGAGTTCTCACCCTTCCAGGTACTTCATACACTATGTGAGGAAGCAGCAGCACAGTTTTCTTTAAGAAAAGGAAACACCATCACTAAGACGACACAAATTGCCAAGCTGCCACCCACTCCTTTCTCAGCCAAGGGCCCTGCTCCTCTCTCAGCCTTCCCCTCCTAAGTGGGTTGCAAAGCCACTTCCCATGGCTGTACCACAGAGAACCACACAGATGGCAGCCCTGAAAAAGGCAGGCAGAGAACCATCAGCCTCCCATGCTTCCTAGGAGAGATCCCTGTTAGAAAAACAAAGGAGGATTCCCGATTTGCTCAGAGGCCTAGGAATACATTGCTCAAATTCCTTCAAATGTCTGAAACATTAACACAAGAATAGGTTTGGATAGGATAGGATAGGACAGAACAGAACAGGAGTTTTTCAGCTGGAAGGGGCCGACAATGATCACGTGGTCCAACTGCCTGACCAATTTGGGGCTGATCAAAAGTTAAAGCACGTTATTAAGGGCACCGTCCAAATGCCTCTTGAGCACTGGGAGGCTTGGGGCATTGACCCCCTCTCTGGGAAGCCTGTTCCAGGGTCTAACCACCCTCTGGATGAAGAAATGCTTCCTCATGGCAAGTCTGAACCTTCCCTGAGGAGCCTTGGTTAAATTATATTCTGGCTTGCTGGTGACCATGGGTGCACGCTTTGGTTCCCATGCACGCAGCAATACACAGAAGCTTGCTTTCAGGCTTGCTTGTCCTCAGTTTTGCTGCTTTTTTTCCAACGCCCGTTATTTATTCCCTCAGACAATCAGCGCTGTGAGAGCTCCACCACAGCTGCAACACCCCCATACTTTGAGATTTCCTTCAAGCACAGGCTGCCAACACGTCCCCTTCAGGGTAAATGGAGAAGGGAGTACCCCAGGTAGTAAACACGTCCTCTCGTGCCACTCTCCCCGGCATAAGCCAGCTTTGTGTTTGCAGCTCCCCAGGGATTTGCCTACACTGTCCTGCCGTTCCCAGGAAGCTGGATGTGCGCAGGATGATGAAACTTGGCCCAATTCGCTACGCACGAAAAATAAGCCTTGCAAGTGAGACACAAAGCTGACGGATCGTTTATTGTCTTGAAGAGTCATCATGAGATACTTAGCAGCGTTCCCACATCTCACCCTGTGCACATATCCATTTAACAGAACTGGCTGGGAAATAGCACCTTGTACTAACCTGGATGAAATATGCTGTATGTGAGCGAAGAATGGCAACAAACTGATAAAGGGTCACACCTGTTCCTACAGCAATTCCAAGACTGTTTTACTCAGGGTCTGTAACACCTTCAGTACCATTTCGGTCTCCGATGAGGAGCAGCGCCCGTTTTCCATGTGAGAGAGGGACAGACTTGGCTCTGGGCACACAGCTGAATCTACCACCCCTCCCAGCGGGTTTTTGCTCTGGCTAGCTATTAGCCAGGGCCACTGCACCTCTGCACGCTGGAGATAAGGTAGGCCTGAGCTGGCAGCCGACCTCGTGCGTCAGGCGGTGGGTGCGCGCGCCAGCATTGAACACAGCGTGTGCATGGTTCTACATAGGACAAAAACAGTGCGCAGGCTTCCCTCCTCCTGCCCTCTGCAATTCGCTGCTGAAACTTATACGTTCTCCAGTTTTCTAAAGAAATAATAAACTCGTTGACTTCTGGCCCCAGGGAAGCTGCTTATCCAGAAGAACTGAATACTCCCTGCTAACTTGCAGTTAAGAAAAAGTGTCCAGAATTTGGTGAACACCATACAGCAGCTTCTGCCGCATGGAGTGGTGCAGATAAGAACCCAGAAGGAGCTCGAGGCTCCAGCAGAGCACTAACCTGTTCACAGGCCTTCCTAAGCTTAGCCGTATTATTTTAAAAGCAGATTACACTTAACACAAAACATTAACGTTGTAGCAGGTTGAAGTTGCCCAAAATTAAAAATTGCATCCTCAGTCTTCTAAAAACTGTTTAGGTTATAATCAGCATTTAATTAGCTTTATACATCTTTCTGAAATCACCCAAAGCTGGGAGCTGATTACGCAGCCATCAGGCTTCTGTGCGAGTACTCCATTTGAATGTAATTTCCAGCTGCACCGTGACATGGAAGCAGGTTTATAATCTGCATAACATTGCTTTCCGCAGGTAAGCGCTACAAATCACGGACACTGCTGTACACAAAAGCTGTAGAAGTGAGCAGTGGATTAAAAGCAAACAAGGCTTGTGCTGTGTATTATCATACCCAACGACACAGGAGAACCCAGAGGACATGAAAGACACGATGATGTGTGCTGATATGAGTGGTAATAGCAAAACAGTGATTGGAATTTAACATGTATTCTTTTTTCTGTTTTTCTTTTGCTGGTAACACCACAGCCAGCGGAACACATCTGGGCACTCTCGGAGGTGCCTTTGAGCTGACACGGGAACCCCCTATGCCCACCCACAGTACGTGACGCGCTGCATTTCAGCCTGGACACCTCTCCAGACTGCCCGGGATCAGGGCTCTCCCACTGCGGGCATTCACACCGCTGTGGGGATGAGGATCCCGGGGTTTTGTCCTGCACACCTTGGTAACGGAACGGTGTTTGTCCAGAGGGCTTTCTCGGCCACCTAGGGACAAACGCGGTGCTCGCCCTGAGCCATGCTGCAGCCCCAGGCATCCCTGTCCAGCTACGCTCTGGGGCGAGCCAGCACCTTGATCCCAGCAACCCACGCAGAGCGGTGCCGTCCCTGCTGCAGTTTAGCAGCCAGTTAACAAAGTCAATTAAAAACCTCTCTCCAGTTACCCTGGTACAACCTCCCCGCAGGCCAGGCTTAACCAGGCACTGCTGGGGACGGACGGAAGCAGCTGTGAGGACGGAGCTCATGCTCGGCTTCTCTCACCTTTTGGCAACGTTGAATCCCCATAAGATGGGCAAGTTCAAGGGCAAGCCCTGGCAATCCACTGGCACCACGTCCTCTGCAGGGGCATCCCTTTAAAATGCATTTTTGAGGAACCCTCATCCTAAAATTTCTTCAACAAACTCATTCAAACACACTACATATTAACAGCCTTACCTGTAGAAGCCTTGATTATCATACGCCACGTTAGTCATGTCATCAAATCCAGGTTTATTCCTGAGTTTCTTATTGTTGTTGTTGTTTCTTCCTTTAACACCGAAGTAGGCAGCTTGCATGTGCTCTATTTCTTCCGTTCTGAGCTGGTACCACAGATGCATCTCTCTGTGAATAAAGCAAGGGGTGAAACACATCGCTGTGATAAGCAGCCGTAACCTGCGCGTCCACGTCCACCTGACCACAGCCCCAACTCACCAGAGCTTAAATTTAAACCCAGGCTTACTGAAGACAGCACTGAGACATGGGCTGAACTTTCAGTGCAAGCCAAATTTTCAGAGACTTAAATACCTTAAGGTGGGGAGGGTCTTAAATAGCATAAATATTATTGTGTAAAATAATGTTATTTTAAGTATTATCCAGCGCTCCTCAAAAACCCAAGCAAACATTCAAAAAAAAGAGCAATTTTCTCCTGAGCACCTGTGGGTAGTTCAAAGAAACAACCCCCCAGTATTTATGACAGTTTGATTCAGTGGATTTTGAGCCTCCGGGTAACAGGGAAAGTCACTTTGGGCATGCCGTTGTGTCAGTGTCCTCATGGACCTCCGTCAGTGGCCTGCGGCAGGCCAGATCCTGCTGTACATCCAAAGGCCATCCCCATTTTATGGAATAAATTATTTCAAAAAAAAAAAAAAAAGTATTGTTGTGAATTTTCACAGCACTGCCTTTCCTGAGGGTTCAAAAATCACCGGGCACGTTGAAAGGGTGAAAAATGGAGGAGATGGGCAACATTGCCTTCGTTAAGAGCAGGGCGAATTCTGCTGCCTTTGGGATTTCCTTTCGGAAATGCTCAAGGTGCTTTTCATGCTGCTCTCTACAACCCTGGGGCAAAAAAAAACCCCAAACAATCACAATTTCTTTTCTTGTTTTTAAAAGAAGATTCACATAATCACAGACATTCACACCAGCTGATGGGGCAAGGTCAAATTGTGAGGGCTGGCAGTGCTGATTTTGATGGCATTTCTGTCCTCCTGGGATGCAATCCTGCCGCTACCAAAGAAATCGGCCACTATGCTCACACAGTGGGACGGGGTCTGCAAGGAGGCTAAATTAGGCGAAGACTTTCAGCAGTCTTTGTCCTCTCCATATGCAAGGGCGAAACACAAGATGGCACTTCTGAGACCACGGGACAGAGACCTTGCAAGAGAGGTTTGTAGGCAGAGGCGATCCCCTCTAGCAGACTGACTGAAAGAGCCAGAACAGGAGACGGGCAGACTTCAAAGTTAAGGCAAGATGAGGTCATCCCCCCCACTCCAGGGGTACAGACTCCCTTTTCTTTCAGCGATGGTCCAACAGACACTTATTTAACTAATCCCCTACCAACTATTCTCACTGTGCATTCAGTTACCAAACCCATGGCTTCTCTTCAGGTTAACGCCCTGCACATCCAAAAGCCGACCCACATTTTCCAACCACATCGAGTGATCTCATGGGAGGGATCCTCTCCACACGGAGACCCTCATGCCCTCGGGTGCTGCCAGCAGCAGCCGCGCCACCGCTACATCCGGGGCTCTGCCACGCCGGCGGCAGGTCAGCACATTCCACACTGGGGTGTGTTACTCCTGTATGTACGTATATGAAATGCACACTCCTCCTCACCCGCCACAGACGGTCTCTCCATCACCTCAGTTGCTTTCCATCAGCAGGGCCAGGCCCATGATGCCTGCAGTGCTCCCCAGTTCCCCCCAGAGCAGCCAGGTTGGGGCGGTCCCTTCAGAGGCAGCGAGGGGAGGACGGAGGGCAGCAGGGGACCGAGGAGCTCCCAGCAAAGGGAATAATTTTATGTCCTGATGACAGAACCAGGTCAAAACGCCTGGTGTGAAGGGCTTCTCTTTTGTAAGAGAAAAATATCCAGTTGTCAAAGTCACGTGAGCGGCTTGTTTGGACAAAACTCCATTTAAAATAAACGAAAAACTTTGATATGAATAGTCTTATCAAAAAGAAAAGCAGTGATTCAAAAAGTGCCAGTCAACCCTTTCATTTCAAAAATTATTTCATGCGATCAGTGAAAAGCCAATATTACGAATGACACCAAAGACTCTTTTTTGCCTCACAAAAGTCTTCCAAGGGAAATAGCAAGTCTGTGTTTTGGTTACAATCAGATTTCAAAACAACAGAATTTCCCCCCTAAGCTGGTTCTCATGCAGCTCTGGGTAGAACAGAGCTCAGAGCAGAGAGACCTCCCCTCCTGTCCTCCCTCGTCTCCACTGCTCCCCCATCTCCCTCCAAATGCTTCCCTGGTGCAAGGGGAGGCTCAGAATCAGCCAGCGGCACAGCTCGCTGCCGGGCAGGCGGGCAGGGGTGGGAACTGGGAGCAGGAGAAGCAGGAGGGCGGCCCACGGAAAGCCACCTGCAGCGGGTGACTTCGGATGGATGTCCTCATGAACAACAGCTTTGGGGACAGCTGGATGGGGCCACTCAGCCACTCTTCACGCAGAGTTATTATAACGGACTGGATTGGTAAATTTTCCTTCTTCCCGTGCCCATTTATAATCCTGCCCCCTGTCTTGTGCTTCAAGGCAGAAGACAAAACCCTACATCCTTCCAGCACAGCGCGGTGACAGATTTGCAGACGGTGAGGGCTTTGATGGTTTTGGCATGAGCAGATTAATTTTCCCAGCAGGAGAGCAAAGGAAAAAATGAAAGAGAGAGAGGAAGGGGAAACGCAGCCAATCTTAAGTAATGTACAGAGAGAAAGACTGGGCCAGCAAATAGGACCTGTGTGTTCAGCTTCTGCATAATCCTGGGTAAATCCAGATCTGCCCAGGCCTGCTGAGGTCACCCGATATTAACGGACATTTGGTGCCTAAATAGCCTTGAAGTCCAAGTCTTTCCATGCCTAAAGCCTAACCTACAAATTAAGGATTTTAAGTAATTACATCATGGTGGTGGTGTGAGCATCAAGTCCTTGGAAGCTCTCTGCTATCACAGCAGCGGGGTTCATATGATGTACAGTACTTTTCTGGACATACCTTTGAGTCCTCCTCCTTTCACTTTTCTTCACGCACTTGATAAGACAACAAGTTAAAAAAGCCATGGACATCAGCAGAATGACGGCACAGCTCACGATGGAGGCAATCACCGCGACCTTGAATCCGAACGTCTCATACTTCGATATGGCTGTGGCAAAGCAAACACAGAAGCACGTTTCTATGGTCAGCCCATGAATTTATCTTTCCCATTTTCATTAAACCACAATGAAACCTACCTGCTTCACTTCTGCTAATAATAGCTCAGTGAGGACTTGCACGTTAGTGTGTGTCAAGATACCGGAGCATCTTGGCTTCAGCTTAGAGCTATGCAAGCCTCAGACGGGGCTATTTAAAACTCTCTGGTTTATAAGCGACTCATGAATTGTTCACAAGTATTTTACCACTGCAACTAATTAAGCACAATGCCTTTAGCGCTGCAGTGGCTAAAAAGCCCAACTTTGTCAGCGTGTCAAATGCAGATGAGCTAGCAGACTCTTGGAAGCAATTGTTAACAAGGAGTGGAGCTGCAAAACCAATACTGGCGGGGTAAATGGCTTTAAAGAAGCCCTTCAGAGCAAGGGGATTTCTGTATCATTACATGCTGTTTGGCAAGCAGGGAACAACAGGTCTTCCTCCGTCTGGGGACGGATGTGGGATGGAAGGGACAGTTTCTGCAGGGCTGAGCCTTCACAGCGACCTGGTGCTGGAAATGAATTATCCAGACAAGAGAGGGAGTGGGAACATGGCGGGGCACAGCTATCGCAGGTCTCTGCCAATGCATCCGGAGCGCTAAGTGCATCTTGCTTCCAAATTCATCTCGTTCTTCCAACACCAGGATAACCAGCATCAGGAATGGCTCAGCTGAGCTCCACACAGAGCTTTACATTTCTGCAGCCTCCAGAGGGGAGGATTTACCTCATTTTTTTCTTTAATGGGATCTCTCAAATGAGAGGTAAGAATAGCTGAGCTGGTGAGAGAGCGGCAAGTGTCTTAAAGAGCCACGCATCTACCAGCGACTGAACGTGATACAGGGTCTGAGATGCGGACTGGGACTTCTCAAGGCTCTGAGGTGCTGTGTTGGGCTCAGGCCTACTTCCTACTCAAATTACTAACAACCTTCAAATAAATAGGAAGGAACACAGCAGGAAAGGTACTTAATGTTGTTGCCATTCAAATGCTATTTGTCAATACAGTAACTTCCCCATGTGGCTGCCCACAGACAGCAACCTAAAATTGTTCAAAAAACATCATTGTGTTTCTTCTACAGCAAAAATATCTTCAGAAGAGAATGCCAGGAGATTAGAGGGTGTGCAAATATACTTCCACGTTCCTTGGTCACGTCTGCACTCCTTCTACAGAAGAGTACAGCTTGTAGCTACAGAGCCATGGTTGTTCTGGGTGCAGCACCGCTGGGGTCGGTGATGTGAGACCAGGCATAAACTCGACCAAGTCTCCTCTGTGTCATGGTAATGAATGATGTCAGAATGCACACGGAGCACAATTGCAGGCAGTGGGGGCAGCTCTGAAGGAAACTGAATTTGTCTTTTTCCTTGCACGGATGTCTAGAATTAATCTGAATGTTGTAGTGGATAGGAAGGGCAAAATAAACACAGTGCAGCCCAAAGGGACTGGCAATGGCTTGGGAAGAACCTTACGCTTGCAGGAGGGCACTCCAGCCGTCCACTGGGTACCGTTCCCTTTCCAAATGCAGGTGATGACGCCTGGTCCCTCCAGCTGGTGATCGGCAGAGCACTGGAATGTTATCACCGTCCCCACAGCTGTGCCGTTGCCGTGGATGATCTGTAGCGTGCCGAGCTGGGGAGGGAAGATGCGGCTGCACTGTCCTGCAGAACAAAAACAAAGCAGACAATGCAGTGCCAGAGCCAAAAGCAAAGGTCCGCTCCAGTTTTATTGCAACCCATTTGTAAATCGGTCCAAGTTAATGCTCAAAACAAACAACAGGCCTTGGGGTGGGTGATGCCGGCTGCTCTGCCAAGTACCAGCCTAGGGCCAAACCTCCCTGGGTGCCATTCAGCAGCTCCGCTGCCCCGAGCCCCAGTGCGAAGGGAGGTTTCACTCATGTTGCAGCATTATCTGCTTAGACTGGTACATATTAAACACTAAAAACCCCAAACATCATTCTGTGAGTGGCCTGGCCTCCTACAGATTCCTGTCTTGTGGGACGCTGTGTGTTTAACTGAGTTCTCAGGCTGGCATCTTCCATGCTGGGAGTACTTCCCCCGTGAAAACTTTCCAAGATCTAATGGATTGATTACCTATTTCAGCACTTCAGTTGACTTGGTGGCACCTTTTCACGATCCCACAGAAACTTCCCACCTTTCCTGGGCACTGCTCCTGGCTGCAATGAGCCCGCAGGCTCGAAAGCCGCTGCAGGGAGGGGACCACACATAGAGCACAACCGCGTTCGACTGACCTCCGTTTCCCGGAGACAAACTCTGCTTTACAGGAGATAATTCGTTTTTAGTACGTCTTTGTTCAGTGTTTCTCTCTCAGTTCTCTGTTATTCGTACATTCCTCAAGCCACAGAGCTGTTGTCCGCTCAGCCACCTGAGTCAGCCATGAGGTTTACAGACTGGGTTTTACTGTCACAACATTCCTTGTCTCACACTCATTTTAAAGACAAATTTTAATGATCGATCATTAAGATGACACACAATATCCAGATTACTTCAGAGATAACACGAATAAATACATTTTCTGGTTTTGTACATGTGCACTGACAGAATCTGGAAACTGTTTTACATAATCTTTTTTTTTCTTTAATTTACTAAATACCAGCACTGCTTCTGCATCAGAGCCCAAGTTCCCTGTCTTTCGCTGGATTTCCAAATTACTTCAGCAGACTCAAGAGGCTCCTGGGTCGCAGCTGCAAGACCAGGGTTGCAAGCACTATGGAGGCATACGAAAACATTCAAAGGGTGGAAATGCACTTCCCACACTTACAGGCAAAAAGAAATGCAGAGTTTTAATAGCCTCCTTGAGAATATCTTGACAGAATCACATGTCTATAGCAAATCTAGTTTATTTTTAATACTAAAACTCCCCCCCCGTCATTAATTAAGGGTAAGCTGCTGCCATCAAACCACAGCAGATGGGCTTACTGCCTGTCTTCCGTTTATGCTCTTAAAAAACCCAGCCCCCTGGAAAACAAACCCAAAGAAATCTCAGCAACGGACCAAACGAAAGCCACAGTGCCAATCACTGGTCTAATCTACTCAATAAATATGTTCTGAGGGCCAGCTTTTGAAAACATGCCTGCTTTAGTTCCACACAGACTATTTCTGTTTTGCCACTTCTTTCAGTCCCTTACTATGGCAGCAATTTGCCTCAACAACACCAAATATTTTCTAGAGCGTCGTTTCCCTTCATTTCCTGTCCTGCCCTCCAACATCCTGTTACTGAAGGCATGGGATGTGCCTGGCACAGACCAGCCTCTCCTCACTTCCCACCAGCATTATGAGTCTGGGCTCTTCTCAATCACCTGGAGAGTTACCATCCATTGCCCTAAGCTGGAACCTTTTTGCATTCTATGCTTTCAAGGCTATTTTTAAGTACCGGGTCATGTACTTGAGAGTTCAGGTCAGTGACACTTCCAGCTGCATGGAATGCAGAAAGTAATTCAGAGCCAAACTTGACTGAAAGTACATCTGCTCAGCACCACAGCAGCCCTCATAAGACGCTTCCAGTGGACCTGTCCACGTGTACTCATTCCAGTTCACCCATACTCATAAATCAGCCTCTGCTCCCCAGAGAAGAGCTCTTTTGGCACTGGACCCTTTCTTTCAAGGTGTATTTTGTTTAACCCAGCGTTGTCCGCCCTGAGCAATACACAGTTCAGGCGCTCTTGACCGCTTCCTGCAAAGTCCTGGCCCATGATGGTATATGCTGAGCGACTAAGACATCTGAACGTCAGTGACCTTGTCAGCGTTACTCCTCAGCTGTGGATTTTACAGTGTTTTTCTTCACTTGAGCACTACAGAGATTTCTAACAGCCGATGTCCCATGCAGCCATGGACACCTCCTCGCTTTGGCCAGGGCTGTGGCACCCCAGAGGGTCGCTCCTGTACGAATGCTGAATGTCGTCAGGACAGGACCCCCAGAGGCTCGTCTTAACCACAGCTAATGAGCGCTGAACTGCTGAAGGCTTCGCTACCTGCCTTCACACAGATGCTGAGCCGAAAGTTCATCAGCTGCATTTCATGTGCCTGCATTTGGCCAGAGCAGAAGCACCATCTCTTCCTCTTCCTCTTCCTCTTCTTCTTCCTCTTCCTCTTCCTCTTCCTCTTCCTCTTCCTCCTCCTCCTCCTCCTCCTCCTCCTCCTCCTCCTCCTCTGGGCTTTTCAACACAATTTCTTCCCACCACCAAACTCAAAACATTAAAGGTGTCACTAAGTTTTGCTTTTTACAAATGTATTTATTGAAATGCATAGATGGATTTTTGCTGCTATGAATTCATGAACTTTATTCAAGTTTGGATTTAATATCTCTGGATAAAATTTGCCCTAATTTTCATCAGCAATCATCTTCTAATAACTCATTTGTAAAATATCTCCTGTAAGCTCTAGCATCCTTTGCTGTTAACTGTCTATAACGGTTTTGCAGTTACTTGCTATGTTCACTGTTCTGCTAGGTTAATTTTACCCTTTCCTCTCCAGACCATCACTGTTTAGGTAAGCTTGGATTTATATATTTCATTTATGTAGGCAGATGTTCCATAAAGATTTATCCTTTGAATACTCTTTGGCTATGTTTATCTGACTAAATCTACTACAGTCACAACTTTTAATTTTTTTGTTAATATATTTGTATTTTTGTTTTCAGCTGAGGCTGGCATTTGAGGCTGCGTAAAAATTTGTGCTGACCAGATCTACCTCTTGATTATAGTTTCTTTTTTTTTTATATTTCTTTCCTAAAATATCATGTTCAGGTCTTGGGTTGCAGTTAACTGTTAGCACCCAGAAACATAAAACTGAGTAAGCCCCTCATTATCGCTGATGTAGCTTTGGCAAGGGCTGCAGCCCCGCAGGCTCGCGCCTGACACCAGCACCCACAGCCAGGAGCAGGGCTTGAGCAGCAACAGCTCAGCGGCCACCTCTGTGGAGTTTGTAGTGAACAGAAAAATTTGCCATGTGCTGTTTCATTTCGATTGGCTTCACGGCATTGTTCCCAGGCTTGATGGTGTCTCCAGCCCCCATTCCCCATTCTTCCTCGACGTTGTTTTCCGCTCCCAGGCTCATGCTTTGCTTACTCGTTCAGATACTGGCTACTACCTCCAAGCTCAAGGGGAAAGCTCACTTGCTGATATGTCCCTATGAAGCAAACGCTGGAAATATTGGGGGTTTTAAAATTTATTTTGAAGTCCAACAGAAGTTGTGAGGACTTGTTCATTTTACTCACTGAAAAGGATTAACAAACCGCCTTGGCCACTGCATACTGTGACAACCTACAGCATCAGCTCTGGTGAACTGGCATGGCCACCAGCCACCGGCCAGCCAGTTCCCTTCAGGGCACGGAGAGCTGAATGCCAGCTACTCCTGCAGCTTCTTGTAAAGCAAGAGCTGATTTACACAAACGCGTTTCTTAGCTTGGCTGCGCACTAAGAGGATACCCAGTGTTCAAAAAGTACCTGAACCTGCTGCTACTCTCTGCTGACACAGAATAAGGGCACTGGCTGTAGCAAATAAACAGGTTATTTCATATAACAAATAATGCTCCTCCAAGTAAAGACACCAAAGTGTAGCCTACTCCATAAATCCTCAATTCACCCAAACTGCTGTGTTCAGAAATAGCCACATACGTCATTTCCAGGCATTGAAAAATAGAGAGTAATGCAAGAATTAAGACAAAATAATCCCAAATGTCTCTTCCCATGCACAGCCAGGATTATCTGTATTGCAAAATCGATTTGTCAGAAAGAGTTACCATACGGTTTCATTGTCAGCAAGCTGCGGATTTATGTTTTGCTGATAAGAAAACAGAAATGAGAGAGCAACCTGGGCACGCTTGCCCGTTAAACATTTCCTGCGCTCCTTCCACAGCGAAACAGAGAGACTAAAAATCCAATACACTGCGTAAGTATATACCAAAATGATCTAAAACACAGCAGTAATTACCTGAAAGCACGTTATCAGGATTGCCACTCGCCACTTGTGCAGAAGGGGAGCAATCCATGACTTCGCCTCATTATTCCCTCCCTCCCCGTAACTCAAGCCTTTGCATTGAGTATTTAATGCAACCAAAACACACCAGCACGACCAGATGCCAGAAAGAGACAGACCATGAGGGTCTATAAACCCTGCAGAAAATTAACATGCTGGTATGATTTCTGCCAGGCTATTTTCCTGCAGAAGCACGCCTTAGAAATTAGTGCCCCTGAAGTCATAGGCATGATGTTGAACATCCGCAGCAGTCTTGGAAGAGCTCGCTACATCAAGAAGTGAAAGAAGAGCAGCTAAAGTGAAATATGAAATAAAGCAGATGTAGGAAAGCATCTTGAGCAAATGAAACCGCCTCTCCCTGGCATCGGTCCCCTTGCAACCACGCCTTCACTCCCTTGCAGAGCCAGCCATCGGTCCTGCTGGGGCTGGGCAACCACAAATGGCTACCAGGAGGAGCTTGTCCTCCCACTAGAGAATTCAGGCACTGGCATGGCTTTTTCAGAAATTAGTGTTAAACGTAACACCGACCCAGCAGTAAAAGAGCAGGGGGAGGCCCAGGCTCCTGAAGCTGCAGAGCTTGAACAAGGTCCCTGGCCGCACTGCCGGCACCGGGCAGCACACCATGGAGACCTTCCACTGCCTGGTGGCACCAGCTCAGGACCTGCTTCAACCTTTTCTAACAAAAACACCCATCGGCAATGGCATGATTTGACCTTTCCTACCCATTTCACTGTTTTTTGAGGATCACTGTAAAGCCAAGACACTGGATGGCTGTTACAGACCTGTCCGCCTCCCGACGTGCAGCCATGGCCCCACAGTGTTATTCCCCAGGGAGGTTTCGGAGGTCCAGGTGTGGCAGGAACTGCCTGCGCCAAAGCACAGCCCCCCGCACAGGCACAGACCACCTTCAGCAGGCAGGGCCGCCGCTGCCCAGGGGAGCTTCACCCTCTGGAGCCTGGCGGGGACCGGCAGGAGCCCCAAGGGCGGCCATGCAGGCAGCTCTTTCCCGGCCAGCCCCGCAGGACCTGCTGGATGGCAGCAGAAAGCAGAACATCATGGCACCTATGGAAGACGGGCAGATTATTCCCACAGGCCACCTTAAAGCACTCATGGAGACTCTTTTTCAGAAAAGGTCAGTCTCCCATTGATGAGGAACTTCCATGCAATTAAGGGAGAAGGAGGGAAGGAGGGAAAAAAGGTCATTTGAAGCGAGTTTCTGCATTGGCACAGCTATATTTGAATAAGTTCTCTGCTCACACCTGCGTTACAGCAGATACCTTAGGCTCGCTCCTACCAACTTCCCTAAGTTTCTTCCCGTCCGTTTTGTAGGTAAAACTCATTTTTCAACACACTGCCTGCAACGTAATCAACAACATGCAACAGTTCTGTGGTGCGTGGGGGTGCTGGGGCTCCCACACCAGGCTGAGCCTCATCATCATGTGGTGGGCAGCGTTGCTCTCCTTCTCACTGTGCCCAGGGTTGCCAGCGAGGCGGGGGCCGCATGCCACGCAAACACCCCTCAGCGCCCCACATGCTCCCTCCTGGGCGGCTGGCTCCGGCTGGGAGTGATCCTGCCATTCCAGTTCAGCCACGGCAGTGTTCGGCAGCAGCTGCCCTTGGACAGAGCAGGGTCCTGCCTGGCTCAGAGCAGGGAAGGGTGCGTGTACGAAGAAGAGAGAAGCAAATGCATCCAGAGAAAAGAAAGAAACAGCACAGATCCACACAGCTCCAGGACGGAAAAGGGGCAGGAGCGCCTCAGGTAAGGGAGCAGAAGCACAGAGCCGGGCACTGCTGGGTGCCGGGGACGCTGCAGCGCGGACCTGGTCCCCCCGGGCCTCACCCTCCACTGGACAAAGCTGGTGTGAAGCCAGCGAGAAGTGAAGTGGCGGGCAAGGGGGTAAATGACCTCACCCACAGGGTGAGGTGGAGCCGGCACTGGGGCTGCCCTGTGCAACTTGGAGCTGCGGGGCAGTTGCGCCTGCTCCCTGCAGGGCTGTCGGCTACTGGGCGATGCCCACATCCAGATGGGAAAACACAGGGTAACGCACTGGCCGCTGCGCCGTCCTGGACAGCTCAGGGTGCCCTTTGGTGGATGAGGGGTGGTAAAGCCTACTGCAGGGCCTTTTCACGCCTGCCAAGGCAGCAGAAATTATCAGAGAGCAGCAAATTCTTGGCTTCCACCTCTGGAAGAAACCTTCGTGCTATGCTGCTGCAAAACCTCACATCCAAATCTGAAGTAGACAAATTCAGTTCATCTCTCTTTACGATGCTGAGCCTTTTTCTCCTCCCTCTCCCAGCATTTTTCATCTGGCTTTGGAGCTGCCGAGCGTAGTGAACAAGATTTAGGAGTCGGCACTCAACACTTCCCAGCCCTGCTCTGAAATAGCAGAGGGCTCAAGCAACTTCAATCCATGTAGAATCCAAGCCATGTATCACCCAAGTGCTAGATCAGGGTTTGATGGCAATACCTGCGATCCACTCCCATTTCAAACATGAACAACGTGTAGGATTGGTGCAAAATTACTCCTATCCACGTCTGCTGGGTTACTCTCTTCAGAGACGTTTTGTTCCAGCCACTCCACTGCCGCTCCATGACTGATTTTTTTTGCCAATTTACATCAAAGTCAGGTTATTCTCATCTGTAGATTTTACTCTTGGATCTAGCAACAAGGGCAATACTGAATAATTCTCTTCTTATGGGAACAATTAAATGATAAAGAAGAACTAAATGAAAAATGAAGCATTTGAAGTCCCCACTAAAGCAAGAACAGATGGGTTTTCCATGCTTTATTAGTCTGTTTACCAACAGAATTTAAAAAATAGGTTATGACACTTCTGAGAAGTTAGTGCAACTTTCAAGAACAGGAAGGATCCATTAAACCTAAAGCAAACCAGAAGCATTCATCTATTTATTGCTTCACCATCACTTCCATTTAAAAAAAAAAAAAAAATAAGTAATTTTATATCTGTATCTATATATCAGATATATATCTCCACTGTGGAGCACACCACAATTAAGCTTTAAATCAAACTGTTCCCAATTAAAAATCACTTGTGGAAGCGATGCCAACGGTTGTTTTTGGGACTGATTGGTTAGTGAAGGGAGCTAATATTCACAGAACCACAGAATGGTTTGGGTGGGAAGGGACATGTAAAGCCCATCCCATCCAACCCCCCGCCATGGGCAGGGGCATCTTCCACCACACCGGGGTGCTCTGAGCCTGTCCAGTCTGACCGTGAACATTTCCAGGGATGGGGCATCCACCACCTCCCTGGGCAACATGGGCCACTGTTTTTATTACAAAAAATGTCTTCCTTACATCTAGTCTGAATCTACCCTCTTCTAGTTTAAAACCATTATGCTAATAAAAAGTCTACTCCCATCTTTCTTACAAGCCCCCTTTAAGTATTGAAAGGGTGCAATAAGGTCTCCCCCCTCTTCGTCATTCCAAAGCAGGTAATAAATAAATTGCGTATTTGCACAATGCAGAGTTTGTGGCCTAGTTTCTGAAACAATGATTGGAGATTAGAATTAAGAGGAATAACTCAAAATGAGCTTTTCCCCTGCACTTCAGCCAAGACCCCAAAGATACCAAACACCCTGGGGTGGACAGACCAGATGGGCCACTGGATCTCATCAGGACACAACTGAAATCCCCGGCTCCAGCCCCACCAGGCCATGCCCACCAGGCAGCAAGGGGCCTGGCTCCTGCTGTGCTTGCCTACAAAGCCTGTTGGCACGGCTTCTGGCCAAGTACGCACAGGTGTTTGCAAGGAGGAGGACAGGGGTAAGTGGGTACCACCACCACAGTCGGCTGCAGATGGCCCTCAGCCTCCCCATGCACCTCTGCCTCTGGAGGGGTTCCCATCCAAGGCCAGATGTGAGGGTTACCCCAGGGTCTGTCACCCCATCTTCAGGGACAGCCAAGCAGAATCAGGGGTGTGAGAAAGACACAGCAATACAAATTAACCCATCAGCTCAACTCTTAATTCAAAATTTGTGGCTCAGGAATCTGTTTCTGTATCACTTTCCTTCTCTCCAGGGAATAACAAAGACTAGGAGCACCCCCACCCCTCCCTCTGCTGTCGGGCCCTTCTCCATCCTCAGCCAGGTTTTGAGGGGCACATCCCGGCTGGTGCAAGTGTCCTTCAGGAAACATCAGGCCAGTGACGCCTCTAGGTTTATATTTTCAACTTGCATGATTATTTTTATCCAGTACTCATGAATAACCTCTCATTCGTTAAACCTGTGCAGCCGACTGTAACATCTCTGCAGACGGTGCAAAGCGATACGTGGGCTCCATTAACCAGACCCTCTATATTTTCCAGTGGAAACTATGATGCCCAGAAATGTTAAAATTTTCCCTTGTCCATAGTTGAGATAAGAGCTTATCCTGGACCAGCGCTCAAAGCATTTTTCATCATCACAGTAACTGCACAAAACCAATCACTGCAACCAAAATAAAAGTTAAACAAATACGCTACAGAAGGCCAACACCTTTGGGAAATCCACATTTCACCATCCAACTCAATATTTAGCACCTTGCTAAGAGGGATTAGGTATCAAGAGGAAAATGGAGAAGTTTTCTTAGGAATCTATCTTCAGTGAGCCCTTCCCCATGCTCCTACAGGAGCCTGACGCGAGAGGGAACCAACAACCACTCACGGGAGCAAAACTATTTCAGCGCCCTCCCTTCCCGCAGATGACGCTGACGGGCATTTCTGGGGCCTGGAGAAGGCTGCGGGCACTCACTTGTAGGAACTTGACTGGGAAGACCCGACCCTTTAGCCTGAAAGGGGACGCTCTAACACAATCCAATCTCTTGGTTTTGCTCCCTTTAAAATGCAGAAAGGAGGGAAATGTAAACCCACCAGCTCTAATACAAGCACCTTATCAGCACTCGCCCCATCAACGGGCCCAAAAAAAGGGTGAGGTGTCAGAAAAGCTTCAGCTCTGTGGCTTTCCACCTACAAAACAGCCTAGCACCTCTGAGGATCTCTGCAAAACCCTTAGCCTTTTTCTCTGTAGAGCAGATAATTTTCTTTTTTAACACCCAAGTGGGTCTATTTTATATTTAACCTGAAAGCCAGCTGGTAACAAATCCAATATTTTCTGGCTTCCCTTAATAATTATCGAAGAGGTGTCGCCAAAATTAAACATTTCAATAGACCTTTGGTAAACTGAGCAAGATTCAGATTTTACTGCTTCTTGCAGATGAGGAAACTAAAATAGAGAGGAGCCAGCAGCAGTATTGTCCATTAAGCCCTGGTTCTACAGATTTGATATATAAAACCCTGGTGCTTCTGGTGCTGCTGCTTCTCTTCCCTCAGAGAGCGGGCAGAGCTAAGCTAAGAATCTCAGGAATTAAAGGGTACAGGACAGAAAATCATTATCTGAACACACCTGATGGAAAAATGAGTCTGAACACGATGCCCTGACACCATCAGACATCTCCTGCTCTTAACAGGGTTTTCAATGGTCTGTTTCATTTGCAATAGATGGGAGAAACTCAGTGCTTCACTGAAAAGCTGTCCACTGGAGAAGCCAAAAGAAACCTATTTTCACAAGGAAAGCACATGTCTGTTAGGCGGCACAGATGGATGAAGGATGGGGGATGCCCAACCAAACAATTCGAAGGGGCAGAGGCTGTGCCCATGCCCCACAGGAGCCCCTGTGCTGCCACCTGCTCAGCTGCCCCTCGGGGAGCCCTCCGACAACCCATCTATCTATATATTTATGTATCTATACATAGAATCATAGAATCATAGAATCACCTCGGTTGGAAAAGACCTTTAAGATCATCGAGTCCAACCATTAACCTAGCACTGCCATTCCACCACTAAACCATGTCCCTAAGCACCTCATCTATCCTTCTTTTAAATACCTCCAGGGATGAGGACTCCACCACCTCCCTGGGCAGCCCATTCCAGAGCCTGACAACCCTCTCGGTGAAGAAGTTTTTCCTAATGTCTAGCCTAAACATCTTTACATCTATATATCTATACATCTATATTTCTATCTATCTATAGAAAATGGCGATAGGATGAGAGGAAACGGCCTCAAGTTGTGCCAGAGCAGGTTTAGGTTGGACACTGGGAAAAATTCCTTCCCCAAAAGGGCTGTCAAGCACTGGAAGGGGCTGCCCAGGGAAGGGGTTGAGTCCCCATCCCTGGGGGTATTTCAAAGCCGGGCAGAGGAGGTGCTTAGGGCCAGGGTTTAGTGGTGGGATGGCAGGGTTAGGGGAACGGTTGGTCTTGATGATCTTAAAGGGCTTTTCCAACCCAAACGATTCTGTGATTCTGTCCCCCGCACCCTAACACGCTCCCGCCCTGCACCTGAGCCCTACGGAGGAAGGGAGCTCAGCCCCGCAGTGCGTTTGGCCCCCGTGCAGCCAGTGACGGCTCCAGCTTATCTGCCTGCCACAACTGTTCAGTCTGGCTTGAGCACAGCAGTGTGCAAAGATGCTTGGGGCAACGAACATTGCCGATAAGAGCAGACATCCCCCGATCAAGTGGCCGGTGGCCTCTTGCTTCTGCAGGACATTTTCCAGACTGGGCACAACCTTGGTGGATGGCAGAAATCCCTGCTGTTGGGAGTACACGAGGCAAGCACTGCCGTGATGCCACCTTGATCAAAAAACGCTCAAGGGAGAAGGGTCCAGAGCTGGCCAAAAACCTCTCCAGGCATTAGAAAAGTTGCCCCTAACATGGAATTGTAGGTGGACCTGAAATGCTTGCTACTTGATGGTTACATGCTTATTTCTGGCCAAAGAGCCCCAAAACATAGGAATTACATTTGCACAAAGCACTTATTTGTAAAGGATATAGGAACTTTTCAGCCTTTTCTCTCTGAAACCACCTTCTTGTTTTAAAATGGACGACTGAATACAGGCTTGTTAGCGTTCTAGGGGAATTGCCAACCATTCTGTTAAGCAAAACCAACCTGAATGCTAGAGCCCTCGCCTGCCTTTGTTCCCCCTGGCTGGCCTGTTTTGGCTCCTGCAAGTCCTTTTGCCTTCCCAGTAGCGAACTGAAACTGTTCATGTACTTGGTTTGCTGTGTTCAGCTGCTAAACGCATGCCACAGAGCTGTGACCCAGCATTCGTAACTGTCAGCAAGAATTTCTGTGAATAATTGATTTTTTTAGACACCAGTCTGAAAGAGTTAGCAATAGCATGCAATTTATGATGGCGATAGAAGTCATTCACAGACTGAGAAACTAGCAGCCAGATTTAAAAACCTTCTCTGTGGTTTCATTGCTTTTTATTTTTCTTCTCTCCTTTTTTTTTTTTTATTTTGCTGCTGGGTTCGGCTTTCCTGTTCCTAGCAGAGGGGCAGAAGGGCACGCAGCCAGGAGCTTGGCCACGGACACTGAAGCAACCTGCAAAACTGCAATGTGTGAGAGCCACAAAGCATCCTGCCAGAAACCATTCAAGCACGGCAATGATTAACAGCACACGTCGGTAAGCACATCTGCTTTCAGCCTCCCCGGCCATAGGAATTGGTGAAAGATGGCACGAAGATTGACGGGGATGCCAATGTAAGGACCGGGAACAAGTCCATTGCCTTTACTTTTTCCCATTAAATAAGTCAATGATTGCGGGTGAGTTACAGGCAGAATGACAAGCAGCTTAAGCGAGCCAAGGACAGCAACCCCATGCCCTCCCCACACATCTAAGAAACTAAGATCTCCACCCAATAATTCACCTGGCAGCTTTTGGATGGCCAGAATAGGGGCAAGGACAGTCTCTGATTCATATTTAAAATAGGGGAAAAACTTAGTCCCAATTCGTATTCCTGTATATTCTGGGCCAAAGCCCAGAGTTCTCTCTTGCCGATGCAAAGCTGTCTCTGGCTTCGCGGGGCACCACCTCTTTTAGGGGAAAGCGAGACGTGTGTGGCCAGTCTGGGTGCCTCTTCTGACCCAGCCAACTGGGATCCAGGCCTCAGATCCCTGCAGCTCTGAGGAGGGACTCTCCTGGGTACAATTCTGCTCTTTTACATGAAGGCACAAACTATTCTCTCCAGAGCGGGAGGAATCAAACAACAAAGCTCCCCCCCTGCACCTCCTTCGGCCACCCCCAACCAAAGCATCTTCCCAAACACAGCCCACACATACACTCGGGTTTTTGTGCACCATCTCCTGCCTCCACCTAATCCAGCTCCCACCCTGCTTCCACCCTCCTCAAAATAATTCCCAAAGACCCTCTGCTTACAGAGTTGCACACGCAAGCAGCATTACGTTTGGCTTTATTTCATCCCAGAAATAACAACTTCGCAATCACTTCCAACGCAGTTAGAGGAAGAGCAAGCCGTTATCCCATCCTCTTCCCCTGCGAGCGTTTCTGCCAGCCCTGGTGCTCCGATGCACGCTGCCACAGCTGCAGGCGCTGCCTTCCCCAGCAGCCCGGGGCCGTGGGGCCAGCACCTCCGCATCTCCCACAGAGCCTCTGCTCTGCATAAACCAGGCGCCAGCTCAGCCCCATCTCCGAGACCCTCAGCGGACACAGGAATCGATTTATTTCGGTGAGCGGTTGCTCATTCTGCAACTTCTGCATTTCTCACTGTCATTTTCAACAAAACGCGAGAGAGGCAGGCTTCCACCAAGACTGCAAAATCATCTCCCTGCCAGTCTTTTGATCCACTGAGCTGGTCAAAACTGCTCCTCAGAGCAACAAGCTTGCTTATCTGCACCGGCGTTTGAAAGACAGTGTGTCAATAAAATGCCTAAGTGAAGACTAGCAATGGTCCTACACGTTGGCTTGTCCCCATCAAATTACTGAAGGCAAGATTCTGCATTGCAAGGCACATAAGAAGTCAGTGGCAATCGTGCCTAAATAAGCTAAGTAGTGCTAATCTCAGACTTGCATCGGGAGGCTCTGGAACAGCCAAACCGGCAGAGTTTTGGCCCTTTAACACAGATCACGTTTCCTGTCACAGCTTACCCAGAAAGCGCTGGATTGTCTTTAGTCATTTGGGTGGTTTTGTCTATGTGTTTTGAGGCTGACTTCTGATTTTTGAAGTATCAGTGGTTTGGGTCCAAACCATTCCGTGCACTTCGTTCCCTAGCTGAAATTCAGAAGTCTAGACATAATTCATCTCTATAACCTAGGTAATTTAAGAATAGCTAGGACAAAGTACTGGAGGACACCACAGGGAACCATCTTGCACCGTGAAGGACTGTGCCAGAAGACCTAATAACTCCTCTCCTCTCTATTTCGTACCATTCTAGAGTTTTTGTGACAAGCACAAAAATCATTCCCTCCAAGCCTGCTGCAAATGCCTAAGCATGAAGATTAGCATCTTGCAGTACAGGAGATAAAACCAATTAGCTGAAATTCTGCAACTTCTTTTGCCTTATTTAATAAAAGGTTTCACTTTGATCTCATGGGAGAAAAAGGATGGAGAAATAACTCTGAAGAAATATAGCCCATATATTCCAAGTTGTGTCATGTCCTGCCCTGTGGAAATGGAAATTCGGGAACAACATTTTCTTCCCCAGCCTCAGGACCTCAGGAACAAGCCGAGAAACCTCCCTGCAGCCTTTATGCAGAGCAGCAGCGCTCTCAGCTTTGAAGAACAACTTTGCTTTTGCTTTCCTGGAAGAGCAGCTGTAAGCCCTTGGTGACATGGTTTCACAGTTTCTGCACTGGCAAGGAAACTCACTTCAGAAAAAATAAAAAAGTTGCTGATAACAAAAGAGTGGATGCCTCGGGTCACGCCAAAGACACATCCAGCCTGGCACCTGCATCCCACCCCGGCTACCACACCACCCAGAGCACGCTGGAGCAAACACGTGGCAATACCTCTTCCACCCTCCAGCAAACTGCCGCTTGCATCTGTCCTAAGCCAGAGACCCTCTGTTCCCTGAAATGGGCTCTGCTCAATGGCTTCCCCCCTGACGCAGTCTGGAGGTGGCGTGCAGAGCATCCCACAGCACGTGCCTGGCTCGGCCAGGCAGAGGGATGAAGCAGAACCACAGCCTCGGACCACAGCCCGCAGCAAGAGACCCACTGCCCGGGCATAATGGCTGTTCCTGCCGTGTTCTGTGTTCTGCCCTACGCTCCCTGTCCAGGCTGCACCGCTGTGCTTGCAAAGGTACCCGTGTGCTTACAGGAGTATGTGAAAGAGCCTGACAGCAACAGGATTGCGCTGTGGAATGATGGAGGAATCACGGCAAAACCCAAGGTACCACCCTGGAAAAACAGAGGGCCAGAGCCCCAGTTGCAGCGACACAAACGAAAAATAATGACACACCTTCGTTACTCCTTCCTCTTTTTCCTATTTCACCCAAAGAGCCCCCAGTATCATTCCAGCAGCTTCGGAAGCAACAGCAACTCCGCAGCCATGTGGTGGCCGTGCTGGAGATGGCACCCCCGCCTCATGGCTGATTCCTGCAGGGCAGGAAAGCGCTCAGGTCATCGCTTACGTGAGCATCTCACAATTTCAGAGGCTTTTCCAGACAATATAAGGAGCCTGGTAAGATGCAGTCGATGAGTATCTGTCCACAGTAAAGTACTGCAGAAAGGCAGTAATACTGTGATGCTGCTGCGACAGCAGAACAAAAGCATCTGTATCATTTAAATATGCCAGAGGCTGAACCGAAGGCAGCTCCTTCTCAGCTTCAGGACTTTTGCTGTGCTCTCCCCCCACTCTGCCCCTTCTCTACGAAGAACACGCAAGCAGCGCGCCAACCTTCCCCGCACCCCCAGCTCCTTCTGCAAGCGTGCTGCTGAGCCTCCTCAAGCACAGGGGGAACCATCCTCCCTGCTCAGGGTGAGGCTGCCAGCGGGAAAGTCAGCCTTCAAGAAGTGGGCACAGCCGGGAGGAGCAGAGGCTGGCCAAGATTCACAGCCGTGCTTCTGGAAGCTGTAAGACCCCCTAGGGCTACAGCACCAAGCTGGGCCAAGGAACCTGGTTTAACTTCTCTCTCATTCACATGTTAATTCAAACTGAAATCTTGACACGTGTTTTTTTTTTCATCCTCTGCACGACGAATGCTTGACCGTGTGAATCTTTATTATCAGCTTACTGCTCAGGGCCTGGAGTTGGGGGCATTCAATCAAAGCAGCATTAAAAATGATCACCAGTACTAACGCAGTACAGTGACTGATACTGTACACGAGTTGCCATCAGCGTGCTCTAGAGGTCACTTCTCCAGCAAGTACTGCTGCATAAATGGCACAGTCACATTGTAAATCAAGCATCCCAAACAAGAGTTTAATTTAAAACTACACTGTATTTATATATATGTACACATACATATAAAAAGTAGTCCTAATTTCAGCTCTCTAAACCACTCGGATTTAACAGCAGTAGGTCTGCCGGCCTCAATGCATTCACAGCAGCAAACAGGTACTCGACCAAGGTGAAACCTGCACAGGTGGTGAAGGCCAAGACAAAGCTTGGTGAAGCAGTGGGGCAGCGAGAGGGGAGGACGGGGGCTCAGGACACCCAGCAAGGGTCTGGCAAAGCCCTGGCTGCCATGAGCGTCACCGCTGGTCCCACCAGCATCGCCGGGCAGCAGCTACGGCCAGGCAGGGCCATGCTCTGATCCTGCAGACTCCCCTTTTACTCCAGTTTAGCACCTCACTAAGAACTCTTGGTTTGGAAAAAATGGTGTTTGCTGTTCTGGTTGGAGGCACGGTTGAGGGAAGCCAGGTTTGTAGGCATCTGAGGGACTGACTGAGGGTGGAATTCTGGTCTGAATGACACTTTTTTTTTTGGCGGATCCCACATTTCTGGGATTTTTGCAACAGATCTACATAGGGCAAGATTCACCCAGGCAGCAACAGAAAGGCTGAGTGTGGACGGGACATGCCACTTCCAAACCTTGCCTTACCTGTGGGCAAATCTAGCCCCAGAAGCCAATTTGACACAACAAAGGAAAGCAGCCAAATATACCCAATTTGACAAAAGGAAAACATCAATAATAAGTAGCATTAGCATCAAACTAGAGCAACAGGGTCTACACTTGCATTCAAGTTGTTAATTCCCTAAGTAGGTTTCCCAGAACTTGTTTCACGTTTTTAAAATGAACTGCTCTATTAAATTCAAATTAAATGCACAGTAAAGCACATTCCACGGCTGCAGTTTAAAGCATTGCTACGCTGTTAGCCCAAACACATTTGCTCATTTCTATCAGCACAACAAAATCAGGTCGTTGATGAAGTCTGTTAGAAGCACACGAGCAAATTAAATAGCAGGGATCTGTGGGGACGGGCTGTGGAGGAGAAGGAAGGCCCCGGAATTCCAGGAGCACTCAGCCCTACCTGCGCTGAAGCCAGGGAAAAACCCCATCGACCCTGCGATCCGCAGCACGTCCAGGAGGAACGCGGGTGAGCAGCACTACGCCGAAAGCAGCTGAGCCACAGGCTGCCCAGCTCTGGCGGGCTCCCACCCAGCTCCCTGGGCTCGCTGGACCTGGAGGGCGCACCGGGGCCTGGGCCTCTGCTGAGTTAACTGGACCCGTCTGAGTCAGCGAGGTTTCAAAAGGGAGTTATGCTCCGCGTGATTGAATCACTAATAAAACTGAGGGTGAAGAGAGAGAAAAGGAAGCAAAAAAGCCTTAACTGGCTTCTCATTCCGCTCCTCAAGCGTATTATCCCATCCCCCTAAAACACCAGTATCTTCATTTTCTACCCAGTCAGTTTACATCTGCCCGGAGATGATTTCTCTTTGAGGACCAGTTGCTCCCAACAGGCTGCGGGAAGACACGTGCTGGACCCTTCCCTCCGAACGTGCCCTCGCTTCCACGCCTGCCCAGCGCCTGTGGCGGCACCTCTGCCCGCGCAGCACCCGCGCCCGCGGGGCGAGCCCATGCCGGGCTCCTCCAGCACAGGCCCCTCCAGCACAGGGTACCCCGTGCACCCCCAGATCGCCACGGGGGCTGCAGCAGCCGCTCTGGAGGCAGTGAGGGCGACCGCTGGGGGGACCGGGGGCTGTTGGAGGGACCCGCTGGGAGGACCCGCTGGGGTGATCGGGGGCTGCTGGATGAAGCCCTGCTCGGTCGCCCGTCCCTGGGGGTGCCCGGGGCAGCCCCCACCCCGCCTGACGCCGCAACCCCCGGCTGCCACCGCGGCCTCTCCGAGCCCCGGCAGAGCCGAGCCAGGGCCGCCGGACCCCGCCGAGCCCCCTCCTGTCTCCGGGGGGGGGCCCCCCGGGCCGCACCCTTTCCCGGGGACACGCACCCTGCCCAGGGCGTCCCGCATCCCGCCCCGGCTGCCCCGCATCCCTGTGCGGGGGGTCCCGCCCCTGCCCGGGGTCCGCCGCTGCCCCCCGCGCCGCATCCCGCCCCGGCAGGTGCAGCCGCGCCCGCCTCCGCCGCCTCCGCCGGGGCCGGGCCGGGCCGAGCCGGGGGGGCCGACGTCCCGCCGGAGCCGCCGCCGCGGCCCCGCCAGCCCACGCCGGGCGCCCGCCCCGCGGCCCCTGCGCCGGCACCCGCGGAGCGGGGCGAGGAGGGAGGCGGGAGGCGGCGGCCGGGGGCGGCTAGAGCCCGGGCGCGGCTGGAGCCGTTCCCCAGCCCGCTGCGGCCCCGGGCAGCGCCGCGCTGTGGCACCGGGCCGGGGGCCGAGAGCCGACAGCCGGGGGCTGCGCCCACCGCCGCGCGGGGCTCGGCCCCTCCTCTCCCGACCCGCGCGGCTCCCCCGCAGCGGCCCGGCGGGCGTGCGGCACCTCCCCGCGGCGCCAGGCAGGGGCTGCCCCCCGCTGCCTGCCTGCCTGCCTGCCTGCCCCCCGCTGCCTCCCCCCCCCGCTGGCTGCCCTGCCCTGCCCCCCCATTGCTTGCCTCCTGCTGCCTGCCCTGCCTGGCCCCCCACTGCCTGCCCTCCCCCGCCCTGCTCTGCCTGCCCCCCCCCGCTGCCTGCCCTGCCCTGCCCCCTGCTGCCTGCCCTGCCTGCTCCCCTGCTGCCTGCCCTGCCCTGCCCTGCCTTGCCCTCCATTGCTTGCCTCCTGCTGCCTGCCCTGCCTGCCTCCCTGCCCTGCCTTGCCTTGCCTTGCCTTGCCTGGCCCCCTGCCTGCCCTGCCCTGCCCTGCCTTGCCTTGCCTTGCCTTGCCTGGCCCCCCACTGCCTGCCCTGCCTGCCCCGCTGCCCTGCCGTGTCCTGCCTTGCATTGCCTTGCCTGGCCCCCGCTGCCTCCCTCCCCCGCTGCCTGCCTGCCTGCCGCCTGCTGCCTGCCCTGCCCTGCCTGCTCCCTTGCTGCCTGCCCTGCCTGCTCCCCACTGCCTGCCCTCGGCCGCGCCGGGACGGTGCTCGCAGCCCAGGGGTCCTCAGGTGGGGCAGATGCTCTCGTGGATGCAGTCTTCCCATTCCAAACATTCTGCCCACTTCTCGATGTGCAATTAAATGCCAGAGCATCTCTCGCAGCTTACATGCAGCTTACAGTCTTCAAAGTTGTGTTTATTTTTGTGGGGATCTGAAACTAAACTCACTGGATAGTGCCAAGATTCATCATCTTCCTACCTGGAGCCGGACGGCAAACACTGACACACGCAGGCGATTCAGTGAAACCCCAGCCCCTTGCACTCGCTTCGCATGCCATATTGTGCCTATTGCGTCCTGGCCGCATCACCCACTTACTGCCCTAGCAGCAGCATCTCAGAGGTGCAAGTCTGGGGCTCGGCAGCGCTCTGTGAGATCATCGAGTCACCAACGCTGGCAGCAGGTTCAGAAAAGTGCCTCAGTGGTTTGCACGGTGTGTCCAGGAAAAGCAAGAGGAGGAACAGCAGGCTCTTCTGAAGGAGCTCTGTTTGAGGGTGCTGAGCATATGGGCTGGGGCCCACACTAAACACTGTGGCTATTAACACTCACTCCGCTTCTTTTACCCTCTCATGTTTTTCACAGGGAATTAGGAGAAAAAAAGTCTGCAGGAGCAGATTGGAGAGCTGAAATTCCAAGATGCACCAAACCCGAATAGACTGAGAAACCCCCCCTAAGGCTCTTCCGGCAGCATCAGATGGAGTGGGATGGTACCCATAGGCAGTGGTGACACAGCTACTCTGTGCTACAGGACACAGCACTCTCCCGTGAGCTTATTTGGCAGGGAGTCCATAGAGATATTGCAGGTGTAAAGGTCTGCTATTTCCATCTCTACAACTGAAACACATTTTAAAAGTAGTACTTGGTCACGTTATAGAAAAAGAACCACATTTTTGAAACCGCTGCAGCTTATGAATTAGGCCTGCATTTCCAGTCATGCCAGATGCTTACCGACCTCATTTAAGTCAACACTGAACTGTAGCTCCCGCAACCATGTCCCTCGTGTCCATGAAGCCAGGGGAATACCAAAGACAGACCAGTGGTTTCTTCCTGAAGCCATAGCTACTACAACGGCTGTTATGCAATTGGAGTCGAACACAACTGTGTTGCAAGTCAGATCTTTTCTTACAGGCATTTGCAGAAGCAAGTTCAGAAGCAGCTTCTGAATCCTGCTCACCTCATGTCAAAATTTCATTTTCCTTTGTAATGGAAATCATAACCCCATGGGGAGGGGGGGTTTTGCTTGTCATGCCCTGGGGCAGCAAAGAGCAGCCCTGTCTCTGGCTGTAACCCTGGGCATCTCCCCAGCTGCAGGGCGAGCACTTGGGTGGGGAAGCTGGGGGGCTTAGTGCTTGCCCTCCCTGGAAGTCTTGATGATGATTTTAAGGGAGAAGGTGGCCAATTCCGTTGACCTACACTCCGTTGTCTACAATCCTTACTTAAAATCCAGCTGTAATAAATGGGAGTTTTGCCCAGGTAAGGTACTGTCATCTGCCATCATCAACAATGGCAGTGTGATTTCTCTTTTAAAGCCACCCTTCCCATGCAAATACGCTTTGAACTTAGTAAAAAAAAAATCTCGTCAGTATAGTGGGAACAAACACAAGAAAAAAAAGGTGAGAGAGAAGGAAGAGAACAGAGAGTGCATTTTAAAAATTGTGCAAATTCCCTGCTGGAGCCCCTATTCCACCTTCAGTGTCAGGGGAAGCCGTGCAACCCCAGCTTGATACTTGTTGCCCTTGCGCAGGGATCGTTTAACTTGGATTTCGCTAAGCTGCCCTGAGGCTCTGTCTTTCTTCTAATCCCAGTTATTAGGGCTGGCTCAAGGCATGCCAAGGGCACGAGGCTGCTGAAGCGACAGTTCCCATCGCCCTGCTACCTGCTTGGCCAGCAGTGGCGGGCCTGGGCTGGCTGCAGGGCAGGGACCCCCCTCAGCAGCGAGCTCGTCTCTGGCTCTCCCGGTCCTGCAGCCAGCCCCACTGCTGCCTCCTCCTTACCCCCTTCTCCCCTTCTGTCTGTCAGTGAACCGGTGGGATCCTTGACCAGGAGCTGGAAGAAGCACTCAGAGAAGAAAAGGTCATAGCAGAAAGGATAAATTAATTCTCTTCTTACCCTGGAGGAAAATAGGGAGGGAAGCCAGAGCCCCTCTTTGGGGGATGCACAAGGTGTCCATGCATTGGTAGGTGATGCTGTGGAACAGGCAGACAGAGAACAGGAGCAGGTGGCCTTCAGCAAGAGTGCAGAAGAAACTCAAGGTGAAACAACACATTAATTTTTAACAATGGTACATAACCTCTCGCTTAAAATCTTCTTGCTTATCCAAGGTCTGAAATAGAGGAAATGCGACAGAAGCTTTTGGAAAGGATTCCTTTCAGATGAGACCTCAGAAGCTGCTGGCTGGCAAGCCTGAAATCTGTACCAGCCATGACAGCAGAAGATGTTTTAGCAAACAAGGTTAGTGGACACATTAATACCTTTAATATTCTGGTTAAATGTCAACATGGGTTTTATGAGCAGAAGTAAGTTATATCTCAAAAACCCTCTGAAGATGTTTGAAGGAGTAAACAGGCCAGAAGACAGGGGAAATCGAGCTGAGATTTTTCTACATGGGTTTTCATACAAGGGCTTTCAGCAAAATCTCCTCTCAGGTGACCTTGAACAGCTATGGCACAACAGAAGAGGACACTGCGCAAATAAAAGAAGTGATTAAAGGTGGGAACGAAAGGCTGCTTTTCCCAGCAGTGAGAAGCAGTAACGGGTTTGGCATGAGGAATGCTGCACACCAGGGCCTGGAGAGTGAGTTCTGCCAGGGGCATGCTCGTGCCAAACTCCATTTCGCTCCTGCACGGACTCTCCTGGGCTCCCGACAGCGCCGAGCTCTGCTGTGCTCAGGCGGTGACAGCTTGTGGCAGATCACAAGTGACTGCTCACGTTCTGCAAACACCCAATGTGCTTTCCTTTTGCCAGTGACCCTACGCTTTTTCCCCCAAGAGACGTAGCCAGATGCTGGGAAGGTGGTGGGCTCAGCATGGGGCCATAGCTCAGGATCCATTTTCTTGCACTGCTATTAAGTGTAGTGCAGTGCCACAGTATAGAAAAACACAGCATCATGCAGCTATGTCCATCCTATCAGAGTTGGAAAATGCTAAGCTGATTTGGAGAGGGAACATTTTTGTTCCTTCTGTAATAGAAATGAATAAATACAGTGCGGCAGGCCAAGTGGCATCAACATCCATGCTTTTCACCAGGAGCTTGAAAAACAAACACACTGAGAACAACAGCTGATGTCTTCAATACAAGATAAAACATCACTGTGTACACTCGTATGCAAACCATCTCCTCCAGCACTGCTCAGAGCTAATCAGCGCACTTACAGTTAAGCAGACATGGCCTTAGAAATTCGTGTTTGGTTTGGGATTTGGTGCCCGTGGTAATCTGGCATATGTCACACTTTCTCCTCCAGCTTAATTTCTTAGCATTTTAATGGAAAGCAAATAATGGTAAGTCTACTTCCCCATTTAAATTGTTTGTGCTGATTACAGGAATAAGAAAACAAAACAAATGGTAAAAACATACAAATCCCTACGTTACAAACACGGATGCTGTATTGCACTGGGAGGTTGGACAACCCCAGGCCCTGCTACGAATGTGCGAGAGCATGCTGCAGAGCAGCCTCAGGCCTGCTGAGCTGTTGCCATCCCCATTTAAGCTCAAATACCAGCTTTTGGGCTGGTGGAGATGTTTTTAAGAGGCACAGGATTGGAATTGCACACATAAAGGAACAGGAAATAAATAATAAAGAATGATGATGGGAGGAACCGGGAAAAGAGAGACAGAAAGTGAGTGGCTTGTTAAAGATAAATGAATAGATAGAAAAACTTGCATGCGTGACACTTTCAGGCTCCCAGCAGGGCAGGGGTCTCCATGACAGCCCATGAAAAGTGTTTGACAGCAGGTTTGAGGGGATGAGATGGTGCCGCAGCAAGGGGTAAGGTAACAGCCAAGGCTCACAACCAGTGGGCGATGCCTGTTGGGAGCTGGTGGCCGTTGCTGGAGGAAGAGCCCAACCACAAAGCCGGGGAGTGCAGCAACTGGCAGACAGGTGGACACCGAGGCCTGGGGGGGTCCAGCAGAGACAATCTGGAGACGGACAAATTTCAGGTTCCCTCACCCCCGTCCCCTGGAAGATGGACATTTCAGAGCAGAAGGCTGTTGGCATTCCCACAGGACTTGGAACTGAGCTGGATTCACATGAGGTGTCCTTGTCACGAGCACCCCAAAATATGGGACATGCAAATGCTGGGGAACCATTCAGACTGAGACTTGCTCTAACAAATAATACTTTTTTTTTTCTCACTCTTATACTTGAGATCTGAATGTGAAAACAGTTCCAAAAATCAGTACCCAGTTTCAAAGCAAAGGTGCTATGAGGCATTAAGTAGAGGGATTGTATGGTGGAATAAAAATGCAAGTAAGCAGGGGGATTTTCCTCTCTGCTTAAGACTTAGAGCTCTTGGAAAGCAGATCCGCTGTGAAAATCAGAGTGCCGCTGATTTTAGACAGAAAGAGCTTTCTGCAGAAGCACGTCTCCCAGCATTATCAACAAGTAGCAGAATTCACTGCGGGGGGGGGGGATTCGTGTCTCAGAGAGGTGGAAGAAATCACAGCGGCCACGCTTAGCCACACCTTGTACTGCGCTTGGGTTTCTGCACTTCCAGCCCTCATCACCGGGGCTTCCAGCCTCAGGGCCAAGGTAGCATGTGCAGAGGGAGCTAGAGATGGAGAAGTCATAGGGCACAATATGTGAGGCTGACAGGATATTGAGTCCAATGCCACGGACAGGATCTATGTGGGTTCATAATGTTATCAGCGGTAGCGAGATGGCCTGCTTTAGAACAGATAAAGAGGAGAATGCTGACAGGTTCACAAACAAACTCGAGGTTTCAAGTGATAATTTTTAAATTATCCCCAAGAAGATGAGCAAAGTCCATTCCTATGACATATCAGTGAAAAAATATTGAAGCCAGCAAGAGCTTGGGTTATGACTGCCGTTGAGTTTGAGCCTGTACATCTTACCCGTGCATGACATTTTCCACGAAGGTGGATTCTGAGAAAAGGCATGAAAGTGTCTCTGAGTATGTTTATTTTGCTTAAACTGAAAATGAATGCACGCTTCTATGTCCTGGTTTTCCTCTTGAAAACAAAAAGGAGCCAGGACAGACACAATGTACTCCCCGAAGTTCAAATTTGTACCAGCAAGAAGCAGCACAGCGGTCATCACCTGTGTGAAGGCTCGTTAAGGCGTTCTTCCCCCCCCCACAGGCCTTGTCGATCTGATCTCACAGATAAGGAAAGTAATTATTAGGATATATTTGTGTTAATATTGTTTTCCCACTGCAAACTAACCCCTGGAGTCACAGCCCTCCAAAACACATTGTGTGACCTGGCAGCGCTCCAAACCCTGCTGACTGCCCCCCCGGAATTAGTGCTGTTTGCTTCATTGTACTCGCTCAGGCTTTGTACCTTGAGGCTCCCTGAACCTTCAGGTGCTGATTTTTAATGAGTGCAGCAACGAAGGAAATCTATTCCTGACAGGGGTTATGAAGAGAGTCACCAGCAGCTTCTGGAAGTGCAAGCCACACGTTTGCCTGTGGCTGGAACAAGTCACGTGGATCTACTCTGTTTATCGCTCTGTGTAAAATAGAGCTGCACTTTATGCAGGTGGTTTTCTGTAACAACCATTTGTTAGAGCCTGCCTTGTAACAGCAGGAACAGAGGAACTGTAGCATAAATACTTGGCCTGAAGCGAAAACCTGTGCTCGTACTGATGTGCATTGCCATTAGAATTACCTGTATATCGAATCTATATTAACAAGGGCTATTAAGTGAGACATAAATATATATATTTATATTTAAATATATAAAGAGCCTATCGCCATATTGATAAATATTCTTTGCTTATCAGTCACAGAATCACAGAATCGTTTGGGTTGGAAAAGCCCTTTAAGCTCACCAAGCCCAACCATTCCCCTAACCCTGCCATCCCACCACTAAACCCTGGCCCTAAGCACCTCCTCTGCCCGGCTTTGAAATACCCTCAGGGATGGGGACTCAACCCCTTCCCTGGGCAGCCCCTTCCAGTGGTTGACAGCCCTTTCGGGGAAGAAATTTTTCCCAGTGTCCAACCTAAACCTGCCCTGGCACAACTTGAGGCTGTTTCCCCTCGTCCCATCGCCCGTTCCCTGGGAGCAGAGACCGACTCCCTGCCCCTGGCTCCCCGCTCCTGTCAGGCAGTTGTAGGGAGCGATAAGGGCTCCCCTCAGCCTCCTCTTCTCCTGGCTGAACACCCCCAGCTCCCACAGATGCTCCCCAGCAGCCTTGGGCTCCAGACCCCTCCCCAGCTCCATTGCCCTTCTCTGGACACGCCCCAGCCCCTCCATGTCCTTCTGGGAGTGAGGGGCCCAACCCTGAACCCAGCATTTGAGGGGTGGCCTCACCAGTGCCCAGGACAGGGGCACGGTCACTGCCCTGCTCCTTCTGGCCACACCATTCCTGATACAAACCAGGATGCTGTTGGCCCTCTTGGCCACCTGGGCACACTGCTGGCTCATATTCAGCTGCCTGTCGACCAACACCCCCAGGTCCTTTTCCGCCAGGCGGCTTTCCAGCCACTCTTCTCCACGCCTGTAGCATTGTGTGGGGTTGTTGTGACCCCAGTGCAGGACCCGGCCCTTGGCCTTGTTGAACCTCAGTCCATCTGATTCAAGCAAGAAATAACTTACCTCTAATAAAAAAGACCAGAACAGCAGCACTCTTTCTGACCCAAGTCTGCCAGGTGTGCGGTTTACAGAAAATATTTCAGTCCACAAGTGGTATCATGGCTTACTTGAGCTTATTGAGAATTGCTGGGCTTTGGCTACAGCCCTCCAACAGCTCCATTCTCAAATAAATGTGTGGAGGCGCTGCCAGGAGACCTAACCCATTTGCCAGGAGGAAACCCAGGTTCTTCAGTTGCTAGCAGCACTGCAAGACCCCTTGTGCATGGCCAGCCAGTTTCTTTTGCCCTCTGATCACAGCTGATGAAACCGATCCCTGCTACTCCAACAGTCAAACAGGAACATGCTAATACCAGAGCAATATGAAGAATGGATCTGTGAGTGATACCACAGGCATGAATGAAATATTAAAAGCTGAAAATGCCAAAAAAGGTCTTTGAAAAAACTCTCCCACAACCTCCAGGAGATTGTTCTCGAGTTTCAAGGGAAGCAGCGTTGGAAGACTCATCTTTATCCGGTGTGGTCTTCTTGGCTGCAGTCCCCTGCCAGACACCCACAGGATCGCAGAAGCTTCCAACCTAAACATCAGAAGGACAGCAGCACATGAGAGGGAAAAGAGTGAACACACTTAGATAAGACATAAAAAGGAAGTTAAAAAAATCAAATAATAAAATGAAAACTGAACTTGTTTGATGAACTTTTTTTTCCCCACAAAAGGCAGCCGGGCCATCCTGTTGGACTGGTTAGCCAGAAGGAACGGCTAATTCCTGCTGGGCGTCTCTCAAGGCTCCAAAATGGTTAAGAAATAATGCTGCAGTTGTCAAAATTCAGAATTGGCAGGAAGGAGGAAAAGTTAAATTTCAGACACCACCAGTAATGAAGAAAACGAGTGTCAATGCACAAGCTACTCAGCACAGGGCGCCACAGTAATTAAAGGCAATGGACAACACAGCTATCTAACACGCAGGTGCGTGAAACTGCTCCAGCCTTACAGACTGGAGGATCCCAGTCACTTGGCCACAAGGAGAGGGAAAAGGAAGAATAAAGATGTGGTTGAGCAGCAAAGTACACAAACAGATATAAAGATATTTTCTGGAATATGAAGAGCACGGAATTCAGCTGGTCGAAGGGCGCAGAACGCTCCTACTCCTGCTGGTGAGGGTTTCCCCAGATAGCCGAGCTTTGTGAAGGTGGCTGTAAACACGTGCAGCATTCCTCAAGTTGTACAAAAGCCTTTCCAGCGAAGATTGCCATCCAGAGTAAGACATCAACAGTCACTGCAGCTTACCTGGTAAAAAAGGGGTCTTATTAGCACTAATAATAAGACTAGCTCTAGTAACCGTTGAAATGAGGGAAAAAAAGATGAGAAAGGGAGAGAAGCGTGCCCATGTACAATTTGTGATCTTTAATGGAAATTGCTTACATCAGTTTCAATTAATTACAAATTGCTTTTACTCTATGATACATTAAAACTGCAAGAGAGCTTTCTAAGCACAGTCAGTTCTCTGGTTACTAGAATGCATCGTTCCTTGGCGGTCTGTTTTGCTTTAGTATTAAATACCCAGCATTAAGTGAAAAAAGCCATGCAGCTGTGTCACAGCTGAGCGGTGAGTGAATATGTCCTAAAAATACCACAAACTGGACACACTTCAGGCAACCCAGTCAAAATTATAAACTTCCCATTTAAAAGCCCTGTACAGCAGAAGTAGCACATTCATCTTCCTTCCGTCCTGCAGACACATGAATGACAAAGCTGGAGTTTTAGGTGCTGAGATCCCACACTCAGTAGCGGCAATGGCACAGTTCCCACCATAGCCAGAGTTTCTTGTTGCCGAGTGCTTGTTGTCTGTAGACAGAGCCATCACGGCAGCGAAGTATGTGGAAACACCTTCATACTTCCCTACAATTAATCATTTGGGTGAACCATAAATCACGATTGTCCTAACTCAGGAATCTAGCAAACAATAAGCTGGAAAAAAAATTATAAATAATCAAGCTTGCTGGAATTCAGCAACCTGACTCCAAACTAGCAGAGAATGAGAACTCAAATCCAAAAAATTCTGTCTGAAATTGCTGGTGCTGAGACCACAAACCTTTGAGAATCCGAAGCCTACTTCCTTATTTCTGCAGCTGTTGTGTTGTGCTGTGGGCTGTGTTCTGCTAAAAACGACCCCCGTGTGCGGCGATCTATGCAGGAGTTGGCTCACCATGGCGCCGCATCCGAATGCCATCACCATGAGTACCACCATGGACGATCAGCGCATCTGGAAGGAAGGTTCTGTTCCAGCTGCTGGACATAGAAAAAAAATGCCCTTGTATTCTTTAGCCAACAAAATAGATGGTACCCAATGCTAAACATGTTACCTCCTCAGGTGTTGGCCCAACAGAAATCGGAAGGGAAAGAACTACTGACGGCACAGTGGCTTCATCTTGGGATGGATTACAGTCAAAGGCTGAGATCCCCATCTCTTAAATCAGTTTCTCTTGAAAATAACTGCATAAAAGGGAATAAACATAATCTGAAAAGAGCTGTGAGAAGCATTTAACTCGTTGCTGCTCCTGAACTTGGAAAGTTGAAGCTGACAGTATCAGAATTACTTGACCAGAATTCTAGACCTAAAGGAGTTTAATGATGTCTCATTCTTTTAAATTAGCCTTCCCGTTTAGGAAAAGAAAAGACAGGAATCTGCGGGGTAATGAAAGTAAAACATAATCTAAAAATAGAAAGGGTACACATGGTCAAATAAAAAATTCAGGGAAGGGAACATTCCTCCAAATGAGAAAGTCCACAGAGGATTTCCAGAACATTTCTCCTTGTATTGAAAAAGTGATGGAAGAAACTGTCATTCATTTATTCCTTGGGCAAATATATCTTTTTTTGTTGCCATTGCCTTCTCTGAAAGACCTCTTTCAGCTGTAACAGGAGTCAGCTTCAGCCACCTCAGTGTACGCAACCCTGAACGGCCATGGCTTGTGCAGAGCCATCACCAAAGTCCTCAGCTCCCCGAGGCCAGAGAGGTTGCCTTCACAGCTCACTGCAGCCACAGTAAGGTACAGAAAGGACTGACAGTATTCCTGAGAAAGCACAAGAATATAACCATTTTCTTATACCGTACAGGTGCATTTGTCACCCGTTGCTACCACCCAAGGATCTTAATGTCTGAGCTGATTATCCAAACGATCCAAGGATGTAAATGGACTCTGGAAATATTGATGGTCTGTTGGATGGTGGAGCGTTCAGCCTTCGGGCTGATACAGCTCCCTGCTGCCTGCCAACATTTGAGCTCTGAGCGCAAGCAGGAGGCTGGCTTGGCAAATGTTCCAATAGAACAGGCCTGCAGCCGGTCCGTCCCCTTGTCTCTGACAGTGTCGCTGGCCCCAGGAGTTTCTGCAGTAGCTGTAACCTTTGTATTCAATATTTGGCATAAAATTTAGTCCAGCAAAAATGTCCAAATTAGAAACCTTAGGGTCCTCCCTATAGACAGAGAGTCCCTGCTCACTATCCCATTGTCAGCCCAGGCTGGAAATTGCGTTGCTTCCATAACCGCAAAACCAGAGCCCTTATCAGCGAGGCCTCTCTACAATGAGAGCTTCAGTCTATATCCCAAAGCTAAGCAGACACTTTCTTGTTGTAAATTTGGCTTTTATATCAGTATCACTCCTATGTGCTTGAAATACTAAACTTATAAATGGCTAGGTATTAATTTTCTATAAAGACAGACATACAGACATGGCTACGAATGCGTGTTCACGTAGCACCATCGCATACAAACCTCACATCTAGATTAGGTGCGTAAGTGTGGTGGCAGTTTGTGCCCAATAGGGTTTTAAATAGCATAGAAGCAGATTCCCTCTCACCTGGGCATGACTGTTCTGTAAGATGCTGTTCTATACCTGTAAGAAACAATAAATGGGAGAGAACTAAGAGACAGTTTCATATTTTATTTTAAAAACAAGTAGGACATAAAACGAGTATTTTCCCCAGAAGAGCTCTCTTGATTTTAACTAATCCACTGCAGTAAAGCACAGGAGAAGCACGTTAAAGCAAGCTCTGTGGGAGCTTTCTGTAGCTGGCAGGGTTTCTTCGGAGCCCTGGGAAGGGCAGGATAGCACATCTGGAAGATGCAAGAGCAAAACAGGAGGTTTGGAATCATTTCTCTTGCTCACGGGAGGGAAGAGCTCTGCCAGCCCTCTGCATGCAGCAACCCAGCTCCACAGCACTTGTTTACTGTATTTACTTGGAAAATTAAAAGGAATAGGATTTAAAGGAGACTCCACATGATGATGCTCTAGAGTGCTTTTTGCAGAGAATTGGCTCGGGTGATATCCTGGAGCACTGTATTCTACACAGACAGGCTCAGTCCTGCAGGAAACATTCCCTGCCACATCCCAGAGTTTGAGAAATTTCCAGCCTTATCTGGGTGCCATAAACATAAGTTTCTCTGCTGACTACAATCACCTCTAGCTTTCATGGTCATAAAAATCTCTTCTAGATGTGATATTTTAGAACCACACTTTCACATACACAATATTAATGATGTATGTAGTGCAGCGTGCGACCGAAGAGATCTGAGCTCCACCTATGTACAGGACCTTCTGCTGCTTATTTGTTATTTAAATCAATGAGAAGGGAAGCTTACTTCCTGGGAGGTTTGTTGTTGGAAGATGACTCTGGCATGCCCGTTCCCCTGTGTTCATGGAAAAGACACTCTCACCCTTGGAGAAGATAAGAAATAAAAGATGAAGTCCCAAACTATAGCTGGTTTCATAGAATCATAGAATCGTTTGGGTTGGGAAAGCCCTTTAAGCTCACCAAGCCCAACCGTTCCCCTAACCCTGCCATCCCACCACTAAACCCTGGCCCTAAGCACCTCGTCTGCCTGGCTTTTAAATACCCCCAAGGATGGGGACTCGACCCCTTCCCTGGGCAGCCCCTTCCAGTGCTTGAGTCCATTGCAGGTCCTGATTGCAGTCTGGCTCTGCAGGGATAACCCAAGCCTCCTAGCAAAATGGTTGCAAGGTCAGGAGTAGATCTTCTGTCCAAATTGCTGCAGCTAAACCTTGCCAGCTGTTTTACTCCCATTGAGAGATTCAGATAAATTCTGCCAAGGCAACTCACTGGACTGACACTGCTCTTCCCATGGTGTTACCTTGATTCTGAATTTTATATATAGGTTTTCATTTGTATTATTATTCTAAAACCAAGAGAACTTTGCTTGCACAGTCATTAATGACATTTCCATCCTGCCATTTCAGTCACCCATTAGCAAAAGGACAATTTGGAGGTGAGAACCTCAGCTAGACACGCTCCCCCATACAGTTATTAAAGCAAAGTGGCCTAAGCCATCTTATTTTGGCAAACATAAAAAGCATCAAAACCCAGCCTATACCTAACAGCCCAAGCCCTAGGAGATCCAGCAAGAAGCAGCGCTTGTTATTCTGCCTTCCCTTCTGCTCTCTCTCCCCGGTCCTAGTTAAACCTGAGTGATGCTGAACTGAGCCAAGCTTAAACATAAACCACGGTAGAACCAGCAACTCTTTCAGCTTGAAAGGAGCCTTGAGAGATATCCAGTCCTCCTGCTTTCAGAGCACAGTGAACATTGATTTCAGACCAGGTTCCTCAGCGCTTTACCAGATGGGAACTGAAGACCTCCAAGGTGTGATGCCTCTGCAGTGCCGTGGGTGTCTGTCCTTCTGGTTAATTATCCTCTAAATGAAAAATACTTTTCCATATCTCTGGTCCTTTGCTTCAATGTATGTTCATTGTCTGTTATTATTCTGCTGTGCGCCTCAGTAAAGAGCCTAACTCTTCCTCACTCGTGCCAGAAAGGGGATATCGGGTCCCCTTCAAGCAAGTCTGATTCCCTTGGCTGCCTCTTCTAATCTCCTTACCCTGTCTGTCCTACAATGGCCTTGCTCCAGTTCATCAGCATCTCCCTTACGCTCCCTTCATCCAAACCTGGATGAAGTGCTACAGAAAACTACGAAAAGTGCGAGGACACACAGAAGCCAGGAGAAATGTAACCAGTCCAAACCTTAAATATCACGTACTACAGCTACTCCAGCCCAGTATCGGTTAACCAATATGTCCCATAGCTGGAGTGCTCACAGCTGGTGTAAACGGTTCTACTCTTTTCCTGGGCTCACAGTCACGCACCTCACCTCTACCTTTAAAGGCAGCCTTGTTTAATTCTTCTGATGAATCTGAAAACACGCTAAGGATGTGCTTGTGCGCTCCAGCAGATCCCTGAGAAAAAAACAGAAGAAATTACTGATGGTGACAGCGAGCGTTTGAATGATCTAGTTAGCGGTGTCCCTGTTCACTGCAGGGGGGTTGGACTCGATGACCTCTAGGGGTCCCTTCCAACCAAAAACATGCTATGATTCTATGACTGCCTCCCAAAGAGAATAATGTCCCCAAGAGCATCAGGATGCATGCAGCTGCTCCCAGCTGCATGGGATGAGGACACTAATGACAAAGTTTCTTCCTAAACATGTTATTTGCCCTTATTAGTTGCTGAAGAGTCATCTCTCTTCCCCTACTACCAGAGAGAGTTATCGGGGAACCTATCTGTAATTCCAGGTTGGGAATCTCAATTGGCAGTAGATTAAGTCAGAGGTGGAGAGAAGTAAATGAGGGCATTTTTCTTGTATCTTAAAAAATCCCTACCTTTCCTTACAACTGGATTTGTCGTCACTCCAGCAACTGATATATCTGAACTACGGTGGACACAATTATTTAAATTTCACACCACGTTTCTTCGGGAGCTCTGCACAGTCCACCGGCAGACCCAGGTTTTCTTCGTGCGTGGCGAAGCACGGGCTGCTCTGCACGCTGGGTCACCCAACGAGCAGCAATCATTACTCTGAGCACTTTGCCAATGCTAGTTTTAGACATTTGCTCTCTTGTCAGAAAGTGTAAAGGAGCTAAGAAAGCCTCAGTCTCCCCAGCCCCCTCAGCTCAAGAGCAGAAATTCTTGCTGCCGAGGGGTTCATCTGGTCCCTATTTAACAAGGATCACGTTATAGCGCAGAGATCATTTCCCCCTTGCTCTCTGTGAAGTGGGAAGTGAAGTTGCCATCATTCTTCTAAAAATGTGAAAGATTAAGGAGTCCATTTCTAAATCGCTGCAATAAAACACAATTGGCAGGCAGGGCGAGGATGAGAGGAAAAAAAATAAAGGGTACAAGTAGCAGGCTGAAGGAGCAAATTGCCCTTTTGAAGCAAGGCACGGGGCTTGGCTGTGTGTTCTCCTTGGAAGAACTGTAGGAACTGCCTGCTAAGGCAGTTGGGAGCGGTTAAGGTGACAGGCAACCTCTGCAGAGCCAAACCCCAGCTACCGCAGCTCTGCAGGAAGGGACCGGGGCAGGGGAGTGCGATTTCACCCCCTCTCACACACCAAACAGCTCCTTCTCACTGCTGTAGGCAGACTATAAATAAAAGTGTCCTGTCATCGTCTCCGCTGATCCACCCCCTCTGCTCTCCTTAGGGGTGGCTCTGGCTTTCCTGTGTCCCCCGTGGAAGAGCAAGAACCAGGACAACCTCACAGGGTCTTCGTGCCGGGGACGTTCAGGTGGGAGTTGCCCCTCTGGATCCCCTCCCCGTGCCAGGCAGGCTTCAAGGTCCCTGTGATGGAGCCTGGGAAACTGAACACCTTCCCTGGGCCCCAGATGGTTGGCTTTTAATAGCAGGAGTTACAAAGTCCACTCTTCCATTAATAGATTGAATATTAGAGAAGAAGTGCTTGGGTGCAGCTTATCTTATCTCCTCTAATAGCACACAACCTGCAGTGCGCAGTCTGCACCAAACATGAGTGATAAGGCAACACTTGAGCAAAGAGTTCGTTCAGCTAAGGACCAGCCTGCATGCCCCTCAAACAGAACTTCATTTGGGGTGTTTTCTCTTAAAAAAACCCAAACCTTGAAACCTTAAAAAAAAAAGAAAAAAAAAGTCAGTGTCTATATAGCCATAAGTGTGTATGAATGTGCTGTTGTGATTTGCATTTGCACTTGCCTCAAATTCCAGGTTTTTACCTGGGCCAGAAGGAAAATGTTCTTCTTGAGACACTTCTGACTGAGGCAGAAGGTGCTGTCTGACCTGGCTAAGCACCTTACCCTCAGAGCTGCAGGGAGCAGGATCACTTGGTCAAGGACCACTCAAACCAAGCTATGGATGCTCCAGTTGCTTCTCAGGCTGCTGAAGGACTAGAAAGTCCTTAGAGAACGTGACAATATAAGGGACCTGGCAGAGGCAAAGGCTCGTGTGCCTCATCCTGCCCCCGTTTGCCTCCTCACTTGCCATCTTGTTCGTGCAGAACGCAAGCCCCGGCAGGCACAGGCTCTTCATGCCCATACCGTGTGTGAAACAGTGGGGCCCCAGCAATGGCTCCCTCGCGTGTATTGTACAAGAGGGCACCTTGGGGGTCGTTGACTTCTGCATGTGTGTTTCTGACACAGGAATTCAGAAAAGGGCTCATAAAAGAGCAGAACCACCTCATAATGCATTTTAAAACCATTTTCCATTTGCACTCGGAGAACATAAGGGAGTTCAGATAAGGACCGGAACCTTTCAGGTTCCCTTCCCTCCCAGCAGATGCTGAACAATTTAACTGCCTTTTTTTTCTAGATGGCTGCATCTGCTCGGCTTGGGGTTGATTTATATCGGGCATTAGGGCATTGTGCTCAGGAGCTTGCTAAGCTTTCAAAAACACTTCAGCACATCAGTTCTATCTGGAGCTCTGTGTGTTTGTGCATGTGTATTTTATATATATAATATATATATATACTCATAATAGATACACATGATATATATAATATCTATTATATATATAAAATATAAATATGCAAAAACACACAGAGCACTGGATACATACATATATAAGTATATATATTTGTATTTCTTTACATTTTTATGGGTGTATATATATTTTCAATATATATGTAAACACATACGTATGCACTTGTTTTTCCCTTGTGAGAAGGCAACACTCTTGGTCCAGGCTGAAGCAATTATTTCAGTTTATGTGGGCAAATGAGTGGGCAGTGGACAACATCAACAACACGCAACAAATATTTCACTAAGCCAGAGATCTTTGGGGACAATGTTTGAGATGCACCTGGTGGGTCCCACAGAAGCACTCAAGGGTTGCTATATGGTCCAAATATTAAACATTTGTGTTTCACTCTAAACTGTAGATTTCTGGTCAAGTGACGAAGTTAGAAGTCAGAGGTATGTGCCACGCTGCAGCTGGTGCCCCGTGACAGAGACCCCCACTGAGGAAAACACAAGCATGTAGTGCTTCCTGGAGCTCGAGGGTATGTAAGAACCAACATTAAGTGGGAAAAAAAAGGAAACATCCACTCCTTGCTCTTTTCTAATTCGCCACGGGATGCAGCTCTAGGGTGCATTTTTAAACAAACAGAAAGATTTGTTGATTACAAGTTTTCTTTTTTGTTGTTGTTTCTAGTTTTTACTTTTAACCTCTTTGGGGTCCAGTTGTAAGCCAGTGTGACAGCATCCATAGTGTAGATCGAATGATTGGGATAACAGCTCGGGCTATGGGAACAGGCAGGTTTGACATTTTGTCATTCTGAAGCAGTCCTTCTCTAGTCAAGGGCAAGAATTTTGGCTCAGATCTACAAAGGCATTTGGATGCCTTATTCCTATTTAAGAACGTAATATTTATTACATAGGAGCTACATATCTGAGCACCCCCACAAAGCCGGGATTGAATGTTTGAGCTTGACACCCCTCCACCTGTGAAACATGGGTAACTGCGCTTCTGGAAAGTAGGGTTCATTTTTTTTAAGCTTAATTTTTCTGGAAAATTAATCCTTCAGAGTTAATCCAGCGCTTCACTAGTTAAACAGAAACAAAGACAAAAGCAAAAGTTTATCACAGAATCACAGCATTGTTTAGGTTGGAAAAGCCCTTTTAAGCTCACCAAGCCCAACCGTTCCCCTAACCCTGCCATCCCACCACTAAACGCTGGCCCTAAGCACCTCGTCTGCCTGACTGTTAAATATTTATATTATTATGTTATATTGTTATTATAATATTATATTTATATGTATATTTTTATATATATTTATCCAAACACCCTTCTCCTGTTCAGCTTCATTCGTCCCCCCTTCAGGCTTAGCCTCTCGTAGGCCCAGTCTATCACAGCCACCGCAGAAAGACGCCATCTCACGGAGGAGCCTACTTCTGGAGGGAGGCTCAGAAAACAAAGACAAAGCCATTAGAGGCATGAAGTCAGCGTGCAGGCATTAGGGCACTCCGAACTCCCATGTGCCCACCCGCCCCCTCCCCTTACAGCAAGCCATGCTCCTGAATCGCAATCCTCCTTTCAGGAGGATTAACGTGGATTAACGGGCAGACCAACAGCCTTCAAAACGCAAACACAATGGGGGATCACCAGGTCACTATTCCCAGCATATGCCCGCCACGCCAGGCTCGGAAACATTTAATATTTTTACTGATGACAAAATATAAAATCATCATGGATGAAGTTTGCTGATGGCACAAAGATAAGAGAAAACAGGTAATGGGCACAGAGCAATCCAGTTCATTTTGTAAATGGGATGTAGGCTAACAACATGCGTTTTAAAACAGCAAAACACAGTGTCAGCTCTGTGACCAAAGCCCATTGCAGGACGGGGACTTCAGGAAGCCGTGGCCCAAGGCAGTGGGGGTGCCGGAATAGAGGAACACCTGGCCTTGTGTTCCCAGGGGTGAACATTGCCCGTGACTACAGAGACAGAAATACTGAGAAACATCTGGAAAAGCCTGTTACTGCTGTAACCAGCACAAGTTTGCCAACTTCTGAAGTACTGTGCCTAGCGGGGGCGTCAATGTGAGAGGCAGGCGGCTGGTTTGGAAAGGGCTCAGGGAAGTGTGGCAGAAATACTGGAAAAAAATAAGATCCCATAGATTTGCTGGAGGGAAGACTAAGGGGATTACTGCACGGATGGCTATAAACACCCAAGGTCAGGGACAAAATACTTACTTGGCTCCTTGGTCTGATGAACTACATGACTGCATGGCCCAAGTTGAGGTCCCACAGAGGGGTGTCAGAAAGCTGGCAGCCGTGCCCTCAGTGATTGGGGCCATCAGGTGAGCATTTGCCAAACGTGGCTGTGAATTTGCAAGCCCTAGCAACCTTTCCAAAAAGAAACTAGATAAGGGAAGTCTAGTGCTGGTAGCATCTGCCTAGCCAGATGAGGATAATTCGCCCCTCCAGCCTTACAAAACTGCAGGACTGTGCTTCTGCATTTCCCTATTTAAACGGCTCCATATCAATGATGCTGTGGTGGCGATGTGGGTGCTGAAAAAGCTGGAGACCTACGGTTTTAAACATAGCCTGGGAGAATCCTTAAGCGCCCAGGTGTTACAGTTTTACTGCTAAAATAATCGCTTCTCTCTTGCATGCAGCATTTTATTGGGAATACTGATCCTGCCCTGAGCCAACGGGGCTGGGGTGCTCGCACCCAGACTGAGATATTGACAGTTGCCCGCCGCTATAGTCCTGCATTGCCGCGACTTGGGTCACTGGTTCCTTGCTAAACCCTATTATTCATTGTTTGCTTTCCTAGGCTCCAATTTCTATGGGTTTTGAGCACCACTTTCAAAGCATTAATGTCAATTTTCATACATGCTTGCTACTAAAATTGAAAATAGCTTTTTGTGTTGCCTTGACACCATGAACCCTTCACAGTGAGGTGATGATACTCCTCCATAAATTCAGTTCCTCATATCAATGCAGGCACCTTTTAAAATGATATCATATTGCTCAAGCAAATGCAGATAATCTCAGGCAACCCCAGGCTTCCACTGAAATTCGGTTGCAGAGCGCTTTTATAATGGTAATATATAGGGAAGTTGCCATCCTGTCATCTCAAGAGCCGTTAGCCTTCATTTTCTAAACCATTCTGATACTGGCTGACAAGAAATGTCAATTTTTTTAAATTACTATTTTTATATTTTCAGAATAAATCAGCTATCTGGTCTCTTGGACCAAAACACTTAAAATTTTGTATCCAGCCTGATTTTCTACAAATAATAATTTGATGGATTGTCCATAGGAAAAAAAAAAAGCTAAATTCATGACGGTGCCATATTGCCTCCACATGCTGGCATTTTCACTTTGCGCCCACTAAGCTCTTGGCCTGGGTCAGCGACAGACTCCAAGGGTCACCGTACCCTGTTCATGCTTCTGGAACAACTTCAGAGCACCTCACTTTGAAAGAGCCACCAGAGCCACTGCCCGAGTCCATGCTCCAGCTCCTGCAGGCAAAGGCTGCTGGCCCTGACACTCGCTGTTATTGGATTCTGGCCTTAGCTACCCAAAATGTGTCCAGCTCGAGTGTCTGGGTAAAGTTTCTTCTCTGGGTGAAAACTCATCTTAATTTTCTCAGAAATTCTCAACTGACGGATTGTTCCAGTGTCAGGAACTGGGTTGTTTTACCTCCTCTCTCTTGTGTAAGAATCATTAAGTTTTTGCAAATTTTACTCTGTTTTGGGGGGGGGGGGGGGTGTTAGGGGAGCTAGAGGTGACACATGAGCGTCTTGCTCCAATATCAAGTAAGTTGTAAGAAATGCCCTTTGCTCAGCGGAACCTGCTTCATCTGTGGACAAGTTTGTGCCAAACCATGGCACTGGGGTAACATTTCTGTAAAGAAGCTGGTGCACACGCAACAGCCTCTCGGTCAGATGAGTCCCAGGGATTTTGACCTGCGTAACTCAGAAGAGGATTGAGCCCATGTGGGACCAGTGCCTGCTTTAGACGCTTTCACGAGATGCGCATTTGATTTGCTTTATCCCTTCAAAACAGCAGCGGGAGGCAATCCCAAGGAAATGTAGTAAGGCGTGAGTGCACTAAGTGACTTACAGTAACGCACCATTATCCTGCGCCTCGTGCTTGCTTTAGGGATCAGGGAAGAAGTGCTGATATGCCACAGATTTGACACAAAAATGGTCTCAGGCAAAGAAATAGTGGCTATTGCAATAACATTGTAGTGTCCGGTCGTCTCTGTCCCCAGTGGAAACGGGGGAAAAGTCACTAAAGAGGGAGAGAATTAACTGAAGAGCTGTTTGCGGGCAAAGACCACTGGAAATCTGATGAGACCTGGTCTCTAAATGCCTCCATGGGGAGTGGACATCCCCTTCCCAAGGGGCAGCCGCGGCTGCTGGAGGCCACCCCATGCTGAGGAGGGGGGCAAGCGGGGGGACGCCTGCTCCTGCCCGGCAGGGCACCTCCTCGGCCAACTCCTGCGCCACGTTGGAGGGTAGGACACCACCTCCTTTGTCTCCACCCGATGAAAACCCTGCGGGCCTGGTCAAACCCACAAGGACATTCTCTTTTCAGCGATCACTCCCGGTTTAAAACTAAAGCTCTCTTTGAGAAGGCGAAGAACAACACGATCGCATGGCTGGCTTCTGTTGTTGCTGCAGCAATGACATTCTCTCAGCCCTACAAGCGCATTGCGGCCCTGTTTAAGCTCAGCTTGGCTTTGGCTCAGCTTGGTCCCACAAGGTCCACTTCCAAGGGCTCAGGCTCTGGTTGAGTTACACCCTCCTGTGGGTGACCATGGCCCTAACACGCTTCCATCTGAAATTGGTGGCAGGCGCTGAAGCTGCGTCAGTTTCTCATTCTGCAAGTCCTCAAACTGAAGAGAAGTAAAGACTTTTCCCATCCCAGGGGCCAACCTGAACTAAAATGCTTTTTTTCTTAGCACATTTTTTGCCACCTTCCTGGGCTGTGAACAGTCTAATTCCCATTCACACCCCAGCTGCAGCAAGACAGCTCTCAAGCCTTTACAGCATCTAATGACCTGACAACCAGGGCATCGCTTCTTTTTTAACTACACCTTTCTAATGTGAATGCCACAGATACCACAGATCAGTCACTAACCTGTGGGGGAAAAAAAGAGTTTAATGAAGTAATAATTTTTTTAAATGTATTTTTATTCCTATCCAGGTTTGGTCACTTCTACCGCACCCTTACGTAGCACACCATTACAGGCAGCACACGAAGAGCAGTGCCATGATTTCACTGTACAGGGTACGTAATGCAATATTCCCTTGCCGTATGATAACTGGGCAGATTGACATGAGTTCGAGCAAGATAAACCCAACATCCATCTTGATTAAATTATGCAAAATTACCTATCGCATCGGCTAGCAATTTCTATGAGATTACAGAGTGGGGGGGTGTCTTTCGGATTACTCCCTTCTCTGACTTCCCGCGCTGGCTGTGGGCAGGCTCAGCCCCTCTGTCCTCCCGTGGCCATCAGAGGGGCTGCAGGAGCTGCGGTCCCCCCGCACCGGCTGCCCAGGCATGGCTCGCTCTGACTTTGCACAGACAATTGCTTCGCAGCTACTTATGAATAAAAAACAAGGACAGATTTTTGAGCCACAGCTTGGAAATCTTCAATGTTGGTAGCTGCATTTGGCAGCATAGATGCTTGTTTCTTTTTTTTTTCCCCCTTTTTCCCTTTGTCCCGTTTTTTCTCTAGGAGCTTATCCTGGGGCCCAAGAACAGGAGCAGGACGTGGACTCTCCATTCTCCTTGGTCCAGGCCAAGGCCGATCTCTGCAGCAAGGCACTGCCGACCCTGCACACCATGGAGCCATCTCCCCGGCTCTCTGCTGCTGGAAGCCATGGCAAACCCAAGGGGCTGGGGACACTGAGGCACAGCACTCAGCACAACCACAGCAGCAGGTGTTTGGGCTGATGCTGATGGGCATGTGACTGCCCAACTCAGAGCTTGCACAGGAGGAGAGAAGCTGCTGCTTCAAATCACTCTGTGCAGGTGGACTCCCGCAGTGTGTGTTCCCAGCATGAGCTGCTCGTGCCAGCCTGCCCGCAGCCTCTCCCAGCAGAGAGTTTCACATTTGCTTTCAGAGGGGAAAAAAAAAATCCTGAAATTATAAAGCCCCATAAGCTGTCACAAAACTGAACGACTGCACAAGTCTCCTGTACAACCAGGGACAGCAAAACCGGGATGTAAATCCCTGGTTATCCAACACTCGGTAGGAGGCACAAATTCTCTCATGCTTAAAGATCAGACAAAGGTATATGGTCAGGCCCTCAGCTAATTTAGCAGATGCAGTTGTAACTAAATCCATCTGCTTGTAACAGCCAAGGAGCTGCCTACTGTCCATTTTTACAAATAAAGTTTTTTTCATGGTGAATGCTCAGTGTTTTTCACAGTGCTGCATTCCCCCTTGTGCCTTTCAATGCTTATTGCAATGATTCATTCTATTAAGCCATTTTTATTTTACCCTTTTGCCCTTTTCACTTCATGCAATGGATTTGTCACAGCCTCTAAGTGGTGCATTTGAATATAATTGTGCAGATGCTCCGCAACATTGTCGGTTTGTTCATTTGGCTGAGGGCAGTGCTTGAAGGATACACAAGCACAAGTCCAGCATCAGCTTCAAAAAAGCCCGAAGCCGGTACTGGTTAATACTTCTGGCTTGTTATGGGGCTGAACGAAGAAAACACCAACTAGCAAAGTGCTGATGCATCCCTGTTGATCAGGACAGCCAGAATCACACAGAACCCCAGCATGGCAAGGGTTGGAAGGGACCTCGGGAGATCACCTAGCCCAACCCCCCTGCTCAGCAGGTTAAAATGGTGCAGGACACCAAAGAGAGAAAATATCCTTGGCTCCAGACACAAGCAGTCTGGGACAGAAACGTAAAACCAGAAAGTCACCCAGGCCACTGCAGCAGTCAGCCAGCAGGGAAATACCGATGACTTCCAGAGCAATTCCCACAATCCATCCACTGCAGAACAGCAAAAGGAGCTTTTTTTTTTCACTCCCTTTCCTCATATCGACAGTGTTGTACCCCTTGAGCTCTCCACCAGCAGCCTGTATGCAGGAGTCACAGAAGAATGAACACTTCCCCCTCCATCCCCCTGTGCCTGCTTTACATGGAGCAACTGAGGTCAGACTGGAAATGTTAACCAGTGTTGGGGAGGGTATAGTCACAAATGGGATAGCAGAAATCACCCAGGGAGGGGCAGAGAACAGACCAGGGCATTATGCCACAGTATAAACCAGCGATGAGCCACCTGCAAAACCATGCAGCTGCCCTTGACCCTGTACCAGCCCCTGCCTTTGAACCTGTCTCAGCCTCTGCCCTGCCCTTGACCCTGTCCCAGCCCCTGCCCCTGCCCTGCATGGTTCCAAAAAGAGCATTATTGAACAGAGCAGCTTCAAAGAAAGGAGGTTCAAAGAGGAGAAGCAAATAAGGTCAGAGCTTCTGAGCAAGGGACGAGTAAGCAGGCCAGGCTCTTGGGCCCCCAGAAGAGACGCCAGGGAAGAGCCGAGAGCTCTGTGCACCCTCGGGGCCTGGGGGAGGTTCAGCGGATGCCTGTTCAGTCCTGCAAGACTTAGGAGGTGCCAGCATGGCAGCCTCAAAACTGGGGAAGGTACTTTTGACCTAAAGTGGAGTTCAGTTATAGGATTCTTTGAGACATGATATTGTGTATATATATAAAAAAGAAATTATACAGTGAAAACACCCCATCGGCTAAACTCTAGGACAAAAATCCTCTAAAGGGCTGCTAAAGGCCAGGCACGAGCTCTGCCTTGGGATGTCTCTGGGTATCAGGCAGCCAGCAGTCGCTCTCGGCCGCGGCGGGGGCCATGTTCCTGGCCTGGCTGTGCTGTGTGCCCAGTACTAGCCACTGGACCCATCTCCACGTCGCTGTCAAAGGGGGACTGACACAAACGCAGCTCCAGCACAGCAATTACTTTGATCCACGTGTAAAGATGTTTATAATGAACATGAAGACACGATCCTCATTTTCACTGCTCTACTGTATTTCCTCTTTTGCTAAACAAGGCATTCAGAGCTGTGTCGTCTTCCTCTCTGAAGCGGCTATAAGCATCCGCCAGTAACAAGGCAATCCAGAAGGACAGAAGAAAAGACTTGGGACCCATGTTCCTCCCTGCCTCTGGTTGCCTTTAGAAGCAGTTTTTTGTGCTATAGAAGCAGTTTTTTGCCTTTAGAAGCTGGGTTTTGTGCTCTTACCTAGCAAGGTTGGACCAAATGATCCATGAGGTCCCTTCCAACCTGGGATTCCATGATTCTGTGATACAGGGGCATTTGTTACAAATGCAGATATGTGATTGTCTTCACCTCATGGGGCCTCGTGTTGCTCAGATGTAGCCAAAGGCCTCACTTGCTCACAACGAAGCTCTGAAATGGTGGCACTAGTTCTCCTGAAACCTCAGGTTTGTTCTTCTCCTTTTGGAAAAAAAAGTAAAATAAACCTTGTGTACCCCCTAGTAGGCAACACTGAGGCTGGAGACTGAATAAACCAAAGCAGCACACTGAAATCCAGACAGTTTATAAAAGATGAAGGTGAATACTAAATAATCCCACTGGATGGATGAGTCCCATTTGCCTCTATCAAAACCTGGGCCAGATTACCCTGTGCTGGTGGTCCCCAGCAAGCACCGAGGACAAGGGCCATCTGTCTTACCATTTCCCGTTTTCCATTGGATTTGTACCTGTATAAGCCCTGTTGGACCCTGTGCACGATAACCAGATCAAGTAATTCAGGGCCAGAGGTATTAAAAGGTCATGCATCATTTAGCAAAAAACATAACTTCTACCCTGGCCACTTCTCATTCCTTCTTCATCATTTTAAGTCGTGACAGTGATTTGGAAAAAAACTGCAAATCCTTTCCAGTGCTGGGTTTGATTTTCTGCAGTCTCAGTACTGACGGTGGGTCTTGTCCAAACTGCAGAGAGCACAGCGTGGGTATAAGGAGTTTGGTCATCACAATCCCGAAGGCCCAAATGCAGGTAGAGAAGAGACACTCAGGCTGGAGCCAGCTCGCTCCCGGAGCGCTGCGACCCTCCGAGCCCAGTGTGCATCCTGCTCTTCACCCTCACCACCGCGCTTCTCATCGCCCCCCAAATCAGATGCCTGCCAAAGCCTGTGTCCTGGGAAGAGAACAAACAGCTGAAGACTCCTGGCTTGCGTTGTTGCTTCCTTCTGCCCTCACGTTTGGCAGCTCCCTCGTTTGAGTCTTTGCCGTTGCCACTCTCCTTTCTGCCGGCATAATGCACATTTTATCAGAATAGGAAAAAATTTATAGCAAACTGCTCAGACTGAAAATTGCGCTGTAACGGTATTAAGTAGACCTAATTGGTTTGTTAGTGAATGCCTCCCAAAACGAACCCGGGGTTGTTCCAACCCCTTAATCTGTGAGTCTCAATTTTAAAAAAAGGAAAAAATGACAGCTATCTGTTTAATCTAGCACAGGAAGGGGGTTATGGGCGCCTCAGAAGGAGGCAGCGACTCCTGGATATGTGGCTGATGGAAGCAGAGCCCCACCTAAGCGCTGCCAGGAAGAACCAAGCGAGCCACCGCAGGCCCAAGGGGTTCAGCTCCCAGGCACAGCAGCACCAGGGGACCCTGCAGCGCCCGGGAGCTCAGAACACCATGGTGGGGTTTCATTCCGCACTGGCCACACTCAGAAAAGGCATTTTGTGACTGTGAGGCAGGCAGGGCCCGATGGCCTGGATCTGTCAGCTGGTGTCACAAGGACCTGATGTATTTTACTTCACGGCTGCAGCCGGCAGAGTGGAAATGGTTTTTCGGCACAGCTCAGCAGGCCACGTACCTTACACACAGAGAAGACTGTTGATTTATCCCCTGGTTTTGGTGTCATTTCTGAAACACGCTTGACATCAGGACATCCCAGGCTATGGCTGTCGCAGTTTTAATCCCCACTTCAGTTAACTTCAGTCCCCGGTTTAAACTTGACTGCTGCTGCTGCAACTGCGTTTTTTTCTCTAGTCTTATCATGGCCAAGATATAAAATTCAGCTCTGTATGGAGAGCTAGAAAGGGACCATTAGCAGCTTAAATCTTATTTATGCACTAATATGAAGGCATAAGTAGGACTTATGTGATGCTTAATCCCTGTGCTAGCCCTCTGCACAGAAGCAAACTGTACTCGGAAGAACAGATTTTAGGAGAAAGTCTTAAGCTTACAGCTTTTGTGACAAATACCGCCCATGACGCCTATTGCCGCAGCTTTGGAAGCTCCCGCTCCCTTCCAAATGACAGGAGATAAAGAAAGAGAATGAAATGCAAGTCCTGACCATGCACCTTTTCATCCAGACAAAATCACATGCTGCTATAGGTTTATGAGAAGTCTCCGGAGAAGGGCAGCGATGTTCTCAAAGGGAGGCAGCACCATGCTCTGGGCCCCTTGCGCTGGGTTCTTTGCTACAGGAAGCCAATGCAGACCGAGATAGACGCTACTACAAAAGCATTTTGTGGCGTCCGTCCTTTCGCCGATGGTGCTTTGCTACTGTGTTCATTTTCATGAGGCGATTTTCCCTTGATTTGCTTAGAATGCACCTCCCCAAGGGTTTCTCTTAATGCAGTCACAGTAAATGAGATCCAGGGCTCCGGTTGCATTTCTTGGTGCATGTGGTTGCACAAACAGCAATGCTAAGCAAGGAAACCTGACAGAGAGGAAATCAGTTTTGCCTACTTGCAAGCAACCAGAGCAGTTCATTATACAATTAAAAGAAAAACAAAAGAAGCCGTATCACAGAATCACAGAATCAGAGAATGGCAAGGGTTGGAAGGGACCTCGGGAGATCACCTAGTCCAACCCCCGTGCTCATGCAGGCTCCCCCAGAGCAGGGTGCTCAGGACATCGTCCAGGCGGGGGTTGAATATCTCCAGAGAAGGAGACTCCACAGGCCCCCTGGGCAAGCCTGTTCCAGGGCTTGGTCACCCTCAAAGTAAAGAAGTTCTTCCTCATGTTCAACTGGAACCTCTTCTGCTTCAGTTTGTGCCCATTGCTCCTTGTCCTGTCGCTGAGCACCACTGAGAAGAGTCTGGCTCCATCCTCGTGACATCCACCCTTAAGATATTTGTACATGTTGATGAGATCCCCTCTCAGTCTTCTCTTCTTCAGGCTAAACAAGCCCAACTCTCTCAGCCTTTCCTCACAGGGGAGATGCTCCAGTCCCCTAATCATCCTTGTTGCTCTCCTCTGAACTCTCTCTAGGAGTTCCTCATCTTTCTTGAACTGGGGAGCCCAGAACTGGACACAGTACTCCAGGTGGGGTCTCACCAGGGCAGAGTAGAGGGGGAGGATAACCTCCCTCGACCTGCTGGCCACACTCCTCTTAATGCACCCCAGGATACCATTGGCCTTCTTGGCAACAAGGGCACACTGCTGGCTCATGGTCAGCCTGTCATCTACCAGGACTCCCAGGTCCCTCTCGGCAGAGCTGCTTTCCAGCAGGTCAGCCCCCAGCCTGTACTGGTGCCTGGGGTTCAACCTCCCCAGGTGCAGCACTTGACACTTGCCCTTGTTGAACTTCATCAGGTTCCTCTCCGCTCAACTCTCCAGCCTGTCCAGGTCCTGCTGAATGGCAGCGCAGCCTTCAAGCGTATCAGCCACTCCTCCCAGTTTTGTGTCATCAGCGAACTTGCTGATGGTACACTCTGTCCCCTCGTCCAGGTCACTGATGAATAAGTTGAACAAGACCGGGCTGAGTACTGAGCCCTGGGGAACTCCACTAGCTACTGGCCTCCAACTGGACTCTGCCCCACTGATCAGAACCCTCTGAGCCCTGTCATTTAGCCAGTTCCCAATCCATCTCACTGCCTACTCATCCAACCCACACTTCTTGAGCTTCCCTATGAGGATGTTATGGGAGACAGTATCAAAAGCCTTGCTGAAGTCAAGGTAGACAACATTCACCGCCATAAAAGGGTTTTGTGAAGTAGGGTTTTTCAGAGTGAATGGACAAGATTGGCATGGTTCCTCAATGAGATAAGCAGACAATGCTCAGTCTTCCTGCATGTCTGTAAACACAGAGCAAAGCTCCTCTCCCATCTTTAAATGGACTGTCAGCGCTCTTAACAGGAGATTTGGTGTGTTACATATCACCTACATTGATGACCCAACTTGGAGCAGTGGCTGAATTTGCTTTTATATGCAGTAGCACCAAAGACTCCAAGAACGATCCTAGACCATTCATGCTTGGTGCTGTTGAGGCACATCAGGGTGGACAACCTAGAGACAGAGGCAATGCAGAAGGTCCATGTACAAAAGGAAAGAGGTGAAAGGAGGAAGAATAAGCAAAGGCTGGGAGAGTTGTCACAAGGGGCCAAACAGACTGGAAACAGGCAGAGAAATTTGCTCTCTCTGGCCTCTTGCTCCAACCTGCTCCAACCTGCTCCAACCTACTCCAAGCTATTCTGCCACGCCAAGCTGCCGGTTGAGCCAGGCCTACTTGGGCCAGCTTTAAGCCTTTGTACTGTTACCAGAAGTTTTTGTCTCCTGAGACATTGCCTAAACCAGAGTTAACTCATAATTAAGCATTTCCCTCTCCAAAATGCTTTGAACACTTGACTAACTGAAACATCTACATATGAAAAAAGCTTTTTCTTCTAGCTTGTGATTATGACCTGAATGGATTTTCTTTATCAGCAAAGCAGCACAAATGATGCTTCCACCTTGGTCAATGCCAGTGAGAACCGGTGAAACTCATCCGCTTGCTTTGGTGTAGTTCTCTGAAAAGATTCACCTACCCTTACAAAGAAAAAAGACCTGACAGTGTAGCAGACCGTAGGCAAGCTCAGTGAAGAAGGTAGAGCCTGCGCTCCCTGGCTTGACCCTGCTGATGTGGGGTATGGGGCGACACAGGGCAATTGCAATAGCCTGGCTTTGAGGAGAGCTAAAAAGAGGTCTTATTTACGGTGGTGGGGATAACAACCTAATGGAAACCAAATCTCTTGGCTAACAGTGTGCCACAAGGTTCTGAATATTTAGTATTTATTTTAAATATGAATGCACTGGTTCAGTTCAAGTTTACCCCAAAGGGAAGAATTGCTTTAATCTTGCAATTTTAAATGTAGATGTCTGCTTAGAGCCAGCTATAAAACAGTTGTAAAAAATACCGATAAAAATCACACGTAAGAGAGTTTTGTAGTCTAGAACCTGTGTTTATGTGCAGGAAACCTCAGCCATACTGTTCCTATTGTACCTGCCTGACAGTAAGCCCTTCGCAGGCCACCACAGGCGCATGCGGTGCGCACGGGAGATGGAACTGGGTTTTCCTGCCTGTGTGAACGCAGCAGATGCTGTTGGGAGGAACTGGTCTTTGCTTGATTAGAGGACAGAGAAAGATCTTCTTCCTTTTGCAGGGGTATTGAAACAAAAGTTAATGGAAAGACAGAGAGCGGGTGTTCCCGAGTGGCACAGGTGCACAGGTGGGGAGGGCTGGGCCCCCAGAGCTCCGCTGTGCTGCAGCCCCCTCCTGCTCCCGCTGCGGCGCCGGCCCTGCTGAGGAGGGAACGAGCAGTAAATGCAGCAAAATCGCATTTGAGTTCCCAAAGCCAGAAGTCTGCGCTCTGAACACCTGTGGGGAGCAGACCTACCGAGAAAGAGGGGGCAATTCCCCCCATCCCCAATTCTTTCTTCAAAGCATAGCTGCACTGTCAAGGAAAGAAAAGAACAGGAAAAAGAACCTGGCTTGCATTGTGCCTTCCACTACAGCATCTGCTCAGCTGCTGAAGGTCTGAGGCGGGTGAGGAGTCAATCCCCTTGTCCATCCTGCTTTGCCACAGACACTGGAGGAGGAAGCATCATCGCTGTTGCTTGGTTGCACTGGGGAATTCAGGCAGGGACCTCGGTGTAACTCGCCGCCTGGGCCAGCGTGGGGAACCTCAAACCCCCTCTGGCGGTACTCGAGGAAGAAGATTCATAGGGTTTGAGCCACCTCCCCTACCCCAGGGGCAGCCTCTGGAGAGCAATTCGCAGTGCTTGCTGCAGCTCCGCACTGGGACGGTGCTGTGCCAAGGCAGGGCAGGAATCGCTGGCACGAGGCTGCCGTGCACCATGCGGAGGGGTGGGGAGGGGACAGGACTGATTCCCCTGGGCTTTTCTAGACCTGGCTGACCCACTTTTCTTCCTGAGAAAAACCGGCATTATCATTCAAACAAGCCTGGCCAGCAAACCTCTACTGCGAGTGCTGGTGAGGTGGCAACAAAAATGCCCATTTTAGTGCTGCAGAGCATTAGAAATAAAACCTAAAAGCCACAAAACCCAGGCACTAACCCAGGACACTGGAGATGAGTTCTTAGTGGCCATTTCGCAGTTTTAAGTCCAGAGCTGCACAGAAGCATCTCTGCAAAACAATGAAGTGCATTATTCATTTGCCCATCAGCATTTTCTTCCCTTCTGATCATATGCTCCCCCTTGGGCCTGTTGAGTAAAATAAACTCCTGTTCCCCATGGAAAAATGGCTTTCTTCCTTACCGAGGCACTCAAAAGCCTGCTTGGCAGGCCGTGTACTAAGGAAGGCTGCTGATCCAAACCCAAAGGCACGTCCCAGAACTGAAGGCATGACAGGATGCATGCTGGGTCCTGCCCTACCTCGTGACGGTGGGGGCTCCATTGCCTTGCCCCGGTCCCGCAACGCCAACTGCCCCGCTCCTGCGGTGGCACCTCGTGTCTCCAGTGGCAGTGGGGGGAAGGGGCGTCTGGGCGTCTCCCGGAGGGGCTGCTGGAGAGGCACCGGTGAGAGAATCTCTTCGAGGTTTTGTTTCTGCATTTTTGTTTGAACTGGTAATAAATTCAGCCCTTAAGGGTGGTGCAAATCTGTGGGTGTACAATGTTCAGAGCAGGGCGCTTACTTTATATGTGAAAGGAACTTGAAAGACAAATTGTCCAAGGATCTCAGCGTCAGCCTCAGACTGGATTCCATGCATCTCACAGGCTATTACAGGCACGTACAGAATTTTCAGGATTATTTGGGCTGCTCTTACTGCTCCTGTGAATATTCCAGAATTGCAGGCAACCAGCTGAGTACATGGCTGGGCTCTATGCTTCTCCTCAGGCTCCGAAAGTCTGTCTGGGAAAACATCTACTAGCTTTTATTTTCTGCTTTTATTTTCCCCAGTGGGGGGAAAAACCACCAGAACTTGCCAGTGATCAGAGTGAGGTGTTTTTCTGTCTTTTTAAAAGAGAAAAAAAAAAAAAAAAGTGTCCCAGCTTACCCCATCAGAGCAGAAATTTGGAAATGAAGAAGGGGGAGAGGTACCTGGAGCTTTCTGGATTTACTGAAACCACCCTTCGCTCTCCCCCTGGCCCTGACTGTCCCCAGGCAGACCCTGGCCTCGCTGCCCGGGGCCGGGGAGGGTGGTTGGAGGGGAGCAGCCGGGGCTCTGGGCGTGCTGCGTTTGCTCGCCCTGTGCCAATTCACCGGGCTTGCAAGGAAACAGGGAATTTGGTCCAAAGTTGTGTGAGGGATTGAAAAGGGCAGACGGGGGTTTGGGCTGCTCTAAGCCTTGCTCTAGGGCAACCCCGGCACTCAGGCTGCTCCGCAGGTACTGCTGCCCCTGCAGCGTGGGCAACAAACAGGAGGAGCTGGAAGCCATTGTGCAGCAGGATAGCTATGATGTAGTCACCATCACAGAAATGTGGTGGGATGCCTCCCATGACTGGAGTGCTGCAATGGATGGCTACAAACTCTTCAGAAGGGACAGGCAAGGAAGGAGAGGCGGTGGGGTGGCTCTGTATGTTAGGGAGTGTTTTGATTGTACAGAGCTCGACGCTTATGGTGAGGCCGAGTGCTTATGGATGAGGATGAGAGGGGAGGCCAACAAGAAAGATATCCTGTTGCGAGTCTGTTATAGACCACCCAGCCGGGATGAGGATGTTGACAAAGTATTCTACAAGCGGCTGGCAGAAGTCTCTCAGTCGCGAGCTCTTGTTCTTGTGGGGGACTTCAAATGACCTGACATCTGCTGGAAATACAACACAGCAGAGAGGAAACAGTCTAGGAGGTTCCTGCCGTGTGTGGAAGAGAACTTCCTGACACGGCTGGTAAGTGAGCCTACCAGGGGAGGTGCCCTGCTTGACCTCCTGTTCACTGACAGAGAAGGACTGGTGGGAGAGGTGGTGGTCAGAGGTCGTCTTGGCCTTAGTGATCATGAAATGGTAGTTTTCGATTTTTGGTGAGGTAAGGAAGGGGGTCAGCAAAACCGCCACCATGGACTTCCGGAAGGCAGACTTTGGCCTGTTCAGAACGCTGGTTGGGAGAGTCCCTTGGGAGACCATCCTGAAGGGCAAAGGGGCCCAGGAAGGCTGGAAATTCTTCAAGGAAGAAGTCTTAAAAGCACAGGAGCAGGCTGTCCCCATGTGCCGTAAGACAAATTGGTGGGGAAGACGACCAGCCTGGCTGGACAGAGGTCTTTTACTGAGACTCAGAAAAAAAAAAGGAGAGCTTGCCAGCTCTGGAAGAAGGGGCAGGCAACCCAAGAAGAGTACAGGGATCTTTTCAGGTCATGCAGAGAGGAAATTAGAAAGGCAAAAGCCCAACTAGAACTCAACCTGGCCACTGTTGTAAGGGATAATAAGAAAAGTTTTTATAAATACATTAACAGCAAAAAGAGAGCCAGGGAGAACCTCCATCCTCTAGTGGATGCAAGGGGGAACATTGCCACTGAAGATGAGGAAAAGGCTGAGATACTTAATGACTTCTTTGCCTCAGTCTTTAATGGCCCGATGAGTTATCCCCAGGGTACCCAGCCCCCCGAGCTGGAAGATGGGGACAGTGAGTGAAATAAATCCCACATAATCCAGGAGGAAGCAGTTTTTGACCTGCTATGCCATCTGGACATCCACAAGTCTATGGGGCCGGATGGGATCCACCCAAGAGTGCTGAAGGAGCTGGTAGAGGAGCTTGCCAAGCCACTCTCCATCATTTATCAGCAGTCCTGGAGAACAGGGGAGGTCCCAGATGACAGGAGGTTGGCAAATGTGACGCCTGTCTTCAAGAAGGGCTGGAAGGAGGATCTGGGGAACTACAGACCCGTCAGCCTGACCTCAGTACCAGGGAAGATTATGGAGGTCATCTGAGTGGCTCACCAGGCACATGGAGGACAATCAGGGGATCAGGCCCAGCCAGCACAGGTTCATGAAAGGTAGGTCTTGCCTAACCAACTCGATGGGCCAAGGCCAACTGTATGAGGTTCAACAAGGCCAAGTGCCAGGTCCTGCACTTTGGTCACAACAACCCCATGCAGTGCTACAGGCTTGGGGAAGAGTGGCTGGAAAGCTGCCTGGCAGAAAAAGTCCTGGGGGTACTGGTTGACAGCCGGCTGAATATGAGCCAGCAGTGTGCCCAGGTGGCCAAGAAGGCCAATGGCATCCTGGCTTGTATCAGGACTGGTGTGGCCAGCAGGAGTAGGGAGGTGATTGTGCCCCTGTACTTGGCACTGGTGAGGCCACATCTTGAATACTGTGTTCAGGTTTGGGCCCCTCACTACAAGAAAGATGTTGCATTGCTGGAACATGTCCAGAGGAGAGCCACAAAGCTGGTGAGGGGTCTAGAGCACAAGTCTTATGAGGAGCGGCTGAGGGAACTGGGGTTGTTTAGTCTGGAGAAGAGGAGGCTGAGGGGAGACCTTATCGCTCCCTACAACTACCTGACAGGAGGCTGTAGTGAGGTGGGGATTGGTATCTTCTCCCTGGTAATGGATGATAGGATGAGGGGAAATGGTCTGAAGTTACGACAGGGCAGGTTTATGTTGGACATTAGGAAAAATTTCTTCACCGAAAGGGTTGTCAGGCTCTGGAATGGGCTGCCCAGGGAGGTGGTCGAGTCCCCATCCCTGGAGGTACTTAAAAGAAGGATAGATGAGGTGCTTAGGGCCAGGGTTTAGTGGCGGGATGGTAGGGTTAGGTTAACAGTTGGACTTGGATGATCTTAAAGGTCTTTTCTAACCTAGACGATTCTATGATTCTAAGTGTGCTAAGAGAACGTTTACCCTTACAGTCATGCCTCCGCTTTGCTGGGCTGGGGAGTTTAAAAGGTGCAATGAATAATACAAAAAACCCCAAAACAACCAAAAACCAAACCTATAAATCTAGGGAGGAAAAATAGGTCTAAAGAGAGGTCAATGGGAATTTTACCAGTGGATTTCTAAGCAGCCGGGATATGGTTTCACACTGTGAAAACACAAGTAAGGGAAATACCTCCATTTCCCCCATTTCAGAAAACAAAGCTGTTATTTTAAGCTGAACCACGGGGTTCAGAACGAGTGTTTCCTTGTCTGGCCCAGCCTGTGCAGCTCCCTGCCCGCTGCAGTTACCAAAGCAGCCTTACATTGATGCACCTCTTCACAACAGGCAACCAGGGCGCTCAGAAATGTTGTTAACATGGCACTTGCAGCGTTCTCCAGGAGGATACAGGCTGTTGGGGATTAAAGCAGCCTTTATGTGAACTTCACTGTAGCTGTGAACTGATCCACCCAAACCAAAAACCCCTCCCTGCCACAACCTTGGTGCACAAAGCGAAGCCTGAACAGAGCCACTGGAGTACGAATGCAAGGACTTACCCTGGACAGGATTAGCATCTTCTTTCCATAAATGCAAAACCGCTACAAAACTGGCAAGGCCAAACCATGGACCGAAGCCTGGCTCTGTTTATGAACAAGACAGTATTCATTTCTCCTAATCCACTGAAAATGCATTCAATCTAAACTGCATTCTAAATGAGCATTTCATTACGTACAGCATACACAGGGAAGGCTTTTAGAAGGCGAATGCAAACCTAAGTAAGTGTCACACTTTTCAGTTACAGCTGTCACCCCTCCCACTGCCAGCTCCTGGTCTGTCTTTTCAATTCATCTGATGCTTGTGTGGAACTCTCTGCTATGTCTGCCATTAAAGAAAGCGCTAATGGTGGTGATTAAACCTAAAGATTGTTGACAGCTATTAGATTATTTGCAGTTCCTGTACTGAGATATCACTACTGATGAGCCCATGAGACAGCAATGTCCAAGAGCATAGTCTGGTGCAAAATGAAGAAAACACCAGCACCCAAAGCAATTCTGTGACTCGTAAATGAGAAATAGGCCGGAAATCTTACACTTTTTCATCTATTATACACTTCTGTGCTGATTCTTCCTTCCCTAAGGTAGCGTGCCGAAGGGGAGCGTTAAAGCAAGGCACAGTGCAGGAGCACGGTTGCTCCATGACCCTCTCTAGCCAATGGGGCCAAGGGACAAGGCAAGGATGCCAGTGCAACTCCCCCATTTTGGGCCAGGCTCACCAGTGGCACTCCAGGAGCCCAGCAACAGCATCCCAGGCGGCATCCAATGCAGGGTTAATTAGTGAACCAAACTGCATCCAATTCCAGGACATCAGCTGAGGTAAGTGGGCGTGTATAAGCAGTGTTAGGTAAGTCTCACCCATCAGGGACATGAATTTCCAGGAGCCACAGGAAGCTCCAGGCGAACACAGGGGCGATGCATGCGCTCGCCCCTGCACACCTTACGTCTCCCACCACTCCCCATGTGGCCAGGGCTTCTCGTCTTCTCTTCACCCACGGTCCCTTCACCCCACCAGGAGCCCTGAACTGCAGCTGGTTACCTCCAGTTTTGCCATGCAGGAGTGGGCTGCCTATGATATATTTTTATAGACGTCGGTGACTGAAATGTAACAGTAAAAGAGACTAAGCTTAAACAGCCTGTCGCAGTTTGCACGGAGGGATGGTTGTGATTAATATCCAAACAACATGCTGTCGGTTCTCGCTAGGTCAAAGTAGGATAAATCCATACACTTGAAAAAATAAATCCACTGTCAAAACACAAACCCAAAATCAGCAACTGCTCATTTCAAGGATGACACTGCTGAATAATAATTGATCTATAGGCATCCAAAGGAAATTCTTCAGAGTTATTGTAATTAAGGGTGTGAGTATTACAGTACCAAGACAGCCAGCACCAGTTCGAAGCTGCCGGCCCTGTGAGCACGCCTTGGCTTTGGCCATGGGTGCCCAAGTCACAGCACTGTTGCGGCTCTTCCAGCAGCCAAACAGCTCAGCCCTCCAGGGCGAGCTCGTTAGCAACCTCAGATCAATTTGCAAGCGATTGTTTTGTGAGTGTAGACCCAAAGACGCAGGGAGGGAACTGGCATTCAATTTAAGTCTCTGGAGGCTTAGAGCTCAGGAAGATGCATGTGGTTGCAGCAGACGAAGCTGCTGCCCCTGCTCATCGTGGCGGGAGGTCACCACCTCCATGGCCTCCTCAGGGTGGTAGGGAAAGAAGCCCCAAAACATCAACCCCAAACCATTCTGCCTGCGTTTCAGCCAGCGTCTACACAGTGCGGTGGCTCAGCTGGAGCAGGGCTGGGTGCAGGCCAACCACGGGCCTTTGCACCGCTAGGGCTGCGGGGACGTTAATGCTCCTCTGCTGGGAAGTAAAACTTTAAGACATTGCACTGTGATCCACAAAAGCTCAGCTGACGACGGCCCATAAAATATTAACACCCCGCAGAGCCATACGTTCCACTTTCCTACTCTGTGTTGCTGGGAGAGTTGGAGTAAAGAGAAGAATGTGGCAGCATCACGCATAAAGTAAACCAGGTTAAAAGAGAATGGAGTTGTTTTTCACAGAAAGAGTTCCCACTTCGTGACACAGGTAAATACTTGTGTTGGCATGAGGCAGGGAGCAGCACCAGGTATTTGCTACCAAGATGCTCATTTGAGACCTCATTAGCAATGACAGAGCAGGTTTAATTAACAGGGGCTCGTTATGACAGATGCTAAACCAGCGCCATGTAGCACATCATCCTTTGACTTGGCCAACCTGAGGAGCAGCCACCGCCCGGTGGAAGGGAGCCTGGGAAGAGCGGCGGGGAGATGCATGTGTTGGCAAGTGCAGGAGCGGAGCACGAGCAGCCCACAGACAGCGAGGGCAGAGGACAAGAGGGGAGGTTTGGGGACTAAACCGTCTGTGGCAACGGGAGAAAGAGCTGAGACAAAGCAGAGGGGAAATAAAAGCAAAGAGAATTGGGTGGCCTACAGGGGATGGAACCATTCTTCTGTTTCTCTGCGCTCCTGAAGATGTTTAGGCATCTTCTCCACTGTTTTGCTGCTAGAATGGCATTTTCTGCCCTACATGGCAGCCTAGCAAAAATGTGGCATGTTTTAGAGACTTTTGACATGACCTTTGTTTCCAGATTTGTCTCATCAGCAAATTTATATTCTTTTTTATATTTGTTCAGAGTGCTGTGACTGATTTTTAAAGGAACAAAGTTTTGCCTGGGGGGGCACCGCAGTTTCATCAGTCCCTGCCCAGGCCCAGGCCCACAGCTCAGCGAGGCGCCATGCTCCTCTGCCGTCTTCTTTTTATACATGGTAAGATTTTAGAAGTCAGTCACCATCACCACACGTGGCCCCCGTTTGAGCAACAACAGCAAAGGAGAGCGAAGGATGAACAAGAAGCAGCAGACAGGGAAGGTGACGGAGGAGTAAGGTCAGAGGCTGCTTTCGAGTATCCTAATGCGCACCCGTCCCTGGAAGTTGGCCCCCAGGCACAGGAATCCAACAGATCCTGCAGCAGGTGCCAAACGCAGCGCCCAAGACGCTGGCACTGTGTCCGAGGCGATTAAAATTGCTCTGCTACACCAGCAGACGGGGCGCAGCTCCCTGTATGGTGCAGCCGCAGGGCTTTAACGCAACTTTGCGTGCCCGCTGCACGTCAGGCGCCCGTCACAACAACGCTGCTGGGTGAGAAAACGTGCGGTTTAACGTGGTGGGCTTTGGAAGGCTTAAATCCAGCTGCAGCTCAGAGTAAACAGGTCTTGCTCCTACTTCCCACTGGTATTTCTCCCTTTGACCAAACGTGCAAATATGGTGACACCGCATTTCCATTGAGGCAGAACTTCGAAGGGAAGAAAGGCAACCCATGGATACAGGGAAAAGGAGGAGTTTGAAAACCACAAAAGGTTTAGGTACATCCAAAGGATAGGACGGGAAAGGAGGTAGCAGGAAAATGGAAAAGCCATGTTCCTCTAAATTAACACCTAATTAACCTTCAGCTGCACTAACCAGTGCCTACCAACCCAGTGCCCCCCATGAGAACAGCTGGTAAAACACCTTTGGAGGAGATTTCCCTGAGATTTACACCTTGCTTGGGGCCTGACCTGCCACCCCTTCCCAGAGCATGGCCGGGCTGAAGTGGCTCTTTGCAATGGCTGGAGCAAAGCAGAAAAGCTTCTTCACAGGGAAAATACTTGTCTTTGCAGAAAGCATCTGCCTCAGGATCTCTTTTTTTTTTTTTTCTCCCATGAAACTCAGTTTTTCCCTAGCCACTTCTCTCCGTGTGTATTATTTATGGACCTTTCCTTCACATCCCCAGGACATAGAATCATAGAACCACAGAATCATTTGGTTGGAAAAGCCCTTTAAGATCATCAAGACCAACCGTTCCCCTAACCCTGCCATCCCACCACTAAACCCTGGCCCTAAGCACCTCCTCTGCCTGGCTTTGAAATAGCCCCAGGGGTGGGGACTTGACCCCTTCCCTGGGGAGCCCCTTCCAGTGCCTGACAGCCCTTTCGGGGAAGGAATTGTTCCCAGTGTCCAACCTAAACCTGCCCTGGCACAACTTGAGGCTGTTTCCCCTCGTCCCATTGCCCGTTCCCTGGGAGCAGAGACCGACCCCCCCCCTTAGGCAGTTGAGGGAGCGATAAGGGCTCCCCTCAGCCTCCTCTTCTCCTGGCTGAACACCCCCAGCTCCCACAGACGTTCCCCAGCAGCCTTGGGCTCCAGACCCCTCCCCAGCTTTGTTGCCCTTCTCTGGACATGCTCCAGCACCTCCATGTCCTTCTGGGAGTGAGGGGCCCAACCCTGAACCCAGCATTTGAGGGGCAGCCTCACCAGTGCCCAGGACAGGGGCACGGTCACTGCCCTGCTCCTGCTGGCCACACTACTCCTGATACAAGCCAGGATGCTGTTGGCCCTCTTGGCCACCTGGGCACACTGCTGGCTCATATTTAGCCACCTGCCGACCAACACCCCCAGGTCCTTTTCTGCCGGGCAGCTTTCCAGCCACTCTTCCCCACTCTTCCCCATGCCTGTAGCGTTGCATGGGGTTGTTGTGACCCCAGTGCAGGACCCAGCCCTTGGCCTTGTTGAACCTCGTACAGTTGCTCTTCAAAAATCACGCAAGCTTCTAGCAATTGTGGATGATCACCAGACAACCGCCAGCCTACAGGAAACACCACCACCACGTTGTGGTTTCGTACCTCGCAATGTATTCCCTAATGCTATGCTAAAACGCCTGCCCATCTGGGGCCGCGGGCCACACGTTACCCCCCCTCCAGCACCCTCCCTTAAGCCCCAGCTATGGGCGTAATGGCTCCGGGAGGGCTCTTGCCTTCTGGCTGGCTGTTTATAAACTCACCAATACTGCAGTAGCTCCAGGCACAGCAATACAACTGCAAGAAGCACGGACAGGAGAGGGAGGGCTGCTAGGGCAGAGTTATCAAAGCAGCCCCGCTCCTGTTTGTGCCCTGTGCTTTGGACCTATGGCCCTGCACAGGCACGACTTTGGGAATTCCTCCACAGGATGCATGGGCCCCATCAATCCTCAGCTCCAGAGTCACCACAAGTACCCGACCATTAATTCAGCAAAACCACTCACGCTACTCCCCTCTCTCAAATGCCTACCTGTAATTTATTTGATACAATCCTATAATAATTCCATTTATGAACTTGTGGCAGAAATCTTTGCTGATGCAACTCTTTGGATAACCAAAGTGGGAGCAAGCCAAGAGCTGTTTTTAATCTGTTTTTTCAATGAAATTACCTTTTTAAGCATTCAATGCTCTCCCCCTCTCCCAGGATGACTTGAAAAGCATTACACTGCAACACTAAGAATTGGGCCATGCTCAGAGTACCCACTGGCTGTAGATGTTTATTTGATCCCCTTCTCCGCAAGTCTTGCGATACATATTCAGTGCACGGGATGAAGCTGCTCCAGGGGGGATTCAGACCTGTGTACCTGAGGAATTGACTCCTTGCTGTCTTATTTGGCTGTAAGACGGATAGGTATGCCCTCTTTCTATCACCAGAACCTCTTCTGTTAGCAGAGACAACGCAGACTGATTGCTTTTGTACAAAACACAGCCAGAAGTCCCCACTGCCTTGCTTGCTCATGGGAGAGCACCGTCCCCTTACCTTTGAGCTTTGCTTTGAGGAACAAGGGCAACGTGGCAAGCCCCTGCCTATGGACACACACAGGCACAGTGCTGTGCCACACGCTACTGGCAAACCTAAGCAGACATGCCTGCTTTGGTTGATTAAATCAACCCAATCTCACGTTGCCACTTACTGTGATTTCAAGGAGACCTTCTGTCACCCTGCTCCAAGAATTTGATGCTTCTTGTCACTGACCAACAGGGTAATTTGGGGCTTGGTTATCAGAAGGGATTCCCTCATATGAACTGACGAGCACGTGGTCCATACCCTCCCTTCGGGCACCTAGATTCTGCAAACAGGTCTTGCTCTTCCCAGCTGAATTGGATGTACGCAGGGCCAGGCATTATTTTAGCAAGGGATGCCTCTGGCACAGCCTAAAGAATAGGCTTCAGGTTTTCTCCCTGCACAATTTTACTACTGAAACTGGTACATCACTGCTCCCCCTCCCCGGCTGTTGTACGCCACCCCTGGAGTCCCACCTGGCACTGAGAGCTGCACGACACACGCACTGAGTTTATTTCCCCTTCATGTTGTTTTCACTACAAATGTTTTCCTATTTTAATTCTGTTACTGAGTTACTCCCTTTCTCCACGCTGTGGTTTCAACAGCATTTACTGTAATTAAGAAAGACTTCTAGCACCCCAATGTACGATTTTCCTTGTGAAAAAATTAAACTGACTGTCCACCCTACGAACAGCACAACGGCACTGGAGTTCCTAAAACACCACCCTATCATACCATTTTGGTACAACACATCTAAGTGACAGCCTTTTGCACTGTTGATGCCAGCAGCAATTCTAAGAAGGCTGAGTTTATTTTGCTGCATTTGAGCAAGTCATCCACATAAGCTGGTTACAGCTCCCCAAAACTCTATTTCAGTCTCCAAACAGAATTCTTCCTCTCCTCTGACCTCCCGTGATCAGAGATCACACGGTACCTGCAAGGACAGCCAGCGACTGTGTCCTGAAAAGCCTGCTTGATCACCATTCCATTTTACAGCAAAAGGCAGTCACTCAGCTCCGTCAAGCCTCCCCGGGCCTGACGAGTGCCCAGTCAAGTGAGAACCCAGACAAAAGCGCAAACCCCGTGAAAAAACTTGCCGTGCCCCGTGTGGATTGAAGAACAGAAAAAGAGAAATGGTAGGTACGTAAAAAGGGAAGGTGCCTGTTTACAGGATATGCAGGCGTTTAAATTTAGCTGCTAAATGTTCCATGCTGCTGGTGAAAGACAACGAGGGAAGCGAAGCGGCCGTCAGATAGGTTAACCACCAGCTTTAATCTCCAGTTTCAGTATTGCTAGGCAGCTGTTTCTGGGAAACAATGCCAGGATGTAAAGCAGGCAAGAAACCCCCTCATCGTTTGTTACCTCATCCCAAAGAACACGGAAAAAGTATTGCTGCCTTTTGCGTGAAGACAATCTGTTAAAGGGCAATATTTACCTTTCCATGCCTGCAAGCTCACCTGGTGCCTGTTAAACTGATGACTTGGTTGTCTTTCTTTGAACAAACCGAATAAATGAAGAAAGATCTTCGTCAGAGCTGGATTGAAACCAATATAACATAGCTTTGAGAATGAAATAACACTCAGCTTTATCATTGGATGTCCGTTCTTTTCCATTAACAGCCAAAATGCTGGAAATCCAGTGTCCTGTACAAGCAGCAGGGGATCTCATTCTCCTTTCCTAAACCATTCAGAAAAAGTCTTGACACTCCCCTGAGCTACGCAGCTGCAGCAGATTGAGCCGGTTGTGTGATTGCTTTACCGGAAGGACAACTGGAGCAGCAAAACTTTGTAGATGTAAGAAACCTTTCTTTGCATTTCACATGGCTCTTGGAGACAAATATGCCAGATACACCCCTGGATTCATGAAAAGCGTGTTTGTGCAGAAGGCTGGGCCAGACTGACGTGATATTTTTGAAAACTATGCAAACTCAACACCCCCCACCCCCCCCCATGCAACGATCAGAGAAAATACGGGGAGGTTTCTGTGCTGTATCCATCTGTCCTGTATGATCACAACAGCTAAAACACCATAAAATTTCCCATCTTTGCCTATGTACTTAGTGGTGAGAATAAGCACACATCTAGCAGAGCTGTAAGATACTGCAGCTGGAAATGATGGTACAAAAGTAAAGATCAAAATGAAGATGCTCACTCTTTATAGCCAAATGCCTGTGAAATCTATTTGAATTCTTTCTCACCCTGTTCCCAGCACTGCGCAGGTTTTTCCCCATGCCTTGCCTTGTTCTACAGACAGCAATGGAGAGGTTCCACCAAGTTAAACACACGCATCCGTCTCTGCAGGATCTTTTGCTTTCCAAAACCAAAGACTGATCACCACCTCCCTAATCCCGCTTACCAGGGGACAGAGTGTACCATCAGCAAGTTCGCTGATGACACAAAACTGGGAGGAGTGGCTGATACGCTTGAAGGCTGCGCTGCCATTCAGCAGGACCTGGACAGGCTGGAGAGTTGAGCGGAGAGGAACCTGATGAAGTTCAACAAGGGCAAGTGTCAAGTGCTGCACCTGGGGAGGTTGAACCCCAGGCACCAGTACAGGCTGGGGGCTGACCTGCTGGAAAGCAGCTCTGCCGAGAGGGACCTAGGGGTCCTGGTGGACGACAAGCTGACCATGAGCCAGCAGTGTGCCCTTGTTGCCAAGAAGGCCAATGGTATCCTGGGGTGCATTAAGAGGAGTGTGGCCAGCAGGTCGAGGGAGGTTATCCTCCCCCTCTACTCTGCCCTGGTGAGACCCCACCTGGAGTACTGTGTCCAGTTCTGGGCTCCCCAGTTCAAGAAAGATGAGGAACTCCTAGAGAGAGTTCAGAGGAGAGCAACAAGGATGATTAGGGGACTGGAGCATCTCCCCTGTGAGGAAAGGCTGAGAGAGTTGGGCTTGTTTAGCCTGAAGAAGAGAAGACTGAGAGGGGATCTCATCAACATGTACAAATATCTTAAGGGTGGATGTCACGAGGATGGAGCCAGACTCTTCTCAGTGGTGCTCAGCGACAGGACAAGGAGCAATGGGCACAAACTGAAGCAGAAGAGGTTCCAGTTGAACATGAGGAAGAACTTCTTTACTTTGAGGGTGACCAAGCCCTGGAACAGGCTTGCCCAGGGGGCCTGTGGAGTCTCCTTCTCTGGAGATATTCAACCCCCGCCTGGACGATGTCCTGAGCACCCTGCTCTGGGGGAGCCTGCATGAGCACGGGGGTTGGATGAGGTGATCTCCGGAGGGCCCTTCCAACCCTTGCCATTCTCTGATTCTGTGACCAATACAATGATTGTTTCAGTTGCAACTCATCATTCAACTGGCCATTTTAATAAAATATTCTAGTTCCACCAACAGAAAATGAGTCACCTACAGCTTCATATACCCAGCACCTGGCAGCAGACACACCCGCGTGCCTAGGGAAGAGCACTGCATGAGAGGAAAAAATCTACTGATGCTTTCCCCAGAGTGCTCCCTAGCCCCATCCATTTGCCAGCCAGGGGTCAAGCTGAGGTGTAGAACTTGAGTGCACAGCTATAAATGGGGAGAATGCAGATTTTGGAAGTTCGGGGACCCCTGCTTGGCTTAGCTGGCTACAGTTCTGGCATGCCCGTTTATCATCACGTGAACTAGACTGCCATCATCTTGGGCCTTCTTTTGTGTTCATAAGTTTAAAAACAAAAAAAAGAAAGAAGCAAGCAGCTCATTTCCTTGATGTGGCAGGATATATGAAATAACCAGGATTCAGGGAAGTCTGAAGCAACTATTCCCTGTATTCTCAGAAGATGTACATTCCAATGCTCTGAAAGATTCATCTCCCAGCATCATGTTCTCAACCTTCGTATCACTGAATCCATTTACGTGAACGACACACACGTGTCCCAAGAACAGGAAAGAATAACCCAAAGCCTGAGTAACGCCTCAAAAAGGATGAGCATTAGCTACTCCAGTGCAATGGAACTCCAACAGACGGTTCCTTCGGTGTCACCAGGAACTAAATCAGGCTTTGAAAGAAGCTACTGCTGTCTGCTGGAGAAGTACCGCTGATCTGGACAACAGTCACAGTGCTGACTGTGGCACGGACGAGACCCCCACCTGTAACACCATTAGCCATTCTCCCTTCCCATTTCTCTCTTGGTAACAAAGAATTTAAAACCCAAATAAACCCGCAAAATAGAAACAAATCCCCCCAACCCCAACCCCGAACTAGAAACATTACAAAGTCAGCACATTTTCATGGCAAGTATTCTACATCATTACATTTTCAGGGAAGCCTGGGGGAGGACATAGCATCCAGCAGGAAGAACCCCTTTGTATGAACTCTGTGATAAAAATTACTCTGCAAGAAACCTTTTCCATGCTAAGTGACCGGGGGAGGGTAGGGAGGAGAGGGGAGGTGCAAGTCTCATGGAATTTTACCAGCAGGCAATCAAACACACGGCTTCTCATTTGTAGCATCACAGACCAGGTATGCGCTATAAAAAAAATCCCTCAAATGCCAAACAAGGAAGAAACCAAATCTGTTTCTGTAGGTAGGAAAATCACTCACTGATGCAGCTCCCTCATTGTCAAGAGTCCCATGAGCTCGGGCTGTATTGCGTAGCTCCTGCTTTCTACCAAGAGCAGAAAAGGTAGGAGGCTGAAGAGGAAACAAAAGTTAAACCAAACCATTTAAAAACACAGTACTGCGACTGATTTTATTTCATTTTTACCAGTACGACATGCTCACTACCACTACAAACAGACATGCCTTGGTTTTGTTTGGTTTGGGGTTGTTTTTTTTTCTAAAACCTATATTAAATGTTGACCTAAAGCTCGCTGTGCCTTGGAGATCTGGCTCAAACGTTAACTGCATGAAGTTTTATTTAGATTAGCACTTATGTTTGAAAATAAGACAAATACAGGTGAACAGGAAAATTAAATTACAAATTCAGTTCATACAAATATCTCTTATTCTATGCACTAAATCCTGTTAATTAGCTGAGAGCTTTTAGAAATTCTTAAAATACTTATGAAACATTATTTACAAATTGTATAAATAAAGCCTAGGTCACTTTTAAATTAACCAATACAACAAAAAAAGTCACCTTTTTGTACTTTGTGTACTAAAAATGTTCTTGTTTATTGATCGTAACCCAGTTTGCAGTATAAAACGTTTGTTCACTTACATCAGAACGGGTCAGACAGAAGGAAGGTAGGCATTGGTTTCGAAAGAAGATAAAACAATATTATAAATGCTTAAAATCAGTGAGGCTTCTTAAGGTTCTTTTCTTGCAGCCATTTTCAGCAGTCCCTTCCACAGCAGCTGTCCTGTGAACAGGGCCTCTCAAAATAGCAGAGACAGGGTTTTAGCAAAGGGAGAACACTTGGTACATCGCTCACATGTCACAGAGACCTTTTACCAGCAGGGGAAGGGCAGAGAATGGAATGTCAGCAGCCAGCACAAGCCTTTACAACATTTAACTTAAAAGGCAGCATTTATAGAACTAATCACAGACTATACACATCCTGCACTGAACAGCCATCAAAAGGACTGGAAAATATACAGTTAGGAAAACAAGAGACCGATGGTTTTCCGTTACCTTTGTTAAAATTAATGCTTTTCTCCTTGTCTTTTGTTTTAGAACCAGCATCGACACCACTGACAACTACAACTACCTTTTCCTTTAACATAATATATGCCAGGGAACTACTGTACGTGAGAAATGTACAATAAAAGGAGAGAAACCACTGAATTTCCTATGCAGACACATGAAAATATAAAGCCATACAGATTCCAAAGTGCCATGAATACCAAATTCAAGTGATGGTTTATAGTATGTAGGAAAGAAACTAAATGGAACTTGCTCTACGGGTTGCCGAGCCCTTCAGCTGCATCTTCAGTTTCCCCTTTGGCTGCTTTGGTGAGAACTTCCATCCATTTAATCTGCAGTTCTTCATCTTCCGCACTGAAATACAGAGTTTGCTGGGACTGGCAAAGCTTAAAGACATGCTTCACTTCAAACCTCTCACCAGCACCCGGTAAGCTGACTTCGTATCCAGGCAGAGGAATAGGACGTGGGCTCCGTCCGTCCTAAGAAGAAAGGACAAATGTGAAAATTCAGCAAGAAATTACATGTGAAATGGGAGGAGCAGGGGGACACTGCCCAGGGAAGAAAGATTTTGTCTCGGTGGGGTTAAAGAAACGCCTCTTGCAAACAGGTTAAAACTGGCTTTGAAGCAGGAAGATGTGACTGGAGATGCATTAACCCACAGCTGAGACTCGGCCAGCAGGCGTATGCCCAGCCAGGCAGCTACACCACAGCTCTTGCCAAACCAGAGCCTCGGCGCGTACTGGCAGCCCGCCGCGCTGGGGCCGCAGCCTGCGCTCTGCCCATGGAGCCAACACGCGTGCACGCTCACACACGTGAACGCCGTTTCAGAGCCTGGCGTGCATCCCGCTCCTCCTTCAGCACCGCACTCACAAAACAGAAGGGGCGATTCCGACCGGTCAGCTTAGAGTAAGGAAAGGCACTGACTTATTGGTGCTTTATTCTTCTTGTTTAACAGATTGCCTCTTGCAATACAGATCCAGCAGAGGCATGGCTGGGGATTTCATGTAATTTCACATTACCTATGCATGCTGTCTTCTACAAAACACCTTTGCATTATGTACAGGCAATCAGATCCAGCTGAGAGTAGCTCAGTGTAGGCCTTTTTGAACTTCATGAGACATTTGTAAGACTGGTTTAAAGGAGACAAATAAGCAGAGCTGGACACTGAGAGACACAAAGACAACTACCAGGGTGTAGACTTTGAAATAAAAGAGAATTTAAGATTTTAAATCAATCAGTGAATCTTCTCGGAAGGTCTTGGCTTATTTATGATGCTTTTCAGAGCTGTCAAGGAAGTTGAAGCTCAGATTCTTGAACATTCTTTGAAGGCCAGATTAACTTGTGGATCTAAGGAGCGGCATAGCTCTCTAACAGTCACATCTTGAACACCAATCAACTCTCCTAAGCTCTGAGGAAAGGGATACTTTAGCAAGGCAGGGTGTGCCATGACCATGCAACTCCTTTCAGCTGATGCCATCAAAACATTTTCAAGGGTGGGTCCCCAATCTGAAGTCTAAACCACACAGGCATCAAGCATTAGCAAGAAGCTGTCGCCAATTGTAGAAGCTACTTGTGTAGCAGCCTACTTAAGTTCAATGCCTCATACCAAAGTTAATGAGACATCCCGCAAAGAGGTGGCAAAGTCATTCCTTTTGTCACCCCATGCTGACTGCAGATGATTTAGTACAGCTGGAAGGGGACCACAGCGCCAGAACAATGGCAAAAAAAAAAATCTACTTTTCTAACACTTAAAATAATTTAAGTTTCAGAGCCGCTCACATCGATGCAAACACATATGTTAACTAAAGGGGCAAAAAATGCACAGTCAAAAATGTGCCTACACATTTCATTGAATCAGTACAAGCTTCCTGACTTATTAATCTAGTACTAGAGTCCATCTGCTTGAAGACCAAGCACTATTCAAGGAGATTTAGGGCAATTTAGGTCAAACACTGAAGAATTCAGTTCCTGTTTGCGTGCAAGTCGTCGTGTTAAAAGCAGCAGACAATTTCTAGACCCTGACACCACAGCCAGGGGGGTCTTGCACATGCAGAGGTTTGAACTGGCACGTACGGAGCAGCTCTAGACCTGCATACATGGTAGTGCTAAAGCAAGCAAACATGGGACTGATGAACACAATGCGTGAGAGCACATGCAAGCTCACCCATGCCTGCTTCGCTGACCTTGTTTTAGAAAAACAGTATGACTTGTTGCATGTAAAACTGAAGGTCGCCCATGCCAATGGAGGATGATATTCTCTGTAGCCAAGAAGTGCAGCGTTAAGAGCAAATTGATGTTTGAATTGTATGTTACACCTACCCAACACGTGCAGACACAGGCAAATTAAGCAGAGTGCCTTTGGTCTCGCTTCCTCCCTTCTCTTAATATGATGCCTTTGCCACTTTCTCTGTACCTGCCTGGTCCAAAAGGAAGCGATTTCAATATCTCTGAAAAGCTGCACTGCTGACAGATAAAGGTGAAGCACTCAGCCTCCATTCATCCCACACACCCAAACCAGATCTCTCTGTGGGACCATGAGCGCCTCTGGATTTCCTGTGGCACTGAGCCCCTCCCCTCCTACCTGGAGTCTAACAAATCCAGGGGCTGTTTTGTACCCATGAGGAATTCGGGCCCTACACCCGTAGGTGTACGTAAGGATTTACAGGCCTTACAGGCAGATAAATATCGTATTCCATTTTTAAGAGCCTACTGGATTTGGCTGGTTGGTTTTTTTTAAGCATCCTAGGGCTGCATGGTATCAGTATTTCATCAGACCACTATCCAGTGCTGAGAAAACGTTTGCTTTAGGGTTATTTCAATCATTTTCCTGAGATAGCGAGTAATACACAAAAATCTACTGTCAGTAATCACAAGCCTTGTGCGCTCATCCTGACTCTAAGCAGCATCATACTAATGTGTTCTTCTTCCAGGTAATCACAGCAGCATTTATTTATTGCTCTATTACAGCCACTACAACACCCAGGGTTTAAGATTTGGGAACAGATGGCTCAGTTCCAGCCCTGTTTCACGCACCCCTCCATACAGACATCCCTCTGGCACTGCACATCTCTTTGCGGCGTGTAAGCTCTCTTACCCAAATATATACAGAACAGCAGTTACCCACCGGTGGACCACTACCATTTTCCCCTACGACTTTTGAGTAGGCTTAGAAAATCCCTGTTTTCCCACCCAAACTCTACTCTCTACCCACTTACAATCTAATCCCAACCTTGCTCAAATTGTTGAGACTCTTGCGACACAACGGCGTGCCAAGATGCAAAGCTCTGCAGGACCATGAAGGACGACAGGCAGAGCTTCGTGCAGGGGCAGTTACAGCTTCACCCAAATAGGGTCAACAGATGAGCCACAAAAATACTTCTCTAAACCCCCAAGCTGAACTTTAAACTCAGCTGCTCCCCTATTTTCTAGGAGTAAATCACATTTACTTGATAAATAAAAGATTTTTCTTCATAACTTATAAAGAAAAATTTTCTCTTGGCTCAAACCCAACAATTATTATATACTCTAGCTCTCACTAGACTAGTTTTACCCTCTGTACTACTCCAAAGTTAATTATTCCTCTAGCTAGCTGGGACTCCTTAATTCTGCATGTCTCAATCCTAAATAAGCTGTGCATTTCAGCCTCATGCATAAAGACTTATGCAAGACTTAAGCCGTGAACACGCAGGGGATTAATTCATTCTTCTGGATCAAGGATCTAAGGTTAAATTGCAGTTTTCTTGCTCTCGCTTAAAGCCTGCGCATTGTATTTCCATTTGCAACTGGCATCCCAGTGAAGGCCGGGGGTGCAGAGGACAAAAGCTGCCAGGGCTTTTACTGTATTCCGAAGCCCCGGTTTCAGCTTGGTTTACTCCTCCTTCCCAAGAGGCAGCTATTTTTTCTGTTCTTTTTAAAAATAATTCCCCAACTTTCAAACTCCTATGGTCACGCTTCACCTGGCCTGTGTTTCAAGAGCTTTAATACCATTGTTGGTAATATTCTTCACAAAAGGCACCTCTTTTTCTAGGCACCAAAATGCTTCTTTGCAGGCCTAAAGAGGTTTGTGCGATGCATCAAGACGGTTGCACGAAACAAAACAGTGCCTGGGAAAATAACACTCACGCACGTGTGAGGTATTCCAGACTGATTCCAGACACTCTGCGCTGGGAAAGAAGCCCTGGAAGAGATTTTTCTCCGAAGTCTAGCATACGCTACGCAAACCAGAACCAACAAGAACATCTGGATGCAAACTGGAGAAAGTATTCGAGTGGGAACAGTGGGTGCTGGCAGAAGGGACTTGTTGTTTATAGTCTCAGCCTGCAACTGGCTATTCCTGATGGTAAATCCTGGCTCGGTTACCGAATGTGAGACAGATCAACCTTGTCCTGTACCCTTCCTCGTTGCTTTATCGGGAGATTCCTCTCCCACCTGAAATAGCTGAGGACACTAACTGCTAAATGTAACTGTCACAATATTGACAATCGCTGCCAAAGGCACCCTTTCCCCCTAAAAAGTAGGATCTTACTTGTAATATCAACAGAGGCGGAAGGTCAAAGTTGTCAGGGCACAGAGCAAAGAACATAGCACCTGCAGCACAGAAGCTCCTCCAGCTTCCAACCCTCGCCTTGCACGACTGTCAGGAGGGGGCCTGGAGCATCGAGCACCGTTCTGCTGAGCACTACATGCAGCTGGTTCATGTCCCGTGGGCTGTTACTTGTGCTGTCCCCAGACAGTTGGGTGGGCACCAGGAGGAACTCTCTGTCTAGCTTGTACCACGTAAGAGGCCTTGCTTCCTCTCAACTCCTCGTTCCAGTCATCTCTTGGATGATGTATGCTGCTCCTGGGTGAGGAGAGCCACAGGATTTAGACCCCTCTCCCTCTGTTCTCACTGTCCTTCCCCAAGCTTGCCTGTGCGAGACACTGGCCTGGTTTATTTGGGTGTGGGGCTTGCGCTGGTCCTTTGCTGGGGCACAGCTTTCAGATCAGCTGAGATGTTTCACAGCGAAGCAATTCTCCTGGCTTTGCTTTTTAAAGGTTTTTTCCTTTCCCCAGACTCTGATTCCAGGGAGATCTAAAACCTGGTTTTGTTGCATTATTTTTGCGCAGTTCGCCTTTTCAGCTGTAACTTCAGTCGTGCCTCTCCTGCGCCTAGGAGGGGAGCCAGGCAGCTTGCTGCCTGTGGCATGAACTGGAAGCTTATGCAGTGTGGGGTTTGCATCCCAGGCAAAACCAAGCAGGCCCTGTCTGGAGCTCCAAAGTTAAGCTTTCAGCCTCTTGAGCGCTATGCTTAAAACATTGCACACACTGGTTTAGAACCAGAGGTGTTCTTGCCGACAAGCGGCACTTGTAAGGGCGCCGTGTACTTCCTGCTGAGCATTCGCTATGGGGTACGCTTCACTTTGAACAGCTTAATAATCAGGGATAATGTTTAGTCCCCAGACTGATCCTAGCAACAGCCAGACAAACCAATGGGAATAAAAAGCAAACCTTCATCTCACTGGAATTACAGCATGGCAATGGTAGGCTGAATGCAGACCCATTTCTTCTTCCATCCCACCCAGGAGAGAAAAACAAGCTCTGCATAAACGTGTCAATCACCAAATACGCCAACAGGTATGGGGAATCTCATTTCAGCACTGCCATTCTTCATCTTCATCACTAAGGAAGCATGACTGGTATTTCTATTTTGGATATTCTGTCTTGGCTATAGGTATTGCTATCTCTTGACTTTCATCACCCACGAATGCTAGTTAGCATCAACAGCAGGCTTCAAAAAAAATAACGCTTACCATGGTAATTATTTCAAGTAAAGATAAAATCGCATGATGCTACAATAAGGAGCTTTACCAAACACTGTCCATTTTTCAGGCTGAAAACCAGCTACATTTCCACAAATTCCTCCACCCTCTCAACCCAGAACTAGATTTAAAAGAAAAGCTTGGACCACAAATTGCGATATTCAGCCTGCTTTGCAGTTCTATACATTTTACAGGGAAGTGCTTTCCCTAAGGACAGGGTAATAAAACCTTTGAATATACCTGTCTGAAACCTCTAAAAAACCTAAACCATAATCAAATTATCCTTGTTTTGTCATTTTTTTTGTAAAAAAAAAGGGAAAGAAAAGCTATGAGCTTAAACATTTGCTCAGAAACACATCAGCAGTAACTACAGATAACGAGGGAATCTGAAATCGCTATATTCAGAAGACCAAGTTCATTTTGTTGTTGAAATCAAGACAAACCCTTTGACCTACTTCTCAGCTTGACACAGTCAAACTCACGCCATTTCGCTTTGCTGTGCATTACCTTCCATGAGTGTCATTTTACCTGGCTACTTCCTTGCAGATACAGAACAAGTGGTTCAGCCTTGGGGATGGTCACCCACATTTTGTACCAAGTCTTCCCTTTTTCAAGGAACTGGAGGTAGCTGCTGAAGAGGCTGTTTTCAGCTGCTAAGATGCTTTGCTTCTGAATGAAGAGAAAAAAAAAAAAGATTGAAAAAAAAGAGCTGTTTCCATGGATGCTTACATGGGCAAAACACTTAATTCTAAGTATAAAATGTACTTAATTTACATTGTCTGGAGTCAAATAATACTGTAGGGCAAGCGGTGGAGAGCCCAGAGCTGAACAAAAGTTTAATTGTTATTATGAACCAACAAACATCGCACAATTCCACGCAATAGAGGCAGGTGCTGAACTACTGTTCCCAGCAGACACGAAGTCAAATTCTACCACCACCAAGCCAACGGAGGATGCTAATTAAGATGATGCAGCTAGTTTCTCGCTTGGCAAAGCAGGCTGGGAGATGATTTCAAATTAGTGCAAAAGGTGCATTAACAGACCCTCTTGTGCACAGGCGCAGAGATGGGAGCCAAGTCAGAGAGCGCCAGGGCAAAAAAAGACCAAAAGAAATTTTTGTCTTCTGAAAGAAAGCAAAGAAAATCAAAATCCCTGTTCACATTAGACTGCGCACAGAAGCCTCCCGGGGATTTCTGACATCTGCTAATAACGTGTAAAGTGGCAATGTCCTCAGCTGTTACTAAGCTCTCTAAGAAAGTTTAATGTAAATAGGAGGGCAAGAAGACAACTGTCTCTGATCTTCCGTTTTTATACACCTGCCTTCCTGCATTGACCTGAGCCTTTGAAGATTTAGCAGAAGGCTAGAGGCCTGGGCATAGGAGGGGAAAATGACACTTTTCCTTGAGTTTTGAGAGCTCTCTGCTGTAATCTGCTTTCTGAAGCAAAGCCAGAGGTCACATTTCTCTGGTTTGCTTTTTGGCTTTTCAGATTAACAGAGCTTTCGGCTGGGTAGGTGCAGGTTCTCGCTTTACTGGCAAACAGCTCTGCTGGAACAGTGCTAGGAAGTTTGTCATGGGATACCACAGCCTACAGAATGCATCTGAAGTGCTCATTGCCTGGAGGCACAGCTGTAGCCTGTATCTGACGTTTTGGATGGCATCAAGCTCTGGACCTCTGCACGCTGCAGACGTGGAAGTCCAGGGAAAGGCAATGTGCATTTGTAGCTCTACCCCACTTTCTATCTCCGACATTCTGGATGTGCTTGGGTACAAGGCTGGCAAAGCACCTGAGCAGCAGAGGTCACTCTGGGACACCGTGCTGGTGTAATTTTACCTGTGTTGGTACATTTAGTAGCCTGGGAAGAAACATGACATACTGGGAACCAGAGCCGGGCAGGGCCTGAGAGGAGTGAGAGGCATTTATTACTGGAGCTCTGGATCTGCACTGGTAGCTTTATGTTTCTTGCTCAGAGTCTGGCTCTTTCCCGTGTATTTTGGTTCTGATGGGGAGTATAACATGGCTGGAAGGCAGTCAGATGGCTCTGAGGGGTGGCTTCCAGAAAGATGTTTTTCAAGGTAAGATGTTTTTCAGTAAATGCTGCCACTGCTCCCCAATTTTCCATGCAGTGCTCCAAGCAGGATGGTGTAGGTCAGTGCATCGGGTGGGAAGGATGATTTGCAATCACATTCTCAGTGCGTCAGTGGCTCTTCCAAGAATCTGACATCCCTGTGGGTCCACTTCCAATTGAGATGAATGCCCTTTTACAGTGACTTCTGGCTGTATTTCACAGGTAAAAGAAATAAAAACCTTTTCTTCAGGGTGGCCTGTGAAAAGCGTGGCACGTAAAGGTACTCACAGCTCTGCCCGTAGTCTAAAAAAAGCATTGGTAAGAGAAGGTTCAGTTGTTGTGGGTGAGGATTGAACAAATCAGTTTGCCAATATGTTTCTTGTGCTTGTAAAAAGTAAGGGGAGGATGTGCTGCTACCGTGGTATAAAGCTTGGTGACACCTGTGGCCGCTGTGGAGCAGCAGTTTACACATGTAAGTTGTGGAAGTCACGTCTTGGAGAAAAGAGTCTGCATTAGAGCGGCTTTGAGAAAGTTTCAGTGAATCCTGACAAGACTTTCAGAAGGATGCCATGCGTTTGCACGATCAACCATGAAAAAATTAGTTTCAATGATATTTTCACAGGATGTGAAGTAAGGAGTGCAAAATTTTCTTCTATAGGGAGTTAAAAGTGAAAAACCAAAACTTATTTTGCAAAGTTTTGCCAATAGTTATTGTGCACAACGCAAGACTGGAAACGCACTGTAATAAAAAGCAGCCAGAAGTTTTTCCTCTTTTTTCATTCCTCTGAAAGCTGAAGCTTAGCTGCAAAACTTGCGTGCACCCCTGCCTGAGCAGCACCCCATGACGAACACTTGCATTCAGAGACAGCATTCAGACTGCGTGCACCTTCAATACAAGTTATAGGCCAGAGGCTCAAATGTCATAGTCGGGCAATAAAGATAATCAAACAAATCTATTTGTTTTAAATAAATACATTGGGGAAAAAAGAAAAGGAGCAAGCCAGAGACTCGCAAGGGCAGCTAGCACAGCTGAGGCTCCTTAGCCGAGCACAGTACCTCTGCAGGTAGTCTTTTCTTTTGCTCTCCAGCTGCTTCCACTCCAGGGCTGCAGGGGCTGGCTGGTGACTGCAGGAAACACTCCTTGCACACTCGGTTATGACGGCTGTTATCTGCGAGTGGTTTGAACTCAGAGCATTTTGCACAGATCACCTGTGGCAGAAAGATGGTGCTTTATTGGCCATAGCTAAGACGCAACCCTTCTCCAAAAAAAGTGACTCGCAGAACGGTTGCTATTGAAGTAAAATCCAGAAAACCAATGTAAGCGTAAGACAGTGACCAATATAATATTTACTTTATCTCCATTAATAATTAACGTTTTTGTGATCCCCTGCTGTGTACCAATATACCTGATTAAAGAACACGTATGCCTTTTGGGAAATACTGTACGACTAACATCATGCAAGTTTGTTTTTCTTTTCTTGTACGCCTTTATGAGTCAAAAATGGCTCAGGCTGACAAAGCAATTAGTGTTTTTAACGCCAATCGTAAAATGGTCTAGGAAGGACTGGTTTGCAAAGTACAGGTGGCTGATGCTTCCTCATCCGTTAGGCAGCCTGACACAACTGAGGAATCAACAAACCACCGACCATTCTAAGAACACAGTCCAATATATCACCCAGCAAAAATTTTGTCTGACGCCAAATTAGCAACTTCTGATTCCTGTCCTCGCTTGCTGAGAGTGCACAGTGGCACACCCATCCGTGTCGGCAGCTTTTGCGAGGCACGATGGATCTGCAGCTCCGGAACCTGCTGTCACCCTTAAATCCCACCCTGCCGCTTGCTGTTGCACAGCTGCTCCGGGGAGAGAGGCCATCCCCTGGGGTGCACGGCAGGGACAGTTGGCCGCCTTCAACATCCGTTCGGGTTTACTGTGCAGTCACACACCACAAATGCCCTCCAGGCACAGGTATGCATTACAATATGCTTCGCTGCAAGACGCTGATTACTATATGAAGGTAACAGCCTTAATTCAGGCAAGTGTTAAGTGAAGCCCCATTCTGCCAAGTTATATCAACAAAACCAAGCCGGTATTTTTAGAAACGTGATAACCCCTCCTTGTGATGAATTAACTTAATTTGAATGCTATTGCCACACCATGGAACATCACATAACCAACAGCTGTTTAACACTAAATTATTAATAACGTAATTCTTGTTACCTCTCTGCCCATGGGGGAAAGCTGTTATTTAATTTCTTTAATAATCTCGAGCTTTGCAATGGAACATTTTAAACCTCCAGAAATGTATTTCATTATTTTAGTAATTATTAATAAGAACCCAGAAGGCTGAAAATCCCATTTCTGGTGCAAAAGTGTCTCCTCCACAGTAATTTTATTTCCATTGCTGAGACTGAGGTTTCTTCAAACAACTATACATTCAGGTCTTGCTTCAGCTGAAACCGTATCTCCACTTCAAATGAATAATTGTATTTAAATAACATTATTCTGCACTGGCTACACCAGGGCCACTGACCCGTGAAACTCCAGTCACAGAAGGCAGGTTTCGAGCTGCGTTACAAGAATCAATCTCATCTCATCTTGGCCATGGTTGTGATTTTCAGAAAAAGCCCTAAGAATTCAGCTATTTGTGAAAGGCAGTGGGGAAGGGCAGCTCAGTGCCTTCAGTAACCCGGCCTCATAGCTCTGGGGCTGATTTTTTTTGGACTTTTCAAGCAGGATGAAAACACTTTGGCACCAGCAAATCTTGAGAACTCTGCTTTAGGGAAAAAGCAACCCATCCATCTTTAACACTGCATGTTTGGCTGTTCACCCTAGGGAACGTTGCTGTGCAAAGTAAGGCTGTCAGGAGGCCATTCTGCATCTGCAACCCAGATATAGGGGACAGCCCCCTCCCCAAGTCCACGCACATCCCCAGAGAAAGCACCACCTTTCTTTTTATCCACAGAGGTGCTACATTCACCTTTAAACCATCACAGAGCAGGACCCTTGCACTAGAGTTTTGCTTTTTTTTCCCCTGATTCCCAGGGGGTAAAACAAGTGGAAAGATCTGCTCTGTTGGTGACTTGCCATGAACCAGCACATCTTTAGGTCCTGCCCTGGAAAAATGAAACATTCTCTTCATCAGTCTCTGCAGAGAAAGGGAGCAGCTCAGTGCAGTCTGATACTTACAGCCCCACACTGCTTACAGTGGTGCCGCCTCTTAGTGATGGAGTTAAAGCTTTCGCTGCAGCTCTTGCAAGCCTGTTTCTCCTTGTCTCGCTTGGATTTGGAAGATTTCCTACAGGAATCACTCTGAAATGAGAAGTACAATTATGTGATTTAAGAAAAAAAAAAGACCGCAAAACAAGTCACAGAATTCTCCTACTGACAAAAATCCTCTTTGGGTTTCACACCGTTTCAGAAAAGAATTCACGTCAACTCTGCTAACGGCCTTGGCTGGGTGGCCTACCATTGGGTGTTTCTGGCGTGGCATTACGTAATCTCAGACTGCTTGAGCCAATTCTTCAAGTCCCTCCCTGCCTGCTCGTGCCCTCACAGCCACTGAGCGACCCCATCTCACCGCCTGTTGGTAACAGGAAAGGAGGAACTGGCAATGCAGGGCTGTCAAGAAGAGCTTTCCTTGCGGCACCTGGCTCTTCCCCGCTGCAGCTGGACTTGGCTAAGGTAAATGTTGTTGGCTTTGTGAGCGTGTTATAAACTCCTCCGTTCATGGGGAGGAGATGAGGAGGTTTGGGGAAAAATGGCTTTTTGCACCACCTGACTTCAAATGCTTCATTTCGGCGTTTCCTTAGGCTCCCTCCCAGCCCATGATGAAACACAGAGCTCCTTGGGAAGGTGGGGACCTACCCCGGGGACCTGCTATTAGCTGCTCTCGGCAGAAGACGCTTGCTATCAGCCACCTAGGTAGCCAAGCAAGTTCGGCCTCTGAAGTGAAGCACCTAAGCTGGTACGTGAAGTCACTTGGTGTGATTAAACCCAACTGTACAATTTTCCAATAAACTGAAGAGCATTAACATGACAATGTGCAGTTCATAAAATACAGCTTCATACAGGACTCCCAGTAGCCCCCTTGTTTTGTTTTCCTTTTTAAAGACATAAATACTGTTCCTCCTTCCCAGTCAGGCAAGGGAGCAGCAGCTCCCAGGGGTAAGCCTGGGGCACCCCCAGCCAGGCCGTGGCCTGTGGGGATCCCAGCCCGAAGGAGGGGGATGTATCGCCTTCCTCCAGTACAGCTCTTTCATGGGAAGAGGTTTGGTGACTCCTCATTTTTGTTTGCTTGACAAAATCATTGAACAAACTACTGGGAAAAGACACATTTCCTCGAAATCGGAAGAGCAGAGGTATTTTATATTTTTTCTGAAAATCAGCCCTGTGAAGATCAGGCCCATTGCAGGTTACACATTCCGGACTCCTTGACACCCCCTTCCCTTTAAACCAAGTGCATTCTAAGTCACAACTCAAGTCCACCTTAGAGAGAACAACTGGCTCAACAAACTTCCCCTTCTTCCAACCCTTCTTTAAGAGGAGGGTGGTGGGCATGGGGGGGGCGGGAGGGCAGGCAGCAGCAGTTACAGTCAGCAGTGGCTGCCCACAGGGTGCCGGGGAAATTCTGCCCTAAGGCCACACCTTTGTGGTTCTGACCAGCCTGCAGCAGTCACTGAAACAGCTTTTCAGGCCAATTAAAAAAAAAAAAAAAAAAATCCAGTTTTATAACCCAACGCCACTCTCCCACCTTTCAGCCTCCCTGAGCCCCTGCCCTGCCATTCATTGGCTGCAGAGGCGCAGTCTCAGCAGAGCTACTGAAACCACCCTGCCTCATCACGGCATTACACAACAAACCCACAACTCATTACTTCTAATTGGACTGGATCTTTTCATTTTTATTACCTTTTCTACAGCTGCAGTAGCAGTGCTTCAGACTTGTACACGAGTACACGGGACGCATTGCGATTCAGCTCGGTGAAGCACAGCCACAGGGATGTGCTCATTCAGGAAAATCACTATACCCTGTATACATACAGATTAATCACTCAGCAAAATGGAATGGCCGCGAATTCAAGTCCTCCCCCACGTCTAAGTGAAGTGCAGTATTTTACTTTTCTTGCGAAAAAACAGATGTAACCAGTATGGCACTGAATGACAACCACCGAGCAACGCCTCGGGTGAATCATGGGCAAAACCGTTCCTTCCAGACTCCGTAGGCCCCTCCAAGCAAGGCGATTTGAAAGTTTTTGCTGATCACCAGCAATATACAGAGGAACTCTTTTATTTGCATCATGTATATTGGCTAAAGTCAGCCACTTGTCACGCTGCTTTTGGTGCTATTGCTGTTTAGTTTTTTAGCAGGCTGGTTTTCCTTCCACTGCCTAGGGATGGATTCCCCTCAAGCTGTCAGACCAGAGCATCTCCTCACTGGTCAACCTTATTTTTCCTCTTCTTATAAGTTAAAATTTGCACATAGCACAACAAGCCATTTGATTCTTACGCTAACAACAGTTTCACTGGTGCTACTGGAATGGCAAAAGCATACATGAAGGCACCATTTACCCTTGTGCGCTGTGACTGGAAGATAAACCTGACGAATGCTAAACAAAACCAGCTCTTGGCTTTAAATCGATACCTACATGTGCCTGCACAGAAAAAAAGCTGAGGTTCCTCCAACGTGAATTGAATGGACATGCTTCATGTGGCAGTTGGTTAATTTGATTTGTACTTCAGTAGAAACATCCATCACCACCCACATGCGCATTTCTGTAACACAGGTAAGGCTCAAGCTGGATAATTCCTCTAACGGAGCTCGTATTTGACTGCCTCCTCCGTGTGAAACAGCCTCCAGGCTGCTCACTTTCAGAAATACGTGACCAATATATTTGACAAGGGAAAGGAAGCAGAAAACGTTATTAGGTTGGGCAAGATTTGTTACAACAGTTCTGCACGAGCTTTTATTTTAGACCATTATATTTATTTTAGACCATTATATTTTAACTTGTGCTGTAGCATACAGCAAGCATTTAATACGAACTTCACCAATCACAAAAGGCCCTGTCTAAAGAGGTCTTTAAGTGGTTGACGAATGCCAGCAACGATTCCTAGTATTTCTCAACATTATGAGAATACAGTGAGAACTAAGAGTTTGAAACATTGCTATTGCAGCTGTAGAAAAGATAATAAAAATGAAAAGGTATTTTCTTTATGACTTGGCAAATTCCAATGAGCAATTACAGAAGAAAGACTTACTCAATATTATGTTATTTAACTGCTGACACTAGGAAAGAATTAAGAAGCCCTTTGCTTTGCCCTCCTGCGGAAGCCATGAGCCTGCTGCACGGGTAGTCCCCATCCCACCGGGACGGCTCTGGAAGGTGACCTCGCCACGTACACTTCACTATGCACTACCTGAACAGAGAGGATTTGTACAAACCAAGGGCATGCATTGTAATTCACAAACCTTGTTCATCAAAGATAAATTTAACCGTCACTTTGCAACTGTGTCCTTTATTACACAAGCTACGTTATTTACTCTTGATGTATGTTAAGAGGGAAGCCGATACAAAACTGCCCTAGCTTCAACGGGAATATCCTGATACTAAAGCACTCGAGTAATCATTGTATTTCCCATCTTTCTTGGGGTACCCAGCTGTGTTTTGAAGCTGGTGAGTCTGACAGGAAAAAACACTTGCATAAAATCTGTTCAGAGCCAGGATCTACAATAACTTCTTTCAGCCTGGGTTGTTTTGACCACTAATTTGCTTTTACTCTACAGCTGTGTTTAACTCTCTCAATCTTGACAGTTCCCTCCAGCTTTAAAATTTTGGTGGAAGACAACCGTATATATAGCGCAGCGAGAGGTACAGCTCATGCCTGGAGCTAAGTGACTGCAAGGTGAAGGCCTGCGGCTGGGCTCTCGGGAAAGCAGACATCACCTCAGCAGTGAGCCACCGGTGCCTCTGTTTGCTTCTGAAAAGCAGGGGAGAAACACTGAAGAGCTGGTGGGAACAGCAAGAAAACCAGCGGGTTCAGGAGACTGTTGTTCCGTTATTTGTCACACGCTGTGTGTTTCAGTCTGCCTGGGCCAGTGGGCAGAAATTAAGCCTCAATGTTGTACGTGCAGTATGTACGCAGTTGGAGGAGACTCTTGTATGGGCAGAAGCATGAGCAACAAAGGGGTTTTAAACCTTTTTCTTCTCATCATCCTTACACAGCTGCATATTTTCCATTTACAAATTACTTATTTGGAGACACCCACAATGGGGCAGAACATCAGTGGGTGCTTCTGGGAATGCTGAATCTATGTGAGAAATTAATTTAGATTATGTATATTTGGTACTCTGTAACACAGCACAATCGTTTAGCTTGTTTCACTATCTGCCGATGTCATACATGCAAGGTTACACGCAAGACGATCGCTGGCTCGTACTTCCCTCATGCATGCAGGTACAAGCACAAGCTGCACTAGCAGTGCGGTACAGTGAACGGTTGCCACAACGCAAGCAGATTGTACCTCCTGCAGCAGGTCTTCACTGCCTGGTTATGCAAACGTGCAAGGCTGAAGAGAGCCCCAGCAGACAGTTCAGGAGGCTCAGCAGAACCACAGGAAGGAGGGATGAGTTTGCTGACCAGCACCACCACCAAGTGGTTTGCATGTGGAAGCTGCTAAGCACAGAATGTACTTGCTCATGCACTTACAGAGATGTTTCGAGAGGGACGTCAAAAATTTTAAAAACCAATTCCTTGCTCACGCTGATGTTATCTGTTTGCTGCAATACAGCAGAATGAGATCCCAGAATCAATAAAACACAATTTTGGATATTTTTAGCTTTGTGGTTTTGATCAACTCCATTTTTATTGCTATCTCAGGAATTAAATTATTCTTCAAATACACAAGGAAAATGACTTAATGTGTCCATATATACTACGCAAATCACTGACACAACTAGTTATAATCAACTATAAAGATCTACATTTTTTAAAGTTTAATTACAACCAAAATGTACATTTCCCTAAGAGACCTAAGACCAACAGAAATTTTTCTGTGTTTGCTTTTAGATGTTATACAAAGCCTCTTTTTCCTGAAGTAGTTCGCTCACTATAATGTCTGTAACTCAAGGAACGGACACTAACTGCAAACCTGACTACAAATAAGCAATTGCTAACTGCAAACACTTCTTTTTAACAAGCTCTTGTTTGTATAGGTGGGGTTGCTGGCGTTTACACTCCGTAAACTCCACCAGTAGATTACGCGCTTGGCCAGAGCTCTGGAAGAGCCTGCGAAGTGGCTCCTCTGTTATTAGAAAGGCCATGCTAATACAAAACATCCCATAGTATGGCTCAGCAGGTAGGGGCTTTCTGGTGGTTGTTTCTTCTTGCTGGGGCTTTTTTCAGTAAACTCAGATGACCCTAAGGCATTTCCTGAAAATCTGTGATTCTCAGAAGACATTTTAGAAGGAAGCATTAAGAATGCTAAAAAAAAAATAGACCTCATTAAGGACTCAAAACGTCTGGCTTGACTCAGCAGCAACCACAGATGCTGGACAGAGCAAAATGAAAAATATCTTTAAAATTATGCTTTGCTTCTGCTGCAGCCCATCGCTTACAGGCCAGGGATGTACAAAGGCACTGTCATCTCCTCTGTATTGGCAGAAGCATGAAAAGCACACTACGAAAGAAGCATTCATCAGACTGGTTCTGGAGATGAAATCCCAAGTTACACAACATGACAGTGTTGGCCAGCCAGGTCTCCTCGTCTCTCTTTGCCTTCCTCCCCTCAAGCATTTAGTGTAGCTCCTATCAGAATTTAAGAACAAACACCCTCCCCGCCCCAAACCCCCAACACAACAGATGTAACAACCAAGTTCCCTCCAGCCAGGTTCCCCATAATATGTGTGCAGCATGTATCTGAACAGGGGAATTTAAATTCACTGATGGTGCAAGCTCTGCAAGTAGCTGTGGGTGCAACTTAGCCAAGAAGCTCAGGACAGCACAGCTGCACCAACTGACAGCAGAACATAAACTGATACTGAAGAGTCTCTGATTTTTTTTTTCCTGCTACAAAAGAAAGAGCCCCCCTCCTTGCTCTACGAAAAGCATCAGCTTCAAATTACTTACCCCTCCAAACGCACCACCACCATCTGCTCCTGGCATCGACTCCACAGAGCTGGTGCTTGCTATCTGAGAGAAACAGAATGACAGAGAACAGGTTCAGCGTGGACGCTCTTCCTAAAATATATCAAACACTGAAAAAGAAAACATGGCATCATCTGCTCTTAGCCCCTCAGCTATTTGCTTGTGCATACACTTTGACTGCACATGTTCTCAGCCACCCTCAAACACTGGGCTGACTACGGAGCGGGTGATGCCCAGCCGAAGCTGCTCTTCGCTGTGGCATGCGCCTGTCCCCCCACTGCGCTGCAGAAGGCAAACGGCAGGTTTTGGGTCACACAGGGCCTTTGAGCCCTGCAAGCCACACTAAGCAAGGGCTTTGGGGAGTCAGTAGATTCTAGGGAGGAAGAATATTCACTCCATTCAAACAGCACTCCATTGTGCTTTTCTTAATTGCAATACATCTCTTAATCTCTTGATAAATGCAAACGGGCATCCATATGTATTCACTACAGGGCAAGTAACAAGCTTATGTACACCAAAACCATAGGCCGCATCCTAAAAGGAAAACCACTTCATCTGTCATTAATTTACAGGGAGCTTGCTGGTTTACAGCGGGTTCTCAAAGTATTGGACTCTGTAAGATAAATCCTCCTGCTACTCCTACAGATCATTCTCCTGTTGCCAATTAGACAACATCTCATATTTCAAGGTTATCCAAAGCTTCAGTGCGTTCTTGCACTCTGGCTTCACTCCATTTGAAAGCAAGAAGGCTCAATCTCTGTTATTAGAAACAACCTGAAGGGTAGCATTGAGCAAGCGGCCAAACTGGACACTGTTCGTTCTGACACCTGCTGCAGAGATTTATAAATACACTAACACAGTCAATTGGCTCTTGAGAAGAAGCAAACGAGCAAATGCATCCACTGGGGCTCGTGCTCTGCCACCCCCAGAGCACTTCCTCAGAGAATGGAACTTGACTGAAGGGAGGCACCGTGTCCTCAACCCTGGACAACTATTTCTGCCTCTGCAAAAACCCAGCAACCTGAGGGCCATCACATCATTCACTCCCCAATCCTGGGGAAAGGGGTTTCTTTCCACCACAATCCCATCCAACCCTGGTGTTTAGGTTCTTCTGCCTAGTAAAAGTATGCTGTGGCACAGGACTTGGGAAGGGAAATGAAAATTGTGGCAAGAAAACGGGGTCTGAAGGAGAGATCGCAAAAAGCCCAGCAAGTTTAGGGGAAAGAGTAAATTTCCCTAGTTGCTTGTTCAGATCCCCATGTCCTTTTAATATTTATTTGGAATAATGTGCTAAAATCAAATACCCTCGACTCTTAACCTGGAAAAGATTTCAAAAGGTCTTTTCCCCCTTGTGTTACCATTACCCTCAAAGTGTGTAAGGTTTGGTATGGAGCTACTGCGAGTGAACAAGATGACAGTTATTCACGTTTGTCAGAGCTACCCCAGAGCTAGGGGGAGGAACAGAGATGGGGTGGGAAATCTCAATGATTTAATGGGATCTAAAAATCCCGATTTAACTAGCAGAAGCGTTCCCAACTCTCAGATCTTAGGGATGCCACCTGCGCCGAGCTCTGCTCTCTGCGGCACGTCTCCTTGCCAGCCTTCTAATAATGCACAGACTGGGTCCTTCTCCCCATGAGCCTTCAACACTTCTGAAATCAAGCAGTGGCAGAAGTCCTTTTCCTTTGGAACGTTTTTAGATGGCTTTAAAAAAAAAAAAAAAAACCCTTCACAGAGCCTTGAAATGCTGCAGATGAATATGGAAAACAGAGGAACGAGTGTCCTCTTTCTGAAGTAGCTAAGCCATGAAGGGAACCCGAAGCTTTCTGAAGAGACTTATTTAAAAGACCACTGCTACAGTCACCTGCAGGGCACTGACAGGCAATGGCTCCGAATGCTTGCCTCCTGCCAGGTGGGAGTTTATTCATTGCTGGAGCTAATTGCACAGGCATAATCCTAAGCATCAGGACGAAAGTCAGATCTCTGCACCCCCAGAAACTGCAAGTCTTCCGTAGGCAAATTACAGGCTGAAGATCAACCCGTAATGCTTGTATGAGCTTATCTCAGCCAGCAGGGAAAACGAAAGCATGGTAAGAATTGTGTGCAAAGGCATGCACTGGCCACGCAACCGAAATCAATCATAAGCACGTATCAAATGTATGGCCACAGATGGGAGGAAAGCTATTTGGCTATTTTTCTTCAGGCTTATTAGAATCAGAGTCCAATTTCTAGTAGCTGTTACAGATCCAGCCTGGAATCCGTGAGTGCATATCTATTTCTTGACTCATGAGAGTAAAAAGGGAAGATTGCTGTCATTTTTTCCTCTAAAGCACGCTGCCCAGTATTCCATAAAGACGATAAGATCTGTACGGTAGATGCGACCTACAGGAGTGCGTTGCTGCTAAGAATGCTCTCGGTGTTTGTCCAGTTTTCCTTACAGAGCTGCCTTCAGCTCTTTTTAACTGACAGCAATTTCTGCCACATTTAACCGTGACATCAGTTTTCAAAGCTGATTATCTAGATAAGCTGATCTTCTAAAAATGCAGGTTAGTGATCAGGCATAAAAGAAATTAAGGTGCCTACTGCATTAATATCCCAGTGAGGAGATAAACCAGACTTCTGCTCTGCTTGACTTTTATGAGCCAGTAGAGTATAAACATGTGGCTACACCATTAACACAGAAGCAAAATAAATTGGAATTTACAAAGCAAGATAATAACAGTGAAGTCAAACAGACACTGTGTCTTAATTGGATAGAAAGGAGTGTGCTTATTAGCTTGCTTATTAGCAAATGTTTTTTTAAATCCTGGTTCTGAAGACAGCCTTGAGTTATCTTTAAAAATACAGGCATGAATGATTATTTTCCAATTCTTTCCGAGCATTTTTAGCTGATGAATCGTCCATGATCAGTAATCTATACCATGCTCTGAAAATGGTTCATTGCTGGCTGCTATCAGCAACGGGACCCTCAACTCTGCAAAGGCTTGTGAAAATCTCCGCTGCCAGTCTAATTAATGCTGGGATGAAAGGAACATCTCCCACCTCTCCTGAGCCCCCTGGGAAATCAGTCAGATAAAAATCCAGCATCACTGAATCACTGAATCAGATCTGTGAAAGGAGAGGTTGCAAAAATGGTTAGGTACCAACAACAACAAAAAAAAGAGTTTAGGAGGTCTGGGGAGGGGGAAGATAAAGAGATCCCCAAGTTTAATCTCTGCAGATGGACCTTCTCTCCCTGTGCTCCAAGATTTACCAAGTTTGACCACTGACATTGTCAACACACAGGCAGGTCTGCACAGAATTCCTAAAAATTTCCCTCTCCCAGGCCCTCTCCTCTTTAGCTTGCAGCAAATGACTGTGGCTAAGGTTAGCACCATCGCTGTCAAGTCAAGCGAGGAGATGTTGTCATCATCCTCATGTGAACACTTCCAAAACAAAATTCCTAGCAAACACAGCACAGAGTAATACATTTATTATACGACAGTATTTTTAAGATCCTTTTAAAACGCATGAGTATCCTTTCAACTCTTGAAAACTTTTAAAATAATAATTAAATAAGAAAAAAGAATAATCCCAAACCGCACCTCTGAGGAGATAGGGGAAGGTAATGAACAAAATCTCCCAGGCACACAAACATCATTCCAGAGAGCCAAGCACTCATAGCATTGAAGAATTACACCCATTATGCTAACGAGCCACGCATCTGGAAAACATGACCAATAGGCCTCTTGCACTGAATTACCCCAGGTCACTCATTCCATACCTGCACGGTTGAGTAACTATGACTGATGTGCACTTGAGAGCCAGAGAAATGGAGCTGACTGTACCGTAATGCAACACAAAAATCAAGAACAAGACTACACTGTGTTGAAGTTAGCTGTGTAAGCCCAGCTTAACTGTTGGTAGAGCTGTTACAGCAAAGAAGTAAGGACTCATACTTACTGATGAATCAGGAAGATGCTCCTCCTCCTGAGAAAAAGAGCTATTGAAAGCTCTAAACGTCTCGCTGTTCTGTTTGTGCTTTTCAATTGTTGCTTGAATGACCTGAGACAAAAATTCCAGCAAAGATGAGAAGCATCACTAAAGGAGCCTTGGAAAAATTCTCTTGTAGGAAGGTGCCTACAATTATAATTTTAGTGAAAAACCCCTACACCTGCATAAGTGAGATGGAAACTTAAAAACCTCAGTAACGATGAGTGGTGATGCTACCTCCCTACTGTTTAAGTCAAAAACTAAGACTGCTATCAGACAGTGCCTCTGCAAGTCAGACTATGTGAATATACAGGGCTGATCTGACGCCTCGGCCTCTTCTCTCGCTGGGCTTGGGGACTGCAGGAAACAGGCACCCTCTGGGAGCCCCCGTGTGCTGCCTGGGGTGGGACAGCAGTGGGGCCCTGGTGATGGCTCCACAGTTCTCCATAAGCAGCTTTCCCAGACTGGACCACTCAGCTTCCTTGCACAGCCACATTCATTCAGAACCCCAAACCCATGATTTTAAAAACAAGGTGCTGACTGCATGGTGATTTTCACCCATATCATAATGGATTTGTATTAACCTGAATCCATTCTCTCTTCTCCTCTTCTGTCCTGTTAAAACAAAAGAAAAATACAGAAACCATCATAATTCTACCTCCAGTATTTTCAGTAAATTCAATTCACATCTTCACGGCTTTATATCCATCAACGTTTCAGCTTTGCTATCCACTATTTTATAAACATCATTAATAACTATTGACCTCAACTGTTACCAAACAAATGCCAAAAATGTTTGAATTACTAAGACAGTGGAACCTACAAGCACTGCTATGAACACTGTGAGCAAATCAACACAGCACCAGAATACACTCTGACTCAGGACCAGCATGTTCTTTTGCATATGTGAGTGATGCGTCTCCAAAGCTTATCCCTTAGTTTAAGTTATGTTGTATGAGCACGGCCATACCCCTCGGATCATATGTTTTGACATAAATATTCACAAACCTCGAGACAGAACAAGCACCATACCTGGCTTGTAGCTCCAGCGATCTCTTTTTTCCTGTTATTGAAAAGGTATGAGCCACATTTTGCTTGGCAATTTCTTGGACCTGTAAAAAGAACACGTCAGCTTCTCACTGGTCTCCACTGTCTTTCAATCATTTTTAATGCCTTACAAATGTATTCATTCTTTGAAATATTCAGTTGAAAGGATCACTCAGAATACAGTAAAGAGGTAAAAAAAAAAACCCAAAGGATTGTTTTCATAATTACTCATCTTGCTACAAAACTTGTAAGTCTAAATCACCAACCAGTCCCCTCCAGCAGCAGAGGGAAAAGGTGGCTCCGGTGTCAGCTGGGTGACAAGGGAAGGCTTTCAGCCAAAGCAGGTGCAGTCATCATCTTCTTGCCCACCTATGGATGATTATCTCGTAATAATTCCAAACCCAAGGGATCCAAAGCTGGATTTTAGAGCTGTATTATATTTCTACATACATATAATGTTATATTTTTGGATTCAGAGGGGATCTGACACTATTGAGTGGGGAAGCATTAAAATGGGGTAAAAGAAGAGGTGCAAACCTGCAGTCCTGCGATGTCCATCTTCTCTCGAACACTGAACTTCTGGCCTATCAGCCTCAGTTTTGGCACACAGTACAGCACCATGCTGTTAAACTGCAACACGGGAAGGTTTTAAGTTAAGGGATTACACGCTGGACAGAGCCTGCATTTTGACAGTTCAGGACTCTGGTGTGTTTTACTCTAAGATGCAGTTCTCAAGAGCTTTACAGAGCAAGCTAGGCTCATGTACCGCTACCGAAGGAAGCGGACAGACAAACATGTCAGCCGGTCACTTTCTCCCTTCTCCCCGCTCTCTGGTACCAATTCAGCCACCTGGGAAGCAAACGAGAGCTATCCTCTGTGACAGCGAGAGCTGGCCACCCTGCGCAGCACAGTGGTGCAGCTGGAAATGCACCTCCTCGTGCGCTTCACAGACTGCAGCCTTGCAGCAGGGAGACGGGAAAGGGCTTGGGGCCTGACAGGCTATCGGCAAAGGCACAGGCAGGGGAGAAGGAAGGAAACCCTCGAGCAAAGGCATCAGAAGAAAACTGCTGCTCAGAGGAGGAGCAGCTGGGCTCAGCTGGTGAATGCTGTTTGTATTTGAGATTGGGACAATGGAAACATTTCACAGCACTACCCTGAAAATAAGAGAGCAACAAAAAAACTCACCAGGAATAAATACCTATCCTGCGCTGTGCCGTTCTTTGCTGAAAGCTTCTGAATGTGTCCTTCCTTAATGAGCTCATTGGCTGGGTTAACAATATCCTCTTCACCTCCGAGTCGCTCGTAGACTTCCAAAAGCTTGTGCATCTTTTCCTGCAAGTACAAAAGCCCCAGCAATTTAAACAGAAGAAATTATTCCACTTGGTATATTACACACAGTATCATTTCCGTGGTAAGTGTAAATAAGTAGGAAAGAAAATAGTCTTGCACTTCTGCTCTAGCTTTGCATTTTCAAAAATTAAATAATCCCTGTTCCATACTCTCCAGGACTCTTCCCCACTCCGTTTTAGCCACTCATGAGTCGTACTTGGACTGTACTGTTTTAATGGCATTTTGAGATCAATCTATTTGACATTTTCAGATATTCCTTTTCAACAATAAATACATAACTTTGGAAGCAATGGCATCGGGCCCAGTAAAAGCAATGGCCAAGCTGCAGGCTAGTACGTTACTAAATTGTTTCCAAGTTTGAATTTGTTGACTCAGGTTCCAGCCCACAACTCTATGGTATGAGTGTTTCTCAGCTTCTGAGAAGTTCCACCTCTTGCACTGTTGCTGATACAATGGCGTGTAGGTCTCCATCAGGAAGCATGCTCATATTCTGCATTTCTAAGCTAAGTCTAAAACCTCAGCTGCAGTCCTAGGCAGGGGCCTCCATGGCAAACAGTACCTCTGGAATGGGCCGGGACAAAACGTTTAAAACACTGTTTTAATGTCATTCAGGTATCCTTATGTCTTGGTCAAAATTCTTTATCAAGGGATTACTTTTTCCTTTTCAGCAAAGCACTGTTTCTACATCGTATTAACTCATCCAAATATTTAGGTCCCTCTACACAGTATTCAAATGGATAGAAGTAACTGGCTCGCCTGCTTGCAGTCACTGCATGAAGCACTGCAGCAGCTTTAACAAGCCAGAATAAGAAAGGCGTGCAGATCTTGCTGCTGAGTTACAGCATTTGGAAAGGTTTGGCTTTCAACCACAAGCTGGACTGATGTGCCCAAATGGCGCTGCCAGCAAATGGTCAGAAAGTGAGGGCAGATATCTGTGCCATTACACCCAAATATATGCCCAAACATCTCTAAATCGTGCCTCTACCTTTCTACAGACTAAGTTGGAATTTCAGGTCTTTACACACTTTGTTTACCTCCACTTGACTTGAGAATTGCCACCACAAATACACATCACACCAGTTCCTGTCCTAATCAATTCTTCTGAGCAATGACAAAACAAATGTACAACCAAAAAACCCCATCAAAACCCCCCAAACAAAACCAAACCCTTAAAATAAACACAGTGCAAGACAAAATGGAAGGTGGAAGGTTGTGGACTAAGAAATAAGCAAATCACCTAAGCTCTAAAAGGCAGTAGTTTTTTTCACCCAACGGGAAGATGAGCAGGAGATCCCACTAATTTAAAAACAAGCAAAGAAACAAACAGTGAACTTATCAAGGTTTTGTTTTTTCTTTAAAGGAGAAACTGGAACACCAAGAGCAGATCCGCATCTGCACTTCTAGGAAAAGGCAGCTTTGGAAGCACGATTTGTTTCTTCAACTACACCGCAACAGGAGGAAGCTGCTAACAACTAATTCAAGCCTCCCCTAATTTTGGGAGGTACTGCCACAGACCTTGCTTTTCTTTCCATTTGGCTCTGACCGGACAGGGCCATGTGCACCATCCCATGGGGCTCTGCAGAGGCGTGCATGCAGGACAGCGCTGCTCCACACCGTGCTGCTCCCTGCCAGCCCTCGCTGACTGCCCCGGCACACCCGCCCTACCTTCTGCTGGACACGTGACCTGGGAAACCACCAGGTCAAGCCTGAAATTCTTACTCAGATATTTTTCCTTCAAGTTCTGCTCAGGCAAAACCCTATTAATTACAGAAGAACTCAATGCAATAAGAAGTCCTGATTAGAGGCTTCAGGTTCTTATCAGCAATAAACAGGGGGTGCAAAATTATTATAGCAGCCTTTTCTAACAGGTTTTTGTGTACTAACAGAAAAAGCATCCAACACAGAAAGCAACTAGCTGGTGGCTTCATATTCCTACTGTCTGTGAAGATACCGTACGCGGTCCCCAGCAAAATAGTTATTCAAGGCCCCAAACCAGAAAAGTTTCCACCGAAGTACATACTTATCAAGAGAGCACACTAGACGCAAACAGAAATAGATGGTTTCAAAACTGGTTTTCACGGAGACATACTGAAAATACACAGACATCAGCTGGTTACTTCCCTGTAGCAGCCACAGGAAATATGGTCTCATGGTGTCCCCACTGGCCGGGAGAAGGAAGTAAAGGTCCAATACAGAAAGCAACGTAAGCCTTGTACCCACAAATGGTCAGAGAGCATTAAGCCAGATAGGTAGCATTTCAGATCTTTTAGATGCAAAAGCTCCCGAGGCACTTTGGAGCACAAAAGGGATAACATCTGTAACTATAAAGCCCATTTACTTTCATCATAATGCGCCAGCTGTTCTGTATGCAAAGCATGCGCCAACGTTCAAAATCTCCATGGTCTCAGACTGCCCAGCTTTGGAAGTACAGCTTACCAAAGCTACTGACACACACCAAATGGACACTCTGTGCATTTAAGATGAGCCAAAATCAAACCTAAACAACCTCCAGGCTGGTGAAGACCTGTAGGACTGAAAAAACAGTGTGGAAATCTGCAAGGACAGCTTACTTTCAACACTTTTCAACGAAGAACAAATAATGAGTTTTACAAAGACCTCCTTTTTCAACCCATTGGGTCCTTAAGAACAAGGAAAGTGAAATTTAGGCTCAACAACCCATGGTAACTGCAACAGGATCATTTATGAGAAAGCAAATTCGGATATCCAGTGATATTTAAAGCCTGACTCACTGTGTTTGAAAATTCTCCCCAGCGTACTTTACTGAGCCCATGGCAGTGGGGGACCATTGGTTCAACCGAGTGTTTCAGTCAGATTACAATTCCATGATGCAATTTCTACTCACCATCTTGCGGATGGCAGCATTCGAATGGTTCGCTGCTGTAGATATGAGCTCCAGTGACTCTGCAATACAGGTAGCAACAGTTACGCATTCTCCCGATTACAGCTGTTAATAGCACATTGGGGGGGTTTTCAGCTCCCTGGTTAGTGTTTTTCCTGCAAAACTGCTGTTGCAAAAGCAAAGACTGTATTTCTTCCTTCCATAAAGTAAAAGGAACGCTTATAAGCGGTTATAGACACAATCACTTCTGCATGTGCAGGTCCATGTGCATCAGAACATTTAACCTTGCTCTCCTAAAAGTCTAGGTGAGCCAAATCACATAGTGACCAAAAAAATCACCTAGGAATCAACCTACTAAAAGTTAACTTATGTCTCACTTAAGTCTTCACAACCACGTTTCTAAGAGTGCTTTCCTAAAACAGGGCTTGAATGCTTACAGTAACATGAACCCTGCTTTGGTCAAGATCACAAACTCCTAGAACCCAAGAGAAGCCTGTTTCTCCCATTTCTTTGTGCTTACAGAGTCTAACCTGCTTTCCTAGGCAAGCAAATACATTTAAGACCATTCTTATTTTCTTCCTTTGGCTGTTGCAAGGATATCCTCCTGTATTTGTCCTTGGCCATACAATGGATTAAATAAAAATGCCAGATGTTCTACCATTGCAAATTTCAAATTTTGTCATTTTTTATTTGCCAACGCTCCCTTCATGCCCAGAGCTGCCATATCAACCCTTTTCTTCTCTACTCTAAGAGCATTTAAAATGCCATTGTGCTACGTTTGGCAATAACTTGATTAATTCAAATCTCCATTTCTACCATATCCCTCCTTGAAAGTATCTGAACATGTGAAGAAAAAACTCTCCAAGATTTTATTGTGCTCATTAGAGAGAGAGGAGTTGACATGTACTTTCAGCATCTTTCCTGTCTGGAGACTCTTCTGGAAGCTTCTTTAAATAGTCTTTTAGGAGAAGCTCATAACGAGGAATCCTTTGCACTGGTTCAAGCATGTGATGCTGTAACGTCAGGTTTCCACACACCTCCTGTTTCTGTAACGGAGAGAAAACAAGCACAGAAAGGTTTGGTTTTGTTCCTGCCTTTGGTGTTAAACAGCAATGAAAAACGACCATCTATGTATGGTTAGGGGAGCGTAAAACAACTTCTCAAGCTATCATAGAATCATAGGCTCGTTTAGGTTAGAAAGGACCTTTCAGATCCCCAAGCCCAACCGTTCCCCTAACCTTGCCATCCCACCACTAAACCCTGTCCCTCAGCACCTCGTTTGCCTGGCTTTTAAATACCCCCAGGGATGGGGACTCGACCCCTTCCCTGGGCAGCCCATTTTCCTCTTCCCCACACCTGTAGCATTGTGTGGGGTTGTTGTGACCCCAGTGCAGGACCTGGCCCTTGGCCTTGTTCAGCCTCACACAGTTGGCCTGGGCCCATGGATCCAGCCTGGCCAGACCCCTCTGCAGAGCCCTCCTCCCCTCTAACAGATATCAGAGCTGACAGGTTTCATGTGAACCTTTGTCCCACGTCTGGCATTTTCTGCAGATACACAACAATATTCTTTTAGATTCTGCATGGTTCTTCACAGGCTCAGAAAAAGCTCTTCCCATCCATGACCCTGTGAAGCATTTTTCCCTGCAAAGACCATAAAATCAGAAATGCCACAGGAATATATTGCACTCTAGAGCTTTCTGTACAAGCAGCAGACACACTGCTCACTACATAACCTCTGAAGAAGGAGCTTCCTCAAATTCTCTCTTTTTCTTTTACTTGACCAAGAAGGAGGATAGGCTTGAGACCTGTTACGTATTGCCCAGTAAGGCACCGATCTGCTCTGCTTGCAACGGCATGGTGTGCTGCAGTGCACGCATTTTCATAGGATCCCTAGGAAGTGAAGGGATATTTCTATTTAAAAGAGGGGAGGAGAAATAAGAAACCCTGTATGAGTAACTTGTTTTAGAGCATACCGGAAGCTTCCATCAGCAACGTAATCTCACTCCCACCCCTCACCATCAGCGTTAACCACACGCAGACACACGCTCTTCTTCACAGCATTATTTTTACATCATCTCACTAATGCCATGTCTTGGTCTGCTCATGTGTAAGCAACCCCTCAACTACCACAGTATGATCTCCTCAGAGAAAGATGCTTGTTTCGGGTATTTGTGATTTTCCTCATAAAGATTTCAGCCCATGACACTGCTGACTCGCCTGATTCTCAAAGCAAAGCCTGGAGATGATGGGATGAATGAATGATAGAAAAATATTAGCTAACTTTCCAGAAATTCAAAGACATAAATTTGCTTTTAGAAACATCTTCTCACAGAGTAGCAGGGTGAACAGTATTACTGTTTATAGAAGATGAAGTGACTTTATTATCTCAGAGTTGTACAGCACCATGTTTCCCAGAAGATACAACTGGGATGGAAAGATCAGAGATTCCGGAAAGAATGAAAAGGGGCACAGAACTGCACTACTGCATGTGAGCGCTCGGCTTACATTCCCACGCCTCCCTACTACACCCTTCTCCACTGTCCTTTTACTACTACAACAGGACGAACTTTGATGCTGAACAGCAAGAGGGACGCAGAAGAGGAAGTCACGTCAAGGCTCGTGTCAGTTGTATCCATGTGCCAAGTGTATCCTCTTTAAAAAGTCAGCAGTGAATAAGTAAACTGTTTCCAATAGGAAAAGTTGAATGCTATGTAACTTTTAAAAGTTTACAGTTTACAGTGCATTCAAATGACTTTACTAGAGGAAGGATACATGTTTATTCTGTGTTTAATTCATGTGACAATCCAAACCACAGAAATATATATTACAAAGTACTTAGGTGATGGCACGAGGAGAAAGTTGGCAAAAGAAAAGCCCAAATAACCTCACCGGCTATCAAGTTTTGGCCCCAGCAGGTGGATGTGAACCAGACAGGAGGTATGCTTATCTTCAAGGTCAGCTAAAGTGAACTTGATAAGTCACAGTCATTCACTTATAAGTAACATTTGATTTTTGTCTTCCGATTCCTTTGTTTAATTAATAGTCATTAATGCCTTAAGCTGTATAGCTATGCCATTAACAGCCTAGGTGGACAGTGTGTTACTGCAGGATCACAATAGGCTTCAACTGGTATTTTGGAAAGCAACTGTGGCTTTTGATGGCAAAGAGATAGGTCAGACGAGTGGACTAAGTATTCTGGGCCAGATCTTTGCCTCCTGCAGTGATGGTCACTGACAGAAGCAAAAGGTGCTGTGATGCTGCCGCTAAAGTAAAATAAAATAAAACAACCTGCAGGGAAATCCTGTCATCAGCAGGCTGCAGAACTGCATCCCCTACGTGCACTGTCCATCAAAGTCTTGCTCAAGCAACAGCAGAAATGCTCATGGTCTCGGACGGCTGCAGACCAGCTTTGCAGGCTGATAGCTACCACAAATTGCTGATGTTGGTAGCTTGGTGCTGAGAAGAGACAGATGAATTTTAGGGCAGGCGGATGCCTGTGCTGTAGGGAAAACACTCACAAACTGATTTACACTTCAGAAAGCGATGTCAGTGGCTTGGCACAAACTGAAGACAGCAAAATGCCTGGGCGTTTTTTTGGGTTTTTTTCTTTTTCTTTTTACAGCATTTGCTACACCAAACCACAGTGAAAGCAGGCTGGGTTCAGACAGAAAAACACTAAGAAAAGGCCCTGTGGAGTGAGAGCCTGGGAGGAGAGGACCCAGCTCCAGCTTCTCCAGCTCCTGAACCACCACTGGCAGTGCTGACCCTCAGGCAGCCCTGACCCTCCGGGAGGGCCTGACCTCTCCTCTCCCAGGCCCGGGATTACTTGGGTCTGACAGCTGGCCCAGCCACACGTCTCCCCTTCAGGGCAAGCAGCTGCACTCCCTCCTCAGCTTAACCCGTGCCCTGCCAGCACTCCCCTCCTGGGATCTGCTTTTCCAGAGACAGAATCACAGAATCGTTTGGGTGGGAAAGCCCTTTAAGATCATCAAGACCAACCATTCCCCTAACCCTGCCATCCCACCACTAAACCCAGGCCCTAAGCACCTCGTCTGCCCAGCTTTTAAATACCCTCAGGGATGGGGACTTGACCCCTTCCCTGGGCAGCCCCCCTTCCAGTGCCTGACAGCCCTTTCGGGGAAGGAATTGTTCCCAGTGTCCAACCTAAACCTGCCCTGGCACAACTTGAGGCTGTTTCCCCTCGTCCCATCGCCCGTTCCCTGGGAGCAGAGCCCGACCATCCCCCGGCTCCCCGCTCCTGTCAGGCAGTTGTAGGGAGCGATAAGGGCTCCCCTCAGCCTCCTCTTCTCCAGGCTGAACACCCCCAGCTCCCCCAGCCACTCCCCAGCAGCCTTGGGCTCCAGACCCCTCCCCAGCTCCATTGCCCTTCTCTGGAGACACTCCAGCCCCTCCATGTCCTTCTGGGAGTGAGGGGCCCAACCCTGAACCCAGCATTCGAGGGGTGGCCTCACCAGTGCCCAGGACAGAGACATGGTCACTGCCCTGCTCCTGCTGGCCACACCATTCCTGATACAAGCCAGGATGCTGTTGGCCCTCTTGGCCACCTGGGCACACTGCTGGCTCATATTTAGCCACCTGTCGACCAACACCCCCAGGTCCTTTTCTGCCGGGCACCTTTCCAGCCACTCTTCCCCACGCCTGTAGCATTGTGTGGGGTTGTTGTGACCCCAGTGCAGGACCTGGCCCTTGGCCTTGTTGAACCTCACACAATTGGCCTGGGCCCATGGATCCAGCCTGGCCAGGTCCCTCAGCAGAGCCCCCCTCGCCCCCAGCAGATCCACACTCCCGCCCAGCTCGGTGCCATCTGCAAAGTGAGTGAGGGTGCCCTCGATCCCCTCATCCAGGTCATTGATGAAGTTGTTAAACAGAGCTGGCCCCAACACTGGGCCCTGGGGGACACCGCTTGTGACCATCCGCCAAGTGGATTTAACTCCATTCGCCACAACTCTCTGGGCCCAGCCACCCAGCCAGTTTTCTACCCAGCAAAGAGTACTCCTGCCTAAGCAAAGCATCTGCTAAAGTATGTGCCTTCCCAGCGATCTGTCTTCCCAGCACCAGCCTGGGATGCTGCATGCCCGCCGGAGCCTGCTGCATCCCTTCAGCTGGCCCAGAGCCTGAGGGGCAGAGGGAGGTTCTACAGACACGCCAGCATAAGCAGAGCTCTTCCCTCCTCCTGACACAGCTTTTTGTATAACTAAGAGAAAACACATGAAAATCCACACTAAGCATCCTCCTGCAGAGCTGTTATCCCAGATTGCTGCGCGCCACTTCGTGAGCCTCGGAAAAATCAGACCAACAGCAGATGCTGCCAGTGACAGGCCCAAACTCAAACATGCCCACCATGGAATGAAAACATACTTATTAAAAAGCAATTAAAAATATCAATGAGGAAGAGACATCAAAAAGAGTTGATAAATGGACATGTTTGCAGCCGGAATTGCTGGGCCAATGGCAAAGTTTCATTCTGTGACTTCTGGTATTCCTCTTAAATACGAGTGGAAGAAAAGCCGCCTATGTGAAAAATCTGTGTCACACAGCAAAAAAGAAAGGACTACCACTAAAATGGTATGGTTTTAGTGTTAGAGCTGTATTATCTTGTAGCTAAACACTGTGTGTCATACACTGAAAAAAAAAAAACCTCACACAAATGAATGAATGAGGATCTCCACGCCGTATTATGCCCATTAACAATGTACCTGTATGTTCTGAACAACATCTTTGAATGGTGAAGACCTCTGCATACATGTGTTCACCATGTCCATTGCCCTATCAAAGTTCTTTACGTATTCCCCATACATCTTCAGAAAAGGAGCAAGTTTCTGTAGGATATCTCCTAGCCGCGGGTTGACGTTCCTGTGGGAAAGAAGCAGGTTAAGGACTGAAATCTCTGGGAATCAATGCTATTCTTCAGAGAGAAAATACAGCTGGAAGACTTTCACAGTTGTCTCCCGCATGCACAAGCACTTACATGTGCAATGAAGGTATTTCAGGCTAAGTTTATTTTAAAGTTATCTATATGGTACCCTAGATGAAACCTTAAACATTAACCCAGAGGTACAGAGGATGATAGTTCTGCCCCCACTGTCACTGTCTGAAGTGAAGGCTGGTTTCAAACTGACTACGCATTGTTACAAAAATCTCTGCTGTTCACCACAAAATCCTGTGGGAAACTTTCACTTTCAAAAAAACATCTTTTCCACCACAGCCAAACATCTGAAGAGGTTTCAGTGCAAAGCGATGGCTCCGTTCAGCTGGCTACTCCCAGGGAACAGACACACGTTCGCCTAGAGGTTCCCCAGGTTGGAGCAGCAGTAGCCACACAGCTTTGTCTCCTCCAAACTTGTGGCCCAGCAGAGTGCCAGCCACTTCTCACCCAGCTTTTCTCTCTGGCTGACTTCGCAGCCTAAGCACCCCAGACCCCCTTCAGCCATCTATCAAGCTTCTGTCCTCTCCTGACTTCCAGCCTCTCCAGTTTACCTCCCCTTTTATTACAGCGGTCCCTGTAAATGCAAGTCAGGTGCAAAGGTGCCGAGACTCATTTATTCCTTCTGGCCACTGATGAACTATGTGAAGACTGGACTCAGTCAAGGCAGACGATGACCCTGGCCTTGTCTTCATCATTTCGGGTTCCTGGAAAGGTGCAGTGTCAGCACTGCCCTCACCTTCCACAGCATGACACTCCTGTAGCCATGTGTCATCCCAAATCACGTTTCCTGGATCCGCCTTACAATTCACCTTCTACCTAGCGCTGCATTTCTGCATCACCTACAACTATTACAGCTGCCAAATTTTAACTGGTCTTTGACCATTACTACTCATCAAAAAAAAAAAACCACCAAACAACCCACATCTATTTTCTTAAAGAAAGTACATATGCACTGTAACCAATAATATCTCCTAGAACAGAAGGCCAACAATTTCTGGGGTAAAAACTTGTGCAATGCTGTGGTGATCAACGACAGAAGTGGTTGCATAACAGACATAAGCAGATTTGTAGATATGAAGTCATCTATCTTATCTGTCCAGATTTTCCATTGGTTTGCTGCTATAATGCTTATTTTAACATTAAATTAAATTGCATATAACCATAACAAAATTCATTGATGGAAATATAAAATGGATGTTTCTCATGAAGCCTCCAACATGGCACACGAAGTTTAGACCGTGTTATGGTGATGCATTTTCCTTCTTCGAGAAGTAACTGCATTTTTTTTAATACAACACAGTGGGGCCAAAATACTTCACCTATGGGGCCAAAATCAGCAATTTCCTTCCTTCCTAGTACTGCAGTTTCGTAGCACTGCAATAGGAGAATGGAAATACAGTAAGGAAAACAGCTCTGGCAATGCTTTGGACAGAAAAAATTCTCATGATGTACTCTAGAATGTTGAGTGCTCAGGTCTATTTCTATATTCAGCAATGCTTAAGAGACTCCACACTAGTGTATTAAATCACAAGTCAACTACTCCGTTAAACAATTAAAAACTCTGGAATTAAGACCAGGCCTTATTGGCTGCTGTAGTTTTTTGAAAATGTATTTTTTAAGTAATTGTAATGACAGTTACCCACCATTCTTGTGTAATTCTTGTTTTGATCTCAGGAAGAAGAAATTGTCCATGGAAACAATAGATGGAAGAAATATTTGAAAAGATGCCCGTTATCACTTCAGACGAAATACCTGCTTCTGACAACTTAGTGCAAAAGACCTGCATGAGACAAAGACAGTACCAACACACATTTACCAAAAAGCATGCTGGCTTTCGATTGCAGCATTACGAAGCTGACTGCCTTAGAACAGGGCTGCAACGTCTGACTGCGGGTAGCCAGTCCTTTGGGACTTTTGGGAGGTTCGCAAAATGTAAGCCCACTGTCAGCGGGGGTTAGACTTATGACTATGGGCCATAGACATAAAATCAGAAAAACCTGAGGGGTAAGTCAAAAAAGGTTGAAACAATGGAGACGATCAGACATCTCGTGCTTGGGAGCGCAAGCTGTAAGGAACAACCCTTCCCCGAGGAGCACTTACTCCTGTTTATGTGAAGCGGAATGAACGATGCCTTTATTTTGTTCCTCTGCAGGAAAAATTGCACTGTACTGAACAAAAGAGAAGGACACTCCCCAGATTTCTAAGGTCTTGAAACAGCCTCTGCTCATCCAAAGCAAACACTGAGAAGTCTTCCATGGAGGTCCCAGAGTTGGAGGGTTGAGGGCTCTGCAAGCTACAGCTGTTAACAAGATTTCTAGCAAGGTGACAATTTTCTCTTTTTTTCCCCGCTCATTTTTAAAAAGCACTTGGTTAGCAGTGTGACTCATCCTCATTTTTACCTCTTTCCTGCATGGTCATGGCTTTTTTCTCTTTAAGATAATTACAGAAATGCTTGAACCATGCAGACTCACCTTGATGTTTATGTGGAAGAAAGTTCAGCCTCATCTCACCAGTTTTAATTTATTCCCACGTGTGAACATTACAGACAACAATTACAAAACACAGTGGGGAAAAAAAGAAATTTGCTGTGAGCCTGGGCTGATCCACGTGGCCTGATCTTAGTAAAACTCAAACCTTGTGCACATTACAGAGCAATCACGGATTTCATAATTTCCCAGGGCCCTCACCATCCCCGTGATTTCCTCTCCATCTGCCCTCAGGGAGGAACCGAGGGCTGATGGTGTCTGTATCTTGGGCTGCTGCTTTCCCATTCCTCTTCCCGACACCCTAATCCCCGGGTGCCAGCTCAGGGAGCACACCTGCCAAAAGCTCACCTCTGGGAGCCAGGTCACGCAGCCCAGCAAGCCAACTCCATCTCCCGCCTATAAACAGCACTTTCACACCGCTGGGCTATAGGTTAGGGGACGAACAGGAGACACCGTTGCTGCTCACAGGAAGGAAAGCAGAGTTTATTCAAAATTGAATTACCTGGTCCAACAGATGGAGTCTTTTAACATATGCTTCTTCTGTATGGAGGAGCTCATTGGCGATGTTGAATAGCTTTTGGGGCTCTGTACACTGAAAAAAAAGTCACAAGTAACACAGTCCATCTGCACCGACAAACCTAAGGTTCATCAACTGCTTTCTTCTCCGTTTTCTCAGTGGGCCAAATGCCCTGCCTGTAGGGAAGCTTGGAGAGAAGGAGGTGAATACATTTCAGAGTCTGCTCTGCATCCCTCATCAAAGGATCAGTTTGCTCCAGAGACACTTTTAAAGCTATTTGCTGAAAGAGCAATTAATATTGCAGTCCATGGCTGTCAGGACATCCCTTTAGTTCATTATGGTTTTCTGTAAAGAACCAGAAACATCCTCCAGATCTGGAATATGACTGGTCTAGTTGGTAAGTAAGGCACCAGACTATAAATCAACTGTTCTCCTTTTCGGATTCAGGCCCTGTGACTAAAAAGAAAACTAGAAACCAGCCCTGTCCGGCCACAGGTTTCTCCCCCAGCCCACACAGCATTCCTCTATGGTGTATTTCAAAGATTTTTGTGCAGCTTTACATACTGGCCAATTCCCTGGAAAGAATTTTCATCATTGTAACCCAAGTCACTCAGTGAAGTCTTTCGTTTAAAAAAATAAAATGAGAAAGGACTCATTAAAAAATTTGCATGCAGTTATGAAGTTTGGTCACAGTTTAGCCAAAACCTCTTTGCTTTCCAGGTGCTTAAAAATTATCAGGATATGGCCTCTAGCTTTCTGACCAACTCTAGACAGCTTTTTAAGGGTCGAGACTTTAAATGCCACGCTTACATATAACCAAACCAAAACTAGGGTGCAGGCCTGAGGGCTGGCTGGTTTGTGTTCGGGAATACGAACATCCAAAAGGGGCAGCAAAATCAAACGTAGGGAAATTTTACTGGGCTGGATCGGGGGAAAAAGACAACTGCGAGGAAGAGAGATGTATAAATGACTACTGGAATGGAGTGCATCAACTCAGTTCAATTATTCACTATTTCTGCCATGGGAATGCTAAAGAACATCAAATAAAATTACTGAAGTGCTGCTGCAAGACCCAGAGCCACTTCCTCAAACAATGTGTCTCTGCAGATGGTGAACTTTCAGGCAGGTTCACCAAAGGACCAGACAAATCCATGGAGCAGAAGTCCAGCTGAATTCTGTAAGACACGCAGGGCTGTTTCCAATTCAGGAAGCAGCCGGGCCCGTCAGCAACAGCACTTTCTATCTGTGTGCTCGCTAGCACTTGGGGGGGCATTGCTAGACGTAACCCTGCTGGCCACCATTGGATTGTTACAACATTTCAATTAAATGCTCTCTTTAAGCTTCTTCAACATCATCTTGTTTTGCTTCTAAACAAAGTTGATGAGAAAAAATTTAAATAAACCCCCCCAACACATTTAGGCAAACTGCAATACAAATGGGAGATCTCAAAGCCTTTTCAAAGCCAGCCATGAATTCAAACAGAGCAGACCCAGTCATCCTCCATGACATGAGGTACCGGGTAGCATGAAGCTCCTGTGTACTTCCATGATGTGTTATCTGAAGGAAGGCGAATAGCTTCCCCGATTCAAACTAGCACCAGCCCTCCTTTAAAGCAATCCCTCTCTTTCGAGGCACAAACCTGGAGATGGGTGACCACACCCAAGAATAAAGCTTTGGCACGGACTCTGCCTGCCCCACTGCTCAAATAATTTCAAGCAAACTCTATATACTCCTTTAAGCTATTCTAACATGCTACACAGCATCCTGCTCCACTCATGTGATACATATTAATATGTAGGGAGAAAGAACAAAAAACCACAGCACAGCAAAGCTTTGAACTTGTTAGAAGCAAATACAACAGATTACAGCTCACAATGAAATGCATTGCTGGATGTTCAAATTCCATTAACTACAAGGATCTCTCACTGAGGAGGAATTTATTTGCCAGTTTTGCTGGGCACAGATGAGCACCTGAAAGAAAGGCCCTGACGTAATCAGGCCGCACGCCGGCCGCCAAGAGCATCCTTTGATTCGTTTGAATTCACAATTTGAAAAATAATTATTCCCAACCAAATACCTTTGTTCTCAGAAGTAAATCTTTACATAGCACAGGCACTTTTTAACATCCTGACCTTCACCATCTGCGACTCAGTTTACATTTCCAAAAACTTGCCCAACATTTGCTTAAATACCAAACCATGCTGAACAGACTCATCTTGAGCGCAGTTTAAAGAGCGACTCTGCCTGCAGTTGCTGTCTCTGCTAGTGGCAGAGGTAGGCATGTTTTTCAGGCTAATTTGCAACATATTGGCCTTTCAATGGACGTAAGGTTTTAAATGAAATAGTAGATGAATTAAACATGAGGCAGTCCCATTCTTCCAACCTTATTTTGTGCCGTGGCAGGACAGCTTTAATGAAGTCTGAGCAATAACTCAGTTCACTATGAACGAGATATCTCGTTGTCTGTTGTCTCTAAAGAAAACAAATCTGCAAAAAATGTGGATTATATTCCTTAGTTACAGTCTTACTCAAGTCTTTAAGTCACACCAGTGAAGCATAGCTAACCCCACCAGTGAAGCCCTGGAAGAGCAACGTGCCCTTTACAAGGCACATAAATAACACAGCAATGTAAGAAGTTGTAGCCTTCCACCCTACGCAGGTTTTTGGCTGTTTGAGTCTTGTAAATATATTTCACTCCTGCTTTGCCCGATGCGCTTGCTGACTGCCTGCTCGGCACGGCCCCAGCCATGGCCACGGCCCATCATAGCTGTCCTCCGCGGCCATGCGTTACAACTGTACATGTAGTGCAGTTTGTAAAGCAGTTTAGCTGGTGGGGTGACAAGGAAGATGAGAAAAGGGAAGCAGTAGGTGTTGGCTTCACAACACAGGAAGCTCACTCCAGCGCTCGCAGCAGCAGTTGCACGATGCTGTCACTTCTTTGCAGAAGATTCAGAAATTCATTTCCAGCTGTAACTGTCCATAAAACATTTTAAAGAAAAAAGGAATGCCAGCCTGAAAACAGAGAAGCAGCTTCTCATAAAGGTCAGACTCACACCTGTGGTGGGAATACATTTGCACTTCAAACACCCCAGTCCCAGATCCAAACTGGGGAGTGGTGTGCGCTGAGCTCATTTGTGCAATTAAGTGGCCACAACTGCATCACTGCTTCCTGCAAAGCTGCTCACCAGCCCTGCCAGGCACTCGCCGAGCACGCTCGGGCCACGGATTCACGGATGCAAAGACTGACCTGGCTATCACAAAAAGCAAATTTAAAGTGAAAATTAGAAGTAAAAACCAAAGGCTTGATCTGAGCAAACTTGGGCACTACTCTGCAGTGACCGTGTTCAGTTCGTACCTCCATCATGAGTGGCTTTCAGCGAATCTTGCAAGAAAGCTGCTGGGATATGGCTTAGGCTAAACTCATATACGGTTCTGCTTTAAAACCCCACCAGCCACCCCTACAAAGAGTGCAGAAAGTCCCAGATTGATTACAGGTAACTTCCTGCTCAAAAATGCTGAAACCAGTATGGAAAAGTTATCCTATGCTTGGTCATCATCTTTGTTGTATTGAGACCTCATTTTCACTGGGATATTTAAAAAAAAACAAACAACGATGATGATGATGATAATCTATCTCACTGTTCTTTAATAGCATTATGACTAAAACATCGACCTGTGCAACATTTTTTCAGCATATACATGGAGATAATCTTACCCGAGGTCTGACTTGCAGACTGCAGGCCAGATTTTCCAATACAAACTGTACCATGAAATCAGAAGTGAAATAGCAGCTCTGCGCAGGCAGAATGGACATGTGTGTCAGTGACTGCACAAGGCCCGTGTGGGACTTTGTTATTACCATTTTACCCAGCAGGAAGTAGGACAGATGGAGAAAGGCACTTTCTGGTGATTACTAACGAGCACATATTGCTCTTAGAGAAAAATACCTGAATAAAAGGATATGAAGAAGCATTAGCCATCTCAGAAGCATCGCTCCGTTGCTCCTGGGCAGCCAGCAAGAACCCTGGGTATGCGACTACAGAGCATGACAGACCCTCAACGTCACTTTTCTAGTGTTTCTTTTGTTTGCAGCCATTGAGGCTCAGTTCTTGGAGCTTCTGACATTTTCTGAGACATTATCAAAACTAATAAGCTCCCCTTGTTCATCTTCACTTTGATAAAGGATAACTGGAAATCCCAGTCCGTCACTCCTGACATTTTAAAACATATTCCCGTCATTGTGGGCTAGCAGCAAGCCCTGTCAGACTGTGCCACAGACTCCCCAGGGAAGCCACATCCCACTGCAGAGCCAAGCCTAGACTAAATACGCCGCCACGAGTCGCCTATCAGGCAATGTTACCTTGCGAGCCATGGGACGTGTGAAAGCTCAGAGATGGATGGAGTGATACCTGAAGTAGAAAATTAGAGAAGATAAAAGCAAATCTGATTTTTTTTTCCTACTTTTATTTATTCGTGAGCTTCACTTAACTTGATATCCTAGGAGTTACTGAGCCGTCATTAAATCATGCTGCAGCTGTACTTCTTAGGCATCCTCCTCCAACTCTAACAATACTTTCTAGAAACTTGCATACTTAATGCGAGCGTGGTTACCTCCATGGTGCAGCTGCACAGCCTGGTACTAAGGACCAGGAAGGAGGAAGCAGAAGACAACGCTGGCTCCCAAGACAAAGCTTTCAGGAGGAGCTGGGGTCTCCCTGGCTCTCGTGCCAGCGCCGCTGAGCTCCGCTCTCTTCCTTCCAGCAGGGCAGGCACCTTGTTTTCTGGAAGATTACCAGTACTGTCGAAGGCGACGTGAACTTCCAACCTAAGAACAACCACTCACAAGTCAACGTTGAGTCGAGCTTGCTCTTCTCACTGGAAGCCGAGGCCCTTTACCCTAGCCCTTAGTCCCTAATGCCCCAGAAGCTGCAACAGAGCCAAAGGCGAGAGCAGGGGGATGACATGGGCATCTAACACAGATCAGCTTTGCGTGCCTCCTCCTCAGGAGAGGGCGCAACCCCTACCCTACAGAAGAGGATGCAAATCCCTAAGCATTCCCCCTCCACCTGGCTGCTAACTTAGTGCAGCTTGGTCAGTGCCAGAAATGCCTTTTGAAGGCAAAATCAAGTCAAAATCCAAGGGAGAACCTGAAGCGTATTTACGTGATGAGAGTAGCACAAGAACACAAAAAAAAAATCCTCCTCTAGAGACCTCTCTCTTTTATAAATTCACCAAGCATGCTGCAGAGAAGGATGACCTTGTAACCCTATGCTTTATCAGCACCTATTTCCTACTACCTGGATATGTAACCTAAGGGACAAGACTTAAAAAACAGCCATCAAAACTCTGATGTCTTACAAAACATGGGTGTTTGTCGGCAAAGCACTCCTTAATCATACGGTTAAAGTTTCCTGCTTGGGTTTGCCACAGTTGGCTTGATACTACATTCCCAGTCCACCCAGCAAATTTAATTGCCAGATTAAAGATTTTTTAATTTAATGCATTATTTTCTTGCTAGCATGTTGCAACTAGTAAACATTTTTTAAAATAATATTTCAGTTGCACATATGCACATACATTTATATTATGAATATCACATAATTAGTGTATTTCACAGAGTGTGTGTATGTAAATGCCAACAGAAGCAGGGGGGAGGCCTTTGGCTGTGATGCAGATGCTGTCCATTTGAGATGTAAATGTGTAACAGGTGTCAATGGACAAACTGGATGTTGTGTTAATATATGCTAACAGAGAGATGCTAATTGGAGGCTCCATCACTGAGATGTTTCCTGCCCAACTGCCCCATTAAATTCTTGCATACAGGATAAAAGGCAGAGGTCTGCTTTGGCCCCACCATCCTTCTGGGTCCCCTATGCCCACTGCCACGGATTTACTCCCGCGCAAGATTAGGGGAACCTGCAAGGCAGCCTTCCATGCCCAGGCAGCCATGTCCAATGCAGACAGAGCCAAGGCTACAGCATCCTCCCCAGCTGCTGGGGAGGTGGGACAGCCTGAGAGGTTCCTCCTCCTGAACCCACACCAGCAGCCAGCAGGACACGAGGCACGAACGAGATCGCATCCTCTCCATCTACAGAAAGCAGTTGGGTTTGGCCAAACAGGCCTGGTTCGTGCAGCCCTTGCTGCTTCCCAGCCCGCCGACTCCTTTCCATGTCCCTCTGCCTAACACAGCTCTAGCACCTGGTGCATCCGGTGTTCACCGCATTTGCAGAAGCCGCAGCACACCAGTGAAGGGCCAGAGGGTCCCCAGCTACAAAGGCAGCATCTGAACGGCATGAATGGAAGTTGAGTCCGGCCACGTCAGGCTGAGCTTGAGGTAAAGCAGCAGAAGGAGCAGCAGCACAGAGCAATGCCCGGGGCCTTTTCATACCTCCCCGTTGGTACATTTGCCTTATTAGGCTGCTGACTCTTCTTGGAAAAAAGGGGACACCACAGCGCATTTGTTGTACCCCAAAACCGTACTCATCAGCTCTGAGACAGAACTGCTCGCACACCACATCCCTGCACCCAGTTTTCACCACTCTTTCAGTAGTCACTGGCCGATTTGACCCAGAAGCTGCTGAATGAGTTTTAACGGCCGCATGTCCTGAGGGACACACTCTGGCACACACACACACACATCGGGGTATATTTGGCAATTCCAGCAGACCCACCCGTTTTGCACAGACTGAGGTGTGAGTGCTATGGGTCACTCACTGCCGCTCAGCAGTTGCTAGTGCTCGTCATATTCTTAAAAAAAAAAAAAATCCAGGATATGAGCTTCAGTGTCATAATGGCTGAGGGGGGAAAAGACAAAACCTCAAAACACCCCCAAACAAAAAAAAAAAAACCCACCAAACAAAAAGTGGAGTATTTTGCAGACATTTTGCTCAAAGCATCTCCTGTTTTCTTTTTCTGGAAAAATTGAACCCATTCTAAAAAGAACTGTCTTGATAAACAGATAATCAAAGGAATCTGTAATTAATCTTACGCAGCTGCAGCAAATACACAACAGCCTGGACTACATGACTCTGGATTCAAGCAAAATCTCTTCTAGCTACCGATTCCTGAAGGGTAATTTGATGTAACTGCAATCAAAAGTAGCGCGGCATGGATCCACACGTGTGGACAGATCCACAGCCACAGAAGCACAGGCTTTGTGCTTAAAAAAAAAAAAAAACAACACAAACCACAACACAAAAAGACCATTAGAAGAGATTTCCATCAAGCATGTCATGTCCTTCTCAGATGCAAGGCCCTGACCCTGCAAGACACAGCGTCCCATTAGCCCCTGCATACCAGGGAGCCCTGCTGAAAACAACATGGTCTGACGACGAGATGATGTTTCTCTGTTTCTCCAAACGAGAAACACAGGGTGTGAGTCTTTTCCTACAAAAGTACTTATATTTTAACAACTTGCATCTGGCTATGATGGATTCTCTTATATGAAATCAAGACTGGGAACCTTTCTAAAATATACAATCTAGGTCAGGAACAAGTTGTGACCTGCATCAAGCAGGAAATTATAGTGACTGTCGTGATCCTTTGACGTAAATACAACCAAATAAAAAACCCAAACAACATATGAAAGTGATACAAGGGATCTCTGGCCAGGGGCAGGAACTGGTTTCAGAGCACGTAATAGTAAGGAACAAACTACCTTACCTTGTTTACATCCAAGTACTCTAACTTTGGCACATCTGCTGTCTCTTGCTCCTCGCTGCTTCCTTCATCAATGTCGCTGTCTTCGTCCTGCGTGGAGTCCCTCTTCTGCTCCGCAGAGGAAGGCTTGCTGCCCTTTTTGTCAGGTTCCATCTCCCCTGGGTTCCCAGCCACGCTGGACTTCTTTTGCTCTGCACTTTCTTCATTGGGGAAAGTCTCCCCTGCCACACTACAAGAAGGACTGTCGATGCCACTGTCTCTGTTGGGAATTTTCCCATTACCATTCAGTTCTGCAGGTGAGTCCTTATGGCCAAGCTCTCCTGAGGGCTCTGTGCTCACATTCACGGCAGTGCAGTCTTCATGGCTTTTGTTATCATCTATGCTTAGCTCTTTAATTTTCATTATGTCTGTGTTAGATAGATCCATGCTGCATGGTACATCTGGCTCATTTTCATCAGGTTCACTTTTCTCGTTTGTGGAAGAGCCGCTGGAAGCCACCATGTCACAGTCACACGAGCTCAGCTGTTTGGACGAGTCCAGGCCAGGTTCCATCTTAAGAGCTAAATTTAGCTGGTTTCTTTGAAGAATATGCACAGGTTGCCTGTGGGTGAAGAGGTAGCACCACAGTCATTCATATTAACACTCAGAGATTTCAGAAGTGCCCCAAACCAGAGAGGGCCTGATGATCATTTGATTCAAGTTGTAGTTCTTAAAACCCCCAACAATCCTAGGAGGCAAGTGTGTGCACGTTACTGTAATATTCACCCAGCAATTTCCAATAAAAGCACACCACCCCCAGCCAAAGGCTGTACTGAAATGGCACCAGTAGCATCCTGGAACTTCAGTACTCCCTGTGTTGCCCTGACAAACAGTCTGGTTTGCAGGTTTGGGGAGGGAGGGATCACCTTGTAAAAGAAGCATTTGTTTGTGGGTTCGTTTAAACAGGAACTCACATTCTTCATCAGAACAAAGCCTTTGGGGCAAGGTACCTTCTGCCAGAGAGAGGATGTTTTTGAAACACCAGGCACTACTTTTTTCTTTTCAAAAGACATCTTACCAGATCCGTCATCTTACACTCCAAGGCACAGCACAGTACCTGTCTCCATCTCCCTCTTTATGAAAAAAATCACATCACTCCATCAGGCAGATTTGGGCTTCAGAGAGAATTTTCATGTGTTTGTAAAATGAGATGGTTTTACAGCAAAATACACGTATTTTATCCTATTTAATGTCTCTTGATATACAAGGTTTCAGGGGCAAGGCTGTTCTACACGATGCTGTTTCACAGCACATTACTATTTAACCCTCCCCTGCCTCCAAGGAGCAAGTGAACAGATTCTGTGACGGTTACTGCACCTTAGACAGAAAATGCAGTTATTTCATAGCACAAGCAGCTACTTCCTAGAACGCGAAAACAACCCTGACATCAAGTCTGCTTACTGAAGGCAGACTTGGCTACTTGTTTCAGGTAGAACACTTACCAAATTCAGCAGGTCTTAAGCCCTTAAGAGCATCTGTATGATACAAACGAAAAGTCACTGAAGTACCTGCTTTTATTAAAAAAAATTAATAAAGCATTGTGTAGTCAGTCAGGTTTTGCACTTCTGGTAGAAACCATCCCAAGAAGAGTTTCTACGTGACAACTACAATTAACGTTTTCTATTGTTACATTCGAAGTTAACAACACAGAGCAGGGAGATCAGAGCAGATCCCGCAAAGCCGTATTTACCTAATACTTTCAAACTTCTCAATGAGCGTGTTGACTCCAGCGGATATTGGTATTTCTTCCTCTCCAGGCGCTAAGCTTCTCGACGACTTGGGATCAGCTGGCAAAGGCCGAGAAGGTGCAGGAGGAATTCTTTCCTGCCCAGGTTTGAGATGGACAGGCTTAGGAGGTACTAATAAAAGAGAGGGGAAAAAACGGGAGAATAAATCTTCATCTTCTTTATCCTAAACTGGGAACAAAGTCCAAGCGCTCAATGCAGGACAAGGCGTAGACATTCTTGCGTCAGCCTTTATAACTTGTGCAGTCCCGAAGTATTTCTTACACCCAAGCAGACTGCTACACGCTACAGAAACATGACGGGCTTCTCTCTGGTATTTCTGCAGCCCTATCAGACGCGTTAACAAACCGAGAGGCTCGTGGAACGTTACCGCTTCCTTGTTACCAAACAGGATGCACAGTTCACACTTTGTTTCTGCAAATGTGCTCACCACCTCAATCACACTAACGCGTTTCCCCTCCCATGACTTTTCAAAACTCAGGCACTCTCTTGAACCTCTTACACTGGGGGCAAAAAAGGAAAAAAAAATAAACCCAGCCCAAAACAAACCACCAAAATGCAATCTCCACCATGGATTTCAGTGCCTTGTGTTCGCTTGGTCAAAACCATCACAGGCAGAACACAATAGCTTTTCTTCCCTTCATTCTCCCTCCCCCACCTCTTCTGTGGTGTAGTCTTAATAAATTTCCTTCCTCTTTTGGTTATACGTTGAGTTACATACGATATAAATAAAACACACATTGTAAGAACGTACGCATTCTGCTTAAGGGGGTGAGGGCTCAAAGTTTAATACACTATTGTAAAAAAAAGTCATCTAACTTAAACGTAATGTAATTTTTAAAAATGTATTCAGAGCTCATATTGATTGCAGAGTAAATGGCTATGGAAATGCGCAAGCAGTACCCATGGCAACAGGTTCACATGCTGCTGTTACACTTTGGTACAGCGAAAGCAACCTCACACAGGCAGACCCGGCACCAGGAGGCAGGGAAACCTGCTGCGCAATTGCTCCCCAAACGCACACTGCTGGTCCACCCCCTCTGGTCTGGACTACCCAAAGAGTTAACGCATTGAACAAGAAACCTCTAAATAAGCATTTCATTAAACGATGTTTTCAAGAACTATTTATTTTGAGCATTTCCAGCTTTTAAATGGTCCACAGGGCAACTGGCATAATGCGGTTAACGTAGTGGAGCTTTAATGAGCGTCTGTTCTGAATGTACTGTCAGGGCTGCTTTCTTCAGGAGGCTAGATGGAGGCACACGCACCCAAAAAGCCTGTTCTCCCCACCAGCAGAAGGCTCTGCATCTGCCGTGAGGTCCATCAGCTCAGTGCCCTCCCCAGTCAGTGGCTGGGGTCAGTGCCAAAGGACTGCTCAAGAGTTTTGGAGCTCTGGGCATACCCAGGCTTTAAACTACCTACGGTATTGAGTTTATTTCAGCACCAAAGAATAAAATCAAATATTCTAAGGATTTGAGCTTTAATGGGACGCTTCCTACAAAAGGACTGATTTGCCCAGTCTCCAAAACCATCTGGAATTCCTGTCTTAAAATAAAGGCGTTACACTTGACTTTTGGAAACACCACCACAAAACCTGTCCTGCACTAGAAGCAGGAAAAGAAAATTGTCAGGCATGTGAACGGGATGCTGGAGCTCTATGTTTTGTTGTCTGGGTTTTTACTTGCACCCCGCATGATCAGTGAGTGCCTGGCCACATTTCTCCTTGTGAAAACAAAACAAAACAACCTGAGAAAAAAGCACCCCTACAACCCTCCGGCTGCTCGAGCCATCACAGGTGAGCTGCAGGCTTTTCGCAGATGGTGCATAACGCCACAGCAGACTGGCAAGGACCTACCCCCCCGCACACGCAGTTCCAGACTGGTCCCCAGCGCTCGGAAGCTGATGTTCGCTGCCGAAGCATTCGCACTAACAGTGATGGGTGTCACTGCTGCCCGTGAAAACGCTCCATGTCTTTCCTGTCCATGGACTCCACCTGAATTGCCTGAGCCAACACGTTCTGCGCTGGACACAAAGGAAGCAGGAAAACCCTTCTGTTGGTTCCGAGTTTTTATTTATTGAAATAATAAGACATCAGTGCGGAGGCAAAGATGCTGACCTTACCAAGTGCTACTTATGAAGCAAAATTTAAAAAAAAACCCCACACAAGATCATAGAATGGTTTGGGTCAGAAGGGACCTGTGAAGCCCATCCAGTCCAAAGCCCCTGCCACGAGCAGGGGCATCTTCATCCAGACCAGGGTGCTCAGAGCCCGTCTGACTCCAGAGCTGACAGAAACCCCTACATTCAGAATGTACAAGGAAGCAGTGTTATCTATCACAACGCAGACTTTTAAACTGAAAACCATTTCAGACTTCTATGGAAGAATGAAAGATACGCACACTAAGAACAAACACCATGAGATGAGCTTGTTGGTATCTGCATCCTTGTCCTAAGTACTAAATGAACAGTCAGCCCCGGAAAAAAAGTAGGTGCTGCTTTTAGGTATGGATCCAGGACCCGAAGTGGGAGCCCAAGCAAAACCCCTGCTCACGCTCTGAAGCCACCTTCCACAGGTCCCAGCCCACGCCAGAACCAATGCTGCTGTTTTCTCACTCCAGGTGCCAGCTGTGAGGCAGCAGGACCTCTGACGGAGCATCCAGTGCCCACCCTGCGCACACGCGGGGGGACTGGTGGAGAAAAGCACACAAGCCAGCTGCACGGGAGAGATACCAGCAGTACAGGGTGTGCTATATGTGGTGCCTGAGACCACGTGCAGGAATGGCGTTTCCCCAGTCGTCCTCCTCCTCCCGAAGGCTTTACCCAGCGGCCTACGGCTACAGGCAGAAACCAAGGCACAAAATCTTCGTTGCAGAAGGAACAAGTGCAGTAACGAGAAGCAGCGGCACAGAATTAGAAAAGGGAAAAGCAAGGTTTAATATGTGGGAGAAGGCACCACCCAGGCTTGGCCCTGGGTCTGTAGACCAGCAGGGAATGAGCACCCTTCCCTGGCTGCACACCGAGCATGTCAGCCTTTGTGTCACTTCAGCCCTCCTAGCCCACAAATTTCTCTCTCGCAAGTGCCTCCTCTACAGTAACATGCAAACAGTCAACACACATTTATCCGCAACCTCGCGGAGGCATTCCCATCAATCATCCCAGTGGAGGTGGGTCTGTTGCAACTCCGTGGGAAAGCTGGGAGGACCTAATAAAGAGACGTTCAAGTGGTGTGAATCGCACTTGTGGATTTTCTTACTTTGGTTAAGCTCGCTTGACAAGAAGAGACCAAAAAGAGACCTAAAAAAATACGCATGATGAGGCACACTGTGAAGGGTTATCCCCTGGGAAGCGAATACGCTCAAAGAAAGCATTAATGACCCAACAGCACAGCCTTGGCTGGGGGTAGAGAGCTGATCCCAGAGTCTCAGGTGGGGATGCCAACACATCCCACCCAGCACGTCAACAAGAAACAGGCCTGAACGAGGCATCCAGGTGGCTCCAGGGAAAAAGCCCTGGGAAGAAAGGTTCTTGCATAAAAATACCAACAAAAAGCTGAGCCAAGGTTTATGTCTGCTGCAAGGAAATGCACCACACTGCCACAACTGCTTTTTTTGGACATGGCCACCAAAAGGAAGCAATGATGTTTTACAGGAAAAATGTCAACTTCAATACAGTCAATTTAATAAAAACAACTTTTTTTTTTTTTTTTTTTTGACAATTTCATTTTCCGGAGATGCACAAAGAGTTCTCCTTTCCCTGATGGTATACAGCCCATGCAGTAACAGGAGATCAGCAACTGTACAAGGGATGAAAGCCATTTCAAATCCACTGAAGTCAATAAAAGTGAAGAGAAAAAACCTGCGCCATCCTCCCTTCCTTGCGGGGTACACACATGTTGTTCTCTGCTGCCATACGTAAGCTAACTGCAGATAATTTTTAAAAGCAGTTTTATTATAATGAAGTGAAGTAATAAAATCATGATTTAAAATTTGTGACGAAGAAGTGTCTTGCAGGAAGACGACTGGCACATCTATGACCAAGCCTTGTAACGCTGATTTGTAGCTTTGCCTGACCTGGCTCAGTCAGAGCCATTCAGTGGGCTGATTTTTGAGTATGGGGTTCTACACAACAGCCTCTCCCACGAATTTGCACTGTGACTCCTGTTTCCTCTTGGACTACTTTTATAGTGACATCAAGAAGCCAAACAAACTGAGTTCTGTTAAAAAAAAATATTAGCGAGATTAACTAGTCCAGAAAGCATTTTGCCTTGTTGGGCATTTACTTCATCTCACTAACACATTTCCGTGCTTTTCAAAGCATTAACCGGACGCTCAGGCACACTGACTTCTTTGGCTCCAAGCTGATGGCTGTAGTGGCAGAGAGAGCTTGACTGTGCGCGAGCAGCAGAAGGAAGCAGTACCAATCTCAGAGCAGGAAGCAGATGGTACTAACCTGCTGGGGGAGCTCTGAAGCATGATTTGAATCAAGATAAATAGGCCCCCTCCAACTTCCCTGAAATCCTTATGTACAAAAACCAGGCCATGTCCTCAGTAACTGGAAACCAGTGCAATCAGTACAGCATTGAAGGACCTACACCAGGGGAATTCATTCCACTTCTGACTGAACAGACACTTCTGCTATTCTTTTGTATTGTTGGTACTAACAGCATCCATGGAATACCCGCTAGTTAAACCTCGATGACCAAGACTTCAAGGTAAAAGCTCCATAAATACACAAGGCATCGCGTCATTTCACTGATGGCACAACATGTGAACAATTCATCCTCTTTCAAGAAATTTACTGCAGGTTTTTTCTAGCACTCAGAAGTTTTAGGGAAGAAAAGCCTGGGGAGAGCAAAGAGATGCCTGGAGCCCAGCTGGAACACGCTTCCTCCTGGCTTCTCTGCCACCGTCCTTTGGGATTGCCACCTATTCACCCAGGAGTCTGGCAGGTCTGCGGCACTGCCACATGCTGCTCCTGCACGCAACTGGTTTGGCTCCCATTTCTCATTTCTAAAATATCTTTGTTCCATTCAGGCACTTCCTCTTGCTATGCATAGTTTCTTACAATAAATGGAAAACAGACAAGGTTTAAACAATATGCTGTTCTTACCTAAAGACTTTAAAAAGAAAATTAATAAAGAATGAAAAAAATATTGCTAAATTAAACTTATGCTTCACAGCTGCGCGAGGAATGACAACAGAACAGGAAATACAAATTGACAAGTGAAGTGTCTGTTATTCCTGAATCAATTCCTTCCTAAAGGCTTCCCCAAGAGGTTACGTAACAGTGGGAAAAACGGAGATCATAAAACCCTCATGGCTATACCTCAACCTTAGAACATAAATGTAACTGTTTTGCTGTGACACAAAATTAAAACAATTCATTTAAAAATATGACACTTCCCATGTAACTGAAGCTTGTACAATTGCTAGGAGTCCAAAGCCACTTGCCTTGGGGCTTCTGCAGAGGATGCATTTTGGCCAGTGGAGTTTTGGTTTTGGGCTTCCTTCCCGTCTGATGGATGCATTGTGCCGGGCTGACGTGCTGCAGCTCCCCACATGCCTCCAACGCTGGATTTGAGTCAATGTGGCATTTGATTTGAAAAGGAGAACAAGGGCAACCTGAGAGGGGGAGAGGGAAAAAAGTCAGTATTTATTTCGTTCTATTAATCCTGAAGAAATCTATGTTACTTCTAGAAGCACATTGCTCATCCGAGTTCCTGAGGAAGGGGAGGGAGCAGAAGAGGGGTGAGCCGTTCACTCTCAACTTATCACAACCAACATATCCAGCCTTAATAATCACGTCAAACTGGCTGGCTTATAAGACAGTGGGAATTGCAGTGATCCTGTCTTTAATTAATGACTTATTTCTTTACTATGGACACCCAAAATAAAAGAGTAAATACAAAGGATAAAAACCACTTCAAGAGGATTCCTCCGAAGAGGAATACGAGTGCCCCAGCACACAACATGGCGCTACTTGGTAAAATACCTCTGTTACACTGAGAAACGCATCCCGGGGGGACGGTGTGATTGCCCTTCCTTCAGGAGATTCAAGCACTCGAGCTGCAGCACACCGCTAGTACTATTCCTCCTCACATACAACACAAACAGTCCTCCAAAAGGCTCCGATCCAGAAGATGCTGTTAAGGCACGATCCAGTGGGAAAACAGAGAAAGGATCAATTTGCATCTTTGTTTGCCTTTTAACTTAACATTCTTCGTTCATTTCTGTGGACACTCTGGAAATAAACCCACGCATCCACTTTCATATAGCAGATGCTGCATTTTTTGATTTGGGGTTTTTTTGGACTTGTGGCAAGCCTGCAGCTACATCAAATCTTCGTACCAGCATTACTGGTGTGTCACAAGAAGGTAAAAAAAAAACAGTTTAAAAAGGTCTGCGGTTTCAAATTTCTGCGTATGAACACATGAATATATGTGCTTCCAGCAGTTCTGAGGCAGAAAACTTATTAAATGTAGAAATTTGAACGTTAATCCATAAAAACATGGCAAAGAAAACACGACAAACCTGCTTTCCATATTCCTGTTTTGAAGTGGACCAGCTGAAATTGCCAGCGTGGTGCTGGAGTGAGAGGGGGAGGGCATCACGTAGAGAGGATTCATCTAAACACGAAAAATCAACCTTCGCCCTCCTGTGACGTGTTCAAGACCACGGTGTTGGCTTCACAAATACAACCGACTCTCAGCCAGATTTATATTAAGAGCAAAAACCCGAAGTGACAAGCACCTCCATCTACATCAACTAAATTATCCTGGGTTTATACTAATGGTGTTAAATCAGGATGGGACCTTTTGAATGAAGACTTTGAAATCTGAGCCATACAGGCTGCTTGGGAAGATTAGCTGAGAGCCAGCCTCAAAATGCAGACCCTTTCACCGCGATACAGATTGGTGTTTTTTTTTTAATAAGCATAAAATATTAAAGTCAATTTTGCTGACAAAAATAGATTCAGATGGCATGGATCTATTTACTGATCTCTGACTCCCAAACATACAACACCCGAATTCCTTGGTGTGGCTGCAAGTTGTTGCTGTTTGGAGCTTCATTAGCATTTCTACCATAAAATCTGCTTTTCAGCAGCTTTGAGACCAGCTATTAAAACATCCTCCAGCTGAAACCAGGGATTTATAAGTACTAAGCTTTATTCAAAAACAATTTCACTTATCAGGAAATGTAGTGAAAGTAGCAGATTAATAGATTATGGCACACACATCATCACAGGAGCTTATGCAGATGCCTCAGCTCTGGGTGCTGAGCTCCCTGGGCAGCAGTAGCAGTGCTGCCCAGGCCAGCTTTCAGCGAAAGAACTGAGACCTCTTCCTTATTACCAGTAGCTCAGCACAGCAAGAAATTAAAATAGTGCACAAGGGAAAAGCTCTAATTCAAGAAAATAAAAAGGGCAGCATATAGAAGGCAGTGTTTCAGCAGGCACTCACCAGTGTCCGCGACTGGAAGGCAACCCAGCAATGTTGTATTTTCCTAAAAGTTACTTTAACGATCCAATTCTCTGTGGATAAATCTCTGTACCTATAACAGCTCTCCAGAAAACACCTCCAACGACGCTATGTTGTTTGATCATACAAGCATGGCACCGGCTTCCTCACTGGCGAGCACTGAGCCCCCAGGGATGCTGGATGTGACCCCAGTCCCCTACTGCAGCTGAGGGAGGAGAGACCCAGCTCCTCCTGTCCTCAGGTACCACATCACCGGCGCATCCTCAGGCACCACATCCTAAGCTGCGCCCAGCTACCCCTGGGCTGACTTGGGATAAATCCAACTTATTACTCGGGTTGCCCTAGGCATTCCCAGTTCCTCTTCAACCACTGCCACAAAAAGGGACTGTCTTGCTGGTATCATGTTGTAAAGTTTCAAAAGGAACTAAACCCCAATTCCTGTTTATTTCCTACTGCCATCCATCGTTGTGGCAGCAGGTCTGACAATTTTCCTTTCTTACTGATAGAAATCAGAGCTACTGGTTACTCGCTCGCTTTCAAGTGGAGGGCACCACCAGACACCTCTTCTGTGACCAGGCTAAAAGCTCTTAGGACCTGCTCACGTCACTGAAAAGTAAAGTGCTTTGATCCTTGTTTTATAAATCCACACACAAGTTTTTGTCTTCTGCACAGTCCTGTCGGACAACCAAGGCACAAGATCCTCCACTGGTAATTGACCCACAAATGCGTCTACCTTGCCTGAAACGAGCTCTGAACTTGGCTTGGAATGCTCCAGAACTTGTGCTCAGAAGCGTTTGCACAGTGAGCACTTAGTGAAACCTTACGCTACTTCCCATTAAGACAGACCTGTTATTTAAAAAAAAAAATCCATCCTCCTCTGAACATAGACTATTTGATATCATCTTGTGTATTGCATATATAGGTGACTGCTGAAAATACCTTGCTGTTCACCTACTGCCTGCACTTAACCCATGCATTTACTGACGGTACACCCAAAGAGCGAGTGGGCACAAAGCAGAAAATGAAACTGGTAAGTAGTTGGAAAGAAGAGGAACTTGGAAAGCCACAAGTGCCTTAAGTACCAAATGTAGTGCTGGCCCTAAATCAAGAAAAATACGCATAGATGAAACCACAGAAGCGGCTTGCATTCTTTGTTACTTAATTAAAGCCAAGATAGTTCCCTCCCTTCAGCTCTGATGTGGCTCCTAAGGCTGCTTTTTGCACACAAGACAAAAATCCACTTTCCTTACGTATTTTTTCAAGTGCTATAAAACGATCCGTGAAAACAAAATTTACTGGATTATTTCACATGGAATTCTCTGAAAGCAAAATCCACTCTATGATGACTGCCCTCTGGGTCCTCCTGGGAATAGAAAATGAGAGGGATAACACAAATAAGAGCCCCCCTGCAAGATGTCCGTGGTTCTGCCGGGGTGGGAGCTCGTGATGGGCCCCCCGCCTTCCCCCCTTCATCCACCAAATCCGCAGGACCCAACGCTGAAGCCACCTCCTTTTTGCTCTCCAGCCCAGCGTTGGGTAGTGCAAACCCTCCCTGGGCCGGATCAGCTGAAACGGCCATGGAAGCACCGGGGAAGCGCGCTGGTATGTGCAAATGGACAAGAACAGTTATTTGTGTCCAAACCTTGCAAGAGGCTACCAATAATAAGCATTTATTCCCAGATTGCCCAGCTGATGCTGAGTTCACATCAGATCCCCAGCGGCCGGCAGCAGCTTGGGGCAGGGTCCCAGCGTGCCCGGAGGCCAGCGCCTCCCAGGCACACACAACAGGCGGAGCACTGAACACCCGCGCGCGCAATTCCACAAGTGCAAACCCTGCTGTGAACCTCAGCTTCGCCAGGCCCAGTCCCTGCATCTCTAATGTATTTAATCTCAAGTGTTTGATGGCTTATTCGTAATTCCACTCACAGGAACAACGCTGCTCACAACTTCTCTGTTCAAAACCCTTCCAATCAGAGAGGAACAAAGACAACGCTTTCCATAGATAATTTTTTTGGATTATATTAATAAAATAGTATGTATTTAAGGTTACTCCTAAGGTAAAACTTAAATGGAACTTCTGAAAATGCCTAAGGTAATGTACAATTTGTATTTTCACTGAAATGGAAAAAGAACTTCAGTCTTCCTAACAGAATTTGATGCCACTGGGAAACTGTTTCATGGCACAGAGAAATTTCTCAGGTGCCTGCCCTTATCCTCACCAAGCTGTTTGCTCCCAGAGGAAAGCCTGGTTTCTGATTAACTTCTCTTAGACGCTGTCGCAAACTTGAAGGCTGTCACATATTTTTCTATTAGACTAAGGTAAAATACAAGGATTTTGGGTGCTGCACTGAGCGTAGTAGTGAAGAGCCCAGCTGAGCCCGGGCAGCTGAACCTCAGGCCACAGGCTTTCCTCCCACCACACAGCCAGATTCAGATCTTGTGCTGGGCACCTAGTCCCCTGGTAGCAGCATTCAAAAACAATCCCAGTTTAAAATACAAAGTATCTCGGAGGCCTGTGACAGACAGCAGCAAGAACCAGAAATGTTATGACAAGCTCCTGGTGTGGCATATCCCATGCTTGCTGATGCGCTGTGAGGGTTTCTCACCCAGCCTTCTTTCAGAGGAAGAGAGTTGTGCAGTATTCAGCTGAAAAGAAAGCCTAAACCCCATCAGGTTAGCCCAAAGCCTAAACCCCATCAGCTTAGCCCACTTTCTGCCCCCCCCCCCATGGGGAGGGTGCAAGGAGAAGGGGTGATAAACACTGGACTAAGCGAAGGCTCTGTAGACTGGATACGCTCGAAGAGCATCACAAGCAACACCTACTTTGTAAGTTTGCTTTCACCAAGAGTTAATACCACTGGGGCATTTCTCCGTCCACCCAGGATGATGAATGTGACTTTCATAGCGTAACTTGAATGCCCGCTCCAGGGGGGCTTGCCCAGGGGCAATTCTCAAGCCCCCAGCCATGCTCAAACCTGGAACCCCCAGGAGCAGGGAGGCACGGCCCCAGCCACAGAGCTCCCACTGCTCCTCCTCGGGGGACCCTCCCCACCAGCTCGAGGGAAGAGAAAATGGTCTCAGCAACCAGCTGAAGGGCTTTCCAACGCCTGCCACCACATCACTGCTGTCGCCCACAAGTTGAACAAGCTCTGGGAGCTTCCAGTTTCCTAACTCTTTGCTGGTTTAGGCTCTCTGCAACATCACTGAAGTCAACGGCTCCAAAAGGCAACTCAGTGTATTGCGACCCATCAGGACCTATGCTAGCCGTGGGAAGACATAATTCTCTAATCCTTCTCCGAGCATCAAAAAGTGAAACTGTTCCAGATGGAAGCTGGCTGTGCCACCCAGAAATGCAGCTAGCAGCTGTGCCTCTGTTTCTAATGCTGTTTTGCAATATGCATCATGCACATCAAATGTATGATAAGCAGTCACCACCAGTCTGATTAAAAACCTGTCTGCAAGAAAAGACACAAAGATAAAGGAACTAGAATCTATATAATGGTAAAAGGCATTTCTGCAGCGAACAGGAGTCTGGACAACTAAGCATGCGCCCAGGACTGACCAGATCTAAAAGTATCATCAAATCCAACAAAACCCCCAGCTGTTAACATGCAGAGCCATTCTGAAAGCTATTCCTTGCCTGGCCATCTTAACAGGGACTTAGCTCTTCCCTAAGTCTGGCTACAAACTGAGCGTGTGCCGTGCACCTCTGACACCCACTAGCAGGTTCTCATTGTGCCCAGCTGTATTTTCAGCTGGAATGCCCATGTGGGCATTCCCTAATGCTGTTGCTGACGGTGAAGTTCTCTCCCGTCATCCCTTCCTCCTCAGTAACAGCATTTCTGGGAGGAGAGGCTGCTCTTAAGGCAGAAACCCACTGCTAGGAAGCAAAGGGCTTCAAAGGCAGAGCTAATGCCTGTATCTGAATAAAATAAACCCTACTGAGAGGACCTCTGACACAAATCAAAAGGTGCTGGGTATGTCTTCCTTGTGCCGGTGGGCATCTGGTGAGTGGTGCGATGCTCTGTCCTTCGGGCCTGGGCTGCGTCACGGGCACAGCTGGGTAAGGTTCCTTTGAAGGAGCTCCAGTGCTCACCGCACCGTTGGAAAACCCGCAGCATGCTGCAACAAAATTCATCTCACAGTGCTGTAGTGATGGGGCCACATTACCCGGCTTGGTACTGTCAGTTACAAAGCATACACCACTGTCCTCAGAGGGTCTGCGAGCAGCAGCTCCAGAGCCCGTGCTCTTCCTCACCCCTCCCATTTCACACATTGCCCGGCACTGGCCTTAGCTCCCAACCCTCTCCTGCTGAGCAGAAGGAAGCAAAGCCTTTCCCACCCTGCCACCAGGCATACCCTTCTCTTCCCTCTTACACTGCTTCATTACCTCCAGCATTTTGCTCAAACCCACTTAAAAACCCACCTCTTCCTCCTGCCCGCGGCCCATCAGACTCCTGGCAGGGGCATAAAGCCGTGTGCACTTGGGCAGGGACGCGCACCCTCCTATCAGACCCAGCTCGGTGGCACCGACAACTGTTATTTCACACAACATCTATTTATCTGGCATTTCTAAAGATCAACTTAAGTGAAAAGAGCAACAGCAAAGTTATCACCCTAAGCTTTCAGATACAGATACAATCAAGAAAACATCGTGTTGGAAAGCAAGCAAGAATCTAGCACGGACTGCAATTCCGGATCACAAGAGATGTGCATCACTTACTTGGGTTTGAGCAGAGACCCCCACATTTTTTCTTATTCGCTCAAGCTGTGAGACAACCAAAAGCAAGGGAGAGGAGCTCCTGCAGCAGCTCCTGTCTCAGGGCTTGAAATGCTGTGCTTGCAGGCACCGACCTCCCCATCCCGCTTCCCACCACCAGCACGGTCGGGTGACTCCACGAATATGAACGTGGCAAAGGCGAGCGGAGGAGCTTGACTGAGAAGTTGCAGGGGTTGCTGCCAGTCTGTGGGAAAATGCCCTTCGGTTTTAAGTTTCAGCCGCGTCTGAAACACGACACGCAGCACACGGGTGGTTTAGAAGCCTGAATCTTCCTGAAGCAGAAAAGAGGAGGAAGCTTGATCTCTTCAGAAAGCTTTCTGCTTAGACAGAGTGCGGTACTAATGCAGGAGCGCTTGAGAGCAGCAGTGACGTGCCACGGAAACCAAACCCCCAGCTCCCAGCACGCCAGCTCTCAGACTGCTTCACCGCTCCTCTGAGGAATAACAGACCCAAGTGCAACTGGACACAGTCTTCCCAAAAGGGCTGGATCGGGAAGAGCCTTCTAAAGGAAAAGGCACGAAGTCTGCCATGAAACAGCCTGCACAAGTGGTAATAAATGTAATTTGGCAGGCACGGGATGGAGCACATTAAAAGACTCCACCAAAAGTCCCTAAAATTTTCAATGCTCCTTCTTCCCCTCCTCCTGCTCTCACAGCAGGACCCCACCTTGGGAAACAACAAAGGAAGAAACAAAGTGTAAAAGTTACCCTTCTCCAAATGAAACACTTCACTTCAGGGCAAGCACATTCCTGGAAAGTGGCCGAAGGGGGCTGCTAGTTTGTGTCCTTAGCAGAAAACCCCAGAGCCTGTAAACCACGCCAAACCTCTGAGGAGGGCTGCGAGAAATTTGGTAAATTCAGTTTAACACACTTACGACGACACAGAAATACACCCAGAAAAGAAGGATGTTTCACAGAAAGGACCAAACAGCTAAAATTTGTGCATATAAAGCACAAGAAGCGAGCTTCCCCAGAGCTGTGCTGCTAGGATTTGAGACTTTGGGATTTGATGTGCTTTTATCCTGTTCTTACTACTTCACCTAAATGCCTTAGGTGAGGGCGCTTCCTTTAACAGAGATCTCTGCAGGTCCTGAGGGTCACTACTGAACATCACTGGCACAGTATTCGCAATGAACTTGCATCAAGATTCCCCACCTTTAAGCCCATCAGACCCTTTTAAAGCAAATTCCCACAGGCTAACCCGAATAATTCAAGGCTACGCTTTACCGGCACCGGTGCGTGCATTGCACTGCTTGTCATCTGAATCACAGCTGATGCGTTCTTGAGAAAGCAGTTTTCAGCTCTGGCTTTTTCTGTTCTTCTTGAAACTGGTCCCAAAGACCAAGCCCCAAAGGGTTTCTCCCGTAGACATGGTCAGCTAGCAAACCACTATGAAAAACTGGCTATAAAAGTGATTCTTAAGCGTTTGCTCTACATTTATAAGTATGTATATAATTTACACATATTTATATAATGTGCAACAGGCAGGAGAAGACTTCTGAGTGAGAGGAGCGAGGAGCTTCACAACGAATTCTGTATCACAGCACTACTCAACACAGGTGTGTAAATCAAATTCCTGCTGAGGTCTTTCTACTCATTAGTGACAAGGCAAAGAAAGGGCAGAACAGGAGCATGTCTTAGAAACCGTGCTGCTGGGAAGTCATTGCACTCCGGGGGAAGGGAAAAAGCAGACAAACCAAGCAGGCACTCGCTTCCAGTTTTAGGCTTTTTGTGTTGCTCCGGATGCAATTGGCAACTGCACATCCAGGGCAACACAAGGCAGGGACTCCTTAAGAGCCTGTGCAGATATACCACACTCCCACCAAGGTGGGAACAGCAATCTCTGCCGAGGTGTGCTACGGGATCAACTCAACTCCCTACCGATGGAGAAAACGTAAAGTACTCTGCAGGACAAAACCGCAGAATCTAGCATTAACTGTATGGAAGAACATTTTTCCTAGCAAAAAAGTGGTATTTATTATTTTATTATTATTTTATAGCAGGCTGCCAAGCCAATTCTTGCCAAAAACAAGGCAAAGGGAAAAAACCAGCAGCTGAAAGGGAACAAGGACCAGCTCTTGACACTGGCGACTCCAAGGGGGCCGTAGGAGTGGAAGTAGCGACCAGAAAAACCACACTGAGAACAGTCTTAAACAGAATAAAAGTACGTTCACTTGAAAGGAAAATGAGAAATAAACCAAAGCAAAGCTCCACAGACTGTGTTCCCTGGCAGGACTGACAATAGGCACGCTAAAGCCCCAAAACAAAACCATTTTCTTTTCCCGTACGGAACAGGATGCGTTACCGCAGTCAGCAATTGCTCACCTTTGTCTCCTGAGGTTATTAGGGACATGAAACAAAAAAACCCTGTTGTCCTTTTAAACCAAACCGAGCCCACTGTTAACATCTACACGGACACTGAGGGCAGGGCCGGCCGCACCACGCAGCCCCAAATGGCCCCCAACGGCGGGGTTGAGCCACCAGGGCTGTGCCACAGCCTCTGGGTGGGAAGGCAGCCAGCTCGGATGCCTCCCAGCCTCACCCCACACCATTTGGAGGGCGAGGGGGTCACAGGGATGCAGCTCCGAACCGCGCACTGCCGTTATCCCAGCACTGCAGTCCCGAGGGTAGAAAACCACTTGTCATCGTCTCTTGGCTCATAAACTTGCAAGTGAATTTAATTCAAACTCTGCTGGAGTTTAGGTGGGGGCTGGTGGATTTTTTTTAAGCAGGCATGTGTGTTCTCTCCTGTGGCCTAATGCAAATATTTTAATTTCTAGCTCTGATTTCTGCTCCTGCAGCCATAATACTGCTATCATCTACAATAACGAACTACACGGCCAATGGCCTGACCGACACCACCGCTAAAACGTGTGCTTCTCTGCGTCAACTAAGTGGCAACTCTCAAGCTCTTTCTTGTCATTCTGTGACGAACCTGTACTAAAGTAATTCTTTCTTATTCTGCTTATAACTTGCACCCCTCTGGAGAGCATCAGCCTGCCCTGAGCTTTCATCTCCCTGGTTGTCTCCGATGAGGGTGGCTGCCAGTCGCCTGTTCAGTGAAGCAGTGTTTCTGTCACATCCCAGAATTCAGGCACATCTTACCAGCCCCGCTTCCACACTGCGGCAATGGAATTCCCAGCCTCAAGTGATATTCATGCAAGGGGCGCGGGAAACAGATTTCCAGTTTAAAAAACATTTTCAATCTCTCACTGTAGCGCTGGTGACTGTTCACCAGTAAGTCAATCCTTGAGTTTGGTTACGAAGTTCCCCAAGGCTACAGTCACCCTGCTTTTCATATAGGCATGGAGAGAGCAGACACTGGGGACAGTGAACATCCAACCTCCACAACTGGGAGGCAGAGTTAGGAACTTTCACAATTTAACAAAGTAAACCAGACAGGCTGTGAAAACTTCGTTCTTCTGAAGGAAGCATTTAGCTGACTTTTCCCCAAAATGGTGTAGCTGAATTACTCTAGGCTAAAACAATGAATGCAGGAACCTTCTGTGACACCGAGATCAAAGGCAGACGAGAAAAAGTCCCCGTGCCTCTTCCCTCCCATAAGCACAGCAGGTCAAATGGCATCTGAAGATGAGGCACAGAGAAATGGAGCAAAGGAGCAGCCTGGGGCAGATGCCAGCCAACCTGGCACCACGGGCAAAAAAAGCCCTGTGTCGGGCCGGGGGTGGCAACGCCACTCCTCTGGTAGGAGAGGAGTGGCCAGACTCATCTCTCCAGTGCACCAAGTCTTACTTTTGCATCCCGAAATGCAAAGCAACTTGTTCAACTTCAGCACTAGATTGCAGACTTAATTCCTGCAGCAGGCAAAGTCCAGAGAGCAAAAGTCCAGCTCCAGTTGTTGCAAGGGCCTATTTAGAAGAGGGAAGGAGAACTGGATTTTCATTCATATATTTCATTACCATTATAATGAAACCCAGAATTCATTAATTCAGAAAACCTTGTTTTGCTTTGGTTTTCTCTCTTGCAAAAAGATCCATTTAAGATGGAGGATAATGCTCCTCTCTCCCTAATTTATTCCTGATTTCTTATCACAAAAAAATTACGATATAGCATTGGGTGGATAATGAAGGTAATCACTTGATGCAGAAGAGGACGCTGTATAAAGAAGTCTTATTGATAGACAAGCATTTCTCATTGTAATTTGACCGTCACGCTTCTCATTCTAGCAAGGTGACAAGAAGAAGGGGCATTTTTCTGAGGTGCGGGCCGGGTCCCACGTGCCCCCTGTAGTGGCCCGCAGCAGTGCCAGCTTGCCTTCCCCTCCCTCTCCCTCGCCACAGTCCAAACTGCCTTCTCGTCCCATCTTTGTCCAGTCACGCACTGGGTTTAGCTGCGGTCTCCAGGTTTAGCCTGGCTGTTTCTTGCGCAACAGGAGGATGCCTAGTCCCCCAGAGGGAACACCCCATTCCATGCTGTCCTGGATTCCTATAAAGAAGCCACCGAGTACACAGCATGTACCTGCATTGTCACCGTGGATTTCCCACGGTAAAGCTACCCTTTTGTCTGTCCAGGCCTTGGAGCCCCCACTGGCACCAGACGCCTGGGACACGGCCACCCCTCTGGGAAGATGCAGACGCTGGATCCCTGGCGGCGGGGAGCAGGCAGAACCGTTACCCAGCGCTCCCAAGACCTTCTTCGTAGATGAGCACAAGAGATTTCTTTTTTTTCCCCCTTTTTTTCTTTCTTTCTCCCTTGGCAGGTAACAGGTTTTTCATTATGATGAAAGAAAGAGTCCTGATTTATAATTACACTGATTATGCAAATCAAAGAACGTATTTCAAGCTAATAACACTCCTGGGACTTTACATCTGTACCGCTGTAAGACAGGAATCGCAACACCACAGCAACCCACTGCTGTGAAAACCTGGAGAGACTTCGCACCAGTTAGACAAACACATTATCCCAGCCAGAGCCACTTCCACTTGTTCTTTCCAGATTGCCTGCATCTGGGTGATTTACTGTCTTGGGGTTTCTCTCCCAGGAACAAGGAAGAAGACTGCAGGTCTGCAATTCCCAGGATTGTTTATATGCTGGGAAGGGAGGAGAAAAAAAAAAAAGTATTACCCTGCCTACCTTCCAGTGATTTGAAAGACCACCCTACATAAGGGCTAGAAGCAGCCAGATGCTCCTGTAAGCAAGATTCCAGCCTTCCTTTAAAGCTGTGTCATAAAAAAAGGCCTCATGTGCTTCATTCCTCCTTTTACTAGAAGCTTATTGAATTTTTTTTGCTAATGACAAAAGCACCATGCAAGACTCTCTCACGCTGCTGTCGGATGAGCTTGGGAGTCGTCTTAATGGCCCACATTACAATGAGTAACCTCTCATTTAACCAGTGAGGAGAGTAAAAATTATCTTTGCTTAAGACTTAATGGCAGTATAATGCATCTCCAACAGCGTCCCGACCAACTGGCTTTCTTTTTTAATCTTGAATTGTTTTATTAGTTTTAGTAAATCAGTAATTAGCCTCTGCTCATTTAAAAGTTTATTTTGGTACTAAATAAAAGTAGGTAAAACAGAGCTCAGATTTTTTGCTGTGGAATGGAGCTTTGCAGGGGAGGTCTGGCGTTCCGCGTTACCCCCAGATGCTGTCACCCCCTACTGCAAAAGTTAAGAAAACTCAGCTTCGTTTTCAAAAAGCACAGTGAGTGTTTTTACACGGACAGACTATTTCGGCAGCAGAGCCGCATGGTGCAGAATACAGAACCATTTCACGACAGTGTATTTCCAGTAGTTGACAGGAATCATTAGGGGAGAAGGTATTTCAGGTCTCAGTGCTGCTTGGTCACTCCCCAGTTGAAGTTTGCCCTTTACAGAACGTGGCCAGGCCTCAGGGCTCTAGGGGTTGGACGGGGCTGCTGCAGGTTGCCCAGCCCAGCCCAGCGCTGGGCAGAGCAGGCGGCTCAGGGCTGGTGTGACCATCCCCAAGGACATACACACATGGGACAGTGTGGTATCTATGGTAATAAAAGAACTCTTTTTGTTTAGAAGAATAATGTTAATCTCCTTCCTTCTCAATGAAGAAGCACTTTATCAAGAAAAGGAGTCAGAAGAAAAGCATTTATTTCTGCCTGAGGAGGAAACAGAGAGGAGCCAACAGGTCACCGTGGTACCTCTGCTGCACGCTGGGAGATGAGCAGCACGCGGGGCCACAGCAGCGTGGCAGGACGCCTCTCAGAGCCCGTATGGCACAGGGACGCAGCCCCCGCCACCAGCCACAGCGCCTCAGGCTCCGCAGGCTGCTCTGTGGGAGACCCTCCCCCAAAGGCATCGCTTCCAGCTCCACAGGGACAGGCAGGCACATCCTGCACTTCCAGATGGAGGAACCCAAATCATCGTTTCCCTTGCACCAACACCTTCTCAGCCTAGATCAGCACTGCTTTATGCTGTGATCCCAGTCTCTAAGGATGAAAGCCAAAGCAGGAAAACGAACCTGGAAAGCTTAAAGATGTTCGATGGGAACGACGCATGGATAAGGGAATGGGAAGAGACTGAAAAACACTGAACCGGCTCCAGCATTTTGGAACCCAGAGCAGACACGGGGTAGTATAAAGCACCCTTTGTATTTTTTCCAGCCTGGCAAGCTCCAAAGAAAGTAACCCCAGCTACAGGCCTGTAGCACAGGCTATGCAAAAAAGCTGCAGTAAAAGGAACCGTTATTCATTTTCCCAACAAAACTTCCATTAATTTACTGTATCTGTAGCAACCATTTCATCTCCCCTCTTATCTAGAATTGTATTTTCATCAAATCAGTCCCTTCAAGATGTGAAAACATGGGCGTTTTGAAAGCACCCAGGGATTATTTGGGACACCAGTTATAAATCACAAACAATACAATCCTTGTGGCTGACTGCTAAATTTTCATTCTAAAGACAAAACATCTCATACTTAATCGCAAAATGGGATTACAACTCTACCAGTAATGATTTTAAGGAAATTCTGAAGAAATCCGAAGCTCAAGATGAACATAAACATGTAACAACTTCCAAATCAGACCATTAACCCAAAATAGGTATTCAAATTAAGACCTTGAAAATAGCATACGCTTTCTCTGGCTCAGGTGATAGCCACCAGTCCTGGAATAAACTCAGAGCAAGCTTGGTCTATCACAACATGAAATGTAGCTGGCAACTGTCAAATAGGAATGTACAGCTAATAAGGATAATTATAAACCATGTTACTTACACAGGACCCATCTGAATATTTGTGTTTGAAATTCTATTGCATAAAATAGCATTTACTATATAGCAGTCAGCATTTCAAGAATTACCAGGTTTCAGGAAGCTACTGCACCACTATTCCGTACAGTCCTCTTACTGATGGAGAATACTCAAGGCATACAAGGTACGCTTGTGGGCAAAGCTGCACGATTAAGGAGACAGGATAACTGGAAATAAGGGAGGGATTTAAGAATAAAAGGATTACAGAAATTTAGAAGCTATTAAGAAAAATGCAATGAATTTTCAGGGTAGAAGACAAACAGTAAAATAAGGATCATTACAAGATATTTCAGGTAATGAATGACTCCTGTAATGAATTTATAATCCTGAGCTCTTACAACTTTGACAGTCAGTGTCTAATTAATTTGTATCATCACAGTTGTGTGAGTTCCTTAGAATGGGTTATGGAGAAGGATTTCTTGGTTTGCTTTGGGGCGCATTACCGTCTATTGCTCTTAGTCCTGCTCCAGCCCACCCCGCTCCACCTGGCGAGTACTGGCATTGACTCCTGGCACAGCTGTTCGCCCACCGCTGGCCTGTGGCTGCTTCTGCAGAGGACAAGCAATCCCCCCAGAACACACGGTGATCATCACCAAAGTCAGTGCTCCAAACGTGCCTTCAGCCACGTCACCCTTGCTCATAAATAAACTGGGGCTAACTAGGAGCTGCTCAGGGCCTAGTCATCACCCCCCAATATCCAAACCTGGCATCCATACACACACGCAAAGGCTGCATCAGCTGAGTCTTCCCACCCGCTCCCTGGGAACCCAAAGAGCAATACAGTGGCCACGGGCCATTTCTGGGGCTAAGGCAAGGCGCTGCTGGGGTGTACAGCCCAGCCTTGCTGCTTGCTCCGCCAGAGCCACCACAGGCTGTGCTGCTCGCCGTCCCTCCAGGCTCTGCCCTGGTCGCTCGGCTGTCCCGCAGGAACAAGCTCGAGAGCCACCAACCCCAATCTCTGGGTTCCCTTGGCTGAAGCTGTACTCTCAAAATGGAAAAAACTCTGGTCAGGTTTTGTAATGGACTGTGGCAGAGGAAAACCATCACCGTCAAGCAAAATAATTGCTTAGAGGTGGTTTTTAATTTAAAAGCTCATTTGCACTAATGATCAGGAAGAATCCTGTATTTTGTTCACATGCATGGTTGCTGGCAAAACCACCAGAACAAAGCTGGAGACAAATGGAAAATATTCCAGCTAATCTCTTTGATTTTTCTCGTCACAGGTCAGAGCGGATTTTTCCTTTCTCACTGTGTACAACTTCTCCGCCTGGCTAAATGCAGGAGCGCCGCTTCTACTGCCTCATCTTCCTAAGGGGATCCAGGAAAACCACGTGCTGCGCTAACGCGCCTCTTCCACCCACGGAGCCGCCTGCTGGATATTCTCAGGTGCACAAACAGGCAGCGTGCCTTGCAACAGGTTTGTGTTAAGCGAAAGGCAAGATGAGTGCAAGAGGTGCTACAGAGAGAGCGTTACCTTCCTTCTCTTGAAACATGGGCGGGCATTTGAGAAAAGAAAAGCATGACCGGCATAAGCGTAACAAACATTAACGGTATTAGCGGCCAGCGCTTTTTGCATCAACAAGTGTAACTTAGTGGACACCCATACATGTTTTACTAATCCTAGAATTCTGTCCATGTCATCCAAAACCATTAACGAACATTTGAATGCCAGAATCCATAGCATACACAAAGTACATGCAGTTTGCAAAATAGGTGACCCAGCCAGAGATGTTCCCCAAGTATTTCAATTCACTGATCTCATTTGATGATGGAATTACAGTGGTTAGGTGACAGGTAAATAATTCATTCTAGCCATGAAAACTATATAAACTTTTTCATAGCAACCAAAATTCAATTTATTACATATTCTAAACTTTTATAATCATGCACTGGGGTTCCTCACTCTTCTACGCAGTAAGATGTATTTTATGTCAGAACATTTTCAGTATTTCAATATAAAAGCAGGATTCCTAACAATACATTAGTTTCCTTGTACATGGAACTTAAAGCATCTGTTGGAAATACGGATGATAACGTTAAATTAAAATTACAGGGCTTTGGCATTTGGAAAAAAAGATAATTTTTAAACATAAAAAAAAAATCACCTGGAAGGTAGATTGCAGGATTCATAATGACTGCATATGAAGCAGCAAAGGCTGCCAAACCATGCGGTTTTGGTGCTCAAAGAGGATGCACATCGTCCATTAAGCATCACCACCATCTGGACATCAGGGACCAGGACCGGCGGGGTGGGAGTCTCTGCTCTCCGCAGGGAAATGCATGACATTGAAGACCACCATTACCAGTTACTTACACCACACCAGAGATGTTCAATGACATTTTACAGACAGATGAAAGACCAGCGAGCCCTGCCCTGGGGAATCAAGATCTGCCAGGACAGAGCAAAGCCGTACGGGCAGAACTCGCGTAAGCCTTTCTGAGCAAGCCCAAACACGCTCTGCGCATGCTGCAACCCATCCCTTCAGCACGCTCGCCACAGCAAGCCCAGAAGACAGAGCTGGGACTCTTCCTTCTGCCAGGCTTGGCTTGCTGTGCAATGCTTCAGGAGCTTGGGCTGGGCTGGTGGGGAAGAACGTATCTGCAGCGAAAGCACTTGGCTGCGAGGTCCTCCCTGGGATCTGGGGTCAGTAGCAATGGCAGGGAGAACCTGGAGCGAAGAGGTCTAGAAATTTACTCTAGCTTGAATCAAAGGTCACTTTTTTCCCCCATGTCTAACTTTACCTTGTTTGAGGAGGGAAGGAGACCACAAAGCTGGGGACTCTCTGGAATAAGCAGATGATGCATTGCCAACACTCAGATGCTACAAGGACAGCCCCAGCGTCAAACAGTAATAACTGCATGTTATACCAGGGTGTGCCACCGAGGAGAAGGAAAGTCAGCCCGTGGCAAACAGAAGGGCACAGGTAGGTAAGGACCAGCAACAACTGCCAACACTCTGCTCCTGTTCAACCCTCCTTGATGGCCTTTCTTTTCCCCTGCAAGATGACTGTAGAAATTAGTATTTTGATTTGCCTACGGGTGGCACTTTGCACCATTTTACAGAGATGCAGTCACCCCAGCTGGAACCAGCTATGGAGCAGTACCAATAACTGTTTCATGAGGTACCAATCCATATTCCAGCTGACGTTGCATCCCAAGATGGATATCAGCAACAAGTGTTCCAGAAGTTGGCAAGCCATGGGAAGAAATCCCTGTAAACATTTAACACCAAGAAATGCACCTGTGGTCCTTCCCCCGACGCTGACTCCAGGCAGAAGGGATGCGGCACCAGTGGAACTGGAATTAACTGGGCACCCACAGCTACTGCAGCTCAGCAAATTACTGCCTTCTCAGAAGACCTGCCATGGCCACCTGCGTGGCCATGGAGAAGAAGAAATCTGACTGACACATTTTATCTCAAAATTGCAGCAGGCCAAGAACTCGCACCTTAACCACTGAGGATCTGAGCTGAGAGATGGTAACTTACTGTTCTGCCATAACTTTTAACACAAACTTGCAGCAGGCCAAGAACTCACACCTTAACCACTGAGGATCTGAGCTGAGAGATGGTAACTTACTGTTCTGCCATAACTTTTAACACAAACAGTTGCATTCCTGGATTCTTAAAAGGTTAAAATCCTTATTTTGGTTTAGTGTGTTCCTTAATTTAGGACAAATGAAAAAGAACAGAAAAAGAAACCCCACCCCCAAGCCCACCAAATGTCAACAGGAGCATACTAAAGGCCAGTACTGGTCCCTTACCTGCTTCAATTCAATTAACATTTTCAGGCTTCCTCGGAGCAGATCCAAGGTCTAACAGCACAAAAGGATTCTGTCTCGCACTGCAGAAGCCACATTTGACTTGGAGGATAAAATTGGGAGGAGGGGGTGGAAAACATTCCTGGACATTTTTCAAATGTTCTGTTTTCCAATAAAACCAATAATTTTTTAAGAACTTAACGGAGGAAAGACTGATTAAGCAAAAATAAAATAAAACTCCCATCAGCAGCCCTCATCCACAACAAAAAGAGAATCAACACTTTGCTATTTTTAAATCCACGTTACTTGGTAGGTACTTGGATGAGGGAGCAAGGCAACGTTGGTGGAAAGGTGGCTTGGTAGAAAGGTATTCCTAAATAATTCCGGCCCTCATCTTTGGCTATTAAACATGAAGGGTAATGGTAAAATTGGTTTAAAGATCTCGCATGTGTCACACAACCATTCACACGCGTTTCTTGGATGAACACACTTTTGAAGTTACTATGTGAGCAAGTGCCTCAAGCAAGAATGTATCCATTAGCGAGGAAGCAGCACACGTGGCATCTGTAAGGTCAAGAGTCTGGTTTAGGTGTACGGTCACCTCCTGTCTTACTATCAGAATAAACCTATGTGCTGGATTCATCGCTGCTGTGACCACAGCTCGCTGTATGTATGTACACACAGGCAGAACCATCCCTGCGGTCTGGCATGGGCCAGCTCCTGCACTCGCTCCAACAGGCCTCTGCTCAGGGTGGCCCTGAGCACCCACTCCCCACCGCGCCGACACTGCTTGTATGGCACGAAGCCGTGGACACCATGAGTGGAGCCGATGACACTTTTGAGGAGGACTGCAAGATTCCGGCCAAGTTTTAATTAGCTTGGTTTTGTTGGTTTATTTTTACAGAAGCAGATGAGGAATTTTTCTTTTGTCTCTCAATATCGAGGAAGCAACAGGCCAATATCCATATTCACTGCTGGTAATTACCTCAAAACGCTACGCTCATCTTTCTGCACAGCGCTTTCAAAGGCAGACAGACAAATCACAGCAGATAGCGTTGGCACCATTCACAACGCCGCATTTTGCAGAAGCTATTTATTTTCCACTTTGTTCTTAACAATGCTTTAAACCGATTGCTGATTTGTCTGGATAATTGACATCCAAAACCCAATTCTTCACAGATGAATTGGAGCGAGTTTGAGCACTGGAGAACACACTCTTCCCCAGCAGACAGTCCTTACCAGGCGGACAATGGCTGGGATTTCACTGCATGCCGAAGGCGATGTAATCACTGAGCTCGAAAGGAATATAATCTATACCACCAAAGAAAGTACTAATAATGGTATGGTCAGTGAATGATGAACAAGAAAGCAGTAATTTATCATTGCGTGAAACAACAGTTCTGATCCGCAAAACCCAATGCCCACATTACACATAGCTGTGTTGAGAGACAGTAAGTACTTGGGTAGAAAAGTCATGAAGGGAGCTGGGCTTAATGAAAACTTACGAAATCTGGTATCCTTAGGTGGCTATCATCAGCCCGTGCACTCATACCAGGCTAATTCTCATTATTATGATGATTATTCATATTACCAGTAAACCTGTGGCAAAGGTATTTTTAACTCATCTCTGTACATCTTCCTCTGTTGTGACTTCCCTCGTCAAAATCTTAACCCATGAACTTGGCAGACCTGGCAGTGTGGAACCCATTCTGGGCTAATGCAACCATGCAACTTGCAGCCAGTAGCCCTGCAGTAACTTCCAGCTGGCCCTGCCGGTGGAAGAACATTTCGCCTACGGCAGGTTCTGCCTAAGGTACTCCTTCTGCTAACGGCAAATGTCTTCTGCACTGGAGAGAGTCCATGGTCATCCCTGCTGCATTTCACATAGTGAATACGCTTCTATTTATTCCCCTAATTATGACTTATGGTATTATCGGGAGCTACTTTACACGTAGCTATGGACCTGTCCACATCCATCAGAGGAATTATTCTCCCACCAATAGATGTAATGCTGCCTTCTTGCCTCATCGCTGAGGCCACTGACACCATGCTGTTAAACTTGTGCTCTGGGTCCCCACTTCCCTTTTCTCTGCCTTCCTCAGCTAAGCTCCGCACACCCCACACGGGCACATGCTGTAGATCATGGGAACAGGGGCAGGAGGGCAGTTGCCATTGCTTTCAGCAGGATGACTCTTAATTTGCACAGCACATTGTACATCTTTCTGTCCATCCAACTGTGGGGTTTGATCCATAAACACAATACAAATTACGCAAGGACGCAAACATTACCCACTTTAAATGTAGGCTCTCAATCAGTTATTCTAAAGAATTCTTTGAAGCCCGGAGCCACACCATAGAGACAACACGATGTAGTAAAAAATTTTTTTTCTGAATGAAGCTGAAGTCAACGAAGAGAGCACATTGTACTGTTTTTCTTCTATTTGCTCCATTCAGTAACTGACCCAATGGGTAAACCAATGTTGGACACCGCTGCTTTAAGCTGCAAACGTGTCTGCAGAAAGGTCCCAACACGCATAGCTTCGTTTTCTTAAATGCTTTTCTTCTGACCTTGCCAATTACATTTTTTCTTTACAGTCAAGGTGACTTTCTCCCCACCACCTCCCGCTAATGCTCTGACCCAAACCAGCCCGTGTACTGCACAGCCGCCTGGCAGCAAATGCCCGGCCTGAAAGACTTGCATGTCCCTCTAGATTTAATTAAGTGGCTTAGCAATCACCCTATTTCATGTTAATTTAATAAACAAAATCACATGCTATGGGAGAGAGCCCCTCAGTCGGTTCCCAAGTACATAGGGATGAAGAAAACACCCCAGATTGTCCCTACTTTGAAATACTCTCTTGGTCTCCTCTCACCCTACCCTAACGTAAGAACGAACGTGCATCCAACCTGCCATACTTCGGGCATGCCACATGGGACAAGTGCAGGAATAAATTCAGATGTGTCAGGTAATTTAGCTGTTAACCAAGTACTTCAGGGTGCCAGATTGCCAGAGTCTATTTCAACTTTTTAAAAATAATAATAGAAAATAGAAACATGGAATAGAATACCCTGCTCAGAACAGGCTCGGGAGACTGCTGCTCAGAAAGTGCATCTGGTAGAAATGCCTTATTTTCATGTAAAAGAACAATCTTTCAAATCAAGGTTACAGGTATTCTCTCAAAGCTCTTTTTTTCAAGGGCACTCGATACAGCGCATTTGAATGTCGCAAACATTTTGTCTCTCTCAATTGCAAAGATACCACCATTTAATCTAACCAGCAACGACCTACCCACGCTGAAGATTATTGCCAAATAAAACCACCATGGAAGTAGGAAGACATGAATGCTACAGTGCATACACCAAAGTATGCGCTATCTCAATTTACCTTAAAGCTTAAAAAAGCATCTAATTCCACTTCCCTGGTAACACAAGAAACCAGGAGAAAATACCGTATTAATGGGACTGCTTGCCTGCCTTCCCGTGATGTTTTAGGTACCTTTCTAACCATGGGCACAGGGGTGCGGGGGCTACACGGGGTTCATACTCATGAGCACTGATGATAAATTGTGTAGTTAGAGCCATTCTCAACAACACCAAGCAAAAACCCCAATGCGTTCCAAAATACGATGACCCTCTCCCAAAGCAGACCAGAAACCCCAAGTCCAGTGACAAGAAGAAAAAAATAATTACCGGAAGTTATTTTCACTGAATGACAATTTACGAATTCTGGCACCGTGACCAAAGGCACAAAATAAACCTATTTCCAAACCCAAATCTTACCCTTTTGGAAACATGACCATTTTTTTGCTACAGCAGCAAGCGGTTTGGTGTCCCTTACTCCTTTCCCCCTACTTTTCCCCTGTAAATACCTGTATTTGCTAACTAACCATAAAAGAAAAGCAGCACTACAGCACTAACTGTAAGAGAAACGAAGTCCTACTAATGTAGCATTTCAGTAAGCTTTATTCAGAGGATTCTTCTCCAACACACTGACACCCAGCCCTTCTCACAACACGATTAAGAATTCCACGCTAATCTGACTTCTTTCCTTCTCCAGCCATGTTAGCATGGCTGTGCTTGGACAAAAGTCATCCCGAGAAGAACTGCTTCACGCCGGTCCACCTGCAGGCAGCAAGCACAGCCAGATGTGACACTAGGGTGTGCCCGGCACAGAGCAGAGGGGACACCAGGCCAGACCCAACTTGTGCAGCCCTTACCCAGGATGCTACATTCAAGGTTTTCAAGACTGAACATGAACATGGCCAAGACACGTGAGTAATCCCATGGATTTCAGGGGACTGCTCACAGGGCCGTACCGTGCAAACGCTCACCTACAGTTTTCAAAGCTGGGGCTACCCATACAGTTGAGATTTATTATATATAGTTATGTATGAAATATTATGAGTTGGTTTATGGGTCAGACCCCTGCAGAGAGTCAGAGACACTGAGTTTTGTAAGCATTGCCTCAAAAAAGAAGACAAATTACCTATATTTAATCTTCAGAACACCTACTATTATTAGGAAGGCAACTTCAGCTAGGGCTGTAGGACGTGAAGACACAAGTAATGGTTCCAGAAAGCCCATTTAGAGATCCACGGCACACTTCACCTCTTGCAAAGACACAGAAATGCAACTAAGAACACAAAGAGCAGATATTCTCCAGTCCTCTGTTACCCACCTAAAAGCCACCAGCTGTCAGTAATGTTCAGTCTTTCTCCGGTCTCAGTCCTCCATGACCTAAATACTCACTGATTAGGACTTCTGCGCATTTAACTCTTCAAGGGCCCAGACCTGAAGCCCCTTCATATTTCTCCACCCAGGCTGCTCAGAGGGAACACAAGAGCACTGGGCAGCTCCTTTGGAAGGGAAACTCAACACCCCGTAGGATCAGGCCATGAACTCCATTAGCCCTCTCTTTGTCCTATCTATTGCCATGGTAGTTTATCAAGTTAATGGCGATTGCCAGCCATTCTGTTTCTCACGGCAATGTTTCCAAAAAAGGACATTTTAACAAGCCAGACCAAACTTTCAACAGCAGAAAGAAATGGCAAATCCTGTGCTAGAGGACAGAACGTAACACAGGTGCGAGATCCGGATGGTGGGACCAACAGTTCAGCTTTGTGCCACACATCCTCCTCCAGCTGCAGTGGTCCTCCTGCCCCGCTCCCCCAACTCATGGTTAGAAGGGTTTTGTCAGGTCAATACATTGACCCAACTCAGAATTGATTCAGCTCATCCCAGGCATGAGGAAGTGGTGTGAAAGCAGGCTGCACCCAAAGGGCTGAAAGCCAGCAGGACCATGGCAGCAGAAAGCAGAACCAGGCTCTGTGCTGTCTCCCACCGTGGTACAACCACAGGGCAGAAATACCAACAGGTCCTGTGCTCTGCAGAACCCTAGGAACAATATGGTTTATAGCCACTCGACTGGCCAGTGAACAGAAGCACTCTCTCAATTATTTTTGCCTGGAAAAAAATGGAAGTATTTTTTGCACGGAAAAAAAAAATAGAAACCTGGTGTTCTGCAAGGAAATACTTTCACTGGGAATGAGCAGTGCTGAAAACAGCATCCAAAAATTGATACTTTTTTTTCTTCTTAAAAACAAAGTCACCTTTACGAGCAAAATAACCAGAGTTTCATCTTCCCACCTTCACCGACCATAGTGCCAAAGGGCCAGTCATGCAGTAACTTTAACTCGGGTTAAAATCAGCTTTGATAACCAAAGAGCTTGAGGCCTGTAGCTTTTCTAGTGAAATGCTTTTCCCAGACCTCTATCATTTTTGTGGCAAGGCTTTTTTAATGCCGCATCTGCATTTATAGGGGAAATGAAATTTCAGCCACCCCCATGCTTAAGTGAAAATGTTCAGTTTTGGTTTCCTGTTGGAATTTGCAGAAGTAGAAACTTTTCTTTTTTTTTGGCGGGGGGGGGTGGGCAGGGAGGAGGCAAAGAACAACAGCTCTATAAACCAACGAATTCAGTTCTAACCATGAATTGTGAATCTATCCACTATGGTGAATTCTTCACTTTTCTGGAAGGGTCGGGGAGGGACCCTGTAAGTTGGAAAGCGTTTTTGGACGCAGCTCCTCATGGCAGCCCATACACCGGCACTCCCCGTGCACTGGGGAAGAACAGTAAGAAGGTTTACCCAGCACCAGCCTCCGACACAGAGCAAACAAGGTAGTAAAATATTGCAAATTATACCAACCTGTCCCTGGGACGGCTGACACCAGGTCTTTCCTTTACCCACTTAGAAAAGGACAAAATGAATAGGGGACAAAAAACCCAAACGCCTTGATTTCAGGAGTCAGTGGGGTCTTAAAGCACTACATCAGATGGACTAAAAAGCATCATTTCCATCCCCAGGACCTTTAAATACCAGGAATTCTGGAATGCCACCTTCAGTGCCAATCTGTCCTACCCCCACTGGACCTTCATATGTCTACAGGGATATCTTTCGGTTTGGATTTCATTACAGCACCAAGCTCGGCTCAAACTTTGGGAACGAGAGGGGGTTTGGTTTGATTTGGGGTTTTTTTCTTTTTGGGGGTGGGGGAAGGAGGGATGGGCTTGGGTTTAGTTTATTTTAACTAGTACCAAGTTAACAGGTTTCAAGTTTTTGCCTCTAGCATTTATGGTCTGATTCTGAACTTTAAGGACCTTGAAAGCAAGGTATGTAACCACAAAAATCTGTATAACCTAACTCCATCAGACGCTTGCTCTTACTTGTCCTCACTGCTGATTTATCTCATTGTTTTGAGCCTCTGGGACAAATGAAATCTCAGATACTCAAGATGAATTTCCAAAGGCCTGGATTTTCTGCACAGTTGCTATATTTGAAGTGATAACATTAAGGAGAAGAGGAAATAGGCTGAGTCACGTAGCTGTGTGGTTCTTCAAAAGACATAATCCTGCCCAGCTTGAGATAACTCCTGTTAAATGTTACTTGCCCCAGCATTTGGCAGAACTCAACGCTTTTCCAAATGAAAAAAAGGGTCACCGTATTATTCATGTGGCGGCAAGTAAAACATCAGGTTCATGGGAGTGGAGAGGAAAGCCTCCCGTTCTTCACTGTCTCACGCCAAGCAGGCAGGGTGATAAGACAACAACAAAAGTCACTGTCATGTTGTATTTGCCTATCAGTTGCCTCACAACTCTGCCATGAAGGCGAGTAAATCCAGATGTTCTCAGAAGATGCTGCAGGTACTACACTTCTCCTCCAGGTTTACATAGTATAAGGCATAAGTGACAACTGCAATGATTACTTCCATTTATCCAAATTACAGTGGGTTTTTTTCCATCAAGAAGTATAATGATAACTTAGAAATACGTAATTACGCTCCTCTCCTGAGACTGAAACGTCACCTCCACAGAAGAGCTCCCACTACTCATTATTCCACTAAATTCACTACAAATTACACAGGTTGCTGTTACAAGTATGAACCAAACACCCTCCTTCCCATCCTCTGAACCCTGCTGAGAGGAGGCAGGCAATGGCATGAGGGAGAGATCTCCGGGTAAGATGCCTACTCCCCAAAGTCAATACTCACCTCGAGGATTCCCGAGTTGGTCATCCCAAAACACTAGGCAAGCACAAAGTAAGCTCCCGACGAACCCCATGCACGTCTGCGGCTGTGGGAGTGGAGAGCAGAAGCTGATGCACTCCCACCACCACCCCCCAACAAAGTCTCTCAACCACTCCACTGCAGCCACTGCCTTTCTTGTACCCTCCCCAACCTGCTGGGTCATTCATTCCCTTCTAAACTGTGCCAGCGCTCCAGAGGAGTGCGAAGCGCCCTGTCCGCTCTAACCCTTGGCAGGCTGGAAAAACTTGCTAGTGGTGAAATTTGAGTGCTTCAGACCCAGAGGGGAGCTGAACACAAACCTTGCTCCACCCCAGGCAGTGCATCTTAGCAAATCCCAGCGAGTGAGACTGAACGGCAACACCACCTCTTGCAGAAACCTCCATGCTCTCCCCACCTAGGAGATGCATCGCGCACTCCTTAGCAAAGAAGGGTGGAAGGGCTGTTTGTTCCATGACCACGATCAGACCTTTTTCTTCCTGTCCCTGAGCTCGTACCAGGCTCCAGCCATACCTGAAGGAAGGTGCTCTTACATCTTAGCTTGAACATAGCTTTCAGAAGTCCCCAGGCTCCATGCCGCACACGGCAAAGCCATGACAACACTGGAAGCCCCAGGACCATGCAAGAGCTCTGCAGAAGTTTTTAGGGCTGCAGCGCCAGAATCACAGGACAGGTAGACCCTTAACTCCTGCTGGAGGTGCTCCCGTCCTTGTTTAGTTCCCACCTCAGTTGTACAGCAAATTACATATGTTGGACTGTGCTTAATCAAAGACAACAACCCCGCAAGCATGATTTACTTTAAGAGTTGGGTATCATGAAAAGTCCTGTACCAACCGGAGCTGTACGATGTTCCCCCAAACCTCTCAGAGGATGCATAAATAACAAACACTTAGAAAACAACCAAACAGAAAAGCGGTGCAGGGCTAATCTGACCCAGGTCCCCGCGTTGTCATGGTGACTTCACAGCCATTGTGCACTTCAGACACATTGACAAGAAAGCGACATTTTACCCCTCCCCAACCAAATAAAGCAAGGAAGGAAAACCAAAAATCCTGCTCGATTGTCACAAGCCCATCAACTGGCAATCCAATCCTTTGATCAGGCAGCACCCCTGAAATGTTTTAATACATATGGTTACTGCACTGTGATTCATGTGCTCAGACAACACGGAAACAGACATAAGAGAAAATTAAAAGTAATAATCTGTCCAATCCATTCGTCAGACAGATGAGGATACTGCCTGAAATGCTTCTGACCACGCTTGTATCAGACAGGTTTCTGCTTTCAAAATGTTTAAAAAATAATTACTGATAGCATCATTTCATTCTTCCCCATTTGCAGATAACTGTTGGCAAGCAATTGGTTTTCTCTTACCAAGTACTACCAGTTCCACGAGCTGCTCTGATCACACACAGCAACCAAATAGCCTCAGCCTACTCAAACAGAATAAAATCCTCTCAACTGCTGCATACGTTCGGCTAAACTCAGATTTTAGAAAGCACACACCACAGAGATCATCAAATCAATCCAGCTCATTACAGCAGGAAACACAGCAAACGCTGTGCTGTCAGCCTCTAAATTGCTCAGGCAGAGCACGCGTTGCCAAACACCGCTAAATATCCCCGCTCCTCTACCAGTAAAAGGCAAATGTGTAAGACAGTGAAAAAGCAGGCATCTGTAAGACACCATTTTCTAAACGATACCTGAAAAGACATTAAAGACTTTATAAGAAAGCAAGATTTGCAACAGATCCCCGCATGCAAGCTTACCGGGGGCTCACCCGCGCAGCCTGGCCAGCCATCTGCCCCTCGCCCCCCCGCCTCGGAGCCCGCACAGGAAATCACCGCCTTGCCTTCACAGAAGGGTAATTCTGATAACACCCACCCACCAGGTTAATCAATTAATGAAGCAAGACTGTTTTTTCCTTACTAAGCAACGCACGGACACTAGGTCGCTTGAAGGTTGCCCGTTCTTTCCTGCTGCAGGGCCTCCCAAATAACAACCGCCCATCCAAATTCAGCCTTTTTTTTTTCCCCCTCTTTTTTTCTTATATTCATTCAAAGCTGTAGGAATACACTCAGCCCTTGACAATGCCAGCTTGCACGATGAAAGAGCGAAAGTAGTTTTGAGGCTGCAGAATGCCTTCCCCAGGTTACCATGGAAATAAATGTGGGAAGGGGAGGGGGCTTTGCCTATGGAAGCTGCGCTCAGCAGAGATGCCTTAAAGCCAGGCTGCACCAGACCCCATGCCAGAGGAAAACGCGTTTTACTACTCCCTTACTTTCATTTTTGCCAAATTTGATATCGTTGAAAAGCATGAAACTCCTCTGAGATGCGGGGGGGGGCTGTTTGAACCAAGAGCAGTGTGAGAGCCTCCCGAAGAGGAGCTGGAGAACTGGAACTTTATTTACATACTGGAATTTGCACATGGGGAATTGATGCTCAAATGCAATTAAAAATTGGTAGACAAGGACAAACCTGTTGCAGAGCTGAGGCTGTGGCAAGGATGGCTGGTTTCAGGGAGGCTCATAAGGAGCATCAGCTCATTGTTAAAATCCAGGGTAGCATTTCTGTTATGGACAATTATCATGCGTGGGACGGAACAGATCACCTCAGTGGTGCTGCTCTCATTTGCAGAATCGAGAAAAGCCCATCAGGAAAGGCAGGGTGGGCACTGCCATGCACCGCTCCTCAGCTGCTCCTCTGGCTAGAGCCTGGCTTCAGGCCAGCGCCACACTCCCCCTCCCCGGGCCATCAGAGTTCCCGTTAAATGTCAACCAAAATAACGCACGGTAGACTGGAGCCTGGCACCAAGCTCCCAGCAAGGATGGCCAATACAAGTTCATCAAACTGATTAAATTTGATACAGATTTCATTTGTATCCACTGAAGAGCTGCTAGGTGCGTGATGTTACCACAACACTTCCAGCCCAAGAGCGGCACTCGCTGTCCGATTCTCACCACAAAGCAACAGCAACTTCCACAGCTATCACTTTACAATTTGCCATCACTGATGTATTTAAATGCTGCATGGGAAGAAAGTCCCTGTGCGCTGCCTCTGCACACAGAGGAGTTGCTAAGGGTTTTGTAATAACAGTTATTAACCAGAGCGCTCCTCCTGGGCACGCTAGCCAGCCCTCCCCTTTCTCAGCCTCTCCTTAGAGGACTCCACGCACCCGCATTGCACAACAGACCACTACTGGGTTGGCAAGCACAGCAGCTAAAGGTGATCCACCCCAAATTCCACCACACACTTACCTATCATTTCCATCGGACTCATTTCAAAAGCTAAGCCAAGAAGAGAGGAAGGAACTGAGCTGTGGGCCATACAAAAGGACAGACGCGGAGTAAAGCTGAGGTGAAGGCCCCATGAGAACAGTCGCAAGCCAGCTCAGCCACGGCTGGGCAGACCCGCCAGGCTGCGTAGCCTCTGCAGAGAACCCAGGCAGTGGCTGCTCCGGTGGCTGCTGCCTTCGCCCCAAGCTCCCTTCTCATCCCCCCAGTCCCACCTCAGCCTTGGGGACCCAGTGCCACCAAAGAGGTGCCTGGTATTGCCCACTCATGGGGGGCCAGGGGAAACTGGTGGGAGAAATATCCTAAGCAGAGTCCCTTCCTGACTCCTCTCACCGCAGTGATTTCTGCCTTGGTTTGAGGTGACAATATGCAGCTTGTGCAAGAGCATCTTTTCTTTGGGAGGGAAAAAAGTATGAGAAAACGTTTTCCCTAGCAACATCTCGTAGCAGGAAGATGAAGTAGTATCGCATTCACACGTGTGTGCCACCCCTCGAAGACATACTGCTGGTACAGGAGCGAAGAACCCCCGAGGGAAGGTGGTCCCGTCTTCTTGCCAAGCCTAATCCACGTATTTCTACCTGTTTTCCTCCCCAGCCAAACAGGATTTCCACATTTCTTTACTAGGCCACAAATCAAAAAGGCTAATAAATGCAAATCCATCTTAGTTCATGACCTCTCAGTGTTTTGTGGATTACATGGTACCCGGGTCACGCAGACAGTGACTCTCTGTGCTTCCCTGCGCTCCTGCAGCTGCCCCACCATCACGTCTTCATAACCACTAATGGCCAAGTTTCACTCAAAGCAAAATCCCAACTCCTACGCAAGCTCCAGGACGAGTAGACCTAAATCTGCCAACGCAACCACAGCAAAACACCGTAAAACACTGACTGCTACCAGCAATGGGGCAGGGTTGAAAAGGCTTAAAAATCCAAACAGCCAGGAGCTGGAGCAGGCCGGGGGGCAGCTCTGCATGGCCGCCCAAGCTTGCCCTGCACCTTCCCGGCCTCGTCCCCATACGCCCAGGCCAGCTTCCCGCTGCATCCCACCATGTCCCGTGGCACGGAGCTGCGCAGGACAGGCTGGGCTGGAGCAATTCCTGCACCTGCTGCTCAGCCAGCAGCTGCCAACCTGGTGGCTTTGCCCCCTTGTCTCCTCCTCTCTAGGGACCTATTTATTTGGCTAATGAATTTTGGAAAAACTGTAATGAAAAGGGAAAAGTTACTCTGGAGCTCTTTGCTGCTTTATCAACCTGGTCTCAAATGAGCCTGCAGCCCCAAGCACAGCAGGGGATGGGCAGCACTAGCGCATAAACCACACTTCCTCGGGAAACCTGATCAAAAAGCCGCACTGTCAGCTGCCACGGAAGCTCAGCAAGCTCAGAGGAATTCATATGGGAGCAGTGCAGGTGTGTTATCCTTTTCTTTGGAAGGTACCCTGGCAGGAGAGACACAGTTGAGGCGCAGCAGAAGGCCAAGAAGTTGCATGAAGAGCACACACTGGTTATCAAAAGTCGAGGAATACACATTTTCTTATGCCTAGAAAAATCACCCGCGGGCAGGAGAGCCAGGAGGTTTCCTCAGAGGCTCCCTGAACAACTCACAAAGCATTACTGTTGTAGACTCTCTAACAGCTAAGGAGTGACAGACTCTTACCAGTCCGCATTTCGGTGTGTAAGCGGGCAATACCACCGTGCTGGGGAAAGGGACACGCACGTCGTCCCAGGTCTCCTAGTAACGAGGCAAGGTATCAGACTTGCAAAGCTGGGGGGAAAAACTAGGCTTCAGTCATTTATTGAGAAAGAATAAATGGAACAAGAATGACAAGTGCATGGCTATTTATGACTACGGGATCCTCCTGTAATCTTCTTGACGCTTTTTATTAGGATTGTTCACACTCAAAGAAATGAAAAATTAATCTCTTGGTTGCTGGTAGCTTTTAGATTATCGATAACCTCTTGCTGGAAGAAGGGAATAGAGATAGAATTTAAAAAAAAAAAAAAAAAAGAGGCCATTTTAAGTGTAAACCACCACTGCAAATCCTGTACGCAGCAAAAAGGGAACAAGGAGACACTGGCATTTGTGTCCCCTTTATTTCATACTCACAACTACCTTCACCTGCAAATGAAACAAAGGCAAACGCTGTCAGCTCGCCACCTCACAACACCACATATCTGATACAGATGCTTGAACCACCGCGTATCGCTAGCATCAGCAACTGCTCGCAGCAAAAAATCACCCAAAACCCCAGAAGATGCAATGAAAAGCCTATGGTAATGCTACGCAGAAGAGCCATTCTTCTGGAGGGAGTAATGACTTTTACATAACCAACAAAAAATTTGCAACTATGAATTCGCCTGAGTGTACACAAGCACACCCTGTGAATATCTCACAGCTTCCCCAGTAAAACAACCTGAAGCGTGATGCACACCAGCTCACGAAAACGGAGATGCACAGGGGTGTCTGTTACAGCCAGGGACAGCCCGCCATCGGCGATACGTATTTGCACAGTTTTCTCCCGCACGGAACTGACTGTGTGGGCACAGACAACTCGGGAGGTGCAGCGTTCCACGCAGCCTGACCTAGTCCAAGGCACTAGCAAGGAAGCTGAAGTGATTTTTCAGAAGATGACTTTTCACAGCCCTCACGACGTTTTCAACATCTGAAACCCCATCTCTGCTGATGGCCAGCATCTCCTTCTCCTACAACAGCAGAAAAATTCCTCAGAGGTACCAACGAGGCTTCGAGATGCTGCCCTAAAACCAGACTGATTTAAAATGTCAAAAATTTTTTTTTTCTTATGAAACAGTGTTTATCAATTATTTTTCCCCCCCCCGGGTCTTCAGGGACTACAGGGGAACTGCAACTGTGAAGCGTGAGTTGTTCCCATCCACCTGGAGCTCCCTTGGTGGCATTAAGCCAGCAATGGGGTTTTATGACTCTTCAGCTGCAAGATAAATTTTTGAAAAGCGAATAAATTCTGAGAAAATGGAGCTAGCTTTGCTCTCAGTCGCTGCTGCTGCCAAAACACGTTCCTTTGAGAACTCAGCAACTTTGCTTAAGCAAACCAAACAGAAACTTTTGCCCTGGTCATAGCAGCTTTCTGCAACTTATTTTAGACACTTCTCCTTAAGATCCTGCAGGAAAGACAGAGAAGTTTACATCACTTGTAGTGTGCAACTGGTGTCAAAAGAATGTTAAATGCCCAAATAACTCCAGCTACTTCAGTTTGCTGATTTTTCTTCTAAAACCAGAAAGATTTATTCAACAATAAATCTTGATGAATGGGCCTCTATATGAGAGACGTGCAACGCATCCACTTCATCCCACGTGTTCAATAAGTGCATTAAATGGCGTTGTGCTGGTAACATTATCCTGGAGGGGGCAGGGGGAGTAACCACTTACAGATAGTACTGAGAATTACCTGAAGCAGCCAATGCTTAGGCCAGACTTTAGGACAGGCTTTAAACCGAGGGCTGCCCATCACCAGCACACTCTGCGCCAGAAACACTGCCAGGAGAAACGCAGGATGGAGCCAGTGGGAGCGGGGAGAGGGGGGCACAGTTGTTCCTGGAAGGACTGCTAACGAACCCTGTCAGAAACAAATCTGAACAGGGTGAAGCACCTTTTTCCGTGCCATTTCACGTCCATGTCAGTGTACACTTTGCAAGGGGGTAGAAGTTACTTGCATGAAGTCACTAATGGCAGCTTTATAATCTCTTCTAAAGCATTCAGAAAAGAGGAACAAAACTGGAAAGAAGCAACAATACAAAGTGCATATTTATTCACAGTTGACTCTGCAATTTCCAATTTGTTTTTTATCAAGACAAAAACCCATGGACTCATTTCCTCCAGTTTCCAGTGAAACTCATTATAAAAACACAGAGTTTTAAATAGACCACGAAAAACAAAGACAGCCTTTGTCCAAGGGGAACCACAGTTGTGCCCTTGGAATGGTGCACAGCACTGAGCAGCCTCAGCATGGGCATGAGCCAGGCCAATTTTTCTGAAATTTTCTTATATATCATGCTTAATTTTATATATCCACATGTGTGCACACATTTTGTATATGTGTGTGTATATATTTGTATGTGTTTGTATACATCTTGACAATCATTCCCTTTAATAATTACAAACTTACAAAAGGGGAATTTGCTGCTGTTACAGTAATTTTTCATGATTAATTTTATGCATCATCTCTTTAAGATGAATAGGAATAAAAAATTATTCACAAATAAGACATCAATGAAAAATTTTATTCCAAACCCTCCCATCTGTGCTGCCGCAGCAGACATGCAGGAGAGCAGCATGCTGCCAGCACTCAGGTCTGTGCCGTTCTGAAACCCTCCTGGTGATAGGAAAAAACTCCAGCAGTAAAGACAGGCTAAAAAACGCTCACATTTACTTGTTTTGCCAAATAAGCGGGGCCACATGATCCATGGGTCCTTCCCAAAACAGCTCATGGGGCAAACTGCAAGCAGACACCTTCATTAGAGGCTGCATTTTCTAAAGCCACTTTTACTCCTCCTCCTGCCAAATCCCAGACACTGTCTATCCTGCAGGATCTCACCAGCGTATTGTCCTTCCCACAAAAAAAAGGAGGAAGAGACGAGGAAGAGACAAAGGAAAGATAACCCCACCACCAGAGAGAGAGGTGGCCTCCCCAGGCCTCCCTCCGTGCACTGTGCACGGCTACAGCATAGCCCCAGCATTCGGGTGCGCTTCAAGGGGTGCAGGAGGGTGCGGGGTGGAAGGGACGGGGCTCTCTGCGGTCATCTGCAGGTGTGTGTCTGTATGATGTAGGCAACCCCTCACTGCATTTCGGTGGATTTCACTGTTTTTTTTGGCAGATCCAGGAGGTGGAAAGGCAGCCCTCGCTCTTGTGCGAGCACTTTGGTAGCAGCTTGTTTGACCAGTGTCCAGTTTGATTTTATTATTACTACAAAAGCACTTTACAATCCCAAAGGAAAGCAGAGCCCAGCGAGATAGGCACTGTACAAACACTCACTGAAACCAGTCTTTGTTCGCAGTCCAAACAAAGAATGCTTGAAAAGGAAAGAAAAGAAAAGAAGAAAAAAAAAAAAAAAAGGGAAAGTGTTGCCAAGGCTTCCCAGCAGGAACAGAGCTGGAGCACGGACTCCTGGCCAGTGGTTGTCTGCCAGGCCCCCGGACAGGGCTGCCTCCCCCTCTGGCACCCGCTATTGAGCTGGTAGTATCCTTTCAGATACAAAAAGTAAATGGGAGCCTTTGTTTTCCCACTCCACAAAGTAAATCAATGAAGTACATCTACTCTTGATGCACACAACTCCTCACAGGCACAAGGGAGAGGCAGGGAAATTCTTGTGGGAATCCCCTGCTAAAACACTGGCAGAACATCACTGGCACTGCAGAAAGCAAATCTGTACATCAGTCACAGTCCAATGCAAACAGAATATGCAATTCTGCAGGGAAAAAAGTGTAAAGGAGCATGCAGAGAATAGACACCGTCCAAAGAAGTTAGTACCACAACAGCATTTCATGCAAGAAGCAGTAAAAAGAACACAGTATTCGACCACACGGATGCATCTGCACCGAGCAGTAAGTATATCTGCACAGAAATCATTCCCTGAGAAAATTTAAATCAGTGCTTCCAAGCACAACTTCAGGTCCTTTAAAGGCCACGCTTCCCCCACGTGCGACACTGAAGCAGGGTCACTGCCAGCTGCCATCGCGGGGGCAACGTTTGAAAGGTCTTGTCTTCCACCAGTAGAAGAGCACTGGGTTTACCTTCACAACTCTATTAAAAATTGCTTTTAAAGGTATCTGTTGGCCCATGGGAAGAGGCAGGTGGGCTCATATATAGTTTTATATCAAAGGATTATTATACAGAACAGAAACCATGTGTTTTATAAGCACCTATTTGTAAATACAAGATGCTCTGAACAGGGACAGAGTCTCATCACATGCCAAAATACAGCAGTCTTAGCCAAAGAAAGGGAAAGGTTTAACTGAATTCATTTTATTGATTTAACAGCTATTTTTCAGGAGTAAAGGTGGCAGAACCCCACAACGGGAGAGCCTTCTCCCCCACGCTGGCTGCAGGCTGGGCGCAAGCATCGCTGCTGGGGCAGGGAGAACTCTGCACCGCTTTCCTCTAACGGGCACCCGTATGGACACTGGCACCACCTGCTCTCTCTTACTCTGCTTTCAAATCAGTTCAGAAGCACCACAAATGGTGTTGGACAAATTACACTGCAGAGATTTGCACAGTTACAAAGCGACCGTGACGATACTGGCAATTTCAGCATGGCCTATTACTCCACTCCTGGTTTACGAAAAAAGCTTTTGCATTTGAAGCTGTGTTCTGCAGCTCTTGCAATTATCAGTACATGTGTATGCTTTCATGCAAAGCAAAGGTCTTTTTTTTGTTATTTTCCCCTTCCTTTTATCCCTTGCTGGGAAGAGAAAGGCTACAATTCATTCAACTGCTCATTTCCCTACCGGACTGAAGAGGTACAAATGACCCCGTTTCCTTGCGAGGAACCAGCAGCAGCAGGCTTGCCTGGAACAGCAAACCAGTGCATCTTGTACACCAAGGGAAAAGTGAAAACTGAACCGATACAAACAGTAAAAAACAAGGCAAAACAAAAAAACTGGGCACTCCTATTAATTTCTGTTTTGCATTGATCCAAAATCAGTGCTTCTACAAAGATCTGTGCAATTACCATCAACTCAAGCCTGTAGTTTCCATGGCCTTCATCTTAGATTCTGGAATGAGTTCAATCATAATTAATCGGGCTTAATGATAATGTTACTACACAAAAGACTTAAAAAAAAAAAAAAAAAATCCCAGAGCACTTCATGAAGTACCATTTCTATTGACACAGAATAATGTATCAATTACAGAACTCAATTGCCTCCCAGCTGAGATTTAGCAGCCTTTGCCAAAGGGAACCAGACAAAGCAAATACAAAGCAACAGACAGAGTTCTCTGGTTTTTGCCAGCTGCTGCTCCGCAGCATCTCTCCGGGGTGCCTAGCACTGCTGCACAACCAGAGCCCAGCACGAGATGCTCTGAACCCAGAACAAGCTCAGTATCTGCAGGATAAGGATTCACCTTTTTTTCTCTCATTTTTCAAACAGCCATGAAACTACATCCTGGCTCAAGGAATGAAGTTACCAGGCCCTCTTGTTGTGCATGAACTTGCCTGTTTTACAGCACCCCGGGCTTCTGGTTTGAATGTTGTTCTTTTAAGTACAATCTCTTGCATGGCCTTAAACGCCTGGCACAAGACAGTCAGAGAGCTCTGACTTCCAGCTTGCTGCCAAGAGGCTTGGATTCGGGCTGGTTATCAGTTGTTTCGTCCGTACTAATGACATGCTTTAGACAAACATTTGGCAACATGTTCTTGGCTCAGACATCCATTTTCTCAAGGAAATCTCTTCCCATAAAGCTAAATGAGTATGGAAAAAGAGGATCCCAGTAGGGAAAAGGTGGAAAACTACTGTACCGGTCACAAAACAAAAGGAACTCGGACCTGTTGGACTACAGGGGAACGTAGGGCACAAGCAAAGCAAGGCGAGACAAAACACGACATTTGAGGAATGCCCCGGTTTCCCACAGCAAGAGAATGTATGCACTGTGGAGTCCAACAGATTACCTGTGCCCCCAGGTTATCTCCAAGAGTACTAAAGCAGAGCCTTGCTGAAACACCTCGTGACTGCTGTCCCACTGTACTCCTCTCCAACCTGTAAAACACGATTTTCTGCACAAGTAAGCTCAAGTTCATATTAAGGCAAGTATTTTGTTGCCCTTGGAACCTTACAGCCTTCTCCCTGCCTTCAGGATCTGTTCAGGTCCTCTTTAATCAAAACGGAAATTGTTACCTTTTGTTCCCTTCAGTACTACACCTTAAGAAGATTTCATATCTTTTTTTTTTTTAAATGAAACAATTTGCTTTGATTTTAAGGACAAGGGACTAACCTAACTCTTGCGGCAAGCTCCGCACGGCGGGCAGAGCCCCAGGGCTGCTGTCGCTGGTCCCACAAATACATCACAACGTGGCTCCTCCAGAGCCCTGCAAACACCTGGTAACTGCATCTCAGGCAGCAATAATCTGCTGTAATTTATTAAGTTGGGCTTCAACAGATGTCTAATCAGGGCTGAGGTTTATCATAAATAAATTTGTCACGCTCGCTTAGCTTGGCTTCTAATTAGGGATGCATAAACTCCCACGCCTAATTTCAAACCTCCTTTGAACACACAGTTTAAAAGTTGGGCTTGTCTGGAAATTACTGCTTCATGGTTTCGGTATAATGCTTTCATGGGGTTTGAGACCAAGCTGAAGAAAAGAGTAATGAAGGAGTTGACCATAAGCAATACAAGGAAAGAAAAAGAGGGGAAAAAAAAAAAGTGAAAACCAAAGGATTTGGGTAACAGATGGAAAGGGAGGGGAGGGAGGGGAGCAGGGAACAGGACAAAGGAGTACCATGGCCTGTAAGTGTTCCACCTCAGCTTAGCTTCTGTGCAATCGGACATGGAATTCCTCTATTTTAATATACTGCCCAGGTAGGAGGGGTAGAGGATGCGGAAGGGGAAGAGAGGTGAGGATGTGTTTTCAATAATGCGCATAGGATAAAAGAAACTCAGATCTGAAGTACAAAGGGTACCAATTATTGAATCCAATTTTGTCAGCCCTCCAAACACAAACTTTAATGTTCCTCCTGACATTTAAGAGCTCCCAAGCTGTGATCGCAGCTGTCCACCTCTCCTCTAGGTGGAGGTACCCTGACAGTTGGGTCTGGCCGCATCTCACCCAGACCGACCGCAGAGCTTTACAAGCGACACGTTCTTCACTACGTTGATCCCAGACTGGCCCTTTGACTGGATTAGACAACTTTTGAACTTCTGCCTGGCCAACAACAATGTGTATCCCCTAAAAAACGTGGAATTGTGGACTTGCAGAAGTCAGCTTAAATCCTGCAAGCACAAGTAAAATATTGTTCATTTACACTGAGCACTACAACCTGGACCTTAGCTAAATAGCGAGGCTGACGGATGATGATGCTACCCTCGCCTGCCCACCTCCAGCGCCAGTGGCTCGTAACCCAGCTGCAGGAAGCAGCTCTCCAGCAGACGCTCATCCCGCTGCTCCGGTCTGCTCTCAGGAAGTGCCCACACCTCCACGTGTCCAATCTTTCCCCCCTACATTTTTTTTTTTCCCCCCTACAATCATTTGGAAAGAAACCCATCACTAGGCCAGGTCAATACCCATGAGTGATTCTCCAATCATTCTCTGTATTCTCTTCAACTTAAGGGGGGAAAAAAAAAGCAGTGGAAAGGTACAGGGGGGGCCACGTAGCGTAAACCTGCAGCTCCTTAACATCAGCAGTCGTGAACACACCAGCAACCCCATCTTTCCAACGGTGCAGACTGAACTGAATTCCCGAGCAAGGGCCCACTAAGGAAAATGACCCAGCCCCGATTAATGCCGGGACAGATTTCAAACACAGATGGACTCACCAACATACATACCGCAATGTCACTAACCGACCCTGGATTTTATCAGGGGAACTCAGTCGTCATATCAATATAATAATATATATAATATATAATAATCTCGATCAATATATCGTTGTATCATGCATAAATCCATGAGCTACACACACATCTAGAAGCAGAATAGTTGCAAGGCTTACTTCAAACATCTGCTAAGCAGATCAGTCCCACATCTTCAGCAAGAAATATCATTCTCCTTCACCTCTCCTTTTCTGCAGATTTCCACCCTTTAGTATTTGTCCAGAGGGTATTGCATTCAAATAGACACAGTAGATTAGCTTTGTCAGGTGGGTTTGGGGTGGGTTTTTTGATTCATTTTTACAAAAAAACAAATAAAAATACTGGCACTGAATTTGAGATTTAAAAATTTCCCCCTAAAACCTTAAGTTCTTCAGATTTTATACTGCTCATCAGAAAAGGTAATTTCAAAGAGCAAAATACAGCACGGAGCACTCAGGATTGCGGGCATCCTGCAGTTTGCAATCTCCTAGCAGTGAAGCCAGCATCTGGGGCACGCCTCGGGGTCCCCTGCCTGGCGGCTCCACAGAGACCTCCACGGGTGCTGCCACCACTCCCTTGACTGCACCCTGGATGCGGAGGATGCTTAAGTGCAAAGCCTTTCAGAGGAATGGCATCAGGTGCCATGACCTGGTACTTTCCAACCAGGTGAGAAAAAAAACAACCAAACAAATAAAATCCATCTTGAAATGCCCAATTATCACTTCAGTCAATCCAGTACAGTTCCCAAGTCCTGGGATCGTACCCCAACGTGCCAGAGTGAAAATGCTTCTGTTACACGTCTGTGCGCACTGTGGCTCCTTTAATCATCATGAACTGCATTAAGAGACCAAGGCTGATGGGGAGAGGCTGGGGGAGCTGGGGGTGTTCAGCCAGGAGAAGAGGAGGCTGAGGGGAGCCCTTATCGCTCCCTACAACTGCCTGACAGGAGGGGGGAGCCAACGGGGGCTCTGCTCCCAGGGAATGGGCGATGGGACGAGGGGAAACAGCCTCAAATTGTGCCAGGGCAGGTTTAAGTTGGATACTGGGAAAAATTCCTTCCCCAAAAGGGTTGTCAAGCACTGGAAGGGGCTGCCCAGGGAAGGGGTCGAGTCCCCATCCCTGAGGATATTTAAAAGCTGGGCAGATGAGGTGCTTAGGGCCAGGGTTTAGTGGTGGGATGGCAGGGTTAGGGGAACAGTTGGACTCGGTTAACCTAAATGATTCTGTGATTCTAAGAGAAGAGAAACAAGACCGTCAAGTGCCTTGGAGAAAGTCACTGGAACCACTAATGCCAGGTGACAGCCACGTAAAGCATAAGTGCTTCCCAGGACCTAGGGCCTCCAAGCAGACACTTTACTGAGCAATGCAAACCAGCTGCTTACAAAATAAAAAAGGAAATACAAGTAAGTTACCTCGGAAAACAAGTAAGGCACAGCCAGGGATTTATGTTTTCCACAGGGAGAAGAAACATAGTTCATGTGCTAGCTACTTAAGTTGTTCTATTTCAAAGGTAGTATCAATAAAATGTTAGATTAATCTTAAAGCTTTTGATTAAAAACACCAGGGAGGCACATTACTTCCAGAACTGCCATGTAATTGAGGCCCAGTACCTTAGCCATGCCCAGCAGAGGGCAAAGAAAAAAGACATTAAGAGAGCAAAACCTGCAAGAAAATCAGTTATTTGGTGGGAGGGGGACCACTTCATTATGCATTTTACTCACAAACCAGCCACCAACCTTTTTTACACATCTATAAGCCTCCAAAATACTGCACAGTTTGAACTGGAACAGCCAAAGGCAACCCCTCTCACACTTCCCTCTCTCATATTGAATGGCCTCTCAGGATGAGCTGCGGCGAGAAGCTGCTACGCATGCACAAAAGTACGGCCAAGATACACAGGGTACAGCCGACATGCGTGACTCCAGGATCTGCTGCCCAGGGACAGAGCCCCACTTCTCTCATCGCTTGCAAGCCTTCTGGTGCTTGCCCCAAGCTCGGTATCTGATGGCCTGAGTCCAGGTTGATAAAAACCGTCACCCAGAACCCTTTACAACACATTATTTTATTGACTTAAGAAAGGACATACTACTACAGCAACATTTCCTGGCTCATTAGTCTACTCTGTTTTCTGTCCACACAAATTCACACAGGAGATGTTCGCTGACACGGGGTTTTAGTTCTCTGGCTTACCGCACCACTGCTGTACAGTGAGCTCAGCCCTGTACTGGCAGAGAACAGAACCACCTTCCCTCGGTTTCATACCCCAGCTTGGCTTGCGCCGACGGGTATGTGTTCAAGAACATTTTGTGTTGACAGAGCTGTGTCTGAACCATTCGCATATTGGTAATGACTGTCAATATTGCGGGAAAGACTGCAAAGGCACCAGGACTCACAGCACAAATGGATCACAAGACCGCTCCCCTTGTGGTGGGCTTCACGGTGCAAGAATGCACACTCCTGTGTGCCTTTGCTCCCGCCACTGACCTCTCGTTCAACAAGAGCATCACTTCTGTTAACAGTTCATCAGAAGGTGATGATAATTCTGATTTTATCTTCTGTACAGTTTTGCTCAAAGCCTTTATAAAAAAGTCTCCCCTCAGGTTTTTTTTTTTCCTTATGGGCACATAGGAAAAGTGGAGCACATATACATCTCTGACACCACCCCCACCCCCCAAATATTTTACAGGTACCATATGAAAACATGTTGGAAACAAAATGTTCTGAATTTCACCCTTTTTCTAAATCAACAAAAGAATTCAGAATCTCTAACACAAGAGCACTCATCTTTTCATCTTTAAGCATCAAGTGTCATCTGGTGGATCGACACAGAACTGCACCCAAAGTCACCTTTCCTTAGAGCAGATTTTACCAGGGAAGCCAAAATAAACAAACTAAGCAGGGATACTATTTACCTGTGGCCTCAGAGATGCAAATGATGGCAGTGTGAACATCTATAAGGTGTGGGTGTTTAGAAGAGGATCAGCCAACAGACTCTCATAGCACACCTAGGGATTTGATGGACTTTCCTTGCTGAAATTCGGGAAACTCCACTTACTTACAACTTACTGTCCAAAAGCTACTACAAAGCATTCTGAAAGCTACTAAAAAGCTGTATGTCTCCAGCAAAGATATTAAAAAAACCTCAGTCAAATTACTTACTTCTTTAAAAAAATGTAATCTGAGATCCATAACCTGAGTCTGGAACCGGTGTTTAAAGGAAAACAGTCACCGTGGGCGGGATGTCAAACTGTTTTCCTTTGGGGGGGAATTAAAAATCAAGACACCTTAATCATGGCCAACACATAAATAAAAGAGCAAATACTTAACTGGAAAGCAAACTTCCTATTTCTTTCTGTGCCTTTTCAACACATATTCTGGTCTCCTCTCTCTGAACCAAGACTAACTACCTCTTGACACCATGATTTTAAAACATATACATCTCCTTTCTTACCAGCGAAGAGAAGTAAGAGACCGAGCCAAGAAAAGGAGAGAGACTACAAAAAACTCCTAATGAAGCTACTGGGGGGTAGGGGGGAAGATTAAAAAAAAAAGAAAGAAGTCTTTGCCAGGATCCCCACCAAAAGACTGACTTCCATCAGTTTTAATGCTTCAACTCTAAAAGTAATTCCCCCCCAACGAATGCATTGCTTTAAAGAGACTGGGTTTCAAATACATTATTTAGCAAATTTGATAAGCAAACCATGGAGCAGATACCTTTGGGAAACACTCAAGTTTTTAGGAAGAGGAGGAGTATTAATCAAGTTATAAGGCAGAAAAATCAGCAGCATCCTCCTGGCCTTTCAAACAATTCCAGTCCCTGCTGTGGAAGAGCATGGCTATCGATGGCACTAGAGAGACTTTTACCTGTTTGAAACCACTGCAAATTCTGCTTGCAGAGAAGGAAACCCAGTCCCCACAACATGGTCCTGTCTGCCAAGGTCTACAGAAGCTAGGCTCCATCGAGTTCAAGAACTAACCTGAAGTGAACCTGATGAACAAAGTACACCTTTTCAGTACAGAATCGACCCATGCTGACGCTCCTTTCCTGTGTGGGATCAAAGGTTTGGACAGAGAACACTGGCCGAGACTCAGTCGGAGCCTGCCAGCACAGCCCTGCAGAGCTGACCATCCCACCCGCTGCACGGGGTCTCCACGGGGTTGACGATGGATGTGTCACCATCCCCATTTTAGCCCTGACGAGAGAGCTCCTTTGAAGCAGGTCTCCCAACTCATCTCACCCGCCTGTGTTTGGGTTTGTAGGTCAGCACAGTCTCGCTGTGTATGACCTGGGCTCCCTTCAGAGGGAACGGAATTAGAAGCAGCGTTCAGGAGCGCATGCAGCCCACAGCAGCAGCTACAGGCGTTGGGCCTACAGAACCTAAGAGCTGATCTAATGTAAAAGCCCTTCAAACACACGTGGGGCAGTGCAGGGGCCTCAGCACCAACTTCCTTCCATAGATCCACTTCTATAAGTTGCATTTATTGCTGATGGAGACTTAGCTGACATAAGCTATTTTTCCTTTCTTTGATACTTTTAACCTAAACCCAAATGTTTTACCTAAGCACAACCTATTGCTAAACATTAAAAACTACGAATACATCCTAACAAGGACAATACTAACTGGAGCTGCTTCCCACTCCTGAACCAGGAACAGAAATACTCCAAGAACGGTTTACATGCCTCCCCAATGAGCCAAATCCAGCCTTCCCCCAGACCTGACACAAGAGAGGAGCCAACCACTGCAGCATTTTTTTAAACAAAGTCCAGACTGCTCAGGAGGAGGCGAGAGCAAGCTTCTTGGCAGGGATTTCTAACAGGCAGCACCCACTAGAAAAACGTTTGTTAGGGACCACTCACCTCCACATCCCAAGTCACAGCCGCTGCTGATAGATGCTGACGCCACGGATAGAGAGCTGATCCATCCGGCTGCAAGGGAGACTACTTACACACTCTAGATCAAGTTGAAACCTTAAAGGTTACCCAAGACATCAACAGACCCAGTTCTTCATGCGAAGAGCTGCCTTGCCAGTAAACAAGCTAGCCTAGATCCGACCCAAGCTTTTGGGCAGCCTTAAAGCTGAACCTCCCAAGTCCAGCACAGTTTTCCAGTCAGTTCAAATAACCTAATCCTCTTTTTTCAGACTCCAAATGAAGTCCTCAGCTGCCCCAGATGAGGTAAGGAAGAGACAAAAAGCTTCAATAGATCAGAGGAAACAAAGCCAATCCTCTTCTTGACTCTCTCAAGAGCTGTCAGAAGCCCAACTGAGCTGATGAAGACCAAAAAGCATTACCTCAAGGCTCAAGTCCAAGGTAGCTGATCCACAGTCCAGTTGTCTAAATTAGACAGTGCAAGTCAGCACTTAGAACATGACAAGTTCCTGGTTCTCCGGATTAAAAACTGGCAAGCAAGTAAGCGCAAAACGTGGGCTGCCTAACTGCAGAAAAAGCTGAAACAACAGTCACCGAGCAGCACCTTGCCCCCCAGTAACCTCCTAATTCCACACCCAGTTGGCTTGGGTGAAACCTAAAAATACTGAAGGTAACTAAGGAGGTTAAAATACTTATTTTTAAAAAAAAAAAAAAAGTAATAACAATCAGCATACTACCCCATGCATGCACCCCAGTGCTCTGAGGTGAAGATATTCTTCCTATTAGCCATAGGAGCATAGAAAGCCCCTAACTCTGTGTGTCCGATAAGAGGAGCCCTCCTCCCGAACTGCAGTGCAGCGATGCTGCCAGAACCAAGTTGTGTTACAGCTCAAGGCCCCAGAATGTCTTAACGCAGTGCCAAGGAAAGCCACTTCAATGTGGTATCTTCATATCCCATTAGGGATTGCAAACCTTGTGTTTAGGGGCATGGAAAGAAGCTGAGAGATTTACGAGAATTAGCATGGCTATATCTAGAGTTTCCTACAACACCCACTTTTTCCAGTAGAGGAGATCTGTGGTCTTCTGAGGACTCAATTAAATGCCAGTTTATTCAGTACAAACAGACCAACCTCCACCAAGGCACAGCTTCAAGCCAAAGAAACCTTCTCCCAACACACGTCTCACAGACTCCTTAAATGCACCTCTTTCTAGCGCCACCTTTATTGCTGGTGCCAAGTATGCCGTCTGCCAGCACAGTAGTAACTGGGGCTTGCAATGGGGGGGAAGCATTCCTAATGATGTCCACAATTAGGAGTTGCCTGCAGGATACTGGTGAACAGCTGCAGAACTGCAGAAAATGCTTTTCGTCTCTTAGACTTGATTAGCCATTATAAGATGCCAAGACGATCTCTGCTACCACTGTGATTCCCTGCAAGGCACCCAGAATTCCTGCAGAGGAGTCAACGCGGTAGAGCATTCCCCATGGAATATGATCATTGCAAAGCTCCTTTCTTTGACAGAACCCAAATCCCCCCACTTTTCAGCACTTAGCATCTTACTTTTCCCACTCCCTTCATAAGCATATACGTAACCCCCCCAAACAGAAAACATCTTACATGCACCACAAGAGTGACAGATACCTTTGACTGCTCCAATTTTCCTCATCTCCCAAGTTCAAAGGAATCTAGTCTTTCCAGATGTACCTATGTTCTTCATGAGCAGAGCGGCAAACGGAGCCTCTTTGGCTAATTTCCATTGTAATGAACTCGGACACCTCTGACAAAGAGGAAAATGAGGGGGAAAAAATAAAAAAAAAAGGTTTGTTCCTACTTGTGTTTTCCCGTTGGAGTGGAGGGGTGTAGCAGACAGTAAGCATTCGTCCCTGCTATTTCCTGCCCTTATTGACCAAAGTCCGTCATGCCACCTGAACAATAAAACCTGTATCAAGGCCCTAATTAGAGTGGAAAAGGTAGTAGGAAAACAACCTATAATAGCCTGGGTTTTTTCCTAATGACACTGATATGTTGAAGAACACCATTAACTGTTAAGCATTCTAGATCATAAACACTGGCATCACTTTACAATCTGTATCCTATAAGACTTTTTAAAATAATCAAAAGATTACCCAACATTGGAGAGTGAAGGAGAGGAAACCCATGCCATCACTTGCAGAGAACTCCAAATTCGGCTCAGATCTCTGAGCACACTTACGGCTGAAACCTGAGCGAAATAAATACCAGTATTCTTACAAAGCTGGACAGAATTGCAGGGGAACGTACTGAATCCCTGTGATGTTGGAACAATCTTTTTTCTTCCCTGACAAGACACTGGTAAATATTTTCTCTTCTGCTGTATGGGGTCTGCTTAGTATCGTAGGCTACCTACAGCACTGAGAAGTCAAGTACCAGTGCTTGGTTTTGAAGCATCATCCTAAAACACATGAAACTAAACACGACTGCACAGAGAACAGAAAGCATTTCAGTGTTTGTAATAATCCTGGCCAGATGATAGAAGACACTGGCATGCCCTGGCTTACCATCACTGCACGCCCGCTTTTGGTAGTGGGTTAGCCAACCTGAATTCAGACAGTCATGTTTCCTTTCTAGGGGCAAATCCAATAACACAAACTAAAGCTGAGCTCAGATTGCCGCGGCTCTGCTGTTTGCCTCAACTGGGGCGGGGGTATTTCATCACCTCTACAACAGATGATGTTATTTTTGAAGGCCTTCTTAAATACAAACACGCCAACACACACACACTTGTGTGCTTGTCACTGCTTGTGACAAAGATTTTTCTGCCTTCCCCGCCAGCAGACCCTCAGCTACCCCGGCCACAGCTCAGCCTCGTCCACACGTTCAGCCCCAGAGAGCCAAGCCCTGACTACCCACGAGTTGGCTTGGCAGAAGGGAGCTTAAGGAGCGCTCCTAAATTGGCGACTAGCAAAAGGAAACAGTGCACATTAAACACCAATAGTTATCTTCACATGGTCAGTATGACCGACAATGAGGGAAGGAAGACCCTTCAAGCGTCTGCGCGAACCTCCTGGAAAAGCTGCTACACCAGGAATGGGTGTGAAAGTGGGTCTGCCTCGTGGAGCGCAGATCTGCCGGTTTGGACCAAATATTTTGAAGACAACTGTCAGTGCTGAGGAAGGGCTCGGAAGGAAGGAACTCTTATTCCCAACGGCTCTCAAGAAGGGACTGTGCTGTGATTAATAGTTAACAACAACAACAACCACAACCTACAAAATAAAACCCAACCCAAAGACCGCTCAAGATTTCATTTCAATAGTCGACAAAACCTGAAAATGCATTTAACTTGATTTGAGCCCTTATATCCAGAGTACAGAGAGAACAGATCCGGTGGGTGGGCCTGGAGAGAGCAGCACTGACCCACTTAGGCCAGATACACTGGTATCTTTACTGGGTGCATTACGTGTTTCAGCTAGGGCAGCACCGAATCCTGTCGTTACCCAACTTACACAAACACTTCTAAGCTCTCTCAGATTCTCCTTGTAGAAATCCACAGCTGAGTCTGTGCTGCAAACCCCACATAAATCAGACTTTATCATGACTGCCATTAAATAAACGTAAAAATAACAATACCAAAAAAATGCAGACTTCCAGTTTTTGTTGGTTTTTTTGTTTAAACAAACTAACGCAAATCCTGCAATTGTGAGGTCCAGCATGGAGCTCTTAAAAATAAATTTAACACATTTTAAAAAGAGAAAAAAAAAAAATAATCAGACGCTACAGTTTAATCAATACCAGCAAGTTTAAATGAAGACTCACGAGCTACAGACCATTTTGAATAGGCCGGGGGGCAGGGAGCAGGGGCAAATTGAGAGTCAGCTGAAGCATCAGCTAGAGACACAGCAACACTTTTTCATCACTAAAAACCCAAACCTGTAAACGTCAGAGCACTCTGCACACTCTGCTTCTAAGTGAAATAAATGATAGCCTTCTCCTTTGCATCACTGAGCCCAACTGAAAGAGAACAATTCAGATTTTCAGGTCTGCCATATGCTTCTTTAGCCAGGCAATACCACTGCAGTCATGACCATCAACATAAAAATAAATAAATACATAAATCAATCAAAACCACCACCAGATTTTCAAGTCTTAAAAAAAATAAACAAAAACCAAAACAGAAGTTACAGAATGGAGTTACATTTGAACTACTCCCCTTTTAAAACCGTGCTGCCTTTGAAAATCCTGACCAACATTTTAAAAAGAAAAACTTCAATTATATTCCACAAAAAAAAGTATTTGAAGGCCTTCAGTGAAAATGATGATTTTGCAGAATTTTTAGAATCTAAGACACATGATGCTTAGACATCTTTAATGCGTTTCAAAAGACAGATCAATATGAGATATCGATTTACTAATCAAATGGATATTAGATGGAGCCTCATCTTTTCCCCCCATGATGTGGTGAAACACAAACTCAGTTTTCAGTGGGAGGCACCTCCACTGTAGGGCATTCCCATGGGATGCGCAGTCCTCAGGAATGACAGTGATCACCCATTTCATTATTTCTATCACCACACCCAGAATTCTGCAAGCTACACCCAGAGTCTACAGGCTCAAAAGTCTGATTTAATACACAAGATAGTTTTTTCCATCACAAGATAGAGGAACACAAATTCTGGGGGGAAAAGCAAACAGGGAAGCAGCAGCACAATGATGCAGTTATCAAACCCACACACACATGAGCCATCTGAATCTCCAGGTTTGGGATTTAAAACCAGGAGTTTCAGAGGGCTGAAAGTACCAATGCGCATTTCTGCAATCTGGCCACCAGAAGGATCTGAAGAGCGATGCTGAAGTCAGCCTGTAACAGTGGCAACTCCGGTTTTATTGATGTTTATTACAGACCGCTAGCCAAGCAGCTGCTGCCACAGAAACACATCTTGGAAAGAGAAGTTGTAGGGAATATCCTGAAGGTGCCATGGAACTGCAAGATGTCAGCGAGGTGAGAGACCAAGAACAGGGAGAAATGGAAAAAGCAAGTGGGAAGCTGGTGCTGAGCCTCATCAGTAGCGCAGGAGGGTTCCTCGGTTGTCCTGGAGCAGGACAAACACGTGAGCGGGACTAACCAGGAATCTGAGATTCATCCAATGAAGCTGATGGAATGCACCAGGATAATCTCATGTGTTTGGCAGATTTGGAATATACTCTTAGCAGCCGACAGGTCTGTGGTTGGGGGACCCAAGCAATGTAGGTGCAAACACAGGTGTAGTGGAAATCAAACAGCCAGGTTTAAAACCTATGCTCTCAAGGTTTAAGATCTTCAAGCATGTTTCACCAGGCCATTCCAAATTACAGGCAGCACCTATGTCTCCTGGGTCCCAGACCCTCCAGCAAACAGAAAGCGAAACATCACCCTATGGAGGCTCTGCTGCCAGAGATAATCATTAAGCAAGACCCCGATCAATTATCAACAGCGGGTTTGTTTGAAATCTAATTCAGCAAGGAGGGAGGAGAGAAAAGGGAGCCTCAAAACAGGGCACGCGGTGCTCCCATTGGAGGCAGCTTATCTGCAGGTTTCTCACTGCTTTGGGAGATTCAGCCTAAAGTCAAAATGCAACATTTTGCCTGTGCTCACAGCAGCGGGGCTGAACATCCCCCACCTCCCCAAGCTTACCGTCAAAATACAGTGTTTTAACTAGAAATGAACTGGTTTTCCCTGTAATATGTACTAACAACCCTAAATCTGTTACCACCCAGAAGAAGATTTCTGTTTCAGTGGAGGCCATGAGTTCTGCACGTTTATGAAGCCTCCTGCTTGAGGACACAAACCAATTTTTAAACAACTGGGCATGGGGGAAGAAGGGGAAGAAAAAAAAATAAAAATAAGAGCACCTCTTGGAGCCAGCTGGTCTATAACTGTGTGCTACAAAGATTTTCACGGCTGAAGCAGTGGCTGTGGCCAGGGGCAGAGCTTGACCCCTGGACTAGATGGACAACTAACACAACAGTTCCTTTACCCTCAAAATTCACTTCCAGTTTCTTTGTCCTAACAAGAGGATCAGCAATTTTTAAAATAACTTTTGGGACTTGCGTGATCTGGGAAACAAAAAAAGATTAAAAAAAGAGACCATCCTTTCAAGTGAATAAGAAAAGCATCTGTTCTGCATTCCAAGTGAAGCAACTTTTTCAACGGCACAACCACCAAAATCAAGCAGCCGTAACTCAGACCAACAACCCAATTCCAACAACTCCAGACAGTAAGGATGAGAGGGGCTTTATTCCTTTTTTTTTATTTTACTATTTTGAGGAAATCTTACCCTCCCCTAGCTGTGAACACTTGCACCTCCATTAGTACACTAGGAAAGGCAAGGCATGTATTTACTTAAGTTGAAAAATTTTTTAAGAAATTCATTTTTCAATAATTAGGGGGCAGACTGTTCCCCCCAACTTTGATTTTGGCTCTGCATTTTTGCAGCTGAGGAACAGGCTGTAAGAGTTTCAGTAGCGATTAGTAAAACAGGCCCAGGAGGGCGCAGCAGGCAGCGCTGCTTGTTCCTCCACAGGAAACTTCAGCAGGAGCGAACAGCTCCTGCTGTGGCAGGAACGATGCACAGAGGTGGCACACCTGGCTCCAGCAGGAAACTGGAACGGCTGGAATTTTCCTCCAGACAAAATTCATCCACCCCCAATGCAGGGCTTTGCAGATATTCGACAAACAGGGGAAGAAGGGGGCAAAAAAATTAAACAGAAAACCCATATATGCTGCACCAACGCAAACTGTAACAGTTCCAACACGTAGCTATGTGCTGTTATAGCCGGGGGGTAGACCTTTAATCAGTCTCAGTTACTGTAGGTTCAGCCATGGCCCCAGCAGATCTGGGCAGAACCGTGTCAACCAACAGCACAAATTCAGCGGTGGGGGCACAATCACTTGCTCTGGCCAATTTAAGAGGGAATACAACATGCGGTTTGCGCTGGCTTCACGCACTCGGTTCTCCCGTGCGAGTGCATGCTCCACCGCCCTCCCAGCCGCCTGGCGCCAGCTGTATTTAGCCCAGGGGCCAGACTGCTGCCGTAGGGCTCCAAACATAGCCCCAGCGGCTGGGGAGAGGAAGCTGCACTGGTGCTCAGCCTCCGCTGAGACCAGTCACGAGAACCTGCCTACTTCCCCCGCAAGGGGCCAGAGAACCGGGTTCGTGGTCATCCTCCCTGTTTCCCAGGAGTGGTGCAGCCAGCACAGGGCACGCTGTTGGATGACATTGGTACAATCCAGGAAACACAGACACAGAAGGCTGAGATCCGGTGGTATTTTCATCCACTGGTTTGGGGGGAGATCACTCCCTCCTTTGCCTTATTTATTCAGTTCTCTGTTGCTCTCTACCCCGGAGAGCCCTTCCTTTATTTCTGCAGTGTCCACAGGTTAATTTTGAAGTGTTTTGTACCAGATTCCTCTTTCACAAATTTCAGATTCCTTAACTAATTTTGACTTTAAAGCCCTCTTTCTTCAGAATCTCTTCCTACAGCCCTTTCAACGTTTTTTTGCATCGTACTCGCCACTTTTTCCTTCTTTTCCATCTCAGTCTTCCCTCCCACTACTCCATTCACTTCAGTTTTTACAAAAACACTTTCATGCGGCATTTTGAAGACACAGGTGAAATTCAACTCACAAGCATTCACCAGACGCATAGGGCCAGCAGCATGAAAACCAGTATCAACTCATACTGGAATACAGCAACGTTTGTGGAGTGACAACCAAAATACATGGAACAGGTGATTCCTACCAAGCACGGTGAAACCCTGTTCAGAGGCTTCTTCAGGCTTCCTTTCCCCACTCCTTCCCCAGCCCTAATGTTCGGCACAGCAACTCTCACTCCATTCCAACCTCAAGGCCCAAAACGATTTCTGAAGTAGCAAGAATCTCATGAATGTAAATATTTGCTCAGGGTTAAGTTACCAAGAGAGAATTTCTGCTCAGAGCCTGCAAGCTCAAAAAGGAAGAATAAAAAGAGGCCAAGAGTTTAAGAAAACTAGAGCCCAGTGTTAAATTCCTTCATTACAGTCAGACACCTGCCTGCCTTTCAGACTACTGAAGTAAACAGGAGAAACCTCGGACATCAAAGCGATATTTAGGTGTCTCCCTGCCCACCAAAAAGTATTGGGACTACCGGGGTCTTTGGATGTTTAGAGATCAGATTCTTTAGTACGAAGGTTTGTAGCCTCCAAAAAGCTCCATCCAGGCTGCCACAGTGGCATGTACGGATGTGCATGTTGCACACGTACACTGCGCCCAAACGCTCCATCCACAGGAGAGCGCCTGGGCTTCCAAGAGCAGGCTGACACCTAAAGCATCAGCTTTAGTCTGTCACATTAATTAACCAGCTCAATGAGCAGCATCAATTAACAGCATAGGTAGCTACACTTAAAGCAGAGTCTCTGTATACTTCAGCAATAGAATATTAAAAATGCTTGAAGAGAGAAAAATGGCAAATACAACGCAAAATGGGTTCATTCAGCAGTCCAGCACAGAAGTATTCTCTCCCTGAATCTTCGTTAAGCCAAAGAACTTCTAAGCAGCAGCATCAATTCAATCTCTGAAGAAACTGAAGAACTAGAATTATGTTTCAAAAGGAGATGCTCCAGCATTTTAAAATATAATTTCAGTACTGTAATTATTCATGGCCATGCTGAAATTCAGGAGGACCTGCATTGTTCAGGAGCTCCTCACCTCTTGGAGCAGCTGCCAGTGGTCTGCTCCATCCAGCTCTGTTAGTGCCTCAGAGATCCCATCATCCCAATCGCCTTTTCCTATGACTAACAACAGAGGTGAAGACCACTAATCGTACATAACTCTGTTTGTTACCTGACAACAGCTCCTTACCCAGCGTCTAGACCCTGCTTCAGAACAGCAGCAATATTTCCAACATGTCTAAACACACCATAGAAGCCTGTGCAATTTAAAAACCTCAGAAATGGTTATTCTTGCTCTTAATAACATGGAGCTCTCTGGAAATTCACCAGCATTTAAGAAAGACACTACAGCTGGTAATGCTTGACACATTTCCTCAAGACAAAAAAGCTCCTTCCCAGGCTCCCACTGCCCAACACGAGCACAGAGCAGGACCTGCGAAGGTCCATCTGACCAGCCCTGTGGGGATGCCCGGCCTTCCCAGTCCCACCACCAATGCACTTTGCATCATTCAGGCAGTACCAAGTGTCAATGCAGGAGAAAAATCACATTTTAGCACTTCTGCAACTTTTTTATGCTGACAGTGGACTGTCAGCCACGGGTTTTAGAGTTCATAAGGAAAACACTGATCATACTAAGAGGGAGAGAAGGCAGACGGACAGAAATGTATCCTGATGACATCCAAAGGGTTATTCAGACAGCCTGGCTCCGAGGTAGGAACCTCAACTCTCTGTTCAAGGAGCTTCTGGAGGTGATGAGTTGATGAAATCACCTCTCAGAGCCCCCAGGGGCCCTGCAGGGAACCCTGCACCAGACGGCTGAGGGTGTACTGTCCAAACAACCCCCCTCCCCAACATTCCTGCCCAGTTCCCCACCCAGCCCTCCCACCGCACTTCAATCACTGGCCGCCTGTCCTACGCCAGGGCCTTAAGCCTGGCCAAATCATAAGAGAAGTGCAACCCAGAAAACAAGGAAATGGGTAACACCGATAAATTCTGAAGTACAATTGCATTTCACAGAAAGATGAAAATAGCAACAAAAGTCAGTGACACCAGAAGAAAAAATAGGCAGAACAGCATTTTGAGAGGTAGTGGTCAGGGACCGCAGAGGCAACGGGCTGTCAGTAATGCCATTCGAACTCAGTAACGTGACCCTGAGGAGCTGGGTCACAGCTGCATACCCCAGGTATTTCTCATGGAAGTAGATGGTGACTACGCCAGAAAAAGCAGTGGCCATACCCATGAGGGAACGGAGACGCGCGCCGGGCCGTCGCGCCATTTAGCACCACAGCAGAGGACACCATGCACGAGCCTTTCTCCTCCGCACTGGCTGGTGAAGCAGTCACTCCATACCCAGGACGCAAACACACGGTACTTCAGCACCAGGAACTCCTAATGACAGCCAGCACAGACAAAGTGAGAAGCCATGAACCGTGAAATAAAATTCAAAGACTGGTAAAATGTTAAGATATTGCAAAGCATAAAATGCAAATATAGTTATACTAAACCTGGCTTGTAGGAGCCGGCTGGGGAACAGAGGGGGAGAACAGAGGGTGGGGCAAGAGGTTTCACTGGAAGCAGCCACCTCCACTATTGTTCCACCAACAAAGGCCTTCTCAAATTTCACCATTCATAACCCCCAAACCAGCCAGAGTTCCGAGCCCTCACAGACTGCCTTCTGATCCTGCGTGCTCCAGAGAATGCAACATCGACATGCAAACACCCATTCCCAAGGTCACAGGGGATTTTCACAGTGGAGGTCCGGGCTTGAGAGCTTGAAGGGATTGGCAGAGGACAAGAAAATCAAAGGCCTGAGAGCTGGTGGTGGCTACGCAGCGTGGCTTGAGAGCTGCCACATCATGGAAAGAACTAGTGGAGGAGCTCAAGGGTACTCCCTCACCATTCCCTTCTCTCACTTGTACCTTAGTCCACCTCATATCAGGCTACCTCAAATTCTGTTTCCACACCTGAAAAATATATCAAGTTTCTTTTTTTACTTTAAAGGAACTTTCAACAACTAGTTCAGATAATTTGGAACAAGAGACGTATTTTGCGAATGGTATCAATATTCATCATTAAGCAAGAATCAGAAACCATGGTCTCTCAAGTGAAACCGACTCATTTTCACATTAAAATTTGATAATGCTGACAAAAATGAATACTGCAGTAGTTATTGCTACTTTTAATCTGTCACACTCCACTCGGACAACATCTACATAACCAATGGCTCGGATCTCTAACACAGTGTCTGTATCCAGCCCTGCGAGCTAGAAGTATTTATTACTTTGGTTTTACCAGTCACCTCTTTTAAGTGTGCGGTCAGAGAGGAAAGGAAGCGTTAATCACATCATGGCTGCATTTACGCTCTCTGCCCCTTCAATTCTCACACAGACCACTAGGTCACGCGCGCTAACCGAGTCAGGACCATTTGCACCAATATTACTGATGTCCGATAATCTTAGCAAGATCTCTAAACCAAAAACAGGTACAGACCATTTGGAAAAAGCCACACATTCATTATTACTGAGCTGGGTGGGTAGGAAGGGACAAGCTTCAGCCAGAAGCAGCCAGCACCCACCAAGCTGGACACTCTACACGGGAAGACAAGGCTGTTCCCACAGACCTCCTGCAGAAGGCAGTTGTTCGTTTTTCATTGAAGACCAGCAGGAAACACATCAATTTTGGAGAGCGTTTCAGAGGGCAGCAGTCCCCAGATCACCCGATCTCACACAGCTTGTTTGAGAGCAAGGCTTCCCCAAAACCAAACACACAGAAACCTGACCAGGGAGCTCAGAGTATAAAGCCCTTGGGACGCTTAGAAAAACCCAGCCACAAAGCCCATCTTGCAAACACTGCAATGCAAACAACGCACAGACCATCACCTCAGATTCTGCCTTCCCAAGTTTTTCCCTCCCGTTGTCCCAGGGTTTCAACAACCCTGCTAAGACAGTCTTCCTTGTTCTCGACCACGCTACGGAAGCTCATCCCACACAAAAAGGCACGAGGACCATCACTACCCCACTTTGATTCCATTATTTTTATTGGTTTGAACATAACACCCTCTCTTGCATCTCTCAGACACTTCAAGACCCACAAGTCCCAACCTCCTTGCACGTTATCACCTCAGTCGATGTTTGGAGGTTGGGGACATCCACAAGAACTCTGCAGGTCAGTATTTCCTGTGGCATTGCTACAGCACACTGGATTTCCTTAAGGAAAGGGCAACCTAGTATCACCCCCTGTCTCTGTGGAAGACACCTGGCAAGGCTTGCATCTGCACATTTGGAGAGAGACAGAGCTCCTCTGGGAAGAACAAGTCCTGCCTTCATTGTCAGCAAGAGTTTCAGGTTTAAATGCAAGGAGCTGCACCAAAGGGGACTGGACAATGGCAATCCCAGTTCCATTCAGGAAAGACTCAAGCCAGGACTACACAAGCAGGGCACATTTGATCAAAGTCACAAGAGCAAGCAAGCCTAGCCTCTACAGCCTGCCAGTCAATTGCCACGCTCTAGGTGCCATGACTTTGCAAACAGAAACAACTCCCTCACTGAAGACAACCACAGTCAGCAAACCCACATACTCGGGCATCAGCGGGATGTGTGCAGCACCCACCTACAAGCATCTCACATGAGAGCCCTGGCTCCTTCTTTGGCTAAGAAAGGCTGCTACCTCCAGCTCCTGCAGGCTCCACGCTGCGCAGCAGGACCTGTCTCCAAACTTAGCGCACACCAGGTTGGTACCAGAGGAGTTCAGGAGGTGCCAGAAGTCAGACTGTCTGAATGCCCCTGGAGCCAGGGCAGATGGGGAACCTCCACAGGTCTGCAGCTCACCGTGACCATTCTTGGGCTGATCCAGCCCGTATCTACCCAAGAAGCAGGGCAGGGAACATCCATTATTTAAACATAAGGATTTATTTCTTCAGAAGAAGCAATTCCTTTAAACTCAGTTTCATTGTTATCATTTTTCTCTAGCTTTATTAAGCTAAGGAGATGGACAGAATAAAGAACTGGGTCATAAATGAGCTAAGTCAGGAACAAACCCAGCTTGCTTATTTCAGGGTATGATTTTATCAACAAAGCTCTGCTGGTTTGGGTATGAACTAAAACATCTTAACAGCACTGTGAAAACCGGCTTGCTATTAAAAATAAACTTCTTATGAAGAACGCAAGAATACTTTTACCTATGCGTTTGTCACCATACATGTCCCATTTACATCCTGCCTACTTCTCCGCTTGGACAACAAAACCAATTCTGGTCATTAACAATTGCCAACAGTCTCGTCCACTCTCTGGTGCTGCTGCATATCAGGCACTGCAAGAAGCGGTTAGTCCCCGATTCTTTCAAATCGTAGAGCTGTTTTCCTTTGTGTTAAAATTCCCCGCAGCTTGCAAGGGAGCTAAGGTAGAGTATATCCCTTTAACATAGCTTAACCGCTCTTAATATTCGGAATGGAAAATGTGACTTAGGTACTGAGGTTTTAAAAACAGCTAGGATGTATGCAGCCAATTTTCTAAACATGAATCTCAAAAGGGTTTTTAGGGCTTTTTTTTTTTTTCTTTCTTTTTTTTGCATGAGAATGTAGGGCTTGAAAGAGGCAGCCAGCTAAACGAAACAGACCATTATGGCTCAGAGGTTTCCAATTTGCAACTAGAAATGGTTTACATTACAAGTACTAACAGCTCCAAAAGGTATTTAAAAAGGAGAGTGGAGAAAAACTTGGCATTTTGTAAGTGCCTAAATATGGACTGGCAGGAAATAAATTTGATCTATGTAGTTAATAAAGTCTTACTAAAATAAGTGTTTAACAGAACCGGGTTCATGTGGTTTTAGGAGAACTAAAAATGTATTTAGGCAGCTTAGTGCCATATTTAGTCGAAGGTGCAACCTCTGCACACGGTCAGCGGGCAGGGATGGGCTCTCCCGGCCCCTGCAGGCAGCCCCGGCCGCTGCGAGCGAGTCCCGCAGCCCCCGCTCCACCCCGCCAAGGTGGGCGGCGGGGACAGCGGCGCCGCCAGCCCCGGCGGAGGAGCTCAGGCCCGAGCCGGGCCGGTTGGGACCCCGCTGGCGATGGGCTGGCGTTAGAGCGCGCTGGCAATGGGCGCCAGCCCGCTCGTGGGGGAGGGAAAAAAAAAAAAGATTTAAAAATAAAAAAAGTTAAGCGTCGCCCCGGATCTGTCCGGGCTGCTCCGCTCCAGGCCGGACCCCCGCCCCCCGTCCACCAGGACAGCGCGACCCCCGCGGCCCCAGGCCGCCGCCGCTCCCGGCCGAGCCCCCACTCCGGGCCGTGCCCCCCGCTCGGGGCCCGGCTGCCCGCGGAGGGCCGAGGGCGAGCGGGGAGGAGCGGGCAGAGGAGGGCCCTGGCGCCGGGCGCGGCCGCCGGGACGGCGCGGGGCAGTGGCCGGGCGGGCCGCGCTGCCCCTCCGGCCCTCGCACACCTGGAGCGGGGCCGGCCCAGCCCCCGGCCTCCCTCCGTACCCGCCGGAGCGATCCCCGCCCGGTCCGGTCCGCTCCGCTCCCCCGCCCGGGCTCCCCGCGGCCCCTGGCCGCCCCAGCCTCCGCGGAGGAGAAAACTTGGCGGGCCAGCGCGGAGCTCGCACGGAAACCTCTCCCCGGGGGCGCGGGGGGCCGGGAGCGGCAGCGGAGCCGCCGCCGGGGCAGCTCCCCGGGCGGGCAGCGGGGCCCGGTCGGGCGGGCAGCGGGGCCCGTTCCGACGGGCGCAGCCTTACCCTCCGGCTCCATCTGCTTCCGCCGCCGCGCTCCGGCGCTCCCCGAGCTGCTGCGCGTTGGGCCGGGCTGCGCGGTTACAAAGGCGGCCGCCGGGGAGGGGGGGGGCTTCCTCCTGCGCCCCCCCGCTCGGCCGGCGGCCCGCCAGGCGGCCAGCGGGACCCGCCGCCAGGGACCGCGCCGGCTGCCGGGGGCACCAGGTGCTGCTGCCGGCCCGGGGGCGGTGGCGGTGGCGGCGGGGGGGGGGCCTAGCGCCTCGTTACGGCCGGAGGCGGGGGCCCCGCTGCAGGCCGCGGTGGCGGGGAGGGGGGTGTCTCCTTCCGCCCGGCCCACCGAGCGGCTCCCGCAGCGGAACAGGACAGGAGCGTCCGCCGCTTGAGCGACCCCGGGCGCGGCGCCGCGGGGGCTCCAGCCGGGCCGGAGGAGCCCGGAGCCCCGAGCTGGCGAGGTGCACCCCGCTCCCCTCGCGCCCGACGGGCGGGGTCCCGGGGACCGGGCCCGCAGGGCACAGCAGGCCGGGAGGAGGGGGCGCGGGGGCCCCCTGGACGCCCACGCATGCCACGGAGAGGGTTGTCCCCGGCCTGCTGGGCAAGAAATAGCACCCCCAGGGCAAAGCCCCAGATCGCCTAAACAGCAACAGAAAGGGAGGCTCCAAAAGGATGTGGGCTTCCGCACCGGCTGTCGCCTGCAGAACCAAGAGCTCTTGGGGGCAGCTGCTGGGGGCAGCTGCAGGGCTCGTGGCGAGGGCCGGCTGAGACTGTGCGGCCTAGGGCCACAGGTGGCCCCCCAAAGCGGCACCCTTCCTTCACGTCCGTGTGGGAGATTCGGATACACGCCCCATCGTTCAGTCCCCTCGGACAGCCAGCCTCTTCACACCGCCTAGAAATACCCCCCAGGCTGTGGGGTCCTTCACAGCTTCTTGAGAAGTCAGGCCAGGAGATACCCCGCGACTTGCTGCTTCGAGCCAGAGTCCGGGAGTGGGGCGCGTTGGCAGCTGAGCCGAAGGGCGATGCTCTCCTTCATGGGCAGCGGGTCATTCACGTGCGCTGGTGACGCGCTCCTTCACGGAGAGTGTGCTGCGGTCAAGGTAAACCCCTGCCTTTGCAGGCGACGTACGGTTCAGAGGAGAGCTTTCCGAGAGTGAAGGTCTTCAGCTCCTCATTGCAGGGAGCAAATAATACCGAGGAAAACAAAAGTATTAAGCTTAAAGGCGTCTGTCAAGCAACCTATCTCTGAAAGAGCGGAACCATGCAAACCTGTCTTCACAAAGGTATTTACCTTCAGGAAAAAATGCAAAACAGTAAATTCAGAAGTTCACTACGTTGGGCTTTAGTCTATTTTTTATCACCCAGCAATTTGTCACTGCTCCTTACCTTTCCCCTGAAACGTTCAACCTTGGTGTAGACCTCAGTATGGAAATATGCTTCTGGGTCACTTCAACAATGTGGTGGAATGGAAGAACGGGCTTGTGTTGAAATGCATAAAATGGACTTCTTTGGACTGGTTATGCCAGAAGAAATGGAATAGCTGTTCTGGAGCACCCCTGTGAACAGGGTCAAGTTAAACCAGAGTAAGCAAGCAGATTTATCAGCAACGAGCCAGCCTGGATTGACATTACCGTCAAAATCCTGCCTCGAAGCATTAATACACATACAGAAATGTAACACAGAGCTCATGGTTTGGGAGCTGAGACTCCCTGCCCCACTGCTGTGCGAGACGGTGGTGGCTCCCTGAGTCAGTCCTGTCCTTCAGGACCACAGGGCACGTCACCGCTGGAACGCTTCCTCTAGGGCAGCACTGAGCTTACCAACTGCTGCTGCCTGGCTATCACGTACCATGGGTGTTCAGCAGCAGCAGCTTACACACTGCTGGAGCCCACCCCAGCTCCCTGCTCTCGAGAAAGCAAGGCCCGTGCTAGAAGGTACAAAGCTGAGACAAACAGCAGTTTATTTTCAGATTTAAGCCTATTCACTACAGCAGCAGAACACCAAATAGCTGGCATTCTTCAACAGCATCATTTCATTTCCTGTCCAGTCCTTTCCCCAGCCCAGCCAGCATTTTGGGTTGATTTGGGTTTTTTCTAGAGAATTGGGCCATTTTTTGCTGTAGCTGCTCTCAGCTCTTGCAGTCTGGGCATCTGCAGTATTTAATGTCTATCTCTGGCAGAACCAGCTGAGCAGTTCTGGAGGGAGTTTACAATTTAAGCAAACACTGAGTTGCAGCCATTGCTTTTGGCCAGCCAAGGGCCAGTGGAAGTGTCTTCACACCTAGGAATCTTCAGCCAAGGTAACTTGGAGCCAGCGAGAAGTGTCAGTAGATAAGCAACAGAGAAAAGAAGGGCTCTTCATTTGCAACGCTGCTGGGGATTTGAAGGAATAAAAGCTACCGAGAAGGGAGGCTGTCACTGCCAGCACAAGAGCAAAGCAGCACAGAACTGGGCTTAGAGCAGGAAGGGGTTTGCTGGACGCTTCCTCTAAATATCGGCATTTTTTCCCCCCCTGAACTGAGGAGCACCCAGTCCCTTAAAAGCATGAGGAACAAAACCTGGGATTGTGCCTTGCGGCACCGCTTATGGCTTCAGTAAAAGCACCAGACTGAACCTTTTGTTGAGCTGCAGGCTGCAGACCCATGTCCAAGCCCTCTCCTCCTGACCTGGCCAGGCACCAAAGCTGTTCCCCCTCAGTCTCTCGTGAAGGAAGTCATAACAGGAACAAGTCCATCTCGTCACCTTTTCTGTCAGTTCTGCCATTCTCAGGCTTGGTCGTAAAGAAGTCAAAGTTTCTGTTAAACGGAATAGAAAGTGCCTGGAAATCTTCTGCATTGAGCCGGGCCTTGCTGGCACCTTAAGGTCTCAGTTTTATCAAATCTGATTTGCAAATGCAAATTGCTCTTTGTACCAGCACAATAAACTTCTCTCCTTTAAGCTTTGAAGCATTGAGCAATGTCCACTGAATGTGGCCTGTTATCATGGGATATTTTTCATTGTTTCCAAACCCTTGATGTCTAACGCATGTGTATGCAAGGGCAGGAGAAAGGGGTCAATAAATGCAATGCAAACAGTTAGTGAAGCCCACACAAATACTCATTCTTTCTCCCCCCAAACAGAAAAAAGTTGCCCGTCATATCGCATTAAAATTCTTTTACAAGAAGAGCTCTCTCAACACAAATTAATTCCCCCTTGTGGCAGGCACTGCAGCTCAGGAAGGATTACCCATGGGAATACCATGCCCAGGGAAGACAAATCTAAAGTGGGTAAAAATAACCCCTTACACATTTAGTGAGACATTGGAGACCAAGCATCTATGGCTTTGCAAATGTACGGGGCTTGTCTGACACACTTCCCATGTACGAGATGCACGTTGTGCTCTCTTCCAGATGATGTAATCCTGAGGGTGACCCTCATGTGCTTTTGCCATCATATGACACCGCTGGATATACTGAATCCCTTTGTGTACGTTGTCCTCGTTTAGAACGCTCAGCATTTTGATCAGAGCTTTTTTTTCCTCCCTTTCTGAAGAGACTACTTCCCATGTGAAGATGAAGATTTGAAGATTGCTGTAACACACCTTCTGAGTATGTACGCAGCCTCATTTTTGTGAATTTGGAACCGAGCCTTTTCAGCTGCAGAGCAAGAAGTGAAGTACTGCTTTATTCGTGTTCACAATGAGATCAAACCAGCAATCGCAATCAAAAAAATACAATTTATGGCAGCACTGAAACTGATTCTGCTGCTTTCACTTCAAATTTGCAAAAACGTGCAAAAACTGGTTCATCAAAGGTAGCTTTCAAGAGGAAATATTTTTAAGCTGAAACCCTACTGAGGTAGAGTTTGGGGGTTTTTAATGATACCTTAGGCAAAAGCAAGGTTACTCCACACTCACCAACACCAGTTACCAGAGCAGCCAGGAATCCAGGGGGAGAAAACCCCACAGAACAACACAGAGATGGAAATAAGGGCCTGCAGGGAAGAGCAAAGCAGGCCCCCTTCCAGGACACCGCTCCTGCAGCAGCTGCTGTGCTCCGGCGTAAGATTCTTATGGCAGAGTGGAATACTCTGCATTTCATCCCCACTTCACAAGGGAGCTGAACTTAAATTTTCACAAGGGCTTGTATTCCGAATCAATGATTAATGCTCCTTAACACTGAGGCCTTTAAAATCCCGGACTTCCTAACCTCACTGGCATTCTTCATACACCAGCTTAACCATTTTTTCATACAACCTGATTCAGATCTTAGGGCAATATGCTTCACAGTTGTTGTCTGGACGTCGAAGGCAGAAGTAGGTGCATACCACAGATGATCCCAGTGGTCACCTCTTTCCAGAGCCTGATCTTCACAACAAAAAATATTCCTCTCAGAGTTCCCAAGAAGGGCAACAGAGCCATTCCTCATCTTTTAAATGCTGGGCTGGGGAATACAATAATCCTGTTGCCATTGCTTGACAAATAACAATGAGCTACGAGGGTGGTGGATCCACATGCTTTCTACTGTCTCTGACGTATAATGAGGGCAGTGCCCTAGATCACTGGGGGACTCCTGATGTCCCGGCCAGAAAAGCTACACTTAATCTTGCTGCAGGTTTGCATTTTTGCTGTAGACTCCTTGGACGCATATATTCATCTGCAGAGCTGGGGATGAACTTGGTGACCCAGAAGGTCCTTTCCGATCCCATGTTCATAATTTATTTTGTATCACATTATAAAGTAAATGAGGAGTTATTGCTTGTCACCATTTGATTGAGCATTTCCAAACAACACTTACTTCCACACCACCCTCAAAAGCAAGATGTGCCTCATGGATTGCATCAACTGGCATGGCACAGATGTGCTGAAGGTGGTATTTTTCAAAAGCAATGTCTTTCAGGAATATAAATGCCATTTTTCAAAAGGACAGAGGTACCTAAATGCTCTTAGCGTTGAGTCGGATTTAGGTTAAGCCCTTTCAGAAATTATTAGTGACATATTTAAATAACCTAAAGGGCATTGTAGGTGTGACCCCAAAGTTTTCAGTAACCTAAAATCAGCCAAACTGAGATTCTGTCAGTTTGTCATTTTGATTAGGGAGGTACTAAGGCTGCAAACTCTGTCAAACAGGATGGGCAAATGCTGCTTTTCTGGGCACCGTTAGGTTGGGAAATTACTCCAGCTTTGGCCTGAAGGAGGCCAGAAATGTTGACTTCTAAGGCACAGCAGAATGGTCCGGCAGAGGGGAAGGTTTAGCTTTTAAACAGCAAGAGAGATTTTTGTCGCCCTGGTCACTGTTAATCTGGGCTCAGGAACAAACACCGATTTATTCTGAATTTTGATACAGGCATTCTCATCTCTTTTTGTGTTACTCTAAATACATCCTATCGATTAAGTAATTACCCCATGACTGATGGGTGACCCCACAAATCAGTTGAAGCCAAAATATTTAGCAGAACTTCTTTACTCTGAAAAAAAATCACCAAAAAGTTTAGTACAATATTTATGCAATCTATTACTGAATCATCCAGAATACAAACACACACCCTCATAAGACAGATTTGACCCTCCACGAAACGGCTAAAAGGTTCTCATACAATAACATTCTTGAGTCACCCTTCGTAGAAGTTTCAAACCAGCCATCACCACTCACTCTTCTCCCAGACCCCATCCATGGGTTATCAGGATCCTGATGATTGCAATAGTACCAGGAATTACCCACAACTTTCTCCTGCAGCCCTCAAAGTTGCCCCTACAACCACTTCTTCATACGGTGACAATTGCAGTTCTGCCCAGCCTGTGATTGGGCTTAGCAGTGTCATAAAGTGGAGGGGAGAAGGTTGGTCCCCCTGTAGCTCCTGCCCTGCAAGGATGGGCCTGTTTTCTGTCCCATGGAAGATTGTGTGCCAGGAAAGCAGGTAAGGAACCCTGATTTATTAAAGCATGGTAAATTTGCATCTCTTCCCTTCAAGGAGTCAGGTGGCCAAGCCTCTCACAGGATTTATTGGGTGGGCTGAGTCAGCGTAAACATCTCACCTGACCTCCTTGAGAACAGTTTTTAAAACCTAATCTAATTTATACAGTTGTATAAAGCCTGAACTTCCTTGAAAGTCATAATCTGTGAGTGGCATTTTAGCCAACGGACTTCTATTGCTAGATCTTTACCTACTGAATTACAGAGCGGATGTAACTTTTACCTCGTGCATACATTTTGGATATACTTATGGGATGTGAGGCCTGTTTTTCCTTATACCTGTATTTTCTTAGATGTCACTGTAATGGGAAAAGGCAGGCTTTAAGTAGCACAGTCTTAACTAGGATCCATCTGTGAGGCTTAAATACACCAACTATTCCACCACATGGCTTCACTCATGAGGGAAAAATACAATTGAAGGTGACCTACAGACCCAGGAGTGGAGTTTCCTTAAATCTCGGAAAGAAATCAAGTCTCCCCTGGAGTGCCATTAGCCTTTAACTGTGATTAAGTAACAGAATGATTCACTACTTTTGATGTAGTAGGTCCATCTCCTGTTCAGAGATGACACCAATTTTAGCAGGTATGCCGCTGGAATTAATCGCTGTAGTTTCTCCATTAGCACTAGGCAGCAAACCTTCATAAACCAATGAAACTGGGCTTTCCATCTGGTACTTCGAATTGGGCCACCTAGACCTCAGTTTGCTCAACTTTGGTTTTCTTCCCATTATTATTAACAACCGAGTAACCTATCTCAGACTTTTCCCCGCCAGTGTTCAGAAAGGAACAAGACATGGCTGCGTGTGAATCCTTTCTGCAAAAGAGAGGAAGGCTCCACCTCTGTGAAGACTGAGCCATTGAAAAAAGAAAAGGTGGCAGAGTTGGCGCAAGCCATCGAATTTAGGTCCTTTCTGTGTATTTGTCAAATTCCCTTGAAATGTTCTTGGGCCAATTTTTGCCCACATCTCTATGGCCATCCACATCTTGCCATGATTCCATAGCAAAGTTCTGTCCTTTTTTTCTTGCCTTCATACCTTAACGCTCCCCACTGAGCTCCAGGTTTTTGTTCAGCCTTAGCACAGAGGCAGGCTGTTTGGCTCTGGCGGTTGGGATCTACCAGATGGTACAAGCATATACCACATTATTTCTCTTATGTGAAGAGTGGCACACCATCCATCCAGGTCTGGTGCAGGAGACGGCAGTCAGCAAGACACATCCTTCTGCATAACTTTTCCGTCTAGTTGATCATGTTGTGATCAGACTCCGGATTTTCCTGCAGTCATTGAAAGGGGGGGAAAAAAAGATCTGTAAAGAAGGTGCCATTGACGGCATAACCAGCAGGGGACACACCCAAACCCAATGCACATAACATTACAGTGGCGAAGCTATCCTGCCTCTGGATGATGCAGTGCATGGCAGAGCCCTGAGCTGACAGAATGCCCAGCCCAAAATGTGCGTTGAAGCAGGCTAGAGCAGAAACAGCCAGGAACAGCCAATGAGGGGACCAGAGATGCAGGAATTCATAATTGCTCCTTGATGGAAAGTAGCTCAGGGAGGCAGGGACCCCAGCGTACATCTCCCATCAGCTCTAAATCTTTTCCTGATCAGTTGCAAAGCAAGAGCAGATTCCTGCTCCTCCGACTCCTAAAAATAGCGTGAGATCCCAAGCAGTGATGGCATGACAGGGAAGAGAGCCAAAGCACGACAGCTTCGACAAAATTCCATATTTAATTTTCTTCTATCTGCCAGGCATGTGTGGCCATGCTATCTATTAGGTAATTAGATTTACGATTTATTTCAATAGTTTTAGCTTTGTTCCTCTCTGTACAGTGGGACTTGATGTCTGCTGCAAGACCCTCTGCTGTGCTTGCCTAGCTTCTCACCTTTCACAAAGACCCTCTGCAAGATGGTAACACTAGTGAGCGGTGAGCTGAAAATAGGTGGGAGTGCTCACATCTTTGTGACCGCCACCCCGCACTGGCCACAGCCTGCTGTACATGACAAAATCTTGGCCATGCAGTTTCGAAACCGTGCTCTCATGCTCTGGATTAAAGACGGGCAAAGCAGATGGTGCGGGCTGCGCTCTTGCTGGTTGACAACCCCTCTGCCATCGAGCCTGTCAACCCAGTGCACAGCTGGAAACGTAGCTCTTGCTGGCCCGCAACCCATTCCTACTGGGCATTGAAATGAGCAGGTAGGGAAGGTTCCCAGTCATGGCAGGTCCAGTGCAAGCCCAAAATGGCTGGGTTTGTGGCATACTGACAAATAGCAGAGCCTCAAGAACCAAGCCGAGTCACCAGAGGGATAAAAAAAAAAGAAATATTTCTTTGCACTTTTGGTTCCATTTATTGTGCACCCCTTGATTCTTAGGGTAATCAGTTGCAGCAACGGTAACCATTCACAAAGTGATGTGTCCTAAGCCTGCCAAGCTGGCAACTTGTCAGGAGAGAAATAGTCTCAGTATGAACTGCAGAAAGCCCTGGGGAAAGCAAAGCTGAACAGAGGGAGAAGCTGCAGAGATGGAGGGAGAGCAGAATCCTGAGATCTGCTAGCGTGGCGGAAGGGCAACAGTGTCACTCTGCCGTGGGCTGGGATGCTCCCTGCTGCCTCACCAGCCACTCTACCGGGACAGCTCTGTGGGACAGCTCTGAGCTAAACCAGGCCACCAGCTGCGAGCGATGAGCCTGCGTGCAGGCACAACGAGCACATCCTTTCAGTTTTCACCATTTGGTTATGAACGAAGCGCGTTGCGCAGAGCTGAGAGCTAGATACAGAGCTTCTGAAGTGCTCATTGCAGGACCATACCCTTAACCTGGGATTAAAGTTAACGAGGACGGAACGACCCTTCACAAGGCTGCAGACAGCCAAAGGGAAGGTAACAATTACCAGGGCATCCAGTCTTTTCCCAGCGAACTCCAGTGAACTTATTCATGGTTTGCCTTTAAAACATTTTAATGTTCTATAGGCAAGACCTCAAAACCAACCACTGGCGCTAAATTTGACCACTGGCATTTGGGCTTCTATAGTTTTTTGGGGTTTTTTTCTGTATCCTAGTATCTGGAAGAGGGTCCTTGGGAAAATGGGAACAAGATTTATCTCCCATTCTGGGTTCTCCTCGCTTCTATTAGATCACAGTCAACCTCATTTCACAGAGCTAAGATTCCAGAGAGCTGTTCCAGACATTTAGCAGCTCTGTAATTAACAGCGCATGAGGGGGCTGAACTGAAAATTCAGCGCTTTCAGCACAGATGCCACGTAGAAGAAAAAAACGTTCAGACCTTCTGCGGTGGCCAGACTTGTGAAGAACATGTTTAACAGGCACCTCCATATTGGCCAGCTCCCCCAGCTACGCAGCATAGACTGACCTGCTCATACAAATTCTAAGTCCTCTGCCCAAACATATGCCTCAATTTGCCGGCCACTGAGAATAAAACCCACGGCCAGCAAAGGTCAAAGAACAAGCATTCCTTTGGCAGGCAGGAGCCCTGTCCAGCCAGGCTGCCTGCTCTTGCCTTCCCTCTCAGTCTCTTGAACCTCACTTGGAGAAATTCTCTTCAGGTTACTTAAAACAGTTTTAGGCTGCCCAGCACAAACAACTGCACATGCGAATAGCTGTGGTCTGTGTCAGGAGCCCGCGGTCTGTCATCACATACACCCTGCAACCTGTTTTTGTGAATGTGCCCCACAGCAGCATTACAACAGCAACTGCACGCATGCATCGTGGCCGTGCACGGTGGGCACAGGCTGGCGGAGGGACTCCAGCGGGGACGGGGCAGACCCGCAGGCTCTGAGCAAGCAGGGTGGAGCTGGGGTGCTGTGCGGTTATCGCAGTGACATTGCAGCTATGAGCATCCAGTTGTAAGCCACCTGTCTGAGTGCTGTGTTACCCGTACCAAATCCCGTGGCTCCCTCTCTGTGGACCTATCCTGTGCTGCCTGGCTTCCCTGCCTCTGCCTAACTGCCTGGCTGTTCCCCACCACCCGCACCTCTCCGCAGCTTCCAGGGGGTACTGACGGCCGCAGATCCCCAGCCCTCCCAGGAGCGTGTCCATCACCGGGGTAAGCTACCACAGCGCTGGGGCTCCCTGAGATTTGGAAGCTGGCACCAACACAGACGCTGGCTTGGCTGGTAGCTTTCCACAGGCAGCAAACTGTGTTCCCTTAATAAAACAACACAGAAACTAATTTAGTTAAAACCATGTTTAAAAGCAAGCTAACCGGGGGCTGGCCCAGTGTAGCTTCTTACATGCGATACTGATATTAAGGTAAGTATAGCTGTGTTTAGATTGACTCAGATACCAATTAGAAGAAATATCTTGATATGCTTGATAGGAAATAATTCTATGAACTGAAGCTTAAAGAAAGAGGATTGCTGCAGCCCAGGAGACTTGCACAAGGCATTCTGAAACCACACAAAAAACCACCCAAACGTACCAGGGAACATATTCCTCTCCTGCATGTTCTTGTTTTCTTGCACCATTCCTTCTTCCTGCAGTCTCATGCAGCTCTTGCTCACCCTGATGTCCAATAAATGTGCTAGCGGGTCCTGGGAGATGGAGAAATGTGCTCTACACAGGCTGTGCCACCAGACTACACTGAATTGCCAGCTGCTTTTACAGAATTGAGTTGTCCCTAGGCTTTATGCCAAATAGTCCCTGCCCACGGCAGATCCAGCTGCTCCAAGTTGCTTACAGTCCATCCCAATCCATTGCTGCCATTTTTTCCTTGCTGCCCCTCTCATCTTCTTGCATACCTCCCTCTCTTTCATTGTTTTTAAATCTGCCACATGCTCGCACCCTTTCCCCTGCTTTCTCGTTTCTCCTCAGCCCCACAGGAACACATCGGTTTTTCTATGAATTGGTATTTGGGATTGGCCCAGTGGCTGCTTTTGCTGGCTTTTTTCTGTCTCCATGGAAGTACCATCCCTTCTGAAAAGGGACACTGGTGAAAACTGGCCTTCGGAGGAATGGGAGAAGCAGCGATGACAATTCTGACTCCTACAAGTGACAGAGAGATGGAAGATGACCTATTTGTTGCCCCTTTGCTAGCAGATGTTCTGCCAGGTTTCTCGAAAGAGCCCTGAGTGCCGTAGATGTGACAGAGCAGCAGAAGTGGGAGTTTTGTTTTACACCCCTGGGAAGAGCATTCCAGATGAGAATGAAGAGTCAGGCAAGGAATCTGGAAAGCTTGTGGTAGAGAGGACTCTATGGTAAAGAAACAAAAGAGGAGGAGAAAAAGGCATCTACTCTCACCCAACTTCCCACTGCACAGCCAGCTTCTGTGGATTAGAAAGGCAGAACGTGAACGTCAACGTTAGCTCTCAGCCCTTCTCTGGGCTGTAACTCCAGTTCTGCTGTGGACTGGTGAGAACCTGGCAAGGTGTGAACACCACGCAGAGCCTAACTGTGTGTTTTACTGAGTCAAGGAGACACTTTAGCGTCTGCGTGACAGCTCTTGGAAGTGTCCTCAACTATTCCACACCCTCATTGCTCCAATTAAAGGCTGAACAAGCTTTTAGCAAGTATTTTTTACAGAAAGTGAACTTTCAGTCTGAAAAGATATGTATATATTCCTATGTTATTTAAAGAAAAAAACAATACCCAGGCTTTCATCCATGTAGCACAAAGGAAAAAAGGTAAAAGTCAGACGCAAACTTTTTCTCTTCCCCTGCCATTGCAGTATTGTACCTAAAAGTAACTTCAGAAAACCACAAACCCTCAAAACCACTGTCAGCTGTGCAAAGTTGGGCACGCAGTTTCACTGGCAGCCTGTAGGCGGGTGCAGTTCAGAGACACCTAGGAGGTGCGGTGGCACATCTCTGTGCATCGCCGGCTGCATAACAGAAGGTGCCAGCCACAGTGCAAAACCGTGCGGAACCGCTAGTGGGTCTTGCAGCATAAGATGGCTTTGTTTCTGCAACTGAAAACCAGATTACATGGTGCCTGAAAACTGGATTCATTCTTGTTCCAGCTGGTTCCTAAAGTTATGTCAGCAAAGACCAAAACTGATACCTAATGGCTGCTTGAACCCAACAGCTGGACAGGAACCTAAAAGAGAAAAGCAGCACTCGCGTTCGTGGTGAGATCTGAAGGGGTCAGGTCTGAAGGCCAAGGGCACCATGCCAGGGAGAGCAGATGGAAGACAGGGAGCGTGGTCTGACACTGACCCGTGGCACCGTGTGGTCAGTTTGCTTCTGACCCCATTCTTGGGAGCGCGGTCAGATGCATGGTTTGTCCCAGCTCAGATGGGTGGCTGCTGCATCCTAAGCGCAAAGAGCAGGTGCGTACCGGTGAGAGCTGACAGGTAGCAACTCTGTATCTATGGAGCAAGACATAACCACAAGGAACTTTTACAAACCAAACCTCATTTTAGAGAGCAGTTACTAAATAACCGTGTGACGACCAGCTAAAAAGAATCAATGCTTTCCCCATCCTCATGAGGCAGAAGTTCCAGCTATTTCTCAGATCCAGGTAAGGTCACTCGTTAAAAACCTCCCGAGCTGTCAGTAGCATGGGCTTAGCAGCCTTCTCCCAACGGAGACGTCGATCTTCTAAACAGGGAGATATTGATGCTCGGTACTGAGACTTTGATAATTGGCTTAACAACGGCTCATCATTCATGGGGCGGCACCAGGGAGCCAATGTTCTACTGCTGGATCAAATACTTCACTCTTTATCCCTTGATAAACCTCGAGCTGCATTAATTTGAATCCCAGGGTAGAAACCATACAGGAAAATAACTAAATAACGTTTGAGATTAGCAGAGGCTGCCTGAACGTTTACTCAATAGAATCTGGCACAAGGATACAAATGGTCCTAGCTAGGAATGGTGTCATCACCAGAAATGAAGGGAAAAACATTCGTGATCATGAAATTGCCAAACTGAGCGTTGTCCTTAGCTTTGAGTCAGCATGCGCCTGAACACAGGGAGATGGTTCTAACCTAAAATTTCTGCGTAAAAAGCAGGGAGCAAGGTTCCAAAGAGAAGACAAAGGAGAATCTGTTTAATGCCAAGCCATACGAAGCAGCATGCACTAACATGAACAGTTGTTTTTCCTTCTCCCCTTAAATATGGGAGATTTGTAATTCCTCAAATACATTTCTGTTTGAAAAGCAGAAATAATCAATCATAGAATCATGGAATCATTGAGGTTGGCAAAGCCCTTTAAGCTCACCAAGCCCAACCGTGACCCTAACCCTACCATCCCACCACTAAACCCTGTCCCTAAGCACCGTGTCTGCCCGGCTTTTAAATACCCCCAGGGATGGGGACTCAATGTTTCAAAGAAGATTAAAAATACTGTTATTGAGAATAATGGATCATGCAAGCACTACCAAGAAATTATTTTTAAAAATTCTCTTTTAATACACGAGACATCTTTAAAATGATGCACGAAATCACCAGTTTTAAAGTTTCTCCTGCCTGCTAAGCACGTGACAGTATTTCAGCATAAGACATTCACTACTCAAGTGCCCAGCTGCTGATGGGTTTAAGAGTAAAATCACAGAGATATTTAAAAAACATAAAGCTGCTCAAAATTCTTGCACCATGAAGAGAACCGGGCAGGCACATTTTTGGCCTTCATGGAGTGTTCTCCCAACCAGCACCCGATTCAGTAAACGTTTGATTCAGTATTTGGGGGTTCTGCCCACGAAGTCATTTTTGTCTGAGTTAACCAGCTGTGACTCTCACTTGCTAAGCTGGTGGAAACCTGGGTGCGAACACTCTTAACTTGCTTCAGCCTAGCTTAAATTCACCTACACAAAGCTAAGCCAAGCTTTGCTTGTATACGTAGCCTTAATCAGGGAGCAGCACATCCCCAGTATCATTCCAGTGAAGTATCGGTATGTGTTAGGCTTTAAGTCAATTTTAAACTTTCTCCGAAGTTTTCTCCAGCATAATCACAAAAATCAGCTTCCCTTCCACTGCTCCCTCTGGGTGCATTGCCTGTACCTCAGAAAGAGTCTACTCGAATATCTAAAACCAGGCCCAGCTTGTTTGTTTGTTGGCTTTTTTTTTTTTTTAAGCACAGTTACTGGGTCCAAGACAGTTTACAGCCACTTCACTTGATAATGATCGGGTCTGATGACCTCGTTAAGAGTGGTATGGCCCGAAGTCATGGGGCTGAGTAAGGCAAGGCTGGCCAACACAGATTCAATGTTCCTGATCAGGTCTCGGATCACCTTGGAGAGTCCATGCTCAGTATAGGAGGGAAAAAAGTTCACTCTGCAGCTGCGAGAGCTTCTTCTTGTGGAAACTTGCCTTTGGGCTGAGAAGCAGCAACCCCCCTCCTTCACCAGGAAAGGACAGCAGCTCTCGAGGAGGAGGAGGAGGAGGAGGAGGAGGAGGAGGAGGAGGGAGTCAGGTGAAGTAATCTTCTAAGCAGTTTGTACATGAGTGCTTTTCCCAGCAAACACCAATGAATATTTGCTTGAAGCTTTTATATGTAAACATTCGATATAATACTCAAAATAATCGTATTAACGAGCTGCTTTGCTTGGCTTTGAGCTCACAGAAGTGATCTTTATAGTTTTTCATTGTTTTTGCTAAGTCTTTGGGTGGAAAAATACCTTTTCCTGGTCCTGTAGGTCAATCTACATCATCAGTCTTTAAAAACCACATGAATGTGAATATACTGTGAAACGGTAACTTCCACAAATATTTGTGGAGCTGAATTTTACCACCTTACCCCAGTGGGATCTCCAATAAGCATCTACACCTTCATTTTCTTCACCTTCATCCTGCAGAACTGGGTCCATGGAGACTTTTAGGTCTGCTTTCCTTTATCTTTAGGCATCCCAGTACATCTGAAAACCCACCCTGTTCCTCCTCTGGGAAGTCAGCAGCTTTTTTCCAGGCCTTGCTCATGAGAAGCAGACGATCACTACTGAATGCAGGGCAGGCAGGAATGTTACATTAGCAGCAGATTTCTCGCTGGGAGACCAAATGCAGCAACACCTGCAGCCTGGAATGTGGCTGGTGACCGCCGCCCCCCCCCCGCCCCACTCTGACATTCCCTCCGGACGCTGGATGTTTTAATTAACAGCCATTCGCTAGACAAGCTTTTAAGCTAAATATTCTCCTTATCTTGTTTTCTTGCTAAAGCATTTTTGAATCAGGCTGGTTTACTGTTTGCACAGGTCTGTTCTTGTGCTTCTGCCACTGCCATGCCTATGTATTTACAAAACGTTTCTCCCTTAGATCACCCTGCAGGTAAAACTCCCATTATAGCCAATGCAAAGCTATACAATCGGGCAAGTGTCCCAGCAAACTCGCACTGCTGGTTGACTGCACACAGCTCAACAAGCATTTCCATGCCTGAGTAAAAGCTGTCACACTGCTCTGCACTCATGGCACAAATGATGGTGCTTAGCTGGTGTAATGCTGCTGGTGACTGCTGCTGGGTAGAGAAACAAGACGCAGAATAGTTCTAGGAGTCCACCTGGGGACGCAAGAGTTGTTCAACTATAGCATAAAACCATATTTAATATTTCTAGGGGCCAACATCCATCCACCAATCCAGGAATATCCTTGGATTAGTGGGGCCTCGCCCTCAGACTTTAAGTGTGAGTTTTGGCGAGTTTGTTAATTCTGCCGGATAATCACCATCTTACCGTGTTTTGGAGAGCACCTGAGGAATGAAGACGGGAATGCAGGAAGGCTTGTCACCCTGCCACCAGAAGCATTGGTCCTACCCTCCCCTCTCCTGTACTGGTACCAGCGCTGGCACGGCTGTACAGTGGAATGGATTGAACCGGTCTGATCAAGGCTAAAACTAACCCAGGAAAACCTCCCGGAACAGCACGGAGGATGGCACTCCCCACATATAAGCACAAGTAATTAATTTCCCATAAGTTTTGCGTTTTCAGTTTCTCTCTGAGAAAAATTGGTATTTCTTTAGCCCCACACTGGCAATGGCTTGGGAGGACTGGCTAAAGTGGCACCTTCTCGAAACAGAAAACCAGCAGACAGGAAACGTGATTTCTTTTCTCTTTTATTGACACTGCCAAGGTGACCACCTTTACGCAGGCAGATTGCTGTCCTATATCGAACACCTTCTGATTAATTTGGAAGTAACATTTTCCCCTCTATACCCCCCTAAGGTTATCCAATTCACACAGTTACACATTTAAGAAGTTTTCGCATTTTCTCTTTTAACATTTTTTTTTCCAAAATCTGTGTAAAGGTTACTTGGCAAGCACACATGCATCTGACGTTAAATGGAGACCAATCCACCACTAAAAGGTAATGCACATAAAACATAATACAGTACTGCGACATCATTTCAAATAAATACCCACATACAAATGTATAACTTTAAATGCAACAATATTTCTTATGAATCAATACTGCAACAGAGGATGGAAATACAAGTCCCCACATCTAGGAATAATAATGCTTTTTTTCCAGCAAACAGAAATCTTTTCCCCTACTGTCAATAGTATTTCAATTTGTACTTTTTTTGAGGAGTGGGAAGGCTCCCCCCCAGCAAGTACCAATTTAATCATTCATCTGAGCCTCAACAAGCGGTAGGAGCCAGGTACAGCTTGTTGATGCACTTGCCGTTTCTGTTTCCTGAAATCGCGATGCTTAGATACAACATGCAAGAGAAGACGTCCGTGGTTTGTTGTGCACGTCTGCAAACAATACTATGGTTAACTGCATCCACCACCACATAAGCCACCAGAACATCGGTACTCCTGACACATCCCCCGTACTGCTACCACAAATGGATGAGCACGTCCTGCTCATTTGTTCGATACAAGTCCATTTGGTTCCCAAAGCGTATTCGGGTTTGTTTAGGTTTGTTGTGGTTTTTTTTTTTTTTCTCTATACCCCTGAATTTGCAAGGATTTGCACGATGAAATATCATTGACTAACAGAATTTTTTACAATTCCTCAAATATATAATCTCTCTAGTAAGACTACCCATGAAAAATGTGCGAAAGGGGAGTGCACTTTGCACTTATTGCTCCATGTTGTTACGGAATTCTAAACCAGCCGCTCCATTTCTCCCAGATTACAGGACTTAGACTAAGCTATTCCTAGAGTCTCCCTTAAAATGATTAAAGGCACTACTGGCAATAATTAATGACAGAAAGGCGCTGATATGTAACACCCTATCATTGACAACTTTAGAATTTTTCTTTCTAAATGTACCATAATTTGGCACAATAAAATGAAAAAGTAACAAAACAATTCCAATTTGGAATTTAACTGGTATAGTTGTATAAAATTCTGTTAATCAATAATACTTCAACTTCCTAAAACCCAGGAATTCTGGAGTCTATAGGTAATACTACTTACTTAATATTTTTCAAGTGCCTATTACTGTTTTAACCAGAGCAAAGTCAAGTTTTCTTCTTGTTACATTGAACTATTCCTAAGAATAATAATACAGTATGAAAAAAACCCCAGAATTCAAATACCCTGGATTTCTTAATGAACATGGCAGCTAAAAAAAAAAAAAAAATCTGTAATTTAAACATATAAAGCTTAACATTTTATAACAATAAAAAAGCTGCTGAAGCACAGCACACAGTTTAGCAGAGCTCCTGGCTTCTGTTGAAACTCTTTCTAACCTCAGTCTAGAGCCCCCCTCAAATCTCTGCCACATGCTGATGTAGAATTTGAAAATCACAAGCCCAAACTGGAGAGACACGATGAGCACAAACCACTGCATTTATATAAACTCTTCTACATAAGGAATTAAAGAAGCGAAAGAAAAATATCAAAGTATCAAAAGTGCACAGGTTTAACAATCTGATAAAAAATGACCATCGGCAATGACATAAGCAATTCCCCCAGCTGCGCGTCCCCGGTAGCTTGCAAGCCAACACGGTGGTCGTTACACGTGAAGAAGGCTTCTTCAGCACTTGTAAGTTTTCTTACTGCAGCAGCACTTACAGGTAAAGCCCGTTTGTTTTATAGCTTCAGGCAGAAAAGGGACCTTTCAGGTAGTATTTAGGAAAAAGGTGTTTTCAAAAGTTAGGATCAGGTCAGTGGCTTCCATTCTTTGTGCAATGGGCTACCACTGTCAACCACAATGAAAGAGGCTAAGAAATGCTGTTGCACTGTTGGAAAGGCGTTCTCCGGGGACTACCCTACAGCTGAAAAATGGAAACATAAAATAACATTAGGGAAAAAAAAAAAAAGAAAAAAAAAAGAGTACCAGTGTTTATTTCTCACTTAAAGACCTGAAAACGTAAAGCACCATGCTGCACAAGCAGGTTAGCTGGCTGGGGGGTCGGTTAGCTTGCTGGGGCAGAAGCAGCCATTTTAGGTTGTGGATGCTTTCCAAGGCAACGGAACGCATTACGGGTTTAGCCTGGAAGCAGTAGCTTTGCAGAAAGAAGGTTTCTTACAAGTACTGAATAAAGCTTTGCTCTTCAAGCACAAGTTAACAGCAATAAATGTGCAAGAAACATTTTCAGTGAAGCTGTAGGTTCTCCAGAAACATGCAGGTCAGTGGATCATGCAGGCCAACGCAGAGAGTATCAATCGGAAGAAGAGCCTGCTTGCAGAGGTAGGTGATGGCTTAAGGAATTTTCCATGCTTTATCCCAACCCGCTGAAAGTGACATGAAAGACTTAGAGCAAACGGATGTTTCAAGAAATTGTTAATCAACAATTACAAGACTCAATCTGAAATATTATCTAAAAATACAAACAGCAAGATCAAGTCACCTTACCACCATTCCTCATTTCTTTTTGTAACAGGTTCTAAAAGAAGTGAAACCATAACCATGACAAGCTCAAATGGCTGTCAGGTTTCTTGGCTTTTTTGTTTTTTAAAGATCCACAGGAATGAATGAAGATGGCAATGACTACTAAGCCTACTGGGCTGACAGCAAAGTGGTCCATGCTTGGGACTGGAAGTGTGAGCTAAGATGCACAGTAACAGTCACTGTCTGGGACCACTGAAATCTTTACAGAAAGTTCCAGTCAGTTTGAAAAACCCAACAATGCATTCAGCTGGTTTCTGCAATTGACCTTTTTGCCATTAGTGTTTTGCAAAAATGCTGCCACTGAGACATGGAAGCAGCAAAAGCTGTGCTAAAGCTCCCCACCGTAGCGGAAGCAGAACTGTGACCGTTTCTACAGAAGCACAGAAAGTTTGCACTCAAATGCCTGCTTTTACCAAGTATTTTTTAAATTACACTTAATGCAGGAATGAGAAGAATAAAGGCCTTTTGGAAGATTGTGCAGCAAAGAAGAGAAAAGCAGGATTGAAAATTGTTAAAAGATGTCTTGCTTCTAAAACATCAAACCTGCTGTTTAGCAATATTAAAGCTCAAATTCAGGAGAATTCAGTATTTTCTAAAAAAAGTAATAATAGACACACAGGGCCCAGTTTCTAAAGCCAGAATTCCTGTTTGTTTAAACTTCTCAAGCAGTCACATTTGAACAACACATTGGACTTAAAATACTTAGGGCTTTTTTTGCTCCCCTTGTATCGGTAAATGCAATTCTGGCGCTGGACCATGGCAGCCTGATTTTGTCCAGCTCTGTAGCAAGGGTTTGTCCAATCCCATCTGTTCAAAGCCTCACTCTACAAATTTAGAAGTCTTTTTCCTCCCTCGCCTCTAGTGTCTGGGAAGCCAAAAGCCCAAATGGTTTCCCCCCACAGGGAAAACGAGCTGTGCTCCTTATTACCTTGTATTAGTACCATGCTATCTCCTGACTACTTATAGGCAGAGCAGCAATGCGTGGGAAGCAAGCTGCTGGTCATCTATCAGAAATGGCAGTGACACAAGGCAGGACCACCCAGGAACATTAGAATGGCTTCAGAGAACATCACTATCAAGCAGACAACTGTGCAGTCTCGCGTTGCTTTCAGGAATATGACAGGCATACAAAATTATTTGAAAGAGTACAAAATGAACAGGGCTTTACATTAAAATGAAGTTTGAGGCTAGGCACTTCAAAACTCCAGTTCAGAGACAAAAGTGTGCCTTGTTGTGCTCCACAAATCTTCCACCATTTTAGAAGCAACATTTTCAATCTTTTTCTCTTATGTAGGCACCAATTATGAAGTACACTTTTATGTTATCAAACATATTTTAATTAAGCGGCTAAAAAGGCCCCTTAAAAGTTCAATAGCAGACAAAGGTTTATTTGTTTTTAAGGATTAATATGTATACTAAGCTACTTCAGAAATAATGATCAGCAGGATGATCTGGTTCGGTTTTCTGTGCCTGTAACGTAGAGCCCTGTGAAACACGTGCTTGCATAAGGAATGCAACATCTTTTATGTATTTAAAAAAAAAGGATCAGCACTCTGAAGTACCACCCCATTCAGATTAATACTGCAAGCTAAGAAAACTTCTTTTGTGACTGACAACACTGGACCATAGTTACCTTCATTCTACACATGGATGTTGTGTGGCTACAGTAATACAGAAAACAGATTCTTTCCAAGGTGTTCTGCTTGCAAGGAGCAACGTGAGACCACAAAGATCCTTTCAGGACACGACACTTTTCCACAGCATAACTTCTTAAAGTGGAACCGTCTACCGGGTAGGATCCCAACTCTTAACATGGTAAGTTTTATATCAGATGGGCTAAATATTGCATATTTTTAATACAAATGTGCAAGTTGCTTCTGGTTAACCCTCTGAAGAGGGGGAAGCAGGGTGTAAATAATGAACCCTACCAAGTTTTTTTCCTAACTTTTATAGCTTATAAAAGCTTTAGGACTTTGGTCAGTGGTGATATGACAGTGAGTTCTTAGTATCTGCCACAATAGGCAAATTAATTTTGGTTCCGGTTTCAAAATGCTCTGCATTTTCAAGACATACCTCTCACTTTAACGTTTGCTTTTCACCACTTCTGAAGTCGCAATAACAAGGAAGGTTTTCTGTTTGCTTCTGCCTGTGAAAGCATTGCTGAAGTATGCTGCAACCCCGGAGAAAGGATTACATTTGTGCTATACAAACTACAACTCGAAGCACCAGATATAGACCGTATCAGGTGTGCTCCTTTAACACTTACCATAAACAGCAAACCCCATACATGTTAATTGTGGAAAAAGCTAATTCCTTTCCACTATTAACTTGTTAATAGCATCCCCATACTTACGAATTAGTTACAGTTAAGACCACCATAATACAATTTGTATTACCTGGTTCAACAACATACTAGTACAAGTCAACTCACCGCGACGTTAGATAGTGGGGATTTACGCTGACAGTTACAGCATAAAATAAGATGCATAATATGGTTTCCTACACACCTGTCCTAGTCACAATAGATTTTATATTTCTCGCTACAAAACACCTGGTTGTTAAGGACAGATCCTTCAGACCTGTCTCCACAGGACCGAATGTGACTTACAGTAGGGTTACTGCTCTTTGCTTTGGAAGCAGATTTTGTGCGCACCCTTTTGGACTGCTCATGGTCTAGCTCCAGATGTTCCAGGCGCTGGGTCAATGCCAGTTTCTGCTGGATTGCCATCCGAAGCAAGGAGTTCAGAGTCTTCTTCTCATCCTCAGCCGCTGCAAGCTGCCGCTGCATCTCATCCAGCTGTGTGACATATTCGTCACATCTGCAACGAAATATATCAACCTTTAGCAGCCCTGCTCCCATCTATAACACACGAATCCCTTGTGTCCAGCCAGTACTAGCAGAGCCAGAGCTTTGCAGATGCTCACATACACAATTTTTTAAGTAGGAACTTCAACCAGACCTGGAGCAAATCACCGTTACTTTTCACTGCGGTTCTTTACGATCCCCCAGGCAGCACGTATGCTTAGGCCTTTCAAGGTGAAGCGTAATTACCAGCATCCTTAGGTGATAAGAGCATGGAGTCTGACAGAAAAGCACCCACGTCCAACGGTCAGTAGGATGTCCTTCCACAGCGAGTAGGCACAATGCAGCCAAATTACTTTTGTCTCTACTTACACAGAGACCAGAATGGTTCTAAGCTTGAGGCTGGACAGGGAGGCTGAGGAGAATGGGAGGAGTGCTGTAACATGGCCATTACCAAAATGGCAATTAATACCACCTGATGAGTACCTGAACTTCACAGTTGGTTACTTTATACACGGAGTCCAAATAACACATTTCCAGTGGTGACCAAACAGCACTGTTAAAAATAAGCATCTTTTTGTAATTCTACTTTAACCTACTCCAATTCCTGATGTAAAAATCCCATAAATAGTGGTTTATTACTGTTTTGTCTAGAGCAAGTGGCCTTTATATAATTGTTTTCACCATCAAAATTATTTTTAAAGCAATTAAACAAAGGAACCACGTGTTACTGGGAGCCTGAGGGAGAAGCTGCAGGAATGCCCCAAGCCATTTCACCTCTACTCGTTTCCACCGAGCTTGGGAGCTACTGAGCTCGCACAGTGCATCTCAAGCAATTCGGAAAATTACCATCTTTACATGTAGATGCATATTTACTGCACATAGAAGACCAATTATGAGTATGGGTAGAAAAATAAATATTCATAGGTACCAGCTGGAACTTACAACAGCCACCTCTGTACAATACTGCTTCTTCATAACAGCAGGAATATCAGCAGAGAAGTTCCTTTCAACATCAAAATGGAAAAGCCCCTGACTTTAAGGGACTCATCATTAATAATATAAAGCAGACTGGAAAAAAACCCACCACAGAACAAAGCTGCATTCAAATGCAGATTCATCAGCTGTGCTTACACTACATTGAGTCCCAGACTTTGCTCTCCCTGACTTCAAAGAGCAGGATTAGGCCCGTATTCCTAATTATATTTGCTTGGGAAGAGGAAAAGGGAAACAAAAAAAATGAGAGTTTCATTTCTGAATGCATATGGAGATTAAACAATAACCCAGAAATACTCATATAAACCCCGCACGAACCCCAAGTGCACTGCAGCTTTGCATTGCAGAGGGGTTTGAGTTTTGGGCCACTGTGGGAACGGGGACCTGCCCACCCAACCTCCACATGTCCGGCCCTTGGGAGCACAGTGGAGACCCAGCGTGTGAGGGGCTTCTCTTATTAACAAGGAACCCAGGAGCCCAGTAGCAGCCCTTTTCTCTCGGTAACCTTACAGGGCAAAGCCAATCCAGACACCTTGGTGAGAGGAAGCAGACCAAGGGCCAAATCTTGTCCAGTTTTACCATTAGTGCTAGAGAGGAACATGGGCTGAAACGGCCCTAGGAGGTCTGAAAAGACAAAAATAAATCTTGCGGGCATAACAACCCCCCCTCCCCCCCCCAAGCCCACTTAAAGAAGGCAGCACCAGCTCCAAAACGAGGGCACGGCTACAGAAGCGATGGCTGATGGCATCGCCCCCAACCCCGCACCCGGTTACTCCAGGCTGTCAGGAATGCATTCACTTCACTTGGGGGTGGGCACAAGGCACAGACTAAAGATTACTGGGAGGCCAGAGGGCTGCGGGCTTTCCTTCCAGTTTTCAAGCTCACTTGTGACGTCTGGGGTGAAAAGTGCCACGCTGGTTACATCACAAGTTACCCTTCTCCTTTCTTTCCCGCCCATGCCCCAAACCTGATCCCTTCACTCCACTACTGCAGTCCAGGGGAATGTCCAGAAAGCGTTACCAATTCCTTGAGAAATGTAACGTGACTGCTTCAGCAAGATACGGTCTGGCACTGGAGTAACCTGTCCCATTACCCCTGTCTCATCCTCAGTATCACCCTGCCAAGAGATTGGAGCAAGGTGAAATTATGGAGAGGTTTTTCCCCCCTTTTCCCAGCTTCCTTCTTGTGAAACAAAACTTTTTTTGTACAGAACAGGCTGTTAATTCAGCCCCAGTATTTCCAGCTCAGGGAGGCTGTGCCAAGGCTGCCTGCAAGCTGGGCTCCCACCCACGGCAGGGGCGTCAGAGCTCTCCCCACCCTGCTGAGAAACAAGGAGATGATGGAAAGAAAACAAAACCGCTGCAGTCCAGCAGAGCAGGGACTTCCCGCACGGGCTTCCTAACGTCCCTTCATCCTCCTCCCTAAATGTTTCTGGTGTTCCTCCAACGCCTCTTGATCAAACACAGTTGTGCCAAACCTGATAGCTGGCTGCTAGCACAGGCAAATGCTCGGCAGGGTCCAGAAGGCAGTGAAGTTGATGGCACATGAGCCAAGCTGTAATTAAAGCCCTGATTGTGACTCCAAAAGGTTATTGTAGCGAGTCATTACCTCAACAAGCTTTCTGTTAGGACAAAGGTTTGAAACATCACATGGCTGTCCTTAGATTACAAGGCATTCACTATTTCAAACATCTAAATTAGCTTTTCCCTCCCTCAGAACTCCAACAGAAAGGAGGTGTTCTCAGCAGCACACCGGCGCTGCGGCTCCTACTGTACCTGCACAACACTGTTCCCCAGGGGAACACTGGGGAGAGGTGGGGCGCTACCTGCTGCACCCACATGCAGTCATGCGCCCTGAACCTCTTCTGATCTTTAAGTCAAATGAAATGATACAGCCTCAAGCCCTGACCTTATCCTGGTGCCAGCACGGCTGCCCAGGGTCAGGTGAGCACCATGCTATGCAGAATGCAGCGACTGTCACCTGAACAGAGCGGGTGAGGGCTGAGACGTTTCCTAGAAGCAGTGGTAGGTGCTGTGTGCAGGGGGATCTGCCCGCTCCCTCCCTCCCTTCCTGCTGCTCGCTGCCTCCCAGTTTAATTTTCTCAGCGAGGTGAGCCTCCCCAGGCACACAAACAGCCACAGCCTCCAGTGCTGCTTCAGCTTACTGCAGAGCAGCAGCCCCTTTCTGCAGGGCCGGGAGCGGTATCCTCACGGCTTTGCAGATACAGCACTAAAAGATCCTTCCCTCTTACAATTCCATTTGCCATGTGCTGTGCTACTTCCCAGCTGTATATTTAGTGCAAAAATCATTAGAAGGTCAGAACAGAAAAAGCCTTTGTTTTAAACATGCCTTTGAAAGAGAATAATTGAGCTTTCATGCTTTAAAGAAGAATACAGAATCAGCATAAGCCTGTTGTGCATTTACACACCACGGTTTCAAGTGAACAGCGAAGAGGCAGCTTTGATGTTGCCCATTTTCTGATGACTGGTAATTAACAACAACAAAAGGAGCTTGAAGAAACATCAACTAGATTTTTAAAAACACCACCAGCCAAACACCTACACGGAGGAAATAAATATCTGCAATGTTAAATATAATGATGAGAAATAAAAATGAAATCCTGAAGCCAAAGTATAGCAAAGGTCTATCTCCTTTTCAAACTTCCCACAAGTGCCGGTTGTGCCTCACTACATCCCGTTTTCTTTCGGCTTCAGTGGGTACTATATTTAATAACATATAGAGCTAAATTCACTACTGAATCAAGATCTATTCTGGGGAAAAAAAAAAAAAGTGATGTCACCAAATGCACCTGGGCATAATTATACTGCTCACTGCAGGGGGGTTGGACTAGATGACCTCTAGGGGTCCCTTCCAACCCAAAACATTCTATGATACCTTTCCCCCCTCCTTTGCAACCAGCGAGGACCCTGACAACTTCCATGCAAGCAAGACAGCTCTGGCTGAAAGAGGCCATCTGAGAGAAGTATCTACTACTTAAACTTCTACCTTAAGAGTTCAGATTGTCAACCTACATGAGAAATTAAAACATGGAGGATTACAATCACAATTTTTCGGCTTTATTAAAAACTGGGAAAGATATTAGCAGGGCAGCAGTTAAAATGGCACGTGAATGAGCACTGACTGTGTTCAGCCACAGGGGATATTAGCCGCCTGCCATTTCAAACTGAATCTTCGTATCAGAAATTAATATTAAAGACTGAACTTCAACATCTTCCCCCCTGCTCCCCCTTACCCCAGTCCCTGGTGAAAACCAGCTCATCGGCAGAGAAAGCGATGGTTTTGTATTACCGAAGGAGGGACACAGGGAAGAAGGTGACGGCAGCGCCAAAGTGATGGAACCTCCCGTCTGAAGACGGCCTTCGGCTCTGTACTGCGTGCAAGCGCCAGCGAGCCCCGTGATGTGCAGCAGGGCTGTGCGCCTTGGCACCCAGGGCACAGCTTAGAGCCAGCCCACACACAATTTGGATTTTTATGTGGGAGAACACAGAAGGTTCTTGCTAGGAAGGGACGGCAGGAAGCAGGCGTGCCTTCAGGAACGGGATCATAACTTATCTCACCCCACCCGCCTGAGCCGGTCTCCTTTGAAGGAACTCACACTGGGTAGGGTTTTGCATATCCGTAAAACCAAATACCTTTGTGTTTTAAAAAGCTGTTGAAGCATCAGTATTAAAAAGCTTATCCCCACATACATGTGCTCCAGGCAGGTGAGTTGGCCAGGAGCACAAGTGCCAGCACAGCTGCAGCCAGGACCCACATGGGGCTGGCCGCAGGACCGGGGCCCTCTGCTGGGTCAGCACCTTTTAGACATTTTCAGGCAGAGTACCAAGCCCATCTCTTGCCTCGGTTTGCACGGCTGTAAGCTGTGCAGATCCAAACTGCAGTGATGTGTTCTTCAAGAATCCCTGAAGAACAAAATAAAGCACAAACCCTGAAGAAGGCAGAAGAAAGAACACCCCAGACTTAAGCAGTTTGGGATTAGTGAAAGCAAGTTCAAGGGAGTATCTAGGGAGACCTTAGCCAATTTCTAATTTGTAGTTACTTCCTCAATACCTTGCACCGAAAACTCATCCAAGTTGGATATTTGAAAGGAAAAAATGCTCTGGCCTTTATCTGTATAAATCATTGAGATTTTCACTATGAACAGAGAATAGTTTATAACCAGCTATAGCTTTCCAAAATTATTATATAATCAGCCATTTGTAATCAACATCCATTAGTAAGAGCTATTAAAGAAAGTAATCAGACCACACATCCCTCTTGCAGTTTGAAACATATGGGAAGGATTATCATCTCCTGCACTGAGAGGGAACGCTTGGAGCCATGTGGCTGGATGCTGCAGCAATTCTCAATTTCCACTGATAGAAACTCTCAAGGAAAGACCATGAACTTTCATGGTGAATTCCCTCCTCCTAGAATTCAAAAGAAAACTCCTTTCTTTTTTATAATTAGGGGTTGAAATTATCAATCTCATGCCACTAGATTAGAAGCAATTTTAAAGCTGTCGCACAGGCTTTTTTCCCAGATCTTCACTGGAGAGGGTAGCAAGGGGCAGAGGATCTAACCCTGAACCCTCCAACCCTCTCTTCCCTATCCCACCGGAGCTGTGCACGTGCTTTCTTTCTCACAGGCTACGAGCACTGACACTTCCTATTGATTGCCAGACGAAGCCAAGACTTCCCTACCTAAAAGGCGATGGATGCGAATAACGGCAGCTGTAGCAGCCTCCCGTGTGAGGTATTTTGGAGAAACTCACTTTCCATTTTGATTAAGAACAAGAAGGCAGACAAGCTCCGCAACAAGAGCCGGCACGGTCTTTACTCTGGGTGTTCCTGCAGCAGCACTATCCCACTGCAGGGACCCCGCCTGTACTTTACCCTCCCCACAGCAGGCGCTCCACTGAGCACCCAGGGCTCACAGGGGTGAGAGGTGTGGACACAGCTACTTCAAAAAATACCAGAGAAGAGAGCAAAATCACCGCTGCTGCCCAGGTTGGGATCTGTCTCCACGGGGCACCTTCACCCAGGCTGAGTCTCAACACTGCTCCCAGCATTACTTGTCACAGACATTTGCATCCCCAGACACATTTGAAGCCTAGAGCAGGCCCGCCAGTGTTACAAACCCGACTGTGCAGGACATTGCTCCTGTCTGTAGCATGTCCATACGACAGCCAAATGCCTTTGTCCTGCCTGGACGTCTCCTTATTTTTACATGGTGCTGGTGGCCCAGACATTCTTCTCTCCAGACACCACTCATCACCTCTAGATCCAGCACCAGGAATAGGAGGCAAATGCTGTTACTCCCTTCTGGGAATCCCATTCTGGAAATTTTCAGTGTCACATTTTCTGTCTCGGGCTCCTCTGAGCATTTATCCCATGGGATATTATTAGAGAAGTTGGGTAGGTGTGGAGTCCAGTATGAAGAGCCTTCAGCTGTAATTCTCAGTCTGGTAAGGACTGCAACGTTCTCTGCATGAATTTAAACTCCTTTATATTCTGCAGGCCTTTGATATCCATAAACACAAGAATATTTTCCCAAATGCTTTGGATACTGGAAGACCCACAGAGCCCGTATGATTCTGAACTGACACGTGCATCCATCTGAAACTCCTTTTCTCCATTAATGACCAACAGCAAGCTGCTGGCTTCTTGTCTGTAATCATGTTTTGTTTCTTTATCACAAGCACTACCTTGTAATTTCAATCTCACGCTATGTGCCATCAGCCCCTCCACCATGCTCTAGCACTTGCCACTCGTTGCAGAGTTTGTCTCCCTGTATTTATTCGGCCATGGGGATAGCCAGTATTTACATCTAGGCACGTCTGTTCTCTGCTTCTCAAAGCCCTCTGCTAGATTTCTTGACTGCGGTTCTATCTTTGTTTTAGAGGGATGAGAAATGTCGGTTCTCTATCCTGGCTTGTTCTCAGGCTCTGGAAAAGAAACTGAAAATACATGAGCAGCAAAGTTGAGAACCCATGTCTTTAACACGAGGAGTGAAGATGTATCCCAGGTCATTTCTCAGAGCCAGTTTAAGTCTGTCAGGGTTTATGAGGACAAATGCGACGTTACAGAACTGTTTGGTTTTGTTGCCTGACCCCAAGCAGATAAAGCCAGTGAGGAGCTAGCACAGCTGTTCCCAGTCTGCTTTGCTCCCACTGCCGTGAGAGTTTGGTTGCAACCCATCAGGCAGGGGGTGCTTTTGGGGAGAAGAGAGACATTGTGGAGGCATCCCCCGTCAGCGCAGGACCTGCACGCCAAAGAGACAGGAGACTTGCAGGGTACACTGAGGACAGAAAACCAGCAGAAAAATAACACAGGGAAGAGGAAGGTGAAAACCATGTTGTACCTTCCTTGTGTAAGCTTTCCTGCCATTTTCTGTCTTCAGTAGAATTTTTGGAAGGATGCTTACTCAAATTCTAGCAAATCAAACTCAAGGAGAAGACTAGCATGACAAAATAAAATAACCTTTGCTTTTAAAATGCAAAATTGTGTTCCAACCCTCTTCTTGTCCAATGCTTAACAAGCTTTTCTAAAGTTCATTCATTTCTTGGACATGAAGTGATGGCCAGACCGGCCTCTTGATCTTCATCTAACCATCCTTTAGGGACTTGCACCTGTGTCGTCAGTGGATGAACCCATGTGCCCATGCTTCATTACCACTTGCAGTGCTCCCTGGAGATTGCGGATTCAGAGGTGCTCTCCAAACAACGATCAGACACCTACAGTCATCTTACACCCTCCTTCCTTCCTGAAAAGTTAAGCTAAACAACCCTCGAGCTTAAATTCTGAGCTGGATTTGTCTCGTCTGTTTTGATGCAGTACTTCCCCCCCCACCCCATAATCAATTTTAAGAAACCTGAGCTCTAATGTGCTTGCAAGTTTGAATGACAGATTGCTAACAGGCAATCTAGAAACACATCCTGGCCTCCCAGACAAGGAAACAGTGCTTCACTCCCAGCCCACATCATGAGAAAACAGGAGATACTTGCTGCAACATCCCTCAAAGCACTCAGGAGAAGCTCCTTGTCCAGCCAAGAAAGGAATCAGCCTTTCCTCTGACAGTATTTTAGAGGAAGATGAATTAATTTATCTCAAATTTGCTACTAACCCCCCCCACACACACACACTTCAGTAGGGATTTCTATTGGTCTGTATAAAAAAAACACTCCAAACTTTCAATTTTCTTAACCTACTAAATGAGAGTTTAAAAAAAAAAAATATGAGCCTACTATAAAATATTTTTGGAGGTTAAGTATTTTTTTCCAGGAAAAACCAGCAGCACCACTTCTAGCCTGGGAACCCATCACTCCTCGCGTGGTGCTGCTAACATTGGGCGTTGGACACATTGACCTCAATAAATGCTCAACAAACACTTTGAAAGTAGCCCCTTGATTCATCTGTAGTTGAACAAAGACCTGGGTGAAACGAGCTAACTGCAATGCATGCTCTTTTTATGCTTTTGTTACAGAGACGAAGTTAAAACTCAGAGACCATTCCAGCTCTGAGAGTAAATGCTGCATTTTAAAAACTTAGTCTGCCTTTCAGAAATTTCCATTGAAATTTTCCATTTGAAAACAAACTAGTTATCAGCTTATACTGTCCGAGGCAAAAATGCCACTGTGGGTGGTCTGCATGAAGCTGTATTTTCTTTTGCCAATTTGCAAGGATTTATTCTTTGAAATATGAATCATACCCACCCCAATATTATTGTGGTTCCATGTTGCAAGTGCACCGTGCAAGTGCCCGCTTTCTTCACAGCATCCGACCTTGTCGTGTGAATACAAGCTGTTCTGTGCTGAATTCCCAAGCAAATACACCACAACCCCCTCAGAACGTTAACCACAGCCGTGCATTTCGTGTGGTGTACTTTTAGAAGGATCGCTTTGGGAAATACTCTTTCAGGCAGCTGCTCCAGACACCCGGCAAAGCACAGGAGCCAGATGGTATCCGTGAAGGGAACGAAGTACCACTTCGCATCTTGGAATAAAGCTGAGGGCTGCACCCCAATGAACATTTGCTGCATCACTGTCAGGCCTTATTTATTTACATTTTGCAGCACCCAGGCTGCCTGTTAGCATGTGCAAACCTACCTGACAGAGTAAACCAAAAAATGTTCAGCTTCTCTCTAGATTTTAAATGGAGAAGTGTTTTACTAATGCAACATCAAAACGTTTGATTGCAACACAGTGATACAGAAATAGCTATTACAGTCTAAAATCTGCCCTGGAATTTATCTGCTTCATTAGACTGTCTTCCAGTGCTTTCAGTCTGTTTGTACATACAACAGGGATCTGTGTGTTGTTAAAGTCCAGATTTTCTTAGTCAGGACAGCAATTGCATGTACGTCTATAGTACATTATGCATATCTTGATTTATTCCTTTGTACGACAGCTTCATTTCAGATACACGGTGCTGCAGCACAGTTAATCTGTGTTTTGCAAGCCTGCCTTTGTCTCTGGGCTGAGGTCTTATTGTATTTTCATCACTTATTAAAAATAGCTGGTAGTATTGTCAAATTAGTGGGATTAACCTACTTTAACAAGGAAATTAGGTCAGTTGCTATATTCATGCCCAGCCTTCAGCTCTCACGTATTGTTACAGCTCTCTTGCATCCTAGAAGACAGGCGGTTTCCTGCGGAAAATACAGATCTGTGTGCAGCAGCCTGCAAACACCACACTGACACCAGCATGGTGGTGTGGAGGCCCCATTGCTCGTTATTGGTCTCTGCTGATACAAACCTCTTGGCCAGAGAAGAAATGATGCACCATAGCCTGTACAGAGGCACCGCATAAGCAGGTTGTTTGCAGCGGTGAAGACAAATTGCACTGTTACATACTTCTGATATTTGAAACTCACCTAGAAATCAGATTCCAAAGCAGTTTTAGAGGTTATCTTCACCAAAGCACCTAGGAACACCCCTTCCAAACCTACCTTACCTGAAATGGAGGCTGAGATGAAACAACCATTGACAGAGGAATGCATGTGGCCAGCCTTCAGGCTACTGATCCTCTCTGACCAGAGGCCAGGGAGGGAAGGGGTGGCAGCACCTGACCCGCAGTAACAGGTCTCGGTAGCTGTTGTGGCAGCTGAAACACTGGGTGCACTGGGGGAAAGGAGCAGTTCTTCATGTTTGTGCCACTGCCTCCGGCTAGGTGCAGAATGCAAGGCCCGGCCACTCATCTGCCATGCAACAATGGGGAATGCAAGCGCTCACAAGACGAAAGGCTCAGCAGACACGTCTCTGCTCACCCCATCCTTAGCTTTTTAAGTCCTCCTTTGCTCTTGGCCCCTTATGTTTTTCACTACAGTTACTAAGTAGATCATAAATTCAGAACTGATAATTGTTCATTGAGGTAAGGGAGTCTGTTGTACATCCCTGAACAGAGCTCGCTCCTGCCTCTTGTCACACATGACTCCCTGTGACAGCTCCAGGATAGAGCTCTTAAGTCTGTTGCTTTCAGAAAAAATTTTATTTTTCCTCCAATTTCCCCATGCCAAGGAATCTTCATCATCATCTTCCCAGCAAAAGGACAGGATTGGCCTCTAGATAATGCACCAAGAAGGAGGCAGGGAGGGAATTACCCTCTGGCATTTCTCTGACAACTTGCTCTCTCCAACCTGGTTTGCAGTCACTCTCTTGCTTTCACACTAGGGCAGGAAAATGAACACGTAGGGAAAACACACTGCAGTCCCATGGAATTCAGGCAGCTAGCTATCTCCATCTAGGAAAAATAACTGACAGTTAACAGCATGCTTTGTTGCTTTTCTCTCTGCTTTGAGCTGACCCATAACTAACAAAGATACTGCGATTTCTGCGTATTAATTGCACTCCAGAAAAGGAGAGAGGAAAGCAAGCAGGACAAATCCAGCCTGTCCAGGGCACTCCTTCCTCTAGCATAATGAGCTGCCACGAGTCAACCTTTAGCATTCCTTAGTATCCATTTCTCCGCTCCACATGCACAGGCACTGCTAAGGCAGGCTGCATTGCCAGGAAGCCTAAGATTACTCATGGGACATGTGAGCTACTGCAGAACCGCCCCCCCAAGGACCATTCAGAAAAGCCTCAGGAATCCTCATAAGCACCCTTGGGATTCCATACTGTGGTACTTTTTAGCAGATGGCAGAAAGAAAACCTTTTCTGTTTTTTTTGGGGGGGGTTGTTTTAAAGTGTGCAGAGAAGGCAGAGAACAAAGCCGCGTACAGCACACACAGACTCTCCCAGCCCCTGAGTGAGCTGAAAAGCAAGAGTCTAGGTTACGTTAAACAGCATCCTTCACAGCCTCTCCATCACCTTTACGCAACACATGGAATATGTGGGCAAATGAACATTGCCAGGGATGTCTCTGTGAATCCCACCAAGCTGGAACTGACAGCTCCTACATACAGCTTTTTCTTTTCCTGATTTCCAGGATCGTCTCCACACAGGAGCCAACTGAGCGTTCCTTAGCTGTGAAGCAGATCTGGATTTTGTACCATGATGTCATTGCCTCAGTGCTCCCCAAAAGAAATGCATAGACTTAAAGAAGAAATCAATGATGGTAGCAGTAAGCAACGTGCAGATCAAACCAGCATTTATCACCTCTACAGCACGTGACGTGTCAGCGGGTATTTTTTTGTCCATTAACATCACAAAGCACAACTAGGAAGCAGAAACAAGTTCCAAAGACGTGTGCAACCCACATCAGCTCACATAGGTAAACAAAATGACAGATGCCAACTGCAGGATGGATAACCTAAGAGTAATAGGATGCTTGCAACATCTTTACTTTTTCCTGGATCATTACAGGTCAAGCAGAGTCACATTTTCATTGCGCATTAAGTGCTCATTTTGCATTGCTAAATGTCACTCCTCAGAGTTAATGGCTTCAGGAACCAGGGATAACCTCGTGCCCAAATTAAATAAATACCACCACAACTTCTTGTTTTGTAGCAACATAGCATATCCCTGGCATTCCCCTTGGCAACAGGAAAATACCGCAGGCAAATGCTGTAAGCAACGAACATGTCCTGCCACTCCCTGCGGGGGTAGGTGGGCAGATGTTCAGCTCTTCCCCCAAACCAGCAAAGACATTTGGCAAAGTTCATGTGTGCTTTACCTGGTAGCAAACATTGCCCTCAGGGAAGAGAAGGTAGCAGCATCTTCTTTCAAAGCCTTCAGCTCATTTCGCAGCTTCATCATCGTCTCCGTAACCATAGCTTTCTCATTTTCATACTTGCTTTTCAGGTTGGCAAGGGCTACCTCTGCAGTCTATTGTTTAGCAAGAAGAACAGAAACGCACTAATTACTGACAATCCTCACACAGCGGCTGCCTAAGAGATTCCTGATCACTATGCACATAATGGAACATTTACTTTGCACTGCAATGTTAAACCCCTGGTCAGCTTTTCTTGTACGGATTAAATAACATTTCATTTTTGAACACTGACAACAGATCAGACATATGGATCTCCTACTCCCATTAACCATGCAGCAGCATATAGGGAGTTACAGAATATACGTTTAGTGACACCTATCTCCAACTACCAAAAAAAAATTAAACTTTACATACTTCAACACAAAAAACAACAAAAAGGTCTATTTAGTGTGTCTATATTCAAACACATTGATCAGTCACTTGCACAGTTCTCTAACCCTTTGAGGATTTTGCATATCTTACATTTTGGGACACCTTTATCAAAATGTGCAAAAGAAAACTGAAAGAATGTGTATACTTCTTAAACAATACTATACTTTTTTTTTGAAGACAACTTCAATGTGCAGTATGTTAGCTTTAGAGGAGACAAGGAAGTGTGTCATATGCCATGTCATAGGCCATTATTTTCATCTACTGCACTGCCAACATGTATCAAATGGCACAGCCCAATCCCCAGACTAATTTTACCTTTCACCCCTGTTATTTTGACCATGTTCTTCCATCACACCCTAATCTTGAAAGGCTCTCTCTTATTTTGAAATTTGAGAGAGAAGCGTACATAAATTTAAGAACTTCTTTAAGGGTAACTACTAGAATTCTTTCAAGCAGAAAATAAGTTTTACCTCTTAATTTCAAGTGTCTTACATTAAATATAGGGTGATGTAATTCAGACAGGCAGTAGATTGAAGCTACCTTAAGCTCAATAAAAAGTCTCATGAGTATGTGATGAGCAGAAGTCCGTTAAAGCCCCAGCACGTAGCTGTGCAGTGGGACAGCTGTGGAGCAGCCCACCCCATCCTTGTGCCAAGCAAACATCAGCAGCCAAAGCCTCACGGAGTTGAGGGTATGGCAGTACGACCTCAGAGATGAATTCTTGTGTGTTTATCACCCAATTCCCTGATACTATAACCTTCACATCTGCAAGACCTGGTTACCTGTTTGTTGGCCTTCAGCACAGTTCTCAGAGTTGCTATCTGTTCCCTCTTGGTGCTCAGCAAGGACTTCAGCTTCAGGATTTCTTCCATGAGAGCTTCCTTGTCTTTATCCACCACTGGCCCAAGTTCTTGAGTGGCAACACGCTGCCTGGACAGCTCAGTGGTTCTGTCCACAGCAGCTTGCAGGTGTTTGATCTGATCCCGGATTATAGCGATCAAGTTGTAAATGTTCATTGGTTCCTTCCGAGGATCCGACACAGGAGACGGCAGAGATGACACCGGAGATGGATTGCTGTCACCACTTCCATTCTCTGCCTTCCCTAGCTCTATAGTTAACAGCCCTTTAGAAAGAAGAATGGGAGACCTTCTCCCCTTGGCCTCTGGACTACTGTGTCCACCTTTACCTTCCTTGTAGTAATCCAGCATCACTCTGTTTGGAGTTTCGTTGTTGCACATGCAGACGTGGTGGTATAAATTGGCCAGTTCTTCACTGAAGGTGACTAGTTCATCTTGGGCTACGCTGAGGCTGCCCTGTGTTTCTCCAGCAACATCGCTGACTTTCTTCAGCTCCTTCTCCAGTCTGGCCACTTGTTCTCTATCATGCCTACTGTTTTTTTCTAGGGAGGTGATCTTTTCAGTGAGGGCTTGGCTCTCAGTCTCATATCTGCTCTTCTCTTCTTCATACTTAGACTCACATTCTTTGTATTTGGCCTTAAGATTTTTAAGCTCTTCTTTTAGGTCAGTAATCTCTGCCACAGCCACTTTGTACTTGCACTCCAGGATCTCTGGCCCATTGATGTCAACTTCATAATAGTCTCCATCTTCATGGCTGTCTCGGTCCTTCTCATTGTCAAGGGCAGACTGACGTTCCTTGCTGACCTGAAGCTTCTTCATTGCATTCAGGTTTTCTGTGAGTCTTCCAACCTTCTCATGCTGCTCCGAGAGGGCCCCCCGTGTATTTTCCAGCAGCTTTTGAGATTCCTGTAGCGTTGTTAACAAGTTCACCTTTTCTCTTTCCATCTGAAATGCATGAACACAGACACCTATGTAAAGGGAACTGTATCTCTTAAACAGTTTTACTGTAAGAGACAGCAGCTTAGCGAAGGTCCATACAGTTACAGAAATGCCATCACTTGCACATTATGGAAAAGGCTATTTAATTTATTCTAAAACTATCTTAAGCACAGCGTTCCTTGCCAATTCTTTCTCATTTCCACTCCAAAATGCACATTTTTACACATTTCTTCCATAGCTGATGGTCTCATTGTGAAAACATCCTTCCAGCTGAAGATAAGCTGAAGTTTACTGTTAGCTTGCAAATTATCAAGTAAGTATTAGCAAACACGTAGCTCGTCTATGGAGGAAGCTTGGAGCTTCATGAAAGACTCAGAAATAGTGAAACTTTTGAAGTTTCTTCTCTGCAAGTTATCATTTTGAAACGGTCCAGCAATTTTTCCTCAAAGGCTTTTTCTTATAGAACATGTTAAAAATGCTTGACAAAATAACTTTAAAACATTTCTAGGCAACACAGGTAAGTACCTTGTTTCAAACTCTCCAACCTCCTAACAGCACAAATATAACACAGAAATGCTTGGTACTGATTAAAACTTCAAGTTCTTTGAACCAATTACAGAGAATCATTATGGTGTACCAAACTCCCTTTCACGAAGATGACTGGAGGGATTCTCAATTCTGAAGGAAATGCTATCTTTCTCACTAGCAACACAATGAAGCAGACACAGCACGTATGGCACAGAAGATGCATTACAACCTTCCTCCAAACACAGGACATGTCTGCTAGCTCTTTTGCATTAAAAAAAAAAACAACTATGGTTTTCCGCTGACAAACATTTAACATCCTCAAATTCTAAATCAATCAGAGCCTTTACAAATACAGTTGACACTGTATGGTGGCCAGGTGAGATATTGAAAAGACTGAAATTACAACCCAAATAAACTCTAGCAGCTATTTAGAAGTAGGCAGTTGTTTAGGAAACCCGTTTACCTGCACAAGTTGTTGTTTCAGCTTCTGGATTTCAGAAATGTTTAATTCGCTCAGAAGGTCTGAAACCAGACTTGGGGCTGGAGGGAAGCTTTCATTTTTCTTGGGCGTTGATGTACTATTCTTGCCATTGCTGAGTTTGCTGAGGCAGTTTTGTTCAAATCCATTCATGATTTCATCATTATTGGGCTCTGTGGCTTCATCGCTGAACTTCAGTCCATCCAGAGAGATGTTCAGGTGGCTGTTGTACATGGAGTCATTGATGTTCATGTAGTGAGAGAGCTCCTTCCGAAGGTTGTTCTTCTGCTCCCGCTCTGTCTTCAGTGTCTCTAAGGCCTCCTCAAGCTGGCGTTCAGAGATCTCCTTCAGCCGTATGGCATCTTCTAGCTGGCTGTTGAGAAATTCTGTTTCCTCTTCAAGCCTTTTGATTTCGTGTTTCAGGCCTTCAAACTCCACCTGGAGATACACAAATGGAGAGGAAAAAACCCCTAATGAAAACGTCTGCCCACCAGGCACCAAGCAATTTTACTCTTCAACATTTGATTTCACTAAATATGGTGAGAACAGATACTTTTTTCAGTTCTGGAGTCTAGTTTTGGCACCCTGCCTGCAAACACTGCTTACATAATTCACCTTCACAGAGACCACGGAATAAAATCTCTAAGCAAACCGTTGAATGATCTGATCTATTGCAGCTTAATTAAGACAGGTGGGAGATAAGGGCATGATACAGAGGCATCACAAACCAGGCTTTCCTAGCACATTATGCAAACTCCTTCTTTGTTTGATTAACAAATCCCCTGGCCCACCTTCCCACAAAGTCAAGCTCAACACTTCCAAAACCCAGCATCGCCAAGCTGTGCTGCTGACACTGCTGCACTGCTGTTAGAATATACCACTGGCTTAAAATTGTTAGGATGCACCTAGCAATCAAACTCTGCTTTTATACATCCCGCATAAAATGTTTTACCATTTCTGTCATCACCGTTTCAGCACATCTTAAGAGCGCTACAGTTCAGACTCTACGCTTCAGACTCAGAGTGCTGCCACGTGAAATTTGATGGCATGCTAGAAGTTTTTACCTGTAAAATTGCTTTTTTTTTTTAAACCTCTCTTGCACTGAAATTATGAACACCAACCATTAGCGTAAAATTTTGAATCCCGGGGGGAGGGGGCAGAGGGAACCTGAAAGAATACCTTTTCCTTACCTTAAAAGAAAGGAAAACATGCCACATGATATATGACCCTACTGATTTCTGCCAACTGCTAAAGGAATTTTAGATGCTGATCTGGTAGTGCTGAACCACACCTGATTTAAAAACCACGTACCGATCTTTTTAATTCAGTTTTGCAAATTAAGCCTGGGAAAACTTGATGGCATCTTCCAGTTATGTCAGTGGGATAAATAAAGCATAATAAAATTCATCAAGTAGGATTAGGACAAGGTAGAAAATTAAATAATCCATGAAAAGAATTAGCTCTTGGTTCTATAGATGTCGACTGAGCTCAAACATCTAAGACAGCAGCCTATTTTCAAAGGTTCCAGAACACAAACGCAGTAGTCAATAATTCCTAGCAAGTGACATGATGGTGTCTGAGGTTAAACGTGGCTCAGCCCAGAATGACAGCATTCCTGAACACTGTTATTTTAGAATGCGAACACGGAGCTAGGAACTTCCACTTGCTCCTCTGAACACAATGAATGAGACAAAAAGAGGTAAAACCTAAAAGTAACCAAGTACATAGGTTGAACTTTACCGGATCGCTATTTCCCTCAGTCTGCATCTTGAGCGTAACAGCCCCTTCATCCCTACCACTGATGTCAGGGCACCCAAACCAGCATAATTAGACCAAATATATTCCGGTGGGAACAGGTCCAACCTGGAGCCCCCTTTTGGGCACACCGGTGAGGCCAAAGTGATAAACAATGACATGGGAGTTTCAGGTGGAGTTAAATGAAATACGTTCAATATCCCAAACACTTTGCCTGTTAGGGCAGCTTTCATTCCGCACACTGGAGGAGATAATGAAGCAAATCCTAATACGCTTTTGCTACGTGCTCACTACAACAGATGGTATTAACACTACTGTTGTCTTCAAGAGCTTTTATTTCAGGAATGTTATACCATTTTCTCAATTGACCCTTGAGCTTTATTTATACAATGAGACTGAAAGGTACCTGAAAAATAAAAACAGCAAGTCCCTGATTGCTAGATGAAGATAAGTGAACCGTAGCAAAGACCACAGCTAATCTAATTACCTCCACAGGTGATAACTGAGGAAAATTCTTGAGTTGTTCCAAAAATGCAGTTTTCTAAAATGCTGAAAATAGGTGGAACTGTGCAACCAACCGTGACTTTTCAGATGGGCAGTCACAGGGGGCTGACAGTGCAGAGCGACTACAACAGCACTCCCTGTTCAATGAAAGCAGCTGGGAGAAAGGAGGTGTACAGAACTGGAGAGGTAATGTAAGCACTAAGGAGCAGTAAAAACATAACGCTCAGAAATACAGCCAGTTACAGACACTGCAGAAGAGGATGGATGGACAGATGGACAGACAGATGGAGAGTACTGCAAAGAGACACTGAAACACCAGTGTAGCAAAGAGACTAAACAGACTAACAAAGTATGCTGGTAGAGACTTCGCTTCCATCCAAGAGAGAGAAGGCAATGGAAGGACTTGAAGGTCAAAGTAAACAGAGTCAGAAAGGACTTAAACATTTTGGGACAACTCTTGGTAGTAAAAAACTGAGTTTATTGTCTCAAAAGCAGCACAAACATAGAAAAGAAGCGGTTGGATGTTCAAATGAGAGAGCACCATGCCCTAACACAGGAATTAGCTGGTGCTACCAAATCAACGATTGCTATTTGGAAAAACTTGCCTGATTTTGCTTCAGGACAGACACTTGTTTCTGCAGACAGATGTTTTCCTCTTCGAGCTCAGTGTAGTCTTGCAGCAAACGCGCTTCTCGGAATTTATATTCCTTAATATCATCTCGCAGACGGGCCCTTTGGATCTCCACATTCTGATTGACCTGGAAAAACAAACCAACCCCTAAATGGTGGTGATTTGGTCAGCTACAATTAAATTTCAAAATTTTATCTTTCCTTACATGCACTAATCAATTAGTTTCTATTCAAACAGAAACTCTCTCCCCCACCCCCGAAATGAAATGACAGAAAACCAAGTCATTTGCACAACAATCAGATTTTTTTTTTCTTGCTTCTCTTACAAATTCTCATCCTCAACTCAAAGAAAAGTTCACAGGCAAGCAGGGGAAGCAGCATTCACATCGATGCTGCTTCACTGCCTGTAACCAACAGACAAAGTTTCAGAAGTCAATGCCTGAACCTGTTACCCCTTAAGCAAGAAGGGCCTGATCACAAGAGCAAGACAGATTCAGGTAACTCCAGAGGTTCTTACTTGGACACGTCCTTGCTGCTGCTTTTCACCAGATATGAACTTTATGCCCTGTTCTGTATGCCCAGTGCAATAATTTGGAAATATGTTTTAATGAATCCTTTTCGAGAGCGACACCGAGTTAAAGCCCAAATTAATTCCAAGATCCCAGGCAGAAATAGAAACTGTGGTTGACTTATAAAATGTTCACTGCCCTCAGCCACAAGGCTTATGCAAGACCTTAGAGAAAGACTTTAAAAAAAAAAAAAGAAATCCCAATTACTATTTCGGGATAGACAACAAGTGACAATCAATACATTGGTGTCACGTGATCTTTAGATCTTTTGTGAATATACAGACACTTAAATAAATGGACATATGTGAATGTCCATGTGAATGTCTCGCTGAAATTTAGCTCTATTTTTTCCCCAACATTATTTTCCTTCAAGCCACATCTTTAAACACTTAATTAAAGTGAAAAATATGTTATAAGGCAATAGCAAAAATATCTGCAGATAGGTAAATAGGCAGTATAGTTGCCTATAAACACAGTATCCAGTATTTCAGCAGCCATACCCATGACGTGACAGGCTGGTTTTCCAAACAGTTCTAAATCATCTCAAACCAAACGCGAGCTTGTGGAAGAGGCAGCCTATCGATCTGACGAGGTTATGGTACTGCATATCTGTTTGCATCTACTCAGCAGCCTAGCCAAAAAGCTTCACCCTCTGGCATACAAACTCAGATCTCCTTGGTGTTCTCCCCTCCTGGTTAGCAACAAGAATGTCAGCAATGAATAAAATATGGACTTGGTCCCCTTCAAGCGTGCAGCAGGGACAGACAGAAGAAACACAATGGGCATCAGCAGGCACCCACAGAAAGCTGAGAGAGAACGGGTATGTTTGCAGCAGGGGCACATGCCAAGACTTGAATCTGGCACATTCTGAACAAAAACACAGAATCACCTGCAACTGTTAAGACCAATAAATTTCAATTATAGCTCCCTCACATCTCAGGAAGAGATTAGACTATATAAACTCATCTACTTATTTTTATCAGTGCAGAGCACTACTTCCCAGCACACCGAGAAACTAAAACAAACATTAATTGCTGCAACCAGACACTGTAGTGTAATAATGCAAATGGAAAGTTGTTACATCCTGCATTCCACACCTGAGCAAGCCTTGGCTCTGTCTTTGCACAAACCCAGGGCCGCAGGGGAAGATGCGCCACAGGTACCCGAGGGCTACAGGGTGACATGAATTCACATCGGAACTGCTGCTCCTTGACAACTGCAATGAAGACTTCTTGCCTTGGGCGGAAAGCCTCCAGCCAGATCATCCAAACTGCTTCACAGTTAGGATTGCAAAAGGCTCTTGCATCAGAGTTTTGCACAAATTAGGAGATCTTGTCTGTAATTTTCCCCATTCCCAAGTAAGTGAAATGCAATGGAAGACCTCCCACAAAGCTACTGGCGAGCTCCTCTCCCACCATTCAGGTTGATTTGCTCTTCTTCCTCCCCAGACGATCTAATCTCTGCAGAGGTCAATGCCTGGAGAAATCACTGGAGCCAGTCTTTTCTGGAGAAAGAATAGTTTCTGTCCAATTCTGCCCGTTTAATTCAGAGCAACAGTAAGAGCTGATTATTTAATGTGGAAGTATTGTCGTGCTCTGCCTAGCACAAGGAAAATCATTCTGTTTCAATGTGTACAGGAAGGCCAGATTTAAAAATAGCTCCCTTATTTCCTGGCTGGGGAAGGACGATACAGCCCAGATTTACTGGCTGTTCAGCAAGCCATACATTCAGTTTGCTCTTAGCATTTTCCTGTCAAATAAACGTGCACGCTTGCAAGCTGCAAGGTTAAATTGATGCCATATTATCTCACAGAACCAACGGAACAGTGGGATTTTTTTCTTCAGGGAAGAAAAGCTACTACATCCTTCCTTGATCAGATTTTGCTATGACCCACACGGGGAGTGGCATCACGTATTTTAAGACAGACACATATACATTGCACGTGTTCTGACGGGTGGTGTTTTACAGTTCCTCAAGTCTACAGAAAAAGGCGAGCTGACCTACGGAGGAGTTTGAACCCTTCTACGGCTCCTGTTGTTCCAGTGGCCTTGTGGCTTCTCCCCTCCTCTGCCCTGAGCCCCCTAGAGTGCAGGGAAAAGGGGGAGCGGGAACACAGGGGCCTGCCTGGCTGGGCTCCAAGCGGCACGGAAGTCACAGGTGAATCACACAGTGCTTCAAAATATCATTACCACTGCGTGGAGAACTGATAAAATCCCGCTGACAGTTCATCCCCCTGACAACCCCTCAACTTTTCAACCTAGAGAATACTCCCACTACAAGCCCACACAAGGCTGTGATGATTTTGCCTGACCCAAAGGCCATAGCCTGCCCTGCTCCTGCTGCTAGGGAGCTTCTCTACGGTGTTTTCACCCTCAGCTTTGCCTCAGAGGGTTCTGCCAGGGCCGTCCTGGGCAGCAGCGCTGCAGACACAGCAGTGATTTCCTCAGGACCAGTCTGAATCCACCCCTGCCTGCACGTCAGCAGCACTGCTGTCCTCAGTCCTGCCAGCTCCTCAGCACATGCACCCCTAGGACACCCCAGCATACAAATTTACCCATAACTTGACCCCAACAATTAAATTAGTTGAGAAAAAAATCCCAGGCAGCTGATTCCCTCCTGGCTTTGGGCAGGGCCTGGCCCGACGGGAGCGCAGTGTGCCCAGGCCCAGGGGGTGCCGCTGGCACCGCTTTGCTGCCCAGAACCCCACCGACTCACGGGTCAGTCCAGGTTCCCAGCTGCAGCGAACATGCTCACCCCTGACTCATCATCAAGAGCCAAAACTCAGTTTGCCCAAATTTATTACCAATTCTAGGATTAGATGTAATGCTTCATGCAATCAATATTCTAGATACGATCATTGCCTTTTGCATTCTTCATGGGAAGGACGCACAAAAAAGGATGCAGGCTCTTTGGAAGAAATACAGTGCAGTCAGAAAGGATGGCAACTCAGTAATATTCTGTTTCTGTAGCGAGAAGAAAATTATCGTTGAATCATTTAGGTTGGAAAAGACCCTCAAGATCATCCAGCCCAACCGTTAACCTAACACTACCAGGCCCACCAAAATAATCAATAAAACATCACCCCTTAGACAATTTATTAAATATCAGCATGAAAATTGGGAAGAGTAATCGTCAGACAGCCGGGTGATTTAGCACCTCCTTCAGCGCTTTTCTGAAGGAGGCGCCTCAGCCCACTTTAGTCTGAACATTGCCTTCGCTCTCACCGCTGTCAGCCACAACAGCCACAAAGCTCCATCGCCTGCCCCTGGCACCAATGGGGAAATTGAGAACCCAAAATACGGACCATCAAGCTTTTCTATGCACAAAGAGAGAATTTCAAGTCAATCCCTAGATATTAACACAAGTAACAAGTTACATTATTTAGGCTCCAAAGGCCAACAGTTGAAGCCGCATGCGAAACCCAGGGCTGCCCACTTGGTTCAGTTGTGTTTCCCTCGCACGTGTGTGACCAGGTCCTTTGGCAAAGTATCACGTAACTCTGTAATTAAAGGCTGGAATGTAAAATACCCCTAGAACAGAGCCAAATTAAGATTGCATAAGAAACCAGAAATAATCTTCCCTTAGTCCTCAAGTTATTTATTAGTTAAGTAATTTTTTTGTCTTATGTATAAAACCAAAACACTAATATTTGGGAGAAAAAAGATCAAAAAGCTCCACTGGATCCAACCGTTTACTCTGTATGAACAGAAGGTTTGTAAGCCTGTACAGATCACCTGGGGACAAGGGTATCTGCGGTCCCCGGCAGTGGGCAAACGCGTTTGGGAGGAGGCAGAGCTGCAGCCACACGTGGCCAGCGGCACCTCCTGATGATGGCCTCCTCACTTGTCTTCCTCAGATGCAGGAGCTACAAGAGCTTCCTGTTTTTACAATTTTTCCCACTCTGTTCTTACAGCAGAAGAACTATAAAATAGTGCTAAAACATTTATTTATTTATTTATTTATGCAGAGAAGAAATGCCTTGTTGGCCCGGCTCTTCCTCGTTCAGAGGAGGAACTGCTCCTGGCCACCCCCGTACCCGCATGAGCAGGCGGGGTGTTCAGCCTGGAGAAGAGGAGGCTGAGGGGAGCCCTTATTGCTACAACGGCCTGACAGGAGGGGGGAGCCAAGGGGTGGGGGGTCGGGCTCTGCTCCCAGGGAACGGGCAATAGAACGAGGGGAAATGGCCTCAAGTTGTGCCAGGGGAGGTTTATGTTGGGTATTGGGAAAAATTCCTTCCCCAAAAGGGCTGTCAAGCACTGGAAGGGGCTGCCCAGGGAAGGGGTCTTGTCCCCATCCCTGAGGATATTTAAAAGCCGGGCAGACGAGGTGCTTAGGGACAGGGTTTAGTGGTGGGATGGCAGGGTTAGGGGAACAGTTGGGCTTGGTGAGCTTAAAGGTCCTTTCCAACCCAAATGGTTCTGTGATTCTATGTGTGCACACATATCGGTGCAGAGTAAGATGCTCCTTCATATGAGGAAAGCTTTATAAATAAAATACCTTTAGGTTTTTTTATGGCTCAGGCAACTTAAGTTGGGCAAAGCAGCAGTTCTATCTCCCATACGGTCCCCGTGTACAACTCAGGCTGTATCACAGCGCACACACATATCCCCTGCACACTGAATGCCAGGAAATGCAAACAAGCCTGGCGGAGGCCAAGAGCCAGGCACAGCTGTACCTGTACCTGTGTTCTCCCTATATAAAAACATACAACTACCACCCCAAACGTGTTTGTGACATCTGTTAAGCATTCAGCTATTCCCACTGACACACGACAGTTACCGAGTCACCCAAACGTAGCTATCACAGCTTTCATACTTTGACTCTGTTTATGAGCCACAGACCTCCCTCTCCAGCCTTACACCACAGGAACGGACCATCCTTGGGACAGAAATCCTTGGTTTTTCTAACTGTATCCAGAACCTGTGTCATCTTCTCTAAACACTGCACGTGAAATTACTAAAAAGTTATTCTCAGTGACAGAAAAATGAGCGTGCTCTCAGAAGCATCTCAGATTATTCAGAAATATTCCGAAAGACGGACCACACAACCAGCAATGAAAGCCACTGTCTGCGCCGCTCAGACTGTATTTTCCAAAAGTTATAGCAAGCAGTTTTGGTGCCTTGTTCACACAAGCCCACAGAAGAAAAACAAAGCCGATATTATCCTAAGCTGTAGCTTGGACTCCTCTCCGCTTTTGTGTTGCAAGTCATGTTGGGACATGGTATATCTGCTGAACTTCCTAAGCCTGGGTGTGACTGCAGGCAGAGGTAGGTACAGATAGGAAAGGGAAGAGAAAAGCAGAGCACTGTGGTCACTCAGAAGCAGAAGAAGTGGTGTTTTGTTTGTGCATCTTCAAAAGCACAAAGTCAAGCTTTAATTGCATTTCATGCAGAAAAAAAAAATTACTGAACAAAAAAAACCTGCGAGAGCTGACTCCTACCCCAGTCAGTCTCCCTTCCCCGGTGCCTCTCCAAGATGTTATTTCGCTCTGGGAATGGGGGGACACCCCAAGCAACAAACCACCTCCTCCCATCCCCCCAACAAGCCCCAAACCCCAGCAGTGGCAACAGCAGTCCAAAGCAGGTGAGAGGCTCCAAGCCCACCAGCGCCACACTCACCTCCCACGCCCTCGCAGAAATCCAAGCTACGCTCCCATGCTGCTGCAGGCAGCTCCCAGCAGTCAGCAGCACGATACGAGCCTCCCAAGTACAGCACTGGGAATGCTTGTGTTAGCGCCTTGGGTTGTTCTGCAGCTAATGCAAAAAGGACTTATTAAAAACGTTCCTTACCTCACCCCTTTCCAGGTTTTCCTATCCCTGGGCCAGGTGAGGCACATTTTAAGCATTTGAAGCGTCTGAAGCCATCTGCATCCAAGCAAATGTGACCCAATTTCTCTTCCCTAGCAGAAGCTGCAGTCTTACTTTTTTTTTTTTTTTTTTTTTTTTTTGGACTAGGAGACAAGATCTGAAAAGCTCTAATTCACAGAAGACATGACCAGTGCAACTCATGGCATGTTCATCCTCCTGCAGAACTCCTGTGGGGAAAAGAGCACGCTTACTCGCTATTTATTGTGACTTAGACATAACACTCCCAATAGCTCTGAAGTGTTAATGGAATCTACACTGGATCTTTGGTAGCAGATGTGCTCAATTGCCTGTTTTTTGGTGGGTTTTTTTAGGTAAAACAAAGGAAAAAACAAACCTCTCCCCCCCCAAACCCAGTCCTCTCGTTAGCCACCCCATGACAAAACCCTTACTATGGATACATATGCCTGTCACTAATGCTGGGCACTGCCCTACTAATGCACTCAGCTCAAGATTTATTGATTTTTTTGAAAACCATTAAATAAAAAGTTCTGTGAAGCTGTGACATTAAGAGTAGGTGTACTGCAACACCAGAGAGCGAAGAACTGCGCCCTCATGGATTTCTGCTCTGCACAATATTAGAGAGACCCGAGCTGAGTCAGTTCCTGCAGTGTATCCCGGAGCCATTTAAGTCTCTTATAACTACTCAATCAGCATTAAGTCTTGCGACAACACAAATGCCCTATTACTTAATGTGTTGTTTGCTAACTACCTGTTCAATCACTTGATCTGATCCAGAGTCAACTCCAAAGCACATCCTCAAACCCTTTCTTTGTCACGGGGAAGGTGAACATGGCTGGGACGAGCCATGCACCACTTACTCTCATTTAGAAGTTCCTTGTCTAAGAATCTGCTCTATGGATGCCCTCCGACTGCAAGCTTACGATCCCAGTGAGGGTAAGCACACCTTCCCCTGCCCACCCACATGGAGGGCCTTTTCCCAGGGGTCTGCCAGGCACCAAACACAAGGTGCCTGACACTGGTGCAAGCCCACGCAGACAGCAGCAGTGCGATGTCTTCACCAAAACAAACAGGTCAATGGTGTAGAAGCAGCTGGGAGGGCTGGAACGAACCTTGTGATCAAAAGCTGTGGGCACTGGTAGGTCTCTGAGATCAGAGGACAACATTCAAATCCACCCCAAGCAACCCACTTTAAAGCTGGAACGAGTCAGTTAATGGTCTGGTTTCCAAGCCATGATCCCACCACCTATAAAACTGAGCCATTTTTGAGCTCCAGGAGCACAAGAGGGGACCCTGCTCCCTCTGTGCGTTCCCAGCTGGGCTTCTTCAGAGACCCAGGCTTATCCTCCCACCGAGTCATGCTGGGCAGCCAGTGGGCCTGGGCTCTGCACCTCGGCTCCAGCCAAGCGTGGGAGTCTGGACAGAAAACGCTGACCCAAACTTAACGACGGTGTTATGAATGGCACTGTGTAATGTTATTACAGTCTCCCCCTTCCTGCACCGAATTGCTTGCTAAGAGCAGTTAAACTCCAGCTGCTTTTCAAATCTCAAATCTCAATGCTTGGCAGCTTTCCATGTCCTTCGCCGCCACAAAGAAAACATTTAACCCTTCTGAGGCCTGCCCATAAGCTTTGAGGTAGCTGTCGTCTTCTACCTGCAGAAGGGCTGGGGGAGCCAAGCCCAGCTCTAAGGAGCATCACTGCCACCAAAGTGTCCCCAAGCAACCACCCACAGAGATGGGCGATGCTCAGCAGCAGCCTTGCTCAGCACAGCCTTGCCTGCCTGCCGCCTCCGCCAGCAGATTTTGAAGGGTTTGCTGTGTGCTGTGTTTTGTGTTTTCTGATGCTAATGACGCAAGCTTGAGGTTGTTCCAACAAACCTCCCTCGAGCTGAAAGGAGAAGGAAGAAAAGAGCTCAGTAACTGAGACAACAGCCCTCTGCGTTCAGGGGCTCGCCTGCCATTCTCCTGGGTTTGGGAGGGCACAGGGATGTTGCTGAACTTGGATGTACCTTGGGAATACCCGACCTCAAGCTCCGACTGCAGTAATTCTCCCTATGGATGCAAACTAGCCAGGGACTGGGAAGATGAAGCATACTTCCAGGAAAACAAAAAGAAGAATGAGCCAGCTAGACTTACACAAGCAGCATAAAGAGCCTTTGCTGCCTCCTTGTTTACAGCCCACACTCAGGGGAGTAAAGCAGTACCAAAAATACATTTCAATTAGTAGCTCTAAGTCACATTTAATTAAAAAAAAAATTGACATCAAACACAGTTTTTTATATTTCAGATTGAAACTCCTTATTAAAAGCTAATACCCAAAGTCAGTCACCCTGTTATCTGCACTCCTTAGCAGAAAACAGCAACAAACCCAAGGATGAGATAGTGCTCTGCCTGGGGGAGCTGCAGGGGCTCTGAGGAGTGACAGAACAAGAGATCACAAAGCAAACCTGGAAACAGTAATGTGCTGAAATTGATTTCAGATCCCTGAATGCTCCCAGGGTTTCATCTCCCAGCTGAAGCATATAATCTAGACTCCTCTGATGCACCAGGTGTCTTCAGAGCGTCAGACACGTGTACTTCACTGCAGTAATTCAGTAGCAAATGCAAACCAGACGACCCTCCCTACCTAGAGTTGGCCTACACCTCTGGTTTCACAAAGAGTGCGCTGCCGGCATACGGCTTGCAGCAGATCTGCGACGGCCCTCGTCAGAACAGAGACACTTTTTGGTGAGGTGCCATTTGCTGTCTGCTGGAGCTCGGTGCTGTGGTCCCCCATGAGCTGCCCCGATGCCGGCCCTGCGAGCCCACACGCCCCATGCCCGCTCCCGCCATGCCGGGAAAGCCTCACAGCGCCGGGGCCGGACAGCCTGGGGACAGAGGCGGTGGCAGGAGAGTGGAGGGAATCCCTTCCAACTCCAGAAGACCTCTCCTTGCCATCATGCAGCCAGTGTCCTGAGCAGTCTCACTCATCGCCGACCAAGCCAGAACAAGGCTAATGTTTTAGTATTTCCATAAAATACTTTTTGTAGCCCACTGATAACTTCTAAATGCTTTTCTCCCTGGTCAAGGTACTTTTGATTTTGTGATTTTAACATCCTTCTGTTAATCAGTGACAATTATTGACCAAACCCCTCCCCCTTCAGTAACACCAGAGAGGAACTTCTCCACGCTGTGCTCTGTGTTTTGCACCCTGCAGCCCAAAGCTGCAGGTTCACCCTGCTGTCACGTCCCTCTGCAAATCTGTGTTGTTTGCCTTGCCAGAAATGCCCACAAACCATGCATTTTCAATAACCCTGTTACAAGTTTCTCTTGCCAATGAAAGCCTGCCCTCCTCTCTTACAGGGTCTCTCAGAGGCTGTTATTTATTCACTTGTATTTCTCACTACAATATTAAAGGCCTATTTCAAGTTTCCATCCACCGCTCCCAGCAGCGACAGTCCTCCTCGGGCAGGCTTAGTGCTAGCACAGCAGCAGGGCAGGAGCAGGCTGATGCCCCTTCAGCACTAGATAACACAAATCTATCAGACTTAGAAGAATTCACCATTAAAATAGTATTGACAAAATATTGAAGTTAGCACAGCTATCAAATATTAGGTCTCCTACTGACTTAAATTTGGCTATAACTAATTTTTATGTAAAGCAGGAGATGAAAGCTTTGGCTGAATTTATAGGCCCAGCATCAGTGGCCTATTTTCACAGGGTGCCACACCTCCTGAATGTGAGAAGTGCTTGGTTTACACCGCCCAATCCTACAGAGATACAATCATCCCACAACCACGGGCTTGGAGCTCCATCACTACTTCAAACCAAATTTTAATGAACTAAACCCCAAAGGAGTTATCTATCTAAATTAATGATACCACTTTATACGTAGCAGAGGCGTATCAAAGATTTTGCTTACATTTAAATTATGGAAGTGGTACTTTATAGATAATGCCATGGAATAAAGGAAACTGCCATAATATTAAGCAATATCACATGCAAGCCTCACAGAAGCTGGATCAAAAAAAAATATATATATATTTTCCCTTTACAGGCACAGTACTCCTTCTGGAGTACAGCAGCAGGGAAGACGCAGCCCGGCATCTCCGAAGGATGAGAGGTGCATGGTACAAGCCGTGAAGCGACGCCCATTACCGCTCCCACGTGCAGGAACAGCCACCAGGTCCACCCATTGGCTTGGAAGTGGCAGCTTTCCCTCTGCTGCCTGGGGCAGTCGGAAATGCCCCAGCACTCACCAGCCGCAGGGAACCACACAACCCATGGATGCAGCAAGCTCTGTACTGCGATACTGGATAAAAACCATCTTAACTCTTCCTCTTCCAGAGCAGCATCTGCTAATGGCATGGCCCTGCCAGCCTCCACTCACACCAGCAGCCAACTGCAGCCAGGGTCTTAACCCGCCCAGCTGTGGAACAGCTCCAAACACCAGCGTGGTCAGGCTTCAGCACAGTGCCAGCTGCCACACCGGGACCACTCGGCATTCCCAGTTCAAAGTTGTTGTTTTCTAATTGAGCAGCAACATTTCCTAGTAACACTTCACACACAAGACACCAATGAGCACAGACGACACAATTCTTTTCAATGAAGTTGCTGCGTATAACTTGCATTAAACTAGCAGCAGAACCTCTGCTGAGAGGAAAGGGTTGAGTGGGGAGGGATAGAAGGCAGGGCCGGAGCAGGGGGAGATCAGCATGGGCACAGCCCCACCGCTGCCCGATCAGAGCCCGCATTTCTGTTTTCCAACAGGCGACAGGAGCAGGACCCAAGCAGCTCTGATTTTCTTCCAGCAGCCTTGTTTACCACTTAGCAGGGCAGACTCAATAACTTCCTGATGACTTAATACAATTACTTCATATATGTTATGACTAAATGATGAAATCTCCTTCCCTTTTCGCCATCGTACCTCAGACACGTGCTACATCTGGCCTGCATGCTGCAGAAATCAGCAGCTGTGGGACGCAGCAATTGGATCCCCATCAGACAATGACTAAACGCCGTTTCCAGAGTTTGCCTTCGTCTCTCAGCTCTTATCTCACAGCTACAAGAGGCTCTGAAAAGCTGAAACCACCATGGGGTCAGTTGTTCCCAACACATTTATGCCACAGCAGCCTCTTCCTTGCAGGACACGTTTTGGAGGCAGCACCGAATTCCCTGTGCAGGGCACGGTACGCTGAGATTGTGCACCAGTAATTAGCGAGGTACTGGTCTGTCCACTCGCACGCAAGGTGTGTGCATGGTGCCCGTTATAGGGCCACTGACCCGTGCTTCCATAAGGGAGGGGGAATCAACCTTTGGCCATGTAAGAGTAACACACTGTCCTCTTTCTATAAAAAAGGGATTGCTTTCCTAAGAACTGTTTTGATACAACACACTAAAATCATACTGTATAAAAATCCACATGTAGGCAAAACTGGCAGCAGCAAGACAAGAGAGTCCCTTTCTCACAACAAAAGCTGTGTTCCCCAAGCCCTGCCAGCTTTTCCTCCCGCAAGGCTTTTGTCCCAGTTCCTCCGAGCCTGAATGACCAGAGTGCTGTGAAGGCCAAGCAGCACCATTACAGTAACACCCAAGCATACACCGCCGTCAGCAAGGCACAAGCAGGGCAAGTCTCCATTCTGCTCCTGCATTTTAGGAGAACACTTTGACAGTGGAAGCGGTGGCAGCCAGTTCTCGGGTGAGCTGCCAGCATGTGCCGGCAGAGCCATCTAGGTTGCTAGTCCGCCATAAGCTGTCCCAACAAACAGCGCTCCTAGAGCTGCTGACTGTTTCATATGGGCCACACACCTGTAACACCAGGAACCTCCTCAGGCACTCCCAAACCCCAGATCCAAACCAGTCAGTTGTCAGGTTGAAATCTGTCATCTTTTCAACCTCTGCAGGAGCCGAGAGTCAGGATAACCCTGATAAGAAAAACCAGGGAGATCTCTCTGGCAGCTGGACCCAAGCCACCCCGCGTGGAAGCAGCTTGGATTTCACTGCGCACCACTACTCAACACCCGGTTATTCTGTTCAGCATTTCCCCTTCAGTCCCACCTGTACCAGGACAGCTCAGACCGGTGCCAGGCCGATCTGGGACAGGTAGCTTTGGTTCAGGGAAACGCCAGCTACCTGGGCTTTCTCCCATCTGTTCAACTCTTAGAGCAGCAGACACCTCCCTCTGGGCAATCAAATTCTAGTAAGTAGCAGGGGTTAATGAGTTAGCTACACTCACTAATGAAATAAAGGGAGACAACACTAAGCAACGTCAATTAAAAAAAAAAATCAAGACCCACTCCTTCAACTGCAAATAATTCAGTGGGCATTTACAGGGAGCTGAGGAGGGAGACATGATACATTCCCACCTCAAACTTAGTTCACCTAAAATTAAAATAAACAAATAAGGATAATGAGGAAGAGGACTATGAGTGAAGTACATCAAAAATAACTTGAAAACCAAAAAATAGGGTAAAAAAATAAATTTATTTTGATCCTGTCACGAAGGGGGCGATAGTGCAGCAGCATTATTTCTGGCACTGGAGGCACATCCCCCAAGCCAGCTCTTTTTCCCCAGCGATGCTTTGTCACAAGCCACATTCTTTAAGCCTACTATACGTGCCTTGAAAATAAATCTCAGAGCGCGGTTGTGAGCCAGTCTATCAGCACAGAACCACGAGGTGAAACAAAGGAATTTTCCTCCCCAGGCACATCATGGTCCTGCTTCGAGGCGCGCCGTGCTGCATGCTCGTTCCTGTTTGCAGAGGATGCCAATCTGCCGCCAACAAATCTCACTTGGCTAGACCGCCAAAGGCCACCTTTGTTAATGGAAGCAGTGCCAAGCATGGCTGAAACAAAGCACTCTCCCCGCTTCCGCATCCTGAAAATCAGCCAGCAGCAAAGCGGAAGTTTTCACTCAGCAGGGCGGAAGAAAAAAAGAAAGAAAAAAACCCGAGCAAAACCTTTTAATTAACAGTTTGCAAAGGAACTTCGAGCCATTGTTTCACTTACCAGAGTGTTTCCAGCCGCTCTTTCAACTGCACAGTATCGATTTTACACCTGTTCAACAATTACAGCTGCAGACAAGAGACTTTCTCTCCACTGCTCACACTAGTCTGAAGCCCCAGGCAGCCTGGAGGTCACAGGGAGGGTCAGGAGGAGCCACGGCTCAAAGGAAGCCTCGTCCTGCTGCTCTGGGAGCGCCAACAGGCACCCAGCAACTTAATTATCGTGGAACAATGAAGAGATCCCCCAGCAAAGCGTGCCACCAGGTTAATTCCCAAACAAGAGAGTATCACGGCATTTTAACTGCTAACTGAAACTTTGAGAATCGTATTCAGAGCTTTACAGAAGAACAGAATTTGTTTTATTATTTCTTTAAAATCTGAAAACAGAGAGTGTTCAGACGGTGACTTTCATCATCCCCGTTTTCAGAATTAATTCATTCCTGGACAGTTTCTAGGCAGCAGCCATTTCGGCACAAGAAACACTGTTGTTAGCATCTTTGCTCTGAATGTATCGAGGCACAACAACAACTGAGAAATCGTGAGCAGATGCCTCCTGGAAGATGTGCAAAGCATATCAACTGGATGTCCAGGACCACTCATCTTCTTTGGAAGGGACTTTTGTTATGTTTCAAATGGATGCAGATGACATACTTCCTTTTGTAAAAATACTCAGTTCACACCATTCTTTAAAAAAAGAAATAAAACAACTTCCATGGAAACAAAAAGGTGAGAAGAAAACAGCTGCCGCCTGCAGCCATTGGGTGCACCGAGCCTAGCAGCACGCGGCCATTGGGCTGTTGTCACAGCCTTCGACTTCCTGCATGGGCCAAAAGACTTCTTTTGGGTTTTTGTTTTTTTGTAATAAAACAAACCAAACCCATTCGCACTGTGACCCTTCCAATTCTTCCTACACATTAGAGGACAAGAAATCCAGTCCTGCACACCAAACGTGACGGGCTCAGTGCCTTCAAGACACAGGCTGCTCACTGCTTTGCTTCCAGAAACGGAGCTTTGCCAACCCACAAAGGGCCACCTTCACCTTGGGAGCACATTTATCAGCTCATTTCCAGCCACTTCTCACTGCATACGACTCTCTCAGTGTATTTTAGCATTATTTAAATATGGTTCTGTATACACAATTCGAAACCCAGCAATGAATCACGGAGTATCTCCTCTAATACTGCTATGGGGCATTATCAGAGCATTATACCTGGGCTGAGAAGGGACCTAAAAATCCACAAGCAATCAGCTCTGCAAGAGCCTTTGCGCTTGGAGGCTTTTCCATGAGAAGTTAAGGGTTGCCATGGGAGAAATGGGGGATCACCATCTCTATCCCTGAAAAGCCACGTCATGCTGCTGCTTTACCCCCAAATTCAGTGCCGATAAACACATGGATTTCCACAAGCTTTCAGGGTGAGAAAGATGATGTGCAAATGCACCTACCCCTGCAGCCCTCCTCATGCCGGGCATGGGAGCAGCAGTACCTGATGGTGGGGGTTGGGCTCTGCTCCCAGGGAATGGGCGATGGGACGACGGGAAATGGCCCTAAGTTGTGCCAGGGGAGGTTTAGGTTGGACACTGGGAAAAATTCCTTCCCCAAAAGGGCTGTCAAGCACTGGAAGGGGCTGCCCAGGGAAGGGGTCAAGTCTCCATCCCTGGGGGTATTTAAAAGCCAGGCAGACGAGGTGCTTAGGGACCGGGTTTAGCGGTGGGATGGCAGGGTTAGGGGAACGGTTGGGCTTGGTGATCTTAAAGGGCTTTTCCAACCCAAATGACTCTGTGATGCGTGGTGTCACCCTGCAGCCACTCCTGCAGACTGGACAGTCACCACAGGAGGAGCGACCCTCAGAAGGTCACACTGTGACCCACCAGAGCAGGGGAAATGCTGTGCTTTTTACTTTTCTTTTTTTTTCTTTTAAACAAAATACCCTTTTCTCCATGACTCACCAGGCTGCAATCTGGTTTTATAAAAGTTTATGCCAAGCGTTCAGCTCTCTGACACAATTCTGCTTGCTTGTATTTCTTTTTCAGCACCCTGACTGTATAACTGGTACACCTGCCTCCACGTCCCCCTCTCCCACTCTGGCACCTCTGGATTGCACTGGTAGTTACGCCAGCACCCAGGTGTCTTCATCTGCTCTATAAGGCTAAAGCACAAAGCACCCACAAAACCATGCTACAGAGACTTCCAAGTAAAGCTCACCACATTCCGCAATGAAGACAGGACTTTTTTTGGTTTAGCTTCTTAAACAAAAGGAGCTTGCTCCTTGCTCCTTTGTCAACATCCCATCCCAACCCTCTGCTTCTCGCCTCCTCTACATCAATAACCCCGCTCCTGTTCCTTTGGTGACCATGAAGAGTTTCTCTCTCATCTCATTCTGCTTCTGGGGGGATCTCCAGCTCTCTGCACCTCCTAGGGGCAAGGTTTCTAGAAAAGCCTTTATTTCCACCTTCCTTCAGCACAACCAAAACTCTTACACTGCCAAAACTCCATTACTCCACAGCAACTGATTTTACCATCAACTTTCAGAGCTCTTCAGCCTCCTTCACTCCAGTAAAACCAAATATTACCACCAAAGTCATCTTTCTTCCCCATGCTCCAAGTCATATTCTCCATGACAAATGTGCCTTCTCCCCACTTTCTGCACGTGACACCATTTTAATGCCATTCACATCTCTCACCTCTTTTTCCATTCTTCACACTTCTGCTTCCAGAAGTGGCAAATCCTCCTCTGCTACTGTCCTTCCTGCTTGGCAAGAACTCCTCTAGGGATCAAGTCACTGTTTCTTCCTTTCTCCTCCAAGATTCTTATCATGGAAGACAATAAATCTTTCAGCACTTCCCCCTCTCTAAGCCGTTCGCCTATAAATGCAGCATTACCCATTAGACACTATTTAGAATGGGGAAGGCTGTTACTCTGTGCAAGTGTGTACAGAAGTGTCCTATGAGCGTATTTTTGCTACACGATTAACATTACCTCAAGTTCCTTTGACCTTTGCAATGTACCCAGAAATATTACAGCAACAATGTTGAGAATTCCCTATGATTTCATTGCATCTACAATGTATCCCTTCCTTCCTCTGTTTATTTAAAAAGGGAAGAGCGAGCCCTCTTACTCTGATACAGAAATACAGGTCAGAATATGTGAACGATGGGACGTCAGATCCAGAATACATTGTAATAAACTGCTTGAGCACACTTTTGGCCACTTAGCCCTACTGCACAGTCTGTAACTCAGAGCACAATAAAATGTTGTTTTTATTTTATTCTCTGCTATGATAAACCCACGCCTTCCTTAAGCGTGGCACCTGATACAGCTTCCAGGGCACGCAGGACCTGGGGGCTTTTCTCCCCAGCTGCAGGGGGGACCTGAGCACCTCGGGGACCCACAGAGGGAAATGTGCAAGAGGGAGAAACCAAAAGCAACACAAAGGACTATTCAGCACCTCCACTATAAATCCTAGGGGGAAAGAGAAGTGTAACTTCCACTTGAGGAATACTGTTCCTTCACCGCCGATGTTAAGGAAGCCTGGAGAACTTCAGCAATCAGATCACTCTGTATTTACAGAAGAACTGTTAGCCACCATTGCTCTGAGCAGGCAGGGTCGCACCTAACCAACAACTTCATGGCCTACCATGGTGAAAACACCGGCTCCAATAAATAAACACTTGCTAGCAATTTAAACAGCAATTTGAACAGGCTGTGCCCTGGGCTTCCCAGCCATCTCTCTTCCACCTCTGTTCACATATTTTAACTGCAAGGCCCAGGAAGCTGATACGAACAGCTGCAGTATTGCTGTGTCCCAGGATACAGAGAGGTGACCACAAGCGATCCTGCTGCCACAGGCATAAGGCGGCCACGGTCGCAGTGGCCTGGTCTAACACCACACCTCTTATGTTTCCAGTGATGATGACCAGAGCCCAAGTGAAGCTGTTCTAACCGGGGTGCTGGCAACCCTCTCTGGGCCCTTCGGTGAAGGACCCAGCTGCCCCCAACCAGCAACCAGGTTCTAGGTCTTCGCTGGAGAATACAGATGTCGTGGTTGGCTGGATAGCTTTTTGGGTTTACTCTGAGAGTATGGGTGAGCTTCATAAGCTGTAAGCTTAGTCAAGAAAATTATTTACAGGATTTGACTGGAGGATGTGGGTTGTTAGAATCACTCGAGACTCTGGAAGAAGAAACTCATGACCAATTCCCCAATGTCAGGCAAGAGAATAGGATGGGAGGATAAAACTGGCAGATATTTACAGAGGCCTATGCCCTGGGTATCCCTTTTCTCTAGGGCTAAAAACAAAGTCAGGATAAACAGTTGTGTTTGTGTTCAACACAGACACAAAAACCCCAGCATTTTCAACAGAAAAGAAGAGGGGGAGAGCCCCCTGTGCAGGGCAGGGCCAGGTAATTGCACAGTGTTCGTTACCCTTCAGACCGACATACACTTTCTCAATTCGATGATAATGCAGAACAAGAGAGTTCCTTCAGAACACACCGCAGAAAAACAGCTTCCATTTCATAGTCTTGGAGGAATAAAATTACTCACATCGCTGATCACTTGCGGGGTTTTTAAAACATGCTGTTTAACAGACATTATATCGTACCATGTCATATCAGCTATTTTTCTTAACATATAAAAGCACACACACCTTAAAACATATTTCCTTCTTTAGTTTACATAATCAGAACGCCTTTTACCCTCCTGGGAAAGAATCGCTCATTTATTTTTCAGCTTCTCTATACTGGGCACGGCTGCCTCATGACTTCACAGCCAAATCATCCTACGAAATCTGCTTTGGTGCCACCAAAACACTGGAGAAACGAAATAAGATTAAAAAGGAATAGTAATTAGCAATTACTCAGGAGCAATTACTCCTTTCAGCGACTCTTCCAGGACACAGGGACTGCTGAGTGAGCTAATGACAGCAGCAGGACTGGCCATCGGCTCACCGCCCTGTCACAGCCTGCCTCAACAAGCCAAAGTTAGGTAACTCAACAGAAAGCACCAAAACCACTTGTGCCTGCTCCAGCAACTCCAGGTGTACCCACCATCACTGCTCCTCCCAACACCAGCTCATTGCTTCTCTGCACGCGTCCCAAGAAGACACGGAAGGGATGACGGCACCTTAAATGCGTAGCCCTCAATGCGCTTCCAACTGATGCGGGTCAACACCTGGTTCCAACCCACCGCAAGGGGAGCTGCTACCCGATGCACACGACCATCCTCCTCACAACACTACTAAGGAGCAAGCAGGTTCTTTTCAAAAAAGCCTCAGCAACAGTAGAACCCTGTATCCTATTGGATAGCTACAAAAAAGCAGATAAACTTCTGCAGCCAGCCCTGAGAAGCAAATCTCCCCTAAAAGTAAAGCAGAGATTTAGCCTTAATTGATTTCCTGACTTTTTCTTTTTTCTTTTAAACTTCGTTCTTGTTGTGACAGGAGGATCCTTCTGCCAAGCCAGAGAACACACAGTCAGGCATTTTCCACATCCTTCCTCTTATCTGGATCAAACCCAGAACAGCTGCTGTGGGAGTCACATCTCGTGTTCCCCCAGACACCTGGCAAGTCAGTTCTCTCAACAGGCAGTAGTGCAGGGCTTCCAGAATACACTCTTTATAGAGTGTACATGGCCTAAAAACATTTTCTACAAGAAGATGGAGAAGAGCCAGAAGATGGAGAAGAAAGTTTTTCTTTCGTCAGCAGTCAGAAAGAAAAAGGAAGGGATTTCCACTATGTCTCTGTGGTATAAAGCAGTGGGTCATACTCCACCTTCATCCTCAACACCTTCAGAGTACAGCAGCGTTCTTGACAGCGCAGTCTCCGTGGACTGGTATCCACACAAAACTCTTACCACGAGGCAGCCTAAGCCTGAGCGTGCAACAGGGCCTGGGGAATGCCACGCTGCCTACCTGACTCGCTAGCTTAGGACAGCCACAACGCATTCTCCTTGATCCTCCCACACAGCGCTTTCAAATTAAATTCGCCATTAGATCTGTAAATCATGTCAGGGGGCCTGTGCCTATCGCCCTGCTTCCACGTACCTGGACAACAGTGGTGAAACAGCAACTGTTTGAACTTCTGCCACTTTGTGATGCCTCGTATGAGAGAACAGCCAAGTCCCTTGGGGTAGTCATGTAGACTTGGCTTTTTGTGGGCCAGGAGAAGGCCTGTATCTCTGTTCACATGCCCTGCCTCACCGTTCCCTACCAGTAGCTATAAGGCAACTCAAACCAAAATGCAATACACAAATAGACATCTTCAGGGGAGCGGAATCCCAAACTGCACATAGTCAATTGGCCCAGATGTTGTCACTTTAACACTAAGGCTTTCATGCCATTTCTTTTTCCCCTCCTCACCCCACAACAGTTTACCACCAGCAGAAGCAGCAGCGAGGCTAAAAAAGGGAAGGAAAGGAAAACGCACGCACTGAGATGGCACAAAGCAACAGGCAGAGAACCCCCCAACTGCAAGGTTCCACTTATTTATCACATTAAGTTTTGAATTTTATTTTTAACTGAGTTCAGTTTCCAGCTGAAGTTTAAAATCAGTCACATCCAGTTAGTTATCATCAGCCTTTATTTCTGGTCAAGTAGGTAAATGCATCTTCCCTTGTTCAGTGGGAGAGCTAAAAAAAAAAAAATTCTTAAAAAAATTAAAATCTTCACAAGAAACCTGACATCACCCCCTTTCCCTCCTCCGTGCTGCTCAGCTCCCACTGGGGTCCATCTCGCACAAGTGCACAAGAGGGCATGGTTGGGGAGGGAGAACAAGGCACAAGACAAAACCCACCCTAAACCCTTGCAAACTGACAGCTCAGCTGAGGGCTGTGTAAAGCAAAATGCAGCTCCAAGGAAAAATCACTTTCAGCTGCAGTGACGCAGGGAGCTGGGCTGCAATCTGCTGATCAGCATGCTTCTGAGCCGTGTTTGGCATCTGGTATGGGCACGGCGCTGCCTCCGGGGTGGGGAGCTTTTCCTTTAAGCTGTTCTTAAAGGTTAGGAAATAAAGGCAGGAGTTCTGTGCGTGCTTGCAGGAACTGGTTCCTTGCCTGAGCAGAGGACATGGCCTGGCTCCAGCTCTGTTACCCCATAGCCAGGACCCATGAAATTAGAGGAGCGCTTGGCTGGCCTGTTTGACCACCTCTGACAGTTTGCCCTGAAAATCTCCTCTGCCACACCCCAGAGAGAGGTACTACTTCACCCCCACATCTCCACAGAAGTCACCCACATTTCCTCATGCATTTTACCACCAAACGTTACCCATGTATTTGTTACTATGTCCTAAAGACATTAAATCAGACACCCCTGATTTTCAGCTGTGGTCATGTAGAGTACGTTGAGATTAAGATGTGGGTTCTTCCATAACCTCCCTTCCTGGCAGGGGAGGCCAGTCAACCATCTTGGGGCCAGACTCACTCGTAAGCAGTGCTTCAAAGGAAGGGGCAAGAAAGCTCACAAGCAGTAACTGCGGACTGTTTACCACATCCACTTGTGGTTTGCAGGCTCTGTAACTCGTACCCATTCTAAATTTAAACAATGGTTTGAGCTCTCAAAACAATCTTTCTGCATCAGTGCCACAGAGACTCCTACTGAGCTCCAGATTTCATCAGTACTTAAACTTTTAAAGTCAATTTTTCAGTGATTACTTCCCCTCAGATACAGGCAGTTTCAACACCAAAGCAGTAAAAGGTCCAAGGTATTTGAGGTCATAAGTTAAGCAACCTATGAAAAAGTAAAAGCCATCACTTCCATGAGAGAAAACATGAGACTATAAACTTTGATATTGCTCCTCTTTTGCAATTCAGGGTTTTGTTATGCTCCCACATCCTTATAAGTTAGGGTGGGAAAAGTGATAAAAGGGGAAATTATGTCCCAAGTATTTTACAGCAAGAAAATCTGTATTGGGAGCAAGGCAGAAAAAATGCACCCAAAGCACCTCTGCGCTTGGACTGAACAGGCAGCAGTTCTCAGACAGTACCAATACACGACAGCCACAGCAGCAGCGTGGCCCAGGCATGCAGTCGCGTCCCTGTCGAATGAGCTGGGAGACAACAGATTGGTTACTGCAGATCTAGAGGTATTTGATCAAGGCAGAGTGAGTCTGTACTAGGTCAGAAACACTGTGGCCACAACAGGCTGGTTCAGTGGGTGGAACCAGAAAGCTGGGTTTACTGTACCGCCAAATTACAGCTTCGGCTGGATGTAACGCACTGCTGAAGTCTTGGAGAGACAACCCATCTTCGCAGCTGCCAGCGTTAAGCAGATACTGATCAGCTCAAGAATCTTCCTCATTTTTGTTACGCAGCACAAGGAAACATAACCACAAGACAAGCTGTGGTGCATGCTGTGCACCTTCACTCACCTCTTTCAGTTCCTGTGCAACAGAATTAAGGCGTTCATTTTCAGACTGGGTGTTGGCAAGGACATTTCTGAGCTGCTTCAGTTCTGTCTGCAACTCCATCACCTTCTTCATGTAGTACTCTTCCTTAGTGGCTGATTCCTGAATCAAGGTCTCCTCTCTGCTCTCTCCATCTGCTGCTACCTTCTTGTGGTTGGTATGGGCCTGCCCAAAAGCCTAGGATAGTTAGAAAACAAATCTGTTATTTAGTAAACCCAGAGTTTTGCGTGAGTAACTTCCATTTTAAACAGTTGAAACTATTTACCCACATATTTCCTTAATGCAAAATAATGCAACTTTTTCCTATACCCTCCTCTTCTGGGACCAGACCTTTAAATCCTATCAAGTAGCCAACACAGGGCTCTTGAAAGAAATGCATGCACAGCACCCAAGCAGTGATTTGTGATGCACAGGGTACTTACATAGAACTGCACACAAACCCTTGTGGGAGGGAACAACAATGTATTGATTCGAGCCTGCTGCTAAAGCACGACTTTGGTTTTCAACAAGATGACTACAAGGTGACCAGACAGTCCTGCATGAACATACCCTCTATAGTTGGGTCAGGCTCACTTCTGCAAAAACCAAATCACTGAAAGCAGGTTTGGCATTAGCAGCCTGTCCCATTTCTGGGGCTGGGAGCATGCATACTGCTCCTGATCCAGCTATACCAAAGAATTGTACCACCACCCCCAGCTGCTCGTTGCTGGAGATCACTGCCCGCCCAAACCTGCTAACCCGCTGCAGTCCTGAGCGAGAGAGGTTAGCGGGGCCATGCTGTAACCAGGTTAAGCTAACATGGGTCACTCTGGCCGAAGCAGGTCACCAGACTGGACGCTCACCCAGCCAGCCCTGCTGCCTGCTGGCAGAGATGTCACCTCTCCCAGTGCGCCAGCGGAGGGACTTAAGAGGCGGGTGACGGAAATCTCACCTCCTCCGCACAGCAGGCCTCTGTTTAGATCATTCTATGATCTAAATATCATTTAGGTCATTCTCAATTTTTACCTCCTCCTCCTCCTTTTTGGGGGTTTTCATTTTGCTTGAAACTCTACTGGGTGATGCCTCTAGCAGCAATGTTCTCCAGCACACAAGCGAGCAGCCTCCATGGACACTCCAGCTGCTGGACTGCAGTGTTTAAGAAAGCTGTCCATGGCTTTCACTAATAGATGTTATAAAGCAGAGTTAACATTGCAAGCAGGTATGTATTCGTAACACACACCCTTGGCAGATGGACCAAAGTCAATGAGATTAACAAATGCCGTCTTTTAACTGCTTTGTGAGTGTCCATGCACAGTCCAACCCAAGGTGTGTTTGTAGCTCTCCAGTGCCACAGCATCTTTTGGGATGCCAGCGTCCATACGGCAGGTTTTCACAGCCAATGTTAATACCAGGCATTAAGCCAGGTCAAGGACAGATCAGCATCTCACAAAACTCCTTGTCTAGTCATGCATTACATTTTCAATTAATCACCTTTTGCTAGCTCTTCAGAATTATACTGTTGGCACAGAAAAAAATCTGCTTTGAAGAGAAGCAGATTTCAGTATTTTATGACTTCTGCACATTGGACCAGACGCATCAATAGTGCAGTAATTACTGAACACAGCAGGGCTGAAACAGATGACTGAACGTGCTAGCTCTGCCTACAGTTAAAGGCACCACATACTGCTCCTATCAGACTGAATTTTATTTCAGATAGGCAAGTCAGAGATACAGGAGACAATGATCCACTGAAGAAATTCTGGCCAGATTCACTGAGATGACCCAAGAGAAATTAAAAACCATCACATTTCAGACGGGAAGTACAGCACCATCTGTGCAAGTCCTTGTCAAAAGAGTTTCAACAAAGCAGCTTAAAAGCCTAATGCCTAAAATCTCCATAAATGTTAAAGGGATAGCAAAAACCTGCAGGGCTCTCAAACACACTGCCTTTTTTCCATACAGAATTAAGATCCACCTTTTATAGACCTGCCTTTATTACAAATCTCCGTCACAGGGAAGGGGACTCTGGGCATCCCTTTGCCAGGTGGGGCGGCACCATTTTCCCAGTAGCGGGACGCCACCACGGAGCCCACGGAAGCTCAGGATACTCGAAGCCACACCTGACAGCTGTACAGCAGAGCCCAAGCACAATTCAATCGAGGAACTCTGTAACACCACTAAGGGAGAAGTTACTGCAGATAATGACCAGTTTGCTCTCAAAACTTCGGATGCAGATGCTACGCCTTGGGTTCCTTTAACAACTGAGAAGAGAATGTCATCATTGTGCAGAAGTCACCACCGACAGCGAATATTTGAACACAGAAACTCGCACAGCGGATGAAACTATTTGAGGCTTTTTTTTTAATCCAGTATCCTGTCTTCTGCAGAGGCCAATGCCAGACTCTTCAGAGAAAGGTGCAAGAAACCCCATAATCTCCCAGAGCTGGGGATTGCCTTAAGCCTTGAGGCAGAATGCTTAATGTAAATTTGCAAGAGCTATTAACATTGTTACCCGTGTAAAATATCCCCTTATTTTTCATGGTTTTATGCATTTTTTTCCTCAATAAATTCCTACAGCAATAAATTCTGCATTTTACACCATATTCCTATATGACAGGTCTTTGTCAGTTTAGACGTTTCCCACATTTTCATAAAAGAGAATGCATTTTTGTTCAGAGACTTGAAGGTGTGTTGTTCCTCTGACACCCTGTCAATCGTCTACCCTTTTCAGAGACTGCCATCACACCCCTCTACTCCCTGGTGCAGGCGAGGTACAGTTCAGTAAGCGATCACTACTTTATGTTTGAGAGGTTTTTCCATGCCCTAAGATGGACAGACTCCCTTTTTAGAAACTGCCTTTTTTTATGGCTTGTCCAGAATGGCAATACTAACCCCACTGAACGGAAACGGTAGATGTCAGCTCACATCAATCAGCTGCAGGAACAAGCTCATGGATCCTGCCAAAGGATGCTGCTGTTCTTTGTGGACTGCAGTTATTTCTGCACAGCAAGGCAGTTATTGGCTCCCAACCAGCAAGTTTGTGAAGTTTCAGCAGAAGCTCCACCATCAGCTTGGTGGTGTCACTGTCCGTGGTCAGGAAGCTGGGTACAGAACCGTGAGCAAATGGACTCTGACACTACACAGAACACAAGAAACCTTCTTAACAGACGCAGTCATCAGGACTGGCAGCCTGGAACAATTTCATCTGGATAGGTGTCGTGGTTTAACCCGGCTGGCAACTAAGCACCACGCAGCTGCTCGCTCACTCCCCCCCCTCCCTCAGTGGGATGGGGGAGAGAATGGGGAAGAAGAAAAAGGTTAGAGCCGAGGGCTGAGATAAAGACAGTTTAATAATAGAAAATAATAATAATAATAATAATAATAATAATAATAATAATAATAATGAGAATGGTAACAAAATATACAGAATATACAAAACAAATGCTGCACAATGCAATTGCTCACCACCCGCTAACCGATGCCCAGCCCGTCCTGAGCAGCAATCACTCCCCGAGCCGCGATCAGTACCCGAGCAGCAATCAGTCTCCCCACGACCGACCAACTGACTAAACCCCCCCGAGCATGACGTTATATGGTATGGAATAGCTCTTTGGACAGTTTGGGTCCTAGCTGTGCTGTACTCCCAGCTTGTTATGCACCTGGCCGAGCAGGAGAAGCTCAAAAAGTCCTTGAACAGTCTGAGCACTACTTGGCAACAACTAAAAACATCAGTGTGTTATCAACATTCTTCTAGCACTAAATCCAAAGCACAGCACTATGCTAGCTTCTGTGAAGAAAATTAACTCTATCCCAGCCGAAACCAGGACAACGGGTTTATACATGAACACTTAAAAAGCACCCCCATTCTAACCAAGTTTCATTATCTCTCTTGTACGTCCTGAGAAATGACCTCATACATTCATCTTATAAGCCATTTTCATAATTGCAACAGCCTGTATGGAACAGAAAATTTAACAAAATTGTGCAAAATTGCAGGGCAATGCAATTACCTTCCATGGCTACAGCCCATGCATGTTTTAAACCAAGCTATTAAAAGGAAAGCTGACTTTTTACTGATATGCATGAAGCCCGTAAACCTCCACATACCCAGAAGGCCAGCATCTACTTGCCCACTTTCGCTTTAACATTATATAAAACACAGGGATAGAAGTCAAAGCTACTCCGCTCTTCCTCCTCTTCCAAAACCTCTACTTCTATCTACTAAGGTACCAAAATGGGGAAGAAAACTGTTTGGAGTTGTATCAGAATGATACCCTTTGGCGTATAATCTCTTCACAAAATACACGAGTTTCTGACAGCTCATTTGCACACACCTTGCTGGCCACAAGGGCTGCAGAGCATCATGTTCTGCTGAACAGCCGCCTCACAGAATTGCAGCCAGACGCCAATATTAAGGGACTATCCAATTCCCTTCTTCCAGATTTCCCAAGGTAGGGTCCAAAGTGAAATCAAAGAGCTCATGAACCAAAATGCTACCTGGCTATTTGCGCAGCTAGACGCGCTCATTACACTGGGAAACGCTGCACACCGCCAGGCAAAGGTATGACCAGCTTCTGCCTATCTCTTCAGAAAGCTGTATGCAAGCCCTCCTTTGGTTTTAATGCTCTCTGAAGAACAGCAGCCAAAATGAACCCCCACCCCAAACACACACATACAACCTCTGATTCTGTACAGCCATTTATCTCTGGACCAGGTGAACATGAAACACTCCCCAGCCTGGGTGCTTGCAGTTAGGTGGTGCGAGGGCAGCACACCCTGCAAGGCAACAAGGAGCTCACACTGAGCCCCAAGAAATGCACCAAATTATTTGGATGCTAATTATCAGTTATTGCTAATAACCTCCTGCCGAAGCTGCTGCAGAGCTGCTGATCAACTGAAACCCTGACAAGTTTTCTCTTGTCGAGCTCCCATCGGCTACCAGCCACACCAGCACGTGTGGTCCTTCAGCCCTCCTGCCCCAAATGCACTTGGGGATGCTGCCCAAGGGCTAATTACGGCACCCCTGGAGACAATGGGAATTTCACCATAATGAGCTGATGAAGGTTTACCTGCATCATCAACCAAAACACTATTAAATCAACTTTCATGTTTGCAGCACTACCTAAATAAGCAGATTCAAAGCAATTAGAAAACACATGCTATCATATTCTTAAATAGCCCAGAAAATCTAATTGCTAAAAATCAAGGAGATTTCTTAAAATTCAGTCTTCAGCTGATGATGTCTTAAATTTCAGTAATTACGAATGGGAAAAGGAATTTGGACAGCAAACGGATAAGGCAGGCTCATCCAATAACTAAGATGTTATATAAAATGGTCTAAGCCAGCTCACTTCCAATGAAGCCCTGAATCAAACTGCATTTAAACCAGGTTTAAAGCACCGATTTCCAAAAGGCAGGCTCAGTAAAAGGTGAAGTTTCCTCTAGAATTGATGATTACATAGATTCACCTGTGTATTTTGCAGGAGGAATCTGATCTCAATCATCTCAGAGATGAGCAGATAGTTTTTGCATCAACCCATCACACATAGAGAATTTCATATAAAGCTCCAAGTTTTAAGAGGGAAGTATTCATGGTTCCTTGCAGATTAGCGTATGTGTTAAGGTATCAAGTACTTCTTAACAGGATCATTAAGATTTTAAACCTAACCTTTTTCAAAAAGTTCCTTCAGGTGCAGATGCTCACCGATCACGTGAAACCCACTTCTTGGGGTTTCAAACACTGTGCTGCTCTCGAAACAGCCGCTGTCATCAGGAGATGCCAGAATGGATCTCAGTCATGCTCAAAAGCAGGACTCCAGGCCTTGTGGAAATTCAGGGCAGTGCTGCTTTGTTTGCCTCCTTTGATCTGTCACTCCAGACTCCTACTTAGCCAGAAGCAAGCCCTAAAAACCATGAGATTCGCCCAGCATGTGCTGGTTACACCTCCGGATCCTCCAGGATGTCCTGAACTGGGTGCCGAGAATGCTAGGTTCATGGAGATCGGTCAGTCAAGCACAGCACAACATACGGGGGGCCACTATCACAAAAACCGGGATGCTGGGGAGAGCTCCTTCTGAGCCAGTACAGAACCAGCATGACCTCAAACCCTTGATGGACTTTGCTGGCGCCCCCAAAGGCTGGGGAGCATGGGCAGGAGCCTGTGCACGGCACAGGGACCACCTCAGGCCACAGGGCCGCCCTGGGCACTGGTCTGCGCCCCTCTTTCTACCGAGCGTGCAAACCAAGGCATGATCGGGACCAGGGCAAGAAGCGGAGGGCAAAGAAAAAGCCTCAGAGCTGCATAAAGCAAGGAAAAGGCCAAGCCAGCCCCCCCCCGAGATGCTACGGAGGAACCAGCAGCAGAAACAAGCCCTCCATCTCACTCAGCCGAGATGAAGGGCAGGTTCCTGTGCCATGAGAGAACACACACAGGCAAACAGAAAACAACAGAAATATTTCAGTGAAAGAGTTTTGCAAGATAAGCTGCTTACAAACGTGCCTGTCGCCTAAAGCGGAACCACAATGTTCTCCACTTGAAGAATGGGGGAGCAGGGAAAGCCAACTGCTTAGTCATGACCAGGAGGATTACAAGGGATGAGCATCTTGAAGGGGCTCAGGGCTCTACAACACAAATCAACAATATGTGTCATCCTAGGAACATGCAAAATTTGATTCGTTCAGATTGGAAAAAAAAAAACAACCTACTTTGGCTTGTGAAGAACATGAAAGACCTATATATATATTTATTTATTTATTTATTTATTTATTTATTTTGCACAAAAATGTTTTGCTGGTGTAATTCTTCAGCCTCAACACAAGCCAAAACAATCTTTCCAAGGAAAAATCTACTTTTCTTTTCTCCTTTGGTCAGCTCGTCTCACATTCTTTGGTTGCTATGATAGAAACAGTTGAGAATTAACAAAAGAAAACCCCAACATATTCTAAAACGCGCACCAGGAACAAGATCAGATTTTCAAAAAGACACAGGTGCTTGCTTAACCAGTTTAGACACAGCCCAGAGGCAGGTACTGGCCACTGGTTACCACCCAGAGACAGCCCCACTGAGCTGGTGGACGCCTCCTCACAGGACGGGCAGTAGGGATAGTTTAGTCCTGTTGGACACAAGGTGTCTGCTGTCTCATCCCAAAGCTGCAGCACGCGCCCCGGATTATCCTTTGAAAAACCAAAATTCTCACACAGGGATCGCTCACCCCAGTCGGTCAGGAGTTACTGAACAGTCTTCTCAGCAGCAGCAGGGCAAAAAACATAGAAACTATTAGTGATTTTAATGTCTACTCTGTAATAGCTTAAAATTTGCATTTACATATACTCATGAAGTAAAAGTGCTGCGAATTTGAATACGTCCTTGGTAGTCTACAAAAGTCCTGACAAGGGTGCATAAGAAATCCCCGTATAACAGTAAATAGCTTTTAACACTGTTAAATGAATGCTAGCCAAGGGTATTTCCAACCTTTAAGTGGCTGTGCTGGAGTTCCATCATCTGAAAAAGAGTTCCTGGGAGGGAGCCAGAGACTCCCCAGGCATCACTCATCGTCCCCTGGGTGGGTTAGGGCTGGAGCCTGGGGGGACAAAGCTCTCTGCTTTACCACACTCCCCTCCCGTGCAGTGCTCCGGGACGCCAGGACACCCCTCTTCCTCAGCTAGTCAAGAACGTCAAACCTTTCTTCAATACACACAAAGTGCTGAGTGTTTCTAACATCTTCCTCTCCACCCGCAGGTAGAGCAGGGCAGATGCCTTGGTGAGCAGGGACGGCAGCACATCTGCCAGTGAACAGCACTTACGCTACCTAATTTTCACAGTGTGCACCAGTTCTGTTTCCTTAAATAAGAACAGTTCAAGGGCAAATGAAAAGGGGGATAAGAGAAAAGTGAGGTAAATCATCAGATTTTTGCCTGCACACGGCTCTTGCTTGCTTGCAGTCCTTGGAGCACAGAGTTCCAAGTTGGTGAAAACAGACACTGAGCAGGGTCTGAACAATGGGGTTGGGTTTGTCTTGGGGTTTTTTTGCATAATAGTATTTACAACATACTTAAGTGCCCTGCAGTCACATACAGAGCCCATGTTCACTGCTGAGGAGCAGGACGCTCCTGGCAACCAAGCTGTATACATCCACAGAGGGACAGCCAGGGGAAAAAGGCTGAAATACAGCGTGGTTTTGCTCCTGGTGCTTCACACACCTAAAAACTAAGCAGCTGTTTCTAATCAAGCATAAAGAAGGCTTGACAAATACAACACAGCAAATATCAAGTCCATTTGAATCAAGAAGAACATCAGAAAGAGCAAAGCAGCAAAATTTGTGCTTGATGTTGTTACCAGGTGGGCAGAGGCAGAACTGAACTCAGCTGAGAGGTCCGAGTCCTGGGCTCTGGAGGCAGACACATCTACAGGCTCCAAACTCAAACCTCCTGAGACAGAGGGCTATGTGCCAGCAAGTGACCCTCCATCCCAGTGACAGAGGTGGACCATACGGCAGTATCACTAGGAATCAGAAATCCATGCAAAACCTTGCACTTCAAAAGCCTTTGTTGGCTTCCAAACACAGGTTTCAGTGGGGTTTAACTACAAAACGCCTCCCAAGGAAAGGTTGAGTGCCACAGCATCACAACAGAGAGAGCAAGTAAGAAGCCGTACTGGAAGGTAGACAACAGCCATGCAGCTGGTCTTTAATCAATCATAGACCTGGGTAGAACTGAGGGTCACAGCCCACCTTCTATATGGCATAGAGAAGTGGCAGAGGGGCCTCTTGTCTCCTCTCAGCAATTTGCTGCCCAAAGCAATGAGCCGGTGGCACTGCCAGCCCAGAACTACAGCTGCCTGGGCCACAGGGTTTGCTAATACCGACTACAAGCACAGGATATAAATGGTGTCACTGCTGCAGCTGCTTGTGTGTCTGCAGACATATGGAAGAGATGGGAAAACAAGGTTCTGAGCGTGATGCTGGGAACAGAGGACAGACACCGCCTTACAGCTGCAGTGCTCCAACCCGTACAGGAGCAGCAGAGAAACAGCCAACAGAAAAACAAGACTGTGCCAAAGATCACTGGCATTGTCCCCAAGTTATGTCAGGTCGGAAAACTTAACATCTAACCCAAAGCTTTCACATGCTGGTTAGGATCATGGACCATGAAGGAGCCATACAAATGAGATCACCTGAAGCTGCAGGGGACATAGCAATCAATACCGCCCTTTCCAGAGTCACAGTTGGGTGTGAGTCAATGTTGGGTAACTGGATGCCTTTGCTACCAGTAACAGTTCATATTTCCATGTAATATCTTATTTCCCTTCTTTTATAATTGCATGATAGTAATGATGCCCAGCCCCAGCATCCCCCACTGACAGGTAGGGTGCTACCGCCAGCATTCCTGGTTTTCCAAAAAACCTTTGTGGACATGCACTGCAAACAGCACAACCACCCAGCACCTACAAGCTCCAGCTTTAGACATGACAAAACCCTCCCTAGAACTGCAGCTTTCAAGATTATATACGTTAGAGGCCAAGACTTAATTTCCCCAACTACAGAGAGCCTAAACCCAGAGGTGCCCACCCTTCCGTCATTACCCAAGGGGCTCTTGGAGCCACCTCCTTTGTACCGCAGCGTATTTTGCTATCTTGAGGCATCAGATTGCTTTATTCATGTGAATGTGGAGCCAGGAAAGCAGATACAGGCGCATGCTCTCTGAGTATCACAGCCCAGCCAGCATTAATGTCTGGTATACAAGCTCCGGTTAAGATCTACAGCAAGTAAAAATTGTAAGTCTCTGTTGATACTGAATTTTGAGGATGTTTCTCTGCTTATTCCACAAACCTGACATGGTAACAAAAAAACAGAGAGAGTCCAAAAAAAAAAAGTCAAAGATCAATTCTTCAATCCTGCCAGTTATCTGCACTAGAGAACAAATCAGGGAAAACAGAACTATCCCTGCAACGGAAGAGAACAAGAAGTGCTAGCGCTCAGTGAGTGTTTAACCACGAATCCTTCAGCTGAAGGAGTGTCAAGACATTGGTGATGCCTTTGCTGTAAAACAATTAACGTGTTATATCCAGCTGGGAATAAAAGTTATGTGCATTTCAGGAGTGACTACAAATTTGCTTTTATCAAGTGCCTAACAGGTAAAAAAAGGAAAAGACAAGTATTTCAATAAAAATACAAAGAATAAACCATTGTACATTGCTACAGGACAGGGAAGCAGACCACTGGGATGGAAATGCCAGCAAGACATTGGTCATGTTTGCAGATCAAACACAGAAACAGCATGTGAGCATGGAAGCAAAGGTCAAGACATTCTGGAGAAATTGTTCAAGCTCAGGCACTGGGGCTTAAGATGCTCCCAAGTCATTAGGGGTCGCTACCTTGCATTATTCCGCACCACCCAAATGCCCTTCTTCAGATGCTGGTCACTGGCAGAAAGATGCTAGACCAAAGAGGTGACAGATCTGCTTCAACGTGGCAACGTATTCGAATTCTCTCACCCCCTCCCACGCTCAACAGCAATCTTGACTTTTTTTTGTCAGTGACCAGCGTCTCTTATAACCTCATACCTCATGCAAAAAAAAAACCCCCAAAACCTAAAAAACAAACAAAAAAAACAACCCAAACCCAAAAACAGGCGCAAGGAAGGCCGTGAGGAGAAACACTCTAATCAAGCCACTCATCCTGCCCACAGGGCCAGCGGCTGCAGAGGACATCAGCTGCAGGAGAAGCCCCTGGCTCAGCCCCCCCTGCCCTCCCCCACCTCCAGCCTCCCCACCCCTTCCACCCCACCCCGGAGGAGTTTAATCTGTACAGGGCAGTTCTGCTTCAGAACTGCAGGCTGCAGCTTTTCGGAAGAGCTGTGTGTAAATCCACTTGCAATTTGGACTTAAATAGGCCTCTAGGTTGTATTCCTCATCCGGAGAGCTGGCCAGGTATGGGACAGGCTGCAGTTACCTTGGCAGGCAGCTTGCCAGCGCCACCGTGCAACGCTGGCATTCTCCCCCTACGTGAAACTCCCACATTTTCCTATTTTGCACCTAGCAACTTCATTGTAATTATAAATATCTCATCAGCATTAAACTAATCAGGATATATTAATATACATCAGAAAATGATTTAGCACTAAAAGCCACTCGAACTTTTGTTCGTGTTTCTGCACTGTCAGTCTGAATTTAATTACAAATTTTAGCACTGGTTCAGCTCCTAATTCTTTCTGCACACAGATTCAAAATAAAAGATGCTTTTCGTGGCTTCGCCAAGCATTGCACATTTTTCATAACAACAAATTCATTATCACCATCATGATCTAAAACAGCAACAGCAAAGTGCAAAAGCACTGTTCTGAAGAGACTGACACCTCTTCACAGGGAGCAAGGCATTTAACAAGAGGAGGGATTATATTCCCCTTGTGCGTTGCATTCATACATTTTCATTTTAAATTCTTCTGCAAAGCGGCCATTCACTCATTCTTCAGTTAACAGACCAGTGTTTTGGCAGATGGCTCCTCAGCAAAGCCCTCAAACGAGCGCACCAGATTGCATCAGCAGCCCAAAGCCACAGCGACTCAGGCGTCTTCACGCGCTCCCATGAGCGCCACCCTCCCCTGAGCGGGGCCAAACCCCACTCTCCCACCGACGCAGCCCCTCTCAGCTCCCAGCTGCTTCGGCCAGGGGAGCAGGGTTGTCAAGGGGGAAGCGGGGCTGGAGGACACCCGCCCCTCCCTCCAGCAACAGCCAGCTCAGCTGCTTGCTGGGCCTTCCACACCAGCTAGCATACCCAGCTCCCTCCCATTTCTTCCAGATGGCTCCAGTACCTTTAACTGGAGCCTTGCTTCATCTCACGGACCTCACTGCTGTTAACCCCCAGCAGCACTGGGGAGGCTGCAGCCCAAACAGAAGCGGCATTTTGTGCTCTTCTGCCACGAGAAGAACATGCCCTACAGGAGTTGATGCCTCCGAGAGACTGGAATTCAACAGAAAAAAACCCCAAAACCTCCCAAAACCCAACAGGAGCTTTTGATACCCCAATACAAGGTTCAGGTGACTTCTGAGTCTTGTGTTGCACGAGTTATTCCTGCACAGGCTCCTACTCGTTGTCCTCGGGGACATGAGGGCGGTGTGGAAGGGAGAAGTCTGCCGTTTCCCTGCCCCACGCCGGGCCAAAAGGGCTGCCTGGCGATGCCAGGGAGACCAAGCCGGAAGGGGTGGCTGGTGGCTGGGCGGCCAAGCTCCAGTGCCCCTGCGTCTCTGTCCCAGCTGAGCCAGCATGACCATCGGCTCACTCAGGATTTAGCAAGGTCTCAGGTTCAGCAGGAGGAAATGCAAATGGCTTACAGTGTTCTCTCCCACAGATTACAGGGACATTCCACGGAAGATTTAGAGGGATTTTTTTTATTTTAATGTAAAAAAAACCACTGGAGCCTACATTTGGAATGTACTGCTTCAGTGCACTGCCACTGGGATGAGAAGATTTGATGATAAAAGTCTGATTTAGCCTGTCAGCTTAGCTAGCTACACACTTGGAGCTGTATTAACTCGCACAGTCTGGAGGACTAAATGCAACCGTGCCCAAATCAATAGCTAAGCAGCAACTCTACATGTTGTTACCAGAGCTGGCAGGCAGATGTTGGCCATGCTGGACACAGCTGGGAAGGGTCCATACCCTCCTCTCCTCCCTCAATAGATACTCCTTTGATATGACCCACTGGAAAAAAATCTGAGGAACAAACCACAGGCTAAATAGCAGCAGTGGAAATGGCTCAGAGCAATGCAAGAGACACTCCAGGTAATCACCTGCACTTGCCTTCTGTTGTTCACAGGCAAGAGTGCTCTGTTTCCATTGCTTTTGGGATTCGGTATGTGTACTCTTACAGGCAGGAACCAAGGGCTGGAGGCTCCAAAGGGATTCCTGAAGCTGAGAGTTTGCCTTCAGGTGTGGAAATTGCTGAAGCAGCTGAGAATCAGTTCGCTTCCAAAGTGAATTCATGTGAATTCACGTTAACATGACAGCTCTTGAGCCAGGAGATTTGGAAACATGCGCAAGATGCAGCAGGAGGAGCACGGAGAGTGTGAGTTCCCCCCAGCGCCTCCTCCTCACCCCCCCCGGCAGGTCACAGCACCAGCGTGGGGGTGAGCTGCTCCACTGCCCGTTCTCACCTTGGTAAGGCCAGCAGCCTCGCCAGCGAGCCAATATGGAATTATTCTTGGCCCTTCTCTCCCTCATTCAGCAATAAAGCTTGGACTCATCAGCAAGCGAAGCATCAGCGTCGGGCCACCTTAGTGAGCGCAGGCAAACCAGACAGCATGAGGTAAGCAAGAGCAGGCAGCAGCAGTGAGGGCACCGTCTTCTCATGAAACATTCCTCCCCAGGTAGGGAAGTTCCAGCTGACAGCTGCTTGGAGCGGGGAAACAAAACAAACCCACAATGCAAGAATTCTAGAGAAAACAGTGTGAAGACTGATTGCACTGCAAAACATCCCAGTCATGGTTTTTCGCAATTCTTTTTATGCAAAAAGCGCAATAGCTAGATTCCTCAGGACTGGACAAGTCCAATTTTGAGATTTTTTTCCTGAAGAAACTAGAAATATCTTTGGACACTTGTGGCTGTGCTCCTTTGGCACTGATTCCCCACTAGCCTCAGACATTCAAACTGGCTTTTTGGTTTCAAAGTTTTCGTGATATGGACATGTGCCCATGCTGAAACCAACCATTTCTGGATGTTCTTGACCCAAGGTGAAATTTCTTGGGCTGTCCCATCCCATTACCCCATCATGGAGTTACAATCTGAGGCAGCTTCTCGCATACAGATCAAACATGCTAAGGTGGGGAAAAGGTTGCTCTCTGCCGTTGAAAACATCTGCTTAACATGTCATCCCACAGAACAGCCCCCCAAACATCGCAGGGGCAGAGCAATGCTTTTGCTCTAGCACAAAGAGAAAAATAAGCATCAGCTATTTTAAACTACACAAAAAAACCACCACGTCCTGCTTGAGCAGGTACCTTCAGACCAGTAGGGGCTATGCAGCCTGAAAACGAATTAAGACTTTGCCCTCCCATTCCCTGGTGGGGCCAGGGACTGGCAAGGCAAACTGGGCAGGACCACCACAGGCAGCAGCCATCAGCCCCAATGGCAAAGGCCATTGGCCCCGCTGGCTGCCAGAGATCTGCCCTGCCCTGCACAGCACCCTGCACAGCAAATGGACTGGCCTGCAAATGGGCCAGGCTACCATGCATAATTCATAGCAGCCTCCCCACAACTCGTTATAATTAAGCCAGGCCGGTAGTTCCATCCTAGTCTGAAGAATAAGATCAAAACATTGGCCAGTGATTCGTCACACTGTACCGTCCCACCTGTGACACAAACCCCCACACAGGCTGTACCGGGTGTAACGCTGCACTGAACAGGGCAGTAGTAGTGGAACACTTTTGAAGTGCTTTTGGATTTCATGCCTTCAGGAGTGGTAAGTGTTTCTGAGATAGCACAGAAAAGGAAGAAATGACAGCTCAAGTGAACAAATCCATGCTGCAGACTTCAGTACCTCAGGTCTATTTTCCGAGAGAAGACCTGCGTGACCAACGCTTGCATTGCACTACAGAAAGGTCTGTTCACTGTAACGTACATGCGTAATGCTGGGTAAGGATTTATACCTATGTCTCGGATTTCTGCTGCTCTCAGAAGATGCTGGCACAAGTGAAGTGACGAGCAATTTACTGAGGCTTATACGTTACCCGTAACATTTCTACGCTCTTCCTCATACTGGAAATTCAGCTCTTACAGAAAGGAAAATGGTGTTACAGCCCATTTTTCATGGGGGAAACTGAGACACAAAGAGGTTAAAGGCCTTACTCAAGGTTAAACATCAATCAACATGAGAGAAAGAATAAACCCAAAGCCCGCAGCGTCTCCTGACCAGGCAACCTTCAGCTTCATTACTCTGCCTCCCTACAAGCAAATACCGACATGGAGAATTTATACCTTCTGGCACGCTCTACCACACGGTTGTATCCAGCCACCCAGCCCATGCTGGGTCACCACAGCACTAACAGACAGCCTGTGGCATGCAGAAAAGTTAGGTATGCTAAGGTGTCTGCGAGGAAGCACCAAACAGACTTCTTCAAAATTAAATCAATACACTTAAAAAAACACAACTCAGAAGACAGATGGGGGGAAGGAGTCAGGTGATCCGACAGCAAAACTCGTAACATGCAGCATATGCAGCAATCCAGGTGTGGATACAAACCAGAGAGCCCTTTCCAAAATAGCTTGATAAAGAGCTCCAGTGGGAATAAAAAAAAAAAAAAAAAAAAAAAATTTCTTCCTACACCTAGTCCCTCTGTGCGCCCTCATGCAGTCCTATTTTAGTACTTGCTTTCAGTGTCTTTTTTTGTCTTCCTTGTTCATAAAATCTCACGCCGTAGAATGGAGAATGAATGAGAGAACAGTGCCGGGAGGATGACTTCACCTCAGAGGTCAAAAGGCTGGTCACAACATGACACCACCAACTGGCGTGAAACAAGATCACCAACGCAAATCCACCCACAAATTAGCACAGGTACAGAGATCTATGCCAGAAAAGGGAAGAGTGGGCCAAAAGGAACGGAGAGAAAAATCCTCCTGTGCAGGCCGTACTGTGCTTCGGTACTGCCGTCCCCCAACCCACTCAGTTGAGGGCACGGAGGAGACCCACAACCTTCCTCTGTCCTGCTGAAAACAATCAGAATTTTCCTGTCCTCATCCCAAGTTCATCCCTCCCAAAGATTAAAGGAAACATGCTTCAGGGGAAAAGAAAAAAAAAAAAAAAAAAGGACAAAAAACCAAACAACAAACAAAACCCCAAACCACCCTTGCTCATAAAACTGCTTGCTAATATTACAAGTGGAATCTAATTTTTGCAATTGCTTCCCTTCAGACAGACTTTGTTAAGACAGACAGTCACGTATTCACAGCTATAAATCTCCAGGAGACTGGTTGCATTCCCAGCTCCTCTGTAAATCCCTTGTATTGGGGCTCGGACAGCCAATTTATCACCTTCTGCTTCAGCCTGCCGAAGCCTCCCTACGCAAGGGAACTACGGCCCTGGTACCCTATGAGGGCCAGGATAGCAGTAAATCGACAAAAAAGGAGGGCAGGAACACAGCGAACGAGCTTCAGTTTTCTGCTTCCCTACAGCACACTTTATTATATGAGGAAGCAGGTGAAACCAACCCAAGCACAACTCTCAAAATCTACTTCTCTTGAGAAGAGATTTCTGCAGCCCACCCAGGAGGAGTGGGTAACCTTCCGCAACCATAACTCCCCAGCACTTCCATGCTTTGCAGCGGTTTTCAAAGGCAATCATTGTCTTCATTTAACTTCATTATAAACTCAATTTGCCAGGCACAGTACTTACCTGTGGGCTGCATAATGAAAGAGAGAAGCTTGTGCTCACTCCTGACTTGCACCCTGAGTCACACCTAGCACGGCCCCATATTTCTGTATGATCACACCCCTGGCCAAGGGCCATCTCCTCAGGAGCACAATCTACAGGAGCAGCACATTCATGTTATTGCATCCAGAATCAGATGACAGAATGGGCAGTGATTATACAAGAGAGCATTTTCTTCGTTCCAATTTGATCTTCTCTCCTGCCAACAGCACCACAATGCTTGTGAAAACCCATGCATTTCTGCTACTCACCAGCCTCCCTAATTCCTCAGCCAACTACTTCAAAAACCAGTTTTCTGAGATTAAAAGGTAATCTTAAAAGAGGGGTTTGAAAAACAATGAAAACAGGATCAATCCAACACCATAAAGTACGCTGGCAGCAAACCACACAACTCCTGCCCAACTGCAAATGCCCTGGAGTCGGGCGGTCTCATCACAGCAGGCTCTAATTAAGCATCACTGGCTGGAAGTGAGAGTCCCTAAACACCCAAATGTACTTATTTTTCTCCTTTAACCTTTTCATAAAGGAATTCTGTGTGAAAACAGGACAGGAGCGACCCTCGTGCTCACTTCTGCTCAAGTGAAGCCTGCGTGGCCTGTGCATGTCCCCCAGTGGTGGTGACCCAGCCAAGAAGCCTGTTTCTCCCCATTTTCTAGGCTGCACATCCAGCCACACATGATGCTGAAATGTCAGGCAGTGAGGTGCGTGCTGCCCTTTCCTCTGCAGCAGAACACTGCTATGTGGAGCTAATTGTGCTCAACAGATGAACCAACATGAGGCGTTTTGCTTTTGCTCACCCAGAGATGTTTAAGGGCTGAAGCGCGTGAGCGCAGTCACACTGCCACACATGGTGCCCCACCACAAGAGACTGGGACATGCACAGCGTGTTCCTCCAAGAGGAATTCGATTCAAACTCATTGAATAGAAAAGCAGGCACAGACACAGGAGAACGGTGATACAAGAGAGCATGTCTGAAAATAATCCCTGGCCTTTCTCAATAAAGTTTGAAAAGCACGGTGACATCCGCGTATCTGCGTGCCCCAGGAGAGCAGTATCCTGCAGGCACCATTGCCAGAGGAAACACACAACAGAGATGCTTGTTTGCAGCTTGGGGGCCCTCTGGGAGATGCGTTTCAGCTGCTTCTCTGCTGAAAAATCAAGCAGGCTTTGCAGAAACTGCCTCTTTCAGGAGGCTGTCATTAACCGCACTTCCAGGGAAAAAGGGGTTTATCCATCAAAAATTAAATAGAACCCAAACCCCCAATAAAAACCAAGGTGCAGTTAATCAAGATGTCCTTTTTTTTTTTTTTTTAAATAAGATAAAAGTCACGAGACCAAAAAATCAAACAAGGCATTTTCCTTCAGTTGTTCTCTACAACCCAAAGAGATTAAAGGCTTTTTGCCTTCAGAAGGCTTTGTATCAGTTAGCAGAGACCACCACACACCCTGCCCAGGTACGGCAACATGCTCAGGGTGCACGTGTGTCAGCAGAGCCAGCCCTGGCCACCATCCACTCTTTCCAAGGAAATCGACTGGAGAGCTTGGAGTTGAATGCCAAAGGGCATCAGTCACGGGGATTTCATTCACTTCTGTTCCCGGCGGCAGGCACCGCCCCCAGGCCACATACTGCCCCTGACAGGGCGAAGGCGAGCTCGAAGGTGAGCTCGTTTTGTTACACAGCTCACACTATAAATCAGCATTCATACCTTCCCAAAACACGTTGTCCATCACTCGTAAGCACACGCAAGTACTGAGCACGTTTACGGCCAGCATAGAGCGTTTCCTCAGCCCCGGTGCCCTGCCCTGGGGACGGTTAGCAGGACGGAGCCCCCGGACCACGCCGGCCTGCTTGCTGCCTCCACCAGTCCCCGCCTGGGGAAGCCACCGGCCAGCGCAGCTTCAGGCCCCGGGAAACAGGACCTGCTTGCTGCCACCGGGATGGGAATTCACCCAAGGTTTGGGGGTTGGTTTGGTTGGGTGGGTTTTTTTACAGAAAAATTACTGTAACCATAGCAGGGAAGGAAGATTAGAAGGCCTCACATACATTTTGCTGAGCTTAAATTTGAGATAAGTGGGGGGTTTGGTGGGCATACATTTGTGCTTTCCTATAAATAAAGGAAAGCATGGGGGGGCAGTAAGGTGAAGGGGAGTAACACAGAAGTCAGCACAAAAAAGTCCTCCTTTCAGGATAGTTTCAAACCTGATGGGTGAAGGAAAAAAATTTTTTTAAAAGCTATCCTGAGGCATCTTTCTCTCCTTTGCATTGTAACAGATCAATGAACTGCTGCAAGCAGATGTCTGCACAGCTCAAGACCAGGCCTCAAAGAAAAGAGAGATGCTGCCGGAGAATGGAGATGTGTGGGATACAAGGAGTTAATGCTGCTGAATGTTAGCACTATTTAGAGAGAAGATACTTCAGACTTCTACTCAGTGTACAAAGGGTGCCCTTCACAGCCCACTGGGCTAAAACTGACTCTTCCCAAAGGCACATTGGGGAAATTTTGATCATCAATTGCTGACTCTTAAACCCTCCTGCTAAATTTGATGTGATGCTGGACTTGTAGAGGCCAGTTCACAGCGTCAGTTCCATCCCATTAAGCAGGCCATCAGGTCTTCATCTTGCCCTGCGTACAGATCAAGAAGTGACCGCAAACAGACAAGGAACGACTGTGTCCTGTTAGACCGCTGCTCTCCTGCAGGCTCTTGAGCTGAGCAACTGGCACGACGAGCATAAACATGATAGCATGGAAGTTTGATGTAGGTATTACCTACAATGAAATAATTCTTAAAAACTGAAAACCAAGATCAGTGCTCTACAAATATTACACTAGACTGTAATAAAGCCTGAAGTCCACCAATAGGTCTGGGAAGAAGATATGTGATGAACCTTCAAAGGGTGTAATGGACACTAGAAATGTTAGAAAAAGCCCATTCCTTCTTAAAATGTTAGCTCTTTGCTTAGAACTCAGCAAGATCATACTGATATGACGCACTTCATGAAGGACAAGGTAGGGTGTTGGTATATGCCTCATACAGCCCTTGTTAGAAAAATTCATAGAAGAGAAAACTTTCCTCAGGTGTTCCTAAACACAAGGATACCCACTGCTGTTCAGCAAGCGCCCGATCAATAAATCGCTGGACACTGAGCAAATGCATCATGGAGATACCTCTGCCGACCGTATTGCATTCCTTCTCATCTTTACCTTCACCTTCAGAACACAACTTGACACAGGGAACTAATATTCGATACCATCAGCACCAGCGTTCCCCCCACCTTGCATGTGCCTTCCTGCTCTTTTACATTTACATGCCATACCATGATGCTAATCCCACAGAGTCAGCTGAACTTCTGTTACAAATAAAAACTTCCGCAAGGAGATGAAAGAAAAATCAAATGAGATCTTGGTTCTCCAAACACACATGTGACTGTATTTAAAGCCAGGAGGCGTTACACTCAGCTGACAAAGCAAGTAGATGCATTATATCCTTCACGTTAGACCAAGATGGAAATAGCGTAATTGCCCCCACACCCCACTCTAAGAAAACCCTTTTTCTTTTATATTTGAACATCTGCAAGCAGCCTGACTGCAGCCTGGGGCATACGTGTGAGAACGCATGTGGCCTTGCTAGAAGCGGCTGTGGCTGAGTCCCCCCATGGCAGCCTCTGATCTCCAACCCAGCACCATCACTGGTTCCCCCCAGAGCCCCAGCCCATGCCCAGGCTGGGCCAGCCACCATGTGGGTGTCAGTACAACCACACCGACCTCAGCTCCTCATTTGCTCCTCACTATTGCGAAAGCTCTCACATTTCCACAAGTTTGGGAGCAGGCTCTTTCTCCCACACATAGACCAAACACAGACCATAGCTAAGCAGGAGCCGGTTCACAAACACCAGCTCACCATGGATCCGGTACCTACGGGGAAGTCATGAGGCTTTCTAAAACAGTTCATCACTTCCTATCATGCCAGCCCTCCATCCCCCCCGGTCACCAAACACATCTCCCAAGAGGTGATGCCATGGTGAAGACTTGTGCACGCTCCAGGAAAGAGTCCAGCCCTTGATCTGGCTTCCATTTTGTTAAAATAATGGTTTATGCTTTCTTTGGTGAAAGCCCAATTAATACACAAAAAATTCTAGATCACCTTTCTATAAAATATTGTGGTTTGAGCTGGCAGAGTCGAGAACATGGAGCAGGATCAGTCCTGGAGCGTTGCAGCAGCACAACCCTGCAGCAGAGCTCGCTTACCATTAGGTGTCTGTTAAGTAATAGACTGTAACTGTGAGGAAACAAAGTGACAGCGCAGAAATTCAGAGTATCAGGCTCCTCATCTACTCCCAAAAAAGCCTGCTGAATGTCTTCAACGTGATGGGATAACCTAACAATTGAGAGATGTTGCTATTATGAACTACTTTTCTATGAAGTCAGCGTAAAAATAAAATACAAGATGTAACACCTTGTTCTCCCACAAGAAAGACCATTTATTAAACATGAACACAAGCCGCTTATGCAACCCATGTTTAATTGCAGAGTTCTACAAGGTCAACCAAGAATTTAAGTCAGCGCTGGGGGGGAACTGCTCTCTGGCTTAGCATCCAGACCCAAGAAATTAGACTCAGCCCCTCTCACCTCCTCTGTCCCAGCCCAGCATTTGCGGTCAAGAGAACGGAGAAGGCTGTTCTTTGAACTGGGAGCACGTTTGAGTATTTAGGGATGGGGAGACACAGCTGCTTTAATTACCGGGAACCGCAGGACCACCCACATGCACAGACTACAGCATTAGAAGCCTCGTTCCACTCTCTTCAGTACTGAGACTTGGTGCACTGTGGAAGGTTTTGCTCCCCAACAAATGACCTTCTATCTATACGGCTAATCGTGAGCATGAAATTCTGCAGGAATGTTCATGTCACTTTATTTTTTTTTTTTAATAGAACAGTTAATGGGCATTGGCATCTCATCACATGAGGAATCCCCCTGACTAAGAACAACGCCTGCCTGCTGACCAGGCGCACCACTCCAGAAACAAGAGGAGGTCACACGCTACAAAATGTATTTAATGTAAAATTTCTTACCCTGCTGCTCATGGGACAGGACAGCGGCTTCCTCTGGCATGGCAATATAGAGGCTTCCACGAACAAACCCTGGGCCACAAGGAGCCAGAAGCATGGCTGGGTAAGCACAGCCCAGCACATCCAGGTGCCTGAGAGTTATTAGCACCAGAATGAACCAACATGAGGCACTTTGGGGGAAAAGAAACAGAAAAAAAAATCTCAGACTAATCATTTACAATCCCTAAGCACACTTTCAGTCACTGAGGTAGTAGCAGGAGACTGAACAATAACAGTGGGATCACTTACTGCACGTGTAAAGTTACCTGTGCTCAATGGGCTCAGCTGCTCCTTTACCTCGTACACTGCTTTAAAAAAAACCAAAGCTACTGAGTCAGGCTTTTGGTCTTCGAAAGCGGCTGCAGGAGGGACACTGTCAATACGCCTGTTAGGAGCAATTCCGCACTACAAAAGCAGACTTTTTGTTATCTTAACAGCCTTTTCACTAAAAACTCCTTAAACCTGAATAGCAAACTTAGAACCTGAGCAAAGGCCCTGAGGATGCAATCCAACTAGAGCTGCCTAATCTTTGGTGTCCAGCTAGTGCAGTACTTCCAGCAAACTCCGGAAGAGTCTGCTGATCCTGTTCCACATTCCTTGCTTGCAGCCTGCATCCAGGCTCCACACTGCACTACAGCACATCCTCTTACCAGTGCCCACTACGGTTGTGTGTTGTTTAAAAAATAAACATTAGACAGACACATTTGGGCCTTTTTTAAGGTTTGAGTGAAGAAGCAAGAAGGGAGGGTGAAAAAGGGCCAGCCTTCCCCTGGTAGCACAATTTCCACAGTCAGACAGCAGGCAGCAACTGCCGGCTGTGGGAGCATGCACAGCCGAGCCACCAGTGTGCACCACAATCTGAAACGCAGCTGGATCAGTGCTCATGCCCCTGCCGCCCAGCTGCTCACAATACCCATCAGAAACAATCCAAGGGCAGGCTCTTTCCATGATTAAAAAGAAAAAGGGAGGACAAACGCATTTCAATCCACACGTCTCCACGAGACACTTTCTGGAGGAAAGGGAAGGATTGAGGAAGAGAGAAGTACAAAATACAGGAGAGAGATGCACAGGCACTGGTGCATTACTTCAACACAGGCAAGCAGGAAGCAAAGGCTTCTTTTATAGCCGCATCCCTCCCCACAGGTCCCACCAGCAAACCCATCACAGAACATCCCAAAACGCTGGGTACTGTGGATGCTGCTTATCCCAGAGCAGAATGCCTGACAAAATAAAGATGTAACATACCCCATTCACGCTGGCAGATGGAAAGAGCAAGAGGTTTCGCTAAAATGGACAGCAGCAGAGACAGAGCAGCAGTCGTACATGTGCTGCAGCAACTACGGATCCCGCTCCGTCATTCAAGGCCTGCCCTAAGCAGCATCCACGGTACCCAAAGAGGCTGCACCCAGGCCCAGTTATCCTGGGATGCGCTGCTGCTCCGTAGCCACCTGAGTGGCCCTAAATCACCAAATCCTCATGGCACTCTATCAGCAGCAAAGCAAGTGCCTCCTCTTTCTCTTCAAACATTTACATATTTCTCATACTTCTCAGGATTTAAGTTCATTTTTGTTTTCCACCTTATGAGCAAACCCACAGTCCCAAAGACTGGATTTGATGGTACCACGGGCTGTTTTGGCACCTCGTATGTAGATTCTTCTCAAGTGCCGTATTGTTTTCATAATTACAGAATGTCTGCAATCACCATCATTGGAAAGATTCCTGCTTGCTTTTTATGCCCCTGGGCCATTCCTTGGGATAGCTAGAAAGCAAATTTCATTCCAGAATATAAATAATAATTAAAAAAATAATCATTATATCAGTTTCACATTAATGTTCCTCAGTTTTATAGTTCCAGATACCCATTTTCCAACTACCAGAGGAGTGATAATCAGGTACCCACCTACCTTGTGTGCGGACTTTATCACAGACTCCACTTGAATAATAAAAATGTCCGCATTTGGCACCAAATAACAAGAGGTGGCTTAATTCCCGTTAGCACACAGGCAACCACAACCAGTCCAACCTTCCAGCACTGGCCTTTGCTCGTTAACGTTGGGTTCTTCAAGTATGACGACCAACCGGCAATTCCGTAGAACTTTAAAGAATTGTGTAGGAACACCAAGGCGCTTTCATACATCGATGAAATCAACATTATCACAAGCCCATTCTTTTATTTCCTTGACACCAAAGCTTCAGCACCTTGACACGTAACAGCATCAAAAGGAGACACAAAATTCCACGTGAAGCCAGAAGAAAAGTCACCCATAACATTGACCACCTTGACGTTCCCAAACAAAACCTGAGGTCTTTTTTAAGGCACGGATAGTCTGCCTTCATCCTCTGTGAGCCCCTCAAGGACACCAGAGCCACCCATTAACTATCTGTGCCACGGGACGAGAACAGCCCTTGTGCCTACACCACAGCCTCCCAGGAATGAGGCAGGGGCCCCTGCAGTTAACCACTGACAAATGCTGCTCTTGCCATCTCCAGCCATAGCACTGGCTCAAAATGCAACGTTAGAACAAACTCCTTCCTGTTGCCACTACCTGCCTGAAATTTTACACCAAGGGCTTAAGTTCTGCTTTTGTTTACAGGAACTCAAGTGGAAAGATTCAGACTAACAAAAACAAGCGTAGAAAATCGACCACACCAGAAGAGATACCTAGGCTTCCCACACACCACACAGTTTGGTTCTGTTTTTTAATCACAGAAACAGGCAGCCAGTACATTTGAAATCTTCCCCAGATTTGCAAATAAGCCATTCTGGTGGTGATTTATTGCCACTTTATTGTGCCTTTGCTGGTTTTAGTAAGAACTTAAACACACACAGGAAGCCTCACTCAACACCGATGCTCATTTTTGCCATGGTCAGTGCTAAAAAAAAAAACACACCAAAAAAAATCCCCAAAAAAGCAACCCCAAAAAACCCCCCCCACGCCACCATCATAACAAAGTCTTCATTCTTCAGCTCTTAATCTTTTTAATAAGCATCATGTGTTGTTCAGAACTACAAGAAATTACCACTTGCAGCTGTGAATGCATAGGTCCTGCTGCTATGAATTACAGATCCCCGTTAAAAGCATCAACCCTTTAGTTCTTGCAGTCTTCCAGCTATGCAAGGCCCTTGTGTTTAAAACACTGAGCATTCCTTAAATTAGGACTCTCCAAACGACCGAAACCGTGTCGCTTTACAGAATCTCGCAGCCCCTTTGGCCAATTCATTTTTCTTCAGTTTAACATAGTCTTATGAATTTTCCATTTATCCACCACCCTTGAAGTGCAGAGCTCTCTTTGCAAGGCTTTAGTCCAATACACACACACACAAAGTTGCCACTGTTAGCACAAGGGCATCTTCACTAGTACAGAGCTGCTGCAAAAGCGAAGCTGTCACAGCGTTAAGTCATGTACTACAGACGATGCCAGCGTGTGCTCGGCACACGGGACACCTGCGATGTCCATGCCGGCCACAGCCAGACCAGCAGCCCCAGACTGCCCAGCCTCCCCATGCTGCACTGTCCTCCTCCTCCTCCTCCTCCCCAACAGCACAGCAGTACGGCGTTGATCCAAACTGACTGCATGAAGTCATTAGAGCTTATGTTGGTTTATGTATCCTGCCTGAGCTGCTAGGGAATAAGGTTGTTGGAAACACAAACAGGTTAGAGTACAAATACAGGTGAACAGCCATGGAAGGTATGAGCTGGAACACAAAACACAAAAAGCACGCAGAGAGGTGCAGGGTGCACAATATAGTAAAGGCTTCATTAGTAGATACTGGATTTCTATTTATGAAATATAGCTACACCAGGAATAATCTTGTGCACCAGCAATCAGCTGGCAATCATCATAAGCAAGAAGCCCTCCAACATCAGTCCTGTGGTCTCGAGCCCCTGCGATGTGAGCAGAAAAGAGGTGACAGACAAGTTAGCGTGGAAACACGGAGTCAAGGAGAAAGTAAATTAAAGTCAACAGACTCCTAGAAATTCCATGACAGAAACCATACAGTCTTGATTTCAGGAGCAATTAAACAGTGCACGCCACCACAAAGATCGGTAGAGCTGGGATTACTCCTGGCAGCCATGTTTTAGAGCCGCTCTCCTGCGAATTCACAGTGGAGGGCATGCCCCCCTGAGGGTCAGTCCCATACGTACAAACAGTAAGTAACAGAAGTGACTTCTGGCACTTCAGCCGGAAAGAATGGTCTTTGCCCAAATTGAACTAAACACCATAATTAAAACTGATGAGAAAAAAAAAGATCACATTCCTCAAAACTGGTCAATTTCTCAGCCAAACAGGAGTCAAAATGTGTCTGCAGGAGCTGCGTGGCAGGATTAGGGCATTTGCGTACTTCCCCCTTCTGCCAGAAGGCATCAGTGGGGAAAAAAGCCAAAGAACCAACAACCAAACATTTTCTCAGTGTCTTTCCAAATTCCTTTAATTTATGCATTTTTAAAAATAAGAGACAGACCAGTCAGCGCAGTCCATGGATTGGCAGTTCGAGTCCCAGCATTCACTCAGCACTGTTTGCTTGTGTGGACACGGCCCCGCTCTGCTAACCACACTGGGGATGCCGCGGAGTGGCCCTCAGGTCACGCATGTAGGACAGCGTGCACCTTGCATCCGATGGCTCCTACAGCAAACGGCACAGGGGCTGGCAACAAGGACACTGCAGTTTCCACCCCTGCCATTGCTCAGCGCTAACTAGGAGAACGTGATTAAGGACAGACACAGACAAGGATTTACATGGTCACATCCCCATTGCTGGATGCCCAGAATTACAGGCAGGTCCAATTGGATTGTGGAAGAACAGGGAGAGGACTGAAGGGTAAACCACTTCTATACCGAGTGTGGCGTGGCCTGAGCTTCTACCTGAGAGCAACTACAGCGCCAAGAAAACCGAGAGCCTGTTACGTGTCTCAGGATTTCCAAAAACAGCCGTGTAAAACACAGACTTGTTTTCATATTGAAGTTCCTCCGTTCCACCGGGATAGATTTACGCTTTGCCCAGGGGAGGAAGAGAAGAAGTCTCATCATTTGCAAGACAGACCTGCTAAGTGTGCCAGGAGACGCTTGGCTAGCTGTGCTACCACACCCAGGCCCAGAGTCTGAAATCGGGGTAAGCTCCGAATTCTCCAAACTGGATGTGATCTGGGAAACCCAAAGATGGCCTGCAAACACGGTTTATTCCCGACTTCAAAACAATTCCAGAGGAATTGCCGTTTAAAACACAAACAAACAAAAAAACCCACCACACAACAAAAAACCACAGACAAAACCTAAAAAGGGTCTTCACAGAAAAAAAAAACAACCCACCCCCAAAGAAACCCCACAGTCAGCGGCCTGTCCTTGCCAGCAACGCAGCAGCAAGCAAGGAACGGGAAAGGGTCAGGAAAAAGCTGCCTTCACCCAGGAATTAGTTGTACACAGTCAGGGCCTACTGAAGAGACCAGAATTATTTTAAATAAATGACTGAATGGTAACAGGGCAGGAGCCTGATTATTATTGGTAATGCCAAAGGGGGGAGGGGAGGGTGTTAATTAAAAGGCTACGAAGAAAAGAAAACTCATGTAGGTTTTTATATTATTGGCTGAACTGTGAAGCACCTCAACAGAAAAGGAAACCATTAAAAAAACCCCAAAAATCTCTGAAGTTAAAAGATGCATCAAAACTTGCAGGATTCAACACAGAAAACATGAAATTGCCAAACTCTGAGGATTGCTGCTCAGCAGGCATTTAATACACCCAAGGAGCAGCTTAACTGCTGCTAGAAACCAACACAAACACAGATCATGACAGGAAGTTCCAGGAGAGTGTCATGAAAACCTCTGTCTCGGGAGCCCAAAGATAAGGTCTGAAACCTGGAATGCCACCAGTACTACAGAGGATCCGATGAAGAGTGATGAAGGCGTTCAAATGGCAAAATGGATTTGCACACAGTGCAAAACCATTACCCAGGAACTGAGTGGGTCAGGCTTCAGCGATCTGCTCAAGACCATCAAAGGCAAGAGTCCCGAACGATTCACCCTTGCTTTAAAGTTCCAGACATTCAGAAGTAAAAGGCAGTTAATTAAGTCTGTGAATTTTGGAGTCTCTGAAAGCAGATCACAGCTAGAGGTCCTAAAACAGCTGGTAGAATACATCTGTTCATTGCTCCGTCAATACACAAATATATCTTGTATTTCAAAGAATTAATTTCTGACTGAGACTTCACACACATCGTGAACTGATTTTCTCTCCCCTCCAGACAAATTTAAAAATAATTACCTGTGTTTCACCATTTCAAGATATAAGAGTCTCATTTTTGCCGCCGTGCTGCAGGAGTAGTTGTTTCCAGCTGTAGCCTTGCGTACCAAGTGCTCCTTGGGCAGATGCTGTATGGCTGTACCTCCACTGAGTCAAGGGGTGCAGAACTTGGTGGTTTGCATGGCTAACATCAAGTACAGCCATGACAATAAATGTGAAGTCCTGATCACAAGTAGCGGATCCCAAATCGCTTGTTGAACAACACAAGCCATACACAGAAACCCAATAAAGAGAGGGAAGGGCTAAGCTCAGACTCTCTCTTTTTAAGCAGTATTAATGAAGTGATGGCACGGTATTGTTTGAAAATAAAATCTTTCTTCCTCTGAATGGATCCGATTTTATTTTCTTGTGCCCACAAGCTCATCACACCTGATTTCGGCAGGCAGGGGATGGCAGCAAAGCAGAGCAGCAGGGAGAAGGGGGGTGTTCACATTCCTCAGCAGGGCTCTCACCCACCTCCATACCCACGACGAAGAAACAAATGTCATTATCAACCTAAAAAAGCGCATATGGGAAACTCCATTTGGGATTCTGGACACGTGAGGCAACTTCACGTTTTAACTGCTGCAAGGACTAATTCAAAGGCCACTTTTCACCAGCACAGCTGTTGGGCCAGCTCCTTGGTTTTGGTTATGGTTTTGTTTCCCAAGACAGGGGATGCCTGTTCAAGATTCTTACCCTGTCTCCAGCAAGAGCCCTTCACATGGGTGCAGCCCGCATTCTGGGTACTTGCTACAGATGGCAGCTGCTAACTGAAACCCACCTTTAAACATGTTAACACATCCTGACTCCAGTTCTGAACTCAGGTTTAGCAGGGACATAATGCAGGTTTCATTGCTGCTGTTACAATCCAAGTGTCTCTGTAAGGGCTCAGCTGCCTGAGGAGGTGACACATTTGAGCCCACCGACCAGCATCCCCGTAAGAACCACCAACGCTTATGCTGCAGTGAGACTTGGGAGTCAGCTCGTCCGGGGGCCTGCAGAGACACTAAGAGAGCCAAAACCAGGTCTGACCTCTGTCGAGATGTTACAGGTCTTTATGTATCTGGTCATAAGTGAACAAGTAGGGAAAAAAAATCTTATATAGCAATAGAGGATTTTATGTAATACTTTATAATACTACTGGATTTCAGATCCTGTTGTTGGAATCATCCCACTGAAATTCCCCAAATGATTTTTTTTTCCCCCCAAGGAACTTGTGTTAAAACATGGAATAAAAGCAAGCTTCTGGATATATTTTATAGTAGCACATTCACTGATGAGTTGGGCACCAACTTATGGCCCTGTTCTTGCCCTCCTTGCTACTCAACTGCATTTCCTTATTTAAGAACCTTTTTAAAAACAAATCCACATATTCATAAGCAAATAAACTCCTGATTGCAGCTCCCTACAGAGGACACAGTAGTTCCCCTAAAAAGAGGCATAAAAGCTGAGTGTTAACAAGCAGTCAAAAGGCAGCCCCCTCCTTTCCCCAAGGGTGAAAGTTGTTGCTTATCACGTTTATTAATCCAGCTCAGCGATCCCAAAAGAGAAGTCAGAAGTGAACCCCCTCCTCACCAATGCACATTGTGGCAGTACCCTTTGTCAAACCACAATAATTTAATCTACAGTTTGATGCACTGGATTAAAACGAGCTGACCCGTGCTGCCAGGACTGTCTCCTTTGACCCAATGCTTACACACTGTGCAGCCAGCGGCTCCCAGGCTGCCAGCACCGACCCGGCGCAGACCCAGCACACATGGTCATAGGGGAAGTCACCTCCCCACTGCCATGGCAGCCGGGATAAGGGCTTCAGTGAGCAAAAACTTCTCCCAAGTTTCAAACCAAATGCAATACCCTTGTAGTGGTAAATAGCTGATCTACTTCTCCATAGCCCCCCAGGGGATTTTTCAGTAGGATCTACACAGACAGAAGGACCAACAAGCACGAGTCCTCTCAACAGACAAAGTATCCCAGCCATTGTTGTCCGGGTCGGTTGGGCAGTGGCCCAAACAATAAGCTGTTTTTAGAAAACCGGGGATTCATCCTCTTATGTGGCACGAGGGAGGGATTTAGCCTTAATTTAGCACCATTTAGAAAAGATTACCCTTCAATTGCAATAGGAGCTGGCAGACGCAGACAGCAATGAAAAGCCTTTATCTTGCAAAGCTTCCAATCGGCCAGCAACAGCTCCATCGCCAGAAGGGCAAAGCCACCCACGGCCATGCCCAGCCAGCCACCAGCCCGGGCAGGACGGCCACCCTGGGCCTCTGGGGCCACGGGTGAGGGGCAGCCATGGGCTGCAGCTACATCTGCAGCGTCAGTGGCGCCTGAAGGAAAACACAAACCCCTCATTCATCGCCATGCAAATTGGGAAGAGCCTGCGGTGCCATGGGGCAGAGAAATTGCCACAGTGCCCAGGGAGGAGCCACAGCCATTTGAAAGGCTCGGATGTAAATAAATCAGAGGGCCAAGACTGGCACAGGCTCCACTCAGGGCCCTGACTGGTTCAGGCTGAGTTCACGCATCGGGGGAGATGCCAATTTCTTCCCTTTTGGCACCAGTCTGGCCATGCCGGCAGAGGCACCTCCTTGAAGACATCGGCTTGCCATGCCACCCCGCTGTTCCCTGGTGATGGGGCAAGCCAGGTGTCAGGCTGCACTTTTGGGCAGCAGGAGCTCTGCCAGGGCAGATGCATGGCATGCTGCAGGTGCAGGGTTGCCAGAGTCCTGCCAAGATCCAGTAACTCATGGCTACTCAGGAGCCTGTTACAAATGTCATCTAATCTGGGGCAATCCCATGCTCTTCCAGAACAGGTCCATGAAAATTTAATTCTCGTTCAAACAGGTTTTGCTGCAGCAGTAACACCTGTCTTACATCTGTGCTCAAACGATAAACTAGAATAACCCCATCTTAGGCTGGCATAGGACATCCCAGAGCCTACTGCACAGTTTAACTCAACCCAGCTTTATTTTTAAAAGTTCAGTGAAAAGCAGTAATTCCTATGCATACCCCAGGCCTTAAACCAGGGGTAAACCTCCCTCTCCACTTCTTACCCATGCGTGGCAGTGCCTGGTGCTCCCGCCAGCCTCAGGCCTGACCAGTGACGCCACTGGCCAGCCAGCCAAGCCCAGTGAACCTATGGGCAGCCAGAGCAGGGAGAAAGAGATGCTTCAGCAAGGAGGCTGGGAGCAGGAGAAGAAGATTGCCAGGGAAGGACTGGTTAGGCGAGGAGCCCCGAGAGCTACCGGTGTCATTGGAGGAGGCAAGCCTTGTAAGGAAGCGGCAAAGAGCACGTGCCCACAGGAAGAGGCGAGGGAAGATGGTCAAGACCGTGGCACGGGATAACAGTGGCAGCAGGGAGATCAAGGGAACCTGCACAGCACAGACTGCAATGGAGTTAAGGGGAAGCCGAGGAAGAGGAACAAAACCAAGGGCAGGAGGAAGGAGGGAAGATGAGAGCAAGCCTGTAACTGCTTGACCACATTACCCTTCAGATAGGAACGGGTGGCCAGCTGTCCTCATCCCTCTGCCCAGTAACTGCTTCCAGTTGCTTAGCCCAAGACTAAACTTTGTCTCCCATGCTGGTCTCCAAGGTAAAGATCAAAAAGCATGGCCTCTGGCAGAGCTGTGTAAGAGTCCTTAAAAATAGCACCCGCTAGCCAAATCTGAAGTTGCTGCCAACAGATGACTGAAAGCATCTAACTACATTTCAGATGTAATACGCTAACAGACACACATTACACATAGACAGAGAGTAGGCCTGGAAGGGAACCAGACCCCAAATACGCAATACGCGTTTAGAGCAGCCACCCAGTAAGGACTCGGCAGATACGCCGAGATGACTGCAGTGTCAAGGGCTGCATTGAGTCACACCCCTGTGCTCATGAGTTGCTGTAGGACATCTCCATTCATGTCTGCCCTGCTCATGAGTTGCTGTAGGATATCTCCATTCATGTTTGCCCTACTCTGGTCACAAAGAGGTAATTTATGAAAAGTACATTTTCCCAGATTCAGAAAAGTAAGCAAGAGACTGTAGAAAGGAGTAAAGTCAGGACTGAAGTAAGTTTTAAAGCTACATTCTTCAGTGTTTCAGAATCAGACATGTGGCTCTTCTTAAGGACACGCTCAATAGTACACTACCCACCATCCCTTGGATATTATTACACTTTGTGTTCGCTGCCCCTGCTGCCCATTCTCAAACAAACATCGGGTACGTCTATCCAGGTCTAATGTCTAAAGCGCCATTAATTCAAAACCAAACTACAATCCCAACACAGAACTGAGAGCAGCAGAGCCCCATCTTGCACTCAGTGACATACCGAGGCAGATCAGTTTTACTTTTTTGAGACTACAAGGAAGAATTCTCTATCTTTCCAAGAGCTCATTTCACATTCAGAGCTGGAATTTGAGAAGTTGATTTGTTGCATTATAAATAGACACTGTTTTGAAGCACTTAACTTTGAAGGCCTCAAAGTTAAAGAAAAACTAAAGAAAGGGAGTAAGAAGAATTCTAGCTGCCCCCACAGATGTTATTTAGATTCCTCAGGTGTAGCTTTTCCATTATTACAGCAGTTCTCCACACTACAAGAAGAAAGAGAAATAAATATTTCAATACATTAGATCAATAACTCCAATAGGAAAACACTATGATGATGCTCTGCTGCAACACCCCTTCCAAAGGCAGCGTTAAGACTAATCTTAAAACACAAGAGGAAGCGTTCAACAACGCGAGCCTGGGCACCGGCGAGTGTTCACATGCACACAAGCACCAAGTACTGGGCTGTTCTTGATTGCTCTGGGAACCTTTTGCAAGTGAAATGTTTTTACTTCTGCAAGTAAAGTTTTTACTTTTGCAAGTAAAGTGTCGCCTTAGAGCCTCATTGAACCAAGAGGCAATGGAACAAAACCCAGATCTGCATGAACTCCCTGTCTTTTGGAGGCTCTATTCCCTTGTACAGCGCTGCCCGATGAAGATTAAGGCCTCATTCTTCATACAAAGCCTAATATTATGTGCAGTAACACATGACTAACACAGCATGGTACTGTGCAGCAAACAGAGGACCCCAGGGCAAGAGAAATGCTTTCATCAAATTAATCACTTTCTATGGAGATGACCTTGCCAAAGAGGAGAAGAATGATAATAAGATGAGAAAATACATTCCTTGTGAAGCACACATAGAAATACAGTGCCAACTTCAATGCTGTTTCAGACCTATTGTGAGTAAGTACAGGACAGGCGTGTTGTGAAAATAAGGGTGTACACAACCAGGCTGATGAAGAGGAGGCACGGTAGACCAAGGGGTCGATAAACACTCTTTGAGGCTGGTTCTCGCAATTCCAAGAGTCAAGAATCTTACAACCAAACAGACGCCTCACAGGGCCTTTGCCAGCCCTGGAAGCCTCCCCAGATGGGCCAAATTCCACGAGACGTTGCCCAGCTGCAGTCCCACACATCGAGGCATGTGAAAGGCATGAATGCCGTACTGTGCTCCCCGCAAACCCTAACAATGGGGAGGTCAGGGGGAACACCAGACCGATTTTGATGTTAACAGGTTTTGTGTCACGTTAAAAAGGTCCATTTGCTTCAGTCCCAATAACTCATCTATATTTCAGGGCACTTGGCCACACAGGCTAGAGTAGAGCAACCAGCCACAAACCAGTGCAGTAGCTGATGTAAATCCACATGCAGACCTTAGCAGCTCTCCGTCACCACTACATTCCTTACTGTATGCCTGTTGTTTGGCTTCTACCTGTCTCCCCAAGCCAAATGAGTAGGCAACAAGGAATCTTTAGAGACATTTCTCTTCCTTGTCTCCTTCCACAGAGAGGATAAGATCAAGCTGATTTACTAGCAAGTCCTTGGGTAAGGGGCACCTCAGACATGAAATGCCGGCAAAGCTACACGCTCCCTCCCTAGCACGTACGCATGGGAGACTGAGATACAGAATATTTCAAGAGGAGTTTCCCTCCAAGCTCCCAGGCCAGCCCAATGTTCAAGTCCACTGTCCCAGCAACCCTGATGCGAAGCCTACATCCCAGCCCCCAGAGGCTCCCTCATCTACCTACAAACCTCCCAAAATTCAGAACGGAGGAGTCACAAGCTAAGGTCCATGCTTCAAGCCTGATTCTGTTCTCCATGGACGGTCCCAGGGACAGTCCCCTCCAACTCGCTACTGTGCTCACCTCCACCGGGCACCCAGGGGGACAGGAAAGTGTAATCAACCATGGCTCACCCGAATCAAAATTAATCCTGGAATACAGGATTTTTCCCATGCCAGAACCCCACAGAGGTTAAAGGTATATAATTCATGCACACCATTCTGGGAGTTAAACAGTAGTTTCCAAGGATAGCGGGTAGAATAATGCAGAATACACAAAGGGGTGAGAGGGGTCTTCAAAACTCCTTAACAGAAGCGCCATTAGTAGGATCACTGCAAAAACCTAAATGAAGGAATAAAACTGTAAGGCCTGTGGAAGGCCAGACACTGGCAGAAGATGACCCATCTCTGCATTCCTTTTGTAAGAGGCAATCCTGCAAGTGTCACAGCAGTCAGCATTCCTCCCGCCCTCCCGAAATCCAGTCAAACACCCGACATAGCTCACATGCTCTGCTTGCTAAAATCTAGATTCAGCTACTCAGTCCTTCGGCAAGCATTCACTGCCTAAAAATAGCCAGAGGGGAGGAATCATAAAAATGAGTCCAAACTTTAGAACTGTATCCCAAACTACAGGGCACAGCATGTAAAAAAAAAAAAAAAAATTTATATATATATATATATATAAAAAAATAAAAATAAGCAGCGGGATAACAGGATCACAGAATAGTTGAGACTGGAAGGGGCCGCTGGAGATCACCTAATCCAGCTTCCCTGCGCAAAGCCGGGCCACCTACAGCAGGTTGCCCAGGAGATTGTTCAGTTGGGTTTTGAACGCCTCCAAAGAGGGAGGCTCCATAACCCATGGGCAAAGAATAGAAAATTAGGAAACAAGTGAAACATGGCAGACTGTGATTGTGGTCACTTATGTATGTGCTACAGTTCAGTTTTTGGGTTTTATGGACGGCTCTGCAGCAAAGCAAATCACACTAGAGGCTGGAGCTAGACAGCTCACAGCTGGATCTGTGCCAAGTGACTCAAATGTGCTCTTAAAATATTTCTATGATTACTGAAGGCTCTTAGAACAAGACTTCATTGTAACCAGTGGGGGAGGGGAGAAATGTTTTAAAACACCCCTACTCCCCAAACACTGCTCTAATTTAGCCAGTTAAGTGCAAGCAGTCTCATTTCCCAGGGATTAGTTTGGATATTTTGGTTTCAGCCCACCTTTAAATAGCTTACTGAACTGGGCGTACAGTAGAGAACATAGGCTGCACTCATGCAAATAAAAGTGCTAATTACCCTAAAAGAAGAAGCGCACAAAAATAGCTGCCTTATATTTGCCTATTGAGTCTGAGTCGAACATGGCTGAAGTGACGAAGCTGCAGGTGGGAGACAGCAGATGTTATATTCAACCCTCAAATCGCACCCTGAAGCCGGAGGAGCCAAGTGCACACACATGCACCTTCCTACCAACAGATGCTCTTCATCAGGGTGTACTGAGCCCTCCCCATCCACCCCGGCCTGAAAACACCATGGTGGGGAATCTTGGTTATTCTCCCACAGAGAGCACAGTCTCACCGCAGCCTAAGCCAGCCACGCACTGTCATGTGGCAGCTCCCCAGTGGAACACCCATCCCATCCTGCACCAGGAGCGCCCAGCGTGCCAGATCCATCCTGTCCTGCGCCAGGAGCACCCAGTGTGCCAGATCCATCCCGTCCTGTGCCAGGAGCACCCAGCATGGTGGTCCCAAACCACCTCTTGATCAGAAAAAGCCAGGCAAGCACCACACTATTAACATGCCAGTCTGCTGCAAGATCACCGTCAGCTCCCCACTACTGACCAACTTATCTGTCTCACAAAGACCAACTTTCACTTGAAGCTGACTTGCATTTGGAGATAGTCAGAGGAGAGCAAGACAGCTCTGTTGTCTGGACATCACTTATTCTGGGGCAGAGCAACATTCCTGCCTGCTAACTATGCTTTAGACAATGTAGCCTGGGCCAAAGCTCATTGTTTTCTTTTTCAGCCAGTTGTGCATATGCTTGCACACCTGGCATTGCTGTAATATTAATGTAGTGAATACAGAAAGGACCAGGTCATGTTCATGCTATAAACAAACCCATACAAGGCAAAACATGGCAAATATGCGCAGTTGCAAGGAACAGTTATACATGGTAACCGCTAACATTTTAAGAAAAATATCACAGGCTTGTGACAGATTAGTAACGTTAAATTTCAAATAAAACTCCTAGTATTTTTTATTTTACTCCAAGCCTTCACTTCTGAAGACCTTTTGGTAAAAATCCTTCATTAAAAGAAAAAGGATATAAAGATTACGTGAAGCACCCTGCTTCCCAGTGCAGGCATTTCACAATCACAGCAGTAAGAAAACAAAGTCAGAGCCCCGTGGGTTCCAGAGTGGAGCGTGGGGCCTGGGGCAGGAAGGAGGGCTGGAGCCAGTCAGCGATTCAGGCAGCTGCAGCTTCTCCTCGCTCCTGCTGGGAGCTCAGGCAGAGCCACCCACCACCCACCCAGTCACACACCCAGTCACCCACCCGTCTGCCTTCTGTTGCCCCCAGCCCCAGCGATTCCTGTTCAAGTCCACAAAGGCCACTGCTCTTGAGCGCCCAGTGCATGCAGGGGCAGGCAGGAGGGCGAGGGAAACAGTATCCCTTGAGAAAAAAACCTACAAAACCAATTTGTCATCTTTTCCATATATTCCCTTTTATATTCTGAACACAAAGCAGTTTTAAGTCCAAAGTGGATTACTAAAAGGACACATATTAAATTAGGAGATTGAGTGCAGCAACTGCAGTCAGAAGGGATTTGAACAGAAGGGCCAAACCTCCATGCCATGGGCAAGCATGGAATGACTGGGAGCCAGAAAACAAGGGATGCAGCTCTACAGCTACCCAGCTCACTTTTGGGAAAGATGCCTTCAAAAATCCTTCCACAGATCCAATGAAACTCTTCAGGAACACTTATTTGGAAAGCAGAAACAACAGCCTTTTCCACTAGCAAGGGGAGAAAAAAAACCAAAACCCACCAAAAAACAGCACACCAAAAAACAGCACACCAAAAAACAGCACACCAAAAAACAGCACACCAAAAAACAGCACACCAAAAAACAGCACACCAAAAAACAGCACACCACACCAAAAAAAGGGGAGAAAGTGAAAGGTGCCAAGCAAGGCTGCCACATCCCCCAGCACCCCAGCTGTAGGAAGGAGGCCTCCCTGAACACAGGGCTTGGGCGGCCATGGGGAATGCTTTGATAATACTCAGTGCAGACAAAGATTTAAAGTTACGAGCTCAGTCGTTAGCTCCCATCTCATTTTTGCTCTCCTTACCTTCCCCCCCACTCAGCTGGCAGCTGCCAAGATCTGCCTAAGAGAATGATTCACACGGCCTTTCATTGTATGTACAAAAAAGTGAATGTTCATAAACAGCTTTCAAAATATTTTCAACCTGCTGCTGTTTTTAAGAACGTATTTTCTTGTGCTCAGCTGTTCTTGTGTTCAGAAGTAAAGACAAGTAAAGACTTGAGCCTTTTCAGTCCTCTCAGTGCTAGAATTTGCCAGGTGTGCCTACATGCTCACAGAAAGCAGGGGACGAAATACAAGCACAGTCACCTCCTGCTGCAAGATACTCCATACACATCCATGCTTTCTGAACTCCCAGTGTAACACAGAGATCATGCTCCATTTGCTGCATGTCACAGGGAAGTTTGTGTTTACAATGAGGTTTGAGGTGTTGAAAGAGGTTTCTCAATGCAGTTCACCAAGGTCATGCTAAATTAGCCAGCTCCATCCACTCAGGATTTAATTGCCTGTGCTGCAGCGCAAGCGGAGAGAACGCGCTAACCTCACAGACGGTATTTAAGGGAGTTTTATCAAGAATTGCTGAGTACATTAAGTTTTACTTGAAAACAGATTTGGGACATTTCAGGATGTCTTTCCTTTCTCAACAAGGGTAACAAACAGAATTAAAGAAGGAATTAATATTAATTTAAGATGAAACTCCAGTAGTAAAGCATGAAACCTAAACTCCCTTTCCTTCAATTTACTTTCTCACCAATCTAAGGAGGAAAACATCCGTGATAGCCTCAGTGACACAGTAAGGAAACTCGTGATGCTATGAACTACAGATGCAAGAGGACAATTCAAAACCTAAGGTTACTGTTTCAAAAAAGCAAATGAGCTATTCCAATTCCATGAGGGTTTTGGCCATTTCCGAAATGAGAGAGTTCAACACCCTTCGCTGGTTTCAGTTTATTTAAAACAGCTGTGCTCACAAAACAGCCATTCCCATTTCCTGCCCATAAAACATTCCCGCCCCATTTAAAATAAAAGAGGGAGAAAAACAAGACAAAAATCTGGTGCTGCAACTGCAAACAAACCCCAAGTGTTTCCGAGGGTGTCTCAATGCCCACACTGCAGTGCCTGCTCTCCCACCAAACACCGAGGCACGGCTCCAAGGAAGCGCTCGCCAGTCCCCATTGCCCCGCTGTCAGGGCAGAAAGGTCACTGCAGGCCTGGGCATTAGGCTTCAGGGTCTGTCTGCATTCCCATTACGTCTCCCAGCTTGTAAGTAATTAGAGCACAACACCGACTACACTTCTCTGCTGGTTTTAGGAAAGCTGCAACAAAGGCTCTTTGAAAGCCCAAGCTGTAACTCACATTAAACTCAAAGCAGCTACGGAGTTAAATGCATGCACAAAATCCTGCCCTTGTTTATACTAGGGACTTAGGAGTAAAAGCACGTGGACAGGGTTAGATGCTCAGTTAACACTTCAGATGTGCAAATACAAAACCATCTTATGACTATCAGAGGTCTTAAATTATCTGGCATTTAAAACTCAACTACCGGAGTCATGTAATCATCCTCGACTACCAGAGTCATGTAATCATCCGCTTTGGGAGAGGAGAAGGGGAAAATGCAGGGGCAGTTCAGCTACTTCCCAGCCGCTGCAGGCGCACAAGAGACACAAGTCAATCCAACCCTCAATGCCTCCCTCCTCTATCCTCACTTCAAAAAACTGCAGACATGGGTTTTTTTTAAGGCACAATTCCTGATACCTTGGCATTTAAGCCTGGCAACAGTGCCAATAAACAGGTAGTGCGCAAAGCCAAGATTTTGTCTATGAAAAACTATATTTGAGGCGGGTGGGGGGGGCAGTGATTGCAGGTTTGCTGCACGAGTACAGGCACAGATCTCAGCACAGCCTGCGCAAGCCTGGCACGTGGCAAAAACAGGAGCCTTAATGTTGTCTTGGGACCCTCTCGCTTTGATCAGGTTTTCTGGCAGGACTACCGTAACTCACCTATGAAACACAGTCATATCAGACCAGTCTCTGTTCCCAGCAAAATCCAGGGGATCTCATCACAACTGAGTAATGACATTAGAGGGATCTTGCTAATTAGGGAAAGTAAGTTACAGTTCTGCCCTCATTGGCTCTATGTAACCTTTGTGATTGTGAGGGGACAGGTAAGTGCCCTCCTGCCCACCTGAAATGGTTTTATCACAAAAATTCCAGGAAGAAGAGGCCATTATATCCTAACAGAAGCAGACTGAAACATTCAGAAATGTTTGCCAAAACCAACACCACAAAAATCAGAGAAGTTTGGATTAAAAGTAAAATTTGTATCACAAGGAAAGAAATTGTGAATTGAGACGAAAAATAAGCCCAGTGTAATACCTGAAATTGCAATCCATAGGACCTATAGTCTCCTTTGCCTCAAGATGGGAGGGCCTCTGCATAAACACACCAGTCATGCCAAGTAAACCTGCCAGAGCAAGGGGATCTTCCAACTTAACAAAGTGTTCTGGTTTCCATGCACTTGAAGTTAACTCATTTACACTATTGAAATGCGGATTTCATGTAGCCATACAGCCTCCACAGTAGGCTTACCTGCTATGTACATAAGGCAGATTCTTACAGGACAGGATCTCATTCATCTCAAAAACCAACCAGCCATTCAAATTTAAAAACCACTACCCATATGGTTATGAAAGACCAGAAAGCTGGCCAACAAAAGCTAGATCAGTTGAATTTATTTAAGATCACAAAGTTTATTGTTCCATTATAATTGCGAGGAAAGAAGATCAGCATATTTTTCTAGAGGACAAAGCCAGGACACAGCCCTCTTAAGGGTACTGAAGTTTCAGAGGGCCCACAAACATTTGCATTTTCTTCTAAGTTTTGTCGTACGGCCCACAAACGTTTGCATTTTCTTCTAAGTTTTGTCGTACTAAATACTTAGCTGTATTCTAAATGCAAATTCTTCTTTAAATCCCTCTGCAGCTGTAAAATGTAGGAGAATATCCCAGTACCGCTGAGTGACAGGATGAAAACCATTACCAGATGTGTAAAATGGACTTCTGCAATGAGAAATGTCAGCGACTGAAGCCACAAAAGTTTGAGGAAAAAAAGAACCACATGGAAGAATAGGTGTTTGATGAAGGGAAAAATGACCCCTCTTGTTATAGGTCAAGCCTCGCTTTTACTGACATTACAGCCATTAAATTAGGTACATTTATATAAATTTGAAAGGGAGAGAAAAAAAAAATGAGCTGGTAATTAATAGATCAACCCCTGTCTCTCACTTCAAGAAAAATTATTTATGGGAAAAATGATTACCTGACTTTCACAGCCGAGAAAATTTGATTTTAACCACTTCTTGGTTAAAAACAAACACTTTATGAAAGCATCACCAAAAGGGAGCCAAGCGGAATTGCTTGCACATCTGTTGGGCGCATGAACTAAGATGAGGGTCAGGCTGGAGCCTTTATTCACATCGACACAAGTCTCAGAAAGCCACTGGATTAAACTGCGCCAGAGAAAAGTTTAAATCAGGACCACTGCTGAATTGCTTCAGCTAAATCAGAGACCAGCATTTATTTAGGGAAGTATGTTTTGGCAAAATAACCCTTCTTCTTTTGATAGTACATACCCAAACCGGGGGCACATGACGCTGCTTTTCTCTGCTCCTGGCCTCCTGGGGACAGTCGCACTCATCCTACGATAGCCGACTCCCAAAGGCCAGAATGCCCCCTTGAAATAGCATTGGAGCAAACCACGGAATAGTTATATACTGACTGCTTGGAAATAGATTCTCTCCATTTCCTTCCTAACATCGTACTCTCACAGAGTTTCATTCACAGCCACCAGAAGGGCACCCCCTGCTCAGCTCTAGCGAGAGCCGGGGAGCTGGCCTGGACTGCAGACACATCACGACACACAGCCACGCCGGGCATTGCAACCAAATCTGTTCCTCAAACACATGCAGCCTTGTGCATAGGGAGCACAAGAAAATCCCTTCTACTTCAGAGTCATTGGTTCATGCAACAGAACAAGTTCCAAACAAACCTCATCCCTTGATCACGTGAAAACAAAAAGGATTTTGACCTTGAAAAGAGGCTGAAATTGGATGTAACAAACTCTCTGTGCACAGGAAGCAATGAAACTTGGCTGGTTTTGGCAGGCCAGATGGCCGTCCAAACTTCCTTCTAGTTTGTAGCAATACTGGAGAATTAAGCTGCTTCATCCGCTTCTCTGCCTTGGAGCCAGAGCTAAACTATGGGACCGGTTCTGCTCACCACATGCGGAGAGACTTCCCGATGGATTTACTGTACCAGCGCCGTGTGTCCTACAGCTTGGTGCTCAGCACCACTCCGTGAGCCGACTACAACCCAGGCTGCATGCTGGCAGCTACTACGGGGTACACCCAAAAGATTTAAGGAGACAAAGGAGCACGGCAGAGGCGAGGCCAGGCCAGGTCTGGCCATGCCAGGGAGTGCAGCACATGACCAGACACGCAATTTGTTTCAGCGAGAACGTACGGGTCTTCATAGGGCATGGCCTTCCCCGACCCAAACACTGAGCACAGCCACGGGAGCGCAGGGAAACTGTACCAATTCCCACACCATGCTTCAACCAAGGCTGGGCCCAGTGTTCCCCATCAGGCCCACGTCCAGGCGTGCAGACCCCAGCGTCAAGCAGTTTTTGGTGCAAAGGACCCTCTGACGCCAGGCAGGTCCCTGCTTCCCGGTGCAGCGCCGGTGGCTCCCCAGGCAAGGCAGACCACAGCTTTCAGCAGGCTCTTCGGTCAGTCCCATCCACCCATGAGAAGCAGCGCTAGCCTGCGGGCTGCGCCCAGGACGGCTCAGGGCGCAGAGGCTGGCTCTGCTGCCGGTACCTACGTTGACCAGAGTAGGGAAAACGGCTAGGGAGAGAGGAGGGGGAAGGAAAGGGTTGAAAAAAGGAAGGCAAGAGCTGGAGGAAGGGGAAAATAAGAAAAAAGTGACAGTTCTGCAGCTATTACACTTAAAGCTTCAGCTATTCTCTGAAATGGAGGCTCCTGCACTCATTTGGATGGCAAAGTTCATTTATGTCACTTCCCTCTGCTAAGAATTTGTGGATCGTATTTCAAACCCACGTTATATTCCTCTGTTGCTGGGTTACCAGATCTGAACAAACAATTCTCTGCAGTCTACAAAAGCAGAGAAAGAAAGCAAATGAATGCCTGGAGGATGCCTCACCCTCTGAAAGTCATCTTACAGCCCCACACTGCTCAGATGAGTCACAGCCTCACATACAGCAGAGCGAAAGGAAATGGTGAATCCATTCACTCCAGGGCAGCGCAAAGACCCAGGAACTGCTGCTCCCACCCGCTCACCCCCCTCCTAGCCAAACCAGGCAATTTTCCAAATCGCTAGAATTTTCTTTCAGATTAGAAGAAAAACGGTCCTAAATTCAAAGAGTTAAATTGGGTACTAACACCCCTGAAACTGGCAAGCTTGTTCCAGGAGATGTTGAAATGGCAAGAGAGAGCTGTGATTCGAAATGAATAAACCGCAGGCACCACCGTAGCAGAGCTGCATGAAAACCCCTGGGTGACAAAACATTGATGACCATAGGTTTGAGACTTCCTGTGTCCAGGCAGGATGTCTGCCATGTCAGGAGCAGCATAAACCTCTGCTTCAGGGTGGTAGGAGCCCATGGCAGTCATCCACGAAGCAGTGCCCGCCAGAAGCCCTCCAGGTTCACTCAAGCAGAGTCACTTGGGAGAAATCTTCCCTGCAGTACTTGCGGAGAGGCTGCCAGCACGCAGTAGCTGACCGGGTGTTCCTCTTGCCAAGACGGTCTGTCCGCTGCTGCTGACCCCATCGACATGCTCCAAACAACCCAGCTGCCTCCTGCCACACGCAGGACCACAGCTCCAAAGTGCCCTCATCCGGGACTGCGTGCTGAAGGATGCCAAATGCAAGTCTCTAACAGGAATAGTCTATTGGGTAAAGACAAAAAGTGTTGCAAGAGAGACTACATCCCGATACGGACCCCTGCCACAACCGCCAGCCTGACCGTCACCCTGTCACCACTGCGGTGACAGCCAATTCCCAGCAGTCAGGCAAAAAGGACCCAGGCAGCCGCGCAGGCTACAGCTTCTGCCACACAGGCTACAGCTTCACCACCAAGCTCAGCAACAAGGCTAGCTGACGCTCCTCTCGTCACCCATCTGCTGCTGCTGTAACAAGCTCTTGGCAAGGAGGTACCTGCACGACCACGTACAGCACCCCTGTGACCCAAATCAGGGAACCGAGCTGATTTGAAAGCAAAAAGAAATTTGCTAACAAAAAAAGAAAAATAATAAAGAGGAAAATTTGGCTCAGTTCCACCGTGCAGTTCACTGTGTCCCTTCCACCAGGACAGCAAACACCTAGCACTGCCACACTTCCAGGGGAAAATATGTAGTAAATGGGGCTACTGCTGCCAAACTTTTGTTTCATGAAACCTTGGGTTTAATCTAATGTAGAAAATTAGAAAAAATTATCTGATGTTTGCTGGAGGGTCAGGGACAGCCCTCATTCTGGGCCACGGCACAACCACCACGTTTCAGCAAGACTCAGCTCTCAGCTGAGGCTACAGAAGCTTAGGGAAAACCACTGCCCTGGAAACACGGAGGGGTGTGTGTGAATTTTATCAGAAAAAGCCCAGGAAGAAAATTCAGCAATTTCACAAGAAAACAATCTGAAGTCATCACTTCAAGAATATTATTCCCTATTTTTAAGAAAGGCAGTTTAAGCAACACATGCAAAGAAAATGAAGTCAGCAACGTGAAGCCTTACAGGTTACTATTTCTAGTACAGCAGGAAATACTGGAATGTTTAACTTTTCGGGCTCTGTTTTCTCCAAAATAAGGATATGTAAGAAAAGTAGCTTTTCCAAAACACAGTACTAAGTGTCTATACTGCTGCAGACATCAGATTAAAATTACAGGTAGCACTATTCTTAACGCTAAACCAACTATGATTTATCAAAATATAAGAAGCTTAATTTTCACGGGAGTATTTTACTTACCCCAACCGCATTTTTCAGCCCGATTTTACCTTAGAGACAGCAATTCCATTCTCTTCTTACATTTCAAGCATGGCAGGCATTGGAGTCCAAGTAACAACCACCAGCAAGGCAGGTTCACAGGAGTGTGACGATTTTCCATTAGTATGTGAAGAACTGGTATCAGTTCCCCAACACCAACTTGTAGTTACACTTCCCTTGTTCTAGGTTTACATACGTATAACCAGAATTAAATTTCACCTAAGCTGGCCTGTTTTAAAACCCAATCCCTTTATTTTATGCACTAAACCCCTTGGTTTATGCACTGGGGGTTTAGAGGCAATCTCAAACGTCATTAAGGTCCTTCCCTTACAGCAGCAATCAATATTACATCTGAATATTTGTTAGGAGAAGGCTGCAGAGGAGTGCCTGAGGCCTTAGAGGTATTACTGCTGAGCATCATTATTTACCATGGAGAAATGGAAAGACCTGGTCAATCCAGCACTGAACCGCGAGCATGGAGCATTTAACCCCAGGCTGCCACTGGCTTGTTAGGCACCTCCAGCCTGGCCATTGCTTCCCTCTTTGCCCTTATGTTCCTGCACATGAAATGAGGACAGCGGTACAGCAGAACTATTGGGCAAACGCTCTGAAAGCAGACAGATCCAGCGAGAAAAATCACCGCTGCTTCAGTAAACAGCTTGTGTGTCTGTCAGTAAGGTATAGAGCACTATGTAAGGTATAGGGCATAAAGGAAAGGGAATGATTTCTCTTTCACTTTTCAAGGTGCACAGTTAAAACATCAAACCGAAGCATCATGTATCCAATTAACTGCTACACTTGTAAGTGAATTAAGCAGAGCAAAACTTCCGTTGGCGATCCCAGAGACCATCACACCACCTGAGCAGTACATGCAAATAAGCAGCTCAACTGGTACAGCCCAGGCACACACCGCCACAGCTGCACAATGCACCCCACTTCAGCTTAACGGGAAATGAAGCAGCTCAAGGTGTTACGTGAATGCTGCTTTCAAAGACAGCTTCCAAGTCCACCCAGGAATCCTCTACAGAGAATTCATGCCGGGGCATAAAGTCCATATACAATCCTTAAAGGCAAAAACCAGAAACAAGAGCCACTGCCACCCTACACAGAAATGGAGAGTCATGTACAGATCATTGCCACGTTTCCTTGTAAGCTGCTTTCCCCCCCGCGCCCTTAAAAACCATATACATTGCATTAACTGTGATGTACTGACACATGCTTTTAGACTCCAAGGACAGCCACAGTCTACTTGCATACTGTTACACTATTACAGACAAATAATTCATAATATAATGCCCATGATTTCCAAGGGATGTAAACGCAAGTCTACCACCACCAATGCAGCATAACCACCCCATGAGAAAGGAGCTTCGGACAGCAGCCAGCTTCATAACCAAGCTAACAGTCAGTTACAAACCCAACTGGCATCTCAAAAGCAACTCGAAAGCACCGAGCGAGCAGTAAACCCTTTTCCAGGCTAACCTTCTGTGGCATATTCCCCTACGGATCATCAGGAGTGCCAACAACTGAATCCCTGGACAATCACTTATGTGAGCTGCAGCGCACGAAGAGACGATCTGAGGCATCTTCCCTGTAAGTGCAGAAATCCCTGCTCAGGCAGGTAGGCACCCCTGCAATTTATACAGTTAGTGCCATTGCAGACAAAGGCTCGCAGGATGACTTACTAGCTGAACACAGCCTACAGAAACAATTCTTCATTACTTCATCCCCTAGAGGGGAAAAAACAACAATAAAAAAATATATGCACGCAACGTGATGCAGTATTTCACCAGACAAAAGCCAGTATCTTATTTCTCTGAACTAGGGAAACCCGCGTTATTTAACTGTAACATTTAATAAAGGGCTGCAATCAATTCCCTTTCACAAAAGCACAGTTGGAACTTGGGATAACCAGTCAGTTCACCTGGGGCGACAGTTTGTATTTATATTTAGTTCTCTCAATTGAAAGTGATAGAAGAAACGCAGCACAAATTACCATAAAAGATAGGAGATCAAGCCAGCATGACAGCAAGTACAAGGCCAAACCCAGGGAAGAGTCGGCAATCTGTCAAGGACCCCGGCTAACAAGAAGCTGGTGTGGAGCCCCGGAGCAAGGTCAGGAGAGCTCCCCAGCCTCACCAGGAGGACTTGAATTGCAAATACTGAGTGTGCATGGACATTTTTGCAAAATGGGGTGCAGTTCTGAGGCTGCCATCTGCACCTACCAAAAGGATAAATCTGTGGAGGTTAAGGCTATGAAATTCTGCCACCATCGGGGATGGAGGGCAGGTGGGAAAACCTGGCCTCCTACGGAAGATCTGATAACTGTAGCAGAAGCGCCTGTACTTTCAACAAACTGTATTACAAAGTTTCTCATGCTCGGAGCCCATTTACCCACAGTATGAACAGGGCTGTGATACAGGGTGCTACATGACATTAAACAAATTACAGTATATCCAAATCCACAGCACCCAGCAGGACAGGAGACTTTGCTGTGTGCCTGCACAGCACTCAGCATAACATGGCCTTGTGAAGTCTGCAGCTGTAGTAGAGAAGAACAAAACAAGACTTATAGAGACTGGAATTGCTGTATTTTGGAAGGCTGCATGAAGTCACGGTTATGGAGAACACTCCTGTGCCAGTCAGACACGCCACCAGCAATCCCCCACCTTCCCCAAGAGCAACCTCCGGTAACCCAAGGTAGAGGCCCTTCAGGTCAGAGCGTGACAAGGTTTGTGTGTGGGACTCCTCCAGCTGTGCCTGGGAAAAGCAAGGAGTTGCATAAACAGCAACAGAGATAAACTCCTCTGAGAGCACGCTTCATGCATCTGCTAAAGGTTTAGAGGATCTAATGCAGACCAGATTCCTCTACTGCATCACAAGAACGCCAGAGGAGCAATGCTCTTTCCTTGCATAGGCTAACTAGCAGAATCCTCAAGCTGTTCCCAGAATTATTTGCCTCCCAGGTTTTGCCTTAATTACAGCAGGACTTGCACACACAAAGCAAGTCTGTCAGAATGTTAAAAGCAAGGAGGAGTGAATCATTGTCGATTCTGACATTTTCATTTTTTTAAACCTCTTTTACAAGTGTCTGAAGTGTTACAGCCCAAAAAGAATGAAAAGAAGTTGTCTTCAAGCCTTTTTCCATCCGAAAGCAAAACCATGCGATGCCCAGCACGCGGCACAGCCCAGTGCATAAAGGGCTACCTGTGACTGAGGCAACCTGTCTGCCACTCATGGGTCAGGCGCTGGCTTGCCGAATGAGGCCAGGCCAGTCCCTTTGCCTCTCGGTGCTAGTTCCCCATCCCACCCACCAAACAGGTTTACTGACTCTTCTTTCCCTTTAGCACAACTCTGTCATGCTCACCTTTTCAGGGCTGCCTCTTCCCTTGATTGTCACCTAACGTCTCTGCTACTGTATGGTGCTGCGCTGTCTCCAGCGGCTTTAGCTATAGTGGTACATCAGTTCAGCTGGCATATTTAGTTAACGAGTTTACAGCCATGTAATTCAAAGTAATTAACCTCTTTTGCTTCTGCTTGTTTAACATCACAACAGCAGAATAAAGCTTTATTTATAAAACTGAAAGGCACACAGGATGCAGGAAGTGAGGGCGGGCAGAAATTCAGCTGAATTTGCACCAGTCTATTTACAAGTATTTACTTTCCCTTTAAAATAGCATATTTTGGTGTTACTTCAAATCCATTTCCAACTGAACGAGCAAAGCCACAGACCCATCAGCTACAGTTTGCACTGGTCAAATAAATCCGCACGCATTCACGTCTTAGGCCATATCGGATCTTCTGCAGTCAAGGCAAGGCCTAAATCAGTGGAGAAGCAGCACAGGAAACGGCCATCAAACCAACCCAAGGCAGAGGCATAGAAGCGGGTTCCCGTGGGCCACGCCGTGCAGCCAGCCGGCGGGGACCGGCTGTGCTCTCACGGGGAGAGCGGCCCCGGGCCCGCGTACACCGGCGAGGGCCACTCTGTGCTCGGCTCCTCCCGAGGCAGCGACCCGGAGGAGATCGTGCATGAGCAAAACTCACGCGTCGGTTGGCCTAAGAAAACAGCGTTCATCCTCACGCACCCTACTGCGCCGCACAGACCAGGCGCGGCCTGAAATTCCCTTTGAACAAATTTTTAAGAAGGCCAACAACAGGGAGCTGCGCCAGAGCAAAGCCGTGCGAGCTGGCGCCGGGCGCGCTATTTCCCCGGCGGCCAGGCAGGACGGCTCCCCCAGACAAAGGCCGGCGTGCGGCAGCGACCGGAGGGGCGCCCCCCAGCCCCGTCCCCGGGCCGGGGAGAACCGCGCTGCGCGGGGGGGCGGCCCGCAGGCGCCTCTCGCCGCAGCCCGGGACGAGCCGCCGCCGGCGCCCGAGGCCGACCGAGACGGGAGGAGAAGGCAAAGCATTTACCCGCATCCCCCGCCTCCCCCGGCACGGTAGAGTGTTAGGGACACAAAAGCCGCCTCCTTTTTTTCCTTTCCCGGTCCGAAAGGTAAAGGCCATCGTCGCGAGAGCTGTCATTTTGCAGACGGAAGGGTTTAACCGCAGCCCGGAGCAAGACTGAGGCCTGGTCGCCCCGCTCCAAATTCTGCCGGGGGCGGTGGTGGTGGTGGGGCGGTGGGCTGCTGACCCTCCGACCGCCCCACAGTAGCCCCGGAGCCCTCAGCCCGCCGCCCCGGGCGCCGAAGAGGGCACCCCCCGCGCACACCTTCCCCAAACCGCCCTCGCCCCCCGCACCCGCAGGGCGGGCACCTACCGCCGGGCCCGCCGCCGCCTCACCTCCTTCAGCTGCTCCATCTCGGTGCGGATGGTCTCGTACTCCAGCTCCAGCTCCTCGTACTGCTGCTTCAGCTGCTGCTTCTCCTCCAGCACGGCGAGCCCGTACTCCGCTGCCTGGATCTTCTCCCGGGTGGTCTCGCCGAGCTCCTGGAAGAGCCGCTTGATCTCGCTCCGCAGCCACTCGGGCTCCGACTCCATCACCAGCCTGGCGTACTCCTCCTCCTCCATGGCCAGCGACATGTCGGCGGCGAGGCGGGCGGACGAAAGGGCGAACTCGCAGCCCCTCTGCTGCTCCTAACAGCGGCGCGGCGGTCGGGCGGCCATGGCAGGGCGGGCGAGGCGCCCCCTGCGCTGCGCTGCTCCGCGGATGCCCCCGCGCCGCCGCCGCTGCGAAACTCGCCCCGAGCGCCGACCGCAGTGCAATCAAAAGGAACGGCCGGGCCGGCGGCCCGCGGCACGCTGGGGCCCGTAGTCCCCGCCCACCGCCGCCCCGCGGGGCGCGCCGCCCGCCGGACCACAGCTCCCGGCCTGCACCGCGAGGGGCGGTGGCGGCGGAGCAGGGCGGGCCTTGCCGGGGGCAGCGCTGCGCGGGGGTGGCGGGCGCCGGAGCGTGGTCTCGGGGGGGCCCGGCGGGGCGCGCACAGCCCGGCCCGTCAGCCCCGGCCCCGCAGGTTGGCCCCGGGGCGGACCCAGCGAGGGCGCGCGGGCCGGGCACCGCCACGCGCGCGGCCCTGGCGGCCCCCCCCCCGCCCACCACCCCCCCGCCAACGAGTGACCCCTCCTCACAAACGAGCGATCCCCCCGCCCACGAGTGACACCACATCGCCCACGAGGAGTGACACACCCCCTTCGCCAACGAGTGCCCTCCCGGGCGGCTGGGAGCCCGGGGGCGCCGGAAGCCGCTGAACCGAAGAGGCGAGCGCTGCATGAGGGAGACCCAACAGCCGCCGTGCGTGGGGACAGGCTGACGGACATGGTCGGACGGTTCCCATCTGCCAGCATGGACGGTTGCGATGGGTTGACCTTGGCTGGGCACCAAGTGCCACCGAGCCACTCTGTTGCTCCCCTCTTCAGTGGGACCGGCAGGCAGAAAATGAGTTGGAAGAGAAAAAATACCTCGTGGGTCAAGATAAAGGCAGGTTAATGAAAAGCAAAGCAAAGCCACGCATGGTAGTAAAAGGAAAACAAGGTTTTATTCTCTACTTCCCATCAGTAGGCGATGTCCAGCCACTTCCTGGGAAGCCAGGCATCAGTAAACATAGAGGTTGCTCCGGAAGACAAAACGTCATCAAAGATGAATGCCCCCCCCTTCCTCCTTTTCCTTCAGCTTTTCTCTCTCAGCCAATGTCATAGGGTATGGAATAGCCCTTTGGCTGGTTTGGGTCAGGGGTCTTGGCTACGGCCCCCCGGAAGATCTTGCCCCCTCCCAGCCCTGGGGGAGGGGGGGAGGAGGGGGAAATGTTGGAGACATAGCCTTGATGCTGTGCCAGCGCTGCTCAGCAGCAGCCAACCCCCCGGGTGTGATACCACCCCCTTTCTGCACAGCGCCATGCAGCTCGACCCCATCCAGCGGCACGGCAGGCCAAATCAGCATAGGAAGAAAAGGCTAACGTGGCGATGTTAGCCCCCACACGAGGGCTGCCGGTAGCTCATTAGTTCCCGGGGATTCACATCTCCAGCACGGTTCCTGCTCCACATAGTTTTCCACCCACCGACAGGGAACAAAATCCATGTTCCCTGGCGTCACCCTGAGGGTAAACACATCCACGGGGCAAGATGCTCACATGCCACCGGACAGCCTGGTAGGAGGCAGGAAATGTGGTGGCAAGCTCAACTGGCGTGAGTAGTTGTGAGGCAGTAATGCCTGGGCACCCACCATGCTTCTTGACAAAGGTGTCGCCAGCCTGGTGGGCAAATGTGATCAGCCAGTGCCGCAGGTTATGCCCCAGGGCAAGTGTGATGGCAAGGGCATGGAAATTGGGAGACTGCGCAGGCAGAATTGATTTCTATAATGTAATAAAGGCTGAACGGAGCAAACCACCTCTCTCAGTTGGACCACTGCAGTTCCTAAGCAGGTCCCTAAAAGTGGTGGGAATGTGTTTACCCCCAGGCCAAGGGGCATGGCTGCTTCTGCTTCCCCCCCCCCATCAGCAGGAGAGCTCACCAGGCTCCCCTGCTGCCTCACCCTCCTTCAGAGCAGCAAACGCAGCTCAGGATTTCTTCCAGTGTCAAAACTGGTAATGAACTGGTAAGCAAGTGCCAAACGTGGTAACAATGGTTATGTGTTTGAGCACTCCGCGAGGTCTAGATCGCGAAGCAATGTACCCGCCTGCAGCTGCAAGGTTTTTTCAAGCTACTTCCAAGCTCTGCCTGTGTTCATCACGCTCTGCCCTGGTACATGTACAGCCTTATCCCTTTAACAAATGGCGTAATGGCTGAATACTGCCTCATAGTCAGAAACCACCTCGGCCAGGTTTTTGTTCGGGGCCCTTATGCCACCTAGAGCTCCCCATGCCTTGTGTGCAGGGATGTATTTGTCTCGCAAGCACCAATGCGACACTCAGGGGACCGGGATCTAAGCAGCAGCAAGGTGATGTCCTCAGCCTACGGAGCATACATGAAATGCCTTTACTTTTTATTTTCAGAATTCCCCAGGAAGTTTTTTGGTAATGGCCAATAAATACCCCTGGCATGTTGCTGGGGGCTGCAGAGGTGCTCTTCAAAGGCACCAAAGCTGCTGTGTCCCGCTGGTGTTATAAGAGCATCCTCTCTGGGGCTGAAGTTCCGGCCCGCTGGTCTTACCGATGCCACATCCATCTGGAGCAATTCAGCAAACCAGGTGGTCAGCCTAAGGCAGAGAATACTCACGCACCTGCTCTCCTGATCAATACATTGGCATTGGCAGGGTGTCAGGTTTTTATGTCCCTTTGAAGCTGTGTCGGCTGCGCGTGCCAAAGCTCATTTAAAATCCACATCTGTGACTTTTCGTCACTTCCTGGGGCTGCTGTGATCTTACATCATTTTCAGCTGGTGCAGAACACACTATTGCCCTCAGCAGATTCGGACTGTAGGGCCGCAGGACTGTAAAAGCTCCAGGCAACCCCATTTCACGTGAAACTATTGAAATGTGCTTCTCTTCCATCGCCTCCTGAGAGAGCTGGAAGGCTGGTAGCAGCTAAGGCCGTGGAAGAGAGCATCTCTGCTTCATGCTGGGTCAGCCATGGACCAATGGAGAAGAGGGGTGGCTGGCGGGCACCACTGCTGTGCCCGCTTTCCCCTCCTCGTGTCCGCTTTCCCTTCTCGTGTCCGCTTTCCCCTTCTCGTTTCTATCTTCTACCAGAAACCTGAGACCTCAGCTGTTTTTTTCTTCAGGGAACATACTGCCTTGGCAAATTCTAGTGTTGCACCCCAAAGGGATCCGTTAAAATCCAGGCAGTTACTTCATCATGAACTGTGCCAGTTTGGGTACTGGGATGTGCCTGTGACAGCCCTTCCCAGGGGGAGAAGGTGTGCCTGGTGAAGAACAGAATCAAGAGAGAAGAGGGGGTCACCAAGGGTCACTTAAGTCAGTCATATTTCCCCAGAGTTACTTTTAATCCCTCAGCTCAGGTATCCCAAGTTAACATGCCGTAGCCAATGTGCTAGGAAGGCAGAAAAATGTATCACAAATGAAGTGTAAATTAACAAACCCCTCTTCTTCCAACTCAAACCATACTGCAGCTCTGTGGTGAGCATCTTGCACCAGCTTGGAATACCTTGAAACCCAGCGGGGCCTTCCTTGGACCTCATCCCTAAAATCCTGCCCCACGCACCCTCAGCTGAGGTGGCAGGGCCATCTCCTGCCCCTGCTCTGCTCAAGCTCTGGTGGCCTTCAGAACAGTGCCTTCCCCATCGGCTTATTGAGCAATGCCCACAGTAGCTGCGGCTCACCTTTCCCAGATGAAATTAATGTGAAAACAACAGTTTAATGCTACCTCCATAAAGCTGAATCCTCATGTGAAGGTGTCGCCATTCTCTTGCACTGGATTTATGCTGCTGTACCACCACAACCATCCCTGAGCAACCCAGGACATTTTCAGACAGTCTAAGCACCTGATTCTTTTTTAAACCCAAATTTCTTCCCAAATCTGTTGCCTTTTATGTTTTCCTTTTGCCTGCCCCTGCTAGGTGGCACTGCTAAGCCCACCCACTCACAACTGATTCATCAACAAGGTATTTTTATATCTTATATAATAATTATAAAATACTGCCTCATTTTCTTTCACATCGTACTTGCTGAACCTTCATTCTGCTCAGGTTTTTCTCTGCAGCTCCGGACTTGAACAAATTAGCTGTCCTTTGGTGCTCCTCCCTTCCCAAAACTGCACGCCATGACTTGCTCTTGGGACACGGAGCTTTAGTTCACATCCCAAATATTTCTGGGGTTGCAATTAAATTGTGAGACCTGACCGGTTTTGGGGATTAATAGAGATGAGCTGATCAACTTGTCATAGTGCAAGTAACCCCACTGGGTAATTATTTGTTTTCTAGATCATTTTTAAAATAAAGATCTGTTGCTGGGTTTCACACTCTGTTACTTTGACAAACTGCCCAAGATCCAGCAGCAATTATAAATACTGCAGTAGCTATTTCAAAGACATTTCTGCACAGCTTTAGAAAGCTGGGCTGGGCCGTCAAAGCTAAGGTGCCCACCATTGTTTGAGGTAGCGCTGCAGCACAGCAGAAACTTGTAAGGAATGCATGGGCGCAGCCTGGCCCCTGCCCGTTGCCTCCTCCTGGGCGTGGCCAGAGGCCGCTGCCCATTTCAGGTGCTGTTCCCTGTCCCCAGCGTCCATTGATGCAAAGGCTTAGCCATGACCCCACGGATTCAAGGTGTCATGGCCAGGTGCATTTAGGGTGCTGTAAGCCTTGCTCCACATGTAGAGACCGCTGGCTGTTGGTCTTTTTTTCCCACTGAGATCCTGAAGCTAACCCCTGAGCACGAGGTGGTAGAATCTCACAGGAACCACCCTGAATACTAAAATAAAGTTGGGTAGTGTTTCTTCCTAGGGAGTTAACCCACAGAAAAACTTTTCCCCAGTGGAAAAATCACAGCAAAGGCGAAGTCCTGCAATGCCAGTTTTACTGCACCTGAGCCCAAACCCCCACACACATAGTGGCTCTAATCCAACACTGCAAAACCTTCAGGTGTCTGCACGCACCATCCACTTCGGACAAGCCGAATTTTCTGATAGTGCCTGCTGAACGAATGTGGAAAGCCAGCCTGACCTGCGCCTAAAATTGGGACAACTACAGACATGAGAATCCTTAAAAATGCCTGTCTTTTTATACCTGACTCGGGATTAGTTCAGGTGTGCCACAGTAAGGTGGTGCAGCACATCATTGGTTCAGTCTCCTTTTATCCACCCGTCCAGGTTTCGGCTGGGACAGAGTTCATTTTCTTCATAGTGGCTTGCAGGGTGCTGTGCTTTGGATTTAGTACGAGAAGAATGTTGATAACCCCCTGATGGTTCAGTTGTTGCTGGGCAGTGCTTACACCAGCCAAGGACTTCTCAGCTCTCAGCTCTTCCAGGGGCATAAGGAGCTGAGAGGGGACACAGCTGGGACAGCTGACCTGAGCTGACCAAAAGGGTATCCCACACCATATGACGTCATGCTCAAGCGTATAGAAACTGGGGAAAGAAGAAGGAAGGGGGGGACATTGGGAGTGATGGCATTTGTCTGCCCAAGTCACCGTTACGCGTGATGGAGCCTGGCTGTCCTGTGTGTGGCTGCCCATGGGAATCAGGGAATGAATCCCTTGTTCTGCTTTGCTTGTGTGCGCAGCTTTTGCTTTCCCTATTGAACTGTCTTTACGTCAGCCCATGAGCTTTCTCACTTTTACCCTTCCAGTTCTCTCCCCCTTCCCACTGGGGGGGGGAGTGAGTGAGTGGCTGGGGGGGCTGAGCTGCCAGCCAGGGTTAAACCACACCACCACCTCATTTGTGTATAGCTCAGCTATAGCAAACATGAGAATAAAAAATATTTAAACTGGCCCTGAAGCAGCCATAAGAAACCCTGGCAAACAGTCCTCAATTCCTTCTCTTGTTTTCTATTTAAGAAAAAAAGGAATTACTTCAAGGGTAAGAACACGCTGGGACTGGCTGGATGTTTGGGGCAGGTATGGTAATGACCATTCTTAAACAAAACATGCTTCAAAATATGAAACTGAAAGGCTCAGGTGGATTGAAAATATTTATTTTCTAGAGTTTGCTGAGTTCCTGGCAGAAAGCTGCTGGAGGTAACACCTGCGTGCAAGAAACGGGCAGAGGAATTAAGAGATGTTTGTCAGGAAACTGAATTCTTAAGATGTCTAAGGGTCAGGAGAAAGAGTGAACTTAACTTCAGACATATGATGGAATGCCTGGGCTGGATTTGGGAGCACACGACGACCTGGGGATTGCTCCTTGCCCTGAGCGGTTGTATACCCAGCCTGATAAGGGCTTGGCCCACTGCCAGAAGCTGGGAATGAGGAATGGCCGGGGGGTCCAAGGAGCAGCAGATCTGGCACCATCTGCGAGGCGTAGTGGGGAGCGGATGCCCAGGATGTTGCCCTACTCTGACAGGAGGGAACAAGCCAGAGACGATGGGAGGGTTCTCCCCCCACAAAACATCTCCCGGCTTTCTGTGCCTCCCACTTGCACTGCAAGCCCTGCACCTCCCTCAGAGCCACCTACACTTTGCCTGGACCATGCTGTGCCCTCTGGCTTTTCAGCATTTTGCTTCCTCGGTCTCATTCACCTGTAGGTCTGCAGGAAGGGCCGGGTCACCCTGAGTCGTTGACCTCTTCAGCTGAATGAATGTCAGTGAAGGAGCACGTTTCATACGCTGCTGAAAATGTTCCCTTTAAATCATCCTTGCAAATCGGATTGACGAGCAATAAATGAGCTGCGATTACTCACTCTCCTTTGATGAGGTGAACACACCCTTATTTGGATTTAAACCAAGCCTGTTTCATTTTAGATAAATCATTTAGGCACATGTTTAAACTGAAGCAAAACAAGAGCATGCACAGCAGGGTGCAGCAGTGCAACCACGCGATCACTGCAATGCTATTTCTCTCTCTCTCTTTTTTTCCCCATCTTCATTTTCCTATTATAGCTCAAAAGGGTCCCAGGTGCCAAAGGTCGTCTGCAGAGTGTAACATAGTGATGCTGACACACAGCACGTGCTTTGGCAGGGACAGATTTCGCTTTTCTCTGTACGAGCAAGAAATATTTCTACTTACTTCCACTGTGTGAGAAAAGAAGTTTGTGTATTTTCCCTCTTCTCATGAACTCTGAAGTGGGACAGGCGTAGCCAGAGCCTGCTTTTGGCTGCGCTCTTATGCGCAGCAGGAGTTCCACTGAAGTCAGCTGAATTGCTCCAGATCGATGTGGCATCGGTAAGACCAGCGAGCCGGAACTTCAGCCCCAGAGAGGATGCTCTTATAACACCAGCGGGACACAGCAGCTTTGGTGCCTTTGAAGAGCGCCTCCGCAGCCCCCAGCAACATGCCAGGGCCCCAGGATGCTGCTGGCACCTCCTCCTCCATCATTTTTGCTGAGGAGCCAATCTGGGAGAACCAGCGAGGCAGTGTTTCTGCAGCTGGGTGATCTCCTCACTGCTGGAACATCTTGGCAATGCCAGTTTTCCTAAACAAGCCTTTGGGAAGGGCCTGAAAGCTGCTTTTGCTTTGAGCCAAGGCTCACGTAAAAGTCACTCTCACAAGTTTCCCTCTGCCTCCAAGCCAGCCCCTGCTGTGGCACACACCCCACATCTGGCCAGAGCTCACCTGTTTGGAATGGCTTAACTCCCCTAGGTAGGTAGCGCCTAAATTCAAAACAGAGCATATGCCTGACATTGGGGAAGCCAAACTGTAAATTCCACCTCGTGCTGATGCATCCCCACGCCCACTGAGCCGATCAACGAGGTGAGAATTGGCTGCTGGTCCTTCTCAATTCATTTTGCCCTGTCTAAACATAGTATTCTGAAGGGCCAATTTTCTAGATTAGATTAAGGAAAAACTAAAAAGAAAAAAGCCACCCAAACCCCAAAGCCTAACTATGCTGTTAATTTCATTAATTTAAAAGATAATCAACTAAACAACTCCCAGTAGGTTTGAGCTCATTGCTAGTTTCCTCTGTTAGAGAAATATAAGGGCCCTCCATGACAAGAGTATCAGGTTTAAACAAAGAAAATGAGAAGGCTGGTGGACCGGCCTAGGCTGGTAGCCACACGGAGCTACCACGTTTTGGAGGGAGGCAGAAGCAGATGGAGAGGTCGCAGGGTGCAGGGCAAGGCTGCCAGGTAGCCAGCTCACCAATAGCCCTGCTGCAAGGGAAATGGTGAGATCCAGCCCTGCTGAATTAGGCTGTGCTTTTAGTGCTGAACTAGTGAAACATGCTGAGGGTTGGAGAGTGTCATTTCCACTTAACGCATTTTGGGAATTCAGATTGCACTGACATCTGCTGTAATGCCTGTATTAATTACTAATAACTTGAGTTCCTAGTAAATTCCTATTATTCCTAATTAAAATGTTTTATGAAAGCAAAATGTATCATTGTGGTCAATGTCAGCACTGGTGACAGAGGCAGGGCTTAGCTGTAGCACTCTGAACTATTGCGGTGTGGATTTAAGGTTGTAACAGTAGGTTCCTGTTTTATACATCTGGTTAGAAACAGACTTACCCCTTCGTCTTTGTCCTTTGGTGTCTGGCTCCGTGCTCTGGCCTTCAAGTAATGCTGCCTTTCGAGAACTTATTAACACCAACTGGCTGTCAAAACCAAACCCCAACCAAACCCCCAATCAGGCAACCCCAGGTGACTAAAAAAGCATCAGATGTTTTTTAGGGATAACTCTAATGTGTTGCTGTGGGCAGCCTTTTAACTGGATGTTATAAAATCCACAATTAAAATATAATGAAATGCCTCACTGCTCAGTTCAGAGCCCCCATGGGAGGATCCAGGAAAACAAGGACACAGAGTGCCAAGGTAATTGCACCTTGTTACACAGAGCCATTTAAACAGCCCTTAACGGGGCACTTTCTGCAGCTACTGAAGTTTTATGTCTGAATTATTTTCCAAAGCAGCTTTTGTGTATCTGCATAGCAGACGCAGGGGTGCATCGGTGCTGGCTGTATGCTCACAGGCAGTGCAGCAGGTGTCTGTTCACACTAGTTACAGCCAAATACAGTCACACTGTCTTCGGCAGTGGTGCTACCGGTGCACAGCAAGAGTCAGGTCCCCTCGACAGACGAGATGTGCTTAAAAAGCATGAATGAGCCTACATTTACACTGATAAAACCAAAGGTGCTGGGTGCACGTGCTTGCACCCAGCAGGCAAATTCTTTGCTGTGTAAACATAATTAATTCCATAGAAAGGTACAAGCAGACTTGCCACAGCTTTTCCTAAGCAATGCCTGTGGGACCAGGCGCCTCCACCCATGGTGTCAGCCGGCCACACTGGCCACCAGGACTGTGCAAGAGAAGAGGTGCACCTTCTTGTTAGCATGTGCCCTGTTTCTTTTGGTAGTTGACTGGAGCTTCCCATGTCATGGTGGGCTGTGAATAACATGTAAACAAAGAAAACTGTTGGCAAAAATATGAATAAAAATAGAAGTAGACTTTTGCTTTCCTCTTCTGTTGGGAAAGACATGGTGGCCAAAGCATACACTAAATCTTTCATCACCCTGTCTGGAAGAAGACATGGATTGAGGGGAAGAGCTGGAAGCCAGAGGTAGCCTGATGTGAAACCACGTCCAAAGAACTGCAGCCCTCTATCACCCTGTCATGAAGAAATTCATGTGGTTACACTGGTAACATAATTCAACAGGTAGCGCAAATAAAAGTGATGTTAACGGTCCTATTCCTGACTGGAACGCCTGCAATTCTTACAGGCACTAATGAATTGCAAATTGTATGGTTGTTATAGCCCACAGTTAAAATGAGAAGGTCCATTGACAAAATTTTCATTAATGAAACCCCACATCCGATATAATGCCAGGAACATAACCAGCATTCTCCTGTTTCCATCTAAGCCTACCTTCCATGCAGACACCCCATACATATCCCAGGTGTGTCACACTTGAGCAAGATGCTCCACGTACCTGTCACTTCACTGAAACTGTATTTTTCACATCATTGTGGCTCTTAATTTTTAAGAGTACAGCATTTATCAGCATTTCACCCACATGTTTTGTTCTTGCAGCCTCTGTTTCTTTTTTGTCTTGCCGAGCTCTTCCTGCTTCCCGTCTTACCCCGTGCAGCTCAGCACAAGGGACCAGGCTTGGATCACCAGGAAAGCTCCTCTTTGTCCCAAACATGCATAGTGCACAGCAAAGTGCCATTCACAACATTTCTGAATCCATCAGCCTTGTCTGTATCTGTTAGCACTGAATATTAAACTTCTACTGCTGTAGACCTTTTGCAGGTGGGCAAGTAATCCATGTTGCTTTCTGACGACGTTCTTGTGGAGAGAAGAGTAAACCGAATATTTACCTGGCCAGCTGATTATGTACTGCTATGTAACATCTTTAAAACGGCGATTTATTAAAAGTGTAGAATCATAGAATCATGGAATTGTTTGGGTTGGAAAAGCCCTTTAATATCACCAAGCCCAACCATTCCCCCAACCCTGCCATCCCACCACTAAACCCTGTCCCTAAGCACCTCATCTGCCCAGGTTTGAAATACCCCCAGGGATGGGGACTCGACTCCTTCCCTGAGCAGCCCCTTCCAGTGCCTGACAGTATAATCCAGCACAAAGAAAGAAACATTAAGAAAAATTTAATAAACCAACTGGAATCATCAAGTTGGGCTTTGAACATGTATTTAGGGATAAGGAGATGTCAGAAATTAGGCCCAAGTGAGGATTAAAGAAAGCAGGGTTTTGACCAGAAGTATCTGTCTCAAACTGCAGTGCTGATCAAGCAAACCACAGGCCAATGTCTGCCAACAGTTCTGTATTTGAGAAACTTCAAAGATCTTATTGACAAGAGTAAAATTCCTTACCCAAGTGTCGGCACGATCATGCAGGAGCCAGCATGGCTGGAGAAGTGGTTTATTTTGCTCCTTAACTACTGCTAGTCCAGTGAGGAAGGGGACACCTTCTCCCAGTTTGACATAACCAGATAAAAGCACATTAAGTTGACAGTTGACATATGTCGTGGCATTTAACTTAAAACTACACAAGCCTGAAGGCAATTGTGTACCTCAGCAGTGTACTTCCTTTTATTGCATCGCACACCCCGATAGAATGTCACCACAGGACCGGCTTCATTGCATGGATGCTAACCCTTGTGCTCTCCGCAGCATGTCCTGTACATTCTGGTTTCATATAAGGTATCTATATAGGGAGGGCATTGTTCTTCTTTAAGAGCACGAAGGAGTCCCTCTACCATAGGGGAAATTTGGGTCTGAGAGTCTTCTGTGGAAAAGGTGCGTCAGACCTGTGAAATATGAACTGCAGGTGAAAGAGCCCTGACAGCACATGATCTGCTAGCAGGTATGCTTGCACGTGTGTGCGCGTCTGCAGATGAAGTTCACCAAACTACATAATGATTATCTGAATGTTTGATACTGATAACTACTATTTATGCAGCTTGATATCTACATGGATAGCCAAGTAACACCACCTTTCACATAGAGGTAGATATTAATTTCTGGGAATGGCTCTGGATTCTGGGTGCTTTGTGTTTTGAATTTCCAGCTCTCGATGCTAAGTAGTGCTGAAGCCATATACAGTAAATCCAGCAAACCTAGGGCCATGCACCCATAAGGCAGGTACGGAGAACGTGCTTTGGAAGTGCTCTTTGGCAGCTAGTCACAACACACTCAACTAGGAGTTGAGTCCAAGAAAATCACAGTTTCCTATTCTAATCTCTAGAATACTCTTCTCAGAAATAAATGTATTTTATATATATATAAAAAAAAAGTGTGACTGGTTTCAGGGACAAGACTAAAATTTAATTTCATTGAACCCTTCAAGTAATCTATCCCCTATCCTCTCTAGTAGCTGAATGACCGTCTGCTTTCTGGAGAAGGAAAAATACCTCCTTTCCCTTCTCTACAGCACAACACATTCCCCACACAAAAAGGTTTATTCCCTCCTGTGTTTCTGGTCTGGTGTGAACAGCCAAGCGGGACTCAGAGCCATGCTCACCTACCCTGGCACTGCAGCCTGGCTGCTGGAGAGGAAAGCTGGCAAAGCTAAGGCCCTGCTGTTCTTTGCACCCCCAGAGCCTGTACAGAAGCAAGAAAGATTTCAAAAGGAGTCGGAGAAATCGGACCTTGTGCAGTACCTTTGACAGCCTCTTCCCAAAGGCATAACTCAAAAAGTCATGAGTGGGGTAGAGAGCTTTTATTAGCTGAAGCACGTTTATTGCATCACTTTTCCCTGAGGAAAACAGCACCCAGCTGTGAAATGGAAGGCAGCTAATTGATTGCAGCAGCAGGAGCGGCAACTAAATATATTTTCTTCTCTTCTATAAGCACAAAAGACAGAAGAAAAGGGCTGGCACAGGCACCACCTGTGGAGACCAATTGCTGCTCCAGGTCCCTGGACACCACATCTGTTTCACAGCTTCTCACAGAGCCTTGCATGTACCCAGTGCAGATGCTCTGTCCCAGGAGAAGGATTATTCCTCCCTGAGTAACATTGGCTGATGGACGCACACTGAACGGCTGTGCAGAAAGATCTGAATGGGCTGGAGGAGACTTATGGTCCAGGGATAGAGGACCTGGGCAGGCAGAGGGTCTCTGGGGCACAGGCTGCCCCTCAAGCCTCTCCTGAGCGCACAAGACCTGCGCCCAGCCCTGGGCCATGGAACAGCGGTTTGGAGGGATGCACCTGGGGGGGACACGGTCCAACACCCCACTGGGAGATCAGGTCTCCTGTAGCTTGGTTCAGCTACTCCCAGCCTCTCTGGGTGACATCTCCCACTTGGCTGCTCCCCCCATTCAGCAGGATTGCTACCATACAACGGCCTCTCTACCAGTTGCCCAGCTGTGATTACAGACCCCTACAGCCCTGTGGCCACTCTCGGGCAGCAAGCTGCATTTCTTCAGCTTGAACTGCGTAGCAGCCTGCCACCCCACCACCCCGAAGTGGCCCCCAGGACAAGGAAATCCACCCCGCGCAGGGCAGCGGAGCTCTGACCACTAGCCCAGAGGCATGCCGGGTTGCGGGCCCACCGCCCACTGCCCTTCAGCAGCTCCTGCCGGCCAACTCTGCTGCCTGTTGCCCTGACAGGAAAGAGCGAACAGAGGCGAGCAAGCATTGCCCCGAACCTGGCACATGGAATTTCTGCATCTTGTTCTCCACAGCTTCTTTCCTGCAGAATAAAGGCTGGGTGTCCCCTAACAGTATTACACGGCTGTAGCTGTTGACCTGACACTGTGGCACAAACAAATGGGAAGGAAATACTGAAATGGCAACCTAGGAAGGAGAAAGGAGAGGGGATTCCCCACCGAAGTCCTGGAAGGTGAGGCCAAGCCAGGAGGATTCCTACTGTTAGAGGATTCATGTTTGTAACAAACTAGGGTATACAGGAACTGCAACTGGGTATCCCGAGCTCTTCTGCTGACCTGGAAGATACCAAGCAGCAGGTTGCAATCCGTGTAGAGATGCTTTATTCCCTTTAGAAAAGAGCTGAGATTGAATCGTGAACATCTTCAGCCTGGGAACCAACGTCTCTCTGGAGGAAATACTGGAGGATGAGGTAGAAGGAGACAAATTGATTGAAAGTACATGAACCCCATGGCTTTTATATGCAAGGGTAGAATAAAATATAAAAGTGGGAACACAAGCTGTATTTATTACATGGTCCAAACACTTACTATGTGCCAAAATTCTCCAAACAAATAAAATATTTGTGGGGTGAAATGAAGAGTTTGTTTGGTTTTACTGATTTTGTAAACAAGTGACCACACTGTTGGCTCCAAGCCCCCTGGAGAACACGTGCTGGCCACAGAAGCTGCGCCTGCTGATCACTGTTACAGATTTTTCTGTGCTAGTGATTCAGCTTGGGCAGAACAGAAACTTCCACATTTTCCCAAATACTGATAAAATAAAGAGCAAAAGAGAGGGGAGGATCCCCCAGCTTCCCCGCCTGGTTCTGCAGCAGGGTTTGGCTGCAGTGTGATTTCCCAGTGAGAAGAGCTAAGGTGAGCATGAGAGCTAGGAAAGTCAATTAGAAAACAAGAGATTTGTGCAGTGCCCTTGGAGGCATCTCAACAAGGCCCTATACTGTGGCCTCCTCATTCCTCTGCTTCTAGAGTCTGCACTCTACCCAACTCATGACAGTCTACATGAACGGGGAATGAGTGGGCCCAGTGCGTTCGGAGAAACATGCTGAGGTTGTCCTTTCCTCCTTCCCCGCCCCTGGCGGAGAGGTGACATTTCCATTGAGACTGATCCCATGCAGGCATACTTATGGGGCTGAATTTCTCTTCTATTAATTTCTTTTTTCTGCCATTCCCTCATGCTGCTTGCCTGTCCAGTAAACCCAAAAGGTCCAGCCCCACCTTTAGGTTAAATGCTTGCAGCTGACCACAGCCTCCTTCACCAGAGCTTTGTCATCAAAGCCCTTAGCTCAGCTCCTGCCGAAATTCTTTCTCCTGCATGGTTACATTCCTCATATTCGTACTTCAAACACTTCACTGCATGACCCCTGCTTGGTACCATACCTATGCTGTATAAATACCTCAGGGCATGCTTATTTTTTGCAGGTTTTCTGCCTCCCTGTCACCTGATCAGCAGGAGTGGCTGGGCAAGCACGGCTCACCCACCCCGTCTTTGCTTTCCCAAGGGATCTCCTCAGCTGCACAGCACTGTGAGGATTTTAAATACACCTTCAGCGCTTTGCCTGGGCAGCACAGGGGCACCCCCTACCCTGTGCTCAGGCAGTCAGAGCTTCCAGGCCTGAGCACGGGGACAAGGTCATGCTTTCAAAGCTCCTGGCAGCCACTTCCCACTCCATTCTCTGCCCCCTCTTTTCATTGTGCTGGTGTTACAGTAGGAAAAAAGAGATAAGACAACAATTTTTGTGCAAATTGGGTGGCCCAGGAGTTTGGGCAGTACTTAGGGAATCTACAAAATGCAGCAGCTGGTGGCAGGATCTCACCTCTCTCCCTTGGTAACCAGGTACCTTGCACATGCTCCTAAACCCCTGTTGCTGCTGTTAACGTTCTTGCTGCCAGTGCCAGGGCATCTTTGTTTCACTGTTATTCCAGCTAAACCCCACTCGCCCACTCTCTTGTATTTGTCATGGTATCTGTCAGAGATAGGCGTAGCATGATGGCAGTTCTGGTCTCCCTGAGCCCAGCCAGCCCCAGCTGCCAGGAGAGGCGTCCCTGATGCTGCCCGCTAATCCAAAGCATTGGAAGGTGGGAGAGCAAGCGTCAGGGAGGACAAACCCCAGTGCTGCATGCTCGGATGCTGCGGCTGCCCGGGAAGGCCCATGGCAGGCAGAAAGAGGGGGCTCAGCAGAGCAGTGCGGGAGCGGGAGGACCTGACCAGCGAGCATCGGCTGCGTTGGAGCAGAGGTGCCTCCACACCTACTTTGTTGAAGGCCAGTAGGTCTCACATCACTGTAAATGGGTTTAATCACATGGTCAAGCACCAAATGATTCCTCCAAACATTTAGTTATTAAAAAAACCCAAATCCAAGGAAAAAAAGTTTGTGGGTGCGAGGTACTCCAGAGCAAAGTCATGAATTGAACCCTTGCCAGCAGTGACGAGGATGAGCCTCTTCTACCAGCGCATGGTGAGCCTCCAAAGTGTTTTGCTAACTTTTTTAACTTTCTGCCCCACTCTCAGAGAGCTGCATCTGCCAGTAAATAAGGAAACAGTCGCTGCAACAAGGCAGCTGCCTTAGATCCACGATGGTGCCAATTTTATGACAATTATAGGCTCTTGATCCTATAATTTTTTTTCCAGTCATGACACTTACATTTTATTGTTTCTAGCCCAGTTTTAGCAGCATGTTGTGTTCTGCAGTAAAGGATCCGGTGTGGCAGCTTGCCACAAGCAGAGATTTATTTTTTTTTTCTACAATAAAGACAGCGTAAGATTATAAGGGATTTATCCAGGTTTTGGAAAAAAATAAGCTTTATTTGGGACCGATTTTGTAAAGGCAAAAATGTCGTATAGTAATTCTTCCCTCTCCCTATAGCGTCATTGATTCAATACACATTCACCTGGCTTCTTAAGACCATTATTAACTGTAATTTCTTCAGAGTAATGAGATTTAATCATCTCTTTCATAATTACACATACTCCCTAGCCTCAAGGCATTTCCAATTGAAGGTAAACATGATCGGACCTGAGACAAGAGCGCAGGAAAAAGAGGGTGTGGAGATGAGACAAAGGCAAGAGCAATTTCTCAGAGAGCCAAGCTTTTCTGGAAGCATTAGCAAAAAGAAAAAACAATTTAAGTCTGGGAATGCAGAAATGCCAGGAGAGCGTAGGGCTGCTGTGACAGGAGGAGCAACTCTGTGGTTCCCAGAGGTGGCTGTGGTAACAAAGGCAATGTTTATACCTGAGCTTTTGAGAGACAAGCAGGAATGAAGAAGTAATCAGGGAGAGGATGGCAGAAACAGAGAAAAGGAAAGAAGCTGCCTCGCATTGCAGGTGATGACTGCGGCAGGAAAAGCTGAAAAAAATACTGTTGCCTCTTTGGTTTTCACTGACTGTTGTCATGCCCTGCCCTCGCTGTTCATGCCGCGCTGCTGGAGTCTCTGCGCAGGTCTAGCAATATAATGCCAGGACCAGCAGCCCCGCGGCGTGGCAAACGCATGCCTCTGGCGTGGTGCAGGCCCCCCTCGCCATGCCCTGCTGCGGCTGGAGCTGAGGGCGCTAGGGGCAGGGAAGGCAGACAGAACGGGACTCAGAGATGGATTTTTGTGGCCTCGAGTGCGTGTGATGCTTCTGGCCTCACAAGGGGTGATCCTGTACACCCCTGCGCAGGGACCAGATAACACTTCCATCTAGTGGACAGTCTGGCAGATCTGTGCTATCTTGCACCAAGGTCTGGGCCAAGTTTTTTTTGTACCAAGGTCTGAGAAGTCTTTGACTTCTCACCATTTCATAAAATGTTCCTTAAAATGGTGGTATCCAATTCTTCTGCATCAGTGTGGAGGGGATTAGCTCATCTGAGAGAAAAACTCTCAGGTTTCTACCTGGGTATCCAGATTTAAAAAGTTTGGTTTGATAGGATGGGTTGCTGTGGCTGTGGCCCCTTTGGAACACGAGTATTTCATCCAGGAATGCTAAGGTAGGGTTGAGGTAAGGCTCACAGGCTTGAATAGGTTTTAAACTTCAGCCAGATTGTTTCCAAACCTAATTTCAGTTCCATCAAAGCTAATTCAAAGTTTAGATGAACAAGTAGATCAAGGAAAATTCATGACCTACAGGCTAGGTAAAAAAGAACTTAAAATCTTCTTAAAATCAGTGTATGTAGCCTGTGCCAGAGGAAAAAACACCCAAATGCTGTTTTTCAGTGTTAGAACTCATTCTGGAGAAAAAAGGAACTGATCACCTTGGAAATACCAAAGGGGGTTTTAGGAGAAGTTTCTCCCGTCTCTTCTACACAACAACTGCAGCAAATCCCAGAGAAATCCCAGGTCTGTCAGCATCAACACCCTGAACGCAGACTGCAGGGACTGGGTCCTCTTTCCCTGTTCATCACAGCTGTGAGGACTAAAATCTAACATGCTATTGCTACGTACAGTTCACATTTCTTAAGTTCTCTTCTGTTTAAAGCCTCTATACACAGACTATGAAAAGAAATTTAAAAAAAACAACCAAAAACCAAATACCCAAGTCCCAGTCCATGACAGAAACCAAATACCCAAATTCTAGTCCCTGAAGGGAGCTGATGTCCTCATCCTCCGCTTTCCCAGCAGTCTTTTATCAGAGTGAATCTGACAGTTGACTTTAGGTGACCTCTACCATCTGCAAGGAGAATTCCCAAGCCCAGAGCTGAATCAGCTGATGAACCAGCAAAAATGCTCAGGTTACTCTGGGGGGGGGGAGAAGGGAAAGGGGAGAGAGAGATGTACCTTCAGAGTTCAGCTTTACTCCATGATTCAAATCTATCTGTGTAGCCCTCAAGATTACAGTTGCTACAGCTGCTACCCCTTTTAATTTTGGCCTCTGCCATTTTAAATGCTGCTCATTCCTTTACAAACAGCCACTGCTCCTTCCAGCAGTATGAGAAAGCCAGCCAGTGCTATGGCGAAGGAAAAGCAACTTCCAGGTGGCAAGCTGCCACCTCCAGTGAAAGGCGGCCTCAGTCCCGGGCTCCCATGGCAGAGCTGCTGCCACTTTTCCAGTACGGTGCCATCCCCTGAGGCCCGCATGATGCTGCTCTGAGGTCTGGGGGGGCAAACCTTTAAAACAGCGTGCACATGCTGCTTGCAAAAGCACGGAACTGCAGAGCTCGTAAGGGCAGCAGTGAGTGGGTAGCGAAGGTGGGGCTGAAATAAGCTGTGAACAGGGAACTGTCCCAAGCAAGCTGTGTGGAGCATGGCCATGGGTCTGAGCCGGTGGCAGGAGATGTGGTGCATGGAGCTGAGTGATTCCAGCTGCCCGATTGCTTCCAGCTAAAATAAACACACCAGTGTTTCTGACTGACCCAGCTGGCTGGTACCATCCAGGGATTAAAACAAAATAAAGGGCTAAACTGAGGTAAGCAGCGATGGCAAAGCATTAATAGGTTCCATGTGGATTCCTAACCCTTCTTTCTCTGGTATGTATCGAGATTGTCCTGAAAATTGCTGGGGGTTTGAACACAGAGTTTAGGAACTTCTTATTCTGCCTTCAAAATATGCCAGGAAAGCCCAAAAGGACAATTGAGGATCGTGCTGGCTGGAGTAACTTGCTGGGTGTTCTGAACATGTTTACCCCCATTTCTATATTGGTGGGAGAAATAGGAATGGTGTGTATTTAGCATATCTATCTTTAAGAGCAAAATTATGTCTCGTCGAATTCTGAGTTGATTATTCAAATTTGAAGGCTGTTTACAGAAGTAAAAATCCAGAACAAATAATTTTAAAGCATGATTGAAACAGCTCCTTTCCTTTCTCAGCTTCAGCTCCCGGACGGTGCTGCAGGCAGCCCAGGCAAGCAAGGAGCATCCGCTTGGCAGCTCTCAGAGAGATTTCAGTGGGATCAGAAAATAATGAGATAGAGAAGGAAATACAGAGGTGTGTAATTTGGCCAGCATGTGTGAGCTTCCAAAATCCAGGCCAGATGATTTGTAGGGAAAACATAACACAAAGATAGCTCTCCCTCCTTCGCTAAAAGTGTTTCTTGGAGAGACACTATTTATGTGTCTCCGCCATAAACTGTGGAGGCAAGCAGCACTTCCCACTCCGATGAATGACTCCAGTAAGCATGGAAGGGAAGCCGATGACTCATTTTTGCAGACCAGGAATAAGCCAGGCATTGCTGAAGAGGTGCTGGAGAAATTGCCAAAGACAGGAAAGTTTAACAGGAAGGTTTGGAGGAGCTGGCATCAGGCAGAAAGCTTAACACCTTGCTGGCAGACGTGCGTGGGGTGTCCTCCCCGTATGAGGAGCAGCAGGAGGGTCACCTACGTCCTGCCATGTGTTCCAAAAAATCTGGTCAGAGTTTATTTGACCTGGGCATCCAGAATGAGGGATGATTAAAATCACCCTCTTTGTTTGATCTCCTTCTCTCTAAACCGGGGGTCACAATATCTCAAAATTTAGATGTCGTGAAGCACTGGTGCCTTTAGGATTTGGTGATTCTCGACAGTCATCGTGGATGCAGGAGGTAAGACTTGAGTCACCCCCTGCCAGCGAAGAGAAAATAAATTAACTACTTAGTCACAGTTGCTCATTGCTGCTGTGATTGGCTCAGTGACAGCCACCGTGCTCAGGAATCCTGGACAGTAACACAATGTGCAGCAGCCGGAGCAAGTCCTGGGAAAGTTTTTTAAAAAATGTTACTGAAGCTGACAGCCTTCCTCTGCATCATAGCTGCCACAGTAACATGGTATAGCGGGATCTGGAATGCAACACAGTCCTGGGATCAGCAGGTTTTTAATAGCTAATGCATCTCCTGCAACTGCACAAAGTGTCATCTGACATGTCTGTACCCCACAGGGATCTTTTTTCCCAGTAATTGGAGTGTAATTGATAGGCTACAGTCTGCTGTGCCTCTTGGAAAGCAGAGGCCTCGACTGAGAAGCATCAGTGTCTTCTGTACACTCAAGGGAGAACAGAAAAACCTGTAGCTATGGCAGAGGTGTTGCCATTATGGGGTTAATTAGGCATTAGCAACTGAGGCACAGCACACATTTTCTGGGGATTGATGACCGTCTGGGAGAAACCGATGGCCTAGGAAACCCTGATTCTTGGCATTTAGGACTTGTCCTTTCTCAAGGTCTTTAGTCTGGCTGCAGGGTATGGCTGATTGGAGCCCCACTGCCTTCCAGAGCCAAGGGGTTTGGCACATGGCGCTGCAGCTGGTGGCCAGCTGCTAATAAACTGGTACCGCTGAGAAGATTTCGAAAGCACGCAGAGGCCATTGTTTGAACCATGGGTATCAGGCTCACAGATCAGGTATGTTTTTATTTTTTCAGTTTATAATATCCATGAGTTAATTTGTTTTACGACAAAGGTTTCTCCTCAAGCTCATAAGGAGCTATTTTGCTGGTGTCAGTCCCCAAACGCGCCAGTACCGTGGTGTCTCAGAGTTCTGCCTGCTGCACCTGCCAGCAAGAGATGTTTCACCAGAAACATCTGGGAATTGCAGGATAACCCTCCCGAATGGGGACATTTCCTTGCTTTGGTATGAAACTGGAAGGTTTGTATTCTCAATATTTTTGTACACACATGCATATGCGTACAGAGAAAGAGGGGAGAAGTGGTGTGATGCCGATGAGGTCCCCGGAGCTCTGATCACTCTGTACCTTACCACACGGTTAGGTTTTTTTACCGTGTCGCTCCAGCTTCCCCAGGCAGGTGATACAGCATGGCTCTGGGTTTTCAAACAGGTTTGACAATTACAAACATCTTCTTCCTTATCTTGAAATCTGAATCAAGGAAAACAAAATCCCACCACGCTCTTTCTGAAGTTAGATTTGCTTTTTACTCTCTCTCATGCAGGTATTTCTAAACTTACCCATAGATCATTTTGCCTCTCCATCTCTGGAGGTCTTCTATACATTTGGAGTAGGAGGCAAAAGCTTTCATGGGGCTACGCAAGCTGAGGCTCAGGTACTTTCCCAGGTGCCTGTTGGCACAGAAACCCCTAACGTGCGCACGCCAGTACTGTCCTCCCGAACTACACTAAGAACTATTTGCCATATGGAAGTCGTCTGCCACCAACCAGCAGCTCTGTAGCTCTTCCATTCTTAACTAATTTGGGTTTTACGTCATTTTGTACCTCCACCCTCAGGTACTGACCCATGTGAAAGGAAAGGACCACTGCTCTGGCGTATGGATGCCTGGTACAAAGCTGCTGGCACTTTCCCTATGGTCCTGAACTCCTCTGTTTCATTAGGGTGCCCCAAAAAGGTCCCAGAGAGGCTTACGGGGGCAGATTCATTCCCTCAGCTGCCCTTCCTGTCCTGCTGAAGATTAGGCCTCCTTTTCCCCTTTCTGTAATAGAATTAGCTGAAATGAATGTGCTGGCTTTTCAGCTGCCTCAGTTCATCACCTGCTGCATTAACTGAGAAGCCAAATTAGTTCACCCTGCAGGACTCCCCAGAGATCACCTGAAATTGCTTATTACTTGACTACTTTGTGTCCCTCAATTGCTTCCAGGCGGGCAATTTTCCACGTTTTTTTTTTTTAAATCTGAATAAGTATTTTTTTATTTCAGAAGCGTTTCACCTTGCCTTCCCCACAGGCAGGGCCACTGCTGGGTGCTGCCCATCCACACTACACAGCAGGGTCCTGGAACAGTAAGAAGTCCTGAGCTGCGGGTAAGAAACCCGACAGCTGCCAGGAGCATTGTCAGCCGTTAAACCCCATTATTCCCGCCTGCTCACGGCCACCGAGAGTTGCAGGCATAAACTGAACAAACCTGCTTTCCATACCAGGGAAGAAAGGGTGGCTTAGCAAAGTGAATAATAAGGCGCCCCAAAACTTTTAACTTACTTTTGCTCCAGTTTGAGGCAGCTGGGTAGTGTGACTTGTTCAGAGATGGTTTCTGCTCGATCAGAAGCAGTAGTGGTTTGTGAGATAATAATGGATCACATCAAAAGCAAGCCCCCTAAACCTGGGGGTTTTTCCAAGTAGAAATGATCAACTGGGTTTTAAATAGCTCCAGACTAGCAAAGTGCATATTTGTCCATTATTTGGCTTCAACATCTAGCTACAGACAAGTCTGCCCTTAAGCCCCAGGGATTCAGCTAGATCCTCTTCCATCAGTATTCGCTCTGGCTCTTTCCTCACTCACCAGCATTTGCCCAGACATTGAAAAATTCTTTTATGACTATTTAGCAAAAATACATTACTTCGAATATTTAAAACCCAGGACCTTTCAGTACGTCCCAGCCACTGACATCGCTGCCGAACACAACTGCCTTTTGCACAGTAATTCCCAGTGCCTGATGAGTCCGTGCGTGGGCAGGCCACACTCGGGGCAGACGGAGCAGCATCTTTCACTGGTAACAAGTTTTTGTTATCAGATAATCGGAGTGCTCGGCATATGTCCCTAGGGCTCCTTAGGCATTGCCTCCTTTAATATATAGTGTATGTCCTAGACCCTTAAAGGCTTAATCTTCATGCTTATGCTCCATTTCTCTGTGAGGCTGCTAAACACAAATAGCATTGCCATGTTATCAATTATAAAGCTGTTAAATAAAATAAACCATTATTTTCAGTATTATATTATTTAAAGTTTTTTTCTCCTTTTTGTTTTGATTTGCTAAAGGTCTTCAGAATTAAAAACAGGAAGGATGAGAAAGGGCAAACAGCCATACAAATAACCAAAGCATCTCCCCATCCCTCTTCCCCAGGGAGGCGTCCTGGCCCCAGTGAAACACACTTCAGAAGTGCCCGTCATTTCCAGCAGATGCTTTTCCAGCTTTGGTCTTTAGGGGCTGAATCAAACTGTAACTCAGCATGTTCTCACTCTTTTTGGATGCTTGACATTAAATTTCATTCTGTCTCTTTTTTTAAAAATCAAGAAATACTGTTTCAGGAACATAAGCTAACATAGCTAACACATATTTCTCAGATCCTGGCAGAAAAAAGATTTCATACCTTGCCTCTTTCTCTCTTCGCTGCTTTGTCCAGGTCCTGGTCATCCCTGCCAGCCTACACGCTTTCCAGAGTGCCTGTTTGCCTATAACAGCCCGAATTGCACTGACGGTCTGTTTAGCGCAATCACATTAATCTGTGACAAATGCAATTGCCCCAAGTGAAAAAAAAAAATGTTCTGGAGCTTATTTATTTTATTTCTTTTCATTGAGCACATTCAAGTAATAGTAAAAGTCTTTGTGTTATTGTAACATAAATAGGAGTAGTAAACAACCTCATTCTTTCTTCCCGCTCAATCCTTGCTCTCTATTTGTGGTCAAAGCATCTACCTGTAGGCCCAGCCATTGAAACACACAGCAACTGGCATCTGCTTGTATGGTTGGCTGGGATAAATGGGAGGACTGGGCTAATCCTAAGCAGGACAGCACTAGGTACAGAGCAGATGCGCCACTGTGTAAGGGTACGGAATGAAGCAGTCCCAGCCCTGATTTTAGCTCTGTTCAGTAAGTTGTTCTGAACTTGTGCAGGCATAACTGAGGTCTCACAGAGCAGGAAAACTCAGGATGGCAATTGCAAATGACCCATCATTATTAACTCAACGGCTCTTAACCCTTGCTTGAATTAACATGATTAGCCACCAGAGCTTGAATATAAGTAAAATAAACCACCCCTTTTTTTAGGATACGCTAAGATGACCTTTAAGCACCATTGTTCCTGTGCAAGGTTATTTGCAAGTTTTATAGGGACTGTGACTGACAAAGGGGAACAGCCCTTTGAGGTGCCCACTGCCCCTTGCCAAGCTTATTCTGTGGCTATCATGTTGTTCTAATTAAATCTTGTTGAGGTTAATAATCCAGCAACTGTAGTCGAAGGGAAACATCCATGATTTAACTACATAGTGCAGAAGAGTCGCCTCTTAATTATCGTGTGGCATGCACCTTCCTTTATCTAGCCGCTTGTAGGTCCTGTTCAAAGGCACACGTGTATCAACATGGATAGCAGAACAGTCACCCCTGTTACGGATCATAAAAATGCCTCTCGGTTAAATTTGCTGGGTTTATATTAAGGATTTGATATTTTAAGAGAGAGCATCTTGCCATGGAGAGGTAAGCAAGGAACTGAAACATCCTGCAGAGATGCCTCATATCATCTATCTGATAAAAACGCAGCTTTGGCAGAGATTGGCTGGTGCCTACCCAGTAGCACGCTTTAACTGTGGCCCTTTGTGCAGTTCTCACGCGATGCACATGCGTTACTCTCCCCTTGTGCATCTTGGACCTTTCTCCTGAAGCATGAGGAAGTGAATAACAAGCTACTTCTCTGCTGCAGATGTCCACTGCGGGGCCTCTGCTGCATTTGCTTGCCTGTACACTTCTAAATAATGGAGGAGGTGAACTCTTGCCTACGCTGATTTGGGTTTCTGTCTTTGGTATGAAATTGTTGCAGACAGAGGAGATCAGAACCCAGCTCCAGCCCCACGAGTGTGTCACGCCCTCTTAAAGCTCATGTTTCTCAGACTCAGTTGAAATGTGATCACTGTGACCTTTTCCAGCCCTAAGCTGCAGTGGTAGACGAAAAAAAGTTAGCTAGAAATCACAGACACCTAGGAAAACAGAACAAGGAACAGGTTATTTGGGCTCCTATTTCTGTCACACTGATTTGCATTATAGTAGTTGGAAAAAATTGAAGTCTCTGTTGAAGCAAAAATAGCTTTCTACAGTCCCTATTATCATCCCATGTTTAATGAACTATCTCAGATATCTGCACAAGGATTTGCAGCTGTGCAGTGCTTTGAAACACCAGCAGTCTCCAGCTCTTTTCCAAGGTCTCCGCTAGCATTACTGACATCAGTAGTTACAGCCACCTTGTCCTGCTGTGTGAAGAGACAGGCAGAAGCATGTACAATCAGAGAAAGGTGGCTCATGGCTTGGACAGGTGTACTCTTTGCTGGGTAAAAAACTGGCTGGGTGGCCGGGCCCAGAGAGTTGTGGCGAATGGAGTTAAATCCAGTTGGCAGCTGGTCACAGCGGTGTCCCCCAGGGCTCAGTGTTGGGCCCAGTTCTGCTTAACATTTTCATCAATGACCTGGACAAGGGGATCGAGGGCACCCTCGCTCACTTTGCAGATGGCACCGAGCTGGGCGGGAGTGTGGATCTGCTGGGGGTGAGGAGGGCTCTACTGAGGGACTTGGCCAGGCTGGATCCATTGGCCCAGGCCAATTGTGTGAGGTTCAACAAGGCCAAGGGCCAGGTCCTGCACTGGGGTCACAACAGCCCCACACAATGCTACAGGCGTGGGGAAGAGTGGCTGGAAAGGTGCCCGGCAGAAAAGGACCTGGGGGTGTTGGTCGACAGGTGGCTAAATATGAGCCAGCAGTGTGCCCAGGTGGCCAAGAGGGCCAACAGCATCCTGGCTTGTATCAGGAGTAGTGTGGCCAGCAGGAGCAGGGCAGTGACCATGTCTCTGTCCTGGGCACTGGTGAGGCCACCCCTCGAATGCTGGGTTCAGGGTTGGGCCTCTCACTCCCAGAAGGACATGGAGGGGCTGGAGCGTGTCCAGAGAAGGGCAATGGAGCTGGGGAGGGGTCTGGAGCCCAAGGCTGCTGGGGAACGTCTGTGGGAGCTGGGGGTGTTCAGCCTGGAGAAGAGGAGGCTGAGGGGAGCCCTTATTGCTCCCTACGCTGCCTGAGGGGGGAGTCGGGGGGGGGTGTCGGTCTCTGCTCCCAGGGAACGGACAATGGGAAACAGCCTCAAGTTGTGCCAGGGCAGGCTTAGGTTGGACATCAGGAAAAATTTATTTACTGAAAGATTGGTCAAGCACTGGAAAGGGCTGCCCAGGGAAGGAGTCGAGTCCCCATCCCTGGAGGTGTTCAAAAAATGTGTAGATGTGGCACTTCGGGACACGGTTTAGTAGGCATAATGGTGTTGGATTGTCAGTTGGACTTGATGATCTTAGAGGTCTTTTCCAACCTTAATGATTCTATGATTCCAAGGTGGTGAAAGACCTCGAGGGCAAGACTTACAAGGAGCAGATGAGGTCACTTGGCTTGCTCAGCTGGGAGAAGAGAAGGCTGAGGGGGGACCTCATCACAGTCTACACCTTCCTCAAGGGGGGCAGCAGAGGGGGAGGTGCTGATCTCTTCTCTGGTGGCCAGAGATAGGACACAAGGAAATGGAGTGAAGCTGCATCAGGGGAAGTTCAGACTGGACATTAGGAAAAGGTTCTTCACTGAGAGGGTGATCAATCACTGGAACAGGGTGCTCAGGGAAGCGGCTGTGGCACCAAGCCTGTTCAAGGACCGTCTGGACGACGCTCTTATTCGTACAGTTTAGTGTTAGGTAGTCCTGAGAGGAGCAGGGAGTTGGATTCGAGGATCCTTATGGGTCCCTTCCAACTTGAGTTATTCTATGATTCTATTCTCTTTTAAAGGCCTCTGTCACTGCAGTAGTTTCTGATCACCACTGCCACAAACAGGCTTTATTTCATTATAAAGCTCTGCTTTGCCATAGCTAGGAAGGTGTAATTTTCCTACCAGTAACAGCTACTGACTGTGCAGCATTTGATTGCACTCTTCTCATCCGGACTCCTGGAAAAGCAAAAAAAAAAAAAAATCACAGAAATTGTTCTTTGCATTCGCTTCAAGTCAGCTTAGCAACTGTTTAGGGGGTTAGAATACATCGGCGCAATAGAGTATTCTTGATATTGCCATTAATTAGCAAGTGCCTACATTGTTGTTTACTGACAAGCTTCCTTTATGTTCCGTAGGAGCTGGATAACATAATTATTTCTGGCTTTGCTCGGGAGACAGGGGAGACCAAAGCCCCTGTATCCCAGCTTGGCTTGACAGAGTGAAACCTGTGTGATGGTTACAGACATGGCTACGCTGGGATATGAGCTGTGCAAATCCCAGCAGAAGGCTCCTGTCTGAAGCACTCCTAGTCTAAACACAGGACAGAGACACTGTTGTGCTTTAGCCCCGGCCGGCAGCTCAGCCCGACCCAGCCACGTGCTGACTCCTGCCTGGGGAGGAGGGTCGGAAGGGTAAAAGTGAGAAAGCTCGTGGGTTGAGGTAAAGGCAGTTCAATAGCAGAAGCAAAAGCTGTGGGTGCAAGCAAAGCAAAATAAGGAACTCATTCACTACCTCCCGTGGCAGGCGGGTGCTCAGCCACCCCCAGGACAGGCAGGTCCCACCATGCCTAACGGTGACTTGGGCAGACAAACACCATAGCACCCAACGTCCCCTTCTTGCTCCTTCTTTCCCCCACGCAGAGGACAGTCCATAAACTGAAGATCAGGGGTTCAAACCCCATCTGTGCCTTCCACCCAACATACACCCAGAGATTTTCTTTGTTCATTTTGGGCTGTGGGAAAGGCCTGTGTGTGGGCAAGGGAGACCCACTTTCTCTATTTAATTCCTATGCTTCAGCAAACCACTGAGAGATTAGAACTGGACAAGAGCACTGAAACCAAAATGGTAAGCAACAGCAGACGGCTCTAACAGCACATTTCCACCTGATTGCATTAAACAAAGCAGAGTTTGGCTCTTGATTGCTCACTTCAGCCTGGAATTGTCCCATTCCTCATCTGAAAGCTACTGCATGCCTGGCTGAGGACAGGCACAGTCCACACAGAGCAATCAGAGCTAAACACTGCACCAGAAAAGCAGTCAGGTCCTTCCCTGCACACACTCTGCAGACAGCAGAGCATCCTGGAGACAGAGACCTGCCTCCAAGGACACAGCCCATCTCTATGCCCCCATTCTGCATGCACAGTGTTTGCTTCTCTCCAAGGCCAGGCAGAATCACAGCTGCTTGGCATTATCTCTTGTAATGGGTTGTGCTTAAATACCACAATCAAGTCCCCAAATTACTTCCAGTTCAGGAAAGATAATAATTAATTCAAGCCTGAAAATGTCATAAATTATGATGCAAAAAGCATTTTTCTGGATTTGTAAGGAATATTCTGATAGGCAAGCTTGCAACAATATGACTTTAATACACAATCACATATTTATGATATTGGACAGTAAAACATAGAATTTGGTTGCTTATTCTGTGTATCACAGAATCACAGAATCACAACAGTTGGAAGGGACCTTGGGAGATCATCTAGTCCAACCCCCCTGCTAAAGCAGGTTCTCCAAGAGCATGTTACACAGGACTTCATCCAGGCGGGCTTTGAATATCTCCAGAGAAGGAGGCTCCACAACCCCCCTGGGCAGCCTGTTCCAGTGCTCTGTCACCCTCAGAGTAAATAAGTTTTTCCTCATATTCAACTGAAACCTCTTATGTTTCAGTTTGTGCCCATTGCCCCTTGCCCTGTTGCTGGGCACCACTGAGAAAAGTCTGGCTCCATCCTCGTGACTTCCATCCTTAAGATATTTGTATGCATTGATGAGATCCCCTCTCAATCTTCTCGTCTTCAGGCTAAACAAGCTCAACTCTCTCAGCCTTTCCTTGTAGGGGAGATGCGCCAGTCCCCTAATCATCCTAGTTGCTTTCCTCCGAACTCTCTCTAGGAGTTCCTCATCTTTCTTGAACTGGGGAGCCCAGAACTGGACACAGTACTCCAGGTGGGGTCTCACCAGGGCAGAGTAGAGGGGGAGGATAACCTCCCTCGACCTGCTGGCCACACTCCTCTTAATGCACCCCAGGATACCATTGGCCTTCTTGGCAACAAGGGCACGCCGCTGGCTCATGGTTAGCCTGTCATCCACCAGGACTCCCAGGTCCCTCTCGGCAGAGCTGCTTTCCAGCAGGTCAGCTCCTAGCCTGTACTGGTGCATGGGGTTCGACCTCCCCAGGTGCAGCACTCGACACTTGCCCTTGTTGAATTCATCAGGTTCCTCTCCACTCAACTCTCCAGCCTGTCCAGGTCCCGCTGAATGGCAGCGCAGCCTCCCGACATATCAGCCACTCCTCCCAGTTTTGTGTCATCAGCGAACTTGCTGATGGTACACTCTGTCCCCTCGTCCAGGTCATTGATGAACAAGTTGAACAAGACTGGGTCGAGTACTGAGCCCTGGGGAACTCCACTAACTACCGGCCTCCAGCTGGACTCTGCCCCACTGATCAGAACCCTCTGAGCCCTGTCATTCAGCCAGTTCTCAATCCACCTCACTGTCCACTCATCTAATTCACACTTCTTGAGCTTCCCTATGAGGATGTTATGGGAGACAGTGTCAAAAGCCTTGCTGAAGTCAAGGTAGACAACATCCATTGGTCTCCCCTCGTCTACCCAGCTGGTCATGCCATCGTAGAAGGCTATCAGATTGGTCAGGCATGATTTCCTCTTGGTGAATCCATGGTGGGTACTCTTGATGATTTTCTTTTCATCTACTTGCTTGGAGAGGACACCCAGAATGAGTTGTTCCATCACCTTTTAGGATAAACTTTGACCCAAGACGTGCTCAAAGTGTCAAACTGGGATCAGCGGGCATACCGCCCAAAGCAACCAACTTGAGAAAGACAGTGCATTTTTTGCATTCGTTAGGCCTTTCTCTCATGATATGTGCTGAGACATGCGCACAAGTATCTTTAAGGCAGATTTGTTCCCTGTAGAACAGCTCAAGGCAGTAGGACTCCGTCCAATGCATTGTTTGTTAAATCTTTCTGCACTTAAGCACAAAAGTGTGTTTAATTCACTGCAAGAGGCACAATAAAACTTCCCCAAACATTGGTATCAGAAATGGGATTCCTGCACTATTGCTGCACCGGCAGAAGTGGCCAGGCTGGAACCAGAGGCGCAACCATTCTCCCAACCTGTAAAGCTACTCAGCCACCAGTGAACCCGCAAGCAGCTACAAAAGCCAGGTGCCTGCTCCTGCCCTGTTAGCTACTTACCCACCAGTGACATCTAAGCACCAGCACAAGGCAGGTTCTGCCCCTGCCCTGTGAGTTACTCGGCCACAAGTGACATCACAGTCACCTGCACAAGCCAGTCCCCAGGTCCTTGGTCACCACTGGCCTCATGCTAATGGGATCACTGCTATGTACAAGGTTTTCTGAGACGGTTGCAGTGTTGTTGAGAAAAATGCTATGCAAGGTCCCTGAGCCATCTTGTCTGGCAGGGGTGGGAGAGCTTCTGTATATGAGGGCTCCGCATCCTGCTGGAGCACTCATGATGGAAACGAATGCAAGGTCCTGCACCTGGGTCGGGGTAACCCCCAGTATCAGTATAGGCTGGGGGAAGAAAGGATCGAGAGCAGCCCTGCCGAGAGGGACTTGGGGGTGCTGGTGGATGAAAAGCTGGACATGAGCCGGCAATGTGCGCTGGTGGCCCAGAAGGCCAACCGTATTCTGGGCTGCATCAGGAGAAGCATGGCCAGCACATCGAGGGACATGATTCTGCCCCTCTACTCTGCTCTGGTGAGACCTCACCTAGAGTACTGTGTCCAGCTCTGGGGCCCTCAGCACAAGAAGGACATGGAACTGTTGGAGCGGGTCCAGAGGAGGGCTACTAAAATGATCCGAGGGCTGGAGCACCTCTCTTATGAGGACAGGCTGAGGGAGTTGGGCTTGTTCAGCCTGGAGAAGAGAAGGCTGCGGGGAGACCTGATTGCGGCCTTTCAGTACCTAAAGGGGGCCTATAGGAAAGATGGGGAAAATCTTTTTAGTAGGGCCAGCTGTGACAGGACAAGGGGTAATGGTTTTAAACTAAAACAGGGTAGGTTTAGACTGGATATAAGGAGGAAATTCTTTACAACGAGGGTGGTGAAACACTGGAACGGGTTGCCCAGAGAGGTGGTGGAGGCCCCATCCCGGGGAACATTCAAGGCCAGGTTGGATGGGGCTCTGAGCAACCTGATCTAGTTAGCGGTGTCCCTCCTCACTGCAGGGGGGTTGGACTAGATGACCTCTAGGGGTCCCTTCCAACCCAAAACATTCTATGATTCTATGATTCTATGAGGGTGTGCATCACAAGATCCTCTGGTGCAGTGCCTCTGGGCACTCTGCTGTGAGCCAGCATCCCCAGTGCTCACCCCAGAGATAGGAATGCTGCTTTGTCTGAGGGTTTCAGTCTCCTGGGATGGAGCCACAGCCCCATGGAGCTCCACCAGGGCACTGGTGTGCCTGCACCCCGGGGTCTTGCTGGTGTGCCATCAGCGGGAATGCTGCTGCTCGACTGGGCCCCAAGCATGGTGCTATGGGCACATGTCCCCGATCCCCACTGCTCTCTCAGCTGACTGACATGCTGCTATGTGCAAGGGTCCCTGAGCACTGCGGCCGCTCCTGGGCTGGTAAAGATGCTATGTGTAAGGGTCCTAGAGGCTCGCTGCTACTCCTGGGCTGAGCAGAGTCTCCAGAAATGTGGCGGGTACAGCCCCAGCCCTGCCACAGTGCCTGTCTCTGCAGGAGGGCCCAGAGGGTTCTTGGTGCCTTGTGGCTCCTCTCTCTGGTTTGTGTGTGTGGCATGTGGGGGTGCTGCTGCAGCTCCATCACAGCCTGATGCCATATGTCAGCCCTTTGACTGAGGCTGGAGCTGCAGGAAAAGGCTCAAAGAAGCACTGCAGTCTTGGGAGAGAATTTATTTTTAAAGTCTTGCCTTTTTCCAGTGTATTTTTTTCATCATGTGACAGCAGGAGAGGTGAATTCCTGGGACATCCTTTTGGAAGCACTGGACGACCTTGTGCTGGACGTGTTCAAGAAGCTTAAGTTTAAATGGTTACATATTGATTATGAAGGCACACAGAATCTGTTGGAAGATTTGCTTAAAGAAGCTAATGATGCAGCCAAGCTTGCTGAGCGCTTGTGCAAGCACTAAGGACCAGATGCTGCCGGTCTTACCTCCAAAGGTGAGGGATGGCATGTACCTTCTCTTGCTGTCGCTCTCCTCACCTATTTCAGGGACTGCTATCATGGTTCCTCCACGTCCCCTGTGTCACCGAAATTGGGAAGAACGAACCTTGTAACACCAATGTAGTGTTAAAAGGCAGGCATTCTTTATTCTCGGCGCCAGATGCATGGGGGATCGCTCCACCTAACGTGCATACCTACAAGCGGCAACTTGCCCCATTTATATGTAGCAAAGTATTACATATGCATAAAGTTTCTCGATATGCCTATACATATGCATAACCTGTCTCCGCTTTGTATTAAAATTAGCTTCAGGTGGTCATTTCCATAAATCCCTCCCCACTGCGCTTGCTCAGTGCCTCCTTGTGGTGGTCGTCGGGGGTCGTGGGGATGAAGGCTGCCGGCTCTTCTTCGTCACCGCTAGTAACCCCTTGTTCTTGCGCAGACTCAGTTGCTCCTTGGCTCTCGCCCAAACTGCAGGGTCGGTGTAGACCAGTTCTTGAGGTAAACTCCTAGTTCTTATCAAAAAACTGTCCTTCGTAAGGAGCCACAAATCTTCCTGCATCAATTAGTTCTCATTCCTTCTAGTCTAGCAACCTTGGCAAACCATTATTATCCTTCTGCTCCATCCCCCCCCGATTCTTCCCGTCCTTGAATAGGGTTCCAAATTTAATAAGTAGCTACACTACTGACTTACAAAAAAAAAAAAAAAAATCCAAGCTAGACACATTAGAAAAACATCTAAGTAGACACTACTGACTTTAGCAAAACATCCAAACTAGACACTACTGATTTTTAGCAAAGCATCAGCAAACTAGACAATGAGGCCTAAATCTTATGCATGTAGGCTGCTTACATCTGGGGGTCTTTCAACCCTTAAGGTATCACCTGGGATCTCCCACATGGTGCCTACAGCACTTGTCCTCAATGGCGGGGGAACCCCTTGGTCAGGCAGGGTGGGCTGGGCTCCTTGTCCTGCTTGGGGAAGGAGTGTGTCCCCATGCAGGAGTGGGGGCTTCTTGGGAAGGGAGGGCCTCCCTGCAGGTCCAAAGGTAGTGCAGTGCATGTCTGCTGCCTTCACCCGTGTCTGGCAGAGGGTACTGGGGTATAGGATGGAGGGGGTTTGTGGAGAGTGGCCTGCAGGGGACGGGGTGTCACAGTGCTGAAGGATGCAACTCTGGGATCCCCAGTGCTGACAACAGGAGCCACCCCCTAAGCCCCGGGCACCGCGGGGTGATGCCGCGGCAGGAGGGTGACATGGTGGGCTGCAGGCCAGACGGGGTCCTTGGGAGCCTGTGGCTGATGGGCTTCACCTGGATGGTCCTGGTGAGGACTGGGATGGAAAACCCCCCTGGGTCAGCCATGGCTCCCCAGGTGCTGGGGGTGGCTGAGGGCTGGATCTGGGGATTGGGGAGTTCGGGGGGGGCCCTGGGGCGGGGGATGGTGGGCCAGGAGGGATGGGGAGGCGGGGCCTGGGGCAGGCCGGGCGGCGCGGGGCAGGCCTGGCGGTGCGGGGCAGCCCTCTCCCCCACCCCTAGCCACGCTCGCCCCTCATCCGCCCTGCGCCCAGTGACACCCGGAGCAGCGCGGATCGCCGCTGGCAAAGCAGCACGGCACGGCCAACAGCCGCGCCGGCAGCGCGGGGGCGGGGCAAGGCACCATGGGGCCCATCTGGGCTGCTGGGCCTGGCGGGGGCAGGGCCAGAGCCCGGGATCTGCCTGGCGCCCAGTGACGTTACGGCTTGCCATTGGGGGGTGGGGGGGGCCTTGGGCGCTGCTGGGGGTCCTGGGCCGGACGTCGAGGGCTGAGGTGTCCCCGGGACCCCATCTGAAAGGGGGGGCGCGGGGGGGGGAGGGGGGGTGTTGGGGGTGGGGGAAGGGGACAGGGTTGGGGTAGGGACACAGTGGGAAGAGGGATAAGTAGGGGCACAAGGGCGAGCGCCTGGGTAGGCAGGTAAGGGGGAGTCCCTTCCCCATGGGGTCACACAGGAGGATGGGAAGGCTGGGCTGGGGTGCCCCAGCCTATGGCCACAAGTGCTGGGGGAATTTGCATGGGAGCAAGTCCACCCCCTTGGCTGCAGGTGGGGTCTCACACTGCCACGGCGGCACCCTGAGACCTGGGGTGGTGCAGGTAACCCAAGCCCTCTGTTCTACCCCTAGGGTGGGTGGGGGTGCCATCTGGCTATGGCTGCAGCCAGTGTCCCTGACGGAAATGTGCTGCCACTTGTGCCCAGAGAGCCTGGCCCTGCAGGGCTCAGACATCTGTCCCCTCTGTGCTGCTGCCCCCAGCACTGAACTGCGAGCCCCAGTATTTCCTGTGGGGGAGGTGAACCCCATTCCCACAGCTCATCATGTGTCTTAGGCTCCCCAAGCTGTGTGCTGGCCCCGTGCCTGTTTGTCACCGTCCCCTGGTCCCAGGAACTGGGATCTAGTGCAGAGGTGCTGATGTGCCCCCAGAAGCAGGATCGGGGGGGGAAGATGGTCCTCCCTTGCCCTGCCGCATCACCCTCAGCCTGCATTGGCACTGGCTGAGTCCTGCTATTTCATGGGGAGCCTGGTGCCCCCCAGGACTAGAGGCTGGGGCTAGGGACACGCTGTTGATGTTGAGGGGCTGTCCCAGTGTTTTACCCTGGGATGAGGAGTGTGGGCGTGCCCCTGCACTGCACTGGGACTCGTCCCATCTGTCCTGGGGTGGCCAGGAGCCGCGTGATGCCATGAGCTTGTGGGTACTAGGCATGACACACCAGGAGTTCCCACATGCACGGGGTGTTAATTAGCAGTTTATTATCAGGGAGATGTGGGGGGCTGGCGTGACCCTGGGGCACCCCTGCTGTGCTGTGTCCCATGCTCTCAGCTCCTGCAGGAGAGGAAGAGATGAGTGAGGCTGGACAAGGGCAGGCAGCCCTGGCCAGGCACCTCCACCCACCATGGCCTGGAGCCGATGGGGCTTTTGCAGCTGGGTGAGAAGGAGATCTTACCTGTGCTTGTAGTACCAAATGGCCCCAGCAAGGGCTGCAGCCACGGCCAGCAGCACTGCGATGGTGATGCTGACACTGAGAGCTACCTTGGAGCTGTCTGGAGGAGAGAGGAGAGAGAGGGGTTGTGGGTGCACAGGAGGCACACCAGAGCCTGACCCACCATCATCCAGGCACCTGCATCCTCTGCCTGCACCCTGCACCCCATCCCCATGGATGGCACCTACCCCATGGGATGAGGAGGCTGTGGGTGCCCAGGCTGCTGTGGCGCACGCGGCAGACGTAGCTGTGCCCGTCATGGGGAGCCACAGCCAGGATGCTGCGGAGCTGGTAAGTGAGGTCGGCGTTGGGCAGGATGGTGCTGGTGTTGAGCGCCGGGCCTGGCGGCACCTCCTGGCCATCCCGCAGCCAGGCCACGCTGATGGGCCGTGGGTAGAAGCCGGTGACACGGCAAACCAGCAGGAACTGGTCTGGTCTGAGCGTGCGGGCAAAGACCGTGGCCACGGGTGGCTCTGGAGGGCGAGAACAAAGGTGTGAGGGGAGCCCTGGTGAGGCATCGCGTGGCCCCAGTGTGTGTGGGGCCTTGGGGTGGCCATGCCAGGGTCAGGATGGTCTCACCTTGTCTCTCCAGAGCTGACCTCCCGTACTTGATGAATTTCTTCATGTGTTCAACACAGGTGACATTAAGAAGGTGCTGCAGGGTCGCAGAGAAGCCGGTGAAGGTGTTGAACTGCATCTCAACTTGTGTCGCCAGCTCACTCTCCTGCCACCTCTTCCAGAGGCTGTTGTCCACGTCAAAGCTGAGGAAGTCGTCGGCGTTGTAGGCAAGATGGTAGAATTTGGTATAGGAGCCATTGAGATACAAGTCGCAGCCAGTCATGCACTGGAACACAAAGGGGTCTGGGGGGGATGATGGACATCATGAGTGCAGATTGAGCTGAAGTTGCAGCCTGACACCTGCTTTTTCGGGCACAGCACTTTTCCCCATTTCCTCTGCACCCCAAGTCATTCTCTCCAGGGAGAAGACACGAAAGGCCAAAGCTCAGTTAGTGTTGAAACTGGCCAGTGTTATGTCAGACAACAAGAAAGGCTTTTTAAAATACATTAATAGCAAGAAGAGGTCTAAAGAAAACATTGGACTGATACTTGTTGAAGATGGTCACCTGACTAATAGGGATGAAGAAAAAGCAGAGGCATTCAATGTTTTTTTTGTCTCAGTCTTTAATAATACTGATGGACCTGGGGCTGCCCAGTCTTCTGAGTCAGAGGATCACAACTGCAGGAACACTGACATTCCATTTGTGGACACTGAAATCGCAAGGGACCAGCTGTATCAGCTGAAAGTTCATAAGTCCATGGGGCTTGATGGGATTCATTCCAGAGTACTGAAGGAGCTAGTGGATGTTATGGCAGGACAGCTTCTGATCATCTGCCGAAGATGGGAGCCAATGTTATTCCCATTTACAAGAAAGGCATGAGGGAAGACCCAGCAAATGACGGACCTGTGGGTCTAACCTCAGTACCTGGAAATATTATGGAGAAGATCATACGGGGTGCTATAGAAAGGCATTTAAAGGACAATGAAATCATCAGGCACAGTCAACAAAGGGAAAGTCCTGTAACTAATTTGATAGCCTTCTACAATAAGGTCACCCACCTAGTGGGTGAAAGGGAAGGCAGTGGATGTAGTTTTTCTGGATTTTTAGTAAGGCTTTTGATATTGTCCCTCACAGCATCCTTCTGGACAAGTTGTCCAACTGTGGGGGGAGCAGGTTCATGGTGCACTGGGTGAAGAACTGGATGAACGGCAGGGCTCAAAAGATTGCAGTGAATTCGGCTACATCTGGCTGGTGACTGGTCACCAGCAGTGTTCCTCAGGGCTCAATTGTAGGGCCAGTGCTGTTCAATTTTTTGACTTATGATCTGGATACAGGAGTTGGATGCACCATTAACAAGTTTGCTGATACCAAGCTGGGAGGTGCTGTTGACTCTCTTGAGGGCCAAGAGGCCTTGAAGAGGGATCTAGATAGATTGGATCATTGGACAATCACCAAGGACATGAAATATAACAAGAACAAATGCCAGATTCTGCACCTGGGATAGAGCAACACTGGACACAGATATCAACTGTGAGTGGAGTGGCTGGAGAGCAGCCCTGCAGAAAGGGACCTGGGTGTGCTGGTGGTCAGCAGGCTCAACAGGAGCCAGCAGCATGCCCTGGCAGCCAAGAGGGCAAACCCCACCCTCAGGTGCATCAAACACAGCAAAACCAGCCGGTCAAGAGAGGAGATTATCCCACTGTGTTCAGCGTTGGTGCAGCCTCACCTTGAGTACGTGCGGAGTTCTGGCCCCCACCATTTAAGAAGGATGTGTCCAGAGGAAGGCAATGAAGCTGGTGAAGGGGCTGGAAGGCATATCCTACAAGGAGTGGTTGAGGACTCTGGGCTTGTCTAGATTGGAGAAAAGGAGGCTGAGGGGTAACCTTGTTGCTTTCTGCAGCTCCCTGAGGGGACATGGAGAGGGAGGTGCTGAACTCTTCTCCTTGGGATCCAGTGATAGGACACATGGGAATGGTTCAAAGCTGCATCAGGGCAGGTTCAGACTTGACATTAGGAAACTTTTCTTCACAGAGGTGGTGGATGCCCCAGCCCTATCAGTGTTTAAGAGGCATTTGCTTTAATAATTTGCTTTAACTTTTTGTCAAGTGCCTGAAGTGGTCAGGCAGTTGGAGTAGATGATCGTTGTAGGTCCCTTCCAACTGAACTATTCTATTCTATTCTGTTCTGTTCTGTTCTATGCTATTCTCTACATTCTATTCTATTGTCCCATGCCATTTCTCTGCTTTACACCAGGCGGAAACACTGCCGGTGAGAAACTTGTCCTGAGTCCTGTAGTTCGTCATCCTTGAGCTGCCCCTGCCTGCAGCAGGGTCAGGACCCGTGGCAAAGTGGGAAGCACTGCTTTGGCGGAGTGAAGGGACATGGGGTGTGGACAAGTAGGAAGGCAGTGGTGCTCTGCCCAGCGTCCTGCCCTTGGTTAACCAGCACTGCACCAGTGTGTGGGGCCAGGTGCTTGCTCTGTGTGTCCCATCCCACAGACATGAGTGGAGAGGCCTCTTTGACCTCCACTTGCTCAGATGACTTTTCTGGTGGGATCTGGGGTCTTGGCCTTCCTGCCAGCCTGTTTGGGAAAGCTGTTGGTGGTGGCTCCAATCTCCTTCTCACAGATCCCTGCCTTGGGTGAGGGGATGCTGAGCACCTGGTACTTACAGGGTGTGTGGTACAGCCTGACATCACTGGACAGGGTCAGGATGAAGTTGTGCAGGTAGATCCTGAACAGGTTGTGCAGGTTGACCCACTCTGCTGCAGGCAGGGCTGGGTAGACCCATGGCTGGAGGTAGAGGATGTTCCAGGTGTCATTCTGCAGAGTAGCAAAGACGATGTCCTCCAGGGTGGCCCAGGACAAAATGTCCACATTGTTGGTGTTGTGGAACACAAAGGTGAAGAAAAGGTGGAGTTTACAAGAGCCTGTGGGGAAAGGGGGAGAGGAAGCAGCATTGGGGTGCATGAAGATGAAGGAGGGGGTCAGGGGACTGCCGGTTCCACTGCTCATGTGCGGCCCCAGGAGGAAGGATGGCTTGCAGTGTCCCTGGGGACAGGCAGGGCAAGATGGGGCAGATGGGCAGGGGGAGGGGAATCCCCTAGTTTGACTCAGTTTGCAGTTTCCTTCCTCTGAGCCTCTCCCTGATTCTTCTCTAATATCCTTTTTTTAGATATCCACTGCCCCAATGTGACAACCTGGGAGCTGTCACTTGGTCATGTGGAAGGGATGGCAGAGGGGACCTCAACGCTGTTTTGGGGAGATGCTTCCCCCGGCAAGAAGAACCCATACCAGACCTGGATCCACTGGAGACCTGCACACAGTGCAAGGGCTGGGGAGGCTGGGAGGGAGGAGCATTTCACCCCTGTTTAGGGGCTTCCAGGTAGTGCTTGTGACCAAACCCTAACAGGAGGCAGGAGACTGAGTTCAGTGCTACAGTGCTAAATGAGGGTCTGGTAGTAAGCACAGCAGAGTGAAGCCTGTTTTGGGGCAGTGGGTGCCCCCTGGCCAGGGAGCAGTGAGTGTCTACCCCCGGAATGGGAAACAAAGGCTGAGGATGCAGATTAAGGCTCATTTTAGCTGCAGGAGGAGCCTTCAAGTGTTGTTTCACAGGGGGAGAGTGCAGAGGATCCAGGGACCCTTCGATTGCAAGAAAAATTATTCTGCAGGCTGAGGGTGGCACCTAGGATCTGCTTGAGGGGTTGGAGCCCAGTGCAGGGCTGTTGTGCCATGAGGGGCTGAGCCCACAGGCTCCCTGCAGGAAGAAGGTGTCTTTGGGGGCACCTTAACACCGCAGGCTTGGGCTGAGGGACCCTTTGCCCCTTGGCTGCTCAGGTGCCTGAACCCCAGCACCAGTGGTGCTGGGCTGGGCAGGATGATGTGGGGCAGGGAACCCTGAGCAGGTGGGCAGGGCTGGAGCACCTTTGAGAGCTGTGGGGTGCGGGGGGATGGCCCCTTGGTGGTGGGGACAATGGCCTGTCTGTGCCCACCCCCCTGGCCACCTCTGTGGGGTCCTGCAGCGCAGGCATGGGAGCAGATGGGGGTGAGCCAAGGCTCCCCACTTACCCTGTGGATCTGTCCACGTCCCAGGGAGGAGGACGAGATGGAAGAGAGGGAGGAGGAGGTGAAGAGTCTGCATGGTGCCAGCGGCAAGTGTGGAGGAGCAAGTGTAGCAGGAAGAGGAAGGGCCAGGGGAGCTGTGACAGAACACTTCTCCCCAGGGCTGCTCTGCTTGGGCAGCTCTGGGGATGCTAGTGTCATGGCGCAGCCCTGGTAGCCAATGAGGCTGGTGCTGAGGTTTTGGGGAGGGCTTGGCTGGGTGTGTTCCCCAGGGGGAGGTGGTATGGCTAGCAGAGGTCTAGGCTGGGATGCTCTGGCTGGTGGCTGCGAGTGCCAGGGGAATTTGGGTGGGTGTGAAGTCATCTCTCCTGGCTGCAAGGGGCATCCCTCCTGGCTGCAGCAGCACCCTGACACCCGAGGAGATGTAGGCTGAGCCCAGCCTGTGGTGGCCTTTGCCTTCTCCCATGGTAACCCCCAGGGGTTTACTCTGTAGACACCTGGCAGGGTTTACGTGACAAGGTTTTGGTAGCAGGAGGCCTGTAGGGGTTGCTTCTGTGAAAAGACGCCAGAAGCTGCCCCCATGTCCAACAGAGCCAGTTTCAGCCCGCTCCAAGACAGACTTGCTGCTGGCCAAGGCTGAGCCGATCAGCAGTGTTGGTAGTGCCTCCCTGATAACATATTTAAGAAGGTGTAAAAACTGCTGAGCAACAGCAGCTGGGCGAGAGAAGTGAGAATATGTCAGAGAAACAACTATGGAGACACCAAATCAGCGAAGGAGGAGGAAATGCTCCAGGCATTGGAGCAGAGATGGTGCCCATGCAGCCTATGGTGAAAGACCATGGTGGAGCAGATATCTACCTGAAGCCCGTGAAGGACCACATGTTGGAGCCGATGGATCTACCTGAAGGAGGCTGTGACCCCCATCGAGAGCCCATGCTGGAGCAGGTCTTCTGGCAGGACTTGTGACCCCGTGGGGGACCCATGCTGGAGAAGCCCGTTCCTGAAGGACTGCACCCTGTGGGAAGGATGCATGCTGAAGCAGGGTGAGGAGGAAGGAGTGACAGAGACAATGCATAATAAACTGATGGCATTCCCCATCCTGCTGTGCTGCTTGGGAGGAGGAGATGGAGAACTCAGGAGTGAAGTTGAGACCAGGAAGAAGGGAGGGGTGGAGGGCAACGTGGTTTTAGATTTGTTCTTATTTTGATTTTGATTGGTAATAAATTAAATTAGCTTCCCCAAGCTGAGCGTGTTTTTCCCATGATGGTAATTACTAAGTGATCTCCCTTGTCCTTATCTTGACCCATGAGCCTTTTGCCATGTTTTCTCCCCCTTATCCAGTTGAGGAGAAGGAGTGATAGAGTGGCTTGGTGCGTACCTGGCGGCCAGCCAAGTTCAACCCACCACAGCACCCTTCTTGGGATCATGTTGCTCAAAGACAGAGTCCCCCAGAGCCTCAGTGTGGCTCTTTCACGGCTTCCAGGCATATTGGGAGGGTTACTGTCCCCCATCCCTCCAGCTTTTGCAGGGGCAGGAGTCAAGCATGGGAGCAAGAGTCAAGAGTGGAGGAGATCCTGACCAAAAACCATCCCAGACAGAGGGTGAAATCAGCACTGGAGCCGGAGTGGCTTTGCACCAGCATGATTTGCCTCCCTGCACCAGGGGATTGGAGATGTCACTTGGGTCTTCCCTTCCCTTTCTCTCCCCAGGTAAACTGCTCAAATCATAGAATCATAGAATCACCTCGGTTGGAAAAGACCTTTAAGATCATCGAGTCCAACCGTTAACCTAGCACTGCCATCCCACCACTAAACCATGTCTCTGAGCACCTCATCTATCCTTCTTTTAAAGACCTCAAGGGATGAGGACTCCACCACCTTCCTGGACAGCCCATTCCAGAGCCTGACAACCCTCTCGGTGAAGAAGTTTTTCCTAATGTCTAGCCTAAACCTGCCCTGGCGCAGCTTCAAGCCATTCCCCCTCGTCCTATCATCTGTTACCAGGGAGAAGAGGCCGACCCCCACCTCACTACAGCCTCCTTTCAGGTAGTTGTAGAGGGCGATCAGGTCTCCCCTCAGCCTCCTCTTCTCCAGACTAAACAACCCCAGTTCCCTCAGCCGCTCCTCGTATGACTTGTGTTCCAGACCCCTCACCAGCTTGGTTGCTCTCCTCTGGACCTGTTCCAGCAAGGCAACATCTTTCTTGTAGTGAGGGGCCCAAAACTGAACACAGTATTCGAGGTGCGGCCTCACCAGCACCGAGTACAGGGGCACGATCACTTCCCTGCTCCTGCTGGCCACACTATTCCTGATACAAGCCAGGATGCCATTGGCCTTCTTGGCCACCTGGGCACACTGCTGGCTCATATTCAGCCGGCTGTCAATCAGTACCCCCAGGTCTTTTTCCACCAGGAAATCCCTCCATCTCTCCCTGGTTTGTGGCCTGCTCTGCCCCCCATCCCACGCAGTGGCCCCCTGCTGGTCTGGCCCCAGGTTGTCCTGCCCTTCTGCCAGGGACTGACACTGGCCATAGAGATGCTGAGATGTAGGAGAGGTTGGCAGAGGAACTGCTTCTCCTGACATGCCACAGGAGATCAGCCAGTGTCCAGGAAAAGGGAGTCTTCCTCGTTGCAATGTGGGATCTCTGCAGTGCACTGGGGAAGTTTCCTGGGGGGAACTCATGAGAAGGAAGGAGGGTGAGCGCCACAGGAGCCGCATGCAGTTGGGGAAGTTTGTAGCTGTTTAATGCGGTGGTTTTCCAGAGCAAACCCCTGTTGGTGCTGATGGGTCAGGAATGGGAGATGAGATGAGATGAGATGAGATGAGATGAGATGAGCAGGAAGAGCTGGTGGCGAGTGAGCTCATTGCTGGGTGGGCAGCCAGGCCTCAGATGATGAATTCCCGGGTCTCCCATCTGGCTTCGTCACCTTTCCTGCAATGGAGGACCACCGTGAGCTGCGCTTGGGGCTGAGGAGTTCATCCCTGCAGAGCTACCGCTGCTGCAACCCCAGGCCTGACCCAGCTGCCTGTAAACCTGAGAGCAGACAGTGAGAGGGAGACCTCACCTGTGCTTCCACCACCAAACGCCCCCAGCAAAGGCTGTGGCCACAAGGAGCAGCACTGCAATGGTGATGCCGATGGTTGGAGCTGCACTGCGGTTTTCTGGGACAGGGAGAGAAGAGGGTGGCCATGTTAGTGTGGCAGCACCAGGCAGGAGCTGCCCCTCACAGGGCCAGGGGCATCTGCCTGCACCCTGCGCCCTGTCCCCATGGGTGGTACCTACCCCATGGGATGAGGAGGCTGCGGGTGCCCAGGCTGCTGTGGCGCACGCGGCAGACGTAGCTGTGCCCGTCATGGGGAGCCACGGCCAGGATGCTGCGGAGCTGGTAAGTGAGGTCGGCGTTGGGCAGGATGGTGCTGGTGTTGAGCGCCGGGCCCGGCGGCACCTCCTGGCCATCCTGCAGCCAGGCCACGCTGATGGGCCGTGGGTAGAAGCCGGTGACATGGCAAACCAGCAGGAGCTGGTCTGGTCTGAGCGTGCGGGCAAAGACCGTGGCCACGGGTGGCTCTGGAGGGCGAGAACAAAGGTGTGAGGGGAGCCCTGGTGAGGCATCGCGTGGCCCCAGTGTGTGTGGCCTTGGGGTGGCCATGCCAGGGTCAGGATGGTCTCACCTTGTCTCTCCAGAGCTGACCTCCCATACCTGCACAGGGCGAGGATGTAGCTCTGGCAAGAGATGGAAAGGATATGCTCCACCATCCCCGTGACGGCCTTATTTCTGGTGAGGGACTTGCTGACCAGCTCTGCTAGCAGGGATGGCTGCTGGGGCTCCCAGCGCTGCCTCTCCACCTCAAAAGCTAGGAGGTCTCTTCCGCCCTCCCCGACATTGATGAAGCCCCAGCTTGTCCCATTGGGGCGCAGTACACAGCCTATATGGATCTGAATGACGAATGGGTCTGCCAAAGACAGAGCCGATGGAGAGGTCCTGTGAGTGTGTGGGACATGGGTGGCATGAGGTGGGATGTGGCTGGAGGCATGTGCAGGGGTGCCATGGACAGCAGGCAGGGAACAATGCTTCAGGAAGCCCCAGGACACCCTGAAAGCCCTCAGTCACCTTGGAAGGTTGGAGTGGATATGGGGCCAGTTAGCATAGGGCTGTTGCTCAAGCAGAGTGTTGCCCCCCAAAATGTGCTGTGCTGTGCAGGTCCTACAGACCCAGTAAATTTGGTGGCAGTTCCCTGGTGTGCAGAGGGGTTCACCTGTGCCAGACAGCAGGAGGCCTGAGGGGTGGTTTTGGTGTGCTGCCCTCCCTGCCCTTGCTAGCCACGTGCCCCATGAGCAGCAGCATTTCCCTTTCAGGAGCTGTGGCACCTGGTAAGACACCACAAATGCCACCCCAGTGGGGAGGAGGGCACAGCTGGGACCCAGGGAAAGGGGCTGTACTCACAGTCCACGTGCACCTGTTGGGTTGTTTCGTGAATGTATCGGACCATATTGCGCAGAAAGAGTTTGTAGTGGGACATGATCTTCTCCGCATCACCCTCAGCTGCAGCCTGGCGGGCCCAGGGCTGGTGGAAGCGAAGGCTCCAGTTGACAGGATCTATTGCAAAGATGGGCACGTCCCCCAGAAGCGCTACCGCAGACACCTCGGCAGAGCTGACGTTGGTGAAGAGGCTGGTCTGGAGCGCATGGAAAACCTGCGTCTCTGCTGGGAAAGAGGTGGGGATGGGAAGGGCTGCAGGAAAGGGGAGATGAGTGGGGGGGCTGGAGGGGAAACAGGGGGTTCAGACTAGATATAAGTAAGAAATTTTTTTATGATGAGGGTGGTGAAATACTGGCCCAGGTTGCTCAGAGAGGTGGTGGAGGCCCCATCCCTGGAAACATTCAAGGTCAGGTTGGAGAGGGCTCTGAGCAACCTGGTCTGGTTGAAGATGTCCGTGCTCATTGCCGGGCGGTTGGGCTAGATGGCCTTTAAGTGTCCCTTCCAACCCAAACCACTCTGTGATTCTATGCTCTTCATCCCACACCACGGGGACCTCTAGCAGCCTGCACTTGGCCCTGCCTGGGCAACCCCCCAGCCATGTCTCCCCTGGACTCCCAGCTACCCACCTGCTCAGGGTTGCTTTCCTGTCTGAACTGCCTCTGCCACCACTGATCTTTTTCCTGCCCTACTTTACTTTCAGTGAGGTATTTCTCTCCTGTAAAGGATTTCAGGCACTTCATCCCCTCCCCTCCCTGCCTCCCTCCTGCCCAGCACCTCCTGTCTGTCTGTGCAGAGCAGATGGTGGGGGATATCTCAGTGCTTGTTTGCCAGGACCTGGATCTACCAGAGACCTGCACATGGCACAGAGGATGTGGAGGATGGAGGAGGGGAAAGGGCATTTTGTCCAGGTTTGGGAGCTCCTGGGCATCAGGAACTCAAGGAGACCAAACCCTGACAGGGAGGAGAGTAGCCCAGCTGAGAGATCAGTCCTGTGTTCCAATGCCTGCCGCTGCCCTCCCCCAGCCCCTGGAAATGTGAGATCTCACCGGGTTGTGGTGAAACGCTCTATGCGACAGCAGTGCCTGAAACACCCTCACGTTAAGTGCAGCTCCCCAACAAACAAGGGGCTGCTGGAAGGGGCCCACAGCACCATGTGGAGCTGAGACCCGTCCCCCCCCTGCTGGTGCCCATGGGCTTGCTGCAGGAGGAAGGCACCTTTGGGGGATCCCCAAGACCCCAGGCCTGGCTGGGGACCCCTGGCCCCACTTCTGCCTGGGTGCCCGAGCCCCTGTGTTGGAGGTGGTGGGGCATGAAGCCCCGAGCTGGAGGCAGGAACAGAGAGGGTGGGCAGGGACAAGGCACCTCTGGGTGCTGCACGGTGCAGCGTGGCCCTTTGATGTTGGGGATCATCCCCCCATGCAGGGGACAGTGGCCTGACCGTGCCTCCCTTGAGGAACCTGTGGGGTCCTCTGATGGGGGGGGGTGAGAGCGGTGGGGGTGAGCCAGGGATCCCACTTACCCTCTGGGTCTGCCCACATCCCAGGGAGGAGGAGGGGGAAAAAGAGGAAGAGGAGGAGGTAAGGGGGCTGCATGGTGCACATGGCAAGGCTGAAGCGGCAGCACCAGTGACTGCAGGAGGAGGAAGCACCCATGGGGTCCCACGCTTCAACCCAGCCCAGCAGTCACGATGGTGGCTCTCCACCAATGAGACTGGTGCGGATGTGTCAGGGAGGGCCCCAGCGGTCCCGAGCTTGGGGCTGGGGTTGTGTGGGAGGGAGGAAAGATAAAATAAGGTCTTGAGCATGAAGTCCCACAACAGGCTGGGGCAGGGGAGAGCCCAGCCAAGGAGGAGAGGGCAGGGAAGGGGAGGGCCAGGAAACAACACTAGGAGAAAACAGATTCTCAAGGATGTGAGCGGGGTCCTCCTGACTCCCCCTCCCTGCTGCAAGGGGAGGGCAGCAGCATGCCCATTCTTGTGGGATTCATAGCTCTGATGGAGGTGACAACAGCTTTTGGGCATCAGCCCTGACTGGAGGAAGATGGCCACTGCCCTCTCAGCCCCACACGGGGAGAAGGGCTGCTCTGGGCGCCCTGGCACCTCCAGCTCAGGCTCCTCCTGCACCATGTGCCTGACTCTGGGGACGGGATTCCCCAGGAAGGAGGTGACGAGCAGTTCCCACACTGCCCATGGCTGTGGGAACAGTGCTGGGGAGCTCCAACTCTCCTATAAATGGCCCCAGGAGAGGGCCTGGGGCTGGGCTGCAGCCTGTCACTCCCCTGTCCTTCCCAACATCTTTGGTGGAGGACCCTGTCCCCCTCCTCAAGTGACCCCTGGGCATGGGAACAAGAATGGTGGGGGCCATCCTGCTGCTCTGTCCCCATCGTCACCAGTGTCCAAGCGCTGGAGGGACGATGGGGTGACCAGAGCAGCCTCAGCCCCACAATGTCCCCTACCCACTGCTCCTCCCCGGCTGTCCCCTGGTGCCTCCCCTCACCCTGCAGTTTCTCTTCCCCTTTCCTGGGGGTGCCTGTGTTGGGGGGCAAAGGCAGAACTGAAACCACAGCAAGGGGAAGTTTGAGGTGGGGCGCCCCAGTAACTTCCAAACACTGAACCCTTTCCTTTCCATGGAGCTGTCCTACGGAGAAGTAGGGATGCAGCAGTGGCCTGGCAGGCCCAGAAATGGCACCAACAGTCCCACTTCCCCAGCAGCTCACCTCGGCATCACCCAGGGGATGTCCGGCCATGCCACCACAAAGTCCACATCCCTTCTGGCCGGGCTACCAGTGCTGGTGTCCGAGGAGAGTGGCTGGTGGGATGGTAAAATGCAGCCATGGGGTGTCCAGTGGGGGTAAGGGTAGGGGGATGTTTGTCCACGTAGTCCTATGTAGTAGTCCTATGAGGTGACTGTTTGTCCTCACGGTCCCCTCTCAGGTGGCTGTTGGCCACTCCTCGCTGGGCAGCTGATGAGGCATTAGCTCATCATCTGATGTGTGCAGGCGCCTGTGGGGTTGCTGGTGTCTCTGGAGCTGATAGGGCAGGTGCAGGCACCTGGCACTGCAGGTGCTCGTGATGTGTTCAACTCCCACTGAATTTTCTGCAGGTGCCTCCACAATTGCAGTGGACCAGGAGTTCTGCTTTAGCTTTTCCTCATCTCTACTGAATGTACTTGTCCTCATGTTTTTCTTGGGTTTCTATGCACTTTCTTACTTGCTGTAGCAGAGTCGTCAACTTCTTCCTCCCCGGTATTGTCACTTCCTTTGGCCAGCAAATGACTGAAGGGGGCAGGGGGCTGTTCATCCACAGAGACATTGGTCCTTACAGACCCCTAAGGTGACCGTTGGTCCTCAGAGTCCCTCTCCAGGTTATCACCGGTCCCCCAGGTGACATTTGTTCTTACAGTCCTCCCAGGTGGCCACTAGTCCTCACTGTCCCCCCCAGGTGACTGCAGGACTCTGCAGCCCCACCTCATGTGACCATTGGTCCTCGCACACCCCGCATTGGTCCCTGCAGTACCCTCAGGTGAGGGCTATAACACTTGCACCCCCCCTGTCCCCCCCTTGCCCAGTCCCTTGCCCAGAGCCACACCTGGGTGGTTGGGGTGGGGCGGGCATGGCTGCAGGGCCCCTGGCTGCTGCACTGGGTGTGTGGACACCAGCACCCGCTGGGCTGGGCTGAAGCACCTCAGGAGACCTCTCAAAACACCTGAGTGTCTGTGTGTGTTATTGTAGGGTCCCTTGGCAGGTCATGCACATGGCCACCTTTTCTTACAAGGTTTGCTCACTGGCTGCCTCTGCTCTCCAGGTTCGATGGGTGAGCTTCCTCCTGTCATGTCCAAAGAGTGCTGCAGAGTTTTTCACTCTCTTTGGGAGATGACTTACCCGAGGTGAGCCCTGCCCGCATCTCTCTGTCCTAGCTCAGCAGGGGCTGGGAGAGGCTCAGCATTGCTTCTCCCACGAGCGAGATCCCTGGGCCCCACAGTGCTGGCAGGAGCTGATGCTGGCTGTCAGAGGAATTCAGTCCTGCCCAGAGCACCATGGTTCACAGGGTTTGGCCAGAACTGTGGTGGATGTGGCCACTGGCTGTCCGGATTTTCTCTGGACTCAGCTGCTAGCTGGCTCACACACACTGCCAGAGACTTTTCCTGTGACACTTTGCCAGGAAGTTGTCCTGTGAAGCCAAACCTTTTGAAGCTGCACATTCGAGCATGTGGTTGATAGGGAGCATGAACTAAATTCCTTCTAATTCTGGGGATGGGAGATTGGCTTCTTTTTTCTCCTTAATTTGAGGCTTGGGGGCAGTTTACCCCCATGTACGGAGTTACTTATTTCCATGAAATATGTAAGAATGTCTTTTTTTTTTCCTTTGGTGTTTCCTGCAGTTAGCACCACTGATTCAGTGGAGCTCCAGCTTCCATCTGCAGCTGGTCAAAACCTCCCGAGCCCATCCAAATCCCGAGTCAAGGCGTGTGTTCTTAGAGAACCATGAATGTTTTAATTTCATTTTATACACATCTGCAGCTCCCAAAGATTACATCAGAGTTTTGGTATTAGCGCTTTGTAAAAGGGTTTGTGGCCAGGTACTGTTAGTCTGTCTGGAACCGTTCAGTCTCAGCACAAATATTTCTGCAATATGGTTAATAAAGGCAGCTTTTAGAAAAAAATACTAGAAAGCGACAGTAGAAGGGCGCAGCTTACCACCTACTGATAAATGGGTTATTGTACTAGAACTTGGAGAAATTGCCGCTGGGCATCAGGGGGCCCTGAAGAGCCTCAGTGGGTGCATGGGGCAGTGCCATGAGATGAGAGGTGACTGGGTGTAACGAGTGAGGAGGTCTCAGACCTGCACCCTTGTCTGCTTAGCAAATTAAAGTGGATCAGGAGACACCTCCGTTTCCCCCCTGTGTCTCTGAGTTGAGCTGACCTTGCACTCAGCAGTGCCCAGAATTTTGTCGAAGCAGAACAAGGTAGAGTTTTTGTCCCTGAGGGTGGTGGAAGGAAATGGGGGCTGTGGGCTGCCTTCTGGGCTAAGCTTCTTTGCTCAGGATGGAGTTCCTGGACTCTGATTCCTCCATCTGCTGATGCTTTCTGAAATGAGAGGGGGACAGCTCATGGGTACTCCATGGAAGAGACTTCATGGGGGTGCAGCCAACAGCTGGCAGGGCCAGAGCAGGAGCTTCGCTGCTACCTGCAACAATCCCCTGTGGCATTTCCTCGCCTCCTCTCCCACTGCTGCTCCGTGGGGCAGAAAGGGCCTTACCTGCGTCTCCACACCCAAAGCGCCGTGATGGCAGCCATGGCCATGGCTACCAGCAGCCCAGCCCCAAGCCCTGCGATCAGCACCACCTCTGAGTTCCCTGAGAAACACAAGCAGAGGCTGCCATGAACATTCCCGGCTTTGCTCCATCCCATAGGGTAGGGTGGCTCAGGAACCCCATCCCTGTCCCCATGGGTGGCACCTACCCCATGGGATGAGGAGGCTGCGGGTGCCCAGGCTGCTGTGGCGCACGCGGCAGACGTAGCTGTGCCCGTCATGGGGAGCCACAGCCAGGATGCTGCGGAGCTGGTAAGTGAGGTCGGCGTTGGGCAGGATGGTGCTGGTGTTGAGTGCCGGGCCCGGCGGCACCTCCTGGCCATCCCGCAGCCAGGCCACGCTGATGGGCCGTGGGTAGAAGCCGGTGACACGGCAAACCAGCAGGAACTGGTCTGGTCTGAGCGTGCGGGCAAAGACCGTGGCCACGGGTGGCTCTGGAGGGCGAGAACAAAGGTGTGAGGGGAGCCCTGGTGAGGCATCGCGTGGCCCCAGTGTGTGTGTGACTGTGCTCACCTTGTCTCTCCAATGCTGCCTTCCCATAGCTCAGAAACACCTCCATGTCATCGATGCAGGTATCGTTGAAGAGGACTTCCACCAGCTCACTGAAGGCAGTATAGTTCAGGAGAACGGCCTGGACATACCGTGACAGGCTGGTGTCTTGGGAGAGGACCCAGGTGGCATTGTCCACATCGAAGCTGAGGAAGTCCTGGCCATTGTAACCCACATAGGCAAAAGCCCGGGAGGTCCTGTTGGGGTAGAGCTCACAGCCCGCCATGCATTGGGCCACAAAGGGGTCTGGAGGGGCAAAGAGGAGAGAGAGGTTGCATGAAGGGCTGGGGCTGCACCAGTACTGCCGGGTCATTCCCCACTTCCCAGATGCTGTTCAGAGAGGGGATGCAGAGAAGACCAGGCACTCACAGGACACATGTCTCTGCATGGCACCTTCATTGATCAGGTGGTTGAACTTCTGCAAATAGATCTTAATCATGTTCTCAATGGTGTCCCAGTCACTGCGGGGCAGGGCTGGGCGCACCCAGGGCTGGTAGAAGCGGATGGTCCATGTGTGCTTGTCAAGAGAACCGAGCTCAATGTCTTCTAGTAGGCCCAGCCCCTCTGTGTCCACAAAAGAGGTGTTTTGGAAGGTGGAGGTCTGGAGCAGCCGGATAGTGTAGGTCCCTACATTGAGAAAGAGTTCAACAGGGGGAGATAGGAGTGGGAGGAGAGGGCTGGGAAAAGCGAAGGGGCTGAGGTTGCAGGCACCTGTGGGCCCCCCATAAGCCCCCTGCATCCTTGGCAGCCCCAGCTCCCACCTGGGGTAGCTGCATCTCTGCCAGGGAGGAGGTTTGGAGCCAAGGGACAAGGAGGGGTGAGGAGGCAAGTGCCCAAGGTGGGTGAGGAGCAGGAAGCCCCTCACCCATGGGGTCCCATGTGGGCATGGAAAGAGATGTGGATGATCCAGGGCTTTCACTTACCCTCTAGGTCTGCCCATGTCCCAAAAAGTAGGAGGAGGCAGAGGAGAAGGAGGAGGAGGAGGAGACAGCGTTGAGGGGGCTGCATGATGCCAGCAGCGAGGCCCCGAGTGTGCAGTAGTAGGTGCAGCAGCAGGAGGAACAGGCTGTGAGAGATGTGGTCACACGCTTCTCCTCAGGGTGGCTCTGCCTGGGCAGCTCCACTTGCTGCTAGTGGCCCTGGCAGACAATGGGGAGGGCACTGAGGTTTTGGGGAGGGCCCAGGGTTTTGGGGAGGGCCCCGGGGCTTTTGCTTTGGGTGGGCTCGTCTGGGGCACCCTGAGTGTGGCTGTGAGTGCTGGGGGAATTTGGATGGGAATAAGGCCATCCCGCTGGCTGTAGGAGGGGTCCCTCATGGCTGCATCAGCACCTTGACAGTCAGGGCAGTGCGGGTGATGCAACCCCTCTTTTCTGCCTCCATTGCAGGTGGAGGTGCCACCTGGCCATGGCTGCATCCACTGTCCCTGATGGGAATGTCCGTCACCGCCACTCGTGCCTGGCATGTCTGGCCCTGCGTATCACAGACATCTCCATCGGCTCTGTGTCGTCTAATTAACGGGGTGGGTTTGCCCCAGTGTGGCTGTCTTTCCCACAGCAGGGGTGAACCCTATTTCCACAGCCTGGCCATGTGCCTGGGCTCCCCATGCCCCCAGGCTGTGCACTGGCCCCATGCCTCTTTGTTACCTCCTGGCTGTCCCGCAGCCAAGCCATGCTGATGGGCCACAGGTAGAAGCTGGTGATGTGGCAAATCAGCAGGAGCAGAATTGGGCCAGGTGTGTGGGCAAAGACCATGACTATGGATGGCTCAGAGGTGTGACGGTGAGGAGAGCTGGTGATAGCCCCTGACCCCTTGGCACCGCTGCCCTGATCCTGGGGAAGAGGCTCCCCAGGGAGGAGGTGACAAGCAGTTCTCGCCAGGCCCATGACTGCGGTGTCAGGGATGGGTGCAGGCAGGTCTGGTGGAAGTGGCTCCTCCAGGAGCTCCTCTTGGGCTGGAGCAGCTGTAGTGTGATGGTCCCCAGGGGACCTGGCCTAGAGCCTGGAAGGGTCTGTTTCCCACTGGCAGGCATTGGACCCTTGGAGCGGTGGCACTTGGCTGGCCAGGATCCCCAAGATGGGATGGGGATGGGACCCCCCACCCTGAGGCCCATTCCAGGGGGCTGCAGTGGATGAACAGCCTCCTCATTTCCATGGAGCTCCATCCACACCATGGGGTGTGGGAACTGCCTCTGCTTCCCTGCACCCCACAGTGCTGGGGAGCTCCAACTCTCCTATAAATGGCCCCAGGAGAGGGCCTGGGGCTGGGCTGCAGCCTGTCACTCCCCTGTCCTTCCCAACATCTTTGGTGGAGGACCCTGTCCCCCTCCTCAAGTGACCCCTGGGCATGGGAACAAGAATGGTGGGGGCCATCCTGCTGCTCTGTCCCCATCGTCACCAGTGTCCAAGCGCTGGAGGGACGATGGGGTGACCAGAGCAGCCTCAGCCCCACAATGTCCCCTACCCACTGCTCCTCCCCGGCTGTCCCCTGGTGCCTCCCCTCACCCTGCAGTTTCTCTTCCCCTTTCCTGGGGGTGCCTGTGTTGGGGGGCAAAGGCAGAACTGAAACCACAGCAAGGGGAAGTTTGAGGTGGGGCGCCCCAGTAACTTCCAAACACAAGCATGGCCAAGGTGTCCCCTCTGCAAGGTGGCAGGGTGCCATGTGACCCCTCTAAAGTACAACTAGACCAGGTGTCCCTGCTCAATGTCTTCATCTCAGGTGTCCCCAGCTGTGGTGGGGAAACAGGGAAGGTCCATATGGGGCTGCTGCAGGCTGAGCTCCAGCACCCTGTGACACTGAATCAGACATGAGGAAACCAGGACACCAAACCCCTTCCCTTCCATGGAGCTATCCTATGGAGAAGTAGGGACGTGGCAGTGGCCTGGCAGGCCCAGAAATGGCACCAACAGTCCCACTTCCCCAGCAGCTCACCTCGGCATCACCCAGGGGATGTCCGGCCATGCCACCACAAAGTCCACATCCCTTCTGGCCGGGCTACCAGTGCTGGTGTCCGAGGAGAGTGGCTGGTGGGATGGTAAAATGCAGCCATGGGGTGTCCAGTGGGGGTAAGGGTAGGGGGATGTTTGTCCACGTAGTCCTATGTAGTAGTCCTATGAGGTGACTGTTTGTCCTCACGGTCCCCTCTCAGGTGGCTGTTGGCCACTCCTCGCTGGGCAGCTGATGAGGCATTAGCTCATCATCTGATGTGTGCAGGCGCCTGTGGGGTTGCTGGTGTCTCTGGAGCTGATAGGGCAGGTGCAGGCACCTGGCTTGTGTGAGTGCATGTGATGTCACTGACACCTCTCCTCCTACTGTCCACTCTCCACTCCCTTCGTTATTGTCACAAGATATGGTTATTTTCTTTGATACGGTGTCAGCAGGACATTGTGCTCAGTGCACAGCCATTTCTTTTGGCCATTCCTTACCCTTAAAGTTTTCTTCTGCTGCTTCTTCCTTCTTGCTTGTTTCCTTTGCTTCGGAATGGGTTGTCTATGGTCCACACTCCCTTCGAGGAAGTACCTTTTCTGGCATGGTCTTATTCATAGGCCACTGTCCCTTTGGGGTGTACCTGCTCTTCCATGGAGCATCTCCTACTGATCTGACCTTGCTTTTCCTTTTTCTGTGTGTTTACTTCTCTTTCTTAAATACATTGTCACAGAAGTGTCACCAACTCCTCTTGTTCAAAGGAGGTGAGCTGACTGGAACAAGCCTTCGTCAACACAGGGCACTTCATGATCTCCTTCCTCAGAGGTCACTCTGGTTGCCCTCCTCCTCTCCCCAACAAAAACCTTGCCAGTTATGCCCAATACAATTCTTTACTGCAGGGCAGCTACAATGGCTTGGACTGGATGTCTGTCTGGCTGAGATTTTATTGGGGTTGGTGCGTATTCAGCATTGTAGGACAAAAGTTACATTTATGAGGGACTGCAGTGCACTTCTGCCTTTCTAATTTAGCTTAAGGATGGTTTGCTGTTAATGGCTGTCATCAAGAAACAGACAAGAAACAGGGTCACAGCCCTGCCTCCACTTGGGAACTCCTTTCAGCTGAGAATCTTGTCCTTGGCTCCCATTTGTGCGACACAGGAGCTATGCTGCAGCTCTGTCTGCGGTGAGTCTTGTACCTCCTCATTCCTGACACCAGTCCTGTCCCATTGGCTTGACTGGATCTGAATTGTAACCTCAGATTTGCTGGCTGATCACTGGACTCCTGGCTAGTGCTGCTTGCAATCTCCAGACCTGACTCTCACCCTGGTTTTGCTTTGACTCCCTGGCTCTGTGTTGGCGATGTAGCAACCTTCCCGCCCTGCTGTGACCCCCAGCTCCCAGCTCACCTTCCCTGGCAGAGCAGCCTGTCCTTGACACCACAGCTCAACGGAATGCAGCGGGTTTACCCTAGGATTGCCTAGGGAGCTTTTGGTGCATGGAGAATGATTTATTCATAAACCTTGGCTACTTGGTCTTTGCTACAGCCACACCAGTTTCACGTCAGCTGGAGACCTGATTCTTTGTCCTCAGTGATGCCTTTTTGTGAAATAAGACATTTTTCCCAGTGGTTTAAGTGATCCAAACTATCAACTGGGTTTATATCCCCTTAAGTAAACTGCCTAACTAGTCAAATCGACTTTGATCCACTGATGCATTTTAGGCTGAGAAGCCTTGTACTTTCAAAATTATTTTTCCTAGGAATGGGATGAATGGTACCTGAGAACCGCCTGCCTCTCTCCACTAGGTGTCGATGGAGCCTTGGTGACCAGACCCATGTAAAATGTTGATGGGCATATTGGTACAGAAGAGGAACCTCTGCATTTCCACCCCTCTCTGGTTCTGCTTTTTAATGACGTCTTTCTTCTGCTCATGTAGAGAGACCTAAAACCATGTAGACACCAAAATGGGGTGAACTTACTGTGGGTGATTTCACATAATGATGCAACTTGCCCTGTTTCTCTTATTAGCACATACAAAACTTTGAATGGGTTTGGTAGCACACAACACTCAGTTGCTTCCCTCATATTTCTTGGTTAAAGTTTGCTCAATGAGCATAGAAGTGCAATTATTCCAGGTTGGATACTTCACAGTTATTAAAGACACGGCAAGAGAGAAACTAGCATCAAGGAGCAATGTAGGCTTTTTCCCTCCCCTGTACTCTAATTTTCTCAAATACACCCATCATCTTCCACATTACATTACCCTATGGGTGTAAAAACAATTTAAGGTTTCTCTCATCTTTTCAGATAGCTGAGTTTATGTCTTGGTATAATCTGGACCAACTGGCTTCCCCCAATACAGCTGTAAATGAGTACACTTACCAGTCCTGATATTAGTCAAAGAAACCTTGGTAGGTGTGAATTGTCAAGCCAAACAACATTGTTTTTATTGTAGGTGATTGTAGCTGAGCTACTTTGGCAGAAGAAACATTCATTTAAAGGACACAAGTGATCTCATAGGTTTCAAAGCTTGGGGAACAGATTCATCCCCTCGAATCACTATTTCTAAATATTAACTGAAAAGATACAAACCATTTCCTAACTGCAGACATGTGCAGACATTTGATGTACCCAAGGAGAATGAGCAGGGCCTTGATTTACTACTGCAGAAGGCCAGGTCTCACATGTCCTTTTTGCCAGTCCCACACACTTACCTTGGACACCAAAGGACATCTCAGACATCATCAGCAGGGCAGCAGTGCATTGGCAAATCAGTCACACCCCATCTAAAAACTTGTGAAGAAATTACTGAAGGGCTGATCTCATATGTCTCATCTGTTAGTGGAGTTGTGACCCTAGACTAGAGGTGTCTGATGTCATTTTAGGTGATCCAGCACCTTTTTCCTGCTTCAAAGCAGTTCAAGGTTCCTATAGGTCCTCTATCATTCCTCTCAGCCTCAGGCAGATGTGTCAGATAGCCAGGGGCATTCTGAGCACAGTGGACAGATCTGCTCAAACAAGCAAGATAACACCTATGTGTCTTTTCCATTGATGCCTCAAATGAGAGGAGATGAATCCTAACCATGGAGTTTAAACACGCTAAGCATTCTCCTGAGGGGAGAAATCTCAGGAACAATCCATTGTGTGCTGCAGGGTGACTGAGGCTCTTCATGCAGCTAATGGAGAGCTATGTTGAAAAAAATAAGAAAGGGAATGCATCTGAAAATGACCAAGACTTCAGTTCAGTCTAACTTGTCTTCAAGCATGGAAAATAGGGTGGTTCTTCCCCCCTGGGCATTTTCATCCCATTTTGTCTAGTTGTCTGGAGATTAAAGCATTGTTCCAGAAAATCCTGCCATCAAATGATTAAGAAACAGAAGGTATCTACCCTTTATTCAAGGAAATGTTTCTTCTTTCCTTACAAACAAAGCCTTTGAAACAGTCTTTTTATGAGCATTGTCCTCAAAGCCTTCTTCATATCTTGATTTCTCAGGCTGCAGATCATTGGATTCAGCATGGGAGTGGCCAAACTGTATACCACTGGTACAATTTTGTTCATATTCAAGTAAGTCCTTGATGTTGGGCTCAAATACATGAAAACTGCTTCCCCACAACACAATGAAAGAACCATGAGATGGCAAACACAAGTGGAGAAGGCTTCAGCAGAAGGAGTCTTCAGGACAGTGATGACAATATAGATGTAAGCCATAGTGATAGAGAGGAAGGTACCCAAAATAAAAAAAAAAAAGTATCAATATCCATTTTTGTATCACATATGTGCCCACACATGCCAATGGTAGCAGTGGTAGAATATCACAGAAGTGGTTAACTACACTGGAGCCACAAAAAGGTAAACCAGTCAGTAAAATGGCAGGCATCAAAGGTGACAGACAGCCTCCAATCCAGCAAAGGAGCATGATCTGGGTGCCCCTTTGTCTACTTGTACCAGTAGCCCAAGAGTGTAGCCCATGGCTACTCATCTGTCACAGGCCAACACTGCAAGTAGGAAACGCTCAGCTATCCCAAGGATAAAGAAGAGATAAGACTGCAAGACACAGCTGGCAAAATAGATAGTCTGATTTCTACTTACCAGCATGGAAAGCAACTTGGGGACTGTGACTGAGCTATATATTATAGCCAGGAAGGACAACCCCAGGGAAAAATGCATGGTTGTTGGAGATGACATTCCGGATGTAAAGCCATGATGATGGTAATGTTGCCTATTAAAATGATGAGATAAAGAACTAAGAAGAGAAAGAAGAGTGAAAGTTGTATTTCTCAAGAGTTGGGAAGTCGCAGGATGATAAACTCCACTGGGGAGCTATGGTTCCTTGACTTGCCTGTGGTCTGCAAGGGTAGACAGCAATAGCATCAGAGGTTGTACATGCTCTTTAAAAAAAAAAATCTGGGGAGAGATGAATTATGTTTTCCTTTCGTGACTTCTTGTGCTTTACCATATTCATGGTGATAGTCTACGCAGGAACATATGCATATGACCATTCCTCCAATGAGTCAGAGCTGAATCAGCAAGAAAATGCTTACAATATGAGCCTTTGGGATAAACAGTTTATCTCTTGTTTCCTCCTTGATATCTCAGAAATACAATTCTTCATAAATTTTAGTCTGGAATTCACCTTATGTAACTGTAGACACCTCCCAGGTAAATACCTACCTGTAGAAAAGGTACCCAAAGAAAGAGACACACAGGTGGGCCATTCCACTGCCCTGGTTTAAACTACTGCATTTGGCAGGGCAGGTGCTTGATGTTCTCCACCAGTTTTGGAGGGAACCAAGGATGAAGAGCTGACATGTAGCCATTCTGGCTGCTTGCATGTCCTAGATGAATTCTCCCCTCTCTTATAGGTGGTAGGACAGGATTCCCTTGCCTAAATATGAACATAAAGTATTTTTAAGATGCACTTGCATACCTGATATGATTTCCAGTTGCTGGTTTAGAACAGTGCAGGCTTTCTGAATGTCTTGTGGCACACATACTTGGCAGACTTGGATGTCTGAGAAACGTATATTTACTTGTCGTGGTTTAACCCGGCTGGCAACTAAGCACCGCGCAGCCGCTCGCTCACTCCCCGCCCTCCCTCAGTGGGATGGGGGAGAGAATCGGGAAGGAGAAAAAGGTTAGAGCCGAGGGCTGAGATAAAGACAGTCCAACAAGAGAAAACAACAACAATAGTAATAATGAGAATGATAACAAAATACACAGAACATACAAAACAAATGATGCACAACGCAACCGCTCACCACCCGCCGACCGACGCCCAGCCCGTCCCGAGCAGCGATCAGTACCCGAGCAGCGATCACTCCCCCCGCAACCGACCGACCCACCAAACCCGCCCCCCCCCGGGCATGACGTTATATGGTATGGAATAGCTCTTTGGACAGTTTGGGTCCTAGCTGTGCTGTACTCCCAGCTTGTTATGCACCTGGCCGAGCAGGAGAAGCTCAAAAAGTCCTTGAGCAGTCTGAGCACTACTTGGCAACAACTAAAAACATCAGCGTGTTATCAACGTTCTTCTAGCACTAAATCCAAAGCACAGCACTATGCTAGCTTCTGTGAAGAAAATTAACTCTATCCCAGCTGAAACCAGGACATTACTCCTCTGTATCTTCCCTAAACTTGCAATGGAAAAGACCCTAGTTTTCTACAATGTGGCCATCTTTCTGTTGCCATGTTTTTAGCCACCCTTTACGGCCAACAGGAATCAGAAGGTATTTCTAAAGTTTGCTTCTTCCAATTTCATGTTACTTGAAAAGTAAACTAACATAACCCTGGAAGTGTCCATTTAAATTGTCTTGCTAAGTCAAAGCCAGGTCTGTTCAGAATTTCTTGCCACAGAGGAGAAATAGCTGTTTTCTACATGTCATAGCAAGGCCTAGTTCTCATAATCTTTGAACAATGGGGGTCTCAAATTATAGCTCTCTATTATTATGAGGACCAAGGCAGAGTTGTAAGTGTGGATGAAACATCATAGCAACTTTGATTTCAACAAAACTATGCAAGTTTGCCTGGGAAGGAAGAGGTTTATGATTATGAACATGGTACAGCTGCTTTTGTGAGCAAGTCTGACCAATATATAAAAAATACAGAGATGCAATAATTGATGCATGACTTTTCCCCAAATGCATAGCTGTACAGAAATTCCTAACAGATGCTTAGTCTACAGCAGAGATTCTTTTGTCATGCTGTTTTTCTTTGGTTTATATATAGGTACCTACTATACCTTTTCCCCTGTTTAAGGTGTAGGAATTTAGGTGTGACTAAATGATCTGGTTTGCTTCAGAATTAAGAAACACAAATGCTCATGCTGAATGTCAAAACAAATTTTCTGTGGATTTCTGAAACTCAGAGTGGGACTTCACAGAGACATAGAAGTGAACTATCTCCCCAGGCTTACTCAGTACCAGATGATGATTTCATCATTAGTATTGAAGGAGTCCAGGCCCGTTGGAGGAATTATGCAGCCGCCACTTAGTCCATGTTAGGAATTATGCAAATGCTACCTCAACAGAGCTCAGCCCTGTGTTCCTGATTGAAGAAGACAAGTTGTCAATCCACGGAATAAATAAGTGGTTTATTTATTAGCAGAGCAGCTCAAATTGGGTGCCTCTACTGCAGATCATGCACCTCAATTATACCCGTACCACCCATCACCTGATCCCCAAGTCCAATCACTTAATTCCGGTCAGTGGTCTCTTGATTTCTTATTGGTTTTCTTGATTGCTGGGCTGGCCGCCTTCTGAAGTTACTTCATTCTCTTGGAATGGTTTTCTTGGTCCTTTTCTCTTCATTCTGCTCACATCTGCCAGTTTCAGCTAGTTCTGTGTTTGCAGCATTAGTTTTATGAAATAGTTTACTCTCAGTTAGTTATTCTGGCCTAAGGCTTCAACTACTTTAGCTTCTAGTGCTAAGCAAGGCTATTAATCCTAACAGTTCTCAACAGTCATCTCTTTGCTTTTATAGGCACACTTGCCTTAAAAAGGGTCATCAAGGCAGGTACCTCTATACCCTCGTGTACTCCTAAGCATTATGTTTGTCAGACAAGTCTGAACACATTGAAAAAAGCAACAGAACAACAGAACAACTACAGGAAGTAAAATCTTAATAAGAGTGGCTAATAGGGTTCGTAACAAAGAATTAAGTCCCCAGTGACTGTACAGTGTTTCCCACCAATCTTTTGAGGGGCCTGGGTGTAGATGGGAAACTAACGATTGCAAGCAGAGGCATTAGGGGAGGAAAATTTGCATTGGTCTGCTATTGCTTGTATGGAGGCAATAGCCAAATTATAGTTAGATGCTATACTATCACTAAAAAGTGTTAAATAGAAGAAGCCCAGGGGTTCTTGGGTTGGTCTACTAGGGTCGCCACCCATTTTGGCATGGTTGGTTTAGTTCTTGATGAATGTAGGCACACACAAAGTATTACAAAAAGGATTCAAGGAGTTTCAAGGGTATCAATATCACAAATTGCCATAATGATAAAAGCCTATAATCAATATAAAGGCTGCATGATTAGAGATAAACAGGCTAAGCAACTATGGATATGGGTAATTCATCAGGATATTATTCCTAAATTGTCAATACCCTGTATTGTTGCAAAGCTCTTCTGTTAGTGGCTGGTGTAGTCTGCACAGAACCAGTTTATGTGTCCAGAGACACCTTCCCTAGTTATAATTCCCCAATGCCAACCTTGTCAACAATGTTCCCAATTACCTTTAAAGCAATTAGTACACCTTCTAGGATGACATGTACCACGGTTGTTACAGGCTAACTGAAGCCAACCGTGCTGATAAAACTGAGTTCTTCTCCTCTTGGGGCATTGCTTGGATGTGTAGCAGCTCTACACAGATGATGAATACACCAAACAGGATGCTGTCCTCTTTTAACAGCGTCCAATGACCTGCTTGGCCATGCAGCACGAGCCTCTCTGGTCCAGGTAGCTTTAGAAAGGAAAAAAAAGCGACATGGTTCGAGAATTCCTTCCTCCTTAGGGAATTTGAATGGTCCTGGCTTTAATCTCCCCAGAAGAATTGGTGGGGTTCTGTAGGGCTGAGAGTTACTCATTTAACTGATGTTCCTTATGAATTAATTTAACATGTGAGTGATGAATCCAGTTATCTTTCCCTGTAACTTTTACAGCAAAATAAGAAGTTAATAACACAGTATATGAATCCTCCCATTTTGGGTCCAACTTTGTTCTGCGAGAGTGGATTTTTATCGTCACTGTACCCCCAGACTACATATCATGTACAAACTATTGGGTCTGTGTCCTGTTTTATTGAAGATGTTTTTGTATCCCCAGTACAAATCCAGTAACTCATTCACCTCCACCTAAGAGGCTGGTCTTAGCAGGGACAAAGGTCCCAGGTATAGCTAAATGCCTGCCAAACACTATCTCTAGTGGTGACAGCCCTAGAGGTTGGCAAGGAGTATTTCTAGTATCCCATAGCAGTATTCCTAAAATTTCAGGCCATTTCAAACCTACTTGACTATAAATTCAAGCAATTTTATTTTTAAGAGCACTGCTCATTATTTCCACCTGTCCTGAAGACTGCGGATGATATGGAACATGTAGCTGTCCTTGTATTCCTAAACTTTTATAAATGTTGCTTAGTACTCCCTCTGAAAAATGAGAACTCCTATTGGATCCTATGGTTTCAGGTATTCCATATCTGGGAATGATTTCCCGCAAGAGTGTTTTTACCACTCCTACAGCCTTCCTGGTGGGAAAAGCTTCTACCTATCCTGAAAGTCAATCGTGGGAGGCATGTCACCATAATCAATTTGCAGTCTTTGAAATGGGAAGTGCACCTATGGCCATCCTCCCGCCTCCCATTTGGGCTCTGCGGCAGAAAACTTCCTACACGTGGGACAAGAGATCACAATCTTTTTTACCGCCATATCTGGGGACTGCCCACACTCTCTCAATCTGGCTGACAATTACTGCCATCCTGCCATGTGTTTTATCATGAAACCACCTAGCCAAAGCCAGTATCTTCCAAGTCATCTTTAAGCAAATGGGAGAATATTGTAGGAGACCCAGTGAACCATGGGGCAAGGGTGCACGCTAGTTGTTGGCCTCTCCGTGTAAATGCCACGGATGCTGGCTGTCTTCTGCTACAGGAATACTAAAGAATGCAGCTGTTAAATCGATTACAGTATTTTGCCCAATGTGGAATTTGTCCTTAGTTTGAAATTCAAAAGCAATATAGTGGCTCCTGTGTCCACTAGAAATGGTATTTCCTTGTCTTCTATTTTTCCCCACAATTTGACCTTTATGATTCAGTTTAGTAGTCCAAAACATGTTTATAGTCCAAGATTCTTCTGAGTCCCCTTCCTCCTGTCACTGCTGCAGGGCAACATTCATTTGATCTTTCCCAAATCTCTGTCTGCCAGGCCCCCTCAGCCTCAGGGACATTCTTTTTTCCATGTCCTTGCTCTCCTTGCTCTGCACAGTAGTTACAACAGTCATTCCAATCATCACCTAATCTATTGTCAGCTCTTCTCCCCCTGCCTTTCTGCCAACCACCCTGGTGGTCTCCACCCTAGAGACAGAGCTTTGCCTTGGCTGTGCCCTCACATTCTTGAGCAATTGCTGCTGCAAGCAGACTGACCTCTTGCTGTCCCTCCTTTCTCATTACGTTCTCTGACTTGTGTTTCTTCTTTTCACCTCTACCATCAAAAATTAATATTGCAATGCTCAGACTTTCTGCAAATTTTCTCCTTGCCACCCTGGCATGTGACCCTTTAAAATAGTTACAGATGTCAGAGGTGGCTTGGTCCACAATTACACTAGCAGTCAATGCATCATTAAAATTCAGTCCCTTCATGCCTGCATGTTTTAGGAGGGTTTGTCTAAGCCTGGCCCAGAAGTCACTGATGTGGTCATCTGGTCATCCTTGACATTCTTGCACTTTAGACCAATTTGTGCCCATTTCTCCACATGCTCTGATCACCTCTATTAAGTTCCAACACATGGTTTGCCAGTTGTTCATGTCACCTGCTGCACCACAACCATAATGGAGATCAGCAGGTGGGAATGGCTGGTGTCACCTCTCCGGCTTACTCTGTCAGTTCAGCATCCTTCTCAAGCATTGTCTCTCATCTGCAACTCACTTCGTCTCACTCTTTCAACAGTTTTTTAACATCAGAACATGAGGGGTTGTATGCCGTACAGCTATTGGAAGAAAGTTGAGCACATCACTCAGTGTCCTCTCAAAGATGTGGTATTTTACTTCCCCAGAGTGCTAAATCTCCTGGATTCCAGGGTTGCTGAGTGTACACGTGCAAGGCTGGCACAGGAACAGCAGTGTCTGCATCCTTGGGGGCAGCAGCACCTCCCACAGCAGCTTGGATAGCAGCAGTGTTAGGCATTACATCACCCATTAGGGTATACATTTCTACCAGAGAGGGAGAAGCAAAAGGAAGGGGTGCACAGGGTAGAGCAGCAGAATCCCAAGCAATTTAGAAAGTGGAGTACTCATGATCTCATGATTTTTTTACTTTTTTCAACCTATTTCTTTTTTCCGGGCGAATGCCCAGTTATCCCAAACATACCAATAATCCATTTGTCCTGGGAAACAGTAAAGGGGAGATCACTGCCGTGCAGCCAGCTGTTGTGGAGGAAAAGCTCAAGGTCTCATTAAAGCTGCTAATATTTATAGTGTGAAGTAGTTGGCTGCTGGTCAAACCACAAGTATAGGCATCCTTTTTTGTACTTGGGGGTCTCTGATAATCCAGTTTAAACCAGTTTCATGCCCTTGCCCGTGGTCCAGGGGCTATTACACCCATGGGTTCACATTCAGTCATGAGGCCTGTTGTTCCTATATCAGCCTGAACAGCCAGCTTGACTAAGGAGTTCAGCGAATCTGTCACAGTCTCTAGGTTGTACTTGAACCATTTTCCAAGCTTCTCTTGCACCATGAAGAATAGCAGGAGACAGTGCTGTAGCTGTGTGGCTAAAAGGGTACGGAAATTACTACCGTGCATTTCAGCTAGTGTGCTCTGGCAAAGGAGGAGGGCCAAAAGGAAGAAGTAAAACCTTGAAATAGCAATTGTAATCAAACCGGTAGCAAGGATCTTTTTCCTTATCACTAATCTAAGTTCCTTGTGGGCTGCATGTGGGTTGGACAGTTTTCTGAGGTGCCTTATTAAGCATATAAATGCACTAAGCCACAGTTGCCACCACATGATCTGAATTTATTCAAATAAGAATATTTATATTTTTCCATTGAATGTTGTGTAGTTTTTTTCTGCTTTTCTTGTATCCAGTTGGAGTCTATGAAGCATGTCTATTCTATTGCTGTGGTGACTAGTTAGAAAGATAGTCCACATGCTTAATTCTTGGTCTTTCAAACTTGCTGACCATGCTAGGTCTAAGAAACGGTTCACCGATTTACCCATTTGGCTGCAGCTACAAGTGTATATGAATAGTGTGTGAAACTGAAACTGAACCTAAGAAATCCACATATAAACATGTCTTTTTAAAAAGCAGTAGAAACTGTTGACCACTGCTACGCTTCCTTCTTGAAGGAGTTACTGCACATTTTCAATTACATCAGTTGGGTGATTTTAATATCAGTGTTGAGAGTGCTATTATCAAATGATGTAGCTTTGCTACCGTGGGCTATATGATAATTTAAATGAATGCCAAGGAGATTTTTACTCCATCTGCACCAAAACATTAGTATTCCTGTCCAGAGCTATGTTCTAGTTCAGGGGTATTCTGCCTGTAAAATTAATGGATATTGGTTTCTGCAGTGCACCTTCATATTTCTGGTGAGTTCTAATTTTTCTAATGTAGAAACTTAAAGACAGTAGAGTGTGCTCAGTAAAGTAATGTAGAGCAACGTAAGTATTCAGAATACACAAATCATGATCTCAAAGTGTGAGATTAGAAAGAAATGGGTTGAAGTTGGGGGGAAGGTCTCCCATTTCTACCAGCGCATTAGATTCTCAAATGTCAGTAATTAGGAGGGTAAAAAGCTCAGTTGAAGAGAGGAGCTTGGGAGCCAGGCATATGGCTGTGAGCTACATGAAATGAAGTTGTAAGCTATGTTTTCTTTTTTGAATTATTGAATGACTACAGAATGTGTAAATGTCTGCCAACTGTGTCTGAAAGGTGTGTGTGGTGCCTGACAAGGATGAGGTTTTCTACCTCTTTAATGCTCTTTAATGTTTTTATAAATGATCTGGATGGAGGAACTGAATATACGTTAAGCAAGTTTCCCAATGATACTAAACTACAAGGAGCTGTGGACTCCCTTGAGAGTAGAGAGGCCTTATGGAGAGATATGGATAGACTATGCAGCTGGGCAGCCACCAATGGTATGAAACTTAACAAGATTCTCCACCTGGGACAGGGTAATCCTGGTTATATGTGCAAATTGGCAGACAAGAGGCTGGAGACCAGTCCCACGGAAAGAGATCTGGGGGTTTGGGTGGATGGCAAATTGAATAGGAGTCAACAGTGTGCCCTGGCAGCCAAAAGGGCCAACGGTGTCCTGGGGTGCAGCAAGCACAGCATCGATAGCTGGTCAAGGGAGATGATTGTCCCACTCTGCACTGCACTGGTGCAGCCCCACCTCAAGCACTGTGTGCAGTTTGGGGCGCTGCAATATAAGAAGAACATCAAACTATTAGAGTGCAACCAAGGAGGGCAACCAAGATGGTGAAAGGGCAAGACTTACAAGGAGCAGATGAGGTCACTTGGCTTGCTCAGCTGGGAGAAGAGAAGGCTGAGGGGGGACCTCATCACAGTCTACACCTTCCTCAAGGGGGGCAGCAGAGGGGGAGGTGCTGATCTCTTCTCTGGTGGCCAGAGATAGGACACAAGGAAATGGAGTGAAGCTGCATCAGGGGAAGTTCAGACTGGACATTAGGAAAAGGTTCTTCACTGAGAGGGTGATCAATCACTGGAACAGGGTGCTCAGGGAAGCGGCTGTGGCACCAAGCCTGTTCAAGGACCATCTGGATGATGCTCTTACTCATATGGTTTGGTGTTAGATAGTCCTGAGAGGAGCAGGGAGTTGGATTCGAGGATCCTTATGGGTCCCTTCCAACTTGAGATATTCTATGATATTTCCTCTCATTTTTTCCTCCCAGCCAATTAAAATATTTCAGATATTTTCAGAAACTTTGGAACCCAAGCCTTCAACAAAAATTAAAACAAGTGTGGTGTCCTGGTTTTGTCTGGGGTAGAGTTAATTTTCTTCCTGGTAGCTGGCACAGTGCTGTGGAGTGGGTTTAGGATGAGAAGAATGCTGGTAACTCACTGATGTTCAGTTGTTGCCAAGCAGGGCTTACACCAGTCAAGGATTTTTCAGCTTCCCCTGCTCTCCCAGGGGCACAAGGAGCTGGGAGGGGGCACGGCCAGGACAGCTGACCGCAACTGGCCCCAGGGCTATTCCAGACCATATGACATCATGCTCGGTATAGAAACTGGGGGCAGTTGACCAGGGGCAGCAATAGCTGCTTGGGACAGGCTGGGCATCGGTTGGCGGGTGGTGAGCTATTGCACTGTGCATCACTTGCTTTGTATATTCTGTATATTCTTTTACTGTTATTATTATTGTTATTGTTGTTATTTTCCTCTGCTGTTTTATTTAACTATCTTTATCTCAACCCACGGGTTTTACTTTTTCCCCAATTCTCTCCCCCATCCCACTGAGGTGGGGGGGGAGCGAGTGAGCAGCTGGGGGCTGTTCAGCTGCCTGCTGGGTTAAACCACAACATGCAGGTCTTGCTTGCTCCATAGGGTTTTCAATTCCTGCATTACTTATAAACATTTCAATCCAAGTAGCCTGCTGGATTTTCATCCTTGAATCATCTGCATGCACAAACCTTAGTCCAGGCTGTTTTCCTAGGACATACTTGGGAAACAGCACGCAAAGCAGTCTCTGTGCTGTTGAAGATCACCATTTGGAACGAGTTGCGCTGGCTGCTTGGCTGCACCATACAGCTTTATGAAAGTTCCTTGTGGCACTGCAGCTCTCACAAGCTGATCCCTATCAGCCCAGGCTAATAATTTTCTGAAGCTCCTTAATTTCTCAGGCCTTGATGCTGCTGTGGAGAGACCACACAACACATGCATCTTCATGCTTCTGAGTACAAAACTGTAAGCGAAGAGGCTTTTGCTGTGAAATAAATGCATCCTTCCCTCCTGCGTAAAGTTTCCCAGCTTGCCTGTTCTAACATTACTACATTACCTGCAACTTCTGAATTCAAAAGTGTATGGCAATGACACAGGTAAGCAGATTGCTGAACAGCACCATCGCCAGCATCTCTAGCCCAGAGTGACAACTTCTTCCTTACTTCTTGTGGCCCCAGCTGTGCAGTACTCTGCCCATTCTGTGTCTGAAGTAGAAACAAAAAATTCCCAACACCCCAAAGCACCTAAAAACATCATAGAAAAGCGAGAGTTGCCTTTTAACCAAAAATGACACACACAATTCTTTCAGCAATGTTTTATTGCCACAACTCTGTGACACACATCACTTTGATGTTACTTCATTTGGCATAGTACAAAATTCCTCTATGTTTGTGTGCATCTAGTTTTAAATGCATCACAGAAACATGCATGCATTTTGACTTGAAAACAATGGCCGCTCATCCACTCTCTCTGCCCACAGATTACTGTGCCCCCCAACACTTTACTGATGGAGAAGCAGGGTCGAGGGAGTGCAAGGCCCCTCCACCAGCCCCGCCACACTGCGCTGGGCAGCGACACCTGCCCAAGCACCCCAGGCTCCCTTTACGTGAAGCCCATGCAGTTGCTTTGCTGCTGGTTATGTTTTATCCCAGTCAGACTCCCAGCTGGAGCCCAGAGCCGCTGCTCTCCGTCGGGCCCAGGCCCCGCTGGCGCCTCACAGCTGTACACCGAGGGGGCCACTCTTGCCCAGAGTGGCAAGGCCTGCCCGCAGAGCACCCCAGCTGCCCCTCCAGGCTGCCACACACCAGACGGACATGGTGGCACATGGCACCTCAGCGGCCACCACAGCCCAGGCTGCTCCTCTCAGCTGTGCAGCAGTAGGGCCACCACCCCAGAGCTACTCAGCCCAGAGTTGCTGCTGTTTCTGGGTGCAACTGCCAAAAGTGACCAGCCCCTCACACTCCTGCCACTTGCCAGGTGCAATGCCCAAAGTGCCCTCCATCTGCTTCTGGGTGTGATGACCAGAGTGGTCTCTGCCGCTGCTGGGGAAAGGAGGTGTCTGGGTGGGGGCAGCCAGACCCTTGCCCACACCATGCACCGGGCTCTTGTGCCTGTGACCAGCACCCGCGTGGGGCCTGTGTCCTGTCACTGCCTTCATCACCCTGGTCATGCTGGCCCTCGGGAGCTCCATCCCCAGCCCATGCTCACTCATGTTGCAGATGTACCTCTGTGCTAACCGCTTTTCTCTCTGTCCTCAGGGAGGACTCAAAACTGAAATTGTAGCAATGGCAGCACTGTCTTAAAATAAACCTGTTGGGATTTGAGGACTCCTTTGTCCCAAGGCATTTCCAGATAATAAGGGCACAGAGGCCCAGAAAGAGCTTTGGGTCCTGGCCCTTTCAAGGACAGGAGAAATCGCCAGACGTTTGTGCTTGCGAAGCCCAGCTCGGCCTTGGCCTTGGCTGACCCTGACCATGAATGTCAGCCCTTTAAGGGCGCAAGAGAAGGGTGGAGCCCCAGGGTTTAAGGGACACCTGAAGGGCACCCAACGGGTGCTGAGGCCCAGCAAGAGCTTTGGGTCCTGGCCCCTCGGGGCAGGGAGAAATCGCCAGAAGTTGGCAATTTCGGAGCTGGGATTCGGTTGTGGACTTGGGCACCCCTGAGTTCTAACGTTTGGACTTTGAGCAGGTAAGACAAGTGCAGAGGCCCAGGGTTTGTGGGGCTTTTGGTGGGCTAGAGAGGCATGGGGAAGCCCAGGCTTTGGGGTCTGGCCCCTTTGGTGTGGGAGAAATTGCCAGACATGTGACACCCCGCCGCCGGCACCCGGGCCCCCACTTTGACCTCGGGTGACCCCCGTGAGGTGGCGTTGACATCACGTGACTACACCACCCCAGCACCCAGGCCCACACTTTGACCTTGGGTGACCCCTGGGGTGTGGCGCTGATGTGACATGACACACATGCACACACACATGCACCACCACCCCCCCAGCCCCCCCAGGCATCGACCTTGACCTCATGTGACCCTGGGAGGGGAGGTCACGTAACACATACACATTCTCCCCCGGGTGTGGGCCCTGACTTTGACCTCGCATGACCCTTGGGGGGAGGGAAGGGCACATGAGCCCCACCCCAAACCTCACCCCCGACTTTGACCTCGGGTCACCCCGGGAGGGTGTCACGTGATCCCCCCGCCCCCCCCAGACCCATCTTTGAACTCAGGTGAGCCCTCTAGTAGACTTGAGAGCCCCTGAGTTCATACGTTTGAACTTTAAGCAGGTAAGACAAGTGAAGAGGCCCAGGGCTTGTGGGGCTTTTGTTAGGCTACAGAGGCATGGGGAAGCCTAGCCCCAGATTTAGGTTCTGTCCCCTTTGGTGTTGGAAAAATCGCCAGACTTTCACATTCTTTGATCCTGGCTCGGGTGAGATTTTGGTCATCAGCGAGTTTGAATGTTTGGACAACATACTTCTCTCTAAATTGGAGAGCTATGGATTTGATGGGTGGACCGTTCAGTGGATAAGGAATTGGTTGGATGGTCGCATCCAGATGGTAGTGGTCAATGGCTCGATTTCTGGATGGAGATCTGTGATGAGTGGTGTCCCTCAGGGGTCAGTACTGGGACCGGTGCTGTTTAGGATATACATCAATGACTTAGACTGCGAGATTGAGTGTACCCTCAGCAAGTTTGCAGGTGATACCAAGCTGAGTGGTGCGGTTGATACACCAGAAGTTCGGGATGTCATCCAAAGAGACCTGGACAAGCTGGAGAGGCGGGCCTGTGTGAACCTCATGAGGTTCAACAAGGCCAAGTGCAAGGTCCTGCACCTGGGTTGGGGTAACCCCTGGTATCAGTACAGGCTGGGGGAAGAAAGGACTGAGAGCAGCTCTGCCAAGAGGACTTGGGGGTACTGATAGATGAAAAGCTGGACATGAGCCGGCAACGTGCACTGGCAGACCAGAAGGCCAACCATACCCTGGGCTGCATCAGGAGAAGCGTGGCCAGCAGGTCAAGGGAGGTTATTCTGCCTCTTTGCTCTGGTGAAACCTCACCTGGGGTACTGCGTCCAGCTCTGGAGCCCTCAGCACAAGAAGGACATGGAACTGTTGGAGCTCTGGTGAGATTTTCTGTCATCAGAGAATTGGAACTTTTGGACTTCAAGAAGGGAGGAGAAACACAGAGCCCAGGTTTTGGTGGTTTTTCGATAGGCTATAAAGGCATGCTGAAGCCCAGATGGAACCTTATGTTCTGTCTCCTTTGGTGTGGGAGAAATTGCCTTATGTTGGCAATTTTGGAGCTGGGATTCGGTCCTGGACTTGGGAGCCCCCGAGTTTGAACGTTCAGACTTTAAGCAGGTAAGACAATTGTAGAGGCCCAGGGTTTGTGGGGCTTTGGTGGGCTACAGAGGCATAGGGAAGCCCCACCCCAGCTTTGGGTTCTGTCCCCTTTGGTGTGGGAGAAATTGCTGGACATTTGCAGTATTTGAGCTAGCCTGGGTGAGATTTTGGTCATCAGTGAGGTCAAATGTTTGGACTTCAAGAGGGTGAGAGAAGCACAGAGCCCAGGTGTTTGTGGTTTTTTTGATAGGCTATAAAGGCATGCTGAAGCCCAGCTGAAGCTTTTTGTTCTGTTCCCTTTGGTATGGTAGAAATCGTCAGACATTTGCAATTTTGGAGCTGGGATTCGGTCCTGGGCTTCAGGCGCCCATGATTTCGAACGTTCAGACTTTAAGCAGGTAAGACAAGTGCAGAGACCCAGGGTTGTGGGGCTTTTGGTGGGCTACAGAGGCATGGGGAAGCCCCGCCCCAGCTTTGGGTTCTGACCCCTTTGGTGTTGGAGGAATTGCTGAACGTTTGCCATTTTTGAGCTTGGATTCGGGTGAGATTTTGGTCATCATGGAGTTTGAACATTTGGACTTTAAGATGAGAAGATAAGCCCTGAGCGCTGGTTTTGTTGGGTGTTTGATAGGCTATTAAAGCACAATGATGCACAGGTGGAGCTTTAGGTTCTGGCCCTTGGAGAAATCGCTGGACATTTGCAATGAATACCGCAATCTCTCTGCCACTCTGGGTGAATTTGCAAAGTGAAAAACATATCTGCATATGTAACCTCATCCCATTTTCCTTCTCTCTGCAAGAGCAATATTAACTGTAACAGAGTAACATCATCCAAAGCTCAATTAAAGGCCCATTTCTTCCCATCTTCTAATTTGTATGTAGGCCACCCCTCATTAATTTGTTGTTTCTTATTGATATTTCCACCTTTCCCCCTATATCTTTCCAATGAGCTAAAATACTTCCTAGATGACTTTTCTTTGTTATTTTGCTGCCCTGACACTCTCACATTTTGTTTTGTTTTTTACAAGGTACACAATATGTCAATGTAGATAGACAATATTTGTCTGTAATAAAGGTAGCAATCGCTTTGTTCATCTCCAGTTGTACCCCTCTCGGCATAGTGGAACCATGGGTCAGAACTCTGTACTTGCTTTGCAGCTTTGCAGTGTCTCAGTCACTCACTCATTCACCAGAGTTAACTCAGTTCACTCTCACTTAATTATCAATTTTACAATGACTGACTTGTACATCCAAGTTCAATGTCAACATGTCAGTGTCTGAGTTCAGTATCTATATATCTGTATTGCCAAAAGTACAAAACTTGTGCGGGTTACATAAGTGTACCAATACCAAAAGCACATTATTGCAAAAGTACAAAGCTTAACCTGCTCCCCTACCGGTGTAGTAAATACCAGAGGAGTACATCACTCACGAGTGTGCACAAAACCAGAAGTACAAATGATTATAAAAGCTTTGTACCAATACAAAACAGCTAAAGTGTACTCACGATGCTTTTGTACAACCAAATGTGTACCCTCAGGCACTTGTAGCCTAGTGTACACCACTCAGCGTACATCTCGTCTCCTATGCCTTATGAGAATTTTCCAAATGGCTGGTCCCCAAATTCCAAAACAGAAAACCAAAAATGTAAAGAATACCTTGGTCCTTGTCTACTCCCACAGTGATCTGACTGAAGCAAGGAGTACCTCCAGGAAATCCCAGGGGTACCCTAGGGAGTACTGTTCTCAGTGGGTCCTGCAGCCGAGCAGAGCACATCCCATCTGGGTCTCCAGAAATGAAGCCATGAAAAATTGAAATCATGACTCGGTGATGATTAAACAGGTTTTCTTTATTGCAGCACTGGACCCACAGGGGATCGCTCTTCCTAATGTGCGTGCTGTAAAGGGTTAGGTACACAGTTTTTATGCAAATCAAATATGTATATGTAAATAAAATATACATATTCATTATGTTCCCCAAACCTAATTTGTACAAGTCACCACCTATTCTCACATGTGCATCTCAGTCCATTGGGGGCTTCTTCTTCTTCACTGTGTCTTTTTGGCAACCTTTTAGCTTTTCACCTCCTTATTTTGCTGTCAGAGTAACACAACCTGCACCAGCCAGTGCTTTGGCCTTGAGACATCCTCCTTTACTTCCTTATCTCATGGTTCTTGTTTTGGCGACCCTCATAAAGCATTAGAAGTTTCTGTTCCTTTACATATCCAACACAGTCAGCTATGAATCCTGCCTCTTTCTTTAATCACATATCTTGTTAAACAAATTCAGCATGTTCAACACATTCCATTCCCTTCAATTCCATTGGGTCCATGGATTTGTGGGTGTCCAGATTGCTTAAATAATCCTTAATCTGATCCACATCAAATCAGGGAAGGTCTTCCTTTCTCCAAGCTTGCTCACTTACCTCCAAGGACAGGGAAGCCTGAAGGCCAGCCTTGGCAGTGAAGACTGAAGCAAAGGCGGCATTCAGTAACTCCACCTTCCCCGTCACCAGGGCACCCACTTTGTTCAGCAGCAGTCCCTAGTCTTCCGTTTGCTGCTTGAAGAAGTTCTTCTTGTTATCTGTAATATCCCTTGCCAGATTTAATTCTAGGGGGACCTTGGCCTTTCTCGTTGCTTCCCTGCATGCATCCTAACCTCCTGTTAGGATCCAGTTTTGTTTGGATGTGAGGAAGGATCCATAGTTGGTTACAAAAAAAGAGTATAGAAAAGGTAGAAAAGAGCATTTACAAAACTGCATGTTTGTTACAACATGGTGTATCAGTTGAATAATTCATGGACATACATGGCAAAAATAACAACATTGTTCTACATAGGTAGGATGTTTAAATCATGGGCTGCCCAGGAGCCATGAGAACATATCTATATTCCATCCTTCCCAATTTGGACAAGGATTTGGGCTAACTTAACTTCCGCATTGCAGAGGTGGTCTGTTTAACAAGCTTTCCATTACAGGTTGTCGGGTTTTTTTTTAAGCAACAGTTAGAATTATTGAATTCACCACAAACACCTCCTTCTTCCACCATTAGGTAATCGAGAACCATGCAATGTTTAAAAATTGCCGTGCGCCTTTCAGTAGCTTGGTCTGCCAATAGATCAAGGGCATCAGCTGTTTGGTTTGTGATAATCTCCAGTATGGTTTACAAATAGATAAATTATAAATTGGTTCTCGAGCACCACTGATCAGTTCATTGGGGTTCATGTTGTGTTTGGTTTGCAACTGGAACTGTTTTTTTTTTTTCTTCCCCCATAATTAACAGTGTCAAGTTTTTATAAAATAATTGAGTTTAAAACATTTATGTGCACAGCTCCAGGAGTATAACCTATGACCTGAAAATCCTGAAGCAGTCAGTGCTCTAGGAGGCAATTCTTTTTTACCTTTTTTCCATGCCTGAGAACATCAAAACTTCAAAACCTAATGTATATTTAAATAGTAGGACACTGTAAATACTACTAGATTGATGGTTTAGGATTATCAATTCACTGTTGTCGTCTGTCTATGTTCAAAAGCATCCTGGAGAAAAACCTTGAAACACATACCTTTCAGTATACAGTAATGCAAGTGCATTAGCTAAATATATCCTGTACGTAAGTCTTATCAACATTTTACCTACCAAAGACACAAGATTAGCCCTCTCCTTTATTTTAGTATATTTTTTTTTCCTTTTGTTTTAAACAATTTGGTCACAATGCACCTTTGATATAAACACATTTTAAACTTTACTGTTAATAGCATCCAGGTGAGAATGCATAAATACCTTATCCAGAATCTTTTCCAGCTGAGACCACAGGGCAGGTACTGTGACGAGTACTAGAACCACAAAAACACTGTAGTATGTTTTTTAGAGGCTACATCCTCTTTTGCTGGAACACTTTATAAATACATATTAAAAAGTAAGGCAACAACTCCAAGCAGTCCAAACTGCTATCTCAAACTAGTAGAAGATTAAATGAGTTCACTACCTGTTGATTTAACACCACAAACACCTTTTGCCAAAACAAACTGAAAAAGGGGGGATACCGGAGGTTTGCCGGCTATTAAAGGGATAACAAGGACCACAACATTGCCAGCAGTGAACAGCAGTTTCATGTGGTCTTGTCCCTTTAGATGTGGTTCAAGGCCTTTATCAGAAAAAGAAAAGAAATATTAACTCTCAGTTCACACAATGGAGCCTGTATTAATAAGGTTAAAAGGATGGGATAATCCATCATGTATTGATTTTATTCCCTTTTTTCCATGAGCATCTTTTTCCTTTTAGGCATATGTATTTATTGGGATCTCCCTCTCTATCCCCCAGTGGTATTGGCTAAGGTTTGACATTGGTCATTTTTGAGGGAGCACGGTTCGTAGCAGCTGAATGTCAAGTGCCAGGCAACCAAAAGACCACTGCCTCCCATTATTGGCAATCCAGGTTCTAGCTTTTAATACATTGAGTCCCAAAAGGTTAACTGGGAATTCCCATTACCATATTTGTCTCAATTGTGGCTTCTTCTGCAGACAGGCACAGGCCAATTTTAGCCATTGCCTGTGCCTGAACATTACAAAATGCAGCTGCTGTAAATACTCTTTTTTTGAAGGGAAGACTCCACAGCTAGTGGCGTCTTTTGTTTTAATGGCCAAAAACCTGTGGACCATTTTTGGTGAGCCACCTAACGTATTTCCCACCTTCTCCTCCCCACTCACTATCAGAGGGTGAAGGAGCTAGTTTCCTGCCAGGTCAGGGCGGGGGTGTGTGTGTTTTATTTCTAAAGAGTCATTCCCAGAAGGTGCGTGGCACCTTTAGAGTCTGCTTCCCTGCTCACTGGTTTATCAGGCCACCCCCATCACCAGTTTCTTTAACTTATCTGCCAGTAGCCCCTCCGTGAAGTCCTGTGGAATCTCCCTTTGCCAGTCTTTTGTCCACAAGCTGCTGTGCTTGTTTGGACTTTCCAAACCCTGAGTGGTTTTATGAGGGACAGTCCTTTTGCATCTCCAAGGCGTGGGACTGCTTTAACTTCAGCTGGCCTCAGATTCCTGAAGTCTGTTTTGGAGGTGGTTCGAAATCTCTGATGACATAAAGTCAGCTGAGCCCTCATCAAAAAATCCGAACGTCCGTCGATTTCTCCCACACCAAAGCGCACAGAACCCAAAGCTGGGGCTGGGCTTCCCCATTCCTCTGTAGCCTACCAAAAGCCCCACAAACCCTGGGCCTCTGCACTTATCTCCTCTAAGTGCAAATGTTTGAAATCAGGGGCGCACAAGTCTACAATGGAATCCCATCTCAGAAATTGCAAACGTCCAACGAATTGTCCCACACCAAAGGGGACAAAACGAATAGCTCCAGCTAGGTTTCAGCATGCCTTTATAGCTTATCAAAAAAACCACCAACACGTGAGCTCTGTGCTTCTCTTCTCTTTAAGTCCAAATGTTCCAACTCGCTGATGACCAAAATCTTTCTCAAGCCAGGCTCGAATGTTGCAAATGTCCGGAGATTTCTCCCACACCAAAGGGGACGCAACCCAAAGATTTTGCTGGGCTTCCCAATGCCTCTGTAGCCTAACAAAAGCCCTACAAATCCTGGGCCTCTGCGCTTGTCTTACTGGCTCAAAGTCCACACTTTCGAACTCAGGGTTGGCCAAGTCACGACCAAATCCCAGCTCCGAAAGTGTAAACCTCTGGCGAGTACTCCCACACCAAAGGGGACAGAACCCAAAGCTCGGGCTGGGCCTCAGCATGCCTTCATAGCCTATCAAAAGCCTCACAAACCCTGGCCCTCTGCAATTGTCTTACCTGCTCAAAGTCCAAATATTCAGGGCACCCAAGCCCATGACCGAATCCAAGCTTTGAAAATGCAAACGTCCGTCTATTTCTCCCATACCAAAGGGGACAGAACCCAAAGGTGGGGCTTGATATCTCCATGCCTATATAACCTAACAAAAGTCCCACAAACCCTAGGCCTCTGCACTTGTATTACCTGCTCAAAGTGCAAACTTTTGATCTCAGTGGTGTCCAAGTCCACGACCCAGTCGCAGCTCCAAAATTGCGAATGTACGGGCAATTTCTCTCACGCTAATGGGGACAGAACAAAAAGCTCCAGCTGGCCTTCAGCATGCCTTTATAGCCTATCAAACAACCATCAACACCTGGGCTCTATGCTTCTCTTCCCCTCTTCAAGTCCAAATGTTCAAACATGCTGATGACCAGAGTCTCACCCTAGCCCAGCTCAAAAATTGCAAATTTCCAGTGATTTCTCCCACTCCTAAAGAGCCAGGACACAAAGCTCTTTCTGGGTCTCACTCTTATTTTGTTTTTTTCAAAAAGCCCTGCAAACTCTGGGTCTCTGCACTTCCCTTACTTCCTTCAAGTCCCCATGTTTGAGGTCAATCTCCCCCAAGGTCTCGGCTGAGCCCAGCTGTGGATGTGCAAACATCCTTTGGTTTCTCCCACACTAAAGGGGCCAGGACCCAAAGCTCTTGCTGGGCCTCACCGCCCTTTGGATGTATTTCAAAAGCCCTCCAACACCTGGGCTCCGTGCTTCTCTTGCTCCCTTCAAGTTCTGATGTTCAAGGTCAATCTCAGCCAAGACTGAGCATGAGGCCGTATCCCAAATTGTGAACATCCTTTGGTTTTGCGCACGCCAAAAGGGCCAAGACCCAAAGCTTTTGCTGGTCCACAGCGCTGTTTGGATGCCCTTCAAAAGCCCCACAAACCCTGGGGCTCTGCCCTTCTCTTGCCACATTCAAGACCCAATGTTCAGGGTCAGTCTTGGCTGAGCCAAGCTCTGGAATCACGAACATCTGCCAATTTCCCTGCGCCAAAGGGTATAAGACCCAAAGCCTTTGCTGAGCCTCAGCGCCTTTTGGGTGCCCTTCAAAATCCCTACAAACCCCAAGGCTCTGTCCTTCTCTTGCCACCTTCAAGTCCCGACGTTTGAGGTCAATCTCAGCCAAGGCTGATCCCAAGCCCATATCCCATATTGCAAACGTCCTTTGGTTTCTCTAAAGCCAAAGAGGCCAGGACCAAAATATCTTGCTGGGCCTTACCACCCTTTTTATGTTTTTGAAAAGTCCCACAAAACCTGGGGCTCTGCACTTCTCTTGCCCCCTCTGTGGCCCAACGTTCAAGTTCAATCTCAGCCAAGACCGAGCCTGAGACCATATCCAAAATTGCAAGCTTCCTTTGGTTCCTCCCACCCCAAACAGACCAGAACCCAAAGCTGTTGCTGGGCCTCAGAGCTCTTAGGGTGCCCTTCAATAGCCCCCAGACCCTGGGCCTCTGCCATTCTCTTGCCCCATAAAAGCCCAATGTTCGAGGCCAACGTCAGCCCAGCTCCACAAGTGCAAAGCTCCGGCAATTCCTCTCCCACCCAAGGGGTAAGGACCAAAAGCTGTTGCAAGACCTCAGCACCCCTTGAACGCCTTTCAGGAGCCCCCAAAACCTGGGGGCTCTGCTCTTCTCCTGCCCCCTTTGAGTCCATATGTTCAAGGTCAATCTTGCTGGAGCCCAGCTCTGGAATCAGTAAAACATATGCTGATTTCCCTGCGCCAAAGGAGACAGAACCCAAACCTCTTTCTGGGCCTCATGGCCTTTGGATACCCTTAAAAATTCCTTAAAACTTGTGGTTCTGCACTTCTATTGCTCCTAAAATAAGAGTAGGGTGCATTGTGGCGTTGAGCCAAAAGCACACGAGACCACCATTGCGGGCCCTCCTGCTGGACAGAGCTTTCTTGACTCGCGCCCCGCCCCAAATCTCTCTCCGCTCAGACCCTGGGCACTGCCTGTTCGTAGAGGAGCCAAGCTGGGGGTCTGAAAGGGGCCGACAGCTAATGCCCCCTGCTCCCTCCCGGTCTTGGCATCGGGCTGTGTGCGTCCTGATCATCAGCCCTTGTGCCAGCATCAATCTGTTCCCTCGGGCAAACGGGTCACCTTCTGCCCCCCCGCTCCCGAGACCCCTGGCCTTGTCAGGTCAGGCTCCGCTCACCCACTTCTCCCAAGAGGCGACATGTCTGAGCAAAACGCAACAGGGCTCCTGAAGACAGCAGCCACTACTCTAAGAAGACGTCTATGGAGGGACTAGCTCTCCTGAGGAAGCTCCTCGTCACGCCAATCATGCAAAAGGAGCGCTGCTGAACTGCGGATGGTGGAGGAAGTGCCGGGTCGTTGCGTAGAGAATGCTGGCCGTACGTCCTGAGCCTTGGAAAGAACCACGGCTGGCAAAGAAACCAACTGATGCCCTGCTTCACATCCTAGGCCATTCACCAAGGACAAGGGAGGCAAAATGCATGCATCCCTCTCCACAAAAACTGTCCTGCCATCCGAGGAGACAAGAGGCAAAAGGAACTGAGACTTACCAGCTTCACAGAGCAGAGGCAGGCACGAGGAGAGGATAGAGGAGCTGGGAGTTGGGCATGCTTTTATACTGCGGCCCAGAGCCCCAGGGGAGCTGAAAAATGACACAAACACGAAGCACGTTGAGAAACAGCAATTTTGGCCTCTGAAAGCTCTGCTAGTAGATGAAAGACATTGCCTGAAATGCTTGACTCCCTTTTCATCCCGGGTAGCACTGAAGTGATTTTGTTGATAGCAATTACGTTTCTTCCCCAGACCAACGCTCCTTTGAGGTCTCATTCCAGTTGCTGGTGAAGCCTGGCAGCAGATTCAGGCCATGCATAGGAGCTGTGTGCGTCCTGCCGTTCCTGGGGAAGATGGCCGCCACTTACGTAGGACTTTGCCTGTGGAACACGCCTGAAGGCCAGTCAGAAGGGTGTCTCTTTGACGGGCTGAGGCCGACCCTGAGCAACCCCAGTGCCTGCAGGCTCTGGAGTTGCTCAGAGCCCAGCCAAGCCTCTGCAGGATGGCTGTTCTGCTGAGGGACAGAGAACGCAGGAGACTGAGATCCCTGGGGGGCATTGGAAGGTGATGGTCAAACAAGGCCCTCCTGTGGCCTGGACAGAAACCCCGTTGTGTGCAGGCATGGGGACACTGAGGCCATTGCTGGAGTGGCTCAGGCTACTCGGTGGCAGATCTCTGCTCCCCTCGGGCCTCGGTGATGCGCACGCTTTCCAGCCGTGCAAAGGGAGCCCAGCAGTTCTGCTGTTGTCTTCAGTCAGGAAAGGGCAGAGTGCTTTCTCTGGGAACTGCACAGCCCTTGCCTTGCCTGCCAGGACTTTACTCACTACTCTCCCGAGGAGAAGCAGTGGCTCAACGTGGCCCTGGAGAGCGATGAAGGGGCCTGGTGACTCACGCCTGAAAGCGAGCCATCACCAAGTAGACCTGTTTGCTTCGGCGCAGTCTTCCCAAACAACGCTCATCTTTGCATCATTGCCAGGTGGCTTGTTCAGGTCACTGACTCAGAGGGTCTGGCTTGCTTTCCCTGGCTCAGGGACGGGTTGGCACATTCAGGGCCCTTTAATTGCAAGGTGGCACCAGCAGACCACCTCGGAGTCACCTGTGAGTCACCAAAAAGTGCCAAGGCACGATGAGACAACTCAGCTCCACCTCGGTGCAAATCATCCATGCACTGGCGGCATCAGGGGCTCTGGGGGACGTGCAGAGGAACCTAGGCACAACCTCATGTCCGCATTCCTGCAGAAATGCAGCTTTTAGTTCAGTGTCGTCATGGCTGTTAGCCTCTTGCCCAACCACCTGGTGGCTCCCTGAAATCCTGTCAAGCTCCTTGGTGAAACAGCAGCCAAAGGAGGACAGCACGGACGTGCCCTGACGTTTCCACTCCCGGACGTTTCTGAGGCACGGGCCAAATGGAGGAAAGTTGCCGCCCCTCCGCGTCCAGGGCCTGGGGAACCTGCTTTTTTGACGGACTGGTGGGACAGACCACCGGACTGAGGCTGCAGCCACTGAGTGGCACCAGATGGTGCTCCCTGCCACCCTACAAGACATGGAGGAGACCGTGCCGGCCTCGTCCAGGGGAAGCTCAAAGGCCAGGCATGTGTCGGCAGCCCTGAAATCTGCCTGGAAGAAGCCTCCGACTGCCTGTGCTGTTTGGGAAGATGGACCCCGCTCTCAGCCAGGCGGCTGTGCCGTGCCGTTTGGGGGGAAGGGTCTCGGAAGGGCGATGTTGTCTTCTCCTGCAAAGGATTGACGGATCTGTCTCACTTCTGCCGTCGTTTCCAGCAGGGCCATGCTCTGGGGCTGCTGTGCCATGCTGCCAGGATGGGCAACCCAGCACCACAGCTCACAGCAGAAACGCGCTCACTCTGTACAGGCAGAAACAGGTCCCGGGGGTCAGTATGGCGCCAGGGTGGGGGCAACTTCCCGTGCCTCTTTTCCAGGTGGAACTGGAAGTGCACTGACAAAGCAGCCAGTGATGCTCCCTCCTGAAAGGCTCCGAGGCTCTGTGAGGCACTTGTGAGGCACTTGACCCCCAGCGTGTCCTCCACTGAAGGGCAGGGAAGTGGTCCACCCCTCAAATCCCCGAGATCTGCTCCTCCCTCTCTGCTCTCCCTTCTGGCGGCTGAGAGGTCGTGCAAAGAGGAGCAGATGCCAGGACGGACACTCTGCTCCTCGCGTAGCCTCCTTTGCCGCCAGGCAGGAGCATGACACAGCTCCGCTGCAGCAGGCAGTGAGTTCCATTGCCGGGCTGCTCTCCTCCTCGGCCTGCCATCCTGCCCCGCTGCTGGATGCGGGAAGGGTGGGGAGTGTAGAGAACCATTACTGAATGTAGCTTGTCTCGACATTGCCATTGTAATCTCGTCCTTGGGATCGTATCGAAACCTCCCCGACATTGGATCGGGACAGGGAGGCATGCCTCTACCTCATCAGGAGGCTGGCATTTGCTGCGCCCGAGCAAAGCTGAGGCAGCGGGAGAGGCACATGCATCCACCTGCCTCAGCAGGCATGTGGTAACACCTGAGGGCAGGAAGCGGACAGCACAGGCCCGTCCTTGCTCCGCAAGACGCCTGTTGCTTTGAACTGCAGCCACAAGAGGACATGTCCTTCACAGGGCTGGCAAGGCAACCAAAAGTGAAAAGCAGCCTCAGTCAAATGCCTATGAGTTTACTCCTCAGCCACTTTGACCTTGCACTCTTGGGACTGACTACCCACTTGGAGAATGAGAATTTTGAAAATGAGAACTGGCAGATTTCCACAGAACAAGACCTTTCCCCGCACCCCCCCCCCCCCCTTCCCCTTTTTACCTTTGGTTTGAGGCCACCACAGAGCTACTTGGCCACCTCTAGGAGTGGTCCCAGTGCCCCCATCCCTTCACACAGTGGCGCTTCTCTCCATCTCACAGAGGGGGTAAGTCTTTCCAAAGAAGGACTTTGGCCTTCACCTTCCAACCACCTCTGGGGATCTGAGTCCCCTCCTTTCCATGCCCCTCGGCTGGACAGGCACCCAGCCAGGGCCTGGCCGATTGCTGAGCCCTTCCATGGCCATGCAGGGCCTTGTGTTTCTCAGGCTCAGCCTCAGCCCTTCAACAGGAGGCCCACATGAGTGGCCTTCATCAGGAGTGCTCCACAGCTGAAGGCCCGACTGAGAGCAATAGACACGTTCCCCAGCAGGGATGCGCACAGCCCACACACAGGGCCTGGAGCTGCTGAAACCCTTCCCTGGGAACTGGCATGGGACCTCAAGTGACCGTTGCTTTGAGGAGCCAGCATCTAATGCATCACTCTGCTCTCACCCAATGGGGAAATGCAAGCCGGACCTTTCAGATGAAAGAGACGAGTTCTTCATCTCTTGGCTGGGCTTTGCAAGCCTCAAATTGCTCTTTGTTAACGTGCTTCACAAAGAAGGTGTGTTCCGGGTCGCCCGAGGCGTTAGCTCACCATATAAAAAGCCTGTGCCACTCCAGGCCCTTCCATCCACATCTCTTCCCTTGCTCTCCACGGTGAACTTGGTAAGTCTGAACTCACGCCTTCTCTCCCTGCTGGTAGGATTTCTGTCGGAGGCACTGCTTCCCTACTGTGCGTGGGCCTTCTGATACGTGGTCCAGGCTTGAAAAGACACTATGCTTCCCTCTCCTGGGAGGGGAGTCGGTGAGGGAAGAAGGAAGGCTTTGTTCCCTTCCGAGAGGCAGTCAGTTGGGCTCTCTTGTAGCAGTGGCTCTGCCAAAGTCTGAGAGTGGACGACCAGTACCATCTAGCCCGTCGCCAGGTGCTTCCTCCCCCAGCCATAGTGCAGCAACGTGCCTTGGTCACTCTGGGCACAGAAAGGAACTTTCAGGCACGCCAGGCCGTACACAGCCACAGGTCATTCGCAGAGGAGCCAAGCTGGGGTCTGAAAGGGGCCGACAGCTAATGCCCCCTGCTCCCTCCCGGTCTCGCAGGGTCGCCTCCCTCCGCAAGACATGTCGTGCTACAGCCCGTGCCTGCCAGCTGCCTGTGGCCCAACCCCACTTGCCCAACAGCTGCAACGAGCCGTGCGTCATCCGGTGCGCCAACTCCAGCGTTGCGATCCAGCCCTCGCCAGTGATGGTGACGCTGCCGGGCCCAATCCTCAGCTCCTTCCCTCAGAGCACAGCCGTGGGATCCACCGCGTCGGCTGCCGTGGGGAGCTCCCTCAGCGCTGGCAGTGTGCCCATTGCTTCTGGGGGCTCCCTGGGGCTGGGGGGCTTTGGGTGGTCCGGTCTGGGCCGTGGGCTCTGCGGGCCTCGGGACGGGGCAACCTCTTATGCTGAAGCCCGTGGATTGCGGGCCCGTGGTCGAGCGCCAGGAGCCTCGAGGAAAGCCCCGGAGCCAGCCCGGAGAGTGCGGCCATGGTCTGCAGAGGAGCCGAGCTCCCACCGCTCCGCCTGGAGGAAGGGGCCTGCGCCGGCCTTCCGTCTCTTCCCAAGGAAGCCTCTCTCCTTCCCCCTCTTGCTCTGCTTTACCTTATGCTCCCCATGAAATACCTCCTTCACATGGCAGCACTTCTCTGAGCTCTACTCAGCCTCCAAAATGCATTGCTTAAGCTCTCGTCTTTTCCGTCGTCCGTTGATTTTCTCATTAAAGACATTGGGCATCAGCTGTGCAAGAGAGTCATGCTTCATTCTCCCTCTGCTCCCATCCCAACCAGCTGAGTTCCGGAAGAGTCCCCCCCTTGGTAAAACCACGGGTTTCTCCCTAGTTCCTGCGTCTGGGAGGGCCTCGTCTCTCGCCCCTGACATCCCACAGCAATGGAGACAAGGCCAGCCTGGGGTGAGAGCTCTTGTGGAAGGAGCCCCGTTACTCCTCGGCACGCCTCAAAAGTCACAAAACAACGTCAGAAGGAAGCCCGAATATTTGTAGAGTCATAGAATCTCCCTGGTTGGTAGGGACCTCAAAAGACCATCTGGTCCCACTTTTTGTGGGAAAGGGAGCCTAGATGAGATGATCTAGCACCCTGTCCAATCGCACCTTGAAAACCTCCAGTCATGGGGACCCGGCCACGTCCCTGGGGAGGTTGTTGCAGTGAAATGTCTGTCTTGTATTGAGGGAAAGCTCTCCCGGTTGCTCCCTGTCCTCCCCATGTGGCTCTTTGTTAAGAGAGAGTCGCCGTCCTCTTTGTAGCGGCAGTTAAGTACTGGAAAACTGTGATGAGTGCAGGGGAAGAGCATCACAGGACAGCACGAGACTCGGTACGGGATGTTTTGGGGGAGGAACCAGCGGTGTGGGAAGGGAGGGTTCAGGGTGGTACTGGGAGGAAGAAACGTGAGAAAAGTAGAGGGAAGGTGGCAAGACATGCCTGTCACTCAGGAACTGGTTGCGGTTCCGGATGCTTGCCTGGCCGTGCGCTGCTTCTGATCAGTGCAGCCTGTCCCGTCTTCGTCTTACCTATTCTTCTTCTTCCTGGCTATTTTCCCTGGTGAGGGCCTCTCTATTCTGTGTGCTTGTGTGTGTATGGAAGCCTAGGGGCCAGCAACTGGAGTCAAACCACAGGTCGCCGTGGTTCCTGTCTCGGTGGTACCCGTCACTGGAGTGGGACCAGAGGTCATTGGGACTGTTTGTCTGGGGTGCCGGCACCTGGACAGACCAGGAGTGGAAATAACGTGCCAGCAAGTGGAGCGCGTGAGGGTATGCAAGTCAGTGTGTGACTGCTCTCGAGTATCAAGCCAGATGATGGAGCGAGTGGGTGAAGCGGCTTGGGAGCCACGTATGGGTGTGTGCCTGTAAGGGTGAGGTCGCAGGAGGAGTTGTCCACAGGACGCACCAGAGGGTCCTGGCCAACTGCCAGAGACACCACAGGGCTGTTTTGGTCTGTGCGCGAGTCTCTAGGGGCGAGAGAAACGGAGGAGCTGGCTACTAGAAGGGCCAGGGTGTCCAGGCCACCTGGAGCCAGGGACCAGCTGCAGGGTAGACGGGGCGTCTCAGCCCAGCTGATGGAGGGACCCACGATGTACATGTGTGTAACATTTTCTCACTCACAGACCTTCATCGTGATCAGCCAGAAAGGGGACCTGGACGAGGCTCTCGGTGCCCTTTGTTGAGCGCTGCGTGTGCTTTCTGCCTGGGTTGGTCGGTGTGGTCGGCCATGAGTACATGGGCTGTGTACACGGCTTTGTGGGGGAGTGCCTCGCTGCTGGCTGGGCCTGGGCTCTGCTGGGCTCCTGCGTTCAGCAGCCACTGAACAGAAGGGGATCCTTCTCTTCTCCGTAGCAGCAACTGGCAGCGCAAGAGGCAGTGGGCACAAATTAAACCACAGGCAACTCCATCTCAAGGCAAGAAACCGCTTTCTTACCGTGAGGGGGGTCAAGCAGCGGACCAGGTTGCCCAGAGAGGTTGTGGAGTCTCCATCCTTGGAGATACTCCACCCCCAGCTGGACTATGTCCTAAGCAACCAGCTGTGATGGGTTGACCTTGGCTGGACGACACGTGCCCACCAAAGCCACTCCAGCACTCCCCTCTTCAGCAGGACAGGGGAGAGAAAATATAACGAAAAGGCTTGCGGGCCGAGATAAGGACAGGGAGACATCATTTGCCAGTTACCGTCACGGGCAAAACAGACTGCACTTGGTGAAATTAGTTTAGTTTATTGCCAATCAAATCAGAGTAGGAGAGGATAAAACCCCCCTCTGAATCTTAAAACGCCTCCCGCCACCCCTCCCTTCTTCCCGGGCTTAACTTGACGCCCAGATTCTCTACCTCCTCCCCACCGCCGAGCAGTGCAAGGGGGCGGGGAATGGGGGTTGCGGTCAGTTCATCACATGGTGTTTCTGCCGCTCCTTCCTCCCCAGGGGAAGGGCTCCCCACGCTCCTCCCCTGCTCCAGCATGGCGTCCTCTCCGGGAGACAGCAGTCTTCACGAACTGCTCCAGCGTGGGTCCATCCTTTCAGCAGGGTGCAGTCACTTCAGGAACAGCATTGGGGCCCCCGTGGGGTCACAAGTCCTGGCAGCAAACCCGCTCCTGCGTGGGCTCCTCTCTCTCCATGGGGCCTCAGGCCCTGCCAGGAGCCTGCTCCAGCGCGGGCTTCCCACGGGGTCACAGCCTCCTTCAGGCACCCCCCCTGCTCCAGCATGGGGTCCTCCCTGGGCTGCGGTGGAGATCTACTCCATCGTGGACCTCCCTGGGCTGCAGCGCCACAGCCTGCCTCACCGTGGTCTTCACCAGGGGCTGCAGGGGAATCTCTGCTCCGGCACCCGGAGCTCCTCCTGCCCCTCCTGCTGCACTGACCTTGGTGGCTGCAGGGCTGTTTTCTCTCACATCCTCTCCTCTCTCGACGGCTACCCTTCCGCAGCAGGGGTTTCTTCCCTTCTTGAATATGTCACCGTCGCTGATTGGCTTGGCCTTGGCCAGCGGTGGGTCCGCTTTGGAGCCACCTGGCATTGGCTCTGTCGGACCCAGGGAAAGCTTCTAGCAGCTTCTCGCAGAAGCTGACCCTGCTGGGGCAGTTGGCTTGGACTAAAGGACCTCAGGAGGTCCTTTCCAACCCCAACGATTCTGAGATTCTGTGAAGAGCAATGTCTCCCCTAAGAAGAATACCCTACTTGAAATGTTCTGTGACAGAGAGTGCTTTACGCGTATTTTGTTTTTTGTTCCCGTGGCTGGTCGAGCCTTACTGAGGCTAAACAACATCCACTGCTCTTCCCTTCTCCACCAAGCTAGGCACCTCACTGTAGAAGGCTACCAGCTTGGTTAAGCATGACTTCTCCTTCGTTAGTCCATGCTTACTGCTCCCAACCACCTTCCTGTGCTACCTATGTTTGGAAACTACTTCCAGGGTGTTTTGCTCTATCATCTTCCCAGGGACTGAGGGGAGGCTGACCGTCCTGTGAGCTGAGCTCCCCGGATCTTCCTTCTTTCCCTCCTTGTTCCTCTGGCCTATGTGGAGACAGAGGAGGTTGAGGTGTGTCCTGAGCCTCTTCAAACCCTTGCGAGTCCTTTCCAGGCAACTCCCATCTCAAAACAAGGGCTTGCTTGGGGCACACATCAAGCTGCTCACACGCAGAAACACTGACCATTCTTGGGCTGCCCGACGAGGATGGGATTTGAACCCACGCGTGCAGAGCACAATGGATTAGCAGTCCATCGCCTTCACCACTCGGCCACCTCGTCAGCATGCTGCTCCTGCTGCTCCTGCTGCTCCTGCTGCTCCTGCTCCTGCTGCTCCTGCTGCTCCTGCTGCTCCTGCTCCTGCCACTGCTCCTGATCCTCCTGCTCCTGACCCCTGCACCTTTTTGTACTGTTTGGCATGGGAGAGAAGGAGCCAGGCTCCAGCTTCTGCCTTTTGGGGCGGGTCCACCCTCCCGACAGCTGGGCTGAGCTCCAGGGACCTTTGGGAAAACGGTCTCAGCGTTCACATCAGAAAATGACTGAACAGCAGAGCCCCACCCTCCTTCCCAGGAAGGAACACGGAGAGTGACCCCAGAGTGGCTCAGCGCCTCCAAAGGTCTTGAGCCTGACTTTGAGATCCGTTGGTCACCAGCCACGTTCCCCTCGCATTCTGGAAGGCTACCACCAGCTCATATGGACAGCAGCCGCTCACACTTGACTGGTGGACTTTTCACCAGGACAGAGCACGTGCCTCAGGCTTGGCCGTGGCGTCTCTGTGCTGTTCCCCTGGCGCTCACCCAGGATCTCATCACGGGCTGCTTCTCTCCCAGCACAGCTAACAGTCAGGAACAAAGAGGGAGCTGAGGGGCACCAGCCCCGCTGCGCTCAACTCCTCTTTTCACCTGCCAGAGCTCTAGTGCTGCAGAGACTTGAAACCACTGCACTGCTCCCCTGAGCCCAGACCTCTCTGTGCCTTGAAGGTCAGACCTTGAGCTGGGGGGAAATGGTGCAGAGGCCAGGCTTGCCGCCCCTGGTGGATAACAGAAAGGTGGGTATGGGATTGCGCACCGTGGGATGGACACCAATGGCAGGGCCCTGGCAGCCTCTCTTTCTCCTCTGGCTGGTTAAATCCTGTCCTGGACAAAGGGGAGCAGTGCACAGCCTTGGGGGCTGGGACCAGAACCACTTGCACCCTCGTTGCTCCGAGTAGTTTCTCCAGCCCCAGCCCACCCCATGGGCCTGTACTTGCGGAGACAGGTGAACAGGGAGGGCAGGCAGATCCAGGATTGCTTCCGTGGCAGCAGCCCGAGGCAGGAATCATAGCATCATACCACCATAGAATCATTTCGTTGGAAGAGACCGTTAAGATCATTGGCTCCAACCGTACCTGTCCACCACTAAACCATGTCCCTGAGCACCTCGTCTGCCCGTCTTTTAAATACCCCCAGGGATGGGGACTCGACCCCTTCCCTGGGCAGCCCCTTCCAGTGCCTGATAACCCTTTCAGCGAAGAATTTTTTCCTAATACCTAATCTAAACCTCCCCTGGCACAACTTAAGGCCATTTCCTCTCGTCCTGTCGCTCGTTACTTGGGAGAAGAGACCAACACCCGCCTCGCTACAGCCTCCTGTCAGGAAGATGTAGAGGACACTACGGTCTCCCCTCAGACTCCTCTTCTCCAGGCTAAACAACCCCAGCTCCCTCCGCTGCTCCTCACAAGCCTTGTGGAGGGAGGACTGGCCTGGGAAAGGCAACGCTCTGCCGAGCTCCTTCCCCAGACTAGGAAAAATTCCTGGGCTTGACTTTCTGGGTTTTTAACAAAGACCTTCCACACAAAGTAGCCAGGACCATCACTGGCTTTCATTAATCCAGCAGTCTGTCGAGTCCCTGCTGTGATCAGTGCAGCACAGGGACATTCAGCAGAAAATCTGGGCTTCCTTCTGACGTTGTTTTGTGACTTTTGAGGCGTGCCGAGGAGTAACGGGGCTCCTTCCACAAGAGCTCTCACCCCAGGCTGGCCTTGTCTCCATTGCTGTGGGATGTCAGGGGCGAGAGACGAGGCCCTCCCAGACGCAGGAACTAGGGAGAAACCCGTGGTTTTGGGGGGACTCTTCCGGGAACTCAGCTGGTTGGGATGGGAGCAGAGGGGAGAATGAAGCATGACTCTCTTGCACAGCTGATGCCCAATGTCTTTAATGAGAAAATCAACGGACGACGGAAAAGACGAGAGCTTAAGCAATGCATTTTGGAGGCTGAGTAGAGCTCAGAGAAGTGCTGCCATGTGAAGGAGGTATTTCATGGGGAGCATAAGGTAAAGCAGAGCAAGAGGGGGAAGGAGAGAGGCTTCCTTGGGAAGAGACGGAAGGCCGGCGCAGGCCCCTTCCTCCAGGCGGAGCGGTGGGAGCTCGGCTCCTCTGCAGACCATGGCCGCACTCTCCGGGCTGGCTCCGGGGCTTTCCTCGAGGCTCCTGGCGCTCGACCACGGGCCCGCAATCCACGGGCTTCAGCATAAGAGGTTGCCCCGTCCCAGAGGCCCGCAGAGCCCACGGCCCAGACCGGACCACCCAAAGCCCCCCAGCCCCAGGGAGCCCCCAGAAGCAATGGGCACACTGCCAGCGCTGAGGGAGCTCCCCACGGCAGCCGACGCGGTGGATCCCACGGCTGTGCTCTGAGGGAAGGAGCTGAGGATTGGGCCCGGCAGCGTCACCATCACTGGCGAGGGCTGGATCGCAACGCTGGAGTCGGCGCACCGGATGACGCACGGCTCGTTGCAGCTGTTGGCAAGTGGGGTTGGGCCACAGGCAGCTGGCAGGCACGGGCTGTAGCACGACATGTCTTGCGGAGGGAGGCGACCCTGCGAGACCGGGAGGGAGCAGGGGGCATTAGCTGTCGGCCCCTTTCAGACCCCCAGCTTGGCTCCTCTGCGAATGACCTGTGGCTGTGTACGGCCTGGCGTGCCTGGAAAGTTCCTTTCTGTGCCCAGAGTGACCAAGGCACGTTGCTGCACTATGGCTGGGGGAGGAAGCACCTGGCGACGGGCTAGATGGTACTGGTCGTCCACTCTCAGACTTTGGCAGAGCCACTGCTACAAGAGAGCCCAACTGACTGCCTCTCGGAAGGGAACAAAGCCTTCCTTCTTCCCTCACCGACTCCCCTCCCAGGAGAGGGAAGCATAGTGTCTTTTCAAGCCTGGACCACGTATCAGAAGGCCCACGCACAGTAGGGAAGCAGTGCCTCCGACAGAAATCCTACCAGCAGGGAGAGAAGGCGTGAGTTCAGACTTACCAAGTTCACCGTGGAGAGCAAGGGAAGAGATGTGGATGGAAGGGCCTGGAGTGGCACAGGCTTTTTATATGGTGAGCTAACGCCTCGGGCGACCCGGAACACACCTTCTTTGTGAAGCACGTTAACAAAGAGCAATTTGAGGCTTGCAAAGCCCAGCCAAGAGATGAAGAACTCGTCTCTTTCATCTGAAAGGTCCGGCTTGCATTTCCCCATTGGGTGAGAGCAGAGTGATGCATTAGATGCTGGCTCCTCAAAGCAACGGTCACTTGAGGTCCCATGCCAGTTCCCAGGGAAGGGTTTCAGCAGCTCCAGGCCTGTGTGTGGGCTGTGCGCATCCCTGCTGGGGAACGTGTCTATTGCTCTCAGTCGGGCCTTCAGCTGTGGAGCACTCCTGATGAAGGCCACTCATGTGGGCCTCCTGTTGAAGGGCTGAGGCTGAGCCTGAGAAACACAAGGCCCTGCATGGCCATGGAAGGGCTCAGCAATCGGCCAGGCCCTGGCTGGGTGCCTGTCCAGCCGAGGGGCATGGAAAGGAGGGGACTCAGATCCCCAGAGGTGGTTGGAAGGTGAAGGCCAAAGTCCTTCTTTGGAAAGACTTACCCCCTCTGTGAGATGGAGAGAAGCGCCACTGTGTGAAGGGATGGGGGCACTGGGACCACTCCTAGAGGTGGCCAAGTAGCTCTGTGGTGGCCTCAAACCAAAGGTAAAAAGGGGAAGGGGGGGGGGGTGTGTGCGGGGAAAGGTCTTGTTCTGTGGAAATCTGCCAGTTCTCATTTTCAAAATTCTCATTCTCCAAGTGGGTAGTCAGTCCCAAGAGTGCAAGGTCAAAGTGGCTGAGGAGTAAACTCATAGGCATTTGACTGAGGCTGCTTTTCACTTTTGGTTGCCTTGCCAGCCCTGTGAAGGACATGTCCTCTTGTGGCTGCAGTTCAAAGCAACAGGCGTCTTGCGGAGCAAGGACGGGCCTGTGCTGTCCGCTTCCTGCCCTCAGGTGTTACCACATGCCTGCTGAGGCAGGTGGATGCATGTGCCCTCTCCCGCTGCCTCAGCTTTGCTCGGGCGCAGCAAATGCCAGCCTCCTGATGAGGTAGAGGCATGCCTCCCTGTCCCGATCCAATGTCGGGGAGGTTTCGATACGATCCCAAGGACGAGATTACAATGGCAATGTCGAGACAAGCTACATTCAGTAATGGTTCTCTACACTCCCCACCCTTCCCGCATCCAGCAGCGGGGCAGGATGGCAGGCCGAGGAGGAGAGCAGCCGGCAATGGAACTCACTGCCTGCTGCAGCGGAGCTGTGTCATGCTCCTGCCTGGCGGCAAAGGAGGCTACGCGAGGAGCAGAGTGTCCGTCCTGGCATCTGCTCCTCTTTGCACGACCTCTCAGCCGCCAGAAGGGAG